>JAUJYP020000802.1:5185000-10185000 GCA_030674075.2 Linum usitatissimum | reverse complement strand
GTAGAAAGACCAGTTATTTACATCAGCAGCAGTAGCAACAAACTCCAACTACTGATCAATACAACTCCACAGAATCCAATCAAGCTAACAACTAGCCTTCCTCCTCCACTCGTTTCGTCTCGCAGATAGCTCGAAACATCGAAATTCCCTGCAAAAACAACACACATCATGTCAAAGCAAGTTTCTATAATGAGAAATGTGGTTCCATTACTATTACTACCTCTCCGGCTGGTGGAACTGCAGGCAGAGTTGAGAACTCGTCGAACATCCTTAACCATGGCTCGATTGAAGAACACGAAGTCAGAGAACAAGTCGTCGACACAGTCCAATACATGTCGCGTTTCGTCGAGGCATGGTCCGTTACAGAACACGTCCGTTGCTTCTGCAGGCACATTGATGTTGCCACTGATTGACAGCCTGTATGCTCGATTGCATCTGTCGTAAACCTGTCGCGAAAAAGCCGCAAACATGAGATTCCGGTTTTGACAACCAAAAGATTGCTGCTTTTTTCACAAACCTTATCGTGGAAACAAGAAGAGGATGCTTTTGAGATGAGCTGATCTGGCAGATTCTCCTGTGCATATCCTGATGAACAGATAAACAGAATGAAGATCGAGGTTCGAGATATATGAATTATAGCATAGTATAGAGTACACCATTGTTAACCTGTGTTGCAGCATGCTGTGGCAATGGAGATCAGGACAAGGATCAATGAGAAAGAAGCCATTCTTATCAGTTTACATGAGAAATGAGAGATATGGGTTACGGTTTTTAAGTTTGGATTTTGAGTGAGAAAGATCAAAATGACGAATGCAGGGAAGACAGAAGTCAAAAGGAGTGGTAGAGGAAACTTAGGTGTGTGCAAGCCACCAACTTTTTTCCTTCGCCATGTGAAACTCTACGGCGGCTGGATGGTGATCTGATCAACGTCTCATAAGTGATTCCACGCAACGGCGAATTTAAGATGGTTTAATGCACTGTGTCGAATTGTGGAAGAGTTCAAATACATTAGGCCGTATATAAAAAAATGCCAATAAATCAAAAAATATAAGGGAAATTACATAATAGTAAACTTCAAAATTCGAAAATTCACTGGGCCGAGATCCGGAGAGGCCCCGGACTCCGCCACTAATTCCACGACTTCCAATAAGAGGCTGCATTTTCTTATGTTAAGCTGATATGACTCTAATTTTAAAATTAGAGTCCTTGTTAAAATTGTCTGGGTGGTGTAGTTGGTTATCACGTTAGTCTCACACACTAAAGGTCCCCAGTTCGAACCTGGGCTCAGACACATACATTTTTCTTCTTTTTCGATGTTTTCTTATCCGGAAATGTGTTTCGGGTTTCCGGGTAGACATTAGCTTCTGGAAATGCTTGTGGAGCCTCTCTTCCAACCAAACATCATTTTGTTTGTTTGGAGATATGCTCGAGACACTGTCGAAAGCTTTGGTTGTGGATCAAACCTGTTCTTTCAACCAGTCAATCGTTCAAACAGCTCGAGAATTCAAAAAGGTCTGATCTAGAATATAAGATCTGGAAAGACTGTAAGCTTTGGGATAGTAGGAAACTATGATACAGACAATACAGTAAAAAAGCAACCTCTAATTAGGTTTATGTATATTACATTGTTTTTAACACCAGACTAGGAACAAGAACACCATAACATGTAGAAAAATACCATTGAGAATCTCTGGAAGACAAAAAACAAAACACACTACAATACTGTCTCTGTCCAAAACCCAATTCAAGTATATAAACCAAACCAACCGGTCTAGTTGATGTACTGAGACATCCACTTGAACCCTTCCCCGTAGCCCATTTTGCGGACGATGCTGCACATGAACACCTCGAGGGGGCGGACATTCGTGTCACTCAAATTCACCTTGCCCTTGCCGGTGGTGAAGTTTGTGAGCCCCAAGTGGTAACGAAGCTCATCTTCCGAGGCAGCATATGGTATGTCGATCTTGTTCCCGAGTATCAGGAAAGGGACAGTGGAGAGTGACTCGTCGGAGAGGAGTGCGTCGAGTTCTTTCTTGGACTCTGCGAATCTTTCCTTGTCGAATGCATCCACCAAATATACCACAGCATCCACCTTCACAAGTGCGGATTTGGTTAAGAATCTTAAGATTAACTGGTCAAGAAAGATCATACTAATAACCCCAACCCAAAATATTGTTAACCTCAATCATTGAACAAAGTAAGTTTCGTGACAGAAACGATTAAGTATCAAATGCAACTTAACTATAGTGACGATGTACGTTAAGACAGCACAATTCTGGTTGAAGACTTCCATGAGTAGTTGGGGAAAATTGCATTTTTAGAGAGAGAACGATAGACAGAGACATAAAATCCAACAAAGCAAACCAATGAGACACACAGAGCCCCTTACAGCAAACAATAAGTAAATGACCTATCTTTAACTCCATTCAGATGTGCCCAACGGCTAATTCATCACTGTCGGTCGTCTCATGAATCAAATGATTGAAAACCAATCATATCAATGTATAATCACTTCACTCCTCACGAATCAGACGATTACCTCATCGATGAGAAAACATCTTAGAAATAACCATGCGACTAATCAACATTCTAACGGGTACATGCAGAGACATGAACTCTAACAAAGCAACCAACGAAACACACTAGACTCACTAAGTCATTGAACCCAATTCCTGCTATTGAGCTGCCCATTCATCACTCACTCTATTAACCGTCATATAATAAGACAGCACAATCCTGCTCAAAGACTACCATAATTAAACATTGTATAGAGTACACATGCAAATACAGGATCTCCAACAAAGCAAACCAACGAGAAACACTACAGCTTATTGCAAACAATTAAGTCATTGTAACCCACAATTTATCCCATTAAAGCTTCCCAATTCATCACTATCTCAATCCCGCGAATCATAAGAGTAAAAATAACCATCCATTTGTAGCGATGAATCAAAGAACCGGCAATGACACAAACTACAGTCAATAATCACCGTTCATTGTACAATCGAGCTGAACTGGAAGTATGAAACAAAAGTACCTTAGCATAGTAATCTTTCCAGACTCTACGAGCAATCTGGTGACCACCAAGATCAAAAGCCTTGAACTTGATTTTCCCAATGCTCAGCTCTTCAGAAGTCGGGTACTGAGTCGGCTGATGCTGCACTAGCCTCTGATTGATACCATACCACAAAGTAAGAGCCAAATCACAACTCCAATTCATATAATTCAAATACCCAATTCGATCAATTACAACCCGGATTCAGAATACCTCATCTTTCAACATGTGGAGAAGAGTGGTTTTCCCGGCATTATCGAGGCCGAGGAACAAGATCTTGGCTTCCTTCTGCCACAGACCGAGCGATGCGAGAACTCCGTAGAACCAATCGATCAGAAACATGGCTCCTCTATCTCAATCAACTCAATTGAAACCCTAAAGGCGATAATCGAAAGAGATTTGCTTTGTTGAGAGAGAATGAAGAAGAAAGGACGGAATCAGTTCTCAGTTGGAGGTGGAGTAAGTATATTGTTCGGAGTCGGGTCGGATTTGCCTTGTTGGCGTCATCGAATGATCTGGAGCCGTTAAGATTGGAATGGACGGATGGGATCTGATCTATGATGTGTCGCGTTAGACAAGTGGGCTTATGGGAGAGTTTTGGGTTCTGTTTGTAATGGGTAATTCTTTGGCTTCTGTGCATACCAAGAATTATGGTTGCTCTTGAAAACACAAAATACTCCGCTCCATTCGACTTTAAATAAGTTAAGTTTGAGTTATGGTATGTTCGACTGGTTCGTGATCAGTTTTGAGTATGAGCTAGAAATAGCTCAATTATATGACTCTTTAGTGTGCTTGATAGAAAAGATGTATCAAAAGTCATGCTCGAGATTGATCACAAGCTATTTCTAGTGTACATGAATCAAGTTGAGCTCAGTTTGGACTCATAGTTTCATTGTGCAGAGTTCAAATTGAGTTCGAACTGAACTCATCAGAAATAATTAATATTAGCAATTGGGATGTAGAATAGAATTTTAAACATTTTTCCATTCAAGCGGAGAAATGTTCCGAATTTAATGAAAAACAACAAAGCCATAAGCTTTTGATCATTTGTCCCACATATCTACAGAAACAACAGAACATAATAACTAATTGAGCTACAGAACCCCAAACCAAAGTGACAAAATCCAAACATTAATCCAAAATCAACAAAGTCGGAAGCTTTGTGATCATTTGTCTACAGATCTAAACAAGAACAAAACAGAACACAGCTAGGTAGGGGTTCTTCTTCATCACTCCATCAGGGCTATTCTCATGGCTTGTATGTTGCCAGAAAAATCTTGACATTTTGGATGAAGAACAAGGCAGTAATCAGCAGATAAGGATGAGAGGCCCGAGCCCCTACGCTCGAACCTGAAAGTGCATAGATGACAGTCAACCTAAACCAAAGCAAAAACAAAAACAACAAATGTCAGCATATGATGAACTTGGAGTAGTAGTACTCATCAAGTTTTGGTTTACTTGCGGATTCCAGCAAGTCGAGATGTCCAATCAGAACGGGAGCCTGAGGAACCGAGAGGCCGAGGATCCGTAGAGGCAGAACACAAAGAAGTACTCGTAGTTGATGTCTGCACCACGCACCAGCGAGCTCAGGTGAATCATGTAAAGAACTGCAACGAACCAAGCACAAGCTTCTGAAATGCTGAGATCGAACAACTGCCGTTGTTCCCTGTAGAAACAAGTGAAGAGGGCATGAAAAATAATGGCTAAATATTCAATCTTTAGCGATGGGGGAAGTTCGTTCCCCCAAATGTGGCAGACGTCAATGACATCGAAGACAAGGATGAAAGCTGCACATAAGACGGAGAGGTCTAGGAACACAGAGTGGTTTTCGTATGCCAGTTTCCTGATGTTGGCAATCGAAGCCATTGTTTGTGGTTGTTTTTTTTTCAGAAAGGAAGTAGAGAGAAGCTAGGAGTGTTGTTTGGCTTGAATTTCACAGGCATTAACTTTACCCTCCCCTGCAGCCCTGCATTTCCAGCAGTTCTTCTGCACTTAGGCCAGAAAAGGCTATTCAATGGGCAGATATGATTCCATTAGCTGGCAGAGAAAGTTTGATCCTTTATGAGAAACAAACAAATTTGGTTTGAGTGTATTTACCCTTTTGTTCTTTGTTTCTGATTGGGATATTAATTGATGTACTGATGCTGCATTATTTTGATCTTTCATTGTTTCAATTTGCATGAATCATCATCTATGTACCTTTGTACTGTCAATATGTTCGAGATGCTCGAAATGCAAAGTTGTGCCTTGCAGAACAAGCCATTGAGGAGAAGGAAACTGGATTAGCCATTGGAGCTTTTATTTCCTTGACCTTGCAGAGATTACAAAAGTCTGTCCTAAGTTACAGTCCCCCCAAAAAAATAGCAGCTATAGTAATGGAACAGTAGCAGGCCACAATGAACAAAAACACATAATAACTAGTTATTAGTTTTTGATCCAACATCCACAGATCTAAACAAGAACAAACCATAACACAGAAACATAGATAGGGTTCTTCTCTTCACTCCCCTAAACCAGCAAAGTCAGAAACTTTTTGATCAAACAGAAGACAAAATCATAGATAATATAGGGTCGTCTCTTCACTCCATCAGTCCCTACTTGGCAATGCTTGAATTTTGTACTCCTTCATGATCTGGCTTGTATGATGATAGACAAATCTTTACAGATTCAATCCGAAAAATGCAGCACCCAGCAGATAAAGATGAGATCCCCGAACCCCTTTGCTCGAAACCGCAATGATCACATTCATCCTAAACCAAAACAAATGTCAGTATACAGAAAAGCTACTTAGATAGTAGGGTGAACCATCAAGATATTTTTACTTACACATTCCAGGGAGCTGAGATATCCGATCGGGACGGGACCCTGAGGAACCGAGCAACCGAGGCTCCGTACAGGCAGACCACAAAGAGGTACTCGTAGTTGATTTGGCCAACACGAACCCACCAGCTCAGGTAAACCATGTAGCCTATGCCAACGCTGTGAGCAATAGCTTCCCCAAACCAGTATCGAAGTACGTAATCAAACAGGCGTTCCCCGGAGCAAAATGTGAGAAGGGAGTGAAGGGGTATGGCTAAAGTTGCAATCCAGAGTGGCCGGGGAACTTCGTTCCCCCACATGCGGAAGACGTCAAAGACGTTGAAGAGAAGGATGAAAGCAGAACAGAACAAGGAGAGGTAGCCGAATGCATGATGGTTTTCGTAGGCGATTTGGGGATGTTGTTGATCCTTTTGCAAATGGAAGAAGAAGAAGAAGAAGACATTGTTTGTGTGTGAGTTTACAGAGCTACGGTTTTGGGTTGGAGGAAGAAACAAAATGTAAGAGCTGAAAGGAGATGAAATTGAAGAAATCTGCAATTTTTTTGAAATGGGTTTGCTATTTGGAGGCTAAAAGGCAGTAACTTTACCTCCCTGCAGCCTATCAGAGTCCATTTCCAGCTAAGATTCCTGAAATCCATCTGAATACTGATAACTCCTGGCAGTGGCAGGGGCAGATATTCGGTTACAGATCCAACGGACAGATAAATGCCATATGTTATCAATCCAACGGTTGAAGTGCGTTGGTTGGTTATTGCGGGAATTTAAGATAGAGATCATGGTGTTGGTTCTACGGTAATAATCAATATTGTTGCCTTGGAACCGGAAGGCCGGCTCGGATGTGTTAATGGTTCGAGTTACGGTCAGGCTTGGCTCGGAATCAAAATGAGATGTGAAACAAAGGCTAATCGATATAGATGGTCCCTTATGTTTGGGACCGCGTGGTCCTTTTTCTTATTTGGTTTATGTTCAATACACTCTCATTGTCTCACATCTCTCATCCTACATCTCCATCACCACCCATCCCTATAACGGAGAAGGTTTGATTCCTGATTAGTCGGCCGGATCAAAGTCTGAAAACAACGAAGATAGGAAGAAGACAAGGTAGGGAAGGAGGTAGGACGAGAATCAATTTGGGCTGATAATTTGGAAATCAATCGGTTTAATTAGGGGTTTAGTTTCGATAACGTGTAAAGTGTCACACCATCCGAAATTGGCTGACGAAGCATGCTGACTAGTCCGAACTAACGGAAATTTAGATGGAAATATTAATCTAGACTCAATTGTTATTACCGAAAATGAACCCGTCCCAAACGTAAGGGATCATCTATGTTGATTAGCCATGAAACAAACTTGATCTATGTTAGAATGCCAAATTTATAACTCAAAAAATCGAATTAGCCTCAACAAGGTTAACTAGTAATAGCTCTCGAACCAAGTTTTAGTAAAGTATGTTTCGAGTCGAACATCGAACTACTCGATCTATATTCGAAATAAAGAGCTCTCAAAAAGCTAAAACTAAGAAGACGTGCAAGAATCATTTCCACCCAACTGTTCTATTTCTCCACAACTTGCATCTAATTAGATTAAGATGGAAAAAAAACACAGAAGAAAACTCGCATCTAAGCTGAGCAACGAAGAATTATCAAGTCTCTGGCTGTGCTTTCCCTCCTATTCCATCTCCTCTTCCTATAGCTCGTCCTGCACAAATGAGGATCGTTAGTCCTCCACTCGGTCGAAACCGGATCGAACTACATAAGATTCCGATGAGAAACGATCGATGTTCAATCCGTGTCAAACAGTTAGAAAACACAGTTGATACTCGTCAGATGTTTTTTTAAAATGTAGGCGATAGCTTCATTTTCACTGGTTCCTACGAGCAGTGGGTCTGAGCGTACAACGTCTGGCAAAGAATGACTTACATGTACTTCTTCATCATCGGCTTCCTCTCCTTTGAGTTCCGAGTCATCTTCAGCGTCGTCTTCAGTTGCGTCTTCATCATCATCATCGTCGGCCTGTACCAAAAACACACGAGAAATGATGGATGAGCTAACCATAATTCGAACGCCAAGGACTTTTCGTTAGAGGCGGTAATGTAAAAAAAGCACTTACGTCGGTGTCAGCAGGTTCGTTCTTGGATTCCTGATGGCATAAGGATTGAAAGAAAGTTAGAGAAGATAGTGGAGGGATAGAAATTATTGTCATGTATAGGAAGCAATCCTAATTCATAGTAGTTGATTCATACCTCCTCCTCTCTCTTCTTCTCAGCTTCGTCGAATGCTGCCTTCTCAGCCTGTTATTATAAACACCATAACAGAGTTCATATCAAAAGCTGTGGAAAGAGTTTCATATAAAAGACTCTGGACTTGGTTAAGTTAAACTTACATCCTTGTTCTTTGCCCATGTTTCTTCGGCAAACTTCTTGGCGTATTCTGGATCGTCGCAGATCAAGACATTGTCAAACAAGGTACCGGATTTCACCTGCCAGAGCTCAATGCCGACGTACTTTAGGTTGGGGAAGACGTAGATTTCGGGGTCGTCTTTGAATTCTGAAAAAAAACGAAAATCCAAAATTGATGAATGAATGGATGGATGTCACAGATAGTCTACTAGGGTAAGCAATTAGAATTGAAAGACAGACCTGGATTGTCGATCATTGGAGCCTTCCACTTGCCCTTGTAGTTGGGGTTCTTGATTTTCTGTTATAAGCAAGGGAAGATAATCAACACTACAGGACTAGAATGGGTTCTTTGCAATCAAAATTATCGTTTAGATCATCAGTTCACAAACCTTTGCAGTCCATGGACCTTTGTACTCAGGGTTGGGCATGGTTGGGGCAGTCCATTCACCATCCTCCTCATCATCCCAATCTTCAGGCTATTATTGAAAGATGAATCAATCTCTAATCAGGCAAGGTTTCAACGATAAAGATGATTAAAAAAAATTGAATCAGATAGAGAATAGGTAATTACCTTCTTGGCTTCGGGGTCTGGAATCTCCTCAGGGATGTCATCATATCCCTATACAAATCACAAGAAATTAGTCACTGTGTGTCAAAATTCCTGAGAATTCTGTAAGGATGAAGATATATAGTTACCTCTGGCTTAATGTCCTCAGGATCAGGAATGTACTCCTTTTCGTCCCAATCCTCAGGCTGCAATCAAGTTGAGTTGGTTAGTTTTTCAAGGATAACAGGAGGACAACCAAGAAAGAATGAGAAATGGTATATACCTTCTTCGCTTCAGGATCCTTGATTTTCTTTGGGGGGAGAAGGCTCCAGTCGGTGTACAGGCTGCCGGTTTGCTTCTCGACGTTGTCAATAAGGATACTGTAAGTAGCATCAGGACGGATGATGAATGTGTAAACATGGGAGAGCTGATCAGTCTCGCAAGGAACTTCCTTCTTGATCAAGTGGTTTGTTCCGTTGTAAGTGAGGATGGCATGGACCTTCTTGGTACTGTATCCGCAGATATCAGGTCCAAACATAATGCTGCAGCCAACCACAACCGTATATCAACTAAAATGTCGAGACAAATCCAAGTCAACTCGATAACATGCAGTAAGATTGATCAATAATCTAAACCTGTATGGAGTGTCACCGCCAAATTTGGTCTGGTCAACATCACCACTGAGCAACTTCATGTAGCCACCACCGCAGTCAAGCTTCTGTTCATGCTTGACAGAGAACTGGAACACCAGAGTTTTGTCCTTGTTGCTGAGTTCAGGGTACTCAGCTGAAATAGCATAGAATCTGTAGTCTTCACTTGTCTGGATACCTGCATTATAAAATAATGGAATATCCGAATGTAAGAATTCAAGATCAATGAAAAGTAATACATATACCTGACGAGGAATATAACATACCCTTGTCATCAGCGTCTCCATTCCATTTTCCGGAGGTGTAATTCCACTCTCCAGCCGTGTTCTCATCCTTCTTCCAATCAGATTTAACCCATCGTTTTCCCCACCCATCTTTCAATTCAAAATCCATAACCAAAACGGATTAGATCAGATAAGAGTATAATTCTAATACAATCAGATCCCGCGATTTCAAAAATCCGCCGGCAATGGCGATCTACTACAGAACTCCGATGCAATCACATCAAAACAACCAAGCCTAAACGATCCTTCCTCAGACATACTAATTCTTAATGACATACAATGCAACCACGCAATTCTAAGCTGAGAAATGATCAGAAAACACAGCACAAAACAACATGATGATAAAATGGCGATCCGCGAAAGAAATGACGATACCTTCGAACTTCTCTTCGAAGAAGACAGTGGCGGAGGCGACTGCGAGGAGCGAGAACAGAATCAGACAGAGCGAATTAGGGTTCGCCATGGCCGGAGCTGCGGAGTAATCAATCACGAACGAGAGTGCAGTTTGGACTGAAGTGAGTGAGAGAGATAGCTGGAGCATTTTATATGAGATCGCATATTCGTTTCAACGGCTCTGACGGCGATGGCTTCACATACGCCGTCAACGCTCGACGTGGATGACGGCAGAATAAAGTAGCCATTAGGGAGACGCCATGTCGTCAACGTTTGTCATTTCTGTTGACGTGGCAAAGGAGGAGTGGGTGTTGATACCAAATGAGCGTTCTTTGGCAGCTTGGGCCAGGGCTGTTGATGGTCTCCACGTGGCGGATTTTAAGTGGGGGATATGGGATAGAATTAAGTCAAGATTAGGAGGTACATTAATTACCTTTATGATTTGGCGTTTCTCCAAAATAAACTGATCTTTAATGACTCGAATTAGTGTAAATAGTGTTTGCATAGTCATTACTACGGTTTGAAGGTGTTTTGTGAGGTGCGACGAGCAAGTTCGTAATCGATGATCCAATCTTCTTCTTTCTAACCTACCAATCTTGCAAAGAGGCTTAAGAACAATGATTTGCGGGATCAACTCCACTAATCTACCAAACTTTGTAGCATCCATGGATTATTTATAAACGGCTTAATTTCGATCATCAAATCGTTTAAAAAACTCTTCAATACATTCATATCTCGTAGATTCATAAACGGGAATAATACGATATGCAACAATTTTTCTCATCGATTCATAAACCATTCCACTGAGAAATCAACAACTAATCCCGCTACGGACTACAAGACATGGTTCCAAATTCTAAATCAAAGCTCAGAGTAAAACCAAGTGACCACTGAATCATATCATCCACCGTAGGTAAAAACAGAAAAGAGGTGGGAAAATGTATATTAAGCAGCAACGAGTGAAATCACTTCTTTCTGGCTTGGCTTAGCTTCCTACTAACTCCATCTCTCTTCCTATAGCTCGTCCTGCAAAAAGGTGGTGAAATGTATGTTATTAAAGCACGCAACCAACAGTTGTCGACTTCCACGAACTGAACGGTCAGTCCGGTTTGGTTCTAGAATCGGGGAAAAGAAGTGTTTCGACTGGAAGAGTATAACTTACATGTACTCCCTCGTCATCTGTTTCCTCCCCTTTGAGTTCCGAGTCATCTTCGGCGTCGTCTTCTGCAGAGTCGTCGTCGTCGTCATCATCGGCCTGTGGGGAAAAAGAGAACAGAAACGAGTGGTGAGCTACCGTTCTTAAGAAGCCAAAGGTTTTTTTCATTAGAGGTGATACACTTACGTCGGTGTCAGCTGGATCGCTCTTGGATTCCTGATGGCATAAGGATTCAAAGATATTAGACAAGAGATTTAAGGAATCAGAGGATAAGAAAGAATTAACTGTTATGTAAACGAAGCATATATACCTCCTCTTCTCTCTTCTTCTCAGCTTCATCAAATGCTGCCTTCTCAGCCTGTTAATCCCAAACACAGAGTCGATGATTAACGTTTGTAATAAACAGTTTTTTCAAGAGGGATGGAGCTAATTGGCGATGAGAGAAAACTTACATCTTTGTTCTTTGCCCATGTTTCTTCGGCGAACTTCTTGGCGTACTCAGGATCGTCGCAGATCAAGACGTTGTCGAACAAGGTCCCGGATTTCACCTGCCACAACTCAATGCCGACGTACTTGAGGTTGGGGAAGACGTAGATCTCGGGATCGTCCTTGAACTCTGCAAAAGAACGAAATGTTGGGCTCATTACTATCATTTGTGTTTGGGTAAAAATCAGTGTCTGGTAAATCTTTTAAATAATTAACAAGGGGAGCGGTAAAAGGAATAGAAGACAAACCTGGGTTGTCGATCATTGGAGCCTTCCACTTGCCCTTGTAGGCGGGGTTCTTAATTTTCTGTTATAAGTGGATAGATTAGTTACAAGAAGAAGCATGAATTCGCGGTCAAGATCTGTCTACTAAATGATCGAATCCACAAACCTTTGCAGTCCATGGACCTTTGTACTCAGGGTTGGGCATGGTGGGGGCAGTCCACTCACCATCTTCCTCATCATCCCAATCTTCAGGCTACAGTTGGCAGACAGACAAATCAATCTCTAACCGGGAATTGTTAAAACCGACTCAAACACAGAGAATTTGTAATAAGTTACCTTCTTGGCTTCAGGATCGGGAATCTCCTTAGGGATGTCATCATATCCCTACACAAGCAGACCAACGTAGTCACTTTATAGCAACAAGTAACTGGGGATTTGGTACGTATAAAGATTCACATATGACATGCTTGATGCTTTATAGGTAGTTAGTAAGTTACCTCTGGCTTGATGTCCTCAGGGTCAGCAATGTACTCCTTGTCATCCCAATCCTCGGGCTGCAATAAAGTCAGTCAGTCAGATTTTCATCGACACCGAAATTTGATTAATCAACCAATACATTGTGCAAAGAAATAGCATACCTTCTTAGCTTCTGGGTCCTTGATCTTCTTTGGCGGGAGAAGGCTCCAGTCAGTGTACAGACTGCCAGTTTGCTTCTCGACGTTGTCAATAAGGATACTGTAAGTGGCATCCGGGCGGATGATGAATGTGTAAACATGAGAGAGCTGGTCAGTCTCGCAAGGAACTTCCTTCTTGATCAAGTGGTTTGTTCCGTTGTAGGTGAGAATGGCATGAACTTTCTTGGTGCTGTACCCACAGATATCAGGTCCAAACATAATACTGCAGCCAGCCATGGAAAGCGAATCAGAAATGTGGACATAAAACAAGTCAACCTATGAAAAGGGTAGGTATCAGCTGCCAAATAATAACCTGTATGGAGTGTCACCGCCAAACTTGGTCTGGTCAACATCACCACTGAGCAATTTCATGTAGCCACCACCACAGTCAAGCTTCTGCTCATGCTTGACGGAGAACTGGAAGACAAGAGTCTTGTCCTTGTTGCTGAGTTCAGGGTACTCAGCTGAAATAGCATAGAATCTGTAGTCTTCACTTGTCTGGATACCTGCGTTATGAAACATTGGAATGTAAGAATTCACGATCAATGAAAAGAATCAAAAAGGAAAAAATTACATGGATTAGATGAAGCATACCTTTGTCATCAGCACCCCCATTCCATTTACCAGTGGTGTGGTTCCACTCTCCAGCCATGTTCTCATCTTTCTTCCAATCGGATTTAACCCATCTTTTTTCCCATCCGTCTACATTCAAATGCCCATAACAATAACAGAGAAATCAGAAACAAGCATAGAGCTAAGGATAATGCAGAAACAAAGTGTTGGATCAAATGGGCACTTGAGAAACCAGTAAATCGGATAAATGTAGACTCCGCAGCCTAACCAAAACATTCAGAGAAACAGACCAACTCGATTGATTACGAGTTCCGTATATATGTTTGAATAGCGATAGCTCACAACACTAATCCTAGTTTATGAACATTTCGGCCAGCTAAACCAATTATCTACTCAGAGACTGAAATAGCTTAGTTATCCAATTAGCATCGACAGATCTAAACTTAACCGATCCATTTCTCGATCATCACTCGTACTCATTGAAAAATATCAGATCAGATCGACGATTTCAAAATCCGCTGGCAATGGCCCCCGCCTAAAATACTCCGATGCGATCACATCAAAACAATGAACATGAACAAAGCCTGAATGACCCTTCTACACACAAACTACTTCAAATCGAATGTCATAAAATTCAATCACCTAAATAACAGCTGAGAAATGATCTGATCACAGCATGTGAAAACGTAAAATGAAATGGAGATCTGCAATGGATAAGAAAGAAATGACGATATACCTTCGAACTTCTCTTCGAAGAAGATGGTGGCGGAGGCGACGGCAAGGAGCGAGAGCAGAATCAGACAGTGTGCAGTAGGGTTGGCCATGGCCGGAGCTGCTAACGAATCACTCAGAGAACGAGCAGATTGGACTGATGAGACTATGAGAGCGAGCTGAAGCATTTTATACGAGGTCACATATTCATTTCAACGGTTCTGACGGCGTGGACTTCGTTTCCGCCGTTAGCGTCCTCCGTGGCTGACGGGAGAACGAGATAGCCATTGGAGACGTGCCGCGTCATCTACGATTGTCATTTGTGTCGACGTGGCGACTGCCTATTGGATAACGACACCGAATGGGCGTTCTTTTGGTAGCTTAGGCCGGCTATGGATGGTCTCCACGTGGCGGGTTTTCAGTGGTTGATGAGCAAGGAGTGGGACCAACGTGGAGGGAAGCATTAACTAAACTTTAATTAAGATTAGGAGTTAATTAATTAGCGTTTTTCTTATCCAGGTCAGATTTGGATTCAGAGTTTTTGGATTCTTAACCAGTTATAATTATTCGTGAACCGTAGATATATATATATATATTTTTAGTTTGTGTTAGTATCGATCGAATGGTTCTGATTTTTTCTATAGTCGGCTGATGTGCGAATTCTGCATTAAGAGTCAAGCCATTCTTAATGCTTTTTAAATCATTTATGTAATACCCGTTATCGGCTAACATACCGTTTAACGCTTAAATGTCACAGAACATAACATGTTACAGATATAGAGATACACATCCGTGGCTCGGACTCAATGCCCAATGCTAGTTTGTAATTCGAGCTTAAATCGCTGTTCGGTTGACTCGAGTTAACCATATGGCCCATCAACAAATTTAATCTGATGGGTCTGGGTCTGTGGCCCAACCGTCCAAAGCCTTACCCAATATCTTCCTCCTCCGCCTCCAAAACCCCACCGCCGCCGCCGCTCCTCCCGCCACCGTCTCTACGTCTCCTTTTTTCCAGCTCCTCTCAGCAAGAAACCAATCAAAAGTATAAACCCATTTTTTAGAACATTCAAAATGTCTCCATAGATTAGATTCGGCGAAAGGGGGAAGGAGAAAGATGTCAGCTTTGATGCTCAGAAGATCAAGGAGCCTCCTTGCCGCAATCCTGAACAATACTATACGGAATAGCCACGAGGTTCTAGTTTGTCGGTTCCCTTCAATTCCGCACAAATCTCCAATCCGCGATCTTCTATTCCAGACGAAGGTTCTTCGCTGTTTTGGTTCACACGCTGCCGCTGAGGCTGCGGCTAAGGTAGTATCTACTTCCGACGGATTAACCGTTGATGGGATTGTTGATAGTAACTGGGCCATTCTCGACGAGTGTGAGAATGACTGGAAGAGCCATGCTGCTGCTATTGCTCAGTCCATTCAAGTGATCAAGAGGCGGTTGCAGGTATGTGTTATGATGCTCTTAGGTTCCGAGTATCCAGGAACAGTTGAAGAAATTAGCTTGTTAGGTGAACTCTTCCAGCTAAATTTTGGTACTTTTGCTGTTCAAAATGCATAACTCCTTGTTCTTGGTTTAGAATTCAAGGAGATTAGTTAGTTTTTAGGTGAATGTTTCAGTTCATTTGTAGTGCTTTTGCTGCTAGTTTCGTAGCATTCCTTGTTCTTGGTTTTGTGTTAGGAGTTTTAGATTGAAGGAAACTGGCTTTTAGATTGAATTGAGCTAGTTGAGCTTAGCTGAATGCTGAGTTCATGTGAAGTAACTTTGCGGTTAGTATTGCATCATGTAGTGATCCTATGTTGTACTTTTGGTGGGCAGTGGGAGAAATTGATGGTTAGGCTTGATGTGCTATCAGCACAGCTGAACAAGCCAGACCTATGGGATGATCCTGTCCTTGCCGGAAGGATAAGTCGCGAGCACGGCTCTTTAATGGGGAAGATGAAGGAGGTGAAAGCATTGGAGAGGCAGCTCCTTGATCACATTGATATGATAAAGCTTGCTCGCGAAGAGGAAGAAGACTCCGAGTTGGAATCGGTGGGCCACTTGCTTCTTCTTGCTTTTAGGCATGTCCTCTTTCTTGCTTTCCTAATGATAATATTAAATTTGGCTCTCTCAGAATGTAGCATTAGAAGCTTATCTGCGATTAGTTGCAATATCCAATTAATCAATGCCTGAACCATTTTCCTTGCCACAATTCGTGCATTTTACTGTTGCTGCTCTTGCTATGCAGGAATCATTGAACGCCTTGCTTGATATGAGAAGGAAGTCTAGTGAGAAAGAGCTCGAAGCTTTGTTATCTGGGGAGCATGATTCTTGTCCATGTTACATTGAGGTTCAAGCCGGAGCTGGTGGGACCGAGAGCATGGACTGGGCGAAAATGGTGATGCAAATGTACAAGCAGTGGGCTCCACGACGCGGGTTTAAAGTAACAACAGTCGACGAGATGGCTGGTGAGATTGCAGGAATCAAGGTTCATCATTCTGTCATCTTTTCTCCCATTATGGTTAAAGTTTGCATACTCCTTTCTTTTGCATTACAAGTTCAAGATTCGTTTTGTTATGTTTCTTTCAGCGGGCAACGATCAGGCTGGATGGAGAATACGCATTTGGCTACGCGAAAGCAGAAGTAGGAGTGCACAGGTTGGTACGAATCTCGCCTTTCGACAGCGGGAAGAGACGGCACACTTCCTTTGCAGCAGTTGCTGTGATTCCGATTCTCGGAGACAGATTCACACACGTCCAGATCAATGAATCCGACCTTCGAATTGAACGGTTTCGTGCAGGGGGAGCTGGAGGGCAGCACGTGAACACGACCGAGAGTGCTGTGAGGATCGTTCACATCCCCACAGGAGTCACTGCTACATGCCAAAACGAAAGGTTACCAAGAACTCAAAGACTAATAAACCATAAAGCTATGATCTTTCTTTCATCAACTTAACTGAATCTCGAAATGAATCTACCTATACACAGATCACAGCATATGAACAAGGCCTCAGCAATGTCGGTGCTGCAATCTCGACTCGACCAGCTGGAGATGGCGCGCCAGGCTCAAGCAAACTCTCAGCATACGCAGTCACTGACCGATATAAGTTGGGGGAACCAAATTCGGACCTATGTACTCCATGTAAGTGATCACCAAGACCATGTCTTTGTGCAGAACTTTTGAGCTAGATGATTTTCTTACAGCGTTTTGATTTGCAGCCTTACCGTATGGTGAAGGATCTTCGAACTGGGTACGAGGTTTTCGACCCGGATTCGGTGCTTGAGGGAGAGCTAGATGGCTTCATCTTGAGCTACTTGTCAGCTTCCTTGGACAAGGATGAAGATGACGAACACCAATAAGTTGTCTTCTTGTTGTGAAATCTTGTTGATGTTTAATAGTAACTACAAATTGGTGTACTAGTTAGATTATTGTTATTTAAAAATAAATAAGAAAGGGGAGGAAAATACAAGATCGAAGATATAGCCTTGTAAGTTAGAACATTCATTAGTCATGGCAAAATTATTCGACCCTGCGGATATTCGGCCCTATCACATTCGATCAAATTACAGTTTTATTCAACTTTCTTATTTCATGTCAAATTCTATGAAAAGAGCTGCCAATTTAATCTAGCTCAAGAACATTATTGCATTTCCTTCTCCACACTGATTTGTCATGTTTTTTTATTCGAACAACACTCAGACTAAATATGATACACTTCGAATAATCTGTCCGGAATAAATTTTGTTTTTATACTAGGTACATGGTCTCGTGAGAGGATGCTTCTTTCAATGCTTCCGCCAGCCACATGCCTACTACCGACACTCCAACTTAAGCCGAAACCAAACTCGATACCATTTAGACCCATCAAAATCCCTACTCTGCAAGAGCAATAAGTCAATTCGGAACCCTTTTTCGACCAAATTTAATTCTCAGATTCTCGAACCAAATCGAATCTGAATTGTCATTCCTATTTCCTAGTATGTTTAGGAAACAAAAGATAATTAACCACACAAAACAAAGGCTAAACAATTTAAATTTATTCATAATCTGCTCAAAACCAGTACACGACTTCCTTCTTTCTCATTACTCGATTCGTCATAAAATAGCAAGCTTTCCTTCTTCTCTCCGTCCATCCTCATTTACTAGCAAGCAGCTGGGGGGAAAAAATTACCCGGGCAGGAAAAGGGCGGCAAAACCCAGCTCGGTACTCGCAGGTTCTTCTTTCACCTTTCTTCCAGATTTCTGGGTGTTCAATCTTAATGTTTACCCTTCGGTGGGTTTGATCCTTTTGCGATTTTAGTGTTCTGGGTTTTCGGGGAGGGGAAAAGCTATGGAATCGTCGTCTTCTTCGCCATCAGTGATAACCCCTGAAGACGTGTTGGAATGTCTGATGAACGACGGGACAATTGATGCTCTCAGGTTGAAGATCATTAATCAGCTCAAGGCCAATGTAAAAATGCAAATACCATCTCTTTCGATTCAATCGGGTTTCCTTTGTTTTTTGGTTTTTGCTGTCTGAATTTCCCCTAAAGATTGATACTTGGTTAGAAGTTGGAACCCAGTCGATGAAAGTATGTTTCTTTTTTGCCTAATAGAGTGTTTTCAGCTGTTTCTGCTAAGGGAATGGTTCGGTATTTGGAAAGAGTGACTGCTGGGTTGACCTAATCGATGGAGTTAACCCAATTCGGAAGCACTTATCCGTAGGATCTGGAGTTTATGTTCTTTGCCTGCCTTAATTCCAGTTCTTGTTTATGTTTATGTCGAACGAGCAGCTAGCATTGCATGCGCTAAATCGTCTGGAGGACTTGTTCTTTAGTATTGTATTAACATTTTGCTACACTTGTGGCTAGTGAATAGTGATTGATCGGTTCACGAATATGGAAGTACTGTTTGTAAATGCTGGCATTGTGCCTGTCTCTAAGTAGCTATGGGGTAATATTTTTGCAGGAAGAGCTGAAGAAGACGACTATCAAAATGGCTGAGAAGAGCAAGGTTCTGAACACTCCTGGTGCTGAGAAACAGACCAAAAGAGAATTATTCGACGCACTTCGGCAAGAACTCGAGTAGGTATTTCTGGCGATGAGTTCATCTCTTGCTTTTGGCCCCTTGCTGGTATGGTTACTTTCTTACACTTTAGTTTCATGTTCTTGTTCATTGTAGAACTCCGGTGCTCGAGAAGGCTTCCAAATCAGTGTGGGAACTGATACTGGACAACAATGGACTGGGCAAAGAAATCAGTGAAACGGTTGAAAAAGTGTTCTCTAGACTAAGCGGGCAAGAGCTTCCGTTGTTTCCTCCACCTCCGATTCCTGAAGCAAATGAGAACAAGGAGGAAGAGAAAGAAGAGGCGATAGCTAGTCTGAGGGACAAATTGGCCTCGAAACTGAAGAAAAGGCGGCACAACGAGATGGACAAGGAGAAAGGAGGTAATCAGGTATCAAACCGGCAAGGAAGTGAAGCTGCAGCTAAAAAATCTGCCGACCTTCCTCCGCCTCCTCGCCCGAGTAAATCTCCTCCAACTTCAAAGACTTGAACTTTACTTTTGGGTTTGAATAGAATTCCGATTTAGGGTTCCCTTTCTGCATATAACTTACTAGTACAATATGGGGATTGAAAGTGTTCCATAGATTAATAAATTTACATAGTTGACATGTCCATGCTTCTTGCAGCTAATTTGCTTGTGGATCAAGTCTAGGATAAGTGTTGGTTTGCTTGTGGATCAAGTCTTTTTCATACATTTGACTTGTGCATTAGATTTTATCTAACCATCTCAATGTCAATCTGTTTGTGGCCCCCTAGATCTAAAATCTTAGGTAACAATGAAAGGAAATCTCTTCAAATCTATGTACAAACAGCTTAACAAAACCCTGTTCCTAATGTCTCATCATCTATACCATCTCCATTGTCATTGATGCCGACCGAAATGCTCCATTCCTTGATTGAAAACCCCATCAGGATAAGGATACCAAACCTCCCTGGATGATGTTGCTGCTGATAGAGTTCCGCATCAGTATGATTCGGTACAAAAACTTGCTGTTGATGCTGCTGTCTATCATAGAACTCCGTGTCAATATCCTGTTTGGACGCTCCCATACTCTCCAATGCTTTCAATCGCTGCGATAGTAGATAGCTATTTGGTTGGCTCCCAATTTGATGCTGTTAACTAGCTGTGCTTGAATGTGGATTGCTGTCTATGCCTCCACCGATATCGTAGTTCGTTGCTGTAACTAATGCCGGATAGAATCCTGAATTGTTGTAGCCAACTTCATTGCTGTTCACTTGTTTTTTTTTATAGAGAAAACAGCATATCATTAAGAAACAGTCAATCTCAGCAAGCCTCTTGGGCAACAAGACCAGCATTACAAGGGGGTGAACAATCAACCCAAACACTTTCATCTGAAACCAGTGAAATGAAGTGTGCCAACAAATGCGCAGCTGAATTTGCTTCCCTAAAAGTGAAAACTCAATACCGAACGTCCGTCATCATCTCCAGCTCATAGATGTCCTCCAGGATACTACCTAGCTCCGACCTGTAAACATCCTTCTTCCTTAAGGAGTCGAGAATCTTCTTGCAGTCGGATTCAACAATCAGGGGTTCGACCCTTCTATCCACAGCCTGTCGAAGCCCAAGAATTAAAGTTCTTCCTCCTGCAATTTCCGTCGGCCATCGAACCTCTTCACACTTAGAAATAGCAAGAACAACCTTCCCCTGCCAATCACGGATAATGCAACCAAGTCCGGTATTACCTTGACGATTAACACCTGCATCCGTGTTCAGCTTGAAAACACCCACAGGAGGCTTCCAACTGTCATTGCGTCTTCTTCTACGATTCTCCCGACTATGTTCCTGTCCTTGCACTTCAATGAAATCATGGATAAAAGTTTCAGCTTTCGGAAAGACATCCCAATCGTGCAAGATTTTATTGTTAAATACAAAGTTGTTCCTCTTTTTTCGTAAGAACCACAGCAATGCACAGAACAGACCCCAAGTCTTTATGATTCCCAGAATTCACAGCTTTTTGAATCATCCCACATTGTAGCACCATTATTGTCTGAATGGGAAAATTGCATAACTATGTTATCACAGAAACCTTATGCACCTCGCGAAAAGGAATTGAAGTTCCAGGTCCACCAAATCTTGTGCACCTCTTGAATCGAAAATAACGATTGAGGGTTTGAATCTAACACGTTGAAGGGTCTTAATACATTTGATATATCTATGATTGTCTCATCAACTGCAAATGGATCCTCTGACAAGCTATCGAGTGAGCTAAGGCTGCTGAAACACGTCGAAACCTTACCGGAATGAATTTACGCTCTTACCAGTTGTACGGAACAATGGCGACTAAGAAAAAGAAGAAGTTAGTATCCCTAAACCCTAAACCCTAAACCCTAAACCCTAATAGCCATAAAAAGTCTATCCACCAACCCATTGTGTAACTAACTGCCCAATGATGGACTATTCTAATATGATTCATAAGATGAATCTTGGATCCTCTAAATCTCTAGCGTGGCATCACATAGTCTCCATCTTTCTCTTTCAAACAAAGACTACCGGTCCTGTATCACGAGCGAGATCGTACAAGCAGCTGCAGGAGACGTGCTTTGAAATCACAATGGGGTTAGCATTCGTTATTAACAACTGATATAATCGTGATAGTTGCACCAACTCTCGAGCCACCTAATCAAAGATGACTCGTGATCCATATACTCAAAATTCTAATCAAGTAAGCTCAGGAGTCTAGCTAGTTGAGTATTTTCTAATTCAACCTCGAATTATTTAAGATCGAACTGGGTATCAAACAAGCATTTTTTTCAAGCTGAATACTATGTCACTAGCAAGCTGCTGGTCCACCAACAACCAGACCTTTTCAACAAAGCTAATTACTTGGAACCCACTCTTTCCTTCTTTCCTCAAATGCTACAAAGAACCCTAGTTCTGAGGTTCAAATTATTGTACATTCAGCTAAAAATGGAAGCCTTGTCAATCTAAAATAACAAATCTTCTTCACCTCACCTCTTCGACGAACAAATTCTCAACTTCATTTCATTCCCGTTGCAGATTCGCAATCAATGATCTATCTAATGACAACTAGGGTTTCCCTATTCTGATTTTTGATCACCATATTCAAAGGCCAAGTCATAGATCTGGCTGTAGTTGTCCACGAAGTGGACATCAAGTCCTTCCTTCACTTGAGGTGAAAGCTCATCAAAGTCCCTCCGGTTAGCCGACGGGAATATGATCATCTTGACATCACTCCTCCTAGCCGCAATCGTCTTCTCCTTCACCTGAAACACCAAGAACATCAGTCTAATCACGTAAAGAACGGAACTTTAAAAGAACATACAATGATCGGTTCGTCAATCACGTACTCCACCGATCGGAAGAATTTTCCCGGTCAGGCTAACTTCTCCAGTCATTGCTAGGTCTTTCCTGACCGGCTTATTCAGTGCTAAAGAGAGCATGGCTGTGATCATGGTGCAGCCAGCACTCGGTCCATCCTTCGGAGTGGCGCCAGCTGGAACATGTAGATGGAGCTTTGTATCGGCGAAAAACTTGTTGTCCGGATCTCTCTCAAGCAGCATTGCTCGAGCGTATGTGTGCGCTATCTGGGCACTTTCTTTCATGACGTCGCCTAGCTGGCCGGTGAGCTGGAGGGCTCCTTTCCCTTCTCCTTGCTCGACCTGAGTGGTTTCTATGTACAAGGTGGAACCGCCCATTGCGGTCCAGGCTAGACCCATCACGATACCGGCTGGAGTTTCGGTGTAGATGCGCTCAGCGTGGAAAACCGGTTTCCCTACAAAATCGGTCAGGTTTGGCGTGTCCACCAAGACCTTCTCGACTGTGCCTGTCGATTCGGCTTCCTCCAGCTTCTCGGTATCCTTCGAGTCCTGTTACAGTTATACAGGATTTTTAGCTGAGGATCCTGAAATTAGACCAGCTTTGGCAAACACAACTAGAGTAATTACCTTCGAGTCAGTAGATTCATCTGCGGATTTGGAATCTTCCTGCACAACTTCTGCTTCAGCAACAGAATCTGACAGGGCCTCGACTCCAGAAGCTGGAGAGACACCCGGGGCTCCTTGACGCACAAGTTTCAAAGCAATCTGATGAAGAAAAGTAGTTATAACTTGATCCGACCTAGGGAGAAGGTATATTGATGCATCGTGATGATAAAGTTGAGATCTTTTTAACAAAATCAAATTTTCAGAGTTCTGAGAAGAGAGTGGCACCTTTCGGTAGATCTTCTCGATTTGCTTCTGAAGATTCCTGACCCCAGCTTCTCGGCAGTAGTTCTCAATTAGGGCAAGGAGAGCAGCATCAGTTAAGTCAACCTGGAATTGTTCGATAACATCAGCAAATGTATAGAAAGAGAATCCACAAGTCTATAGATAATAAGTGATGAAACCTGTTCAGGCTTGATGCCGCATGTTTCACGCGTAGACTTCTCCAAGTAATCTCTGGCAATATGCATCTTTTCGTCGGTGATATACCCAGCTATGGAAATGACCTCCATTCTGTCCAAAAGAGGAGTCGGTATCGAATCAACAACATTTGCAGTGCACACAAACAGAACCTGCAAAAGCAACAAAATCAGTAAAACTGATCTGCATCTGTCATTTTAAGTCCTAACATAAATTTATCGCAACAAAACGTTTAAAAAGTTATGAAATTTGTTACTGACCTTCGAGAGATCGATTGGGACATCTAAATAGTGATCCAGAAAGTTAGCATTTTGCTCCGGGTCGAGAAGCTCCAGCATGGCACTTGCAGGATCACCTGAATGGCCCCTTCCCAGCTGCCATTATATAGAAAAGAAAGCATCTTTTCAGGCTTAAAGATCATTTACTAAGCATCTAACAAAGAATTGCTAATTAAACTGGGGTTTACCTTGTCAATCTCGTCGATCAGGACAAGAGGGTTAGCAGTTCCAACATTCTTTAGACATTGCACCATCTTTCCTGGCATTGCACCAATATAGGTTCGGCGATGACCCTAGGTGTAAACTTGACTCAGTTAGACAAGATATCCGAAACCGTTGTGCATATGGAAAAGCATAGTGTCTTCCGTGTCCTTTTAACCATTACCTTAATTTCAGCAACATCAGATAAACCACCCACTGAGAACCGGAAGAACTTCCGGTCCAATGCTCGTGCAATTGATTTACCAATGCTGGTTTTGCCCACTCCAGGAGGGCCAGAAAGACAAATGATTTTCCCTGTAAAGCATAATCGAATAGGCAGGAAATCACATGACTGATGCATTGGAATAGCGAGCGCATGGTATAAATAGGAAACAGCTATGGAAGTTACCTTGTGCAGTGCCTCGGAGCTTCCCAACAGCTATAAATTCCAATATCCTTTCCTTAACATCAGATAATCCATAATGGTCCTCGTCAAGAATTTGCTGTGCCCGGTGGACATCAAAGTTCTCATCGCTGAATACACGAAAATAAGCATTCTGAAAATCTGAGTTGCAGGTTACCAATCTCAATATTCTCGTGTCCGGTGTCAATTTCAGATCAAAGAATGTTAATCGATCTCAATCATCAAACGGATAGAGTTAAATCAATGGAAATGAACCTGTAATCTCCCCAAGGCAATGCTGTCAGCCAATCCAGGTAATTGCGAGTGACATTGAATTCACTTGAGCTTGCCTCTAAAAGCTGTAGTTTTGTGAGCTCTTCTTGTATCACTTGCAACACATTAGCAGGGATTTTATCTTCCTTTCCTTCAATCCTTTCCCTAAACTTTGCTGAGGAAATGAAACAAAAAAACCATTGATACATTTCCTAATGCAAATCACCATCGATACTCAGTGGCTTGTGTAATCTCAAGACAAAATATCTGGTATAAATTCGAGACGATTAAAGCTAGAACTTACAGGAAAGGGCAGTCTTGTCATCTGTCTCTAATCCCAGTTCCTGATTCACAAGTAAGAGTTCTCATTTTAGACCAAATTCACAGAGTTGAAGCAAGATGAAACCCAGGCGAAAAGAAAAGACACAATAAACACCTTTTTTATGGCCTTGAGCTGTTCATTCAATAAATAGCGTCTTTGCTCACCGCTGATCTTTTCTTCAATTGCTTTGGCAATCGATTCCTAGGGGTTGAGTGGAGAATTTAGCAAATGGAAACTGAAGCATTGCAAATAAACTTTTAAAACATACACATAACCTGTAAGTCATTCATGAAATACCTGAATCTTGGTGATCTCCATCTCTTTCTTCACTAATTCTAGCGTAAGTCTTAGCCTATTATGCACCTGAGACACAAGTCGGAGATACATGAGGAATTCGATCGAAAAACATCAGATGTCTTCAAGCAACAAGGCGTGTAGATGTTTCAATGTCGCTTACATCCAACTCGGCCAGCACTTCCTGGCAATTCGACTTGTTTGCACCGGAGATTGCAGCTCCAAAATCAGCTAACCTTGAATAATTAAAGTCACCTATATGCTGAAGATGTCATAAAGCCACAAAAATAGTTACAAACAAATATAAATGTGCATAAAACTCAATAAAGAGATGTCATGTGCAGCCACACTCTAACTACCGCTTTGAATATATTTTAAGTTGCAGGAACTATAAGTGAATGACGCGAGCACTCATACCTGAGTGTAAGTTTGTACATGATCCCTCCAAAGGGAACTCGATTTCAGAACATCTCGGAGAGTTGATATAACTTCGAATGAAGTTGCCTTGATGACATCATCGTCCTTATTATATGGTTTGTCCTGCACCATAAAGTGTGGGTAAGCAGTAAGCTAACATGCAGGAATTCGATCATGAGAACAAATACAAAGCAGAGAAGGAGATATCATACTTTGATATGATCAACCTTCACAGTAAGGGGATCTTCACTAGCCTGATGCAGAGAATCAAAATCATTTTCAGATTCGAGACATTTGCATCGAATAGGATTGTAAAAGAGAATGGGAGGAGTTCATATATACTAAACCATCTCTGTGATTCGAAGTCGCCTGTGACCAATGAGAACAACCTGCTCGTCTGAAATACTTGAAATCTAGCCAAGCAAACATAGAGAAAATCGAGTCAAATACATCTTCGATTGAACCAAAAAAACAACATTTACTATAAGACTAGGCACCTGGGCCAATGTTCCGACTTCGTGAAGTCGCTTGAAGAGATCTTTCCCCTTGAGGACGTCGGTTCCTTTCTCCGACTCTGAACCGGTTACCACATTGGGATCGGTCCCTGGCTCGTCTTTCAGGAGAAACGCACCGGCATATGGGGCTTGCCTTTTTCGTGCTTCTTGCAATGCAGCCATCAATTTGGGATCCTGAATTCATCAGAAAGTAAAAAACATCACTTGACAATGGTGACAGCCCATATTCGTCTAAAGACTGACTCCATGTGTGGCTGAATACACGAATGTGTAATACCTTCACAGTAATAGGCATATAGAAACCGGGGAATAGAGGTCTATGAGGCAATGGCAGTGCCAATACCTGCAGATGCACAGAAAAATGCACAACCAATATTTTTTATCAGTTATACAAGCCAAACTCTATTTGAGTTAGATTTCGAATTCCACAACTCCAAAATTCACGCTTTCAGACTCCTAATCCAGAAAATATCAACCGGCCAATCAAATTTTGATAAGCTCAATTCAAGACAATGGCTCAAAATGCTAATCTAGCAATAACCAGCTCAAGACAGTCCAATCATTACGATCACAAACCGTGAGATAGTCTTCCGGCCGAGGATTAGAAGGAACAATGGCGGAGGAGGAGGAAGAAGAAGAAGAAGAAGAAGAGCTACTGGAATCGCTGCCGCCGTCGCCGCCTTCTTCATCGGACCTCAATTCAACCTCCACCAACACTCCGCGGCCGTCCGAGGAAGAGGAATCCGAGCAAAAGAAAGCCCTTTTGAAGAAGTTGGGATGCCTGTAGCTGTTCCTGCTCAATTCAGCGATGGAATTGAGTGCTCTGAGTAAAGGGCTGGATCCAGAGGAGCTGGGAGTAGGTGTAGCTCGGAGGCATGGTGAAGCGAGGTGGGTGTGGAGATTGCGGGAGGAAGAAGAAGATAGTAGCTTCAGCATTGCAAAGGGTTTGGTAAAGTTTGGATTTTTGGTTCGGAAAGAATGGAGGAAGTGCTGTTTTGTTAATTTGTAAAGCCCTTCATAAACCCTATTGCCCTCTTTTGTGATTCTATACTTCTCCAGAAATCCAATGTTGAAGTAGTAAATATGGGTGTTGAATCATAGAATCAAAACGGATGTTAAATCAAACCGGGCCGGAGTCGGAGAACTAAGATAGCACACCAATTTAACTACCAGAAAGATAACAAAAATGTATATCTTGGGGTTATGACTACCGTGGATGGAAGGATAACAAAGATATAGTTTGTGACTTTAAGTCTAGTGTCAAACCCGTAAACCTGGGTCGTTATTAAAAATCAAACAGGTCCAAAGCCCGAGAATTAAGGTAGTACATCAACCTAAACAATGACAAAGATAATAAAAATGTCTTCTTGTGGCTATGAGTATAGATTAGCGTCAAACCTAGAATTACCGCATTGCTAATATATAATGTTCACCGCTGAGTTACACCACTTGAAAACAGTAATTCGCTATCTAATCAAAACTCGAAATTGTAGATTTATTTAAAAAATTGGTTAACCCACAACTCAAAAATAGTTTGTGATTCAATAAACCATATCTTGATAAACTAATGATTCAATAAACTTCACACTTTAAATTGATCAATAACGTATATTTCGATCAACCATCTACGACTTGAGTTTTTATCTGACTCAACCCGATTTATGACTCAAATTAATCAAAAGCCAACAACATAAAACCCTCCAATTCATAAACCAATGAACAAAAATCCCAAATAGTTCATAATCACATCAACCAAAAATCCAATAAACTCATGACCCGATAAAAGTGCACACTATCCGTATTTCGTACCTACAAAGTATATAACCCGTAACTCGTAACATGATTAACCGAAATGTTTTTGGCTGATTATGAAGTTGGCATCAGAGAAGCTATTTTAGTGGAGGACATCAATTAAGGAGCTTCTCATAAGTAGCTGGAGTTGTCAGTTGAGTCATGTGTGTCAAAACCAGACCGAACCGACCAGTTTGGCCGGTCCAACCGTGAACCAGTGCCTCAACTCAGGGGTTCGCTGAAAAGGTCAAAACCGGGGGTTGATCATCGCGATCATCACCCAACCGACGGACGATGGCTGACTTCCTTCTTCCTCCTCGGCGGCTGATGACATCTCCTCGTCTCTGTAGGTGGACAGAAGAGAATCCATTGGATACAAATCGGGAGGGAGCAGATTCGAAAATCGACCAAGTGAAGAAGCTGTTCGTTGGTAAATTCAAAATCGACGGCGATCGGAAGAGAATACAAGTGTTGTTAATCCTCTTTCTGCCGGGAAAGGGTGGGAAGTGGAGCTGGGCTCGACCACTGAATTGATAGATCAATGCTCCTACGCCCAATTTTTTTAAGGAAACGAACGATGGCGTTTCGGTTTCGGTACCGCAAATTCGAAACGTTTCGTCGCGTATGAATGGAAGTCCACCTTCAATTCTGAAGACTGAAAAGGAGATGGGCAGCAGTTGCAGCCGTCTTTCTTCCCTCCTTCTAGTCGGGGTTACAGACAAAAAGATCTTTACTTTTCTACCCAAAAAATTGTCTTTGTCGGCCAAAGTTTCAAGTAAAGATCACAGCTTTTCTCCAAATCTGAAATCGTTTCCACGAACCCAGAAAGCATAAGCAGCAGCCGCAGCAGGAAATGGATTTCCAGAAGAGACGAGTTCAACTCCTTTCCTTCATCGTCGCCGTCATCTCTCTCAGCATCGCCGGTAATAATCTACTGTCTCTTTAGATCTGTGCTGGCTGTACTTACCTTACATCTGTTCCTTACCAATTTGATCTGTTTTCCCACCTGTGGATGCTGTTCTTCTTATTCATGTGCATTTATGCTAATGGAAAATGTTGTAGAGCTTCATTAAGAACGTGTTTTTAAACGCATCAAAGTTAGATGCGATGATTCTTAGTACTTTAAAACGTTCAGGATGGTTAGTATCTATGTTTCCTAAATCGTCCATGTTTTTCAACAACTTGGAGATATGGGGATACGATAGTTCTGCACATTCTAGAGTTTTTGTTATGCATTATAGTTAGGAGCGTCGGATTCCAGATGTTTATTGGGATGCAATGATCATATCCAATTTTAGAGATTCTGTGTTCTAAACTGTAGTTCAGAATTGGTATACAAGAATATGGACAGGATCCACCTTCGATCAGAGAATGATTGGTCGAAATGTGAAAGGAGGAGTGCCTCAGACTGTAAACTTTGAGTTATGGAGAGGCGACCATTCTTCTCACTTTAGAGGTTTTGTTATGCATTGTAGTCGGGGGCAGATTCAAGATGGTATATAGAGAATGACGAGTCGAAATATGAGGAGGAAGAACCTCGAATCTAAACTTAGTATCTATTGCTCGTAAAATCTCCCATCTTTTCCTGGAGTTATTGAGATACGATAGTTCTTGATGATTTTGTTGTCCGTGGACTGTAATTGGTGGCGGATTCATCCACGTTTGGGCAATGACTTAAAGTGATTGGAATGGGATGATCCATATCACAGGTCAATACCGTGTCCAGAGTGTTAAAGTTTGCATTTTGATGTATTTTAGTAGCTCGATCGGTCTAGTATCTTCTCCAACATTATCTATGTTTGTCACGTGTCACTTTCGATCCTTGATCAGTCTTTTGACGGTTGGAACATTTTTTTCAACAGCTGAAAAATGCAGGGAGATGATGGGCGAGGACTCATCATCCCAGAGCGGAAAATTCTCGATCTTCTATTGCTTCGACATGAGCACTGGAACCCTAGCCTGCACGGCCACCCAAGCAGCGAAGCTATACGTCTACAACTTGAGATCCTCCCACGTCGAAAGGGCGAGGAACGCAGCGATCGAGAGTGCCATCCACGATGCAATGCAGCAAGGGATATCACCCAAGGATGTGGCGAAGCAAGCACAGAGAGAAGGCGCCAAGGCAGCCAAGCTCGCCACGAGGAAGACCAGGCGGATCGTGGGTCCCATCGTGTCGTCCGGGTGGGACTTCTTCGAAGCGGTGTACTATGGTGGGACGGTGACGGAAGGGTTCTTGAGAGGGAGTGGGAGCTTGTTTGGTGCTTATGGAGGTGGGTTCTTGGGTGAGGAAAGGCTTGGGAGAGTTGGTTATTTGGTTGGGAGTCAGTTGGGGAGTTGGGTTGGCGGTCGGGTCGGGTTGATGGTTTATGATGTGATGAATGGGGTTGGTTATTTGGTTAATGGGTATGAAAGGCCAGAGTCAGAAGAATCAGAATAAGAATCAGCCTTGTGGTGAAGATTAGAAAGTGTAAAGCTTTGTTTGGTGGATGTGTTGTAGTGTTTTTGTAAAAAAATTTATTATTTTGTGGGATTAATATCATGAACTTTGGAGATAAAAATGTAATGTATGTTAAATATTAGTTAATTTGAAATTTTTTTATTTTTATGTTAAAATTGTCAATTTTTGTGTGTTATATAACTCATGGAAATTAACAATTTTAATATGAAAATTAAAATTTTTCAAATCAACTAATATTTGACCTACATATTAAAAAAGGCTAAAAAATCAAGTTTCACTATAGTAACCCATAAATAATAGCTCAATGAAGTTAAAAAAATTCAAATTCACATACTTTCTACATGCATGTGGTGGCTTACTTAATCCTACTTAATTCTGACCCGATAACTTGAAACTTGATTAACTCGTAATCTGATTAACACGTAACTCGATTAACCCGTAACCATACTAACTCGGCATCGCCCAACCCCATTTAGATGTTATTAATTAGTGTAGATTTGGATGAAACTTATTTAAAAATGGGTCAAATGTGCATAGTGTGAAGAGGGCATAAAAGAGAGGAATCCAAGAAATGGAGGAAGTGGCATGAACTAGGCCATTGGATTTTGGTGGGAGATAGAGTCAATAGAATGACACCATCAATATATTCAAATTCAATTCAAATGGCATAATAAAACTAACCACTCAACATCAAGCATTTGATTCTGTTTAGCTCAAAATAGGCCAAATATTGTTTATCCCTCAAGTCCATATCACTTTTTTGTTTATTCTTGGAGTGTGGTTGACACACATCCATGGTTGGGTCCAAATTCCAAAAGTTAATGTGAATTGGGTTGTTATTCCATTAAACCCGAAGGATTAAAGAGTTTTACCTTCTACGATATATCGTCTGGCATTCATATGTTAGGAAGACTTTTGACACAAGGATGCATCACCTAACTTGTTTCGCAAATAACTTCAAGGTCTCCCACATGTCGAACCAAATCCGAACTACTAAGCGAGTTCTTTGATGTAGCTCACATGCAGTTCTTCAATGATAACTTTTGCTTATAAATTGACCCACACGAATACTTATATCAAAACGATTCATCATTGCTATCCATCACAAATTATTCCGATTTTAAAAAAATCAAGAAAAGAAACTCATTCCCCAACTAAGTCAAAATAAACTTCTCACCAAAGATTCCAAAAAATTTTGGGGGCCAATGAATATCTCATTTGTTCTAAAATTGAATTTTGGGATCTATTTTTCTTATTGTGGTGGCATAAATTGAACCATATATGCACATCGAATATCCAATGAGATAAATTTCTTTTTTGCATGTGTTTAATACCGTTGAGATATTTATACTTTTTTTTCGATTTTATGTAAGTTCAAATAGTTGATATATGTTATGTATGTTTCAGACAATTTCCGATTATTAGAAACTATATCAAAAGAGCTTAACATTTAAACTTGAGTTCATAAACTTTACACTATATCATTTCTAAAATGCTTAAACTTTATAATTACACGATTCAACCATTTTATTACTCTATATATATTTCATAACTACACGAATAAATAATTAGCTACTATAAACATAAAGAAACTACATCACCAATATATTTTTCTAGGATTTTGATTGACTAGTGGATTTTATCCCGTTAATCAAATACCTACTAGAATAAATTAATGAAAACGTATTTTTGTAAGATCTTTCTAACGCTATTACTCAAATTGATTAAGCTAACTAAACTAAGTAACAGTGAACGATTGTTTGTTTGATTGTTTTCGTAACCAATTATCAACTAATAATGCAAATAAAAAAAAAGCGAACATAAGAGATTGAGTTTCAAATATATATCACTCAACTTTGAATTTGAATGCAAATTCCGATCAATTTATGTTCCAAGCATTTTCAAACGTCCATTTTAATTATTGTTTTTCTCCAAATACCATAAATCGCCGGACATACATCAAAACATCCCAAATAACATAATGCATCAAATTCCGATCAATGTCGAATATAATAATAAAAAAATGTGAATAAGATAGGGTTGTGGTGGCGTGAGGCATGCACGCAAGCTAGCAAATTCTATGGTGTAACGTAATACGAAAAATATAATCTATTGGTTCGATTTGGAATATTATTATAACTGGGTTTCCTCCACGTGTCGAGAGACCACTGGAATCCGAATCTGAAAAGGAGAGGGGAGGCAAATAGTAGTCAAATAGACACTAGTCAGTCAATTTATGACATCATAATCTAAAAGCTTAAATTACAAGCCTTTATTTACAATATGTATTTATAAATCATAAAAATTTATATCACAAAATTTCTCATTGCCGGTTGCTAATAACAAGTTAGTTGTTCCGATGATAGAACTGTGTGTCTGATGATTCAGAAGTTTCGGGTTTGAATCCAGCACATCTTACGAAATGGGCATCAATATAATATTTATTTTTTATTTTTTATCTTGTATTAAATGAAAATCTCAATTTATTTCAAAAAAAAAAAGTGGTTCGTATGTCAACCCTTGAATGTGGCCATACATTACCTCTCACAATTTGCCAAGTTGGCCAAAGGATTGGGTTGGCAAAAATTGAGAGCTTTATAGCAAAAAGTAAGGAATAATCTCATCAATGGAGTGCTATTTAAATTTCAACGTCGAGTAGTCGCATACACTATGTACCCTCTCAAATTCGGCCACCCTCTTCAATATCGAAATCATCCAAATCGATTCGAAATGATGATCAAAGCCAATAACACCTAAGAAAAATAATTGACAACGTAACTCATTTCTGAATCCGTTTAAAGTTGGTATTTTAGTAATTCAAATTAATATGTCTACCAAGAAACTAATGTGTGGAGAGATCGTTCGATCATCTCCTATATTAAAAAATAAAATGAGCTAAATGTTGTTTAAAAGTATCAGAAAAAGTTATATCGATATCACCCGACAAACAGTAGTCATCATTATTCCCACCCTAGCTATATGAAAAGCATGTAGATCATAAGTCGATGGTCATGGTTGAAAGTTGAGAGTTGACAAAACAAAACCTAAAGAAGAGCACTAAGCCATTACAATCTAATCACTATCTTCTCTAGACTATTTTGGGAAAAGGCCAAACAAACCATAACCAAAATTTAAAAGGAACTTCATTATATTGACATGAAATGTGCCAACATATAATAACATTTGTAGCATTATTCCAATGTAATGTGTCCCTCCAATTTAACCTAAAGCCAACCCCTCTTAATAGAGTCATGCATGATTTCGTCATGACTCTCAATAACTTAAATTCTTGAAAAAACGAATTCAATTTAAGAGATATTATCGTCGAATCATATAATAAATGTAATAAGAGTTGGCTTGTGGTTGAGATGAGCTTCCTTTTTCTTTAATTTACTTCATATTATATTATTTTATATAAAAATCAGGATGGTCAGAAATATTGAATTACATGATACATTAAATTATGCAAAATATTTGAAATACCCAAATGTGAACACATGGAAGATGCTGATTCCTATTAATTTTTGTCATTAATATAATTAATTAAGGAAATTAACTATAGGGGCCCAATCTTTTATTTTTACTTTTTAGTAGCTAGTTTATTAATTCATTGATAAAATACTCTAATTATGTAATTATAGTTTATAATATAGTGTTGTCTAAATATAGTTTACACTTAGGGAGTGAATTATTGTATATAATTTACCATGTAAACATCTAGCTAACAAATATTTGAAATTTATAACATCTTAGGCCTCGTTTGGTATACGGTAATATTTAAAATATCATGATATTGAGTGTGATTAATATCGATAAAAGGAAATGTTAAATTTTTTGTTTGGTATAGTTTAAATAAGATAATGACGTAATGATTATGGTGAAAAGAGGAAAGTGAAAGATGTAATGATGAATAATTTTGTTTTACCATTATAACCTTTATGGAGAGGAAAAGTAGGGGTATTTTTATTCGAATGAAATGATATTGAGGGTGGTTTTAAAAACTTTTCATTTCTGAGAGTTTTTATTATCGTGATTTTGTGATATTGATATTTCTGAATATTATGATATTTGCGTTTCAAAATACGGAAATAATTTCAAATATTATGGTATTGGGTGATTTTAAATCAAATATCACACGAACCAAACAACATTTTAGACATATCTCACATAGGAAATGCGAGAAGTCACAGGGATAAAAACGTGCCCAACCACGAGTACTACAGACATGGACTTACCTTTCTGAAAGTCACCACCTTTCACCCTGAAAACACATCCGTAAGTGTCGAGATTGAAATCGTACCAAACATAGACAAGGGAGTTGAGGTGAGTCAACTCTATCAGTGTTTTTAAAACTTCGATTTAATTTTTGACCAGAGTCGAAACTAAAGGAAGTCAAAAAGAATCTCGATTAATTAATAGAAGGCATCAAAACAAGCCAATTTGGAGTTTGGCCCCATTCATTTGATTCACTATAAATAGCGACATCAACAAGGGAAGTTCACTTCACTTTGGCTTCTCAGCATCAAATCCAACTCTCCTACATTCCCCTCCTTCTCCCACCTTTCTCAAAAGACCATGGGTAGCATTTGCATGCAAGAGCATGACAAATTGGTGGCCAAAGTGTGCCAACTCTACAAGGAGATATCGAACCTCGAAACCCTCAAACCGTCTGAGGATGTCAACTCTCTCTTCACCGAGCTCGTCCACACGTGCATGCCACCGAACCCTATTGATGTCAACACGGACCTCTTCCCAGAGGTCCAGGAGATACGGTCCAGGCTCATCGTGCTCTGTGGCCAGGCTGAGGGTTACCTGGAGAGTCACTACTCCGCAATCCTGGGATCCTATCCGAACCCACTTGACCATCTTGAGATGTTCCCTTACTACTCCAACTACCTCAAACTTAGCCTCCTTGAGTTCACCCTCCTCAAACAGAGCCACCCATCACTAAACCCTAAAAAAGTTGCATTTTTGGGGTCGGGCCCACTCCCGTTGACTTCCATAGTGTTGGCCACTAAACATTTGACGAACGCTACCTTCCACAACTACGACATTGACATTGAAGCCAACGAGTTGGCATCGGGGTTAGTGTCTTCTGACCGGGATTTGTGTGGTCGTATGGTGTTTCACACAAAGGACGTGATGGAGGTAACAGAGGAAGAGCTGGGGGAGTTTGATGTCGTGTTTTTGGCAGCGTTGGTGGGGATGGATAAGGAAGTGAAAGTAAAGGTCATAAGACACTTGGGGAAACACATGAGGGACGGGGCGGTTCTGATGCTGAGGAGTGCTCATGGGGCTAGAGGGTTCCTTTACCCGGTCGTTAACAATCACGACCTTGATGTTCACGGGTTTGAGGTTGACTCGGTTTTCCACCCGACCAATGAGGTGATTAATTCGGTTGTTATTGCTCACAAACAAGGGAGGGGTGTCGTTGGGGCAGCAGCCATGGGTGCGTGATTTTGAGGAGGGACATTTCTCGATTTATCTGTGTCATCCTTGCGCAGGAGACCATCGATCTTTGTTGTGTTCTGTTGTTTGTTTTTTTTTCTTTTGTGACCCCTTTTTTCACTGTGGGCTAAACATTTTCAGATATTTTTGTCTTTAATTTGTTGTATTTTCCCTTCCTGTAATGCCCTAGCAAAGTTTGATGTTTTATTAAGCTTTCGAATGAAATAAGAATTGCTAATTTTGAATGGTAGTGTTTGATTTGAGCATACCAAATAGGTGGCAACCGGTTCAGTTGACAATAACTCGAGAAATATGACGACACCGAAATATTTGGGATAGTAACAAGGTTGTAATTGTACGTTACTTTAACTGGTTAGTGTACATTGCAAAAACCAAGGTGATAGCAGCCTAAAAGAAGACGAATGACGAACTTCAATTGACGAATAACTGTGCCCGGTTTAATCAATGGCGGAAAGAACTTGTTACGTCGTTTTCTCTCTGATCTGAATCCGGTTCGAACCACGCAACAAAAGGTGGGATACATGGTTGGAAAGTGATGAACAATGGCCATAGCAGAAAGGGAATTCATTTAAGAGCATTTCATGTATGTACTAGTACAATACCAGACATCTACCTGCAAATTCACAAAAACCAGCAGCCTGAAAGAAGACAGAATAATGCGTAACTAGTATAACTACAAGTGTCAAACAAACAGCTCAAATTTCCAGCAATGGAGAGACAAATTCAGCCTACAACAATGGGAGAAGACAAAAGGGGATTATACCTATTCTTAGCCAGAATACAAGATCTCAAGTAGAAGCAGGCTGAGCTTCCGAACCGGCCTCTCCTGCAGCAGCTCGTTTCTTGGCAAAATATTCGTCAGCTCTGGCGAGGTTCTTGAGGACTGCTGCGTTGAGCCACTTCTTTCGGCCAGGTAATACAGTGACGGAGCAGCCAACCGCTTCCAGCTTCTCCTTTGCAGATGCTGAAAAGGCTCGAGCTTTGAAGTCCAGCTTCAAGTTGATCTCCCCATCGCCTAGGATCTACAATATCCGATGAATTTAAAACCTGACTGTTAACAAATTCCTTTGATGATATATGAAAGATCATACCTTGAGAGGAAGCTTCCGTTCTCGTCCAGATGGATTGATCAAGCCCTTCATTTTCAAGGTCTCCAACGAAACCTCATCACCCTCTTCGAATCCAGCTTCAGCTATGTCCTTCAAGTTTACTGGGACGTACTTAGGTAAACCAGCACTCATACCTTTTCCAGCAAAAAAATCAAGGTGACAGCAGATCATGTCAATGTTGTCCTCCTCGAAACAATCCGAAACAGAACAGACATTTATGTGACATTATAATAACTAGTTACTGGCACACACTGCTAATGATCAAAAGTGTTCTATGGAAACTTCAAGTCAATAATTGACATTACCAAGCTCATAAACCGTTTGCTTCTGTAGCAATGACGAAGTCTACACTAAAGTATGAGCGATTGACTAGTAACACACAGCTTAATCAAGGGCCTAACGTGGGGCGGGGGGGGGGGGGGGGGGGGGGGGTTAGATTTTGGGGAGTGACTGCTATGGAACTCGAAACCTGCATCTTTACCCATTGCAGCCGCCCCATAAGGCTATCTCGGAGGGACAAGTACCACCAAAAAGTAGGAGCAATTGGCTCAGAACACACAGCTTAATCAGCAGGCCATCTTTGTACGGAATTACACTGAATGGCTGATACAGAACTCGAAACCGGCATCTTTACCATTGCAGCCACCAAGCCTATCTCTTAAAGTCCATTGTTGTATTTTTAAATCTCGTCTCAGGTGTTTTCAAATTCACTCAAAACTTCAAACACTGCCTAAGTTCTCCGCCTATTCCGGTTCGGCCATTGGCAACCAACCCACAAGATTATCTCCTAAAGGGTCAAACTTTAGATTCAAAATCAAAAGCTAACAACTTTAGTTCCCGTCAATCCATCTACATTTCATCAACCACACTTCAACTTAAAAACCAATTCAAACCACAAAAAAGGAAACCAAACACCAAGTTTCACACTTTACCTCCAGCAATACCCTTCAACTTGGGGAGACGGCGGTAAAGAGGCATCTGCCCACCTTCAAACCCTCTCATAATCCCAGGTCCAGACCTCGATTTCTGCCCTCTCATCCCAAATCCACAGCTGTTACCTTGTCCGGCGGCGATACCTCTCCCTTTCCTCTTCTGCCTCTTCCTCGAGCCCGGCTGCGGCGCCAAATTGTCGAGCCTCAACCTCTCACCCTCCGCCGCACTCGCCGGCTCGGCCTTGGATGAAGCTCGATTGACCACCAGTGATGGCCGGCTCTTGCTACTGGTTTTGACGAGCGGCCTGAAATTAGGCGCGGGAGTGAGAAATCTGGTTGCTTTGAATGATGAAGTGCATCCCGGAAGGGAGAATGTAGCTCTGGTTTGAGCGATTGATAGAAGAGTCGCCATTGATGGAGAGGAAGCGAAGTAAAGGAGCTCTCTCTGTTCAGCTGAAGCTTACTTTCCAACGGATATGGATAAAGGTTGGAGCTTTATATGAGTGGATGGATAATTTCGTTTTGACACTGGTTTTTATTTTTATTTTAATTTTAGTCCTTAAAAGAAGTTTATTGGAGAATGGGATAATATGTGTTTTAGCTCCTCTTTTTTGAAACAGTAACAAACGAATCTGTATACTTTGATTCTGATCGAATTTGGTCTTCATACAATTGACCCGAACTTTCTGATTTCATTGGTCCTTAAGGAAGAGTGTGTTACAAGGAACAATACTAGTGAACTAAAGAACCAAGTTAGTTATTACAATGTCTAATCATCTGATGCAGTAAACTGATCGCAGGCCATTGAGGATCGCTGCATACTCAACCGGAGTTGCCTCGCTGCAGAAAACTTCATTCCAAGTCTTGTGGAGATCTGTTCGAAAAGGTAGTAAATTATGGTCCATCTTTAATCAAATCGGACAATACATAATGTTGACTTGTAGAACGAACTTACCGGTCTTATCTGGTGTCGAAAGGGACATGACGAGCATGCTAAACCTCGGGACCTTGGTCAAGTTCTCCAGGTATTTGACAGCAAGATCCACATCATCTCTGGAAAATCGAACAAATGGCGAGTGAGATTCATTGAGGGATAACTGAAGATGGAGTGAGTCATAGTTAATGCAAACTCACTTGAAGAAAGTGGAGACACACTTGATGATGCCGATTAGTATAGGAACAGATAACGAGTTCTTGAATATTCGGGGCAATGCACTTGGAGGTGTAACCTTTAGCAGGGAAGTCTGCAATGAACTGTCCCCAGAAAACTTTCGCCAGGAAGCCTCGAATTGGTAAGCCGAAGTTGGCGGAGTGATGTTCTTTGCAGCTTCGGTCTTGGCACGATAAGCTGCTCTTGACGCGAGATGGTGTACAGAGGGTTTAAGCTCTTGTGTTCCGTTCTTTTGACGAGTCCGTCTTTCTGTTCGGTTATCAGTAACTGAGCTTGTGGTCTCTATTTCCTTAATGAGGATGGCTTCGCCCCCGACAGCTTCATCATTCTCCTGTTAACCAGAAGAAAACGTTTCATAAGTATAATAGAAAGCTTTTCCTCAAAAGATAATCTCCTTCCGAGTGACAACCTTAGTCTTATCTTTCTGAACAGCTGCTGCTGATCCAGTTGTCTGGGAGGGTCTTGAAACAGATGCATCACCAACCCCATTAACCTTAACTGGCCTTCCGAGTGTTACTACTGGTTGTGAGGAGCTTTTAGATCCTCCTGATACCTTCTTCTGGAGTTTCTGCAGAAAACAAGCACCATCAGTTGACAATTCATCTTAATGGCCAGCCGCAGAATAAAGTAGCATGTTTCACCTTCTCGTACAAAGACTTTGCGTTATCGTACTGTTTCTTGATTTCCTGATTGTTAGGCTCCAACCTCAAGGCAAACTCAGAATCTGCAATGCATCAACAATAAAAAAAATGAAGCAGATTGAAAACAGACAAAGTGCAGACGTTTGAAAAAACTAGATTTCAAGGATAGCTTACCTTCCATGGACTCCTTAAGCTTTCCTAACTCTTTTCTAGCTGTAGCTCTGCGTGAGTAAGCTTTTATGTAGCGATCATCCAAATTCAAGGCCTCTGTGCAATCATCCTCAGCCTCTTGAAATCTGAAAGCAATCAACAAACATCATTAACACAAATTCTGCAGTCAAGCAAGAGAATGTCTGAGATTCATGAACTCACCTCTTGGTTTTGATGTAGGCCATTGCGCGATTCGCATAGGCTACCGCTGTAGGAGAAAACGCTATGCTACGAGAGTAGCACTCTATAGCTTCGACAAATTTCTTCTGCTTGAAGTACTCATTCCCCTGTAACAATCCAATTGGCAATCAACAAATCTTCCACAAACCAGAACAAATTGAAAGAAATAAGAGCTGGGGTTCATAGTTCCGACCAATTCTTTCTCTGAAGTAGCATCCACTGTATTCTCATCGCTGACTGAACCAATGCTCCTTGCATAGTCACGAAGTAACGAGCCGCTCCCCCTCAGAGATTCAGCAGCAGAAGCTTTCTGCATTGAACCCCCATTCATACAACATTGTATCATGCTCCTCCACTTGTTTTTATGTTCCATAGATTGAAGCATTTAAGAACATGAAACTGTTTCCTCCAAGACTTACACTGACCTTATCAGAAGCTAGTGGCTTCAGCCTTTTGTCCTTGTCGTTAAGCTTAAGCTCCCAATCCTGCAAGTCATTCAGAAACCCCTGGAAATCCTGAAACCAAACCAGTAAACAAAGAACACAAAAAAGCATAGCTGAAAATGTTTATTTAAAAGCAGGAAATGAACAAAGCCACCGATTTCACATACAGTGAGCGCAGAAACAAACAGAAGTTCCGTCTTGGCAACCCAGCAACCAAATGAGTTCATACTGGGAGATGACACTACAATGAATCGACAGCCTAGAGAGAGAGAGAGAGATGACGAACCATTGTTTGATCGCGTCCGTGCTTGGTCGGAGTTGTAGCCATGAAAGGTGAGAGGAGACGGAGAGCGTTTGCTCCACTTGCAGAATTTCGATGTTTCTAGAGATTTTGAGGAATAAGAAACGAGAAAGGTCTTCACTTTTTCTTCTTTCCTCTCTGGGTGCGAAGAACAAAAACAGAGAACTGAGGGAAGACATTGAAGAATTGAAGAAGACCATCGGGGATTTGTTGGGCTGTTGCTTGGGCAACTTTATGGACCACCTCAAAATCAAAGCCCACAAATTCGTCAAATGGCCTAAGGAACTCGGTTGAGTCGGTTCGGTTCGTATACAACCATCCAGAACCTAATATTACTCACGAGATTGAGCTCGAACTAAGGTGGACATTCAGTTACGGTTAAATGTTAAAATTGATTAATCAGTTAAGGATTTTAAGACTTTTTTAACTGAAATCAATTTTCTTCGTATTTATATTTTTTTAACCGAAACGGAATGTAACCAAACTACTTTGGTCAGGTAATTGATAGTTAAGTAACCAATCATCACCGGTCGGTTAATGAATTAGCCCATTTTTTATACAATTATTTAAACTATTGAATGTGATCTGCTTTAACTGCCCGACGGACTCCCGCCTCTAGCACGAGCAGCTGGAGTTCGGGTTTGAATCCAGCGACCCGATTAGCCAGCTAAGTTTGAATCCAACTCGAGATGGAGGTTACGAGTTTGATCATGCAAGTTTAGGCTCCACATTGTACAGAAACAAATTTGGTAAAAGAACCATATAATTATTATCTCCTGGGAACTGCAAATTTACAGACTCGGAGTTCTGTAACAAATTGTGGCCGCAGCTCATGCAAACCAGACAGGTATGAAGTTGCTATAATTATATCGTTTCTCAGGCATGGATCGCCTTGTAGCACCGGAGGCTGCAAAGTGGAAGCTTTGACTTGGAGTCTCTGTACTTATATGGATTCGTACACGATGGTCCAGCGCATTTCTCTCTCGGTGGAGGGTAACTGCAAACACCAAAAAGCTTACAATGTTCATCTTCTCAAAGAACCACAGCACAAGAACATGACTTAATGATATAATAAAGTGAAGAAAGAAAGAACCTTCGAGGTTTGGAGTGGAATATACTGGGAAGGCCAATCTCTTCAGGGAATGTTACGACTGTTCCCGACGGACCATCGACCCACCTGACACGGTCTGAAGCGAGTGTCATGAAGTTTGCAGCTCTTTCCTGTGCTAACTCTTCCTGCCGCTTCTTGACTTTCTCCTCACGCTTCTTCCTGCTCGAATCCTGGCCGAGAATCTTTCTGATTGCCTCAGCCTCAGATTCCCTAGCAGCCTTCTCAACTTGTAACCGACGTCTCTGGAGAGCCTCGGCTCTCTTTAGTTGCTGCTCCACTTCAGTGAGCTTCTCCTTTTGTTCTGGTTAATTAGCAGAACAATCAATATAGTAATTTGTATAACTTGTGATTAAACACAGTAGAGGAATAACTAGTTATAAAGCTTGACTCCTACTTTTTGGAGGGGCGGGAGGGAGGCCATTGGGGAACTCAATAGCACCAATACCACCCAAATCAGTAGAAGAGCCATCTTTGCCAGTTTGTAGAGCTCTCTGGCGAGTCGTAACCGTCATTTCCTCCTTTGACTCGATAGGTAACTCGATTACCAACTCCCTCCTTGCCGCCTTCTTCTTATTCTTCGTTCCAGGCTCGTCGTCCGATGCCAACTCATGGTCTTCAATATAGTCAATGTCTTCAGACACTTTCCCCGACTTAGTAGTTGATGACCTCTTACCTCCTTCTTTACCAGTTCTTGATGAGCCTCGAGGCTCGACGTCGTACAGAACAACGTTCTTTTTCATAACTTTCGATAGCCTCCGCTGCTTTCTGCTCCCTGCCTCGTCCTCGTCTTCGAACTCCATACCGTAACTTGCCTTGACAACGTTGTTGCCATCCTCGACTCCATCGTCAAACATGTCGTCCAGAAGACGTTTCTTGGGGACGCGTTTGCTCTTTCGGACAGGCTCGTAGTTGTCGGCTTGTTTCGGGGAGCGATTTTCAGTAACCGTCTTTTGCTTCGAGTTTTCTCCACATCCCCTTCCACTCGAGCCACTTTTAGGCAGATCCTTCCATGCTCCTCGTGGACCGCTTGCTCTATCGGAAGTGATCGAACGATTGTTGTCGACTAAGTTGTCCTGCATCATGGATAAAAGATACACACGAGGATTCAGGAATGCTGCTTAACTGAATGATCCCAGTCAAAATTCATGCTTAGAAAGATATTTTAGGTGTATCTCAACACCCAAATTTCCTGATACCAAACGACCCCTCAAGCAATAACTAGCATGACACTTCCATAATGTTATTCCGAAATTTCCCTGATACCAAACGACCCCTTAGCAGCAATAACTAGCATGACCCTTTCCACAATGTTATTCCGCAATATTTCCCATGTACCAAACGACCCCTTAGAAGCAATAACTAGCATTACACTCTCCACAATGTTATTCCGCAATATTTACCATAAACTTTTAACTGAAGTATTTACCTTTGTAGGCTTATGCTCCGAGCCCGGAAAATGCGAAGACTTCGTCGAAGAAGGACCAACAGCAGAAGCATCGTCAGAGGGAGAATTAGCATTGATGGTCCGAGTTACACCGCCAACTTTAAGCTTAACCTTCTTAACTTTGTTACTATTAGCAGCTCCTCCATCCGAAGCAGCAGCATCAAAGTTCCCAGCAGCGGAGTTCTTCCAATTGGCCGGTGCAAGGACACCTTCACTACACCTCCGAGAGTCAGCCACACTGTGCCTCTGATCATTATTACTTCCGCGAAACGAACCACTGTTGTTGGAAGCTTCATCAGATTTCACAAACCCTCCATCGTCACCTCTCAACGTATTCTGCACACAATAACCTGTTTTTCAATTGATATATTTATAAAGGAGAAAGAACAAACATATCTCCTTTAGCTTTCTTGCTTACATTGTCTGAAGGAGGAGTGGAAGATAAAGATGAAACGTCGTATGGATCGGAAGGCGGATGCGATTCAGAGCGAGGACGACGAGACGTACTGCTCCTCTTTTTCCTCACCGCACTGCTGGCATCGCTGAATCCGAAACCCTCCATGGTATGGTGAATAGGAATTAGGATATGGGACTTAACCTAGACCTGTCAGAGAAGGAAGAACATTATCCTTGTCTTTGATGCTCAATCAACCATAAGATCCGCTAACTTCCAAGTTCACATAGCATCAAGCTACAATCAGAACTCGTAAAATCGTAAGAGATTATTTACTAAGATTAAGCTACCAGTCTACAAATCAAACATTAGCAAATACTTAACCAGGCCTGGAACTGTAAGATTCATAACTCCCTATTTCATGTAGAATCGAGCTAAAATGGGAACAACAATCTCGTAAAGTCGTAAGAGTCACGAGAAATTAAGCTAACCAGACATACAATTCTCCTGCCAGATTCTACAGCACCTTCAGGAACAACCAGCAGACCAAATCCAGAGAACAGTATGATGCCAAATCTTGCAAGTTACAACCTTTCACTACCAATTCCACAAACCCTACAAACGAATTGGAGAATCATAGCTAACCCATATCACCAGCTCGAAGGAGGAAACCAATCTAAACACTGCCAAATCAGCAAGCAGATTAGCAGCAGAAACACAGATCCATAGAAAAAATTCAAATCCTTGCAAACCTAACGAAACCTCGAGATAATCGCGGAATAGATTGGAACCCAGATCAAGAGAGATCGATTTTACCTTTCCGGATCGGCAGCAAAACGAGCTTGAACAAAACGCCCCTAAACAAAGACAGGGAGATGGAGATATATGGCGGGTAATCTGCCAGGTGGCCACTGGTGATTGGACAAGGGAAAAGCGGTGGGGGAATTGATGAGGAAGAAGAAGAAGAAAGGGAAGGAAGCAACAAACTTTGGTATTATTGTAACCCTATCAGCTGAACCTCTGTTCTTCGTTTCTTCTTGCTGGCGGCTGAAGAAGGAGGAGAAATTGGCGGCTCCTTGGTTACTAGACTAGATGATGAAGACAAACCACACATTGCTATCTACATTAGACCACGAAAGAATCAATATTTGCAACCTTCCTTGTTCATCATAACGGATACATGCATACTAAATAACATGACGAGCATTCAACGTTCAGACTAGCATGAAACGAGTCACCACCATAATCTCGACGAAGATCGCGATGAAGGGTACATGCAAAGGGCCAGACTTGGGCTGAAACCCGACTAGGCCTTGGAAGGATGAACGGTGAAGCCCAAGCTATGAACCCAAACACACGCAGCAGAAAGAAGAGGTCAGTGTCAACATAAGAAAAAGAGAGACAAGACAGAGAGGGCAAAAGTGACTGGCTATGGTGTTAGTGGTTTGGTGGTGTGGTGACAAGACAAGATTGAAATCTCCAATCGATCATTCATTCATCAAACAATTTAAAAATCGTACAAGAAAAGAAAGATGATGTCATTTTTGATGGAAGGGATTGGTTGGATGGGGAATCTGGGTTTCTGCCCCCATTTGATTTGGACTTGAGAACATGTCGCCCGCAAACCACGGGTCTTTTTTCTTACCCTCTTTTCCTTTTCCAACCCTACCTTCCTCAACAAAATACCCATTTCGCCCCTTCAGTGGTGGTCGGTTTTTAGTTACGGTTCAAGATTTAATTACTCAAGTTGCGGGTGAATTACTATGACTTTCCATTCTTATAACACTCGATCAAAGAGTGGATTGCAAGTTATAATACTCATACGTTGGATGTGTTCTCTCCATGTTGATCTCTTCATTAAAACATCATTAAAACACGACCTACGGATTATTTGTTATAACGAACATACGCTACGGGACAGAACTCTGTTGTTGTTTCGAACCTCGTCAAGCTTCAACCTGACACATTGTTCAAACCGGCCAAAAGTTTAAAAACAAAATCCTCCATAAAAGTTTAAACACAAAATACCCATTTCACCCCTACGATGGTGATCAGTTTTTACGATTCAAAATTTAACGACTCAAGTTGCTGGTAGATTATTATGATTTTCCATTCTTGTAACACTCAATTAAAGAGTGGATTGTAAGTTATAACACTCATATGTTGGATGTTTCTCTTCATGTTGATCTCTTCATTAAAATATTCAAACATGACCTGCGAGTTATTTGTTATAACGAAAATAACCTACAAGAGTCGGTTGTTGTTTTGAACCTCGTCGACCTTCAACTGACACATTGTTCAAACTGACCAAAAGTATAAAAACTTACTACTCCACAATGTTATAGTGGTTAACCCGAAAAATTTACGACTTTATATCAACTTGCAACCCGTAACCTTACCAACCGGCCTAGTTAAAAGCTCTAACTACTTAAATATAGTCTTTGAAAACTATATAGTGAAAAGATTCCACCTTTACTGCCTGCTAATAACTTCTAAAGCTAAGATTTTTACAAAACATAACTCAACAAAAACAAACAACCCAACAAAACATATACACATAGCAATCCCCCCATGTTTTCTTTTCAACTAGTTTGTTCCTGGTCCTCCCAATGTCAGCACCACACCTTCAAGATGATCCCTCTTCAGCATTGTCCCCGATTCGGCCATCGATCTCGAGCTACTCCCTCGACTCTCTGCGGCTCCATAATACCCTACTCTTCTATTAACCACCCGACTCGCCGCCCTGGACGCCACCATTGCCTCTTCACTGTGCTTACTTAGTAACATCATCCGATTCCGGTTCTGGTTTTCGCTCCTCGATCCTAATGCCGGTCCTAATGCTGATGATGGTAATCTGTTGAATGACTCGTTCTGGTTTGGTAACGGCGATCCTTCTATTCCGACCATCGGTGCCTGTTTGACCACACAATTGTAGCATCATTGTTCGCTCGTTAGTTTCATTGGTTCAATCTTAACGGCATAATTTTCGAAAAATGTAATGACTTACAGCTGGGAATAACACTCCTCTTAGTATCCTTCCATTCACATTGGCTGTCATTAGTAAGCCCGAGTCGAACAATCCATCGACTCTCCCTCGTACTTCAGCACCAATCTGATATCGAAAAACCAACATCAAAGATTCGATATTTAATTCGAAACAAAGTTGATATAACACATACAAGTTTGCAGCCTTTTTCTTTCTTGCTTACCAAATTTTGCTCAGTTGGTCTCTGCTGCTGCTGCTGAACTGCCTTGTGGTGGTGTTGTAGAAGCTGCTCTCTCACCATTTGTGCACTGTACGGAGTTCCTCTCCGAATCTTTGGAGCCTGCGGATTCAGCTGCTGAAACAAGTTGGCAAGACAAGAATCCCCAGTTTGCTTCTTCATCGGAGTCTGTTCTTGGTCCGATTGTGAAGGGGACGATGAATGTTGAGACAGTGAAAGAGAATGCTCCTCTTGATCAGTAGCAGCAGCCTCGTTGTTCGAGTTCATGCTACTCCTTTTCCTTTTAGGGTTCATTGTGCCTACTCCTGATCTCATCCAGAAGGGTAGTCCAGTACTTGCTTGATCTACACTCAAGTGCAAGAGCAGTAGCTCATTGAGTGGCCTCTCATCTTCTCCACACCTGCACTTATATAAACCGTCAGTCCGAGGATGGTAAGCTGTGAACAATTTACGAATTTTTCGAAAAAAGACCATACCCGCCATAGATGGCAATGTTGGAGTCAGTAACCACAGCTGTGTGAGAGAACCTCCCTTGTGGTTGATGTCCACCGACATCGAGCCTTGTCCACAAACATGAACTCGTGTCGAGCATCCAAACATCGTTGTAGTAATGCTTGTCTCCTACCCCTCCTATCACAAGAACCTGCATTTGTGTCACGAAGATTAAAACTTTAAAAACGATTCGTTAACGAAAGCTCGAAATGTGACAAAATGTGACATCACAGAACAAACTTGCCTTTGTTCCAATGCTAACTGCAGCATGGCCTGCTCTAACACCAGGAGAGCATCCATCAACGAAAAGCTGTGAAATTTCGAGAAATCAAGCATTGATACATCACATTAGCAATTATGAAATCTGTTACACTAACCTTGGACCAAGTAAGAGTGTCCATGTCAAAAACATCAACATCACCATGGTACCGGTCCCCACGATCACCACCGAAGATCAGAATCCTACGACCATCGATCCCAACAGCGCTATGGCTGTCCCTAGGGACCGGAACCTCACCCTTGATATCGTCTTTGCCGAGGGGAATCCAAGCCATGTCCTTAAGGTCCAAGACATGGACATCATTCAAGTAGTTAGCTTCCCCTTCACCACTCCCTCCAAAGACCACCATTTTGCTACTACCATCAATAAGTGTTGCAGTGTGGGATTCACGTGGGGATGGTGGGCTCCCTCTACACTGCAGAACCAACAACATACGGTGGTTGAAATCGACATTATCAGACTCGTAAAATCGTAAGATTTTGACTCAAACCGACTCCCAACCTAGTTTCCAACATGGTATCAAAGCTTTCTCATGAAGGGGGTGCCTATTAAAGAATAATATAGAAACTAAACCTCTTCGAGACAACGAACATGTTTCTCTTTGGAATCAACAAACTCCCTCTAGAATCGTAAAACAGTAAGATTTTCGATTCTCGACTTACCTCGGGGACGAACCATCGATTCGTGTGCAGGTCCAGGACATGAAGGTCATTAACTTTCTTCGAGCCATTGTTGGTACTACCACCAAAGACAACCATCAGGGTTCCTAGGATGACAGCACTGTGGCTGTCTCTTGGACCTGGGTTTGGTCCAGTGGTCTCTAAAGTGGTCCACGACATTGTAGCCATGTCCAGCATCTGAACATCGCTCAAATGCTGCCCTCCACAGCACCCCTAAAGACAAAAAAAGATTAACAAAAGTTAACGAATTGTCTGAGCCAAATAAATGGAAACAGGAACAGAGCAAAACCGGAAGAACAGAACAGCTGATGAAAGAAAGCAAAGTGTTCAGCTTTGCCAAATATGAACAACTAAAAAAGCCCATGTAGTAATGTTTTGTTTTTTGTTTTTTTCTTACCCCAAAGATGTAAAGGGAGCCATGGGAATAGCAAGCTGAGTGGCCCCATCTCTGAGAAGGGTTGAAGCCATGAAGCTTTGGGTACATCCACATTGCTTGCTGCCGATGCTGGTTCTTCTCCATTGTTGATGCTTGTGGGGGTTTGAAAAGGAAGGGACTTTGGCTCTCTTTTTATTTGGGTTTCTTGAATACTGTAGTATGTAGACTGTTGATGGAATAGAGAGTTTGGGAAAAGCAATGAAAATTTAAAATTAATGAGTAGAGGTTGTCGAAAACCAGCCGATTGAGTGATATATCGCCTTGATTCGATCCGATGGAAAGTTGATAGCTTTGTTAAATCGACATGTAACCAATGAGTTTGTGAATCTAATTGATGTGTGACTCGTTAATTGAGTAATCCGGTCAGGTAGTGTCGTCGGAGCTGGTCCGGTCAAATGTTGTCTAGTCCTAAATCGAACCTGATTGAAAATTAATAACTTATAACTTGTTACATTTAAAAACGGATGAATAACATAACACCTGAACAACATGTAACTCCATGGTTTGTGATCCGATTGATTCATGACTAGTTAGTCGGTTAATATGTAAACCGATTAAGTAGAGTTCATCAAGAGCTAACCATACACAGTGTTATTTCATCTTGACCCAATATGATAAAAGGTTAATAACTTGTAGCTCGTTAAACGTGTCTAGAACCATATGAACCACATTCCAAAATGGTTTGTAACTGAGCTACAAGCCTACATACTACTCAATGAGCTTGTGATTCGATCGATCCAATGACTCGTAAACCGGTTAAAACCGAGCCAAGTTGCATGTTTGACAGCTATGGTCAAAAGGAGGAGGAGTAGGATATGATGGGTGAAGAGTGAAAGAAAAACAAGAAATTCAAAGTGTCAAATGTCAAAGTGGTGTCATGGACATGAAATGATGGGAGCTTTCAAGTCTTCAATTCAATGGTGACTGACTGACTGTGCCAAAACCAATACACTCACTCAGACATCTCTGTGTTTGTAGTGAAAACTCCAACTTCTTCTTTATTATTATTATTATTATTGTTATTATTATTATATTCTCTTTGGAGTTTGGACTCTAGAGTTGGCACTGACGGGTCCAGATTGTTAACCTTCGATCCCCGCCCGTTAACCAAACCGGATTTCTTAGTCCCCGACCTCAAAGTCCAAACGGGTGTTCATTATAACCCGATTATGATTACTTCTCCTCATTTTTCACCTTTTTCCCTTCTCTTAGCCCATGTTTGTTAAGTAACAAAATTATGGTGTTGTAGCTCAGTTTTGGTATCGACTTTGTAGTCAGGATGATCGAAGATCTTGACTAGGATGTCAAGTTTGGAGCGAGTTTGATGGGCGAAGTTTGAAAATCGTGAAAATACACTTGGCAAAAGCTTTAATTTTAAAATTTTTACATTGATTTTGACCCATGCACAATGGTCTCTAGGTTCGCCCACCCTTGTTACGTGTTTGTATACATGATTTAACGGACGGTACGATCGAGAATTCTGGATCGATCGTTCGATTTCCTCAGAGAGGAAAGAAAATGACATGACAAGTCATTTGGAATGGCGATGAACAAGCAACACACATGGAGGGTACCAGTACTAGTCTAGTAGTAGTAAATTCAATCACAGAGACACTACCTTTGCAAGAAAAACTGTTGGTTCTTTTTATTAGTGCTTTCTTCTGTTCTTTCTTTTATTTCCATTTCTTGCTGTGACAATTCTCCAGTAGAGAGTGATGACTGCTGTGCTCAGTACTGGGCTGGTGACTGGTGAATAGGATCAACATATCTATTTTTGGAGTTAGGTGGGTGATGAATCAATGAGGTATAGTCACCATGAACTCGGACCGTGGCTTTCGATCGTCGGGTTAACTCGGAGGATCAGTAGCAGACGGTCGGGTGGAGATGTAGCTAGGGTGCTGGTAGCGGCCTAGTGGGCATACAACCTAACCTCGATCCTTCACTCGTGTGGGTAAGTATTGAGTACATGCAAGCAACCCACCAACCGGTCGAGACACGAGAAAAGGAGTGTTCTTGAACTTGTTTTCGGTACCCACAACCGGAACAAGTATACCCGCTACACCAGTTACGCCCAATTTTAGACCGACCACCCAATCCAACCGATCATGCCAATCAATCAATCCAACCCATGAATTTATATACCCAACACCCAAATAGTTCCGAACCAAGTGAGGTTGGATCAAACGGGCAGAACGATCTACTCGCTAACCCTGACTTGCATAGATTTTCGAGTATCCATTCTACCCCTTTAGAACGGATATCGAGAGTATCATAACGGGTTTTAAATAGAATAGATGTCCACTCAACCATACTTACCCGTGTCTTCAGCCTTAAAACTGTTGGGAGATGGTAAGCGAAGCTCATTGCCAGAATGTTTTTCGTTGGATAAACCACGACATGGTTTGACAAATAAAAAGTTAAATGTCGACAAAAAAGGTTTGCTCCTCGAATCTACTTCTTCGATCAGAATCTAACTTTTTTATCCCGGCCCAAAAAATAATCAAAATTTCATCCAAATTTTCACCGCCCAAACTTACCCTAGAAGAATTGGACAAGTGGCATTGGGGAATGAGGAGCCCAAAACCCAAGAGGGAGCCGAAAGCGTAGCATACACGGGAAGGAGTTGGGAGTAGTTTGGCTAAACTCTCACTTTGTTAACTCTTTTCTCAAGAAAGCATCGTTCTTTACAACTACTGAATTTTAATTAAGCCAAGAGAATCAAACAACCCTCAGAGCTTTTCCCTTGGAGTTTGTTACACATTGCCGTGCCTGCTACGGCCAAATGAACAGTGTCCTTCCATCTCCCAATCCTGCAGATCCGCAGATCGACACACTGTCATTCGGCGCAGAACACAGTGACATAGTCAAGGCCATTGGAGCATCCCCACAAATTTGAAATCTCAGCTTCCATTGAATGCTTGTGTATGTTTTTGTACAGTGTTAGAGTTCGTAAAATCGTAATGTCGGGTGTTTACTTACATTTCAAGCGTTGGGTTAGAAGAGAAGAGCCGCCTTTGTTCTGGTGTTGGGTTCATTGCCCATCTGCAGAAGATCCAGGCCGAGCCAACCACTGCGGTAACTGAGAGCATTGCGAGCATGCCATAATGGGAAGCGTCATTCGCTACGATAGCTACTCCAAGCATTAAGGATTCCGCTAAGCTGGCAACTGAAGCCTCGGTTATGCCGATCAGGTTCGCCTTTGATGATGGAATCCCTGTCTGAAGAATTTGTGCACCCGCAACTTCGGTTGACATTTGGCCCAGCCTTGATAGTACCTGTTAGATATATACAGCTCTCTTTTCAGGTTTCTTCTCGAACTCAAGTGTGGAGTTACTTAGCGAAAAGAACTTACGATTAGGCCGAGGAAGAAGATGATGGAACTCTGGTTAGAAAGAGGTCCAGTCCAGTATACTGTAACAGCCATTAGAAGCAATGAAGCCTGGAATATTAATCCGAAAGCTACAGCCTGGATAAATGCAGATACATGTAAATCAGAACTAAGCATTGTAATGTTATATGGTATTTAAATTCATAACCGTGCTTGTAGATCCATCCCATAAGAATATTTTTTCACCTTTAGAATCCCAAGTTGCTTGACCAGAGTTGCTGCGAGGAATGTTGCGACGACCCCCATGACAGCACACAGTCCGCTGAAGCCACCGATTATGGACGAATTTACTCCTGTTTCGGTGCATCCAGATAATAAATTGACTTAATGCAACAACAAAATCAGTAATTCAGGACAGAACTTGGTCTACGGGTCGAAGAGTGGTACCTCGTTGAGTCAAAAACGCGGTCATCAAACTAGTTGGACCGAGTACAACATTGAAGAACAGTAGCACATAGGCAATGCTTGCAGGAAGAACAGGCTGCTGAATATATTCCTTCCATCCAAGCTTGAATGTTTCGAGGCATCGGTCAACTGCTTCCGTACAGAGTGTTGACAAATCAAAGACTCAATCCTAGCTCAATAGAAAGTATGATTGATGCACAATTTGTATTTACCTATATGGTGATTTGGATTGATAGCTTGATCAAGGGGGCCTCTGCAACAAGATTGAGAAGATCTAGCATTGGCGAGAATCCCACTTGACAGCTTGTTCGTTAAAAGTGTGAGCCCGATCTGAGATATAGTGTAAAAATCATAACATGGCTAATTCGACCATTCTACTCAAAAGAATTAACCGTGGGAATATTGGCATAAGTGTGATTAGATTACCATCAATGGCAATGAACCAATCATCAAAGTAGAAGCAAATTTCAGACAAGTCACTGGACCATACTTGGACAGAAGAACTCCAAACATTGATGCCCCTGCTATCTGGATCCATAGTCCACTACCAATTTACTTTTAGGTGGTTGATTCGAGACACATAAACATAGATAAGTGATAAGTCTATGGAATACCTCTGAAAGCAGATCAATACGGCTGAGAACAGCATTTGATTCTGCAAGTGCAATAGGCCTATTCGTCCCAGCTAACTGTACACACCAGAGAATATTGAGTTAGGTTGTGAGCTATAATACTTGTGATCACTGGAAAATAAGCACTGAGGCTACCTGCACGACCCAGTCACGCTCATTAGCAATTCCCAATGCTACTCCACATAGTCTCTCAACAGCGCCAGCCAGGACTAGGACAGCAAACCAAGGACGGAAGACAACAGAAGACGAGGAACTTGGTGCGATAGTGTAAGCATGAATTATCATTGTTGCACACAACAACTGAGAAGCTGCCTGAAGGAAACAAGAGCTGCTATGAACTTGAGCACAAAGCTTCTGAAATAAAGCATTCGTGCGAAACTTATCAAGAATTTACCTGGATCACATTTAGAGTAATGTATGATGGTACTCTTGGATAATAGTCCATAAGTTTTCCAAGAAAAGGCCCCCCAACAAGTAAAGTCAACTGTTTCACCGTAGAAATAATCGGTGAACTATCCCCACAACAGAGTTAAGAAAAAAGCATCATCATTCAATTTGATTATAAAAACCATAAGAACCTTAGCAAAGAAACCGATGACTGCCACTGGTAGAAGACTCGGATGGAGCAAAGCAATAGCAGAGGGCCAGGCGAACTCCCATAAGCTTTCCACAACGTTTCCAGCCACCACATTAGCGTAAAATGCTGAGACGAAAAATCCCACAAGTTAGAGACCTAGTTGGGAGGAAACCCTCATGTGGTTCATAAAGCAGGAATTATCATATATCAAACTCAAAAACTCCGAGATCGCTCAGTTCCTCTCAAGACCAGAATTATCATTGTAGTATTACGTATCTAGACTATATAATGTAGCATCCAAGAGTATGTAAACCAAAAATTTCAACGATAAAGACTTGGACATCAAGATAACAATTCATCAGAGTTGTGATCTGAGTACCATATAATCCAATCGGATGAGTAGGGGTGGCCGCAAGTACATTCTGCTCCTCCTTGGAAAGAACCTAAGAGTTGATGGAAGCAACGGCAAGACATGGTAAGCGCACGATTTGTCAATGGCGAGAATAACACAAGTAACTAGATGAATATACGAATGACATACAGGAAGCCCGAGCAAAATTCGATCCCCATCATCAGCTGTTTCCACCAACAAACCAAAACTTGGAGTCTCGAGAATCTCAGTATTGAGCTGAACAATGGGACAAGAGTCCTCTTCTGGGAACTCATCATCATCCACGGCATGGTCGAATTGTACATCAGAATTCGCATTCGAGCACCTCGAATTTACATGCCTAATCCTGACAATCAAATCCCTAATTTCAGCTATAGTTTTATAAACTGTTCTCTGGCAAAAGACATGAGCATAATTAACTAAAAATAACAATTACCTGAAACGGATGTCCGAAGTCAACCATTGGCGAGTGGAGACGCGATAGCGAATTCGACCCGAAGGCGGCGGATGCGATTTAGCCGCCGGGGAGAAGAAGCTGAAACTGGGACGGAGGGATTCCGAGAGTGCGAATTGGACCATGGCCTCCAAACCAATAAGAGCTGCAGCTCCTTCAACCTGAAGAACTTGAAGGAATACCTATAGTGAAAATTTTCTACCCAACTCATGCAGCTGGTGATTTTGCTAAAGATGAAGCGATAACGTCCGGCGACGACGACGACGACGACTGCTACAAGCTTATCTTCTTCTTATAAGAGTCCGAAATGGAGGAAGAAGTTCCTATCTGAAGTTCCCCAGAAGATAGAAACGAGGAAAGATGTTTATCCGCCGCCCGGCGAACATTCCCAAGCTCACCGGAGAAGGCGAGGCGCGAAACTGAAATCTCTCTCTCGCCGGAGTTTCCTGTGGATATATATTACAGTTGAGGAAGTGTGTACGAAGTCGTTTGCGTACAAATATTCATAATTCGAATTAATATCTGTAATGACCACTTAACTATTACTTACATACACAAAGATCACATAACTTATTTAAATAAGTAGTTTTGCTCACTACACTATGTCAATTTATCGAACGACCCCCTGAGGTTGGCAACTATTAGGTTCAGGTTGGCAAACTATAACTATTCGGTCACTACATTATATACTTTTAACGATAAACAAATGAGTTATACTTTTGACAATGCATTAAACCATATTATTTAGTTTTAGTTACTATAGTTTATTCATTAATAAAAATGGTATATACATCGAGAGTCTGTCACACAATTTTGTTTTTATCTAAGTTAAGATTAGGAAGTTGGTTGTCTCTCGATCCAACCATCTTGGTCAATGAATGCCTGTCTCGAAAATTGGCTACTAGAGCTGATTTTCTTCTCCCATGAGACCCGTTTTGACGTGTCCGATCCCGGTCCGCTACACTCTATTTCGGCGTACACGAAATTATCCCTGTAAAAGTAAATAATGTTACTACAATTAGAACGGTCAAAAACTAATCTGACACAACCTGTAGCTCGCCCAACTAAAAAACTAATGACCCCACAACTCATGTTGATTTATGTTCATAAGTTGATCAAATAGTGACTCATAACCCAATTAATCCAGTTCGTAATTTTCCTAATTCAACTGTTTGATAGCTCTAAGAATTAGAATTATATATTGATAAAAGCTATCCTAACACTGCCTATTCTCGGTCCAATTCAACCCCGATGTGTGACGCGAATGTACCGAAGTTCAACATGTCCCTCACCAGATTCCGAACCCAACAGACTCACGACTCGAGATTCATGATCCGATTGACCCGTAAAATTTGGAATGGAACCAAGCAATGTGTGTATATATAATACGATACTCACTCTTGGCCAGCATAACCCCAAGCATCCCACCCACGAGGGTCAACGACCGAAGACATGTAAGTTGAGTGAAAGATGACTCTGGAAAAAGGCCCATAAGCTCGGCCGAGGAACGTCCGGACTCCAGTGGGTCCGCCGATATGCCCGCCGTAGAACACGAACCCGTTTGGCTCGTCACGTCTACTCCGACGTTGCGCTGTTATGAACCCTTTGGACGTCGCGTATATTTGCGTGTTCTGCACGTAATCTTTTCTTTACTAAATGATGAGTGAATTTAGTAACAGAAAAAAACATGTCACAACAATGCCCTTGGATGTCCTTGTACGGTTGTACCACTTTGGAGATGTTACATGTACGTACTTCGTAGAACGATTGGCCGGATCCGAAAATGAAATCGACCGCGCCTCGGATGTAACAATTGAGATAGTAATGGCGGCCTCTGGTATCCCATAGCGTGTCCTGCACCCCGATGAACCTACAATTGTAGAAGGCACACTTGTCGCCGTAGATTCTAGCTGCCAACGCGGGCACCACCGCAGGATCGCCTAACTCGCTGTAGTTTTTCGGGAGCGTCATCAATAAATTATGAGTGTTCTGCGAAAAACCAACAGCGTGAAAAACGAATATGGGATGGGTATCTAAACTCATTTGGATTCTTCGCGAGGCACGAAGAACTCCCGTTAAATTTAGTGAATATATTACCTTAAAAGTAATGCCCTTAGCTACAATATTGGGAGGGTAAGAGGAGAAAGTCGAGCTTGTGTCGGTCTGAGCATGCGCACCATACTCGATTATCGTCGCGCCGCTCCCTTCCCCTTCTAGAAATATACACGGTTTGGTCTGCGGTATGGTCACCTGTTCTCTACACACACAAAAACCGCGAGATGAAAAAACATCCACCACATCCTACATTAAAACCCGAACCGGTCAGGTTCGTTTACAATCTAACATACACATAGGTGCCCGGTTTGATATGAATTTTAACCCAGTGACTGTTATAGGAAGGGACGGAATCAATGGCAGCTTGTACGGTCGAGAAGGCCCCGCTACCACCGCCAGAGTACTTGGACACCAACCTGTAGTTCGCCGGCCCCCAGAAGCCCGGCTTGCCGCCGCATTCTTGTGCGGCGGCCGCGAGTGATGTGGAGGAGAGAACTAGGGAGAGTATGGTTAACGTTAGCATGGCCGGCGGCTGGTCTGGTTTTGTTTTAAGTTTTGGTGCGAAGGTATTATTATAAAGGGTGGGTTTGTTAACGTGTACGTGAGGAATTTAGTAGCTAAATTAATTACATTTCCACGTCACTAATAACTTTCGATTAATTGTTGTAACTAATAACGTTTTGATTTGTTAACTGACCATCATTAAGAGTTGAAAGGATACTTTTCACCAATAAAAGTTGAAATATATATCCGGTTGGTTGACATCGTGGGTGTTTCTTTTCCTCGTTTGATTTCGATGATTAATTGACGACTTTGTCCGCAAAGGTTGATAGGATACCGAAAGATGTCGAGATCACTCGTTGTAGTTTGGACGGCACTCGATTTCACTCGTTGCGGATGAAATCGCTAGGCTAATTTGTTCACGTTTCGCGAAAATACATGTGATTTCGTAATTCGAGAACCAAAAGGAAGATACTTGGGTATGTGTCACAACTTGCAAGTTACAATTGAGGAAGTGGTTGGAATGTTGGATGAAGTTGTTGGCAGTTTGTTATAAAATATTTTTTGGATAAATATCTGTATTTTATCACTTAACTATCACTTATATACAAAAAGATCATATAATTTTTTGAATAAGTAGTTTTTGATGTAGCAATGACGGCCGATGACATCCCAGAGCGTGTCCTACACTCCGATGAATCTGCAATCGTAAAAGGCGGACTTGTCGCCGTAAATTTTGGCTGTCACCGCCGGCACCACCTGAGAGAATGCTAAATTGCTGTAGATTTTTGGGAGTTCCATTAATAAATTATGGACGTTCTGAAAAAAAACAACATTATCAAAAAATTATTACTGTCATTAATAATGTCATTTTTAGCAGGTTTTGAATATTCGTAAATATCTTTGCTATTCTAATTTTGAAGACGGCAAATGAGTATGGCGACGGTATACCTTAAAGGTAATGCCTTTTGACTACAACGTTGGGAGGCTCAGAGGTGAAAGTTGCGCTCGTGTCGGTCTGAGCATACGCACCATACTCTATTATCGTAAAGCCGCTCCCTTTCCTTTATAGAAGTATACATGGCTTGTTCAGCGATATCTTTATCTGTTCTATGCACACACAAAAAAACCCGAAACAAACCACCACATCAACCATTTGAAGAAGAAAAAAATGAACCCGTACCGTCGAGAAGGCCCCATTGCCGCCCGACTTGGCCACTAGCCTGAAGTTCGTTGGGCCCCAGAAGCCCTGCTTGCCGCCGCATTCTTGAACGGCGGCGGCAAGTGACGTGGAGAGTAGCAGGGAGAGTATGGTTATTAAGTGGTAATTATAAGGGTGGGGTGGGGGTTGGTTCTTTTAACGTGTACTTGAGGAATTTAGCCATAAGAAGGCTTCTCGCCGTTGATTCGTTCAACCACCATACTAGCTTTTCCCCGACGGCTGCCAATTTCGTTATTTAAATTTGTTTACAAACGAGGACAATACTACTAACGGAGTCTAATTAGCCCCATTCCGTTAGTATCGCCATGATTGCCCCGTCATCTAGCCGGCCCGACTGGATGACAGTTACAACAAGATAACAACAATTCAACTACGGCCGTCGAAAGAGTCTACCCGGCCGTCACCGGTACAATTTCCGGTACGGTTCTGATATTCTAATTGGCGGGAATTCAAATGATGTCTATAACTAACAAGTAACAGCTGTTGTTTCTCAGAAACCTTGCAGAACCAAACAGCATAAACCAGTCATTGAGGTTATGGTGAATCTGCCATCGTCCCCGTAATGCGACCAGCAATGGAAGCCAACAAGAAACCAGATGGCAAACTGCAGAAGTATTTGATTCAGACAACGCAGCGCTAATGCTAGGTGCCTTGCAAGTGAGACGAGAGTAGACGAACAGCAATTTAACAAGGGTAGCTAACAAGACCCGAGACGCCGATGTAAGCAAATAGCTAAGATCAAGATGTCATTCAATGCCACAGTCGACATGGCATTATCGCCAACAAAAACATATCGGCATGTGCAAGTCAAACAAAGGCAGCCAACAAGAAACGAGATTGTGCGACAATAGAGAACTGTGTGCAAAGTGTCATCGATTAGACAGAGTCGATGAAAGGAGTCTATATTCTCGTATGATTGATCAAAGTTTACATCTTTGATCAATTATGATCAGTCCCAAACAAAAAGGCATTGACATTTGCAAGAAATATAAGATGTGATTCATGCAAACAAATAGAGAACTGCAACTTTCATTGATTGAGAGGAGGTGAAGCTAAGGGCAGGGCGCCAATGGCACCATCTGATAAAGTATTCTCACATGATGGAGCTTAGTTAGCTTCCCTTTGCTTATATAGATTATATATACAAAACTCCGATGCAAATGGAAACCAACTCCCCACTGAGAATTGTAATCCATAAAAGCAATTCAACAACATGGGTCTCATCAAGAACATTCAAAGCCTACACAAACCAACCAAGTCTTTCGAAAATTCGAATTCAAATGATACCTGAGCTATCTCCACCATGGCCGGATGATGCTGCTGATAAAGCTCCCCAGCCACCAGCTACCCCTTCCCTTTTCCTCGTCCTCTCTTCCTCGTACTCTGGATCATCAGTTGGCAGCTCAAACCTACAAACGGGGCAAGAGTTCCTCGACCCAAGCCATGGCACTATGCATTCACCATGGTATCCATGTCCACACGGCAGTTTCGTTTCCATTTCACCAACGTCGATCATGTCCTTACACACGGCACAAACCGATGCCTCCTCCTTGGAAGTAACTTCGACCATCGGCAAAGCAGAGATCGCCGACTTAGACGCCGGCGGAGCACCTTTCCTTCCACCTTCACTGTCAGCTAAGTTCTGCAGCAGAGCCTCGTATCCCGCAGCGTCCACATAGTCCTCTGGATTGCCTATGTATCTATCCGATTCGAGACGGAATTCGATCGAGTTGTCCTCCAATCCCATCAGGATCTCCGCCCAATCGAGAATCCGGTTCCGTCCTGTCCTCGTTCGCGTCGCAAAGTCGCGGACTCGGAGACGCAGGATTTCTCGGCGGCGCCTCCGATCTTCCAATCCGCCGTCGTCATCATCTTCGTCAACAACAACACCGTCGCTATCAGATCGATCATCTCCATCTTCATTCCTATTCGGTTCCTCGTTCTCATTCGTATTCACCACCTCCTCCTCCTCGGCATCGACTTCCTCTTCTCCTTCTTCGTCTTCCACCTCCTCCTCCTCCTCTTCCTCTGGCTCTTCCTCCTCCTCGTAATCTTCATTTCCCCATCCATCCAGGTCGATACGGAGGAAATCGTCCTCCGATTGGGCGAGATCGCGGTGGCGCTGGTTGGGAGGAGGAGGAGGTGGCGCGTCCTCATCGCGAGCGGCTTCAGCGACTATACGGAGCATACGGAGGAATTGAGATCCGAAGGAGTCCTCGTCGTAAGGATCGGCGACGAACGAAGGAGTGACGGATACAGGCGGCGGCGAGGGAGGTCCGGCGGGGATCGATTCGACGAAGCCGTTCTTGCAATCGAGGCAGATGACGTCCGGGAGATCGGCAACTGTCTCGACGGAGACTCGCTTCTCGCAGTGGTAGCACCAGTACTGACAGGAATCAGCGTCGGAGCCGGTAACGACGATGTCGGCGGCGGCGGAGGGAGGAGGCGACGGGGTTTCGGCCATTTTTTGTGTAGAGAGTATATCGCTTTGGTGGAAGAAACGGCTGGCCGAGGAACGCCCGAAGGAAAAGAAGAAAGAAAGAAGTATTAGTGAGGCAATAAAGACAAAAGGATCAAAAAGTCTTTGCCAATTAAGAGATATTAATTATTTATTTATTTTAGCCGTCTTTTTATTTGATTAATTAATTATAGACTACGTAGTATGTAATACGTATTTGGTTTGGTACGATGAATTAACTTTGGATTCACTTTACGGTTTTCTATTTTGAAAATTAGTGGCGGCAAGAAGATAGAACGGAAAATTAACATTATATTCGTCGATAGTTTAGGGTCTGGCTAGATTCGAATTTTGTATGTTTGATTCGAAGTCAAATTTTCGATTATTCGATTACTAAATTATACTAATTAACGCTAAAGAAATGATTTATACTTTTGACTATGCATTAATAAAAATGCAAAATATCCATTAATGAAAATGAGATATAGATTGAAAGTCATGATACAAATATTTTTTTACAAGGCAATTGGTTGTCTTTGAATCTAACCATCTTGGTTAATGAACGTCTGTTTCGAAAATTGATTATTGTGGTTGATTCTTTTCTCCCACGGGACTCGTTTTCGATATGTTCGATCTTGGGCCGCTACATCCTACTTCGGCATATAAAAAATTATCCTTATAAAAGTAAAATGTTTACTACAATTAGAATTGTTTAAAACTAACGACTCATAACCTAATTAATCAAGTTTGTTACTCACTCATGGCCAGCGAAAATGCCAAGCATCCCAGCCGCAAGGGTAGACGATGACGGACATGTAAGTTTACTGAAAGATGACTCTTGAGAAAGGCCCGTAAGCTCGGCAAGTTGAAATTAAAATAAAAAATTATGATAAAAATAAAAATGATGGGAAAAATAAAAATGAATTATTAAATTAAAAAACCGTTGAAGTCCCTAAAAATTTAAATTATGCATTTGTAGGACTTTGAGCTTCTTCGTCATCCATTTACAGAGAAGAAATGAACGCAGTCGCCACAAATCCTCCTCCTCCACCTTATCACCATCACCACCATCATCCTCCCCAAACCCAACCCATCTCAATTCCCACCCAGAAATCAATCCTAGACCTTCTCGATTCCAAATCCACACCTCCTTCGCAAATCCACGCCCTCGTCGTCAAAACCGGCCATTTCCAGGACCACTTCGTCTCCGGCACCTTACTCAAATCCTACGCCACCAACCACAGCTTGGACCACGCTCTCCAGATCTTCCGCCATGTCCCTTCCCCAAACGTCTTTGTCTACAACGTCCTCATCAAAGCCAGCATCGACAACGACAAGCCCCAAACGGCTATGTCGCTCTACCGCCAGCTGATGGTCAACAAGGCCAAGCCGAATGAGTACACTTACACTCCTCTGTTCAAAGCTTGTGGGAGTTTTTCAGAAGGGATTCAAATTCATGGTCATGTTGTTAAGTTCGGGTTGTGCGGAGATAACCATATCAAGAGCGCTGGAATTCGAATGTATGGGAGGTTTGGGAAAGTGGATGATGCCAGGAAGTTGCTTGATGAAGGATGTGATGAATGCGACGTGGTTTGTTGGAATGCGGTGATCGATGGATATTTCAAAGCTGGGGAGGTTGAAGCTGCACGGAAGCTGTTCGATGAAATGACCGAGAGAAACATTGGGTCTTGGAATGCTGTGGTTAGCGGGTTGGCTAAGGCTGGGAAGGTTGAGGAAGCTAGGAAAGTGTTTGATGAGATGGAAAAACGAGATGAGATAACATGGAGCGGTTTGATCGATGGGTATATTAATGGCGGATTTTACAAAGAGGCTTTGGAAGTTTTTAATTTGATGCAGAACGAAGGAGTCGAGCTGAGTAGGTTTGCCTTGACGAGTGTGCTTTCGGCTTGTGCTCATCTCGGAGCCCTTGATCAGGGTAGATGGATTCATGCTTACGTTAAGAAGAATAGGAAGAGGAAGATGGATCCAACAATGGCGACTGCTTTGCTAGACATGTATGCGAAATGCGGGAGGCTGGATATGGCTTGGGAAGTGTTCGAGAGCTTGAAGAACAAGCAGGTGTTCACATGGAACGCAATGATCGGCGGGATGGCGATCCACGGTCGAGCTCAAGATGCTATGGAGCTGTTTATGGAAATGCAGAGGAAGAAGTTCAAACCGAACGAGATCACGTTCGTAGGGGTGTTGAATGCCTGTGCTCATTCGGGAGATGTCGATCGCGCTATGGAGATTTTCGATTCGATGGAGGTCGTTTACGGAATTGTACCAGGTGTCGAGCATTACGGCTGTTTGGTTCATGGTTTGGCTAGAGCAGGAAGGTTGGAAGAGGCCGAGGAATTACTCGATTCGATGCCGATGCCACCCAATGCAGCGGTCTACGGAGCCATACTCGGCGGGTGTAGGATCCATGGGAACGTGGATCTAGGCGAGCGAGTCGGGAAGATTCTACTCGAGATCGATCCGGATAACAGCGGACGGTACGCATTGCTCTCGAACATCTACGCAAAGGCCGAGAGGTGGGAAGACGTCGTTAAGGTGAGAAAGCTGATGAAGGAACGAGGAGTTAAGACCGTTGCCGGGAGCAGCATGATCGATTTCGGCGGGTGCATTCACGAGTTCAAGATGGGCGAAACGTCCCACCCGCAAATGGAGGATATTTACTCGATGCTCGAGGCGATGATTGCGAGGCTCGAGGTGGAGGGGTACGTGCCGAACACTTCACAGGTGATGCTCGACATCGAGGAAGAGGAGAAGGAAGGGGCGTTGCGGTATCACAGCGAGAAGCTGGCGATCGCGTTCGGGTTTATTAGCACGAAGGCCGGGACGACGATAAGGGTGGTGAAGAACCTGAGGGTTTGTGATGATTGTCATAATGCTATCAAGCTTATCTCGAGAGTTTATGGTCGAGATGTTATACTGAGGGATCGGGTTAGGTACCATCATTTCAGGAATGGTGCTTGTTCTTGTAATGACTTTTGGTAGTGTATTAGGATTGGGTTCTTCCTTGGAAATGGCCTTATGTTGCTGTGTGTTTAGCTCGATATATGCAAAAAATTTCTAATTCGAATTCGAACTCAGCTAAAATTCAACTAACCAACTTTAAACATGGTGAAGTTCGGCTTGGCTACGTTCGTAAACATCTCCTAGAAATATGCTGGGCTGGAGTTTGGGCCTATACCATGACTTGTGGGCTTACGGGAATTATAGCGAAATTCAAAACAGTACCGGTAAAAGTCCATTTAATCAGTGCGCCAATTTTGCCCGTGAAGGTGCGGGAAAATGGCGGATAGATTGCTATATAAAGTCCTAATTTTTACTACAAAACGTTCTAAGATTTGGATTTCATAAGTATAATTACGTGAATGTTTTTTGGAACTAATGTTTAAATACAGACTATCTAACTCGGAACAAGTTCGTGACCTAACTCGCGATACGTGAGCAATACATCGCGGGTGATGCTGGACGTGGAGGAAGAGGAGGATCGGAGCGTGATGCGGTATCACAGCGAGAAGGTGGCGATTGCGTTCGGGTTGATTAGCACGAAGCCCGGGACGACGATAAGGGTGGTGAAGAATTTGAGGGTTTGTGATGATTGTCACTCTGCTGTGAAGATGATCTCTCGAGTTTATGGTCGAGACATTATAGTGAGGGATCGGGTGAGGTACCATGAGTTCAGCAATGGTGCTTGTTCTTGTAATGACCGTTGGTAAAGTGGGCCTAGATCATAAGAACTGCGGGTCTTGCTTCGATCGGTCGTAACTCCTCGTTCGTCGTAGAAATGATGCACTCGTTTCACCGAGGCTACTACACCGGGTCTTTCGATTTCAAAGTGACGACCGTGGAGTGTTATGCATGTAGTTTTACTCTTTAAATCATAGCTATCTTGTTATTTGACTTGGAATCCATAGGGTTTCGCATGAGTTCCTGGTGTTTAAATGAAGCACTGAAGTTGAATCTGGATGCTCGGTGGCCCTTGGATGACTACACAACCCTACGGACTCCAAGTCAAAGAACAAGATAGCTCGAGCCTCAAAGGCCCGACCTCTCGTCAAAAGCCTAAATACTTGTTCGCCATTACGGTATATTACGATCCTCTCTAAAGTTAGAAATTGAAGACCTTATCAACTTGAATACCGAATATAAACCAAGAAAGGTAGTTAAGCGACATAAAAAAGGAGCTAGTTAAGCCCAACATAGCTAATGCCTAATATAATATGTATATATACGAAAAACCTGTAAAACCACACGGAAAATGCGTCTTTGACTTCATTTGGCTAAAATTTGAGGGTTTGACATAGTGATATGCATGTAATTTTACTCGTTAAATCATAGTTAAACTGTGATTGAATCGTAAATAAAAAAATGACACCGAATCATATCAACCAGAAAAATTCAAAGTCGGGCCATGAATATGTTATGAGTGTTTCCGTATCCTGGAGATACCGGTACCTTCTATACTAAAAATCTTATATTTTTAAGATTTAAAATTCAAAAACTAAATCCTAAAATCCTTATCGTAAATCCTAAACATTAGAGAATGGTGCTAACACCCTAAACACTAAATTCTAACCCTCAAATACTACAAACTCAAAATCGTATCACAAACTCTAATTTTTTTTTTACCATAAATCAAAATTCATAGATCCTAACCCCTATATATCAAACTCTAACTCCTAACACCGTACCTCAAAACCTAAACAAAAACCTTCAACCTTAAAAATCATAATTTTAAACATAAAATTTAACAAAATTTAACATACAGTGTGCCGATCGGAAAATGTAGAACTGAGAAGGGTTATGGACAGATGCAATGTTTGTGTGAGCAAATGTAACATGGAGAGGACAGAGTGTCAGAAGGTAAAGCAGAGGAGCAAATGCTGTGTTGAGGTTAGATCGTGTTGGGTTTTTCTGGCATGCGGATTGTGTTGTTGGATTTTTGGTTTCCTTGCCCATCAAGGATTTCCACAACCACAACATAAACATAATTGTGGATCATCAGAACACGAAAGAAGTCGTTGGTGTTAAGGATCCCCCGACCCTCGATTTGAATTAGAGTAGTTCAACCTCATCGTTTGCTCGAGTTTCGCATATATTCATAACATTCGATATACTTGTTCCGTTAGCGGTTTTAAATTTAGCGGAATAGTGTTTCAGGATTTTCAGGATTTGTGACAGGAAGAGTATTTTGAGTATTTGAAAATATTTTATAATTTAAATGCGAAACTCAAAAGTTAAAATCCAAAACTAAAAATCTAAATTCTAATTCTAAAAATCCAAAACCCAAACTCGAAACTCAAAATCTAAATCCAAAATTAAAAACCAATACTCTAGACTATAAATTTTAAAATTCAAAACAAAAAAATCGAAACCAAAGTCCTAATACTAAACCCAAAACCCAAACACGAAAAATAATTAATTAAAATAAGTTTTGTCAAAAGACCATAGTGCCCTTTCTATATAGACCGTTAGATCAATCAAAAGGTCAAATCCTTAAAATCTAATGGTCCAAAATCATCCTGAACATCAAAAAATCTTGCAATTTAAACCACTGCCCTCAAACACTAACTTTGGATTGATTTTTGAAGGTGGGATACATTTAATCTAATAAGGATGTTGCTTGTTTCATGGGTCATTGTACTTGGTCTCATTCACACACGATACATATATAAAATCTTGTACCTACATTTTAAATAATGTACATCAATATAATTGATGATGGAGGAATAATTAGTTCGGGTTAACGAACTTAGACCACTGTTTATTGTATCCAAAGTCATCTAAGTTAAATAGAATGACGAAATTTTATCTCAAACTGTTTTGAATTTTGTATAATGAATTTTCAAACTCACTACAAATTTAAAATTTTACCGAGCGTTTCTGCATCCGCATCCGAATTCGATTATTGAATATAATAAATCACGATATATATCATATAAAAAAATAATGTTTATATTGAGCAATGTTCCAAATTTTTAGGTTTGCGACATTGAAGCTTGTCCCACTCCAGGAGGCAACTCTTTCTGGCTTATTTATTTATTTATTATGGGGATTTTTTTTCCAAAAGTATCATGTGATTCCGTAAATCAAGCCAATCAAGGATGTGATTTTACCCAATTTAATAAGATATATGTAGTTTTATGTTTTTAGCAATTCGGTTAACCGAATCGAGTCGGATATAGCTAGAGTCCGAGCGCATCGAGTCATTGTTCGCCTTCGAAATATCAGACGATATATAATCAAAGAATTGAGTTGGATATTATTTCGACGGAGTACAAATAATCATATACTATTTATGACATTCATGTGACTATCCTGATATTTGGTTTGATAGGTAGAATTTTGAATGGAATTTAGATGGCAATAAGAAAGTTTCTTTTCAACAATCATTTTCTCGGATCTAATTTTTCTGTCTTAAGAGGAAAATAATCATAATTCCATACAACTTTCCACCTGTCAAACCAAACTCAAGTTGTCTTAACGGCCATTACAAACTAGCCGTTAGGGCAACATCTGCATAGCACGACACTATCCAACTAGCGCCACATTAAGTAAAACCCTATACTGACCATCCCATATTATTTACATTTCATTTTCAAGATTTTAATAAAATTTCATCTCTAAAAAAAACATTTTAATTGAATTTATATGAATATTTTGACAAACCACATGCCTTAAACATTATTCAAAATTTTCATAGAAAATAACCTCTTTCGTGAAAAAAATTTGAGAGGAACTTGTAACTCCAATTCTAACATATAAATATATAATTAATTAGTCTTCATAGTTTAATTTGTCAAATCACATGCTTAATTAATTGGCACATATCACTAATAATTAAGGATTATAGCTAGGCTGGCATTGTTGTTTATAATAATTATTTTATAGGGTGTTGAGGATAACATGCAATGAATTAGTGGCCTTGCAAGGTAAGCTTGGAAACAAAAGAAAAAAGGTAATGGAAAAAATAAAATAAAAAGAGGTTGTTAATTTTCATTTCTAATTTTTTTTTAAATTGGTTACGGGTATAATCGAAATTGACAAATATCGATATGATACAAACTAAACAAGTTGAAAAGATATTTAGAATAACTGTTATCCAAATCTGAAACTACAACAAACATAACACAAATTTCAACTATCTAAACCTGAAGTCCGAAACTGATCATATATAAGCCTATAGTGGGATGAAGAAGTGAGTTATTGCACTAGCAGCATTAAGCAAGCGTGATGCTTATCTACTAAGTTGTTTTGACATGATGATTATTCAACATTGATCATGGGCTTTACAACTAATTAATTACATCAAACCTAAGTTTTAATTTATCTTTGGGCTCAAGCAACAACTCACTTACTTGGATTGAAGTTTACACTACATCTAAACAACATTACATTTGACTTTTGTTCAACCAACAACTAAAAATATCCGATTTGAGTTTTCGAATTAGTCAAGACACATTGCGTACGTACCACGAGTCAATCGCGTACAAGTTGCTCGAAAATGAGAATCCATAATGTACTATGTCCAACACCCTTGAATGGTCGATCCATGTCCAACTTATCGTCGCGTGGTAACATTAAGTGACAAGAAAAGGCCGCGTGGTTTCCCGTGAACACTTCTCTTTTAAAGCCCCCACCTCTCTCCCTTTCTCCGATTTCTTCTCATTCCCGTTTCTCTCTCTCATTTCCCTCCACCGCCGCCTCCGTCGTCTACCGGAGTTTTCCTGACTTTACTTAGCATTCGCAAGTCACAACACTCCTCCATATCCGTTCCTTCCCACCAAGGTAACATCAATCCCTCCTCATGAATTTCGCCCAATTTGTATAACTCCGATCCTGAAATTGACTCCGGTGTTGACCTAATTCCAGGCGGAGATAGAAAGCAGAGTTCTTTCTGGTTTCCGAATCTCTTTAATGGCGTCGATGGTAGGAACCGATCCGGAATTGGGTACTACAGACGCCTTGTCCTCTGAAGAGTTGCAGCGGATGACAAAAAGGAGAAAACTTGGCCACGATTACGATTCCGCCACGACTAGCGGCGGCGGCGGAGAGGAGAAGCCCGCCGTCAGGAGATGGAAAACAGAGGCGGAGCACCGGATCTATTCGTCGAAGCTGCTCGAGGCTCTCCGCAGCTGTCGTCGGAGCTCCACCGCTGCACCAGCTACGCGAGTAAGGGACGCCGCGGATCGAGTGCTCGCCGCGGCGGCGAGAGGGTCAACACGGTGGAGCCGCGCGATTCTGGCTAAGCGGAGGAGGTTGACTCGGGTTAGGAAGGTGAGGAGAGTTAGAGTGATCGGAGAGGCGATTCGGAGGAACCAGAAGTTTATTGTGTCGATGGAGGAGGAGGAGGAGGAGACGAGTAATTCTCCGCCGGCGGTGGAGAAGAAAATCCGGACGTTGAGCCGGCTGGTTCCTGGTTGCCGGAAGGCACCGTTGACGAATTTGTTGGAGGAGGTCGGGGATTACATCGCGGCATTAGAGATGCAGGTCAAAGCTATGGCGGCTCTCGCCGAGATTCTCTCCCCGGCGGCGGCGGAGGTCCAATAACAATCCAAAACCCCGCCGCGGCGGACCCGGGAAATTAGGAATTGGCAGGTTGTTATTATCATATATTATTATTAAAAGTTTGAAAACAATTTCTTTTGTTATTTATTTTTTCATTTCCTCATTTTGTATTTTTCGTTTAATTTAGTATACTACTAATTAGTAATTACTTTGCTTCTCTCCGGTTTAATTGATTATTTGGATTTGTATCGAATCGGATCCGAATTTTATGGTCAACATTCTTTTAAGTTGAATGATTTATTCTTTCGAATTATCTATTCAAACTGATTATTCCTATGAATCGAGATGTCACGGAAAATAAATATTACATCACATTACTGAACAATTTACGATTGTAACGATCCAATAATGTGTTTTCCTCCTTGTGGGCATAAGACTTAATTAGGAAGGTACTATTATTCTTTTTTTTAACGTTAAAGCCAACAACAAAAAAGGCCTTGAAATGGAAATAGCATAATGTGGTGCTTTATTTAGCTATTTTACAAAAATTTGGGGGCCAAATGGATCTTTCACTAAAAGGGCCAAATTAGGTTTAGATGCCAAGAGATAATCAATCATACACTTTCCTCCGTTACCCAAATCAAAACTCTTGATTTAGGGATTGCTAAAATTGTCTATTAAAGGCTTCTTTGAGCTAATTATACTCAATATTTCTTATTCGGGCTAATAAATTTGTTAATTAGTTGACGTTATCGATCTTAAAAGTCTTGTATTTTGAATGTGTTATGTTTTGCAATCAGTTGTTATTGTTTTTGTGATTCCATTTGGACTAACATGATTTACGTAAATTGCCCAACATGAACTCTTAAATATTACTTCCTTATTCGGTCAGTTGAGGAAAAATCTTGGTCGCTCCTAGAGCGAGACAAGAGTTCGACCTCTTTGACCTGCACAAAGGAACTATCGAAATAACTTCTCCATTATGTGATAACAAAACCCCTTTACAATGGAAGAATATATACGAATTACTCAAATGACAACTTCAACTTGATCAATCGGCTAGCCACCAAACCAAAACTCATCAGATACACAAATCCAACACTCAAACTGAGGGCAGAAACCTCATTTAGCAGTCCACATAAAAAACCAAGAACTATGCCACGGCTTAAACAAACACATAATCACATCATCAAATGTTTCAGTCACCTACGATATCTTAATCCAAATCGAACCGAAAACTCGAAACCCCTAGTGTAACATGAGTAGGGCTCACATAGGGGTGTGGGTGGGTGGGGGGCTTCCCTTTGGGCTTCTTCTTTACCATGTGCGAGAGTGGCCCTACCATTTTCTCAATCCTTTTGGCCAACATTACTACTACTACACCCCAATTGGCTTGCATGTGCTTCTTTCTGATTTCTCGCAGGAGGGGAGATAGCCCTTCAATTCCCCTATTCATAAGTCACTTTGAACAACAAATGGTTTAGAAAAATTATATTCGGATTAAGAAATTTTCGATAATTAACTTTCTCATTTTTATCTAGATCGCATTCAAATTTTACCTATTAAATAAAAAATTATATTGGATTGGTCATAAGCGGATTCAGGGTATGCTTTATTAATCATCATATATTCAAATTATTCGATATTTTATTTAAAATTTAGGTGTTTTCAAAATCAAACCTAATTTTCTTCTTCAATTTGTACAATATTGAGTCCATAAACAAGTGAAATCGATCAAAATTCATATTCGCTACTTTTTCAGAATTTAATATTTTTATCATTTTGAATTCACCGCAGCCACCGGCTCACGCAAAACATTTTACATGTCAAACAAAGACTCACACTCTATTAACCATAAGCGAATTTGGGATATGTTCGGTACTCCACTAGTCAATTTTACTTTCTTAACCATTTTACATATTTATTACTGTAACCGTCCTGGATTCACCGCAGTTATTCATTTATGATTCAATATCATGATCACCCTGAGCCCTACCACTATTTACTTCACTTTCTTTCTGGTGCCTGTCGCTAGCTCCATGTCTCTTTAAATTGTCTTTAGCCGCATGCAACCAAAACTATGGCTAAATCACTATTTACTAAGTTAGATCCTCTAACTAATCCTTTTTCGAAATTTAGAATGACCCGAACTGATATACACTCGTGAATTCAAATATGCGTTAAATCACCGTGAATACATGCTTTGGCTCTCACATAACAAGTTATTCAAACTATCTAATAGTACTTTTAATACATAATAATATACTTACGTATTCGTAAATTAAAGATTCAAACTTGAAACTTTATCGTTTGGGATCAATCACTTGTCATTCTTTCACCAACATGTAACATGCGACATTTTTTTTACTATCAATATTTTTATTTTTTTCAGATTTTCAAATTTCAAAAATGGAAATAAAAAGATGGAAATTAGGAAAATTGCTTTATTGGGTTGCCACAATTTGGTCACATGCGACCATGTGCTACATTTAATTACAAAACTCCTTTTGTTTTGTTTTGTTTTTTGGTTTTGTTTTGTTTTGTGTTTCGTGTTTTTCTTTCTTCCCCATCGGGCCGGCCCAGCCACCCCATCCACCGCCTGCCTTTTCACCCACGTCCCAACACGACATGCAAAGAGCTTTGGGATAATCAAATCGGGATTACGAGTTAATCTAATCGAGTTATTCTTGTAAGAGAATTAATGGGCATGTACAAATTTTAAAAAATATTACAAACTTATATTTAATTTATACAGATATGAGTCGAAAATCACCCCGGCTCCCTTTGGTTATAGAGTTCATCGTTTTTCAGTTCAACGATTTATACAACTCTTTTTATTATGATTAATCAAATTATGCATTATTTCGAATTTACACGGTTCGAAATTATAGACTTTTGATCAAATAGAGTTGGGTAGAGTTGAAACTGACCATGTGGAGTCAGCTAGTTGATGAAAAATGATCACATCAGTCGCCCGATCCAAGTTTTTGTTTCTTTTCTTTGACAAAAAACCCCACATGCTGTCCACTCAGTCCTGTCCCCTTCCACTCTCCTTCCTCTTCTCAAATTCTAAAATATTTCGATTAAATATCTAATTTATTTCGTAAATTTAGGTTGTGTTATATATTAGTAGTAGTTATATTTCAAAAGGAAAGCTTTACTGGATTCGTCATTAATTATATACTTCTACTCAATTATATTCTCAAATTAGACAAAAATCAAGATTTTAAACGACAAAAATTTAATATTATCAATTTTAAAGATATACACGGTTTACTCTATTTTATCATTGAAGTATTCATCACAACGGTCTAATATAATTACATTTCAAATATAATTTATGACTCTCAATCAATTTTAAACTCTTAACATAGGTAAGATGAACACAGAAGTGAGATAATGAAGCATGTGACACCAAAATTTTATTCATAAAAAATGATTCTTATAATAGTGTCGAGACCATTGTCATGATAGCCGCTCTAAATCAGTATAATTAAATTAATCAATAAAATTGAATATTTAAATTAAATTAGTCGCAACAACTAAATCAAATTAACCAAATGATATTGGTTAAAATGGTTAACTTTGGTAACCGATCTATAATGACAGCCCTACATACATCTCACTAATAACACCTATCAAAACCCTTACAAATGCGTTTGGACTTCATTTGACTAGTATTTGAAGGGGTTAACATGGTGAAACCTCAGTTTTAAGTCATTCCCAACATGCATGCATGTCAAATATTAGCTGATTTAAAAATGTTCAACTTTCATGTTAAAATTGGTCAATATCCAAAGGGGTTAATCTATGAAAATGAGTCATTTTGACATGAAAATTTAAAAATTTTCAAATCGGCTAATATTTGACATGCATGTTGGAAATAGATAAAAATCACGTTTCATTATAGCAACCCCTATAAATAATGATCAAATGAAGTTCAAAATCAATTTTACTCGATGTTATGCTAGTGTTGAACGAAATGTTTTTTCCACTTCATTTGACTAGAATTTGAAGGGTTTAACATGGTGAAACATCAATTTCTAATCATTCCCAATATGTATGTCAAATATTAGCTGATTTGAAAATTTGAAAATTTTCATCTTAAATTTGATCAGTTTCCAAAGGGGTTAACCTATGTAAAAGAGCCATTTTGACATGAAAATTTCAAAATTTTCAATTCGGCTAATATTTGACAAGCATGTTGGAAATGGTTAAAAATCAAGGTTCATTATAATAACCCCTGTAAATAATGATCAAAAGAAGTTCAAAATCAATTTTACTCGATGTTTGCTAGTGTTGAACGAAATGGTTTTTTCACTTCATTTGACTAGTATTTGAAAGGTTTAACATGGTGAAACCTCAATTTTTAATCATTCCCAACATCCATGTCAAATATTAGTTGATTTGAAAATTTTCAAATTTCATGTTAAAATTGATCAATTTCGAAAGGGGTTAACCTATGGAAACGAGCCATTTTGACATGAAAATTACAAAATCTTCAAATCGGCTAATATTTGAAAAGCATGTTGGAAATAGGTAAGACCCAAGGTTCATTATACTAATACCTGTAAAAATTGATCAAATGAAGTTAAAAATGAATTTTACCCGATGTTATGCTAGTGTTGAACGAAATATTGTGTTCACTTTATTTGACTATTATTTGAAAGGTAAAATATGATGAAACCTAAATTTTTAATCATTCCCAACATGCATGTCAAATATTAGCTGATTTGAAAATTTGAAAATTTTCATGTTACAATTGATCAATTTCCAAAGGGGTTAACTTATGAAAATGAGTCATTTTGACATGAAAATTTCAAAATTTTCAAATCCGCTAATATTGGACATGCATGTTGAAAATGGATAAAACTCAAGTTTCATTATAGCAACCCCTATAAATAATGATCAAATGAAGTTGAAAATGAATTTTACTCGTCGTTTCGCTAGTTTTGAACGAAATGTTTTTTTCACTTCATTTGACTAGTATTTGAAGGGTTTAACATGGTGAAACCTAAATTTTTAGTCATTCCTAATATGCATGTCAAATATAGGCTTATTTGAAAATTTTAAATTTTCATATTAAAATTGGTCAATTTCCAAAGGGGTTAACCTATGAAAATGAACCATTTCGACATGAAAATTTCAAAATGTTCAAATTGGCTAATATTTGACGAGCATGTTGGAAATGGCTAAAAATCAAGGTTCATTATAGTAACCCCTGTAAAGAATGATCAAATGAAGTTCAAAATCAATTTTACTCGATATTATGCTAGTGTTGAACGAAATAATGTTTTCAATTTATTTGACTATTATTTCAAGTGTTTAACATAGTGAAACCTCAATTTTCAGTCATTCCAAACATGCATGTCAAATATTAGCTGATTTGAAAATTTTCAATTTCCATGTTAAAATTGGTCAATTTCGAAAGGGGTTAACCTATGGAAACGAGCCATTTTGACATGAAAATTTCAAAATTTTCAAATCGGCTAATATTTGACAAGCATGTTCGAAAGGGCTAAAAACTAAGGTTCATTATAGTAATACTTGTAAAGAATGATCAAATGAAGTTCAAAATCAATTATACTCGATGTTATGCTAGTGTTAGACGAAATATTATTTTCCCTTTATTTGACTATTAGTTGAAAGGTTAAACATGATGAAACCTCAATTTTTATTCATTCCCAACATGCATGTCAAATATTAACTGATTTGAAAATATGAAAATTTTCATGTTAAAATTGGTCAATTTCGAAAGGGGTTAACCTATGGAAACGAGCCATTTTGACGTGAAAATTTCAAAATTTTCAAATCGGCTAATATTTGACAACCATGTTGGAAATGGCTAAAAACAAGGTTCATTATAGTAATACCTGTAAAGAATGATCAAATGAAGTTCAAAATCAATTATACTCGATATTATGCTAGTGTTGAACGAAATATTGTTTTCACTTTATTTGACTATTAGTTGAAAGGTAAAGCTTGATGAAACCTCAATTTTTAATCATTCTCAACATGCATGTCAAATATTAGCTTATTTGAAAATTTTCAATTTTCATGTTAAAATTGGTCAATTTCGAAAGGGGTTAACCTATGAAAACGAGCCATTTTGACATGAAAATTTCAAAATTTTCAAATCGGCTAATATTGGACAACCATGTTGAATATGGCTAAAAACCAAGGTTCATTATAGTAATACTTGTAAAGAATGATCAAATGAAGTTCAAAATCAATTATACTCGATGTTATGCTAGTGTTGGACGAAATATTGTTTTCCCTTTATTTGACTATTAGTTGAAAGGTTAAACATGATGAAACCTCAATTTTTATTCATTCCCAACATGCATGTCAAATATGAGGTGATTCGATAATTTTCAATTTTCATGTTAAAATTGGTCAATTTCGAAAGGGGTTAACCTATGGAAACAAGCTATTTTGACATGAAAATTTCAAAATTTTCAAATCGGCTAATATTGGACAACCATGTTGGAAATGGCTAAAAACCAAGGTTCATTATAGTAATACCTGTAAAGAATGATCAAATGAAGTTCAAAATCAATTTTACTTGATGTTATGCTAATGTTGAACGAAATATTGTTTTCAATTTATTTGACTATTAGTTGAAAGGTAAAAAATTATGAAACCTCAATTTTTAATCATTCCCAACATGCATGTCAAATATGAGGTGATTCGAAAATTTTCAATTTTCATGTTAAAATTGGTCAATTTCGAAATGGGTTAACCTATGGAAACGAGCTATTTTGACATGAAAATTTCAAAATTTTCAAATCGGCTAATATTGGACAACCATGTTGGAAATGGCTAAAAACCAAGGTTCATTATAGTTATACATGTAAAGAATGATCAAATGAAGTTCAAAATCAATTTTACTCGATGTTATGCTAGTGTTGAACGAAATATTGTTTTCACTTTATTTGACTATTAGTTGAAAGGTAAAGCTTGATGAAACCTCAATTTTTAATCATTCTCAACATGCATGTCAAATATTAGCTTATTTGAAAATTTTCAATTTTCATGTTAAAATTGGTCAATTTCGAAAGGGGTTAACCTATGGAAACGAGCCATTTTGACGTGAAAATTTCAAAATTTTCAAATCGGCTAATATTTGACAACCATGTTGGAAATGGCTAAAAACAAGGTTCATTATAGTAATACCTGTAAAGAATGATCAAATGAAGTTCAAAATCAATTATATTCGATATTATGCTAGTGTTGAACGAAATATTGTTTTCACTTTATTTGACTATTAGTTGAAAGGTAAAAAATTATGAAACCTCAATTTTTAATCATTCCCAACATGCATGTCAAATTTGAGGTTATTCGAAATTTTTTAATTTTCATGTTAAAATTGGTCAATTTCGAAAGGGGTTAACCTATGGAAACAAGCTATTTTGACATGAAAATTTCAAAATTTTCAAATCGGCTAATATTGGACAACCATGTTGGAAATGGCTAAAAACCAAGGTTCATTATAGTAATACCTGTAAAGAATGATCAAATGAAGTTCAAAATCAATTTTACTTGATGTTATGCTAATGTTGAACGAAATATTGTTTTCAATTTATTTGACTATTAGTTGAAAGGTAAAAAATTATAAAACCTCAATTTTTAATCATTCCTAACATGCATGTCAAATATGAGGTGATTCGAAAATTTTCAATTTTCATGTTAAAATTGGTCAATTTCAAAATGGGTTAACCTATGGAAACGAGCTATTTTGACATGAAAATTTCAAAATTTTCAAATCGGCTAATATTGGACAACCATGTTGGAAATGGCTAAAAACCAAGGTTCATTATAGTTATACATGTAAAGAATGATCAAATGAAGTTCAAAATCAATTTTACTCGATGTTATGCTAGTGTTGAACGAAATATTGTTTTCACTTTATTTGACTATTAGTTGAAAGGTAAAGCTTGATGAAACCTCAATTTTTAATCATTCTCAACATGCATGTCAAATATTAGCTTATTTGAAAAGTTTCAGTTTTCATGTTAAAATTGGTCAATTTCGAAAGGGGTTAACCTATGGAAACGAGCCATTTTGACATGAAAATTTCAAAATTTTCAAATCGGCTAATATTTGACAACCATGTTAGAAATGGCTAAAAACAAGGTTCATTATAGTAATACCTGTAAAGAATGATCAAATGAAGTTCAAAATCAATTTTACTCGATGTTATGCTAGTGTTGAACGAAATAATGTTTTCACTTTATTTGACTATTATTTGAAAGGTAAAACATGATGAAACCTCAATTTTTAATCATTCCCAATATGCATGTCAAATATTAGCTGATTTGAAAATTTTAAATTTTCATGATAAAATTTATCAATTTCCAAAGGGAACACCTATGGAAACGATCCATTTTGACTTGAAATTTTCAAAATATTCAAAGAAGCTCATATTTGACAAGCATGTTAGAAATGGTTAAAAACAAAGGTTCACTATAGTAACCCCTATAAAGAATGATCAAATGAAGGTCAAAATCAATTTTACTAGATGTTATGCTAGTGTTGAACGAAATATTGTTTTCACTTTATTTGACTATTATTTCAAAGGTAAGACATGATGAAACCTGAATTTTTAATCATTCCCAACATGCATGTCAAATATTAGGTGATTTGAAAAAATTTAATTTTCATGATAAATTTTGTCTATTTCCAAAGGGGTTAACCTATGGAAATGAGCCATTTTGACATGAAAATTTCAAAATTTTCAAATCAGCTAATATTTGACATGCATCTTGAAAATGGCTAAAAATTCAGGTGCATTATAATAAACCCTGTAAATAACGATTAAATGAAGTTCAAAATCTATTTTACTCGATGTTATGCTAGTGTTGAACGAAATGGTTTTGTTCACTTCATTTGAAAATTATTTGAAGGGTTTAACATGGTGAAACCTCAATTTTAAGTCATTCCTAACATGGATGTGAAATATTAGAGGATTTGAAAATTTGAAAATTTTCATGATAAAATTTGTCAATCTCCAAAGGGGTTAACCTATGGAAACGGGCCATTTTGACATGAAAATTTTTAAATTTTACGATCGGCTAATATTTGACATGCATGTTAGAAATGGCTTAAAATCAAGGTTCATTTTAGTAACCCTTGTAAATAATGATGAAATGAAGTTAAACATTAATTTTATTCGATGTTATGCTAGTGTTGAACGAAATGTTTTTTTCACTTCATTGGACTATAATTTGAAGTGTTTAACATGGTGAAACCTTAATTTTTAGTTATTCCCAATATGTATGTCAAATATTAGCTTATTTGAAAATTTTCAAATTTCGTGTTAAAATTGATCAATTTCCAAATGGGTTAACCTATGGAAATGAGCCATTTTCACATAAAACCTTTAAAATGTTCAAATCGGCTAATATTTGACATGTATGTTGGAAATGGCTAAAAATCAAGTTTCATAATAATAACCCCTGTAGATAATGATCAAATGAAGTAAAAAATACTCGTTGTTATGCTAGTGTTGAACGAAATGTTTTTTTCACTTCATTTGACTAGTATTTGAAGGGCTCAACATGGTGAATCTCAATTTTTAGTTATTCACAACATGCATGTCTATTATTAGCTGATTTGAAAATTTGACACTTTTCAATTTTCATGTTTAAATTCGTCAATTTTGAAAGGGGATAACCTATGGAAATGAGCCATTTTGACATGAAAACTTCAAAAAATTTAAATTGGCTAATGTATGACATAGTTGTTGCAAATGGTAAAAAATGAAGTTTCATTATAGTAACCCCTGTAAATAGTTATCAAATGAAGTTACAAATCAATTTTACTCGATGTTATGCTAGTGTTGAAAGAAATGTTTTATTCCCTTCATTTAACTATTATTTGAATGGGTTAAGATGGTGAATCCTCAATTTTTAGTCATTCCAAACATGGATGTGAAATATTAGAGGATTTTCAATTTTCAATTTTCAATTTTCATGATAAAATTTGTCAATTTCCAAAGGGGTTAACCTTTGAAAATGAGCCATTTTGACATGAAAATTTCAAAATTTTTAAATCGGCTAATATTTGACATGCATGTTAGAAATGGCTACAAATCAAGGTTCATTATAGTAACCCCTTCAAATAATGATCAAATGAAGTTAAAAATTGATTTTACTCGTTGTTATGCTACTGTTGAACGAAATGTTTTTTTCACTTCATTTGACTATTATTTGAAGTGCGTAACACGGTGAAACCCCAATTTTTAGTCATTTCCAACAAGCATGTCAATTATTAGATTATTTGAAAATTTGAAAGTTTTCATGTTAAAATTGGTCTATTTCCAAAGGGATTAACCTATATAAATGAGCCAGACATGAAAATTTCTAAATTGTAAAATCGGCTAATATTTGACATGCATGGGGGAAATGGCGAACATTCAAGTTTCATTATAGTAACCCCTATAAATAATTTTCAAATGAAATTAAAATTCAATTTTACTCAATGTTATGCTAATGTTGAACGAAATATTTTTTCACTTCATATGACTATTATTTAAAGTGCTTAACATGGTTAAACCTCAATTTTTAGGCATTCTCAACATGATTGTCAAATATTAGCTAATTTGAAAATTTTCATGTTAAAATTTGTCAATTTCTAAAGGGGTTAACCTATGGAAATGATCCATTTTGAAATGAAATTTTCAAAATTTTCAAATCGGCTAATATTTTACATGCATGTTGGAAATGGCTAAAATCAAGTTTCATTATAGTAACCTCTGTAAACAACGAGCAAATGAGGTTAAAAATCAATTTTACTTGATGTTATGCTAGTGCTGAACGAAATGTTTTGTTCACTTCATTTCACTATTATTTGCAGTGCTTAACATAGTGAAACCTCAATTTTTAGTAATTCCCAACATGCATGTCAAATATTAGCTGATTTGAAAATTTTCATGATAAAATTGGTCAATTTCCAAAAGGATTAACCTATGGAAATGAGCCATTTTGACATGAAAATTTCAAAATTTTCAAATCGGCTAATATTTGGCATGGATGTTGGAAATTGCTAGAAATCAAGTTTCATTATAATAACCCTGTAAATAATAATCAAATAAAGTTAAAAATCAATTTTACTCGATATTATATTAGTTTTGAACGAAAGCTCCCAATCATTCTTTTAACTTTTAACGTAGGTAACATATATACACACACAAAATGAGATAAGGAAGCATGTGACACCAAATTTTATTCATAAAAGAATGATTGTTATAGTACTACCAAAACCATCGTCATCGTCATCAAATGTTAGCTATGGTGTGATGCAATTATAAGCCCCTTTTTAGTGAGACATATGTAGTCGTAACTTTCAAATATTTGTCATCAAGTACTCCATCCTTCACCTCTAATCATTTTGGTACAATCGAAATGAATCGAAATAGAACGTGGCATGTCAATTTTTGAGGTTACAAATCACGCTGGTTTGGCAATCTTGACCCGTTTAACTAATTATAACCTCACAGATTTTGACGGTTATTTATCGTGTTAACAGGATATTTAGAGGTTACAGTGATAATCATCACCGTCACTCATACCCATAATCATTTTCGATCCATTATATAACCAACATTTACCTGTAACTACATGACCTAATAAGCCAACTATATCTAACCCAAATTTACATGAAATACATCAACCTAACATTTATTCATTCTTTCCTTTAATATCTCATTTGTCGTCTTCGACTTCGAGATATTTGTTTCGCCTCCTCATCTTTTGTATAGCTCAACCATTCTTTTTCGTTTGAAAATATATCCCCCATAACAGAGAGTGGTTATAACCGTTAACCATATAAATATGGTGATGGACATAATTCTATCACTGAAATAAAAACGGTGATAATTATGATTAATAGCCGTACCATCATCAAAATGGATGAATAATATGTATGCTATAACCATCCACGAACCTCCCCGAATCTTCCTTGCTATATGTCGGGCTCTTAATTAGATATGGTTACCAACTTCAAAGTACTAAAAATCAAACACAAATCTTTTGATTGGTTAATTTTGTACGAAAAGGGATGTTACAAAAAGTTGGGTACAGAAGGTGTCCTACAGCGGGGGTTTGATTATGTTGGGCATGCTAGCTAAAGGGGTTTTAACATCTTCTGCTAAAGCTAAAGGCCAACTCTCTGCATAATTTTGGACCATTGATCACACCACTGTAATTCCCTCTCGCCGCCACCACCACCAGTACCACCTCCACCGCACCACCCACTGACCGGCCGTATGACCGGAACCCTCAACTAGTTACGTTGCTCAGGGTTCCAGATAAACGGTGTGCGGCGCCCGTTGATTAGAAGAAGCTGATTTGTGTTCGAAACTTAGATATGTGTTGCATCGATGGGAATGAAGGTTAATGGCGGAATTACAGGTAGGCGAACTCGGGCCAACGTACCCTAGTAGTCTCTTGGCTCATAGTGATAAAATTTGAGGCAAAATTATCACAATTGGAATTCTGTCAAGTGTTTCACCCAGAATAACCCAGAATAACGTAAAACTCACTGCAAAATTTAAAATTTTGTTTAGGATCTCCAGTAAGGGGCGGAACTAGAAGGTGGGTGAGGAAGTTCCAACTGAAAGCAAAGTCATGAATTTTACTTTTTTGAGTTCGGCTTAGGACAATTTTGAACTCGACTCATACTTAATCGTGTCGGAAACTAGAAAGAGCCATGTTCACCAATCATCCAAATCACATTTTACAGAATCATTTTTAGATCCAACATATCATGGGGGATATCAATTTTAGTACACATATGACACCAATTGCTTCCTTAGGCTAATGTGTAGACAACAAAAGAGACAAAGAGAGGTAGGTACCAAATGTTGTATTAGTACCTAGAGATAGACGAGCAGCAGCAGCAGTAGTAGTAGTAGTGAGTACTAGTACATGTATCCAGGGTGACTAATGCATGCTCATGGACATAGACATGTAACTACCCATCATTTTTTTTTGCAGCAGAGTTTGTCCTCGGATCAATGCTCAACCACACCCTATCTCTACTCAACTTTTCATGGACCACTTTCCGTCAAAGAATGTTGTATAAACCGATTATGAAATATATATTTGTAATGACTCAAAGTTCGATGAGATGCAACATGATATACGAATTATGCACGCAAGTATAAAATCTTCTAAATCAAAGATGGTATTCTGATGGGATGGTTAATCCCTATAGGGTCTTCCTAACTTTATTACTTAATTTGTAGGTATCGATAAAGTGGGCGATAAAGAAAATTCTAATTATACAATGCAGAATCAAAGATCTCGAGTAAGATAAAAATGAAAATAAGGGTTGCCTAGATTTAAATTTATCTTTGATAGGTATATATACGATTAGACACAAGTTAAATGTCTCTATATGGAGGGAAATAACTTTTTTGGAGGTAAATAATATTTTCAATGGAGATAAATAACTTATTTGTAATCTTACCTAAATTTTAGTCGCTAATACGCTAATTGCCTTTATGAATTTGTAGCTAAAGTCGATTTTTGTTGTTATACGTACGCGTGGTAGATAGCGATTCAATATCAATCAAGGAGGTAATAATGGGGATTATGCGTTTTCCTTTATTAGATAACTCTAAGAGTGTGCACACTTCGAGTCTCATCCGCCGATTTGCGCACTTCTACCTCGAGATTTCCAGAGAAGAATTGTGGTTCGAAGCAAACAATACCATACTAATTGAAGAATTGGTGGGGCGGTGATTGTAATAAATAAACTTACTTAACCATTAAAATATTTATATATTAGATGTTGCGGTAAGGCACGAGCTACAAACTAGTTCTAAGTAGAGGTTTTATACAAAGAGCTAGGTTCGTTTTCAGAACCCTGGCCATATATATATTGGATAATAATGATTTCCATGTTATGCAAATTTTGGACACGTATTATTGTTATGTTTATCCAAATCAAAGGAATCTCACATCAACGTTAGTTGTCTCAAATGAGATGCTAGTTTTCGAACTAGCTTACGAGCCAGCTACTCGAAAAGTCGTACGATGAATAATTCGAGCTCAGCCAGTCTGAGGGCGACCGTTTTGATTGAGCTTTTTCGAAATGAAAACCAAAACTGTTCATGAACGGTTTGATTAGTCGGAAGTATTATCTACGTTGGAAGAGGACAAAATGGAGAGGAGAAAAAGAAGACCCACAAACACATGGGGAAGAGGAAGATATCCCTTTTGAGTTGGCAAAGACTGAAAATAAATATGATGCGGGCCCAAGGCAGGCCCAACTGTTTTGGAAATTAGCGTTGGCTGAGTTGGGCCCAGTTCAAGAATAAGACAGGATAGGATCCAATTATTATTAGTATTTCTCAAAAAAAAAATCATAGGATTTAATCAATTCACGATGACTAGGTCAAATTTTGATATAATTATTATCTAATCATAGTAATAAAAATCATATAAGTTATTTTTATACATGTTTTAATCCTTTCAAAGCTATATAGATATCGAGAGGCAGCTCAGCAAGCTAGAGAATCGAGATAAAGCACCGAATTCGAAACTACAAAAACGATAACAAATATGTCTAATTGTGGTGGTGATTGATAGCGAATATTGAACCTCGAGATTAATAATACACTATGCTACAAACCGAGCAGAATACCGAATTGTTACCCATAAGAAGGGTGATTATAAGTGGATAAGTAAAGTAGGAGAATGTTGTTCTTATCTCCCAAGTAAAGTATAATTTGGAAGTGAGGATCTTGGCCATACAAAGAAAAAGGAAGGGAAAACGACAACTCGTTTCTAAACCCGACAAAACTTGGAACATATTTTTGAATCAAACTTTTATGTTTTATTATTAGAAACGGCTATTAAATTGGAATTTAGATAATCAGCAAATAAAAAAAAGTATTTTATTGGCAGCAAACAAATCAAGATTGTTGATTTCGAATATTCAATCCAACGAATTATTATTCAAATAGGAGTAGATACGTTATTTCACATATTTATTGTTAAAAAATCAACAATTTCTAGTCGAACCAAAATTAAAAAAAACAAATACTTCAGACCCTAAATTTCAAAATCAAAACACAAAATCTAAAATCCAAAATTAAAAATCCAATACTTTAGGCACTAATCCTAAAAATTCAAAACCCAAAATCGAAATTCAAAATCTAAAATCCAAAATTGAAAACCCAATACTCTAGACCCTAACCTTTAAAATTCAAAACTAAAAATTGAAACCTAACATCCTAATACTAAATTTAAAACCCAAACACTAAACACAAACTCAAACGGAAACAAATTAAAAATGAATATGATTGCAAAATAAAATGACGGAAACGCCCTAACTTTAAACTACTATGTGATCCTTTAGATCCAATGACAAATAAACATCATGGATTCTTCCTTACTGCCAGTAAATAGTTTCAATTTCTTGGCTGCAAATCTTAATTCATTGAATTGAATCAATCTACATATGTTTATGCCTATTTTCGTAATGAAAATTTTTCGGTCTTTTAAGGTTTTAATACCATATTAATAACCGTTATATCTCAATAATTTGAATTGTTAAAATTGGAAGATAGTTCATATTAGTTTTTATATTTATTCATTAACACCCAGAGCCACCCATTTGTAATATAATAAATACAGATAAAGCTACTAGTTTTAATAGGAGTATCACACCGGTAGCAGACGGCTACTGGGGATGTAATAGAAAAAGTTTCTCCAAACGGGTTACAATCATGTTCTGATACTATGATAGCAGATGAGAAGAACGAATCGAAATATATAAGAGACACGATATAAAGTGGTTCCCCAACAGTATGTTGAGTACGTCCACGAATCAAAGAAAGTCGATTTAATTATCAAAGAGGAACCAAATACAATAGATACAAGATATCCCTAATTGGCTGAGTATGCACCGTATATATAACAGAACTCAGCCAACCATACATATTTATACTTATTAATTCATAAGCCAACCAAACACGACGACCCAACCTTAATAACAAAACGGTCCAAATTACAATAGATCCAAACTCATATTACAATAGAACCAAAATAAACTCAAACTACGGATACATTAACCGTCAGGAGAGTGACATGTCGTATATTTTTAAAAATGGAACCCAACAAAACCGAGACCTTGTATTAAACGGATTGATGGTTGGTGCGGGGTGTCGTACGTGTCATGCGGCACGGCCGTTTAAATGCTAGGGAAAAGTCGACCACCACCACCACCACCATGAGCTCCGCCGGGCACCACCACCGCGTAGAAGGTGCCATATGGAGGTTTAAATGTGGGTTTGGTCGTCCACTTCTCCTTCTTTTGTCGCCGTCGACGATCAATCCTCGTCAATCTAAAAGATTTTTGTTTTATTGTTAATGGTTTTGAGTGGGCCGGCCATCATCCCCACCCACCCACCTTAATTCCCGTCTCTATCCACACGTGGTTGCTTTTCCACTATACATTAAAACTTACTCTAATAATTAGTGAGGACATGAAGCACCTAGGCCCTAGCCTAATTAGTAAGGTTGTTAACTAGTGAGTAATAAATACGAAAAGATTATGAGTTTGAATCCAAATATTTTCATGAAAAGGCGGTGAAGTAGAGATTCGATTTGAGTGAGGATGACCGAAAATGATACAATTTTCAACCTATAAAATCATTAGTAGTCACACGGTCGTCACAGACAACTCCCACCGTTCATGTCTTTAGGGAGTTGGGTTTCACAAAAAAAATTTGGTGACTATTATATTGGTGGTTGTTGTGAGGTGTGTTAAATTTTAATTTGGCGTCCGTAAGTTAATAGATATACAGCTTTATTACTAGAACAGTTTCACTTAAACGGGTTTCGTGAAATTAGTAAATGATTTGATGAGTATATAGTTTTAAGTATTAACTATTTTTAAATGGGCCAGAATAAGCTCATTAGGCAAACCAGCTCATCTGGCTTATGAAGCCCAATAAGGTTTCTTCACTACAGGTTTGCTACCCTCTTTTGTATACAAAGCCCACCTCCTAGTCAAGATTTGAGCATTTTACACTTGATTCCAACTTGACCCATCCGGATCCACAAAAATAAAATGGTCGAAAAGTCAACAAATAACTTTGTATCGAATTGTTGGTATAATAGTGTTAGGAGTGGTATTTTGAAAGAAAAATTAAAGTTTGATCTTCCCAATAATGTTGGGAGAGGAGCAAAATCTTAACTTTGAAATCATTTTTTGATTATATTAATAGATTAATAGATCGAATACCAAATTTTTTTAAAAACTTTGTATTTTATCAAATTAAAATATTTAATGAAAAAGATTTTAAAATAACTAGTGATTTTATAAATAATTAACATTTGTAGTCGAGCTTTGATAATGAAAAGATGAATTCTAATTAATGAAAAAGTTTGTTTGATAATTTCTTACCCAAATTATTTTAAATTTGATAAATCTCATAAATGGATAAAGTGAATTTCAAATCACCTTTTAAATTATTGAGGCAACCATAAATTAATTTCAAATCACTTTCAAATATAATATTTCGCCCAAATCTCTTGAGTTTACAAAATCACTAGCCACTAATCATAATCCCTTTATCAAAATCTCCACCAAATTTAAATAACAAACGACTCCTTCGTATTGGGGATTACTATATGACGCCCTAACTTTCGAATTAAACGACGCCCTAAACTTCGTAATGACGAAACTATCCAAATTTACTAATTCGAAAAACTTAGTTTCGACAAAACTATCAAAACGTATAATTCGAGAAACTTTGTACCGACGAAACTATCAAAATACTTATTTCGACAACCTCTAACGGTACGTATTTCGTTAAAAATCGATGAACAGAAGTCGGATGAATCGAAAAAATCGGTACAAAAGGCCCGGCCGGAAGCTCGTTCGGCCGGAGGGGCCCCGGCCGGCCGGCCATTCCGGCCGGCTACTACTGCGGGCCGGAATGGCCGGCCGGCCGGGACCCCCTCCGGCCGAACGAGCTTCCGGCCGGGCCCTTTAAACCCTAAATTTCACGTAAACACGAAAATCATATAACCCTAAACCCATAAACGTAAACCCTAAATTTTAAAACTCAAAACCCTAGATCCTTAAAATCCTTAACCTGCAAACCCTAAACCCTAAAATCTAAAACGCTAAACCCGTACTTTAGAACCCTAAACCCTAAATTATCAAACCCTAAACCCTAAATTATCAAACCCTAAACCCTAAATTCTTAAATCCCACACACTTGATCCTAAATATGTAAACTATGAAACGCTAAACCCTAAACCCTAGAATCCTAAAAAGCAAACCCTAAACCCTAATTTTCGTAAGGATCGAGGCCTCCGAAACCAAATTTTCGGAAGGACCGAGGCCTCCGAAACCGTATATTCGGAAGGACCGAGGCCTCCGAAACCGTATATTCGGAAGGATCGAGGCCTCCGAAACCTAACTTTCGGAAGGACCGAGGCCTCCGAAACCTAATTTTCGGAAGGACCGAGGCCTCCGAAACCTAATTTTCGGAAGGACCGAGGCCTCCGAAACCTAATTTTCGGAAGGACCGAGGCCTCCGAAATCTAATTTTCGGAAGGACCGAGGCCTCCGAAATCTAATTTTCGGAAGGATCGAGGCCTCCGAAACCTAATTTCCGGACGGACCGAGACCTCCGAAACCCCAATTTTGGAAGGGATCGAGGCCACCCGATATCTAATTTTCGGATGGATCGAGGCATCCGAAACCAAATTTTCGAAAGGACCGAGCCCTTCGATAACTACTTATCAAACCCTAAACCCTAAATTTTAAATGCCCTAAACCCTTAACCCTAGAACTCTAAACTCTAAACAATAAAGCGCTTATCCTTAAACCACTATACGTTGTACCCTAACTTTAGTATCCTAGATAATCAAACCCTAAACCCTCAATCAATCCTTAATATTTTACCGGTCAACTATTTTACGCATCGGTTCTTGTTCATCTACGATTACCCGGATATATCCAATTTGGGAAACTTTGTACCGACGAATGTATCAAAATATTTATTTCGGGAAATCTTTCACGGTACGTTTTTCCTTACATTTCGATGATCCCAATTCGGGATGGAACGAAAATTAGCTTCACGAGGTCCGGGCCGGAACCAAATTCCGGCCGGAGGGGGCCGGGCCGGCCGGCCGTTTCGGCCCGCACTAGTGGGCGGCCGAAACGGCCGGCCGGCCGGGCCCTCCCGGCCGGAATTTGGTTCCGGCCGGACCCCCCGTGAAGCTAATTTTCGTTCCATTCCAACTTTTATCCCAAATTTTTTTCCGAAATTTGTAACGTTATATCGTACTAATTTTTTTCGAGGTTATCACATTGGAAACACGATATTAACGTTCCGTCGATGCACCGATTCCGCATGAGCACTTCGGTAAGCGAAATTAAACCGAAATTCCTTTACACAGGGAATCATTACGAAGCATATAGTTGATAATTATGTGTTCGTGTTTATAATGCGGGGAGATTCATCGCTCGGTAAGGGTGACGGCATCAATTACACGAAACACTTTCTATCCGACGATGTTTACGATACAGTTGATGAAGCATTTGAAGCCGCCAAACGAATTGCCCAGACGTTTAATTTCACGCTGACTAAAGGATCGAACAAAATCAATTCGGCGGAGCGAGACTACCGTGTGTATCTATACTGCTCTCGAGGACCGATGCGTAAATCATCGGCTTCCACTCCTCCGAAACGGGTTACCAAAACCAAAAAGTGTAACTGCCCCTTCAAACTGGCGGTGAGGTGTCGGGTCGTGCGTGGGGAGTGGAAGTTCTTCATCGACGGGGTTGGCCAAACCGGCGATCGTACAATATCTAAAGGCTTCCACAACCATTTTTTCGTGCCATACCCCGAAGCTAGCACCGAAAGTAATGCACTTACGAGTGAAGAGAAGAGCGAAATCGGGACATGCTTGCGACGCACACACAGCCGAACAAGATTAGGTACGCTCTCAACAAGAAGTTCTATTCTCACCATAATATAAATCAGATATACAACGAGTCCTACAAGGTGAGGAAAGAAAAATTAGGCGGCATGAGTTCGACGGATTGGACATTGAGAGCCGCTACACGGCGGGGTACTTTGTTCGATCTACGGAGGATGACGAAAAAAAATTTGGCCAACCTTTTTCTGCCACCCCGAGAGTGCTCGGATGTTGGGGGCTTGGTATTACGTCATTCTAATTGATTCAACCTACGACACCAACAAGTATAGGAAGCCGGTGATCCGGTTGATAGGTGTGACACCGGTGCGAGAAGAACTTCACTATCGGCTTTGCCCTCGTTGAGAACGAGAAGGCCGAGACGTATATTTGGTTGTTGAACCAATTGCGCTCGTTGTTGGGAGAGCGAAAGCCAAGCTGCGTTTGTCACCGATAAGGAGCGCGGATTGGGCATTGCTTTGCGGAGTGTCTTCCCGGAAACACCACACTTACTTTGTGTGTGGCATATGAAGAGGAACATAGCTGCTAAGATAAAATTTGTCACAAGGAACGAGGAAAGTGCGAGGCTTTTGTGCACGGGAGATGGAACAAAGTGTTGTACGCATTTTCCGACGAAGACTTCAAGGAAGAGTGGGAACGCATGGTCGATAGTGATTGGGCCAGGATTGGAGGGTTGATGGAGTACCTAACCGGTGAGTGGCTGCCGTGCAAAACTCAGTGGGCTCATTGCGATACCAATAAGGTTTTTCACATCGGAAACACAAGCACTAATAGAGTGGAGTCCCAACACTCGTCGCTTAAGACTTGGTACAACTCTTCCAATCAAGCTGTGGATTCACTCTTCGAGGGCTACCATGCATCCATCGAAGGACAAGTGATCGAAGTTCAGAAGGCGTTAGATGACTCGAGTGCAAAGGTATTCACATCCTCTTTCCCATGTAGTTACATATTTGACATGTGATTGTTGATACTAGGTCATTAATGGTTGTTGGTAATTCGGTGTAGGTCTACCGTTACGCCCAAAGACCGCCTTTTGTTTATCTCAATAATGCGGTTTCCGCATGGGCGATTGAGCTTTTGACCGAAGAGCTCTCGAAGGACACAACTTGTGATTGTGTAGTGGAGACAACACATGGAATCCCGTGTTATTGTAGTTTACACTCTAAGGAGGCCGCCGACGAGGAGCTGAAACCATACCACTTACACAAATTTTGGCGTTCATTGTCTTACACGACCGGCGGAGAGCACGACGTTTGGGCCGAGCACGATGTTGCGATCGCAATATTCTTGACGGGATGGTTAAGACTATATGCTCTAGAGGAGGGCCATCCGTCAGAGCCTTGAGTCGATTAGTTCGGTCGGCGTTTCAACCCGAGTCCGAAGGTTTGAAAGAACCGAAGGTTGCCGATGCTCTAAAGGCCGACCGCGTGCGAGGAAGACCGACCGTCGAAATCCGTCTTGGCATGAGCATGCTAGTGCACGGTGTACTCCTCCGAAGAGTAGAGGTAGCTCGACTAGATCTACACCTAATTCGAAGGCTACACCTTCCTCGAAGGCTACTACTTCGAAGACGGGTATGTTCACTTATCGATGTTCCCGGTCCTTCCCGTTTCTCAACAAGAATTTTTTTAACTCATGTGTGATATAATTTCTTCACGGTTCGTCGATTCGGGAGGTACATACCGGCGGGTATGCACCCGGTACTTGGGGACGTGTTTAACCCACGTGGGGATGGACATTGCGGATTTCGGTGCATTTCATACATAGTATCGGGCGGTGACGATAGCCGGTATGTGGACATGCGGAGGCGTCTAATGGAACATGTCACAATGAGCTGGTATGAACTCTACACTAATGTCTATTCCACCGACCTAAACGGCGTCATTCACCGGTTGGGTTGGTTATGGGAAACTCCATGTGATGAAACATGGTGGTTTTGGAATGTGGATCTTTTGGGGTATGCCACCATGTTTAAGCTTGGACTTTCGTTGTCTTCGGACCCGGAATTCGCGGGGTACCTTATGGGGAGACTTATCTACCGTTGATAGTAGAAGAAGGCACAACGGCGCCACTAGGCGTGTCGTATATCGTTTGCACAGGGAATCATTGGGTTGTACTCACGTTGGATGATGCTATTCCGGTGTTACCTATCCCGCCGAAGTCTATGTATTGGAGGTACTGGGCGCATGACCGAGCCAAAGAAATGTGGGAACATGACTTATACCGTGAAGAGCATGTAGAGTATGAACGGTTGATTCAATAGGTCATTTACTTAATATGTGTAAACTTTATGTGACTCGAGCGTACGGTGATTGTGACATAATATTATTCCATGTGTTTGTGACGTCCCATAACGTTCAAAATAACATATGCAGGGTGATCGGTGGCTGAAAATTAGGTATGTTCAAAATAACATACACCGGAGGTCTTCCGAAAACGAAATTCGAAAAGGGGGGGGCGAAAATGGTTTTCGCCGGGGGGGTTGGGCCGGCGGCCAATTCCGGCCGGGAGGGGGGGTGGGCCGGCCAATGGTTCGGGGGGGGGGGGGGGGCGGCCGATGGTTCGGCTGGGGGGGGTGGGGGCCGGCGGGTGGTTCCGGCCGGGGGTGGGGGGGGCCGGGGGGTGGTTCCGGCCGGGAGGGAGTTGGGCCGGGGGGTGGTTCCGGCCGGGGGGGGGGGGGGGGGCTGGAATTTCGTTCCGGCCGGGAACCCTAATTTCCCGGAAACCCAAATTTCGGAAGGGAGTTCCGAAACCCTAATTTCGGAAGGGAGTTCCGAAACCTAATTTCGAAAAAAAACGAAAACCCGCATATCCACACGAGACTTCCGAAACCCTAATTTCGGAAGAGATTTCCGAAACCTAATTTCGGAAACAAATCTAACCCGCATATCCACACGAGACTTCCGAAACCCTCATTTCGGAAGGGAGTTCGAAACCCTAATTTCGGAAAAAAAACAGAAACCCGCATATCCACACGAGACTTCCGAAACCCTAATTTCGGAAGAGATTTCCGAAACCCTAATTTCGGAAACAAATCCCTAACCCGCATATCCACACGAGACTTCCGAAACCCTCATTTCGGAAGAGATTTCCGAAACCTAATTTCGGAAACAAATCCCTAACCCGCATATCCACACGAGACTTCCGAAACCCTAAATTCGGAAGGGAGTTCGGAAACCCTAATTTCGGAAACGAATCCGAACCCCGCATATTTCGGAAGAGATTTCCGAAACCGTAATTTTCACACGAGGGTTCCGAAACCTAAAAATCGGAAGGACTCGAGGCCTACCGATTCGAAAGGGATCGAGTAAATCGGAAACCCTATTTTCATAACGACATCGAAGCCCTAATTTGGGTTCGTAAGTATGAACAAGCATATAAATATTTAAATAAAACATAGATAATACGAAATGATAGTGATTTGTATGTCCATCAAACATAAGCATAATAAAACATGTTTTTCATACATAGTTCGAAAAAAAGGAAAGTACATCAAACAATCCACACAACCTCAACCCTCTCTCCCAGCTCCGATATCCGGTATACGGATCCTCAAACCGCACCCGAAGCCCCTCCATGTGATCGTAGTACTCTGCGAAGAGAGTACGCGTCTTGCCGCCGCCCAAGCGTACCATCGAAGTAGGAGGCCATACCATCGAACACTCGCCGTGTAATCTACGAAAAAACATAAAGGAGAAATTAGATAATGAACATGTACACATTTGAAACTTTTAAAATGTGGACTAGGTATCGAACTTACCGGCTCGGCCGGAACTCCAACACCGGGGTTAGCCGGGGCCACGATGCGTGGATGACTATGCTCACGGAACCACTCCAAGTATCTCGGACCAACATCCCCACCAGCCGACGCCCTCTCGAACATAAGGTGGAGCCGGTGAAACCCGATGAAGTCCTCGCTCCAACCACATCCTATCATCTGCGGGGCCCACCGAACGGCATATGTCACGATAGATTTGGGCCTAACGGCCCGTAGCGGCACGGGGATCGAGGGGGGGGACGACTGTGTAGCAAAGCTGTCGGAGCACACGATAAGAATCGTAGAACTCCCCAACATCGGCGCAACGTAGGAGACCACGGTAGGTCGTGGCGGGGACCTCAATGTCGGGATGAGGTCCAAAAGGAAGCCAACAAACATCACGGGAATCCATGTTATCGAGGAGGCGACGGTAGTAGTCCAACCTCTCTCGTAGGAAGCCCGCTCCCCGACTAGGTGACTCTGCACTGTCCCACCTACCAGCTAAAGCCTCTCCAGTCCTACGCTCCTGTCTAAGCGTCCTCGGAGGCCTGACACCCGGGAAGTACTCGTAGATCCAGGACTGGAGCAACGTCACACACCACGACATCGCCCCGGCATCCGCCACTGCTAGCCTTCCCCAACTCCCGATACAACCGGGCTAGCGCACCGGCACCCCCAAGCATACTCCGGCACATCACCGATCGGACCCATGAAGTACTCCCAACCGAGAAGCCGTGATCGATCGGCCGACCTATCACGGAAAAGGGTACCTCCGAAGACGAAGAGGAATACCACAGTAAGCAATATCGTCCCCCATATGCTTACCGAGAGAGATCATGTCCCTCTCGTGCATGGCACCGTGATCATACGGGGGTGGCCCAACCGTCTCCCCCCCGACCGCGTACTCCAACGCGGCGGTGAGGCGGCGAAGCCAAGCGACTCCGCTACACCCGCTCTCAAGTCAACCAGAGATCGGGGCTTATGAAGCGGTCGTCCAGTGACCGGGACACGGAGAATGTGGAAGACGTCGTGCAAAGTGATCGTCATCTCTCCCCACGGCATGTGAAAGGTGTTAGTATCCGGCTGCCACCTCTCAACAAATGCCTCCGGCGGAGGCTCGTCAAAGTGGGTCGACATGCATCGGCCCAAGTGAAGAAGTCCGGACTCTGCATGATCGGCCAAATGGTCGAGTACGGATGTCGAACTCGCTCACGGTGTCCCACTTTGCTTAGGGCGCTTAAGGAACACGAATACCTTCGGGTCCACGTAGCCCTCGCCCGACTCCCACAAGTAGTGGGCAATGTGACCCCCGAAGCTCGGGATCAGCGTCGGCGTCCTCGGTCCCCCCTCGGGAATCCCGGTTGTGAGCTCCCATGTACGACTAAGCCCGAAAAAGTCTACGGCACTGGCGGGATCCTCCTCCCGGACCCGCGCGAGCCGGCTAGGCTTCCCTCCTCTCACGCCGACACTGGCGGAGGCATGTGACGAGCCCGTAGAAGCCAAGTGCGGAGAGCTCGTGTGCAGAGGAGGCATGTGTGGAGAAGCCATCGGCGGGGAAATCTGTGTGTCGTCGTACTCAAACCCGCGGTGGACCCACATCCTCGTCATCATCCTCCGGATACGACCTCGCCGGGTACGTAACGGAGAGGGCCGGTCGGGGAGTCGTAGATGCGCAACTTCTTGTTCTTCTTCGCCGCCTCTCCCTCTTTCCGTCGAGAAGCGGTGACCACCCGCTCCTTCATCCGATCCAAAACACCAACTTGTTTTCCTTTCCCTCTCATCTTCGGATCCCATCGGTTTCTTCCTCTACCGGATCCCGTTGTGCGATTTACCTCCGCCTTTCGTTTTCGCCATAATTCTCACTAAACTCGCATTTAAACAAATAAATGGTTCTAATAAAATTCGGATTCTACTAAACTAGGTTAAAATCTAATTAATCTAACTAAACCCTAATACCCTAATCCAAAACCCTAATTTTAGTAAATATTCACTAACTAAACCCTAAACCCTAATTATGATTCACTAACAAAACCCTAAACCCTAATTATGGTTCACTAACAAAATCCTAATTTTTATTCACTAACTACCTAAACCCTAATTATTATTCACTAACAAAACACTAATTATTATTCACTACCTAAACCCTAATAATTCTCTAACATTCTCTAATCAAACCCTAAAAATTCTCTAAAACCCTAATCACCCTAAACCCTAATTAATTTCATAATTTAAAAAAAAAAAAAAAAAAAAAGGTTGGGCGGCCGCCGTTTCGGCCGGGAGGGCTCCGGCCGGCCGCCGTTCGGCCCCGCCTAGCTCCGGCCGGAATTAATTCCGGCTGGGACTAGGCGGGGCCGGAACGGGCGGCCGGCCGAAGCCCTCCCGGCCGAAACGGCGGCCGGCCCCCCCTTTTTTTTTTTCAAAAATCGTACCTTCAACGATTTCGGAGATCGATCTTCGGTCTTCGAGCTTCGATTTCTTCTTCGTTAGACGTTTGAGAGTGTTTGGGAGTGTTTGCTACTTTGTTCGATTGTGTTCGGAATAGTGAATACGCACAACAACTTATAAGGATTTCGATTTTACGAAAGGATAATCTTGTAATTCACTTAGATTAGGGCGTTGTTTAATTCGAAAGTTAGGGCGTCAAATAGGGATTCAGCTTCGTATTTTCAGAGAATGTCAGAGAAGACAAAGGCAGGACCAGAAAAGTATGCCAAAGAAGGAAGGACACCTCGCAGCAACAATGGCATCCATTTCACCTCTCCATTTTCAAAATTTCATACGCCATAGACTTTAGGGCCACCCTCCTCCAACCCTAATCTCTCTCAATCTTATTTTTCCAATCCACAAATCCCCAAAGTCATCCACCTCCAATCTGCACGAGGTTCGTCTTTGCGATCTCTGGGTTTCCCTCTCCTTCTTCATGTTCATCCACAATGCAGCTTTGTCCTAACTTTGATCTGGGTTTTCTTTGGTTTATACAGGAAGAGGAGATGCGATGATTGCCCCCCATTTCTCTCCTGATTGACGACGGTAAATTCGGATCCGAAAGCTTGCTCCTTTTTTTCCCCTTGTTGGGATTCTTTTGGAAAAATGTTTCGTTTCTGTGACTACATAGAATGATTAAGGGACATACGGATGATCAAAGCATGCTTGATTTGGAAAAAGGAGGGGTACTCAGCGATGAGGATGAATTTAGAGGGTTTAACAATAGTAGCAGTAGTAGTAATAACAAGGGTGGTTCCAAGAGAAAGCTAGATAAGTTGAGAAGTGGATCATTGAACATCTATGGAAGGATTTACAAGGAAGGCAAGAGTAAAGATGGTAGTAGCTCTAAGAGACCTCCTCCTAAACCGCCTAGGCCGCCTAGGGGTCCGGACTTGGATGATGCTGATATGAAGTTTATTAAGGAGATCTCCGAGGTTGCGAAAGTTAAGCACGCTAGGATCGAACGGTTGAAGTCGATCCGGAGCAAGAGGGCGGTGGATAAGAAGAAGCCAGGGGAGGGTAAGAGCAGTGCTAATGTTCTTGCGATGGTTGTCACTGTTGTGTTCTTCGTCATCATTGTGTTTCAAGGTATGGTGATTTTCATGTGCTTGGTGCATTGTGTTTGTTTAGTAAAGGGTTTTTTGCTTTGTTGAGCAGACGAGTTCGGGTTGAATCCTAGTTTGTTTAGGAATTTAGCTAGCTGCAATGTTGTCCCCCCCAAAGGTCCTTTCTTTGTCTATGGCTTGTGACTTATGAGAATGCGTCTTATCATTTGTTAATCCTTCAATGTCATTTGGTATTGAAGTTTCATGGTTTGTGCATTGTATTCGGTCTTTAAAGGCTTTACCTTTGTTGTTCAGCTGCATCAGGGTACATGGATTATAACTTATGAGAATGTGTCTTATCATTTGTCTTTCGTTCAATGTCGTTGGATTAGCTGAAGTTTCATGGTGTGTATGTGACATTTGGTGCATTGGGTTGAATCCTAGTTTGTTTAGGAGTTTAGCTGCTAAAATGTCCCCGAAAGGTCCTTTCTTGTATGTTCACTCTTGATGAGCTGCATCAGGGTCTATTGCTTGTGACTTATGAGAATGTGTCTTATCTTTTGTTAATCCTTCGATGTCTTTGGTTATTGAAGTTTCATGGTTGGTGCATAGTCTTCGGTCTGTAAAGGCTTTAGCTTTGTTGTTCAGCTGCATTAGGGTCCAAGGCTTGTGACTTATGAGAATGTGGCTTATCATTTGCGTTCAATGTGGTTGGATTAGCTGAAAATTCATGGCATGTACAATTGATGTCTGTTCGAGCTAGTGTTTTGTACACATCTTACTGAGTAAGACTGGTTTTTCTTTTCTGTTGTAGGAATGCACTCAAGATAAAATAGACTTCATCAACTTTAGGCCTCTCTGGATCCCATAAAGAAACCTTGGTGAAAGCTGAGCTAATGCGATTTCGGATGTACAAAACTCGATCATTCACAGTCTTGCCCAGTAGCATGGATTGAACAACTTTGAGAGATGACTTGACTCAGAGTGCTGGATATCTCTCATGGGACAGCCTTCGAGGAAATGATTAATGAATGTTCTTTTTAGCAACTAACTCCCCTACAAATCTGTAGCCTGTTCTGTACTTATTCTTAGCTTCCTGTTTCATAATATGGCTTGAGTTGAAGTCTGAAGTTATGACCAGTTTCCCATTGGCCACAAAATGTTGCAGAAATGTGTGCAAAATCGTGTCAGGTTAAGGTTTTACTACAGATCCATGATTTACATGGCTTCGATTTTCGGAAAGACCGGTTCTTTCGTCTATTCTGCCGTAAAGGCCTTTTCTTTTTTCCTCTCCTTTTGGGTGACGCAATCATCTGCAGAAAGAAAGCTACCTCGAACCGGATTTTGTCATCGTGATCTAGATGGTTGTATTGACTGTACACTATAGTGTTGCGAGTTGAATGAAAGATTACTTCTTTAAGATAGAATCTAGTAAAACCAGCCATACAGCAGCAGTAGAAGAAGAAAATGCAGCATCTTCTTGCTGCTGCTAGATCATGAGTGTACTGTGAATTATTACACTTTCCCTGGTGCTGTCATTCTACAAACGTAGTCCTAGACGAAAAATTCGATCCAAAGTTTACTTGACTTTCGGAGGCAATGCTCTAGGCCGCCACAGTCCTAGCCTATACTTCTGTGCGTAGTTCAGCATCAGCTTCCTCTGCAAAAGACCCATGTAAAGGGAGATATATCAGGAATTCACGATCAATGAGCTTCTGAAACGCAACATATATAATGTACCAGATAGCTAGATAAATTTCTAAGCACCGTCCACAGAATACTAAGGCTTGGTTTGGCAGTCATAGCAATCAACTGATTCATAGCCAAATGGATTTGCTACAGTAGTGTACTTACATGTTGGCAAGGGATTCCTAGCTTCTTGAGCTTCAAGGTCCTGGTAACGAGAAGCTTCTGGAACTCTCCGATCTCGTTTTCAAGCTTGGCCACATGAGTTTCAACACCTTTCCCTATCCCATTCAGGAATTCCGGGATCCCAACTTTCACTGCCAACAGATACCAATTCAAAGAAATTCAAAGCCTTCTTCAAATTCCATACTAATACAATGAATCAATCTAACGCCCTGCTGAACCGGAAAAACAGTGTCAATGAACATAGAGAAAAGGGGAGAGCAATCTGGGAGTTACCAAGATAAGGGGAGGAGGATTGGGAGTAGAATCTGGAAAACCCCGGTGCTGGATTTGCTGCTGCAACTTTCGCCTGCGATAGTAGTCGTCGCAGAAGAGCCATCTTCGCCGCCTCTTTTGAAATTTTTATGACCAAGCTCGCAACAATGGCGGATTCTAAAGAGAACAGTGTCTGTTATCGTACGGGTTAAATGTATTATGGGCTCGTCTCAGATCATATTGGGCTTTCGAATAGTTTTGGGCGTCTTTGTATTCGGCCTAGGTCCAACCACCATAATCTGCCACTGCTACTCGCCGGCGGTGAGAATCGTCACCGCCGCTTCTCTATCAGGGGGAAAAGAAGATCAGATGGTGCATCCGCAGAAGAGGAAGGAGAAGGACTGCAGAACATCGATATACAAGGGCGACGGAATCCAACGCTGTGATCAAGCATACAAGTTCCCAGACGATGTTCGTCAAGACGTCAACGATCCAGACTCTCAGCTCCGGCGACCGCTGAGGTTCCCCAGTTCCGGAGGGAGGATTAGGTGAAACAGAAGCTCAGTTACCGGAATTTGCTACTGCTGGGAACGCTCCCGCCATTACCGGACTCCCTACTGGAAGGAGGAGTTGGTTCCCTCCTTTTTTGGGCTGGGTCAACGTGTCGGTTCGGGTCATCTATTTTCGACCCGATTCATTCAATTGCCTTTTCCATTGCAAATAGAAACGAATGTCGATGGGGGAAAGCTTAAACCCTACAGTTTATTGACTGAGAATTTAGCTCCTCTGCAGAAAGGAAGCTGGTTTCTTACAGTAAAGCTCGCATCTTTCTACCAGTTTCAGCTCCCTGTCTTATTTTCACTACCAAGGAGCTATGCAGATTCTGTTCCGCAAGTTTCTACGGCTAAGCCCTCCGTTGGGAAGAGTAAAAACTCCCATCCCTCTTTGACTCTTTTTTCTTCAGCTCTATTGTGTCCTTTCCTGAGTTTGAATATTTCGAATTTGATTGCTCGATGGCTTATTAGAAGTATGCTGTTCTTCAAAGATTAAGCTGTTGTCCAGTTTCATTGCGTTCACCATGGCTTCTGAAGAAAGCTGACACAAACCTAACTGTGTTGATTTTGTGCTTATGAAACTCAGAATGTCATCGGTTGTTGCGCGTATTCGTCAAGTAAGATTCTTGACATCGGACAGCCGACTCCTGCAACTCATCCTCAGGTACTAACTTTTTGTCAATTGCTTACAGACATTGTGCAGTAATACTTTGTGTGATGTATGAGTAACGTCTCTACGGACTTGTGTTCTTTGCAGCTGTTGAAGGAGGGAGAACTCACACCTGGAATAAGTAGCGATGAGTACATATCCCGGAGGAAGAAGCTGTTGGATCTACTCCCTGAGAACAGTTTAGCTATTATTGCTGCCGCGCCCGTTAAGATGATGACTGATGTTGTACCTTACACATTTCGGCAAGATTCTGACTATTCATACATTACTGGATGCCAGCAACCTGGCGGTGTGGCCGTTTTGGGTCATGAGTTCGGTTTATGCATGTTCATGCCAGAAGCATCAGTTCATGTATGCCCTGTTTATATGTATTTAAACCATGATGAAGAATTATAACAAGGAAGGTAAGATAGTTTTGTTCAACCAAATGTGCAGGATGTTACTTGGCAAGGACCAACTGCAGGAGCTCATACAGCTTTGGACATATTCAAGGCCGAGAAAGCATATCCTTTGAGTAAATTAAGAAAGGTGAGTACTTTGAGGTCTTAAAGTTAGTGACTTTACTTGATAGAACTTTGCTGATGATCAGATTCTTGAATATGGTTTCAATTAATGGTCATAGGTTCTTCCAGATATGATCAGGGGATGCTCCACGGTGTTCCACAACACTTTAACGGCCATACCAAAATACACAGAGTTGGAGGCCTACCAAAAGGTTGCTTTAACGGGAAAGGTTGAAGATCTTTCGTGTTTCACACATGTGTTACGTTGGGTGAAATCACCTTCGGAGCTGAAGTTAATGAGAGACTCTGCATCAATTGTTTGCCAGGTACTTATAACCTGTTACGCTAGCTTAATGGAATCAGAAAACAAAAGGAAAGACAAAACCTGTTGCTATTCTTATGCGTATTATCTTTTCAATTGTTGCCAAGGCTCTCTTGCAAACGATGTTACATTCCAAGACTTACCCGTATGAGGGTATGTTGGCTGCAAAAGTTGAATATGAAAGCAAAATGAGAGGTGCTCAAAGGATGGCGTAAGCTTTTCGGTTTCTTGAGCTATTTTCTTTGTTACATGTTTATGCTTTGTTCATCAAGCAAGACCCCAACTTTGATATGTCTTATATATGTACTCTACAGATTTAATCCTGTTGTTGGTGGAGGTTCGAATGCCAGCGTCATTCATTATTCTCGGAACGATCAAAGTGTAAGTTATTCTTTAGAATGCCGAACCCTAGTTTTCACGAGCTTACTAAGAAAGTTGAACTCTTCATGTATATCCAGATTAAAGATGGGGATCTTGTTCTGATGGATGTTGGATGCGAGTTGCATGGTTATGCCAGTGATCTAACTCGAACATGGCCGCCATGTGGCTGCTTTTCTTCGGCACAAGTATGCAACTCTTTCATGTCCAAATGCACTGCGTTTGTATGCTTTGAAAACGAGGTAGTAAAGTTGATGGTGTGAGAGTATGTGTTTCAGGGAGAGCTTTATGAACTTATCCTTCGAACAAACAAAGAATGCATCGAGCTTTGTAGACCTGGAACAAGCATTCGTCAGATTCATGATCACTCGGTTGCCATGATGCGTAAAGGACTTGCGGAGATTGGACTTCTGAGAAATAGCGGAAGCAATTCGTACCATCAGCTGAATCCGACTTCTATAGGTTTGTTCTAATTTATTCCGCCAGCTGCTGAATCTAACGATATGTTGCTACTTTTAACTGTTTTCTTATCGCTTTACCAGGTCACTACCTTGGAATGGACGTTCATGATAGTTCTTCCCTCAGCTATGATCGTCCATTGAAGCCTGGTGTTGTAAGATTTCTTTGCCTCTCACTTCTTTGCCAATTTAATTTCTTTGATAGCCATTTTGGTATGGTGATAGCTTAAATCTGTAACTAGTTATACTTTCTCTGCGCAGGTCATAACCATTGAGCCAGGAGTATACGTTCCACTGAGCTCTGAGGTTCCGGAAAGGTACCAAGGCATTGGCATAAGGATTGAGGATGAGGTCCTAATTACGGAAACCGGTTATGAGGTACCCAATTTACTGAATTTCGGTCTGTTAATCTGCATCAGAGAGACTTTTCAGTTAAAAAGAGGTATCTTTCCTGCTTGTGCAATCAGGTACTTACAGGGTCCATGCCGAAGGAAGTGAAACATATCGAGTCCTTGCTAAATAATTACAGCTTCACGACTGAAATGGAAAGGCAGAGTAATACAGAAGCTGCTTTCAGATAACGATTTCCTTACTTATGTATCCGAAAAGTGCAGCAATACCAGCAGCAGCCATACAAGTAAATTGTCAAGGTTGAGTCTTTTATCCGGTTCGTCCTTGCTTCCATTTCTTGCGCTCGAAGCAAAGACTCATCTTCACTGCATGTTGCTTGTTAAACTGTATCGACCGGTTGTATCAATTCAATTCTTTTTCGTTCGGTCTTACAAAGTATTTGTTGAGGGGGGACACTGCTTGTTGAAAGTTGGGAGGAAATAAATGCAGGAAAAAAAGGCAATAAATGATTTGCCAGGTGACAAGAGAATGACGTGAGAGGTAGATTTTGATGCTGTACTAGTAAACCAAATGCAATCTGTCTAATAGTGCAGTTGCTGGTGCTGTTAGCCAGCTCCATATACTACTATCTTTAGGATAGGCCAATAGAAGATAATTGCTCTTGAGGATATCCCAATTAGGGTTGTTAGTAAACCGAGCCCCATGAGCAGTTTGGTGTCCGGATTGGTAAGTGCTCTCTTGAGACTTGGTTTCAATGAACTTAGCAGTTTGGCGTTCGGTTTGGGAAATGCTCTCTTGAGACTTAGTTTCAATTAACTGAGCTCGAGTTTTGACATGCTTGACTCAATAAGTTCATGAGCTATTCAAGTTAAAGCTGGACTCTGTTGCTCGTAGGCTAGCTTACATCCTACTTCGATTAGGTGGCTCTATAACTAGTTTAAATACTAGCTCGACTATATGGTTCGTTACTAGGCTTGTTAGTATTAGACTTGCGAGTCTAGGAGACGGTATGTCAAAATACTAAAATAATTTAGGTGAGATACGGTCAAAACACGTGGTTGATGACTTGATACTCGGAAGATGAACCTTGTCAAGGATTTTTAATGAGCCGAACTCAAGTTCAACTCTAAGTTAGACTCGTCAAGGATCGTTAACGGCACGTTGTGCATCGTACCTAGTAAGGATTACTCTCTACCTTAATGGCTAAGTAAATGGATGTTGGTTGGGAAATTTGATGATCTCAAGTCCCCACCTTGAGCCCCATAAGAACATTTCCAAATGGCTTTGATTGTGAAATATTGCAACGTCTATCTACCTTCCTTGTGCCTCCACTTTAATTCCGTCATTAGTGCTTCAACCCCCTTCTTCCCCCATTAATCCACCATTCACCTACCTTCTGCTCACTCGAGGATCGGTTGTTCTCACCGTGTACATTTCGTAACGGCGGTTTGTGTCGAAAATTCTTCTTCGTGCTATGGAAGTTAATTAAGTGACGGGTCAAGCCAATCGGTAACGCCTGTATTGTGAATAGAGATCACTACAATGATGTGGTCCGTGGTTTGAGAAGGGCTCCGTTAGAGATGAGTGAAATACCATTATCACCCCTGAGATGAAGTATTATAATACCTTCATAACGGTTCATGAGTAGTGGTATTTTGGAAAATTAGTCGGCACACCAAGGGCAAATGCACAAGCCGCACTTCTATAAATACCCCTGAAGAATCCATCACCGTTCTCCACAAAAAACCAAACAAACAACACTACCAATCTTCCGTGCCTCACAAGAAACCCAAATAACAATGTCTCTAGTCACCGAAGAGATCAAGGCGAAAGCCAACGAGATATACAGAGGGGACGAGATCTGCCAGGTGAAATCCAAGGTCCTGCTCGAAGAGATCGAGCTCCCCAACGGGTTGCTTCCTTTACACGACATCGAGGAGTGTGGGATCGTAAGGGAGACGGGTTTCGTGTGGCTGAAGCAGAAGAAGAGCATCACCCACGAGTTCGTCAAGGCCGGGAGGTCGGTCATCTACGGACCAGAGGTGACAGCATACGTTTCAAAGGGGAAAATCACCAAGCTTACTGGAGTGACTACTAAGGAGCTCCTGATCTGGGTCTCGGTTGGGGATATCTATGTCGAAGACCCGCCGACTGGGAACATCACTTTCAAGTCCCCCACTGGGCTCTACAGGACTTTCCCTGTCACTGCTTTCATGGCTGATGAGCCTGCTGCTGCTGCAGCATCGGATGCTCCCAAAGTCGTTGCGACAGAAGCTTGATTCAAAGTCCCATGAGTATCAGTTGGAGCTGCTGGTTGCTTGCAGCATTATATATCCAGTTTCATTATGAATTGTTGTTGATTTTGGTGTTCATTTCGTGCTTGATTGCATGACAATAAAATTTGCTGCTTGTATTGCTTGTTATGGCCGTCTGTATTTCTTCGTTGAAGTTTGGTGTTTCCTTAATTCGGGATTATAGAGCTGTTAAACGAGCAAGTTGCGAGAGTCAAATGATCGGTTAACTTGCTGTTATGTGTTAATTTTTGGGGTCACAAACTCATCCAGTTACGTACCGAGCTTATCCAGTCACGAATTTATTAGGTGACAAATCAATCGAGCTGGTTGTTGATTTGTTCATCGAGTGGGTAGCACATAGATTTGGACCAAGCATTCGAGTTTCCAAACCTTGATCCGAAAAGTCACTCGGTAAGGGTCGTAGGCTGGTTAGAGTTTTCGAACCTTGGCCCCACAAGTCACCTGTTAGAAGCTAGAACACAATTTTGAATTTTCTTATGAATTTAACGAGCAGAGGCAGAAGCCAGGGATGAACAGTAAATCTGCAGAGCAGGGTCAACAAGTACATTAAGACACAGTCAATTTCTACAGAAAAATCAAATCTTTTTACAGGTGGAGTACGTTTAATCTTAACTGTAACAAGACAAAAAGACACAGTGCCTACTGAAGACTTTATTTAATATCTGCAAACATTGGAGCTTCTGAGCCTGAGGAAAAAGCCAGAAAAACCAGAGGTTATCACATCATATCCTTAAGCAAACCATAAACTGGATAAATGCAACTAAAATGAACTCGGATTCCTGACCTTTTAAGGGTCGACCCAATCGCCGTACGACCAGTCTTTATGCAGTCTTAAGTAATGCTCCTTAAACACTATGTGCTCCTTACTTTCGTTGAAGTAGACCTTGTACCTGCTATCGGTCATAACTTTCACAACAACGCCAACCCACCAGCCATCGTTGTAGTAAGCATCGACTTTGTCCGTCAACTTCAAACCGTCGACAATGACAAACTCCGGTTGGCGAGGCCTTATGTACCCGGCACGTACATCTTCTCTCAGGAATTCAGTCTCGGCTTCGTTTTTCAACGTCTCGTACTCAACAAGGTACTTGTCTTTCCCTGAAGGTTCGATGATCTTCGCAAGGTACCAAGTGCCTTTGAAACCCTCTTCGTCGCTAGTAACCTCGACTTTCATCCCCGAATCGAACTTCATCTCTTTAAGGGTGGTCTTCTTCGTCTTGGTGGGGAATTCCGAATTGTTGGAATGCTCTGCACTTGCTGAGAACTTCTTCTCTTTGGCAATTTTTACAGGTTCTCCTTTGCCAGATGCATTGTTAACCTTAACACGGTCGGATTCTGTGCATTTCGGTACTTTGTAGGGCCTGGTTTCAGTTGTTTCAGCTGAGCTCTGCATTTGAAGGGATTTGAATAAGATTTGAAGAAGTTCCACAAAAATGGTAAAACCAAACAGCAGACTCAATACATGTTACAGGAAGGAACTTTCACCTCTTTCGCAACGTTGGAGGTGGTCGTCCAGATGGTGCGGAATTTGGAATTCTCGGAATGCTCTTCGCTCACTGAGAGCCTCTTCCCTCTTATGACTTTAATGGACTCTCCCGGAGGCATATTGTTAACCTTGGCATGTTCAAATCTCTGGCGTTTGATTGCTTCTATAGGCCTGGATTCAGTTTCTTCTGATGATATCTGCATTTGACGAGATTCATCATTCAACAGCAGGAATCAAAGACAAATAAACCATCAACAATCATCCAATCCAACAACCTGAGCAGCTACAAAGCAGGAAAAATTCAAAACCCCTAAAAAATTCTCTAAACCCTAATGGAGAACTAACCTGCTGGAAAGGGAGCTGCCACTTGCCATCAATCCAATCCATCCGAAGCCTCAAATCCTTCTCTCCGAACACAGTCTGCTGCTCCTCCTTCAAGCTCCTGAACGAAACGACAAACTTCCCGTCGGGTCTCGCCGACGCAATCGTCCCTTCCCACCAGCCGTCGCTGTGGTAGGTATCGACTTCGTCGCCGAGCTTGAAACTGATCTTGTTCGTCTTGTCGACAGGCAGCGCGGGCCTCAGTTTCCCACAATCTAGGGTTTGCTGGAGCGGATCCCGCTCGGATTCGTCCTCGAACAGCTTCTCGTACTGGACTCGGTAGTGATTAGGGTTTAACTTATCGCGGCGGAGGACGACGGCGGTGTACCACGGTCCCCGGAATCCGGGGTCGCCTGAGCGGATCTCCACTCGCTGGCCAGATTTGAACTTTGGCGCGGAAGGAGTAGAAGACGAAGAGGGCTTGGACATTGCAATGAGAAAGGGTGTTTCGGCGGGAGATGAGCTGAGGGGGAGACGGTGACGGCGGCGGAGGACACAAAAGCTGAAGAAAAAGTACAGATAAGAAAAAAGTGAGGGAATGTCGAAGGTCGATGACGATTCAAAATTTGTTCAAACCCGTCTCGATCCGCGTCGTTTCAATCCCCGCCAATCACAATTCACCTTTGGTAATTAAATTCACCTCATCATCTTTTTACCCAATGATCTCAAAACCGGAATGATTGGTTGAACCGTCTACTGGTTTGCATGCCGATCCGATACATACAGCGTGGCGATGAGTTATCGTATAAAGTGGTGGATTGATGTGAGTTGATACGTTTTATTAATAAGTTTTATATTTTTATTTTATTTAATGTTATATATGAGTCAATAGGTATAGAATTGCGGTTAAAATCATCAAACCTTTTATTATTTATTTCGCTAGTATGGTGCTTGTTGTGGTGAATCATTTTTATCTAATAGATTAGTTGCTGTTAAATGAGATTGACATTTTATAGCTCCAGTTACTAAAAGAGTATTCGAGATTATTTGATTTTATATTAATTCCTTCAAACGAAAGCTATTAAAAAAACCTATGAGTGTGCAATAAATCGTGTGCAACAAATTAAAAGCTAACAAAATTTAAAATGAAAATTTTTAATAACTCGAATTGTTAAAAAAGATATCCATACATTTCATTTTTAAGTTTTATTTTCTTACGGTACTTGATCGATCAATTTGAAAATTGGGTGATTAATAAGTAACCTGGACCAAAGATTTGGAACGCCGGTTTTGAATTTTTCCCGGAAGTTCTTCTCTCCGAAGTCCGATTTTCCGCCATTTCCATAGCTTCCGATTCTGACTATATCGCCATTGATCCACCTTTCACATTTCCTTTGGAGGATCAATCTATCCAGATAATTGATACCCTCTGCTTCGAACTTGCAGGCACTTCTCCTTCTATGAATCTGATCAAACTCATTAATCTCTCTGCATCAGTGAAACCATCGACAACGTTAACACTCACAATCCTAGACACCCTTTTGCATCAATGCCGGAGCTTGAATCATTTCGATCAAATACTATCTCAAATGATCACCACCTGCTTCCTCGCCGCCGACCCTTTCGCCGCCGGTAAGCTGCTCAAGTTCTCCACCGACTCGTCCTTCATCCCCGTCACTCACTCCCACCGCATCTTCACTCACGTCCAGGATCCGAACGCGTTCGTTTACAACACCATGATGAGAGCTCATGTGATGGGAAACCATCCGGAGCAGGCTCTGCTCTTTTACAAAATGATGCGTGATGATGATCACGTTGGCCCTGATACTTACACGTATCCGATTCTGATTCAGTCATGCTCGCAGAGGTTAGCTGAGCTCGAAGGGAGATTGATCCACGGACATGTTCTTAAAGTCGGGTTTGATTCGGATGTTTATGTGCAGAATACGTTGATTAATCTGTATTCAGTCTGCCGGAAGTTGAGCGATGCCCGCCAGGTGTTCGACGAAAGTCCTGTCTTGGACTTGGTGTCGTGGAACTCGATGCTGGCAGGGTATGTCTCCGGAGAGAACGTCGATGAGGCGAAATGCATATTCGGTAGAATGCCTAAGAGGAATGTGATTGCTTCCAATTCGATGATTGTGTTGTTTGGCAAGAGCAGGAATGTTGAGGATGCTCGTAAAGTGTTCGATCAAATGTCCGACAGAGACATGGTGTCATGGAGCGCTTTGATATCTTGTTACGAGCAGAACGAATTGTACGAGGAAGCCTTGAAGAAGTTTAACGAGATGGTGTTTAATGGAGTTTCGGTGGATGAGATCGTCCTGATCAGTGCTCTTTCAGCTTGTGCTCATTCCTTGGTAGTTAAGATGGGGAAATCGATCCATGCTTTGGCTATCAAAGTCGGGATTGATCTATACGTTAACCTGCAAAATGCATTGATTCACATGTACTCGGTTTGCGGCGAGTTAGTTGCTGCTGAGAAGTTGTTTGGCTATGGCTCTTGCTTGGACCTAATATCTTGGAACTCTATGATTTCAGGGTACTTGAAATGCGGGGAGATTGACAAGGCTAGGAGTTTATTCAATTCGATGCCGCGGAAGGATACCGTGTCGTGGAATGTTATGATATCTGGGTATGCTCAACACGATAGGTTTGCTGATGCATTGGCGTTGTTCCAGGATATGCTGAATGATAATATTCTGCCTGATGATACCGTTCTAGTAAGCGCAATCTCGGCCTGCACCCACTTGTCGGCCCTCGATCGAGGGGCGTGGATCCATGCTTATATAAGGAAGAAGAAGCTGAAGATCAATGTCATTCTTGGGACGACCCTTATCGACATGCACATGAAATTCGGCTCGGTACAGAATGCAATGGAGGTTTTCGACGGAATGGATGAGAAAGGTGTTTCGACCTGGAATGCTCTGATTCTCGGTCTGGCAATGAATGGTTCGGTGAAGGAATCACTAGAGACGTTTTCCGAAATGAAGGAATCCGGTATCGTGCCGAATGAAGTAACATTTCTGGCTGTTCTTGGTGCTTGTAGACACATGGGACTTGTTGAGGAAGGGCGCCGCCATTTCGACTCCATGATCGAGAAGCATAAGATCGAACCTACTGTTAAGCACTACGGGTGCATGGTTGATCTTCTCGGACGTGCAGATAAGCTACGAGAAGCGGAAGAACTCATCGCTAGGATGCCTATGCCTCCTGACGTCTCAACATGGGGTGCTTTGCTCGGAGCTTGTAAGAAACACGAAGACCACGTGATTGGAGAACGAGTAGGAAGGAAACTAATCGAACTTCAACCGGAGCACGATGGTTTCCACGTACTGCTGTCAAACATATACGCTTCGAGAGGGGATTGGGACGACGCCAGTGATATTCGAGGAAGGATGAGGAAGCATAAGGTGACGAAAGTGCCAGGTCGCAGCATGATCGAAGCGAACGGAATAGTTCACGAGTTCTTTGCAGGTGCAGATGAATAATGGTCAAACCAATGCTGTTACTGATTTGTGTAAGTGTATAACAGTATGTACAAAGATAACTATGCCTACAGCTTTTGTTACAGGCTTGTCCAGCCTCCACGAAACTGAGCTTTTTATAAAAGTGGTGCTCATAAGTGGCTAATAAAATGGGAAAATTCAAAAGGGAAGAACCCTAATTACCAAATGTATGTAGCTGATGCTCCACAGCTCCGAAATTGATAAGCTGTACAACAGCAGTACGGATTCAATATGTCGATTGATGGCTCGAGGTTTTGCAGCCTAGACGAGAATCTGGGACTTGGCAGCTACTCGCGAGCATTTCTTGCGGCCAGTCTTGTTCAATGCACAGACGCAAGTCTCGAGGAGTTCGTAGTCTTCCTCCCAGAACAACAGAGAAGCCTTTTCTGGATTTTCGAGGAGGATTTTTGATGTCAGGAACCCTGCGATTGTCCAAGTCTGGTAGAGTCGAGCTTGCTTCCCGATGAATTTCCCCCTTCGGGTGTCGTAATATTCAGGCCACTTGTCTGCGCCGAGTCTCGCCTCAGCCATGCTGACTGCCTTCTGTGCTAGTTCGATTTTGCCCATCTTGATGCATGCTAAGGTGAACTGCAAAAAAGGGAAGAAATTAAATCACTTCGGTATTTGTGTAACGTTTTTGAGTTTGAACAATCGAATGTTTGTCTCTCACCTGCCAGAGAAGGGTTGGCCATGATCCACCATTGTGATATGACCAAGGCCTGCAAGTTTTGATGATAAAGATCAGGAATATAAGGATTGATGCCAGAAAATCGAAGAAAAATGAAGGAAACTCACGTGTTCTTAGGGTCACTTCCGGTGACGATACGCCATTCCTCGTGCTCAATAGCGGGGAAACATATCTTAAGAGGCATGTCTCCGACTATGTCATCCCATTTTTCATCAATCATGTTCAGTATAGCTTCGTTCTGTTTCGGGGTACCCAAGGACGAAATTACGGACCAGAGATTCCCTAAGGTGAAGAACCTGAAATCCATATGAGCAGGCTGCAAATTTCCCATAAGATACCCGCCTGACTCCGGAATCCAATCCATAAGCCAGTGGGGGATTTGTTCAGGGTAGATGTTGAACTTGTTGGTGGCGTCCATTGAATACTCTTCTGTTTTGTACCTGTAGATCTCATTGATCTTTTTCATGTCCACCCAGTAATACTCCCTAATGTGGAAGGACAGGGCACTGAGTCTGTTGTTTATAGCCCTAACCAGATTCTTCGAACCGTCGGTTACAGCAAGCATCTCTCGACCACTTCGAAGTGCAGAGTAGAACAATGCCTAATCACACGACCAAAGCTAAGTCAGAATTCATGTAACCAGATACAGACGATTCATCGTGTAACTAGTTACGGACGGTTCATCAAGAGACATAGACACCCCACATTGCTAACGGAACCAGTAATCATGTTACAGACGATATTGAATGATCCACTCACCTGGATTTCAAGAGGATGGCCATGAATACCCATCCGGCGATCTATCATGCAGGAACCATCGGTGACTAACAGAGTAGGGAACATATCGAAACCATCGGCCAAGCACAAGTTCAAGATTAGCTTGATGCCTGTCTGCACATCAACCCTCTCTTGCAACGTGTAATCACCCGTGATTCTCCCGTACGCCTTCAACAAAATCACCCACCACAACCCTGTAAAAAGATCGAAATGAAATCGACTCAGATGCTGCAAATATAATGTATGCACTGCTATATACTCATAAAGGAACCAAAAGATGCAGATACTAACCCGAGTCCACGGGTGCAACCCGACCGATAGCTGATTCGCCAAAATCTGGATCAAGAACTTCTTCGAATTTGTTACCATCAAGAGGCACAGTTCTGACCTTGAAACTAGCTGGCATCAGACCTTGACCAGGGCTATAGCAATCTACTGTTTTCTCCCAGCTCTTGATTCATCATTCATCAACAAACCAACATGAACATTATCATCATCATCGAAGCATTTTCACATATATACAACATAATCATCATCATCAAGAAAAAGCACACACAAACCTGCAACTGCAGATTATGGAGCAGGAAGTTCCTGACGATCTCTCCTTCACCTCTGAGCAAGAAAGCCAGAGCGCTTGGTACGAAATCGCGAATGAAAACCTGATCATAATTCAAAGGCATGGTATCTCCAGGATCATTAGCAGCCATGGTACCAACGGGACTCCCACAATAACTAACCACGGAATCATTCAACAGCTTCCATGCCTCTTTCTCCAAATCCGTTTCTTCCCGAAGATTCTTCCCCCCAGCAACCTCAACACCACCAACCTCATCGGAAACTTTCTCAACAACATCCCCTCCTCCTCGTATGTTCTCGTCTATGTCAATCCTCTCGACAACCAACGGCTTGTCGACAATCCCATTCTGGACATAGATCCTCTCGAAATTGCTGTCGTTCACCCTCGTCTCCACCGACGTCGAGTGGTGCTGCTGCCTCACCCAGGACGAAAGGTTCGCCACGGCGGCGAACGATGAGCGGTCTTTGTTCAGAAACGACGCCGGATGACGGTGGAGGACGGTCGTCGTGAACGGCGTAACCCTAATTTGGCTACAGCCATGGCTGATTGTGCTGATTCGGCCGGAATTGATGTGGCTGGTTCTCTCGAAACTGAAGCGGGTTGATTTGAAATTGTGGGTGAGGGAGGTGATGAATCTGGAAGAAGGTTTCATTGCCGTGGCACGGCCGAGGAAGCGGAGAGCGGTCATGGCATCAGGAAAATCCTCGGCGATGAATCTGAGAGGAGAATTGATTGATTGACGAGAGATGACGATTGATTGACGAGCAAGAGAGGGGATTTTCGTTGCAGAGGATTGGGGAAGAAGTTTGCGGGAATTTTTTATATAAGGATGGCGGTAGTTGAGAACGGGAGAGGGAAAATCAAAGACAAAAATAAAGTCAACGTTGATTGTAAACTGTTTATTAACGGTAAAAACTACCGTTTGAAAAAAGAAATTAGTGTTGGAAACAATCAAGACAGCGGTACATATGACATTCTTAACTATTTAGGTATGGAGCTACAGAATATTATTGTACGATGGAAAAAGATCGAGATAGCTAGCTAGAAATTACATTTCAAAAATGACGGATGAGTCCGACGACGGAGAAGATAAACGACACAAACATTCTCAAAAGTCAATAGATGAATGACGAAATGAGCAAAGATTTAGAATAACGGTGTACGTGTCATGAATCAGCCGGATCACGAGCAACGAGGCTAGTCAAACCACCTAAGGGGAGAGGAAACTACACAATCCACACGAATCTTGTACTTGTAGTACAGCGAAAATGTATGGGTCACGATATCCCTATTAAGGTTTTCGATCTTCAACTACACTATTTCGTCAATGAGTCTTATCGGTTTGGTTTGGCGACATGAATCATGATTCCAACCAAGAAAGTCAAAGACAATACACACCGTTAACCATTAATGGAGTCCCAAAATTGCAACCATTCATTTTTCGTACAACAGATGAAGATGAAGATTACACAATTGGATTCTCCTTCGAGGCATGGACATCGATCTCCGAGCCCCTACGATCTCACTTCGTAACGTCCGCCTCGTGTTAGAGCTCGAAAACCTTTGTACAGACGGTTTGGTATAACCTTGAGCTCCAGTCTATCTATCTGCAGGCCTGAAAGGGCGACGCCTTGTATTCTGAACCCCACTTGAAATGTGGGAAACACATGTAGACGCTCCAAGCTGCTCTCCAGCACTAGTGTTCCGGATAATGAAGGAGCTCGATCTTTCGGTATTCGGTCGATCGACCATACACATGTCTGCAGTTTTCAAACAGGAGAAAACACCAGTCAATTGCTTTAGAAATTCACACAGATCTGTTTCTCATCACTAATTAATGAAGGCTATTCCTCGCGAGTAGAACAAGTAGTCTATCGTAAATGAAACGGTAGGGGTCCGACATCGAGCATATACTCCAGTGCAACCAAACAAACCGGACAGCAACGAGGCAAGGCGAAAAGAGCACACAACTGGACTGGTATGCGTGAATGATTATCAGGGAATGGGCGGCACGAGGACTAAAAGATGACATTATAAGCCAATTATAAGAGCACTATCATAAGGGTTCAAAAGAGTAGATTAGATACCTTATTAGAGAGGACATTCACCACTCCATGATTTGCAGATAGATCAGAAGATAACACACAAGAAGGCAGCTGAAACTGCACCGATATGGAGTCGATAGCCTTTCCAGGATCGTTTCTGATTCCAACCATCACACTAATGCGACATGTTCCGCCATCTGATGTAATCTGCGGCTTCACATAGAGGGGGACACTTTTCAACTTCCGTATCCTGGAGTAAAAGCACAGAGTCAAGTCCAGAAAACCGAATACGAAAAAGATGGCACGTAAAAAAAGCTCCCAACCTGTAACTCATTAGCTTAAACTGGCCATCAGGAGGGACGAAAGACAGTATCTGGCTAGCTTCCCAAGGCCGATAACGTACACAAGGATGAAATCTCACATCGTCCAGCATGGAAGGATTAATAAAGGAAAGAGTCAAATCAGGAACGCCAGTAATATGCGAATTCACTTGGACTTCGCCATAGACTTCGCATTTTACCAACACACCATCCCTAAGGAGAAAAATGGCTTAGCAGTCATCATCACAACAACTAAAGCAAAACGCATGAAGAAAATATCTAAAAGACTTCCAAGAGAGAAATGAACCTGTTTATAATGGCATCCATTTCCTCAACGAGATCGACATAAACTTCATTATTAGCATACTTTATGTCGGTTGTCCTCCACGGGACACAAGAAGAGGTAGCTCCCGGAAGAGTTTCGCTGACGTTCGAGCTATTACCAGTCACGACACTTAACATCTTGCTAACGATGTTCGGCGGTGCTATCATCTCTCTGAGTATGTTAGGTTCAGTTGTCAAAGGGAAGCCATTATCTATCATCTCATCCAACAACTGCCATGAACGCAATCCAAAGAATATCAATATCAGGAATTTAACGAGTTGCTCTCTTCATGACATTTTGATTAAGATACCTCGTAGACAATGATGAAGTTATCCTTTAAGACATCTTCGTTCAAGCCTTCAAGGTAATCTGAGAGGACGTCAGCTACCCTGCCAAGGAACTCGATAGCCATCAAAGGAGGCATCTCAACTTGTGTGCAAGCCAGGAAAGTGATCCCTTCACGAACAACTTGGAACAGGTAGTGTGTTGGAGAAGCAATCACAGGTTGTTGCTAACAAAGCACACACAAAAAAAGAGAGAAAGCAACTTAAATGAAGGAGTTTAGAAATCCAAAGTGGAGGAAAGTGAGGTTCAGTACCTTAAATGAATCGCCATGGGAGAGGAGTTGATCCCAGAACCAAGCGCAGATGGATCTGTCCACTCGATTCCCAGTCAGCTGCTTCTCCAGCATCACCTCTCTAAAGAACGGAATTCAAATATCAAAATGAGTATGGATCAAGCAGCGGATCAAATCGGGGGGAGGGGAAAGAATTAGCTCAGCTCATTGAGAAAATATGAGAGAATCACCCGGAATCAGATAGGAGGAAGATGCACTGCAACATTGTTTCTTCCTCTGTGTCTGCTAATCGGAAGACGATCGATCGATCGAGTGTTGCCCAGGAGAGTGAAACGAAGCTCCACAACAGAAGTGAGAACAGAGAAGATCAGCTGCAGCCTGCAATCAGCTCCGCTCCCGATAGCTGATTCGACGTTGGTTCTATTTTGGTTGAATTTGTGGCCTAAACGACGTCGTTGGATATTTGGGCTTTATTAGGGCTGATCTGCCCATTTCAGTACTGGACTCATAAAGGAGAGACGAGCCCACTCGCTTAATCCATCCAAGGTGTATTTTATTTTCAAAACTGATGATATCTAAGAATCGTTTATCTTTCATTTATAATCGAACAAGATTTCACAAGTAATAGATAAATGATCAAATTATATCCCCTCTGCAAAGCGGTTAGCCATACCGATAAATATGTTCTAATTATAATCTTTTAATCGATGAATCAAATATGCTGCCTCTAACGTTCTTATCCCCAATCCCCCAATCAAAGACAACCAATAACAGAATAAATCCATCCTTTTTGAGTTGTTCTTCTCGATCTTTTTTTCCAAAAATTGAATTATCGATTATCCAATTTAAATCCAACTTAAGAACTTGTGATTTATTAAAATCAAATTTATTAGTGGAGGATTACATAAAGGTTCATGTGGTCAAAAACTGGTGTTATAACTCCCTAGACCCTAAATTAGCAGACTCAAAAGTGTAGTGGCTTAAGCAAAAATCTTTCTACTGCGGAGCTGCCACCTTCCATCCTTCTTCGTTCCAGTTCATCATCCTTCCCACAAATTCTCATCACACAACACTGAATGCCGATTGTATGGTGGACGAAACTCGGCTTGTAATCGTCTGCGTCGCAAACTGCTGGAGCTGCCTCTTTGCATCTGCAATTAGGGAGAAATATTCATCACAAGTTCAGTCGTCTGAGCTTGGTATAGTTATTACTAACCTTTGCGGCACTTGGTGAAGCCGATAATGTTTGCAATACTTAGAGTCATACACACCCCTGTAATGAGGCAGTAATCAGCTTGGAACCTTATCACTGAGAATATCCCAAGGAAAACCCACGCAACCGCCTGCATTTATATCAATCGGAATGCACCGAATCAGATCCAGAGTTAGCAGTAAGAATGCCAATTACTTCATCAGCAAATCTTCAGCAAATCTAGTATATTGCTTACAGTGAGATAGAGGGTCCACCAGAAGAGCCAAGCGTCTTTCTTGTTCATACGGGCCAATGACTGATCCAAAAAAAGTCCCAAATAACAAGTTGATGAGATTGAGCTCAAGAACGTGATCAATAACACATGATTATAAGGTTGAAGTTGAAGGTAGAGAGACTGACCTCTTGGTCAAGTGATTCGAATCTCCAGACGCTCTCGCCAAGGTCGTTTATCTCATTCCACCACCTGAGACCTACGAGAATCCTGCCACTGACGTTCTTGACCACCCAGAAGTCCAGTGCAGCAAGAAGAACAGTGACCACAAAGATTATGACGAAATTGTTGATGAAGAGGGCTGACAGTATGTAGAAAGCCAACGAGGCAGCCTGTTTGCAAATGGGATGAACACATCACTTTTTAAGTTTATATGATCAGTATAAGAAGCTGAATTCAAACATTGAGAGTTGAGGTAAACCTTGAAGAGAACATGAAAGAGGCAAGTTCTCGGGTTGGCATAATTCTCTTCAGGAGGCTGCGAAACAAGAGAGGTACAGAATAAGAATCGGATCCTGTTTCGTTGCAGATAACCATCACAACTATGATCTCCAAAGAAGATTGAGACAACTCAAGTAACATCTTCTAAGTTCGAATTTCAAATACAAATCATTTCAAACAACGCATTGCTCCATAATCAGCTAACCAAATTGAACAGTTCAATTTCGGATCAACTCGATTTCCTTTCAATCTTACACTTCCTCACCTAATCGCAAAACCAAACAGGCTCACGTAGCTTGTCCTCCAATTTTTCGCAATGAACCAGAGTGAAGGATGGAAGAAATTCCTTGAAGAAATGGACATTAACGGTCACAATTTTATGAACTCGAAAGAGTCCAGAATACAGTCGGATTCGGTTCAATTATCGTTCCAAACAATGAATTACTCCAAAGAACAATGAATCAGGTAATCAAATTGGACCATTCGATTTCACATCAACCGTTAATCTGCATATACCTGTCAGTCGGAAACAAACAGGCTCTCGACAACGAGGGCCGATCGTCTATCCATCTACATTACGATGCAGAGTGAAGGATCGAAGAAGCAACTTGAAGAAATGCGAAATGACTCAATGAGATGAAAATTGTCGAGGAAGAGAGCGAACTGACCGGATTAACGAGATCCATACCGGAACCGGAGACGGTCAGATTTCGCTGCGTTTCACAGGCTGATGCAGTTTTCGTACCTTCGTCTTCTTCAGAATTACGTACGTTTCGCGCTCTCCTTCAGGAGTTAAAAATGGAGTGCTTCTGAAACAAATTATTATTTTTTCCTAACTCGTCTGGGAATCGTCGTCCTAGATCCGTCCAATAGCGCGGGTTCTTCGGCCACTTTGTAAGTTTTCGTATTTACTTCTTATGAAATAGTCCCTCATCTTTTGCCCTATTACATTTCAACTCGCTTGAGTTACCTGTTTTTACATTAAGGTTAGACGAGTCTCTTTTTTCGAATTTATTACTTGTAATGATAATTATACCGGAGTAAGACTCTTTGTTAACCTTCCATATTACTAGCTTCTATTATATCTCTCCATCCATGGAACTTTTTTTCTCTTTTTTCACATCTTTTGACGTTTTTTTTCTAATTAACTTTGATTTTAATATTACTTTCGAATAAAAAGAAAATATTAAGGTTAAATTATTTATTTTATAATTGATTTGACTTCGTAATTTAGATTTTAGTGATGTAGAAATATTTTTAATTTGAATTAAATTGAATTGTGTAAATTAAATATATAAAATCTAACTTTTTTATTCAGTCACTTTATAACATATTCAATTTATACGCGTTAAAATCCTTATTCACATTCAAATTAGTAATTCCTAAAACGAAAATTTAATATCTAAAACACCCTAACTCGTAACAAGACCGTTATATCCAAGAGATAACATCACCGTTTCTTTATAATAAGGAGTGAAGATACAAAATACAAATCATATATATTAATACAAACCATTATAATAATTCCAGTAAAAGTAAAAATTTACAACCCCGAAATCGAAAAACAAAATGGAAAGTGGAACCCCTCAAAAGATTTAGCAGAGGGATCAAATAAAAGCCTCCAAATCTCAAGCCTAAAGTCCCCACACAACTATACCATATTATATTACTAACCACCGTCCCCACGCATTTGATTTATCAAGCAGCAGACGGCGCCGTAACGTAATGCACAACTCCAGCCTCCGACAGCGCCGCCAGAAACGGCTGCATTTTCACCGCCTCCACCGTCACCTCCGTCGCCTCAACCCAGTTCCAGTAATCCAACGACTCGTCGTCGTAAACGTCCCACCACTTCTTCACCAGCATCTTAATATCCTCCCTATCCATGTTCTCCTCCTCCCCTGTATACCTCCACGGCTTCGATCCAGCAGCGCAGTAATGGACGACTTTGACCTTCTCCAGCTCGACATTCTCCGGGTGGCGCCACAGCGTGGCGAGGACGAGATTGTAATAAGACGGGATCGGCCTGTAGATGTCTTTGAAGAAGGAGTTGAGGAAGTCCTGCTCCGCAAACGGCGTCGTAGGGGCGACCTTCAGAGTTTCCAGGAGCTTGTCGTAGATTGCTAAGCTGGGCTCGTAGACGAACATTCCGGCGTTGAAGTAGAGTGCCGGCTTTGGGCCTAGCTCCGGGGTCCACTTGACCTTATCGGGCCTTTGTTGGCAGTAACCGATTTTGTACTGTGGAGTGTGGCTCCACGTCTTCTCACAGAAGCAGTCCATCACGGCGTAGAAACGGCCGTCCGGGAGGTCAAAGAGGTGGTCAATGTTTGAGAAGACTTGGATGTCGCCGTCCAAGTATATCATCTTGCTGTACTCCACAAACTGCAATCCAACCGGAAATTATTCCGTTAGATAACGGATTCAAGTATCATATAGAAAAAACTGATAGTTTAATAATATATGAATAACTTGACTCAAAATAGACAATATTACAATATAGGATCAATGATCGTACAATCACTAACCATAAAATCAATTAATAAATTAATTAATATGATTAAGTCTTTGAATTTTCTCTTACAAAACTCAAAACTTTAACCAATTTACTTTGATTATCGATCAATTAATTAATTACTTTTTTATAGAATCCCAATAAAAAGAATATGTTCAATTATTAAACTCATCCAAATTTTATTTTGAAACATTCATAAAATAACTATTATATTTTTAATAAAATATATATTTATTATTTTACTGAAATAACTAATATCGTATTACTCATCATATATCAATAATGATTACAAAAATTTCTCACTTTTCAAAAAATTAATAAATTTAGCAACAATATTTTTAATTTTTTTTTTTCTCGATTCACTTTTCATAAAGTCTAATCATGCCGATAATAATTTAATAAATAATAAATACTGTAGCCCTTTCTAATGTTTATTTACTCTCCTATCCGAGGATAAAAATGAAATTACGAAAAAGACCATGATGAGTGAGCAACATATACCTTCCAAATACGGAGCTTGGAGTAGTTGATGACGTAGTACGCCATGGCAAACTGGGTCTGGTTATCGGGCGGGTAAACCGGGTCGATCTCCCGGACGATACAACCTTGAGAAACCAGGATCCGGCGGTGTTCCTCAGGGACGTCCGGCAAGACAGCAACCACTAAAGGGTACTTGCTCTTGACTTTCCTCAGCCCCTTAGCGAGCCCGACGACTCCTTTGACGTAGTCACCGTTTCCGGCGAGGAAAGTCACGTAGGCGCACTTGGATATGCTCGGCTGCTTCAACAAGCCAGCGGCGGCGGCTGTCTTGGTGGCCAGTGCGGCGTTGTTGGCAGTTGGTGGGATCTCAGGTGCCATTTTAGTTGATGGTTGGAAATTGAAGCTGAATTTTCGCAGTGGAGAAAAAGATTCTGAGTTGCTCTAATGGGGTTTTGAGATTTCGGTTTTGGATCGATTTGTAAGTGTGAAGGATAATGGCGGATGGAAGCTCGTTATTTATAACGGTTAAGATTTTAATTTCTAGGATTATTAGATTTTAATTAAAATTCCGGGGCAGAGAAGATACTAGAGACTGAGAGACATGTGGATCCGACGGTTCTCGGAGGGTCTCTATAACGGGGATCTGACGGCTAGCAGTGGAAAGTGAGTTCTTTTTTGTATTGAATATTGGGGTCTTGTGGGACCCGATCTATGGAGGGAGGGAAGACGCTAGAACTTGAATTTCCTCCAGAGCTTTCTTGCTCTGCTGACTGATTACCAAACCTACCCCTCGAAATGACAAGATTAGGACTGTCGCAAACCAAATGGAGCTCAACATCATCCTATTTAAATTTCACTTGTTAATTTTTAGTTAAATTTGAATTCGAAATTTTTTTATCTGTATAGAGTTCGAGTCTGACTTGTTAACCACAATTGACGAGTTAAACTGAAGCTCAACTCAGACTTCGCTTATTAAAATTTCAAATGAAAATTTGAAGTTAAATTTAAAATTATACGCTAAATAATATCGATAAATCAAACTAAAAACCTAGGTATCCATGATTTACAAGTTTCTACATACTCAAATTAGTATTTATTTTTTCTCTCGAACTTGCGAACATCCTCTAGTTCAAATTTGACTTGCTTAAAATCGAGCCTTGTAAATAATTTTTTTTAAAACTGAACACCTAACTGATAAAAGTCTAATAAAAAAAAATAAGCAAGGAACAACAGTAAAATATCATCAATGGGGATTAACGTGATTTCTGACTTTAAGATCATCTAATACACAAAAAAAATAAAAATATTATTAAAATTTTTATGAAAATGACGATTTAATTACAAATAAAAAAAACTAACACTCCTTATATATAAGGATTTCGATTAACACATAATCGTAACATAAATTTGATCCTATATATACATTAACAGCCTACACGCTCCATCTCCTGTTTGGTTGGAGGGTATTGCAGTCCAATTCGAACCAGCGAGATGGTTGGGAAAATTAATTACACTTTAATCCTTGATTACGGATTAATTACGGAGGTGGGTTAGTGGTTGAGAACACTTCTTCTCAAAAGACCCGACCGACTTCTAGCCTCTAGCGCTAACGGAAGATTCAGCCATCTCAGATCCGCGCCACGTACCAAGGCCAGGTAGAATCCTGACCGTCGGTTTGATGGTCAGCTAAGGGAAGTGGAGCCCACACGTTTTAGAATGGGGTAACTTGCCACGGCGGAGAAACACGTGGCTGAGAAAGAGCGAGGGGTCGTCCCCTCTGCTGCCATTTGTCGGCATTTTATCCATAAGCTGGTGTTAATCTGCCACGTGGTGTAATGGATCGAATCTAGGATGGTTCGGGGCCTAAGCTTTTTTATTAGTTTTATTGGGCCAGGTCCAATTGTCAACCGACCCTTTATTTTTTTTAAAGAGTCTATCGAGAAATCGAGATAGTAAAAATATTAAAATAAATTTAATTTAATTTGTAGGTAATTTATAACTTGCTCGATAACTACTTTACTTGCTACACAACTAGTACTCTTTTGTTATAGTCTGAAAAACACTGGTTTCGTAATTGAGTTCAATCTTAATACTTCTATATCCATATCCAACAAATAATCTTTATATGTTGAAGAGTTATTAAGGATATCTCACAAACATGCACTTATAAAAAAAATAAGATATTAAGGAAATATTATATTATTAATATCGATATATTAAATATATTGGATTCAAAATCACACAATCAATTACACTACTCTACCAAAACAACACCGACAAAAAGCTTACCAAGTCTTACTATACAATTCAAAGTAAGAGTTGGCCCGTCAGCATGTAAAAGGGGGAAGAGAACAGTGGCCCACAAGGTACCTTCTACTGCAAGTATTGACTCTAAAAACACACAGAAAACGTTTAGACACGTGGATATGTAATTCATATTTGATTAAAAAAAAAGAACTTTGTAGTAGCTTTTCCACGGCAGTAACGGGATGCTGGCACTGGACGGCACGTATACCAAATCTAGGTAAATTCGTTAGGTGACAGTTGATGACTGACTAATTACTTCTACTCGTCAAAATAAGGAAACAAACGGTTGAGACCAAATTTGTGTCGAATTAGGGAATTATCTTCTGTATAATGGATTTTTTTTTATACTTTTTGATTAATTATCGAGAAGTATGTATACGAAGAAATTTCAAATTATATAAATCTCGATAAAGTTTCAAGTAAAATTAGGTCTAAGATTCAAAACGAAAATCTTTTTTTCTTTGAAGGTCAATCGTTATATCTGAATAACTCAAATTGTTACGAGAGATTCATATTAGCTTTAATATTAATTCATAGAGAAGAGTGGTTGATTTGTTAGAGCAATACTTATTAAGTTTTGGTCGACCATGCATACACTAGGGATCGATCCACACCTAATATCCAATAGATCTAGAACACCTAAACAACCACCGGCCTATGGCAAAATTTGTCATAGGGCCAGCCTGCACGCCCCAATGTCCTATTAGCAAGGGACACAGAATGGTCTGTACTACCCCATGAAACACATACTTAATCCGATCATCCCTTTTATTAACGGTTAAGATCATGCCTAAAGAAAAAGTCAACAATAATCAATTTTTACGACATAACTAACGAATTAATAACGACCCACTCATATCTCGAACGGACTATATAAGATAAGGTGACTCTCATATTTATAACAAATCATACCCTTACTCAAACTAGCTATACATCTACAGTAACCGTTATTATTATATTTAAAGAAAAGGAGGACTTTGGCCACCGAATCCCATGCATGCACGTGGACGTTGAAAGAGGCAAAGCGTCGGTCATCTTATCTTTAATGTCGGTGGGGGGTTAATGTTAGTTGTAGACTTCTGGATGGGGTAACCGTCCCTGATTGTTTGCCACAATTTGCTCCCCATTCCCCAGCTAGCTACTCGGGTCAACCAACTTTGATTTTGACCCAACCAACTTAATCCACCTACGTACATAACATTCATTTATTAATATACATTATCCAACATTACCCCTACCTAGTTATGGATTTGGTCAATCAAGATTGAAATATCATCGGATTCAAATAAAATATAAGTTTTACTCGGTGTTATGTTAATATTGAACAAAATGTTTTTTTTAACTTTATTTGATTATTATTTGAAGAGTTTAATATGGTGAGCCCTTAATTTTTAGTCATTCCCAACATGCACGTCAAATATTAGCTGATTTGAATTTTTTTAATTTTCATCTCAAAATTGGTCAATTTTCAAAGGGGTTAATCTATGAAAATGAGCCATTATGACAACAAAATTTCAAACTTTTTAAATCGGTTAGTATTTAACATGCATGTTGGAAATGGCTAAAAAGTCAAGTTTCATTATGATAACTTCTGTAGATAATAGTCAAATTAAGTTAAAAATCAATTTTACTTTTTATGTTAGTGTAGAAATTTTTCATATTGGCTTATTTTCTGTATGTTGAGTCGTCACTATATGAATGGCTTTTTGTTAACTTTGATCATACACAATTTTGTGGGAACCAAATTGGTTTACTATACATTTCAACACGTACATATAGTAATAAATCACACGGGTCGATACGTTCAATCAACTCCGCCGCTAAGCGCGAACAAACAACCTAATTCATTAATTAATTAATATACATTATATAACATCACCATGGGTTTGGTGTACACCTTTTTCTGGCAAACTAAAGATGAGTTATACTTCGAGAGTTGTAACTTTGATATTAAAGCCTGTTCCATGTCTGATCTGCGTTTGTGGAGGGGCTGAGACCTGCAAAAGGGCGATCGAAAATAGAGTAGACCAGCCAGAATATAATAAACTAACCAAAGTAGATCGTCGTGAGCGTCAGTTCTGAAACATAGTAGTATGTTACTTGCCTAATATCACCTCGATCATAGCTAAGTATAAGATTAACCTCCCAGGCACCTTCTTATCACATCTAGTCATCTACCTATATTCATTCAATAATCAATAAATATACATTATCCATTATATTACCCCAATCTAGTTATGTATTTGGTGTAATTATCATGAAAGATCTCATTTAGTGAGTCATGGGGAGGAGATTCGGATATTCCATTTAGAATCCCAACTGCCGTTCAACGGTCATTTAAAGGTGACTGGTCGGTTGACAAATCCCCACACGCGGAGGATACGGCGGCCGCACAAGTGTTGGCAGTTGGTAGTTAATATTGTTAAATTTAGGTTGAAAATTGGGGGCGGTGGGTTATCGGATAGAATTGCCTGCCTTCACCTCTACGTAGCCATGGCTGTGTTACGTGGTTAAAACCTTGAAACAATTTCAACTTAAGAAGAAAAGAACCCGAATTTTGCGGAGCTTTCCTCTTAAATTTCTCCTATAATTGTGGATGATGGACTCATTCGGAAAAAAGTCGAGATAAGAGTCAACGGTTGAACGCTCAACATTACAACTTGCGAGGCAATCGAGCCTAGAAGACTAGCATGTATAACTTGCTACTGCTGGATCATCACTCTAAATCATACATGGAACACTCAAAATTACGAGGTGATTGCGCCAAGGAGACTAGCGGGTATAGCTTGCTACAACTAGATCATCGCTTTAAGTCATACATGATAGAATCAGGGATGACCGAACCTAGCCCATCTCTTAGGGTCATCCGTTAAAAAAATGACGAATTGCTATATAATTTTTTTCCAAAAATTGAAGTATTCGATCGCCTCGTGTGCTTTCGAAATTTCTCCTAGTGTGTTTTCAAACTCATCTCAAAGTTAGAATTTTGTTCAAGATCGTCTCCGACCATCCTAGCCTAATATTCACTCAATTATGACAATGTGGGTTGATACTTGGATCATTCCAATTTCCAAATATACCATTATCAAACAGAGTGAAGCATCCCTGGAGAAATGAGAATCAAATGGAGCAGAACCATGCAAAAATTACAGAATGGTGGACAGATGAGAGGATCCGGCGGCATCATCGGGTCAGTTACAACCTTTGAAACTAGGCGGTGACCAGAGATTTTCCGAGGATCATGTCGTCGGTGGAGAAATCGGCCTCTTTCCTGAAGGTGCCCCTCCCGAAATCAAGACTGTACGAGTCAGTGAGACCCTCCACAAGGTCGAACTCTGGCTTCCATCCCAGCACTTGCTTCGCCTTGTCCACCGAAGCAAAGAAATGCTGCAGCAACATTCTCAGTCACTTATAGTTCTTACAGATTCACGAGTGTTTTCATGGAGTTTATATGGACATATCAATCAGACCTGATCACGGAATGGGAATGCCTTCTTCTTCCCGAAATCGAACTCCTTCGGGTTGTAGTGAACCAGCTCCGGTTCTGGAAACCCACCAGCCTGTTCAATGAAAGGAGAGCAATGTTACGTCTTCTGATCTGTATACATTACTCATCAATAGTGTTTAACTCATACCCTGCGATGGCTAATCCTTCTATTGACGCGGCCAATAACTCATCCAAACGAACCCTTACAGTATTTAATCAGTATTTACCTTAGCACATGCTCTGGCCAAACCGTCGAAGGTGACATACTTGTCACCGGCTATATTGAACACTTCCCTGCTAGCCTTTGGATTCCCTAGGACTTGAACGAACGCCGTTGCCAAATCCTTGACATGGCCCAGTTGGGTTATCTGTACACCCGAGTTGGGTATCGGAATGGGTCGACCGGCTTTCAACCGGTGGAAGAACCATTCCTCCACTGGGTTGTAGTTCAGAGGTCCGTAGATGTAGACTGGCCTAATAGAAGTCCAGTTCACTCCTTTGGATTCCAGTATGCTCTCGGTTTCGAGCTTCCCCTTGTGCCTGCTTTTCGGGTCAACTGCATCTTCCTACACCACCATTAAAATTCCCTCAACATCATCACATGCTCAAGCCAAAACCACAGCACACTCCATCGGCGAAAAGACTAGAGATTACCAACCTCGCAATGTGGTAAGAGATCAGATTTCAGGTACACACCAGCTGAAGAGCAATAAATAAACCTGATAATTCAGCACAATTTGTAAACAAACATTCAGCCAGCTTCCAATAACCATGACTGCCGATGGCAGAGCCAATAGTGGACGAACCTAGGCCACCGTCCAAGGTATCTAGGTTCCAAAGTGGCGAAACTCTACGTAAATTTTTCGAAAATCCTGCTCAGGGTCTCCCACCTTTCTAGTTCCCTATTGACTAAAATAACTGTGATCAATCAGGCAGAGGGAGCTTACTGTTCTAAGTTTGGTAGAGCTTCTATAATGGGTTCAACCTCCGTCGCCTCACGGCCTGAAAACACAAAAATAGAGAGATTCAACAGATGAACACCAAGAAGAGAAAGTGAAGAAGACAAAAGGATTTGAAATAGAGAAATGAGAGAACACCATTGATGTCATAGACAACATCAAAGCCTTTAGCTGCAAGGCTGGTCTTCACAAAGTCAAAGTCTTTCCTGTCTCCTTTCAAATGCAATATCTACCACCAAAGAAGCATCAATGAACAGTTGCGAAGAACCAATGGAAGACTCAGGAGTTGGAAAACCTAGGCCACTGTTTGTTCATGAATAGTATAAAACTCATCTTAAACCCTCTCCCAACATTTCAAATTATTATGATGCAATGGTTCCTGATACTACAGGAACAGGGTTCCTCGGTTTCAAAGTGACGAAATTCTATGTAAAATGTCCAAAATTCAAGTCTTTGTCCACTGTGTTTCCAAATTTGGCTCTGTGTAACTTTCAAATTCACTATAAACTTGAAATTCTGTCCACGGTTTCCAACAAGAACAACCCTTAGCATCCAAATTAACATTTCCTTTGATTATATCATGAGATTGTGATTACCTTAGACGAGAAGTCAGCAAAATCCTGGTCAGATTCCCCAGGCAACTGCTGGGTAATTGGTGCCTTCCCTCTAGTGAACAAAGTCACCTGCAAAAACACAGACTTACGGGTTACTTACAACTTAAAAAGACCAGACCTTTTCCCAAAATTTCAAAACAGATGAAGTGGAAAACCTGATGGCCCTCTGAAATAAGGAGCCTGGACAGGAATACACCGATGAATCGAGTGCCACCCATGATGAGAATGTTCTTGGAAGCTGCTGCTCTGACTTGGAAAGATTGCTGCGGACCAGCCGCCCTTCTTCTGAACTGTAGCTTGGAGTTTCGGAAGCGAGTTCCGCCATTGAAATCGGATAGAGAAGAAGTGAGAGGCAGCTGATGAGTTACTTGCTGCTGCAGTACAGCCATTCTCGCCGCCATTGATGATGATGAAAGAAGCTTGAGTGTACAGAAGGAGAAACAGTTATGAAATGTGAGCTGTAGCCCATCATCTTGTTCATTTTTACAAGAGTGGTCTAACGATCAATTGGGGATGGATGGGGATAAGATAATGACAACCTCTCATCTCATCAATTCCTCGATCACAGATCACTCTCTTCTTCCCACAAATCATCCTCAGCCTCTCGTCCCAAAACTTGAAAAGCTGAAGTGCTAAACAACAAGATCACAAGAGAGAGTTGCTTAATGCAGTCTGTATCACATCGTAATCAGCATAATGGGCCTAAAATAATTGATCTTGGCCCAAGTTCTGTGGGCCTTCAGCCCTCTGATCTCTGTGTATACATACTATAACTCTTTTGGACTACTCGGCTGAAACATCGAACCTCCGAATTCCGATCGACCAAGATACCTCTACTTCCAAGAGATAGTCCCACTCGAGACTTACCGGGACACGAGAATATCGTGGCGGATTAGCCATACCACAAGATAGTCACACTCGAGACTTGCCGGGGACACGATAATATCCTGGCAGATTAGCCATACTCGAGACTTACAAGTACAATCCTGATTAGAGTACATCAATGTCGGGTAGGCACTAATGATAAGTTTCGATGTATCGGAGAAATCTCGCGACCGGATGCTCCGTGGCACGATAGATGTTGAGCCTTTTGTAACAAATTTTGTTGAATGAAGGAATGATGATAAGATTAATTAGTGTTTTTCCCAATGTGAAAAAGAGGTAACTTGTGAGTCACGTTACAGAATCATATTTAACAATACGTATGAAAGATTATTATTTTGAGAATCTACAAAAAGATAGAATTACCAACATCACTTGCAAACGATTACAGGATACATCGACATACCCCTCAAAACAAACACGAAAAACATCATATTATGGGTTCGCGCTAGCGGCAGTATCGAAGCAGTTACATAAGGCTTCGTGAAGTCTACCACAGTCCTCTATGCCTGCAAAACAAACACAAAAACATTATATTTCCTGGCGGATAGTTGGTTGGATAATAGGTCTAATTCGGGTCCGGTTCTTCAAACATCATCTAACCTTGTTGGCAATGTTGTTGGACAGCCAGTCGAGTCCCTCGTAGAGTCCTTCACCAGAGGTAGCGCAGGTGCTCTGGATGTACCTGTAAACAAGTTTGAATCGCTCATCAGTTTGAACTGGCTGAGTAATGAACCGAAAATGAAGGCCGAGAGTTGGTACCAGTGGCGCTGACGAAGGGAATGAAGGCCAAGCTTGTCCGTGATCTCAGCTGCATTCATGGCATTCGGGAGATCCTGTTTGTTGGCAAAGACTAGCAGAACTGCATCCCTCAACTCATCCTGCATATACACGAGGCAAAATTTACAACTCGGTATAATAGGTATAGTGACTTGAGAAAAATCAGTCTTCACTCACCTCATTCAACATGCGATGAAGTTCATCTCTAGCCTCGACCACACGATCGCGATCGTTGCTATCAACGACAAAGATCAGTCCTTGAGTGTTTTGGAAGTAGTGTCTCCACAATGGACGGATCTGAAATTATTGAAACCATGGTTAGAACAACGGGATGAGATATAGGTATATAGCAACAAACTTTAGCTAACATGAACTAGGGATATTTGACCGACATGTATAGCTTTTCCTCATATGACAGAAAAGCTTGAATTAGAAGATTGGTCAGTTCAATGTAGCTTATGATTATGTTGTGTGCTAATGCTATGATTTCTAATTAGCACAAGACCGTCAATAAGCACAAGACAAACTAGAGATGAATACAGGACTACGAGAAAGGCAAAACGATTAACTATAACAGATAGGCAGTTTTGAGTTGATTGGTAATCAAGATCAAGAGATTTTTGCCACGACATGGATAGATAGCCTTTCCTTATATGATAGAAGGAATCGCTCGAAAGACAAGATGGCTATTAAATGTAGCTTATGATTATGTTATGTGCTAATGATTAAAATTTTAATTAGCACAAGACCGTCAATAAGCACACAAGTACAAGTATAGGAAACAAAAATGGAGAATATCAAATTAGGGTTGTTGTATACAGGAAGGAAGTGAAGAACAACAAGTATGGTTAGGCATCATTAGCTGAATGATGATCACGATCTACCAATTTTTGCCACGACATGGATAGCAATTCTTCATATGATAGAAGGAAAAGCTTGAAAAACAGGATGGCTCAATTTAGTGTAGCTTATGATTATGTTGTGTGCTAATAATTTAATTCTAATTAGCACAAGACCGTCAATAAGCACCCAAGACAGATTGAGAATGGACACAAAAAGACAGAAAATAAATTAGCTATGATGTTTATGTAGGTAATGAGTATATGACTCGCGGGCAAGGGAAAGGGAAAAGCATAGATAATCAGTAATAAGGTGAAAGAAAATTGAAGAGCTAGAAGTTTTAGCCACGACATGGATAGCATTTCCTCTTAAGATAGATGGAAAAGCTTGAAAGACAGGATGGCTTAATTGTTGATTCAATGTAGCTTATGATTATGTTGTGTGCTAACGATTTAAATTCTTATCAGCACAAGACCGTCAATAAGCACAAGGACGTCTAAATAATAGAGACACAAGGAGAGGGTATTACCAAATTGTCCTATCATACAACATAATGTAATTGTAAGCATTATCACATTAATGCAAAATAAGGAGAAATTACTTCACTCAGTGATCTAGAGGTATGTTCCACGACATGCATAGCATTTTCACTCATATGACAGAGTAAAGCAGATAGACAAGATGTCTTGATTCAATGTAGCTTATGATTATGTTGTGTGCTATTGAATTAATTTCTTAATAGCACAAGGACTGAGACTGTCCAAAACGTGAGGCATGCAGCAGCAAAATTAGGAAAGAACAATGATGCAAAAGATGACCTAGCACCACAGCAATCATAAGATGACTAGCAAATTAATCATGAAATGGAAATGTTTGCCACAACAAGGGTATGCTTTCCTCATATGAAGAAGGAAAAGCTTCAAAGACAAGATGGCTTCAGTCATTGTAGCTTATGAATATGTTGTGTGCTAATGATTTAATTTCTTATTAGCACAAGACCGTCCATAAGCACCTGGCCACCACACAGGCCATTTACATAACTAGGCATGTTCGTGAGAAGGTAAATAATCTACTGAAGAGCATTGCCAAAATGATACCTTGTCTTGACCTCCAACATCCCAGACAGTGAAGCTGATGTTCTTGTATTCCACGGTCTCAACATTGAATCCTGGAAATGGAGAATAATCAGCAGGCAGTCTGATGGACAGGTTGATTTTAAGGTCTACAATCATGAGGAACAACTTACCAATGGTGGGAATGGTTGTCACGATCTCTCCAAGCTTGAGCTTGTACAAGATTGTAGTCTTACCAGCTGCATCGAGACCCACCATCAGAATCCGCATCTCTTTCTTGGCAAATAGCCGGCTGAACAGCTTGGTGAATGATAGACCCATCTTGAAACTACAGCTGCATCGCCGAACAAATAACGAATCAGCAAACAGCAACAGAAAAAGGTAAATACCAGGCCGCAACGAAAGCAAAAACACCAGCTCCTATTTTCCGTAACGCGGCAAGAAACGGTACCAAAAAAGTTAGCAGCTCATCCGACCCACACATGCAGATAACAAATTCGCCAATCAATCACTGTACTATTTCGGCCAATCATGACTGTTCTTTCAGCTGAATCTGTACTATTTCATCTATCCTGCAGCTATTTCTAATGAACGTTACAGAAGGCTGCAGGAACCGAAATGAATCCATTTCCTAACATGACACGGAATACACCAGAGAAGTCATGATATACACGAATCAAACAGCCACCAGAACGATGAGAAATCAATAGATCCAAACACGAGCATACCAGAAGAACGAATACGAATGGATTGAAAAAGCTAAAGAAGATAAACAACAATCAGATTCACAGATCTAATGAAACCAACACGGGATTTCGAGTATGGCGTTCTATCCAGATCTAGAGCAACGAAGAAAGAAACAGAGAGATGGAAAACTTACACAGAGAACGAAATGAAGGAGGAGGTGTTGTGGGAAAGGTTTTTTGCCCTAGCTTTGGATCTCGAAGAAGAGAAGGGAGGCGCGAGACGGCGAATGGGGGAATAGAGATGGCGGAAGCGCTCATCCACAATTTAGGGGACGGGACGGCCGTTTTCTAACGGAACGGACGTCTGCCCTCCGTTTCAGCTTGTTTTCGAAATTTAGTTTGGGCACTATAATGAAAAGCTGGATGATCTACATTCTCTCGTCCAATAAAATCAAATTTCAGGACGATTTGATACTGCGTTCGATCACACTACTAAATTAGAAATATATGATGAAATTAAATTTTATTTTCACGTCAAACCTGATGAATTTTAGGTGCACGATATTCTAGACTGAGTATATTTGAGTTGGGGATGATCAGAGATACCAATCTCGTCATTCTAATTATAATTCGACTTTTGAAGAGGAATCGTCACAACTGGTCAATGGTAGGAGGATCGTTTAGAACTTAGCGTGAAATATGAATTGACGATTTTTATAGAATTGAAAAGATTGTCGGGAAACGAAAATAGAGAACATGCATGGTATTTAGAACAAAATTGATTAGAGTGTAATTGGTTCAGTTGAAGCTGTTCATGAGCTCAGAATGAATAGATACGAGTCGAGTTTAGATTAATCAAATGTATACTTGACATTTTGTGATTAATTTGGTAATCAAATTAGCATTATCATGTTAGGTTTTGGATGGAAAAATTATATCTGCGGTTAGATGTAACTAGGAGATAATAATTTGGTACGACAGAAATACTTCAATGATGAAAAGGTAAAATGTTCAAAGTTTGTTGACGGAATATTGTTAAACAAAGAGTTAAAAAAGCACTGAATTGTCAAAAACAGAGCAAAACTAGCTAGCAGAGTAGCATTTGACAAACAACACATAAACATGTGTAAATCCACGAAGATTATTCCATGGTTTTCCCATTAGCTTGATCACGATCCCCTCCGGCCGCCGCGGGCGACTGAGACTCCACGTCATCCCGATCAACCGCCGCCCTGAAGACCATCAACTGACGATGATCCAGTACTTCTTGATCACCCATCAACTTTCCTTCCTTGTCCTTTCCCCACAGCACCAAGTACAGGCCCCCGATGATCAAAACTGCACCCACCAACCTGAAACCAATGCACATTGTACATGATTTTATCTACATATTGTACATCATTACATGGTTTGATCATAAAGCTGGAAAGGGAAGAATCAGAGGTGTGTAAGAAATGGTATAGAGTAGTGTACTGACGTTCCGAGGAAGAGTTTTTCGCCGAGGACGGCCCAGCTGAGAACGGCGACCACCACGAGCAAGAGAGGGTTGAACACCGATACGTAGAGAGCTCCTTTCCTTTGTATACTCCACGACGTCAGCGAAAACGCTAGCGCAGAGCACACTATCCCCTGCTTGATCCATAGAGTATAATTAATGTTACATATATAATTGGGCGGTTAATTAAGATTGTATAAAAAAGTTAGTCGAACTAACCAATTGATACGGTGATAACAACCGGTTAACTAACCACTAATTAACCGACGGATTACAATAGGTTAATGTGAAGAGAGTTGTTAGAATTTTGATTCGGTACAGTTAAAAAACCTTAAATGGGATGAGCCGGGACTCATCCTAACTCCCCTGTTTTTGCCTCTGGTTTCATGTTCATCGATCGACCTATACAAATCGGTTTGGTTTAGAACATTCTATCGTAGAGTCTAAATGATTATCATAGTTTGTTAGTGAATTACCGCGTAAATGGCAGCGACGAGGCGGTCAGGAGATTGCAAAGACCACTGCTCGAGCTCGTGGTTCGGACCCAAAGCGATGGCGAAACACTGCAGACTGCCCATGAAGCACATCAGCCAAGTGCTGGTGTAAGGCGCAGGAAAACTCTCGCTGACTCTAGCCTGCAAAACGAACCATAGAGCCCACGACACCGCGCTACCCATAATCAACAACGGTCCCAAGAACACGTTCGAACCGCCAGTACTCGTAGTGCTAGTACTGCTAGTACTAGTATCTTGGCCGTGGATGAGGTGGATGCTTGACTCGGGGATCTTGATGACGTGGCCGTGGTAAAACGACAGCAGCATTGCACCTCCTACGCATGCTGCTGTTCCCGCCACCTTCGCCTGTCCTGATATCCTCCTGATTCCCACTGATTCTTGTCTGCGCAAATGATGAAGTGTCATTAGTTTTAATTAATTAGAAATTAACTAAGAAACTCGTTATTCGGTTCAGAAAAAGTTCGATTGGAACTCAGCTCGATTTGAAACGAATCAGCTCGTTTGAGACTCGAGTATCAGTTCGGTTAAGACTCAATAAGTTAGCTCGATTAATAATGTAGCTAGTGAATTGGTTTATACATTTTTATGGTTCGAATACTGGTATATTTTATTAAAAGAAAACAAGAATATGGTGATGAATGATGTTATTTTAACGATTAATTATTTATTCAGACTATACAAATTGTATCTATTTTAAAATATTATAATTTTTTTATAAGTTTATTCAAGCCGAGCCGATCTTAAACTCTAACTCATTAAATCCTCTAAACGAGTTGAGCCGAATCAAGCTTAAGCAGAGCTCGAGCTTCTATTTCAAATGAATGATTCATGCTCGAGTTTGGCAAAGCTCGTTCGATTCGGCCGTCAACAGCCTAGTTAGTACTTTCACCTGAAAATGACGGCGAGGATGAAGGTGAGAGCGGGTAAGACGTTGGTCAAGGCGCAACCGATGGTCGGTGTTGATAGTTGCAATCCGATGAAGTAGAGAACTTGGTTACCCGTCACTCTGCAAATTCGACGTCGTTGCGTTAGCTAGGGATATAAAAGGAATTTAAAGCATGGTTTTTTAATGAAATTTACCCGGTGAGAGAGCACAAGAAAATGTTCCACAACAGCGGGCCATTGATCTCCGGTATGGTCTTCCTGCATTACACAATGAAGTGGAGTAATTTACTTAATTAGCCTTTTCATCAGAAAGCCAGCTAATCAGTATACGTAGCTGCCTAGCTGGCATCCACTAATCAAAACAGTAGGTTACTTAAATGAACTTGTATGGCTACATATATAGCCCTAGCTACTGTTTCGAAAACGCCGCCGTTTTCCTCCTTCCAAAATCAATGCAGCAGAGAGAGATGGTGACTGGACCAGGAGCTTGCGGGGGACAGCTGGACGCAGGGGTGAACCGCCACGTGGCAGTCATGCATTTCTACTGGTGAAAGTGTAAAAAGTAAAATGGCTACGAAGGCCAATGAGAAACTCCAACAGCTATCAACAGTAAATGCGACGTTAATTAATTTAATTTACTGCACCGGCAGGTGAGATCCAGATCATCATCATATTCCACCTAATCAAACCAGACCGTGACAGCTGGCTACCCTCTAGTTTACTTGCACGAAATAATTACCGTTCCCTTAATCAGGCAACGAGAACAAATCTTAAAAGACATTTTGATTAATGAAAATATACACTAAGTTGAATTTAAATTAAAATTTTGTATGTATATCAAGTAATTAATTGATAAATTAATTATAATATTAATTTAGAGTAGAAATAAATTCATTGTATTGTGTTTTAGTAGAAAATATAATATATGTATTATTGACGAATTTTTTGTTCTATATTTGAACTAAATTTATGAAAATTAATTAGTCTAAACAAATAAGTATAAGAGAAAACTTCAAAATACTATTAGTTGGATTATGAAATCATCAAAAAATATACATATAATTTAGTACTCGATACGATAAAACAAGATAGTCGAGACTCTCACTGTATCCTTCTAATTTGGACACGACCAAACATCGAGTCGAGTTTAAAATTACCCTGAATCGAACTTTAAAAATTGTACATATGCACCAGCAATTAATGATCCGGACGAAAATTGGAGTGAGCCGGGACTCCCCCAAGTCACTTCCTAATTCCGCCACTGCCCTGCACGTTCAAAATCTTTGAGATTGAACCTGAATCGGGTCGAGTCGAATGACGATACGATCGGTTAGTTAGTTTTATTTTGTTCTCGTGTGAGTATATTACGTACCTCTCAAGGAAGAAGGCAAAGGGAGCGAGAGAAAGAGTGGCGAAGAGCTGGCGGTAAGCAACGAGAACAAGAGGCTTCATCCCGGAGTTCATAGCTATCTTAGCCATGACGTTCATCCCCGCGTATCCGATTTGAACCAGCACCATTGCGACCATCGGCAACATACCTTCCATCGTCCCCATCTCCATTTCTCGAATTTTTTATCTCCAACTTCTTTTCGACTAGCTAGAAAGCAGTAAAACTTTTGTTTTTCCGTCCGGTCTCTTCGACGACGAAGAGAACGGGCGGTTTATTATTTTATTTTATTATATTACTACTGGGGAGAGAAACGAATGGGAAGGAGGCGGAGGAAAAGGGTATATAAAGAAGGGGAGGAGAAAGCTAAGGAAGCTGGAGAAGGGAAAGAGACAAGCTAAACGTAATAACGTGCATGGGGGCGTGTGAGGAAAGGAATGCCTTGAAAGATATGCATTGTGGTCATCAACTTATTGCATTTCTAACGATATGGTCATGAGGTTTTAGAAAATTAACATATGAATCACCAACCTAGCTATATATTTCAATCCTAATTAAAACACTCTAGAACTATCGGCCGTCAGTCTAGGTGAGACTGTTGATCAATGCCACCACAAAAACAGCAAAATAATATTGTGCATTATCCAAAATCTATAGGAATAAAGTCATATGTTACAAACAAACACCCGACACCTGTTTGGCTATTAATAAACTTTTTGAAGTTGAGATATCTTTATGCCAAGGCAATGTCACTATCCACACTAAACCTCATGCATGTCACCTATTCTATCTTATACAATCGTGAAACTGTCCAACCAACCAATTTACTATTTCTCGAGCATATTTAAATCTTTTGATGCATGTACTGAAACGTTACTTAAACGAGACGATCATAAAAAACACGTGGCATATCATGACATTAATGAGGGTGGTCAATGTGGAGAGAAACAACGATGAGCACTCGAGTACAGATGGTAATTCGTCAACTAGTAACGGAAACCATGTTGGGATGACCAAATCGTCGCAAACCCAATAGGTTGATGAGCACAATGCAAATTAACCAACCATATTTGAACGGCTAAGGTATGATGAGTGCCGTGGTGAGGTACGGTTGTGCGTTCTGCGTGGCGCCTCTCTCTCTCTCTCTCTCTCAATATGTTTCATACCATGCATGCATGTTCATCATCATGATGATCATGAGCAACGTCGTCTATTACACCTTTCAGTTTCCATTTATGATCTGCAATCCGTCGTCGTTTACCTACGTCGCTTCTCTTCTCACGCAACCTCCTCTCTTTATACCTCATTTTATCCCTTGGAGCAGTAGCTCTGTACTCTCCCTTAAATTATATAAACTCCCAACCCCTATATACGCAGCTACACGTAGCAGCATTTTGCCCAGATTGTCAGATATACGTATTTACGTACTATACAGACGTATACGTCTGTTCCTGGGTAGGAAAGGAATGAATAGTAGTAATGCATCTGATCTCTGTCAAAAGTATGTACAAACACTTTATTGATATCTAATATCACTCAATATAGTTAGTTATTCGAAATATCACGTGCCGAACGAGTACCTGTTTATGTACGGTACGTACGTACGTGATAAACAGCTAAGAATACACTACACGTACGACAAAAACACCCCTCGATATAGGAGACTTGTTGTATAATTTTTTCATGTTGTACACTCAATTATGAAATTGAAGTCCGGATTTTGATGAGGATTTCATTCGTTGTTTTGATATGTGTTGCTTGATCTGGAAGGTTCATTCGTTTTTCTTTTTAGCTTATTCGATCGTTTTCAATATATATATATATATATATATATATATATATATATAAAAGATGGTTTAGGGTTTGATAACGTGCATTCTCCGATTGATCGGAGAAAATAACAATATTTATCGTGGATGATGTAAAGAACGAGCGAGAGTGTTTGTAGTCAAAATATAAATAACATGCATCTATCATCACTCCATTCATGAATCATGACTGGTATGGTTCTAGCTAGTAGTTTTCCTCGTTTTTGTTTTGATGTGTTTCTATATCAGGAGGGTTTGTGTGGAGTTTGGATACGCGGTAAGGAAATCCATTTCTAACCACCATCCAACAAATATTTGATAACCAAAACTCAAAATTTAAAATTCAAAATTGAAAGTTCAATATTTTAGACCCTAAACCTAAAAATCTAAAATCTAAAATCGAAATTCAAAATTTAAAATCCAAAATTTAAAATGCAATATTCTAGACCCTAAACCTCAAAATCTAAAATTCAAATGGAAAAAACCAATACTTTAAACCCTAAACCTTAAAATCAAAACCCAAAAATCGATACCGAAATCCTAATACTAAACCCAGAATTCAATCACTCAAACTGAAACGAATTAAAAATGAATATGATTAAAAATTCAAATGTCAATTTTACACTGATTAAAATAGGTATCTTCACCATAAGATCTAAAATAGTAAATGAACGGTTCAGATCTCTTCTTGCTGCCAATAAGGAAGAGTTTTTTCTTTACTTTTAATCCTGATTGGTCTATGTGCCCGTGCAAATCTTGTTTTTTCTCTTTCCATTTAGCATACTCGGGGTGGTTTAGGGTTTTTATTTGGTATCATTTATGTTAAAAGTTTTAATGTAATTATAACGCAACGTGCGTCTCCGATTGCTCGAGAGATAATTATAACCATATATATTTATCGTGGGTATGACGTAAAAATGACGAGATTGTCTGTAGTCAAAATATAAGTAACATGCGTCAATCATATACCTTATTAGTATTCCTAACGAATGTAACGGCATACATCGACCAATGATCACTTCAGATTCAGTTTAGCTATCATCGCACATTCACCAGTACTATATATGCATTCATTTTCTTGCTCCTCATTCGATCCCTTTGTTCTGGTATGTATTCTTTCGATCCGTAAATTATATTCCGTGTACTCGATCACGGTCAGTATCCAACCGATCGGAAGAGAAGTAACCGTACTTATCGTGACGCAAAAAAAAGGACGAGAATCTCTATACATAGTCCATATAAAAAGTAACATCAGTCTCATGACCTCCAAATTTAGTCGAGTCCTCATCGCCATTACTCATATACAGTGTGATTTGTTCGGTTCACGAGCTTTACTCAGATCGTATTCGGTTTAATGTGTGGTTTGTTCGATTCAATCTATTAGTCATTGGATTTGATATCACACTCGAGAGAAATATGCATCACGTGACCCGACAGAACTAACGTTTCCAGATCTGAGTTCTGTTCGCATACGGCGGCTCCGAACAACGATTGCCCACCAGTACACCTCTTGCTGCGTGCATTGCATTTGCATTTCACCGATTCGTTTTGCTGCATCACGTAGAGTCGGTGTGTTCGGCTCGGTACACTGAGGAGAAGTGTGCCGGCCACACCAAATTGCCAATCGGAGGCTATATCATGTCGATGCAGAAGGATCAGGACAACCCACATTCAAGACGGGCACATCAGGTTGGCTTCTACGAAGTCGTTGGCAAGATCTTTGAGCGGCTCTCGTCCTTATTCGGGATCTGGCTCAAGACTGTTCGACGGTCTACAAAATCACAATAAAAGTCAGAATAAATAAGGAATAGAGGAGGAATAAGGAAGGAATAATAGCGGACTAACACCGGCAATTAACATTCCGATTAATCTGTATCGTATCTTTACACTCGGCCCCACCATAACGACCGCTCGATGACATTCATCTCATTGAACTAAATTAAACTCGAAAACTTACTACCACCAGCATTTATCTAGACCAAAACTACTGAAAACACAATCAAGTTTAGATTCAGAACTAATAAACGTGAACTAAAAAAGTGCAACTAAAATTAACCATCAGGTGGCATCGATGGATCGACGATCGGGGTGTGTTAACAGATTTCATCACTCTCTGCAACCAAACTACGCGGCTATGAAGCTGGGTGAATCACGCTTGCACGTAGATCGATCCTCTCTTACATGACTATATCGCTTGGTTTAGCATGTGAAAAATTATATACTCTCAAAATTATTTCGTCGAAATCCAAATTTCTCATCCAACCGAAAAACTGTCAAAAATTCATCCCGTTTTTCACGAGGGTTTTGCCTTGGATTAGAGTGGGCCCGGGTGATCTCACTGATAACTCTGATGGGCCCATTAAATGCAAAGATAAGACGAACTGGCCCATCACTTGTAAATATTTTACTTTCACAAAGTTCCAAAAATCAATTTCCACCGTCAAAGACTGACAAGACAGCAGTCAGCACTCAGTCCATGGCCATCAAAGATCGATCACTGTTCTAGCTCCACTACTAATAGTCTACTACACACAGAAACCATAGATTCGAATCTCTCAATCATGGCGGCAGGATCTGGACCACTCCTTGCCATCTTCCTCCTCTTCCAGCTGCTCTGCATCTCCTTATCTGCTTCTGTACAAGCTGCTGGTGAGCAGGCCCATTGCAGAAGGCCGCCGGTGATCTTCAACTTCGGAGATTCCAACTCAGACACTGGAGCTCTCCTCGCCGGACTCGGATTCCCTATCAACCCACCTAACGGCCGTGCTTTCTTCGGCGGTTCAGCTGGCCGTCTCTCCGATGGCCGCCTTGTCCTCGACTTCCTCTGTACGTTCCTCTATCTCCCCCACTCAAAGAAACTACCTTTTGATTTGATTTGGCTAATTCGATAGAACCTAGATCCAGGATTGGAGATTAGTGTTCGTCAATCATTGCTGTTGATTAGGAACTACCCACTTGTCTGGTATGCTCATCCTCCATGCCGCATTAATTGAACTGCAATTTATTTCGGTTGGGACAGCATTTCAAATCCTTAACTGGTTAACTAACCGAATTTTTTTTAGGTAAAATTCGTTTGGCTAATCAGGTTTAATAATTAACCGTAACCGAATGTTCGTCCTTAACTTTCATGACAATTATTGAAGTATCCGAACCAAATTCGAAAACCGCTACATGCGGGTACGAGTATGCTATGAATATTGAAATATCCGAACCAAACCCGAACCGGTCACTTTTTGAAATGAAGTAATAAAATATTTGAGTTAGATAATTTTACAATGATTTATTAGTGGATTTTTAAATTTGAAGTATATTTGGAAAGTGATAAAGTATGTGAATTTTTGTCGTTAAAATTCGGAACTCGGTTAATTTTAAAATCGAAAACGGTCTGAAACCCGCCCGATATGGCTACGGTATGAATTTTTACCATCCGAAAGATGATTTTATGGTGGTTATTATCCGAATCCATAGACAACGTTTTCGGTACTGTTTATCGTACTGTTTATAATGGAGGCGGGTAACATATATCAACTATCCGGACCCAAACCGATTGAAAGCTTACTCAACCATTTGTGAATGATTGCTGCAGGCCAGAGCCTGAACACAACATTCCTGACACCATACATGGACTCCCTATCAGGCTCCAAGTTCACCAACGGCGCAAACTTTGCAGTAGTCGGATCCTCAACCCTCCCCAAGTTCGTCCCGTTCTCCCTCCACATCCAGCTAATGCAGTTCCTCCACTTCAAATCCCGATCCCTCCAGCTCCCATCCCTCAGCTTCACCCCCCAAGTTTTCCAGGACGCCCTCTACAGCATCGACATTGGGCAGAACGACATCGCAGATTCCTTCTCCAAGAACATGACTTACGCCGAAGTGGTGAAACGAATCCCTTTGGTTCTTTCCGAGATACACGATGCTGTGAAGAGGTTGTATGAAGATGGTGGTGGGAGGAAGTTCTGGATACATAATACAGGGCCGTTGGGATGCTTGCCGCAGAAGCTGGCTATGGTTAAGGGTGATCATCAGGGTTTTTTGGATGGTGCTGGGTGTATAACTAGTTACAATGAAGCTGCGAAGCTTTTCAATGAAGGGCTGAGGAGGTTATGTGGGAGGTTGCGGTCTGAGTTGAAGGGTGCGACGGTTGTTTATATTGATATCTACTCTGCCAAGTACGATCTGATCGCGAATGCCACTAAGTACGGTAAGAAGATTATTTGCTTTCAAATATGGATGTTTGTTGATGAATTGCTGACCATATTCCGTCGGTTAATTAGGAGAGTCACTATGTGGCTCGAGTTCTAGTTCTCGATTAGGTGTGGAGGAGTTAAGTGGTTGATGAACAGACCTGCTTGTGAGAGCAGCTTGGTGTTTGGCTATGCTTGTTCGAGACTCAACTCGATTTTTAATGAATCGAGATTAGGCTAAGAGGCAGCGTTCAACTACTAGATGAATTGATTAGGAGCTCGACTATGTGGCTCATTTGTCAGCTCGAGTTCTACCCGCTCGTTTTAGGTGGTGTGATTATGGTATGCGGTTTATGAACAGAGCTTCCCGGTGTTCAAAATCTTGACTCTGTTTAAAACGAACTGAGTTTGAGCCAGGGTATGGATACTTTAGAAGCCTGACTATGTTGCTCACAGCTCGGGTTGTAGCTCGATCGCGTGGCGCAAAACCAAGCTCAAATACGAGTTATAGACTACATCACTCAAATGTCAATAGCTAGGTTTCATTGTCTCGCATACCAGCCGAGCTAATTGTTCAGGGTTGCAGGGTTTGGAAGTAGTCCGCTGAGGGCGTGCTGTGGGTTCAGAGGGGCGCCGTATAACTACGACATAAGGGTGCCGTGTGGACAGCCGGGGAGCGATGCTTGCAGGGAAGGGAGTCGATCCGTGAGCTGGGATGGGATTCATTACACTGATGCTGCTAACTCTTTCGTGGCTTCCAAGGTGCTTTCTACAGCTTACTCGTTTCCTCCACTCAGTTTCGACTTCTTTTGCCGGTGAATGATGAAACAGAACAGAGCCATGAACGTGTACTTTGCTTTGGAACAGATCTTAGCTAGAGGTTATAACGATCAGTGGATGATGCCAAATGATTTAGCTCACGTTTCATCATTGTAGATTCTCAAGTGTAATAAGGTTCTTTGAGGAAAGAAATGGTGAAACTATTGACTGGTTGTTGCTGCAAATATTTAAGGTTTTACATATAATCAAGCATTGTTCTGCAGCTACTTTTTCGGCGAAAATCTGGATCAGCAGATGCATCTTCACCTTCATTCGTTCGACATCAAACGCGATTCAAACGAATTAAACAAGTTATATATATATATTCTCTTTTTTCTTGGTGGACTAGTCGGAAATCATGTTAATTATCGGTGTTATACTGCTGTTATTCTTTCTTAATTTCTCCTTTATTCGTTGTTATGTTGGTGTTGAATAAAATGTTTTTAACTTCATTTAACTATTATTTGAACGACTTAATATGGTGAAATTTCAATTTTTAGTTATTTCTAACATATATGCAAACTATTATCTAATTTGAAAATTTGAAAATTTTCATATAAAAATTGATCAATTTCTAAAGGGGTTAACCTATGAAAATGAGCCGTTTTGATATGAAAATTACAAAAAATTTCAAATTGACTATTATTTGACATGCACTTTGAAAATGGCTAAAATGTCAAATTTCATTATGATAACCCCTATAAATAATAGTTAAATGAAGTGAAAAATCAATTTTACTCAATGTTATGTTAGTATTGAAAAATATTTTTTTTAACTTCATTTTTATTCTTATTTTAAAAGCTTAACATGATAAAGTCTCAATTTTAGTGATTCTTAATATGCATGTTAAATATTAGTCAATTTTCAATTGTCATGTTAAAATGTTTGTTTCCATAGGGGTTAACCTACGAAAATGAGCAAAATTTTCAAATCGGCTAATATTTGACATGCATGTTGGAAATGGTTAAAAAATCAAGTTTCATTATGGTAATCCTTATAAATAATGACAAAATGAAGTTAAAAATCGACTTTCAACTTTCAACTCAGATGGTAATAGTAATCTACCGAACTAACCAACAATCATCAAATCCATGTTTTAATATATGGCCTGAAAGACAAAAGTAGATAGACAAAAGTAGAGATTGAGATGCGCTTGTATCGTGTACCTTTCGTAAGGTAATCGCGTTACGGATGCCCTTACCCATCATGTACATTTTTTTCCGTTTGATTGTGATTTTGATTTCCCTTTTTCCATTTCGATGATGAATTATATTCATGCTGACATTATTAGGTTATTATTTTTCCTATCTATTTAAATTAATACTTAGGACCTATCGTTGCTTTTCTTTATTAAAATTGGGCCAATTTGGACATTAAAGGGACTAGCGGGGTGGGTGATAATGACGATAATTGCAAGGCTGGAAGGCAGCATCTGATCAAATTGATAATGATATCACATCACCATCATCATCAGCAGCCATACTGGACTAATTGATTGGATTGATAGATAAGCTTTGGTTCTCAGTTCTCACCATTACCAAATTATTATTAAAGAAGACTTCTTTTCGCCTTTCAATAATAGAGTGAAGAGAATCATGACTGAACCATTTCGAAGGCAGCTCGGCTGAAGAACGAACGAACGAACTGGGGTGGGGGGTATCTTCAGAAATCATTCATTGAACATCGTGGACAGATATACACACTGTTCATCGCTGTCAAAGAATCCCCACCAGTTACTGCGATTAATTGGGTATTCTAAATTCTCCGACTTTTTTCCTCATCCTTGCTTCTTTCTCTGTATAATCTTTCTCATCCGATTCCCATCTCTGCTCTGGATTCCCGATCTGCGTATGATCCTCTCTCTTGACATGGGCAATTTTCGTTGCTTCTTCTGTCTCGATTCCGTACACGTGCTGTCGTTTATGTCTTCTTCATATAAGCCTTTTGATCAAGTTTCAGAAATTGGATGTGCAGATAAGTTTGTCTCGTGACCTATTGACTCCCAATAGCTCGAATTGTTGGGAGAGGTTCATGCCCAGAAAAGTTTGTCTCATGAACTATTGAGTCCCAATAGCTCGATTTCAGAGTCCGAGGTTTTGCACAACGAAAGGGGTTATTTTTTTTCGTCAAAGCAAGGGCTTTGATACAATGTCGTGAACCATAGTGTCCTAATCGAGTTGTTCGGACTTGAGAGATTATCTAAGATCAGTTTGCTATTATGGATATTCTGTTTGATATGATGATGATGATGCTGCCAGGTGCGTTTGATGGGATCAGAAGGAACGGTTCCTGGGACTGAAATCTCAGAAAAGGAAGCGCCGTGCATAACAGTCCATGTCACAGGGTTCAAAAGATTCCATGGAGTTTCCGAGAATCCAACGGAGGCCATCGTTGGCAACCTTGAGGAGTATATGGGGAAGAATGGGATGCCGAAAGGTCTAGTCTTGGGGAGTTGTCATGTTCTTGAGACTGCTGGACAAGGCGCTGTGGCTCCTCTTTACCAGACATTGCAGTCTGCCATACCTCCCAACAAGGGCTCTTCTAATGATTCCGGCAGAGTCATTTGGGTTAGTTAGTTACTTAGTTCATTCGTTAGTTTGTTCTATGTCAACTGTTCTTTGTTGATAGTAACTTCTCTCATGTTGCTGTTTGTTTTGCTTGGTTGATTCTTCAGGTGCATTTCGGGGTGAATAGTGGAGCAACCAAGTTTGCAATAGAGAATCAAGCTGTCAATGAAGCTACTTTCAGATGCCCTGATGAGATGGGATGGAAGCCACAGGTTATTTTGGTTTTACATTTTGATCATTTGAATGTGTGAAGAAGTGAGTTCCAGACAATTGACTGACTGAATGGAAATCATCTGGTGTTTGCAGAAGCTACCTATTGTACCTTCAGATGGCGAAATCTCGCAAGTTCGAGAGGTATACGATCGCTGTTCATTAATTGTTTTGTAAGTAACTGATTTCGGAAGAAACTGTCATAATTCTTTCTATCTGCAGACGGCGCTTCCTGTTAGCGAGATCACCAAGGCGCTGGCGAACAAAGGTTACGAATTGACGGCAGAACGGGACTGAGTCGCTGTTCGTGCACGTACCTCTGTTCTTGACCATTGACGAGGAGACCCAAATGCGGTTTGCTGCTTCCTTGTTGGAGGTACTTGCTTCTTCATTGTAATGACATGAAACAATGAAATGGTTCATAAACAGATTCTGAGTCTTCTTCTGTGAATAGAGAGAAAAAAAGTGAGCTTGTGGCGGTGGATTGATGTATCTTTGCTGGGAAATGAATGTCTGAATTTCTGGTTATGTTTTGAAGCAGCATTCAGTTTCTTCAATTAGTCTATGGATCTCAATTTGCAATAGCGATTCGACTTCGAGAATTGATTTGTGTGAAACCTGCCTGGCGAATACATACTGTGCTAAAAAAACAAACCAGCTGATTGGATGGCAACATCCGCGGCATTCGGCAAGCAACTGATATACAGATCGATCCATACCGGGGAAGAGAGATAGGATTCATCAGGGGAATGTACAAGCAAACATCTTTGCGTAAACAACAATACACAACCTCTGCTAATTCTGATCACAGAATTGCTAGTTCAGTGAACCCACAGAAAAAGAAAACAAATCAAGTTTGGAGCTTTCACCCCCAGTCCAGATATGGAAGATCCGATCGGTATCCGCCTTCAGGTGGCGGCATTAGAGACGGCGGCAGATTGCCCCACCACCCTCCCATGCTATTCGGCATTACTGCATTGGACCAGTAACAAAGGGGGAAAAAACAAATATCAGAAAGCATTAACGAGAAAGATGATCACTGATAGCATACTGGTTGCAGAAAAATTGAAGCAAGAACATTACCATGGACAGAGCTCGGTCCGGATTGAAAGCTGGAAGACAGAGTACCGGCTGCTGCTACAAGATCAAAGGATTCAGGAACCGGATGCAAATCCATGTAATTTGAATTCGAATTCATCCATCAAAATTCAACCGTGGACTTTACCTTGAGCGGAATTGTAATTCTGAGAGGTAGCGGTGTTGCTGTTGAGGTGCAAGTACTTGCAAGAGTCTCCATAGGGGCAGAATCCCTGTGGAAAAGTGGGAAATCGGAATTAGGAAGAGGAGGAGACCGATTGAGCCGATTGAGCTAGATGGAAACTAATTTTGAAGGAAAGAGGATATTACTGTATTGACGAAGCGATTACAGAGTCCCACCGTCGTCGTCGGAGCATTGGAGGCGGAGGAGGAGGAAGGGAAGGAGTTGTACCAGAGGGATTTGGCGCGGAGGTGAGATGAGCTGTGGAGGTGGCGTTTACGAGCGACGGGAGTGTCCTGGAACTCCTTATCGCAGTAATCACAGTGATATTTCCCCAACGGCATTGTTCTTTCTCTGTTCACTTACTGTTAGTGAAGTCTCAGACCTCCATTGATGCCTTAAGGAAGTCGTCGACTCTGGGCCCTGGACACTACCTAACTGTGTGTTGTTGAGCCGAGCTTTTTCGCAATTCGGGCTCGGCTCGTTATATTCGGGGGGCTCAAGTTTGATTTGAGATTTCGTATTTGAGTTTGAGTACGGATTGTTTATTCTGTTAGGTAAGCTTGAGCTTTATTCGAGATTTCGCATTCAAGTTTGATCTCGACTCGATTTAAAATCTATAGCTCGTGCTCGACTCGAACTCACCACTAACAATCTAGCTGGATAACCAGAACAAGCCCAATTCGACAGTCATAACGAGCTAGGCTTGATAAGCATTGGAACTGAGCTTGGCTCTCGAGAAGTTGAAAAGGGAAGCGATTATATCAGCGAGCTCATTGAAAGTAAAAAAAATCAGTTGGCTCACAAGCTAAACCATCAAGCAAGCTCACTAGCCGCCAATCAAGCCCCTATCGAACGGACTGGCAAATTATCCAGATCAAGCCGGCTCCCAAACTAAGAGAGTTAGCTCAAGGACGGGTGGTAGGTTAAGCTTCTTTGGACTGGATCCGAAGGAGTTCCAGGCATATTACCGCAACTGTATTACAAGTCGAAACTATGTTGTTATATAACAACATACTATTCAATACCGAAACCAAGTAACAAAACATCAAAGCATAACAAACGAGATTAATCTCGAACCTTCGTTACAAACAACTGGTAGTGAGGACGAGTAACAAGCGGATTACAGATGAAGAATTAGAGGACACAGAAGAGAAAAGTGGTTCAGAAACATCAAAGCCAGCCAAAGCATTTTCACTAATAATTCTGCTCTTCTTGCTTGACAAACAACAACAACAATAATCATTATATCAGACAAACCAAATTTTCAACATCGCTATATAAATAAGATGAAGATGATGCTGACCAAACGGCAACATATGGCATCCCGGCAGCTGCGAGCTCTTTCTTCCTAACACTGGAGATCATAGCCCGACAAACGGACACTGCTTCCTCGCATGCTCTGGTATCAACTTAACTAATGTCTCCATCGGCACCCCCTTCATTTCTGCACACACACAAAAGTAATGAATCTAGCTATAGGCTAGTGAAGGTGAGCTGATACTTCAAATAACTGTAGCTGGGTTTTGCTTACCGTGAGTTTTAAAGTTAAATAGCGGTGGGAGGAAACGTCCGTTGGGCAAACGTGTGTTCGGGTCGCGTAGCTCGTCGAAGAAAGGGTGTGTCATAGCATCCAGCTGAAGAGGCCAAAACCAACTCAATTATTATAAGGGATTTTATTAAACTGGAAAGGCAGTTAAGGAACGTTGAATTTCGACCCTTACAGCTGTGCATCGTAAGTTGGGAGAGTATTGGAGAAGTCTCGAGACCAAATCGACTGCTTCTGGGGGCATGCGCTTGTGGAATACCTAAGGACGGTATGGGAACATAGGTTTATAAGCCAGGCCATTGAAAGTAACAAACCAGACAAAACGAATCTCACTTACCTTGTGCCATGGGTGAGCCTTGATCTGAGGGAATTTGTACTCTGTATAATTTGGGTTCATACACTTGATCTCTTCCCTTGTTGGAGTACCCAAAACCTGACCACATCCAGCAGAAAAGAAAATGACTTCAACGACGGTACGATGAAAGTGGTAAGTGGTTGAAAGACTGAAGAACAATTAAAATTACCTTGATGATCTCCACAAGCTGGTCAACTCCACTTTCACCAGGGAATAGAGGCTGTAGAGAAGACACGGCCCATAAATCTGTTACTAAATCTGGCAGATTAGGCAGATATCTAATTGATAGGTGTTGAGTATAAGGAAGAAAACCTGTCCAAGTAGCAGCTCAGCAATAACGCAGCCTGCAGACCAAATATCAATAGCTGTTGTGTACTCAGTGGCTCCAAATATAAGCTCAGGAGCTCTGTAATATCTCGAACATATATAAGCTATGTTTGGTTCCCCTTTCACCAAGACCTTAGCACTGCCAAAATCGCATAACTTAACCTGATGTGTATGTGGATTTACCTGCACCAATACAACATGTTACGTGAAGGCCTTTGGATCCAGTAGATACAAAGGATAGTTCAAATGTCTAAGACTGATCAAGTGATGAAGTAGATGAAAAATACAGAGTCTTGTCATATATAAAAGCACGTTCTGCATACCAAAAGATTTTGAGGTTTGATGTCACGGTGGCACACTCCAATTGCACGATGGATGTATGACAAAGCCCTGAATATCTGCAAGATTCCACGACCATCAGGTAAATAATTAGTAAGCAATAGCCTCAAAACCTCTGTTTCACAATTAAATGTTCTAAGCCAGTTATCTAGCGTAGGGATAAAGATTGCTTGGTGAATTTCACACTCACAAATAGGCCATTAATCAAATTGACAGACTGAAGCAAAGGTTAAGTGAGATGGTCCACACCTGGTAGGCATATAGTTTCACATAGATCAACGGCATTCTCTGAGTCAGCTTGTTGTAGTGTTTGATCACACGGTGCATTGTTTCAGGCACATATTCAAGCACCAGATTAAGGTAAAGTTCATCCTTCTCCGTTGTTGAAAAGAAGCAATGCTTTAAAGAGACCACATTGGGGTGGTCAAGCAGACGCATGGTTTGCAACTCGCGATTCTTATACCTCTTATCTTGAAGAACTTTCTTTATTGCAACAGTTTCACCATTCTCTAAGCATTTTGCCTGGGAAATTGAGCAGCCAAAAGAGGAGAAAGTATGACGACAATGTTAAATTTATGTTCAGCAATAAGCGAAGCAATCATGTAAAATTTCTGTACTACTTCAACCACAACTACCATCATACCTGGAAAACCACTCCAAACGATCCATGGCCCACAACACGCTCTGCCATGTAGCTTATAGTCTGGCGTTGAATTTCCGATACAACCAGAGTTAGAATGGAAAAGCAAGAAGGCCAGTGATAATGAACTGTCTATGGACAAGTTTCACCTGCTTCGGTTGGCCATTTCTGCCGCCAATCGTTGTTACTATGATGTGACCAGTTTCGGTACCATTTCCATCAACAACTGTTGCTTCCATTTCCTGTAAGATCATGTAAAAAAATTTGAGTACATACTGAAGAGCAACATCTAGCTAGTACTGCAGAACAAGAAGATAAGGCCAATCTCATACCTTATCATCTCTAATTTTCATGTCATTCATCTCCTCAGGTAATCTATCAACACCTGCATTATGAGAAGTAGATTCCCTCATACCAGAAGTAGGCGCGATGCCCACAGAAGCCATTGCTTGGACACCCTGAGCAAAATGTCCTCTTCCGCTTACTGTTTCACTTCAATAGAACCTCGCATCACCTGACATAACACAACCCCGTTAGCAATAGCAGCTGCAGAACCGAAATCCACAGCAGAATTGTACGTGTGCACCAATAAGAAGGACCTCTCAAGCTACAATAAACACACCCCGTTTCAAAAAGATGCATACAGGCACAACGAAAAACACCTGGTCCGAAGAAATGGAATCCCATCTCCAGCCAATGATTGTTCACCATACACATCAAATCAATCCGTACACCACCTCTCTAGCTACAACAAATCAATCAAGCTCATCTCAGAACAAAAATTTAAAGACGGCAACGATTACTATGCGTAGAAATGAATTCCAACAATTGTATACCATGCATATAAAATCAATCCGACCTCTGACCCAGCTCATGATGTTCTTAGCAAGACAAATACAGACAAATTGCATGGAGAGATCCGCAAAGTACCACAAACTATTATTCACCGCGACGGAAACAAACCAAGCAGGCGGAAACGAATGCTGAAAATCGACGTGTTCAATAATGGAGGAAACAAAAACAATCACAGAGCAACAAGATCTAACCAAAATTACAAAGCCGATCTAAGCTCCCAGAAATCTCGAGACTCCTCAAATAAGGCAGCTAAAATTCGTCCGAATCGAATCAGGATTAGAACATAAAAGGAATTGAACCATAGGAGAAGACGGAGGGGAAGGGAAGGGAGAGACAGGAGAGAGAGAGAGAGAGAGAGAGAGAGAGAGAGGAAGGAGGAAGAAAAGTCAAAGCAGATGAGAGAGAGGGGGGAATCGGAGGGAGGAGTGGAAAGGTGAGATACCGATGAAGGATGGATGAATAGATCTTCCGACGACGGAGGAGACGGCGAGGGATGGGGAAGACGATGATCAGGCGGCGGAGAGAGAAAGAGAGGTAGAAGATAGATCCATAGACGTGGTGGTGCGGGGTGAATGGAAAAGTTTAAGCGTATAATGCCATCAACTCTCTCTCTCTCTCTCTCCCGCCTCTCCCTCTAGCTTTCTTTTTCTTTTTTCCCTCTTTTTTCTCTTTTCTCTTCTCTATGTTTTTTTTTGGTAATTTTGACTAAAATTTCTCTGTTTTAATTAAATTTTAATATTTTTCGAGCAGGAATTGAAGTCGTTATTGGGGTGGAATTATTACCCATTTTATACTTACGTTTAATTCGCTAAATATGACTTCCAAATACGAGAAATGGTTGGTTTTAATTTCGAAAAAATTGTCATCCGGTTTCAATTAATTCCAACCCTTTTTTATTGTACGGTATAGGCATATTTCATTAAAAAAAATTGAGATAAGTACATAATACCATGTACAGGATGATAACTTGAGAGGTGTAGTCCACACGTAGGTATAAGAAGATTATATCAATCTAAGATCATACACACCACAACCATACTTTCTTCAATACCTAGCCAAAAGATCATTAGCTCAAGACCTTGACTCAACGACAAATCCTAATGACTATAAAGGATCAATTCTAACTATAAAATCCCTAATTTTATTTCCAATTTAGAGTAGCTCTTCATTTTTTACGATTACAATTTCACAAATCCACCTTCAAACTTATTCTAACGATTATGTAATAGTCATATTAAAAAAAAAATTAATTCAGTTATGCGGAAATAGAGATACCTATAGATATTTAAAATCTACAAGTTTAAAAATGTGTATGAATATTAAAATATTAACGAGGATGGAAACAAAGATGTGGATAAATTTTAAAAACGAGAGTAGTTATACTCCCACCCCAAATTCGCCCTAAACCAGGACACCATATATTTATTATTTATCATTATAAAAAAATATTTATTATTTATTTAACCCAGTTTTTCTTATTTATTAATTATATTCATGACAAATCAGAACTGAAAGGTGTCTGTTTGGGTTGGGCCATGTCCATCTATGGGCCCCTCCTTCTATAGGTTGACTATGTACAGTCAGCCTGTCCATAAGTGAACGTTCAGTTTGGAAAAAGTTCTTTCGTGATTCGATTGTTAATAAATTAAATTTTAACTAAGGTTTGCTCATCACTCGAGTAAAAAGCTAGAACAATAGCTAAAGCCAACTTGAATACTAACCCGATCATGTTAATAGAGTAGGCTTAATAATGCAACGAGATAAGGGTAAAGAACCAAGACTCTAAATTTTACCGTATGAGGAAACATTGAAGATATCATTTTACGTGTACACCATCCAGCCACTTCAGCGTAGGCAGCACCTTCTCCAGAAACAAGGTGAAACTCTCACTAGCAATTGCATTCCCTGCAACATCCATTTGAGTCAACTCCATGTCTTTCAAGATGAAATAGGCTTCCCAATAGTCCCTCCTCCAACCCACATCATTGCTATCCCCATCACTTCCATCAACCCAATGCGATAACGGCGAACGACACTGATATCGGGTCGTGTCGATGGAATGCGCACCTATCTCGTTATTCGAAACGTCCAGTACTTTCAACGACGTCAAATGCCTTAGAGGCTCCAAAGCACTGAAATTTTTCAGCTTGTTGTTGCTCAAACACAGGTGTGAGAGGAGCTGCATTGCCTCCATTCCTGTGGTAAAGATTCGAAATTTAGTTTATAAGGATCTTCAAAAATTGCAGTGAATATCAACACAACATGATTAATAGTTTACCTTTAATTGACTGAAGTTCATTGTTGCTGAGGTCTAGCACTTGAACCCATAGTAACTTTTCGAATGATCCCAGCTGTGAAATTGCTAGCTTGTTGAGTCGCAAACACAATGGACCGCCATTGTTCGACGAAGTAGAGTCACAATAGTTGTAACAATGACTCAGCAAAGACTCCCTACTAGAAGTCACCTGCACAATTGTTGAAACCAAGAACCATCAGTTCATATCATGCAAGACCAAACAAGTTCATCCTTATTTGCCATCCGATTTGAACATTATAAATTTCATTGAATTAGAAGCTAAGACAACTAACCTGTTGCAAGAGAACCAAACTGTGGTTATCTTTGTAATATTGGCGATGAGGAGGGTCCAACTTCATTAGCTCACTGTATAGCTCCAGAACTTCCTTTGAATGGACTGGTTTATCGAAAGGTCTCAATAAATCGTAAGCAGTCAACAGTCTAGCCACAGTCAGCTTCCCAATTTTACTGCAACAAATGGGAACAAGACAAAACCTTTATCAGTTCTCCCATTCCTACATCAAAAAGTATAACAGTGAACATGATATGATCGATGCACCAGTTTTACCAGTCCAATAATTCACGGAAGATGCTAGTCTCTTCATCTAAGATTCTTTCTTGCCATGGTGAAGCTGTTAGCTCTGGTCCATTCTTGATTCTTAGGTTATCAAGTAGGTCAACCAGACCGGGTGTAGCAGAACCAGATTCATAAAGAGAGAAACAATCATCTTTCCACTGCATTCTCCCGGAACTTAAGCCTTCTCCAGATTCAAGTTTGGCATTTTGCACATGCAGTTGAAACGAAATCTGAGAAGGATAACGGTACTGTACACCGATAGAAGAAACAATTCCTGGCAAGTGTCCAACCTTCACCTCTACCTGATAAGTTCCAGAAGAGTCGGGAGCCCCACCAGGTACATCTAAATGCGTAGCCCAGACTTTTGCACTATGAGAGTCAATTACAGGAAACGGCTTCCAAATAAGATCAGTAGTTGAGGTAAACTCAGTTGAGACGCTTACAGTAGATGAGTTTATACCCTCAACAGACTGGTTGAAGTAAAGAATAAGTGGAAATTTCTTCGAATTTTTGAAACTGGACTGATTCACTGGAGAAGCACAACCACTGAGGCGATCAGCTGCTGGCAAAGTAATATCAGAACCATGAACAGGCCATGAAGAAACAAGCAGGGGATACTCAGATCTGACAGTTTGATCAAGAAGCCAAAGATGATAGAACCATCCACTTTGATCATCTTCGTCAGTAAAAAGAGCTTCACGCACCAATTCATACTCCCTGGTTAGAACCTCTTCTCTATTGGTAAAGCCTTCAGCTTTCTTGTTCATCAAGTTTGACAGAAGTACACTGAGAATTTTCCCAAAAAGTGAACAAATATAAGTTAAGAAACAAGCAAACCAAACGTTTGCAGAAGCAACTAAACGCTATCCCAACCAGGAACCTATCCAAAAGAATACAGCTTACAAGTGTATTATACAACTGGAGAAAATTTGATTTATACTTGGAGATCTGACTTTAGAAACAAACTTTGCTTCTTCATGATCATGATCTACTGTGCATGCATAAGTAACCAATAAACCAGAAATACTACAGAAGAACTTGAAGCGTGCACCAAACCAAATCACCTCACCTGCGATTATGCCAGGCAGAATAGTTGCTGAGATTTTTCTCAATCAGATTCTGAGTGTGCTCTACTTCATCCTCGTCTGAACGTTTCATCAATGCTGCCACAAATCTGTACATAGACATCCAGAAAAAAGTAACCTCAATGAAAACATCTAAACGCTGAAGAAAATCTATATTCCCAAGTATTTTACCTGCGGTAGTTCCAGGCATGAAAATTGCGCGCATCCTTAGATTGGAATTTGTCCAGAAGCTCCAGCTCCTTATCAACAGAAGAATGCCCTTTGGACAGCACCCATTTCCTATGGTGCCAAGCTCCATACGATTTATAATTCTGCTTCAACGCATTCTCCACCTACAAAACAAACACTAATATCACCTTACAAAACCCATGAACAACAACAAAGTAAGTAACCAATGTGGATTTCAAATTTCACACCACTTTAAGTTCAGCATCGAGAATGGAGTCAACCGAGTCGGGATTGGATTCAGAGTGAGCTAGAGCTAGATTGTGGTGAACAGCAAGCTTCCTGTAGTTCCAAGCAGTGTACAGCTCGGGATTGATCTCGAGAAGTTTGGCGCTCAACTCTACAGCTTCTTTGGTGTAACTGAAAACAGGAGAGGAGATGAAAAACAGATGAGGAAGAAGAAGAGAAAGAGAGAAGGTATATGGATTTACATTTTGTTCTGGTGATTGGAAATGAAATCCGATTGGAGGGCTCGGAGCTTGCTGGCCTTGGCAAGTAATCCAGCTTCATCGACGGGCTTCGAGGGATTACGAGGGCGGCCGTGCATTGTTTGAGTTCTGAAGAAGAGAAAATTCTCAGTTGGAGAACAGACGATGCGTAAGGAAGTGATGAACAAGTAGACCGGCTTGATCGGGTGCCGAAACCGATTCGGTCTAACCGTCTAAACATAATCAGATTCTGGGTAAAAGAAGGTGAAACCCGACCACATAGTAATTAAAGGGCGGATTTGTCACTATCACACACATAACAGTGTTTGGATTTACTCATATTCTATCTATAAAATTTTAAATATAATAATATCCGATGTACTAATTTAAGAATATAGTGACATCTCATTTTACTCGATATTTATTCATATTTCTATCCGTATCGGAGTGAATCACTGGGCTGAGCCCAAGTGCAATAGCGCAGATATCATCGGGATACAAAATGGGCTTTCTTCATGCACGGAGGCCCACCCCGCGTTTGTGTGAGCAGTTCCCAGAGCTTCACTATTTCAGTCGACAAAATGACAGCGCGTGCTTTCAACTCACTTTCCTCCCCTCTCCAGAATTCAAAAAAACCAGTCTCACCTCGAGAACCGGATTCTGCAAACAATGAGTAGCCGTGGCGATCGAGATTTGTGGTCGGAGTTAATGGCCGAAGAGGAATGCGGAGGAGGAGATCGTCATCGTCTAAAGCAGCAGCAGCAGCCGGAGCAAGCCATTTACCGACGCAGATGCCCCGCGGCTCAACCCCAATCTCACCTGGAACCTCTTGCTCCACTGTAAGACCTCTCAGTTCAATACAATTCTAACCTCATATAGTGTTTTTCCTTGCTAATGGATGATCTCGTTTTTAATTCTTCCTGTTTCGGTTCTCATCTCAGGAATCAGTCTCACTTGAACAATCTGAATCGTCCGAGTTTGGTTCCTCCTCCTGTCAAGCGACTTAGCTGGAATCGTTCTCTGTCCACCAGGTCTCGATTTTCTTCCTCGAAACTCTTAATTTTCAGCTCACTTGTGCTATGATTAAGTTCAAGTTTGCCCGAGTAAAAACCTAGGGTAGGAAACCTTTTGATAATTTCTCATTTTCTGCTCACGATATGATCTTCACTTCCGAATGATGATTCCTTACAGAGGGAGGGTTAGCATAGCTGTCGTAGCTTCTGTCGACGATGGCCCTCAAAAGAAGAATAAGCCGAAGCTGCCCAGGGGAAATGGAAAGGTGAAGGGAAAGGGAAAACCATCTGTTCATAGGGTATTTCATCACTTCGACTGATCGTTACTCTTTTTTCACATTTTATCTTCGTTGTGTGTTTTCTCTTATGGCTGTTTCCTGATCTCAACGGCTAGCAGCCTCCTCAAAACTTTGAGAAGGAGCGGGAATACTTTAAGGAAGTTGATGATTTTGAATTGCTGGAGGAGAGCCCTTCTCCCAAGCATCCTTCCACCTGGGTCGCATCCAATCCAACTGATGCTGCACTCGTCCAGCCTCTCCATTCCAGATTACCCAATTGGTTAATCTCGCACAATTTCAGCTCCAGTTCTGATATTTCCACCACACTGTCTAAGATATTAGTTACTCCAGACATGCCTTCGCAACCTATCGACACGAATGGTTTTGGCAACTTCGATTTGAAGACCCCAGAAAAGGATTCCTTTAAACCTCATTCCAATGTGCATTCCACCGTAGCAAGAATCCATTCGTACCTGCCACACAAAGCTGTTAATCGAATAGAGAATAGTAGGTTCTCTGGAGAGGGTGTGCCTGGTGTTGAATTTGAAGACATCGATGCTGCTGTTAGGAAGTTGTCTTTGGCATCGACATCTTCTTCATTGGATCTTGACTTTGTGGATCCTTTTGCGGCTCTATTAGCTTACTGCGGTCAATCATCCCCGTCAACACTGTTGGATGTGTTCTCAAAATACTGGTTTGTTCATTTTCATTATCAATACGTTCGTCAAACTGTCTTTTCTAATTGTATTTCTCAACCAGCTTTTTGTTTATCTTTTTGATATTTCTCGTGGAGATCGTCATTGGCATTTTTCTTTTGCTTCCATAAACTAACGAGAAACATAAATTTCCTTTCCAGTCACCCGGATGATATAGTGAAAGTGGGTGAAGGTACTTATGGTGAAGCCTTTAAAGTAGGCAATACTGTGTGTAAATTAGTACCGATCGATGGCGACTTGCGAGTAAATGGAGAAGTGCAAAAGGTATTCATTTTGGTATCTATCATTGGTTCTAAATTTGTGTTGTTTTTAGTGCGTGTCTTCAATATGAGATACTTATTTGCTTCTCTGTGAGTTACTTATCATTCACAATTACCAAAGCTCTCTCAATTGTTGAATCCACCTTTCATTATCTTATACTAAGAACTGCATGTGGCTGAATCATTTGGTATTTTTCAGAGATCAGAAGAACTCCTTGAAGAGGTCATTCTTTCCAAGACTCTTAATGGACTGAGAAGCGGTGCTTCGGTACAAAATGCATGCACAACATTCATTGAGACTCTGGAGTAAGTTTGTTACTTTCTTAAGCTATCCCCATCTTTCCATTGTCATTTTAGAGGATGATTCGTTCCCGTTAAATATAGGAATAGTGGTGATGCGGAATTTACATTTTCATTCTTACATCCCAAAATCTCATTGCTGGACAGGTTAAAGGTGTGCCAAGGTCCTTACGATCCTGCATTAATTAAGGCATGGGAAGAATGGGATGAACAGAACAATTCCGAAAATGATCACCCTAGGGGTTTCCCGGAGAAACAGGTACATATTTTTTTAATCTAAAGCCTCTTGTTAACATCTCGACTCATCTAGAAGTCCATTTTCTTGCAGTCCACTATAGGCTTTCAGGGCAACTATTCAAAGTAGATAGTTTGCTTTCCCAGATACCATGCATTTCAACATAACTTGAATGTGAATGCTCTATAATAGTTGGTAATGTCTGCAGCGGTACGTTGTATTCATATTGCAACATGGTGGCAAAGACCTTGAAAGCTTTGTGCTTTTGAACTTTGATGAAGCGCGGAGCTTATTGGTCCAGGTAACTAAAAGCTCACTTATCATCTTTCTTGATAAAACCCATAAGAGGCTTCTGGGATGTAATAAATACCTATTGTGCATTGCAGATAGCGTCCGCATTTGCAGTCGCAGAAGCAGCATATGAATTCGAACATCGCGATCTTCACTGGTGAGCTCACCATATGTGCTCAACTATATCACATCTTCCGTTGCACAAGTACTGGTCAAGGAGTACTTTTTCTTTTCCAGGGGAAACATTCTTTTAAGCCGAAATGAATCTGCCAAACTCCAGTTTACCCTCGAAGGAAAGAAAAGGGTTCTCAAAACATTTGGCCTGTCAGTGTCAGTAATCGATTTCACCCTGTCCCGAATTAGTACCGGTGAGATATCTACCTCTTTCTCTCGTGTTCTGGTTAGATTTGTTCTAAATTTACCAAACTAACAAAGTCTTATGTACTCAGGTCAGGATATACTGTTCTTCGATATGTCATCTGATCCTGACTTGTTCAAGGGTCCAAAGGGGGATAGACAGGTAAAGCTGAACCAACTAAGAAACCCCATTAAATGTTAAACTCTCGTCTGCTTGATTCACAGTTTCCTTAATGGCATTTGCAGGCAGAAACATATAGAAAGATGAAGGAGGTTACAAAAGACTCCTGGGAAGGAAGGTAATGCCATTGATTCCTCTGTCTCTTAACCGTTTTGTGCTTTGTTGTCAAACTCAACCAATCCAGTTGATGTACTTGTACTGACTGCAGCCATCCAAGGACAAACGTCTTATGGCTGCTTTACTTGGTCGACATCTTGCTCTTGAAGAAATCCTTTGTAAGTAGTTTCATTCACAGACTTTGTTGTTAGCTTGTTCTTAGTCGGCTGGAAATTATTTGTTTGCACTGTGTTTGTTCGTCAGGAACGTTCGTCTAAACACGAAAGAGAGATGCGTTCACTGAAGAAGAGGCTGGACCAGTACAAGTCAGCCAAAGAAGCGATTTCTGATGCTTTCTTTACCGACTTGATGGAGGAGGTTAGTTAATTGAAAATTTGAAACCGAAAATTGAGGTCAAGCCAATTCTGGCCCGGCTTGATAGGCTCGCTGGCTGATTCGTTAACTTGCGAGCCGGTTTAATTCAGATAGCTCATCATGACCTGGCTCAATTAGTAGCTTTCGAGCCAACTCTATGGTTTGGCACTTGATTGTAATTTATAAGCTCCATTATTTTTGTTTTATGAGCTCGTTTATATAACCTCTTTTAATCTCTTGAGGCGTATTCACCAGCCTAGTTCGTGTTGACGAGCTGTCGTGTTCGTTACAGTTATCGACCCGAGCTTTATCTGATTAACGAGCTGGTTCTATTAGTGGCTTGCGAGTCAGTTGGATGGTCCGGCTCACGAGCCAACTTAATTATGAGCTCGGGGTTTTACTTTGTATTGATGAGCATGCTTATATAACCTCTTCTAATCTTTTGATACCTACTCAAAAGCCGGGTTGGGTTTCAATTTTACCAAGCCGAGCTTGTTATGGCTATTGAAACAAGCTCGTTATAGTTATCGACCCGAGCTTGATCTGGCTATCGAACTGAGCCCGTTCCTGTCACGGAACAAGCTCGTTGTTGTAAGCCAAACAGGAGCCAAGGCTGTAGTGTTTGTTTGATCGAGCTCGAATACGAAAGCTCGAATCGAGCTCGAGCCCACCGATGACTTTACCATGTTCCTGGTTAAGGTTTGGGGGAGACAAGGCCTAGTCAACAGAAGTTGCTTTTCGATATTTGTTTGATCCATGTGGGTTGTTGTCTTTCTTATCCTGACAAAAGAAATGAAAAAGAAAATAACCAGATTAATTATTAATTATTTACTGGTTTATTTTTCATGCTTTCCTTAAAGCCCTATTTAATTGTTAAAAAGGAACGGAAATGGAATAATTATTATGCTAATGATGATGATTATCGATTCCTTAATGTGAAGGCGATTCGATTTGGTGACGAAACCAGTCATCTCTCGACACGCTTTAGTTACATGCATCGTGATGATATGTTATCGCTAATCGAGCAGATGTAGGGCTTGTTTGTTTTAAGGGGGAATTTAGAGCTTTCACGAGTCTAACTTATCTATTCAATACGATATATCTCGACGTGTTTTAGTTACATGTATTTATAACTTTTACGAGTTCAATTCACCTATTCAACGTAATATATCTCGACACATGTGTTACTACTTCTTACTTAATTGAGTGAACGCATCGGTAGCTTTTACCAATCCAATTTATAAGTTTAATGCAACACCTATATATATCGGCACATGTTACCACTTCTAACTCAGTCAAGTAACTTCTACGAGTCCGATTCACCCCACTGAGTATGCAAACGGTAAAAGAGATGAATAGATAGGTTTGGTTTTTGGGAGGTTTGAGGATAGTTATGGTCTACCTATTACCCATCTACCTTGTAACATCTCAGTTTTACACAATAAAATAAACGAGAAATTGTTCTGGGACTGACAGTCGACACAGTTTAGAAATAGTACAAAATATAATTAAAAATATACATAAATGATACTCGTAAGCTTTTTGGAAAAACTAGAATGTTACGCCGAACAATTTATTTTTGGAAGCTGGTGTCAAATAGTGAATTGACCCATTTTTAAAAGAAATCCCAAAAATACATAGTCTCAACAACATCCCAACTTCAGCCTGGCGGCAAATGAGCAGATCCTCTATTAATTCTTCTGATACAATATAACCTGTCAAGAACTGGTGGGTGGCTCGGGGTCAGTCTTCCGAAATTATCATATAAATACCAATATTGGAAATCATTGGAAAAGACAACCATATAGCCCGTAAAACACATTTTACAATTCTGATTCTAACTTCCGTATTTTAATTGGAATCCCGACTCACATATGCTGACGACCCATATACATGTTAGTGGCATGTACAAATGATTTCAGGTGCGATTCACATGGATTGGGACTGGGGAGAGGGTCACATGTATGAATTATGACAATTGGAGGAGTTTAATCAGCAGGAAGGCGCCGTAAATTCTTGTTGTTGTGTATCGGAGGTTGCCGGATAAAACCAAAAGTCGCCATCGGAAGCTCAACGAAGACGAAGAGGGTGACCAGATTCAACCAATCTCCAAACAACGTCGTTTAATGGTTGAGCAAAAAAAATGAACTTAAAATTAAAACCAAACTGCTTCTTCTAAGACTTGAACTCAAATCAATGAACTTGAGAATTGGTTAGTTAACCAATTGAATTACTAACAAATTTATGGTTTGCAAACTAGATTAACTATACTTAAACTATACGAAGCTTAATGAGCCAACCTTTTGATTAGCAACTAATGTCACCATTTGAAAAATTATTATTATATAATACTAGTATAAACCCAATTTGTATGAATAGATTAGAGACTTTTATATAAATATTTTCGTACTAAGGTCAAGATATTATACACTTTCACGATAATTATTAACCATAATTATTCCCATTTTCATTTTGGTGATAGATTTAGTTTCTTATCATATGCATCCAGTTACAGTTATAACGTACAGCTCCTAACGGTTATTCACCGTTGTGCAAAAAAAATACAAAATGAAACAAAAAACACACACTTTTTCCATGTGAAATTTTCCAAATTCAATTCGAAATTAGAAATGACATCTGATAAAATTAACTGTAACATTTATAGTTAATTTATGGGCTTCACCATTTGAAATGTTAGTGGGCATTGTGTTTCACCGCTACTGTTAGTGGGTGTTATTGGGCTGAACGTCGAATATTATTGGGCTTCATCTTTTCAATAATGCGGGTAAATGGAGGTTCAGTTGCGGGTCGGTGATGGTTATGGTGATTGTGCGGTTATTATGAAATTTATAACCTAATCTTACTCATTATTAGCGATAAATGATTATAATCGTAATTTAAAAATATCAAATTAATATGATTAATAACCGTCAAACTTAATTAAGTTATAATCGATTAAATGGTTAAACGATGAGAATTGACAAGTGTATGAATAGACCAAAGAGAAGTGGAATAAGAGAAAGTCCAATCCTTGACCACAAAGGCTGACGACGAATGCGATGGTGTCCCGCCGTTAGGGATTTGTATTAAATTCCAAAGTGGGATTTGACGGTGTTAAAGAAGAAAGAAAAATATCATCCACCTCAGATAACGATGGGAGAAGCAGCCTTGTCCCTGTCTCTTTTCTTCTACTTTTTCTTCCTCCTCTGCCTAATCTTTGCTTTTACCATTAGCGCAGAAAGCAACTGGAGAAAAGTTTGGGTTCAAGATAAGAGACACCACCTTCCTCCCCTCCAATGCCGATGCAGTAGTGAGGTGTATGGGAACATAACACGATTTTTCTGTATGTACCAGTTCTTCCTCACAAAGTAACAAAACCACCAGTGGGACCTTGTCATATCTTCATCATCATCATCATCGTCAGCATCAAGAGAAAGGAAAGGAAAGTTAAAGTTAAACCCACCACTCTCTCACCGCCACCATTGCCAATAAGAGTTCCCAAGTTGGTATCTTCTTTCCCCAACTCTCCTTTGCAGCTACAATGGTGGTCTCCTCTCAGCTCCTTCTTCTCTTCCTCCTCTGCTCCTCTCTCCTTACTCTGCCTGCTGCCGGTGAGTTCTTCTTCTCTTTACTGTTTGTTTCACTGTTCTTAGTTCTTATGGAAGCCCAGGTGTTGTGGTTTTAGGTAAGATTTGATATCTGGAATTATGTTCACTAGGAAACTTGGATTCGGGCTAGTAAAAGAAGAAGCTTTGGTATCTAGATTTTAGAGAACCATGCTGGCATGATTACTAAGAAATTTGAATGGAGACGAGTGAAAGAAAATTCAGTTGAGGTGGAACCATGATTTTCTCATTCTCTGTGTGGTGTGATTTGATTGTTTTTTACAGGAACAGGAACTCTAGTGGGTTTGTTCTACAATGGCGGAGAGAATGCTGCGACTTCATCAAAGATCTTGTCTTTGCTTCCTTCCTCTCAGATTCAAGGTCCCAGGTCTACAAGCTGGGAGTTTCATCAACTGTTTCCTTCTTCTAGGAGGGAGCTAAGTTCGAAGGTGGAAGCTTTTGTTAACAAAGATGGAGTTACAATCCCTACCACTACCCCTACAATCATTACTGTCCCTGCAACTATCCCTACTCCCACTACAGCCACCAATAATCCTCCTGTAACTCCTCTCCCTCTTCCCACCACCATTCCTCCCACAAACCCTGCCGCCACAACTCCACCAGTTACCATTCCTGGCGGTGTTGGCCAGCAACCAGTTACCAATCCAGCCACCACTTACCCTGTCCCTTCAACTGGTACGGTACCAAACCCTGCTGGTACTGTACCACCACCTGCTGGTACTGTACCAAACCCAGTTGTTGCTCCACCTGCTGTCACAAACCCTGTTGTTGCTCCTCCTGCAGTGACAAACCCTCCTGCTGGAACGACCAATGCTCCAGGAGTTTCGTGGCAGAGCTGGTGTGTGGCGAAAGGGGGTGTGTCAGCGGCTTCATTGCAGGCGGCACTGGATTATGCATGTGGAACTGGAGGTGTGGATTGTTCACAAATCCAGCAAGGTGCTGCTTGTTACAACCCCAACACTCTTCAGAACCATGCTTCTTTTGCTTTTAATAACTACTATCAGAAGAATCCTGTGGCTACCAGCTGTGATTTCGGTGGGACTGCTGTTGTCGTCAGTAATAATCCAAGTAAGATATCCTTCTTCTTCTGGTTCTATAGTTTAATTCACTGAGAAATGTTGGATTCCAATAACTAAAGTTGTTGAGAGGGATTCATAATTGGTTTTATATAACATTCATTGACACGCCCTTCAGAAAAAAAAGTCGGTTTCAAGTTTTTATAGGTCGACCTTGCTTGTGCAAGCGAATTGGTGATAGCGTGTTTCATTCTTGAGTTGTTGAGAGAGATTCACAATTGGTTTATATGCTATTTTTTTATAGATGTACTGATTTATATGACATTCTAGTAATTCGAGTTATTGAAAAACAGGTTCTGGAACATGCACGTATCCTTCATCCTCGTCATCTTCATCATCATCTTCATCGACTTCATCTCCCCCCACGACGACAGCAACCTCTCCATTGACGCCAACATCTCCCACACCGTCGACATCAACTACCAATCCCGTCACCACTAACCCTACTACGATTTCATCTCCCTCCGGAAATGGAATATCAGGGTAAGAAGACAATCCATTCTCAGTGTCTTTAGTCGAGGGTAGTTTTATTTAACCAACTCATAATCGTGTTTTTCCTGCAATTCTACAGCACCAGTGTTACTCCTCCATCAGTGTTGAACTCAAGCAGCAGCAGCCCTACTGCTGGCACTGCCAACGTGTTCGGTTTCGACAATCCTCCAGGAGTCACCACCGAAGGTCCAATGGCTTCCGACTCAGCTGCTTTGCGACCGTTGATCCGATGTGTGGTTCTTGCCGTGTGCTTCATAGCCGGAGCAGTCGTTTTTTACGTGTAGAGTGGCTGGTTTGGGTTTGGTCCTTTTTGAACATTCTGACATGTAGTGTACAGAAGAGTAAGTTGGAGCAGCAAGGGACATTTTAGTTTGTGCTATGTTACACTATTAGGTGCATGTTATTTAGTACTAGCTTTTAGATGAAGTTATTATTTGGTTTACACAAGCACAATTGGTGCTTTCAGTTCCAGCTAGCCCAAAGGCTATTAATGAGCCGAGTCGAGCCGAATTTAAGTTTGGCTCGTCACCTTTTATGACTAATTGAGTTCACGCTAGAAAATTTAAACGCGTGTCGAGCTTGAGCTTATGAGTCTGGCTTATTACCTACCATTGCTGAGCTAAACTTGAACTCAGCTCAAACTTTGTTCATTAAAACCTTATAATGAGCTCAATTTGAGGCTTGTGCACTGAAATACATCAATGAATCAAGCTCAAGAACAAGCTACTCTTAAACTTACAAGTTTCTATTTTTTATTTCATTTGAATCGGTTAAAACCTATAACAATATATACACTTGTGTTTTCATTTGAAACGGTAAAACCTATAACAATGTATATTGACTACGGTAGTTGGGGCAAAACACGTACATTACCAAGTTTATATGGGTAAGAGCATATACAAGTTCAAACTTAACTCATTTAAAATCGTGCCGAATCATAAACAAACTTTTTTTTAACCTTTTTGTTAACCAAACTCCAAGTTGCTCGCAAGGGGCTTGGCTCCAAATCCGCTCTAAGCAAGCCTAAACTTCGCAAATCATTTGATTTGTGGAAGCCAAGATCAGCAAACAGCATTATCAAAAGTCTTGGCCTCTTCGGGATACTGCAATCATTTATGCTAACTAATAGGGAAGAGAAGTCAAAGACAACACTCAATTTCACCCACCTGCGTCAGATTTCTTTGGATTCCCAATTCAAATGCAGATTTACTAATCCAAGCTAGTTTGACAATATTGAGATACTGCTACCAGAAAACTGAACATTCTGTGGCATCTACCTTCTAAGCCACTATCTTACTACACGTTATATACGACACTACATACTAGATCTAGCCTCTACAGGTCCCCTGAACATACCTACCAGGTAAGAGGTGATCTATATATACACCAGACTATACTCTCCGCCGAAGTTATATCCTCATCATCGCTTCGAGAACATCACCAGTACTAACATGGACATGGAAGCTACAATCTTGAAGCTAGATGTTTCCCAGAAGTTCTGCTTTTCGTTGCTATTTCCTTCTCCGAGTGTCTGCTTCACTACTAATTGGTTCTGGAGTTCTTTAATAGCTCTGTCTCTTCGTTCCCCCATCTGTTACAACCAAAAAGAAATGAACTTTGACGCATGGAAGGTATGAGGGTTCGCTAAACTAGATTGTATAATGCAATATGTAGTTGCATGTTCATATGCCAAATCAAGGAACTTGATAAGAACTGTTGTTGTAGATCAGAAGTTTAGATGCTTATCCGGAGACTGACATTCGTTCTAACAAGGTATACCCTACTTAACAAGATACGGAATTTACCAAAAAGAAATGAACTTTGAAGAATGGAAGGTAGGAAGGTCGGGTAAACTAGATCACGTATGCAATATGTTGCAAGGTATATGCCAAATCAAGGAACTTGATAAGAACAGTTGTTGCAGATCAGAAGGTTAGGTGCTTATTCGAAGACCGCCATTCGTTCTATTAAGGTATAACCTACTTTAGGTGCAAAATAACAGTACAAGATGCGAAATTTACCCTGACGAGCTTTCTTGTCTGAGAACGAGCTTCCTGAAGACAGAATTCTAACTTTAAAACTCTCTTTCTCAGTTCTTGATCAGCTCGCCTCTGTTTCTCTAGCTGTTATTAACAAAGTTACATACAGTCTCATAGATAAGCATAATGAGAGACGATAAGAAAGAACTTGAATTTGACAATACTAGAATAAGAGGGATCCAAACCTGAGACTCCAAATCATTGGTCTTAACCTTCCAGTCAGCAGACATAATCCTGATTTCATCTCTCAACTTCACTATCTCTTCATCCTTACCAATCAAAAGCTTATTGATTTTTTCAAAATTCTTAGGGGACACCTCATCCAGAATCTTCCTCAGCTCGCAGTCTTTGCTCTCCCCAGCAGAGGCGATCGCTTGCATAATGTCGTGCTCAATTCTCAAGACTTCATCTTTAAGTTGCTTCTGAGAGTCCTCCCTTTCTTGAAGATCCTTGCGCAAGCTATCCAACTGCTTTCCTAGCCTAGTTACGCGGTCCTCGTTCTCTTTTACCGAAGTGTTCTTCGAATCTAGCTCCTTCAATAATGCCAAGCATTGTAGCTGTGTGGACTGTGCCGCTGTTGCACTTGCATCTGCGGTTGCTTGAGTGGCAGCAAGTTCCGATCTTAGACTGTCCAAATCCTTCAGGTACTACACCCCACATGTAACACAATAATCAGAACTAAAACTTCCTAAAATTACACTAATCAGTTATTGACACACACAACACAATCACTTCCATCGTAGATACATGGAAACAGCTAAATCGAAAAAGCACCCAACTTTAAGAACCAGATCCAAAGATGTTTGAATAACATACATACCAAAATTCACTAACATTACAGTAACCATAGTCACTGACACCCACACAACACAATCACTTCCATTATAGATACATAAGGAAATAGTCAAACCTAAAGCATCGAACTTTAAGAACCAGATCCAATAGTTGACTAATAACACAAAGTAATTGTATTCTCTAAATGGAAACTCTTACATTTCAGAGGCAAGAATTGGTAAATCACTAATGTAAGGTATATAGTGAGTGTGGGCTCCTCTAGAAAAAGGAACAAACAGAAACATGAAGAGGAAAGCTTATTAATTTACAATTCAAAAGAGGGGCAAGATCAGGATGCTAGCCATCATGATGATCGAAGTGTGGATGAATATACGGATTGTAATCATGTTCAAAAATTTCAAAATCTTGCAAAAAGTAGAGGAAAGTAGGCACACAAAAGTACAAAAAGAGAGGCAAGCTGCAAAAGCCAAATGGAAAAGAAACAGAAAGAAAGAAAACAAAACAGATTAATTGAGAGTAGTGGAGGGACCTGCTCGACAGTAGAAGTAGACGCATGAAGCTGAGAATTCCTCTCTTCCAAAGTATGGTGCAGTCTACTAATCTGCTCTTCCATGCCCTTCGCTTTGTTTTCTGCTTCCTGGTGGGGAACAAAAGGTGTAATATAAACTCTAATTATTCTAATGGAGATCATGATTGTGTTGTTAAATACTATAAGAAGGGAGGGGAACCTGTCGGTTGAAGGATTCTTTAGCAAATGACTGTTCTTGAGATGAGAGGCGACTCCTGACATCCTTCAGCTCAGCAGCTAAAGAGACAACGTTGCGCCTAAAGAGTTGCTTCTTCTCATTCAAATCTTTCAACAGTGGATCAATCTCTCCATCAGTAGAAACTGAGATGGTACATGAAGATCTTCTTCCCTGAACTGACATGAGGAGGAAGATGGGGTGAAATGAAGATGATTCCTTTGTTGTTTTGTTGATACACAGAGGATGTGGATCAAAGAAGGATCTGGAAGTCTGGAACCCCCTTTTTCTTCTTCCTATGTTTCTCTACTTGTGGATTGAAGATGGTGACGTCTACTGGGACATGTGAGGGGATGAGCAGTTGGGGTGCATTTAATTCGAAGGTGAAGGCAACCCAACAAGTATCCTCATCTCATCTCTCTGCAAAAATATAGTATTTACCCCATCAATCAAACAAACCCTAAACAAAAATAGAAGCAATACTAAGTGATGAAATAGTTTCAAACTTTCAGCAACTGGAATCCAAACTGAGGAGCAAGCCAGAAGAAGGCGTCACAGATGAGACAAATTTGAAACCAACAATTTGAATAAAACAAATGAAAGATGGGGAAGTAAGCCTAAATGGGATTCACAATCACAGGTAAACCTATAAACTTAAAATTTAAAAACAAGAAAGAACACATGGCTGACATTGCAACTGCAGAGCAAACTCTGGTCAACGCTACACAGCTAAAGAAGGTGAAAGGGGGAGGCTTTCTCAGCTTCCATAATCGCATTTCTTCAGGAGAAAGCAGAAAAAAAAAAGCAGTTACAGCAAAGAAGAGTAGAAAAGGGAATATAGAAAGCCATACATGCAACAAAGGGAAAGAATCAAAGAGGATTTGTTTCTTCAGTTCAGCTTACCAAGCCATTAATATTGGCTAAAGCGTTTGTTTCAGCAGAGCAGAAGTTGAGCAGTCGGAGGTAGAAGAAGAAGACGACGACGGTCAAAGGGTTTCTTCTTTCCCGTTCATTCAATTACAAAGAGAGTATCTTTTTTCATTTTGGTTTCTGGGTCTCTGTTTGATTGAACTGAACCCACATACGTTATACACGTTATTTCCGTATTCATTTTCTGGATTTATTCAGCGGTCAGCACCACTGCTGCCCGCATTTATTACTCTGGTTATGGATTTAGATTTGGATCTTGGTTGATATTAAACTGATTAAGGATTACGATAGCCGTAAATTCGGAAATAATTGATTTAATTGTTGTGTTGGCTAATTTTTAATTAACTTACACTTAAGAAACAGACAGCCACCGGGGTGACACGTAGACGAAGCTGGTTGGTTGGTTGGGTTGTTTTTTTCAAACCGAGTCATAATTTTTGGGTTTTCGGGCAGGTGGCCGACCTGGCTAGCTGGAACCAAGAGAATACAAAGCTTTAGTATTTTTGAAGTTGCTTTCAGTTTCGCCTTTGGGCGCGCAAATGTCGTGTTTTTTTATGTGGGGAAACGAGCCAAATATCTGCTGCTTCTCCGACCCCACACGTGTCCGCTCCGACGGCCGTCAGATCCTTCGAGATCCCTAGTCGACCTCAGTCCGTGGGCCTACGTATAAGGATCGTCTGGGCCCCGCGATCTGCTGCGAGCTTGCGTTAGATGGGCTTTGGAGATTGGGCCTAGACTGGGCTTAGCCAGAAGGATCGCGGGTCCCGCCGGTGATGTTCAAGTAAGAGCAAGGAGGACAGGAACCGCCGGCGGAGGGAGGCTGTTGCTCTGAAATAGGCTTGGCAATCCTGCTTCATTGCTTGATCGATTATAAACTTACCGAGTTTGGCGGTTATTAATCGGACGTTGACGGGGTATTTTGAAGTTACGGTTATAACCATTAACCACTAAAAATGGATAATGTTAGGTTATGGGTTTTGTAATAACCGCACATTCACCGTAATGATACCCATGACCATTACCGACCCGCAATATAACAAACATTTAACAATCAATACATGAGTCCAAAAATAAGGCCACTAGATAATCTAAATGTACATAAAATTTATCAAGAAAACTAAATCCGATATAAAACTCAATCATTATTCTTCCATGAAAAATATCACATCCACTACTTTAGAGATGAATTAAAATGAATGCATTTTTTATTTTTGATTTTTTCATAACTGAAAGTGATTATAACTGTTAACCGTATGTGTACGGTGATGGAATTAATTTTATCATCGAAACGGAAACGAGAATAGTTATGGTTAATAACCGCCACAAAGACGGATAGATAATATGTATACCATAATCATTCTCGAACCTTCCCGTTACCGAGCATACTACGAAATAAACACATGTTATTAATGGTGGCCTGAATGATTGCATACATCAGCAAAACCAGATCATCTGTACATGTGAAACAAGATTTCACAGATACCCCATAACAGCAAACCGATTTCATTTCGAATCGGGCAGGGAAGCACAGGTGAACTTATCTCTAACCAATTGGTTCACAGCATCTCTAAGCCTGTGATAGTCTTCAGTCTTATTGTACAGCTGATGAGAAATCCTAACGTAACCAGTTATAATCACAGCAACTCCATCGTCCTTCTCATCAGACCGCTGCTGCTTGTTGAAGTATATCGGGACTTCCACTCTGAAGCAATCCCTGAGATGAACTCTGAGCTTCAGCGCATCGGAGTCGCTTCGAATTCCTAACAATGCCGGCAATCCAACCATCACCATACTCGAACACATATGCGGAGGGCAACCCAAGTGTGTCCCCCAAGCTTCCGCCAGCATTTTGCCCATTTCGACGACGGCTGTATGGTTCTTCTCCTTGATCGCTTCCATCCCTCCTGGATAGCTGTTGACGAACTCCATCGCTCGCGGCACCACCAGCTGCGCGCTGTAATCCCTCGTCCCTGTTGAAAAATCGACAGCAAATGACCGAGATAAAGATGGATCAAAAGAAAGATCACACAAACTATTTCACGTGCAATATCTTTTGCGGGAAATGGCGACGAAAGCTCTACTAACGATCAGAGAGTGCAAATTCCAAAAGGAGATTTACGATTAGATCACAGGTAGGACTATTCGTGAATCGAGCCAAGCAATTCACTGTGCTCAAGTTTAACTCGTTACTTTCTAAGCAAGTTCGAATTAGAAAATTTTAGCGCTTGTGGAGCTCGAACCTATTTAAATCTAGTTCATTAATTAATCTTGACGAGCCACTTGAATAACCTATAAATCCACAAACAAGAGGTAATTAAGCCAGGTGAAAACAGACACTGATCAACGAACTTCAACCGTACCTATCCAGCCGCTCTCCACCGGCAATCCATTGCCATACTCGTGAGACACCACCGGATGATGCAGTTGCGGATGATGATGATGATTATCGAATTCCTTCCTGCAGTAGAGGAAAGCTACAGAAGGAGGGCAGAAGAACCACTTATGCAGATTACTGGTGTAGAAATCAGCTCCAATCTCCTGCATATCCACATCAACGCATCCAATTCCGTGAGCAGCGTCCACGAACACTTGTTCAACGCCCTCCTCTCTGCAGATCTTGACCAGATCCTTCACCGGGATCACCACCGTCGGCATCGACGTCACGTGATCGATCACTGCCACCCTAATTCTCCTCCCTTCCGCCTTCCCCTTCGCCAGCGCTTTCCGGAAATTGTCGACGATCTCCTCCTCGGATCGGACAGGGAAAGGTAAGTCGACCTCGATGACGTGGCCGCCGGCTCTGGTGATGTACGCCTCTACCGACTTCTTCACCGCGCCGTAGGCGTGGTGAAGCATCACGGCGGCGTCCCCGGGGGAGAATCTCCCCTCGGCGAACGACCAGGAGCAGTGCTGGAGGAAGATGGCGGCGGCGGTGGTGGCGTTGTCCACTAAGGAGATCTCGTCCACGTGGCGCGCGTTGACTAAGGACGCGACGAGGGTGCGTGAGCGGGCGATGGCTGGCTGGAGGAGGTTGAGGAAGAAGTGGTCGGGTTGGCGGAGGAACTGACCTTGCCAGTCTTGCTGCGCGGCGGTGACGGAGCGTGGACAGCACCCGAAGCTGCCGTTGTTGATTCGCGCCACGGATGGGTCGTGGTGGGAGAATTCCGAGGTGGCGTCGCCGCCGTTCATCTGGGGAATTTGACGACGAGAGAAAGGGAAAGAAGACTGCTTATTACTAGTTGAAAGAAGAAGTAAGAAAGGAAAGGAAGTGCTTTGTTCTTCTGTTGCTTAAATGACATCATCATCACCATAATACAGTAAAAGTATCCAGAGCATTAGATGATGATTAACAAATTCATCCATGATTAAGCAGTAATTAATTTCGCATCTCTACATAATTTAGCAAGTCGTTAATCCAAAACATACTCCGCCCACTTCCAGACATTCTTACTAGGGTTAAAGCTTTCGACTTTCGTCGATAATTGTGAAGCAGGAGATCATCATCTGTGTCGATGTATACTAACGCTGGACTGAAAACAGAGCATCAAGATGCAATCTTGTCTTCATTTTCCTAATAATGCATACAGAGAAACTGAGTTTGGTACAATGACGTGTTCTTTCTCCTCATCACACTGATCAGCATAGATTCAGTAGTTAGTTCTGGGAGGGGAAAGTGGTACTATAAACACAGTAAGGTGTTACACAAAACAGACTGATTACGTTCATTCTTCTATCGGAACAGTCGATTTCCTTGATGCTTTCACTACTCTTCCTCACTGTCGTCCTTGAAAACGGAGGCAACCACCTTTGGCCTTTTAGCAGCACTAGCAGTAAGAGTTACCTTCTGTAAAAAAATTGATATCAAAGGTTATTCAATGGAGAATTCGAATGCCAAATACTCGGGGAAATGTTGGATTGTACCTTTGAACTGCTGCTTTTAGATGAAAACCCGAATTTCAATGTCTTCCGTTGATCCTGATCACCAAGTGAAGAAGTCACAGTTTTGGCTGCTGATCCGGATTCTTCTTGTTGGAGCTCAAGCTGCTGCTGCTGCTGCTGTTTATGTGCATCAGCCCTGAAGGATGTTCAAGAAAATACCAGGGTTAGAGAAAGAACAAACAGATAGATACATTTCTCGGAAAGGAATACACCAAAAGATGCTGATAAAAGTGATAATTACATTTGAGCAAACTTGGCCATTTCTCTTTCCTGTCGCTGTAACTCTCGCTTTTGTCGATCATCGCGGCTACTACTCCCGTGCATCTCCCTCATCTCCTTGAATCTCTGCAAAGCATATTCGGAAGTAACAAAATCAGACCTTGAAGATGCATCTAGGAAGCATTTCGAATGGTCGAAGACAGAAGAGAGCATACCTTGCGGTGATTGTGATCATATGAACTCAGGTGGACCTCAAATTCCATAGCCAATTTGTATTGCTTTTTGCAAAGATCACAATAGAACACCTTCCGTATTTCTTGCACCTCGGTCTGGATTTTCTGCTCGCGTTCTGCTAGGACCTGAATTTTAATAATTTGTACGAAGCAGGCAGTAGAAGCCACCAGGTAATAAAAACTGCAGGAAATCTCTCAACATCTTAAACACTTAATCTTCCCCTATGATTTATTAAATATGCCGCCTTCTTCTGTTCAATAGCGATTGAGATAACTACCAGATAACTAACAGCAGAATCTACTTTTACAAGGTTAAAGACTAAGCTTTATAATGCATACCTCACGCTTCTTTGCATTCTCTTCGGTTTCCTCAACTTCAATATCGAGTTTCTTGCGTTGAATATTTTCTTCAGCAGTAAAGTAGTCATCTTCCTCTTGTTTTCCAAGCCCTAACTTTGCATCTCTAATTCCTGACTTGATCGGCTCAACTATTCCTGAATGGGGAATGCAGACCAAAAGAGACTCAGATATCAGATTAACCTCTAAAACACGGTTCACTAGAGACAGGCAACTTCTAAAGGCTCCATGTAGGACCAAAACCATTATATCGGAAAGCCTCCATGTTTCATCCAGAAGAGCAAGTAGGAGCCATAGTTTTCACCAATCGAGGATCATCTTCATTACCAACTCAGAAATCGATTACCAGGACTCATCAATTATCATCAGTTCATACAGAAAGGAGATGCATTAACTATCAGAAAAGGTTTATAATCCCAAACAGGATGAGTTACATACCTTGCTCGTCCTTTCCAAGGCCCTTCCCTTTCCATCCCATTTTCTGAAGAAGTCTGAAACCAACATTAGAAGATGTCAACTTCGTCTCCAGGGATGCTTGTTCAACATTCTCCAGATCCACATTCTCAGTTGGCCTGAAGTTTATAGGCAAGCAGAACTCCTGCCCCAGATCCTCAATAACCGATTCCTGCCAAAGCAACAGAACATAAATTTTCCTTTCCTTTTGGAGGAGAATACGCATCAAGCAACCAAAAGAGACCGTTATTTAGCTGTACGCAGGCTCTTCCTACTCCGATGAATAAGAAAAGTAATTCAAAAGCTAGGGTTCACCTGGTCGGCATCAAGTCGGCGTTTGTCCCTTTCGTGATTGCTGTTGTACCGCCTGTGATCCATAAAGAGCCTACCGGACGGAGATCTAGAGCTGAAAAAATCAAGTATAACGGTCGGTGCTGAGAATTGCAAGCCTAGGAAAGAAAAAAGGACACGACTCAAAGAAAACGCGCAGCTAGCTGGTGAGCTGACAGAATAGAATTGCAGTAGAGGAACGAGTATTACGAGGATCCCACGATGGTGGCTGTGCAGAAGAAATCAAGTATAAGGAGGAGGTCCCTTTCGCTGTATGTTCAGACTGGGTTCTCCGATCTCCGGCCGGTAGAGTGAGTCGCCGCGGTGGCTCTGCTATGCTTCTTACTGCCCGCGTTTAAAGGTTCCCGATCTCTCAGCTTATTTGTTTCCTCGCGCAACAGACTTTGGCCTGGGCTGGGCTGGGCTGGGCTGGACGGAAGACTCAATTGGGCTAGGCTGGACGGAGGACTAGATTTGGTGGGCTGCGCTGGACAATGAGCTGGACCATCCAGACCTAAAAAACGTGATTAGTGTTTTCCAACAATTTTATCGGTTCGACCCACTTCAACATCTCACTTGAACCGTTCAATGTCTGGTCCGGTTTAACAGTAAATTCGATACCCATTTATATAAGGTGTCTGGCGGGTACTCGCTCAAAATCTATCCAAGAATCTAGTCAATGCAGGTAATTGATGAGTAGAGGAAAATCTGGTACCCGTTTATATCGGGCGTCGAGCAGGACGGGTTTGATTATATTCCCCATTCCCCGCTCGACGGGTACCCGCTACTTTAATAACAATCTAATCCAAATTATCTTTAATTGGATTTAACATGATTAAATTTTGAGTTAAAACATACAAACTTGTGGTATTTTAATATGGGTACCTCACTCGAAATGCTACAAATTATACTTATTACATTTTTCGTTGAAATTTGTCCTTCCGGTGATGTCCAAGAATCAGGACTCAAGAGAATGCCACAAAATAAGCGTCACAATAAAAGATCAACAAATGATCTTTAACTCGCACCCGAACAATGAGTTTCCTAGAAGCGTACTCACCCGAACACAATCCGATCCACTTCACCTACAAAATCAACCTACAAATATCTATCCCTACATTATAATTATGAAGAACAAAAAACCAGGTCCTTGTAGTATGCTTTACAGTTGATACCTTGGCCTTTTGTAGTCATTATCTGTATGGTGGTATATTTTTCCAGAGCAGTAGGGTTCATAATACTAAAGAAATGATCTGATTTCAGGAGACAAGGTTTGATTCTTCTAAGGAAAAAGCAACGGCTGTGGTTGGTTGTGTCTCACTGTCATGAATAAATGTATGCAACCAACCAAAGTAGATAATATAATAATAATCGGAAGCTAAGTACTCCTGGAAGTAGCAACCACTGCTTTAATTTTTTTTTGGCTCCATATGAATTTTCTCAAAATTTCATTTCATTTTTTTTCGTTCACCGTTAAAATAGCGAAAAACACGATCGAAATAAAATGAAATTTACGTAATTTCCTTAATATAAATGTCGAGATTAGTCCACGGAAAGAGAGCACCCCTCACGGGCATTAATCTTACTACTGAGTTCGGCCGAAAGAAATTAAAGAAGAAGGAAGATACGTCGACTACATATTTAATTTATGCCCCAACACAACCCTAGCTTGGCACTGTATGGTAATTAACTGCTTAATTACATTTGGTTAATTATATATTGGTACATACACTTCTAATATGGACATGTATTTAATACAAGAAAAGGGTGTGTTAGGATCATCGGCTTAATTACTAACCGTTTGATTAGTATGATATCGTCTGTTTTGGATCGGTTATACATGAATTTATTTTTTTGTTTCTTTATAAAAGGCTGCATACTGTAGTTTAGTTAATGGACTCTTTCAAATTAGCCAAAATAACTTTTTGAATGTGGTGCTTGAGTTGTAATTCCATAAAAAAAAGTCTTTTGTCTCGTAGTGAGATAAAAACGGGATGTCTCATCACAATAAAATATAATAAAACATTAGGATTATATACCTTTAGCGAGTTGTTATATTGTGCTTCGAATGACACTTACATGGAGAAACCCACCAGCCAGACTTCTCAACAGAACGGAGTAGCAGAGCGCATATGAATTGAGTCTTGAACAAACATGCTAGAACGCGCAAGTCTAGACTTTCAATATATATTTTGGGCCAATGGGGTTACGATTAATTGTTGTTTATTCGAATGAACGCAATCGTTGAAAAGGTTATTCGTAATACCGAGATGTTACATAAAATGAACAAGTTTTGTACTAGGGTGGACAAGGTACATTGGAGATTTAGGTAAGGAGCCATACAACTATGTCAAGAACTAGGCATTTTTATGAACAAACAATGGTGGAATGCTAACTCCCAACTTCACCTCCCAAGCTTGGGAATAGTTTCTCAATTTAGTAGTGAAAACCAAAGACTACTTTGTACATATAAAACTCATTTTCACATGTGAACTTAATGGGTTTCTTCCTCACTATAAGATGCTTAAGATCGTAGTACTAAACAGCTAGCTCGCATTCATAATTAGCACATATTCCAGATGAACTATGGGCTATACTCGGTTGATGGTTTGTGGTTAGCCCGCGATATAGCTCGATTATCAGCTCGACTTCTGTGTTTTGATCACGAGCTCACTTATGTAACCCGGCCCTTCCCTTTTTAACCTCTCGAGAGCTACGTACTCACGACCTGGATTCGGTCCCAATGGTTACCAAACCGACCTTCAAGGCGAGCATGAGCCTATCCAAGCAGTAATATTATGCACCTATCTGAGAGTGCATGGTCGGCTAAATAGGAGCTTCAAGCCAAACAATTAACGACGTTAATTATTAGGTAAAGGACTGTTGAACAAACCCATGAACAACCTAGTTCCATGATCTCTCCTTACACTACTAACCACACGAAACAAAGACCTAACAAGTAAAAAATCACGACAAGAAGCAATGATATACGACTGAACTCTGTGGCGTGTGAGGTGCATGCAACTCCACACAGCCAATTTGCGACCTCAACCGAGTCCACTAAATCCAAAGACAACCTCGTCCCGACGAGCTATCCAATGAAATATCAAATACCAAACAATGATTGCACTTATATCCATTTTGTTTTAACAATACATCCATACATGGGGAATACCTAGCTATTCAAGATATCGTAAACGAAACTACACATTTAAAGTATAAGTGAACAGCTAGCACGCATAGAATACGTATATTCCCAGTCTCCAGACGAAACTAATTCTTTAGTAGGAAACTGATGGTCGGTGTATAAATATATATATGATCGAAACCTAAGCTTTATTTAATTCCCCAATAGCCATCCACAATGACGTCCGACCTGGTGTATTTTCGAATTTTAAAGTTCACTACTATATAATTTCTCTTATATTTTTTAATTTGTTAATTTTTTTTTATATACAGCTTAAAACTCTTACACAATTCAACTCAATACATTGGACCATCTTGAATCTGCCGCGAATCATCCATCTCCTGATATGTTAAGTCTATCGGAAGAAACAAAGAAACAACGTAAAGAGAGAGTCCGAGGCTGTAAAAGTAGTGGAGAAGAAATGAGAGAATAACATGTAGGTGAGGATCGATCAAAGCCAACTAAGCTAAGCTTTGCTGGTAATAGTTATTTTTATTTAATTTTCTTTTCAATTTTCACTTTTGGCCATTATAATTTGCACTTAGGAGTTGTAAGACCATCTACAATGATACGTGTTAAAAGTGCTACTAAAAGAGCCGCAGTTTGTTGAGTCTCGGTAAGTTCATGTGCACGAATTATGGGATATATCATAATTTGAAACGGATAACTCTTAGTGTTTATAAATTCTGGTACTATATCGAGAATTATTATATCTCAATAACTCAAATTGTTACGAAATTGTATCAATTTCTCATCTAGAAATGGATGCCCCCTTCTTCATGGTTACCTTTTCCTACACACTATCATACATTCTAGTCAAGACATATCCAAACTTTATGATTAGTTTTGTGACTCTCCAGCAATCAAATGGGGTTCTAAGTTGTAACAACAATAAAGAAGAAAGAACAGTGAGGAGGAAGAGATGCTCTCTGCATGCACTGCAGAGAGATATGGTGGGTGGAGGGTGGAGCTAGGGGAGATCAAATTTTATTATAAAGAGGATATTTGTGGATAGCCATCCATTGGGGTTTCAAAGGGAACTTGGTCTCCAGTCCACAATGCTACAGCTGCAAAATCCCACTATTATTGTTATTATTATTGTACATGAACCACCATTCATCTCCAGTAGCAGTGTAGACCCCTCTGCAGCTATTATTTGCATCCACCCACTTCTTTTTACTCTTGTCTTTTTGTCGCTCCTAGTTGCCAAAGTTAGCTAGGGTTTAAGGCCTAGCTAGGGGTGGAACGATGAGTTGGCCGTCCTGTGAATGTATATCGGGTTGATTCGTTACGGTTATGGGTTAACCGAAAACTTTTTATATATAAGGAGCGTTAGTTTCCTTCTATGTAATTAAGCCGTTACTCTCATCAAAACCCCTAATAATATTTCCCTTTTTCTTAGTCGACCTCAAGGTTGGAAACCACGTTAATCACTTATATTATTTCTACTTGATTATAATAATGGTGTGATTACCAAAATATTCAATTAACGCGATTAATAACCATCAAACTTGATTAGGTTATGGTCATTTAAACGGTTAAGCAATCCAACTTGCCGAGCCTAATCACTTAGACTCAATCTCAATGGAATTTGAATCACCAAACTTCCCGAAACACCCACTTGCCCACCCACCACCAAAAGGCCAGAACTAAGAACATGTCTTTAATTATCATTAGTATAACTTTAGGTAGCTAGCCATGCAAAGTTAGTAGGTAGGTAGGTCCTCTATCAATCGCCCGAAAGGAAGGATCATGTACGTACAAACGTACCAGTACAAATCCCTTATTGCTACTACGACAAGTGGCTGGTACCACTATAAATTGGTACCACCCTCAACTCTCTCCATTCCAACCACACCATCCAAACTCAAACCTCAAATTTCTTACTACTACACTACGTACGTAAATTCAACAGATTATTATTATTATTATTATTATCATAGAGATGGGAGGTAAGGGGAAATCGTCGTCCAAGTCAGGGGGCTCATTCACTTCGGTGTTCAGCCAGCTGTTCAGGCGAGGAGGCGGCCGGCGATCCTCCTCGTCGTACTACGGAGACGACGACCAGGTGCACGGTGGATGGAGGGCTTGGACTAGCGACGAGGACAAAGCAGGGAGATACGTGGCCGACCCTCGTATCGACACGAAAGCTTCCGCTTTCATCGCTCACTTCCATGCCGCCCGCTTCTCCGAATCCGAACAGAAGATTTTCCAATGCGCCAACTGAAAGTACGACTAATGACCATAATACCCACGTATCCTCCACCGTCCGATCTGTATCGATCTCAAGGGCCGTCGCTGGTCTCCGGCCGCCAGATCTTTCTATTGTTAGTTACGGATTTAATTTAATTGTCATGGTTAATTAGTTTTTAATTACTTTGGTCAAATCAAAATTCAAAATGTATGTAGGTCCAACTTCTCCTGTTATTTTGTGAATACAGAAAAATCTTATGCCCTATGTATTATGAAATTTTGTGATTTATAAAGTGAAATAATTATGAGTTATCGACTATATATCATCCTTTTTGCGAGTAAATCTATGGAAATAAGATAGGCATATGAGTTTGTTCGTCGATCTTCTTCCTTTTGTATATTTTTTCTTGTGGATTTCTGATGATGTTAATAAGAGCAAGCATTTGATTCAATAACAAATGGATTTCTGAGAAATTGTGTGTCCCTTTCTTCGATGTCTTGCTTCATTTCTACTCCAATTTCATTATCTTTTATTGACGAATTCGTAATTTCAGAAAACCCTAGCTACTGAAGCTCAATCAGCCAGTGAGGACTTCCACTCCAACCTGGCTGATGACTGCTGCTCCCCGCAACTCAACGATTTCTCCCTGTTCATGTTAAATTTTTTGTAATTAAAAACATATATATTCTCACTAATAACAGCCATCAAAACCGTTAAAAATATTTTTTAACCTCATTTGAAAAACTTAACATGGTAAAACCTCAATTTTTAACAAATTCCAACATATATGTCGAATATGATCTCATTTGAAAATTTGAAAATTTTCATGTAAAAAATGGTTCATTTTTAAAGGGGTTAACCTACGAAAATGAGCCATTTTGACATGAAAATTTCAAAATTTTCAAATCGGCTAATATTTGACATGCATGTTGAAAATGACTAAAAAATTAAATTTCTCTATAATAATCTCTGTAAATAATGGTCTAATGAAGTTAAAAATTAATTTTTTTTGTCTTTAGATAGCTCCTTGCGGAGATAAAAATCACTTTTACTCGATATTATATTAGTGTTGAAAAATTTCAAATTAGTTTACTTTCTGCATATTGAGTCGTGGTTATATAAATTGTATTTTGTTAACTTTAACCATACACAATTACATAGGAACCAAAATACTTTACTACACATTTTAATACATACAAACTATAATAAAATACACTAATTTATACGTTTAATCAGCTTCATAACAAAGCGCGAACAAACAACTTAGTAAATTTTTTAAATTTGAGCCCAAGGTCATAAATCAGAATAAGTGGGAGGTAGTCAATGGAGTTTTCAACCGGGTACCTCAATCAACCAAACCAAACTTCAAGTTACCCGATCACTAACCCTGAGAATGTATCGGTCAGCCAAATCCACGATTTAACTGGTTTAGGCTACTACCCGACCCAATTCCTACTACAGTTGGGTCTTGGTTGGTTTAGAAACAATGTCCATGAAGCGATTGATTAAATGAAACTAGTTTTGTTCAAATGAAGTTGTTTTAGTAGTATCATCTTATGTCTGATAATTCGAAAATTCCGAATTCTAATCCAATAAGCCCCACAAAATAAACATTATTATTGTATTTAAACTGTTTTAACCAAAATATAACCGAAAAAAACACCAATGGTTTAGTGGTAGAATAGTACCCAGTCACAGTACAGACCTGGGTTCGGTTCTATTTGGAAAAATCAACAACAGTCGGTACTCTGCATTCTGCAACTGATGATGTCGCTCAAACCTCAGCCTTTATCATCCTGATCATGTTCTCTGCAACCGAAGCGGCAAAAAGACGACAAATGAATGAAATGTCTGTAAACTGTTGTACAAGTGTCATCTCCATTCCATGCATGAACTGGTAGTCGTCAGCATCCAGCCTGATCATTTACACTTATCCATTGCGTACCCAGTTCTCTATTTATAATCTCCCACTATCTTGTGTTCGAGAGTACTGAAGAAACCTGTGATAACGTACAGAAATGGATCTGATTCACATGTTCCTCAACTTGGTAGCTCCACCCTTCACGTTCTTCTCACTGTGTTTCCTCCTCCCTCCTTACCTTCTCCTCAAGGCTTTCACCTCTGCGGTGTCGTTTTTCTTCTGCGAGAATGTCTCCGGCAAGGTCGTCCTCATCACCGGCGCCTCCTCCGGCATCGGCGAGGTAACTACTATGGTGTTGTTTAGTGTATCAAAGTCCCACTGGCCTTCGGACCATCAGTGCTGTTAGGGTATAGACAGTATTGAAAACACTGGTTTTTTGCTCCAATTTCGGCTGTAATTGGCTGGAATTCCATCCGGGTCGCAACAGAATTGAGTAGCCGGAATTAGTTTAGATTTAGATCCAGCCATTTTTTCTCCAATTCTTGCCGGACTTCGCATTCAAGCCGGGATTAGGTGGAATTTGTAATTCCGTCGCAATTACGGCCAAGTCCTACACGGAAAACCTCACCTACACAGCCTCTTACGACAAGTTTCTAACATACAGATTAACTGATTGTTGTTGTAGCATTTGGCTTATGAGTATGCGAGCAAAGGGGCATTTCTGGCACTGGCGGCACGCAGAGATAAAGGGCTCAGAGAAGTAGGCGACCTCGCCGTCGAATTAGGATCTCCAGAAGTGATTACCATCGTCGGAGATGTCCAGAACGTGAGCGACTGCCGAAGAATCGTTCATGAAACAGTCAATCATTTCGGCAGATGTAAGTGATCAGCAGCCAATTTGATACTTTCCTCCTCTTTTCTCCCATCTCTGTAAACACTCTGTTCACTCTGTTTTTCCTGGGCATGCAGTGGATCACTTGGTGAACAATGCCGGAGTCAGTTCGGTCAGCTACTTCGAAAACGTCAAGGATATCACCAGCTTCCGAACCATAATGGTAAGTGATATACGCCGAATTTCCACCATTCACTTGTTTGTTCTAACTGTTGCTGTACTGTTGGGAAATGAAGGACACCAACTTCTGGGGATCGGCTTACATGACCAAATTCGCAATTCCGCACCTGAGAGAGACGGCTGGCAAGATCGTTGCTATTGCCTCCGCAGCTTCATGGCTTCCTGAACCCATGACCAGCATCTACAATGTACGCTAAGTCGTTACTATTAAGTCGCAATTATTTTCATTTTTACTCCATGCAACCCGTTTTTACTTCACATAATAAATGCATCCACATTTTACTAATGCGGTCCGCTTTTACTGATACTATGAATGTAGAATAATAATATTTAAAGAAATTAACAATTTGTTTCTCTCATAGAAAACTTGTTTAATATGTTTATATTCAAAACAAATATTATCAAAATAGCTTCAAAAAGTAAATATGGGTTGCGTTAATAAAATCAGGCAGCTCGAAGTAAAACTACCTTAATATTTTTCTATTAAGAATAATTAGTTTTTTAGGGTAAAATACGGAAGGCACGAAGTAAAAAACGAACTGTATACCGCAATCGGCTTCCATTTCTAACGGCTTTTCGATTAATTTGACCAAATGAGCAGGCAAGCAAAGCAGCAACTATGGCCATGTTCGAAACCTTAAGGGTGGAGCTAAGCCCGGACATCGGGGTCCTGATAGTCACCCCAGGTTACATCGAGTCCGAACTTACAACGGGGAAGTTCTTAACTCCCGAAGGTAGGATGGACGTCGACCACGAATTGCGAGATGCGAAAGTGGGTCCGATGCCAATATTATCCGTGGAAGCCACCGCCAAGGCGATCGTGAAGAGTGCGTGCAGAGGGGATAAGTACCTGACGGTTCCAGGGTGGGTGAGGACTTCATGGCTGTGGAAGATCTTCTGCCCGGACGCCGTCGAGTTGTTTTACCGCTCGTTGTTCACCACCGGTAGTGGCGGTGGCTACGAAACAGAGGCGCCCAGCAAGAGTGTGCTGGATGTGACTGGTGCTCAGAGATTGCTGTACCCTGATTCTGTCCAGAACCATTATGACTAAAAAGGAGTCAGATTTTATGTTCTACTTGTAGCTTCTGGGTTTAGGACGTTTGTTTAATTTGAGAACGGGTTCTTAATAAGGTTGTAATGAAGTGGAATACACCAAGATAGAAGAAAAAAATATTACACAGGTGTTCGTTTATAGGGTGTGCAAATGAATTTGTTGTGGTGAATTTTTCGGGGTTTACGAGACAACATGCCCACCAAGATTTACGGGTCGTTTGATTTTGAGTTTACGAGGCAGTGCACCAAGGCTCACGTAAACCGAAGACATTGAAAGGATAATTTAGGCATTATAAAATATGCAAACCCATAACTCTTAACATCTTCAATGGTAGACTATAAAAGGTTTAAACTATTATTTAATACAGATGCCCAAAATTACCCCTACAAAATATTGCAATATCCTAAATGGCCTCAAGATAAATGTACCCTTTATGCAGATCAAACCCAACATTATGATCTTGCTGAGCCATTATCCCAATGTAGGAAACTGAATCCGACTCGACAATAGCCATGCAAAATGTGTCGTCGTTGACTTGCCGGAAGATCGACCTAACGTCCATCCTCAGGATTGCGTCCCCGGCGAAGTGAAGTTTCATCAGCGGAAACGCGATCGGTTCTACGTCTACGTGCCCATTGTAGCATAGCTCGAATGTCGGGTCAGGAGGCGCAACACCCTCGAACTGTTCCAGACCCAGCTTCCTGATCTCGGCCTTCACCACATCGTAAACTTCGGTGTAGAGATGAAGCAACGTTATTCCGCTATCGATCACCACTCCTTGCTTCCATGACGATATCCTGTCGAACATTCTGACACCTATGCCCAACATCTGTTCCAAAACGAGGATTCGCACGAAAAATTAAATGTCCAGGGCCAAAACTTAGCTCCGACACCATTGTAGCAAAATCACTTTTCGGGTTTTTAGCTTTACCTTGTCTCCTAAGCTGATGTTGGCAAGGTGGACATGGTACTTGAAATCATGGAAGAAAAAAGGAGTAGGTGTGCCACTCAATACGGCAACGTCGCCGAACGCCAATTGGTGGTCGGTATGAATCGGGTCGTTTAGGTTGCCGATGCTATAAGAAAACTTCCAATTGAATTGGTCGAAGAAAGAAGGCTGGGTGAGTAGAGAATCAACGTGCCCTGTGCCCAGACCGAAAACTCCGTTGAAACCTTCAGTGACCCATTTCGTTCCGCTGACCGAAGAGCCGCAACCGAAGTGGACGTTATGGACGGAGGTGGTTTTGTCGTCGGAGGTCCGAAATGCTAGCCGATCAGTGGCGTATATTCCTTCCGAATGGTACCCGCCGTTGTAGTCGATTTTATACATGCAATGTCTGGTAGACCAAGGCCAACGTCCTGAAAATAACAACACACGAAAATCTCGAATTATAACTGCACGAAATAAAATACGGTTTGCTACAATACTACAAATATCTGCTTGTAATATTTACTCGAGTTTTTACTCAGTTTAACAGTTTTGACCTAATATGGATAACTACAGCACCAATTACCGTTTCTATGGGAAGATGGGCCTTTGGATCTTCATATGATCCAATGGCCTAGATCAGTCAAGGGCAATATGGTCATATGTAGTAAAATAATTTTGTTTCTATTAGAACCCAACCATCTTCGATCGACGGACAACCTGCTTTGAGACCGTCATCTCGGGTTATCGGAAAGTTTTTCGATCAATTTCTCGGCCATTCCGGCCCCGTTGACGTAACTTTTTGTACCCGCGTGTTCACCATCATCTGCTCTACGTTTCCAAAAGTTTTTATTTTTCTGCAAATATTTTTCGATGATTGATCGTACAACTTATATAAAGAGTTGTACGGATCATCAAATATGTATACACATTTATATGTCTTTTTATACAAACATGTACATAACAATATACACGTTTATATGTCTTTTTATATAATGTGTATATTAAATACTATACTACTATACTAAGTAGTATGTACTAACTTAGTATAATACTTCGTATATACATTTTTATGGCAGTGAAATGTTAATTTCTTCCGTTTTTCAGCCGTACAATTTTTGGACTGCTGGAATTTTTACGAGCTTTTCGGATCGGATACGAAAAACCATTTCTCTGGCTCGAGATTCGGACTCATGATAGACGTGCTTTTTTTTAATCCTGTTGTACTCTACAATTTTTGTGTCCTAAAAAAGAACTCAAGGTACTTAAACGTAATTATCCACACTATTTCTTACCGTAGCACTTTTTGCAAACTTCGGTACACGGCGATGGGGTGTAAGTGGATGACTCGGCCGGATCGAAGTAGGTGATGCCGTCCATCGGCTTGCAAGGAGTGCACGGAAGACATTTCACCCACAGGAAGTCGCTGCCGGTGTCCATAATGGCGAGCTGCTGCACCGGAGGGTACCCGATAGAAAAGTTGACGTAGAATGCGTTGTAAGACGTGGCCTCAGACAGCTTGACCTGGATCCCCACCGGAGGCGACGACGACCGTGTCGACGCTGATCTTGAAGAAAGGTAAATGGCGCGTGCGAGGGACGATCGAGTAGCTCTCGAGGCACGGTCGGCCGTGGTTTCGGAGGCGTTGTAGAACGGGGAGACTATGGAGTCATGGTGGATGATTCTTGTGGTGAGTCCCAAGCTTTCGGAATATTTGAAGAAGAAGAATGTGAAGAATAGGATGATGTGTGTTTTTGGTGCCATGGATGGTTATTGAAGAGAGGGATGATGATTGGATTGTTGGAATATTTTTAGTGTTATATTACACTAGAAATGCTATTTCATTAATTAATTCATTAATTGTATAATTTCTTATTTAGTACTATTACCATATATAAACCTATTTATTTACCATATATATATATACCAAAATAATTTGACCACACTCTCCTTAAATGTGAGATTTGGTTTTTCAAATATTGAACATTCATTAATGGCAAGTATTTAAGGAATATTTAGGTATTTTAAAAATATCCAACCTTTAATGCTAACAAATCCCATCTCTCCTATCTCCGAAACTATTCTCTATAGTAAGTCTCCTTCGTCAAAAAAGGGTCTCTAGTGTATTTATAGGCTGTATGTCAAATTGGAGAAAGAATGGAACCTAAAAATATTCTCTATAGGCTATATGAAAATTACTTCTCGGCCGATGGCACCAGTAGAAACATCAAACCTGTTGTAGAGCAACTTCATATGTTGTATTCCGTTTTCAACATTCTTTTGTTCCGAGTTATTCCACTTTTCAGGTAATGTTTCGTTCCATCCTTTGACTTCATAAAACACTTAAAATGCTTTAAAAACATTGTCAAACAACGTAACACAACCCAATAGACCAATTGAAGGGAGGGGGGAGGAACATGAATAAAATAACAAAACACGAACAAATGAAGGCACATATACGACATAAATTTCGTTTAAAACGGGACTGAGTGCATCAATAAACTCATCAGTTGACACTGTTAATCAATAGATCATGAACATAATTGGCCCTAGAAATCAATACTGCAATCCGGAACGCCCTGAAAATATATCTTCTCATTGTACAGATCAAACCCGACACTATAGCTTTGCTGAGCCATTATCCCAACGTAAGTAACTGAATCCGACCTAACAATAGCCACGCAAAATGTGTCGTCGTAGATTTGCTTGAAGATTGCCTTAGTGTCCATCTTCAAGCTTGCCTCCCTGGCAAAGTGAAGTTCCAGCACCGGAAACCCGATAGGATCCTGGTCTACGTCCCCTTTGTAGCACAGCTCGAATGGTAGGCTAGGCGCGACACTCCGGAACATTCTCGAACCGAGCTCCGCAATCTCGGCCTTCACCACATCATAAACTTTGCTGTAGAGGTGAAGCAGCGTGATTCCGCTATCGATCACCACTCCTTTCGCCATTGTCATGTTTTCGAACACTTGGGGGTCTATGTCCAACATCTGGTTCAACATGAGAATTCTTTTTTGAACACGGGTACTTTTAAAAAACAATTACGTAAAAGAAAAGTTCAAATTTTATCCAAATGTGCGTATTCAATTATCATCTACCAAGTAATTTAGCAAGTTGGTTTCTTTTACACAAGTTGGATTGTAAGTGTTTTCTTTTCCATAAATAACTCCCGACCGGAGATATCCAAAATAGAAAGAAAATATATAACAAGTTAAAATCGATTCAAGTTGTAAAATCGGTCTCAATATAATCGGGAAGATACAAAACAGCATTATACGTGGCAACTTCATTCACGGACCGTCGGACGACCTACATGTGGGTCCGAGGGCATATGCTGCTAGGAAGGCGAGGACCTTCGTGATAATGGCGCCCCTAGCCACGCAGCGAGTGATCCGATGCGCGAGTCTGGCGAGAACCAATGCCGGGGTTTTTTTTTAGTTTAAAAGTTTATCCGAAAGGTTGTGAACGCGTACCTTGTCTCCGAAGCTGATGTTGACAAGGTGGACATTGTACTTCAAATCATGGAAGTAAAAAGGAGTAGGTTCGCCTCCCAAATAGGCAGCATTGCCGAACTCCAACAGGTGGTCCGGATAAGTCGGGTCGGATAGGTCGCCGATGCAGTAAGAAAACTTCCAACTAAACTGACTGAAGAACGAAATTTGGGTGAGTAAAGAATCAGGGTGCCCGATGCTCAGACCGAAAACTCCGTTGAAACCTTGAGTTCGCCATTTCGTTCCGACCACCGAAGAGCCACAGCCGAATTGGATGTCTCCAACGGTCCTGGTTTTGTCGTCGGCGGTCCGAAAAGTTAGTTGTTCGGTGGCGTATATTCCTTCCGAATAGTAATTCCCGAAGTAAAATATTCTGTACATGCAATATTTAGGGGACCAAGGCCATCGTCCTACAAAAAATAATACACAAAAGTTTAAAATTAGAACTTCTAAATAGGTTCCTCAAAAGACACCCAAACTCCGAAATATCACTACTAGGAAAGAGTGATATCTCGAAAGAACGGTTTTAAATTCGGCGGAATAAAAATAGCTAAGGCAATGAAGCGCCCAAACTCGGAGATATCACTGCTCTCACCGTTCACAGCTAAGGCAACAAGTTTGTTATCTGTCTCAAATATGTTACCCATAAGTTATAAATATATTAACTCAAAATTTTACATGTTTACTATTTTGACCTCATATGGATAACTAATTACCGTAGCACATGAAGACAGTTAATTTTTTTTACCGAAAGCACAAGGTACTTAAACGTAATTATCCATACAGTTTCTTACCGCCTTTGCACTTTTTGCAGTATCCTTCACACGGCTTTGGGGAGTAAGTCGTTGACTGGGATGGGTCAAAGTAGGTGACGCCCTGCATCGGGCGGCAAGGAGTGCACGGAAGACATTTCACCCACACGAAGTCGCTCCCGGTGTCCATAATGGCGAGCTGCGGCACTGGCGGATTCCCGATAGAGAAGTTCACGAAGAACGCGTTGTGAGACGAGGCCTCAACCAGCTTGGCCTGGATCCCCGGCGGTGGCGGTTGCGCCCTTGCAGAAAGGTAAGCGGCGCGTGCGAGGGAAGATCGCGTTGCCCTCCAGGCGCGGTCGGCGGTGGTTTCGGAGGCGTTGTAGAACGGGGAGAATATGGAGTCGTGGTGGATGAGTCTTGTGGTGAGTCCCAAGCTGTCGGAATATTTGAAGAAGAAGAAGAAGATGAAGATGACGATGAGAGATGCTTTTGGTGCCATGTTTTTTCAGATGATGATCAGAGAACTATGTTGGAATATTTATAATTATTATGTTACATTGTTCCTTTTTCTCTATATATAAAAATGGAATTTCATTAATTGTATTATCTATTGTTTAATGCTATTGCTATAAATTAGTTACCATATATATATGTTATTTATTTTTCTATGTATAAAAATGGAATTTCACTAGTTGTGTTAACTACTTGCTGCGTCATCGCTGATGTTGCAACAGCAGCTATTGCTGTCGTCGGGGATGGGGTTATTGCCGGTGCCGGATGATTTGATGTTGGTTTGGTTTGTACGGGAAGACAATAACCCCAATCCCCGACGATTAAGCACATTGAGGAGTGTTCAGTTGCAATGTAAACTTTATGTTTCGCTTTCTCTTGTTTCCCCTTGTTCGTTGCCGATTTCCCAAAATTTCCAATTGCATCAATTAGAGCAACTAGAGTGTCTAGTGATTGAAGTTGATATATCCTGATTGCATACATATGATGATGGTATCCATTGACTTCTGATTTTGTGTGTACATTTTGAACCTAGCAATATACAGCACCCACTGGTATAGTTCATTTTCGAGTCTTGCAATGCTATTCGATCGATACTACTGCACAGTTAACATAGACTCGTGACTGAGTGAATGTTTCAACATATGCAGTGCGATGGGGACATGGTTCTTTTCGGCAGCTGGGGCACTGATAGCGATTCCAGTTGGGATAAAGAAGAAGTCGTTAGCTCCACTGGTGTTCTTTGGCACAACGGGGACGATGCTCGATATGATAATGGGTATCAGCCAGTGTGAAAGACAGCATGCAGAGCGCCAAGCAATGCTACTAGAAACCCAGAATGCTGCACCAGTTGATGGAGAGTTTTCGGCAACTGGATCTTCGGACTCTTGAGTTTTCAGACTGCTTCTTTTATCCGCTCATCTCGAGCTTTTGATACGAGCAAGTGACGGTAACTTCACTTTACTGTGCCACTGCTCTTTTGCATCGAAATGTCTCAAAGGTCTTTAATTCTGAATAGAAGAAAGGGTTTTAGCTGAGAACTATTGCATAAGTTTAGTCAAACCAGTTGTGATTTTTCGGTTCGTTCTGATAGCTCTGGAATTTGCGCTTTCAACAGACTGAACGAATGATGAAAATTGTTATATGAACTTGAAAGACCTATTAATGAATGTTGGGAAGAAAGAAACATTCATGAAACATTTAAACGAGTTTGGCTGCCTGGAATCGACACAGACGAGACCTCAAACTTGCCATATTCACTATCTAAGCTTGGATTCACATCCACTTCAAACTTCAATGGACCGTTTTTGCCTTGCTCCAACAGCATCTTCAGAAGCATCACCCAAACGAGATGGAAGTTGATGCTGCCCTTGCCAGAACCCGGTTTCTGCTTGATTCCACCGTATCTATCGTAACAGGATTTCACTCTTTCAGCTCTGATGTTTCCAAACAGAAGCTCTGCTGCCTTGTTCCTTACTAGGAGAGGCAAATAATCTGATTCATCCCACACGTATACCATAAACGGACGATATATCGAACTTACTGCATGGATACTGTTCGAGCTCTTTGGGCAAGAGAGAGAACCAGACTTCTGGTTTAGCCTGCAATAGTAAAAGTGCATGATTTCGATTATTTCCGGCTTCACATAAGCTAAATATAGGTATAATCTAGTCAGCCTTCATACCCATAATCCATTTGCAAAGGGGAACCACATAAATGGCAGCCAACACAGATAAAATCCTCTACCAGATCCCGATCTTTAACCGTCGTTCTCCTGCTGACGAACATCTTTTCTTTCTCAGAGTCCGCAAGGCATCTCCAGATGATTGGTAAGAAAATTTCACCCACGAACCCGTTGAAGACGGTCTTGCAGGGTGTGGTTACGTGCATTACTTCCGAGAGCGAGCGCAAGGTCCGAGGTTCAATCCGTTCGGGTACCTTCCAGTTACGACACTGCACGTTCTTCTGCTGTTCCAGAAAATTTATTTACCTCTCCAGATGATGATCACAGAAACAAAGCAATATGGATTAGAGAATACCTTAAACCCTTGTGAACCCAGAGCAATGTTGTAGAGAGTAGAGCCATCTCTCTGAGCCCATCTAATTACTCTTGCAAGCTTTTTCTTGGCTACTTTCACCACTCCAGATTCTTCAATCAGTTCTTCAACGCCTACAGCACGAAAGCAAGGTTCTCGTGTTCTGAATCGGAACTAATTAAGCTGCAGCTGGTGGTACCTTTAGAAATTAGGGTTTGATAAGGATGCACCAAACGAATTAGGGAAGAACACTGCTCGGTTCTGGCCTCCACAACTCGTCCAAATCTCGTAAGCTTCAAATCTGAAATAATAAATTAGTTGTCTTTCCTGCCGATGCAAAACTATTACTCTGAAAACAAATTGACTCGTCATTTACTCTGCAACAGCACAACATCGCCGGCGGCTGCCAGAGCTCCCATCTGCTTCTGCCATAAGGATACGACGAAGAACGGCCGCGACTCGTCGCCGACCTGAATGTCCGTCCGAACTATTTCTCCCCCTTTCGGCAACTTGTACTATGAAAGAAGAAGGAGAAGGAAATTTGTTCAGTACTTTTCAGCTTATCCGAGTATTGAAAAAATGGAAAGCCGCCATTATAAGAGCGGGGTGGAGAAAAATCTGAGAGACCTGAACCGGGGTGGAGCGGTGAATGAAGACGAGCAGCTGGACGAAACCGCCGACGTGAGACTCCGCTCTGCAGAGATCGATCTGAGGACCGTACCATCCGATGACGTCGGCCATCTCTGGCTATTGAGTTAAAATTTTAAATTTGAAAATTTAATTTACGTAGGATGTCAATATTTCGAAATCAAAAGACGTTGGGTGGTGGCTTAGGTTTGCCCACGAACTCCATTTGGTTGAATTTTCGGGTTATGTCACGCTATGTATATAAACGATTTAATTAACAATTAATAATGTTTTTATCGGATTAGACCTGTCTTGGCCAATATAAAGTAGAGAAAAGATCAGAACATTACATAGGTGTTCATACTCGGTACGCAACGGCCAACACACAACTCTACTGGTTAATTAGTAAATAGATACCTATACTTATTTAATCAACAACCACCCCCTCCGCCGCGGTCACCACCACCGCCCCCTCCGCCGCCTGTGAAACCGCCAGTCCGATGGATCATCATTTAGTGCTCTGTAGTCAGTCTCTTCGTTCTTCTAGCCGCTGTTTCCAGGATTTTCAGAGGATCATTCAGTACTGGCGGCATATTTGGAGGGGACACCGATGTCAATATTTCATTTCCTGCAAGGATTAGTACGCTGAGTTCGTTAACCTTTATCATCTTCGAGAAGCCTCGATTGTGTTCAACTTTATTCATCGTAGTTGATTTGTACATGATCAGTAGCTAGCTACTTGTACACAACTAGAACAAGCCCTGCTACAGAACTGATATAACCAGTTACAGAGGCTATTATTAATTTTCGAAGGGAGACGCGACATAGAGTACTAATCATCATTCATGCATGTCAAGCAATTGTGCCCTCTTGAGATTTGTTTTGATAACGATGCATCGAGACGGAGTTGCATCGGCTCCGATCAACCTCAGAGGCAGACAATGAACATCGTACTCCCCTGCTTTAACGTTGTCGAGATTCATCCCTTCCACCGGAATAATGTCCTACACACATTGTATCTTGTATTAGTGCTAATGAATAATACATAAACAATCGGAACCCTCTACCAACAGTTTGAGTTAACGAAACGCAATGGTTCATGACGATTACATACCCTGCCCTTGAGGAATTCGCGATGAACTGGTGTGGCATCGTCCACTATCGAAACAGATAAGTAGTCGATACCTACAAGCTGGATGTCTGTGTTCTCAACAAGCCACTTAGCTCCGCTGGTTGTGAATCCGGTGTAACTCGAATCGAACTTTGTTTTCTTCATGAGTTTCCTGGCAACAGCAGAAGTCACATTCATGAGTAATTCAGTGGCGGATTTCGATAATTGTTCGAAAAATCAAGCTACATTGAATGTGTTAATTACCTATCAGTATTGAGAGTTCTAAAGAGCACACGCTCTGTTCCTTCCGGGATGTTCAACGACTCCATCACCTTATCTGTTACACCATGAAACAGAAACAGAAGAATGATCAATAAGCTCACTAACTCGAATAATATAAAAGCCAATTTGAACCCTCTAGCGGTCGATAATAGCTTACCGGTTATGTTACTGTCTCGAGGAACTTCAACCACTAATGCCGGACCTGTGATCCAAACCAGACATGACCAACAGAGTTAGTAACGAATGAAAGAATTAGTGAGAAATTAAAGGTGAGAAATTTTGCAAGTACCATTAAGGGTGTACAAGTCAAGGGATCCAACAGTGTAACCAGTTACATAATAGTCCTGACAGAAATGGCCAGGGGAATCGACGTGGGTTCCGGTATGAGTACCGAGTTTATTGATCTCGCCCACGTTGGCCAGGTCTCCATCTAGGAGCCTCTCAACAAGTGCAACCACTGTCCCCACTCCGGTATCCTTGCCGAACTTTGGCATCTCCGGGGTCACCCTGTGGGTGACGTCGATCAGCCTACCGTCATCGTACACCTCCCTCTCTTGTGCCGGTGGCACTTTGGTAGGTGAGCACGGATTTATCTCGCCGTCGGCATCGCTTCCCCGAATGCCTCCTACTAGCAGGATTACCAAAAGGAACTGAGACACAATTAGTTGCTTGCTCATGGTTGAATGGTAGCTAGTGTCTTGGGTGATATGCCAGTAAGTATGTTGCAGCTATATATAGTGTTCTAAGCGAGTTAATTGTTAGTAAATAATATAAATATCGATCAGAATAATTCGAATTTTTGAAATACAACGATTCTTCACATTAATATTCCTTTGAACAAAATTAAGCTAGATTTATCAGCTTGGCTTACTTCCAAGCAACGACCCACTGAGAAGTTAATTAATCAATCCACTTGGACTTAGGAGTAAACCCCAATCATATAGACACATCTAATGACAATGGAACATCATCATACGACAAAACACGTATTACACGTATTTTAAGATATCGAATAGATATTTTAATAATTTTAATTTATACACTCTTAAAATTATAATTTTTTAATATTTTGTAATTATTGCCGAACTTTTTAGACATCCTGTTATGTTCAATAACGTATGAAATTTCAAACATATTAATACCATATATAATGTACTTGTTCTGTATTTTACTAACTAGACTAACGTAATACATATTTGATTTTAGTAACGATGAATAAATTTTGAAAGAGAAACGTTGAGCTTATTAGTTCAAAGCATTGGTGATCACTCAAGTTTGGGGTAGGTAACATTTCGATCACTCATTTTTTCTTTGAAACGAATCTCTAACTCAAGTTTCTAAACGGTAATAATCAATATTTTCATCCATTTCCGAACAAAGTCCAATTTTATTCATCGATCATGGTTGATTATAAGTAGTACATGACTCATACATAGCTGGAAAACAAGCCCCCGATTACAGAACTAGAATAACCCAAGTAGAGGATAGTGTTTATTTCGAAGGGCGTCGCGCCATAGAGTACTGATCATCACCATTAACAAGCTCACATAATGGCACTCTTGAGTTCGGGTTTGATGGCGATGCATCGAGACGGAGTTCCATCAGCTCCGATCACCCTCAGAGGCAGACAGTGAACATCGTACACCCCTGCTTTGACGTTGTCGAGATTCAACCCTTCCACCGGAATAATGTCCCTGCCCTTGAGGAATTCGCGGTGAACTGGTGCAGCATCATCGACTATCGAAACAGATAAGTAGTCGATTCCTGTAACGCAAAGAAACAACAACATTTGTGATCATTCGTATGTTGCGGTTTGCTGATCCAATTCCTGTAATGGGCAGACCGTTTGCGTACGACCCGATTTGAGTTGTAGGCCATTTGGAGAAAGTACTCACCTACAAGCTTGATGTCTGTGTTCTTTACTAGCCATTCAGCTCCACTGGTTCTGAACCCGGTGTAAGTCGAATCGAACTTCGTCTTCTTCATCAGTTGCCTGACCAACACCAAAAAAACAAGTCACATTCATGAGTTTTCATGTTTAGAAAAACGTTCTGCTATAAATATTTGAAATGCCAATGACATCGGCCACAAATAGGCACGGCCTGCAACCCACTTCCGAATCGAGAACGAAAACCGAGCTGTATGTGTTGATTACCTATCAGTATTGAGAGTTCTGAAGAGCACACGCTTTGTTCCTTTCGGAATGTTCAATGATTCCATCACCTTATCTGTTTCCAATCAACAGGAACAGAAGAATGTATTAGAAATCGACAGTCAATAAAAAATATATCGAAATAAGCGATATAAACAGCTTTATTGAAAAAAAAATCACCAACCGTACGATAGTGACAAAAGCTCCGTTATGATCAAAATTACAAATATCTCAGATGATCTTGACCCAAAATTCAAACTGAACAGTACAATTGGTTCGTAATTGGTGGCATAAAACCCAAATCGAATAACCCAACCACTTCGACATAAGAAAAATCGGACCACCAAACTTCAACCGCAATATTGATATAGCTTACCGGTTATGTTACTGTGCCGAGGAACTTCAACCACTAATGCCGGACCTGTGATACTCCAACCAGAAAATGAAGGTAAGGAAATTACATATTTGTCTATAAGAAGGTAAGGAAATTACGCAAGTACCATTAAGGGTGTCCAAGTCAAGCGATCCAACGGTGTAGCCAGTATCAAAATAGTCCTGGCAGAAATGGCCGGGCGTATCCACGTGGGTTCCGGTATGAGTACCGAGGTTATTAAACTCCCCGACATTGGCCAAGTACCCGTCCAACATACTCTCGGTGACTGTATAAACGGTCCCCACCCCGGTCTCGACCCCGAATTTCGGCATCTCCGGGGTCACCCTGTGGGTGATGTCGATCAGCCGGCCGCCCTCGCCGTACACCTCCCTCTCTTTAGCCGGCGGCACTTTGACCTTCGAGCACGGCGTTACATCTCCGTCTGCGTCGCTTCCCAAAATGCCTCCTACTAGTACAATGACCAAAAGGAACTTGGGAGATAAAATTTGTTGCTTGCTCATGGTGTTGTAAGGTTTTGTGGTGTGGTGTGTGATGTGGGTGTGTACTTCTATATATAGTGTTTAAATAAACGGTTTCTTTTCTATTTTCTATTTTTTATTTTTTTTTTTCGTAAAATGATGGACTCAAGGTCATAATTAATAATTATAGTACGAGGGAATGAAACTTTGATATGTCGGTACTAATACAATCAATAATTTCTCTAAAAAAAAGAAAAAAACTCGATGCACCCCAAAAGAGAGGGAATGACAAAGATGTGCATGCACTTCAGCCACGTGATTACCCTTCTGATAGGTATGATTTATTTTTGTATAATTGAATTGGGGATCAGAGTAGTGAAATTGACGATTTAGATCTTAAAAAATTTCACGGTTTTACGATTTTAGTGGTGTATAACGCTTTTAATTTCTCTCAAAATCGGTGGTTAGTGGAATGAGGTAAAATCTTGATTTAAATCTTAGAATCTTGTAAAATCATCAATTTTTTATATGTATTTTACAATTCTACTTTTTAAGTAAAAAAAATTTATTTGTCATTTTTTATAACTCAGTTTAGTTAGAGTAAAAAAAATTAGGTATTATTAATAATATATTTATTTTATTATTTGGTTTTAATTATTTTAGTAATAAATAAAAATTAATGTATTTTCTTCTTTAAATTTGCAATTATACAAAATCGTGAAACCTTACAATTTTACGATTATAATTTTATGTTATTTTTCAATATCATTCTCACTCCACGGTGTACTAACTATTTAACTAAAGTTTAATTCACACCTACCAATATTTTATTCTCTCGTGCCAAGCATTTGCATGCAGCAAAAGACAAAAAAAACTAGGGGTCGTTTGGCAAAACAGTTAAAAGGGAAATTAAAGTTACTGGTGGTGTACGGAGAGCCACGGTATGAGTTACGTGTAGAGCGTATAGAAATTGCAAAGTGAGGTGGAGTTTATATGTTTCGAGGGCTTGTATGGATGAGATCGAAGGGTAGTTTTAAGTACAAATAAAAATGCGAATTGCATGGATGACAGTGGTAGTTTTAAGTGCAAATTTGCATTCGTTGTTGAATGCAATTTGCATTCGTTGCCGAATGTAATTTGCATTCGGCCCTCCTTATCTTATTTTCGATAAGGATTATTTTTTATAATAAAGATGAATTGTAATGATGTGGATGGTGTTAGACTTTAATTTTTTTTGTACCTTAGAGTTTTAAATCTACAAGAGTATTTACCATTAGAAAATTTAAAAAGATTATTCTGTTAAAGTATTGTGGTAATTATGGGTTAAGCTTTTTTTTTTTACCGGATCTTTAACCTTTAAGTAAAGAATTATTTGACCAGAGCTTTTTAATTAATTAAGTTTAGTTGATCCTTAAGTAAAGAATATTGATTCCGAAAATGTGTACTGTCGGTAAAAAAAAGTTGTAGTCGAGTGGTTGTAGGTTGTAGCGCCTCACTTTGTCTTACGTTAATTTGGGTTCGAAGATTGAAGTGCACAATTATTTTGGCGGCTTTATGACAGCATCAGTATGATTTCATATGGGGTGAAGGCGAGTAATCTCGTTATTATCAAATTTGATACCCGTCGAATGAATTCTTTTTTATATTTCTATTTAGGATTGGAATGAGATAGTTAAATTCTTGAGCTGGCTAATTTACAACATCAAATTCTTTGTATATGTGATTTTTTTCGAATTTCGTTGAAAAAGGTCGTTTGGTATGGGAAAATTAGCTTGAATTTTGATAAAACTCTGCATATGAAGAAATTATAATTTGTGTTACACCCACCATGTTAATGAAAATGTATTTTGAATTCCCCAATGACCTAAATTTCCTTCAAAATATGTATTTTGAGAAACTCTAACTTCCTCAAATAAACCTGTTGGTCCCTCATAAAATTTAATACTTCGTGACCTTCATAAACAACTTCAATATCTCATGACATGCACTAAAGTATGCATAGCTCGTATATATTTCGGTAATGATCACAATACCTCATGACATTTCGAGCCATTTTTCCAAATTCAAAGCCCGAGTTTCTGGGGACCCCTCTAGTTCCATATATGTACTATCCTTTTAGCTTTTGAGAAATGTTTGATGATAAGATTTAGAGGGACAGGAGCTAAATGCAGTAAAATGGATCAGAGTGACCACACAAATTTATTTGACATAGACGAGTGACCACTCTATCTAACTTTAGTTTACCATATAAATAAATAACATTAAACAACAACCTAGAACTACTAAACCCAATCCATGCATATGACTTATCGAAACTGTGCAAACGGAGTGCGGATCCGCGGGAAATAAGTAGGTGTTTGCCACGGCAAACAATTTGCACACAAGGTCATTTTTGTTATTTTCAGAAAAAATTCGAAACCTAAAATCAAAACCCAAAATCTAAAATCTAAAATTGAAAACCCAATACTCTAATCACTAAACCTAAAAATTTGTTGCTTGTAAGAAGAAAAAATGACAAATTTACTCCTAATTTAAGTTGGTCTTTTTATATGTTAGATCTGACGATCAAAATGAACGGTTCAGATTGTTCCTTACTAACAGCAAATATTATTTTAGTATTTGCCGCGGATCCTATGTTGTGCAAGCCTCAACTTTTATGAGAGCCTCCGTTTGCGGGAATGTGTTAATGAATATCGATCAAAATCCTCTCTCAACGATTCGAATTATTGGGATAGAACAATTATTGATACAACCACATGTCCACCAAACTGGCTTATTTTTAACAAATGTAAAAGTACTTTCTTGTTCACAAGTAACTTTAAAAGCATAGCAACCTGGCATATATGCACTACACTTGTTGTAGTTGTATTATTTAAGGACCGGTCGGGTCGAAGCGGGGCGGGTTTATTATATCGGGTTCCCGTTCATCAAGAGGAAGGAACATCATCAGTGTAACTAACAGTCATTGTTAACCTCACAACACAGTAAGCAAATCATGAGGTATCTACATTTCGCAATTTCGTATCTCGAAGTGACCTACGACGTAAGAATCGATTAAAGGGTTTGTTGTTGCGGATCTCCGAAAATCACAGCGAGTGTCTTTAGAAACCCAGAAACGAACATACAAGTTAAGCTAACTATTAGGAAGAAATTAAGCAGCTTGGATTTATCATAGCCAGAGTAAAAGATTACACGACGTCTAAACCAACCAATAAACTGCTCCTCCAAATTTGTACTAAAAAGACAGTAATTAAGGTTATACATACATAACATTATCTTCGAAAGTAACTCATCACCTTGTGAGGTATCTCGTCCGAGTTCATCGTCAAGTTCAGACTCTCCAATCTCGTAAACTGACAGAGAATCGCTGCTCTAAAGAGTCAGAAATCTTGCACAGGGCCTTACATCAAAGCACAGCCAACTAAAAACTGTAAGAACACACGTACTTATAAGAACTTACAGAATTCATATATTGCAACCAAAAATGTACCTTGATGATTGCACTGAACAGCGTCAAGGATTTCACATTATGAAAACCTTGGAACATGAAGTCCCAATCTTCCTCCATAATGTCAGCGTCACAAATGCCACGCTCGATGAATTGAATATCGGCATGATCAAGGTTGATCAAGGGAAGGAAGGTCTAGCTCTGTAAATCCTAGGGATGTCTCAATATGGTTAAGCTTAAAGGATTTGAGTTTCGGTGCAGAAATTTCCATCCCTCCGACACACGTATACAACAGTTCCAGGTTTTGCAGCTGCGGTCCTGAAATCCTGAATCTCTTATCCTCCTCGTAGAAGTTCCTGTAGTGAGTATCCAGGACCAAGCTCTTCAAACATGGAAATTTAGAGAAAGGGTCGAGGAGGGTTCTCCGCTGCAATTCAGTGTTAGTAGGACGGCCATCGCCGATGAACGCTGAATCAGAGAACCGATAGCCACCGGATATTTGGTCGAAGTTCAGAGAGAAAATGGAAAGTGGGGAGTAAACTACCGTCGAGTGGGATTCAAATCCGCATTATTATTTTATTAATGGGCTCTGGGCTTCTAGAAATCAAGTTACTATGGGCTTTCTATTTTAAGCCACGCAAAACGGGCCCAAGCTAGCCTTAACATGGCTGAGCTGGCAGGTTATACAAAGACCTCAACTGCCTGTTCATAAGCTTACTACTGGGGATTCCTGATTTCAGCAACCCCTGATCAGCATCAGCAGACCACCATTGCTCCAATCCGTGCGCCTCGAGAAACTTCTGTTTCTCCTTCGCCATCACGAACAGCTTCGCCGAAACCTGACCGATGTTACTACTACCATTTCCGTCTTCTGGACTGGTGTACTGACAGCATATGTAATCACTGTTGTTCACATACAAATGCGGCACCCATTTCTTCGACCCCATCGCATTCGAACTGTTCTGCATCTCGGAAGCAACTGAGGTTTCGACAGAAGCAGCATAAGGAAGCATTGCTTTCAACTTCTTCCAGGCAAACTCAGCTCTCTCCCCGAAATTCCTGAAGCTCATTGCTAGAGAGACGGAAGGCGGGTTGAACAGATGTGCATCCACGAACATCTTTTCTTTAGCTAATGCTTTGCCGACCTGGAGAGCAAACCCGGCTCCGAGGGAATGGCCTGCAACACACACATTGCTCCCACCGTACCTCTGAGCGACCGACCTCAACGCCTCCAGGGCCACGTTAAATCGGATCGAGCCCTTGAGGCTTTCCCAAGCGAGGAATCGGAGGTCGTCCTCGATGTCTCGTCGCATCGTGGGACCCTTGAGCAAGGTCCCACGCAGTGCGAGGACTGCCCTTGGAGCCCCACTGGGCCTTACGAAGATCATGTCAGAAACTGCTGCCGATCGGTCCCATTCGAAGATGGCACCGAATATGGACCCGTCCCTTTCGTCGGTCAGCGTTCGGGTGAGCCTGTACTTGAACCTTGTCCACCATGTTGGAGCTAGAGCAGTTTCTGGTGTCCTGTTTTCTTGCCTGTCGAGTTCTAGCAAGTAGACTGCTTGGATGAAGCATGCTAATACTGTCCTCTTGTAGTTGGCGTCTTTCCTGAAGTCATTAGCCATCAATACAACATCATTCCTCATCATTTGGACAAAATAAAAACATTCGAACCATCAAATCTCTAAATCCAACTCACTAGCAACACTAATTGAACTAACTAACGAGCAACAATTGAACCGGTAATCGGACCATCACTCAAGCCATGTAATCAAGCCATAAACGAGCTAAGCTAAACCCAGATGCTAATTCGTAAAAATAGGAAGTGGGTTTGAATCAAATCCAAAAGAAAAAACTAACCAACTGGAACTGATGAGGTCTCTCCAGTTAAGAGACGCGACATTGCGTGGGCCGGAGACGTGAAACGCGTAAGGGTGCTGTGGCGCTGCCGAAGCAACAGCCGGAGTAACTTCCAGCACTTGGACGGCGTCATTCTGCTGTTCCCCTGCCACCATTGACGAATTTCTTACACGAAATGGAGGCGGAGAGAGGAGAAATTATAGCGTAAGCTTTGCTCAGTGAACAGCTCTGCTGCTGCTACTAGCACCTTGATGAGACGATTGCAGGTGGCATCTGATTCTCTTTAGATTCAGTTTGTCGTCAGGAAATGATTTTAAATCCGATCAGTGATTGTTAATATTCAGGGGAGGCGCATCATGGCCGTCGGTCCACTTGCATCTTATCGTTAGCTTTACTTATCCGCGGAATAATTCCTTTTTTGCGGCGTTTGGTATTTCTCTTTTCTTACTGATGAAGGTCATTAAAAGCTAAGAATTAGCATAATGGTCACTAAATTTCAAGGAGTAAGATAACGATAACGGTACTCTTTTATGGCGGTTCTGAATCTTTGTTACAATGCGTCTGGATTGTTGAAGCTTGAACTGCCCGAGTTGTAATGAATCCTGCAGACTTCCATTTGACAGCAGAGGGGAAATACGAGCTTCAAATTTTGGCCTTTTTTGCCAGGCCAGTTGTAATGATCCTCGTCTTTCCTCTGTTGCAGCTTTCCCTTTATAATATCTCCTGCACTTTTACAGCCATCCTTGTGCTGAACTCTTGAAAGCTAGAACAAGCATTTACTAAAAGCTATGACATTTGTTCAAGGCTGATATTCCCATCATGGATCACAAAATGGTTGATGAAATGAACACCAGCACCCATTAGTTATTAGACCAAACTTAGCTAAACTCAACTCAAGCCATGCCCGTTCAGAGGGATTTTTCCCCTGACAAAAAATTGGTAGAAAGATCCACATACAGATACTGAGATACATCATATTAATGCAAAAGAGGACTATTTATTTTTTTCCTGCTGCACATCTGAGCTTGGCATGCAATTACAGAAGAAGAGGAAGGAGCCATAAGATACAGAACAATACAATTACAACTGCAGAGTTGGCAGTAGTGTTGTGGATGGAAGTTATTGGAGAGTACGAATCCGCTCCGCTACTGGATTGAGTAGTTGAATTCACCACTGTTTTTGTCTTATTGCTTATTCTCTTGCTGCACAAACATTCCAGTATATCATTATCAAAACATTACAAACTCAGGAACTTACTGGAAAAAGGAAAGAGGCAAACTCTTATCAGTTCCTTACCTTCCAGGAAATATACAGCTCCCATGACCTGCAAAAAACCATTATTTCCAACTTCAGACACTAAAACCTTAATTCACCAAAGCACATTAAGTAATGTGCAACAACTTACTTGGGTCAGTGGTGGTGACCATGCCAACACCCTTGAAATCACAAGCTCCAGAGGACTTCCCTTCCTTCTGGTAATAGCTATCAAATGCGTAAGAAGCATGGTTCTTCACATTATTCGGCTGGTAACAAGCTTCACCCGGCTGAACCTCACTACAATTCGCCCTCCCAGGTCCACACGCCCAATCCAACGCTGCTTGCAACGTCTTCCCATCCACATCATCCGTCGCTATACAGTACGTCTGATTCGTCGAGTCATTGGCCAAAAACCCCCCACTCCCTGACACAGAAAGCAGATACACAGACGTCGAGTTCCCATAGAACAACCCCCAGTTGGCTTCCGACACGGGTGGAGACCTCAGATCCTCATTGAACAACTCATATATGTACACATTAGAAGTAACCTCGGGATGCAAAGGAGTGCCACTCTTGTCAAGAACATGCTTGATCAGATTCGAGTTATACGTATCTGCATTATCCACTGTGGCATAAGGCTCTTTGGAAGAATCGCCCTTGGAAGGCCAACCTGTTTCGGTCACAAGGACCACCACATCAGTGATGTTCAAGTTCTTCATGGAGAAGTATGCAGCATCGATCATGGCATCGAGGACATTCGTGTAGTGTAACAAAGTGTTGGGATCAACCATCTCTTTAGAAGGAGTCAGGGGCTTGAACAAGGAGTTGTCAAGAGGGACAACTCCTTTGTTTTGCATGAACACATAGTAAGGGTAGAGATTCATCATCAATGGCGAACCGGTTCTGGATAAGAACTGAAGCAATGGGACCATAACCGAGCTCAAACTCTGGTTGAAAAACGACTGAGAAGGCGGGAACGGGTCGAGAATTATGGAAGTGGCGTGAGGAGTGGAGATCTTGATCTCGGTATGCAAATTCGAAGCAACTAAAGCAGAATAAAGTGATTCAATAGCCGGCATTAGCAAAGGGGCGGAAGATTGGACCGTGGTGAGAACCTCATCACCTACAGCAATGGCTGTGATCAGAGTCCTCGGGTAGTAAGCAACAACATTGTGGGTGATCCAGGAAACTGCTGTGGTGTTTGATGAGCCAATGCCGAGAAGCTGGTTATTCGGGACACTGATGGTTACTTGGATCTTGGTTTTGGCCAGTGCTTTTAGTATATCAGGATTAGCGTCATAAAGACGGATATGAGTGATCTTCTGTGATTGAAGGAAACTCACTAATTCAGCCGCTGATAAGAGGTTGGAGACGTCTGTGCCTATGTTAAACCCCACGAATGGCTCCTTGTCCTGATCAGATGAAGCAACTACAGTTGATGATGATTCATTACCTGCAACAAATTAAGGGGAGAAAATTCACTTCTGTTTACCAAATACATGCAAATTCGTGGACCAATTACATCCCTCTACCAAGCTTATATCTTGTATTCAAGCATATTTTACCTCCAAACCTAAAGAATTGAACAATGCTAGGGTTTCAGTCGTTAACTCCAATCATGAGAGAAAACAATGATTCTCTACCAAATACAGGATTTGGGCAATTGCTTATAATTACAAAAGAACACATTTTTAAAATAAAATCAAATGGGATGTATTTCTAAAAATGCTTTGGTGAAAGGAGGCCTTTTGTGAACCCTTTTTTCTGGGATTCCAAATTGGAAAGTGAAATGGTTACCTGGATAGAGGAACAGGATGAGTAAGGAGGAAATGAAGAGGAAGAGGAGCTTAGGAGGAGTCGCCGGCGACATTGGAGCAGAAGAGCTTGATGAGTCGCTGCAGCTTTTGCGGCAGCGTTCTGTAGTGTTGGTTCAGTTGCCAAGCTCATCACAGTACCACTCAACAAACTGTCGAAGAAGAAGTATTATAGCTTGAAGTTGGTGAAACCTTACATTCTTGACTGCAACTTGCCAGGCATTTTTCAAAGGAATAATAACAAAGACTGTGCTTTTCGCATTCCGGCTGAACCAATCGTCGGAAACCTAGGCGCCTTTCTTTCTTCGGAAAGTTAACTTCTTTATTTCGCTGTAGATCGGCAGCTGGCTTACCCGCTAGAATCCAACAGTTAAGACAGTACGTATTAAGTAAGGACCCGCCTCTGTTTTGGGACTTGGGAGAGAGAAAAAGCAGTCGAAAACTCACAAGACGGATAATATCAAATTTGGAAAGTGTTTGTCGACCAAGTCAGCTCGCTAGCCAGTCGGTGTTGGGTTTAGATAAAAATTCAAATTTGATTTTAGACCGGTTCGATCAGTTTAGCTTACGAGTTAGCTTGTTTGATGTTCGATTACAAGCTAGATTAAGATTTAAAAGTTGGCTCGAACTCAATTTAATTGTTGACTCGATTGAAATTTGTTAGTTAGCTTGATTAGTGTAATTCTCAAAATATAGGTCCGACATTAAGAATCTGCAAATGAATTGAGTGTTGGAGCTTGTTAGCAATTACAAATAAACCAAATTCACCATCGAGCTCATAAAGATCTCTAAACGAGTCGAATTCGAAATAACCATTAATTTTCAAACCAAACTCGAACTGTGAACTTGAGCTAGACAAAACTCGGCTGATTAGCAGCCTCCAAATTAAGTTTGGTAATTGAAGATCGGGGGCTCAAACCTATTTCAGTTAACGAACCAGACGGTTGAAACCCATTAGTGTGGAGATAGAAAGTCCGATGGAGGCCGAGGAAGAAAGGCCGACGACGTAGCAATAGAGAACTTAACTAGTAGGAGAATCCAGAAATTTCGGCGCGAGCTGGAAGAAAAGGGCAAAACTTTAAAAAAGCCGAAAGCTTTCCCAAGAAAGGCCGAGTAGCTACTAGCCAGAGGCCAGAGCTCTCCAGCCACCTTCAGAGCGACGAAAGTGATGATGTTGCAGTTGCAAGGAGGGGGTTATGCTCCTTGTCTTGTTAGCTCAGTTTATTGCAGGCTCAGATCCTCCCGACGGCAGCCGCCAGGTATCCCCACCGTGTCTTGCTTCGCTTCCAATACCGACCCTCTCCGATCCCAGCTTTACCAACTCCGCTCCGAAGCCGACTCCGCCAGAGCCGACGGTATAATTTTCTGACCTTCAATTTCTCAGTTCCCTTTCTTGATTTCTTAGAAAGAACTTTTAAATTTTAGTGGGTTAGGATAAACTAGTATGGATAAGGCTGCGAAATGGAAACAGAAATCACATATTGTCCAAGCCCTGTTGCAGTTTGGAGATGTGGATTTTCCTAGGCTTTGCTTTTCAGTTTCTTCCCACCATGATTTGATGAAGGACTTGAGATTGTGAAAAAGTGGTAGGTTATGATTTAGTTAGAATCATGAGACTTTTAGATTTGAAAATGGGTTTATACAAATTGCGGAGATTCCAGTTCATGATCATGATTGTCACTGTGAAGTTTGATTTACTGTTTCTGCTTGATCATGCATTGGCGTTTCCTGCTCTAAGCATCTTTTGTATACGGTGTAAATCTCAAAGAAGATGATTTCTGAAACTAAATCGGCTAATTGCCTAATCAGCCAATAGTGCAAGGCTGAGGTTGATGCGGTTGTCGGAGGCAGCAGAGAACCTTAAACGACAGGCAGCTGTCTGCGTTCAGTCCCGACGAGAGGACGAGGCAAGGGAACTGCTTTTCCAAAAGAAGAAGGTTATGCAGGCTATTGACAAGTCCAAGAGTCGCATTGAATTGCTCGATGAGCTCTGTTCTAAACTCAACGAGGTTTTATAACTTATTGTGCTGAGATAATGTATGGTTGCATACTTGCATCATGCTGTGTCTCAGTTTCAAAGTTTCGTTAACTGTCTGGTTCTTTCCTCAGGCCATCTCTAGCAAAGAAAGCCAACTGATTGGCAATCTTGGTTCGGATCTTGATGTTGATCCGGTAGAAAATGCTGCTTCTGGTCCAGTTCGAGTCGTACCTCCCAAGGCTGAAGAATTAAGTGGCGTGTCCTCTTACTATGGCTTTTTGGAGCGGACGGATGTACAGCTTAGCAAGATCGAAGCGCAGCTACTCACCATTCTGAATGATGAAGAGAAGCCTGATAATTTGAAAGTGAACCAAACGAAAGAGCTTCTCGTTAGCATCCGTGGCATTCGACAGCAGTAAGTGTCATTTCGACAAGAAATTCGAGATCATCCATTCATTGTCTTTAATCTGTTATAAGCTTACTTGTTCTTCCATTTTTGTCTTAACAGAGTTGCTGAGATGCTGGAAGGTAAGGTTGAATCCTGAGTCCCAATGAAGCAGCCGTTTGTTTTTCCAACACCGCGAATATCTGAAGTAACACGACGAGCGGATTGGCTGGATGCAACTGTTGTTGATCATTTCGAAGCTTCGCGACGAGATTACCAAGCTACCGTTGCAGCATAAGGAAGCATCAAGCAGATAAGTAATATTTTGTATCAGGAATTATAATATGAACTTCTTGTTCAGTAGGTAGATTATACATTACATGAGTGCCTGTCCTTGAATCAGAATATTTATGTAAAGAAAATTGATCTCTGCATGGTTCAGGCAATTGACATGAGGGGGGACTTGTCAGTTAGGTGTTAGGAAGTCGAAAAAATATACAAAGATTTCATATTTTCCTTTTTAACTTCCTCCTACTTCTTATCAGGAAGTATATATTCACTAGTTTGCTGAATGCAGTTCCAGCAAAGTTTTAAGCCTTTTTTATTCTTTGTGTGAAATGGGTGGATGCGCCGATCGAAACAACACTCCTGCAGTCAGGCGGCCGCGAGGGAGGCCAGCCGGCTCGAAAAACAAGCCGAAGCCACCGATCTTCGTCACTCGAGACAGCGCCAACGCCCTCCGCGCCCAAGCACTGGAGGTGAGCTCCGGGTGCGATGTGAGCGAGAGTTTAGCGAGCTACGCGAGGAGGAAGCAGCGCGGGATGTGCGTTCTCAGCGGGAGTGGACAAGTTACGAATGTGAAACTGAGGCAACCTGGAGGAGGAGGCAATGTGGTGACCACCCTCCACGGCAGGTTCGAGATTCTTTCGTTGCTCGGATCGATCTTGCCCCCTCCAGCTGCGCCTTCGGGGATTACCGGGCTGACTATCTACCTGGCGGGAGGTCAGGGGCAGGTAGTTGGTGGATGTGTGGTCGGGAAGCTGATTGCTTCCGGTCCTGTCGTGGTGATGGCTGCTTCGTTCGCCAAAGCGAGTTTCGATCGGTTGCCTCTCGACGAGGAGGAAGATGTTTGTGATGTTAATGGTTACAACCTCTCAGGCTGATATTTACACCAAGGAATGGTTTTAATTTAGTTTGCTGTAATACCGTTTTCTAAGAACAGAGGGGAAACAGGGCATTTAAACTCGGAATCTTCAGCAAGCAAAAAAAATGTTTCGAAAATCGGTCGGTTTGTTCGCATACGATCGTATTTTGCTATTTCTCATCTGACTGTAGTTTGATGTATTGATCGAGTTGAAACACTACGGGAGACCTCGTCCAGTTGAAACTTGAAACATTACAAACTGAACATGTTATGCAACTAGAGACACAAGGATTGTCGATTTCGAGATTTTGCATGTTCGATCACTCAACTTCCTAGTTTCGTTTCGAGGTAAAAGGGATGATAACGTAAGACAACTACACTTACTAGGTGTATGTCCCTACAATTGATTGCGTCATGTGGATGTTTCATGACTTGAATATATTGGGTTCAAATCCAATGCACCACATATATGAACATCGATATTTTGTTAATTTTCCTTTCCATTTTTCTTGTAATGGCATCCTTGCTTTGTCTATCCATCGGTCAGACAAAAATTAAACGGCTGATTTTACCTTTTTAGCCTTTGAGTTGGAAGGGCCGAGTGAGTCGAAGGCCATTTTAACCGAGTTGGGTATTTAACAAAAATTCCTTATAGAGTATCTGATCATTAATTAGTGGATTCCTTAATTAATTACCAAATTGTACACTTACAATACTTAATCTGACAGCCCCCGAACACTTGGCGCAAGTAAGGAAACAATTGTCAATAACCAGAACAACATGCATGCATGCAATACTTATCCACATAAAAACATGCATGCATTTGCATGCCGAGAAACATGCATGATCGCCGAGTACGTACGTTACTTAGTAATTTTGCTATAAATACCTTATTACCCTTCTTCTTCATTGTATCAAGTACTACCTAACTAGCCTGTATAAACACCCAAGTAAAAGTGATCATCATCAATGGCTTCCTCTTTCGCCATGCCCGCCGCTGCTACTTTCTCGTCGGTGGCATCATCGCCACCGCAACACACCAAAAAGAATATGACGACGGTGCTTACTGCTAGCCCCAAAACTAGGTCAAAGGTGTCGGTTTCTGCTGCTGTTGTCTCCTTCAACAAGCAGCAGGACGGAGGTATTCGACGCACCTACTTCGCCAAGCAGACTGACGGAGGTCTTTTGAAAGACTACTTCGCCAAGAAACATGACGGAGGTATTCGACGCACCTACTTTGCCAAGCAGTATGATGGAGGTCTTTTGAAAGACTACTTCGCCAAGGAATATGACGGAGGTGAATGGGCTGCCTTCTTCGGCAAACAGCATGACGGGGGTATTCGACGCACCTACTTCACCAAGGAACATGACGGAGGTGAATGGGCTGCCTTCTTCGGCAAACAACATGACGGAGGTGAATGGGCTGCCTTCTTCGGCAAACAGCAGGACGAAGGTATCCGTCGCACCTACTTCGCCAAGCAACATGACAGAGGTCTTTTGCGAGACTATTTTGCCAAGCAAGAAGACGGAGGTCTTTTACGAGACTATTTCGCCAAGGAACAGGACGGAGGTCTCTTACGGGACTACTTCGCGAAGGACGGAGGTCTCTTGCGAGACTACTTCGCGATGGACGGAGGACTTTTGCGAGACTACTTCGCCAAGGAACAGGATGGAGGTCTCTTGCGAGACTACTTCGCTAAGGAACAGGACGGAGGTCTCAGACAAGGCTACTTCGCCAAACAACAGGACGGAGGTCTCAGACAAGGCTACTTCGGCAAGCAACATGACGGAGGTCTCAGACAAGGCTACTTCGGCAAGGAACAAGACGGAGGTCTTAGACAAGGCTACTTCGGCAAGCAACAGGACGGAGGTCTCAGACAAGGCTACTTCGGCAAGCAACAGGACGGAGGTCTCAGACAAGGCTACTTCGGCAAGCAACAGGACGGAGGTCTCAGACAAGGATACTTCCGCAAGCAACAGGACGGAGGTCTCAGACAAGGCTACTTCGGCAAGCAACAGGACGGAGGTCTCAGACAAGGCTACTTCGGCAAGCAACAGGACGGAGGTCTCAGACAAGGCTACTTCGGTAAGCAACAAGACGGAGGTCTCAGGCAAGGCTACTTCGCCAAGGACGGAGGTCTCTTGGAAGACTACTTCGCTAAAAAACAAGACGGAGGTCTCTTGGGAGATTACTTCGCCAAGGAGCAGGACGGTGGGATGATAGTATCTTCGCCGATGTTCATGCTTGTCGGCAAGAATCAAGAAGAAATACCCTCTAACTGACTTTCCCTTGATTGTGAAACATGCTAAGCCCATAGAATAAAATTCCAAGACTTAGCTAGTTAGCTAGCTAGCTTCTTTGATGATAAATAAAATTATACTTTTGGGCTTCTTATTGTAGTAAAATTAAATTAAATTAATGATAATGTTCCTAATGATATATGTCTATGGGAAATACATGCACAATTCGATCAACCGATTAAACCACCATTAAAATGTCTTACTAATGAGCTATATATTCGAACAATATTTATTAACGTGATTCGATCTCATTAGTTTATAATCCGAAATGTCAACTCATCAAACGATATAAAACCAGTGGACATGTGGGCCAACATGTTTTGTGACAAGATTCACATGGAGAGCTGTCAATTGTGGGCCCCCAGCCCACTTCGTGGCATGGCATCCACATTTCACAGCCTTTCTTTATCTATCTTTTGGGCAAACGTATTTCAAATACTATACAATATATCCTAATGTATTTAATCTTTCTGAATTCTTTATCTATCTCTCGGGCAAATGTATTTCAAATACTATACAATATATCCTAGTATATTTAATCTTTCTGAATTCGCAATTAATAGTTATTTATCAAATAATTAAGGTTATCGGTAATATCATTACGAGGTGTTCATGTTCTTACATCCTTAAAATCTCGCCAACAAATAAGTCCATCTTAGAACACAACTGAGATGTTGTTGATGTGTAGTGATCACTAGCCACAACCATCAAACCATAACGAAAAGGAGAGGAGGGCAAATATGACAATTACATATCATTATTGGAGATATATGATCGAAATCGATAAATATAACTCAAAAGTCTTGAAAAGAAAATAGTTCAATCATATCATTTTTTTTATCGAATACGAAAGAAATACAATGTTCATATATCTATATAGAGTGTGCTGGATCTCGATACATTTTAAATTGCCAACACACAACGTAACTAATTACAATAAACTAAGATAAGCATAGGTCTGTATGGTATAATTTAATACTTCATAACAAAACAAATGCAAATAAAATAAAAAATATTATTTATATTATTGTTATAACTTTCCTATTGGCCATTTGTTTCCTCTATTATCATATCACCAATGTCCAACCAACACACCACTTCCCTCCGCCGCCCACTTCTTCCTTCTTCCGCCGTCTCCTCCTCCTCCCAAACCGCCGGCGGCATCTTCCTCCGCCTCCTCTTCATCATTTCTATCGGATTTCTCTCCCTGTGGGCCAACCACCAAGCATCCAAAGGCTTCCAACTCCACATCCTCAACGACCCCGCCGTCGCCGATTCCTCCGCCGGGAAACGCTTCTCCCTCTTCTACATCTCCAACGGCCGAGCCGCCTCAATCCTCCTCAACGCCAGCAATTTCGTCGAGCACTTGCTCTACTCCGGCCAAAATCATGATCATCAGAAGCCAGCAATCCGCCGTGTCACCCTCCGCCTCGCCGCCGACAACTCGACCGGAACCGACGTGTCGACCGCCGAAACCTTCCCCGGCGAGTTCATCATACGATTGAGTCCGTCGCTTCTGATGTCAGGGCTCGCCAGAAACAGAGTCGACGTCGACTCTGTAGTCAAATCTGCCGTCTTGCGCGGGATGGCCTTTGTTTGGCTGTGGGACGGCGGGGACTCGTCGAGAGCTCCGTCTTGGGTGATCGAAGCTGCTGTTGAGTGCGTAAACAGGATTGGTGGGTTCGGCGGCGGTAGTACAACGGATGACAGGGTGGTTGTGCGGGGGTTAATGGAGTACTGTGAACGGCGGAAAGAAGGGCTCCTTCGGCGGCTGAATCTGACGACGGTGGAAAGAGCGGCGGCGATGCCGGTGGAGAAATTGTGTATATCTTATAAGAAATGTGGATCGTCCGCCGATGTTGATTTGTGAATATTTTTTCTGATTGTGATCTCTGGACTGTTCCATGTGGATAATTTTTGTAAGATAATGATTCAGTTAAAAATTTCATTTGGTAATTATTTGAATATTAAATAATTTTTATAATTCTAATGGACCGACTGTATTTTACTCTGATTTTGCAAAAATTGTTCGCCTTTTTTATTTTAGAATTTCCTTACATCCGTCTAGACATTTTTCTTTTTGAATTTCGAGCTTTGTTATATAATTTATCTTCTTTTTATGTCACGTTGCTTGTCGAGGTAATTGAACTTTTTATTTAATGGCACGTAAAACTTCCTCAAGTGTCGAAGACGAAACGAAACAGTTTTTTTTATACAATTTCAATTGCATCAGGCAAATGTTCAGGCCTTTTTGGAATCATCTGCGGCATAATCAGCATACGAGAATATTAACATAAGCATACGAGAAAGTTAACGGTCATGAAAATCAAAAATGATTTTTAATTTCAGTTGACCATTATTCACAAGGGTTATCATACTGAAATCTGATTTTTTAGTCATTTCCAACATGCTTCTCAAATATTAGCCGATTTTTAATTTGAAAATTTTTATAGGTTATATAACACATGATTTTCACTGAAAAATTAAAAAATTTTAAATTAACTAATAAAATGACTAAAATTCAAATTTCACCATATGAATCCTTCCAAATAATAGCCAAATGAAATTAAACAAATTTTTTTCTAAAACTTTAGGATAATGATGTTATATTTAGTTTTAAAGATTTTCAAATGGACTAACTTCTTACAAACATCGACAAAAACTAGAAATTTAATTAGTTGTGCCTAGCTCTATCGGATATTTTACGATACAACGGTATGTCGAATTCGGGCCATTGTTATATTGCGTTTTGTTATATTGCGTTTCGTTGTAGACGTGAAACAAGCTCGACCTTGGCTCCAATGCCTCGACAAGCTTTTAACTACTCTCGGCTGAATATCTAAATCTAAGAGCTACAAAGGTCTGAGTACGTTCCGAGTTAAACACCGAACTACTCGGTTTATATTTTGGTTCTACATTACAAAATTACTCGGTTTTTGCAACTGTCAATAAATCCTTCCAGCTGCATAACTTCTCCCTGGACTTGTTCCTCTCACACCCAAGCTTCCTCTCTTCACAGTCTATCATTTCCCAACCGTTGAAGTCCACAACTCTCACATTCCTACCGTCTAGTAACTCGACGAGCCCTTCCCTGCCCGGCTTCTTTGATGGTGACCCTATCAAGCCGTGTTCAAGGTCGTGCGATATGCTTGCAACCTAAACCCGAACAACAACAGAGTTAGAACGTTGTTTACAAGGTGTGATTTTTCGCACCATGTTGAACTGAACTTACGGTTTCTTCTGCACAGTGTAGGTTTGTTCCGATGATGCCAGTCGGTCCTCTCTTCAGCCACCCACATACGTATAAACCATTCTCGATTTTGGTATCGGGATCTTCGCAGGTAACGCTAATAACCCGTCCCCCTGCATTGGGTACTATCCCTATGAACAACCGAAATCGAATTAGTATAAGTTACTCCAGCTGGATGTATTAGATTCAGAGCTAAACGCATAAATCCTTTCTTTTATGGTATCTTTACCTTTTCGATGATCGAATGGTAAACCGGGAACAGGCACGGATTTGTAACCAATGCTCTTCAAAACCATCCTGACAAACAGTGTAGATTGGAATTACTTAGCCAGTAAAAGATCGATCCAACCAAGCAACTGAAACCGAAAAGATCAATCTGCAAAAGTAAATTACCCGCACTCGAGGTCCTCAAACTGCCCACTGCCAACTGCAATCTGGTTTCCGGAGCCAACACCTTTGAGAACCGTCTTCTCGAAGTTTACGCTGGAAACATGCCCTGGCAAGTCGGTTGACTCGGAGAAACCATCCGGCTTTCGCAAGAACAAAAAGTGCAGTTCGCGTTGATCCGAACTAGGAAGGGCATGTCCAGTGCTGGCAGCTTTCGAAAGCAACTCGTAAACCCTCCTTCTGATACGGTTATTCTTCAGTTCCTCCTTCAACAAACAAAAATGCAATAAGAGGTTAGCTCGTCCTTTCCTCAACCAAGTTCTGCACTTTCTCTCTTTAAACCAGATGAATAGGCAGAGCAATCTACAACATCATCTCCTTGAAGCAACTCAAAGTGCATTGCGACGTAAACATACCTCGTCTTCCGAGCTTTTGCATAAATCTTCTTCCTTTATGTGAATATGCAAGTTTTTTGTTCCTAGAATTTCTCGTAGTTCTTTGGCAGTGCAAGCGGCTTGAGCTGGTCCACGTCTTCCAACCAAATAGACTTTTCTGCAGCATCAACTCATTCATCAATACAAAAAATCTCGATCCTCTTACAAAGTCACTTATAACTAAAAGGGAAAAAGAGATTGCAAGAGAAGAAGGAACCTTATGGAGCTTTGTTCCAAAGCGGCCAAAGCATGGCTGGCAATGTCAGTTGTTGCCAACTCCGCTGTTGGCCTTAGAAGGACTCGAGCAACATCGAGAGCTACGTTTCCCTGCCGAAGAGGATTTCGAAAAATAAATGTTAAACCGGTCTGTTTTTTACATACTAGATACTATGGCACTTAACAATACCTGTCCAAGTATAACAGCTGTATCAGTATTGTTCAAATCAGGACTCAAGTTTCTGCAATCAGGATGCCCGTTATACCACCAAACGAATTCTCTGGCTGAGTATATCCCTGCCAGATCCTGAAACATAAACCAGCAGTCAAGATCGTTCGATCAACGATTGTACTAAAAGCAGCAAAATTTGATCAAGTTTCGTTAACATACCTCTCCAGGAATGCCTAAATCTCTGTCGCTTTCAGCACCATATGCAAGAACAACCACATCATACAAGCCACGAAGCTCGGAGAGCGAGACAGAAGATCCAAGAGCTACATTGCCGAAAAACGAGCATCTTTCGTTTTGTGTCACCACCCTCGAGAACTGATTCGTCACAATCTGTTCCAAGTTTTCTGGTAAAGTAAGCTCAGTTAACAGAAGTTTATTTATCTCCAACGGAAATGAAGAACGTTGAACACAATCCAAAGCATGTTAGGAACTTCCTCGAGTTAATCCTCCTAAACTATTACAAATTCACCTTTCCTTCATATCTTCCAAACAGGGAAACTAATTTCGATGCATGAAGCAGCAAGAAATTCAAAAAAATCGAACCTTGGTTTCAGGATGATCAGGGGCAACTCCAGACCGCACTAATCCAAAAGGCGTGGGCAATCGATCGATGATGTCAACTTCTGCTCCTCGGTGCGCCTTCAGCATCTGAAAAAATGGATAAATGAAAGCATCAATTCCAATCCAGAAATTTAAAACTACGGGAAGGATAAAAAAAATAGCAGCAATTTACTTTCTCGGCGGTGTACATGCCGGCAGGTCCACTGCCGACCACACAGACGCGAAGATGATTAGAAGGAAGAAGAGTTGTGAAACTTCTGGAAACCCATGTTCTTGCTCCTAACATCGCCATTGCCGGCCTCGATTTCTTCAACGTCGAGGAACTCGCCGGCGGCCAGACTAGTGTTTCTAGCTGGAATCTTCCGAGAAGCGGAGAGCCAGTGAGCTACAAAGCAGAGACAGAGGAGGAAGGTGAAAGGGTGGGCTTATGGGCCTAATTGGGCTATTTGAAACAATGATCACAGAAGTTGGGCCCTGAGAACACAATGTAAAGCCCATCGTAGTTTATAATGCTGACCATGTCATTATAATCGTGTGTATTATCAGGAAAGCATAAGTGAATTTTAATAATTTTAATTCAAAATCGCTACTTTATTCTCTTATAGATTTCAGACTAAGAATTACTCAAAGGGTATGTATCGAGTTGAATATTGATCGACTCATTTTGCTTAACAATCGTGTTTTTCCTACTCGAGTTCATTTCGTATAGCTTCTTAACAAAGTTTCATAAGGTTGAACTAATTTGTCTGATTAGTAATCTCGTTTTTAGCGCTTATATTCAATCTCATGTCTTTTCTTAAATTCGTATCTGGTAAAACCATCCGACCTTACGTCACTTACATAAGCAGTTGATACGACCTAATCACGATTCAACTACAAATATTTAACGGTTTAATCACATTCGGTTAGACTTACCAACAATTCCAATAAAGCGAGAGGACAAAGTAGTAAAATCAGCGGGGACAACCTAAACAGAGTAACAGAAAGATTAACAGCAACCGTCAGATGAATCTACGTGGCGAGCCCCCAGCACCGTAAATTGGCGGGTACACACGTCAGCTAAACCCCGTACGAAGGGGACAATCTCGTCATTTCGCAAAATATTCTCTAGGGTTTTTCATTTTCTCCCCCAATTGCCTAATTTCCCACAGCAGAAACAGAGAGTGTGTTCACTGGTTAGCAGAGAGTGGCAGAGCAGAGAGTGGCAGAGCAGAGCAGCCTTTCACCTCCTTCGTCGGCGCCGTCATCAGAAGATCAATCGTAGTCTGGAGCAAGAAAGCATGAAGGTACTACAAAATTCCACTGAGGTTTTCTTTTTCCTTTGAAACATGTCCTGTTTCCTGATTCTTCCTCCTCTGTTTTTTTCCTCTGTCGCTGGTTGTTTCTTTCAGACCAGAAATTAATTCTTCATTTCATGGGTTTTTTTCCTTTCTTCCAGAAATCGTTGGTTTTCGGCGACGAAGAACAAAAGAAGGAGAAGGAGATGCAGAAATCCTGCCGCGATTGTAAAGCTACGAGTACGCCCTTGTGGAGATTCGGCCCCGCCGGCCCCAAGGTCTGTTCGCGTCTCTGCTCCTCCGATGAACTGAACTTCACTCGTTCTTGGATTTTGTTCTAATTAGCTGACTAATCAGTTAGAGAAATTTCTCCGTATGGTTTTTGTTAGTCATCCTCTGTTCTATCCTGTTCGTTTTGATTGATTCGTTGGAGAAATTTCTCCATCTGGGTTTTCGTTTTCAACCTTTCCATGCTTAGTCCGAGTTCTCGATCTGGGTCAATTTCGGTTCTAAACATGGGTTAATTTCAGATTTTAGGGTTTTTTATCTACTGGATTTGGGGGTTTTTCTGTAATCAACTTCCCCTAATTTTTGCGCAGTCGCTCTGCAACGCTTGCGGGATCAGATACGCGAAGAAGATAAGACCGGACAAAAAGCAAGCCAACTCGCCGTCACCGCCGCAGCAGATCGCCTCTTCCTCCTCCGCCGCCGCGACTACCAGCGACGAACCCAGTTCATCACCGACGGGACCGTTGAAAGTGAGGGTGGTGTATTCGAGCCCCAAGGGAGGAGTGATGTTCCGGCGATCTCTGCTGCGGGCGCCGCCGACGCCGGCGATGGTGGTGAAGAAACAGAAATATGGTAAGAGGAAGGTACGGAAGCTGACGGAGGAAGAAGTACAAGCTGCTCGTTGCTTAGTGGCTCTCTCCAGCTGCTCAGATTTTGCTTAGGGCAAACACAGGGTTTATGGATAAGAACAATGTAGATATAACAGTCAAATTTGTAGAGAGAGGTGTCCCTAAGTGTAAATCAGTAATTTTGGGGTATCGAGTTGTAATCGATTCTCGGATCGAGTAGGAAACGAGATATTAGTAATGACTTGCAAGAGAGGCTTTGTGATGGTTTAGGTTGACAATTATGGTTTTGGCTTCACCTTGATGAATGAATAGTCACAAGAGTTTGATTTTGAGTAGGACAAATTGACTGAAAATCCATCACGCCACCTGATAACCCAACCTGATTAATCTAGTCACAATCTCAATACGCTTGACCTGTACGTAATTTCATCGTAACATATAACTTATATGGTTCGATATCCGATACGAGAAGTTGGTAGCCATGTGGATATGGAGTGATTTTTGGCTATAGTGTGAAGATTCATCACTCCAAATTAGGAAGTGTCCCTTAAGCAACTTCAGCTAGAAGATGAACAATATTACACGTTTACTTCAATCTCCCCATCGGCATATTCCTTCTTATGAACCATTCATCGGGTCAAGGGTTGATTCTCCGGGTTGCAACTCAAAATAATCAAATACATCATATCTAGACCAATAGGCTAACAATGGGTCTGAAATAGGGAAATCATCTCGTACCCGGTACTAGTAAGGTAGTCTGCTGCATGATTGTCTTTCACGGTAAACGTGTATGAACTCGATCTCCCACGCCTTCCGCATCAACTCATGAATCCAATCCACAAGAGTAGAGTTATGGTGGATCACCCCAGTCGCCTAGCGTATATAAACTACAATTCACAACGGGAGTCGAACTGCACATGTACCCTCTCTCCCAAGCTATATTAAGGCCAGTCACTCACAACCGACCTTAACTTTGCCCGGGTGATCGAACACACACCCTGACAAAGGCTAAAAACTGATAAAACACTTGACCGGCATTGTCTCGAATCAAGTCTCATGTAACTGCTTGACCTGTCTCCGGGTTAACTGAACCATCCGAGATAAGGGTTGCCCACTCTAGAGGTAGCGTTTCCAGGAGATGTCATCCTCCGTCCTGGAGGTCTGACCAGCTTGATATCCGGTTCACGGCCAAAATCGGTCGAACCGAGTAGGTTGTAAAAAAATCCAGATAGGAAAAGAAAATGAAATACGAAAGTGGGGGGATCCGAACCCGGAGGATCCGGCGCTTCTATTCCTTCACCCACTCTCCATTCTTTCTCCCTCCGACGAGAGAGGTCCGGAGCTTCTCCACCACGATTAACAAGCAAAACCCATTACATCTCTCTTTTCAAAAACCAACCTTTCTTCAAGTTTCTCTCCTTTCATTAAGCCTGTTTCCTTCATCCTTCTAATGCCGCTTCTTCTGCAATCACTCTCCACCAGGCACGCTTTCTTCATTTCTCTCTTTCCTTTGTTTGGTTCGCGAGAAAGTAATACCCTTTGATTGCTCTGCTTTGGTTTGCTTTCGTCAATTTTCTGCTTGTTCTGTTTTTTATTTATAAATAGCAATGGCGAGGATGAAGCAAAGTGATTCTACCTGTATTTTTTTCTGGGTTGGAGAATATCATACTGAATGAATAATATTTCATCTTGGATTGATTTAGTTGATGGTTATGGCTGTTATTCATCATGGGTTGGTTGAATGAGTTAGGTTGAAACTCTGTAACATGCCAGGCTTGTTTCTTCAATTGCTTACTATTACTGATTTTGAGAGTGGTTCGTAACAGCTATGTGTTAACCCCTAGGTTATGGTTTTCTAATCAGCTAAGTACAGTTAATGGTTTTCTTTGACAATGGTGTTTAGATAACAATGGGGAGGATATAGTACTATTAGAGAGGAAATTTCAGGTTTGATTCTTCAGCTGGTTTACTAGATTCATATGTGAAAGTAGTGTTCTTGATGAGTAGTTTGTCAATACAGTTGTAGTCTCCCCAGTTATGATTCAGCCCTAAACAATCTTGTTATCAGAATTAGCAGTTACACTGTTTTTGTTTTATGAAGCATGCATGTGCTTGTGTGTTTTAATGGAACTTGGTTGATCTCTTGGTTTATCCATTATGACCTTTTACCAGAACCGGCTTAGAGTGTTTTTGGATAGGTTGATTTGCATTTGGTATATGGATTTTGCATTTGAAATTTGTGAATTTGAAATCACTCATCTTGAAAAGCCAGTTTGAAATACAACTAAAAATGCAATGGTGCATTTCATTCAAATCCAAATACATAAACCAGACAAGGAAATTTGAAATACCAAATGTAAAATTGACCTATCCAAACACACCCTTACCGTCTTTGTGTGATGAAACTTGTGTTTGTGCTGTTTTAATTGGAGCTTTGCTTCTCTAGAAGCAAAGTGTTAGTATTCATATCTGGAAAATGCTACTCCAATGGCTTGTGTCTTTGCTCATTTTTGCAGGTCTAGTTTCTAAGTGAATTGTGCGCTCAAATGTGAACTTGCTTCCACACTTTCGAGCACACGTCTTGGAGATAGGTTTCGTGTCACAAGTTAGTTTTGTTTTCGTAATCAGTGGTATATGAGGCCTCTCCCAATGTGCTTCTCTATACTGCAAGCCCCTCGGTGTGGGATCTTGGCCTTAACGAGTCTCTGGCAGGAAAGCTTCCACCGATCTGACAGGACAACATCGGGAAGCCATAGGAGGTTCACTTCCATTGGTTCGAAACATAATGCACTTACCGAAGGAGGATACAGTAGAAGATGGATTAGAAGCAAACCGGCTGAAGACAAAAAGACGGTAGAAAAACTAGATATTACAACCGCCACCAGGCACCAAATACTGGACGAAGAAGAAGCTGTTTCGTTGAGCGTAAACAAGGTTATACCATTTGGGCCTTGTGATATAAGACAGCAGCTTGCTGAGAGTAAAGACCTGGCCAAGCTATTGACTGTGCTAGTCTTTGATCTCGAGACTACCGGGTTCAGCAGGACGACCGAGAGGATTGTAGAGATCGCGTTTCAGGACCTGGGAGGAGGCGAAAAAAGCACGTTCGAAACGCTCGTGAATCCCGAACGCTTCATTTCTAACTCGCATATCCATGGCATTAGCAACGACATGGTCACCCGGCCTGGTGTTCCTAGGTATGTGGTGAAAAGATTGCATCGGTAAAAGAAAAAAATGTTTGTTAATATCGCAATTTTCGTCCTTGGTATTATTTGGTGTGTATCATCGAGTGGTTTTAGGGGTGAATACTCAGGAAAGAATTCTTCTTTATACATATATCTGTTTGTAGGATGAGAGAGTTGATACCGATCCTGCTGAAGTTTGTCGAAAGCCGAAGGAAACCGGATGGCTATGTGCTCATGGTAGCTCACAACGGTCGAACATTCGACGTTCCCTTCCTCAAAACCGAATTCGAACGATGCAATGTTGAATTTCCTTCAAGTTGGCTTTTCTATTGTACGCTCCCTCTAGCTCGCCAAGCATTGAAGTTAGAAGGTATGTATTTCCCTCTTTCTTGCCCCTCAAGAAACCAATGCCTATGTGTTTCGGAGAAGAAATTGAGTGACTTGTTTATATGTGCTATCTTGATTCTGGTTTTATCTCTCTAACAGATTCAAAGCCAAAGATATCTCTGGAAGCCCTCAAGCAAAGGTACAAGATCGTGGCAGAAGGAAAAGCACACAGAGCCATGGCAGATGTGAAAGCACTGTCGTTGATCCTCCAGAGACTGACTTTCGAGCTGAAAATTCCGCTTTCGGGGCTGGTCGAAGGCTCCTTCACGGCTTCGGAGCTGGGCAAGTCGAGCTCAAAGAAGGAGAAACCGGGCAGTAAGCTCAAGAACTCCAAGTAGAAAGGTTTTTTAGGCGCCATTTGTTTACTACTACACATCTTTTACTGCAGTTTTAGTGCAGTCTGATCTGTAGTAAAAGCATTGTTGTAAGTTCCATTGATTTTGTACATTGGAATGCCAAATTAGTGAATTTTTAGTATTTTAGAACTCTAATAATAAGTTATTGCCACCAGTATGGGTCTGTACGATAACTGGTTTCTTGGATGTTCACTCGGGTTGGTTGGCTGACTCACAGATCACGGATCACTCGAGGTTGTGGGTTCATCAATCTTGAGTTGGATGATCCATTTTGTAGTCAAACTTGAATCGATTGGTTAATCGAGATCGAGATGCGTTGGTTTTCAGATACTAAAACCGAGTAGAATGTGGTTAGCTGAATCCACAACTGAATAGATAACCGAAAAGGATCGCCCTTCTATTGAACCATACGGAAGAACCATATTGAGTAACCAAACCAATCTTGATAATCAAATAACCGAACCCAATTCCCTACCCGTACCGAAACACAATAGCTACAGAGATTTAACCTTTCATTAAAACAAACAAAAAATCGGTACAAAAATACAAAGATTTGATTCCAATTTCCACTTTCATCTTTGCCTACATTCTATCCAAGACCAGAGTCTAATATATGTGTGTCTACAGATCACCTAGAAGCTGCAAGTGTGACTGGCAAAACTCGAAACTCTCGGTTCGGAATGCGAATTCTCGGTTTATGACTCAGAACAATATCTCCTTGAGGATCAGAAGAACCAACATGATGAAGCACATGATCACAAGCACCGTCGCACACATTACCATTCCGCCTTGCTTTTGCGATCTTTCGGCCTGTGTTAGAACGAGCCAGGTCCAGATAAGGATCGACTCATCAACCATTGATAGTTTTGATCGAAATTTATATGAACTGTACCTTCTGCAGCTGTTTAAGCCCGTCTTCGACTGTAGTTGCGACGTTCTGAACGTTGTAGTCTATTCTATCGACGATCGTACCCTGTCTCGATACAAAAAGACTTATAGTTAGCTTTGCTGTTGATTCACCGAAACTGAATTTCGAGATCGAATTGCTCCCACCTGGTCTATCACAAGCACTGACAAGTCCTTCATGATTTGAGCAAGTTCATTTACAGACTCCACGACCTGGAAAACAGAACTAAATAAGATAACAAAATTGAACTAAGATCAACTTCGAGAGAATGAAACCAAATCATAAAGGACTTTGTACTTGCCTGTTGAATCTCTCTCTCCCTTTCTGCAGTGAATGCTTCGGTCTTTTTAACTCTGGCTGTTTGAAGCTCGTTAAACATCTGCATTAATTTCAACCAGAAATTACAAAAGGAAGAAACTTTGTTTGGCCTGAATAATTAACAAAATTAACAGAATGTACCATGTCGTCTAAACCATCTTCATCGTCCATTCGGGATCTATTGCCGTTAAGGTTCATCTCCAAGTCATCCCCTTCTTGACCCTGCGTCGCAAGATGAAAAGGTTGCTGTGAAATAGCGATTTCTAATGATTTCACGTATAACCGATCATTTTACAGGCCAAAGTATGTTTTCCTGCAGGTGGAATCTGATTGATATTTGAATTTACAGAAGTGAAATTGTTACCGACCTCTTTTTGCTGCCTGAGGCGCTTCAAGTAAGTTGATTGTTTCTTGCGAAGCTCCATTGAAAGGTTCTGGAGGTCAGTGGCCAGGGATCTCTGTGACAAAAATATACTAACATCAGCAAAACAATAAGCAGACAGAACACTTCCCACTTCCCACTTAGAAGCTTAAAGATTAGTTATTTCTGAAGAAGACGAGATGAACCATAGATCTGAAGTGGAAAAGCATGCAACTGACTCGTACCTGCACATTTTTCCTAACATTTGAATCTTCAGCAGGCCCCCCAGCAGAAAGCCTCTGTAGCTTCTTCTCCGATTTCTTTATAAGACCCGTTATCTCGTGGGTTAAGGTCTCAATCGTATATTGGTCTTCTTTACCATCTCCAAATGAAGGCATCAACGCTTTAGCATGAGCCTTGGCTAGCTCCGCCATCTTTGTCCTTGCACGTTGCACATTGGTTGCTATGTCCTCCGAAATGTCGACCCAGGCAGGTGGGAGACCGACTGTTACTGCTCCTTTACTGCAAATCAAACAATGCTAAGAGGCAAAACTAGAGTGCTCCTGATTTTACATCCTAATTCCAAGCCAACTACACAAACCTGACAACTAGTTAACTAAATCTCACTAACAAGCTCAATTCCACATTTCAATCACTCCAGCTGAGATCAAAATGAGAACCAAGGATCGACCAATTCCCTCCCCAAAGGTAAGCAAATCTACAAAACGTTCAGTCGTTCACAATCTAAAAGAGACGTACCTGGAATTTCCAGGATCTTCAGTACTGAGAGGAGCGTAAGAACGTTTATGGTTGAGAAGCGAAGTGCTAACCAACTCAATCACCGGACCACCTCCTCCGGCAGAAGAGCTCGTCGAAGCCGCGGAGGCAGAGGAGCTCGTCGGAATCCGTACGCTTTTCAACGCGTTTCTGTACTTCTTGAATATCAACGTCCGGTTCCTCGTCGCCATACCGGGAGAATAGTCAATCCAGGTTCAGATTCGAAGAAGTGTAGTAGAGATCTGGGATGATTATTGCTTCGCGGGTAAGATAAATAGGAAGAGAGGAGTCTGCGTGATCGGCGATCGGAGAGGAGTATCGAGCTCCGGTTTCTCGGCGGCGAGAATTGGGATAGGCGAAGTAACTTCCGGCGAACGGGGAGAGAATCAGAGTTGGCACTGACTGACGGAAGAGAGATGGCCGGAGAATGAGTTTAATGAAAGGCGACAAAAAATCAGATGGGAAACAATAAATAAAATATTAAATTATTTCAACAGAAAAAGGCGTCAGTTTTGTTTGGGCTCGAAACTTATATGGGCCTTGCGCGCGAGGAATGAGCCCAAGTTATATACTTGTCATGTGCTTGAATCTGATGTTACGGTTCATGTTAGGAATTTCAACGACCAAACCTAACAGAAAAGACCATCTACCCAGAGTCAGAAGATCAACGAAGTTGATACCCTTCAGATAAAATAGTCGGGCACTGAAACCCAGCTAGAAGGAAGTTCATGACTATAAGGATCCTAAGGTAATTCGTCGTTGGCATTTTTTTTCGGTTTAGAACTCGTTAATGTCATGCACTTTGAAAATGAAGAACCCTTTAAACTCGTTATCATCCGGACTATTTTGTCTATAAAAGGGTGAAACAAACGTAATCCCCAACATCTCACCCATTGAGTTAGAACATCATGTCACCTAAAAGTACTTAATGGTCGATATGAGACTTTCTTTACTCTCTTCAATAATGATAATAATATGTTTTTTATTTCGAAGATAGACAAAAGAGCGGTATCATATTCATACATGAAATGTAATTGGATTTAAATTTCGAAAAGCAATTGTTTAAAAATAGTGTCGACAATGACCTAATTAACCGACTAATTGTAATTAGAGAGAGTGTTTTGTCTGTGTGTCTAAAAAGTTGAAACAACAACCCAAAAAAAAAACACAACAGATAAAGAAGCTCTCAATCTCTCTCCTTCATTTCTTTCATCTCTCATTTCTCTCATCGGAGCCTCTCAAAGACCTACCCTTTCCTTCTCAGCATCATCATCGTCGTCGTCGTCATCTTCAAATCCCCTCTCCTCTTTCAATCGCCCAGCGTCGATCCATCAGTTTGAACAGAGCAGGAGGGGGGCTAATTTCGTGGGGTCTGAAAAAGGAGGCAGCTTTTGTTGATTTGAAGGAGATTAAAAAAGAAAGAAGCTAGAGCTATGGATGGTGATTCGTGGAGCGCTCGTCTCTCTTCTGCTTCCAAGAGATACCAATCAGCTCTACAATCCCGATCTGGTTCGGTTTCATCTGATTAACTGTTCATGTTGCTTGTTCTTGAATTAGGATTGGGTTTCGTTTGATTGATGAATTGGGGTTAGGTTCCATTTTGATTGATGATTGATGAATTGGTTCTTTTGATCAGTGGTTCGTGAGCTTGTTTTTGTCTTTTTGAATTGGGATTAGGTTTCGTTTTGATTGACGATTTGGTGAGCTTGTTCTTCGATTGGTGATAGCCACTGATAGGTTTCATTTGTATTAATACGATTGATGAGCCTGTTCTTCAATTGGGATGAGGTTTCATTTTGATTTATGATGATGAGCTTGTTCTTTGAGCGGGATTATGTCTCATTTGATTAATGATTTGATGAGCTCGTTCTTCAATTGGTGTGAAGCAAATGATTCTGCAATTTCAATGGTGTTAGTACATCCCTGTGTTCGAATGCTGTTGAAAGTTTGAAGCTTTCAAATGTCTTATCTCTATGGTTTGAATTGCAGATATGTTCATGGGATTTGAAGAAATCGACGTTGATGATGACATGAGGGAGGAGTTCCCGTGCCCTTTTTGTTCGGACTACTTCGATATAGTCGGGTTGTGTTGTCACATAGATGATGAACATCCTGTGGAAGCGAAGAACGGGGTATGAACAAACATTTGTTCTCGTCCTATCTGTTATATGCTTTGTAAATCATTCCGAGTGCTTAGGCATGATGTTATCCTTTCCGGATCAAGGTCTAATCTTTGGTTTGCTAGGGCTGGGAAACAGCTGCATTGCCTTAGTTTCTTACCGATAGATTGATTCCTTTGATCAGAACATAATGCTGTTCGCTCATTACAGTTTCTACTTTCCGGCAGGTCTGTCCGGTTTGTGCAATGAGGGTGGGGGTCGATATGGTCGCCCACATAACCTTACAACATGGGAATATCTTCAAGATATCCTTTTTCTCTCGAGTTATTCCAGTTGATGTTTAAGTTTCATGATCGATCTTTACATAATTCCGATTCTGCCTGAGTTCCTTGACTAGAGACTTACATGCAGCGCAAGAGGAAATCACGTAGAGGACATTCGAGCCTTTCCTTGTTGCGGAAAGAATTACGAGAAGGAAATCTGCAGTCCCTTTTCGGGTCGTCGTGTATAGTTTCGTCTTCCTCTTCTTCAAACACTGCTCCCGACCCCTTGTTGTCGTCCTTCATCTTACCAATGGGAGACGATTTCGCCAACCCTCACCCGTCTTTGTCGACCGACACAAGTTCAGCCAAGAAAGGAGGTGCCACAGCAGAGAGTGTTTCAGAAAGGTATGTCTCTGCCTCCATGTGTTTTCTGTTCCTAAACTTAGTATGTCTAAATAAACCCAGGACATCGATTTTTGGCAGTTTCAAAGCTACAACATCGATATTTTTGCAGTTTCTCATCAATTGCATACTGTCCTGTCTCTGTTTTTTTTCCAACACAGAAATACGACGAAGTCACCTCCATTGTCTGTCAAGGATAAGGAGGAGAAAGCGAGAAGGAGCGAGTTCGTTCAAGGGATGTTATTGTCCACCATTTTTGGCGATGTTTCATAAGGAAAACCCTTTTCGAACCTCCGACAACCCAAGGCTCGAACTCTCTCTCCTTACTGCAAGAACTCTATGAATGTATGAAGAAAAAAGTGTTTGTGAGAATAAGCTTTGTAGGAGTTATAACTTGTATGTTGTTGTATGTTTATGAACACCCTTAGCTGTACTAAAGACCTGAAACCAGACTTCTCCCCTCTTTTCAGGTCCAATTATTAATTAGAGTTATAAAAAAGGCAAACAAAAGAAATAACAGCTTTCCTTATCCCGCAGACCGGTTTGATTCATAAACCAGTGTGGCCGGTATCGATTCTTGAAAGGATCACCCTTTAATCGTTAGTCTCGCCAATTTGATCAAACAAGTAGACAGCATATCAGATCAACTGAAGGCAATAAGTTGCAGAAGATGACATAAACCATATCCTGCAAACCGGTTTGGTACAATCTGACTCGATTCTTTCAAGATTAAACCTTTTTAAGCGTTAGTTGTGTCGATTTTGCTCGAAACCAACCAGTGAGGAGAAGGGCATATCAGTCCAACTGAAGGCAAACTGTAAAGATCATCCTTTTAATCATTAGTCTTGCCAATTTCATCAAACCGGTCTGGTATAGTCGCTACAAGATCTGACTCGGTTCTTTCAAGATTAAACCTTTAATCGTTAAGTCTTGCTGGTTCTTGCCAACCTCAGAACAGGATAGTATAAGGGTAACAGTAGCAGAAGATAAGAAATGAGACACCGCAACCTGCTGACTGGTCGGTTTAACCTTTTTCACGGTTCAACCACAATGATTATATCAGTGAGGAGAGCAGACAACAGGACAGTCTAAACAATGATTAAATTAGCTTGAATTGGATCAAATAAGCACAGGAACAAATGCCCCCATGCTTAAAAGTTTCAGTCTTTCTCTGAATCTATGAACAGATTTCATCTTTTTACCCCCAAAAATGTCTTAAAACCCTAAAAGAAACCCCCCCCACCCCCCCCCACCCCTCCCCCCCGCCCTATAATCCTAGACTAAGCCATTGCGGCAGTCTTGTTGGAACCCTTGAATCCAATATATTCTTCACTACGTCACTTACAAATGGTTCAAAGCAAGATGAGCAAAAACCTCTCAAAATGCTGGCCTGTCCGGAAGCGATTCTATCGACATGGACGCATCTCGATGGCATCAGCGGTAAAGGTTGGACTTCGTTTCTCTCGTGCTCTAGGCCGCAATATGCCATGACTGTGTTCATCGAAGCCCTAACGATTCCGTTCATGGTCTCTTGCCCTGCATCAGAAAAACAGTATGTTAATTCCAGATATCAAATCCAGAAGGTACAAGGATTTGCAAAATACGTACCTAGTTCGATACCTTGGGACAAGGCCTTCAAATGGGCAGTAATCATAGACTGCAGCTGTTCCTTCAAGATGTATAATTGATTGTTGTTGTTGTTAGCACCATAAGGTGATAAATCAAACCCGAGACGATTAGTGGTCGGCCGGTTGCTATATAGATTACCCAGAACCGGATTAATCCCGGAGTTTTCAGGCCATAAGGTCAAATTGACAGGCCTCTCAATGGCTGCTGCTACAGTTGATGCTCCCTGCTGAGCTGGCCTCCATTGGTTTGCTGTAAACCCTAAAAATTCCCTATTATTACCAATTAAAGAAGAAGGGATCGAATTCCGAGCAGGCATTTCTCCGTGCTGAGCGATTCGAGCGCCTGGAAAGCCACTGTAAACACCGGTGGGAGCTCGGATCCCGCCCATTCCACCAGTCATTCCACTAGACAGAAGACTCTGTATCCGTTGAATAGCCGTGGCAACTTGGACTCCATCAACTCCGCCAGCTGTCAGATTCATTCTGCTCGATAGAAGATTCTGTATACGTCGTTGAATCTCACGCCTGCTCCATAGCGTCTGTGCACCGGTTCCTAAAGTCAAGGAATCTCCTGTTGGAAGCCCTTGAGACGTCATCGGAGACCCGAACGCTTGAGGGAATGTCGAAGATTGTGAGATCAGATGCGATCTGTCTTCGAAATTGGACACAGTGGGTGGTGGTGGAGTATGCCCGATCAACCTGTTACTTACCGGCATCGGTCTTTGATCAGACGAGATATTGTCTTGCTGGTTCTGGGAGCTTGAGGAACCAGCAGGCCTGCAACCGTCGCAATACCAGTTCCCGGGGGGGACTTGTTGACCAAGACCAACGCAGTAGGTATGAGCCGGAGAATCGCAGAGGTCGCACAGCAACATATGAGCATCGTCTCCACCTTGATGGCATTCTGTGCATCGTACATGCTCATAAGGATCAATGAAGCTTCTGATTTCCTCTTCAGTGGGTTGATAGACCTATACAAAGCATGCAGCAAACAGAAAAGATCAAAAATTTGCACTAATAAATGGAAAAATCAAAATCGTGATTCCACGTGAATAGGAAACTATGGTGGAATAGTGATCGTAGGTTTAAATCGTTCAAATTTTTATTTTCTTTCCTCTAAGCAAAAATAAGTGAGACAAAATGACAAATGGATAACTTCCACTTTTGTAATTCCGTAAGATACAAGTGTAATCGTTGATTTATAAGTTTCCAAGATTTTTATTGAGATTTTACCAGATTTCACGAACACATCAATTTTTGTGTGAAATCAGGACTGTTAGACACTAATAAAATTGTGAACAGTAAGATTTGAGTATTACCTGATCACGCTTGGGTACTTCGATCACCACACTTCTCATGTCCATTCCTGACAATCTCCCGTTCTTAGTGATCGTCGTCAACCTTTGCTTGCACAAGGGGCAACGAGACTCGACCTTCGACCACTCCATGATGCACTTGAAGCAGAAGTAATGGTTGCAGCAGTCTAGTGTTCCTCTTAACCTTCTCTTATCCTCTTCCGTAAAACAGATTCCGCAAACTTGTTTCGCTGCTGCCTTGGACTCCGATTTCTTCACTTTCTCTTTGCCCTTCCTTGCCACAGGCAAACTAATCTTCACTTGTTCCCGCTCTTCTTCGGATGCCACGAAATCCGAGTCCGAGTTTACTGTGTACTTCCTTCTCCTTGATGAACCTGACATTTTCTTACTCTTCTCTCTTGCAGATAAGTTGCAGTCAACAAAATCTTCATCATCATCGTCTTCTTCTTCATACTTCACTTTCTTCCTCAACCTACCTTTCTTTGCAGCAGAATTTTTCACAACTCCCAAATTCGTCCTAGCCCCTCGCTTATTTCTAGTCTTCTTCTTCTTTGCCATTTTTGCAAAGACTACTTCTTCTTCTTCTTCTTCTTCTTCCTCCTCCTCCTCGTCTAAGCAATTGTCTTCTTCTTCTTCACATAATGCTAACTCTTCATCCTCACCATTATAGTCATCATCATCTTCTTCTTCTTCTTCACCGTCATCAACGTTAACATAATCTTCGTCTGCATCTTCATCACAAGAATCCTTTCTCTTTCTAATCTTTCCAGTATCTAAACAACCGTTGTTCCTCCTCCTCTTATCAAATCGAACGTTAACTTCATCACCTTCCTCCTCATCAATGCCATTAACATAATCTTCGTCGTCATCTTCCTCATACGACACCATTCTCCTTTTTCGTGAACTATTAGCTCCCCATTTCCTGTTTTCCAAACAACTCTTGCTCCTACTCATCTTGTTAGCTTGAACACTAACATTATCATCATCACCATTCTCGTCATCTTCAACCTTAACATAATCTTCGTCTTCATCTTCCTGGTACAAAGCCTTCCTCCTCTTCCCTGAACCAGGTACCCCGTTCCCTAAGCCACCCTTACTCCTCTTACTAGCTCGAACTTTTAGGTAATCCTCATCATCCTTGTCATCATCCTCGTCATCATCATAATCATCATCTTCAAAGTCAACATAATCATTGTCTTCCTCATATGACACCACTCGCCTCTTCCGCGAACTATTAGCTCCCAATTTCCCATTCTCTAAACAACTCTTGCTCCCACTCTTCTTGTTAGCTCGAACATTCTCCTCATCTTCAACCTTAACATAATCTTCGTCTTCCTCGTTGTACGACACCTTCCCCCTCTTTCTACCTAACGAACTTCTCTTCCTCCAAATATTCGATCCCACCACCTTCCTTGACCCTTTCTTCCTCCTCCCTTGCTCCTCCTCATCCTTCTCCTCCTCCGAAGAACAATACTCTTCTACCGAACTGGCATACTCTACCGATTCGTCCCCCGATCCATGTTCCTCATTCTCAATCACGTAATCCTCATCCGAATCATCAGACCCTTCATCGTTGGACCTAACCCTCTTCTTGAAATTCCTCTGACCTACAACTTTCCCTCCCCTACCCATCTACCTCAAGAAACAGAGCTACAAACCCTGAAAGTAAACAAAAAAACCCTTCAGTCCAATCAGAATGCCATGATCAAATATTCTCTAACTCACATATCAATCCCACATCAAAAAAATCAAAATCAAGAACAATATCCAGGAGATTCCCCAACTCCCTAAGCTTAGCTTTCAATTTCTTCTTCCCTTTATTCCACTCAAATTTCAGCAGCAAAAAAAAGGTCTAAACTCGGATACCAAACTTACCAAAATTGCAATCCCTAATCGGTTTCAGCGAATCCGAGCTCCAAATCCGCCAAAAGGGGGAAGCTTTGCCGAATCATTCAATTGGGAATCGAGCCCAGAACGGGAAAGAGGAAACCCAGAAACGGAAAATTGAAATCGGAGCTTACGAGTTCGTAAATCATGAGCTTCCCCTTAAAAAGAATACAGCTTGAGTCGCTGGTAGACAGATGAGAAAAGGAAGCTGAGAGAGAAATGAAATGAGCTTTCTCTATTTGTTCGTTTGGGTTGCTTGCAAATAATAATAATAATGATAAATAAATAAACAAATAATTTCGCCGCGTTAATCAGTTAATGAGAAAATCTTTTATTAATTTACAAATCCATAATCAGCCACTAGGAGATTTTGATTTTCTCCTCTATTTCTTTTCGTTGCGGTCCGAACGAGTAAATTGTGAGGGCGATCTGAACAAGGTCGGAGGTTTGGTTTGATGAATATTTATTAATCGTCGTAACAATTCTTTATGTATTTACCTATTAAAAAAAACCTATTATATTTATAAGTTGAGATTCAAAGAGTAAATTCTAAAAACGACTTGAATGAGGTTGGAGATTTGGTTCAATGAATATTTTTTCGTCCTTGTAACAGTTTATGTGTTTATCTATTGGATTCACACATTACAGCCCGATGAGTAAATTTTAAGGAAGAATTGAACGAGGTTGGAGATTTGGTTTAATAAATATCTTTTAGCCGTTGGAACAGCTTATGTAGTTCGATTTAGTTAATGAACAACTACGACAAAAAAAGCTCGACGTGATCAATAACTGCGACAGAAGAAACTCAACAGAAAAAAGCTCGACATGGATAGATATGATAACTGATAAGAGAAAACTCGACATAAATAATTTTAAAAAAGCTCCACATGAAAAAAAGTCATTCCATTACTTATTTTGTTATTCATAATCTGCTTGGATATTTGATTTTCTCCTTTATCTGCTTACCTAATACATTGTTTACATTTTTAATTCAGTTATTTTTATTTACTTATTGGTGCATGCATACATGTTGCGATCTAACGAGTAAATTGTGGGACGAGTTGAACAGAATGGATGGTTTGGTTCCATGGATATCTTTTAATTGTTGTAACCGTCCATGCAGTTTTATCCACCGAGTAGTTTGAATGAAGTAAAAAATCATTTATTCTATTTTATAATTACGGTTCATATATTTTAATCTAACATATAAGTCGTAAGTTCAACACGAAAAGAGTTATTCCTTTTAAATATAATAATTGTGCATGCATTTCACTCTTACATATAAGCCGCAAGCTCGACATGAAGAGAATTGTTTCTTTTAATTATGGTAACGGTGCGTGCATTTCAGTTTAACAAATAAATCGTAAGCTCAGCATGAAGAGAGTTATTTATTTTAATTATAATAATTGTACATGCATTTTAATCTGACAGATAAATCGTAAGCTCGTTATAAAGAGAATTGTTCAATTTTTTTTAATGTTTTTTTGATTCATTTACTGTTTTTAATTATTCATTTATCGCCGCGTTAATCAGTTAATAAAAAAAATTATTTCCCAAATCCGTAATCACTAATCTGTTTGGAGATTTTGATTTTCTCCTTTATTTATTTACCTACTACATTTTACATATTTTTTTATTCATTTATTATTGTTTAGCTATTGGTGCAAGGATTCACACGTTGCGGCCCAACGAGTAAATTGTAAGGATCACCCAAGCACAATCTTTGGGCCACTAAGAGAATTTTGGGCTGGACTCCTTACATTGCTGGGCTTACTGGATCCAATAGAGAGAAGTCTGGGCTTAGTCTTCTCAAAGCTTCATTTCCTCACTTTGCTTTCCTTGCAAGTAATTTGCATTCTTTTTTTAGGACCGAAAATCATCAATTTATATATGGCCTGAGTTTTTTTATACGAAATGTCACATTCGTAATATCAATAATTAAGATATATGTATCTATTTGAGAGGGTATGTCCGAATTAAAAAGAAGTTGCATGCTAAAAAGTTGGGTAATCGATGTTAAGATAAAGAATCATTGAGCAAACTCATGAACAATTTTATTCATATCTTTACTAACACTAACCACTATCAAGTAAAATTTATGTTTAGGATCATCCTCCCAACATTAGAGCTAGCAAAAAATTGACCTAACTTGATAAATTTATCTGCAGAGTTCAGTTCAGTTCTGTTGGTCTGATTGACAAAAAATAAAAAATTTGTAATCTATTCGACATACGACCCTATGACTGTTTAAGCTCGTGAAGGTCAACTCGCAACCTAATTAACTCAAAACCTATCCAACACATAATCTGATTAACCAACAAACTTGTCCAACCCGTCGGTTTAACCGCTCTAACACACTTGATTAATACATAACCATAACGGGCCTAACTCGATATACATTAACAAATCGTATATACACACTTAATGGTGAGAGAGACAAAAAGAGGCGTCGAACCATTGCTCGAAATCATGACCCGAAAGTCAAGAAGTGCTCGGTAGGATGGCCAACACAACCACCAAGCAATGGTGAGTATTGGTCTTAGTAAATGAATAGATAATAGTAAAATCAGAATAGTCGACGATTCTAAATCAAATTCTGCATTCAAAAATGGTTACTTACCATATTCAAAAGTTGATATTTTTACACAAGTAAACTGAATCGTTTATATTTCTCATTTGCATTAGCAAAGGAACAAGAAAAATCTAATAAAGACAGAATTATACAAAAATTGATCGTAAAATAATAATCAACAACAATTTTAAAAGAGGTTAGTCAGTAAAAAAAAACTGTATAAAGTAAATAAAAATTACATTACAACCAAAAAATAACCGTGATCTTTCCAATTAACGGATCAAATCAGTCTGCAGTTAACTCGACTTGACCCGCCGTGAAGTGTCCGGTTTAACCATATACGAAACGTAAGGTATCCCGGTCGGTTTAACCCACGGGTCGGACCGGATGAACCGTTGGGGAGTGAAGTCCACCGCGTGCGTAGGCGTAATTTTCTTGATCCCTTGCCACGTCACCCTGTGGCTCTTGTCGGCGCCGGGACCGTAGTTCCCGTACTCGCCGTACCAGCAGGTCTTCGTCCCGACGGTGCCCATCCACGGTAGCCACCCTTCCGGATCGATCAGGTCGTCGATGAACGACTCCATTATTATTGTCCTCGAAAAGTTCTTCCATGGCCGGCCTAGGTACGACTTCAAGTTCTTCCAATCGTCCTTCATGTCCGGGTGGGCGGTGATCGTGCCGTTTTGAATTATGATCGCCGACGGCTGGTGGCGCTGCTTCCGGCCCTGAGGTAAGACAAAGAGTATATAACGCTGAATCGCCGCTCGGCTCAATAACCAAAACAAGTTCGACTCGATATTTATTCTAACCGAATTTGGTTGAATCCATTATAACGAGCACGATTTATGCTTGACTCGAGCTCGGCTTGAATCACCATGTTATACATAGCTTGGCTCAATAACCATGACCAACTTGACTTGATAACTACAATAACCCGAGTTCAGGTTTGAATCACCATTATCTAACGAGCTCGGCTCGATTTCGAAATAAAAAACCAAAATTTATGGCCCGAGCTTGAGTTTGTTGTTGAATCAAATAAGACTACAATAGACTAATATAGTCTTATATTAAACTCATAGTCATGCAAGCACATGAACTATTTATCGTATTGGCAGATTCATAATTTTCGTTAAGTGGGTTTCTGTAACAATTATTTACGGTATATTATTAGTTAAAATATGTAAAAAGTTAAAATTCAATGAAATTTGGAACTTATTTTTTTGCTTAATGAGCCACGATCGTATATAACATATAAAATGTTGGAATATTATTCGAAATCTAGTTTTATAATGGTCCCAAGTTCAAAATTAGAGAAAAAACTGTAATATGATAAATCTTGGATGATGTATACAATTGTATAGGAATTAAACATTCGTAAATAAGTTAATGGAACACATGCATCATATATGTATTGAGCTAAGCGAGATCACGTGTAGTATGAATTTTTTTTGATTTTGGTATTATATGTGTTATATTTTATTAAGGGTTTTGAATTTGAAATCATAAATATGTTCGGAAAAAATACACATGTATATATAGGTGTGTTGGACCAAGTGGGTTCCCGAGAATCCACTTGACTCCATATGGCTCCGCCACTGATTTATCTAGCCGCCACATATGGCTCCACATACGTGCTTGTGAACTTATCGAGTTAAACAGAGTTAGCTAGAGTTCAGCTCATTAGCCATCAAACAGGCTCCCGAAATCCTGAACAAATTTCCAAAATGAACTAAAAAAAAAATTGAGCCCCTACCCAACGGCTTCACTCGTCAACAACCATAAAGACATGTGACATGTTTTACGATAGATTTGATATCTTTATTTAGAAACATAGATTTAGTTTCGTAGGTGGAAAGTTAGATGAAGTTTTGAATATTTTCCTAATGGAAGGGACTTTATTGTAATTGTGAAGAATATGAGTATTTAAAAGTTTGGAGTATTTAAAAGTTTGATATTGTTTTGTTATTACCTGAGCGGTGACGATGCATTGCTGGTTCTCCATCGGCTTCCGGATCAGGAAGACGCAGTTCTGGAACACGACAGCGGCGTCGCCAAAGACGTAGTCGATTGTGCCGGAGACTGTGCAGGAGCGGTAGAATTGGCGCTTGGCGTGGGTGTACAGAGTGTCTTGGTACCCGTCGAATGTGCAGTTGTAGAAGACGGCAAAATCGGCCGAGACTCGGAGCGCCACCGCCTGATGCTTCTCCGCTCCGGCGCTGTTCTCGATCCGGAGGTTCTTGGCGAAGAAGTAGTCGGCGGCAACGGCTGGTCCGATCATATAGAGGAAATATACAAATTAGAGCAGAATTGAATACAGTGATAATAGGTAATTTGATCACTCTATTATTGAAAATAACAAATAAGTCCATATGTGTGAATTTGAACGTGTTACCTCCAGATTGTCATCACACAACGCAACCAAATGTACTGCTCTACATGAATTCGATCAGTTAATTTATTAATTTAAAATACTTTGGTAGATTAAATAGTTAAAATTTTATGGTCACCACAAGAAAAATGATCAATATTCGCAGAAAGTATTTTCTTTTCGTACCAAATGTCAAGTAATTAAACACATTTAATAACAAAACAATAGTACTAGTCTCGAAAACTAAGATTTAAGGACGGAACATCCAATATAAAGGATGTTCCGTCCTAAAACTTACCTCTCGTGTCTAATTCCATAAATCTCAATTTTTCTTGTGATTAATTTCAAATTTTTTAACTAAATATTAGTATCTAAAGGATATCCTGTGAATATTGATATTTTTTTCAGTGATTTTTTTTAAACCGAAGCAATTTTTAATAAACTCTTTTCACATTTATAACTATATTAATAGAGACCGATCATAACTTGTTTATTCCGATTAATTAAATATGAGTTAATTTATCGATCATCATAGCAATCCGTTGATCGAGACCGATCATAACTTGCTTATTCCGATTAATTAAGTATGAGTTAATTAACCGATCATCATATCAATCCGTTAATCAGTTAACCGATATTTTTATTCAATCCTAAGTAACCCACCTATTATTAATAACGTAGGAAAGAAGAAAGAGATTGTGATCATACCGACGGTACAGGTGTGATAAGTGCTAACGCCGTCGATGAAGTTCTTACTCCCGGTGATCAAAGTCTTGTCGGCTCCGTCTCCGATCATGACCAAATTGTCCAACTTCTTCTTCACCTCGACTTGCTCCTTGTAGGTTCCTGCCTTAATGTACATCACGACCACCTCGCCGGTCTTCTTCTTCTTCTTCTTCTCCAACAAATGATCCAACGCGTCGTTGATCGTTTTATAGTCTCCGCTGCCGTCTTCAGCCACCACAATGTCGGCGATCTCCGACGGAGACTTGGAAAAGTCCTTCTTGTCCTTGGCCTTGTTGTCTTTCTTCTCTTCCTCCTCTGTTTGGTCGTCGGAATCCTCTTTGTGGCCATCATCGTCCTTCTTCTTATCTTCATCCTTGCCTATAACAAGACATGAGATAATGATATACCATTCATAATTAATTAACATTTTTTTTATTAACTCGAGTTATTAAAGTTAAATTAAAGATTTTGATATAATATCAAAGCTAATTTAACAAAGTGATTGTGTGTTTGAATTTCCATAATTTCCGATATTAATAATTGATTTAGACATAATATATAATTGGTTTGTATAAACTTCAAACCTATAATATATTTAGCTTTTTATTTGAGGAGCGTATACAAAATTAATATAAAATTTATAATTAACATTTTTTTTTAATTCGAATTATTAAAATTAAGACGGCTCTTAACAATTATAATGAACAAATTTAGTCTTAAATTAAATACATATAATTGATAACGTAGGCTCATGAACCACTTATCATCGAACCGATTCAAATACCTGACTCAATTAACTCACAAACCTACTTGTGAACATACCGAGCCGAACAGAACAAGCTCGATATTAGCTCGTTTACCAATAACGAGCCGAACAGTAAATTATTTGACTAGCGGCTTAATTCATCAACATCCATGTATGTATACCACATGTGACATGTCTTTATGTTAGATTCAATATGAAATTAATTATCCATTTAGAAACATAAAAAAATTGTTAGTATTTACAATCTATTCTAAATTCTAAAATTTATTTACCTTTGTCCTTCTCTTTTTCAGTCTCGTCGTCGGAATCCTCCTTATGCTTATCTTTCTTCTCCGACGAGTCGTCAGAATCCTCGAGAAGCCTTCGGAACCGTTCGGGGACCCAAGAAGGGAAAGCGTTCCTACCGTGTCCAAGAACAGGGAGCGAACTAGCCCTCCCCTCGTATTGAAGTAGCCGGCGGCCGGCGCCTGATAGATCCGGCTGCAACGAACTGAACATGGAGTTCAATCCGGTGACGATATCTAGGCCGTTGGTTGTGAGCTCCATCGAATGGTTCATTAACTCTCTCATTTTCGTACCGGCCGTCGTGCTCACGTTCACGAACCCGTCCAAACAAGTCTCCTGATACGTCATTGCCGCACTGAGCCAGGTGGTAAGATCCGCCATGAATGAGTCCAGTTTGGTGAATTCAAAGTCCTCCGACACCTGCACACATTGCCTCGAAGGCCGATCCAAAATGGTTCAATATATTAGACCGAATTGTTAGTATTCAAAATTATTAAACCATAAATAAAAAAGAAATGGATGGTGGTCGAGGAAGGCCTCTATATCCACCACTAGTATTTAAAATCAAGATTTTAAAATTCAAAAAGTTCGAAACATGAAATCTCACGGTTATTATAGGAAAATGCAGTTTTAAGTTTTAGTGACCGAGAGAGAACTCTTACAAATAGTCAAAAAATGTCCGAATAGACTGAAATGGTCATCAATTATCTATCGTGACAATAGATTAATGACTGTTTAATGTAATGGTCCATAAAAAAGTAATTTTTTGTAGTAAAATTCGCTCTACCATCTCTACTAGCATAAACCAGGAGAGCAAGATCGTGAACCAAAACTTAAAAATTAACGTAAATAATACGACAAAAATGTGTTTGTTTGTGGTTGTGACTGTATCGAATCCAAAACCTCCCAATTTCACTTACCTTGACAAGGCAATCCTCAAGTTCGGTTACCGACATGTTCATAAAATTTCACCTAGATCACATGTTACTCCAAGAAAATGCAGTTTTAAGATTTAGGGATTGAGCAATCTCATAAGCTGGTCTAATAGATCGAAATTGTCATCAATTATGTTTAGTGACCGGTTAATTAATGACCGTATTATGTAACTATCACTCAATTAATGACCGTATTATGTAACCATCACTAATGCTATTTCCTGTAAGAAAATTAGCTACCATCTCTACTTGCATCGATAAGGAGAGCAAGATCGTGAGCCAAACCTAAAAAAATTAACGGAAATAATACGATAAAAATGTGTTTGTTCGTAGTTGTGACGGTCTCTAACCGAGAACCTCTGAACGTCCGCTTACCTTGACGAGGCAATCCTCGAGCTCGGTCACCGACATGTTCATGAGCTCTTTACAAGTGATCAGAGCCTCGTGGGTCTTGTCGTCGCTGTCGAGTTCTTTCCACGTGTCGGACTTCCCCAACGACTCGTTAATGCTCTTCTGGGCGAGCGTGAACGCGACCTTGACGAGCTCTTTCGGGTCGGTCACCTTTCCGGCCGTCGACTTCTCCAGGCTCTGCTCGCACGCCTTCCGGAAGTCCGCCGGCTGGCAGATAGCCGTGATGGCCTTCTTCGAGGCGGCGATGTTCTCCGGGTGGCCGGATCCGACTTCGCCGCCCTCGCCCTGGTTTCCGACGCCGACCGTGACGGCGATGACCATCGCCACCAGGAGGAACGACGAGACTCCGATGATTACAAACCGCTTCTTTCCTCCGTCGTCCGCCATTATTTGTTTTTTCTCTTGTTTATTTTGTGTGTGTGTTCGTTAAATCCCTATTTTGGAGGGAAAATTCATTTGACTTTTTTTATCTTTTAATTTTTATTTTGATTTCCTCTCCCTTGATTGGTTAGTAGAAAATCAACTGTTTTTTCAAGGAAGAGGGTTTCTTTTATTGAGTTTGAATTCTCCATTTTATTGGTGGATGAGAAAAGAAATAGCTATTTATGTATATATTTTAATTTTTGTGTGTGGAGGGAAAATAGTTGAAAAGTTAGTTAAGTTAGTTGAGGAGGTCAAGAAGTGAAGAAGAAAGAAGCTACATTGTGAGGGTGAGGGGGTTTTAATCCTTTTTTTTTGGTAAAAATGGAGTTACTATTATTATATCTATTATATTATTAAGTTTAATAAAAAAATGATTTTCAATCACCTGTCTAGACTGGTGATTGGATTGCTAAAGAATTTATCAATCGTAAAAATTCGTCTTTTTTGTCATCGATTTTTGTGTTACTTTTTCATGCGTTGAATTGTTTTTCATTCATTCAAACGATGTCGGTTTTATTTTTTTTGTTTCATAACTTGTTATTTCGATTTTTTTAATTTGTTAGATGTTCTTCGTTTTGAGTTATCATTTGAGTGTAATGTTTTGCTAAAGAGCAAGGAGTAAGGTATCTTGATTAGTAAGGGACATGAGTTTATGTAGTCCTGTTTTTCATGTGGACGACTCACTATAGACATCTTGAAGTGAGTAATCTATCTGGATGGATTTCGAGACTTTAAATTTTTGAAATTCTTTTATTGACTACCTTGCTTTATATGTGGAGCTTAATTTCTATCATCGTGATTGAATGTCTCATTATTTATGTAAAGTACCTATTTTAGATATATCAAATTAGTATACACAACCACGTCTAATTGAAAATTTTGATTCTTTTATGAGATAAACAGTTTTTGTACTAATTTGCAAATATATGAAATTAACGGAGTGACATTTCGCAAACTTTTCAAATACAAGAATCAAAATGTACATAAAATAAACATTGAGTGTGTTTTATAACTAAAATCAACATTCAATTACAAGAATTTAGCAACTAAAATGGAATATATCAGGGATGGGAGGACAAAATTTACCACACCATAGGTTCAAATCTTGAGACCAACAATCAAAAATTTTACTGTACCAAACCGGTAACAAAAGGTACGCCGGTCGCTGGCAACCAAACATCTCCCTGGTTAAAATTCGCCACCGTGAAATTCCCGGCCTCTGTCTCGTTAATCAGCCTGAACCCGGGCCAATCGACTCTCCCGCCCGTCCTAGCCCCGATTCCGGAGTTGTTGAACTCGGCATAGTAAAGCGTGCTCAGCGAATCGTTCCCGAACCACGGGGACCACCCCGCGGGGTCGAGAAAGCTGGCGATGTACGAATTCATCACCACCGTCCTCGAATACGCCTTCCACGGCCGGCCGAGGTAAGACCTAGTCGTTCCGTTGCTCTCCGCAAGATCCTTCGCGGCCTTGATACTACAGTTTTGGATCGATATCCCCGTGTTCTGATTCGGATCGGTCCGGCTCTGAGCCGTGATCGCGTTGAACTGGTGGGCCATCGGGAGCCGGCTCATGATCCGGCAGTTTTGGAACACAGCGGCGGCGTTTCCGAAGATGAAGTCGACTGTGCCGTAGACCTCGCAGTCGCGGTAGAATTGCCGGAACGAGTGGACGTAGAGCGTGTCCTGGTACCCCTGGAAGCTACAGTTGAAGAACGCCGACATGTCGGCGCCATTCCTGACAGCGACCGCTTGCCTCTTCTCCGGTCCGGCCGTGTTCTTGAACGTTATCCCGACCGCCACAAATCCTTGAGCCACCACGGCTGCCGTTAACAAAAATACAATAAAAGAAAGAATACTTTGTCACGAATTTTCACTCCAGCCTGGCAACTGTTCAATGAAATACCTCAACAACAAAAAAACAAGCCAACAATACAATGTAAAATTTGAATCGTACCGAATGTGGAGGAGTTGAAAGTGGTCCAACCATCGATGACACTCCGGTTACCTGAGATGGTAGTCTTACCGATTCCATCTCCGATTATCATCAAGTTGTGCTTCTTCTTATGGATGGAAATGTACTCTTCATAGTAACCTTCAGTTACATATATAACAAAGTAGCCATGTCCAGCCGTCGAATTCGGAGCCGATTCGATAGCTTCATTGATGGTAGTAAAGTTTCCAACTCCTTCCTTCTTGCTAACAACCACCATCTTGCTCACCAACACTCCTCCCCCTCCGCCACGACCCGAAGTCTCCTTAACCTTCATCCTGCTAAACGACTCGAAAAAACTCCGATCGTGACCCGACATCGCCAATGGCAATCCATCGGACAGGTCCAAAGTCGCGAATTCGTGCGAGAACTCTGCCTTTGGGCTCCTCCTCTTCGGAGGAGGGATCCAACCTTTGGCAAAGAGTGCCAAGGACACACTACAATACTTGGTCCCATTTTTCAGCAAAGGTGCCACGAGGGAGTTAATGACATCGGAGTCGGCTGAACGAATACCATCGAGACACGTGTCGAGATTCGTCAACGTGGCACTCAAAAGTGTCTGCAAGTCACTGGCCTGGAAAGTTTGGAGCTTGTCTTTTGATCTGATTGCAGACATTGTGTTGGAGAGTGAGTCGAAGTTCGACTGAGCGAGGAACTGGCAATCCTGAAGAGGCGGGACGAGGGTTCGGAAGGTTTTCGATTTCGAAGCTTGCTTGAGAAGGTAGTTGATTAATCGGCGGAACTGTCGGGCTTGCGATAGAGATTGGTGGACCGATTTTCGGGTGTAGTCGTGGATCGAGCTGTTTTCGGTGTATGGCAGAGTGGATCTGCAGAATGACGGGAATGGAGTTGTGTTGCAGAAGTTGTCTGGTGCTGGTAGAGGTAATGCAGGAGAAATGGATAAGAGAATGAAGAAGATTGGAAGTAGCTTGGGAGTAGGAGAAACCGCCATTGTTGATAGCTTGAGAAAGCTTTCAGCTTTTTGGAGAGGTTAAGAGTTAGCATTTGTTTTAAATAGTCTATTGATTTGTAATATGATTAACCCAATATGTGAGTGTCTCAACCCACATGTTTGACGGTTCGGTTGTTCGTGTCCTTTTGTTTTACATGATCTATTGTATTGGGCCGAATTTATATCAGATGTTTTTTCGTATAATAATTTTGTCAAAAACTGAATCGATTAAGTTCAAGGCCAACTCCAATGTGAAAATTTTGGGTGCGGAAAACTGGTGTACCTCGTTGTGATAACCCATACCCATGAGAGTATTGGGTATTTGCAACCCGCATCGAGCTAGTTGAGATGTGGAGAGGGGTGTCCTTCAACCTAGCACATGTTAGCTACTTCCGACCCCGGAAGGCTACACCCGCTCATCAACCCAATGACATAACCTAGAGTGGTTATGGTTTGTGGCTACACGTTTTACCCGTTTGTAACCGTGTACGTGAAGCTGTATGTTAGAATAAACCAAACCGAATTTAATGATCAAAATAGATCAAAAGTCCATAACACAACTCATACAAATCAATGAACTTGCAAATCAGAATGTTTCATTATCCAATTGAGCTATTACCAATGAACTCATGACTAAAAAAAACTCGTCATAACTTGATTAACTCAACATGTGACCTGTCCGGCCCATACGAAGCAAGCACATTTCATTCTTGTGACTCCCATCATTATTCTAGGGTTTGAATCCATTTGAATCTCTCTTATGATGATCATGTGACTCAAAAAAACCCTGCAAATTGTATTTATTCACCCATTCATTCATTGAGAGGTGCAAAGCATTGATTGTTCTAGCTAGTGGGTTGATGTCAGTTGGTGTCTTTTAGTTTGTTTTTTTCCCACTTCTGCATGTGTGATGTTCTCTTGACTTCTTCCTTCATCATGGGATCCACACATGGTGGTAGCATCAACACAATTAGTGAATCAAATGTGAGTTTTTGAACTCGAGACGTACCAGTTCGAGCTACATTGGCCGGTCATAAAGAATTTGTCATCAAGTCAATTTGACCCGATGGAAAGAGTTGATAGGATTCAAAACAAATATACATGAAGAACCGTTACATTTTAATAACTAGAATTGTTGGGAGAGGTTCATATTTAATTTTAATGATATTTCCTTCACACGCACGTCCCTCAAAAAAAAGCTCATGACAAAGGATTGAAGTTTGCACATATCGACCAAGCATTGCGCATATGAAAATTGTTATATTGTGGGCTGGTAGGATTCGATCCGAAGACCTCTCAGTTAAATGGAACAGTGAAAACGTTACCATTCAATTATGTTCTTCGATTTTTATGCTAGTGGGTTCATTGAATCATGATTCCCGAACTGTGAATTTATCGAATTGCGAATTAGTCGAGTTAATGTGAGATAGAATGCTTGATTCTCACTCCTTTGTGCAAGTTTAATTTTCGTGCCCTCTCAAGTGTAAATCTGATCAATGTGCTTGTAAATCTCATCACTTGCAAAACTAGGTCTACTCTTGTCGTTTTGCCACCTTTCATTCCCTTTGTTTCTTATACGATCCGATGAATTCGCAATTTGACCGATGAAATCTAATGAATTTATGGTTTGGTTAATTCGTAATTCAATAAGTCTGTGGACCGATGAACGCATAGCTAGATGAATCTATAACGATTGACGACACGATATATTCATAGTCCGATTTGAGCTAATATGGAAATCAAAGAGTTACATGTGAATCAAAGTAAAATTATATTTTCAACAAAGAAGGTCAACTTACATGAAGAGATTATCATAACAACATCACATCCAAGAAAATAAAATATTTGTATACATGTGAGTCAAGATCATACATGTGAGTAGTCAAGAAAAAAGTCAACTAATTACATTGTTACATGAAGAGATTAAGAGCTTGACATAAGTTACCTTGAAGACATCACCGAAACATTAAAAGAGATGCCTGAAGTTTTTCGGAGGCACGTTAGGAAATCAAATGGTTGATTTGAAGTTCTTTAGCCATGATAACCTTGTTAATAATGTTCCAATGAAGGTAAAAATTAATTTTATTCGATGTTGTTAGTGTTAAATAAAATATTTTTTATATTCATTTGACTTTTATTTGAAGGATTTTATATGGTGAAACTTTAACTTTTAGTCATTTCTAACATGCACGCTAAATATTAGCCAATTTGAATATTTTTTAATTTTCATGTTAAAATTGGTCGATTTCCAAAGGGGTTAACCTATGAAAATGAGCCATTTTGACATGAAAATCTTAAATTTTTTTAAATCGGATAATATTTGACATGCATGTTGGAAAAATGGATAAAAATCAAGTTTCACTATGATAACCCTTGTAAATAATGATCAAATAAAGTTAATAATAAATTGTACTCGGTGTTATGTTAATGTTGAACAAAATATTTTTTAACTTCATTTGACTATTATTCTAACGACTTAACATGGTGAAACCTCAACTTTTAGTCATTCCAAACATTGACGCAAAATCATAGCCAATTTGAAAATTTTCAATTTTCATGTCAAAATTGGTCGATTTCAAAAAAATTTAACATATGAAAATGAGCCATTTTTACGTGAAAATTTAAATTTTTTTGAAATCGGATAATATTTGACATGCATGTTGGAAATGGCTAAAAATCAAGTTTCACTATGATAACCCTTGTAAATAATGATCAAATGAAGTTAAAAATAAATTGTACTCGGTGTTATGTTAATGTTGAACAAAATATATTTTAAATTCATTTGACTATTATTCTAAGGGCTTAACATGGTTAAACACCAACTTTTAGTCATTCCAAACATGCACGAAAAATATTAGCCAATTTGAAAATTTTCAATTTTCATGTCAAAATTGGTCGATTTCCAAAGGGGCTAACATATGAAAATGAGCCATTTTGACATGAAAATTTAAATTTTTTTGAAATCGGATAATATTTGACATGCATGTTGGAAATGGCTAAAAATCAAGTTCACTATGATAACCCTTGTAAATAATGATCAAATGAAGTTAAAAATAAATTGTACTCGGTGTTATGTTAATGTTGAACAAAATATTATTTAACTTCATTTGACTATTATTCTAACGGCTTAACATGGTTAAACCTCAACTTTTAGTCATTCCAAACATGCACGAAAAATATTAGCCAATTTGAAAATTTTCAATTTTCATGTCAAAATTGGTTAATTTCCAAAGGGGTTAACCTATGAAAATTAGCCATTTTGACAAGAAAATTTTAAATTTTTTGAAACCGGATAATATTTGACATGCATGTTTGAAATGGCTAAAAATCAAGTTTCACTATGATAACGCTTGTAAATAATGATCACATTATGTTAAAAATAAATTATACTCGGTGTTATGTTAATGTTGAACAAAATATTATTTAACTTCATTTGACTATTATTCTAACGGCTTAACATGGTGAAACCTCAACTTTTAGTCATTCCAAACATGGACGCAAAATAATAACTAATTTGAAAATTTTAAATTTTCATGTCAAAATTGGTCGATTTCCAAAGGGGTTAACCTATGAAAATGAGCCATTTTGACATGAAAATCTTAAATTTTTTTAAATCGGATAATATTTGACATGCATGTTGGAAATGGCTAAAAATCAAGTTTTACTATGATAACCCTTGTAAATAATGATGAAATGAAGTTAAAAATAAATTGTACTCGGTGTTATGTTAATGTTGAACAAAATATTATTTAACTTCATTTGACTATTATTCTAACGGGTTAAAATGGTGAAACCTCAACTTTTAGTCATTCCAAACATGGACGCAAAATAATAACTAATTTGAAAATTTTCAATTTTTATGTCAAAATTGGTCGATTTCCAAAGGGGTTAACCTATGAAAATGAGCCATTTTGACATGAAAATCTTAAATTTTTTTAAATCGGATAATATTTGACATGCATATTGGAAATGGCTAAAAATCAAGTTTCACTATGATAACCCTTGTAAATAATGATGAAATGAAGTTAATAATAAATTGTACTCGGTGTTATGTTAATGTTGAACAAAATATTTTTTAACTTCATTTGACTATTATTCTAAAGGCTTAACATGGTGAAACACCAACTTTTAGTCATTCCAAACATGCACGAAAAATATTAGCCAATTTGAAAAATTTTAATTTTCATGTCAAAATTGGTCGATTTCCAAAGGGGTTAACCTATGAAAATGAACCATTTTGACATGAAAATTTTAAAATTTTTGAAATCGGATAATATTTGACATGCATGTTGGAAATGGCTAAAAATCAAGTTTCACTATGATAACCCTTGTAAATAATAATCAAATGAAGTTAAAAATAAATTGTACTCGGTGTTCTGTTAATGTTGAACAAAATATTTTTTAACTTCATTTGACTATTATTCTTAGGGCTTAACATGGTGAAACACCAACTTTTAGTCATTCCAAACATGCACGAAAAATATTAGCCAATTTGAAAAATTTTAATTTTCATGTCAAAATTGGTCGATTTCCAAAGGGGTTAACCTATGAAAATGAACCATTTTGACATGAAAATTTTAAATTTTTTGAAATAGGATAATATTTGACATGCATGTTGGAAATGGCTAAAAATCAAGTTTCACTATGATAACCCTTGTAAATAATAATCAAATGAAGTTAAAAATAAATTGTACTCGGTGTTATGTTAATGTTGAACAAAATATTTTTTAACTTCATTTGACTATTATTCTTAGGGCTTAACATGGTGCAAAACCAACTTTTAGTCATTCCAAACATGCACGAAAAATATTAGCCAATTTGAAAGTTTTTGATTTTCATGTCAAAATTGGTCGATTTGCAAAGGGGTTAACCTATGAAAATGAGCCATTTTGACATGAAAATTTTAAATTTTTTGAAATCGGGTAATATTTGACATGCATGTTGGAAATGGATAAAAATCAAGTTTCACTATGATAACCCTTGTAAATAATGATCAAATAAAGTTAAAAATAAATTGTACTCGGTGTTATGTTAATGTTGAACAAAATATTTTTTAACTTCATTTGACTATTATTCTAACGACTTAACATGGTGAAACCTCAACTTTTAGTCATTCCAAACATTGACGCAAAATCATAGCCAATTTGAAAATTTTCAATTTTCATGTCAAAATTGGTCGATTTCCAAAGGGGCTAACATATGAAAATGAGCCATTTTTACATGAAAATTTAAATTTTTTTGAAATCGGATAATATTTGACATGCATGTTGGAAATGGCTAAAAATCAAGTTTCACTATGATAACCCTTGTTAATAATGATCAAATGAAGTTAATAATAAATTGTACTCGGTGTTATGTTAATGTTGAACAAAATATTTTTTAACTTCATTTGACTATTATTCTAACGGCTTAACATGGTGAAACCTCAACTTTTAGTCATTCCAAGAATGGACGCAAAATAATAGCCAATTTGAAAATTTTCAATTTTCATGTCAAAATTGGTCGATTTCCAAAGGGGTTAACCTATGAAAATGAGCCATTTTGACATGAAAATCTTAAAATTTTTTAAATCGGCTAATATTTGATATGCATGTTGGAAATGGCTAAAAATCAAGTTTCACTATGATAACCCTTGTAAATAATGATCACATTATGTTAAAAATAAATTGTACTCGGTATTATGTTAATGTTGAACAAAATATTTTTTAATTTCATTTGACTATTATTCTAAGGGCTTAACATGGTAAAACCTCAACTTTTAGTCATTCCAAACATGCACGAAAAAATATTATCTAATTTTAAAATTTTAAAATTTTCATGTCAAAATTGGTTGATTTCCAAAGGGGTTAACCTATGAAAATGAGCCATTTTGACATGAAAATTTTAAATTTTTTTAAATCGAATAATATTTAACATGCATGTTGGAAATTGCGAAAAATCAAGTTTCACTATAATAACCCTTGTAAATAATGATCAAATGAAGTTAACAATAAATTTTACTCGGTGTTATGTAAATGTTGAACAAAATATTTTTTAATTTCATTTGACTATTATTCTAAGTTCTTAACATGGTGAAACCTCAACGTTTAGTCAATCCAAACATGGACGCAAAATATTAGCCAATTTGAAAATTTTCAATTTTCATGTCAAAATTGGTCAATTTCCAAAGGGGTTAACCTATGAAAATAAGCCATTTTAACATGAAAATTTAAAAATTTTCAAACCGGCTAATATTTGACTTGCATGTTAGAAATGGCTAAAAATCAATTTTCACTATGATAGCCCCTGTAAATAATGATCAAATGAAGTTAAAAATCAGTTTTACTCGGAGTTATGTTAGTGTTGAACAAAGCATTTTTTAACTTCATTTGACTATTATTCTAAGGGCTTAATATGGTGAAACCTCAACTTTTAGTCATGCCAAACATGGACGCAAAATATTAGCCAATTTGAAAATTTGAAAATTTTCATGTCAAAATTGATCAATTTCCAAAGGGGTTATTTTATGAAAATGAGCCATTTTGACATGAAATTTTTAAAATTTTCAAATCGGATAATATTTGACATGCATGTTGGAAATGACTAAAACATCAAGTTTTACTATGATAACCCTAGTAATTAATGTTTAGAATGCTAGTATTTTTTTGAATTTATATTTTAAATTTGAAATTTTATATATGGAACAAATTTGGTATTGTACCGTACCTCACATGAATATATATAAATCTTTAATCTCTACCTCAACCGTTTGCTCTCTCCTCCAAGGGAAAAGATTGTCATTGGGCCTGAATTCTTTCAACTATAAGTTATACCAAGAACAAGTTTCGAATAGTTTGCTTAAGCAACGACCAAAGTAAATAGATGTAAAGTTGGGTAAAAGACCCTAACACCCAATGGTTAATAGTAAGCCCATCATCCATGATTAATTTGTACGTTAAATACACTGCATACCATTAAACTTCAGTTTGTAATCACATCAATTATCGAATTAAGTTATGTTTATTATTCTGTTAAAGAACTTTCTTATAAGTCTTAGAATCATAATTGATAAAACATTTGGTTAGATGTGATCTAGTGACTAAAAATATCATGCTCTCGTTATATATAATTTTTGAGTTCAAAATCAACACACCCTACATATACCCAAAAATAATACATATATATCAACAGTTCAAATCTTATAATTAAAATAAAGGAATCAAATTCGTTCAAGTAAGTAGAAGCATTCAATGCACCGGGTATTTCTTATCAAGTATTTCTTTTATTTCTCTATCTCGTAGACCGACATATTTGCCTTTGTTTCACTCACATGTGTAACATGATATTGTCGTGGACCAAATTTGGTTCACATATACCAATTATCTTAGGCAGAATTGTGTCAATGTGACAATGTCCAACAAGTGGCATGAATCTTTTTTTTTTCATAAGGTTGCTTTGTATTACATAAAAATAGCAAGATTTACAAAGTGTGAAACGAAAAAAAAAGAGAGAGACACTGCCAGGAAATTAAAAGGGGACATTATAGTTCTTCGGAGATATACATTGGAAAATTAAGAGAGGACATCATAGTTACTCATAGACACCAGAAATCACGATGGGACGGACATCATAATTCCTCAGGGATACCATCGAAAAATTAAAAGAGGACATTATGAATGTTCAGAGACACCACCGAAAAATTAAGAGAGGACATCATGGTTACTCATAGACACCAGAAATCACGATGGGACGGACATCATAATTCCTCAGGGACACCATCGGAAAATTAAGAGGCGACATTATGAATGTTCAGAGACACCACCGAGAAATTAAGAGGGGACATCACGATTCCTCATAAACGCCATTGGGAAATTAAAAGAACACATCATGGGCATTTGTCGGTACTGTAGCCAGTGGTGACGATGGCGAGCTATGCTGATAATGTTGATGGCGCCATTAGACATCACTTAGACTGATTTATAAGTGAATACATAAATTTATCTTTCCGAAACCTTCCATTCCGTTTTTTACTGATCGAATGCGACGTTGGAGTACGTACAATCTCTTTTTGCAACGACAAACTCATGTAAATTATAAATTGTAGTGATCACAAACTCGTGTAATTGAGAAGTGAATAATAAAATCTAATAGGGGTTTTGCATATTTATAGATAGAAAGAAGCTGTTCTAGCACCACATATTTTTTTCTAAATTAATTATCCATAATCAACTATAAATTATTTAACTAATTAATTTCCATAATTAAAGCTTTATCACGATTTCTCCATTGAAGAAATCAACTATTATCCATAATCAACTATAAATTATTTAACTAATTAATTTTAAATCGGTTAATATTTAATATGCATATTGGAAATGGTTAAAAAATAAATTTTACTAAGATAATCCTATAAATAATGATCAAATATTCAATTCGAAATGTTGAAAGTGGCTCAAAATACATGTACGAGATTTCATATAATGACATAATATTAGGATTTTGGAAAATTCTAAAAAAGAACACGAGGAAAAATAATTGATTTGTAGGTTAAAGAAATTGCGGTGAAGCTTTAACCATGGAAATTAAATTAATCAATCAAATAATTTATAAATGCACATTTGATTGTGGCCATTAATATTTATAGAAAAAAGTAGTATTTATCGCGATACATTCTATATATAAATATGCAAAATGTCCTCTAAGTTCATTATTATTATTCAAATCTAACTTTCTTGAATCTTTCACCTGTCTTTCAACATTAATTAACAAGTTTTTCATCACTACGCTTATTTGATTCGATGATCTATCGATAACTAGATAGAAAATGAAAGGCAATGAAGTTGCAAATTTAGGTAATGTTTATATTTCTTCGAGTTTTGTTTTTTTTATTTAAACAATGACTAACAAGTTAAGATTTTATATGGGATTGTTGTTGCCAACAGGATTAGATTTAAACTCATCCAACATTCAATCTTTACAAAATGGAATGGACGGCTTCGGAAAGATTGGAAAGATACATATAGGAAAATCTCGAAACAAGTGGTCGTATTGAAGATTTACAGATCAAAAGACCTCGAGATAGCACATAAAAAGAAAGTGGCAAATTTACTAAAACAACGCCTATAAAGATGAAAGACAAGTCGCGTGTCGATGACGACAATGATGGTACAAAGCCATTCAGTAAATTAACTTTGATTTAGATTCTTAAAACAAGCTAATAAGTACAATAGTACCGCTTGTTTCCTAACTAGTTTTTTCTTCTACAAAAACAGTATAATTATATTCCTTAGCAAGGCGATGGAGACATTGATGGCGATAGCTACATTGGCGGTTATGAATTGTGGCGTGGTATAGAAACATGTTTTGACCATGGTATTGGTGGTAAAGTTGGAGATGATGGAGGTTATATTGTTGGTGTTGAAAGCAAGAGGATTTGGGATGGCCATGATGACAACGATGTGGACAGGACGATTAGAGTTTCAGCTAGAATTTTTTTCATATGAGAGTCTGTCTTTCTCCATGTTTCCTAACTAGTTATTTTCATGGTAAATACATTTTTTTATTACCTAACTAGTTGTTTTGGTTTGGTTGAGATCATATCAATATGAGATAATTTGATGAAAACAATCAAGGAGATCTTGATTATTATGGAACCTTAAAATGTCGTTTATGTTTTAAAATAACATATTATTCAATATCTATTATTTTATCTTATATTGAATATCAGAGAATAAATATACGATTGAATTTTGTTGTATATAAAAAGAATTGAGTAATTAACTAATTATCTTGCAATCTTTCTTCTCATTACATCCAATATCATCCAATAATTAAAGAATCAACATCAATTTCTAATAATAACACAAATATTTAAACACCCATGTAAAAATGATTTGGTTTTAGGGTTTAGGCCTAACTTCAATGCCTTGAACAACAAGCCCCCCTTTCAAATGGTAACCTTTCACTTCCCTCAAACTCATCCTAACTTCTTCATCTCTTTCCCCACTCCAAAACTCACCAATCTCAACTTCCAACCACCCATCTCCCCTCTCCTCCGGCAACCTCCCTTCCCCTCCTCCGGCCGACAATTTCGACACCTCCGTCCGGTGTCCGTACATCAGCCGCTCCATCATCGAAACCGTCTCGTTTCTCTTGCCCCTCAAGTAAGCCGTTCCACTACTACACACTTCATTACCACCCACTCGAACTGTCACCTCCGACGCCATCGAATCCAGACCGTACGATCTATCCCTTATTTTAATCAACAGATACGCTCCGTACTTAGTATTCGCTGTCAGCATTCCAGTGTTGATCCGACCGTCGATCTCCAGCCACGACATTGTCCTTAGCAACGCCACTTCCGGAAACATCGATTCCGAATCGGAAGTCCAAGACCAGTACAATGGTTCGTTACTCCATGTTATTGAGAGATCCCTCGCGGAAAGTACGTAGCTTTTCTTCCCGGTTGATTTCTCCAGCTTCAACATTTTCAGTCCGCCATCGACGAGAACAGAGTCGCAGAGGAGGTGGAAAAGCTCCTTCTTGGATGAGAACTCGAGGGGCGGGATCGATTCGGCAACAATGCGGGGGTAGTCGGAGGGGAGGAAGCTGTTCCAGACGGCGTCGGAGTCGGCGGCGGAGTTGAAAGCGGCGGATACGGCGGAGGAGCGGGAGGCGTCATGTGGGGATGTGAAACAGAGGATTGCAGAGAGGCAGTCTTCCGGTAGAGAGTTGACGTTGACCGGCGACATTTTGGGTTTGTGGGATTAGTGAGAATTAAGCAATTACAAGTTACAGAGAGATGTAGATTTAGAGATTATTTGGATGATTGAATTTTTGGTTGGTTTTGGTTTCTGTATTTATAGTGTAAGCTGCAGAAGGAAGAACAGAAGGAAGGGGGAAAGTTCGTTGGTCAAAGTTGGCTAAACTTTGCAAGGGGTCCACCAATGGTGCCAAGTGGGACAGTTTTCTTTATTTCGAAATAATTCTACTTGTAGTATTAATTATGAATCTCAAAACCATTTTGGCCGGAACTAGCTATCATGTTCGGTTGGAAAAATGCTCACAAGTCACAACTTCATCTAACTTTCGACCAGGAACTAAAGACATCTCTAATTCTCCCAGATTTGAAGTTTAATTCTCCGTATTTTATTTGGAGAGATACAAAATTTCTAAATCCTACAAATTTTGAGTTGAAATTTCAATATATTTTATGATCTTAACAAGAATTAAAGATTGAGGAGCGAAAAACGTGACAATAATACATAAAAAAAAGTAAGCTTTTAGTGTTATCGATTCGATATCACTCATTCATTCCAACGTTGAAAATCAGTTACACCAAATTGCAATCACCCTCCTTAACCACAGATCTTGCTTTAATCCAAACGACATTAGGATTATGGATATATATATGACAGCTAACAGTTAACAGTTAACTAACTCGAAGTTAGCTGACCTCAAAAATCTCTACATGGGTTGTCTGGCTGATTTGGGACAATTCAACGATCTAGCTTCTTAAAGGAATTCAGTTTGGCCATGGCCGGAGATCGGATATTTCAACATTCATATTTGTGTGATTGTGAGTTTCGAAAAATGATATAAGTAGTATGTTGGAGTAAATATTCGTAATGATACAAATAGATTAGCTCCATTGATAAAATTGTGTATTGATAAATTAAAAAATATTTAAATTTAAATATAATATATTTAATATGAACAGCTATATAATATTTATATTTTTCTAGCTTATTGTGTTTGTACTAAAAATAAATATACCGAAAAAGTAAATATTGTAAATAATGGAATTTTGTCACCATCATGTCATTCCTACGATGGAACACACTTTTGATCACAAATTATTATATTATAATAATTACGATGGAATTCCCAAGCTTCAATCTACCTTATTTTTTAGTCCAAAGTCACTAAATTATTTTTATTTTATTTAAATGGTTTAACTTAGTAATTTTTTACGAAATGAATTTAGTATTTTGTTTTTATTTTTTTTATGTTTATAATATTTTTTATTCAACCTAATAATCTAAGCCTCAAATCTATTTTGACTCCGCATGTACTTTTTTGTCTTCTCCAAACTAAAAGCTCTCGCAATATAATACGTCATATTGATCCAACAACAATAGGAAATAAACATATATATCACAAAACTACGATTTTAGAAACTCTATGAAAATGCGGTTTCTAATATCACTCCCCAATATCATTTTATTCGAAAAAAATACAATTGAATTTTACACGTCACGTCAGTTTTTGTGTGTCTTTGTAATGATTACACCCATCAACTGAATCCTGTACTCTGTCTTCGACTTTACACTTTTCGAAAAAAGGGGAAAACAAGACTGACATCGCATCAAATGATAAGAGAGAGGGAAAAGACGTGGGTCTGATAAAACAATATATATATATATATATATATATGGTCAATTAGGCCTAAAATTAAGGGCATATTCATAAATACATATAAATATCAAACTCATCATACCAAACAATGATATCTCCATAATCCCTTCTTAAACTCAATCTTATCTAATATCGCGATATCTCAAATATCACGATATCCGAGATATTGTGTACCAAACGACCCCTGAATTATATTGAGATAAGCGACATAAACGATTTTACATGGACAAGTTTTGTGTGAAAAAACCACGTAATCATAATTGTTGATCATAAACCCATATGGGTTATTGAGTCACCGTTATATCGTATTGGGCTTGCAGCTTAGTATATATAATTTAATCTAATCTTATTAAGTATATATATCTCCTCTACTTGTATCTCTATAATATAACGATTTCCATCATCATCTCTATAATAAAACTTCATCCTTCTTCCCGTAGACTATTCGATCTCAAGATCATAAATCACGTTAATCTACTGTCTTATTCCTCCTTTATTCTGTCTATAATCTTATTATTCCAGGTTTATTTACAATAACAACGATAAAAACTCCACTGTAATAAAAATATTACAAATCAGATAATTATAATAGATGAAACGAGTCGAGACTCAAAATATTGCTCACCAAACTTCAACAAATACATATATACATAGAACCAAAATGTACGACTATTGGGAAAATTCAGTATTCAAAATTGGCGTGTAACCCCTTCTTTTCATCCAAAGCTTTCACATGAACTCCACGAAAGTCACACTTTTTTCCTTAAAATAACTAGTTATGAATTCCACAACTATATACAACGACATAAAAAATTGAAATCGTTTTCGAAATATTCTTCGAACCCATAAGGTAATTTTAATTTCCCATCAAATTTCTTTTATTTTTAGTACATAAATTAGTGAAATTAATGCCACTTGAGGGCATAGATTTTAAGAGGTTATTCAATGTTGATGGAAAACGACATGGACTTCTCTAATAAAAAAAATTGTAATCTAGAACACGTGTTAATTAATAATTGTGAATAGTATTTTATTCCAAAACAAAATGTGGAATTTTAATTTTGCTATGCCATCATTTTGGTCTTCAGATGTTTATCGGAAACGTCCCTCGAATCAGATTAAGGATTATATGGTCTTTTGGGTTTTATCGAATTTTATATGTGAAACAAGATAATTTAACATCATCCAACTTTTAAAAAATATTTTTTCATACGTTGAAAATTGATAAATAATGAAGATAAATGAAAATAGATAATCGAAATAAGCGACATATATTATTTTACGTGGAAAACACTTACGGAAAAAACCACGAGGGTAATAACAATGGAGAAAGCTCCACTTTGTTAAATATCTCATACAATTAAACAAAAAAGGTTTTGTAATAGGTGGCCTGAAACCCAAATCGGGTGTACAACTGGAATTGATTCACTAAACTTTACCATTAAGGATGAGCAAATTTAAATTACTGTTCCGTGTGATGAAATTTTATGTAAAGATCAAAATTGTTATTTTTATTAAAGTGTATTTCCGAATTTTACCTAAAACATTTCGAAACTCGCTCTTAGAAATTTGAGGGTGCAACTTGTAGCAACTCAGTAGACTTCATACTTTCAAATATACGTACTTTCGTGGAACATGCATAAACAAGCTGAATAGTACTTAGTCAACTGGCTAAGTTTAGTGGGCAGAGAGAACAACGTTGAATGTTTGACTTTCTGACTTCATGAGAATTGAGAAAATAATACACCCAAATCATTCTAATTTCTAAATGATTAATCTAATAATAATACAAACTGAAAATCACATTTCACCGGCAATGACGAATCTATAATGGTTTAATATATTAAATTATGTTGTACAAAAGTTAAAATACAACCTACAGACTGCTACACAAGAATAATTACATATTGATTTGTAAATTTTTATAAAATATAAATTATTAAAGTTATAGATTTAAAAATAAGTTGAGTCGTAATCTAGGAAAGACTCTCGTACGTACCCACGCCGTTTGTAGCTATCTAGAAAGTGAAAACAAGGTGCTTGATTATAAAGACAACTTGTCTGTTAGTGCTACTCGATTGACGTTCGAGGTATACACTTTGAATAAAATCAAATTAATATACTAATAATAAGTGGAAGTCATGATACAACTACCACAATTAATTGGCAATGTAATATAATATAGATAGAATTTGAGACCAAGTGACACAAGTCTTATATAATACCTAGACAATTTGTTTTACAAACAAATCGCGTACGTGATTTTATTTCATCATCAATCAGTAAACACTAACACAATATGATTGGTTTTTTCGGAAGTTGTAACTCAGAAAATTACATCAAAAAATGTACCTAACTACAAGTTGGTTAATTACATCGCCTTCTTATACTCCATCCAACCGGGTCGACCGCTAACTGACTTAATCTCATCATACTCTAACTAAAACATTCAAAGTTCGAGCCCTAACAACTAAGACAACCAGAAAAGAAAGAAAATACCTAGACAATTAAAATAGATCCCATTTTAATTTTCATAAAATGCTTTAATTATTGTTCATCATGAATGGGGAATTAAAAATAAGTGTAGTACGATCATGCTCCCTAAACTACACAATGAACTAGGATTTCTCCCATTTGCTAGAATTATTCGAGAGTCTGATTGATGGTTCAATAAGTGGTATTTCGGATTATAGAATCAGGTTGGATGCTGAGCTACGAGCTGATTTACAATGTTGTGGAGTCCTACTCAGTGGTTCACACATTGATTAAACTGTGTAGAACATCCAAACTTTAGACGTACAGAGTAAACTCACACCGTCTTGTTTTAAATGAAAGACACTCTTTTTTCTTATATAGTCTTTTAAAAATTAATCCGAATTTTTTCGTGTCAGCTCGATCGCACTATGCCCCAAGCACAACTTGGAGCTTACTGACTAATATATACTTAAATGAATAGTGAATTCGTTGTTATGAGATAAGACTGCTTACGCATAACCCAACTCGTCCGACCAAATGGATTGTTATCCAACGTTAATTAATTAAAGTTGGACAATCTCTTATGTATTTCAATGACTGCAAAAAGAGTTTAAAATAAATAAATAAACAAAATTGATGGAATTCCACGTTGGTTAGTAGTTTTTTCTTCTTGTTTAATTCATTTAATATTAATTATTATACTACTTTCCAAAAAGTGTACGACTTTATTGTGGAATTCATGTGAAAACTGGATGAAAAAGGTCTCCCTACACACGGTTTTGAACACCTCTTTTTTCCAACCCGGCTACGGTTCGAGAGAGATGGTCCCAAGTAGAGATCTTAAGCCGCTGAATTAGATTATTTTTGGGTCAATTGTTATCGAACAGTTGAAAATGAATCAAACGAATTGATTTGAATGAGGTAGTTTCGAAACAAAAATATTGGAAAAAGTCACATTAATGTTGTCATTGTATGAGTATGTTATGTCGCAAATACAAACATTTTACGGGCTCATTATGTCGTTGTTACGTCCACCTTACGAGTAGTTGAATATATCATCGTTATGTCCAGTTTGCAACTCTTTTATGTCGATGATATATACACTTTACGAGTCTGTTATGCGTTTATTATTATGTCCTTTTAATAGACTCATTATGTCGACTTTATATGTAAATTGTTGTATCCACGTTACATCATTGTTATATCCAGTTTACGTGAGAAGAGTAGAGAGAGGAGAGAGAATAAAAATTGAAATAGAAAGAATACTTTTTTAATTTCTGTTATACCCCTGTTAAAATTTCAACTGCCGTATTAAAAATGGCAAAAATAAGTATTGATCGTTGGATCGATTGTTGGATGTTCCCAAAAAATTTTACTCTCAAAGCCATAACAGTTTCTCTTTTTTTCCAATAGTGAGTAAATATTTTTGGGTTTATCTGCAAAAAATCAATGGTTCTCTTAAACAACTCTTTATGATTTTACGAGATTTTTTAGTATCGTCCTTTATATAATCGGCACGTTTTATATAGTATAACGAGTCTAATCCGATATACATTATCACCATCGTCCAAAATATCATCTAGTTATTGGCTTAATTCTCAATTTGGTATCAAAAATAGCCATAAAACTAACATGCATGTGACTACATAAAACTTGAAAAGTGTAGCTAGCCAAATTATGGGAAACTTAATTATGTACATTCAAGTTTTTGAGGTGAGCTGATCCTTGAGTCAGTTAACTATTAAATAATCAAGTCATAGGTTTATCGATTACGAATTAATAACATTACGGGTTCATCAAGTCTTAATTCATGAATCGATCAAATAACGATTGAGTGAATTACGAATTAGCTCGATTTATCCCCTTAAAGATTTGAAACATATCCTTCTATATTTAAAACGAGATGAATATTAAAATACCCGACCGAACCGAAATCATTGCCATTCGTCCACACTAGCACATAGAATCCCCTATCTTAACCCACAAGCTCACTCTATCCAAAACAATTGACCAAAGAAAATTCCACATCACCAACCAACTCAGAACAAAGCAATACAAACTTGTCCCACTTGGCACCATTTGTGGACCCCACCATTGACCAGAAGTTAGCCAACTTTGACCAACGAACTTTCCTCTTCGTCTTCTCCAGCTTGCACTATAAAAACCAGAGCACCCAGAAATATTTCTATCATCAATCCAATTCCCAAGCACTCAGAGCTTTCTCTCACTAAACCCATCTCTCTTTATCTCTCTAATCCGACAAAGCACACATTTTTCTCAATGTCGACGGTCAACGTCAACTCCCTCCCGGAAGACTGCCTCTCTGCAATCCTCTGTTTCACATCCCCACAGGACGCCTCCCGCTCCTCCGCCGTATCCGCCGCTTTCAACTCCGCCGCCGACTCCGACGCTGTCTGGAACAGCTTCCTACCCTCCGACTACCCCCGCATTGTTGCCGAATCGATCCCGCCCCTCGAGTTCTCATCCAAGAAGGAGCTTTTCCACCTCCTCTGCGACTCTGTTCTCATCGATGGCGGACTGAAAATGTTCAAGCTGGAGAAATCAACCGGGAAGAAAAGCTACGTACTTTCCGCGAGGGATCTCTCAATAACATGGAGTAACGAACCATTGTACTGGTCGTGGACTTCCGATTCGGAATCGATGTTTCCGGAAGTGGCGTTGCTAAGGACAATGTCGTGGCTGGAGATCGACGGTCGGATCAACACTGGAATGCTGACAGCGAATACTAAGTACGGAGCGTATCTGTTGATTAAAATCACGGAAAGATCGTACGGTCTGGATTCGATGGCGTCGGAGGTGACAGTTCGAGTGGGTGGTAATGAAGTGTGTAGTAGTGGAACGGCTTACTTGAGGGGCAAGAGAAACGAGACGGTTTCGATGATGGAGCGGCTGATGTACGGACACCGGACGGAGGTGTCGAAATTGTCGGCCGGAGGAGGGGAAGGGAGGTTGCCGGAGGAGAGGGGAGATGGGTGGTTGGAAGTTGAGATTGGTGAGTTTTGGAGTGGGGAAAGAGATGAAGAAGTTAGGATGAGTTTGAGGGAAGTGAAAGGTTACCATTTGAAAGGGGGGCTTGTTGTTCAAGGCATTGAAGTTAGGCCTAAACCCTAAAACCAAATCATTTTTACATTGGTCTTTAAATATTTGTGTTATTATTAGAAATTGATGTTGATTCTTTAATTATTGGATGTAATGTGAAGAAAGGTTGCAAGATAATTAGTTAATTACACAATTCTTTTTATATACAACAAAATTCAATCGTATATTTATTCTCTGATATTCAATATAAGATAAAATAATAGATATTGAATAATATGTTATTTTAAAATATAAACGACATTTTGAGGTTCCATAATAATCAAGATCTCCTTGATTGTTTTCATCAAATTATCTCATATTGATATGATCTCAACCAAACCAAAAACTAGTTAGGTAACAAAAAATGTATTTGCCACGAAAATAACTAGTTAGGAAACATGGAGAAAGATTATGAGCTGTCTAACTGCCTCTCATATGAAAAAAAATCCTAACTGAAACTTTAATCATCCTGTTCATATCGTTTTATATGAAAAAAAATCCTAACTGAAACTTTAATCGTCCTGTCCATATCTTTATCATCATGACCGTCCAAAATCCCCTTGCTTTCAACACCAACAATATTACCTCCATCACCTCCAACTTCACCACCAATACCATTGTCAAAGCATGTTTCTACACCATACCACAATTCATGACCCCCAACGTCGCTATTGCCATCAATGTCTTAGTAGCCTTGCTAAGGAATATAGTGATACTGTTTTTGTAAAAAAAACTAGTTAGGAAACATGTATGTCAATTAAAACAAGTTGTACTATTGTACTTATTAGTTTGTTTCAAGAATCTTAACCAAACTTAATTAATGAATGACACTGTACCAATGTTGTCGCCATCAACACGCGACTTGTCTTTAATCTTTATAGGTGTTGTTTTAATAAATTTGCCACTTTCTTTTTATGTGCTATTCCGAGATCTTTCGATCTGTAAATTTTCAATACGACCACTTGTCTCGAGATTTTCCTATTTATATCTTTTCAATCTTTCCGAAGCCGTCCATTCCATTTGGTAAAGATCGAATGTTGGATGAGTTTATATCTAATCCTGTCGGCAACAACAATCCCATATAAAATTTGAACTTGTTAGTCCATTGTTTAAATAAAAACAAAAAAAAAACTCAGAGAAATATAAACAATACCTAAATTTGCAACTTCATTGCCTTTCATTTTGTACCTAATCATCTATAGATCATCGAATCAAATAAACGCGATGAAAAGAAAAAAACTTTCGAATTAACGTTGAAAGAAAGGAGAGAGATGATTCAAGAAAGTGAGAAGTGAATAATAATTATAAACTTAGAGGACGTTTTGCATATTTATATATAGAATGAAGCATTTATATCGCGATAAATACTACTTTTTTTATAAATATTAATGGCCAAAATCAAATGTGCATTTATAAATTATTTGATTGATTAATTTAATTTCCATGGTTAAAGCTTCACCGCAATTTCTTTAACCTACAAATCCTAATAATAAGTAATTACTTGCCTAATTTACGATAGATATATCAAGAGACTTGTTAATTAAGTTCGTGTACGAGACACTGTTTATAACTCTATGTTTATATGGTTTGACTTCGATATTAATCTATATATTTTTTAAGATGGAAGATTGAAAGTAAACATAATAATAGTATTTAGTTTGTGGGATGTATTGGATTCGAGTTTGAGTAATGACAATGTAAATGAAATCGTGTGCATATATTTTGAGACACTTTACAACATTCTGACTTACTACATAATTTATCTTCATTTGAAACTTATTTTTTAGTCATTTTTAACATGCATGTTAAATATTAGTTGATTTGAAAATTTTGAAATTTTTATGTTAAAATGGCTCATTTTCATAGGTTAACCCCTTTAAAATTGACCAATTTTGATATGGAAATTGAAAATTTTCAAATCGGCTAATATTTGAAATACATGTTAGAAATGGTTAAAAATTCAAATTTCACCATGTTAATCTCTCCAGATATAACCAAATAAAGTTAAAAAAATATTTTTCCTGAGACTATACGATAATTTTATTATGTTTAATCTTGAAAAATTTCAAATTGACTAAATTTTTACAAACATTTTGAAAAATAGTTAAAAATCCAATTTTGGTGAACTTCAATGTACTTCTTGAAATCTTAATACTAGTTTAATTATTTTTTTTAGAGTAAACTGAAATCTTCAATCAATATAAAATAGAAAAAGAAAAATAAACATTACATTTATATCCATTAAATTGGATATACGAAATTCAAACTCTAAACTTTAAAGTCACATAAACACTATCACCAAATCAATAACTCCACTTGTCAATACTAGTTTAATTATTAAAACAAAGAAAATATAAAAAAGAAACAAAAGGAGAACAGGCTTTACCCGCCATTCTTATTTGGCGCCTTATCTTCTCAAAGTTGTTTACTTCCACCACTTCAAGGAAGCTCCTTTCTTTACCTCCACCAAAAATGGTGGCGACCCAGATCACCAAATTCCCATTACCCTGCCATTACACAACTTCATCTGCTTCGTTTCCACAAACCCTAATCAGATCTCGCGAATCCCTACAATTTGTTCCTCACGGACTTCCCAAATTGACCAGGAGACTGTTCCTTCCTTCCGTTTCCGGCATCTGGGACGCAATCACCGGAGGGAGGCGGAGGTGATAATTCGAAGCTGCTCTCACCGTCCGACGTGGAATGCTGCTCTTCCGACAAGTAAAAAAAACTAATGTTTGTTCTGATTCGAGATTTCCGCTTGAAATTTGTTCAATTGGTTTCCGATTTGGTGGCAGGGAGATGTGTTGGGTTCTGTAGTGGAGTTCGGCAAGGCGATTGAGTTACATCCTCTTCCAAAGGCATTGATTTGATTTGATTCACTCCTTTCTTTATAGGGTTTATCAAGTTTGAAGATTTATGGGGAAAATGGCTGATTCTGGTTTTGTTTCACTTTACTATCTGGATAGGTAAAGATTCTTTCTTTTGTTTGTTCTGCATCTGAACAATACTGGGTTTGGAACACTCGTAGAACGAGCTGAAACGTAGAATAGAGGCACATGGAAAGTTGGATTGAATTTCAAACATTTTTCCGGTCGGACAGAAAAATTCCCTCTGCCAAACCAAGCCATAAGCAAGTTTGAGGTAAAAAAAAAGTAGGTATGTTGCGAGACTGTGTCAAATCAGTGAGGTTAACGATTGTAGACTGTTTGATATTGCTCTACTTCCGTAGCAATGTCCCGTACGTTTTTAAACCGATACGGATGATCCGGTTCGGTTATATGAAGGTTTGAAGAAGGAGCAGAGCAATTCAGGATAGATGTCGCAATGAATCCAAATAACACAGGAGTCAATACGGTGCTTTCTCTGTGAAGCTCAGTTGTATGTAGTTGCTGAGGCGAGGAAGCGATATATCGAGGTAGTACTTTTTGCTGTTCATTTTGATTTTGTAGTTGTAGTCAGGTTGGTAGAGATCCCAGGCCAGTCATGAGAGAAGCTTACAACTTGTTCAGAGATGGCAGGGATCCTGGAAAAGTAAGTTCAGCCTTGACCAATGAAGCTTTGATGCGAATTCGTGATAAGGACAAGAGTCTGTTCTTTGCTGATCAGGACAATGCTGTTCAACTTTGATTCTGTGTCCCTTAGCTTGTTGCTGCATTGTCGATTGCAGAATGAACAAGTAGTTCTATCTCGAACATACGTAGACAGAATCATTGTTGCTTAGTTTCGACATGATGTTAGATCATATTTTCCATGATCTTGCTTATATGTAGCACAAAGCTTTCTAGGCTGATGTTGTACTGTAATTATGTGTGCATAGCTTGTCGCTGTATTTTCGAAAGGAGGTGGACCCAACGAGTACTTCTACGCTTCATTACGCAGGATTATACCACAAATCGCAGGTTATATATCCACATCTATGAATCTGTGTCTGTACTCTCTGTATATGTTACATGAGAAGTGTGTTTTCCTCCATTGACAGAAGGAAGCAGATGCAGCTAAGCTTCATCTAGTTGCAGCTTGCAAGTCTCTTTATGGACAAAGGTAAAAATCACAAGTCATCCAGTAACTCTCTCCAATTCATAAACCGGTTTACTCGGGTTGATCCGGTTTGACTTGTTTGCAGATCTGATGACTATATGGCTTCTCTTGCTAAGGTTCACTGTCAATGTAGAAATTGGAGCATTGATTGAGGAAGAGTGCAAAAGCAATACTCAGATGGTTCGACCGGTTCAACCATGTAATACCTCTGGAGTTAGTTTGGTATTGTACTCGTTAACTTGTTTCAAGAATGTTAAACAAAAAAGTTAAACAATGGCGTAATAGTTAGTATCAGCATCGGTGTCACCAACACTCGACTTGTTTTTAATTTATATAATGGTTTTATAATAGTCAGGATCTTCTCGATTATTCATTAAATTATCTCGGATTTGTTATGAGAAATCTTCCACATCCTTTTTTATGTATGGATGTGATATCAACCAAACCAAAATAACTAACTAGAAAACAAAAATTAAATATATTTACCACGTAATTCATTTTCAAAACATGTCTATTAAAATAAGTTGTACTATTGTACTTATCAGCTTGTTAAACAATAGCTTAGTATCAACATTGTTGGCGCCAGCACGCAACTTGTCTTTAATCTGTATAGAATAATCAGGATCTCTTCGTTTGTTCGTCAAATTATCTTGGACTTGACTTAAGAAATCTTCCACTTCCTTTGCAAACATTGATGTGATCTCTCCTCACTAGTTGATCCCTAAAATAGCAAATCAATCACATAAAATGTTAAAAGAGATAACGAGCCAATCCGACAGATTTTTGTGAACTAAGATATAAAGTAGTACGCACCCGGATCATATGAGCCACCAATACATTATCCTACATCTCAACGCGATAGTCCATCCTTTTAGCTTTTGCGCCAAAGACAAACGAGCACGCGAATTACTAATTGCATCCGAGTACCAATGAACTTCAAGTTTGAATATCATGATCCCGCTGCGAGCTTTATGCGACCATTTATCTCGAGGTCTTTCGATCTGTACATTTTCAATATGACCAATTGTACTAGAGTGTTTAGGTCGGTGATTTTTCAATCTTTCCGAAGCCTTCCATTCCATTTCGTAACAATGGAATCAGACATTGGATAAGTTTAACTCCAATCTCCGTCGGCAACAACAACCCCACATAATGAAATAAGCGTGGTGAAGAACACAAAGTTTTGGATAATTGGAGAAAGAGAGAGGTGAATAATAATGAAATAAGAGGATCATTTCCATATTTATTGATCAAATGGAGCTTTTATAGCGCCACTTTCTTTTTTCTATATATATATATATATATATATATTAATGGCCACAATCAAATGTGTATTTATAAATTATCTAATTAATTAATTAATCTCCACAGTTAAAGCTTCACCACAATCTCTCTTAACCAGAAAATCAACTATTTTTCATCATGGTTCAACCATCGGTTAACCTAAAAACGATTTAAACAATTGATTGCATTTTTGTTAATCTCGCCGGTACAATCTCTGATACAGTCTTGAAATCCAAGATATCATGATCCTCGTTATTTTAATTAGACCGACTCGTTGAAGTTATCTTCGATATTCACTTGAATCGAACCGGTATAGGAAAAAAACCAATATTTACCTTTCTGTCATTCTCAAACCATCTTTGTAGTTTCAACACTAACAACTTCTTTACACATAGTTGGGAGATGAGGATGCAAGAACAAGCAAACAACACTTATGTCATCCATGGCAATCCCTTTCCTCCTCTTTCTCCAACCATTCGCGGCTGCCTTCACCAGACACTCGGCAGCTTTCGAACGGTCACTCACCGACGACACGATCTCTACGGCTTCTTGGTTCGAGATCACGTCCCAAACCCCATCGGTTGCCAAGATCACAAACCGGTCTCTAGTGGAGATTTGCCTCAGGGTCACTTCGGGTTCAGAGATGAGGCCGAAGTCCTTGATGCAGTAATCGCCAAGCGCTCGAGACATTGCTAGGCCGGGTGATTCTCCATGCGGTAGCCAGACCCTTTCGACTCCTGGCTCGTCTTCTAAACTAAAGACTCTACCTTTGCATTCTAAGATCCTCTCTGCTTCCTCTATGGATTGAAGGAGAAGGAAAAAGGGAGTTAAAACTTTACGTAGAAGTTAACTTGAAGTGCAAGCAACTTGAATTATATAAAAATTTATTTAGACCTATAAAATTTAGTCTAGGGCTATAACAAAACTGCGACATATTCACAAGAACATTGAACCGACTCGGTTGATAAAACTAACCGGGTAGAGTTGGCTTGAAATCGACAGTGAGTTGAACAGGAACCAAGCTGCCACCATCCTCTGATGTTGTAGCCAATATAGCCCTAGAGTCACCAACATTTGCTACATAGATAAGCTCTCCCTGCAAGTAACAATAACGAACAAGTAGCTAACAAACCCGTGATCATAAAATTGTACCCCGATGATACCGGTTACTACTTGCCTGTCTGACTAGGGTTAATGCGGTTGTGCCACTGTAGAAAGAATCAATCTTGTCTTGCTGCTGCTCGAGCTCATGGTCCACAGCTGCAAAGGTCTTGAGGTACGAACGCTTCCAGATATTGAACCGGTGAAGCTTTTCTTTCTTGATTTCGTTAGGAAAATCTACTGAGGGTTTGTTAGCTAGGGTTTCTTGCCAGTTACATAGGAGGTATGATGGCAATGTCTCCCTAACTTTCTTGGCCACAAAGTGTCCCCATGGTCCATGGCCATCAAATATCCCACAGAAGGTCATGTCCTCTTGGCATCCAAATTCCTGTCAATTCATGACATAATGTTAAGTTATTTAGTGGGTGGGAATCAATTCGGGTCGATTTTAAACCAAACCATATGGAATTCTACATCCGGATCAAGAGTGGCCACCCAAAAATCAATGGTCGATGACAGACATTCAGAAGAGAATCGAAAATAACTTCTTGCTTTTAAAATCGAAATTCACTAGGAATCAAATTTTAACCAGGATAAGGAAACCGAACTCAACCTAAACGGGAAACCGCACCTATAAGTTAACCAGTAAGTCAAAACCGGTTTCCGACCCCTCAAGGAACTGAGTCTGATTCACTCTTAAGAAAACCCTTTTTCCCTAATCAGATAACCAAAGGGTACTTGGATATAAGTTAACCAATCAATTGAAACCGGTTCCCAACCTCTAGTAAGGAACCAAGCCAACCAAGGGAATTCGGATATAAGTTAACCGATCACTCGAAACCGGTTTCCGACACCTACCCAATAACTCGAACCCTAGATAGCCAAAAAATTTACCTCCCAAAGGATGAAGCAATCCTGATTGACACCCTTTTCTCCCCTCTTGGAGAAGAGTGAGGCCAAGTTGTTGTTTGAACCAGAGGACTTGAACACCAACTCATTCTTCTTTGCCTCTTTCTCCTTTGCTTTGGCAGTTTCTTTGCCATCAGCATGAAAGCTCTTGTCTTTCTTCAGTGAGAGTGACCTTGCCAACTTCAACATGGCTGATAGATGCCCCATCTTCAAATCTTTCTTCCCCCTTTCAGCTCACCTGATAAAAACCAACATAAACGTTTGGTTTTGGTTAGAGTTGAAAACCCAGTTGATCAAACGGCCAAAGATGCCAACTTTTGTTGTCACTCTGTTTTTTTCTTTTTGCTCTGTTTTTTCTGCGTGTTCTTCTGATAATCTGAGAGTTGTGTTTCTATTTATATGTGCCCAGTAGGTTGGGAGCTCTTTGCTGTAGTAGGCGGAAAGCATAGTTTGACTCTCTGTATTTTTAGGGTGGGTGTCTCTGTCTATGAACTGTTTGATGATGTAAATGCCATGGAATGGAGTTTAGAGAGAGAGAGAGTCAACTCTACGAGTTTCGGTTCGTTTTGGGTTGATGGTCACAGAGAATTCCTACTCGGGTTTTGTTGTCTCGTGGTTCGATTTAACTGGTAAGAAGATGAATCTTTTAACTTGTGGTAGAGATCTTTGGTTCGAATTATTTGGCTGGCCACATCTCATCTAACTAGGGTTGGACGAATTTAGGTCACTCCTAATGGACATAAGGGTTGCAGTTGTTTCAGCTTGATGGTCACGGATTTGAGTACTCAAACTTCGGGTTTGAATGATGACTGATAAGAGTGTGAGTTGCGTCCCGAAATAGATTTTAAGTTTGAGATTTATTGTGGTCGCCACATGCCATCTACCCCATTTTCCGGTCTTTATATAGTAAAAGTTGTGGTTGTTTATACTTAATGGTCACTAGGGATTTCAACTCGGATTTGAATTGCGACTCTAAGTTTAGTTTGTTGATTCATTATCCGACTTTGCGATCTAGTTTAACTAGTAAAAACGTGAATTCTCGTCCGATCAAATTTCAAGCCACATTTTCCATCTTGTCATGTATGATTGGAAGTTTTTTTTTGTTGCGATCTCGAAACATGATACAACTTGATGGTTTCATTGTTTATTACGATCTCATCCGATTTTCCTGACCAATTTATGATATGATCTATGATATTTTGGATGATTGATTTTAATCTTACAACCATACATATCTTGATTTTATTAGGAAGGGTACCATGTTGAACATGTGCAACCTGTTTGGTTTCTTCATGGCATGCTATTATTGAATATGGGGAAATGATGAAATATAAGAGAAAACATAGGCTACATACATGCATGCCCCATTGTTTAATTATTGGATTTTTCATGTGTTTTTTTTCCAAAGGGATTTTAATGTTATAAATATTATTTAGGTTATATAATTAGATTTTAAAAAATAAATTGTGCCCCTAATTTTTTTTCGATATAGGGAGACATCAAGATAAAACTAAAATAAACATTACACATCCATACAGGTGTTCCTTCTTAGGTTATGTATGGATTCAAATCTGATACGTCCAAGTTAGCAATTACAATTTTACTAACAGAGCAACTCCACTTGAACACTCGGGGTATGCTTGCCGAACACAAAAAATTAACATGAAATTAGTTTCTTAAAAAGAAACATATTATCTAAAAATAAGAAGAACATAATAAAAAGGATATGATGATCAAACGCCAATGGCGTGGCGGGGCTAATTAATAGAAGGAAATTAGAATAAGTATAGTCAAATAACGTAGGGAATTAATGATTATTGATCACTATCCCAATTAATACAAATAAAAATAAATATTTATTTATATATAATCAATCTTGAAACTATCTAAATAACTCAAATTATTATAACTCAATGGTTCATAACATGATGTCAGAACCTTAAAGATTGGAAGGTCTCTGTTACGAATCCATCTAGCCTCAATCCATAGCACGAGACTTACCAAATATGTACAAGCCTCATACACACCCACAAACTAATGTATTGTGGATTTTGAGTTTTTAATTCGAAATTACGATCAATGTGTATCGATTATTGAGTCAAAATTATCATTAATATATATCCATGACACTAATACTGAGCGAAAACGATATTACCCTGAGCCGGATCTAAAAGTACCCTAAACTAAATTTAAAATAATCATAAATATATATAGAAATTTATGACTCAAAATCGAAATGGCCCTAATCCGCCCCTGAAGAACGCGGTTCTTTTCCGGCGATACCAACGCCAGGTGTCTGAACTCCGCCTTCTTAGGCGATCTGTGGGCCCTGCCCTTGTTGTTCTACCATCCTCTTGGACACCTCCGGTGGCACCGAGGGTCCAAATCAATGTTAATAGGGGCGGCGGTGTCGCCATTAATAGGAGGGGCGATGGGTTTGATGTTTCGAGATGTAGGGGAAAACTTTTGCAGGGTCTAGTACGGACCTGCCCAGAACTCCTCGACTCCGTAATCATGAATGAACTGTTAGTGTTTTTAATGGCTTGATTAAAGCCTTTAAAACTATTAAACTACATAACACTACGGAGAGAGGATCTGACGTCGCTGTTGACGGAGATAATCAACAAGAACGGAGAAATGCAGTGCAGAGTCTTACGCGGGAAATGTTCCGATTGGGTGCCGGGAATTGCAATGTCGTCGGTCGTCCAATCCAAGAAGCTTCAAAGGTTGACGACGACGAGAGTTTCCGATGCTTCAAATGCTTCCTCCTGTGCTTCCAATATCGATTTTGAATTCGAAACTAAGTGATCACGAACTTGCTGAAGCTGTTTCTACCTTTGAAGAAGCTCTTCCGGCCGTTGACGACCTAAATCAGCCAAATGTTGCATCGCATTCGTGCTTTCTTGAAGTGCTACAGATTGAGATTCCGTCAGGCTTTCGAGACCTTTAAGCGCCGTGGACTGTCCATCTAGAAGCTCTTGTCGCTTGCTCAACGAACTCCCCGCCATGTTCTCGATATCATCAGCTTTTTATTGCAGATTCTGAAACCTCGACGACATCGATTCCCCAACTCTGTCAATCTGCTTCTCTATCTCAACAGCCTCATTCCTCAGATTGCTCACTTCCTCCCCCAAATTACTGTAGGCGTCTTGAAGCTTCGCCACCCCTTCCGTCAAATTCTCATTCATCTTTTCTTGTCCCGCTTGCAGCAGTTCCATCTGTGACCTCACAATATCCTCCGAATCGTGAACTATGAGGCCAAGGTGTCGCAACAGCTACTGGAAGCTTGTCTCCGACGATCTCAGATCCGCTCTTGACTGCATTTCCGATCCTTGTCTCGATGTCAACTTCGTCGGAGCTGTCTGCTGGAAGTCCAGGAGGAGGGAGGTCGTACTCCGTTTACGGGGAAACTATGTAGGTTCGGTAGGAGCACACTTCTTCGAAAACTTAAGTGAAGGATTTTATTATATTTGCTTGTAGTTGTAGAAATGTTTCATCGTCAAAATCAGTGAACACAACAAAGTAGGAGAAGTCGCAATCTCCTTATTCAACAATAAAAAAACACTCTTCTTGGAAATGTTGATGAAGTATATGCATCTCTTTTCTTTGTTTAAACAGTTTCGGCTGGAGACTGGATCGGTTCGGGCTGGATAGCCTTGTGCACGAGCTCCGACTGTTCCCTGCCGTGGACTTGGTAGAACCCAGTGGCTGTCGCGGCCGAGGGAGCACGCCCCACGTACTTGATGTCGTCGAACCCTCCTCTGCTTAGTGACTTCATCGCTGTGCATAGCCGAGGTGCTACGTAGTTGTATGCTCCCATGTTCATCGGCTCCTCCTGGCACCACACAATTTCCGCATCTGACAGCAAAACAAAACACACAAGACATCATTAGACACAAGGCTCCTTGAAATTAGGGCTCGTAAAAAGTACTCGAGCTGACCGTGGCTCATGAGCCAGCTTGTTTGAGGCTCGATTACAGGTTGGATTAAGATTTGAGTGATGGCTCGATGGGGGGCTTGTTCGTTGGCTCAAATAGTGTAGCTCGTGAAGTGGTTTTATAGATAGTAATAGTTCAAATGGTTCTTATTTTTATCTAACAAAACAAGAATATGGTGGTGATGAATGATGTTATCTTAACGACTAATAACTTATTTAGACCATATGAGTCATGTCTAACTTAGAATATTATAATTTTTTTGTAAGTTGAGTTTCTCCGAGCTGAGAAATAGGATTGTTAAGAATAGCTAACAAGCCACGCCGAGCTCGAGCTCGTTAGGACTTGTAAATGAGCCGAGCTCCAGTTGAGCTCGTTAAGGCCTCTAAACGAGCCAAGCTCGAGCTCGTTAGGACTTGTAAATGAGCCGAGCTCCAGTTGAGCTCGTTAAGGCCTCTAAACGAGCCAAGCTCGAGCTCGAGACAAGCTGAGTTCGAGCTAAACTAATTATGTCGAACAGACTCGGGCTGGCTATTAAAACGAACGAGCCAAGCTAGAGCTGGCCAAAGCTCGGCTCGTCAATAGCCCTAGTCGTATAAATAGAGATAGAGAAGCTCAACTCACAAACAGAGCATTAGAGGAAGGAACATACTTGGATATCGCTTGAGCTCACGCTGGACAAGATTATATGGGAAAGGACACAGTTGTTCCACCCTGCAGATAGCAACATCCTTTGCATCTTTCTTCTTCCGCTCTTCGTCAAGCTCATAATACACCTTTCCTGAGCAGAGAACGAGGCGTCTGATGCCCGCCTCGAGATCAGAGTGTTCGTTCTGATCTTTTATCAGACGCTTGAATCTCGTACCCTGCTTGTCAAATCCAGGGTGGCCTTGGACATCGTCAAACTCTGAGAGATTCGATTTGCACTCCTTGTGACGAAGCAGATTTTTCGGAGCCATTACAATAAGAGGCTTACGGAACTCTCTGTGAATCTGGATAGATAGCAAAACCCAAAGATATAAGAAGCTGAACGAAAAGATAAGATTTTTAACCGTGTGATTCAAAACAAGAGTACAAACCTGTCTCCTCAAAACATGGAAGTAATTTGCAGGTGTGGTTACATTGACAACCTGCCAATTGCATTCCTGAATTTGTTTACGCATTGTCGAATCCATCTCAGGAATCACATAAGGATTGTCATCACTCATCTGCAGCAAAGTATACGTATTTGGTCTTATAGATTATCAACTTCAATACATACAGCGAATAATCCAAGAGAGTTGAGTAAGGGTACGTACCTGTAGAAAGCGCTCTAACCGAGCACTCGAGTGTTCAGGACCCTGGCCATCGTATCCATGGGGAAGAAGCACAACAAGGCCAGTTTGACGAAGCCATTTTGACTCACCGCTGCTCAAGAACTGATCAAATATGACCTGAGCCCCGTTGGAAAAATCACCAAACTGGGCTTCCCACAGAACCAGTGAGTTCGGGCTTTCCATTGAATACCCCAACTCGAATCCCAGAACACCAAATTCAGAAAGAGAGCTGCAGTTGAAACCACAGTTTTTCAAGCAATGAAGATGTTAATTTTTAAGAGGCAATATCAAGTAATTATTTTATTGTACCTGTTACTAACAGTGAACATCTCCTCATCCTGGTTCATAACCACGTGGTCGAGAGGGCAATACTTGTCACCAGTTTCTTGATCATGAAGAACGGAATGACGATGACTAAATGTACCTCTCTCGACATCCTGACCGCTCAATCGAACATGGTTGCCCTCAACAAGTAATGTAGCAAAAGCAAGGGCTTCTGCAACAGCCCAGTCAATGCCTTCTCCTGTTTCTATCATTTGGGCACGTTGCTCGTATACCTTCTTTACAGCTCTGTGAGGCTTAAAAGTCTCCGGAAGAGCAGTGATTGCTTTACCAACATTCTTCAAGATTTCAGGCTTGACCCTGTAGCAAAGTAAAAGCACAAATTCTTTTTCAGACATGATTCGTGCAACATATATAAGCAAAGAGAAAGAACATTAATTTAATAATCAGATCACGAACCCGGTATTTCGGATACGTGAAATCTGCTCGGGTGACTTGAACCCAGTCCAATGAGAAGCAAGCCAGTCTCTCCTTTTAGGAACATAATCTTTACTGGCCAAAAACTCTTCATTCAGGATTGTGCTGACCTTGTCAGTTATCTTGCTAATATCCTCTTGATTGACCTGCCCAGATTCTACAAGTTTGTTCTTATAAATCTCAAGGGCAGAGGGATGACTCCGAATGACCTGATACATTTTGGGCTGGGTGAAAGATGGCTCATCAATCTCATTATGGCCAAAACGGCGATAGCAAACTAGATCTACAACAACATCGGAGTGGAAAGTCTGACGCCATTCAGCTGCAAGTTCACAAGCATGAACAACAGCCTCTACATCGTCTCCATTTACATGAAGGATTGGGGCATTCAAGGCTTTGGCAACATCAGTACAATACTGTGAGGATCTTCCTGACATAGGATCTGTCGTGAAAGCCACTTGGTTGTTCACCACAATATGGATAGTCCCACCAGTGCTGTAATTTGGCAGTGCACTAAGATGCAGAGTCTCATATACCACACCCTGCCCAGCAAAACTACCATCTCCATGAATCAATATTCCCATATTCTTTGTCCTGTCCGCATCATTTGAAAAATACTGCTTAGCTCTAGTCTTTCCAACAACAACAGGATCCACAGCTTCCAAGTGACTAGGATTAGCAACCAAAGACAAATGTATTCTCTTTCCACCTCTGGTTGGACGATCATAAGAGGTTCCCAAGTGATACTTGACATCACCAGTACCTGTGTAGAGCCCAACCTCATCTACTGGCTTCGTTCCACCACTGAACTCACTAAATATTTGGCGCAGAGGCTTTCTCACGACATTTCCCAGTACATTCAATCTTCCTCTATGTGGCATTCCAATAACTATGCTCTCCACTCCGAGATCTGCAGACCGGTCAAACATCTCTTTCATGCCAGGGATCAATGTCTCTCCACCTTCAAGTCCAAACCTCTTGGCTGTCGTCCATTTAGTGGCCAAGAAGTTCTCAAACTGTGTACTCCATATCAGCCTATCGAGAATGACCTCTTTGCGTTGACGGTTATATTGCATAGGTGTCGGCGTTTCAATCTTGTCCCTTAACCAATTGCATTTCTCCCTATCGGCAATGTGCATGTATTCAAATCCAATACTCCCACAATAAGCTTGCTCAAGCCGGGTCAATATGGACCTGAGGGTCTGTACAGGGCGGTTCTCAGATAAAAAACCAGACATCTTCCAAACTCCTAAAAAGAACTCCCTATCAAGATCCGCTTCCGAGAAGCCATAAAGAGCAGGGTTTAGATCATCAGGGACCTCTCTTTCTTCCAGTGCCAAAGGGTCGAGTTTGGCTTTCATGTGGCCATTCACCTGGTATGCCCTAACCAAAAGCAACAACCGCATACTCTCCTGAATTGTTTGACCTGAAATGCCAGGAGATGTAGCAGCCTGACCCACAAAGTTCCTGAAGAAGTTGTCCCATGACTCATCCACGCTATTAGGGTCCGCTTCCCATGCACGTTGAAGCTCCTCTAAGTAGACACTGCTTGTTCCATCTAAGAAGCTATCAGTGAGCTTAGACAGAGGAACAGCCCTCGGGACAGGTGCTGACTGTGCCTTTGGCCTAACTACAGTGGTATGAAAATACCGACTTTGAACAGTAGCAGTAGGTAACACTCGCGTTCTGGGCCCTCCCTGAGACAAACTCCTCCTAATGGCAAGCTTTGCTATGCTAGAACCAGCTCTAAACCACGTCATATCTATCACCCAAATTTCAACTAGTTCATTAACTGCTTATGATTCTTGCTGTAATCCCTATTAAGGAGAAACAAAGCAGAGATTTCAAATACATGTCAGAAAAGGGATTGCAATCAGCCGAAAACAGAATCAATACAGATCACGGAGATCTTACTGTGAGCTGGAGATCAGATCCTGAGAGAATGGGATTGAGCGAAATCAGACATGTGTTGCAGCGAAGGAATCAGAACCGTATCGACCTGCCACAAACGAACAAACAGAAACCAAATTTGTAACCCGCCGATGGAAAGAAAAACGAATCGCGGTAGCGAACCAATGGGATATAAAAACAAAACCCAGTTGGGGGGTGGGGGAATCGGAAGATATGGAGATTTAAGACAACTGATCTCCGACGACCGGCGATGAGAAGAGAGGGAAGAACGATTGGTACCTGAGAGAGAGCGCGGCGGCGGGAGCAGCTGTGTGAGTGTTGAGGTAAACGAGAAAGAACTGATAACTTCGGTCGGATATTATTATGGGCTAAAAGCCCAATTGGAGAATTATTAGTTTTCCGAGCCCTACAAGGATTCAATATTAACTTCTTTGCTCCTTATTAGAAATTTAAGATGATTTACCAAAAAAAAAATTAGAAATTTAAGACGCCAAGGTTTGTGCATCGTGCCATTCTTACCGTCCTGATTCGAAAATGTGTTAATGGTGTATGAGGTGAATGACCATAGTCTCGTATTATGTCGCAATTTGGCGTATAAGATTGCGTTGAAGATTTTGGCTACTCAACTCCGTGATGTGCTCCCTTGTCCGATTAAGGAGTAATTATATCCTTTTCAGCTCATTAAACTCAATATAGATAGTTCACAATGCAACTCAATAAGGGACGACTATTAACTCGTGAGCAGCTTGATTACGAGTTCTACCCGAGAAATGCAAGGGTATGAATGAACATGAACATGAAAGAGTAGTTATAGATCCACAAAAAAATCGGCAGAAAATGTTCATAGGAAGAGAAACAAACGTTATTCACTTCCGTTTCATTATATCCTTTGAATAGAAGAACACCCCTTAAGCAACCAATTCAAATAGTGAAACGACTGCGTTTCGAGAGCACGGCTTTCACAGTCAACGCTCGCGCCTAGCAGCAGACCAACTACCGGCTCCGCCACTGCTGCCGCGCCACCTGTCACCAGGCGGGTTGCGCTCGTCTGCAGCAGGAGACCCGCCACCGGTAGGAGGCGGAGGCTGCCTAGCGCCGCCCCTTGTCCATCTGTCTGGCTCCCTGGCAGCGCCACCGCTGGTCCAGCGATCAGCTGACTCTGGACCAGGTCTGGCTCCACCCACGCTGCTGCTCCGACCAGTGTCTGGTGGAGGAGCCTGTCCAGCACTGTCACCACTGCGACGGAACTTAGGCACATATTTCGGTGCTCCGGAGGACGGTGCGGCTGCTGCTGCCGCTGCCGGAGCAGCAGCACCGGCGGCAGGGACATTGGGGGTAGGCCTGGAAGGTAGATCTGTTGATGTGGTCCTTCCTAACAAGAGAGCCTCTCTCCTCAGCCTCTCCTTCTCTTCCAGTTCTTGCTCTCTCTGCCTCTGCTTCGCCGCGATCTCGTCCAGCTTCGCCTTTCTCTCCAATTCTTCCTTCTTTCTTCTGTCCGCCTCTGCAAAAAAATTCCCAACTATCAGATAAACCATATACAAGAGAGATCAGAAAAATTGAAGAACACATTAAACGAAATTGCAAAATTACCTTCTCGCTTTTTAGCTTCCTCCTCTTCCTTAAGCTTAGCCAGCCTCTCCACCTCAGCCCTAACATAGAATACTTTCTTCCTCTGAATCTCCCTTTCTTGCTTCCTAGCTTGCATAATCTGGTTGAGTCTCGCTTCCTTCTCGATTCTCCTTCGATCGAACTCCTCTTGCCGACGGCTGATCACCCTCTCCTGGAAAATGCTCTGGCATAACATGCAAAAAAAGATGCAGAGTTAACAGAGATTCTATTTTCGGAACCAAGAAACACAAAACTTGGCCATTAACGGATGGGAATGAGCAGAGACCTTGTTTTCGATCATTCGAGCTAGGCGGTTCTTCTCCTTGAGATCTCCTTCATGATGCTGCCTGCTAAGTTCAACCTCAAGCTGCAGGATTTCAACATGAATGAAAATTCATTGTACTGAACAATACAGAAAAAAACAGTTTATTAAATCGGAGACGAAATCAATAACCTACCTGTTGTTCACGTTCATGGAGGGCCTGCTCTTCGACGAGTCGTTGCTGGAAGGCGGCTTCAATCAATGGGGCAGCTTCTTCTCTTTTGGCGCGCTCCAGGTGATCCATTGTTTTAACGGACCTTTGCAGCTTCTTCTCCATTTCTTGCCTTTCCCTCAGCTGTTCGTTCCTAGCCCTTTCCATCAAAGTCTCCTTAGTCACCTTCTCCTGTACCGAAAAGAGAAAGTAAGTTAGACAAAACATTAAGCAACGAATGTTTATATACCAAGCATGAACTGCGTACTCCTTCTATGATAGGCTTCTTTCCGCCTTTCTTTTTACTGCGCTTCTCAGCTTCCTCGAGGAATGCCTGTGCTTCTTCGAGTTCACGCTCCTCTATCTCGCGCAGGATCCTCTGGTTCTTCAGGCGCTCATACTCTGCTGCGAGCCTCTTCTGTTCTTGCTCCTCCGTTCTCTTCTGCTCAGACAATCTCTTGGACTCTTGCTCCCGTTCCTTGAAACGAGATAAATCATCATGTTAATAAGCAACCGGATCAGGGAAAGAAAGAATCTATACATTAGAACTTGGCCATTACGCTTCAGCAGCTTACCATTTCAAGAAGTTGCCGTTCCTGTTCTTCTTTTCTCTTCTCTATGATTGACTTCCTAGCGAGAAGTCTTTTGTGTTCCTTGTCAACAGTATCGCCTAGCCCTGGCAAGATATCACCAAGTTTTGATGATCTCTTAGCAGGTGGGTAGATCATTGCCCTTGCTTTGTTCAGAAATTCAGCAAAAGTAGTCAAATGATCTTGCAAGCCATCCGATTCGAATATCTGAAAGAATTTAAAGAATATGATCAAAACAGCACATTGCTATCCACAATCTACAGGAATATGACAGGACGAATGGTATAAGGGAAACTAAAACGCACTCTATCTCCGAACATCACAGCATGCTTCATATAATCAACTTTCATAGCAATGAACTTATGCTTGACTGCATCAACTGAGATTTTCTCAACCACAGAGAAATCGAAGAACGGAATCATTTGGGATAACTTTCCAATCTTCATTGTCTGATACACCTGAGAGACCTGTAAGGAGACACAAAAGTATGAATTCCTTGCCTGAAGTGAGTAGCAGCAATAACTGTTGAAACAGAGCCAGAAATGAAGAAGACACCGATAGTACCTGCCGAAGCAGCCTGAGGGTAGCAAGCTTTTCGAGGGCAGGGATGTACTGGGATAGTTGAACCTCTGCCACACCAGAAGCTGAGGCAAGCTTTCCACCGACTTTCGATATTTTGGCGAGTAAAGGTTGTATCTTTGCCCCGAGATCAACAGGGAGAAACTCATGCTCCATAAGATGATAGATGTCTTTCACTTCTTGTGTTGCACAACTGAGCACACCTTTGGACGCCTGTGCATATTGTTATAAAAACAATGAAGAGCTTGCAAAGATGGTTGGAAATGAAACACTAAACATGGGTGAAGTATTTAATCTATACCAGTTCGGACAGGAGGGACGGCCTTGAAAGCTGCAAAAGCCAAAAATAAGTCAATAAGCTTCAATTCAAGAAAGCATATCAAAATGCTAATATGTGTAAACCAAAATACCACTTCTCTGCTCTCAGATTTGGGATCCAAGTTGAACCCGATGAGGTTTGACATTCTCATGTTACGCTCCTTTTCATTTTCAAGTTCCACATGAGATGCTCGACGGATGTCATAAGGAGGCACCGCTAAAGCCGCCAAAACAACAGCAGACGCTATCAGCTGCAAATCTTTCTGGCTGAGGTTCTTGTTGAAGCTTTTTTGAAGGCTAAAAAGCTTGAACCATGCATAAGCATGATAAAGATGGCTTGAAGAGATCCAAAACACTTCAGTCAACTTGGCATAGTATACCACCATCAATGAAGATTTGGGGGTCTTCTTCACCAGGCACATCAATCCATGGATATCCTCCACAGACCGAAAAGCTTCCTATAAAATGGATCAATGCAGATTCTTTATTTCTTTATACAGAGACATAAATTTGCAAAGTAATCAATAGAGAATGAATGAAACAGCTTAGGTACCTGCCAGAGCTCAAGCTCAGTAGCAACCTTGAGCTGCTCAAATCTAGTATCAAGATACAGTTGCAAGCTTTCAGGAGCAGACAGATCGGGTCGGTCCCTTTGATCTCTGTACTTGTTTAGGTTTGCCAAATGATTTCTGATGATCTCACACAGTCTCCTGAACTCGGTGGTTCGCTTGTACTGCTTGCAGAATTGGAAGGCTCGATGTGCAGTCATCTGCAGGTGTGATAATTGAAACTAAGTTCTCCGTTTTTATCACGTCACATGTAGTTATGAAGTGTAGTTTTAACTGAACAAACACACCAAGTCCCAAGCAAACCAGTGAATACTACAATTTTACAATTTAAATCGGTATACGAAACATGAAGTTAGTATCATATGAGATACAAAATCAGCTCATGCATGCCTACCAAAATTTTATTAATGCTATAACAAAATTATAGCATAAATGGATATGAGGAAGCCCTGTTAGAGAACCATATGTAGCTCCTAATGTTGAACAGGAGGAGACCAATATCTAAGCACTGCAATCTACAGTTCTAGACCAATCAAAAACTTCGATAACTTCAATATTCACATAAAATCAAGTTGGAATCGAACAATTGAGCTGGTAAAATCAGAAGATTCACTTGAAACCTACGATACCAAGCTACAGGCAAAATCCGTATTGATTCCACCAACCCTAAACCCAATAAGAGAACAATTAGCTAACCATATCTAGTCAGATGACAGATAGATAAAAACCTATGGAGCCCTAAATAGAACAAAATAATAGCTAACCATCCTTCATTTCTATGACTTAGCTCAAAGGACGAGACCCATACCTATATACTGTGATAGCTTACGACTCTCGGTTGACTAAAGGATTTAGTAATTCGAAATTCACATCGAATCAAGCTACAACGGGAACAAAGGAACTCATGCAATTGTAAAATTCACTTGGAAACTAAGCTATTAGGTTCACAAACTAGATCATATATTCTCCTGCCAGTACCTTCCACAGCATTCAGAACCAGCAAACAAAATTCAAACAACACTTGGAAACATAACCATTCAGTATCTTTTATCCACATACCCCTAAAAAATCATTCATACACACTGTTGGGGAGAGAAATTTACCGCATATAGAGCTTCCAACTTTGAGTTGTTCCTCAGAATCTCGAGCACAGTTCTGTAGGTCTCCCACAGAAACTTGAACCAAGGAGTAACAAGCTCACGGTCAGACCTTTCCTTCCCTTTCTCCCCACTAACATAACTGAGCATCAGATCTTCCGGCCTCTTGTCCGCTTCCAGATCATCAACATCCAGAGCATCCTCCAGAGCTTGCGCCTGAGTACGAGCTTGTTCAGCCTTCTCGGTGGAGAGCTGAATAAAATACTTGATCACTTCCTCCAAGGAAGCCACATTCACTTGCTGGCAAACAATCCTGTACTGGATCAGCCCGTCTTTCGCGAATCTTCCCCTCCTCATCTCGACGCAGAGCTCCACATATTTGAACATAATCTTCTCCAGGGTCTTCTGCCATGCCCTGTACCGTTTCGACGTAATGACATTGTGAAGCGTCTGAAGAGCTTCCTGCTTTTGTCCAACATTTATCAGCTCTGCAAAGACATAACCAAACAATCACTCTTGAATCAACTGACGATCTTACAAGCTGTTTACAAGTTCATCAACTTCGATCACATTTTACACAATTTGAACCAACCATTCAGCAATGCTTCTACAGGCATTAGGAAAGGAATCGTAGCTTGATCTTATGAGTTCTAACAACATAGCGGAATCAAACGATTAGAGTGTAATAAAAGAAAAGAAAACGCGGCAAACCTTCGGCTCGCTTCAGCGCGTTCTCCGGCCTCGCGAAATTCGACATGTTTTGCAACGAAGGAATCAGAACCCTACCGACCTGCCACAGACGAACAAACACAAACCAAATTTCAAAACCGGCCGATGAATAAAACGAATCGCAGGCGAGCCAATGAGGTATCGAGAAGAAACCAGTAAAAAGCTCCGGAATCATAATCGGACGTTATGAAGCTTGGAAACAAAACAACCGATCTCCGACGACCGGCGATGAGAGGAGAAATGAGAGGGAGAAGGATTTGGTACCTGAGAGGGAGCAGCGGCGGCTGCAGCAGCTGTGTGAGTGTTAGGGTAAACGAGAAAGAACTGTGTGAGGGTTCATCGGGGACTTTGAATGTTATGGGTTAAAAGCCCAATAGGAGAATTATTCGTTTTCCGAACCCGATAAGGATTCAAGCTAGCTGGAAAATAGTCCGAAAATTAGAGATAAAGTCTGGTCAACATGAATAATTGATGGGTATAAACAAATTTGCTACTACTCGTTTATAATAAGTGACGGGTGGGGACAAGTTAGTTTAGTGTTCATACAGGTGGTGGTTCAAACCATGAATATAAATCATTAAATTGTAATATTATCAAATAAAAACACACTGAAACGATGAACAAAAAAAAGGACAAAACACTATCTCGAAATTAAAACTAGTTTCAAATGCTCGCACGTGGTGGCAATACTACTACTGAACTAGAGATTGCTACAGAATTGTCCTCGCACATTGACATTACTGCTTCGAGATAGCGCAGCAAATCATTTGGGAGGAAAGTCGGGCAACTATTCTTCTGTGGAATTTCTTCATCATCGACCATATATGTTTGGCACGCTTCTTATCATAAGCATCCTCCTTCTTCACATCATTTGGCAATTGCGCATCCTCCTCTTTTGGAAATATCTTCACGAGACTGTCCTGACACCAAATTGCTTCTTGGAAATCATAGCAAATCTTTTCATCAATCGTCAAGCAAGAACTTCCATCCGCATTCTTCTTCGTTGCATCAAACCAAGCAAGTCTTTGAGGATTAATCATCAATATAACTTTATCTGCATGCTTCCCCAGGCAGGCTGGTGGATACGACCAAGGATACCCCGAAAAAGCATTCCGAATGCAGTAAATCCTATTCCACGATTCGCGATTCCCGTACTCCTCCATAACCCAGATCATGCCAACTTCCCTCTCATGCTTAAGGACACACAAAATGCACAACCGCCTGTCTACAATGCCCACGGAGAAACTACCCCAAATCTGACCGAAACTATTGCTGGTAATTTGGGGAAACTGCAGCTTGCGATAGGTGTTGGACACAAGATCAATCGCATGAATCGCATCTTCAGTATGACTAGGGTTCTTATCAGCCCAATGCAACGAGGTGCCGAAAAACACCCCGATGGATTTACCGATGTAGCTGTTTAAGTTCCATTCTGAAGCGGGCAAAGTAATGCTCCTGAAGAAACCCTTGGACCTGACCCCATAAATTTCAGCAATGTAGGAACCATTAATAATGTTGGGATCAACAGGAATTGTTACTAAAATCCTGACCACCTTGTAATCGTCTGACAATTCGTCATACCCGAAACCACGCGCTACCACCTGGCTATTGTCATCTAATTCCTTTGAGGGATTGGTTGTTTTAAGTGTGTGCCGCTCCCCTGTTGACCGGTTAAGTATTACGAAATCTGCGTGTGGATGCTTGGAAAGTGAAAAGCATAACAAGCCGTGACAAGAACCAGTCAACACCAGTTTCTGGGTGGGCTTGTAACGCATCGGCGGGGTCGAGAAGAAGCTGCCGTTGCCGCTGCTGATTGCATGGCTATTCCAGTAGAATACTTTAGTTAATGCGCGGTCTTGGAGGAAAAGGGCAGAGTTGGAAGAGTTTGCGGAATACTCGAGTTGGTTGCGGATGAATTGAGGGTCGTCGATTATTGAGAGCCACTGCTTCGATACGCTCCTGCAATAGACGAGATGGTTTGTCCCGACTCGGAGCAGAATGTTGGCCAAGATTTCTGGTGGAATGAGGTCTGACATTGTTCTTGAGTTTGTGTCTGGATGTGCAGGATGAGTAACGCCTTTATAATATATAAGGTTGGACCTCTCCAAATCCTGAATGATGTAGGACTCACAATCCTGATACGACCAGGAAAAGGAAACTCAGATTGGGCCTTCAGCTGATGGGATTCGTGGGTCGGCTAGTTTTACGGATCGTGTGCTTAGGTGGGTCATAAACAAAAGCCCGTAAACCATGAGTCCATTTTCCTTACCAATTTTGTTTGTGTTCATCAACAAAAATTCATACATTTTTAGTACATAATTATTATATGATTTAAAATTATTTTATATTAAGCCACTAGACTTCATACTATTTTATGTGTTTTGTGTTCCTAGGCCGCGTGGCCAATGCTAGTCTTCATTTTTTTCGCTCTGTTTTAAAATTAACGTGTTCGTAAAGAGTGACTATTCGTTTTAACCTTACATCCTTATAATAATGTAAAATTTGTAATTATATATTCAAAATTAATGGTCCGAACCGAAATTGAGGTGAGCCGAAACTCTTCAGGCCACCCATTAGAAGACTCTGGATTTTCAAATCTCCAACACGTGATGTGATACTACTCTTAGAGTCTAGAACCCAACAGTAATGGGCCATCATTGTATCGAGCCCATGAAAGCATAGAGGGACGGACAGCTGGATCTGGAGGCGGGAAAATTTCGATGCCTTGCATTTCAAGAATTCTTCCTCCCCTCTCTGCTGGCTGCTCTGCTCTCTCACGGCAGCAAGCAAGTTCGCGGATTGAGTGGGTTTATCTACGCCGTCCGTGGTGGGGTTATTATAAGTGGTTGCGATTGAATTAACGAGAGTGACACGGATTGCTGGATTATCCATGTTGTACAATGGACTTCGAAAGAATGAGGGCCGTGATATTCTCGTTATTAGTTTGGTTAGAGTTGGTACAAAAGTTTCACATCAATAAATTTAATTATCGTTTAGATGAAGACCAACGAAAGGATATAATAGTTAAATTCCGATAACGAAAAAAATGATATAATTACTTTTGATACAACGGGGATGATTTCAACCAATTATTCGACATTTGTTTACATACAAAAAAGGAGATCATACTCACAGGGAGTTCAAAGTGGTACCCTAGGGAGGTCCTCATCGAGATAAGTAATGCAAAATTCTGTGTATACGAAACGAGATTGCTAGCTAACTCTGCTATATATAGAGTTGTGTGTTGACGACCTAAATGTACATAGTTCGAATCCAATACCATATCAAATAAAATTTGTATGCACAAATAAACGGGCGCCAATATCATTTTTTTCGATAAATAAATTATGTAACATTGTCCAACCAGTTAGAATTTTAGTGTTTAATCTCGTACTTATGTACTTTGAAAAATTGTTTTTTAATGTTTTATCCTAAATAGCCGAGCCCATAAAATTATAACAGCGTAGAGGGACGGACAGCTGGATTGGATAGGCGGGAAATTTTGATACTTGCATTTCAAGTATTCTTGCTCCCCTCTCTGGCTCTGCTCTCTCACGGCATCAGGTCAAGAAAACTCTCTCCATCTCCTACTTGAATAAGCTCCGTTTCCTCTTCTTTTCTTGTGTGGAAGGATGATCTATGTCTGTTTCTGAGATTTCTCTGCGGTTGATTTCTCCTCCTGCAGTTTCGAGTTTCCTCCAAGATGATAGAATCGATGATAGACTCTACCTCCTCCTCCTCCTCCTCCTGCAGGTTCGTCTCTACCCCCTTCTCTCTGTTTTGTTATTTCGTTTTTCTTCTAGTTTGCTTTACGCATTGGTGCCGATTCCAGTAGATTCGATTCAAGAGGTTTGTTTCTGAATCCAGTAGTGCGATTTACTGATCTCTGAGGCTTTTGTTGGATCAGTACGTAGCTTAGTGTTCGATTCAAGAGGTTTGTTGCCTGTAATCGGATTCACTGATCTCTGAGGCTTCTGTTGGATCAGTATGTAGCTTAGTTTCGTTCTGCGTTTTTTAATTTCTGTTTGTACAGGTTGTCGGCTGATTGATCTCTGCGGCGGCTCGTTTCGTTTCTCATAGCTCATTAGTTTCTTAGGGATTGATTTACAGCTCCAGCTCCAGCTCCTTCAGGTTATTTTGTTGATCTCCACTAGTGCAATTCACTGATCTCTGCTGCTTGTGTTGGATTAGTAGGTTAATTAGTTTAGTAGCTTAGTGTTCGATTAAAGAGGTTTGTTGCCTGTAATCGGATTCACTGATCTCTGAGGCTTCTGTTGGATCAGTATGTAGCTTAGTTTCGTTCTGCGTTTTCTAATTTCTGTTTGTGCAGGTTGTTCGGCTGATTGATCTCTGCGGCGGCTCGTTTCGTTTCTCATAGCTCATTAGTTTCTTAGGGATTGATTTACAGCTCCAGCTCCAGCTCCTTCAGGTTATTTTGTTGATCTCCACTAGTGCAATTCACTGATCTCTGCTGCTTGTGTTGGATTAGTAGGTTAATTAGTTTATGCTTTTTCGAATTTCTGTTTGCGCAGGTTGTTCGGTGTTTTTGTTTCTCTTGTATCAGTAGGGATTGATTTCCAGCTCCAGCTCCAGCTCCTTCAGGTTAGGTTGTTGCTTGTAACAACATGAACCAAGAAGAAATCTTCAGGTTTGGTTACGTGATAATGGATGGGAACTCGACATTGTTTGGGAGGTGCAGCGCCAATGGATCGAGAGTTGTTATTGAACGATTCTCTAACAGCAGTCGTTTACCTAAGAAGCATGGCAAGGGAGGGGCATACGCCCTTCACCTTGCTGCCAAACGCCAGGCGGACCGCCGTGCGCACTATGTGAGGAAGGCTGCTACGTTTGCGACCAATCTGTACGTGAACCCGGAATCAGACCAGGCAAACGTAGAGGGTCTTATTCTGGCCACCTGTGAATTCGGGCCTGATCTAAAGACTTCAGATTTCCTCCACCACCAACTGAAGATCAGGTTTTTGGCAGTCGTTGAGGTGGATGATAGAGATGATAACGGTTTCCTAAAAGCCATTGTCCTCTCAGATGACGTGCGGGCAAGAGCAAGGCTTATCATCGAAGAAAACATAGTCAATATGATCAACGATGGGCTGAAAAATCAAACATCTGTGTATGGTGTATTCAAGACCCCGCGGGCTCTTGAACAGGGTAATATCGAAACCCTAGCTGTTTCACAAGACACGGTCATCACTCGATTTGTGCTGAGGAACGCAGCAACTGGCGAGACAACCATCAGATGGCTGTTTCCCTACCAGGAGGACGACAGTGCCAACTTCAGGGATGACAATGTGGTGCTGGAAATAGATGGTCGAGAGCCGCTAATCGATTGGCTGTTGCAGCAGCAAGACCAAGGGAATCTTGGCTGCAGCCTTGAAGTCATCAGCAGAGCAACTGGTAGGGGGGAACAGTTTTGGCAATGCCGGTGCGGGATTGGAGCAATTCTCAAGCATCAACCAAATTAATGAGCAGCTGCCCTGGTGCATAGAGATCGTAAACCTCAGCAGCAACAATGAACAAACACCCTACAGTGCTGCAATGGCACCAATTTTATGGAGATGGGATGATACTGTTTCTGTTATAGTTCTTTGTTCTGTGTATGCACTTTGTTCCTTTGTTGTACTACGGACCTCCAGTTGATATGTTGTGAGACTGAGATGCATATATAGTAGGGTATAGACAAGTATAGTCACATGCGGAAGGTTGGTTGCACGAATACTTGTTGTGTGTCTAAACTCTTGATGTACTGTTGAATTTTGTGTATAACTTTGGTTTGGTTTGGACATATTACCCGAACTTGTTGACGTATTTGAGCGGATTGATGGCCTGTTCAGGGTTACAAGCTGCAAGACAGGGGAGTCAGATTCATGGACGTGTATGGCCTGTTCAGGGTTACAAACTGCATCCATTTGCCTCTCTGATTAGAACTACTATCTAGCATTAGTCTTCCAGTTTATACTTGTTCTTCTCTTCTATTTCGAAACTCGTAATTGCTTTAAGGTTTGTGCTTGCTCTAATGGACATGTACTCGAAAAATGCGGAAATCTCGAAGATGCTTGGCGTGAGTAGTGATGTTGAGATTGATGCAAACATGGTCTCATGCTGTCTACTCAACGAAGCCTGGGCATTCATCGAGGGGCTACCGGTCAAGCTCGATGTACTGATGTGGCAGGCTTTGCTACGCGGATGCGCGCTCCGTGGCAAGCGTAGAGATAGGACAGCTGGCTGCTGAGTAGTTGTTCAACATGTTCACCTAATGAGCCGGAGCCGGCACCGAATATTTACTCTATTAGGAGGAGGATGAAGGAAATTCGGGTTTCGAAAGAGACCGGGATTAGTTGGATCGAGATTGAGAATAGAGTTCATAGCTTTGTTGTTGAGGGTAGAATGCAACCTCAAGGGGTGAGGAGATATGTAAGGGTTTCATGGAGTAACTTGGGAATCTGGTTGATGAAGCTTATGTTCCTTATGTTCTTCATTATGTTGGATTCTAATGGAAAAAGTTTATGTGTGGGAATTGTATGATGATTAGAGGTTTGTTCTCAAAGGTTCGGCTTGGTTTTCCGTGGCGGATTTGTGTAGATAAATCCGCATAATTTCAGCCTCTCAATTCCGTTTAGAGAGGTCCAAATTTCAACGGGTTAATTTTGTGAATTTCTAGCGAAATTGTCTAGATTTAGGGATCAATTACAGATGGCTAACAAATTTTGTCGGATACATTTTCTTCTATGGCCACAAAATAACATTGACGGCATCCAAATCCCGCTTAAAGAAGTCCGGATTTAGAAAGTCGGTAGATTTTTGCTTGAATTTCGAAAAAAATGATATTGGCGCCCGTTTATTTGTGCATACAAATTTTATTTGATATGGTATTGGATTCGAACTATGTACATTTAGGTCGTCAACACACAACTCTATATATAGCAGAGCTAGCTAGCAATCTCGTTTCGTATACACGAGAATTTTGCATTACTTATCTCGATGAGGACCTCCCTAGGGTACCACTTTGAACTCCCCGTGAGTATGATCTCCTTTTTTGTATGTAAACAAATGTCGAATAATTGGTTGAAATCATCCCCGTTGTATCAAAAGTAATTATATCATTTTTTTCGTTATCGGAATTTAACTATTATATCCTTTCGTTGGTCTTCATCTAAACGATAATTAAATTTATTGATGTGAAACTTTTGTACCAACTCTAACCAAACTAATAACGAGAATATCACGGCCCTCATTCTTTCGAAGTCCATTGTACAACATGGATAATCCAGCAATCCGTGTCACTCTCGTTAATTCAATCGCAACCACTTATAATAACCCCACCACGGACGGCGTAGATAAACCCACTCAATCCGCGAACTTGCTTGCTGCCGTGAGAGAGCAGAGCAGCCAGCAGAGAGGGGAGGAAGAATTCTTGAAATGCAAGGCATCGAAATTTTCCCGCCTCCAGATCCAGCTGTCCGTCCCTCTATGCTTTCATGGGCTCGATACAATGATGGCCCATTACTGTTGGGTTCTAGACTCTAAGAGTAGTATCACATCACGTGTTGGAGATTTGAAAATCCAGAGTCTTCTAATGGGTGGCCTGAAGAGTTTCGGCTCACCTCAATTTCGGTTCGGACCATTAATTTTGAATATATAATTACAAATTTTACATTATTATAAGGATGTAAGGTTAAAACGAATAGTCACTCTTTACGAACACGTTAATTTTAAAACAGAGCGAAAAAAATGAAGACTAGCATTGGCCACGCGGCCTAGGAACACAAAACACATAAAATAGTATGAAGTCTAGTGGCTTAATATAAAATAATTTTAAATCATATAATAATTATGTACTAAAAATGTATGAATTTTTGTTGATGAACACAAACAAAATTGGTAAGGAAAATGGACTCATGGTTTACGGGCTTTTGTTTATGACCCACCTAAGCACACGATCCGTAAAACTAGCCGACCCACGAATCCCATCAGCTGAAGGCCCAATCTGAGTTTCCTTTTCCTGGTCGTATCAGGATTGTGAGTCCTACATCATTCAGGATTTGGAGAGGTCCAACCTTATATATTATAAAGGCGTTACTCATCCTGCACATCCAGACACAAACTCAAGAACAATGTCAGACCTCATTCCACCAGAAATCTTGGCCAACATTCTGCTCCGAGTCGGGACAAACCATCTCGTCTATTGCGGGAGCGTATCGAAGCGGTGGCTCTCAATAATCGACGACCCTCAATTCATCCGCAACCAACTCGAGTATTCCGCAAACTCTTCCAACTCTGCCCTTTTCCTCCAAGACCGCGCATTAACTAAAGTATTCTACTGGAATAGCCATGCAATCAGCAGCGGCAACGGCAGCTTCTTCTCGACCCCGCCGATGCGTTACAAGCCCACCCAGAAACTGGTGTTGACCGGTTCTTGTCACGGCTTGTTATGCTTTTCACTTTCCAAGCATCCACACGCAGATTTCGTAATACTTAACCGGTCAACAGGGGAGCGGCACACACTTAAAACAACCAATCCCTCAAAGGAATTAGATGACAATAGCCAGGTGGTAGCGCGTGGTTTCGGGTATGACGAATTGTCGGACGATTACAAGGTGGTCAGGATTTTAGTAACAATTCCTGTTGATCCCAACATTATTAATGGTTCCTACATTGCTGAAATTTATGGGGTCAGGTCCAAGGGTTTCTTCAGGAGCATTACTTTGCCCGCTTCAGAATGGAACTTAAACAGCTACATCGGTAAATCCATCGGGGTGTTTTTCGGCACCTCGTTGCATTGGGCTGATAAGAACCCTAGTCATACTGAAGATGCGATTCATGCGATTGATCTTGTGTCCAACACCTATCGCAAGCTGCAGTTTCCCCAAATTACCAGCAATAGTTTCGGTCAGATTTGGGGTAGTTTCTCCGTGGGCATTGTAGACAGGCGGTTGTGCATTTTGTGTGTCCTTAAGCATGAGAGGGAAGTTGGCATGATCTGGGTTATGGAGGAGTACGGGAATCGCGAATCGTGGAATAGGATTTACTGCATTCGGAATGCTTTTTCGGGGTATCCTTGGTCGTATCCACCAGCCTGCCTGGGGAAGCATGCAGATAAAGTTATATTGATGATTAATCCTCAAAGACTTGCTTGGTTTGATGCAACGAAGAAGAATGCGGATGGAAGTTCTTGCTTGACGATTGATGAAAAGATTTGCTATGATTTCCAAGAAGCAATTTGGTGTCGGGACAGTCTCGTGAAGATATTTCCAAAAGAGGAGGATGCGCAATTGCCAAATGATGTGAAGAAGGAGGATGCTTATGATAAGAAGCGTGCCAAACATATATGGTCGATGATGAAGAAATTCCACGAAAGAATAGTTGCCCGACTTTCCTCCCAAATGATTTGCTGCGCTATCTCGAAGCAAGTAATGTCAATGTGCGAGGACAATTCTGTAGCAATCTCTAGTTCGGTAGTAGTATTGCCACCACGTGCGAGCATTTGAAACTAGTTTTAATTTCGAGATAGTGTTTTGTCCTTTTTTTTGTTCATCGTTTCAGTGTGTTTTTATTTGATAATATTACAATTTAATGATTTATATTCATGGTTTGAACCACCACCTGTATGAACACTAAACTAACTTGTCCCCACCCGTCACTTATTATAAACGAGTAGCAAATTTGTTTATACCCATCAATTATTCATGTTGACCAGACTTTATCTCTAATTTTCGGACTATTTTCCAGCTAGCTTGAATCCTTATCGGGTTCGGAAAACGAATAATTCTCCTATTGGGCTTTTAACCCATAACATTCAAAGTCCCCGATGAACCCTCACACAGTTCTTTCTCGTTTACCCTAACACTCACACAGCTGCTGCAGCCGCCGCTGCTCCCTCTCAGGTACCAAATCCTTCTCCCTCTCATTTCTCCTCTCATCGCCGGTCGTCGGAGATCGGTTGTTTTGTTTCCAAGCTTCATAACGTCCGATTATGATTCCGGAGCTTTTTACTGGTTTCTTCTCGATACCTCATTGGCTCGCCTGCGATTCGTTTTATTCATCGGCCGGTTTTGAAATTTGGTTTGTGTTTGTTCGTCTGTGGCAGGTCGGTAGGGTTCTGATTCCTTCGTTGCAAAACATGTCGAATTTCGCGAGGCCGGAGAACGCGCTGAAGCGAGCCGAAGGTTTGCCGCGTTTTCTTTTCTTTTATTACACTCTAATCGTTTGATTCCGCTATGTTGTTAGAACTCATAAGATCAAGCTACGATTCCTTTCCTAATGCCTGTAGAAGCATTGCTGAATGGTTGGTTCAAATTGTGTAAAATGTGATCGAAGTTGATGAACTTGTAAACAGCTTGTAAGATCGTCAGTTGATTCAAGAGTGATTGTTTGGTTATGTCTTTGCAGAGCTGATAAATGTTGGACAAAAGCAGGAAGCTCTTCAGACGCTTCACAATGTCATTACGTCGAAAAGGTACAGGGCATGGCAGAAGACCCTGGAGAAGATTATGTTCAAATATGTGGAGCTCTGCGTCGAGATGAGGAGGGGAAGATTCGCGAAAGACGGGCTGATCCAGTACAGGATTGTTTGCCAGCAAGTGAATGTGGCTTCCTTGGAGGAAGTGATCAAGTATTTTATTCAGCTCTCCACCGAGAAGGCTGAACAAGCTCGTACTCAGGCGCAAGCTCTGGAGGATGCTCTGGATGTTGATGACCTGGAAGCGGACAAGAGGCCGGAAGATCTGATGCTCAGTTATGTTAGTGGGGAGAAAGGGAAGGAAAGGTCTGACCGTGAGCTTGTCACTCCTTGGTTCAAGTTTCTGTGGGAGACCTACAGAACTGTGCTCGAGATTCTGAGGAACAACTCCAAATTGGAAGCCTTATATGCGGTAAATTGCTCTCTATAACAGTATATATGAATCGTTTTCAGGGTTTGTGGATTGGATACGGTAGGGTTATAATTGCGAGTTTGGCTGAATTTGGTTTTGCTGGTTGAGCCTGAAAGGTGCAGTAGAAACTGGCAGGAGAAGTGTGTGATCTAGTTTGTAGCCTGGTCCCCGTGAGTCTTGCGATGTTAGGAGTTTTTGTATGTTTGATTTTTAGCTTGATTCTCTATGAAATATGAATCTGAAGTTATTGAATATTATGGTCGATGGATAATCGTACGAGATCGTAGTGTTTAGGGCTCCTCCTTAGAGCTAGGTGATAAGGTTAAAGATAGCTATTGTTTATTTTGTATATGGATTAGGGTGCGTTCCGTATGTAATCTGACTACAGGTGGTTAGCTAATTGTTTTCATATAGGTTTCAGTGATTGGGAAATCAGCACATATTTGGTTTCTAGTACGATTTAGCAGCTTTTGGCTTTGTAAGATTATGATTTAGTTTGTAGCCTGGTATCTTAGTTTTGATTGAATGTTGTGTTTTAATGAATTTATTTGTTCAATTGAATCATTCATTATACCCAGTGGCTATTTGCACTATTTGTTGGCTGTTTAGCTGCCAGGGACTTGGTATGTTTGCTCAGTTTAAGCTGTGATTCCTGAGTAAATCTTCTATTGTTCCCTGCAGATGACTGCTCATCGAGCCTTCCAATTCTGCAAGCAGTACAAGCGAACAACTGAGTTCAGGAGACTTTGTGAGATCATCAGAAATCATTTGGCAAACCTTAACAAGTACAGAGATCAAAGGGACCGACCTGATCTGTCTGCTCCTGAAAGCTTGCAATTGTATCTTGATACCAGATTTGAGCAGCTCAAGGTGGCTACTGAGCTTGAGCTCTGGCAGGTACATAAGCTGTTTCATTCCTTCTCTATTGATTACTTTTCGAATTTATCTCTCTGTATAAATAATTAAAGATCCTGCATTGATTCATGTTTATAGGAAGCTTTCCGGTCTGTGGAGGATATTCACGGACTAATGTGCCTGGTGAAGAAAACCCCCAAATCTTCATTGATGGTGGTATACTATGCCAAGTTGACTGAAGTATTTTGGATATCTTCAAGCCATCTTTATCATGCTTATGCATGGTTCAAGCTTTTTAGCCTTCAAAAAGGCTTCAACAAGAACCTAAGTCAGAAAGATTTGCAACTGATAGCGTCTGCTGTTGTTTTGGCGGCTCTAGCCGTGACTCCATATGACACCCGCCGTGCTTCTCATGTGGAACTTGAAAATGAGAAGGAGCGTAACTTGAGAATGTCAAATCTCATCGGGTTCAACTTGGATCCCAAATCTGAGAGCAGAGAAGTGGTACTGTGGTTTATACATATTTACATGCTCTTATGCATTCTTGGGTTGAAGCTTATCGACCCTTTTTTTGGCTTTTGCAGCTTTCAAGGGCGTCCCTCCTGTCCGAGCTGGTATAGATTAATTCTTCAACCATGCTTAGTGTTTCATTTCCATCCAGCTCTTCACTGAAACTTGGTTTTGACAATATGTGCAGGTGTCCAAAGGTGTGCTGAGTTGTGCTACGCAGGAAGTGAAAGACATCTATCATCTTCTGGAACATGAGTATCTCACTGTTGATCTTGGGACAAAGGTACAACCTTTACTCACCAAAATATCGAAAGTTGGTGGAAAGCTTGCCTCAGCTTCTGGTGTAGCAGAGGTTGAACTGTCCCAGTATATCCCTGCCCTCGAAAAGCTTGCTACCCTGAGGCTACTTCGACAGGTACTGCCCCTGCTTCTTTGTTTCCCCTTCTATTAATAATTTCGACCAGGGATTCATACTTTGGTTTCTTCTTGTAGGTCTCTCAGGTGTATCAGACAATGAAGATAGGGAAATTATCACAAATGATTCCGTTCTTCGATATTTCCGTTGTTGAGAAAATCTCCGTTGATGCAGTCAAGCATAAGTTCATTGCCATGAAAGTTGACTATATGAAGAAGGCTGTCATGTTCGGAGACGGGGTGAGTTTTTTCCTTTAAAGATTGTCTCTGGTTTAAGTGGTGTTTTAATGATATTCCTGTGAAAACTTTCAGCTCCTCGAATCGGACGGTTTGCAAGATCATTTAACTGCTTTTGCTGAATCCCTGAACAAAGCAAGGGCAATGATCTACCCACCTGCTAAGAGATCGTCAAAACTTGCTGACATCTTGCCCATGCTTGGGGAGACAGTCGACAAGGAACACAAAAGACTTCTTGCTAGGAAGTCAATCATCGAGAAGCGCAAAGAAGAACAAGAACGACAACTTCTTGAAATGGTATCCTGTTGAAACCCAATGGCTTCTTTCTTTCTTTGTTACGGTTTCTTTGTAATCATTGAGATTTATATCCATTCAAGGAACGGGAGCAAGAGTCGAAGAGATTGTCTGAGCAGAAGAGAACCGAAGAGCAAGAACAGAAGAGGCTCGCAGCTGAGTACGAGCGCCTGAAGAATCAGAGGATGCTGCGTGAGATAGAGGAGCGTGAGCTTGAAGAAGCGCAGGCATATCTTGAGGAAGCTGAGAAGCGCAGTAAAAAGAAGGGTGGAAAGAAGCCTATCATAGAAGGAGTAAGTAAGGCATTGTATCACTACAAATCGTCTTTGGTAATTGTGTCTTAACTCAACTGTCTTTTCCGATACAGGAGAAAGTTACCAAGGAAACTCTGATGGAAAGGGCTAGGAACGAGCAGCTGAGGGAAAGGCAAGAAATGGAGAAGAAGCTTCAAAAGGCTGTTAAAACAATGGATCACCTGGAACGCGCTAAAAGAGAAGAAGCTGCTCCTTTGATCGAAGCCGCCTTCCAGCAACGACTCGTGGAAGAGCAGGCCCTCCATGAACGTGAACAACAGGTAGCTTATCGCATATTTTTTTCTTCTGCACTAAAATTATCCAGTTCAATGATTGTTCATTCATGTCGAAATGCTGCAGCTTGAGGTTGAACTTAGCAGGCAGCATCACGAAGAAGACCTCAAGCAGAAGAATCGGCTAGCCCGAATGATCGAAAGCAAGAATGTTTTCCAGGAGAGGGTGATCAGCCGTCGGCAAGAGGAGTTCGATCGAAGGAGAATCGAGAAGGAAGCGAGACTCAACCAGATTATGCAAGCTAGGAAGCAAGAAAGAGAGATTCAGAGGAAGAAAGTATTCTATGTTAGGGCTGAGATGGACAGGCTGGCTAAGCTTAAGGAAGAGGAGGAAGCTAGAAAGCGCGAAGGTAATTTTGCAATTCCGTTTAATTTGTTCTTCATATTTTCAGATACCTTTGGTATATGGTTTGTCTAATGGTTGGCAAACAAATTTCAGAGGCGGAGAGACGGAAGAAGGAAGAATCGGAGAGAAAGGCGAAGCTGGATGAAATCGCAGCGAAGCAGAGGCAGAGAGAGCAAGAACTGGAAGAGAAAGAGAGGTTGAGGAGAGAGGCTCTCTTGTCTGGAAGGACAACATCAACAGATGGACCTTCCAGACCTACCGTTGATGCCCCTGCCGGAGCTGCTGCTCCTGCAGCGGCAGCAGCAGCTGCCGCACCATCCTCCGGAGCTGCGAAATATGTTCCTAGGTTCCGTCGCAGTGGCGACAGTGCCCAGGGTCCTCCACCAGACACAGGCCGGAGCAGTGGAGCCAGGCCTGGTCCGGAATCAGCTGATCGCTGGACCAGCAGTGGCGCTGCTAGGACTGCAGAGCCAGACCGATGGACAAGCGGCGGAGCAAGGCAGCTGCAGGGACCACCTCCTACTGGTGGTGGCCGGCCTGCTGCCGACGATCGCAACCCTCTGGGTGACAGGTGGCGCGGCGGCGCAGGTAGTTGGTCTGCTTCTAGGCGCGAGCGTTGAATTAGTAGTAGTACTCTCAGTATGCTCTAAAAATTGGCGCCAAGTTCAATTCAAATGGTAATCTGACAGAATGAGTAACGTTTGTTCTTTTTTTTGTTGTACTACTTCCTATTAAATTTTGTAGGGACTTTTTCTTTTGTTCTTTTTGATCGTGACATGTATCGATAAATCGATTCCTGAATCGGTCATTTTAACGATAGGTTGTCGAAGATAGAGATTGCAACTGCGAACTTGTAACGGTGATGCACTAACTGAGTTGCACACGACACATCTTGTATTGTTAGGCAATACAAATCATCTCGAACTAGTTGCTTGGAATGTAGACGACAAAAATACGACCCACGAAACACTGCGAAACCTTTTGTTATAGTTTCATCTCAGACATCCTTCACATTTGTTGTCACGAAAAATTTCTTCCGATGCTGGATTAATCGGGTTACATGTCATATGTTAGTCCGGTGGGAATGAGATGAGTTGACGAGGTGAAATGCTGAATTGATCGGGTTAATTGGGTTTTGAGTTGGATCGAGTGGGGCCGGGTAGGAATGAGATGGGCCGACAGGCTCAATTGTGATTCGTTTGGGTCCATATTAACAAACCAGGCCCAATACTTTCCCTCCGCCGCCTTCCTAAACCTGCCTGAAAGGAATCGTCTCCTTCCTCCGCCATCTTCACACTCTCCGGAGCGAAAACACTACTCACTGCTCAAATTAAGTAAAGCCTCATCGCCATGAGCTCCCTCTTGAGATTCTCTAAGCTGTTACAGTCCTCTCGTCAAACCACCCTCGTTCCATCTTCAGGTTGGTCTTCCTGTCCTATATCATCTCTTTTTCTTTTGGGCATTTTGTCGAACAGTTTGTAGGCGGGGATGTGGTTTATGTTCCATCCTTTCTAATCTCTCACTATGAAGAAATATAAACCACAAGCTGAATTGGGTTGGGTCTCTTTTTTCATAGCTGTAGTCGGGTTTGTTAATTTTCTCGTTTGGACAATTTGTACAGCAGTTGGTGGGCGATAAGCTGATACTTGGTTTTTTGAATTAGTATGTGTTAAGAATTGCTGTGTTGATTTTGTGTAGCGGCTGGTGCTCAGAAAAGTGTAAGGTCTCTGTTTTCGACGGGGTCATTTGATGATGATGATATCAATGCGCTCCCGCGTGAGGAAGTGGCAGCAGATTTCGATGATTTCATTGCTGACAAGCCTGAGTTGCAGCTCCAAGGTGTTGATCCCAGGAAAGGCTGGGGATTCCGTGGCGTGCACAAGGTACTGTCTGAGTGATGCAAACAACTTTGCCTTTGCTTTATGAGTTATCTTACTGATCTAGTTCGATTCTCAAAGCTTGATTTGGTTGAAGTTGGAGATCTTCCTAGTGATTTTTTTTGAATTTGTGGAGGCTTACATCCCTGCTCTACTATCACTCAATGATTAAGGAGAGGAACGTTTCGAACTTGATTATTTCAAAGTAGTGTGATTGTGATGTAAGTGTTGATATCGGTGTTTGCTAGGAAGCTGACAGATTTAATTTATCATCTATGATAGAAGAGGTAGAACAGATTTTGAATCAGCTGTAAGGATGGTCGAAATTCTTACTCGGTATGCCCATAATGTGTGATTAACAATGTATGTTTTACTCAAATTGGCTCTCTTCAGTAGATGCTCAAATTGGTTTTATATCTTCTATGTACGCCAAACTCTTTGTTCTCCCTTTATTCTCTGAACAAAGAATCAGAGTGACAACAATGGCTGCTTTGATTCGCTTTTAATTCAAGTGCTTAGCTTTAACTTACTGCTGTTTATGCAACACCAGGCAATAATCTGTGGGAAAGTGGGGCAAGCTCCGGTTCAAAAGATCTTGAGAAATGGTCGAAGTGTAACGATCTTTACAGTTGGAACTGGTGGGTTGTTTGACCAACGACTCGTGAGCACTAGAGACCTTCCCAAACCAGCTCAGTGGCACCGAATCGCTGTGCACAATGAATCTCTTGGTGCTTATGCAGTTCAAAAACTTGCCAAGAAGTAATTACTTTGTCCATTCTCCTTTATACCTGAAAGAAAAATATTTTATTCTCCGCTCTAATGGAGTTTCTCTTTGTCTGCAGCTCTGCAGTCTATGTTGAAGGGGATATTGAAACTAGGGTCTACAATGACAGCATCAGCGGGGAAGTGAAAAACATACCAGAGATATGCATTCGTCGCGACGGTAATTTTCCTTATCCTGTTTCCTGCCTTGATTCATACCGTCTGAAGTCTATAAAACGGTATAGGGGGTCTATGATTCGCTTTGTAGTTGGACTTCAGACGATAAATTCATTAGATTTGATAACCATTATATAACAGTTCTTCTATGGTTCTACTATCTAAACTTTGAACCATCAGTTAGTTGTATACAATCTGTCTCTCATTTTGTAATACACTGGGTCTTGAACTATGAGTTACATGTAGCGGTTAGGTACTAGTATAGTGTTACGGCTTCGAATCATTTCCAGTGTGTTTAACCGTACCGTTAACATGATAACAGTAACTAAGGTTTTAATTGCTCAATCACAGTATCGGTTAATATGCATTACCACAACAAGTGAGCAAGTCCTTGCATAGTGTGTGACATAATTGAAGTATTCCTGAAATGATACAGTAAATAAGGTCTTCCCTGCACAATACCTGTTTCGACATTTTGCCTCATTGATATTCAAATTGTACCAAACACCCATTGCAGGAAGGATTCGGCTCGTCCAGGGCGGAGAAACCACCCGAAATTTCTCGTTCGAGGATCTGAGTAAGTCCTCACATAGTGCAACTTGTTTTAAATTGTTCCCAAAAGGTCTTACCTGCTCAATCCCCGGTTTCGACATGTTTGGCCTACCTTATTTTCTTTTAGTCTTCATAGTTTCCTAACAGAAGCCTTTCTATGTTTGCAGAAGAAGGATTGTTCAGCTGATCGTTCCATTTCCTTAAAATCCGGATTTCGATACAACTCTTGCAGCCCTTGGTATCGAAACAAGTTGCTTTCATCAACCTCCTAGATGGTTTTAAAAATATGAGCTTCTGGATCTTCAAAACTAACACAGGCAGCAGCTAGCCACAGTTTCAATCAGAGAGATTCAGAAATCGCAAAAGAATTTTTCTGCTGTGTATAATAATTAGCTATTGTTTGTTTTCGGCATTGGAGAGGATTTGTTATGTTGATTGAACCGGCATTGGAGAGGATTTGTTATGTTGATTGAACCGGCGAAACTAACTGTTTCTCTTAAGGTTCTGTAACCGCGATGACTAGCACTAACTTGTTATGAAACTGTGATAGAACTGTATTTATATGACCTCTGGCACGCAGTTTACATACATCGTTGGGGCTATGATGGAAGCAGCATTTAGCTGGAGATTTGATAACGATTGATATATGTACGAGTTTTAGAAATATCGAATAGTGAAATCGTAAAATTGCAAGAAACTCTGCACGTCTAACTAATTAGTTCCAACTGAACATACGACCATTTTACAGACTTCATTCGCGAGACCACGAAGTTCACACGAAACTGCGCTAGCAGCCGAGTGCCAAACACCGCAAAAACATGATAATGAAGTGGGATTTGGAAGTGCATTCCGATTTCCTACCGACCAAAGAAGTTATAATGATCTTCAAACCTTCTTGAGGCATATTGTGTTTCTGGAACCGTACCGGAGAGCATCCCGGTGAACAGAGGAATGAGACTTTGTTAAGAAAACAGAGGATGAATAAGTTTGAGAAATGGAAGTGTTTTGGGTGCTTTAAATATGAAGGATACACAAGAGGAGGAAGAACATCAATGGAGGCAATGTTAAGGATGCCTTTCAACCACAAGATTGTTTTTTAGTACAAAGATTTGGACGGCTGAGATGGATTATCAGTCATCCTTCAGCACTTCTGCCTACTGTGTGGTCAAAGATTCAGAATGCCAAGGGCGGATGCCTTTCAACCACAAGATTGTTTTTTAGTACAAAGATTTGGACGGCTGAGATGGATTATCAGTCATCCTTCAGCACTTCTGCCTACTGTGTGGTCAAAGATTCAGAATGCCAAGGGCGGATGCCTTTCAACCACAAGATTGTTTTTTAGTACAAAGATTTGGACGGCTGAGATGGATTATCAGTCATCCTTCAGCACTTCTGCCTACTCTGTGGTCAAAGATTCAGAATGCCAAGGGCTGTTGTTATCTGTCCCAAGTGGCACCTATACCGCCCTCGCTCAAGTGTAATGTGGATGCCGGTCTCAAGCAGTTAGAGCTTTGTTGGGGTTGTGGCATGATTTTGAGGGACCATCGAGGGTCGTTCATTGTTTGTGGGGTTTTCCATTCTGCAGGAACCCCGAGGTTAGAGAGGGTAAGGCCCTGACACTGCTTGAGGTCATGAATTGGACGACTCGTGGTGGCGCCATTCAGAAGTTATCTTTGAAAGTTGACTCAATTGAGGTTGCCGCAGGCGTGGGAAGCCGCTTACGAGACTTTACAGAGTTCGGTCATAAAATTGTAAATGCTATTGAAGTTAATATCTTGAGGGAAAGCGGTAATTTAATGAGTCAAGTTCGAGTCGGGGTATGTTCGACTTGATTGACTCGCGGCCTAGTTCGAGAGTCACTCTAGATCAAAATCGTAACCTAACTAACTCGTAACCCGACTAATCTAGATCGATTTTCTTTACCGAATAGATCAAAAAAAATTTATGAATTTGTGTTTATTAAAGAAACCAAGTATTCAAACTATGTATTGATCAACAAAAATAAAACAAAAAAATAAAATAAAGACCAACAATAATAAAATATCCCACTACTTGCCAACCATGTTAACAATGGACAAACAAACATTGCACAACTGTGTCACAGCATCATTAGTCTCAGTGAGGGGAGACTTAGCCACGGGCGGCTGCTTGAACCCGTCTTCGCAACCTTGGACATCGTTCATAGCCGCGGTTATGAACGTGATCACATTGTCGTAAGCCTTCGCGTCCAGCGCGGGCATCGAGTCCTCGAACTGATCAATGACATCCTGATAATCCTCCCCGCAGTCGTTCAGCTTCTGCTGCACCACATCGTCCGTGGACGTGGCCTCCATCTTCTTGATGTCCCCGTAGACCTTGGTCGCGTTCAGGGCAACCATCTTGAGCGCGTATTCCGCCAGCCCGTGCATGTCCTTCACCTCCGACTCCGGGAAGGAGCCGAGGAAGGCCATGCACACTGGCTTGTATTTGCAGTGACAGGCTTTGTTTAGCAGCTCCGGCTTCGACATCGTGGGACCGGTTGTCGTCGTCGTTGTTGTCGTTGTTGTGTAAGCCGGAGCTGGAGCTGGAGCTTGAGCATTGGATTGGTGAGGTGTGATGGAAATGAAGAGGAGGCATAGTGTGAAGATCATTGGAGGAAAATTCATGTTTGTGGTGAGAAAGTTTCGATCTTTTTTGGGTTAGGTGGTGTTTGGTTGACATGGGTTCTTATATTTTTGGTTTTTGAATAATGGGTTCCAATTCATATGGCAAAAGAATCGCTTGGCCACTCAATTTGAGGGTTTGGATCATTCAACAAAGAAAACAGAGTTTGTGCATCCTTCTAACTTGCTGAATTTTTTGCCATAATTAGTTCTAACATTGATACCAACTACGAATTGAAGAATTATGAATGTTGGATTTAGGTGTGGCATCTGGGTTTGGTGGGTCCGGATTATGGACCCCGTTCCCCGCCCGATTCCCCATCCGGGTTTCGAAATATCCGAACCCAGAGCCCAAACGGGGTTGAACTGAAACCCACACCTTGGTTACAGATTACACCTTGAATATTGATCATGTTGTTCATCTACTTCGATGTTAATAATCGGTTTGTGGCATCGACTTAAAGTGTAAAACTGTAATTAAGATGTCCGTTTCGATATGTTTTATGGGTTTAATTTAGGTATGTTAAGGTAGATACCATTAGAGGTCCCTTGCATTTGGTCCATTAACATAAATGTCGTATTCTTTTCGTTGTTCCGAAAGGGAAGCGATACGCTTTCAAAATGGGCGGTGACTCAGGTTCGACGATAGGAGCAAATCGTGTCATTTAGGGTAATGTTGTTCAAAAGACTGGTCTTTGAATTTAACCGATCATTTCGATGAGTTATTTCTGTATAAAAAAATCGTGGTGAAGCTTTAACTGTGGAGATTAATTAATTAATCAGATAATTTATAAATACACATTTGATTGTGGCCATTAATATATATATATATATATATAGAAAAAAGAATGTGGCGCTATAAAAACTCCATTTGATATATAAATATGGAAATGATCCTCTTATTTCATTATTATTCACCTCTCACTTTCTCCAATTATCCAAAACTTTGTGTTCTTCACCACGCTTATTTCATTATGTCGGGTTGTTGTTGCCGACGGAGATTGGAGTTAAACTTATCCAATGTCTGATTCCATTGTTACGAAATGGAATGGAAGGCTTCGGAAAGATTGAAAAATCACCGACCTAAACACTCTAGTACAATTGGTCATATTGAAAATGTACAGATCGAAAGACCTCGGGATAAATGGTCGCATAAAGCTCGCAGCGGGATCATGATATTCAAACTTGAAGTTCATTGGTACTCAGATGCAATTAGTAATTCGCGTGCTCGTTTGTCTTTGGCGCAAAAGCTAAAAGGATGGACTATCGCGTTGAGACGTAGGATAATGTATTGGTGGCTCATATGATCCGGGTGGGTACTACTTTATATCTTAGTTCACAAAAACAAAAATTAAGTCTATGAATTATGATGCACAATGCTAATATTTTGCATACAAAATATGACTTTCTGTCGGATCGTCTTGCTCATTTAGTCAATTGGGTTGTTAAACCTGTCGGATTGGCTCGTTATCTCTTTTAACTAGATCCAGTATTTTATGTAAATTTCTTCGCCAGTTTTTTAAAGAAAATGGACTGTAATGAAAGTTTTTAACATTTTATGTGATTGATTTGCTATTTTAGGGATCAACTAGTGAGGAGAGATCACATCAATGTTTGCAAAGGAAGTGGAAGATTTCTTAAGTCAAGTTCGAGATAATTTGACGAACAAACGAAGAGATCCTGATTATTCTACACAGATTAAAGACAAGTTGCGTGTTGGCGCCAACAATGTTGATAATAAGCTATTGTTTAACAAGCTGATAAGTACAGTAGTACAACTTATTTTAATAGACATGTTTCGAGAATGAATTAGGTGGTAAATACATTTAATTTTTGTTATCTAGTTAATTATTTTGGTTTGGTTGAGATCACATCAATACATAAAAAAAAGGAAGTTGAAGATTTCCTATAACAAGTCCGAGATAATTTAATGAATAATCGAGAAGATCCTGATTATTATAAAACCGTTACATAAATTAAAGACAAGTCGAGTGTTCGCGGCAACAATGCTGATACTAACTATTTACCTTTTTTGTTTAACATTCTTGAAACAAGTTAACGAGTACAATACCAAACTAACTCGCGAGGTATTACATGGTTGAACCGGTCGAACCGTCTGAGTATTGCTTTTGTACTCTTCCTCAATCAATGCTCCAATTTCTACATTGACAGTGAACCTTAGCAAGAGAAGCCATATAGTCATCAGATCTGCAAACAAGTCAAACCGGATCAACCCGAGTAAACCGGTTTATGAATTGGAGAGAGTTACTGGATGACTTGTGATTTTTACCTTTGTCCATAAAGAGACTTGCAAGCTGCAACTAGATGAAGCTTAGCTGCATCCGCTTCCTTCTGCCAATGGAGGAAAACACACTTCTCATGTAACATATACAGAGAGTACAGACACAGATTCATAGATGTGTATATATAACCTGCGATTCGTGGTATAATCCTGCGTATAATGAGCGTAGAAGTACTCGTTGGGTCCGCCTCCTTTCGAAAATGCAGCGACAAGCTATGCACACGGAATCACAGCTCAACATCAGCCTAGTAAGTTTTGTGCTACATATAAGCAAGATCATGCAAAATGTGATCTAACATCATGTCGAAAATAAGCAAAAAGGACTCTGTCTACGTATGTTCGATATAGAACTACTTGTTCGTTCTGCAATCGACAATGCAGCAACAAGCTAAGGGACACAGAATCAAAGTTGAACAGCATTGTCCGGATCAGCAAAGAACAGACTCTTGTCCTTATCACGAATTCGCATCAAAGCTTCATTGGTTAAGGCTGAACTTACTTTTCCAGGATCCCTGCCATCTCTGAACAAGTTGTAAGCTTCTTTCATGACTGCAACTACAAAATCAAAATGAACAGCAAAAGCATCCTCACATAATATATTTCAGTTTCTAGATCTATTTTAGCAAAAAGTACTACCTCGATATATCGCTTCCTCGCCTCAGCAACTCCATACAACTGAGCTTCACAGAGAAAGCACCGTATTGACTCCTGTGTCATTTGGATTCATTGCGACATCTATCCTGAATTGCTCTGCTCCTTCTTCAAACCTTCATATAACCGAACCGGATCATCCGTATCGGTTTAAAAACGTACGGGACATTGCTACGGAAGTAGAGCAATACCAAACAGTCTACAATGGTTAACCTCACTGATTCGACACAGTCTCGCAACATACCTACTTTCTTTACCTCAAACTTGCTTATGGATTGGTTTGGCAGAGGGAAGTTTTCTGTCAGACCGGGAAAATGTTTGAAATTCAATCCAACTTTCCATGTACCTCAAAATGTCGTTTATGTTTTAAAATAACATATTATTCAATGCTTTATTGTTTTATTATATTGAATATCATGAACAAATATATTATTGAAAAATTATAACATTACTATTGAATTTTTTCATATATAAAAAGAATTGTGTAATTAACTAATTATCTTGCAACCTTTCTTCACATTACATCCAATATCATCCAATAATTAAAGAATCAACATCAATTTCTAATAATAACACAAATATTTAAAGACCAATATAAAAATGATTTGGTTTTAGGGTTTAGGCCTAACTTCAATGCCTTGAACAACAAGCCCCCCTTTCAAATGGTAACCTTTCACTTCCCTCAAACTCATCCTAACTTCTTCATCTCTTTCCCCACTCCAAAACTCACCAATCTCAACTTCCAACCACCCATCTCCCCTCTCCTCCGGCAACCTCCCTTCCCCTCCTCCGGCCATGGCAACCGTCGACAATTTCGACACCTCCGTCCGGTGTCCGTACATCAGCCGCTCCATCATCGAAACCGTCTCGTTTCTCTTGCCCCTCAAGTAAGCCGTTCCACTACTACACACTTCATTACCACCCACTCGAACTGTCACCTCCGACGCCATCGAATCCAGACCGTACGATCTATCCGTTATTTTAATCAACAGATACGCTCCGTACTTAGTATTCGCTGTCAGCATTCCAGTGTTGATCCGACCGTCGATCTCCAGCCACGACATTGTCCTTAGCAAAGCCACTTCCGGAAACATCGATTCCGAATCGGAAGTCCACGACCAGTACAATGGTTCGTTACTCCATGTTATTGAGAGATCCCTCGCGGAAAGTACGTAGCTTTTCTTCCCGGTTGATTTCTCCAGCTTGAACATTTTCAGTCCGCCATCGATGAGAACAGAGTCGCAGAGGAGGTGGAAAAGCTCCTTCTTGGATGAGAACTCGAGGGGCGGGATCGATTCGGCAACAATGCGGGGGTAGTCGGAGGGTAGGAAGCTGTTCCAGACGGCGTCGGAGTCGGCGGCGGAGTTGAAAGCGGCGGATACGGCGGAGGAGCGGGAGGCGTCCTGTGGGGATGTGAAACAGAGGATTGCAGAGAGGCAGTCTTCCGGGAGGGAGTTGACGTTGACCGTCGACATTGAGAAAAATGTGTGCTTTGTCGGATTAGAGAGATAAAGAGAGATGGGTTTAGTGAGAGAAAGCTCTGAGTGCTTGGGAATTGGATTGATGATAGAAATATTTCTGGGTGCTCTGGTTTTTATAGTGCAAGCTGGAGAAGACGAAGAGGAAAGTTCGTTGGTCAAAGTTGGCAATGATTTTGGTCGGGTCGGGTATTTTAATATTCATCTCGTTTCGAATATAGAGGGATGCGTTTCAAATTTTTAAAGGTATAAATCGAGCTAATTCGTGACTGCTCGGTCGATACCTGATCGATCAGTGAATCAAGACTTGATGAATCTGTAACGTTATTAATTCGTAACCGATGAACCTGCGACTCGATTATTTAATAGTTAACTAACTCAAAGATTAGCTCACTTCAAAAACTTGAATGTACATAATTAAGTTGCCCATAATTTGGCTAGCACTTCCCAAGTTTCATGTATTCACATGCATGTTAGTTTTATGGCTCTTTTCGATACCAAATTGAGAATTAGGCCAATAACCGGATGATGTTTTGAAGGATGGTGATAATGTATATCGAATTAGACCCGTTATATCATATAAAGCATGCCTACTGCATTAAGGACGATGCCCGACAAAATATCGTAAAATCATAGAGTTGTTTAATAGAATCACTGATTTCTTGTGGATAAACCCAAAAATATTTACTCACTATTTGTTTAACAAACGATTCAACCAGTCCGACCAATCATGTGACAATTCTAACAGTCTAGAACAATCCAAAGAACCTAAAGAGATTGAGGAAGTCACCGACTTAACCGAACCGAATCAATACAATCTATAGTGCAACTCTTTCAGCAGAAGAGCCAAATTCAAAAGAGTCATAATATATTGAACCTCAAAAAGGATATAGCAACCAGAAGGATAAGCTTTGTTCAACAGATTACTGGTTCTAGCAAAAATGTTGGGAATACCAAGTCTTATAGATGGAAAGAAACACAAACGGCCCTCTAAACTCGACACAACTCACAGGAAAACCACCAACAGCTTAAACCCTGAATCCTCTGCTGTTCCTCCTTCCCCTAGCTTTCTCAAACTTCCTTCCCTTCGACCTGACATATGGCTTGGTGTGGCTGTGAGGCACACCAGGGGCAGGACCAAAGTGCTTCACTGCCTCACGGGCGTTCTTAGGACCCCTGAGCAGAACCTGCAAAGAAGAAAAGATGGGAAATGCTACTAAGAACTTGAAAATCCATGAAATTGATCAAGTATCGAACTTGGTAAGAAAAGGGGAGTGCTATTGAGAACTCAGTCCCTTAGATGTTCATAAAGATTGCGATCATGGCCACAAATCATTACAGGTCTGCATAAGGCTCATCGCAGTTCATCCAATAGTCTCCCATTAATCCTAGTCTATCATACTAAACCAGAACAAACAAAAAAACAAACATTTCCTACTCCAATGAAGCATCAAACTCAGTTCTCGAAATCCATTGCACAAAATCAATAGAGGAAATCAGCATTACCGTGTTCTGGCCGAGAGGAGCTCTCAAGGCGAGCTGGTCGAATGTCAAGCACTCACCACCAGCCTTCTCAATTCTAGCCCTAGCAGTCTCAGTGAACCTCAAAGCAGTAACCTTCATAGCTGGAACATCATAAACTCTGATGTCATCAGTGATTGTTCCCACAATCACAGCAATCTTCCCCTCCTGAACCACGTCATTCAATAAATCAATCAATAACAGCTGACAGCACCATCTCCAAGCAAACAGAAAAGGAATCTAATCTAACCTTTCCCTTCATGAATCGGATCAGCCTGGAGAGAGATAGCGGGGGCTTGTTAACCTTGCTCATGAACAGCCTCTTCAAAATCACACCGTTGAAGCTGCTTCCAGTCCTCCTCACGAGAAATCGGTACAGCTGAACCAAATTCAAATTCAAATTTCAAAACTTAATGTCGAAAACAACAGTTCATATATACAGAGACGGTAACCAGAAATCTATATAGAAGTTCTACCTTGACGAGAAGCTTGAGGTAGATATCATTGGACTTGGGAGCCGTCCTCTTGGTCTTCTTCCTCTTACCTCCTGCCTTCAAATCGATACCCTGCAGAAGAGTAAACAAAGATAAATCAAATCACCATTGACGAGGAAATAACAGTGTAGCTGAGATGTAGCTGACGAGATTTTACCATGGCCGCCGGTAGGATCTGGAGCTCAGACGCCGCTGGCTAAGGTGGTGGCTGGTGGAGACGGAGCTTTGACGAACGAAAATGGAGATAGGGTTTTGGGATGAGAGAATTTATAGCAGGCTGAGACGCAGCTTCTGTTTGTAGCTTTGTGTGGGCCGAACTCCCGCCATTGATATGCTTAGCAAAGCTCAATATCTTATGGGCCGGAAACTGAGACGGGCCTGGCAATTTTTTTTTTCAAAACGTGGGCCTTGGTTTGATCCACGATCTCGGTCCTCCGATCAGTTCTCCGACGAGCATTACTGGTTGGAATATAAAGGATTAGAGTCGAGACTCGTATGTATGAGTGGTCATTTTAGTGCACTTTTGGGTCGTTGTTATTGAAGGTGTTGTAGAATTGATGTCGTTAAGAGGTGTTAATCTTGTGGGATCGAAGGGCTCTAATATACTTTGACGGTGGAACTCGGAAACCAATGGAACTATCGAATAAATCAGACGAATCACGAAGCAGGTTAATCAAGCTACAAGTTGCATGTCATCCGTGTTGTAAATTCATCGATCTACAAGTTACGATTCATCCGGGTTGCAAATTCACCGAGCTAGAAATCACTGGAGGTTCTGGGTTGATCGGCCTCTTTTAATTCCCAAAAGTCAGTAAAATTTATCACAATTCACAAATGTCTTCAATGTCCAAAAGCCTGTCTCTTCTGTAGAGAATCAGAGAACACATGGAAATGACCCTTTGAAGGTAATGAGCGAGCATAAAGATAGATGATAAGCAGAGATACAAAGGCGGAACGGTAGTGTGCTGTCATCAGTAACCTCCTCAATCGAGACGCTCCATCTACAGCGAAGTTTCCGAATTCGTTAATCATTCGAGAAAGAGAATGCCGTAGAGGAAAATGATAAAGAAAGTTGGGGTTACCTTCCAAAGACCGTCATTGAGGTAATGGAGGTTGTCCACCCCGATGCCCTTGTTGATTGATCGTCTACGAAAAACAAGCGTAAAAATGAATATGCATATTGAAGCAGGATTAAGGAATGAAGCAGAGTTTCAGCAACTAGTTATGGCAATGCTTTAGAGAAGAGATAAACGTACATGTCTTTTGCTGACATTTTAGTGTAGCCGATAGCGAGGGCATGCTTCTTTCCTTCAGCCATTATAGCCTGAGACGGTTATGTATTAGTTAAAAAGAGACGATCGAACAAACAAACAATCATAAAGCTTCACCACAAAGAGGGAATTCCATTTAGAGAGATGCTGATGTATGGATTCAAGAGATATCTGAACGAGGACCAAAGATAATTAAGAAAAAGATAGAACATACCACGGGTGTTTCTGCTTCAACTTCGTCATCCAAGACACCACCGGGTGACGTAAGGCCAGGGCACATTATGTTAGCGCCAGAAAGAACGAATCTAATTGCGCCTCTGTCAACCTGTATCTTTTGCATGATATCAGGATCTGCAAAAGCCGTGGAGGAAGCACACTAATCATTAAGTTCATATCCACAACAGATAGATGTTTAGCTACAAATTTTCAACTCCACAAACTCTAATTTACACAAACAGATGGTTTTCACTATCGACAGTAAAGAATAAACCCAATAGAGTTCTGAATCTGAACAACCTTCACAATAAATATTCAAACAGCTCGCATGGATGGAGATGCTCATGAAACATACTACAGTGAGCAGTGGAATACCCATGAACTAAGGGAAGGACGACTAGATCCTATTGTGCCAGCTATGGACACTTAAAGTATCAAACAGTGAGTATAGGCCATGAACCCTAATCGATAACAGATTCACAAGTGAAAGTAACAGCATAAGGAAAAAAACCCAATTAGGTTCTGAACCTGAAGAAGCTTCACAGTAAAACAACTCACATTGATGAAGAAGTCTCAAAGTAGGCATGTAAGGACCATCTCTGATGTTGAAGAACAACGGAACATTGTTCACCACGACCAAATTCAGATGATTTTGACTGCACAAAAAAAATTCCAAACCAATCAATGAACAACAAATCAACAATCAAGAACCCCTTGACACCGAAGAAAGGATCAACAGCTATATACAGACCACTTGACAACAACTAGAGGAGACTTCTTCGGCAGCAAATCCTCCATCACTGGTTCCAAACCCGGGTACTGCACTACAAGCAACCATTTCTCCGAATCAATCAACAAAACGTTCCTCCAAAAAAATGCAGGAGAAAAACAAAAGGAAAGAAGATCGCACTACCTCTTCCGCAATACTCTGCCGGATTCTCCTCTGAACCGACGCCTTCACCTGGTTCTGAGCCGACACCTCCTCGCCGGAAAACCTAAACCAAATTTAAATCAAACAATCGATGAAGGCACTCAACGAAAGAATGGATAATCATGATTTGCGAGCTCGGTGGAACTTACTTCTTGAACATCTTCTCGAACAATCCAAGATTGAGGAACTAGGGTTTACAGGAGAGTTTCAATCGATATCGGAGAAACTAATGAGTTCAGTGTATTTCTCTCCGAGTTTCTCAGTGACTAGTTGGAAATGAATGCTCCGTAGGAGAGAGAACTTAGGCGCGAGATCTTGGGTTCTGGGCTGGGCTTAAAACAGTAGTTGATGGGCCGATGTTTGGTCCGCTGGTTATATCACTTTGAAAATAGCAATGGGCCAATGTTCCGAGTTGGGCGAATATTTTGATACTCGTACTTGTTCTTATAGAGGATTGTGTATTTATATTTTAGTACACATTACAATAAACGTCGTAGGAATGAGGTATTTTGGTTATCCGTATTTTAAATTATGATATTATAAATAATTTGAATTGAGTTATTTTGAATATTTAGATATGATGGTGGTATTTGAAATAATTTAATTTAAAATTTAAATTTTATTATTTTGTATTAGCTAAATAAAGTAATTCTTACACATTAATGTTTTGTATCTCAAGAATACCACATTAAAATACCCAATCCAAACAATCCGTAGGGTATCCACTCAGATCTCGCGAAGCAGCAAAATTGTGATACAAGAAGCATACATAACCCATAGCTAGCTAGCTAGTAAGCAACGAATAAGTACACAACTAAATATGTCAATTCATACCATTTATTGAAATTTCTCAACTTCAGAATTGATAAATCCTATGTAAAATTTTCGAAATGAAGAGAGAAGATATTTGATCCAAGAAAAACAATGAAGAAAAAGATAAAAGGTTGCTAGTAATTTGTTACCAACATACCTCTAATTCACCTCTTGTTCAATTTTGTTCTCACATTACAAAGATTCCCAAAATTGATACACATGGTATGGATACCGTTTCAGTCAGAAGATTCCATGGTAATTTTTAAAAATTAGAAGATTCCACGTGCCATCAAAAGAAACAAATAACTATGTATATAATTGGGAGTTTAGTTATTATGCATGCACGTGTCGTTAACGTTGCAAACAAATTAAAAATAAATTCAACTTTGATGATTGGTCCTTGTCAAACAAAAACGTGAAATATTGCATCAAAATTGCTTTTTTTCTTCTTAAAAAAGAAATCGAGATAACAAATACATAATTAGTGATATCGATTTCGACATGACTCTATTTTATAAACAAGTGACCAATTACGTCGAGACCTATGTGGTAATGGTACCCTATGCATAACACATATAACATTAATTATTTAATTTTGTACATTGTTTTAAAATTCAACTCCATATATAATTAAGAAAAAAAACACATAACGAATTAAGCATAATATATATGTTTCTCGATGAATATTAAGCATAATAACCAAGACAACTGTCGTGTGACTTGTTTTATGCATAATTGTGTGAAATTTTCCATGGGGTAAATTATATTTTTTTATATATCCAGACTTGGCATTAAAGTCCAGAAATCTGAAAAACCGCCCGTATCCGCTCCGGTCAACAGAGGTAAAATTTGGTTTGATAGGGTGGTGGATCGGATTTGGATTAATCTAAATCCAAAGTTGACGGGTGACGGATGGGTATCGGATTCACTGATATCCAATCCGACTCCGTCCGGAAGTATATATACCTGAAAAAATCCTTAGATTAGTTTGGTTTATATTTTTGTTAAAGGAATTATTGTTTGGTTTATGTTGTTAGTTGCTACAACGGGTTTTGTTAATTGAGGTTGTTAAACAAATTTAGTATTTTAAATAATTTGACAGTTGTTTGGTTGATTTTGCTTTGATTTAAATTCGGTTTTCAATCTTGATTTAGTATGTTTCAGATTAAATTCGGATCCCCGACCAAACTCGAAATTCAGCGATGGGCAGGGATGGTATGAAATCTAAATTCGATTGCTATCATCAAGTGGAGATTCCGCAAATAAAAAAATACAACGAATGAGTAATGGATTTATATAAATCCAGCCTAACCCGCCCGATTGCCAAATCTAATCCTAGTAAGAGTTAAAAATAAAAAAATTGGGTTAAATTATTTCAAATAGAGGTAAGTGCTGTTTATTGGACTGCTAGTCTGCTATTAAGACAAACTTCTTATAACTTAAATTATATATTATATTATAAAAAAATCATTAGAAAAAAAAAAATTGTATGACAATAATATTGACTAGATCAAAGACATTTAACTAATTACATCAAACAATTAATTTGCAGAAAACCAATCAAAAGGTAGCTCGTAAAGATAATTACTTAACCATATTTGTAACATTATAATTAACTTTTTGAGACATTTAATCGAAATAAAGGAGCGGTAGAGCTGAACTTTTGTACCTTTTTCTTCCGAAATAAAATCAAAACTTTCGTGAAATATGTTAGATTCGAACCCTTGAACTTCACATACGCTACCACTAAAATTACTCCACTTAAACGAACTTTTTGTACTTCGAAGCCAAACTACCAATATATAAAACTTTACATGTTATTTGGTACGTTGTTTTTTTATAAAGTATAGTTTAATAAATAGAAGGATGTATAAACCTAACTCTTATTAATTCCCATTGTCGTCTTTGTCTATATGATCCCACCATTGATATATATATAACTTCACTTTGCTTCATCTAACTTCTCTTCTTTTCTTCCTCACACCTCCATAGCCATGGCTGCCAATTCCACAAGCTTCATCGTTGGCCTCATTGGTAAAACTCACAACAATATTCATCATCTCTCGCTTCATCTTTAATTTCCCCCCGCCTGTCGTGATTAATTACTTCCGTCTTTTCGTAGCTTCTTCGATGTTTTCATCTCATTATTATGGTCAGATTTTATCGGGTTTTTAGCTGTTTTTTACTTTCATGATGGGGTTTTTATAGCGGATCATCGATAGTTTTTTAAGACACTAAATGTGGTCGATGTTTTTATCTCATTATGGTCGGATTTTTTGGGTTTTAAATATTTTTTACTTTCATGATGGGTTTTTTTATAATGGCTTCATCGATAGTCTTTAAGACACAAAATATGATCGATGTTTTCGTCTCATTATGGCCGGATCATCTGGGTTTTAGATGTATTCTACTTTCATTGGTCTTGATCTTTTGTTTTTGTTGAATTTTCGCAGGAAATATCATTGCAATTATGGTTTTTACCTCGCCAATGTAAGTATTCCCCTCCTCAAATACTTGATATCGCTTATAAGGTTTGGATACCTTCACTACAAAAAAAAGATAGTTTAACGGCACATATTTAACGGTGGATTCAAAACTGTCGTTAGTTTAATAACACATTTTAAAAATTCGCTGCTAAAATGAATATTTCATAGCGGATTCTAAACCGTCGTTAGATTAACAACGAATTTCAAAAATCTGCTATTAGGCTGTCCGAAATTTTAAAATTTCAGTCCCTCCTCAAAGTTCATTCGCTCTTCCCCAAATTTTCAAACTTCTTTTATTTTTCTCCATCTCCACTATATCCTCCATTTCCTTCATATCTTTTCTTCATCTCCTCCAAATTTTCAATTGCCTCCTTCTTTATTTCTATTCCCTCCATCTCCTTCATCTTCCATTTTTGTTCATTCTTTTTTTTTTCTTTCGTTCAATGAAGAAGAAAAAAAATTTCTTTCTCCACTTTTTTCCTTTCAATGAAGAGGAAAAAAAATGAAGAAGAATTGAAGAATCAAAAAAGAAGAAGAAGAATCAATAAAATAAGAAAAAAAAATCGAAGAAGAAAAAGACAAATCGAAGAAGAAGAAGAAGAATCGAAAAATAAGAAAATGAAGAATCGAAGAAGAAGAAGAAGAATCGAAAAATAAGAAAATGAAGAATCGAAGAAGAAGAAGAAGAAGAAGGAAAAAGTGATTGAAAAAAACGAAACACGATGAACGATGAACGAAGAACGACGAACGATGATCGCATAAACCCAGCTGAATTTCTGCGTTTTTTTATTACTGGACGAAAAGTTTAACGATTTTATCCACGGTTAGCTTTAACGAGGATAAAATATGTTGTTAGCTTTAACAACGGATAAAATCCGTTGTTAGTTTAAAAGCGGATAAAAATCCGCCGTTAGCTTATTTATCAGTACTTAACCTAACAACAGATTTCTAACAGCGGACTATCTGCTGTTAAAATAGATAAAAATTGTCATTGTTGTAATGCTTTTTTTTAAAAAAAGATTTGGATATATACTTTCTCTTCTCTTTCGTCAGGGAATGTTCCGAACTTATAAGTTGAACGGACTTTTGAGTACATGTCTATCTAACACTAGACATGTACTCATACAATCATACCGGAATTAATGGCGAAAAAGGGATGAAATCATCGATCAGGATCCCCCTCTCGACAAACAATAATGAAACTATTTTATAAAGTCCTCGTTATGCCAAACTTTTTCATATTAATAGATTACTATATATCTCTAACTATCCTAATTTCGCGACCAATTAAAAATTATTTTATGCTGGGATACGAAAATAATTTCAAATAAAAAAAAGCAAGATCGGATATCCAGTTAAGCAGACGGATACCCATACTCGTTTTGTCATATTTAACGGTTACATATTTTTCTCAGCAAAACATTTGCGGGGATAGTGAGAAAGAAATCGACGGAGGATTACAAAGGCGTCCCCTACATAATAACGCTGTTAAGCACAAGTCTATGGACATTCTACGGACTCCTCAAGACGGACGGATTGCTCATAGTCACCGTTAACGGCGCCGGAGTCATGTTTCAGTCAATCTACGTCGTCCTTTTCCTCACTTTTGCTCCCAGGGACAAAAGGGTAATTAACCATCTAAGTTTCCGTTCGATTCAATGAAAGATTTGTTATATGGCTTAATTACATACCACATTGTTATGTATGTAACTAGGAAAGTTTGGTTCGACTCGTAACAACGATGTGACTGGTTCTTTGAACGAGTTTTGTACAGATTCATACAGCAATACTAGTGGGGATCATGAACGTAGGATTTCTCGGAGGAGTAATTGCCATTACGCTATTGGGACTCTCAAAAAGCCACGAGAAGATCACCTTTGTGGGCACTCTCTGTATGGGACTGACCATCGGGATGTACGCCGCTCCCCTTTCGGCCATGGTTTGTGTAAAAGAATGATACAAGATCGGCATACAGTTTAATAAGGTATTATTATTGATGTTTTTTTGTCACTTTGTTCGAACAGAGAATGGTGATTCAGACAAAAAGCGTCATGTACATGCCGTTTCTACTGTCGTTCTGCCTTTTCCTCAACGGAGGCGTGTGGTCCGTTTACGCCGTGCTGGTGAACGACATTTACATTATTGTAAGTTTTAAATCTGATAAAATTAGAACGATACAGAGAATTGGAGTGACATATAAAAGTCTATGTTATTCATGTAGGTTCCAAATGCAATTGGTTTGGTGTTAGGGACAGCCCAATTGGTCATATACATGGTGTACAATGACAAGTCAGAGGAATCCACGTCAGACAATGAGGTGGACAAAGAGACAGGCCTCGTTGACTTTGACTATCACGCAGAGAGAAAAAAATTTAAAATCCAAAAACACACAATCGAGGAGTCAAATTACAGTTTACACAAAGTAGATGAAAAGAAAAAAGATGTCGAAAATGACGAAGAAAAAGAAGAAGAAGACGGCGGCTTGAAGGGGCCTAATCTGAGCAAACTAGTTAGCCTTCCCAAGCCGTCGGTCAATAGGATGCATAGTGTTAAGAAGATGATGAGGACAATATCCAACATCAGTCCCTACAACCTAGACTCGAACTGGGCCACGACCATCGGTGCGAAAGTAGGTAGCGGGGACACACCAAGCCATCAACAAAAGATTAAGTGCGACACGCCGAAACCTACTTTTAATAGGTTACACAGCGTGAAGAAGATCATGAGGACGCTATCTTCTATTAAAGCGTGCGATTTGGACTCAAACTGGGCCGCTACCACCCCTCGTGGCAAATGTAATGATCAGTGTCGTTGAGTTGAGGGTCACGAGTCAAAATTCAGATCGAAAAACAGTGACGGAACTGGGGATGCCTCTTCTAGGTCGATGCACAATCCATCTCCAAGTCTATAGCTCAAATATTATTTTTATATATGATTTTCATTACGATGTATTGTATATGTTATTAAAAGGGATAATATACTTTTTGACTTTTTGTCATCATATAAGTTTTACTAGTTTGAATTTATTGGAGTTTTTGTGAGAATTGGTGCCTAAAATGTTATATTCTCACTATTGTTTAGATTGGCTAATATTCTTACAATTTATTTAATGAAAAAATTCAGTAATTTGCTTACAAATGTCGGCGAATTTCCATTATTAAAGTTTGGTCGATGTCGTTTTATAATGAAGGACTTTCGTCAACCATCATCGAAAGACAATTCCATCTATAGTAATTACTAATTAGAATATTATTTTAATCAACATATAAAACAGTATTATTACTTATGTACATGTGCAGTTACTCATTATTAAAAACATTTATAAAAACTATACTTGTCATATTGGTTCAATCATATGATAAACCGCTACGATCTGGGTTCGTTTCAATGATTTCAGTCGATAAATCGTAAGCTAATTAGGCGGGTTGGTAGAAACTAAGGTTAGCTCGATTGGCTTGGCCGACCAGATTCATTTCGAATAAAAGGAGTGAGCTTTGGATCTCCAAATATCCCATATGTTTGATTAGCTATAGAAGACTAACCGCTCCTAATCATCTTTAGGGCTGGAATTCAAACTCGAACCGAGTTGAATAAGTAATTTCAACCCGTTTTCCAATTGGGAATCCCTAATTGCATGAATCCTAACAACAATCGGTTTGTTACGCTGATTCAAAGGGTCCACACAATTCAAACCATTCCCTTAACATAAAGCCTATGGTTTTGTCAGTTCATCAGAGCTGAGCAACAATGGCGACTCTTAACCGAAATCTCTGTTCTGTTATTCGAGCAACTCGTCGCCCTTCTCAACCAGAATCCATTGACATTATTGTTAGCTCTGGCACTAGCCATTGCCATACGCACCTACATGACCGGCCCGAGCAGCAAAATCTACCTCGTGGATTTCGTGTGCTTCAAGGGACAGAAGACCCACCGAGTCCCGACCTCGACGTTCATAGAGCACGCGGAGATCATAGGCAACTTCGACAGGGACACAGTCGAGTTCCAGACCAAAGTTGTCGAGCGTTCAGGGATCGGAAACCAGAGCTACCTCCCCGAAGGGATCCATTTCTTACCTCCGAATACATCGTTCACGCAAGGCGTCCTCGAGCTCGAGCTAGTGCTGTCTTCCACAGTGAAAGAATGACGAAGCTGGAAGTCAACCCCGAGAGCATCGATGTAGTGATCGTGAATTGCAGCCTTGTAACCCCGCCGCCTTCCCTGTCTGCGATGGTGATCAACAAATTCGGGTTATGGAGCAACGTGAGGAGCTATAACTTATCCGGGATGGGGTGCAGTGCGGGTTTGCTGTCTTTATCTCTGGGGAAAGAGATGCTAACAGTTCATAAGAGCTGCACGGTTCTTATACTGAGCATGGAGGCCATCTCTCCGAGCATTTACGAAGGGAAGATCAAATCGATGCTGCTGTCGAACTGCATATTCCGGATGGGAGGCGCGGCGGTCTTGCTGTCAAATCGTGAGAGCGACAGGGAGAGGGCCAAGTACGAACTCCAGCACGTGGTGACCACCAGCATCGCCTCGAAAGACATATCGTACAAGTGCGTGTTCCACGAGACGGACTCCGAGGGGTACACCGGTATGAACTTGTCGAGGTCGATCCTGCAAGTGGCGAGCGAAGGGTTGAGGACGAACCTCACGATGCTAGCTAGATTAGCGTTGCCCTATACTGAGCTGATCAGGTACGGAGTTACATTGGTGTGGAAGCATACCGGTACCGGAGTACTTGTCAACGTACCGGACTTCAAGAAGGCGTTCCACCATTTCTGTATCCATGCCGGAGGGAAAGCTGTGATTGACGGTATGAAGAAGACGCTAAACTTGACAGATAGGGACGTGGAGGCGTCTAAGATGACGCTCCATAGGTTTGGGAATACTTCGTCCTCGTCCATTTGGTATTCTCTAAGCTATCTGGAGGCGAAAGAAAGGATTCGGAGAGGTGAACAAGTTTGGCAGATAGGGTTTGGGAGTGGGTTTAAATGCCATAGTGCTGTCTGGAAATGCATTTCTAACATGAATTCGGACCGTTGGAATGTTTGGTCCGATACCATTGACCAATATCCATTGGAAGTGCCCGACTGCACGGATCACTAGCAAGAATCAACGGTCAAGATCCGAGAAATAAACAAGCATTTAATGAAGTGTATATATAAAGCATCAAGCAAATTATGCAACTTGTAGCCTAAGTAACAGCTTATCTCAACTGAAACCCTAGCAAGCATTCATTTAATGTAAGAAACATCAAGCAATTATGCAAATTGTAGCTAAAGTAAACAGCATTTGTCCGAATCAAGACCCTATGAACAATATCAGTCAGCACATTCGAGTATCGAAGCATCAGTAGCAAATTCTTCTAGATAAGCTTAACGCCAGATTCCCTAACGGAATCAACAATAGCCTTAATCTTACCATGATACTTCTGTTCCCTCTTCAGCAGAATCGAAACAGCCGGTATCCCTTTCAGCAGCAGGCGCTCTCCTAGAAGCTTACCGATTTTGGCAGCAGCTGCAACATCACGAGTGTTTCCCATGACTGTCCTCAGGGTCTTCTCTTGCGAGCTTGCAGAGGACGCGACAGTTGCAGTTGGTGTGTGGACCACCGTCGCTGAAACATACTTGTTGCTGAAATGCATCTTCAGCACATAGGGCTTCAGATACTCTGTGATCCTTGGTGGTCTCATTGCTGGTGGAATCACCATGTTGATCTGCAAAATCATACAAGCAGAGAATCCTTCACAGTAAGGCTTACGATGAACCAGATAGCTCAAAAGCTAGGGATCAAGTTCCGAAAAGAACTAACTTTCTCAGGATCCCTAATACAGTCAAATTTCATCCATTTCAAGCCAACATCATAAACAATAACTAATACTGCATCACCAAATTTTCCCTATCTGCTAATCCAAATGATGAATGAGAATCAAATCCAACCACTAAGCTTGTGAAGCAATCAAAATTAAAACTGAACAACTAATACAAAATTTCAGCATTCACTCTAGCATTTCATCGAACATGTGGTGAGCACCACCTAGTAAAGACCAGCCCCATACCAAATTTAACACGGGAACATTCACTCGTGACTGAACCTTTCATATCCTACGATCGTAGCAGAACCAACGGGAGAGAAGGCAGTTACCACTGTGGTTTTTCTGACGGCGATGGAGCAGCGGCGGACGGCAATGGTAGAGCAAAGTCTCGATCTTCAACGGCAAGCGAAGACGGAAGAACCAGATTTTGCGATTAATTTTATGGGTCAAATTTACCGGCCCAATTTCTGTGAATGATAGGCCCAAACTTTACGGGTTTTCATAGGTCTACTGCTAAAAGCCTACGGTACAGAGTCCAAGTAAAGTACTTATATTAGTGCGTTGATGATCCAAAAGTTTTAAATTCGAATTCGACACACTTTAACAAGAGTTGTTCCAGTGGTAGAGCGTGTGTTTGATTATTCGAAGATTTCGAGTTCGAATCTAGTACACTTCAAAATGGACACTCATTTTTTTTTTGTCTTCTAATCTTAAAAAATAATAATTCAACACACTTTACGAACGAAAATCGTTATAACGTTTATTTCCCTTTTTATTTTATATTGAACGGAGAATAACATTTGTTTGAATTAGATCTGTCGCCCCTCAATCCAGCCATTAATCATATATGATGAGCTTGAGTGTTTCACTCAACAATTTCTCAATTAGTAGTAAATTACAAGATCTATTTAATTGGAACCTTTTTTGAATTTTCACTTATTTTAGAAAGCCTAGCTAATGGAACAAAGGATAAGACCAAAAAGAATGGATGATAAAATATTACAATTAAATTAATTAAAAAAATATATTACAATTAAACTATTAACTATGCATGTGCTTTGGATTCTTGAAGAGGACACTACTCAATTTTTTTCTTACTTTTATAAAATATGCACTTCAATGTAAATAATCTACTAATTATTCTTGAATTTGTCTTCATGTAGGTGTATTATGGTGACATTTCTTTATTTTAAATTATCTATTATGATTAGGTGGGGTTCAATATAAATGAAAAATCCATTATTATTAGTTTACACACAAACCCAATTGATTAAGACATAGAAGAAGAATAACATTTGTTTAGTTCATTATTTCCATATTTAATTGCATGTGCCTCTACTTTGATTATCACAAAATAAATTACAACATTTGTTTAGTTCATTTTATAACATATAACTCGTTATCGAGTTTGCAAACAAGTTATTGACTCGTTTGAGAGACATTTGAGATAATGAAATTCAGTCATTTATTATAAAATCATCCGACGACAATTCGATTTTTACGTATAATTATGTGGTATTGCTAGTTAGTGACTGATGGGGGTGACATTGTGACATATTATTTCAAAATAAGCTAATTTATTATAGGATTCAAGAAATTGCTTTATTATTCTTGAATTTGTCTCCATATATGTGTATGATGAAGACATTGCTTTATTTTATTTATTTATTCTACACTAAAGATTACGTAGGCTTCAAAATAAAAAAAATAAAGTCCATTATTAATTTACAAACACTCTTAACACAATTGATTATAAGACACATTATAAGAAAATAATAATTTGGTCATGGTTTTAAATAATGATAATCACGGTTTTTATCATGACCAACAAAAACTAATCACAAATTCAAATCTATGACTATATTGATCGATGCTAACTAATTATAGATTTGATTATATGTGACTAATTGATCATGAATTTTTAAAACTATGACCAATTAGTCACGTATTTGATTTTCATGATCAATTATTCATGACCATTTCTTAATTTTGTTGTAGTGACAATTTAAGAATAATAACATTTGTTTAGTTCAAATTGATGTTATGTTTAGACTTACATAGTCATTTCTCCATATATAATGACCCTTCACCCCACCATTATCTAAATAATATTTTCTTTACCAAAAATATATTATTAAAATTTAACATGTGGAGTGTCTTTCCATTTTGTTTGAGTGAACTATTTGTTTGCCACCAAAAGAATGTTATCAAACATCATGATTGTTAGTAAATAGTCATATTTCGAGATACTAATCACTGGAAAAAAAAATTATCGTAGAGATGATGCATGACATTACTCATTAACATTTTTCTTCGAGTCGCTCTCAACAAAAATGATTATAATATCATTTTACGATGTACAACACATAATGTGTGTGATGAATAGTTTGAATTGAAACATAAATTAGATGCTAATTAACCTGATCAGCTGTCACTTTTCTTTTGGATCGATCTTCGTCCAACATTCTCGACGGACCTTATTCAATATAAAATAAATGAACTATAATGCAAAGTTAATCAAATTCCATACCCTAATGTAATTAAATTAAAAAAGGAAAATAATACTCTTACTGTTTAGCTCAAATTGATGTTTAAGTTGGAATTCCATAGTGATTTATTCCATCATTGCAATTCACAAAGAGGGGCTACATAATGCCCCATTCCATCATAAATATGTTGGAAACCGTGACAAATTAGTCACGGTTTAAATAAATTTGTGACTAACTGGTCACTGTTTTAACAAAATGTTAGTCCCGATTTTAACACATCTGTGATTAATTGGTCACAAATAGGTTAAAATCACGATTAGCTGATTATGATTTGATTTTCTGTTATTCGTAAATCGTGATTAATTTATTTTTTCTTGTAGTGAAAAGTGATTACCATCTAATGAAAGTGTTTGTAAGATATGTTATCAACCACACATTCTAACTAATTCTAGCTGACTTAGAGTTTGTTTAGATTGGTAATATCTGATCGACAATGATTACTACCCGAACATTGTATGCAATTGGGCAGACATTATGTTATGATACTCGCCTCGACCCAGACTCGAACCCAAACATATGCAATTTGGGCGGACATTATGTTACGATACTCGCCTCGACCCGGACTCGAACTCATTGTCATTCTATGTTATGTTAGGTACTTACCAATAAAGGAAAAATGTAACTAACCGGATAATATCAACAAAAGGAACAGTCAATCAGCAGTCCCGTAATAACGACAACACTACAAGGCGAATTTAGTAATTCAATACCAACAATATCCAAGGGTAAACTTGGCATTATACCGTACGAAACGTGACATGTCCCCTCTCTTCTTGTAGTTATCCGCCACGTGTAGTACGAAATTCCCCTCCAGGGCATAGGGCTCACCACACCTTCCGATAAACAAATTGATCTTATCCGGGAAAACATAGCGCGACCCTCGATATTCTTTCCACGTCATCCAGATCTCGATCGACGGTTCAGATCGTTTCTCTTTCTCCCGCGAAAAAAGTTAGTTATTTCGATCGCCGCCCTCTTCTTCTTCCGTTAAATATCTCTTCACACTCCTTCAGTTCCTACTCCTTCCACCTGGTTCCCTCCGAGATCTAAACCCCCACGCGCCACCGCGTGTTCCGGCTGTAGCATTGACTAACCTCCGTTTCAGTTTTCAGTCATGAGTCTCCTCGACCAGCTGTGGGACGACACCGTCGCCGGACCAAGGCCTGACAGCGGCCTCGGCAAGCTCAGGAAGCACAGAACCTTCAGTTTCCGAACAGCCACCGGCAACGGTATGCGAAGCGGTTTCCTCCTCTAAACGATCGGAGGCGAAAATTAACTAGTTTAATAATTGGAATCTGCATACGGATCGGAAATTAAAGAAGTTATAAACAATATGAAGTTAATAATTGGAATCATCAGAACACGTATTGTTTGATTTCGAGCCTTGAATTCTGTTGAACTTTTTTTTTCCCGATTTGCTGGACTTCCATACTGATCTGTTACTCTTTCGATTGACTTGTCACGATCGACGATCAGATTCCGATGGAGGCGGGAGCGTGAAATCGTACTCCGGCGGCGATGAAGCAGCAGCGCCAGAGGAATCCACGAGAGTGACACGCAGTATCATGATAGTGAGGCCGCCGGGGTACCAGAGCGGATCTACTCCCCCGGTGTCTCCTGCCGGATCTACTCCTCCGGTGTCTCCATTTTCCGGTAAGACTACTGTCCTATCATTTTCCTTCCGTACACATATAAAATGTCAATTGTGCCCTTGATCTGCTCACCAAATGACGGGAATAACCCTTGACTTCTACTAGTTAGAGTGAGACTGTTTGGTAGTGTGCTTACTCTATACTATACTGTACCAGCACCAACTGGTTCTGGTTATTAATCGGTTCGCTTGTGAATCAATTATCGAGTTAATTGGCTTCTACATTTGATTAATCACGGTTTAATAGCTTTAAAAAGCCATATCTTGTTGGTATGGTTTCGAAAAACCTTGACTTGGCATGGTCTAGAAAGATCCAGCCTTTTGTAGGAGTGGACTGTTTGCATGCTTAGTGTTTTCAATACCGTGATGATATGCTCGACTGAGTAGTTTGGTATCATTGCATAGCGGTTTAAGCGTTTGAACCACATTCCTCGTTCGCCTCATCGATTTGATCCCAATCTTGATTTGGCAATGGTCTAGAAAGATCAACCACATTCTTCGTTCGCCTCACTGTTTGCCTGTTTAGTACCTTGTTCTGTGACATGCTCTACCGTTAACCAGTTCTCGAGTGGATCGATCCCGCGGGGTTGAACTACACTAACTTGTTTGTTCTTAGCCTCGCTGGTTTGATGTCCTTTCAATAGGCATGACTTGGTAGTATGGTCTGGAAAGATCCAGATAAGGGGCAGAGTTGTCATTTGATCGAGTGTCTGGTGTCCAGTGGACAGATAGATAATGGAGTGATTTACAATCTTTGGTGGGTTAGGTTAGGTAAGGCTATCGAAAGTGACAAATCTTTCATTGTCAGCTTGATGAGAAGTTCAATTATTATACATAGGAAGCCTCCGGCAGCCATTTGGCCCACCACAGCTTTGAAACTTCCCCCCATTTTGCAACAGTCCATAAGTGATTACTGGTTAGAAAACCATACTGTACTGATCGGCTCGATTAATTTGGTGTCGCACATGATTCATATAACCGGTTTTGTTCATATAACTAGGAAGCAGCAGAGGTTCATTCAGGTTCCGGAGAAGGTCAGCATCAGATGCAGAGGCGGCTGCTGCCACCGCTGCCGGAAGCCCAGTTGGACCAAGGAGCTCTTCTTCTCCTTACGACGTTTGAGCTATGATCGAGATCGAACCAACGACAATAACGAAGAAAAGAATCTTGTTAAGACTTGTGCAACAAGTTACTACCCTTCCTGTTCCTTCTACTACTGTAATGTCTGTTTGTCCCGCGACCATGTCCCGGTCTCGTGGTGTGTTGTTTGTACTGTGTGTTCTTCCTCTCTTCCTCCTGAGATGTAGGAAAGTAGCTAAAGAGATAAGTCCTCTGACTCTCTGAGATGCTCTCTGGTTTTTCGGAACCCTTTGGCCGGTAGGTTTACTGTGTATATAGCTTTCTGTTCTGTTCTATCATCTATGCAAGTTGTTTTGCTTTCTCCGGTACCAATAAGAACTCCTCTATTACACCGCAAAACGTCGCAAGTGCGTGGAAAGAATCCGTCCTTTTCGCCTCGATTCGGACAAGAGACCAGAATCATCTAGGCGACCAATCCCTTCGCCACCGGTTCGAGTTAGGGTTGTGCTTGGTGTTGGTATGAAAGACGGTTTTCGAATCATATACACATACAAGAAAAAAATCAAGACTGTTGTCTTCAATCCCTTTAATTAATTTAGTTACAACATGAATCATAAGGTTACAGATATGAGCATGAAGTCAACCGATCAATCGGTTCTAACCGTTAACCATAATCGAATGTCCGACCCTAATTACAGAAAGGTTATCCACACCACTCTGTAAAAAGTCTCAAATGGAATCCGAATCCCATAAGGACTGGGAGAGATGTTAAAAGAGTAGTAATAGAACTCCAGATGATCTGTCACTTCTAGGGTGAGTTTAACCAGTTCTAGAAGGCTGTAAAACAGGGTAAAAACGGGTAAGAAAATTCACATCAGATTTTACCCATCAATGGTAAGAAAAAATGGTAAAAAGATCGAAAGGGAAAGGGTAAAAAGATTTTACCTTCTTGAGTGGGAACTTTGAACTGTTAGCAGCTGGTTTCAATATCTCAAAGGAACAAACCAGAGATTCATCCACACTCAACAACGCTCCGGCGTTGTCGAACTCCCCTCCGTAGTTTGGTGCCGAAAATATGGTCACTAGCCGTCTCTCCGCGAAGAACTCGTACCCGTCTTCCACCACCTGCCGATTCAAACCCCAAAAAAACGATGACTTGCATTGCAAGTTACTCAAAAGGGGAGTAGAACTTTTACGATCTCGCCTTGCAAGTTACTCAAAAGGGAATTGTAGAACTTCTCATACCTGGTGCCCTCTACAGATGAGATCGAGATCGGCCTTATCAAGAAACTCCGCGACCACATCAGCACCGAACGTGCTCGAGACTCCCCGATCGCTATTACCCCACCCTTCGTTTGTGGGGTGTGGATCGGACCAGAGAAGATCGCAGAGGAGGCCAGCGTCTGGGACCTCGGTAGGCCTTTGGATCTCTCTTATCTGATCCAAACTCTCCAAGTCGGGGGAGAGGCCTCCGTGCATACAGAGTATCTTCTCGTCGATGAGGGCCGAGACCGGTAAGGAGTTGAAACAGTCTGTGAATATCTTCCATAGCCTGACGTTGAACCTTCGTTTGCACTCGTCGTAGAACCCGTATATCCGGTTGATCTTGGCGTCCTCGTGGTTGCCTCGGAGTAGGTGGACTTGGTCCGGGTACCGGATTTTGTAGGCCAGGAGTAGGCATATGGTCTCCAAGCTTTGCTTCCCTCTGTCGACGTAGTCTCCGAGGAATAGGTAGTTTGCCGATGGCGGGTAGCCCCCGTACTCGAATAGCTTCAGAAGGTCTTGGTATTGTCCGTGTAAGTCACCTACAACAGACCACACCGATCATAAAACTTTAAATATCATTAGCTGGATTACGAAATCATCAATACATTTATTTGTAATTTAGTACTCGAGACCAAAGAAATAAAAAAGTAAGTACTCTCCCTAGATCCCTTTAATGACGCGACAAAGTATTGAGTCGAATTCAAGATTGCTTTGAGTTGAACTCGATAAAATCATAATAAATTCCAATCAAGATATTTGGTCTAAAATACCTTATCCAATCCAAAAAAAGACACTGACAATTTTAGATAAAATTTCATCCACCTAGAGTCGATGCTGAGAGACCCTGTGCGGTGACCCGAGTTCGCCCACCCTTATTCCGCTAGTACTCATCCATAGCCACGTTTCTCAATTCAAAATACCAAAACACAGAATAGGAAGAATTTACCCCAGAAATAACGACCATGAATTGCAATTCCGTCCCCCCTAATCACAACAAATCAAAGGGATATATGTTACCGCAGATTCGAATCGGAGCTTTAATCTCGACGAGAGTAGGCTGGGAGAGGAAGATCTGACGAGCATTAACACACAATTGACGGATCTCACATTCCGACAACTGAACCTGTTTCCCTCCTCCTTTCCCTTCCAGCAGCCTCCGTATTATGTCGTCCACAGCTCCTATCTCCATCATACCTTCCATCGTCATCATCGTCGTCGTGGTGTTCGAAACCTATCGGCAGAGAGATGAGGTAGTGGTTGATTTTTCAGGGGGTGGAAGAAATCAACCAAAACCAGAAATGGCATCAAGAATTGAGAGAATTAAGATTAAGAGAGGAGGGGAAGTTTGGGGAAGAGAGATTTCAATGAGAGAAATGAAGGGTGAAATGGATTGTCATTTCCATTGTAGGAAAAAAATAGAAATGTTAAGAAATGGATAGTCTTTTCTATTTTCTCTTGTCGTCGAGATGTGGTTGAGATATCGTGTTCGAATTCAGTTTATTTTATATGTGAATATTAATGATATGTCTATTAATATAGAAGGTTTTAAAGGAAAAGGTAGACAGCCAGTTAAAACCCCGTCGATAAATTATCCATATTCACCTAAAAAATTTATAGAACACGTTGTATAAATTTTTAACTTTATTTTATTATTATTTATAAAGGTTATCATAATGAAATTTGATTTTTTTTTCATTCTAACATGCATGTTAAATATTAGCCGATTTGAAAATTTTGAAATACTCGGATGAAAATGGCCAAATTTCCTGCACACGAAAATTGATAATTTTGACATAAAATTTGAAAATTAACTAATATTTCATATCCATGTTAGAAATGGCTAAAAAATAAGTTTTTACCATGTTAAGTTGTTTAAATAATAGGCAATGAAGTTAAAATCATTTTAAGGGTTTTGATTGTTGTTATTAGTGGGGATGTATGTAAAGTTGTCATTGGGGATTGATTATCAAGTTAACCATTTTAACCGGTATTACTTGGTTAATTTGGTTTGGTTAATGTGACTAATTTGATTTAAATGGTGAATTTTATTAGTTAATTTGGTTATGCTGGTTTAGAGCGGTCATTACTACTCGCTAACCATTCTAACCATCGCCGAGCATATATATATATAATTCACGATCACATAAAATTCCACAACTAAATTACACTATCATATCAACTTATAATAACCCAAAATCTCAAACCAAGAACGACCCAACAAAGTAACAATTGTGTGTTGATGCGGTGTTATTTAAAAGCCTTTGAAATTTTTTTTAGTCTTGAGTTGTTTGTCGAGGTTTTTTTAGTTTTTTGAGCGAAATTATATTGGTTGATAAGTAAATGTTACTTGACATGTTTTTTTTTTCTTCTGTGTATATTATACATATAATTTTATCATAGAAATTAATGGTTATATGGTTTATCAATTATCAAACCAAATACAAGTAGTAATGATTAATTTGGTTATAATTTTAATTTGATTAATAATTTTACTTTTATTGTAAATAGATTATATGCGTTAATTGATTTGTCTTAACAATTTAACATAGGTGGCCCTTTTCTCCGACGTGGCAAATATCAGTTACATGCCACGTCATACACCCCGCACTTTTTTCGCGCCTAATATTAAACCCCACCCCCACTATAAATCTCTGGTTTTCAATTTCATCTCCGAAACTTCTCCGATTCAAAAACAAGCATTCTCCGAATTCCTCTCTGCCACCAATCTTCGCCGGAGAGAAAAAAGAGTCCGCCGGAATGGCAGGCGATTCAATCAGGGAATGGGTCTCCGAGCACAAGATGAGAACCGTCGGTAAACAATTTAAACCCTTCGTTCTCTCGATTTCATGTTCTTTCCAAAATCATTCTATCGTTTGTTATCGGCTATTGAGAAAGTTAGGGTTTGTTTTTCTCTGTGATATTGGAAAAAGCTTGCTTATGGGCTAGCGGGATTGCTGGCTCAATAGCCTACAACTGGTCTCAACCCAACATGAAAACCAGCGTCAAGATCATCCATGCCAGGTAATTGCATAGCTGATTTAGGGTTCATACAGACGAAACTAATTCTTTTTATGCACATTTGGGGGTAATTGGTTAATGATTGTAGCTTGCTAGGGTCGGACTTTTTAATACATGAGAAATCGTTTCGTAGATTCGATCTCGATGTTCGGACTGAACTGTGATCAATCTGTAATAGAACTATCAACTATTATGTTGCCATTATTGGTATCAGGTTTCTTCATTCCACCTGCTAAGTATCCGATGTAATTGAAACATGACAGAAACGTGATCAATCTTCGAATTGGTGGGTAGAAATAGATGAGAGTATCAACTGATCATTCCTGCAACACGTCAGATTGGATGAACTCTACTGTTCTAATGTTCTGCATTTACTCGTGCTCACAGATTTGGCGAATCTTCCTCCAAAGTTTCGAAAAACCTCGAAATGATAGCAATGTGACTTAGTTATCTACATTATTCTACTGAGAATTGTTAAATTATTGTTGTTTTCGAATCCAGGATGCACGCACAGGCGTTTACATTGGCTGCTCTGGTCGGAGGTGCGGCTGTCGAATGGTATGAACGTAGCCTCACCGAAAAAAGCAAGTGAATGCTCGAAGATTACTAAGGATTTTTCGGACAAGAGGTTGTTCATGGCGTCCTTCTCGATCAGCAAAATTTTGTTGTTAACTAACATTTGTTCATTGGTTGGAGAGCTAAGTTTTCTGTAACTTGATATGGGTTCAAGAATTTTATATAACTTTTTCATACAAAATCTCGAAAAAGATCTGCGTAAATGCACGATCTATCGGCCATACGAGACCCTAAAACCGTGCTAACTTTCGAGTAAAAACATGCACGATCTCGATCTCTCCGCCATACAAACAATAGAGATACTGATTTGAAGAAGCATCAAGAAAGATAAGTGTGAATGTGTGATCTATTTGTCATTGCAAAACCGTAAAAGGGCTAAAACCATACTTATGCGGTAATGTGAGTACCAAACATGCATAATCTCGATCTTTCAGCCATAGTACTCATTCGAGTACACATGTTACCGATCTATCGAGGGTGTTCCAACCGCTGAAATCGACACTTGTTTTCCGCCAAGAAAACGAGAGCAGGAATCGACTAATTCATTCCATGGCGGAAACCTACACCTTAATGCATCCAGTATTTTCGAAATCATCAGCAAAACCCGAATGTGTTTTCTCCTCAAAAACCAATTTCAAAACTCTAATGTCCAAGAAATAACACAATAACATTTAACTCTTTATGTCCTCAGAAAGGCAAAATGTTCATAACCAATAACAGCAAAGTTCCAGCTGCCACATCAAAAGAAAAAAATCAGTTTCGATCAATTTTCCGGACCGGTCGAACCCTGTCATGTTTGCAAAACACATCATAGAATCGGTTCAATTCGAGCATTACAATCTCGTTTCGGTTCTTCTCGCCTCACCCCTCTCACCACGAAATAATTACAGAAAACTACAAACGATTCTGCGAAGTCCTCTCCGAACCATTCCTCCGACGGGGATTGCCCGAACCATTGGCCTCCCAACCGGAATCTCCTCCGCTTTCTCTGTGCTGGTTGTTCATAAGAGGGAACCATGGCTGCGGCTGCTCCTGTGTGGGGAACCTTGTCCATGGTTGTGGTGATGTGAAGAAAAATCCAGACGGATCAGCTGACGACGCAGCAGCCATTGGTCCACTTTGTTGTAAAAGCTCCCTGGTTTGGTTGAAGTGTCTCCGAGCTGCTGAGATCAACGGTGCATAATCTTGCGGCGCAGTGCCAGGCTGCGGCTGTTGATAGTACTCCTGGAGAGCTTGGACTCGGTCTCGTGCTCTTGCATTGCTGCCTTGATAAGTCGGAGTAACCGGGGGAGGTACAACTCTAACACCGGGACTGCAAGTACGATACGATGATGTGTCGAGATTTAGTGCACGTCGAAAACACAAGCAACAGACAGCTCAAATTCGGTAGTACTTTAATTACCTCGGGTTTATGAGGAACGGTTGTTGCACAAAGGATCCGGCTCTATGAGAAGACCTGACATTTGTTCTAGGTGCCGCTCTTTGAGCATTCGGGGCGAAGGAAGGAGCCTGATGCTCCCAACTCTGATAAGGGAAGCCGTACGAGCTTTGCATATCGCTAGGTACTAGAGACGGTGGATTCCAGTGAGGGTTGAAATTCGAAGCATCCGAAAGAACGGCACTTGAGCTCGAGGACGAAGAAGGGCGAATTGATGATCCAAAGTAAGCAACGTGAGGGCTGCCTGTGGAGGTTACAGCAGCAGCTGCTTGTTCAGAAAAAGCAACATGATCATGATCTGCATTTGTAACTAGTTATATGTTAGTAAAACAGACAGATAGTGCGGTAAAACCGAACTCTGAATTATCGGAATGGAAAAAGGTTTTCTTACGTGCATTCAGTGAGAACTCCCCGTCCCTGCAAAAAGAGCGCAAACATGTTAGTCACCATTTCGAAGAACTAGACTCGCAATGAGAGTTCTGTACTGTTGGAAAGAGACTTACTCGAACGATGACGGGTATCTTGCCAAGCCACCACCAAATGGGCAGTAATGAATTCCAAGAGACTGCAAGAGAGCATCAAACTTAGAGAACAGCTAAATATCATATTCCCACTCTAACAATGTCGCATTTCGATGCGATTATTCAAAAGGCATGCATCAGATATGAAACCAATCGAGTGTAAGGCTTTTCAAGATAATTGAAAGGAAATCTACATCCTGCAAACTAAATATACTAACCACTTCGGAGAGGCTGTAGTAAACATCCTCATCGAGAGCCCAGTCTTCCATGCTGATCTCAGGGGCCGGTGGACGCGAACCACTCCCAAAGAGCCATTGGCCTTTCTCGATTTTCCGACAGTTAGGGCACTGCATTGCCCCCTTCGTATTGAAGGCCGAACCAATGCAATCTGCCAATACATTGATATAGTAAATCAATCTATAAGTAGGGTTTTTCACATAAGCTTTAGCTTGTGACAAGAAAATTACAGATCCTGAACAGTAGAACCAGTAGGGTTTTTACATAGGCTTCTAACAAAGGCATTATCGAGAAATCTGCAGCTTGAAAAACAACATAATGCGGCCTGGAAACAACCGAAATTAACGATTCGTAATACAATCATCTTCAATTGCCACATCCTATATCTCTAGCAGCTAAATCAATGCAAATTCCTCATATGAAATCCTTGAACCAAATCACAATCCTGACTATCATCAGTAATCATCAAACAGAACGCCACAACAAAGATCACATAGCACAACAATCTTCTAGCCTGTACAATTCTGTAATTCCAATGCAATATAATAAAAAAGAATCAAATCAAAACTCATCAAAAGATCAATTATCCAAAATTCGGACAAACGTAACCCTAGATCTCAACTCAAACACCAGAATTCCATTAATAGAAAGGAATTGAGAATTGTTTTACCGAGATGGAATTGGTGCCCGCATTGAAGCTTAGCCCACGATCGCTCCCCTGCGTCCGTTACAGCTTCAAGACAAACCGAACAAGAAACAGCACAATTACCATACCCTTCACTTCCTCCGGCGCCGGCGGTGACGCCGTCGCCGTCGTCATCGACGATCGAATTGTTTTCACTGTTACCCAATCCCATCACAGGACTAATGAAAAACCCACCAAAAACGAAAACAAAATTCCACGATAAATTATGAAATCAATTCAAAACCCTCCAATCACAGCTATCGCAATTTGCAATTCAATTGGTAAAACCGCCAAACCCCTTTCAGGAATTGGGGAAACGGATGAATATATGAAGAATTAACGAAGAAAAAATTGCGACGAATTCCTTCCTTGACAAGGATTTTGGATAGCGGACAGGGAAAAACAATTTGGATTTTTCTTTTTCTTTTTTCTTATGGCTGCCCGTTTGGCGCCGTTAGATTTGTGGAGGTTGGATTATTGTTGGGAGATGAATATATTTATGTAATATAAATGTATGATGTTTGCAACTTTGGTCACAAGAGTTTTTCATAGTGTATGCTTTGGTCCTTCTAGTTTTTGAGGGATGGGGATTTTGTACAAGGTGATGTTGGTTAGGGTTTCTGGTAGTGGTAGATAATGAAAGGTATTTTTCTATCGTATTTTATATTGAAAACGAAAGACGATTAGATGAAATTCGGTTGGAGGGGAGTTATCAAATGTGAAGTGTTGTTTTTGAGTGGGTGTTGACGGTTGCAAAACACTGGTTGACAATTGATAAAATAAATAAATATTCATTTTGTAGTATATTAGCGAAATATCGAGAACAAGGGTATGATAAAAAAAAAATTAGACAATATGAAATCTGAAAGGAATTACGAAATGTTAGTGTAGTCCTCATTTTAATTCGGCATTGATGGTGACTGCGAAACACTGGTTGACATATACAATGATAAATAACTGTAACATCAGATTAGTTAATTGTCAAAAATAAAAAAAGGAATAGAGAAGAATCTAGCTAGGCAAAGATATGATTGGAAAGAAATGATCGTATGTGGGGTTGACATTTTTGTTTAGATTGGGTGTTTGTCGCCGTAAAATATTGGTGGTAACGTATATGATGGAAAAAAATAAATCCAGTAAGATGGAAAACAATGCAATCAAATGGAGGAGTTAGCAAAATACGTGGGTTTTGGTTACTCTTACAAGGATATGATTCGCTTTTATTAATATGATGAGTTGGCTCCTTCTCGACTCTATTAAAACCCTTTTAGTCGTCGTCAAAATCTTCTTGTGAAAACAAATCAAAATATTCAGTATTTATAACAATAATATCCGGGACAAGTGTATCTCCATTTATGACAAACTTTTAATTACAATTACTATTATATATACTCAACTTATCATTATTTGTTAACTTAAATTCTCTTTTAAGTTCAAGGTGTTGAAAGGGAATGTATGCAAATGTTAGGTACTAATTTGTAACTTCTTTTAACCTTTGTTATCTTTCTGTTAATTTGTTTGAGTGTGGGGGTGGGTCATGTCAGATTAGAAAAAACTGGATTTGGGCTGGCTTTTTCATGTGCCAACTGCCAACCTTGGAATCAAATTCTTTTTCCAATATTTATTACCATAAATAACAAAAATAAAAAATAAAGACAATTTACTAGTATTTTTATTCTGTTTCCAAAATAGCAAACTAAAAAAAAAATTAGAGGGAAAAAGACATTTAATTTACTGCCAAATACAAAATTTAATAATTTGAAATTTCTTTATATAAGGAACTAAATTACATACTGTCTTTTATTCTTATTTATCTATGGAAATGAAATGACCCATTTTTGTCTTCTTTGGATTTTTACTGCCTTTTATTCTTATTTAATTATGGAAATGGCCTATTTTTTTTCTTTTTAGATTTTTCTATATTTTAAAACTAGGAATATAATTGATAGTGAAACAAAAATGAAATTTTTGGCACTAATAATTATACCATTTTCTCTATTTTTTCATAGTTGAATAGCTTGAAATTTGTAATATATGGAACCAAATTGTATACTACCTTTTATTCTTATTAACTATGGAAATTACTCCTTTTTGCTATATGTATAATTTATCATCCTTTTTATTAGTGTTATTACGATTTTGTTATTAGAATTGAGGAATAATAGTTTGATTTTCGAGAAGTGATTGAAATAATATGTGATTCAACTCACTCTTTTACTCACATTGACGTACAAATGTGTATACAAAAAGGTTATGTTGATCAAATCACCCCGACACACTTAATCATTCACTAAATCATTGTTTATATCTCAAAATGAAATCAACTCTTTGTTGTATATTAAACTTATAAAGGATAGAGTAGGATGAAGTTTACAACGAAAAAACTCGTTTAAAATGGAATTGTATAGTTGTATGACTAACCAAAAAAGGAAATTATACTAAAACCATACGATTTACTAGTATCAAAAGATGACAAGAATAAATACTTACGAAGAATAGTGTAATATTTATTCTCTTTTTATTTTGTATTCATCGAAAGGATTATCTCAAAAAAATATGTAATTTTTTCAAATGTATAAATATTATAATTTGGTGTTTAATTGTATTTTTTTTTAATATAAGATGAAATTTTATTAATGAATCAGAAAACAAACGAGTGTTACATAATCATAGAGTAAATCAGAAGAAGCCAAGGAATGCTAGCGACGAACAAGCTCGTGGGCCGCTCTATTCCGAAATCTCGTATAGAAAACGACTAGCGGTTATGTGATACTAGAGCCCAACTAGAATGGGCTAATATATTGAGCCCATGAAAGCCTAGTTAGGAAGTCGAACTGGGGCGGGTATTCTTGACTTCCCAACCAAGACAAACAACTTAAAAAGCCGGCGAACGTTCCAAACTCCGATCGGAAAAACGCCTCCAAATCCGTGTCTCCGATCGACCACCGAATCCGATCAACCACTGGTCCTGCTAGATCCAAACAATCCATCCATACCCAGCTAGAGTTTCCGTTCTTCTCCCTTTTCCCTCAAATGGCGGGAGCGACTGCGATGATGGAGGATACGAACTTCGAAGACGATCAAATCTCGTCCATGTCGATAGACGACATCCTCAGAGCTTCCAGGCTCCTCGATACCGAAATCCGGATCCTCAAGGTTTTCTATCTTTCGTTTTCTCTTTCAGATACCAGTGCTTTCGCTTTTAGGATTGTGTGGAAATTAGGGTTTTGATTTGTTTGTTTGCTTATAGGAGGAATTGCAAAGGACGAATCTGGAGCTGGAGTCTTACAAGGAGAAGACTAAGGAGAATCAGGAGAAGATCAAGCTCAACAAGCAGCTTCCTTACTTGGTTGGAAACATTGTTGAGGTAATTAAAAGCGTCTGCAATGGTGATTACTGCTTGACTGAGCTCTGACCTCTGTGATTTCTAAAGTTTTTTTTTTGAACTTTTGGTTTAGATTCTGGAGATGAATCCGGAAGATGATGAAGAAGAAGATGGTGCAAATATCGACCTTGATTCCCAGAGGAAAGGGAAATGTGTTGTTTTGAAGACCTCTACCCGTCAGGTGAAGAGTTGAATCTCACTAATTTCGATTGTAGTATTCATGTTTATGATGTTTAGATGCTCTGTTTAGTCTTTCAGAAATTTACAAATTTCTTCCAAAATTTTTGTGTTTGGGATGTTGGATGCATTGTTTCGTTTACCAGAACACTAAGATAAGTTGATTTGTTTCTTTGTAGACAATCTTTCTTCCTGTCGTTGGTTTAGTCGACCCTGACAAGTTGAAGCCTGGGGATTTGGTTGGAGTTAACAAGGACAGTTACCTAATCCTCGATACTCTACCATCAGAATACGATTCGCGAGTCAAGGCTATGGAGGTTGATGAGAAGCCTACAGAGGACTACAATGACATTGGAGGCTTGGAGAAACAGGTAACCAGCTCTTGGCTTTTTGCCATCTATTTATCAGATGGCAATGTTTGAATAATTACAAGTCTTAATTCTCAAACATTTTGTCTGTAGATTCAAGAACTAGTCGAGGCCATTGTCTTGCCCATGACTCATAAAGAGAGATTCCAGAAATTGGGCATTCGACCTCCGAAGGGTATTCTCTTGTATGGTCCTCCCGGTACTGGGAAAACATTGATGGCTCGTGCCTGTGCTGCACAGACGAATGCCACTTTTCTTAAGCTGGCAGGTCCGCAACTTGTGCAGGTATGGATTTCCTTTGCGGCTGCTCTTACTTCTTGCTGAATGTTGTTTCGAGTCTTAACTCATCGAGATTGTCTTATGTGGTAGATGTTCATTGGTGACGGAGCCAAACTTGTCCGAGATGCTTTCCAACTAGCAAAAGAGAAGTCACCATGCATCATTTTCATTGATGAAATTGATGCAATTGGAACAAAGCGTTTCGACAGTGAGGTAAGTGGCGATCGAGAAGTCCAGAGGACTATGCTGGAGTTGCTGAACCAGCTCGACGGGTTCAGCAGCGACGACAGGATAAAGGTTCGTTTCTTCGAGGTTTAATGAGTTGCCCGTATTTAGAACAACTTTCCTCAATCAAATGTAAGCAGTAAAAAATCGTCTCTCCTGTGTTTCAGGTGATTGCTGCGACAAATCGAGCCGATATCCTCGACCCAGCTCTAATGCGTTCCGGTCGTTTGGATCGGAAGATCGAGTTCCCCCACCCTACCGAAGAAGCTAGAGCCCGAATCCTACAGGTTTGTCCCATTTCTCCCAGACCCTTTCTGAAGCTTTAGCTATAGAAGTACAGAACCGAACCCTAACTTGTGTGGTATTGCAGATCCACTCGAGGAAAATGAATGTCCACCCGGATGTCAACTTCGAGGAGCTAGCCCGTTCGACCGACGACTTCAACGGAGCACAGCTCAAAGCTGTGTGTGTGGAGGCAGGCATGCTTGCTCTCCGACGGGACGCAACTGAAGTGAACCACGAGGATTTCAACGAAGGTATAATCCAAGTGCAAGCGAAGAAGAAGGCCAGTTTGAATTACTATGCATAAGTTGAGAAATTAAACCGTGGCTTTGAGCCTTTGATTGTTGCACGATCCTCTCCTAAGGTTATGAGTTGTTGAATTCTTTGTTATGGTACTTGTCCTTTGTTATTGTATTACTTATTTGAATGGAAATCAGATTCCGAATCCAATTCAGGTTCAGATTCGTTGTGTTTTGTGTTCCTAGGCTGCGCGGCCAATCAATGCTGGTGTCAAGGTTTCTTCGCTCTGTTTTAGGGTTGACATAAACTGAAAACTATGATCGTAGTGACTATTTGTTATCCCCTCGCGTCTCTATAACCCGAAAGCTCTCACTCGGACTTCTGTGCTCCGACTTGTGCACATTCAGTTGGCACTGATACTCGAGTCTATGTGCTGGATGAGCAGTTCGGTTGCGCCATTCTCTGGACTGCACCATCATCCTTATATTTCACATTTACTGATGTAACATGACTCGTAACATGCCAGTAAGTTAATCTGTTCATCTCGAGATCTGGAACTAGGATCAATGAACAATCAGGGCTTCACTGGTGCATAATAATCAATTTCGAAACAAGCTTAAACCGATGAAATACTACAATGGAAACTAGTTTCGAACTCGCAACAAAATACATAGTAAGACACCCTATATGTCCCTACTCAACACGGCAGATGCTGCCGTGTATATACTACAGCGTGGTCGTACGTTGCGCGAATCGCTCGAGAGGAAAGCTGGACGACTGTTCTTCTGTGGGACTTCTTGATCATCATCGGCCGTGGTTAGTAGTAAGCCATGGTTATCGTCAGCACTCTTTCTTCACATTATTTGGAAAGGAGTAACTCCAATCTCCAGTGGGCAAAGGTATTGTCCTAAAGAAACCGTTGGACCTGATGCCGTAAATTTCAGCAACCTAGGAAGGCTTATAGTGGGGATCATCAACCTAAAATCCTGACAACCTTGTAATCATCTGACAACTCGTCATACCCGAAACCACACACTTTAAGTCTATCAAAGATTCTTCTTTCCTTTGCGGGATGGGTGATTGCGTGCAGCTCCCCTGTTGATGGGTTAAATACTACGAAACCATGTGGATAGTTGGAAAGAGAATAGCATACCAGACCGTGAAAAGAACCCATCAACCTCACTTGCGGGGAATCGCAAGGGATCTGGTTGGAGAAGAAGCCGGTATCGCCACCATACTTCTGTTTCCAGTAGCGTAGTGTGGTCTAATTTTCTGTCTTGGAGGAAAAGAGTAGAGTTGGAGTTTGCGGAAAGAGAACGATGGAGCTGGCCACGAATGAATTCAGGGTGGTCGATCATCGAGAGCCACTGCTTCGATACACGACTGTACCTCGCGAGATCCTTGGTCCCGAGTCGAGGCAGAATGTCGACTATGACGTCTTGAGGAATCTGATCCGACAGGTTTCATATCCACTATCTAAACCGTTTTAATAATGGTTACAGTGAAAAATTATCAAACTTCGTTGATTTTAATACCGTCACTGTATTTGATTGGAGTTATGATGTTAACCGGCGGTTATTATTAACCGAACAAACTAACCAAATACTCTTCAAATTTGACGAATCAATAACGAAGAATATTTAAACTAGATATATCTTATTATCTCCACATGACAAACACAGTCTTTTCGGATTTCAGTTACAGAACTACAATACATCATAATTCAAACCAAAACCCCGACTACTTCTCGATGAGTTCGAAACTGAAACCTGATCACCCTCACCACCAAACACCTTAGCAATCCTCTTGGTAGGCACAAGAGGCAAGTAGGAAGACACCTTGTACCCTTTCTCAGCAGTGCTCGAGACGGTGTCGTTGTACTTCTCTGACCAGTAGGCCGCGGTGGGGACCACCACGTCAGCCACCTGAGGGAAGAGCGGGAGCTGGTTGAGCCTGCGCCATGCCGAGGCGGCACATTGCTCCGCTTTAGGCTCGTAGGCAGTGTAAAGCTCCTTCGCCTTGGGCTCGTACTTGGTGTACACGGCTTTTGCCAGCCCCGTTACGCCAGAGCGCTGCACCTCTGTTGCTACTGCACGCGCTGCTCCTGGAGCGGCCTGGGTTGCTGTGAGTGCTTGGGATGATACCTGCTTGACGACTGTGGGGACGTGGCTGTCCAGAGTGGTCACGGATTCATCTACCTGTGAACAAAGATTGTTGCAGTTTTGTTTAGCTTTTGGTGATGGATAAGAGGGTGATGCCTAACAAAGCACAAATCGGAGGAGAATTTGTGATCCAGAGTACAGAAACATGCAGTTCCTCAAGCAAGGAGCGAATAAGAAACCCCAATGGAGCCTAAAGGATAATCATTTCTTATTTCAAGAACAAAGAACAGTAGAATACACCAAAGTTTGAGCAAACTAAGCAACTGCTGTCGAAGTTGCAGAAAACAAACCACAAAGTAGAGGAGAATTCATGATGCCAAGTACAAAAACATGCACTTTCTCGCACAAGAGAATCGTAAAAATCAACCAAAAGTACGTATCATGCATCTTCTGGAGCAAAATAAGGAACCCTATGGAGCCGCAAGGATCTAGATGATCATCATTTCTTGTATCATGAACAAAGAATGCACAGGGTTTGATGCAATTAAGAAAGTAGGCAGTTACTACTCTAAAAGTTGCAGAAAGCAAACAATAACCTTAGTCCGATAAAACTCAACCGAGAATATGAAGATATATATCTACATACTTAATTCAAATCGCTTTGGCCTTCACAAGAACTCTAGTGGGAATAAGCTAACTAATCAATTCGAAGTTATTCACTTTTGGGATTTGAACAAAGCTCAGCAGTGAAATGTGATGACAATTCTTCAATCAAATTTCCTTCACAGAGACTCCACAGGTTATAGCCAAATTCTCTCTTCAGAGCTACAATTACTAAGACAAAACTTGCAGAAAACAAACAATAACGAACTACTCAATCAACAATGATGAGATAATCTCCAATAAGACACCATTTACCTTCGGCTTAATCAAAATTTCCACGCACAAAACGAACTACCCAATCCAATTCGAAAATTCTACTAGTTATGAAAAAACCAACCAAAAATCACTGACCTTTCGATCGACAAACTTGAGGACTCCGATCGGGAGATCCTGATACTTGTCATAAACAGGACCCACAACGCTCTTCACATTTCCTTCCATGGTCTCCACACGAGGCTTCAGCGGACCAGCCTTGTCCTTGGCGTAGACGTAGAGGTTCGTGAATGTCACCAGCGCGTGAACCCCTGCAACTTGCACGAACTGCAAGTACTTCAGTCTCTCTTCCTCCTCTCTCGTCTGCCACAACAAACAAATTAAACAAAATCCCCGAGATTTCAATCGAATAGGAGAAAATCGAGAATTAGTACCAGTGGAGCAGGAGTGGCCGGGTTAGCGTTTGTTTCAGCCATCTTCGTCGGAACTGCTGATTACGAGAATACAAAAGCGGCGACCGGAGTGACAAACAGAAATAGGAAAACCGCCGGAGATTCGAAAAGCTGGAAGATTCCTTTTTTCTTTTCTTCTTTCTGTTTGTGTTTTGTTTCCTTATTTTTCCTTTTGAATCGTAACGGACAATTTATAGGAGACGGCGATCCGCCGTGTGAACGGAGGCAGGCGAGGAACGTGTGAGGCACACGTGTCGTGATGCGACTGGTGGGGCGTGGGAACACGGCGTTGGCGGGCTTAGCTAAGTTTGCACCCGCGGTTAAGGAAGGCGTCAATGAATGACTATTTAAATATCGAATCTGATTGGAAGTCTGAGTCGAATCGATCTTTAGAATGCTATCCGAAAAAGTAGTCATATTATTTCCATGATAAGACTTAAGAGTATATCATATGATAATTTCATTTTACCCGATTTCAAGAGTTCAATTTTAATCGGATTAGTAGCTCAGTTCGTTGGGTTACATGTCTTATTAAAGGTCACAGATTTTTCGAGTTTTAAAATCATTGGCTACGAATTGATTGGGGTTGAACAATCTTGTCCTAAAATACATGGGCAAAAGAACATTCATTTCTCCATTTGAGTCCAACTCATTGCTAAAGGGCTTAAAGCCCAATCAAATAAAATAAGGCCCTTACATATTGCTTTTGTTCAAATATAATCTAAAGTTACATTTTTAGAGTAGAATAATTATTTAATAATTATTGGGTCAATTATCTATTTCATCCCGAATCTATCGTGCGGGTTACAAAGTAGTCCGGAACTTATCATTCCTCGTGTGGTGACCCGTTGGCATGGGACGAGAATCGGGTTGTCTTTCCACGTTGACGGTTGGGTTTTCGATACTTTTGTCATATCAGTACCTCCACGTCAAATAGAAAAATAATAACAAAATGATTTCGGGTCGAATCGAACAATCCTTTTCCAAATCAAACCAGATCATTCACCCCCAACATTTTGTAATCTTGATTGGCCAATGGCATTTGATGCAATAGAGATTGATAGTAGTCCTCCTATCAAACTCGGTAGATTGATGAACACCTCAATCATTGCTTAGCTTGATCGATATAAATCCATCTAAATCTTGCTCCAATCATATCCCACTTAAACTTTGATTCAGCTATATCTTTTTATTATGATTTATTTCGTCCGAACATATCGTCAATATGTTTAATATTATGATATTTGATTATCTTTTTGTTCTCAAAGGATGGTGCCAAGAGCAAGATCATGAGAAGATTCATATTGCAATAAATCTGGTTGATGTGGTTGGGTATAAAATGGGACCATTGTTATTAATTCTTCTAAGGTTTTTGGAATCATTATTTAATGTTATAATAAATGAGCTACCTAGCAATTTCATGAATAATGAATATGATTTAACAACTCATTTCCCACTAAATGCCGTGTGAAAAAATTCACTATGCGTTAAATTTTAGTCGGTGATTTCAACTAATTGATTATTTAATTCTTTGCTTAATTTTTTTTGTTGTTGTAATAATTTAATAATTATCATATGTAAATTAAGAATTCAATCATAGCTAATTTTTTTGGAAAAGCATGAATGATAGAGTAATATTTTTTTTGATAATAATTTTTGTGCCTAAGAAATAATAAGTCTCAAAAGCTAACCAACTTGAGGCCACCCGAAATTGTTATGACTCCGACAGCCAAATTTCTCGGGAGCATCCTACAGGCGATCTAATGGTCAAGATTCATTTTCGTTATTTTTAAAAAATACTCTTTCTATTTCAACTTTTCTTTCTCTCTCCTCTCTCTACTCTTCTCACGAAAACTAAATATAACAATTACATAACAATGATGTAATAATGATGTAACGTGGATATAAAAATTTACATATAAAGTCGACATAATGAGTCTATTAAAAGGACATAATAATAAACGCATAACAGACTCGTAAAGTGTATATATCATCGACATAAAAGAGTTGTAAACTGGACATAACGATGATGTATTCAACTACTCATAAGTTGGACGTAACAACGAAAAAACGAGCACGTAAAATGATTGTAAGCTACATAACATACTCTTACCATGACAATATTAATGTGAGTTTTTTCTAATATTTTTATTCCGAAACTATCCCATTCAAATCAATTTGTTTGACTCATTTTCAGCCGTTGAATGACAGTTGACCTAAAAGTAATATGATCCAATCGCTTAAGATCTGTCGGGACGATCTCTAGGGACCGTCTCTCATAACCCGTAGCTGGGTTGGTGGCCACCAACCAAAGGTTCTAAACTTTATGAGACAGCAAGAGAAAGTATCCAAACCAAACCAACCAATGAAAAGACTGATCGGTTATGTACTCGAACATTGCAACCAATAATTCGACATCGAAAATTCTGATTAAGTTAGATCGTATTGAAGGAGACATCCTAACCGAACTAAACCAAGCCCTAATTTGATAATCATATATTCGAACCTTGAAACTCACTTCCATAACAAAAGGAAAAAAAATATTAGAGGTGAAACTAATTGACAACTTCAATGACAAAGACATAACACCAATTGGGATACCTAATCATATGTTCTAATTTTGAAATCTCGACACGGCTATGTTCACGTCCGCGATGAGATTTCTCGACCTCCATATTGAAGATACCAATCGAAAAATTATATTATTGAACTAGACCCATGTTATCAAAAATCTAACCCATTCATCCTTGAAACCACTAAAACCACCTATACCAAAATCAATGTATCATTTTCCACTCGAAGAGTGTTAATTATGACAGAAAGTCTCAAATCCGCTAGAATTAAACACCAAAATCTAGAAGAATTGGGAATATATCGCTTTGTGGCCCACAAAAAACATATTTATCGGAATTGACCCCAAATCCGGCCGATTATCCACCTTGAAAACGGTACTCTAGTTGTATCAATCAAACCTCCCCTACCACCAGAACCATCAAATTAACACCAACAAATATTGAAATTGTATCACAAGAGAAACCATGACTATATTCCCAATCCGAACATATAACAAGTAGTAGAAAAAAAGTATAAACGTATACTATTACAAACAGAACCAACCCCCAACAAATGAACCCAGAAAGAAGAAGGAATCAAGACAGATGTTGATTAGAGAAACCTCTTTGCTTCTGAGATCAGCTAGCTTCTGCACCTAGTAATGGCGCTGCATCCACGCTGGTAAGGGTTAGCCTGCCCGCCGCTCTGGCAATTGTAGTAAGAAGCTCCCCTGTTCGAACAGGGGACCGTGTTCCTCTGCAACGCACCGTAGCTTATGTACCTCCCGTTCGACTGCTGCAGAACCCTCCTGCTGATCTCCGACTCCATCCCAAACTCCTCCACTTCTCCCAATTCGCCAACCGTCCTCATCGGCATCCACGCTTCTGCTCCTCCTCCGCCGGCGACCGCCGTTGTTCCTGCCAGAAACAGAGCAATCAACACCGTGGCGCAGAAGAAGATCAAACTCCTGCTGCTGCTGGTGCCTGCCATTGTTTGATAAAAAAAGGAGGAGTCTTTTTGAGGAGCCCAAGTGGGGGATTTCAATTCTTGTTTCTGGGTTTCCTCTGTTATGAACTTTGTCCAAATGGGTTGTCTTTGTCTCCTCTGTTTCTGGTTGTGAAGTGGTGATTTCTGGGAGGAAGCCGGCTGAGGAGTTGGATGCTTGCTTTTGGGAGGACTTGGGATATTTGGAGTGTTTGTTTGTGTTGATTCTTTGCTTTGTGGGGGGTTTGGACAACCGGCTGATTGGGAGCAATTTTAAGGACTTGTTCTTGGTAGGACTTTGGCCAGTGATACAATTAAAAAAAATTGAAGATAATTTATTTTGGGGGTTGGTATCTTTTGATGTAAATTGTTTACTTGGATGCCATGGTTTGTTTTGTTTGAAGAAAGGGGTGTTTGTGGGGAACTACTCAATAAGGGTTTGGAGTGAGAGTTTTGAAATTGGGCACTAATTACTTTGGTGATTTAGAGATATATATGGAAAAAGTTTCGGTATCTTGAAAATATTGGTACTCTTTATATTATATTTTGGGTTTAAAATTATAGTTTTTTAGGTTGTCAGGTTTGTATTTACGGTTCAGAACATAGCATTAAGGGCTAGAGTCTAATATTCAGGTTAGGACTTATTTATTTTGATTTATTGTCAAAAGTTAGAGTTTGTGATGATATCGCGGGACGTAAAATTGGTGAGTCTGACAATATATGGTGAAATTAACCGTTTAAATTGTTGTAAATTGTGATTATGTCGAGATTGAACTAGACTATTTCGATGAGTGATTCCAGGTAGTGTCATATGGTTTTTGAATCACTATAAAATTCGAGGGGAAATGGGGGGAAGCAAGGTTGAGCTCTTGCTGATAGAGGCGTTAGATTTGTCGACTCAAACCAAGCTCAAGTAACGAGACGGAAGTAGTCAAACACCCAAGTAAGACACGAGTATAAAGAAATGGTATTCAAAAAGTTATCAACCCAACAACTAATCTAATACTTAACGCTATTGTATTCAAGTTGTCACCTCATATAGAGCAATTAGGGCTTGGTGTAAACATGTATTAGTGAGTGTATCATAATTTCATAATTTCAAGCTTTGTGCTCATGAAACTATGATACATGAGAAAAAAAAACATAATTCTATACTAGAATGTCACTTAAAACATAATTCTAGTAATTCATTATTTTCACCACAAACATTAACACAAAGTGGTAGTCAAATTGATGGATGGATCATTTGAGTACCATTGTAAAAGGTTGAATTTGATGGAAAAGGTTAGGTGAAATTTTTACTAGTTAACTTGACAAGGTATTTTTGAGAATAAACAATGTCATGTTGGGGAGTTAGGTAATTAAACATTCAACTATGTTAGGAAACCTTGTTATAATTAAACAAAATGATTGATTACAACTCAAGTCTTTGACTAATTAAGAATAAGTCATTGTTAGCCAAGTTCTTGTGAAAGTGTTGTAATTATAAGGCTAGTTTGATTGGTTCGACCATGGCTCGTCTCGAAGGGTTAACCGCCGACGAGTGACACGTTGAACTAGACGCCAACTTTGGAAAAGCTACTAATAATTCGAGTTGGTGTACGATCAAAATCATATCAGATGATTCGAAGACGAACCCTACTTAGCAAACATTCCCGAAATAAACTTTTTAGCAATCACTTTACTAAATCAACCCAACCTTCTAAACCGAGACGATCGCCGATGAAAAATTGTCAAAATGAATTAAGATCCTTAAAAAAGCAACTATCATGTACAAAAAAGTTTTGGTCTAGCTAGAAGAGTAAGGTGACGAATAATATAATGATAATGTTTATCATCCATGATTGTATTTCTGACTGCTCAACAAGAAGAACAACAACCAGCAGCAATGGCAGGTGAGATCAAATGTCATCTCGGTTGTTAACAAGAGTGGATGAAATAAACATGTGGACAGTTTTGTAACGAATACTCTACGTACCACTTGTGTGTTTTTCTCTTATCTCGAAAACGCGTCAAGATTGTGCACCAACTTAATTAGTCGAAATGATATCATACTTTGTTTTCTTTAGTTTGTTATGATAACAAAGAGGAAGAAAACAGTAGCATTCATAGTCTTTTTTTTTCATTCGTTTCAACACAAGTTTACAACCTCTCAAAACCCAGAGGAATCGGCAACGAGATAATTATATAAGTGTCCGTTCGTGAGATTAGAGTATGCCTTACTTTGAACCTGATAATTCTAATCGTCTAACACATAATTCTACTAACAAAAACAATTAATTATTCTTGTAAGGTTTATTTAGTCATCGTCGTCGGTCCAACTTATAGTGTTGTGTTAATGAAAATATAGAGTTAAAAACATTAGTGGTCACTCAATTTGAGGGTAGGTATGTAACAATTTCAACCAATCCGTTCACTTTTAAGCTCTTCGATTAGGTAATAAATCATAATTTCCATCCAACGGCTTTACGTTTCATTTCTCAATAACCCCCAATACATACACATAAGTTGTGCGAACCTGAACTTTAATAAAATCTTCTATTTTGGAGAGAGCATGTCATTGAATTATATTATTAAGATGCTACAAGAAAATGAAGTTTTAAAAACTGTAATTATAAACGATTTCTAACTATTTAGTCGTCTAAAGATATTTAAAACTAGTTTAGCCTATTAATAACCGAGTTTTGGGACAATAATATATATATCTCGACCATATTTTTTCTTACCACATTTTTTTTATCGAGATACCTCACAGGAAAGCGCATAGTTTTTTCTTTTCTTACCACGTTGAATTAGTCATATTCCAGAAGCACATCATATAATTGATTACAAGGCCAATTAACTAGCCATGAAATCCTTCCTCCTGATCAATCATGATAATGAAAGCCGACCAAACTCTGCATAAATAAATGCTGTGAACCTTAATTCCTCCACCTAACCCTAGAAGAGTGTTACCTGCACCTACTGCATATGCATCACACTGAAGTGAGAACTGTGGGCTCAGTCGCTGTAATAACAGTACGTACGTAGTAGAACAATTTGTCACCGCTTTAGTATTCAAGGAGGAACACGTACGAATCATGACTTCCAGATCCTAGAACAGAGCCCTGGCAACAAAGCTATACAGCGGCTACGAAGTACAAATATTCATAAAGTTTCATCTTATGTGGTATATGTAATGATGCCAAACTCCCAATTCGGGTTTTCGAATTCGAGGGTTGATACGGTCCAGTCCAGCTGGTTGGACGGAACGGAACCATTAGTTGCAGAAGGACTAAACTATAGGCGACGTAGCTGTTGGTCGTTAAATGTTGAACTCTATACAACGGATATTTGGTCACAAATATTCACCTTTATGCGACAGGAAAACCAACTTTTTTTGCAATGTCGATAAGGCGATATAGTATAGGCGATGGAGGTTGCGACCATTTGTACTCCTCGCAAAATGTATTTCGCGACCATTTTTTGACTTTACGTGACGAATTATTGGGTCACAATTGGTCTCATTTTATGCAGTGAGCTAGCTGGTTGAGTGGTTGGTCATACATTTTGTGGCACATTCTCGGCTAGTACACGCTCACACGCTTATTCCCATATAGGAATCACCCGTAGAGACTCCCATTTTGCTTGTATGACCAACGAGAAACCACCCGTCGAGATTTTCATAGGGCGTTCACGAAATTAAATTCATATCCCCATTCAACACTAGTCGATCATCAGTCAAACTATTTATTGGTCGATCCACCAGCCAGATGGACATAACAATATTGTAAATCGGCTAGGGAGTTGGTTGGGTTGGTTGATGATTAACTCGAATGGGTTGGGGACCGTGAGTTGACTTTATCATTGTTTATTTACTAGTCCTACCTTTTAATAGCTTCTTTAACAGGGTTCACCGGGACGGCGGGACATGGCGGCAGCCGGAAGGTAGGTAGCGGGTCGGATTTTGTGGGCCTGCACCAGATCACAGGATATCAGTCGCAAATTATTAAAAGGCCCAACTCTGACGCAATGGGCCAGCGATCGAGGGAAAAGCCCAGATTGTGTAGGGTTTCTAATTTGGCGGGAGGATATATAATGGAAGCGAAATGCCGCTCTTCCGTTCCAGCTCAAAACCCAGCCGTCGTTCAGTTTTCTAGCTCTCTGTACTCACAAACTCGGTAAATCCTACTGCTCTCTTCATCTTTCTCTCTAATTGGGTCTCTCTGTATTGGAATCCCAATTTCGACGTTTCTGATTTTGTGGTGTTGTTGATTTAATCAGGCGAATTTTGAGCTCTGAAAGTTCTTGTTCCCGGATTAATCAACCAAGATGCAGAACGAAGAAGGCCAGAACGTGGATCTCTACATCCCGAGGAAATGGTGAGCTGAATCAGAACTTTGTAAAGGAGTTCATCTGGTTTTAACCCCATATGGATGGAGTGTTGACGCGTTTGATCTTTGGTTTTTGCAGCTCGGCCACCAACAGGCTGATTACCTCCAAGGATCATGCTTCCGTCCAGATTAACGTCGGTCATTTGGATGCTAACGGCCGTTACACTGGCCAGTTCACCACTTTTGCTCTCTGTGGATTCGTCCGTGCTCAGGTAAATTTGCCGTTTGCTTCATGTAGTAGTTTGTTTGGTAGGTGAATTAAGCTCGTGTGTTTCTAGCTGATGGTCTGCTTTGATACTTCCTAGGGTAGTTTGTGAGAATGTTTGGACTGATTATCTGGAATTTTGAATCTTGTGGGTCGTTTACAATTTGGTTGTTCGTCTCTATTTGTAATAGCCCAGCTTAGTATAGAGTTGCCTAGATAATGTTTCCCATGCGTTAGATGAGTTTACAGAATAAGAGTTCATTACCGTGTTGTGCTCTGAATTCATTTGCTTGTTATCGCTGATGCTTAGTTGTTATGATGTTATAGTAGTTCAGTCGATGTTTGATTAAGCTGTTGAAGGGTTTCTTTGTTTATGATATTGGCTTTGCTGCCTAATGTTTGCTGTTTTCTTCTTAGTTGGTATGAAGAAACCTTGTGCTATGTTTGTATGGATGGTTTATACTACTCTGGATTCTATGAATAGGTTCTCAATTTAGTCTTCAGCCATAGTTGTAAATACTTTGAATAGAGTGGAGAAACTAACCTAAGCTGGGTTCTCTTCTTACTGGATAATGGAGATTCAGTAACGATCTAATGCCATAAATAGGATAATCTTCTCTGCCCAGCAGTAGAATCACTACAACTGACTCCATTTAGTTTAGCTACCGTAAAACTCAACTCTTGCTCCAACTTGTTCAACACTATGCTTTGATATGGCTCTTCCAAGAAGAACATCTGCTCTAGCAATACTATGGGTTGCATAGATGTGTTAATACTATGGGTTGCATATATGTTCTAATACTATGGGTGTTATAGAAGATCTCCAATTTGGTCGACCACCTTAGTTGGAAACGTAATCTAGCTTCTAGAAGCTAGACTAATCTTCTGTGTTGGCCTGAATCGATTGTCACTCGAATCTTCATTTGTTTGTTTTGTTTTCCTACAGTGTTGCTTAAGCATATCCACCATCAATATCCTGCAATCTTATATTGCGACTTTATGATTTGTAAAAGAACTACTGTGTTTATGTTTAGTTCTTTCTTACCTTGAAATCTAAATCTGTTTCGGTCTTGATTGAATTTCAGGGTGATGGAGACAGTGGACTCGACAGGCTGTGGCAAAAGAAGAAGGCAGAACTTCGCCAGTGATCTGTCTGCCTGCAGCAAGAATCCAAACATGTTTTAGTCTGAGGAACAGAGGTGGTGTTTGTAGTATGAACACACCTGGGATTCAACTTTTTTTTGTCTTGGATTTATGTTCAGATTCAACCGTTTTCCTTCCAACATATGACAAATCATTTTCGCTACCTTATGAATGGCAACAAACGTCTGAATTCCTAGCACGTCTGTAATGTTACATTTCTTCTCCGTTACAAACTCGAAATGCCAACCATTTACTCATTTTAATAGACTCTTTACTGCTCCTTTCCCATCGGACATCCGAAGTATGCTCTCGTCGTAACTTCGACTTATAGCTCAGTAGCTTGTCGAAGCAGTAAACAACTCTAGGCATCCTTGGCCTTGGCAATGCTACAATTGGTTACATGAGGCGCACACGCACCGGTTTCCTCCTTCCTAGTTGATTGGGTAGCCGGTAAAAACTTTTTACCATGAGCTCAAGAACTAGAATTTTAACTTAGTTGTTTGGCTACGTATCGAATCAAGAACAAGAAGAATATGTAACTAAGTATTATTCCTCTTTTTTCTTAGGGATAATGTCAACACCCTTCATCCTTTGCTAGTGGGCGAGAGAATAAATCTTTTAAAAGAAGAAAGGGTTAAGCAAACTAAATGGAGGTTTCTAGAGATAATGAACGATGGTGAAGTTTTTGGTCCGTTTGGCGGGTGGGATTTGAATGGGAATGAAAAAATTTACTTTAATATATTTTGTTGAGATTTAAACTTCTTGCGTTTCACGTGCCAAACGGGTCATTTGAGATATTGTGTTGTTTTTTGTACTCAAAGTTAATGGTAACTTTGATACATCAAGCTTTGATTGTGCACAATCACAAAGCATGCTTTACACAATGGAAGCAAAGTGATTTAAAATATTTGAGAGGGGTCCCTAGAGAAAAATCATAAACCCATTATGGAACTCGAATTAGGTAGGATGGTTGTGAAGCCGTTATGAGTCAAATTTTGATTTGAAAGAACTTGCACACCTCATGAATGGATCGTATTGATCGAAAATTAGCGACGGATTTGGAATGCTCAATACAATAGGTCGGATCTTAAAGAGATATTGATTGCTTGGGAATTGGGATACTTTTGTTAATTACACCTCGATCTTCTAATTCCTTTTGTACTATTACATACATAAAAAGAAGTAACTTCAAATCAAACTTTGGCATACTCATCTTGTTTTTTAATCTCATAAATGAACCTTTTTTCTCATCGAGCTTATAAAATCACATTTAAATATGTAATTAACATTTTGGCATCTATATTAAGTTAGGTTTCACAAATTGGTCCTCTATTATGTTTACCGACTTACCGTTTTTTATTCTTCCGAACTATGATGATTCGACTCTGCAATTCAACTTAAATAACTAACGAGGAAACTAATACATATTGACACATTGTTATTATTAACTCGTGTTTCCGCTTTTTTTGTGATTACAACTACTTTAATGACATAAATTAATTGTGAAATGCATAGTAATTTTGTTAATTAGTAATTCACAAACTAGAAACATACTCCCTATCTAAGTCGGTTATGTTTATTGAGATGCCTGTTAAGAGAGTAGGGACCAGGACAGTCAACTTATGCTCAATAACTTACGATCTATGTAGTTTCGCATGTGGGGCCTACACCTTCAATAATTTGTGCTTAATCATTCTACCCGTATTTCATAGCGAAATATTAATGAAATGAAATCTCTAATTAAAACATTATACCAAATTAACTCCAAAACAATCTACTCATAAACCCTACTAGTACCCATATAACACAAAATAAAGGTACAAGTACTACTAGATAAAAGTACCAAAAGTCCCCTCACACTCCCCTAAATTTTACAGTTTTGCCACTTCATTCACCAATAAAATTTGAATTCACATAAGCGAGCAAGCATTGGGATTCTCATCACTGAAGATCTCGAACGAATCGGACGATCTGGACGAGTAAACCGAGTACGACTCACCGACTTCCGACGGCGGGGAGAGCTCCCTAGCCCCCGGGTGTACGTACGCGTAGGAGTACTGCGGCGCAGAGTAGTACGACGACGCCATACCACCGTAGCTCCCGCTGGGATTCGCCGTGTTATAACTCACCGCATAAACCGGCGGCGCGTGGTGGTACTGGTACTGATTCTGTGGAGGGAATTGATACGGATGCTGACTCGGCGGCATCCCATTGGCTGGACCGTACGCCCCTTGGACTTGCGTTTGACCTGGTGGAGGGTGCAGCGATCCAGTAGGTGCAGGTCCAACGCAAGGCTTCTGTTCCCCTTCCTCCCCGCCACCACCACCGCCGTTAACGTTAACATTACTACCGTGACTCTTACGCTTCTTCTTCTTCTTCTTTTTCGCTCCTCCGCCGTCGGTTCCTTCACCGCCAACGACAACCGCCGGAGGCGGATTCCCACCGGGCGGGAACCCCACCATCTCAACCTTCCCCTCCTTGAACTGAACCCCAACTCTTCCTCCTCCGCCGCCGCTTCCGGCAGCGGCGGCATCACCAGGCTCTCCACCGCCTTGAGCCTCTGCTTTACCGGCGTCTGTCTCTCCGCCGTCATCCCCGTCTCTATCCTCTTCTTCATCCTCCTCCTCCTTCTCCTTGGGTTTCTTTTTCTTCTTATTCTTCTTCTTCTTCTCCTCCGGCCAGAGCTCGGCGTGCTTCCCCATCTTCACCAGCTTCCTCACTAAAGCTTCTCCGTCGACGTTTCCGATCACCGTCACCTTCTGCTGCCTCAAATCAATCTCCGTCATGTACACCCCTGTAAATAACAACAATAAAACAGGTAAATATTTTTTGAAAAACAGAGCATGATGAAGAAATCAGAGCATGATGAAGAAACACAGAGTATAACCATCGATGTTGTTGAGGATCTTTTTCACTTTCCTCTTGCAGCCTTCGCAATGAACAGAGACCTTCAACACCCATGTCTTGTATTTAAGAGACGGTTCTGCTGGCGGTTGTTGTTCAGGAGGAGGAATCTGAGGGGCAGAGTTTTCCTTCTCTTCAGGTGGGTTTTGCTCTGTTTTGGGAAGCTCTGGTTTGGGTTCGTTGGCAGCCATTGAAGAGAGGTAAGCTCTGTGAATGGTTGAGGATGGAGATGGAGAGATATGGTTAAGAAGAGAGAATACAATTCTCTAAAGGATCAAAGAAGGTACCCTGAAAAGGAGAGAAAGAGGAAAGTGGGGGAAATGAATGCTCCTCTCTGCTCTTGGTATTGGTGCTTTGATGGAGTGGAATGGAATTTTTTGATTTTTTTTGTCTTTTACAAATTACAAAAGTTCACTTTTTTCGAGTAACCAAATTTAACCACTGTTCATGTCTTCCCGATCTTCTTCTCAACCACTTCAGCAGCAGCAACTGGTTCGTCCAAGGCGTTGCCCTGCACCTCCACATGAAACCTTGTCTGTTCATGTTGACGCTGTCGTGAAGATGACTGATGACATCCCACAATTAGGAGCAATTGGTTTGGTGGTCCACCGCTCGTGCAGCTCGCTGGTCTCCGGCACTGACCAGGTGTTTCCAAACTTCACCGATCCGTTCTTCTTAGAAGTTCTGACAATTCATCAAACTTTATACGTAGGGCATTTTCGCTATCTTGAAGGCTTCATCATTTATTCAGATTCAGCAGAAACAGTGTGTTTTATCACTTCTATTAGTCTTGATATTTTTGTAGGTCAGCTATTTCCGGAATGTCAAGATCTTAATCTTCCCTTAGTTTCCTTAAATCATATTTCATGTTCGGATAATAGCGCCACCCATTTAATAGCAAATACGGTTCTAAATTACCCGAACAATTTTTTTCTCTTCCCCGTACTCATGTAATTCCTCCATCTTTACAACAGTGTTATATCCAGTTGAAAACTCGTTTATGTCGATGATATATACACTTTACGAGTCTATTATACGTTTATTATTATGTCCTTTTAATAGACTCATTCTGTCGATTTTATATATAAATTGTTATATCCACATTATTACATCATTGTTATGTCATTTTATATTCAGTTTACGTAAGAAAAGTAGAGAAAGGAGAGAGAAAAAAAAGTTGAAATAGAGAGAGTATTTTTTTAATTTCCGTTATATCCTTGATAAAATTTCAGCCGTCAGATTGAAAGTGGTAAAAATGAATCTTGACCGTTGAATCGGCTGTAGGATGCTCCCTCAAGATTTGGCTCTCGGAGTCATAGCAATTTCGCAATGTGGCGAGCTAAGTTAAAACTCGATCGATACAGTTGTTTGATTAGTATAAAGTTTTGAATGTTGTCGCGGCGTAAATGGTTCGAATCATTCATTACGATAATATTGTCTTCATGAAAAATAAGTGTTCAATAAGTAATGTCGAAGTTATGTAAAGTGACAAAATTGCCCAAGCACATTGTTTCTAAAAATATTGTGAGTGCACACAAAGATTATAGGTACTTAATTAATCCAATGCATGTTCGATTAATGATTTGATGCTTTGGAATCGCATTTTCTTTGCTGGAATAGAATTGTTTCAGGAGGATTATGGTTGTAATTTGATACTTTTCAATAATTTGAGTGAGCACCCGAGTATTAAACCGACCAGTCAATTCTCATATTCTGAACCAAAATATGTGATTTTAAATTCAATTTATTATAGACCATATGTAGCGATATAGAGGTATTGAAATTTTCCATTCACAAAATTCGTATAAAGGTTATTCGTTAGATAGTTGATCTAACGACATATACTGTAAGATTGGTGTAGTCCCATAGAGTGATATAACATAATAAAAATTACAGGTTTTTTTCCCTATCATGTGAAGGCGGACATGTCATTTTTATATTTCATTCGTAATTGGTCATTTTTTTGTTCATAACATATGAATATAGTAAAATACAACTACTTATCTATCACGGTAGATTATTTTCTTGTCAGTATCGAGACCATCAGACCGGATTCTCGAAACCTCACTGAATGTTTTTTTTACTGTGAAAACTGGAACTCTGAGTTAACCGGTATGCATGAGCAAGTTAAGCCATCCTTGTGGGAGGGAACCATTCTGTGCGCCCTTGGCTAGCCAGTCCGCTTTTTAGGTAACGTGCCTAGGACCAAACTCGATTGAGACTGTCGTGTCGGACCTCAGAAGATCTTCAATGTGACCAAGGTGGCTAAATGCTTCCCATGGCCAGGAAGAGGGCGGGGAACAGATAGCCTGGATAGCTGTTTGGAAGTCTGACAAGATACGAGCTGGTCCAAAGCAACTTTTGACGATAGCTGCCATCCAGCAGCAGTATAGCAGGGTTGCAGTTGAAAGTCTCAGCCTGCCCATCGAAAACTCTCCCGACGAAACAATACCGTAGGTTGCCTTCTGGGATTCTTTCGAAAAAAAAACCAGTGTAGCATCGATAAATCACTGAATGTTGACAGCTGTGATTACAACCAGTGCGATGGAAACAACACATGGTTATGGAACTTATTGCTATATTCATCAAAAGGGGGCAGTAAAGAGGCAACTTTGAGAAACAAGACTACTAAAAGAAACCCTAACAACAACCAACAACTAGTAACTAAATTGAGCCATTGAGTGGGGAACAAGAAAACTACTAATTATTTTCAGGTCTTTAAGCCATTCCCCTTACCTTATCCCATCAAACTAATGATAAGAAAATGATGGACATAAAATTGATCGGTTTGAAACGAAATTTGATTCTGATGTAGTTGAAGTTTGATGATCCAATTCTTCGATGTCATAGGGGTCGAACCAGTCGAGATTATGCCCGCCCTGTATCAGTCATGCATCAAGTCATATCCATTTTAAAAAGGTTACTTCTAACTATTTTCACCACATGCATGCAAAAAGTAAGTCAATTAATTTTTTTTTAACACTAACATAACATAAAAGAAAATGATTTTTTAATTTTATTTGACCATTATTTACAGGGTTACCATAGATAAATATGATTTTTAGTCATTTCCAACATACATGCTAAATATTAGCCGATTTAAAAAATTTCATTTTTTATGTCAAAATTGTCAATTTCCATGGGTTATAGTACACCGAAATTGACCAATTTTAACATGAAAATTACAAATTTTCAAATTGACTAATATTTGACATGACCAATCTGTCGTGTGAGCAATTCTAAATCGGTAAAAATCGCCTAGTGGGTTTTAGATCTTTGTCTCGAAAGAGCTGACTAAAATACTAGATAGGTAGCAAATTAGCAGACCCGAAAGTGTGTAATTTGATTAGAGAAGAATTGTGACAATGTAATGCATCTATCCTGTTTCATTTGAATCGTAGAATTTGTCTGTCATTTGTAAATTAAAATTGTATAGGGGATTCAACATTTAAGCAGTTTCATTTTTGATTGTCTAAACTTATATCGTGCAATTTTGCAACCCAGTTATTTTTAAACAATTTCAATTTTCTTTTTGATTGTTTGATTGATCCTCGTGGCATCTAAACCATGCTACTTATTACTTTTATTGATATAATAACAAATTTGAATAAAATACTAAAACAGACCCTAAAATAATTCAACTCAATTAATTTATTAATCAGTTTATCTTAATAACAAATAAAAATATCAGGTGACCTTGAGTACTAGCTCACCACTTCTCGAAACAAATAACACCAAGAGCACCAAACAATCCAAATGAACCAAAAACTGTCAGAAGTAGGTTATTCTTTACTGCTGTTGCAATAATGTGGTGGGAGAGAATTCTAACCAAACACCCTTTCTCTCCCCACACATGCAAACACCAAACTCTCCAAAGCTTCAATGGGGTCCCCTCTCTCCCATAACCTGAACTGAGAGACAAAGATCAGCAACAAAAACTGGTTATAGACATTAACAGTGTGATTTCCAGGAGGAGGAACTGTGAAGTAAAAGAAGGTGGGATGCTTCCTTGGAGTAGCATTAAAGGCTTTGTCAGTATGTAGGTGGTTCCTCTCTTAACTGCATATCCACCAGTCCAACTCCAGGAAGCAAGAAGAAAAGAACAGTTTTACCTTTTGGGGATATAATAATTGATTCCAAAGAAGAAGAAAACTCCATCATGGCTTCTTCTTCTTCTTCTTCTCCTTTTTGTTCTCAGATGGGGAAACTCCCCATCATGATTATAATCATCATCACCACCACCATTTTCATCCTCTCATCATCACAGAACGCCCACAAGTTCAGAGCTTTACTTGGTATCAGCATCAGAAGAAGAATGATACAGAATGAGATCAATCTCTCACCATCACCTTCTCCTTCTCCAAGTTTGGAAAATGACGAGGGTTTAGCTCCATCTCCAGCTGCTGCTCCAATGCTGCCGTTTCACCTGCATTCTCAGTCTCATCATCATCCGTTGCACCATCCAATGGCGATTGTTCAGCCACATATTCAAGAGGAAGATGGAAACTACAAGGGAAGAAGATTCAGAAGGGCTATAGTGGCTGTTACTGCATCTGCTGGAGCTGCATTTGTAGTTTCTGTGATCCTGCTTGTCTGGTTCTATGGCAAGTTCCGAAAGCACCAAAGGGGAACACTGTCGGTGGTTCGCAGTAAGAAATGGAGAATCAGAGGTAAATCCAAGCATCTGACCACCTCCCATAGTTCAGGAAGCAAGGTAAACTTAAATGTGTATCAGAATCCGTTATTGCTAGGTAGAGACACAGAGCAAAGAAGTTCACCACAATGTGTGCTGGGAGGAGAGACTGAAAATGGTGGTGGTGGGAATAGCTGTGCTGGTAGTTCTTCCACCAGGGAGATCGTTTCTGTACATGGAGATGCAGAGGAATCTGTAAGATATGATTCTGATGAAGATCAGAACCCTTCTTGTGGTGATAAAATCATCTCCATTGAGCGCCACTCATCATCTGATGATGAATCTTTCCATTCTTTCGCGGATTCACATTCGTCGAATCATGACAGGCTTTCCAATGCTTCTGCGGCCAGTCTTAGCGAGCTATCCGGGTCGTCTCCTCCATCCGGATTGAATTTAGATACAAATCTTCCACAGTCTCCATCAGTGGAAAGAGTGGAAGTTTCACTCTTTCCTAAGATAACTTCAGCATTTCCAAATTCCTCTTCAGAGAGGTTGCGTTCTTCATTACCTCAGAAACCTCTATCTGGAATCCCTCCGCCGCCTGCTTGCCCCCCACCATTTCTGAAGGGAAATAGCAGCTGCAGCAATGGCTCAACGAGGAAAGGCCCTCCGCCACCTCCACCGTCTCAGCTTCTTAAACACACACTATTGGGGAAAGATGGAGCACCATTGCCAAAGCTGAAGCCTCTTCATTGGGATAAAGTCAGAGCACCACCTGAGCAAAGAATGGTATGGGACAAAATAAGATCAAGCTCATTTGAGTAAGTCCTCTCCCTGAAATCTTTTGTGCAACTTACTTGCTTCCAACATAGCATGATGGAGCTTTAAACTGTAACTATCAATCAATCAAATGGATGGATTTTCTAAATACAGGCTGGATGAAGAGATGATCGAGTCGCTTTTCGGGTACAACTTGAGAAGCACGACCAAGACTGACGAAATGAAGAGCAAAAGCCCTTCTCCAAGCAACCATGTCCTGGACCACAAGAGACTCCAGAACATAACGATTCTTTCGAAAGCCTTGAACTCCACTCCTGATCAAGTTTGCAATTCACTAATGAGAGGTAATCTGCATACTATAATCATAACATCATGTGGATGCAATGATATCAAAGGCTAATTCAATATGACATTTGCAGGGGATGGTCTAGGCTTGCAGCAGCTGGAGGCACTAGCTAGAATGGTGCCAACCGATGAAGAACAGTCCAAGCTGAAAAACTATCAAGGGAACATCAATGATCTTGGTTCAGCTGAGAGATTCGTAAGGACATTACTCACAGTACCGCTAGCTTTCGAAAGAGTCGAAGCAATGCTTTTCAGAGAAACGTTTGATGATGAAGTTGTCCATCTCAGAAACTCCTTCTCAATGCTTGAGGTAGAAACTTCTCCCAAATTTCCAACTATGGATTCTTTTTCCACATTAATGATCATGATCTTGAACATTCCCTCTAAATTGTAATTCATCATCTCAGGAAGCATGCAAAGAGCTAAGATCAAGCAGGCTATTCCAAAAGCTCCTAGAAGCAGTACTCAAAACAGGCAACCGTATGAACATCGGAACAATCCGAGGCGACGCTCGAGCTTTCAAGCTCGACGCCCTCCTCAAACTCTCCGACGTAAAAGGTACGGACAACAAAACCACACTCCTCCACTTCGTCGTTCAGGAAATTTGTCGAACGGAAGGCGTTCGCGTTTCGGAAAGCATAATGGGGCAGATCAGCCAGAAATCCCAAACAAAAACCCTTGAACAGCGCGAAGAGAATTACCGTCGGATGGGTTTGGACCTCGTCTCCGGCCTAAGTACGGAGCTCTACAACGTCAAGAAGACCGCCACAATCGACCTCGACGTCCTCGCAACATCGGTTTCGAACCTGTCGAATGGGATTTCGAAACTGAACCGTCTGGTGGAGAAGCGACTACTTCCTCCAGATGGCGGGTTCGTCGATTCGATGAGGGAGTTTCTGAGAGACGCGGAGATTGAAGTGAAGGAAGTCAAGGAGGAAGAAGACCGAGTGATGGAGATGGTTAAGGGAGTTACTGAGTACTTCCATGGCAATGTAGGGAGAGATGAAGCGAACCCATTGAGGATCTTCGTTGTTGTGAGAGATTTCTTAGGGATGCTTGATCATGTCTGTAAAGAACTGAGGAGCTCCAAGGTGGCTAATTGCCAGAATCCTTTGGCGCCATTTCGGTAGAGCATTTTGGCGCTCTGTTTGTTGGTTTGCCTTTTTAAATTTAAAATTTAAAATATGATTTCTTTTTCATTTTTGGTTTAATTAATAGGGGTTTGTAATTCCTTTCAAATAATATGGAAATGTGAGGTTTTGAAATTAGGATGTACAAATGAATATTGGATTGATAATATGGTTTTATTTGGTTTAATATATGAAGTATTTGTTAAGAAATATTACTCTATTAATGAACTTTTTAGTTTAGGCGTTCGTATTGAACGGTGAATGATTGATCACGAGATACACTTTATTTTAATAGGTGATGATTGAACATAATTAGATTTTATTGTTCGATTTATTCTCATTTAATCGATAATCTCTTATTACAATAAACTGAGTTATTGTCATAGCTTATTTTTATTATTTTGATTTATAGTTGGATTTATATACTGAACCAACTTAAAAATATTTGTGTTGGAGACTGTCTTAAGACAAAAAATTCTTTATGTAGGGATCATGCATATGAGCTTGATCAAAATTCGACCATATTTCATAGTGAGATTAACTAATCAATCTTTTTAAATTGACGAGGAAAATGAAGTTTAAATAATCATAATTATTTTATTTTCTTAAACATTGAATTCTTCATGAAAAAGGTATTTTAGTATCATACCAATTTGCTTCAGTGTAGAGCTGTGTGTTTGGTGATCTGGAGATCACGGATTCGAATCTAGCACATCCCACGAGATGGACACTAATTGTGTTTACTTTATATCTTCTATCTTGTACTAACCGAGAATTTCGATCTCTACCAGAGAAAAAAATACCATACCAATTTTAATTTGGTAAAAATTAACAAATATAAACTTTAATTTAATGCTTATTCAAAATTTAAACTATTTTATAATAATCATGCCATAAAATTAAAATATTACCTATCAATCTATTACAAAAATTGATAAAACATTATATTCTCCACATTTTCCTCATTTCTGCTGTGCACGTCGAAATCTCGCGCCGGAGAGAAACACAAAGGCACCAAACTCACAGCCTTTGAATCAGAGATCCAGAAGAGAAGAAGAAGAAGAGCTGAGAGAGCAGCGCCGGAGAAGGAAGGAAGGAAGTGCAGAGAAATGTCGATGGCGAGGGCAAGCTCTGGCCTCGCATATCCGGATCGATTCTATGCCGCCGCAGCGTACGCTGGATTCGACGGATCTCCCAATTCTGCGAGCACTGTCGCCTCCAAGTTCCAGACCGATACTGCTCTGCTCCTATACGCCTTGTACCACCAGGTACTGCCTTCAAATCGTTCAATTCTCCCTCCGACGTGATCCATTTTGTCTTTGCTGCCGGCGATCTCTGTTCCATGGACTGTACTTTGAAATGTTTCCGGCAGAATTTGCGTGGTCGTTGGTTTCTGATTCAGGCATATGTGTTGTGGATTAGATCCGATGCAGGAAGTGAGATTGGGAGGTGACAAGTTTGTTTAATAGATTTTGCCGCCAATTTGAAGGAAAAAATGGTGGTTATATCGTTGCTTCTGAAATTTAGAGTGTGAATCTGATTCTAGCTTGCAATTACTGTAGTCATGTAGACGGCGGCTGTTTCCACTACAATGTGTAGTTCTTTCGTTGTTACTTTCAGCTGACATTTTTGTGTATGGTTAACATTTCTGTTCGCTAGAGTTACGGTTGATAGGTTAGAGGTATCCTTAGTGTTTAGTCAGTCGAAAAAAAATCTATGCCAGGTTGAATGTGTGCTGCAGTAGATGTTATACAGGGTTTGGGATCAGGGGATAAAAGGCTTGGTGATTCAATTTTCCGTCAGTTCTAATGACTAATTGCTTGGAACTACAGAAGGCATGATGCTGGCAGTGTTCAGCTTTGATTTAAGTATGTGAAACTGCATTCAAATCCAATTCATGGTTCTTTCTTGGTTTTAGCTGAGAGTTTTGTGTATGGCTAATGTCACGATTTTTGATTGGTATGTCGGGCTCTTGCCAGATGTAGGTGTGCCCATTGACCTTGATCTCCTTTCCCTTATAGAAGAATCTTGTATACTTTAATTTTGCTTGTCAGCATACATGTCATAGGACTCACTGATTAAAGCACGACTCTCAAATAGGGAATTTCTCCTTTTCACTTTCCTGCTCAGGAGGCCATGCAACCTTGTCTGATCTTGATGTTCACTATTTGATTCCAGGCGACTGTTGGACCATGCAACTCTCCAAAACCCAGTGCGTGGAATGCTGTGGAGTTGAGCAAGTGGAAAAGGTTGTTTAGTTTTTAGCTCTCGTTTTTTCTTGGTCTTCCCTGATGTAATAGGGTAGCGAACTTGTCTGTTTGACGTTCTATTGTTTTCTAACGGATGTCACATTTTGTGAAGTTGGCAAGGCCTTGGAAACATGGTTACAACTGAAGCTATGCGCCTCTTTGTGAAGATATTGGAGGTTTATATTCTTTTGATTTTGGTTATTATCATATTGTGATTTTCATTTGTTAATTCTTTTCCCTTTCAATTGACTAGGAAGAAGATCCCGGTTGGTATTCTAGAGCATCTAACTTTGTTTCTGAGCCTGTTACAGAATTTCCAGTGAATGTGAGTACTTTAGGTACTATGAGGTGTTGCTCTTGTTGGCATTCATGATTCATTTTGGAGATGCTAATTTTTTCTTTTTGCACTTCCAAATTCTAGTTATGGCTGCATATGGTTTTTCCCTTAACCTTTTAGATACTCAAACTTTTCCTTCTCTTGATTTGCAAACTAAAATGCTCTATTTCAGCAGGACTCCAAAGCCGAGCAGGCCATTGAAAATGGCAATGATTTGCCAGAGACAAAGACTATAGCTAGTGAGAATGGGTCGCACGTGGAAACACAGGACAAAGATGTTGTTTCTGATGGTCTTGGTTCAGTTGTTGTCTATGACCAATGGATTGCACCTCCAATATCTGGCCAACGCCCAAAAGCTCGATACGAGGTATGACGTAGTGGCATACCTTCATATTGATTATTGATTTCTGTGTCCTTTTGTTTAGGGACCCTTTAAAGCTTGCTTGTTTCCTTGATAAACTTTCTCCTACTTTAGCATGGAGCAGCAGTTATCCAAGACAAGATGTATATTTATGGTGGGAACCACAATGGGCGCTATCTAAATGATCTTCATGTAAGCATTAGATATTGTGGTCTTGTTTACTTCTGTTCTGTGTAATTCTGTACATCTGAATAGTATACCTGTCTCTAGGTCTTACTCTATGCTAATTCTAGTATTCCTGTCATTTTCTTTTCTTTTAATACCCCCTAGGTCCATTATATCACGTACAGATACTTATCAGATGTGAATTTCAGGTTTTGGATCTGCGAAGCTGGACTTGGTCAAAGGTAGATGGAAAAGTTGAAACTGAGTCTCAGGAGCCTCCTTCTCCAGCTACATTAGCTCCCTGTGCTGGTCATTCGTTGGTTAGTGCTTGAGTTCACAATCAAAATGGTCTATTTCTTCCTCCCCAACCCCAAAGAAATGCAGTTGTGAGCTTTGAATGCTAATGATCCGTATTTACTAATTGCTAAATATTTGCAGGTTGTTGCATTCATCTTACGGGTTTCCTCTACTAGCGATTTAATGGTATTTATTTGTGTCTGTTCTTCAGATAGCATGGGAAAATAAGCTCATATCAATTGCTGGGCACACGAAGAATCCTTCCGAGTCCATGCAAGGTACTGTAATATACGAAATATGTTTCAAACTCAATCTACCTGTTTAGTGATTAATCCTCTTCTGATGACAGTTAAGGGGTTTGATGTAAAATCTGGAACGTGGTCGATGTTAAAAACCTATGGGAAACCACCGGTATGATATTTTGCTTTTGCTGCTCCTTTTCTTATGCTAGCTGGAAGAAACGAATTGGATCCTGATTGTAGGTTATTTCAGGACGGTTTAATACATTTAAAACCAACTAGATGGTTCTCGGGGTTATTTATCAATGATTTTCCGACCTGTCTAATTTTGTCTATTTTCTTGACTTGCAGGTCTCACGTGGAGGACAATCTGTTACTCTAGTTGGAACAAGCTTAGTGATCTTTGGTGGAGAAGATGCCAAAAGATCTTTATTGAATGATCTTCATATTCTTGATCTCGAAACCATGACCTGGGACGAGATTGACGCTGCGTAAGCCTTATTTCTATTTCGGGAAGCCAATGTTTGTTCAGTAGGAATGGCCTTCTGTTTAGTTTGTCAGCATCATGGTCATCTTCTGTTTTCTCATTGGGGTTCATTGTTTGAACTTTGATCACTCAACTTATAGTTTTTTTCCCCGTAAAAAAGGCCAACCTGCTGAAGAAATGGAAGGTTCAAACTTCAAAATCCCTTGTTTTGTATAGTTCAGATTATGTTGTTCTAGTTTATCCAGATAATAGGGTTTTGTTTCAAGATAGTCTGGGCGAAATAACAGGGTTCTGCAGTGTTGAAAATCGGTTTTATGTTATGTTTGCAGCGGGGTGTCTCCTTCTCCTAGATCCGATCATGCTGCTGCTGTACATGCGGACCGTTACCTTCTTATCTTCGGCGGGGGTTCTCACGCAGCTTGCTTTAACGATCTCCATGTGCTTGATCTGCAATCAGTAAGATAATCTGACCTGACACCTTTTATTCTTATGCATCGCTCTATAGCTGATACCTTGTATTCCCTGATTTTAGATGGTGTGGACAAAACCAACACAACAGGGCGATAAACCGAGTCCACGATCTGGACATGCAGGTGTGACAGTTGGCGAGAATTGGTTTATCGTTGGCGGGGGAGACAACAAAAGCGGTACGTCTTAATCTGACGTCATACTTCAGTTTTGCATTTCCACACCAACAAAAGGTTATTATAAGCATTAAAAATACAAACCTAGTACATTTTTAGATTCCGATGGCTCTTTGGTGTTATATTGCTAAGATTGATTACATAGAGAATCAGATGGGATTCGGATATGGCTATGTTGTTGTACGTTCATTGCACTACTATCGACATAGTTTCTACTGTCTACTGTCTAGTCAGACATCCGTCGAAGTTTCATTCGAAGAAGTAATCGTGTCTTTGTTGCAGCAGTTTAACTTCTGTCCGTTTTTTCTACTCTTTGCAGGGGCATCTGAAACTGTTGTGTTGAACATGTCTACTCTTGTATGGTCTGTTGTTACATCTGTTGAAGGCCGTGTGCCAGTTGCCAGCGAGGTATGTTGTCTGATACCATACTCAAATGCTTTTAATTACGGCGACGACGTTTACTACAGCTGCTGTAAATGTCCAAACATATAGTTGGCCGCCACAGGCTTCTGTGGACCGTCTTTGAAACACTAGTTATTGGTTGAAGTAGGCAATGAAATGCACCTGTTATATCGTAAACATGAGATTATCTTCATCCTAGGTTTTTAAATGAGGGAAACTCGGTAATCTCTGTAGGGATTGAGTTTGGTTGTGAGCTCATGCAACGGTGAAGACGTTCTGTTATCGTTTGGAGGATATAACGGTCGCTACACCAATGAGGTTAGTGATAACTTTAACTTCTTCCTCTCACTACCTCATCCTATAACTCCTTCACTTCTGCTATATAGGTTAATGTCCTCATGCCGAGCCAGAAATCTACCTTGCAATCTAAGACTACGGAGACTCCTATACACAACAGCGTATCGGCTGTTGTGCATGACTCAACGAAAGTTTTCGAACCGGAGCTTGAAGTGAGCCAAAACAGCAAAATTAGAGAAATCACTGTTGATAATGGCGAACCAGTAGAAGCCACGGTAGGGCAATCGTGCACCATCTTTATCCATGATTTTTCGTGTTTTGCTCTGCGCTGAAGATCCTGAGGTGTTCATACGCAGAAATCTGTTGCTGAGGGAAGCAAAGAACAACTTCTAGCCAGCCTAAAGGCAGAGAAAGGAGAATTGGAATCTTCTCTAACTAAGGAGCAGATCCAGTCTGGCCAACTGAAGCAAGAACTATCCGAAGCTGAAACTCGTAACGCTGAGCTTCACAAGGTAAAACCATCTTTCATTCCTTTTGTTACCATTGTTTCCCAGAGCTATGTTGTTCATCCAGTCAAAACTTTGGATAACTGCAGGAGCTCCAATCCGTCCGCAGCCAGCTTGCTACCGAACAGTCAAGGTGTTTTAAACTTGAGGTATGCCTATCTTAGTTATGTCTCCCCTGCATTTCCAATTCCTTAGGAAGCCCAACCCAATGTCTTCATGTTAATAACTCTAGGAAGCCCAACCCAATGTCAACGCCACCCAACCCATGATACGAATTGGTCAAAAGTCAATGACTCATAAACTCGCCCAATGAATCCATCACCTTGAGTGAATTATGATCCAATTGAGCAGTATTCTGATAAATTTGTGATTGGAAACCATATCGACCTAACTTGTGTCCTGTCCGCCAAGAACCATTGCATCCCAATACCTCGAGTTGTAGGGAGGGAGTTCAAATTGGTTTTTATATCATTCATTAACACGTCTTCTCAAACGGAAGCTCTCGAAATAGCTGAGGTTTGCACAACTTCGACAAATCATGTACATGGATTGGGGGCTACTGAGGTTCAAAACCGAATTCTCTCAGTCTTTAAAGGCTCTGATATTATGTCATAACTCATAAACCACTGCATCCTAATGACTCGAATTGTGAGAAGAAGGTTCATATTAGTTTTTAAATCTTTCATCAACACGATCCTCAATCTCTAATCTCATCAGGTTGATGTGGCTGAGCTAAGACAAAAGCTGCAGACGTTGGAGGCGCTAGAGAAGGAGCTGGAGCTCCTGCAGCGGCAGAAGGCGGCCTCGGGACAAGCCGCCTTGAGCTCGAAGCAACGGCAAGGTGGCTCCAGTGGCGTCTGGGGCTGGCTCGCAGGTTCCCCTGGCCAACGTGATGAAGACGATTAAAGAGAGAAAAAAGCCTTAATATTCTTCTTGCCTTTTGAGTTTGGTCTTAAACAAAACCTCAGTAGATTAAGAAGAGTGCTTCATTTTTTTCCCTCGAAAGCCCGAAATTATACATCTTTTCTCTCTTTCTTCTTTCGGCAGTTTGTATTAGTAACTAATAATGTAGCTCGTGTTTCATTCTTTTTGGCATGCTACTCATTCTCATCCCGATATTTCGAACACGTACCCTTTTCGAGATCCCTTTTCGAGATCAGAAGGCTAGCTCAACATGAACACAAGGGTGTACGAAATCAATCATACACATAATAGTACTAAAGAACTATCTCATATTATTCAAATCAATTAATGCATAAATTTGCATCTCACCCTAGTAAATAAATATACGTGTATAACTTTATATTTAGCTAAAAGGGTTATATATTTCATCTAAAAAATATAGTTTGATGGGTAACTGTGTATGATTAATGGTTTAACCGATTTAACATATCTATAATAACCAAACCAAGCCAAACCAGCAAAATTAGTTTGGATAAAATGGTTTGACAGCAGCCCAGGGTATATGCCAGGCCCATATGCCCTCGGCGAACGGTAGTAGGGCCCACCTACTCATTTTACGTGGCAGAATTTCATTCGCCCTTCACCTCCATCTCTGCACCCCAGCCGCTCAGCATCAAATCCTTCCGTCACCGATCTCCCAAAAACAAAACAAAAGGCTCTACCTTTCCACAATTTTCTCACTATCCAAACAGCCTCTTAGCTTCTCTGCAAGTAATCTGGCCAAAAAAGTTTCATCCTTCGCGGTCTCTCCCGTGGCAAAGGGGAGCAGCTTCGTCCAATTCACTTCGTCTCACCACTTCTTACAGGAAATCAAATCGAATCAATTCAATTTTCAGCTGTGCTCTCCCGCGCTTCGTCGGCTTGAATATTTTTTTACGGGGTTTCGGGAGGGGACGATATACAGCTGTCGAAATGAGCTCCGTCGTTGACGGAGACGGTGAATTGGAGAAGAAACTGGTTAAGGTTGAAGACGAGGTAGAAGCAGGAGCAGCGGAGGAGGGTAGGGTTACGGAATCAAACGAGGGAGACGATGGAGCATCTGGAAGTGGGAACAACAGTGCTAGGGTTTTAGGGAAGGAAGAAGAAGGATCTGAGGGAGAGGAAGGGGAACGCAAGGTTTTGGATGGTGGGGAGAGTAAGGAAATGGAAGAGGGAGGTGGTGGAGCTAGGGATCCGGAAGTGAAGAACGAGGGGAGTGATGAATTGAGCGGAGCTCCAGAGGATGACGATGTGGACGAAGATGACGATGACCAGACGGAGAACTCGTCGGCGGGGGATAATAAGGATGATAATAATACCACGGGTGAGGTTTACACTTCTTTGCTGTCGGAATTCGAAGCCTATGTTGCTAACGAGAAGCAGGGAGCCATGCTTGGAACATCTAGGGCGTTGAGCTACGGATTTGGAGTTGGTGATATGGTATGGGGGAAAGTGAAGTCTCATCCATGGTGGCCAGGCCATATCTTCAACGAGCCCCTTGCGTCGTCTTCTGTACGTCGTACTAGGAGGGAAGGCCATGTACTTGTGGCCTTCTATGGGGACAGTAGCTACGGGTGGTTTGATCCAGCTGAGCTTATCCCATTTGAGCTGCATTTCGGCGAGAAGTCTCAGCAGACGAGTTCGAGGACCTTTGCCAAGGCAGTGGAAGAGGCGGTGGACGAGGCGAGTAGAAGGTGCGGGCTTGGTCTGGTTTGTAGGTGTAGGAGCAAGTGTAATTTCAGGCCTACAAACATCTCAGGGTATTTCGAAGTTGATGTTCCAGATTATGAGCCAAACGGGGTGTATTCTGTTGCTCAGATTAAAAAGGCGAGAGAAGGGTTTCAGCCAAGGGATACACTTGCGTTTGTGAAGAGATTGGCTTGTGATCCAGTTGCGGATGATCCGGATTCCATTGATTATATTAGGCACAGGGCTACTGCTGCTGCTTTCCGGACAGCTGTGTTTGAGGAGTTTGATGAGACTTATGGGCAGGCATTTGGAACTCTGAGTTCCCGGGGCTCTGATGAGGCAGCCAATGCTTCGGATCATCCTATTAAAACTCGAACTCTAGGTAATTTTTTGTTGTATCGCTTCATGTTTAACCCTCACATGTGGTAAATCAGTCTTGTTATTTGCTAGTACAAATACTTGCTATGCCATTACTTTGCACCATTGTTGTCTTTGCTATGAGCTGCTGTATCTGGAAAACTTATGCGAGCTTCATGACAACCAACACTGAACATGGTTATCAAGCTTTTGATGATGAGACTTAATCCAAACTTGTCTGCATGTTAAAATGGTTTGTGTTCCACTTTGCATTCGAGCTTTTGTAATGGATGAAAATCTTTTTTTCTGGTATATGAAAGATTTGCAGGGTGCAACGTGCATCTATGCTCGCTCATGCCAAAATTCCTTAGAACTGATAGGATTATAAACAGACAGCTTGATTAATGATTTTCACATTTTATCTGATTGTTTTCCTTATCTACAGCTCCGTTGAGTGGTCCACTAGTAATAGCTGAACCTCTGCGTGGTGGGAACAAGAGCTCCAAAAAGGCTATGAAAGTCAAGGACCATTCCAAGAAAGACAAGTATCTGTTCAAGCGCCGAGATGAGCCAAGTGAATCGAAAGCTCCTCCAATCAGTCGAATGGAAGCAACGCCGTTATCCCCATCAGCATACACAGAGGGTTCTTCTGGTGCAGCATCAGGCGATTTCGTGTTGCAGAAAAGAGCTCAGGTACCATCTTCTACTGCAGAATGTGAAATGGAGGTGATTACTAACCCAGATAATAAAGATGCTTCTGTCAAAGAAGCTGCCGCCATGTCCGATCATGGTGGTGGCGCTCTTGATGCAGGTATATGGCAGTTTTTTGTGCTTGATTCACAGAACTGTATCGTAGTTTCCGTTTGCTAACAAGAGAGTTAAAATGTGATCGTCTCGTTAACTGCAGGCCTGTCTGTTTTAGCATCCTCTGCTCAGCAAGTAGGCGAGGTTACCGTCGATCTTAAGAACGAAGAGAGCGTTGCAGCATCAGTAGGACCCGGCGATGCTTCTCTCCAGAGTGCTAACCGAGCAGATGGTGATGAACCTCTCGATCCATCTCCTGGTTCGGAGGCTTCTCCACGAGAGGCGAAGCCTAAAGTGAAGAAGGCGAAAGTACTGAAACGCCCTCTTCCGGAAGGAAGCTCTGCAGAAACTGTCACGGTTGAGAATAAGAAAAGGAAGAAGAAGAAGAAAGAGCAACTGGGTACAGAGACTGGCACTGAAAAGCCTCTAGCCGATGGGGAAATGGCTGGAAAACGTAAAGGGAAATTGAACTTATTCAAGATGTCAGGTTTAGCTGATGGCGCCGAAATAAAGCTTCCGCTCTTGTTAAGGGATTTGCACTCCCTTGCTCTGAATCCCTTCCATGGTGCTGCTCAAATGAGTGCTAGACCGATAGCCGCAGTACAGTTCTTTCTCCGGTTCCGGTCCATGATATACCAGAAGAGCTTGGCTAATATGCCTCCTTCGACTTTGGAGGCTGATCCCAGCGAAGCTCGTAGTTCTTCTAAATCTGCTGTTGCATCTAGCGTGGTAACATCAGATGAGAATGCCAAGGTTGTTCATGTTCAGCCTTCTCCTAGACCGTCGAAACTCTCTCTCAGACCTGACAACCCATCGAAAGCTGGCCGAAAACGCCAACCGAGTGATCGCCAGGAGGAAATGGCTGCAAAGAAGGTGCAGAAGGTCAGTCAAATGAAGTCATTGACAGCAGAGAAGAAGGCTGGTATGAGATCCTCGTCGGAACCGGTTAATCCACCACCCAAACCGAATAGGAAATCGGACCCGCCTCTGCCTCCGCCTCGAACCAGATTAGTCGAGCCGACAATGCTGGTGATGAAGTTCCCTCCCCAGACAAGTCTCCCATCCCTCGCGGAGCTGAAGGCTAGGTTCGCAAGGTTCGGAGCCTTGGACCAGTCGGCAACCCGAGTCTTCTGGAAATCCTGCACGTGTCGGGTCGTGTACCGGTACAGGCTGGATGCAGAGGCTGCGATGAGGTACGCGACGAGAAAGAACAATAATCTGTTCGGCAATCTCGACGTGAAATACACCCTCCGCGAAGTCATGGCTACCGGAGACGATGCCCCCCCTCCGACGACCGACCCTCCAGCGAGGGTTCCGCCGCCTCCGTACCAGCAGCCAGTTAAGTCCATACTGAAGAAATCCAATGGAGACGAACTGGGAAATGGGAATGGCGGGAGAGGAGCAAACCGAGTCAAATTCGTGCTGGGCGGAGAGGAGGAGAATGTTGCTAAGCCGCCATTGATGAGCATCAACAATGCTAGTAGTAGTACAGCTACTTCTTCTACTACTACTACAACTGTTGCAATGGATTTTAATAGTAAGAGCTTTCAAAATTCTAATGCCCCTCCTCTGCTCCCTCTCCCGCCTCCATTTACGAAACTGCCACTGCCTCCATTGATGAATATTCCTCCTCCTACTATGATCCCTAGCAGTAGTAGTAATTCGCAACCTTCGCAACATAATGCGGCTCCTCCTCAGCCGCAGCCTGCGGTCGCTGATGTCTCGGGGCAGATGCTGAGCCTGCTGACGAAGTGTAGGGATGTTGTTGCCGGAGTTTCTGGGCGGCTGGGGTATGTACCTTACCATCCAATTTGACTTTGGTCAACGGAAAATTATAGAAATTAGTTTTTGTTTTTATTTTTGGTTTTCTGATGGTTTTGGTTTAGGGGTTTATGTATGAAATGGATGTATGGTTTTTTCGGTTTGGATAATTCTACTGTGTATGTGTAACCAGCCCATTTCGTTGGCCGCATTTTCGATGGGTGTGTTTCGTTCGATTTAGAAGGTTGGATCCTCGTCCGTGGGAATGTAGTGTATGTCGTTGCTCTACTTGTTTATTGCTTTGTTTGATCATCTACGACGAGTAAGTGGTTGATCGTTATCGGCATGTCAACTCATAGTTTTCGTTCGTGCCTAATGAAATTCGTGTTACTTAGACTACATGGGTGTGATCTCTAGCTCGGTTTTGAGTCTTGTGTACAACTGTGCTAGGTTGGAGTTCGATCTTTGTCCACGGGGATAGGGTGCATTTGGATGTCATGATGGCTAACGTCAGTCTTTGGATGGAAAACTGATTTGTTACCTAAGATAATCATGGTTCAATGCGTAATGTACGACCTTGTCAAGCGTGTTCTGAACAATCTGTTCGTACGGTCCTACATCGTCGGTGAAACTAACCCTGCTCACATCAAGCTCAAAGCGAAGCAACAAGGCTCTCGTGACAAACTCTGCGAAACTCGAAACGTTTTGGAAGTTGCTCCGACGCACGCTGACGACATCGACATGTTTCCATACGCACCTCAACACTCGGGATAACACAGAGGTTTGAACGGCGTCTTTGGTGTCTAGCAACGGAAGGATGTGGTAAAGAATGCAGTTAGGAGGATTGCTTAACCTGTCAACAGCATTGACAGTAGTAATAGTACTGTTTTCTTCCTCCCGAAGCCTTTTCACAGCTTCTCCCAACTCAATCTCAGATCCATCGTTCATCTCTGACCGCCCGGCATTGACAAATCGAGAAATTGAAAGGAATTCAGACTAGAATTTATCTCGGAAACCGTTTAAATGCAAACAAGAAAATGCGTGGAAATAGAACCACGACGCCTAACATCCTAGAACAACTCGCATGTTTTCACGATTTATCTCTATTAAAGCGTGATCAGTTATTAGCTCGTTTATGTTTCAGATCTCCTTCATCAAAATTAAGCTTGCTAGAACTCTGGATCGAATTTGAGAGCGATTTGGTGGCTACGATTTGTTGTCCTGACTTCAAAAAAACTATTACAGATCACAATGTATTTATAGAATTTTCGTATCCTAGTAGTATTAGAATACGAACCCTAATTGAAGTCTGCGTACTATGACGAAACTGCCCCTACAACCATGCACGACTACACGTGGCTTAAACCTTGGATGATGTCATAAACTTTGTAATAATTGTTACAGAACAAATTTGATTGATAAAATACCATAATTATTAGAATAAAATAAAGTAGTGATGCGTAATTAAAGGGGAAAAAAAAGAGTTTAAAAACAAAACGGGATAAGATGCGCGCACTACACACGGCTCACGTTAGCTTTCACTCGTCTTTCGAACATTCTATTTTCATGTTCCCTTTTACAAGTAATTATGATTTAAAAAATTCAATATTTTTTAAGATTGTCAATTTTAATTAGATATTGTGATGGAATTAAATTATTTTATTTTAAGTAATTAAAGTTTAAATAATTTATATAAAAAAGATAATTAGATTTAAAAAATTTTAACTATCATATAAGAGAATTACTCTTTTACTTTGAGTTTAAATTTATCTAAACAGTTCAAACCATTTTGAAAATTTTAATTATATCAAATTTGAAATATTTCAGTAGACATTACATATTCAACTTAAAGGTTATAAATTTTATTGTTCGATCTTTGCAACACTAATTCTTAATTTATTTTCATCGAAGGGGCATACATACATTTTATTTCTTTATCACTATACTTTATAACTTAAATTTTATAAATTGAAATTAAAATCAGTATTTATTTTATATGATTTATTTATTGGCTCAAATAATTTTAAATTTGTTATATAGACTAACAACTTTCATCCTTAATTTTCCAAAATAAAAACAGAAAAAAACATCCACTAAAATACATTTATAACAAACTAAAAAGGGGATTTTTATGAATAATATATAAAAACGAATTGAATTCCCTAAATATATATATTTTTTATCTCTTTCTTTTTATTTATTTTTCCCTCTCCGAATCTTCTTGGCTCCTTCCTCCACCGCGGCTCCGCCTTCACCGCTCCCCTATATATACCTCTCTCCGCCTACGCTCCACCGCCAAATCATTTCTCACTTTCCGATCAATTCAAATAACAATCAATCAACCAATCATGGAGTGTAGGCAGATAGATATCACAATCCAATCGGCCAAGGATCTGAAGGACGTCAACCTCTTCTCCAAGATGGACGTCTTCGCCGCCGTGTCCGTCAACGGCGGCCTCAAACCGAAGCAGCAGAAACAGACGACTCCGATCGACAAGGACTGCGGCCCTAACCCGTGGTGGAACCACCGCGTCAGCTTCACCGTCGACGAGCCTTCCCTCCAACAGAACCGCCTCACCGTCAAATTCGAGCTCGTTTCGGCGCGGAACCTCGGCGACCGCCAGATCGGTGAAATCAACATCCCTGTCAAGGAGCTCCTCGACGGAGGAGCGGAGAGGACGGCGACGTACGCCGTCAGGACTCCGAACGGGAGGAGCAAGGGGACCTTGACATTCTCGTACAAATTCGGCGAAAAATTCTCTACGCCGGCGGCTTCGGCAGAGAAGGGATTGAAATCAAAATCAGATCCGTCCCAAACGGTAGCTTATCCGCCTCCTCCTGCTGGATATCCTCCAGTCGGGTCAAGCACCGGGTCGGGTTACCCGTACAAACCTCCTCCGCCTCCGGCGGTGGCCACCGCCTACCCGGCTCCTCCGCCACCAGCTGGTTACCCGCCGCCCCAACCGGGTTATGGGTATCCTGGGTATCCACCGCAACCGGCTTACGGAGGGTACTATAATCATGCTCCTCCGCCGCCGCCCGGGTACCCTTCTTACCAGCCGGGTTACGGTGGGTATACAGGGTATCCGCAGCAGCCAGTTTACGGCGGTGGTGGGTATCAGAAGCCGCATAAGAGCGGGGGAAGCGGAGGGAAGATGGCGCTGGGAGTTGGAGCCGGGTTGCTGGGGGGGTTATTGGTCGGGGATATGATATCCGACGTTGGGGAAATGGCGGCTTATGATTCCGGGTACGGTGCCGGGTTCGACGACGGGTTTGATTTCTAGAGGGGCTGTATTGTAATCTTACTTGTTTTCTGAGTTGTTTGTTCTTTTATTATGGTTTAAAGGCTGTAATTACTAATTATACAGGAAGGAATGAGCTATATATATGGAGATTTTGTAGAGTGGTTTACAATAAAATATCAATTAATAATATTAATCTTGAGATGTGTCTAAGTCTAGAATACACTTTTGCCAATTTGAAGTTAATTTCTTATTACATGTCGGAATCGGTGTGACATATAGATTAATTCAATTTCGATAACTACATGAAATAAATACTCCTCTCTATCCATGTATTTTCATTTTTTTCAAATATAGTTCTTACTTTGTTGAGATAATATATTTAGTGTCTCTATGATTTTTACTATTAAAGGGTTGCAGAACTAGTATTTACGAAATTGTTAGACCTATAAACACATGCATGCACACATTTGGTGGGGCCATTGTACATTAGACCGTTTATCTCTTTTATTCATCAATCACGCTCTGTATGCTTCATGCTGGTTTAGTGCACTAAAAATGAAGCCCCTAATTTTGAGCACCCTTCACTTTAGTGCATCTCTCGTAGGTGTTGTAAATAGTCTTCATCACTCATGAAGTTGATGGCTTATTGATACTATCTTGATGTTTCCTCGCAAAGCCTTATATTGACCCACATATATACTCGGGAAGTCTAATTCAAAGTGTACACAATGCAATTAAGTTGATCATATAAATCCACATTCGTACAAATTAAACTAATAAGAAACTCGAGATAGTTTTGAATATCTAGCAAAAAAAAACTTAATTCATTCAATATTTTACTTTATAATTTATAGAGACTAAAATTGTAATAGAATAAGGAACAATGATAAATAAGTTTATTAGCTTAAATATCAACGTTAAATAAACAATATATATCCTCTAATTATTCATAAAAAAACAGTATATATCCACTAGGAATATTCTCTTGCTTCGTGGCCAAGTTATCGGTCAACGTGTGCCACGTGTCCCTCTCCTGGATAAAACAATAAAACTCCTTCGCGCGTTTCCCTGCGCTCGCTCTCTCTCTCTCTCTCCCTGTTCCTCCCGAATTCCGATGACCACCGCGGCAGCCGTTGAACCCTAACCCTAATTTTCACGTTGACAGCCCTTTTCCCCATGTCGAACCCTTCCTCTCTCGCCTCGTCCTCCTCATCCATCTTCCAATCCATCCCGCCGGATTCTGATTCCGTCTCCAACGATTCCTTTTCCACCGCCGTCGAAGACGCCACCGTCCCTGTCGCAGCACAGCTCCCTTCCGTACACCACATCTCCTTCAACCAGGACTATGGATGCTTCGTCGTGGGACTCGGCAACGGGTTCCGGATCTTCAACGCCGACCCATACAAGCCTCTATTCCGCCGCGACATGGATTCTCAATCTGGCGGAGGCGAAGATGGCGGAGGAGGAATCGGACTTGTCTCCATGCTCTTCCGCTGCAATGTGCTATGCTTCGTCGGTGGCGGATCCAACCCCGTCTACCCGACGAACAAGGTGATGATATGGGACGACCATCTCTCGCGTTGCTTTGGCGAGCTTTCGTTCCGATCAGAGGTGAAGAACGTCAAATTACGGAGGGATAAGATCATCGTCGTGCTGGCTCAGAAGATCTTCGTCTACAATTTCGTTGATTTGAGGCTCGTGCATCAGATTGAGACGGCCTTGAACAGCAAGGGGCTGTGTGAGCTTTCCCATACTTCGTCGCCCATGATCCTAGCTTGCCCTGGCTTGCAGAAGGGACAGATTCGGGTAGAGAATTACGGTTCTAAGAAGACCAAGTTCGTCATGGCTCATGATTCCAGGCTAGCTTGCATGTCGATGACTCAAGATGGCAGATTGTTGGCTACTGCTAGCAGTAAAGGTACCCTCGTGAGAGTTTTCAATGCCTTGGATGGCTCATTGCTTCAGGAGGTAAACTATCGTTTTTCTCTGGTTAGATCTTTTTTCTATGTACAGCCATTGATATGATCAAGCCATGTATTGAAGCGAATGTGTTTAGCATATGGTTGATCAGTGTGGATGAACTGTTAGATGTGTACAATCATAATCATACTAGAACCACAGTAAACCATCATAAAACTGTAATTAGATGGCAATGACCTCAATCCAGCATTCAAGTCTGTATGTATCTAGCGAATGTGATAGAATTTCCCGTGAACCTTTTAGTAGATCGATGTTGATGAACTTTAAATATGTCGTGGGCAATTTTCATGGCCATTAACTATAAAGTATATTAGATGACTCAGATAGCTCTATTGTAGTGAAAACTAGGATTCTGCATTACTATGCTGTTAGAACATAAGCAAGTTAATTGTTTCCGTATTCGGGAACTTGATTATTGAAGAAAGCATCTTGCTTGTGAATCTGGTGATCTACTCATGCTTTGCTAAGCCACACAAACTTGTTGGATGGCTTGTTTTAACAAGTGGTTCTTTTGATCGGGTGGGTGTTCTCAGGTTAGACGGGGTGCAGACAGAGCAGAAATCTACAGCCTTGCATTTTCCTCCGATGCTCACTGGCTCGCAGTCTCGAGCGACAAGGGAACTGTCCATGTCTTCAGCCTCAAGGCTGACTCAGGCTCATTGGCAACACTGACAAATGAGAGACCACAGGCTGCAGCTCCCCCGAATCCTTCCAATGGTTCGAGCATCACATCTCTTTCCATCTTGAAAGGTAAGAAGACCCTTGTGATCTAACTGTATTGAATTTATCGGAGTTTTGTTTATACATTGTTTCGGGGGGTTTAACAACATATCAATCATTGCTCTGCACAGGTGTATTGCCGAAGTATTTCAGCTCAGAGTGGTCGGTGGCTAAGTTCCGGTTGCCAGAAGGTTCTCAGTGCCTAGTTGGGTTCGGGCAACAACAGAATACCATTGTTGTCATTGGACTGAACGGAAGGTGATGAGCCTTAGCATCTCCTTTCATCAATGATGCTGGCACCAAAGTCTTGTGCATTGTTTTCTTCCATAGATAATGCTGACACCAAAGTCCTGCACGTATATTAACCGAATCGATTGCTTAATCATTGAGTTTGTTTTGCTCTGCAGCTTCTACAGATGCGAGTTTGATCCTGTAAAAGGAGGAGAAATGACGCAGCTGGAACACCATAATTTTCTAACTGCAGACACTTTCCTTAAGCCTGGAGAAACATTCACCAAACCTGTGTAAGCTTATAGGGGTACAATAATTCTTCTTCTTTTGCTTCAACAATTGTTATAGAGGAATAAGTTGTCACTTGTAAATAGTTGAAAGTTAAGTTATTGTGTAAGATCACAGAGTTCTTCGTTTCGAAGATCGAATCGGTGGAAAGGTTATGAGTTATAGTTACAGAGGTTGCTGGTTGCCTGGTTCGACTAACTTAGCTTGCAATGGTTGTTGATTCGAACGATGTGATTGATGAATGTTGCTGTCCGGAGTCTTTTCGAGTATCAAATCGTTTCGGATAATTAATTTAGTATAGATACCGAGTTTGCAATTGTACAATTTACACTAGTTGTAACTTAATGAGTTTCAAATGGTCTCTATCAAATCACCCTTACATCCACGTTGAGTTTTAAGTGTATTTTATTGGTACAATAGATACTCTCACCCTTTTACCCTCATCATAGCTCACAAAAGTTATTTGAAAATGTTGAGATCGATCGTGACCGAATAAAAATCACGTAGCCACATAATAGACAACTTCATTAAAAGACTGACGAGCATCGTTAAGTTGAATTTCTTGAACTAATGCAAGAAGACTCGAGATCTCGCTCGTGATAAAGTCTTTGGGAATACTTCTAATATGAAAGGATACCAGATGAGTACATCCCGAAAGAAATGTATCAAAAATATTGGAATAGATAATTCTCGTCTTATCACAAAGCACATTATAAGCATCGTCAACAACCAACCCTCTAGCGACCCTCATAAGTGCACCACGATGATACCATTGAGGCTGACATTCTATATACCTCGTGAGAGTAAACATATCTCAAAAATCATTAAACTATGATCATAAGCCGCTGTCAAATAAAGTTACGATATTTCACTATAAATTATAAGGATTTTAACGGTTGAACTACATACGGTTAGAATTACTGGTTCGAATAAAATTGAGAGAGCCATGGGAATCAATCCTTAGGTGACGTAAGTGAAAAGCCATCAGTGAGCCATTGACATTTGGAGTTCGTGGATTTCGCCGCCGTGACTGATTTCCACTGTTCTTCCGTCGATCCCAATTTTTTTGCTCCTTGTAAAAAAAATGCCTACCAATTCTAGGGTTCCAATTCGTCCTTTCCATTTCTCTCCTCTGTCGTTTCTGTTCTTTACCTATTCCTCGGATTCCCTCAAAAAACTTTAACCACCACCCGATAAGGAAACCTCCCAGATCCAACATTCTTCAAATAGGTTTTTTTTCTTCTTGCGATTTCCATACTCTTCCCCGTCTGGCTTCAGTGGATGGATCGTTGCTGAATTTTTTCGGCGTTTGAATCACTGTTTCACTTCGTTGGAATTGGTGATCGATTTGGGTTGTTTAGATGCTCATGATGAAGAATCGTTGAATTAGGGCTTTGAGCTTTTCAATTTATCCGGGAATCTGCATGTACAAGCCATCCGGGGTCGTCTGCTGAACCGGTGGATGAATCGTTATCGAAGTCGTCGGCGTTCAAATTACTGATTGTTTCGTCGGAATTGTTGATTGTTTGGGAATTGTTGAAATTAGGGGTTTGAGCTTTTTCAAAGTGTCCAGGAATCTGCATGTACAAGCTATTAGGGGTCCTCTGCTGAACCGTAGATGACCCCCCTGTTGAATTCAGAGCTGTAGAATCCTGAGTGAGTGGAAATGTTTGCTTCCAGTTCAGATGTTGGCCATGAAGTGGTTCCTATGCGCTTTGTTTGGCCTTATGGAGGAAGAGTGGTGCTTCTCAGTGGCACTTTCACTAGGTGGGTTTTGCTTCAATAAATCTAAGCTGGTTTGGTTAGTTTGCTGAGTAGCGACTGTTGGGAATCTTATTCTTTGGTGATTCTTGTTTCTATGGGAAGTTTTGTGTTGCATGATCATTCGGGGTTTTGAATACATTTCTCCTTCTTCTTCTAGGTGGACTGATCACATAGCCATGTCCCCAATGGAGGGTTGTCCCACGGTGTTTCAAGTCATTTGTAATTTGACCCCTGGATATCACCAGGTTAACTATTATTTCGTCTCTCCAATGATGGGTTACATCTACTGCTATGAACTTGTGATTATCACCTCCAACTGCAATTTCCTGCCACCGAATTTGTCAAAACCTGCGTTTAGAGGTTTAGGTTGCTTTTCATTCATGGTAGCCAATAAGTTTATGCATGCCAGATGGCCTTAATGAGAACTATAACCTTGTGAATACTGCTTTCTTGTGATTATCATATTGAAATGGATGTATGATTCAATGGGGAGTTAGGTTTATTACCTTTTATGTCTTTATCTTAATCTGTTGCAGTATAAATTTATTGTTGATGGAGAGTGGCGGCATGATGAACACCAGCCATCCGAAAGTGGAAATTTTGGAGTGGTGAATACAGTCTTTTTACCCAGGGAACCGGATGTTGGTCCTTCTAGTCTTAGCCCCGCGGTGCATGGGAGATCGAACATGGAGCTGGATGATGTCTTTGTTCATTCAGTAAGAGAGCTTATCCCCACTGTTACACTCTTTAACTTTTATGTTTCTCTAATAAGTCTTTGATATGGTTCCTCTTACTGGTTTGGTCTCATTGTTTGTTTCTTTTTACTAAGCTTGGATTCTTCTGATGATATAATCTTTGAGTGCTCTGATGGGAAGCTAGGTTTTTTTCATGGAAATTCAAAAGGTCAGAAGTTAATTGTGATATTGTTGTTGATGCTCAGGATGCTGTCAGCGGGATATCAGATGCTGATTTGGAGGTCTCTCGACATCGAATTTCTGCATTCTTATCAACACATACTGCATATGAGTTGCTCCCTGAGTCAGGCAAGGTTTGGATACTACCATCTTTTGGATCCACTTTTCTGCTTTCATCACCTATTTGTTGTCAACTCCGTGTGATGTTTTCGAGTTTTTTTTCGTCTGTACGTCTCGTCTTCTAGGTTGTTGCTTTGGATGTTAAACTACCTGTAAAGCAAGCATTCCATATTCTCCATGACCAGGTGAGAACATGTCTACTCGTATCGCTAAGTAGGCTCATGTACCTTTTTTCCGTTATCGAGCTGTGTTTTGAATATCGTTGCTAAGAATTCATCTTTTCTCAATTCAAATTAACTCCAGGGTGTACCTGTGGCTCCTCTTTGGGATTTTTCGAAAGGTCAGTTCGTCGGTGTTCTAAGTGCAATGGATTTCATCCTGATCCTAAAAGAGGTGATATTTTGTGTGTGTGTTTCTACTGAAGAACTACATCACTTCCATTATCTTTATTTGAACTTACAACTGTAAAAAACCCAATTCATTCCAGCTTGGAAATCGTGGATCAACTCTAACAGAAGAGGAGTTGGAAACCCATACTATATCAGCTTGGAAGGAAGGGAAGTTGCATCTTTGCAGACAAATTGATGAAAATGGGAATTCGTATCCTAGACACCTGATCCATGTAAGTTTGAGCTGTGAAGTTCTCCGAGATCCTTTGGGTATGTACTAATAGCTACTACTGTTCTGTGTCTAAACTCTTAACCATAATAGGCTGGGCCTTACGATTCTTTGAAAGATGTTTCTCTAAAAATCTTGCGGGGCAACATCTCCACGATCCCCATTATACATTCTTCGTCTCAAGAGGGTTCATTTCCGGAGCTGTTACATCTAGCTTCCCTTTCTGGGATACTAAAATGTGCGTTCTTTCTCCATCTCCTGGAATATCAGTTTGTTCAAGCATGTCTATTGTGAGATAGCTGACTATACTTGTACTTGTTTTTGCAGGTATATGTAGACACTTCAGGCATTCTACTGGTTCCTTGCCCGTTTTGCAGCAGCCGATTTGTTCAATTCCTTTAGGTTCATGGGTTCCCAAAATCGGGGAATCGAATCCAAGGCCTGTTGCAGTCTTGAGACCCAATGCTTCTCTTGGTGCTGCCCTGTCATTGTTAATTCAGGGTAATCGAAACGGGGAATGAAATTCTCGGATTTGCCAGCAATTCATCCCTCGGCTGATGATATTGGTTTCTTTGCAGCTGACGTAAGTTCAATCCCGATTGTAGATGACAACGATTCACTTCTCGATATATATTCGCGAAGGTTTGTGCTTATGCCTTGCTTGTCTCTCCCTTAGTTTGTTGCTCCCTGAGGTTCACAATCTAAAGAACTCCTATTCGATTTCTTTCCCTGAACAGCGATATCACCGCATTGGCGAAAGATAAAGCCTATACACAGATTCATCTAGACGAAATCAGCATCCATCAGGTAATCACTGAATATCTTGCTCTGTTTTTTTCTTCCCGTCACCTAACCTCGCAGTGTGCTTTCTAGGCATTGCAATTAGGGCAAGATGCAAACTCGACTCATGGAATGTACAATGGACAGAGATGTCAGATGTGTTTGAGATCTGATCCTCTTCACAAAGTGATGGAGCGGTTATCAACTCCTGGTAATCCTTCTATCTTGACAAATCTGCATTTGACGGATGTAAGTGTAGTTTTGATCTGTTTTTTGTCATTGCCGCCTTGTTTGTTTCAGGGATTCGGAGACTGTTGATCGTGGAAGCCGGAAGCAAACGTGTGGAAGGGGTCGTCTCGGTGAGCGACGTGTTCAGATTCTTGCTTGGTTAGAGCTAGCTGATTGATTGCCGGAAGACAGAAGGAAGAAAACCACAATTTGTCCCTTTGAATGTGTAAATTGATTTAAAGCCTTCGAAATCCCTTGATATCTTTCAATCAATTTTTGCAGAAATTATTGTTGATTCACTTAGCTAGCCTGCGGAATAAATACGATGTGATTCTACGATTATGAATGACTTCCGAGTCAGACTACTATGCAGGCGCTAGGGGCAGAAACTAATCGAGGCGATCACCTTGCATCGATACAGACTACAATCATTAGGTTATATTTCAGACGAAAGGATCAAAATCGAAACAGAACCAAGGTTCATTATTCATGAGTAGCAAGAACGAAAACACTGTTCGAGTACTCGAGTCTTGTTGACAGCATTTATTGTCGAAACCATGCTTGCAGACTTGAACCATGCAGGTAAGAAAAGATGGCGCTGCTCGTTCCTTCATTTCTAAACTACCACTGTCTACATTTCGATCGCCTACAGTGCATTCGACGTCGATATTCTGGCTTGCAGTCAAAGCTGTATACCATTTGAACCATGCCATTAGAAACATATGGTGCTTCTTGTTCGTGCCAGTAGGAACAAACGGCGCTGCTCGTTCGTGCCTGTAGAAAAGAAGGGCGATGCTTGCTCGTTCAATTCGGAACTATCATTGTCTACCTTTCAATCACCCTTCTTTTGTTCCTAAATTCACCATCGCCTCCATTGTCCATCCCGTAGTCCCTTGATCTTGACAACTGAGAACTTTTAAATCCTCCACCTTGTCTGGAGCCACCTCTAGGCCTGTCGAAATCGTCTCCTCTTCTTCCTCCGCCTCTAGGCCTGTCGAAATCGTCGCCTCTTCTTCCTCCACCTCTAGGCCTGTCGAAATCGTCGCCTCTTCTTCCTCCTCCGCCTCTAGGCCTGTCGAAATCGTCGCCTCTTCTTCCTCCTCCGCCTCTAGGCCTGTCGAAATCGTCGCCTCTTCTTCCTCCTCCACCAGTCGTTTTCCACCCTCCGTCACTTCCTTTGCTGCTTCTACCACGAGAAGCTGAACGGTCGAAGTCATCGTTCCACAAATCCCTCGTCCCACCACCGTCCTTACCGCGCTTTGGCGATTGATCGAAGTCCCTTCTCCCACCAACTTTACGCTTCGATGATCTACCATAGTCATCTTCGTCGCTGTCATCCATATAGTCATCATTACCTCGCCTCGAAAACCCACTCGAGCTCCTTCCTTTGGGTTTCATTTTTCGACCGTCCAAATCATCATCAGAATCAAGCTCAAGATCATCATCAGAATCATCTGACCCAAAGCTTAGTCTTTTTGAAGAACCCTTACCTCGACCTTTATGTCCAGGCGCAATGTGGCTGGATTTCCATTTCGAATGCGATGAAAGCTCTTCATCTGAATCCAGACCAAGCTCGTCGTCATCAGAGAAAGGCTTCTTTCGTCGCGATGGTCTAGAACCTGAACGGGGACTTGAACTCGGACGAGTAGGCAAGTCATCATCATCAGGAAAGTCAGTGCCTTCCAACTCATACACTTGTCTCGAAGAACTGTTCGTCCTGGGTTGAGAATCCAACTCATAACTGTCGATATCATCTTCATCATCGAAATCATCAAATCCGGTTCCAGATCGACTAGCTTGTTGCGAATCTGAATACTTGTTTGGATTTCTGCTGCTTCCCCAGTTGACATCAGCTTCACGGTCTCTGAAGTTTCGTCCACCCTGAGCTGGACCAGCAGCCATGGGAGGAGACTCATCATACTCTTTTGCAGCAGAGTCTGCATTCTCAAATGCAGCTACATCTGCGCCATCTGATTCATCATCGTCGAAGTCAAAGTTCCAGGCATTTGACACTTCAGGACGACGGGCTGAACCTTTCTCGAACCTCATCTTATGATCACGGCTTCTCTCTTCCATTTTGTCCTCCAAGAACTCGTCGTGAGGACGTTTGCAGTCACAATGGAAGCAAACCATGTTCCTCCTGTAGTTCAAGAAGTTACACCTGCCAATTCGTCGAAACAAAACAGTAAGTTTTTCATTGCAACTATCAGGAAACATCGAAGTTACCAAAGATAAAAACAATGAACCAGAGAGCATTGAACTATTGAACATACTGAGGGCATTCCCATTCTCCAGGAAGCAACTGTCTTTTCGGCCGCTTGGCATCACACTGTAAACACACCGTGTTCTTCGCAAAATTCATGAAATCGCACCTGCAGAAACAGACAGTTCACCATTTCCTGTCACAAACTAGATGGTAAAGCATGAAACTAATTTGAACCATAATGTGGTACATTGAGCTATTTACTCAGCATTCAAAAGCCGAAACTAGTTTATCATATGATGGATTCAACATACTTGGGGCAAAGCCAGTCGCCCTTTTTCATCTCGATGTCATCACGCCCAACTCGTTTCCTCGGAGGAGGGGGAGGCTGCTTCACCTTGGGAGGAGGCTTCTTGATCACAGGAGGAGGGAGGTTCGGATCGATGGGAACTGCACTCAGCTTCACAATCTCGTGAAGCAACTTCCGAACAACGGTTTTGACCGACTTCTCCTTAAGGAGAGGCTTGTTAGTCACCAATTCGTTCGTGGCGGGATCGAAGCCATAAGCTAAGAGAACCCTCATCACATCGATAGTTCGAGCCTCGTCTTCTTTGTTTGTTGTCAGAAACGCTTTCTCGCACGAGCTCCTCAAGCTGCAGCTGCTACAAACCTGAGATTCCAAACCGAAAAGATGACAAAAGAGTCGATCTTCCTTGACTGCATACTAAGATTCTCAACTTCTGCTAAACACTATGAAAACCACTTCTACAGTGCTACACTAAGTAGTGTCCTACATAGCATAGGAAGGAATCCGAATACGAAACTCACTTGTGAAAAATCCAACCAAGAGTCGATCTTCTTCAACAAAAAGATCGAATCTTAGTTGGCTAAACGATATGCAGGGAACCAAAACCTAACACATTAGTGATACTACTCAGAACAACAGGTGCTATAAGCTATAGAAGGACTCCAAACACGAAATTCAATTACGGAAAAAAAAGAACTACGTCAATGGCTATTCACATCTATAGATGAATGCAAGATGCAAAGCAAAAGGACAAACTTACATCGCCTTCGTCGAGGTGCACACGCTTTCTCAAGAGCTTCGCGGACATAGAGACCCGCCTATCTGCAGTCGGGCAGCCATAGCCAACCAAGATCTGGATGTCCTTTCTCCCCAAGCCCCTAAACAACACAAAAACCAATGTATCAGAAGTTACATAGCATAGGAAGGAATCCAAACACGAAATTTGATTCGGACAAGACCAACTAACATCACGAACCTCAGTATGTCAAATCTGTCCTTGCCAAAATTGACAAAGGCATTCTGCACAGTCTTGAAATCTTTAGCAAAACCAACCTCTAAACCCTCCCCATTAACACTAACACCATCATTCATGGCTTCAAGCCCGCCAAGTCCCAAGCTTTCAACCATCTGATCCTCTTCTCTACTCCTCATATGATCAAAGTAATTCTGCTGAACCAGCCTCTCCATCAGCTCTATCCATTCTGGCCATGGATGCACCAGCTCAACTTCCCGCTTACTACTACTACTCTTCATACCATACTCTTCTACAGGCTCATGAACACTCTTCGACGGCGTCGTTTCAGACTGCTGCTGCTGCTCATCTTCTTCTTCTTCACGCTGGGAGCTAATCACAGCTGCTTTAGCATCAGAGATTCTCCCCGACGACGTCGTTTCCGGCTGATGCTGATTCTGATTCTGTTTGGATTGGCGCCAAGCGCGGATCTTCTGGAGCGTTTCGTTCTTCTCCGAGCGGTCCCGCTCTATGGCGTCGATCTGATCGAATACGAAGCTCATACGGGCGGAGAGTGAATTGGGTTTCAGCGGCGGCGGCGGGTCGGGAGATTTGGCGGCGGCGGAAGTGGAGGAGTAGGGTTTAAGAGAAGTGAGACGGCGGGGTTCAGGGTTTTGGTAAAGGGAGAAGGTGTAGGGGTTTAAGCGTCGACATAGGAGGAGACGGAGTTGGGTTCTCGCCATTTTCGTTTCTGCAACGAGGAAAGATTGATCCTTTTCGGCTCAGTATTGGCCTGAGAGAATTCTGTGTCTCACTTCACCGCCGGAGAAGTCAGCCGAAGCTCAAACTTTCTGAGTTGCCGGAAAAAAAGAGTTTTGACATATAGGTCCTCTTTGGTCACTTAATTATGACGGATTTTCAAACTAATCACCAATAAAGGTCTTAGTAATATCCACTTTGATCATTTACATCCAAATTGGTTTACTTTCTGTATACGGAAAACTGTTAAAAATTCAAGTTAAGATTTTTGTAATAAATATATATATATATATCTCAACTAATAACAACAATAAAAAATCTTAAAAAATGACTTCTAACTCTATTTGATTATTATTTGAAAGGGTTAACATGATAAAACTTTAATTTTTAACCATTTTCAACATTTATTTCAAATATTAATCAATTTATAAATTTTCTATTTTTTTATCAAAATTAACCATTTTTTGTGTGTTATACTAAGGAAATTTGATCATTTTTACAAGATATTTTCAAAAATTTCAAATCAGCTAATATTTGACATGCATGTTGAAAATGTCTAAAAAATCAAGTTTGACTATGATAACCCCGTAAATAATAGCCAAATAAAGTTAAAACCCCTTAATGGCCAAATAATATTAAAAATTAATTTTACTCAATATTATATTAGTGGTAAAAATTTTCATATTAGCTTACTTTCTGCGTGTTGAGCCGTTGTTACATAAATTGTATTTTGTTCACTTTGACCATACACAATTCTGTGAGAACCAAAATGTTTTACCGTACATTTCAACTCATACAAACAATAATAAAACACACAGATGAATATGTTCAACCAACTCCGTTGCGAAGCGCGGACAAGCAACCCTATACAACATCCTTTGAACATAAGCGAATCCTTAGTTCATATTTAATATACTTGTAAGCTGAATCTAAATTACAAGAAGGAATGGATAAACATACTTATTAGCTGAATCTACATCCAATCAAATGAACAACCCCTCGTGCGACAAAGACGAATAATCTCCCGTGTCTGTGTTTCAAGATGTAGACTGCATAGATCAATTTCTCGTGGCTCGTATCGTTTCCGGCCACGGGGAATTGATCGGCATGCATTTTGCTGTTTCATTCGTGTGCAGAAATATGGCTTACCTTGTGACACAAGGAAGCTATAGTTGAGTTCCAACCAAAGAGAAGGGTTGCTTCTTCCTCAAGCAAACTGAAATTGCTCCTCAAAACAACTTTGGATTTCTAAAAAACGCAGGTGTTCATTTTGTTACTTGAGGCGTGGTGCGAGTTTCGAGAAGCCGGAAAGATGACAACTTCCTTGATCTTTCGTTCAGTAATCCATTATTCCACACATGGATTACTGTATTCTATCAGAAAGACAAGATATTCGGTTAGTTGCATATTCAGCCCCGATTTGCAGCTATAGAATCCTGAAAAAGCAGGAATAATGCATCAGTGAGTTATACAGAACCAAATCAGCCTGCACACCAACGACTCTACTAAGCCATTTTAGCCATAAAACTGATACCTTGGAACTGCATCGAGCCGATAAAAAGAGCAGATATTGAAAGAATCAGGCGTCATTCTCGATCTCAACATGCGATCGAACAAAAACCGAGCATCTTCATCGAGTCCAATCTTAATCAAGCTATGCATAAGAGCGTTGCAAAACTCAAGATGCCGCGGATTACCTTTGGATTCCTTCAAGATACTACCAAATGCCTCATCGACCATTCCGGATTCCATACCGGTACTCTCAACCATCTTGTTAAACAGGAAAACAGCCATGTCAGGCTCATCAATGCGTCGGAATCCATCAATTAACATCGTCCAGATCGTTAACGACAACGGAATGGCGGACATAGTCATCAAACCCAACCCTTGAAAGGCTGCATCTAAGTTCCCTACTCTGCAGAAACAATTCAGAATCATCTCAAGAGCTTCACTGGTGGGATAGTAACCATTCCTCATCATACTACAAAGAACATCACGAATAAGGACCAAATCATTCGCCTTGCAAACGTGGCGCAAGGCAATATTGTAACTCAAGAAATTCGAGGAAGGAACCTCTGATAAAGCCTTCATTCCGCCGTCTTTGTCCCCCGATCTGAAGGAGATGTCGATGATCACATTGTAAGCAAACGCATCTCGTCGAAATTTTTCAAAACCATGGAGTGCATTCCTCCACACCAGTAAACTCTAAGCAAGAGCAAGAAAGTACCTGCCTTTGTAGCAAGACCAATGGCTTCGAGCTCCTTGACAATGGCGTTTACAGTTCCGTACCTGGAAGTCAACCTCAGAACAACACCAACCAAGGAATCGAATTCTTCCCTGCTGTGAAAGTAATTAGGCTGCCTAGATGACCAGATGAAGAGGCTCGGAGATATCAAGTCTGAAGAGCAATTCAATAGCTTAGAACGAACAATCTGATTCATCAAGGTTACCCCACCACCACTCCAGGGGAAAGTAATCTCACGGGGTCTATCCATTGCAGGAGAACGTAAACTTGGCAAAGATGAAATGCTTCGAATCGATGAAGAAGAAGTAAGGCCTGGCAGGACAAACCGAGCTCTAGCACGCGTAAGTCGTAGTAGAGGAAGAACCCACTTGTCCAACATAACATTTTGTTTCGAAGCTTTTGGATGAACATTAATGGCGGCCAGATACGGGAAAATCACTCACCCACGAAGGAATCATCACCCCAGTCGATACTGCCAGGAACAAAGATTGAATTTTTCAGAAGCAACTGGAATTGCAACTAGCTGAATAAGAGACGGGGATGAAGAACTTGGTGTTTGGGTAATGGCGGGATTGAAGGTTTGAGAGAGGTTTTTAGTAAACAGAAGGAATCAGAACCTCTATCGACCTGCCACAAATGAACAAACAGAAACCAAATTTGAAACCGGCCGATGAAAAAAAACGAATCGCGGCAAGCGAACCAATGAGATATCAAAACAAAAACCAGTTGAAGCTCTAAGACAACTGATCTCCGACGACCGGCGATGAGAAGAGAGGGAAGAACGATTGGTAAGAGAGCGCGGCGGCGGGAGCAGCTGTGTAAGTGTTGGGGTAAACGAGAAAGAACTTACAACTTCGGTCGGATGTTATTATGGGCTAAAAGCCCAATACGATAATTATTAGTTTTCCGAGCCCGACAAGGATTCAATATATTAGCTTGTTTGCTACTTACAATAAATTAAAGATGCCAAGGTTTATGCATCGTACCATTCTTACCATCTTAATTCCAAAATGTGTTAATGATGTAAGAGGTGAAGGACTACAGTCTCGTATCATCTCGCAATGTGGTGTATAAGATCGTATCTTTTGTGATCGAGAATGTTTGGTGATATAACTGGCTTAGAAAATCGCTCTCAACACGTACCAGTGGCTGCCAGGCTAAAAAAATCACTGTGAATGGGCTCGGTATGGGCAAAAAATGATGCTTAACGGGCTACATTGGGCCAGGAATAAGGCCACGTTTTTGTTTTCCTAAAAAACGGTCCATTCATATTCGATAATTATTTTTTCAAAAGAATATTGAAATTTACAAAGCAGTTGAAATTTGAATTCAATGACAAATACGGTCCTCCCTAAACATAATTCAGAGGCTGGAATGAAGTGAAATCAAGCCCCTAAATCCAACAGATGTAGAGATTTCGCTTTATGACCGTAAAAAACGTATCCGAAGGAATTGGTTGGACGTCCAAAATTGACCCCAAATCCAGCGAAGTTCGCGGCAGAAAACGAACAAACCTTTTATCATCACAATTCTCTCATATCAACTTTTCCATTAGGACCAACATAATGAAGAACAAACCTCTTGTCAGGAACATAACCTTCATCAACCATATTCCCAAGCAACTCCATCAAACTCCTATAAATCTCCTCACCTTGAGGATGCATTCTATCCTCAACGACAAAGCTATGAACCCTCTTCTCAATCTCGATCCAACTAATCCCGGTCTCTTTCGAAACCCTAATTTCCTTCATCCTCCTGATAGCCACAGCCCTCTCCTTCCACTTATTGTTAGAAGAGTAAATATTCGCCAGTAAAACGTAAGGTGCCGGCTCATTAGGTGAACATTTGAACAACTCCTCAGCAGCCAGCTCTCCTATCTCTACGTTACCACGGATCGCGCACCCGCCTAGCAAAGCCTGCCATATCAGCACATCGGGCTCCATTGGTAGCCCCTCGATGAATGCTAATGCCTCTTGGAGCAGACCGGCTCGGGCTAGCATATCGACTATGCATGCATAGTGTTCTGTCCTTGGAACGAGCTTGTGGACCTTGGTCATCGAAGTTAGTAGGTCCATTCCCTTCTCGAGCAGCCCTCCGTGGGAACAAGCGTGGAGTAACGAAAGGAACGTAACGTCTGTTGGGTTCCTCATCTCGTCGTAGATCTGCATCGCTGTAGAGAAATCGCCGTGCCTTGCGAATGCAGCTATCATGGAGTTCCATGACACAGAGTTCTTAGTTTGCATATCGTTGAAGACTTTCCTCGATTTTTCGAGATCTCCACACTTGGAGTACATGTTGATAAGTCCGTTGCAGACGAATACATTCGAATCGAACCTTCGTTTCACGACCATTGAGTGAATCTGCTCGCCTAGACTCAAAGAAGCACCACCTATAACAGCTGAGACCATGTTTGCATCAATTTCAACACCAGCTTTCACCATTTTCACAAAGAACTGTACGGATTCCTCTTCAAACCCGTTCTGAGCAAACCCAACAAGGATTACAGTCATGGAGACTTCATCGATCTGGGTGGCGGAGTCGAACACACGCCAAGCATCTTCGAGATTCCCGCATTTCGAGTACATGTCCATTAGAGCACTCTGGATGCAGAGCTCTGACTGCAACCCTAACTTCCATACATGTCCATGAATCTGACTCCCTTCTCTCGCAGCTTGTAAGCCGGAACACGCCGTTAATCCACTCAAGTATGTCAAGAAGTTTGGTTCGATCGACCCTCCTCGAAGCATTTCCGCTACCAATCTTAAACTATCCTCGTACATTTCGTTCTGAGCTAGCCCTGATACTGCAGCAGTCCAGCTGATGACATTCCTTTCAACCATCTCGTCAAAAACCAGTTTCCCTGAATAAAAGCTCCCGCATTTGAAGTAAGAAGTTATCAAAGCATTCCCAACGCTAATATCCTTATCGAACCCACTCAAGAATGCCAAACTATGAACCATCCTATTGACATAACAACCAAGCTCGTCATCTCCATCACAGGCTGATAAAATAGTGGTCAACGTCGCTTGGTCAAACTTGTATACACCAGAATTCAACAACTGTTTAAACCACCCCAATCCAGCCTCAAACTCACCAGCTGTTAACAACCCGGAAATCAGTGTGTTCCATGATATGGTATCTCTTAGCGGCATTTGGTCGAACACCTTACCAGCATTGCTCAAAACTCTGCACTTACAGTACATAGAGAGGAGGGAGTTATTAATGACAAGAGACTGGCTGGATAGATCTAGGGTTTTTATCATTGACGCGTGAATTGAAGACCCTAGGTAGAGGTTTGATTCTCTCCCGCAGAGAGACAACACGAGGCTTACATCTATAGCGCTGAGGATCGAGCTGGGAACTTTTGAAACAGAGGATTGCTGAAATTGGGTCTTGCGTGGGGAGAGAAGAGAGGTCAGTGAAGAAGAAGAAGACCGGTGGGAGTTGAGCTTGTGAATCACCCATTTGGATTTCATCCATGAAAGCTCGCGGGAACTTGCAGAAAAGTCTGAGGTGAGGGTCAGGGAGGAGTTCAACGGGGCTCCGTTATTTTCATTTGTTTTACCGCCAAACGGCGTCGTTTGAAATGATGGTTTGGTCTGACGCAACTAGATCTTGACCGGTCAGACCGCCAAAAACTCCGGTCGACCACAGTGGACTTCATGGCCAAAACTAATGTCCGGTTCTCGATCGACCCACTCGAGCCGGTTTTGACAATCATGTAAAAAACAAGGATGTGCATTAGCTGTGTTGGACATAGGTTGTTGACGAACCAAGTGGTTTACGAGCAACTTACGTTCGCATTCACAAAAGCTCGACAACGAATATAGCTCCAACATTTTCTAGCTTAGGCTCGTTTGAGGCTCGAGTTACGTAGTTAGCGAGCTGATTCGATTAGACCATTGTGTACTAATTGCTACTCATTTTTTTAACCTCAAACGAGCTCGTCTTGTGTCGATTTCAAGCGAGTCAAGTTCGAGCTCATTGAGGCTGCTTGACAAGTTGATGTTGTGATTGGCGCTTCAAACCACCGAGCTTGATACAGAGCCCAGCTCGAGCTTACATTTTCCATCAAATTTAATTCAAGCTCAAACTATTATATAAATTAACGAGTCTTATAACGGCTAGACAAAATTTGGCTCGACCCTGCTCTGGAGCGGTGCAGAACCATTGTCAAACTATGAGGTTGAGAAATCCATCATCCATCAAACGATCCAGAGCTTTCAGAGTGGGCGTCACAATCCATGGGCCCATTAACTACAGTGTCATATTCATGGGCTAAACCCATCATCATCAAGATAGGGGAAAGCCGAAGCCCGAAAGTGAACTGTTGGATTCAGCCTTTTCAAACAATGCGACGCCGTTTAGCCTCTTCTCATCCATACTACAAAATCGAAACCAATCATTGATTCGAAAGAGTTCCATCCATGCAAGTCTCCGATATTCCAAAAAGTCAAATATCTTCAAGTTGACGATTACGAGTTCAACGTCCAACGACGAACCAAGTCTTTTAATACGACACCGTATGCAGGTTCGATCTTCTCGCGATCTCGCAATATAATGGGGTCGGGTTTAGATTTTTACGGTTCGTTCATATGTGACATTATTATAGCATTCAATCGTGACGCTGATTTATACATATTTATTGATTTTGATGCGACGGAGGTCGAGTTAGGCGTTTGCGTGTATGCATGATTCATGTCGATCGAAAGAGATTGCACGACTTATTAAGGATTCAATGCATCAAGTAATTAATACAATGTTTTTGGGGGTTGTACGTAAATGCACTACCTAATTAATCACGTGTTCAATTCTGGGCCATGCAACAGCAGTGCTGCTTGGGTGCCAATCGTCCGCTGCGGCGGACACTTTAAATCCGACGGTCAATGATGGATTCGACTGGATTCAACGGTTGGATTTTGAGGAGCATATGAAACTTGGAATTAGAAGCCTACATCGTAGACGTGGCATATTGTGATATCATATCACTTTTTCACTTAAATGGTTGTACATCTGACTTTATTTTTAGAGATTTTGAATTTGAAATTCAGAATGTGCGACAATTTAGTTCTCTGACTATATGATGACATCACTTAGGTGGGTGGTGTATATATGACCATAGCATCACTAAATATGATGCGTAAAAAAAATAAACGTAATAGACACAAGGATTGTTCACGTACAAATCGGTTTCCCTACTGTGCAGAGTCTTAGTGGGGAGACTTAATCCGAACCCTAATACAAGTTTTCAATCCAACAAAGCAAATACAACATAAGAAAGAGAAAGCACCGAAAAAAGAACAATATTCTCTTGAGTTGGAGCAACAACAAAAGCTCCGAATGTATACATAACGATGGCATCACTAAACGTCATGCATACCTGTCGAAGGGAGTTCGTGTATAAAAAAAACAAAAAACATGTGATAGTATCAAAGCAATACTATGTGTTAGAGTTTCTGAGTCGAGAAATACGCATCTGGTATGTACCCAAAAACGTATGACTAGCAATAAACACAAGTATAACTTATACAAGCGTATAATCTAGAGGTGTAATGTCAAAATCTCGATACCTCTTTTGGATCACATTGTATTTTATAACGTCCTTGAGATATACGGGGTCACATTTTCCATGAACACATATGTCAATTTCATACTGAGTATATATAGACACAAGCAAGTGTCACCATATTTCCCCCCAAAATATAAATATAAAAAATTTGACCCAAAGTAGGAAGTACGTAACAACAGCCTATAGCCCCACACAAAGTTTCTAATGATGCGTGTAGAAGAGGCAAATCAAAGTCAATTATTATTTGTTTTGTCTACACAATTCAAGCAACTGGATTAATTAGTGGTCTAATTAAGCACTGTTCTACTCTGATTTGGTTGGTGTAATTACTTTCTAGATAAAGAATTAGCTTGGAATATGGATTAATTACTAATTAGTATTTGGTTTGAATGTGACTCCGAATTCTTCTATTACTTTCAATTCATTACATTCCGACTTGGTACTTATGAGAAAGTAGATCAACTATATATTGTGCGTCATGTTGATAATGACGGCCCCAGCCAACCGGGCCGTTAGGGTTTGGGGTAGACACCGGTTTTTGATCTACTCGTAAAATTATAACGATGAAAATATTTCTACATATTTGATTCAAACGTTATAAGGGTTATATTTTTATTAATCCGTGATCTCGGTATCAATTTCTACCAAAAACCAACAATTTCTGTTGGGGAATAAGTGATATTGGTCTATTGGTTCATGTTCATGTGTTTTTTACTCCCCAAGGTACTACTAACTTGGGTTAGAGTGAAAGGTAAAACAAGATTACGATGTTAATCTACCAAACTCGCTGGTCAATCACATATATAATCAGATATGCATAACAAATCGATATTTTCCCTCAATCATAACGTCAGGTTTATTGATCCCTAAAGTAAGACTACAATTTTAACCTATCAGACTGTCCGATCAATCACAAACATAATCGAATATCCTTCACAAACCGATACTTTTCCTCAACCATTACTCTAGAAATCCGACCGAAAACCGTCCCCGACATCCACCACCAACGCATCTCTATCTCCCTCTCGTTTACGCTTTTACAAAAAATTTGGTAGCTAGATGCAATTAATAACCAAACCCAACCCAGAAAAATTAAATAAATAAAATAAAGCTTCACATTCAATTCTTCCCTCTTCTCTATAAATATCCCCAGTCAAGACTCAACGCTATATCCCTCGTTCCCCACCATATTCCCACAATACGCCACCGTATTACCAGAGAAAAAAAGCAAAAAATGCAGAAAATCATCGACTGCTTGAGTGGCCATGGCAATGGCGCCGAGAAGAAGAGGAAGCAGAAGAAGATCAAGGGAACTGTGGTGCTGATGAAGAAGAACGTCCTCGATTTCAACGACTTCAACGCTTCGATCCTCGATCGTATCCACGAGCTCCTCGGCCAGCGTGTCTCCCTTCAGCTCATCAGCTCCGTCCATGCCGACCCCAGTAAGCCTTCTTCATCCTTCTTCCCCCTCCTCCCATTTCTTGCTTGAAGTAATGTTAGTTTAAAAAAAGTAGCGAACATATTTTTAAATTCCCAAACTGCCCACTTGAATTTGGACCTTTAGATTAGAAAAGTTAAAAAGAGAGTCATCTGATGGCTGAAAAGGACTTCAGCACAGCATCAGACGCGGGGCCAAACATTTGACACACCCAGTCCTAGTCAGACTCGATTCGATTCATAACAAAATCGATTGATGGTAACAATTCATGACTCTTCCGGACCAATAGTTGGCCTAAACTTGCGACTCGATGAACTCACATTCTGATTATCCTGCGACTTGTAACTCGGAATAATCGAGTTTCCGTGACTTGTCGAATCGACCGGTTTACAGAAGGTAGCTTCTGGGTTGTGGATAAAAAGTTGGGAACAAGTTCTTATGCTCTTTGGCACTTGCTTTTGTGAGTCTTTTTATGTATGTATGTTGGTCGAAGAATCTCATATAATAACAAAAGAAACATTTTAGTAAATTGTAATATTAATGTCTTGTTTCTAGCGTGGTGTCTTGTTCTCTAGTGTGGAATTCCAATCAGGATAGGTCTTGTCGGCCGGTCGGTCAATAGACCGATAACGATATTGAGAATTATCGTGATAGAAATTCGGACTCAATCGTCGTATGTGCACCACTATATGACTAACGAAATTACACGAAAGACCGAAGTTGTCGAACTAAAAGTGTCGTCGTTTTGTTTCTCGATATTTGTTTCGAAGTTTGTACCGAACAACCAACACAATTAACGATGTGAGCTAGTTGGTGGAGATCTCATTAATGGTAGAAACTTACTTTATACTTTTTTTTGCCTTTTTCATTTTGATTCTTTGCATGGAGGTCGGTCCCTACCATGGCAGATTTGGTTCTAAGGATCGTGACTTCCACCTACTAGTCATAAAGATGAGGTCGTTTTCGACAGTAAATCTCGAAATCTATTCATATTAGATCAACGAAGTTTACGTTACAATATGCATTTCAACATTTGACTTCGGCTTCATTTGGTATTTGAAATATCGAATAACTAGTTAATTAACGTAACTAATAACAATCGAGTACAACTTTGAATAATTTTTTTCCAATAGCATGAAAACCAATCAATCAATTAATTAATCTCCTAATTACATCATCATGAACAAAGTCATCCATCTTTCCTTAACCAGCAAAATACGATGAAGTTATATTGTTGTACCTAATCCATCTTTTGGGGCAACCATTAGTGAATTAATTTGATTTATAGATGACATATTATGAACTCGTAATCTTGATTTTTACGTTAAATTGTTGCATTATCTCGTTCAAATATAAAAATCTCGATAAATATATAAAAGTGGTAGGTTTCAAAACCACACTGTTGGTTTTTTTTTCGAAGCAGAGAATGGAAACACAGGGAGGCTAGGGAAGGCAGCGTACCTGGAGAACTGGATTCCGACTATAGCTCCATTGACAGCCGGTGAAACATCCTACACTGTAACATTTGACTGTGACGAACAAGACGACAATCCAGGAGGGTTCCTGATCAAGAACAACCACCACAATGAGTTCTATCTCAAATCCTTAACCCTCGAGGACATCCCCGGCCATGGCAGGATCCATTTCGTCTGCAACTCGTGGGTTTACCCTGCTAAACGATACCAGAAAGACCGCGTCTTCTTCACCAACAAGGTAACTTCAAACACTTCAAGCAATGAGTAATGTTAGACGAGTTAGACTCGTGTAGAAGCTCGAGGTTTAGAAGTCATTTTCAAGTTCTAGCTAGTTTGATCATGCGGAAAGTTTTGACCATTCATTGTTTTGAAATTTGAGTGAACAGACTTACCTACCTCACGAGACGCCATTGCCACTTGTTAAGTACAGAGAGGAAGAGCTGGTTACCTTGAGAGGCAACGGAGAAGGTGAGCTTCAGGAATGGGACAGGGTGTATGACTATGCTTTATACAACGATCTCGGAAATCCCGACAGTGATCCGAAGTCTGCTCGACCGACTCTCGGAGGTTCGGTCGAGTACCCTTATCCTCGCAGGGGGAGGACTGGTAGGCCGCCATCAAAATCAGGTAGCTGCGAAAATAGAGTAATTGGTGACGAGATTATGTAATGATATTATACTCATACAGTGATACTGGTATTTCCTGAACAGATCCTACGGTAGAGAGCAGGGTGCCGTTACTGATGAGCTTAGACATCTATGTACCAAGGGATGAGAGATTTGGTCACCTGAAGATGTCTGACTTCCTTCTCAATGGACTGAAAGCGATCGTCCAGTTCGTCAAGCCTGAGCTGGAGGTTCTGTGTGCTGAGAACAAGAACGAATTCGATTCGTTCGAGGAGGCCTTGAAGATCTACGATGGAGGTGTGAAGCTCCCTGGCGGCCCTGCACTTGATAGTCTCTGGAAGAATGTTTCACTGGATATCATCAAGCAGATCTTTCACACTGATGGGGAGAGGATTCTGAAATACCCGTTGCCTGAAGTAATCAAAGGTACATTAATGTCAAATCAACAATGAACGATGTAAGTTGGAAGGTAATATAATGTTTACGATTCGACTTTCGAGCAGAGAGCAAGACCGCATGGAGAACTGATGAAGAATTTGCCAGGGAAATGCTAGCTGGCCTTAACCCTGTTGTCATACGTCTACTTCAGGTCAATAACAAACTTCAGATGAATCCGAATGTTTTAATGGCTATTCTAATGATTTCATGCATACAATTTTTTATTTTTTATTTCCAGGAGTTTCCTCCTAAGAGCAAGCTGGACCCTAATGTCTATGGCAATCAGGATAGTTCAGTAACTGAAGAACACATAAAGATTGGCCTAAATGGATTAACCATAGCTGAGGTGAAGTAATTATCCAGTAAAGCAACTTGTAGCAGGTTCATATATTGAAACTAACTAACCATGCTGTTTGTTTTCTGGCGCTGTAGGCAATCAAGAACAACAAGCTATTCATACTGGATCACCATGACACATTGATGCCATACCTGAGGAGGATCAACGAAACCCCTTCGACCAAAACGTACGCAACGAGGACGATTCTATTCTTGCAAGACGACGACACTCTGAAGCCCCTTGCGATTGAGCTGAGCTTGCCGCATCCTGATGGAGACAAGCTTGGATCCATCAACAAAGTCTACACTCCACCGCTAGCGGATCATCATCAAGAAGGCAGCCTTGAAGATTCCATTTGGCAACTGGCTAAAGCTTATGTAGCAGTCAATGACTCCGGATACCATGAACTCTTCACCCACTGGTAGATAGATATTGTCGATTCTGCTGCTAGAATCTGTACTTTGAGTTGACTGGTGTTCTGAAATTTGGTGGTGATCACTATCAGGTTGAACACTCATGCTGTGATCGAGCCGTTCATAATTGCAACAAACAGGCAGCTAAGCGTGCTTCATCCAATCCACAAGCTTCTCCACCCTCATTTTCGGGACACGATGAACATAAACGCGCTTGGGAGACAGATCCTCATCAATGGTGGAGGGCTGGTGGAGGCAACTCTTTACCCTTCGAAGTACTCCATGGAGATGTCTTCTTTCATTTACAAGGACTGGAACTTCACTGAACAAGCTGTCCCTCAGGATCTCAAGAAGAGGTAACAATCATAAACAAAGAATGAAAGTGAAAATACAGAATTAAAAATTAAGCTCATTCAGGTATTTCGCCGAACACATTACAGGGGAATGGCAGTTTTCGACCCAAACTCCAAGCACGGCCTCCGGTTACTCATCAAAGACTACCCTTATGCCGTCGACGGCCTCGACATCTGGTCAGCGATCAGAAATTGGGTCTCAGATTACACATCTCTGTACTATAAATCCGACGCCGATATTCAACGCGATTCCGAGCTTCAATCATGGTGGGAGGAGCTTGTGGAAATCGGCCATGGTGACAAGAAACATGAAACCTGGTGGCCGAAGATGCAGACTCGATCCGAGCTCATCGAATCCATCACAACAGTGATCTGGATCGCGTCGGCTCTCCATGCATCGACCAATTTCGGACAGTACACATACGCCGGATACCTGCCGAACCGACCGACGACCAGCCCCGGTTCATTCCTGAAGAAGGCAGCCCTGAGTTCGAGGAGCTGAAGACAGATCCTGACAGGGCGTTCCTGAGGACAGTGACGGCGAGGCTTCAGACTCTGATAGGGATCTCGCTGATCGAGCTCCTGTCGACGCATTCTTCCGACGAAGTTTACCTTGGCCAGAGGGAGACGAAGGAGTGGACGGCGGACTCGGAGGCGGTGGCGGCGTTCGAGAGGTTTGGAGATGAGCTGGCCGAGGTGGAGAAGAGGATCGTGGAGAGGAACGGCCAGGTGAAGCTGAGGAATCGGAATGGCCCGGTGAAGGTACCGTATACTCTGCTTTTCCCGACGAGCGAAGCTGGCCGGACCGGCAAGGGAATTCCGAACAGTATTACTATTTGATTGACAATGGTAATACGGCGCCGTATAAGGGGTTTGGATTATTGTTTAGTATATATCAAGTGAAGATTTATTAAAGGACTAATTGATGATCATTAGAAAGTACACTTGTCTTTGTGATTCATTAGTAAAGAAAATTAGCAAAGCTACCTATGAAATTGTATGTATGTATGAGATCGGGTTGACTAATTTCGTATCATATCGATAATAATAGATGTTATCGAATTTTAATTGTGTCAACAGCTTAGCTATTTTTAAGATAATATTTTTTTACCGTGAACCTACTTGTGTCGTGGATTACCTTTTGCTAGTTCTGATCATACTAGGTTTGTTGGTACTACTATATGTATGAAAACTTGAATCCTTTTAAGCTATAAACCATCATTTATGAAACCTTGGGCCATTAAATATTATGTGCTCAGAGGGTGCATTGTTCCGACTTGTAGTTTCTTTTATTGATCTTAAATTTTTCAAAATTCATTTTTATAACAAAATAATATCGACTCGAGATTTAAAATTGAGACCTCTCTTATATATAAAAATATAAACAAAATTATATAAATATATTTTAGTTTTGATATGAATTAGTTATATTTAACATGTTATATATAATAAGTTAAAAGTAAATCAACGATGAATGAATAGATGATAAAAAATGTACCTCGTTTAAATGATCGGATTATCTACACTAGTACAATTTTGAAAACACCGGTCCAAAAACCATTATACTTACATTTCAAATTTTTTATAAGGTGTTACCTTTTACGGGCAAATACACTTTTTACCTTATCTATTTTAATCATTTTTTTACCTTTTCTTATCCCTAATTTTCCCGACCCGATTCTCATCCCTATTCACCACCATTTCCTATGTTTTCTTTAAGAGTAAAATACGACGGATACCATTATAGTTCTAAATTACTACACTTTTGAAGTCAAAATTATGCCCTCTCCTATAGTCTGTTTAGTGCTGTATGCAGAGTCCGTCAGCCGGTTTCCTAGAATCCATATGGTGATATGTTCATATGCATGGCTATCGATTAACAAATCACCTCCATGTTGTTTGATTCAAATGCTTTTTGCTGCTGCTTGGTCTCGATTTTGGGTATCTGTTAAGTTGGTTGGCCATCTTGTTTCCGCGAGAGGCTCATGGATTCCTCAGTGCATCATCTTTCTTTCTGGTATTTCTGTGAATAATTTGATGTAAATTGTTGCTTGCTACTTCATTACAACTGCCATAACAAAAGTATTGAACTGATATGCTACAATTTCAATGAATAATTTGATGTAAATTGTGCTCTTATGCTACAGTTCTCGCCCCTGCATGCTTATACAAACACATTTTATCATTCCACGTAATGAAGGGCATTATTTGCAGGTACATGTTCAACTGGTCGGACAACTAAGGCAGGCTGGCATGCCTTTGTTGAAGAACCAGTGTTTGTTAATGCAAAGCAATACCATGGCATATTGTCCAGAAAAGCTACATTGTGCTGCCTGCTGAAGATTCATACTTGCTTCATAGTTCAAGTCCGACTTCCATCAAATGGAACTCAGAAATTAATTGTTACGGACTTAATCGCTGGTTTTCGCGATGCTCTGATATGTTGCTTGCATTTTGGCCTGTGCTTGCGTAGTTCTTGCTGTTCCTTCATCCCTTCTGCACTTGCTTCGTCTTCCTGCTTGCTTCTGTATGCTAGTCAGCTTGTGTCCTCTTAATTAGACTCTTAAGATGGTACTGGTGTTGGACCAAAATCTTCCTATAAACCAAACTCTCTTCTTGTAAATGGCAGCTTTCCATCTTTCTGCAGTGGTCGATTATGTTACAATTTTGTGTCTTCTTATGCTGTCAACCATTGAAACTTGTTTTCACTGAGAGATTGATTCTTTTGCTAGAGGTTCTGCCCAGAAGTTTCTTCAGAAAGGGGATCGTTACAAAATCATCTTAATCGACAATATGCCAGTATTTTTCGTGTGAATCGAACTCTTTTTATATCAGAAGCTCAACAAAAATACACTTCAGAATTCCCCACAACAAAAGAAAAGGCTTACAAACCAGAAGAAGCATTACAGATTTCCTATTAACAAAACTTTTCCTTCTTCCTATATGGCGAAGACTTGGAACACAAGAAACCCAGTGGCAAGTAGTAAGTAAGTAGGCAAACTTCATATTCACACGGTGACAGTAGTAATTGCTGTCAATTCCTCTCTTTCTTGATCAAAACTTTTTAGGAAGGGAACCAGAAGAAGCACCATCCAACGATCAATGGCCGGAAATATGTGAGGGAATCGGGTCTACTTGGCTGGAGATGTCGCGAACCTGGTCTTTTCCCTTTGTTTGTTCACAACTCGATCTTTTGGGGATGATGTTTTTGCTGCCGAGTCTGCCTGCCTCTTCATCTCTGTGACCAACAAGAGAAGGAAGAACTCTTTCAAGGTTTTTGACAATGGCCGACAAGTTATCAATAGCCAATTGCAACTTGCAAATGAATGATATATCGTAGTTTTCGGGCACACTTTTGATGCATTTGTAAATAGTAAGCAAAGGAGACAGCTTTACCTCGCTGTCGCTCAAGCTCTTCGGCAAGCTCTTCTTTCCATTTCCTTTGTCTCTCTGCAAATCCAACACTGAACAGGCAGCAGAAACCCATTATTATTGGCATTTTCTCAGCGAAAAAAGATTTCATTCATCATTGTTTAACACTACTAACCCAGGGCCACTGGATTCCGACTGAGCATCAATTTGTGGAGAAGAAACAGCTTTTGAAGCTTCATCGCCTGCATTGTCAGTGATACAGCCAGTACTCCCAGGGCTTTCAGTACAGCCCGCATCTGCTACTGGGGAGGATATCCCCACAGAAACTCCACTAGGTGACTTGCTTTTAGGGGGCAACTTCAAGTAATTTGGAGAAGGAGTTTCTTGGCGCAAGCTCTCACAAAGACTTGGAGATCTCGCCGGGATCATGCTATTGTAGAATTCTTCGTAGAGAGGTGTTTGTAGTTTTTTCAGTTCCAAGGCCTGCAGTTATACACCAATCTCAACTTTATCGAGAAATCAAGATCTATAGGATCACTTATTATTGAAGATGATAGATTTACCTTATCATCTAGAAAAGCTTTGATTTTCGAGTCAGTGACTTCATCGTCGTCCTCAGATAATGATATCTCACTTGACAAAGTTCTATTGCACTGAGCTGGTTCTTTGTTACATATTCTCACTCCTTGTTCTGGTTCGAGACACTCGTTGAACTTTCCCATCAGATCGCCAACAAACCCTTGCTCGACATTCTGATTCTGAGCCGAACACAAATTTAGTTGATGGCATCACGTCAGTGAAAGCAAAGGAAGTAGAATGGAAGATCGTCAACTTACATTGTAAAATTGACCAGAAGTCAGGATAGGAATTTTATTTGACCCACTTCCACTAAGATCACTATCGACCTGACACATATCATTATCTCCATCGTTTTCTCTCCAGATATGTTGAGTTTCACTTGAGTTTTGCAGATTAATGGAGTAGTTCATACTCCCTAAATTACAGAGATCGTCTGAGCCAGATACTGATGGCTCTCTGGCGATGAAAAAAAACACCCAGTTGCTTAGAGCATATCACCATTTAAGGTTCCAGTACATATTGGCACAATAATGTAGCTTACCTAATGTCTACGTGAGTAGCTTTTGACTGTGGGGTCAAACTTGTTGTATCAGAAACCCCGTGCTCGCCTGTAACAAATGGATGCTGCACTGACAAAAGATTGGACTTAACCACCACATTATAATGCAATAATCGTCTCAAAGATTCCGAAGACAGCTTAATGTTCTCCAAAGAAATAAGGACAATGGAAATAAGAATCACCTTTAGCAACTCAGATGCATTTAGTCTCACATGTGGTTCTCTGCCAACATGAACCAAAGACACATGAAATTAAGCCAACAGCAGCAAGTGATAGGAAACGTTTAAAAGGTAAAATGGTCGAGTGACTTTTCTATTAGCATCCATAAACTGTATCGAGACAAGGCGAAAGAAAATAAGTACTTCTGCAAACACTTGAGCAAAAAGTCTTTGGCTTCGTCTGAGAGATGATCAGGGATTTCTGGATGTGACTTTGTTGAACCTATGTGGAAGAGGGCAGCAACCTAAAAGTAAACATGTTAACATGGTAAGAGACGAGTCCCATGACAAGAAAAACAGTGGTCTGTCAGCAGATTAGTTCACCTCTTCGTATTTTTGGCTCCACGGAGGCTTCCCAGTCGCCATCTCAATCACAGTACACCCCACGCTCCAAATATCAGCAGAGCTACATTGTTTGTTCAACAATAAGATGCTTCAGTTGTAATGTTGTATACTAATGATCTTTGAATTTAATCATTTATAGTTACACATGATGACCATCAGAATCCAGCATTATGCAACAAACTAAGATTGCAATTAGAACCAACGGATAATCGCTTAAAGGATCCAAGTTCTGCACTTACAAACTATGCCCCGTCTGACGAATAACTTCAGGAGCCATCCAGTACGGTGTACCCTTCATTGACTTAGCCCCAGATATTGTGGCCTAAGGAACAACATATTGTTAAAGAGAAATATGCAGAAGAAGCTGACTGAGACAGTTCTGCATTCTACTGAACCATAAAGAACTACTGAAATGAAAAATGAACAGCAAGACACATACCAGCTCAACCACCTGCTTGGATGCACCAAAATCAGCCAGTTTGATGCATCCTTTGTTGTCTACAAGAATATTTGCACCCTGAGAGTGAACAAAAGACGGCAAACCCCTTGTAAGAATTACATAATATGGATCAAAGAGTCTCCAGCCAAAGCAAGTTAGAGACACATCAAGAAATACCTTAATGTCCCGGTGCATTATTCCATTGTTATGCAAATACTCCAACCCCAGCAACAATTGCTCAGTATACGTTCTAATAACCTAATAAACGACACACCAATGTATCATCAACGAGCTAGCTAACTTTGTGCCAGCATCAGCGACAAAAGAAACTTACAGCTTGAGGAAAAGGTCCGAATTTTCCTAGAAGGGACGATATTGATCCTCCAGGAACAAACTCGAGCAGAATATTCAGTGACCCCTCCTCCCTAACGGTGCCTAAGTATCTCTGAGGAAACACAACGTTAACACAATCAAAATCCAAACTGTCCATCATCAACTAAAATCAATCGAGACACAACAGCTATACTCGCTACTAACCACAATATTGGAATGTGAAAGATTCTTCAAGAGCTTCACTTCTTCCTCAAGCTCCTTCACATGAGCCTACATGAAAGAATTCCCACACAAAATCCTAAAACCCCTATTTCATAGTAAATTTTTTTACTAAATTTGGCAAGTTGATAAAATGGTTATAAAGCGACAGCTCTATACTAAGAACCTTGCACAACTGAGCAATTCAACAATGTACCTGTGCTTTCTCCTTAGTAACACCATTAGCCGGAATCAGAACCTTGGAAAAGTAAACAAAGAACCAGAGTGTGTCAGAATCACCATATTTAATCCACCACATAACAATACTAAGGAATTGAAGAAATCAAAAATTCCAAACAGATTCAACACCCAGCTAAAAAAAGAACCTCACGATCTAAAACACAGCTAAAAAAACCACCTTATTAATCAAACTTCAATTTCACCTGCTTGATAGCGAGGAGCTCTCCAGAGTCGAGGTTCATGCCCATATACACATGGCCGAAAGCACCGCACCCGATCAACTCTCCTTTCCGGTACCGGATCAGAGGAGGCGCGGTGAGGGAAGAAGGCGAGGGTTTAGTGAAGATTCTGGACTTGCGAATGCAGGAATTGATCTTGTCCACCAGTGGATGATGAGGAGGACTGAGTACCGAGTGGGTGCTGTTGCTGCTTCCTTCGGATTCTGGACGGAAGACGAACGATCGCCTAACTGATCCGATGAAGTCTTGCATTGGCGATTTGATCGGCAATTTCCTCTGGTCGGCGAGAAGGTGGTGAAGAAATTGGAGAGTAAAGAGAAGAGGGAAACAAAGCTGCTGAAGAAAAAGATTCTCTTTTTTTTGAAATGATAGTAAAAATGGTGGGGATAGTGCTTGGGGAATGATAGGGCGCCGTTTCACGGCAGACCAAAGCCCAAAGGAGGCCCAATAAGATTCTGCAAGCGGACCGGCTCGAGGATGATACAATTAGAAGGGCCTCACGTGCCACTAGGCGACGCAATTATCCAGACGAGAGATGTGATTAACCGAGACAAAAGACAAGGAAAGATTACCTACACAGATGTTTGGGGTGGACGAGTTGATAAGTCGGGCTGAATTGGCAAGGATCTAGAAGGGCTCGATGTAACAGAGTAATATTAATCATACTATATACAACTAATAACGAATTTCATTAAAAAAAACTCTGTTTGCATCGAAACCTCCAGATCGTTAGTACACTATATGACTAACAGAGATACACCCTTTGGTCGAAACAAAAATTCTTACAAATGATGTTTTCTTGAATCCTTAACTCGAATTCTCAACCTTCGATTCTTGAATTTCCCAAACTTCCTAATCCTATCATTCACCTTCCTAGTCAACCCACAATACCTTTGCAACCTCTTAGGCATGACATCATACACTTCCCACCACTTCCGATGGGCCACATCGCTCGCAAATATGTGATGATCCGTTACATCCCAATTGCAGTCGTAGTCCCTATAGCACATCCACGGCTTAAACCCTAAGAAATGCACCCCATAAACCCCCTCCGTGGGTTCCCGTCTCTTGTCTTCCTTCTTAACATCACCTTCGACGACTTTCAGCCAGTTTACCTTCCTTGGGAGGCGGTGCCACCATGTGAATGCCTCGTTGAGGAAGCCCTGGTCCCCTCCGTTATAGGAGGAGACCAGGGCAGTCTTGGCCATCAGATCCTCGAACATGCAGCTCGAGGGCTCGATGACCATGATGCCCGAGTTGAACAAGTATTTATCGTTGGCAGATGCCGAGAGTTGTGGGTAGCCGAAGATTTCGTCCATGTTTCGTAAGATCAGGAGGTCTGAGTCGATGAATACCACCTTGTCGTAGTCGGGGAGCTGCCAAATCCGGAGCTTGCTGTAGTTCCACTCGTTATAGGAGCCCTTCTCGGCGAAGGTGCTCCTTATAGGCTGGATGGGCCGAGTGGTCCAACCGGCTTGGCGGAGCCCAGCAAGGGATGAAGGAGTGATGGAGGAGTCGTGGAGGAGGACTAAGTCTCGAGTTGAGTTGGTTAGTTTGATACTCTGAGCCAATGCGATCGCGCCACATACGTAAGACTCGGAAGAGTGAAGGACCGTTACATAGGCTTGCTTTTGGCCATGGGAATGTGATCTCCATCCTTCATTCCCTATAAATTATTAATTAAATAATTATTATTGAATGAAATTATGACTTTAGAAAGAGACAAATAAAAGAACAAACCTGTTTTTCCAAAAGGAGAGCCAATTTGGCACGACCCAACTGGCATTGACACCTTCTGTTTCAGCCTAACCACATTAGGTTTGTACACCCAATAGTCACCTACATGAGTCAACATGTCGTCACACCGAAAAACCTCGGGCATCGGGCCACACGACCCGATGAAAACAACATACACTGTCCGGTCCCCATTCGCCACCACGAGATTGGCCGCCACCAAGTTGACTTGCAACCTAAACACATCCCTAATCCCTTCGCTCCCGTTACTCAATACGCCATTACTTCCTCCGCAAGGAACCCCAACAACCACCACGTCCAAGTCCCGGTACATGGACACATCGAATCGTGGCATTGGGATCTCCGGACACCGACTCCCATATTCCTCGTCCACCCAAGTGGGGAAAAGGTCCTTCCAAGTCAGCTTGGAAGACACTCGCTGAAAGTCAACGCTAACGGTTTCTACAGAGCTGAGGGCTTCGTAGGACCGCTTCACGCTGTCCTCCACGTTGACCAATCCGATCCTGGTCTTACCACCGCGATTATTGGGGGAAGTACTCATAACTGTTCCCACAACGTCATTTCTTATCATGGATCGTAGGTGGTCATGTAGCCACGCGCCTCTGTGATTAGACGACCGTGGGTCTACAAGGAGGTTCCGAGACGAATCAGTGGATCGAACGGACAATCTAGGACGAAAATTGAGGACAAGGAAGATCAAGATGAGGGAGAGGGAACAGAGGAAGGCTACAAAGACCCTTTGGTGGGAAGAGGAGGAAGAAGAAGAAGAGTGATGAACATTTCTTGAGAAACCCATGGTTGTATAGCTAAGCTAGCAAAAATGGGCAAGAGAGGAATAATTAATCTGGTGGTTTTATAAGAGAGAAGAGAAGCAATAATGAAAAAAAAGTTGAAAAAAAGAACAATAATTAATGCATTAAATAGTTGGGATTTGGTTTAATTAATGGATGGTTTGGAGAGTATTAGGAAAGTGTTTGCATGGCTGCACGTTTGGCGATGATAAGGTGGGAAAGTGATTAGATAATTGATATGAAAAAATATATCCTTTTTTTTAAAAAAAAATTATATTTCTTAGAAGGTTAATCTCGAGCTTGGGTCCAACAAATTGAATGATCTTTCGCGCAATGGAGCCTCATGTGATCAGGAAGATATGACACCGTATCGAAATCGCCAAAAATCGTACACATGATCCTAGCGCCTCTAGACTCATTCGTGAGGCGAAAGTAGTTTCGACCCGAGGAGTGGATTAATCATTTCGAAAAATACGAGTATCTCGAAACTCGAGAGCTAGATGATTTAGTGAAAGAGGAATATTGTGTTGTTGCGAGTATCGTGGATGTGTTGGTAATGGGATGCACGCACTTGGGGTAATGAATGAAGGTGACCAGTTGACCAGTTGACCAATATTGCAAACTAATCATTCACTTGACTTTTAAGGACAGGAATTCAGGGAAGAAGAATTGCAAACTAATCATTAAACTTACTTTTAATTACAACTAAGTCCTCCTACTTATATAAAACTCTTTAACCTTTGTTCTAACACCTGAATGGATTGATTTCGGGTTGTGAGTTGCATTGCCCTCAAGAGCAATGATCAGTTATCCCTTTAGCTCGAAGAGTTCTTTCTTGCAGCGTGAACTCGGTACGCTGCAAGACCAGCAATAGCAACCGCTGCCCCAACTGCACAAAATAGAAGCAAATACGATCGTGAAATAGAACAGTAGTGAGTATAAGTTCTAGAGAGACGAAAATGTTTGAGTAAGAACTATGTCATAACTGGTCTTGACGTTAGTGGACAAGTTTGACGTACCTGAGACACACATCAACGAGCGGTTCATGATACGGTGGTATTGTTTGCGGCTTTTTCCAGCTTCGGTTTCTGGTATGCTCAGGTGTGGATGCTCGGCTGCATTTATGATCCTGCGGAAGACATTGTTCGTATCTCCGATTCTCGATCTGATGGGAATTGGAGCCTCGATTCCCATGTCTTGAGTCACCTGCACAAGCCAGCATTACGGATTTTTGCCGATCAGTTGCATTATACTTCAAGAGTAAGAGGTGGAAAGTTCGCGAAATTTATTCAGTAAGGATAAATTTGAATTTGTACCCTCGTAGACTCCTGTATTGCCATTGGAAATGAACTAAGGTCGTCTTTAGCTGCAACTATCAGGCAAGGCAGTACATAGCCCGTATGCTCCCCTTGACCAGCAACGTCTACAAGCAATTGAGTTGCTCTCCTCCACGAGGATTCATCAGAACTGCAACATTGATAAAACTCTGAGAGAGAAAAAACAGGATACCAGAAGTAATAGCTCTAGTCGAAATACTGTGAGCAAATGCTGTGGCAACAATACTCGCTATCAGGCGATTTTAGAGAATAGCAAGATTTCCAATATACCTGTCATAAACGAACACTGCAATGTCACATGATGCTAAAGAGACTTTATTTGAGAGCATGCCCTTTACGCCATCTTCAGGGATCTCCTTCAGCACTAGGGTTTTTGTGGTTCCCTGTAAACAATCCGAGAGAAATTTGAAAAATCATTGAACTAATTGGTTAGAACTTAAATCCATAACTCGGCATACATAAGTGTATCATGGAAGAGTACTTACACCAGGAAGATCGACAACATTCACAGCAAACTTTTCTCGAGTCGTTGAAACATGACTATCAGGACAAGGTCTACATATACAGTCACATGATTAAAGGATAATAGATGTTAAAAAAAAGTCACAGATGCTTATGATGATGGGTAAATGACATACCGCTTAATAAAAGAATTCAACAAAGATGTCTTTCCACTTTTCTTCGGTCCAAAGACAAAGCACTGGAAAACATTTCTTTCCGACTGTTGCTTCTTGCGGTCCACACGCCTTTTCCTTGTCAAGCGGACAGCAGTAGAAGGATCTCCTTGATATCCAATGTAAATCAGGTTCTCCACAGCCCGCGATGGATCGAGAAGTGTCATCAGGGCCCACTGAAATACAAAATAAGAACCGTAATTATAAGCTCATTAGTTACTTGGTCCTTGTTTTCACAGTGACATTCTCCTAGGGTTGATCCTTGTGCCATAAAGAGTTATATACACCTTAATGCTACTGGGGCTTTAACAATTATGGCATAAAGACATTTACATCAGGGAAAACATACCTCAGATAAGAACGCTTCAACTGACATGCCTCCCAGTGCAGTTTTCTCTGCAGCATCTTTGTATGGAAGTTCATCCCACGGACTGCAATCATGAAGTTTTAGCGTCAGAAAAAACGTTTCAGAAAAATAATTAGTACAATGACGTCCTCGGAGCCTAAAAGTTCAAAGAATCTTGGATGAAAATAACTAGTTAAATCAGCTACTTGCTGTACGAGGATAACTGGAAAAGGGTATTGGTAGTTCTTAAAGGAGAGAAAGATGTCCCATTACGATATATATTATGAATGCCAAGAGTGTAATACCTCTCTGGTGCAGTAGAAAAGATGTCATCCAGCTCAGTAGGCCGAAGGTTATTATCCTGCCAAGATATTCACACATTAAGAAAGGTCCTCAGATATAGGAAGTATCCTGTGGTTCTGCCCCTAGAAGTCTGTAAATTGAATCATGTTGATATGAGTAATTAGAGAAAAATTTTGAAACATACATAATCACTGTCAAATAATTCGTAGGTCCCCTTTAAGAAATCAACAGCTTCACTTGTAAGCTCGGCACTCTGCAGACATGACAATAAAAGTGAATAACAAGTCCAATATGGAAACTCTACAAACATGAAATACATTCATCGGGATTACTGGACACTAGTAAGAAATCAAGAGTGAAGCCCCTGCCTATGGACATAGTTACTAGTACTATTGCACATGGTATTTTTCACCCAGAATCATGACTTTTAATTATAAAGATATGTTGGAGATGAAAAAATAGCCCAAAGGCCTACAAGTCTTCAGCGTTGACAATATGAAGTCATAATTGGAACAGTTAAAAAATTGACAACTTAAAGATTTTGAGACACCAGGTGACCAAGGCACTCTTAAACCTATTACCCAACCATCTCTGAATATCCAAATACAGGACATGCCAAAGTGCAGGATAGGGGCACTGTGTGACTAAAGAACTCTAAGGTTCAAAGTTAAATGGACTTTACCTGATCAGGAGCTAGTTTAAATGATGGAATTAATTCATCGTCAAGTTTTATATCATTGTTGTAGCCAAATTTTCTAAGGACAGTCCAAGTTGTCTCAAGACGCCCCTTTTCAATGAATAGGGCATGGAGAAAGAGGAAACCAGTCAACGTCAGACCACGTTCATTGACTCCTCCATCAATAGTTCCTACACTAGGCAACTTTTCTTCAACAACCCTCTTCACACCGACGATTTCTGAAGGTTGCAACGGAGCATTGAAACATTTGACCTGAACATTAAGATTATTGTCAGATCTTTCACTAAGTGCAACATAAGCTGGACAGACAACATTGGATCTTTAAACTGCATTATACACAATCAGATCCCATTGACAGGACTGTTAATTTTTACATTCTTCCAATAAGATGAAAATCACTAGACCAGCTCGTCTCTATCTCAACAATGCTGCTTAAGGATAAAAGAACTCAATGACGCCAGCCTAAAAGGAACAGAAAAAAGCAAACCTGAAAGTCATTTAATTCTGCATCACTAAGGGCACCATCTCTGTCTTGGTCACACAGAATAAATATCCGTTTCAAGGCTCGGACACACCTTGGCTTCAGCGTTTGCGATTCCTGATCAAATAGAGGGCCAGTAGGATGAAGTACTGCTTTTTGTGCATAATAGAAAACCTCAGGAATCTGCAAGAGAAGATTAAAAAAATCACAGAATATATTAGTCCAATCAATACATGGACAACTAAACAATGCAAAACAAGATCCCGTGTTCAGATATTAGCAATACCAAAGCCATCCAAACTTACCTGAATGTGTCTAACCGCCGAACACTCAATACAGGTTTCAATCTCTCTGAACTTTTGCATTATTGGTGACATCACTTGCTCCAAGCTCACCTGCTGGGTATTATCTCTTAAATCTAGTTTACAACCAACCACAATAACTGGTACCTTCACCTGCTCATGAAGTCAAAACATACATCAGCAGTTACATCACGAATACCTCCAATTCCAGAGCCAACACAATGATAAGACTGAAAGTCAGACGATGTAAACCACAAAAAACGAACCTCCAACTGCCGAAGCTTAGGCAACCAGAATGTCCTCAGACGATCAAGAGTCTCAGACTTATCACATGCATAAGTTAGAACAACTGCGTCCGCTCGCTTTAGTTCCTTCGCAACTTTCTCACTATCCTCCAACCTGAATAACCAACAAGTAGTAGTTTGGTAAAACAAGGGCAAGACAAGAGCTACCAGTGAAAGGGTTCAAACCATAAGCTTCCATGGCCTATTAATCAAGAAAGCATTAAACTTAAATCAAATTCTATTTCTACCACCTTAGGTTCCATATAAATGACAAAACTATAAACGAAAGCTATCAAACTCTTCCACAGCTCGAATAACTATTCTACAATGTCTACCAAAAGACAGAACAACTTAAACATAGAAATAACAATCAAATCTCCTTATCCAGTTAACGAGTTGCGATACTTAGTGATGTCTGTTCGACATGAATACACAACCCAGCTCGAATAACTGCTCTACAACGTCTCTTAAACGCAAGAGCAGAATAAACACAAAAAAACAATTAAATCTCAATCTTCCAAGTTAAGGAGCTGCGGTATGTACTTAGTGATGTCAGTTCCACACAATTCACATCATATGAATGAAGAAATCAAACATCCATAGCTCGAGTAAACCGCGAAAGACTAGGGGCAGTACGTACTTGGAAGAAGTATCAATGATGGTGACGGGAACGCGGTCGGGGTAGAAATCCTCGGGGAGTCTAGTCGGAGGGAGGACAGGCGGGATAGTAGCGGGGAACTGGTCGACGGCGGCAGTGATTATCAAGCTAGACTTCCCGGTTCCACGGTCACCAACTACAACAATTCGGACGCCGGTCTTCCCGCCGGCGGCGGTCGAGCTCGACGACGCTCCTGCGGAAGCTGCTCTCGACATCGGTATGCAGAAGATTGAATTCGCTTATGGAGAGAAGAACAAAAACCCTAACGGATGGATGGATTAACAAGATGAGCTGAAATTGAGAAATCCGAGTTGGTTATTGAATTCCAGTGTGGGATGGAGTAGGCACCAAGAATTTGCCGCCTAAGATAGAAGCGTCAAACTATTCAACGTTAACTATTTTAACCGATATTATTTAATTAATTTAATTTAATTAGTGATTAATTTAGTTTAAATAAATAATTAATTTGATTATATTGATTTAGAGTGATCAATATATTCATTAACTATTTTAACAATCAACCGAATATATATATATATATATATATATATATATACCGCATATATATAATTTAGTATCATATAAAATTCACTACTAAATTACATTATCATATTAATTTATAATGACACGACGTTCAAATCAAGATCGAACCAACATGACAACAATTGTGTGTTGTTGTAGTGTTGTGTTGAGAGCTTTGAAAGTAAGCCAATTTGAATATTTTCAACACTAACATAATTTTTAATTTTTAAGTAAAATTAATTTTTAACTTCATTTGACCATCATTTATCGGAATTACCATAATGAAACTTGATTTTTAGTCATTTTTAATATACTTATTAAATGTAAGTCAATTTTAAAATTTTAAAAATTTCATATCAAAATGGCTCAATTTCATAAATTAACCTCTTTGAAAATTGATCAATTTTTATATAAAAATTATAAAAATTTTAAATATTTGACATACGTGTTGTAAATGATTAAAAATTGAGGTTTTTCAATGTAAAATTATTCAGTTAAATAAAATTTAAAATATATAATTTTAATTAAAAATTAAAGTTTTTCAATGTTTAATTGTTCAAATAATAAGTAAATAAAATTAAAAATATATAATTTTGATTGTTGTTATTATTGAGTATTCTTTTCCAATTCATCGATTTGAACTCTTAAACGAATGTGTATGAGCTTTCGGTTGCAGGGACGTCATTTTATCACACCAATGGCTTTGGAGTAGCACTTGTCTGGAGGCAACCTTGATGTTCCCTTTTATAGTTTGATCAAGAACCGCGCAAAATGGTTTAATGATGTGACTCTTTCTCGTCAGCTCATCTCGACGTTTTAATAATGCATCATTTCTTTATTTTACCAATTGGTTTTATATACGATGTGGGTGTAGTTGTTGTTACAAAAACTATATTCTTCGAACTTTGGATACAGGGACATCACTTCAACATCGCGTCAATGGTGATGGCTTTAATCTGACGCTCCTTCACTTCTTCTCTTCTTCTTCCTTTGGGATGCAGCTGCACGAGACGTGCTTCAACATCGCGAATGAACGTAACTAGGTGCGATGCACGAGTTGTCACTTTGTGTTTATAGTGTTCCTGTATTTAATTATTTATGGTTGTACTAGACAAATGTATAACATGCTTGACATTTTCAATGTCTCGAAGTTAACTCGAATCATGAACTTGTCCAACTCAACCGGTCCCGTCCAACTTGTGACTCGAAATCTGATGAATTTGTTATTGGTCATGTTGATCCATAGCTTGATTAATTCGTGACCTAATGATTATAACATAATTCATTCATAACTTCATTAAACACTCTGGTTTATCAAATCGTCAGCTGGATTGACGAGTTCCCCCTAAATTGGCACGACCCTTCACCCTATATATACTAGTTCGCCACAAAAGCATAGAAGATAGATACGTTACTTCCCCGGATAATTCCCCCGGCAGAACCCTTCGCCAAAGTAGCGATAAATCCTTGAACTCCAGGCACTCGACGGCGGCGCCGGAAGATGGAGAACGGAAAGAAGAAGCCAGTCTTCCTATCCAAAGCTGAGCGCGAGAAGCTCGCCATCCAACGCCGGCAAGAGGAGAACGAGCTTCAGAAGAAGCGGCAGGAGCAGCTCCTCGCGCAAGCGAACACTCTGAAACCCACCTCTGCCGCGGACTCCGAACGCCGCGGCGACCGCGACCGGGATCGAGACGTTGATCGGGAGCGCGACAGGGCCAGAGAACGAGATAGGGATCGCGACCGAGACTACAGAGATAGGGATCGCGATCGTGACAGAGATAGAGAGCGAGAGAGGGAGAGAGAAAGAGAGCGAGAGAGAGGGCGGCGGGAGAGGGAGAGAGAGCGCGAGGAGGAAGCTAAGGCGAGGGAGAGAGCTCGATTGGATAAGCTGGCTGAGCGGGAGCGGGAGAAGGAGCTGGATTTGATTAAAGATCAGTACCTAGGATCGAAGAAGCCGAAGAAGAGAGTGATTAAGCCGAGCGAGAAGTTCCGATTCTCGTTCGATTGGGAGAACACTGAGGACACTTCACGGGACATGAATGCTCTGTACCAAACCCCTCACGAGGCGCAGTTGCTCTTTGGGCGAGGGTTTCGAGCCGGGATTGATCGGAGGGAGCAGAAGAAGCTGGCGGCTAAGAACGAGAAGGAGATGAGGGATGAGATCCGTAAGAAGGATGGAATTGAAGAGAGGCCTGAGGAGGCAGCTGCTCAGAGGATGAAGGAAGAAGCTGCTGAGATGTATGATACGTTTGACATGAGAGTTGATAGGCATTGGTCTGATAAGAAGCTGGAGGAGATGACTGAGAGGGATTGGAGGATATTCAGGGAGGATTTCAACATCTCTTACAAGGGGTCGAAGATTCCTCGGCCGATGAGGAGTTGGATGGAGAGTATGCTGACTCCTGAGCTACTGAAAGCTGTGGAGAGAGCTGGTTACAAGAAGCCATCTCCGATTCAGATGGCAGCAATCCCACTGGGTTTACAGCAGCGTGACGTTATTGGAATTGCAGAGACTGGTTCTGGTAAGACTGCTGCTTTTGTTTTGCCTATGTTGACTTACATATCTAGGTTGCCTCCCATGAGCGAGGAGAATGAAGCTGAGGGGCCTTATGCTGTAGTTATGGCACCCACTAGGGAATTAGCACAGCAGATTGAGGAAGAGACTGTTAAGTTTGCACATTACTTGGGTATTAATGTTGTCTCGATTGTCGGTGGGCAGTCGATTGAGGAGCAAGGGCTTAAGATTAGGCAAGGGTGCGAAGTAGTTATCGCAACTCCCGGTCGTTTAATCGATTGTTTGGAGAGGCGTTATGCTGTGTTAAATCAGTGCAATTATGTTGTTCTCGACGAGGCTGATCGAATGATCGATATGGGGTTTGAGCCGCAAGTGGTAGGTGTACTAGATGCAATGCCTTCGAGCAATTTGAAACCGGAGAACGAAGATGAGGAGCTTGATTCGAAGAAGATTTACCGTACCACTTATATGTTTAGTGCCACCATGCCTCTAGCAGTCGAGCGGCTTGCTAGGAAGTACCTTCGAAACCCTGTAGTTGTCACAATTGGTACTGCCGGAAAGGCAACCGAGTTGATCTCCCAGCATGTGATGATGGTGAAAGAATCAGAGAAGAACTCCAGGCTACAGAGGCTGCTGGACGAGCTTTCGGACAGGACAGCAATCGTGTTTGTAAACACGAAAAAGACTGCAGATTTCCTCGCCAAGAATCTGGACAAGAACGGGTACAGGGTGACTACTCTCCACGGCGGGAAGTCCCAGGAGCAGAGGGAGATCAGTCTCGAAGGTTTCAGAACAAAGAGATACAACGTCCTCGTTGCTACCGATGTTGCCGGTCGTGGTATTGATATCCCCGACGTGGCTCATGTCATCAACTTCGACATGCCCGGGAATATCGAGATGTACACCCATCGTATCGGACGAACAGGACGTGCTGGAAAGACCGGTGTGGCCACAACGTTCATAACCTTGCAGGACTCGGATGTGTTCTACGACCTGAAGCAGATGCTTACCTCTAGCAACAGCCCGGTGCCTCCTGAACTTGCAAGGCACGAAGCTTCCAAGTTCAAGCCCGGGTCGATTCCCGACAGACCTCCTAGAAGAAACGACACTGTTTTCACTCACTAGACAGAAGAAGAAGAATATACACTTATCTGTGGTAACTAATCTCCCCCCCCCCCCGGTTAACTTCTGCTGTCTTATGTGGATTTTGCGTTTAATCTGTGCTACTAGCTGATATTGGTTCGTCTTTTGGCTTCGACGATTTTCATCTAATGAGCTTCAGTACTTATCTTTTGTTACGGTGGCTCGAATTGTCAGGGTTTAGAGTTTTTGTTCACCGGTCCCTGGTTCGATGTCGAAGGTTAGATTAGCCATTAAGGTCAGATTGGCCATTAAGCTCGGTTCCTTATTTGAACAATGCAGGAGGAACATTTAAGGCAGTGTTTGGTTTTTGAGTTGTGCATTTGCCTAATACTGGCTGTGGGTTGTTCATCACCAGGGGAGCTGCTGGTTTGAGTACTGATCAAGTTATTGTTCAACCAAACAGATCACAATGAGCTTTGCCAACTGGGTAGATAAACAACAGCTAATGTCCTGCATCGTCACTGTAACTGCATTGTTTAGTTTGAATGTATGAGGGCTGCTGTTTTGTTTGTTCTTTTATTTTCCCCGAAAGGTAAGATTATATTACAGAGCGGTACGGTCAAAATATACAAGCCAAGCAACTCATCATAGAAACTCAAAATCGTAACGAACATAGCACCATGAGCGGCATCATTCGGAACTCGATTTTTCGAGGGCTGAATTTCTCGCCGGTGTGCAGTCTGTGTCCTCAAAATAAGACGACTTGTTATTACAAATCATTCAGGGGATGTAGCTCAGATGGTAGAGCGCTCGCTTAGCATGCGAGAGGTACGGGGATCAATACCCCGCATCTCCATCATCCTTTTTCTTCTGTGCACACCGGCTATTGGTTTTACCCTCGGTTTGAGTTTAGAGAACCATCTTTTGACACGGTTAAAAGTAATTTGAAAGAAGGTTCGGCAATGGCGTATGATTCTTTTCTAATTCTAATCGATTTAGCTATCTGAATAAGATCTATTATGTAAGGGTACGATCAGGTTATCACATTTTAATTCGGGTTGTAATTTTTTCGAATTGTATCTTGAAAAGTTACTCCAATTTCGACCATCGGTCCGGTTGGACTATTCAGTACTTTATGCCGTTGGGCGCCCAATACAGGCCCAATCCAGAATTAGACGGGTCGACACTATAAAGTAACCGCCGGCTCCTCCCCACCGACGGTGGTGGGGTCGCCGGCGTTGGACGGAGACGAAAACGACTACCAGAGAGAGAGAGAGAAGAAGTTTGTCACGCATTCCAATACAAGAAACTGATATAAATTACAAAAATTTCCGTCGTTACTCATTTCCTTCCCATACCGTATGATCCCGAACCACTGCCGTTTCTTCTTCTTCCTTCTCCAGCTACCAACTTTCCTTCTCCGTTTCACCCATATTTGTACACACAAAGAGAAATAATAAGCAATTACAGCTTGCAGCAGCAGCAGCCGGATCATCCTCTCTGACTGTGATTCTCAAAATCGCTTCCGGAGATGGGCGGCGGGGTTGATCTGGAATCTATAGCCGAGGCCACCTCTGGAGCGGTAGGATCGCTGCTTAGCACCACCATACTGTACCCGCTTGACACCTGTAAGACCAAGTACCAAGCTGAAGCTCGCTCCCATGGCCACCGCAAATACAGGTTAACCTTTCATTTCTTCTCCGTTTGTGTTGATCTGCCCGGCGGCTGGCTGAGCAATCGTGATCCTGTTAACTTGGATTCGATTTTTCCTGAATTGGGGTTGAGTTCTGTGATTGGTATTTTGTTAAGCTAGATTTGAGAGTGGGTATGAGATGATTTCCAGGAGTGGAACTGTTCATAGAGATTGTGACATAAGGGGATTTGGTTTTTTTTTGCTTCGTCTCGCCGTCGGCGTCTGTCCTGAATCTGTATTTGACAGGGATGATTTGATGTTTTCTGAACTGGGTCTGATTTGTATTTTTTGGCAAGGTCTGTTTGCTAGCTCGATTGAGGTTAGATGATTTGACAGGAGGTTTTTTTGGGGTTTAGCTTGTTTTTATATGATGGCCAGCTAGTTTCTGAACGGAAAGCTGAACAGAAACTCGAGTGCATGATCTTACGGTATAGAGATGATGATGATGAGGTTTAACAGTTCAAATGTTTAATGGAAAACCCTTGGAAAATTATGCTTGTTTCAGGAAATGGTAAATGGTTGTGTTTTTATATTGTTTCGACTCTGAAAGAGATTGCTTGATTCGTGAGCGTTTGTATGTACTTGTTGTTCTTGGATTAGATTTTGCTGAACTGGAACCGGATCTGCTTGAAATTCAGCTCTAGTTTGCTGTGGAAAGCTGATCTTACGATATTGAAATGGTTTTCATGAGTCGTATAGGGTTCTTAAATTGATTTCAACTCTGAAGAAGATTGCTTCATTAATAACTAATTTTGACATATTGTGGGTCTTTGTGTTGTGTAGGCATCTATCAGATGTATTATGGGAAGCAATATCAAACGGCCAGTACCTGTCACTATACCAAGGCTTAACGACGAAGAATCTCCAGTCCTTTGTTTCGCAGTTTGTCTACTTCTACGGCTACAGCTACTTCAAAAGGCTGTACCTGGAGAAGAGCGGTTCCAAGAAGATTGGAACCAAGGCGAACTTGCTCGTTGCAGCTGCTGCAGGGGCGTGCACAGCCATTGCCACACAGGTTTTGAAAAAATCGGCCGTGGTTTTTGAAATGATACTCCTGAGTTGATTTCCTCGTTCTATAATGGTTCTCTTCTGGTTTTGCTTTTTTATTGTGTGTAGCCATTAGACACGGCCTCCTCGAGGATGCAGACGAGCGCGTTTGGCAAATCGAAAGGGCTGTGGGAGACTCTGACAGAAGGCGAGTGGACCAACGCTTTCGATGGCCTCGGTATCTCTCTTTTGCTAACCTCAAACCCTACCATTCAGGTTAGTCCGAGTTTTCTGATGTTCTGTGATTTTGCTCATAGTGAAGGAAAGACTTAAGGGCTAAAAGCTTACTTTACTATACTTCTTTGCTGGTGTAGTATACAGTGTTTGATCAGCTGAAACAAAAGCTTCTAAAGGGGAATCAAGCAGAAACCCTTTCTGCATCCACCGCCTTTCTTCTCGGTGCATTGTCAAAGAGTATCGCAACATTCTTAACATACCCTGCTATCAGGTGTAAGGTGATGATTCAAGCAGCAGACACCGACGAGGCTGACCACAACGAGGACTCTACGAAAAGGAAACCCAAACGCAGACCGAGCAAAACGCTGTCCGGTGTAGTGGCTTCGGTCTGGAAGCAGGAAGGAGTTTCGGGGTTCTTCAAGGGCTTAAAAGCTCAGATCTTGAAGACAGTACTGAGCTCAGCTTTGCTTCTGATGATCAAGGAGAAGATCACTGCAACTACTTGGGTCCTTATACTTGCAGTCCGAAGGTCTCTTTTGGTTTCGACAGGTAGACTAAAGAATGCTTGAGGAACCAACGAAAATCGTAGCAGCGATCCCAAAAGATTGAACTTGTGAGTCTAACGATACGGTGTCACAAACCCTGCGAAATTCGCTGCTAGTAGGAAGGAATGATGGGTTGTTTTTGTTTTTCTTCTTGTTATGTGTACATACTAATAGTTCTTTAAGAGACAGTTCAAAAGCGCCTGCTGGAATCAGCAAGGAATAAGGATTACTGGGTATTTAATTTTGATTTTAGGGTTCATGCAACAATGCTGATTTTCATTCAAATAAGGCCCTCTCTCTCAAGTCTTTTTGTTAAGTTGTTTATTTAGTGACATAAGCTCTCTCATTCGATTAGTATCCTCGTAGATTCCGTTTCGAATAAGGTTTACTTTCGTAGCCGGAGCACATTCTTGTCGATTTGGTTCGGTACTTGGTTTGAGTATCACGACAGTCTAGTTCGATCCACTTATACATACATTTCTTCAATTGTGCCTTTGTAGTATTAGAGCAATTGTTGCCTGGTGGTTCGAATCTACTGGCGTTAAAACCTTGGGACCGTCGGATCGTGCTAATTGGAAAACGTGGGACCAGGTCGGCCAGTTGAGTTTGGTGGCTCGAACCATGACAGTTCGGGTTAGATGTTCGAACGGCGAACTTTTACGATCTTCCGTCACAAATAAACGGCGGAGTCACAAACGTCGTTAGTAGATTGTCGGTTCACTTTATTCACGCTGACGTCGACTTGGCGCCAACACGTTTATAAATTATAAAAGAAAAATAAATCATTTTAATAATTTTAAAAACAATTAAAAACTGGAAAGTCGATAGATAAACGGAATCTTCAGTCGGAGAAGAAAGGGAAAAGAGATCTGGCTAACAGAGAGAATCGAGATTAGGAAGAAAAGATGATGTCCGGTAACTATACGCCGATCGACAATCAGAAGGTCTCCGGATCTGTGCCTGTAAGTAAAACCGATTTCCGATCTTCTCTACGGTATCCGTTTCGGATCTGATTGAGCTAGCTTGTTGATTTCTCTGCAGGCGGTTACCGATCAAGGCCATATTCCAGTCCAGTTCGCAGGTAAAGCTCTTCCTCTGGCTTTTTTCGGTAATCTGAATCGGCGGTGGTGGGAAATGTGAGGTGTTGAATCGGGGTGATTATCGTTAGCTGAATAATTGGGATTTTGATTTTGTAGAGTCGAATCTGCAAACGTTTCCGCCTTCTGTCGCTCAGGGAAAGATCAGTGGTGGATCCAGGCCTCCTCGTGATGCTGACGGTGAGTGGTTATATAAATTCTGCTTTTATGGCATTTTGTGTTCTTCTTCGGGATCTATTCGAGACTTTTTCTGGATGTTCAGAGAATTTTAGGGTTTATGATTTGAGTTAAAGATTGGAGAACCTGCCATGGTGAAGTTATGTGTTATTGATCATTTCGTCTTCTGAGTTATTCAGGAGTATATATGGATTATCGTATCTGTATCTTGATCGCTTAGGTCTGCAAAATTCAAAACCGAGGAGTAATGCCATTGATCATTTGCTAGCATTGTCTATAGTGTCTAGGGGAAGTGTTGTCTTTGATCATTTTCCTCTTCTGAAGTATACAGAAGTTTGTGGATTAACAGATTAACCCAATAACTTGGATATTTCATTTTCATCTGTTGACTTTGGACCGTTTGAGGTCTTTGAAATTGAATCCTACTGCTCACGGAACTGTGGTCACCTGTTAGATGGATGAGTCGGAGAGTAATCCATTGCTGGATTGAAGTTATATGGCTCAGATTAGGGATTGGCACTATTGAAGTTAACATTCGTTAACAGCATTGTCTATACTGTCTAGGGGAAGTGATGTCTTTGATCATTTCCCTCTTATGGAGTGTTCAGGAGTTTGTGGACTGTCTGAGGTCTTCAAAATCGAAGCCTACTGCTAGGCATGGAACAGTTGGAACCGTTTAGATGGATGAGTTGAAGAATAATCGCTTGTTGGATTGAAGTTATATGGTTTAGATAGGGATTATCACCTATTCAAGTTACATTGAACATTCATACCATAGCTTCTAGTCAATTGTTCTTCTGGGATATTTGAATTATATAAGGTTGAGTTCAGTGTGTGCCCTATGTTAGAGCTTAGTGCTGAAATATCTACTCTTTTCAGATTCCTTTTCAAAACCCATCAATGGTTCTACTGATGTACCCCAGCAGCAAGGCGGCTGGCTACGAGCGTTCTCAGTTGCTGCTTACAAGCCATACTTTGATGTCGATACCATAGATGTTCTAGAGCGGATCAAAGATTCACTTCTCCCATTCAATGGCGCCTTCACTGAGAAAACTGCTGAAAAGCCAGACTTGTGAGTTATCTCTCACTATTGTGTTTGTGTGTTGAACTCTTATGATTACGATCGCTAATTCATGAGGCTAAAACTGTCCCCTGTGTATATGACATTGATGTGCAGGTACGGACCGTTCTGGATATGCACCACCCTAATCTTCGTAGCAGCTTCGATAAGCACAATCGTGGCATATGTAGCACACAAGGTTCAAAAGAAAGAATGGAACTACGACATCAATGTCGTGACATGGTCCGCTGGCTTGTTCTACGGATACGTAACACTCGTTCCCCTCGTTCTGTACGTCATCCTCAAGTACTTCTCAACACCATCAGGACTTGTGCAGCTATTTTGTCTCTATGGCTACTCCCTATTCATCTTCATCCCAACACTGGTAAAACATACTTCCCCGTTCTGCTATTAACCCGGAATTATGCTTGAATCTTAAAACTCTATCTCATATTCGTCGGTTTCAGTGTCTCTCCGTCGTACCCTTGGAGATCTTCAGGTGGGTAGTTGCAGGCGTCGCAGGGTTCATGTCAGCATCCTTCGTTGCGTTGAACCTTCGAGCCCATATCTTGTCTGCAGGCGAGAGGTGGGTGTTGATCGTCGCTGGCATATTCCTGCTGCAGCTCGGGTTATCTGTCGTGTTGAAGATGTACCTCTTCACCATTACTGTATAACATGCTAATCGGGTGTTTAAACAAGAGTGGCATTGGACAACAAGTTATAGAGAGAGGAAGAGTTTCCATTTTTGGGGTAAAATGTTCTAAGCTTTTTTTATGTTCATATATACAAAAGAAGTACATCAGATTCTTGGAACCCTGGAAACCCTAATTGAAAAGTTTTTGCACAATTGGTGGGATTCCGTACGATTCTGTTTGCTCCTCAAATTGCCTGTCTGTGAGTTCCAATGCAAATAACTTAACAACGAGAGAGAAGAAACGGATCTTTTTGTAGTTTACCATAAATTTGAGACAGCTTTGAACAACACATCATATGGTAAAACCAGAAAGTGTCAAACTTTCATCAATGCATTGATATCTCGGGTTCGAGCGAGGAAAGGCTTGCGGTGGGTACGTAAGCACCCCGATATAAGGAAGTGCGTAGTGAGCGACAAAATGCTTCAAAACCTTTCAGTGTTGTCGAGACTCGAGATAGAGTCAACCTGTTAAACTGAAACATCTTAGTAAGCAAAGGAATAGTGATTCCTGTAGGAGCGGGGATCGAAATCTGAGCAGCCAAAACCATGAAAATGGGTGCGAATTTACCATCTCAAGTTCCTATACGCAAGACCTCTTTGATTCGGAGACGGTTTGGTACGGACACTTTTCCTAATGCGCCCAATTAAGAGTCCAAGTGAGCATTCAAACCAACTGTGATCTCGATTAATCGAACATTTTTTGCTAGCATAACCAAAATACTAGTCAAGAATGGCAATGAATTTGAGTAGGTAGTTCAATACTCATTCCAAACTCATAACATGCCTTGTTTGGGGGAGCATTTCAGTCAAGTTGTATGTGGAGCATACCATTTGGGTTATTGACAAGAAAACTCACAAAAATCATTTCGTATGGATGATATTCGAAATATCGTATATCAAACTTACTAAAGTATCTTAGTTTGTTTATTGGCATTATCAACTATCTTTGAATGAGACAAAGATGCCAAAAGGAACCCAAGAAAAAGCCATTCACCAACATCCAAAAGAAGAAACAAAAAGGGATCACTATTAAACCCAAGAGAAAAATTCAACCCCCAAAATACAACAATGCATAAGATAAAGATACCTTTCTAACCCATTAAACTAATCACTTTTTCACAAGTTGCTCAAAATCATAAAAGCTAGACCCGACTCGACTCGATTGGTTGAACGGTTAAACTCGTCAATCACAAGTTGAATAAGTTTTTTTTTTAAAAAAAAAGACAGTAATTAAACCAAACCAGCCCAGAGAATCCATCGGTTTATCATCCGTATCAAAATCCCCTTCATGCTTATGTCTAAGTCGTAAAATTCCAACAGACCGGCCGTCTAACTTGCTTATGTTGTTGCTTCAGTGAGACCAGCAAATCGGCTATATGACCCTCGATCAATATGTAGAAAAATTCGCAAAAAATCACGTAAATATTAAAAGAAAACCTATCGATAATTCGACGCAATACATTTTCCAGAACACTAACTAATAGAATAAAAGATTTTTAAGGAAAAAGTAATGAGCAATTTTAGGAAGGAGACAAAAGATCATGTCCTAACTTTATGCCACATAAGACCTCATATTGTGCTATGAAATTCTGACACACAAACAAAACTATTATAAACCCTAAAATTCTGAGTCAAGTAATAAGGCTAAACACAAGACGACAACAAATTAGCTTCGAAACCATGAAAAAAACCAGACAAATAAGGTTTCATAGACACAACTGCCCATAGGAAGAGTCAAACTTAAGATCCTGAAAGCCAGGCTTTTTTCGGAAATTGGATCGGACCGGCTGGTCGAATCGTAAAACGTTTCGAATCTATCGTCAACTTCGGCCGGATTCTTTTCCGAAAACCCACTTCAAAAAGATTGGTTGGGTCAATCTCGTCTCGAGTTAGGTTCACAACAGAGAGATTACTTCATCAACCGGCCTTGGATTGGGGTCTTGGTCGGTCTATTCAAATTAAATGTGAGGAAAAATACAAAATTAAATGGAATTATTCATACCAAACCAAAGTGTGTATACATGCATTTATCAAATTATTACACGATATGTTATTATATATATGAAGAAACTATAGTTGTGGGGGTCACATTGTGGAAAAATAATACCCATAAGGTTTAAATTTAATTAATTGAGGCTGATGTGATGTTATGTTGTCATTAAAGTTCGAATATGGGTCCGATTGAATGTCTTTTCGACGATTAGTAGTTTGCCGTGGTCTAAGAGAACCAACGCATTCACGGGTTGTGCTTCATCGCAAATGCATAGATCTCTAATTTCAGCTATATACCCGACGCATTCCTCTTCGAAATTTGGTTCCAACGATTACCCAGAATGTGTTTACCGTATTGATTACGGACTAAAACCCAACCCGATTTCGACCGGTCCAAGTAAGCTAGAATTCAATGACTCATTGATGTACAATTTCAACAAATTTTATTTTTAATTGTGTACCTAGTTTTCATACAAAGGAGAGAATATTGACCCATTGTACCAATCAACTCAACCCTACAAAAAAAAACCCACCATTTGACTTAAATTAAAACCCTTTAGATCTCCCCTACAAAAATCCCCATCTCCATTCCATCTCTCTAAATCCTCCATTGAAATCCTCTTGCTCTCACTCTCCAAAATCCCCATCAATGGGCGATCTTCATCTTCATCACCATTACCATAAAGTTGGATGCTTGGTATTGATCATTCTTCTACTCTTTTGCTCACAATACCAATATGGAATCCTTGTAGTTGGAGCACCAAGAAGATCCCTCACCTTACAAAATGATGACCATGATCACCAAGTACTTCAAGCTCGAAGTGGTGATCATGATCGTGAAGATGATGATGACGATGATGGAGGATTTTTCGCCACAGTCGATCGAGTTGTCCCTTCTTCTCCCGACCCTCTCCACAACTAGCTAGTGAAACGGTGAATCGTCATATGGGTTTGCAACCGACGATATGTTAGTATGTGTTTGTGAAATCGTACTGTGTTGTCAGTAAGTCCGGCTCATCGACTCTAGATCTTCCGTACGGTTTCACAAACACTATTGTGTTTGAGAGTTTTTGGGTACTTTTTCTTAGTATGTGTAATTACATAAAACAAAGATCAACCATATATTCGTTTTGGTAGTTTAATAATGTTGTGTTTCTAGATTTTTATAAGTCCATGTATATAATATATAGTTTTTAATTATATGTTTGGAGTGTGTATATTATTTATACAATGATATGTTGTTAGAATCTAGATCGGAATTTTCATTCGAGGTATCGGTTCTGAAAACAACCTATTTTGAAAAGTGCTACCCTGAAATTCGATACTTCGAAAACATTTCGGAACAAGATTATTGTGGTGTTTATGTAAGGAGATGAAGAAGTAGGTATGAAATGGGGGAATTGTTCTCTAGCTAGCAATGAGTTGGAATGATATTGGCAGCTAGTTAAAACAAACAGAGACCCACAAGATAATTTAATGCAAATTTCTCCCTGCTGGAATTGTCTGTTAGGTTACATGAATATGAAGTTGATTGGATTTGCAAAAAAATATAGATCGAATTTCATCGCGTCGTTAGTTGCTCATCTTGTTCGTTTTTGTGAGTTACGGGTTCGGATCGTTTCTGTCTAAATATAAAAATCATGTCATTGTATCTTGCCCAATTAGTTTAATTAATTTTTACATAAATTCTCCCGGCGTTGTTCGGTTAGGATGGCTAATAAGAAGTTATGAGATCTATGATCGTCGAGTCCAACTTTGACGTTGAGTATTTCAGAAATAACGTAAAATTAGGAAAGGAAAATGAAAAATAAACAAAGAGTATGCATCGAGTGAATATTAACTTTAAATTTCACGACGGTTAGTCCAAATAGAGTAATTAAGACGGCATTTATAATATGACATTGACATATTGGATATACAGGAGGGTAAAATGAAAAATAATTTTCAAATAAAAAGATTGATTGCGTTTAGATATTAAATCATATATTTTAAACTAAGTATAAATTGACAGTTTGTCACGTATGTAAATACCAAATATTCATCGATATAACTTGCACAATTTAATTCCAATTTTTTTTTTATCTCTATCATGTACGTACCAAAATAACTGTTGTGAAAATTTAACCATGGCTTACTACTAACCACGGCCGATGATGATCAAGAAGTCTCGCGGAAGAACAGTCTTCTGGCTTCCCTCTCGAGCGATTCGCGCAACGTACGAACGACGAGCAGCAATCTCTGCAGTTATCCGAGTCGTGATGAATGGGGACATATAGGGGCATGTTTTACTATGTATTTTGTTGCGAATTCGAAACTGGTTTCCATGACAGTATTTCGTCGGCTTAGCTTGTTTCGAAATAAATTGTTATAGAGCCTCGATTGTTCATGTATCATAGTTCCAGATCAAGGGATCTTGATTTCTTGATGCATAAAGAGTCTTAGCTGGTTAACCGATTGAATTATTTGAATTACGGTCGACTAATCAATTAATTTAATTATTTTTTAATTTTTGTTTCAAAGGTATCGCAGTCGCAGGCGGCAATAATCTCAAAAGGGCCGTGGTCCCATCGTTGACGGGCTTTTGTTTGTAGCCCATATAAGCAACAATCCGTAAAGCTAGCCGGCCCATTATTATCAGTTTCCTTTTCCTGATTGTATTAGGATCGTGAGTCCTAATCAATTCAGGATTTGGACAACTCCATGCTTGTATATATTATATTGTCGCTGCTGATGTACGAATTGCCTTCCAAAGTTGTTGACAATGGCAGATCTCTTTCCACAAGAAATCATGGTCGAAATTCTACAACGACTCAGGGTGAAGGATCTCGTGTGCTACAGGTGCGTATCGAAGCAGTGGTTGTCGATAATTGACGACCCTTACTTCATCCGTAGCCAACACCGTCATTCCCTTTCGACATATTCCAACTCTGCCCTTTTCCTCCAAGACAGAAAATCGACTAGAGTACTCTACTGGAGACTACAGAGGAATGCTATTGCTAACGCTAGCGATGATATCAACAATAGCTTCTTATCCTCCGAACCGGTATATTACGAGCCCACGGAAACCGGAAAACTGCAGTTGATGGGCTCTAGTCACGGTCTTGTATGCTTTTCCCTTTGCAACCGTCCACATCCGGATTTCCTCATAGTTAACCCATCAACAGGGGAGCGGCACACACTTACGAATCCGATATCGGACCCTTCGTTATCGGACCCTCCATTATCGGACCGTCCATTAAGGATTAGGAAAAGTAAAATAGCAGTTACTAATTATAAACTGAAAGCTTATGGTTTCGGGTACGACGAGTTATCAGACGATTACAAGGTGGTCAGGATTTTACAAAGGTCTTATAATTCCTACATTGCTGAAATTTACGGGCTCAGGTCCAAGGGTTTCGTCAGGACGATTCCTTTGCCCAATGCAGACTGGAATTACTTCAATAACAAATTCACGGGGGTGTTTATAGGCGGCTCGTTGCATTGGTGCACCTGGAACCCTGTTCGTCAACCAGTGATTCACGCGATCGATCTTGTGTCCAACACCTATCGCCAGCTGGACATGCCCGAATACAGCTTTGGCCGGAGTTGCAGTCTGAATGTGGGCATTGTAGGCCGGAGCTTGTGTGTCTGTGGTTACTTTAAGCGTGAGAGGAAAATGGGCATCTGGGTTATGGAAGAGTACGGGAATCCCGAATCGTGGAAGATGATTTGCTCTTTCAAGAATGTTATCGAGTGGTGGTGGGATCGTTCCTCTGTAACCTCTGTGGGGAATGATGGAGATAAGATTCTTCTGATGGTTAATTGGTGTCGATTCATTTGGTACGATCCAACGACTGCGGACGAGACTGGTATCTCTAAGGTTTGTAAGGACTTGGGACGTGAACCGCATGAAGCTATGTTTTGTTCGGATAGTCTCGTGAAGATATTTCCAAATGTTATGAAGAAATTTTCTTAGACAGAACATGTAATTATGTAATATTTTATTATATGTTATTCCAAACGATTCATGATTCGCTTGACATTCGGTTCGGAAAATTTGGGCTCGTAATTCGAATCGGTTTGAAATGAACTTTTTCGCGAACCGGCTCGAAAGCTTAACGAATCGAGCCCGAGCCGCAAGGTATTCGGCTCGTATGATTCGCAAGCCGACTCGACTCGTTGGCTCGTCAAACCAGATTCGTGAACATGTTCGTTTATGATTACTAAACCGGCTCGGCTCGTTGGCTTGTCAAACTAGGTTCGCGGATATATTCGTTTATGGTGAACGATGACTACTCTAGCTATATGTATACAGCTCAAAAAAGCTTGCTTAATCGGTTCATCATACTTGTTATGTAGTTATATGTTGTCTCACTTGTGTACTACACAGTCGTGGCAATTATAGAGTGTAAAGGTTGTCGATTTCATATGATGTACGTTAGGATTTAGAGTTTGTTGATTGATTGTTTAGAACATATGTAATGGATGAAACACACAATATATACCGTAAATTCTATACGTGATTCCTAAATTTCAAATCGTAAGACAAACTTTATCAACAAATCGTAAACCCAAACATATAATTTCTTAATAAACCATTACTCCTAATGTGTAAACTAAACTCTATAACAATTTAAAGTAGGGCGCATAAATTGTTGCGAAATCATAAAATATAAAATATAATATATATATTTAGTACCATGTTCGTTTTCCATGATTTGTTGTACAAAAATGAACTCTACTGATTAACATCCGAGTTCAAACTCTTTAACGAGTTTATAATCGAACTGAGGCTTGAGATCGTTAATAAATTTAAACGATTCGAGCTCGAATTTCTTAAACGAGACGAGCTCAAACTCGTTAACGAGCTTATAATCGAGCTCGAGCTCGATTATAAGCTCGTTATTACATTTAAACGAATGGTGATCAAATCGAACTCGAACCCTAGATTTTTTAACAAGTCGAGCTCGAGCTTGATTTTTAAAATTCGAATCGAACTCGAGCCGAACTTGAATTGGGGAAATTTTAAACGAGCTGAACTCGAGCCGAGTAGAAGTTCGACTCGACTCGGCTCGTATCCAGCCCTACCTATAGGCTATGGCATGTGTAAGTGATAGAATTTTTAACGGAGCTGTTTGGAATCGTGATAACGATTAAATTTAGGTGACCGATTGACAGAGGTTTTTAAATCAGTTGGAAACTTTGACACATTGTCAAAATATAGGTGATCGCTAAAGTAATTTTACCCAGAATCGACAATCCTACTCATTTCATGAAGAAGAATTGAAGATCTCCGACAAAAATTCATGCCTTTCTGAGAGATTAGATCAGAACCCGTCAAAGTTTTTAGTTCCCCATGGAAGTGAAAGCGAGAGCTCCGGGGAAGATCATACTTTCCGGCGAGCACGCGGTGGTTCATGGATCAGCTGCGGTGGCTGCTTCCATTGATCTCTACACTCACGTCACACTAACTTTCCCTACTTCTCCTGGTAAGATAAGATGAAAGGAATTGAAATTGGCTAGGTTGTTGGAACTGGGGTTTCTCTGAATTGATGATCTAGTACCTCGGAGTTCATTACTATTTTGAACTGTAATTGTATGGAAATGTTGTCTGTTCATGGTTGGTTGCTTAATCCTACTTGTTTCTGGATTTGCTTTGACTGTGTCAATTTGTGAGCTTTGACGGATTGAATTTACACTTTGGTTGAGTTGATTGTGATGAGAATTACTCAGTTACTTGGTTAAGGGTTTTGGAGATCCGGATTAAATATGTATACATGTTAGTTCTGTTTTCAGGACATTTAGTTGAGGTTGTCAATCTACTTTGTTTCTCCTTGTAGAGCATGAAGACGTGCTGAAATTGCAGCTCAAAGACATGGCACTAGAGTTCTCATGGCCGATTTCGAGGATCAAATTAGCTTTATCCCATTTGGAAGTCCCATTCCCATCAAAACCAACCACATGCTCTTCAGAAACATTGAAGTTAGTTGCAGAATTGGTAGAAGAACAAAGCATCCCAGAAGCAAAAATCGCTCTTGCCTCGGGAGTGACTGCATTTCTCTGGCTCTATACCTGCATCCAAGGGTAAGAAATCTTTTGGCTTTTGTATGATATAATCATTCAGTCTCGATTTCCTGATCCGGGTTCTTTTCTTTTGGTTTGATTAGATTTAGACCTGCAACTGTAGTTGTTAGTTCTGAACTTCCGCTAGGTTCGGGCCTTGGTTCATCGGCTTCCTTTTCCGTTGCACTCTCAGCTACTCTCCTAGCATTTTCGGACTCCATTAAGATGGATTTGAGACGTCCAGGATGGTTTGAATTCGAGGAGCCTCAGCTTGACCAGTTGAACAAATGGGCTTTCGAAGGTGAAAAGATCATTCATGGAAAGCCATCTGGAATTGACAATACAGTTAGCACATATGGTAATGTCTGCCCATCTTATGCCCATGTTGATCTCTATGTAGAATGGCGTTAAAACTATCAAAATCTTACGGCTTTTTACACTTTGTACTACTAGGCAACATGATCAAGTTCAAATCTGGTAATCTAACCCGGATCAAGTCCAGCTTGCCGCTCAAAATGCTGATTACCAACACCCGGATCGGGAGGAACACGAAAGCGTTAGTGGCTGGCGTTTCGGAGAGGAACTTGAGGCATCCTGAAGCCATGAGCTTTGTGTTCAATGCTGTCGACTCCATCAGTAAAGAGCTGGGTAACGTACTCCAGACTCCTGCTCCCGATGAGCTCTCGATAACCGAGAGGGAAGAGAAGCTCGAGGAGTTGATGGAGATGAACCAAGGCTTGCTCCAATGTATGGGAGTCAGCCATTCCTCTATCGAAACCGTTTTGAGAACAACGTTGAAGTACAAACTCGCTTCGAAGTTGACCGGTGCTGGTGGTGGTGGTTGCGTGCTTACACTCTTGCCTACCCGTATCCTCTCTCAAACCTTTTTTTCCCCCGCTTTTTTAGTCAAAATATTTGTGCCTGCATGCTTAACCTTAGATCTTGCATTGATAGCTTCTTCATGAAAGCTGCAGATAATTCTACTGTCTGATCATATATATGTTGAAGATTTTTCCTTGATTAATTGCACCAGTGCTATCAGGAACAATCATTGACAAGGTCGTTTCGGAGCTCGAAGCCTGCGGATTCCAATGTCTGACTGCTAAGATCGGTGGGCTCGGTGCTGAAATTTGCTTTAATGGTTCATCCTAAATTGTTCTGCTAGAGTCAAGACATGCTCCATTTAGATTATTAGATCTGTCTCTGGCACACTATTTCCTACTGTAACTCAAAGATTCGAAACTTGTTTGTGTCTTATCGAGGAACTACGATTCGAGAGTTAACAAAGATGCTAAAACCGAGACATTCTCCTTGATACATACCAAATTTCACAAACACTAAAAGGTCATATTATGGAGTTGGATGGTACAAAAACTTACTCCTTACAAACCCTTTCATCATTACAAACACTTCTAGATGAACAAAAAGATGAAAGGAGAAACCAAACCCTAAAAACAGGACAAACTACTCTACAGAGTACAGTAGTACAATTTCACATTATACTGCAACTCTCAGCGTTCTCATCACTCATGTAGTGAGAGTAAGGATCAGGTCCTGGCATCGGAGGCGGTGCCATGTAAGGATATGGCCTGGAATGCTGCTGCTGCTGCATCATAGGATGAAACATCCCATTCCCATTTTGCCTCTGTTGCTGCTGCTGATGGTTCATCATCATCATCTCCATATACTGCTGCTGATTGTGAGGGTTTCCTTGCCCCATCCCTTGATAAGGATTGTAGTACCCTCCTCCTCCTCCGTTGCGGCTACCGCCATGGTTCATCGCAGGCATTCCCTGCATAGCAGCAGGAGGACCATAATTGCTCACTGAGCCCATTTGGGGGGCTCCCATATGGGGCATATTTCTACCACCATAACTATTGCCACCAATCTCACCAAACCCACCACCTTGATTCTTCATTGGCTTAAAGTCATGGGACCCATCAAGTTTACCTCCTCCATTTCCACCTTTCTTGCCTCCTCCTCCTCCTCCTCCATTGCTTTTACTTTTACCTTCTCCATTTTTGCTCTTGCTCTTGCTGTCAAGATCCTGGAATGATGAAGAAAGATGGACACTTTTCTTGCAATCATGGCTACTCTTTCCAAACCCAATCAACCCACCAAGCCCTTTGCTTTTGCTTTTCTTCTTCTCATTACTCTTTCCACCCTTGCTTTTACCTTCTCCCCCTTTATTCTTCTTCTCCTTCTCCTTCTCCTTCTTCCCATTCTTGCCCTCACCATCTCCACCTTTCTTCCCTCCACCACCACCCTTACCATTCCCACCACCGGCTTTCTTCTCCGGCATGTTCATCATCCCCATTGGTCCATGGCCATTCCCCATCATCCCCATTTGACCATGGCCATTCCCCATCATCCCCATCATCTTGTTTTGCATCATCATCTTGTTAGGAGCCTGACCATGACCGTGGCCATGGCCAAGGCCAAACTCCTCCTCTGAATCATCATCATCGAAATCATCATCGTCGTCATGGAATTCATCATCGAACTCATCATCGAAATCGTCACCAGATTCGTCATCATCAAACCCATGATGCTTGCTATGCTGATGCTGAGGCTGCAAATTGAACTTGACAGATTTCATCTCCTTGTTCTGTTGTGGCATCTTAAAGTCTTTAGGCAGCCCTTTGAACTGCTGCTGCAGCTGATGCATCTGATGCTGATGCTGTTGATGCTGCTGTCCTTGTTGATGCCCGCCTTTACCGGCGCCTCCCTTATCTTTCCCTTTCCCACTCTCCACCTTGTTTGATCCTCCCTTAGATCCTCCTCCTCCTCCTCCTCCAACCCAAATCTCAGCATGCTTCCCTGACTTCTCAAGCTTCTTTATCAGCTTTGATGGGTCAACGTTCCCAGTCACACTCACTCTCCCTTGCTCCACATTCACTTGTGTAGTATACACCCCTGCCAAAACCCAACATAAGTCAACCAAAACCAAAATCGAAACCCTCAAATCGAATTTTTCCACAAACACCATGTCCAAATCTATCCCAAAGTTTGGAACTTTACTGGCTAAACATCATGTCCAAACAGGGTTACAAGTCTTACAACCTACCAACCATCAAGCACTCCAAAGGTTTGAAATTTCTGGCTAATCAAACACTTTGGAGAACAACATAAATCAACCAAACCCGGAATTTAAACCAAAGATTCAAAATTTTCCAAAAGCACCATGTCCAAGTTTAGCTAATCAAACGCCCCAAGATTGGAACTTTACTAGCTAAACATCATTTCCAACTAGGGTTACCACTTACCATCATCAAACACCCAAAAGATTCCAACTTCGTGGCTAATCAAACACTTTGGAGGGACATTTCAGCTACTTACCATCAATTTTCTGGAGGAGCTTCTTGATTTTGGACTCACAGCCATCACATTGACACTGAATGTTCACTCTTAGAACCCAGGTCTGCAAAATCAAAAAGAAACCCAAAGTCAACATCATCCATGAACCTCCAAAAAGACTAAACATTTCCATATATACCCTTCATTTTGAAGTATACCTGCATCTTCATGACATCATGCTTACTCATTGCAAAACCCAGAAACCCCTCTTCAGAGAGAGTAAAAAGTTTGAAACTTTGGAGACTTGGGGTTTGAATAAAGATGACTCCCCTTTGTTTAAGAAGAAGAAGAAGAAGAAGAAGAAGGAAGAACACTTCTCCAAGTTTTGCTCTCTTTTGGAACAGCTTTTGCTTCTTCTTCCCCAGACAGAGTTGACAGTAGTAGTGCTACCACTCTCCTACTTATACTTAGGCTTCTTCTTCACTTTTCCTTTGGAGACCTTTTCCCTCACTTCTCTTTTTCCCTTGTGGAGAGACAAGAAAGAGAAGAATCAAATGGAAGTTGGAAAGAGAAGAGGGAAAGGAAGCTATGGCACATTTCCAACATAAGGGTAGCCAACATTTATATATAGTTAGGACTTGTTTGGTAATGGGGCTTTTTGAAATTTTGGAGATGGGTTTGTTAAAAGTTGGATAACATAAGATTATTCTGTTTTTTTTACATATAAATAGATAATAAAAGATCGGAAAAATAAGAGTGAGATCCGCTATTTTGTTTGGAAAAGTCGGTGTTTATGAAGAGGGGTGTTGTTTTTGAAGTACAAAAAAATATGTATAATTGAAAACTCAATATATTGACCATTTGTCATTAAACAAACATGACATATTACAGTAGTGTAGAGTTTTTTATAAATGTAATAAAATTTTATATATAACAAATGGTCTCTTTAAAACTATTCAGAATAAAATAAGGCATTGTGAGAGTTAAAATGTAACGTATAAGCATGTAAAAAATGAGATGTAATATGATAGTTTCTTATGAGAATCTAGAAGGGAGATAGTGAGGTTGATGAGCTAACCTATATGTTATAAAGTTCGATTTTTTGAAAGAATGATATAACGGAACATTTCAACCATTTTGCAATCATAATGGATAGTAGAGTTGTAAATATGCTGGTTAGGTGGCTTACATATTTGGTTGATTAGGTTTTGAGTCATGATCTCACATGTAGACGTAGAATTGTTGAAATTTTTTTTGAAATTCCAAATTTCAAACCATCTGATCGCGAAGATGGCCGTTTTAGGGTTGGTTTGGTTAAGCTCGTTTATAATAATTAATAAGTCTTAAATAAGCACTTGAACCCTAATTTTGATTTTCTAATTCAATAAATAGTCTTTCCAATCTGGTTAAGTGGATCTAATTCTTTTTTTTAAAAAAAAAAAAGAGGAATATTATAGGTCAAATGGGTTGTGTTTGATTAAATTAAAATTGTATATCAGTAGGTGATTATTGATTGAATCAAGTACACTCCCCCACTATTAAAATATTATTCAAATTCTCTGTATTTTAGTATACTTTGAAAATAATGGAGGACTTACTATCAAAACATAATATTATATTTCCATAATTTCAAAATTCAATATCCTAAACTTAATTTATAGGCGTAATATCCACTATGATCATTAATCTATTGAGTTTGTAACAATATGGTCATTTTATGAACTTTCATCTAAAAACTCTACCAAATTGATAGATCATCGTGTCATTTCTGCACGTCACCTTCTGTCATACCACTTAGAGCCAACCTATTTCAATTAGTTTAAATTTGTTGGTTTATTTGTTTTAAATGAGTTGAGTTGAGTTAGATTAATTTGATATCTTCGGTATGTAATGTAGAAGGAGGTTGATGTGGATATAAATAAATATCGAGATTTGTCAACTTAACTAAAATTTTGAATAAAAAACGAATGACCATGATGTTATACTTGAAATAAGTTAGTGTACATATGTTACTCATAACATTAATTATGTAGTGTTTTTTTTTTGCTTTTGGGGACAGAACAAAACAGCTGGACTTGGCTAATGTGTACTGAGTAGTACCACTATGGTTGCTTCACTACCGTACAAGTTACAAGATTAGGACCTAATCTTGTTAATGCACCAACATGACAATAGAACATGTTTTGTTATACTTTGGTCCAACTATTTAACAAGTCTCGTAACTTGATATCGGAAGTTGATTGTTATGTACAGTTTGTCTTTTACTCTATGAAACCTGTTTTTAGTATTATGTGCATGCCTGTTTAACTCCGATGAGACGCTAAACATACAATAATACATATATTTCAACAAACTCATCCTTAACTTGAAGGTACCAAACCATCCCTTAATCGTAAGAACTTCTAGCATGGTGTTTTCTATATTCTTTTTTTTGCAGAGACCAATCCAGCTGGATTTGGCTAACATGCACTCAATAGCACCCAAGGGAAGCTTCTTGGTTAGTATCAAATGCATGCCAAGAGGACATGTATTCTTCACATCTTATAGTTTGTTTTATTTTTCGAGAGCCATGAAGTCGGAAGTTCGATTCTAGTATGTTGATGTAATGCGAAGTAATAGAGTTAAATAGTTGCAAATTGGATGAACTTTATTGACATTTTATAGGTTCTGAATGGAAAGCGGTTGTCTTATCGTTTGGATCACAATAACATTCAATAAATAATTACTCTACAAGGTGTGGGAGTGACTCAAATGAGCTAGAAAGTCTGCCAGTATAAATATAAACGATGTTGATCTCATAAGCTTTAACACGGAGTTAGACAAAATTTACCGATCTAGCATGTAGTTAATTATTGTGACACCACTTAAAGCACATGATAAATTAATTTATTGTGACAAAAGTTTCCACTTTATTAGTAAGATTAGGATGTTAATTCAAAGTTTTTAATCTTGTGATAATATTATTAAAAATGGTTACCACAAGAGGTGTACAATAATACCATGCAAAGCACAAAAATATTATATATTCTGGTTCGTATCAATCTACGGAAGCTGCTCACGTGATAAAACGAGAAAATTTCTTATATATATTATGATTTGTGTAGAAACAAATTTTTATAAATAAGAATGATATAAATATTTAGATTATTTTTACTTTCTATTTCGAATTTGTTTATGGCCCAAATTTTTGTGAGTAAAGAAAGTTCCAAGTTGAAATTCAAAAACTTTTTAGATAAAGGTCCATTGTCACTAAGTTGGTAATTAACTGGTTCTGTCTAATCACGGCCAAAGTAGAGGTCTTTCCATATCAACAACAGTGGATAAATAATAGGATCCAATAATTGGTGTTGCAACTTGCAACCCATTGTTTTCGAAACTCCTACGGTATACTTACGGTTCAATCATAATTTTGTAACAACTCAAGTATAAACTTTAACTAACTCAAGAATAATTTTGTGATTTGGCGAACCTAGACGATCTCAAGGGTTCCCCAGATTTCGAAACAATGAAAATCTACATAAAATTTTGTCCAGTTTGTTTTCAAATTTTGTCCATCTACTTTCAAACTCACTCCAAATTTAAAATTTTACTTAGAATTTCCTACTATTTCGGTTCAGCTATTACAAAGGCAAGATGTGAGGGGATGGTTATGTCATATGTGTTCATTTATTCTTTTCCAAACCTTTGAAATTCAATATACTTTTTTATATATATTTTACAAATTCAAGAAATTATTATTTTATAAATATTTACATGATCCACCACATCCACATCCCGAATAATATATCTATTTAATTTAAATTGCAAGACATTTAGTGGTACATATATTATATTTCAACTCTCATTTCTTTATCATTAATTTCATATTTTTAAAAATAAGGATCTACTAATTATCAAGTCATGTGGGCAAGCTAGCCAATCTAAATCTGGCCAGTTCCTTACTAATCGGTACTCTTTACCTTTGACTATGACTTTCCATCTACATAGTCATTACGACTTCATGACTCGGGCGCTATGTCACGTCGAACATTCTTCGATGCTACGCTAGACTATGCTCGAAAGTGTTGTCGTAGCATGACGAGTAATCATCATACTTATCTACGAAACTGTGTGACGTGGCGCGGACGAGCTGCGAAAATCGGCCGAGGAAACTTAATTATATATGAACAGAAGGAGCAACTCCATTAAACGTGACATTATCAAGGGGTTAAAATTTTGTATTTTAATTTTTAACTTAAGCAAAAAAGATTCAATAAGTAGACAAATGGGCCGTTGCCTGTTGACTTGGGCTTCCATTTTAGAGTCTCATAAGCCCACAAGCCACAACGTTCACGGGCCGAAAACCCACTGACAATGCATGCTGAGGAAGCTTGCGGGCCGAACAGAAAATTAGAATACAAATGAAGAATATTATGTACAAGTTTCATCTATTTGATCACAAATAAGTCAATAAGTGGGGACTAAATAAAGAAGAACAAAAGCTACTCAGAAAATTCAAACCGGAGGTCGAACCGATTGGATAGTATCTTGCCCGACCGGTCTACTAGACGGTCCACCCTCATCATTCCTCCCCACCACTCGAGGAGATCGAACCGAGGAAGACGCCCTTGTCAAGAACGAAGACGCCCTGGTCAAGAACGATGAGGTTCGGTTGAACGTCCATCGGTTCGACTTACTTTCCGTCTCCAACGGCTCTAACTTCCTGTACTTGGAATACTTCCCACTATTGGCTCCATCCATTCGATACCCTCGCCTCGTGCTCCCTTCTCGAGGCAACGCGATCAAGCTCATAGTGCGGTTCAGCTCCCGATTCACCATCAACCGCTTCCTAACGTCAGCCGGTAGTTTCAAAGTGAACCGATCTGTATTCTCACCCGGCTGGACCACTGAGTGGCCCGTCGAGTGTGACCTTGGAAACTTACGTGGCCTCCCACGTGTACGGTTCCGGTTTAAAACCCGGTCCGCAACCACAACCTCTTCCGTGTCAGTCTCACGTTCACAGTCCCCAACCCGGTCCAACACGGCGTCGGTTTGCGGTCCCGCCTCCAAATCAGACTCGGACTGAGTCGTCGACGTCGCAGTCCTCGTCAATCCCAACTCGGAAGTGAGTTGACTCGGCGGCGCTGAATCGCCAGGCTGCGGAGCCAGATTCGCTCGGCAGACTGGACAAGTGGTGTGAGATTCGAGCCAAGCGTCGATACACTCCGGGTGAAAGACGTGGTCGCAGTTCGGGATCAAACGCAGTGTTTCGTCGTCGTCGAACTCGTTCAAACAGACGGCGCACTCCAGATCTTCCTTCCCGATCTTCATCCCTTTCACAGCGGAGTAGATCATCGTCGGGAACGTCTCGATGACTGCCTGATCTAGTCCTCTCGAAGCTGCAGCGGCGCCTCCGCGGCGAGATCTGTTGCCGAAGCTCCCGCCGCCGCCGCCGACGGCGGCGGCGATGGCGCGCCTGCGGACGTAGATGGAGAAGAATCCGAGGACGAAGAGGGCGATCATCAGGACGATGACTATGACCGCCATGGAAGGAGTGACGCGCGCGTACGCCAGGGGGTCACGCGCCTGGTTTGGAGGCGGGGGCGGCTGCGCCGCCGCGAAGGGTGGCGGTCGGAGGGATAGGAAGAGAAAAGAGAGGAGGCAGAAGGCGGCGGCGGTGGAAGCCATAGTGGTGGAAGTGAAACGGAGGTGAGATTTTTTTTCGTAAATGAGAGGCGGGAAGGAGGTTATAAATGAGAGCGGAAAATTCGGGGAAGGAGGGAGTTTTCTTTTGGAAATGAATTCTTCCTTTGCTTTATGTCAATGGATAAATAGTGTTTTAGTGGAACTTATTAGGAATAATATTTTTTTCCTGATAAATTATTAGGAATAATATTCCTACCCATAATAATTCCGACTCAAATCGGTTGGGTCGATTCGATATTTTTTTTAGTGAATAAAATTTGATTTTCAATAAATGAAGGACGAACATAATCCTTTTAATGATTCGATTAATCTTCATATTATATTTCGTCATTTAACTTTTATCAAAATTTATATAATTAAGAGAAATTACTTTGGTAATCCTTATAACAATGCTCAACCTCAATAATATAATATTTAGGTGAAAGTCACATAAAAATATATGTACTATTTATTATTCAATATAATCTTCAATTTTGACATAATGGCTGACATATAAAATGACGAACTTTCATTAACGTTTAAGTGACAACCACATATGACTATGGAGTGATGTTCTATAATTCCGTACCATGTACATATAAGTTGTTAATATTTTTTAATTGGTTGGAATATAATTTATTAGATTAAAAGGGGTTTTAACTTTTTATTAGGGAACTAATAAAAAAAAGAAAAAGAGGAAAGTGGAAACCAGAGACTACTTTTGACTTTTTGGTCAAAGAAGGAGAGCGTGAGTCAAGTTGTGTGATAGCCACTTACGTAATTACTCAATTAAAGTGTGCTTATTTCGTGTATTATACTAATAAATTTCTTAAACTTTTAAATTTCTCTCGAATTCGAGTTATTCGAGTCTGACTCGTTAACTAAATTCGAAGAGTCAAATTTGAGCTCAACTCGAATTTCGCTCATTAAAACCTCATCATAAATTCAATTTTAACTTAATTTGAAATTTGTACACTAAAAGAACCAAAGGGTCAAACTAAAAAAACAAACAATCCTAGAATATACATGTTTTTACTAATTTAAACAATGTATCAATGCATTTTCATTCACACATACACATTATTAAATCTACTAATGAGAGTCATATACTCGGACTAATTAGCATTTGAATTGACACTCAAACTCGAGTTCGAACCAGTTCACGAGACTATCGAATTGAGAGTTATTAGTCTTGCTTTCATCTAAACTTTGTGTTGATTCTATAGTTGTTCTTTGTTGCTATGGATTCTCTTGCTATCATCCACCAATTGTGGGAATATGTTTTTTTTTTCACTTTTTCAAATCTCATTGTAAATTAAAATTACAATTAATTAAATTGTGTGACTGAGTCTTGTAATCAGAATCTTAATTTTAATTATTATATATAGTCGATAATCACAATAAAAAACACGTCCACCTTGTTCTTAAAACATCAATTAACATTGTACGGATCAAACATCTCTAGACCAACACAAGTACAATAGGTCGAAATCATGTTCTCCGATTTTGGATAAAACTCGAGTACAACTCAAATTTTTTCGTTAAAGACTCGTGTCTAGCTTAATTTGAGCTCAACTTTATGATTTTGCAGTTTAAAATATTTGCAAATTGATCATCAAGTCTGTTAATTAATACTTCGATCAAGTATACCTCAAATACTTAAACTTGACTTGTCGAAAATTGAGCGAGTGATATACAAGCTTTTTACAAGTCGAACCAATGGGTTGTCAATAATTGCAGCCACTCCCTTTCTAGAAGGCATACCATGCCCACTCTATAAAGTCAATAATCCTCCTATCCTTTTTCATATGGATATATCATTTATCAAGTAGTGTTCAAAGAATTTAAATTGTCGGGCCGATATCTCAATATTCATGTATACAAGGTTAATGTTGAAGTATATATTTATCGGAAAAGCGGTGGGACAAACTAAGTAGAAAATTATTTTGGAAAATAAAGACAAAAGAGTCAAATCTTTTCATGAAAAATAAAAAATTCGAGGAAGGTGGGACTGATTTACGTAGTTTACGATGGTGGGCTGTAGGACTTCTTTGCTCCCTCACATCACCCAAATCTTTCACAAAAGAGTTTCTCTGGGCTGGAAATCTTATGCTAACATATTGTGTTTCTAAAGTCTGGAATGTCATTTGTGCCCGTAAATCGGAGGTTATTTGGTGGCATCTGATTTGGAGTGAGATCTTGCTTGATCGATTGTCTTTGAAGGACAAGTTGCTTTAGTGGGGTTTGATTATTGATTCCCCGTGTTAATTGTGTAATGCCGCGCCTGACACCGACCCATATCCATCGAATGCTCATTACAAATTGGTCGTTTATCCTCTTTAATACACATCAAGAGAGTCGATCGAAACGAATGGAAATCCATGAACTATAAAAAGCTAAAACCATAGCTCTGTCTGTATTGTGTACAAGATAATGTGGATTAGGTACTTTTTCTAGTAACTTTTTAGTAGTGGATGTGGTCTTTAGTTCTTTCTTAAAGTCAAGTGATTTGAGTTTGTTTAGTAGTGCTAATGGATCTAACGTTGGTCCACATCAAATCAATGAAGTGGTTGATTGAACAATTCATCATGCAATCAAAGCTTATTTCACTTAAACTCGATAATCTTTTCTGAATCGTTCATAGGAAATTATAAATTACGTATATGTCTTATGTACCATATCTAAAATACCTATATATAGTCGAGATCCGGTTTTGAAAAATGGGCAAATACATGATTTTAGAAACTAAATCGGCACCAAACATCATGGTTTTCGAAATGATATTGGAGATCAGCATTTGGAAGTTACGGTGAACAAACGGACACCGTTGTGACGGTAAGAGTTCATATAAGGAAGCAACTCAAGAGGCCTAGCGGCGTCAGTTACATCACTGACTACAAGTTGAGCCTTCTCTGCAACGGCTAGGAAGCAGTTGAAGGTGTCCACGTTTCTGATCACTGACGCAATATAGCCTACAGCTCCTTTCTTCAGAAGGGTAAAGAGTACTCTAACGAGATCGGGGATGCACGAAGGGTCGTAGATTACATCAGCGCCTAAGCTGCAAGAGATCGTAAGTAAGCCGATATATATATCGAAGCGAAAGATGAGATGGTTGCCACGAAGATGTTACTCACACTATTTCGGGAGTGAAGGATTGCAGTTCTGTTCCGGAGGCAGATTCCCATGGCAGATGGATGCATTTCACCTGCATTTTTCTGATTTTATGCGAACCGAGATATCAATTTACCGATTTTCAAGATAACCAACTCACCAAGTTTTGATTTTTGGTTGTATGGCTCAACTCCAAGTTGAGTTTCATGTTGGCTAAAGTTGACAGATCACCATCAGTTAGTACAACCTGCACAGACAGAGTTCTTGGATTCAATCGATCCAGTTTGATTTTGATTTAATCGGAACCAGCGGTAGGATTCGGTTGTTTTCCAGTTCAGATGCTGCTGATGGTTAGTCTTTTAACATGATGTTACCTTGGAAGCTTTGACATGAGAGAGACAAATTCCAACCAAGCCAACACCAGAACCAACCTGAGTTTTCGCCATTCGAACAAGGCATGGAAGCAAAACCAGTTGAGAGAAACATGATTAAATGTTACAAGATATGAATCTGTGTATTATCATGTAAGTTACCTCGAAACAGGATTTACCGGAGAATCTCTCCGGAAATGAAAGTATAAACTCAGACAAATACAGACTTGACGGCCAGACCGAACACCTGAGGAATTGAATGACGATGAGATATTAGTCTATAGAATGTAAAGTGGTTATATATATTGGAGGCTAACATGATTCAAAGTTCCGTTCTTTCAGTGATACCATGTCAAGAACTATTATATCTCAATGTTGAGGAAAGGTTTAGACTTTGGTTTATATAACATTCCTAAAGGATTAAAACAGATCAGACAGTGACAAAATACTAAATGTAAATGGAAAACCAGAAAGTTCATACATAAACATACCCAGTGTCTCCTTCAAGCATGTTAAGTGAGCAATTGAGAGGAATCACCAACTTTATCGACTCGGGACAGCTCGAAAGCTGACTAAAATCTATCCACAGACAGTTACATCATAACACTAGATATCATCAGTACATGGCAATAACCATAAAGTACCGTACTTTACCATTTGGGAAGAGGAAAGAAATGTGCTTGCAGGCCCTTAAGTTATCCTCCTACAAAGTCAAAGTAACAAAAGTCAATCCCCTGCCTGAAAGAGAAGTTCATTTCAAAGTCTGAATCTTTAACATGAATGATCAGTTGTAAGAAATCTGTCACCTTCAACGAGGTCATGTAACAGCCATACTGTTCATACAATTCATCCAACACATTGCCATGAGTTGACTCTATCTAAACAATAAGCTTCTTCACGAACTTCTTCAAGTAAGGCTCATTCCCTATAGCATCCTGCAAATTTCAGCAAAACCAGTTATCAACCCTAAATCTTTTTTCACCACAAAGTGTTGTAATTTAAGGTTAATCACCCCCCCCCAAAATCTCTAACTTACAGCTTGGTTTATGCAGTTTTCCCATATAAAGCTCTGAACTTGCTCTGAAACCAGCCCTCCTCCACACTCCCTTCGAAAAAAAAAACAATGAAAGAAAGCTCTGGTTATAATTTAAGCTGCTGGGTGGAACTGAATGTTTGAACTGGGAGATGGGGTTTTTTGTTTACCTGGCAATGGAGATTAGACAATCGGAAGGCTCCATGGCGAGGAAGGCGGCTACCAGGTGCTGCCCCGGAGGGCAGTTTGGATCGAGCTCCATATAGCGGCGGCGTTCAGTGTGCGAGCTGGGACTCGAGACATTTAAAATGCAGGAATAATGGCACTGATGAGTAGAGATGGATCTGTTTCGTATAGAACACGTCGATAAAGATTGCGAAATAGACAGCTGCAACTTCCGACGACACGTCGTTTTCTCCAACTAAATCGATTCTGTTCACGTTTTTCTACTTTTGATTAAACCGGTTTGTTTAATTGATCAGTGTTACATAATATCGTGTCTGTTGCATCCCAATAACTCGTGTTGTTGGGAAACAATTTTGACTGATATTTATATTATTCACTAACACGTTCCTTCAAACAGAAGGTTTAATAGGAGCTGAGGTTTGTACAGTTTCGATAACTTATGTGCACATATTAGGGGGTATCGAGATTCGAAACGAAGACCTCTCGGTCATATAAGACTCTTATATCATGTCAAAAGTCGAATAAAGGAGAAATAAAGAAGGAATAACAGTGGAGTAACACCGGCGATTTAACGTGATTTCTGACCTTGAGATTGACTAGTCCACGGAGAGAAAGGAATATTATTATGAGTTTTAGTGAGAGTAATCGCTTAATTACAGAGGAGGAAACTAACGCTCCTTATATATATAAGGGTTTCGGTTAACCCATAACTATAACGGATCTAACCCAATATACATTAACAGCCTCAACCGTGTCTACCGATCAACGATTAGAGAACCAAACTATCTTGACCGATTCAATCGGTTGAATTACATATCGTTTATCATGTTACAAATCATGCATTGTAACAATGTGCTTTTATATGAGTTATTATCCATAACTACACAATTGTCCGACCATATTACACTATCGGTTGAAACATTAAACCTCCTACGGCCATCGATCCCAATTTTAATGTCCGCTACGGCTAATACCAATACCAGCAAGTAAGATGCCCTAATCACCGGTTCACCAACCCAAATTAGTCATGTAAACAATAACACGCTCAGACCGGTTGAACCAACCAGACCAACAGGGTTTTTTAATTGAAACCAAACCGGATAATAAACCAACCCGCCCCAAACATTATCTATCTCTTCTCTCCTTTTTCCCATTTTGTCACTGGATTTCAGTCTATCGAAAGACAAATGAAAAATCCAACCTCAGCCACTTTCCATGGCTATCCTCCTCCCATCCTCGTCCAATCCTCCATACCCACAATCCCAAAACCCCACAACCCCTAACAATTCCTTCCCTAACAACAATGTCATCATTTCCCTCTCCAAGAGACAGCTCTTGCTCAGAACAGCTTCACTCTGCCTAGTCACTCTACCTGCAGCTCAAACCCTTGCTGCTCCAAAGCCTGGAACTTTCTCAGGAATCGCCAACACCAGAGCTTGGTTCCAGTACTTTGGAAGCGGGTTCTCCATCCGGATCCCTCCCCAGTTTCAAGACATGACTGAGCCTGAGGTACCAAATAAATTGCATTTGCATATTATGTCATGGTTTTTGCTCTAATTTTCATCAGTGGTAGCATTTCGGTCTTTGTAATGGTTTGGTTTGCAGGATTACAATGCTGGGTTGTCTCTCTATGGCGACAGAGCCAAAGTTAAGACCTTTGCTGCTCGTTTTGAGTCTGCTGATGGGTAAGTATTGACTTAACTAAAGATTTTACAATGTATTCTCTAGGGTGCTTGTAAATTTGCTTTAGAAGAAGTTGGGATGCTGCAATTTGGATGAGCGGTGGAGTCTTTGATGGTAGGATGGAGAAAGAATCGAGGATATTCGGATACTTTTGGCGCCACCGTTAGAAGATTATAAGAGTTAGGAAACGCAGAGTTGATAGAGATTGATTACTCACGTTCTGCATTTTTAGAAGAATGATTGAGAATTAGGTGTCTTTGATAGGTTGGATGCAGAAAGAACGAGATATCCGGATGGGTTTGGTGGCTCAGAAAGAATGAAACTTGACAGAAATCACTCCTCTGAAGGATGATGATTGAAGATTATCAAGACTCTTGATAGGGGGGATGGAAAAAGAATCGACAAGGTTTGGAAAGGGTTAGCGCCACAATTCGAGATTGATAAGACATATTAAACACAGAATTGATAGAGATTGCTCACTATAAGAATGGTAGACGATTAGGAGTCTTTCAAAGGCAGGATGGAGAAAGAATCAACGAGGTTCGGATAGGTTTTGGCCCCTTAATTCGAAGTTGGTGTAACGGCTAGAAAGCATGAAAGATTGCCAGAAATGACTAATCTTCTCCTAGTCCTTGTTGGCCAAGGACTGTTTTAGGAATACTCATTTTCTGTAAAATTGGAGCTGGACAGGATTCAGGGTTCTTTGGAGTGTTCTTAACAATAATAGCGAATTTGATCTTTGATTTCGAATTATTCTTGTTTTGCTGTGAATTTGAGAGTGTTGAAACATTTTTATGAGCTCAAATGTGCATTATCCTCATTCGATGCAGGTCCGAAGTTGTTAGTGTCGTTATTAAGCCCACCAATCAACTCAAGATCACCTTCTTAGAGGTCTGTAATGACAAAGAGTTTCCATTGCTGTTCTTGCATCACAAGAAACTTATCATAGTTGGGCATGACTTGGTGTGCAGGCTAAAGATGTTAGTGATTTAGGTTCCTTAAAGGAGGCAGCAAAGATCTTCGTTCCCGGTACGTTAAAAGTTCTCGTCCCTCCCATGCTTCCAAACTACCATCGTTGTTGTTTCTGATTGTTGTTCTTCGCATCGTGGCAAAATGGCAGCCGGGTCGACTTTATTCTCCGCGAGAACGATCAAAATAAAGGAAGAAGAAGGCCTCAGGAACTATTACTTCTACGAATTCGGCCGATATGACCAGCATGTGGCGCTCATGGCCGCAGTCAATAGTGGAAAGGTTTGTTCGATACACCAACTTCGAATCATTAAGGGCATTTTCTTTCCTTTGTTTTGTCCTAAAACCACTTTATGATGAAATGCAGGCTATCATTGCTGGAGCAGCAGCTCCCCAGGAGAAATGGGACGACGATGGAGTCAAGCTTCGTTCGGCTGCTATTTCGATGACCGTCCTGTAATTGATAATGATTTTCGAAAGGATTCTTGTAAACCATGTAATGAGATGGGACATTATAGGAGATTCAGTTCCTTTCTACCTTTTGGTTAGTAAGAAAGTGCAGTAGCCATTCTTTTCATGTGAAGTGAGTTTCTCGGTTTGGTTACCAGTACATGGTTAAATCGGTTGAACCAAAAAAGTGGAATGAAAAATATTTCGTCAACAGCAGGGTTCGAACCTGCGCGGGCGTAGCCCAACAGATTTCAAGTCTGTCTCCTTAACCACTCGGACATATTGACGGTATTGATGTGACTCTGTTAGATAGTACTATATTTAATAACTTATTACTAAAGCAGCTTAATAATTTAGCTTGTAATGTACGTTAAGGCAAGTCCTGTATAGTACGACGCTATTCGTGTAGTGTCTTATAATGATTTTTCATGTAATTTTAATTTCGTATTGTTTTTTTGAGTTATTTCGGTTTAAATTGTGTTTATGAAAAATAAAATTATGAATATTAAATTAAACATAACATTACTTATTTTATTTTATTCGTACTCGCGGGTATCCAACCCTATTCGGTTCGATCGGAGCGGGAAATACCCGTATTGAACGAGTTATAGGATGGGGATGGGAAATACCCGCTAAAAATGAACGGGGACGGGTCGGAGATGGGGTTAGGTACCCGCCCCATACCCTTACACATACCCTATCCAGTATGTAAAATTACCCGACAACCCTTATCTAATATTTACAAAACTAATCCTATATCTATCCCTAATTTTATTTTCAATTCAGAGCGGCTCTTCATTCTCTATGATCACAATTTCACACATTCACCTTCAGACTTACCCTGACGATTATGTGATAGTCTTAATTTTAAAAATTTTAATTAAGTTATACAGGAATAGGTATTCAAAACCCATACGTTTGGGAATGTGTATAAATATTAAAATTTAAATAAAAATAAAAATAGGAATGATAATAAATTTTAATAACAAAAATAGGACGAATATCAATATCCCGCTCCAAACCAATCCATTGCCAAGCCTATTTCTCAATAATATCTCTCCGTCAACTACTTCACTTTTATTTTCCATAAGAAAGTCAACTTTCCAAAAACGTGGGTTCTCTAATGTCTTGAAGAAATTGAACTTCTAGATCTAAGAAACTAAATCTACACAACTCTATATTCAATTATTCACAACGTGTGTGTCGTATCAAACGAGGAAGATAGTCCTCCTTTATGTTCGTACCGGTTTGACCGATCAATGATTAATTGATCTTCGATATAGATAGATCGAAATATTAATATCATGTCACATTATAATCATCATTACATTCAGTCACATATCCGACGAAGACTGTACTGTCGATATTCCGGCCGCCGTTGGAAAGAGTTATAACTGGTTATAATAAGACTTTGACGGCATTGGCCGGCGGCTGGAAATCTGGAACCTGATTTTTACGGCGGGTATAATTATCGATTAAACTAGAAAAAAAGCGTGGGAAAAGCATATTGTAAATAATTATTAATTATTATTATTCTGAATTTCTGATCATGTGGAAAGTCAAAGCGGAAATTCAAATCTCACAAATGTATATAAAAGCCTGATTTTGCGGACTGAAAATCTCCAAACCAATCAATTCACGGCGACAGAAGCTCCGGCGACGGATACGTACGTACATACAACTCGGGCGGAAATGGTAGATCCAACTCAGAACGGCGACCACCACCATCACCACAGCTTACCAAAACGGATAATCCTGGTCCGGCACGGGGAGTCGCAGGGGAACCTGGACACGGCGGCGTACACGCACATCCCGGACCACAAGATCCCGCTCACCGAATCGGGTCGGGCGCAGGCGAGGGAGACGGGGGCCCGATTGCAGGCCTTGATTTCGGGAGGAACAAGCAATTCGTCGAATGCGTGGCGTGCTTACTTCTACGTGTCGCCGTACGACAGGACGCTGTCGACGCTGAGGGAGATCGGGAAGGCGTTCGACAGGGAGAGGATAATTGGGGTTAGAGAAGAGTGTAGGGTGAGGGAGCAGGATTTCGGCAACTTTCAGGAGGCGGAGAGGATGAAGGCGATCAAGGAGGCGAGGGAGAAGTTTGGGAGGTTCTTTTTCCGGTTCCCTGAAGGGGAATCGGCTGCTGATGTCTTCGATCGCGTTTCAAGTAAGTTTTGCTCCAAATTTCCTGACATTTTGTTGCATTACTGCACTTTCCATATCTGGAGTTTTCCTCTTTGTTTAACTAGTATGTACGTGAACTTGGATTCTTCATCCTAGCTTTTGATTTGTGGGATTGAAGTAGAAATGAGCTTGCAATTTAAGCCTTTTATAGCTTGGATGTTGTTCAATTAGGGAAACATACTAGGCTGGACATTTGAGTTTTGATATTTGAACTTGTTAGTGGTGGGGTGGATAAATCTCTGGTCTTTGCTTGATCTTGAAACGCTCAAGAAACTGAAATGAAGGACTATAACCCAGTTGGGAAATGGTAGGGTTGAAGGGTGATAGGAATGTGAATGAAGAACTTAGCGAGTACATGGCCAAGCTCTTAAGTATCTTACTGTTAGTTCAATAGAGATGCAAAAAGGGCTTTTAGCTTGGCGATTTCGCTAGAATGTAGAGATTCTTAGCTTGGATGGTTGTTTAAATTGGGAAATGGTAAGTAGAAGAAATGAGATTGGACATTTGAGTTTTTATCTTGAACTTGTTACTGGAGTGGCTAAATCACTTATCTTGCTTGATTTTGCAATGCAAAAGAAGTTGAAATTAAGGAGTATAACCCAGTTGGGAAATGGTAGGGGATGAAGGATCAGAGTTTTGAACTTAGGGAGTACATTGGCCAAGTTCTTAGTACCTGACTGTTGGTTAATTCTATCTTGAAGATTTCACTAGGATGTGGAGTTTCTTAATTCTTAGCTTGGATGATTGTTTAATTAGGGACACAACAGTAAAAGAAATGAGAGGCTGGACATTTGAGTTTTGATCTTGAACCTTGTTAGTGAAGTGGCTGTTCTTGCTTGATCCTGAAATGCTAAAGAAACTGAAATGAAGGATTGAAACTCTGAAAAGACGGAAACTGTTTAAAGTTGTTACCTTTGAATGGTCTGAAAAGCCATTGTCTTAGGATATCATAAGCTTGCTTAGCACCGTAGGTTAACCATGCATGCTCGGAGTTCGTAAGCTCTGTGTTCGTTTAACCATTCATATAACTAGCTATTATGCTCTGTCTGACGGAGCACTTCTTTCTTCTCTTGGCAGCTTTTCTCGAATCCCTATGGAGAGACATAGACATGAACAGGCTTCACCAGGACCCATCCCACGATCTAAACCTCATAATCATAACACACGGACTAACTTCCCGGGTATTCCTCATGAAGTGGTTCAAGTGGACAGTAGAGCAATTCGAGCTGCTAAACAACCCTGGGAACTGCGAGTTTCGAGTTATGCAGCTGGGGACGGGAGGAGAATACAGCCTAGCAGTCCACCACACCGAGGAAGAGCTCCGAGAATGGGGCCTTTCGGAAGAGATGATCGAAGACCAGAAATGGCGAGCCACAGTGAATCGGGGGGAGTGGAACCAGAGTTGCCCCTGGTTCCTCGACGGATTCTTCGATCCCCTACAGGGCTCTAATGAAGACGAACCATCAAGCACATGATTATCATTTGTGTATAAAGACCACGTAATCCATTATTCTTTACATGGAGTGAAAGTTCTTCTCTTCCCCATTGTTCTCTACTCATTGTAGGTAGCTGTTATAAGATGAATGTATAACAAGTTCTTCAGAGGGTTCGGATTGTTGACTCTCGATGCCCGCCCGTCAAACACACCGGGTTTCCTTGTCCCCAGGCTCGGAGCCCAAACGGGTGCTGAATACTAATCCCCGAGCCAGCCGGATTATCGGGTGGCCGGGTTAAACTCGTGAATAATTATTAAAACACAAAAAATGGAAACAAACTCAGAATTTGCTAACTGGTTTGAGAATCAAAACCGGAAAATTAGGTATCCGCCTTGATTCGATCGGATATAACTCGTTTGACCGGATGTTTAACGGGCACTGGTTTACCCAGTACCCGATCCATTCCTAACAAACTCAAAATTTGCTAAGAATTTTAATTAGGTACCTTGGATTGATTAAATGACCTATGTGTGTCACTCAGAAGTAATTTTTTAAGTAATTTTTTGTTCATCATTTTGATAAAATACATAAAATATCACTGAATTATAATTTGGAGTCACACTAACCACTGAATTATGTTTCGTACACCTAATATCACTAAATCATAATTTCTGTTTTTCCATCTACCACTCCGTCAGTTAGCTGGATGGAATGTTTATGTGGTCCTATGGAGGATCCCCGGTCAATAAAATGCGATGACTCAATCGCCAATTGAGATAAAAACACATCGTCTGCTCACAAAAGAAATTATTCAGTTTGTGTTATCGTCTTGATCTGTCTTTTTTAAGTTCTCCCCTCTACGAACTTCATCCATAAGCCTCCGAACTTCATTGTTCTCTTCAGTCGATTGCCCTCTGAGCCAACGTATTTTGTTGACTGGGCCGCCTCCATAGGGCCACATCAGCATTCCATCCAGCAAACTGACAGAGTGGTATATGAAAAAACAGAAATTCAGTGATTCAATGTACCAAAGTTAATTCAGTGATTAGTATAACTCCAAATCATAATTAAATGATATCCGATATATTTTACTCTTTTTTTCATAAATCATCGCTTTTTTGTATCGAGATAAATGGTTAATCTTACTGATTAAATCTCATAACAAATATAAAAATAACTTTAAAACTCGCGATATCCATGAAATTCAAACACCGGTTCTATTAAGAAAAACTCAATCCACACCGCCGACACAAACTTCCATCCCCACCACATTAGAAACACTTCAAAGGAAAACAAAGGAACTTAACCCAAACTAATAAAAACTCACGAAAAAGACATAAAAACGGCACAAAACAACATAACTGAAACATAACCAAATCCAAATTGATCAATCTCTCCGAACTTTAGTGACCCATAATGTGAACCCCCATGTCACGCCCACCGTGGCCTACGAAGTCGTCGGACCCTCCCACCGGCGGCGGGATCGCCATCTTGTTCACCACCTTGAACGTGTCGTCAAAGTCATCATCTAAATCGTCCATGTTTCCATCATTCGTGTTAACCGCATCAACGACTCTAATGATCAACATTGAGCATACAAGGAGTGACATAATCAATAAGGCCACAGGAAGAACCTTTGATGATCTCGACATTCTTTATTTTCTTATTGCTCACACAATGAGTTTTTCTACAATCGAATTTCGAGGTCGAGAAATTTGTGATTAGGTGTTCTTCGTATATGTTTTGAATTTGATGAAGATGATTTTTTTTAGAAAGGTAAAGTGATTTTGAGTATTTTGTTTGTTTCAATTGGTGTATTTGTGATGTTTTCTTCATTTTCAAGTGGTGAGATTTAAAGTGATTGGAGTTTGCTATTTTTGGAGGGAAAGTTAGAGCAAGTCTAAAGGAGGGAAAATGAATCCGTATCGCTCGCGGACCTGGAGGTTGATTCTCTTAGAATAGATAAACAAGTCGGACTTTAAACTAATTATTAAAACGATTCGGTATAATTTTTATATAATATATCCGATTAATATTTGATGATTATATTTTTTTTACGTCTTATCTTGACCTATTAATCGACTAATCCAGTTGAGGATGTTCTCGTGTTAAGGTTTTACAAAATAATGTTTCCCTTAACGGCTACCGTTGTAGGCCCAACTTGGATTTGGACCTGACCGAAGCCCATTTTCTCCTGTGAATTTTGTATTTGAATACAGAGGTCATACGCTGCAGGCCGCGGCCACGGGGATCCCCGGTGATATTTCCGTCGCCGGCGACTAAAAATGACGAATCCTACTTCCTCTCTCTCCTTCAGTTTAGTAGTTCTCCTATCCATTTCCCTCACATCATCCTCACCCACGAAATTCCTCCGCAGATCTCCGCCCCCCTCTCCGCCGCCGTCGATCCCCAAAGCAACTCCGTCGGACTTGCTCTCCTTCCTCGGCTCCCCCGGCCAGTCCTCTAGAGTCAATCCCTTGGTCTCCCAGGAGCTCAGCTCTTGCCTCAAGTTCCTTGTCCCCTTCTCCCCTCCCCCGATCGATTCATCTGGTCGGCGATCGCTCCGCTCCGAGCGGCTTAACCGCCGCCGAGAAGAAGAGAATCAGCTCGTCTGGCTGCCTCCGCAGCCGATCCTCGAGCTCGCTCGTCTTGCAGTTGACTCTGGCGGCGATCCTGATTGTATCCATCGCGCTCTCGATCCAACAGTCTTATATGTGAGTATTTGTTGCTATCTCTTCTTCCATATTCAGCTGAAGTGAGCTTGTTTTTCAAAATCATTCCTGTTTGGCAGTAGAATTTCCGATGTATGTGTTGTGATTTTCCGAGTCGTTCCTGTTTGTCAATAGAATTCATATTGTTGCATGAATTGACTCGCGGTGATGATCACAGTTGAGACTGTTAGTTAGTAACTAGAAACTTTACAAGATGATCCGAATTCGAGATTCATCCATAATCATATTCCGAGATCATACATTTTCCAGGTTCCTGATGTTGAAGGAACGGTGGACGATCGGTGTGAGCTGACTAGAACGCCATACGGAAGGCGCTTTATCAGTCAGGTTTAGCTCTGTTGTTTCAGTTTCATTACCATTGCAGCAGTTTTTTACTCTTGTTTATGGAAGTTCTGTTTGAATTTGCAGGAGGGAAATTCATACTTGGAGTTCTTGTTTGAGCTGATTGTTTCTCGAGGACCGGAAATTGGGCTGAACGTGTCGCTGAGTCGCTACGATTTCTTCCATGGACACCTTTTCCTCGCCACTGTAACTGGACGGCTCGGTATTCTGTAAGCAAAACCAAGAAAGCTCTCTGATCGAAAACTGTTCTTACATTCATCTGCTGCAAATTTTGGATGGTTGATTTGGCAGGTTCCATGCGAAAGAATATCCTGCATATGATAAAGAAGTGTTTCCATACAATATGGGTTATTGCCAAACAGGTGAAAAGCCATTACTGCAAATAGAGCTTTCCATTTGCCAGTGTAAAGCTACCATTTTTGTCAAAGGATAGGATTGAGCCATAACCATGCTCATTTTATACCTCTTGCTCGTAATGATTCATCACTCATCAGGATCCAATGTTACTTACGATAAGTCGATGAATTTGCGTAACATTCTGTGGCTGGCTCCATTGCCTAGCAATTCAACTAAAGCTTGGATTGCACCAGGTACTCGAGATTAATGTTATGCTTACAGAATTTCTGTCAAATGATACATAGAATATGATGATCCGATATCTTCCAGGTGTCCTGGTTGTGCTGGATGCTCGTCCCGGGGGAGTCATATACAGAGATCTCATACCGGAATATGTCCACGTCGCAAGGACCATATACGAAGGTTCGAAAAAAGAGTATTTTCAATTCGGGTGCGGAATCATTTGGCTAGACTCTGAATCCATAAAAACCTAAACTTGCAACCTATCTTAACAGATGATTTTGGGGACGTTGCGGTCGATGTGAACTACCTCAATGTTGGAAGAGGCACAGTGGCTGATTATCAGATCTTCATTTGCTGAAAGCTGTCTCATTCTATATAAAATGTGTAGCTGTAGTGTAATGTTTCGACCCAGCGGGTCAAATGGGTGTCGAGATACCCGAACCGACCCGTTATTTGAGTTGCAGACATTAATTCAAGCACATTAATTTTTGAGTCTCCAAAATTTCAGGTGGAGAGCTAGCTAGAGAAGAGTACAGTTGTAACCAGATATCCCATGAACAATAATAGCAACAATGCATGATTGTGAAGACTTTTGAGGGAGAGAGCCAGAGAGGGATAGGCCATTTATTCACCTCCATTTTAGTTGAAGGACTTAAAGAATAGAGAGGGAAGAAAAAAAAAATCGGGTGATATGACCGTTTTGATCGTGAACCAAAATTGGGGAGTGCGAAAATATTAGGATCGAAAGATGCATTGTGTGTTTACTTAGTTCGATTGACGAATACATTTTGTTCTTATAAATGATTGAATCATGTACCGTTAGTCTGGACGCTTCAGAAAAGAGTCAAAAGAGTTAGATAGCTAATATTATAGCCCTCTTAAATGGGTAACTTGTCTCCTTCTTTGGGCGGTTTCAAGTTTCAACCACAGCTGGGAGATATTTTTTCAACTCCACATTAACTCTCTTATGCCCCCTCAATCTTTTTAGGCTAAATGAGACATCTCTTGACTCGTGTTTCTTGATGAACAAAATTCATAATCAAACTTTTGTGTCTTGTGTGAATATTGCTCGATTTTGATTCCTTAAGTATACACTATCTTGACCACAAACATGTTCGATTTTCTACACATAGTGTTTGATTTAGCCTAACAAGGGAGGCGTGGCCGTTATGATTATTCAGCAAGAGCGCACTTCAGTGACAAAAATGGGCCAATAACAGAGTCAGTATGTGCATGGTTTTAAATCTACAAGGTCTAACCCATATGAAAACTCAAAACGGACTTCAATTTTGAAAATTTTACATTAGAATTTCATTGCTTTCGAATCAAAGATCCTAACTGGCGGTTTAGCTAGGTCGGTCCACTCCAATTTCGTCACTAAAAACAGTTGATGTAACCGTCGATATTCAATACTACAAACAAATCGAAACGATACTTCGCAACCCACATAATTTTTTTTTCTCCATCCCTCATTAGTACATCATAGATTTTCATAAGGCAAACCCACATAATCACATCCCTCAACCAACCCATTTGCCTACAAGAAAGAAAAAATGCATTAAATTCAAGAACTTGGATCAATTAAAGCCCTTCTCCCCCAACAACCCTAGCACACCAATCACACCCTCTCATTCAATTCAAATCCCTAGCTTCAGTTACATTTCTTTCCCCCAATTTATATCCACTCACCACCACCACCACTTTCTTCCTCCATTCACTCTCTCCCAAACAAACCCTTAGCACCCAACATGGCAAAACGACACCCCGTTTCACTCCTCCTCCTCCTCCCATTCCTCCTCCTCACCGTCGTTGAAGCGAAGGTTCCGGCAATCATCGTGTTCGGGGACTCCTCCGTGGACGCCGGGAACAACAACTTCATCCCCACCGTCGCCCGAAGCAACTTCGAGCCGTACGGCCGTGACTTCTCCGGCGGGAAGCCCACGGGGAGATTCTCCAACGGTAGGATCGCTACGGACTTTATATCCGAGGCCTTTGGGCTTAGGCCCACTGTCCCTGCCTACTTGGACCCGGCCTATAACATCTCTGACTTCGCCGTCGGCGTCTCTTTCGCCTCCGCCGGCACCGGTTACGATAACGCCACCTCAAATGTCCTCGTAAGTGTTTTCTTTCTCCTCCATGCAAAATCGTTAATTTGGAAAAACCATCCCTTACGTTCCAATTTATAGCAAATCAGTCCGACCATCTAGTCGAATCGGTACGTAATTTGATCCAGTTGGTTGTTCGGGACCTGATCAAACGTTTCGTATGACCAATTTAATAGATTTCGGTAGATATCGGTCGAATTGATTCGGTCTGAATTGTTAATGTATATCGGGTTAGACTCATTAGGGTGATGGGTTAAGCAAAACTCTTATGTATATAAGGAGAGTTAGTCTCCTTCTCTCTAATTAAACTATCTCTCTCATTAAAACCCCTAATAATATTTTCATCTTCTCTCCGTGGACTAATCGACCTCAAGATCAGAAATAACGCTAATCATCTTTGTTATTCTTCCATTATTCCGCCGATATTCCGGTTTTATTCTCCATGAATAAATGTGTGCGATTACAGTCAGTGATCCCGCTGTGGAAAGAGATAGAGTATTACAAGGAGTACCAAGGCAAGCTAAGGGCCCACCTAGGTGACGCCCAAGCCAACACGGTCCTCGCCGAGGCACTCTACGTTACGAGCATGGGCACCAACGACTTCCTCGAGAACTACTACACCATGATGCCCGGTGGTCGGGCTTCGCAGTACACTATCGGTGAGTTTCAGACATTCCTTGTCGAGATCGCAGAGAGTTTCTACAAAGAACTCTACGGTCTCGGTGCAAGGAAGGTCTCGATTGGAGGGATCCCTCCTATGGGGTGCATGCCTCTGGAGAGAACCACCAATGTCATGGGTAGTCGCGATTGTGTCGAAAGGTACCCGTTATAATTACCGTTATGTTTCTCATTACTATGCTGACCAATTCGTTGTTGACTAAACTATTGTGGTTTGATTTCGTAAGGTACAACGTGGTCGCATCGGAGTTCAATTCAAAGATGAAGAACTTAACAGACAAACTTAACGGTGAACTTATTGGTGCTCGGTTTGTGTTCTCTAATCCGTATAACGCCTTGATGAGGATCATCCGACGGCCTTCCTTGTATGGTAAGTGTTTGGACGGTTATCCATTGACTTATGGTCAATTCGGGTTACAAGTTTGCGCTGGACTGGACCGTGGTCCTAGAAGCCCACTACTAATCCATGCCATGTCACTATAATTTTAAATTAGTGCTTATTATGCCATTATATTTATAATTTCACATCGAATGCCATTATAGTAATGGTTTACATATGTTTATCAATTTTTATAGGGATGGCGGTAACGGCAACAGCGTGCTGCGCAACAGGGATGTTCGAGATGGGGTACGCGTGCGAGAGGAACCGGATGTTCACTTGCTCCAACGCCGACGAGTACGTGTTCTGGGATGCTTTTCATCCGACTCAGAAGACCAACCAGATCATCGCGCAATATGTCGTTGACCGTGTTCTCAAACCCTTTATGTGAGGTGTCATGTATTAATATTGTTATTATTCTAATAATAATATATTAAAATATTTATATAGATAGAAAAACTATATATTAGTATTCATAGGGGTTTTAGTTAAGTTTGTGATGTGCTACTTCTTCATATATTTGGTATTGGTGCCTTATATAGTATTAAGTTAAGTCATTTGTGTGTTTAATGTATGAAGAGTAATAGATATCTGCTCGTACAATCTGAGCCGTTAGATTTGGAGACTTTTAATTCAACGGTTGTGATTTTCTTAAGCAGAGTGAAACAAAGAGACATCAAGACAAGGAATTAGGGAGCAATAATAACTAGTTATCAGTGAAATTATCCAAGAACGAGACTTTTGTTTTCACCCTGTGCCGAACATAGCAGACATTTTCACGTGCAAAAACATAGATTACATCTCTCAAATATAATAATATAATATAATTATTTTCTCGGTCCACCGTTCTAATTGGTAGGTTAGCGATCCTAATAAATGGTATTAAACAAGTTATGTTGCCGAAGTAAAGGATACAAGATGTGTCGTCTTTCAGTTGAAGGATGAGTGTACGAATTAGATAGAGACGAAGAATTACTAGGGGCGCCTGTAGGCGTTTGAATAGGGAGAATGTTTAGATCTTAAACTATTTAAGATAGGTGAATAATGTATGTTCGGTTATGAATATGAGGCTTTTCGGAATTCGATCTATTGTGCGACATGTTATCATTTGGACGGTAGATGTATTGTAGTGAGATATGGACCTTTGATGTGAGGCGATTGAGAAAACGCATAGATTTAATTAGTTTTAATAAATTTAATCATTTTAAGATTTTAATTATTGCCAAGTGCATGGTAAGGTGGTGCAATAATTGTAGACGTATGAAACTGAAATTATTATAATTAATTAATTTATGGGTTTTTTTGGTGAATTATCCTATGAAAAAATTGTAGAAATTAAGAGTTTTGGTGTTTGTTTCTTCCTCCAAAGGTTAAAAATAGTGATGAATTATCCTATGCTATATTTCATTGAGTGAAAACAAAATTCAGAATCAATAGTGTTTTGAATGCCTAGCTAATTAGATAAATATGTTGCATAAATTTACCATATGTGGTGTGAAAAGCTTTAATTTTTTACCCTTTTAATGGATGTTTTCATCGTATTCACTACACGGTAAAAATCGTTTAACATAGACCAAATCGATACTAAAATCTCTATTCTAACAAATCAATTCGGTTTAGTACTTTTTAACGGTAGTGGTCATAATTGATAAAAGTTGAATAAAGGAGGAATAGAAGAGGAATAAGAAAGGAATAACAGCGGACTAACATCGACGATTAACGTGATTTCTGATATTAAGGTCGACTAGTCCACAGAAAGAAAGAGAAATATTATTTGGGATTTTGGTGAAAGTGACAGATTAATTATAGAAAAAAGAAACTAACGCTCTTTATATACATAAGGGTTTCAGTTACCCAATAATCATAATGGGTCTAATATGATATATATTAACAATAATATCTATCATTTTTATTTTCTTAATCATTTTCTTTTTAATAATATTTGTTTAATTAAATTAAAAATTATTTGGTGCATGATTCTCCATTTAAATAAGACTCACCATCCCCACCAAACTGAACACAATATTCTTTCTAATCTCTCCATCCAAAGAAGAAAAAAAATGAAGAATCCTTACAAGAAAGGCAAAATTCATCCCTCTACCACCACCTCACCACCGCCGTCGCCTTCTTCCACCACAGCGACCACCTTCCTCTCCTTCCTACCGGCCACGATCCTCGCCCTCACGGTCGGTCTCACCCCTCAGGACAAGCAAGTCCTGGCCTACCTCATCTCCTGCGGTGATCACCGGACCATTGTCTCTTATAACCAACAAGATAGAAAAAACAAAAAATTAACGGCCGGCGTTGATCACGGACCCAAGTTCGAGTGCACCTGCTTTAGGTGCTACATGACGTTCTGGGCCCAGTGGGACGCCTCCTCGAACCGCCACGTGATCCATGAGATCATCGAGGCGTATGAGGAGACGCTCACGACCACTACACAGTGCCAGAAGAAGAAGAAGAGTAGCAGGAAGAGGTCGACGCCAACAAGGAAGGTTGTGGAATTGGAGGAGTTGACGACGAGCTCCGACATGAGTTTCGAGGAGGGCGGCGGCGGGGAGGTTGAGGAGGAGGAGAGTAGTGCTGTGAGGAAGATTGTGAGCTTTGTTGGTGATAGGATCATTGGGAATTTTTGGAGGGCTTAGTTAAATAATTAACTGCCTTTTTAAATAATTTCTTTGTATGTAACTTGCCTACACAACAATTTAGGGCTGCCTCTCCCGTGTTGAGATTCTCTCGGCCGTCTTGGCCGCCGCCGCACACGTCTAAAAATCCCCTAATCTCTACTTCTCTTCACCGTCCAAGCACAATACCCACATCCACAACCAGCACCATCCGCTCAAGCCTCCACCGCCACCATCGATGCCCATGAACACCACCACCAAACAGCCACCACCGAGTCGCCGCGCCCAACCTGCAACTCCACCGCCGCACCAAATCACCAACCATCCAAGGCCGCTGCGACGAAGTCAAGCAACGGGGCAGAGGCTACCATGTATGCGTGCCGGTCGACCCAAACCACGAAGCCAAGTTCGATGGGAGCTCCAAATCGGGGACACACCCCGACGGTCTGGAAATCGGCACCACCAACAAGTCAGCACCGGCCCAACCCCTCGGCGGCACTAGTTAGGACGTATTGATTAACAACCTAAGAGTCATGGACAGCTCTAATTTCACAAGTTAAGTCAACTTAGGGAATATTCATCCACTGGAACAGGTCAACTGTATAATTGTCCCCGTTTTTTAAGAGTTATTATGGAGAATATTCATATTCTTTTGTATTTATTAATTAAATGTAAGCATTCTAATTCTAATTATTGAATTAAATGATGACCAAAATGTATCTTGATGGAATCTTCTTAATTAGCAACAAAATACTTCATTTTTCTTTTGTAGAATAACATATTTCTTCATGTTAATTGAGGTTAATATTATACTGGTTGTTGGTAACATCATACCGTATCGATTAATTCGATTGTGGACCGGTCACCTAAACTAGTACATCTAAACTAGCTAGTGGTATTAATCCCATTCCAATAAGGAATCCTACTCATACTAGGATTGATGGTCAAGTAACAAAAGTACTGAAGCTAGCTAATACGTTTCGAAACTCAATTAACTCAATCCTTCCTACAAAGATTACACAAAGCCCCCGAGCACGAGTGAGGAACTGAATGAAGCTTCCACGGCTTCCATCCTTTGATTTCTCGGATTCAAATTCGACTGCTAGCGTTTCTAATATCGAGTTGCGTCGTAAAATTAACTGTTTATACGATTTTCCACATCACCACCACAGACAAACTACACAAATCAGCACAGTTTAGCCATTACCATACGATAAATAAGGCAATCCCTTCGAAAACCATTGCTATAGAAGGTGGTTGGAACAGATCCCTTCGAAAACCATGGCTATCATTTAGAAACCATCATCAGCATCAAAACTTGGCTTGTTGTTAGCAATTCAATCGTAAGCTTAGTCAGCTTGCGATCCCATCTGATCGCCCATCAACTCTTCGAGGGAGAACTCGTCCTCTTCTTCGACCACCCCGTCTTTACCATCCCATGGCTCTGTCTTGACTATCTCCGGCGTCCCTTCCAACGGCAGGTTCCCCTTCCCGCCTCGCCCTGCTTCCTTCACAAACTCCCTGCAGTTTTCAAACCAGTCCGTGAAACCGGTTAAGCCATTTAATCGAAACGGCACTAGTAAGAAATTGGTGGATGGTGTTGATTGAACTTTACGTGACGTGCTGAAGCTCGTAGGCGGATTTCAGTGGGGCGTACACTCCTTTCTTGACGTTCAAGGCAACTAGAGCTGGGTACCCGTACCCGCCTACCCCTACTGCGTTCTCCAGATTCGGTTGCTTACCAGCAGCCGCCCAGACATAGCTGCACGGAAATAATAAGAATGAAACAACGATTTCAAAAGGATAAAGGCACAATCGACATTACTCCATCTGATCGATCTACTCCGAACTGTTTTAGACAGGTGCTTGCCTGTATGGGCTTTTTCTGAACTTCTCCGCGATGGATAGTAATTGGTCTAGGTACTTGTTTCGTCCTTCAGCCTTGGAGTCCAAGATATCAGGCAGGAAAGAAACGAAACAGATGGCTGCTGAGCCACACTTCTCCTCCATAACGTCCTGTGCGCAAAAGTAGTAGAGATGCATAAGGTGTTTGACCGGGGGGAAAAATGAAGCATTTCGAGATAGATAGATGGTCGAAGAAGGGGTGAGCGTACCGGGCCAGTTAATTCAGTCACTTCAGGTGGAGCGACATTGGTTTCGAGCTGCCCTAGAGCGAACGACTCGATACCTGATGCTGTTCTAGCACCCTCGTACGGAGTTGGGCTATCTTTGTCAGCACCAAATACCAGGATTGTTGGAAATCCTTGGACGTTGAACCTGCTCATCAGAGACTGATGATCAAGGGCACCCAAATTAGAGCCGAGTAATTGAAATAAGGTACTATAATCTATATAACCATTAACCATTAGTACACTTCCCAAATAAAGATAGCATCGAGACAACCAAATCTTGGGCAAGTTGTAAACATAGTTTTCAATACCTTGGAACAATCGGAGAGAAATAAAGGAAGATTCTTTGACAGGAAAATGGAAAAATATACGATGAGACTTTACCTTCTCTGCGTCACAGTCAACATGGCCCAGCTTCACCTTACCCTTCAAATCACCAGCTGCCTTCTTCCACTCCGGAGCCAGTTTTTTACAGTGTCCACACCTTAACCAGGAAGCCACAATTATAAGCATAGGTTTTTGGTACTAGAACTCAACTATATAGATAGCAGGAAGAAGGTTTTACTGTATTAAGTTGTTAATGAACAAATTCATCAAAGAGAAAATTGTTGATCAACAGAAGATTCTCTCGATCTGGCAGATAACACTTACTGATACGACACAGATGAGACATTGAGTAGTATTAAGCTAGAAAAATGTAGGCCACAATCTTTAGATAACTTACCAAGGAGCAAAGAACTCCACAATCCAAAGTTGTTTACTTTTGATGACCAGTTCATCGAAGTTACGCGAGTTCAGCTCTACTGATTCATTGGGTCCGGATTTGGCACTAGAACTAGGACCGCTTGTTGATTTTCCATCTAACCGATCACTGAGAAGTGCCTTTATCTGCACCACCAACAGAGAAAGGTTGATAGTGGGGACTGGGAGAGCCATCATAACATTAAAAATAAACACTTTGAAGAGAGCAATATTGAATCACATCCCAACCTGCTTAAATGCGAAGTTCACTATTGGTTTGGTTTCTCTAGCCCCTTGATAATCGACAGGCGGCTTTCCAGGAGCAAACACCTTAATTGTCGGGAAACCTTGAATTCCATATTCCTGCACCGTGAAACAATAACGGTTAAGCAAACCTTAAAGAGAGTTCCAGTAATCCTCTGAATATCGAATACCTGTGCTAGAGATTTGTGTGCATCTGCATCAAGGGCTGCTACTCTAGCAACTCCTTTCAAAATAGTGGCCGCTTTCTCCCAAGCTGGGGTAAGAGCTTTACAATGGCCACACCAAGGAGCGTAAAACTCAACAAGAACAACTCCATTGCCGTCCAGAACCTGAAGTTCGTAACATATGTTAGCTAGCTGCAAATGCATCCACATGACACAACTGAGAACAAACGGAATCTCTCTTTCAAACACAAATCTGCTTACATAGTGAAAATTCAATCCATGAACATCACCAGAAGTCTATGAACATTCTTGTTTAGCTATAGTAAAGATTCAAAATGAAGGAATGATCGACACCAACGAACAACTAGAACAATTCTATTGGAGTTCAGAACCTGGACGTAAGTTAATTGCAAGAATCCAATTCACTATTTCAGACGTAAAGCTGTTTACATCCTATGAAGAAAGCTGCTCTCAGAAGTAAGCAAGCAGCAAAAATATAGCTACAAATGGAGATTCTTACTGTAATTAACTACTAAAGTATCCGACTAAACCATACATTCACTATTGGATTCAGAATCAACGAACGACGCTAGAAATACTATGATGAATTATCATTCTCATTCTTGTTTAGCTATAGCAAATATTCAAAACGAAGCACGAAATGTTTAGGCAGAGCTCTACAATTCAGATCTGGTGACGAACATGATCAGAAGCAAGCGATTCCAAATATCTCAGACACGATCGGAACCAGAAAACTTCCCTCGCAGCCTGAAGACCGCACAGGCAGGAAATTTCTGAGCTAAGCAATTGACTGGTTCGAATAAAAGCTCTTACCTTGGACTTGAAGTTGGAAGGAGTGAGCTGAACTACCGGAGACGACGGGTTGTAGAGTGCAGAGCAGAGACTGCATGCAAAGAATAGCAACGAGACTGCCGCTAGGAACGGCGACGACGGCGATCGTAGACGGTGCATAGTTGTTTCCCGCGATATAACTTCCGATTGACGGTGGAGAATCAGACCAATCTCTCCGACGAATGTGGTAAAATTTAAAAAGAATCCGCCGGCTTCCGCTGAGAGCGAACTACGTGTGCTGACCAATGAGGTATCGCCACGTCATGTAATGGTCTTCGGATTGATGTGTATACTTATGATTGGTGGACTTCGATATGGCCATTAAATTAAATTCTCACGGGAATCTGACATGGCATTTTTTACCAATAAAAAATATGCCATGTCAGTTTCGTCTGTACCGTTAAAATTCTAACTTTCTAACTATACATTGGTCATAAAGTTAAAAAGTTTGGCCTCAAAATTGCCATCAAATCAGAAATGGCTAGAATCGATCGTGTCAACCAAAAATTTGGCCAAATTCGTGTACTAGATCAACTTTTATCCGATTTAAAAGTCCAGTTAACAAAATACAAAAGTCTTTTCTCTAATTATTGTCCAATCGTTCGCCGATCACCAGACCTTTATTGGTCTCTAGATCTTCGGTTTTAGACTTTCACTGCTAGTAAATCTTTATCCATAACTTGTTATAGACACTTTATAATCAATTATATGATATCATTTCATACAGTGTGACACAATTTCATTAATTTGCAACATATCGGAACCCTTACGGGTCGTCGTTTCTCCTCCAATGTCTCTTACATTCGATGCAACACCATTTCGGTCTATACACAAACGTCACACAGATCTAAACCCCAGCAATCCAACGGCTATGATCGAGGACAACTGATCAATGGAGCTTGATGAAGGTCAATACAAGATCATACACCTCTTCTTTAGCAGACTCACTCATGACAAAGTCAGCATGAGCATAGTTGTTTACAAACTGAGTCATGAACTTGGCATCACTACTCGAATCGTCGTCGTTTCGTCTGAGCAAATCCAGCAGCATCCTGACATCTCCCTTGTCGGCAAGGCTATCGGTGCCTCCATAGCTGAAGAAGAGAGGGAAGTCCTTTGGGATGTTTGCTATGTTGTAGTCTGGGGGACTTGGCTTCCCATAGTGCTTCATGTTGTCATCCTCGTTCTCGTAGTCGAACATTGCCAACGATCCTCTCCTGACCACTGTTTCGGAGAGAAAAAATGACGAAAAATCGTTACGATCTTGTGTGATTGGCAAACTTTTTGAGATGGAAAGATTGTAACTTTACTTTGAGAGAAGTGGATCATGTTCTTCACTGATGTGGGTTGTGGTTCATATTTCAGAAACAGGTCCACTGTTGAAGATTGCAGGCAGCAGTTTTGGCCTGTGGAAGAATGAAATATGAAACTGGGACGGGGCAGATATCTCAAAATTCATAATCAGACCGGAACGGGACAAGGAATACCTGTGATTGCAGTCATTAAGTCTCCACATTCTACACCAGGCACCTCACAGATGTTGTGAAGCAAGTTCGCAGCATCAAGCCTGGTTTTCATCAACTCGAGTTATCGGAGATGTACTAGTTCATGACACAATCGATCGAAAGAAAAACCATACTATTTGGCTTACCCTTTTGGATTGAACTCTTTCAGATGGAACTTGTACAAGTCCTGTCACACAAGAACATCCAAGTAATCAACTGAAATCGCGAACCGGTCGAAACCAGTCTCGACCATCTCCCAACAACTCGAGTTATTAGGATCCAACCGTTCATAAGAGTACCTAAAAACAGTAAGATTTCATACCTCCCCAAGGAAAATGTCTGCACCAATCCTGGCAAGGAAGGAGCTCATCTGACCTAGATAAGCTACTGGACAAAGTAAGGTAGCAGATCTCAGCCTGTTCATTAACTGGCCTCTTGAAAATGCAGCAAGAGCTGTCAAAGTTCCCTGCAAAAAGTAAGAAAAAAAGAGTTAAAGATGGCCACCATTAATGGAGTCCTGATGTCACAAGGATTTCTGGTTTAATTTCAGACCTGTGAGTGTCCAATGTAATGCATGTTTTGGCCAGTTTGGTTATGAATATAGTCAACTGTAGCAGGGAGATCGTAGCTGACCAGCTCATCCCACGACCAGTCCCAGTAATCCTGGGGAGAAGAAATCGTAAGGCCCCGTTTAGTAGACATTTCGTTTTCCGAATTTCGAAGTAATAGGCGGAAAAAGTTGTTACCCTTTCATCTGTGGAAAGGGAAGTGTGGCCTCTGCTGTACTTGGTTCCTCTACTGTTGGCAATCCAGACATCATAGCCATGGTCAGCCAACACAAATGCCAAAGACTGCCTTGGAGGTAGAAGCAGCCATGTCATTCCATCCTGTCACAAAAACTCAAGTTATTGAGAAACTCCCTAAAAAGAGAGACCTTGATAAGGGATTGAAGTTTCGACGGCTCCTACTTAACCTTGTGGAAATTAAAAATTTGATATCAGGTAACCTTGCATCCCAAGTAACTCGAGTTTTTGGAAAAAGAGTTTAATTAGAACTGACATTCACGATATTCTTTTAACATATCCCAATAATTCGAGTCGTTAGAAGAGATTCCGAATGTAATAATTTAAAAGAAGTTACAAACCATTAGCACTCCGTGCTGTAAAAGGACTGGTGTTCTTCTTCCTGGACTGCCACCTGAGTATCCAACCGGGATCCTTTGTAGGCTCAGAATGTAACCATCTGAAGTTGTCACCTGAAACACGAAGAACGAAGCTCGAATTAACCAGTACAGTACTACAAGGTCAGTCTTCCACCAATGTTTCAAAAATCGTACCGTGTGTTCTTCACAAGTATACCCCTGACTTGTGATCAAAAGCTCACAGATACCATCACTGAGAGATGGTTGCAAAGTAGCTATAGTTGTTCCATTAATGGAAGAAAGCAAGCTTCTTGATGAACAAACTGTGATCAGATTGCAGAGAAGTGCCCATATGAGAAAGGTTAGAGCTTTAGCCATCTTTTGAAAAATGGGGGAATGTGGCTTTACTTTAAGACCCTGATTTGGGATTTTGGTTACACAATTTTACAGTAAGATTTATAGTTGGAAAGGACCAAGATCAGAACAAAACAGCAGTAGATTTTCTGCAGGAAAGAACAAACCTTTGTTCATGGAGACAAAAGTAAGGTCCATCAAAGTGAACTTTGGTTAATTTGGTGTTTTGTTGGCATAGTTTAATGGAGTGGAATAGCTTGTAAGTAACTTCATCAAAGTGAATTCCTTTCTAGCTTGTACTTTGTAGAATTGGTATGGACAAAAATACTTGTATTTATACGGTTAGGGAAACAGTTCAGTTCAAGTATTTATACGGTTAGGAAACGGTTCCATGTTGTCTTCACACATCAATGTGAATACAATTCAATCATATGAGAAATCTGGAAAAGAGTTGACCTCTAATTCAGCTCAAAATACTAACCTTTTATTATTAGTACTAATATCCATGAAAAACTCGTAAAAATATATGAAAAATGACTTTTTAACTTTATTTGGCTAAAATTTGAGGGTCTAAGATAGTGAAACTTGATTTTCTAACCGTTTCCAACACACATTTCAAAAATTAGCCAATTTGATTTTTTTGCCAATTTTTATAGAAAATCGTATAGGTACCCTTTAGAAAAGGCGAAAAAACAGCCAGAAAATGAAAGTTGTGTTTCTTACTTCATTTGGCTCAAATTCGAAGAATTGACATAATGGAATTTGAATTTTTAACCATTACCAACATGCATGTTAAAAATCAGCCAATTTCTAAAATTTCAAAAAAAACCCGTTAATACTGAAAAAAACGTCAAAATACGAAAATTATATTTTTCAACTTCATATTTGGCTACCATGTGAAGGGTTGATATAATAAAACTCGAGAAACTATTATATGTATAATAGAATATGAATAATATGATAAATTGTATTACAAAATGAAAATGAACAACAAATTGAAACTGTATAATGTTACCCAATTCAAACCCATAAAGCAAATGGATGAAATCCCAATCCCATAAGGATTTCTTACTTAGTACTTGTTCAAGAACCCTAGCAAAGGTCCATAAACAATATCTCTAGCATTATAAGCCATGACATAGTCTCCATGAGCAAAGTTATCAACAAACTGAACCACAAGCTTCTCTTCCATGTGATTCCTCTCTAGGTTCCCCACCAAGAGCTCCACATCTTTAGGAGCAGCCGTTTCGTCGGTCCCTCCGTAGCTAATGAACATCGGCAAGTCGCTTGGGATCTGTGTCATGTCATACACGGGAGGGCTTGGCTGCCCGTAGTGCTTCACGTTCTCATCCTGGTCGTCGAAATCGTACATCGCTATCGTTCCCCGTCTCACCACTGGTTAGGGAACACACAATGAAAATTCGGTCTTCAGAAAGGAAGGTAGTCACACTATAGATTCTACGTAGGGGTGGGAGTCAGTCGAGGCGATTAATAACCGACCATATTCGGTCGGTCAATTAGGATTAACGGAGTAACTGACCGATATGGTGATGATCGAATAATTAACCACCAATTAACCAATTGAAGAAGGTCGGTTTCGGTTGCAAATAAGTTGTTTCTGTTAAAAAAATATTCAAATCTTTAACCGATTGACGACCTAATTAATGTTAGATTAACCGGTTTTAACTTTTAACCGTAACCGAATTGCCATCCCAAGATCTATGTACAACTTGTAAACTAGAAATTGTAGGCTACTATGTGACTTAAAACACCCGAGCTGATCATAGTCTCAGAACATCCTGATTCCGCTACTAATGTGCTCTCGGGACCCACTTACTCTGAGAAAGATGGAGCAAGTTCCTCGTGGATGTCGGCTGAGGCTCGTATTCGAGGAACGAATCTACTGCAGACGGTTCGAGACAGCAGTTCTTCCCTGTAGAGAATTGGAGCAAGTTAGAAGAAACATTTAACGCCATGTTTGTTTTTGCTAAACTTGTTAATAGTACCAGTGAGTGCATCCAGCAAGTGAGTGCAGTCCGCAAATGGCAGCCTGCAAACTTTCTGCAGAAACCTCTGGGCAGGACCTCTAGCCAAAGAATCAATCTCTCAGCGAAAACAAGTTCGAATAGTCGACCGCATTAGAAAGGGGAAAAATGTAAGATTCTGTTTACCCATTTGGATCAAACTCCTTGATCTTCAGCCAATATAATGCCTGTCACAAATGAAAACCATACTGAGAAACTCTAACCAGTTATGATCATCTGTAACTAGTTACTCAATTTAATAAGGTGGAAGCGACGAGCATTGTTACCTCGCCGACGAAGAGATTGATGGAACCTCTCATGAGCAGGGAGGACATATGATGCATATAAGCAATTGGACAGAGCACAGACACAGATCTCAACTTCTCCGCGAGGTGGCCTTTCGAAATAGCAGCAAGACCGATCAAATTCCCCTACAAACCAACCATAAAGGTGATCTAAAGTTATAACCATAGTTTTGAAACACAAACGTTAAGAACATTGATTTGTCTTGTTGGATGTTTCACCTGTGAGTGGCCAACATAGTGCAGAGTTTGGTTGGTCTGATTGTTGATGTAACCAACCATTGCAGGAAGATCGAACGCTACCATTTCGTCCCATGACCAATCCCAGTAAGCCTGAGATAATAAGGTGCATAAGCAGTAAGAACATCAACATTGTAACAAGTACATATGATCATGCAAGAGATGAAATGAAAGAGAGCTACTTTGTCATCTGGAGCATATGATACATGGCCGCTGCTGTATTTGCTTCCGCGGCTATTCGCGATCCAGACATCGTAGCCGCTATCTGCCAAGAGGAATGCAAGATTCTGGCTTGCAGGTAGCATAAACCAGGTTATTCCATCCTGCCAACATATACCAGAAAAGTTAGAAACAAAAAAAAGCTTCATGTTTTCATGAGATCAAACATAAAAAAACCCATGGTGTGAAGTTGCTTACCATGAATAAACCATGTTGTATCAGAACAGGACTATAGTTTCCACCTGACTTGCCAGCAATCCTTTGCATGCTGAGGATGTATCCATCTGTTGTTATCACCTGAAAATTTACGCCGATGGGCAATGGTTTGTTAACTCCATCCTGACATCAGCATCATATCGAATCCAGTACACCCTACCAATGAACACTGTTGTAATGTCTATTTTCAATTTCTATCTGGTATTGACCGAAATTAAAATGGTAATCAGATCGTTGGATTTGGTAATGTTTTGATTTTTCAAGAGAAATACAGAAGGGTAGTTGCGTGAAATCACATACTCTTAGTGCGATTCTTTTCGAATTCTAGAACCACGGTAGTAATCCAGTATCCCTCGGGGGGGAAAAAAGTTACCTTGTGTTCTGTACAACCATAGCCTTGAGTCTCAACCACTGATCTGCAAATACCATTGCCAGCTGCAGCAGCCCTTAAACCAGCCGAAACATTCGCACTTGTTGCAGAAGAATCTAAATTCTCTAAGGACTCAGCCATAGCCACACCATAAACCAGGAATGACACAACTAATAAGTTTAAAATATTAGCCATCTTTAGAGTAGTGTTCAAACTGTTGTGTGTGTTTTTTTCTGCAGATTAACCACAGCTGAGGTGAAGTTTATATACCAGTACATTTCCCAGATAAGAACAGAGATGAGAATTCCCATCGGGGAAATTGCTGCAGAATAATTTTGCATTTGCAGGGCGTTGAAAACATGCATAAGCCAAAAGCTCTACACATTCTCAACAAGTCTTTCATTAGTTTCGAAGATTCATATTGGCAGATAGTGTAATGAGCCTTTTGAAACTTCCATAAGCTGAAGGACAAAAGGGAAGTAAAAATTGCTGGTTTTTTCCTATCCAGACAGAAATGAAGTTGTCATTTCCTATGGCATTTACTTCCAAAATTAAGCATGATTTGTGTTGATTACACGTGAGGTTCTTCATGCTAAACGTTGCTGCAATTGTGTCTCTACTTGGCAACAAAAAACAGGTTGAATCACTGGCAATGCCTGAACCTTGACATTCTAAAGAAGTAGGTATAGTTTTTGGCTAAGGATTCGAGAGCAGGAATTGAGCAATTCCGACGAAAAATCATCGGATCTTAGGGAGAAGCCGCGGCACAAAATCGTCGTCACCAGCCTAAGAGGTCGTCTTCACCATCCTAGGTACTTGCTCTCGTCTCCTTCTGTGTTTTTAGGGCTCGAGGCTAGTGTAGTCATTTTTATATCATGTTTAAATTCAATTCCAGTAAGTCGATTTAAGCTTAAAAATAATGGATTCAATTGCGGCTGGATTGCCGTTGCACTTGATTTTGAATTCTGATGGAATTGGCAATTCCGCCTCACTTTGAATGGGGGAAACAATGGCTGAGCTATATATTGATTTAGAATCAGGGAACTACAGAGGAACAAAACTCCAGCAATTTCAGGAGCTTAACGGAGAGTCTATTTTTTGAAATTAACTAGATTGGTGGAGTTTACTAGAAGGGTTAGACGCAGATGGTGCATTCTTCGGAGCCCTTTCAATTGTTTTCGTCGTAGTCTCGGAGCTTTTAGATCTTGATAATCTTCTTCGTAGGGCCTGCAATCCCAATCCTCGGGATCTGATCTTGCCAAGTAACTCCCACCTCCGAGGTTTTATCTGCCCCAGCAACTTCATCTGCTCTTGCCTGTGCTTCCTGTTCGCGTACCATTTTCCTCCTCGCCAACCGCATCCGTACCTGGGGTTCAGCATGGATAAAGAAAGAAACAGACACTTAGAACTCGAGGAAAAAGATTTGTGAGCAAAAACCTCGCTCACTGGCTTGACCAAACAGTTCGAGGTAACGATTAGATGCCCGATTCAGAATCAGGACCAAGTCAATACTGTTCTATCCAGGTTATATAAAGGATTAGGCGGTTTCACTAGTATTCTTTCACATTTCATTCGTCTTTACTGGTTCAACTTCGATGTAGTTCCGTTCATAAGAAAGCTCATGCATATGAATAATCACACATCTAGATTAAATCTAAGCATGAATTTCACCAAGTTAAGCCTTCTATTCAGCATCAAAACATTTTTAACAGCATAAGTCATTCATTCATACACATTTGGGCCGTATTCTCCGATTACTAAGGCAATGCTCTACCATAATCTCCATCCTCTCAAACAAACATAAAGAAACAAAATTCAGAAGCAAAGAAGAATCCAGAGAAGAGAACTTGAGCGTTACCCTATCACAAAAGTCGTCCCAACTGTTGCTATATATGCAGCATAACGCGAGGTTCCCGGATCAACCATCTTCTTAAGCTCCGCTCGTTCAATACTCTGATTGTTTGCCATCTGCAGCATAGCGTGAAAGGCATATATCAGGCTTTTGCAACATTGATTACATGAGAAAACAAGAGATATGTAGATAGCAAGTTCAAAGTTTCATGTAGCACAATAGATAGCAATTCAATGATTAACAATGACGGAAGAAACTCACAGCTTTCTCAATCGCTTCAAGCCTTTGAGCAACTCGTTGTTCATGAGCATGACGGAGAGTATATCCTAAGCAAACCAAAACAATGCGATCAGAATCATAGTTATTGCACAGCAATACATTCTTTCACTGAAACGAAACGAAGAACTCACCAACCCATGCTGTGGCAACTGATGCCAAAGAAGTCCCGACTGTAAACACAACCCTATGCCTCTCGAACGTATCCTGCCAAACAAAAAAATTCCCCCAAAATTTTTAAAAAAAAACCCTAGGAAAAAGTTTCAGGCAATGCTCCACGAATCAAAGTCAGGGTAGTTCAATCTGGCAATCTCTTTCTATACTATTTTCGCTAACCTTTGTGGAGAGGTAAGTGTCCTGAACGGCGGAGAACGAATTGTGAGCTCTCTTCTTCAAACGTGGAATCGAGCTGAGAAGCGACATTCCTTTACCCCTCAGCCTCTGCATTTTTTGCTCGTCCACTCAGTCTGCGGCGGAATCTCCGATTCAGCTTAGTTGGAAGAATGGAGAATCGCCGCCGGCAAAAGGCTTTGGCTTACGCTCCAAGCATTCTAGAATTAGAATCCATGGCGCTTGCTTTACGTTGATTTTCCTTTCTGGTTTTCTTTCGTCGGAGAAAATTTGGCGGGCCGAGTTGGCGCTTTCTACCGGATCTATCATATGTGGGCCCAATCCACGTCTCGCTTTTTTTGTGTGTCAAATGGATGGTCCGCAAGGATTGAATTCGAATTCGACCGAAACTGGTTCAACCGAAATATGAAAAATAATTAATGTACCTTTGAGGATAGTAATCTCGATTCTCGACTAGATTCTTGTACTCATGACCTCAGCGGAGACGAAAATAGTGACGTAAAACACAGTTCATCCGTAAGTCTTTTCGAATATTAGATGTCAGAAAATCGCTTCTTTTCATGAGTTCATCCGTAAGAAAATGAGCTAATATCTCTTCGTAGTAAACTTTGTGGTAATACGGAGAGACATTAGCTCATTTTCTTCTTCTTTTTAGGTAAAGCAAACCAGAAGACTTGAAACCAGCTCAACATCTCAGAAACCAGCATATAAACCAGAGGAAATTACAGCATTGGTGATATAGAAGAAAGCAAATCAATGGAGATGAACTTCAAGCCAAGCCAAGTGAATAATTCAGTACAAGGAGAAAGGAAGTTTCTTACTTTTCTTTAAGCGTGGGATTTTGATTTCAGCTTTGATGGGTAATCATAATGAAGAGGAATCAATCTCCTTGCTTCTTCCCCAAAGAACACAGATCTCTATCCAGTACTTATTACTGAAGGATAATCAATCCTCTCTCTTTCTCTCTTACTCTCTCACAAATCACCCACCTTCATTCTAACAAAGATTACATGAACCCAACTTGGAAAACCAGTGAAGTTGTTTGTTTTTTCACTCATCTGAATCATACTTTGAAATTTAAACGATCTTCAGCTGCTGCAGCTGCTGCTTCAGTTCGTCAGTTCATCCTTTTTGTCCTCATTTTCCCAAGATAAATAAAAACCACTACAGGGAAAATAAAGAGAAAGGGAAGAAACAGGGGAAAGTTGAAAGCTTTAAGTTTACACTGCAATATCTGTTATTTCGTTACAGACACAAGGCCAACGTGGGGAGTTCCTCGCCGCCGAATCCGACGAGGTCGTTTTCGTCTATCGGAGGTGGGAAGTTCAAATCGAACGGGAGCAGCTTAGCTGAGGTAGACTCATTCGATTGCTGATGAGATTTAGATCCAGCATCGGTCACTCCACCGTTGTTTTCTTCGTCGTCGATCGTGGAAGACAAATCACTGTCGCTGCCACAATCATCCGGGGGGATAACCACCACCAACGGCCGACGTCGCCGCTGCTGCTGATGCGCCTGATTGATGGAAACCGCTGCCCGATGGCCGCTCGACGACTCCACCGTACTGCTCATCCCGCAGCTCGTAGATCGATTCACCGCCTGAACCTCCGCCATCGCCATCTCCTCCTCCTCTGCGGCCGTCGTCCACGCCTGCCGCTCCACCGCCAGCGGCTCTTCAGCCAAGGGGAAGTTCGTCTTCGCCCTGGCTCCGCGGAAGGAGATGACCGCGGCGTCGTAAGCCCTGGCTGCGTCCTCGGCCGAGTCGAAGGTTCCCAGCCAGACGCGAGTCTTCTTCCATGGATCCCTGATCTCCGCGGCGAATCTGCCCCATGGCCGCTTCCTGACGCCTCGGTACTTGATCTCCTCCGCCTGAGGGCCGCCGATCTGCTTCTGGGAAGCAGCTGCAGCGACGACGGCAGGCTTCCTCGGTCGACGCATTTTTTGGTCGGATTTTTTAATGGGTTAAGGGTTTTGATCGGAGATAGAGAGTAGGGACGGAGGATGATTATGGAGTTATCTCCGTCGCCGGACCTAACCTTGTCTCTTTCTCCCTCTTCTCCTTCTTCTTCTTCTTCGTCTTGTTCTCCACCGTGGGAAAAGAAATGGATTACTGGGGAAGAAGATTATGATTTTGCAGAGGAGTTTTTTTTTTCCTTTCAAAAATATTTTATTCGGTTTTTACCTTTTTCTTTCATGGGCTCTCTTTGGGCTTCCGGTATGGGCTTATTTCCTTGTCACTGTCAGGCCGCCAATATTGTTCAAGAATCATGGAGGTTATTCTGGAAATTTTTGTCACTAGATGAATAGATTCCATCTTTTGTTTGATTATATTTCGAATTCAAACCTCATATCTTCGCGATAAAAAACTAGCAAACACATAACTCTAATCAACCTACGGAATGAGAATTATCGATAACAATTCATGGAGTAAAAACTATCGACAACATTCTTGTGAAATATCAAAGTGCCAGTTAATTACTTGACCATCCTACTATCTGGAGATAAATATCTGGCAAGGGGACAAGAAGATTCGAATCTTTTAAATGATGGGACCACGAATTGAAAGGTTATACCTCAAACGATTTTACGATTTCACCGTTTTTCCTCCCTATTTCATACGATTTTGATGTCCAGCGATTTTACAGTGAAATCAAGATCGAACTCCTACTGTGAAATTGTAAAGTCGTACGAGTTTACGATTTAAATCGCGATTTCGACTACCTTGATTCATACCGACGAACTTCAATGGGTTCTCAACAAATATCGAATAGCTGCAAATCCTTTCCCACTCATAAATTATCGAATCCACCCATACTTAAAGATAAGAATTAACCGAATTACGGAACTGAGTATGAGAAAAACCAACAAACAAAATCAAAAAAACATAACCAACTAGGATCACTTTTCTCCATAGAGATCACTTTCCTTGCAAAACAAGGAACCGCTTCCCTTGTTCATGAAGGAAAAATGAGCCAATAAGCAAGAACATCACAACTCTTTCACTTGCACACTTTTTATTCACAACCCAAAAGAAAAGTGAGCAAAGGCAAGTAAAATTGAAATTTCTGCCTTTTCCATGTACAGCCCCCTAATGTTTCCTTTCTTGCCTCATCAATCATCCAATTGTTTCGACATTTCCGAAAGCAACCCATCTCAGGAATCGCAGGGGTTGGCTTACATGTTTAACCAAAAACTACCCTTTTAAATATACTACTATAAGGTTTGTCGTGACTCGGGGACGAAGAAAACATCCATCGCACCTTGGTTGGTTCGAATCTCAACACTGGCCAGCATCATCATCAACGAGGAGGAGCAGCATTTGTGGTGGTTTCGTCTGGTGGGGTAGTCGGGGTGGGAGTCGGAGCAGTGGTCTTCTTATTATTTGTACCTGCATTGTTCGTCTGATGTTGTTGATTGATGTTTCTAGCTGAACCGTTGTAGACATTGTAACTTGGTGAAGAAGTCACCATTCTTGGGTAAGAAGTCACCATGGATGAATCAAGCATTGGTAAGGGAGGGGGGATGGCGAAGCTATAGTTGTAAGGATATCCGGTGAACGGGTGATCGAATCTGCAGCTGGTACCGAACTTGCATATCCCGTATGTAATGTAGTTGGGACATAGCGCTTGGCCCTGCATTGCAAATACGAGGTTAAAATTCAAGTTGAGTTGGTCGGGCGGTTGATAACCGACCAAAGGCGGCGGTTCATCAGTTTTAACCGTTGACCGTAACCGAACTGGCACCCCTAGAGATGGGAGGTGTTTACTGTTTAGTTACTCACCGGTCGAGAGGGAAGCCCCGGTGCTGCATTTATAGCGAGCGGCGGTGGTGTTCTTCTCTCCTTTGGGTGATGGTACTTGCAGTCGGATCCATATCTGCAAGTCCCGGTGTTCATGAAATGCCGGCATTCCGGCTGGTCAACTCTCTGAGGAAGCAGACTATAGCTAGGCATGTACATGCCGGAACCGCCTTGATTCCTGGCCATGTTGAAAACAAGATTCGATCCCAGGATGCTTGGCGGAGAAGCCATAGGGCTCAAGTTTCCCTTGTATTAACAAAACAAGAAACAAGTCAAGGTCAAGTCAAGTCAAATCAGGTCAAATTTGAAATAGAGACATCAAACAAAGGCTGCTTGCTACTCGTATTACATAATTGTTCCAGCCTCCTTGGGAAGGAGGAGAAATGTAGACTGGTGCAAATGCCGGTGTGCTATCGAAACGAGGAGGGGCTGACATGTATGGTAACCTGGGGATCATCGGTGAACCTGTCGATGTTCCGTAGGTAGAGAGGCCAGAGAGGGGTATGCCGCCAGGTTCAAGTGGTGCCGCAGCAGGAGGAGGTTGAGGGTGATGGAACTTGCACGCTCCTCCGAATTTGCATGATCCGGTGCGCATGTAGAACGAGCATGGCTTCTCATCCTGACACAAAGGATCAAACTTTTTCATGAGGTGGAATCGATTTTCGTAGTGTTATCGGATGACTTTTTAATGGCGAGATAATACTACATAACTAGTTATATGACCAAAAAACTAGTTATTCGATTTGACTAACCAGTTATACGATTGCTATTATAACTAGTGATATGTAATACTCATCTGTCTCATAGGAAGACCTAGGAGATTGTACGAGACTGGTCCAGCACCATTCCTATCCTTAGGGTGATGATATCTACAAGTCGTTCCGTACTTGCATGTACCGGTTTTCAGGTAGTACTGCAATTCGAAATTTTTGTTAAAGCCGTACATTATGGTCACGAAATGCAGGTTGCAGAGCGTTATACAAAGAATTTTGTATGCACAAGTTCAGACACAAGTCGATCAAGCATTCAGTTAGTTCTAATCGGTTCGTTCGATCTTCGATACAGTTTCAAAGAAGATAAAACTCACCCCACAATCAGGCTCTCCAGCTCTCTCAGGAAGCTCCTGATCACCACCCTTTGAACCCTGCAAAACCTCAAAAAAAACCAGACAAAATGATTCATTCGTTCCCACTCAGTTGCATCTAATCGAATCGATTTCTTTTCCGAAAAACAACGATCATATCGAAAAGCTACGAACCGAACCTTTGCTAGGGGTGGAGCATGCTGGTTGGGATGATTGTACCTGCAATTACTAGCGTAACCACAAACACCATTCCTCAAGTAATAGATACAGTCGGGTTCACCGGGTCGATCCGGGTATGATCCGGGCTCGGTCACATCACCACCACCACCATTTTGATCATGGTTGTCCTGGATCTTCAACCTTCGAATTGCTTCTGAAATATAGCAGACCACAGATCAAGCTCCATTAAAAACAGAATTTCCGATAATACATCTAAGAACAAAAGAGATCAGTTCTGATTCACAATGCAGCTTCCCAAAAAAAACGAGATCAAAACAGTGCAGAATTAAGACGATCGATCGGATAAACAAACGATTGTGGTTACAGTTACCTTCGATGTTATCAGAGGACTGATTCGAACCACCATTGCTCTTCACCTGCTGCTTCTGATTGCTGCCACTGATGTTGGTATCTGGCATTTAGTAAGCAAAACCAACAAACCGCAGTTCCTCTTTTTTCTTTTACCGAAGAAACAGACGAGATTCGTTTTGATTCTTAACGGGAGTGGAAAATTCTTCCCCTCCGGAGTGAAATTCTTCCGTGTCTTTTGTTTCCTTCTGTGAATTTTGATTTGCAGAGAGAGCAGGTGAGCGAAGAACAAGATGACGAAATTTCGGATCTCTCTGTTTCGTATTCTTCTTCTTCTAGACTGTGTTGAGTCTTTTTTGTTTATCAAAAATAAATAAATAAAGTGTAATATTAATAATAATAATTTTATTATTTTTGTAAAACGAAATTGGTACAATAATTCATTTCTTCATTTAATGGGCTGCCGAAGTTTAGTTGGGCTGTGGGCCATGGAGCGTGGTGGTTAGGCTTGACCATGCGGGTATGGCAATTCGGTTCACTTGATCATCTTATCATGAGTAATACTTCTCATTTATTTTTTAATCTTTTAATAATTATATGTCAACGGACCGTCATATTATCATTACCGTATAACTGGTTATAACAAGTTATTTCTAATTAATAACTATATTATAACTACTTATAACTGGTTATAATGATGATATGTCGATTGCGTTTTTTAATAGAGTTTCGAAAATAAACAAATGAATAATACTAGGATATAATGTACCAAAGGAAGTCAACAAAATATCGGAGGCAACTACATAGTCGGTGCTTTGTTTTTTCTCCGTCCAAAAGTAACGGCCAAGTTATCTCTACGACTTGTGGTTTTCCATCAGCAGAAGAACATGTTCGTCACGTTGTCCTGTAGCCTGGGAAGCTCCGGGACTGGAGGAGCTCCGGCAGATGTCGTTGCTTCCGACGATCTCTCCGAAGAACCCGAGTCGTCGAAGTTCATGAACTGAGTCATCTGCTGGGCTGCAAGATGTGCGTAGCAAACCGGAGCCACTGCGTACGTGTGAAAATGGGAAAGGGTACGTTAGAATCAAAATTTCGTGACAAGATGATAACATCTACCGGCTACCACTTCTTTGCGAGATTCGAACATACCGATGGAGATTGCAGTTGTGCTCTTCTGGTACCGGTTCAATTCGACGAAATCACGTAAGGCCAGGCAAAAAGAAAAGGAAGTGGATAGGATTGTTTCGAGCGTAGTGAAAGAGAGAGGGATTACACGTAGGAATGGGAATGGACGAGGTTCTGCAAGTCGTCAGGCGAGAAGCCTATCTCGTCGATCAAGACGTAGTAGTGTGCCGGCCTTGATGTACCCTGGAATTAAAGTATACGGTTTGATAATTAGTTGGTGACTCGTATATATAGAGGCTCATTTGAAATTTCCAGATATAAAAGAGTGCTCTATTCGAAAAAATAGTCTGCTAGATTCGAGAACTCGAACTTGTGTAATGTTCAATCGAAGATCGCTTAATGAATTCATGTAACTTACGAAGAAATTCCAAGAACTCAATTTGTGACATGTTCAATCTAGGATCCATGACTTGTTTAAAAAATATTAGAGATGCTAAACTGATAATACAAATAGCTGAGACTTACAATGGCGCCATTGTGAGCACACATGTAAAGGTCATAGTTTCTCGGATGAACAATAGTGGTGTCGACGATTGTGCCTGTATTAGACAGAATCGAACCAAATATCAGACAATTAATCACTCTAAGAGTTTAATAGTTAAATACTAACCATCTCAAGCTCCGAAACCCGAATCGAAATTACGAAATGAACTAGCTAGCAAGTAGGCGAGGCTGGGAGGGTTGCATACCAGCAGGAACATTGTCAGGGTCTTGAGCCTTGAACAACTTGGTATGGTGGTTTTTCTGAGCTATGATTACAGTGAACTTGAACATGCCTTCCACTCTAGCTAGAGGGCTGCTTCTTCTGAACTGAGGCGATTCGTCGATCAGGAACATAGGAGGTTCAATACGCTTCAAAGAAAATGGAGGAAATCAGTGAACAAAACTGTTAAACGTTACGATGCCCTTCTTCCTGCCGCAGTTGATCAGCTCACGGGACAAGGTATTCATATCACATTGAGCACAGAAGTTTACAATACCCCATTTCTGAATGCCAACTGCTCTGGGAAGCGTCTACAAAAGAAGGAAAGCATGATCAGAGAAGCTACAGAGTCATTAACATAAGCAATGAAGCAAAAGAGACAACCTTCAACTGGTAACAGAAAATAATAACAATACAGAATGTGATTAGCCAAGATGACAAGAGAAAGCGGACATTCTCATCAACAACGGTCACCTTTTCTACTATTTGCTGAGAGGGTTGTTTTGGTTTGATATGCGCCGTTGATCTCGGATCGGACGGCGAGGATGATCACTTGATGCTTCTGGCTAAACGACGGTTTGGTGATTGGAATAAAGGAGTGAGCTTAAACGGTAAATGTTTTGGGAACCGAACAGTCCGTTGGTCTGAATTTTTAACCGCGGTAGAAAATTGAGTCAGATGGAATAAGGTTAAAATTAATTAATTTCCGGTCTTAAATTGATTTTAATTTCTTTAAAGTTTCAAAATTCTTGGATTTACTTTTTTATTGGTGTGAATGGGCTATCTTCTACGGCCTCTCGTTGTAGTAATGGGCCACAATCCCTTACACTTTGGTTCAACGGCCCAACTGAGCTGGCTTGGCAAGCAAACCGGCCCAAGAGCCTGAAATTGACTTCTCGATATTTTCTTTATTATAATGAGAAAATATGTATATCTCGCTTGTTTACATTGCGAAAGAAAAATAAAACAAAAAATAAATACCATTTACAAATTTTCAAGGAACATGCTCAGGAGGGACGATGAGAACAAACACAAAACTGCTATAAATTTTTTGAAAATTTCTACTCTAGATATCTAACGATGACAAAAGACGATAAAGTGTTTCATAAAGAAGAGCGATGTACGATCTTCCTTGTTTTATTATTGGACTTGCAAGATCAAGAAAGATACCATATTATGGTATATGATGACCTTTTTTGCTTTATTCTTAGACTTGCAAGGTCAAGAAAAGTCAAAACATCTTTATAAAAATCTAAGAAGAATAAGCTCAGGAGAGATATCGTCAAACCATCTAAACAGCCATCCTACTCGACCCGTCGCCGCCATCATGGTCATGATCATCATCATCGAGTTGTGGTGGTTGAGCCATGTTGAGGAACAAGAATGGTTGTTGGTGTTTTCTAGGGTTTGTGAGAGAGGAAAGAGAGTGGTTAGAGACTCTTTTGACCTTTAGGTTTTCTTTGTTGAAAATGATGGTGAGACTTGAGATTTGTGGTGGTAGGGTTTATATAGGCCAAGAAGAGAGTGAGATATACAAGGTTGGTTGGCTTAAAGTGTAATTTTGTAATTTCATGTTTGAGCATTACAAAATTACAAGTTGATTGGTGTTTCGATTTTATGATTTAGTGGTTTAATCAGAGTCGGAGACTATTTAAAGTATTATTGGTGGCGTAATCGAACAAAATGCACCAACACACAAAAGCATTGTACTCTAACATTCATGATTGTGCTAGTTTACATTCATTGCTTATAACGAACCGTGGGTTCGGTACTTTTGTTTTGAATGATGTGGAGATTTAATGACTTGATGATATCAGCTGTTTTGGTATCTTTTCAGGATAGGTTAAACGAAAGATTGTTCACGATTTTGACCGACCGGCCCGGTTTGATTCCAACGATGCTGGTTAAACGAGCCAACTAATCCAAGTCAAAGAGAAGGCCTGCTATTTGGCTGGCCACAGCCAATATGATGTTGGTAGAAGGGGACATTGGATGATCTTTCCTGCCTGTGGCCAGCAATGTCTAAGCAGGCCAATTATATCTGTTAATAATATTTTAGATTATCATTATTACTCTTAATTGTTAATGACACAGCAACTATATTTTATAATTTTATTTGTTTAGCTTTGTGATTATGCCATTTGCCCAAATATGATACTTAATTTGTCACCGATCGTATATTCACTTCAATTTATAATCTCGGAATAACAAAATGGCTCACATGCTACTAATAAATGGACGATGCAGTTATCTTGACGACTAACATGACGAAAGATGACGACAGGGAAAGAGTACCTTGGACCATTTCATGTACCTTTTTCCGATTCGGCTGAACCTGTATACTTGATTAACTCCTCGACTCCTCATATTCGTGCATAAATTAAAATTAATCAAATTTTTTTTTTTTGCATACGTATGTTTGTCCTTAAAGGCTTTTGGGCCAAAATGTGCAGATATGCATGCAGGCTTTAAGCCCAATAAGTAGAGACATTGACTTAGACAAAGACAATAGCTTTTAGCAGAGACGGCGGCCCAACATCAACAAAACCAACAAATTCTTTTGCCGCCAGATCGCGAGACTAGCTCCTATATACATGTCACTGCTCCTTCTCCGCTTCAGCTAGCTACAACGCGTCCAACTATCATTGCAGAGCAGTCGCTGCGACGGCGACTGGTGTGCTTGAAAGGGGAGGAGGCGACGGTTGCTAGTGATCAGAGGGATGAAAACGGCGATCGGCGCTGCAAAAATTGAAGGGTTATTAAAATCCTAGCCACAAAATCAAAGTAGAGGAAATCAATTCAAAAGGCTAATTAATTAAGACAGGTCAAGGGCACAATCGTACACATGTCGGTCTCTCATTGGTTCTCCTTTCTTACATGTTATTACACGGAAGCTAAACATACGTTTCCAACCATTTGGGTCACCAAGTTTAGTCGGTTTCGTTGATTGATGGTTTGCACCATGAGGCCGTATTAAGTCATTGAGAAAGCTAGCGTGCAATTTCCTTCGTATTAAGACGATATGTGAGAGTCATTTTCCAGATTCCATATCATACAATAACTAAACGCATCTTATTAATCGTGACGAACTAATTATAAAAAACCAAATCAATCGAATTCGAAACTTTCAAATTATCGATCGGTTATACCTACGCTCATGGTGGAATAATATTTCTACAGGTAGTCAAATGATTCCAAAACCAGGGTGAGTGACAAAAGCAAAAGGGTAGCCACACCACCGGCATGAATCTGTATCGATCGACCCAGACAAAGCTTAATGAAAACAAACCATTATGGTGGGTGATTCTATGGAATATTCTCTTTTTTAATGGATTTGAGACTATTAAAGTTCTTTTGAAGTGGGTGATCATGTGTTCCTGATTCCAAACGAATAATAATAATTGTTATATATTATTGTTACTTGTCTCAATCTGATCGTTTAAATAAGATACAATTTTAGTTGAATGAGTATGTTTAGATTATAGGAAAATTTAAAATTATAAAATCGAAAAAAAGAGGAATAAGAAAAGAATAGCAGCGAAGTAATACTGGCAACTAATATGATTTTTTACTTTCAGGTGGATTAGTCCACGGAGAGAGAAGGAAAATATTATCAGGGGATTTAGTGAGAGTGACGGCTTAATTAAAGAGAATGAGACTAACGCTCCTTATATACATAAGGATTTCGGTTAACTTATCACCATAACGGACCTAACCCGATATACATTAACATTTAAGACACGACGTGCTCATGCCATATCGTCCAAACTTTCCAATACAGTCGACCTTACATCAACCAGACTCCTGAGCAATAAGTTATGCCCAAAATACTAAGCTGCGATGTTTTCTGGTCATGTCAAAATCTTGACACATCTCGATCTTCCACAAATGTCCCGTCATGTCCATGACACGAAATGCTCTTAGAGTATACGGTAGTCTCTACCTTACATCTAACATTTTCAGCCGTCCCGTAATAACTGAAATGTACCTAAAATGGCCATATAATTAAGGAAAACTAAATACGTTCGCTAAACATGCCCATAATGTTATAAATAAAACCTCCCATGAAACTTAAACACCCAAATATGTAATTTAAAACAGGATTAAATACACGAATAATCAAACACATCAACTTAATTTGTGACAAGCTCAACCCAAACGTTTAATTAATTAAAAACAAATTATGAGAAATGGACTCCTACGTGGAGAACGGGCCTCGTGCATGGTTCCTATTGCATGAATTTCCACTTCAGCAAAACTCTAAATTAAAAAGTAAAATAAAAAATTCCAATAATTATAATAATTCTTAAAATAGAGAAATACTGAAATAGTTACCCTATTCCTCAGAATGTACTATTTGTTATGAATATTGTTATTATGGTGCATGAATGCCCATTGTGTAACCTATACATTAACCATGGGAATCAATACCATTATCCCATATTCAAGTGTAATTATGTTAGTCATTAGGGGTTATGTATCATGAGCCTATAAATAGTGCTCACTCTTGTATGTTTGAGATACCTCAATAATAAACTCTCTCCCTCTCCATATTTCTCTTGTTCTTGTCTTTCTTTGAGTTTAGTTTTATAACACGTTATCAGCACGTAGCTCTAACCTCTCCGAAATTCACAAAGGTTGCTCATAGATATATCTTAATTTCTATCATTTTGTCTGATCTTTTTCGAAAACTAATATCCATTCGTTAATGTTTTTTACTGTTTATCCATTTATGTATATTTTCCCTTGGGTATATGGTCATCCATTTTTCAAATCTTTTGCATTCTTTTTTTTTTTCGTATAGATAGTCAGGCGATATATGGCACAATAATATAAATTAAGTTACTTTGTGTTTAAGTTTAATGTTCATTTTCAAAATAGCTATTTTTGTGTGACTAATGCACTTTTTGAAATGGATTTAATATATTTCTATTAGAAAAGTCATGGTATGCTACTACTGTGTGAAATCTATGGTGTTTTACACATTCGTTTTTGCGAAAAAAATTTCACACTTATTACTAGTTTCTTGTTCTAATGTTGTTATACCTCAACCTGCTATTTTAAAAATTTCTTCAATGATATTGGCGTTATCATTTGTAAAGGTCATTAGGCTTTAGAGATTAACCTACTATCTAAAATCGTCTTAATGGTTATTTTTCGCTTATAATTTTATATGATTGATATGATAGTTATTCGATTTTCTGTTAATATAACTATTATATCATATATGTTATCTATTTTGAAATTTTTATTGCCATTTTAAGCCATATTACATTCAATCAAAAGCCATAATAAGTTAGTAACGTTTGAATTATTTATTATTAAAATAATTAGACAATAATTATAATTATTTATTTATTGTTGCTTTCTGATGCATACGTTGGGTATGTTAAATGATAATAATATGTACTATTGTTAATTATTAGCTCATATTGTTTATCTTTTTTATTTTTCTCATTAATTCTATTTATGTCTCTTTATATTATATATTGTAATTGGAGTTTGTTGCCTTTAATGTTTCGGGCAAGAATTATTACTTGATGGCATTAGATGGTAAAATGCATTTATAATGGTCTTCGTGAAACCATGAAAGACGCTAATGAAACGTCTTGTGAAGTCAAAGTCATTGATCTTACCCGCCATCACCTCCATGCATAAATGGTTGGAAAGTGAGTAACCACTCATATATTTTGTGGCATAACGGCAAAGCCAAGTATGACCACCACTAGTGCATGATGATTTTAAAGTGTGATACGATTGGATGTCCCAAGAGACATATATATTGAGAAAAGATCCAATGAGATACAATATCACTTCATGAAGAAAAGGATTATAATCATGTCCATAAAGAGACACAAGTTATCAAAGTCTATCTCGCCAATATGTCTCAAAATTATGTTCACTCAAGATATACAAAATCATTCATAGAAGTGGATGATTATTATATTAGGTCCATATCAATAATATATATTCTCACGAGTGAACAAAATAATATACTATTGTGGAGGAGAAGACCTATTATTTTGGCAATGATAAAGAAATTTGAGAAATATATCATTTTGTCATGAAAAGTAGTTATGACTTAATGTTGAAAAATTCCAATCATACGAAAGATGATATACAACCATCAATATTGTTTTGATGATCATCCCAATGATATTCTTTCAGCCCTCAAAGTGAATTGTGCCAAGACATACATATTACATTATTTTTTTGAAGCACAAGTAACAAGATATGATTATTATTCCAACAATATGGAACTTTTCATTCATATGGGCATAATAATTATGGCTGTATGAGAATTGTTGATCCCTTAATTGGTGACATGAATGATTGAGAAATATATCTATTTATCATTTAAACTATGTACCAATTCTCATGACAAAAATGAGTATTTTATGATGAGAATCACCATAATTAATTGTGTATATATCACATCGATAGTGCACCAAGATATATGGTGTAGTACAACATTTCTCTCAAGCTCTAGATCGAGCTATTATATTGTTCACGAAGGAACAAAATCCTTATTCCAATTTGTTTAGGATCAAGAGAGGAACAATAATATGGTCTATGGCTAGATAATTATTGAATCAATAATATTATCCTCCAATTTGTACTACACATATGTTATTGTGATTGAGATACATATATATAAATGTAAACTATACGTTTACTCGTCCTGACAACTATTATTTGGCATAACCGGTGAGACCATCCCGGTTCAATCATGATGCGAATCGATAAGTACCTCTATGGTCAATTTTGATGATTCCATAATCTAAAGTGTATGTTCTATTGAAGATTGTTGTGCATGATGGTCTCAACTTGGGTATTCTAAAGAAATGATTCCTAAGGTTATAGGGATTTAAGTAGTCCTTGTGACTCCCCTACTTCCCGGGAACACAAACGATTTTCTCGTTCTGTCAACAAGGTTTCGTTTCTAGGAAAGCATTTTCACCTTTCCGTTACCCATTGTTGGGTAAATCTCCAACACAACATAATTCATTTTTGGATTGGCACTTTTCCTCAAATAGAGTTGATTGTTGGATAATCATCAACTAAAGTAAGATCATTTATCTTACACACAACAATACAAGGGTGATATTTATGGATCCATACGCCCAACATGTGAGCCAATTATTTTAATTGATGTATCAACTAGAAGGTCACGTGTGTATATGAAAGAAAACTAAAATTTGCGAGATTACTAGCTCAACCATTTTGGTTATGAGCATATTTTCATGATTATCCAATAACGAAAATGTGTCATTGAAAACCAATATATTATTGTGAACATGTCATTTACATGCACAACACAAATTCGCATTACGCCAAGAAATTATCATGAATTCCTCCATTATGTTTGGTTTTTGGGTCAAAACCTTATACTTCCCATCTATGGATATATGAATGTGATATACACATCTGAATTGCTCCACCACCATTTATTAGGATGGGTTCTCAATGAAGATTGAGAGATTATTTTGATTACGAGTTCATCGATGGTAAAGTATCACATCGTTGTCGGGAGTATTTTGATGACTCGTTTGGAGGTTTATATTTAAACTTCCCAACATTAGGGGAGAAAACAAAAGTTGGCCAAGAGATTAGATGAATGATCATATTATTTTGATCCTTGCACTAAGCAATATGAGCTTGAAGTTCAAAAATATATAATTCATTATCCGCCGACACTTTACCGACCCAACGAGAGTAAAGTTTTCATGTGCCAACTCAAAATGCTCCAATAACAATAATGCCAATATTGGGCAATCGACATCACAAATGAGTCTAAAACCCGCAAAGGCGCGATAGACCACTCGGTTCCAAAGAAAAATCCTCAAAAGTGGAATGGAGCTATATATCAAGATGGTCAAATTGAGGTTAAGATTATTTAAACAAAGCCACCAAGAGAAACAAATAATGTGCTCAAGAAGAGTATCGAAAATTCGAAAGATATGAATATATATCTCAATTATCTATATCTTGGATGGAAAATATTGGAACCCCAATGAAGTCAACGTCGACGAAATATTTGCGTATAGTGCAACGCTAAATATGATAGTTGAAAATGAGGATCATTAGCCAAAAGGCATGCACAGATAGAAATGATTGGCTAAAAAAATTTCAATTTGAGGCAAATTCAAATTCCCAAGAGAAATGAAAAGTTTCAAGACATCAAGTCTTTATACATTGAGATGTAAAGTATGAGTATGAGAAGTTATGAAACATCTCATTTTTGAAAGGTTTTGTACAACAAACCTATAACATTTTGATTATGAGAAAATATATTCTCATGTGGTGGATGCAACTACTTTTTATTATTCGATTAGTCTAGCAATTTGTGAAGGGAAAGAGTTTGCCCCTAATGGATGTCCTTGCAACCTATATGTATGGTTTTCATAATTAGAATACACATGTGTATATGAAATTCCCTTGAGGATTTATTTTGCTATAAGCAAACAATTCAAGTTCACGTGAACAAGTTATATCTAATTGACGTCATATGGATTGAATAATTGAGAGAAGTGGTCCATTTAGCATATCATACATTTCTCTATGCATAAAACTATGATTTCTTTTTCATATTGAGTTGAATTTTGAATGATGAAAAATCATCTTTGTCATATTTTATGATTTTGAAATTCTTATAAAAATTTCTATACTTTATTTTATATTTAAAATGTATTTCTTTTGTTTATAAGAGTTTAAGTGTCATCATCATCTTTTGTTATATAGATGACATACACTTTATTGAGACTCCTAAAGAGTTTATCAAAGCAATCAACTATTGATTAGCTATAGAGTTCGAGATGAAAGATGTGGAAGATTACCACTAACTTGCCAATTGTGTATCTCTCTCGAACATGTTTTTCGTATATGATCAATGATATACTAATTATATCTAACAAAAAGTTATATGGATATGACATGGCTATCAATGCCTGGATGGTAGTAAGATCACTATGTGACTCTATGTCGATTTTAATCGACCTTTATTCAAACACAAGAACTACTCGGTTTTGAAGTAGTAATCTTGGTCATATTTGTGTTGGTTGACCATAAATTGGTCTCATGTGGTAATTTTACCACTTGGTGGGCTGAAACCAACTTATAAAGCTACACCACCATTTCACGAGATGATTTTATAAATCATGTATGATATTTATTTTGCATATATCCTTGAGTTGCAAGAAAATGTTGCAACGTGGTGTGATGATTATGTACTCTTTTTCCTTCACTAGGTTTTTATCCCATATGGTTTTCCTAGTAAAGTTTTAATGAGGCATATTCTCATCTAATGGTCATCCAAGGGGAGTGTTTTGTAAATATTGATTATGGATGACCATTGATCATATTGACGCATACCTTATATATACACACAAACTCTAATGAGTTGAAATTATTGTCAAACAAGTGCGCTTAGGTGATAACTTGATTGATTTATTCACTAAAGCTCTCTCTCGCATCAACCGTTGGGAAGAAAATTTGGAGTTGGTGACCGAATGATCTCAACCGATATAATGATGAGCGAGAGTTGATATCCTCATCGTGGGAGTCGATGTGAAGGATATCAACGGATGTCATCATCGGGGGAGTCAATACGTAATCGTACTCTTTTTACCTTAACCATGGTTTTTCCCACCGGGTTTTCCCGGTAAGGTTTTTAATGAGGCAAGATCAATATTGTACTCGAAGAACATAATATATATTCTTATCCAATGGACATTCAAGGGGGAGTGTTATGAATATTGTTATTATGGTGCATGAATGCCCATTGTGTAACCTATACATTAACCATGGGAATCAATACCATTATCCCATATTCAAGTGTAATTATGTTAGTCATTAGGGGTTATGTATCATGAGCCTATAAATAGTGCTCACTCTTGTATGTTTGAGATACCTCAATAAGAAACTCTCTCCCTCTCCATATTTCTCTTGTTCTTGTCTTTCTTTGAGTTTAGTTTTATAACACTATTTTCCTTTATCCCCCCTCCTTTTCAGAAAATTAAATAACGGAAAATAACAATAAAATATTCGGTTTTATCGGCAAGCTTAGGTAGTGCTGACTGCCGAATGTTTCATGCAACCGCCTGCGGGCCCACATTGCTCGGCCCACTGCCGTTTCGTTTCCGGTGGCCTGCAACTTGCCGTTCTGGCCTCTTTTCATTGTCCCGACTTTTTGGATGGTGTGGCCCGTATTAGTCCGGTCGGATATTTCGATATTCATTACATTATAAAAGGTTAATATATAATGAATTACATGTTATGTCTAGTGAGATTTATTTATTTTGAATTATTTTTTGTTGGGTAATTAGATAGATGGGAGTTTATCATTTTTTATGTCTCTTCTCTTCTCAAATGCGATTAGTTAAATTAGTTGGTTTTTCAATGTTATGAAATAGATGATTGTTTGATTATTTTTGTTTTAACTAATTATAAACTTTCATTTCGTAGTTTATAAAAACTTATATTGTCTCGACGACGGATACGAAAATTTCGTGATTTTTGTTGGTTTTAAATTCGAACAACCCATATGTAACCGTTTTAGATTGTTGGTTTGATGGCGCAGTTTTAATTTATTATTATAGTGCGATCGATCACAAGATGGTTCGTTTTATATGCTAACATCATTGCAATGATGATGCTTCAAGCGATATGTTGCATGTTGCTAGTTCATCTTATCTTGTTGAGCAAAATATTTTTTTTCGCCATGTTTATTTGTGATGTGTGTTGTTAATATGATAATTTACATTAATGTAGGTGATAAAACAAGTATGCATATAAATTTTATAATCGTTGAATCATCATTTACGAAAATTAAAAATATTGACATATACATAAACTTCGTGATATTTAAAGTTACTTTACCTTTACGAAAATTAGAGATATCTTGATTCTTTTTCATTTCATTTTCTCCTTTTTTCTATTTATTTTGCCCCCAATTTCCAGATGTCTTTATAAATATCCTCCGATGACCACCACCACAATACCACCACCATCCATCGCCGCCGTCAGCACCTCACTCCATTCTCTCTCCTCTCCGCCGCCGCTCCCTCTTTCCCTCCAAAAAATTATCCGCCAAAATTCAACAACTGACTAGTATCTAGTATCTAACCGAATATTCCTTCTTCAGATCCCTTCCTCCTCATCTCTCTCTTTCTCTCTCGCCATGAAATTCGATCACAATTTCTCCGCCACGGGAGGAGGAGGAGGAGGAGATCAACCGCCACGGTTCGAAGACGGCGAAGGATCGTCTTCCTCGGAGGAAGAGATGTGCAGGACGATTGAGGTCGCCTCCGTGATGATCAACCACCGCCGCAGCGAGGATCGGTTATCGGATTCTTCGCTGCAGCCGCTAAGTGATGAGCTGAGTTTCATCCCGCCGTTGAACTTCGCCATGGTTGATAATGGCATCTTCCGTTCCGGATTCCCTGACTCCGCTAACTTCTCCTTCCTCGAAACTCTGGGCCTCCGCTCCATCATGTGAGTTTTCTTTGGTCTGATTTCGATCGATTGTTGTTCGGATTGATTGAAATTTTCGAGGGTCTCCAGATGCTTATGCCCGGAGCCGTATCCCGAGGCGAACGCGGAGTTCCTTAAGGCCAACGGAATCAAGCTTTTCCAGTTCGGAATTGAAGGTTACAAGGTACGATTTCCAGTTCTCCTGATCAATCTAGCTTCATCCCTGTGATTAGTATTCTGATTATTGAATTGAATTGAAGCCACTGGTTATCAGAAATGTACGAATCTTCTTTCCCTTTCTGTTACTTTGGACGATCCTTTTGGATACTCAAATATTCCATTTCTGGATTCATCGTGGAGGGGTCATGATTCATCCATTCCAGCTCACTCCCTGTTTGGATCCTTCTGTGATTATTATGCTGATTATTGAATTGAATTGAAGTCACTGGTTAGCATAAATGCAAGAATCCCCTTTCCCTTTTCTGTTACTTTGGATGATCCGTTTGGATACTCGGATACTCCATTTCTGGATTCATTATGTAAGGGTCATATGATTCATGAGATGGCCTTTGGGGAAAGTAAAGGCCAACTTGTGTTGCTTTTCAATTATTCAAAGTTGAATGGTGCTCTCAAGTTGCAGATATCTGTGGGATACTACTACTGCATCCTCTTTAGCCTTCATGAATCCTTGCTATCATAAACAATTGCTGCTTATGTGGGTCTTTTTCCTCTTACGGCCATTCGACCGTTATATTGCATGAACTTTAGCTTAAGGACAAAAGTGGGCGAGGAGAAGGAGGAAAGATAAGTTGCATTTACTCTGTAGCGTATGCAGAGAATATCCTTTTGAGGACGAATTGACGTGTGGTTTTGTATGTTTTTGCTTGTATTACATCTCTTCTGCAAGTGTCCACCGATTTTCTTTGTCACTTCTCGACTTGTTTGCTAGGCACTTAAGGCTTTCATTTCCTCTGCATTCCTGAGATGTTGTTAAGCTAGCCCGATGTATCAGAATCTCTTACCAGCCACAGAGTTCATGATAATCTGCCTACGTCTGATAGCTTGAGTATGCAATTGCCTATCTTTCACTTGTTTAAAGATACTAAACAACATATCTTTATTACTATATATGCAGGAGCCATTTGTAAACATCCCAGAGGACACAATCCGCGAAGCTCTAGAAGTAGTTCTCGGTAAGCATTCCGACAACAGATATCTATTACCAATCACGCAGATTGAACCGTACATTAATCAGTTCCGGTCATCGAAAATGCAGATGTGAAGAATCATCCGGTATTGATCCATTGCAAACGGGGCAAGGTAACGTTCTCTTTCATAAACCTGCAAATTCCTAATAAAAAAGACTGTTTAGAAAACCTGCATAAACTCATATGTGTTATGAACGATGCAGCATCGGACAGGTTGCGTGGTGGGATGCTTGCGGAAACTCCAGAAGTGGTGCTTATCGTCGATATTCGACGAGTACCAGAGGTTTGCAGCAGCCAAAGCTAGAGTATCGGACCAGAGGTTTATGGAGCTGTTCGATGTTTCGAGCTTGAAGCATGTGTCGATGTCGTTTTCGTGCTCCAAGAGATAACCCCGGGCGGGACTATAACGGGACAGGACGGGTTCGATCGTGTTCTATTTTTGGTTTGGGTAATGGAAGAAAGAAGGATCCGTTATATAGGTAGAACGGTTGAATCAACGTTTGTAATGGGTTTTTTTCCTTCTTGTCATTCAACAAGAGGTGTCTAAGAATATATTAACAATCGACAGATATAAGGATTGATGAGCTAGCAGATAAAATCAACGTGCGGTTGCATAAATCTTCAGAAAACCAAAAACAAACAGATCCCATCATCGATCCGCACAGAAATCACAGGCAAGATCACTGCACAGCAAACGTCAATGATGATTCTGAACTTAAGGCTTCGAGCTGCATCGATGGTTTACGTCAATGATTTGCAACGATTCCGAACCAGTTATTTTGGTTGCTTAGGAATATAAATCAGCACCTATGAACGATCTTGTAGAAAATGCAGTTTCCAGACATTAATTGTGCCCACAATAGCTCCCTGCAAGCTTTCAAACTAAACAAAGTTAGGTTCTTTGAGATTCAGTCTTTCCAGAAATGAAAGGAATGTCTTTTTCCAAACCTCGACCACTCTCATGCACTGGCGAGTGTAATGCACGCGTAAAACTAACCGGGTCACCGGGTTTTGGCCGGGTCGGGTCGAAGGACTTTAAGGCCTTGAAGCTTTTGAGCGGGGCGTTGCGGAGCTGGCCCAAAATTATTGGGCCAAAAGGGGTTCGGGTCAGCCGAAATTTCGGACCCATACAAAACCGGGTTGGAGCTGGACCCTCCCTCAAAGACGTCTGAAAAAGCCCATTTTTGAACGATCACGAGTTATTCCGTTGTGTTGAGCCAGGCCGCATTTCCCAGGTCCAACATAGGCCCACGCGCCATTTTGCTCGCCTAAATGATAGTGGTCTTTGTACATGAGAAAAATAAATTATATGGGCTTTTGGCCTTGTTTTTGTGAACAGATAAGGCCAAATCCAACTTGTGCTCCATTCTCTCTTTACCGTCGGCTCCTCCTCCCCCCTCACTTCCAAATCGCCGACGATAGAATTGGACACCAGCAAAACTTGAATGTGAGAAGAATTAGCATACTCATTAATAAATCTGTTCATTTGTATGTTTTGTTCATATCTGTTTGCTTTAATGCGTTGATCTTATCTGCGTCTGGATTTGTTGCTGCACGGAATGGACGTCCTCGTCCGGCGGCTTGAATATCATGTCATTAAGCTTCTGACGTCGGTTTTCTTGTGGATTTTAAACAGTGGTGAAGCTGACCAGGTGGAATGGAGTAAGATTAAGACCCCTACCGATGAGATTGTGGCTCCCTATGACACATTGACTCCTCTCTCCGATGGTAATCATTTCAAATTTACCTTTACTTGTATAAATCTTACTATGACGGGATTAGAGTTAGGTGATCAGGAAGCTGAAGTAGTATAATCTTAATTTGTTGTAGATCCAGCGGAAGCCAAGAGTCTTCTTGATAAGCTGGTTGTCCTAAAGCTGAATGGCGGTCTGGGTACACTCCTGTCCTTTTAGATCTGATGTCAATGTGATATGACCAACTTTTGTTAACGCAGATTGTTGAGAAGTACACAGAAGCAAATGTAGAGATCCATAGATTTAATGAGGTTGGTAAAGCTGCTACTCCCAGATTTCTCTTTTTTGCTGTTCATCTTGTTTACTTGCAATTGTAATAACAAACTGACAAAGAAGGTACCCTTGTCTGCATTGGATTAACAGAGTCAGTACCCCCGTGTAGTTGCTGAGAATTTCTCGCCTTTTTCCGTATTGTGTATCTGCTTGTATTTGAGATTTAAGTTGCTTGTTGATAACCATATTTGGGTCTTAAAAAAAGATATCCATATTTGAAGAGCCATTTATTGCAAAATGATTTGCTGATAGTTGGTGACATTTGAAGGTAATTCAGAATCAATGGCCGAGTTGATGATTCCCTTTGGTTTTTGAAGGTACCCTCCTGGACATGGTGATGTTTTTCCATCCTTGAAGAACAGCGGCAAGCTTGATATATTGTTGTCTCAGGTTAGTTTTTACGCAACTGTTATGTATCTAACTTGGTAAGCTTTCACTTCAAATAGTATCATTATGTGAGTATGTGTTCGTTGCCAACTCTGACAACCTGGAGCTGTCGTAGATTTGAGTATCCTTCCTTGCATAGTGTGTGTTTGCGGCACTTTCGTCGGGAAGCTAATAATGTTGTTCCTGTGTTTTTATCGATCAACGTGTGACTCGCACTATTGTGTGTAATCAATTCTAGGCTTTACCCGCTAGGGCTTCCGCCGCCAAGATTTCTACACCCACGTCCACCGCCAACCCGACTTTGGCGCTGAAGCAACACCAACAACTCGCCCCAGCAAAGCCGGCACCAGAGGTACTCACGAAACCCGACGTCGACAGGGAAGGTGCCTCATGGGGCTGCCCCAAGATACAATAATCCGGCGCAGGAGGCAAGGAAGAAGGAAGCCCCGACTCCTTCACCAGGAGAGGCTTTATCCATGGAAACCGATCCTAACCTAATCACCATACAAGTCCGGATCCGATTGAGGAATCGGAAACGCCGTCAAGAAGAGGAATCGCTCAAAACGGGTCCGATGGAGGATTACCAAGGTAGGAAACCCTCGAAGCCGCTAAAAAAAGATCACCGCACATGTGGATCAGGCGGGTCTCCCGAGTGGGACCCGCCCATCGACATAGCTCGCTACCCGGAATAGTTTCTCGCTCTGGCAATATCTCCACCCCGCAAATGAGTATCATGTTTTTCTTGTCGTTAATGGTCTTTGTTTTTTCAATCTTATTATGATTGGTTTTTTGTTTGAACATTACAAATTTTCGGTTAGTGTCAAGGTTGCAGGATCAACGTTAAGGCTTCCCCCTCCAGTTATCTTTAGTTTTAGTCGGTCGTAGGTTTTGAGTCTAGTACATTGACTTTTGTTTGGATTGGTATTGAGGAGAGTTTAGACGTGGTGCATATGATTTTCATCATTACAATCTACTTGTAACCTATTTAGATTGCACATCCCGATTTACCGATACGTTATATATGTACTTATGGGAGATTTTAAAAAATTCAAGTAAAGGAAAATACCAGAGATATCAAAGTAATAAAACAAGTAAACCTAACCCCAAACAAACCAGAGCAAACGTAGGGTATCAAAATAACTTCTTAATGAATGAAGTCTCTTGTCACACAGTCAGACAAATCTTGGATTCAAAACACGCACATTCATGACGATGAAAAAGATAATTGACAGCATCACGACCAAGCACCAAAAAGCACAACTCGTCGGCGGCACCCTTCTGATCTTAACGTCGGCAGCCGCTCCGACAAAATACGTGGTGGTTGCTACTCCTTCCTCCAGCTGGCCATAGTCACTCTGACTACTCTCCTCCACACTCACTAATCGGAACGAATTACTCCTTCCATCTCCCGATGGAATATTCGGGTCCCAAATCATCGACAAAGATTCCGCAACAGCACGACAATAAACCACCTCCCCTGCATACACCAGAGGAACCTGACCAGGTTCTGCTCTCAGGACAGGTACTGCTCTCAGGATTGTCCTAATTTTTTCTCCCCAAACCAAAATATTCCCCGATTTGAACAGGACGAAGAACTTCCCATCCCTGTATTCGGCCACCACCGGAACATAATTAACACTTATACCGTCATGTAAGATGGAGTACTCCTCCAGCTCCGCCTCAGGGTCAGGCTCCACCTGACCCTGGCCCTGGCCTGGAAGGCGGGGAAGTCGGATCACGCTGAACCGATCTCCACTGTGGAAAATGAGGATCCTCAAATCATCACGACCGGAATGATCAGTCAGGGATGCGGAGAACGTGGCCGATACCGGGAGGTTATGGATTAAGTATAGCCCGGGGAGACGGATGAAGCAGGACGGCCATGGAAGACAAGGATTGAAACAGCAGGTGAAAAGGGCATGCCGAAACAGTCCGTCGTAGTGAAGGAGCAGCCAACCCTTCTCGTCGATGAATTTGTAGACGACTTCCGACTTGCGGAGTACGTTGCAGAGGTCGACTGGGATTCCAGAGATGAGTTCGCGACTCTGCCAGCCGAGTTTGTCTCCTACTTTGAAGTCGTCCGAATTGGGGAGTTTGTAATGGATCAACCTCCACAGCTCTGGAGGCATATCGGCCAACGCCGACGACCTCCGCCGATATCCTTGATCATTCATCGGTCGACCAATTAGGGTTTTCAGTATCTCGGCCGTTTCTATCTTTACCTAATGGGTTTGGGCGTTTGGTAGAAATCTACATCTAACAATTATATATACACTTTTAAAAAATAATTTATTAACTTCACATAATTTTTTAAAGAATAATATAGTAACTTCACATAAATTCTTAAAGAATAATATAGTAACTTCACATAAATTTTTAAAGAATAATATAGTAACTTCAAATAAATTCCTTTTTTTTCTAAACTTTCTTGTTTAATTTTTTATAACCTTTTTATGTAATTAATATCTTTTACATATAAATTTGAATTTGAGATATTATGCTGATATCTTAATTGTTCAAAAACAATTAAAAATAGCATAGCTTTGATATGCTTTGATGAGTTATTTTTCTTTTATGTCAAACATATTGGTTGATTGCCTTAAAAATAGACTTTATATGTGATGTAGTTATTAGTAATTTAGAGGTATGTATATTTATTCAAAAAGCAAAGCCGAAAGACCTGAAATTTTTATTTCAATATAATATTTTATTAAGTGCTTTCTTTTCTAGATTTATCATTTAAATTAAGGTCTCATGAGGTTAAGCCCTTCAAATTATAGTCAAATGAAGTTAAAAAAACATTTTGTGCAACACTAACATAACACCAAGTAAAATTATTTTTCAACTTCATTTGACCATTATTCACAAGGGTTATCATAGTGAAACTTGATTTTTAAGCCATTTCCAACGTGCATGTTAAATATTAACCGATTTGAAAATTTTGAAGTTTTCATGTCAAGATGATCATTTTCATAGGTTAACCCCTTTTGAAATTGACCTATTTTGACATAAAAAGTGGAAATTTTCAAATTAGCTAATATTTGGCGTATATGTTGTGAATGACTAAAAATTAAGGTCTCACAGTGCTAAACCCCTCAAATAATAGTCAAATGAAGTTAAAAAACATTTTATGCAACACTAGCATAACACCGAGTAAAATTGATTTTTAACTTCATTTGATCATTATTTACAAGGGTTGTCATAGTGAAACTTGAATTTTTAGTCATTTCCAAAATGCATGTTAAATATTAACCGATATGAAAATTTTGAAATTTCATGTCAAAATGGCTCATTTTCGTAGGCTAACACCTTTTGAAATTGACCAATTTTGACATGAAATCTGGAAATTTTTGAATTGGTTAAAATTTCACGTATATGTTGGGAATGACTAAAAATTAAGGTCTCATGATGTTAAGCCCTTCAAATAATAGTCAAATGAAGTTAAAAAACATTTTGCACAACACTAACATAACACCGAGTAAAATTAATTTTTAACTTCATTTGACCATTATTTACAAGGGTTATCATAGTGAAACTTGATTTTTTGGCCATTTCCAATGTGCATGTTAAATATTAACCGATTTGAAAATTTTGAAATTTTTATATCAAAATGGCTCATTTTCATAGGTTAACCCTTTTAAAAAATAATTTATTAACTTCACATAAAATTTTAAAGAATAATATAGTAACTTCACATAAATTTTTAAAGAATAATATAGTAACTTCACATAAATTCCTTTTTTTCTAAACTTTCTTGTTTAAGTTTTTATAACTTTTTTATTTAATTAATATCTTTTACATATAAATTTGAATTTGAGTAATATTTACGCTGATATCTTAATTGTTCAAAAACAATTAAAACTAGCATAGCTTTGATATGCTTTGATGAATTATTTTTCTTTTATGTCAAACATATTGGTTGATTGCCTTAAAATTAGACTTTATATGTAATGTAGTTATTAGTAATTTAGAGGTATGTATATTTATTCAAGAAGTAAAGCCGAAAGACCTGAAATTTTTATTTCAATATAATATTTTATTAAGTGCTTTCTTTTCTAGATTTATCATTTAAGTATTTAAAGGTATATTGGACTTTTTAAATGAATGATACATTATATTGATACATGTATATTTATTGTTAGTTTCACATATATAGTTCGATTAGAATGTTTTATTTTCATATATATTTCTATGTTAAATGTTTAAAGTTATATTAAATTTTGAAGTAAATAATAAATTAATGCATGCATATCTATGATTTTTTTAAACATAGAATTAATGTTTAATTTTTATACTTATTAAGTATACTATTTAAAGAAACATCAGACTTTTAAGTTTGACTTATTTTTTTAGGAAGATGGTTCACGATGCATTCAAAATCTAAAATCATTGTAAACTACTTTAAATAATTCAAAACATTAATTTGATTGAGTCGATTTGAATTAGACATATACATCAATTATAAACATAATCCATATAGCATGATGTTTAATACAAAAAAAATTTAACGAGCGAATTGTGGTTATATTCTCTTAAGTTAATCATTTTGGAAAATAATAAAGTATACTTCCACCTTTATCATGATTTGGTGATAAATCACATCACTTTTGAATCATTTTCGATAATAAATTAAGGGTCTTCCTACAGTTATTGTAAATCAGTGACGAATAACATCATCTTTATATTGTATCATCCATTAATCATAATAAAAATGATTCAACCTAAAACGAAACCCGATCAAAAAAACTAAAATCAACTCGTTCCGACCGATTATTTTTGTCACCAATCTAGTATGACCTTCTGGGTTTATGGGGAAGGTCAGAAAGAGGAGTGGGGTTTTGTCCCTTGAAAGAGTTGCAAGAACTTGGAAAACAATGTCATTTCTTCTGGAAACTGATCAATTTTGACAAAAAAATTGAAAATTTTTAAATTGGTTAATATTTGATGAATATGTTGGGAATGATTAAAATTGAGGTCTTACAATGTTAAACCCTTCAAATAATAGTCAAATAAAGTTAAAAAAAAATATTTTGTGCACTACTAACATAACACCGAGTAAATTTAATTTTTAACTTCATTTGACCATTATTTACAAGGGTTATCATAGTGAAACTTGATTTTTTAGCCATTTCCAACGTGCATGGTAAATATTAACAGATTTGAAAATTTTGAAATTTTCTTGTCAAAATGACTCATTTTCAAAGGTTAACCCCTTTGGAAATTGACCAATTTTGACAAGAAAATTGGAGATCTTCAAATTATCTAAAATGTTGGGTATATGTTGGGAATGACTAAAAATTAAGGTCTCATGATGTTAAACCCTTCAAATAATAGTCAAATGAAGTTAAAAAACATTTTGTTCAACACTAACATAACACCGAGTAAAATTAATTTTTAACTTCATTTGACCATTATTTACAAGGGTTATCATAGTGAAACTTGAATTTATAGTCATTTCCAACGTGCATGTTAATTATTAATGGATTTAAAATTTTTGAAATTTTCATAGGTTAACCCCTTTTGAAAATGACCAATTTTGACATGAAATCTGGAAATTTTCAAATTGGCTAAAATTTCGCGTATATGTTGGGAATGACAAAAAATCAAGGTCTCACGATGTTCACCCCTTCCAATAATAGTTAAATGAAGGTAAAAAACATTTTGTGCAACACTAACATAACACCGAGTAAAATTGATTTTATTCTTCATTTGACCATTATTTACAAGGGTTATCATAGTGAAACTTGATTTTTTGGCCATTTCCAACGTGCATGTTAAATATTAACCGATTTGAAAATTTTGAAAATTTCATATCAAAATTGCTCATTTTCATAGGTTAACCCCTTTCAAAATTGACCAATTTTGACATGAAATTTGAAAATTTTGAAAATTGGCTAAAATTTCGCGTATATGTTGGGAATGACTAAAAATCAAGGTCTCACGATGTTAACCCCTTCCAATAATAGTCAAATGAAGGTAAAAAATATTTTGTGCAACACTAACATAACACCAAGTAAAATTAATTTTTAACTTCATTTGACCATTATTTACAAGGGTTATCATAGTGAAACTTGATTTTTTAGCCATTTCCAACGTGCATGTTAAATATTAACCGATTTGAAAATTTTGAAATTTTCATTTCAAAATGGCTTATTTTCATGGGTTAACCCCTTTCAAAATTGACCAATTTTGATATGAAATTTGAAAATTTTCAAATTCGCTAAAATTTTGCGTATATGTTGGGAATGACTAAAAATCAAGTTCTCACGATGTTCACCCCTTCCAATAATAGTCAAATGAAGTTAAAAAACATTTTGCGCAACACTAACATAACACCGAGTAAAATTGATTTTCAACTTCATCTGACCATTATTTACAGGGGTTATCATAGTGAAACTTGATTTTTTTGTCATTTCCAACGTGCATATTAATTATTAACCGATTTGAAAATTTTGAAATTTTCATGTCAAAATGGCTCATTTTCATAGGTTAACCCCTTTTGAAATTGTCCAATTTTGACATGAAATCTAGAAATTTTCAAATTGGCTAAAACTTCGTGTATATGTTGGGAATAACTTAAAATTAAGGTCTCATGATGTTAACCCCTTCAAATAATAGTCAAATGAAGTTAAAAAACATTTTGCGCAACACTAACATAACACCGAGTAAAATTGATTTCTAACTTCATTTGACCATTATTTACAAGGGTTATCATAGTAAAACTTGATTTTTTGGCCATTTCCAACGTGCATGTTAAATATTAACCGATTTCAAAATTTTGAAATTTTTATATCAAAATTGCTCATTTTCATAGGTTAACCCCTTTCAAAATTGACCAATTTTGATATGAAATTTGAAACTTTTCAAATTGGCTAAAATTTTGCGTATATGTTGGGAATGACTAAAAATCAAGTTTTCACAATGTTAACCCCTTCCAATAATAGTCAAATGAAGTTAAAAAACATTTTGCGCAACACTAACATAACACCGAGTAAAATTGATTTTATTCTTCATTTGACCATTATTTACAAAGGTTATCATAATGAAACTTGATTTTTAGCCATTTCCAACGTGCATATTTAATATTAACCGATTTGAAAATTTTGAAATTTTCATGTCAAAATGGCTCATTTTCATAGGTTAACCCCTTTTGAAATTGACCAATTTTGAAATGAAATTTGGAAATTTTCAAATTGGCTAAAATTTTGTGTATATGTTGGGAATAACTTAAAATTAAGGTCTCATGATGTTAACCCCTTCAAATAATAGTCAAATGAAGTTAAAAAACATTTTGCGCAACACTAACATAACATCGAGTAAAATTGATTTTTAACTTCATTTGACCATTATTTACAAGGGTTATCATAGTGAAACTTGATTTTTTGGCCATTTCCAACGTGCATGTTAAATATTAACCGATTTGAAAATTTTGAAAATTTCATATCAAAATTGCTCATTATCATAGGTTAACCCCTTTCAAAATTGACCAATTTTGACATGAAATTTGAAAATTTTGAAAATTGGCTAAAATTTCGCGTATATGTTGGGAATGACTAAAAATCAAGGTCTCACGATGTTAACCCCTTCCAATAATAGTCAAATGAAGGTAAAAAATATTTTGTGCAACACTAACATAACACCAAGTAAAATTAATTTTTAACTTCATTTGACCATTATTTACAAGGGTTATCATAGTGAAACTTGATTTTTTAGCCATTTCCAACGTGCATGTTAAATATTAACCGATTTGAAAATTTTGAAATTTTCATTTCAAAATGGCTTATTTTCATGGGTTAACCCCTTTCAAAATTGACCAATTTTGATATGAAATTTGAAAATTTTCAAATTCGCTAAAATTTTGCGTATATGTTGGGAATGACTAAAAATCAAGTTCTCACGATGTTCACCCCTTCCAATAATAGTCAAATGAAGTTAAAAAACATTTTGCGCAACACTAACATAACACCGAGTAAAATTGATTTTCAACTTCATCTCGACCATTATTTACAGGGGTTATCATAGTGAAACTTGATTTTTTTGTCATTTCCAACGTGCATATTAATTATTAACCGATTTGAAAATTTTGAAATTTTCATGTCAAAATGGCTCATTTTCATAGGTTAACCCCTTTTGAAATTGTCCAATTTTGACATGAAATCTAGAAATTTTCAAATTGGCTAAAACTTCGTGTATATGTTGGGAATAACTTAAAATTAAGGTCTCATGATGTTAACCCCTTCAAATAATAGTCAAATGAAGTTAAAAAACATTTTGCGCAACACTAACATAACACCGAGTAAAATTGATTTTTAACTTCATTTGACCATTATTTACAAGGGTTATCATAGTAAAACTTGATTTTTTGGCCATTTCCAACGTGCATGTTAAATATTAACCGATTTCAAAATTTTGAAATTTTTATATCAAAATTGCTCATTTTCATAGGTTAACCCCTTTCAAAATTGACCAATTTTGATATGAAATTTGAAACTTTTCAAATTGGCTAAAATTTTGCGTATATGTTGGGAATGACTAAAAATCAAGTTTTCACAATGTTAACCCCTTCCAATAATAGTCAAATGAAGTTAAAAAACATTTTGCGCAACACTAACATAACACCGAGTAAAATTGATTTTATTCTTCATTTGACCATTATTTACAAAGGTTATCATAATGAAACTTGATTTTTAGCCATTTCCAACGTGCATATTTAATATTAACCGATTTGAAAATTTTGAAATTTTCATGTCAAAATGGCTCATTTTCATAGGTTAACCCCTTTTGAAATTGACCAATTTTGAAATAAAATTTGGAAATTTTCAAATTGGCTAAAATTTTGTGTATATGTTGGGAATAACTTAAAATTAAGGTCTCATGATGTTAACCCCTTCAAATAATAGTCAAATGAAGTTAAAAAACATTTTGCGCAACACTAACATAACATCGAGTAAAATTGATTTTTAACTTCATTTGACCATTATTTACAAGGGTTATCATAGTGAAACTTGATTTTTTGGCCATTTCCAACGTGCATGTTAAATATTAACCGATTTGAAAATTTTTAAATTTTTATATCAAAATTGCTCATTTTCATAGGTTAACCCCTTTCAAAATTGACCAATTTTGACATGAAATTTGGAAATTTTCAAATTGGCTAAAATTTCGCGTGTATGTTAGGAATGACTAAAAATCAAGGTCTCACGATGTTAACCACTTCCAATAATAGTCAAATGAAGGTAAAAAAACATTTTGTGCAACACTAATATAACACCGAGAAAAATTGATTTTTAACTTCATTTGACCATTATTTACAGGGGTTATCATCGTGACACTTGATTTTTTTGTCATTTCCAACGTGCATGTTAATTATTAACCGATTTGAAAATTTTGAAATTTTCATGTCAAAATGACTCATTTTCATGGGTTAACCCCTTTCAAAATTGACCAATTTTGACATGAAATTTAGAAATTTTCAAATTGGCTAAAATTTCACGTATATGTTGGGAATCACTTAAAATTAAGGTCTCATGATGTTAACCCCTTCAAATAATAGTCAAATGAAGTTAAAAAACATTTTGCGCAACACTAACATAACATCGAGTAAAATTGATTTTAAACTTCATTTGACCATTATTTACATGGGTTATCAGAGTGAAACTTGATTTTTTGGCCATTTCCAACGTGCATGTTAAATATTAACCGATTTGAAAATTTTGAAATTTTTATATCAAAATTGCTCATTTTCATAGGTTAACCCCTTTCAAAATTGACCAATTTTAACATGAAATTTGGAAATTTTCAAATTGGCTAAAATTTCACGTATATGTTGGGAATGACAAAAAATCAAGGTCTCACGATATTAACCCCTTCCAATAATAGTCAAATGAAGGTAAATAAACATTTTGTGCAACACTAACATAATACCGAGTAAAATTTATTTTTAACTTCTTTTGACCATTATTTACAAGGGTTATCACAATGAAACTTGATTTTTTAGCCATTTCCAACGTGCATATTAAATATTAACCGATTTGAAAATTTCAAAATTTTTATGTCAAAATGGCTCATTTTCATAGGTTAACCCCTTTCGAAATTGACCAATTTTGACATGAAATCTGGAAAGTTTCAAATTGGCTAAAATTTCGTGTATATGTTGGGAATAACTTAAAATTAAGGTCTCATGATGTTAACCCCTTCAAATAATAGTCAAATGAAGTTAAAAAACATTTTGCGCAACACTAACATAACACCGAGTAAAATTGATTTTTAACTTCATTTGACCATTATTTACAGGGGTTATCATAGTGAAACTTGATTTTTTGGCCATTTCCAACGTGCATGTTAATTATTAACCGATTTGAAAATTTTGAAATTTTCATGTCAAAATGGCTCATTTTCATAGGTTAACCCCTTTTGAAATTGATCAATTTTGACATGAAATCTAGAAATTTTCAAATTGGCTAAAACTTCATGTATATGTTTGGAATGACTTAAAATTAAGGTCTCATGATGTTAACCCCTTCAAATAATAGTCAAATGAAGTTAAAAAACATTTTGTGCAACACTAACATAACTACGAGTAAAATTGATTTTATTCTTCATTTGACCATTATTTACAAGGGTAATCATAATGAAACTTGATTTTTAGCCATTTCCAACGTGCATATTAAATATTAACCGATTTGAAAATTTTGAAATTTTCATGTCAAAATGGCTCACTTTCATAGGTTAACCCCTTTTGAAATTGACCAATTTTGACATGAAATCTGGAAATTTTCAAATTGGCTAAAACTTCATGTATATGTTGGGAATGACTTAAAATTAAGGTCTCATGATGTTAACCTCTTCAAACAATAGTCATATGAAGTTAAAAAACATTTTGTGCAACACTAACATAACACCGAGTAAAATTGATTTTATTCTTCATTTGACCATTATTTACAAGGGTTATCATAATGAAACTTGATTTTTTAGCCATTTCCAACGTGCATATTAAATATTAACCGATTTGAAAATTTTGAAATTTTCATATCAAAATTGCTCATTTTTATAGGTTAACCCCTTTCAAAATTGACCAATTTTGATATGAAATTTGGAAATTTTGAAATTGGCTAAAATTTCGCTTATATGTTGGGAATGACTAAAAATCAAGGTCTCACGATGTTAACCCCTTCCAATAATAGTCAAATGAAGGTAAAAAAAACATTTTGTGCAACACTAACATAACATCGAGAAAAATTGATTTTCAACTTCATATGACCATTATTTACAGGGGTTATCATAGTGAAACTTGATTTTTTTGTCATTTCCAACGTGCATATTAATTATTAACCGATTTGAAAATTTTGAAATTTTTTTGTCAAAATGGCTCATTTTCATAGGTTAACCCCTTTTGAAATTGACCAATTTTGACATGAAATCTGGAAATTTTCAAATTGGCTAAAACTTCATGTATATGTTGGGAATGACTTAAAATTAAGGTCTCATGATGTTAACCTCTTCAAACAATAGTCAAATGAAGTTAAAAAACATTTTGCGCAACACTAACATAACATCGAGTAAAATTGATTTTTAACTTCATTTGACCATTATTTACAAGGGTTATCATAGTGAAACTTGATTTTTTGGCCATTTCCAACGTGCATGTTAAATATTAACCGATTTGAAAATTTTGAAATTTTTATATCAAAATTGCTCATTTTCATATGTTAACCCCTTTCAAAATTGACCAATTTTGACATGAAATTTGGAAATTTTCAAATTGGCTAAAATTTCGCGTGTATGTTAGGAATGACTAAAAATCAAGGTCTCACGATGTTAACCCCTTCCAACAATAGTCAAATGAAGGTAAAAAAACATTTTGTGTAACACTAATATAACACCGAGAAAAATTGATTTTTAACTTCATTTGACCATTATTTACAGGGGTTATCATAGTGAAACTTGATTTTTTTGTCATTTCCAACGTACATGTTAATTATTAACCGATTTGAAAATTTTGAAATTTTCATATCAAAATGGCTCATTTTCATAGGTTAACCCCTTTTGAAATTGACCATTTTTGACATGAAATCTAGAAATTTTCAAATTGGCTAAAACTTCATGTATATGTTGGGAATGACTTAAAATTAAGGTCTCATGATGTTCAGCTCTTCAAATAATAGTCAAATGAAGTTAAAAAACATTTTGTTCAACACTAACATAACACCGAGTAAAATTGATTTTAAACTTCATTTGACCATTATTTACAAGGGTAATCATAGTGAAACTTGATTTTTTAGCCATTTCCAACGTGCATGTTAAATATTAACCGATTTGAAAATTTTGAAATTTTCATTTCAAAATGGCTCATTTTCATGGGTTAACCCCTTTCAAAATTGACCTATTCTGACATGAAATTTGGAATTTTTCAAATTGGCTAAAATTTCATGTATATGTTGGGAATGACTTAAAATTAAGGTCTCATGATGTTAACCTCTTCAAACAATAGTCAAATGAAGTTAAAAAACATTTTGTGCAACACTAAAATAACACCGAGTAAAATTGATTTTATTCTTCATTTGACCATTATTTACAATGGTTATCACAATGAAACTTGATTTTTTAGCCATTTCCAACGTGCATATTAAATATTAACCGATTTGAAAATTTCGAAATTTTTATGTCAAAATGGCTCATTTTCATAGGTTAACCCCTTTCGAAATTGACCAATTTTGACATGAAATCTGGAAAGTTTCAAATTGGCTAAAATTTCGTGTATATGTTGGGAATAACTTAAAATTAAGGTCTCATGATGTTAACCCCTTCAAATAATAGTCAAATGAAGTTAAAAAACATTTTGCGCAACACTAACATAACACCGAGTAAAATTGATTTTTAACTTCATTTGACCATTATTTACAGGGGTTATCATAGTGAAACTTGATTTTTTTGTCATTTCCAACGTACATGTTAATTATTAACCGATTTGAAAATTTTGAAATTTTCATGTCAAAATGGCTCATTTTCATAGGTTAACCCCTTTTGAAATTGTCCATTTTTGACATGAAATCTAGAAATTTTCAAATTGGCTAAAACTTCATGTATATGTTGGGAATGACTTAAAATTAAGGTCTCATGATGTTCAGCTCTTCAAATAATAGTCATATGAAGTTAAAAAACATTTTGTGCAACACTAACATAACACCGAGTAAAATTGATTTTATTCTTCATTTGACCATTATTTACAAGGGTTATCATAATGAAACTTGATTTTTTAGCCATTTCCAACGTGCATATTAAATATTAACCGATTTGAAAATTTTGAAATTTTCATATCAAAATTGCTCATTTTCATAGGTTAACCCCTTTCAAAATTGACCAATTTTGATATGAAATTTGGAAATTTTGAAATTGGCTAAAATTTCGCTTATATGTTGGGAATGACTAAAAATCAAGGTCTCACGATGTTAACCCCTTCCAATAATAGTCAAATGAAGGTAAAAAAAACATTTTGTGCAACACTAACATAACATCGAGAAAAATTGATTTTCAACTTCATATGACCATTATTTACATGGGTTATCATAGTGAAACTTGATTTTTTTGTCATTTCCAACGTGCATATTAATTATTAACCGATTTGAAAATTTTGAAATTTTTTTGTCAAAATGGCTCATTTTCATAGGTTAACCCCTTTTGAAATTGACCAATTTTGACATGAAATCTGGAAATTTTCAAATTGGCTAAAACTTCATGTATATGTTGGGAATGACTTAAAATTAAGGTCTCATGATGTTAACCTCTTCAAACAATAGTCATATGAAGTTAAAAAACATTTTGTGCAACACTAACATAACACCGAGTAAAATTGATTTTATTCTTCATTTGACCATTATTTACAAGGGTTATCATAATGAAACTTGATTTTTTAGCTATTTCCAACGTGCATATTAAATATTAACCGATTTGAAAATTTTGAAATTTTCATATCAAAATTGCTCATTTTCATAGGTTAACCCCTTTCAAAATTGACCAATTTTGATATGTAATTTGGAAATTTTGAAATTGGCTAAAATTTCGCGTATATGTTGGGAATGACTAAAAATCAAGGTCTCACGATGTTAACCCCTTCCAATAATAGTCAAATGAAGGTAAAAAAACATTTTGTGCAACACTAACATAACACCGAGAAAAATTGATTTTCAACTTCATATGACCATTATTTACGGGGGGTTATCATAGTGAAACTTGATTTTTTGGCCATTTCCAACGTGCATGTTAAATATTAACCGATTTGAAAATTTTGAAATTTTCATATCAAAATTGCTCATTTTCATAGGTTAACCCCTTTCAAAATTGACCAATTTTGATATGAAATTTGGTAATTTTGAAATTGGCTAAAATTTCGCGTATATGTTGGGAATGACTAAAAATCAAGGTCTCACGATGTTAACCCCTTCCAATAATAGTCAAATGAAGGTAAAAAAAACATTTTTTGCAACACTAACATAACATCGAGAAAAATTGATTTTCAACTTCATATGACCATTATTTACAGGGGTTATCATAGTGAAACTTGATTTTTTTGTCATTTCCAACGTGCATATTAATTATTAACCGATTTGAAAATTTTGAAATTTTTTTGTCAAAATGGCTCATTTTCATAGGTTAACCCCTTTTTAAATTGACCAATTTTGACATGTTATCTGGAAATTTTCAAATTGGCTAAAACTTCATGTATATGTTGGGAATGACTTAAAATTAAGGTCTCATGATGTTAACCTCTTCAAACAATAGTCATATGAAGTTAAAAAACATTTTGTGCAACACTAACATAACACCGAGTAAAATTGATTTTATTCTTCATTTGACCATTATTTACAAGGGTTATCATAATGAAACTTGATATTTTAGCTATTTCCAACGTGCATATTAAATATTAACCGATTTGAAAATTTTGAAATTTTCATATGAAAATTGCTCATTTTCATAGGTTAACCCCTTTCAAAATTGACCAATTTTGATATGAAATTTGGAAATTTTGAAATTGGCTAAAATTTCGCGTATATGTTGGGAATGACTAAAAATCAAGGTCTCACGATGTTAACCCCTTCCAATAATAGTCAAATGAAGGTAAAATACATTTTGTGCAACACTAACATAACACCGAGAAAAATTGATTTTCAACTTCATCTGACCATTATTTACAGGGGTTATCATAGTGAAACTTGATTTTTTTGTCATTTCCAACGTGCATGTTAAATATTAACCGATTTGAAAATTTTGAAATTTTCATGTCAAAATGGCTCATTTTCATAGGTTAACCCCTTTTGAAATTGACCAATTTTGACATGAAATCTGGAAATTTTCAAATTGGCTAAAACTTCATGTATATGTTGGGAATGACTTAAAATTAAGGTCTCATGATGTTAACCTCTTCAAACAATAGTCATATCAAGTTAAAAAACATTTTGTGCAACACTAACATAACACCGAGTAAAATTGATTTTATTCTTCATTTGACCATTATTTACAAGGGTTATCATAATGAAACTTGATTTTTTAGCCATTTCCAACGTGCATATTAAATATTAACCGATTTGAAAATTTTGAAATTTTCATATCAAAATTGCTCATTTTCATAGGTTAACCCCTTTCAAAATTGACCAATTTTGATATGAAATTTGGAAATTTTGAAATTGGCTAAAATTTCGCTTATATGTTGGGAATGACTAAAAATCAAGGTCTCACGATGTTAACCCCTTCCAATAATAGTCAAATGAAGGTAAAAAAAACATTTTGTGCAACACTAACATAACATCGAGAAAAATTGATTTTCAACTTCATATGACCATTATTTACAGGGGTTATCATAGTGAAACTTGATTTTTTTGTCATTTCCAACGTGCATATTAATTATTAACCGATTTGAAAATTTTGAAATTTTTTTGTCAAAATGGCTCATTTTCATAGGTTAACCCCTTTTGAAATTGACCAATTTTGACATGAAATCTGGAAATTTTCAAATTGGCTAAAACTTCATGTATATGTTGGGAATGACTTAAAATTAAGGTCTCATGATGTTAACCTCTTCAAACAATAGTCATATGAAGTTAAAAAACATTTTGTGCAACACTAACATAACACCGAGTAAAATTGATTTTATTCTTCATTTGACCATTATTTACAAGGGTTATCATAATGAAACTTGATTTTTTAGCTATTTCCAACGTGCATATTAAATATTAACCGATTTGAAAATTTTGAAATTTTCATATCAAAATTGCTCATTTTCATAGGTTAACCCCTTTCAAAATTGACCAATTTTGATATGAAATTTGGAAATTTTGAAATTGGCTAAAATTTCGCGTATATGTTGGGAATGACTAAAAATCAAGGTCTCACGATGTTAACCCCTTCCAATAATGGTCAAATGAAGGTAAAAAAACATTTTGTGCAACACTAACAGAACACCGAGAAAAATTAATTTTCAACTTCATATGACCATTATTTACAGGGGTTATCATAGTGAAACTTGATTTTTTGGCCATTTCCAACGTGCATGTTAAATATTAACCGATTTGAAAATTTTGAAATTTTCATATCAAAATTGCTCATTTTCATAGGTTAACCCCTTTCAAAATTGACCAATTTTGATATGAAATTTGGAAATTTTGAAATTGGCTAAAATTTCGCGTATATGTTGGGAATGACTAAAAATCAAGGTCGCACGATGTTAACCCCTTCCAATAATAGTCAAATGAAGGTAAAAAAACATTTTGTGCAACACTAACATAAAACCGAGAAAAATTGATTTTCAACTTCATATGACCATTATTTACAGGGGTTATCATAGTGAAACTTGATTTTTTTGTCATTTCCAACGTGCATATTAATTATTAACCGATTTGAAAATTTTGAAATTTTTTTGTCAAAATGGCTCATTTTCATAGGTTAACCCCTTTTGAAATTGACCAATTTTGACATGAAATCTGGAAATTTTCAAATTGGCTAAAACTTCATGTATATGTTGGGAATGACTTAAAATTAAGGTCTCATGATGTTAACCTCTTCAAACAATAGTCATATGAAGTTAAAAAACATTTTGTGCAACACTAACATAACACCGAGTAAATATGATTTTATTCTTCATTTGACCATTATTTACAAGGGTTATCATAATGGAACTTGATTTTTTAGCTATTTCCAACGTGCATATTAAATATTAACCGATTTGAAAATTTTGAAATTTTCATATCAAAATTGCTCATTTTCATAGGTTAACCCCTTTCAAAATTGACCAATTTTGATATGAAATTTGGAAATTTTGAAATTGGCTAAAATTTCGCGTATATGTTGGGAATGACTAAAGATCAAGGTCTCACGATGTTAACCCCTTCCAATAATAGTCAAATGAAGGTAAAAAAACATTTTGTGCAACACTAACATAACACCGAGAAAAATTGATTTTCAACTTCATATGACCATTATTTACAGGGGTTATCATAGTGAAACTTGATTTTTTGGCCATTTCCAACGTGCATGTTAAATATTAACCGATTTGAAAATTTTCAAATTTTCATATCAAAATTGCTCATTTTCATAGGTTAACCCCTTTCAAAATTGACCAATTTTGATATGAAATTTTGAAATTTTGAAATTGGCTAAAATTTCGCGTATATGTTGGGAATGACTAAAAATCAAGGTCTCACGATGTTAACCCCTTCCAATAATAGTCAAATGAAGGTAAAAAAACATTTTGTGCAACACTAACATAAAACCGAGAAAAATTGATTTTCAACTTCATATGACCATTATTTACAGGGGTTATCATAGTGAAACTTGATTTTTTTGTCATTTCCAACGTGCATATTAATTATTAACCGATTTGAAAATTTTGAAATTTTTTTATCAAAATGGCTCATTTTCATAGGTTAACCCCTTTTGAAATTGACCAACTTTGACATGAAATCTGGAAATTTTCAAATTGGCTAAAACTTCATGTATATGTTGGGAATGACTTAAAATTAAGGTCTCATGATGTTAACCTCTTCAAACAATAGTCATATGAAGTTAAAAAACATTTTATGCAACACTAACATAACACCGAGTAAAATTGATTTTATTCTTCATTTGACCATTATTTACAAGGGTTATCATAATGAAACTTGATTTTTTAGCTATTTCCAACGTGCATATTAAATATTAACCGATTTGAAAATTTTGAAATTTTCATATCAAAATTGCTCATTTTCATAGGTTAACCCCTTTCAAAATTGACCAATTTTGATATGAAATTTGGAAATTTTGAAATTGGCTAAAATTTCGCGTATATGTTGGGAATGACTAAAAATCAAGGTCTCACGATGTTAACCCCTTCCAATAATAGTCAAATGAAGGTAAAAAAACATTTTGTGCAACACTAACATAACACCGAGAAAAATTGATTTTCAACTTCATATGACCATTATTTACAGGGGTTATCATAGTGAAACTTGATTTTTTTGTCATTTCCAACGTGCATATTAATTATTAACCGATTTGAAAATTTTGAAATTTTTTTGTCAAAATGGCTCATTTTCATAGGTTAACCCCTTTTGAAATTGACCAATTTTGACATGAAATCTGGAAATTTTCAAATTGGCTAAAACTTCATGTATATGTTGGGAATGACTTAAAATTAAGGTCTCATGATGTTAACCTCTTCAAACAATAGTCATATGAAGTTAAAAAACATTTTATGCAACACTAACATAACACCGAGTAAAATTGATTTTATTCTTCATTTGACCATTATTTACAAGGGTTATCATAATGAAACTTGATTTTTTAGCTATTTCCAACGTGCATGTTAAATATTAACCGATTTGAAAATTTTGAAATTTTCATATCAAAATTGCTCATTTTCATAGGTTAACCCCTTTCAAAATTGACCAATTTTGATATGAAATTTGGAAATTTTGAAATTGGCTAAAATTTCGCGTATATGTTGGGAATGACTAAAAATCAAGGTCTCACGATGTTAACCCCTTCCAATAATAGTCAAATGAAGGTAAAAAAACATTTTGTGCAACACTAACATAACACCGAGAAAAATTGATTTTCAACTTCATATGACCATTATTTACGGGGTTATCATAGTGAAACTTGATTTTTTTGTCATTTCCAACGTGCATATTAATTATTAACCGATTTGAAAATTTTGAAATTTTTTTGTCAAAATGGCTCATTTTCATAGGTTAACCCCTTTTGAAATTGACCAATTTTGACATGAAATCTGGAAATTTTCAAATTGGCTAAAACTTCATGTATATGTTGGGAATGACTTAAAATTAAGGTCTCATGATGTTAACCTCTTCAAACAATAGTCATATGAAGTTAAAAAACATTTTGTGCAACACTAACATAACACCGAGTAAATATGATTTTATTCTGCATTTGACCATTATTTACAAGGGTTATCATAATGGAACTTGATTTTTTAGCTATTTCCAACGTGCATATTAAATATTAACCGATTTGAAAATATTGAAATTTTCATATCAAAATTGCTCATTTTCATAGGTTAACCCCTTTCAAAATTGACCAATTTTGATATGAAATTTGGAAATTTTGAAATTGGCTAAAATTTCGCGTATATGTTGGGAATGACTAAAGATCAAGGTCTCACGATGTTAACCCCTTCCAATAATAGTCAAATGAAGGTAAAAAAACATTTTGTGCAACACTAACATAACACCGAGAAAAATTGATTTTCAACTTCATATGACCATTATTTACAGGGGTTATCATAGTGAAACTTGATTTTTTGGCCATTTCCAACGTGCATGTTAAATATTAACCGATTTGAAAATTTTCAAATTTTCATATCAAAATTGCTCATTTTCATAGGTTAACCCCTTTCAAAATTGACCAATTTTGATATGAAATTTGGAAATTTTGAAATTGGCTAAAATTTCGCGTATATGTTGGGAATGACTAAAAATCAAGGTCTCGCGATGTTAACCCCTTCCAATAATAGTCAAATGAAGGTAAAAAAACATTTTGTGCAACACTAACATAACACCGAGAAAAATTGATTTTCAACTTCATATGACCATTATTTACAGGGGTTATCATAGTGAAACTTGATTTTTTTGTCATTTCCAACGTGCATATTAATTATTAACCGATTTGAAAATTTTGAAATTTTTTTGTCAAAATGGCTCATTTTCATAGGTTAACCCCTTTTGAAATTGACCAATTTTGACATGAAATCTGGAAATTTTCAAATTGGCTAAAACTTCATGTATATGTTGGGAATGACTTAAAATTAAGGTCTCATGATGTTAACCTCTTCAAACAATAGTCATATGAAGTTAAAAAACATTTTATGCAACACTAACATAACACCGAGTAAAATTGATTTTATTCTTCATTTGACCATTATTTACAAGGGTTATCATAATGAAACTTGATTTTTTAGCTATTTCCAACGTGCATATTAAATATTAACCGATTTGAAAATTTTGAAATTTTCATATCAAAATTGCTCATTTTCATAGGTTAACCCCTTTCAAAATTGACCAATTTTGATATGAAATTTGGAAATTTTGAAATTGGCTAAAATTTCGCGTATATGTTGGGAATGACTAAAGATCAAGGTCTCACGATGTTAACCCCTTCCAATAATAGTCAAATGAAGGTAAAAAAACATTTTGTGCAACACTAACATAACACCGAGAAAAATTGATTTTCAACTTCATATGACCATTATTTACAGGGGTTATCATAGTGAAACTTGATTTTTTGGCCATTTCCAACGTGCATGTTAAATATTAACCGATTTGAAAATTTTCAAATTTTCATATCAAAATTGCTCATTTTCATAGGTTAACCCCTTTCAAAATTGACCAATTTTGATATGAAATTTGGAAATTTTGAAATTGGCTAAAATTTCGCGTATATGTTGGGAATGACTAAAAATCAAGGTCTCACGATGTTAACCCCTTCCAATAATAGTCAAATGAAGGTAAAAAAACATTTTGTGCAACACTAACATAAAACCGAGAAAAATTGATTTTCAACTTCATATGACCATTATTTACAGGGGTTATCATAGTGAAACTTGATTTTTTTGTCATTTCCAACGTGCATATTAATTATTAACCGATTTGAAAATTTTGAAATTTTTTTGTCAAAATGGCTCATTTTCATAGGTTAACCCCTTTTGAAATTGACCAACTTTGACATGAAATCTGGAAATTTTCAAATTGGCTAAAACTTCATGTATATGTTGGGAATGACTTAAAATTAAGGTCTCATGATGTTAACCTCTTCAAACAATAGTCATATGAAGTTAAAAAACATTTTATGCAACACTAACATAACACCGAGTAAAATTGATTTTATTCTTCATTTGACCATTATTTACAAGGGTTATCATAATGAAACTTGATTTTTTAGCTATTTCCAACGTGCATATTAAATATTAACCGATTTGAAAATTTTGAAATTTTCATATCAAAATTGCTCATTTTCATAGGTTAACCCCTTTCAAAATTGACCAATTTTGATATGAAATTTGGAAATTTTGAAATTGGCTAAAATTTCGCGTATATGTTGGGAATGACTAAAAATCAAGGTCTGACGATGTTAACCCCTTCCAATAATAGTCAAATGAAGGTAAAAAAACATTTTGTGCAACACTAACATAACACCGAGAAAAATTGATTTTCAACTTCATATGACCATTATTTACAGGGGTTATCATAGTGAAACTTGATTTTTTTGTCATTTCCAACGTGCATATTAATTATTAACCGATTTGAAAATTTTGAAATTTTTTTGTCAAAATGGCTCATTTTCATAGGTTAACCCCTTTTGAAATTGACCAATTTTGACATGAAATCCTGGAAATTTTCAAATTGGCTAAAACTTCATGTATATGTTGGGAATGACTTAAAATTAAGGTCTCATGATGTTAACCTCTTCAAACAATAGTCATATGAAGTTAAAAAACATTTTATGCAACACTAACATAACACCGAGTAAAATTGATTTTATTCTTCATTTGACCATTATTTACAAGGGTTATCATAATGAAACTTGATTTTTTAGCTATTTCCAACGTGCATATTAAATATTAACCGATTTGAAAATTTTGAAATTTTCATATCAAAATTGCTCATTTTCATAGGTTAACCCCTTTCAAAATTGACCAATTTTGATATGAAATTTGGAAATTTTGAAATTGGCTAAAATTTCGCGTATATGTTGGGAATGACTAAAAATCAAGGTCTGACGATGTTAACCCCTTCCAATAATAGTCAAATGAAGGTAAAAAAACATTTTGTGCAACACTAACATAACACCGAGAAAAATTGATTTTCAACTTCATATGACCATTATTTACAGGGGTTATCATAGTGAAACTTGATTTTTTTGTCATTTCCAACGTGCATATTAATTATTAACCGATTTGAAAATTTTGAAATTTTTTTGTCAAAATGGCTCATTTTCATAGGTTAACCCTTTTGAAATTGACCAATTTTGACATGAAATCTGGAAATTTTCAAATTGGCTAAAACTTCATGTATATGTTGGGAATGACTTAAAATTAAGGTCTCATGATGTTAACCTCTTCAAACAATAGTCATATGAAGTTAAAAAACATTTTATGCAACACTAACATAACACCGAGTAAAATTGATTTTATTCTTCATTTGACCATTATTTACAAGGGTTATCATAATGAAACTTGATTTTTTAGCTATTTCCAACGTGCATATTAAATATTAACCGATTTGAAAATTTTGAAATTTTCATATCAAAATTGCTCATTTTCATAGGTTAACCCCTTTCAAAATTGACCAATTTTGATATGAAATTTGGAAATTTTGAAATTGGCTAAAATTTCGCGTATATGTTGGGAATGACTAAAAATCAAGGTCTCACGATGTTAACCCCTTCCAATAATAGTCAAATGAAGGTAAAAAAACATTTTGTGCAACACTAACATAACACCGAGAAAATTTGATTTTCAACTTCATATGACCATTATTTACAGGGGTTATCATAGTGAAACTTGATTTTTTTGTCATTTCCAACGTGCATATTAATTATTAACCGATTTGAAAATTTTGAAATTTTTTTGTCAAAATGGCTCATTTTCATAGGTTAACCCCTTTTGAAATTGACCAATTTTAACATGAAATCTGGAAATTTTCAAATTGGCTAAAACTTCATGTATATGTTGGGAATGACTTAAAATTAAGGTCTCACGATGTTAACCCCTTCCAATAATAGTCAAATGAAGGTTAAAAAACATTTTGTGCAACACTAACATAACACCGAGAAAAATTGATTTTCAACTTCATCTGACCATTATTTACAGGGGTTATCATAGTGAAACTTGATTTTTTGTCATTTCAACGTGCATATTAATTATTAACCGATTTGAAAATTTTGAAATTTTCATGTCAAAATGGCTCATTTTCATAGGTTAACCCCTTTTGAAATTGACCAATTTTGACATGAAATTTGGAAATTTTCAAATTGGCTAAAATTTCGTGTATATGTTGGGAATAACTTAAAATTAAGGTCTCATGATTTTAACCCCTTCAAATAATAGTCAAATGAAGTTAAAAAACATTTTGCGCAACACTAACATTACACCGAGTAAAATTGATTTTTAACTTCATTTCACCATTATATACAAGGGTTATCATAGTGAAACTTGATTTTTTGGTCATTTCAAACGTGCATGTTAAATATTAACCGATTTGAAAATTTTGAAATTTTCATATCAAAATTGCACATTTTCACAGGTTAACCCCTTTCAAAATAAACAAATTTTGACATGAAATTTCGAAATTATCAAATTGGCTAAAATTTTGCGTATATGTTGGGAATGACTAAAAATCAAGGTCTCACGATGTTAACCCCTTTCAATAATAGTCAAATGAAGGTAAAAAAACATTTTGTGCAACACTAACATAACACCGAGAAAAATTGATTTTCAACTTCATCTGACCTTTATTTACAGGGGTTATCATAGTGAAACTTGATTTTTTTGTCATTTCCAACGTGCATATTAATTATTAACCGATTTGAAAATTTTGAAATTTTCATGTCAAAATGGCTCATTTTCATAGGTTAACCCCTTTTGAAATTGACCAATTTTGACATGAAATCTGGAAATTTTCAAATTGGCTAAAACTTCATGTATATGTTGGGAATGACTTAAAATTAAGGTCTCATGATGTTAACCTCTTCAAACAATAGTCATATGAAGTTAAAAAACATTTTGTGCAACACTAACATAACACCGAGTAAAATTTATTTTATTCTTCATTTGACCATTATTTACAAGGGTTATCATAATGAAACTTGATTTTTTAGCCATTTCCAACGTGCATATTAAATATTAACCGATTTGAAAATTATGAAATTTTCATGTCAAAATGGCTCATTTTCATAGGTTAACCCCTTTTGATATTGACCAATTTTGACATGAAATCTGGAAATTGTCAAGTTTGCTAAAATTTCATGTATATGTTGGGAATAACTTAAAATTAAGGTCTCATGATGTTAACCCCTTCAAATAATAGTCAAATGAAGTTAAAAAACATTTTGCGCAACACTAACATAACACCGAGTAAAATTGATTTTTAACTTCATTTGAGCATTATATAGAAGGGTTATCATAGTGAAACTTGATTTTCTGGCCATTTCCAACGTGCATGTTAAATATTAACCTATTTGAAAATTTTGAAATTTTCATATCAAAATTGCACATTTTCATAGGTGTTCCCTTTCAAAATAAACCAATTTTGACATGAAATTTCGAAATTTTCAAATTGGCTAAAATTTCGTGTATATGTTGGGAATGACTAAAAATCAAGGTCTCGCGATGTTAACCCCTTGCAATAATAGTCAAATGAAGGTAAAACAACATTTTGTGCAACACTAACATGACACCGAGAAAAATTAATTTTCAACTTCATCTGACCATTATTTACAGGGGTTATCATAGTGAAACTTGATTTTTTTGTCATTTCCAACGTGCATATTAATTATTAACCGATTTGAAAATTTTGAAATTTTTATGTCAAAATGGCTCATTTTCATAGGTTAACCCCTTTTGAAATTGACCAATTTTGACATGAAATCTGGAAATTTTCAAATTGGCTAAAACTTCATGTATATGTTGGGAATGACTTAAAATTAAGGTCTCATGATGTTAACCTCTTCAAACAATAGTCATATGAAGTTAAAAAACATTTTGTGCAACACTAACATAACACCGAGTAAAATTGATTTTATTCTTCATTTGACCATTATTTACAAGGGTTATCAAAATGAAACTTGATTTTTTAGCCATTTCCAACGTGCATATTAATTATTAACCGATTTGAAAATTTTGAAATTTTCATGTCAAAATGGATCATTTTCATAGGTCCCTTTTGAAATTGACCAATTTTGACATGAAATCTAGAAATTTTCAAATTGGATAAAACTTCATGTATATGTTGGGAATGACTTAAAATTAAGGTCTCATGATGTTAACCCCTTCAAATAATAGTCAAATGAAGTTAAAAAACATTTTGCACAACACTAACATTACACCGAGTAAAATTGATTTTTAACTTCATTTGACCATTATTTACAAGGGTTATCATAGTGAAACTTGATTGTTTAGCCATTTCCAACATGCATGTTAAATATTAACCGATTTGAAAATTTTGAAATTTTCATGTCAAAATGTCTCATTTTAATGGGTTAACCCCTTTCAAAATTGACCAATTTTAACATAAAATTTGGAAATATTCAAATTGGCTAAAATTTCACGTATATGTTGGGAATGACTAAAAATCAAGGTCTCACGATGTTAACCGCTTCCAATAATAGTCAAATTAAGGTAAAAAAACATTTTGTGCAACACTAACATAACACCGAGAAAAATTGATTTTTAACATCATTTTACCATTATTTACACGGGTTATCATAGTGAAACTTGATTTTTTTGTCATTTCCAACGTGCATGTTAATTATTAACCGATTTGAAAATTTTGAAATTTTCATGTCAAAATGGCTCATTTTCATGGGCTAACCCCTTTTGAAATTGACCAATTTTGACATGAAATCTGGAAATTTTCAAATTGACTAAAATTTCGCGTATATGTTGGGAATGACTAAAAATTAAGGTCTCATGATGTTAACCCCTTCAAATAATAGTCAAATGAAGTTAAAAAACATTTTGCGCTAGACTAACATAACACCGAGTACAATTGGTTTTTAACTTCATTTGACCATTATTTATAAGGGTTATCATAGTGAAACTTGATTTTTTGGCCATTTCCAACGTGCATGTTAAATATTAACCGATTTGAAAATTTTTAAATTTTTATATCAAAATGGCTCATTTTCATAGGTTAACCACTTTCGAAACTGTCCAATTTTGACATGAAATTTGGAAATTTTCAAAATTGGCTAAAATTTCGCGTATATGTTGGGAATCACTAAAAATCAAGGTCTCACGATGTTAACCCCTTCCAATATTAGTAAAATGAAGGTAAAAAAACATTTTGCGCAATACTAACATACCACCGAGTAAAATTGATTTTTAACTTCATTTGACCATTATTTACAAGGGTTATCATAGTGAAACTTGATTTTTTAGTCATTTCCAACGTGCATGTCAAATATTAACCGATTTGAAAATTTTGCAATTTTCATGTCAAAATGTCTCATTTTCATGGGTTAACCCCTTTCAAAATTGACCAATTTTAACATGAAATTTGGAAATTTTCAAATTGGCTAAAATTTCACGTATATGTTGGGAATGACTAAAAATCAAGGTCTCACGATGTTAACCCCTTCCAATAATAGTCAAATTAAGGTAAAAAAAAACATTTTGTGCAACACTAACATAACACCGAGAAAAATTGATTTTTAACATCATTTTACCATTATTTACACGGGTTATCATAGTGAAACTTGATTTTTTTGTCATTTCCAACGTGCATGTTGATTATTAACCGATTTGAAAATTTTGAAATTTTCATGTCAAAATGGCTCATTTTCATGGGCTAACCCCTTTTGAAATTGACCAATTTTGACATGAAATCTTGAAATTTTCAAATTTGACTAAAATTTCGTGTATATGTTGGGAATGACTAAAAATTAAGGTCTCATGATGTTAACCCCTTCAAATAATAGTTAAATGAAGTTAAAAAACATTTTGTGCAAGACTAACATAACACCGAGTACAATTGGTTTTTAACTTCATTTGACCATTATTTACAAGGGTTATCATAGTGAAACTTGATTTTTTAGTCATTTCCAACGTGCATGTTAATTATTAACCGATTTGAAAATTTTGAAATTTTCATGTCAAAATGGCTCATTTTCATAGGTTAACCCCTTTCGAAATTCACCAATTTTAACATGAAAATTTCGCGTATATGTTGGGAATGACTAAAAAGTAAGGTCTCATGATGTTAACCCCTTCAAATAATAGTCAAATGAAGTTAAAAAACATTTTGTGCAACATTAACATAACACCGAGTAAAATTGATTTTTTTCTTCGTTTGACCATTTTTTTACAAGGGTTATAATAGTGAAACTTAATTTTTTAGTCATTTTCAACGTGCATATTAAATATTAACCTATTTGAAAATTTTGAAATTTTCATGTCAAAATGGCTCATTTTCATAGGTTAACCCCTTTTGAAATTGACCAATTTTGACATGAAATCTGAAAATTTTCAAATTGGCTAAAATTTCGCGTATATGTTGAGAATGACTTAAGATTAAGGTCTCATGATGTTAACCCCTTCAAATAATAGTCAAATGAAGTTAAACAACATTTTGTGCAACAGTAACATAATACCGAGTAAAATTGATTTTTAACTTCATTTGACCATAATTACAGGTGTTATCATAGTGAAACTTGATTTTTTAGCCATTTTCAACATGCATATTAAATATTAACCGATTTAAAAATTTTGAAATTTTCATGTCAAACTAGCTCATTTTCATAGGTGTTACCCTTTCGAAATTCACCAATTTTAATATGAAAATTGGAAACTTTCAAATTAGCTAATATTTGTGATATATGTTGGGAATGACTAAAAATTAAGGTCTCATCATGTTAATCCTTTCAAATAATAGTCAAATGAAGTTGATAAAAATCTTTTCTTCAACACTAACATAACACCGAGTAAAATTTATTTTTAACTTAATTTGACAATTATTTACAAGGGTTATCATTGTGAAACTTGATTTTTTAGCCATTTCTAACAGGCATGTTAAATATTAACTTATTTGTAATTGTTAAAATTTTAATGTCAAAATGGCTCATTTTCATAGGTTAACCCTTTTGAAAATTGACTGATTTTGACATGAAATTTGGAAATTTTAAAATTGACTAATACTTGATGTATATATTAAAAATAACTAAAATTTTAAAATCTTACGATATTAACCCTTTCAAATAATAATCAAATACTTGCAAATAATAATCCCTTCAATGAGTTGCAAGTACTTAAAAAGGCAAACCATGTGCTTCTTGTTCCCATGATCCATTGCACATTCATCCTTTTATCTCCCACAAAAAATAATAAAAATTTATATTATCTTTTCCATTATTATTAATTAAAATTTTACCCTTGTTCATGCAAATATTCCATCTGGGTCTTGTTCACGTAACAGGAAAAAAATCATTTCAAAATTATTTCTCCAATTTTTTAAATTAATTATTGTGTAATTATTGAGATGATGCCACGTTCAATATCCCAAACAATCATAAAAATTAGTATTATTAGGTTTAATATACAATCAAGAAATTTTTTATATCTATATATAATAAATGAATACAAACATTATTTTGTAAATTTTTTGTGTAAGTGGATATCACAATCATTTGGTGTGTAAGTAAAATGGTCGATTAGACATGTCGAGTCCACAAATTCAATGGTGGATGGATGAAAGACTAACGGAAGAGCTTGTTTGTTAAAACTTTCAAGGTAAACGGACTTAATTCAATAAAAAAATAGTAGGAGAGGTTGTTTGTTAATTTTACATAGTAAAAGGACCAAATGTGTATTAATTAACCCCATTATTATAAGTAATCTCATCTCCTTTATGGAAGTTACCAACTGAAAACCATTGATGTATGTTCTGTTTTTTTTTTCAATTTTTGGATGAATATGTTCTGTTATTTTACATTTATTAATTAATCAACAAAGTGGATGCTAATCATTTTTTAATAGTTGAAAGTTGGATGCCTAAGAGACAATGCCAAGGATCTACTCATTGAGATTGGCAGTTTTTGCTTTGGTTTGTTAATTAATTGAGTTTAATAAACTCGCTTCTTTCCAACCAGATCATGCAAAACTATCGTACATTGGATGTTTCCTATTGGTATGCTGTCGTCATTAGTTGCGAAACCAACATCAAACACCATAATTTTTTGCATTACTCTTCATGAACTCATCGTATAACTCTATACAAATCATATCAGCTACCCATGTGCAATAGTAGAGTCAGGATGGTAAGAGACTCCGTGCAGGATGTTCAAGTTTTGTGTGAGTTTGAAAATACACTGATTGAAATTTAGAAGAAATTTTAATCTATTGCTATTAACAAAAATGAGCTTTCGTGTACTAAAAGTTTGGAGAGTATCTATGAACACTCCCTCCCTTTGGTTTTAATAATATCTCTATTATTCAGTTTTAGGTCATTCATTATGTTCGTGTAGAGTCTATAATATTTTTTTGTACTATTATTATTAATAAATAAGATCTAACGTCCGCTTTTCTTAAAAAAAGTTTGAGAGCATTGTTCGTTAACTTAAGTATATGTTCTAATATTTTTTTTTGTATTTTTCAGGTGGTATAAGAAATTAAGGATTCATCTCTAAATTTTAGATAATAATACACAAAGATAATACAGAATTATATATAAAAAATAAACTTTATTTATTAAGTGGCAAATTTTGTATTTAAGATTTTCTACACCATACATAACCAAACCAAATCCCACACACAACATTTCCTCTAATAAAGAAAAAGGAATAAAAAAACAACATACCCTATGTTAATTTTATATTTTTATTTTTCACTTTTATCACCATATATTTTAACTGTAAGAAAAATAAAATTAGATTCAAGCAGTAGCAATTGGACCCACATCCATGGACTTCAACATGGCTTCAAATCTTGGCTCCTTGGCCTCAAACTTCAAACCAGCATAGAGCTTCATGTAGTCCTCAAACACAAACTTAGGGTAAGTTGTAGCAACCTTCTTCTCCTCTTTTTCTTTTTCGACGAGCTCCGGTGCAGGGTAGATCACCGCATCGCTCCCAGGGTTGTAGAACGACGCGATCGACATCCGCGTCCCGTCCGTTTGCGCCACCACCCTATGCTCCACGCTCTTATACTTCCCATTCGTAATCACCTAAACAAAATCGTAAGAGTTAATTAGCTATGATTTCCGTAATAATACCGTAAAACTGAAACGTTCTTGAATGTTAAAGAAGTTACCTCGATTTGGTCTCCAAGGTTGACCACGATGGAGTGGTGCATTGGCGGCACATCAACCCACTTCCCGTCCTTCAAAAGCTGGAGGCCGCTCACCTTGTCGTCCTGGAACAATAAAATGATGCCTCCAGCGTCGGTGTGGGCCCGAAGACCCTTAACCAGATCAGGCTTCGGGCATGGAGGGTAGTTGCTGACTTTCGTCCCGAAATTCGGCGACCCTTTGGGTCCGTAAAAGGCCTTCTTCAAGTACCCCCTCTCCAAACCGAGATTCTCGCACAGCAGATCGAGCAACTCCTCCGCCAGCTTTTCCAATTTTCCGGCAAACTCCTTCATCACCTTTCTGCCACGTCACACCCCACAAATAAAAATCCAAATACCAAATTTGGTCCGATAATATTTTAACAAATCTTTACATCCTGGATCCACCTCGGGATGATTCTCCGTACCTGTAATCCTCCTCGAGGTCGGGGATTTCGTTGATGTTCGAATCAGGGAGGTGGCGGAGGAAGAATGTGCTCTCCCAATCCATATCCTTGATCTCGGAGTCGACTTCTTCGAGCCCTTTGCTCTTCACAAGCTCCTTGAACCTCTGCTCCATACATTTCCTGTAATGCTCCTTAGTCATCTTTTCGACCGTGTCGAGTAGCTCCACTTGGATTGGATGGTTCAGCACCTGTAAATTATAACAAGTTACAGAAATCTGAATCCAGAAACAGAGGAAGGGAAGAAGCTTGGGGGGGGGGGGGGGGGGGGGAGAGTTTTTGTAACTATACCTCAAAGAAGCCCCAGTTTTCGCAGGCATCTTTGATCTGAGCCATGGTAGCGTATCTCTCGTCGCCGGCGAGCTTATCCATGTTGATGACTGGGAACTCCATTATTGTTGTTGTTGGTTTGCTCTGTTTTTTTTTCCTGTGATACTCTGTTTTTGTTTTGTGGGGTTTTTGTGATGAAATTGGAGAGAGGGAGGAGAGGTATTTATAGAGGTTCGTTAAAAGAGATTAACGGACATTTGATCACGATTAATGGTTGAAATCGGTTAAGCAATTAGTTTCGGTTGATTAATCATTGTGTAGAAACTAACTCGATTGGTTCATTGATTATGGGTTTGAGATTGTTTTTACTAGAATGATTGTTAACCGACTCCATTCATATTGTTGATATTTATATATATTTGACCCAAAAATATTATAACCGACCGATTTTGAACGGTTAAATGGTAAGTCAATACCAATTATGTCGGTTAACGGTTAAAAGATTTGAATTTTGTTAACCAATTAACCAATTGGAATCCATGAGTTATTGTCTAACCAGCCAGACTCTCACCCCTAATTTAGAATTTGATTAAAATTGTATACAATACTTTGAAATCATTATGGATCCGACGACGCCACCAATGAGAGCTCAATGTTCGTGACAATGATTTGATCATGAGACCTTGATCACACACTTTTATCATCTAAGCTCAAGCTCGTAAGCAATCAAAACCGGTTCGGTTCTAAACCTATCTACTGGTTATACGTTTTTAGAGCCACAATTAGCTAGTTTATTGTTTGTTTGAGGTGGAGGGTGATTAAAATCTAATTAATTACTCACAATTTGGTGAGTGATTAATATTCGGAGGAGAAGCAAACGCCACCTTTCTACAAGTTTATAACTACTAACTGGATAATATTTTATCTTTCTGATAAGGACAAGTAATTAATTTCTAAAAAATGTTTTTTTTTGTTGTAAATTATTTTGATTTTGATTCTGATTCGATGAACACAGCACACCAAATGTGAAAACCAATGGATGATTCTCCACATTTTACTATTAATATGGAAAAATATTATCACTTAAATAAAATCCGATACAAATATGACAATCCAATGCCTGAATTAATGACATTTTTATGATCGATAAATCAGTAATTTTTCTCGTGCAATCTTTAATTACAGAATAACTTTATATAACTCAACATCCTTTAATTATTCTCGTAAAATCTTTAATTCTCGATTAATCCTTTGGCCCCAAACAACCTCCAAACTCGGTTCAAAATCCATCTCCATTTCAATGGACATATAGGGTTCGTGCAAGGCGTGATTTAGTGGAGAAATCATTGATAATTAACTTTGATGTCACTTCAAAGTGAAAAGTATATTTTCTTTAAAAAATGGGAAAATGAATTAGTTCATAATTAATCTAATTATTTATTAATTTTCCCAATTTGTGTGGTGGGGTGGGGGGGAAGAAAGCATCTTTGAGGATGAAAGCAAATTAAATTGAACAAATGCTTTGTATTTGATCATTGCACACCACCTTGATCATCATTATTACCAACGTGAATTACGTTTAAGTTGTTAATATGGACGAAAATAGAAAGGATTGTTTTTAACGTCAAGGGTCAGATTTTAAAAACTAAACTTAATGTTATATACACTATATATAATTAGTTCGATTAATTGAGTTAGTGATATCATCGTTCCCAAATTATTTAAATCACCAAAAAACAACCGATGGCACATATTTATTTTTATTTTATTTGACAAAGAACATTACTAACACTTTTAAGATTAATATAGTATCTAATTTGGGGAATAATATTTTAAAATCATAGAGGTAAGTTGCCAAGAAATTTCATGTGTCACATCCTATATACCTTATTAAATTCAAAGTAATTCTCAGAATCTTGTTCTAGTCCAAAGTGGAAAGTGGAGTTTGTATGTATAGCAATCCAGAAATTAAACTCTGAATTGAATTTCCTCAGTCGACGAGTCAACCCAACCAAATATTCTTCAAGTCATTTGATGTTTTGCTGGTTTAATCGGTTATGTTGCATGGCGACAAAGGTGGTAGGGTTCACTTCACGTTACATTCATGTCCATGGGGAATTATAGTTAGGGGAGTCGGATATATAACTTTAATTTGTTCGGGATGTTCGTCTAGGGTGGATAATAAGATATTTTGGACTTCTGATCGCAGAGTTATATTAAATTAAGTATATTTGTCGTATGATTCAAATTTGTAGTTGTTCTTCGTAAAAAAAACAAGTGATATAAAGTAGTAAGCTAAAAAATGATTGAGAATTTGTAAAATGAAATAAAAATGAAAAAATGATCCCTCTAAATTAATGACGCCCATTTTATCCTGTCGAAATGAGCAAGTCAATATTTATAGCCTCATGACACTTGAGCATGGTGTCATAAATTTATGTGATCGGGTTGATCCTTCCAATCCATCAATTCACTTACTATGTATGCAGTTTTAGGAACCGTACAAAAACAATCTCAAACCCTTCAACATTCAGTAATAAGTCAAAACGGTTTTTAATATCTTTAGCGATTAATTAATTGATGACCGTTTTAATGATGAATGAATCACATACTTACGGCCCCTAAAATTACATTTTCTTATAATAGTTTGAACCAGTTCGCTGAAATCTCACCACATATTGAAATAAGCAAAAACCTAACTACAATGAACTAGCTAAGTTCTATAGTGGCTTTCAACTTTGGTCAGGGGTTCAGAGCTCCTAAACAATCCATCTCGACTTAACCTCAACTAAAATTAATCGATCCAACCAATCAACCAACTTTGTTAACAACCTTCACTTACCCACACGTATACCAAACATATCTATCCACCAAAAACATAGCTATCCACCAAAATGAGGAAAGGGGACACAAGCATTCATGCATGAAATCATCCTTTTCTTCTTCTCTATGGTATTTATGTATAAGAGATTGGGAAAATGCTTTGAATGAGAGTGGACCCATTATGGGTTCGTGATCCACCAAAAGATTTGGAGGTATCCATCTCTATCTAAATCATCAAATCATGCATGCTCAAGTGAGTTGGATTTGAGGAAGGGACAACTCTAGGAAGATAGGTCTTCATGGGCGGGAGATTTAGGTCGCAAAATTATTTGCGGATCATAATTTGAACATGTGATTTGATCCTCTAAAACGATTTCGTCTCAAATTACTTGTTTAGACAACAAAAATTGAAAAAATTAATCTAAACAGCTCACAAATTACTAACGAACCGTTTGGTATCAAATGAACGAAGGAATTCATTTTATTTCCGAACAATATATTCCTGCAACCTCATCCAAAATCAACACCGAACCTCATATTTAATTTTGAGACGCTATAAAAGGGATTCCGGAGTCGTCATTCACAACACGACAATCCTGCTCGCTACACATTCACATAATTGTCTTAGACTTATTCCTCATGCATTCATCCGTACAATAAATTTTTTCTTTTTCTTGTGATGTATACTCTTCAACAATCTCGACAGGACTCGAGAGGTAGGACTACTATACACATCGATTCTTCAAAGTCGAATTACTATTGTCTCACCCGACTTAATGGGGGTGGAGCAAATGAATCACATCCACGAATTGGTTAATTACCTAATAAGTCCGTTTTTAGCTCGAATGGACACTGAAATTACATACACCAAATCATTCAATATTACAATTTTCGTACGTAATCCACACATATACAAATTACATTGTCTATAATCGCTACCACTGGCGACGAACAACCAAAACATCTCAAAGTAAAAGTTTAAAAACCACACTCAATAGATATCAAGAACCTCCAAGATCGGACGGTTACAAACGGGACAACACCCTCTACGGCCCCACAAAGCCCGCGAACAAACTCTACAGAAAGTATGCCCGCAGGGGATAAACGCCGCACCCTTATCCCTCTCCATGCACACGCAGCACACCCAATCCCCGCCCTCCCCCCTGCCGCCACGAGTTCCCCCCGACATCTCCTCCTCCTCCTCCTTCTTCCTCATCGCCCGCCGCCGATCGTCGTCGCCGTCCGTTTCCTCTATCAGCCTCATCAACGTCTTAACATCCTCTCCTCCGCCACCGCCGATTATAACAGGACCCACATACCTCCCTTCCCGCGAATTCCGCTCAGCCGCCAGCGCCATCGCCAGATTCATCACCACCGTCTCCCGGCCGCCAGCGCCATCGACATGCCCCGTCGTCTCTTCTCGCTCTGAGATTTCTCCGCCGTAGCAGGACGTGAACGACAGCCGCCGCTTCAGATTCTTCCACCCTGCCATGTTTAGTAAGCTGTTCCGCCTGTTCGTACTTCGTCGGCCGGCATCTACAGCAACGGGGTTACCGGCGACGGGGCGATTATGGAAAAAAGAGAGAAGGGAAAGAGCTTAAATAGTTAGTTCAATTGAAAAAGATTAAGTTATTGGAACTAAGCATGGTACAAAAATCAATAGAAGTCTCCATGGATTGCTTGAAGATATGAAAGAAGTAGGGAGTAATTGATAGTTTAATATTGAGAGTCATTAATTTATTTTATTATTCAAAATTTTCTTGATCCACACCAAAATCTGAAAATCCTCACAATTTGAATAATTGTTAAACTCGAGTTTGATTATTGATATGTGTGTTATAGACTATATAATTATAGTCTAAGTGAAGGTGTCTTAGTGGTAGAGTGTGTGTTCGGTGATTTGAAGGTATCGAGTTAAAATTTAGTATACCTTACAAAATAGACATCTTATTGTATTTATTTTATGTCTTCTATTTTATATTGATCGAGAATTTCCACTTATAAAAAAAATTATATAATTATAGGGAATTGACTATACTTTTAGTGGACATTTTAAATTAAATAAAGAAAAAGACACATCACATTTCGTGATGAGGTTAGCTTATCAACTCAGCCTACCTTAAATGAACTACCCCATCATCTTCCCCACAATATTTCAGCTATCATTAATCTCGTTTAACATTTGATTAAGAACCACTAATCAAATATTCAGCCGCTGATTTTGTTCACATCGATTATGGGTTCGAAGATTCGAAAGGCATAATCATTTCAACATATATGTGGTGACATTATCAATCAATAATCTCATAATTTATCTTACGATAATATCATTAAACTTTTTTGTATTTGAAAAAAATATTTAATGATCCTTCTCATCAGAAAATAAAAGATTTAATGATTCTTTAACACTTAAGTCACTATATGTACCACATCGTGAAAAGGTATTGTAAATTCATCCAAAGAGTGTTAAATTTTTTTATGTAAATTCTGATATTCGATATATTAACCGATTAATCTAGTTGAAAAATGATCTTGAAATTTAACTTTTATTTTTCTTCCAAAATTATTACAGAAGATTAAACCTTAATTTACCCTTTTAAATATAGTCATTAACACCATTTCGTCGACTACTTGTTGGTATTAAATATCCAAATCCAAAATCTACCTACTCTAATACTTCAGGCTCATAATTAGGTGGGCTTCCTGGCACGCGATACTAAAGTAAATAGTTCTCTTAAAGCTTATGGGCTTCTGGGAAAACATAAAATAGCCCACATAAAAATTGGAGTTGGGCTTTTAGCTCTAGCTTTGTTTCGGGAAATCAGTCGACTAAATTGTCCTTGATTGGACTGTGGAATGTGCAGATAAATTTAGTCTAGAAGTAGAGTTGTGTGTATTCACAATTGGAGAGTTATTAGTTACTAGTTTGTCACCCGGCCCATTGGCCGGTTAATTTTTTCCGTCTCATTTTGTTTACTGGGTTAGTTTCCCAATACTATTTTTTACGTAGATATTTTGCATATGTGTGTTCTATTATCGGATTCTTTCTAATAACATACAATTTATTATTGTCAATGCATGAAAATTAGCTAAAAATGAATCTAAAATTTAGTTAAAATTTTTTTGAGTTAAAGGTAGTCTTACAAATAATAAGAGGAAGACATGCCATGTAATTTGAACAAAATAATTCTTAAAATGTTTTTAAAATTAAAAGTGTATCTTGTGAATGGTGTAATATATAATTGTTTTGTAAATAAACAGAAAAATATCAATGTTGCTAAATTTTAGTTGAAGTACTTTCTACCATGTTTTTGTTTGTAATTGGATGGCGATGAGTTGTATTTTTTATAGGTCACTACTGCCATTAAATTATGAAAATAAATTGTAGTGCTTAAATTAAAAATAATAAAAATATAAATGTATGAAAATACTTAATTTTTAGTTGGTGTATGTAAAATCATAATATTAAATATTAAGTTGGCGTAGGATCTAGACTCTCAAATAACTTTATATGGGTAACAATTTGTGTACTCTCAACTTGTTAGTACTAAGTACTCTATATTACATTTTATTGTATGATGTGAATAAAATTAAGAGTTTTTTGGTTTTACTTTATTATGGGTTTATGATAAAGAGTTAAGGGTTTAAAGTTTAATTTTTGAGGTTTGTGATTTTTTTTTTTGAATGTATGGTCAAAAGTTAAAATTGAAAATATAATTTAGGATTGGTTTACAATGCAGTATTTGCAAATTAAGTTTTAATATTTAGGATTTTAGTATTAATCTTTAGTGTTTATGGTGCAATATAATAAAGTTGATTTTACATAATTAATTGTTAATCTAAATAGTCTTGTTATTATTATTTAAATCTATAAAAAATATTGAGTTGATGTATCACTTATATTTAATAGTCTTATATATGAAAACTAAATATAATTAATAACTTTAATAGGATATAAATAATGGTTAATTCGATGATCAAGTTATTTTATGTCATTCAATAATTTTCAAGTATGATTGATATAACACTTAGACCCGATAGTCTTATATAAGAAAAGTTTATATAAAGAATTACTCTTGTTTGAATATAATTGGCGGTTAATTCCGATGACTTTATAATTCTTATGTCAATATATAATTTTAAAATTATGAACCTCAATGCTCGAACTTATAAGCTCAAGAATTATTATTTAAACAATTAATATACATCACCATATATGTACGATGCTTCATTATACCTTTGTTTCATAAATGTTTTAATGAATATATTCATTCATAGCGAGAATTAATATGAATCACATCCACTCATTTGATCGAATGAATATTACTCATATTAATAAAAAATACTTTACTTATTTACAAAATAAAAATATTTTACCCATTAACCCATGAATTTATAATAATAAATTGTAGCACAGTATTTCGATGATGAAAGTACGAAACAATAGAATGAAGAGCTGATATGAAAAAATAGAAGAGTTAAAAATTGGGAAAAAGAAAAAAAGTAGCCAGAAAATGAAGAAATTAACGGTTCAAGAAAATGATGTGGTAATTTTACCGTTTTAGAGAAATGGGAAAAAGAGAGGTTATTTGTTTTGTCAAAAAAAAAATATGAGGGTAATTATTTATTTTGCGGAAGTGAAGGAGAAGACCGAAAACTCCAAAAATAGCAGAGGTGGCAATCAGGAAAAAAAAATATACATAATATATATTAGATGTAAGAGGGAAAGATTTGATTGGTGGAATCCCTAAAAATATGGATTGAAGCCTAAATGGGTAGTTATGCTTATGTGTCAAATTCTAAAATCTGAAAATACATTATATATATGGTAGATTAGATTTGAATTTAATACATTTTAAATGAATATAAAATTTTGTTTTAACAAAGAGGTTTAGCCTCAAAAAATTGCAAACTGGGAACATATTGGAGTGGTTTAATTTGTAATGACATTTATCATAGTTTTGACTATTCAATCCATCAGCCGAATTAGTTGAACTACGTACCATACGATATAGTCGGTTTCATATGGCATAATACCGTCTCGTAAGTTGGCAAGAATTAGTCGGACAAGTTATACCGATTGTTCTACCCATAAATTGTTGTCAAATCACAATTTCACTTACTTCAACACATAAAATTTCATCATTTTTACACACGAGACCCTAACACGAAAATTAAATTCATCCACCTTTAATTCCATCATTGAATAAATGGTTGGTACAAAATCTAGAAACCTCGAATCTCTCCCAGTTATGGTTGATGTCACGAGCTCCCAAGTGCCGACCCACTTAGGATTTTGTCTCTGAGACAAAGAGACAAAAGGTCTCATGAGTTGCATATAATTCACCCTCCAAAACCATTATATATTCGTAGAAGTAAGAGTAATAATTGCATGCATGTGACACTCCACTGCCAAGAACAAGAACAAGAACAAATGAACCACAAGGACGGATATTACGAAACGGCGATTGCTCCGACCCGATGCCACTCAACCGCGTCACTTCAAGGGTTTGGAACCGGCCACAGCTGATCCGTCGTCCAGATCACAACACGTAGCACCATAACTAGAATCATCAACAGACTAGCTCTAACAGAAAAGATGCATACCCTCATTTATAACGGAAAAACACTGTTCACCTACCTCAAATAGCCTAGCTAAAGCCTAGACGCTCTGTCAACCCTAGCTAACACTTACGGGCAACTGCCTGGTGCGTTTTTGTCTTACACTCTTGCTTACATCATATGCACATATAGTTTTTCCGGTCCACACCACTTATTGATATTGCACTCATGTCCGGAACAAAAAATGTAGCAAAGATTATTTGCTACGATAATCAGGAATAACTAAAGTTGATGATGTGGGGAAAATTTGGGTCACATGGGATCCGTATTTTCGATCTATCCATATGATATAAACAAATAAAAAAGTAACAATCCTTTCCACACTAGTGGAATGATCACATTCTCACACTCTATAGTCTATATGTGTTTGGCTTTTTTCCTCATATGGCCACTACAAAACTACAAGTTAACTTCACTTTCTTACGTTGGCATCTCCTTTCATGAAAAAGGACCCATGTCACCAAGTCAATTCGGCCGATTCGATTCCCAGTTAGATCGACACCGAAAGTGCAAAGAAGAAATAACGAGCAAACCTTACACCTAATATATTTTAGTGAAATTAACCAGATACAAGGGGTCTTCCCTCAGGCCCCGACCCAGCCCAATATATTTTAACTCTTATATAAATCGTCTAGTACATTAAATCATCCTTAATCCATCGCTGCTCGTCATACTAGAGGAAATGAAGGTCATAATGAATGAGCAATGAACATTCAAATGAGGTTTGGATAGATTACAAAAGTGGAAGATTCTCCCTCCATGGAGATGCCATCATCATCATTATCCATGAAGGAAGAAGTAGAAAGAGAAAGGAAGACAAAGTGAAAACTCGAATCTTGAGGACACAAAACTACTTGAAAATGAGGGATCCAAAGTGAACTTTCACAACAAACAACAAAAGCATCACCAACTTTTATTATGTCATTCTTGTTGCTCAAAGGGCCTACAAACAATAACTCATAAACCCTAGCAACTTGTGCCACACTAACCAAGAAGAAATTTCATTTTTTTTTCAAAGTTTGTTTAGGGGTCGTTTGGCATGGGATTGAAGTAACGATCTCGATTTTGTAGGATATCGTATTAGGTGTCGTTCGACAAATGAGATTGAAAATTAGATAACTACGTATGAGGATTTTGAAAAAATATTTGTTAAAAGTAGGGAGTGTTTCAGGTTTGTAGGGAATGAAATACAATCACGAACATAAAACATGAATACAGAACACACCTATCTGGGCTCACATTAAAAACCGATAAGAACGTATACAACTAAAACTATCTTCCTAATCAAACTCTATGTTATAACTACATGATCCATCTCCGGATTAACTGAACCATCCAAGCTAAAAGACTACTCAACATTATTGCGCTAATGCGCTTAGTTGGTATGTTAACTTTGTACAAGTTCGACACCTACCCGCTTCTTTGCTATTTGTAGGCGTAGCGATAAACACGATTAACAAACTAACATACATGTTGGTTCGATGAATAGTCACTTATTCGTAATAACTTAATTCAATATCGATTAGAATTGATTGCTTAGTAGTAACGTTGACGGTTTCTAACACAAAAACTCATGAAAACTTAAAAATAATTATTACAGACGACAAACTTGGTCCACGTAACAAATCCAATTCCCCTAAATTTAACCACTCCCAACTACTACTTGGTCCACGTAACGTAATAAATATAAATTCGACCCCCCATATTAATAATAATAATAATATATTTTTACCCCCCATTAACAAAAAAATTAACCCATTTGTTAAGTAAAATGAGTAAAATTACAACATGGCCCCCCAGCTTTGTCCAACTACTATACTACTACTGATCTCTCTAATCAAAGCTACAAGTTAACCCACCACCAGTTTCCTCTTATTCTTCAGTAACCTGTTGGGAACTCACACTTCCCATACCCTGCATTGCCAACAAAAAACTCACTAAGATTACAGCAGTAAAAACTAATGTAGTTAAAGATATTTACTGCAGTCAAAACAGTCATAAACATGGTTGATTAAGAGTAGAGTTACGTTGTTCAGGAACCATTGGTCAAGCTTGACTTGTTGCTTTTTAGACGAGTTCGAGCCTATTCTAAACCTAACTCGTTAACTAGGCTAGACGAGCCAAAACACGAGCTCAACTCAAATTTCGCTCATTGAAAATTCCGTATGAGTTCAATTTGAGTTGAAGTTTATACACTATAAAAAATCGATCATTCATTCCTATTTTGAATCTAGGATTAGATTTGACATTCCTACAAAGTTGAGGATATCTATGGTAATTAAATTCAACTTCAGGCCTAGTTCCTAAATTATCCCCTTATAACAAATTTAAACCTAAATATTCTCAACATTTACTATCATACCACGTGACGCCGTACTACTTTTGACCTTCCCTCTGACCTAGCGTGCGCCACTTTGTCCTACTGACCCCACACACTTTCACCAATTTACCATTTCATACCCTCGGCGCATTTTAACAGAAACAGAAATGAAAAATAGTGAAAAGAGTTCTAGAATACGCACTTGGCGGCTCAGTGACAACTTGTGCCGCGCCTCCGAAATAGCAGGACCCGCCACGGCGCTCGTTCTTCTGGTAGTAGCTATTGAACGCGAAGCTAGCGTGCGCCTCCATCGTGTTGGGGCTAAAACACACCGCTCCTGGCTGAATCGGCCGGCAATCGGCTCCACCTTCGCCGCAGGCGAAGTCCAGCGCCGCCTGCAGCTTCTCCTCCTCAGTTCCACCACTCGCGACACACCATGTGTCCTTCGTAGTACTCCTCGAAACTCCGGCTCCAGCTTCACCTCCGCTAGCCGGCGGCTGCTCTGTCACCGGAGGAGCTCTTTTATCCTTGTAGTGCTTTAGACCTTCAACAGTGAACGGAATGTCGTAGACTTTCCTCTCGTTCGGATAAAAAAGGCCGTAGTTCCGCTCCGAGGTCGGGCCGAACTTGTCATCCTCGTTAAACAGAGCGAAGAGGTAAACCGTCAGATCCGCTTTGGGCCTCAAGGGTGTCCCACCTCCGGTCAAGATCCGACGGACGAGATTTCCGTTATATGCGGCAGCGTTGATTAGACTGGCTCCGATCTCGCTTCCGTCACCCTTGGAAGGCCATCCGGTTTCGGAAACCACCATAGGGATATCGCTGAACTTTAAAGCATCCATTGCAGCGAAAACGGCGTCGATTTGGGCGTCGAATAAGCTATAGTATCGTTTTCCGTTTCCACCGTCGACTACTCCCGGATTCTCTCTGAACAGAGCGTAATCAAGCGAGATGACGTCGGAGTTTGACTCGTAGGCGAAGAACGGGTAAGCATTGACCATGAGAAAAGATCCGGTCTCGCGGAGAAACTCGAGCATTGGACGGAAGACGTTGTCGACGAGCTCGGGGCGGAATGAGCCGGCGGAGGAAGGGTAGGAGTTTTGCAGAGCGCTGAGAGCGATCGGGGAGGAGACTTTGATGGAGGAATGGAGGTTTAGTTTGACTAAGGATTGGTGGATGTTGCGCATTGCTTGGATTAGGAATCTGGTGGTGTTGTGGGCATCGACGAAGACTTCGTTTCCGACGGCAATGGATTCGATCTCGGTGGATGGATGGTAGGCGGCGACGTTGCGCTGGACCCATGCGGCGGCGAATTTGGAGCTCTTGGCTGCGGAGGAGAGGAGTTCGTTGGGGAGATCGACGGTGACTTTGATGCCGGAGCCGGCTAATGAGCGGAGGACGGAGGGATCGGAGTCGAAGACTTTCACCTTGGTGAGGCCTTGGGATTTGAGGAGCTGGACGACTTTTGTTGCCGACGGGAGGTTGTCGGCGATTCTGCCGTAGTTGACTCCGATTGAGCCTGCATCTGCGGAAAAAACTGGAAACGGGAAAAATGGCGTTAGGAAATGAAATTCAAAAGATGTGCGATGAGAATGGAAGAAGATGAAATGGTGGGTTTACCGGTGAAGAGGAGGAAGAAGAGGAAGGAGGCGAAGGGAGGAGAATGAGTCGCCATTACTGTGGGAAAATGAGTTGCAGAGTGCAGAGTGTGAGAGTAGTGAAAGTAATGGGGAAGAGTGAAAGGGTTTATAGGCAAAAGGAAGAAGAAGGCTGAAACGCTGCGTTTTCGTGTAGGGCCCCCACGTGGTAGATGAGGACAAGAATGGGAATGAAGATGGGACCACGATCTGGAGGTTTTTAGTATAATATTTATATCGAGCAGGCCACGTGGACCCACTACTGGGGAAAAAAAGAGACGTTGATTAATTAATTTGTTTATGAGTAATTAATTTGGTAGTAATGTTGGTTGGTCAATTAATTAGTGTTTTCTTTTATTAACGTTGGAGACGTCCAATTTCGAGTTAAATACTTCGTATATTAATAAATTTTGGTTTGTAGTCATACTAATTTTCGAATTAAATATGTTCATCAAATTATAGTTTCATTTTTTAGTTATTATTTCGTTATTTTTTTACGGAATGTTGATGTAACCCAACACAATCAACATTTAACGGATTAATCAGCTGCCAACTCATCACTTTATCAAAATTCACCATTAGACATATTTCTATATTTTTATACTTTGAAGAAGGTCATCGAAATTTTTAATCAATAATCAAAATCATCTCCAATTCAAGAGAGGATATCAAAAGAATCAAAGTATAATTTGCTAATTAGTTGGATTTTAAAATGATGAGATGTCAGCTGATTCATCCTCTTAATGCAGATTGAGTTGAACGACGTCGATATTCCATCAAAAAAATAATGGAATGATAATTAAGGAGATGGAACTAATATTTGATTTCATTTGATAAATATAACTTAATTCAGTAATTAATATAATTATAAATTAAAATTTAGTGGTATCTGATATATTTAACTCAACTCTTCAATTTCCGAGTGATCAAAGGGAAGAGATGGAAAAGGGAATCAGTGAAATGGGCCACTGTTTCGCAATCAATTGGGCCTTGTCAGGTAAAAGAACGGGCTAAGCCCAATATAATTCCTTTTCCGCAACGGAAACGGACACCAAAATCCTTAAATAGGCTTCCTGAATCCTGACAATAAATATACATTACAGAACAACAATGACCGATCTTTCACCTGTCGATCTTTCCAAGCACCCTTCAGGAATCATTCCCACCTTACAGAACATAGTCTCCACAGTAAACCTGGACTGCAAGTTAGATCTCAAACATATCGCCCTCCAAGCTCGCAATTCCGAATACAACCCGAAACGATTCACAGCCGTCATCATGCGAATCAGGGACCCTAAAACCTCCGCTCTGATCTGCCCATCCGGCAAGATGGTCTGCACGGGAGCGAAGAGTGAGCAGCATTCGAAATTGGCAGCGAGCAAGTTCGCCCGAATCATTCAGAAGCTCGGGCTTCCCGTAAAATTCAAGGATTTCATGATCCAGAACATAGTCGGATCGTGCGATGTGAAGTTCCCTATTTTCTTGGAGGGTATTGCTGCATCTCACGGAGCTTTCTCGAGCTACGAGCCTGAATTGTTCCCGGGGCTGATTTATTGGATGAGGCAGCCGAAGGTCGTGCTGCTCGTTCTCGTGTCGGGCAAGATTGTGATTACGGGTGCTAAGAAGAGAGACGAGACGTATAGGGCGCTGGAGAATATATACCCTGTTCTTACTCAGTTTCGGAAAGTCGGTCGATAGGGGATGAGACAAGTAGAATTTCTCCGAAATTGTTTCGAATTTATGGTGTCACTCGACTATTAATATAGTAGCACACAAACCATGACAAATCATCCCTTAGACAGTTAATTCATTACATAATTTATAATCACTTTCATCCCATAATTTTTAATCAAATCATCGACTTTAGTTATGTGTTATTTGATTTCAGGAGGTAGTATTCGACCACATTGAAGTTTCTCCGCCTCCGGTGTCCGAATGTCGACTCGATAAGGAGATAACACATAGATGGGAATGTGAATCATGTTTCATGCTCAAGGGGACACTTATAGTAACTTTTCAGCATCGAGCTTGGATTGAAGAGGATGACACTAATTTATCTCTACACAGCTCCACACATGAGATGTGGGGGTTGTCGAAATCCGGAGTTGCTGAATCTTGGACCAAATTATCCGTTTTCGAGCCACCGGGAGAAATTGGATTCAAGTGTTTAGAAATTTGTGTTTGGTGCTATTGGACTTTCTCATCACATCCCAAAAACTAACTCAAATGGTGAGATTTTCTCTCACACTTATAAACAGCACCCAGCCCCTTTCACTCTCCGATGTGGGATAACCCAACAACCCCCCCCCCCTCTCACACATTGGTCTCTCGGTAGGCATTACCCATCTACCGGCTCTGACCGGATCACCGTCGGTCTTTCGGACCGGATATCGGGAGGTGTTGTCAACCTGGGCTCTGATACCACTTGTTGGGTGTTATTGGGCCTTTTCACCCCAAAAGCTAGCTCAAAGGGTGAAGTTTTTCCTCATACTTATAAACAGCACCGAGCCCCTTCCACTATCCGACGTGAGATAACCCAACAGTTTGGAAGGACGGTACATATATTTGTTCACATGAAACTTTTATTCGATTTGGAGACTACTTTCATCCTGAAAAGGCCAAGGAAGATGACCGGATCTTTCTATTCGATCATGCAATCGGAAAAACAATCGGGGATCATCGTCTCAAAATCGAAGGCACAATTCCGCGAATTGGAGCTCATGTTTTCACTCCAACTCAAGTTTCTCTCTCTCGACAAGTTAATTAGTAGCTCGTTTGGGTTGGTGTTAATTCTTGCAGCACTATTGTGATTTGGTAGTTTAAGCATTAGGGTAATTCTATATTTAGCCTAGCTTGTTAATTATTTATGGATTTTTTTAATGACGATTTAGATACTTTGTTATTTTCCTTATATCAAATTACCCAACTCGAGTCACCTGCATGACAAACCGGAACATTTATCAGTATCATATTACAACAATCTTCTTATTAAATTTATTATTATTATTAGTCACTAAAGACAAAAATTTTATTCGCCTCGTAACCTATTTAATATGAATATTACCCTTTTTGATGAATCAAATAGGATCAAATAATTTTGTCATGCTTAGTTTTTGGTGCAAAAGGAAGACTTGATCAACTGATCGCCACCGTCCAAAGCATTTACAAAGTTGACTTTTTTTCTTACTACTCTAAGCAACGAGTAATAAAACAAACAATAATTATCTGTAAAGTGCCTCTTAATATGAACTAATTCCAAAGTGATACCCTTTCAACAACCCAAAGCAAAGGATAATTAATTAATTAATTAATTTAACCCTAGCTAGCTTATAAATACCCTTCCAAAACCATCCATCATTTCCATCTATCTCATCTCCAATTAACAATTTCCAGATATAGCCTTGAAAATACAAACTAATTTCGTAGCATGGCGGACTCCATTAGGAAGCCGTACTTACTGGTGTCCCTATTGGTGCTAATGCTTGTCGTGGAGGCTGCTTTTGCCGCTGATAACGGCAAGGGCAACGGAAACGGTGTTGCTAATAACGGCAACGCCAGCAACGGTGACGGAAAGAGCAATAGTAACGGAGACGGTAAGAATGGGCAGCCCAACGGCGACAAGAAGGGCGGCGACGGCGATGGAAAAGGAAAAGGCAAAGACAAACCTAAACCTAAAGGGAAAGGGAAAGATGATGACAAGGATTTCGACGACATGCCGGATGATGACAAGTCAGGAATGGAGAAACACAAGTGCAAAGGCAAGTCCAAGTGCAAGAACAAGATCCTTGTTTGTCCTCCCGAGTGTCCCTCCAAGAAGCCTAAGAAGAACAAGAAGAACAAGGCTTGCTTTGTCGATTGCAACCGCAACTGCGAAGTCGTCTGCAAATGTAAGTTTATACAGTCGATCGATCCCGATCTAGTCAAAATTAGCTTTTCCAGTTTATCAGCCGTAGCGTAGATGCACTACATATATTATATGCATGCATGGATTAGTTTTGACTATCTGTTGGTTTTTACAAATTTACCCTTAGGCCAAATTAAGTAAGTCCGTTTGATATAATCTAAGGGTATAATAGATATTTTCCATAATAAAACCGCGTGTAGTAAAAGACGGATTAACATGTATTATCTGCCGGAAATGGTTGCAGACAGGAAACCGAACTGTAATGGATACGGGTCCCTATGCTACGATCCGCGCTTCGTCGGGGGAGACGGAGTGATGTTCTACTTCCACGGAGCAAGAGGAGGAAACTTTGCAATCCTATCGGACGAAAACCTCCAAATCAACGCCCATTTCATCGGGACCCGGCCCGAGGGGAGGACCCGAGATTTCACATGGGTGCAAGCCCTATCCGTGATGTTCGACTCGAACAACTTAGTGATCGCCGCCAGGAGGCTGTCCAGCTGGGACGACACCGTGGACGCCCTCACCGTCAGATGGAACGGCGAGGACATCCCCATGCTGACGGACGAGTGGAGGGTCAACGCGGGAGAGAGGAGCGTGGTGGTGGAGAGGACTGACGACGTTAACAGCGTCAATGTTAGGGTCTCCGGGTTGACCGAGATGAGCATTCGGGTGAGGCCCATTGGGAAGAGGGAGGATAAGGTTCACAACTATCAGATCCCGAACGGCGACGTTTTTGCCCATTTGGAGACTCAGTTTAAGTTCAGCAATTTGTCTGACCAAGTTGAAGGAGTCTTGGGGAAGACTTACCGACCGGATTATGTCAGTCCGGCGAAGGTTGGGGTTCCGATGCCGGTTTTGGGTGGAGAGGATAAATACCAAACGCCGTCGCTTTTGTCTCCTCTTTGCCCCGTTTGCAGGTTCAACCCAGCCGGAGGATCATTTGCCGATGCATGAAGACTCTTACTCAGCTAATCTATAAGGGGCAAAAATGGAAAACTACATTCTTTTGTGTACTGAATCCTTTATAAGAAATTAATACATGAAAATAAGACATAGCCATGATATGTTTCATGGGGAAATTAATAAATTGTTATATTTTATGTATAAGCTTTGTAATAAATTCTTTGATTTCATGTTTGTGTATGGAAGATCTTTGGCTAAAAATAATGGTGTAACTTAAACTACATTGCATTAAGACTTTTCTAAGCCACAGTTTGAAGTTATTCCGAGTCCGGCGAGCTGGTTGATGGGTTGGTAGCGATTCTGAATCGACCTTAACCCATAGTTTGAAGTTATTTTTATGAGAAAAGCTTCACCAATCGAGCCAACTAATTAAACTCGTTCATGGAGTTGAAAATCAAGTTGTACCATGTGATCGTTGCATCCTTGCTTGACACAGACTACAGACCATGGCCTTAAAACCAGTATTCTTTGCTTTGGATTGTTGAAAGGGTACCACTTTGGAATTAGTTCATATTAAGAGGCACTTTACAGATAATTATTGTTTGTTTTATTACTCGTTGCTTATAATAGTAAGAACAAAAAGTCATCTTTGTAAATGCTTTGGACGGCGGCGATCAGTTGATAAAGTTTCTATATACTCACAGGCACAGCTTGCTTTCTACGATATCAAAGTCTTCCTTTTCTGGTTGGGCATCGACCGGCATTATATGATGTTGTCATATAAATTTCATAAGACTGTTTAAAAGAAACCCTAGCACCCGCCGCCGTGGAAGCCCTATAACCTCCACCGCGTTTGCAATTCGATCGGCCACCATACCAACCTAGTGTAATCTTTGCGGTTGATTGTTTGTCTTCTCTCGTATGTGAGCCATACTCCTTAATTCTCATTGAAACCTCCATCGACCGAACCAAAACTCATCATGCAACCACAAACCACCACCGCCACTTTGCTGGCCTTAGTGCCCGTCATGAGGACCTTGCATCAACAGACCATTGCCGCCGCCCACCCAGATCTGATGGAGACGGACGGAACTACTGGTTCCAAACCATCGACATCGTCAAGGAAGCTCATGTGGTACAAGGAGTCAATGATGTACAAGCAGGCCAGCCTTCGGGGGCCTGCCCATCGGCATAAGGCTCATGGGACTGCGGAGTTCGATCAGCTCGAGCACATTAGATTCGTCGACTGTGTTTTGGGTCTTTTGTTTCGGTTTCTCGGTTTGGTTCGAAACTCTGGTCAGATTTGTGGTTTTTTGTGTTTGGTCTTGTAGGTGAGTTGGTCCAAGTTGGTCCATAAAAATAATAACTAATTATTAAATATTTAACATCGAATATAAGTTACCATAGTGCAGCAAGAATTAATACTTCTGACATTTAATTAACTTGTTCGAGAGAGTGAAACTTGAGTCGGAGTGGAAACATGAGATCCAAACCGTGGGATCGTGCCTTCGATTTCGAGACGACCTTTGTAGGCTAGTTCATTGATCGCAGGATCTAGTACAACAATTGCATCGTCTTGACGATCAAAGTCGTCTGCGTCTCGATTACAAGTTTCGAATGAACAAATATATGCACCAGTCTTTCCAAACTTCTAAAAGTTTGAATGTTGAACCGAGGTCCCCGAAGACGAACAATTTTGTCCAAGATTCAGCAGCAACTCCGAATTCCGACAATTCCCACGTCTCATATTTACATACTATAGTGTCTCCTCAATATTTGCTAGCTAGATGCCGGAAAGTTACTACAAGTGTCTCCTTCACCATGAAACATGCCCCACATGCCCATTCGTCGTCGTCGTCTCCGAACACCGGCGGCTGAGAAACCTCAATGTGGTCAAACTCTTCCTTGATCACAGCTAAGGATGCCACAAACTCCGGGGATTTCACCGTAAAACCCGTAACATTTATCGTTTCGAGATATGTCTCGCTGTTGATTGAAGATTTATCGAACTCGAGCCAAATGAACGTTTTATCATCTGCTTTCAGTGTGAGTGTCTTCCACGAACCACTCTTCAAACTGTAAACCTGATCATCGGTCACAACAAATATTATATTCTAAAATGATAATCCAACCCGATGGAATCGACCCAAATCCAAACCAACCCAACTAACTCGAAATATTAAATCTATGAAATCAACCAAACTAATTATAAATAAAAATAAAAATAAAAATAAAATTGCCTGAGCATGGACGAGGGGGAGAGGACCCTCGTACAACTCCTCATCAGGATCAGGATGATCATCTGCCACATCATTATGAAATTCAACCATCTGGACAACTTTGAAATCGTTGGTTTCGGGGTCGAACCCAAAACCGATGATTTCATCAAGCACGGCGAGGGTGTGTGTTGGAGTCCGAGGAATTCGGAAGGGGAAAAGCGGCAAGAACATAGTCTCGGAGGTGGCTGGATTCCACAGAAGAATCTCCGACACTAACGACGATGTAAGATAGAGAGATCCGACATGGAATCGAAAGTTCGGCAGCTGCAATTGCGGGAAATAGTAGTAGGGATGTGTAAAGCTGGAAACCCAGGATTTGAATATTTGAAATACCGGCCCAGAATAATGCTGAGGTTTCGGGAGCCTTCAAGAGTCAATCTTTCAAGCTGATGAGAGTTGGATAGGTCAGGGATCTGAAACAAAGTGGAATGACTGAGATTAGCGATGGTAAAAAAATATAAGATTAGCGAGTGATGAGCTTATAATTTTTTGTTGGTTCGCTCTCCTCTCACAAGCTATTTTATGAAAGATAAATTTTACCGAAAAAGTTGTAATAGTTAGTATCACAGTTTGTCCATCACTCGATTTGTTTTTACGGAAAAAGCGACCTCAAAATTGAGAAGGTCCAGCCATGTTAAGATATGATTGGTTTAGAGGACAGAATTAAAGAGAGAATTCCAATTTCGAAATATGATGATGTTAAAATACATAATATATATCGAAATAAAGGAAAAATCTTATAATAAGCCAAATGTGGCTTTTATTCATTAGTAGCGGGCAAGGTTCATCATAGTACATCTTTCATATCATCATATGATTTTTTCGTTTCTTTTAAGGTGGAGAGCCTGCAGACACAGACGGCGAGGGAGGACAAGAGTCTTGACAATTGTGGGCGCCGCAGTAGAGATCGATGGTTCCACAGTAGCTGTTCTTACCACAGCATAGTCCTGCGGGACACTTACAATGGTGGAACTGTTTGCCGCAGCGGTAATAGCCCCGATTGTCCACATAAGCTCTCGCAGTTTTGCCCACCAGTAACAGTACCAGTACTGCAACCAGGATCCCCAGCTTCTTCTTCATCTTCGTTCCCATTTGATTTCTCTCTGTGTACGGTACGTGTTGCTGGTGTGGTAGCAAGAGGGTATTTCTGGGATTATATATCAGTTTGTGACAGTTTTGACCACACAATTGCAGATGTTGTACGGCTCCTTCTTCCTATATATAATTAGCTGGTTACATTCTTCTAGATCATAAATGTGTTATCGTTCCAACACTAAACTCTTTCATCGACTCCACCAATGTAAAATTGGTTATCAACAAAAGGATAATGAGCTCATAAAAGTCAAATAAAAGAGGAATAATGAAGAAATATTATTAGGGGTTTTGGTGGGAGTGACGGTTATTTAATTACAGAAAAGGAGACTAAATCTCCTTATATACATAAGGATTTCGGTTAACCTATATCGAGCCTAACCCGATATACATTAATACATAGGGCTCACTTTGGAGAGTTTGAATCTCGAGTTGTATCCGATCCAAGAGCAATTTGGGCCATTGAATATTTATAGGATATGAGCCTAAATTAACCTTGACCAATATGAGTAATATGGTCATGTTGTTTTTAAATATTTTTGTTGGATTATATCCCAGGCATCATTGGGCTACATGGACCACCATCTTCGGTCATTGGAAACTTTTCCGATTAGTTTTTCGATCACTTTAACCTCTATTGACGAAAATTCTTTCACCCACATGATCACCGTCGTCGACCTTACGTTTTTGGGGAAAATCATTTTTTTGGAAATTTTTTGCCGATCACGAGCCGTACAACTTTGTTTGAAAAGCTGGACGGATTATAAAAATGTGTATAGATTTGTAAAGACATTAAGTATTATATTTAATTTAATATAATATTTAGCATACACATTTTTATAGCTATAAAATGCCAATTTTAACCCTGCTTTTTCAGCCGTTCGATCAGATCGAGGAACCATTTTCCTTTCGAAGCCCATGAACGAAAAAACCCATATACCCGTTTTAGCCTTCTCTCTGTATATAATCCAGTCAAAATCTTTATCAGCAAAGCTCATCTGTACAAAATGCTTCTCAGGCATTCCTAATCCCTTCGTATTTCCCAGATTCCTCAGTCTTCCAGTGAAGGAATGCTGCATATTGATTGTTATTTCTTCTGTCTCCCATTGATTTTCTCGCGTCTTGCTTCGATTTTGGATTTTCAGAGTTTTCTTGTGTTGGTCCAATGTCCCATCGCCGTCAGACGATTTCCCTTCGACCTGCGATGCTACGATTGGACCCAGATCAAACGTATCCTGATGAGAAATCTGCGAATCTTTGTAATCTGATTCACGGAGCCCTTTCCAGCGATTACATTTTCCCTTTAGCAGATGAAAGATTTCTTTATTTAGTTGGAATTGCCGATTTGAATTTTATGCGTCGATGGAGGCGATGAAATTTTCCCCAGATGATCGAAGTTGATTATACTGTGCGAAATTTATTTCTCTTTTTCCATCTTGGCTGTTTTTTTTAAACAAATGGTAGTTCTTTTTTGAAATGAAGCTGATGAGGAGAAGCCTTTATGGCATGAATCAGTTGCAGCTTAATCTTGCGCAACCATGGATGGAAATCATTCATGGGGGTTTGCTTTGCTGCAATGAGTAATGTGCCAAAATGCTAATCTGAGGCTCGTAAAGTATGGATTTTGATTAACCCCTTTTGAAGTTGAGCTAACCTTCAGAAGAACATTGTTACTGTTATTTCTTGGCCATGTTTTGATTCAGGGGAAAGCAGGAATTGTTGCGGATGAAGAAAGGCCGCTCAGAAATAAACAATGAGCTCTTTGAATGCATGCTTGCGAACATGAACAAACAAGCACAATGAACCTTACCAAAGCTTGATATATATTCTTCGAATCTGACTAGGAATACTTGCTGGATTGCTGGATGTCCTTGGTGGTTTTAAGTCTATGCAAACTGAAGAACCTTTACTAGACATGCTGCAAAAATTCTGAGCCTAACAATTAACAACAATGTTTCTAGACTCTCCGAAATGGCGAACTCAAGCTGCGTTGTTATCGAGCAGAGGAAGAAGCAAGCAACATTGTAATGTAGCAGTTTCTGGACCATAATACCAGTTGCTTAACACCAGGGCAAAGCTAGAAACTAGAAAGGATTTTTTTTTCGAAATAGAAAGGGATTCTTTAGTTACTTGGAACTTGTCACAATTACTAATGGCAGATTCCAACAAATTTTAGATGCACCAGCCGTGTGTAAACCAGTATAAGTTCCGAACCACATAACATAAACTAAGCTCGAAATTTTCAGCGTGTCACGCAATTCCGAATGCGGATGGAATTCTGCCTGATAAGTTTTCAACACAAAAGCAATAATCCGGTTTGAATTGCGGCCTTATTCAAGTTAATTTCGGACGCTTAATTTCATTTCGAATAGTTCGGATATACAAATTTCGGGTTGAATCTGAATTTCGGCAGAATCGGGCCGAAAAATCAGAAAACGAGTCAACGATGCCTTGAGAAACTTCATTTCTGCAACTCGCCCGGGTAAGCTCAAGCCCATAAAATTCCAGCCCAGCACATTTCATATTTTCCGAAACGGCAGCGGATTTCCTGGTGATACATATTGTCGTTGCTCAGTTCAGAGAGTGAGCACAGAGCAGTGCGACGACGATGCGGAGAACTCTGACCTCCGTCACCGGTAGAGCTTACGCAGCTGTTCATAACGCAACTTCTCCACCTGGACCCAACAGTAAACTATTCGTTGCAGGTCTTCATCTCTCCCTCTCTCTTGTTTCGTCCACGCTAGTAGGTCCGATCATTCACCTTCATTGGTTAATGGACAAATTCGATTTTGTTCCAGGTCTGTCATGGTCGGTGAACGAGAAATCATTGAAAGACGCGTTCTCGTCGTTCGGTGAAGTGACAGAAGGTAATTCGAGTGACTACTCAGTTGATGAAAAATCCATTTCTATCTCTTGATTCCAAAAATTTGTTTCCTGATAAGTGATCACCACCTGTTCGACGAAATGCCTGAACGAGTTTGAATTTTTCTTTCTGTGTTGGCCAGTGAGGATTGCGTACGACAGAGAGAGCGGGAGGTCGAGAGGGTTCGGGTTCGTGAGCTTCACGAAAGAGGACGAAGCCATGGTTGCGAAAGATGCAATGGATGGCAAGGTATAAGCAGAAGAAAGCTTTTGATTCAAGTTGAGAAATTTCAGAGTTTGAACCTTTGGGGGATTTTCTTTTGTGTTGTTTTTGCAGGCATTGCTAGGTCGACCATTGAGCATAAGCTTCGCCCTCGAAAGGGTTCGTGGCGGTTCGCCAGTTGTTCTCCCTCGACTGTCTAATGCAACGAACCATCCTACAAATTCTTAATTCCTCCACTCTTATATATGGATATGTAATCGGTCTTGTTCGGTATGGGTTGATTTTAAACCATTTAAGTGTTGTTAGTACTCCCGTCCATCGTATACTTTACTTTTCTGATATTGGAATAATTCCTCACACGTTACAGAACAGATTTTATCAAACGCTAGTAATCGACGAATGCAACAACACAGTGTAGAATTTAGCGCAGAAATTCGGTTAATGATCGTAGTAATCAGTGTTTATGAGACGTAAGATTATTGGTTGAAATAATCGAAATTTCGACGAGGGTATTTGTGGGCAAAAATCGAAAACAAGGTAGAAATATAATAATTGATAGATAATCGTATAAAAATATTCAACATTCAAAAAGCTCAGGAAAGTAAAGTAAGATTTCCAACATCGTAATTAGCATAAACGGCGACTTACAAAACTTAAAACACCACCAAAGCGGTGGCGCCGTTTCCGGCCGCCACAACCGCATCAACCCCGCCGCCTCCTGCTCCGGCAGCCTCGTCGGCACGAGCAGCAGCAGAATTGTAAATGCACTTGTAAACGAGTAGGCAAACTTCAAGAGACAGGACGGTCCCTACCATCCAAAGAGCCACTGTGCTCAACAATATCGTCATCTTTTTCTATCTCCTTTAAACTTCTCTCCCTCTGCTTTTGCGTAAATTTGTAATAATGATATGAACAAACGATTCCACAGTATTAATATTACTATATAATGGATTAATGGCGTTGGAGCTCTGGTTAATTAATTAGCTGGTTTTGATTTTTTTGCAGAAAATGGAGGTGGACGCGGTGTCGTGCTGCATCGGAGAATTTGCTAATCGTCGGGGAACAAATGGTTTGTTGGGATGTTAATTGAGAGTGGGACCCGCATGGTTATGTTAAACCGGACATGGGTGGATTCATTCGGTTAGATTACTGGTTTATTGGGTTGGATGTTGATTTGGCTATAAAATTGATTGGATTGTAAGTTAATTTAATGATGGTTGTTTTAGAGATTTGTAATGGTCGAGAGGTTTTTATTTCGAATTTCGCCATTTTAGTATTCACTATTCATTAGGATCGTAAGAGGTTGGCTCATAACATAAACTCAAAGACGTAATAAGAGTCTTTCGTTTGGAATAATCGCATTATGAATTGATTTGTTCACGTTGAAGAACGACCATTCGGATCGAATGAACTCTATATCAACTAGCTAGCTAGTGATGATTGCTCCGTATTTAAGGTTTGGTTTGGTTTGGGTTACTTTTGTGACATGGAAATATTGCAGAAAATGGCGGTGGGCCCGCAATGGTGTTTGCATGGATGTGAATATTGCAACTATATATAGACTGCATAGTTAAATACATGGATATTATTAAATTTTAATTTACAATTATTAAATTATCGATTAAGTTATGTTCATTAAATATTATAATTTCAGTATTTTTTTAGACGAAATTTTGACATGGTCCAACATAATTAACATTTAGAGCATAAGTTAACTATCAAGTTATTAACTCATCATTTTATCAAAACTCACTATTTAAAGATTACTATATTTATATACTTTGAAGATGTTTATAGAAATTTATTCACTAAATAATCACCAACCAATTGATGTTTTAAAATAATGAATTTTCAGCTAAACCATAACCTAAATACTTATTTTGTTGGGCTACATCAGCATTTCGTAAAATTTTTTGGTTTAAACACCAAATAAGTACTTGTTTTGTTTCTAACAATTTCTGGGCTCCGTCATCACGGCGGCGATTATCCTGTTATTTTCTTTTGGTCGTATTCCGCCGTAGGCCGGTGTTCAGTTTGTAGCTGGAATATTTTCTGCCGTTCGCGGGTGAAAAAGGTTATGGGCTGTGAACACGGCATCGAATTCATTGACTCATTCGAATAGTTAGTGTGACCGCAAATTAAAATTTAATGATATCTCGTATATTTAACTCATATCACTCCATCATTAATTAAAGACGGACATAACAATTATATTCGCTAATTCACGTTGCAACCTTAGCCATTCTAGTTAGGCTGTATTTTGCAGAGGGGAGACGTGACGTGCTGCATGGGAATTTTGCTATGATAATCGTCACGAAACCAAGAAGAATCAAACCGGCAGGTTAAACCGGTCGGTCCTGGATGTTGGATTAATCAGGCTTTAATTACTTTTTTGATATTGGAATAATTCCTCACACTTGATATAATAGATTTGTCTTATACATCTTTATTAGAGTAGCGATTTTTCAAACACGAATGCAACAACGCAATGCAGATCACACGAGTACTGGGCGAGTTTTTTCATTAAGAACTAAGTAAAATTTTGTGGAAAAATTCGTTTAATGACCATAATTAATAGTCGATTTTCATGAGATGTAAGATTGGGATTGAAACGATCGAAATTCCGATCCAGGTTTTTGCGAGAAGCAAGGTAAAAATATAATTAAACAACATATATGGATTGAACAATCATTATAATTTTTGATAAAGGAACAATCATTATAATTTATAACCAAACATAAAATTTATGATTATTCAACATTCAAAATAGCTCCATAAAGTAAGATTTCCGACATCGTAATTAGCATAAACGGGCGACGTACAGACAAAACCCAGCCAACTTATATAAAACTTAAAACACCACGAAACCAAAGCTCACACAATCAAACGGCGGCGGCGCCTCCGGTTCCCGCCGCCCCCGCAACAACAGCTCCTCCGCCTCCCGCTCCGGCCCGCGCCATAGAAACTGCTCCTCCGCCTCCTGCTCCTCCGCCTCCCGCTCCGGCCCGCGCCATAGAAACTGCTCCTCCGCCTCCTGCTCCTCCGGAAGCCGCATTGCCACGAGGACCAGCAGATTGAAGCCTCCTACGGTCGAAGTAACTGTAAATTCGAAATAAAGTGTCAAGGATCATGGAAGCCAGCGAGATATATAGAAGAATCAGTAGAAACCTCATCGGCGACATAAATTTTGTAATGATATGAACAAACGAGTCCACAGTGTTAATATTACTATACAATGGCGTTGGTGCTTTGGTTAATTAATTAGCTCTGGTTTTTATTTTTTGCAGGAAATGGAGGTCGACACGGTGACGTGCTGCAACGGAGAATTTGCTAATCGTCGGGAAATTAACTGACAGTGGGACCCGAATGTGTTTTGCAGATAATGGAGGTGACTTGCTGCAGGAAATTATAGGCTTGGCAGTATTATTCGTGCCTACGCGTATTTGAGCCTATTCGATTTGATTGGAATGAAGAATATTTGTAGTGAATGGGTTATAAGGTGAGTATGGAAAATATTCACTAAAAATAAATAAGAATAAGTATCCGTCCCATATCCATACACATACCCTATCCATTCTGTAAAACTACCTTACAACCGTTACATAATAAGTTATCAAACATAATCCTAAATGTAAGATCCCTAGTTTTATTTCCAATTTAAAGTGGCTCTTTACTCTTCACGATCACGATTTCACGAATCCACCTCCAACATTACCCTCACGATTATGTGGCAGTCTTATTTTTAAAAATTTTAATTAAATTGTGTGGAGATGGAAATACTACGGATATTCGATACCTACAGATTCAAAATAAATATCAATATTGAGATTCGAATGGGGATAGAAACGGGGACGAAAATTTTATAAATAAATATAAAAAATTATGCAATAATCTTTCGGAAACAAAGAAAGGAGAAAATGAATGGAGGTTTACTAGGTAAATTATTGATGAACTAATAATATAAAACCTTAATCTAAATTCTCTCCTACAAACTTTAATTATTGTAAGGTAATGGTTTATACGAAACTATTAAAGAAGAAGAAGTTTGGCCGAACCCCTTTAATTTACAAACAAAAACATTTTACAACTTTTATGGAATAATCTTATAAGTAACTGTAAAAAAGTTTAATTAGTGTAATTACTAACGGTTTTTTTATACGGTCAGTAGTTAACAATTTTAACTATAATCATTTTGTCAACCCTATTCATACATTAAATAAGATGTTAGAAATATCTATATAGCGTGAATTTCTAATGTGTTCTCATTACATATATGCAGAAAGCAAGTCAATCTGAAATTTTTTTATACTAACATAACACTAAGTAAAATTATTTTTTAACGTCATTTGGTCATTATTTACGGGATTATCATAGAGAAACTTGATTTTTAGCCATTTTCAACATACATGTCAAATATTAATCGATTTGGACATTTTGAAATTTTAATATCAAAATGGCTCATTTCCATATGTGTTACCCTTTAGAAATTGACTAATTTTGACATGAAATTTTTTTAATTTTAAATTGACTAATATTTGACTTGTACGTTGGGAATGACTAAAAATTGAGATTTCACCTTGTTAAGTTCTTCTGTAATAGTCAAATGAAAGTTAAACAATATTTTCAGGTTTTGATTGTTGTTATTAGTGCAAATGTAATCCATCACATCACTGACGCTCTCACTTTGAAGTTCATGGCTATTCGTTTGGCTCACCCTCGCAGCAGGATCTCATCCTCACAACAACATTTCCATCTTCTCTGATTCAGCTGAAGCGGTCCGTCTCCTGAACTATGTAGCTGGTGAAATTAGAGTAGGCCAAACACTTCGAGAATGTCGATCCATTTTATCTACCTTATCATTAATCATAATTTAGCATGTCCTTTGTATGGATAACAACACAATGAGTCTTTTTCTTATCCTGCGATCAGACATCCTTTTTCTTTATCTCATTGTATGCCATAATTTCTGTAGTTTTTCTCTTTTTGCGTATCAAAACATGATACCTTCGGATAATAAAAAATTATGATTGAAATTCTTAGATTATTTAAATCTAGAGAATGATCCAATTAAGAACAATACAAGAAATCTAAGATGAAGAATAATCATATTGTAAAATCGGTTGGATAATGATAATAATAATAATAATATTAACCTATATAACGTGTTACAATTTACAATTTGATTAAGGTTTCTTGTGCGAACCGAAACGTACCGAAACGTACCGAAACGGAGACTTGCTGTTCGGTTCAACGAATCAGAATAACAACAGATATTAATTCCGTAGTCCTTCCGCGTCCCATTCCCCCAGAATATCCACCACCACCACCGCTCCGGCGACTCCACCGAAACGAAACCGAGCAAAAATGGAATCCGCCGGCGAGAAGAAGATCGGTCCCACCGACGCCGACATCACCGCGCTGGTCAATTCCTTCAGCGAGATCACCTCCTCCACAAGAGAGGAAGCCGCTTTCTACTTGGAGAGCCACCAGTGGGATCTCGACACCGCCGTCTCTACCTTCCTCGACCACGACAACAACGCCGCCTCAGCTCTCCTCGAGGCCTCCGCCGCCGCTCAAGCTGCTCATCCTCCTGCGGGCGAGCAGGCTCCTCCGCTGTCTCCCCCTAGGTCGCGATCGCGGTCGCTGTCTCCCGCTCCGGGGACTACTTCTAGGTTGCCTCAGGAGCCGAGATCGAAGGAGGATAAGAAAAAGAAGAAGAAGAGCTCCAGTGGTGCCAGTGGGAGTAGGAATCGCGGCGGAATCAGGACTTTGGCTGATCTGAATCGTAATACTGCTGGCTCGGATAGCGATGATGATGAGGATGACGACGAGGAGATGCAGGAGTATTATACTGGTGGTGAGAAGAGGTAATTGAAAAACCTTGAAAAAGAACTAGCTGAATTCTTCACTGTTTCAAGGAATTTTTTTTAGTGTATTTGCATCCTGTAATACTGCTGCTGATGATGAAATTATTCTTGCTCTCTGTATTTGCTGCTAACAAAGCTATTCTCTTGAAGTATCTGCGTACTTATGATTGTGATGGTGATGATGAGAGTGTTCTTGTGCTGATGATGCTGACGATTTTTACCTTATGTCTTGTGGTGGCAGCGGAATGCTGGTTCAAGATCCTTCGAAGAACTACGATGCAGATGCAATATTCGATCATGCTAAAAATTCTTTGGCAGTTCAAAGGCCTGAGGATATTGCTCGGGCTACTGCTCCTGCTTCAAAGAGCTTTACTGGAACAGGGAGGCTACTCTCTGGAGAGACGGTCCAGTCTACTCCTCAGCCGCCTGCATTTGTCAACCATACCATCACTCTCTGGAGAAATGGCTTCACTGTGGACGATGGTCCTTTGAGGAGGCTTAATGATCCTGCAAATGCCGACTTCCTGGAGGTAATGCTTAACCATGTGTTCTGGTTGTTCTCGTTTGATTAGGGTACTGTAGGTACTGAATAGTACTGATTATACTGATTATCTAACGGTTCTCAGCTTGTGAAGTTTACCATTACATTAGGAAATTATTGTGTGTTGAAGTTAGCTCTATGTTTCTAGCTTATTTTGGATTCAGGATAACTGGTTCAAATTTTGATTGGAGGTCTCTTCATTATCTGCACACACTTTTCCTTATTAGTAGCTCTCAGCTCGTACCAAGAAATTGGGTAATGTTCAAGTGTTAAGCTAAGCTCTACGTTTGCTAGAGTAGATAACTGGTTCAACATTTGTTTGTAGTATGTGAACTGACTTTTTTTATATCTAATGGTTCTCAGCTTGTGATGTTTAGCATGGATTTAGGACACGTTAAAGTGTTGAACTATACTATGTTCCTGGCATATTTTACTGGATAAGTGGTTTGAAGCTTGGTGAAGTACCATGAAATTAGTTCACTTTTACGTCTTTAAACTAGATCTATGTTTCTGTATATTGCCTAGCCATGCGTGTCACAGTGTGAAGTTTGAATCTTTTGATCGTTTTACGTTATTCATACCGCCATCATAAAAGCTGTGTTTTCCATATATTTATGTACCATTTGTGTGCTGTTCACTTGTTTGAATCCTTTTCATTATGCTAATCAGTACTGATAAAATGATTCTAAGCTTGTGAAGTTCACCATGTATTTATGCTATGTTTAAGTCTAAGCATCTAACTTAGCTCGATGTTTCTGTTTATTAGTCACCGTGTATCCTGTACTCTCGATGTTGCGTGTGAAGTCTTTTATCATGTTGCTTAGCATCTTGAGTATTGATTTAGCTCCGAAGTTGTCTGTGCTTATGACTGATCTTCCATGTAATCAATCACATTTTCAGAGCGTGAAGAGGTCCGAGTGCCCGAGGGAGCTGTTTCCACCAGACAGGAGAACCGAAGTCCATCTCGATCTCGTGAAACGCGATGAAAACTACACAGTAAAAGACTCCTCCCTTCTCCTTACTCCCTCTCTCCCTCTCATTATCATCCCTTCCCATTTGCCAATCTCCCTGCCTTTTTCAGGAGCCAAAGAAGACACCTGCAGCAGCTGCCTTCCAAGGCCTGGGCCGGACTCTAGGGGCCTCCACATCCTCCTCCTCCGCAGCTCCGGTCACAACTGCTCCACAGCCGTCCACCGGACTTACCGTAGACTCCGCGTCCCCGAGGACATCGATCCAGTTCAGATTGGCGGACGGGACGAGAATGGTCTCCCACTTCAACTTGCACCACACTGTGGGAGATGTCCGAGCTTTCATCGTGGCTTCAAGACCTGGCGAAGTGGCCAACTTCCACCTGCAGACGATGGGGTTCCCTCCCAGACAGCTCAACGATCCAAACCAGACGATACAGGACGCTGGGATCGCGAATTCCGTCGTCATCCAGAAATTCTAGCTGCTGTCTCTAGTTTCAGTGTTTGATTGCTTCATGTGAAGTGTTGAAAGAGAATCTTTTGACTGAATCAACTGTTATATTGGAAGCTAACTAGCTCGAAGAGTGTCCTTTTTTTTCTTGTGGTATTGTATTGTACACTTGTGTTATTGTTCTTGTGGTATCAGGGAATGTCGAAAGAGGGGTTTTTTTACGACGAGGAATCATTTCATATGCGTTATTGTGACATTGCAATCAGGTAAATTTCGGGCTAGTGTATCTTCTAACACCTCTACTTATTTAAGAGGACCGGAGGTGTTACACGAGGTTAACGAGAAGTGTTCTCTACAAAAATTAAATTTAGCATCTCCAAGTTGAAAATTGGTATAACTACCACATTGGTTGCGCCTCGTTGACTATAAATTTTTCATAAACTCAACTTTCTTTTCATAGCCTCCTCGTTCGCTCTGTAAATCTTTTATATCACTCAACTTTCTTTATCTAACCTCTTTTAATATCATTCAAGTATTTGATTACCTTCTCTCAACTCAACTTTCCTAAAAAATATTATTTTATTTGTCAAATTAAGCCGTTTGTGAATCTGTCACAAATTATATAGCAATTTTTAGTTTTAACTTTTAAAAAGTACAAATTTATGCAATGTTTTCTTCATAAATTGAGGGCTAGTAAATCTTCTAACACCTCTACTTATTTGAGCAGACCGAAAGTATTACAAGAGATTAACAAAAAATGTTCTCTACAAAATTCAAATTTAGGATCTTCAAGTTGAAAATCAACAAAACTACCACATTAGTTGCACCACGCTCTACGAATCTTTCATATCACTCAACTTTCTTTATCTCTCGAACTATAACTTAATGCAATGTTTACTTCATAGAACCCAAATGATACAAACCTAACCACAAGATTTTGGTTTGAGGTGGTTGGCCACAATTTCTTAGGGGGTGGTTTGTTTGAGTAGAAGAAGGAAGTCAACTACTCAAGCTACCAAGTCAACACGGCAAAAATGAAGTGCATTTATTATTATTGTTATTAATTCATTTATTTGTGATTGATTAATTGAGTCCACTTGCATCCTTTTCATCATTAAAAGAACATGGACTTCTCTTTTCCTTTTCAATTTATGATTCAAGTATCTCTTTTGTTGATAAATAAGACATGTTGTGGATGGCTTTCGTAGGGTTCGAGATATTTGATCGGATTGTGTAGAATTTGTAATAATAAATCAAACTGGTTTTGAGACATCTGATCAAATTGTGTAAACTTTGCAATAAAAATTAAAATAGAATTGTGATTTAGAAAACTACTATTAATTTATTATAATCTTCGTATAAACCTTTCCCATCAATTTTTTTTATGTATTTTGATTAGTCGTATGTCTCGTTGTAAATCCCTTTTTCCGTTTTGCTAGAGTGTAGAAAATAGATCATAATGTAGTTTTAAGTAGACTTTACTAACGAATTTATAATATTTGAAGAAATTCGATTAGACTGTGTACGAAATTGACGAATTTACCCATTTTAACCACTAAATCACATTTAATTTGCATTCTAAATTTGCTTACCATATCTTAACTGTACTTTAATTAATGGATTAGTTAAAAAGAAAGCAACTAACCAACAATTTTAGTTAACCAGAAAACCCACTAACACACAGAAAAGGGACCAAACAGTAATTCGGTGGCAAACTTTCAAATTGCTCCTCAAACGTTCTGGTATTTCTGTTTTGTTTGTTTTAATTTTTTTTATAACGTCCGTGTTTCTTCTGCAAATGAATATTTAATACTGTTCTTCAATGAACACACGCTCACAGCAAAGCAAGCATCGCCAGAGAATAATCAATTTCATTTTCTTTTTATATAAATTTTCAGTTTTTATTTTTGTTTATCAGTCAGTTTCATCCTTTTTTTGTTTTCTTCGATTGCCCTTTTCTTTCTTCTTCCTCTCCCCACCTCTCTCAGACGAAATTGGGGTTCGCTGCAGCAGCTGCAAATTCATCAACAGTTCTAGGGTTTATGATCGATCAAACCCCTTCATAATTTCCCCAAAGAGAAGTGTTGATTCCCACGGACATCGTGAATGTTTGTAAGTTCTGAAAAGCTCTGCTCTTTCTCTATTTTGTTCGCTGTGTTGACTGTTGGTGATATGGCGGAGCTCTGTTTGAAGTAAGGGGTTTTCGTAAAAAATCTGAGCTGAACGAGTAAATTGAGCTTTTGAGGAGGTGGGAATTTTGAATTAGGAAGGAATAGGGGGTTTGTTTGTGTTCAGAGAGATATGATCAAGCAGATATTGCAGAAGTTACCTCGCAAACCATCGAAATCGTCGAGTAATGAGAGCAGTAATGGTGACGCAGCTGGATTCAATGGTTACTCTTCCAACAACTCGAAACCAGCTCCAGTTAGTTCGAAATTGGTTGGAAATCCGTTTCCTGCTTCGGGTGTTTATGAGCCATTGCCTAGCTTCCGTGACGTTCCCGCCACAGAGAAGCAGAATCTTTTCATCAGAAAGCTGCAAATGTGCTGCGTGGTGTTTGATTTCACCGATCCGACGAAGCATCTCAAGGAGAAAGACGTCAAGAGGCAGACTTTACTCGAGCTGGTCGATTACGTTACCTCCGTAACGATGAAATTCAACGAGATCGCAATGCAGGAGATCACCAAAATGGTCTCGACGAATCTGTTCAGAGCGCTTCCTGCCACGAACAAGATTCTTGAAATGTACGACTTGGAAGAGGAAGAGCCGACGATGGAACCTTCCTGGCAGCATCTCCAGATTGTTTACGAGCTTCTCCTTCGGTTCGTGGCCTCCTCGGAGACCGATGCCAAGCTCGCCAAGAGATATATTGATCATTCGTTCGTGCTGAGGCTGCTTGATTTGTTTGATTCAGAGGATCAGAGGGAGAGGGAGTATTTGAAGACGATTACGCATCGTGTCTATGGGAAATTCATGGTTCATAGGCCTTTTATAAGGAAATCCATCAATAATATATTCTACAGGTTCGTTTTTGAAACGGAGAGGCATAACGGGATTGCTGAGATCCTCGAGATACTGGGGAGTATTATTAACGGATTTGCCCTGCCGTTGAAGGAAGAGCATAAGTTGTTTCTGGTTCGTGCTCTGATTCCGCTTCATAAGGTTAAATGCGTATCATTGTATCACCAGCAGCTTTCTTACTGCATAACTCAGTTTGTGGAGAAAGATGTCAAGCTTGCTGATACTGTGATTCGAGGGCTATTGAGGTATTGGCCCTTGACGAATAGCTCGAAGGAAGTGATGTTCCTTAGTGAGTTGGAAGAAGTTTTGGAAGCTACTCAGGTGGCTGAGTTTCAGCGGTGTATGGTCCCGTTGTTCCGGCAGATTGCTCGTTGCCTCAACAGTTCTCATTTTCAGGTATTGCAGGCTAATTTTCATGTCTTGTTTCGCAATTATGATGGTATATATTCTTATTATTTGCTCATTCGAAATGCTTGATCTCTGAACCAATGTCACTAGGAACGACTGCGATTTTGGATGGCTTGGTTGTTAACAAAATGTTTACTTTGGATGGCACTTTGACTTTTCTCTTGGTCTATGTAGTTGTCTTGCTGAAGGTTCCTCTGTCGTTTCGAGCTTTTCTCGAGATGTTTACTGCACTTGGAAGCGGGTTTCCTTGTTTCTATCAATCGCTGTTGATGCCTGAATGCGTTACTATTCTCAAGTTCTTAGTTCTGTTCTTGTCTGCATAAACGCTGCTTGGAGATTTGATGTCTGAATTAGTGTTATTCATTTATATGACTGATCCAATGTTTTAGTTCACATCCCTACTTGCTGCCAATCTAAAACACTAAGAACACTCTTTCAGGTGGCGGAACGCGCGCTGTTTCTATGGAACAACGATCACATACGGAACCTAATCACGCAGCAGCAGAAGATCATCCTCCCCATCATCTTCCCAGCACTAGAGAGGAACACCAGGGGACACTGGAACCAAGCTGTTCAAAGCCTGACACTAAACGTGAGGAAGATCTTCTCTGACTCCGATGCAGAGCTCTTCGAGCAATGCTTGTCCAAGTTCCAAGAAGACGAAGCCAAGGAGAGGGAGGCAACCGAGAGGCGCCAGCTGATCTGGCAGCAGCTGGAAGACATTGCAGCCGCCTCCCCCACAGCAGCTGTGCTTGCCTCGAGGCTCGCCACCTCGGTCGCCATTGCAACCGGACCAAGTCCACAAGCTTCAACCGGCTAGACGATAATTGGGACTAAAGCTATGGCTCTGTGAGAAAATTAGAGGGGAGAAAGGGCGTGGAGGAGTTTGTGTATTATAGAGGATTTGATTTATATAGAGAGGTTTTTTTTATTTCCTTGTATTAGCACAAATATGAGTTGCTTTTGATAATCCATTCTTCCAAAATTTGTTTTGTAAGCCTTGTCTGGTTCGAATTCGATTCCATATCATAGGTTTGTCGAGTATTCCGCGCTAGTCGGGACTCGCTCTTAGCCCGAGTAGGCCAAGACTCGAGCTGAAAAGCATTGAATCTTGAGGTTTCCAAAGCTCGTAGCTGGAACCGAAATGTTGCATCAGAAATGGAGACAGTCTACGAAGTTCTTCCTGACCGAGAAGAAGGGTTGTGTACCGGTGAGTTAAGCTCACCTATGATCCAAGCTTGGTTTATGTCCATTTTTAGTCGAGTTCGAGCTGGAACATTGAAACTCATTTTGAGTACAAGTTGCAAAACTGAAACTCTAGATCTCCCTTTTCACTTTTCTGATTTTCGGGTCGGGATCTTCCATTTCTCTTGTAAAGTTCGAGATGATTTGAAACGAGTTGGACCGGTCGTTTTTCCCCGGGTCGGGTCATTTGTTTTAAGGCTTTCCTCCCTTCTGTGCCTGGGCTGCAATAAATGGCCCAATTTCTGCCTAGCAAAGCACTGGGCAGCCTTCTTAACTTCAACAGCCCGTCAAGCTTATTCGGGTCATGGGCCGGGTCTTGGGCCGGGTCTTATGTCAATAGAATTGACGGCGCCAATTCCAACGGCTTCTGTAACCGGATAATAACGGTATCGTGTCCAGTTCTCTTACACACACCATGGAAGCTGCAGGAAGTTGCTTTCCACATCCAGATTGCTCCAAATTTGTGCCAGACTGAAAAGTTTCAGAGGTGTTCCATATCTCTAAATCGGGACGATGATTCAGCTGGGGAATTGCAGTGGGATGATGCAACAACGTCCAAGAACTCTGACCCCTCTGGTTCAGAGAGCTCAAAGACGCAGTCTGTTCGTGGCACAAGCTCTCCCTTCCAGAACCCAGGTGATTTTTTTTGCTGTAAATTGTAAATTCGCGCCACCTGTTTGTGGAAATTCCGCAATGGAAAATTTATTTGGCTGTAGAGGATAATGGAGAGCATATCAGTTGGCAATGAAGTCGGCGGTGCTGGTGGTGCTTACTCGTATAATGCTCTGAAGAGATTGGATCAAATTTGGTCCAGCATCTGCTCAGATGAAGCAGGTATACCAGTAGATAGAACCCTAGCAAAAGATTGAAACTTTGGTTTGAGAAATTCAAAATTTTGACTGCAGTGTCTCAAGAGCCTCAGAAGGTAGTCCTGACTAATCCAGGGTTATCAAGTGATTCTGATCTTGATATGAAGGCAGTTGAGAAATTTGACGTGGTAGTTTGTGGGGGAACTCTGGGAATCTTCGTAGCTACTGCATTGAGTGCCAAAGGTCTTAGAGTGGCCATTGTGGAGAAGAATGTTCTACAAGGGGTATGAAAAATTTGTTGTTAGAGTTCAATTTTAGCGTCTAAGGCATGTTTTTTTTAAGAAAGATTAGTTGTTCTAGAGACAACAAGAATGGAACATCTCGAGGAAGGAGCTGTTGGAGCTTGTGGAAGTCGGAGTTTTGGCCGATGAGGATATCGAACAAGCTACATCGTCGAAGTTTAATCCTGTGAGTAATGCCAGTACTATGTCTTTTTGTGGTACTGTTGTGATTCATGGTTAGTATGACCCTGGTGCAGAATAGATGTGGATTCGAGGATAAGGGTGAAATATGGGTTGAAGACATTCTTAACCTTGGTGTTTCGTAGGTGTCTTCTTACTTAGTAACCATTGTTCTAACCATAGTTCAATAATTGCTTCTGAAATTTGATTTGATTGATGATTCGCAGACCGGCGAAACTGATAGACATAGTGAAGAACCGGTTTATCGCACTCGGAGGAGTCATCTTCGAAGGTTACACGCTTTCCAGCATCTGTGTCTATGAAGATATTGCGGTAAGTCCACCTACTAGACTCTCCAAGCAATGTAATGACATGTAATCTAATGTAGATAGGTTTCTGTTTTAAAGGCTTTGCAGCTTGCAGAGGGTAAAATCTTATCGTGCCGACTCGTGCTCGATGCAATGGGGAACTTTTCTCCTGTGGTTAGGCAGGTAATGTTTCCTTGTACTTCATAGTTCATACTATCATCATAGCAAGAGATGGAATTTGGAATTGAAATGATCTGTGTTTCTCTGTTATTTCAATCACCAGATTAGAAGTGGAAGGAAACCTGACGGTGTTTGTCTCGTAGTCGGAACCTGTGCTCACGGTTTCGGGGAAAATTCGACAAGTGATGTTATTTACAGCAGCTCATCGTTTAAGAAGATCGGAGATTCAGAAGTACAGCTATTCTGGGAGGCGTTTCCTGCAGGTTCTGGTTCGTTGGACCGTACTACTTACATGTTCACCTATGTTCGGCCGCAACCCGGATCGCCAAAACTGGAGGAACTGCTCGAGAGCTACTGGGATTTGATGCCGAAATATCAGGTGCCATTGATGCTAGCTTAGCTTAGCTTCTTGTGTTTTTTTAGTATGGAATCTGTGAAAACTAGTTATGTGACTGGTTTAAGATTCTCTGCAGGGGATCTCCCTTGAAAGTCTTGAAATTCAACGAGTCATATATGGAATCTTTCCTACATATCGAGACAGGTAAATTCGTAGGCGGAGAATTCAAATAGTTAGTGAACTGAAATAACTAGAGAATTTGATTGTATATGCTATTTAAGAAACAGATTATTTCGAACCAGTTCTCATGGATACGATGATGGCTAAGTTTTTTCGTGCTCATATCTATCTGACATATTAAGTTCCTAACGTGGGAGGATCGATGTTACAGTCCGTTACCAGCCGCCTTTAACCGCATCTTACAGGTTAGGTTTGTAGCCATACCAACATGTGTAAAGCTCATGTCGGATAATGACTCATCAAAGTTACTATTTGCTCTGCTCTTTCATCAGTTTGGAGATGCTAGTGGCATACAGTCACCAGTTTCGTTTGGTGGTTTCGGAAGCTTAACGAGACACCTAGGGAGGCTTTCATCTGGTATATATGAAGCAATCAATGGAGATTTCCTAGATGCAGAAAGCTTGTCCCTTTTAAACCCTTACATGGTAAGATTTCTTGGTTTCTTCTCCATGTCACTGTCGGAAGCTCTGCCTTAAACGAACGATGTCCCGTCTTTGTAGCCGAACTTGAGCGCTTCGTGGCTGTTCCAAAGAGCAATGTCGGCCAAGCAAGACTCGAATGCTTATCCGGAATTCGTGAATGACCTTCTTCATGTCAATTTCCAGAGTATGCAGGTTAAGGTCACGGGCTTTACCTGTTCTGTTTATTGCAAGTTTCCATGGTTTTGGTTTCTTATTGCTGTTGTGTTTTTTCAGAAGCTGGGAGATCCAATCCTGAGACCGTTTCTTCAGGTTCGATTTCGAAACCCCTGTGATAAAAAAGAACAAGAAGGTTGTGATAAGACTGATATGCCATTTGGCTCTCAAATGTGATTTGTAGGATGTTATACAGTTTGGTGCTCTTACTAAGACATTAGGACTTGTTATGTTGAACAAACCCCAAATCATCCCATCAATATTCAAACAGGTTAAGCCGCGAATCTCGATCTTAAATCGTATTAGCTAGGCGGAATCTAGAACTACTGATGCCATGAATATGTGAATGTGCAGGTTGGGATTCTGGTGCTTGTGGACTGGTCGGGCCATTTCTTCATGCTAGGTCTTTACACTTTCCTTTCTACATTTGCTGATCCTGCTATTAGGTAAGCACACAACACCATATCATCAAACCCTAATACAATGTTCAATCATTTATCATCTCTTAGTTAGATCGTATGATTTTGGGTTCGCTTTGTTTCGGCAAGGCAATTGTTGAGCTCTTCTCCATCCAAGACCAAGTATGCATGGAACCGTCGTCTCGATGCTTGGAAATATGGTTCTGGTTTAGACTACAAGCTTTGAGTAGCCATGGCTGAAGCTTTTGCCTTGGAACACAAGCAACTGCTTCAATCCCTATGCCATCCTAATTTGTTGCACATATCTGATTTTTTTTTCAACCATTTTATGTAGAAAGAAAGATTCAAATTACACTCTTTTTTTGTGTAAGCTATGGTATCCGACCGACTATCTGAGTTGAGGATGGTTTCGAGGTTAAGGTTTTATTCTTTTCCTAACGTTGTTACGGGATATCAAAATTTGGTTCGCCTTCCAAGTGCAGCCCCTGATACTACTGCACCAACAACTCATCGGTTTCCAATTAAACTATGTTAGAACGGGATACAACAAGATTAATGGAAACCAATTTGAATGCTTATGCTTCCATTTTTAGGATCTAGGGTTGATGAAGCCGTGCGGATCATGTTATATCTGATCGATATTGCCCAATTCAAGCCAATTTAACCCAATAAATGTTATGAATTAGTTAAAAATGATAATGATCGTAACGTGATTAACTTACAAAAATAATTCGGGTTAAAGTTTGTTACAATGATTTTTTAAATGGTTAGAGTTAGTAAACCTTATGCATGTTTAAATAAATGATTAGTGGTAATACGAAAGGTGTTAATTATATACGTTGACATAAAATAATTCAAAATTGCTTATTGATTCATTGTAAATTTCCTGTAAAAGTCACATATTGTATTATATTATATTAATATAAAATTTATAAGACTATATTTTTTTCAAAAGGATGGTATCTGAATTGTCGTTCATCTAAAACATTCAAACGAGCGTATAAAGTGCTCACCGAAGGCACAGACTCCACAAACGAAGCTGTATGGGCCACAGGTTTCCGCAAATGCATTACCTCGATCCTTGCTCACCAACATACAGACAACGGTAAGGAAACAAAATCAACAGAAAACATTAGCAAAACAAGCGCACGCAAACGACTAACTACTAAAATAAAACCAGCTATGAATATGACATGATCTTTATTGGAAAAAAGGCTAGTCTCATGGCTATCCGCCTAATCCGCTTAGTTGAGCAGTTCTGAATTGGTCACCGTAGGCTGGCCGACGGGCTCGAGCCGAGCTTTTTGAGCGACTTGTATGATTTCTGCCCTGAGATTTCTTCGATGTCCATCGGATCACAATAGCATGGTGTGGGTGTTGGCCGAGTCGTGACAACAGTGTTGAGTGCGGATATGATGAGTTGTGACAAAATCATGATGAGGACAACTTCGACAATGACTAGAACAATCAGAACACCACTATAGCAAGGATCTAACGTCATACTACATTTTATTTTTATTCGGCTGTTATTTATATTTATTATTTACAACCTGATTAGTTCCATATAAATGAAGATGGGCTGGCATTTTCCCCAATTGTGCCATCTTAATTGCAAAGGTTGTTTGTTGTGAGCATGAAAGAATAAATAGGGTATTAACTCCCATGGGCTCTACCACATATCTTCCTCCTTAATTGCTAAAGCTAGTCTAAAACACAACCTATACACAATGAGATCGAAATAGATCGCAACCTCTCACGAAATAGATCGAAGAGTTTGTCGAGCTATGGTATGGACAACTTCGTTTGCTGAACGTCGAACAATCCCAAACTGGATATGAAGAGGAAGTCAACATTTTGTATAAAAAAAACTCGCTAACAATGGCACCACCAAACGAGCAAATGATCATATACCTGAGAAAACCAACAAATGTGTCTATCTCAATCAAGAACACAAACCCTACTCCCACTAACTAGACTTCTGATCAAAAGCGGAAGTAGAATGACCAGAGATCATGAACAATTTTTTATGTTTAGAGTGAGTTTCAAAAAAATCTGACGAAATTTAAGACAAAATTTCGATATTTTCATAAGACTTCCTCACTTTAGAACCCAGAAAACCCTTGAACCGCGATCTGAATTCCATTAAGACGAACTTAAGAACTATAGTAATGATAATAAGAAAATACGGATTTCACAAACAATAATTGATAATATATACTGAAACATCATATACAAGAATCAATATAATGCTATATAACTTAATACTTTGTAGCTCACTGATAAGTAATTCCAAGGCTATAAGCTTGAACTAATCCTCATCGTCTTCTGTTGTGCAATGGGTTTGGCCCGGTGGGGACCCGCCTCTTCTCCGATCGGAACTCGACACCTCCCCTTGCTCCGACGAGGCCACCACGGTGAGGACGGAACCTTTGTCGGGTCGCCGTGGAAGGAGTTGAAAACCTTGAAGGAGCAAGTGCTATTGAGAATATGAGGAGAAAGGAAATGACAAGGCAAAATAGCTTCATTTTTGTTTCTTTCTTTTGGGGGGGAAGAGAGGAAGAATGAGAATGTTTGTGAAAGAGATGGATGATGAGTGGGGAGAAATTGAGAGATGTGTCATACATATATAAGGTCAATTCCAAATACTTTAGTGGTCAGTCAAATTTGGGTCTCGTGCCGAAGTAGTCACTTAAGTTAAAACTCGCACGATACGGTCACGTAAGTCTTAACGGTTGTTATGTAGTACATTGACATAGGTTTGACGTTACATCATGATAACTTAATTTTAGACTACATGACATGACATGTTTCATTTGGTGTTAGAATGTGACAACCATATTGTTGTTATGAAATGGCATATATGACGAAAGTCATAACGAAATGGGTTGAAGATACTGCACTGGAGATAATAGGTAAGCACTTAAAACTTAGGTGACCAGTACATTCAATCGAATTGATTATAACATATAAAGGGAGATGAAAAATAACAAAAAATTGTGTCAATTACACCCGAAAAGGTTTAAAAAACAAAATGAATATATATTGAGAAAACAGAACACAGTAATTTCCACAAAAATTTATGAAACAATATAATTAGTGTAACATATGAAAAGTAAAAAAATAACCTATGTACAAAAACAATACAAAACTAACCAATACAACCTCTTCTAGTCTTCTTCATTCATCGCTTGTTGTGTAATGGGTTCGACCCGGTCGGAACCCGCCGCTTCACCGACCGGAACCTCGCTCCGGCGAGGCCAAGGAGAGGATCGCCTGGCCAGAACCCTTGTTGGGTCGCCGCGGGAGGACTCGGAATCGCTCCTAGCGCTGAAGTGTAGATTGGTAGTATGGAGAAAATGATGAGAAATGAAAGGAGGATGCCAAAAAGCTTCATTTTTTTGTCACTTGTAGTACTCTGGATTCGAGGAATTTTGGTGAAAGAGGTGGATGAGAAAAATGAAAATGGAGAAATGGGTGTTCTTCTAAGTGTGTGTATATATGGTGGGTACGATTTAGAAAAGGGTTTTAACTTTTGGAGAGTTGAGATCTTTAGAAAAGGAGACTTGTGTTGATCATGTGTGAACCAAGATTTGAGGCTTTGAGAGAGGTGGCTAATGGGTTTGTGGAAGATGTGTGCAAGAGTCAAACTTGAGCACTAGTGCATATATAATTTGGGTAGATATTGTGGTTGTTTTTTTTAATAATGTTGCATATTGACTCATTCTAATTTCACCTTTGACCCAACTATTAACACAATGGTTTACCACATAATAAAGAAATATTATGTCGGTAAGACCCAACTTGTGTGTACTAATAATATATGGTTTTTTTTTTAAATTGGATAACTCATAATATATGGATAGAAAGGTAATTGAATTATTTTTTTAATATTTTTGACTTTGCACCAATTGGAGTCCTGACGAAAGAGTAATGACCGAAATACTAAACTAGACAGATTCTACGCGGATTTCAATCACTAACATGATACCAAATAAAATTGATTTTTAACTTCATCTGGTCATTATTTACATGAGTTATCTGAATGAAACTTTATTTTTAACCCTTGTCAACATGCGTGTCAAATATTAGTTGATTTAAAATTAAATTTTTTTTTTAAAATGATCAAATTTCCATAGTATAACACACAAAAATTAATAATTTTAATATGAAAATTTTCAAATTAGCTAATATTTAGCATGTCTATTAAAAAGTATTAAAAATTAAGGTTTTATTATGTTAAATTCTTTAAATAAAATTAAAATTGTTAAAAATCAAGATTTCGTTAAAAAAATATTTTCCTTAAAGTTTTACTAATATTAACATTTTTCTGATTCAACCATTTGTTCATTTATATGTACTTGTTAAACCATGAGTGACACGTGGTGTGTCGAGATTCGGCAAATTTAGGCGGCAAACAGTTGAAACCCATTAAAAAATACTATCCAACAATGGGGTGAAATTAAACCTTTTTGTCAAATGGTGATGGTTCATCTGTGAGCATCAACCCAATTGGACACCCCCACTAATATGTGCACCCATAGATTTTAGGGTTTGTGACTTTGTGCCAAGGTTTGATGTGTTAATGCATGACATGGTTTGTGTAAACCAATATATAGTAATTCGAGCGATAACTAATATAATCTCGAAACACTTGCGGTTCAACCATCTAACTATAGCACGACCAAGTGCATTTATCAATATAGTCTCTCCAAAAGCTCATTAATTAACTAGGTGTTCTTGGTCTATGTGATTGGTTTGAGGAGCTTTAGTCGATTAAACCCCAACCGGTTTAGTCAGTTGTTTCACATACGTGACATACTCGGCTGAGAAGTTGAACGGATTCTCATACGGAAGTGGACTAAAATATTGTTTTGTCACACAGTACGAAGTTCGGTGGTTGCAATGGTTACAACGTACATCTCGATGGTGATATGGATTAAAAACCATATCCAGCTTGGCCAATAGGCTGAATATTTCATTGCCCATCACATTATAATTATGATTTCAGCCTCAATTGGTCCAAATGGACCCATGAGTTATATAAGTGGTACTACTACACTTGGTCTGGTGTAGTCATTTAGAGATGTCACTCCCAAGCAATTAATTCTTGTTTCATCATCAAGTAAACAGTTGAAATCATTTGGTTTGGTACATGAGACATGGTATAGATGACTCCAAAGTTGATATGAAATCGAGTGACAGATCTCCTCGCTCATCATGGTCATTCCCTCCCTTTTGAAGTGCATCGTATTTCTTCTCTTTCGATGAAAATTATTAATTGTATTAGAACTGATATGGTTGAAGTTTTTGTCACTCGAGTTATTATTATAAATGATTAGTACCTAAAATCCTCCTATTCCACCCAAAAAAAATTCACATCAACCCTAATATTCCTGCAACCTCTCAACATGAGTAAATTTATTAATGTGACTTTTTTTATTTTCACAATTTAATTTAGTCTTATGGAAAATTTAGACTGGGCCGATGGAAAAGCCCAGGTCCTTCTGGAGTCCCAAGTCCAAATAGGAAACCAAAAGAGATTAGACTTCCTAAAATAATAATAATAAAAGAAAAAGATTCCTAATTTCCTCTCTTCTATATAAACTTTGAATCAATAACATTCGTCGAACAATCAAACAACCACTGAATTCCCCCCCTGAGATTTCTCCACATCCCCGACGAATCGAACCAGAAATTGAGAAAGTAGCGAATCAGATCCCTTCCTTCGTACAAACCCAGTAATGGATTTCGAGCTGAGAAGGGCGAGGGAGAAGCTGGAGAAGGAACAGAAAGAGCGGAAGGAGAAAGCCAGATTGAGACTCGCCAGAGAGAAGAAGGCCAAGGAAGAAGCTCGCAAGCAGCGGGAAGCTCTTGAATCGGTCCAACGATCTCGCCGCCTTGAAGCCGCCGAAGCTCAGCTCAAGGTACAGTTTCCTCGCCCCCCCCCCCTCTGAGAATTTGTGTTTGAATCTGATCGAATTCTAGACTAGATTGGATGGGTTATTGAGTTAGGGTTTCTTTTAAAAAAAAAATTTCAGGCGGATGAGGAAATGCAAGAGAATTTGATTGTTGGGAGAGGGATTGTGTTCTCTCGTGTGTTGGAAGCTATAGGTTTCCAAGGAAGTGGGGATAGGATCAAATTGCCTCCTTCGTGTTTCACTGAGTTGTCCGATCAAGGTGCGTTTGATAAGGGTCCGTTGTACTTCCAGTTATCCGTAGTTGGTGGTTCGGAGTCAACGAATTCGGGTGTTCTCGAGTTTACAGCGGAGGAAGGGAAGGTTGAGCTTCCTCGTCATGTATGGAGCAACCTGTTTTCTACTGAGACGAATATGGATGCTCCCATGGTCGAGGTTCGATATGTCTGGTTACCTAAAGGAACATACGCGAAGCTCCAGCCTAATGTGGTGGGGTTTTCGGACATTCCTAATCATAAGGCGGTGCTCGAAACGAGCCTGAGGCAGCACGCTACTCTCTCGGAAGGTGACGTGATTACTGTGAATCATGGGGTGTTGAGCTACAAGCTGAGAGTGCTCGAGTTGAAGCCTTCTTCGAGCGTTTCAGTTCTGGAGACGGATATTGAGGTTGATATCGTTGGTTCAGATTCGCCTGTGGATGAAGGGTCGGATCAGCATGTGTTGAAGGCACTAACGTTTGGAGTTTCGGAATCTGGAATGGTTGAAGAGGGGAAATACAAGTATTATAAGTTCTCGGTTGATGATCTTATTTGGGAAACGATTACATCCGGGGATGTAATGATTGAGGTTAAGATTGAGGTTGAGACTGATGATGGTGATACCGATCTTTACATTTCCAAGCATCCTCTCCTTTTCCCTAACAGGCACCAGCACGAATGGTCTTCACACGACATGGGTTCGAAAGTGCTGTTCCTGACTTCCAAAGACAAGAACTTGGGAGTTGGAACTTACAGCATTGGTGTCTACGGTTTCAAAGGAACGGCCAAGTACAAGGTTTCGGTCAGTGCGCAGGATAATAACACTTCGAAAGCAGGAAAGCAAGCTGGATCCACATCATCGTCATCATCGATGGATGTAGATGCTGTCGAGTGCAGAAATTGCAAGCATTTCATACCTAGTAGGAGCATATCGCTGCACGAAGCCTATTGCGCCAGACACAATGTAGCTTGTAAGCATCCTGGCTGTGGAGTTGTTCTTAGAGTTGGCGAGGTCCAGAACCATGTTCATTGCGACAAGTGCGGGCTGGCTTTCCACAAGGACGAAATCAATAAGCACGCCAAGGTCTTCCACGAGCCGGTTCAGTGTCCCTGCGGCGTAGTTCTCGAGAGGGAACCAATGGTAAGCACTCAGAAGCCGCATTGCATTTGTCCCATAATGATTTGCAATCGTGAACTCTAATCGTGTAATGATTCGCAGGTCCAGCATCAGGCTTCGGTATGTCCGCTGCGGCTGATCACGTGCAGGTTCTGCGGGGACATGGTTCGAGCTGGGACTTCGGCTATGGACACGAGAGACAGAATGCGAGGGCTGACGGAGCACGAGAGCCTCTGCGGGTCGAGAACTGCCCCGTGTGATTCGTGTGGAAGGTCTGTGATGTTGAAGGAGATGGATATTCATCAGGTTGCTGTTCACCAGAAGGGTTGAAAGATAATTATGAGAATAATTAACGATGGTGTGACCATTTGTATCAAATTGTTGTATAGATTTTATGTATGAAAAATGAAACTTTCGTTGTAATCCTCCATTTGATCTTTCCGGTTTCCTTGAGAATCGGCACGGTTTCTCCGGTTGTTGAATTGATGTCGGTTTGGTTATCGGTTAGCCAAGTATTTGTGTCCTTATGATTTATGAATGTTTCAAGTTCACCTTTAGCCAGCTTTTAAAACCGTGTAGCCAAACCGATTTAATATTTTATCAACAGTTACGACTTAGAATCGCACTTGGACGGTTTAACTAGAGTCATTCACGAATCAAATCAAGCCGAACCTCGATGTGCTCAAGTTTGGCGTGGTATATTTAGGCGAGCTCGAATCCGAGCTAGAAAATTTTGGCTTGTCACGAGTTCGAGCCTATTCGAGCTCAACTTGTTAACTATCTTTGACGAGCCATACTCGAACTTTGCGTAATAAAAAATTGTTAATGAGTCTATTTTGAACTGATTTTGAAGATTGTCTACTAAAAATATATATTCAAGCTCGAGAAGATATCATAAAATAAATAAGTTTTTACTTTTCTTAATTAAAATAGTTTAACACAAATAATGTATCACTTCTATTTTCATTAGCACATGCACAATCACAAATTAAATATAATTTATTGTATATGATTTTCGAGGCAAATTACTTGTTGCATTATTGAGTCTATTAACGAGCTACATACTCGAGTTAGTATTCGAGTTGAATCTCGAACTCGAGTTCGAGCCAGCTCGTGAGCCTAACGAGTCTAACATATTCTGACTCAAACTTGACTTGTTTAAAATCGAGTCGAGTCACAAACGAGTTTTTACCAAACCGAACGCCGAGCTATTCACGAGCGGCTTGGGTCCCTATGTTTAACCATGCATACGGCTGGTCCGACCAATTTAACTGGCTGGTCCGATATGTTTTAGTGTTCGGTTGATTCGGTTAAAAAGTTAGAACTTGGTAGAAACCCGAACCACGCAAAACGACGTCGGAAGTTGTTCTTTTTCGCACGTGCGGATCACCTTTTCCTTCAAAATTCAAATTAAGAACATAAAAAATAAAATGGAGGGAGCAAGAGAAATTCGGCGGAAACCGAAAATGCGCAGAAATCCGAACGTTACTCAAATCTCAGGTTGAAAACTCGAGCTCTGCAAATTTTGGCTATGGGGGAGGAGATCTCGAGCCCGAATCCGGTGCAGAAGCAGCAGAGGCTCCCAAGAATTCAGTCACCAGCGGGACCTCTCTTCCTCGGCTCGAACAACGACCAGCTCGAGCGAGCCCAGGCTCGAGCCGCACGAGCCGCCGCCATCCGCCGCAAGCACGCCGCGGCGGCTAATGCTCCACTCCCGCCGCTTTCGTCGTCTGCCGACGCAGACTCCTCACACCCTTGCTACCTCACCAAGCAGCAGATCCTCGACATCTTCAACAACTGCATCAAACTCGCCAGTGAAAATGTCTGGTTTGCCCTTCCCTCACTTTTCTCTTTGGGTGTGTTCTGGGATTATTCGTTTGAATTGAATTTCGTTGTGCTGCAGAAAATCAATCAGAAGAATACGTGGGATTTGGACTTGATAGATCACTTATACGACATTTTTAAGGTTGAGGGCGAAGAGGATTCAGAGACCAATTTTCAGAAGGTAATCATTGAATTTACTTGCATTTCGTAGTTGACAACTTCCTTTGAGATTTCCAACTCTTGAAAGGATTTCGTAATTACTTTCTCTATAGTTTCATTAGTACTTAGTAAGAGTGGTGAAGGTACTCGTTTTTTGGTACTGATTAGGATACTTTTGGTACCGTAGTTATTTCCCTACTATAAGTTATGGCTTTGGGATAGAATGTTGTTAATATTTTCCCATTTCGAGTAACCATCTGTTTGTGCAGGCGAGTTGTACCCTGGAAGCTGGAGTGAAGATATACTCATTACGAGTAGATTCAGTGCACGCCGAGGCATACAAGGTCCTTAGTGGGCTTCATCGAGTAGGTCTAGATGACGAACCAGGTTGAGTTTGATTGCCTGTGAAACTTGGAAAAATGTTTAAACTTTTTGCAAATTGTGATCGGTCAAACTATCTCGTAGATTAAACATTTGAAGTCAATAATTGACAGATGCTTCTTCTGCGGATGCCAATGGTAATGCTGGAAAAGAGGACGGTAAAAGGAAAGAGGAGAAGGAGAAAAAGGTCTACAGTTGCATGCCAGTTTCTGCTAGATGCCTAGATTAGTTACTGAAAATCATAAGATGACAATTGACAAGGTTTGTGCTTGCAGGTATCTCCTTTGTCAACACTTGAACCGTCGTTTGAGGTTCTTAACGTGAAGAAGCTAGATGGTAATCTTATCTTTTGATTTTTTTGTTCATTTGTGATGGAAGTCAGCATTCAGTCAATTAATGTATTTGAATCCTCTGGTTCAGTTGCTTTTTCCGTTGATCCACTCTATCATCAGACATCTGCACAATTTGACGAAGGGGGAGCTAAGGGTCTCTTGCTGAACAACCTTGGAGTATATGGTGGATGTCGAGTGCTCTTTGATTCAGAAGAAATACCAGGAAAATTTGTGTCATGTGGAAACCAGTGTGGCAAGGATGACACAATTGACCTCTCCTTTGCTAGAGGTATGATCTGTTCGCATCTATGACTATACACGATACAATTTGTCCATGATTTCCCTCACCCTGAGCTTCTTGATTCTTTCCAGATTGCATCGAACAAATGTTACTTCATATTGAAACGACAAATGAAATTTCACCAACTCTTAGTGAAATCATTCGCCGATTTGATGAACATAACCAAAGGCCAGTCGATACATTCTCTTCCAACCCGAGAACAGGCGAGCAAGGGGAGGCAGATATCGGTTTTAACCACGAAGACAGAGCTGATTTTGATGGTGATGCATTTGAGAATCAAGAGAGTTGGGCTTATGATCACGATGATAACCACAGTTTCGTCGATGATGACATAGATAATGGAGATGCAACTGTTCCTAGTTATCATCAGGTGGCCAAACCTTTGCCTCTGATTTTCGTGGTGGTCATTTTTCAGTGCATCGAAGTCTGAATAAACCTGCATTGAAACTTCTGTCCACTCTTGCAGGACAATGGATTTGACACCCTCGATATGGATGACAGGTCAGGAACAATTGATACATACTTGTTGCACAGTTTGGGTTTCCAATCGAAACATAATGCTTGGGCGGGTCCTGATCACTGGAAGTACCAAAAAGCCAAAGGTAAAAAAGCTTGAGGCATTCTTTGAAATATTATCAGCATTTTTACACTGTTGTACTTTGTCCACAAAATGGTAATGTACAAGCTGGTCTACAGCTTCAGAGGATGATCCCAATGGAGAAGAATGGCCACAGGTAGCAACCAAGAAGCAAAGAGAACCTGATATTGATTTCACAAAAGCATTGGATGAAGAATTGCTGGATGTCTATGCTCCCCCAAAGAAACCCAAGTCACTTCTGCTACCAGCAAAGAGAATACCCGGCAACACAAGGTTGCCAGAGGATTGCCACTACCAACCAGAGGATCTTGTTAAATTGTTTCTTCTCCCCAATGTCATGGTAATGCAACACTGAACTTGATTCAGTTTGGTTTTTATCTGAACATGTTTCGCTTGCCATGCTGCTTTTTTAACAGAAGCGTTACATTTTTTCTTGCAGTGTATTCGGAAGAGAGGAAGAAGGTCCAGAGGTAAAGAAAGTTGTTATTCATCTTCCCTAACATCTCAAGTCTTTTCTCTCACTGATTCCTGAAATGCAAAAGTGTTTTGGTTTTGCAGAAGAACCTGGGCGGAGATTTGATGATAATGAAGCACAACCATCACAGGACGATGATGATGACAATGCAGACTTTGGTGGGCAGTTTGACGATATGGATGCACAGAGTGACATTGAGGACCCAGATACACTAGTTTCTCAGCCTCGGCAGGTTGGTTCGAACTCAAATTGCTCCTCTACCTGACATCTCACTGTTCTGTATTATACTGAGTTACAAAGTATAACCTACAAGTAACATTTTCATGGGTAAATGATACTCTTTCTTGCTTAACAAACTCAGGTTACTAAAATTGAAGTAAACTATGATAAAAGCTGCAAGCAAGTTGACGTTCAACGGCTGAAGGAAACCCTTTGGCACTATATACAAGAATCGCCTCAAACAACTATACAGGTACGCTTCTAAAACATGCTCCGAGAAGAACCATACACGAGAATTAGTAACCTGAAATATTGCATGAATCATGTGAAAAAACAAGAAATCTGCTGTTTATGTGTCGAAATTTAGTTCCGGTTTAGCTGAGACCTAAAACCAATAAACTTTTCAATACTGAAACTGAATTGAACCCTACCCTACTCTGCATCCACTGGCTTCACTAGTTAAGTAGACATCTTTCGTTTTATTCTTACGGGCTATTAACGTTCGGTGTAAACCTTTTCTCTACGTTGATCATCTCAAAAGAACCAAGAAGAGGAAGTGTCATTCAAGGGCCTATTAGCAAGCTTTCCAAAGGACTGCAATGCTGCTGCAAGCATCAATGACATCTCCCCTCATCTGTGTTTTATCTGCTTGTTACATTTGGCCAACGAGCACGGTCTGAGCATCCACAGCCAACCCTCCTTAGATGATCTCACCATCCATCATCCTCAAAGCTCACCTAGGTAACATTGGTAAAGTTCCAGAAAATTAACAATGACCTTGTTTGTGTTTGTGTAACTATTAGAAGCAAATGTGTGTAAAAAGTTTGCTTAGGAATTGCTTGTCTAGCTATGTACTCACTGTAAGACCAATCTGTGAGATTAATGTAAGAAAAGGATGTGCGAATAGTCGTCTTAATTGAAGAGTTGGGTTTTTTATAGGCCAAAAGGACAGCTTGGAAATAAGGCCATTGATGCCCATAAGCACACATCAATTGATTGTAATCAACTTCTCCTTGAAGCCATATTCTACCAACTATCGTGTGAGATTTTTGAAATTACACATTGTTACGCGATGGAAGAGGTTAGAAATTGTCATTAACGAGTAGTTTCGAACCAAATGGCTTGTGAGAACCATGTGGAGTGAGACGAATGGAGCCAAGAGACTGGTTGTTGCTAATTAAAAATGACCAAAATGTTCTTTTATTTCATGTTGGCCGTTTCCAAAAGGACCATATGATTAACGTTGATAGCGACATTGCAAGGAAGAAGACACAAACTGGTTTGGTCCTTGTGGTGGTGAGTGCCTTTGATCTTATTACATGTGGTGGGTGAAGTATTCATGGTACACTTTTTTATAATGAAGTGGGTCGCATTGGGTATGCGTTGGGGTTGTGGAGTTTCGGGGGATTGTACCGTAAAGATTGTTAAGAACTGTTGCATAATGTCGGTCGTTTGAGGATCTGTAGTAATTATTGTGGTGGTTAGCTGGTAAAATGCACTTCGGTTTGGTTCTTCGATATGGAGTTCATGGTCGATTCATCGATCCACATGGTATTAGTTCAGTTCGGTTCGAGTCATCTGTTTAGGCCGGTTTTGTAATAGGCTATGTTGGGTGTTATAGAGTATCACGTGGTAAGTGATGCAATTCATGGAACATTTCAAAGTATATGTTGGGTTTTATAGAGTGTCATGAATTGTATATTAAAGTTCATAAAAAGATTGGTAAATCCTCCGACTTTGGATAATCGGATAAGTTCTGTCAAAAACCGTTACATCCTAATAATTTGAGTTATTGAAAAAGGGTTAATGATAGATATTATATCGTTATCTGACATGCCTCCTCAAACGAAAGGCAACTCCCAGGCTTAAAATTTTGCACAGGCAAACCATACCTTACGTTTAAATCAACCGTTAATATTAAGATCGTGAAAATTCGAACGGACGAGCTCTAATATGATATCATCCACCATAAATATATGAACTAATTTATCTAGTACCAAATAAATAATTGAGCCACCAATCAAAAGTACAATAGAACAAGACACATCTTAACATATGGATCCAAAAAATCTTATCTCTCTTTCCCCTCCTTATATCTTCCCAAACCACCACAAAACCCCCCTCAAACAACCACCACCCAAAACCCTCCTCTCCTCTTCCACCGCCGCCAACCACCGTGCACATCATGCCGGCGATACCCATGACAACAAGAATAATGGCCTCCTCCTCCTTCTCCTCATCCCCCAACTATTCCACCTCCACATCAACCTCCACCGCCAAACCCCCATCGCCTCCTCCCCCACTCCGGACGATTCCGGGGTCCCACGGGTGGCCGGTAGTGGGGCCGATGCGTGATAGGCTGGACTACTTCTGGTTCCAAGGCCCCGAAGCGTTCTTCAAGAAGAGGATGGAGAAGTACAAGTCTACGGTGTTCCGTACAAACGTCCCGCCGGCGTTCCCTTTCCTCGGCGCCGGAGTCAACCCTAACGTGGTGGCGGTTCTCGACTGCCGGTCGTTCTCCCACATGTTCGACATGGAAGTCGTCGAGAAGAAAGACGTCCTCGTCGGAGACTTCATGCCTAGTGTCGGGTTCACTGGGAATATGAGAACTTGCGCTTATCTTGATACCTCTGAAGCTAAACATGCTCAGGTAATTTTTTTAGCAAGTACTACGATGATCACTTTTGAAGTTAAACATGCGTAAGTACACATAATAATCATAACATACTTAGTAACTACAAGCAAATATAGTTTTAGTAACCAACATATTAACGACCGTTTTTTAAAACAGTCATTAATACAGTAAAACGGTCACCAACCATTTTTAGTGACTAGTAAATTAGTACTTTTTATATTATCAGTTTAGTTTGACAAGTATATTTAAACTATTCATGTCCATATTTTTAAGGTTTAGCACACCACACACTGGGATACACACTGTACACTGATTTGTGACAAAATGTCAGTTATTGTTAAAGTTTGGTATAGTCCATAATAATCTGGAACTCAAAAAACCTGGCCGATTATCCGGATTGGTTCATCGTTGGTTCCGCCACTAAGACTAATCATGTATGAATTTGTACAAATGTGTGAAGAAATATGGACATGTATACATACATAGGCGAAATTGGCCGGAAAGAGCTGGGGTGAGTTACGATTCACTCCAATTTTGATCAAAAAATAAAACTTAGATATATGTTTATAATTTTTTTTAATTCAAGGCTATTTTGAGTTCGGCCCAATATTTACTTAATTTCGGTATATTTACATATGTAGTTTGATCTTGTGATATATCATACTCGTTTGATCCTTCTTTGATGAATAGATAAAGCAATTTGTGACACACATTCTAAAACGGAGTACCAAGGTGTGGCTCTCGGAGCTCCAGCTCAACATGGACCAGATGTGGGACACCCTCGAATCCGAGCTGTCGTCGAAACCCAATGCCAGCATCTTCTTGCCACTTCAGCAGGCCATGTTCAAGTTCCTAACCAAGTCGTTGGTCGGAGTTGACGTGGACGATGACATGGCCAAGTCTGGCCCCACCACCATCGACACGTGGCTAGGACTCCAGCTCCTCCCTACAGTCAGCATCAACGTCATCCAACCTCTTGAGGAGATCTTCTTCCACTCCTTTCCTTACCCCTCGTTCCTAGTCAGCAGTGGGTACAATAAGCTCGCTGACTTCATCAGGACTCAAGGTACACGTCACCCCTCCACGTGGCAATTTGTTAGTGTAGGTGGTTATTCCACGTCCTCTTTACCCAATTTTCGTGAGCAGGACGAGAAGTGGTTCAACTTGGAGTGACCGATTTTGGGTTGAGCGAGGAAGAAGCGGTTCACAACCTCCTCTTCACCCTAGGATTCAATGCCTTTGGCGGATTTTCGGTCTTCCTACCTAGCCTATTCGGACGGTTACTCAGTGAAAAAACCGGTTTACAAGACCGGCTCCGACTCGAAGCCAGGCAGAACGGTGGACCCGATTTGACATTCAACTCGGTCAAGCAAATGCCCCTCATCCAATCCGTCATCTATGAGACCCTCCGGGTCAGCCCGCCCGTTCCCAACCAATTTGCTCGAGCCAGAAAGGACTTCCAGCTCAGCTCATACGAAGCATCGTACGAGGTGAAGAAGGGCGAGCTATTGTTCGGATTCCAGCCCTTGGTGATGCGGGACCCAATGGTTTTTGACGACCCGGAGAGCTTTCAACCGGACCGGTTCATGGGCACGAAAGGGGAAGATTTGTTGAACTACTTGTACTGGTCGAACGGACCGCAAACTGGGTCGCCCAATGAGTCGAATAAGCAGTGTGTGGGCAAAGACATCGTTATCCTCACTGCAACGTTGATTGTGGCTCACTTGTTCCGGCGGTATGACTCCATAAGTGGGGATGGCTTGAACATCACAACTCTTGAAAAGGCTAGCTAGGTGATTGATTAGGGCATGTTTTCGAGTTTTGGTTGCTACGATTGCAATAATGTACGTAAAATCGTCTCATTAATACGTACATCAATGTGATTAACGGTTCAAAACTTAATATGCGTAATCAATATGAGAACAAAAAACATTGAATCACACCATGAATTTCGACGTGAAGCTTGATAGAACTAGAACCAGGTATTAGATGTTGATCACAAAAACATATATCCAAAGCTTACCCAACCTCATGAGCCCACCTAACCCAGCTCGGTTTTTGACGGGAAAGGCAACAACCCGAAACACGCCTACCCCGTGGTCCAATTAATCTGTGACCCAATGAACTCCATTAACTTATTACCAGATGAACCCGTGACCCAATGAACTCGATTGACCCATGACTAGATGAATCCGTGACCAGATTGGTTCGTGACTCGATGAATCCCGTAATAATTTGACAACCCATATCCGAATAATCTGTGACTCGCCCAACCGCCGGTTTGATAGTCAGTCCAAAATTTCATGACTGGGCTTGATCTGCCCAACAATAGAGTCACATTCTCCAAGTAAAGCCCAACTTAGCCCAAACAGGAAACCGTTTGGAGCTCAATGAAACCACAACGTTTCTGAACTCTGGAACTCGTCAACCATACCAACGACTTCCATCTTCATCTTCTTCATCCTTTCTTCCCTCGTGATTTCTGATCCAGCAGAGTTCAGTCACCATTTCTTCAGATCTCTTTCCAAAATCCCTAAAAATGGAAGCTTTACCGATTCCCCACGACGAGATTCGCTCCCTCCGGATCTCCCTCCGCAGAGACTCAAACTTCTCCTTCTACAACCCGGAATCCGACGCACCTCCTCATCTCCCCGATCTCCCCTCCGCCGGCGAATCAATCTCCGAGCTCGACCCTTCTCCGCCCGAACTCCGGTGTCGCCACTGCAATGGCAGGCTCCTCAGAGGTCTGGATTCGATCGCTTGCATCTTCTGCGGTAGGAAGCAGGTTACCAAGGATGGTCCTCATCCTCATCGGCCAATCAAGTTCATGGCCACTTCTGGCTCCAAGTGGCTCCTCCAGTCTCTCGGCTTGGACGGATCGGTCAGTATTTAAATTTTTGAAACTTCGCGTTGGTTCCATTTCCAACTGACGAAGAATCCTTAGTGCAGTAGACATTATAGAGCTGAGAAATCACATGAGCTGATTAATTTAGTTTTCTTGGTGTGGATGAGATTCCGAGATTGTGGTGAATGATTCCATTGAAGCATTTCTGCAGGAACTTTCAGGCCAATCAATGGAAGATCAACAGCTGAACAGGCGACCGAATGTGGCACGAAAGGACATTCCTTTATCTGAACTGTTGGATCTCGAAATACATTGGCCTACGGATTCTGACATTGGGGAAACAAAGGATGAATTGTTGGAAGAAGAGACAGCAATCGAGAAGTTGAGAACTCTCAATTTCGAAGGGCTTGATCTCAGCAGTTTCTCCTCCAATGAGTCTAAGGTGGAAATGGAACCACCTTCTGGATTACCTAAACAAGGCCTTAGCTTTTTCCAAGATCCTAAGGTAGAATCGGTTTCTGCATCATCGGTTGATGAACAGCTCGATTTCTTCCCTGAGCCGAGGCTAGAATCTGCTTCTGCAGCATCTGAAGATCGCAATTTGCCTTCCGTCAGTCAGCCATTTCCTAGTACTGAAGCTCAGGGTCCTACAGATCTAAGTTTGTTTGAGAGTGTTCAGCCGGCTTGTACTAGTGGTAAAGATGAAGATGAAGGTGATGACTCCTTCGCTGGCTGGGAAGTTGAGTTTCAGTCTGCTGATTCTGCTGCAGCTCAACATCAAGAATCAAAACCATTTGATCCTTTTGAAGGTTCTTTTTCGGCTGTCGATCTTTCGGCTCATTTGGAATCAGTATTTGGAGCTGGAAATGAAGCGCCTTTGGGATCAACAAGTGAGAGCACTATAAACGATTGGTTTCCAGGTGATATATTGAGTACTTCCACGAATGCTAAAGACGGGGAGAACATGGAGACGAAAACAGACACTTTCCCTCCAATGGATTTGGATTTCCTCGAAGATAATCAATTGCAAACTGCCACCAATACCATGAAAGCTGGCGGAGATGACTACTTTGACGGCTGGAACGATTTCACAAGCTCATCGAAGCAGGATGATAGTCTCACTGTAGTACCTCCTCTTGAAAAAGCCTCAGAGATGAGCTTATTTGGTGCTATTGGCAAATCAGATAATGTCGACTCTGGTAGCCTTTCCACTGGCTTTCCACAGTCGGATCTCTTCTCCGGGATGTCTAACGATGTAAAGCATTCCAACGAAGTTGACATCATGTGGGCTGAAACTTCAGCATCAGAGAGGTATATGCACTAATGCACCTGCAGATTCTTTTGTATCGTATTTTGACTCGTTTTCGTAAGATCGTTAGGCATCTTTATCATATTGTTGTTGTTGACTTGTATAGGACGGATGGTGGAATCCGAAGAAGCGGAGATGGAAGTGAAGAAATTGCAGCAGGTGGAGACGTTCTTCCCGGTACGAATTCAAGCTCGAAACCTGAATTGGTGGAGAAGTACATATCCCAGATGCATGATCTATCATTCATGCTGGAGAACGATCTTCCGATGCCACATAATCGAGATCCTTTGACTACACTTTCCAAGGATTAAGGTCCATTTCCTATTGTTGTCTTATCTGTAGTGTTTCAGACATTCTTTGTTCCTTGAGTAGGAGACGGAGGTTCTTTTTTATAACTTCCTCTCTTTATATGATTATTATGACAACTAATGTTGTGCAAGAACCCTTTTACCATTAGGCATCCTTGAATAGTTTCCCTCCTCAGATTTGTTGATCAATACAACAAAGTTTGAATCTTTGCCATTCTAGACTATAGGATGTATACTAGTCGAGCGGAATCGAGTTTATCCATGTTCAAGCTCAGCTCATTAAGTTTTAGGCAAGTTCAAAGCTGAAACATTGAAGCTCCAATCGAGCTTGGCTCGTTAATAATCGTAACTCATATTTAAATACCACAATTGTTAAAGCAAGCCAGCAGGTAAAATATCCAACTCAGGAAAAACAACCAGAAAGGATTTCTTCATACAAGCAGAAGGGCTATCCAGAGTAGAGTCTAACAACGTTTCTGCAGAACCCAGGCACTGTTACATTATAAGTAGAGAAAGAAAAAAAACTCGTATATCTGGTTATTTCCATCAAGCTCCATGTTTCCTGCGACGGCCAAGACTCAGGATCTCATTCTCAATCGATGGAGATGGTGGCTCAGGCAGGCCTCCGCTTGCAACGTTCTCGAACACCCTCTGCAGGCACTGTTTTGCAGCGGCATCTTCCTGTGGAGAAAATCACAGAATCAGAATCGGTACTATATTCAGTTTCAGGTCGAAATCGTAAAGTCGTAAAGAGACACTCGCGCTTACTTGGAGGAGGCTCATGATCGAAGGGTCTCTGAGTCTCTCCGGAATCAACTTTTGCAGTCCATTGCATACCCTGCAGCATTGAACATTATATGATCAGAAACAAGTTATAGCCGAACTACATTGATAAAAAAACTCTAAAAATTTGGGCATGACCTGGGACTCTCAGAGAGCCTGGAGTAGATCCAGATGATGTGCCTAACGAGGCGTCTGGCAGTGTCGATTCCGGAGCGAGTAATGATTTCTTTGTCTGCCAGTACCTCGACCAATTTTCGCAGTTGATGGTTCACCGCATAAAACCTGTCTGCTATAGCACAGCAGTACCTCATCCCCTCCTCAGTCGCTAGCAGCTTGTAAACTATGAATGTTGCCACCTGTGGCAAAAACCATTCATCCCAATCACACTGGTCGAACCGAGAAGAGAAGTGGTTAATTCATAAGCGTTTCGGATAAGGAGGAGAACTGACAGTTTTGGTCAGCAGATTGTTGCCAACCTCCATGCAGCAGAGGCAGCATGGGAAGACTTTAGATTCAAGCAGGAATTTTGTGATTCTTTGATCTTCAACCTGTAGAAATAAAACATCTCATCAATACATGGTTTTTGTTTAGCCGGTTAAACGTGTCGAACTGTACTCGGTTCTGTTGCACATCAAGCCAAACCACTTATCGGAGAGCGGTGTTATACAACTAGAGCTATTTTACACAAATGGCATCACCAACCCCAACACGATATCAAAGTACCAATGAGGCAATAACACATCGATTTAACAGTTAAAATACGTATAATTCGATTATAATGTATGTTTTTGGGATGGTCGTTTTGTGATTCGCAACTCGAAAAGTCGTACCTTGAGTAGGGCTCCAATGACACCCAAGCTAGTGACCCTGACGAACTCATGAGGCTTTTCGGTCTTCTTGCTCTCAAGAAAAGGGTAGAGATAGTTTGGTATCCGTGCTGCAAAGCCAGATACATTAGAGCCAAAAGTTGTAATTAGCCAATTGATCTAAGAGTGAAATATATCTGATTACACAAGGCTAAAATGGTCATTATCACTTTACCTTTCATAAACGGATACCTCGTCTCAGGATGTATGGCAAGACCCTACATAGCCGAATGTAGATGATCGATAAAACTCACTGCTCGATTCGGCCGAAAATCCAATTTTTCGAAATTGCGATTAAAAAGGAAAATAATTGACGATTCGAATAACCAACCTGAAATAGAGCAAGGGTATGGCAGACCTGAGTTGATTGCTTCTCGGTAAGGATATCGTTCAGGGAACGGTATACTGAAGTTATCTCCTATAAAATAAAATAAAAAATAAAAGAACAGATCGAGTACAATTATAATATTGCAAACATTGTATTAAGACACGCAACTGATTAATACGATATGATTCTACGATTACGATATGACTCTGAATGTACATAGAACTCACGTCGAGAAGTATGTTGACAGTTCCCCTAGAATTCCACAGTATTGGCGCCAACCTTTCACGGATTGCACTCTGAATTTGCACAAGGAAAAATGGTAAGCAATTTGCCTGTGGTTTTTATTATAATCTCTTACAATTATGGGATAACAAGTTATATGAAGATATGGATACCATATTACCATTTATACCCGTTTTGAATTGGGTTTGGGTAATATCCGGTTGGACGAGTTTTACCTCGTTGAAGCAATTCGACCAATTAAATCAATATAAAGAATTTGTAAAAAGAAAATGTAAAAAATATTTTAAAGAAAATATCGAATTAAATAAATAGACTTCCATTCATCCAAATATCGAAGTATCAAACTGCATCATGCAATACAAAATAACAAAATCCAAGTGCCACAAATGGCAAACTAAGTAATCAATCATTCAAGTTTTCAACAATCATCAAAATGTCACAAATTAACATATTTAACCCCACTTCTGAAAAATATTAACGACGTTGTATGTGTATATGGGTGGGTACGGAACGAATAATGCAATATCTATCCTCATCTCATACCCATTAAATCGATTTTACAAATTTACCCGTACCACCTAAAATCCAATTTCAACGGGTTTTAAAATGAGTATACTCAGATGGATTTCGAATTTTACCTGCTTTTACCACCCTTAGTAAGATATCATAAACACTCCCAACAAATAAATTGATGGTTCAGATGTTTTAGCAATATTCTAAGAAAAAGGGCCTAATATTTCATTTATTTTACCATAGAAAAATGGTCTCAGTTAAAAAAATCGGATTTTTAACTCGAATTCAGACAAAAAACCAACCTACTTTAATCGGGTTTCAATCAATTTATACTGAATTTTATCTCGGTGTTTCTCAAAAAATCGACTTTGAATTCAACTTCTAGAGATCAACTATATCTTTATGAGCATTATGTCCAGAAATTCACACGGTTTTGTGTGAATAAAATGAATAAGTTTCAATCATTAATATTTCAATTATATCTATGCTTTTTCACGTATCTAATTCTGAATTTGATTATAATTAATGATTTATAACTCGACTCAATTTCGGTTTCTTCAATACTCATTTTTTTCCACTTGTATTAAGTCGAAATTGAGCGAATCACCGGTCGCCAAATGTGCAACAAAATCATTACCCAACAAACCATATTGACTCCAATACACAAGAAAAGGTGAAACAGCCGTTTCGAAAGTATTTGTTGGTTAAGAAATTCAAAAACTTAAAATAAAATAATCGCAAAAAAATGAAAATGAAAAACTACACTTAAGGCAGGAAAACTGACCATGATTATTCGGTCCGACCAAATCCACGATCAAACCAAAACATCTTTCAGCAGATTCGTAGTCGATACGGTCTATAGGTTTGGACCCATTTATGATTTTCCAGAAGTTTATTAAGATCCGAGAACCGAATTGACAGTCACCGATTAATTACTGGATTCAGTTGCATTTGATCGCGACAGACCGAATCAATCAACAATAAGATCAGAACAGACTCAACCCTGACTGATCAACAATCAAATTCAACTTGATTTTGACTGTGACCGGTGAATCACCAGATTCGGTTAGATTCAATCATGATGGACCGAATCACAATCAACAATAAGATCAGAACATGTTTGACCCTAACCGGTCAATAATCAAATTCAACCTGATTTTGACGGTGACAGGTCGGATCGAATCATCAAAATTCTAACCGGTTTGGACCGATACAAACCGAATCCCCACCACTTTCCGCACTAAAAAAGACACAAGAATCCACATCAACCACAACAACCCAAAAAAAACCAACCATATGGTTTATGCATGCAAAAGATGGTTTCTTTCTTCTATATTGTTTGAATGAATCTCCAAGATTTTCCCAGAAAACCAAACAATGATTGAAACTATCATCTGTGATCATAAATCATAACGTAAGTACTGCATATACAATCTATACCTTGCCAAGGATTGCGAGAGCTTGGTCCTTGGTCGCAGGGTTATGGAGGTTATGGATCATCTGGACAGCATACGCCATCGTTTCATCCCACGGTGGCGGTGGCGACGACGAGCTGCTGGCGCCGGCGTCACCAAAGAAGGAAGGTTCACTGAAGAACCCGGCACCGCGGTAGTACTCCGGCATCGGCGGCATCATCAGCTGCTTTGGCATCATCGGAGGAGAAGGAAGAATACTCTGTTTTTGTGGGGAGGCAGAGGAGGCAGTTTCAACTATCTTGTTTGTGTGTGTGAGAGTGTATGTGTGTGTGAGCACAAATGTGTTGTTTATATAGAGATTTTGTTAGGGAAAAGGACAATATGTATGGAATGTATGCATTTATGGCCCGAGATTTTGTTTTGAAATATGCACTGAATTGGACCGGAAAGGAGATATGATGGGGTAGTTTGGTGAAACGTGTCATGTGTAGTCGAGTTATTGGCGAAACGGTTTGAATCCAACTCGGCCTTATCTAGAAAAGGGTACAATAGTTACCTTTTGTTTATAGTCGTTTGGATATCTCAATGAATTAATGAAAGGTACTCCATTCAATTACATTTTACCAAAATAACTCCATTGAGTTTTGAAAGAAAATAAAAGTAATTCCTTAACATAGTTTTACGGTTTATATAGTTAAACAACGAAATAGATAATTCATCAAACGGAGATAGCTCAATTAGCAGAATATTAAATTGAAAATCTAAAAGTCGTGTGTTCGATCCACACACTCAATATAATGGTTTTACATTTCCCCCTACTCATAACAAATATTTATATATCTTTCTAATTCATTCATATTTTGACCTTGTTAGGTTCCATCCACACTGTTTCTGCTTTATTTTGCATCATGAAATGTAAATGATATCTAACATGCCAAGTTTGTGTATCATCATCCTTATATGCATTCAATGGAGCTCCATTGTAAAATGCAATTGATGTTGAGATATTAGAGAAAATTAAATTTGATGATTTCAAACTCTTTTCCTTCTTCAATTCCGATTGATTCAACTTGAAGAGAACATTGTTGTCATTTGAGATGATGAATTTAAAAAGAGTTTCATCTTGAAAACGATCAAAGATAAAGATGAATTTTGAGTTGGTAAAGACAAAAGAGACGAAAAGCTGAGTGCTCAGAAGATTAGTTGGAGTCTATGGGGAGACGGCGTTCGTTGGTTTCAACCATAGGAGCATCCGCATCCGCCATTTGATTGGCGAGAAAGATGAAAGATTAAAACAATTGATGCTCTCCTAACTGAGCTATCCCACTTGATGAATTTCACACTAAAGTTTTTTCTCTAACACTATGTTGAGGAATTTTTCCCCCTCTAAATCTTAATGAGTTGCATTCTTTTGTAAAATATAATTGATTGTGAGATATTGGAGGAAACTAAATTCGATGCTTTCAAAATTTCTTGCCTTTATGTTCATAAAAACATCTTGTTTTTTTAATTTCTAGAATAGAACTTACGGTAAATTCGGATTTGGAATCTGCAAGACAGTTTGAGGGAAAGAGAGGTGGAGCTGTGGATCGTCGGTGGGGGAATGAAGGATGTAATGGTTTCAAAATTGTATACTATCAGATTAAAATAGAACTGAATCGAATCAGTATGTAAAAATACAATGTATAAACAAATTTTAAAGCTCTTACACATATATGGGTTATCGGCCCGGGAGGTGATCCACCAAACCCGCCTTTGGCAGTGCAGTGGTGATGGTACCGACAAAGATCGAGATAATATGGGGCTCGGCGATGACTGCTCCTCCAAACGAACAGTTGGCTCCGCCCCGGATTGTATGAAAGTCAACTCACTATCTAGCTAATAAGACAAAGCAACGAATTCCCATCATAATATGGAATACCGAACATTCTAATACAAGTTAATTGCCAAGTATACTCAAATTTAAACTGAAGCATCATGCATCTTGGTCAAAATTATACTGATTCTGTCCTTGATCACTTGTCTCTATTGAGCAGGTCTTTTGATGTTTTGTTCATAGGATCTCCTATAAATTTACTTTCAAATGTTTTTCTTCTCAATCCTACATATATCATATGGCCAACACCAACAAGTTGTTCCAGAGGTCAACAACAATGGAGGTCGAAACCCGGAAGAAGTTAGACCCTGAAGAAGAGGAACACGACTACAGCAAAAGAGGCCAATGGCTCCGAGCAGCGATACTCGGAGCCAATGATGGTTTGGTCTCCACTGCATCCCTCATGATGGGAGTGGGTGCAGTGAGGCAAGACGTCAAGGTCATGATCCTAACCGGATTCGTGGGCCTCATAGCTGGGGCCTGTAGCATGGCGATAGGGGAGTTTGTGTCTGTCTACTCGCAGTACGACATAGAGGTTGCTAAAATGAAACGGGACAAGGAGAGAGCTATTATCGATGGTGTGGGGGCGGAATATAAAGAAAATATTGAAGGAGAGATAATGGAGGGCCTACCGAGCCCCGCCCAGGCTGCACTGGCTTCGGGATTAGCCTTCTCGATAGGAGCGATGGTGCCGTTAATGGCTGCTTCTTTCATTGACGAGTACAAAGTTCGTGTTGCAGTTGTGACCGGGGCAGTGACATTGGCGTTGGTTGTGTTTGGTTGGGTCGGAGCCGTGTTGGGGAAGGCGCCCGTGGTTAAGTCGTCGATGAGGGTTTTGATCTGTGGGTGGCTGGCTATGGCTCTCACCTGTGGGCTCACTAAGTTGATGGAAATGATCACTACACATTTGCATTGAGTTTAGACTCTTATGTGTATCCTTAATTTCATTGTTGTTTAATTCAATCCTTTATGATATGTGTTAATTTCGTCAAACACGATTATCGTGTCGTCTCAAAGAAAATGATTTTTAACTTCATTTGATCATTATTTACAAAAGTTATCATAATGAAATTTGATTTTTTAGTCATTCCAACATGTAGATCAAATATTAGCCGATTTAAAAATTTGAAAATTTTCATATCAAAATTGTCAATTTCCATGGGTTATAGCATATGGAAATCGACAATTTTTACATGAAATTTTTTTTCTTTCAAATTGACTAATATTTGACATGTATGTTGAAAACAATTTAAAATTCAAATTTCACCATGTTAACCCCTCCAAATAATAACCAAATTAAATTAAAAATATTTTCTCTAACCCCACGTAATTTCGTCAAACACGAACAACATTTTCTACCACTAGGACAGGTTCATGGAGACATATTTTGTAAGGCTCTTTGAAGAAAGAACGTCGATGATGAGTTGTACCAAGTACGGTACGTTATATATACCATATATTAGTTGGCATAGATCGATGATCTGGCAACGTTGCCTCATTTGTACCCACACGAAAGTTTGGTGACTAAATAATAAACAAGTTTGGTTTGGGAAGTTGGTATGTGACTCGACCACTTACGTACAGTACTACAGATATACGGTATAATATACGAAACGTGTCGTATAATCTCTGGCCAGCCTGGAAAAACCCACCAGAAATCAAGCTGTTATGTATATATGTCTAGTTGGTGTGTAAAGATGGATGTGTAAATCTCTTCGAAATCGGTACGTTTAGAGTGGATATTCTTAACTCAGATGCTTCTATTAGTTCGGAGACCGGATAGATAGAGAATGGTTGAATTAAGGATAATCAAACTTAAGTTATCACCCAACTTTATGTAGTTTGAACATGATAAATTTATCTGTATAATCTTTAAAATTGAAGTTTTTGCTCGATATACTTTCAAAATTCGAATAAAATATTTTAAAATGTTGCTTATAATCTCTGATCATCTTGGTTTCGAAGAAAATAACCCATCTATATATATGTATGAAAATGTATTTTTGATAAGGTACTTTCCTTCCCTTTTACAAGTGGTATATTCAGCTTTTATTTTGTTGTGTGTGTGTGGGTGGTGTAAAGTGAATGCATTATTATGATTGCTTTGCTTGCATGGTAGAAATCATTGAATAAAGTGAATAAGTGATGTTTTTTTTTCAGAATATGTGCATAGAAATTGCAATTCTGAGATATAATTAAAAAATCGAGAGATACGTGATTTGTTGATTAAGTTGGTTATGTTTGTAAAAAATAGTTGCATTTTAATAATTCGAGTGGTTGAGAGAGGATTCTGATTGATATTTATATTATTTATTAATATGCCCCCTCAAACGGAAGTTCTCATGAGAGTTGAGATTCGTACAGCTTCGATAAGTCATGTGCACAAATTGGGGGCTATACTGGGATTTAAAACGGAGACCTCTCGGTCATATAAAGCTTTGATACCATGTTAAGAACTGTTGCATCCCAATAACTCGAATTGTTGGGAGAGGATTCTAATTGATATTTATATTATTTACTAACAATGATGAATATTTGAGGGCATTAATTAATTTTTTTTTATAATTAGGATGTCGTTAAGCTAGGATATCAATTTAAGTGATGCATTTACAACCAATTAAATGAGCATAAACAAAATTCAAAGCTCTGATTCTAGCTAAATTCGAGAAAGTATACAAAACCGGCTCGAATAGAGGACTCGAACTCAGCTAAATTGTTACCGGAACTATGTATATCTACCGTGGAACGACATTTATCGAAATGACTACTTGCTTTTCATCTAAATCATTAGCGACATTTCGACTAAAGCCATCAGCTTTCAAAAATTCTCGTGAAAAAATCGAGATTTGCCATCAAATACGACATCGAATCACAATATATGTAAAGCATATATCTCTGTTTGATGAAATTCAATGAATGCATCATTGAAAATCATTGAAATGTAAATATCCCTTTCTATCCCTCAATCTCTTTTGACCCATTTCTATGAAAATGGTAAAGAAGAGAAAGTGTTTTGTTTCTCTTTTGACTTTTGACAGAAATGCCCAAATTTCCATTCATTGGGGGGAAGGCATTATATTGTACTTATTCCTCCATCCAAAATGACTTCAAATTTGACATGATTCACCCAAACCTCTCAATTGAAATCACCAAATTTCAGCCATTGTTGGTGGTTCAACTTCAACCCACCCACCAATTAACTTCTATAGTTGGCTTCCTATCATATTGCATGTTTGAAGACTAAAATCCATACACCCCATCACTCATTAGTTGGTCAATGGATGGAGATGGCGGAGCCGGGGTAGGCGTATTCGGGCCACCGCCTAAGGTTCTCGAGGGTCTCCGATCATTCTGGTTCTATCATTGATGGGTGGTGGTGCGGCTGGTTTATTTTTCTCTCCAAATTCATTAGCAATCGCAATCATATAAAAAGAAAACCACTCTTTAATTAAAACCTTATCCATCTTCCCTAACACCAAATCACATCCCACACTAGTAATAAAATAGAATTCAAATTCAAAATACTATCACTTAGTTTTGACACTTGTCCACATACCCACTTCGCCATGTCATCACCTAACTGCCGTATCAGTTGCTTCAAGCCATCCATCCACCTCCCAACCAATACGTACATCGCCACGTTTTGTTCAATCTTTCTAAGAGAGTTGTCAAAACCGATTTCTTCTCCTTGGTCCGATTCTAATCCGACCCGACTCATTTCATGGTTTTGAATTGACCAACAATAAATAACTCATAACCCGCTTAACTAGAAAACCAATAAATTCACGACTCATCATCACTGATGGTAGTCTACCTTTTTCAAAATTCTCTTTCTCGAGATCACATATACCAATCTAACCGTTAAAATTTCTCGTAATAAATTCCATTTTCCAAAAAGAATGAGCTACTCGATCTAAAATTCATATCCAACAGTTCTTCGATCTAACCATTAAAGAGAAATTTGCCCATTAAACACATAACCTCAAATTTGAAACCCAATTAGCATTGCACATGACTTGCGAACACTAGGTCTAAGTGTCTAACGACCTAATGGGAATTTTCAACCAGTAAACTATAACCTCAAATTCGAAACCCAATTAGCATGATACGTGACGCGAGCTCTTCAATCTAACTCCTTGAACGAAAGTTCACCCGATAAACTCTAACCTTAAACCCGAAACCCAGTTAGCAGAGCATGTGACTCGCCCAACTCGAAAACCCAAAAATCGAACCCAACTTGCCAATAGAACAAACGAAATCCCATTATTTCTCCAAATTTCGTTGTCTTTCTCCACCTTTGAAAGGTTGGCCTTATAAATATGTGCTCCAATGGCGGCTCCTCACTTTCTTACATAACAAAACTAATAAAAATCTAATTCTCCAATTTCTCCTCTCTGCCCCCAGAAGATGAGCAGCAGCAGCAGCTGGACAAGAAGGCACAAGCTCGGCCAGGGATCAACCGCTGTCGTCTACTTAGCAACACCGCACAACTCCGGCGAGCCCTTCGCCGTCAAGTCCGCCGAATTTTCCCGGTCGGAGTTCCTACAGAGAGAACAGAGGATCCTGTCTTCGGTCGCCTCTCCGTATGTAGTCAAATACAGGGGATGGGAAATCACAACAGAGGAAGATGGTAGAGTTATGTACAATCTGATGATGGATTACATGCCCAGCGGCACGATCGTCGACGAAATATGCCGCCGCCGCGGCCGGAGGATGGACGAGAGGGAGATTGGATTGTACACGTGGCAGGTCCTGAAAGGTCTTGAGTATCTTCGTTCCAAAGGAATTGTTCATTGCGACGTGAAAGGGAGTAATATTTTGGTGGGACCCAATGGAGCCGCCAGGCTGGCGGACTTCGGGTGCTCGAAGCGGGTCGGGTCGGTTGGCGAACCGACCCGAGGGACGCCGATGTTTATGGCTCCGGAGGCGGCGAGTGGGGAGGAGCAGGGGCACGCCAGCGACGTGTGGGGATTGGGTTGCACGGTGATCGAGATGGCGACCGGCGGCAGGTCGGTGTGGGGAGAGGAGATAGCGGGAATTGACGACCCAATTTCGGCGATGTACCGGGTCGGGTACTCGGGTCGGCTGCCCGAGTTTCCGGACCGGATGTCGGAGGTAGGTAGGGATTTTTTGGAGAAGTGTTTGAGGAGGGATCAGAAAGAAAGGTGGACAGCGAGTCAGCTTCTTGATCATCCATTCGTGTCGAAATTCGAGCCCTATGATTCGTGTTGTTTCGCTTCTCCGACAAGTGTTCTCGATAGAGTGTTTTGGAATTCGATCGAAGAAACTGACGGTTTGGGTTCCGAAAAAACTATTGCATCTCCTTGTTGCTCGCCGTCAGAAGCAAATGAGGAGGAGGAAGGGCGATGGAGGATTGAACGGCTAGCGATGGGTTTGGTTAAACCCATTTGGAATGATGATGATGATGATGATTGTGGCCGTTGGATTACAGTTAGGGGCCATTTGTTGGAAGAGTCATTAGATAGTGATTGTTGTGTAATTAGTAATAGAATTAGGGGCTCAATTAGTTTTGAGGGAGTTGGTTGTAGTTTGCCTCTAGAACAAGATCATGATGTACGCACTTTACTTCCCTCACTTCAAATAATAGTGTCACAAGCTTGAATATTTTTCCAAAATCGTTGACCAAATCGAGAAGGCTAACAACATTAGAAAAACTCAAGAATGATTCTGCGATCAAATCATCAGAATGATGTTAACTATTATGATCGATAACCGTACTTAGTGTTCATGGACGCAAATGTTTTGTTACGAACCCAAATTGAGATATAAGACAAAAGGACTAACATTATAACATGATTTCATAGTGTTACTTAAAGAAATTTGGTGTAGCAAACCATACGCTTTGGTACAAGGTATTGGACATGTGCTAAAACCCTATTTACATTTGGTACATATTAGGTCCAACTTCTTGAGTGAGTTTGGTTAAAACCCAACAACCCAAATTGGCCAAAACCCAACCCTATGACCTCCAATGTTTGGCCAAATTGTATGATAAGTTCACTAATGTGGGGAGCAAACAGAAGAATGTGGCATTTGCTGGCTAACTTATGCAACTGCCACAACATCATCCCATGAGTTTTGGTTTGGTAGGTAAAGGGAAATTCTCCTAATGCCAATGGGGTGATTGGGCTATCCAACCACTATTGATTATCGGGTGGAATCTTTCTTAGATTTCGGGTTAAGTAGAGCATTTAGTATTCGTAGCACAACGGTTAGAAATACTAGATGCTCTACTAGCGGTGCGATTGTTAAGGAAATTGTGTGACTTACATAAAGGGCAGCGTGACTAAGACTGCTGTTGCAAGTTGCTCGTTGGAGTGCTAGCTAGCTATACATTAATTAATGAGAAAAATCTTGTATATGGCATAGAGTAAATCTCGTAAAACAAATCCGAAGGTACTGAATACAAATCTAATAAAGAAAACAACAACTTAATGTTTAATTTCTTTTTTTTTAGTGTTTATAGTGTATTGTTACCTTAACTTTTCCTAAACAAGTATAATAGAGCACTAGAGTCTCAAATTAGGAGTAAAATGCGGTCCGTGTCATTATAATTTCGAGTTACTGCAACGTATGTTATTATACTTAAGATTTTGGATGCTATTATAGTAGTGATTTAATTGCGCACTTACTTAAAACACTGCTATAATTGCATCCGCAAAATCTTAAATATAGTGATATACGGTACAATAACTTGAAATTATAGTGGTATGTGCGGCATTTTAGTGTCAAAATCAGTACACTCGGACTGCGGGCCCGGCTCTATGAGCCCACGTAAATCCAACTAAATAAGGCGCCAATTTTAAATATGAGAGAAAAAACCGCTAAAAACTGTTCTTCTGATATTTCTTTCTTGTCCACCCGTTGCAAAATCAATCGACAACCACGAATATCTCCGTATGCATTATCTCCTTTTCTCTCCAATCCTCGAACCCAAGCTTCCCCTTTTCAGATTTCCTCTTCATTGAAGAAGCAGCAACAAACCAGCGATCTTTACATATTGTTCTGGGTACCCACAACAACATAATGCTGCTCCATCGAGCTCTTTCTTCAACCCTTTCAGTTCAGTATCTCTCCGTTTCGAGAAATTCGCCGCCTTGCTTCGACCCAGTTCGGCATTCGTTGAAATGTGAGTGATAGGGATTCAGGGGCGCTTTTTGTTTATGTTCACTTGATGCTTGCCAAGTGTTCGGTGAAATTCCTGAGTTGGATTTTGTATTTTAATTGCAGCCTCACAGGTGGATGGTGCTACCCTATCTCGAAAGAGTAGATCGGTTTCGGTTTCTGCCTCCAATGGCGGGGATTCGAGCTTCGGGGTTGAAAAAACGAGGTTGGTTATTCCACTATTTTAGCTTTAAATTGAATCTTCCAATTGTGAAAACATAAATCCATTTGCAATAGAATTGATGTACTGTCTGCAGAAGAAGATAAAGTTTAGCTTATGCAGTTTTCTTATGATACTTGAGCAGAAAAGTGGTGGAGCATGTGTGTCTACTCAAAGCGAAAAGCGATTTAGCTGAGGAAGATGAGAAGAACATGCTAGATTATCTGTATACTTGCCAGTATCAAATGCGTGGAATCGTGGCGATATCTGTAGGTAAGTTACCACTGTTTCCACCATGAGGTAGCTGAGATTGTTAGGATATGGGGTTGAACTGATGCGCTCTCTGATCTAAGTTCAGTTGTTGATAATTTGTGAGGGAACTCTGATGGTTCCAAGAATTCGTTGGGTACTCGTGGAAACCGTGATTTGTTGATATATAAATCCATTCATCTGTTTCGTATTGGACTGAGCCACTAAGCAAATTCCCCAACTTTAGTGTTGTGTTCTGCACATCAAGTATGCTTGATGTTTCATCTCTAGTATGTGAGCAACAACCTTTGTTAGTCAATTGTAGGTTCAACGGAAGTAAGTCCTTTTTCACCATTTCTACTTCACATCAGGCCTAGGGCACCATTTTTGCTATCCATGAGGCAGCAGAGATTGTTAGGATATTGGCTTGAACTGATGTGCTCCTTGATCTGATTTCAGTTGTTGACAATTTGGAAGGAACTCTTATGGTTCGATGAATTTGTTGGGTACTCATGCGTACTGCGATTTTTTTATACTGAAATCCATTGTCTCCTCTGTGCTAATCATCTGTTTCTGCTTGGAATGAGCCGCTAAACGAAAGCCTAACTATCATGCTCAATACCCCGTATCTGTTATATGAGGAAGAACCTCTATTAGTCGTTTATATGCTCAATGGAATCATATAGTTCTTAAACTGTCCTGCATTTATCACATAGTCAGGCAGACATCTTATTTCGCATCTACAGGACGAATCTCCAACGAAAATTCCGAAAACTATACCCATGCTGTTTTCATGCGTTTCCAAAGGAAGGAAGATGTAGCCAAGTTCTACGAGAACCCTTTCTACTTGGGGATTCTTGAGGAGCACGTAACTCCTCATTGCAATGTATGCCACTGAGATGTAAACACACTGCTCTGAAACTAATCTCGAGTTTTTCATTGCCAGATTCTTTCTACTCATCTCCTTGCTTGTTCTAATCAAAATCGCTGCATATTTTGCAGGAGAAGATCTACGTAGATTACGAATCTGAAGTGGATGACGATATACTCCCCATATTTCGTAAAGGAGAGGAATACAACTACGGTTTGGAGTTCATTCATCTTATCGGCTTCGACGAGAGTTCGAATGGTGCCCCTGTGGAAGATGCTTTGGCATCTCTTGCCAAGTTGGCCAAAGAGTTCCCATCATTAATCGTTCAATCCACGCATGGTATGTTTGTAAAGGGAAGTTGTAAGACATCTTACCTTTGATTTGGCCTAAACACTCCTCTTCTGATGCACGTTAGGTTCAAATTTCAATCCCAGCAGCAAGGAGTATACACACGGGGTAGTCACAAGGTTTCGATCACGTAAGATTGACTTCTTTCGATCTCTATACTATTCACCAAGTCCTGAAAGTCCAAATCTTTTGATGGTTGTCTGTGTCATTTGCAGCTGAGGCGTTTGAGTTGTTCTTGGGAAGCAAGGAATACAAAGAAGTATGGAGATCGAAATTCGAGAAGATAACCAGAAGATCACTTTCCATCCATTTCTCTGTTGACCCGGTCGGAGAGGACATTATGTAGTGATCATGTACATCCCCAAATCCTCAGCCTCTGGAGCTCAGGCATCAACGAATGGACGTGCTTAACAATGTCGCGAATTAGAAACAGAAGTTGATGTGGCTTTCTGACCACTTCACAAAAGCACAGTGAGGACTACAAAGTAAGCTCAGATATCAGGGTAGGTTGCTGTAGAAGAATTCTTTCTATGGGACTGCAAATTACTCTTGAGCTTCTTGCATCTGTTATAACAAGTTTTATCGTTCGTTTATGATTTAGCAAGACTCCGTTTTTAAGTTGATCATCTGCAAATCATCGGTTGTTTTTAAGTTGATGTAGCCAACTCTGATGCTCATTAAACCCTCCTCCTCCACCATCCTCCGATCGTTCGTTTATAATTTAGCAAGACTTTGCCATTGGTTTCACCGATTCGAACCGTAGTCGAACATAGAAACTAACGAGAGGGATCGATTGTTAAGTTGCCTAGTAAAATAAACAAATCGAACATCTCGTACGCCTCTTTCTTATTCTTAGGGCGTTTAAAGTAAAGAGCGTGACTCTACCGCTTTATTTTCGAACTAATGCCGCATCTGATCTGCTAATTGAATCAGATATTCTATCTCTTCCTCGAAGCATTAAGGGCGTTACGACGATATACGAGAAGAATGAAGAAAAACTCGTGCTCCAGTTTCCATCCATTCCTGCCTATATCTAGCTAGGAGATTCAGAACCTTCTTTTCAAGATGTTTACTTAGCCCCTTTCCTGATCCTTTCGAACCAGATATTGAAAAACCTGGCTCACAGCTAGATAGAGAAAAAAGACTTGTGGAGCAGCTGCTTGGATTATCGTAAAATAAGAGGAGCCGTCTTAGGAAATGACTTAACTTACTTCAAAGAAAAGACAGATGCCGCCCGCCGCTGCGAGGCGAAGGAGGCTTTTGGCTTGGGGGACTCTTTCAATTGCTGATAGACCGCTTCAAAGGAGCCGGTGAATCAGTCACGGTTCTTGCTCTGGTCTCGAGCTAGGGAAGCGAAGTATAGGGAGCAATATGTTAACTTGAAAAGTAAATAGGCCAAAGTAACATTTGATCATTCTAAAAGATCCACTCAAAGCCTTTTATTTCAAGCTTTTTTGAGGCCATTCACTTAAATAACAAGTCCCCATGACTAACATCACATTCCATTTGTAGTCAAAAAAGAATTATTGATAATTACTAATGTGAGATGTTTGATGTCATTCATTGCATTATCATTAATAATTATCTCTTCAAAAAGCTATGCATCTTTTTCTATGAACAGTAATTAATACATATAATAAGAGACCACTTACAAAAAAAAATACAAAAACTTTATCATTTGCTAAAACTCGAAAAAAAAACTTCAAATCTAAATTGATTGCCGATTCTGGTATTTTTTTCAGCGGAGGTGTCAAGACTACACGGTCTTTCGCAACAACTTTGAAATAACGAGAAAAAATAGCGTACACTAGATATTCTGAAGTTTCACTAGATTGAAGGCTTGATGTAGATTGATTGAGCACCTTTGAAATATGGATTTGTCAAAAAGAGTAACATTTGAATGATGTTTTCTACTTGTTGGTGTTGTTCAACCCTCTTCCAACAAGTTCAATGCACTACCAAAACTAGCTATCATCCTATCACCATCTTGATAAACTCTCTTCCAATAAAAAACCATCCTTTATGGTCTACTTTTTCTTCCAATACAACAATGGCAAGTTGAGCCTTAACTCATAGAAAAAGAAATAGTATAGTTAGATGGTAAAAACATGGATTCCACTCGGTCGGAATTTATTGGAAATGATTAAAATTCAACCATTTGGAACTTATTGACGACTTTATGGAATTTTGAGTGATTTGTGATCTTCTTGCTGGTACATAACTTGATGAATTTTCGGGATTTAATAAACTTACAGCCCAATCAACGATTCATAATTTGTAACCCGGTTAATCCGGTCTGTAGTCCTCCCGACCTAGACAACTCTAGGTATAGTACACACAAATGTAGGCAGGGGAGCTAGCTAAATGGTCTCAAATGCTATAGCTTGCTAGCTTAGTACCATGGAAGAATGACCACCGATGGATGCTTCAATGGTTGAGAACAAGACACACACAAAAGTAGGAGAAAAGGTTAAGAATAGTAAAATTCCAATTGAACCATATTCATACAGTCATAGTTACCCTTTGGAGTTGGAGCAAGAAGGAGATTGATGGCTACCAATCCTTAACCCTAAAAGAAAAGGGGGGAAAACAACAAGGTTTTGTACATACCATGAACAAATTAAGATATGGAAATGTGACAACCAAATTAAAAACACGGAGTATCTTCTGTGCCGACTCATCCTTTCGAGTCTCGTAGTCGTCAATCAGCAATATTCGAAGTATATGTATCTCTTAACTGATCAAACCATTCATCTAAGTAAACAATATTCCCCAACCCTAAGAGAAAAAAGGGTCAAACACAATAAGGATTTTTTCTACATGTACCTTTAACAAATTAAGCATATAAATCAAGTGGTACTTCACTAATTAACATGAACATATCTTACATTTGTTATCCTATCATTAGCTAAAATTATTATTAATCCTTGACAAATCACTAGTAGCCTTCATGGTAAGGGGTTCGAGTCTCGTAGTCGTCAATCAGCAAAACCTTCCAACAAAATCGACCTTAATGGATGCAGTAAGTGATCAAATCGTCCGTCGTCCTTCAAGCCAGTCAGTTGTTCATCGAATATTTGGGGTTCCGTCTCCTACTTGGAAGACGAAGTCTTCCATCGCCAACGATATCAATCCGCTCATTGATAGGGTTGGTTCTTCTCATTTCACTATGTCTTTAGGCTCAATCATGATTGTCAAAGACCCCAATTCTCCACTTGACTTGGCAATAGAGTCACTCTTGGTACTGATTTTGTTCTTGGTACTAGTGTTGTTGTTCTTAAGTTTAAACAATCCAGGATCATCATCTGGGAAAAGGGTATTAGTGTTGAGAGCTGTGAGCACCATTAGTGCAAAGGAGACAAGGATTGATGAAGTAGATAACAAGAGCATTAGTCCATGAGCAAACTCTGAATCCTTAACTTCTTGAGCATAGTCCACAGATGCTAGTGCCAAGACTGTTAGTGGGAAACAATATGCCCACCATGCTATGTTGAACTTCCTCATCGATTTTCTGAACAGGGCCGGCCTTGAAACCTGTCGAGAAAACAAGCATATGTCGGTTACTATACGATTTTCGGATGAAATTATATTTATACCAATCGATGTCATGATTCTGGATGGACATAATAAAAAAACGATGCACGTGAATAAACTATATAAGTAAAAAATAGCTATATATTTCTGTTATGTCCTATTCAAAAAGAGAATTTAATAACGATTTTTAACAATCAGAACGGATATGCTAAACAAGGTTGGCCTTGAAGCATGTTGAAAATAAATACCAATTATGATATGATTTTCAACTGAACTTTATCGGATGATGTTACGATTCTGGATGGATCCGGTAAAATAACGATGCACATAAATAAACTAGAGCAAGTCAAAGACATATATATATACATTTTTTCTTATTCAAAAGAGAACTGACTTACGATTCATATCAATGACCATCGACAAAAAAATTAGGTCAAAATATATATGGAAAAAATGGATAATAAGCTTTTATCTTTCATACTTAAAATAGGGAGATATTTAATGTTGTGTGTGAACCCACCATAAGGAAAACAACTCAACACTTGCAATTGAAAATGACTTTCAAATTTGATCATCTACACACTTAATTAGCTTTTTGGTGGACTATATACTTCAAATTGATATCTTAGTTTGTCTCCCTTTAACTACAAAATATTGCATGACTAATAATACATATTTAACGGCAGGTTTAAAATCGCCATTAATTTAACAAAATATTTTAAAAATTCATAAATTGTATATCTAACGACGAATTCAAAACCAATCTAACTTTTTCCGTCTTTAATTGAATTAATGAAACCTATACCTTTCAAATTTACTAAAATGGAAATTATAATTCAATTTTGATTTCTCTTCTTTCTATATTTGTATATATTGGATTCCAACAAAAAACTTTGAAGGAAAGAAAAAATAAATAATGGCGAATTATTTTGAAAAATGAAAGAAAGAAAAAGATGTTTACCAAGGACAAGAAGAGGAAGAGGGAGAGGAAGAAGAGCATCTTAGCAGAGGTATCAAACCTCCCTGAGATGCCTCCCCAAGCCAAGCTAGCCATGCTAGGAGCGGCAAAGAACAAGAAGAACACCGGCCGGAGCATCGCCGGCAAGCAATTCCCGCCGGAGAGCCTCTGATAGAGGGTAACAAACAACACCAAGTAATGCGCCATGCCAAGGGAGAACATGCAAACCGCCACCTCCTTGCACCCCATCTCGGCCGCAGCACGAGCCCCGACGAGGTTCCCGATGACCGACAGCAGGCTCGTAGGGTTGGCCACGTCGGACAGAAACCTCTTCCCCTTGGTGAACCACTGGCCGTAGATCTTGACGTCCAAGACCACAACCGGGGCGGTGAAAACGCACCACATCACGTAAAACGACGTCGTTGTGGGAGACAGGAAAGGACATGCGAGGAGAAGAAGAGCGGAAGAAATCCATGGGGCATAAAGGTAATTCACCCCAACAGGGTGAAGAAACTCTGATTTCACTAAAGGAAAAAGAAGAAGGCAGCGAAGGAGGTAGAGGAAGGAGAGGGCGGCTAAGGTCAGAGAGGAGAGCGACCATACAAAGACAGAGGCAGCAGAAGGAAGCCGCCGGAGAGGGTAGGCCACGGAGGGGGAGTGAGTCAGGATTTTCCACAGGAGGGCTTGGCTCGCTAGGGATAGGGTTATCCGAAAGTAGCCGGCATGACACTTGGTTAGGATCGAGATGAATGATGATGGTGGTGGTGGTGGTGGTGGTGCTCTTGGAGCTTTGGTGGTGGTTGTGGTGATTTGGATATGAGGTGTCTTATGGGGGTTTTGTTCATTGGTTTGAATGTTGATCATGGTAATGGGTTGAGGCTCCATGAGTATGGTTTTAGAACAATGTGGAGATGGGGTTTATATAGAGGTGTGTTTGGAAGTGAACATTGTTAAAAGGAAGATTGAAAGGAATGTTCCATGTTGAAGTTGGTGTGACTTGTCTTGAAAAATTGTCTCCCCAACCTTACCTTTAGTTTTGTATTATGTAATACGGACTACGTTAATTGAATTATTTTCATGAGTCGCGTATCAATTACATTACGGATCAATCAGATCACAAATCATAAAATGTTATGGATTCATAACAATGTGATGTTAAAACAGTCCGGTGTGATTAACCATAACCGGACCGATCTCGAGACCTAGACCATAAGGGACAAATTAACACAATTACCATTTAGTACTAAATCGTAGCTATGTATTTTGACTCATGCTTTACTGCTTTACTTGCAACTTGGGCGAAAGAGACAATCGGCTGCAGGCCATTTTGGACTTTTCATTTATAAAAAAGAAAACCACGAGTTGTTTTCAAGTTCTTTACAGCTATAATCCAATGTGTACACGGGACCCGACTCGATCCGACCCGACCTGTTTTTAGCGGCTCAGAAGGAAGGACACTTTCTCTTTGAATTCGTACGTTCAACCCTCAACAAGACAAAGATGTTGAAAATGTGCAGGTATACACAGCATGATATAACACCTATAAGTAGGGTCTTGGAAAGCCAACTTCATTCATTGGATGGGTTTGTTTGATTCCGGAATTTTCGAGAGATCTTGTCGTGATTTGGTGTAAAATCACTTGTTTGGACCGATCGTGGTTTTGAAATCTTTGATGGTTGGTCTATCGGTCCATGTGATTTCGGTGTATGTACAACCGAAATATCTTTTGAGATTAGTAATTTTGGGATAATGTAATAGAGTTACGGGTTTTTAAAAATATTGCGAAAATAAATAAATATTGTTATAGTCCATAAAATAATACATCACATATTCATAAATGATGTATGAGAAACTTAGAGTTGACATAATTGCTTCATCATCGAGCTCCAAATGCTTCTTCACACTGATAATCATTTTGTGCCAGTCTTTACGGCCAACCTTGAGGTCTACTCCATTAATTACTCGTACTGAGATGAGGGCGATTATGGAGGTCCTTCGACTCACTTAATCTCCAAAAGTTTGTAAAATTTGACTTCTCTCGGACTCACTGGCGACGATTTCCATTCTCTCCAACGCGTCCTCTTTCGACCGTCAACATGCCATCCTGGTTATGTAGTTCCAAGGACTCTGCCGCAGTGCTTGGGAGATCAAACTGTCTCTCTCTCTTTTTACCATAAAACAAATTATGTTGCGAATTATTTAGTCACTCTGACTTCTTTTTTTATGTGTAATTTACATTTTTTTTAATTCGCCCGATCAGAATCTATCTCATTTGACCTATCATCGTGTGGACTAACAAGCACAACTATGGAAAAATTATATAATATGCGGTGAATGTATGCATGCCGCGTTGGAACAAGACGTCAGTTTTATCTTACAACCTAAGTACTTTCCATTGATTGGAAAATATTATGTTATTGCACACAATAACTGGTATTATTTTTTAATGAATTATTGCAACTTTTTAAATTTTGAGTTTGAGATTTGGATTTGGAGAGTTTAGGACAAATTTTATGACTTTTTTTAAATTTAGGTTTTGACGAAGATGTACATACTGATTTAAAAACTTACTAATTTGAAGTGATTCGTTACTCATCTTAAAATAAAATAAAATAAATCATAAATTTTTAACTTTTTATAACGAAGAACCCATCTGACAGTTACCACATTAAGTGATGCCACCGTTAGGTAATTTTCGGGGTTGTCGGCCTTCAGCATATGTGAGACATTCGATGACATTTCAGAGACCGAAATAATTATGTACTCCATACTTCAAACCTAGAATTTTTTAGAATAAAATTAGGCGCTACTGCCACCAATTTGACTCCAATTTTTTTTGGCAATTGGTTAATTAATCATGCATTCAATATAAGAGCAACATACTATAGATAAGCTTTCAAAATTAGGTGGGCATAGCATTTTTGAAAGGCACTCGTAGTTATCATAACATAATTTTATTAATTATTATGAAGAGTTTTTCCAATTGGTCTAACTCAATAGGTTAAAAGTGTCAAGAATATCACAGTCAAAATCTAACATTTTCAATTATAAATCTAACATTTTCAATGGACGAACCCGGACCACACCAACCATCCGATTTCGTTCTAGAGCGATGAAATTCTAAATTCACAAAAATATCAAGGTGTTTTCAAATCTCTTTTGGTGACATACTTTGAAGCATATCTCCAAATTGAAATTTTGTTTAGAATCTCCCACCATCCTGATTTCGATATTATGTACCGCAATGATCTTGCTTCCAACTAGCTAGCATAATAAAAGTGTAATTAATTGTTAATTTACTATTCATTACTACTTGTAGGAAAGTTTCTAAAGTGCCACGATTCAAAAATTAGGTCAAGCCCTTAATTAGTTGCCCATGTCTCATTGACGTGTTCTTATCTATCATTCATCCATGCGTACGACCCTACGAGTTGCCCACTACATATTTTTTTCCATATTAATCTCATGTTTAAGAAACCGAGTCGGATTGTATACTTCGAAATGTACGGAATCGGGAAATCAGACATTAGTATTTGGACCTCCAATATCAAAAGAAATTTATATATTATCGAAAATTTAAATTTAGATTTGCATTAACGGATCGTCGTTCGGGAACTTACCTAGATCTAGCATGATGTATGAAATTAGGTCGCCTCACCATATTCAAGAACAATGACGGGTCAAGAAGGATTCATCGCACTAGGTGGAACTGTATAAAAAATTTAAATTGGATATATTAAGCAACCTCTAAATCTATAAAAAAAACATCAACGAAACGAATGTACGGATTACAAATCATCGCCATCGAAATCAGGTTAAACCCGACCGAAAAATCGTAACCCGTTACAGAAAATTACATGAAATTCTTCCCCAAAGTGATTGGATTATAAGACAAGTACCTAAAAAGACTGTCCTCAGCAGGCCATCCCACAAGACTTCCCACTATGCCATGCACCCTTGTTAAAATGGGCAAACCCTAGGATGTTTCTTTTTAATTCTAAAGTTACATTTCCACTTGATTTTGTGGCTACCAACTATTCTACATGCATTGGTGCAATACAATAGTCCAATACTTTGGGGGGAGTTTGATTTCCCATTATCCATTCTTGATCTCCAATGAGGAAGAGGAGGGGCAGATAAGTAAGGCTACTGATATTGCAATTCATGGCCCTATGTGACCATCAAAGGCCATGTATGAGGGCAAATAAACCTTTCATATACTTTGGTTCTTCGATGGCGGGATAACAACTCAAGTACTATATATATGTAGGTAACTTGTTGAGAAAGTGTGTATAGTTTAAGACAGTACGTCAGATAAATTAGTATGATGCTTTTCGGAAAGGAATTTGAAAATAATATTAGTGTTAAGATGGTGGTGCCAGTGCGATCTTAGCACCGCTGAGTAGGAAAATAATGAGTGTTGTATCTTCTCATACTAGTATGAGACATGTTGGAAAGGAATCCAATAAAAGCCTTGGAATTTTTACATGGTTATATACTTGTATGTAAAGGATTTATGTTCTTCGGACCAAATCAGCTAGAAACTAATTAAATGTTGGACTAGATTAATATCAAAATTAATTAGGGTGACCAATTAGGAATTAATATCTTGATAAAGACTAATTCTAATTAGTGATACGGGCTATATGACGAATTCAACACGATCTTATAAGCCAGACTTGAGCACCTTGAAGTTCGGCTCGGTTCGGTTGCTATAGACGTTACCTGAGCGGATATGCCGTCTGATTGGGCGGAAACGGGTTAAAGGCCCAAATTAACGGCGCGGCCCAACAGTTTATTTTACCGCTAAATTCATCAAATCCAAATCCAAATAGGAATAAGCAATCCCTATTCGCCTTTAGCAGAAAGGAAACTTTGGGGTCAAGTAAGTAAAGTCCGCTCCTTCAAAAACCCCCACTGGAAATCATCTGAACGAACAGAACCCACAACAATGGAGAACAACTACGTCTACGCCTCCGTCCAAATCAAACAACCCTGCTCCATTACCATCCGCAGCAGCCCGCGGCGGCAATCATCATCGCCGTCGGCACCATCCTTCATCCACCTGAGACTCAGCTTCTCGTACAATGTCCGCCACTACTTAGTCCACCAACCGGAAGACCCCGAACTGCCCTCCACCTTCCTCCGCGGTTACTGCAACGCAGCCGTCAAGCATACTGCCTGGCTGGGAACCGCCGCCGCTTTCAACAACCGTCCACAGCCACTCTACAGCAAGGTCGCCGCAATCTTCACCAAACTGGGCGTCGAGGAGAAGTCCCACCGCCGTCTGTTCGATCAGCTGGTCGTCGATATCCGACGGGTGGCGGCTTCCGTCTCGCCCAAGCTGATGATCCTCCCGCTCAGGGTCGTCGTCGTGAGGGACCACTTGATTTTGGTCAGCGACGAGGAGGGGGAGAAGAAGAGCGGGTGTGTTGTTGATGATCAGAAGAAAGGCTCTGTCGTCGCCGACAAGAAGGAGAAAGTTCAGAAGAGCCGCCGCCGGAGACGTCGGAAGTACTACTAAAGTTTTGTACCGATAGGAGAGTAATTTTAGTTTTGTGCTAATCTGGTTATAGAGCTTAGATAGATCTGAAGAAAATCATTGATTGTTATCTCAATAATAACTAATCTGATTCTTTCTGCAAATTTCAGTGTTCTGACATCAGAATGGATGAATGTACCTCCAAAATTGTAACCCTCGTTATGGCTAAACAACATTAGTGCACTGTAATGGAATCGGAATCTCTAACCTTTTACGTTCTTCTGCTGAAATCACATATCCTTCTTGCCCTCGGATTCTAACGACTCGATCTGGCTACGGAGGTTCTGGTTGTCCTCTTGTAATTGCTCGTAGTCTTGAAGAAACCCTTCGGTTTGTTTCCTCACAGCACCAGCTTTCTCAGCTGCGGCCTTAGCTTCCTTTGTCTTGGCTTCACATTCGGCTTCCATCTTCTTCACCTTGCTGCGTAGGATAGCAACCTCTTCTCCTAGTGCTTTGAGCTCATCTGGGTTGTTGCTGCTGCTGCTTTTGCTATCGTCGAGACCTCGAGTCTGTTTCTTGGCGGCTTCCATCGTCTTCCTTAGTTGGCGGAGCTCCCTGATGTAGTGGTGTAGCCTGTCGATCATCAGCGCGAGAAACAGCAGAAACCCTGCAAAGGATAGAAGTTATTTTGGTATCGAACCGACCTCTCAAACATTGTCAGGGAACCCAATTGATAAGTTGAGCAATTTAAACACCAAAAAGTCCATTCTCGATCATGAATCGGTAAACTTGAAGACATCACTTCATCGATTTCTAATCCAGTGTACCAGACAACCCATAGTTCTAAACACCTGAAAACAGAAACATTGGATTGACAGATAAAGAAGGGTGATCAACAAACACGAATTTCTTCTAAATGGTTATGATTGAGATTGAGGAAAATAGAAGGATCTAACACCAAGTTAATTAAAGCCTCCTCCATAAGTAAACAAGCCAAGTAAGGAACAGTCATCAATCAGATCAGATCATTCAAAATCTATGGAAGTTTCCCTTTCCAGAGTGCTACTACTTCTGCAGCATGTACATGTTACACTCCCTATAAGAAAATGTCCTCTAATCCTTTATGAACACAATTTAGCAGCACTAATAGGTATCTCAACTGAACAATCCATATGAAATTAGTGTTGCACAAGATGAATTCAAAATGCACAATAATCCATACCCAATCTGAAACGACGATGATGAATGCACATCTCTGTTGTTTCCATGCTCTCAAGGCGCAATCACTCGTCAGAATTCACCAAGGCCTATCTAAACCAGCTATAATCATGTCTAGCACAAGTAGAAAGAGACCTAACTCGAAACCCATGTAAACAATCCACAGAAATCATCTTCCAGAAACCGAAATTGAGATGTTCTATAGAATAAAAACAAATTGTGATCAGATTTAGCGCAGACTGTTTTACCCATGAGAGAGGCTTCGAGCAGGTGTGTGGACTCGAGAACCTGATCGGTAGGATTGGGAGCGCCGGCCTCGATGGAGCGATTCTGAATCGTGACCATACTGTAGAGGCTGGAGCAGAGGACGACGAACACCGTACCGGAGACGGTCTTCACCATGACGGGGCCTCTCCCTCGCTTGACCCGATCCAGCGCCATGATCACCAGCTTCCGCAGCGGCGTCTTGAACAGCAGCGCCAGAATCAGCGCCATTTCGGCGAGTATCACCGAATATAGAAGCTGTATCATCTTTCCTTTTCTCTGAATTTTCCGTCAATCGGAGTACGATCGGAGATGGGAGATCGGAGAAATTGGGAGGAAAGGGAGGAAATGGCGACGTTTATGAATCGTTTCGTGGCCAACGATGGGCAATAGCCATAAAACTCACTATTGTTTGGAAAATTAACATCAAGTTCATGACTATGAGTAACTAACATTTTGATACTCGTCTAGTTTTGATTTTTCGTTCATGAACAGAATAACCCCAGTCGGAATAAATATTAACTTTTGCTAGAACGGATAGACACTATAATGATATACTTTGTCACACTCTCATTGCACAGTGTAAAAACACATAACAACTCGATTATACTTATTATTAGTTATCTTGTAATCTTATCACATTATAAAGGACTCTTAAATATAAGTGTTAAAAGTAGAATCAAAACAAATATTCTTAACAATAGAGATATATAGAATGTTTTTCGTTAATTAAATGATATTTATTTGAAAACAAGTCGAGTCAGGTCGAATATAACTTGCGGAATAAAATTTTAGTACGTATAACAATGTCATAGAAAATAAATGTAGCGACATGCAAAGATATGGGAATTGGCATATCAAAATTTATGGGGAAATCTTGAATTGAATGTGTCCCAATAGCATGCAGAGAAAATGTTGACTTTGAAGGTTTGAAACACAAACAACTTATAAAGTTTGGGAATTAACTCCCCAATTATTACAAGCTTCAGATTTCAAATCTAACGTTTATCTCAACAATAAGGGTTCACGTTTTCCAACATAATGATGATTGGTACTAGTATGGTGGTGGTTATGCTTATCTCCCGCCGTCATCGCCGCCACCGGATCCAGAGCCACTCCCGACGCCAACTCCCTTACCGGCTCCGGCACCAACTCCGACTCCGACTCCAACACCAATCCCAATGCCGAAGCCTCCACCGGCTCCACCGCCATGTCCACCTCCAAGCCCGCTTCCAAGACCTGAACCGGCTCCACCACCAAGCCCGCCGCCGCCACCTCCAAGGCCTCCACCAGCTCCTCCACCACCAAGGACGCCTCCTCCGCCTGCACCACCACCACCACCGCCTCCAAGGCCTCCATCGGCTCCGCCTCCTACACCACCACCGGCACCAAACCCTCCACCGTGACCCGCCCCACCACCAAGGCCGCCTCCACCTCCTCCTCCTGCACCACCACCACCACCGCCACCAAGGCCTCCACCGGCTCCGCCTCCTACACCACCACCAACACCAAATCCACCACCGTGGCCTGACCCGCCACCGACACCGCCTCCACCGCCTCCTCCCGCACCACCGCCTCCTCCCGCACCACCGCCGCCACCAACACCTCCACTAGCTCCACCACCAACGCCACCGCCCGCTCCAAAACCACCACCATGTCCGGAACCACCACCAAGGCCACCACCTCCTCCTGCACCACCGCCGCCTCCTCCGCCTACGCCACCACCAACTCCTCCTGCACCACCACCAACCCCTCCACCGGCACCAAACCCTCCTCCATGTCCAGATCCTCCACCAACTCCACCACCTCCCCCACCACCAAAACCACCGCCTCCACCAACACCACCGCCAGCCGCACCACCACCGCCAGCTCCTCCCCCAGCTTCGAAACCTCCTCCTTTTCCCCCTCCAGCACCACCACCCAAACAGCCACCACCCCCGGCTCCTCCACCCAACCCCCCACCACCTCCGGCACCTCCACCCAAACCGCCACCCCCTCCTGCTCCACCGCCCAGACCGCCACCACCACCGGCACCTCCGCCCAAGCCGCTACCGCCTCCCGCACCTCCGCCCAAACCACCACCACCTCCGGCACCACCTCCCAACCCACCACCACCTCCAGCACCTCCACCTAGCCCACCACCACCTCCATTTCCTCCTCCAAACCCACCTCCTCGACCCCGGCCAGGACGTCCCGAAGTTCCACGACCATAACGGCCACCACAACCACGGCGGCTCCAGCGGCAGTCATCGCCACCGTACCTCGCCACCTCGTCGGCGAACACAATGTCGGCACTCAGTTGAAGCACAACGCACGCCAAAACCAAAAACAAAGACACCCATTTCGAACTGATTACTAGTACTCCGGCCATGTCTAAGTATAAGTGAACACTTCACCCTCTGGCGATTGCTTTGATACAAACTCGATGGACGTGATGTTCATATATATATACATGGTTTTTTCCAGACAAGGGAGATGTTTGGCCTTCATTAATTGGGCGTGGGTGTGTACGGTTGAGGAAGTGAGCTAGCTACCCAATTTAATTTTACACTAACTCTCTCAATATCTCCATTAAATATTTGTGAAGTCAACTTGCATCAACTTTGACTCCTTCGTATCTAACATGCATAGATGTAACATCCCGCCTTCAAAAAGCTTAACTGCAACTTGCAAAACTTCAAATGTTTGACATGATGTCCATCGCCTTTGTTGTTCTATCTAACGGCTGATTTTGGTTTGGAAGTGATTATGTGAAATGACGGGATTAGGGGTGGACGAATCTAGGTCACCATTCAGAGTTTTTTTAGTTCCAAATTTTATTGAATTCTAAACCTTTTTATATTTTTTGACAGATAAATAATCATTCTGGCTCCAGAATGATAAAATTTCACTTAAAATTATCAAAAGTCCTAATAGTCCAATCTTTTTATGAATCGGTCGAGCTACTTCTCTCCTCAAGTGGGTTAGAAAACTTTAGGGGGGAGTATACTGGAATCCTTCCGACCTCTCTCCAAAAAGAAAGAAAGCTCTTTCTTTCCATTTCTCTCGAAACTCACCCCAAAATTAAAATTATGCATTCAATTTCTCCTACAATTCTAATTTCGCTATTAATTATGAGTTAGCCCGACTAAAATTTGCCCGATCGACCTGACTAATTGGACAAGTGAATCCATATGGATATGACATGGTTGTAAAATATGGGGAAGATGAATATATACTTAAATAAAAAGAAAAAATATTTTAAAATGTCACGAAGTTTAAATATATATAAAAAATTATCATTACGGTTTCAATATAAATTTTTTATCACAAACTATCAAGTTTCACGCCAAAATTATCTTATCGGCAAAATCCTAAGCCCCATACCCAAATTGGGCGTTGTTTCAGTCAACAAAGTGCCGACACTTGCTACAATAATATGGCATTTATGCCATCAGAATCATAAATGTGGGCTTTCTGCATGTAATCAGAAAATAAGAATACTGTGTACTGAATTCAACGAGGACAACTACTAATGCTCAGAGGATTTCATAATAACTTTGCCAGCTTGCAAACTGTCCACAGGAGCGTTTTTAGCCAGCTAGGAAGAAGAAGAAGAACAAGTCAATACTCGGATCTTTTTTAAGCAATCTCCATGTAGATACAAGATAGCGGCGAATTTAGGATGTTTTAATGTACTAGGTCGAATTATATAAAAGTTAAAATATATTAGATCGCATATGATAAATATAATAATTAATTTGAAAGAGCACTAAGCCGGGGCTCGGGGAGGCCCTTGTATCCACCAATGGATATAACTCGACTTAGTTAACTAGTAGTGTGGTAGTATCCCCACTAACAATAACAAACAAAACCTTTAAAAATATATATTTTAACTTCATTTGGTTATTATTTAAGAGATTTAACATGGTGAAACCTTAATTTTAAGTCATTCCCAACATAAATATTAAATATTAACCAATTTGAAAATTTTTATTTTTCATGTCAAAATTGTTAATTTCAGTGTGTTATAACCCATGGAAATCGACAATTTTGATATGAAAATTTTCAAATTTTCAAATCGGCTAATATTTGACATGCATGTTGGGAATGACTAGAAAATTAAGTTTCAGTATGATAACCCATGTAAATAATGGTTAAATGAAGTTAAAAATTAATTTTACTTGGTGTTATGTTAGTGTTGAAAATGCATGCATGCAGTGGAAAATAGTTAGAAATTCAAGCTCAAATTTTTATAGTGGAAAGCACATACATCTAGGGCTGTCAATTTGGTTAATTCGGTATAACCACATTGACTGTTCACAAACCTTACCGACCTGAATTTCACCAAATTGTCTGTCTCATGACTTTTTAGGCGAGTTCGAGATAGACAATTTTAGCTCGCCCGTTTAGCTCGTGTCTATTTGAATATGTCATTAACTATCATTGAAGAGCCAAACACAAGCTCAACTCCAACTTCACCCATTAAAACCCTCAGATGAGGCCAACTTTACCTTAATTTGATGTTTGTACACTAAAAAATATCGAGCCAAACTAAAAAACAATCCTAAAAATTACAAGCTTATACTCCAACTAGTAACGAGCCATATACTCCTAATATTAGAGTTGGTTGTCGACTATCAAATCAAACATACCCTAACACAAGTTGAGCTCATTTAAAATCGAACCGTACGCGGATGTCCTTGCTAGCATCATGGATTATCTACAGGCCTAGTTAGCTGCTAGTTGTTGAGTCAATGTGTGATTACCTCTCTAAAGTTAAGTATAGAGGATCACAGTGAATGTTTGGTTTCGGAGGTTTGAATTCGAGTTCAGGTTGAACTGCGTATTCACTCGAAATTTTAAGCACCCAAAACCAAGTATGGCCTTACTCTTAGAAGTACATATCAAATCTGTAAATCTTAACCTTGGACTCAGCTTAGTTTTACAGAAGCTAGAAAGAAAAGCCTCCCCTACTAATGGCCATGTACATCTCTACCAGATTCCTCTTCTGCAACAAAAAATTTGACTTGCTATGGATGAATCAGCTTTTACAGAAGCTATGGAATAGTAGTGTCCATTGGATAGCAGCCAAGCACACGAAGAAACGTCGCGAACTCCTGCAGATACCATGGTATAACATTCAAGATCGTGGACATCAAGCTCGAAAAAGGTCGATACTTTTCCTACCGTATGTCAGTTTTTAGTATATGAACCCAGAAAGACCCCAGCAGTTTTGTTTTGACTAAAGGATTGACATGGTTGAGAAGGAAATTCGAAATATTGGGTCATAAGTATAACCAGGAGAAAGGTAAAGAAGCCAACCTGCAGATTTCCTAAAGCGTTCTGGGCTCGAGGCTCGGCCATGGAAGCCTCGAAATCGATGTAGAAAAGATAGTCAAAATACCTGCAACATGGACAAACTCGCTCACGTTAAAACCATACCTTCTGAACCCTAAAACAATGAATATATCAGTACTCACTTGGCGATTCCCGTGTTGGAATCATCAACAACTCTCAATGGCCGTTTCCTCTGGGGCCTACTTTCGATCTGAGAAAGGCAGCACAAGAGTCGAATGAGTTACACCCGGTCACCCTGACTATTCAGAGAGATCTTGGTACATAGAAAGATCAAAGCTTTACCTTTGTCAAATTAATATCTCTACCAGCAAACACTGCCAAAGCCTTAAACAATACTCCAGGGCCTTCGTCTAGCGTAAACACGACACTTGTCTGGGAAATATGAAAGGAAGTCGGACATCTAAGACACATTGCAAGCCTTTTTATAAGCAAATAAGACAAAACCGTGATTTTTTCATATACCTTGTATGGTTTATCAGTTCTTGGAACTATTGGATCTCTTGCAAGAACCAGATAACGAGTTACATTATCCGGGTCGTCCTGTATTTTCTCTGCCAGGATGGTAAGGCCATATAGTTCGGAAGCTCGGGCACTTGCTACAGCTCCAGCATCTCTGAGCTCATTTGCAGCAAGGTACTTCATCAAGATTGGTTACCAATTTTAGAATCAGCCACCAATGTATGTACACTTTAGAACAATGAGCTAAGTCAATGAATTACCTGAGCTGCAGTTGCTGTATCATTCATACTCTCTCCAGTAACTCCTAACTCGCTTAGGAAAGTATCACTCAATGCAAGAGCCTGCAGAAATCGACGATTCTATTGTAAGAACAATCGATACTTGTACCAAGGGGTAAATCAACCAAAAATAACAAGAATTTACTCAAGTCAGAAAGGAGTCCGAAGCTTAACCTGTGGATGACTTAGAACACGAGTTAACTCTCCCACTCTAACCCCAGGCATAGCCAGAAGACACAGGTCTGAAGCCAACTGCACTTCGCTCACAATATGCAGCCGGTGACGAAGAAGTAAATCATAATTCCTATGGATGCTTCCGCCGGAAGTGTTCTCTATCGGTAGAACTGCTTTATCTGCTAGCCATAACTCAACCGCCTGCCAAAAAATCCAACATCAGAATTCAGAACAAAGAAAATGAGGCATCTAACCTAACACTAACAGTAGCATATAAGAAGCGATCATTATACAGTCATAAATTATAAGAATAGATTACAACCTTGAAAGCATCCTCGTAATCAGAACATGGTACAGTCTCACATTGAGGGTAGGCTTTCAGAGCTGCTTCCTCACTGTATGAACCAGGTAGTCCCTGTAAAGAGATAATAATAAATTGATAATCCCTAATCAAAGATTTATATGTTCAGCAAATAAACCTTGGCTCAGCCATGAACAAATGATTTAAACCCCCTACCTTGAATGACACCCTCATTTGTTTGCCATTATCAGGAATGGCAGAAAAATCAGCAACAGTCAATGGTCCTGCAAATGACAGATGTTACTACAAGAACGTAAATGGAAACAAGGGGTTTCAGAAATGAAATCACGAAACTGAAATCAAAAGAAGAAGGCACCAACTTGGAAAAGAGCTGAAATCCTTCTGTAGGCTCCTGGAAACATCACTCACTATCTTGTTCTGATCCACCATTTCCGATCTTATTGCTGCAAAGGACACCGACCCATGAGCCGCCGGTTTAGAATGTGTTCCGCCGAGTGTCGGCCAAGAAGCAACACAACCCACGGCGGGAAAGGACTTCACTGCCATCGGAAATCAGTTCGGGTGGGAAGAAAGAATCATATGCGGCCTTTGGTGGGGAGTTGCTTGCCGAAGAGGAATTTCGTCGAACAGGTGGTGTACACGGTGGGAATTTAATGTGGGTTCGAAAGACTGGGAATGCTTGTACACTGGTCAAACTATAATTTGGAAGTTACGGTGGGATATGGGCACAAGATCGAGTGCTTCAGAATGGAAGAAAGTTTCAACCTTTGTGATCTTCTAGAATATTATATGGGACCAAGTAGGTTTCTCATGATTCAGATAGGTATATACGTTCTCACCCGATGTAACTTATATAAATTTTCGAGTAATAAATTTCATACTCATATTTATTTAGATTATATTTATAATCAAAAGTTTTTGAAATTTAAAAGGACGAATTATATTTTAAACACGTAAACTTTATAAATCACTAATAAATTAATATCACATATTTGATTATTTCATACACTATAGCTATTGAAGTTAAATAATTAAGTATTATATACATATAGAAATTTAATTGAACAGTTTGGGTTTCTGCTCAAATACTTTAATATTCATATCGTATTTATATATCCGTACATGATATTTTTTGAATTTACCTATAGCCTAAAATTATCTAGTCAACTAAATTTTATCATATTCGGCCGGATCAGATTTAATTAAATATTTAAAATGACAGTTATGATTATCATATTTAAAAGTATTTGATCCATAAAAACCATCACTTTCTTATAAATAACAATCTAAAATCTTTAAACAAGTTAGGAATAACACAAAGGAAATTTTTAAAGATGAAAGAAGTGGATTATAACTTCCAAAAATCGTCAATCATTTGAAAATGGAGTTTTGTTTGTTTGTTGAAACGAAAGATCATTTTATACATGGTTATTTTAAATTTGTCGTTTTAGGTTATTCATCGTAGTTAATATGAAACATAAGAAATGGTGGATACTTTAAGAATTCACTAATATGATCGTTGTACAACACTCTATCTTTCACATTTATAACACATTTATATTTTATACCAATCGGTACAAAATTGTAGAAATTGCTAAAAACCTTCATAAAGCTTTCCAACAGACCAGAAATGGTCATACAGCTACCGTAGATAGTGGTACAGAGCCGAGGGAGTTTCTAGGATTAACTTATTAATTCATTTCACATCTTTTATTGCCTAAACTTCTATCTGAAAGCTTCAGCCGTCTGCGTTTGTCAATCCACACCATTGTTATATACATGCAGAGCTCAACAGCGCTACATTTTCAACCAACCACAGAAAGCTTGGAATTCTACCAATATATCATAACAGTTCACAAACAATTACATGGGAAGCAACAGAGTACAAAGCTCAACCACAGATTACAGAGAAAGTAAGGTTATTACCCTATAATGGTTTACCCTTGATAAAAGACGCTGACTTTGCTATGAAACCCTACATCGAGTGCAAATCGTTACATAACACTAAACTTCAACACATCGTTACATAACACTATAAACTTCAACACGGTGATGGAAGAGTGTATAGGGTTAGCCCTCAATGAAGGACACCATTGAAGAATGAGGGACTCTGTTGCACAGTAAGTCGAGCAAAACTTCGGGGCTGAAACGGAATCAGTAAGAAAAAACAGTGTTTGAAATGGATTCATCAGAAACAAATGGATCAAATGCATCAGTAAGCAAAGCGTACTAAACGCCTGCCATCAGACGACCGTCGTGAGATGAAATCCAAGAGTCATCACTTGAATGTTCACAACATTACGAATTTACAGAGAAAATTAATATATGAGGTGTTTCCAGGACTATATGGCACTGAAAAATCAACCACTAATCAGGATAAGCCACACAGATGAAACATGAATCTGGCACCCGAGCCATTACACCGTGAGGAACCTTAATCTCATCCTCCGGAATTGGTAATGGGTGCAAAAAAGACACTCAATTTCAAAGACCAGTTGAAACAAACATTCAAATAACAGATTCAAAACAGATGGAAAGCTCAGTGGAAGGAGAAGTCGTTTTGATTTGAGGCTCACGGCGGCAGTTCTCCGATTAAGGAAAACCACCGTCCACTGCCCTGAAACACACCTCCGTGTGCTTAAACTCATCACAGCAATCCAAAATCTTCACAAACCCTAGTTAAGAACAATTGAAAATTCAAATAAGGGGGCTTCAGTGTGTGTAACAATCAGATCATAGCTTTCAGCTCACTGAAATCCGCTAAGATAAAGTATGTTATCATCATAAGCCACATACAAACGAAATTGAAAGATTATTAAGAAGATCGGATTTGATAAAGAGCGCATCAGACAGCCAAGGGTTGAGTCGTCAAATCGATGGGAGAAGAAGCCCGAATCAGAAACTCTAGTCCACAAAACATATTGCTTCATCACAGCGCTCATCGGAAACAAAAATCAGACTAAAACAACGATGAAAATTAACGAAACCTTCCAAATTGAAGATGGTGATTAAACTGTGCAGGGGAAGTGAAGCTATGGAGATTGACGCCTGTGGAGAGAAGGATTTATAGGGAGAGGTGAAGCTATATTGGGGAACTCGGCACTGCGGCGCCATGGGAGGATAACTAGGGTTTACGGAGGTTGGAGTTTGAGCTGGTCTTAAATTTTTGAAAAAAGCCCATTTATAATCCCGCACGGCAGCGGCCTGTTAGTTAGTTTCAGCCCAATGCGGCCTTATACGTGGTTATATTCACGGTCACTAAAGTTTGAAGTAGGTAACATTTCGGTCACTTGATGTTTATGTTTTAACCGATCCATGACTCGGCTTTCTGGACAGTACCGAATCAATTTTTCCATCCATTTACGTCCGAAAAAGTCGGTTTAAAATTCGATAGAGACTTGAAGATAAATATCATATTATAAATTCATAATATATGAAAAATAAATCCTCTCAAGTTAGAGTTGTGTTGGTTTTCGAATTCACTCGTGGACGGTGCAGTGGAATGCTAAATTAGATGGCGAGCAAAGATTTTTTTGTATCTTACAGGTTGTGCAGAGATCGATCGATCGATCTCACACTTGAATAGACAGTTAAGAACGAATGCGGGCAAGAGATTGAGAGATCCGGATCAAACATGTCTATGGGGAAGCGAATGTTCTTGCGGACTATATATTGCCAACCTAGACCATTCTCCACCAATTGACTATATAATGTCCTTATTTTCGATTACTTTAAGTATACCTCTTGCGGTTGTTTGTCCCGTCTGATCAAGAACGAAACTACACCGGAGTTGAGTATAACTCACTCCGAAGGGACTATTGAAGATGTGTGTACGTTTTCATGGAGCAATTCATGGACATGTCTCTCTCCATGCAAAGCTACTCAATAATTTGTTGACTTTTGATGTGTTGTGATGTGTTTTCTTCTTCTTTCAATCTTGGGATACGTAATTAGTAATCTAATTAAAAAAATAACCCTTTTGGTTTGTACTTAATTAATTAGTTAATCCTGATTCATTAACTGTTGTCATGTTTCTTTTGAACAGTTTGGTTACATGTCATTGTTGATTTCATGAGTAATTTGTGTTTACTTTTATTTTTCGTCCATAATTTAATTATTAATTAATTTACGATCTATTAAAGGAGTGAGGATTATCAAAAACATTCGTAATAAACCACATTTAAGAATTAAGCCTATCACAAAATGAGCGGCTTCATAAATGAAAGAGCGAACAATTTGAACATGAAGCATGCGAACATATGTGGCCGCTTCCTATAGCCTTTGGATCTTACCATATCTTCCATTCATCTCTAAACCATACTTTTGGAATTTGGTCGACAGTTCTAACCTGAAATCACAAATGTGATCCCTTAATAAATATATACAACTTCAACCATCATCGACCAACATTTCACAAGAAATAGTAACCTCATAAAGTGTTAGTGTACGATCTAATGTACACTCGTTAACCATACCTTAATCATATCACGCGAATCCAACTGTATCACGCCTATCCGACGATAACCCCTCTTTTCCAAGTAAAATATCAGAAATATCGATCGCTGTCAAAGTAATTGGTCTTTTTTATTACACAAGATTTCCTCGACAATTCCACGTATTGCAAAATCCACCACATCAAAATCAAATAAAAATAAAAATAAATAGCAGGACAAAACATACATCAATTCAAATAAACCAACCAAATTAAATTAACAAACAAGAAAAAAAAAAGACACGTTAATTAATTTTAATTCAAACTCATAACGATCAATTCACAAAGGCACATGTTTTCCGGATCTCTCCGGCCGACCCGGTTTTCACGTTGATCCGACCCAACTTCTCCATCGACAATGCGAACTCCTTGAAGAAGTTTTGGATCGAACCGGACGCGAATTGGTCAATGAACGCCTTCGTGGTCCTGCTCGTGGTCAGTGCCGCGTCGGATTGGAACAATCCCCTCCTCTTCTGGAGTAGCTTGAAGTAGCTGCGGTCGAACGTCCTGAAGCTCCCCGGGTCCATCTCGACGATGGTCGTGTTGTCGCTCGTGTTCACACACTTCTGCTTCAGCTTCGTCGCGTAGTTGTTGTCCAGACTCGGGTCCTGTCCGTTCCCACGCCCCGTGAAGTTGTACAGCCGCTTGGAGAACGAGTTGCAGTGAGATATCCCTATCGTGTGGGCCGCTGTGGAAAAAAGTACATAAAAAGATGGATTCAATATTTTTTTTCAAAAACCGTTACATTACAACAATAATTTAACTAAAAATTACCTGAAAGTAGGGTGAGGTCCTTCAAGTTGAGACCGACATTCCCAAACAACGTCTGGAGGGTGGTGAAGTTGCTAGTCGGAGGGGGGATTGCGTTCAACGCCTCACTGGCGTTCGAGATTCTTCCATCCCTCCTCCCTGTCGGAACTCTCCAGGTGGGACCGCCCTGTTTTCAGAAAGGAACAACACAATTAATATCACACGATAAAAATGTTCATCATATATAACGACTATATATATATATACAATATACTCACTGTAGAGGCAACAGAGTCTCTAGCAGACAGGGCGAGGATATCGGCACAAGAGACAACTCCGGGGCATTCTTTCTCGAGCAGTTTCTTGATCGCGTCAAGAAAGCCGAACCCTCGAAGTGTCAAATTCGGAGCTGCAGTCTTCTCCGTCGCATTGTTTTTCGACGTCACGTTCAACATCACAGAAGCATCACATCCCTATTGCAAAAAGAAAATCGTTATAAAGCGTCGTTGGACGAGACGGCAATTAAGACCCTAGAGAGATGATCACACAGTTAAACACGTACCCTGACGAAGCAGTCGTGGAAATGCATCCGGAGGAGAGGGGCGGCGAGGGAAGGAGCGCTGTGGATGTGCTTGTTGACGTAACCCAACACGATCTGCTCGGCTTTAGGGCAGCTCTTGGAGTAGAAGTTCATCTTGAGCTGAGCTTGAGCTGATCCAAAGGCCATGATGGCCAAAAGGGTTACAACTACGAAGCAATTTCTCTCCATTTTTCTTGGAACAATTAGATAAAGCTGATCTGGGAGATGGGTTTGAAGAGTAGAGATTGGATCTTAAAGGTTTATATAGAGAGGCCTTAGCTTTAGTTTTTCTACTAACAGAAATGGGGAAGTTGTCAGAGTGCAGGGACTATGGTACTGAACCTATTGTCTTTTTGTGGAGACTTTTTGGAGATTAGTTGAAAAACTAACTATAGATTAAGTGACCATGATTTGTTTCTTTTTCTTAATTTGTAATGTGTGGAGATATTGAATCAATTATCGCTGGTCGATTTTAAAGTTCGAAATTCGAGAGTTTATTTATAAACGTATAGTATCAGCGAAGGTGACTCCGATTCGGTTCTAGCTAGGATATCGTCGTGCTGGACAAGACAGTTCTTCCTGTGTTCATAAAGGTTAATGTTGATAATTGCGATATTTAGCAGACTTGTACTAATTTCAACTCATTTCCATTGACTCTCTTTTACGAGAATTAATTATAAAACTCAATTTATTATCATGAATCTTTCCCATAACTCTGAATTATTGGAATATTATAATATAATTTTTCTTGATACAAACCTGGAAAATGTTTGTTGTTAAATAGTGATTTTGGTGCAACTATAAATTTGTTAATAATGTCTATTTTAATTTCTTTCTCAATTAAGGGTCAACATCTTAGTAGTGATTATATTGGCCCATTTTGATGTTTGATTAAAAAAAAACAATCGAATAATTAGTTGGTAACTGTACTTTTTCATTGATGTTGGGAAGAAATTCATAAGATTAATAAAGTGAAGTACATATGATAATTGGGTCTGGTCTCATTCCACATTTAATTTGCTTAGAGTTCAAGTTAAATTAATTTTGATTGTACAATTATTAATTACCTTTCTCAGGGGGGACATTCAATCTCACTCGGCGGGAATTCTATAATTTACATTTTCCGATTTGTAAAATTTATGGGTCATTTGAGTAAGTGATTTTAATAGGTGATTTGGGGAGATTTTACGTACCCAAACGACCCGGAAAGCATTTTTCATATTTTTTGTTTTTCTCTCTTTACTATAATTATTTTTAAAATCAAGCACAAATCACTTATCTAAACAATTTATTTTTTAAATAATAAGCTTCATCAAAATTTATTTTATTTTAAATTATCTACCAAATGATCGAATTGAACTTTGAAAGAATTATTCTAACATATATATTAGCAGAGCAAAACACTTAAAATAAATTACTTGTTATATTGATGTATCAACAGAAGAACACACTATTTTTATTTAAAGAAAGAGTTAAGGAGACTTGACCAAATTAAAAAAAATTAAAATATATTATCCCGATGCCGACCTGTGTAAGTGAGATTACATTAAAGATATCTCATCTAACCAAAGTGAGATTTTTTTTACAATTTTTTTCTCGGGACTAATCAGGCTCTTTAATCATCTTGATTCGTCGATAAAAGTAAATAAAATCACTTATAAGGTAAGATGTTTTTTTAAAGAATTCACATTTGGCGACATATTATTGTCGATATGGGATAATCCATCCACGATTATGTGAACAAGTAGATTAATCATTGTATCAAATTCATATTTTTAACTCGCAGCCTAACCTCACACCTTGTTCTCGCCCTAAAAGGAGACAATGACGATTGGTCATGACAATACTACGTACGCTCGGCTTCTTCTCATCATGCATCATATTCTTCTCGCCCATGAACACATCTTCTTATCCTTATCACTCGTAAAACTAATAGAGCGACCGATCATGTGGACTTTATAATAATAATAATAATAATTTTTGTTTGTTGGATTTTGGGATTTGGTTGATTCATCAGCTGGTACAGCCTCTCCACATGAAGTCGGTTAGGCTGTCTCAGTTTGTAAGTATTTTCTTTAATAGATTAATTATGACCAAATTGGTTTAACAACTGCTCCTCAATTATTTATTTTAATTTTCTTGGTGACAATTATGTACATTTTATGAAATGTAAATCTTGGTTACATTTGAAGATTTAAGGTGAAATTTGTAAATAATTATTTTAACTTTTCTACTCATACTTGACTTATTTTTTGTCGGATTAAATCGAGATTTAGGTCGACAAAGTCCAGAATCTCATTAACCCCTAAGTTGATGCTCCCCGTTTATTATTGATTGTTTATTCAAAATTGTTAGATGAGTGTGTCGGGGAATCAAAATAATAATGTTTGGTGCATATCTTAGTGTTAAGGTAGATGCTTAGGTATTTTCTTCTATAATTATTTTTCTAATATCATTCATGATCGAGCCTAGGATTCGAGCCTGCAGGAAAGCCGATAAAAAGAGCGGGCACGATCGCGCTATAGGTCGTGCGCTCAAAACCATTGGGTGCGAGGCAATTAGAGACGAGCATAGTGGATACTCGCACAAAACAATTATAAGTTATTTTCCACGTTGATTTCGATACGAAATTTCGAGATCGTAAACCAAACTAAACAATTAACGACATATACACTTAATTAATAATATCTTGGCCTCTTGGGTTGGTGCTTCAAAAATCAAATATATAATTCCAGCGGACATCAGCACATCACAATCTGACCGTTAAAAGGTTTAAAAAATGAAACGGTCGAATCAAAAAATATTTAATAATTGGTCCAATTCAATGATAAGGACCCAAACTCCATTTTTTATTTTTATATTACGATATAACGATCTAAATTAGTCGAAAAATTGTACAACTTGTACGAAAATTGTAAAGATTTACAAAGTGTATACGCACCATATACATGAGTTGTACACGGTTCATACACAATGTATAAACTTTGACAACTGCGTGGTTCAATCTCCAACCGATCGAACCGTCCTACCAATACAGTTGACTACTGAATAGAAGTTCAAACTATTCAATTTCACAACCAACTGTTTGTTGGGGCTCGGCCAATTTCCCAGCTAATTTCTATAAAATTAAGATGGCAGTAAAATCGATTTTAAAACCAAACTCGGTAATCGGGGTTCTCTGATAGGGCCGTGAAGGTTGTACGTGCATGATCAATCATATCGTTTAAATGGTTGATTGAACCGGTAGAGAACCGTGGTCACACCGTCTTTTAGCATGTCGAATGTCTGGTGTACTTAGCTTGGTTTCAGCATATAACGGACATGTCACATACCGGTTAACCGACTGACTGACCAGGCATGGTTTTCCCAATCACTGGCTCTGAAACTGATGAGATTTCAGAACTAGCATACATTTTTGTTGGAGTGAAACACTGAAACTTATGTCCATGAACTAAGATTACAAACAAGCATTGAAAATTTGTCTAGGTTCCAGAATTGTGCACATTTACGAAATAGATCGAATTGAGCTCATGAGATGAGGAGTTCATCTACGAAACAGATTGAATCCGGCTGGGAGTGAGTTTCGATTTATGAGTCTTTGAACTGCCATTCCCCGCGGCACATAGGGCAGTGAGCTTGAGAAGTCTGCGAGTTCACCCATTTCAGGATGCAATGGAGATGAAAAGCGTGGTTACACTGTCCCCAGACTGCATATAGATAGCGAAAATAGTGTGATCAACATCAGAAGCTTTGAAGTTGAATCATCCGACGAGGCAAAGACATTGTTGAATTATTAACAGTCATGGGGAGAAACTGAGAATGTAACTGGTTATTCTATCACCATACTATAGGAATACATAGAGGATGTGACAAAAGAGACTTACTGAGAGGGCAATCGTCACCAGGGAGTTTACAGTGATTACAGCAACCATCAAAAGCCATCCTGCATATCCCGCAGGTCTCATCTTTCGCATCCCAAGTCCACGAAGCAACAGCATGCCACCTATGATGTAAGATTGAACAACCATTGGAGTTTATCAGACAAGTAAAAGCACGAATGGAAGAGGAAAGAGAATGGTTAGGGACAAACTTACTCTGTTGGATATCCCCAGGCAGAAGAAAGGTTTCAAGAAGGGGGGAATCAGTCAAGGGAAAGCTTTTATACAAGAACTATGGGACAGTAACTAAAAGAATGACAGAATTTGGAATGTGATAAGGATACGGAGCAACTTCACTTTCATTATCTTGCTTCCTGCAAAAACAAACACAGTAACTTATAACGGAAGAAAGAGCGTTTGAATTGAAACACACATCAACCCAGTTGTTGGTTATACAGAAGGTTCTTCATCTTTCTTAAGCAGGCAGTCTTTTTTATGAAGTGTTAAGAAATGTTAAGGAGGTAGTCTTTTCTATGAAGTGTTAAGAAATGTTATATAAACCAGTCACAAACTTCTTCCGAAACAAGTTATTGGGATGCAACGGCTCTTCTCGTAGCGACAAAGCCTTTAATTCAGAGATGCTAACGTCGAATCTTGTTACTTGACAAATTATCGGGATACAAAGATAATGACATTTTGCTACGAGTTTAGTTCAGCATGACAAATTAGAATGAGAGAGCAGAGCTGAACGTATCTATGAGTTGCAGATATATTCAAGCAAGGAACTTTACACAATTATGATGTTTGATCTAGTGAAACCCTAATTTTCCCAAAAGGGGGCGGCGATTTCTGAAATTTCTCCTCCCAATTCAGACCAAAATACCAACTAGAAAGCTTCAATTGAAAGAGGAAGAATCGATTCTTACTGAAACGGGAAGATGCTGGATGCAATTCAGAACCCGGCTTCTCCAATTGAAGCTTTCAGATTCCTTAAGAGTGTGTGTGGCGACGGCAGATTGAGAATTGGCCGCCGGCGGGGAAGAGAGCTTCTTAATTTTTGGCGCCGTGTCCGAATTTTAGTAGTATTGGTGAGATGGGCCAATTGGGACAAGTATTGGTGATCAGCTTGAGGCGCGTAGCTCATGAGGGACTGTAATCTCGGCGTATAAAAAGAGTAATCTGGCTTATAAGGCCATGGTGATGATGGTTTGGCTTCGATTTTCATGTGTCCTCGTGCAAACGGAGAGTGGGCGAAGGCTAGATCTAGATCGTTTAAGGTGGACGGTCATGGGTTGCTTGCAGTATTGTGGATGAGAAACTAAATTGGCCTATGTGATTGCGTTACATCCGCCCCTTTATGGACCTGACTAAAGTCTGACCGAATCGATAATTTTTTTCAATAAATTACTAGTACACTACTATCGATTATAAGGGTAAGAATCTAGTACAACCAAAGTAACATTTTTAAGTCAAGAAGACCTCAGGCCAAGTGAAATCAAGGTTGTGAGAAGATCCACCATCATCATCTAAAGGACTGAAGAAGAGATAGATGTGAGAGCCATCATGAACACCAAATTCAGCTAGAGATGAATCATGATCATTCCCACCTTGATCGTCTTCATTCGTAATCAAACGAGTCATACTCCCATCAAATTGCATCAGCATCGGTACCAGACGATCAACGGGGAGCTTCTGCTGCTCAGAGATGGCTCGCCGTAGATCGCCAACCGTGCCATCTTCCCTTACATCAACATGGAAGAGATTGCCTGTCAATATCTCCACCACCACCATCATGGTATGGAAAACGATGGCCAAAATGAAGAAGAGGGTAACTGAGGGTGGAATGTATGATTGTAAAATATTTATAGCATTACATTTCATATAATGAAACCAAATCTTTTGTAATTACAAAATTGACAATTTTGAAATACAAATATATAATAGGAAAATCGAAAGTGCTGATACCATAATTATCATCGGATAAATATCGTAATTTAGTAATTGTCGATGAAAAAAGATAGATTAAATAGCTTGCTTGGTATGGTTTGGTAAGTTATGTATCATATACCTACCATCCATCCGCACCTACCCAGTCTATCATGGTCACTGTTTCAACGAGTCGCATCTGCGCGCTTCACTTCGATAATATACGAGTCTAATAGTTGGGTGAACTGGTTGAATTCGACCGGTGCCCCGTTCCCTTGTCCTCCTCCTTCCTCTAGCTCTTCACGTTTGATGCATTGATCGTGGTTAGTTTGGAACATGCATATGTTATGAACAAAGAGAAGAATAACAGAAAATAACCACACCATGACTTTGATGTCCGGATCCGGAGCTCCCACGATCGGTATCCGGAGCCCCGAAGAGTTTTTCTAGGACAATATTTTCCAATGAGTTTGCCACCAGAGCTCCGGTTCCAAACCACCTTTATCGGGGGAAATTCCCCGACGAGGTTCCGTACTTGTTTTTTTTGTGTGGAAGATGCACATTTTCCAGACTAGTAGAATATATGACATCGGAGTTGTACTCATTTATGTATTCGTGTCGCGTATTTATCGAAGACTATAAGCGTATGGGCCGCAAATACTTGGCCCGAACCCGAATCTACGAACCGAAGCCCAAACCAGTCCACGTCGAACCCAAAGGCGTGAACCGAACGCAGAAGCAAGTGACAAAAGATAACCTTCATTCATTTCTCTTGTCAAATTTAGAGAGGAAGAAAGGCAAAAGGATAGACACAGAAGATCCGAGTGAGAGAAGGAGAGGCGGTTCATTTGAGGATTCTTTTGTGTGGACAACAAGAGAATCACCACATTACCAGAACCCACTTCTTATATACACAAATCTCTCGTTCTTCTCTCTTGTCCTTCCCGCCCTTTGTTTCTTTCAGTCGTCATCCTCAGGTATGTGATCCGACGAACCCAGGAACCTCCATCGATCGTGATTCGTCTTGATTTTGAATTTTGTGGTGATTTTGATATTGGGTTTGTTTAGTCAGTCTGATCCTTTTGTTCTGTTTGGAGTGAATTTGGGATCTTTATGGTGTTTGGAATTCTGGGTTATGTATGTGTGTGATGAGTTGAATTGAGGGGTTCTTTCTGGGCTGATGATCTTGCAAAGTTGCAATTTTGATTTGTCGTTTAGATCATTCTTTGGCATTTTTAGCTCGAGTAGATCGTTTGCGAGATAAAAGTACTAAAAATTGATTCAACTGAGCTGGATTTTATCTAAGTAGTAGAAAATGGATGATTCTATATTTGATTCAATTGAGCTCACAGCTAAAGCTTTGTGAAATATTCTGAAATTTGATGGATCTGTTGGTTTTGCGTTGTTCACCTAATATTTACAATTGTATCCAAGAGTGTGTTTTCACTTTTTATAGGTTGATTTGCGATCGGTATTCGGTACTTGGATTTAGCATTTGAAATCATTACTCTTAGAATGAAAATCCCAGTACATAAAACTATCTAACCAAACTAAGAAATTTAATGTTGCAGCATTTGAAACCACTTGTTAGCAAACAAGCAAGCACACAAGGGCGTTTGGTTTGGTGGTTTCAGTTCTACGTTTTCCATCCAAAGTTCATGTCTTTGGACGAACAGATCGCAACCCCTTTCGGTAAGTGCCATATCGTTATCATCGCTATCTTTAACAAGTTCGTTCCTTTATGTACTTGCTCATATGGTGGGGTGGTGTTGTAACAGATCCTTTTGCTGATGCAAATGCTGAGGACTCGGGCGCTGGTACGAAAGAGTACGTCCACATCCGCATACAGCAGCGAAATGGGAGGAAGAGCCTGACGACTGTGCAAGGGTTGAAGAAAGACTTTAGCTACAACAAGATACTCAAGCACCTAAAGAAGGAGTTCTGCTGTAATGGTACTGTTGTCCAGGACCCTGAGTTAGGCCAGGTCTGTAACTAGTTATAATACCCTTTTTTCCTTCCAATCAATGATGGTTCTTTCGATCTGAGTTTGGTTTACTGATGGCCAGGTGATCCAGCTTCAAGGTGACCAGAGGAAGAACGCTTCCACGTTCCTAGTGCAGGTAAAGATATAAGCGATTCGTGTATGCAATTTTTCTCGTTTGTGTGTATTGGCTTAAAGTGGTGTGATTTGTTTGTGTTTGTTCAGGCTGGAATTGTGAAGAAGGATAACATCAAGATCCATGGTTTCTAATCTTGCTGCGGCCGTCTGAAGTCTGCATAGTTTATGTAGCTATATAATGTTTTGAAGTTGTGTCGAAAGACTGAGAAAGTGGTTTGTGGAAGAACCAGTTGTAAAGTGGTGTGCTTGTTATATGTGGTTTTGTGAGGTGTTGGATGCTGTATATGGGTCAGTGCTTCGGTCGCGTGCTGTTCTGTTCTCAGAATAAGAAATGTTTTGTTTCGGAAAATTCTCTTCACATAGGATGTCCATTTCACCATGTTTCTTCTCCCCTGGCTGCTTCCAACTTCCTTGTACAGACGCAATATCCAAATCCAAAAACCCCGAGAACTCTTGACCCGCACACAGCACACTCAACGACAGATGCGGCTCGCTATACAAAAGTAGCGAAGATATTGCTACGCTATGCGAAAGACGTAAAAAAATATGCACGTACACGTAGCTCATTATGTTGGCAGTGGCGGCGGAGGACGAGTGGACGTGTGTTCAAAGTGGCACTTTGAGAGCGATGCTCAAGCAATGGTAACGAGCTTTAGCGCACGGGGGCGCGATCGGCAACTTCGAGTTTGGCGGTATTTCACAGCAATGTCGGGATGTGCTGGCTACTCTTCCCTTTTTTCAGTTTCATTTGTTAGGTCTTGTAATTCTATTGCCCATGAGCGGTCGGTTACAATGGTGAATCCACTTGCTGGAAATACGCCTCCAGACTGGATGGTGTGCCGACTTTTGCGTTGATTATCTCTGTCTAACAGAGAGTGATCCTACGTAGCTAATCACAATGAGCAAAACACGGCCATGTAGAAATGGGGTTAAGAACAAGTCCTGCTTGAAAACTTGTGTATCCCCGTACCCTCGCCATAATTCATGAATGCGATTAAGATGAATCGAAAGGCCCAGATATCTTTTTGCTGCATCCCTTGGGTAAAGTTCATTGAAGATTGTTACTACACAACTGCTTTGTTAGCAGCCAATCCACTCCAGAATTACCTCTCACAGGTAAACTCAGCTGTGGTTGTTGCAGAAACCAGAGAACTAAGACGAAGATGCAATCGACATTGTTTGAACTGCCACCAGACGCAACATCGTCTGAGTAACAATGATTTTAATGACAGTAATCTGCAGTAACCGTCACATCCGGACACAGACGGAAGTTGCATGCAACTCCAACTTTGCTAGCTACATACGAGCTCGAAATAGAAGCCATTCAGAAAGACAAACACATACTTGAAAGTTAAAACACAAGAAAGAGATGCTACATGAGAAAATAAGATGAATCTCAGGAACCAAGTGGTCAGAAGATTGTGACACTGAAAAAGGTGTTTTCACTGGATTGCATACTGATATTTAGTATTCAGGGCTGCTGGTTCACAAGAACTGTTGAAAAAGACAATAACAAAATACTACTTCAGAATTGTTAAGTTCATCAACAACCATTTGGAGATAAGAGACAATATGAAGGGTGTCTGAAGAGAAGAAGAGGAAAAAAAAAACTCAGAACCCTCCTAAGGCTTCTTAAGCTTTAGTTTCTTCTGCTGCTGCAGCTTCAAATGTCTCCCCTGCTACCAGTTCCGGGACATCATCATCATCTTCCTCCTGGACTGCTCCCAAGGTAGCGCCTGGTGCCTCCTTTTGGAACTGCTCAGCCAACTTCTTGAGGTTGTCCAAGTTGTCCGGACCTGCAAAATGGTAACACAAAGACATCATTCAATGGCCTAAACAGTACGCTCGGTCAACAATCGTCAGACTTATAATAGCATACCAAATGAATCGTTCACAGTTTATAATTAAAAGTAGATTGTGAGAGGTGAGAGATGTCTTATCATACCAAGTCGGACTATCAAGACTATTTGAAGAAAACGTGATACTTAAAGTGTTAGCAAAATCAAACCACAAGTTGAACATATACAACTTAAGCGCAAATCACTTGTGCTGCTTGTGCAGATAACAATTGTGGAAAATGAACAGAAATCTGATACACTCTACATGGACAGAAGAACAAAGCATACAAATTCTTAGTTCAAATTGTTAGCATCAATGAAGTAACTGGTACTAGAGTCATTAAACGGTGTCAGTAAAAATCCCTGCAACTTCAACCAGGCCCATTACTATTTTCCACATTCACAAAAACAACATTCAAATTAAGCTTTTAATTCAATCATCATGAACATCAATGAAGCAACTAGTACTATAGACATGCACAATCAACAACACATAAAAATGGAGTTTCAAGCAGGAAAAACCACACGAGCACAAGGATCACATACCAAGCTGGTTGATGATTCCTGGAAGAATATCTTGAAGTTCTGCAATCAAACAAGTTCATCACCAACAATCAGAAAACCCCCCCAAAGCGCATCAAAAATAGAAAAACACAATCAAAGAGCAATAGGAGATTACTTCTGGTCTGAGGAGAACCAGTGATAACCCAAGTGTTGGCAACAACTGAGGCCTGAACTTTAGGGTTCACAAACTGAATCACCAAATCATCCTTGAAGATGTTGACTTCCTCAATAGCTGGGATGGTGTTGACACCTATCCTCTTCAGCGTGCTCTGAAGCTTCTTGTCGTCGGTGGTGGTCGATTTGTGCACAGCCTTCTTCTTTCTAAAAACCACACAATAAAAACCCTAAAATGACCCATCTGAAAACCCCAATCAATCAACAAAAACAACATTAACCCTTAACCGGATTCACTCACCTGCGGACGGTTCCCTTTCCTCCTGTACGAACGGAGCCGGCCATCTTCATTAGCTTCTCCCGATTCATCTGCAAGAACAAAGAAACAAAACAACGAGAAGTCAATCGAAAACCCTAAATCTAGGGAATCTGGGATTAGGGTTTTGGTTCGGTGGATTGATTGATTACCTTGTTCTGTAAGAGAAGGATTTAGTTGGGAGGATTTCAGAGAGCGGCGGAAAGCTTTAGACTGGGAGAAGAGAGACTGAGGCTCGAGCATGAAATAGGGGTTTTTAAGCTCTTCTTATCTTCTCGTTTATTAAACTTATATGCTGAGGTGAATTACCATTTCCGTCACTCAAGTTTTCGTTATGCGTTCATTTGGTCACTTGGTTACAGAGAATATTTTGAATGTAATTGTCGCTCAACAAATAGCTTATAAAAATATACGCAATCACTTTCAATTATATTTGTGATTTCAAAACACATTACATCATTTTCAAATAGAGTTATTTTGATGATAGAGTTGTGTATTAGAGATTTATAAGTAATTTACTAATTTTATCTCATATCGAAAGAAAGGTCTGTTTCGAAATAAAACACAATACATGCGGAAAATCGCAATATGTTGAAAGTTGAAGGATGGTTAATCAAAGGAAATGAGTTGCTACCATCATAAACGGAAATCAAAGGGTTGATGTTTCCCCACTACTAGTTGGGCCAGTTTTCCTTAATGGGCCTAGATTTTAGCATGGAACTGGACACTTTCAGCCGGGGGGCTTGGATTTATATCTTTGTGGCCTTCAGATAGTCTACTACTCTCGACCCAAAAAGGCCTGGCCCAAATTCACAGTCAACGGTCTCATTGGGTAGTAAGTGGCTTCAAATTGGTAGGGTGATCAGCGAGATATTGTTGTGGTGGTGTTAGAAATTGCAATTAAAAAGGTGAATTAAGATTGATTCTTCATAGTAATATTGGGAGAGGAGTAAAACCTTAATTCCAAAATCATCATTTACTGGATTAGTCAGCCAACACAGAAATTGGTAGGACGTGTCGTGTCTACCTTCAACATCAGTGACTAATTACTTTACTGTCGAAGCTCCAACGAGAGGATAAACAATGGGTCGTAAAGGTGTCTTCACTATTACCATGGGTGGTGATTGAGCTCTAGAGCTTATGGTTCGAGCACAAGGTAAAGCAATCAAAAAGTCATGTTACACATTGTGACTAACTAGTTATAAGATTTCAAAGATTTTATTAAAATATCTACTGTCTCTCAAAGATCGATACGTATTTAATCCTCGTTCAAAATCCAACCTTGATCAACGAGTTAAATCTCTTAAAAATATACAACTCATTCCCCTAAACTCGAACACACCCAACCCACTCAACCCGAATCAAAAAATCAAGTGAATTTAGGCAAAGAGAAGAGACAAAAGGATTGGTAACATCCTAGAAAAATTGCCTCGAAGTTGTAAAAATGAGCATATCCAACAGATGGGATAAGAAAGTTCCATTCATACCCATCCCTCCACATACGCCTATAACTACCTGTCTCACTACCCAACAACACCAACACCTTTATGTTTGCATGCCACTAATCAATATTTACTCCACTCATTTCGGTTAGCTCGATCGAGCGGTTTAGTGGTTGACGGTATATTTAACAGAGTAACCATCTGATCATTGATACGGTTGATAAGGATCACTATCATATATGATTTCATCTGAAATCATCTAAAATTATATAGGATTGTGATCCTTATCAAGTATTAGGTGCTATTGGGCCTTCTTACTCCAAAAGTTAAAATTAGGTTAAAGAGTGTGACTTTCCCTCACACTTATAAACACTCTCCGATGTGGAAAAACCCAACAATCTCCCTAACATATCGGTCTCTCGATATACATTACTCATCTACCGGCCCTGACCGGATGATAATCAGTCCGGAGATGGGGAGGTGTTGTCAACGTGCATGGACTTTGCTACAACCGTCAGATGCTATTGAGTCTTCTCACCCTAAAAGCTAGTTCAAAGGAATGAGACTTTCACTCACACTTATAAACAACACACAACCCCTTTCACTCTCCAATGCAGGATAACCCATCAAACTTCTCCTCACACATCGGTCTTTCGGTAAACATTATTCATCAGTCCTTTCAGACCAAATTTCTAAAATTACTATCAACCCGAGTTCTGATACCACTTTTGGAAGCTATTAAACCACATTCTTACCTGAAAAATTAGTTTCAAAAACAAAAAATTTCTTCATACTTTAACTTATAAACAACACTTAACCCTTTTATATCCTCCGGGATAACCCTCTCTTGGCCGATCACTTTGGCTTCTCGAGGTCACGCTTCAATTACCAACCTTTAGATTTGCTTGAAATTTATATGAGAGATTCTGGAGTAGCTCGTCACTGGGGAAGTCTTTAATCGTACGAGATCTTACCAAACCCTATCTCCTTTAGCGGTGGAAGAAGCGAAATTAATACGTAAATATGCACAAAGATTGTGTGCATGCATGTACATGACGTGTTATGTCAATCCATCTTCATCTTTTACTTCAAAATGAATTACACGTTTATATCCAACATTAGTAATAATATGGGTATTAATGTGTGTCGAAGTTTGGTGATCGAATTCCCATGTATTAAAGTGGACAAGTTGGTGTCCAAGTGAAGTTGCTCTAGTGATAAAGTTATATGTTGGAGATTCGAAAATTTTGATTTTGAATTCAGTACACCCTACGTACGAACATTGTTTGTTTCGCTTTTTGTTCGTTTCACCTATTACAAATGCCTTTTTATTTGGTCTTATGTGTGATTTAAGTTGCTGTAAATCCTTGCGATTTGTAACTTTTTGATCATAATAGAACTTTCGTTGCCATCATACGCTTGTGATCCAAAAAATTTCACATAATTATGTCGCTTCTTTCAATCTATTTTCAATTTACCCTCGGAAAGGTTGATAAATCTTCCATCTATATTAACTAAGGGTGGAAATTGGTTTTCGATTATTGGTTTTAACTACAAACCAAACCGTAATATATGGGTTGTGGTTAACCACTAACTGATTTCCATTTTGTGGTTTGGTTATCGACATGGAAATTGTGTAATTTATGGTTAGTGGTTTAATCGATAATTGAGTGATTAACCAATTAAAAATCGAACAACACACAATCGTTTTTTGAAATAGTTTCTTCACATGAGCAATTTAGCATGGTAATGTTCACGTTATCATCAGAATCATGCATGCTAATGATGTAGATCTCTCGCTTCGAATGTTTGGAATGAACAAATGAAGATTTACGAATGCGATAAGATAAGGTTTAAAGAAGAATGGAAAATTGAGAGAGGCGGTCTGGACGTTTTTATTTTTTTTATTGCATATTCAAACGATTTGTTGTTTTTTTGAATTGTGATTGTGGGAACTTAATTATGAATTTATTGTAGTTACTCATTTGAATTGCTGGAAATTATTTCGAATTGTGCTCGAAGTTATTTTTGAATTTTGTCGAAAATTTGAATGGCGGTGGTGTTTTGGTTAATCACTAACCAAACCGAAAACCACAAAATGGTTAGTGATGGTTTTCGGTCCAAGATTCCCATCTTTTTGGGTTCGGTTAACCGAGTGAATCGGTTTGTTTAACCAAAAACCAAACCAATTCCACCCTTAATATTATTAACATTTGGATAAGATGTGAATATTGAGAGATAAATTTTGAATAAAATGAAGATAAACCTTATCTTGTTCTTCAATCTTCATCTTCAATTGCTTGAATAATTATTTATTCTTCATTCCTCGGGAGTCTCAATCTCCAAAACAACCGGGAAAGTGGTAGCCTCAACAAAATGGTTTGATCCTCCCGCTAATTTGGAGCCATATTGCATGCAATTTTCAATGGATGATTGGATCGAGGTGCGGGGTTGGAAGTGCACCGAATCAAGGTGCACGATGTATGGTGTAAGTGCACCATAACAAAGTATACGGTGGGCCTAATATGGGTTAGTTTGGTGTAGCATTTGAACTTTAAGAGATAGGCCGATAGGGAAAGTGAAGAAGATCCTCTTTTCTTATATACTCTCTAAGGAAGTTTGGGTTACCACGTGTCGTCGGCTGGTTGGTAATCCAACTTAAAATTAATATGTGTAAGAAAGTGACATTATCTCTAAAGTTCAACTTAGAATTTGGTTATGGTAGGGTTTGTTAATTGGACTCTCCTTAGGCTTGGCGATTCTACAAAGTATGGGTCGGCCGTTTGATTGTTTTGACCAAGTCTGTGATCCAACCGTTAACCATCCACCCACCCACCCGCACTAGATCGATCAGAGAACACTCAACCGGAAATGAACACGGATCCAAAACCGAAAACCGGGCCCCACTTGATCAAGTGACATGGCTTGTATGTGTGTATCATAACAAGAAGACGAAAACACCCCAAGGTGGCAAAATGAACAGTTGGAGAAAACATTAGCATACTGCCTTACGTGCCAAGATAATGAAGCTCCCACGAGCCATGTTTCATTCCCATACTGACCACCATATGCATGTTGGACAAATTATTAATTATTTTTCTTATTTTATTTATTACGCAATAATTCAGATAACACCCAAAAATTTTGAAAAATAAATATAAAATATTTCATCAATTATAAATTGAGCACCTACACTGAAACTTTATTCACACACTCACATCCCTCCCAAAAGCAATAGAAACCCACCAAGAAGTTCTCACCATGGCTGCATCATCTTACAACTCTGTCCCTTCCATGGTAACTTAATTTCGTAATTGTTCATCTCGTCCCTTAATCATCACGTGTGATTAACGTTCAATATTACGCAGTCCGTTAAAGTGTAAATGTATTATGAGAATATCATATTATACCGTTTATAATTGTTACTTACGATAAACACCTTTATTGCACGGAACAGATAATGGAGGAAGAAGGGAGGTTCCAAGCAGAAGTAGCAGAAGTGCAAGCATGGTGGAACTCCGAGAGGTTCAAGCTAACCCACCGTCCTTACTCCGCCGAGGACGTTGTGGCCCTCCGCGGTAACCTCCATCAATCGTACGGCTCGAACGAGATGGCTAAGAAGTTGTGGCGAACCCTCAAGACCCACCAAGCCAACGGGACCGCCTCCCGAACCTTTGGCGCCCTCGACCCGGTTCAGGTACATATACATTCATTCGGTCAGACCGCCCGTAATAGTGCTTAATTTACTTTATTATTCTGCCTACTATATTATATCTCGAAAATAGTTAATTAACAACGAATATAAAAATTCAAAATGTTACTGTCCATCCTGAATCCGTCTATGCCCGTTATAATAGTGCTACTTTTATAAAAAACACGGGTAATAATCAGTTAATCTTACCCTGTTATTATCGATTCTGGATGACAAGATGGATTTCTGTTAAACTCTGTTCAGGTGACCATGATGGCGAAGCACTTGGACTCGATCTACGTGTCGGGCTGGCAATGCTCGTCAACACACACCACAACCAACGAACCAGGCCCGGACCTGGCCGATTACCCGTACGACACAGTACCGAACAAGGTTGAACACCTATTCTGCGCGCAGCAGTACCACGACAGGAAGCAGAGGGAAGCCAGGATGAGCATGAGCCGTGAGGAACGGGCTCGAACCCCTTACGTCGATTACTTGAAGCCCATCATCGCCGACGGTGACACCGGGTTCGGAGGCACCACTGCCACGGTCAAGCTCTGCAAACTGTTCGTGGAGCGTGGCGCTGCAGGTAACGACTCTCTAAAATTTTGGCTAATTCAGCATACCATTATTCGGTTTGGTCGTGGTTTAAACCAGTCGATTTTGGTCTGTAATGGTTTAAACCGATCGAATTTGGACAGTCTTTGTATTCGAAAAATGCCATAAAATTTCGACCGTGGCAGATTTTATTTCGGTTGGCTGTGCCCTAATTGAACTGATATGAGAGTGGTCATTCGGTTATAGTTAATGGTTATATCTTATTAATCGATCAATTTTGTTCAGTTAATCAGTTAATATAAATAACTTTTCGATTAATTGGTTAAGGATTCGAGATTTATATTGATCAAAATGAATTTTTAATTGATTCTCTTTGTATTTATAACTATTTTAACCAAAACTGGAAATGGAACAAATCTCATTTCTGGCGGCAATTTCGAATTGATTAGAAGTGGTACTATACGGTTTAGTCGAATTGAAGACCGGCCAAATTTCGGTCAACCTTAAATTCGACTAGATCGAATAATCGTGGTCGATTTCTAAACCCTAGTTAAATTCAACCGATAACCGTAACAGATCTCCCATATCCCTAATACAAGCTCTTCATGTATAAGCTCTGCATGTTACTATGTTACTGTGTTACTAACCCGTAAACAATCAAAGTCGAATGTCGAGCCTATCGGATGGATCGAATCCAACGAAATTCACAACAGTCTCAACCGTTCTTTCGTTGCAGGAGTTCATATCGAGGACCAGTCATCGGTGACGAAGAAATGCGGCCACATGGCCGGAAAAGTCCTGGTAGCAGTGAGCGAGCACATCAACCGTCTAGTCGCCGCAAGGCTCCAATTCGACGTAATGGGAGTCGAAACAGTACTCGTAGCAAGAACAGACGCCGTGGCCGCCACTTTAATCCAGACCAACATCGACCCTCGCGACCACCAGTTCATATTGGGAGCCACCAATCCCGATCTCCGTGGCAAAAGCTTAGCGACCGTTCTAGCAGAAGGAATGGCAATGGGGAAGACCGGATCGGAGCTGCAAGCCATAGAAGACAACTGGGTCCAATCAGCCTCTTTGAGGACTTTCTCCGAACACGTGGTGAGCGAGATTCAAAAACAGCGCATTTCGCAAGCTGAGAAACAGAGGAAGGTCCAAGAATGGATGAATCAAACATCTTACGACAAATCTCCATCCCACGATCAAGCATTGTCAATCGCCGCTCAATTGGGTGTCCAAAATCTCTTCTGGGACTGGGATTTACCACGAACTCGTGAAGGATTCTACCGATTCAAAGGCTCGGTGATGGCTGCGGTAGTTCGAGGCCGAGCATTTGCTCAAATTGCTGACATCATCTGGATGGAGACTTCCAGTCCTGATCTGGTCGAATGCACGGAATTCTCCAGCGGGATGAAGTCTTTTACTCCCGAAACGATGCTGGCGTACAATTTGTCGCCGTCGTTCAACTGGGATGCTTCGGGGATGAACGACGGCCAGATGATGGATTTCATTCCGAAGATTGCGAGGATGGGGTTCTGCTGGCAGTTCATTACTCTTGCTGGGTTCCATGCGGATGCTCTTGTGACGGATACTTTCGCGAAGGATTTCGCGAGGAGAGGGATGCTGGCTTATGTGGAGAGGATTCAGAGGGAGGAGAGGAAGCATGGCGTGGATACTCTGGCTCATCAGAAATGGTCTGGTGCTAACTTTTATGATCGGTATTTGAAGACTGTTCAGGGCGGGATCTCTTCAACTGCTGCTATGGGCAAAGGTTAGTCCTCTCGAAAACGAAAAAATCCGGTTTGGTTTATTCGTGATTTCGATGGTTCTTTACGTGAGTTGTCATGAACCGGTAGAGTAAATTGTTACGGTTTTGTTGTGACGGCTGAATTTACGTTACGTTCTAGCAGGTATGGTATTGACAAAATTTTAGTCGTTTTCGATCTTGTTTAGTGATTTATGATAATTTCGACGGGATTTTTGGTTGCTACATTGGCTTTTTATGCTTGAATTATCATGACCATGTTGAGAAATTTTTCGGTTTTGTGTACGGTTGATTTTTATATACATTGTCGATTTATCATGGTTTCGTCACGATTTTCAGCTGCTACATTGGTTTTTAATCTCATGTAGCTAGAGTAGTTATCCGATTATGTGGTGATAATTGTTGAGTTACGTACCTCTCACTCTTATGATATATGGTCAAGAAATCGAGTTAATTTAGTGTCTATTTCAATATCCGATCTAACGGGTGCTCAACGAATTTTATAGGTGTGACCGAGGAGCAGTTCAAGGAGACATGGACTAGGCCGGGAGGCGTGATGGAGATGGGTGGAGGGGGTGAAGTTGTTGCCAAATCCAGGATGTAAGAACCTTGTTAGGGTTTTTGAAAACACTTTTATGAATAACTTGTGTGGCAAGAAAAGAATAATAGGGTTTATAGGCCAATTGTGAGGGAGAGTGATCATTTCACCTTTGTTTGTTTCAATTCAAAGACAATTCCATGCATTTTGTTTAAATTGATTTTTGTTGTAATCCTTTGGTTTCTATGTATGTTCCAATTGGGGATGGATATTGTTCCGGATCGCGGTCCATTCCTCTTTCGAATACAGTATCGTAGTATAATTAGTGTTTTGATGTTTGTTTCGGTCCATGGCTCTCTTGTATGAGCCTTGTAGTTCTGTTTTTGAATATCATATGATAGTTTGTTTTGAAAAAAATGAAGTACAAACTGATCAAAACTAGTTCCACAATTCGGGCCGGTAATATGAAATCTTATAGTACATGAAATAAATTATAACGAATCATCTAGCTTGAATAACCTGAAACGAGTTCGACTACTCATCACGGATCTTGTCAAAACCAACACGAAACTCCGTAAATTACACCGAAATGAATTCTAACAACCCCTCCAATCAAATACTTATACCTTTGAGATCAAACAACATATATGATGAGATCAAAATGTATATATATGCAGTAAACAATTAATTAGGGATGAATTGATGATGATTATGGGACAATAATTATGAATTACTGCTTCTTCTTCCATGGTTTGAAGATGGCAAGGAGCATGAAACTTGCAATGAGCAAGAAGAGGATGATGGCAATGGTCATGCACTTTCTTGAGTTCTTCTGCAGGCTCTTTGCCGTTTGGAGCGCATCGGTCCCCGATTGTATATGATCTACTGCATTCGTCACCTGTTCAATGAAACCGATCAGAACCCATTTGAAAGAATTTGATATCGTTCGAATCAAATTTTCGAACGTAACCTTTCATAGCCTCGACTCAACTTCATTCCGCTGACGTTACAATCGATTAGTTCTTTCTTAAATGTGCTTATTTGACTCATGATTTCGTTTTTTGCTATTGTAAGAACTGAAAAGAAGAAGGGTAATGTTTAAGGAGGAGCCTCAAAGTGAAGATTGCACTAAAAAAATCACTTGTTTCGGGGTGAAATCCAATGCTTACGGAATTGTGTCGAACCAGTAAGACTAACTGTTCAAGATTTAATAGTAAAAACGATGATAAATAACTTATAATCGTTACAGCACCGTACCGATATAACGCGAAATTACCTCAAATTCTATGGTATACTGCAAACTGCTATAGCATATACAACAATGCCACACTCTTTAATCTTCTATCCACAAAAACGACACTCTAAAACCAAACCAAACCACATGTAACTAAACCTCAGCAGTACTCTCAAGCACCCTTATTACTCTTCCAGGGCTTTATGACGCCTACGACTATGACCGCTACGATTACCAACAGAATTATGATTGCGATGCACGTCCATTTTCGCTTACTCTTCTGCAAACTCCTTGCAGTTTGGAGCGCAGTCGTACCCGACTGGACATGACTGACTGCGTTCGTAACCTGAACCAATATATCCTACCTCCTGTTAACAAACCCCCTCCCCCCACGAACCAATCGACAAAAACAACGAGGAGTTTCGAAAAACAGATACACGAACCTGGTTCTCGATGTTGTCTAGTATCTCTCCCTGAGCCTCGACGAGTACAGCCATGTCAAGGTATATCTGGAAGACACGTGAGACAAAGTTTTAACCAACCTTGTAGATAGCGTGTGGAACAAGTCTTGTCCTTTCTACTTACTTGGTGTAAGTCGAGGAGCTTCTTTTCGATTTCCTTCACCGCATCATGCCTCTCGTGGATTTCTTGCACCGTGTTCAACACCTACACAAAACAAAGCGCTCAGATATGGTCATTGATTTCTCGAAGAATTGAGGTATAGCTTGTTGATGAGACAACCTGTCCTCGGCCCATTTCTTGGATCGCGTTCTGAAAGATCTGCTCACTGTCTCCTGTCTCAATCAGTTGGTCGATTGTCTAGCATAAAAACCGATAATGTTATCTAGTTAGAAAACAAATATAGTATTTGTCAATCGCGTTTTGAACTTCCCGTCCCAAGATTCAAAGGCTCGCTCACCTCTTCATCCGGTTTAGCTCCAGTAACTGCTCATTAGTACATAACACAACATGAAAAACTCGGTCAGACTCAGTCTATCCATATCAACTTGAGACAAGGGCAGTAAATCGGTCCAATCATATACCTGTCATGACTCTTCGCTCGACAACCTCGCGATATTCGTCTTGTATCTTTTGCCTTAGGGTCTGAAACTCAGTCATCAGATCTCTGAACTTCTTCGTTAACGAACTGTAATCCAAACGAAAACCGAACAAGTATTAGGACAAATGACACATCGGCAGGATAATCAACATCAAAATCAAAGCATATATCCTACTTTGTAACATTCATCCTAGCTCTGTCAACACCAGTACCCTTCTCGCAGCCAGGCTTCTGTCGATTCGCTAAGTTCTGGAAGTTAAAATAGCATCGGTAAGTAAAACGTGACCTTTGATAGATCTAGACACCATACAAAGGAAGGTAAAAATTACATCTTTGTTTATTGCTTCGAGTTTTGCTTTGACGAAACGTGCTGTCTTTCCCACTTCGTCGATGTCCTTCTCCATTCGCTTCTTGATGGCTGAACGATCGGACAGCACGCACAGTCAGCAAAACAAGTGCCGGCTCATCACATGAAAGAAGCAGATTTCTCATACCTTTCATTGCCGAAGCTTTCGTGACAGTCTTCGACTCCTCGTTAGCATCCTTCAAACTCTTCAGCAGGCCAGCAACTTTGTCGACGTTTTTCTCAACTTCTTGTATCTAACACAACACCACATGGCAAGATACAATCAGTTACAGCTATAACAAACAACCATTATATAGATAGATAAATTTGGAATGAATGTAACCTGCTTATTGAAACTTCCCATTCCCATATCAGAGCTACTCCTGGAGCTCTGGCTAGGACTCGGACTTTGCACTCCCATTTCGATATCATTGTTCTGGACCCGGTTGGTTTGACCCACGAACGAGTCCTGCAAAACCAGAAGACCATTGCAGAAGCTCAAACAATCAGTCCAAATATGGACCTATTCATGAATTATAACTAGTTATCAGGCCCTATTACTATGTCTATCAGAGATTCATTCATCAGACTCTCTCACTTTAGTAGCATCTAGAGGAAGTTATCACAGTCATGGATTACTTGCATGATTATAGTCACAGAGGAGATTAGATTCCAGTAGCAAACAAGATTACAGACAAAATCAGATCAAATTTTAGGCCATAAGAGAGTAAATCAATCCCTGAAGGCTAGCAAGTCAGAATAGCTACAGGATAATCACAGCAAGAAACTTGTCTCAAAATGAAGTGAAGTTCCTCAGCACCAAAAAATTTCAGTTCAGTTTGTCACATGATCCTTAGGGTTTTTCCCATAAGATTTTGCAAAAAAGAACCAAACTTGATCAAAACCCAGGTCCCAAAAATCATGAACAAATTCAAAAGCATGATCACTATGAATTACTGATAAGCTGCAAAACAATTGACACATAATTCAGCTACTCAGAACATCACAAAGCAACAAAAAACTGCAAACACAAAACAAAACCCACGTTGAATTGTTCATCAATCTCATCAAAATAACTGATCAGAAGACAAATTACCCAGCTTTACAGCAATCAGATGAGAACCCAGAACTTGGAAAGCAGAAAAGGAATGGGAGGTTTACCGTGAGCAGGTCGTTCATCCTTGTTTTATCAGAGTTTGCCAAGTGGGAAGAAGAAGAAGAAGAAGTTGTGTGGGGAGAACAAAAAAATTGTGTGTTGGGTTTAACGGCAGAAATGGAATAAAAGCTTTGAAGAACACCAGAATTCAGAACCAGAAAACGAAACGGGCGAATGTTTGCTAATTCAGAAATGAATAAAAATTGGCAAATTATTAATTTTATTATATTCCGCCACAAGGAAGAGTTAAAACCGGTGAATTCGTGGCTAATTTACATTTTAAGTCATGTAACTTTCACAAGTTCTCAAAACCATTCCAATTGTTGCGTAAATTTACTTTTCGGCTTTGTATGTTTTAGAAAAGTTTTTTCTGTGCAGTCCAATTTGTCCAATTGATAGCTAACTCCCATGAACAGATAGTTGGTGAAAAAGTTTGGGAAATTTGTGTGTTTATCCTTTTTGGTTTGCGAGGTAAAATTTCTTATTTGAAGTTTTAAGATTTGTTGAAATCACAAATCACAGATCTTTGGTCCTTTCAGACAGTCTCATGTTTATTCTAACCCTTAAAGGCAACAAAAAAGAGTCGTTATGAAAATGTTACGCTCGGCTTCTCCTCATAAAGGACATTCTCTTAGCCCATAATCACATTTTCTTATCTTTTATCCCTCGTAGAACAAATAGAGCTACTAATTACGTGGCAAAGCGAGCAAGATTAGACTCGCTTCCACACGATTGGACTGATTGTACTCTCATTTCGAACCTTTTATAAGGCATTACATACCCTTTATTGATGAATACACTCAAACTTTATTGTAAAAAAAACAAGTCAATTGATAGCTCTAGTCGTGTTCTTACAACGTTCAACATGAGCCTAAGTGTGTGTTTGATGCTGCGTTTAGTTTAGGAAAGCTATGATTGAAATCTCAATATAGCTCAAGATAGTTAAGATGTAGCTCGATTTCCGTTATATTATTCAGTCAATACGCTAAATGAAGGAGGAGATCAACCACTACTCTAATGTTGTGGGTCAAATTCATGAGATGATTTTGATTTACATTTATCATGACAACACATTATATTCGGCGTGCACCAGGTGGAAGAGTTGTTTACTAAACTTTAGGGATGGTTTTGTAAGCCGATGAAAATTAGAGGACTGAGAGATGTTAATTAGCCTGATTTTCGTTTTTTTCTCATTGAGTATTGTCTTAATCAGCCGGTCGATCCTTAACAGACGGTTGTCACTTGTCATCAAAGGTTGTCCAAAAATTTTAAGAATTTTTGAAGGTTTTAATTTTAAAACAAAAATAACAGCCAATAAAGTTTATAAAATACGATACAAATATAATACAATATTAATATGTTCAGAATATTATACATCATTTTAATTTTCAACATCAATACATTTAAAAATTTGGCATCAATTATAAAATATTAAGAATTTATAATTTTACAAATGAATATAAATTAACAGTTAAGCATTTTGGACAACTTTGTTGATGAACAAGATTATTGTCTCTTTTGTAATTTTATTATTTTTATTTATTATTATTTTCCCAATTTTATAACAAAAGTTGTGTAGGATGATGGTGTGGTTTATCCTAGCCAAATTCCTCCCCTTGTCAACCTGTTGGATTTGGAACATTGATTAAGGTTTTTAAATATGTTGGTTAATACTCCAAGAGATTTGGTTTTGGGGAGGTTTAAGTACTAATTAATTATGACTTTGTGTTCTAATGGTTGACCTCGTCAATAATTATGAGTGCATAATCGGCTACAGTGATATGGACATTCTGTCAGAACGGTCATTTTAAGTTAAAACTCGTTGTTTTAGTGGAAGGTATCAAGTCGTGATACATACATTATAAGGTAGAAAAGATTCAAAAGAAATTACACCGATGGATGAATGCCGTGAGAAAGGGATAGCGAGTGGCCTGCATCAAGATAACAAAGAGCCTTACGTACCATTAAATAGGCGACACATTTATCCAAACAAAGTGTGAAGCTAAGCGATACAGATGGAAGAGACCGAAGGAGAAGGCGACATTCGATGGGGAGTTTTCCAGCATCCAAATATCTTCGAGTCGTAAGTTGATCAAACGGACCGCCTTTTGCCGAATTAGATAAGATGAGAGTCTTGATGACGAGATCTAGCCACAAGACTCTCACCTTATGTTATGAGAATGGGATGACTAATAATATTACACACTGTGATAATCGAATTGACTGAGTTTTAACATATGTGACCATGTTGAGCAACACTCAAAACATAGGTACTTGCCCATTTGGGATTTTTGTATTTTTGGTAGCTTTTAAAATATTTTTATTCCGAGCGATATACCAAATTAGATAATCTAACATGAGACTCCATTCTCTTCGAAATGAAAATGAGCATTTTAATTTACAATGTATCGATTCATCGGCACTCCTCTACTTAAATTCTTTGATGATAAAGATTAAAATCCGAGGAAAACTATTCGACAAACAATTATAATTATTAATTCTCGTCGTATCATATCATATCATTCAATACACTTAATAGTTATAAATTCGACTTAATTTTACAATGATTTATTTCCTTTAAATGCCTTGGATAAACTTTGTATCACTACAATTTCACAAACATGGAAATGAACCATGTACAAGGTGAACAAAATCAAACAATTCCCAGATTAGGTTTAATCCAATTAATTTCATTTCCAATATCTCAGTAAAATATAATTTTCCAGATACATTGATTTTTACAAAAGTTATAACCTTTAAATACCCAAAGGAAAAGAAACAAAAATATTAGGTAAATAAAAACAAATATTATTCCAACACACTTACTACACACTTCCCGGTGCGCACCCTCTCTCGATCTCTCTCGATGGGGCTCGAACACAGAGGTTCGAGGGTTAGAAGCATGTACGTGTGCGCAATAACGACGACAATTTTCTTTGGGATTGCCGTCGTCGTTGCAATAGCCCTGGGGTTCACGGTCTTCAGGCCGAGAGACCCAAATGTCGCGGTCTACATGGTGGGTTTGAAGGACCACAGCATAACCGACTTCGTGTTCGCGGCGAGTAATGTGTCGACCGCGATGATCATATCCATAAACAACGGGAACTATGTTGGTTTCAAGTACGACAACGCGACCAGCCTGATCCGGTACAACGGTATGGTCGTGGGGGAGGTTCGTGTCGAGGGGAAAGAGGTCGCGGCTCGCTCGCAGGTGAACGTGACCACGACGGCCGTCCTGATGGCGCCCGAGTTGATGGCGAAGTCGGTCAATGAGATCTCGTCGGGGAAGCTGAACCTGACCTCTAGCGTGACACTGCACGGTAGGTCGACGCTGTTGGGGGTCAAGGTGAGGGCTTCGGCACACACAGAGTGTAACATGACGCTCGTGTTGGGGGAGGTGTTGAGTGGGAATAGCTCGTGCTGGAGTAGGCTCAAGATTGAATGAAGGTAAAAGGAAGGATGGCTAGTTTGTTTTCTTTGCGTTTACTTTCATTATCTTTGTCGTTGTTATTGTTGGTCGCTCATCTTTAGTTTATTTCGTTTGTTTTTCTAAATTTTGTGGTGTATAGATCCTCTCATTAGTGGAATTGTTGGATTTTTCGTTGAATTGTTGGATTTTTAATTGAAGAATAACAAAGTTATCATTTGCTTCGTGGATGCGATCCAGGAGCAATATGGAATCTTGAATCTCCACATGATCAAGATTAATTATAGGTAATATGGTATATTGTTTTGAATATTTTTTGTTAGACCTTAATCTGGCCATCTTGACTGTCGGACCATTGTCTTTAGTCATCGGAAAGTTTTCTAATTAATTTCCCGATGATTCTTACCTCCGTTGACGAATATTTTTTGCACCCATTTGATAACTGCCGTTGGCTCTACTTACGTCTCCAGAAATTATTTATTTTTCTTGAAATATGTTCCAACGACCGGCCATACAACTTTGTACGGAGTGTTGTAAGGATCATAAAAATGTAATTTGTGTACATGTTCAAAGTGTAATACTCAGTACTTTAATGTGATACTTAGCATACAGGCTATGAAATGTCAATTTTACCCTTGTATTTGTAGCCATTAGATCTAATGCATGAGTTTTGAACGGCCGAGATTTGTGCAGGGTTTCGTGATCCGTTTCTCTGGCTGCCGACTCGGACTCGGTTGGTGCTGATTCCACCATTGCATCTACATATAATGAAGACAAGGGGGAAAAACAATTCAGAACATTCCTTTATCCCTCGTTGGTATCTAAGCTTTCTTAGCTATGAACTACACAATTGCCGAACAGCCGAATCGGATTCTTAAACGAACACCACAAGCATCCACACATTACTTCCAAAATCACAGAATAACATATATATACGAACCCTAAATTAGGAACAGAATCATCTCTCCTCTGTGTCCATTTCTAATGATGAGTACAATTCCTTCCAAATCGGTCGACAGTAGACCATGTCGAGCAATCGTGACGGTGAGTATACTCACCGTCGCTGCTGCTTCCGCTGTCCTTCTAGCTCTAACCCTGACCATTTTCCGACCGAAAGACCCCACTTTCACCATCTATCTGGTCGGCCTGCGTGGCTTGAACATCGGCTACTTACTCCACGCGGGAAACCTCACGAGGGGCATCGTCATAGGGGTCCGCAACGAAAACTACGGCAGCGTTTCGTGGCAGAATCTCACTGTGCTGGTCGAATTTCACGACAACTATACTCGGTGGCAGAGGTATACGTAACGCTTAATCTATTTCAATATCCCCCTCATGGAAAAAATTCCTGACTTCGCCACTGCCAACAGTACTACTCCTGTTGTCGTCGGCGAGATCCCAATCCCGGGGGGAATTGTGTCTCAACGCTCTACGGTGAACATCACGACCAATGTAACCCTTCAACTAGACAAGCTGGAAGGCGATCTGCGCGGTGTGCTCGCGGACTTGCATGACGGAGGCCTGAATTTCACTTGCTCGGTGACTGCCTCCACGCATATCAGACCGTTTAGCGTCTTGCCTCGGATTCGTGGCTCGATTTCGGCTGATTGTTTTGGTTCTCTGTACATCAATAAGCCCCCGGTGTCGAGCCATGATGTCTTTGGTGGACGAGCATGGTGTTGGACCGTCGAGAAAAGAGTTATGTAGTGACTCAGAAATTTTGTATTCGAGTTTTTGTGTACCGTACAAATATGTGTATACGTACGTAGCTACGAACTTGCACGTTTGTATGAGTATTTCTGTATTTGTATGGAAGGCTATGATTCAAAATAAATCTTCCACTAGCATATTTCTTTGTTATATTATATAGCTTAACTAGAAATACCTCGCGTTTTGCTGCCGGAAAAAATATGACTCAAATAATTAACGAAGAAATGCATATACAAAATCGAAAAACATATGTATGCATTGAAAATTGAATATGAACATCATTGACTTACTATTATTTATTAGTAAATATAATTATGAGATGAGTGACATAACATACCATAATTTAGATTCAATGAGTAACGTGTTAAAAAAGTTAAGATGTAACGAGTAACAAAAACTTTGAAGTACAGTACTTAATTTAATTTTTTCATGTGTATTACATTTTGGTAAGACGAATCCAAGATAAACCATTCATAAAAGACCTTTTGGTTTCAACAAAAAAAACATAACTCGATTTTCAAGTGTTTGATGGTCTTCAGAAGTTGAGTGTGATCTATTTCTTCATCTTTAAAGGTTTCTTTTGTATGACACAATGATAAATTTTTTTTTGTGAATTAGCAAGTGCGTGATTATATATATTAACATATTTCTAGCTTTTTATAAGATGCTTGTTGGAAGTTAGCCAATTTGAAAACTTTCAAGACTAAACATAACACCATTACCGTATAGTCTTGGAGAAAATGTTGTTTCACTTCATTTGACTATTATTTGGAGGGGTTAACATGGAAAATTTGGATTTTTAGCTATTTTCAATATACATGTCAAATATGAGTCAATTTAAAAAAATTCAAATTTTCATGTGAAAATTATCAATTTCTGTTGTTACCCATGAAAATTGACAATTTTGACATAAAAGTAAATTTTTTTAAATCGTTTAATATTTGACATATATGTTGGAAATGACTAAAAAATCAAATTTCATTACGATAATTCTTATAAATAATGGTTAAAATTAAATTGAAAATCAAAATTTTTAATATTATATTAATGTTGAAAATATTCAAATTAATTTACTTTTTTTATACATATGGTGGCCATAATAATTTTTACAGCTCATAAATATCAGATTCTCAACTACCGTAACATTTTGTCTAAAAACTACCACACATGCAAAATAATTTACTCGGTTACAAACCGAAAACATTTTGCCTTCTCCCTAGTTGGTATCTAAACTTCCAATCAGTAGCATTTTGGAGTAGCCGAATGAGAAACCTACATTGTCACGAGTATCCACACATCACTCCCGTAATCACAGCAAATAAATCATTAATTAATTAGGTCTCTAGTTATTTCCCCATGCCAGCGCCACCCAACAAAAAACCATGCAAATATAAACCCTAATTATTATGAACAAAATCATCACTGTTTTCTAATCATGAATGAGAGTACCATTCCTCCCAAATCGGTCGACGGACCATGCCGAACAACAACGACGAGGATAATGGTCACCGTCGCTGTTACTCTCGCCGTCCTCATAGTGGTGTTAATGCTAACCGTTTTCCGACCAAGAGACCCCACCTTCACCATCGACCTAGTCGGCCTACGCAGCCTTAACATCTCCCACTTTCTCCGCTCGAAAAACATCACGAGGGATGTCATCATAGGGGTCCATAACGAAAACTACGGCAGCGTTTCGTGGCGGAACCTCACCGTGTTGGTCGAGTTGCAAGATGACAACCGTCAGTGGTGGCAGGGGTACGCTTAAAATTTCAAAACATAGAATTTATTTTGTTTTGTTTTGTAGCAAAAAAATTTCCTAACTTCGCCGCTGACAGAGCAGCGGTCACGTTCATCGTGGTTCAGTCGTCGGGGAGATCCCAATCCCAGGGGGAACCGTGTCTCAACGCTCGACTATGAACATCACGACCGGTGCAACCCTTCAACTAGACAAGCTGAGAGGCGATCTGCGGGATGTGCTCGTGGACTTGCAGTATGGAGGCGTGAATTTCACTTGCTCGGTGACGGCCTTCGCAGATATCAGACCGTTTACCGTTTTGCCCCGGATTCGTGGCTCGATTTCGGTTGATTGTTTCGGTTCGGTGTACACGGAGAAGACTCCGGTCCCCGGGATCGGTATCATCCCCGGTGTTGGTATCTTTGGTGGACATGCATGGTGCTGGACCGTCAAGAAGAGAGTTGTTATGTAGTGACAGTGAGATGGCAGAGATGTAAATACGCCCCAAAAGTGGAAATTGTTTCAAAAAAATACGTGTATTAAAATATTTATTTGATATCTGTATCAAACATATAATATGTAACTAAACCTTAGGAGGCGGCGGTAAAGTTTTGAGCGGTTCGGGCGCAGTTGATGGATAGGTGACGACGACGAGGTTTAACAACGACAATGATGCTAAAGTTGTTGTTCAGTATTTTTTTTTGAGAGGTTTTTCTTGTACGGTAGGGTATATAACGGTGACGGCTAAAGTTTTCGTTTTTTTCTTCAAAGGCGGATCGGCGATGGAGATGGTTACACAAAGATGAAAAGATGATGTGATGAACTGAGGAGCGGACGGGCTGCAGCTGGACGAAGAAGGATAGTTGGCAGCTTTTAAGGGTATCCAAGAACACCCAAAAAATCTGGCAACGATAGGTCTGAACAACAGGTCCTGCCACGAGAAATGATTTGTTGGCAAGAACTCATTCAAAGGATCGGGCTCTTCAAGTGTTTAATGTTTTGGGTGTCCCCAGTTCGGGCTTCATCAGTGGTTTACTATTTTCTTAGTTTCAGATGTTTCTTTTGGTTTGAACTTTTATTCTTTTTTTTATTTTCGTTGTCGGGTAGTTCTTAGAGTCTGGGTTGTAAGTTTTCGTTTAAGGTTTTCTTTATTTGAGACGACGGGTACCACGATTGAGTTTGCTAACTCTTTGTGCCGTCGTGCTTTATCCGTCATGTGTGGTAGTCCTCTCGAGAGTTCGTTCCACAAATTAAGCATCTTTGGCCATGAGCATTAATAATATAGATAGCCTCCTTTAAAAAAACATATAATATGTAATTTTATATATGTTCGGTGTGTGAAGTATCAAACAAATGTGGAAAACTTAAATGATTTTATAATAATATTAGAGCGGAAGTTTTAAACGTATATAGTACATATAGGTGTATTATACGAGTATTAAACAGATTTTTGCTAACTAGGGTGAGCCAGGCTCATCATATCAAATGGGTGGGCTATTGGTCACGAGTTAGGTTAATTGGGTTGTTAGCGGTTGTAGGTCATAATGAATTATTCAGATTATGAGTTAATTTAATGACAGTTATAGGCTTTCTGAGTGGGGAACATCTCGAATTAGGTTTGGGAATCGGTTAATTTGATTATTAACTGTTGGTTTCGATCGGTTAAAATTGAATCTTCATGACTGGCCGGTTAACCGCCTTAACCGACCGAATCTAATAGGAGGTTAATTAGACAATTGTTAACCGACCGTCGTAGTTGAATAACCGATAATTAACCGACTGACTAATTTAACCGAAAAATGAATGCCAAAATTAGGGTAGTTCCATTAAATTTTGGGTAATTTCAGTTATGATTTGGGATAGTTTCACTTCTTCGGTTAACCACGATTTAACTGTTTTATTCGATTAATCGATTTCACCAAGTGTATTGACCGTTTCACTGACTGACCTAATTTCGATTAAACTGATTTTTAACCGAAACCGAGAAGCGAGCCCTATGACTTTTCCTTTCCCTTGTTGGTATCTAAACTTCCTAGCTATTGACTAGAATCTCCGAATAGCCGAATCCGAATCTTACGTGGTCACAAGCATGCACACATTACTTCACAGTTAGCTCTCTAGTTATTTCCCAAGCCAATGCCAGCAATCAAAATCCACGCAGAGCATATATATAAACCCTAATTAAGAACAAATTGAAGCCATCTCACCTCACTGTCTAATGATGAATGATGAGAGTATAATTTCTGCCAAATGGGTCAAACCATGTCGAGCAACAGCGACACGGTAATGATAGTCATTACCGTCGCTGTTCCACTCGTCATCCTTATAGCGTTAACCCTCACCGTCTTTCGACCGAGAGACCCCACCTTCATTATCTACCCTGTCGGCATGTACAACCTTAACACAGCTGACTTATTCCGCTCGAAAAACCTCACGAGGAGCGTCGTCATAGGGGTCGGTAACGAAAACTACGGCAGCGTTTCGTCGCGCAACCTCACCGTGTTGGTCGAATTGCAAGGTAACAACAGTCAGTGGTGGCAGAGGTACGCTTAATCTATTTTTACATTCCTAGAATTTTTTAGAAAAATATAAAATCGCGTCGTGGTTCATGATTTGTTTTAAGATCATTGCTACTAATATTTTTTTTCACATTGCAAGACTTTCTAACTTCGCCACTGGCCAGTAGTGCTCGCGATGGTGGTCCGGTAGTCGGAGAGGTCCCAATCCCGGGAGGAACCATCTCACAACGCTCGACTACGAACATCACGACTAATGCAACCCTTCAACTAGGCAAGCTGGAACGCGATCTGCGTCATGTGCTAGAGGACTTGGTGAATGGAGGCTTGAATTTCACTGCCTCGGTGACGGCCTTTGCCTATATCAGACCGTTTAGCGTCTTACCTCAGATTCGTGGCTCGATTTCGGTTGATTGTTTCGGTTCTGTGTACGTCAATAAGTCTCCTGGCTCGGGCCGTGGTTTCTTTGGTGTCTTTGGTGGACAAGCTTGGTGCTGGACCGCCAAGAAAAGAATTGTTATGTAGAGCATCCACAATCGTGTAGCTAAAAAGCTAAACTTTTGTTCAAATTCGACATTTTCGAGTTTTTGTACCGTACAAAGTTGTGTATACGTACATAGCTACGAGCTTATACGTGTATATGAGTAATATACTCCCATAAAGATGTTAATTTCTAAGGTTTATCGGATCACGACTTAATTAATTTAATGACAGTTGTAGCTAGGTTTTTTAGTTGGGAGCGTTTTGAGTTACCGACTCTTGAACGGGAGCAAGCGCTATGGTGCCACCATTAAATTGGAGGTAAACATGATTAAGTCTAAATTAAACTCATTACAACTTGTATTCATCGTAACATAAGAATACACCCGATGTTTTTGAAGATTCTTTATGAAGCTTTCTTTTTAACTAAAAGAGATCAATATTGCCTGATCTCTATCAAATTTATTTTTTGCTCAAATCGCCATATCCAGTGGCGTAGTTAGGAATCAGGTCAAATGGTGTTCATATACTACGCTAAAAAAATCGAATCAAACGTTTCATTTTTTATAATACCCCACAACAAGTTTTCATGTTCTGAAATAATCGCTCAATACATTCTTGGTCGAAATATCTTTCTCGATATAAACCACTAAACAATCCTTCAACCATTCATCCCCTATTTGATTACGAAACTTGTTCTTCATATAACTCTTGCAAAAAATATTCTCTCAACAATTATTTTATAAATTAAATTGAGATAATATATCTAAAAAATGTATTGTAGTAAAGTGATAAAGGTTTCGAATTAATTAAAGTGGTATCCAAAGTTCGAATCTAGTCTTTATAAAAATATGCATTGAATTTTAATTTAATTTCTGGGCCAAGTGGTGTCCAACCTTCTTGGCTATGTCCTGGCTCGATCTATCCTTTATAATAAGTAGATTCATATCCTCGAAAAAATGAGGGGTTATATAAACATGTTTATCCATCAAGTCGTCAGTGGAGGTAACGGTTTCCCCTACTTTTAGTGACGGAGTTTGCTCAGTTGAAACCGAATTGAGTTGGGTCGATTTTTATCGGCTCCGGGCTAACCATGCATGATTCTTCCATTAATGATATATAGCATCTACATATAATGAAAAATACAAAACAAAAAAAATCAGTAAAATTGTAAGGTAAAACATTCCCTAGTTATTTCCCCATGCCAATGCCACCAAACAAAATACATGTAGACTATATATAAACCATAATTAATTAAGAACAAAATCATATCTCCCCTGATCAGTGATGAATGAGAGTACAATTTCTCCCAAATCGGTCGACAGACAGTGTCGAGCAATCGCGACGGGGATAATACTCACCGTCGTGGTTGCTTTGGCGGTCCTTATAGCTCTAACCTTGACCGTATTCCGACCGAGAGACCCCACCTTCACCATCTACCCCGTTGGCCTGCACGGCCTCAACATCGCCGACATACTTCGCTCGACAAACCTCACGAGTGGTGTCGTCGTAGGGGTCAGTAACGAAAACTACGGCAGCGTTTCGTGGCGGAATCTCACGGTGCTGGTCGAATTGCAGGATAACAACAATCGGTGGTGGCAGGGGTACGCTTACTCTATTTCTCTCCCTAAAATTTCAAAATATGAAATCCGTGGTGGTTTTTTTTAAACCGTGTTATGTAAAATTATTCTTATTTTGTTTTATACTTTGTACCCATTTGGGAAAAAAATTCTGACTTTGGCACTAACAGTGCAGTGGACACATTCGTGTTGCAGTCCTCGGCGAGATCACAATCCCGGGAGGAATTGTCTCTCAACGCTCTACTATGAACATTACGACCAATGTAACCCTTCAACTGGACAAGATGAAAGCCGATCTGTGGGATGTGCTCTGGGGCTTGCAGAAAGGAGGCGTGAATTTCACTTGCTCGCTGACGGCCTTAGCAGATATTAGACCGTTTAGCGTCTTACCTCAAATCCGGGACTCGATTTCGGTTGATTGTTTTGGTTCTGTGTACGCCAATAAGTCTCCTGGCTCGGGCCATGGTGTCATTGGTGTCTTTGGAGGACAAGCGTGGTGCTGGACCGTCAAGAAAAGTATTGTTATGTAGTGACACAGAGATTTTGGCCAACTCAGAAATTATTATCTTTTTTCATTTACAAGTGATACAAATAATTTTACGTCAAAACGAGTGCACAGTGACGACAAAATCTCCATTATATCCGACAGCATCAAACCAGAGTACCAGCATCGATGGCGACGACCCACCATGGCCGGAGGGTTGCCCCATAACCACCAGACCTTGGAACATCCCTCTGTACAAGGAGGTGCGAGAGAATGACACTTTGATCCGGTGGCCCTGATGCTCATCAGGATCAAACCGGAGTTCCCACGGTACGTTGGGGCATCCTCCCCTCCAATAACATCGGGACATATAAACCATTGATTCGAAACTGCTACTTGGCGATTCTTACCAGTTCAAATCGTGTATAAACTTTGACCTCTATAGAAATCCGAACCAGCCGCGGATTGGAGAAACAGTAAAGTAAAAAAAAATTGGAACTATTTCCGAACATTTCATTTCATCTTCTTTATGGTAAAAAAAAGATTAAAAGAACGGTAAACTCTGTAACAATGAAAAAGAAAAAGACAACAGGCAGGAACACCGCAGTTCGAAGAAGAAAACAACTCCAGGACTCACCGGAAAAATCGGTTTCCGGTGACCGGTTGAGAAAGAGTCTTTGCTAAAAGACTCTTTACGTACCTTCGAACTGTTAAGGTCTCTTGGTTTGTGTTTCTTCAGAAATCAATGATTGGCTCTCCGATGGTGAGGTTTCGCTCCACGGTCCATGGCAGATCGAAGAGCTTGGCTGTTACGAACTTGAAGATCTTATTCACATTGATGTTGTACGTTGCGCTCGAGAAGAACAGTGTCGCGTTCAATGCCTTGGCGTACGCTCTCGCCTGCAAATGAATCGAATCTCAGAACAAAGTACCGCTACTTCACCGGTATAAAGTACGGGAATTTACCGAGCTGTAATTTTTTGTTACCTGGCTAGCAATTGTCCACTGTAGATCAATTGGAAGCTGGATGAAGTCGTCGAACTTTGTTCCTATCAAAATTGGTATTGCCGTCTGCAAAAACATAGGGAATTGCAGGTCGTAATTTCGCAATGTACCGAGTTCAATACGAATTCTACCACAAACAATAACTACACTCGAATGAACACATTCGTCACACTTTTAACACATTCGAAATTTTATGACCAAACGATCGAGATTCGATCATATTTATCCGAGTCAAATACCTAATTCATCCTATATGTAAAAGTTCAAAGTACCTGATTCCATTTCCTTGCCTCTTGGTACCATTTCATCACCCTGCAAAATGACAAAAGAATTTTGTTTTGAACAGATTAGAATGAAGAAATGCATGATTTCATGAACACGAAAGAGACAACAATGAAACCCGACCCGTTAAGAGTGACCCGACTGGTGAGATCGAACATGATAAGGATCGCCACCGAGTCTTTACAGGCCACCGGAATCTGCTCCTTCGATTGCTCTCCGCCGTCAACTTCCCATAGGCTGTAAGAAATCCGAGCTCCTCCGACTTCCAATACTTTATCCATCAGATTCAACCCTTCTTCTTCTTCTCCCCCTGTAATTTCTTCTCCGTTTGTTTCTCCGCCGCCGACGAAATTCGCCTTCACCGACGCAATTGAATGAAATCACCAAAAGAACAGAAGAAATGAAATAAAATGAAACGGGGATTTTAAATTTTAAATTTTGCTTTACCAGGAAGCTTGTTTTCCCAATCTGGGAATCACCCAGGAGGCTAATCTTCAACGCGACCAAATCCGAATCGCCCCGACTGACCCTTCCTCCGTTGTAATTTTGAATAACTGTGGCGGAGGAGGAGGAGGACGGCGGAGGAGGGGTTACGATTTCTCCGGTGGTGGGCTTGGGGATTGAAGGAAGGGATAGCATTCGGTACTTGACGGGCTTTCCGATGGAGCACATCATGATGTGGCGCCATACCCGGAGAATGCAGCGACGGAGGATGGACAGGCGGCGGTGGATTTTCCGGCTCACGTTGGATTTCGATCGGCCCATTTTGTGGATTTTTTTTTCTCAACAGAGGATTGGGGGAAGAGGGATGTTATAATTTCTGAAGGAGATTCTGATCATGGAGCTTCGAATGGACAATCTTTGGAAACGATGATGGCCTTAAGGAATTGAGAGGAATAAAGAGAAAGAGAGTTCTCTGTGTGATTAGGCCATGGAAAGGGAAAGGAAAGGAGGCTTTAGGCGAGAGGTGATGATCATATTTGGTTTCGATTTGGAGACCGGTGAGGGTATTTTCGGCAACTTTTATTATAAAGCAAATTTATTTTATTGTTATTTTATGGAAAATGTATATTTATTATTTACGTATTATTAGGGAAAAGTTAATTTTTGGTACTTTCATTTTTTGTGTTTAACGACGGACTACCAATACTATAAACTTGCTTACAAACTAGTGGAAACGCCTTACATTACAAGGTAGAGTATCGTTACGAGATGCATGAGTAACTCATTCTCTCGAGAATATCCTAGCGAACCGTTTTAGTTCAAGGGTACTTCAGATTGTTTTGGAAAATTTTGCATGTTATATCACCTGTGAATGTTACTATAACTACGACTTTATTACTTTATAAAAGTCGATCAATGATTATAGAAGAACGAACATTCTCCAACCATCAACCTCCATCTCTCTATTCGTCACATTCTCTTTATGTTACCCTGAAATTCATTATCACTCACCATTTGTGATTATGAGGGATGAAATCAATTGTCAACTTAAACAAATGTGTCTTAACTAAAACGATATTTAGATCAATATTTTATTGTCCACTCTAGCCGATTGGAGCTAAATAGAAGATAAAGAAAAAAAGAGGGGAAATTGGAAAAGCATCACACCCGACAAAGGTCATATACGTGGCATTATTTGGACCAATGGGAGAGCAACAAGTCACGGGACATGCAACAAATTAAACACATTTCATCAAAATTCAAACTACACATATAATCTTCTGTTGGCAACGTGTAATGCGAAACTTTCAAAAAAATACATTAAAGTTGCAAAATAATATTAAAAAGATATTAATTATTACCAGCATCTCCTCCTTGATTGGAGGAGATCGATCTTTTCGAGTCTGACAATGTCTCGATTAGTTTGTTAATTAGGTATCTATCAATCAACATTGTCCCGATTATTTGATTTGACAACATCCTTTAGATGTACTCTTTTTTCATAAAGTAAAATCGGATTAACAAACCTCTATGTCGTCTTTGATTGCGTTCAATTCCGATCGTCGGGACAAGAGACAAGAATGCATAATATTGTACATGAAAGGGCACGTGTGTTGTTCAATTTTGAACAAGGTTTGGTGACAGATTAATATCAAAACAATGATTGTCCACACGTGTGTCGTTGTTGATGAAGATATTATGGCTAAAGTGATCCCACCCTCCTGCAAATTTATTTTTAATTTTCTGTTTCATGAAAGCTACGTCGACGATGGCAGTGCACATCTGATTTATAGGAAAATGTTTCGATATCTTAAAGGTACAAATATTTTTTATATTGCATTTTGTTATATTTTGAGTTTAAAATTACGTTCTTTCAGGTTAGAATATAATATTAAGGGTTAAAATTTAATATTCAAGGTTAGGATTTATTAATTTTGATTTTATTATTAAAATTTAGAGTTTATGATACGATTTAGAGTTTGAGTTTATAATACAGTGTTTGAAGGTTAAGATTTAATATTTAGAATATCATTTCTTAATATTTACACTAAAATAAAAATAATTTTCACCTCACAAACCTTTCATGCTAAACATTATTACATTCTCAAATATTATTTACACCAAAATATTATATACATAAAAATAGGTAGAATTAGGACACGTTTGGCAAGTGGGTCGGCAACAGTAATAATTGGTGCGGTGGCGTTGAATTCATCGAACTACGAAGCAGTCAACCGACACCAGTTTTGAAGCAGAGAAACTGCGCTACCAAACAGAGTAATAGTCAATCTCATACGCTTTTTCTTAATCGTCCTTCTACATTTCACATTTGTAACGTGCATTTCCCTCGAAAAAATTTCTGTACTTCGAAGCATACAAAAGCTATTTTCATTATTTCTTTTCCCAATCTATGTACAGTCAACTGAAGATGAGCATTGATCAAGCTACCTCTCCATGCCCATAGTCTGCGGCTGAGGATGTTCGAATTCGCACTCTTTAAACATCTTCTTGATGGCCTCTTCCTTCTTGTCGACAAACTCGAAGAAGTTGTAGGCCACTTCGCAGCAGCACCGAGTAGTAGTGGTTGTCGTCGAGGCTGCTGATGGGGAGGAAGCAATCTGGAGCTGTCTGTGTTTGTAAATGGCAAATTGGCGGATCATTCGCACCGTGTATATCAGCAATGCAGCTAAAGAGACGACACCGCAGAGGAGGTATAGTCCCCAGAAGCTGATCAGGTTGAGTTGGTTCGGCTCGCTTTGCCTCTGATGGTCTCCGGGGCATCCTTTGCTGCAGAACCACCTGTCGTGGATGCTCTGTAGCTGTCCGTTCTCGGAGAGCTTTAGGATGGCGGTGGAGATGTCGATCGTGAGAGGAGAGTCTTTCTGGAATGCCTGGTCCACAAGTGGAGTAGAAAGATAGTGAGTGGAATGTGTTGAACTAATTTCTTGTAAGACAAGTAACATTTACAACCTGACGTGACATGTCACGCTAACCCTTGCACTTCACATTCTGACATAAGTAAATACCACATAAATATCACATTCTCAAATAATGCATAATTTTGCTCCAAAATACCACATGCAAAATAACTCATCTAAACCACATGTAATTACTCCTAAAAGTGTTAAAAATTCATCTAGCCTATTAAAATAACTTATCCAAACGACCTGACCTAACATGACGTGTAACCCGATTAAGCAAGCTGAAGCCTCTAAATAGGAGAAAGAAACATTCTTGGAAGGCAAGCTAGCATTTCATCAGTTAGATATTGAGGTATGGTTAATTGCAAGATAAGGTAGGGTTTACTTACGAATCCCCATCCAGCTCTGGTGAAAGCTTGGCCAATGATTCCAAAATCGGTCCGATTCGCAAGAAACAATTCTACATATGGAAGCTCATCTACTATTGCTGCAACTCCTCCGTTGCTAGGCCCTTTCCTCAACGCAGCCTCGTACTCTTCCGGGTTGCGTAGAGACTTGAGTCTCGACGGAGAAATGTGGAGAGACTCTGTGAGATAGCCATACGCGTAAGAGCCTACTTGGTAACCAACCGGCCAATTGCTCGAGACCAAGCTGTCGATTCCGGTAATGGGAGACAAAAGCTGCTGAACCGTGAGGATGGAAGTCAAGCTGGCCGTGTAGCTTGCAGTTACCACCATCAGTAAGAAAAGCCATACCACCATGACCATCTTTCCTAGGGGACTTTTAGTTGTTTCCTCTGCACGGTACTAAAAATTCAGTGAAACTTAAAACAGTCCAAAAACTTCCATAATGCTAAGCCATGAGAAAAAGCAAGACTCACGGTTCGTCTTGAAAAGTGTAGTGAAGCTGAACCTGCAATCGCAGGATTCGAGCAAGTTAAGTTATTAGAGATAATGACCGGTTATAAATTAAGTTGGATTTCAAAAACCACGACATTGAACAGAAAACTTCTTAAAGTTATAGATTTCAAAGCTTACATGAGCATTGTCACAATTTGGCGTTTCGGGGGACCTCTGAAGTCATCATTCACACGATGCTCAAGCAACCAGATAACCACGGCTATAACAAGAAACGAAGCTGCAGTAACACACCACATCTCCACGGTAAACGGTTTCAGAAACACCCAAGCATTTGCTTTCAAGCTTCTGACAGGAGCTACAACCACGAGACCAGTAGCCACATATGGCTGCGAGAAATCGACTATCTTTGTCCGGTTAGTCACGATCGCAATGTCCCCTATTGCAGCATCAAACACCTGATAAACAACAGAAACAAAGGAAAATGAATATCTTATCTAACATTTTGAATTACTAGTTATAATAGCAGAAAAACTTACATTTGCTGCAACTTTGTTTACGAGGTTGTCGTAACCAGGATTCGAGTGGCCATCTCCGAAAGGAACGAGGGTATAAGGGACATCATACGGCACTAATTTCGTAGCTTCAAGAAACACATCTATACAGTACCCTTCAACCTTATGGCTATTAGTCTCTTCAGTAACAAACTGAACAAAGCTTCTTCTGTTAGGAACTCCAATCCTTAACGGCCTTTCGTTGTTAGCGATCACCCAACCGCGTGGCCTTTCCGTCTTCCCTCCCGGCCATGTCACACTCTTTAGCTTCATCTCTTCCCTAGAAAAGATTCCACCTTTTCGATCCTCAGGGGGTATAAGTTGAAACCCAGATGTATTCCCCCAATATCCAACTGTATGAACAGACAAGTTATTGTTCACATTGATGATGTCATAGCCACGGTTCCACACGTTCCGGTCAGCATTGAATTGAACATGACCGCTTACACCGGTAAAGTTCGTCTGCAATATAATCCTGCGGAGATCAGTTCCGCCGTTAAAGATCTTAAGCTGTCCGAGCTGGAATGCAGACTTATCTGTATCAACAAGGCGTTCTCTTGCGGAGAAGGTGAAGTTGTTGGCTTCGTTCATGAACTTATCGATTGCGTACGCAAGTAGCCAAACCGTATCGTAAGCTTGAAACCCGTACGCATTAAGCTCCGAGACTGCCATCCCTTTTCTCTGCATTTCTTTCCATCTAGACATGAAAGATATCATCTTTGTCGACTTGGGCGTATGTTGACGCAAGCCAACAACCCCTCGAACGAGATTCAGCATCGATCCTCGCTGCAAAGGAGTGAACGAGTCCAATGTGGTCGCCAGCCAATCCGTAGCGAGCCAGACAAAATTCGTGGTCATCATTTCGAGCTTCTTAGCCATTTTGAAGATCCTCAAGTCAGGATCCTGATAGGAATGAACGATGTAGACTCGGGGGCCTAGTAGCTTGGTATTGTTCAGAACATCCATGATATCATTGTCGTTGAACCGGGCTCTTAAACTCATCTTGTAGAAGATTTTGATCATTCTTTGGTTCAGCTGATCCTCTAAAGATGATACGCCATTTCTGCCGTGGTCGTTGTCTGTGAAGATCACAATTACCTCTTTCCAGCCGTGGAATTCGACCAAATCTGCCAGGGCGGCCATCTGATAAGAGTCGCTTAGAGTGGTTCGTACGAAGTAAGGGAACTGGAGAGCTGATAGAGTTGGATCCGTTGCGGCGTATGAGATTAGAGGAACTTGTAGACCGTTTGCAACTTGAGAAACCATGTGAGCTATTCCTGATGATTGTGGTCCGATCATGGCTACTACTTGTCTCTCTATCATGCGGAGAGCTGATAACAACAGGAAGTTGAGAATTAGAGCAATCAGCCAACAAGGTTTTTGAATATCCAAGTCAACCAAGATGATAGCTTTGGTTGACATGAAAGGTTTCAAACCACCTACAGAGTTTCCTAGCAATCCGACATTCAGAAAGAATCACAGAAGAACAAAGATGTTAAATAACTAGGCTTGGTTAACAGATAAAAAGTGTAATGGAATTTTGAGTTTTTTTTCGGCCACATAGGAAAGTTAGATCCTGACGAAGTTATTTTAGAAAGAGAACTTTCATGTTGCCATCTAAGGCCTGGTTTGGCAGATGGAATTTAGATGGTGACAGGAAAGTTCGCTCCCCTAAACCAGTACCATCTAATTCATCTTATATTGCACCTGCCAAACCAGGCCTTAGATGGCAACATGAAACTTCGCTTTCCACAATCACTTTGTTGGGATCCAATTTTCCAGTCCGGATGAATAAATACTAAAATTTCTATACAACTTTCCACCTGCCAAATCAAGACTAAATTTCATCCAACTTTCTAATGGTGAAACTAAGTCTAGGAAACAGAACTTACAACTATGAACAATAGAGATGAACAAACAATGGAAGGTAAGAAGCCATCAAGAACCATACAAAACATCATTGCTGTAAAATAACCGTTACATTCAAATAACACGAGTTGTTAGAAGAGATTTATAATCGGTTTAAAGAACATTCCTTTTACCACTCACTTTCCCACAGGTTAGAGCCATAATTTCCACACAAGGTTTCTGCAAAAAGTGAAAGACCAAATAAGTTTGGGAAGGGTGGTTACCTACCTACAACTGAGCCATAGAAAACACTGCAATTAGCATCCTCCATCATCAAGTTGAGCTGTGTCCCATTAAGAACCCTAGAATCCTTATTAACATCAGAGACTGCAGCAGCTATGGCTGGCCTTGCAGCCCTCCCAATCACAGAATCGAAAGTGAAAACGGCACCAATATTCACTGAAGCAGGCCTCTGACAGCAAACCAACCTAGAATCAAGAACAACTACTAGTACTAATACCCACATGAGAATAATACACCCCAGCAGCTCCATAATCTTCAAAACCAGCCGCTACAGAATTCCCATTTCTCTGGTGAATTTAGGACAGTGATGGGTAAAGATTGAGTCTTTGCTTTACTTGATGACACAGTACTAGTTTGGTGAAACATTGTGGGAAGGGAGAAATATATTTCAACGATTTGTGAGGACAGAGTTGAAGATTGAGTTGGTAGCAGCCATGACCCACATAGGTTTATAAAGAAATGAATGAGTGGGAGGAATTGGAATGGAATTCATATTCTGTTTTGAGTGAGGATTATGAACAGAGATGGTTGTGGAAATTTGTGGCCATAGAAGAACTGGAAATGAAAAGCATAGTTGGGATTGGGAAGAATCCATTATTCCTGGCACCCACTTGCACGTAAACTGTGATTAATGGTAGGGAAGTGATGATGATCAAGGGGGGAAATAGGGATTGGAGTTTTGTTGGCTGGCTAATTAGTCATTAAGGTCACTGAAGTCTGGTATTTGTGTCATTTTGGCCATCATGAAAGTTGCTCTTTCATGACTTTGGTATTTTCGGTCAGGAAAGCTAAGACTTTTGTAATGATAGCACTATCACCGTCATAATGTGTGTTTCGATGAGCTAATCGGGAGAGAATCAACTTAGTACCGCCTTCAATATCCATATGCCACCACCTTGTTGAAAATATAGGACACTAGTGTCGTTGTGTCACGAATGGCTAGAGTTTAAAGTTTTGGTGGTTGTAGTCAAAATTATTTTTATATTGGATTATTCTTTGGTTATTAAAGAGTTTGGTGGTTGGATTAAGTTACAAAATTTCTTATTATTTATATGTTTGTTGGTGTAACTAAGGTAGAGTTGGATACATGTGTATTTTTGGGTATTGACTTAATGGTTATTCCACCATTGAATCAAAACAAAGATTTCCGAGTGGCTTGTGTTGCTCTTGAACGACGACGATTCAGCGAAATTGACATACAATTTCGTCAAATTACACATTATCGATATTAATTCGTTCAATGAGCAGTCAACTAAGCACTTAACATACCAATTTTGAATATTTTATTATTCGATAATCATAGTGTTATATGATAATATGAATAGTGAGTTTGGTTGGTAGATATTTTTCTCTTCTTCAAACATCTATGTAACGTTATTGGTGGTTTTGGGGACCAATTGATGGGGAGGATATGCTTCATGACAAAGAAGCATTTTGTATTTTGGGAATTCATGTATGGCCTTGAATTTTCACAAAGTTGAGCAGCACAGCCAAACACACCCTAACCCAATCTCAAAGATCCTTTTCTAATAACAGATGGACCACTTAGAAAATGACTTGATATTGTTCTTTCTTTCATTTTCATTGTGCTGTGAATTTTTCTTCAATGAAATTGCATATATTTTATATATGCAAAATTATAAATTTGAATTCTACAATAAATTAAAAATTATTTTCTTTGAACATGTTTTGAATTTGTGATATGTCTTAAAATAAGATATTTTTTTTATGAAACAGAACAAAAATAATTACACAACATCAACTGAGATTGGGATGATTTCAGGCAATCATAAATTAACATGTGACTACAATATGAATAGACATGCCAATATCGTGTGTCCCCAAGGAAAGGTCATGTCGTCTTGAAGCAAGGTGGTATGCAAGAAAGTTCCCCTTACGATAAACGTGAGTAAGCATAACTTCTCAATCACGGCGGAGGAGATTGTGGAATTGAAAAAACAAATTCGCATGTCGATTGATCATAAAATAAGATACTTAGACCATAAGGTGTGATATGTTAAAAAAAATTTTGCAAATCAGAAGATTTCCATTCATAGAGTAAAAAATTTGAGGTTTACAACCGGCACAACTGGGAAGCTTTTCCTATAAGGTAACGAGGGAGAAGTATATAACTGAACTAGTTAGATTACTTCACATCCTCGATTTCCACGACCGTGATCAGCTCTAGACTCGATGCTGAAAATAAAATAACACACTACTCCTGACTCGATGAAACAGCTCAAAGTGATCAACGAAGTTTGCAACACAACCTAATAAATAAGAGACAGTACGGACCAAAACCTTTATTAAAATTGAAACCTAATGGGAGGGGGGTAGCCAGCCTTTTCTTCGTCGCAGTGGATAGGCTAGTGGTCCACCAAAGCCTAGTTCCCTACATGGATGTGCGAGTCGATTCACTCTGACTCGCCTGTTCTTCGAGACCCTGATGATAATTCAGTTTCCGTGGAGATTTTGAGGGTTTTCTAATCTCTCTATTTGCAGCTAAGTCATCGGCGGTCATCTTCACCAAGTCCACCGGGACCAGTGCTGTCGACGGGGCCATGGTAGCCGACGATAAAGCCGCCGCAGTTCCTTGGACCGCTGCAGTCAGGGGTCGGGTAGTCGCAAGGCCGATCGGATGCTCGCTGCCACCGGCGTCGGTCTTCCTTCCTGTGGACGTCGCGCTGAGCTCCGCCGATTCTGCTTTCAATTTAAGCTGCTTCAACATGATTGGTTTCGTGATGAATCTGACAAAGGAGACGAAAAATCACATAAGATGGTGGCAGATCTAATTGTATATGTACTCTCTACTAATCTCTATCCCAACGTGTACCCTCGATTAATTAACCCATTTGGTTATTTAACTTATGTTTATTATAGTAATAACCTCTATATTTTTTTTATCCAAATCATTGTAAATTTATTATAACCTTTTTTTATATAAATATTTATTATAACCTTTTGCCGCCCATGATTGATGATTGAGGGTTTGGTTCAGAAGCAAACAAGAGAAAAATGTTTGTAATTATACCCTAATCTTATGGCTATTTTTCTAATCATTCTTATATTATCACTAAATGATTAAGGATAATGATCATTATCGATATACTAAATTTCGATTTCATGCAGTCATATTGTATATATAATAATAGAATGAAAGTTATTATTGTTTCAAAAATATAGAATTCCCTATAAAAAAAGATAATTACGTCGTCATCGTCGTCCCTAATTTGTGGTTAATAGGTCACTGGTGGTAGTTTAACCATGACACCACTAATTGACTTTAGTTAATCTTGCCTTTACCAAGCCCTCAAAAGGAATTATGACTTATAATTATCGGGTTCAAGTATTATCTGCTGATCTTGTTTTGTAGTTGTATGTCACTTATAAGAATTTAAGTGAGATAAAGTAGTAAAAGTTTACCATATAACAAAAGGTTATGAATGAGAAATGAAAAATAGAGAGAAAAACGTACATATATATGTTCCCTTTAAGTATATAACAGTTCACTTTTTAACCAAAATCAGCTAGAGTTTGTAAAGAGAGGGGGTGTCCAACTGGAAATTGTAAACTCATTTGCTAATCCTCATATTTAACGATGTGATATTCGATCGGATGTGTAATACAATGGAAGTTAATAACTTATGAACTTGGTTAAGTTTTAATGCAAACGAATGGGTGGCAAAAGAGTGTAGTAAAATATATCGCCGCCGCTTCCTGCTCCCATGCATGACGTACAAATAAAAAACAAATACTAATTAATTATAAATGTATTTATTTTAACACAAAAATACAAAATAAATAATGAATTAAAGTCGTAATTAAGCAAAGAGTAGACGGCGGTTTTATATTATCTAGAATCGTCAATACTCATATGCCCTACACCTTTCTTCTCCACGTTCACTTTAATTAATTAATATCATGCCATTTTTAAAAAATTAAATATTGTATTAATTAATTAAACATAATATGAATACAGTTTTTCGTGTTGGATTTTTTGGTTTCTGATTTATTATCATGATTCAAGTCGAATTCAACCATTCATTAATTTTCTGATGGGAAATTCAACTGATCGTATCGCGACTTGTGAGTTGGTGCAGGTTTAGCGACTATTTAATCGATTTACGATATAGAAATTAAAAATAGTAAAGCTATTGCGAAATAATGTACATTACAATTCAATTGATCATATCGTGACGTACCTTGTCTTCGATAGACAAATGGTTCGTCTGTCAGTCTGGGTTGAATGGGTTTTTATTCAACGTATAGTACTTTATCCTTTTATCTGTTATCGCGATCAAGATCGAACAAAACTCGACCTTTATCACGTCCATGAACATCCACATTATCCGGTCATCGGACCAGACCGCTCACCCAACGATCAAACCATACCCATTTTAGTCCACTTTCCTATTAATTTGAGCTTCCAAAAAATATAATTCATGTGCCTTAATAAATATATATATATATATATATATATATATATATATACACACACTCTCCCACCTACTTCCACCATTATTTCCTGTCTCACAACACTCATATTATCTCAAAAACCATGGGGAATTGCTTGATCTGCAGCCACAAGAAGAACAACAAGATCGCCTCGCTAGACGATCACGACGACACACTCGATCGGCTCTTCGAAACAGCTCGAAAGGCGGCCGATCATGATGCTGCCAATAAGGGGAAGGAGGAGCATAAGAAGGTGACGAGGGTTCGAGTTTTGGTGACCAAACAGGAGCTGAGGGAAATCCTGAACTGCGAGGATTCGAATTCGAAGAATGCATCTTCGTCGTCGTTGGCTTTAGAGGAGCTTGTGATGAGGAAGGTGAAGTTGAGGGAGTTTCATGAGATGTTTAGCTCAGAAGACGACGAGGACCAGCCGGCGGTCGCTAATTGTGGGTGGAAGCCAGCTTTAGAGAGCATTCCTGAAGACAGTTAGACCATTTCGGTTTTGATTTCCATTTCGGATTCTGTAAGATTCGGTTGCTCTGTTCTTTTTTGGTTCATGATGTATTATATTTAGACCAGTAATAGAACAAGTTTTGAAATATTTGTGAGTTTTAGTGACAGTTTTGAGTCTCTTTAGCGACGGGTTAAGCCTTTGTAATTCAGTTCTCGCTTCTGATCGAACCAATTTGTAATTCAGTTGTTGGTATACCTGTGCGTATAGTTTGATGTGATGATGTGAACACAATTTTACCATGCCACATTAGATACATAGACAAAAGGCTGTGGATTCCACCGACCGATCCGATTGTTGATCAATGAAATCGATACACTTGTGTATTGACTTGTATAACATGTAGTAATATACAAGTGCAGCTAAAACCAAGAATAAAAAGGTAGTGGATTAGGTTAGTTTTTGTCTCGAGACAAATCTGATCATGTTTGATACTATGTGGACTATTTCGAAATAAGTAGGTTTGAAGAATCACGAGGGGGTGACACACTGTATTTTAATCGAGTTGTTAAGAGAAGAATTCGACATCAGAGTTTATATACACATTCCTTTAAACGAGAGTTCATAAAGGAGTCTGCAGATAGATAGAGTAACAAGATAAGGATTAGCGTGGTTTACCATCGGGATAGTAGCTACTTAACGAGAGAAATAGAGAGCGAATACTTGGAGTAGTGACAGTAGCAGGACTCGGAGTAGTGACAGTCGCTACGAGGAGATTCCCAAGATTCAATCCGTTCGGAGAAGTGGCAATACGCTTGCTCACGAGATTGGTAACACGATTGATTTCGTCACAGATACTCTAACTGGTATGCAATTCCAAGATTCAAGTATTCAGGGAATCAAAATGAACAAAAGAGGGGGTCCTAAAATCTCATAACCAAGGATTTAATGGTGGCCAGCCTTATTATAACTGGTTACAAAAAAACTGAATCTCTCAGGAATGGCGGTCTCTTCTTTCTTTCTTTTCACTATCAGAACTACAAAAATAGGACCAAAAACAAGTGTGTATGTGTGTGTGTAATCTCACTGCTTCTTCATCAGGTTGCGGATCACATACGGTAGAATTCCTCCATGGTTGAAGTAAGCTAGCTCCACCTGCACAAATATCATCAATCTCAATTAGCAACAATGGTTTGATTTGAATCCGGGAAGAGGGTAGTTTGTGGCTTAGGCACGTCGCAATCCATATTTTTTTGTTGGTTCTTGTATGGGTTGAAGATGAAGATTACATCTTGGTTATGTATTCAGAAACTGAGAATAGAGTAATGAAACTCCAGAAAATATAGTATGGGTTGAAATTACCTCCGTATCGAATCGGACAGTGCAGGTGAAAGATTTCCCGTTATCGGTTGTGACGGTTACATCTTGGCCAGGCCTTATGTCGCTGATGTTGCTCGGAAGGTCGATGGTGTACCGTTCGTGACCAGTCAAGCCTAGGCTGTCTGCATCCTGGCCGGACTTGAAGCACAGTGGGATTATTCCCATTCCCACCAAGTTGCTGCGGTGGATCCTCTCAAAGCTCTTCGCAATCACTGCCTTCACTCCCTGCGGAATCAGATAACGGTTAATCTTCGATACAATGAGCTGGTACGAAACGAGTTCACAAACATTAATGGGATCAGACGGGAACGAACCAATAGCATTGGACCCTTGGCAGCCCAATCTCTGGAGCTTCCACTTCCGTACTCTGCTCCAGCTAGAATGATAGTGTCCTGTCCTTCATTCTTGTATTTCTGGAAGGGTAGTTTAGAAATAGCAACCATAGTGGTTAGATCAAAACTGAACTAACCGGAAACCACATCAAGGAACAGAATGGTAAATGTACTTACTGATGCAGCGTCGAAGACGTAGAGTTTCTCGCCGGTGGGGATGTGAACCGTCTTTGCACCCACTTCGCCATTCAAAAGCTTGTTCACAAGGCGGATGTTAGCGAAGGTTCCCCTTGCCATGATTTCATCATTCCCACGTCGACTTCCGTAAGAGTTGAAGTCCCTGCGGTCAACTCCTCGGTCAAGGAGGAATTGGGCGGCCGGACTGTCCTTGTGAATACTTCCTGCCGGTGAGATGTGATCCGTCGTGATGCTGTCTCCAAAATTCAGTAGACAGTAGGCATCTTTAACTCCATGAGCACCGGGAGGATCGAGGGTCATGTTCTTGAAGTAAGGAGGGTCGTGAATGTAGGTGGAGTTGGGATCCCACGAGTACGAGGATGCTGTCGGTACGGTTAGCTGATTCCACATGGGATTTCCCTTTGTGATAGCCTCGTATGTACTTCTAAACATTTCGGGCAACACACTGGATTGGACAGCCTAAACAGCACACAGATCAGTAAATGAATTCTCGGTAATTAATCCGAAAGCTAATTAGCACGAGACAAGAGTTGTAGCTACCTGTGCAACTTCCTCTGTAGACGGCCAGATATCCCTGAAATACACATCCTTGCCGTCCTTGCCTTTTCCAATGGGCTCTTTATCGAAATCGATGTCGACCTGGTAGAAATCAAATCGTTAAGAAGGAAGAATCAACATATAAAGTAAACATATGAAGAGATTGGTGAAAGAACATACTGTGCCAGCAAGGGCATAAGCAACCACTAAAGGTGGCGAAGCAAGGTAATTCGCTCTTGTCAATGGATGAACACGACCCTCGAAGTTTCTGTTTCCAGAAAGCACAGCCGAGGCCACGATGTCTGCAGGAAATAGATATGATCATTAGTACGCGGTCCAAAAATAGGAGTATTAAGCGCATCTGCATATAGAAAGGCCAAGGAAATACCGTTTTCTGTAATAGCAGCAGCAACGGATTCATCAATATCTCCAGAATTCCCGATACATGTCGTGCACCCATATCCAACAATGTTGAAACCTTGATGGTTCAGATACTCTTGCAACCCACTGCAAAATGCAAGATCGTACATGCAGCTCATCAGTCCTATATGTTGTGTAAGAGTTGACGATCTAGCTATTTTAAACAAAAAGAATATCGAATGGAAGTACCTCTTGAGCAAATATTTTGTAACCACCCCGGAACCTGGGGCTAGACTTGTTTTGACCCAAGGCTTGACCTGGTAACAGAATTCGAAGTCGGTCATTCTTTGCTTTTTAGGGAAACAAGAGAACTTTTGCTTATGAAGTGAAACTATAACAGTTAAACTGAATGATGACTGCATATTCAGATAGTGCTTACATGTAACCCAAGTTCAGAGGCCTTTTTGGCAACAAGACCAGCACCGAGCATGACGCTTGGGTTGGACGTGTTGGTACAACTGGTGATTGCAGCAATCACGACACTGCCGTGCTTGAGCTCAGCCGGTTGCCCATGGAATGAGAACTTAGCCACTTTGCCCTGTGCTTCTTTTGGTATGGCAAATCCCTACACAAGAAAATGTGTCTGATGTGACGGTATCTAAGAACATCTTCGACAATGTTAAGAGATCACATATAGACCGGTGTACTCTCTAAAAACAGATCAGCTGGATAGTTAGCGAGGTGCGAGGATAGAAATTTGATACCAACCTTGAATCCAACTTTACTATCAAGACAAGAGTGCCAGTCTGACTTCATCTCTCTAAGAGCAACTCGATCATGAGGTCTGCAGGGAACAGAGAAATTTTTTTTATTGCAATTTGCAAACAGTTCAACTGAAAAGAAATGCCGGATACAGCATTACTAAATAGGAGATTATGTAAAATGCAAACCTCTTGGGTCCAGAAATACAGGGCTCAACCTCTGAAAGGTCCAATTGAAGGTATGATGAATACACTCTATCTATCTGTCGCTGGATATAGTGAAGATTGAAGACAAATTAGTAATTTCATGGTGAATCAGTACTACGTATGTAAGGTAAGGTAAGTGACTAAATTAGAAAAAAAGAACTACCTCATTATAGTCGACGAACATCTTATTTGCCCGAAGATATGACTCGATCATTGACACCTGAAGTAAAAAACTGTTAGCTTGAGAATTGAATTGTTCAAACATGATACAGACGAAGAGGAGAAGGTTTGACACGCTTACAGTTTCATCACTCCTTCCCGTCAGTTTAAGATAATCAAGAGTGACATGATCGACAGGGAAGAACCCCATAGTTGCACCGTATTCAGGAGACATGTTTGCTATAGTCGCTCTATCAGCCAATGATAGCTTGCTCATTCCATCCCCTGTTGCCATGAAAAAACATGAGATACAGTGGCAAGCATGTAAATAGGGTATGAGCTTCAATAGTGGGCGTGTCGGAACATAAAAAACTTACCATAAAATTCTACAAATTTTCCGACAACACCATGTTTCCTCAGCATTTGAGTTACTGTCAAAACCAGATCGGTGGCAGTCACACCATTCTGCAGTTTTCCAGATAATTTGAAGCCAACAACACCGGGTAATACCATGCTCATGGGCTGTCATTGTGGAGAACATGCAATATCAGAAAATAATTCAGGTTAACTATATATTAAGGAAGCTTAAGTATCAATTTCTCAAGTATAATACTAGGCAACCTGTTATGAAATTAATTACCTGACCCAACATTGCTGCCTCAGCTTCGATGCCTCCTACTCCCCAGCCAGCAACTCCCAATCCATCAATCATGGTCGTATGCGAATCAGTCCCGACCACGCTGTCAGGGTACATCACACCATCCTTGTTGAATACAACCCGACCAAGATACTCGAGATTCACCTGGAAGTATGGTACGTCAGTATAACTACAATAGTTGCTCACTAAAAACTGAATATAAATCCCAAATTCAAGTTTCTTCAGGTATTCAATTCATAAAACAAAGCTGAAAGCAGAAGCAAAATATCAGATAAAGAGAACCACAGTGAGCCTGCGACAAACTAGAACAATTACTTTACATTCTGAAGTATACCTGATGTACAATACCAGAACCAGGAGGAACCACCAGCATATTATCAAAAGCAGTAGATCCCCATTTCAGGAAAGCAAACCTCTCCTTGTTCCTCTGAAACTCAAGCTCCATATTAGCCTGTACAGCATTCTCTGATCTCGTAACGTCAACTTGAACTGAATGATCAATTACAAGATCAACCGGGACCTGCACATTGTAGTTCCATACCATGTCATGAATGATGAGCAAGAATTTGCCAGATTCATAAAGCAGAACCATCTTGAAATGGCAACAACACATCGAAACACAATTTCTTACATGAACAGCCGAAATCATGTAAAGGAGCACAGGAAGCAACAAATAAACATTGTCTCTTGACCAAGACAGTTTGTAACACGAAATATAATTTTTAACGTAGAAAAGCAAGATTTTCCTTACACCGCCGGTTATATTTTGCTTCCTTTGCTGCACCTTAGGATGGCAAATGGTCTATCTTACTATTAGCATCATTTCATAAGGATAGCACATACCAACGGGTTGATCTTCTTCTGATCACCTCCAAGGTTCCCCATTGCATCACGCATAGAAGCAAGATCAACGACAGCTGGTACTCCGGTAAAATCCTGCCAGCAAATAAGATAGGTTAGTTAAGACATGACGAAACCAAGAGAATTTTAACTCCAGCGCATTTTTCACAATGTTCCTCCACATACCTGCAAGAGGACACGGGCAGGCTTGAAGGGGATCTCCACTTGTTTCGGGGACGAATTTTCCCAGTCAGCAATCTTCTCAACATCTTCTTTAGTGACTTGGAAGTTGTCACAATTACGAATGGCAGATTCCAAAAGAATCCTGATGGAATAAGGCAGCTTCTCTGTTGAAGAGACACCAAATTGTTATTACTATTCATATTATCTAATCATCTAAGTAAGCAACACCTCCAAAAGATGACATGACTATCTCAAATTCATAAGCTTTTACAGGGGGGATCAAGGTTCAAGAGAATTATACCAATACGGGGATCGTTAAGTGCAGGCAGACTGTAGAACTTTCCGAATTCTCCTCCACCTGGCTTTGGGAGGGAAGTGAAAATCTCCTTGAAAGGATGTTCAGAAGCTGCAGTAATCAACAAAACAACAGAATTCAATAACTTAAATAAGTCTAATTTCAATGCCAAACACAATCCATTACTGATCCAATTAATGAATATTTATATTGAAAGCGACACCACACCAAGTTGAAGGATTGGATTCCGATATTAAAGTAAGAAACTTTCTTCCCAAACAGTAACGCGAAACAAATAAACAATTTGAATTTGAATTTGAATTTAAATTCAATTTTTTTGGCTAACCATCCTCAGGTTTATCAAAACAGTTCGACAGATCAAAATATTGACAAGGATCGGACGTGAAACTTTCATCTGATCAGAACAAAATGAAGGGCAAGTGGAATTGAGATTGCAGTAAAAAAAAGTAACAAAATTGTACCCATAGTGGCCAGCTTCCTCTGAAACTGCTCGATCACCGGGATTGATACAGCTCTGGTGTGCGCCCGTACACTGACGTGAGAAAGCCAGCTAGAACCGTGGCTCCACCGCGAGAGGGATCGGACGGCGGCAGAGGAGCTGAGAGATCGCTGCTGATGGCGACTGAAGCCTGAAGAAATCGGAGAGGAAAGCTTCGACGTCGTCGCCGCCGGCGATGAGGAGGTGGTGGAAGCTGCCGTAGAAGAAAGGGAAGAGGCGTTTCGTGTGGTGGACCTGGACGCTCTTCGGAGGAGGGAAGAAGCGGCAGAGGAGGCGAAACTGTTTATATACATGATGGCGCCGATTGATCTCACCGCATGCAAACAAAAAAGGAAATGATGATGATGGGGTGTGGCAGAGAAATGGGAAGAAGATAAGATAAGATCAGATCAAGACTGGTTGCAGAGATGATGAGATCAGAGGAAGAAAGAACGAAGAAGAAGAAGAACAGAGGAGCTAACGGAAACGGTGACTTAGGAGTGTGTGCCGCGGGTGGCCTGTAGTAAAAATAGCAAGTAGTCGGAGAGTTAATGGTCGGACCGGTTCGAAATGTCAAAAATGGTTGTGATCCAATAACCCATTATTATTTTTGGTGTGATCAAGGCTCTGGATCGAGTTTCTGTTTTTCTTCCTCTCATAGTGCTTTTTCTTTTTATATTAGAATATTTTCTCTTCTCTTCAATACAAATTTATGATCGCCGTCATCATGTCATCCACAACGCTCGCACTTACAATAATCAAAATCTCTTGTCACATTTTAGGTCATGTTCACTCCCGCGATTCGGACGACAACGTGATCTTTGCACCCCGCCCAACAACGACTCGATCTCGATTCTGCCTCCACACGAATACTCACTATGTCTAGCTGGTATGTTTTTTGGAGATTTTTCTATTCACGATACATATAGGAAAAGGATAATGTGAAAGGAATGCTTCAAAACAAAGGTTGAAATTATCTTCCGAACTCTGTGATATAAGCGAGTTGATTCGAGGCGACTCGCCCAGCAGTATAGGAACTCCATCTAGTAAAGTTCCAATCGATTTTACAGTAGAAGAAGAAGACACGCTGCACAGTTTATGTGTTTGCTTTTTGTTCAATTTTTTTGAATTTTTAGTTTGGGTTGTGCAAGTCGGATCTTTTCAATCTTGATTAATCATGCATGATATTTGTGTTATAATAATTTTTTTTTGATATTTTATTTTTTTTGTCTTATATTTAGAGTGGGTTTAATTAAGGAGTAATCAAGAACGCAAAATATTATAATTATTTTAAATTATCTATTTTTTCTTATTTTTTAATTTAGAAAAGACCTTTTATATAAAATTAATATACTTAATATTATATATTGCTCTAAAGGGGAAGAATTTATCTTCAATGTGTAAAAAAAAGGCCCTGGACCGAACTCGATGGCCCAATCTAGTAATTCTCACTAGAGCACCGTCAGTATCGAAGGTTGGGTCCAAATTATCACCGAATAAGCTGGGCCTTAAGCCCGATTGAAATTAAGATCTGGAGGCCCAAAAATCCCATTGTCTTCTTAAGGCCCAAACCGACACCTAATCAAGTTAACTTCGTCTTCTCTTGGTTAGTTCAAAGACTCTCTGCAACTGCGTAGCTACCAAGCGAGCAAAGCTAACAGTAAAAGACCAACTTAATCAAAGATCAGCAATGGCGGAGCCGAAAACCAAATACGATCGACAACTCAGGTACCCTTTTTCTTCTTCTTCATTCCTCATATTGCTTTCCCAGCTTCGGAAAAGCTCCCCACCATCCAACTTCCCTTGTTCGCTAGTGAGCTTTAGTATCTATCTCTATCTCTTGCCCTAGCACCCTGCTCCATCACGCTCCTTTTTACCTGCTGACGGGAGATTGATTGATGGGAAAGAGTAGGAATCTCGATTTAAGCTTGCTGAATAAATAGGTGTGTGGTATTGTTAAAAAGCGATGGGGTTCTTAGTTTCGACAAGCTGAGATGAAATACTGGCTGTATGGATGGAAAAGTTGACTCGAATTGCTTGTGAACCATCCAATACTAAATAAAAAGTTATTATCGAGTTAGTAAGAATAGATTACAAATCTAACAGAAGAGTGAAGTAAATTCTGTATTGAAGTTAAGCTCTTTACAAAATTTTATGCTTTATTCTTTCAATTTAGATAAATTTAAGCCGGGATACTAAAACTATACTTATAAGTTCATACATTGTTGAATTCAGTTGATTTGCAGTGGCTATTGAACCGAATTTTAGAGACGTTTAATGTGGTGTAGTCCATGATGATGGAATGAGGATAATTGATCGTGTGGTCTTGTTATAATGGATGATTTTAGGATATGGGGGGAGCAAGGACAGGCAGCATTGGAGAAAGCTAGCATATGCTTGCTTAACTGTGGTCCTACTGGTTCTGAGACATTGAAGAACCTTGTTCTTGGCGGAGTTGGATCTATCATAGTGGTTGATGGATCAAAAGTGGAACTTGGTGATCTTGGGAACAATTTCATGGGTAAGCTTATACCCTTCTTTTGGCTTAGGATTGAAAACCTTTCTTTATCCAGGCATTAATAATTGGAAGAAGGATCCACTGGTTGAGACGCTAGTGAACTAGCGGAATCTATAGAACTTTTTCTTCTTCTTTTATTGTGGATTATTCTATTTCTTATCTTTAGTATTGGTCTAAAACGCTTGGGGATGGAGGGGGGAGACCAGACCAGATCATACCATCCGATCTCCTGCTGCTTCACTCGGATAGCAGCCCATACTTTTGAAACTGAATACCTCTCAAGCGCCTCCCCCTGCCATTGAACTTGCCCGTCATCAGAAAGGGAGAGGCTCTTTCTCCGATCTTGACTAAAGAGTTAAAATTTAATAAGAGAAGTCTACAGGTCACACAGCTAATTGTTGTGCTAGTCCAGCAACTGTGGTTAGTGATCACCGCAGCTACCATGATCATGGCTGTCCCCACTGGAATAAAAATCTTTAGTTGGATCGCTACCATGTGGGGGGGTTCGATACAATACAAAACACCCATGTTATTTGCTGTAGGGTTTCAACGCGAGTGAACTGTGCTTAGACGCTTCGTAAAACCGCACTGATCTACGAGAAGAGCTGATGGATGAGTATCCTTTTTAGTGGATTGGAAGCTTGCTTACCCTTTGTTATGATTTCCGTCAGTGGATGAATCGAGTGTGGGCCAATCGAAGGCAAAATGCGTGAGTGCTTTTCTTCAAGAGCTTAATGATGCTGTGAAGGCTAAGTTCATAGAAGAGTACCCAGAGGCTCTGATTGAGACGAATCCATCGTTCTTTTCTCAGTTCACTTTGGTAGTGGCCACTCAGCTTACTGAGGATTCTATGATTAAGCTCGATAAAATCTGTAGGGAGGCAAATGTGATCTTGCTCTTTGCACGTTCTTATGGCCTTGCAGGGCTAGTTAGAATCAGCGTAAAGGTAATTTCTTGCATTGTTCATCTCTCTGCGTTCTTGAAGACAAAACATTTGGAACTTTGAATGTATGATTTCTGCAACCAAACATACTATAGGGCCAATAAATGGTTTTGGCAGGAACATGTGGTTATCGAGTCAAAGCCCGATCATTTTCTAGATGACCTCAGATTGAATAATCCGTGGCCTGAACTTAAGAGGTATACCTTCTATGCATTTAGTCCATGTTGTACTCATTGTTTGAGTTGATAAACCCTGCTATTGTCTTATATGATTCTGAATCCTCATTGTAGCTTGAGATTAACCAACAATCTTATGATCCTTTTATAATACTAGTTTTGCAGAAACCATCGATTTGAATGTGACAGATCCTGTTGCCCATAAGCACACCCCTTATGTAGTCATTCTTGTAAAGATGGCCGAGGAATGGGCCAAAGATCACAGTGGTAGCCTCCCAAAAACCAGGGATGAGAAAAAGGAATTTAAGGTATTGGCAACTTAAAAGTTTTAAATTTAATTCCCATTTTCCGTCTTCACTATATCGCTAACTTGCTTTATAAACATCTTATTGTTGTCTTAGGAGCGTCTCAGAGCCAAGATGGTATCAGCTGACGAGGAAAACTATAGAGAAGCCATGGATGCCTCGTTTAAAGTTTTCGCTCCCAGAGGAATCAGTGAGTAAAGTGGAGATTAGATTTAAAGCTTATTAGGCCATTCTTTTCATAAGAGTGTCATGGCTGATTAAGTAACTGGACGAATAATTACCCTTTCCAGTTTCTTCAAGCTGGTCACTAACACTCCTATACCTTGTGTCTTTGCCTTTTCAGATTCAGAATTGCGGCAGATCATCGATGATAGCTGTGCTGAAGTTAATTTCAGTTCATCTGACTTTTGGGTGATGGTGGCTGCATTAAAGGTATGAATTTTAGGATCCGAAAGAGGAGATTGCCCGTGATCTCGTGTAAATCATTATGAACTGTTTATGTTTCAAATTCTACTCCAATCATCTTGATGCCTTTGTTTGTCGTTCTGATGGTCTCGCACTTCTAGGAGTTCATTATGAACGAAGGTGGGGGAGATATGCCACTTGAGGGTTCGATACCTGATATGACCTCTTCGACTGAGTAAGTTCCTTAACTGTGTATATATTATCCAAGCTTAAGATTAAAGCCTTGAATATAATTAACAATGCCACGCCATGTCAAATCATTCTAAAATTGTTTTCCATCAGGCTTTACGTAAATCTTCAGAAGATCTACCAAGCAAAAGCGGAAGCTGATTTCCTTGTTATCGAAGAAAAGGTGAGGAGTATTTTAAAGAAAACAGGCCGTGACCCAGATAGCATCTCGAAGTCGGTGATAAAAATTTTCTGTAAAAACGCGAGGAAGCTAAAGGTGAGTAGCTTTGAGACGGATATTATCTTGCTGCTAACTTAGCTTATGGGAGATTCGGGCTAGCTTTCTAATTCGTTTTCTTGGTTGCTAACCAGATTTGCAGGTATCGCCTTATCGAGGATGAGTTCAACAACCCTTCTTTATCGGAGCTGCAGAGGTACCTTAGCAGTCCAGACTATAGGTGAGATGTTTAACTTTGCTAGAGTTGGGCTAACCATATGGACGAAAGAATTACTGTCAATATGATGAACTTCTTATAGTTTTTTCCTCCCTACATTTGGTGCAGCTACGCTGTGGGATTTTACATCTTGCTTCGAGCTGTGGATCGCTTTGCTGCAAACTACAAGGTTATTCCGGGTCAATACGAGGGGTAATATGCTTGATTGACTTTGATTAAATAAAATCCTGATTATATTTGGAAAGAAGAGGAAAAATTTAATTTTGTATCAGTTCTATGATGCCTTCATGTAGGGAAATTGACGAGGACATAGCTCGATTGAAATCTACCGCGGTCACCCTACTCAACGACCTGGGTTGCAATGCCTCGCCCTTGAACGATGACCTCGTCAGCGAAATGTGGCGGTATGCAGGTTCGGAGCTCCATGCTGTCGCTGCTTTCGTCGGGGGAGTTGCGTCGCAAGAAGTGATCAAGGTAAATACAAATCACATGTCGCTTTTTCGCCAGAACGTCACCTTCTGTGTTTTGTTCAACTTTGTCTAATCTCGATCTCTCGCTCTCTTTCCGTTGCAGCTTATAACAAAGCAGTTTGTCCCCATGTCCGGCACGTTCATATTCAACGGCATTGATCACAAATCTCAATTACTATCGTTGTGAAAGTCGACACATTCCCCTCTGATATAGTTCTCTTAACATCTACCGAACGCTGCAACCCAAAATTAGTCTTTAAAAGGAAACATTCGAGCTGCAACCGTACAATGCATGAAATTGTAGCTCTGCAGATTGTTCATGGAAGGGCTGTGTTCGAGTCGTATTGATGTAAAGGATAGCTTGCGTTGTAGAACACGACGAACTGTTAGGATCGTAGCTTGTTTGAGAGGAGTTGCCTGATTGTCTTTTTGCACGAAAACTGGGGAAATAGTTACCAGCTATGTAATTCTTTTCGGAGGTTCTCTCTCGAAATATGATTAATGCAGTCTAATAGCACTGGGAAATTCGGTTGCAACAAGTTGTTAACCACAATCCAGTTCAGTTTTCTTGGTCGTGCAGTTTCATAACGTTATGCAGTGCAGTTGTGAAATCAAACCATATCGATTGAAAGTACAGTTGAACAAATTGAAAGTTGAAATAGACGATTTGAATTTCGATTACACTTCTACAACAGGGCTCCTTACTCCTACAGCAGTAACAGGAGGTCTAAATCTTTAGAATGAAACAACACATTGTGCCTTAATAGTACAACCTCTCTTCCTAATGGGCTCCACTTGTCAATCTAATCGACGAATCTGCTTCGAAATTCGCAACTAAAATCAGAGAAAAATCGAAAAACCGGTAATGGGAGCTTTTCTCCAAGTTCTTCAGGCATCATCAGGTATAACCTTCTTGGCAGGGTTGTACACACTGAACTCGCCGAAATCCCTTCTGCCGCTGCACGAAAAACACCGCAGTATTTCAAATCCTTGGGAGCCAAAATAAACAGCAAATAGGTTTTCGAACTACGACAGAAAAATTTATTCTAGTGCAGGCTCCCAAAAATACTCACCTGTGCATCACGGTCCATCCAGAGGGCAAGAAGCGAGGGTTGAGCGCTTCGACGAATACTTGTCTCCACGTCTGGCAGAACTGGCGGATGCCATCCTCTCCGTCCTCATTCATTAGGTGCTCCACGACCTGTTTTCCATGGGGACCGTGTCCTAGGAGAGATGGTTTCGAGTTGTTCTTAGAAGAATAGGTTCCATCTCCTCCTGTCCCATTAGTTTCCTCGTCTTTGTTGACAGCCTCTCTAGTAACAGAAGCTTCTTCCCTTTCATCATGGTTTGCGTTCTCGAGATACGTCTCTTTCTCTGTCAGATTGTTTTGCTCCTTCTGGAGAAGATCCGGTTCATCTTTCGAAGAAACCTCAGCAGCATTACACTTTACAGCGCCATTGCATCGCCCGTGTCCCTCTTCCGAATTTCCAGGAGATTGCTTTGTGGTGGACGTACCCCTTTTCTTCCGGAACCCCCTTCTCTCATGGGGGCTCATTCCAACCAGCAAAGCTCTCTCCAAATCGTCCTCCAACACTTCTCTTCCTCCGTAATACTGCATGACAATCTGCATAGAATGGTGAGAAACGTGGAAAGGAAAAGCAGCAATAAGCACCCACAACTCCATTGACATTTTCAATGAAAAAACAAGAAATTATTGAGAATCTCACTTGTATAAGTTCATCATGTCGCTTCAAAGGCATGCTCTTCCGGTGGCGGAGAAGAGCCATGGCAGCGGTACGAAGTTGCTAAGGAGACACACCCGGCTCATCTGCAGGACCTATCGATGAATCTGGCTCTGGTATGATTGTGGCTTCTTTAAGATCTACCACTCTACGAACAAACAACGGAATACCATATTGAGCAGCGATTTTTCTCTTGTGCTTCTCGGCCGCGGCATGGGCTACTTCATGACAGTCCACGCAGAGTAGGGCGATATCATGAGAACGATGGCTATTCAAATGCTCAGGGAAATGTATTCTGTAGCATGAAGGGATTATTCGGTACCGTAGATAGTGGCCACATTCACCACAGCTGACGCATATATTCCCCTTACTCTGGATGTAGAAGTCGTTATCTTCATCCTCTGGACGGTCCTTTGGCTCGAAACGAAGCATAATGGCTGGAGGATCTTCGTCTACAAGCTTCGCTAAATCTCGACAGAGATACCTATTGGAAAAAATATACACTAGCTTAGGATCAAGCTCCAAATAACATAGGAAATTAGGGGGATCAATCTCACTAACCATTCAAGCTTTCTGCGGTCACAATAGCAAAGCAAACGTCCATCGTTTGCATAAATCCTGCAGTTGTGATATACCGAAGCTTTACAGGAGAACTTCTCAACAAAATGCTGCCGTGCTCGTGAAGCCTTCCGTGCTTGTTTTGGATTTCTACCCTCTTTCGGTTTGGATACCATTCTACTTGTAAGTTTGAAGTCACTGTTCATAAGCAGAGCATAGTTATGGATAGACAATGGACAGCTTCCGTTTTCACCAAGGCACTTTCGGAGGACTGTAAAAATTACGTCATCAAGGCTGCTACTTTCTGATAGCACTGGAAATTCGGGTCCGAGTAGTTGCTAACCACAGTCCGGTTGGGTTTGATTTGTTCCGTCGTTTGATAACGTTTTGCAGTGTAGTTAACCGCAAAGTACAGTTTAGTTAAACCACAACTGCACTGATTTCCAGTCTTACTGAGGAAAAAATGTAAGCTCAAACCATACCAAGTTCCTCAATGCAACCACTATATATAAACCATCAAATCGATAAACAATGAGTCGGAAAGAAAACCATTACGATGAACCAGATCGGATTGACAATACGGTACAGTTTCACAATTGAAAATTGAAACAATCAGTCTGAAACTTTGGTCTAATGATCATAAATTATCTTATCTTAACTAACTCTAGTCTCTACAACAAAAAATGATGACCTAAATCAAAATTACATTTGAATTTCAATTACACTTGCTACAACAACAAGCTCCTCTGCTTCTACAGCAGTAAAAGGAGATCTACAGCTTTAGAACAACACAACACGTTGTACCTTAATCGTACCTTCAGGCATAATCAGGTATAACCTTCTTGGCAGGGTTGTACACACTTTACTCGCCCAAATCCCTTCTGCCGCTGCACGAAAAACACCGCAGAATTTAAAACCCTTGGAGCCAAAATAAACCGCGAATCAGTTTTTCAAACTACACAACAGAAACATTTACGGATGGTTCGTCAGATAACAATTGCATTATTCCAGTGCAGGCTCTACCTGTACATCACGGTCCATCCAGAGGGCAAGAAGCGAGGGTTGAGCGCTTCGACGAAGACTTGTCTCCATGTCTGGGAAAATTGGCGGATGCCCTCCTCTCCTTCCTCGTTAATTAGGTATTCCACGACCTGTTTCCCGTGGGGACCATGTCCTAGCAGAGATAGTTTCGAGTTGTTCTTAGAAGAATAAGTTCCATCTCCTCCTGTCCCATTAGTTTCCTCGTCTTCGTTGACAACCTCTCGCGTATACGAAGCTTCTTCCCTCTCGTCATGGTTTGTGTTCTCGAGATTCGTCTCTTTCTCTGTGGGATTGTTTTGATCCTTCTGTAGCGAAGAATCCTCTTCCAAATTTCCAGGAGATGGTTTTGAGTGCATGCCCCTTTTCTTCCGAAACCGTCTTCTCTCATGGGGGCTCATTCCAACCAGCAAAGCTCTCTCCAAATCGTCCTCCGATACTTCTCTTCCTCCGTAATACTGCATAACAATCTGCGTAGAATGGTAAGAAATGTGGCAAGGAGAAACAGCAAATAAGCACCAACAACTCCATTCAGTTTCAATGAAGGAACAAGAACTCATTGAGAATCTCACTTGTATAAGTTCACCATGTCGCTTCAAAGGCATGCTCTTCCCATGGCGAAGAAGAGCCATAGCAGCGCTACGAAGTTGCAAAGGAGACACACCAGCCTCATTTGCAGGACCTATCGACGAAGAAGCTGGCTCTGGTAGTGGTATGATTGTGGCTTCTTTAAAATCCACCACTCTACGAACAAACAACGGAATACCATACTGAGCAGCGATTTTCCTCTTGTGCTTCTCGGCCGCAGCATGGGCTACTTCATGACAGTCCACGCAGAGTAGGATGATATCCTGAGAACGATGACTCTTCAAATGCTCTGGGAAATGTATTCTGTAGCATGAAGGGATTATTCGGTACCGTAGATAGTGGCCATCTTCACCACAGCTGACGCATATATTCCTCTTACTCTGTATGTAGTCATTGTCTTTATCCTCCGGACGGCCCTTTGGCTCGAAAAGAAGAATAATGGCTGGAGGATCTTCGTCAACAAGCTTCGCTAAGTCTCGACGGAGATACCTATTGATAAAAAAGTATACACTTGTTTAAAATCAAGCTTCACTATCTTCAATGGGGAGGGTTAAAGTGCCAAAAAGCTAAAATTTGGCACTAAAAATCCACCAATGGTGAAAGCCAAAGTGCTAAATTTAAAAATTAGGGCTGCTGACGAAGCAAGCCGCTCGCGAGCACCTCGGCGTTCTCCTCGGAAAAACCGAAGGATCAAAATATCACTCACCATTCAAGCTTTCTGCGGTCACAATAGCAAAGCAAACGTCCATCGTTTGCATATATCCTGCAGTTGTCATATACCGGAGCTTTACAGGAGAACTTCTCAACAAAATGCTGCCGTGCTCGTGAAGCCTTATGTGCTTGTTTTGGATTTCGACCCCCTTTCTGTTTGGATACCGTTCTACTCGTAAGTTTGAAGTCACTGTTCATAAGCAGAGCATAGTTATAGATAGACAACGGACAGCTTCCGTTTTCACCAAGGCACTTTTGGAGGACTGTAGAGATTACATCATCAAGGCTACTGCTTTCTGTGTCCCGGATGACGTCGAATAAATCATCTAAATGGCTCGTGACCACAGTTGAGAGAGGAAGAAAAGAAGTGGAATTCACTGGTTCCACTTGATTATCAGCATCGGCAATTAGCTGGGAGAGTTCTGTCAGATTTGTTGGAAATTTTCCTGCTAAGGACACAATAGCTTGATCTGATAAGATGTATCTTAAGCTCTCATCATGCACACGAGCCTGAAAGGAAGTCCATGCAAATCAGTTATATACAGTATAAAACATGTGCTGCTCAAAATCTCTGGGGTCTGATGACTGAAAGCGATGTTAACGTGTGAGAGATTCAAAGTTGGTCAAGGGAATTTTATTGACTAGTAGGCTGTAGTATCCCCAATCTAACATGACTAATATATCGAGTTCCACAATAAGATCCAGACTCCAAATTCAAAAAGCGGTAGATGCACCCCAAGCAAAATGAATGGAAATATCAACTAACCATTAGTTCTCTCCAAGTGCACAGACGTCTTACAAGATCCTGGAACAATTAAAGATTGCTTCAGATGCTAAAAAGATAAATTATGATCGATACAGTAAAAGAGCTTGGACAGTCCAAGTAGGAGCACACCTGTGTCTCGCTGGAAATTAATGAATCTTCTTGAATATTGAAGTGACGGAAAAGAATTGATGATGCAGCTGCCTGCCCGGGATAACGATCAATCTCCTTCGTGTATAGTTGCATGCATATCATGTTTGAACGACGAGTGGCCTCAGCATACTGCAGCTTTTCATCTGGAGAAGGCGAGTTATCTGATAAGATAAGGTGACACCATACTTAATTACTACACTGATGCATCAATCAGGAAACTGAGACGATATCCAGCTAGAATTGTTAAGTATTCATATTGCTCAGCACAAAAATCAAATATGTCAGATCTTCTTGACCATGCACTGTACTTCAAAGTGTAGCTATAACTTTTACTTACCTACATCTTGCTGTCTGAGCTCATCAATTAAACAATGAGCTATATATAATAAATAGTGTGCATCCATCTGAGCATACTCTAACATCTCCAATGATAAGGGACGAAATCTCCAGTCTTCACGCTGCAAGTCAACGTGATAATGAGTCAACACACAGAAAAGACATGAACCAATAAGAATCACAGTCCCACACCTGTAGCAATTTGTTCGAGTACACTCCACAATAGGTTTCAAGCAAGTATGCCAACGATTTCTGTGGCTTCGACAACACCTCACAAGCCTGCGCCATCAATTCAATCGAGTATGAGATTATTGCAGACATATGCTTCCAGGAAGATAGATTTCTCGATGACGAGCCTCACTTTTGCTGTATCAAACAAATTAACCACATAGATATGGAAGTCTCTTTGCAGCCAAAGCACGTCATTGTCTGCTCCATGGAACACCTAAGCAAAACCACAGATTCTTCCATCAATGCAGAAATACTAAGAACAGTTAATCAACTACCTGCAAGCTGAACCATGTCTATTCATTACCTTGTATATGCTTGGATCAGAAAAAACTGGTCCTAGAACTTCCATTGAATCATGTAATGCAATCGTATCAATCAGATAATCCTCGGTTGCCGTCGATATCTGGATTAGAGCAGTGAAACCAAGAAATGAACGAAGGCTATGTTGCTCCGTATCAACACCAAAAACTCTCTCCTTCCTCAGCAACTCAGCTAGCTCCTTCAGCTGAGATTCAGTCTCAATCCAAACATACGAGTCGCTCAGTTCCTTACTCCAACTAGTAACATCAAATTCAAACTCGGCAGGAGGATTATCCACCAATGCCTTCACCTCCTGTTCATACGGATGCAAATTGGAACCATTCTCCGCTGTAAACATTGGAAAACATCAGATTTCAATGAACAAGAATTACGTAAGTGAATGAGCAGATTCCAGACCTTTTCTCGATTCACTGCTGTTCGTCTTCGAGTGCTTGAACTGAGAGAAGGAGTTGTCAGCGTTGACTTTCCTGAATCCGAACTGAGGCTTTCCTTCGGCGTGCAAGTAGCAGGAACTTCGAGAGCGTTCCTTATCCTTCCTCCTTCGCCGGTACTGCGCCGCCGTGAAGGCGACAGTCACTGCCGCCGCCGCGAGGGAGATTAGCGTCACCGCGATGCTAATCCTGTACTTTCTTTCGTCCATTTTTTATTAAGGTTGCTTCTGTTTTCTCTGCCGGATTGTTTTCCGATTAATTCCGATAGTCGTCGTCGCCGTGGAGGAGGATAAAGACGGCGAGCGGCGGTAGGTGTTTTCGCTCCTTTGTTTGGAAAGATGGCGGCAGCTTTGTATTGTTTACGAAAAGGAAATAATTAATTCGAAAGAAAGTTCGTTGATTCTTCAGAGTATGCAATTAGATCCTTATAATTTTTATTTATACAAAAAGTTTGTTGATTCTTCCGAATATGCAATAAGATCCTTATAGTTTGTAACTTTTAGCTAATGAGTATAAATGGCCAAACAAACTCATTTGAACTTGAACCGATTTAAGTGGGAAAATCGAACCAAATGGTTCTATAGCTTTGGTTAGAAAGGTAATGGGATTGACATTTTGAAAACCAAAACCGAAACCAAAACTAGTTTAGATCTCGTACCTTGATGTAACAATTTATCCGTAAAATATCGACAAATTTTCCTGAGCCAACATGATTAGGGATGGATTCATATCAAACCCGAACCGCATGTTAGTTGCAAGGATGATCATAATTTTAAAACAACGGCTTACGGTACATACAAAATCTGTCCCTAATCTATATCAGAAAAGAACACATAAGCCGACGATCCAGTTTCGTGGTTCGAATCAATTTAGCTCGTGTTAGTCCACTGTTACGAAGCTTTTGGATGGCAATTCAAGGTTGATACATTGTCTGTAGTTCCACTCTGCCAAGTGATATCGGAAGCATCCAAGCTCCATTGCCTTCCTTGTCACGTAAGAAACCCAGTAAAAAAAACTCATTAGTTCCTTGGAACACAAACAAGCGGCTGCAGGAGATTTCTAGTAAAACCAAATCGAAAGTACCAAGGATCCCACCGCGCTGCGGTTGCTGTTCTTAAGCTGGATAATTAATGAATGTTGTATGCGTTGTGTGAGAAGTGTTAGTGTCGACAGTGTTATCAGCACGAACTAAATGCTTTCTGGATCCGTATCATAGTTACTGCAAAATATCGGCACAACAAACTTATTCCAAGCCGCACATCGTTTTTATCCTTGCTGCTAATCCCTTGGACCAACTATCGCCCATAATTCGACTTACGGACAACTCGTTTAGCAACTCCATGGCCTCCCTACCTAGTCCGCCCCTTGCCAACCCTTCAATTAGGACGGCATACGTAGATTGAATGGGTCTACAACCCTTCGAAAACATAAACACCAGCAAGTCGATCGCACGGTCAGTCTCCCCAATGCTGCAGAGCCCATTGATGATCATGTTGTAGGCACTATACGGCACCTCCACCTTGAACGACTCTATTTCGTCCAAAATCTGGATCGCAGCGTAAGCTTTCCCATCCCTAATAAGCCCACCAAACAGACTGACATAGGAGAGTGCGGTAGGCTCAAGCCCTTCATCCACACTACGCATCTCGCGTAGAAGTCGCAGAGCTTGATCCGATTTCCGAAATCTAGAAAGCCCCTGAATCACTATTTCGTAACTAACTGCATTCGGCCAGCAACCTCTGCTAGCTTTCAACAAATTAAACAAGCCAACAGCAGCATCCGCATTGCCGTGTATCCACAATGAAGCACACAAAGTATTAAAGATGGAAATATTCGGATAACATCCTCTGGATATCATTACCTCGATATACTCAACCGCAAATCCCAACTTCTTCAGCTTGCACAAGGAATGGATAATGAGGATATAATGAGAAGCATTGGGAGTGCATCCATACTTAACCTTCATACTCTCCAACAAAGCCATTGCCTTGTAGAATGAACCCCTGAGGCATAGAGTCCTAATCAACATCCTGAAAGTAACAGCAGAAGGCGAACAATCGCCTCCCCGAGCAGCCATATCAGCTAACAGCTTCTCAGCATCATTTACCTTTCCAGCTTTACACAAGCCACTCATGACCACATTGTAAGATCCCACACAAGGATTCCAGCCATTAGAAGACATCAACTTTACAGCTTCATCTAATCTACCTTCTTTACACAACCCGCTGACTACAGCAGTACGAGTCAGGACATCAGGTTCGAATCCTTCACTCATCATCCCACCCAAGAACTTCATCACTTCCACCGATCCGAGTTTCGAAAACATCGCACTGATTAGCATGCCATAGGTATAGTCGTCAGGTTTACAACTACAGTATCCCTCTTCCATTCTGCGGAAGAGCTTCAACGCAGCATCAAACTCACCTGCTTTACAAAGCCCCTTAATCAATACAGTGTACGTAGAAATATCAAGTGTTGTCGTTGCCTCTAAAAGCTCGACTGCCTGAGCTGCCATTCTAGTTCGTCGTGTTTTACACAGATCGTCAATCAGCCGCCTGCAAGCAGCTAAATCGGAGATTTCTTCTCGAGAGACGACGACCCTTTTCTTAAGATACGTGAATGCCTTCTCCAACTGCTTTTCTACAATTAACTTCCACAGACGATTGTCGCGCTCGGACGAGTGGGAATTGCTCACCTGGTTCGTGAAAACATGACTTAGCTTGTGCGAGGAAGAAGTGTAAGCTGGGGAATCCAGACTCGAAGGAACGGCAGCAGAAACTCGACGGAGGCTTCTTAAGGATAGAGAAGAAGAACTCCTCGCGCTCGAGCAAACTTTGCCCTTCTTTTTCTTCATCCTTGAATCGTCTCTGGCGAAGCCGCCATTTCTGACGGTGTTCGAGTCTTGAAGAAGTACAAAATCCATCTGATAACTCCGAAATCGAAAATACCAGACGATAGAAGAGGATAACTCAACAATCACTCATATCAGCTGTCCGAGGATTTGAATTGACGAAGAAGATGAAGATTGAAGGAGATGGCTTCCGTTTATCCAGATTGAAAGGCTGAGAGTGAGCAGGGTAATTTAGGTATTTATATTTTTGTTTATTGTATTTTCTTTCTATCCAACCAATCACCATTCACCACCGCAAGTCCGCAGTAATTCCGCCGTAATTGTACTTTAATCCTTAGTATATTAATAATTAAAATTATGTAAAATTTATATTTTTATTAAATTTAAGTGATTAAATTGTTTGAATTTTGACAATTGTAACAAATACATTATTGTAGTAGTTTTTTATCTAAATTTTATTTAATATGTTGATTGTATATGCTACATAAATTTATCTGTTTACGTAGCAAAATTATTTGATGATCATTATTCCATTAAATTCAAAAGTATTACTTTTTAGGTAAACTCAAAGTGATTTAAAGTTTGATTAGTTTTGAATTTTAAATTTTAAGTTTTTTAATTATTTTGAGTTTATAAAAATAGTTGTTTTAACTTTAGTGAATTTTCAGCCAGTAAATAATTTTGTTGTGTAAACGAATAAACTTATATAGCGTGTACAATCAGCATATCAAACAAAATTTGGATAAAAAATTAACAAAAGAGTATATATTAAAACCTTCAAAATTTAAATGGTTAAATGATTAAAATTTAATAAAAGGTTGATGATATAAATTTTGCAGAGTAGAAAGGTATAAATATGTATTTTTAAATATTAATATAAGGGATTAACGGCTAGATTACAATTTAAACTAAACCAATTTTAATTCATTCAATTCAATACCTAAAGTACCCCTTGGTCATTCTTGACCCTTCAATCTGGATAAACAAGCAAAATCTCCCCCCGCTGGTCTTCTTTCCCCAATCCAAAGGAGCGATTCCAGCAAATTCAGTTTCTTGTAAGCTATCAGTAGTTTCCCCATTTGGATGCGTTTCTTCTGTTTGTTTGAGCTTCGGGAGGCGATAAGATGGATTTTGTAGTGCGTACTCACGACGTTGTTTGCTCGTTTCAAGACTCGGGTACCATCAGAAATGGCGGGTTCTCTAGAGACAGCGCGAAGATGATGAACAGTAATAAAGTTGGTTCGAGCTTGAGGAGGAAGGGCAATCCTTCTTTTTCTTCTTTATTATTATTATCGTTAGGAAGTCGTCAAGTGACTGCTGTTTCTTCCAGCTTGGAAGCTCCACCCCACACTTCTTCCCACAAGCCAAGAGGAGACGGTCATGGTCATATCTCTTCAAATCAGTGGACAGAATCCTTCTTCTCTGACGGGAACGCCCATCTCTGGAAGCTGGTTGTTAAGGAAGGGCAACTGGAGGAGGCAATCGCGTGTCTTGAGAATATGATCGTCTCTAAACACGAAATCCCAGACATAGCTGCGTGCACCCGCCTAATCGAAAAGCTGTGTGCTTCTGGAAGAACGAGGAAGGCAGCTCGAGTGCTTGAGTTGTTAGAGCGTTCCGAGGCGGCCAAAATCCTCGACGCTCGTGCTTACACGGTATTTGTTAAAGGGCTGTGTAATGCAGGGCAGATTGACAATGCTCTGAAGCTGCTGCGGAGATTGCGTTCCGAAGAGGAGTGTTGCGATCCCGATGTCTATCTGTATAACATTGTGATGAATGCTATGTTTGGGAAAGGCAGGTTCGAGCAAGGGATGAAGCTCTTGGATGAGATGATCAGTTTGGGAATTGAACCTGATGCCGTCACTTGTAATATTGTGGTCCATGGGATGTGTAAGAATGGGAGATTAGATGAAGCTTATAAGTCGTTGGCCTCCACGTCGACTTCATACGATTGGACTCCTTGTGTCGAATCGTACAATTCTGTCTTGAACAGCCTGTGTACTGCTGAAAGGTTCGAAGATGCTGCGAAACTGTTAGCTGATATGGGTGATCGAGGCTTTCCGCTGTCTGGTGTTACTTTCAGGATCTTGATTAGGGCCCTATGCGCTAAGAACTTATCGGATCAAGCAGTCACTTTGTTGGAGAGTATGCCACAGTACGGATGCACTCCAGATGTGTATCATTACAGCCCAGTTATCCATAGCTTGTGCAAGGATAAGAATATAGAGATGGCGATTGAGTGTATTGAGGTAATGATATCCAAAGGGTGTTACCCCAACATTTCCATCTTTAATTCTTTGTTGAAAGCATTGTGTAAATACCACCTGGCTGATGCTGCTTTGGAGTTCTTTAACGAGTTACTCAGTAGCAGAAGCTGCCCGCCTAATCTATATACTTATAATATAATGATCGAGGGGCTTTCGAGACTAGGGAGGGTGGATCAAGCTCTCAAACTTTTGGACGACGTGCGTAGTGGCAGAGGATTCAAACCCAACGCCTTCACCTATATCTACACCAACGCTATAACATATGCCGCGCTGATCGTGGGACTTATTAGTGAACGGAAAATCGACGAAGCGATCAAGATTTGGGACGAACTGAAAGGGTCGGGAGCCACGATACCGTGTAAATGCCATAATTGGATCGTCAGGGCGCTCTGTGACGCTGGATACGTTGATCGTGCGATCGACTTACTGGCTTACATGATTTCGAAAGGTTGTCTACCTACTCAAGCTGTTTATGCCGTCCTGATCGAAGGGTTGGCGAGTGCTGGATTAGTTGAGGAGGGGCAGGTGGTGCTGGAGGAGCTGTCCCTAAGAGGAGCTTTGGATAAAGGTTGGACTTCCGGAATAGCAGCAAGGATTGGAAGTATCTGCAGGTTGGACTAAGGACTAAATTTGTTGCTTGCTGATACTCGGAGGACAATGCTTCAGTGTTTTTCCACCTAATCTCTCCGGAACCTGTTCCGACCAGGTGACTACCCGCCTGCCAATGCTGAATTTTCCCCTGTTTCTCATGTACTACGGATCGATATTCTTGGCTTCGTGTCCCGAGCTTATTTCAAAGATTGATCTCTGCTTGTAGGGTTTTCTATGACATGTTCTGCAGGTCAGTGCATATGGTAAGATGAGATCATGTGGGTTCATTGGTAGGAAGGTTATGTTGAATCCTAATTCTTGGGGGATTCAGAAACAGTTCCATAAGCGGATTAGAGACAACTTTCCTTCAAGAAGAAGAAGAAATTATCAACTGTAATTGCCTGTATTTGGCTTTGATATTATGAGTTGTGTAGTTTTCCCCTTGAATGAACTTGTTGTGCTCTCTATATACATTGAGTGTTGCTCCTATTCAGTGTAATGTGTTGATACTCGGAAATGTAATCGATCATTAATCATGATGAGAGTCCAATTTGAGTTAAATTTGATAACTTTCTACGTAAGTTTTATTGTATACGGTATATGAGGTAAATCCCATATTGCATTATTAAGTCTATTAACGAGCCATATTATCGAGTTAGTTTTCGAGCTGGCTCTCGAGCTCGAGTTCAACCCAGCTCACGAGCCTATCGGTTCGAACATACCCTGACTCAAACTTGCCTTGTTTTAAATCAAGTCGAGTCATGAGCGAGTTTTTCACGAGTCAAACACCAAGATACGAACGAGCCATATTACCGAGTTAGTATTTGAGCTGGTTCTCGAACTCGAGTTCAAGCCAGCTCACAAGCCTATTGGGTCGAACATATCCTGGCTCAAGTGGCTTGTTTTAAATCGAGTGGAGTCACGAGCGAGTTTTTCCTGAGTTGAACACCAAGCTGCCCGCGAGCCATTCGTCGACAACCCTAGTTTTGAGTGGGGTTAGTTTTTTGGGTTGATGGGTAGGTTGAACCGGTCCATCCTTGTCGGCGGATCCCGACGGCGGATCAGGATTCAAACCTGATGCCGTTACTCGTGGCACTGTGGTCGATTGGTTGTGTAAAGAAGGGAGGTTGGATGAAGCTGTTCAGTTGGTAAACTCTGATTGCTGGCCCCTCGTGTGGTATCTTACAATGCTGTCATCAATGGCTTGTGTGAGTGAAGCTGGAAGGTTGATTGATGCTGAGAATCTCTTAACTCGTATGGCTGCTCAGCCTTCTGCTTGTGCTTTCAGGATCTTGATTAGCACCTTATGCGGCAAGGGCTTTTTGGGTAAAGCAATCAATTTGTTGGAGAGTATGATGCCACTGTATGGGTGCAATCCCGATCAGTCTCATTATAAGATTATCATCCAGGCCTCGTGCAAGAGGAAGAAACTCGCGATGGCGATGGAGTGTATCGAGGTAATGATATCTCGATCCTGTTATCCGAACACCACAATCTTCAACATTTTGCTTGCAGCATTGTGGAAAGACGGCAAGGTCGACGCTGGTAACGAGCTGTTTCGCGACTTAAAGTCTAGCAGAAGCTGCTCGGCTAATACAGCCACGTATTCTATAGTGATCGAGGGGCTTTCGAGAGTCGGGAGAGCGTACGAAGCTACGCAAATTCTGAACGAGATGCTGTCTGAGAAAGGTTTCGAACCCGATGCGTCCACTCATACCAAGCTGATCACAGGGCTTATTAGGGAGGGGAAATGCGACGACGTGGTTGAGATTCTCGAGGAACTGGAAGGGTTGCAGCAGGTGGTGTTGCCGTGGTTTAGCTATAACTGGTTCGTCGAAGCACTGTGCAGCGTTGGAGAAACGGACCGTGCGATCGACTTAGTGGTGTACATGGTTTCGAAGGGTTGTCAACCTACTCGAGCTGTTTACGCCGCCCTGGTCGAAGGGTTGGCTAGTGCTGGATTAGTTAAGGAGGGGCAGGAGTTGCTGAACGAACTTTCCCTAAGAGGAGCTTTGGACAAAGGCTGGACCATGGGAGTAGCAACAAGGATAGAAAATATGTGCAGGTTGGACTAAGTTTTGTTGCCATTGAGGGATTTAATGGGGAGCTTATATCAGTGAGACATTCACCAATTTTGATGCGAATGTATCGTTGATATGGCTTGGTTTGACACGTGGGATGTGAGATGAAATTTTTATTTTTTTTCTTATTTGAACGAAAAACTTAGATCTTTATGAAGTGTATTTTAGGAGCCAACTTTCACATTTCCATCTAAATTTCATCTCCCATTCCACCTACCAAACCAATTAAGAATTCATTCATCTAATTTTTTGAATGATAAGGGAGTTTATCGAACGATCATCGACATTTGTTTTCACACGGGGTGTGGAAGTGATACAAGAGCGATGGTTCAGCAAGTAGAGAGGAGAGGAAATGATGAAAGGGTCGAATACAAGTCCCATAACTTTGATTCGGATTACATACTAATCCCAAAATATAACGATTAAAATGATCTCAAAACGTCAGTGTCGAAATTAATACGTAACATTTGAAAGTCTCGGAACAAATATGCAAGCTAAGATAAAGTTATAGCCGTTGTTGAGTATTTATCAAATATGAAAAAGAAAATACCCAACAAAAAGAAAATGCCCACAAAAGGGTAAATACCTAAACTAACCTCAGCTCATTCTCAACCAATCCGGATAGAACTAACGGCCATTTCTTCATCCTGGACAAAGGAGCTACGTCATCGATTCAACTTCTCGTAAAGCTGTTAACCTGTTATGTGTGTATTGGTGTTTGAGTTTTCTTCTTATCCTTTTCTGGGTTTTCACTGTTTTGCCTCAGGGGAGAGTGAGGATGGATTTCGTAGTGCGCACCCACTACAAAGGTTTCTGCTTGGCTACAGTAAGAAATGGCGGTTTCCTTACAGACAAGGTGAATCAGAAGAAGAAAAGAGGTAAAGCTGGTTATTTTTCTTCTTCTTTTTCATCCTTAAGAAGCCGGCGAGTTACCGCTGTTCATTTGAGCTTGGAGACTCCAAGCCGGCGAGTTTCCACGAATCAGGTGATGACCAATTACACTCCTTACTATTCTGATGCCAACAGGCGTCTCTGGATATTGGTTAAAAAGATGAAATGGGGGAAGGGATTCACGCATCTTAAGAACATGGTCGTATCTCGAGGCGAACTTCCTGACTTGGCTGCATCAAGGCTCCTAATTGCAGAGCTGTGTAACAATGGGAAAACTAAGATGGCAGCTCAAGTAGTCGAGTTCTTAGAGTGGTCTCATGGGGAAACCCTTGATGATGTTCGTATCTACAACGAATTGATTTTGGGGGTTTGTAAATCAGGTCAGATTGATGATGCGTTGAAGCTCTTCCGCAGAATGGAAGAGAAAGAGAAATGTTGCTGTAGCCCTGATGCATATACGTATAACATCCTGATCCATGCGATGCTGAAGCAACGGGGATTCGAGGAAGGGGTGAAGTTCTTGGACGATATGAGGAGGAGTAAAGGATTCGAACCTGATGCCGTTACTCGTGGCATTGTGGTTACTAGGTTGTGTAAAGAAGGGAGATTGGATGAAGCTGTTGAGTTGATACATTCCGATGGCTGGACCCCTTGTGTGGAATCTTACAATGCTGTCATTACTGGCTTCTGTGAAGCTGGAAGGTTGATGGATGCTGAGAAGCTCTTAGCTGACATGGCTGCTCGGGGAGATGATTGTAAACCTTCTGCTGTTACTTTCAGGATCTTGATTAGCACTCTATGCCGAAAATTTTTGTCAAGTAAAGCAATCGAATTGCTCGACAGTATGATGCCACAGTACGGATGCACTCCTGATCCGTCTCATTACAGGCTCATCATCCATTCCTTGTGCAAGGAGAAGAAACTGGGAATGGCAATGAAGTATATCGAGGTGATGATATCCCGAGGATGTTATCCGAACACTGCAATTTTCAACACTTTGCTTGCGGCATTGTGGAAAGACGACAAGATCGATGCTGGTTACGAGCTGTTTCGCGAGTTAAAGTCTAGTCGATGCTGCTCAGCTAATTTAGGTAGTTATAGTATAGTGATAAAGGGGCTTTCGGTAGTCGGGAGAGCGTACGAAGCTATGCAGCTTCTGGAGGAGATGTTCCGTGAAGGTTTTGTGCCCGATGAGCCCACCTACACCAAGCTGATTGCCGGGCTGATTAGGGAGGGGAGATTTTGCGACGATGTGATCGAGATTCTGGAGGAACTTGAAGCGGGGTTGCAGGTTGAGATGCCGTGTTTTAGCTATAATTGGTTCATCAAAGCGCTGTGCAGCGTTGGAGAGACTGATCGTGCGATCGACGTGCTTGTGTATATGGCTCTGAAGGGTTGTCATCCGACTCGAGCTTCGTACGCCAACGTGATTGAAGGGTTGGCGAGGTGTGGATTAGGTAGGGAGGCCGCGGAGTTGATGAGCGAGCTGTTCCAGAGAGGAGTCTTGGATAAATACTGGACTAGGGGAGTAACACAGAGGATAGACAGGATTTGCAGGTTGGACTAGAGTGTTCTGTAGCAACACTTCTCCGGAATCCAGAATGCATTTGGATTTGTACCAATTTGAGTGGTTCTTTTACTGTTGAATGTAGGGCTAGGAACCGGATTGGATAGCGGTTATCCATAATCAATCAAACCGGATAACTGTATCTATTTACAACTAAAATGACTTACCTTATTCGCTTTGAAATTGAATGTTACAATCAGTAATAGACCTAGTAAGATCATCTAAGAGGTTAGTGTCTTAGGTAAATATTCTTTTCAGATCAGGTGGAAACTCCATATGCAACCAATTTTTTTTACATTCATCTCGCGGTTGAAATACGGCTAATTCGGCTGAAATTAATTAACTCTGTTAAAATTTACAAACTCGGCCAAATCGGTTAAATTAGCCAATTCTATTAGCTTAGTTTGGCCGGTTAGCTCATGGTTTATTTAACCGCGACGGTCGGTTATCTTCGCCTAATTAACCGCTGAACAGATTTGAACAGTAAATGCTATCATGGTAGGGATATTGGAGTAGATAATGCCATATGGGTAATAAGAACACAGTTGGGGCCGGTTCATTAATGTTTGCCATTAAACTACCATATATAGATGGATCATTGCATGATTGTGGTGATAGGCGGTGTCAAAATTTTTGATGGCCAAACTTTTTATTTCGAATTACGATATATAGGCTTTAATTAATTGCATAAGATTTGGGAAGTTGTGCAAACTTCATTCTTCTGATATTTTCTGCTTATGATCAAAGGGTGTGTTTATAATTCGAATTATAAGGGTCGCAATGAAAAGTTCATGACGAATGACAAATTATCGATTCGAAAAAAAAAGAGTAAACTAACAAAATTCCCATCAATCATGGTATTATTATGAATAAAAAGATCCCAAATTGGATAAAAGCATTCAACCTAAGACTAGAAAGAAAGAAAGAAAGAAGCCATTGTCATAACAAAGTATAACATGTATAGTGAGGGTGAACCCTAAAAGTTAGGCACCATAATTTGCCATACTTCATCTTTTTTTTACTATGATTTGAATTAGAATCTTCTTTAATTTAAAGTTCAACTGTCTACGATATACCTTTTCGAAAGGCGGGTACATCCATGGAGAGTGCTTGGACCTCTAACACTGCGAGACGAACCATATTAAGCCACCAACCCATCTAGATGGAAACAATATTCCATGTTTGAACTATATCGAACCATACGGTAGTACGGTACCATGATCCTAATATTGCAATTGATTTCGAACCGTCCCGTTTGGTACTATACTCAAAAGATCTTACTTAGCTCATACTATTCTTTCGAAAGGGGTGCGGCACCAAACTAGGAAGAAGCAGCAAGCAGATGGGTTTGTTGCAGCCTTTTTTTATGGGTTCAGGGGCATTGTTGCTTAAGCCATGGGGCTAGTAGTTGCATCAATAACCTGCCAGCATGCACATGCCATTTTTCATAACTACTCAGAAAGTACGATTTTCGAACAATCTTCCCCTCACATATGTTCCTTAAGATTTTCAGGACGATCTTGGAGTGTTAGATTTTACGGGTTTTAGATCTTACGATTTGTATAAAAACGGCTCGGAAGTCTTTTTAATAAAAATTATTTAATTTATTATTTGTTTTGGTTTAAGTTTGGATTTAGTATTTGGGTTTTGGGTTTAGTACTAGGATTTTGGTTTTCGATTTTAAATTTTGGGTTTAAAATTTTTTTTTTGGATTTTAGGTTTTGGATTTTTAGATTTAGGGTTTAGAGTATTAGGTTTTCAATTTTAAATTTTGGGTTTGTAGTGTTAGTATAGGTATTTGCTTAGCTTCTTATACCAATTTGTTTACTGATTAATAGGTGGTAGTTTTACCCGTAGATAGTTAGCTTTCAAGTTAATTTTCTTGTGTTTGTGAAAAATTATGGTTGAGTTGGCTGATGTAATTTCGATATAATAAAAGTTGGTATTCATTAAAATAAATAAATAAATCTTATGATAAAGCATGTGTTGAATAAAAATTAAAACTACATTATATAAAAATTTATTGATAAATTGGTGTAACCCAAAATTAGTCACTAAGAAAAGAGCATAAATTTTGTTGCCTGTTATTTTTTTCTGACAGGTCAGCAAAATTATTTGTATTTGTTTAAAGTAGTGACTTGGAAGTAACATGAAATCTAGTACATGTTCCAACAGCATTATAACACGTGTCAGGGGTTGCTCGTGATATGGGCCCACTCCATGCAGAGAACCGTCCACGTGAGCAAAAAAAAAAAGAAGAGGTTCGAGTACGTCACATGATTAATCCGGTTTTATAGTTGAGAGTGGACGAATAAGAACTCGCCACGTCAGGGCTTGCTAGATCTGATTATCACGTGCTAATCCTACCTTAATTAAAACCTTTGGCCCTTTTCTCCCTTTTCCCTCTATTCATGTTTAGAAATTCAGTTCTTAATCATACACTAATCATTTGAAAGTTCGTGTTGGATCCAATTTCGATGCATGCAATTGATCGAGAATGGTTCGCATCCATCGACTTTGTTAGGCGATCCCAATGAGATTTATGCTCGAGCTATTTCGAGGATGTATCTTGTTTCATCCACCGATTATATCTACATTACTAACTAGGATAATAACTTATAATTTTCACTTTATCACAGAAAGTCAAGATAATATACTTAAACTCAAATAAAATCACCTTTACGTTTCCACTAGCTATTTTTTCAACGTCAAAAACGAGTTATTTTACCTCTAGAAACTCTCCATTCTTTCATGCGCGAATTGAACAAACTCTAATACTGTTACCTTATAAATTGAACGAATTATCAGTTACAAACACTTCTTTCGTTCTAAAATGGTATGATATTTCGAGATTAGTTAGATCATTAGGGATAACATGACAATGTGACAAATAATTGAGTGGCGAAGTGGCTTTCACGTGCTGTGAGGTATTAACCCAACTCCTTCGAAATTATTATCATGGCTTGAAAGAAGAATAGCCAAAGTACAATAATCTAGTAGTAAATTTTGGACCTTGTCTCCTCTCTATAAGTGCACTTTCTTTTAATTTATGTGTCCAAAATTGAGGATGAATTTAGAAAATAAACACCTATTTATTTTTTATTTTATATATTAATTGAGAATTTCGGTATATTTTGAATTTTTTTTAATTTTTAAAGAATTAGTTACCATTACATTTTCCAATTGTCCTAGAAATTTCATATGTGAATAAAATTCAAGAAAATAAACCTCCATGGACAACCATGAACAAACAACTGCCCATGCCCATATTAATAGAATTTTAAATTCGTTTTTAAAAAATAGAGACTTTAAATTCATTTTTAAAAACAAATAATTTATTAGTCTGATAAAAAAACAAATACTTTAGTAAATTACATCCATTTTGCATGCAGTAAAATTACAAGTCAAACCATATAAATATACGTATCGTTTGAATTTGTGATTTGAATTAAGTAGAGATTTGAAACGTAATAAATTTGGATGGTTCGAAATAAATCGTTTGAATGGATAATTTAAAGTCTCCCATCTTTCCTTCAAATCTCCACATCATGAAATGACCTACAAAATTCTCTCCCGGTCAAGAAGATGATTTCAAATCACCTCAAATCTCTTCTGATATAAATATCCAAATGGGTAATTTAAAACCAAATTATCTCCACCGTACCAAGGTCCAAATCATCACAATTACTTGTACAAATCATTTTTACACGGATAATTTTTATTACTATTGGAAAGAACCAAGATAGCATGCAACAAACGAAAAACTTAACCATCCACCATCGTCGGTGAACATCTAAAACCCTACTAAAAAGGCGATTCTATTAACTCCTCGTCGAATTGTCTAAAAATAAAAGAGTCCATAATGATTAATGATTACACCACCGCCCGGAGCTACAAATTAGCTTAAATTAAATAAAACTATCGACATATCATACCATCAATCAATCATTTTGTACAAAAACTATATCGAAATAACTAGCTATTACTATCTTCGATAAACACCCCATTACATATCATAACAAAGCAGTAGTAGTTAGTAGGTCTCTCTTCTTCCCTCCATCCTTTCACTTCCCTTGCCGGCAAAGCAGAACCATAAATCCAAACCATTTAGTTATTCCTTCATTTTCCATTTCCTTTCCTACACCAGAAAAAAAAAACACAGAACTGTCAAAAAAGTTCTTCATAAGAATAAAAACAGAGCAACCCTCTGTTTCTTTCATCCTCAGCCCCTCTCTTTCTCCTTTCTTCTTCTGGCTCTTTCATTAGCTTCTACCAAATGGGTTATCTGTTCTTTGCCAAAAGATTTGTTCTTTGAGTGGAAAATTGAATCATTGTTACAGAGTTCTTACCAGAACATCAATGTCGTTCAAGTGGAGAACAGAGCAGCAGCAGTATTCTCCCAGTAAGAGCTCTTCTTCTGTATCTCAGAAATGGACTGTTTTGCTCTGCCTGCTCTGCTTCTGCGCTGGATTGCTCTTCACCGACAGGTAATGAGCTGTTTTTCTTGGTTTCTGATATGGTTTTGTTGGGTAAAATCCGGTTCGACCAATCTACACGAGGTAGAGAAAAAGAACGAGTCTTGATTTGTGATATGAGTTGAAGTTGTGTCATTTCAGGTTAGGTGAAGAACATTGTCTAAATTAGGTGGTTTCCTCTTTGATCTTTGTTTTCTTTCTTTTTGGTCGGTAGCTCTGTAGAAGGAGAACCAAGATCGCGAACCACGCTAACCGGTTTTTATTGGTAAAGGTGGTTGTAGAGGGTAACATTTCCCCTCTGTGCGGGCCTATTAGATTAGATTGTAATAAGGTTAGATGAGTCATCTATATTTAGTTAGTTACAACATCGAATTGATGGACGTTTGAATCGTACCGGTTCAATCACGTACGTCGATTTTAGTATATGATATGTTAGTTTACACGGCTTTGATACTTCTTCTTTCACGAACCGGTGAATGTGTGACCCCCTAGGAGTCTTTGTTTTACTACTTGTATTGGTCATTTGTTCTGTCTAGGAAAAGAATCATTGACTCATATCCATTATTCTGGATCCGTCGCTGATTAAATGAGGTTTAATCTTTATCATATGTCGAAATTTGCAGGCTTTGGTCCGTACCGGAACGGCAGGGTCTTCTAACAAGGACAACTTCAATGGAAGCTGAGAAACTCAAGTTGATCTCTGAGGGTTGTGGCTCTATTCTAACTGTAGGCTCATCATCTTCATCCTCTTCAAAACCCGAGTTTTCGATATCAAATGTTATGAATTCGGTCGGTCAATTTGTTCTACATGTTATGATCTAACTTTCGATTCTTGTTTTGTCCCCAATTTCTAGCTGCAGCAGAAGGAAGTGAGACCGGATTCAAACTCGATACAGTGAGTACGCGACATGATTTAAACTTGAATGCATGTGTCGTAATTTCGTACATCATGTGACACATATTTGTACTTATAGGACATTAGACAAGACTATATCAACCTTGGAGATGGAGCTAGCTGCAGCAAAGGCAGTTCAAGAATCTATAGTCAATGGATCTCCCAAATCCAAGGACCCGACGAAGAAAAAGACGATTTTGCCCTCCTCCTCTTCCTCGTCGAGGAAGAGGAAACACTTGATGGTGGTCGGGATCAATACTGCCTTTAGTAGCCGGAGGAGAAGAGACTCGGTCCGTTCCACTTGGATGCCACAAGGTGACAAGAGGAAGAAACTCGAAGACGAGAAGGGCATCATCATCCGTTTCGTCATCGGTCACAGGTTAGTACCGGAACATCGAATCGGTGGGACTTTCGAGGTAAAGATTCGAACTTTATAAGCCTAAGTGCCATTGTATAACATGGGTTTTTTCTTCTTCTTCTTCTTCTTCTTCTTTGTTTTAGTGCTACATCAGGAGGCATATTGGATAGAGCCATTGAAGCAGAAGATAGAAAACATGGGGATTTTTTAAGACTGGTAAGACATTTTCGATCATATCGATGTACTCGGCCGAATTGTAAATTTTTTTTCTAATTTATGTAATCTTAATTTGTTTGTAGGATCATGTTGAAGGTTACTTGGAATTGTCAGCAAAGACAAAGATCTACTTTGCTACTGCTATTGCTATGTGGGATGCAGATTTCTATGTCAAAGTTGACGATGATGTCCATGTTAATATCGGTAAGAACCCGGCTTGAGCTTCGATCGACACTACATTTTGTCACTGCTATCGGCTCGTTTCGAGTTTGATTGTTTTCGGATCATATATGTGGTTTTGCAGCAACACTTGGAGAAACCCTAGTTAGACACAGGAAGAAACCAAGAGTGTACATTGGATGCATGAAGTCTGGCCCTGTCCTTAACCAAAAGTAAGCAAACCGGTTTCGAAACTGATACCTTTGTTAGATCATGCTTCACTTCTTTCTCGTTCACTAAACAAGTTTTAATTTCTAACTTGGTTTTTTCGCTTAGGGGAGTGAGGTACCATGAGCCAGAGTACTGGAAATTCGGCGAAGCAGGGAACAAGTACTTCCGCCACGCCACAGGGCAACTCTATGCAATTTCGCACGATTTAGCTTCGTATATTTCAGTAAACCAGTTAAGTCTTTTCTCTGATTCTCCGTCCTTCGAGTCGGGTGTTCAGAAAGTCGAAATTTTCATGAACAAAAATATACAGAAACCTCTTTGATTGTAATGAAGCAAAAAAGTTCTTTCTTGACTAACACTCAATAGAAATCTTTTCTTTGTCAGGAATGTCCTCCACAAGTTTGCTAATGAAGATGTCTCATTGGGGTCGTGGTTCATCGGCCTCAATATCGATCACATTGACGATCGTAGATTATGTTGTGGGACTCCACCCGGTAAAGTCCCTTACCTAATACGTCGTTACGTCGTTTGATCGATATTTATGATCGGATCCAACCAAAATCCAACCGGTTTTGTTTGACTCAGATTGTGAGTGGAAGGCTCAAGCCGGAAATGTGTGTGTGGCTTCATTCGACTGGAGCTGCAGCGGGATCTGCAGATCGGCTGATCGGATCAGGGAAGTCCATAAAAGGTGTGGGGAAGGACAAAATGCTATATGGACTGCTAAATTTTGATGCAAAAAATTCGAATCTTTCGACCTCTGGAAGATCGAATTTTCTCTGTACTGAACCGTTCGGGGCTCTAGAAAACTATGTGAATACAGAGAGGAACCAGAGAATACATTAGTCAGACGAGAGAAAAAGAGTTAGGAAGATCCGACGAGTTCCTTCAAAATGCTCTATGCGGTGGCAGTTGGTGCGAATGCTCTTCCGGGTTGTCTGTTGGCCAAGGGCCCATGGCATCCAAGAAGCTGCAACAGAAGAACACAGTTAAATTTCACATAGCTCAACGAAATGGCAGAAGCGTTGCCATTTCACCGTTTAGTAACGTAGAACACTACAAGGTTGAAGCAAACAAACCTTAGCATTGACACCATCAGGCATAATCCTGTTTTCTTGCTTCAACTTGACATAGTCAGCTCGGTTGAACTTAGTGAAGCCCCTAAATAAAACACCATTCACAAGACAAAATATGTAAAGATCGCCATCAACACTATAGTGAAATGAAGTGTTCAGAAACCCTAAATCGGCATTCCCTAACTTAAAGAGTCCAGAGTTAATCATCAGTAGTTCTTTAACCAATCAGATAGTAGATGGAAAGCATGAAACTGAAGTAAATGAATACCATTTCCTGCTGATGATGATCTTCTGACGACCGGGGAACTTGAACTTGGCGCGACGAAGAGCCTCCTGAGCATGCTGACTGTTGCTGTCCTTGCAACGTACTGATAAAAGAACCTGACCAATTGCAACCCTAGCACACACACCTTGAGGCTTACCGAAGGCACCCCTCATACCGGTCTGGAGCCTATCAGCTCCGGCACACGAAAGCATCTTGTTGATACGCAAGACGTGGAAAGGGTGCACCCTAACCCTCAAATGGAAAGCATCTTTCCCAGCAGATTTGGTCATGTACTTATTGCAAGCAATGCGGGCTGCCTCAAGTGCCTCGCTTGAGACATTCTCCTTCTCCCACGAAACCAAATGAACACAGAATGGGAACTCATCGACTCCCTTCTTCTTCATCCCGACATCGTAGATTCTAATCTTGGGGTCAGGGACACCACGGCAGAATCGGGATTTTGGGTAGGGTTTGTTCTTAATCTGGCGGTAACACCTCGCAGGTCCTGGCAATCAATCAATCCAAAAAAATAAATCAAAAGTTATCAACTGCAATGAACTCATAAGAGAATCAATTAAACAGATTCAATGTCACTGAAATTCCAGCTGATGAAATAAAAATCAAAGATGGATAAGCAGGAACAGCGATTAAGTTCGTATCGTCCGGAAAGCTGAATTCGATTAATAAAGAATGAGAAGGGGAGCTTACTTCTACCCATGGCGATCGAGCGATAATTTGCAGGCGGCGGTTGAAGAAAAACCCTAGCTGAAGTTGAAATGTCTGCAGGTTTAAGATATTTATTCATTTATATATTAGTGCTGCGTGGACGAGTGAGTCTAGAGTGGTCATCTACTTTTCATCTATTTACAATTTCAGTCTTATACTTCAGAGTTATTACGGTTTGATCACCAGTAAAGCCATTAGTTGTTGTTAGTGAACCAAGTAGGCCGTGGTCGAAAAAAGCTTGGCTCGATACTAAAAAATCAAATCGAAAAGATCATAGATTGAACCATGATATGTTGGACTCGGTAGATTCACAAATTGGTTGGTTAGAGGAAATAAATCAGAACGTGTGATCAGCGTTGAACGGTTATAACACTCCCGAACACGGACGACCCGTTTATTTGTTAACGGTACCAATACTTGATACATTGCATAATAGAAGAAATTAAAAATTACATTGGTGTTCATTTGTAAGGTGTATTGGATTCGAACCGTTACCTCAAACCGCTAGCACACAAACTTACCAACTATACTACTCCACTTGAACCGAAACCGAAGACCCGTGACCTACCATATTCTTGGCTATCCAAACACAGTTTGACAGGTCCGGATCCGGCAAAATTCCGGTAAAACGGGCCGGAATTCGTTAAAGCAAGCCCGACCCGATCCGAACCAACTACAATCGGTTCAATCAACCCGGTCCATGAGAAGTGTAGCAGCAGCTGCCAGCTAGGCCTCTTTATGCTCTCTCATTTGCTCTCTGTTTTCCCCGTCGACGGAGGTTCAACTGACGGCGCTGCCGTGCTTGATTGAGAATATAAGCCTGAGATGATCGGCAACAACAAGAGAGGCAGGGCTTGTGTGGTTGTGTTAGGAGACATTGGCCGCAGTCCTAGAATGCAATATCATGCCGTTTCTCTTGCAAATCAGGTAATGTGATGATCTCTGTCTTTCTGGTTCTTTGTTTTTTCAGCTCCCCACGTCTGCTTGAAATTGTTGGCGCTGCAGACAAATTTTGAAGCTGACATTGTTGGATATGGAGGTGCAGCAGAATCCTTCATTTTTCTCTCAGTTTTACCATGTTTAAGGCTGTGGCTGAAAGAATTTTAGTATGAGATTTACCAGAAACCAACGCGAGTATAAGTAACTCTGAGCTTGACTCAAGTAATGGAAACCTAGATTTGCTGTTATGGGGTGGATTCAGGTTGTTAGGCATGAAATATTATTGTGTGTTATAGATGTATAGCATTGCTTATGTGTGTTCTTCAGGTAGATGTTGTTCTAGACTTGTGATATTTTTGAAAAAATGATAGGTTCCACACCACATGCTGCATTAGTGGAGCACAATTCTATCCACGTCTACAGAATGGTATACATACAGAATCTATTGCTAAGCAAGTGTTATTTCACATATCATAATCATCAAGGGTAAAGATGTTTCATAACAGAACGGATTTTTCCTTTCTGTTCTTTGCATACAGAAGCCGATACTGCTTCAGGGCCTGCCAAAGGTTCTTAAACCTTTGGTTCTTCTACTTAAGCCTTTGATCCAGTTCGTTATGTTACTTTGGTATCTCTGCATCAAAATAGAACGACCGGATATTTTCCTGGTTCAGGTGAGTTACTACATCTTTGATGAATATTCTTTTTTCCATGAAGTTCTATTTGTATCTTTATCTCGGCTGTCTTTGTCTTTACAGTTGTCTTCATATCTGTATCAAATTATTATCCAAATTATATTAACAGCGACGAAAACTTATTGTGTAGAATCCACCATCGGTTCCTACCTTGATGGCAGTGAAATGGCAAGTTGGCAACGGAAATCTGCTTTCATAATTGATTGGCACAACTTTGGATACACCTTGATGGCTCTATCTTTTGGAAGAAATAGTCGATTTGTTGTCGTATATCATTGGTAACTTTTTACTTGTTGAACATTTTCCTCATCAATTTCCTTGGCAACAACTTGATCGGGTCCTTTATATCCATCTAGGTTTGAGCAGCATTTTGGAAAGATGGCTAATGGTGCAATGTGTGTAACAAAAGCAATGCAACATGAATTGGCTCAGAACTGGGAGTTAATTAAGAACTTCAGATGAGTTCTTACAGTCTTCTGAAAGTCCTTGTTTTTTGTTGTTCAGTAAGTCAGAGTTCCGTCTATGTTATGTTTGAGTTTGCAGTGCCACAGTTCTATACGATAAGCCTCCAGAGTTTTTTCATCCTACTCCATTGGAGGAAAAGCACAAGGTGGTATCCCCTTTCTTGCCAAAAGATTATATTGTGACAAATTGAACTCTGGCGGGGTAGATAAAGTGCATCACTGTCAGTTGTTTTGCAGGTTGGATAAAAGTATCACTCATCCTCCTGGAATCCGAGATTGCGTCAGCGTTGGTAATGAAAGACTTGTGGTATCATCTCTATTGAGGTTCATTCGGCGCCTCTAACCATGTTGCCCTTTTTCGTTTATCCCGCAGAAAAATCAGAATTAGAAGATGAGACTATATTTGCCATAGTGACTGAAGGCCATATTATTCCTAAACCAAATCGACTTGCAGTTGTTGTTAGCAGTAGAAGCTGGTTAGTAGTTGCATAGCAAATAAAATATGGAGATTCATACCGTTCTTACCTTCAGAGTTAAGAATATAATTGAAGTTCTGTGCCTTTAAGCCAAAGATTTAATCGAAAGTCGTGATGTTAAAGTTGATAACAGATTGATAGTTGTGAGGTACTTCCAGGACACCTGATGAAGATTTTGGTATTCTGTTGGAAGCTGCTGTTATGTATGACAGACGGGTTACCGCAATCTTGAATGAAAATGATCATGTTGACGTAGAAGTTCTAGGGAAGGAAATATCCGGCGGAAAAGAGATTATCTACCCCAGACTATTGTTTGTGATTACAGGTGAAATGTCTGTTTAATTTCGTCTTAATATCAGAATCATTCACAATTTTCCTTTTTTGTCATTTGATAAACCTCCATATTTGACACAAACGAAGGTAAAGGGCCTGAGAAGGAAAAATATGAAGAGAAGATAAAGCGCTTGAGACTGAAGCATGTTGCATTTCGTACAATGTGGTTGTCAGCTGAGGATTATCCTCTTCTCCTTGGTACACCACATTTATTTGTGTATTTTTCATCTGTTTACTTAAATAAATAAAATACAAGGCTGACATTCTTAAGTAAATGTTATAAAGATCGCTGTTGTTGGGATGAGATGATTCTTCACAAAATGTCTCTCTTGATATTCACAGGTTCTGCTGATCTCGGTGTGTGCTTGCACACCTCGTCATCAGGGTTGGATCTTCCGATGAAGGTAAAGCTGATATTTTTATCCATTTATTTAACTGCACAACTCCTGTATAGATCCCATACCGACTTACTAGTAGCCGTTGAATTCAGGTGGTTGATATGTTTGGTTGTGGACTGCCTGTTTGTGCCGTTGCATACTCCTGGTAAAAATTACAGTTATTTTAGCTTTAGTAGATCTGGCTAGTCATTCACATCAGAACTAATAGCTTTCGATATATGTTGCGGACTGCACTGTTCATGAATTAGTAAAAGTTGGTGAAAATGGACTCCTCTTTTCGTCATCTTCAGAGCTAGCTGATCAACTACTGGTGTGCATTTCTTTCGGTTGAATGTTTCAGTAATACCGAAAGCTTTTAACCATAGAAATGGTGAGAGTTCGTTGTGTCTATAAAGTTCTGCTCACTGAAAGCTTCTGGTTTCGAATGTTCATTATAGATGTTGTTTGAAGGGTTCCCTGGCAAATGCAACACATTGGCTTCTTTGAGAAATGGGGCAATGGAAGCAGGGTCTTCAAGATGGGTTTCTGAATGGGAGGAACATGCTAAGCCACTAATACAGCAGGTAAGGCATTTGGTTTCGATATCACTCGAACTTGAATGATAGATGATTCAGCTTCGTCGAAATCGAGGATATGAACGTATGAATGTTGTGTTCTATTTAGTTGCCTGTCTTTGGTTTGTTGTGTAATTTGAACTATAGCTTGTGCAGTTGCAGGCTACCTCTGCAAACAGGAAGTGATTTCCAGTTTGGAGCGCTTCCAAGATTGAAGGAAGAACATAAATAGATCACATCATCACAACACAAAAATGCCAACAAAAGATGTATACAACTTTTCCGTGTATGGTATGGTTTTTGAATCTCAGCCTTTAGATCGATCTGAAGGCCGAGGGCTGACGACGTCATTGGTGCCGAAAGCACGGAAGAATATTCAAAATGGTTGTAATAGTAACAAAACATTGCAACTTGCTCATCAAACCTTAAACTTTGGGTACTTCGACAAGATATATATCCCGCCACCATACAATCATGGAGTCAAGCTCAATGGCATCCTCGTTTCGCAATTACCGCAACTTCCGTTTAAAAAAGGATCGCGTGTATCTTGAACCAAGCATCCACCGCAATGCATCGAGCAATACAAATACCTCACACCTTCTATGTATAAGACGTTCAAGTTTACTCCACAGATGATACACTAATGATTCCTTCACGGTTTCTTATACATATGTTTGCTCTCATTCGTATCTCTTCTGCAAACAAGACGACATCAATGTCGTATTTCACCACTCCATCAATACAAATAGTTAAATGGATATTAATTGAGTAAAAGATATCGATCCCTTAATACTAAGTTATTATAACGACGAATATTGATGAAACCGAATTTAAGAATATAGGTACTCATTTGTTATCGTTTTCATAGTAGAGGGACTAAGATGAAAAATTACCCATAAGTAATTGCATACGAAAACCGAAAGATAAAAGTCAAAATGAAAATCTCAAGCCTTTAGCAGTAAGACAGACAGTTAAGTTCTTGGATCCCAACTTTTCTCTGTTTTCCTCACTCGATCGATTCTCTCCCACTTGAATTCTTATTCCGACTTCCTCACCGGGAAACCTCACCGCCGGGGGGCTATACAGATCGAGATCCAGCTATCTAGGTCAGCTTCCCTCTCTATTTCGCGCGCACTCTAGTTCGAGATGACATTATTCGACCTGATTTTAGCTGTCTCGCAAAACCACATCTCGGTTCTCAGTCTTCTTATCAGTAGATATTTGAATTTGATTTGAGTGATTCCTGATTCTGCAGATCTGAGCGTTGAATGCAGAATTCCACGCTTATTGTTGAAATGATGCAATAGCTGCTGATTCAGGTCTGACTACATTTTTTTTAGATTGGAGATCGAGATCCAGCTAGCTAGTCAGCTTCTCTCCCTAGTTTGAGATGCAACTGCTAGCTTCACTTTTACTTGGTTTTGTCAGTATTCTTATCAGTGTATTTGTGGCTCCGAATTACGTTCTTGATTCGGTAATCAGTTCTGTTGTTTCTCCGTACTCCTGTCATTTGATTCGTGATTTCTTAGATCTGTTAAGTAGGAGTATGAGGAGCTGCTCTGCATAGAATGCTGAAAATTTTGTGGAATGTGCTCAAAATATGCTGAGTTTCTGACTTAGTTCTGAATCTGAATTTTGTGATTGTAATCCGTTTTGCCTTTTGTTCTGTTCGTATCTTTTCTAATCAATGTCAATTCCCTGCGTAAGTATCAAGATTTGTCTGGTTTCTATCCTGTATGTCTGGTACTTAAGAGTGCTGGCTGGTGTCCCTTTTTCATGAAATCGCCAGGGAGAAGAACAAAGTTGGGTGGCGAGATGGAGAAATCATGTTCCCTGCTTGTCCACTTCGACAAAGGAAACCCCGCAATTGCGAATGAGATAAAAGAAGCTCTAGAAGGGAATGATGTTGCTGCCAAGATTGATGCAATGAAGAACGCCATCAGTCTTCTATTGAATGGAGAAAACTTACCTCAGCTTTTCATCACAATTCTGAGGTATGTAATTCCTTCTGAGGATCACACCATACAGAAGCTACTGCTGTTCTATTTGGAGATCATTGACAAGAAAGATGCTTCTGGAAAGCTTCTTCCGGAGATGATATTGATATGCCAGAATCTGAGAAACAACCTTCAACACCCAAATGAGTACATTCGTGGAGTGACTTTAAGATTTCTTTGCCGTCTGCACGAGGCAGAGATAATTGAGCCGTTGATCCCTTCGGTGCTGCAAAATCTGGAGCATCGACACCCTTTTATCAGGAGGAATGCTATTTTCACGGTGATGTCCATATATAAGCTTCCCCAAGGGGACCAGCTTCTGGTTGATGCTCCTGAAATGATTGAGAAGGCTCTTTCCACGGAACATGATCCATCTGCGAAACGGAATGCATTCCTGATGCTCTTCACTTGTGACCAGGATCGAGCTATCAACTATCTTTTCAGCCATATTGATAAGATCTCTGAATGGGGTGAGCAGCTCCAGATGGTTGTTCTGGAGTTGATTCGTAAAGTGTGTAGAACAAACAAGGGAGAGAAGGGGAAATACATTAAAATCATAATGTCCTTGTTGGAATCTCCTTCCAGTGCCGTGGTTTATGATTGTGCTTCCACACTTGTTTCTCTGTCATCTGCACCTACAGCTATTAAAGCTTCTGCTAACACATACGGGCAGCTTCTTCTGTCTCAGAGTGATAACAATGTGAAGCTCATTGTTCTTGATCGATTGCTTGAGCTTAAGTCTTCTCACAGGGAAATCATGGTTGATATGGTCATGGATGTGCTCAGGGCTCTATCGAGTCCCAACCTTGATATACGCCGGAAGACCCTTGATATTGTCCTTGACTTGATCACTGCGAGGAATGTGAATGAAATTGTTCAGATGTTGAAAAAGGAAGTTGTTAAGACCCAGGGTGGAGAGCTTGAGAAGAATGGTGAGTACAGGCAGATGCTTATCCAAGCCATTCATTCTTGTGCTGTAAAGTTCCCGGAGGTGGCAAGCACAGTGGTTCACTTGTTGATGGATTTCCTAGGAGATAGCAACATTGCTTCTGCTATAGATGTGGTTATTTTCGTTCGCGAAATAATCGAGACCAATCCTAAACTCAGAGTTTCGATAATAACAAGGCTGTTGGATACTTTTTATCAGATCCGAGCTGCTAGGGTTTGCTCTGCTGCTCTTTGGATTATTGGAGAGTATTGTTTTTCCCTTTCAGAAGTTGAGAGTGGTTTAGCAACGATCAAGCAGTGTCTTGGGGAATTGCCGTTTTTCTCAGTTTCCGAGGAAGGCGAAGTTACTGATACTGCTTCCAAAAAGACTTCTCAACCAAGTTCAATGACTGTCTCTTCAAGAAGACCTGCTATCCTCTCGGACGGAACCTATGCGACACAAAATGCGGCCTCTGAAACTGTATTTTCAGCTCCTACTGTAGTTCAAGGTTCACTGTCCTCCGGAAACTTGAGATCCCTTCTTCTCACTGGCGATTTCTTCCTTGCTGCAGTTGTTGCATGCACTCTGACAAAACTTGTTCTCAGATTGGAAGAGGTGCAGGTCTCTAAGGTGGAGGCCAACAAAGCAGCCACTCAGGCTTTGTTGATAATGGTCTCCATGCTGCAATTAGGGCAATCCTCTGTACTGCCTCATCCAATTGACAGTGACTCATATGATAGAATTCTTCTCTGCATAAGATTGATAAGTAATACAGGCGATGACATCCGGAAGATATGGTTGCAGTCTTGCCGTCAAAGTTTTGTGAAAATGCTATCAGAAAAGCAATTGAGAGAGATTGAAGAATTGAAGGCAATGGCTCAGGTTTCTCATGCACAACCAGACGATCTTATCGACTTCTATCATTTGAAGAGCAGGAAGGTAAGAATCTATCGAGCTGTCATTATTGTTATTCTGTTTTTGTAGTTTTGCTTGTATTTTAATTACCTGTATTACCTAGTTTGCTGAGCGAGAAGAAATGGTTTTTACCCAACTTGACATAATTTCCAGGGTATGAGTCAGCTCGAGTTGGAAGACGAAGTACAGGATGATTTAAAACGTGCGACGGGAGAGTTTGTCAACGATGGCAATGACGCAAACAAGCTTAACCGCATCCTTCAACTCACTGGATTCAGTGACCCTGTGTATGCCGAGGCATATGTCACGGTTAATCACTACGACATTGTACTTGATGTCACTGTCATCAACCGGACAAAGGAAACTCTCCAAAACTTATGCTTGGAGTTGGCCACTATGGGAGACCTTAAACTCGTCGAGCGTCCTCAGAATTATGCTTTGGCCCCTGAGTCGAGCAAGCAGATAAAGGCCAACATCAAGGTCTCCTCAACCGAGACTGGCGTTGTCTTTGGTAACATTGTTTATGAGACATCAAATGTGATGGAACGGAACGTTGTTGTCCTCAACGATATCCACATCGATATCATGGACTATATTTCTCCTGCGTCTTGCTCCGATGCTGCGTTTAGAACCATGTGGGCAGAGTTTGAATGGGAAAACAAGGTATCCTCTACAATTCTTCTCTTTTGAGATTTTCATTTGGTCGTGTCTGTCCGGTATCAATGCTTTGATGCCTCATGTAAGTATCGTATAAGCATTGTACACCCACTCGTCAGTATCGAAACTACTCAAACTGATGCATCTTGTTCCGTTCTCAAAACCGCATTCTTATTACTCTGGCTTCTGTCAGGTTGCCGTGAACACAACGATTCAGAACGAGAAGGAATTCCTCAACCACATCATCAAGTCAACTAACATGAAATGCCTCACAGCACCGTAAGTTGTTCTTTCTTTTTGGTTTTCATGTTTTCGATTCCAGCAATGGTCGACGAACAACTCTGAGTACATATGTATACTTGATCCTCGCTTGGTTTTTCTCAGGTCTGCCCTGGACGGAGAGTGCGGATTCCTAGCTGCGAACCTCTACGCCAGGAGCGTGTTCGGTGAAGATGCCTTGGTTAATGTAAGCCTCGAGAAGCAAGGAGACGGAAAACTCAGCGGATACATCAGGATCCGGAGCAAGACTCAGGGAATCGCTCTCAGTTTGGGAGATAAAATTACCTTGAAGCAGAAGGGAGGAAGTTGAGGTAAAATTCGTCAATCAATCGCTATTTTTGTGCATTTCTCCTTGCAATTCTTCTCGAGTTATGACAGTTTAAACTCTCTCGTATCTGTAGCTATCTAGGTCGACGAAGCTGGTGGCATGTCGTATCTACAGTCCTCTTTAAGCCTGCATTATTCCGTTAATGATCAATCGCACTCTTTTGTGGATTTCTCGTTTCTCCAGGCCTTGCTGTTCCTTTTCGAGCTCTGACGGGTAAAATTTTTCGCCTATCGTAGATTATCTAGGTCGACGGAACTCATGAGTTATCGTTCTAGAGTTGAAACGGAGATATGATTAGATGGTTCCCCCCTCCAACCCTCCTCGATTTCTCCGAACCTCATTTCTGGATTCTGTTATTTCATGTGTTGAAAGTTATAGTCTTGTTTGGTTTGATTAATGAGTTGAGAAATTTGTTTTCCTGTTTATAACATGTTATTTTTTCCGCTTATTCGATCTAAACAAACTTTTCAGTTGATATCATTAAACCATTAAAACCTCAAAAGCCGTTCGAACATTTCAGGTCGATGTTTGTGGTTTATGGATATGGTACTTATTGTGTTTTTCCATAGCGAAACAGAGACCAATGATGCACAATCCGTGTGAAGTAACCTCCGCCGTCAACATCGCAAGCATCATGCTCTTCAACCAACATATGATCGTCATCGTCGATTAACATTTCCTTGTAAACTTTCATCCAAACCTAAGAACACAAAATCAGGAGGTATTTCTGTAAAAACCATATCATCATTCATCAAATCATATCCCCTTATGAGTAAGTTGTACACATTGGGTTAGTGTACCATAGCAACCAGCCGTTATGAATGACGGAAATGAAATCCTCAGAAGGCCGAAAATGGTGAAATCAGAATGAAAATGTTGTGTTTCTGTGTATGAAGTAACCATCTTTCTTCCTATTTCTTGCGGGAAAGGTAAATTCCCGAAACAATGGCCACACCAGCAGCTGCCAAACCCAGGGAGGTAATGATCTTCAATGCTGAAACTGCTGCTTTCGGCTTCGGAATTTCCATGAGCTCATCGATCTGCAACCAAAAGTTCCGAGCAAACCATTTGATTTTCATTCTCATCAATTTTACTTGTAGAGATTGATTCTCATAAGATTTGCTATTAGATTAACCGCAATTTGATACCGGTTGAATCATTGAACCTCCTAGGCCCCTAAATCCTACCACTAGCATTTTCGGTTCGGCACTATTCTATCAGATCTTATTATGATTATCAGCTTCTAACGGCATTTGTATCGAGGATGGATAAGAACTCGATCTGGTTACTGCAAGCTCTATTACGTAGTTTACTGCCTAACTAGTCAAGTGGTTCTTCAGTTTATCAATCAAAGTAAGAAATTTTTGAACAGCTTACTCACCGATACGGGCTGCTTCCAATGCTTCTGAATTCCTCGAAGATGCCCTCTCCCAACTACTGCCACAACTGAGGATTTCTCGCTGGCGTGTCTAAGTAGCATGGACGACATGTACCTGGAGGGAGACCCGGCAAAGTCGTAAGAATTGATCTCGGCGGAAAATATGCTAGAGGAGGAATGAAACGGGCGAAAAAAATACTAAACTGATCTCGCTCGTGTACTAGCGTTTCCATAAGCGTAGGGTAGTCCTTGCTCATTTCTTGGATCACAAGAGTCAGCATGTCAGCATCATCCATCTCCTTGAGCTGAAAATCACCAAAAACAACCATGTAAGTGAACTTCTGAGATTTCCCAGGAAAGTTCAGAAAGATTGAAACGACTGAATCGTCGAAGTTCACTTGCCATTTTCTTGAGTTCCTCGGCACTTGATAAGAAGACTGCCTGAAAAAGCAAGGAGTACACTAGTTTTGTCTTATGCCAAAGTGGCATTTTGAACCACGTTCTTCGCAATGTCACCTATTCAAGTCGAGAGATCAAATTGTGGATGCATGTCCAACAGGAACCAGCATATAATAACAAAAGATTGCAGTAAAACAAGATTTAGCTGTGGCGGGATATAAAGCACAAATAACACATATCAAAGCAGTGTTAGAGACTGCAAAATGCACGGATTTGCCATACAGAATACACAAATCTTTTCATTATAGCAAATCCTATGAGGGGGGAGAAAACAAATCCGATTCCTTCTTATGATACGAAGTATCTGAGGTACTCACCTGAACAGGACGATCACCAAGTACCACTCTTCCACCATACTTCTTTGCTTCTTCGTAAGCCACACGAAACTCAGCCCCAGGAAGTACCTCAAGCTTACTAGCAACCTGAGAATGCATTGATAGATTTACACAACTTGGAAAGGTACAGAATGAGTTAACATTAGAAAGTGTAAGAAATATAAGTATCTTACCCTAGCAAGGAACCAGCTATATAAAATCCCAAACAAGTTGTGTTTCTTTTTCCACATCTCCACCATTTCTCCCATGGTCGGCACCTGTTAATCGTGAAACACATCAGCAAACGGAAAACTAGAAAAGAAGACTGAATTAGTAAGAGTCCATGGACAAAGAACTTGTCCCAAATCTTGTCATAGATACACCAATCGAGGAATATGTTACAGGATGTCCAAGTAGCTCATAACAAAACTCTGCAAGTTATCAAATACCCGCACCCCACGAATCCATGAAGGGGTTTGAATCACGAACAATGCTCATAGTTCAAGAAGAAAGAGTCGGAGAAAGATATAGATCGAAAGGTTTAGTTGCAGCACCTTTAAGTTCTGAGGTGTAAGAACGGTCACACGACTAGGGCACAACTCCAGAAAGACCACCTGTAGCAGAGATACACCAACTTGAAAACAATTTCTTTAGGACATAATAAGCGGTAGTTTGAAGAGAGAACCCACCTCTGGTTTCAAATATCGGATGATAGCTTCAACTTCCCTGCATGATTCCTGCAATGAACAGATGAACACATTATGTCTATTCAGCATCCGAATCCGTCCAGTTTACGAGGAACAGGACAAGTAACAGCAAAACCTCCATCAACCTGAATCTATTCTCAAGAAAGAATGAGAGTATTCACATCTCAGACTCCAATTTTCACACACTGATGTAGAGGTATCATAATAAGCTAATAAGCACCAAATAACTTGCTCATTTGCTCATCATCAAGACTGAAACTTAGCAAATAGATTCCGCAAAATGACAAATCTTTCTCTCTTACTATGATCTTAGAGCTCACGAATTCTGTTCTAGAAAATCATCTACAATAACACACCCCAAACACAAAAACACGATCATCACTTGATCAAATTAGATAAAGATTCTCCAACCAAACAGTATGATCCATCGAAAAAGAAATTCAAGCACTGATGAGTGAAGATCACCTCTGATACATGAGCGGTGCCGACCAAGTAGACATCGCAGGAGCCAGATTCAGCCTTGGACTCACAATTCAGCACCACAGTCTTGGAGAGCTCCTCAGGAGGTTCTGCACTCCTCTCCACAGTCTCATTCGTCGCCACTTCTTCTACTTCTTCTCCTCCTCCTCCCTCGACGGCGTCGCCGTCGTCATTCCTCAGCTCATCGGCGACATTGACGATGCTGTCGCTCATCGGATCGGGGTTTTCGACGTGGATGAAGTCCTCACCCTCTCGTGGCGGCGCCTCCGTGGATTCCGGCAGTGCTGGGTCCATTTCGGGAGAAAGGATCTCTCAGGTGAAATTGGCGGAGATTCTTGGGAAATGTGAAAAAGAGTGTTGATGTGCGGCGGAGACTTTATTTGGATTATATCGAATACTAAGTGAACCACCACCGTTCGGCGGCGGCGGCGCGGCGGGGTTAGTCGACGGAGTTAGTACGGGGGCGAACTCGGCGTTTATTTAATTTAACTTTTTTTTCCTCTCTGCTTTAAATATGACGTTATGGGGTATCAGTATCACTTATCAGGTGACGTGGAGGTTACTTACGGAATAAATTGCTTTCCTTTTTAGGTTTGCATTAAATTAAAATAATACATATATTGGTTACTTACTAATTAGTACCACATGTCAAGCCTTTTTGACATTTCGCTCATTCAAAATATTATCTGGATGTTAGATCGAAAGATGATAAAAGAATCTCATGTGTGTAGTTATCCGTTCGAGAGACATAAAAGAGTTTGATTAGAGATAGTGACTTATAAAGAGATCGGCATAGTGACTTACAAAGATATCGGCATTCTTGAAGCAACTAGCCCATATGAATGTCTACAGCTGAGTTGTTAATTAGGCGCACCGCCTCCGTTAAATCTTAGAGAAAGGAGATGGAATATAACTCGATTGAACGATGAAGAAAATCTATCATTGATATTTATTTCGAATATGAACATGTTGAAAAATTTTGGACTCATTAAAAGAGGCGCTTGACAAATTAGAAGAATCATTTACATCAAAATTAAAAAATTAATCGATATCATCATCCATCCTCATAAAATATATAATATTATCATATAATGGAATTTTTGGAAAAATTACAAGAATGTCGAATAGAGAAGATAATCCTCTAACTAACTAGATAACAAAATTAATTTTAGTTTTTTTTAAACATCATAATTTAACACCATTTATAATTAATAAGACATAACAACACATATAAAGTTTAATATTTATTTCATCTCGCCCTTTTAGTATTTTTGTGTCCATTTACAATTATATTTTGTAGTTTTTATAATTCGATTAAGATGGCATGTGATTTCACGACTTTATTCAAAATATTTTAGTTCAAAAAAAATCCACTAACTTAAAAATTTGGTTATATTGAGACCTGATTGTCAGTAAAATATGTTCAGGGGACTGATTCGACACATCCCTAAAAGTAAACACAGCCTACATAACCGTAGATTGCCTACGTGGTGGGAACTGACGTGGCAGTTCAACGTATTAATGGCCCTATCCTGCGTTACACGCGGCATCGTAGTACACCTCAGACTTCATCAAACGGCGACGTTTCTCAGCACTGCGCGTAGCATTATCCTTTTTCAGTTCGCTCTGTTCTTGTTTAGGGTTTCACACACTTGATAGAAGATCTTCGTTTTGCTTCGGTGGCCTTTCCCGCCGTAACTTCTCCGTTCGTCGCCGACGATCTTCAGACATCCTGCAGTCGCAGCCGCTAATCAATACATAGCTGCTTTATATATTTGACGCAGCTTCGCCTGATATTATTTCGGATTCATTCATATTATCGGAGGAGAAGCGATAAGAAATGGTCGAAGGAAAACTGTTCAAGACGAAGTTATGTATACTGTATCAAAAAGGTCACTGTCATCGCCAGAATTGTTCGTTTGCTCATGGAAGCGCTGAGCTCCGTCACGTTGGTGACTCTTTCGACGGTAAATCGGATTAATGTATTTACATTATCGGCTTGATGTATTATCTCCTTGTTTGTTTGAGTTCGTTCTTTCGTATTGCTGTGTGTTAAAGATACATAAAGGTGTTCTAATCGGCAAGTAATGGTGGAATTGATATGTTGTTACGAAATGACCATGCCTTGTCTGACTGCCTGTGCTTTGCACGTTCAACCGCTGGTTGTCTATGCATCTGGGATGTCATTTGCGTCCTGGTTCGGGGTTTCACTTGAAGACTATCGTGCTGATTTGATGAAGTTTCTCCTTAACAATGTTTCCTTCTTGCCACATATCTGAGTTACTTTTTGTGAGAGGGTTGTATTTTCTACAAGTTAATTGGCAATCTATGAATCGGAGTAATATGAATCGGAGTAATCGAGCTACGCAGAAGATATGAAGTGTTTGTTCCTGGATGTTCAGCAATCATATAACTTACAGAGATACAGGATTATATACATACTTTTGACTTCCAAATGGACAGCTCTATTAATAACCTTGATCTGCTTTGTTTGTGTTATCGTGATGGTTTCTCTCGTAATATATGTTCCTGCATCAGAAATATCCTATATAATTATTTCACAAGAGGATCAGAAGTAGAGCTGTTGAATTTCTTCTCTAATGAAACTTATGAGGCACCCAGGAGAGACAATCTCAAATTTCATTTCTAAAACTTGGAGTAGTTCATCTAATGGCGGGGATGCTCATATTATCCATATTTCTCGTCTGACATTCCATATGGATTTGCTTAGTTATGGATATATTTCTCGAAGCTGAGTATTCACATTTTCATGAGAGATGGCATTTTGAATCATTCACAATATGCAAGGGACCTTCTGGAGATTCTGTGTAGTTCGGTGATATTCCACTTCTTATTGATCAGCAGCGTATAGATTTATATCCAGTTCTTCCCCAAGACAGAGTTTTCTCATTCCCACGTTTCCACGTGGTCAATTCAATTTGTGCTCTTATTTGAGCAGAGTGCCTACTGTTAACCCTGTGGAATTGGCTGGCAGGCAGTATTTCTGTTCATTATTATGTTACTGATTTTAGTTTCATATGATGGAAAGGTTAGCCTCATTAAACATATATGTGATATCTTGCTTTAACTAAAAGACTGCATACAGTTACAAGTATGCTTGAATGTAAATTATCTTGCTGATGCTGCAGGTAGGCGGAACAATCATGGTGGTGACCTAAGGGATAAGCTTGACAAGAGGCTTTCTCCAGAGAGAAGGTATTCTCTGGAGGAAGATTCAAGAGGCCGGCGAAAGTTCCGTGGTTAGAATTTTGACAGCATTGCTTGGATCTTTCTAATACCGTATTTCCTTACTATAACTTATTGCTGAAATTTCTAGGATATGTTCGGTTGTTCCAATTTATCATTTGCCACACACTTTCTTTTTGCTGTAATTTTGAATTTCTATATTTACTTAGATTTTCAGATCAAGGGAAGGGGTGATAAAGAGTGGGTGATTCTCTTTCTTGCTATTTTCTTATTTGAGATTTGTATTTATATCTTTTTTGTGCGTGTGGTTGCAGGGTCTAGCAATTCCAGATCACCTGAGAGAAACGGGTAAGAACTGTGATATAACTTTATATATCATATATCAGACTATTATGTCAGATTGACAGATTATACTTCCTTTATGTTAGACTATCGTAGAAGAGTCTGTATGTGTTTTTTGACATATTGTCATGCTTTTAAATAGATAAATATGGTCGGCTTCAGGCAGTAACTTTTTTAATACTGCAGTGATAGGAAGCGAAGGAGAAAACATCAGTTTGATGTCCAGGGTGATTTAAAAGTCCCAGATGGAGTAGAAGATCAAGCGAGGAAACAGAAAGTTACGTCTGAGTCAAGACTAGCTCTTGAGAAGCAGGTTTGAAAGAGGTTTTTTCTAGATTTCTGCTTTCTTTGGTCTTTTATTGTCAATCAGTTGATTGATACTGCTTTTTGTTTGATAAAACACAGTTCAAAGAAGTGCAGACAGATATTGACTTACTTGAGCGAGACAGATCTCGATTGAAGGTCAGTATATACGCCTCATTTTTCCCCTACTTCCTTTCCTTTCCAATTCCTTCAACTCCCATTTCTTTTTCACTTGGAAGTCCATCCCAATGGATTTTGGTGTTTTAGCTTTTGTTTATTCCTTGAAATGACTCAGTGTTCGTTTTTTTTCCTCTAAGAATTTTTAATCTGCCCTCTTTATTTTTGTGCTACGGTCATTTAAAATTCGTTTCTGATTTTGGCTTTGATGTCTTCTGTACTTGTTTTATCTGTTATCCCAGAGTCTCGTGGAGCAGAAAGTTGAAGAAGTAGATATTCTTAATTCTAGAATTCAGGAACTTGAGTCTCAGCTTTCCAAAGAGAAAGAAGTTTGTAAAAGGTAATTGCCTAATTGCCTAACAGTTTCGGCTAGACTGTTTCCGGTGCTTTTGCTAATGACGTTCCTCGTACCAACCACTTCCCAACTACTAGGATTACTTCAAACGTAAAGAAGTTCGTCCGAGCACATAAACGTTTTTTTAGGGACCAAGATGAACTCAAAAGGCAAGTCCTCCTTACATTACAGCGTTGCTTAGGTTCTTCATTTGCAAACGTTTTGGACATCACCTAACTTAATCTATTCATTAAACTTGTAGATCCCAAGCCCGATTGCAAAGGTTGGGAAATCAGCTTGGGTCTTGTTTGTCAGGAACCGAAGGCAATGAAGAGTATTCAAGCATCAATATTGTTAGTGACGGTGAGAACTCTAATCATGGGAATATCAAGAGAAACGAAGTCCAGAACTTTTCCTCATTGAGCATGAAAAGTTTGCCTAAAAAATGGGACATGGTTAATGACCTACGCCTAGGTAGTTCTATCTCCTTGTCAGAATTTCCCGCAGTCTTTTGAGCAACTTTGGTTGGTGAAATGATGCTTGTTACTTACTTTTGATTTACATCGTGACGTGCTTTACTTTCTAACTAAGAACCTGAAACTTTGCCGACCAGCTGAAGTTTGTTAGGCTCTTCTATTCTTATAAAATGCTCATTCTTCAGTCTATCTGTTATATCAGGAACTCCAGCGAACAGTGGAGCTTACCATGCCGAGACTTCTAAACTTGACAACCTTCCAAATGCACCTGTTCGGATGATTCTCAGCAAGGACGGTGAAGCTGTTCACAGCGGGGATAATGGTCATGGACAGCATGGAAGTAGTGGCAAGCAAAAGGGAGGGAAGGGTTCTTCTTTCAGCACACCCACTTCAGATAAGGTACGTTTCTCCTGTCTGTTGCAATGCCTATAACTAAAACTATAGTGGTGGTCCGAGGAAGATAGCTCAAAAAATTTCGGAATGCATCTCCGAATCTATAGATTCTTGAGTTCCTGCCTTCAGTTAAGCGTAAACCCCTAATTGGCTGAGACACTCTAGGCCGTTTCTAACTGCATCACGGACTTCTGAAAATATGCAGCAAAAGGGCACGGGTCCCACTTCATCCATACCACTTACCAGCATTGTTGCCCATACATTTGATGAAGAAGGCGACGAGGAAGTTGAGGTGGTCGAGAACGTCTCGGCAGCCCTTAACAGCAGAGGATTCTCTGTTCTACCCAGGAGGAGGTTCCCCTTCTTGCCCCCTCCCCTTCCTTCGCTCCCAAGAAACCATTATTTTCAGGTCAATTCTCCACCCTTGCATCCTGAATTCCCTTCAATTCATGTCACGCTGCTGTTTCTTCCGATTATCACCCACACTGGCTTATGTGGCTTCTGATGGTGCAGTACAAGGGTAACGACGAGAATGTCGACGTGGACAATGAGATGGACGAGGTGGACATAGTTTGATGGTTTCTTTCGCCACGTCAGTCCGTCCTCTTCAGAAGTTTGTATAGCCATGTCATGCTGGTCCAATATTAATTATATAGGTTGTCTCATGTTAGTTTTAGTACCATTAGTAAGCTAAGTACTAGTTCGAGTTCAAAATGTTTTCTGGACCAGATCTTAAGCTGCTGTTAGAAACATTCTAAATTTCTAATATAGCTTAAGACTAATTCTGTCAAATACATCCGCGGCCACAAAGAGACATCCCCAATTCCGTCTGAAAATTTCGCTTGGAGAGATACGGAATTGCTAAATCCACCGGATTTCATAATTTCAATTGGAATTGGTTGCTGAAGAGCCGAAAACATGGCTGATCTTGTACAAAATCGTAACTAACCTACCAAAATATAAGCAGTGACAAAACAAGGTTGTATTCGTATCAAAATAAACAAAAACATTTCGTATGTAAAAATTTAAATAAACGTCCTAATGCGAACTGTTCCGCCAATCTAGTCTTCTCGTCCCGCTTACTTGTTGAAAAATGGTTGGGTGCCTTGTTCTACATCAGCTTGCCGAACCCAATCCCTAACTCCGGTCTGGTACACAACCAACCGAGCTCGAAGCGAGAGGATGGGAGCTCACTCAATCTCACATGAATTTGAATAATTTATGAGGTTTCTTCTTCATCTTCTTCTTCCGCTTGTTCATTATCTTCTTCATCTTCTTCTTCCAGGCACCTATCACATTGGCACTCAAAACCATAATCCGCCAACAAAACTCGTCTCTCTGCCAACGGAGCCTCTTCCTCTACGTACGAAATGGTAATCTGGAAACCCCAGAATACAGAAATATTCTCAATACAAACATCACCACAGCCCTTAACAAAGAAGTAAATAGATAGAAAGAAACATCATATATAGTGGACCTCTTCTCCTTTGCTAATGGCTCTATTGGCGAGAATCGTTGCCACTCCATCCCGGTCCTACAATTTCAACAGAGACATAAACAACTGGTGTAGTCTAAGTACATCTCATGTTGTAAACAGCATATCGTGGATTTTACATACCTCATCTCGTTTGAAGGCTCGTGCATTGGGGCGACATGAGTGATTCATACAGCTTTGGATTGGATAGAATGCTGTCCCTGAGAAAACCAGAAACGAAAAAGAGAAATCAGTACTTAGTGTGCAATGCAGGGGTAATATCATCTTTTTGTACATTCGTGTACCTTCACAACAAACGGAATACTCTTCACCAAGAGCATCCAGAAGTGGTTCCGTGATTCTTTCTGCTTCATTCTGTTGCATAACACGGTAATAGGTCGGGTTTGCAAGACATAAGAATTCCAGAAAAAAGGTATGGTTTACGAGAGGGAGTTCGATCTATTCTAACCTTTTCAGCTTTCGGAAGATCGTCAATATACAGGAAGTAGTCTTCGACTGGTGATGCCACGACAAGGTCACTGTCAAAAGCATTCAAAGTGTTATTACACCCACTGTAATATTCGAGTGAATTCGAACTTAGTAGTCAATGAGATATGCTTACAGATTATTAAGCTCAAACATGCCGACAATATTCCCATAAATCTCGAGCGAAAATACTGATTAATGTCAAGGAAACCTCATATATTGAAAGCAAGACGGCAGTTTTACATAAATGAGACGCGTAATCGGTAGGATACGTGGTTCACATTCCTTGTCGAAAATTGCTTTCTTCAGGAGTTGAAGTGACTGCAAATAATCAACACAGAACCAGAATAACCATGAACACTATTGAGAATAGGATTTGGACATTTTGGAGAAGAATAAGACTTACCGTAAATGCAAGCTCCTTCACTTCCATCCTAAATGCAGTTTCATCAGAGACATCGTCAGGCAACGAGATGGAGTCCCACCACCTAAACGGGGAAAAACACTCTTAAGTTGAGGAACAATGAGATAGAAAAAACTCTAATGGTTTAGTATATTTACGTCTTCTTGTAGGCAATCGATACTGGCTTCCACGCCTCCAAGAGTAAATCCCAGGCAGTTGATCCAGGTTCCTTCTGTTCCAAGCAACCTGCTCTCAGCTTCCTATACCTTAAAATGGAGAAGGCAATTGTCTGCCAGAAACATCGAGGAACTTCATGAAGTTCACACTATATGGAAATCAAGATAGGAAGTAAGAGTACACGACAGTTGCGAACAGCATATACCTTTGCGGCCAAAAGGAAAATATCATTCGTCTCTGCGGAGAAAGGTAGAAAATTTAGACTGGTTCGTGGGAACAAAAATGACGGAAGACGGCCTTCGGAATTAAAGCATACCATTGGCGTGCTGAGCAAACTTCAAAAGGGCATCTGTAGATAGTGCTTCTGACCGCTTCCCAGTACAAAGCAACGAATGAGAAGATGTCCAGTCCGCCTCTGCACATGACGTGCTGCAAAACATGTCAGTCTTATCGTTAAACAGGATCGATACCAACTAGAGCAAACATGATCAAAGATCATATCAAAAGAGAGACATAAGTCACAGGAAAAATCGAATGTTCCGCGAAAGGGAGACATATTACCTGCAGTAGTAAGCTTCCCCGCAACCTCCAGCACAGGAGACGGTTGAAGGCAAAGGGAACTTATCAGAGTGAGGCAAGATCAGTGTGCCATTCATTAATGATTCCACAAGTCCCTTCGGCAGACGAGCTGCTGTAGCCTTTGAACTGCTGGAAGTGCATCCTCCAACATCAGCATCACCATGGCGAGCTTTCTTCGAATTGTGTGATGTCATCCCCACAGCACATTCAGCACTTGTGGAGACGCCCAGACTTTGTAGATAGAGTTTCCTCCCTACTTGGAGTTCTATGGAGCCAATGTATCGGAAGCAAAAGCCACACACCATACAATCAATCTGGAGACATCCACTCGAGCAACTAAGCACAGTTGAAACTTTGGAAGAATTACCGAAGACAGGACAAGACAAACTATATATTATAAGTGCACCTTGTTGGAAGAATGCTGAATACCAACAAGCATTTGGTCTTTAAAGACAAGCTCCCCTTCTTCAAAGTCCATATCAGCACATACACCTATACATACATTATCAACCAACCATTTTAATCTGAGAAATTTACACCAAGCTACTCAAATGCATGCAACTACCTGGTGAAACTTCGATAATATGTAAATTTCTCTACATTTCAAATTATACAATCCGGCTAAGCTCGAAACTTCTTTCCACGTTGCGAAAAGAAATCAAATTTATATACCTTTGCCATGAATTCCCTTTTCCACAACCTTCACGCCATGGCATTGCCTTGTAGATAGAAGCTCGTCAAAATACTCCTGAAAGAACATTAAAGCTCCTTAGAATCAATCAACACAGATTTCCAGAAGCAAAACCGAAATACCCAGAACTGAATTAATCAATGATGAGTGATTTTATAATAATTGCCTGGACTTGCTGATGAGACGGCGGCCGGAGAAGAACTGCAACTTGCTCCCAACAGCTGGCATCGATTGGACAGATTATCGTATCCATTTGAAAAGTTGAGTAAGTTTCTAGCTTGGACAGCTCCAACGTCGAGCAAAAGTAAAGCTTCGAGCTTGAACAGCTGCGGCGGCCAGCAGGCGGCAGCTGAGTTTCGGTATAGCGATGAATTGTCTCACAGTCCAAAGGTAATAGTGGAGAAAGCGGGGCTAATTACATAATGGTCACTTATATTTTTCGTTGTGACAAATCGATCACATTGAACTTTTTCGTTGGCACTAATTAACTACGAAGCAGATCAAGTGATCAACCACTCTCGAGATCTCCTTCTACCATTTCTCCAAAATCCTGAAAGCTCTGTTCTTTCTTCTTCAGGAGGAGAAAAATGCAGCAGACATTATGGCAATCAATTCAGCTCTACAAGCTCCCAATCCTGGAGATCGCTCTCTCAATGACACTAACCCTCCTCTCATCGACGATCCTCAAATTCCCAATCTTACTCCTCCATGGACTCCACACTTACATCCAGCCCGATGTAAACCCTTCCACTAACGGCGGCATCAAAGCCGCAATCCGGCGACCCTCCGAAGCAGACCCACAACCGAAGAGGAAAAGTAAGCAGTCCAAGGATAAGTTTGAGTTCGACGAGAATCAAGCTCAGATCTTCAGACTCAAGCTCGATTCAGCTCACCTCAATTCCAGACTCTACTTCAAGGACTACTGGTATTCCTTCACTTACTCTCTCATCGCTCTTTCCTGCTTGTTTCTCCACAATTACTCGGGAGAAAGAAATGAAAAAGAAGGAGAAGGAAAAAAGATTGGAGCTTTTGCTAATGGATCGTTGATTCCGGCGGTTTTGATCATTGTATCGCTGCTTAAAATGTTTGTTTCGTTAGGGAAAACTTCCTTTGAGCGATCGGCATCCAAGAAGTCTGAGAAGAGACTTGGGTTTCTGATGGGGGTTTTAGGGTTTGTGATTGGGTTATTAATTTGTTCTTCTCGGTTTGCAAGTTCTGTTCTTGATTTTGAATTGGGGTCATCATCAATTGATGGGTATGGCAAGTTCTTCGTTGCTCTAATGATGGGTTGTATTGCTGGGTTTCTCTACATGGGTGCTGGCAAGAATGCAAGATCGTTCTGGATCGGGACTGATCAGACTCGATCAAACATGGCGATAATCTCGTGTGGATGGCTCGGCAGAACGATTCTGTACGCGAATTACGTAACAGTTTTGCTCGCTGCATTGCTGTGGATTCGCCCGTTATCCGAGATTCTCCACCGTACTGGCAATGCTGACAGTTTGATTGGAAGTTTAGGGTTCCACCGATCTGAATTCGAGCAAATCAGAATGTGGGCGTTGCTAGGTTCGGCCGCCATTCAAATCGTGGCGCTAAGGCCGAACTTGCAGATGTTCTTAAACGAAGCCGTGTTGTCGTGGTACCAGAGGTTGCATGCTAGCAGGGTTCCTGATCTGGAATTCAGCAGAGCTAAAGTGTTCCTCCATAACCATTACTTGTGCCTTGCTGGTCTGCAGTTCTTCGCCCCTCCGGTACTGGTGTTCCTCTTTCTGGGGTTGTCGGGGATCGATGGGAATTCGTCGTTGAAGAGTGTTCGCGAGGTGATCTGTGGATCTCTACTGCTGATGCCTTGCACGGCTTTCATCAGAGACGTGGGTGTGTTTATGGCTTGGTGGGTTGTTTTCGTTTGGACGGTTTTCACTTCCACTAGCTTGCTGTTCTACAGACGCGGCACTTTGTACGTTTCTTGATCGTTTCGAGAGTGTTTTTGACAAATTTCAGAAAGCGAGAGTGTAATGCTTATACCAGGTTTTTCTTCGGCGACCTTTACTTTTGTACATTACGTTAACTTCAATCCGATTTTGTAGTCAGTGGTTTCACTGTGTTTCTGCACACAATTTCTGAACTTGCTGCAAATAACGCATTTCGTTGGATTTGTATGGGTCTTGGCTTCGTTTTCCGCTGCAAATTTGGGGCGGAATTGGCCTGATTTGTGGTTGATGTCGGACGCCACAGCCACACAAAGCCACATCTCCAAGTCCACTGAATTAGGGGGTTTAACTCCAACCTTTGAATTCTATTTGGAGAGGTCTAGAGTGTTGTTTTTCCAAGTCGGCATTGGACGAAATTCCGAACCTGGGCGAAATTCTGCCAGATATATTTTAGGGAGACACAGTGTCCGGACCTATTCTGCTAGATTTTCAGGCTGTCAGGAACCCGACAGTTATGCTTATGTGAATTATAGAAAGGATTATGGAAGAATTTATAGTCAAATTGAAACTTTCATGAACAATTCAATACCCTTTTAAAGGGTTATGCAGTGTTATTACAGGCACTGTCTAACGTGTAACTTTCACAGATATGCAGAAGTTCAGTTTCTCCACACAAACCTAACTTATAAACTTAACTAACTCAGAAGCTTTCAACTCTGGAACAATGAAAGCAGCGAAATACATACCCAACTTATACTTCTTTTTTCTTTCCATTACAATCAATCACACAACTCTGAATGGGCTATATAACCCATTGCAAACTTAATCGGAGCAATGTTTGATGCATCAGTCATACTGATCCAAAGAATTGCTCCAGTGATGTAGAGCTGACGACGTTTCCAGGGCACCGTTCGAGCTTCGTTGGTGAGACGTGGAGTTGATACTTGATAAATCTCTGCGAAAAAAAGCAGACACTGATGCAAATTAGAAGCAGGCTACTTCGCAATTTTTTATGATGAAGGCAGAAGATGCTGAAGGCAGAAGTTGCTGAAGAAGATTTTACAGCTAATTGGGTGACGATCTCAGGGCTGCTGTCGATATGCCAGTCCGGTTCCAGTTGTCGAGCGAAAGACGTTCTTCCAGTTTCTGTGCTGCTAAAGAGAACCTGCGAATTGGACGATAAGAGGCATCACTGTTGATCTGTTTTACTCTGCCAGCATCAATGGCATCAACAACCTATAGCTCATAGAGGTAGCAAAATAGGTTATCATTACCTTTTCTTTGACTAAACCACCGGAGGCGAAAACTCCTGCACTCTCCAAAGCATCAAGTACTTTCTTCTGCAGTGCAAAAGTGAAACAAAGAAGCAAGGAACATGCAATTGTGGCAGCCGAAATCGTGAGAATCGCTAGCAACACTACCCAGCTGAAAGATTAAATGAAATTTATGGCTCTACTTGATACGTAGCTATCCACAAGAGATCAAGCACATACTTCACTTTTGTCGTCAAGAACTCTTTCCATGAGATAAAGATCACAAAACTTGGTGATCTCCAACAACACTTCCAGAACAGAGGGTCTAACAGTTGCTTGTTTCTGTTCATTAGCAAAATTGAAGAAGTTATTCTTCCGCACAATCATATGCCTGAAAAAAACTCTATGCAAGCAATATGTTTACCTGGAGCTCTTCTGGAGTACTCTCTTCGAGGATTACCCCAAGCAAACGGCAAGTGACCTAAAGAAAGAACCATTACATCTTTAGGGAATCATCCTAACAAAATTAAATCTAGAGTAGAACCAAATCCTAAAGACCTCTCAAAAAAGACATCACATTGGTAAAGAAAAATTATGATACACCAGAATTGAAGCATTAGAAACATTACCTTTCTGCCTTCACTTAACTTTTGCCTCACTACTTGCCCCAAGGTGAGCTGAAAGAAAAGGAAACACACAGTCAAGAATATGAAGCTCCAGCATATAGTTGAACTTGCAAGAATGCAGAAGTTGCTCACTTTTACAGGCTGGAAGAACTCATCAACGACATTCTGGGTTCTCAAATCGTCCGAAGATGAGCTGTCTCTGGAAGGCATCGATTGCGTGGCACCTGCAGAAGAGGTGCTCGTTGTAGGAGCTTGTCTTTTCGGTTGCCTTCTCTGGGGCGGACTAGGTGACCTCAACAATCTCCATGTGAACACCATTGCTAGAGCAAGACTTGCTACTGCCCCGACAGACCTCGAATCCTGACATGAAATGTAGCATGGTAAGAAACCCCCTATTGGGATCGAGCCTTCAGCCCACACGTAAGCAACAAAACCGCAACCAAGCTGAAGAGACCATAGTAGTAACATCTAAATGGTTAATAAGATCATTGATTTATCTCCAAATTTGCCTCGAATCTCTTTGTTGTCTCTATGACTTGATTACTTGGTAGAAACACTGCCTAATAGAGTTTCTTCCTTTAGGCGGTTCAACACAGTACAGCTCTACTGTAAACCCGCCAAAATTTCCCATAAATGAAACTTCCACAGATCAATGCAGAACCCCTAAACTTGATTTGGAACAAATTGACCGATCATTTTCACGAACTAATTGAACAAAGCAAATGATGATCATTCAGTGAAGAGATATTATCGAATCAGAGACGCTAAAAAAAAATTCCACAGTCCAGGAAGCGGGGATAAAAGTGGAAGAGAGAGCGAGGTAAAAGTAGGAGAAGAACCAGATTACGGAGTGAGATCGGAATGTAATTCGACATGTTGAAGCTCAAATAAGCTCCGAATCGCTTAATCAGCTGCAAGAGCTCTTCAATCGCGAGCAGAGAGATGTGATGATGCTCGGTTAGTCAGAACCAGACCCAACCGGCCGGTTGAACCATGAAAAGCATTACATCGAGCCTAAACCGATCTGATCCAGTAAAAAAATTAGGGATAATTGTCATTTGATCCCTGTACATTACTGAAGTAACAATCACCCTCTTGTTCTACTAGATTGTCCATCTATCTCCTATGTCGTGTCCTCCCGTTACATTTTCGTCAATAATTCGTCTATGCTGATGCGGCGATGAGTCAGCATCCTAATCGGCTTAATTAATAATAATCGATTAATTCTGAAATGTACTAATTTTTTTTCTATATCTCTTAAATCTCTTTCTGAGTTCCAACATCCTATCACCTTACTATCAACATCAAACCCCATAGCCAGAGGGTTAGTTAACAAAGAACAATACAAGATCAATGAAGCTTTCATTAGCTGCCCCCAAAAAGATGAAAAAAGGGGTCAAAGAGTTGATCTTTCTCTCTATACATTGTGATCACTGGAAGCAAGTAACTTCAGCTTCTCATCCTCCATTGACATCTCACTCATTGACACCTGCTGTTGCTGCTGGCTGGCTGCTGATTTCAAACTCATCTTGTTCCGCTCGTTCTCGACCCGGAAAAACACCCACTGGAACCGCCTGAAGATCTCCAGTGCAGTTATCACGAATACCGTCAGGTAGTTGTGTCGTAGATGAGCCGAGAGCTTGTATGTCCATGTGCACCGCAGGATCAAGTTGCTTCCAATCACCCAGAAGTAAACCTGGAATTGAGTTTGGTATATCGAATTATCAATCATTGTAATGTAAGGGTCACTTCACGTAGATTCGATGTCAACATACTGGTCACCTTTACATATGTTAAACGAAGGTCGATTTGGCCGTTGATTTATAGCATTTGAGTTTGATGCAACTTACCCATTTCCGGCCATGCAATAAGTATGAACAGAGACTTGGTCTGTTGAACTTGAAGATTCGAGTGAAGCCACTGATGACAAAGAGGGAAAGAACAAGATCAATCAGAGTTCCATCGGATACTCTCGTTAAGGAAATGTAAACAATGACATACCTCAAGTCCCAATCGCGGGTGACGTCCCAGTAGAAGGAGTACAAACAGTTCAAGAAGCTTGAAAGAAGCCAGAGCGGACGGTAAAAGTTTGTCCACCTATCAGGTAAGACATGATACTTCAATGCTGATAGGAAAATGACTGGGACTGCAGTTGAATACTTCAAGGCTGAGAGAAAGCACAAGGAATCGAACGTCAAGCTGACAAATCTCTGGCATGCATTACCGAGTAGATGAAATGAACTATACCGTTGAAAAGAGATGTTTTCTCCTTGGTGTCCTTATACTGTCGAAGACACTGGAATAGCCTAAACAGGTAGGGAAGAACGAGGACCAAAGGGATTGCAACAGAGTGACTACCACAAATCGAGTCAGCTTCAAACCAAGCAATGGTTGCAACCTGCACATGTTCGAACGAATTAACAGCAAGAACAATAGAAAGTTATCTCATCGAAACCACCACGGAATACTCTAGGCACAGGTATTAGAATGCTTCAGCCAAAAGTTACCAACCTGTCGATGAACCATTCGGCATACTGAACGCTCCAGATCTGAAAAGACCTGCATGGGTACAGGAAAATATTAAGAGTCTCTTCCAGAGGAATTCTGAAGAGACTGTTTCCTAAATTTCGTATCATCTTTTACTGAATCAAAAAACACTTTCATCATTTACAGTCTACGGAACTATTAACCAATCTTACCAAGGAGATAGACAATTGCAAGTAGCAAAATATTATTACCGAGTAAAGGATATGCTGCATACCTTTGACATGGAAGTTAAGATATCAGCCAAGAAGAAGTCGGCAAACGAAATTGCCTGCAGCCGGAAAATATTGCATGACGTTAACAGTTTGCAAATCCACTAGAGTAACAAAAGGCATCTGATTTCTTCAATCGGTGTACAAACAGAGTTCCAGGGGAAAAAATTCACAGATATGTTACAGGATACAATCATACAACAATGAGATTTGACTATGCAATACATGATTAAAGGTTACATGCCTGTAGAGGAAAAAGTATCCGCCAAATAGTCCTTAGCAAGAAGTAGCGTGATGACAAGTAGAATATATCAAAGGGAAATATCAGAATCATTGTAACAGCACAATAGAGTAGAACCTGCAAGAAAAGAGGAGAGCTTTGAGCATGCTTAGTCATGTACCGTGGATATCTATTGATTTCATTTTCCTTTAATGAAACAAGACAAACCGAGCATAAGCATTCATAAATAACTAAAAGGAGCTTCTATTACACTGGTTGGGAAGCTGCCAACGACACTTCTCCATGAGAATACAGGTAGAGGTAGGCCGTCATGCTACTTGGGACAACTATTGTCATCCACATCGCAATCTGCAAAGATCAAAAGGCCCAGAATGTAAGATAAGCAGTATACTATAAGATCTACATAGAAAAAAAAATTAAGAATGGTCAAACCTTCCATATTTCTCTGTATGTGAGGTGACTTTGGTCAAGGTCAAATATCCTACCGTAACTGACTGTTGACTGTGAAAAGACCCACAAATTAGCTCCCCAAAGCCAAACCGCAAATGCCTGTAATATTAAAGACAGATTGTTCATTGTGTGCAAAAAGGAAAGTCAAAGCCAGCATTTAAAACATCAAACATTAAAGTCCCCTACCACAAGAAGAAGAGGATTGTAGTACAAGAACACCTCATACAGAAAAAGGTCCCGGAGATTCGCACTCATTCTCATAACAGAGCCCCATCCAATCTGCAATACATTTGCTGCCCCATATTAAGCAAAAACCAGTGAAACAAACTATCCAAAGGAATATCATATGAATATCATGAACCAACCCAATCTGAAAGAATGCAGTACGTTGATTGACTCACCTTACAGCAAACAAAACCCCATAGGAAGAACAAGAACACCTGACAAACAAAACATTTTGGGTTATGAAGTTGTTCATGCATAAACTGATAAACATAACCCGGTTTATGGCAGATAACACGAGTTTGAAGAGGCGGCATGCAGAATTGATTATGATATTTACTCAACAATACACAGATAGTGGTCGAAATCTGGTCCAAGCCCATCGGACTTAGCTACGATTAATGCAACACAAAGAAGCCATAGATAATATTTTCCAGTTTACGTCCTTTATTGACTAGAAGCTAAACTAAGCAGGACAAACTCTAATTGACTACAGAAGTGAAACCAATTCCAAACGTCTCAAATTCACTGGCATCCAAATTCTCATCAACCATTACACTGCCAATAAAAGAAACAACCTCCATACAATAATCTGGGACACAAGGAACTTAAGAACACCTTCGATAACAGTCTAACTCCGGCCCCAGTCTATCCGATTCAGCCAGGATTAGCGCAAAACAAAGAAAATTAGATAAAAGTCCCAATCTAATAAGCTAAAAATATCGGGACAAACACTCATTGACTACAGAAGTGCTCATCGAGCATTACCCTAGCAACCAAAAGGAACAAGATCAGTATAAGAATGTAAGGTATAAGGAACTGAGGAACACCTTGAATCTCCACAGCAGTACTGGAGACGGTATCATAGCAGCTGCAGCACTCAACTGAACGGGAAGACTCTTCAAGTTATCAGACTCTGATGAAGGTGAAAACCCTTCTTCCGTACCATTTCCATGCTCCCCACCTAATAATAGACATAACTAAAACCAATTACACTTCCTTATCACAGAATTACAAGCTTCAGCAAGAAAATGGAAAAGTTTTAAATTAAATTCAAATTTCCAACTTATGTAATTAGCTACCAAGATCAAAGACAACAGGTCGGCTACCAGACTTCCTCAAATGCGGACTGTTTCCAGGAGGAATCACTTGGCCTCCGAACATCAGATGCTATAAAAAGCAATTCAAATCTCCCCCCACTTCGCCCTATCACCATTGACAAATCAATCAGCTCACAAAACAAAATGACGAGAGAGATTCATCAATCAAAGAGTACACTTACAGAGAAAACTAGGAAGTGGGTTTTGAAACTCGGATTTCCAGTGGTGGGATTTGTTCAGATTCGAATTGTTTTTCAAGGTTTCGAAGCTTTTGGATCTCACCCACCCTAAAGGGAACGATGGTTCTTTCCTTTGTCAGTTTTTTGGGTTTGGAGGGAAAGAAAATGAAAGGATGTAGGAGGAAGGGGTTAATGTGACAATTCTGGATTTTTCTGAGGACTAGTTTGCAAATATGAAACGGTATAAAATAGGCGCGTTTTGTTGTTTTCGCGCTCTCGTTACAAAACCGTTGGGTTTGGGTTTGATTCTCCGGCGTCGCCCCTATCGTTCTGGAGCCACCGCTTCTTCGGAATTTGATTCCCCGGCGTCGCCCTTATCGTTCTCTCTCTCTCTCTCTGCATACAATAACAAAAGGTAAACCCCTCTCTTTCGTAGAAATCGTGTTTCAGTACTGAATCTTGGTCTAGATTTGTTAGGGTTTGTTTGTGATTTGCTTGGTTTCTCGTTGTCCTATCTTGTTCGGCTGTAAGTAGTAATTTTTTTAAGAACACATTGATTGGCAGGCAACAAGATAGCATATTAATTCTTCTTCTGGTACTGATAATGATGGAGTGATGGAGAAGTGGCCATCTTCCTTGAGAAACAAGAACCTGTACTTGTCGTTTGCTGGGAATACTAGGATTTTTGGGATTGGGATTCACACTTTCGCTCTCGACCACGACGACATGATAACTGATGATCCTAATTCTCTTAAAGAAATAGGAAAAGCAGATGTTATTGGTAGATGGAATCTCATCAAGGATTATAGTCTTCCTGTTTCAATGGGTATTCTTGACAAGGATTCTGAAGTTTACATGATTGGCGGAGAACATGCTGATCACAACACACCTTGTCATGGAATCACCAAAGAATGTTTGCAAAAACCATATTTTTCCGAGACGGTGTATGTTTGCGAAATACCACATCTTGGTGGTCACCCAAGCTTCAATTTTGTTCTTCAGTACCTAAGCTGCGTAAGCCCGCTCCAATCATCACGAAGCATTTGGGGGAAATATACGTCCTTTATGGAGGGCGGTCGTATATTAGATGTTGGCATGGTGAGGCCAGCGAATCAGACAACTGCTTTGTGGTATTGAGCAATGATGGTAAGGAATGGAACCCTCTTACTTCTCCTCCCTTCTACGCTGAAGGCAGTGAGAAATTCCGTATCTCTCTCAAGCTGTGGTATTTGGGTGCTTTTGGGAGCAAGCTGTGTATGAGAATTGGACAGACATTGTATTGCTATGATGTTAAGAAGGATGTGTGGGAAGAGAATCTTAAGTTAAACAAATGGAGACTTCTAGAAGGCTCAATAACCTTGTCGGCGTTATCAACAGAGTCGTCTTATGTTGTCATCTGTATTGACGCTCTTGATACGGAACTGCATCATGGAATCTATGCTGTGTTGGTAGATGGAGAGGGGAATACATCAGGCTTTCAAGTTGTTCATGAAACAACTGGAGCCCACGATAGCATTACCTCTTTTAAGCTGATTGAACTGGAAACTGGGGAGGAGAGTGATGGTAGACGCAACTGCACATTTGCAGTGGTGTTTAACTCATGTTGCAGCATGACCGGATTGACAGTGTTTAGGGGTCTCTCTGTCATCATACTTGGGCAAGGAAGTGGAGCATGTGGCAAGACGACCGAAAAATGACCAGTTTGTGGAGGGTAATTTATTGAAAGGATGAGGTCTTGGTAAACCGCCGGTATTTAATGGCGAATCAATTTGACATCCATGCTTGCGTTATGAATGACGCCTTCTTCAAGTAGGTAAGGTGCGCGTGTAGTACTCTAGTTATACATTACTTCTGCATTATCATCGATATTCCTCCCATTGCTTGCTCCTGTTGTAGCATCTTCGTTCCTTCCATAATCTTGCATTTGCTTGCAGGACCTCTTTCTCACTGTTGAATGCTGGTTGGTGTCATGCTCTGCCAACATGACCGGAAGTTGTCTCATGCTCTGCCAACTGTTCATCAGCTACCGATTTCTTCAAGAGCACCTACTTTAATAGATTCAGACTTTAGAGGATTGGGATAATCAGGCTCAATATATTTCTAGGGAAGTCGTCTCGGTTTGTGAACAGCCCTGCCCATGAGGCGTAGTCGATGGACAACAGATGAATATTTATGTGCTACTCCTTGTTGGTCCCAAGGGACGGAGGAGGCTAGGTTAGAAACAAGCTGCTACATCATCGATCGAAAACTCGGAGACGACTCATCGAGGGTGCAAATCCGTGATGGACACATCATTTATAGACAATTGCAGTAGTGGTTCTGATTTGGACTGAACAAGTTCATCTCCATTAGAATTCTTCTGGCATTCTTCATCATCATTATCATCATCTTCTGCTTCTAAACTTTCTCCTCTGTTTACGAAGAAGGCAGGCTCCAAAGGTGTTGGATAGGTGACAGTATGGCTGCTCAACATCATTACAATTTCCGACACTGTTGGCCTATCCGCAACCGACTCTTGAACGCATAGCAAACCGATGTGTATGCACTTCAACACCTCCACGTTCACGCACCGGTTCCCTATCGTTGGATCTCTCGCCTCTAGAGCCATCCCATTTCTCCATTGATCCCATACCTGTGCATTCAATAACTAAATATTCATCGACTTTCAAAGACAGTTTATAATAAGTTTATATAACATTCCTTAACAGATACTAATAAGTTGTTGTGAAATGTTGCTTACGTGACTCTGAAGATTCATGGAGTTTCGGATCTTGTTCCTCCGGCCCGTCACAAGCTCCAACAGAAGGATACCGAAGCTGTACACAATCATACTTGACTGAAAAGTGGCCGTGTCTAGCATACTCTGGTGCCACCCACTTCAGTTCATGAAAAGGAACAAAGTAATGTTGTTATATGAGCGAGGGGGACGCCAAGGTACTAATGCAGTACGGCTGGACACCAAACACCGGGGTAGCGACTATGCTGAACTACTGCGACCGGGTAGTACACGACTTCTTGCCTGCATAAAAAACAAAAACAGAAACAAAAAGACAGGACAGAAGTTCTTGAAGTAGTCAGTTCACATGATCTCCGTGCCTGAAGCAAGGAAAAGAGGAATTGGAAAAAGAAACAAAAATTTTACCGTAACCAAATGAAGAATTAGTGGATGTCGAGTTGGGCTGCATCAATGGAGGAGACGTAGAAGAGCAGCCTGGGGGAAGCATTTGCGATCGAAAGAAAGGATATGTCTTGTACCTAAGATTGCAACTCAGAGCGAACAATCTCCCGCCAGCAGCATCACCTAAGATCTTCGGAACATAGTCCGAGACAACTTGAAGACAATGCATGCAATCCGATGCAGAAATGTCTAGCGTACACTGCACCATCCCATATAAATCCGGGAAATCCTTATATTTACTTCTCCCAACAGCCAGCTTCGAACGATCACTTGCAGCAACCGACGAAATATTCTTGAGAAACCCCTTTATCTGAACGTTGTAAGAGTCCCCGTACGACAAGTTCAACGAACTCATCATCGTGATCTGGGGGAGAGCATCGGCGGTGGAGAAGAAGTTCCAATCAGCATACTGCAGCGTACATCGGTCATCGAACATGGGAGCCTCCTTTTGGTTGGGGCCAAGCTCTGTGATCTGTGTAGAGAAGTTGCTTGCACATGAATTGCAGTCTTCTGGTGACGTATAGCCTCTACATCGAGTCCATACGAGACTTCTTCAGAGCCTTGAACAGTTATTGAAGTAGTGAAGTAGCCTGTTTTCGAGGCGTTTGAGGCTAACGATGAGAGAGTCAGGTTCAGGATTTGGTGGTAAGGACTTAAAGATGTGTAGTTGTCAGTGTTGCACCTGAAGAACTGTGCATTTAGCACATGGAACAGACACGAAATGATGAGCAAGTTAGCAGCTTTTTGCTTCATGATTTCGATCGAGTTGTGTGCTCCGGATCAACTGTCTGACAGATAATAAGGAACTCGATCTCACATTGTTTTTCTAACTTCAGAAAATGGACCATTTCAGTCAAGATATTACCTGTCAGCATTGTACAGAACTTCTTTAACTTTCTGCCTGTCTGGTTTCATTCTCTTGGAATGTTTTCAAGCATCCAAGCGTAACGCCAAGGGGAAAAACCTGTTATAATATAGTGAAGAAGAAATGGAATATTCTAAATTGCCACAGCCGACAAGATTCTTAAATTATAAAATGGCAACAACGTTGAATGAAACCAACATAAGGAGAGTGATCTCACGGCCGGCCAAACTGAAAGCAATAGGATGTAGGCCACTTCAAATTGTATATGCACTCACATTGTAATCAATAATATCCATGGTATCGGAGCTTCGAGTTTCGAGTTTAACCTGTACCGCCACAGTCTCTTACTTTTCTATCTTCTACTTCTTGGTCCCTTTCTTCTTCATATTCTTAGGCCTGTAGGCTAGTATTGTAGATTGCAGATGCACTAGTAAAAGAAAATCTTCATGGTATCAAAGCGTCGAGCTTAACCTATACCACCACGGCGTTTTATTATTCCTTGGAGCCCAAGAAAGAAGTTGTTGCTCTAGACAAGATGAAACAGCTCGTAAAATTTTAGCTCCACTGGACTGTTGGATCTTCGATTTAAGAAATACCTGGCGGCCTGACAGAAACACGAATCTGGACTTTTAATTTTTGGGTTTAAGCAACCTTGTAATGTTCTTACTTTGGTCTCAAATTAAAATAATCAATTGTATTCAATTTCAAGGGATCCTGAAGGGTTAGCCAGTGTTATATATCTTCTTTAGATCGAGTAATCTCAGAATCTTCATTTGAAGAATCTGGAGGAGTTGTGTTCTTGGTGTCCGAAATTCCGGTTAGTAAAAGAGGTGGACATAGCTTTGTATAGCTTCCAAGCTTCAAAATGACATCAGACATTGTCGGTCTCTTCTCAGCTGCTTCTTGAACAGATAACAGTCCTATGTTAATGCACTTCAGGACTTCATATTTCTTAAACTCTTCGCCTATGGTCGGGTCCAGTATCTTCAACGCTGTTCCGTTAATCCAATGCCTCCATGCCTGCAACAATCGAACTATCAAGTTAAACACGAATGCGTGATATAAAAAATTTAGCTGCATTAATACTTACATAGCTTTGAAGATTCCTGGAATCCTGGAAGCTAGAGTTCTTTCTACCTGTTATGATCTCCAACACCAGAATTCCAAAGCTATAGACGTCGGATTTAGTCGAGTAGCGCCCTCGAACTGCATACTCCGGTGCCATGTAGCCACTGAAAAAAAAGAACAGCTATCTGTTATGTTCTGCCTAAAGTTCAAACCATTCATGCACTTTAAAAATCTGAAATATTTATAAGAATCAAGGCTTACTATGTGCCTATTATCCTATTGGTAAAGCAGTGATTTCTCGATCCAGGAAACAGTCTCGCCAGCCCGAAATCAGAAATTTTAGGTGTCATAGACTCGTCCAGCAAAATGTTGCTGGCTTTCATATCGCGGTGAATGATCTTTAGTGGGTGTTCCTCGTGCAGGTACAACAATCCTCGAGCAATCCCGACAATGATATTGTACCTCATTTCCCAAGTGAGTTTCTGCCTTCTCTTCTCATCTGTCTCGACCAAGATACAAAGGCTATAATATCAGTAATCTATCCTATTCGACCATCTCTATGCAGGGAAATGTTTGCTCGTACCGAAAAGAAACTTGTCCAGACTCCCATTCGGCAAGTATTCATAGACAAGAAGCTTTTCCTCTTCTTCAATGCAGAATCCTACCAGCCTCACCAGATTCTGGTGCATCAGTTTAGCAACAAACATCACTTCTGTCTGGAGCTCTTCTAGACCCTGCTTCGAGCTAGTCGATAGCCTTTTCACAGCTATTTCTTGCCCATCCAGCATTTTCCCCTGGTTTTTATTTAACAATTTTCACAGACTAGTTCAAACCTGTTATAAAACCTACATAACCGCTATATACCTTATAAACTGGACCGAAGCCACCTTGTCCGAGCTTGTTTCGATCTGAAAAGCTTTCGGTTGCTTGTCTGAGTTTATCAAACTCAATGAACAGCAACTCCAAACTTCTCTTGCCATCTCCAACTGTTAGAAAATTAAGACACATCTTCAACCAAATTGAAGGATACATACATACCAGACATAATATAGGAAAAGAGTTTAATAAGCTTTGATTAATTACCAACTGTATTATTCTGTCTCCACAGAAACAAGGAGCTATACACACCAGTTATCAGTATCAAGACAAAAATGACAGCAATGAGTAGTATAATCATGGTCTTGAAGGTTTTCCCTGCAGATATAGGAAATGAGATTTGCAGTAGAAGCAAAGAAACCTTTACATAAGTTTATCGCTCGCCAACCATGGTTTGTCGAGTGATGTGGAGTTGGGGGTAAAGGCTGAGAGGTGGGCGGTGGCGATGCAACTGCGAAAAACTGATAGAAATCGACCCGAAGATTGCAACTTTGAGCAACTAACAAGCCAATTTCACCTTGGCCCATCTTGTCCGGGGAAACCACATACCTCGTTGCAATGTCGTCGAGACAAGTTAAACAGTCACCTCCTGATATGCCTTTAGAGCATTGCACCATACCATAGATGTTCCGACCATCGATATCAGCAGTAGTCATCATCCCAGAATAGACCCTGGAAGTACTAGCTGCAGCAAATGGCGACAGAGACTTAAGAAACTGCTCTAGCTTTCCTTCCAAGGCAACACGACCGGCTGGACCAATGGCACCATACTTGTAGAGACGCGGCTCGCTGTCCATGGTCGAGAAGAAATTCGAGTCCGAGTACTGTAAAGAACACTTGTCGCTGTCTATAGAACTCCGCTTCTGGTTAGGACACGTTCGAACGATCTCAGCGGCCAGATTGCTTGCACAAGCTTGGCAGGCGTCTGTGGGAGTGTACCCTCTACACTGGACTTGTCCGTAGACCGAATCAGGTCTCCATCCAATGGAAGTAGTGATGTAATCCGACTGAGATGCATTGGCAGCTAAGGATGTTAAGGCGAGGTTTAGGTTCTGCTGGTATTGACTCCCAAAAGTGTAATTCGTATCGGTCACACAAGTTACTGTGGCAGCCTGGACATGATGAATCCATGGAAGTATGAAGAGGAGAGTGAAATGTAGAAGATGAAGCTGCATTGTATTTTTTTCATCAGCTTTGTTTACAGAGAAAGAGAAGGGGAATAGTCAATAAGAAACAGACCTCTCAACCTTTGTTTACTATCTTTCTGCAGCTTTCTACTTGTTGGAATCTGAACAAAAAACTTCCTAACTAGGCCTTGTTTGGTATCGGATAACTCGAATATAACGATATTCAATGTTATTAGAAGTATTAAAAACCGCTGGAAAAACACATTTACGTTAGTCTCTCTCTTTTGAGCGTTGTGTTGACTCGATCGGAGACCAAACTATGTCAGTGAACATAACCGGAAAAATAAAAAAATTCTTGTTTGGTACGGTATATAGCTCTCGAAGCCGCCTTTTAAATGGTTGACCATTGTCACTGAAACGTTCTTTCTTTTCGGGAAACTGAAAAAGTGAGGGCAAAACCGTCCGTTCGAAATGATATTTGGGAGGATATTAAAAAAGCTCTTTTTTGAAGAACTTTGAATATTACAATTTTAGCCATATTCAATATCTCCGAATAACTAGCTATTCGAGCTCCGAAATATAGAGATATCTCGAATAGATAACTATTGGGTGATATTGAATTCAAACGAGGCCTAGTAGAGTATTTTATATAGGTCCAACTAAAAACCTCCTAAAGGATCTCATGAACTGATTTTGGAATCTGCAGGCCACCCTCTAACCGCCTGCTGCTCTGCAGAAAAACATTGTATATAATTATATTTTTGATGTTAATCACCAGGAAATAGACAAGAACCTTAAACACAGAGCTAAAGCCAAGAAAGTATCATTATAATGCCGGCCAATAACGAGGAAATAAACAAGAACAAGACAGTATAAGATCATTGTGTTTCCAGCCAATAATAAAGAAATAAACCGAGCATTTTCGGAGCCGTTCGTTTGCCTCTCTGTGCCAAATTGACAACTCTTGATGGAAATGAGACAATAAAAATGTTGAGAAAATTGTGCTAGCAAAATTTTTTGAAATCCAAGGGACGGTTAAGGATAGTATTTTACCGTACCAAGGTGCACGGTGTAAGATGGAACAGTTTAACTAACTAACAAGTCAGCAGTTCGGTAACTAACTAACTAACTCAACGAGGGTATAAATCTGTGATGGAGACATCATTTAAAGATAGTTGCAATGGTTCTGATCTGAAGTGAGTAGTTTCTTCATCGTTATTGTCGTCTTCTGCTTCGAAACTCTCTCCTCTGTCTATGAAAAAAGCAGGCTGTGAAGGTGTTGGATAGGTTACAGTATGGTTGCTGAGCATCATAACGACTTCCGACATTGTTGGTCTATCAGCGAAAGATTCTTGGACGCAAAGCAAACCGATGTGTATGCACTTCAACACCTCGGTGTTTGCACATTGGTTTCCCATGGCTGGATCGCTCGACCGTAGAGCCACCCCTTTGCTCCAATGATCCCATACCTATTGTTCAAAAGTTCACCATGTTTTAGTGTTAAGGTGAAAAAAGTAGTTTGTAAGCCTTTGTGAAAATGCATACATGACTTTGAAGATTCATCGAGTTCCGGATCTTGTTCCTGCAGCCTGTTACTAGTTCCAGCACAAGGATACCAAAGCTGTAGACGTCGGATTTGGTCGAAAAGTGGCCGTGTCTAGCATACTCTGGTGCCATGTAGCCGCTTCAGTTCACGAAACAACCAAGTAATGTAAAAAAGGTAACACCAAAGTTAGAATTCACAACTCTGAAGAGGTTTACATGACTTACCAAGTTCCTGCAATTTGAATTTCATTCCCATGGAAAAGTCTGGCTAACCCGAAATCAGAAATTTTGGGACTCATGGACTCATCCAGTAGAATGTTGCTCGCTTTCAGGTCACGGTGGATGATCCTGAGCTGTGAATCTTCATGCAGGTATAGTAGTCCTCGAGCAACGCCGATGATGATGTTGTACCTTGTTCCGAAATCCAGATCAACTCTTCTTTTAGGATCTAACTTGTTCAGCAAGGTAGTAAAACTACAGTTAGTAACTACAGTTATTAATTTACGAAACGAAAAGATAAAAGAGCAATACCATATAAAATTTTGTCAAGGCTACCATTAGGTAGATATTCATACACCAGAATCTTCTCGTCTTCTTCGAGACAGAATCCTAGCAATCTTACAAGGTTCCTGTGCAACAGTTTGGCTATCGATGACATCACTTCTGTTTTAAGCTCTTCCAGGCCTTGCCTCGAGCTGGTCGACAGTCTCCTGACAGCAATTTCTCGCCCATTGGACAGCTTTCCCTGTAGATATACGAGAAAATTTGATCGCAAAAAATCAACGAAATTTATACGAGAAAAATCAATGAAACTTATCGTGATGAATCATACGGATCTCAAGTCTACAGAGTAAAGGCTACCTTGTAAACGGTACCGAAACCTCCTTCACCTAGTTTGTTTTCTGAAGAAAAATCCCCTGTTGCTGCTTTCAGAACATTGAGGCTGATTATAAGTGATTCAGCTCTTCCGTCATCACCATTGTTACCTCGATTAATGCTCGAATCCCGGACATGAAGGAAGTAATAAACAATGGCAAAAACGAGAGCAAACACAGATAGTACTGAAGCCAACACAGATATGGTCACTAAAACAACAGTTCTGGCCTTCGAGTTCTTTCCTGCATAACAAAATATGATTCTCATAAACTCTATGAATGAATGATACAAGTATGAATTAATCGAAACATGAATCACCATAGCCATTGGTCGGGTTTGTTCTGGTAGATGTAGAGTTGGGTTGCATCAACGGAGGAACGGTAGAAGAGGCAGCAGGCGGCGAGATTTGCAGTCGAAAGAAGGGATAAGTCTCATACCTGAGATTGCAACTAAAAGAGAACAATCTTACACCAGAAGCTGCCACAGCAATACTCCTTGGTATATAGCCCGAAACTATTTCGAGACAATTCAGGCAATCAGAGCCAGAAATGTCCAGTGTACACTGCACCATACTATACACATACTGAAAATCTTCATATCTACTTCTCCCAACAGCTAGCTTTGAAGGATCACTTGCAGCCTTGAAGGACAGATTATTTAAAAACCCTTGTAAATGAACCTTGTAAGAATCCGGGTACGATAAATTCACCGGACTGGAAACCATAATCCTCGGGTGGACATCAGGAGTAGAGAAGAAGTCCCAATCAGCATACTGAAGCGTACAAAGTTCGTCGCATATGGAAGCTTCTTTTAAGTTAGGACAAAGTTGCGTGATTGTAGCAGATAGTGTCTTTGCACAGGTTGTGCAGTCTTGGGATGAGATGTAGGCTCTGCATTGTACGAGTCCGTAGGAAACTGCAGAGGCATAGCGTGTTGAAGTAGTGAAGTAGCCTCCTGTTCGAGATGCGTTTGCTGCTAACGACGAAAGAGTTGTGTTCAGGCTTCGGTGGTAAGGGCTGAAGAGTGTGTAGTTGTTCAAGTAACGGTCACAGACGAAAAATGGGGAGAGTTGTGCGTTTGTAGAGTGGATTACATGGAAAAGATTTGCAATGCAGAACAAGTGAAGAGCTTTTAGCTTCATCGGTCTCTTTCTTGCAGAGAAAGCGAGTAACAGAAAGCCGGATTCGAGATAGCGTGGTGTACAAGATATAATAAGGAACTCTCTCACATTGATTAGTTTTTACACTTTGTTACAGAAGAGAAAAATATTTATTAGCTGTCAGCATCAAACCAAACCTTAACATCGATCGATCCGGCAGTGGTTGGTTTCATTCACAAAGTATGTTTTGTGTATCCAGGCATAACTCCAAAGACAAAGCTCCTCTAGCATAGTAAGTAATTGCCGGAAAGATTCTTAAATTTCATCAAGCCGGCCAAACTGACAGCAACAAGAAGTAGACAACCTCAACTTCTATGAAAGTTCAGTTACAGATTTAGTTTTATATTTTCTGGTTTTTCATGTTCTTTTGTTGCTGCAAAAGTTTAGGTCATGCATGTAGCATGTAGCATTTAGCACATCTACAAACGATGATGCCTCATCGTTGGACGATCATTGTCTATACAAATTACCATACGAGTAGCGGTGATATCAAATCGAGCAGCTGATTCGTGTTGGGATAAAAGTTGACTTGTTTGAGACTCAGCTCGATTTTAAAAGAAACGAGCTTGAGGCATGGTATGCTGAAACGGAATAGAGAAACTTACTTTTGTTCTCATTTCCACCTTGAAGAAACAATCTTTTTTCTGACAGCTGTGGTATCTTCGTTAGAGCCAGTGACATCAGAATCTACATTTGAAGAATCTAAAGCGGTATAGTTTTTAATATCGAAATTTCCAACAGTTAGCTTTGTGTAGCTTCCGAGCTTCGAAATGACTTCCGACATGGTCGGTCTCTTCTCAGCTACTTCTTGGACAGACAACAGTCCTACGTTGATGCACTTCAGGACTTCATCTTTCTTAAATTCTTCACCTAAGATTGGATCCAATATTTTCAACGCAGTTCCATTAATCCAATGCTTCCATGCCTGCACGAACAGAAGGGCAAAGTTCAATCCAATGCCTGAAAAGGGTCAATCAGCCTACTTAGCTACATTAACTTACATAACTCTGAAGATTCCTCGAGTCTTCGAAACTAGAGTTCTTTCTACCTGTTATAATCTCCAAGACGAGAATTCCAAAGCTATAGACATCAGATTTAGTAGAGTACCGTCCTCGTACTGCATACTCCGGTGCCATGTAACCACTTTCAGCAATCACAAACGGAAGAGCTACACGTTAACGTTTCGAATTTCATGAATATTTAAGAAGAAGTTTTGAATGTTCGAGGCTTACTATGTGCCGATGATCCTATTGGTAAAGCAGTGATTCTGCGTTCCGGGAAAGAGTCTTGCCAACCCTAAATCAGAAATCTTTGGTGTCATGGACTCATCCAGCAAAATGTTGCTGGCTTTCATATCACGGTGAATGATCTTTAGCGGGTATTCCTCGTGCAAATACAGCAATCCTTTCGCAATCCCGACTATGATGTTGTACCTCATTTCCCAAGTGAGTTTCACACTTCTCGTCTGATCTGTCTCGACCAAGATTCAAAGACTATAGTATCTGTCTCGACCAAGATTCAAAGACTAAATGCAGGGAAATTTACTCGTACCGAATAGAAATTTGTCCAGACTTCCATTTGGCAAGTACTCATAGACAAGAAGCTTTTCTTCTTCTTCAATGCAGAAGCCTATCAGCCTGACTAGATTCTGGTGCATCAGTTTAGCAACCAACATTACTTCTGTCTCGAGCTCTTCTAGACCCTGCTTCGAGCTGCTTGATAGCCTTTTCACAGCTATTTCTTGTCCATCCCGCGTTTTCCCCTTGTTTGAATTATAAGAAAATTCGAAACTATAGTTGAGATATTAAAATTATCATAGGTGCCAACGGGCAGTGATTAATCTATGGTTTAGATAGTATGAAATTGAACCGATTGGCTCGACATGTACCACACAGTTACCTTATAAACTGGACCAAAGCCGCCTTGTCCAAGCTTGTTTCCATCTGAAAATTTGTTGGTTGCTTCTCTAAGTTTTCCAAATTCGATCAATAGCGACTCCAAACTTCTGTTGCTCCCTCTACCAACTCTACTCCTCATTTGTTTCCGCCACAGTAAGACGCTATAGATACCAGTTATCAGTACCAAAGCAAAAGCTGCAGCCATGACCACCAACATTATCATAATCTTGGAGTGCTTCTTTCTTGTTCCCGGGGGGGCTAACGAAGAACCGTCGCTTGTCGATTGGTTTCTTCTTCCATCAAGTTCTGAATCTGACGAAGGAGGTGCACCGGATATACTCGGTCTAGGTTGAGCCGGTGGTGCAACCGCGAGAAACTGATAGGTATCGACTCGCAAATTGCAACTCTGAGCAACTAATAATCCACCTTCTCCTTTCAGGAAAAACATATAGCTCACTGTAATATTCTCAAGACAAGTTAAGCAGTCACTTCCTGATATACCTTTAGAGCATTGCACCATAGCATAGATGTTTCGACCTTCTGTATTGTAACTAGTCATCCCAAAACAAACCCTGGAAGGATAAACTGCAGCAGACTGCGACAGAGAATCGAGCAACTTCTCCACGTTGCTCCTAAAGAGAACAATATCTGTTGCATTATCATCAGTATTATTCTTCCACTTGAAGAAACGCGGCTCGCTGTCCATCATCGAGAAGAAATTCCGGTCCGAGTAGAGCAAAGAACACTCGTCCACGTATGCAGAGCCCTGCTTCTGATTAGGACATGTTTGGATGATCTCAGTAGCCATATTGCTTGCACAAGCTTGGCAGGCGTCCCTGGGAGTGTAACCGGTACACTGAATAAGTCCGTAGACCACATTGAGGCTTTGACCGATGGAAGTAGTGAAGTAGTCGGAAACGGAGGCAATGTTGGCTAAGGAAGTTAAGGTGAGGTTTAGGTTCAGCTGGTATTGACTGCCCGAAGTGTAGTCCTTGTCGATCGGACACATTATGGTGGAAGCTTCGAGTGTCTGAAGAAAATGATGAATCCCTGACAGTAAGAGGAACATTAAAGGCAAGACAAGAAGCTGCATAATCTTTACCAACGTTGTGATCAGAGAAAGAAAGAACCTCTGAAAATTTGTTAAGACTTTAACTTTAGAGTTGCCTAAAGCATTCAAATAGGTCCAAACAGAAACCTACAAAAAGTACCTGAACTGACTTTGTAATCTGCAGGGCCCCCAGCTGCAATAACTTGGCTTACATCATTTTGTTACTATATTGATTGAGGTTGACAATCTCACCTTGTAATAAATAGCATACTTAGAACACAAGAGGGCTGAAAATAAATAAAAGATCAGTGTGATGCCGGCCAGTACTGAAGAAACAAACAAGAATCAGACGACAGAAGATTTTTAATGCTGATGAATCAAAAGTTGCATCGAATTCTTGTTCATATGAATCTAGAGCTTCAAATTAACCTGATGGGCCCTTGGGAGCTGACTCCAAAATCAAGGCCCGAAGTCTAGAGATACTTCCACCATGCACTATGCACCGTTGGATAATAACAAAGCGCTTGAATCCGCCCATGATCGATTAACCGCCTAGATCATGACACATCAGCATCAAACCCGAATCCCGAGACTACTATAAAAGGCAAGACCAGAGGACAGACACTGTTCAAACATATTGTTAAGTACCATAAAAAGTGAAGAAGAATCCTGAAGACACGGAAGACAATACTAGTTTGAATTAAAATTTTATCGAGTATCACATTGCACATTCAACTCGCACATTCGAGTTTTATCAGCGAGTCGGGGGCAGATAGATTTTCAGACTTGCATGATCGAATGAGCTGCAAATCAGCAAGTTGGTAATACTCAACGGGGGTATAGATCTGTGATGGAGACATCATTTATAGACAGTTGCAATGGTTCGGAGTTGAAAAGAACGAGTTCATTTCCAGTGGAGTATCTCTGATATTCATCATCATCTGCTTGAGAACTCCCTTCTTCTCTATCGATGAAAAAAGCAGGTCGTAAAGGCGTCGGATAGGTGACAGTATGGCTGCTGAGCATCATTACAATTTCTGACATTGTTGGTCTATCGACAATAGATTCTTGAACGCACAACAACCCGATGTGTATGCACTTCAACACCTCCATGTTTGCAAATTGATCCCCCATGGCTGGATCTCTCAACTCTACAGCCATCCCATTGCTCCATTGATCCCATACCTGTCAAGAACACTTACTTTTTTGTAATTCTGCAGTCATAATAAGGATAATAAAGTATGTCTTGTAAAATGCATACATGGCTTTGAAGATTGACGGAGTTCCGGATCCTAGAATTGTTCCTTCGGCCTGTTACAATCTCTAGTACCAAGATGCCAAAGCTGTAGACATCGGACTTGACTGAGAAGTGGTCATGTCTAGCATACTCAGGCGCCATGTAGCCACTTCAGTTCACAAAACAGAACAATAATGTTGTTATCTTGTTATAGGGGCAAACTACTAGTTCACAAATTCTAGGAGAAATTACGACTTACTAAGTCCCTGCACTTTCATTTGTATTGTCTTGAGATTCACTTCGATGGAAAAGTTTGGCCAGCCCGAAATTAGAGATTTTTGGACTCATGGACTCGTCTAGCAGAATGTTGCTGGCTTTCAAGTCTCGGTGGATGATCTTGAGCTCTGAATCATCATGCAGGTATACAAGCCCTCGAGCAATACCTATTATGATTGCGTACCTTGCTCCCCAATCCAGATCAAATCTTCTACCCGTATCTAATTCATCCGACACAAAACCAAGGTAGTCAGAATAGAGATAATAAGTACAATAAAAACTTCAGTATAAGCAGAGCAATACCGTATAAAATTTTGTCAAGGCTTCCATTAGGTAGATATTCGTACACGAGAATCTTCTCTTCTTCTTCAAGGCAGAATCCTAACAACCTTACAAGGTTGGTATGCAGAAGTTTAGCAACCAACATCACTTCTGTTCTAAGCTCTTCTAGGTCTAGCCTTGAGCCGGTCGACAGTCTCTTGACAACAATTTCTTGCCCACAAGGCAGCTTCCCCTGGTGAGGTACATGTGAAAAGAATTCATATGAAGAAAGAAAAAGGGAAAATATTAAGGAACTTAAGTCTATCAAACCTGTAGAGAGAAAGGGTACCTTGTAAACTGGACCAAAGCTGTCTTCACCTAATTTGCTTTCGGAAGAAAAACCCTGTGTTGCCACTTTCAGCACCTTGAGGCTAACCATAAGTGATTCAGCTCTTGCATCACCATCCCTTGTAGAGCACCCTATTTTGCCAACTGAAAACCCAAAAGTTTCTATAAGAACCTCACATGGGTAGCTGGTGGAACATATCATCTGAAGAACCGTTGCATCCCAATAACTCGAGTTATAGGGATGCAGCGTTTATCAACATGGTATCAGATTAGAGCCTTCTCACTGTCAAAATTGATTGAGAGGTCCTGAGATAGAATCCTGATAGTCTCTAACATAAAAATTTCATATGCACAAGGCTTGGTGGACCTGTGCAAACTTCAATCCCCTTTCATGAGCTTTCGTTTGAGGGGGAGTGTAAAGGGCTTTAAAAATAAACTAATTATGAACCTCCCCCAACAACTCGAGTTATTGGGACGCAAAGGTTATCCATATATCACAATAGCTGTGGACTATGGCATTGTTAAAATTACCAGGACTTGTGGCCGAAGCCCGGACATGAAAGAAGTAATAAGCAGTGGAACAAACTAGAGCTAGCACAGCCACAGAAGCCAGCACAGGTATGACCACCACAGTAACAGTTCTGGTCTTGGACTTCCTTCCTACAAAACAAAAAATCTGTTCACATAATCTCTATGAATGATGCAAGAAAGAAAAATCGAAAAGCATGCATTACCGTAACCATCAGTCAAATTAGTTCCGACAGAGGTGGATTTGGGTTGGATCAACGGAGGAAGCGTCGAAGAGCGGCCAGGTGGTGGTGGAATTGGCAACTGAAAGAAGGAACTCTTCTCGTACCTGAGATTGCAACTCAAAGCGAACATTCTCCCGCCATCTCTATCAGCCATAAAACTCGGAACATAGCTCGAAATCACTTGAAGACAGTTCCGGCAGTCAGACACAGAAATGTCTAGTACACACTGCACCATGGCATATACATACTCAAAAGATTTATATCTACTTCTCCCAACAGCAAGCTTTATTGAAGAATCAGCTGCAGCCTCCAACGAGAGATTCTTCAGAAGAACTTGTAATTGAACGTTGAAAGCATCCGGGTACGTTGCATTTTCATTACTAGCCATAACAACGTAGGGGGTGACATCAGCTGTAGAAAAGAAGTTCCAGTCAGCATATTGCAGTGTACAGTTCTCGTTGAATATAGAAGCTTCCTTTTGGTTGGGACAGAAGTTTGTGATTTGAGCGGATAGCGTGCTTGCACAGGCTTTGCAGGCTTCTGATGAAGTGTAGCCTCTACATTGTACAAGTCCATAGGACACCTCCTCGGAGCCATCACTGCCCGTTGCGATGGTGAAGTATCCGGTTTTCGAGACGTTTGCGGATAAGGATGAGAGGGTCAGGTTCAGGTTTCGGCTGTAAGGACTCGGGGACGTGTAGTTCGTGGAGACACCGCAGATGTAAGCAAGTTGTGCACTTGTCAGATGGATTGCATGAAAAAGGCATGCAATCCAGAGCAAGTACGCAACTTTTGGTTGAACTGGCTGCTTCATAATATTGACTTGGTCAACTCTTTTCTGCAGAGCTACCTACAAACATAAGTATGATAAACAAGATAATAAGGAACTCTCAAATTGATTTCCAACTCCAATCAGTTTCAGTGAAAGAAGAGAAAGTTGTTACCTGTCAGCATCAAACCAATAAGGGAAAGGACAAACCTGCTAAACAGATAGTAACTTTAATATTGTTAAAGGTTTCAACAAATGATCACTGCCGGCAAGATACTTAAATCTCAAGTGAATAACTTTGTTGAATAAACCAAACATAAAGTGACAGGCAATGCCGGCCAAACTGAAACAACAGGAAGTAGAAGAATCTTACTAACTTTTTTATGGAAGTTTTTAAGGATCTACTACCTGCCATTTTCTGTAGTTAAATGTCAAGTTATCAGAGGTTGGAAAGGCTAGAGGATGTGTAGTTCATGTCAGTTATCAGAGATGACCTAACCTGAAATAACTCATAGCGAGTAGCACAAATTAACCCAATTTGCTACTCTAGATCTACCATTTTGTAACGCTTAAAATTTGTGTAGGTGTTTTTCATCAGTAGATCACTACTAAGGCACTGTCCATGGGACTTGCTTTGATAAATTTCAACAGCAAAAGCTGATAAAAATTTTGTTAAAACCAAAAAGCAAAAACCTTCAGATAGGGAGGGATCAAATTATCGAATCATATTGATTTCCTTGAGCTTGAAGAAATATCCGTTTCTTTCAACTGTAGCTATGTTAGTTCAGTTAGTGCTTCCTCTTTCAAAAGGGATGCTGAAGGATTAAGCAATATCATCTATGTTAGATCTGGCGACGTCAGAAAATTTATTTGAAGAATCTGGAGTTGTGTTCTTAGTATTTGAAATTCCAGTTAGTAAAGGAGGTGGACATAGCTTTGTGTAGCTTCCAAGCTTCAAAATGACATCTGACATTGTCGGTCTCTTCTCGGCTGCTTCTTGAACAGACAACAGTCCTATGTTAATGCACTTCAGGACTTCATCTTTCTTAAACTCTTCGCCTATGTTCGGGTCTAGTATCGTCAAGGCTGTTCCATTAATCCAATGCTTCCATGCCTGCAACAGCCAGAAGGATCAAGTTCAATCCAAATGCATGATATTGAACACATAAACAAGAAAATTTAGCTTGCATTTACTTACATAGCTTTGAAGATTCCTGGAATCCTGGAAGCTAGAGTTCTTTCTACCTGTTATGATCTCCAAGACCAGAATTCCAAAGCTATATATGTCGGATTTAGTTGAGTAGCGCCCTCGAACTGCATATTCTGGTGCCATGTAGCCACTTCACACATCACAAAAAGAAACTACTGGTTTATTAAGTCCAGTCTATACCATTTCTATCATTTTAGAAACAAATTAGGTTGAAGACTTACTATGTGCCAACTATCCTATTGGTAAACAGGTGATTTTGTGTTCCAGGAAAGAGCCTGGCCAGTCCAAAATCAGAAATTTTAGGAGTCAGGGACTCGTTTAGCAAAATGTTGCTAGCTTTCATATCACGGTGAACGATCTTGAGTGGGTGTTCCTCGTGCAGGTACAACAACCCTCTAGCGATCCCAACAATGATATTATACCTCATTTCCCAGTTAAGCTTCAGGCTCCTCTTCTGATCTGACTCAAACCGGAAAATTCAAAACATATGCTGTAAGTTATCCATCTTATTATTAGATCACTGTCAAGAAAAAAGAGAGAATGGAAATTTAGGGAAATTTTCCTCGTACCAAATAGAAACTTGTCCAGACTCCCATTAGGCAGGTATTCATAGACAAGAAGCTTTTCTTCCTCCTCTATGCAGAATCCTACAAGCCTAACCAGATTCTGGTGCCTTAGTTTAGCAATGAACGTCACTTCTGTTTCGAGCTCTTCTAGACCCTGCTTCGAGCTAGTTGACAGCCTTTTCACAGCTACATATTGCCCATTTAGCATTTTACCCTGGTTTGATTTAACAATAACTGTTATAAAAACTTACAGAACTGCGATAACTTGTTATCAAACCTACAGAACCACTGAGTATACCTTATAAACTGGACCAAAGCCACCTTGTCCAAGCTTGTTTTTGTCTGAAAAGTTGTTGGTTGCTTCTCTGAGTTCATTAAATTCAATCAACAGCGCCTCCAAATGTCTATTGCTATCTCCAACTATTAGAAGTTAGCACATCGTAAGTGAATGGTAGGATTTTACATCTCAGACCCAAAAATAGCCTCTCTCAAAGAAGTTTGAGCTAAATTACCAACTCTATTCCTCATACGATTCCTCCAAAATAAGGAGCTGTAGATACCAGTTATCACTATCAAAGCAAAAGCAAAAGCAAAACCGGCAGCCATGACCAACATAATCATGGTCTTTGACTTTTTCCCTGAAAAACAAATCATAATAGGAAAGTATATCAGGATTTCCCTGCAAAATCAGAATAGGAAAGTATATATATATAACCATACTTGTTGAGCTTACTTGTTCCTTCTGAATTTGATGGGACTAATGCAGGAGTTGGAGGTTGATTCAATCCAGACTGAGATAAAACCGAAAAGAATTGATAGGTATCGAACCGCAAATTGCAACTCGGAGTAACTAACGAACCACCTTCCCTCTGCTGCTCCCGGTTCAGAAAAACCATAAAGCTCGTTGTAATATTCTGGAGACAAGTTAAGCAGTCACTTCCTGATATGCCTTTAGAGCACTGCACCATAGCATAGATGTCTCGGCCTCCGATATAAGGAGCCATCCCGGAATATATCCTCGAAGGACTAGCTGCAGCAGATGGTGCCATTGATTTTAGCAGCTTCTCGAGGTTGCTCCTTAATAGAACAAGATCCGTCGCGTTTTTTGTATTCCACTCGTAGACGATTGGATCGCTGTCCATAGTCGAGAAGAAATTCCGGTCCGAGTACTGCAAAGAACACCCATCAGTGTATATAGAGCCCTGCTTCTGGTTAAGACAAATTTGCACGATCCTGGTGGTCATATAGTTTGCATAAACTCGGCAGTCATCCGCGGTAGTATAGCCACTACATTGTACGAGCCCGTAAGCTGTGTCGGGGCTATGACCAACAGAAGTAGTAGAGTAGCCGTAGAGAGAGGCGTTGACGGCTAAGGAAGCAAGGGTTTGGTTTAGGTTGAGCTGAAATTGGCTCCCGGGTGTGTAGTAATTCCTGTCATTCTGACAAATTATGGTGGCTCCTCGAACATAACTGATCCATGGAAGTAAGAGGAACAACAAGAAATGTAAGGCAAGAAGCTGCATCACTGTTATCAGCTCTGTGATCAGAGAAAGAAAGGGAATAGTCACACAGAAACCTCAAAAGTCACAACCTTTGTTTACACTTTCTGCAGGTTTTCTGCTTAAAGTATTCGTGTAGGTGCCAAACAAAAGGCTCCCAAAAGGAGCTGATTAACTGAGCTTGGAATCTGCAGGCCGGCCTCCTAAGTCCTACCGCCTGCTGATGCAAATCCTTAGCTTAATGAGGATATAATAACAAATGCTGTTGATGTTAAAATAGTAGACAGAAATTAAAACACGGAGGATAAACACAAAATAAGGTCAAAGTAGAATGAGAGTAGCGCGCCGACGGCGGTGGGCTGTCGTCGGAGAATGATTCCATAACAAAAGAATAAAAATATTTGAAACTTTATTATGCTCTTTTACCAAAGTGATTATTGGGCATCTTTAGCAAAGAGATATAATTGGGCTTAGAAGGGATCATGGATCCCTGTGATTCCTGTCCATCATGGCCTTCCCTCCAACCAAAGATGTTTCATTTTCGTAAATCAATGAGTTGTTGTTGCGGTGATGCCAGAGACATGTACTTAAAAAGGCGAATTAAGGTTTGACCCACAATAATATTAGAAGATGAGTAAAATTTTAACCTCGGGATCATTTTTTGATTGGATTAATCGATCAATGAGTCAAATACCAAAATCTCATACACAAAAATTTGTTTCATGGACTAATTTTATATGTTGAAAGTTTTATACGTCATTTTAACATAGTAATACATATACAAATTTAATACCAACTGTAAAATATTAAAAATTTATAACTTTAAATATAAATTAAAATACATATAACTCGTGTGAAACTGTTCGTCACTCATCAGCACATGATATTCATTTAGGAATTCTACTATCTGAATATTGAGCTTTGCTTCATGACTCTTCTTCTACCTATTTATGTCACATTTCCCGTCAAGTCATTAAGTTGTCTATCTAATGACACGTGACCCTCTTCATTACTTAGATACTTATCTCTTTAGTTTAGACCTCTATTATATACTTCCGATATAATACTCTCTCTTAACTTATATAACAAATTTGTTATCTTTAAAAACACATACATATTAAACGAATTTTCGCCAACTTTAAACCATATTGCTTCGAAAATTTTGAAGTAAACAAGTCTCGGATTCTCACATGCAAACCTTAGCTCCACTAACATTATTGTTTGGACTCAAAAAGTATGAGTGGACCAACTTCTATACACATGGCTCATATAACAAAAGGCCAACGTAACTACGTACGAGAAAGAAATACCTTTACAACTTTGAACAACCCCGGCACTACGTTGTTCACCGTTAATCTTGTACGTGGTCATCACTACGAGGTTAGAACTTTCATTACAAGTCAATTCTTCTCCAACAAGTGCTCAACCATAGAGAAAATATCTCATGGATATGAAATCAGATCATCCAAGTTGAGTGTATATATCGAAAAAATAATAGTGTTGTAGATCATCATGCCTCGTATCGACATGACCACCCACCTGATCAAAACCATGGCAGACAAGCAGCCAAGCATTGATCATCAAATAGTCTCCTTTGCAATTTGGCTTCTTGTAAAATATGGGAGATCTGAATATCCTAATTGTGACGGCGTAACTCATATATTAGAATCCACGACAATTAAATGGTACTCGTGTTATCCGATGTATGTAGAAGTTAGACGAGGTGATGATACTATCACAATCGATAAAGAAGAGAAATCAAAGTATTTATTATTAGTAAATTGGGAGTGGTGGTGGCTCCATATAATTTCCTTTAATTTATGACCATAGAATTTGTGTTCTAACTAGTCTTCCTTCATTCCTAGCTTCTCCTTTCTTCTTTGCTGAAAGAAGACAGATTTTGACTTGTTAGCAACCGACTCTTCCCAACAACTCGCACCCCATAATGTAAGCTAAGATTTCTAATCAAGTGCATGCTCTACTTGATAAGGAAAATACTAAAATAGGTCCACTCATTCTGGGTGGTTGACGAACAAAGTTGCTCGTTAATATTTTGGTGTTTGATTTGGAAAATGGTTTACCAGAATTTGGTTTAGTATTAAAAGAACGAGCATATTGACGAGTTGACTCGATAAAAAATATTAGTTTGGCTGCTTGCGAGTTGGTTCGATAGGAGATCGAACCAAGGGTGGGTCTAGGGGGTCTTTGGGGATAGCCACGGCTCAGCGTAATTTCGGCCTTGAGCCACAAGTTCATATATAGATTTACAATTATTTTCAGTTCGGCTCAGGATAATTTTAGATACGACTCAGTGTTTTATTGTTTTGGCTTAATACTTGATACATATTAATCATAGTTTCGACTCAGTATTCTCATGTACGATTACTTGGTTAGGGAGATCGTTAGTGACACATTCCGTTTTTAAGGACGATTTTCTTTTACTAAAAAATAAAAACAACTCAATGAATGTTTTTTTTATATTTTAACCCGTTTAAAAAATGTATTTGTAAATTGATTACTCGATATACAAATTTCGATTCAAAATCCGGTTTAATGCATGTTTCGATTATGCATCAGCCATTGGCTCAAACTGACCCTAGCTTGGCTCGACTGGTGAGCTCGATGAGCCTCCCTAGTCGATTGAGACTCGCTAGCTTGCTAGATTATCGTACGTATGTGAGCGGGCTCGGTTGTTTCTAGTTCGCGAGCCAACTCGCTTGAGGTGTCACCAACTAGCTAGCTCGATCGATTTATATTGTTTGCCACCAACTCGATTACGAACGGGTGAACAAGTTCGACTTGATTATTGGAGTATAAGATCGAAAACTCGAGTCGAAAAACCATAATATCAATCGTTGTCATCCCAAGTATTCATTCGCGTTAACGAGGGCCATTATGGTCCACACACCAACATCTCCATTCCCAATGAATGAAACCATCACGCCTTTCAAGGACTTGTAGTTTAATTACACGTTTCGAATCCTTGTCCAATAAGGACTCTGCTGTATTATCATTATTGCATCTCCATACTTTGCTTCTTTCGTCTCCCTCTTCACAACCACACACATACAAAAACCCTATAGTACATTGATATCATCAGTATGATGATCCTCACCACTTTGTGTAATTTTCGAAACTCTTTCACGGTTGAATCGGTTGAATTTCGTATAAAAATTGAGTTGTATAGGGTGAACAATAACAGGTTCTGAGGTGGTAAGCGTTTAGTCCAAAAATTATCGTCTAACCAAGCCTTACACAAATTCCTCACAAGTCAAGTGACGTAAGGCGGTAAGCTCAATAATAAAGTAGGATTAGAATAGATAAAATAGTACTTAATAACTATTAAGCAAATATTCCCAAATTAAAGTGAGCAGGACAGTTAATTTATATCTTTTTATTGAACAGTATGATCAAATTTCAACAGTTGATGTGACCGAAATAACCTGAGATATGACCATATATATGTTAGTAAGTGGAAACCTAACCAGATATGTTAAGTTTGATGGGTTTTTAGACTCGATTGCCAAAATTCACTATGTAATCCATTTCTGGTTGAGACCCACTAGACTAAGACCAGACAGCCAGACCCAAACAATCCATCAGCAATGTTAACCCCTTACTTGGACTTAACAACCACACATCATAAAGTTCAAACAGTCACAACTTCTCTCTCTATATATACACACATGAACATCCCATCCCACAACTCAACAAATCTCTAAACAAAACTTTCTCCCTTTTGTTCAAAAACCCTTCTGAGCTTTTCTGCAAAAATGTGCAGAGGACTTCTGCAGCAAAGCAAAGCTGAGAGCTTCTGCAGAAAACCAGAAGCCGCCAGTAAAGTTGAGATCAGCTGTCTTGATGGTGTTTCTTCAGCATCAAGAAAGTGTGAGCTGTGTGAAGAAAGGGCAAGACTTTACTGTGAAGCTGACGATGCATATCTGTGCCAAGAATGTGACAGATACGTCCATGGTGCCAACTTCTTGGCTCTGAGACACGTTCGTTGCTTGCTGTGTAGCACCTGCCAAGGTTTCACTCAGAGGTACCTCGTCGGAGCTTTGACGGAGGTTGTGCTTCCAGGTACGGTGACGGATGAAGAACCAGAGGATTCAGTTGAATTGCCATTCCTATTTCTGTAACTCTTTTTTCTTCTGGGTTGGGTTGATTAGGGGAAGTTTGTTAGATTTCACAGGTAAGGTTTGAGGATCATGTTCCAAATACAAAGCAACTAGCAAAACCATATCACTTTTGTATATGCATTGGGTTACGAGTTACTATCAATCGAGATGTATGAGTTTATCGACCTGCAATCACTTGGGGCTGTGGCTTCGTCGGACAAGTTACGGACTTTTGCATTTTAGTCAATTTCGGAGCGCATATCGGGTTAAGCCTCGGTATAGTATCAGATCAGCTTCTGAGAGCTCTAAGGCCTAAATCCTACCTATTAAGTGATTTAATCAGGCTAACTTTGACACAGGTCTATGACTATTCTTCTCTTATTTTCTTTTACAATTTTCGTACTGGACATTAGTCATTCAGTTCACCGATTCAGGTCCGATTTCTAGTCCGGTTTCGTTGATAATGTCAAGGAAAATTTTCCAGCCCAAAATAGAATCTGGTGTACTAAGTCAAGAAAATGTACCAACCACGGAAACTTCTTGTAGCCACACAGAAGAAGCAAGACTTTTTAACAGCAAAGGTCAAGAGTAAACAAACGTGGCATGGCCAAGATCGGCCTTATCATTGATATCGGATGGATGCACTCCATCAGTAGTTCATTCGAACGCCGTGACCAAGATTTCCTGAAACAAAAAGATTGTTCATGTAGTTCCACAGCTGCTGCAGATTTGATTAGCTTTTTTACTTGGTCTGTAAGTCACTGTGGCCATAGGTGACCAAATCTGTTGTATAAGAGAAGCAACAACGATGGACGAGAATTGGAAGCTTCAAAAGCTAATAAGCTAGGAGATGCATAAAGAGAAATAAGAGGCAAAATTGGACCTGCAAATTCCAGAGACAAGGGTTACCACTTCCACAATGAGATTTCTCGAGGATCAAGCTTCTTCAGAAATGAGTATCAGTATAATTAAGGAGATAAAAAGGGTTCAGTTACAATTGGCAAAACATGAGAAGGAACCCTAGGAAAACAGGAAAGACACCATAGCCTGCAAAAAGGGGAAAGAACATCAGAAATCCAAACAAGAGAATCAATCTATCTCCTCAGAATCTCTAGGCATCGCACAAAGCCACAAAGTTGGAAGGAAAAAAGAGAAATGCAGATTGCCAGACCTATAATTTACCCGGGCTATGGACAAATAACCAGGAAAGATAAACGCTTTAGCAATCATACGCACCACCACTTGCGAAGCCAAATCACACCGTCGAAAACAAGATGTCACCCATTGTGGTTAAACTAAAACTAAACCATAATTTTGTTCAGAAGTCGCTTCTAGGAAGAGGGTTGTAGTCAAATGCTTCACCAGCTTTTACGAATCTTCCCTTGACGCATTTCCTCGTATCAGCTCTCGCTTTACGAGATGCATATCTTATTTTCTTCCCAAACCTACAACATAGCACAGTCATGTGTGCAAATTTGATCAGAAATTGGAAAGACTTGACTTTTCATGATGATTTGTATACTTTTGCCAGTTTAAGTTGGAAATCTATGGATCTATACAACTTGACATATCAGAGAAACTGAATCATAGATTTCAGGTGGAAATAAAATATACTGATCATGTGTATATTGTAGAATCCTGCAAAAAGTTTAAGAGATAGTAAGAAGATGATTTGCATGCTGAAAATTTTGCAGTCAAACATTCACCAGAAAAAATCATCAAAAGGGAGTTACAGGAGGACATACATTCGTGTCTTCTTCTTCTCCATGTATCGCATCTTCGCCAAGAACCTAGCATGTGGGCCACCGGTAATCGACTCCCATGGTGAAGATTCATCACTTAGAAACGCTGGTGACAACTCACAATCTTGGTAATCAGCAACACTACTTCCACCGGACATCGAGAGAGAAATGCTTGAATGAACTTTGGCAGCAGTCTCACTGGGAAATCCTAGGCTGCTGATGTTTCTATTGCAATTAGGGTTCATATAAAAGCAATTAGTAGTCCCTCCACTTACAGCCAGCATTAAATTATTCGACCCTGCAACATGAGATGGCTGGAATAACGCCATGATGTTAGTGTTCTTTGACGGATAATAGGCATTCAAAACCAGGATAAAGAAATGGACAAGAAATGCGACTCAAAGGCAAACCTCTATCACATTTTCAATCGAACTGATCTTGGATTCTTTAAATGACAAGTTGCTTTCGATCATGCTGCACTCTTTTCCAACATCTTCAAATCCGAATATCTCATCACTGTGTTCCAAACTCAGCTGCACACCCTCAATATTGAGACCATCACAGAGATCTTCATCATCACAGAGCCCGAGATTTTCAACAACTGAACTACCCTGTTCACATTGAACCTGGAAACCCAATGAAAATGGATAAATATGTGAACTGAACATCAGCATTGCAGAAAGACTGCTACTAAAACATGTAATTGTACCTTTGGCACGTTAGATTCAACTGTTGGGAACGATACTTGATCTCTGTTGTAAGATATGTAACTCACATTAGGTGGAATCATCGGAGGAGGAGGTGCCATCCAAGGCTCAAACCTAGAAGAACATGAATTTAGCTCATTCGCTGGAAACTCGAGAACAGAAGACCATAGTCCCATGAACTCTGACGAGGAAGGGCACCCTGTGTAGTAATTCAAGACATGTAACCTATGCCCCAAGCTTGAGCACCCATTAGCAATGCTACAGTCACACCCTTGACATACCGAAAGCTTCTCAACCAAACACATCGCTGATGCAGGCTGCGAATTGCACTTATCGCAGAGGAGCGAACGCTGATGCCTACGAGACAACGAGTTGGCAGAATGTACAAGTCCATCGCACTGCAGACATAATCTAGCCAAATCTGATTTGCAGTACACCACTGCCTTCATCACATTACAAAACTCACATAAAGGTTCCATCTTTCCTCCCCTCTCCTTAATCCTAATCTGAAAAGGAGGGAAAAATCCCAACTTGGGGGGAACAGGAATCCAGCTTCTTATTGGTATAGTTTTCGACCATTCCACAAGCAATTCAAGGAAATCAGCATGGAAACTATAAAATCAGCAAACATGCACAAAAATCACTAGGAAATCAACTGATCAATGTTCTCAAAATGGGATTCTGTTCTTCACAATATTAAATCAAATTGAGAACAGAAAGGAAAGGGTAGTATACCAAAAATGACGAATCCCCGCCTCACCTCACTAGGATCAGCAAATTTCAGCAGAATCCATCCATACCTAACCAGGCAAAACAAACAAATGCGATTTATTTAGAGGTCTGGATCAAAGAAACGAAAACAAATTTCTCGAATTGCTTCGACATTAGCTGCTGCTCACTGTGGGTCAGTCAGGATGAAAATGGAGAAATAAAAACGGTGGGTTTTCGCCGAGATAGGTGGTGATTTTTTTGTTTGTGTGAATCTGTACAGGTTGGTGGGCAAGTTTCAGGTCTTGGGCAGGAGCGTTCGCTGGAAGAATTGTAGGCATTGGGCAAGAAGGAGAGAAACTGACTAGTCACGTTCGTCGCCGTGGTTATCGGTCGCCGGCTGAAGTTTTTCTTCCATTCTAGGAACGTAGGTGTGGACCATACTTTGTTATTATATGAGAATTTTGAAATTTAATGAAAAATTTAGAAAAAATTATGATTGGTCCCTCATTATCATTTTATTGCAACTCTTGACACTTTCTTATCTTTTAATATATCACGACCGGATACCTTCAGCTACAAAAATATCATAAAATAATAAAATTAAAAAGAAAACTTATTTGGTGAGTCTTTTAGTTAATAGTCCATACTTTAGGGACCCCAAAGTATATTAGTCAACGTCGAAGTCCTCACGTCTTTACTCGAATTTAATTTACGCGTCAAAATTAAAAATCCATTTCTTCGTCTTCCTCGCGGGAAAATATGAAAAACCTGCTCCGCCTCAAAAACAAAAAATCCCAAAATTCCCCACAACAGAAAGCCTCTAAATCTGCTCATATAATCCTCCATCCGAGATTCCGTCGAAACTTTCGACCCCTTCATTTTTCTCCAACATTCCATTTGCTTCTGTTCATCGTAAACCTCTCTATCTTAATCCCTGAATGCCATAGATTCTGCTGGGTTTTCTTTTAATTTTTCTCCATTTCAGCTCTCAACCCTCGTTGGGGAGGAACATTTCCTGCTGGATATTTTCTGGGTTTCGTTGGAAATTCTGTTTCCATACGCGACGGGATTCAGGATTTAGTGGGGAGGTTTCAGTTCAGGGGGTGGTAGCATTCCAATTTTTGGGATGTCTATGAGACGACGGATATAACCTTTTCGACGAAATGTGGCACCGTGAGAGGAAACACCGTTTCTGAACGAGGGAGGTCATATCTTTTGTGGGTTGCGTTTCTCTATACGGGAAATTCTAGACGTTAGATTCGATGAGATGAGAAGGGTAGCAAACGAATGGGGTCGTGGCTGTAGAGGAAATGGGATCAAGAAGAGCAGGGTACATCCCGGCCTATGTAATTCTGCTTTTTTGGGTAGTTGCGGCTGTTTCTGCCGATCAGCTTCCTGAGATGAATGAAGATATGGTAATTGTTCTTACAATTTCTCCTGTTTCCAGCTTTGTTAATGATGTTGACATGTTGTTGACTCCTTGCTAGCCTGGTCAATGCATATATATAACCAATTAGAGCATACGAATGAACATGCATTTGCGGGGAATGGTATGAATTCGTTTACTTGCATGCAATAAAAGCAATATTTAGCACAAAATAACTGTTCTTGGTGATTTTTTTATTCTTATTTAGAAAATTAAACAAAAGTAAGCTAAAGGTAACAGATACGTATAGAAGAATGTCTTACAGGTTGGATTATTTACATATAATTCTGTGAGGGTCCTAGATTCAAGATTGAGTATAAGTCCAAATTGACATATGTGATAGAAATGGTTCAAAATTAGGTCATAGTCTACATTTTATAGGTATATCAACATAGAATTACACACGAGCTAGTTAAATGATACACATATGAATACACTTGGAAACGAATGTGTTTATTTGATAAACAGAGAAGGGTTGGTCAAGTTTTTGCTTGCTTCTTCATGGAAGATCTGAAAACATTATAAATACAGGTAGAGAAGGCATGGAACCGCTGCAGGAAAGAGCTTGGGGATAATAAAGTTGTATTGGACGATTGTGGCTTGTTCAGTCTACTGGAATCAACCAGTGGATTGGAAGAATCTTCGTTGTTATCAAGAAGAAACATGCAGAATGGGAAAAGGGAACTTCTACATTGCCTGAGGAAGAAGAATCTTCTCTCTGATGATGAAGCTAGCAGCCCTACTTGGCTAATCGATTGCGTTGAGCTAGTTGTAGAACGGCCGACTACTCGTCATAGATATCTGGCTGGTGAGCTTGATGTCCAAGTCAAGGACGTAAACCCTCCTGAAGCTGATGAAACAAGCCTTCATCAGCGTCGAGAACTTGGCTCAAAGAAGAAACATAAGAAGAAGACAAAGGCAGAAAGGGAGAGGCAAACCATTATTGCTATTGCTGCAACAGCAGTAGCAACCTTCATGATCGTTTCGGTGCTCTTCTGCTGCTGGCTCTGCTTGAGGAACAATGAAGCTGACATTGGTTATGTTGAAGGCAAAAAAGATGAGAAGCCTCTTCTAAACTTGCGTGATTCTCTTGCAAGTATGCAACTCTCGTTATTTCTTCCTTGTGTTTTTTTTTTCTTCGTGTTCATGCATTAGGCATTTATGTTAAACTTGCTTCTTATTTGTTTGCAGGTTCCTCTCTGTCTGCAAGTCTGGCAAGCGCGAGTACTAGAGATCCAGTCCTTGAAAGCAACCTCTCTATGCATCCGGAAGCTAAAACTGTGGAGGGACAATCGCCAGAAATGATAACGAACGAAGGAGATGTGATTCCTCCTCTAAAACCTCCTCCTGGAAGACCGGTACCTGCACCTCCCGCAAAACCTGCACCTGCACCTCCACCTGCACCAGTACCAGCACCTGCGGCTGCACCTGCGGCTGCACCTGCACCTGCACCCCCTCCACCTCATGCTGCTCCTCCACCGCCTCCCAAACCCCGTGCTCCACCGGCTCCATCCAGAAGGCCTGCACCTCCTGGACCAAAGAAGGGCAATAAGGGTGCTGGGAGTGATGCCGATGGTACTGATGATGGATCTCAAAAAACCAAGCTGAAACCTTTCTTTTGGGATAAGGTTATGGCCAGTCCTAATCAGTCCATGGTTTGGCATGAGATCAGTGGTGGATCTTTCCAGTAAGCATATCCAACTTTAATTTTTTGAAGTTCTGTTTAAGAAAGTTTGTCCCTTTCCATCTTTTGATTGTAGGCTTTCACCAAAAAAATTACCAACATGCCAAATTCATTGTTAACTTTGCAGGTTCGACGAGGAGATGATAGAGTCATTATTTGGCTATACGAATGCTAATAAAAATACCAATGAGCGAAGGAGAGATATAGCTGAAACTGCAGTTCAGTATATCCAGATCATCGATCCTAGGAAGGCTCAGAATCTGAATATACTTTTGAAAGCACTGAATGTTAGTACGGAAGAAGTTCTTGATGCTCTGCGAGAAGGTACCTTTCTAATCCTCATAACGGAATATCCTGCTTTCTTGATGTCATTAACTCAGGGTTTGGTATGTAGTTTTTGAATAAATATCCTTGTACAAGTTCCTTACATTTTATTGTCTGAATCAGCTAACGAGCTTCCAGTGGAGCTTCTACAAACTTTGCTGAAGATGGCACCAACATCAGACGAGGAACTGAAGCTGAGGCTATACGCAGGCGAGCTTGCACAACTCGGCCCTGCAGAACGTTTCCTCAAAGCGGTTGTAGAAGTTCCTTTTGCTTTCAAGAGAGTCGAATCGCTGCTGTTTATGAGTGTTCTTCAGGAAGAAGTTACAACACTCAAAGAATCCTTTGCGACTCTCGCGGTGAGGGATAATGATACTTCTCTGTTCACTTAACTTTGAAGCTCAGAGTTCTTTAAACTGATAGCTTTGCTCACATTCAAAATCGCAGGTTGCTTGCAATAAACTTACAAACAGCAGGCTGTTCCTGAAACTATTAGAAGCAGTGCTCAAAACCGGTAACCGGATGAACGATGGCACATACCGCGGCGGTGCACTAGCATTCAAGCTCGACACACTCTTAAAACTTGCCGACGTGAAGGGAACCGACGGGAAGACAACCCTTCTGAACTTCGTCGTCATCGAAATCATCCGTTCAGAAGGCATACGAGCTGTACGCGAAGCAAGAGCAAGTGCAAGCGTCTCGAGCGTCGTGTCAGAGGATAGTCTCGGGGACGACACAAATGATGTGGCAGCAGAAGAGCACTACTGCAACCTCGGACTCCAAGTGGTTTCAAGCTTAAGCAGCGATTTCGAGGAAGTAAAGAAGGGTGCCGTGTTAGATTCCGAGATGCTTTCGTCAAGTCTGTCGAAACTCCGGGGATCCCTTATGAAGGCCAAGGCCTTTGTGCAATCCGACATGAAGAGCGACGAGGAGAGCGAGTTCTACATTTCGCTTGTGGCGTTCATGGACCGAGCAGACTCCGACATCACGTGGCTAACCGAGGAAGAGAAGAGGGTAACAGCTCTGATGAAGAGCACGGCCGATTACTTCCACGGGAACTCAGGGAAGGAAGAAGGTATGAGGCTATTCACAATTGTCCGTAGCTTCTTGACCATGTTGGATAAGGCCTGCAAAGAAGTGCAGGAAGCTAGAGCCAAGAAACAACAGCAGGCTGCCAAAGTATCATCCTTGAAGAAGGATAACCCTGGCGAGCTGTCCTCGAAAAGTTCAGCGAGCTCGCAGCAACAGCAGCAGCAGGATAATCTTCATCATAAGCTGTTTCCAGCCATTGCTGAACGAAGGAATGGATCTTCGAGTTCGGATGATGATAGCTCTGATGATTATGATGAGTAGTGGTTGTTTTGTTGTTTCATCTTAGCCTACTTGTGCAGATAGATATACACAAAGAATGCAGTGTTCTGAACTTTGTGGAAAGATTGATTGTACATTTCTTCTTCCTTGTTTGTATATCCATTAGAAAGGAAACATCTCATTTTTTTTATCCGACATTAATAGTCCGAACGGGTCTCTCTTACGTAGCTGTTCAAAGAACCTGTCACATATTGTTCTCGTGCATGGTTGCGGAACTTGGAACCTATATTATCCTGAAAACAACAAATATAATTGAGTATGCTACGAACACTGAACACTAGTTCAATGTTAATATATAGTTAAAACAGCTCAATTTGCATTACTTGCTATTATGAAGTTTGCGGTGGTACTCGAATTTGCCATTCCTCCAAAACGTTAAAAAAAGCGTTTAAAATAGTACACAACTCAATAATCTATAAACCGATAATTAATATTATTATATATAATTCGATACAAATTTATCGAATATCGTCCGCCAATTACAATAATATTCACAAAATTGCGTCATACAAAAACATCTCTCAATTAATCAAAACAAATATAGTTTCGGAGCGAACGATGCCATCGCCATTTGCGACGATGAACCAGAATTCACCCTATACCAAACAAAAAACTTCCTTCTATGAACCAAAACGGCGTCGTTTCAAACCAAAGACGGTCGATTTCACCAATTTTTTACCTCGCCGAATAGTAACTGTTCTTGGGCTTGGTCACACAAGACGACGCCGCCCCCCTCCCTGCCGTACCCTTTCTTCTAACGTCCCCGGTGCACAAAACCACCGGACTATCTTCCGATATCACAGGCAACGCAGGCCGCCAGCTCGACACTGACGCTGTATTTCTCGACAATAGTTTACTATTGCATCTTCCACCATTTCCATCTCGATTACAGCAGTGTTCCAGCTGGGGAACGACAGCTGTTGAGGGCGCGGCCGAATGTTTTTCTTCTTGCACCGCCGTCGATGGTGCTCCTACCGCCGTGGCTGATTGGGAGCAACATGATCCCAAATCACATAAAAACTTCATTTTCTTTGTGAAAATTAATAGTGATGATCGAGTGTTGCTACAAGGAGATTTAGTGTTGTTTAAATAATAATGTTAATAATGAGAGTTATGAAAAAAAAGTAACTGTGTTACGTTATTTAATTATTTCATATCGAAATTAATTACAGTATTTTATTATTTCACAAATTAATTAGGTGGGAATTTACTTCGGGTATCACCCAATTATGTAACTCGTATCGTATACCGCCCAATGCTAAATTATGTTGTTGTTGGTTACATTTTACGACATTCTAAAGCGCCGTTAGTCTTGTTGACCATGAGACTGGCGATTTGTTAACTTGTAATATATTTACGCTGGGAAACCGAGTGAAATTCCCGATTTCTCCCTCAATTACCCCGTATTTTTCATTCATGATTCGGACGTCATTAACAAGACTGTATACACATTTACACAAGATCGTTGAATGGTTTAGTTAGCGACATTAGTGTTCGTTTAAGCCGGTTTCTTCGGAAAAAAAGTAACATCAAGGTAACAATGTATGTTTGAGATGAGTTGAGTGAGTAGTAGAGTAAACAAAATTAATGAAGTGATTGTTACTAGATCGTTTAAGTAGTTAGGCATGGTAATTAGGTGTTATTAATGCACGTAGTAGGTGACTAATTATGAGATTATATATGTTTCCTTTTGAGGATCTCCAAAGAATTTTCATTCAACACCTATAGGTCAAAAAAATGCTCCTTAAAGTCGGGAAACTCGAGCGATTCGAGTTGCGAGCCGAACTACGTTGGTTCTTACTCTTGTTGGTGGTTTGAGTGTTACACATTTTACTTGTAAGCATTACATTTAGTGAATCATTTTGTCATGGTGTAACAAATGTAAACATACAAGAATTTTTTGGACACAAGTCCTCCAATCATAGTACTTTTCTCTGCTTTGTTTGTCCCACCTTGGTTGATAGGGACCTGTGGTCTCATGGCCAATGGAGGTTGAGGGACATTAGGCTCCCCCACAAAGAAAAGAAAATGAACCTTTTGAAACCACAAACTCGATGAGCCCGATCAGTTATGGAGTTCGATGGATTGAATTTTTCGACAATTCAATTTATAGGTAGTTGGATGAGGTCCGGAGGTAATTATGATGAAGGGTTCTTGAGCCCTGTTGATCGTATAAGGGTCTGCCTTATTTGTTTTCTTTTTTTCAGTAAAAGACTAGGGTCATTTTGTTTATCATAGCTAGCTCGTTTCTGGTCGTTTTTAGTTTTTATGTGTATCATCACAATATACAGTAATATATGGGGCCATAGAGCCTCGAAACACACTCATCTCGTATAGGAGAATTGGATTAAAAACTACCGATTATGTATGTGTTCGTATTTTTTATTCGTGATTGTGATTCGTTCCTAAAAAGATTCCAACTACAATGAACTAAAAAAGTCACTTTTTCTTCATGGTTTAATTTTACTTTCATCCTTTACAAAGACACCATTGGTGAGAGCTACCTTACATAAGAAAACAACAAAAATGGGGAACACCTCACTGAAATGAATTAGAGTTTGAAGTCCTCAAAAGTCCATCCCAAAATAAAGAAAATGATTAGTAAAGTTTCTCCGACCTTATTTGAATTTGTAATCTTGAACGGATTAGTCTCACCGATTTTATCTGTAATAAATTTATTTTTAATTAATTTAAGTTACATTTTATCAATGACTCGGATTATTAAGCTAATCTTATCAATCTTATGTACCATTTCCGGTGTATCAAATTTTTGTTTTGGTTTTATGGAAGCAATCATCATGACCCATTTCCTAGAAAATTATGAACAGAAATTCTGCAAACTTGTTCCAAACTGAAGCAACAAAATCATAAAAACAACCAAACATGGAGTACATGTTTCCACAGCTCAAAACTACTTCACTTTCTCCAAACCCTAATGATGGTGATGCTGGCACTCTTCAGGTGTCACAGGGAACCTAGAATTGTCAGTGCAGTAGTCATAGATCATGTGGTTGGCCTTAACCCAAAGCAACTGATGGCTCTGGTGCAAGTTCAGCTCAGACAAGATTGGTTCATCCCACCAGTACTTCTTCTCAGCATTGCTGGTGCAGTTCTTGGCCAAATCCGCCGCTGAAACCCCTGATGATGCAGGGATCTCACAGGCATCGATTTCGAAACCCCTGTAGGAAGCGATGAACGGAGCGTGGGTCCAATCGGTCTTGATTCGGCCTCCTTGGGTCGCCCAGTCGTCTGCATTCCATATCGAGCTGTAGACTCCCATCGGCTGGTCTTTGGGGAATGGGATCCCTTTGTTCTCCAGGTTTGTGTGCTGCCTTATCGGTGTATCGTCCACTAGGAATCTGTACAAGCATTAGATGTGACACAAAGATAAGAACTTTTGGTGTCACAAATTTTGAGTTCGGACCATCGGCCCACGCTTAGTTCTACCAGCATCTCATCTTTACATATACCAAAGGTTAAGCTCCTTTTTCTTTGCTTAATATACAAGGAAAGTAAAATGTGGTGGGTACTTACATGACCTGGCTAGGGTTCCAAAAGATGGAGTAGTTGTGGAAATCCATGGTGGGATCAAACCAAAGGTTCAACCTTTGCTCCCTATTGCCAACACCATTGACATACACATTCGTCTGCACCACGTAAGGCTCCCCTGTAGTGTTACCCAGGAACTCGAAATCGAATTCGTTGTGACTCGCACCTTCCGACGACATCTGCAAAATGTACAACATCAGATCGAAACCCACCAAACATAACTCATCATGAAATGCATCTATCTATAAGAGTACTACTCGTTCAAATTGAAGCTGATAGCTATGGTTTGTCAATTAAGAGAGGCAGGTAAGCTCAATGAATGGTGTACTAGGGTTTTCGCATTGGTAATTGTACTGCAAAGGGTCTACAGAATCAAATAAATTGACATTTAATATAGTTCAGTGAAATCAGAGCAAGTTAGGTAGGTGACTGAAAGGCTAAAACTTCAGTACTAGCTCAAGAAGTCAAACCTCAAAACTTCAGTTCTAACCACAACTTCTGCCCTGAATCCTCAAATCAGTCGGAATTCGGATTCAAGGCCAATCCATTTGGCAATGTATCCGCGGAATTAGCCTGGCTTCTGGATTTGTGTCCAATGCCGGGCCAATTCCGGCTCAAAGAATGTGGCCTAAGTGCATCCATGTTAGCCGAAACTCAAACAGGAAATATGCAATTTGCTTCGATAATGTTGGTCTCAAGATTCGATTTTTACCGAGAATTTCCTTAACAAAGAAACAGGGGGGGCCTGAGAAAAACAGAGGAGCTCTGTTTTTTTCAACTTACGTAGAAGGCAGTGACGGTTCCAGCTGAGTCTCCTTCCACAAGCTTAATCTGAATGTTGACCTTCCCAAACATGTACTTGCTCTTGGACTGAAACCCAGATCCTGAAAACACAGAGGGAAATATATAAAGTTCCAATCTTTCTCTCTATTTCTGATTCCCGGAAGAAACAATGTGGAAATAGGAATGGAGCTAATAGTTGAAGTACCAGAATAGTTGTCGAGCTTGAGCTTGAGCTGATCCCCTTCGTAGATCAAATGGTCAGTAGCCCAGCTTGGTTGGAACAGCTCGTCGAATTTGGCAGAGGAAACAATACCCGCCATAGCAAATGCCATGAAAACTTGAACAAGTAGAGACATTCTGAAGATTGAGACCGCCATTGGAGGCCAGAGAGAAGAAAAGGCAAAGAAGGAGTGGTGAGTGAAGAAATAGTGAGTGGTGTTTCATCTTCTGTTCCTCTTTATAGGCCAGAGAATTAAGGAGGTGCCATGTCATTGCTCCACCTCATACGCCACGTCAGATAATCCCATTTATATCTATGGCTGGAAATCTATCTGGCCAGTATTGCCTATACCCGAACTTGAGCGGAATATGGTTACCCGATACCACATGTATCCGGGGATGTCGTCCTATTCAACGGGTAACAAATACCCGTTCCAGATTTACTCAATTGACCTCGAAACATCCGTTATGGCTAAACGGTACAAAACCATGAAATACCCCCTCTCGTTTGCTTGCTTCTCGGCCTAGACCACTCAAACATACGCTACTTGCTTCTTTCGCCAAAACTTAAAAGGAAGGTTGGACTAGGTCGGCTATTGAGACTGATATACTAATTCGAACATGTGATCTTTGTACGAGTATATACAAGTACTCATACACCCGAACGAGTTCGAAACTCGTGAGACCACGACATGTCCCGAAGTCCGGCCAAAGTGGATGACATTAAAGAAAAGTAGCCGTCACTGTGTTTGGTCCTGGCCAATTAGCTGTCAAAAGCTGGAAGGTGAATGTGGTACGACATGTCTCCTATTCCAAAGGAGTGGATTGGGTTGATGTTTGTGAAAGTATTTGGGTATTATTTTAGATCGACCAATTAGTATTTTCGTAAATCTTAACCGCAAATAAATGGTTGAATGTTATTGTAGTGCAAGTGGTTTCGTGGTGTAGTTGGTTATCACGTTAGTCTAACACATTGAAGGTCTCTGGTTTGAACTCGGCCGAAGTCAATTCCCTCTTTTTATCATAAAAAAACAACAGATGGATAGTTTCACTTACCGAATTTCGATTTTGAAATCGATATATGTTTCAAGGATGAGAGGGGAATGGTGTGGATAGTGAGAACGTGGCCATAAGACTTCATGGATGTCGAGGAGGAACTATTTATAGTCACTATAAAGAATAATCGTGATTATTTGATCATATGAATTAGTGTCATTATCTCGATTTCGATTCGAATTCCATATATGGTGAGAGGAGAGTGTGGGAGATGGTACGATTTGGCCTCATTCTATATTTGTCCTGGGACTTTGGGAGGTTTGTTTAATGATGATGGCAGGTGCCAGCTATGGAGAGTACCAAATTGAATTTGGGTCCATCTCATTCAAAATTTTACACCCTCTGAAAATCTGTCCTATGCTGAGTACAACACACAACCAACCAACCAACATTCAACTTCTTCTGGGAATTTCAAAATCATAATATCTCAGATGAGTGGTTAGATCATAGTCATACGAGGGTGTACACTATAATGTACATACATATATTGTACGTTAATCGTTTTACTTGAGAGAAATAACCAAATTTCAGACGATATGAATTCATATCGTTACATAATTGAACTATTAATCGTGCATGGTTCGCCATGATCCCTAGCTAAGCTCATTTCTAGGTGAAGAAGGTGTTATGTAATGTAATGCTTGGAATATCAACCCAATGAATCCTAGTCAACTTAGGACTAGGCCAATGTAGTCCTCCTCTAAGTGCCTACATTGTATTAGTTTCATAAGGAGTTGTGCTATCATTAGGTTGACTCTAGTATCATATCCTAACTCAACTACAAAATGATAATATGTGTTGGAACCGCCGATGATCATACTGATATATATCGGAGATCGAATTAGAAATGTTAGTGGTAAGATAATATGTGGTACAATTGTAGAGTAGCACTCGGTATGTACACTATGAAGTTCCAAAATTAAGAGTGATATTCAAAAACAAGATATCATAAAGGAAAAATAAGATCTGATTCACAACTGAAACAAATCGGTATTCCATAAGCTTCTATGACTGCGGGTGTGGTGATTCAATCGTGAATATCCGCTGACTAGATGACGTAATTTTTATCATGTTGTATTGATTATAGGACCGATATGTGGTCCGATCGGTTGAACCGACTTCATCGAAAATCGCTCGTCCTATCATTGTTTGATTTGAAGTGGAGCATATGGGCAGTGGCCAATGAGGGTATCCAAGGGTGTTTTCAAGTGGGTAGAATTGGAGGTAATAAAAAAGACAAGTGAAAGTTGTCAATGATAAGGACTATTGCTTACCTAAAGGCTAGGTAATAAATTTAAATTGGAAATTTCTGCTATTGTCGTAATCTATGGTGTCCTTTTCGAAAAATGTTAGATTACATTTAAGTGCATTGTAGTAAGCTATTCTCGGTCACTAAGGTTTGGTCTAAGTACTAAATTAGTCACTCATCTTATAAATTCATGACTTGACAGTTGACACTAATAAAAGGACCTTGCTAGCTTTCACCCAAAGACTCCTTCCTTCCTTCCTTCCATCACCACAGCTTGTAGTGTTTGCTTCCGACTGGAACCTTAAACCTATCATTGACATCAAGAAAGGCACCATGATCATCACAAACAACAAACCAGTAATAACAATGATAATGCACAAGTAATGTATCACTAGACTAGCACCACACACTAACCCTAGCTACGTGAAGAAGGTTCCATCTGTAAGGCAAGCATGGATGCCAAATTCATTCTCCATTAAATACCGGCGGTGTACTAAGACCTCAACCTTCAACAAATTACCCTCCAAGTATGATGACAGAGAGACCCTAAACACTGTCAATCCGGTCATGCTGCAACATGAGTTAAACACCTCTGCAAATGTGCAGTTGCGTCTACCATCACTCTCCTCCCCAGTTTTCAGTTCAATCAGTTTAAAAGAGGTAATGCGATCATGGGCTCCTGTTGCTTCATGAACAAGTTGAAAGCCTGGCGTATTCCCCTCTCCATCTAACCAACACAGCATAGATTCCATGATGCAGTTCCGGATCGAAAGCGTCACCACAGATGACAACATAAGACGACTCTGTTGATAACGATGACAAGGTTGTCGAGCCTTGTAGAAGTCTCCATTTATTTAACTTATTATTCTCTTCCCACACATCCTTCTTAACATCATAGCAATACAATGTCTGTCCAATTCTCATACACAGCTCTCCCAAAAGCACCCAAATACCACAGCTTGAGAGAGATGCAGAATTTCTCACTGCCTTTAGCGTAGAAGGGAGGAGGAGTAAGAGGGTTCCATTCCTTACCATCATTGCTCAATACCACAAAGCAGTTGTCTGATTCGTTGGCCTCACCATGCCAACATCTCATATACGACCGCCCTCCATAAAGCACGTATATTTCCCCCAAATACTTCGCGATGATTGGAGCGGCCGTACGCAGCTTAGGTACTGAAGAACAAACATTGAAACTCGGGCGACCACCAAGATGCGGTATTTCGCAAACATACACTGTCTCGGACAAATATCGTTTTCGCTAACATTCTTCGGTGTATCCATCACGAGGTGTGTTTTCATCGGAATGTTCTCCGCCAATCAATCATGTAAGCTTCAGAATCCTTCTCAAGAATACCATTGAAACGGGAAGAATATGATCCTCGTGGATATTCCATCTACCAATAACATCTGCTTTTCCTATTTCTTTAAGAGAATTAGGATCTTCAGTTATCATACCAAGAACACCTGCATTTCCTATTTCTTTAAGAGACTTATTAGGATCATCGGCTAAAGTGTGAATCCTAATCCCAATAATCCTAGTATTCCCAGCAAACGACCAGTACAGGTTCTTATTCCCGTTGTATAAAAATTAACCTCTTCGTTTCTTTTATCGAATTTAACTAATGTGTCCTATCGTCCATTTCTATCTAATTATCCGTTACGTAATTACACAACTAAACTAATAATCGACAATTTCTTAAATTTGTCCTTCTCCGGACGATAAATCTCCCAATCAATCACCTGTGATTCTCGGTCACCAGAAAGAAACGATAAGCTAAATGGATGATAATCTTCAATCCCTGAAACTCCTCCACCATTTACAAGTCGCCCCGCCGCCGCCGTCCTCCACCGTCAACCTCCCTCTCACTTTCCTCGACTACCCATGGCTACTCTGCCGCCCGATGCAGCGCCTCTTCTTCTACGACTTCCCTCACCCAACCCATCACTTCACCACAACCATCCTCCCTGCACTAAAACTCTCCCTCTCCGCCGCCCTCCGCCACTTCTACCCTCTCGCCGGCCGCCTCGTCTCCCCACCTCCTCCTCACCTCCCCCACCTCCTCTACGATCCCTCCGATTCCTCCGTCCCCCTCACAATCGCCGAGTCAACCGCCGATTTCGACCAAACCGTCGCCTCCGCCGAAGCCAGAGACGCTACGGAGCTACGCCCTTTTGTTCCGAAACTCCCGGACTCCGTCGACAAACCCGACGGTACGAAGTTGGTCCCGCTGCTGGCTCTACAGATCACAATCTTCCCGGGGAAAGGTTTATGCGTCGGCGGCGAATTCGCACACGTTGTCTCCGATGGGATGGGCTTCCATCACTTCGTCAAATTCTGGGCTGCCCTGTTCAAATCTGGTGATGACGATTGTAATAGTAATACTACTGTTCCGTTGCCGTCTCACGATCGAGAATTGATCCGGAGAGCTTACCCAGATCTGGAATCGGTTATGCTGAGCCAGTGGTTTGAGTTTCGATCGTCATGGGACTTCGATTCGGGTCCGGTTAAGTTCAAGGATCTGACCGATAAAGTCCGATCCACTTTCCTGATTACGAAGGAGAAGATCGAGAGGATGAAGATCTGGATTAGGAAAACCAATCGGAAGCCGTTTCATTTATCCACCTTCGTTTTGACCTCTGCTTTTATCTGGGTCAGTCTGATAAAATCCGAGGGGCGACAAGACGACCACGAACTGTACCACATGAGCTTCGTCGCGGATTGCCGCCACCGCCTTCCGATCGGGCTACCGGAGACATACTTCGGGAACTGCTTAGGCATTTACTACGTCTCGATCAGGAGAAGCGATGCGGTGGCCGGTGAAGGAGTGGCGACAGCTGCGGAGGCGATTGGGAGGAAAGTAGAAGAGCTGGAGAGCTCCAGCGGCGGCGGCGACGGAGGGAGGACAGGGTTGTTGGGAGGGGTGGAGAGGTGGATTCCGGGGTGGAAGGAGTTGTCGGAGGGAGGGAGGCTGATGGCGACTGCTGGATCGCCGAAGCTGAAGGCGTACGACACCGATTTCGGGTGGGGGAAGCCGAGGAAGAGCGAGGTGGTTCAGGTGGATAGCTCCGGTGCGGTGTCGCTCTGCGAGAGTGGCGATGGAAGCGGTGGAATTGAGGTCGGATTGGCTCTGCCCAGCCGGAAGATGGACCTTTTCCGGCGGTTGTTTGACAATTTCCTCAGTCGACTTTGAGGATTTTTTTTTTGTATTCAGCTACGCTTATTATCCAAATCCTAGCCCCCCACGGATTACATATATTGTTATGAAGTTATTAGGGCCAAGTAAACATAGATAACACATGTTTCATTAGCAACTCCCCAAGTTCATCGTACATAAGGAAATAATCAAGTCTACTATCTTAAATCGAAAAAATATGACCATTGCATAATCAAAGTCGTCAAAAAAATTGTTGCATGACTACCAACCCGGTATATATGTATCACTTTTATTGTAATTGACAAGTTTATATCAAATAATGGTACAAAATATCCACATCTGGTTAGACTTTAAAGAAGTTAAACCGTTATAAACAAGCTCAATTGAAGTATAATCTGGTGATAAATATAACACATTTTAAGGTTATTAAAAGTGTCAATTTTTATTGAATTAAGTTTACAAATTAGCATCATTTATTCACTCGAGGAGATAATTAATCCGAGGTTGAAATTCAATAGAGTATGGGAGAGTTTTCGACATTTAATCCAACTCATTTTCGTCTCATCTTCTCAACCCTTAATCAAGAGTTGAAACATAAATTGCCTTCGAAAAGTAGCACAGTTTAGTTGCGATGTGTGTCGAAAATTTGGAAATACTGCCCGAAAAAATGCATACTACCAACCACTGTCCAACGTGTCTTTCACGAATCACGAATTTCTTCACACGTAATTAACGAATTAATCAAAAGATTGAGCATCTATAACTTCTATAATTAAGTTCCAAATTACAATTCAATACCAAGAATGTTCAAGCAATTACAAAAATACCAGTACAGAAAAAAGTAAAGTCAGTGAGTAAACTTCCAGTCAGCGAAGAACAATCGGGAAAAAAGAAATCAAAATCCGGCGGCGACGTCTCTAAACTCATCTTCCAACGCTTCTTCAAGCCAATCCTTAGCTCCGTTCATCAAATCAGGGCTCAACCGAAACATCAGAACACAAAACTCCATCTGATCAAGAGCTCCATCGCCGTCAAGATCCCCTTCTCTAACCATCCCGGCGATCTCCCCTTCCGACAAGTCCTGCAAGCCCAGCACGGCGGCGTTGAGGCGCAAGCTCGCCGGGGTTATGACCCCTCTGTCCTTATCGACCAACAGCTGGAACCCATTGCAGAGCTCCCTGATTAGTCCTTCCCCGCCTAGTTTATCCGCCATCACCGGGAGCAGATCTTCGAAATCGCCGAGCTTTGCCGCCGTCATTGAAGGTGCAATCGGAAGTTTTTTTGTTGAATTGAATTGATTGGAAGAGAAATTGGGTTTGTGATGAAGATGGAAGGGTGGGATTTGGTTGTTAATATAGTGAGGAGAAAGACCAGGAGGAGGAAGTTCGAGGAAGGTCGGGGGAAAAGCTGTTACTTAGCAGACTTTGTCTTTAATGGCTTTCTTCACTCGGTAGGAAGTTTCGTTAAATGCGGATGCAAACCAGCCTGGAATCAGTTCATATGTGAAGGGATTGAAACCAAATCGGTTTGATTCAAACTGGTTTTTGGTTTGATTTGTTGGGCTACATTATCTCCAAACCCATGCCGTCACTATTGATTATTTGGGAATTATTCAAGTATTTCAACCAAATGGTGATGTAATAGGTGACGTATATATATAAGGACTGCAAGCTAGTAACTTTTTTGGTTTGGGCCAGACCCAAAAATGAGCCTCGTGGGATGACCAAAGCCCATCATAGAATGTTGGTCTCCATCATGTTTCCCATATGCATAGGTTAGACCCGTTATAGTTATGGATTAATCGAAATCGTTAAGTCTATAAAAAGCATTTGTTTCCTTCTCCGTAGTCAGTTGTAAACGAGTTACCTTAATTTATGATGTAATCATATAAAAAATTGCAGGCTCTGATACCATGATAAAAGTCAAATAAAAAGGAGTAATAAAGAAGAAATAATAGCAGAATAATACCAACGATTAACGTAGTTTTCAACCTCAAAGTCCATTAATAAAAAAAGAATATTATTAAAAATTTTGGTAAGACTGACGACTTAATTATAAAGAATTCACTCCAAAATCAATGAGACATCAGCATTTAATTTTTCATAAAATTGCTCGAACATACATTCTCAAATATATGTACATGCATCATGACATTTTCAAAACAACAAAGTTACAATACAAAATTACCCGGCCACTACGGTGAAACCCCTGTATTGCCCTTACAAGTCTTACGTGTCTACATGACTACATCCATGACGCTAAATGAACCATGCATGAATAAACACTGGAGGAGCATGCACTTGGCCATGAACACATTAATGGAACACAACCATATTTGTCATTTTGAAACTGCCATGCACTCAAGCTAGCCATGCATGTCAATGCATGAAAAAAAAAACCAACTTCAACCACTTGGGCGCCATGCCAAATGAAGTTCAGGTTCACGAGTTCCATCCCTTACTGCATTGCTATATAACTAGTGGTCACCACCACTCTTTGCTTCACAACTTAACTTGTTCTATTTCACTTCTCTGCATATTTCTAAGCTAGAATTATCAATGGCGGCGTCGATGGCGGTTGATCGCAAACCAATTCTCGAGTTGGGAAGAAGGAGGATCGAGTTTCATCCTTCCGTCTGGAACGATTTCTTCCTTCGTCAACCCAATGCTACGTCCGACCATCATCTTCAGGTAGGCCTGAGAATCGGTTAGTTCGTTTATTAACCGTCAGTTTCTATCTGAAATTTCATGACAGATCGGTTAACCGTTTTAACCGACTGATTCTTGATTAGGTTAATTAGCATCCAACTGTTAACTGACCGTCGCGGTTACGTTACGTTAAGCATGTTTCAATAAACGACGTCGTATTAACTTGTTCTTTTTTGTTTCCTTAACGTAATTAAGGTGAAGATGAGTGGGTGGAAAAAGGAAGCTGAGGAACTGACGGAGAAAGTCAGGGTTATGCTCAAAGGAGCCAAGACGACTTTAGAAAAGTTGGATATGATTGACGCCGTCCAAAGGCTCGGCATCGGTTACCGTTTCGAACCCGAAATCGAAGCAGCTCTGCTCTCCATCTCCACCGCCGTTGACGTCGGCGGCGACGAGGACTTGTACGGTGCTTCCCTCCGATTCCGGCTCCTCAGGCACCAAGGCTATCCTGTTAATCCGGCCGGTAAGTCCTTTTTATCCTAAGTTGACATCCGAATATATCAATTTTTGAAGCGTACTGTAAATTTATCTGGTACGTCCATTTTATCTGATAGATATGGACGTTTGAGATTAAACTTAATTTGACATTATTGAGTATGGTCTCAAACTTTAAATAATTGTACAAAATCATCACTCCAATGTCTTGGTATGTTAATATAGATTATTAACGTCAAATATTTTTCACAGAAGTATTTGGTAAGTTCAAAGATGAGAAGGGAAACTTCAAAGAAGAAGTGGGGAACAATGTGAAGGGGCTGCTAAGCTTATACGAAGCAGCTTACTACAGCGTGAACGGAGAAGAGTTACTCACCGAAGCTCTCGAGTTTGCGAGGGCCAAGCTCGAACCCATTGCCGAATCAGCCGATTCGCCATGGGCTAGCCAACTGAAGCACTCTCTGAAGTGGCCTATACTGAAAGGGCTACCCATAAGAGAGTCGAGGCATTTCATGTCGATTTACGAAAAAACTGATGGCCACAATGAAGCTATATTGAAGCTAGGGAAACTGGATTTCAACTTGGTCCAGAAGTTGCATCAACATGAGCTTAAGATTCTCACCCAGTATGTTGCTCTGTTTTACTTATGTTTTTATTTTTTGGTCCCTCTACTTTTGTTAATTTAACAAATAAGCCCTCATAGTAATTCTAAATCATGAATTTAGTCATCCAATTATGCCATGGTTAACAAATTAATTAGTGGCTATGGGCAGATGGTTCCCCGGGCTCCGGCCTAGCCTATTCGAGTCTAAAACAACCAAATTATATGTATCTTCGTTACGTGAGTGGTTTGGCACAATGATTTTGCGTAGTTGGCACAATTTAAAATAAAAAACCAATACCAAATAACTCATATATACAATTCAAGTTCTTGTTTACATTTTTTATGATTATAATTTATTTCTTTCCGATTGATGTTGACAGGTGGTGGATCGATCTGGAGACGGAGAAAACGATGCCGTTTGCAAGGGACAGGATGATAGAGTGCTACTTGTGGCCATTGGGAGGATTCCTGAAGCCAGAAGAGTACACCACTGGCAGAATCTTAGTCACCAAAATCACTGCACTCGTCTCTGTGGTCGACGACATTTTCGATGTCCATGGCACCATCGACGAGCTCGAGCTCTTCGCCCAAGTTATTGACAGGTTAATTAATTAGGGGAGAGTTAATTTGATTAATTAGTTGCTAAGTGATTTGAAGTGTTTAACTAATGATGAATTTGATAACAGGTGGGAAATTACCGATGAGGACAAGGTGCCAAGCTATGTGAAACACTGGTTCAAGGCATTGCTTGATGTGTTTGCTGAAATTGAAGCTCAAGTTTCCCTGGAAGGAAGGTCTAATTTCTGTATGGACTATGCAAAACTGATAGTAAGTATGCCGAAATATTAATTTTGCGTCGTAGTCACGTCTGATTATGAATGAAAGATAAGTATCGCTAACGAACTAACGGTGATTGGATCAGGTGCAGCAAACAGTGACGGCATTCCTACAGGAGGCGAGATGGTACAACAACAACAACTATGTGGCAACGGTGGAAGAACATCTCCACAATGGCTACATGAGCATTGGTTATCCAATAGCCATTGTTGTCATCTACTGTATGGTTGGAGAAGTTGCTTCCAAGGAGGCGTTCGAGTGGCTATTCAGCCCGTCCAAGATCCTCGTCTCAGGCTCGACCATCGCCAGGCTCATGGATGACATCGTCTCTCATGAGGTACGTCCGTATGTCAGTATGAGTATAGACATATAGTTTTCTGCAACTCCCCTGCTTAGAGTTGTTTTGGACTTTGGGGCAGTTCGAGCAGGAGAGAGGGCACGTGGCATCGACGGTGGAATGCTACATGAAGCAGTACGGCACTTCGAAGGAAGAGGCGCACTCGGAGCTGAAGAAGATGATGGAGAAACTGTGGAAAGACATGATAGAAGATCTGCTGGAGAAGAAGGTTTCACTGCATGCTCTGTTGATAATACTCAACATGGTTCGAGTCATGGACTTGCTGTACAAGGACGAAGACACCTACACCCACTCTGAGACCGTCATGAAGGAGCTCATCACCAGCATCTTGGTGGATCCAGTCCCTGTATGAATGAATGAATGATGTTCTAGTTTTAAAATTGGGAATTCAGACTTATGTTCCTATGTGTCGTTTGAAGTTTGTTTGTTTCTATTTATGTTGTTGACTTGTGAGTTTGGAAATGTTATATGGAAAGATTTGGATTTTGATCTAACAATGTGTGTCTAGCCTTAAAATGCTGAAATGACCTCCTAGGTTGTGCGGTTTTTTTGTTGGGTTGATTGGGTTAGTTCGTCGTTAGAAGCAATTTATAGAATTTGAATTAGTACACCAATTATCTCTCGTGCAATCTTTAAAATGACGGCTCTACCTTAATAAAAACACTTATTTACTATTTTCTTAAAACAATCTGTATCTTATCAATTATCAATTATCAATGACGACTTCCAAGTTCTCCATCTTCTCAGAAGATCTATAAGTTGGTGGATGCTTCAAAAATTTCTCTTTGTAGATTTGTTTTTAACAAAACTCTTATCATATTTAATCGACTAATAAAATAAGAGTTATTTTAACAAAATAGTTAATAATTTTTTTCATAATTAAGGATATATCAGTCAATTTATATTATAATATAGACTGCACCTGATATGTATAGTTTTTTAATCCAACTGACTGAACCGATCGGTCCGATAAAATAGATGACATGGTAGACATCCATTCATTTCATCATAAGAGTTGATCAAATGAAAACCCACAAACCAAAAAATCAAGCACACAACCTTATAGGTAAAACAACAGGATTCTTCACTCCACAATTGAACACACACAACTTTTATATAGGGACAGGATCCACCAAAAGATTGGTAAGAAGCTCTTTCATGACGGTCTTAGAGTTCGTGTAGGTGTCCTCGTCCTTGTACAGCAAGTCCATCACTCGAACCTTGTTGAGTACCGTCAACAGAGCAGGCATCGGAGCTTCCTTCAATGGCGGTTGCAATAACATCTCTTCATTCATGTCCTTCCAGAGTTCCTCCACCATCTTGTTCAGTTCCAAGTGTGCCTCTTCCTTGGAAACGCCATGTTGCTTCATGTAACATTCCACTGTTGAAGCTACGTGTCCTCTTTCCTGCTCGAACTACATGCACCGGTATGAAACACAAGGTGGCTTAGGAAAAACTCCATGGTATTCAGAATGGTAACTATCGAGCGCTAACCCAGTGTTTATCGCTGTCTAGTTACTACACTAATCTGGGTTTTTCTTGTTCAGTGACCAAAAGGTTCTGAAGCCATTGTTTAGTGACCAATAAAGTAACAACCTAAAAATTAGATATGCGTGGACGGAGGGTGACCATTAGGTTAGAACACAACAGTTCAGTTACTGCTTGGCTAATTTTTAAATCTTAGTGACTAGTGGGCGAGAAGTTAAACGTTCAGTGATTAGTACAGTTATTAACGCCCAACTCCAAACATAGCCATATTTCCCCTATACCAAGCGACCCCTAAGACGTTTCGGACTGAATATAAAACTACACCGCAAACACAAATCCAAACTCAACCCTAAAAACAACAGAAAACAATCTGAAAATATCTTCATCAATTCGACATCAAAAATAGTACCACAGTGTGCATATACCTCGTGGGAGACGATGTCATCCATGAGCCTGGCGATGGTGGAGCCGGCCACGACGATCTTGGGCTGGCTGAACAGCCACTCAAACACCTCCTTGGAAGCAACTTCTCCCATCCCACAGTAGACAACCGTGATGGCCAAGGGATAACCTATGCTCATGTAGCCATTTTGAAGATGCTCTTCAACAGTTGCCACATAGCCTTTGTTGTACCATCTTGCCTCCTTTAGGAAGGATCTCACTATTTGCTTGACCTGATTTTTGTTCAAATTTCGGAATTCAGTATTTCATTTTCGTACATATCCTTCATTCATAGTCAAACGATGTGACGAAATTTGTCGACTACTTACCCCTTCTTTTGCATAGTCCATACAGAAAGACCTTCCTTCCATGGAAACATGTGCTTCAATCTCAGCAAACACATCAAGCAATGCTTTGAACCAGTGGTTGACATAGATTGGCACTTTGTCGTCATCGGTAATATCCCACCTGTGAAATTCATTAATATTAGCAGCAACTAATCAAACTATGTCCCTAACTAAATTATAACTAGTTATTTATCAACCTCTCGATAACTTGGGCGACTAGCTCGAGCTCGGTGATGGTGCCATGGACATCGAAAATGTCGTCGAGTACAGAGACGAGTGCAGTGATTTTGGTGACGAAGATTCTCCCATTGCTGTACTCTGGCTTAATGAATCCTCCCAGTGGCCACATGTAGCACTCTATCACTCTGTCCCTTGCAAACGGCAGCGTTTTCTCCGTCTCCAAATCCATCCACCACCTAATTAATATGTCAACATGGCATAATAAGATGGCTAAATCCAAAAGATTTAAATGTACTGTTAGGGGTTGTTTGTTAAATTAACAAAAGTAGAGTGACCAAAAAATAAAAACAAGTTATAGAACAGAGCAACATACTGGGTGAGGATCTTAAGCTCGTGTTGATGCAACTTCTGGACCAAGTTGAAATCCAGCTTCCCTAGCTTCAAGATAGCTTCATTGTGGCCATCAGTTTTTTCGTAAATCGACATGAAATGCCTCGACTCTCTTATCGGCAGCCCTTTCAATATAGGCCACTTCAGAGAGTGCTTCACTTGACTGGCCCATGTCGAATCGGCCGATTCGGCTATGGGCTCGAGTTTGGCCCTAGCAAACTCGAGAGCTTGGTCGAGTAAGTCTTCTCCGTTCACTCTGTAGTAAGCAGCTTCGTATAAGCTTAGCAGCCCCTTCACGTCGTTCCCGGCTTTTTCTTTGAAGTTTCCCTTCTCGTCTTTGAACTTCTCGAATACTTATGTGAATTAAATAATATAAATTAATGTTTGTATTAGTATTATTCATATAACTAATTAACCATAAAATTAGAGAAAGAACTCACCGGCGGGATTAACATGATACCCTTGTTGCCTGAGAAGCCGGAATCGGAGAGAAGCAAAGTACAAGTCCTCATCGCCATCACCGGCGTTAGACATGTTAAGCAGAGCTTCTTCAATTTCGAGCTCGAAACGGTAACCGAGGCCGAGCCTTTGGACGGCGTCTATCATCTCCATCCTTTCCAAACTAGTCTTTGCTCCTTTAAGCATACCCCTGACTTGCTCCGTCAGTTGCTTAGCTTCCTCTTCCCACCCACTCGTGATCATCTTAACGATCGAGAAAAACACACGGGTTCAATCGCAAATGGCCACTTCACTATGATAGGAGAATTAATAATGCACGATAAATTTGTTCATGTAAGAAAATGCAGTTTTCAGGACTATGGTATTGCGAACGTTTCATAAGAAACGGTCATTTATAGATCTCATTTGCGACCGTTTTAGTTTATTAGTGACTGTTTATTTTTTTTGAAGATCCTTTTTGCACGATCCCTAAAACTGCAATTTCCAGCCGACCAATTTGTCACATTTTTTCGTGCGGCATACAAGAGGTATATGTGTATATATATGTACGTAAGGATTGATACCTGAGGATGAAGGTCGGAAGTACTATCGGGTCGAGCGAAGAAATCGTTCCAAACCGAAGGGTGGAACTCAACCCTCCTTCTTCCCGACTCCATAACTGGTTCAGCAACAGCCGCCATCGCCATTGAATTATATGGATTTCTCTTTTGAAAGATTGGTGCAGAATGGTGGAGCTGGCTGCTTGACTATTTATAGTGGAGACAGTGTGATGAGGGTGTTTTTGTAATCAACAAAAGTATAAGTATTACTCGAGTTCGGATTTGAACTAAAGACCCTTATCAAGTCGGATCCAAAGAGGTAGAGAGTTGTTAGAAAATATGCCAACTACCTCATCCGATTAACTATGATCCAATGAATTATAAGTATTATTTCAGCTGGATTTGAACTAAAGACCTTCATCGTAATGAATCCGTAGAGTTTGCGAGTTGTTAGAGTTGACAAAAACTGACACGATTCAGCCTAATTTGCCCGTCCCAATCAGATGAATGGTTTAAATGGGTCAAGAGCCAACAATTTAAAACTTGTCCTGTTAAAAAATAAGTAAAACATGCAAACTAGATCATCAGATTAATTCATACTCCAATAAATTATTTGGCCCAATAAATATGTGACATATAACTCGATTAACTTAGCTTGTAAATCCGTTTGATAATTCTAAATACGGGTTTTATCGAAATAATGAATTGGTATTTGAATTTGAATGAAGGAATAATATCATATCGGATTGGATTTACATCGAATTGGAATGATTTAAAACACTAGACCTCGAATCGTATCACGTTTAAATTATTTTTTAATAAAAATGGTACTACTGTAATGGATAACAATGCAGTGTATGACCCCACAAAACAGACCTAGTTGGGCAAGTGGTTCCAGTTGGGTCGTCTATTTTTGAATTTTTAAAGACATGAAGTTTGACTCATTTAATTTTTGAAATAATTTTTTAGTTTCTGATCCAATTTTGGATTTTTCTGTAAATGTAAGAACTCTTGAACTTGTATTTCCTTAAATAACAATTTGGGTTATTCGGATTACGTACTATCATAGGTTCATTAAGTTACGAGTTTATTAAATTATAGATTAGGTAGGCGACTTGTTAGTTGAATAAAATGTTGAGGGAGACAATGCGTGATAGTGAAATCAAAATAGTTGGAGATAAATTATATATTTTTCTTTCTTTTTTAAGACTCGTAATTTTTGAAACTATATCATGATATCAAAACTAATAGTGAAGAGAGAAATACAGAGAGTACGTATTTTGAGAAACTGATTGCGAGATTACTCCAGAATGACCACCTCGCCCGAAAGCATCGAGATCCCCTCTCCGAAAAAAATCCAAACTTTCAAAAGTTAGGTCTTGGTCATGAATTGATTTCACAGTCAGTTTATGGATAGGCAAAATAAGAAGTATAGACATGTTGAATTAAGATTTGAGGGGAGAAAGACTCTAAACTCTTAACCTAGACCAAAATCACTTTGTATCTATGCGATCTGCAAGCTAGCCAACTACGTTCTTCATTTCTTCTCACTTCGTGATTCGTTTCACTGATATATGGATAGATGGAACAAAAAATATCGGCATCTTGAAACAAAGTTTGAGCCGGGAGAGACTTAAACTCTTGACCTCGATCAAGATCGCTCAGTATCTACGCAATCTGCAAGCTAGCCAACTGCACTCAAACTCTTGACCTCAACCACACTCAGTGTCTACGCGATCTGCAAACTAGGCAACTACATCATTCTCACTACATGGTTGGTTTTATCGAAGTACAAACATTATAAAATATGGGGTGAGAGAGGCTCAAACTCTCGACCTCAGAATCACTCAGTAGCTATGAGACCTACACATTAGCTAACTGCGCCACCACCCCCATCTGTTGAGTTACTTACCATTTATACACTTCATAATATGAGGACTTGATAAGATAAGCAAAAAAAAGGGAAAACAAATTCGTCGAGACTCGACAGCAGGGTTCAAACCTGCACGGGCGTAACCCAACAGATTTCTAGTCTGTCTCCTTAACCATTCGGACATATCGACCATTTGATGCTCTCACTACCTCCCCTCTAACTGGGTACATGTTTTGCCTAATCGAAATGTACGTAATATATACTTCTTTCCTTCTCCAGTCCCAACGAACTTAAAATCTTTTGTTCATATGTCTCGGATATCTTTCACTCGTATATAACTTGGACTCCATTATGAATGTCCCGGAAACTAACTCGAACAAGCTGACGAACGGTTCAAGATTTATACGGCCTGTCCGATCCTAACCACGCAAAGCTTTTTAGATGTTGACGGCCACTTATAACCATTACTCAGAACTATTAAAGGACATAGTAGGGCCAAGTAAACGCCTAGCACTACACAACATTGACTTCGAAATGTCTTACTTACTCCCCCACCAGTCTTCTCCCACATGGTGGGTGCTACCTCCACGAAATTATTGTTAGGTGTTCTTACATATTCAATGAAGATTCCATCGAGTTCGACCCTACTCGAATTTGGTTTGTTAACAATCTTCGGACAGTTCAATTTGAGCATGGCTTGTTATAAGTATAGCCAAAGTAGAACACAACTTATACTTTCCCTTGCTGAAAAGTGTTATCATATCATGCTTCAAAACTCATCTCATCTAAGAAAATCGAGCTGAATATAGAACGAATGTTTTTCTCAAACCGAACACCGAAAATTATCTCGCAACTCCCAAGTGGCTCGGTTCATTAATAGCAAAGAGACTTTTCAAGCCTTGTCTATTCTTTGTGGAATTTCTTTGATTTCAGATCAGCCTTTTGCGTGGCGTAGAATAGCTATGGAAGCTGAGCCATTGTATGAGTTTTCTTACTACCTCCCCTCATCAAAACAAAAAATGGTTAATGCATTCATATTACAGCCAGAAAAAGAGACAGAAGAACTAAATCAATGGAGTCCCAAATCACCACATTGTTCTTCCTCGTAGCAGCAGTATTATCACTCTCCCCTGTTATTTCAGTAACCGACTCTGTAACCTTCAACGCCACCTCTGACGCCCCCGTGGTACTCCTCAAAGACAGCAATGGAGAAACTCTGGTCTCCAAAGACGGAACTTTCGAGCTGGGTTTCTTCTCACCAAACGGAAGCGACCGGAGATACCTCGGAATATGGTACCGGAACTGGTCGTCGACGGTTGTCTGGGTCGCGAATCGGAAAGACGGACTTCTAGAAAAAACAGGGTACCTCTGTTTTACTGCTGTTGACAGAAACCTCCAAATCTTGGACGGAATCCGTCACTCATACTGGTCCGCTGAACTCGAACCGCTGGAAAGATCTTCTGGTTACAACCTGAGGCTTTCCGAGTCTGGTAATTTGATCCTGACACGGGGAGAAGAAGAGAGCATTATTCTCTGGCAGAGCTTCGATCATCCAACTGACACGTTTCTATCAGGGATGAGGATGGTTCCAGGTTTGAATCTAACTTCCTGGACTAGCCCCGACGATCCCTCGCCTGGAAATTATGTGTTCGAGCTCGATGAGAATCTGAAGCAGTTCGTAATTCTGAACTATTCCAAACCTTTTTGGAATTCTTTTGATCAAATTCCTGTGTACCTCCCTAAATTCCTCATGAATGAGTCAACCTCGAATTCGTCCTTCATGAAATTACCAATTCCAAAGAGAGGGGATTCCATGTCCAGGATTCTGATGGGTTTTGACAGCAGGTGAAGGCATTAGTTCCGCTATTTTAATTGCAGCGTTTACTATTCTTCCCTAATTGAGCTCCAGTTCCAGTAGGAAATTCCGAAATCTATTGGGATTTGGATTTATAGTCAAATCTGCCGGATTTGGCAATTCCGTGACAAAATTTGGCGGCTGGAATTATACAGCTGCTTTGAATCTCTGCCTCGTCCATAGGGATACTCTGCTTTATAGTCCATGAATTTTCGATTGTTCTTGTTAGCAGGATCCAGTTCTACTCTAGCCCTGACGAAGCAGAGCCGTTCTGGTATGCGCCTTCCGACATTTGCGACCTACAGTGGGCATGTGGGAGCTTCGCAAGCTGCAACAGAGAACACCGCCTTCCGTGCAAGTGTCTTCCAGGGTTCGTCCCGAAAACACCCGAGAATTGGGATTCAGGGGACTTCTCCGAAGGGTGTACGAGGAATTCCCAGGATTGTAGGAAGAAGTCTACCGCGTTCCTCGACGTCAAGGAAGGAAGGGTGGAGAAGGAGACCGGAAAGTTACCGGTCGATGAAGACAAATGCAGAAATTGGTGCCTGGATAACTGTAATTGCCAGGCGTATTCATTTTATATCAATAGGGGTGGATGCAAATATTGGTTCAGCGATGTCAAAGACATCGACGAGACTGCGGGTGTTTCTGGGGAACTCAAAAGTCTCATGGTCCGAGTCCAGAATTCAGATATAGGTATGGATTATTTCTTGTTTCATATGATTTTACCGAATATGATGATAAACTAACATCTTGGGACTCGGGTCGGTTAGAATCGACGAAAAAGGATTGTAAACCATGCGGGACCAACACCATTCCTTACCCGTTGAGCACCGGACCAGACTGTGGCGATGTGATGTACTCGAGCTTCATCTGTCATGCTGACAGCGGACGACTTTTCTTCACATTACCGCTCAACAACAGATACAAAGTGACTAGAATCGACAAACGTTCACGGAAGTTCTTCATTCAAGCCGGGCAAGAAAACTGTGAAAATAAGGCTATTGGACTAAATCTGTCGTTACCGTTTAAGGTTCATGACGATCGGTGTAATGACGATATGGGTGATGTAAGTTTTGGACCGTTCCACGATGGGAAATCGTTCTATGAAATGGCAATTGTGTGGGATTCACCATCAGAGCCACTCTGTAGCTCCGACGGCGACTGCTACATCTGGCCAGATTCCAGTTGCCGGCGTAAGGGCAGAGAGAAAAGGTGTCTTTGCGATGGGAATTCGAGATGGGATGGCATCAATGCTAATTGCACCCCGAGTAAGTCTTTCAATTTATTTTATTTGGTGAGTTAACTGGTTAACGTTGCTTAAATTGCTGAAATGTCTGTCTTGATCTTTGTCCTTCGACACATTGGATCTAACATTTGTTCTGAATCCTGATTCTACATGTAGTATCACCAGAGGAAACAAGATGGCCGTTACTCTATCCTATCATCTTCGGGTGTATTGGAGGAGTTCTTCTGATAACTGGTTTTGCTTTGGTTATACTATACGTGCGGAAAAAGACAAAATCGGTCGGTAAAAAAGGTAAAATATCTCACAATTTACTATTTAATCGTTCACTTTTCTTGGGGAGTAAGTTAACATTTTTTAATAGGAAGAAACTTTGAAGAGAATTTAGCATTGAGGATGTACGATAGTGAGAAGCGGGTGAAAGAGTTCATAAACTCTGGACATGAGTTTGGTGAAGATGATAAGAAGGACATCAACGTCCCATTCTTTGATTTGGACTGCATTTTAGCTGCCACTGACTTCTTCTCCGTTGACAACAAGCTCGGACAGGGTGGTTTCGGCCCCGTTTACAAGGTCAGATCGCTCATATATCCTTATATGTAATTCGGCCTGGGACGGGGGATTCGTGAGAAAAATAATTAGTGTTACACATTTGTCAACAGGGCAAGTTTCCAGGAGGCCAGGAGATTGCAGTGAAGAGGCTGTCGAGCGCTTCGGCGCAAGGGTTAGAAGAGTTCAAAAACGAGGTCGTTTTGATTGCGAAGCTACAACACAAGAATCTCGTCAGGCTGTTAGGATACTGTGTCGAAGGGAATGAGAAGATGCTGCTCTACGAATACATGCCTAACAAGAGCCTCGACTTCTTCATCTTTGGTTAGTATGTACTCCCGCATTCTCCATACTGTTCTTCCTATCCGCTATCGTCCATAATTTTTATTTCGTTGATGTTTAGACCGAAACCGGTGCGTGTTACTGGATTGGAAGATGAGGTTCAACATTATAATGGGGATTGCTCGAGGACTGCTTTACCTCCATCATGATTCGAGGCTGACAATCATTCATAGAGACATGAAAACCAGCAACATCCTTCTCGACGAGGTAATGAACCCTCGGATTTCGGACTTTGGCATGGCGAGGATAATGGGAGGGCAGGAAACAGAGGCCAACACTGTCAAAGTAGTTGGAACTTAGTAAGTAACCCAACATTTCTCATTCCTCTTTAACATTTTTATGAATAAGTGATTTCATTTCTTATACAAAAAGAGAAGCAAACATAGCCAAATAATTAACTTACTGGATCGTAAATCCGTATTGATTCTTGCAGCGGCTACATGTCTCCAGAGTATGCGCTGGACGGGAACTTCTCAATAAAATCCGACGTATTCAGCTTCGGAGTGGTCCTACTCGAGATCATCAGCGGGAAGAGGAACACCGGATTCTACAAGTCGAACAAAGTGGTGTCCCTTCTTGGTCACGTATGGGGGCACTGGAGAGAAGAGAAGGCGACGGAAGTGATGGATCAATCTTTGTCCGAAACATGTGTGGTGAACGAGTTCCTGAGGTGTGTAAACGTCGCACTGCTGTGCGTCCAGGAAGATCCTAACGATCGGCCGACGATGGAAAATGTTCTTTTCATGTTAGGGAGTGAAGCAGCTAGCCTTGGCCGTCCGAAAGAGCCTGCATTCACTATCAGACGGGAAATTTCGAGTTCTACTTCGAGTAGTATAGTGGCGATGGAGACTACTGTGGTGGAAGCAAGATGACTCACAATTTGTATATGAAATTCTTTCGGTGCATATGAAAATTGTGAATCGACCAACAGATTTCAAGTCTATCTCCTTAACCACTCAGGCATATCGACCAATTGATTATTTGAATCTACACCTAGTCACACCTATAGCAAGATCACATAGATAAAAGCATTGCAGGTCTGCCTCATTACGAGTCTAGAATGTAGCTGAAGAATGGTTCAAGGTCTTCTAGAGTCTATTTTACCGACAACTTTTTTAGCAAATTGGAGACACAAGTGTAGAAGTTTACGGCCACATTATATAACATTGACTTCAAAACCATCTTAGTCTCCTCTCTCTCGATATGGTTGCTAAACTCGAATTTGCCTCATTCACAATCTTTTGACCGGCTCAACTCTTTAATAAAAATATTGACGAGCTCAATTAAAATATAATTCGAGTTCTGCATACTAGTTCGACTATACTTTCAAATTATAAATGACTTGTTAAGAATATAATAGTAAGAACTTTTTTACTATTGTGTTAATCCTCTATCACCCGTTTTACGTGCACCTTTTTTAAAATTATCAACTCTGTAGCCATTCGATTGAGATTCTTATTTCTCCAATTGTGATGGTGATGGCCAACCCCACTCTTTGGCTAATCGGCCATATCGCTATGTCTAACACGCAAACCCTCTCTCCTCCTCTTCGTCTCCAACTTCATCTCCACCATTCCAGATCTCCATAATACCTTCACGTCATAGATGATAGAGAAAGAAAAATGAGTTGTTGGTGTCTCCTTTTAACTATTAAAGTCTCATCTGTAATAGGGAAGATCACGATATCTCTTTAGCGGCGATGGAGTAGCAGCTACGAGGTAGAGTAGCTATTGATATTTCCTCTCAATTACTGGTGGAGTATCCCTTGTCTCTTTCCATTCCAGTTTTGTCTGCTCACGTCGGGGTTGTGGTGATGGCATCGTTGAAGATTTGTCATTTGTTGTTAGGGTTTGGATTTTACCCATTTCAATTACTTCCTGGAACTTCCATTTGTAAACCATGTAACTGTTGGATTCATAAGCAGACTCAACTTCAATCGTAGAGCAAGCCTGGAGTTGATTCAAAAACTACAACGTGGAATCGATCATCTCAATATTCACCTCTGGTTTTACTCATGGTTTTAATTTTTCATCTTTGTTGATAATTGTATTTGGTTCCAAATAAATACCATGCTAACGTTTTGATTTATGGAGATAGGTTGATAATATGGCCGTACTTGCTGTTAAACGATTGTGAACATTCACAAAGGAGCCAAAGTTGCCGAATAAACTCATTGTGAGTGTTTTTATCTCCCTTACTGTTGTGCTGGCTGATATTTATATCAGTTTTGATTCCAATCTTAACATTGTAACTCCTATTGTTGTACGTGCATAGTGAAACCCCATGATCCTTACTTTTTTTCATGTATTCAAATAAGGTATAATTTTCAAAACTTTTCTATAAGCTTATTCTTAGTACAATATTTAACCAAATCATACAGTCAAATGAAACTCTATCTGTGACGATTTATTTGTGGAGAATACTAAATGTGCCCTTTATTGTGCTATCGTGGGAACTTAATACAAGTGATAACCTTTCATTTGATCCCGAATTGCGTTGAAAATTGGTAAAGCTTTAGGCTCTGGTTAGCAGGAAAAAGCCTTTTGGAATGGGATGTTGGAGAGTGATGATTCTGGAACACTAGAATTGAGGATCTTTGTCTCGAATTCACTCTTTTGCTCTAATTTCTGTGCATGTTAATTAATCTATCTGATAACCTTTGCAGACAATTGTTCAGTGTTGCTGGTAAGATATGTACATTTGTCCAACAGAAGGAAACTAACGAGCACAAGCTGCTTGCCGAATTCGAGATTAATTTCGATATTTCTGCAATCTTTCTTTCTTCTTTTCCCAAGTTTTTGACATCCCGTTGATTGTTATAAATATGAATAGTTTAGCTGCATTTTTCATCCACATCATGATTTTGCTGCTTGCTTATCTCTGTTGATTCATATGATTCGTATTAGCCATTGTATTTCATGTTTCAATGTGTAGATTGATTATTCAAGGAAGATTGTTTCTGTCAAGGCAATAGCACGGGCTATTTCTAGTGATTGATAATGGTTGATGTATTAGAGTATAGCCGAGCTAGTATGTCAGATGGCTATCAAGCCACTGACCCTCTCAGCCCGATTAGGAGCGCAAGTTGGCTAACCGGCCACGCTATAGCTTGCTCTGTTGCTCATCATGTAGCATCTCGAACGAGTTTTTTTGTCCGAACGAACACCGAACAGCTGGCGAGCTGCAGCAAAACTACCAAAGACTTTTCAGCGGTCGGTGAAATTTCTTCGATTGAGAGAAGTGACTTAAAGTTAAAGTGATTAAATCATTTAAACGGGTTAAACTAGTCAAAAAGATTAAACGTGTGGAGTGGAGCAGCTATGGGCTTGTTCTTGTAAAGCCATTGACGAGTTTATCTTTATACATGTTGAGAAGGGTGATGAAAGAGATGGAGAAGTAAATTAATGGATTCCAGAGTGATGCCATTGTTCTTCCTCATAGTAGTAGTTCTATCAGTCTCCCCTGTTTTTTCAAACTTTACTGTACGAATCTATCAATCACGTTCTGACACCGACACGGCACTCCTCAACGACAGCAGAGGAGAAACTCTGGTCTCTAAGGACGGAACTTTCGAGCTGGGTTTCTTCTCACCAAACAGATCCAACCGGAGATACCTCGGTGTATGGTACCGGAAGCGGTCGTCTACGGTTGTCTGGGTCGCGAATCGGGACCATGGACTGCAAGATAAAACAGGGTACCTCTGTTTAAATTTTCAAATAGGCCTCCAAATCCTGGACGGAAGCCGTAAAGCATACTGGTCGTCCTCAATTGAACTTGGACCCATGGAAAGATACGGCAGTCACAACCTGATACTTTACGATTCTGGTAATTTGATCCTGACTGGGGTAGAAGAACAGAGCATTCTGTGGCAGAGCTTCGATCATCCAACCGACACGTTTCTAGCAGGGATGAAAATGGTTACAGGTTTGACTCTGACTTCCTGGACTAGCCCCCACGATCCCTCGCCTGGAAATTACCTGCTCCAGGTCGATCAGCAACCTTTGGATAATCAGCAGTTGGTAATTCTGAATAACTCCAAACCTTTTTGGAATTCTGGTGGTCAGATACCTCTGTTCATCTCTCAACTCCTCATGACTTCGCCAACCAGCCGTCAAATGTATTGCCGCAGTTTACGCATTAGTGATCCGGCCTGCAACGCAGCGGCTCCCAATGCCAGATTTCTGATGGCTTTTGACGGCAGGTAACATCACTAGTTCTATTTAATTATTTTTGTATTGTTGTATTTTTAATGCATACCACCAACATAGATAGACACAATTTTAAACTTGATAAATTTTTATAAGTTAGCTTTTGAGGTGAGAAGTTTAATCACACTCGTATCACCTAAGTTAGCTTTTGTCTAATTTAACCTAAACTGTTGTTAGATTAACGTTGGTTCTTTGTCCGTGGTTAGAATATTCTAACAACGGACGAGCAATAAAAAACAAGGTTAGCAATAGCGATTTCTGTCCGCTATTAGATTGCCGCCGTTAAACTCTTAGGTTCTTGTAGTGTTAGTGAAAGGGATTGAGTTGAGTGTTTGTTTGATAGAAAATGGATTGAGTGTTGTTTATAAGTATGAGGGAAAGACTCGTCTATTAACTTAATTTTTTGAACGAGAAAGTTCAATAATATCCAACAACCATAAATAGAAATGATTTTGTGTTTCTCTCACGGTAGAGTGATCAATGTATCTATTACCCAAATAACTAATTATGTATTAGTAGGATTCAAGGTTTCCAGACGCAAAGCGAAATGACCCCATCGTGGGTCGAGCCTCAGGACATCTGCGACCTGACATCGGTGTGTGGGAGTTTTGGCAGCTGCAACAGTGGGTACCATTGGCCATGTAAGTGTCTTCCAGGGTTTGAACCGAGATCAGAAGATAAGTGGAATGCAGGGGACTTCTCGGACGGGTGTACTAGTACGAGTAGTACAAACTTCCAGAATTGTGACAAGAACAGAAGTAGTATCTTCTTGAATCTGACCGTGGCAAAAGTGCGGAGGCCGCCTACACGAGTGAATCTGGAACTGGTGAATGAACACAATTGCAGCGAATGGTGTCTAGGGCAATGCACCTGCCAGGCATATTCGTTCAGTAGCGGGTGCAACATTTGGACTGATGATGACTTACAGGGCATCCAAGAGATTGATGGGCGTGTTGATGATGCGCCGGTTAGTCTCAACATTCGAGCTCATACTCCAAACACAGGTACGTAAATGGTCACGACCACTCCCAATATAGGTACTATACTTGCACTGTTGTCGAACAAGTCGAAAATCAATGATTTATCACTGGTTTACTTTGGATGACTATTTTGATTTTGTATGTGGTACTCTAGAAGAAGAAATGACTAAGAAGGATTGCAAACCATGCGGGATCAACACCATTCCTTACCCGCTGAGCATTGGACCAAACTGTGGCGATCCGATGTACTCGAGCTTCGTCTGTAATGCTACCTCTGGACGACTTCTCTTCACATCACACAACATCAGATACACGGTGACTAGAATCGACAAACGTTCGCGGAAGTTCTTTGTTCAAGCCGGGAAAGAAAATTGTGAAAAGAAGGCTATTGGACTAAATCAATCGTTGCCGTTTAAGGTTCATCATGATGTGTGTAATGACGATATGGGTAACATAAGTTTCGGACTTTTCCGCAATGCGAAATCATTCTATGAAATGGCGATTGTGTGGGATTTGCCATCTGAGCCACTCTGTGGCCCCAACGATGACTGTAGCAACTGGCCGAGTTCGAGTTGCCGGAGTAAGGGCGGAGGAAAGAAGTGTCTTTGCGATGGGAATTCAAGATGGGACGGCACTAACGCTAATTGTAGCCAGAGTAAGTCTTACTTTCATTTTGTTGAGTAACTTTTTTTAGTAAAAAAACAACCTGCATGAAGTAATATTTTCAAGTTCGATTCAGTAATATTTTGAAAATATTTATATCTCGGATCTGCTACTTCCGCCCCTCTTGTAGTTGTTGGCCCCTCTACGTTATCACCAAAGGAAAAAGAACGATCATTACGAAATTCTATCATCTTCGGATGCATCGGAGGAATGCTTCTGATATCCGCTTTCGCTTTCGTAATACTATACATGAAGGGGAGAACGGTCGGTAAAAAAGGTATAGAAAATAGCATAATTAAGCTCACAATATTACTATTTAACAGCTTAAATTTTGGATTATAAAAGTTATAACTTGTTATTTGTTTAATCTTAAACAGGAAGAAATTTTGAAGAGAATTTAGCATTGAGGATGTACGATAGTGAGAAGCGGGTGAAAGAGTTCATAAACTCTGGACATGAGTTTGGTGAAGATGATAAGAAGGACATCAACGTCCCATTCTTTGATTTGGACTGCATTTTAGCTGCCACTGACTTCTTCTCCGTTGACAACAAGCTCGGACAGGGTGGTTTCGGCCCTGTTTACAAGGTCAGATCGCTCATATATCCTTATATGTAATTCGGCCTGGGACGGGGGATTCGTGAGAAAAATAATTAGTGTTACACATTTGTCAACAGGGCAAGTTTCCAGGAGGCCAGGAGATTGCAGTGAAGAGGCTGTCGAGCGCTTCGGCGCAAGGGTTAGAAGAGTTCAAAAACGAGGTCGTTTTGATTGCGAAGCTACAACACAAGAATCTCGTCAGGCTGTTAGGATACTGTGTCGAAGGGAATGAGAAGATGCTGCTCTACGAATACATGCCTAACAAGAGCCTCGACTTCTTCATCTTTGGTTAGTATGTACTCCCGCATTCTCCATACTGTTCTTCCTATCCGCTATCGTCCATAATTTTTATTTCGTTGATGTTTAGACCGAAACCGGTGCGTGTTACTGGATTGGAAGATGAGGTTCAACATTATAATGGGGATTGCTCGAGGACTGCTTTACCTCCACCATGATTCGAGGCTGACAATCATTCATAGAGACATGAAAACCAGCAACATCCTTCTCGACGAGGAAATGAACCCTCGAATTTCGGACTTTGGCACTGCGAGGATAATGGGAAGGCAGGAAACAGAGGCCAACACTGTCAAAGTAGTTGGAACTTAGTAAGTGTGATTTCATTTCATCAAAAGAGTTAACTGCAAGATAAAAGAAAGAGAAGCACAACATTGCCAAATAAACTCACTGGACTGTGAATTTTTATCGATCGTTGCAGTGGCTATATGTCTCCAGAGTACGCCCTAGAGGGGAACTTCTCAATCAAATCCGACGTATTCGGCTTCGGAGTGGTACTGCTCGAGATCATAAGCGGGCAAAGGAACACCGGGTTCTACAAGCCGGACAAAGTAGTGTCCCTTCTAGGTCACGTGTGGAAGTGCTGGAGAGAAGAGAAGGCGATGGATGTGATGGATCAATCATTGTCCGAAACATGCGTGGCGAACGAGTTCCTCACAGTTTCTAAACCGGAATTAAGTGCTTCGTTTCTTTTACATTACACCGTTTAAGATGAATCGAGATAGCAACAAACAAAATAAAAAATGTAAGCATTTGTAGAGTGATACTTGCATGTTGCAAAACAATAGTCATGCAAGTGAGGTTGGTTCAAAAAGTATGTCCTGAAAAATGCTTTGAAGCGGTTTTCTCCGACGGTTTCCTCTGCTAGTTTCTCTCTGCTTTCCCCTTCTATCTCGCTCCACTACGCCGGCAGTTCGGTTACGCCGGTACTTGATTTGCCTTGTGCAACTAGCGGTTCATCCAAGTGGTGGTGTTGTTTTTGGCTGGGAAGCCTCTTCTAAATGTGTTGTTGTGTTTGCTTTTCATTATGTCATTTGCGTATGTTGGGAATATGAACCCGACTCGTTTATTCATTTGGTCGGGGTCCATTTCTCCTCTATTATGGCGACTCAACGGTCATAGTTCCAATCCATTTCAAACCTTCTCGCTGGCCTGGATGGTCCAGTCCTTGTTTTCGGCGACTTCAATGTGATAATGGGTTCTGCTGAAAAGCGCGCTGGGTTATCGTTGGATCGCGCTTGTGTCACAGATTTTCTTAACTTCATTGACCGCCTTCAGCTTCTAGATATTGGTTTCAACGGGGGCTTCTTTCACGTGGTCTAACCGCTATGAAGATCCCGTTACTGTAATTGACGAACGTTTGGACAGATTTTTTATTAATCAACTCTGGTTGCTGCAGTGGCCGGAGTCGGTGGTTAGGCATTTGGTTCCGACTTCTTCTGAGCATGCCCTAATTTTGTTAACAATTTCTATGTTAGTGGTCCGGTGTAGTCGCCTCTTTCAATTTGACGGTTGGTGGGCTGACAACCCTGAGGTTTCTTTGCTTGTCAGACATTTCTGGAACTCAACGTGATTACTGGAACACCTCATTACAGACTTATAGCCAAGCTAAAGTGCCTGCGCCATGGTCTCTTTGACTGGAGCATAGGTGGAACCTCCAACTCAGCACAGTCTTCTCATGATGAATGTTTAATTTGGCACTACTCTTCAGGTGTTTATTCAGCTGCTTTTGGTTATGAAATAGCCGCTTCTTCCACCTTCACATTCGACACTACTAAGGCTTTTCCAGTCAGCTCCCAACTCAGACATACGCTCATCCTGCTTCAAGATTAATGTAGATGGGGCCGTTAGACCAAGGGGGATCGACACGGTGGGTGCTCCGCTCTTCCTCTGGGCTATAATGCATGCGATTGGAACACCTTACCCGGGTTTGAGTTGTTGTCAGTTCGCGACGCTTGTTCTTAATGCGTTCGCGCGAATTATTTACAGGTAGACATTGAGGGGGATGCGGAGGCAGTAATGGTACACATCAGCGCTGGGCACACCCGATTAACAGCTGGGGGAGCAATTGTCCGGGAGATCAGGCAGTTACTAGACTCACTTCCGGAGGTCCGTCTCCAGCTAGTCTGAAGGGTAAATAACGGGGTCGTCCATTGTGTAGCTCGCATGGTCCTTAGATATTTCCCCGGAGTGTTGTCGATAATTCTCACTCCGTGGATTGATTAAATAAATTAAAGGAATATATATAATATGGAATAAATAAATTAAACATTAGGGAGGTTGAAACTTGAACGAAGAAAACTGACCGCAGGATTGAATGGTGGTTGATGATCGAGCCACAAGCTGACACATGGCACCCTGGCTAGCCACAAACCCACGCCTCTCCAGACTCTAATCCCATTCATGAACCAACCCATGATGATGTCTTCAATATTTTTGATTCACTGCACCCACTACACCACGACCTCAAAACCTTTTCATTTCCATTTCAACCATACGTACGCCCCTTCCTTCTCGAGTCTAATGGGCTTATTATTGCACACATTGTACCGATAACGATTTTAATCGGTCATATTGAACTCTTGATTTCATCAATTCTCTCTCCACATCCTTAATTCCTCCATATAACAACTGTTAGGGATGCATATCGGGAACATTGGAGGGTAGCTTGCTCACAAGTCTCGGTTGGAAAATATTGTTTGCAATAAGTGGTGACATAATGAACTCAGTATGTTTTTATACTCGCTCCAAACTAAAAATATTTCCCTAAATTTCTAACCATCTTTATTCCACTAACACCATGACCTCAAAACCTTCTCATTTCCATTTCAACCATAAATACATCCCTTCTCGAGTCTAGTATGTTCATCATGGCACAAACATTCGAAATCATATACACGGTTTCGATAGCATTAATTAGACTCGTCTCCCCACGATACTAGTACTTCACATCTTGATATCCTCGATTCCTCTATATTACAATCGTTATGAATACATATCGTCAACATAAAAAATAATTTTTTTACAAATCTCAGTCGAAAAATATTATATGTGACAAGTGGTGCCATCACGGGGAATATCTACCATTCATTACTTTTTATTTTGAGTGGTCTAAAAATCTTTATCTGCGTTTTAAGGAAACCAAAAACAAAAATAATATCAATATTCTCAGTCATGGGTTAAGTGGGGTCCACTCCACAGTGGACAAGATATCACCACCACTAAAAATTCAAAAACAAATAAATAAAAAGGGAATTGATTCACGAAAACGTGGACCCCAGCAGATGGCAACTCCGTAAATTCCACGGAAACCAACGCCTGTTCCCATAAATCACCTCAACCTTCCTCCACTTTAAATATTCCCGTTCTTCGTCTCCTTCTCCCTCTCCCCTCGGAAGAATCAGAATCAGTACAAACAAAAAATGAAGAATTGCGAGCTCTGCAAGTCTCCGGCGAGGACCTACTGCGAATCCGACGACGCTAGCCTCTGCTGGTCATGCGACACCAAGGTTCACGGAGCTAATTTCCTCGTCGCTCGTCACTCCCGCACTCTGCTCTGTCAATTGTGTCAGTCCGTAACTCCCTGGCAGGCCGCCGGTGCCAAGCTCGGAAACACCGTCTCTTTCTGTCTACGCTGCGCTAATGGAGACACTAGTAATCGAGATGAAAGCGGAAGTGAGGGGGAAGAGGATGAAGATGACGAGATCGAGATCGAGATCGAGGAAGATCAGGAGGAAGAGGAAGGAGATAATCAGGTTGTTCCATGGTCGTCGTCCTCCGCCTCTCCGCCTCCGCCGGCAAGCGACAGCGAGGACTGTGAAGATTTCGTTGAGTCTGATCGGAGGAGTCTAGATCTTAGATTCTTTCCTCAGGTGTGCAACTTGTAATTTTCTTACTTTGTTATCATCTCTGATTTTGTTTTTCGTTATCTGATTGGATTGAACAAATTGATATAGGACGATATCACCCGCCGATCTTCTAGCTCTAGACAGTCGGCGATCAGCTGTGACGATGAAGATGATTCGTCGAGGCCGATGAAACTCCGGAGGATGGAAGCCGTCGATGAGGATGTTACGTCGAGGAAGAGTGGCCGTCCGATTTGATCGGAGAGAGATTCTTTTTGTGTTTCCTTGAGCCATGTGGTGGTTATTTGAAGGTGCCCGATGGCGATTGCTGACCAGATAATTAATTAATCATATCATTTTGATTAGTAACTGAATTAGCGAGTTAATCATCGTTTTAGGGTAGTGAATGATGGGGGTAGTTTAGGGATATTTTTATTTTTGTATTAGGTTAATTATGTGGCTGTTACGCTGTTGTAAAGCAGGAAATGAACTTGATATACTCTTGATGATTAAAAAAATCCGCCAAATTAACTCGTAATTTATCATATATTTATTAATTTTAGATCTCTTCGATTAGAGAAGATAAGAAATTAGTTGGAGCCTCGTCGGGTCATCCCAACAGTATAATGGCCCTCGTCGGTTTTTTATCATTCTTTCAACTCCGGTGTTAATCAGTTCATTTTCGGGCCGGTATAATAACAATAAAAAATACTAAAATCCACCTCAAAACAGACTACTTGAATACAAATGACAAGTCCAAATAAATTAAAGTGAATATAACAATCGATCATATCGAAGACAAGTCGGAAACATTTAATTCGACGGGAAAATGTCGCTTAGTGTGACAAGATAGTCTATATCCATCTACCACAAGTACCATCTCTAAAACCGAAGCCAAACGATCAACACTTGGTGAGGTACATAAACCAATGATGTCCTTGATCTAGTCTTCACTCCATCACGACCTAACTCCACCTAATTTCGTCATTTGATCCGTAATCGTTAGATCCACCGATTCAGCTAAGTACGGTATAAGAATCTAGAAAGGGGAAGGAAGGAACAAACGAACCCATTAAATCAAAGCCACACAAACAAGACTCTGGTTTCATGATGGGAGAGAACAGAGAACTGTCCCCCCAAAGACAATAATACTGAGAAAAAAAAAAGGGAAAAGGAATGGGTCTGATAAAGGAAAGAAATTCCTTTTCAGGGTCATAATAATACAGTGGAAATTTGCACATTTGGATGAAAACCTGTGGGCTGTGTTTGAGAGAAGGAAAGAAAAATATCAGGGAGAATTAGGGTTCTGTGGCTAACATTTTACTGGCAAGTGGCCACAAGTGAAGAAGCATCCAGCCATTCTGAAACATACTCCATACCTACCAAAAGATGACCAATAACTCCCAGCCACTCGTTTTCTTTCTTTGCCAGAGAGGGATTGATGGCTTTGTGCGTGTGGGGTTGCTTGGATTGCGAACTGGCTCGAATGTTTGATCGGTTTGAAATCAAGGACGAGGATGTCGTCTCGACTCTTCCGATTGGTTGCTTGAGCACGAAGCAATCGCTACCGTTGTTGGGATGGATAATGGTGTAACTGTGTCTTAGAATCCTAGGGATGTCCTCGAGCTGACTTGCTTTGGACCAACTTGATCTTGTTGAATTTGTTGATGCTATGGACCTTGTGTAAGGGAATGAAACACAATCACGAATAAAAGACGAAAATACGAATTATATAAATTTGTTAACTCATTTTTCATTGCGAGATATGTTAAGTCAGGACTTTGACTACTATGTAATCATAATGATTATAATAATCAATAACTTTTTATATGCGAGCTACTGAATTAATCATAATCCTCTACTGAACAAACAAATAAACCGAACCAACTTAAAAAGCCCATAAATTTTCCGTTGATCAACCTCCATAATCCAACACCTTGTCCCTCACGACGCATCAAAATCAAACAATTCCATAGGGGTATGGTTGGATTATATTGGGAATGTCAATGAATTCGATTAGTAGAAAGTTCCTAAACTTTAGACGAGATGTTTTAGGTGAACACACTTTCATAATCGCAACTCAAGAGTCAATCTTCTAACAATATACTTCAACCATTATCATGGCAAATCGAACTTCCAAGTACCAATGTTTCCAATCGCTATTTATGGGTTACTTCATGCACGACCACTGTTCCCGAATTGTACGTGTTTCGAACTACAATAAATTTTCGAGACGAACCGAGATTTAAACCATCATGGGTGAACCAACAAACGTGTTGGGGGGGGGGAGATCTTTGTTTTTGTTTTGGTGGGGGTGTTGACGTGGACATGATCAACATCCAGAAAACCGTTGAAGATATTTTTGTGGGTTTTGTTTTGTTTTTTTTTGGGGACCAAATTAAAGGAAGAAAATATCTGAGGAAGGTTTGGAAAATGGTGTGGCCCGAACATATGAAAGACAAAGATGCTGTTGGTAGCTGGTGATCTGATCTGATGATCAACTAGGTAATTAAAATTATTTAAGGATAATTAAAATCGTAATGATGATTAGTGTACCATGATGTTAATCATGGTTACTGAAGTAAAAATACTAATACCTCGTATGGTTACTTTAGTTCACCAAGAAAGAAAAAACCAACGCGATTTGAACTTAGATGTATCGAGTGATAAATTTTTCAAATCAATTTTTCATCCGAAACTATCCACCTGTGAAACAATCTTTTGATTAAAACTCACATTGATCCACAAAGGTTGTGGTCGAGATCAGAGGATGTCTCCTTCCGACCATATCGATCCAATTTTTTAATCGTAGCTAATCAAAATGAGGTTAGGAGAATCTCTTAATGAATGTCATTATTCAATTGTGTCCCCCATTAGTAAAGCTAATTAATCAAAACCCCTGTTTTTTTTAATTATTGAACAGCAGTGTATTTTATTAGAAAAACTCGAGATAAGCACACAATACAACATATATAACGTGGGTATAAAGAGAATTGTACCGATCTAAAATCATATACACCACAATCATACTCTCCTTAAATACTTAATCAAAATATCATTTTAGAAGACTCTACCTGTTAGAAGTGTCACAAAATAGACAACTCGATTACCATTACAACAAATAGCTTATAGAACAGAATAAAAAATGTCTAATTGTAGTTTTACAATCTTAATCATTTTAATTTGTATCATCAATTATACGAGGATTCTAACGGAAACCTTCAACCTAAAAAATTATAATTTTAAACATAAAATATAACAAAATTTAACATACAAAATATTGATACCTTTAAAATACCGAAACGTCCTCCCAATTTCCATCTGACTTGATGTCAATGATACATTGGTTCTGACCAAAATATGAAAAATCAATGATTGACTATTAGTCAAAACAAATCAATTTAATTGGGTGGTCAATTGAGTCAAGTGGGGGCTACAGCCTTTGAAAATAGTTTGATCTTGTGGTGGAAAATTGATTTGAGTAGTTTAAATAAAGTTTGTGGCTTGTAGCACATGTGGTGGTAGTTGTGTACTTGTGTTGATATTTTGCCTCCTAAGCCAATTAATTTCTTTGATTAAATAGTTCTGGTGGAGTAGTTCAGAGTCGGAGACATATCCTAGCACATCGAACGAGTTGTTCGAGTTATGGCAGTATTGTCATTTGTGATGGACATCGTTGCCTTCTGGTCCTGCTCCTCCTTAAGTGTGCAAATGTATAGTTCGATGATCGGCTAACAAAACTGTGCATTTAACTTAAGACAATGCTTCTTATGTATCTTTTGACGCGAGTAAGAGCAGTTCTCATAGCTCGAGTAGATGTTCAAGGTATTACTTTCTGTATGCTACATGGATGTCCTCTTCGCTCATATCGACAACATGGCGTTGGTATATATTCCGAGCTGAGATCCAATTCGCAGTTAAACAAACTAAAACCAGTAGACAACCATAAATTACGTTCATTTCTCCCAGAGTGAAAAGCCACATTCTGTTAATTTGTCGACTCTGGAGTTCGAATTCGTGACCAATTACTAGTGAGTAGTGACAACGACGCGATGACGTGGCAAAGAAAGTGACGGTCTTGATCCAAATTCCTCATGCCATGGAATTGGTTTTCCTTTTGATGAGTGTTTGATTTTGTCTTCTCCAATGACATTAATTTCTTTATTTTACTAAATAATTAAGTCACTATCACCCATTTTAGACCGTTGAAAACTGCACATTTACAGTCCACTTATGAGAACAGATCATCTCCACAAATCCTGTTACTATTAGTAGTAAGTACTGATACTTCACTGCAGCCACACAAATTTCATGTCCACTTCCCGATTTCCGACATCTGGTTCATCCCTGTCATCGATGACGATGACTACTATCTCGTATTGTTGCAAGCGAAACGATAAACGAAAACGAAACACACTAGGTAGTAGGTAGTCATGTCTATTGCGGTTCAAAATTACGTCGAAAGTAAGCTGCTGCAACACTGGCCCCCCAGTAACACTGTGTTGAGAAAAAAGAAAGAAAGCACCTACCTTTGGTTTGAGACTTGAATGCAGAACTAAAGCTGTGTACCCATCAAAGAAAACTAGTTTCATAAAGTACAACCAGTTGGCAAAGTAGTACCAAGCTCATCTTGTGGCTGTGAGAGAGACTTCACAAACAAGCAATAACCAATGCCCGTTTTGGAATTGGTGGGTGGTGGAAAGGACTACTCGTTTCCATGTAAGAACATCGGTGTGCCATCGACAACGAATTACACAGTTGAGCGAGTTAAAACTTCGTGGAAAGGAAGGATCTTGTCGGGGGAACATGGAACAGGCAATTGAGAAACAGCTAGATCGCTCACAAAGGAGAATAACCGCCTAAGACGGTTACTAGGAGCAACGAGCAGTCAAGAATCGAACAATGTGTATTTACCATGGCATCCAATGGCACCTACCTTGATGGCGGGCTATAGATAGGCAAATGTAACAAGATTTCACTATTATTTGTAAGCGGGTGTATACTCGGTGGAAACAAGTGATCTTGAGCTCGAGTATAGTCCGAGTTTGTGCCTGCCTGTATTGGTTTCTATAGGATGATATGGTTTCTAGTACAGAATTACCAGTCTGGTCTCTAGCCAACTGAGTTATGTAAGCTTGAGGGGTTCACCACACAGCTGCTTCAGTTCGGTTTTGAAAACATCGATTAGGTTTGACTTGGTGCGTCGATAAATCCAAGCTTCGGCGTCCCTGTCCCAGTCGAATCTTGACGGCCCACTGCATTAGAACACAAGAGTTTGAGCATCAGTTGAGAACTGCAAATCACCTATGATTAACCATAGACTTTCAAGCTATTTAGCTGCTTTCCACGATATTAAGCTACATCTCGAAAAAAGATAAGCGCAATCTTCTCTACCTAAATTGATCATCCTGATTGTTGGAAAATGGCAACAAAGTTTCTATAAACTCCCTCAATCGAAATACTACGAATTTAGAACACATTTTCTATCTATAATGCAGCTAGTTCCCTTGGTATGATCTAGTGATAGATGGAACATAGGAAAAAATCCAACATCTCACCCTTTTTTCATCATTCCAAAAATCGAACATACAAGTGAATCATGAGAAGCGATCAGCAGGCTTAACTAGACAAACCACAGCATGGATGAAACAGCAATTTAAACACTCTAATGGGCAGGAAAAGCAACATTAAAATTCACTAATCCTCAGTTGTTGTTGCATTTTACCACAAATAGTATAGCCACGGTTCATGCAACCGCGACTAGAGGAAGCTATAACCTTGAACAAACCAGCGGTTCTGTTGTCGCTTCAATTCCCTGATTTTTCGAAGTCCTAATGGCTGTGCAATTCATTTGCTGTTAACCTAGAAGCTAACAGGTTGTGCTCTAGATAACAATGGGAGAGAACTGACCGGACTGAAGAAAATCGCCAATGCTATAGGCGATCAAAGCATTGGTGTCAGTCCAGTTGGTAAGAAGGTTTCCAATGCCAGAGGATATCAAAAGGCAAACATAAGACTTAACTACAATGCACAACCCAAAAACTCAGCCGTGAACATCAACAACATATCGAGACTAGTTACGACATAATAGGAATGAAACAAAATGGCCACATTGCTTCATACCTAACAGGGGAAGAGAGCCAAAGTTGCCTGTTAGGGGTTTGTTTGTTCAACACATAGGTCCCCAACTCCCCAAGCTTCAGCGTCAGAACTTCATTCTACCAAAAAAGCACAGAAACACAAATCAATCTTTCAAAACATAGAATCAAAACTTAAAAACCCTCCATGTCCAGTCAATCAATCTTACCCCATAGTCTATATCAAAGCCATCGACTTGAACTGTATCCCCATATTCCTGCCAATCACCAAACACAACCAAAGCTTACTTTACTTAGAACCGAATTTCTGCACAAAAATCTGATCTTTTACCTCCAATTTCTCCTGAAGGTCGTGAATAGTCGAATCGGCTAGCTGATGAAACTCGTTTTCCTGCAGAACTGAGCTGTTTCCCCCGCATTAATCAACAATCAGCTAGAAAGAGAGAGCCACCAAGTAATGAAACCCGTAAAAGGTGGAGAATTTGTGTACCGGTAGTCGATTGCGGCGGGGCCCTCGACAGTGGAAGAGCGAGAAGAACAGAAGGTTCTGGAAGAATCAGCGGAGGCAGCTGATTCGAAGTTGAGTCGAGAACAGATGGGTCTTGACGCTCGGAGAAGTGAGGAAGATGAAGGGGAATGAGGGGTTCGAAGAAGACTGCGGCGGAATCGTCGGAGGGGGAGGAGCTTGGAAGCCATTGCAGGAGCTCTGATCAGAACAAAACTTCGATAGAAAAGAATTTTCTATGTTCACTGCTTCCAAACTTCCACTGTTGTTGGGCTCCAAAGTCAGTGATAGCTGGGCTTGAAACTCTTTGTTCATGGAAGTGGACTGGATCAGCTCAAGCATAAGAAGACAGCTTTAGTTGCAGTTTTGGTTGTCCTGTGTTTCATCTTTGAGCTTGCTTGTTGGGCAATAGCGAAATTAATCAAAGATATATAGTTCTAAAATAAACAACTTTATGTTACAAAAAAATACATAAAATTAGAGATTTCCAACTATATATATCATGTTTAGTGAAATAGAAGCATCATATCACAACTAGCAGTAGCAATTCAATCTGCAAAGTTAGAACTCTGGAAATCTCGATCATGAGGAAGAGCTCAGCATCAATTCTCATCTCTTTTGCATTAGCTTTTCTCCTGCTGTTTGGTACTATATAATATTTCCATAACAAATTATTATAACTGATAATGTTAAGTTGGGTTTTGATATGTTGATGGATGAGTGTTGCAGGAAACAAAGAGGTGGTAATGGGGGAAAATATTCGATGTTTCATAGGTCAAGCGGAGTTAATTAAGGACTGTTCCCCGATTCCTTCATGTACTGCTCTTGATTTTAGCAGTACAGGTACATCTCCAGAATGTGGGGCTTATGAACACGGCGAATGTAGTAGTACAGGACCAGCATTTGTACAGCAGCCATAAATGTAAAAGTAGTAGTACTACTTCTAGAAATAGTACATGAACCCTTCATCAGCAGCTTTGGTATCCTCTGCTATATATGTGATAACAATCAAACCTCGGCCTTTGTCTGTCCTTCAAGCTATCAAGACATTCTCTTCTCTTGTGGATGATTCTTACCGGGTCGACTAGAGAACACACGAAGAGAAGTCCGCAACGAGTGGGGCGCTTCGTTTCACTTTCCTGGGTGTTCTCAGGTCGCCCCTGCAAGATTTCCTTCACAAATGCGCCATGGCAACTGCAGATTTCACAGCCTTTCAATTTCACTAAGCCACAACTCGGTGCTCGCTGTTATCTCCTATAGTACATACACGCTTAATGTTTCTAACCACATATTATGCTGCATTGATCTGGAATTCGAACAGAAATCGGCAGATTTCATATGCAAGTGATCGAAACACAAAGCTAATGGCAATGTAAAAGAGACTGAACTCTGAACAAATTGTATTATAGCAAGAAATTGACTTGTTCACGGGAAGGACAACAAAAGTACATAATCTATGGCGAACTCTTAACGTCTTCTTTGTTCGAGTGATTACAGAAGGAAGAACGAAATCAAGAAACCCGATAGCTTCGTATATACAAAGGGAACAGTGATCAACACATTGTACCTGAAGGAATCGAGAGCACATTCATCCGCTGCTTGTTAAGCATCTACAAGAATGAAAAATGATGAGTTCAAAATTAAAAGAAACACAGATCAATTCCATTATTCCATTGTAAGAAAAGAACAAACCTTTATGTTCATCAGAGCCATCATGAAGCTCTTCCTGCTCCTCTGGAACAGCAGTAATGACTCCAGCCTTCAAACTTCCATCTTCATCATCCTGTTCCTCCTCAGGATACCTCACCACCACCACCGGACAAATGCAGTGATGAACGCAGTAATCGCTCACGCTCCCCAACCTCTCTTTACCGTTCCTCCTCCTCGTTGCACCGAATCCTCGGCTCCCCATCACCACCGCGCTCAGTCCTAGCCTCTCCACTTCCAGACATAGCCTCTCCTTCATGTCGTGGTCCTTCACTATCCGAATCTTGAACGGTATCCCTCCGTCCACCAATGGCTGCGCCACCGCGTTCGCCTGCTCAAAAGGAAAGTCGTAAAAACCAACCATCAATATCTCTCCCAACAACTCAAAGTCATAAATTACAGAACCAGCCATGAACCTAAAAGCTAACCAATTTCTCAATGTTCTTAGTGATACAATATCCATGAAGCTAAAAGCTAAAAGCTAACTCCAGTTATTGAGATTAAATATCCAATAACTCAAGTTTTGTATCAGAAATTACAAAAAAACAAACCTTGATATTATCAGTCTTTGACCGAAAAGTCAGATATTTAATGCTATCAATGTAAAGATGATACCTTTGTCGTGGTGAAGCTATCATAGTCATCCTCAAGCTGCTGCTGCTCCAGCCTGTCCGCGAGATCAGCGGCGGCGGCTTCGCCTCCTTGCTCGCTATTCCGGCCGTTGTTGATTTGGATTTTGATGGATCCCCAATCGGCGCCGTAGAGTACGGAGGTGGGTCGGACGTGGAGGAGGATGACGGCATCACCAGGGCGAAGATAGTTCTGGACGGCCCAATTGACGGCGTGGGCGCTCTCGTCGCTGAGATCGACGGCGATCGCAATGCGGCGTTGGGCGGCGGAGGTAGGGGTGTCGGCGGCGGCGGTGGGAGTGGAGGAGGAGAAGCTGATTCTGCGCGGGGAGGGGGCGGAGCGGGTTCGGAGGGAAGTGAGGGACGGTGGGATTGGGAGGTCGGATTCCGGATGCTTTTGCTGTGGGGAGGTCATAGCGGTGGCTTCGGCTTCGACGGCGGCGGTGGAGGAGGATTTGGTTTGACTTCGACCGGCGATGGAGACTTTTGAGAGAAATCAAAGAAGAGAGAAATGCGGGAAAGCAAGAAGTGGCTGATTGGCTGCTTTTGGTGGGTTTCTTTTTCTTCTTAATTTGCTGTAAAGAATATTAAAAGGCATCTTCTTTAGAGTATTCTTGTGAGGCTTTTAAGTTGCACCCAACCGGTATGTGGAACCGAAATCGAACGGTAATTATATCGAATCTATAGTAAATTATTTTGATGAATGATTCATGATCAAATTAAATTATCCAATCCATGTCCATAACAATATGAATACGTTCCTCATCAACCTTGTTACAGTGAACAATAATAGGTCATGTGTCCGTGATCGTCGAGTCCGAGAATGATCACCTGATTCAACTTGAAGCCATTTTTTTTTCAAGTCAAGTGATGTACGGTGGTGAACAGAAAAATGCTATGGAATTAGAAGAGAAAAATGAAAAATAAATAAAATTTATATATCGAGGAATGTTCCTTCTAAATTCACGACATAGTGAATATGGTAATATTTCACTATTTTGGTCTTGAGCAGTGTGGTTTTATCACAACAGTTGGTTCGATCGGAGAGATTCTAAACCTTAAGTTGAGGCAATCCGTTGAAATTTTAATATACCTATGTCTGTAAGAAAAGATTTAGTTGTTATGGCTACATCTCATGGACTTTCAGTCTCGATCGTTCAAAAGCTACTAAGCGATTCATTTTAAAAAGAAATGTAACCAACTAAGATTAGGCAAATCATACCCACACCATCAACCATCAACCGACAATGTAGACATTTATGTACACTTTCGCCCCCAACAAACCTATTAATGCCACTATGAGACGAGAATGGATGTTATAGTACTCCGTAACTTCGTCCCATCCGATCTGACCCGACCCATTGTCATTATTAGCATACCCAATAATTGTGGGCTATCCCATAAAACGATATCAAATTTTAAATCTAGCTAGTGGATGGATACACCCATAAATCATAATTGTTCCCATTCATTCATTCATTGACTTAATTCATATTTGTGTTTGGTTTGGAAATTTGTCTTATACAGAAATGGACAGGACAAGCATTACCGGACAGCTGCACGGTTTCCATTGTGCGGCGAGTTCTTTTCTTACTACGATAATTCATGACGACTGTGATGTGATGCTTCAGTGTTCGATTTGGACTACAAATGACTGAGTTTTCCACGTCATCGCCACCACCTTCCTCCTCGACCGTACGACGAGATTATGTCGTCGTCGGTGGCCCTCTGCGGTCATCATCCGACAAGGGTCTCCAACGACTCTCCGGTGAGCGTACTCGCTAACCGGTTATTAGATCCTATGAAACATTTGTTGATGATACAACCGATTATTGAGATTTTTCTATTATTGATGAAATTTCGACCGTCATATAAAGACTTTTTAGGAACTATAAACGACCATTAGATCGTACAACTTCACATATAACTAAAATATCCACAATTTCGCACTACCTATCACACCCAATGAAAAAAACTACAGTCTAAAACGGTTCGAGATTGTCGATAAAATTTCATGTTCGAAAGATAAAATGTCCTCTTCTCCAACTACATCCTCGAGATGGATGACACCTGATAATTTGGATCAAAAGATATAAACATTTAAATTGAAATCATGTTTCTCTATTTATTTAATAAAAATTTCTAAACTTTCCTACGAATCCCTTATATCCTTTGATTTTACATTCATTTTACAACGTGACCTGCCAAAGAGGTTGAAGAAGTCTGCCCGGACTTCTTTGAAGACTTGGACGGTTTCTATCCATTTACTTCATCCATGTCCATCAAATCGTGATCTTGCCCCATCAAATTTTTTAAGTGTAGTTAGAATATTTATCACCGATATAATAATCGATCATTTCATCACAAATGTTTGTACTAAACAATAAACAACTAACCATAAAATATATCCGGACAAAATTCGAACTTCCAACGTTACCATTAATAAACAAGGTGGACCAACAACGACAACGTTTCTTCTCGTCCAAGATACTTTTATCTTTATGGACTGAACTTGACAATAGTAATTTGTATGGGCTGGGCCGTCAGTTCTCATTTTCGCATGGGCTGGGCTGGAAACAGCTAATCCGTAAACTGTAAGGGGATTTGTCCAAAGCAAATCTATAAATTAAAATCATCTCCTCACTTTCCTTCTAACAACGAAGTTTCTCCTGGAAACGGTTACAGTCATTCCTCGAGCAATTAGGAAAGACTTAACCCTCAAACCCTAAGGAATTGTCCAAAACACAGATTTGGCCATCGCTCCGATCATCGGCGATTCCCTCTTCTTGCTGCCGGCCGCCGCTAAATTCATCCCCACGGATACAGAATTAGTCCAACACTATCTGTATAACTACATCCACGGACACATGACTCCCGAGCAGTGCTACCCGGTCCAAGAATCAGATCTGTACGGCGACAAGGAGCCATGGGAGCTGTGGAGAGATCACCAAATCAGGTCCCACCGGGAGCCGGAAGAAGCCATTTACCTCTTCACCAAGCTGAAGAAGAAGTCGAAGAACGCCAAGAACTTCGAGCGGAGGATCGGGAATTGCGGCGGGAACTGGCACGGCGAGGATTCGGGGAACGTGTTCGTGAAATTCAGAGGCGGAGACGGATCGATGTGGGCTGGGAAGAAGAGGAAGTTCAAGTACGAGAATAAGAAATCGGAGGCGGAGCATGGGAAGTGGCTGCTCAGCGAGTTTAGAGTCGAGAATGTAGAGAGTGAGAGTTCGTTCGAGACGGCGATTTGTATGATGAAGATCAACGGGTCTCCGTTCGCCGAGAAGGAATTGGGTAAGATGATGCCCAGGAAGAGGAAGCTTGACGATATATTGGATGATTTTCTTCATCGGGGATTGGAATTCCCTGGCCCTGCTCTTAAGAAGTTACAACTTGATCGGAAGCAGAGCAATTCGGTTGGTGCTGCCGTTCCGATCGTCATTCAGAACGAAACGGCTGCGTTTCAGGCCTCTGGTGATGGATACGACTCCGTTTCAGAATGAAACGGTGTTTATAGACGTTCTGGACGAAGATCCGAATTCGGGAAGATTCTCCTTCACTTTCGAAGCGCTGTTTGGGGATGGGAGTGAACCAGAGACGACGGAGGAATCATCCGTTGAAGTTGCTGTTCCATTGATTCACACGGAGATCAACTCCGAGTATGAGACGGAGCAAGAAACGACGCCGTTGGAGGTCGATCCTGACGATTCAGAGTTTGGAGACTTTGCCCTTTTTTCGCAAGAGGAATTGGGAAGCAGCAGGGAATTACCAGAGGCAGTTGGTGGTGATGTTCATAATATTGCCAATGTCAATGAAGAAGAAGAAGCACCAAAAAATGACGGGTCAATTAAGAGTAAAACGGATACAGAGGAGTTGGTGCGAATGCGAGATTGCGGAGGTGTTTCGTCAAACAAACTCGTACGCAAACTCGTTTTTAATTCTCCTATTCCAAGTAACTGTGTAAAGAAAGATGGTCAAATAATAATTAATGTTTTTAGTATTAAATGTACCGTATACACGTACCGAAATGTCCGCTGAATTTTCAGAATAGTCAACTATCAACTTTTCTATACAATTAATTGTCAATATAATCTAATGGGACTGATTTCAAACTCCTTGTGCTCGTGCGAACCAGCTACGGGAAGATACATGCCAATGGGAAAAGGTCAAGGCCAACAGATGAACAATCATGTGAATGAATTTTTGACCTTTTCCTTGGTGGTTTCAGTTGACACATGATTATCTATGTTTCACTTCATCTAGAAGAACCAGTCCTCCAGACCAGTCAACCGACCGGTCAGGTGGATTTTCGGTTAGTCAAATTCCATGTTATGAGTTACAACATCCGGTTACATGTCAATTGAATCACTAGTTACACGAGTTGTCGGCTTATTTTAGGTTTCTTACTCAGGGATTTATAAGTTTGTGGTGGTGAGAGCAGTTTTATATCGAGGTAAAAATGTTTTAGGATTTTTTCAAAATTTTTTATCGTGGGGTATTTTTGGTATTTTCAAAATATTTTTATATTTTCAGATTTTTGATATTTTTAGTATTTTTGATAATCTAAATGCGCTATTCAAAATATAAAATTTAAATTCAAAATCTAAAATCCAAAATTAAAAACTTAATACTCTAGACCTTAAAACTAAAAATCTAAAACCCAAAATTTAAAATTCAAAACCAAAATTTAAAACCAAAATCCTAATACTAAACCCAAAACTCAAACACTAAACTCAAACTCAAACCGAAACAAATAATAAATTAAATAATTTATGTTGAAAGGAAAAGACTTCCATACTTTTTTTATATAAACCGATAGATTTAAAATTCGTGAAACCTAATGATTTAAAATCATCTTGAAAATTTGGAGATTCTTTTTTGTTTGGATTCCAAACCTACTTCTTAATGATGGAGAATCAACCAAGAATTAAGGAAGAAAAAATGAGAATACAAATCCAAGTTGCTTGATTGGCAAAATGTTTGAAAATGATGGAACAATTACAAGAATTGTTAAATATTTATAAACCTCAACTTCAAAGATGGACCAAACACAACATTAAATATTGCAGCAGCCATCAGACAGTGAACAGTTACCTGTTACACCCCTTACACCATCAACATTGTACAATATTGAAACTCGGATATTGGATAATACGGCCTATAAAAACCGAGAATTAGAAAATGTATGAAAATCAAAAGAACGTGGAAATGTGTTTTTCGAAATTTAAAGAGTTCTTTTCTACAAAATTAATTTTTAGTGGGAGAATGTATCCTTTTTGAAAAAAATGTTTAAACGCAACTCAATGAGATTTCCATGATTGAAAGTTACTGAATGAGTTCTTAAAACCAATTTTGATTCCCATAATCAAGTGATATTACAAATTTATCGTGAAGACAAACTTCATGTTAATGATGTACATTTTTTTGATTGAAAGTTGAAAAATGAAGTGTTTCAAAAATCAGATTTGAAGAATACATATCGTAACCGACCTTTCGAGTAAAATTAGATATAACATCTAACAACACATTTACACTTACGTCTATCCCTAATAACATCGATCAATTTTTCATCCGTCCGGCTAACCGCCTTGACCAAGAGAATCCACATGACCGGGTTCGATTCGGAATTGGACCAGCGAGCCGGTTTTCATTTCAACTTTAGAAAGTTCACAGGAGACCAAAAGAAAACTCTGTTTTCCAACTACCAGCAATGTCTTCTTTACTCCCCTTCCCCCCCAACTACCACCCATTTATCTAAACCTCGTCGATTCACCTGAAAAAAACAACAAATGAAAAAGCTCCCATCTTTATCAACTATGGAGAATCTACGGACCTTACTCTCCTTCTTCTTTCTCACCTTCTTCCTACTAACCCACCTCTCCACCGCCGCCGACAGGATCACACCCGACAGTCCCCTTTCCGGCGACCAAACCATCTCCTCCGCCGGTGACGCCTTCGTCCTCGGCTTCTTCCGTCCATCAGACAATTCCACCAGGTACTACATTGGAATCTGGTACAACCAAACCGTCGTCTCCACCCAAACCGTGGTCTGGGTTGCAAACAGGGGATCCCCTGTTTCCGACCGGTTCTCGTCGGAGCTCCGTATCTCCGGCGGTAACCTCGTCCTCGTCAATGAATCCGGAGTCCCAATTTGGTCAACGGGGTTAAACAGAAGCAGCTCCTCCTCAACAGTCGATGCTGTCCTTCTTGACCAGGGGAATCTCGTTCTGCTCCCGAATGGGTCGTACCCGAATCCGAATTTGAACTCATCGTCGGACTCGTTCCGGCCGAAGTGGCAGAGCTTCGACAACCCGGGGGACACGTGGCTGCCGGGAGGCAAAATCGGGCTGAAAAAGGTGGACAAAACGTCGACTTTTCTCACGTCGTGGAAGAACACCGAAGACCCCACACCCGGCCCTTTTACGCTGGAGCTCGACCCGAACGGAAGCAGCCAGTACTTCATCTTCTGGAACAAGACGGAGAATTACTGGACGAGCGGGGCGTGGGATTCTCAGGCGAGGATCTTCAGGTTGGTCCCCGAGATGAGATTGAATTTCATCTACAACTTCTCCTACATCGACAACGCGAACGAGAGCTACTTCACTTACTCGATGTACAACGCGACTCTAATTTCCCGATTCGTGATGTCCGTCGGCGGCCAGATCCAACAGCTTTCATGGTTGGAGTCTTCAAGCCAATGGAACCTCTTCTGGTCGCAGCCGAGGGTCCAGTGCGAGGTTTACGGCTACTGCGGCGGATTTGGAAGCTGTACGGAGAGGAGCCAGCCGTTCTGCAGCTGTTTGCCGGGGTTCGTCCCGAAATCGGCGGAGGATTATCAGTCGAACGTCTTCTACGGCGGATGCGTCAGGAGGACGAGTCTCCAGTGCAAGAACAACAATTCGAGCGTAGGTTCGGGTGAGAATCGAGATGGGTTTTCGCCGAATTTGGACATGCAGTTGCCGAAGAATCCGGTGACGGTGGGGGCCGGCGGTGGGAGCCTGGAGGATTGCGAGGCGGTTTGTTTGAGGAACTGTTCGTGCTCTGCTTACGCTTATGAAGGGGATAATCAGTGTTCTGTTTGGTATGGGGAGCTTCTGAATTTGAAAGACGGTGGTGGGAAGACTATTTATGTGAAGCTTGCAGCTTCTGAGATTCCTAATGGGAAGGATAGTAAGAGCAATGCAGTTGTGATCGGTGCTGTAGCGGGATCGATTGGATTCGTCGCCATTCTCGGGCTAATCATGTTCATTGTGTTGAGGAGGAGGAGTAGACTGGCGAAGCCTGGGAAAGCAGTGGAAGGGTCGTTAATGGCGTTTACTTACAGGGATATGCAGAATGCGACGAGGAATTTCTCCGAGAAGCTCGGAGGAGGAGGGTTCGGCAACGTTTTCAAAGGCGTCCTGGCAGATTCGACGGCCATAGCAGTGAAGAAGCTGGAGAGCATTAGTCAAGGGGAGAAGCAGTTTAGGACTGAAGTGAGCACGATCGGCACGATCCAGCATGTTAATCTGGTTCGACTTCGAGGATTCTGTTCCGAAGGTGCGACGAAGAGGCTGTTGGTTTACGATTACATGCCGAACAGTTCCCTCGATCATCATCTGTTTAAGAAGGGCGGCGAGCAGGTTCTGGACTGGCGGACTAGGTACAATATAGCTCTTGGGACGGCTAGAGGGCTGACTTATCTCCACGAGAAATGCCGGGATTGCATCATACATTGCGACATCAAGCCGGAGAACATCCTTCTGGACTCCGAAATGTGTCCGAAAGTCGCGGATTTCGGGCTGGCCAAGCTCGTGGGGCGCGATTTCAGCAGGGTGCTGACGACCATGCGAGGGACTCGAGGGTACCTCGCACCGGAGTGGATTTCGGGAGTGGCGATTACCGCTAAGGCCGATGTTTACAGTTATGGAATGATGCTGTTCGAGTTCGTGTCGGGAAGGAGGAACACCGACCAAACGGAAGATGGCAAGTTCCGATTCTTCCCGAGCTGGGCTGCTAGTGTAATATCCGGGGGAGGCGATATTCTCGACTTGCTCGATCCGAGGCTGGAAGGGAATACTGACCGGGAAGAGCTTTCGCGAGTCTGTAATCTCGCTTTCTGGTGCATACAAGACAACGAGATGCAGAGGCCTTCGATGGGGCAGGCGGTTCAGGTCCTCGAGGGGATCTTGAACGTCGACCTGCCGCCTTTCCCCAGATCTCTCAAAGTGTTTGAGGACAATCCGGAGAATGTCGTCTTCTTCAAGAACGAATCGTCCACTACCCAGAGCTCGCAAACACGAAGCAATCCTTCTGCTGCTTCGTCTCAGACAAAGAACAGCACATCATCGAGTTCCTAAACTTCCGTCAATTTACGATACAGATTGATCAATGTATAAGTAGAGAGAATTCAAAGCACAAGCTTTTGCTTTGTATTGTATTGTAGTGGTAAGTGTGAAGATCCTACTTTGGAAAAGAGAGAATTAGTACTACATTCTGCTGTACAGTCTAACAATGGATTTGACTAATTCTCAGAAACTATACAGAACTGGATAAATGGTCATATCAAAAGGCGTGAGACTGGCACTTCGAAGTTCATCACATCAGCGCTTCCGAGAAACGAAGAACTCGTAATCTGACTGCCTATTGGTCACCTTGATGTTACCTTTGGTTACACAGCCTCTAGCAAGAAGTGATGCATTCCCCTCAAGGGTTTGGAGTCTTCTCTTGAGAATTTCAGAATCTCCAACAACTGATTGTTTCGGAGAGTTCTCGAATCGTCTTTTCAGATCAAACCAGCATTCCCCCTGGAGATAAACCACATGTTAGTAGGTACAAATAAGAGCCTATTCAGAAGCAACTTGCACATCAAACAATCTCTGTAAAAGCACTTTGGTAATCACATCTTTACCTGTGTGTTAAGGCTTTGTAATCCTACTGCAGGGAAGAGAGTATGGGAAGTCATGTTACTGGAAGAGTAAGCAGGAAAGCCTCCTTTCGTTACGTAATGGCCCAGCGAATGGTATGTCAGAAATGACGAACGCAATTTCCCCTCTGGTATTCGGTATATTGGATACCAGGCCACAGAGAACCTGAAAGATAGCCATTAGTTGAGGTTTAGTAAGTAGCATAAATCCAGAACTTGAAGAATATATGTAAGAACATGTAAAATTCCAGTTCCCAAACCACGAGGCAGGGTGCAATTCATTCAGCGTCAGTGATACTAGCTTCTGTGGATCTCCATATACTTGACTATTAGAAGTTCCAGATTCGGTAAGTTCCATAATTCTGAAACGGTTGAAAAATATAACCAATATTAGCTACTATCTTGAAGATTACGAGAGACTAAGAAGCAAGTTAAAAGCACAACACAATGTCAAGAAAGGACAGTATCATGAGATGAGAACTTACTTCAGGTGAAGAGGCTTTCGATTATATGGCTGCTCCGATTCAAAGAACTCGAAAAGAAGTTCTGGATTGCTTGAGCAGGGTGATGAAGAAATCAATTTAACCTTACCATGGTTAGTGCATTGGAAAACATTAGAAAATAGAACTTTCTGGCCACATGTGTCAGATTTTGCAGCTGGCTTTGGTGAAGTAGATTCTTGACTCTTAGCCTCTGAATTTAGGTGAACTGGGTAGCCAAACAACTGAACAGCCGAAAGAGAAGGAACGAAATGTGCATCGAACAGTGCTTTCTCATCGAAGAAGCCATTCAGATCTTGACAAGGTTCTATCCTGACTTTTAACCCAAAACTTCCTGGCTTCTCGTACCAGTTCCAGAGACCAGAAAGCGATACATTTTGCATCTCGCGTTCACATACAGAGCTAACAGACGACGTCATAACTGGCGACGAAGACTTGATAAATGTTTCAAAGTCTGCAAGTGGATATCCCACAGTGAACTGGATGATCTCGGACAAAAGTTGCTGTTTGTAAGCTGCTGTTAGAGACTCTATCACAGCTCGCGATCCAACGAATTCATCAGTTTCCTTTTGGCTTTCAGCGTAAGCTACTCCGCCTTTCTTCGGACTCTCGGATTTAGGTTCATCCCTTGTGATATTATTGTCACAAGGTTTTGAAGATTCACTTTCTACTACTGCAGGTTTCTTACACACAGTGTCAACTTTTGCTTTCGTATTTGTTTTAGCAGTCCTAGAAGGGCTTTTCTCATTAGAATGAGAAGTAAAGTTTGTACCTCGATGAAATTTCGGCAGTATCTCAGATGCTTTGGCTGCAGCAACCGGAACCCACTTTACTGGTTTTGCTTGACAACGATAATTGAACACCATGCTTGATCTACTGTACATAGAAGCATGGAATGACTTGTATGTTGCAGAATGGGCAGCCCGATTCATCCCTCCACCATGATGCGGTACACTCAATCTCGGTAGTACTCCCTTATGTTCATCTGCATTCAAGTACTGGTAGCCATGAGACGGAGCAGGCTGGTTACAGAAATTTGCAGAAGAGTTCTCCAATGAGAAATGCCAATTCAGTGTAGGGCTTCCAGGATCAGTTGCTTTCCAGTAATCGACTTCAACTCGGTCTGAACAATAATGGTGCTTCCCAACTGATATCTTCTTCTCCCGGTGAGCACCTTCCTTGATCTGATGGCAGTGTGATCTAACACTACTCCACTGATTCTTCAAGCAATTCTCCTGCCCTTTACCTACACAGGAATCTCCATATCCATTATGATGATTACTGGAATCTGGAACAGCAACCATGTTCCTCCTGTAAGACTTGCGATTCTTAGCCTTGGTGGCTTTCGGCTGTTTGATTTCAGACAATGGTCCAGTAGCCAAGACTTTCTCCACGAAAGAGTCGTTGGTCTCATATGAACAGTTTCCTACTGCACAATTCATAGTAGCTTACACTTCACTCAAGAACTCAAGACGTCAACACAATCACTTCCGTTGAATCAATTATCAAACCCTGGAAAAAACAAATCGAAATTGAGCATTCCAAACAAAGAAGCAGCCAAACAAGATCCAGAAGTAGACAAATAGGGTTCTTAGCCTTCCAAGCAATCGAGAAACACTACCGTAACTGCAAATCAAGAATCGACATCATGAAAAAATAAAATTCAATCAAGCAAAAGCGCAAGTAAGTATACATCAACCTAAATTCAAAGCAACTTACTAAAGACTTTTCAACGGAAAGAAACTGGTCAAAGATCCGTCGGAGTTTTTTCACGAACTATCTCAACTATTAGTACTCAAGAAAAGAAGAACCCAGCCATAGAAGAATGAACGAAGTTACAGTAGAAGAAGGTTCACGGAGTAAGTCAAAGAGTGAGTGAAATTCCGACGTTGCGAGAGGATTTACCTGAGGGAAATGGGAAGAGATGCCGAAACGGAGATGGAAAGCTTGAAGACGACGAAGATGAAGAGGGAAATGTGAGTTTTAGCGGGTTGATTATTACTTTTAGTGACGGTAAATTGGTGATTTCTTGGTTAGTTAGCGTCGTTTTTGAGGGCGATGGAGGGTTATTATTGTGTGTGGGTGTGGCGCATGGCGAGTGGTGTACGTCATTGCCTCTCATACTGCCACGTCGACGTAGTTTGATCCACAGCCACGGTTGTCTTTTTCTCAACCTTGTCTGCTTGCTTGCGTGTTACATTTCTCTGGAATTTTGCGGGGGAGAGAAAAAGAAAAAAAACCAATGTCGCGAGATTGTTTCATGAATCGAGTCGAGTTGGATTTCATCATTTTTAAGTTTGACTCGTTAAGTTTAGTCGAGTTTGAATTTGAACTTGAGTTAAAGATTTTGGGTTTGTGTCGAGGTCGATCCCATTAGAGTTTGGCTGGTTAATTATTATTGTTGAGCTTAATTCGAACTTCGCTCATTAAAATTAATTACGAGAGTCCGATATAAAGTGTATTTGAAACTTATTCAACATCGACAAGTCAGACTAAAAAACAAGTTATCCTAAAATTTATAAGTTTCTACATATGGTTTATTGCGTATGCTATTTGAGGCAAGATACACGTTGCATTATTGAGTCTACCGACGAGCCGTATTGTCAAGTTAGTATTCAAGTTGGCTCTCGAACTTGAGCATGAGCCAACTCACCAGCCTATCGAGTCGAACATACCCCGACGTGTTTAAAATCGAGCAGATGCATATGTAGATCAGAACCGAACCGAGCATTGAGTCGAACCGGGAATTTGTACTCTAACCGCATCAGGGTTACTGGAGGACTTTCTCTGGCGAATTCCTGAGGCCACAGCAGGAGCGAAGCAGATCACAGGTGACCTCTGCTCCAAGAAATCGGCAGTGGGAGGCTGGTTCTCCGACTGGGTCCGCCGGTGAGACGATCCATCATTCAAGGGTTCTCCGATCAGCGGATGGTAGCTTCGACTTCGAGTAGAGCTTTCGGAAAAGGACTCCAAGTTGCGGAGGTGGTGGAATGCGGGCTTGCTGATGATGCTCTGCTTCTTAACTGCGCGGATCAGAAGCGGGATTAAACCCTCCATTAATTTAGCTGAAATTTTCAAGATCAAGATCGATACTCGATGGTGGGTAATGATGAGTTGTGGATGAATCAATGTCTGAGGAAGGAATTAAAGAGTGTATTTTTATAGTGTGGGAATTCAAGGAGAAAAGTTTGAATGAATGAATATTTGGTCAAATTCAACGTCCAAATTACTGTGTACCAAATCCCTGGTATATGAATTATTAGTGGAGTTTGTTGCAGAGAAAGAAACCGGGTTCGAGGAAAACTAAAAAAATAGTAGTGGAGTCAACACATGGTTCTCGAAATCGTATCGAAACGTTAAACCGTATGTGGTTCAATATTTTTTTTTTCGTGAGACATGCTGAATTCAAACATGAGACCTCCAAGTCACTAAGATGCAACTCTTTCATTAGAGCAATTCCACTTGAACAGTAGTTCAACAATTTAAAGTTGTTATAAATTGTAGTTGAAAGTGTCCGTAGTTATACCGGACAATTGAGCGGCTACGATCGTACTGCCCATAACGAGTTTAGTCTCGGTGATGGCATCCACTCAAGCTAACTGTAAACCAACCAACGATCATGCAGAAACAAGAAAATGGAGATGCAGGGTATTGATCCCCATACCCTCTACCATCTGAACTACATCCCCTATTTGGCTTGTACACAACAGTTTAGTTTATTCATTATTTCTGCTCGAATGCACAGCAAACTCTTGAAGCTTACAGTCATTATTACCTCAATCTGAGAACAGGCTGGCGGGGATCAAACTGAAAAATTACTGATGAGCCCCCGCCATAAAGGCTAACGATTCCATACCATATTTACTCGAAGGAAAGGCTAGTTCTCCGCTATGAACACTTATCATAATTACACCACAATAGCTCAAACTATGGAAACTTTCCACCAGAAAATTCCAACCCCCAAAAATCCTGACGAACTCAGAACACTCGAATCCTCAAAATCAGAGTCCTGGATTTCGCTTCACGATGAAGAACATCAAAGCTCTCGTGGTTATGCGGCCTATTCTGTTCGCCATTATTGTGGTAATGTATAGTTAATTGTATCTCAACAGAGATTTGTAGTTTCTTTCTGTAACTGATTCTGTTGAGGTGTAATATTTTCAGGGGATTGGACTGCTGATCATTTCGAGCTTCGTTGCAATCGGGTTTTGGTATCGTACAACAACTCTGATAAAGCTGTCAATGGATGAAAAAACCAGTAGTTTGCATTCTGGTTTGGCATCTCAGGTTGAACAAACAGCTAAGCTGCTTCGTCAGTTCACCTCACCTGCAACGAATCTCGCCCGGTTGATGGATACTTCCCTTACCGCGACTGATTTCCCTCAGCAGCAGCTCGAAATGCAGACCAAGGTGGCTCCTTTGCTGTTTCAGGAATTCGCAACGCTGCCTTACGTTTCGCAAATCGCTTACATCGGTCTAGACAATGATCCTTTATTCTATTCGTACTACTATGATGAAGGTAACCGGAGTTACGCAATGTACTATAAAGATAGTTTGTGTTACAAGCAAGCAGTTAATTCGGCCACAGGGAAGCTCTACGGAAGCGAGAAGAAATCCAACTTCTCGATCGGAGTTTTAACCACTCAGGTTCGAGAAGCTCTAAACAGTAGTACTAGCAACGAACATCACACCTTTGTAGGCAAAGGATGGAATCAAGAACTCATGTTCATCACCTTGGCTAACGTGCATCAGAAGAAAGGAGCAGTCTTGATGGGGATTTCGGCCGGAACTATTAGGGTTTCTTTCGTAGGGATTGACCTTCGAGGAGCAAGATTGCAAATGGCCACCAGAGATGGTAACAATCATCAAGTGCTTTTAGATGGCATCCCAGGAGTTTGGATTTCGAAGAACAATGGAGATTCGGTATCCATTGCTACTTCTGATAAGAACGTCACATGCTTTCTTGGCAATGGTACTTCTGCTACTGTCAAAATTGGACAGCATAGTTACAAAGTATATTGCTCCTCCATTGAAGTTGTTGGAATTGAAATGGTAAAGTTGAGTTCTTTTTTATTTTCTGTTAAACTAGACTGCATTGAATTCCTTCATATGATGTTGTAGTGATTTTTTCTCAGGTCTATGCATTGGCATTTCTGAATGACGAGTCATCGGGAAGTGGTGCGATTCGTAGGGCTGCAAAGCTCGCGTTGATTGTGCTAATCATGATGATAATTGTACTTTTGACCTCGACATTCGGATTCCTGCTCCTGATTGCAGCCCTTGCAAGGGCCACAATCAGGGAGACGCAACTGTGTCGAGCATTGATCAAACAAATGGAAACTACTCAACAAGCTGAGAGGAAGTCTCTGAAAAAGAGTCTCGCCTTTGCGACTGCGAGCCACGAGATTCGTAACTTGTTGACACCGATTTCTAGCTTTATACATGACTGCGTCGTGGACTTGCCACCCGATTCAGCCAGAGCGACAACCCTAAATGTCATCCATGATTCCACAAAGGACTTACTTGGTAAGTAAGACAAACATGGAAATTTGATATCGGGTTAGTTCGGAGAGGTTCAACCATTAAATGAACAGGTTTGTTTTTTTCCTGTCAGGGTTTTTGAGTGCTATACTGGATGCAAGCAAGCTTGAAGAAGGAAAGATGGAGCTTGAAGACCAAGAGTTCGACGTAGCAGGTGTTCTTCAAGATGTGGTCGATTTGTTCGATCCGATGGCCATGGAGAAAGGTGTTGACTTGGTATTAGATCTATCAGATGTCTCGATTCTCAAGTTCGGTGGTCGTGCGATAGGCGATCGGGGGAAGCTGAGACAGGTTTTGTGGAACTTGGTAAGCAATGCTGTAAAGTACACACCTGATGGGCAAATTGTGGTTAGAGCTCGAGCTCAACAACCGAGTTTGGATAGCAGCTGCTGCAGGATTGTAGCCTCGTCGCAACCGGATGGTTGCTCGAAATTCGTGTCGAAATTGCTCAAGTGGAGAAATAACGAAGAACGGAATGAAGAAGAAGCTCCGAGTGATGTGAAGCGCGATAAAAAGCGAATGGAATTTGTTTTCGAGGTGGACGATACCGGTAAAGGAATTCCTAAAGATAAGCAGAAGTCAATCTTCGAAAATTATGTTCAAGTGAATGAAAATTCGGAAGGGCAAGTTGGGACCGGTTTGGGTCTTGGCATCGTTCAATCTTTGGTCCGGTTAATGGGAGGTGAAATTCGAGTTGTCGATAAGGAGAAAGACGAGAACGGAACTTGCTTCAGGTTCGATGTCGTCCTCACTGTGTCCGATACTAATTGTGGAAGTGACATCGAGATAGGCGATCGGATCATCGAACTTAGTCTAAGATCACCAATTCTTAGTCCGAGAAGCGACAGATCTCGCGTTGTATTATTGATCAAGAACGAAGCACGAAGGAGAGCCTCCCAAAACCTTATGAAGAATTTGGGTATAAAGGTGTCAGCTTTAGAGAAATGGGAAGACTTCCAACCAATGCTGAAAAAGTTGAAGTCAAAGCTGAATCCTTTTTCTTCTCCTTACAGCTCTTCAGGAAAATCCGAAACCGGTTCGAGAAGTGAGAACTCCAGCGCTCGGTCGAAGGAAATTCCGTTGAGCACAATGGAGGATATGGAACATAAACCAGTTTCTTTTCGAAACAAAGCTGTTCGGACCAGTTTAGGATTCGTGCTGATTGTGGTTGATGTTTGTGCTGGACCATCATTTCAGGAACTGCATAAAGCTGTAGCAGAGTTCAAAACAGGCCTTCAGATTTCTAGCTACAAGGTTGTGTGGTTGGACAGACCGAATTCAGGAAGAGTCGATAAGACCGTGATGGATCCTAATGACGAGATACTGTTGAAACCGTTTCACGGTTCCGGCCTAAACGAAGTGATCAAACTTCTCCCGGAATTCGAAGGAACTATGCTTCTGAAGCCAAAGAACGAGATTTCGGGTTGGACTAAATTCGAAGAATGGGGTTCTTCTTCTTCCGCCAGGCATCCGATTGTCCGAGATAGGTCTCGAAGCCCGCCACTCGTTGCACACTCCGAGATAGAGGAAGAGGAACAACACAAAGATAGTAAACCTTTGAATGGAGAAACATTCTTGGTTGTGGACGATAGTAGACCGGTCCGGTTAGTAACCACATTGAACCTTTCGAAGCTAGGAGCCAGGTTCGAGCAATGTGAGAACGGGGTGGAAGCTCTCGAGCGTTTTCGAGCCGGTTTGCAAGAGCAAGCAAGGGACGGAGTCTCTAATCCGGTCCCTCCTTACGACTACATCCTGATGGACTGCCAGGTGAGGCTTTCTTGTTCCACACGCTTTGCATTGAAGTGTAATCTCCAAAGTTGTGATAGTAATTGTGTCTAACAACATTGTCTTTTAATCGATTTGATTGAGCAGATGCCGAAGATGGATGGTTATGAAGCCACGAAGGCGATAAGGGAAGAGGAGAGGAGATATGGCATCCGGACTCCAATAATCGGATTAACGGGACATACGTCGAAAGAAGAATTGGACAGGACGGTTGAAGCCGGAATGGATATTCACCTCACTAAGCCGTTTCAGAGAGAAGACATTTTGGAAGCTGTTAGAAGGATTTGTGGGCGGGTTTCAGCAGCGTAGCAAATGAGCTAGGATTCTGCTTCGTACATCACAAGAATGGCTTTCATAACCGTATCGAAATGTATGTAGTAGTTCAATTGTTTAAACGGTTATAATTTGTAGTGGCATGTGAACCGTAATTTTACCGAGTTTACTGTTTTGGAAAAACTGGACTTTTAACACGATGACAAAATTTCGAAACGAGCGATTATGATATCTCGTAAACAAAAAAAGATGGAGATGCGGGGTATCGATCCCCGTACCTCTCGCATGCTAAGCGAGCGCTCTACCATCTGAGCTACATCCCCTATTGTTTGTAACAAGCAGATCAATTTATTTAATTCAGAATACAGCAGTCCAACAAAACGCTTCCCACCTGCAATTATAACAGTTCTAATCTTGGATTCATCAACTACTCCATACTTATTCTTCTCAATCTCAGCCATGTTTACTGCCGCTTTCCGCCTACTTTTTCTTCTCGATATCAGAAAAAACAAAGCCAGTCGGCTAACCAGAAGACCAGTTATCACACAGCCAACAACAGCCCCAATAACTACTCTATTGATGCCGCTAACATCATCAGAACCTGCAATTCTTATGTACACAGGTTCGCCGTATGCAAGTGTCTGGAGATTAAGAAGCACCCCTGAGCAAATCAAACACCTATTTCTCTGATAAGAATAACCAGTACAGCTGCATCTATAAGAGCAAATCAATTCGCATTGTCGAACACTACCAACTGACTCATTTACACCCTCAATTGACCACTGCCCATCCATATTGGGTAACCCATATCCCAGAACAACAGAACAAACATATCAGCATTGGTATCATTGCCTCCTCCAGAACTCCTGCATCCCAGACTAGACTTCCTCAAGCAACCCCCAGAGAAATCTCCCAGGCTCCATTCTATCTCCGATTTCGGGATAAACCCAGTTGGACAGCTACACAGAGGATAGGAGGCACTGTCGCAGATCCCAAATGACCCGCAGTGGCCAAAAATCTGGCAGGGGTCGCGTGGCTGCTGCCAGTTTAAGGACCAATTTTTCGAAGCTTCAACCCAGGAAAGTCTTTGAACCATCCCTTCACTGTTGATGATGATTCGAGTTTTCCCGCCCCCTAAATTGTTGAAGGCGAAATAACTGTACCCAGGGTTTGTTATACTTAGGTTTAACCCGATTTCTGTCTGGAGAATTGAGTACATCGTATAAACTTCATGGTAAAGGGTTACGAAATCAACCGTCCCTTCGGAATCTAATTGGAAGGAGTATAAATCATGTTACGAGTTCGGCCGTAGTTCTAATCTTTGATCCAGCAACTAGAACCATCTTCAGACACAATCCTCTCCACTCGAATTTTTCCGACATGAAAAACAATGAGCAGCAGAGCTTGCCAATACTGAGTAAGCAGGGAGCCATTGTACCTTTGATCTGCAGATAGAAATAGTGCTGCTGCTGAATCCGAGAGCTACAATGCAGTTTAGTATACTCTTCGAAACAATGCAGTTCTTCCTCCGTGATCATATACTCTTTCGAAACAAGATTCGAAGTCCGACCGGCCTCATTCCTTCCCTTCAACATCATCATTAAGGAAATGTAAGACTCACTTGTTAAATCTTAGTAACTTGGTCTGTTATGGTGTGTATTAACAAGTGAAATTTGATTGCACAGATTTGGAATACAACTTTGAAACAACTAAGAACACAGAATCTAGCTAACTATATATAGAAAACAAATATTTAACTCAAATAACATACAAATGGAAGGAAATTTCTTACTTACCATAAAAATCTCTGCTTCCTCCCACTATAACAGGCAAAAATCATTCTTTCTTCCAAATTCCTCTGTTCACCTGCAATGGCTTCCACCAACTACATTCCTCTGTTCTTACTGTTATCATTCACACAAGTCTACTCCTTTCTCAAGCCACTCGATTTCCTGTCCCTCCAATTGATCCGACGGTCACTAAACGACATGCCCGGATCAAACTTCTTCTCCACCTGGGACTTCACCGGCGACCCCTGCAACTTCACCGGCGTTTCCTGCCAGTCCGACCGGGTCGTCTCTCTAAATCTGGGCGACCCGAGTGCCGGCTCTCGAGGTCTGATCGGCAAGCTCGACCCGATCATCGGCAACCTCACTGCTCTAACCGAGCTCATTATAGTTCCGGGTCATGTCAGGGGCTCGTTACCCGACTCCATTTCGCAACTCACGGAGCTCAAATTCCTAGCAATCAACCGGAATTACCTCACCGGCGCCATTCCTGATTCCATCTTCCGGCTTGTTAGTCTCGAAACCCTCGATCTCGGGTACAACCAGCTCACAGGAACTGTCCCGCCTTTGATCGGGTCTATTCCGGGTCTATCCAACCTCATCCTGAAACATAACCGGCTGTCAGGTTCGGTTCCTGAATTCGGGTCTCGGAGCACCCTGAACCGAGTCGATTTGTCTCACAACCAGCTCAACGGCTCTATTCTTCCGTCTTCAATTCCTTCCTCCCTTCGGTACCTCTCTGTTTCCTGGAACCGGCTAGCCGGGCCGGTGGATAGCTTCCTGGCCGGACTGGATCGGCTCAACTATGTAGACCTGAGTTCGAACCGGTTCTCCGGTTCAATCCCGGCTCGAATCTTTACATTCCCGATCACCAACCTCCAATTGAATCGGAACTTGTTCACTGGTCGAGTTCAACCCGTCAGAGAGGTGTCGATCCCGACAGTCGATCTCAGCTACAACCGATTTTACGGTCCTGTGTCGCCAATGTTTACTACGGTGCGGAATCTTTATCTGAATAGTAACCGTTTCAGCGGTGAGGTTCCGAGTAGCTTGGTGGACCAGTTACTGGCGGGGAAAATTGAGACTCTCTATTTGCAGCATAATTTCTTGACGGGGATCGAGATCGATCCGGCTGAAAAGATTCCGACGACCTCCTCACTGTGCTTGCAGTACAATTGCATGGTGCCGCCGGTCGACGCTCCTTGCCCTCTAAAGGCTGGGAGGGCGAAGGCGAGACCGATTGATCAGTGCAGGCGTTCGTACCCTCCGGTGTTAAGTGAGCGCTCTACAGTCGGAGATACATTTCGATATATGATTTCTGACTAAGAAGCTGTGCTATATTAAATAAGCAATTACATACAACTCATAAGTATCATATATTATCATCATTGCTGAATCTGCAAGACGGGATTCCTCGAATTAGAAACTTGGGTCGCAAGTATATTTGGCAAAGAGAAATTTGTCCAGGCTCCTATTCGGAATGTACTCATATATCAGTATCTTTTCTTCCCTCTCAACACAGCACTCCAATAGCCTAACTAGATAGGTATGCTGCAGCTTGGCAATGAGCTTCAGCTCATTCATAAATTCCTCCAAACCTTGACCCGATTTCTTGGAAAGTCTCTTCATTGCTACTTCTTGATCATCACTCAACTTCTCCTGTCAGGTAAATCAATCTCAACAAGCGAAAGGAAAGAAAGACAACAAATTTGAAACTTACGGATCAAGAAGTACAATCAATCTGTGTACATAAGGATTGCAGGCCCTTAGAAACTTGATGTTATAAAGAATCCTGATCATCATGTTAGTAGTAGCGAGAATAGAGTAGTTATTGGGGCTATTGTTGGCTCTGTGGTGATTGGTATTCTCGTTAGCCTTCTAGTTTTGTTTCTTCTGATATTGAGAAGAAATAGTAGGCGGAAAGCGGCTGTAAACATGGCAGAGATTGAGAAAAATAAGTATGGAATAGGAGGGGGAGATGGCCAGAATGATACTCAGCTGAGTTTTTTCAGCTTTAAGGACGTGTTAGTTGCTACTGATAACTTCTCTGAATCAAATAAGTTGGGAGAGGGTGGGTTTGGCCCTGTTTACAAGGTAACTTCTTTAACCCAATATGAAGTTGCAAATTTGTTTAGTGTCTTTCTTTGGCTTATTGAGAAGTTAGCTTTTACTGGTGAACAGGGGAAGTTGAGTGGTGATCAAGAAGTAGCAATGAAGAGGCTCTCCAAGAAATCAGGTCAAGGCTTTGAGGAATTTATGAATGAGTTGAAGCTCATTGCCAAGCTGCAGCATACCTATTTGGTTAGGCTACTGGGGTGCTGTGTTGAGAGGGAAGAAAAGATACTGATATATGAGTACATGCCTAATAGAGCCTGGACAAGTTTCTCTTTGGTTGATTCCTTGTCTTTGTCTCTCTTTACGACATGTTGTGATGGTTGGTTGCCTTCTGACTTCAGACCATGGTTTCCTGCTGATCAGGTTCATCAGATCAGGCAAAACTAGACTGGGGACAAAGAGTGAAGATTGCGGAAGGTAGCTCAAGGATTGCTATACATCCACAAGTATTCGAGACTCAAGGTCATTCACAGGGACATGAAGGCAAGCAACATTCTGCTAGATGCAGCAATGAATCCCAAGATATCAGACTTTGGGATGGCAAGGATTTTCGGGATTGATCAGGATGAAGCAAGTACCAACCGTATAGTTGGGACATAGTACGTGTTCACATCAATCCTTTTTACTTTCATTTACTGAATGATCTTATTCTGCCGATATTTCTTTATTAATATGGCGTATGATGCAGTGGATATATGTCTCCTGAATACGCGTTCTATGGGCAGTTCTCAGAGAAATCTGATGTGTTCAGCTTTGGAGTGCTGCTGTTGGAGATAGTGAGCGGAAAGAGGAACAAAGATTTCTATCATCCCGAAATCCCGTTCTCCCTTCTATGTTGGGTGAGTTCATATTCATATCATTGGCTTCCTTTTCGTTTTTGTTTCCTAAAAATGGTGTGGTTGAATGAAGGTATGGGAGTTATGGAAAGAAGGAAATCCTGAAGGGTTGATTGACCCAGCAGTGAAGAACCGCCCCGGCTGTAATCCAACTCAAGCTATAAAGTTCATCCAAGTGGGTCTTTTGTGCGTGCAAGAAGCCCCAACTGACAGACCAACAATGTCTTCAGTAACTCTGATGTTGTTGAGTAACGATTCACAGTCATTCCCGTCACCTGGAGAGCCGGCCTTCATCACTAGGAGAGGTGTTCATCCTGAGTGCAGTTATCAAGTTCCTGTGAATTGCTCAAACAACCAGGTTACTATGAGCTTGCCAACTGGAAGATAACAAAACCATGTTCCGATAATACTCAGCTAAAGGTCAGTAATGTTGTAGTAGGAATGTATGACTCGAGTTGCCAGTTTGATGGATTCAATTTTGCTGATTCAGCAGCTATGTTCTATCTACAAGTCCAGGTACTAATGGCTTATCGAGAGAGTGCAGTATATATATTGCTTATCCTTTTTTTTGGAAAACAATGCTTTATAATTGCTCAGGTCAGGCATAGTTGTTTCTTGCCTGACATAGGATGCAACGCCCATTAAATAGCCTTCAACTCTACTTTCCTCTACTGGCAAATGTTTGAAATATACAGTAATAAGAGTGCTTGGTCATTGCTCTGAAGATGCAATCAGCCATTTAAGATAATCATTTGAGCGTGTTAATGATTGACAGCTTGATTCCTGCAATTTGCAAAAAAAAAAAAAGGAAACTTTTCAATTCTGGAAATCCTTATTAGCAAACTCAATATCAAGATTCAAATATTTCAACTCCCCACATTTCCAATTAAGCAATGAATTTCTTCCTTCTTTTCCATTAGCTAATCTCTCTCCCAGAAGCCCATGGCTGACCCTTCATCTAAGCTTCTATGTGTTCACTTCTTTACTCTCCTCCTTCTGTATATACACTCTTGCATTTGCCTCGCGGCCGACAGAATCACTCCCAATAATCCCCTTCGCAACAACGAAACCATCGTCTCTGCGGGCGGTGTATTCGAGCTTGGTTTCTTCTCTCCGTCCAACTCCAACTTATCCTACGTGGGGATTTGGTACCACAATATTTTACCGCAAACCGTGGTTTGGGTTGGGAACAGAGACAATCCCATCTTTGCCTACTCACCAAAGCTGAGCCTCGTGAACGCAAACCTCATTGTTTACGGGGATGACATGTTCCAACCTGGTGTTGTTATTGCACCATCGTCGAAACTGGTAGTGTCGAATCCGGTAGCTGTGCTGCAAGACGACGGCAATTTCGTGATAAGTGATTCTGATTCTTTCCGGCAGTGGCGGCTGTGGGGGAGCTTTAATAATCCAACGGATACACTTCTTCCAGGACAATTGTTCCTCAAAGGCCAACTCTTGATTTCCTGGAACAGTAAATGGGATCCAGGTCAAGGTCCATACTCACTCCACTCAAACCGCGGAGGGACGGGTGATTATGTAACCCTTTACCATAATGTTTCTACGATGTACTCAATTCCCCCAAAGAAATTCGAGATCGGCTCAGTTCCCCTTTCTTTCAACTTCAATAATTATGGGTTCGTGAAAACTCGAATCATCATGAACAGTGAAGGGATGGTTCAGAGACTATCTTGGGTTGAAGCTTCGAAAAATTGGTCCTTAGACTGGCAGGAGCCACAAGACCACTGTCAGATTTTTGGCTACTGCGGCCCATTTGGGAGCTGCGACAAGGGCTCGAATCCTCTATGTCGCTGTGCAACCGGGTTTATTCCGAAGTCAGAGAAAGAATGGAGCCTCGGAAATTTCTCCAGGGGCTGCCTGAGGAAGTCTAGTTTAGGATGTAGGAATTCTGGAGGAGGTAATGATAATAATGATGATATGTTTGTTCAAGGATATGGGGCAAAAGATCTGGATGGGCAGTCGTCAATTGAGGGTTTAAGTTATGTTGGTAGTGGTCAGCTATGTGAATCGGTTTGTTCTTCTAACTGCAATTGTACTGCTTATTTTTATCAGAGCAATAGGTGTTCCATTTGGACAGGGGACGTTTTTAATCTCCACAAACTCAGTAAAGATCAATATAACCACACTGTGTACATTAGGATTGCAGGTTCTAAGAAACTAGATAATGTTATAAAGAATCCTGACCATGTTCGGAGTAGTAGAAAGAGACAAGTGATTATTGGGGCTATTGTTGGCTCTGTGGTGGCTGGTATTCTAGTTAACCTTCTGGGTTTGTTCTTCATATTGAGAAGAAATAGCACGCAGAAAGCGGCAGTGAACATGGCTGAGGTTGAGCAGAATAAGTATGGAATAGGAGGAGATGGCCAGAATGATACCCAGTTGAGCTTTTTTAGCTTTAAGGATGTGTTAGTTGCTACTGATAACTTCTCTGAATCAAACAAGTTGGGCGAGGGTGGGTTTGGTCCCGTTTACAAGGTAACTTCTTGATCTTATTTTCTAAAGTTACAAAGTTGTCTTCCTTTTTTGGCTTATTGAGATTGATGGACGTTTTACAGGGGAAGTTGAGTGATGATCAAGAAGTAGCAATGAAGAGGCTTTCCAAGAAATCGGGTCAAGGGTTGGAGGAATTTATGAATGAGTTGAAGCTCATAGCCAAGCTGCAGCATACCTATTTGGTCAGGCTATTGGGATGCTGTGTTGAGAGTGAAGAAAAGATACTGATATATGAGTATATGCCTAATAAGAGCTTGGACAAGTTTCTCTTTGGTTGATTCCTCATCTGTCTTGAAGTTGTTAATGATTTGCCATCATCAAGAACAAAAGTTTCTGAATTTCACCATTATTTGTTTGTTTGATCAGGGTCATCTGATAAGGCGAAGCTAGACTGGGGACAACGAGTAAAGATAGCGGAAGGTGTAGCTCAAGGACTGCTATACATCCACAAGTATTCAAGGCTGAAAGTCATTCACAGGGACATGAAGGCAAGCAATGTTCTGCTGGACGCAGGGATGAATCCCAAGATATCGGACTTTGGGATGGCACGGATTTTTGGGATTGATCAGGATGAAGCAAGCACCAACCGAATAGTTGGGACATAGTACGTGTTCACATCAATCCTTTTTTCCTAGTAATATTTCGTGATTGATCAGTACTTAACGACTATCAGTATCAAATGATGCAGCGGATATATGTCTCCTGAATATGCAAACTACGGGCAGTTCTCGGAGAAATCAGACGTGTTTAGCTTCGGAGTGTTATTATTGGAGATAGTGAGTGGAAAGAGGAACAAAGATTTCTATTATCATGAGATACCATTCTCCCTTCTATGTTGGGTGAGTTCATATTCATACTATTATTCACCATTTATGCTCTGTTTACTTTGTCTTTGTTTCCTAAAGAGGGTATGTGGTTGAATGAAGGTGTGGGAGCTATGGAAAGAAGGGACACCTCAAGAGGTGATTGATCCAGCAGTGAAGAACAGCCCCTGCTGTAATCCAGCTGAAGCTGTAAAGTTCATCCAAGTGGGTCTTTTGTGTGTGCAAGAAGCTCCAGCTGATAGGCCAACAATGTCTTCAGTATCTCTGATGTTGTTGAGTAAGGATTCTCAGTCATTCCCGTCACCTGGAGAACCGGCCTTCATCACTCGGAGAAGTGTTCATCCTCAGTTCAGTTATGAATTTCCCTCGACTTGCTCAAACAACCAGGTTACAATGAGCTTTCCAACTGGTAGATGACAAAAAACCATGTTGGGACAAGACTCAGTTGAAGGTCTATGTTTTCGTATGAATGTATGATTGGCTCGGGTGCCAATTTATCGCCCGAGTTGCCAGTTGATGGATTCGATTTTGCCAAGATTTTTAGTGTTACAACGGATCCCACTATTTTATTATAATTTATCATAGCTAGACATCCAATGTTGTTATCTTGTACAATTTCCAATTTCAAAGCAACAAAATTGCTGTGATAAGCAGCATAGTCACTCTCCAAACTGTGACACAACGGGCTCCCACCTTTGGTTCCCCGTTTGATGGACTTGGTTGTGTAGCTCCTGCACCTGGTGGAGTAGGAGTCGTAGGCTTGTCCGGCAAAGGTGCCTCCGCGATATCGTTCTTAGTTAGAGGCGGGCTTGGAGCTTGAGCTGGTGGCATCGATACAGGTTGAATTACTCCTAGCAGGCTACCTGCCTGAACAGGGAACATGTAAGCCGGGGTAGCGTCGCCTCTTCCAGAACATGTGTTCTCTACACAGTCAAAACATTGTGAAGTGAGAATGTATAATGCAAACACAAGTAATGATGATCGGTAAGAGACAAAAACGGTTTACTTTTGAATCTGGCAGATGTCTTGGGAAAGTCTGTAACAACACCGGTAATGCTGGTTCCGGTGATATAGGTGTTGAGTTCCACGTTGGCATCTGCAAAGAAGTCCCATGGTTGAGACACAAACTCATTGCTGAATGTTTCCACGTAGACACGGAGTTCAGCCGATCGTAGCCTTGACACAACATCGGTTATTCCAGTGAGGAAGAACTCGTTAACAGGGAACACCGATGTCTTGCTGATCATTACAGAATCAGCAAATCCCTTCATGTCTTTAATGGCTGAAGGCTCCGCACTGCCGATTGTCTCATCAACCTGGTACACCATCTCGTACTTGTTTTTCTTATCCTTCAGCTTCATTAGAACCGAGCTGTTGGCGGACTGAACCATTACTTTCAGAGCTGTCTGATTACCGTAACCAGCTTTTTCCAACTCTCTCTCAACCGCATCGAGTACAGCCAGCCCCTGCTTCTCCATCAGATATGCTGCGTTCTGGAAAACCGAGTTGAAAAATTCCGATTCTGTAGTAATTAGTGATACACCTGAAGCAAGAAAGTGAAAAGGAATCGCACCTCGATCTTGATTAGTACACCAGACAGAGATTTCGCATTGTCGTTCGCCAATGCCAAGAATTCAGCTAGGGATACCAACTTCCTGGCATTTCTCATCTTTGGATTCCTGTACAACTGAAAGTTTGAATATGGATTGGATATGACCGCTGCAATCATATACAATAACCCCATTTGTGAGATACGCGGCATGCAATCATACTCGAACAATATGGCAAATGAAATCTTACGAGTCAAAGTCTGAATCTGTGTCCATGGTAAACTAAAGGAATATATTCCATTGCCTGGTAGGAGCTCTGGAACACTTGTTGAGAAGTTATTCAACATTTGAGCAGCATTTGTAGTCTCCATAAGATTTATAGAGCTTTGGCAGAATGGGACTCCATCTTGAGACATCTGGATTGGACAATCGATAACATCCGCGCCGTCTGAGATAGCAGTTCGGTATGCAATATCGGTACAACCAGGATAGTCTCCACTTGCACCGTTTTTCGAGACCACCAAAAACTTGACTGCATCATGAGCAAGGTCCATCATTGATAGGAAACATGAAAGAGGATTCAAAGGTATCATTTAATCCAATGAATCAATCCCGTACCGTTTTCTGAAGCATTCTGGCCCAGATGAGAGAAGCAATCTGCAGTAAAAGGATCAAATCAGACGATATAAATTCGAAATAGCAAGTTAGTAAAACTACATGGTTAAGAAAGCTTACCAAATGCGGCAGATGGAGTTATCGGGTAGTCAGACAGCACACCATCAACGGAGAACTGACCATTGTCAACAAAGTTCAGATATTCAGATACTGGATCATAACTGTAATCGTAACTCAGAGCAGCGTCGTTGAAAAAGTCCGAGGCAAAAACTTCGAGCCCAGCTTTGTGCGCGTCCGAGACAACAGGATAACTACTGGATTTCAGATAATTACTTGCATCCACAGGCCATATGTAAGTCTTAGGAACAATAATTCCAGAGGCAAATGTCCTGACAAATGTTAAATTTCGCAATAGAGAACCATAAGTCCGGTTCAATGTAGGCTCAATCTCATTCTTCCCGTTGAACCGGAAGAACAGTTTGGTGATGTTTGGGTTGAATCGTCGAGAAATACTTGTCAAGAACCCTACTTCGGGAGAAGAAATGTAGTTTATAACGACTCTTTTATATGCAGCAAGAACATAGCTTCTCATACTCAAATTCTTCTGTCTGTAGAATTTATCATGCTGCAAGAAGAAACAAAAACTACAGTGTCAAGAAACAAAATGCGAAGGGACCGGCTGGCTGAAGAAGAAAATGTTTCACCAACTTACCTGAACATTTAACCAGAGACCAGCAGGCTTTAATCCAGCAACATTATCAACAGTAAGGATTGGGAACTTCTTCGAATTGTAATATGAACTGCGAGAATATACTCCCTGTGTTACTGTTGAACGAAAGAGCTTATTTTGTTAGAGAGTACATCTGTCACTACTGAAACGATATATACTAAAATCTACGAGTGAGTTAGAACTTACAGGAAACAGTTGACAGCTCCTCGATTGTGAAATCGGATGGAAACCATCCATCTTGCGAAACGCCATTGACTCTGTAGGTACCCTGACGGCTATTGTAAACGTTACTGATATCAGTAGAATTATCAAGCTTGAGGTCAGGAGCGCAAATCCCGGATGCATCTTTGGTGAGCTGCAAATCACACCAGAGGATAACATCGGGGACACTGATCGCCTGCGCAAACTGATAAGCGAGGGAGGAAGAATCCGGGAATAGACCTGAAAATCCACCCCGAGCTACGACCAAGGGGCGATTTCCTGCAAAAAAAGTTGAAAGAAATGATTCGGCGAACAGTGCTAACAGCTCAATGCTTGTAGAAGTTGCTAACAGACAAGCAATTACTCCGCATAATAAAGAAGACAGAGAAAATCGAAGTAGTGGAAGGCAAAGTTGAAGAACAAGATAAAAATTCTGGAAAACAGTTCAGCAGAAGTATCCATCACATAGTATTTTGAACTTGTGCTCACTGGTATGACCAAAATTAGAAAAGCAATTATTCAAATACATTGGTGACTCAGAAACAGCAGCCTTTGGCCTGAAGAAGAAGTTAATTACCGGAGAGAGTGTTCCAGGTAGGAGTAGATCCCTGCCAAGCAGAGACCAAAGCTGAAAATGAGTGAAGCAGAAGAGGGAGGAGCAGAACAAGAGCAGACATTATTGCCGGTGAGTTTTGGCGGCAACGGTTCATTATCTTGCGTGTGCCACAAGTTTCAGCCAGCTACCCTCAGGAGTTTTGTACCCTGACTGACTGAAACGAGAGAGAAAGAGCTATGAACCTATAGTGGAATTGTGGGTGGGTGTTCTATGGTGGTTTGGAGATTGTGGGGTACGACGACTCATCCAAGTCGTCGGCTGCATACACTGCCCACTGGATTTTTATTTGGCGCCTTCTCTTGAGTTACCGTTTGATGAAGGACTAAAAGTTAAGTGACCGTTCTGCTATCAACACTAAATCCAAGTGCTCATTGCTGCAGTTTTTAATTGAAGAGGAATGGTGGTGGGTCCTCTTTCTTATCCTCCCAGTTTCCCGGCGACAATTCTCCGTCAATAGCAGAGCTTTCATGTTGACTTGATAGTGGAGGAAGAATGGAGTCTCCTCATCCCCACATTTCAAAGTTAGCAATGAATGTCTTCCTTCCAGCTGTATGATCCACCAGTGTAGCAATCTAGCTCTTCCATTAGCTAATCTCTCTCCCACAATCCAATGGGTAATCCTCCATCAAAGCTTCTCTGCTTTCACTTCTTCACTGTTCTCCTTCTGTATATACACACCGGCGATGTCTTCGAGCTCGGTTTCTTCTATCCGGGCAACTTCTTTACACACTATGTGGGGATTTGGTACCATAATATTTCACCCCAAACTGTCGTCTGGGTTTTCAACAGCAACACAAACGATCTCATTTACAACTTATCTACAGCGGAGCTGAGGGTCCAGAACGGAACCCTCATTTTTTACCCAGATCTCGATGCCGATATGGGAATGCATGACCCCCAACCCTTTGGTACTGCACCATCGTCAAATCCGGTAGCTGTGCTGCAGGACAACGGCAATTTCGTGATAAGTGATTCTTATTCTACCACGTGGCAGAGCTTCGATTAATATGCGTTTGGGTCATGTTCACCTCCAAATAGGAAATGTAGCTCATATGGTAGAGTGCTTGCTTAACATGCGAAAAATAAAGGTATAGGGATTGATATTCTGTATTTCCATATTTTTACGTACACTCTAATACGATTAGTTCATGTTTGACCAAATACGATTAGATTGTATACCCAATATTCAAAGTGCAATCTTTTCAGAGCTTACTTGATAATTTTATGGATCAATGTTCATATGTGTTCGATTAAAACCATAAAATCCTATTTTTGACATTGTCATATAAACTAATACCCTGTAGCTTTTACTATCAAAATTACTAATATGGATGTCGGTATCCATACCTCATTAACTTAATGATTTCATATTTGACCAAGTCCGGTTGAACAGGCCAATCCGATACTCAAGATTTAAATTTGCACAAATTCAAGAAGTATGGTGCAAACTGATTAATCTTTGATGATCAGTGCTCCTCTTTTAAACCTTCCTTCTCATTTCCAATCATCACAAAATACAGTAGGTAAAAGGTTAACAAAAAAATTAAACCTAAAACCTGAATTACATAACATAAAACAGAAAGATCTTCAGTTTCCCAATTCAAAACTATGAGAATCATGCCATGCTCTGAAGATTCTGCCGCCGGTGGCTCCTCCTCATCCCTCCTTCCATCACCACCCTCTGTTTTCTTCGGCACTCTGTTTCCGACGACCCACCGACAATCACCCGCCGGTGAGGGATTGAATACAAACTAATCGAAGTCAACGCCACGCCCAGTAACTGACCACCGAGTACCGTCACCGCTAAACTCACTAACAGCAGTACAAACAATGTCAAATTGCCCGCTTTCTTCTGTTCAGGTTCGGGGTCGGATCTTCGAATCTTCCCCGCCGTTGGGTTGTTCTCCGGGTCCGAACCCAAAACCGACGAGCACGATTCCTTTCGGGTAGCATCGTGCTCTTCCGGGTCCGAATCCGACCGGGTGGTCAAGTCGGAGCTTCTGATCCTGGATCTCCGGTTTTTAGATTTCGAATGGAAGAGATCGGAAACAACGGACTTGACAGCACGGGAAAAGCTTTTCCTCTTTCGAATACGGTGCTCAACGACTGTAGTATCGTCGGAATCGGAGGTCTCAGAATTTACGCCGGCTGTCGAAGCAGAGCAATCGGAAACAGAGCGATGCAGGATTGGCTTCGAATTTTTCTCGACGGCGAGTAAAGCGGCGGACTTGGATCTGGTGAGGAACAACCCATCGTCGGAGATCATCTCTTCCATGGGAAAATCCGGGCGAAAGCAGGCCAGCAACTTGTTTCGTGAACCGATTCTCTTCATTGTCTTGAGAAGAAAGAAGAAGATTTTGAAAATGTTGACGTTGAGAGGGGAAAGCAGAGAGTGGTTTTGAGTTGTTCTGTGAAAGTTGGGTATTTTGCAGTCCGGTGAATCCTCCGTCTATTTATAGATGGACGGAGTCAAATCATAAGTCCACAAATGCTTTACTTGGCTTTTTAGGTTTCATTGCACCCTAAGTAATGTAAAGCAAACACATGGTTCATGTTTACTGCCAAACCATCCGTTCTTACTAGTCAATCCCGAGCAGTTTTGTGTTTTCGGCGAGTAAAAACTATTAAAAGATTAGTCTGAAATATGGCTCGTGAAAAACTATTATAACTCGTTCGAAACTAGGCTCGATGTTGAACGAGCCGAGTTGGAACCAACCCAGTTGGCTCTACTCGACTCGACTCCTGACCTTGTACAATTTACATGAGCCAAAAGTTGAGCTCGAGATGTAGGTCCTTCAACCGGACCGAGCTCGAGCCCACCAAACAATAAACGAGTCAAGCGCGCTGGATTGACTTGTCTACCACAACCATAATTACAAGTTTACTAATTTGGAAGGGTCGTGAATTTATCAAGTTACATGTCAATCAAATTACGAATCATTCGAAGGAGTTACGGACGACTGACTCTTACTCATTTTGGATTACAAATTGGATTGAATCGGGTTGAGACTGTACCGAACACGGCCGGCTTTTGAAGGCCATATTAATAAATAATATATGCTCTTTTGGTAAAGTTAAAAGAGTGTGTGGTGCTCTAACCTAACCAAGATATACAATTGGCTTCCCCACTGACTTCTTTGAAGTGCACTAATAAAGTAGGAACAACTTTTAACTAAAGATTCCGGCCATTAATAAATCTACTACTCGTTTATTCATAATCATTGGTTAAATGAGTTCACAGTTCATTATTCCATTATTCCATTATTTCAACCGTGTCTTTGCAGCGCGTAAATAGTCGGTATTGACCCCAACCAGCGGTTGAGAACTACGTTGAAGATTTAACGGTGGATAAATGTAAATGGGTGTTTATGTTTATGTGTAAACAAAATTTGTATTAATTAATTAATATAATTTTTATCTAAATTTTAATTTAATTAATATTTTTTATAATCAAAATTCTTTAAAAAATATTTTTTATTTCATTTGGCTATTATTTAAAAAATTTAACATAGTGAAATTTTAATTTTTAACTATTCCCAATATGCATGTCAAATATTAACTAATTTGAAATTTTGAAAATTTTCATGTCAAAATTGGTCAAATTTCGTGTGTTATACTAAGGAAATTTGATCGTTTTCACACAAAAAAATTCAAATTTTCAAATCGGTTAATATTTGACATCCATGTTAAAAATGACTAAAAATCAAGTTTCACCATGATAACCCTTATAAATAATAAATAATATGAAATGAAGTTAAAATTCAATTTTATTTAGTGTTATGTTAGTGTTGACAATTTTCAAATTGACTTACTTAGCTTTTTGCATTCATGTGATGGGAAACGGCTATAAATCCAACCTAAAATATTTGTAGTCGAAAGAACATACATCTCCACTAACAACGAAAATCAAATCCCTTAAAATCAGACACACAATCTATCATTGGAACAACTCTATTCGGACGTTTTGTCAAAAATAAACAAGATAATAATGACATTACAAAATATATAAAATGAAAAAAATATATCGATATTCATATATATATATATTATATGTAAGGTGTGCTGGTTTCGAATATCGTTCGGTAGCTATCAATCACGAGTATAGAGAAGTGCATTTATCATATAGCAATTTGATTGGCAACACTCTTACTCAAATTACCGTTACTACATGTACAACAAGGTAACTGGGTCAATTTTCAACACTCAAAAGTAAAAATGATTTTTCCAGATTTCCACTCAGAAGCTCCCTGAATCGTTTCAAGCTCTCAAGATTCTGACGCCGGTGGCCCCTCTTCAGCATTCCCCCCATCACCATCCTCTGTGTTTTCTGCTCTGTTCCCGGCGACGACCCCTTCACTTCTCCCACGCCGTTTCCCCACCGGCGAGGCATCAAACACAGAAAACCTAATGTCAACGCCACGCCCAACAACTTCCCTCCTCCTAGCACCGTCACCGCCACACTGACCAACATCAATAGAAACACCGCCAAACTGCCGGATCCGGATATCTTCCGTTCGGATTCCGGTTCGGGTTTTCGAGTCATCCCTGTCGTTGACGAATCTTCTGAGTCGGAACTTGAAAGCGACGTCGTCGATAATGCTGAGTCGAATTCCTTTCTGATTGAATAATCGCACTCTTCATCCGTCCGGGTCAACAGAGGGACTCGGGTTGCAAAGTCGGAGCCCCGATTGCTTGATGATTTCCGATCTTTACCTCGCGGCGACTGAGGGTGAAAGAGATCGGAGACGATGGTCTTGAATGATCGGGAAAAGCTCTTCCTTTTCCTCGTCGGAATACGATGAACAGAAGCATCCTCGTCGGAGCAGCAGCTCAATTTCTCCGGACTGTGGAGAACAGAGCAATCGGAAACAGAGGGATCCAGGCAGAACCCATCGTCGAGAATCATGTCTTCCATGTAAAAACCAGGCAGGAAACACGTGAGGAACTTGTTCCTTGAGCCGACCCTCTTCATTTTTGCTTCTCTGTTAACTGAATGAAGAAGAAGAAGAAGAAGAAGAAGAAAGAAAGAAAGAAAGGAGATATTTTTTCTGAGTTTCTGTGTGGTATTTTGGATTGGGAAGTGAGTTCTTTCTTCTTCTATTTATAAATTCATATTTGAAGGACACGTGGCATTTGGCTTCTAAACTATGAAAAAGATCTCTTCCAAATTCATTCATTGTAATATTACTTTAGGGTCTGATTTGATTAGTTTCTATTTTGTTTCAAGGACAAGTTTTTGTGCAAGAACACTTCATTCACTATCTCGTAACAGTTGTAATCATCTTATAATTTGATTTAAGCAAAGTTCAACAACAAAAAAATTGAATAAACCGTCCGAGAAGTTAGGTTGGAATTAATGTTGATTTTGATATGTGCATATGTATTTCGAAAAAGACATACAAATACATACTCCAAATCGAATCACTCTGCTCCAATGAGTTCGTCGTCATGCTTTCAGCCATTCACACTAGGATTTGAAGTAGTTGAGACATATATAGTTGGTATTTGGGTCTCTTGAAGGAATTAAGAGAGTCCTCGTCGACCCACAAACTAGTGTATACAAATCAACTAATCAATAAAGTTATTAATTAATTTGGCTATGACACAATTGTATAAATATGTGTCAAAAAAATATCTAAATATCTCATAAGATATTTTTGTTGTTGTTTGTGTTTTAATGTTTTAACGTATATCAACCCTCCAATTAGCTACAATTATAACAAATTAAAGGGCCCTACAAATGGTTCATGGGAATATCGTATAATAATTTTGTTTCGAAAAAAAGCGGACATAAAATCCTAATCATTCATAATAATAGATCGGAAAAAAGAGTATATCGTATAATAAATAATGTCAACAACTCCTCAAACAAAAGGTCCAATTATTCCACCTTTGACAAGGAGGTTTCTGTCGACCAATTAAGGAGGCATGCAATCGGATAGTAGAGGTATACGTATACATGCATGTACGATGTATTTTCTTGGGTGACGAGGATACCACCTTGTCGGAAAATTAGATGGAAAGTAATTGGAGTGACCATGTTGTTATAATTCAATCGATAAGGTATGGAGTGGAGAAAAGTAGGTTTGTGACGATGATATGTGGGTTCATTAAGTCAGATATTATCCTTTTGAAGCAACTTAATCGTAATTTTTGATTCATCTAACATATATTCTACTCATTATCCAATCATCAAATATAAAACTTACGGTTTAATAAAATGTTCAAAATTGATTTATATAATACTCTTTAACACGATTTCGAAATATCCAGCTCTAGCTAACCATCCCATCAATTATATTTTGAGGTAGATGTATCATGATATTGAGTAATGCAACTTTACATGCCAGAAATCCAATCCTAAAAGAGTTAGTGTGATTGATAGTCAAAGGCTCAAAGCTACAAGTCTTTTGATCCATTAGGTTGGCCTTCTCTAGTGGGTTGCAAGCTTTTTATCCAATCTAAGTTTTTATTTTTGGTGGTAGCTTTCATTGATTTTATACGATCATTCAAGTTATTGAGATGTCCTGATTCATGACGTGGTATTAAAAATTTTGATTGATAAAAAATTAAGGCATATATAAGATTTGTCAAAGCCGTTCAAACTTAAGATTCTTTTATAAGCTTTCATTTTACGAAGTGTGTTACTGATCATGAGTAATATCTATCCTAACAACTCAAATTATTAAAACATGGTATTTTAGGATATGAATATCAAAATTTTCTCACGGTCAAATGTGACCGAAATATTATATTTGTTACAACTAAATATAAACAATGATACCATTATTGACATACGATTTCTTTGTATGGCTATATATATTAATGTCGGATGGCTTTGTTTCCTTAACATTATCCATACAATACTTTAATAATACATCTAATAACAAAATTAGACGGTCGGAAATTGTAAGTAAAATTTTAAAGTTACTCTCACATCTTACTAATGGTAACTGAGTAAACGTGACCATTGAGCCAAGTCATGTGCACGGTTATTCCTGGAAAATTGGACAACATAATTCGGATGATGTACGTACGATAAATTGTCTACATTCTCTAACCAACATGCCAAATTCGGCCATTTACATATTAACCTATTCGCAAGGTACACAACTTTATCTCTTTCCCGAAAATCGAAATCCCGTATAAGAGGACCCGAGGAGAACCGTTAACTCCAACTATCACCCTCCATGTACGATCACTTCTAGATTTGACCTACTTCCCACATGGCATATTACAGAAATACTATCTCTGAGCTTTGTCTCTAATGGGCGGGCTTTGTGCTGTCCTTGCTTCCTGTATGGCAGAAAAGACCGTGGACTCCATTAATTCCAGCCCACCTAGCTGGGCTCGGTACTCCCTGTTAATGAGATACTTGGGCTTTTTCATCTCGGTCCAGCTATGAAAAGCTGCAGCCAGTCACCCGCTTCTTTTCAGGGGAGTCCACGAACGAATGTAGGAAGTGTATGTACGTAGCTAGATATATACAGTGTCTTCAAAGCTAATCTCCACCGTTGGATGGTTGACCAAGACAAATATTTAGGGTCGTCTAAAAGTGCCTGCACCACCCCCTTGGGATTCAGCGTGCGACTCACTTACCCCATCCTACCCATCCACACAATAGCTTCTCGCCCAAACTATTGTTTTTGACGGCCGGTCAACCCGCGGTTGTTGAAAGAGGGTTAGTTATGGATCTCATACCATTTTTTTACACACTCACTCAAACGAAAGCCATCTTAGTTACGGACTTTTTTAACCAACTGTTAATATTGGAGGAGTGAAAATCCGAACACATGACCAGTTGGTGTAAAGGCTCTGATACTATATATTATAAAATGTTGCATCCTAATAACTCGAATTAATCGAAAATATTGATAACAACCACCACCTATTAAAGAAGTACAGTGATATAAGCAGCAACTTCTTATCGATCTTTGATAATTTCTATACTTGTTTCCCACTTCATCTTTCTGGGTTTTCACCTCTTCCCTCAAATTTCTTGGCAACATTTCCTTTGAAGGTATGGTTAGGAACCAGCTAGGATTTTAAAGAAGACAAATATTCTCAAATTGACACTTTCCCCATGGGAAACCAAACACCCTTTTGGATGAAGTTATGAGAAATTCTTCATTGACTTCAAGGTGGTAAAATTTCTATTTAGGGACCCCACACTTTTTGATGAGTATGTGAACATCCATTTTCTCATTTATTTCGAATAGATAAAAATTGAATTGGAAAAATATTTAACTTTGTACGAGTATCGTTAAGTTTCATTGTCACAATAACTCCAGTTCCAAAAGAACTAGTCATCATATTTGGGGCTAATCTTGATCTTCTAACCCCAAACGGATTTTTAACCTAAGTACATCCCTAAAAAATAAGAGAAACTCACCACGTATAATCTTCAAAACACAAACCCTATTGCCACATGATATTTACATAAAAGCGAAGAGATAATCCAATCAGTGTTACGAAACATAGATGTGTAAGATTAACTTGGGTGGAAGATCAAGAGATGTCCCTTACAAAATAGTTCGCTATAACAAAGTAGAGTTATACGTGTTCAGCGATTGAGTGTCGATCCAACATATATTGTACTCAACTATAGCTTAGTTGGTTATAAAATTCAATTCAAATAACACAAAATTTTAGCCTCATGCTTAATGCAAAGTCGGATGGTTAACATAATCAAGAAGTGGGGCCCATTATATTAATTAGTACAGAGAGTTAGTGAGGGAGAACGACGTCGTTATCAGACGTAAGAACGCTGATCAAGTTTGAAAACACATGGGAAAGGAAACCCCAGTCTCCTAAATTCATACGATTTTTCAATTAAATAACTTAAATTTTACAGATAAATAATTTATTATCTATTTTAATTTATTTAAGGTGAAAATATTTTTTTTAAAAACTATTATTTTTCATTAATTATTATCATCAAATTTAAAATAAAATAAAAAAATGGGATAAAAAGTGAAGAGAAGGAAAGGAGAAAGATAATAAAATCTGACAACAATTAAATCTGTTGTTACTTCAAATAAGAGAAAATGAAAAACCTTTTATGATATATTTGAGGCCCACGGATATTTAAAATTTAGTGGTTTTGGGACGCGTTTTTGTAATTAAAAAAAACGAATTTATTTTTTGCCGCCAAATTTCGCAAAATTCGGACTATTTAACCGTGCAAAAAACGCTCTACATTTTAAGGCAAAATCATCTTAATTAGGGTCGGGATAGGCGCAATCGTAATTAACTATAGCTGAACCGAGCCCGACCTTATTGGGTAGTTGTGGTTAAGTATAATTACAGTGATACTAACCCTTACTACACTGTAATATTCTGTGGTGAATTACTAATTGTAACACTGGTGGTGGTGGTGCGGTCAACAGTTAATCACATATCCAAATTAGTTACTTAACGACATCCGGCGTATTGACTTGGAATTTCAAAGTTAACAAAACAAAATTAAGTAGGGTTGGAACTCATTAATATCAATAGTAGCCATAACTACGTAGGACCTGGAGTCCTGGACCAGCAGCAAATTAAATAATTGATGCATGCACCAGACCGAGTCTTGTTTGTTTCTACGTAACCAACAACCTCCGAATCCCTACAACTCCAACCTCACATGTTCTGAAATTCGATGATCTTCGAGATAACTCTGTGTTACGTTGTAATTGTAAGATGACGAAGTTCAAACCCTAACATATTTTTACCTATCGTATATACGTCCTCGTAATTTATCCTCACGGGTTCGCTTTAGGAGAAGAGACTGGATGTTGTTTATAAATATTGTGGGGTAAAGTTTCACGCTTTAAATTAATTTTTGGGTTTAAACTTAACAGTGGTGTCAAATTCGGTAAATGAGTAATGTCAACCGCAAAACCAATAGTTTTAAACATAGAAGAAAAGAAATAAAATTTTAGTAAAATATCAACACTCAAGTTTGAACCCTCAAACCAAAAGAAAACATACAAAACTAAAACAGAAAATATCACAGATTCACAAATTATTGCGTCATAATTAAGAGTGGGTGTGAAACACGTTCCACTATTTTTCACTTTCCTTTCTCCCTTTCTTTAATTTCACCCATTCACAAAATATAACATGGACCAGACAGTGACGCAGTAACGTCACTACATCGCATCTATATATACAGAGAGCAGAGAATCTTCCACGGCATTAATCAGCAGCAACAAAAGCACAATTCCTTCCCTTCCTCAAAACCTGGAAAACGCCAGTGACGGACTTCACTTGCTCAACTGGGTTTCATTCATCTCCCATTTTTCGCAACCCGAAAAAACTCGAAAGAGGAAGATGGTTCGAACTCCTTCGTGCGACGAGAACGGAATGAGGAAAGGAACTTGGACTGCCGAGGAAGACAGGAAGCTCATTGCCTACATCACTCGCTACGGCTGCTGGAATTGGCGCCAATTGCCCAAATTCGCAGGTAATTTTTGAATCTTTGATGATGAAGGAAAAAAACAGAGCATGTTCAAAAACAGACTATAATTTGGTTTGTATTTGACCCAATTGGTGGATTTTGTTTCTTTCAGGATTGAAGAGATGCGGGAAGAGTTGTAGGTTGAGATGGATGAATTATCTGAGACCGGATCTCAAACGAGGAAATTACAGTCTCGAAGAGGAAGAAACCGTCATTCGTCTCCATGCAGCCCTCGGAAACAGGTTCGATCTTAAAATAAAAGAATTTGAGAAGTGATTGTTGACTTCAAAGTTTGAATAGTGCGACTAATGTTGTGTTGTAATTTACAGATGGTCGGTGATAGCTACACATCTTCATGGGAGGAGCGACAACGAGATAAAGAACCACTGGCACAGCAGTCTCAAGAAGCGTGCGACCGGGAAGTCGCAGAGCCCGGCTAGTAGTAGCAGTACTCAATCTAGTGAGTATAGTGAAGTGAAAGAAGAGGGACTTGACAAGCCCCAAATGGAAATACCGGATGGTGTGGCGGTATTGGAGAGCAGTAATTTGTCGATTTTTTCGCCTGTTGCCACTCTACCGTCGCCCCAAAGTGATGCCATGTCTTCCTCTTCTCCTTTTTCGCCGTCGTTGTTCTCATTTGACAATGTGGCAGCCTCTTCAGCAGGATGCTCAGATGTGCTATCCTATCTGAGCTCATTCGTTGGCATGTGGGAGACTAACGAAGCGTACAATAATTGGCCGGAGCCGGAATCGGAGCCAATGGTGACGACTGATAACTATTGGTACATGCCTAGCGAGGTTTTCGAGAGTTTGACGGTCGAGGAGGAGCTCCAATTCCCTTTGTTTTATTGAACATATTGGTGTCGGTCATTGGAATCCTTGTCGGAGGAGGATTACGAATTTTTGTGTAGTTTGTAATTATTAGTAATAAGATGTTGTGCGATTCGTGATTAATTAGTGATTAGTTTCTCCCCCTATCTTAATTAAAAGATAATAAAACATAAAATGCTAGTCAGGCTACAGACTAACTGTTGTATGTGTATAATAAATTTACTAGCACATCCTTGGTAATTAATTGAATCTTTGTGTCCACTCATTCGGGTATTGCTAGGTTATTGTGATAGAGAGGTCTATGATGGAAATGCAATGGATTTCATGCGGTCCAACCGAATTCGATGTGATTGCCTTCCTCTCGTCTCGGTGGTGCAACAGACCCCGATCCATGGCAATGCTAAACAAGTATGGACTCGTACATGTCATCAGGAACGTTTCGCGAGTTAGTCTCAATATTACAATGACGACATGTTGAAGTCTTCTTGAGTAGTAAGTGTTTGTGTAAGAGTAAATAAGGTCATGTATCATGTTAATGTATGAGAGATAAATATCGGAGATAGGTACATAGCATGTAGTGTGAGGCGCTAAAGCGTTTGGAGTAGGTGGAATAGCAACTGTCTCCCCTCCCCCGATGTTGCGGTCACCCTACTTGCTACTTGTAGTACATCGGGATCCGAGTTAGAGTTGTCACATTTTGTTGGATGATTGGTGATCACCCGCTTCTCTTGAAATCATGGCCGTTGAGGGGATCTTCTTGAACGGTCGAAAAGGGAAACATTGTCGAAGATTCGCAAGAGTAATTAACACATTACCGAGTACATACTACGAATAAAGGAAACGCCAAAAAGATAAATAACTTATAGTGACATGCCAATTTATTAATTTGTTAGTGACTTCCATGTACATTTTGCAACAACGACAAGAGAAGAGCTTCATTACAGATCGTCTTACCAAACAATCCCTAAAACCTGCCAAATCCAACGGTCCAGATTCAAAGGATAATTTTGGCATATTTTGAAATGTATTAAACATTTATATTAATAATTTGTTCCCATTATTTTCACTTTTCCTTTTATTATTTTTAACTTCCCGCCAAATTAATTTGATATTTTTTAAATCCAAATAAGCCCGTAATTCAAATCAAATAAAGCAGCCATTAAATCATTTTTGTGGATCTTTTGTGGATGATCCAACGACCGACAATCCAGATAAAAAGCCCTATCCATCAATTAGCAAAATTAAATGAACCAAGCCACGTGTCCGTTTTGTTTTATTGGTCAACCCAAAAAATTTGTAAATAATAACTAATTAGTGCTGACCAGAGTCAGCACTTCTCTTACTCGGCGACTGACATCTGCAGTACCGCGTCTGCTGAAATATATAAATATTATAAATTCAAATGCAAATTAAAAATGATTAGTAGGTACACTGACCGTACATGCAAATTGCAATAGTAACAAATAAACAACGTAGTACCAAAGACCCAAATTGTAGTACAAAAAAAGTCTGCCAACCATGTGCTTTTTAACCTTTTTATATGTTCTTCCTAGGAAACTAGGTCATGGATATTTAATTTGGTCATTCATGAAAAAATAATATTAATTAACTTGGCTTATTCATGTGTGTTATTTAAATTGAGTTTAAAAGTACGGTAAAATTGTGGCAGACGGGTATCAGTCGCTAAAAGTTATAAACTAGTTCCGGATACAGTATAGGCGACGGACCTTGCGATCCGTGACAACATACATTTGACATTTTGCAATCAATTCTTTGGTCGCAAAAAGTTACATTTTTTTCCGTATCTTCTTGCCTTGTGAAAGGAACCATCACATTACAAAACTAAATATCAAACTTCGTAATACGAAGCGTAAAAGAACCAACATCGTATATAGCTCAAACACTCATATTTGAGTTAATTAATCTGAGTACACGAGATACAAGGCACTCCACATTCATCATAGTAACCTTCAAAGCGTGACATGCATTACTTCCTCGTAGATTCTACTTAAGTTTAGCTTGCTTAACTAAGTATATATAGTCCCAGAGCCTCTGCGTGGTTCCACGTGTACGCAACTGATTGGTAAGTGCCTACCTGGCTATATATCATCAACAAAAAAGACAAACCGTTGGCTGTTTTGTCCTTTTGTGGTAATAAAAAGAGCACGTGGTACAATGAACAACAATATGAAACCCGAAGAAAAACCAAGTCAAGGACCACGTGTGGAAATAAGTAACCGAGACGAACCTTCCACCTGGATATGACTATGACATCACTTGGCTGTCGTCATCGGCCGGGCACGTTTTTATTAGTTTTTTTTCTGGAATAATTATTTAAGGTTCTTCTTTTTTGCGGTTAACGCGGCTTGGTGAATGGTGAGGAACTAAGAAGGAATTAGGAAATAGCCTAATCAACATCATCATTTATTAACAAATATATATTTATATCGGAATCTATATAGTGTATGGAATGTATCTTTTCGTTTCAACAGGACATGATGAGGGTCTGACATACTATGAAAAGCGGTATGAAATAGGGATGCCATCAATTTTTTAATGGAGCTAGCGGTGGGTTGATGTTGATCAGAGAAGTTTGACCAAGAGAAGATAATGTTGTGTGCAGAGCAAACTAAAGGAGGATAGAGTTGTGTGTAGAGCAATATCGCGCTAAGTAGTGCTGCTATTGACAGTGCATTGGGGTCGATGACGAGGGTCATTCGCCGACTTTGGCTAGTGAGCTTAGTATGAACCAATCTCCAATGGCAGAATGCACACCTCATACGAGCGTCTTATATAAGATTGCTGGTTTTGTCTACAAGGCCGAAACACAACACCATCAAAGAATCCGTACCTCCATCAAGTCACAAATCAAACGAATCACAATCAACATCAACCATCATCGTTGCGACTTCCGCAACACCAGCTCCAACTATGGCTGCCGGAAGGGGCAGGGAGAAGAAAGTAGCGTGGAATTCATGTCGCGACACCGCTATCACGGAGGAGAACAATCCGCTGCCGCGGGAAAGGGCTCCGGAGATACGAGATCGGCCGCAAATGGATGGCAGACCATCTAAATCAACAAGGAAGTTGGGAATACCACCGAATTTTGAACAACAGGCGGGTCAGCCAAGTGCGACCCGCCCAACCATGTAGTTCGTTGGCTACAGATGAAGTTTCCAACGGCTTCAACAATGTCTCGATTAACTCGTCGGCTATCTCTTGTTTGGTTGAGTTTGTGTCGTAGTTTTTTGTGCTCGTTGATTTTGTTAAGCTTGAAATTGTTAGTAGTTGTCATGTCTTGAGTCTAGCCTAGATTCTTCTTTAATATTTTTGGGTACTATTTTTTCGCTTCATCTTCATGTCGGTTAATAGAGATTTTAATCGAGTCGATCACAGATGTGTAAAGCATGACTTTAAGGAGTTTAAGAATTCAAAAAATATGAATCGTAAATCACATATTTCTCCTTTACTATCCATTTGTAAAACCACCTTTCGATTTCAACCTGCGCAGTACTGTAATATTGAGATCTTCCACCAATAAAGTTGTTCCGCTTGTTTTGTACCTAAAAAAATGAGATTATGCTTTCTTATTTATGATCATATGGACCAAATCTGTATCCAAGTGGGCCGGAGCTAGCTGGACCTTACATCGGACTCCCTAATATAGGTGGCCATCGCCTACTTTCCAATTAGGCCTTTCTTGTCTTACACACAGTTTCTTACAGGCCTACTAACGAGCCATACACACTCGAGTTAGTATTTGAGTACTTAGTTCGCGGGCTCGAGTTTGGGTTAACTTGAGTCAAGAACAAGCTTTTTTTCGAACCGAGTCTCGAACAAATTTTTTTCTAACGGAACAACGAACTACTCGTGAGCGGCTTGACTCGTGAACCGGCCCTGAGGGTATATGAGTTCAAATATTTACTTTAATGTGTTGTCCTATAGTATGAATGCATGTGTGAAATCATCAATATACAAGACAAACACATTAATTAAAATTTTATAAAATATAATTAAGGAGAGTGAAGACAAGTTGACCCAGCAGGTCATGTTCAAACTGTCTAATTCTGCATTGTTTTTCTAGCCATGATCTTATCACTCAAAACGTCTATTCTGGGCGACAACCTGGTGGTTAAGCAACGACGTTATTGGCCAGCCAGCCAGCCAGCATTAAACACGACGATGCCGTAGTCTGAACAATAGACGACGATCCACTCCATTGAGTGACTGTTCAGCCCAGTCCCAATATTACTCGAGTTGGCCACAGCGTACGTGGTAAATATCACATACGAGTATTTGACATGGCTTACTGGTGACGTCACCAGTGAAGGATTACGTGACGTCAGCTGAAGGCGTCTTGCTTACGTCACATCACTAGCTGGACATCTGGGACGACGACGACAGAAAATGTTACTCTGGGACCCGCTTTCCGATTAGTGAAGTAGAAGTTCAGTTTTCTAAGCTCTCAATATATAATTTATTAGCAAAGTGAATCAAATGTGATATGTAATGCATTATGCAACCGTTCATTTTCTAAAACTAGGGCTGTTGACAATTTCGGCTCGAAAAAAAGTTCGTTTGTAACTCGCTTTGATTGTAAATGAGCCAAAGTTGAGTTAAGGTATTCCTGATAATTCGATAGGCTCGCAAGCTGGTTTGAGTATATGACTTGTCAGTAGAGTCAATAGGGTGTATGCATGTGTTAATGAAAATACAAGTGATACATTTTTTAGGTTAATAAAATTGGTTTTTTCGTAGACACGTTTTAATACGAAATAATCTAGAAAGACATATCGAAACTAAAATAACACGAAATAACCATTACCAGGCCCTGCACAGCACGACACTGCGTGGGTAGCGCGACGTTGTTCAGGGCATGTTAATGGCCATTTCGTATTATTTTAGTTTAAAGCCAATAAAAATCGCGTCTTCCTGAGTTATTTCCTGATAAATCACGTCTATAAAAAATCCAGTAAAAACTTGTAAATTTTAAGATAGTTTGTGTTTTAGCTAGATTAGTAGTTTTGTTAGTGTACAAACTTTAAGTTCAGTTCAAATTGTCTTTATGAGGTTGTTTCAATGAGCGAAATTCTAATTGAGTTCGAAATTGGCTCACCAAGCCTAGTTAACGAGCCACACAAGCTAAACTTTTCTAGCTCGGGTTCGAGCTCAAATCCGTATAACAAATAACGAGTCAAGTTTGAGCACAATAAAGTTCGAGCTCTCATTCTGTCGACCATTTTATTAATTTCTTAGCGACTCAACCTGCATTTAAAGACGAGAACAAACAGCAAAAAAAAAAGAATTCATGTGACAATGACTTCACTAATACACAACGAATAATCTTTTGAAATCATCACATCAACATTAATTTCGCATCCTCTTCAATGTCCACCTGCTGTATATTTACTGGAAAAAAACCAATAATTATGACGATCTGCTAATACCCTGCAAACCATGCATGAAATCGATTAACCATTATGACTTAAAATGGGCAATTGATGACGGCGGCAACCAAGGGGAAAACATATTACGTCAGTAAGCTTACGTCATTATTGCATCGAGTAGTGTAAATTACTTATTTCCAACGAGTGTAAAATCATTATTATTAAATATTACCACGTGGAGATTCGAGATTATCTGGATAGTGACATCAGTGGATAAAAAATTCAGAGGAACAAAGGAAAAAAGTGACCGGTGGATGAATTACCTCCGCCCCGATTTGAAGCACGGCCATTTCAGTGCTGAGGAGGATGAGTTGATCGTTAAGCTCTTTGAAGAGCTTGGGACCAAGTAAAATTTCTTCATTCAATCGATCTCTTTTGAATTGGTGACACGATAATAATTCGAATGATTGAGAGAAGCATATAATATTTTGTTTTACATCGATCGATAACCCTAATTTTTTTGCTTGATTTTTAACACATATTGGGGACCGATTAACAAAATTTGATGCAAATACCATTCGATGAAAACACTTTAATGCCATTGATAGTACAGGTACATCTCAATAACTAGAATTCGTTGATATAAGAGTTATATAACATTTCTTGATATAGAGGATTTTTATTTTATGATCAGATGGTTAGCAATTGCTTCAAAAATATCAGGAAGGACAAACAACTAGATTAAAAATTACTGACACGCACATCTGAAAAAACGGGCAACAAGATGGACATCAAGTAAGATCAAGAACATCACAGGGTCCCCTTGGACATCCTCGTCGTCATCATCTCATATACAACATCACGACATCGAGAATAATCTAGACCACAACTCGAAAACCGAAGAAATGGACATGGACATGGCTCATCATCATCATCCTCTCGCCGAAACGACAATCCTTCCCCCCATATTGGAGAGCTCTCTGCTTCCACCAGAACTCTATTCTCGTGAATCGTACAATCATTGGGGCACATCATCTAAGGACTTAAAACATGTGAACGTTGTTAGTGACGAATTCAGGATGGAGAGCTTTTCGTTTCCACCAGAACACTCTCCTTGTGAATCGTTCAATCATCCAAGCACATCATCGAACTTAAAACACGCGATGAACGATGATGTTGACAGCGGTGGATTCAGAATGGAATCGCAATGGGATCGGGCACATTTTTGGTATGAACAGGTACAAAGGGAGGAGGCTAACAATGATGCCAGTTATAGTACTAGTGGAGGAGATTTCTGGACAGAGCCATTTGTTGTGATGGATGATAGTGATACCTTATGTGGTGGAGACATGAGTTATGAAACGACGACGTTGATGTTTGACGATGATTTGGAATCTTTGATGTATAGTGTGATGCGAGAGCTTCCGGATACTTCATTTTGAGAACAAAAATACAAAGGTCTTTTACTTTGTTAAATTTTGTGTTCATATTCTCTTTATTTTAGTTCGATTTTAATGTCTAACATGATATTAGAATCTATATCGAAATATTCTTCCTCCGATTCCAAGATAAGTGATCCTTAGAGTACGAGGGGATCGTTTGAATAACAAACCAACTTTGCAAACTATGTTAACATGATGCATTTTGAGTTTGGTATCCGACTTACTGATTGACTAATCCAGTCGAGAATAAGGTTTTAACCCTCTTTTAATGTTATTGTGGGAGATCGAACCTTAATTTACCTTTCCAAGTGCAGCCTCTAACACCACTACACAAACGACTCGTTGGTTGAATTTTCTTTGTTTGCAGGTCTTTGATTTCTTTGTGTCGAGTTTGACACATTTTCTTCCGAGCCCCTTATTTTTAGAGTAGATCGAGACTCTCGTTCAATATAATATAGAAAACAAAAAATAAATTTGTGTTCATTTTCAAAATATACTAAATTCAAACTCAAAACCACCGAAAGAACCAGACAACTATTCTACCACTAGAGTAACTCCATTTGGAAAGAATTCATCCTTGAGCCTATTAAAACAAAATTCATCGCTACCAACAAGTCCAAAACCTAAGGATTAATATGGGCCACGAAGAGTCCATGGCCAAAAAAATTCCAAACAATAAAACAGGTCCAGATGGAAAAGCCCAAACATAGAGCCTATTTATAATTTTCTGATTAATTTGCTCAAAACAAAAATTAATTTTTTAATAATCAAATACCTCATTCATTTATGCCGACAAGTTAGTGTCTCAGCGGAAGGATAAGAATTCAGGATGGTCGGAAATTTTGACCCTCCTGATCCCCTCTGATCTAGCTCATTTAAAACTTCTAAATACTACAAACTAAAACTGATTCGAGTAGTGTTAGATTATGGATTTCAAAACCCAATGCGTAAAGATTTGTCAATTTCGACACCGATACGTAAAGTAGCCTACCAGACCCCGCGGTAAGAGTAGAGAGTGCAGTGTACAGCAACTATCATCATCTGTAAACATTGGATCCAAAACTATATGATGAAAGGACGGTGGAAATCTTATTTTGTAGGGGACCAAATTTCACCCCCCCCCTTTCTCTTATCCCATTCATTTGTCTCCAACTAACGGACACCTTTCATTTTACCCCAACCAAATCAAATAGGTAGACTCGGCAAGCCGAACGGGAAAACCGATTGTAACCAAAACCGATCGACACGGTGAAAATCTGTTCTGATTGGTTTTCGGTACAGTTTTAGTGAAAACCGCCCTTACAATGAAACAGTGATGGTGTATAAAAGGACATTGCAGTATATAAACGGTTATCATATCCGTCTTTGTACCGCTGATTATAATATGACGTTGTATTATCTAACGCACAATTCTCCCCAAATCCCATCGGAGGAAATTCGCGGTCATCTAAAATCCAGAGTATGGAAAATTAGAAATTCTACAAAAAATCCTCTAACCTCCCGTAAATAGTTAATAGTTAATACTAATGGTTAAAGATACCGGCTTGCAACAACAATTCGAAAGAGTATTTGGTTGGTTAGTTTGATTAATAACAACCGGCGGTTAAACACACAACCAGGTCAAATAATTATGATAGTAAAATCGAATCCGAATTGTCAAACTTGATAGTCCTTCACCATAACCCTGACTAAAACGGTCAGGTAGTAGATATAAACTAACCGTCATCCATCCAAATTCAAACCTACAAATACGTAGAACTAACCATTTATAAGGTTGATGATAATATCATTTTAAACATATGGTTGTTGATCGAAGCTATAATTTTCGTTTTGGGGTAAAAAAATTCAAACGATACGACTCTCCTATTTATATAGAAATTAGAAAATGAAAATTTATAGTCACACAATTTTATCAACAAAATAACTCTACTCGAACCGAAAAAACCCCGATCTCATTCAATTCTCTCATCCTCATCCCTCTGCTCTTACACATGACTAATCTTTTTCACTCTGTTATTTAACCGAGTTATAGTTTCACAACTAAAACAACAGGGCCAAATGATTAGCCAATGATTACTACCAACTAATCATCGTCATTAATCAGCAGTAATCATTAGTCTTCCTTCTTTTGCCACTTTTGTTACCGTTGGTAATAATCATCGTCTTCTTCTTCTTTGTCTCTCTGTCCTCACTCTCTGGCGTTATTATAACCACTTCGCCAGTACCAGCACTGCTTCTTCTGCTGCTGCTACTGGCGGTGGAGAAGATGGTCCCGGTAGCTTTCAGTTGGTCCTCTGATGACGAGCTCGAGAATCGGTGGTCAAGGACGTTGACCGGCGTATCGGAGGAGCTGGATGACACTGATCTGTCCATCACTGACTCGTACTCTTCCATTGCCAGCTCTTGCATCTCCTTGTAGCTCTCCGCCATCACTTCCTGTGTACCACCACCACCAACCAACCAATATCTTTTAGAGTTTTTAATTAGGGAGGAATCGAATTCGAAAATAATACGTGGTCAAATGTTAATATTTTTATAATACCACTAGTTCGAATTAATGAAATAAAATTGAGTGTTCCACTATAATAAATTATAATAAAGTATTAGTATTCTTTTTAATTATAACACATTATATAAATAAATCTGAAATAATAAAGATTACGGGAATACTAAATGAGGAATAAGATAGGAGATTAATGTGGTTTCTAATTTTATGGTCGATTAGTTTACAGGGAGAAAGATGAAGTTTTATTATAGAGATGATGATGGAGATCGTTGAATTACAAAAATACAAATAGAGAAAATATATATACTTAATGAGATTAGATTAAACTATTTAAACAATGTCTCCATTTTTACCAAATTAATATGCAGTAACTTTTTAAATATTTTATCTTATAATCTTAATTTATTGTCACCTACAATGAATTGGTCGCCATTGTTAAGTCAAATCACAGCTTTCTAATTCCACAGCAAAAAGGCTCTGGTCTCCATCTCTCCCTAAAGGAAAGAAACTACAGTGCACTGAATTAAATACCAAACAGAAGAAATCCCAATCTTCCATGCAAACGAAAAGTTAAACAAGAAAGAAAATTAGATTGCTTTCTTCTTCCCCATTACCTTATTTACATACGAGCAGCTGAGAATCCCATCTCTGAAGCACGAGAACTGCAACGGGAAAAGCTCATGACAGGCTGCCAGAAGCGCCGATGCAGCAACCACTGATGGCTTTACTCCCATCATCTTCACCTCTGCAAGAACAACAAATTAAAATCTACTTAAGAATGTTGTAATGGGTACGGTTTATTTTTGTTGTTTTTACCGATTTGAGCTCTGAGGATGATTTGGGTGGCTCGAGCTCTGAGCGCCTGCAACAATGGCGGATCTTTGAGTTTGAAGTAAGCGGCGAACAAGGACAGGAAGGAGAAAGGAGTCACGGATCGCATTCTCCATTTCAATGCTCCGAGGATTAGCCTCTCCATTCTCTGAATCGTTCTCGGGTCGAATCCGAATCCGAATCCGAATTTGACAATAACATTCCCCTGTTTCTGGAGTCAGAAAAAACAGAGCATATTTTCAGCGCTGAGAAATGCAGATAAAATATTGACTCGTTTTTTTTCTGTCAATTTAGAGACCTGTATGTTTTTAAGGGATGAATCTGTGGTTATGTTCATCATTTTATCTGCTAGAGAAACGCAGGAGACTGCAAGAAGCTTGACCAGCCATGGCTTGTTTTGAGGAGACGTAATTACAGGAATGACATTGCTGGATATGAACCGGTCGAGGTAGTTGACAGCGAGATAGGACAGGAATTGTGTATTACTGAAGAAGCTACATGAGGAGACCTGGAAATCGTGGAAAAAGGGAGAATCTTTTAGAAAAGAACAGGGTGGAGAAAAACAGAGTACTCTATAATTTTTGTTGTTTTACCTGTGAGATGGAGGAAATGGTTTCCTGGCGAAAGGAAATGAGGGAGATGGAGACGGAGATGGAAGGAGTGTGTTCAGATTCGATGAAGAAGAGTGAATGGGAAGAATTGGAGTGGAGTTCTGTGTTGTTTGTTAGTGGGTTTTCGAGGTCGAATTCCTCCATTGTTAGGGGTCTTTGGAGGTCTTGAGGAAGAGTAAGCTTAGTGAGAAGTAGACATGGAAGAAAGAAGAAGAAATGTGAGAGGGTTTTGTAACTTTTGTTTGGAGAAAGAACGGATTCTAAGTTATAATGGGAATTTGATTGATTGTTGTTTATTTTATTTGCTTCTATTTTGTGGTAGCAATGGTTTTTTTTCTAGGGTTGTATACACCGAACCGAATAGTAAATTTAATCGATAGTGTTGAAATTGGTATTAAAATTAAACGTCTTGATGTCATATATTATCTTTGATTATGTTGTGATAATTCAGGTTCAATCAGGTTTGGGTATCTGGATATTAAGCGGTCGTTAGTCTCTGGCTAAACCGATTAGTTAGAGGTTTAGATTTTATGAAATTATTATACTCATATCATATATGTACACTGTTCTCAATTTTTAGTACATGATTTGGGTTGAGTCTTTCCTCCTTCTTCAAAGCTCCACATAATAAGATCGTTGTTACTTTCGAATTACATTAACAAATATCGGTGTTTCTTTACGAGTTTTTGGGTAAGACCAATGGTTCAAATTCAATGGAGTTTATATGTGAAAAAATGCTAGAGACTACTGAAAAGAGGGTAAGACCAGTTTGGCGGGAGAAAGAAAGACCAAATCTCCACAGCAACCAAATAATTACTTCCATGGTCCATAGCCAATCAAAACGTAACCTCACAAATTGGTCTGTCAACCGTAATTATTACCAATTGTGTTCGGTTTGGTTAGTCGATTAACTAATATAATTATTAATATTGTGCGATAAAATAATATATATACATATAGAAAAATGTAAAACGACATAATATTTACATATTAATCAATACAGTTCCGCTCAAAACATTAAAAAAACCAACAAACAACTCAAGATTAAAGCTTTCTCAAAGGCTTTCAAACAACACTACATCAACACACAATTGGTCGTTCTTGGTTTGAGACTTTGGGTTATTATAAGTTAATATGATAGTGTAATCTAGTAGTGGATTTTTATGGGATAGTGATATATATATATGGTGTATTGTATATATATGTTCGGTCGATGGTTACAATGATTAGTGGGTGTATTGACCGTTCTAAACCATTACAACAAAAGTGACCATTTAAAAAAAATTAGTCACACTAACCAAACCAAATTAACCAAATGATGCATGTTAAAATGATTAATTTGGTAATCGATTTGTAATGACAACCCTACATACATCCACTAAAAACAACAATAAAAACTCTTAAAATTTGTTTTTTTAACTTCATTTTACTATTATTTGAAGGATTTAATATGGTAAAATTTTAATTTTTAGACATTCTCAACATGCATTTCAAATATTAGTCAATTTAAAATTTTTTAATTTTCATGTCAAAATTGTCAATTCCCGTGTGCTATACTATGGAAAATTGACCATTTTCAAAAGAAAATTTCAAACTTTTCAAATCGGCTAATATTTGAGATCCATGTTGAAAATGACTGAAAAGTCAAGTTTCATTATGATAACCTCAATAAATAATGATCATATAAAATTATATATTAATTTTACTCGTTGTTATGTTAGTGTTGGAAATTTTCAAATCGACTTATTTTCTACATACATGTAGTGAGAAAAAACCAAAAATCCAAAACTAAATTTTTCATAATCAAAAGCACATATATCCGTGATCCGGTCCAAAGAAGAAGCATTATTAGAAAGAAAGTCTATCAAACTCTAACCCAAATAATATTGGTTCGATGTGACGTGCATAATTAAACAATGGTATTAGCAATTAATTAATCGTTGTTCTCTTCCTAATCAAATTGAGTGTAGAGGGTGTCCTCTGGTAGCAGCTTTTTCTTCTCTGCATGTCGATGGCAGGTTTTTGACACCTCTCTGCAACAAGTGAGCTACTAATTTGAACACTTCCAACACTTCCCCACCTCACTCGTTACCAAGAAGAACAAACCCATCAATACGACAAAACCCGTCTATGGAGAGCTTATGTTCACTGAGAAATGCCATTCACCTAATTTTGTCTCAAACTTCATCCATATCATTGCTTGGAGCAGAGTCAAATTATATGTGTGTGAAATAGGTAGGTAGTGACTATGGGGTTCATCAAATTCAAAGTCAATGAAGAAAAATGGCAAGGCGATGGCGGAATTAGGATGATCAGACACTTTGGGTATAATTTTGAGTTTGTGATGAATGTTAAAGCACATTAGTTGAAATACCGAGAAAACTTTCAATTTTGACAATTTTTAATAAAATTTGGACCATTATGGGTTCCACCACTGCTTTGAGGACCAACCTTACCGAAGAATATGCAAGGGTAGAGTTGTCAAATGGGTCAAAGTTGGACTGAATAAGTTATAGATTTATCGAATAGTAGGTTTACCGGATTATGAATTGATTGATGTATGGGTCAATCACTGGATATTACATCTCACTTGGTCTACCTATCACATCATATATTTATTGGGCTGAGACGCGACTGAATCGAACCGGCTTTTGTAACTTGATTCAAAGTCATGTAGTAGTGATTCTTTAGATCTAGGGGACAGTACTACCATAAAGCTTTTGAGCATCAAGTTGGAGGGGGTAAATGGGCTATATATGCGTAGTTTTCACCTACATATTGCGCGGATTCCAATTTGAATCACCCATTGATACAATATGGGCCGACATAAGTGCATGCCTAGCTAAAAATGACAAAAAGGGGAAGTTGGGTGACCAAAAATTAGTTTACATGAAAGTAGAGAGTTTTGTGCATGTACATGTCTATCGAGTTTTGTGCAAGTCGAATTAATGATTAAATTCGGAGTTAATGTCAGCACCTCTTATGCTCAAATGATCATATATCATACATGTCGATCGGATCATGGACCATCTCGTTCTAGGCCCAATCGACTAACACAGAGTCGGGAGACGCCACTAGTTCGATCTAGTTGGGGGGGGGGGGGGGGGTGTTGGGACTAGTTACTAACTCCTATCAGAGTTCAGAGGCCATACTGTATTAATACAACCACTAGAAAATCTAGTGGTTCTAAAAAAGCTAATGGAAATCCATATGAATTGTCATTGATATGTGTCATCAAGTGTAGGAACTAGCTAGCAGGACCCTCTCTAACTATTGAGAAAGTGTCGATGTATGGGTTGCCTTACAAGAATGAGAAAACCATATGATTTGATATGTTGGTGGTTGATGGTTTGATTCGATTTCGTCTACGTTTGGTGCACTTTTCTCCATATGTAGTTAACCGCACCATCCGGAGGTACTGGTCCAATCCCACCCAGATGTCCGCCTGTCGTACTGGAAAATCAACTGTACCGTCATGTATGTTTTGGGCCCAATACGTAACTCGATCTAAAGTACTCTAATGGACTCAGTCTCGTCTCGAATCCCGGCAATCAAAAGCCTATATGTAGAAGGTAATTAAGCATTTAAGCCCAATCAATGCTCGACTCCATCCGTCACAAAAATATCCCGACAAACATATTTAGCTATAAGTTTTAAATGTTTTGTTGTTCGGTACAACACTTTTCAAGTCGATTATGCAGTTTGTTCGAATTTCGACTCGGGATATTTTCCGATTCGATCCGGAATTTGAGGAAAACAATGCAAATGCATGGTTGGTTATATGTTGCTTCAAGATTGCTCCATACATCTCATATGCATCCTTGCAATTTGTTTATCCATAATTTTCTCCTTTCCTTTTCCTTTAATATACACCAACTTTTCACACTTGGTTAGGATTCTTCCTTACCCTTTTCTTTTCTCACTGTGTTGGTGCAAGTGAAAGGTTAAAGAATTACAAACCATTCCAAGGCCAAACTTTTATTCCATCTGGGTTTGAATTGCTTGGATGTGTATAATTTTTTTCAATAGCTCCCGACGAAAGATATTAATATAACAAGTAAATATGATTTAGGAATCGTTTTAATTTTTTGTGATCAGTCTCAACATAATTAAGAAGATATTAAAGAGCTTATCATACGTTAGTTCCAGAAAGTAAAAAATACGATTCTTTGAATTTTATTATTAACACATAGTGTTAAGTAGAAGGCGGAAATACAGTTTACTGTTAACTATTAAAATCAATTAATTGATCGATCTTGGTTAGTTAATGATCAAACTCGGACCAATTTGACTGGTTAAACAATTAAAGATTTTAGTTTTTTTTAACCAGATTGCTCTTTAACCCACCATCTTCATATTTTATTCATATTTATACCAAGTCTGACCTAGACTAACTAATTTTGGTAGGATAATTAATGGTAATTCATTGGTCATCATATATTAACCGGTTAATCAGTTTGACCAAAACTGTCTAATTATAGTCGATTACAGTCCGACTGATTTCTACCCCTAATATTAAGTTTGTGTGTTCCAAATACAAACTTTACAATTATATCAGTTTTGTGTATTCTGACAAATACTTTCAAGTACTCTGTTAGTTTGACCCTACGAGATTGAGTTGATAACCGGTTTACGATTGAGCCATAGACCGAATCCGATTTTCAAAACCATGGTTTTTGGACACATCAAAAGACTCAATCCAAGGCATATATAGGAGAACCTTAGGTTTTTTTTCTTTTCCCCTTTTCTGCCCTCTAAAGAGACATTCAACACACAGGCTTTTACTTGGAGAAAAAACGTGGCAGGAAATTTATAGAATGGCAGAAGGCCTGTTCTAATCTGAGAGTACTAAAAGGGAAAGGTGTACTTGGGGCAGTTCCGTTTCGGTACTAACTAGCAAATAATTCATCGTAACGAATAGGTATTTGAGGTTTTTTCGTAAGTTATCGGGTCAAAATAAAATAAACTATCTGTAGACATTGTAGGAGGCGTGCAACGTTCACCACATGCAGAGACAACAGGGTTTCTGCAAACTCTACAATGGAGGGCAATGTTAAGTTCAATTATGTGAAGTTAGAGACAATCTTAGTTCTGCCCATGCTTACAAGACAAATAAGTTTTGGCATTGAGCTAAGTTCGAATCAAGGTCAGCCTCAATCAAATTTGGAACAAGAGGATCATGCGAGTTAGGTTCACCCACCCTTAATTCCACCGTTAGTTTGGGATGATAATAGCAATGTTACACATGGGCGTGGATGAATAAGAACAACGATTGATAGGTGTGCATCAATATTATATTAAGTTATATATAGCTAATGATCGATTTGTGGAGCTAGCGATTCATAAAGAATAAATCAGAATCATATATATAGTGTATTATACATATAACATATATGCACACTGAAATTAAAATAAAAACAAGCTAAAACAAAACCACTATCTCAAGTATTTACATGAAATCATCAAACGACACTAAACTCTCCGGAATCTCAAACTTAAACAAGCTATGGTTGTACTCCTGATTCGTCGTCGTATTAGAGCTCCAGCGGCCGCCGTTCACAAACCGCCCCGGGCTCGACAACGGCGTCGACATAACGGAGGATCCAACGTTCCCAACATTCCCCCCATTCCTATTCTCACTCGCTGTCGTAGATTGGAAGTAACTTTGGCAATTATCGGAAAGTTCAGGGACGGTATTCCAATTACCAAATTCATCAGGTACCGAAACCAAATTATCCTCCTGAAGATTGGACGACGCGATACGCTGCGTATTGCCCATGTCATAACTATTATCCAACTCCTGAAACCCGCAAACGTTCTCTTGTTGCTGGGACGACGTCGTTGGATCGGCTAGGACGTTCATCGGAACTTGTGATCCCAACGCGGCGGCAGCGAGGCGGAGGAGCTCCGGGTTGAGGGACGGCGGCGATGGTTGATGTGTCTGGCCGGCGGCAAGGAGGGTCAGGAGAGAGGCGGCCGGGTTGATGTGGCTGAGCGAGCCTAGTATGGCTGAGAAATCGAGCAGGTCGAGTCGAGGAGCGTGAGTGACCGGGTCGATTCCATTACTTAAAAGTTTTTTACGAATGTGAGTGTTCCAGTAGTTCTTTATTTCGTTATCTGTTCTTCCAGGTAATCGAGCGGCTATAGCGGACCACCTAATTTTACCAAAAAAATGTCACCAAACATCGTTGACTATACTTTATGTAACGTTTAATTTTTTTCTATATGGTGTTTATGTCAAATATAACTAATGAAAATAATACTATGTATTAGTTATTTTTGCTTACTTGTTGCCGAGGATGCTGTGGAGTTGGATGATCGACTCCTCCTCTTCGAACGAAAATCGACCTCGCCTAATATCTGGTCGGAGGTAGTTTGTCCACCTCAATCGACAACTCTTCCCACATCTCTCCAAACCTGATTGGTCGATATACAAAATAAGAATAAAGACAAATCAAATATATGAAATAAATCACCAGAATCCAATATGAATGGATGAGTCTCGTGGTAAAACCTCATCTCGTCCCAAAAACTCAAGTGATTGAAAGAAGTTCAGAATTAGTTAAAAATGAGATTGAAATTTGAGCATGTCTATCAATGGAGCCTTCTTCAAGTGAAATGATTATATTCCTAACTAATAAAGTTCGTCAACATCTCTCCGTCAACAACAAACATCTTCTCCTAATAATTTGAGTTGTGAATAAGACAGTCATTAAGTACATGCAATTTAATAGTCCAATCTAAATGAGTCCGATTAATTCTTGCAAAAATCATATCTCCTTTCCGAAAATTTGAGTTTTCGAGCAAGAGTTGAAAAATCGGATTCTTAACCATAGCCATTGATCATGGGGTAAAAGTCCACACACGTTGATGAACTTGAGGGCTAACGTGAGCCGATGTCAGAAACCTTTCAATCAAAGACTCCATTACCATATATATAAAATTCCACCTTCTCCTAATAATTCGAGTTGCAAGAATGCACTCATCACAATTCGTGCATTTATGATGAAAACGGACATGACTACAAGTAGAGATGGAGCATTTGTACCAGCATTTTTGGGGAGATTGCGCCAGTTTCCAGGGCCATGAAGATGAACGTAGGAAGTGAGCTTGTCATCTTCTTCAGTCGTCCAAGGACCTTTCTTCAACGATCCATTGTTCTTCTCGCAACAAGGTGCTCTCCCCATTGTTGTAAATTACTAGTTATTTGATTTTCTGAACTGTTGAATTCGAATTGGATTAGATTTGTGGTTTGGTCTATATATAGGGGGACAGAACACAAGTGAACAGTTTAAAAATAGTCAGAGAGGTTTGGTGCCGCCCCTTGACGACACGTATGCATTTTTCAATCTCGTTTTAATTAATAATAATAATAATAATGTGTTTTAATATAGTCGAGAATGCGTGTTGAATTTCAAATATATTTTTATTTTATGTGATGTATGCAAACCTATTTAAAAATTTGGAATTTAATTGCATGTACGTAAATGGCGACAAGTGTAAAATTAGTTAAGACTGATTTTATATAATTTATTAACGGTCTTTTTAAATGGAAATTTGAAGAAAAGTTGAGATTTATATCGTTTTGACTTTCGACATGTAAAAGGTTAGAACGGTTAAAAATAAAGATTTATCAATCTTTTCGGACTCACACATATAGTCATAAATTATTATAACATCACAATAATATGAGTTGTTCTAAGAAATTTCAAATTAATTTTATATCATTGATAATAATTTTCCTCTAAATCATTTTTTAATAAAGATGCTATAACTATACAAGTTAGTTGATCCAAATTACTCGATTTTAAAGGGACCAAGTTTGCTGACAATTAACCCAATATTAATCTTTTGGTGTGTGGAGTGCAAGATGAAACTCCACGACACAAACCATTTGTACTTTGTATTAATTGAAGCACTTTGTTGCCCGGCCGGAAGCTAGTTAAATAATTAGCTACATGCATGATTGTCCATTTGTATGTACAACAATATAAGTTTCATTTATCAATGCATCTTCTATCTATTTTTGAACTGCGTCACAACTGTTGAGTGTCGATGATCCACATCCTTCTCACGACATATATAGTAAACTAACGGTACATTGGTGAAGTCGAGCTTGTTGGCAAGCACAAATTAGTCGGTTGTTGTTGTTGGTGGTGATTTATTAGTGTGGAATTGGATGGCCTTGAAAAAAAAAGAAATTAAATTAGGGTTAATTGAGATTAAGAGAGGGGACATATGAGATGTCAACGGTGAATTGTGGATTTACAAACTGTTTAGGAAAAAGTCAAAGTTGAGAGAGACTGGTTGTGAGGCGGTTATGAGATTAAAGAGTCGAGAAGAAAATGCGTTAGTAGGAATGGAGTTGATGGCCTAAGACTCAACATACATTTGACATGTGGCAGGATCGTAACTCTCGAGAATAGTTACATTTCGATAATTCGAGTTGTGATTTTGGTTGATATTTATATTATTTACTAACACTCCCTCTCAAACAGAAATTTTCATAAAAGTTAAGGTTTGCACAGTTTTGATAAATCGTGTGTACAGATTGGAGACTACAAAAATTGGAAACGGATATCTCTCGATCATGTCAGACTCTAATACCATGTCAATAACCGTTATTTGCTAGAAAAATGAATTATTGCTTAATCCTCAAATCACTTTTGAACAACTTGCCCCTACTTAATTAACATTTGATTCTATCTACAAGATCTTAAAGTGAAGATTGATGAATGATTTGGATTTCTAACTCCCAACAACAAAACAAATTAAAGTCAACTCTCTACCTCTTTGCCAATTGTCCCACAAAATAACCTACAATAAATTACCCATTTGTGATCATCCGTAACTTACGTATCACTAACTTATTTCATTTGTAACAACATGGTAATTCTATAAATCCCACGTCAAAAAACTGTACAAATTATCATAATATTCTCTATTTACGCTATCACCTGCATGTCACCTATTCTATCCTAGTAATCCATTCAACCAATCTAACTTAACCACATCCAAATTAAACCTACCTAATTTAACATGTTCTGGTTCGATTTGGGTCATATGTGGGTTGGGGTAAGCTAAACCGATTAAATGAATCGAATCTATAATCGAATAAATAACAAGAGACAACATAGACATAAGTTATGAGTTTGACATGTGATCAGTCAGATTTTTAGACGGAAAATTTAACAAAAATGATCACGTCCATCGTTAGAATAAAACTAAGTGATCGGTTATTTTTAAAGGTTGACAATCAAGTTTGAAATTCACACAAATGAGTTATACTTACAATTAACCTTTCAACTTCAAACACCAAGGCCAAAAGTCATTGAAATCCATCCACCTTCCATCTATAACATCAAAGTGCTCTTTTGGTCAAAAAGTGATGCAAATGTTGTTAGTTTTCTGTACAATGTATGAGTATTGCTTTTGGAGCTAGCCTTCCTTTGCTTCCCATGGATGAAAACAAACAATCTAGAAGGAATTGGACTTTGGTTTTTTTGTCAACTCTTATTAGACTAACTATAGAGCATTACCGCATCAATTACGTGGCATCTGCATTAAGTAACGTACCATGACCACATGCCTAGTCGAGGGTGAGTTTTCAATGAGCCGGGTTTACTATATCGAACAGTTCAAAATTCAGGTAAGTGCGTTTCTTAATTATCGTCCGATCGTTTGATAGTTCTCCGATTTTGTGCATGTGATTAGTGTTGAACCCGAAACCTCAAAATCGTTAATGCTGCCAACTGAAGTACACCACTGGGAGAGACTCGAAGATTATGGACTTGGATCATTTATAAACTAGACTACAAATCCAAGAGTTAATGATAATTTATTCTTAAACACAACTGTATTACTCTGACTAAATCAAAATCATCATCCTAATCTCACTTAATTATTGTCCCCCTGTTTGGAGTCTCCACGACACATGTTTAGTTTAATCCAAACCCCATAATCTTAAAGAAAAAATTTATTAATACTCAGAAAACCCAACCTATTAGCTTCGCGCAAAAAATAACACCATTTATCGGAAATATATTTTATGGCACTTATTTCAAATGAATTTAACGGAAAATGAAGTTGTGGGAGCAAACGAAGTCGAGGTTTGGTTTTTGGCGTCTGGGTTTGAGGTTTTCATCGGAGATATTGTCAAGTTCTCAATGGAAAATCTTGAAAGGGTACACATGGGAGTGGAAATCGAAGCTGCCATCGGTATTGTCAAGGTCGTAGTTGTCGTGGCAGGAGACGAAGAAGAGGCTTTGAATTGAAAAACATGTTAATTATCTTGTAACTCGATAAACCAACAATCTAACGAACCGTAACCTAATTAATCTAACCTATGAGGCTATCACTAGTCCAACCTGCATGTTTTTCCACCACTAAACCCAAATACTGCAGTCAAGAAAACAGATACACCAGTAACTTGGTGAAAAAGCTCACTAAAACGTATAGTAAGGAAAGAACAAGTAAGTTGTTCATCAAGTACATTGGCAACGCAGAGGAACAGAAACACCAGGAGGCCTCCTCTTCTCTCTCACAATAGCTTCCTTAATCATGGGCAACTTCTGGTGCACCTTTCTCCATATGTAGTTCACCGCACCGTCCGGAGGTACCGGTCCAATCCCGCCAGGATGTCCGCTGTCGTACTGGAAAATCGGCTGCACCATCGACATCTCACGACGAAATCGTTCCTTCTGCCGCTCAGAGATGCCTCGCAGATGATGTATGAGCCAGTCCGGCTTCAAGGCGTCCGAGACTGCTATGAAAACGGAGAATTCGGAGTAATCTACCGTACCTTCGAATGGAAGCTCGATGCTGTCGCTGACGATGACTGGAATGCATAGGCTTTGGATGGCATCGAATAAACGGCAGGAAGTTGGGGTGTCTCCGGCTGGGTGGAGACAGAACTCCGATGTTCTCATCCCTCTTATCGATTGCTCCCTTCCGGTTGAATTAGGAAACCCTTCTTCCATTATAACTCCTGGCTCGTTAACCAGCAAGTCCCATAATTTTTCTCGAACCACACCGCCCTGTCGATTTCGATGCATCAATTAAAAGCATGATCAAGCAAGTATGCTATCTTCCATCCTATGATGAACTATGAATCAGGCTATCACACACCAATGCAGGCATGAACATTCAGATGATCAATTAGCGTGACACGTTAAGCGAACCGATGAAACCAGAAGAAAGAGAGGAGCAAAAGGTATCAGATGTTCAAACAAATGGATGCAAGAAATGCATTATGAATGTAGTGTAAGTACCGAGACTCACCCCGTGCCTATGTTTGGCTCCTTTGAAGTACAGAAGAGTGTTGCGCTTCGAATTCTCCGACAAGGACAACCGAGGGAGTAAGTGTGTGTAAGGAACTATCACATCTTTGAGCAGAGAAACTTGAGTATGTTGTATCCTGCCCGACGAGCTTCCATTTGATGATTTCGAGTCAAGCCTATGCCAGCCACCGAAATCAACAACCAGAAGAACAGCTGGAGCTATCTGAGCTTTCACATGCCACATCGCTACCGGGTCTGCAAGTTCCCTACACCAAAAATTGAACTTTCATATGTAACATTAACAAATGCCAGAGTACAAAAAGACAACAACTTTGAGATTCACTAAGAATGACATTACCAGTGAGAACAAAAACATGATCGTGACCACCAGATCGCTTCCAAGCTTCCGTGTTCATAACAAAATCGAGCGTCTCCTTCTGCCTTTGATAATCCTCGTTCCCATCCTTCTTCCTAAACGTACCTTTCCCCCTGGCAAGCTCCATCTCTGTACTCAACGCGGCAAAAAAGGGCACGAATACAACATCAGCCTCCCTTTCATCAAACACCCTCTTCGCGAACGAATTCGTCCTCGAATTCTCTGGCGTCATCAAGTCCCCCAAGATCCAGTACTCAGCGCTGTACTGCTTGATCACTGGATTCTCCGGGTAAGGAGGGAACTTGGTGTCTCCACGTAAAGAAGCGGCCTTCTTCTTTCCGCCCGGAGGGTGATCTGGATCGTTGCTAATTCGAGTATCAGGTCCCCACGAGGCCCAGTATCTCTCCAAGAGACCATAGTTTAGAGACCTGGGGAGGTTTGCTACATAGACTTTGATGGAGTTTTGGGGAGTGTTGATATGGGTTTGGGATGTTATAAACTTGTGAGACGATGAGGTTGAGTAGAAGTTGAAGTAAAATAAAGAAAGGAGGGAAATAGTTGTGAATGCTAAGAAAGTTGAAACAATTGAACATGGAAGTTGAGTTCTTTTGTTGTAGCCACCCACCATTAAAGTATCTGCAGAATAGAACGCCATGGAATTCAACTTTACTGGATACAATCCCCAAATGAATCAATAAGGAATGGACTGGAATTCAAAATTCAGATTCAAAATGGATCTAAGCTGAGTAAACTAAGAGCAAATCGTTATCAGCTGGAGTTCTCAACTAGCACAGATCGACTGAAGACATCAATCAATAACAAATCGGAGATTCAATATTCAATCATGTTCTTCAGATGCAGAAATGGCGGGATTCTCATACGTTACCTGAATTTGAGATGGAGAAAACTGGGCGGGACAGACGGCAACCAGCCGGCGGCGAGGGAAATTGCGGTGGGAAGTAGTGAAGGGATACTGCGGTGGCGAGAGAGCGGGAGATGGATCCTGACGACCCAGTTGCAGATTTGGATTGTAATTTATAACCCAGTTCCAGATTCCAGTAAAAGATCTCCGATTGTTGGCACGGTGAAAGCAGCTTCTGCAAACCACCGGACTACCGGAGTAGTTATTAAACTCGCGCCGCGTCTATAATTATCCGCTTTAGTCACTTACTTATTGGGCTTGCATTTTGATAACCAGTTCATTAAAAATTACAGATATACTACTAAAAAGAAATTTAATGAGTAACTTTTGTACGTGAGAACTTAGATCATGCATCAAGCTAATTAAATCGAAAGAGAAGGAAAGAAATGGCGGAGGAGGTGTGGTATAGAGGGGAGGGTAGGAAAAATGGGATGGAACAAGTGTTGTAAAGTTACATAAAGGATAGTAAAAGGAAGAATCACACGAAATATGTTTTGTTATTCGGTGAGTCAGGACATCAGTATGGAGTTTAACCACCATGTATTGTGTACTTGTATTCGATGTTAAAAGAAGATGATATTCTTGAACGATAACACGAACGATCGGATATAGTAAGATATCGTCCTTTATATGAAGAAGAACCATTTACCTTTGATATCTGAATTAATCATCATATTGTTTTTGTGTGCACTATAACATACCACTAACTTTTGTTTCATGACGATGAATCCTTTCATAGGCGCCATTTTGTGTTATTCCAATTAGGGAAATTTCAAAATTGTCGGTTTTCGGTTTGAGTATTTATTTAAGCAAACCAGAGGTACTACAAAAAGACATTGAGAAATGCCTACCGAAATTCAAACCTGAGATCTCTCGGCAGGACTACCTGCGCCTCGTTTGTATTCTATCAACTTCTTTCATTCAATTTTAAACCAAAAACATAAAAGCAAATGCAACGCAAGGAGCTTGGTGGAAGGCGAATCAGGTTCTGCTAAAAGAGAAAGCTGGAGAAGAAGAACAAACCCTCAATTTACCATCATTCATTCATTACAAATAAAACCCAGTAAGGGTCCTTGAAACAAAGCTTTAACTCTAACAAAGAAGAATATGAATGGAGGACAGAATATGTTCCCATCCCTTTACTCAGAATCTTTAAAAACTATAACCTGCTGTACTAAAACACCAAGCCGCAATAGGGCTCCCTCAAAACAAACAAATCAAATATAGATTCTTCTCCATCCGGTATATTGATTAATAGTATAAGCACCTGCAAGGTAGAAATTACAACACATTAAAGATATATACTGGTATCAATTTAGTCATTTACACTCATAAAGCTCAAGAACTTACCTCACCAGTAGTCAGGTCTGAAGGGTACTTTCTACTGGCTGTTCACACTTAGACATGAGCCTGCAGAAGCAAGATTCCAGAATCAGGATAAAGTCTTTCTTTTCTAACTCATTTGTGTGGCTATTAGTCCTTAAATTGGTCACAATCAGGAACAAGAATCCTGATCCTGTTTGCAGAACTTCATGGACCCTAGAATTGATTCAGGAAAGCAGATTCCCAAATCTGACCAACCTTTTAACTTAATCACCTAGCTGTCAGGAACCGTAGCAACCCAATAACGTGAGTTGTTGGAGAGGTTCATAATTGGTTTATATAAAGTTCTTTAACACAATAAACATCCTCAAGTTTTCTTCTATTTATCCTTTAATCTACGTCCATCATTTCTAACTAAAGAGAATATAACTTGAGAATATGGAACAAGATAACAGGAGGTCAGGGTAAATAATTCAGAACTCTTAGGACTGTTTCCTAATGTATTTTAAACCATCACGAGAACTCAACCAACAATATTACAAAATTCAAACAAATCACAGTTCCATGGATTATGATAATGTTGTGTCTTGTTTAAAATAACAGTACAGCTCAAAGCTTGATCTTATTCTTAATCCAGGGTTTTAAGTAACAAGTTACAGGATGGTACATCCCAGCCATCTTTAGAGAATTATAAGATAGCACACCTATGATGTGTTACCTTATCCTCTTTCGGGGTAAAAATGACCTTCACTGCCTTGAAAACCTCTTCGACAGACTTGGCAGCATCAACCTGAGGGTTACACAAAGAACCACAATGATTTTACTTGAAAGGAGAATAGGTTCGATAAGAATAAGATGAACTATAATACATGATAAATAAATATTTCAGCAAGTGAATAATTTTACCTTCTTAACTTTACCCTTGGAAGCATAGTACTCAATCACTGGAAGGCTAGACTCAAGAAAGACCTTAAAACGCTTCCTTATTGTCTCAATGTTATCATCTTCTCTTCCCTTCATTGTCGAAAAATGGAAGGTTAACTCAACTGGTGGCAGAAAAGAAAGGAGAGAGCCAGGTATGTGATGTGAACTCAACCTGGTTCCTACTCAGAATCCTCCTTTCCATCTCTTCATCAGGACAATCGAAAAAGAGGACGAATTCTGGCTCGATTTTGGTCTGTATAATCACAGTGTTTTTTTTACTGCAGTCAGAAAGATTTATCTCAAAATCATAGGATCAGAAACAGGTTTCTGCAAGAGCCTTACAACAGCTTCGAATGCAGCTCTGTTTTCCTCATTACGGGGGAAACCATCAATAAGGAATTTGTCATTTCCATTATCTAGTATTGCCTTCTCGAGCAGCTTTATTGTCACCTCGGAGGGCACAATCTTTCCCTCCTTAATCATGTTCTGGATCATGGTTCTGCGCACGGGAAACAAACTGGCCATTACTTCACCAATTCAAGAATCTAGAACGACAGCAAACAAACAAGTAACTACAGATTTGTGAAGGAAACCAACATGATCCAAGAGGGAAAATGCATACAGCAGGAGATTAGTAGCTATTACGAACCATTCATTTCACGAAGTACACATTTGCATATCAGGTGTTCATCCGTTAAAAGAAGGGGATGGGAAGAAATGAATTCTGTAGCTTTTCCTTATATTTGCAGAAAGAAAGTTCAAATGAATGCACTTTTGTGTAAGCCATACCCATTTTCAGATCCAGACTTGATCTCTGCTCGAAGAAGATCACCAGCGCTTAGATGAGTATAACCAAAGTGTTCCACAATATTAGTGCATTGTGTACCCTTTCCACTGCCAGGGCCACCTTATCGCCCAGAAAGAAGTTCAAAAATCAATCAAATCAGAGAGATCTCAATATTGAAGAGGCAAAGACATAGGAACAGGCCTAAGTATGCATTCAGATAGTAAAAAAATAAAATACTCACCCAACACGAAAACAACAGTCGGTTTCTTCTCAGCTAAACTTGCATATCTTATCTGCAAGGAGAGACATTAGATCAATGAGAAGAACATAGCAAATGATAAGAGTCTGTCAAGAGATGACATTGAACAAGCATCATAAGCCTAAGTTCACGGACCATGCACAGAAAGAAAAGGTGGGAAGGTAAGATCTGCTTGGGGCTAAATCCAAGAGATAGTCATTTAAAATCAAAGATTAACAGAAGCTTAACATGCATACCGTGTTTCCAGCTTCAACGGCGGATCCCATGTTGCTGCTGTTAATCTAGCTGGTGGGAGTGCTGCATATTGCAAACAAGATATCAGAGAACCATTACAAGGAACCGTCTGGAGTTCAATATTCAGGTCAATCAAATTCGACGCAGCAAAAAAACCCTGCACCCCCAACAAAGATCTAAGTTGAGTAAGCAAAAAAGAATAAAACTTTATCAGCTCGAACTCAATCAGCACAGATCAGCCGAATGGGTTTCTCTACAAAGATCCATCACTGTTAGGACAAACTCCAAATGAGATCTGCCTAATTGGAGCATTTGCAATCAAGGTAATCATAATATGCATGAGAGTGTAACCAATAAGGAAATGGCCTGGAATTCAATATTAGATCTCTAGCTGTTGGTGAGAGAGTTGCATGGTGGAAGCAGATCTAAAACTTTGAGAGGCACTGACCTTGTTTAAGCCCGGCGGTGGAATTCCGACGAGGGCGCTGGTGGGTTGATTTGCTTTGTGAGATTTGAAGAGAGAATTAATAGGTGGACGACAGTGGTGGAAGTTGGGATCTTTTCCGTTATGACTCGTCTCTGGTTGGCGATTCCTCAATTGTAAAGTTTAAATATTTTATGTCAGTGAAGAAGGGTGATCGAATAAAAATAAGCATATTGTAATTCTCAGAGAACTGAATTATTATGTTCTTATTTTAATACTTTTTATTTTTATGTATATCGAAGCTGTAAATTGAATACAAAATCCTTCTAGATGGGTTTCCAGATTCCATTCCAACTTGTATACAAGAAAATACCTGAAAACGTAGAAATTATAACTCAACTCTAATCGAAATGCCAGACCGATAGTGGCAATTAACCAAATTTCGAGTTCTGCATTCAACCAAGCTTCACTTTTTATCGGATCATGACTATTGAGTTTGTTAAGTTACGAGCTATCGGAATGTGATGGTTAGACGATTGACGAATTCCAGATCGCGAATTGGGTTGGAGACGAATTTCGGATCACGAATCGGGTTGGATCTAAGTTGCCCGATTGGGGTCAAAGTGAAGCTCTTAGAAACCAGAAAAACTCGAGTCTAGAAATGGAAAGTTCTTCCGGCTGCGCTGACGGAGGTTTGAACCGACGACGGCCGCTTTACGATTCGACGAGTTGAAGACCCTTTACGACTCCTTCTCTCTCACGTGACAGCGACCCGCCATTTTTTTATACTTAAAAAGAGTAACGAATCCTTCACCGAACCCATACAACCAACCGACGAAATTCAATCCAGATAAACTTCGTTTGTGTTTGTTTCGTGTATATCTTGGCCACGAAGCAAGCATAACAGAGGATTATCCTCCCCCTTTTTCCAAAAACCGAAGCAATGGGTAATCACGCGCCACCGCCGCCTGCAGCAGTTGCCGAAGAAGGGAGGGAGGGCGAAGACGGCGGTTGCCGGAGCAGCAGGAGAAAACCCGGCCGGCCATGTTTCAGATTACGCAAGGTACGTGATTATTAGTTTCTAGCTTATTGTTTCATTCGATAATCGTTAGTTAAAAGCTTTGAATCTGATATTGGTAAAAGATTCAAAGGATTAGAGATTGTTAGATTCTCTCCACACGCCGACGTTACAGTCGGGTAGCGATCATGTTCAACAAATTAATACATTAGTCGATTACCGAAGATTGAAGGAGTAGTTCCTTGAGTTGTTTCAAACACCACTTTCATAATCAAGTATTTGAAATAACTCAATTCGACTTTTATTTGGATGATAAACTATTTGAGCTCAAATACTTCATTCAAACGACCTAATATCAAAGTTCAAAAATCAAAAAATGAGTTGGGCCGGCATAAAGGAACCCCTGTATCCGCCACTGATTGAAAATAGAGTTAACGAAATAATCATATTGTTTAGATTGAAATATGTCAAGGATTTGTAGTTTAATTTTATAAGTTAATGACCGTTTTCTTACAAATCCAAAAAGTTAGTGACCATAATGATAGTTAAGCCTCATTTTCACTGGCTCCACCATTCCCATTCCTCGAATGCACAGTAGCATACAAATGTGGAAACAAAGCTTCCTTGTCCACGTTGACTCACCAGGAAAATGAATATACTTTCCGATTCACAACGAAGGAACTCGCCCACATGCACCCATTCCGCTTAACGTTCTCCATCTCTTGCGCTGTAGAAATAGTCTAGCTAGTAGACTTCTGATCCAGTGATTCTCCTACCTTAGATCCGATTCAACCATCACAGGTACTTCATCCGAACTCGTTTCCGTCTCTGAATTCCGCTTGAATGAGCTCCAGGTTCTCGATTGTATGCCACAAAGCAAACGGGAGATTACTTGTTTTTTTTTAACTGGAATTTTGAAATTTTCGGTGGAGGTAAGTGCTGAATTTCGCTTTTGTGGCAATGCAGATGGAAGCAATGGATTCAAACGAGGAGGCGAATTTTCTGAAGGATTTCTACATCCCTACGTATGTAGTCGCGCCAGAATCAGAGGCTGGGAGTGTTGTGCCTGTAGTCGCGCCAGAATCAGAGGCCGGGAGTGTTGTGCCTAAGGAGCCGAAGTGTCCAGTTCTGGTGTTCATCAACTCCAAGAGTGGTGGTCAGCTTGGCCGGCATCTTCTCCTAACATATCGATCGGTTCTAAATGAACATCAGGTGTGATTGCATAGCTTGAAATCGGATTATTGTGTGTTCAGCCTTCTGTGAGTGTTGATTGCGGATCTTGTGGTTGCAGGTCTTTGATCTTGGGGAGGAAACACCTGATAAAGTTCTGAGGAAGATATATTTGAATATTGAGAGGCTTAAATGTGGAAGAGACAAGCTTGCTGCTACGATTCAGGAGAGATTGAAAATCATTGTGAGTTTGATGTAAGGTGCTTCGTTGCTTGTTGCTTCTTTGTTAACTATTTGCGGATTTTGGTTCTGATCCGAAGTTGGAGTTGCTAGGTTGCTGGTGGTGATGGAACTGCTGGCTGGCTTCTGGGAGTTGTATGTGATCTGAAGTTTCCTCATCCGCCTCCAATTGTGACTGTTCCTTTGGGAACCGGAAACAATCTTCCGTTTGCTTTTGGCTGGGTATGAGCTTATCTATGTGCGGTAAAATGTCAATGTCATCTTGAAATCAGGCTTGGAATTGAAAATTTACCTTGTGCGTTGCAGGGGAGGAAAAATCCTGGGACGGATCGTCAATCTGTAGTTTCCTTTCTGAAGGAAGTGACGAAAGCAAAGGAAATGAAAATAGACAAGTGAGTTTATGTAGTAACCTCTGTATATCAGCTGTTTCAAGTTGCTTGATTAAGAACCCTAAAGGCCATTGTACGCAGTAGATTACTAGCCTTTACTGAATTGAAGCTATGGCCAGTGTGCTTATGTTTTTTCATCATATGTTATCTGATATGTATACTTTTGATCTTTCAGCTGGCACATTCTGATGAGGATGAAAACCCCTAAAGAAGGTTCTTGTGACCCCATTGCACCTCTCGAGCTACCACATTCTCTACATGCAGTTCATCGTGTCTCTTCTTCAGACGAATTGAACAAGGTGAGAGTCTAGGAAAGAAAGGATACCATGACTGTCTTCTCACCCGGCACTCTTCTTTTTAACAAGAAACATCATCATGCTATGGATGCAATACGTGATTTGATGATATGGATTTTAAGCAACATATTTGCTTTAATGCAGGAAGGCTGTACCACATTTCGCGGTGGATTCTGGAACTACTTTAGCCTGGGTATGAATTCCTTTGTGTACTAGAGCATGACATGCTTTCATCTGCTATTCGATTTGATTCACATTTAGAAAGGAAAAATAGACATCCAACTTATGGATCCTTTGAAATCTTGGTAATATTGCTCATCAACTGACTCCTTTAGTCCTTTGTCTAAGGCACGTTGTTGGCTTTATGAGTTCCAACTGAATATTGCTGCCTCGAGATATTAGAACAGAAATGCTATTTTCTACTTCCGAGAGTAAAACTAGCTGCTCCCGGCTCTGGTCTTCATTCATCCTTCTGTTCAACCTCCAATGTTCTCTCTGTAACCTTAAGAAAAGATCGAAAGAGTTACCATTGGTTTTCCTTGTTCATTCTGATTTCTGACATACAACTGCATATAAATGTTCTGTAGGCATGGATGCTCAAGTATCTTTTGCATTCCATTCTGAGAGAAAACGGCATCCTGAAAAATTCAAGAACCAGCTTGTTAATCAGGTATTTTCATGTCTATTTCCCATGAATTGCATTTGAACTCAAACGTATATGCTTCACACTTCTCAGCCATTCTGGTTTCTCACTACTGTGTCCTCCTGCTTCTTTCACAGAGCACTTACGCAAAGCTCGTTGGTACACAAGGATGGTTTTGTCCTTCGGTATTTCAATCCGACTCAAGGTCAGACATTCTGATCTTGCTTTCTAGTTTATATTATTGCCATTAAATAATGCTCCCTTTCATTAAGTAGACTCTAACGAATCCGAACGAATCCGACGATCCTCAATCACTAGATTCGATAACACATCATATATTCTCTACTGCAGGATAGCTAGCCTGCTAAAGGTGAAAGTCATGAGACGACTCGGGCACTGGGAAGATCTAACTATACCAAACGGGTACGTTCTTCATCTCACAGAATTGAAAACGATGTACGATTATGACCATAATTACATTGACCTGATTCTGTGTTCTTATTCTCCACAGCATAAGATCAATAGTGTGCCTCAACTTGCCCAGCTTTTCTGGCGGACTCAATCCTTGGGGAACACCCAGTAGTTGGAAAAGCCGCGATGTGAGTAATTAAAACTGTTTCCGGTCAAATCCGCACCTTCGTCAGCTGCCATAAAGAGCTGACCGATTTAAATTCCGGTTTTGCAGAGACAGTTAACCCGACCATATGTGGACGATGGCCGGATCGAGGTGGTTGGTTTTCGAGACGCTTGGCATGGACTCGTTCTGCTCGCACCGAAAGGACATGGAACTCGTCTCGCACAGGTAAAGAAAAACAGATGATGCCACCTTATAACAAGTTATAACAACTTAATAACATCCAGCATTATGCATTCATATCTCAACATTTTTTGGTGGTGGCGGGAAAAAACCAGGCACACAGAATCCGGTTCGAGTTCCACAAAGGCGGTGCGAGCCACACATACATGAGGATCGACGGGGAGCCCTGGAAGCAACCTTTGCCAGTCGAAGGCGATGACCCTGTGGTGGTGGAGATCTCTCACTTAGGACAGGTGAACATCCTAGCCACGAACGATCGCAGATCGAAGAGCGTGAACGACCCCTCGACCCCGAGCCACGCAAGCCAGCACAGGCGCCACGAAGAGGATGGTGATAGCGGGGAGGATGATGATTCGGTACTAGGGGAAGAGTTCAGGAAGTTCGGTGCGGCTGATACGTTCAAGTTGCCAGAGGAGTTTAACGTCGAGTTGCCAGAGGAGTTTGACGTTTCTCATCTTAGTTAGTTGATCAAAAGCTTTTATTTCATTTTGTTCCTGTTCTTGATTAAAAGAATGCCTTTGTAAAATTTGTATTACAAGAAATACTGAAAAGAAATCATCTGCAATTGACAGTTTCAAATCAACATTCTTCAAGACAAAGCTGGGTTTAGATAGTTGATATCCATTTTCTATCCCGTTGTAGTTTTAGATTCAGTTAATAACCCTATTAAGTATCATTTCGATAGTAAAATGCTATATACATCACTTTGATTTTTAGACAATTTTCGGTTATACTAGAGAAAAATATTGTCAAAAAATTCACATACTCAATTATTTTTCAAACAATAAAACGTTATAAATCGCTAATAAAAAAGAAAATTAAAGCTATTCTAAACACAACAAATTTTATCATACGAATCTAAATAATCGATATAGGTATGTTTGGATTTCAAACACCCATGCCCTAACTATGCTCGTACATAAGAACTTGCCTTTCATGTTTAACTCATATCAAGTTTTACGGTCGATTTGAATCATCGTGATTAACCGGTTTGGATTCACACCGATAACCATAATAACAGGCTTATAGTTATAAGTAGGTATGGGATTCGGTCAGGGCCCGGGTTACCCATAACCGGTCAAATCGGGCTTTTGAGTGACCGAACTACTAAAATTACTTACCAATCCCAGACCGGTTGAAGTGTTCGGGTAACCTATATCCGGGCTGACCATATTATATATGGGTTTTTTCCTTTAAAAATCCAGAAAAAATCGGCCCAGTTACCTGTAACGAGGTAAAATAGGTGACCGCACCCAATTCTAAATATGAAAGTCCGGTTATTAGGGTAGTAGCTGCATTGGGTTTGACCAGCCGGTCTGGCTACCGGTTAGACCGCATACACAGTATCCGGAATTCCCAGCCCTACTTATAAGATATAGCTGTGAAACGGCGCAGTTTTAATGAATCGCCGTTACACGCGTTATAGCCTGTCAGGTCAGACTCCGTTAGAAGCAGCTCTCAGTTTCCCAAAAACCATTGAAAACAAAGTCAATGACATCCCTGCCGTCGTTCGTCCAATTCCTTCGCAATTCCACCACACACCTCAACCAAAACAGTGCGCAAAATCGTCTTTGCGCGGTACAAATATATTACCATCGGCGGAAACTCTGAAAACCAGCTGCAGAAAACAACAGAACCAAGCAAAAACCGACGAACCTTTTCGATCATTCCCTTTATAAATTACAAACATCTTTCAACAGTAAAGACGAGAAAAACCCAGAGAAGGAAATAAAAAAAGAGAGAATCTTTCATGGCTAGCATTTCGACGACGAGCAAGGCTTGGGGAGTGGCAGTGAGCATTGGAGCAGTGGAGGCACTGAAGGATCAGCTGGGGTTCTGCAGATGGAACCACGTTATCAGATCAGCCCCGCAGTACGCTAGAAATTTCAAAGCCAGAGCAATTCCTCAAGCTTCCAAGCTTTCTTCTTCTCCTTCGGATGATGGTGGGTTGGTGAAGGAGGAATTAGCAGTGCAAAAGAGGAGGAGAACAGAGGAGTCTTTGGAGAAAGTTATGTACTTGAGCTGCTGGGGTCCCAAATAGAAATGGGGTTTGATTCGATTCGAAGGATTTGGATTTCGGTTTTGGTTGTTGTCTTGTTGAAGTTGCAATGTGCGTGGCTATGTTGATTGTGGTTATCAACTTGAAAGTAGACTGCATATGATCACTAACTTATTTTATACACAGCAACATAAATCAACCGTTTTCCCATTACTTCTTTTCTGGTTCGTCTCTTTACAAGGAAGGGACACTTCACCCCACACACACAACATTATATGAATATATTCGAGGGGGACTGCTGTCAAAACGATGGTTCAAGTTTCTAACCCAAGTGAAAAGGACATCCTTTTCAATTCTTGGATCAGAAATCGCCGTTGATTCCGAATATCCGGACTTTGCGCATGTGCGGAAACTTTGACACTACCAGCACGAACACCGCCACCGTGTTGAAGAACAGCATGGGATTTTGATAGTCTGCTGTTTGCGAGGCTATTAGATATCTGCAATTTGTTAAGAAGAGAAGGATCAGAGTCTAGTTCCACAATAATATCGTGCAAAAGCAACAAGTGATCAATGCTTAGAGCAAGGCCCTTCTCAAAGAAACCAGTTTCTACACCTCAAGTCCTAATCATATCGTGCGGAAACGATAAAGATCAAAGCTTGGAATATGGATGAGATAACGAGTGCACAAATGCAGTTTATGTACATGCTTTCTGAGCTAAAAGGGCAATATCGGCATGATAAGCCTAGACAGAACAAACTACGTATCTCGCTTCAGCGATCCGTACTAACCTGTACAAACTGGAGCTTTGGCCTTGGCAGCTCAGCATCCAACCTCGCAAGTGCAAGAGAGAAGGCTTGGAGTTGCAGAGGATGCGCCCGAGACATTTGAAAACAAAGCTCAAATCAAAGGTTGACGAGTCATGAAAAAACTGTAGTACCTTCTGCACACAATTGTCACTCAAATTTTCCCCACCTTCTCAGGACGGAACTGAACTACTGATATAAACACTGGAGTTCTGGACGCTCTTTCCAGAGGAAGCACCTCAAAGCATTAGACTTGAGAATGCTAATCTATATACACAGAGCAGAATCGTATTCAAAAGAAGCTAAACTAAGTCTAAGAACAGTTATTCAGCTGAAAAACCTGTAGCCCTGATGTATCACAAGGAGGATAGACTCGCTTGATCCGGTCAGGAATATGCCAAAGTTTATCAATCTGTGCCGAGACCTGCAATCCTTCATATTCGTCTTCGAACGCCATAATAGGCGACTTTTAGGATTGATTATTTGTCTTCAAGAGAGGGACTTCATTGAACTTTTATTCACCAATGTGTAGCTTGATGTCAAAAATTGCAGAATAGTGCTCGAGCGTCCTGAGTATGGATTTGCAACATATTTCTTCGAGCTGGTAGATAATTCACCTGTTGAGTGGCAGATCAAGCGCTTAGTGCTTGCAATGAAGCTTACTGGCTGCGGAAGGATTACTCTACTCGAGAACAAAGCTTTAAATGTACGAGTCTGATTACCAACTTCTATGAAAAAAGTCTAATTGGATCGTAATAAATTTCGAAACGCTGAAGGTTCGGAGAAGACTTGAGCGAGGGGGAAGCCCACTAATGCAGTACGGCTGGACACCAAACACCGGGGTAGCGACGATGCTCAACTACTGCGACCGGGTAGTACACGACAGGAAGAGCGAGAAGGAAAGCTTGGAGTGGAAATCCAAAATAGGCAAGTTACTGATGGATGGATACAATGGCGGAACTGTCGTCTCCTCCACTCCCGCCGTCCAACTGGCAACAACAGAAGAATGCAGCTTCAATGGCAACTTTTCTGGAGTTAAGTTGGAGCTTGAATCTTAAGAATCCAGAGTCACCCGTGTATGCTATAACTTATTTATTTCCGTTGTAAAATATTAAGTAGCAAGTCAAGAAATAAACTCAAGTAAAGATAGAATTTTGTTTGTTTCCGCTACATCAAGTATGTGTTATTTACGTGTTATCCATACCATGCGGACAATTGTTAATAAGGCACAACTACTATGACAATTTTTTGTTGATAACATATAAATAACACACAACTACTATCTATCACGACAAAAAAATGATGCTTGCAACGAATCCGGACAACACATGTAATAAAAAATATCGAGAGCTCATTTGGATGAGGTATTTTGACTTCAAATACTTTGTTTGGCATTCATTATGAATTATTTGACTCAAAATATTAGTTGAAGGTATTTAAAATACCATGATATTTGGACTAATTTAGCCTACCAAATACCACATTAAATTAACTCATTAGCCAACTAAGATAATTTCCACACAACAAATTTTACCTCTCATAAATAACTATACTTTCAAATAATGCATCAATTTGTTCCAAAATACTTCGTTCAAACCATCCATGAAAGAAGCTTCCCCGACGGCGGAGCATAGAGCCACGAGGGCGGCTCTGTCCGCGGCGAGGTCTGAATTCGCCGTCAGAAGCAAAAGCGCCGCCGCCAAAAGGAAGAAGAAAGGGCGTGGGAATCATTCTGACAACAAAAACCCGCCGCCGGAGAGATTGGAAGTGGGAATTTGGGCTATGGATTGAAGTTACGTTTGAGCAGAGGAAAGTGGAAACAGGGGAGAGATCCATACAGTAAATGGAGATAAACAATACCCACTTTTAGTGACCCCTCATGCAAGTAACTTACTAACTTAAGTCTTTTTTATGATTCTGTCACGTTATAAATACACCGTGGATCATCAACAACTCCAAACCCCAACACACAAAAGAGATATTTGAGGAGATTTTAAATTATCTTGTGAGTTCGGAGAGAATTTCGTAAGTGATATTAAATCAGTTATAGAGGTAAGAATTTCAAATAACGAAGGGGAAATTTGAAAATTTTGACCAAAATTATTATTAATTTTCTTTTCGTAGTTAATATGATAATAAATAAACTCGAATATTTTAATATTTTATTATTATTATTTTTCTCTCTCCAATCACTACACTCAAAATTACTTACAAATCACCCATCCAAACAATTTATTTCGAAAATAACAAGTTTCACTCAAATCCCATCCTATTTCAAATCTCCAATAATTCAGGATCTTTTCAATTTCAAATCATCCATCCAAACGACCCAGAAATGGTTTCCCAAGTTTGAAAGTTGACATAACTTCCAGTGAAAAAAACCATTTACATATTTACAATCGTTTTAGATTTGAATTCGGCTTACACCATGGTTGCAGGCTTGGAGACGCCGCTGACATTTTGCCAACAACACAAACTCTCCGACCAAATCCAGAAGCTGATGACTTGAATGGAGATTCTTTGGAATCTTACCCAACTCCATCACCCGACTAAACAGTCCAACTATGGTGTTGTCACTCACGACATTAATGACTTCTTGACTGATGATCATGATTCTATAATAGAGAAGTGTTTATGTTTGTGATTGTGAAATGGACGAAATGAGGGGAGGATTTACAGGTGAGGACTACTGATAAACTTGAACAATATCTTATATATAAGGAAATTGGAATTGAAAAGGATGTGTTCGGATTGGAAAATTGATTTTACGTCATAACATCCAATAGTTAGGTGACGCGTCTCCTTTTTAGGCTATGTCATTCAATAGATAGTAGACACGTCTCTTTTTTACGTTATAAAATCCAACACATAGTTGACACATTTCCTTTTTACGTCATGACTTCCAATCATAGGTTGACACGTCTCCTATTTACATTATGACATCCACTAAACAGTTGACACGTCTCTTTTTTACGTCATGACATTCAATGGACAATTGACACGTCTCTTTTTCAAGTTATGCAACTAATGAATAGTTGACACGTCTCCTTTTACATTGTAACATCCAATCAACAATCGACACATCTCCTTTTTCATTATAACATCCAATAAATAGTTGACACGTCTCCTTTTTACATTATAACATCAAATAAACAATTAAAATATCTCATTTTTACGTTATGACATCCAATAGATAATTGACACACATTTTTTACCTTACTGACATTCAATAAATAATTAATTTGAAATCTCGTCCCCTCTGTCGAAACATCATAGTTAGAGCATATCTCCTCTGTACCCATAAACTTGCCAAGTAGAGTCCAATACGATTGGCCTTTGGCTCCCACTTTCCACTCCAATTCTACAAGCCAACAAAAGGCTATATACACTAACAGCCAGCTCCTGGTTTTGCCGGCCGGTGGCGGAGCCGCAAACTTGATCACCGGAACTGGTAGTAGTGATGATATGATATAATCATTAAACGTAGTACCACAACAAATTGTCACATACATGCCAATAATTCCATCGTCACCCTTCAAATTCAATGGTAAGATGGAAAAGTGACGATTATTCTCTATACTATTGGCCATGACTTTTACTCCAACTTTAAGATCCACCATCACCAGCAGCCACACTAATAGGCAATAGCTCCTGGTTTTCTCCAAAACTCCTGGCCTTTCAAACCAACCCTATCAAAAATTCCCTTCCTATACAACCTATATAACACTTCCCATCATCAAAAACACAAAACCAAACACAACCCAGATTCCAATTCCAAATTTCATCACTACCCAGTTAAAAAAATCATCATCTTTAATCGTCAAAAAGAAATGAGCTCAACGGGCAGAGCTTGGACGGCAGCAGTTGCAGTGGGAGCAGTGGAGGCTCTGAAAGACCAAGGATTTTGTAGATGGAATCACGCCATCCGATCGATGCACCAACTCTCCAAGAACAAGATCAGGTCATCGTCATCGGCGTCAGTTTCCCGACAAGCTAAGGGAGCTACGCAAGTCCGTAGGATTGTGGAAGAAGAACAGAGGGGAAACAGAGCAGAGGAGTCTCTCGGAACTGTTATGTATTTGAGCTGATGGGGTCCTTACACTTGATAGTAATTACTACTTAGTGCCTCAATTATTTGTGGTCTCGAATTTTCAAAATTTGTAAATTAACAGAGTTAAATGGAAAATTGGTCGGCCTCGGTGTGTAATAAGGTCGGCGGCGATAACTGGACTTCACGGTAACAATGAAAAGTTTTAGGTTGAGCTTCGAATTAAAGACCCAGACCCACTCCGTAGACGCGCAGAGCCGATTGCCGGAGACTCCTCTCCGTTCAGGAATTTGCCGATTTCTGGTCTGAGAATGCGACCACCGCAGCTTGACCCGAGAAAAAAGGCCCTTAACGATGAAGCAGAGAGAAAAAGCTGGGCGGGCCTGATGAAGGTGACCCAGGCCCAACAACATTAAAGGGCTCACAAAACCTAGAATAGTAGCTGTTTGGGCTGGAAAACGTCAACCCAGCCCAGCAGTCACCACACGTACTCACAAACTGCCCATCCCCATCCCTATCCCCATGCTTGTGTGTATAGATAAATAACATGAAAGGGGACAGGTACACGACTCGTTTCATGCGTATACTACACGCTCGGGAGTGGTACTGATAAAGTCACGTGAAAGGTGCCATACACACATGCAGTACTAGACGTTCGAGAACGGTACTCACATGCCGCCAATCTCCATCCCCATCCTCATGCCCGTGTGTGTAGGTAGATAAGTAACGTGAAAGGAAACAGACGCACGAGCAATCCTGCAAGCATTGCTCACGTAAGACCTTACAAATCGAACCTCATTTCGCCAGAATCATAAGAGAAAGAAAAGGAGTATCAGCTTCGGATCCCACATGATCCTTCACCGTCTCTGTGGTCTTAATCCTATATGGGATCTGAGATTCGCTGGTGTCGAGGCCCTACATTTTAAAAAGGTTTCCGGCGATACCGATGATACCGTTTGTGGTTGGGGGCAGCATTTTTGTCAAGATGCAAGTTTGGGTTGCCTCTGCAATGGCGTTTTTGGAAGGAAAGAGAAGGTAAATGGGTAGAGAATGATCAGATGGAGTAATGTTGTGAGACAAAAAAAGTGAGAGATGGGTCTTTAACGGCATGTAATAGTTAAATATTACGAATGGCATTTTTGTCCAAAAGACATGATATTGGCACCTCATTTTGTTATATCTATAGCATCCAATAATTAATTATTCGCGTTTATAAATACGAAACTATCTTGAATAGCTAGTTATTGGATGCTATAAATATCAATAGCACCCATATCAAATAACCCTAAATGACTTTGTCTTTGGATCATTGGGTGGATGATACCTATGTGATAAAAATAATGTTTGGCATCCATCACTTTTCACAAGTCATTATCATAGAGAGTAGAGGAAACAACAGGACATTGATAAGCTATTTGTTTAATGGTGCAATTGATTATATAGTAATAGCTTGTCCTTATCTTATCACCTATGGTTAGAGACATTCTAACCTAGGTTACTTATTGTTATAACTAGAGTTTATTCGACCCCACCTAAAAAATAACAAATCAAATTTGAGTATAATAATGCTTAGCTCGATTCAATTCATAAAAAATCTTAATTATAATAAAATATACTTCTTACCTTTCTGGTCCCTCTAACTTTTTCTAAAATCACATTAATGGAGATCCTTTTCCCGACTAGGGTTTGGCATATTGTGGCCTACCTAGCTATCGGTATTTCAAAGGACCCATCTCAACTCTCTAACCTGCAGCTACCGACGCCCATGTCTCCACCATGCTTAGAATTTAGAAATGTTATTATTGAACATACAAAATCCAAATCTAAAAAGGATTATCTGAAAATATCACAAAATAAAATAAAAAAAGTGATAAAATTGGATTGGACCGTGGAGAAATCTGGACACTGAGTGACCCTCTTGTCACGTGAAGGGGAGTGGGTATTACAGAAACACCAAAACACCAGTACCAGCACCCGACCCGACCCAGGCGACAAAGGTTCAAATCAATGATATGATCATGAATTTGCATCTTTCGAAGGTCGGCCAGACACATCTTTGGATTGCTTTTGGTTTTACTTGTTCAATTCTTGTAGACCGTGGATGGAAGTTTTTGTTCATGCCTCGTCTTCCTTGTATTTTATGAATGAGATCGGTTCGAGTTTGAGTATATTCAATTTGATAGACTTACAAATTTAATAAAATATTAGTTTAAAAGCATCACTTGAATATTAATCTAGTTATGTATATATAACTGGTTGAGTTTGAATTGAACTCGTAAGAGGTTCTGATGAGTCAAATTTGAGCTTGACTCGTTAAAGATAGCTAATGAAACATGATGTATAGTGACTCAAATTCGACATGAAATTCAATTTTCCAACTATACCTCTCCTAAAAAGTTACAACGTATCTAGTAAAATTGGGTTCGACTCTGTTCATACACTGCCTTAGTGACAAAAAAAAGAGAGTGATGTAGATATAAAAAATAGGCCGATATGATATGATCTACCATCTTAATAGACTTTTTGAATGAAGAGTTAATCATAATAACGAATTATTAAAAATAAAAATTAACTAAAATGACATACCAATGAAATAAATTTATTATATATAGGTGGTGACATACACTATATTTCGTACGGGTTGTATATATTTTCGTAATAACCGAATAGTCCGTGTATGTATAAACCCAATAGGGTGATGACTACAAAATAGTGAAATTAGAATTACAAGATTCATGAATTATTTGATGTGCAGGTTGTGGAGCCCACCAAGTTGGGCAAAAAGTAAGGATGAAATATCTAAGTCGACATCTGATTGGCTGAACGAGGATGAGTCATGAAGCAAGCCTGTGGATAAGTCCGCCACCTGTTTCATTCCCACAAAACGCCAAAACTATCAACTGACACTCACGCGCCAAATTCCCAATACCCGCCTCCTGCATCATCTTCCCCGACCCGACCCTCTATAAATAGCTACCGCTTCTCCTTCATCCTCTTCATCAGAATCAAACCTCTCTCGGAAACATTTCTCTGAGACATTACCTGAAGAAGAAGAGAAGAAGAAGAAAGTATGAATCAGCTGAACAGAGTATGGATGGCGGCCACCGTCGCAGTAGTACAAGGCCCTCACCCGGACCAGGGCGGTAGCAAATGGAGATCCGGCCTCCAGTCTCTCCACCACGGGAAGCGGCGGCTCTTCCCCTGCTCCGGCGACGACTCCGATCTCCGTCCGATTTCCGGAGCCACGATCGGGTCCGATCGGGTGGACGACGGAGTGAGGCAGAGTGACGAGTCGCTCCGGCGAGTCATGTACCTCAACTGCTGGGGCCAGGGGTGAAAAAAGTTGGAAACTTTTTTTCCCGGAGGTCGGGAGGAAACGGACTGACTCGGTGAGTAGCGAGTTGAGTCTGGATCGGAACTCAGCTGAGTCGAATGTGGTTGTGTAAATGGTTTTTGTTTGTACAGACTGATGTAGATCTGGAGAAGTGTAAATACTGAAATCTAAGCGTTGACTTGATGATTAACCTCTGTTATGGATCTATTGCTGCTTCTTCTTCTTCTAATTGGGTTTTCTCAGTATCCTATTCATCAGAAATTGACCGTTCCGATCCGAACCCATTCACCCAACGATTGTGAATCAGAGATTATTTTGAATTTTTTAATTGAAACAGGGGATCAAATTCGATTTGCTATGAAATTTACCGATTGGAACTTCTTACTGTGAAGTTTGAGGGCATGAATCGGCAAAGAAAACTCCGAATCGAAGGCCGAACTCAACAGAATCAGTCGGAATGTTTTCCATAGAGTTACAAGCTAGATTGATCTATGATGAGCACAGTGAAGTTGAAACAGAGGACCAATAAGCAGAGGACAAAGATGAACAGAGTCTTTGGTAAAAACCAGAGAGAACCCACAAATCAGTGGTCAAGCTACTGATTATTTATTCACAACTGTGCATTTATTCAAAGCTTTAAACTTGGGGATTAGCTGCTACTGTATCTTCGTCGGCGACGGTCAATTCAGAAATGCTACTTCAATTTCCTTACGGGCTTATGGAATACCTTAATACAAACGGTTAGATATGAATCTAAATGGTACATACATAGGTACAACTTCAGTGACACTATCAAAGTGGTCGAGGTTGGCTTCAGCAATGGCTGCAGGCTTTGGAGATTGTCACTACAATTGGCTCCATGAGCTCAGGCGGAGAGACTCCGGTACAGGGCTGTCCAAATTTGGAAGCGCCATTCTTTTGAACGGAGATTCTCTCGAACCTTACCCAACTCCATCACCTGACCAAACAATCCAACTATGACGACTTTTTTGTCATCAATGACTTCCTGATTGATGATCATGATTTTCAGTAGAATTCTTTGTGTTTGTGGGTGTGAAATGGACGAAATGCAGGAGGATTTTATAGGCGAGCATCGATAAACATGAACAATATTTTACATGTATGGGAATTGAGGTTGAAAAGATATATTTGGATTCGAAAATTGATTTTACGTCATGACATCCAATAGTTAGTTAACACGTCTTCTTTTTACATTATGACATCTAATAAATAATTGACACGTCTCTTTTTTACGTCATGGTATCCAATAGATAGTTGACACGTTACCTTTTTACGCGATGTCATCTAATATATAGTTGACACGTCTCCTTTTTACGTCTATCCAATAGATAGTTGACACGTCTCCTTTTTATGTGTATCATCCAATATATAATTGACACATCTCCTTTTTATGTTGTGATATCTAATAGATAGTTGACACGTCTACTTTTTACGTTGTAATATCCAATAAATAGTTGACACATCTCCTTTTTACGTCATATCATCCAATAAATAGTTAACATATTTCCTTTTTATGTCATAATATCCAATAGATAGTAGACATGTATCTCCTCTTTACATTATAACATTCCATACATAATTCTACTGTTCCTTTTTTATCAAAAGTTATAATATTCTTCTTTTACATTATAATAACCAATAAATAATTTACACGTCTACTTTTTACATTATAATATTCAATAAATAACTTATATAACATGTTTTAGATTTTTTTTATAAAACACCATTTTACATTCTAACACTCCGATAAATAGTTGTACAGTTTTTTTATAATATTATTATCACATCTAATAAATAATTAACACGAATATTCATATTTTCTCTTACATTGTTAGTCTCTATCCATCTTAATTAATCTTGTTGAGTACATAATCTTCTGACAACTTAAGTAATTATTTGGTAGCCTTGCAGAATGCCATAACTTTCTCACACAAAATTTCAAAAACTTCACCCATAAGTCACCTCACCATTCAATCTGCTCTAATCACTCAATGTATTGAATTCAACCGTCCAAAAGAACACACATACAAAGTTGAAGTTTTCCATGTATAAAAAAGGCTAGTTAAGAGAATGGATGGACTGATCCTCGATACAAAAACTCATACCAACTCTCGATACAAAAATTCGTACCAACTCCCAACCCCTAACCGCAAATGTATACTCTAAAATTGTAGCACCCGCATGAAAGGACTCAATAAACATGATGTGTATGATTGGACACTATCAGGACTAACTAGGAGACTATTCAATGTGTGACGATCTTTACTTAGGATAATAATTTCAAGTTAATGTCACGACTTTTTTCATTTATTATGAGAATAATCTAATCTTTTTACATAATGTTCTATATCATCTCTCTATCATCTCTCTATCGTAAAATATTCAAATCATGTCACATCATCAACTTCCTCATTACTTGCCTACGTGGCCCGACAGTGTTATTAACGGTACATATAAAACTTAGATGGAACTGACATATATGATAAAAAATACCACCTCAACCAAAAACAATTAAAAATATCTAAAAACAGTTGAATTACTGCCTCTTCAATCTTCTTCCTCCTTCATCTCTTAAACAAATGCTTCATTCTCTCCACATCTATCCATTTTCTTGTTCGCCCATTTGCGACTGTTTTCGAAGACTAGTATCGATCTGACAGTCATCTGGAAAAAAGGCGTTGTACCACGAAATTAGATCGTGGTGCCCTCTGAATAACTCCTTCACCTCGGCTACCAGAGTTGCGGCTTCCATCTTACGTACGGAAAAACAACAACAAAAATCCATTTATCAGTTATGTATAAGCCTCCAGGTTGAAGAGTAGAAGAGATCAGAGAGTATTCCGTACCTTCCAGCATGGTGCTATCTCAATGGAGACTCTTTGGAACTTTACCCAACTCCATCATCCGACCAAACAGTATAATTATGGTGTCACTCATCGACATCAATGACTTCCTGACTGAAAACCATGATTTTATAGTAGAGAAGGTTTTGTGTTTGTGGGTGTGAAATGGATGAAATGCGGTAGGCTTTTATAGGCGAGGAGAGTATCAATAAACGTGACAATATCTTACATGCACGGAAATCGGGGTTGAAAAAGATATGTTTGGATTGTAAAAATTGATTTTACGTCATGACATTCAATGGATAGTTGACACGTCACCTTTTTTACGTATGTCATCCAGTAAATAGTTGACACGTATTTTTTTTACGTATGATATCCAATAGATAGTGGACACGTATCCGATAGATAGTAGACATGTCTCCTTTTTACATTATGACATCCATTAAATAGTTGACACGTCTTATTTTACGCTATAACATCTAATAATTAGTTGACACGTCTCCTTTTTACGTCATGGTGTCCAATAGATGGTTGACACGTTTCCTTTTTACAGGTGAGGAGAGTACTAATAAACTTGAACAATATTTTACATACAAGGAAATTGGGGTTGAAAAAAGATAATTTTGGAATGGAAGATTGATTTTACGTCATGACATCCTATGACATCCAATAGATAGTAGACATGTCTCCTTTTTACATTATGACATCCATTAAATAGTTGACACGTCTCATTTTACGCTATAACATCCAATAAATTGTTGACACGTCTCCTTTTTACGTCATGATGTCCAATAGATGGTTGACACGTTTCCTTTTTACAGGTGAGAAGAGTACTAATAAATTTGAACAATATTTTACATACAAGGAAATTGAGGTTGAAAAAAGATATTTTTGGAATGGAAGATTGATTTTACGTCATGACATCCTATGACATCCAATAAATAATTAACATGTCTCCTTTTTTATGTATGTCATCCACTAAATAGTTGACATGTCTTATTGTTATGTCATGACATCCAATAGATAGTTGACGCGTCTCAGTTTTATTTTATGTGATCCAATAGTTAGTTGACACGTCTCCTGTTTACATTATGACATCCAATAAATAGTTGACACGTCTCTTTTTTTACATCATGACATTCTATCTAACCTCGTCAAATGGCATCAATTGACTTCCTGGCGGATCATAACTATAATGTGTGTATTAGAGATGTGTTTGTGTGTGTTTGCGAGTGTGAGCGAAATGGACGACACGAAAACCGCTTTTATAAGCAAGGAAATTATCGCTAAACTTGAAGAAAAATCTAGCATACAACCATACAAGGGAATAAGGATTGAGAGAAATGCTTGATTTGGAAAATTGTTTTTTAGAGTTTCTTTATTTGTCTATTTACATTATTTTTTTGAATTGTTAACTTAATTATGATTTTAAAGTAAATAATCTTAACTACCTATTTAGATGTCTTTAGATACATGACTCACGTATATTTAATTTGTGGGTTCGAGCCCAAGACACTCTACAATCTCTGAAATCTCGGTCTCGCTGACTTTACTCACTAGGGAGTCACCTACTCATCTTATAGGGGGTTTAATGTTTGATGATTCGATTAGGGTCCGATCGTTTTTAAAATTGGATTGGACCGTTTTGATTATTAATTAAAAATAGTTAAGCAAGATTGGACGATTTTTTATTGAGTCGGATCAAACCGGCAGTATAGAAAGTTCAATATAGTCATTGAATCATTTTTTAAGAAGTTTCAAATTATATAAATGATTTGAAGTTTTTAATAATCAAATAATTGCTATATAATATACAATTTACTTAAATGTATGGTAAAATGCTATTTTTAGTGTTAATTCACTATTATAATGTTAATTATTATCAATTAAATGCATATTTTAATAAAATTTTAATATTAATAGAAATGGTAATCACTCATTCTCTCTAGTTGAAAGTCCATGGTTCGAATCTCACTTCACATTTTTTAAAAATAAAAAGTGTAGTCATAAAAATCGGGTCCAACCGAATACTGGGTCAATACTCGGTTTTGACCATTCTCATAAATTGGTGATTCGGTTTCAACTCTTTGGCCGGTTTGCGGTCGAACCGGCTGGTCCGATCCGGCATTATTAATGTAAAATAGTAGTTAATATGGGAACTCAACGTTAAAACCAATTAATTTATTTTTCCAAAATAAAATTATGAAAGGAAATTGCTAGTCCATTCTTTCTTAGTTTTTTTTTCTATTTTTATTACTGTGCTGTACATTTTATTTGGTAGTGAACTTTGCCTTTTTCATTTGCAAGCAAAAGCAGTAGAAAATTACTAATGGAGTAATGATAAATTGGTAATCTACAGTCTTCTGGTTCGGCTGGGCCCCAAAAGCACAGCCCGCGACTCCGACCAGTTTACTGATCTGGTCCGGTTCAGAGACCGGATACTTGCTTGTAAATAATTCAGACGTCTCGGAGATCGAGTATTCTAGATCCGTCGCTGATTGCAATTAGTACCTTAGTTATAGCATGATTATATCAAGGCCTTGATGATCGCTACACGGTTAAACGAGTCCAATCGTCCAAACATGTCACGATTTCGAAAACACTAGTTACAAGTGATGTGTTACAGCACAGACTTCCAGAACTGAAAGTAAATTTGGTGCTTTAAGTACTGTTTTTCAATTCGATAATCTTTGGTTAGAGATTATAATTTAGGTTTAAATCTTTAAGATGTCACAACCTTTTCATTTATTACGAGAATAACTGAACTTTTTTACAATACTTTCTATATCATCATCACCTATCACAAAATATTCGAATTATATCACATCGTCAACTTTCCCCGTTAACTTACTTACTTGGTTTGATGGGGTTAGTGCAACTGCATATGGAGTTTATATGAAACTCACATAGCAAATGCCACCTCAACTACAAATAAAAAGTATTTAATTACAAAAATCTAGAAGCAATTTAATTATAAATAATTAGTAAATGCTTCTTGAACCCATCTTCCACGGGTCCCCGACCAAATCGAGGACGCCATGACCTAGATGGAGATATGTTGTAACCCTACCCAGCTCCATCATCTGACCAGACAATCCAACTATGGTGTCATTCACATTATCAATGGCTTCGAGATTGATAACCATGATTCTATGACAGAGATGTCTTTGTATTTGTGAGTGTGGGATGGACGAAGGAGGATTTTATAGGCGATGAAAGTACTAATAAACCTGAACAATATCTTACATATAAGGAAATTGGGGTTGGTAAAGATATGTTTGAATTGAAGATTTGATTTTACGTCATGACATCCAATAAATTGTTGACACGTCTTCTTTTTACATTATGTCATCCAATACATCGTTGACACGTCTTTTTTTTACGTCATGACATCCAATAGATAGCTGACACGACATCATCCAATAAATAGTCGGCACGTCCCCTTTTTACGTCATGCCATCCAATAGATAGTTGACATGATATCATCCAATAAATAGTTGACATGTCTCCTTTTTACGTCATGACATCCAATAGATAGTTGGCACGTTTCCATTTTGCGTTATGGCATCCAATAGATAGTTGACACGTCTCCTTTTTACGTCATGGCATCCAATAGATAGTTGGCACGTTTCCATTTTGCGTTATGGCATCCAATAGATAGTTGACACGTCTCCTTTTTACGTCATGACATCCAATAGATAGTTGGCACGTTTCCATTTTGCGTTATGGCATCCAATAGATAGTCGACACATCTCCCTTTTACGTCATGACATCCAATAAATAATTGACGCGTTTCCTTTTTACGTTATGACATGCAATAGATAATTGACACGTCTCTTTTTTATATTAACACATCCAATAGATAATTAGCACGTACATTTTCCTTTTCCTCTTGAATTGCCCACCTTGATCAATCCTATTTAAGTATCCCCAAACAGTAATAGGGTGACTGGCAAGAAAGTCAATAGTGTTGATGTGGTGATCTAATAGGTGAATTGTTTCGCCGTATGATGGGTTGGGTAGTATTTAGAGGGTCTCATCCGAAGTCGTTTTGGTAGGAAACCAACGGATCCATAGCAAAACGTTGGAGATCCCGTTAGTCACCAACCAAAGCCAAGATGGTGAACTTCGTTTTAAGGCCCTTGAGATCCTACCCAATTCCATCATTCGACAAAGCAGTGCAACTAAAGTAATTTCATGCCTCTCGCTTGTTCGGATGCTCAAGGATGAGGCGACATACTTTCATTGATGTTGTAGTTTTTACAGATCTCGCGGATTCTACGCTCTTCTCCTCACATCTTGATTGTGTTCATCCCTCATAAAGAGAATTTCAAAGTGGATTGGATTGCTCGCATCTGCAGGGTCTCTGTTTGAGAATTGGATTTCTATATTACCATCCATTAGGATGTGATATGATTTTTTCGTTCTCTTTATACTTTGATGGTTTCGAGATTAATGGAAATTGTTTCACTGTAAAAAAAATTGTGAATTTTTGTAATTCGCAACTCTCTTCTTCCGTACCTTCTTCCTTATACTCTTTTTTATATGTATTTTATTTTATCTATAATATTGTGCGATTTGTGATTTTTCGTTTTGAAGTTTGAAGGAGTCCACCATTTTAATTTTTTGTTGAAATAAATTACTGTTAAACATACATGGTGGCATGAAGTAATTGATATGGTTGTGGTTGAATCATTTTTAATATTAAGAAATAATCTGTGTTGGGTGAGGCTAAGTTGATCAGATCGGATTAAGTTCGTTCGAAATTCAACCCGAATCCCACATTTTATTTGGTGGTGAACGTTTCCTTTTTCATCTGCTATGGAATAATGTTAATCTACAGCCTTCTGGTTCGGCTAGGGTCCAAAAGCTCAGCCCGAACCTCGAACCAGTTTACTTATCTGGTCTGGTTTACAGACCGCATACTCGCTTGTAATTCAGATGTCTCAAAGGTCGAGTATTCTAGACCCGTTACTGATTACAATCCGTATCAGTAATTATACCATGATTATATCAGGGCCTTGATGGTCGATACACAGTTAAACCAGTCGAATCGTTTAACGTGTCACGGTTTAGAAAACACTAGTTACAAGAGATCAGTTGAAGAAAACTACACAGAAATCGACCCAACTGTGTCAAATCAAACCATGTAATACAACACCTTTTCATACAAACCAGAGGAAACGGAAAAAATAAATTAGTTTCGAGATGGCAAGGAAATGCTCCTGAGGTTCACAAGCTGTTGCCTGGCTTTACCGTCCACGAATTCACCTCCTGCGATTCCTCGGTAAGGATGAACGGCATTGAGATTTCCCGGATCATCAGCTCGCCGCAGAATGGGCACTCGCCTGCTACTGCATCATCCAGCTGGGATCGAAGCTGACAATAATAAACAAGAACAATAATCCACAAGTTAATTAGAAAGGGCAATGTTGTCACAACCAAGACAAAAGCCTTATACAGTGCTAATATGAACTGAGAACAAACCTTGTCTGCATTGGTTGTGCTTGATACTGGATCGTCGAACATGCTTCCGTTTTGGTCCTTTCTAGCTCCATCGCCCAGTAAGGTTAGTTGCTTCTGCAGGTCCAGAATACGCTCCGCATGTGACTCGGTCGTGCATCGCGTTACGTGTGCAATCAAGCATTCTGAATGGAAAGCATGCCCGCAGGGAAATACGTAGAAGGGAGCGATCGGTCCCACGGACGTGTATCCCCGAGAGAGGCGATAGTCCATACCCATATTCAAAATTTTCCTCTTGCAGACCTAATAGGAAGGATCCAACACAAATTAACAAAATAGCGTAAATGCGAATAATAGATGAAGAGGGACGAGTTAGCAGCAGGAATCTAAAAGTGAAGAGCATATCTCCTCCAAGACACCCATACCCCGCAGTCTTCGTCCTTGTCAATGACAGCATATCTCTGAGCAAGAGCATTGATATCATTCCTTATGTTGTCCGCACCATGTGTAGCATCATTCATCTCCTCCTTCAGTTGTTCAATTTGCTTGTTGTAATCCTCCAATGATGAGCAAATTGCTTCCTGCACAGTTGCAAGGTAAAGTGCGAAATATTGAGTTGAATGCTATGGATGATATAGCAAGAAACTGAAGAAAATATTACTTGATTAGATGCTTAAGATAAGCTGACGGAATCTTTTTACCTTGAAGTCGTCGATTAGGGCGAAGTCTGGAAAGAAGGGTAGAATATCCTCGATCTTCAAAAGCCCATCAGTTTCCTTGAGAAATGCAATGGCCTTTCTTATATTCTCCCTCTTAGTTCCCTTTTCCTGCTCAATCACATGCTTAGCAACCATGAGCCACAGCTTCTTCCTCAAGTCCTCGTCGTCTTCAACTTTATCCGCCTCAGCCATAGCAAGCTCAGGATCGACCTAAATGCCGGTTAAAGGAGTAGACACAGAACCTCAAGACCAACCAGTGAACAATATATGAAATGTCTCATTATCCTTGTATTCACTCAAATGAATAAATTATCGACACTGGTGTGATATAGAGACTACCACAACAAGAAAATAGGACCGACATACAAGCTTGTATGATCTTTTATTTTCTATAAATACCACAAATTTGCAGCTTCTGTTTCCATCCATTGTAAGGATATTATTACCAATCAGTACTACCTATGGCTGAAAATGTTTCAGGAGAAGATAAATAGTTACAGAAGCAGTAGCATTGAACTATCACCTGAAGAGCAAGAGCAACAGCTTCCTCGTGCATGGACATCATGCTGTAGATATGAACACAAGCACGCATTCGCTTCTCCTTCAGACACAGGCGGAGGGCATACTTTGGATCATAGAAGAAATCAGGTCCATTTTCTCGTCCTTTTCCAAACTTACATTGTAGGAACCGTAAAAGTGCGCTGTCATCTTCCTAAAATAGAGAAGTATACAAAGAGGAAAAAATTAAAAGAAGAAATAAGCAGCCTAAGTATGCAATGACGGAATAGTAAAAGAAAAGAAAATGATGAAGAGCTGAGGAGCTATTAAGGTATTATTATTCTTCAAGAGATGCACAAGTTTACATCAGCTAATTTTATTTTTGAAAATAAAATTATACAGTTGAGAGCAAGCCTAACAAGACCTGAAATGCAGAGAACGAACACTAAAGCGCCATAGATGTAAAGAAGAAGGTATACTAAGCGCTAAGAGCTCCAAAATACAGAAGAAGAGCTTCATTCATTGGCACCACAAGATATGGATGAAATTTCTTACTTACGTGTTCGAAAGCCAGGATCCTACAGCCTTGCAGGCCGACAAAAGACATACAGCTATGACTAATAGAAACTCTTAAAAACAAATATACATTAGTAATGATAAGATCGAACCTGCTTAGCATAAAGAGATAAAAGCAAATTGTGAATTCCAGGATCCTCGTTATGCAGACGATGAACACAGAACTCCAAGTACTTGATGACCTCATGGGTCTCATTCCTGCATGTAACATATCTTTTGTTAGGAGACCTCAATTTGAAAGCAAACTCCAAGGACTGTCAAAAGAGGATAAAAACAGAGGACCAAACTCATGACTAAGGGTGCAAGAGGACTAAAGCAAGTTGATGGAGAAAATATTGAACACTGATGGTGAGCATTACTCAGATTTGGACTTGCATATCATTAACTCAATCATCCACAACTTACTTTGCATGGGGTTCGCTTGAATAGCGCATCATTGCAGGAATCAGTTTCCGTGGATTCAGGTTCTTCGTCCCCATCCAAGACTCCACTGTTTCGTATGCATCAAGTGCAATGAGATCTGGAGCAAACTTGTACTGCAATTGAAAACTTAATGAATAGGATTGATCAGTGCTGGCATTAAAATAAAAGGTATAGCTTGTATTGTACCTGGAGATCTATGGGCACAGCTGGTTTTTGAAGTACTTCCAAAGCTTTCTTTGATTCTCCTTGCTGAAAATAACGCCGCCATCAAAGATAAACATACATTAGGATGCAAATTTTAAGAATGTGTAGAAAAACTTATCCATTAGTAACCTTTCTACAACTTAATATCGCAATATACGAATTAGTAATTGAGTTATTAACGTACACAACCTCTTAAAATGAAACAGAATACACAACTATTTGTTTTTTATTAAATTCACAAGTGGGCCAAAGCACCTGAATGTAGTGGTGAATTACAATCTCGTGCTGCTCCTTCAGACTGGCAAAATATACCAGTTCTTCGACACGTCCATAGCTGCTTAACATATACAAGCACCAAGTATAACTTAAATCTTTTGACAAGGCAAAAGCATAGATTCTAGAAGATACTTTTCTATCACTAAAATTCACAAAAGGTGCAACACATTCATTAGCAGCTACATCTCCAGCAGGATGAAAAACCGGTCATCTTAACAATAGTTGCAATTAAAGTTACTTTCTTCAGACAATAAGGGAACTAAGAGCAAGGATCTTCATCTTTCAATTATTTACTGGTCTCCATGCCAAAAAAAAATTGATTATTTACCTCTCTAGAAGTTTCATTGTTGTAGCCTCATCAAGGACATCCTTAGAATCACTGAGGAAAGCACGGAACTCTTGAATGATGGACTTGTACTCAGCACCATGATTCTCTATTGCACTGTCCTCTTCCAAAAGAATCCGATTTATCTGGGAAGTCAGTATACAAGAAAAGCAATCATTTTATCGCCCAAATGCTTGAAATGTCTGTCATTAGGTGTTTCTGGTCCTAAATGTGACAGAACATATTGCTAATGAATTTTGCACCCTAACATTAGTATAAATCATTTTCACAACTTCAAGAGCCAGAAACTGAGCATACTATGTGATTAGGTTGCTAAAAGAGCATCAGTATGCAAGACATCAAGCTGCCAATAGTTACTTCTGGTTTATTCTATATACATTATCGGCAAGTACTCTTGGTTTCCATTTTGCTAAAATAAATATATAAATCAAATGTAAGGACGCATCATATTGAACTGAATAATCCGCACTTTAACCCCAGAAAATATCTAACAACGTATGTCAGGATTTGACATTATAGCAGTAGCAAAGTAGCGAGTTGGTTAACAATATTATTTTTTTATGTCTCACAACATAGAAAGACCAAAATACCTTGTCCAAGTACAACTCAGTTGCCCATGTGGAGATCATTGTTATTTGGCACTTATCATCTTTTGTAAGATTATCTAGCCTATGCAACAAGAAAGTCCTTAGAGCATCCTGCAACCAAATATGAATAAGTATTCTTAGGAACAATACTCAATATGAATAATGGTGATACAAAACCCTCTAAAATAAAAATACTTATCCAATTTAGTGAATCTCTTAATTTACAGCATATTCAACTGTTTTTATCCTTTTTCCCCTTAACTATTACTCTGTATCTGGTGCTAGAATGCTATGTAGCTACCAATAGTAGCAGCAGTGAGTCACAATAAACCCTGTAATAATATTTGGAACAGAGCTTGTTTTCTTATTATTGATTTGTGTATGTAACACTAAACTAGCAAATCCTGATTGAGATCTTTGTCAAGAAAACGATTCATAATTAGAGTACAAATAATATTACTCTTAGTACCTGTTCGCCTACACTGATAAACTTGAGAGTGACTTCCTCAAAAGATAGTATATAATTAATCTGCAAAAACAATGGAAGACACTAGTCATATATTGCATCCTCAGATTCTCTTTCAATCCAAGTCGGTAAGTTTATTATTCAATGAACTAAAATAATCAGATCGAAAGCAGTGTTATGACCTTTCCTTGTACGGCAAGTACTCTAAATGAAAGCAGTGTTTTCTCACAGGTTTGGTTGTTAATGGTCGCAAGTACCAGGCTAATAAACATAAGCTAGGCACGGCCGTTTGTGTCATTCGTGAATATTTTATCAGACTTTATGGGACGGGGATTTTTTAGAACAACAAACTAAACAGAAGATAGAGGAATGTATAGAAAGGAAATAGAACTGAACCAGAAGTAGGACATACTTTCGCATAGAATGATGCCGCTCTTTGAAAATCCTTCAAGGAAAATGCAGCATCTGCCTGCATACCAACAAAGTCGCTCCAGTTATACAGTTGTCAAACATAGAGAAAAATTATCCAGAAATTTCATATAGCATGGCGTAGTTCTCGAGTTTGCAGAATGGCAATTACAGAACAGCAGTTTAGACTGTTGATTTACTAGCAACTAGTTTCATACCTGGACCAAATATACTTGATCCCTCTGAAATGGATCACGACAATTCGCTAAAGCTGCAGCGAATTCTTTCATGTTAAGATACACCTTCCACATATCCCTGCCTTCATCATTGACAGACACCTAAAATGAAGCAGTATAAAAAAACCAAGGCTACTTTATGGTAAACAAATGAACAGGTGCTGAAAGAGAGCATATCGCTGTGAAAAAACCTGGAAGACAGAATTCTGGTCATATGCATAGAACAAGCCCGCAGTGGCATCACTACATAGCCCAATAATACCACGTGAAACAGATTCCGGTGCCAGATCAAAATGGAGTTCCTCCACAATATGCTCACTTATCCTGTTCACAACCTACAAAGTGTTTTAGGTATATCAGAACAAAAGTATAAATGTTAAAGAATCGAACACGTGTGGACACTTCAAGGAAATTAAACTTATTAGCACCCACATAAAAGAGTTACTAACCATTCCAACCCGAGACCACACATTAAGTTGAAACATAAAGATCAGCACTCCTCTATTAACACATATGTACATATAGAACAAAGAATAGAGTCTAGACAAATGATTGAAAGTGTTGCTTAGACAGATAACTGCATGTTACAGATAATTCATAATTCCTATTGAATAAACTCACCTTAACTTTATTTCCAATAAGAAGTAAGAAATGAAATTCAGAACCAGCAAGCGATGTTGGTATAACAACTTCAGAACCTTCACTGAGTTTCGAGTAACTCAGAAGCGCCTTGTTCTCAACAAAATTTTCATCACCATTTGGATAACTGCAAAGCAGTTTGCAGGAGAAAGTATCTGTTTAGATGTAACGACTATCACTTATACTCAAGATTATTGAACAGTGCAAGCCAAAGATACAACAAGACTTTGATCAATCCATGTACTCAAAAGTCATCCCAAAACCAGGATTCATATCCACAATGTTGATTTACAGGACATTTGATAGTTCCATATGTTCATTTACAGTGAAGGGAAGTTCAGAATGTCCTCTCTACCTATGTTGAGCTCCGAAGTTTAATCCCCCGTAATAGATACCTGCTCCAGAAAGCCATGCAAAATGTGTAGCTCTTCTTTGTTTGATGAAGAAAAGCAGTTCGCTGAAATGTAATAGGCAATTGATGTGACTAGTGTCAGAACACTCAAAATTGCACAAATTCATTCATGTACCGTCTAAAAAACTATGAAAAGTACAGTACTACTAATTTTCTGAGAAGAATTATCTAAATATTGCATGTTCAGCTTGAAAGGTAAAAGGCTCTTGCCTGTTTGGTACTTCTCCAGGTAATTCCATAAAATGAACAGCACGCTCCACATAACTAGCAAAAACAGTCTGAAATGCAGAATTAGAAAGCATATACAGCCATACTTAAGAGAGGGACAACATTCATCAGAACCCAAACTTACTTCCAAAGACCCAATCCCAGTGTACGAATACAGCCTCGTAGGGGTAACAGCCATCACATAATATCTGGTTCCACTTCCTAAATTAGCCGTCTCCATCTGCACCAAGAGTAACGCCTTTAGTACACACCAGTACAAGGATTTTTCTCATGAAATCGACAACAGAAGGAAACTCATTTTGCTAAAGTAAGACGAGATTAATGACCTAGCACCAGCAAGCCAACAGATACAAATATCATTTATAATGTATAATTCAGTTTGATGATGGTAGGGGGTGGGAACAAAAAACATTTCAGGTTGTAGATTTCTGCTTAACCTTCTAAGTACATAAGCTAAAATGGAGCAAGGAATAGAAAGCAGCCAGGAGAAGGATAACCAAATAAGGACGGGAAATGTAGTACCTGCAAGCCCATAAAAGCTTCAGGAAGTTCTTTCAATTCATATATGAACTTTAAGTACTTCTCCCTCTTATCCTTCTCATCAACAGCCATTTCAAAGAGTTGCCCATTGTCCGTGCCAAGAATGACTTCTTTGGTGGAAGCTGAGCTTAAACACATAACACACACAACATGAAATCAAGAATCCCGAACACAATGTGATAGGAGAACCATGCTCAACCCGTATGAGGAACGCATAAAGTTTTACCTTCTGTGATCTGCTGCCTATTCCAAGCAACAGCATTCACAACAAGGCCTTTTAGTCTACTCAGCACACGAGGCTTGCTCCACTTTGCATGAGTGTAGTAAGTCTCAGCCCCGCCAGTACCAACAACGGTAGCAATGCAATGACTCCCTCCAGGATCAACAAACACTCTGTGTATCGACTGCTCCCCAGGTCTCCCAGCGGAGAGGTCAATGTCTATGCTCCCAATCAACAATTTCAATCGGAAACGAAGCATTTCAGCCAAATTTTAACTTCTACCAAGCAGAAATGTCTCATCAACCGGTTCAAAAAAGAATCGAGATGAACACCAACTTAAGAAAATCCTCACCGTAAGAATCACCCACGCCGAAATCGTGACGGACAACCCATCCTTTGCTAGTTCCCAGCACAATCACGTCGTTTCCGGAAGCCATGGCAGTGATCACCCCACGACCTTTCGTCGCATACCTCTCCAGAAGATCTACGGTGAACACCTGCCTCCCCTGATCCATGTTTCCACCGATGATCTCCGCCGATTCCGCAGCTCTAACGCTATACAATCAGCCTAAAACTGAACTGTAACCGAGAATTCTGAATCCTCTTCAGCTCAACGGACAACCGCCGGCAAGAATACTGAACTCCATAAAGCTCAAACTTCGCATTTCCGATCCTCGGTGAGCTTCTCTCAAGTTTCAACTTGAACAGTGGCAGTAACACTACGTCGTTACGAAGCTGGAATCAAAAGAGCTGGGCTTGGTCAGGCCTGCAAGGCCCAAATGAACTAGTGATGGGCTTGGGTGGTGGGAAAGTTACTATTTAGTTAATAGGTGTTGAAAGTCCTACCATTTTTAAACAATAGCCCGATTATTATAAATAGTGTAATTGCTTTTTTATCTGAGTACATAAATTTTAAATTTTATTTTTTGAATATATTTTGCATGATCAGCCATTTATTAATATTTTTATTCGAGTTCTTAACAATCGTCTGTTGATTCCAATTTTTATAATCGATAATTAACGATCAAATTCAGATTAACAAAAAAAATCTCAGATCCATCTTTACGAATATAGTCAACCATGATTATAGTTTAAGCAATAAATTATGGTGTAAAATGGATTATAATACATTACTACTGTAACTTATTTGAAGAAAGACAATTGTGATAACAATTGCCAGCGATGGTGTATGACACCGGCCCGTCGCTGGCGATGCATAAACTAATGGCCGCCTGTCCGCCTGTGATGTGGTTGTACATTGACGCCGGCGATTATTACCATACTTTTTATCCATAATAATTTTATGTTGTTATTAATTAATAATAATTTTATATTTTATGATCAAAAGAATAATCATGTAATTTTATGTATTTTAGATAGTTTGGAACGGCAAATAATTTTACCGTTGCAGAATTATATTAATTATTACAGCTATTTACAGTTTGGTCTGCTTTGCTCAAATAATTACGGAGTTGTACCTAAATAGAGGAGCGTCAATCGGGGGAGCCGTTTACTCCGTAAAACGACCGTTACTTCACGATCGTCAAACGCGCGCACTAACGGCCCGAATATATATTCGCCTCCCCCCCAATTTTCCGTCAAAAAGATAACAGAAAATTAAAGCACACTCTTTCCTTCACTTCTCTGGTTCCTTCACTCTTTTCCTCCTTACGATCCACAAAAATCGCACACAGAGATGAGTGTTCTTCACTACCCAGAAGACGCCATGACGATGAATGCGGCGGCGGAGATGCAGATATGGAACAACGCCGCTTTCGATGACGATGAATCGGACAATTCCACTGCGACGGCGAAGGCGAAAGCTTCCTCGTGGTGGTCTCAGTCGGTAAATTCTTCCTCCAAGGAGAACCTGAATCCTGCGATTTTATCTTCCAAGATTTCGATTCGTGATGAGGAGGAAGAAGAAGATGGAGATGGGATCGATTTGAAGATTGAAGAGATCGAGAAGGAGATTCGCCGACTGTCTACTAGACTGAAAGCTTTACGGCTGAAGAAGCAGCTTCACAATGCTGTGGAAAGAAGGGGGAAAGGGGCGGAGGATTCTCGTCTGATGACGCCGTTACTGTCGAGTGGGAAAACGGTGGAGCATCAATGTGCTGCGATGGGATTTTCGTTGAGTGGGATGAAAACGAAGATTAGTCAGAGAGGGTACAGTTTGGGGCCGGTGGAGATCGCGTCGAAAGCTAGGCTTTTTACCAAGCTGGAGACTGCGGCTGCGGCGATGACGCCGGTTTTATCGACGGCGAGTCGGAGGAAGTCGTGTTTCTGGAAACTGGGGGAAATCGACGAATTGAAAGTGACGAAAGAGAGAGGGAAAAGCCAGAGCCTGAGTCCCAAATCTCGAAACGGAACTGAGATGAAGCCTCTGCCGGTGAAGCAGCAGGCTCAAACGACGGCAGGAGGGAAACGGCCGGTGAAGAAAGAGGAATTAGAAATTCTGGCTCTGATTCAGCCCAAGAATCTGTTCAAAGAGGGAGAGCATTCAATTGCGGACAACAGTAACAAGAACAGGAAGTCGTTGAGGTCGGGGAGAGTCGTGGCGAGCAGGTACAATCCGATTCCGCCAGTGGCGACGACCGAGGATCGGAAGCGGTCGTTACCGGAGAGCGAGAACGACGACGGGAACAAACGGAGGTCAGCTTCCCGACGTGACGGCGGGTTGAACGTGAAGGTGAAGAAGAAGTGGGAGATTCCAAGTGAAGTGGTGATTTTCAAAGATGAAGATGAAGAAGAAGAAGAAGAAAGGCAAGATGTTTCCGTGGCCAAGATTAGGACACACCGGCGGCAGGGTTCGACAGCAGAAACTCCACGGGACTCCGGCGCGGCGAAAAGGGTAGCGGAATTGGTCGGGAAGAAGTCGTTTTTCGCCGTCGATGACGGTGTCACGGTGGAGGGATCCGTTTGCCTTGCACTGAGATTCGAAGAATAGGTTTCAATCCGGTGGAAATGGGGATTGTTTTCCTTTCCATTTGTGAATTTGGGTACGTTTAAATTCCTTCATTTTTTTCAAGTTTGTTTGGGTTTTTTAGTTCATTTGTAGTAAGCAAGTACTCTTAGCTAAGCCATGATTTTGGCTTCTCTGCAAATAATGAGAAATAAAGCTCTCCTCTGTGATGCTATTCTGAAACTGTATTGGTTCATCGTACCAACTCGAATCAGTGTAGTGATTATCACCAATCTTAGCGGAGCATCGAATAGGATCACAAGCTCGACTCCCAATGTGCAATGCGAAGTTTTTAGACGTGAAGGCGACTCGAGCTACCGAAATGTGGTGGACTAGTCACATTAAGGAAGAATTAAATACTCAGGCAGAGTTCTCCTCGAACCTGGAATCTTGGCTCGCAAGTGCAGAACTTAGCACATGAGAAAGTTGAGTATTTCGAGTGGTGTTGCTGCCCCCATGTTCTATTAATTTGACCCCACTATCCCCCATGTTATACATTCCCCATTTCCGGCAACAGCAGGTGCAGAGAAGTTATTAGCCATTTCTCTGCCTGGGTCCATGTTGACCTCTTCACTGTTTTTTAACCTATAGAACACTACAAAGAACCACGACAAGACTGACAAAAAGCTTTCTGCAGAACTTTTTGCTTATTGAATACAATTACTGTTGTCTAATTGAGTTGATGGAGTACAAACTAAATGGAAGTTTTTGGTCTATGCAAAGTTGAGTAAGAATGGTCTAGTGGTTGATACTGGCCTAGATTATGGAGAGGATCGTTGTTCATTTTTCACTTGGAATGGAATTGTCACGCGCCTGATCCTTGAACCTGGATTAGATGTATGACGTTTTGTTTTCATCTAATGCAGGTTTAATATATATTGGCATACAATTTTATAAGTATCAGAATATGAATATTTATGTACTAGGTGACCCGCTAACTATTGTAATCATCTGATATATATATATAGATATATAATTTATTATCATATAAAAATCCTCTACTAAATTAGACTATCATATTAATTTATAATACTTTCAAGTCTCAAACCAAGAACGACTCAATAAGACAATAATTATGTGTTGACCCAGTGTTGTTTGAGAGTCTTTGAGGAAGACTTTAGCCTTTGAAAAAGATATGTTTGGATTGGGAAATTGATTTTACATCATGTCATTCAACATATAGTTGACATGTATCCAATTAATAGATAGTTGCACGTCTCCTTTTTACACTATAACATCCGCTAAACAATTGACACGTCTCATTATGACACCTAATAAATAATCCACACATCTCATTTTTACGTTATGACATACAATAAATAATCAGACACATCTATTTTCTACATTTCACCCCAATTCAAAGTTCACTCTAAAAATCATCAACCATTTGATCCACTCTAAATACTCCATTCCATGCACTACCAACCCCATGCTTAGGAATGACAATTATGAGTCAAGGTCCGGGTCAAAATCCATGACACCATATATGTGTTTAAAAGCAACTTATGTCAACAAAAAGTTAAAATTGTGGACTCCTTCAAACTTCAAAACGATAAAGAAAAACCACAAATATTATAGATAAAATAAAATACATATAAAAAAAGAGTATAAGTAAGAAGGCACGGCAAGAGAGTTGCGAATTACGAAAGTCCACGAAAAATTACTTTAATTGCACTGCTTTGTCGAATGATGGAGTTGGGTAGGATCTCAAGGGACTCGAAATGAAGTTCACCCCTCTTGGCTTTGGTTGGTGATTAATAGGTCTCCAACGTTTTGTTATGGACCCGTTGGATTCCTACCAAAGCAACTTCAGATGAGACCCTCTACATACTACCCAACCCATCATACGGCGAAACAGTTCACCTATTAGATCACTACATCAACACTAATAACTTCCTTGCTAATGGTCGTATCAGAATTGTGTTTGGGGGAGAGAAGTACTTCAGTCTGTCGAAAGATTATGTGCTTATAAAGGATTAATTAAGGTGGGTAGGTGACTACGATTTAAGAGAAAAGGAAAAATGGAAACGTGTCAACTATCTATCGGATGTCATAACATAAAAAACAGATGTGTCGACTCTTTATTGGATGTCATAAAGCAAAAAGAAAACGTGTCAACTGTTTATTGGATATCATGACGTAAAAAGGAGACGTGTCGACTATTTATTAGATGTCATAACACAAAAAAGGAAACGTGACAACTATCTATTGGATGTCATGACGTAAAAAGGAGGCGTGTCGACTATTTATTGGATGCCATAGCGTAAACAGGAAACGCGTCAGCTATCTATTGGATGTTATGACATAAAAAGGAGACATGTCGACTATTTATTGGATGATATCGTGTCAACTATCTATTGGATGACATGACGTAAAAAGGAATCATGTCGAATTTTTATTGGATGATATCGTGTCAACTATTTATTGGATGCCATGACGTAAAAAAGAGACATGTCAACAATGTATTGGATGACATTACATAAAAAGAAAACATGTCAACAATCTATTGGATGTCATTAGGTAAAATCAAATTTCCAATCCAAATATATCTTTTTGAATCCCAATTTCTTTGTATGTAAGATATTGTTCATGTTCATCGATACTCAATCGCCTATAAAATCCTTCCTCATTTCCTCCATTTACACTCACAAATTAAATACAAAGAAGTCTCTTCTATAGAATCATGGTTATTAGTTAGGAAGCCATTGATGCCACGAGTGACACTATGGCTGAACTATTTGGTCGGATGATGGAGCTGGGTACAATGGTAAAACGATTAATATAGATAAGAGGGTGCTTCACATATTTGTCATGGCTTTTGGCTAAAATATATTATCACATAAAGGTGTATAGTATATATTAGATACGCTTGACAATTGTGTTTTAAAAATCGGTACCTACCCAAAATCCGTTTAATTTGGGCTTTCAGGCGAGTAAAGATCAGTCAACATGGGTAACTGGCAGGCACGGGCAACGGTACCTTTCTAAAACAGGTAACGAATGGGGATGGGTTTGATAGTATCCATCCGATGGATACCCGCTATATATATTGTGTCGTTTATAGTTCATCAAAACTCTACCCTCTTCTTCTATTTTTACGAAAGCTTATTCAAACTATTTAGATTATATGGTTTATTGTTTATGTTGGATCCTTTTATTGTTATTGATTACAATCCATATTTTTGTTAGCATGAGCAATTATATTTCAATTATTCTACAATCTTCAAATCGAAAAATGAATAATTTACTTTATAGTTGAGAATTACCCGACTAAACGGATATATCTGAAACACGCAAACTAATGAGCACGATTTAAAAGTTACACTTATTTATACAAACAGATAGGTACGAGTAAAACCCAACAACTAAACAGATGAATACAAATAAAATCCGTAACCAATTGTTGCTATCTTAATATAAGAAGATATTTCCATTCCAAATATGGAATTCGAATCCCCTTGTACGGTTGTTTTCATGGATTTAGCTTCAATTATATTCAATTAAATTAAAGTAATGAGTATATATAATATATAAGAATGAATTGTAGCAGACCTGGGTTCAAATCCCATTATTTTATTTAGATTTTACAAAAATTCAGATTAAGGAAGGTTATCAGTGGAAATAAGCTGTCATACAATATCAAAAAAGCAAAATTCAAGCAATAAGCAACTCTTCTCCTTGACAAAGTCATCAATAATACAGTTTCGAAAAAATCCCAACACTAATCAAAGCGTTAGACATGGTTTCAGCGATCAGAGAGCCGTTGGAACAACATTCCACAATCTTCAATGGCAGTTGTCTACAATAAAATCAGCACCTGCAAACAGAAAAGGAAAGCAAAGGTACAAAATTATGTATAGGATTTAACAAATTTCATGCTGTGATTTAACTCCAATCCCGTGGTTTGAGAAGAGATGAAGCTGATGACAACATAACAATCTCAGAGTCTTCACAGAAACTAGAGCCATGGAGAGAGCTATAGAGTACATAGTTTAACACTCAGAATGAACATCAACGTGGAAACAATCTAAAAGAAAGTCATCGCCTCACTAGAATCCATTGACATCCATGTAATGCAGCTTCCACCAAGTAGGTTCACCCTGATGAACAGGGTCTTGGTTCCACTACACCTCAATTAGTTGGATTGAATCATCATCAGGAGTAAAAGAAATTTTACAAACAAGTAAAATGTAGGCACTGAATGCTCAGATTATAATACAGCTGTTATAGAATCTCATCACAGCTTAGTTAATAAGATGTAAACACAGATTCATAAAATACAGATATTACTACAATCAATGTCTAATCCAGAGTTCTACAAATACAATAATGTAGTGTCCAAATGGAGCAGATGAGAAGACTATATAAACATCTACATCTGTAACGATAGGACACATTTGCTTTCCCAGACGTGTAACTGCGTCGATCCACAGAAATAAGGATGACACCTGACTTAGTCTGGAAATTATCTTATCCTAGAAATGCATAATGTTGATCAAGAACATCGAACCAGCAAAAGGTCATTTGGACGAAGGATAACCAAACAATAATGAACACCAAAATGAAGAATTGGTGTAGTTTGAAGCAAATTTTGTGCTGTTATTTAACTCCTATGCCGTGATTAACAAGAGATGAAGCTGATGACAACACCTCACTTTCTGAGTATTTTCAGACGCTACAGCCATGGAGATAGAGCTATAGAGTATAGTTAAAACTCAGAAACAATACAAACTTAAACAAAGGTACCATCTTTATGCATCAATACGACTCTATTAACAAGAATTTTGAAATAATAATCGCCTCAGTCAAATCCGATTGCATCCAAGTAATGTAGCTTCCGCCAAGTAGGTTCACCCTGATGAACAGGGTCTTGGCTCCACTACACCTCAACCAATTGGATCGTATCATCATCAGCAATTTCCAATTTGAATTCTTACAAAATCAAATCAATACACACTTGAAAACAGAAGATGCAGCGAAAAGACGACACCTTTCCAACTTTTCAAGAACACTCAAAACACAAATGGTCTTCGACGCTCAGATGATTATACAGCTTTATCAGTCACGGTAAATCAGAAGCAGAACTGGCATTAAGCTGTTGTAGAATCTCATCACAGCCAAAGATATTCAAAAGGTACGTAAAGAACACAAATTTTGAGTACAGTGAGGCTCATATTAAGAAATTCAACCATATTTTTCCGTTTACTTCACCGATAACTCTCAGAAGCGCGGATAATTGTCAAATCATCGCCATGAAACAAACAAAAACTCAATGAAAGGAAGATCAGAGACTTAGCTGATGTACTTAGAGGCAGAAATATCGAAAAAATTTAAGACATACACCCACGTTTCAATTGCCTGGAATTCAATTTCTGCTCTCTTTGACTAACTTTGATTTCCATTCTTATTGAATTGTGAGAACCAGCTAAAGGTGTTAGAGGCAATCGAAAACAAAAATTAGATGCGAGTATGTAGCCGTCGACTTGACACAGAAGAGCCATAAGAGATAAAGGTACAAAGGCCAGACTGCAACACTTGAAGGCTAGTGCTTTAGCACGAGCAATGGGGCTTTCACAGTCACCGGAACAACGGAGCTCCTCAGCGAAGCCCGGGGTTGCGTCGTGCAAAAAAACAGTTATAAGATCGAATGGAAGAGAGAAAGCTACATTGCGATCGCCATGGATGAGGAACTGCTACTGATGATGGAATGAGCTGAGCTTACAGTGTTATTATATAGAGCTGGTCGTCAAAACCCTACTGAAAAGAACGGCGGAAATGAAACCCTAGCTAGGTCAGAAACTGGGCTTCCCCTGAGACGTTTGGTTGGTAAGGAACTAAGCAGGCCCAGTGTTATTTGAGATTTCAAACCGGAAGGCAGCAACTTTCAGTTTTGATCCACTAATTCCGATTGTTGTTGACGAGTGGAGCTGAGCTTTTATCCAGGTCGGGTTCGGTTCATTTGTTTTTATGCTCGATTACAAATTTTGAAGCTTGGTCTCGATTCTAAATTACCATTAATGGGCTACCTCGAGAAGCATAAAAAGAGCTCGTCTTAATAATTAGAATAAGCTAGGCTCGATAACCATAATGGGCTTGCCTTGATAATCATTGTAACCGAACTAGCTCACGAACTATGACTAGTCGGGCGGTGATCATGGCTTAACAAGCTAATCAGACGAGCTTGCTCACAAGCCTGTCTAGCTAAGCCATGATTGGCAACTAGAATCTTTAATATAGAGCCGAGTGTTGAATGAGTTTATTAATAGTTTTTGTGAGTCTTACAACAAACAGTATGGCTCATCATCTATCCTAATTGCATCTAAATGGTAGGATTGAGTTTGGCTCGTTTTGATGATTGGAGTAAGTTAGGCTTGATAATCAGAACGAGCGCAAATCGATAACCATTGTAACCGAGCTCGGATCATGCTCCCGAAAGGTTAAGCGAATGAAGAGGGTATAAGCGAGCTCATCAGATGACAAAATTCGAGTTCTTAGAGCTAAACCATCAACCATATTGGAGCCGGCTCACGAGTTATAATTGAACAAGCTTACGAGCTGGTTGATGAACAAGCTTACGAGCTGGTTGAGGACCTTGGCTCAACAAGCTTATAGACGAGCCAGTCCGCAAGCCTGTCTAGCTAAACCCAAATTGACTCAACTCAACTCAAACTAGATTCGTTATGATTGGCCTTTCAAATGACTAGACGAAGAGCTACTCACCAATGACTTGACTAATGAATACTTGCATATTATTCAAAAATGGTTATGGCTCTCCAAGGAAACTCATTTGATCATATATTTTATCAGAATGCACAGTACAAAAATTTCCTCCAAACAAAGCACCAACTAAGAACAGAACATTACACTATCATCCACGTCAAGTGCCGATACCCAGCCCACTTAGCTGCAACCTTAATACCAATAACCATCGCTGCACACAGCAAAGGCACTGGAACTAAGTTTTCATCTACCCCCACTTCAACATCTTCTTCTTCACCCTCTCCTTCGCGAGAAAGATTCCTCGAATGGTGGTAGACAGCGAGCCCCACATACGAACCAATAACCAACACCCTCACCCACGGTTCTCCGATCGCAGCAAACACAGCAGCAGCAGGGAGAGCAGAGGTAACATCATCTCTCTTCTGTACATATCTCGAGAAAACGTACATCCCCACGAGAATTGTCCAGAAGAGCGGCTCCGAGACGTAGTTTGCTACTGCCGCAAGTCCAACCAGACCGGCGAATGTGAGGATGTACTTTTGGCTGCTCACTGTGTCGGGGACAGCAGCTTCTCCTATGGAGAGCACTGTCGAGGAGAGGAGGATCATGAGCGTGAACTCCGAGACCGAGGTGTAGTTGAGGATCCTGGTGTAGAAGGAGTGAGCTATGTAGATTGCGGTCTCGAGGAATTGTAAGAGTGGAGTTACGGGATGCGTAATGAAGTATAGGATTTGGGCGATGAGGAGCTTTATGATGTCGGCCATGAATGGGAAGATGCCAAAGGGGAATCTGATGAATCTGGGGGCCGGGGGGATCCACCTTCCGAACTCGACCAGTACTGCCCTCCATGTGTATAGCATGAAACCAAGTGCTGTAGAGAAAACACAAGATCAAGCATTATATTTCATTACCATGACAGCAGAAAAATCTCTTCCTTCATGTTATGCAACAATCATTCAATCATGCAACAAGCAACTGCAACTGCTGAATCATATAAAAAACGATTAGGAATGTGTTTGAGATGTTCCAAGACCTTAACATAGTAGCAGGACTGTATATTTAATCATGCAACATGCAACTACAGCTATTGAATAACATTAAAAACGATGAAGAATATGTTTGAAATGCTCCAAGGCCTCAACTTAGTAGTAAGGTTGCATGCTAGTGGAGTCAAGACGAGTTTATCCACATTGAATCTGCATCGAATTTGAGGCTTCTTGGACTCGACTCTCTAACAATCCTTGACAAGTAAAACTCGAGCTCATTTAACCTTATTTGCTAAATAGTTAAAGCATAAACCACATATTTCAACAATAGCTCATCGAATAATCAGTATTTCGGATAGCCTATCTCAACTTTTTTACTATTTGTTTGTTGATCAAGCTACCACAAATTATATATGCTTTAGGGATAGGATACTCGAGACAAGTTGTAGGATTTAGCATATTAACGAGCCATATAGTCGAGCTAGAACCTAAGTTAGTTCTCAAGCCACCTAATTGAGCTAATTGAGCTAAGACACGCATTGGCTCGCGAGCCCGCTGAACTTCGAATCCATCTATTCAATCCTACCATGTCTCGAAGTCTCAAACTTAGCTCATTTCCAATTCACTAACAGACCAACGTAGTAGAAGCTGGAGCATAATTTTCGTCAATCCGGTGACAAAAACTTGCATTTCTAAATAAAGCTCAGCTATTGACCAACCAAACTAAGCAGAATTCCAGCTACGAAAGAAATCCAAATTCCAATCAATTCCCAAAGACGCAAAAGGAAGGAGGTTATAAGCCAAACGTACCGACGAACAAAAGCCACTTGGGAGGAGGGTCAGGCGCTTCCTCGGTCAAGTACCTGAATCTATCAGGCAACGTGCTTCCTCCTCCAACAACAGTTGAGTCATCTTCGACGCCATCGCCGTTCACCTCCTTAACATCTCCGTCCCCGTTCCGTGCGTTGACGGAGAATTCAAGCTTCGAATTCCTCAACCCAAAACCTTCCAATCTTTGGCAGGCGATTTTGGTTGCAAGTGGTTTGGGTTTAGTGGATAATAAAGGGCGGAATGTAATTGGATTGCTGAGGTGATGAAGAGGAAGGCGAGTGAATGGCGATGGCTTCAGAGTTGAAGCGGAGAGGGCTATCGTCATCGTCGACATTGGCTTTCCCTCTCAGAACCCAGAACCCGGCATCTTCTCTCTGAGAATCCAAAAACCCCTCATTTTTCCTCTGCTCTAAAGGCGGATTGTAGTCGCCGGAGTTCATTCGGGCCGTCAGGCCCGAATTTGATAGCTCTAGATGTTCTTTTGGGTTTATTCATAGATTATTGGGCTTTCTATCTAGGCAAATTGAGCCCATCAGTCCGTTGACTATAAGATTAAAAATGTCGATCAGTCATTCCTTCTCCGAGATGATCACGGATTCATACCAGCATATATATATATTTATATGAAACAGTAGTGAGAGATCTTCCCAGAAATCCAGATCATAATCCTGATCAGTATTCTACGTTTAAGGTAACCTATGCAGCCTCCTGATAGAAAGAAAATCCGAATAATCAACACAGCGCCGCCGCCGTCCGCCGCCTGCTGTTGGCATAGCCTACGGGAAGTAACGATGGAGAACTTCGAGGATCGGAAGATGACGGAACTGCAAGAATTCTTCATACAGAATTCCAGCGCGACAGAGCGTACCGTGTATGGGATATAAATAAGTATTTACAAAAATAACAATGTCATTATTCTACAGTGATGATCTGTTATTGTTTTACTTCTACTTCATGAACTCTATCCAGCGACTCTTCAAACGCCTGCAATGCCGCACCGTATTGCTCAACAGAAACCACACCTTCTTCCACAACCTGCATGGCACTTCTATGCAACCGGTTAAACCATACTACACGATCGCTCGATCCATCATCATCATCCGCAAAGTATCTCATACGTTTGTAATCCTTCCGCCACCGAGACAGTATATACCTGGAAGGGATGGTCTCGACGCCGTTAAAATGAAGCACACACAGAGCGTGCCGACACAAGTAACCGTAGAAGTTGAAGCAGCTACATATACAACGAACTTCAACAACTTCGCTTCTATTGTACAGAACTTCGTAATCTCGAATTTCCCTCCTGTTTCCTTCGCCGAGTACTCGCTCCTTCACCAAGAAGATCACATTCGATCCATCCGCATGAATCTGCTTCGTGCTGAAGCAAGAATACATCTCTTCCACCTCCAACTGGAACTTCTTGAAACTTGCCCCGGTGTAAACTTTCGAGAGCTGCAACTCGAACGAACACCTGGTTTTCAGCGTCGGGTCTGAATCTCTTGACTCGATCTCCGCCACACTTTCCTCCTTGTGCCTCTTGTGTAACGCCAGCTCATACTTGTCGAGAAATTCTTTTAAAGGAGTCTGCTTGTGCACATACTTGTCGAAAAACGGAGCAAGTGTCTCTCCTGGCCTAGCGGTACACATTCCAGCGAAAAAAGTGTCCTTTAAATAAACCGGCACCCAACGAAACCGATCTTCGAATAACGAACGAAGCCATTCGTAGTGGCTACCAACTCCGAGAAGCTGGATCATGGACCCCCACGCGGCTTCGAATTCAACAACTTTTAACGAGCCGTAAACTGCTTTGTTGAACGCCTTCCTAATCGCGTCGTAGTTCTGCAAACCTCCCAGCTTTTCCGGAACTCGTCTTGTGATGTGCGCTAGACTGAAACAATGGTGGCATTTCGGAAACACTTCAGAAACTGCATTCTGCAGTTTCTTGCACCGGTCTGTAATAATCGTATTCGGAGAGCATTCCGACATGGATTTAAGCCATGACTTGAGTAACCAAAGGTACGATTCGGATGTCTCGCCAGAAAGTAAACCACAGCCGAGTAAAACAGACTGGCCATGGTGATTCATTCCTACAAAGGTCACAAGTGGGATCTCGTATTTACCAGAGAGATACGTGTTGTCGACAAAGATGCAATCACCAAAGTAACTGCACGAAACCCTGGACCTAGCATCAACCCAGAAAACATTTCTCAAACGCCCTTCATCGTTGAGATCCATCAAGTAGAAGAAATTTGGATTCATCAGCTGCATTCGACACAAGTAGTTATAAATAGCCTGTGCATCACCCTTTTTCAGGTTGAGTTGATTGGGAAGTTCCTGACAAGCTTTGACTACTTGTCTAGAACCCAAATTCAAGTTCCCGTCGATGACAAGTGCCCGGTAAAGCTTAATCGTCTGTACTTTTTCGCTATCTGAACTTGGATGATGCTGCGCCTTTCTGTTGGTGCCGAGCCCAATCTTCTTCACCGAATTGTGGATCTTAGCGCCAAGCAAGTGGTTATGTTCGAGGGTAACTTCCAACACCCTCCACCGCTTCGAATCGACTAGCCTCGTCCTTATCATTGCAGGACAACCGGTTCTCGTTTCCTTTCTTAGACGGTTTACATCTTTCGCTCGTTTGAAACCTTGGCTACTGCAACAAAGCACTGCACCATACTTCTCTCTGCTGTTACGTTTGAACCAAGAGTTCTTCACTCTGACTCGAAACCCAACTTCCTTAGCATAGCAGTTGTAGTAGTTGTATGCATCATCATACGTCTCAAATTCCATCCCTACTGCAGGTGCTACAAACTCTTTTTTCTCTCCAACAACGACAGCTTGACCATCCTGTAGTTCTCCATGAGGTATTTGCTCACTCTCGCAGTGCACTTCTTCCATCTACTGAACTTTAGAGTAAAGTGAGGTTCGATTTAAGGAGCTCCGTACAGAGTCGAGCTTAAAATGGAATTCAATCACCTTCTTCGTACTTCAATATGCTACCAAGCATCGTCAATGCATCTCACCTATAATTCCCAACTGCTTAACAGCAGGCATAAATATTTGGTGAAAATGAAATTCAATCAACAGCAAAGGAAAATATGATTTCCGCTAGTCCAAATTAAACCAATATTAGAAATGAATTGAAGTAGTAATCAGTAATCGAAATCAACAGCCTTTTGTAGGTCAAACGCAGTTGCAAGTAAGAGTCAATCGAAAAGCAAGGTGAGGAAGAAGATCATCAATAGGCGTTTCGATACTACCTTCTTATTATGAACTCGTAATTGAGGCGACTGAATAATTGGGATCGAGGTCTCTCCTTGAATCTCCAGGCTCCCCCGACGATTTCGATCGATTTCTGAAGAGATTTATGTATGTCCCAGAGATTACAAGCCACTAGAGCATCTAATTTGACAGAGGCACGCCCTAACCAAGCAACCAAGAGGATGGTGGCCGGCGAGCTGTTCGGAGACCCCGGAGGTCGATGCAGCGACAGGGAGGTTTTTTTATTTTTTCCACAAGAGAATTAATTATGAAAAACGTTCAAATTTTTTTATGATATTGATATTACTGGATTAAGCAATTAGACCCACAAGAAATGGGCTAGAAATCCACCAATTCAGCAGCTCCGCTGGGCCAGGCCCGAACTGCCACAGACTCCCCCATTTGAAATAATAGGGCCAGACTGGGTCAACATATGCAATACTAAAACAACACAACGGATGTTTCTTTTCATATATACATACATATATATATATATATATATATATATATATATATATATTCTAACTTAGTGTTGCATTTTAAAAAAATATTCGTAAATTAGTTTCTTAATACATAAATTTTAATTTAAATCCAACTTAATACATGTTTTGATTCTAAATTCACTTTTATTTATACCATTCTGGCTCCGCTATTAATACCCGATATAGAAAACAAGTGCAAGCGTTGGATGAGGAAAGTCTTTGATTTTCACCCTTTTTAATCCTTTTTATTGGGTTGTGTTTTTCGAGTAGGTTGATGATTTTTCTTCAGTGATGTTGTGGATGATTTTTTTTAGATGTACTTCCTTTTATTATTTTATCAGTTTACTTATTTCAAATTCTGGTAAGGTCTCTTAGTATTTTTACGTTTCGTTTTTTAATTGTACCTATCAATTTTATTTAAGATCGGGATTTATATAGACAATAAATTTCACTCGTGAGACATTATTTTCCTTTTTTCGAAACCTCTCGTTCCTTTTCTAATAATACTATTTCGTTCATCAAAATACCCGTTACAGTGAGCTAGTGAAGAAGTGATTGTCTAGTTACTATCACAGGGGAGGGTAACACCAACAATTTGCTAAAGTAGAGGGAGTAGTGCTTGGACACCGACGCATCAAATTATTTATGGCCGCCATTAAAACGACTGTCGTTCGTCTGGTTCCTTTCTTTCTTTTTGCACGTGTTTAATTTCCTTAAACCTTTGCAAAGCTCAAGGCCCGACAAACAATGCTCTGATTTAGTAAGAACCACATACATAAAGAAAAGTACATGTCACAACATTCTCTATCTAAAAACCCACTCGGTCTAACCAGACCTTGCTCAATCCAACACACCAATCCATGGATAGTATCACATTTGTTGATCAAGATGATCACGTAGAGAATCTCCAACACGACAAGGAATTACCACGTTGGGATGTGGAGTTGGTCGAGATACAAGGGTTCTGGTACCACACCAGTCTTGTTGGCTCCATCGATGCTTTCAGGGCAAACTTCAAGCCCAGACGTGAAGATGGCGTCGTAATCTTGGCGTCCTCCATGAGAACTGGGATCCCTTGGCTCAAAGCTCTCTCACTGCATCCTCTTTCGAGATGAAAATGAGAAAGAAGAAACCTTCTCACTAAGATGAACCCTCATCTCTCTGTTCCCTAATTAGAGGTTGGTGTGTATTTTGATCACGACCCTTCAAGTTGTAAGGATGTAAGTGAGGGTAACGCTTCGGTACATGCATGATGTTTATTCAGTACACTATATTATATTTTTCACATTGTTTTTGCTTAAAATTTAAAATTAATGTGTTTTATTTTAGTTTTATAGTTTATGACAATATATTAGAATTTTTTTATTTGAAAATAGATTAGACGTAATTGGCTTTACAAAAGAGAAAAAAATATAACACATATATTTATATGTGGAGTATATTAGATTCGAACTTGATATCTTCAATCTTCAGCCAGACAAGACAATCAATTGCACTATTTCACGTTGACATACTATATTAAGGGGTTAGAGTATATTTTTTAGGTTTATAATTTATTCATATGGATTCATGATTAAACGTTAGAGTTTAAAATATTGTTTTAGAATTTGAATTTTAATAATGTTTGAGATTATGATTTAATGTTTATGATGTTAATTAATATTATTTTACCGTTAAGTGTTTATCGTAAGAGGAGTTTATGGTTCATAATTTGATGTTTACCATTTATAAAATTTATTATTTCGTGTGAAGTGGCAATGATTGCACGACTGTTTCTCATTGCACCGTTTCATTTTCCGTCTGATTTGCTAACGGCGAGGGAGGAGATCTGCTTAGATCTTCTGCGGCGGCAGGATTCCTTTCGATCCGTGTTGGGAGCATGTGTTGTTGGAGTACTGGGAAGCAAGCCAGAGATCCCCCGACAGAGTGATGTTCATCAAGTACGAGGATCTTCGTCGCAACCCCAAATTGCAAGTGTGTATTGGGATGGACTGTCAATTTCGATTAATTGATCGGTTTTTGTCATGAACGACTATAATATCCTAATAATTCGAGTTGTTAGAATTAATTATGAATTTTATACAATTATTTATGTGTCCTTCAAATGAAAGCCAACTTACATGCTTAATGTATGCACATGCCTATTATACCTTGTGTTCTTAATTCAACTTATTAATATTGGGGGCCGTGAAGATTCAAACACATATATGTTTGGTCTAAATACTCTGATGTCATGTCATGAACCGCTACATCCCAATAACTCGAATTATTGAAAGAGGGTTAATTATGAATATTATATCATGATCTTATAGGTTTGACCAGTTAATCGGTTAACCTAAAATAATTTGGTCAGTTGATTTATAATGATTCAGTTAGTTAATCTATTAATCTACAATTATTCGGTCAATTAATCGGTTAATCTATAATAATTTAGTCAATTAATCGATTAAAGATTATTTTTTTCCTCAGAATTAAATTTAATCAACTTTCTTCATATTAATATCTATTTTAATTGAAACTGACGTATGTTGGCTGGTTAATTAACCGACTGTCACTGCACTTGTGCAAGCTGACATCATTTCTAAGGAATTGTAAATTCATATATATATATTTATAATTGTTTTAAAATTTGATCCGGAATAACTTTAAAAAATTATGAACTTTAGATTCTACTAATATTCATGATAATATATTTGTATATATGTGAGAATAGGCCTCCCACCTTGTCGTATCTTTTGACGTGTTATCCTTATCTAGCTAGCACCATCGAAAGTCTACAAATAATGCAAAAAGAAAATAAAGATTATAATATAATAAATTTTCTATTTTATTTGTATATATTAAATAAAAATATCAACTATCATATTGTTGACAAAAATCTCCCCTTTTTAATTTACATTTAATGCACTGTTATCCACTTATGATACCGAGCAACTGTCTCAAAGGACATTCATTTCCCCAACGCAAGTAATAATCATGAGTTCCACTTCTGCAGAAGTTGCAGACAGCACAGAGACGTGTTGGAATATCGAGCTGACTGAGGTTGAAGGATTCTGGTACAGCACCGCTCTTCTCCCTTCCGTCGACGCTTTCCGGGCAAACTTCAACCCCAAACGTGGCGACGACGAAGACGACGTCGTAGTGATCTTGGCGTCGAATCCGAAAACCGGAACTACTTGGCTCAAGGCTCTGTCTTACTGCATCCTAAATCGTGATGAAGATGAGGAAGAAGACCTTCTCACCAAGATGAACCCTCATCTTTGTGTTCCTTCCTTGGAGGCTGGCATGTATTTGGACGACCACCTATCAAATCGTATTCATTTCGGTATGTACATCTATCTGGTGCTAATGTTGAGCTATGAATATGTATATATTGTAATGATTGAGATGAATAAGCTTTCGGATTAATCCTAATCCTCTTTACTAAAAAACATCGAAATTGCTATAGATTTGAGGGCCACTTCTTTCGGATCAATCCGATAGTCGATCAAACGATTCAAAATCATTTTCGTCAATTTCAATCTAACAGTTGGAATTTTACTAGAAACCTAACGGAAATTAAAAATAATAATCTCTCTTTTTCAAATTTTTTTTTTTACCTTTTCATGTAAACTAGATATAATAATGATATAACAATGATGTAATGATGTTATATAACAATTTGCCTTTGAAGTCGATATAATGAGCCTATTAAAAGGTTATAATAAAAAATGCATAACAGACTTTACAGTATTACCAAGAGTAGTAAACTGGACATAACGATTATGAATTCAACTATTAATAAGGTGGATGTAACAACGACATAACAAGCCCGTAAAATGGTCGTATTATCGTATAACATGCTCGTACAATGATCATAATATAATGTGAGTTTTTACCAAAAAAAATTCCGAAACTATTTCTATTCAAATTAATACATTTGACTCATTTTCAACCGTTAAATGAAAATTGATTCAAAAGTGAGACAATTCTTAGAACCGCCTTTCGGAACAATAATCGGGTTGTAAAAAGATAAGCTTTCGGATTAACCGTAGTCTTGATTTGGTTCAGCATTCAGATCATTTGTTATTTCATTTGTTGTTATTTTGTTTCAGGTCGGCTATTCAACACTCACATGCCTTACAGCTACCTTCCGGATTCCGTCAAAAGAGACTGCAAACTGGTGTACATCACACGAGACCCAAAGGACACGTTGGTATCCCAATGGCATTTCTTCAACAAAGTATACCGAGACAATCTCGACCCTTTATCATTGGAGCGAGCTGTTGAAATCTTCTGCAGCGGCAGGATTCCTTCAGGTCCGTACTGGGAGCATGTGTTGGAGTACTGGGAAGCGAGCCAGAGCTCCCCCGACAAAGTGATGTTCACCAAGTACGAGGATCTTCGTCGCGATCCGAAACCGCACGTGCGCAAGCTGGCATCGTTTCTAGGAAAGCCGTTCGATGATGGCGATGATGGAGAAGTTGAGAAGGTTATATGGAGAAGCAGCTTCCACCGGCTTAAGGATTTGGACGTGAATAAAAACGGCAAGTCGTATCCGGAGGTGGCTCCGCTTCTGACGAACAACCTCTTCTTTCGGCGCGGTGAAGTCGGAGACTGGCGGAATCATTTGACGGGCGAGATGGCTAAAAGGATCGATGATGTTACGCGGGAGAAGTTTCGGTGCTGTGGGCTTTACCTTAACGACGAAGAGGCGGTTTGTACCACATAAAACTGAAGAAAAGTCAAACATTCCCTTAACACCACTCGATTATTAATTAAAGCAATCTAATCATCTCGGCTATTTTTATTTTGTTTTTGGAAAATTTGAGGGAACACACCTAACTTTCAGTTATTTATTTTTTCAAAATCGGCTACACTTAAATTTAATCTAATATACAAATCGAGTAAAATACATCTGATTTTCCAATGCGTTCAATCTGCCGCACGCTCCTTCCTCTGATTCATACTCCACCAATTTTTCAATACGTTCAACATAGATAAAATCCAACAATCAAACGATCTGATAATAGATATTACCAAACCCGTACCCATATTCTCTCGTTGCCATCCTTAATTTTGGTGCCGGTACATAACATTTGAGAATTTTATAGCTGAAACGTAATAAGATACAAATTACAGGACAAGTTAGGTATTTGACCCAGTAGATATTCAGCTACAGTAATATGATTCACAATTTCACATGCATGCAGCATAAATGGCGCTATGGGTTGAATGTTCATTGAGCTGTCAGCTCACGTGTGTGGGTATGGAGATCCACGATTTCAGGATTTTGGCTATGGATTGGCAAATATATAATTAATAATCCAAGCCAAATTCGCAGCCTCTTCTCTTCTTTCAGGTTCGATGTATCTCGTTATTTTATAGTAACTAGTTATTTTTAGATCTAACCTAACAATGTGATCATTTTTAAAAAATATTAAATATGTGATATTTTGAATTTTGGTATTTCAAATAATTTATTTTCAAATTGTTTTAAATACTTTATCAAAATAATTTGTTTGGTAAACAAAATAAAATATGTGATATTTCGGGATGTGGTATTTGAAATAATTCGTCTCACCATTTAGGTATTTGAAATAACCCATTATTTCGAAAATGTGATGTTTTTGTTACCAAATATCAGATTAAATAACTCATTAGCCAAACAAGATAATTTTCATACCATAAAACCTTTACACTTCGTAAATACCACATTCTCAAATAACCCATTATTTTATTCTAAAATATCACATATACAAAATACCTTATCCAAATGTTCCATTAACGTGACCGTATATATTACATAACTAGTGAGGCCTCGTATGATCAAGTTTTGAAGTACTAGGCTTCACATTGAGGAAGGAAAGGAAATTTAATCTTCATCATTTTTGTAATCAAAGATAAATTAGGCAAAATTTTCTTTATAAAAAAAAATATTAAATATCCATTCATATATAAAATATAACTGGATTTAAATTCGAGATTCTCAGTCTCCAATCACATAACCAATCTACAAGGGACATTTAATCTTCATCGTCATATGTAGTTTTTTTATGACCTTTTATTGTAATAAAACATTCAGATTTTTTCTCACAGTGAGACAAAACCTATTTCAGAAATTATAAATAGTTAGATTCCAGCTACACAACTACGAAGAATCAAAGTCTCGACGGTCAAACCAGGCCCAAAAGCCAGAAGCACGCCCCATTCAAGCCCTTCTCCAGTAGTACTCAGCCCATCTCCAGCAGACTTGTTCCTCATCTCATCCAACACAAACAACACAGTCCCACTCCACATGTTCCCATACTGGGCCATAACCCGCCTCGAAGCCCGTAGCTTCCCGGGCTGGAGCCTTAACTTCTCTTCCACTTTAGCCAGTATGGCAGGCCCACCAGGGTGGGCCACCCAAAACAAAGAGTTCCAATCACGATCACCAACAATATCCCCCAATGGCTCAAATGCATCAACAAGACACTTCTCAATGTTGTCACCAACAAGGCTAGGCACATCCCTTCTCAGTTTATAAGTCATCCCGACGTCGCGGCTGTTCCCCACGATCGCCCCTTCCGAATCCGGTACGATAGTCTGGGCCCCGCGGATCAGCTCGAACAACGGCCTCTCTGCATCCGGTACCGGGTCCGCCCCCACAATCACCGCACCCGCACCGTCCCCGAACAACGCGTGACACACGAGGGTCGCGAAGTCGTCGTCGCTGGGCCCGCGAAATGCGATTGTGGTGATCTCGCAGCAGACTACGAGAACTCGAGCGCCTCGATTGTTCTCGGCCAGGTCCTTGGCCAGGCGGAGGGCCGCGCCACCGGCATAGCAGCCCTGGTGGTACATCATGGTCCGGTTTACGGACGATTCGAGGCCCAAGAGCTTGGTGAGTTGGTAGTCGGCTCCGGGCATGTCCACTCCGGTACTTGTGCAGAATATTACGTGGGTGATTTTGGATTTGGGCTGGGCCCATTCTTTTATGGCCTTTGTGGCAACTTCTTGGGCTAGCTTTGGGACTTCCTCCAGGACCATATCTTGACGAGCATTGAATGTTGGTTCTGTGTATGATGAAAAATCTGGATTTTCTTTCAATAATTGTTCAGTCAGGTGAAAGTAACGCTTCTCAATGTTGGACCTTTCACCTGTGAAGAATATATTCCTCATTATTAATCGATGGACGAGACCAATCTGACGAAAACATGTACAAAACTAGAGTTGCTTACAGAGGCGTTTGAACTTGTCTTTAAGCTGAGTGTTGTGTTCCATGTTGGTAATGCGGAAGTAGTAGTCAGGAAAACTGCTCTGTTCAATGCAGAACGGTGGAGTTCCGGTACCGATGGCCAATATCGTCGCAACTCCGTCCGACCTCTGTTCTTTCCGGAATTGATCGACGATCATCGTGCCCATGCTTTTGAGAGTGATGAGTGTGTGTGTGCTTGTGTGGAGGGGTGGGAGTGATTTGCAGGATGCTGCTGCTGCTGCTGCTGGTATATATGCACCATTTGATAGCATCTAAATTGCCAGCTGTCAGCCGACAGTACTGATAATTTAGCACCAGGCAGGACAGTATACTTTATAAAATATTCAAATGTGATGGCTATACTATATGTAGCCGCCCTGAATTTGCCAGAACTCCCACCAATAAATTACCCCCAGTTAGTACATTATTGAACGTTGTCGAACGTTATCGTTGTGCTCTTCCTCATCAATCGTTTGTTTGTATACGTAGGAGGAGGATGATTCGAAATTTAAGCGATTTTATTTTAGTTATTTTATCAATTTTGTTTATTAAGTGCAGTCTTGCCATCTTTGTTATTTGTTTCTACTTTTTAGTTTAATCGATGGTTTTGATAATCGTGGAACTCACACCACAAACCCAGTTAATCATTCGATTAACATTTTTTATATTCTTAGTTTAATTTGATAGTTTTAATAATTGCGCATTTCTATATCTTAAAAAAATAGATTTTAATTAAACCAATTACTCAATGTGAATAAATAAAAATTTCCAAAAAACCCCATTTGAGCGAGTTTTTGTCTCAATTATGTTTCAGAATATATAAAAAACGTCGTTGTAGACGATGTCTATTAACTATTATACAGTTATTCAACGAATGTTAATTATTAAATTGTAAACTTTCCAATTTTCGTTTAAAGTTGATTGTTTTATCATATTATTAATTAATAATAGTATGAGTTGAATCGAAACCTCCTTGTTCAATTTTCTCACTCCGGCACTGACCATCTTACACCATAATAAAATACACGAACATTTTTCACCACACTTTTCACCATACATGATAAGGTGATTGTCACAACTTGGTCATCAACATTTGAAACATAATACATTTTATTTATAACAACATGATCATTTTGTCAACTTGACATGTTAATATGCCAACTCACCAATTTTGTCCATACCCATGTCATGCCACATATTATATCATAGACCATACCCATTAATTATCAACGACAAATCACCATTTACAACGAGCCTCGTAACCTATTAGTTTTTTATTTTTGCTAACTAGTTCAGGGAATTAAATTAGTAATCTTATCAAGTGACTAGTTTTACCTATCGTAGCTCTGGGCTCTCGTAACTGGTTACAAAACTAGCAGGAGACTCGCCGGAAAGTCACCCGCCGGTCGCCAAAGACTCATCGGAAGTGGCATCCGGCAGTCTGTACATATATACAATGTTGATGACTGAGACTTTAAAAAATACTGGAATCAACCTGTAGTTGGAATTAATAAACGGCTAGTGGGTGGAATTAACAAAAGGCTAGTGGGTGGCTTCAGGCCGGCTTGGTCAACTTTCAAATAGATGTAGACAGCTCAACAGCATATAATTAAACACCAATTACCCCAAATGCAGCAAAGCTAATTAGATTCCATATGATGAATACTTCAACAGAAGAAGTTCTTATGTACTGGGATGCAGAGCTATCCGAGGTGGATGGGTTCTGGTACCACACAAGCATCAAGGGCTCCATGGAAGCTTTCAGAGCAAACTTCCAACCCAAGGGTGAAGACGTGGTCATACTGGCTTCGAGCCCGAAAACCGGAACGACTTGGCTCAAGGCTCTGGCTCACAGCATCCTCTTCCGAGGCGGAGAAGACGACCTTCTGACCAAGATGAATCCTCATGTTTGTGTTCCTTCCTTGGAGAGCATCGTCTACCACCACGACCCATCAAGTCCTCCTGTTGACCCCGGTAAGTATATGGAAATTAAAGTCACATTTTGTGGTCATGGAATTTGGTTAATTCATTATGTTACGGAGTCTTTCTTTCGGTATACCAAAGACCGGGTTGGTCCGGAATCCACTCCTTGTTAAGGGTCAAAATCGGTCTGTAACATCATGCATCGAGTCGAGTTACAGGTCATTCGGCTCACAAATCACTTCAAAAGTTGTACTTAAGCTTCATATTCTTTTTTGTTTTGCTTTCTAATACAGATCAGTTTCCGCTCTTGAACACTCATATGGCCTACAGCTACCTTCCGAACTCCGTAAAACGCAACCCTGGAGGGTGCAAGATCGTCTACATAGCACGAAACCCAAAGGACACGATGGTATCCCAATGGCATTTCTTCAACAAAATATTCGGACGCAGTGAAGACCCAATGCCGCTAAAGAGAGCCGCGGAGATCTTCTGCAGCGGCGTAATGCCCTTCGGACCGTTCTACGAGCACGTTCTCGAGTACTGGGAGGCAAGCAAGAGGTCTCCCGACAAAGTGATGTTCATCAAGTACGAGGATCTTCGTGGTCCAGACACTAAGATCCACGTGAGGAAACTCGCCTCGTTTCTCTCAAGGCCCTTCGGGGATGGTACTGAGGGAGAAGGAGAAGTTGACAAGGTTATATGGAGGAGTAGCTTTGACCGGCTGAAGGAGTTGGATGTGAATAAGAACGGGAAGCCGTATCCTCAGTTATTGCCGCATTTGACTAACAACTTATTTTTCCGACGTGGGGAAGTTGGAGACTGGCGGAACCATTTGACCGCTGATGTGGCGAAATATATCGATGATTTTACGGAGGTGAAGTTTCGAGGTACTGGGCTTTACCTTGATGAAGATCGGGAAGAACAGGCGGTATGCATTTTGTTAGAACCTCTGGTTCCGTCGCAATAAAATTTTGATTAATAATTATATATATTTGTATATGTATGTTGGCTTGTTGGTGTTGGGGGCCTATGTAAGACTATGTGATTGCATTTGCTGTCTTTTTTATTGAGGATTTGTTAGTTAAACGTAAGTGGATGAAAAATCCTTTTGTTATCAAGTTAAGTCATGGATTTGTCCGAAAAGAAAGTTAGGTTACCGAAATGCTACTTATTGACGTTGTTAGTCTGTTTATGGAAACTATGACGAAAGTGAATGAGAAACAGTTTTTCTTAACGAATTAAGATGTTGCCTACCCTAAATTTGAGTGGCATAAATGTTATTAATTTTTGAAGGAAAACTATGACGGAAGTGGATGAGAAATAATTTTGTTTTTGTATATTATTAATACTTCAGTCATGAGTTTGTTAGGAAAAAAGTTTAGCGGCAAAAATATTACTTATCCTAAATTTTAAATGGCTGAAATATTACCTATTGATGTTGTCAAGTTTTGGATGGAGACCATGATGAAAAATCATTTTGGTACCATGTTATGAGTTCGTAAAAGAAAGTTGAGTGATCAAAATATTACATAGCCCAAACGTGAGTGACAAAATTGATATCTCTCGACAACATTAATTTTTGGATAAAAACTATGACGGAAGTGGATAAAAAACATGTTATAGCTACAGTATTACACACGCCTAGAGAGTGATTTGACCAGTTTACGGGTAATCCGATTCGAAATTCCAGACCTTGCTAGCTTCACCCCATAAACTCCTTCCCATCACATCACATCAGTCGACAAGAGACAAGAAGAAATACAGAGGTTAAAGCTACTGAAATGGAACCTCAAATACGTGCTTAATAAAACTAAATAACGTATGCAAGTATGCAAATACGTACATTGCATTTATTCATGAAAAAAAAACATAACATATATCGTGTTAAAAAACACTATTTTTTTATGATCAAACAGTGGCCGCCGCCTCCCCGTCCTCGAGATAAAGCCCAGTACCCTGTAACTTCATCCTAGTAACATTATCGATACGCTCAGCCATCTCCGCGGTTAAATGATTTCTCCAGTCTCCAACTTCTCCGCGCCGAAAGAAGTAACTATTCTTCAAAAGTGGAGCCAACAACCCGAAAGGCCGTTGAATGTCATTCTTATTAACTTCCAAATCCTTAACTCTGTCGAAGCTGCTCCTCCATATAACCTTGTCAACTTCTTCTTCTTCTTCTTCACCGAAAGGCCTTCCTAGAAACGAGGCCAGCTTGCGCACGTGCGGTTTCGGGTCGCGATGGAGATCCTCGTACTTGACGAACATCACCCTGTCGGGAGATCTCTTGCTTTCTTGCCAGTACTCCAACATGTGTTGGTAGAATGGCCCGTAAGGCACCAAGCCACAACAGAAGCTCTCCACGGCTTCTTCCAATGGGAACGGTCTGATTATTTTGTTGTAGAAATGCCACATCGACACCAACGTGTCCTTCGGATCTCGTGCCACGTATACCATTTTGCATCCGCGGGAGCCTTTTGTTATCGAATCCGGTAGGTTGCTGTAGTTAATATGAGTGTGGAACAGCCGACGCTCTGAATAATATGTTGAATGAAGAAAAATAACCAGTTACATGAGAAGAAAATAAACAGTTATCAATGGTAAATAATTGACTCTCGATCCAACAATCTGTTCATCGACTCTAATTTGGCTTCATTTTGCATGTGAAAAATTGGATGAAATTGTAATCGTATATAAAAAATTATTTTTTGTTAAAAATCATTTCGTCTGGATCTAATATCTTTCTTGTATGACCGAAAAATGCTCAAAATTAAATCCAAAACATACCCGGATCGATAGGAGGAAACGTGGACGGATGGCCCGAGTACACCGTAGACTCTAAGGTTGGGACACAGTTATGGGGATTCGTGTTGGTGAGAATGTCGTCTTCTTCTTCTACATCTCGGAAGAGGATGCAGTGGGACAGAGACTTGAGCCATGTGGTCCCGGCTTTCGGCATGCTAGCCAACACGATGACATCATCTCGTGCTGGCTGATAGTTTTCTCTGAAGGCTTTGATGGGGTCCACGGTACGGGCTCCGTGCCAGAAGCCTTTCGACTCGAACATCTCCACAGCATTCCAGAACATTGTTATTGTCGCTGCAGCTACTTGACCCTTTTCCGGATCTTGATCGAGCTCTTTTGACGATGAACTACCGATCATGTTTGGGTGAGTTTGATGGAAGTAGGAGGGTCAATGTGCGGGTTCTTAAAGAAATTAAGCATGTTACGTTGTTGAGATGTCTACCTCGTTTAATTTGTTATTAAGAGGGTTGACTTCATCCAACTAATTAACTAGGCCAACTTGCAGAATGATTAACACTTATTTTATGGCAGAAGAATAATTAGCTGGAGCAATAAGAATGATGACCTTTCGACGCGGTTTTTGCGAACTATGGTATAAACCATTATATCTGTTCATCGAAAAATTGAACCTCATTACATCTCAAATGTTTAATAACTTTTTTCCTGAAAAAAACGTAATAATTCAAATTATTAAGAGAAAAATCGAATTAATTTTATCGGATGCCCTAGTTGCTTCCCCTGCCCCCTCAAAAACCCTAGCCACCGCTGTCGTACATCACCGCAGCCACCATGACTTCCCCGCAAGCTACCGCATTCACTATGACTTCCCCGCAAGCTACCACACCAACCATCACCACCATTACTGTGGCCAACACCACCAATCTGCCTGTCAACTCCACCACCACAACTCGATGAATCTCCATACCACCACCGAGTCAAGGGAGCAAATTACACAAACCGCCCAGACAACACGGTCAGGGACTTGCTCTCGTGCCCACATCTGGTCAAGTAATGACGACCGGTCAACGCAAATGTTTCGATACTTCAGGACAGTTATAGGCCTAACCCTAGTTCTCTGTTGGTTCCAATAAGGACACGTCGGTGTCCGTTGCTAGGATTTCATGTTTTCTTTAATTTTGAACATTGTTTTTCGATGGTTTTTTTTTACTTTTATATGTTTAGATTGCTTTCTCCTGCCTTTATTTTGTGATTGGGATGAGTTAAGTATCGTTGGTTTGTTTCAAGTTAGTTTAGAATAGACGGCTTTACATGAATAAAACGAACATAAATAGTGAGGTAGCATGGTGATCTGTAAATTTAATGGAGTTTTGTTACTGAGAGTTACCGAGATAACCATATTGTACAAATTCAATAAGTTAATGATATTATATGTTATACTTTAAAGGTAGATGACCACGTTATGATGGACTCAATAGGTTAGTGACCATAATGAATATCAAACCAGCACATCCGTCTCGGTCCAATAGGTTAGACCACAACCAAAACCGATCCAACTCCACCTTAGCCCACGAACAAAACTGGAGATTCGGGGGCTTCCATCATTCATCTCCCTAGAAATCCCAAGCTTTTGACGAGTGAGTTCTCTACTTCTCTTCAACCGATCTGTCTGTATACCTTTCTCGAAGACATGGCGATGGCTACACTCGCTGCAGCTCGTCGAGTCGCCGCACTCGGCCGATACTCATCCCCCAACGCTAACGTATTCGCCGCCTCCTCTCTCGTCCCCCGCCGCGGCCTTGCCGGCGCTGCAGGTAAAAAAACCTTCTCTCGCCCTCCACTTCTATTGGTTCTAGGATTAGATCGAAGAAATGTGAATAGCTAGATTCACTATTCGATGCAAGTTTTCCGATTCGCGTTTACGAACAGGAGCGGGACACTTTTTCGAATTTTGATGCTTCATTATTAGGGTTTCGTCTATTTTGTGAGATTAAATAGGATCAAGGATGAAATGGGTTGAGCAAAATTTTCAGAATTTCTTGTCTTGTTTTATTTGAATTTGTTTGTTTGGCAGATCACCATGGGACACCTAAGGTAAACTGTTGGTCGAAGCCAACGGATCCAGCTAACTGGAAGGAAGAACACGTAAGTTATGCCAAATGGCACTCCGTTCTTCTTCTTGTTTGGATTTGTGTTATATGACGTTACCACATTTGGTGTCATAAAGTTTGATTCTTGGGTTAGATAGGCATTTGATAAGCAATAAGCAGCTTCAGTTCCGGTTTTATGCTGTTGTCTGTTCATTTGCTACGATCTAAGAGGTGAAAGAGAGCATGTGGTGCTGATTCTTTGTCGTGTATCGTTCTTTGCAGTTTGTAATCGTCTCTCTAACTGGCTGGGGTCTCCTCATCTATGGGAGCTACAAGTTCTTCACCGGAGGGAAGAAGGAAGAGGTAACTTTACTCTTTCCTTTGATCTGATGGTTGCTAATGTTCAATGCTGTTTTAATGCTCAGTGCTGGATAATGATGTTTGACTCGCTTCTTTTTCTCTTTGGCTCTATCTGAGTATTCTGGTACTAGTTGATAAAGCTTTCGGCTTATTTGAGTTTGTAATATCCGCTTTATGTTATCTTGTGCACCCTCCATAGATGAGTAAGCATTGTAGCATGACTTCAGTTCCAGACTAAAACTCCCGATAAGCCTTATTGAGCATATCCTAATTGAATGTATATGTCCAGTAAACATGGTCTGCTAATAACAACTAATGACACCAGTTACCATGGTTTGCATTTCTTGTAAGATGTATGGTTTGTTATTTCATTATCTCTCGTTATTCTCTGACAAAATTTTCTCTTTACAGAAAGTTGCAGAAGCAGCACACTGAATTTCGGCCGCTTCAGTTCTCCCGGGGTGGTTTTTGATAATAATGGATTCAGTTTGCGTTCGGTGAAGACTTCGCCAAACTGTTGTTATTATTCATTTTTCCGGAACATACTATATAACCATGGATGTTGAATCTCGTTTTAGAGGGAATAGATAGCCTTCTCATTTGAGGCTTTCCCTTCATTACTCTGTCTGACTTTATCTTGTTTGAAGATCTATGTTAATGGAAAGGTACTTGCAAGTCCAAATAAATACAGCTTCTTCAAATGCATCAACTAGGTTCGTAATACAGCAATCTCAATGACAAATGCAGAAAAGAGAGGGCTTCCTTTCATTTTTCATGCTGTAAATGTCATAACCATAAGTACATCACCATTGATGTTAGTGACTGCAATTTCTACTGTAGCTACTTTCTGATTCTGAACGAATATAGCCAAGATCAGATTCTGAAATGCAATTCAGAGTAACCAAGAGATGGATTAGTGAAATGAAGAGAAGCCAGGGAGATTGAACACAAAGAATTGGAGACTAAGGGGCTCAAAGATGGGAGCCTGAGATGAGAGATCTGAAAATGGAATCGAACACTCGAAGACAGCTTGTGGGGAATGGAGTTTTAGGCAAAGTAAAGTTACAATTCAAGTAGAACTGTCGATCATCACCATTGCCAACAACACAATCGATGCATCAGCAAAGATTCAACATAGTGATATCACGGAACACGAAAATTTAGTTCACTTCATGTCGATGGCCAAGCAGAGACTGAATGAGGCAGAGGTTGACAATGACAAAAAAAAAGGGAAATGCTTGCTAAACTAGTGGTTGGGTACCAGCATGAGCAGCCATGAATCAGTAAATCGAATGCCAGTTAAGTTATCAGATCAAAGCAGGCCAAAACTGATCAAATCGGCCACATCGTCGTTAGCTGTTTGACCAAGATCAAGCTGAATGTGGTCACATTGAGCGAAACACTTCAATCACAGCTAAGGTCCAGAATTTCATGTAATTCGAGTGCGATGGCCAACCGGTCTGATCTAATCACAACCATTCCGATTTCCAGCCCTAATCATATCTCTAACGACTAGTACAAATTCCCAGCGCTAATCGTATCTGTACAGACTGATTGACCATGTCATAAAATTTAGAATCTATGGCTCTCTATCAAATGATGAAATGGCAAGTGCAAAGTGGAAAGAAAGTAAGCAACTTTCTCAAACATTTCTCATTGACCTTTCACCTCTTTTTTCATCAACTGTTCTTTGCCTCAACATCAGCCGTATAACCTACCGGTACAACAATGTACATTTTGTGGAGTGTATTACCTAACACTTTTTCAACTCTTCTTTGTATCATTCATCCATCAACACTGCTTCTTCCGCGACTCGTCAGACAACAACATCTCGAGCAGTTCCCGCAATCTCCTCGCACCAGGACCAGGCCGAAAAACCGAGTCATCACCACGCACCGAGCATGGATCCGATACATTATCCAACCCACCAATGCACCAGGCTCCAGGAGCAAACCTGCCTGTCCGGCCGAGGAGCTCTTTATCGATCTTATCCAAGACGGGATCGTTCTTTGCAAACTTACGAGCGAATGGTGCGTTGCTTTTGACCATCTTGTCAAAGTCTTTAATCGTCAAGGATACAGGGTGCTGCTTCGGCGGAGTATCCCAAGCGATGTAATGAAGGTCGTGGCCGATCGCTGTGCTTCGGTATTCATTGTCGTTGCATATGATTGTGTGGAAGTAACCTTCCGGGGAGGAGACGAAGTTTGTGTAGTACATAAGCATGGTCCGTGGGAGATTCTCCCAACCCATTATGCAGTATTCGGCGAAGGATCTTGTGAGCATCACCCATGCTGAACCTGTTTGGAAGGAATCCGATCAGAGAAAGGATTCAACATTTTTTCCAGTTTTTCCCAAATGCAATACAATGGACAAAGAATGGATCTTTCTATCACAATTTTGCATTCTCTCACTTCCTATGACTGTACATGACTATAGACCTAACCTAACAACGCAGGGATAGCCAATTCGAGCCACTTTAGAAGAACTCGGTGAAAATCGACTAATTATTGATTACGTATGAGTTATGACACACACCAAGAAAGAACCAATCTTTTTGTTATTCACTTCTATTTCAAGCTTTTCCCAAATGTAATACAATGGACAAGAATGGATCGTTCTATGACAATTTGACAATCTTACACTTCCTATGACTGTACAAGACTATAGACCTAACCTAACCGGCTAACAACGCAGGGATACTCGATTCACGGGATAAGCGCACCTGTAAACAACTTGAACGAAGTAGGAAGGGTTCGTCGCTGAGTGGTGAACGCAACTTCGGATTTTTTTGACAAGTACAATCCTGGATCAACAATTATCGATTTTCCTCTTTGGTTCCTGTAAAAAAAAAGTTTGTTCTATCCCAATCAGAAAAATAGTTTATCCTCTACAAGATTACAACTTTAAGAACTTTTACCAAATAGAGTGAGAAGTTTCAACTTACAACTTCCAGCCAGTCAGCTGCATGTTCTCAATGAAGTTGAAATTCCGCGACACGTTGGAGAACACGTACAGAAAATCTGCAGAAAACAAAGCCAAACGACACCTTAAGCGCTAAATTTAAGCCTTTGTATACTATTTGTGCAACTTCGATAAATCTTAGTCTAACAAAGTCAACAAAATAGCAGAAACTGAACTTAAGAATCCAAATCCCTGAATAGATATATTATGAAAGATAAGACAGCTGAATCTAACCGAAAAGATAACCAGTACTAACCATCTTGCGTAACGAGGGGATAATCGGAAGCGCTGAGATTGATAAACCAATCCCAGTCCAAGCTCTCCCTCAACATAATGGCAATAGCTTGTAGGGTGCAAGCAATCATGGTAGGCCCTTTATAGGTAACCAAATTCGACTGAGCCATCACACGAACATTGCCAACTTCAGCGAAAGTCGGATCACTCTTCACATACAATGCCAACTCCAGCCTTTCGCGAGGAGGAGCCTCGAGATCCAAGTGCAAGATGTACTGGTTTCTCGGATGGTACACAGCTTGCAAAGTCCTCAACATTCTACGACTGTCTCCTTTAGTCCCCGAAACGAGATAAGCCAGCTTAGGAGCTTCGAACTCCGAACCTTCACTAGCATTCAACCTCTTTCTAAATTTGGATTCCACAAAGTAGCCACCACTCGAACCCTCTGATCTCGAAAAAGATATTACCTCCTCGAATGGCAACTCGACGTCCCCTCCATTAAGGGACGACGACGAGAACAGCCCGAAAGCACTCCATAGAAACAAGGTTAGAGAGACTAGCAAGCTTGCAAAGAAAGGGACAATCCATTTCCTATCACTAAACACCCTTCCTGAGTGGGAAAAATTGGCATGCTTTCTCATTCCCTTGAATGGATTTTTCATGGACATTCACAAATCAACCAAACACCAATTCAAAAGATCCGATGACTAAAGTGTCTCACAAGCCAAAAAAATCCAGAACACTCATGAAGATCAGACTGAGCTCGAACCCTAAACAAAAGGAGTAAACTTCTGTATTCAATGAAGGGGCTTTCAATTGAGAAACCGCTTGGAGGAAGCAATTAAGAAAGGGGAATCCACCAGAAACGTTTACCTTTCTGTGTACTTAAGAGAAACCAGATCCAAAACGAGCAAGAGAGGAAATGCTTTGAGCAAAAGGCTTCAGAAAAAGAAGTTTAGCAACCAAGTGAGCTATTTGGGAAGGGGGCAGTAACAATCAACAAGAATTCATAAAAAGCAGCGGAGGAAATGGAAAGAATGCATTGTGAATGTTTGCAGAAAAATTTGGCCGGGCGGAAAAGAGCTGGGTTTTGTATGTTTGCTATGAAGTTGGAGACTTTACAGGGAAACCCAGAAGAAGTTGAGGTGAATGAATCTTCTTTTCGGTGGGTTTATTGTTTCTGTCTGGAAGAGACTCAAGTAAGGTGGTTGGGCGAGAAGTTAAGTTAGAAAGAACGAGAGGGAAAATGAGTTGAGACACCATTTTTGCATACTTGGTTGGACCCAACCAGACCAGTCATCCGTTGAATTAATCGGATATGAATTATTGGATGAATTAATTTGGTTATTGGTAAATTAGATAATAGATTGAGTACAACAACTTTGGGGTTAATGATGGATATAAGAACGAAACATGAGCCGGATTTGAATTAAAATTTATATATCGAGTAATTCATTTACGGTTCAAAGCTAAATTGGCCTAAGTCGTTACTCCCTCGAACACCTCACTAGATCCGCCCTTGCATATTTAGACTCAACAAGGAACTGAATCACTGATTGGACTAATCTAACTATAGAGTGACGAATTAATCGAATTATAAATTAATCATTTTACAAATTAAGAAACTGAAAAATCAGGTTAAATTTTTTTGAAGGTTTTCCGTATTAAGTAATGGTTCAATAACATCATATCAAATTAAGCAAACCAAACCGGTCCAACGAGAAGTTGGATGTTTTTTGGGTTGAATCAAACGATTCGGTCCGATCCTAACAACACTAATTGTGAGCAAATATTTATTGTTGGTGTTTTAATTTGTGGGGGTGTTATTGAAAATTAGCTGGCGAGAAACCTGGGGATGTTTGAAAGTATTAATTAAATTAAAGGATTTGGTGGGTCATTTTAAATATTTAATACCATAAACTTTACAAAGCTTTATTGTTAAGGGAACTTTGTTCTAATTTTAAAGATAGGAAGAAGGATGGATAACGCAATCAATCAATTAGATTAAAAATATTTGATGATGATGGAGTTTACAATGGTTAATATCCACTTTGGTCATCATTCTATTAACTTTAACAATATGGTCACCAACCTTCTTTTAAGTAACCGGCATACCGCTGATCTATTTCAATTGTAACAGTGTAGTTGCTCCGCCAAATTTCCGTCTGCAAACCTCCATTATATAAGTGGGAATTGTGCCTGGTGACCCTGAGGTATAGGGTTTGAATCTGGTATATTCCATAAGATGGACACTAATGTATTGTTTATTTTCTTTCTTCTATCTTGTATTGACCGAAAGTCTCGGTCTACTCCGACGAAAAAAAATAAAAAATATTACTCACGTCAACTCATCATTTATGTTCATGTCACCCATGTCCATGCCGCCTATTCTTCATGATTTTATCATTTAAAAGTTCCAGTACATCGACCATTTTAAGTATGCTTAATTCGTGGACGTATTAGTGATTTGGTTGGTGTATATAGGGGATGATGTTGTGGATAGAACTTCCAATGGTGAGTTGGCATGGATGGTCTTGAACTTATCGATCGTTGGACATGAAGTTGACAGAATGACTATATTATTGTAACTGAGATAAAATTAGTCATGTAGGTTACGTTTTAAAGGGTAATGACCACGATACATATTAAGCCGAGTTTGAGGGCTTTCTAGGCATTTTAGGCTCAATGCTTTGTTCTTGGTTTGTTGATTTCCTTGTCATCATGTGTTTTGAATGGGGGAGGATATATGAAAGGCTTATGAGAGCAGAATCTCCTCCTCCTGTTAAGCATTTGATGGTTGACGCATGCTCCATTCGTGTGTATCCTTATCTCGAAAATGAATTTATAATGGTTTAATATATTAAACTTAATATTATATAAAATTCGAAATGTATTAGATAGTATGTGTAAATTTGTGCTGACCTCACTTCGTCCAACAAATGGGTTCTTTCTTCTAATTTGGCATGTAGGTTAATTATTATTTACAAGTGTAAAAAAAAACCTTGGACTTCGGCATTTGCAGCCATCCAAATACTACTCACCGGCTAATTGGGATCTATATCTTTCTCGTCAAGGTCGGCTACCAATCAAAGAAAAAGACAAAGATGTTGTCGCGTTCGATTTTGTTTTTAAAGATATTAATTCGAAACTTAAAATACGTAATTATTTCAGCCCCTATGATAGTCCTAATTCATCTTGGATTAGCACTTTTCATTGATGCAAGCATGCAGAGTATGTGTGAACTCAAAGAACACCACCCGATTAGCAATAGAGTCCATATCACTAATTAATTATAATATGTATGTTGCAAGACGTATTAAATCCTAATTGAGTTGATCGAGTTAATTATAATTAACTATGATTATCATTTATTTATAACATGGTAGATTGGCCAAGGCAGACAGGTTATATGCCCTAGATCGCCTGAAAGAAATTTTTGTACTCAGATAATTAAGTTTGGTGGTTTATATTCCCCGTTCGACATTTATCGAGTCATATCTTTTTAACGATAGTAAATTATTGTTACGGCCGACTCGAAGCTCCTCTTGTACCACCATTTTGCAGCTACCTCGAGTTGTCCTTGAACATTGTACATGTCGACCCACCAGCAATTACAACGACATAACTACGATACGTCTATCATATATGTCACTTGGCCAAACTGATAGACCCATTACAGTACAGACATTAATGGAGCAATTGCTAAGCTTCCTCGCAAATTTTGAGTAAGTTTTACTCTTTTGCGGCTGAGATTTTAACTGTCGAAAAACAAACCAATTTTCGGCGGAATAAGCGATGGTTGTACGACTTATGAATATGAATCACGAGTTAAATAATTATGAATGTTGAATTACAATGTTTGCTAATTATGCTGAAATTTAGTATGAATTGATGTATATAAATATGATACTTGTCAGTTTTGAAAAAATATATATTATTTGATTTACGTATAATGTTAATGTGACCGATTCCTTAAATGGATTTTATAGATTCGATCCCGATTGAACCTCCAACCCTTGAACCGCCATCGGGTCTCACACATTTGTTAATTTGAATGCTGTGTTGGTGAGTCGTTGGGGTTTGAAACTGTGAGGCAATAGTAAGACTAAGAAGTAACCGAGGAAGTCTCTCTTGTTTGATTTGTTTGTCGGCTGTTGGCCAGCACTGTTAGAGTTTCACACTGTCGGTTTCCACGAATTACTATATATGCATAGAGTTTCAAACAATGTAACTTGTACGCAAGATTGATACAAATTTGTACCAAACCGGTAGGTTTCACCTCGGTTCGGTTGCAATCATGAGTTCCGACAGCATCGAAGCTCTGGAGATGATGAAATCTGAAGTTGATGATTCTTAATTCGAAACTCGGACGGCTGAAGAGGATTGAGATGGAGGAGGTCAGAGTAAGCTGTCCGACGATGAGAAATTGCTGGTTGCGAATTCGGTGGATCAGTTTCGAAGGGCTTCAAGCACAGCAAAGATTTTGTATTTATTTAGCTAGAGTTCAAGCCATGTAAGCTACCTACAAAGGTAGCTATCTGTAACACATTGTTTAGATTTGTACAGTCTGGAGTCTGAAACTCTGATGTAGCTTATAGCCTCTCGAACCCGCTTCACCGACATAGACATTTTGTTCAACAAACCATATAACGCATGAACAAACCGAAATTTAGGTACTAAAATCGATCAACAAAGTATTTGGATTAGTAGACAAAATAGGATATGAAAATATTTTTATAAAAATTATCATATTATTAGATTAAATAATTAAATTACGTAAGTCTCATCGTTTCGATCGACATTTTCGATCGACATTTTCGATCGAACCATGGTATAATTTGTCCAAGTTAGTGGTAGTTACATAGTTTCTGAGCCACAAGAAATGGGCCAGAAATCCCACAGCAAAGGCTATTCAATTTGGGCCAATTCAGCAACTCAACTGCGCCAAGCCCGCAACGCCACAGATGCCCCAATTTAAAAAAGGTACCCTTGTCTGCATCGGATTAACAGAGTCAGTACCCCCCGTGTAGTTGCTGAGGATTTCTTGCCTTTGCCAAGCAAGGGACATGCAGGCAAGGATGGATGGTATGTTTGCCGTATTGTGTATCTGCTTGTATTTGAGATTTAAGTTGCTTGTCGATAACCATATTTGCTGATAGTTGGTGACATTTGAAGGTAATTCAGAGTCAATGGCCGAGTTGATGATTCCCTTTGGTTTTTGAAGGTACCCTCCTGGACATGGTGATGTTGTTCCATCCTTGAAGAACAGCGGCAAGCTTGATATATTGTTGTCTCAGGTCAGTTTTTACGCAACTGTTTTGTATCTAACTTGTTAAGCTTTCACTTCAATACAAACAAGGATGGAGTTTTAATTAGTATACTTACTTCTAGCACAAGAAAGATGATCCCTTTGAAAAAAGAAAAGGGGGAAAGATTATGAATGTAATTAGGGTTTTTTCTGATCTAAATCAAGTGAAAAATCTCTATGAAGTACAAAAGCCAAGACCTTTCCATACAATCATTTCAAAATTAAGCCATTATTGCTGCTGCACTAGCTACAAGACACTAGCTGCTACATGTTAACAAACACTGTTAAGGACTCAAAAATGATAAGCTAAGATGTACAAAAAGAATGGTTGTATGCGGATGGAATGCTCGAGACTCGAAGTTGCATGCGCTCCTTCACTGACTGGGAAATCGGAGTCTAACTTCTGTAACCTACGAATATTTACAGACTAATATGTATTGGCCGAGCGCGTATCAGCACACTTCATAGTGCAGCCATCATCGCCTGACGTTTCATCTCTGCAGCTTTGCCACTGCCTCTGAAGTACATGTACACTTGCTGCAAATTGGATCCAAGAAAGTTACTTAATTCGGAAGCTAGTGGGAAAATAATAGAAGTGATGCACGGACCGAATTTGGACTAATCGAACCTGGATAACCCAGATGCTGAGAAGGGATTCGACTGTAAAACATCCAAACCCAATGAAGTATAATACCCCGACTAGAGCATTGGTGCCAAGAAGATCAATGGCAGGCAAAACTCCCGCGAGGGACTTCCCCTTGAAGATAATAGGCGGAGCAATAGCAGCCAAGACGCAAAAACCAATATGAAACTGCGTACGAATGGAAGCATCAGAGGGTATGTAAGCGATTTTTTGCAGAAGATTGGTCGGTTACTAGGAAATGCATCGGCTTACAGAGTAGGACAGAAAAAACCACCCGAATTTCAAAGCACTATCAGTCCTGTAAGCACAAAAGGTCACGTAACTTGAGATAAAAGGAAAGTCTACAAGAGATGACTTGAGTCTTACGAAACACAAGTTTATTTCTGTATTAGGTGTTAAATAGTAAGCACTTCATAAACGAAAAGAAATCGAGAGTCGAGACAGACAGTGAATCGAGAACAATACCTCATTGCACGGTAGAGGGGGCGATACCACAAAACATAGGCTCCGGGAACCCCAGTTACGAAGTAGATAACAGCGAAAATGAAAATAGTTGGACCTGAAAAAATGAAGATAACTTTCAGCACAAGCAACAAAGGCAATTTAGCTATGTTGATTTCGTCAAACACGAATTCTGCCAGTTACCTTCTCCTTTAATCCAGGCTGCAGTAACTGCAACAACATTCCACAGAAGACACAATACGATGCCTAACAAAGTCGTGAAAGCAACGTATTGTATCTTCTGTAGATGGATCGGTATCTCATTTGGAATATCGTGATGGATTAGAGGGAAAAATGGTGGAAAGTTGTTCTCTTCAATCACAATTCCAGCTGCGAAATTGATGAGAACAAATGAACAAACAGCTTATATCACAAAAAGGAACTTCATTTGCTGATGAAACATAATGTACCTCGTTTTATTGCATCTTCTTTTCGTTTTAATTCCTAACGAACCATAATAAAACGATCAAATCGAACTCGAGATCAAAATGGAATGGCAAAACCGGAAATTAAATACCTGTTCCCTCTTCTTCAATTCAGCCTCTTTAGCTTGAAGCTCCATCTCCTTGGCTTTAAGATGATCCTACATATGGAAAGAGCAACCATATCAATCAACCACATGGAGATCGAATCGGATCAAGAACAAAGAAGCTCGGTAATTGTATTGGATAATTTTGCATTATCCAACGGAATATCAACTGTGGCACTACGATCGTAGGGCTCCGGGGCAAGAGGTGCAAGTCTCGAAGATGCAGGGGCAACTCCTGGATTCTGCAAGGATGAATCCCTATCATAACGAATACGAATGCAACGTGCATTGTCCCACTTTTCGAGAGAACAAATCGAACGATTCAAGAACACATAACAAGCAAGTCCCCCCCCCCCCCCCCATGTATGAGCATTGTAGTGTCATGTTTTATCTCTAGCTATAGATACTGTGAAATGAAACATTGGATCAGGTACATCAAAGCCTGTTTACCGGCATGTAGAAGGCGCCTCCTCCACCGAAGTTTGATTTCCCAGATGATCTTCCCTTCGCTTGATCCTAAAACATATAGAGAATCGTCATCCCCAATAACTCGAGTTGATTCAAGATCGGTTCATGAATTTTGATGATTGGCTTTTAAGAACAGAACAAAATCAAGGAAAATTCCTCTTTCCATCAGATTACAAAACTTTACATTGCAGTAAAGAACCCAGAAACAAATGCAGAACCCAGAAAGGAAAAGATTCACAAAGATACATTAATGGACAACAAATTCGAGCAGATCAAACCAACCCAATGTGGAAACGAACATACCGCAAAAGGATTGACGTCTTCTTCTTCAAAAGGGTTGGAATCGTAGCGACTCATCGGAGCCCAGATGGAGAGAAAGATTAGCGGGAAGAAGAATTTGTGAATTTTGCAGGAAAAGTTTTGTGTTCTTGCTAAAATGGCGCGAAGAGCAGGGAATGGAAAATGGAGAAAGGCGTCAGCTTTATCTCCTTTTTCTTATTTTCTTTTCGATTAATCTCTTTTTTCTTATTATTATTTGCTAATGATTCTGTAAATTGCGGAGGAAATACAAAAGCCTTTGGGATTATTGCTGTCCCGGAGGAAATATAGAGAAAAGGAATATGTGATATGTGAGGATTATAGTCGGTAAAATACTGGTATGTTACGATATTAATAACATAGTAGTAAATTTAAAAGTTTTATATCGGTTATAAATTTTAAAAATGAATATAAACTAAATGATATTAAATCAATTGAATTTCTTAAAATACGTGTATTAAACATATAATGCGAGTTTTATATATGTTTAGTACGTGAAGTATCAAACAAAGGGAAAAAAATACACAGCTCTATAATATTACGAAAATGAGAGTTTTAAATATATTTAGTACAAATAATCGAATTTTTGCTAATTAGACCGAGGAAGCTTTAGGGAGGAGGTGGAGCACCTGCCTTGTGCAGTCAACCACAATTTTATCTTGTTTACGCAATCTTTTACCGTTAATTTCACCGATTCTACTACGGATACAATTCTGAAAAACCATGGTTGAATTAGAATCAATCCTTCCCCATCAGGTGCAGAAACTTTGGGAGAAATTCAGTCAAGCTTTTCATAATCAAGAATTGGCATCAAATTTGACTACACAAAAGACCAGAGAGAATGGTAAAAGAAATGGAAGTAAAAAAGAAAGAATAATGATTGGGGTGGGTTAAGGACATTCTACAGTAACAGCAATCAACTGCCTTGTTTCTTCTTCAAAAAAAGGCAAAACCTTTCCACCGTAATCGAGAGCGATTCTCCAAGCGTAACGAGGCTCGGAACTGGCGACGAATATGTTTACACGACGACATATGTACTTCTGGGAGAATTGGAGCCTTGACATTTCGAAAACTTCCAGTGTTATTAGAGGGTTTTTGAGAATTGTTGCATAACAAGACCAGTTGATCCGGGGGGTTTTGGAAAGTCATTCTCCGATGGATTCGTTGCTGGGACGTTCCCTTCTGATCATGTTGGTTAGATCCTGAACAACCTCGGACATCTGTGGCCTGAATTCAGGCTCAGACTGCAGCGATAAAAGAAAGGACAATCTGAGGTCAAGGTTTGCTGAAATTGCATTTCTTGCTAAAGAAGCAACCAAGCAGTTAAGGGGTTCTTACCTGGACACATCTAGAAATGATATCAGCAAAGTTGGATAGTGATTTAGCAATGTATTGTCCGTGGAGAGAAGGATCCACCATCCTCGATATTGCATCGATGTCGTGTAGCTGAGGGATCGCCCACCTCACAAGAAACTGTTCACCACGGTTACGTGACCTACACATTTTATAGAAGACATCAATCATCTATATGTATAAACCATTGACAATTTGTCATATTGATGTATGATTTGTTCATACTTGTCGTAGGATTTCCGGCCAGTCAAAAGTTCCAACATTACAACACCGAAGCTATAGACATCGCTTTGAGTGGTGTAAATTCCTGACTCAAACTCCGGAGCCCCGTACCCATATGCTGTTAAGAGCTGTCCTGACAACTGAAACACGAACAAAGAGTTTATTACTATTATCTTTGATGAAGTCGAAACGTGAAAGGGGAAGGCTTCTACCTGTCTGACTGAACCGGACGATATTAATGGAGCCAATCCACAATCGGAGACTCGAACATCAAGGTCATCATCGAGGAGAATATTAGCAGACTTGAAGTTTCTGTGTATGACTGGCGGCTGGCAAACCTCGTGCAAATATCTGATCACATAGAAGAAAAAGACAGTGAGATTTTCTTTCCACAGCGAATTTCTTTGATGATGATAAGATGATTCAAACTTACTCTAAAGCTCTAGCAGCTCCTAGTGCCATTCGAATGCGGGTGTTCCATGAGAGATTATCCTTCAATTCGTCATCCGTGTGTAACATATCCTGCAAGGTACCATTGCTGCAGTACTCATAAATCAGAAGCCTCTGATCATGCTCAGCACAGTATCCCATGAGCTCAACAACATTAGCATGTCGAATCCGGTCAATGTTGTTGACCATATCAAGAAACTCATCGTCACGCTGTGTCGAAGCTCTCCTGTCCAGTTTCTTGACTGCCAGAAGCTACAAGAAACCCGAAAAAAACATATCAAACATTGAAACCTGGCAATAACTAGTAATGCTTTTAGCCTCTGATCATGCTCATTGGCTGAACATATAACTAGTTATATAAGGTAATAACTGGTTACAGTAGACAATAACTAGTAGTGACTTTGGATTACTAGTTATAAGAGAAAAAATAACTAGTTACAATTTCAGATCCGGGGATGCCACATAACTCGTACCTTTCCATTCGGACGCTCTGCCCTATAGACAGTTCCCAGCATGCCGCCTCCTACAAGGTTCTCTTGAGAAAAGCTGTTTGTGTATTGCTGAAGAGATGCAATGGTGAATGTCCTGGCAGAGGTGACAGCATTCCTAGCTTTTGTGGAAGGCTTTGGAGAACTTGGTTCGGTAGAAGACACGAGTGGGTTCACGATGACCTTCTCGACAGGCGGTGGGGGAGGCGGAGGTGGAGGAGGCGGCATATGCATTATATCCATCGAGTCTAGTCTGCTCAAGTCTATTGCATAGTCGTCCTTCTTCGGTACTGCTGCTGCTACTGCTGAAGTGGGGAGTTTTCTTTCAGGTGGCTTTTGTGGCACCGGTTGATCTTTCTTTGCAGGGAGCATACTCTCCTTTTTATCTGTTAACAAATGATTACCTTGCTTCACTTGTGGTTGACTAGTTGGAAGGAGCAAGGAATTATTATTATTGTCACTTGGATGTTGTTCTCTGTTGCCAACTTGATGCCGTTTCGAATATCGAGCGCCTTCTTCACTTCTTCTACAACACTTAGGTATGAACAAGCAGCATGCCAACACAAAAATTATAAACACCGCTGCCGCAGCAATTGATATCCAAACTATTTTCTTAACAGGTTTCTTTCCACTTAATGATTGCTCTTGTGAAGATGGCCCCTTTGCCTGTTTCCCTGGCGTTTTTCCGGAAGAAGGTGATGTTGTTGATGATGTCGCTGGTGGCGGTGGTGGTATCGGTGTCCCAGGAGGCAATGGTGTGGCTGGCAGTATTGTTGGAGATGATGGTGATGGTAATGGAGCAATCGTCTCGTTGAAGGAGTTTCCATCTTTGCTGTGTAACACATTAATTTTCGTGAACAGACAGGCCCGTCTAGTAACAAGTAAAAATGAAAGAAAAATTTATCAAATATAAGAGATTTTTCCATAACTCACTTGAATGTTGGAATACTCAGCATCTTGTCGGGTATGGATCCGGAGAACAGGTTATTTTCAATGTTCCTATGCCACATGTGTATAAACAAATAAGCTAAAGATAAGAACTTTAGGAAACAAATAAACAAATAGTCGCGTAAAACCGGTAATTCAAAGACAAACTTAAAGAAGAGATGTAAGGAAATATTACAAATCTTGGAGTGGGAGGTCTTGAAGAACATCAAGGGTGCCAGACAACGTGTTATCCTGTAAATGCCTGTCCGATATTTGTTAATTAGCTCCATATGCAGCTGAAAATGATAGGGAAAACAATGTCGAACATCCGGATTAAACTTACAATGTGGTTAACTGAACCAAGTTAGTGAAAGAAGGAGGAAGCATTCCACTCAAATTGTTGCCTGACAAGTCTCTGCAACAAAAAAGATCAAGTCTTGCCATAAAATATAACAGCCATTAAACATGAAAGTATATGCTAGACTTTTGAATCAGAAACCTACAGATTGATCAATCCTGTAAGGGATTGGAAAGCGTCCGGTATCTCTCCACTCAACGAGTTCTGGTTCAGAGATCTGCAAGTAAAGGGCAAAAAGGAAATATGTATGAACTGAGTTTGCAAAGTTGAATCAAGCTCAAAACTAATGATGCAGCTGGATTTTACATGTCTGTCAAGAGAGTTAAAGAGGATAGAGTATCTGGAATGCTTCCTGTGAGATTATTACCCGAAAGGGAACTGCAAGAAAGTATAAAGTCTGATTCTTCCATTTCTAACATGCATGACAAGGACAACACCAAAGCCACTACCTAGCAAATTAAGCACTTTGGAAAGAACTAACTAAGGGGTCATACAGTGTCTGCAATGTAGGCGGGAGAGTGGACGGAATAGTACCACCGATCTGGTTGTTGCTTAGATCACTGGAACATCAAAGCAAACATAAAAAAGCATTAGTGCATAGAGATTGAAATTGCAGTGTTGAGGTCTAAATTTCTTAGTTCATGTTCAAGGAGGCCAGACTGACATGGATTTGATGGAAGTAAATGATCCCAAAGTAGTACCCAATGCACCACCCAGATTAGCCCCATTGAGATCTCTGTAATAATCAATCAGCCATTAACACCCTTAGTAAAATGACAATCCAAACAGTTAAACTATCTTGCTCTTTTTTTGCTCATTACATGGACTGTATCTCTGAAGCATTACACTGAACACCTTGCCAAGCTTCCCCACACGGGTCGCCTGCGCTGGCAACCCATCCGGGCAACACCGGACTCCCCAGTGAAGCATATAAGCTATTAATTGCAGCAACTAAACAAAAAAGCAACAATGCTTCAGTAAACCAAACATGGGTACATTAAATTTACAGCAATTGCTCAAAAAGTGAACAATTTGAAATTACCATCATTGTTGTTGGTAGCTGCAAGTGAAACTTGAGCTGTCCAGATTAAAGCAAACCCCAAAAGGAACTTTGTACAGATCTCCCAACTTGATGAGCCAGATCTCTTAAGTCCCATTTGGACACTCAGAAAAGCCTTCAACTTTCTCATCCACAGCCAACATCAACCATATACCACACAGTTGAGTAATCTGGAGAGTGAACCAACTAATCTACACCTGGAAAAAAAAACCAATAGAAGAAGAGGAAGTATTAAGTCGCATTCAGTGTGATTCCATTCAACTAAAGCTCAACAACTAAGAATAAGATTCCAAAGAAAGAAACTTCCAAAAGGATATATTAAACTATCTCCTCACTTACTAGTAAGCAACAGCAAGGAAGAAGAAAAAAGGTCGCAGAAAAGGAGAGCTTTTTCTTAGAAATTCTAAGCACAGGCAAAGTTGAAAAAAGCTACGAGATGGGAATGCTAAGATTGGGCAGCATTTTGTGGGGAAAGTTGTAAGCTCTGTCATAAGCTGAAGGGCTACGATTGATTCAGAGGTAACTCTGCCCAAAAAAACTGGTACTTACTTTTCCAATGAGGGGGAGAAAAGGTATGAACTTGGGAGAAGAGAAGCAATACCCAGAAGGAAGGAGATGAGAATGGCCTTGTAGATTGAGGTGAAAGAACAAATTGACAAGAAAACAAAAGGTACAGAGATGATGAGAGAGAGAGAGAGAGTTTGTAAACTGGGGTTGATTCTTTCTCTGATCTTTCTTCCTTTTTCCTTCTGGCTTTTTTGAACTTGCAGACTTGCGAACATTAGCTGTTCCTTTTATTTTCTTGTTTGTTTCCTTTTTCTTTCTTATTTGTTTTTATGGAAGTTAGGATCAGAAATTCAGAGCTCTTCAACCAGTTGAGTTCATTGAACTACTTTGTTTATTCAAGCAAATCGTTCAAAGTTGTGGGTTTATCTGTTTATCCATGTTGAACTTTATTTTTTTACTTCAATCTCCAATCGAAGTGAAATAGACTAGCACTCGTTTTAGTCGAGTCGGTTGACAATAAGCTTACTTTGGAAAAAAGTATTTAGACATATAATAAAACAACTACGAAAGCTACAACGAAATAGTTTACTTTACGATATAATAAAATTGAAAAAGTACATATAATAAAATTGTTACGAAAGCTACAACAAAATAGCAATCATCCCGAACAAAGTCATTGCAAATCAAATGTCAAATTTCCGTGTGTCAAACGGTTTTAAGTGGCTCGGATGAGTGAGGAGATTCGTCACTTGATTAACTACTTTTTAGTCTAATTATGCAACTAATACAACTTTTGTATACCGACATATTCATAATTGTGTTCTACTTGTGCCTTTGTTACTAACTCGAACTTGATGTAGCGCCTATCAACATCCACCTATTATATTTATTGTTATTTTCGGACTCAAACGATATCTTCTAAACCGGGACCCGCCCATGGGTTTGGTTAGGATTGAAGGATCAAGAGCATCATCATTCACTCAACAAGCTATATATCGTCTACTATGGGTGGCCAAGCCAAGTAGCCAACCAGCCAAGTAGCCAACCAGCCAAGTAGCCAACCAGCCAAGTCATATCCATGTGTTCTGGCTGCTGGCACTGCCATGCTATAACATTATTTATTTTGTTTTGTAGTCAGTGGAAATCTTTATCAAATCCACTCTAAATAATGTTTTCTATACAATTTCAAGATTTTAATAATATTTTTACCAAAAAAAAAAGGTTTTAATAATATCACTTCCCAAGGAATTGTGATAAATGCTTACAAATCGTTATTTGTTTCTGTATCATTTCTCTTTTAACGTGCTTATCTATCTTGGACGAAAAAATATTTATCCTTAATCTAAGATATATAGATGGTTATCGAATAGTTCTTGCTCTAGTGAGTTTGTCCGTCCGGATGATCTAGGCTCTTCACATGTTGATAACCAAGATGAATATGGATGGAATTAACATATGACAAACGGTAGATGGCCGGCAATTGGTCTTACAAGATAACAGTGTTGGATCGTCAAAAATCCATAGGTGAAAAGATATATGCCGCCTTCTTCCTGTACTCAAAGTCACAGTTAAATGACAATACTTTTATGTTTCTCGTATCTCTCTTTCCTCGTAAGCTAGCCGGCCACTCAATTATACTTCTAAGTTATAACACCCTTCATTGTTATCTAGATGGCTCGCGACTGGTCCTACAAGGTAACCATGTGTGGGCCATCAAAGGTTCAGAGGCGAAAAAATATATCATTTTCTCCCTAATGTCTATATTCAGAATCACCGTTGAATGGCAATATATACTTTTCTATTTTTCGTATCTCTCTTTCCTCATGAGATAGTCGGCCACTAAGTTATACTTCTAACACACCCTTCATTGTTATCTACAGCATTCGTGCAATTCAATCGCACTAAACACCTAAAGAGGTTTAGTCCAAACTAATTCCTATAAGCTCATACTAGTTAAAAAAAGTTAGTGGGCTGACGATCCTAATACTTCCGGCCGGTCCAATCGGATTCTCGAGGAACCTGATTCTTACGCAACGCATGCACGTTATATAATGAATTCAGTACATGGCGTATAAGGCTTATCTGAATCGATTCCTGCAGCATTGCAACAACAACAACAACAACAAAAGAACAGTTTGAAAGCCGGTTAGCAGATTAAAAGCCACTTTAAGATAAAGTCAAACAATTTACTTTATTCCGATATTCTTCTGTTTCCTTCCCCATTCATATTCTAATCCAAAGTCAAGTCTGGCAACAAGGTTTCATACACACAATATTATTATTACACTTCTACAGTAGAGCATTGAAAAGCCATCTATGTATGTGAAATTAGTCCGTGATGGCCCTGGCCAACTAGCTAGCTAGGTGACCCACATGTCCCGGCGACCAGCAACTCGCCCGGATCAAGGTCATCTCCATCACTAACGACGATCAGGATTAAGCCGCGTAGTTAGCCTGCTTAACTGTAGAAGGGCCATTCTAAAGCTTTACAGCGGCAATTGGGCCACTCATGGCCCAAATGTCGGCTGATCCTCTTTCCGTTAGGGTTTCTCTCTAAACGTCAGAGACGAATCTGATCATCCTTGACACCCCTAAGCCACTCTGAGCATGCCACATGAAGTTAAAACGTTAGTCACTATGTGCTCTATAAGAAAAGACCATCGATGTGGAGCTAGAAAATCTAACTGCCTACCCAAATAAATGAACAATCATACACTCTCACTTTGCCGAACATGCATGAACGACATCGATCAGAGTATGGTCTAATATCAAATTGACAGTAACTAAGCCATGATCGTCTCGAATTCCGCCTGGTCGTCCTCGTCGTGCTGCCTGAAGCTAGCTCAAACAGAACCTTCTCGCAGCACTCCCTCGTCCACCCCATCGGATTGCGGCCCTAAAGACCAACACCTCACATTCACTCACGATCGGGCACGATCGGGCACTCCGATCCTCAACCACTTCCGTCCGAAATGCAACCAAGTTCACACCCGAGTCCAGACCCACACCCCTTCGGCCCCAGCCCTCGTCCCCATACATGTATGTTAGGACACGTTTGGTGTATGTACGTAGGCACGTATATACATATATGTATCGTAAAAATCCAACAAGAAGGAGACGATATCCTGTATTGTTTTTTACTAAGCCACAGTTCGACATCAAAGTTGACTCTTCGATCGACCACCCTGACTTTCAATGAATTGAAAGCAAACTCTGTATGATAAGTATATTTAGCCTGGTTCGCGATGTCGGTCTAGTACGATTTGTCTCGTGTGTTGAAAGTACTGCGTCTCGAGTCTGTACGGACTGTTGGGAAAACAACTCAAGTACCATATCGATAAATTATGAGAAGTTTGCCTGATTTAAAAGTGTCCATCAACCAAATTAGTTTGAGGCCTTTTAGAAAGGAAACCCAAAAACAAATATGTGGAATTATGTAGTAGGAGACCTTCAAAGTGCTTGTGGTCAATTTTGACAGCCTACGAGTACCCGTAAATACAATTTTAAATAGTTTAGATATTGATAGAACTCGGTCCGCTTCGGACCCAAAAAATGACTCGTGTAGTGTAGTTAAATTTGAATGTCCATAACGTCAATTGGTCAAGAATTATAGGTACTAACGAGAAATTATAAGTGGGTTTAATTTCTTGATGGGACATAGTGTATGTATGAGAAAATTAGGAAGGAAATAGAGGGGAATGATAGCAACTTGGCCCTAATTTTGTTTGGCAATTTCTTAGGCTAATTTTGATTTTGATCTTTACAAAACAAGGAACTAATCTTTGGCATTATCCTTTTCATTTTGTTGGGGTGTTTTTGGGTGTGTTTGGATAAGCACCTCCACCACAAAGTCTCCATCTTTGTCTCTCTTTTCTAACCCTCCAACCCTAAGTTTGAGAATGAGGCTTGATACTATGAGTTGTTAGTTTTGAATAATCTATAAATCGTTAATTATTAGTGTATATTGTATTTTGATATTAACTGACGATAAATCATAATATATCTTATATTACGTTACTTGCAAGTTATAGCGAAATTAATTTGAATTTTATATCCAAAATTATAATAGTGATCATTCGTTAATTAAGCCAACATGTATGGTCTTTTTTTAAACAAGCAATCACATGTCATGTGGGATTTAGATTATTTGAGCATAATGATGTTAAGTCACACCATTAATTTTATTAGTGAGCGATATAATTAAGTTAATATTTGAATTTGCTTTGTCAAAACGTTATTAGGTAAAAATGAAAAAACTGAATAATATAGTGACTACAGAGAAAATTTCCCCTCCAAAAGGAACATGATGGGTATTTTTGTCTATTCAATAATTTTGGTGAATAAACCACTGACAATCAATCGCGCAGCTGACTTCCAGCATAGCTCGTAAACCCCAGCGGCGGCGGCGGCTATTATCCGGTAACTTCTACGGCCTGAATATCTCAGCAGAAGTTTACGAATCTTGGTTTGGCAACCTCCTAGATTACGAGGTACCTATTCGCACATCGTTCGGCTCTGAGTAGTATGTTTCAGCAAACATCAAGGTGTGCAAAATCACACCTTTGATGCTGATGCCGGCATCAAGGTGTGCAAAATCACTCCTTTCACGCTGATGCCGACATCAAGGTGTGCAAAATCGCACCTTTGATGCGGATGGAGGCTGTACAATTGCTCAACTGTTAGTTCTAAGGCTGTGTTTTTATGATTTTAGTTGAACGTTCTTTTTATTACCAGGGGAATGTTTGAACAAAGGTTGTAGTGTATTTGGCTTTACTTAATAAATCGTTGGGGGGGGGGTTTGTTAATTTGGTTCACTTATTCAGGAAAATGCAGAGGGATGGTGATAGCAGTGATGATGGAGAGGTCTACATCGATGAATCAGATACTCTCCATGAGGTTATCCTTGACGATGAAGGTGCCACTTCTTCTTCACCTTCTTTCGAGATCTTGTTTAGGTCATTGTTTGATTTACCTGTGTTTTACTCTCTTTTGCTTACTGATGTGCAGATCTTCCTGATGTTAATGATGAGGATGGTGAACAAGCTGGTTATGATGGTATTGAGCTAATGATGGATTCAAACTCTTTAAGTTTTGCTGATTCTTATGGTTTGAGTTAACTGTGCTCATGATCTTGTAATGTTTTTTCTTCTGTCAGAGGATGATTCCATGCACACTTTCACTGGCCATACATGTAAGTGGCCTTGTCACGAAGTTATTATTTCCCGTTGTATTCTGTCATGTTTCAGATAAGTTGATATGCAATGGTTCCTTGAATCTGTAGTTTATTGTGAACTCTAACCCTTTCCTTTGTTTTATGCAGCTGAACTTTACGCAGTTGCCTGCAGTCCAACAGACCCTTTACTGGTAGCAACCGGGGGCGGTGATGACAGAGGATTTTTATGGAAGTTAGGACAAGGAGATTGGGCTGCTGAATTCGGAGGTATGTAGGGAGCAATCCCTAGATTCACTTTCAGTTATTATCCTCTTTGGAATTGTCGAATCTTGAATTAAACCATTCTTTTGAATTCTTTGAAGGTCATAAGGATTCCGTTACTAGCTTAGCATTTAGTAGCGATGGACAGTTTCTAGCATCCGCGGGACTTGATTCTGTAGTTAATGTTTGGGATGTATCTGGAAATCTTAAATGTATGCTTGAAGGCCCTGTTGTGGTTGAGCAGACAGAGGAAGAAGCCGGTCCTTCTGCTGGCTTTGAGGTTCGGTGATTCTGTTTTTTCTGATAACTGTGCTATTATGCATCCGTAATCTAATGAGACTAATGGCGTCTTCTGAAAATTCAGTGGGTCAAGTGGCATCCTAGAGGGCACGTCATCTTGGCTGGTTCAAATGATTGCAGTGCTTGGATGTGGAATGCCGATAAAGGTGCTGTCCTCAGCGTATTTTATGGCCATGGTGGACCAGTTACCTGTGGAGATTTCACCCCTGATGGTACTGGATATTCTATATAGTAGTTGTACGCTTGTTGATTTGGTTGCATTTCTGAAATACTCACCGTTTCCATTTGACTGATGCAGGAAAAACTATCTGCACTGGTTCTGCTGATATGACTTTGAGAATATGGAATCCTAGGACTGGGGAGACCATACATACTGTAAGAGGTAACATATGGAATGGAACTACTGAGATTACTGGTTTTCGTATTGTTTTCATTTGTTCGTGCTTGTCATGCTTTCGTAAATTTCTGCCACTAGGTCATCCATATCATACGGCAGGATTAACTTGCTTGGCAATTACCTCTGACTCAACTCTTGCTCTTACTGGTGCTATGGATGGTTCTGTCAAAATTGTTAACATAGTTACTGGAAAGGTTTGGGACTTTGTTTTTTTCTTCCACTCGTTAGATCATAACTGATATAAACGAATGGTTTGAATGATTTCAATTTTCCAAAACAATTTGTTTTGACAGGTGGTCAGTACTTTATCTAGTCATTCAGATACAGTCTTATGCATCTCTCTGTCAAAATCATCAAGGTAAAATCAAAACCAATAACGATCTTTCGTATCTCTTGCGATCTGGCTAACTCGTGAACTTAATGCCTACCGATGTAGCTTTCCATGGGCGGCAACTGGAGGCAGGGATCAACAACTTGTTATTTGGGATCTGGAACATTCAGCTGCTCGCAACATATGCAATCATGAGGTTCTACTTACATTTCTTATAACCAGTTATTATTCAGGCTACAAGATCACTAGTTGTGCTTTCTTTCTTAAACCCCACTCTAATCAGGGTGTGACGTTATATTCGTTAAGCGCAGAGTGAAGTGACGTGCTTAACGTGGATAGGCGTGTCGAGGTACATAGCCGCAGGATGTGCAGATGGGGACATAGTGATATGGGACAGTCGATCCGGAGAAAAGGTGAAAACTTTCAAGGGGCATGGTGAATGCATACAGTCGTTGTCAATGAACTCGAATCGAGAGTTTTTGGTTTCGGCGTCAGAAGATGGTACTGCCAGGGTTTTCGAGATTGCAGAGTTCAAGTAAAACCTTCGTACACCTTTGTATACTTGATTGTTATTTCTGCTATGAGTTGAGTTCTGGCTAGAGATCTGTTTCCATTTAGAAACTTTGTTAAGATATTGTGATTCCGAGATGAATCGATGGACCGGATGTTGTGAGTGTATCGGCATTGATGTTTCTGAGTGTGTCGATGTGCTCTTATTTCATTTTCTTATAGTTCCCGAAACGACCTGCACTGTTTACCAACAGGCCCACGAAAAGAACAACTGAAACTCCTTGGTGTAAGCCCAATTTTGTAGGCCCATGTTAGCCCGTAAGCCGCAGCCACTCAACCGTAATCCAAGACCAAGACCCCACCAACCAACCAATTCTCACCCAAAAATCCAACCATTTCCTTTTGTACGTCTTCACCAGATCCCATAGCCACCGTCGCCACCGCCGGCGAAAACCACCCTCCCTCGGACAGCCATGAAGCCCCGATTCCACACGCTAGCTCGCTGCATCCGCTCCTTTTCCTCCACAATCGAGCCATCGAAACCTAAAATCGAGCAGACCTTATCCAGCTTCCGAGCCCGATTAGCTGCGGAGTCACCAGTCCTCTCCGAATTCGTTAACCTCCAATCCGACGACTCTTACTCCGTCGAGGTCGGAACGAAGAAGAAACCCCTCCCGAAGCCTAAATGGATGAAGGAAGCGATCCCGGGAGGCGAGAAGTACGTCCAGATCAAGAAGAAGCTCCGGGAATTGAAGCTCCACACCGTCTGTGAAGAGGCCAAGTGCCCTAATTTGGGGGAGTGCTGGTCCGGCGGCGAAACTGGGACTGCCACGGCGACGATCATGATTCTCGGGGACACGTGTACCCGTGGCTGTAGGTAAACGGAAGAAGGAAAAAGTTGGTGGAGCTTAATGGTTGGATTTGGCTATCTGACAATTATGTTTTTGTTTGGATTGGAAAAGGTTTTGTAATGTGAAGACGTCGAGAACTCCTCCTCCACCGGATCCGAACGAGCCGGGAAATGTGGCTGAGGCGATTGCGTCGTGGGGGTTGGATTATGTTGTGATTACGAGTGTTGATCGTGACGATTTGGATGATCAAGGGAGCGGCCATTTCGCTGAAACTGTGCAGAAGTTGAAGGCTTTGAAGCCTAACATGCTTATTGAAGCCTTGGGTAAGGGTTCTTTTTCAGACTTTCTTTTGTTATCCTAGGTAGACCCTGATTCTATAAACACCCTTAAACTCACTGGAACAAGTGATCCGAGTAGTGATTTCTGAGATGGAAAGTGAAATATACTGTGCCAAAGTTGAAACCTTTGAAGCCTAAGATGCTGATAGAAGGAAAAACAAAACACCACTCCTATGGATGACCAGTTACTCATGAGAATAGTTGATTGTAGTAGAAAATTTTGTCGATTCTGATGGTTGAACACGAGAACTCACCGTAACCGTTACCTACACTTGTGGTAGTTATTCTTAAAGATGAGTCTTTTGCTTCAGTTCTTCATTGTTACTTACTGAGACAACATTTATTCTTTGTTATAGAGTGGCTTTTCGCCACTTAAATGAGCAAACAGATTGAGAGGACTCTGAACTTCTTTCAGTTTGATCGTCTGTTTTCGATATGTGTAGTTCCTGATTTCCGAGGGAACGCTGGCTGTGTCGAGAAGGTGGCAACATCAGGACTGGACGTACTTGCCCACAACATCGAGACAGTGGAAGAGCTTCAAGGAGCGGTTAGGGATCACCGTGCTAATTTCAAGCAATCTATAGACGTTCTGAAGATGGCTAAAGAATACGCACCTGCTGGAACGCTTACCAAGACATCGGTAATGCTGGGTTGCGGCGAAACTCCCGAACAGGTTGTGAAAACTATGGAGAAGGTGAGAGCTGCAGGTGTTGATGTGATGACATTCGGACAGTATATGAGACCTTCCAAGCGCCATATGCCGGTTTCTGAGTACATCACCCCCGAGGCCTTCGACAAGTACCGAGTTCTTGGCATGGACATGGTAAAAAGCCTAAATCGCCCCCCTTTCTTTGCTTCATAACTTGATATTCGCTTCCTCGTTGATCGATATGGTTTGATCAGTATAGAGGACTTGGTCAGAGAACTCCATAATGCATTTTGTTTTGTTCTTTTCGTCTTTACTTGAGCATCTTTCGATGTTGTTGCAGGGATTTCGGTATGTGGCATCCGGACCGATGGTTCGATCGTCGTACAAGGCGGGTGAATTCTACATCAAATCCATGATCGATCAAGACCGGGCTGCATCCTCTTCGTCACCAGTTCGTATGTCCTGAACTAAACACGCAGATACATTCATTTTGGAAGATTAAAACTATGGATGGAGCCTCAAACTATGCATTACTGTGCCCTTGGCTGTAAATTTCATTTATGTTGTACCAACTGACTGCATATTTATCTACGGAGCCAATGAATAAGTAAGCGGGGTGGCTTTGTACTTTCTCTACAGCTATATATACCAGACAAGAACAATGTCTTGAATCTTTTTGCTCTTTTCTTTTTACCTCGTCAAAGAAAGATTCTAGAAATTTTTAAGGAATTTTATTCGGTCAATAATAGAGATACAACACGGTAAGCTAAGGCCAGTAAGGTCATAGCTCAATCAAGAAGATGAGAGACCGTGGGTGGTGGTCTAGGTTGGCCAACTGCAGTTCCACCATTGAGCGATGGTGAGTAGGGCGGCCCAGTAGCAGTCAACAACTGAACAGTTGATTGGGAGTCAGTTACACACGAAGGTTCTTCGCACCATGATGCCAAGCGAGCTTCATCCCCTCAACAATGCTGCGATCATGATGGTGCATTTATCCCAATTTGACTCGTAGACAACAACAAAATGAACCCATCACCTGCAGGTGTGGCATATGTTGTTAGTGTACATGAATTCGTTAGAGTTATGGGTAAACCAACTCTCCCTACCCTGCAGCCACTCGATCAACGGGGTCTGTCGAGCTCTCCCGGCTCTTCCCAGCCCAGTTGAATTCAATGATAATAGTTCTCAAATGTAACTATCTCCATTATCATGATTCTTACATTCTTTTCAGACAGCATTTGATTCTTACAATCATATGTAGAACAAAACTGAGTTTTTTAATCCGTCTGAATATTCCTTATCCACGCAAGACCAAACAGGCGGCAATCATTAGTAAACCAAACAGGCGGCAATCATTGGCCGGATTCCTTTTTCGTAACGCCGCCGTATCAGTTTCTCCGCCGATAGCCGTTGACTACACCGCCTCCACCTATCTTTTCCGCTAAATTTATCCTCTTATAAAGTCTCCATCACATCCAATTCTCTACAGTAACCTCTCCCTACTTAAACAATAACATCTCTACTTCCATCGCAATTCTACTCCCATCACAATTTCTCCCAAAGAAAATGGGTTGCTGTCAGAGTCAACCCTCCGACGACTCCACGGCCGCCGACCAGAGCAAGCCCAAAACAGCCGCCGTCAGCCCAATTGGACTCTCCGATTGGTCCACCACGGTTGTCGCCGCTCCGGTTGGTCAATCTCCTCCACCGCCACGCGCCGGGAACAACAGCATTAGCTTCGGCCGGCCGGCGGCTGCGAAGAAGACGAAGACGACGGTGATGATGTTGAAGAAGGAGGAGGAATCCACGGCCGTTAGCAGCTTCAGCTTCGATAAGAAAGACAATGGAAATGATCAGGCGTTTGGTAGTCCTTTGGCTTCCGACGTTTGGAGTGCAGTCGCTACTCCGGCGAGACAGGGTAATGAATCGACGGTGATAGAGCTTTCGTCGGAGATATGGAGTGTCGCCGACGCTCCGTCCATTACGTTCACTCCGACGGCTTCTCCGGCATTAATCATGCCTAGCCCGTCCACGCCGCCGAGGAATTTTAAGCAGAATCCGTACCTCGCCGGAAGGGAATCGGAAACAGAGCAGCCGCCGGCGGTGGCCTACTCTCCTCAGAAGCGAGAAACGGAGAGGGGAAGGAATCCCCGGTCGTCTTTAGGGCTCAGGGTGACGTGGAAGCTCAGTGAGGAACAAGAGGAAGGATACGGAGGAAGGTCGCAGGCAACGGCGGCGAAGGAGGGCGCTGGTGGTAGAGCTGTGGTTAGCTCCGGGAAGGAAAACGAAAGAGGAATGAAGGGCGGAAACGACGTCGTTACGAGGGAGCAGCAGGGAAATGAATCTTCTGATGGTTCTCTTTCCATTGAAGGGTTTGTCTTTCTGTAGAATTGTTAGAAATTTAAAAATGAGAAAGAAAAAACGATTTATTTTCAAGATATTTCAGTAATTTTGACAATTTGTTTCTTTTAGAAGCTAGTTATTCATAGTACATTTTTTTGTGTAAGATAATCAAAGGTAATTTTTTTTCCTTGTTGGTTAGGCATCTTGAGTGCTCAATAATTTGTTAGGCGAAATAAAGTTTGAATTTGAGATAGAAAATTAAAATTTATGTAAAAGTTTGAGTGATTAATTATTTTCAATATATATATTAAATATTAGTCAATTTGGAAATTTAAAAAGTTTTATGTGAAAATTGTCAATTTTGTTTGTTATAATCGATAAAAATTGTCAATTTTCAAATTAACTAATATTTAACTTACATATTAAAAATGGCTAAAAAAATCAAAATTCACTTTAATAAGTTTATAAAAAATGGTCAAATAAAATTAAAAATTATTTTTTTATATATTTTACTTACTAATACACCAATTTCTACGACAAAAAACCAACCGTTGAGCTTGAATCTCCATAACCAACTCATTGATATGTTGAGACTGATCGACATTTCATCTTATAAGATACAAACATATTAATACACAAAGTAATAATATACATTATTCTTTGATGAACACCATTTGGTACAACTCCTGATTAAGCTTGGATTTCATCCCATGGAGAAAACAGCCCGTCGTCATCCCCTTGCTTTATCATTATTTTTTGTTGGAAAAAATAAGGAGTTTGGTGTGGAGGGGTGATCTAGTTCATCGTGTACCCACAAGACACATTCTCTTGTACACAAACACATATCCATGCACCAACTCCAAAGATATATACATGGATGGATGGATGGATGGCTTTCATTGTTATCTTTCTTAATATTCTATTCATTACATCATCGTCTTAATTAATATGTGATTAAGTTATAGCCAGCACTACTTCTAATCCATCCAACCCCAGCCTGTCCATTTCTTGTTCTTTCTGTCTCCTTCTTGTTCTTCAACATATTTCATAATTAGGAGTTAAACGAGTTGTGAACTTATATGGTTATGAGTTTGTCTAATTAGGCATTTGCTTGTCATTTAGATGATAAATTACTCGTAATTGTAAGTTCTATCGGTTTTAAAAGCAATATTAAAACGCTAATGACCTACTTTCTCGTTGGAATTTATTGGGGATATAGTTAACAATTTCTAATAATAACTATATCGATCTTATAAAAATCTACATTTACTCTAACGTTAATTATCAAAATATATTTACTCTAACGTCACATATATTATGTCGCGCCTTGTTATATAATTTAATTCTTGAATATAAAACATTGTTTCATATCTCTCTTTACCTTCTGTCAAAAAACAAACTAAAAATCTCTCTTTAGTCGATCTTCACTTCATTCGTCCCTATATAAACCTCTCCAATGTATGATCCTTACCAGATCCACTCCATCTCTTCAATCCTCGCGAAAAATGGGCTGTTGGGTGAGTATCCACCACAGAAGAACCGAATCCGACGAGTCACCTCCGCCGGTGGACTATCCCTCAGTCCCCGACGACCATCAACAACTCCCAGTTAACCGCCCGCCACCAAACCTGGCGCTCTTATCCAACGTCCACACTCTTCGGTCCCACCTCGCCATGAGCCCACTTTCCACCCCGCAGCACCCGTCGTATCCCCGCCGTGAGACAATGCCTGCGGCGGTTGGCTATCAACCCCGATTCCGGAGGAACCAGGTCGCCGCCGTGTTCGACGATCTCTCCAATGTCAGCAAAGAGGTGCAAAAAAAGGGCTTCTCCACGCCGGACTTTTGGAACCCGATTCCTCCTCCGCCGGCGGCTGATGCCTGGAGCTCTACCGCTCCGGCGGCTGCGGCGCCGAGAGGGAGGACGCTGACGAAAAGTGAATTGATGAGTAGGAGAGAGAGGGAGAGGGAAAGAGGAGTTATATGGGATCCACTGAGTGAAGACTTTTCTGCCATGTCAGCAGGAAAGGAGAAGCCGGTGGAAACGACAACTAACGGGAAGTTGCCACGTAAGGTGACGTTCGGGGAGCTGCCGGGGAAGAAGGGAGTTGGAGATGGGCCTGGGCCTCGGGCGACCCGTCGGGTAGCGAGGAGTCGGTTTGGCGGGTGGGGCCTGCCAGATAGAGTTGACGGCGGTAGGTCGCCGTTTGGGAAAACTGGTGTGGCGGTGACGGTGGAGGGAAGAGACGGTGCCGTTTCTGTAAGGCAGCAGAGGAGAAATGTTGTGTACGATGGTTGTAATGATCTCATGTCCATCGAAGGCTTTGTTTTCTTCTGAAAACAACGTAGGGAAATGGTTTTTACGTTAATAAAAAAAAGTATATTAATAAAAATCCAAGTTCAGTTGTTTTCTTTAAATTTAAAAAATGGGTGGAAAATAAATAAATGAATATATATATATATATATGAACTAAAATCCAAGTTTTGTTCAACTCTTGTTTTAGAAATTGGAATAAAGCTGTAATGAGATTGTCATCACAAGGAGAAGTTTAGACTATTCAGTTAATTATTAATGCTTATGTGATAGCCACGTAGGAAAATATACGTAGTCCTAAAATAGCTAAACAGACACTTAAAAGTAAAAAAAATACCATGTTTCCTACCTGTAATAATAAAGGGGAGAGCAGCTAAAATAATTTTGAAAATCATCCCATTAAAATATCAGAATAAATATCGAAAGCCCATAGAAAAGAATGCCACGTAATTTTGGATAGATGATCCACACATAATAAAAAATGCCACGTTTGCATATAATAAAAAAGTGATATTATAACATTATCTTGGGGTTTTGACTTCATATTTCCACGTCACAAACTCTTTTTAATTTGTTCTTTCATAATTCCTTTCGGGAAATTTAACCACGTTCAGAAAGTTACAACACAACAATGGCTACAGAGCTCTTTCCGTCCATCGTCCTCCACAGGCTCAAAGCTCTTCCACCCACCATCCCCATCAATCTTCGTGTCGAACACGTGTACAATCGACGTGGCCCTCGTCGTCTCACCTGGCCCCCGATACCCCACCAAGAAGTACAGCTGCGCCCCAATAGGAGCGATCGTGAGATACATCCTGCGCTCCTCAGCAGCGCTTGCGCAGCTGGCATCCGAGTAAGCTGCAGCGTAGACTGGACACGAGAGCGTCCGCAGCCGCGAGTCGTCGACCACGTTCCAGAAGTTGAGATCCTTGTCGTACGCCTCGATGTGGCCTTTCCAGGCGTTCAGGCAGTCCCCCGAGCTGAACAGGTTGTCGTTGACCGGCACGATCTGGTTCGGCGGTACGTCCAACTGCCACATGCGTTGGAGTACGGTCCATGTGTCGGTTTTTGGGTTGTACACGTCAGCTGAGCACCTCTCCATCGTGTACCTATATATATGTCAAAATATAAATGAAATGAACGTGGGATAAGACAAAACATAATGATAAAAATTAAGAAAAAATCGGGTTAAACATTGGGGATCAATTCGATAATTCATAATTCAAATTTATCAAAAGTGGTCAACAACGTATAATTCGTTTAGTAATTTTTTTGGAAAAGTAAAAAACTAGATGAATTGTGATCTTATTGAGTTAAAATTTTGATTATTAAATCAACTCATTAACTGATTAATCTCTAATTTGCTTCAAAATTAACTTGATTTTTATGAATGTGATGAGTTGTAATGTAAGATAAGAAAGGATATTTTGTTACGTCTAATGTTTAAAATCGATTAATCAATAATTTAAATCGGTTAATTGATTACAAAAACTAAATCTCTTATTTATAGTTTATTCAAATTTATATCTAATTTCACCAAATTTTATCATAACCAACTGACTTTAGTCGATTAATTCACTGATTTTACATGCATATCGGTTAATTTTATAATTGATTTCTATTAAAATTCTAATTAACCAACCAATTATGATTGATTTTTCTCTAAATGATTATGGATTAACGGTCCAGTTTAAGTCTAACCCCTAAAATCAGTTATCAAATTTATAATAATGTAAGAAACTATATTGTAAAATCAGTCATTAAAATTAATAAAAAATTTAGAAATTAATAAAATTTGGACAGTACCAACGTGGACTATTCATCATCGAGTCATCCGCCCTCTCGGCAAACCCGCCCACCACGTGGATATTCCCTCCCCACAAAACCCCCACGCACTTGTGCCTACGCGCGCTCATGCTCGTCAACGCCCTCCACTCGTTGACCTCGGCATCATAAACCTCAGCAGTCGACACCCCACGTGGACTAGTCAACGAGCTCTTCCCACCCGCCACATAGATCTTCCCGTCCAAGTCAGACGCCACACAGGCGAAGTCAAACCTCGGCGTCTTCAACGACGCGCACTCTAACCACGTGTTACTCCGCACGTCGTACCGTAACACTCTCGAAAGAACCTTGTGGCAGACCTCTTCCACACCTCCGAGGCCACAGGCGGCCGCCTCCAGGCGTCGGATTTTTGGGCAGAGGCGGCCGCCTACGATGTAGATGGAGCCGGCGAGGGAGACCATGCCGAAGCTCTTGAGCACGTGGTCGTCCTCGACGCCGGGGATTGAGGTCACGCGCTCCCATGCGTTAATGGAAGGGTCGTAGGAGTCTATCCACGTGGTGTTGGGAGATGCATCACGTGAGCAGAAGGAGACGTAGATTCGGCTGTGGTGGGAGGAGGTGGCGGAGGGAGGCTCGTCCGGCCGCCGCGACGGCGACTGAGCTGGAGAGAATGAGCCCATTGGTCGATCAATGTTTGGACAGAGATCAGAGAAATATTGGAGGAAGAAAAGGTTATATAACTGTGGCGGAAGTAACTAAACGATGAATATTAAGCAATGGAACAAGAAATATTGGACGAGAAAAGAGATGAATTACTACGAAGAATTTTTCTTCTTCTTGTTTGATGATTGATGAATCATATGAAATTTGGTGATTAAGAACATTAGGTGTCCATTTTCTGTACATATTCGCTAGTTTAGACAGTCACGTTTTTTCGCATCACATATGTATGTATTACTTATTCGTATGTACTACTTGGAGAATATAATTTAATAAAGTTGAAATTTGAATAAGGTATTTTAACCGGAATAATTTGTTTTGAGTTATTTCTGCCAAACATCAAAACGATAACTTCTCAAAGTTTTTACTTTCATAGTACATAGAATTTGTTTATATTCGGTCTTGATCGACATGTCCATCATCTTGACTTGTGAGAATGGAGGTCGTGTTAAGAACCAAGTGCAACAATTCCACCTTCATGAGATCCACATGTCCCAACATGAATTGGATGGCATAGAATAGTAGAGAGGAGACCAACATTGACTAGGTTCAATAAACAATAGGCCAAAAAGGGTCGTCGATGAGAGTAAGGTTGTTAATTTGCTCCGGCAAAGAACTGTGTAACCCCAAAGTGGTGACTGAATTATCCACGTATGCACACCAATGATCTCTTGAAGCTAGTGGTTGGACTTTCTGGGGTTTAGGAATCCACTGTCCAACACAAAGCCTGCAAACAAAAGTACATTCGTTATGATTGATGAAAGGCGGCGGTATAACTTATGGGTGTACGTAGGAATCTGACTCATCACAATGATGTTTTGATCATAAACATAATGGATTTGATAATGTTGTTGGTGGATGGAAATTCGGAAGTATTGAGTTCGAGTAATTTTTTGCGAAAAATTAAAGATAATGGGTTTGGTTGAGAGGTTAGGTTCAAATCAAAATTATTGTGTGGATTTAGACAAAATTGATTTGATTGGGATAGAATATGAGTAGCAAATGACTTTTAAGAGACAGTGAATGAAGTGTCTCATTAACCATCAAATCAAGATACTTTGATCGGAAACCCATGTGATCTGATAATGTTGTTTGAGTGATGGAAATTCAGAGGTTTTCGGTTTGATTCCTTGCTTTAATGTATGTGATGGTAGGGCGGGTAGAAGTTAGTTCAAATCCTAACTTTCCCATGGTATATATCATAATAAATGGCGTTATACCTTCTCATTGGATAAATAGGAATGCGTCAGAGTGGTAATCAACAAGGTCCCATGGTCTAGCGGTTAGGACATCAGACTCTGAATCTGGTAACCCGAGTTCAATTCTCGGTGGGACCTCTCTTTTTGCATGTATTTCCTTCTTTAGGATGAAGATTTTTTCAGAGAATTGTGAAAGCTTTATCCGGTCTAATTCAGTTCGAATTCACCGTAATTTGAATCGATCAATGAAGAGTTAACAACTAACAACTTAATTTGTAATCTGAACTGGTCTAGACCAACACCTATAGCCCCCTGATCCATTACTCGGACTGACCATATTTCAACTATTCATAACCCATCCAATTCGAAAAGAGATAAAGCCGTAATTCTTTGTGATTCATGATTCGTGATCCTAATGAATGGTTAACTCGAATGAACTCCCAACTCAATTTCAACACTCTAGAAATCAATATAAAGATCAACTGTATTGATTCTAGTCAAGCTACAACCTTGTGGAATATGGACAACAAGAACACAATGATGACAGCGGCAAAACAATCTTGACCTGCACAAAGTTGCTATCTTTTCAACTTCAGGATCATAACAAACAAAACCCAACAACACATTTCAGCATATTGATAACAACAGTGTTTTCCCCTTGCCAGTTTTTGTTCTATGAGCTGGTGGGTCTTTCGTTCGAAAATCTAGGGAGTTGAACGAGTGAGTTCACTCTCGTTACACCTTCCAACCCTGTCCAACCTTCATCTTCAACCACCGCCGAGCCTGACATCATCCCTACCGAAGATCTCACCGTAACGTTCCTCTGCAGACTAGGCTCCGTGTCGTCCTGCTGCACATCATCCGATTCAGTGGTTGCTAGTGCAGCATTACTGCTGTGGAGAGCTGCAGAAGTGGCGGATGAGAAGGCTTGAACACCTTCACAGTCCGATTCTGCATCCATTTTGCCATCCAGATACAAGCAAACCACTGCACAATCATCCATCTTGGAAGTTGGGTACTTGAGCTTCCATTGCTTCGAAGCTGCATCGATTAGTAGCCTCGCAGCTGATGACCGTGTTGCAGCTGAGGACACAATCTCCACAACCTCTTCGTTGCTTAACACGTCCCAGACCTGCAATCATGATGCAAGCTTTGTTTAAAAAAAATTCTCATAAACAAAGCTGAAACCTTTCAGTTCATACATGGAAGTATAGAAAAAGTGAGAGATGGAGCATATACCCCATCGGAAGCGAGGACAATGAACTGATCCCTCTCCGTGAGGAGCCGGTGGGAGAACTCTGGTATGGATATCACGCCATATTCTTTCAAGCAGAAGTCTCCAAACGCTCTGGCCATTGCTAGTCCAGGAGCATCATCAAATGGCAACCACACTCTTGAGACTTCCGGCTCATCTTGCAAAGCAAAGACTCTACCTTTACACCTCTTGATACGCTCAGCCTCCCCTGTTTTCAGTTCATTTCATATAAACTTGGCATTAGAAATGGTTCATGTAAGCAAGAACTGATGAATTTTTGCAAAGTAAAGGTAAAAACCTACTAGGCAGATCAGGTTTCAGGTCAACGGTCAACTGGATGGCCAACATGGAACCGTTGCTGTCTTTCGAACCCATGATTGCACGAGAGTCGCCAATATAGCCCATGAACAGATTCGATCCCTTTGGAAAATGGGAAACAATTGAGAGAAACGGTTGAATTGATTGAAATATACGATGTCGAATCTGATGATGAAATACCTGTTTTACTATTGTGACAGCAGTGCTCCCACTGCAGAAGCAGTCCAGTTTGGGATGAGATTTGAGCTCTTTATCCATCGACTTATAAGTCTTCATAAACGCTTCTCTCCACAAGGAATCCAATTTGTCTTCAGCTGAACCGTCATTCTCAACTTCTGCTTCACATCCAGATCCATCTTCACATCCTGACTGATGAGAGTTCAAGAAAGACATCAATTTCACAGGCAAGCTGTCCCTGACCTTCCTGGCAACAAGATGGCCGTGCGGTCCATGGCCGTCAAACACTCCACAAAACGTCACGCCTTCTGACATGAAATCCTGCAGAAGAAATCGGAGAATTGATCAAAAGAGAGAAAAAAGACAACCTTTAACACGAAATCCCAAGGTAACAAAGTGACTGACTTAGTGAAGACTTTACTTACCTCCCATACAATCATTGCATCCTGATTTATGCCTTTACGTCCTTGCTGTGTGAAGATACATGAACTTCTGCTCTTTCCATTGGCAATGATCCTGTTTGGAATGGAGGCTAGATGCTGCAGCCCCATAGTATGATCAAAGAATGTCCCTTTGCCACTCTTTTGCCCGAATAACCGAAATCCCAGACGACCTTTGTCTCTATTGCTCCTATTGCTAAAACTACTGCTACTGCTAGTTGAAAAACAAGCACCCATTGTTTCGTTTGCTCAAGTGAAAGTGACCCCCTTTTGTTCTTGCCAGACCAGATCTCACATGGAGCTTCTCCTCCAACAGCTAGGAATGAATATGATCACACAGCACAGCTCCAAAAAGATTCCAACTTTACACCTCAAATGTGGAGAAATACCATACCAGAGAGTTCCTTTTATCAATCTTTTTCAGCAAACATGATCCGCCACCAGCTGAACCAAAATCAGCTGAGCAATTAACAAGAAAGAGAGAGAGATTAGTAGGGATTAATATGAGTTATTTATTTGGTGCACATTTTTTGGCAGACCCTTTAACTGATACGAAAAGTCTTAGGACAAACAAATGGACCAGAAATAAACTAGTAGTATAATAACCAAGTGGGAAAGGCTGTCCACGAGTATCTTGTCTTAACTTTCCTTATTGACAGAGGGTAATCACTATGCAGAGGTAAACAAGCCAAATAGAGACAGGAAACATGAGGAGAGAATCGGCAGAATTGAAAACCAAAACAAGAACATCTCCGAGGAACAAGAGGTACAAAATTTTACTATTCTTCAACAACCGGCCTAATGTATATAAATGGGGAACGAGACATTAACAAAGGGGCAATGAATCAAACGTTCCTTTCCCAAATTTGGTACCTAAAGGATAAGGATCACAGTACGGTACAAGGAAATCACTGTTTGCAGAGAGAAAACTAGGAGAGCAGCAATAGATCAAAGGCGAAGGAAGTTTCAAAAAGTGAGAAAGAAGGATTACCAAACAAAGGAGAAGAAATCAGAAAAGGACGAAAACAAAGGGATGACTTTTTTTGTTTGAAGTAACCATTTCAAAGGAGATCGCCTGTTTGGGTTAGGCTAAATTTGAAGTCAACGGCGCAAAAAAGGCAACCCGAAATTTGAGTCAAAGAAGTTGCCATGTTCTTTCCAGAAATGGAAACAATTCCGGACTATGGTGGGAACTTGAAAGTTGAATCCAACCAGGAAACTTATGAACAGAGCTTCAAATTCCGGCAGATCTCCGGATCACATTTCGAATAGGCATAAACACAAACAGGTAGCTGCATTCATTCAACAACGACGAAAAGATGCCAAACCCACCAACTGAAAACAAGTAATCATCAACCCACCTTTGTTGTTTTCCGCAAGTTGATCAGCTCAGAGGGTCAGAATTGGCAGAATCCGATACTGGGTTGGAGAGAGAGATAGGAAATGGAGTTAGTTGCAGAGCTAAATAAGTAAAATATACAATCTTTTTTTAAGGGAGAGAGAGAAAGGCGGTGCCTTTTGCATTGATTGTTTGAGAGCGAAACAGCAGGCGACGAGATTGGATTGGCGGGGGAGGAGATACGGTTGGGTTTGCTGGATTGTGGGCCCACCTGTGACCCGACCCGTCACTTGCATGGCATGAATATGGCCTTTATCCCTCATCCAATCCAAGAGTTACTAAAAGGTTAGGGTAACGTTGTAGGATGGGGTCTATGGGGTCAATGGTCAACCGTTGCGAAAGGGTCCATCTAGCTCACCGATGGTCCCTAATCCGAAAATAATGAAAGTTAAATGTGAAATATTGTCCCTGATCTCGAACCATCCTGATTTCGCTATCATTGAAGATGTTTTTGGTGTCGAGTTACTTTTTTCGTAAGACCTCCCCTACAGTAAAGTTTAATTAACCATCAAGTTCGGTATGGAATGGTATTGTTCCTCTACGCATAGGGACACAATTGCGATGTCGAGACTCCAATTCTTGACTATAGGGGAACAAAAAGTCTCGGTCTGTCTACTTATTAAAATGATTTAGTAAATCACTATATATAATTACGAAAGCGGAAGGAACGTTACGACATGCCACACGTTATGAAAAGTTTTAATAGTTCATATCATTCTTGAAATTCGAAAATGTTTGTGTATAAATGTGTAACTACACTATGGTCCGTACCAATTCGAGGTTTACCCCTATATATAATTCTGATGCAATCACAATTCAACTTTCTTTTATAACGGTTCAACTTATTGTATCGCAGGGAAGACTCACTAGTATACTCAAGAGGTGGTAAATAATAAAGAGTCATTATATATATAATCTAAGTTAAGTGAAGTCAAAGGTGTTTAGTTGGTTATTAGGTTGTGTTTGGTCATTTTCAAACACGTCACTTACTGATCAACTGGCGCCAGTTGAGAAATCAATGCATGGAGATGGACATGTAGAGAAATCAATGCATTCTGCATGTTACAGCCTCACAGGGCCCTTTAGGTTCATGGTCGGGACAAAGGGCAACACCGTCGGTTGATTTTCTGTATGTGCCGTGCGTTCCGGCCAAGTTTTAGTAGGTACAATCAGAGTTGGATCACTCTCAATTGGCTCAGTGCGGCTAGGATTCTGCTTGCTCCTATAAGCAGACCATGTGTCGAGATCTCAACGGCTATCTTGCATTAACGGTTGGGCATCGTTTCGATTGTATCAACCGTTGGGATGAGACCATCTTGTTTGAATGCTAGATTATAAATGCTGCTTTATCTTTTATCATAAATAAATACGACTTTATTTATTTTGTTAGCCGTGAGACTGTCATAACTTGAAAGAGAACATTATACATGGTAAAATAGAAATGTGTTCCCTTAGGTTCGAAGTTTGTAAGAACACAAACGCGTAACTTTTAAATCTAACGTACCGCATCATCGATCGTTAATAGTTAATTGGGTGTTAATTCAGAGACCAAAATTGTAGCCTAAATATGGACTAAACTACTATGAGACGCATATGATATCAGGACTGGGGTTGGGCTTTTATGATAAAAGTTTGCAGAATCTGGGCTTCGAGGCCCAAGTACGCATAACAAAATATGGATTGAGCTTCGACGTTTACGAGTTTGCTGTGTTGCAGGTTTGATAGAAACATGGAGGCCTAGAAGTACAGCCAAAGAGTTCGACCTATTAATATCGTGTGAGGGGTTTGTATTTGGAAAGCGAATTAAAATTCTATTTATCATAATAACATTAGAAAAAAAGTAAAATCTTAATTTCAAAATCATTTTCAATTGGATTAATCCACTGGTAAGTTAAATTCCAAAATTTCCAAAAACAAAAGAGTTCGACCCAACTCACGATGAGCTAAATAAGTGTGATGCATCAGTACTCAAGCTAGTTAGGATAATTTTTTTGTTTTGTTTTATTAGTTTTGTGTTAATTTTCGGTTTTCGTACTCTATTTTTCATTTCTAGTTGCGGTTTTCTACTTTTCTTTATATTTTGTTCGACCTTTTATTTTTTGTTAATTGAATTATTTTGATGGAAAGTAAAGAGTAAAATGTCTTAATTAATAAGAAATTCGAGTTCATGAAGCCTTATTTTTAAGGTATGCACCTTTTATCATGTACAAACGTTATTGTAATGGTTGAATGGTTTTAATCTAAAAAAATCATACTAGATTCTAAACAAATGTTAGTGGCGTTAATTTTTTTATTAAACCATTATAAACTATAATTGCATCAAAATTAAACTATAATTATATCGAAATTGGATCATACTATTTCAAAATTTTTATCAACTTGGTTAAGGTTTTTATCAAGATTCAAGACATGGTTAAAAAACAGAAAAAAACTTCATAATCTACCTTTTAATGATTTGAACCGGCTGACCATCTACCGACGACGACCCGACCGGAATGGTCAGCCAAACAAAGGTAGCCGCCACCCCCCCCCCCCCAACCCACCCACAAAATGAGTCCCCCGTTATCCGTTTCCTATTGCGACACCGTAACGCGGCGTCGTGCCTCCTCCAGTTTCCCTTTCCCGCAATCCAATCGCCATGCCGTGGATGGTAAGTCAACGTGTCACTTTTGTCCGTCATCATCGGTGGCAGCAAGAAGCCACCGCCGCCGTGTGTTTCGGGGCCGTCAGCTGCCGTAACGCTGCCGTTTTGCTATTATGTTAGTGTTCTTTTTTTTTTCTTACTTCTCCCGTCATCCACTCGTTCTTATTATTATGTGACTATGTCGTTGTTTCTCGCGTCGGAATGAAAAAGAAGTACCAGGTTGCTCGTTTCGGTTCAATCATTGGGTTGTCACTATGTAACGATTTTCGATTAGCAATTTCTTTTGTAGCGTTAACTCCCGATCAAGTCGAGACTTTCACGGTATCAATTTCTCTTCTTCTCCTTCAGACAATCTCAATGTACGTTGTGTCACATCCAATTTCACTCTACTCCTGAATGACACCGTTTACTACACATAACGATAGCGGACATACATACACAAAATGATTCAAAATTGATCCATTGATACCAAAAGCATATGCTTATACTTCGTGTGTTGATCAAGTTATACATTGTCCATGCATAGGTAACCTATTTTTCATAATTTGGTTAAGAGTCTAAACAACAATAACACTTTTTTTTAAAATGATATAGCTTACTGATCTAGATAGTTGTCAACATCATTGTATACAATTAATCAAATAATTTCATATTAATTATCAGCAAATAAGTTTAATTAGTTGTGACAGTCCATTAATAAGCTAGCTACGTCAAACTCTTTGATGGAGTCATGAACATTTGTAAGTGGATCTTGTCATGGTTTGTTTTTACACAAGGATGTCATCAATCAACCTTATCGCCATCAGTTTGCCTGTTCTTCTTCTTCATTATAAGTGTTAGTTTTATTGTAGAGGTAAAATAAGGAGCAGAGGCTAAGCCGTCACAATACGAGGGATACTGTGAGGACCCAGCGGAAGATTGTGACCAATATTCGCCACGGCATCAGCTACGTGATTACCCTTTCCGATAGATATGAGTGAGCCGGACTTGCTATTGACGTTGAAGCATCTGCTCGCATCTCGCCAGCAAACCCGCGTGCATGGTCACCTATATAAAACATGATATCATGGTAGAACAAGCATATAAGAATACACCGTACATGACAGAACTTTGGCTCCATTGCTCAAAGGGCTCGCCTATAACAAAATTTTACCGAATTATTTTGATGAGTGGTTCAATGTCACACTCACACCGTCCATGTCACACCGTTTTGAAAACATTGTAAAAATAAAGTATCTTTCCTTAGAGTTTCATAAATGGAGTAGGAAATGAACAACTCCTCATCCATTGAAGCGTTATGGAGAGGTTTAATCAGTGGGTCCAGAACCGTACCGGACTGGCCGGATTGTGAACCGAACACTCAACTGATCCGGTAGAGTCAAAATACTATAACAACAGCAAATCAGCCGGCACAACCGATTCAACCAGTGATATGTGGTTGAACCCATGACATGGACAATAGATGATTAGAAGCTCTAACCAACTTCGCCAACACCATTTTATGCTAATTAGTAGCAGTTAACAAGTTATGATATAATAAATGACGAAATTAAGTTCAACTCTCTTGATGCATACTTACTTGATTTGATAAAAATAATTAAAATATCGACAAAAAATCAAAATGAAATTCATAAATAATTTTATTTCATAAATTCTGATATAATATTTATAAATCATTTGATATATTATATATTTTCATTTATATAACTTTTTCTTTGAGGCAAATTTGGTCTGGTATGATATTTTGATAGTTATTATTTATTTTATATTTATTTAATGTTCGGAACGGTTCAACCCCGGTCTGACAACGGTACCACAACGATTAAACCATTGAACCTTATACCGTTAGTTTCACCGGTATGATCTCCGATACAGTTCTGAAAATATTGGGTTTAATGACTAAATTAAAATAAAATCACTACAAAAATATCTCAGAAAAAAGTTTGTATGAATAAAGAAGATTTAATAGGTACGAATGTGGACATTCGTCATTAATGCAAACAATATCTTACAATGAATTATCAAACTAAAAAAAATGATAACTCATAATTTAAACCGATAAGCTATTTGTCTTATATCGATTATTGCAATAAAAATATGTTGGATTTCAACTCGATATGATTCGATCAATCTTTCTTTTGCTCGATTATTGGATCCATATTTATGGTATTATTGGACTCATATAATTGATACCATTTCACGTTTTGTAGAATTTATTAGGTTAAAAACAGCATGAGACGTCAGAAAGATGTAATCTTGACAAAATGTTGCTTATCTTATAGATAATTTACAACAATTACGTAGTTTCGTATGTAGTTTCAACAAATAATTAAATGAATTTTAATACAAAAAAAATCGATATAATCTGATTAGATTTTCTCATGACGAATAATCCGATCTATTAATCTCGTCGAACACTCTTCTTATTACAAGTCATGTTATCAGAATTTAACATCTGAATCAAACCATAAAACCAGAGTGCATTTCATGATCTAATAATGGTAAATTATTGTTATTATTAAGTTCATGTTAACAACCAAAACTAGAAGTTAACTAAAAATGTTAAGAGAAAAAGGAAAGAAAAGCAAAAGAACTTAAAGAAGACTGTTTCAGATGAATGTGAAGGAAGCACTGAGGGAAGCACGATGGGGATGACTATTTCAGGAAGCGAAGTGTCCCATCCCATCACTCCATAAACAGAAAAACGCCGAAATGGACGGGTCGAATCGATAATGAGTTAAGTTTGTTCGGTTACAAATAATGGAATCAGGGTGGAGACTTAGTGGATTACGAATGGATCGTGTATGAGTCAGTCGGGTCTTTATTCACTTACTAGTTTGTGGGTCATTCGGACTATAAGTTGCCGATGTTTAATCACTTTAAAATACGGATTAGGTTGAGTTGGATTTTGATTCGTTTTTTTAGAAAAAAACTTTAACATTAGAACGGTTCAACACTAATTTGATTTGGTCCATCCCATACCAACAAAAACCTAGTCTATATTTCAAAACGGATCAAACCTCAAGAACTGATAATAACTCGCGAATTCATAACCCGCCAAGTAGTTAAATATTGTGAAACCCAATGACTAATTAATTAGACGTGGGAGTCAGTTGGATAGGTTAATAATTAGTGGATTTGTGTAACAAAAAAAATTGAACATCTTACCATTAATGGACGGAGTGGGTGTCAGTTTGACTATCAACCAACCAAAATTGGTCAATTAAGAGTAGTTTCGGTCAAAATATATACAAAGTCGAACAAAGTAGAGTTGGTTAAAAGTTATTTCGATAATAAAATCCATCTTACTTAACCAATTTCATTTCAACTTGACCATTAACAGATCGAATTTTACGAATTAATCAGTTTAAACCATTAACCATATGACCTATTGGCCACCTCTGACCTCACAAATGATCTACAATAGTCAGAACATTCGCTATAAATTAAATAAACACTTCATTTGTGTTTGTTCGTCGGTGTGCTAGATTCGAACCAGATACCATCAGGTCGTCGATACATAACTTTGCCACGAAAACAAATCCACTTGGACCAATGTTCCAAACGATCGACAGTCTAACATATTGTTCGACCAATAACTAACAACCATACTAACCTAACTCGTGACCCGTTCAAACCCACCACATGCCACATCAAACCGACCCACAACCCAACTCGATCACCCAGAGAAAAAGAAACCCACAAAATGATTGAGAATAATTTCCTTTTTTCCAATTCCTACCCAGCAACCACAAAATCCCCTGCATAAAGAAATTCCCCCAATCGGCATTTCCAAAACTATCTTTCCTGATTCCATCACCACCACCCCTCTTATTATAATTCACCTCACTCCATCTCCGTCACTCTCTCTATCTATCTATCTCCAACATCCCGATCCTCTCGTTTGTTTGGTTCGCTCTGAATTCCTCCAATTGGTTCAGTCTCTGTTTCCTCAGCAAAACAGAGCTGACTCAGATTCCCTTTCTCGTCTTCTTGCAAACTGTCATTTTTGTTACAGCTTCCTTCAAGATTGATCAAAGCTGCCGAGAATTGCAGTCAAATCCACAGCTTTCCTTTCTTCTCTTTGAGCTCCCTTTAAGTTGGGTTTATAAAATCCCTCTCTGTTTCAGAGCTCAGCGGGAAACAGGGGAAGTTAAACAATTTTCCTGAAATCTCTCTGCTATTTCCCTTCAAAGTCTCCTGTTTTCTCTCTCTTTCCTTCCCTCTGATTATTGCCCTCCTTTTTTTCCCGTCACGAGTCTCTCTGTTTTTCTAAGGGGTGGGAGAGAAACTGAGAATTTTTTTCTTCTTTCTCTCCTCTCTCTCTCTCTGTCCCTTCCGATTTTCCACATCTCTCTCTCGATTTTTTTTTAAAATAATAATGATTTTTGACAAAGGGTCAACGCAATCGAACCTGGATCGGTTCCTCAATTTCACAACCCCTGTTGTCGAATCGCATTTCCTGCCAAAGGTTGGTTCTTTTCTCTCTTGTTCTTCCCATTTCATCAGATTTGAATAACAATGGCGGAATTGGGTTTCTTTTCAGTCGGAGATTAGGAACCTGAACCGGCTGTGGCATCCATGGGAGAGAGAAACGGTGGAGTACTTCACGCTGGCCGATCTCTGGAACTGCTACAACGAATGGAGCGCGTACGGCGCCGGAGTTCCGATCTCGGTGAACAACGACGGCGAGACTCTGGTTCAGTACTACGTCCCTTACCTCTCCGCCATCCAAATCTTCACCAGGTACGGTTTCGGAAAACCCGGACCCGATTTTTCGCAACCGGATTTGGGTTCCATTTTGATTTGGATTTTGATTTGGTGCAGTCGGTACAACAAGGAGGAAACGGACTCCGGCGACGGGGATCAGTCGACGACGAGGGATTCGTTCAGCAACGACACGTGTAGTGACGAGAGCGACAGCGACAAGGTGTGGAGATGGGACGGGTGTTCGTCGGAAGAAGGAGACGGCGGTGGCGGTCTTTGTCATCTGATCAATGATAGATTAGGGTATCTCTATTTCCAGCATTTCGAACGGTCGACGCCGTATGGGAGAGTTCCATTGATGGATAAGGTAACAACACAGTTTTGAATTCATGATCTTTGTCATTAGTTTAGGGATTGTTTGGTCGGGTATACACAGTTGAATGGAAGTGCTTTCGTTAAATATATGAGATTTGGAGTATAATCCTTTTCATAATCTGATGAGAATAGAATTGGGTTACATTCCAATTTTGAATCCATAACTTTTCACATAGCGTAAATAATTATTTAAGATCGATAACCATCTTTATAAAATTAAACACCAAAATAAAATTAATGATCATAATTTAATTAGTAAATAAAAAAGTAAGTATCTGATCGATAAACGTAAGTTTCATTCGATGAGTTCAACAAAAAGTCTACAAAGAACTCAAATTTGTTTTATTTAGAATAAACCCATTTCATAATTTGATGAGAATCACTAGAAATTCTAGAGCTATTTTCCTTTGGGTTACAAAGTCTAAAGACTTTGCTTAAGAAAAGGACACCATGATCAAATTTTCCCTCTGTGTCCTCCACCACCAATGAGATTGAACATATTCCTTTTGATCTTCCTCCTATCCTTTTGTGAAGTGTGGAAGAGTTGTGGGATTTTTGGGGATTTGATGTCCACCACCACTTCCAATTTTTGTTTCCATGCTTTGTTTGGAAGCATTCATAAAATTGGGGGGGGGGGGGTTGGCATAGTGACATGGAATCACACACACTCTGAAACTTTGTCTTTATATCAAAATGTTCCAGATCAATGGATTAGCTAGAAGATACCCTGGTTTGTTGTCTTTGAGAAGTGTGGATCTCTCACCAGCTAGTTGGATGGCTGTGGCTTGGTAAGTTAGTATAAAATGACAAATTTAAGTGTTTTGATTCATTTGAATTGGTGAATAATTGTGACTGTGATTCAGTCAAAGTAATGATTTTTTGATTTCCCCCTCTAATTTTTGTCTTATAGGTATCCTATCTATCACATTCCAATGGGAAGAACAATCAAGGATTTGTCCACTTGTTTCCTTACTTACCACACCCTCTCATCCTCTTTTCAAGGTTTGTTACTCATTGTTTTGTTTTTCAATTTTTTTCGGTTGAAGGGACTGACTGAATGTTATGTAGGTTTTTAAATCATTTTTTGTGGTTAGGTTAGTTGAATTTATTATTTGAGCTAATGAATCCTTGGTTATACGATAGATATGGATGTGGAGGATGATATAGAGAGGCCGGAAAGAAAGAGAAAAGAAGGGGAGAGGATATCGTTGGCGCCATTTGGGATGGCGACATACAAAATGTACGGAGGAGGGAAAGTGTGGGTTTCGGGGAATTGTGGAAGGGATCAAGAGAGATTGGTGTCGATGTTGAGCGTAGCTGATTCGTGGCTAAAACAGCTGAGGGTTCAGCACCATGATTTCGATTACTTCACTGGCATTAGACATGGCTGAAAGAAAAGAAAAACGAGAAAACAAAAAAAAAGATTGAAAAGAGAGAAAAAGAAATGAAAAGAAGGAAGAATTTTAACCACCGCCAACGATCATCACCATCGTCGCAACCATCACAAGGAGAGGAGAAATTGAAGACATGATCAATCTAATTATTTATTTATTTTCTTTTACTGCTTTTGGCTCATTCGAGAACAGGAATCATGGAGAGTGAATTTTCCGTATGAACGGGAATTTATCTTGAAACGATTTCTCTTCGTGAAAAGTAAGTCGGATTGAAATTAAGAGTTTCGTAGTGCAGATTGATTGATTATGTAATGTTTTTTTTTTAATTTTTCTAGTTGAGATTTGTGTAGGGTTTAAGAAAGTGAAGGAAAAAGCACAGGGGATGTTTGCCTTTTAAAATTTGTAATCGTTATTATAATGTTGTAGGGAGTTTGATATGGAAAAAATGAAAAGAAGAAATAGAAGAGGATTTGTCGATTGGAAAAAAGAATTATTTTTCTCTGGTTTCTTCTTAGTTTTCAAAAATGGTTATTGATGGTTCGATTAATCAAATTAATTTGAATTTAAATTACATTTAAACAACTTAAATTTAGACAATTTTTCAAATTTCGGACCGAAATGCCAAACCTACCTTCTACCTTATCCACAAACTTCAAATGTATAAATAATTAGTAGGCCTCACTACAATTAACTGTGGCAAATCCCCTAACTCAGCTATTGGAGTTAGTGTTGACCTAACGTTTGGCCACAAACAATTTGCCTTTCTGTGGTCTACTTCTGAGTTGACTTTCAAATTTGGACTTCCAATTCATGTAATTAATTTATAAACCGTCTAATTAGTTAATTACGGATTTGTCCCTTTAGTTGGTCCCATAATGCCCAACCAATCACATGTCTAATCAATACTATTTTTGAACTAAGCCGTTTTGAAAATGACACAAATTCGTTACTAAGACATGTTTTCTTCACCCCCTCATTAGCTTTTAGTAATGAATATTTTCGAATTCACCCATCATACCCATACGACTTTTTAAGACTTTAGCCGATAGTATTGTTGTAAATCAATGTTTCGACGTTACTAGTATGTCGTGCACCCACTCAACCACTCATCTTATTTGAGTCACTATGTTGATGTGGGGTTTGGCAACCGTCTTTACTCATTGTTCGACCTATAATTTTCTCAATTAAAACACTTGTTAACTTGGCAATTGGATAAATCTTTTATGGTTATAATCACATTTTTTATGTTTGGCTTAGACTTTGAACATATACTCTATGGTGAAAGAAGCTATTTATTGGTTACATTTATTCTCCGTGTTTCTTTTGATGGTGATGAATTTTCGATATTATCTCATCAAACACTAAAACATTCAAAATTTATAGCTAATTTTTGTGTCCATCGACTCAAGTCAAACTAAAACGGTGATTTTTTGTATAACATATGTACATAAAATCATGAATTGAACATATCATGAATGTCCAATGACTCTGTTTGATGTGTATGTTACTATGTTTTAGTACTTTTACAAATGTAGTAGGTGTACAATCGGATGGAAAATATTAACTACCTAGATGTCCAATCATGAATAGTAGTAACGCATCGTTAATTTTTTTTATAAATGAGTATAGTATATTATATTACAAATAAAAGTGACACAAAAAAAATATAATGCACAAACCTAAAAAAAAATAAAATCAAAACCTAAATAAAAACAAACTACCTAACCCAAAACAAAACATATTAACCCATAAAAGAAAACATTAACCAAACCATAGCAGCGATCATAACTGCAACAACAATATCAACACCACACCAACACATCATCGTGGTCGTCAACAAACATTCACCATATCATAAAAAAATCAAGACAAAACAAAACCCAAAAACCGAACAAAAAATACTCCCAAACATCAAACCAACCATAACCCAAATTGAAAATACTGCCATGCCATTAATAAATTAACCTAGTCCTTTGAGGAAATTTTGATGTGTAGTTGTTAGTGCATGTTGGGTCAGTCACCGACCACGTAGCATGTCACATGCATAAATGCAACAATTATTAGTTATGGGCTTTAGCAATTTCAAAAGGTATGAAGAATGTAAGATAAACGAAACTAATCAAATCAACCCAATTCGTATTTAACGGTTGATAATTAAGTATTATTGGGCAAATTAGCAAACGGTTAGCCGAGTAGAACTCGATACCGGTACACCACCCCGTAGAGCAAAGAAGGTCAGTCGTCACGATGCAGTCAGTGTCTCTTGTAAATATAAGTAGGAACGTCTTCAACATCTGTGGAATTCAAAGACATGTAGAAAAATATTGTGATATGTTGTTTTTTTGGGTTGATTTCATTATAATCGACACCTGATGATTCCTTGATCTAACGGTCGGTGATGGATTCGGTTGGATTCAACGGTGAAATGTGTTCAACTTATTTTTTTCATTTTTTTACACTATCTTTCTGTTTCGAGTTGGTTTTAGATTGAGTTTTGGGTTTTTGGGTTTTGGATTTTTTATTTTGAATTTGGTTTAGACAAAAAAATGAAAAAAACAAGCTGAACACATTTGACCGTTGAATTCGGAAGACCCATCACCGACCGTTGAATCTAGGATCCGTCAAGTATACTGCAGGATAGTAGAATGGATAGTAGCAGACCAAGTAAATTTTCCATGGAACAACATCACAAGTTAGCATTAGCAAATACTCCCACTTGCTATGATGGACTGTCATTTCGTGAGAGAGTGGGTGGTCACTAAAGAGATATTGCCCGCCATTTGTTTTCAACTTGAGGTATGGATTCGTTAAAATATAAAGTGGAGTGACTGATAAGTTATTTTCCCAAAACATAAATGACCGAGAATGCTTTAAACCTTGTATAAAAAAGGACTGAAAGAAAATAAAGCCCATTCCTTTATCTCAACCACGGGATCCCACTTCCCACTGCCTCTCCAGAGTTTGATTCTCCGTCGTCGCCCCCGTCGTTCTCTGTACAATAATAGGTCCTTTTGAATCCTTTCTTTTGTAGAAATTGTTTTTGGGTTCCTCGAACTTGGTCTGGATTAGGGTTTGTTTCATTGTTTGTTCGCGCCTTGCTAAACATCGTCCTGGATTTTGAAAGAAATCGCTCTGACATTTGAATGTTGTACGTAAAATTACGCGAATACCCTTCGATATAGGTAAATTGGGTTCCAACGAATACGTTGTAGCTTTTCTCTCTATTTTTCATGCTCAAGAACAGATTTTCTGTTCAAGTCTTCACCGGGTAATTCCTTCTCTATGCTGACTTTGTACGATGAATCGTTTTCGTTTTACTCCTTCAGTCGAAAGTTTTCACCCTAAGTTTTCTGGGTGATTCATCGTTATTGTTACTTGCTTCTCATTGGGTTTTTACCCATTACGCGGATTTGGAATTTGGATTCAGCAGGATTGACAATGTCATGGTCTAGCCTTACTAGAGCTAGAAGATTTCATCAGCATCTCTTTACTTCTTACCGTGAATCGGTTAATCAAATTCATTCATTTCATATTCATTCCAGGTACGACGTAATTTATCTTTCAACTTGGTTTCCTCAATGCTTCCACCAAATACCACAGAAAACTTAAAGCGCCCTCCTTTTTTTCTTTTTGTCTTTCTAGGGTTTACAGCTCCAGCCGAGTAGGCAGCAATCACAGTCATGGAAATAGTTGGGGGTTTCAAAGATTTGGTTGCCTTCATGGGCAGGTCTGCAAACCTAAATACCAAACCGGAACCCCATTGCAAATGAACAGTAGTAGCAGTTTCAGCTTTAAGCGGTATTTTGCTGTAAGTGCAGCTGGTGGATCTTCTGCTACTGAGCAGAAGTCGAGGAAGACATTAATGTATCTTACGGGATTGGTTGTTGTGATGGTGGGTTGTACATATGCGGCGGTTCCTCTGTACAGAACATTTTGCCAAGCCACTGGTTATGGCGGTACTGTACAGCGTCGTGAGGTTCTCCCCCTCATGTCTTACTATACTTTTTGCTGTCAGCTTTACTCTGATATATGTTGTTCTTTGGTGAACCAGATGCTGATTCCAGTTCAATTGTTTTGTGGGTTTTGTAGACTGTTGAAGAGAAGATTTCACGGCATGCTAAAGACGGAACGGTGGCAATGAGGTATCTTGCTTTTCCAATATCTGGGTTCTGCTTGCTCGTTTAGTTTGAAGAAGATTGTGTCATAAGAAATGTTGGTCTTAGCTTTCTTATTTCTGGTAGAAGCGGCATGTTGATCAGGTCTCTTGAGATAATAGTAAGAAAGAGCGGAAAATAAGCCCTAGAGAACACAACAACCTAAGTCATATAATAAGCTATACATATATGAGGATTTATCGTAGAAATCCATCAATCATCAATGCTGGATCCCTTTGTTATGAAGAGAGTTTGTGAGCGAACGCGTCACGGGCCTCCGAGAAGGTTGAGAGGAACTCGAACTTGATGATTTCACAATGATTGAGTGATGGATGGAGAATATATGAAGGGTGATAGATATGAGCAGTAGGAGGAGTTTTTGACTGAGAACTCCTAACTCCCTAACACTTAGAACTTTCTTTCAAACTTGCATACCTCTCTTCTTATTTCCCTATCCCTTTAATAGGCTTACAAACGGAAAATGATGAACAAAATAAAACAACATGAATGGAAATGCATTTAATTATTATTAAAGAAAATTGCCACTGATTTGTTGATTGATCTTATCACGGGTCAGTTATCAATCTGTTCCTTGATTGGTGTTTGACTGTGAATGCATCACCCTTCTTTGTTTGCTCCGGTCTGCTTTCATCTTTAGACATTGAGCTTTGTCCTCTCTCGACCCTCTTTTGCCCTCTTTCGATGAACAGACACATTAGGACATGGATGATATGATTTTTTGTTTAATGTATGTTCTGGTAGCATTTTTCACATATGTGGCACTTAAAGTATGTTCATTGCTTTGTAGAGAGATTGTGGTGCAGTTTAATGCTGATGTAGCTGATGGAATGCCATGGAAGTTTATTCCTACGCAAAGAGAGGTTCTATTTAGTATATATTTATATATTTCCTTCTTATGATTTGCAGAAGCTGTGTTACTCAGTTTCAGAACTATTTTATACTGTATAGGTGAGAGTAAAACCCGGGGAAAGTGCCCTTGCATTTTATACAGCTGAGAATCGAAGTTCAACTCCAATAACTGGTGTCTCCACATATAATGTTACTCCTATGAAGGTAATGGTTTGTGTGACGATCAAATGGGGAAGGCTTGGTTTCTCATTGCAGTTCTGTTGTCAATTACTGGGATGAGCGTTGTTGGAACACATTTTGTTGTATTTCCCGTTATGGATTGCAATCTGTAGCAGTTGTCTTCTTAGCTGAGCTCCAAATTGCACTGCAATTACACTGGTGTTAAAATAATCTTCTAGCGTGATTACTGGTGTTAGTCATTGCGAACTGTAGCTCGGCTGGCCTCTTGTTTACAATCGATCTCCATATTTGGATAAAGCAGTTTGTGCCTCGATAGAACTAAGACGTACGACACACAATTCGTTATGTCTTGAGACGTAGAATCCCAAGACTAGACGATGTTAATCATTATGTCTTTTTGTTGGCTCCTACTGAATTAGTCTATGGTCAAGGTGGTAACTGATTATCGTGGATTGATCATGATTCGTTACAGGCAGGTGTATACTTCAATAAAATACAGTGCTTCTGCTTTGAAGAACAACGTCTACTTCCTGGGGAGCAGGTTGACATGCCTGTGAGTAAACTCTTTTTCATCTCCTTATTCCTTTTTCATATATCCTTAGATACTTGCCCCTTTCTGGTATCGGGGAATGATGTGGTTGGTTTGGTAACTCATTCGTTGGATGGCAGGTATTCTTTTACATAGATCCAGAGTTTGAAACGGATCCTAGGATGGATGGGATTAACAACATTATCTTGTCCTACACTTTCTTCAAGATTTCAGATGAATAAATAAGAAGCAAGTATTGAAGCTGCTTCCTTGCTACCACGTTCATTTTCACAATTTGTGGTTATCTTGGGCTAGATGATGTGCTTCAGTAGAAGTTTGCAGAAGAGAAGTAGCTAGCTAGGCAAACCTGTTTTCTAACTCTAATAACTCAGTTTGTGATCATTTGAGTTTGAGTTTGCTCTCTTGCTTTTTTTCCAGATTTGTTATTTCAGAACTGACCTTGATTGTACATATTACCCCATTTGTTTGCTCTTTAGACATAAGTCCTTCCGGGGAAATCATGATTTTTAAGAAAATTAAGTAGAAGGAAATTGAGTTGAGGTTGGTATACATTTTTCGTTTCCTTATTATCTAAACAAAACATGTAGAACGCGCGTCTTCATCCTGTTTTCTTCTCTCGCCTGTAATGTAAGTAGTAGTAATTTTCCAACCACATCAAGGTTTGTTTGTGCTTTGCTTGGTTTATTGTTGTCCTTTCTTCTTCTCGCCGGCCCGTAAGTAGTAGTAAGTTTTCCAACACATTGATTGGCAGAGGAAATAACAGAGTATACTCTTGCTGCAGCAATGATGGCAAGTTTTGGAGGAGAAGCACAAGCTGAGTCGCTTCCAGCTTGCTTGAGAAACAAGAACCTGTACTTGGCGAGTGTTGGAGAAGCACAAGCGTCGCTACCAGCTTGCTTGAGAAACAAGAACCTGTACTTGGGGTTTTATGCGAATGGTTCGATTGTTCAGATTAAGATCGAGGATCGATTTGATTTGGTGGGGAAAGAAAAACCATGCATCATTGAAAATCCAAAAATTCTTGGTCAATGGAATATCCACAAGGATGATGGTCTACCTATTGGAATGAGTTTTCTTGTGAAGGATTCTAAAGTTTGCAATCGGTGGTACCGACTATGACAACCCATTCAAGGATCCCGTTATTATTCAAAACCCACAAATTATTCGTGGATGGGATACCATCAACTTCGAGGAGAGTTGGAGGAGGAGGATCAGTCCAGCAAATGGTTGTCACAATCATCTCCGTACGAGTTCGTGTACGAGTTTACGCCCGGTGGTCGATCACCGTTCCTGTTCCTTGTTCACCTTCTTCAGTACCTGAGCTGCCTATCAGAATGAAATCTCCAAACATTGTGACGCATATGGGGGAAACGTACCTGTTTTATTCACATGGAATGCTGTTTACTCATGCATTTGTTTCTGCTCAGCACAACGATTCATTCTTGGAGAACTGCTTGTTTGTATTGGGAAAGGATGGTATGAATTGGGAGAGTCTTCCTCATCCTCCTCGTCCTCCTCCCTTTAGCAAAGACTTGTTCTGTTTCATGATGGATTTTGTTGGTGCCATTGGGAGCAAGCTGTATGTGAGGGCTGCAAACAGCTTGTTTGGCTATGATGTTAAGAATCGACAGTAGGAAGACAAGACTGGGCTTCAATGGATACTTCCAGGCTCGATAACCTTGTTGTCATTATCTGTGACAGCAACAGAGGCAATGTGGGAATCGTCTTATGTTGTCGAGCTCTACGATGGGAATCATATAATCTATGCTTCATTGGTAGATGAAGATGAGAAAGCATCAGCAATTCAACTTATTCATGAAACAACGGGAGAATATACTGGCATACCCGATTTCAAACTGATTGAGCTGGATGCAGCAGGCAGCACATTTGCGCTGGTGTATTCCTCATGTCTCGAGATGATTGAATTGACAGTGGTTAGGGTGTCTTTGAAGTTACCCTACTTTGGCAAGCTAGCGGAGGAGGAAACGACGGAAATTGCATGGAGAAAATGAGTTTTTGAGGGCTGAGGTGCTGGTGAACCGATCATGCTGGAAAAGGGACAGAGATTGTAAGAAGAAGATGAGGTTTTGAAGTCTGAGGTCCTGGTGAACCGCCAGTATGCAACGGAGAATGAATTCGACTTCCATGCTTGGTCTATTGGTGCCGCGTTCTTCTACTAGGGGGATGTCAACGATAGGTTCAGGTTCCATGGGAAGCAAGCAAGGTATCGGTTAATATGTATGAACTGCAATGTAAGATCATCCACAATGTAATCTCATTGATGTGGATGCTTTTAACTCGATTATATGATCATCAATGTGTTGTTTTGACTTACTGTAATGTTAGAGCCTCTTACTGTGGTGTACATCACCATGAATTGAAAGATGGATACGTGCCATCGTCGAAAAGGATGAAAGTGAAAGGAAAGGAAATTTGAATGGGAACGGTGCGTTGCCCTCTTATCCACTGCACTTTCTGTCTTGTCTCATCTCCTCGTATCCCCACTTGACAACCAACGTGATAAGTTAAGGGTGGTCGGTTTACAACTGGACCCGCCACCCACCAGTTAATCAAATCTTCAATCTGGTTCCTCCATTGCTATAATTATCTATTGGACTAAGGTCTGATTGCATTAAAGGGTAAGATAAAAGAATCCGAAAGTGAGTCGAATTTTCATTTATAGAGTTGTGTATTGGTCATTCGAAAATATCGAATTTGACTTCAGTTACATTTCACGTACGCACCGAGAGGTCCAATCGAACAAAGAAAAGAGGAAATGATAGAGAACTTTCCTTCCGCTATGTGGTTAAGGAACTAAGAATTATTGGTTTTACATGCTTATTTTCCGACCGTTCGACTAAACTGAACTCTGGCCTTGCTTTAGGGACATGTTTCCATGCAAAGGCGGTTCATTCATGTAGACGCAACGTGAAGTTTTTTTCGAAGAGACTATTTCACAATTTCCCGATTGGTCCATTTGCTTCCGGTCGGGTCGAACGCGCCGCGTTCATATGGTTGCCGGCTGCCGACATCTAGAAGACTAAACCTTTAAAAAATTAAAATTAACGAAGAAAAAAAAGTAAAAAGAGAACCCGAAGCAGCAACGCAACCACGTCATCCCTTTGGTACAGTACTGACCTTGACCCGCCATCATCATCTTCCCATTGATTAATTCAATCATTCAACTGTTCCTTTTCTCTACTGCTCTTTAACTCCGCTCTTCCCTTCTACTTTCCTCATCTCAATACCCTTCTCAGCCCCATCTTCCCACCGATTCTCCGCTTTTTGCACAATTGCACTTACAACCGCAGTTCTTCACTGATTCCGTCGGGGAGCCGCTCTTGACGTAGATAAAGTGAGTCTCTTCTTCTTCTTGTACTCCCACGCGTGCTTCGTTTTGCTTTGATCGTGCCCTTAATTTGACACTTCAGAGCTTAGATCTGAAGCTTTGTGGGTTTGTTCGTACTGATCGTGATTAATCGGATTAAGTAGCTCCAGTAGTAGTTGCTTCTGCTTCAGTGTTTAACGTGACGGATTAACAGATCATGCTGATGTTCATTCGTCAGACTTCAATTAAAGTTTTAAATTTTGATCAGTCTTGTGATTGGTCGATGAGCTGGTTGGTTAAACTAAAGGGTCTAAGCATTTGAGCATGATCTCGAAGTTGGAATTCAGTCACTGTCATCCTGTGCTACCTTCCCCTGCCGAGTGAACTTGTAGCGAGTCGTCTTATGAGAAAATTTACTGGTTAAGCTTGATTTTTAATCGAATTGGAAGATTTGTTGATCATGGTTTTAATCTGTGATTCTTATTCGGTGGCTCTAAAGGCGCGAAGATTGATTTATTGTTCTCGTTGTTCTTCCATTAGTTTATTATCTTATGACTGAGAATGTTCTTCTGCCATTTGTTATTATAATCTCTGTGTCTTCCAAATTTTTGGGATTATCTTATGATGGGGAAATCAGTTTGACCGGTATTGTTGTTTGGAAAATTATCAACCCAATACGACGCCGTCCCGGTATACTAATATTGTATATGAAATTCCTTCAGAGGTCCTCTTATAGGACTAACTAATGACATGAAGCTTAGGACTTTCATAAAAATGTTATAAACCCTGTTCAAAATGTGATGAACTGTGGTAGTACTTTAGCATTTGCTTGTCCATACGAGATTTCGCTCATCGATACGATGCCTTCTTGCTGTCATTGCCAACATGTGTCACAACTTCGGTGCTGGTTGTTTGGTTAGAGGTTCGCTTTGTGCATCTCTCATCCTAGACAATGCATTTTTCTTGCTGATGCTGTTTTGTCCAGTATGTGTCACGTTTTTCCTCCTCCCATAGTGCCCTTTTATGCTCCACACTTTCCTTCATTGCTCTCGTTTTATCCGTTTCATTCAGCTTCGGAACTCTTTCATCTGTTCTGTAGCTTGTTTCTTGATTTGTTGATTTACTTTGTGGCATTGGCAGGGTAAGAAAATGGCGCAATTCCTTGTGCACGGTACTTTACATGTTACCATCTTTGAGGTGGATAAGCTTCCCGGCGCTGACAGCCATAGGCCCAATTTCTTTAAGAAGGTATTGTCATTTCCCGAGCTTGTGCTGTATTGTCTTGTGGAAGTTGTTCTTGCTTGAGCTTTGGCTATGGTCCTCTTTGGAGCAGTGTCTTGCTTTATGGGAGATCTTTCATCGTTTTATTCCCCATTGTGATTGCGTTCATGATGCAGTTTACATGCTTGTGTTTCTGATTATTCCCCTGTTTTAGCTATTTGCTTGCTTATACACTTTGACTTGTTCTTATCTAGAATGACTGGTGTAGTGTCCAATTCACTGTTTTTCGAGTTTCTGAGGCAAGATGTTGCTTGTGCAGCTTGTTGATAACATTGGAGAGAAAGTTGGGATTGGAAACGGGATAAGCAAACTCTATGCAACCATTGACATGGAGAAGGCTAGGGTTGGGAGAACCAGAATTATTGAAAATGAGTACAAAAACCCGAGGTGGTATGAATCTTTCCATATTTACACTGCGCACATGGCTTCGAATGTCATATTCACAGTCAAGGATGACAATCCAATCGGGGCGACATTGATTGGACGAGCATATGTACCTGTTTCCGAGATACTGGATGGGGAAGAGGTAGATCGATGGGTTGAGATATTGGATGAGGATAAAAACCCAATCGAGGCTGGTTCTAAGATCCATGTGAAGCTTCAGTACTTTGATGTGACCAAAGACCGCAATTGGGGTCTAGGAATCAAAAGTCCGAAGTTTCCTGGCGTGCCTTACACATTCACCTCTCAGAGACAAGGCTGTAAAGTTTCTCTGTACCAGGATGCTCATGTCCCTGACAACTTCATTCCTAAGATCCCTCTTGCAGGAGGCAATTTCTATGAGCCCCATAAGTGTTGGGAAGATATATTTGATGCGATAACAAATGCTAAGCACTTCATCTACATTACTGGTTGGTCTGTTTATACTGAAATCAGCTTAATAAGGGATTCCAGGAGGCCGAAGCCCGGGGGAGAGATTATGCTTGGTGAACTGCTAAAGAAGAAGGCAAGTGAAGGTGTTAGGGTCCTTATGCTTGTTTGGGATGACAGAACATCTGTTAAGCTGCTTAAAAAGGACGGTCTGATGGCCACCCATGATGAAGAAACCATGCAGTACTTCCAAAACACTGACGTAAACTGCGTTCTGTGTCCTCGAAATCCCGACGATGGCGGTAGCTTCGTTCAAGATCTTCAGATCTCGACAATGTTCACTCATCACCAGAAGATTGTTGTGGTCGACCATGACATGCCTAATGGAAGCTCAGAAAGGAGGAGAATTGTTAGTTTTGTCGGTGGCATTGATCTGTGTGACGGTAGGTACGATACCCCCTTCCACTCAGTGTTCAGGACATTGGACACGGCTCACCACGACGACTTCCATCAACCCAACTTCGAAGGTGCTTCTATCACGAAGGGTGGCCCTAGAGAACCGTGGCATGACATCCACTCCCGTCTAGAAGGACCGGTTGCCTGGGATGTTCTGTTCAACTTTGAGCAAAGGTGGAAGAAGCAAGGTGGTAAAGATTTGCTTGTTCAGCTGAGGGATCTTGAAGACGTCATCATCCCACCATCCCCGGTTACCTTTGATGATGATCGTGAAACGTGGAATGTCCAGGTGTTCAGGTCCATCGATGGCGGGGCAGCATTTGGCTTCCCCGAAACTCCTGAAGATGCAGCTAGAGCTGGACTCGTCAGCGGAAAGGATAACATCATCGACAGAAGTATTCAGGATGCATACATCAACGCCATCCGACGCGCAAAGAACTTCATCTACATCGAAAACCAGTACTTCCTCGGGAGTTGCTACGGCTGGTATGGCGATGACATCAATCTCGGTGACATTGGTTGCTTGCATTTGATTCCTAAGGAGCTTTCACTTAAGATAGTTAGCAAGATAGAGGCAGGTGAAAGGTTTACTGTGTATGTAGTTGTTCCGATGTGGCCGGAGGGCATCCCGGAGAGTGCATCGGTTCAGGCCATCTTAGATTGGCAGAGGAGGACTATGGATATGATGTATCGAGATATCGTCCAGGCTCTCAAAGCTAGGGGCACCGTGGAGGACCCTCGGAACTACTTGACATTCTTCTGTCTTGGCAACCGCGAAGCGAAGAAAGATGGGGAGTATGAACCTTCAGAAAGACCAGACCCTGATACTGATTACCTTAGAGCTCAGGAAGCACGACGGTTTATGATCTATGTCCACGCAAAGATGATGATCGGTAAGCATATGAACTCAAGCTATCGACTTTACATACGTGTTCTCTATTTCTCAACGATCCTAATCACATTTTAAAACACTACCTCACGAACCTTTCTCTTGTGCATTGCAGTTGACGACGAGTACATAATAGTTGGCTCAGCCAACATCAACCAGCGGTCAATGGACGGGTCCAGGGACTCCGAAATCGCCATGGGAGCTTACCAGCCGTACCACCTGACCGTTAGGGAGCCAGCTCGAGGCCAAGTCCACGGATTCCGCCTTTCACTGTGGTACGAACACCTCGGCATGCTGGAGGACAGCTTCCTGTTCCCCGAGAGCGAAGAGTGCATACGAAAAGTGAACGAAGTTGCCGACAAGTACTGGGATATGTACTCGAGCGAGTCGCTCGAGCACGATATCCCAGGCCATCTGCTCCGCTACCCGATTGGTGTAGCGAGTGATGGAGACGTGACCGAGCTTCCTGGAGCTGAGTTCTTCCCTGACACCAAGGCTCGTGTGCTCGGTGCAAAATCGGATTACCTCCCTCCTATCCTCACTACTTAAAAACAGTGAGCTTGTTAGTTATGATTTGGGAATAAGTGGGAGTTGAGGTGTGGGTGAGTTTCGTGCATTTTAGCTGCCTTTATGCATGGACGTGTGGTTGTTTGAATTAACTATCATGTTGTGGACTTGTGGTTTGAAACTATGGTGAAAGCTTGGAGACATGGACTTTTGGTTTTGTCGGTCTGTAGATTTTGCTTGTTTGATGATATGAATAACGGTATTGAACCTCTGTAGATGGTCGTGCCATAACCAATTAAGAACCGACAACCGGTTAAGTGGTTGTAGACCTATAACTAACTGGTTATAGACACTAATTATAATCATTAAACAGTTGTAGAATCTCATAACCAATTGTAGACACTTTATCCCCTAATCGTCGACCATTTGCTGAAACCCGACTACCTATACTCGGTCCCCAGAACCGATTATGAAACCCCATAACCGAAACACAAAAATGAGAAAAAAAACTGAAAAAGTTCAAATCTTTTTCCTCCTTTGGTGAAACATAACGTTTGTTGAAACAATTATAATTAGTTTTCATACAGTTCTGTAACAATTACACCTTAATTTTCCACTAATTATTTAATAAACCATTGGTTCTTAGTTCTTACTCGCTAAGAAAAAACAGACAGACAGATTCTTTGTGTAACCGTCGGATCAAATCCGATCTCTGTTTTTCCTTCCCTTAATAAACGGAAACCAACGGCCATCAACAACCTCCCCCGCAACTTTTCTTTCCTTCATTCCCATGGTTGCTTGTTGAACAATCCATCTTCATTCTCTCCTTCATCCTCCCAATCAAATGGACCACCGTGGCCGCGGCGATTCTTTGTCGTCGGACACCCTCCCACCCCAAACATCCCTCCCGAAGTATTCAATCCTCGACAACAACCCATCACTATCACCACCACCGACAACCGCCGTCATAAAACCTCCGCCGGAAGGTAGGCGGGTCCCTCCCCAAAGACCACTGCAATCCGGGCGCGCAGGAATCTGTTACAAATGCGTGTGCTGTTGCTTCTGCTTCTGGTTCCTCCTAATCCTCGCGTTGGTCGGCCTCGTGGTCCTCCTCTACTCGATCCTCCAGCCTCGGTCTCCGTCTTTCTCCGTCCAGCATTTCCAAGTCAACGCCTTCGACCTCAAGCAACAAGACTCGTCTTCCTCCGTCCTGTCGAATGAGATCGTCCTGATTTTGAAATCGAAGAATCCGAATAAAGCGATCGGATTCTTCTACGGCAGGGGAAGCACTGTTTCCATGTGGTACAACGGCACCATTTTCTCTTCAGGAAAGCTTCCTGCTTCCCGTCAGGATCCTGACAGTACAACCCTGACGAACATCACGATGCAGGGAACGGTGGATTTCGGAAGGGAGATTCGGGAGAGGTTTCGGAAGGACGAGGAGGAAGAGGGACGGATTCCCTTGCTTTTGATGTTTAAGGCTCCTGTCGCTGTTGTGATCCAGTCGTTCCCGTTGAGGGAGATCGCGGTCTTTGTCAACGGGTCTTTAGTTGTTGATAGCTTGAGTCGTCCTGACAGGATTCCGAAGATTTTGTCTTCCCAGTATTCATATAGCATTGGGTTGTAAAAAGTTATCGACTTTAGTATTTGGGACGGCTTGTTTGATTTCGAGGAACAATCCGCACGCTCGATCAAAAAATGGCGTGATCCGATGACAATGATCGAATTTCACGATGATCCATGGAGGGGAAGAGATTGAAATGTGCAGTTAAAGAAGGATATCGGGGTTAATCCCCCGAAACTCGATCGAAATGTCTGCAGTTATGAATTGTGTTAACAGAAACGGTTTCTTGCAATGTAGCAACACATAATGTGTAAATATTTCAACGTAACAGTTTCTATAGCCACGAGAGAGATCTGAAAAAGCTTGATCTCAGTTTTTCATTAGAAAGATATCAGCTTTCAAGTTTTGCTTGGATGTTCTAAAGATTCCATGAACCGGTATACAATACTAAAGATCCAAACCGAAATGGTTTCATCGCGAGTTTTTATTGAACTTTATTATCGACAGAGTGGATACAGGGGAACCACTGGTCACGGTGCAGTCCAGTACCAGGTCTAAAACTCCGATATTACGGCCCAGTGTTTTTAAGATTTTATACAATCCGGATCAATGTATTGGATTATCCTGCCCACTTAAGACCAATCTGATGAGGGTACAAGGTAATTTTCATGGACAAGTGGCAAAATTCTGAACCCGCCATTTCCTAGGAAGTAGGGGAGTGAGTTATAATTTACATCAACAGAAGCCAAAAAGGAAGATTTTTTCATTTGGCAGAGGGAAAGAAGAACAACACATGAAAATTTGATTGGGTGGGGGGAAGAAGAAGAAGACAGGTGTCCTGAGGGAGGAGGTGGATGTGGCCAATCGGTGCTTTGCTTTTGTTCTTCTGAGATCTCTTTAGCACCTTTTGCATCACAATACATCCTCCCCCCCAGATCTGGCATTTCTCATCGTAGATTGAACAACATCAAATGCCAGGTCTGCCATCAGAACCTGCAACCATGGCTATTGGTCCAGCATCACAGGTATGGTTACCTCGGTTATGCAATGTATTGATTAGTGGACACCTAGGTTTGGTTTTGGTAGATGGAAAGCTGGATGGAATCATGGAATTTAGATGGTAATTGGAAAGTTACCTCTCCAAAATCATGTCGTCGGGATCTAAGGCTTTGTTTCCCGCGGTGGATTTGGGGGCTTACTAATTCCAGTTTCTGAATTCCGTTTGGAGAGGTCCAAAATTTGCCCTCGGAAGTTTGGGAATTGCAAGCCTTTGAGCGGAAAACGAAGCCCAACAACTTACAATCTGACCAGGAAAATGCTCAAATTCCATCCAACTTTGGACTTGTCAAACATTGCATTAGAACAACAGAAACTAGCTGGAGGTTTTACTGTGTTTGATAGATCGAATAGGGTTAACACTCTTCGAGAATCATATACTGTGCAGGCAATGAGGAATGAGAAATCAAATGGATGGGCAAGCAGCATTTTGTTGATGGCAGAGCTCAGAAAGAGGATACTAACCTTTAGAGGAGCCATTGATCTCCCTCCTTGCAATGCTTCTGTCCCCATTAATGAGGTACTTTTCCTCTTTGCCATATGAAGAAAAAGGTCTTACAATCCTTATCACTCAAAAAAGTCTCCAGTAATGGATCTTCTGGCAGCTGCTGATGGGATTGATTCTAGATCTCCGGGACACGTACCCTGAGGCTTCGAACTGCAGCAATATTGCTTCTTCTGAAACAGCAGAAACTCCCATGAATCAGGTAAACTATCATAATTATCCTAAAATAACAAGGTGAAAATTTTGACATAAAGAATGGAATTTTGAACAGGTAATGATTCAACTCTACAATGTCTTGAAATCCGTTGGAGAGTCGTGGTATGGAAACAATGACGAAGAAGAAGGGTCGAGTGATAGTAGCATGGAGAACTCGACGCTCGAGCAACTCAGTAAGATGTCTGTAAAGATATCTTCTTTAATTTTTCTGACATCAGAACTGATACTAAACATGTTAGCTTAGCTCAAATGTGTGTTCATGTTTTCCATATTTGAAAGGTGAAAAGGTGCTTGGAAAGATCACTGAATTGATTAACACTATAAAGGAAACCCGAAATCCTGATGAAGGCTCTGTCAGTACTATGGAAATGTGCACTGATACGAATTCGAGGAAGAGAGCTACAATCAGTCCATTGAACAGTCCGACATCATCTTTGGAGAATTCTCCAAGGCTTTTCATACTCGAAGCTGTGAAGAAACTGAAGCCAATAGAAATGAAGTACCTTCCGTCCCAGTTGGTGTCTCCTCTGAGTAGCCAAGAACGTGCCTACTATGTCAACGATGCAAGAGGATCTCAGGTGTTTGATAACAGAAAGGCTGAAAATGTTACTTCAGGATTCCAAGCTGAAATGAATTCCAAAGAACCTGAAGAGTTCCAAGATGGTAACTTGTTTATGAGAGCCTCAGGTTCTGATTCAAGCATTATGATGTCTGTAACAAGTTACAAGTCAAATATGACAACAGAAGCAAAAATTGCAGCAGCGACAGGTGTTCCGTGTCCACCAAGCAAGCTTATTGATAACATTTGTAGTACTGCACAAGTCACTGGCTCGGAACCAACCCGGAAATCTGATGCAAACGAATTGCCATCGATGCAGAGACAACCACCTCCTCCTCCTCCTCCGCCATTGCCACCTTCAAGCAAGGTCGTCGCATGTTCTGGTTCAAGCGTCAAACATGATACAAATAGATCGTCGGAGATACAGAAAATACCACCTCCACCTCCTCCTCCGCCATTGCCACCAAAGAATCTGTCCTTAAAGGAAACTACTGTATCTCCATCTCCACCTCCACCATGGAATCCTAATTCGACAGAATCGTCCACAAAAGGATCTATGCCTCCGCCGCCTCCTCCACCAGGGCTAGGGAAAGTACTCCAGCGTCCGAGGAATAACTCGAGATTAAAGAGATCAATCCTGATGGTATATGTATATCAATGTCTGAGGAAAAAGGAACAAGGTTCAGCTTCAAAGAGTAATAAAGCAACTCAAGGGAAAAAATCTAAAGTTGGTAAAACTGCAGCGGCCAAACAAGGAATGGCTGAAGCAATTGAAGATATCACCAGAAAGTAATGTTTATTTTACTACTTCTTTGCAAATTACCTTCATGTTTTGCAGAAGATCAAGTAATGAATCATGGTTTTGGTTTTCCTTTCTTTAGATCAGCATATTATCAGAAGATTGAGGAGGATGCCAAGAAATATGCAGCAATGGTGCTGGAGATCAAGGCTGCCGTTAGCACTTTCGAGACAAAGGACATGGAAGAACTTCTTAAATTCGTCAGCTATGTCGAACGAAACATGGAGAAATTATCAGACGAATCTCAGGTGATTTGAGACTCTCTGAATTGGTTACTTATTATGCAATGTAATCAAAATCGTGATTCCACGTGAAATTGCGATAGGTGCTGGCAAGGTTTGAAGACTTCCCAGAAAAGAAACTCGAAGCATTACAAGGAGCAGGTGCGCTATACTCGAAGCTGAAAGGAATGTCTAAGAAGCTAAAGGAATGGAAAATAGAACCTCCTACAGGCCAGCTGCTCGATAAGATCGAAACCTACTTTAACAAGGTTAGCCTGTTTACAGATTTTGTAATGCCATACATAATTTCTCTGCCAGATTAGATGATTATTCATCGAAAAGGGAACTCTGATGACTGACTAGATCAAGCGTGAGATAGAGACAGTGGAGCTAAGCAAAGACGAAGAATCGAAGCGGTTTAAGAGCAACAACATCCACTTTGACTTCAACGTTTTAGTACAGGTGAAAGAATCGATGGTCGATGTTTCTTCGAGCTGCATGGAGCTGGCACTCAAGGAATGGAGGGAAGCAAAGGCATCAAAGGGTGCAAATGGTGGCGGAACGAAACTGAAAGGCAAAGCAACAGCATCAGGATTGGTTCTGTGGAGGACGTTCCAGTTCGCTTACCGAGTGTATAGCTTCGCAGGAGGACAGGATGATCGTGCGGACTTGCTGACGAGAGAGTTAGCTTTCGCAATGGAAATCGATCCTTCACCCAAGTAGAATTTTTACATGTGTGTCTTCCTGATAGCCTGACATAGCAGAAAGTTCTGTTTTCAGGCTACTTCTCTAAAAAGAATACTTGGCATCAGTTGAATACATGGCTTTTGAACAACTAGATAACAGATAGATCGAAAAGAGGCGACACCTACAAAAATTTACAATGATTTTGCAAATATCTCAAATAACTTTAACCCTAACCCAAATCTTATCAACCAATACACTTAGGGTTTCGAGAAGTGGGAAGCTAGCATTTAAGTTCATTAAAATTAGATTTCTAACTTGTTCCAAAATGTTTGCAAGAAGTTTGCCAATTTGAAAACCTTCAAGACTAGAACATAACACCATTACCGTAGAGTTTCGGAAAAAATGTTTTAATTTCATTTGGTTATTATTTGAAGGGGTTAACATGGTGAAACTTGAATTTTTAACAATTTTCAACATTCATGTGGAATATGAGCCAATTTGAAAATTTGAAAATTTTCATGTTAAAATTATCAATTTCGGTGTGTATAACCCATGAAAATTGACAATTTTTACAAGAAAATTAAATTTTTTCAAATCGGCTACTATTTAATATGCATGTTGGAAATGACTAAAAAATTAGATTTTCACTATAATGATTCCTGTAAATAATGACAAAATGAATTAAAAAATTTAATGTTTTTTTAATGTTATGTTAATGTTGAAAATTTTCAAGTTGATTTACTTTTTACATCCACGTGATCATATCTTACCAATCCCCAAGCTACACATTGCTAACAAAAATTGTAAATCTCTTCAGTCTCAAAGTCATTTCAACAACTCAGAGTAGCTACGAGGGGGTAATCATCACAGTATTTCCTTCAAGAGATACGAGGGGTGGTGGAGTGGTGGCCCTTGCCGTTTTATGTGGTGGGAGATTTCAACTTGGTATGATTTTCGGAAGAAGTTGCAGGGGAGTCGAGGAGTAGGATTGAAATGGAACTGTTTAACGATTGTATTAATGATCTTGAGCTCATTGAGTTGCCGCTCCGAGGGGCTACTTTCACGTGGTCCAACTTCAGAGAGATCGCGTCTATGTCTCATATTGATAGGTCCTTCGTTTCTGTTGATTGGGAGGTTGTAATTTAGTGGCAGGTACAGGACCTGCTCTGATCACTGCCCGATTGTGGTAGAGTGTTCTGATGGGTCAAACATCAAAAGATCGTAGCGATTTGAATTAATGTGACGATGGTGTTGACTGACTGGCATCATCTTAACATAGAAAATGGCTAAGTGTGTTGCTGGGTTTTGAGAGACGTTTGTGGTGACTGTTGTGCGGAGCAGGTGTGGCTCCCGGCCTTTGTTTTGTTTGCCATCTGGTTTGCAGAAAGTAGTGTTCTTGATGTTTTATAGGTGACATTCCTTTGTTTTGTTTTGTTTTTTTATGTTTGCTTTTTCCCTTATAAATATGTGTACAGTTTGCTTATGAACCTTGTTTCGATGTTCTTTTTATACAAAGAGCAAACAATGGCGGAATCAAAAAATTAATTAAGGGAGTGTTTTGTTTTTCAACATACAAAATTTAACTATATAGTAGAAAATAACTCTAAATAAAATGAAAATTCAGCACCATAACAATTAATAATTATAATCCACAAAATACTTGAATTATTGTTTTCAACGATTACGGTGTAATTTTATATTTTGAAAGTATTATACAAGCTCAAAATATTGTAGGAGTAATTATAAACTTATGCTCCACCAAAACTAAACTGCCTCTTCATAAACCCAGACACTAACCAGAATGATCATTCTGATGTGGGTTTGTTGTTCATAGTGTGTCAGAGAAAGCAGCTGCAGGGGAGTTGCAGAGTTGTTCATAGACACTTATGAACTGTTTTGCAACGTTTTGTAAGTATAGGAGTGTGTTCATATTTTGTAATGCATGCCTGAAACGAGTCGGATCCTGTGCCGGTTTTCGCTCGACCCGCTCTTGAGCGTCGCGGTTTCTGGGCCGGGTCGACTTTTCCTACGCCAATCTGCAACTTTGTATGGGCTTACTGAGCTGGGCCTTCAATGTTTAACCCGAGTCTAAGCGTAGCGTCTGCTGGGCCCGGGTCAAATTCATCAGGCCTACCCGGCTTTTTCTCTCGGCTTAATCATTTGGGACTCTATCTCCGGGTCGGTGGAATTGAATTTTTTATTTGTTAATTTAAATCACATATTTTAACAATAACTCACAAATAAATAGTTTTAACATAACCTATATATTTGTCGAAATGACTTACATTACAAGTCACATTTTTCGATAAAGATTGATGGTCGAACCGTATATAGTATACACCAACACGGTTTTAAAATTATTGGAAATTATAAAATAAATGGATCAAATACTTTATTTATCTTGTAGCTTAGGAGCGGTAATATATTCCATTCTCGAAACTAACAAATATAACATATGGATCTCAAACCTTATAAATAGGACCGATTATTATAATCTTACAATCGATAAATTGGTACATAATCCGACTCAAAGCTACGGGACAAGTATTTGACCCATAAATAAAAGGAACACGAAGTTTCCTTAATTCCATCTCATAATTATGACATTTCAATTTAGGTAAATTCTGAATTAACATCGTTTACAAGTAGCAAGTCATCCATTAAAACTGCTGCGCCATCTTTGTCACCTTGCCACTTGCCATCTTAGTCAATAAACAAGAATTTTCAATCCTTCATCCTCCTTATTAATCCTTTAACGTCTTCTTCCGCGTTACTGTAACTAAGGATTCAGTCATTGAGATCTGAGAAATTCCTTCTGCAGCTAACCTCCAACCTCCACACTACCACCAAGAACAGCAGCAAAAAACTCTGTTAGTCGGTTTCCTTCTTTTTTGGGGTCTGCTCTGTTTTCCTCGATTTCTGCCGACTTGAGAGCAGAATTGAAGGAGATGGGCATCCAAGAAAACGGGAATGGCGAACTGGGTTTCGATCTGGGAGGCAAAAACAAGTACAAGAGGATGGATTCCGATCTCGCCATCTCCGCCGCCGACGAAGACTTCGACGACGCTTCTGATCATCTCCGGCAGCTGCAAAGGAACAGCACTACTAGGAAGTACGTCCTCGCCTGCGCCGTCTTTGCTTCTCTCAACTCCGTCCTTCTTGGCTACGGTAATTGATTTCCCTGCCATCTTTACTTTCGAATCTAACGATCTAGAATTCGGAATGCAACGCGGCATACTCCGGTTGGTTCTTACTGGTTTTCTGGGTAAAATGATTTCTGCAGATGTGGGAGTGATGAGCGGGGCGATCATATTCATCCAGGAGGATCTGAAGATAACCGAGGTACAAGAAGAAGTTCTAGTCGGGATACTAAGCATCGTGTCACTATTCGGCAGCTTAGCTGGTGGGAGAACATCGGACGCCATTGGAAGGAAATGGACGATGGCATTAGCTGCATTAGTATTCCAAGCAGGAGCAATAGTGATGACACTTGCTCCATCGTTCCTAATCCTAATGATCGGCCGGTTCCTGGCCGGAATCGGAATCGGGTTGGGCGTCATGATTGCTCCTGTCTACATTGCTGAGATATCCCCAACTGTTGCTAGAGGATCCCTCACTTCTTTCCCCGAGATCTTCATCAATTTTGGAATCTTGCTTGGGTATGTCTCAAACTACGCGTTTTCGGGGCTTTCAGTTCATATAAGCTGGAGAGTAATGCTTGCTGTGGGGATCCTGCCGTCGGTTTTCATTGGTTTTGCACTTTTCATCATACCCGAGTCGCCCAGGTGGTTGGTGATGCAGAACCGGATTGACGAGGCTCGATCGGTGCTGGAGAAGACGATCGAGAACGAGAAGGAGGTGGACGATCGGCTGGCCGAGATTCTAGTTGCTGCAGGTGGGAATTCGGAGAAGAAGGCGGTGTGGCGCGAAATGTTGAGCCCGTCTCCGGTGCTGAGAAGAATGCTGGTGACCGGATTTGGAATCCAGTGCTTTCAACAGATTACAGGGACGGATGCGATTGTTTACTACAGTCCCGAGATCTTCAAAGCAGCCGGGATCGAGGACAAATCGAATCTGCTGGCTGCAACGGTTGCAGTAGGGGTTTCGAAGACCGTTTTCATATTGGTAGCTATACTGTTGATTGACAAACTAGGGAGGAAGCCATTGCTGTACATCAGCACAATTGGGATGACGTGTTGCTTGTTCAGCCTGGGAGTCACTCTTACAGTACTGGGAGGGCACGGGGATTTTGCGATCGGGTTGGCGATATTGTTCGTTTGCGCTAATGTTGCCTTCTTCTCGGTAGGGATCGGACCGGTCTGCTGGGTTTTGACTTCCGAGATATTTCCTTTGAGGCTGAGAGCGCAGGCTGCCGCGCTTGGTGCGGTTGGGAATAGGGTGTGCAGTGGATTGGTTGCCATGTCTTTCCTTTCGGTATCAAATGATATCTCGGTTGGTGGGAGTTTCTTCTTGTTCTCGGCTATTTCCGGGTTTGCGGTGTTGTTCGTGTACACGTTGGTTCCCGAGACGAAAGGGAAGTCGTTGGAGGAAATCGAGCTGCTGTTCCAGAGTGGACGAGGCTTGGAAAGAGGTGGTGAGGTGGAGATGGGTGATGCAGAGCGTCTCGTGCAGAACAAATGAACGAACCGATACAAGAACACTCTTCCGGAAAGAGTGTGTAGCAAGAGTTTTCGGGGCTGAACATTTTCAACTCTGCAAATTCTTATAGAGAAGAAGTAGTTGCTTTGGTTACTGGATGTAGATAGTTTTTCGCTCCGAATTTGTAAATTCCTTAAGCTTTCCAACTCCTGGAAAAGGGAGGAATTGGTTCTGCTTATAAAGAGTAGATGATAAAGTCTGCGACCTTGGACAATCTCACGAGCATAGTGAGAAGTCCACTGATCTACAGGCACTCTTCGGCTCGACTTATTTCTCAAAATCACAAACAAGAGGCCTACACCAAACTTATACCGTACATATCATATATTCTTCATCTTTATCTAGTTAGGGTAACATCTGATCTTACAGAGCAATTCATTTCCAACAAATATAAACATACCAAACGAGATTGCTAGTTCAATCAAGTTCGTAAGCAGGGAATCTGGATTTGAGTGGATCAATCATATCTAGATGTAGATAGGCCATACCTCCAACGCCTTCGAAAAGCGGGTGAGGGCTATCGCCTCCTTGCATTTCTCCTTCTGATGTGAGTTTGTGAGCTCTGTCGAGTAGAAAGCAAGCGAATGCTTTGCCTCTGTATATGAACTCGTGGTTGCCTGCCATCCGGTATAACGAGAGGAAAGCATACGCGTTCCCACTAATGTCGTGGCAAATCCCAAGTCGCTTTAGGAGACCCCGGTTCCATATTATATCCGCTGCATCCATGGCCGCTTCCAAGAAATCTGTATATCCAAAAACCTGAGAATGATAACACAGATGTTCAATAAATGCCGAAACAGAACTGTTTCCCGCTGGGAATAACTTGGACACTAAGAATTATCATTCTGAAGAAACTGCAGTACTCACCTTAGCAGCTTTAATAAAAGTAAGGGCAATCCCTGGAGCACCATGACACCAATGCACAAGAACATCCCTGCTGCTATCTTCCTCACTTGACGGATAGTTCTTACTTGGAAGCCGATTCTTGATCATGTAATACAAGGTATCCCTTAGGTGACAGTCATGTACTAAGAATACCAGACATTTGGTACCATTGGAGTAATTGTTGGCACCAACGACGAGTTAATTCCTTGTTGCACTTAGATATAATGCACGTAGAGATAACCATACCTTGATCAGTGCCCGAACATTCTCGTCGGTGTATATATTTACACTTCTTAATAGTAACTTCTTTAGATGGTATTTGCATTTAATTCCAACTACTCTAAAATCCAATATACTTGAGTTGGCAGCAGAAAAATGAAATAGAATTGAAAAGAAAAGATTTACTTTCAAAATTCATATCGTTGAAATTTAACTTTCTTATTTGAAAAGGAAAATGATCAATAATCCGTCTAACTTTTTTTTGCCAACCCAAACTTTAACTTTAACGAGAGTGTTTAAGTGATTTATCGAACGTAAAAGAGGAGAATTGCATGAATAAGTAGTAATCTTTAAGAAATTCGATTTACAAACTATGAAAGTACGTCACTATACAAATTAATAACTTATACATCATAATGTAACAATTTTCAACAATGTTTTTGAAAGGGAGATTAATTGTTAATCGGTGTGTTTAAAGTTCATGACGAGGAGACGCATGATAATCTTTGCCGGCTGTCCAGCCCTTGGGAAGGATATCATTGAAGACGGTGACTTGTTTGGTCTCGCCGGAAGTCAGCCGGAAACATACCGGACCTTCGAGTGGGGAGCTGCAATCGTGTTTCCAAAGAGCTCCCCACGACGGCTGCATTTGTATCCACTCGTTCGAATTCGCCGCTTTTAGCTCCACCAAGCAAAGTGTGACGTCACCCTCGAGGAACTCGATCATGACCGCTAGATAGTGCGGGTTCGAACCCGCGTCCACGTGGAACTTCACCGGAGTCTCCTTATACTTGCATGGAAATCTAGTGGCAGAATCAGAATAGTAAAAAATTCGTCTATTAATAAAATTATATATAAATTAGACATAACAGAATTTTGTGGCGGATATTAATCATAATCATTTTTGTTTTTATTTTGCTGATAGAATTAATTAGTTCCATCACTATACCTATATGGTTAACGGTTATAATCACTTTCCAACGACTATAACTATAATCGTTCCGCGTTATAAATAATTTACAAAATGAAAACCAAAATGCATATATCCACTTTAATTCATTTAGAAAAATGATGGATGAGATATTTTCAATCAAAGAATAATTATTGCATTTTGTGGAAGTTGAGGAGACGAAGAGATATCGTCAAAGTTGAACACGACAGATGCGATATTTTCGATAAAGGAAAGAGTAAATTGATTAGATTTAGTTTTTTGGATAGTTTTCATGTACATCTGGGTTAGGTAGTTAGCTTATTTGGCTCATGTATTGGCTGGTAAATGTTGGTTATATAGTGGGTCGATGATGGATATGAATATGATTATGGTGATGGAGCGGTTATAAGACTCATAATCTAACTTTATCCGTTCCTAAAAGTTAACGATTATCACTGTTAATCTCAAATTACCTAGTCAACATGATTAATAACCGTCAAACTCGATGAGGTTATGATCGGTTAAATAATTAAGCGGTAAACATTGCCAAACCTATTCCACTCTAAAAATAGGTTTAAGGTCAGAGAAATGACGTGTTTGCCCTTATTATACCTTCTATATTTGACGTCTAACTTTCCGGCGTGACGGAGGGACTCTTCCTTGCCGGGGATGGCCATGGCTCCGAAAGCGTGGCCGCTAAGGTCGAAATGTTCGTTGGTGCCGGGGCACTGGTCGGTGATGACGATATGGACGGGCTTTCTGGAACAATCTGGATGGGATTTGCATTTCACCTTATAGCAAGCTCCACAACCTTTCCCTGACTTGTAAAACGCATCCCCTCCGGCGGCGATCAACTTGTGCAACGGCGGCTTCTCCACCGACTCACAATACCCGCATGCCCCACCTAAATTGAAAAATAAAAATTATCATTTCATTTCAATAACTCAAACTAGAAAAAAAAACAAATCAATAACTAAAACAGGCAAAAAAAAATAAACATATCATATCATGATCCAACATTACATTTTCTCATCGATAACTCCTATAAAAAAATAAACGGATGCAATTATAACTAATGGGCGTGATTTTGATAAGTGATTTGGACCTCTAAAAAGATTTCGTCTCAAATCACTAATTTGAAACATTAAAAAAATAGAGGATTTAAAATCACTTTGTGAGTCCGAAGAGAATTTCGTGGGTGATTTTTAAATCACTCATAAAAAATAGAGATTTCGGAGAAGAAAAAGAAAATTTGAAAATTTTAACCAAAATTATCCCTTATTTTTTCAATAATTGATATAAGCATAAGGAATTTTCGTATTTTTATTCTTTTTATTATAATTTTATTTTTCTCTCTCTACCATAATTAAATTCAAAATCACTCACAAATCACTCATTTAAAAAGTCTATTTTGAAAATAGCAAGCTTCATTCAAATCTCTTCTATTTCAAATCTCTAGCTATTTCAAATATCTTATATTTCAAATCGCCTACTCAAATGACCTGTAAATAAAAATTAATTCAAATCCAAACATATGCAATTATAACCAAAATTCAATCCAAACAGATGTCTCCTTTCCAAATCTCCAAATAATAAACAACATCAATTTACATTAGCGATCAGGGGATGATGACAGTGACATTTCAAATATTATGATATCCGCTACTATATAAGCACCGTAAACTTTGTGGTGCGGTTATCAACAAAATCACACCGAAAAACGGTCAAAACAGTTTCAAACCCGCTCTAATTGGTTTGGTTTCGAACGAATTTACAATTTTTTCGGATTTTCCTATGCATGCAACTACGTCAACGAACAAACAAAAATAAAATAAAAACAATTAATTACCGGTGCTTCCGGCGCCGGTGGGAGGGCCGTACCAGGTGGCCACTGCATGTAGATACTGGGTGTCGTTATTATGAGTAGATGAACAGTAATTGAAAGAAGAAAGAAGCTGAACAAGAAGCACAGCGATCATCAATGGCGGCGACCATGATCTTCGAAGCATCAGAGGAGCCATTATCGATCGCTCTCGGAGATCGGGGAAGAAGAAGAAACAGAGTTTTTTGTCTCGTTGAAATTAACAAGCTTTCCAAGCCTGCATATATATTAGGTCAATTGTATTTAGTGTTTTGTTTTGCTGTAGTTAATCTCCATCTCCCGTTTGATTCATTGTTCCCAATTTTTGTTGTGGCCGATTTTGCATGCGAATAAGATTCGTTGCAGATTTGTAACTGTACGTATAATGATTGACATGGTTTTAGAAATGTATCTAGACGTTAAATCGATAAGTCTAACGATATGTAGTTGACGTTAAAACTGTTAAAAATCATAGTTTTAACTATTCGTAATTAAACTATAATTATATTAAAATTATACTAGACCGTCGTCATTAATCGTTTAAAATAAGTCCCACCGGTTTGACCGCCCGTTCCGGTACGGTATTTTTTGAAAACACTGATAATTGTATGGTGAACAAATGTAACCTTTAGAGTTAGGACAAATTTTCCATAGATTATACACACATGGAACCTAAATTTTCTATCATCTAGTATATCAACATTGCTTACTACTTCGGCTTCCTCTCATCAACCAAAGTCGACATAATTTAATAAGTTAAGAGTAAATGTGTTATTTTACTATAATTAATAGAATTATCGTGGAATTCATTTTGTAATACATACCTACTCAATTCCTTGGAAGTGTTATAGTTAGCTGTAATTTTGCGAAATTCAAAATTTAGAATTCAAAATGAATTCTTTAATATATTAAACACAAAAACATTTATTTTAAAATGAATTTCATAAGTTTTTTAAAAATTTATTTATACCAATCAGGGTGTAATTAATTGTAAGAAGAAATTAACTTTCAAAAGTGACATTTGCCTTCTTAACAACCCTAAAAGTACTCCACGAAAACTCATTTGTACATATGAAAAAGACTTCAGTTCATGTGGATATCTGTTGTCCAAGCCATGTGTCATGATGTAATAGGCAACAACAATTTAATTTTGCAAATAATTAAATACTTAAATATGACATAATTTAATCTAGTCGTGAAAACAAAGGTTTGAGCATGCACCAAATTCTCATATCGCACTTTTATCTTTTTTAATCTAGTCGTGAAAAAAATGGAGGATGTGAAACTTTTGGGCTGCTCGCAATCCGGAATGATAAAAATAAAGGAAAATAAATAATGAGTTAGACGAAATTAGAAGCATATGACATCCTTTATCTGGAGAGCATATTGTAATTTTTTGCTAATTTCGGTGTTAATCCAATATTTTTTTATTTTAATTCAACAACTAATTATAGCATAACACATGGCGTAAGTACCGAATATCCATATACATCGAAGTTAAACATGCAGCAACTGTCATCAACTACGAATTCACAATGATTTAAACATGATTAGAACTTACATAAGAAGAAGGAAGTGGTAACAAATCATCAAAATCCCAAATATTATCTATAGGAATATAGTCATTACTATCTTCCTCATCCTCACTGTAGTCCAGTAGCCATTGGGGCAAACTCCATGAACTCCATGGTTGCTGCTGTTGTACCATCTTCGTCGAAACACCTTCGCAATCTCGCATTTGCACCAGCTCCTCCGCCTCTCCCCCGTTGAATGCTCCATCCTTACCGGTACTGATCGCAGGTTGATCATCACCAATTCGAGGCCCCTCTGTATCCGTCTTACTCTTAATTGACCCGTCATTCTTCGGTGCTTCTTCTTCTTCATTGACATTGGCAATATTATGAACATCACCACCAACTGCCTCTGGTAATTCACTGCTGCTTTCCAATTCCTCTGCCAAAATAAGGGCAAAGTCTCCCAACTCTGAAACGTCAGGATCGACCTCCAATGACACCGTTTCTTGCTCCGTCTCATACGGTGTCGTTTCGGAGTCGATCTCGGTGGGAATCAATGGAACAGCAACTTCAACGGATGATTCCTCCGTCTTCTCTGGTTCACTCCCACCCCCAAACAGCTCTTCCAAAGTGAAGGTGAATCTTTCCGAATTCGGATCTTTATCCAGAACGTCAATAAACGGCATCGTTTCATTCTGAAACGCAGGAACCGCCGTCGTATCCTTCACAGAGGCTTGAAACGCAGCCGTTTCATTCTGAATTACAATCGGAACGGCAATATCAACGGAATTGCTCTGCTTCCGATCAAGTTGTAACTTCTTAAGAGCAGGGCCAGGGAATTCCAATTCCTGATGAAGAATATCACCCAATATATCGTCAAGCTTCCTCTTCCTGGTCATCATCTTACCCAATTCCTTCTCGGCGAACGGAGATCCGTTCATCTTCAGCATACATACCGCCGTTTCGAACGAACTCTTACTCTCGACATTCTCGAGTCGAAACTCGTACAGTAGCCACTTTCCATGCTCCGCCTCCGATTTCGTATTATCGTACTTGAACTTCCTCTTCTTCCCGGCCCACATCGATCCGTCTCCGCCTCTGAATTTCACGAACACGTTCCCCGAATCCTCTCCGTGCCAGCTCCCGCCGCAATTCCCGATCCTCCGCTCGAAGTACTTGGCGTTCTTGGACTTCTTCTTCAGCTTGGTGAAGAGGTAAACGGCTTCGTCCGGCTCCCGGTGGGACCTGATTTGGTGATCTCTCCACAGCTCCCATGGCTCCTTTTCGCAGTACAGATCGGATTCTTGTACCAGGTAGCACTGCTCGGGAGTCATGTGTCCCTGGATGTAGTTGTAGAGATAGTGTTGGACTAATTCTGTATCCGTGGGGATGAATTTAGCCGCGGCCGGCAGCAAGAAGAGGGAATCGCTGACGATGATCGGAGCGATGGCCATATCTGTGTTTGATTGATTTTTTCGATGAAAATAATTAATGGCTGGAGGATGATGGAGATGTGTGGGTGGTGATTTATGTATTGTGTTGGACAATTGACAATTCCTTAGGGTTTGAGGATTAAGTCTTTCCTAATTGCTTGAGGAATGACTGTAATTGTTTCCAGGAGAAACGTACACTGTTGGACAATCCTTGCAGTCTAAGGATTAGCTCTTTCCTAATTGCTCAAGGATTAGTAGCTGTTTCCAAGAAAACGTACGATGTTAGAAGAAGGGGAGTGTTATTGAACACATATAAATGATATAATTGCCCTTTATTTAGACGCCCTTCTATTTAACACACATAAACTGTAAACTCTATTTTTCGAATGCATCACCGACCATACTTTGGCGAGCTCTCAACGATCATTCGTCGATGTCAATTTTTATTGTTGATAATCGACGATCAAAATCATATCCGCGAAGTAAAAAACTCGATTCCAACATACTTTTACTTTACGAACACAATCAACCATGTTTATAGCTTAAGCACGCGTGCTGCAATGGTCTGTCATCCGTACGCCAACGCCAACGATTGTTACTATAAAATTTAATTGAAGCTATATTCCACATTTAAGATTATACTTAATAATATCACCAACAATTTTCTACTGAAGTACTTATAAAAAAGAAACCACCAAATTTTAGATATGATTAAATATAAATTATATATTGGAACTATCGGCCCAGTCCATACAAATTACTATGGTCAAGTTCAGTCCATTAAGATAAAGATCTTGGACGCGGGGAAACGTGACATTGTTGGTTATTTATTTTATTCTTTAATGATGAGGTTAGAAGTTTGATTTTTTAATGAAAATAGAGTATATTTGTGGCTAGTTATTTATTGTTTAATATGAGTATTTGTGTTGAAATGATTGATTATTGTTATCGGCGATAAACACCTTAATTACACTCAAAAAAATTATGGGGAAAGATTACGATTTGATGGACATGGATAAAGTAATTGGACAGAAACCGTTCAAATCTCCAAAAAAGTAAGGGAAGACTTCTTCAACCTCTTTTGCGGGTCACGTTGTAGTGACCTGCCAACGTCAGTGTTCCCAGAAGGTCAGGACTGTTGAGGAACTGGTTCATCGCAACAGCGCTGCTCCATGCCGCCGGCTTTACTTGGTCTCTAAACAGTGTTGTTTTTGTTGTTTCCTCTGTTTGTTCAGTTTTGTGTTGGGTTTTTTTATTTATTTTCAATATTTTTTATTTTGAATTTTGGGTCGGTTAAGTCTTTTTGGATATCTGTTAGTAACTTAAGAAAGAAAGGATCAGGGCGGTCAAACTTCTACTCGACGATATGTGATCCATTTAGTCTAGTATATATGAGGCTACATTTATAATGACTTGCACTTAATTATTATACCAATATTTTTCACCAAATTATTAAAGAAATGAGCTATTGTTTTTGTCAAAAAAGGGTAAAATTTTCCCATTAACCTGGTAAATTGTTATTCTATAGATTATTACTCAACAACATAACTTTTATTTATTGTGTAAAAAAATAGCTTTTTCCTTCACTGAAAAACAGACTCCAGCTACTTAAATTTTTGCTTTTAGTTAATGTTGTGTAGAAGCTGTATATTATGGATGATGATGGTAACATGTATGTATGTCCAAAAGAGTACTTTATCTGTTGACCGTATCATTTGGACTGCAGAATCAAACATCATATCCATGATGAATATATTCTAGTTGTCGAAGACGGTTGCGGATACAAGAGACCTCTTCGAGTTAGGATCTCATTTCGACCGTGTAAGTTTTTTTACACATCCAAAAGTTCATTCATACCAAAAATATATATCTGGTGATCTATTTTTATATATAATATAATTATTTAAATTAAATATAATTCGATCGAGTATATTAAATTATTATGAATTTACCGCTTATTATTCTTAAGGTTGTACTTGTGCCGACGGGAATGAGGGTGGGAATTGGCTCTGGCTGGCAATGGGAAATGCCTATGATCATGTCCCTGCAGCCTCCATTTGTCAACTTTTCCTGGAAACATTGAACTGACCCCCAATCATACTTTCGTCAGCATCATAAACCCTATCGTGGATGCTTAAATTAAACTAATTATTAATTGAGGTCAGTGGTATTTACACATGTATGGATGTAGCCCCACTTACCTAACCTTAACATACACCTAGCTAGCACCTACATAATTTGGATCTTACTCTATCGGAACGGATCACGAATCGAATGTGGTTAATTCTGCTTAGTTTGAAAATTAATTTTAAATTTTACATTTAGGAAATATGGTCATCTATATGCATCATAAGTTTTTGAATTCAATTCACATTATTTTCGTTAAGAAAAATGTTTTCATATATTGACTACATTACGATGAAGAAAAATATTAATTCTACAAAATGTTGTAACGCCCGACTTTTGTATGGATGGAGTGACCATCTTCCATTATTTGTAACAATAGAAACCACCTGACTAGACGCATGGCTATTTCTTCACACTCCTGGCCCGTCAAACTCCAGTCTTACTTTAGGGGGACATATCCTTTGCAAGAACTTTTCTTTCACTGCCTCTCTGAATGCGCTACCCATATGCACACTCCAACAAGAACCTCCGACACTCGTTGCTGACCACTAGTCAACAACCTTATCGGCCGGCTAGGGGGTATCCAATTGTTGCAAGTATAGCTTGAGGTTGTACGTACTACGTGGCCGGCTCCAAAATCCCACAAATCTCAGTTGACAAAGCCGGCTCCCCCCAATTTTATAACCTACTTCCCAAAATTCCCTTCACTCTTGTTCTTATATATACAGCCACAGAAAAACACAAGCAAACAAACACATAGAAACACATACACATAACAAGATCATAACAAGATAGTATAGCTTTTGTGACATTATTTCCATGGCTGAAGCCAAGGTCACTTGGAAGCTTCATCTGAAGAGGAAGAAGAAGAGTTCATATCTCTGCTACTTGCTACAACTGTTGGTGGTTATAGGTTTGTTGTGTGCTCCAACTACGGCAGCTCGGCCGATTCGAGATCTTCATCATCATCGGGTGGTGGTGGTCGCGGGCATGGCCGGAAAGGATAAGGGTATGATCACGAGGGAAGAGATTGTGAGGGGATTGGGGGCAATGCTACCTAAAGGTGCTCCATTGCCACCCTCTGGCCCTAGCCCTGGGATCAACTGATGATGAAATTACCATTCTTTCAATTCAATTCACATGATGATCTTATTGCCGGCACCAATTATATTATTGATTTAATTCTTTTTGGTCATTTATGTTCTGTTGTTTTTGTATAAAGTAATGTTAACCTTTGACTGTAGGTTGATTTAGATTTCAACATTTCGGTACTACTATAGCTAAATGTATGGATTTTATAATGAAAATTTTATTTTTTATACGTGTTTAGTAATTACGAATTCTTTTTAACAATTTAAGTTATTTAAATTAGAGGTTATTTATATATATCCGATCAATCCATATCTAATTTAGAAGATCAAACTCCTCCATAAAATCCTAGTTTTAGTACTTTATATGATTTTTTTAAGGGCACAGGCTAACATCAGATAGTTAACAGATTAAGGTCACTGTTAAATTTTACATCCTAACATCGGTTTTTAAGTATTCGTTCTTAAGATCTCAAACAATTATTACACTTGTTTGATCCTCCGTTATCAACCTATGTCAACGAAGGGTATATTCGGTTTTAATGTATATCGGGTTAGATCCGTTATAGTTATGGGTTAACCGAAATTTTTATAGTATGTAAACAACGTCATCTTCTTCAATAAGCCGTCACTCTCACCAAAACCCTTAATAATATTCCATTTTCTCTTTGTAGACTAGTTAACTTCAAGGTCAAAAATCACTTTAATTATCAATATTTTTCCACTATTATTTTTTTTTTAATTCCTTCTATGTTCGACTTTTATCAAATCATAACAAATAACATCTAAATATTTTGCATGTTGATCAAAATGGACTGGCATAGTTATTTCGTTGTAGCTAATTCTTATCTGAAAGCTGGAGAGAAGGAAAAGAGGCAAAGGCTATGCTGAAGAAGCTATAAGGGTTAACCACTTACAACTCTAGGAAGGTCTGCTATAAAGTTCTCATCAGCTTGTATGCCAATGCCGGCGAAATGGAGCAGGTGTATCGTATATGGGATTTGTACAAGAGCATCGGGAAGATGTTCAACTCGGGGTATCTGTGCATGATAAGCTCGCTCGTGAAGCTAAAAAATCTCGATGGCGCCGAGAAAAAATGGGAGGAATGGTTATCAAAGAAGACATTCCAGGATATTCGGATACTGAATCAGATGGTCATCGGTTTCTCGAGGAAAGGTATTTGGGAAAAGGCAGAGGTATGCGTGAACAAAGTAGCAGAGGGAGGCGGGAAACCGATCCGATCACATGGAGCTGTTTGTCGGTAGGGTATTGTGTCGGTGGGGAGACTGAGAAGGCGGTAGAGACGGTGAAGAAAGCTGTCTCGGATAGTCCAAGTAAGCTGGGTGGACCTAAGTTGAAGCCTGAGATTCGTACCGTGGCAGCTTGTATCAAGCATTTGAAAGGTAAAGGTGAGATGGAAGCAGCGGAAGAAATACTGGAGAGGATTAGAAAGAACTGTCACTTTCCTGCTACTGCTTTGGATAAGTTGGAAGGTTATTTGAAAGACGAGAACCGGAATGACAGAGCTCTTGACGAGGAGGATGCCGATGATCTGAGCCTCGACGATGAAGAAACACCGGAGCCGTGGAGTTCAAGTGCTGCTGGAGCAACATCAGCATCAGCATCAAATTGATATGAATGCTGCCCGCGATAGCAGAGGAACTGCAGGGCAAGGGTAAATATGTATTTTGTTGCGGGTAGGGGTTTACTCTTATTATCCGGTTTAATCGGATCGGATGAAATCAGAGTGTCGTGGTAGTGTTCGAATTGTCGTTCCAACCAACGATGGGTACGTTTGTTCCTCTCAGTGGCCACCAGAATCTTTTGCTTTCATGTGTTAGATAGGAAGTAGCCATCCTAAGTTGGTTGCACTATTTTCTAACCAAAAGTTTGGTTGAATGGTCTGTTTTCTCGTTGAAAGAAGTGGACTATTGACATCAATGCATACGTTGATGGCACTCGAAGCATAAAGCCACCAATTCAATCCATCCATCAAAATTCAAAAGAATGAACCTATATCAATATATCATTTCCCTAAATGATGGTAATCTTAGAAGTTTACTGACTCACCATGAATTCGTAAGTCTAACGATCATAGTATGGGGGTGAGGCTCGCTCGAAATCTTGTCAAACCGAGGAAGATCTAGACTACCTATTGGCTATTGAGATTCTAGCCGGATTGCCACGTGTTATCAACTGACTGGTGACCGGTTGAGTGAAGATCCAGACTCTTGATGATTGAGGGGTTGTCGGTTCGAAGCATGCTTTAAGGCCGCGTAGCCCCAACCCCGAAGCCTCCTGAACTCAGCACATGAGCCGAGACATTTGACTCGGTGCTCATTAATCCATGACCATCAACTATACATTCTTGGCAGATCCAGCAAAGTCTAGCAGTTGACCGAGTCCAGACGAATAGTCCATGTTGACTTTCCTAAGGCTTGCGATCTCTAACCTTCGAGGTATATCAAAGTCAAATAGTTTAGCTAGTTGTGCCGCCGATTTTGAAATCATATATATTTGATTCTTGATGACGACGGTTAATAAATTCCCCGGTGAGTGCAGGCCGGAGACGGCGTCAGAAGCTATCGCAGTTGAGATGGATTTGATCCTAGTAACACGTCATAACTATGATAATATTGTTTTGGAGAGTGATTGTCTTGTTTTGATTAAGAAATTCCAAAGGTGAATGAGGATGACAGAATTGAGCTGGGAGTTATTTGCAGGAATATTTGATAGATCTGCAATTTTTTTTGGTTGTCCAGCTAAAACTAGATGAAATAACACTTATTAATAATATCTTATATATTATAACGACAAAAAAACAATAAATAATATTGGTTTTTATTTTCAAAGTTTAATCCGATATTAATAACATCATTCATAATATCAAGAAGATTTTCAAATTACCGGATACAACTCTAATAACTGGAGCAACTATAAAATTGACAATACCAAGAAGACAAGAACCACCGAATTGGAAAAAAATGGCCAAGTCAAAAGTCCATTTTATTATTAATAAAAAAAGTTGAATCGTAATTTCAATAATTATGACTAATTTCGTCATGATAATCTAATTACAAATTTTGTGGATGACAAAATGTGTGCTTATCTTAGAATCTTGAACCCAAAATCATCACTACCACTAAACTATGCAATATGTTTTCTTAAATCAATCAATCAAAGTAAATAAAAATTCTCAAGGTCATAATATAACCTAAATATTAAACCGGATAAGTGATAGATTGAAGATTCCGATATTCAACAAAGATCGAATTACTATGAACTTATTTAAAGAACAGTTCATGTCGTTGTTATATAGAAATAAATTATAACATAACTACCATAATATAAAAATTACATAAAATTCGAGCGTTATAGACCTATATTTTTGTTGGGACTAGGAACCTCCGTAATTTGAGAACCAAAGGTTCCATCATTGGATAAGTAGATGAGAAGATGGTTAATTCCTGATCAAAACCACTAACCATTAATAGAGCGATTAATGATTCGCTAAACCCATTCTATTTTTGTTCCATTTATACCATATACAACACAAAAATCATACAACAACCAAGAATCAGCCGGTTGAACCGAAACGATCCATCCCAACAAAATTCAAAATAGAAGGAGACACACGAAAACGCAGCAGCAGAGGAAGAAACACACTCTGCTCAGCGATCGATCCGCCTCCATCATTTGCCGCCGCACCCTACCACCTCCGGCCACCCTATACGCCGTCGCCGCATTACTCCCAAACCCTCCTCCCGCGAAAATGATCTCCTCCAGCATCCCCACCACCGGAATCGGCCCCCGACCTGACAAATCCAAACCCATATCCCCGTCCGTCCCAGCGTAGTACCGCCGCTGCGGCGGAGTAGGACACCGGCGACTAAATCTCTCCGGCGCAGAAGGCCGTCTGGGGATCACATTGGAATCAAATCTACCTGACGGCGCGTCGTTGCTGGCCTGGCCGCGGCCGAAGAGAGGAACCAATGCGGATTGCGAGATTTCCGATCTGCAAACGGGGCACTGCCGGCGGCATACTGCCTTCTCGTCCGCGGCGACGGAGGAGCCGATTGTCCAGGAATGAAACCACCGGTAAATGCACGGCCAGCAGTAGAGATGGCCGCAGAGAGTGACTACCGGGTCTTGAACAGGATCGAGACAGATATTACAATCAAATCCACCGCGAATCTTATTACTACTGGTTTCTCGATGATGGCAGCACTCATCCTCCATTAGTAACTCATCCATTGTTGAGGGTGAAGAGATCAAATCATCTGAAAATAACACAATAATGGCGAAAGAAAAGGAAAGGGGATTAATTTCCGTAGGGTAGGTGAGATTTCGGCCAACCGAAAAATCATGAACAGAAAATTAAATTAGCCCGAAGATTGGTTGGTCATCAGAAGTTTGTTTCTTCATCTTCTTCTTTTTACTGGTTTCGTGAGAGATCTGAGAGAGCCCAAATGGTTGGCTGGAAAGATCAAATAAACGAGAGGTATGGGAAGTCTGAAATCGATTACAGAGGGGAAGAAAAAAGCTTTATTGGGAATCACAGAAATCTGGAGAAACGAACAAAAGAGAAGATGACGATGATAACATGTGGTGGTGACGATGATGCTTTCTTCTATATATTTTTGTCTGTTTCACTGCAAAGAAAACTGAAAGCTCTGTGTTTCAGCTCAGTGAAACGTATGGCAAGAACAGAGCAATTAATCTGTTGTTTTTTAAAAAAAAAACAGAAACTTTTCATCTGGGTCGATTAAGACTGAGCTGATAACTCGATTCAAACAGATAGAGAATAAGGAAGAAGCTTGTTAGGCATCGATGATGGTACTTGATTCACTGCAAGGAAAACTAAAAGCTCTGTTTCAGCTATGGCAAGAACAGAGCAATCTGGGCGGGAAAAAATTCATCTGGTTCAATCAAGAGAGTCTGGAATTTGGGTTTCGAATTCGCTTCAAGTAGACTGATGGGATTGAATTTCTAGGTTTGGTGGGTCAATAACAACGATTGAAAGAAAACATGGAACGATTGGAATCGGAAAGCAGAGGGTGTGAGTAAACGTACCAGAGGAGGAAAAGCCAGAGAGAAACAGAGAGCTTTGCGGCTTCGATGAGATTAGTCGGATTCGATATGAGAATTCAATTTGCTTAATCTTTGCTTTTGAGAGCTGATTTCTAAGGAGAAAATGGAGGAGTGTGCCGTAAAGGAGAAGGAGAGTTGCAGGAAAGGGATGTTGAAATATATAGAGAGTGGAGACAGAAGGGAAAATAATAATAATAATAAATAGTAATAGAAAAGGAAGGATGAATATTTCTTAAAAAATATGTGGATAATTATGGTTTTTTTTGTTAACAGAATATAGATTGCTTGCCTAATATATTATTTCATTTTTCATTTGTATCAAATTAATTCGATAGGAAGATATTAAGATAGTAAAATACAAATAAAGTAAAATGTTGATTGTTAATTTAAGGAGATAAAGTATATACGAAAAGAGCCATATAAAACATTGAATGAGCGTCTTTTTTTATTTGATCGGTAAATAATTTATGACAACAAGATGTATAATAATATACGAAGCATTTATGAAAAATAGCGGCTTGAGAAATAAGAGTGGACACTTGGTTGTCAAATGAGTAGAGAAACAAGTTAAAAAATATAGTTATAGAAATGAGCTTAGAGGGAAAATCTCGAATTTATATAACATTAAGATGGTTCGAAAAAATTTCTAATTTGATTTGAATTTTTTTATACGATAACCTATGTACCACAAATTATTATTATTATCCGAATTTATGCCCATCTCATTTTCGCTAGACTCCATGTTAACTACTTCTCATACTTAGCTCGTTTAAACCAGTTGTAATATCTATGTTGTGTGACTGTCCGTCTCATTTTCGTTAGACTCCAAATCAACAACTTTTGATATTATTATATATTAGGTAGGTTATGAACACGAAAAATGCCATTTTAAAATCATAACTTCATTGATGAATATTTTAAAACACATTAAATCATAATTTAAGTTGAGTCAAAAATTCCATCACTTAATTAAAAAGCTATAGGAAACAAAATGTTGTGTTCAAATGTCTACATCTATCACTTGTAGTATCCATCACTTATAGGAAACAAAATGGTGTGTTCAAAATGTTGTTTTCACATAAATTCTGTAACTTGTTATAATTAGATACCAATCAATGGAGAGAAGAGAATCGAGTTGGGAAGGGTAGGAAATGAAGAGTACGTAAGGACGGTTTGGCTTCGTTATTTCAGAGATCGTACAGACATTTTATAGTTAGAGAGCTTGTTCCGTGATATAGATGAGTATTGTTTAGTTATTCATGTGAAGATATATTTACTTCTCACGTCGAGTTCAGTGAAAGTATTTAAAAGTTAATTGGAATGAACACATTATTAATTTGTATTGGTGTGAAGTCATTCTTTCTAAGTAAACAAAATGCAAGAAAAATGATGGCCATCAAGATCAGAGAAAGTGGCCAATCATGCATTGACACGTTGTTAGTGAAAGAGCTTTCTGCTAACATCGATGCAATGGCTAAATTCCAGATAACATAAATAAAAGGGTTAGAGCCAAAGGGGCCGTTTGGCCGGTACGTAGATCTGGAGTTGTTTGATGTTTTAATCGTCCATTTGAACATTGAATTTGAAGGTGAACTGGAATTCTTTTGTGGGTCGGGATAGATTTTCAAAGGTGAAACTGTTAGTTAGTGTAGTAACGAATAGCCAGGTGTAACTGAGTTCGTAGTTCTACTATTATCATTCGAAAATGCATGAGTAAAGAAAGCATATACGAGTGAATTTTAAAAAAACTTTGTTTATGTATTTTTTTTTTAAATATTTATATTATTAAAACTTTTCATAAAGATATTCATTTCATCAAACAAGCCCTTAGAAGGACTACTATCCAAAACGGATAAAGCACGACGGCACAAAGCGTTAGCATATATACCAACATATTCGCGTTACAAATTATCCTAAATAAAGAAAATTTTGAATGGAGGCTTACAACCCAAACACTAAGAACCACCCGATTATGAAAATAAGAAAAAAGTAAATGTTCAAATAGAAAGAAACATCTGAAACTAAAAAAACAGTAAACGACCAGTGGAACTCGAATTGGGGATACCCAAAACATTAAACACTCGAAAAGACCGATACATCGAGTGAGTTATTGGCGATGAATTACTTCTTGCGGTAGGACCTGCTGTTCAGATCTGTCGGTGCCAGGTTTTTTGGGTGTTCCTTGATACCCTTAGAAGCCGCCAGCTGTCCTTCTTCATCTAGCTGCAACCCGTTTGCTCCTCGTACCATCGCATCATCTTCTCGTCCCGACGACATCTCCATCGTTGATCCGCTAGCAAAAACTCTAACCGTCGCCGTTGAAAACCCTAACATATAGGGAAATCCTCTCAAAAGAAGGAATTACTAAAATCTGAACCACAACTTCAACGTCATTATCGTTGCTTAAATCTTGTCTTCATCGTCGCCTAACTCAAAACCCCTTACTATCTCCGCTCAAATATTAGGGTTTCCTCCGAATATAAATGATAGATATTAAGTCTATTTATGTATTATTTCTGTTACTATGTTTTCACTATTCACATTTATTCCACTCCAAAATTTTATCTACAATCATCAATTTAAACCGTTTAATTTTTAACCTAACTCACATACCTAATCTTATCTGTTTTAAATCTAAACACATCAAATCCTTCACCCAAACGCCCCCTACCAGAAATATGGATTTTCTGCTTGTCTGCTAATACTGTTGTCAGGTGTACATATGAAACCAAACGGCGCAGCTTGATTTGGCTTCAAAACGGTGGTTTTTGTTTGCTTGTTTAGCCGTATTTACTTCTCAAATACTACCATCACAATGTCCAAGGTATTTCCATTAGAAAGGGAGGTTTCATTAACTCAACGACGAACAAAGACGAAATCATACATAAAGAGATTTTTTATGATAGCAACTATTGTTAGCGATGAATACATAGTTGGGACCGGCTAGCTCAATATCTCCTTCTACATCCACCTGCACAAAGCCAATCCAATAGTACCAAAATCAGGGATCACAAATCGTCAAATAGCTCAATCAAAATGCGAATGAGAAATACAATAATTAAATATGTTGTGCCAATCACATGAAGATCGGCCATCTCAAAATCACAAAATAACTCATCCGTATATGCATCTAAATCATGATAAACAATACAATATACTTTATTTTTCATACATCCCCACATATAGGAAATACACCTCTTATTTGGCTCATTAATATACTTAGCGCTTATTATCACTCGACGGAGCATTAATTACTTAGATTTAAGCTTTAAAAAAAATATTTTGAGATAAAAAATCAGCTGAGCTCATTGTGGATGCCAAATCCCATATTCTTGGGCCGACCGGTTGTATTTGGGCCGCAGTTCCAATTACGTAAAAGTCCATTAGCTAATTGAGTATAGACTATATTAATTCTGATCCATTTTCCCAAAAATTAATGCCTCATAGGCAGTTCATACTATCTCGGTGGTGGTCCATAAGTGTAGATTTCGAAATGATTCGTCTTTATAAATATGCTTATCGTAAAGCTAATCATGTTATAGATTATTTAGTGAATTTTGGTCATCGGTTAACTTTGGGATGTCATGAGATACCTTTTGCGGACAATGAGCTAAATAGATGGCTAAATTATGATGATATTGGAGGAACGGAATATCGAGTTGTGACGATGTAATTTTATTTTAGTTTGTGTTATTAGTTATTAAAAAAAAAGATTTATTGTATTTAAATTTTAAACTAATTCCTTTCCTTCTAGTTATTGGAATTGGGTTTGTAAATTACAATATATTCATAACCATTCCAATTTTGAAATCGATTTTATCTATTATTTTATTTTACTATATATAGTTCCACTTTTTGTTGGTCATTGTTATTTATTTATAATATGTACTTTAAATCGAAATTCTAGCTCCGCCATTGCATATAAATCGTCAACTAACTTATTTTTAACTAAAATGAGATATTTATTTTGGAAACAATTCCATGAATAAAAATAACCAAGAAAATTATTATAAGTATTCAATTTACCACGAATAATTATATTGGATTTTTAATTCTCAACTGACCTTGGGGATCAATTTAAATTTAAACTTTAAATTGATCTCCAAGAAGAAGAAGAAACAAAAACCCAAAAAAAAGAAGAAATAAAATAAATAAAAATGGCTTCTTCTTCTTGCCAGTTGTTTATCTGTGTGGTTTGCTTCATTTTCATGGCGGAAGCCGTCAACTCTCATTTCATATCCTGTAAGATCCTCTAACTTATTTCCGGTAACAAAGCAATCCTCCAACTTTTTCTGTCTGTTAATTTCTCTGCCTCTTTCCAGTTGAAGCTCTTCAAGCCAACAATCAGTCGTATGCAGCTCCGGCCCCCCATGGCCGGAGCCTGATCGGAATCTTCAATATCTTGCCGCTGGGGAGAGCCAAGAAACGTAAGTATCATCATTTTTAATCGGAGTTGTATAATATTCATCGAATTTTGTAGTCATAAATTTTGTCAAATTAGTTAGAGTCATAATTTTCGTCGAGTGGGTCATGATTGTCTATACCAGTACATTATCAACGAAAATAATGTAAAATTATGAAGAATTTAGTGAAAAATGAAACTTGTAGAGACGGCACAATCATGTATAATGTAAAATGTTTACGAATGAGATTCAAATTCTAGTTTATTTACGGGTTCTATATATAGATTTTATCAGACCAAGTGATCGAAGTGCGATTCCTAACCGGTTTTCCTGTGTGTTTTTTTGTTACAGCCTGCAGGATGGACTTCAACACGGTGAACTACTTGCCGCTACGAAAAAGGTGCAGGCCGCCGTACCCAGTAGCCCAGTGCTGCCATGGTCTGAAGAAAGTTGCATGCAACCACGCGGACCAAGTCAACGACGTGTCCACAAAGTGCGCCCAAGACATGTTCCGAAACGTCCAGAAATGGTACCCGGTCGGTTGGTTCGTGAACCACTGCAACGAAGGGCAGCATGGCCTCATCTGTCCGCGAAACCGAAGGAATTAATTAGCAAAAAGGAAAAAGTATGGGGACTATTTTGCAATTTTTGGCTAATTACCCCACACATTTTTCTTCCGGCTTTTTTTTTCATCTGCTGGTGTATTCCTCTTTCGACCATAATCAATGCAAATTTTTTTCCAATAACTTTTTGCTAAGGAAAGTCTGGGAAAGTGAATTTCAAATACCACTAAGTCGAATTTTTAAATGAACTTAGTATTCGATATCAGGGGAAGCTTGGATTTCATATATAACACCGAGATCCATATGATTATTTAACTTTGTTGCACATAAACTACTTAATTCGATAAGTTGTAGCATGTACCACTTAAATCTACTTCTAACTAATTGCACTATCCGAAATTCAGTCCAAATTAGCAACGAAATTTAGTTCCGTCCTTAAACTCGACAAATTTGATAACTCGGGCAGCTGACTATGCTTGTAATTTCGAATTTAGTAGATATTATTACTACAAATTGTGTGTACAATGGGTTAGCGGGTTGGAACATAATGCAAAAAACAAATGCACGCTGGCCCCATACTCACTAATTAGATATTATTCTTGGTATTCGAATCCCGTGCTCTCTTTCAAAAATTAGGATTTGAGTCTGGCGCTTTAAACCACTTAACCACGATGACTTATTTGCTAAAACAACCTTAATTTTTTTGAATTATATAAGTATAAATGATATACCGTGTTATTACCCGTAATTAATTGTGCGGGTCAAATAGATTACAAAATGTTGGTCATCAATGAACCCATGATTAACCGTGCTCTTAGCCGACCTACTCAATTTTCTAGTCCCCCAGTAATATGACCAAACCACCACTAAAACAGCTAGATTTTCTACAAAAAAAATCGATCAAATTTCAGTCAAAACCGAGTCGGTTTGTGACTTATGGTTTTGGCCACCTCATAGTGAAGGCAATTTAGATCCATACCTAGTTATTTAGGGGTAGGAGAACAATTTTGTTTATCGGTCAAAACTGATTAACCAATCATTTTTGCTTAACCATTGGTCTGGTCGAAATTCATTTCGATCAGGGACAGTCAAATTGGATTACAAAGAATCGCACATTATAGTTAATCCATAATTGATTGACTCTTAACCAAACTGACTAAATCCCTAACTAATCTAACCACGAAATTAAACATGTGATATGCCGCTCAATTTTTTCTAAAAAAAATCTATAAAATTTCTGAGTTGGTCAAACTTTGCCTATGGTCGGTCGATCATTTAATTTAATTGGATGAAAGTATTTAAGTATTCAAATTCACCATTTTATCTCACCAATTATGATCAATTTTTAACCGACACAACCGACTCTCGCCTTTAAATTCTTCGGTAAAAATAGGTAGCCCTAATGGGAAGACGAGATAGATTCCATACTTATGTAAAGAATAATGTGAAGGGGGAAATGAGGTTTTAGGCTTCTTAGGGAGTCTCAAAACCGATTTGGGGATTCACAAACATTCAAAGAAACTAACAAAAGAAAATCCAAATTAAATTGAAGAACAAAACAAAAACTAGGGTTCCTCCAAGAACATATATAATTATTTTGCACATTTTCTTCAAGATGTGTCGAATCAATTCGTGGGTTTACCTAGCTTGCATCTTCCCTCTCTTTGGATTTGCCTGCTCCAATTTCATTTCAAGTAAGAACCCTAATTTTCAATTTTCCATTTGGGTGTTGTAATTCATCCCTTTTCCCCATTTGGGTTTGCTGTTGATTCTCAAATTTAACACAATTGAAAATTTTGCAGATGGTGCACTTGAAGGTGATCGATTTCTTGGAGGAGGAGGCCCTAATCGTGTTCTACTTCAATTGAAAAAAAGTACGTAAAGAAAACGCTTTCTTCTCATTTCTCTCTAAATTAAATTGTCGAATTTGGTTTTCGTAAAAGTAAAAATACTCGTATGATTTAGAGGTTGTTCGAGTATCCTTAATAGAGCTGGTAAATTGAATCCTAGGTTTCCATTCGAATTTTCACAGTTTTGGTATTCGAATTGGTTGTATCGTAATCGATTTCCGAGAATCACAAAGCTTGATTAAAAACCCGTAATGATTATTGTTCTTTGATGAGTAGCCGAGGGAAAATTAAAATCAAAATAATAAAATCCATGGATAGTCCTTGGTGTTTGGATTTTTATATTTGTATTTGTGTTTGTTACTTGTTGGGATTTTTTCGAACTAGCCTATTTACGAGCGAAGTCGTTTGTAAGTAGTTCGGTAATAAAAAAACATGTTGCATGCAGAATGCAATGTGAGTTTCGAAGAAATGGACTACACGATCCTGACGACGCAGTGCAAAGGTCCGGCGTACCCGAAGGTGCAATGCTGCGACGCCCTGAAGGAACTCGCGTGCCCGTACACCAACGAGATCAACGACGAGGGGACCAACTGCGCCGAGACGATGTTCAGTTACATTAACCTGTACGGCAAGTACCCCGCCGGCCTCTTTGCCAACACCTGCAAGGAGGGCAGCAGCGGCCTCGATTGCAAAGATAGCTCCGTCAAGCAGAGCGCCGCCGCCACTACAGCCGACGGACGGCGTCGTCTCTTGCTCTTCCTTCTGACGCTCACCGTCACGGCGGCGATTCTTGTTGGGTGGTGAAATATAATTAAGGTTAGCTATAATCAATACAGTTTGTGGACTATCTATGTGTATCATGTTCGGTATGATCGATTGATTGATTAATTTGATATTTTGGTTGGGTTTTACACTTTATAGAGTACTACATGTCAGGTCAGATGGTTCGAACATGAAAACCCGTCACACGGTCAATAGTTTGGTCAATGCCATATTTTAAAACGTAATGTTCGGCCGTTTTTATTCCGATTAAAAGTTAGCTCAAAAAGCGAGATTATACGAACATAACATCCGGCCTAATTTATCTTTTGATATATGAAACCTCCTTTTGATCATACATCGGCTCCTCGATTTACATTCTCACTTATCTCCCTTAATTTCATGGGTAATCGAAATATGTTGACAACGAGACTCGGATACAGATGGAAAAAGATTCGTCTCACCACTCAAAAATTTTACTTTAGACAAAAAGGCATGGAAATTTTGAGTGGTTAGTAATTTGTGCATGACATGAATAAATAAATTATGCACGTGTGTGAATAATTGATAATCGACGTGAAAAGATAGCATTTGTGCATGAATGATGAGACAAATAGTTTTGTCGGACAAAAAACTTCTCCCGATACATATATGTCGAGCATACTAATATATTTAAGCCGGTCATTAATAAACTTTTTATGTCGAATGACTTCTAAATACTTTTTTTATACATATAATCAAAATTATAAATCTAAAACTAATTTCTCAAGAGGCTTCCCTAAATTCGCCGTCGATGCATGATGCATCATCCTCCACTCAAAGGCTTGATATTTTTCTTAGAACCAACGTATACCATAAGTTGTGCAAGAGATTTTATCTAGGGACAGAGTATGGGCTCCATAATCTTTTTCAAGTATGGCCAATTCCATTTCATCGAAGCTTTTCATTGTGGGGGTGTGTAGAAGATAATATATGGTCCTACGATATTAATAGCGTAGCCAAAAATCACAATCAAAGAAAAAAACCGTCATTAAACATATTTACTAAACCCCGCCATTAAAGCGTGAAAAGAAGGGAAAATATCATAGCGTGTTAGAACTCAAACTCGAAACTCTACAACTCGTAGAGCGTACATGTACGCTACGATAGGACCACAGGAGAGGAGGCATGGGGGGTTACATCGGAGTAGAATGTTCGATAAGCAGTTAGTTTCAGAAAGTCAGAAGGCTCCACTCCACCGATCCAACCAATGACCTACCCTTGTGTTCGGTTTCTTGTCATTGTCACCCAAGTAACTTCTTTCCACCGAACAAAGAAGAAAACTCCAAAAGTAGAGAAATGAATGATTCATATTCATATCATTGTTGCCTTTTGACTGCAAATTTATCAACTGGTGATTGCTAGCCTCATCTTTAGCTTTCCCCACTTGTATGGAACCTGGTCCATACCTTCCTAATGCTCTCTGTATCTTCATCTTCATCTTCTTTTGAGAGGATAAGAAATGGGTTTGCCCTGGACACAAGTCTCACCTTTCCAAACAACCGGGGAGATACATATCCTACAAGTAATAATAATAATAGTTTCGAGTTAACTGACGAGGCATATTATAAAGTGTAATATGAGAGGTTCATTTTTATTCACTCCGGCATATCATATGATATAATTATTGAGGCAATATCTTGTCGAGAAAATGTTGGTACGTTACCGTGGTCACATCTAGCAACGAAGAACTGATTAGAAGTCTTCCCGTTTCAATAAACCAATGGATTAAGAAGACAAAATGAAATTCAAACTTGGTAATTTTATTACTGTCAAATCTGTGCAAATCATATTTCATTTCTCCTTCGCTTATAATCAAACTAACGACACAATTCCCCAAAAGGAAATCGAGGTAAGAAACGGTAAAAAAAAATATTCATTACGATGTAGATTTCAAATCCCAGATAAAAAAATCCCCAGAAGGAAATCTCAAATCTTCATTCCTCTCCAATCTCTCCAATCTTATCTTCTACCGATGAGCAGTCACCAACGTCTCGATAAACCTCAGCCCGTCAAACCTCGGAGCAAACTTGTCCGCCGCCGCCGACAGCTTCCTGTTCTGTCGCTGATCATTGTCAGAACCACCCTCCTAAGAACACGAAAGAAACAGAGTAAAAAACAGAGTAAGGAAACAGACGACCCATGAAACAGTAAATGATAAATGAAGGGACTACCTGACGAGAAGAGGAAAGAGGAGGAGGAGGAGGAGAGATGGCGGTTGCAGATGCGGCGGCGGCGACGGCGGAGGAAGCAGCGAGAAGGCCGGATTTCTTCATGTTCTCTGTTATTATTCCTTTCAGGAATCTAGTACAAAGGAAGAGAGATTTTGGTGGGTTTTGTGTGGAGAGAAATGAAAGAGCTTTGATTGAGAATGTGCGATGAGGATTGATTGTGAGGTAGGGAGCTCCGATTGTGGAACTGTGATGAATATATAGGAGGGAATGGGGAAGAAGAAGCGGTTGATTTTGAAGGTTTTCTAATGATTTCGTGGCCAGGTGGCTTTCAGCCTTTCCTTTACGCGGCAACTATCCACCACCCGCGTTTTTTTAACTGCTTATGAATTATTTTTCGGTTCTTTTCATGTTGTTTGGGTTGTGAGTTAATCGGCTTACAGGTCAAAATTAAGGTCAAGTCATAAAAAATATCGTGATTAAAACATTATATACAGATTAATTGGTCTAAATAGTGTAGCTCAATTAGTAACACAGTGTATTAACAATAAACGAGTAGAGCAGTAATTACTATGACTGGTTAACTGTTTAGCCTCTAGGAATCAATTTAATAGAATAAGCTGCTTCCTGTAGTCAGTTTCTAAAATGCCCATACGAATTTGTATCACAAGTTGAGTTGTAGCCTACTGGTCAAGTGCGTGAGCCACTAACAAGGATGTCTCATGTTCAACCCTCACCTCCGATGCCATCCAAGGTCGTTGACGTCAGCCCTGCTCCTTCTGTGTCGTTTAGCCAGTGGTACCACAACAATTGTGGCCCTGCTTTCATCTCCAACTAGGTTCGAGATGGGCAATCGACATTAATAGTATTGTACAGGTTAACTTTTTTTCCGCAAACGCGCTAAGGTCGTATTTTTCATCATTTTAGTTTGAATTCCCTACATCATACCAACATAAATCATCCACGCATGCACGCCACATCATCGTTTGTTCTAATTATTAATCAACAAAATAAAAATTAAAAACTCATCTCTCCCATCCCCTTCACCCTCTCCATTTCTTTCTTCTTTTCATCTCTCTGTTCTCAGTCTAAATTAAAATAACCTTCCAATTACCTTCAAATGCCCAATCTCCAATTTCTCTACTTAATTTCGACTCCTTCTCTTCTGCACTGATTTTCTGCCGGCCAAAATGAAAGGAAATTAGATTGCCGACCTCTGCCAGATCTTCCGCTCCTTCGACCGAGACAGCAACGGGAGCTTGACTCAGCTCGAATTAGGCTCCTTGCTCCAATTGCTGGGTCTCAGCCCCAGCCCGGACCAGCTCGACGCGTTGATCAAGACCGCCGACACAAACAACAACGACACGATTGAGTTCTCTGAGTTTCTGGCGCTTGTAGCGCCCAATCTTGTCCGGCAACATCCAGCGGAGGAGGATGAGGAGGAGATGTCTCCGTACAACGAGGGGCAGATGAAGCAGCTGTTCAGGATGTTTGACAATGAAGGCAACGGGTACATAACTGCGTCGGAGCTGGCCCACTCGATGACGAAGTTAGGGCACACGTTGACCGCTGGGGAGCTTACGAGGATGATTACGGAGGCGGATACTGACAGCGACAGACGGATCAGTTTCCCCGAATTTTCCCTACGCTTCATCGATTACGTACGATTATCCAGTTGCAGAGTTTCTTTACTGCCAAATACGTTTCATCTCTTTGGTATATAGTTCTTCTCACTGGAATCCTCCAAGAAACGAACCACATTACGATCCACGAGGAGAAATATGGCTTGTTCGACAATTACAGTCCTGGAGAACCGGAAAGACCGAAATGTCGAAGAACAACAAATGAGCTCGATTTTCTTCTTTCGACGAGCTTGCACTTACTTAACCAATCAATCCAATCGCAAGATTCATGCTCTCAGTCGACTCATGGTTTGAACATGAATATTAAATTATCGCCCTCGCGATGGTCGCCAACGTGGAAGAGGAAGCTGTCGACGTCGGGATCCAGACGAACTCAACCCGATCCAAACCCCATCATTTACATTTTTCAAATCGAACCGATTTCCCCTCCTCTCCATCCATTCCTAACTCCAACCAAATATGTACTAATCCTTGGGGGGAATATTGTCAATAATGCATTGGTTAATTAAAATAATCAATCATTAAATCACAAAATTAGACCATTATTTTCAGCCCCACCCCCATTATTTATCTCTCTTTACAATTATTTCTGTTCTGCAAAAATTTGTTCTTTATCTCGGAAAACCCTGGGATCATCACAAGCCTCTCTGAATCATCACCTACGCGTCAATCGGCGATCGGAAAACTTTAGCAAAATCGGAGGGAGGGCATCTCATCGATCACATTCTCGGGGGAAACTTCTCAGAGACTCAAGACTCTACATGGCGTCCGGATCGTCGTCGGGCCGACCCAGCTCCGGCTCCAAGGGCTTCGATTTCGGGTCAGATGATATCCTCTGCTCCTACGACGACTTCCCCAATCAGGACTCCTCCAACGGAACCCATTCCGATCCAATCCCATCATCCACTCCCTCCAAGGTTTTATCCCGCTGCTTTCCTTTTTCTTCGCTGATCCTTTGACTTGATTACATAACCTAGAAATTGATCAGCTGCTTCCTTTGCATATTGACTGGATTTTAGAGTAAGCGCAGGTTTGAATTTAGAAACAATGATGTTTATTACTTATTAGTTACTGACTGGTGGAAAGGATTTCATTGAGGAAGTCATTTCAGAGATGCTATGCTGTCCGGTATCTCTGCTCTTTGAATTCATAAGTAAGCTTACGGATAGACTAGCTGGTGATGAGAATATTTAAATGTTCCTGGTGGTGAAAGAATGTTATATCAGCCAATTCAGAACCTCTCTGAACAACTCTACTCAACCCTGAGTGGTTTTTGTGGCTTGTTTATCTTCTTGTTTGAATTGTTGTTATAATGCAGATAAAGTTACGGTCTTTGTTGTCACGTGATGTGCTCTGATTGCTACTGATTGTACTAATTGATGGCTTGTGGACTACTTTATTAAGCAGGGTTTTGAGAAGAGCCGGATGTCAAGATCGTCCGGGTATCAGGCTGCTTCCTATGGCCAACCTGATGATTCCTTCCACCAAGAAGTGATCTCTGTAGTGGAGAGGGGTATGAAAAGGCATTCTGATAACATGATGCGTTTCCTCGAGGGAATCAGTTCCCGCCTTTCCCAGTTGGAGTTATATTGCTATAATCTCGATAAGTCGATTGGAGAGATGCGATCTGATTTGACTCGCGACCATGCTGAGACGGATACAAAGCTCAAAGCTGTGGAGAAAAATCTTCAAGAGGTTAGTTGGTCTTTAACCTTTCTCAATGCAACAATTATGTTAATAGGATCAGGCATTCTCCAAGTAGACAATTTTGCTTTGCCGACTTCTAAATTACTTGTTCTGCATGTCTTTGTTTAATCATTTTACAAAGGAGCTGTATTGATCAGCCTCTCTTTTAGATCTTGGGTGTAACATGTTTATGATGCTTTCTACAGGTTCATAGATCAGTCCAGATACTAAGGGATAAGCAAGAACTTGCCGATACTCAGAAAGAACTTGCAAAGCTTCAGCTCGTGCATAAGGATTCCTCTTCGTCAACACATTCACAATCTAACGAAGAAAAAGGTGCACCACCTGTTGCTGATCCGAAAATCAACGACAACAACTCCGAAACACATAACCAACAACTGGCTCTTGCTCTCCCACCACAACAGGTTGTTCCTCAGCAGCAGCAGATTTCTGTCCCGCCACCTTCCCAAACGCCCCAACAGAACATAGCACCACCACAACCTCAACCTCAGACTTATTACTTACCGCCATCCCAGTCGCAGACCCCTCAGAATCAATACATGCCTCCAGATTCTCAGTACAGACCAAACCAAGTGCCGGGACAAGCAACTCAAGCACCACTGTCATCCAGCCAGCAATATCCTCAGTACCAGCAGCAGTGGGCTCAGCAAGTACAGCTACAACAAACTCAACAGCCAACAATGCCGAGTCAAGTCAGGCCGGCATCAAATCAAGTTTACCCTCCTCCCTATCCCCCACCCGGTCAGCCAGCCGGTCCTGGTCCCCAAGAGACTTTGTCAAGCAGCATGCCTATGCCGGCATCATATTCCCCGGTTCCTCAGCCTTCATATGGGTACGGGTCCCCGAGACCTATTCCCCAGCAGCAGCTTCCACCTCAGCCTTCATACATGATGTACGAGGGAGAAGGAGGGAGAGCTCACCATTCAGCCCAGGCTCCTCATTTTTCGCAAGGCGGATATGCTCCATCGAGCGTCTCTCACCAGCGTTCGCAACCAGGTCCCGCAGCTCCGAACATGATGCCTAGAAATCCCGGCCAGCCCCAGTTCGTCCGGAACCATCCTTACAGTGAGTTGGTTGAGAAGCTGGTCAACATGGGATTCAGAGGGGATCATGTGATGAGTGTGATTCAGAGGATGGAGGAATCCGGGCAGCCCGTGGATTTCAATGCAGTGCTTGACAGGTTGAATGTGCACTCCTCCGGAAGCCCGCAGAGTGGGTGGTCGGGTTAAAACCCACCCAGTCTTTGTCGAAGTTTCTCATGTGGTTATTTTGAGTTATGTGAGTGAATTCAATAAAAGGGTGTCTCTGTCAGTGACCGAAGTGGATGTAAATTTGTGTGTCATAGAGTCATACTAACAGTGAATTGATTTGGGATGATAATGATGCTGTGTTTAGTTCGGGAAAATTCCAAATGAAACCTTTCTAATGTCATTCTTTCGCAGTTCTTTCGTGGTTCGATCTCTTCTATTCTAAGTATGATTTGGTTTGTTAAGTACCAACAGAGTAAACTCCAAGCACGTCAATGTCTATCTTTCATTAATAATCAATCTTTCATTAATAATCAAAAGAGCTCGAAAGATAAAATAGTGTACACCAATGGATAAACCTTGTCCTAACTAGCTAAATAGTAAACCATGCAGTTATCTTCAATGCTCATCCTTACCATCTAACCCTGATTCAACATTTCACGGAAACTTGTGACCTCATAAGTGTTGGTGTACCCTATCGCCATCCCCAACAAAAATTGGATTACAAGCACATCTATGTGCATCTTCGGTATCCTGATCTTTACGGGTGGGAACATGCTTGCAATTTGTGACACAACATCCTCCAGAAGCCAGTAACGGAAAGCATGGAAATCCCACTCTATCGGAGGTGGTATACAAGTCGGGCATCATAGGGTGGGTTCCCATCAGAAAGAATATGATCCACGCGTCGAGTTCCGGAGTCTAACCAGCGTCTTGTGCAAAACTGCATCCCACATCCATCAGCAATTCGTAAGTAATATATCTGGACTCTCACTACTGGTCAAGTAGGTTCCGGGACATGGCATCATCAGCTGCATCTGCAAGCAGAACTTGAGAACCCGGCGACCTACATATCTCCTTATATGTTTGATAACCAGCTGCGCATGTCCTTCCGCCTTCCAGAAGACTCGACAGAGGATTCAAAGCTGACAAGGCACCGTCGCTCTTTTCCAATGTTTCTTTCAGAAGTAGAAACTCGGAAACCAACTCCGGCTTGTTGAAATGAACAAGAACTGCACTTTCATCCACCTGAAAGATGGATGCTACGGAGGCTACACCAAAGACTTTGCATATACACTCTTTTATCTCCTTTACCTTGAGTTTAGTTGGGAACCGCCAGATCAGAACCACATTCTCAAACTCTATCTTTGAGAATCGTCTACTCAGACCCTTGGCTCCAAGTCCAACAGCCGGAATCTGTTTTCCTGTGCTTAAATCTACAATGTCTCCGTTATTCCAACTCAAGTACAGGTGGTTGATGTGTTTTTCGAGTTTTTGATCAAGAGCTAAGTTCAGGGGAGGCGAATGTTGCTTGAAATCAATGCCGAGATAATTGCAGGACTGAGCAAATACGCATCCTGTCATAAAGGCATCATATCCAGCTTCGTGTTTCGCTCCTGATGTCCAGTCTGTCGACCTGAGGACAAGCCAGTGGATAATTCTTCACCATTCGGTAATCAAGCATACATGAGCAAACAAATTGGTTAAACTCAGAGATCAGAGAGTGCACCTTATATCATCCATTTCAACTTCGATTTTGACACTTGGATAATAACCCAAGTTGTCAGATGCTTTCTCAGCGCCCAACGTAATCTGCTTACAAAGTAAAAGATATGCTTTGGAGAGCGAGGTGCTCGACTTGTTCATTATTCTTTGCAGTATGCCGCTCGAATTCAAAAGAATCTTGGTATCAACTATGTACGGGAAATGCTTATTGAATGACGAAACAAATTCTTCAGCAGTGCCAGGGAGAGGACCCAAGAACTTTTTGTGTACATGTGCAATATCTGCATCACACAATTACGAATCTTCAAACTGAAATATATCACTGCCCGAAAATTCTCTGGTTTCGAAAAATTATATGCTTACCCAAGAAGCAATTGTGGCCTACGATCAACTTCTTTTCAGAAGAAAGAAGGTCTATCACATGGCGGAACCCGATTGCAGCTTTGATCTTCTTCTCTACCTCTCCAAGATACGCATTCTTCACCTCTGTCTGCATAGAATACGAAACAATGAGAAGAAATATGTTAAGATCTTTCCAATTTTTCCAATTTAAAACAAAAGAGAGCAAAATCTAGACGACAAAAAGCCTTATGAATAAAGTTACCAATAATAAGGCTTTATCATTCTCTGTGTCTGTATAGACGACCAGTTGTTCTGAACTTGAGTTTTCCCCACTGATGCGGACATGAACAAGATCTTTGAAATGTTTCTTGGTGACCTGCAGAATTTGATGCTAATGCTCAGTTTCCAAGTCTTAGTTGAATCAAAATTCACAAGGATAAAGAAGCATCACCATCCGAATCAAATTAAGCTGATGTGAGGTGAAACCACTGAGAGAAACAGCCGGACGAAGCTTGAAGAAGACAGTCTGAAACTGCTCTTTAGAATCTTTCGACGAATCTTGACAATCAGAAGCACTATCTGTGCCGTGCAACAACCTGGTATGCCACCCGCTCAATTTGTTCTTCATTCGCTCACTGAAGAGAACATCAGTGAAGTTGACAAACGGTGGCATGTCTCTATCCTCTGAGCTGTTGGAGAAGTCTGATAACCTCTCGTATTGTTGAGCCAAGCGACACAATGCTTCATCTTCTTGTCCTCTGGATAAATAAGATATCCCTGGATTAAACGAACAGTTTTAAATCAATCAAAGCAAGTAAGCACAACACCACACTCTCAAGTTCTAATGGAGAAACCTATATGTACCTTCACGAATACAGGTATTGAAATCAAACTGATACTTGGCCAGGAAATCCAGCGACGATGTCTGGCAGAGGAACTCATGGGAAGGGCCAGTATATTGAATCTCTTCGCGAGGGAATATGAAGAAATTATACCTTGCCAGAAATGAGAAAACAAAGTATCAGAATCTCATAAACGCTTACATTAGATTACTAGCAGCCAATAACTCGTTGCCAGTTTCAAATTTGTAGCAATTACTAAGCAAGTTACAGCAGAAGATGAACTATACTGATCATTTCACCCTTTGAAGCAAACCCTGGTAAAAGAAAGAAATATACTGATCATTTCACCCTTTGAAGCAAACCCTGGTAAAAGAAAGAAAAGACTACTAATTTCTGCTAGAAATGAGCAATATAACAACAGTCAGGAAAATAAGTCTCATTAACCTTTAGCTTAGAGAACTAGCAGCCTATAACTCCAATCCAGTATCAAAATTTGTACCACAAAACAATCACTAAGCAATTTTACAGCAAAAGAGATGAACTACACTGGTCATTGCGAATTATTACATTAACACTGATCATTATTTCAAGCAAACGCTGAAAGAAGCTCTTCAAAAGTTTCAGAGGTGCTTACGGGTGAGCAACGAAGGATTCTCGTTGAGGGTCCCAACGGAAGGGGGAAACGCCGAACTGAATGACGGCGAACTTTTCGGCGGAATCTTTGACCTTGAGGTACCTAACATCGGAGCTGTCGAGCTCGAAGGATTCCCTCCAGGCGGATGTGGTAACGCCGGTCATCTCCAAATCGATGGCTACGAAATCGGCGGCGCTGACGTGAGTTCTGAGCTCGGCGAGCGAGGATTCGAAGTTGGAAGTTGGACTTGGTGACATGCTTTAGAGGGAACGAAGACGTAGTGGTCGAAGAGGAATTGGCGCGTGAGAAGGTACGCCATAACCGAGGCAGCCATTGTTTCTTGCTCATCTTCTCACCATTATAGCATTACAGCTTCGAAGGGGGGGGGGGGGGGTAGATTCGAAGCTCTGGCCGAAGAACCGAATGGTGGACTACTTTCGCCGAGACGGCGGAAGGGAGGGCTGGATGAGCTGACGGCGACGGCCGGACTATATGACGGCGGCGGCCGAGATGAATCAAAAGGTTTTGGGTTTGGTTTCGGAGAAGTTGAGTATAGGGAGGAGGAGATGTTTTGGAAATTTCGAAAGGGTCTAATAGCCTTAACGGGTCACTCAAGTTTAGGTAGGTAATATTCAGTCACTCGATTCTTTAACGAATCTGATTCAAGTTTCAAAATAGTTATAAATCAATCTCTTATTTGCCTAAAAAACCCTTGACTCACCCGCCATGTTGATATTGGACGGAAATATTAACAGAATTTGACAGAAGGACTCATTTAGTAAACTGACCATAATCGAAGGTGTATATGAACAATTTATTTGGGAGCAAATTTATTCAATCATGATTCAAAAAAATAAAAATTCACAACTCCATGACTTTTTAAATCGCGGGAATTCAAATCTCATCTGAACCCTAAATCTCCGTCGTTCGTGCTTCTTCTTCACCTCCAGTCTTTCATCCTATTGCCGTCCGGTTAAACAACCAGAACCCTCTGATTCAAAAGGCCAACTGGAGTTTCATTATACAGTCATCTCTCGCATTACGAACTTGCGCTGCTTTCTCAATTTCTGTCGCCGTTGCCTGAGATTGGTGCTGGACGTCGTCGTACTGCCTTCGCCAATTCCTCCACGCTTGGCATAATCTGTCGAGCAACAAAGAACTGGTTATAGATCATAGTTCAGGCAGAGCTTCTATCAATCTTTTGCCCAATAGGTAAGACTTGTAGAATGTAGAATGCATGAAGCATGTCTGGGGAGCATGAATTATGTCGTGGATTGATTAGTGATAAGAAAGTTGCAAGAGAAAACGCTTTGATTAGGCTGACTGCACGCTTTATTTAGTCTTTGGTTAAGGGAATTTGTCTTCTGTACTGTGGCATTGATATTTGGGTTGCTTGTTTGCTCACAGTGAAGTTAGTTTGATTACGGCAACATGGGTGATGCGAATTTGAAGACATGGGTGTCTGATAAGCTCATATCTATATTGGGATACTCGCAAGGCGCAATTGTTCAGTACATCATCGGACTAGGTGAGTTACATCTTCTTTTTTCAAAACGAGATAAGAAGTTGTCTTTGATGGTTTGCATCTATTGTTACCGAATGTTTTTAATAAGCTTTTGTTGGTTCTTGGTGTTCTCACATTAATGGATTCCGTTTTTGGTTTCAGCTAAAGAAGCAAAATCCCCAGCCGATATTGTTGGGAAGTTGGAAGAGTTGAATTGTCCATCGTCAACAAAAACACGCTCATTTGCTGAAGAAATTTTTGAAAAAGTTCCGCGGAAAGCTTCCGGTTTAAATGTGAGTTCTGGATATTAGGCTACTGTGTGTTGAGGCGTTGGCTTTTATGTAGTTTATATTTTTGTTTTGTCACGTTGGATGCCTTATTATTCATGTACAGGACTACCAAAAACGGGAGAGGGAAGCTGCAAACTTGGCCAAAAAGCAGAAGATGTATAAGCTCCTGGACGCTGATGATGATGAAGATGACGATCATGGTGCTAGTAATGCTACTGCTATAACAAATGTACCGACTTCGGAAACCAAAAGGGCAGATAGGAAACGATTCAGGAAAAAAACTGAAAATGATGAGGATGAGGACGAAGATAGCGAGGCATGTTGTTTTTTTTCTGGTTCCAATTTTGACTGAATCGACTAGTTTGTTTGTTGTGTGGCCAGTTGTTCGTTAGTCTGATGGTCTGGTGTTCTTTGTTTGTGTTTTAATCTGATATTGCAGGTGGTCAAACATGTTGAAAAAGATAGGCTGGTTAAGAGACGAACTTCTAATGACAAAGATGATGGTTCTGAGGTACTTTAAATCTTGAACAGTGGGTTAGTGGTTGGTTTATTAGGTTTTTTTCCCTAAAGTCTCATTAATGCTTCTGCAAACAAAATCCATCAATGGTTAGCTGTTCTTCTCCTTTTTATTTATCTTTTTAACTTTCTTTTCCCTGCCTTCCGAGTGTATAGTCGGATGAAGAAATATTGCGTGATCAAATGGAACGCGAGCAATTGGAGCAAAATATGAGAGAACGTGATGCTGCAGCAACTAAAAAGGTACAAAAGCATAGCTTTTATGATGGACTTTGATTTGATGTTCCATCGTGGTATGATCAGTTGGATTTCTGCCAACCTTATAGTTCCATTTGTATCAATTTGTCTCATGTTTTAAAATTCCACATGAATGAAATATCAAATTGCCTATATTCCGTACACAAGTTATTAGGTATTTATTTCACTTCATATTCTTCTAATGCTCTTTGCCTCAATTTTAACAGTTGGCAGAGCGAAAAGTATCAAAGAAGGAGGAAGGTATGGCAGATTAACCTATCATTTACTAATATTTCTGTATCCATATAATGTACTTCGTAAGAGTTGTCTCATGTTGTCCTTTCTTTTATACTACAGATGAGAGGATCCGAAGAACGAATGTTTTGGAGAACGATGGGATTGATACATTAAGGTTTCTTATTTAATATCTGTTTCTCATGATTTTCTCTTTCCCCACTTCTGTTGTTAACTTTCCCTATGTTATTTTCCTTCTTTTCTTGCAGAAAGTTGTCCAGACGAGAGTATCTAAAGAAAAGGGAGGAAAAGAAAGTAGAAGAACTCAGGTATTGTGCAAAGACTTATTGCTAACAAGAAAAACTTAGTGCTTCTGTTTATAAAAGGGCTTTTTCTTTAACAAGTGAATTGGTATTAGATGTTGTAGCCCAACATCTGAACATAGCTAGAGCATGAGAGAATAGGAAAGAAAAAATGGAACATTTTCATTTGCTTTGAATATTGCAGTTGTTATAGCCTGTCAATCATGTGTGCATTTCTCTTTATGCAGGGATGATATAATAGATGAGGATTATCTTTTTAAAGATGAGAAGCTCACTGAAGTTGAACTTCGTGAATTAAGGTAATCCATTGGATCCATCATCATCAACCTATATAGTTGAATGTTGCCTTGAGGTTTGTTGCAGTATTGATTCTTTTTCTTGCCTTCCTGAAAATTTGGAATCAATATATAATCTTCTTTTGGTATAATGAGAAATTTTAGTTGGACTTGGCTGATATCCAGACCGATATTACAAAGTTTTCATTAAGTTTCTGTTTAGTTATGAGTTATGACATGGCAAGATTGTATGCAGAAGTTTGAAACACTGCCCATCTTCTTGTAGCATTTTGTTTGCTTTTGATATGATTTCCTGTTACACGTAAAAGAATCTTAAGTGAGGCCTTGCCTATTGGGATCAACAGAAGATGATGGTGACCTCCATTCTTTTTACGTATGACGTTCATTAGAAAATGGCTGAATTTCTTGTAAGATACTCTATGGCTCATAATCATGTATCTGACTTTTTCTTACAGCTACAAGAAGGCAATAGCAGAGCTTTTGAACAAGTCACGAGAAGTTGATGACACACAAGAGGTACTGAATAGTAAAGACTTGCTCTTATGTTTACTTATAATTCTGTTCATTGTCGGTTATCCTGGTCAGTTCTGATTGACAATCAAATTGAATTAATCGGCAAGGTGTGTAGTGATTCTGGATATAATCCACCTATTTGCAAGAGCGAAGTACCAATTGGGTTGATGAAAGCCAATTATCTGATCATTGGTTGTCACAAAGATAGCATTTGACATTAATCTGCACCCAAAGAATTGCTAGTCGCTGGATTAATATTTATTTCTGCACCTATTGAAGTTATCAGTTGGCCGCACCATAGTTTGGAATTTGTGTAGAAAATCAAAGCTAACGTCAGATAATTTTTTTCCAGATAGCATTGCTCTAGTGACTAGGTGTTGTTTACTAGTTTCATATTTGTAATACGGTATTTTCTGATATACAGTATAGGATGCCAGATGCATATGATCAAGACGGTGGAGTTAACCAAGAGAAAAGATTTTCTGTTGCTGAACAACGCTATGGGTAATCTCAAAAAATGGTTCGAGTGATTATTAGCATCATAGGGAGAAAACAAATTCCTCAGTTGCTTAGATGATTTGTGTCTGACAGATCTATTTTGTCTTTTATTGTAGAGATGGTAGTGCTGCAGAAAAGATGAACCCGTTTGCGGAGCAGGAGGCTTGGGAAGATCATCAAATTGGTTGGTTCGCTAGAGATACTTTTTATGATGGCGGCTCTGAGTGATTCTCCAAGTTTGTCTTTTAAGATTCTGATGATTGTATCATTGTCTCTCAGGGAAAGCAACACTGAAATTCGGTTCAAGGAACAAAAAGCAGACTTCTGATGCTTATCAGTAAGTTTAAGCTTCTGAATCAACTGATATTGTTGTTTGATTCATATTGTTTGTCGCACTGGAGTTTGCACTATTTATGTGGCAGTGGGAGCAAGCTGGTTAAATTTTATATTAGTCTTTATTTATTACTTGTAAATTCAACTTGATGGTGTAACTAAACGAAGATACTGAGACAGTTGGTGGTCCTTTGTGCGTGTGTTTTCAGGTTTGTATTTGAGGACCAGATTGATTTTATCAAGGAATCAGTAATGGATGGTGACAAGGTATGTCGATGACTCTATTTGATAATAGTGTTTGGTTCAAGATGAATATATCCAATTAATCGTCACTTTGGTTGATATATGCAGTTTGACAATGATCTCTCTCCAGAGGCGCTTGAGGAACTGGAGACAAAAACTGGTTTTGAGAAGCTTCAGGTTAGTCTACGTTTTGTACAATAAAATTGAACTGTGTGTGCAGCCATCAAGAAGAATGTGATTCTTGTTGTAAATTGGTATCATGTTATTATGGTGTGATGTCCCCTTGACCCTTTGCTTACCTTGTTCTGCTTTTAGGCGGACAGAAAAACCTTACCCATGTATCAATATCGAGAAGAACTACTTGAAGCTATCGGAAAATATCAGGTTTGGTTTCCTTTTTCTTTAGGGGTTAGACCTCATATTCCTGCTCAACTTTGTGCATATACCAGCTTTATGTTTACGAGGCTCCAAATTCTGGTTTAGGTTCTTGTTATTGTTGGAGAGACGGGTTCTGGGAAGACTACTCAGATACCCCAATATCTTCATGAAGCTGGATATACCAAGGCTGGAAAGGTACTTAGTTCTTACCATATGCTATCTGTGAACTTTATCTTCTTTCATTTGTCATTATTTTGGAACTATCATGTAATGCTCACACCATGATAGGCTGGGTCGTTCCTGGACCAGGTTGTGATGTTTTGTAGTGATGCATCAAGTATCCGAACATTGAGCAGGGCTATAAATTTCAATTATCATTCTACTGACTACTTGAATCAAACTAATATTGGAATGTGTTCGGGTGTCGTTAAGTTTGGTGCTCCACTGTGTTTGAGAACCTCTGTTGAAATTTGAGAGCTATGGATTTATACAACACATGCTAATTTTACACTGTTCTCAGGTTGGTTGTACTCAGCCAAGGCGAGTTGCCGCCATGAGTGTGGCAGCTAGGGTTTCTCAAGAGATGGGTGTCAAACTCGGCCATGAGGTGTGTATTCGTTACAATTTCAAGTATTGTTCTCCTTCGGATGTCTTGTGTTAGGATATGGATCATCAGTTGTGTAGCTGGTCCACGAGCTGCTGCTCAATTCATTAGGTCTCCTGTATTATCCATAATTTTTACTTGTTCCCGTTCTCATTTCATCTCTTAGTATTGATCTTATGTTGCCGCTCTTGCTGTAGTTTCATAATAGCTGATGGTTACTATTGATTTTGTTATAGGTTGGTTACTCTATCCGCTTTGAGGACTGCACATCAGACAAGACAATTATCAAGTACATGACAGATGGAATGCTGCTGCGGGAATTCCTTGGTGAACCCGATTTGGCTAGCTACAGGTGATTTACTACCTTGCTCGCATGCATCTTTCGTCCAAGGAACTATTTCTTACCATCTCGTTATGTTGTTTTAGCGTCATCATGGTGGATGAGGCACATGAAAGGACTTTGTCAACTGACATACTGTTTGGATTGGTCAAGGCAAGTGGATTCTTTTTCATTATGTGCTGTAGCAACTGAGATTTTGTTCGCCATAAACATTCTAAAAGTAATTACCATGGCTTTTTGTGAAACAGGATATATCACGTTTCCGGCCAGATTTGAAGCTCCTTATCTCAAGTGCAACTCTTGATGCTGAGAAATTCAGTGATTACTTTGATGCTGCTCCGATCTTCCGGATTCCTGGTAGGAGGTATCCCGTTCATATACACTACACCAAAGCCCCAGAAGCTGATTATCTGGATGCTGCAATTGTAACTGTACTTCAGATCCACGTGACAGAAGCACCTGGTGATATATTAGTCTTCTTTACTGGCCAAGAAGAAATAGAGACGGCTGAGGAAACTTTGAAACACAGGACAAAAGGTTTGGGAACTAAAATTCCCGAGCTCATTATTTGTCCTATATACGCCAACTTACCGACAGAGCTTCAGGCCAAAATATTTGAGCAAACCCCAGAAGGGGCTCGGAAGGTTGTCCTTGCAACAAATATAGCAGAAACATCTCTGACAATTGACGGTATCAAATATGTTATCGATCCTGGATTTTGCAAGATGAAATCGTACAATCCAAGAACCGGAATGGAGTCCTTGCTCGTGACTCCCATATCAAAGGCTTCAGCCAATCAACGTGCTGGTCGTTCCGGTCGGACAGGTCCAGGGAAGTGCTATCGGTTGTACACTGCCTACAATTTTAATCACGACTTGGACGAAAACACGATACCTGAAATACAGAGGACTAATCTGGCTAGTGTTGTGCTGTCCTTGAAGAGTCTTGGAATTCACGATTTGTTAAATTTTGATTTTATGGATCCGCCACCTTCCGAGGCGTTATTAAAAGCCTTGGAGCTGCTCTTTGCTCTAAGTGCTTTGAACAAACATGGTGAGCTGACTAAGGTCGGTAGGAGGATGGCCGAGTTTCCTCTTGATCCTATGTTGTCCAAGATGATAGTTGCTTCCGACAAGTACAAATGCTCGGATGAGATCATCTCTATTGCTGCTATGTTGTCAGTTGGGAATTCGATCTTTTATCGGCCGAAGGACAAACAAGTTCATGCTGACAATGCCAGATTGAATTTCCACACAGGAAACGTAGGAGACCACATTGCTCTACTCAAGGTTAATTCTATGATACACTTTTACTTACTCTGTTTGTTACCATAGGCTCCTACTTACTCTATTAGGAATTAGGATATAGGTAATTTGTAAATTGTATCCTGAAGTTTATTTATGCTGTTCTTCTCTGTAGGTGTATAACTCCTGGAAAGAAACAAATTTCTCTACACAATGGTGTTACGAAAATTACATTCAGGTACCTTTAGTTTGAGCCCTCAAAATGATTGATTCTAATTGATAGTTTCCCTTTTTTCTTTTGTTATGGCTAGGTGGCCAGAATTTGCAATTTCTGGGAATACAGAGAAATCTTAGCAAACTTAATATTGTTATGGTGTCTCATTCTGAGGATTTATTTGACACGACTCAGTTAGATGAGGGAATGAATCGTCAATGGCTGCTTTAGTTTATTTGTTTGCTTTTGTTACTAGATTCTGGTTTGTTATGTATACTTCTTCTGTGCCTTCTTGTCACCTCTGATGTTGACGTTTTATTGATATCCAATTTTTTAGTCCTTTGAAAACTAAAAGGTTAGCTAAAATGTCCAGGTTAGAAGTATGAAACGAGCTAGAGACATAAGAGATCAATTGGAAGGCCTTTTGGAGAGGGTAGAAATCGATATTACTGCCTGTCCCAATGATTTGGATGCAATAAAGAAGTCAATAACATCAGGTATGATTAGCGATGTTAGCGACCAATATATGGTAATGTTCATGTTGTTATTATGCAAAAATTTTGAATGAATTTGATGCTTTTACAGGTTTCTTTCCCCATTCTGCAAAGCTGCAAAAAAGTGGTGCTTACAAAACCGTGAAGCATCCTCAGACTGTTCATATTCATCCAAGCTCAGGGTTGGCTCAGGTATAATACATCCTTCGGCTTGTGTTTTGTAGAATAGAGTCGGTGTAAGTTCATGGTCGTTCTAGATACCTCTAAATTCATGTTCAATCACTGTTACCGATTCTCTTGGTTTCGTGTTCCCCAGGTGCTCCCAAGATGGGTCATATATCATGAGTTGGTGCTTACAACCAAAGAGTATATGAGACAAGTAAGCATTCGGTTTTCTGTGTGCTTTCTGAGTTGGAGCTTGAAATCAATGAACTAAAATCTTCCGGGAACATGAAAAAATGCAGGTGACAGAATTGAAGCCGGATTGGCTAGTAGAAATAGCTCCCCACTATTACCAGCACAAGGATGTGGATGATGGTGCGCTCTCTCTCCCAATCCCGATCTCTCTTTCCAATGCAGTATGTTTCCGTTCCTAATTCGTATCGAAACTCATTGTTTGTAAATGAATTTGGCAGCGTCAACGAAGAAAATGCCACGTGGAGTGGGGCGAGCATCATAGTTAGTATCTGAACGGCCGAGTAGATCCAACATGAGCCTGATACAAACCAAGTGCTAAGAGCTAGGTAGGCAGAGGAGAATTAGTTGTACATACGAACCAAAGGCTGTGCCCACTTCGAAGAAACTAGGAACGGTTACAAGCTTGCTCAAGCAGACTCTCCTTCCTGCGATAACACAAACAAGGTCGACTTGCACCCTACCCACTTAGAAGAAGATGACGCCATTGGTTTTCCATCTTGAGAGTTGTTGAGATAGGGATTTTGCACCTGAAATCGCAATCGAAAATTTCATGTACATTATGAAATTAGAGACCTAGAGACAAGTGAAAACGTTGGCTATTACTCGATTTATCGTGCTAAGTTTTCTTTTTCAGTGTCGATGGTAAATAGTAAGAAATGCTAATGTTGTCGAAACTGAATCGGAGGTCGATTGGATGCCTAATGTTTCTCCCCGTTCAGTCGCTATCCACGATCTACTCTCTACTCGTAATTCGTCTCTCGTCTAGTATGCCTCCTCTAGGTATACATTGCGATGGATCATTTTCTAATGACTATTAACTCGACTTTGGGTGTTGTCATCACTAACACCGTTGGAGATGTATGAATTTCAAAAGTATCTCCATCAAAGGCAAACACTTTCTTCTTTTGCCTGATTTTACTTTGAAAAGGCTAAACTCTCAAGATTTTGATAAGTGGCTTTGCACCTTTCCTTTCTTTTCCCCATACTTGGTTGTTTCATCAATTACATTTGCCTTAGGAGGATGAGACTTAAATATCTTCGTTTATAGCTGCAAATTACCTAGAGAAAGATCTAGAGTCAAATATAATCTAAAAGTCCTTTCAGGTTGTGAGATCGGTCTCACTACAGCGTAGGAGATAGATATTAAAGAGCCTTTTACTTGCCATTGATTGAAAAGTTATATTAGCAGACCGTTGAATAACCAGCACTCGGATTCGATGACAAATAGTCAGGGAGCCCAAGACCTCCGAAGTGATGGCATCGCTAGCTCCACAACGGGCAAGTGTTCCGGTGAGCGAGTGGGGAGAGAACCACATCAGCATTACCTCTGGTGTCCACCTCCGAAATACATGTAGGAAATACCAAGCACAAACATTCTGAACATCTAAGACATCGAGGTCAAGGAGGTCTCGGATGTTCGTTCCACCGCCTACAAAGGCATAAAAAGCTAATGTCCTACAATTGGCCATATTGAAGGGAACGAGTCCGTACTGAAAGACTCAATACAAAGTCCGATAAATTCACTAAACAAGAGAGATAGTTTAGTTGATTTGATGATGAACAAACTTACGTGGGTTAGGTACGGAATAGCACCAACTACAAGTCAATAAGGAAATCAATGGAGAAAAGAATTGACCAATAACGGTCCAATACCTTGTTGTTTGAACCGGTTCAAAACCCAACCCAACCCGGAAAATCATGGCCGTCAACGACCCCATCACAGTAGTCCACGTCGCGTTGAAGTTGAATCTTCGGAGCTTCTTATTTCCGCGCGTTGTTTTCTTTATTATTATTATTATTATTTATTTATTTATTTAAAAGTGGGTGTCATTTTGTCAATTCTAACGGTAACGGCGGATCAGAAACGGAGACGGCCGTCGGGACATTTGGTACTTTCTTCTTCTGTTATTAAGTACTTTACTAACGATTTATTTACTTACTAGTTATTAAGCACTTTACCAACCAATTATTAAGATCAAAGTCTATAGCATTATAGCTTGGAAAAATTACCAATTAACGCCCACTACCAATAATTATTAACAGTTTACCACGTTTGGTCCCATAACTTTATGAAAGTAATCCAATTGCCCCCGTTTAATTATTTAATTTGTTTGTTCCAGTTCAAAATAAATTCATTATTTTATTATTATTACTTACTTTAATCCTTCAGCTGTAAAGAATCCTTCACGTCGGTCTTCACCCACAACTTTAAAACTCAAAAGCTTTTCAATCAAATCTCTCTCTCTCTCAAACGGCCGGAAAAGAAAGAAATAAAACTGTCTCCGGCGACCGTCGCCGTCAGATGCTATGTCCGCCATCCGTTACCGAGCTCCTCCACCTGGCCGGCCACGGCCCAACCACCAGTCTCCCGGAGAAGATGAGGAGCCTTTCAATATAATCCCAGTCCACAACCTCTTAGCAGACCATCCATCCCTCCGCTATCCGGAGGTCCGCGCCGCTGCCGCCGCCTTACGAGCCGTAGGGAACCTCCGCCGTCCGCCCTACGTCCAATGGCATCCTTCAATGGACCTCCTGGACTGGCTGGCCCTCTTCTTTGGCTTCCAGCGCGACAGCGTCCGCAACCAGAGGGAGCATCTAGTGCTGCACTTGGCTAACGCGCAGATGCGGCTCACTCCGCCGCCGGACAACATCGACACACTCGACCACGGGGTTCTGCGGCGGTTCAGACGGAAATTGCTGAAGAACTACACTAGCTGGTGCTCATACCTCAACAAAAAGTCCAACATCTGGATCTCGGATCGGTCGAACCCGGATGTGCGGCGCGAGCTACTGTATGTGTCTCTTTATCTTCTGATTTGGGGGGAATCGGCCAATTTGCGGTTTATGCCTGAGTGTATTTGCTTCATTTTTCACAACATGGCGATGGAATTGAACAAGATACTTGAGGATTATATGGATGAGAACACTGGACAGCCTATTATGCCGTCGTTCTCCGGCGAGAACGCGTTTTTGAACTCTGTTGTGAAACCGATTTACGACACTGTGAAGGCCGAGGTGGAAAATAGTAAGAATGGGACTGCGCCTCACACGTCGTGGAGGAACTACGATGATATCAATGAGTACTTTTGGAGCAGGAGGTGCTTCGAGAAGCTGAAGTGGCCGATTGATTTGGGGAGCAATTTCTTTGTGATTGATAGTAGGCAGAAGCATGTGGGGAAGACGGGGTTTGTTGAGCAGAGGTCATTCTTGAACTTGTTTCGAAGCTTTGACAGGTTGTTTATAATGTTGATCCTTTTCCTACAGGCTGCCATAATCGTGGCTTGGGCAGAAAAGGGGTATCCATGGCAGGCACTGGAAAGTAGGGAGGTTCAGGTTCGAGTTTTGTCCGTTTTCTTCACTTGGGCTGGATTGAGGTTCATACAGTCGTTGCTTGATATCATAATGCAGCGTAGGTTGGTTTCTCGAGAGACAATGTGGCTCGGGGTTAGGATGGTGGCGAAAGCTGTTGTTGCTACTGGTTGGATTCTTGTATTTTTGGTGTTCTATGCAAGGATTTGGAGCCAACGAGATCGCGATAGAGGATGGTCTGGTGCAGCGAATAGGAGGGTAGTGACTTTCCTTGAGGTGGCTGGAGTGTTTGTGCTGCCTGAGATATTGGCAACTGTTCTGTTTATAATTCCTTGGGTTAGGAACTTCCTTGAGAATACCAATTGGAGGATCTTCTACTTGTTGTCGTGGTGGTTCCAAAGCAGGAGCTTTGTTGGCCGTGGACTAAGGGAAGGGCTAGTTGACAATATCAAGTACAGTCTGTTCTGGATTCTGGTGTTGGCTACAAAGTTCAGTTTCAGCTATTTTCTACAGATCAAACCTATGGTTAGGCCATCCAAACTAATGCTGGATCTGAAGGATGTCACCTATGAATGGCATGAGTTTTTCGACAACAGCAACAGATTTGCAGTGGGATTACTGTGGCTGCCTGTGGTGTTGATCTACCTTATGGATCTGCAGATTTGGTACTCTATCTATTCCTCTTTCGTAGGGGCGGCGGTCGGTCTGTTTGATCATTTGGGTGAGATTCGGAACCTTCCTCAATTGAGGTTGAGGTTCCAGTTCTTTGCGAGTGCACTCCAGTTTAACTTGATGCCAGAAGAGCAGTTGCTGAATGCTAGGGGTACTCTGAGGAGCAAATTCAAAGATTCGATTCATCGCTTAAAGTTGAGATATGGGCTTGGTCGGCCTTATAAGAAGCTGGAATCCAATCAGGTTGAAGCAAACAAGTTTGCTATAGTTTGGAATGAGATTATAATGATTTTCAGGGAAGAGGATATCATCTCGGATCGAGAGGTTGAGTTGCTGGAGTTGCCTCAGAATTCTTGGAATGTACAAGTTATTCGCTGGCCTTGCTTCCTTCTTTGCAATGAGTTGTTACTTGCTCTGAGCCAGGCAAAAGAACTGGTGGATGCTCCTGACAAGTGGCTGTGGTACAAGATATGCAAGAATGAGTACAGGCGCTGTGCTGTTATAGAAGCTTATGACAGTATCAAGCACTTGCTACTTGAAATAATCAAGGTCAACACTGAAGAACATTCGATTGTGACTATTTTGTTCCAAGAAATTGACCACTCGCTGCAGATTGAAAAATTCACCAAGACTTTCAAGATGACTGCACTGCCTAATTTCCACGTGAAGCTGATAAAACTTCTTGACCTGTTGATGAAACCAACCAAGGATGTGAATCAGGTTGTGAATACTCTCCAGGCTCTCTATGAGATTGCTATACGAGACTTTTATAGAGAACAGAGAACTGTTGAACAGCTGAAGGAGGATGGATTAGTTCCTCATGATCCTGCTGCCATGGCTGGGCATCTCTTTGAGAATGCAGTCGAACTTCCAGATTCTGCTCAGGAAACTTTGTACAGAAATGTAAGGCGCTTGCACACTATCCTTACCTCCAGAGATTCAATGCACACTGTCCCAAAAAATCTGGAGGCCAGGCGTAGAATTGCCTTTTTCAGCAACTCACTGTTCATGAACATGCCACATGCTCCTCAAGTTGAGAAAATGATGGCCTTTAGTGTACTAACCCCATACTACAGTGAGGAAGTAATATACAGCAGAGAACAACTCCGAACTGAGAACGAGGATGGGATTGCCACTCTGTACTACTTGCAAACTATCTATGATGATGAGTGGAAGAATTTTATTGAGAGGATGCGACGGGAAGGAATGTTGAATACTGATGAGATATGGACGACCAAGTTGAGAGACCTCAGGCTCTGGGCATCTTACAGAGGACAGACACTTTCCCGTACCGTGAGAGGAATGATGTATTACTATCGTGCACTTAAGATGCTTGCTTTTCTTGATTCAGCCTCAGAGTTGGACATCAGGGAAGGTGCAAGGGAACTTGGTTCAATGCGGAGAGATTCAGGCCTGAATGGACAGGGATCTGAAAGGTTTTCTTCTTCCCGACGCTTGAGCAGAAATAGCAGTTCAGTGAGTTTGTTGTTTAAGGGTCACGAGTATGGGACGGCTATTATGAAGTTTACATATGTGGTTGCGTGTCAGATATATGGTACTCAGAAGGCTAAGAAGGATCCTCATGCGGAGGAAATTCTGTACTTGATGAAAAACAACGACGCTCTCCGTGTAGCTTATGTTGATGAGAAAACTACAGGAAGAGATGTCACAGAATATTTCTCTGTGCTTGTCAAGTATGATGCTGAGTTGGAGAGAGAGGTGGAGATCTATAGGGTGAAGCTTCCTGGGCCTCTGAAGCTTGGAGAAGGAAAGCCGGAGAATCAGAATCATGCTCTTATCTTCACCCGTGGCGATGCATTGCAGACCATTGACATGAACCAGGATAATTATTTCGAAGAGGCTCTCAAGATGCGGAATCTCTTGGAAGAATACAAGCAATATTATGGTATCAGGAAGCCTACCATCTTGGGAGTCAGGGAACATATCTTTACTGGGTCCGTATCATCACTGGCATGGTTCATGTCCGCTCAGGAGACAAGTTTTGTTACTTTGGGACAGCGCGTCTTGGCGAATCCTCTGAAAGTCAGAATGCACTATGGCCACCCTGATGTGTTCGATAGATTCTGGTTCATGACTCGCGGTGGCCTCAGTAAAGCTTCCAGGGTTATTAACATCAGTGAAGACATATTTGCTGGCTTCAATTGCACGTTGCGAGGTGGAAACATCACCCATCATGAATACATCCAGGTAGGGAAAGGAAGAGATGTCGGTCTTAATCAAATATCCATGTTCGAAGCCAAGGTTGCCAGTGGGAATGGTGAGCAAATTCTGAGCAGAGATGTCTACAGATTGGGACACAGGTTAGATTTCTTCAGGATGCTCTCGTTCTTTTATACTACCGTGAGATTCTTTTTCAACACCATGATGGTGATCCTGACTGTGTTATATGCATTTACAGGTTGGATTTCTTCAGGATGCTCTCATTCTTTTACACGACCGTGGGATTCTTTTTCAACACCATGATGGTGATCCTGACTGTGTATGCCTTTCTATGGGGACGACTTTATCTGGCTCTCAGTGGTGTTGAGGGTTCTGCTTTGGCAGACGCCAGTAACAATAGAGCTCTCGGTGCCATTTTGAATCAGCAGTTTATAATCCAACTTGGTCTATTCACTGCGCTCCCGATGATCGTGGAGAACTCTCTGGAGCAAGGATTTCTCCAAGCTATTTGGGATTTCCTGACAATGCAGCTCCAGCTGTCATCTGTGTTCTACACATTCTCCATGGGAACTCGCTCTCATTACTTCGGCCGCACGATTCTCCATGGCGGGGCAAAGTATCGAGCGACTGGACGAGGTTTTGTCGTGCAGCACAAGAGCTTTGCCGAGAATTACCGACTCTATGCTCGTAGCCATTTCGTCAAGGCGATAGAACTCGGTTTGATCCTTATCGTTTACGCTACCCACAGTCCTGTCGCCAAGGCTACGTTTGTGTACATAGCACTCACCATCTCCAGTTGGTTTCTGGTAATGTCGTGGATAATGGCTCCGTTTGTATTTAATCCATCTGGATTCGACTGGTTGAAGACCGTGTACGACTTCGACGATTTCATGAACTGGATCTGGTACAGGGGAAGTGTGTTTGCAAAAGCTGAGCAGAGTTGGGAAAAATGGTGGGAAGAGGAGCAGGATCATCTCAGAACCACCAGGCTCCTAGGCAAGTGCGTCGAGATCGTTTTGGACCTCAGGTTCTTCTTTTTCCAGTTCGGGATCGTCTACCAAATGGGTATTGCAGCTAAAAGCACCAGCATTTTTGTCTATCTCCTCTCCTGGATATACATCTTCGTCGTCGTGGCTATATTCGTGCTGATAGTGTACGCTCGCGAGAAATATGCTGCGAAGGAACACATCTACTACCGTCTTGTCCAGTTTCTCGTCATCGTGCTGGCCATACTCGTGATGATTGCACTGCTGGAGTTCACATCTCTCAGTTTTGCCGACATCTTCACCAGTATGCTGGCGTTTATCCCCACTGGCTGGGGAATGCTGTTGATCGCCCAGGTATTCCGGCCATGGCTGCAATCCACCATCCTCTGGGAGCTCGTCGTCTCGGTGGCTCGTTTATACGACATTATGTTTGGAGTGATCGTAATGACCCCTGTCGCGTTCTTGTCGTGGATGCCTGGGTTCCAAGCCATGCAGACCAGGATACTGTTCAACGAAGCGTTCAGTAGAGGTCTCCGAATTATGCAGATCGTCACAGGGAAGAAGTCTATGCTTTGAGGTAAAAATCCAAAATCTCATCTTATAACTGTAGTAAACACAGGCCTCAACTTTAAGTCTAGTACTCCGTTCGTTACTATACGATCGATCGACTCAAACTGAATGAATCAAGCTCATTTGTGTTGCAGGTGTGTGAAGTGGATACCAATTTTTGGGAGTGACGAGTATTGTTTTGTAATTAGCCGATTTCTAAGGTTGTTTAATCATCTCACTGATGTTCATCATTCTGTTAATCTAGAAAAGTTACATAGTTTATCTTGCGTATACTGAAAATAACCTACTGTGGTTTTATAGTGACAGATTTGGTCGTCTGGGTGACTCGTTTTACACGACATCATGTTTCTAGTGTGATCGTAAATTCGTAATGACCCCTGTCGCCTTCTAGTCTCGAGTGCCTGGGTTCCAAGCTATGCAGACTAGGATACTCTTTAACGAACGAAGCATTCAGTAGAGGCCTCCAAATTATGCAGATCGTCATGGGGAAGCAGTAGTCTATGTTTTGAGGTAAACCCAACTCATCTTATAACTGTATTACTATAGCTGGAAACACAGGCCTCGAACTTTAGTCTGTTACTCCGTTGTTACTTATGCGATTGATCAACTCGAACTGAATGGATCATGCTCATGTGTTGCAGGGTGTGAAGTAGAGCTAGCTAGAGTAGTTCATTTTGGTTCTTCGATTTGCGAGGCGTTTACGTGGTGTTTAAAGTTCCGAGTATTGTGTTGTAATTAGCCGATTTCTGAGGTTGTTTAATCATCTCACTAATGTTCATCATTTTGTTAATCCCTTCTACGGTACATAGTTTCTTTTGCGTATACTGAAAATAGCCTTTCTAGTCTGGTTTTACAGAGAGATTTTGAAATTAGAATGGGAATTCCAGTGTTTTGAAAACCGTACCAGTGGTCGAACCGGTTGAACCGTTTGAGCAGTCAAACGCTGTCGTTTCATTGTGTTTTTGCCTCCCTCTTGCTCACTTGTTTGTATACTAAACACAGGTTCTAAGTGTGGCTATAGAGACCGATTTTCAGATAGAGTACAGCAGCTTGAACCAGTACAAACGACATCATTTGTTTCTTCTAATCGATTCGAGTTTTAAAATGATGCATGATGCCAGTTCACGAGGCCGTAAGTCCATTACATCGAATAATCAATCAAGCGCAGACAATAGTATTCGAAATTCTACACCTCTGACATCGTGGGATCTGATCGACGACTTCTTAATTTACGAACTTGAGTAGCATTGTCGAACCATTAAATCGACCACTTTGGGCTTTTACGCGGGCCATGTACCGTTACAGATTACAACCTAAGCTCATACATTTAGCCCAATCATTCATTAGGCAGCCCAACTAACAAAACAATGGCGCCAATTTTTACCGCGAAACTCATCCCGCCACTTCAACAAACGCGCGCCCAATCCTTTTCGTTCCCTCCATTTCCCAATCCCTAGCCCCTCTTTCCCCCTCCAATTTATACCAACCTCTCTTAACTTCAATCCATTCAAACCTTCATTTCTTCAAAGAACCCCCCCCCAAATACGTTTTCGTTTTCTCCTGCTTGTGTTCAGATCATGGTGGTGCCACTCGGTCCAGGGAAGTTCTACGGCAGCAGCCTCCCACGTCCGCGCTTCTACACCGATGTGACGTTAAACTCCGAACGGGTCGACCCGCCGGTCTCCGTCATGGATCCTTTCCTGTCATGGGCAAGCGAGGCCCACTGGTCGATGGGTGGCCTCAACACCGAGCGCGTCAGATTCCAGGGTCGGATCGAAGGGAACGCCGATAGGCTGCGCAAGTTTCGTGAGAAGCAGACCAAATTGCTGACCGGAATCACCCCGAGGAAGTCGGCAACAGATCCGGCGGATGAGAAGAATAAGAAGAGATCTGGTTCGGTCTCTCCCCCTCCGGCTCCTAGAGTGGTGAAGAAGAGGAAGTCCATGGATCAGTTCGATGACGAGATTGAAAGCCGCGAAGAAAAAGAGCAGACGAGGAAGTGGCCGGTGAGGAAATTGGTCGGCGAGTTTGAGAGGGTGGCTAAGGAATCAAACAAGGATTCCGTTGTTGAGGAGTTGAACAAGAAGGGCTCTGATGGTAAGAAGTTGAAGAAGAGACTGAGGAAAGTTGGGGAAAATCCTGGTAGTGTTAGGACTTCACCAAGGTTGGCGAAGCAATGATCGTATATCATAGATAGATCTGAATGTATGTTTAGGGTTTATCTTTGAATGGTTTTTGGGTTTTATTATTTTGTATTTCTGCTGCTAGAAAGGGTTTCAGTAGTGAGATGTATATGTTGATATGAGTTCAAAGCGTTGAGCTTGATTGTGTCTCTGTTTTTCTATAGTAGTATCTGAACCTCGTTCTCTCTTTGAATCGAATATAGTATTTGAAGCTCTTCTTTCCGGCTTGTTCTCTCCTTGAATTGAATATAGTATTTGAAGCTCTTTCTCTCTTTGAAACGAATATAGTAGTATTTAAAGCTCGTTCTCTCTTTGAATAGAATATAATATTTGAAGCTTGTTCTCTCCTCTTTGAATTGGATAGTATTTGAAGCTCGTTCTCTCCTCTTTGAATTGGATAGTAGCTTGTTCTCTCTTCAAAGATATGTTGCCCTTTTCAATCTGGAAATTTTTCAAGATGGCATATTTCTAATTTGTCTATGCTGAAGGTTTAGTATTCTGTATAAAAACTGAGATGAACACAGCTTTAAAAGTGGTGCCGGCGTTCATCTTACACAGAAGTTGTACACACACAAAATGAATCAAGATGGAAGATATTCGGTCACTCTTTTCTCAAGCACAGTTCTTTCAGATTCTGGTTATTGTTGTCTATGGTGCCGTGGAGCTTTGCCAACTTGCACGATTGCTCGGTTATGATCTTGTACGTTGATGCTCTTTCCCAAGGGACGATCCCGAAATCATCGTTGCTCTCGTCCATGTCTTCGATGAAAAGTTGCCACATCAAGGCACCAGCTCCGGCTCGGTTTCGTTTTGCAGACTTGTATATGATATCGTAGACTGTTTTGTACAGCTGGTCACGTTGAGACGGCTGGAAGTCCTTGTTAAGATTGGACAATCCGAATTCGGTGAAGAGGATGGGCTTGTTTAGCTCATAGTGGCCGTCTTCTATGTGTGAGAGCATCCACTTGGTCACGAATTTCAGCTTGTCCTCGAACGATTGATCAGCAACCCTACAGCCAAAAGAGAATGAAGGTTATGGCTTCCACATTGTCGTTCATCGAGCGATAACTGCTACTACTTACCAGTGATCGGGGTAGATGTGAACAGAGGCGAAATCGATGTGTGGGACCTTGGAGTTGCGAATGAAATCAGATCCAAGGTCTGCAGCCCAATCAGCTGGATTCACAGTTAGTCTTTTGGGGTTTTTAGGGCCGTAAAACCCTTCGAGCCCCACTGTTAGCTGATGATTATTGTCGATTGATTTCACGAAAGCAGACATCTCTTCGATCCAATCCTGCAATCACAGGTTAAAACACCTCCTAGAACATTCAATGCAGCCTCTTACTCTGTCAAAGACTTAAAGGAGTTGTAAAAGTTTGCTACTTACTTGGAGAGTGTCACCAGAAGGATCGGTCATGCAACGGGGCTCGTTCATCAATTCCCAGGCGAAGATAGTAGGGTCGTTCCTATATTCGATTCCGGTCAAAGTGTTCTTTCTAGTCAGCATGGTCTGCAGCAAGACATTAGCTTTAGAACTACCCACATTTCTTATGCAAAAAAAGTTGATCAAGAACACAGAAAGAAAAGGACTTTATGCAATTAGGTGATAGTATGGTACCAATTGATTGCTGTATGATATACAAAGCGACGAGCATCAGCATCATCGGAAAAACGGGTTCAGGGGGGAAATGGGAAGTAAGTACCTGTAAATAGTGCTTAAAGTACTTTTTGATGGATGGATCGTAGAAGAAAGAATCGTTGGAAGAGCTCAAACCAATTCCTTCTTCCCATGCCCACTTGACATACCGATCCTTCCCACCGTATGCTTGCAAGTTATTAACCAAACTGAGAATCAGCCTCACTTTATGTGTTCTTGCTTCAGCAATGACATGATCTAAAGCCTGACAGAATTCCAGCATCACAAGCAACCATGTAAAGGAAAGAGAAGCAAAGGAAAAATCTTTTCAACTACTTCCAACCAACAGTCAGATCTCAACTAACACTTCTATTCTAACTTATTCATTAACAGAAGCATCTGAGACAGAGCAAAAACTTATGTTGGCCGAAAAGATCTGGACAGCAGGAAAAATGGCTTAACAAAATCTCTCTATCTAGAACCATACCATGATTCAACTGATCCAATGTTTAAGGTATGTTATATAAATCAATTATGGACCACTCCCAACAACTCGGTTATTGAAATGTAACGGCTCTTGATATGTACCAAAGCCTCTGACCGAGAGTCCTGGCATTGAATACTGTTAGCCGGATATATAACCACTTCATTCGCACAAGGCTAGGTAGACTCGTGTAAACTTCAATCCCCTTTCACCGACTTTGTTCGTATTAAGGAATGTTATGTAGCACCAATTATGAACCCTCTATCAACAACTTGGATGTTGACATCCAAGAGCTTTACTGGTTCAACAGTAAGGCACTAGAACAGGAGTCCAGAAAAAGAAGCAAGCAATGCCAAATTTCACATAAACAGAAACACACAAAAAACAAGAGAGCAATCAGAAATGATTCATACCCTGAAAACATTCTCCTCAAATCTGCCAGGAGAGAGCTGTAGAGCATTATGAGCACCATCATTGAACGCCCAAGTTCTACAGACAGTGAGACCCATCTTAGAACCAGCCTCCAGCATTTTAGCAGACTTGTGTTTCCTCTGGTCATCAGCTGAATGGTCCATCAACCAATACGAATTCCACCCATTAACATAGAAAGGCTTCCCATCCAGCACAAACCGAGTCCCATTCCTCTGCACAAAGCTCCAGGCAGGCTCCACTGGATACGCAGCAGGCCATAGGTCACCAAGAGACATGTAAATGAAAGCCACACATGAAGCAAAACCTAGAATTGGGATGAACAGGCCACCGCCGTTCCCTCCCATTCTTGTTTTGCTAGACTTCACCGCAAAAAACCGCATGCAACAAGGGAAGAAATAGTGCCAAGATCCCTCTTTTCCAAATAAGGAAGAGCAGACCTAAAATGGGCAAGACTGGAACAGAAAATGGAGGTTGGTGAAATGTCGGGTTAGATCGGGGAACTCTTTCAGGTTTCTTGGAAATTAATGCTCCCCCAAATTGACAAGTTTCCAACTTTATCCCATCCACACTCTATCTGCGGAAAGGAGAGTACTGGGATTCTGCTGGCTTAATTAATCAAAAACCCAATACACTCGAGGGTGAAGAATGGAAGAAAGCGTAGGAAGAAAATGGAAACTCTCTCAGCTCATTCGACATTTGCCTCTCTGTGGTTCTGTTTCGACATGTAACTTCTGTGATTGCTTCTCTTTTTTCTTTTCGCTTTTACATTTTCATTCCTTGGTTGGATTCATTTTCAGAAGAAAAAAAAATCTGTCATTTTATTATTATGTCGGCCAAAAATATTGCACCGTTGGTTATAAAATAGTTGTTGAAAAGAAGAGATGAGTTCATCACCCAATTCAAAGGGAAGTGCATTCTTTTCGAGCTGATTTTACGATTTGATTCTTTCGATATTCGAAATTTAGTTTATCACGTGTTGCTTTGCAATATGACTCTTATGATATTTCGAATTTTGTTTAGTACATATCACTTTACAATCTTATTTTTATGATTCTATACGTTCATCAAGCCATTCAACCTAATAAATTTATTATTTTGAGAGTTCTAATAATAATAAAAATTGAGAACACGATATCCAAAATATTTAATTATGTAGGTTAGGCACATTAAATAATTAGATGAAAATCATAAAAATCCATTTACAGGAAAACATTGTCACGTTAGGAGGCCACCGACTAATCAAAGCAACTAAAAAGGATGCTATCATTCATGTGATTTCGGATCCATCCAATTGTTTTTTATGATTTCTTTTTTGTATGAAACCCATGTTTATATTATTAAATAAACTACAAAAATGGAAAAGTGAGAATGATGGTTACCCATCAAGTTTGTTTCATCATGCTATACTTACGTATTAAGTGAGTTTATTTTAGTTCGTTATGTATCGATTATAATTTTATAAAAACATTATATTTAAATTTAATTTATTTATCCAATAAATAAATTTCATTATTTTAAATTTAAATATAAAAATAATTACAAAATTATTATCGATACATACCCACTTAATACATAAGGGACCATTTTTATTGATTGGGCCAAACATTCATTTGGCCATTTCGAATCTCGATGTGATTCAAAGCTCAAACTGACAAATATCAACCACCACTAATGTTCTTAATCATTATCAAGTTGCATTATTATTCATTATTAGCTCAATAATTAAACATTATCTATTTGGAATTGTTTTATTTTTGGTGGGGTTAGAGATTTAAGTGATTTTTTATTCTGAGCTCGAGCCAAATTAGATTATAATGATGTTAGTTTAGGTGTGATATGCATGATACATTATATGTAACTTTGAGTTGGATTATGTAATGATTTTCGTAACTTTTGTCACTTCGAGGCATGTTGTGATATGCTATTGACTATTGTTCACACGGCCGGCTACATTTTTTGGAACGTATTATCATGTGTCGTTAATATTACCATGCACGTCGTTGAACGTACGCATGGAAATCGACACATGTTCGTTCACATTGTTGCTGATGGTTCGGCATAGTTAAGGATACTCATACCGTATATGTGGATGCTGGCAAGCGAGATCTTCGGTTGGGATGCTCTTGGCTGCTGCCATTAGTAAGCAACTAAAGCCCTGTAATCCTACCCTAAGCCGGTCATCCGGCTACTGGACTTTATTCCTATTGTTCCAAAGTTGGTTTGGACCGTTGGAATCAACGTGTTAGTGGGCTGAATCTACTTTGCTGTTATCATAGTTGGGCCAACCCATTATTCGTTATGGGCCTAATACCTTAAAATTCTAGATTTTGTATGGGTAGGGAGTTTTATCAAGGATTGAAACTTTCCTAACAATAAAAAAAAAAAAAAAAAATATAACATAAAAATTTATAAGTGGTGTGATTAGAATTAAACTCGGTAATTGTAAATCTTCGACTACAACATAATCAACTGTACTACTTCACAAGATTGAGAGTTCTACAGCGGGGATACCCAACTATCATGTTAGGAAATTGAGAATTAAAATTTACAAAAACCTATCAACTACACTAGTATGGGTAGTATGAGGCGGTTTTATGAATTAACCCAAAATAAATATGAGTAAGTTTGATACAAACGGACAATATCATACTAATATTCAGTAATTAATTAAAAAAAAAACCTTGCAAACTTGGCCCAAATTAACATATAATACCATATACTATTGTAGGGGTTGTTGGTAATGTATGGTACCATCCTAACACCCCTAGTCTTCCAACATAGTGATTGATTGTACATTATGGTGCTTTTGTCCCATTCACATATCAAAAGTATAAATTCAACATGAATAGTAACCCATATTAGAGTCAACATGAATACATTTTAAACAATTAGGTCTCACCAATTCAATTAAGAGTCTACATAAAATAATTGTTAATGTAGAGTTCTTTGTCTCTTAGTTATTTATATAAATTGTTGGGATTGACAAAAATGCGTCTAAGTGGAATTGTTCTAATGATAGAGCATGTGTATGTTTATTTAGAAATTTTAGGTTCAAATTTAATATACTCTAAAAAATGAATAATTATTTATTATTTATTTTTTATATTATATTAACTGAGAATTTTAGTCTATTCTAAAATGAAAAAAAAAAACAAAGGAGGAAATCTTCAAAAGGGGTTGATGACTCGGTGGCTTGCTTGCTTTTGGTATTTCTTTGGTACAAAGCTATAGCGCTGTTGGTGAAAGAGTGGTACAAGTGGGTTGGTTGAATAGAAATTTCATTAAATGGATCACTTATAGTCGAAGGTAAGGAAATAAATAAAATATTAATATCGATATATATAAAATATGTTGAATTCGAACTTACTACTTTTAAATTAATTATTAATTTACGCAACACAATTAGATATAATATTCCACAGTGACTATTAAGTTAAGCATTCAAACTTTCCGAGTAAATAATATAGAATAACATTTATGTTTGTAATTGGTTGCGTATTAACCTTTTACATTTCAACTTCACATCGAGTATCACTTAAGTTTGAATTAGGATACGTAATTATTATTTTCATCCTAACTCTAGCTTATGTGATACTTGATAGAAATTTGGAAAATAAGTGGTTAATATGAAACCAATTAAAAACAAAAATAATATCCTATATTATTAACTCAAAACTTTCACAACCGCCCATTTGACATACTTTTATTAATTTATTAGAGTTTTCAATACCATTTAATGAACTAAGTCAATAAATCCAACAGTTTTCTTGAATTAAAAATTAGGCCATTGGAATTGTCAAATTTTTTTGTAGTGCATATGAATTATTGAATCGAACAAGTTAAGTTAAAGACCAAAATTAAACAACAACAAAAATAGGGACAATAGGGTTTACCAATTCCACACCAAGGTCAACACATTGATCAAACAAATTGAAGCCGAATACGTATTAATTCGAGTGTGGAGAGGATTGATGAGATACCAATTCAAGTATCAAAATATTATACTTGATACGCTAGACGCATGGGAGATTTCTGTTGTTGTGGATCAAATTCCTGAGCTGATGTGAATACGCATTAGGTTAAATTTTAACAATTCATAGGCCAATTGAGTTATTTGGCTTGTTTGCCATCCGGGAAAAAAATTATAATATTTGAAATAATTCAAAATCAAATTATTTTAAATATTTGGGTACGAAAGTGATATTTGAGATAATTTAATTCAAAAGCCATAAGTTATTGTTGTGTGGTAGTCAAACACGATATTCTTTACACTTTAAGAATACCACATTCCAAAATAATACATCATTTTACTCCAAAACATCTCATTTACAAAATAACTCATCTATTAAATGGATTCACCTAGTTTGATACTTTTTCTACTACCCAACTTTCACCTCATCAGCTTGCATTGGGGAATTGCCACATCTTCTTCACCGTAATTAAACGGTTAAGAAGACGTATACATATCGAGAGGGAAATCGAGTTGGAGAGGCCATCTCCTCGCTCACCATGATCAATCTCTCCCTTTTGGAATGCAACATTTTTCTAATTTTAATTTTTCTCGTGCAATTAATGATTGTTTTTGTGTTTATATGATTGAAGTCTTTTTTTAAAAAACTATTATTAATAATAATTATGATTTAATGTCCGTCTTTTTTACCGAAAAAGCGTGAGAGTTACTCTCTTCACATATCTATTGGGAGAGTTGTTGCAAATCAACAACTCGAGTTGAACCGGTTACTGGGAGATTGGCCGCTGGTTTAACACTTCATTCTGTGGGCTTTCGGCAACATGGACGACGCCAAATATAGGTATATTGAGACTTCTTCAACTACTGGAAACTACACAAACAAATGGAAAAGCTGGAAAAGTTTGGATCCAACAATACAAGTCGGCTGCTTGCTCTGATTCCAAACTCGACCGTTTCATTTTATTCGGCCGTTCGAATTGAGGGAATCAAAAACTAAGGGGAGGAATGGTATTTCGACCGAATTTGCCTCTCGGTTGATTTGGTTTGACGATATATTATGTACGAAACTTGTTTACGAGTTATGACCTATCTCGTTCCATACTCGTCTCATTTTTTATATGTTCTTATATCAATTTTGTATTTAACATATACTAAATGCTTAACGATTTAAGTATTTAACGTATTACTAAATACTAATATATTCATTTTTTGGCGTTACAAATTTATGGTCTTATTTTAAATGCTTTAAAAATTTAAGTTTCAACACAAAAGAACTTTATTATAATACTCGTAAGAAGACGTTATAAATATTCATAAAATATAAACTAACAATCTAGTGGGAACGTTCAAAAGTTTGTTTCAAAAGGGAAAATCCTGAAAATTGATTCCTAACATATAATATATACGGGTAAGTACGAGAAATATTGACAAGCGGATTTTATTGTAATCGATTAAGGATGAAATTAGGTGTATCGATCAATGTGCATATTAATATCGTTTTTTGTGTGTATGTGTCGTAAACATACACATAGTTCAATTTTAATATGTTCGATTAACGACAACCCCACAAATACTATCAAAAAAACGTTTATGTCTTTTTCTATCTCTTAAGACGAGTGTGTCTAGTCATATATGTTCAATATATAAATTTTACGATAAAACGTTGGTAAAATGTTAAAGGATTGAAATATCAACGGTTATTAAAGATCCGTTGAGAATGAAGACATATAGATAAATAATATCAGCTGAAAACGAAAGCAGAAATAAAATTTAAAATCGTAAATAAAATCGATAAATTATTTCCAAATTCGATCCGAAAAAAGGAAAATGAAGTCAAAATCATGGCCGGTTAGAAAAGTAAGAGGAACCAAACAATGAGGCAGAAAAGGGTTAATTTGCTTTCACGTTTAGATCCCAATTTTTGTGGGAAACCCTAAAAAGAACAAGAAAGACAATAACCCATCACCCATGTCAATAAATACAAAAGACAAATATCCCAAAGAAAACCTTTGATTAGGGTATAATAAGTAGTTTAGTCCTTTTACTATGTAACGATAACAAATTAGTCCGACATCCATTTTATGGGCTAGTTGATTCGACATCTGAGCTATCACAGACTCTTTAACGAATTTTGACTTCCATGGCCGGAGAGCCACTCAGATTAGAGTGACCGAACACTTTGCCGAATCATTCATTTAGCAATGGTGGTGTGTACAAAAGGTGGGGACGTAGTCCATACAAGTTTGACGACTCATGCATATGAGTGTTAGGAATTACACCCTAAACCAAAAACTGTAATGATTTATCTCATCACAATAAAATCTCAAAGATTATCAAGACGAAGACGTATCGGCCAACGCTATAGACACGTTGAATCCACCAGTACAATAATATTTTCACCATAAATCTTACCTTCCCGCTTAAGAGAAATAATAGTTTTCCGGATGAACGCACAAATAAATAATCTATTGAGAATTTTGAGGTGCTAACTAATGAAAAAATAATATCGTATTTTAATCAACTTCTTTAAACCAATTAGCTCCGTCAAGTTATTTCCATTACAATTCTTCTCTTCTTGCAGTGTTCACGCGCGACAGAATGATCGATTTCTTAGGTAGATCATACAATAAATGGACTCCTTTGTTAATCTTTCATAATGCGTGAGTATATGTACATATTATCCATATACAATAACACCATAGAATATTTCTCAATACAATAGAATTAAAAATATCATATATGATAACAAAGATAATCATTTTTAAACTGATCAAGCTGTGGATTCTTCAGATTGACCGGGTAATCAGAGAGTTTTAATTGCCGGCAATTGGCCGTCTTTCTGTATAATTGTGGGTTTCATTCATTCATTCCATATAATTCCGCAGAAGAGCACAACTCGCACCCACGTTGTTTCTTATGTGGCATATCCGTGTCTGTCTACTCATTTACGCGTTGAAAACAGTTTAGCATACTCTTCTTCTCTTCTTCCTCTTTCCCCCAGAATCCATTCACCAAAAAGAAAAGAATTCTCCCCACAAGAGATAATCAATTATAAGGGCGGCAGCAGTAGAAAATCGCAGCTGGGATTTGATTGCTTTGCAATTCACCAAATCTCTTTCCCCAACTTCACCTTCCATCTCAGTTTCATGGTAATCGGATCCTTCCTTCCCCCTCTTGAATCTACGTAACAAGTTATATAAGATAACTGGGGTTTGGCTGTTTGGTTCGATTCTTCGATCTTGATAGCTTCAATTGAGGGGGAATTTTGGTTTTTGGTCGTGATTGTCAGTTTCATTGTACGAAATCTGTTCAAAAGCTTCGAGCTTTTTGTATTGGGTTGTGATTGTCAGTTTCGTTGTTCGAAATCTGTTCAAAAGCTTTGAGCTTTTTGTAATTGGGTTGACAGCTGGTGGGTGGAATATGGGTTGTGATCAGTCGGATCACGTTTGAATTCTTGTTTGTGAGAAAGAAAAGGTGTTTGAGGGGGGGGAAAGACAGTATCTTTGTTGTGAGAGCTGACGTCTAGTGTGGCGAAAATGGGGTGTATTGCTTCAAAAGAAGGGAGCCCCAGGGAGATTCTATCGTCTCGAAGGGGTGTGTCGTTCGATAGGCGAGTTGCTCATGTTAATAATTCGGGAAGGGAGGAAGGGAGTCGATCGAGGAGTGTGTCGGACAATGGAGATGTTAAGGTTATGTTGATTGAGAAGAGATCAAACAATCATGGTTCGAGTAGGCATCATCATAGTGGTCGGCTGATGATGGATGTAACGCCCAAGGATTATCAAGTCGAGAAGAAGTCGGTCGAGAGACGCGAGGTTGTTCCACCAGCTGCTGTTCCTGCTGCTGCTGCTGCTGCTGTAACCAGTTATTCCAGGAGTGAGAGAAGGTCTGAGATAACTGATTTCAGTGATCCAGCTTGGGGGAGGGTGCCAAAGAGTTTGGAAGCGGAGCAGGTTGCAGCAGGATGGCCTGCTTGGTTTGTCTCAGTTGCTGGCGAATCGATCAAAGGATGGGTGCCGAGAAAGGCTAATACATTTGAGAAATTGGATCGAGTAAGTTCTCTCGGTCCCCTTAATACTTTGTTTGCTATTCAATCCATGCCGATCTTTGTTCTTGTCATTTCTTTGATTCGCGGCGCGAGTGTTGGACTCAATTTTGGGGGTGATTTTCTCTTGCAGGTTGGCCAAGGAACCTATAGCAGTGTCTACAAGGCTCGTGATGTCACACACAATAAGATTGTTGCTCTTAAGAAAGTTCGATTTGATAATAGCGATCCGGATAGTGTCAAATTTATGGCACGTGAAATACTCATTCTGCGCAAGCTGGATCATCCTAATGTTATAAAGTTGGAAGGGCTGATAACATCACAAACCTCTTCAACTTTGTACCTTATTTTCGAGTATATGGAACATGACCTGACAGGACTTGCCTCTATTCCAGGACTCAAGTTCACCGAACCTCAGGTAGTCCACAAAATATATCTATATATGTTGAGAATGATGTGCAAGACTGTTCCTTTTTTAATTTGCTGCCTTCTTTTGTTCTCTTTGTTAGATCAAATGCTACATGAAGCAACTCTTAAGCGGACTTGAGCATTGTCATAGTCGCGGAGTTCTGCATCGTGATATTAAGGGTTCGAATCTTCTAATTGATGACAATGGAGTCCTGAAAATTGCTGATTTTGGCTTGGCGAGTTTCTTTGATCCTAAAAGTAGTGCAACATTGACCAGCCGTGTTGTGACTCTTTGGTATAGAGCCCCGGAACTTTTACTTGGGGCTTGTAACTATGGAGTTTCTGTGGATTTATGGAGCACTGGCTGCATACTAGGTGAACTATATTCCGGAAAACCGATCTTACCTGGAAGGACAGAGGTGAGATCATCATTTCGGTGGATTCGATGCATTTGGACGTCATTGAAGTACAATTACATCGATACTTAAAGTTATCTTCATCTTGCGATTTTTGTAGGTTGAACAACTGCATAAAATCTTCAAGCTTTGTGGTTCTCCATCTGAGGATTATTGGAAAAAATCGAAACTACGTCATTCATCAGTAATAAAGCCACAACGACCCTATAAACGATGTGTTGGAGAAACATTCAAAGACTTTCCTGCTCCTGCTCTTGGGCTTTTGGAGACCTTACTCTCCATCGATCCTGTTCAGAGAGGAAATGCAGCTTTAGTTCTGGAGAGTGAGGTATGCTATTTCCTGCTAGTTTTTTCAGTGATTTCTCTCTATGGCTCTCATTTTGTGTTGAAGTTATTTCTCTTCACCTCTTGACCATAAGCTATTAAATGTGGTTTCAGTACTTTACAACCAGACCATTTGCTTGTAATCCTTCAAGTTTGCCCAAATATCCTCCCAGCAAAGAAATTGATGCTAAAAAGCGAGATGAAGAAGCTAGAAGGTACACTTATTTTTGCTGACTTTCAATATCCTTCAAAGTTTGTGTAAAAGCTGAAATCTTCTCTAGTGGCCATAGTTATTCCTCGCGTAGGCCTGTAAAATGCTCAATACACCTTATTCGGGAAAGGGTTTGCAAAGAAATTAACTTTGGAAGTGATTTAGATGCTTTTATAAGGGAAATTAATCCTTTCTCCTGTGACACTCTTTTGATGATTCGATGTGTACACTTTTTGTAGACAAAGGCAAGTAGCAGCCAAGGGGAATGATCCGAATGAATCTATGCGTAACAAGGGACCTACTGGCAATGTCGACTTATGCACAGCGCAGGTAACACCTTAAGCCTTTACTTCCTTTTTCCAACTGAAAGGTTTTATCTTTAGGTTCATCTGTTTATGCTGTTAAAAGGGTGTGAAGTTGCTTTAAGTACTTGGTAGATAGATTCGTTTTCGTCTACTTCTAGTGTTTCTTCCATGGTCATAAAGGCCAACCTTCAAGTTTGTTTCTTTCTGACTTGCAGGCTAGTCGCCATTCCTATTCTAAAGGCGACATGTCCCACTCAAGCAAGGACAAGAATTTCTCAGGTCTCCTTGTTCATCCCTCTAAGCAAACCCAACCTGGTAAGGAAGGGAGGAGGAATTACATGGAGAACCAACGTCCGAAAGTTTCACATTCCGGGCCATTAGTCCATGGAGCTGGCTGGACAAAGTCCGGTAGGGATCACGAATATACTCATGGCGCATCAACCAGAAGCAACAACTCCGGTTTAGTAGCATCCAGGCCTTCTTTGCCTGATGACTGCCAGGGGAAACCAAGCACTTCACAGCCAGATTCAGTAAAACAAGTAGGTAGACTTAGCCACTCGGAGTCCCATAGAGTAGAGGATCGCATTTTTCCGAGACAAGGTGGAATAGACTCTTCCCAAGCAGGGAGTGGGCAACCGGGCGGTCGAGACCCTGGCATGGTATGCTAAATAGATAAAATCTTTTACTTTCTCTTTAAGCTTTCACAGCCTGATGTTCCCAAAAGCTGAATACTTGTGAATATCCTTGTTTGCAGTATATTCGAGGCTCGAAAGGGAACAAGATATATGTATCCGGTCCACTGCTCGTTCCATCAAACGATGTGGACCAAATGCTCAAAGATCACGATCGTCAGATACAGGAATTTGCTAGGAGGCGAGTGGAAAAATCCAAGCTCGCAAAAGCAGTCGTTCCAGCGAGGTAAAAACCGTTGGACGAGAAATGAAGAAACACCGACCGGGGGGCTAGCTATAACTCGAATCTCTAAAAGAGCTAGTTTTTAGTTTAGCCCTCCTTATGATACCCCCTCTTTGTACAGCAGCAAGGTTGTTCTTTGAACATTTGTTATCCTCACTCCACATCTTCCCTAAAGTTAACATTATGATCGCATAGGATTATGATTATTTTTCTTTTTCATTTTCATCACTCATTTAAAGTGCCAAGGTGGCTCCTGGTTCATAGATTTTATTTGAGTGGACACAAAGAGTAGAGTAGAAAGTTTGATTAAGATGGTGTGTTTTGTGTAGCAGACAGATACATATGATTCTTAACTCTACAATGGTGAATACAAGTTTCTTTCTCATTTCAACTCTTGTTTCTGCGGTTTATGTCGAAATACCAGCTCTACGTCATAGAATAACTAGCGGATTCAAAGATGACTCAAATACAGAAAGGCTATTATGCCTTATCCAAAAGAACAAGGCTGAAACATCTGGTGTGACTGTTGTACATTGGAGATATGGTCTTGGTTTTCCTGCTTTATGAGAAGATGAACTGATCTCTACAAGTAGTCTCACATGGATTTGATTATGTTTTGGAGGGGTCCAGTGAGACTCATAATGCAGGTTGAAATCTAGAAGGATACGTCTAAATCGGAAGAAAACAACTGCAGATCTACATTGGACGTTGTCTGTGGACCCAGAAACCCAGCTCACTTCTTAAACATGTCGCCTCATATTCTGTATCACGTATGTGAAAACTGGAAAATGGTCCAAAAAGTAATCAAGTGCAGCGAGAATGGATCAAACACACAACTTTCAAATCTTCAATCTGACGCTATTTCAACTGAGCTATCCCTGCAATTGTTGACAATAAAGACAGTTGAAGTGTTACATAAACGATGTCTTGAGCATCAGGTTTCATGAAACAAAAAGTCAGTTTCACAAGAATCCAAAGAGGAGAATACATATGCATTTCAAACCTGACTTGGGTTTAGCTATCTTCGTGCCAATGGCGGATTCAACGGTGCAAATTTGAGATCCTCCAAGTCGAAATTTAGCTAGCTCATCAACAATATGGGAATTCTGCTATGTCGTACAGGCTAAAGTTGAAGTCAATGTTGGCGGAAACAGACTACACGTCGAATTGGATATAAAATAAGAGGTTTAAAGTTAGTTCAACCGAAATCTTAAGAAACTCATTCCAAAAACCAATCCCAACATTACTATATTTTAAAATATAATATGAGATATAAGTACTATATTTATTGATAATCAATTCAAAATAAAACACATCAAGGTAACAAACATATTTCAACATACATTTGTGATTGTTCAACTCGTGATTCATATCATAGGTTATATAACAATCGCTATTTCACTATGAATTGAGTCACTGAACCGCAAGAACTAGTTAGATGTGTATTGTAGTTCGATTTGTTCCCATAAAGTAATGCAGTTAATTGCGTTGTGTAGTTCGATTTGTCTCCATAAAGTAACGCATATTGAAATAAAATGCACTTACGCCGGGTTCGTAAAAAAAAGGAGATTGAAATAACATAAATTACCTAACGAAAACATCTACAAATCTAGAATAATTTATAAGCGCAATTGTGTGGGTTTGTACAAAATTTTAAATGCGGTTTGTGTTTTATTATAACGGACTATTATTTTCTTGATACAAATTCTATATAAAAATACTGTTTATACAGATTTCGTTAGTGAAGTGAACTGTATTTTATACTTTACAAACCAAACGACCCCTTAGTGTTTCTGATTAACTATTTAATTATCCTTAATTTTAAGATGTTAACAGACTCGCCAAAAGCCCAAAATGGTGACGAAAGTAGTGGTGTTTGTAACCAATCATCAAATAGCAACAATGCACAAAAGGCTAATTTGCTTCATTTCGTCATCAATAATAATAATAATGTGCTTAATTTCAACTTGCATTATACATAATAATTACAATCAAGGTAGTGAAATCGTGGATTCCGAGTAAAATCGTAAAATTTTAAATACCACCCATAGTTTAAATTAAACAACTAAAAGTACATATTTACGATACAAAGCTTATAAAATCATAAGTACGCAACACAAAATACACATTCTTCAAATGATTTTACGCTTACAATTTTACTTCAAACGATTTTACGATTTCACCGTTTTTCTTCCCGATTTGTCCAGTTCGACTTGAAATTTTAAAATCATGAAATGGGTTAATGCCCGGTGAATATCCTCTGTAAATTGAACCGTTTGAACAAATCTCATACGATTTTATGAAACAGTATTTTATTGTATGACATGTGAATATATAGAACAATCATGTTAAATTATTATGTTTCTTTACCCTTTTATAAAATTATCTTATTTATCTTATATTTAATTTTTCTATAGCAATAACGCGATCGTTCTTAATTTAAGCTGGATTTTTAATGTTTTTACCATGATTCGACGTTTTATCCTTCAACCTTTCACTTATCTGGTTCAACATTCGATCTGATTAGAAAGAAACATTGTATGTATACCTACTACATTAAAACGCTAATGTATTGCAAACTCGTCAAATTTAATCTCCATGTCATGGTTGACATGTTCGTTACCCCATCTGTTACACCTGTCGCTTTACTATATGTAGCCAACCTGAGTCGGATAAGTTGATTCATATGTTCCAAGTCATTATTTTTCCATGTCAATTGATGTCTCACATGTGCCACGTCAACATTTTAGCGAGTGAGTGATTCAGCCTATCACAAAGATGTAAATATTCATCCTCGAAACGAAAAAGAACATGAAATTGTATGAAGTAAAAATAAAAATATTTTTTTCGTAACAGGGTAAATAGACATCTAACTAACCACAAAATTCAGATGTGACAGAGAACTCAACTTGCTAATAATCATGAATTATTTAGGGATCAAATCGTCATTAATTAATTGAATTTTTAAGTACAATTAAGGCTCAAATTTTTTGACCATTATAATACCTTTAGATATGAAAAGGATAGCCTATTTTATATTATCCTAATTGTTACTTTATTGTGCAATTTATCTTCTACCTCCATTAATTAACACTCCATTTTTTACCAACTCTAAATAGTTTTGAAGTAGTACTTATCTTCTTTCTCACTACACTTTTCATTTTTTCACATTTTTTTCGGAATCGTTATATCTCAGTTACCGCAACCCTTTCAAATGAAAACTGTTAAAAACTCTAAAAGTTTGCAAAGTTATATGAAATTCAAAACCAATAACTTTTTCGATCATCAAACGCTCTAATATACCATGTCGAGAACATTTATGCCACATTAACTCGAGTTGTTTAATTTGAAGGGTTGTTGTTTGGGAGATGTTTAGCATTGATCGTTTTATATCATTCTTTAACAATTTCACCACATCACTTGTGAGAGGAATTACAGCTCTTCTTTCAGTCTTATAGTGAAACTTCGAACCAACGAGTCTAATAGTATGTGGTTCAATTGCTTAAATTGTTATAAATTGTGGTAGAATTGCTGTTTTGATGATTTACAATCATATTACTGACCCGACCGCCCATACGAACTACGATTTTGAAGACATTAAAAAAATTATTGATTATTGATAATAATATATTAGGGATGTCATTACCATGATAGGAAAGAGGGCCAAAAGCTCTATTTTTATAATTGAGAAAGTGATAAGTGGGTTTCTCAAGTGTTCCACCCAACAATATAATTGAAACTGGAATTGTTAATTATGGTTTGGATGAGTGAATAATGGAGTAGAGAAAGATTAAATATATGAGCTTTTTAAAAGTATAGTGATGTCATTACAAAAAAGAAAAGTAAAGTGATGTCATTTGCAATATTTACAAAGTTTAAATGTCGTATTCATTAGGTTCCCCTAACTCCAACTCTTTCTCTTTCTGCCAACATGAGCTATTGAAACCCACTAGCAAAGTTGGTATAGTCCTCGATTTTGTTAACGTACATCGAATTAAATCCGCTATAATTATGAGTTAATCGAAATCTTTATGTATGTAAGGAACGTAAGTTATTTTTTTCTGTAATTAAACCGTTATTCTCACCAAAACCCCTTAATAATATTTCTTTTTCTCTCCGTGGACTAGCCAACCTTAAAGTCGAAAACCACATTAAGATTTTCTTTCGTGTTACTCCACTGTTATTTCTTTCTTATTCCTCCTTTATTCCTCCTACATTCGACTTTTGTCTTGGTATCAGAGCCTTACATGATCGAGAGGTATCTGTTTTGAATTCCGGTAGCTCCCGTGCACATGACTTATTGAAACTGTGCAAACCTAAACTCTTATGAGAGCTTCCGTTTGAGGGGGCATGTTAGTGAATAATATAAAAATCAATCAAAATTCTTTCCCAACAACTCGAATTATTGGGATGCAACGATTCTTGACAACTTTGTTGTGAATTTGAGATGGATATTTGAAGGTTTTGAGTTGAAATTCTAGATTCGAGTTCTCTTTTCGTTTCGTCGTTCCATTCTACTTTTTGTACCTCTTATTCATGGTATTTGAGAGGGCCCGATGTATATTTAGAATAGGAAGTAGGAACTTGAGATCATGAACAGTGAGGAAAACGAACATAATATTGTGTTATAAGACAAATTCTCTCGCATTATTTGTAATTATGTTCGGTTTGTTAACCCCCCTAAATTAATGATTTGTGACAATACCAACTATGATTGGATCGATGGATTTGGAATGATTTAGTGTACTAGTTCTGAATTGTATAACATTTGGAATGTATTAAGCCATATAATAAATAATATACTATTTTTTCTCAAAATATAAGAAAATTTTGTAATAATCTAAATTCGAAAATGGATTGAACCGTGACCTAGAAAAGGCTCCCTAAATCGGCCATTGATTGTTCTTCAAATAAAGTTGATGCACTTATCTGAAAATATATTGTACTTCACTGACAAATAATTAACAAGTGATTCGTGAATCATATAAAATACAAGTGAAGTAACACAAACAGTAGTCCGGGTGAAGTTGGGATTGTGGATCAAAATTAAAGATTGGCACTTTATGGTTTAGTTGCCATAATTAATGTCTGAGCAAAGATCTCATGGATCTTGAAAAGTAGTTGAAATATAGTTGGACAAAGATGACAAAAGCTCCCCCATATGCAGGAAAACTAGTCAGCCAACACCCACACAGCTAGCCCCCTCCTTGCTGGATTGGTTACTAGTCCAATGAATGGTTCGACTTGGAAGATCGATATCATTGTCGTTGGTGATAGAAAATAACTATCTTGTAGACATCTTCAAGTCTTCTTGAGTGGTTCTTTCGTATAAAAACTATACATTTTGATAATTTAAGTTGTTGGGAGAAAGTATTTCAGAGTGGTTTTTCTATTAATTATAGGATCAACACGTCTTTTCAGACGGAACCTATTGAAAGAGTTGAAATTTTCACAACTGCAATGCTAAGTAAGGTGCACAGATTGAGGGTTACCATAATTTGAAAACGAAATCTTTCCGTCTTTAAAAGCTTTGATGCCCATGTCATATGAACCAGATTGAATTTTATATTATTCTTTAACAGAGTCCCTCAAATGAAAGTTCCAAGAAAAACTGAAGTTGCAAAACTCGAATAAATCTGTGAACGGACTCAGAATTATTAAAATTAGAAACGAAGACCTTTTCGAAAGGATCTGTTATGGCCACTAGTCAGTGAGTTGTAACCAGTAAATTTTGACCAACTGGGTGTTCGCTAAACATCACTTTGGACATTCAAATTTCATGTGAAAATAGTGATAGATTTGATCAGTCAGTTACGGCTGCACAAATCTATATATAAAATATGATGCAAATCTGCGGTGGCTTGGATCTAAGAAAATCGGGTGAGTCAGGGGTGACAGAGTAAAGACAACTTGTCTTTTGGTAGGTGACTCAAGGCTAATTCAGATGGACCATTCCTACCAAGTTACTTAAGATGCGCCTAAATTTAAATTAAATTATCATACATATAATTCCAAGTTATAATTAAGCATTAACGGTTGGGACGACGATCATGTACTAATCAAATCGAAATAATGGTTTCAATTTGATTTAGAATTCATGGATTCATAAGTTCGTAAGAGAGAAGTATGCATAGAAGTTAGTTACGAATGTATCTTACGAAGTTATGTCGAGGTAATATTCAATATTGATAATTAGCTAGATTCATTCGTATGACTTCACTTTTTTTTTCTGACCATACGTATTAATATAATTAGCTCAAGTTGCACATTAATATAGTTTTTCATCATCATTATTTCCTGATAATTGTCCTCGTACATCGGTATATATTTTACTTTCTTAGATCAATCGCAATGCAAGTGCTAAAATATAAAATTAAAGAGTCAAATTTGATTTTTTTTATCATCTTAAAAAGTGTTTACACTTATTATTTACATTTCATTTATGTTATCTTTTTAAAGTGGTTGTATAACGAGCGAACGAGGTAAACCATCAAGGCAGGCTCACTAATCGTTAGTATCGACTCGTTAATCGAAGCCAGCTTAATGAGCTCACTTGCTCGTAAAATCAAACCAAGACTAGCTCGAGCTTAACACATTTTAGAAAAAATAGACTAAGACTTATAATTACTAAACCACTAGAAAAAGGATTAGGATAAACCTCACAATCTTCCAGTGATAATTATTGGTTTCGTGGTTAATATTTTAATCCTAAAACACTAAACCTTTCCCCAAACTTAATTAAATTCACTAATCTTGTTTAATGAATTAATTTCTATTTAATATGATCGGAATGATACCAAAGCATATCGGTTCTTATCCGCTCCACCCACCAACCCAAAAACAGCCCATTTCTGGCCCCACATCTACGTGGACCTTAGCTGTCGAAAACCTCCTCCCTCCCTCCGCCACCTCAGCCACTCTCTCAACTCACGTTCGCCGCGTTTTCGTTCGTCCACGTAGACCCTTCTGGGGCCCACAACATGATTACAAAATTCAGAGAATATCCCTTTTCTTCACGGTATAAATACCGACCCCTTAATCGCCGTTGAAAAAGCACAACCCACGACACACACATTTAAAAATAAAAACAGAGGAATCTTTCTCCGCCAGCAAAATGGAACAACCCTACTCTCTCTACCGTTGGAACTCCTCCTCCTCCTCCTCCTCCAGCAGCTTCTCCGACGAATCCGCCAGCTTCTCCGACATCGTCTTCGGGCTCTTTGACGAACCCGGTCAGGAATCCCCCAAGAGCTCTTGCAGTAGCAGCAGCTCCAATGATTTCCCTGACGACGACGAGGAGGAGAACTCCGGCGATCAGGAAGAGAAGAAGAAGTTCTGGGAAATCCAGAACGATCTCCTTCGGGTGAGTAAACTACGATCCTTTCTTTCTAATTTTAAAATTGCTAATTGAATCAAAAGATTTTTAACAATTGGTTTTTTTTCTTACAGGCGACATTATACAGAACATCCACTCTGGAAACAAAGATTCGGCAGGATACTAAAGAGGCTCTGATCGAAATTGAAAAGATCGGTTTGAACTGCGTTTGCTCAGAATCTGACGTCAGCTGCCGGAATTGCCTCCGGAGAGAAGTGTCCGTCCGGCTACAGAGTCAAGGTCACAATTGCGCCATTTGTAAATCCAAGTGGAAGTCCTCCGGCAACGACATCTTACCTGGTACGGTGAATTCTTCAATTAAAAAGTAAAAAAACAAACCCAATTGGAAGATTGATTAAAGGATTAATTTTTTTTTCTTGATTTTGGTTAACAGGGGAACACAGTTACTTGGAAGTGGTGGAGGATTCGAAGAGAGGGGAAGTGAGGGTAATAATCGAGCTGAATTTCAAGGCGGAATTCACGATGGCGAGGGCGAGCCAAGACTACAACCAGCTGATCGGCCGGCTGCCGGAGGTGTTCGTCGGAAGGGTGGACAGGCTGAAGTCGTTGATCAAGATCCTCTGCTCTGCAGCCAAGGCATGTATGAAGGAGAAGAAGATTCACTTGGCTCCGTGGAGGAAACAGAAGTACATGCAGTCGAAGTGGCTGGGGAAATGCGAGAGATTCGTGCCGGCGGCGGCTCTACCTACCGGGCAGTCTCGGCGGCGGCCGGCGAAGGCTAGAGCGTCGATGTTGACTTTTGACTTGTTGGAGACTGAAGGGATGCATTTGACTGCAGTGAAAGTTTGCTTTTGAGTAAGATTTGGGGGAAAATTCTCCAGTAATTTTGATCCTGTTATTGTAATCGGCTGTAAAAAAATTGAAATGATTGCTGCGTCGGTTGATTAGTTGTTATGCGGCGGCCGGGAAGTGGGGTTTTGTCGTGAAAGAGTGGTTAGGATGTGATGTATCAAATTTTGTAATATAGATTTAGAGTTTCAATGATATATGTTTACATCATATTGAGTGATGACATCTATGATCTATGAGTATAGTCCGATTTAGATTAATCAATGAATTAAATCGTTCATGAATAGTTTTGTATTCGGTCAAGAAAAAAAAGTTATGTTGAGTTGAATTAGATTTTGTCTCTGGCTTAGCTTGTGAGCTTGCTGAAAACATGTAGACTCAACTAAATTAACTAAATATATTTACAACAAACGATCTCTCACTAACAACTAATTTACTTAAATTGGATCACAAATATATTTGGCGGTTGCCGTTCAATTGAGCATTGATTTATCAATCTTAATTATTTGTAAAAAAACAACCAATTAGTTAAGAAAAATGTACCAAAAATAAAGTTAAAAAATTCATTCAAAAATAATTTACTTAAACCAGACTATATTGGTTTAGAACAATGTAAATTAAGTTCGAGATTTAACTCTTCTTATTAATCCTCATTTTCAAGTTCGAGTTATGTTAACTGGAGTTGAATTATGTAATATTACGTAACACTTTGAGTTTAATATGCTTCTAAATTTTGATAGAAATAAGCTAAAAATTTACATTAAATTGAAGATTAAACTCATCTGATTTATCTGTATTTTCGAGCTCGGATTGCCAACTTGATGTCCGAATATGCTTGAATTATGCATGCAAACACTTCAAGTTCAAACCATTACGAATTCATGATATTATTGGTAATTTTAGTAATTATGATTGAATATTATAGTAGAGTGACTGTTTTACCATAAAAGTTTCATTCAGTGACCAAATCCCCTTTGAAGGCTAAAGTATTTTGTCCGTTGAATTACTAGAGGAATATTCCTCGTTTACAACCAAACGACGCCGTACTGATCTGTCCTCCAAATTTAAACAGGAGACGGGAACCCCAGTAACCCCAACAATCCGTCTCCCACTCGGAAACCCATCAGCCGCCGTATATTATAAATAACGTAACCGCCGACGACATTCAATCAAACAAAAAACCTCTCGACTCCAACGGAGAAAATTCATCCCCGAAGAAAACTCATCACAAAAATCCGACTCAATGTCGCACTCAAGAACCGCAGCTGATTTCCGGCAGCAAAGAAGAGGAAACCCCGACGACTGGGAATTCACCGATGATGTTCTGATTCTCAAAGGTACAACCCTCTCCCCGCCGCTTCAGTATCCACTCACTTCCTCGCACCAGATGGAGATGATCAATCGAGTTCACGAATTCGAAACTAGAACAAGGACAGCAGCAACAAACGACAACAACAACAACTCCGGCGACGACCCCGCCGGGATGTTAGGTCCGGCGAGTCGGATAGTGGTAGAGCATGATCTGGTGGAAGGAACTGTTCTGATAAGCGAAGTCGAACTGGAAAGAGAGCCGATGTCGGTACCTGAATACGGCTTTCATCAGTTCGTCACGACCCCTGCTCCCGAATCTGTAATCGAAGGGCTCGAAAGGCTCGAAATCGGCGGAGTAATGGCCGGAAGAGAAGAAGGCGACTGTGCGATTTGTCTAGAGGAGATGGAGGAAAGTGGGGGAGAAAGAGTGATAATAAGAATGGGGTGTGGTCATATGTTCCATGAGAGTTGCTCTGTTTCTTGGCTCCGTGTTTCCAACTTTTGCCCCCTGTGCCGATTTCTCTGTTCTTAATTTGAAATCTTTTGTCAAAATCTTCGACCATTTTGATTTCGTTATTAATGTAAGTTTAGCGCAACAATGGAAAAAACAAAACTTTTATACATATTTCGGTGCGTTATAGTAGTGGATTTGACTAACTTGAACATGTGATGTCTCTATATGAAACCTTGAGGTTTGAGATTTAGAATACAATTGTGTGGTTATTATTTGACGTTTTATATTTTGAATAAAACGACATTTTGGACTTCATAAAGACGATATTATCTTTCGCTGGCCATCCGTTCAGTCTTGCACATGCGCTGGCCGGCCGTTAGTTCCGGCTGGCCTGTTCGGATGGCCGAAACGACTGGCTGGCCGGCACCTTGTGCTAGCCGCAACGGGTGACCGGCCGAGCCCCTATTCTAGCCGAAACGAGTGACCGGCCGATTTTTCTTTTAATTTTGCGATTTTGAGTACGATGTCAATTCAACAGGACCGTTATTTATTAATGTGATTTCCATGTAACAATGAATCTCATTTAGGGTGTAACAAATTCTTGTATTTTTCTATGTTTCTTTTCTCTGATGAGCGAGTTGAGTTTGGATGGCTTGATTTGTTTGTCTTCGTCGAGCCATTTCTCGAATCGAAATAAGGAGGGGAAGTTCTACTTCTGCTCTAGGAACTTAAGGATTCTGCCCGTAAGACTGGTCATAGTTTCAGCCTCGAATCGAAATCGATCCAATACTGAATTCGACAATATGTTGATGATATATGTTCATATGAGAACATTTTGATTGATAGATTGAATTAGCGGACTTATGCTTTCAGTGCCTTTAACGTATCTCGGATACATATCGCAATGAAGATGGGAAGCTGGGCACCATCCACGACTATCAGACTCCTTTTATTATCGGTTAAGATTGTTAACCAAGTTTTGAGAGGTTTCTCGTTTAACTGACCGACCCCCTAACTCTGGAGTTTGTTAGGGTATTTTGCTTGACCATGAATTTAGAACATGTATAAGAATAGGGGGAAAGTATAAAAATCCAGTTAACTCATTTAATCTTGTCAACAAGTTCTTCCTTCGTCCTCGATTCCATTTCGAGGAAAAACTGAATGGAAATCGAACTGATATTTCAGAATTACATCCATGGAGACAACGATCTTATTATGTGTGAGAAAACGAAACGAAGAAGCTCGAACTACACCCAGCCACAACCGAGCACGTCATATACGGTTGATTGACCCGGGAAGTCATCCGTCGTTCATCTTTGAGGCTATCATCAGATGGGAGACGGTTTCCAATCCAGCATTTGTCCGGCAAACATGGGAACAATCTCCCCGAACGAAAACGAGAAAGACTCGGGTACCTTCCATGGAGTCCTGGTCAGTTTGATCTTCGACGTGTTCCTTGGTAGGCCATAGAAGTCCGGGCCATTGAAACTTGTGAAAGCTTCCAGCTTGTCAAGTGCTCCAGCCTACAATATAAGCAACACAATCGTGAAGAGATTGGAAATGGAGTTTAAAGTTAGAGCTTGCAGTAATAATAGTTAAGATAAAGGGATCAGACCTCTTCGAAAACCTTAGCGTATGCTGACAGGGCGACGGGGGAATTGTAAACTCCAGCACAGCCACAAGAAGATTCTTTTCTTCGTCTCTCGTGCGGTGCACTATCGGTTCCAAGGAAGAATCTTTTGCTTCCACCAGTAACAGCAGAAACAATTGCATGTCCTGAATCAGGAATAAAAACCCATGAACTAGTTGATAAATATGCAGAATTCCGGTTAGCCAAGCAAGAAACTAGTTTCTGCACTCCGCCTAGTGTTGAGGCATTACCGGGTTCTGAACTATCTTACGACTAGACGGTCCTAGTTGACTACTAGGGTTAAAAGTCACAAACTTGCGATGTAGTAGATGAGTTCTGTGGAACCTAGTGCAGGGGCATTACTGAGTTCCGAACTATCTTACGATTCAACAGTCCTAGTTGAACACTAGTTACACTACAGCTGAAAGTCAGAAGTTAAGCAATGTAGCAAATGCAGTTTAATATCTTACGATGGGTTTCTCGTTTGAGAACTGGAAGACAATAACTATGTGGCTGCAATCCTCCTTGGAATAAAGCATTTCTATTGAGAAGAAGATGTTGTGGGGTGACTGTGGCCGCGACAGATCCTACAGAATGAAGAAAATAAAAAGAACATGGAGAAAACACGTGTCAAAATGTCTATTAAGAAGCAATCAATAGAAATCGAGAGTGTTCTGAGAAGAGTCAGTCAGCTTACCTTCATTGCAGGATTCAACAAACTTTGCAGCATCCATTGTTGTAATATGCTCCATTACTACCTTCAGCTTTGGTAGCCTTTTTATTAAAGGTTGTAAAATTGTATCGATGAAGACTTTCTCACGATCGAAAACATCGATTCTTGGATCTGTGACCTCCCCATGGACCTGAAGGTTGCACAAACAAACAAAAGTGAAATAAAGGAGAATGAAACCCCAACTAAGCAGAACTATGATTTCAGTTTCAGGATCCTCCTTGGAATAAAGCATTTCTATTGAACCAGAATACACCATATCTGAACCAGGAGATGCAATGAGTCAACTTTTTCGACATGTTTAAAGCGCGAGAGTACCAGCAAAGGCATGTTCTGCTCAACCATCTCCTCCAGCACAGCCAGACATTTCCCGAAAAGATCAGTAACTCCATCTTGTGAATTTGTCGTAGCTCCAGCAGGATACAGCTTTACCCCATAAACCACCCCACTTTTTTCTACGAACACAACTCAGAACAATCAGTAGAATACAAATTGCAACCCCATCAAATGATACTGAACTTCTTCGTTATCATCAATAATCTCAAAACACAAAGATCATTTAAGGATAGTAATCTCAAAACACAAAGATCATTTAAATATTCGACATCTTGAAGGATAGTAATCTCCAGTCACATTCTAAGCAGACTGATTCTTTATTGGAATTACCAGTATAGATTACAGGCAGTTTATTGGAATGGTTAAAAGAACTTGGGACTTACTCGCAAGCTTGATCTCCTCAGGACTAGTGGTGTCCGTCAAGTAAAGTGTCATAAGAGGAGTGAAGTTACCACCAGCAGGCAAGGCTTTGAGAATAGAATCTCGATAAGCCACAGCCGCAGCGGTGGTGGTAATCGGAGGCTTCAAATTCGGCATCACAATCGCCCTTCCAAAATGGCTTGAGCTGCAGAATTCAAACCCCTAATGTATTTCCCCTAGCTCAAATAATTTCAATACTAGAGAATACCATCAGCATAACAGATTCTAGGAAGCTGAACCTGTGAGGGACGACAGCTTGAAGAAGGTCGCCATCGCGGAGGTGGAGATGCCAGTCGTCTGGAAGGGTGATAGTTAGCTCGTCCGCCATCGATGCTCTGCAATTGAAGTTCTGCCTCTTAAAGCACTTCGTCTTTGAAACGGGGAATGTCAGTGCCTGCAGGGAGTTTCCACAGTTCGCATTATAATGATTGGTTTTGAAATTGAAAAGCTGAATCTGAAGTTCGGGGAGAAAAGAAGGGATTTCTACGGTCTCATTGAAATGGAATGCTGGAGCCTTTAACATGTCCAAAAGACGAAGGATAACCTCGAGGGGTAATCTCCTAACTGCCAAATCGAGACTACTGATGGGTTTCTAAGTAGACTGCGACCACCGCCGGTAATCGGAGAAGCGGCGAGCTGGAGAATTGACGGAGAGAGACGCTGACCGAGCTGGAGAATTTATATGATATTATTTCTTTTTCGTTTCGATTTATCCAAAACGATGAGGAGGCGACGTCGTGTCGGAGAAAATGACGGGTTGGCCCAAGGAATATCGAACCCGCCCGGCCATGTCTGAAAGAACCAATGACCCGGCCCAGTCGTAAGAGTGGTACTGACGCGCCCAATCTTACACGTGCGCGTGTATCAAGAGCTGCGTGAACTATGAAATATGCTCAAGCACGTGTGTCGCACGCGTGAAATTCCAGAAATCATAGCTGGTTGGTTGGTTGGTGATGAAGCAATGGTTAAAGTAATGCAATGGCATCATCTAATCAAGTACTTATCAAATTTGAAGTCAATAGCTGGATCAGAATGGTTCGAGATCCTAAACAGGATGTTTACATGTGGGGCATCATGTCAGTTTTGATAAACAAAATGATAATTAAAATCGACTTAACAAAAGTAAAGAACGTGTTATAGTTCTATCGGAGGAGGATCATCATACAGGGTTTTCGGAATGAAGATATGCACGTGCAGACTCTATATACAGTTGCCTCTCCAACTGTAGCGATTACGCCTCCAGACCGGTTGCATACATGGTGCAATGAGTTATGTACCGTTACCATGTAAACAAATTCGATTGTAATGTGAAGGGAATGGCAGTTTGGTTCACAAGCAAGTAGTGAAAGTTTGATTCGGCATGCGTGTGGCTTTGAGCATTTTCTTCGTTCATGGAGAGCTTGCTTCCTTATCTTCATTTGGTCGGACGAGGAAGCAAAGAATCATTCAACTTATTATTGATTTCAAAAGAATTCATTGCACCCCACGCGCTAATCTTTCTTGTACGTAACTCACGCCCCACAATCACAAGCCATTATTGATTATTCGATCCCTATCTATAAACCCGAAACTAATGCATATAACATACATTATGACATAATTTACTATTTATTTTTCACTCGTTTTTATACTTTTACCTACGATTATTTCTATGGAGATTTTAAGAGAGCTCCAAACTAAAAAAGACTATGACTACGATATAAGATAAATTGTGCAGAGTGTTTGCTTGATGAGAATTTTGTCCTTCTATTTTCCGTTGATTGTCTTCTTGTATTTATAGGATGTGAAATGTTACTGGCACTAGAGAAGGCAACTATCATGGAAGTTACCTCACACGTAGTAAATCGTGGGAATGCTCTCTTCACTTCTTCAACTGTTGTGGATCGTGTGTTGACGTTTTCTTCTTTGTCTTCAGCTTTGGTATTATCTTGTTGGTGGGATACCTTCGGGTATGGAGTATGAATATGGGTCATCAATAGGATGATGATACTGGATGGCAGTGACGAGATGGTAGTAGTGATATGTATGACACTTGGATGGCAATACTAGATAGTAGTACAAAAATTCACCATTTCACCATTTTAACAATGACATGATGACATAAACCGTAATTATTTGTCACTAGGATGATAGCATAAACCGTAATTATTTACCATTAAACTAGGATGATGACATAAATCATAATTATTGGCCATTAGACTAGCATGATAGCATACAATCATAATTATTTGTCATTAGACTAGAATGATGGCATAAACCGTAATTATTTGTCATTACATTAAGATGAAGGCATAAATTGTAATTATCTGCCATTATACTAGGATGATGACATAAACCGTAATTATTTGTCATTAGGATAACATAATGACATTACCCGTAATTCTTTGCTATTAGACTAGCATGATGGCATTATATTTTGTTTAACATTTGTTGTTTGGGTTTAAAATTGTTCAAACACGTGTTTTAGTGTTGATGGTACTTAATTCTCACATAAAAAGTAACCTAAATTAACCAATACTAATTAGTAATTTTATAACCTGTTGTGTGGTAATTTAGATAATGGCATCGTTTTATAATGCATATTGGAATATATTATCTTGTCTTAGACGTTCGCTTAATTTGTAGTGTCAAGAGTGTGATAAATGATGTTATTATTGTAAAAATCTTAATTATTATTTTTGGGTCCACCACTGCACGTACTCATATTTCTTCTCTTTGTACTTCATTTGCATATGTGCCGTACACATTTTTGTTTTGTTTCCAGGAGTATGCCGGCGGGATACCGCACACGGCGACCGGCGGAGGCGATGTGGCAGGGTTCCTACGTCACATTGTCGAAATTGCGTCTGTGTGTTTGCATTCAGAATATGGAAGTAGCTTTCATGTTCTTCATAGCCGATGGAGAAACACAGGGGAAGGGGACCGTTGCATTATTCTCCACCAAAATTCCAGATCTCAGAAAATCTCTGCGTCTCTGGAACAACAATCTAGCTAACCGCCGACCACTTGTTTGCAGGAGGTTGAGGGAATGCAGTTAATATTATGGTTGAAATGGTTATGCTCCCCATTGATGTTCGTCGTTTCTTTCACGTGGCAAAAATAGCCACCAACGTTTATTGCATATTAATCGGCATCAATGTTCTTCATACGATTGTGAACTGAAATGTACCGACCAATGGCGCCGCATGCATCATCGTATCGTCCTGCTAGCCACAACATCTCACGCACGTGTTATATCCACTTTAGTAATATAATAACATTTTCAATTAGTAGAATTGGCAAAAATCAATACAAAATACTTTCAAATGTCACGATTTTTATCAAAATTATCATCACGTTTTCGATATAGATTTTTTATCATCACTCAAAGGGCAACATTAGTGCGAGAGAGATGAAAACCCCTAGCCAAAAAGTCCTAATCAAAGCTCTCTACGAATGTGAGAGAGAAAACCCTAATTCTCAAATTAAAAAAAAAACTCTTTGAATAGTGTTTTCTTGAAAAAACATATATTTTTTCGAGTGGGTAATTCACAGTGACATTATTGTCCTATTAAGACAAAATATCAAGTATTATATGAGTTGACAATAGATTAATAAACAAAATTAACATAGTAGGATGGTCCAAAAATTAATTAGTGGTCTTAAAAGTTAAACTAAATTTGTTCAAGTGGAGTTATTTCAGTAGTAAAACGTGTATTTGATGATTTTAATGTTTAGAATTTGAATTCAGTATATCCTGCAAAATTGACATTAATACAGTGTTTATTTCCTTTCTTCTATCTTGTATTGACCGAAAATTTCCATCTACTTTGACAAAAAAAAATTATATAGACAACGTTTCACTACTAAAAAGAATTAGTGAATGACTGCTTTTTTAATGGCTTAAATCATAGTTTATCTATTTAAGTTCATTTGATTTCTATCGCGAACCTTATTTTATCGTTACACATTTTGTATGACTTACGTAAACTTTTCCTGTCTAGTTCGATTGAAAGGAGCTTCTATAGATTTAAAAAAAGATCCTACAAAAATAAAAAGATTAGTGACTAATCAAATAGCAAACCCGATGGATGAGTTAATAAACTAGAAAATTAGGCATCTTTGTGCCAAAAGTTGCCAAACAATTATAAAAGATAATCCGGAAAGGACAATTTAGTTTTGGCCATGGCTGATGGGTTCATAGAATAAACTAAATAACTTATCAATTCAATTCCAGCCCGTGAAGGAAAGTTTTCTGAAACCAAACACCCCCCAGCGTGCGAAACGAGTACAGGAATCTGGTTTATTATAAATAAGGAGTCGCACCAAAGAAAAAGTAAGAATATAACTTGTCTTGCTTTCTCTGTTTCTTCCTCTGTTCCAACAATGGCGGCAGCGCACCATGAAGACGCGACAACGATGGAGTACTCCGAACCGGTGAGCCCGACTGGCGAATACTTGAGCACCTCCGTCTTCACACTCTCCATTATAGCGGTCCTCGAATCCGAAACTCCGCTCGACGATCTCCAAACTCGTTCTCTGCTTCACGATCTGTTCCTCCCCATCAGCCCCCGGTTCTCCTCCGTCATGGTACGTTGATACTTAATCGAGTGAATCATCACATTGTTAAAAATAAATATGTCTATTTCGAATTATATGTCGGGTTATGGCCTTATGGGTCACGAGTCGATCGGACAGGTTGTCGGTTTATTGGTTTCATGGATTGATCGGATTATGGTCGAGCATATCGCGATTCGTTTAGTTGGTTTGTATGTTTTCTTTATACATTTTTGGGTGGGAAGAGTTAAAGAGTATTGTTGGTTTTTGATCAATTCAAATTATTTATCGAGTGGCAACAGGTAATTAGGACCAGGTTGAGTAATAGCCGAACCAAGGTAATCGGGTACCTTAGATAGAAGGTTAAGTGTGATTGTGCACTAAGAAATGAAAATCAAAGTTGGGTGAAATTCGATAACTTTATTATTTGGAACCACCGTGACGCTTTTAGATGGTGGGCCCATAATTCGTCACTTGGGATTGAGTCGGGTTAGATTTCGACATCTCTCTGTACAATATATAAATCGTGTTTAACATCCGAGTAGTCCATAATATAGTTCTTATGAGTAGAGATAAACCGTCGTTAATTATCTTGTATGTCACATAAGGCCACGTTTGGTGTGTGTGAACTAGAGAAATTTGGAAAAATGTTTGTTATATTTCATTTCATTTCCTAAACAATTATTTTGTTTTGGAAATCGTTATCAACATTTCTTCTCTACCAAACGAGGACTTAGTTTTAACTCATGATTTTTACTTTGAACATGTTACTATAGGTTACAAATGCAAGAGGCGTGAAGAAGTGGAAGAAGGTACAAGTAAAGTTGGATGATCACATCAAAGCACCAAAGTTTCCAACAAACATGTCAACAGACTTCTACGACAAGTGCCTCGAAAAGTACTTATCGTATTTGGGGATGTCACCGTTTCCGGAAGGTAAACCCTTGTGGGAAGTTCATGTCATAAAGTACCCTACGAGTGGTGCGGCCGGAAGCATTATCTTCCGGTTGCACCACTCCCTCGGTGACGGCTACTCCTTGATGGGCGCGCTTCTTTCCTGCTTGAAAAGGGCCGATGATCCTTTACTTCCGTTAACTTTCCCGTCCCAGGGAAAAAGTAGTAGCGGTGGTGGTTGTAGTGTGACCGGATTGGTTTCTTCTACGGTCATGAATACGGTGTCAGATCTTTGCTCGAAGGGTGGGTTGGTGGAGGATAGCAAATCAGCAGTGCGATCGGGACACGACTTGGTTGAGTTCTCGGACACTTCGATCGTGACCATGAATTTTTCCATGGATGATGTCAAGCAAATCAAGTTGAAACTTGGGGTGGTAAGATTTCAAGTTTTGTTAAAGTTATTATTGTACTTCTTTTAAGTTTTAATACTATTTAATGATAAACTGATGGATATATCAACGAAAGAAGTCGTATGTTAAATTGACCACTTAACAAATGAATAAATAAAAAATAATTTATGTTAATTTTATGACTAAGATAGATGACTAGGATGCCATCTCGACACCTATATAACGAAGAAAATGGATGAAAATTGAACAAAAAGACCACAAAGTTACATTTTAATAGGTTAGATAAGAAATGGTTTCAAAGGATAAGGTAAGGTACCAAAATGTACACTTTTAACAGGTAAGGTACCAAAATGTACACTTTTAACAGGTAAGGTATACACAAATATTAATAGGTGCGGACTATAATTTTTTCGCAATTTTCCGATACCTTTTATGAAATTTCGAATTTCGTCCTCGAAATTGCAGACAGTGAACGATGTCATATGCGGTGCAATATTCCTCGGAGTTCGAATCTACATGGAAGGGGTTGATGCAGGGTCAGGGTTCAGTGCAGAGGCAACATCACTAGTTCTGCTCAACACAAGAATGGTTCATCAGGGCTACAAATCAGTGAAGGAAATGGTGAAGCCTGGATCCGACTTGCCCTGGGGCAACCATTTCGCCTTCCTGCTCGTCTCGGTTCCTAAGCTACCCGATCTCAGCCAAGACGTTATTGGTTCGGGTACTTCTCTCAGGTTCGACCCTCTCAGGTTTGTGCTCAAGACTCATCAAATCGTCAAGCGAAAAAGGACCTCGTTGACCCTCTACTTCACGGCCAAGTACCTCCAACTTCTGAGGAAGTTGCGAGGCCCTGAGGTACCGTGTTCGTATTTATTAATACTTGGATTAATTTCTTAGATATCATTTTGATTCAGAAATGCGAATTTGATTGAATCACTGCTTGATACAATTTCTAAACCGCGCCGTTGAATATGTAGGCCGTTTCTCGATACTTGTATGACACGATGAAGAACACGAGTTTCGGAATAACGAACGTTATAGGTCCAGTCGAGAAGATGGCTTTGGCGAACCATCCGATCAAAGGCTTGTACTTTCTCGTCACAGGTGCACCTCAGGTATATGAATTTGTTGTCTAATAATAATGTGACTGATTTCAAACGATTTTTTTGAAGTTTTCATCTCGGTTGAACCTCTCATTCATCCGGTTCGACGATTCACTGTATCTGTGTATTGGCAGAGTATGAATGTCTCGATAATGAGCTACGTGAACCAACTTCGGGTTGCTGTAAAAGTGGAGAGGGACTTCATAGATTCTCAGAAGTTGAAGTGTTGCATAGAAGAATCTTTTGCCAAGATTTACGAAGCTGCTTGTGGAAGGAAATAAAATTAGATGATTGAACCGTATAAATACGTATATACGTGGTTTATACATGTATTTGTGTATGCATACCTTAAAGTAGCATGCATGTGTATATGGTATATATATACATTGTACAATATTGCAATGACCAATGAGAATGTTGTTTCATTAAATAAATGAATCCAACTCGGGTTAAACATGGTTCAATCATGGCTAGCCGGGGGTTAATCGAATGATCGACTTCCTATCCACACCGGTGCAACCCAACAACCTATAACTAGTAACCCACCACTCCCACTTGGCTAATCGAATAAAACGGTCAACACATGTTGATCGGTTATCCATTAACCTACTTTATGAATACAATCCTTATTAACCGACCAAACATAATTCGTTTTTAATCACGACCTATACCATGTAATAATAAGTAGGGCTGCATGCGAGCCAAACTGTTTGATCCACTCGGCGTTCGGTTCAGTAAAAAATTAAACTCTACTCATTAACAGTTGAGCTCAAGCTCTTAACGAGTAAATGCTTCCATTTGACTGGATTTTCATTAACAGTGACGATGATGAAGATGAGGTTATGGAAGGTCGCCGGCATTATTCACGAGCTGAAGTTGATGGGGTTGAATATAAACTTAATGATAATGCACATGTGGAGGTGAAGTATTCTATTTTGTCTCTAATGCATTCGATTAAGCAAATTCTCATTGGACCATTGATGAAAGTTTGTATTTTGAACTGCTGCAACTGTTGGAATTATCTATGTTAGTTAAGTTTTTTTTTTCTGTTTCCTGTAGGGCGAAGATGGTCTGGATAATTATATATGCAAGATAGTGGAAATGTTTGAGGATGTTGATGCAGATCTACATTTCACTGCTCAGTGGTACTATAGAGCTACAGACACGGTAAGATAGATGATCTTGTGATCTCTAAATTTTACCAGTGTAAAATGAGAACGATTCTCATATCTTCTTTGCTGTTTGTGAGTTGGCAAAGATTATTGAAGAATCTCATCCAATAGACAAGAAGCGAGTTTTCTGGTCGGAAGCTCATCCAATAGTCTGCACAGTTTCATTTCATTTCTCGCTTTCATCTGAACAACTCGAGTTATTGGATGCAACCCCAATGAATATAATGGTGGCTTTATGTGTGGGTGGTTGCAGATACATCCAGGTTGGGAATGCAGTAGTAGTACCCGTAGCTCGAGCTCTCGGATTCTCGCTAGGGGAGGCTCTGATACATAATGTCGAGCGACAGCCTCTATTCACCTTGCCGAGTAACTACCTTGATATAGCAAATCCGACTGCTTCAGCTTCATCACAGGACGATGCCTGAATTCGATATATATCCCCCCACAGCAGCTACAGTTTGTTGTTTTGACCACAAGGGGTAATTCTTTGGTGTTGAGTTTAAAGAAAAACACTGAACAAGCCTTATTTGCCTTCAAACTATTTCCATCTCTAAAAAGCTGTAGTCCTGTAATTCGACGGTGTACTGTATTCATGGGAACTGATTTGTATTCTCATGTGAATTCTTATGCCACCATGGTTGTCTATCTAATATCGGCGGAGTTGAATGTTACCGATCATGGATACTTTTATCGATGTCACAAACTAAATAGCCTAATTGATAAATGGTATGACAGCCTAATTGACAAATGAGGACCAGGTTCTGGGACAGCAGCAGCGTCAGGATCCTGTGTACGATGAAGTGGGATGGGAAGAGGAGGAAGTTCGAGGCGTTTAAGGTTCCAAGGGATTTGCGGATGTTCAATCCGACGAGGAAGTGCTCTTGGTTGGTTAGGGAGGATGGGTTCTACTTCAGCAGCGATGAGGTTAACTGGAAGAAAAACTTTTCTTGGGATTCTTAGGTTCCGCTGGTGTTAGTGTATTCGTCTCGATGTAATCAATGTTCGGTAATGAATAAGACATCTAAATCGCTAACATACAACAACAACCAACTACGCTACTTACGAAACGGAAGCAAATTCACAAACTAATAATCAATAGTAATGACTATAAAAGATATATATGCCATTTATATAGAAAGAAAAATTAATTTATAATGATTATCATTTAATGTGAAAGATTACAAGATTCAAATCTCTGCTTTGCAAAAAGCGCGCAAGCCTGTTTTCCCGCGATAAATAATGGGCCGAAATGGATAATTCTACTTGGGCTAAATATCTGTAACGAGGCAGGCCTAGTGGATCCTGCCGCTTCGTCTTTAAACTTGGTAATTAGGGTTTTCAGAACTGCGCGACCTATAAGACTGAGCTTCAGCTCCTTATATTGGCCGTCCCCTTCCTCTGGTTCGTCTTCATGGGAGCAAACTTCCTTCTTCTTTTTTCTTTCACTTTATTTTCTCTTGTTTTCGTTCTAATTCGTTTTTATGTGCGGTGGGAGGACCGGAAATGATGAACGTTGTAATCAAATTGAAGATGACGATCTGTGAATTCTGTTCACAAGGTCGGATGAATCAGGAATAAACAACTTCGCCAACGTTCTTTCTGATTCTATGGTTTTATCTACGTTTGCAAAGTTTTTAAATCTGATCAGTGGATGATGAGATCAATGAAAATCTTAGGACACCTTCTGACACAGTTCTTACTGTGTATGAGAACGATTTCTTTAAGATTCTGATGCTGATTTTGTACTTGTTTTCTTAACGTTTGAAAGCTAGAAAAACAGCAGAGATTGTGTGTATCGGAGTCGTGTCTATGAAATTGCAAAATCCGAAAGATTTCTCTGCAACATTGAGCTCTGGGAAGATGGGCAGTTGTGTTTGCCTGGCTCTTGGAGCTAATTGGATTCTGTACAACAATCATCTTCCCTATATTTCGATTGAACTGAGATTTATTTGTATTGAACATGTTTGTTTGGTCAAACTTTACCACACAATCATTCAGTCCTCCAACCATGAACTGTGACTGAAAGGCAATAACTTATTTCTTTGCTTACTTGATCATAGTATTATACTTTTTTTTACGGAAATCTGCTGCAATTTTAATCAAAAGGGAACTGTTATATCATCCAATTTAAAAAAATAGGGTGTCGATCCACCCATACAACATAGTGATTTCATCAGAGCATTATACTTCAACCATGAGCGGTTAACAAAACGCAATTTGTATAATGACAGCTTAACATGCGAAAGTAAGTCAATTTGAAAATTTTCAACACTAAAATAACATCATATAAAATTAATTTTTAACTTCATTTGGTCATTAGCAACAGAGGTTATCATAGTGAAACTTGATTTTTCAGTCATTCTAAACATACAAGTTAAATATTAACCGATTTAAAATTTTTGAAATTTTTTGGTGAAAATGGTCAAATTTACATAGTATAACACACGGAATGACTTCGACATAAAAATTTATAAATTTTCAAATTGACTAATATTTGACATACATGTTGGGAATGACTAAAAACTAAAGTTGAATTAATCATTAATGAGTGGACGTATATAATGTTCATATAGTATGCATTCTCCCGGAAAAGCATGGTTGCGTCCTCTATTGGCTAATTGGCCGAAATAGTATCAAAAGTAATTGTATTATCGTTTTCGTTATAAGAATTTAACTAATTATATCTTCTCGTCAATTTCTATCTAAATAGAGATTAAATATTTCAAAGTGACACTTCCACGTCAATACTAACCAAATCAATAATGATATGTAATTCAAACTTAATAAACCAAACTTGTTAAAATCTTATTGTTTGTCTTTTAAGGTTCTACCACGTCTAAACACTCCAACTATGCTCTTGTCTAGACCACAAATATAGAAAATTGTCCAAATAATTAGGATATAAATTTCAAACAAAGACAACAAAAAAATTCATATAAAATACTGAAAAATAAATTCATCCGTACATTAATTATAGTCCCATACTGTTGATGCATTCCTCTTAAATTGAAATTAACCATGGGAATTGATGTCAAGTATTCAACTCGACCAGTGACTCAACACAATAAAAATGTTCATAGTGGCTATGAAGAACTTCGAAACCGAGCACAATCGCGTCTCGATATTCTGCGCATCGTCTCGGTAATTCAATTGGTAGAGTCGAGAAGCAGGTCGAAAGCAGATTGAATGCAGGATTTGAGCTTGTTGGGATCAATGAAGCCCTTCTCTGCACCTACAGTTACTCTCATCTGCCCCATGTAGCTCACCATTGTAACCGTGAGGTTCTGCGACACGACATTAAGTTCACATAAAGCTTACTGTGTGTGTACACTCGAGGAATAGACGAATCTCGAAAATTTCATATACGAACCTGAGGATTGCCGGCGATGAGGAAGTACATGCCTTTGACATGATGATCAGCTAGTGTCATCTTCTCTGTTGGCCCAATCATGTTTGTTATTGCCATGCTGGTGTTCTTCACTGCCAAGTACACATATGTTGCTGCTGCCTGATAGGTAGAGACAAACATTGAATTCACCATTGACTGCTCTCGTAGCTCAGTTGGTTAGAGCACCCGTTTAGTAAGCGGGAGGTCTTGAGTTCGACTCTCAACGAGAGCATTGATATCTATGTTGCATATTTTTTTACCATGGTATGTCACAATCACACGACTAACTTATCATTATGTAACCACGTTAACGTAACTTATATTTTTCATTAGCTACAAGCGTGTTCTAACCCCTTTTTTTTACAGTTCTGGCCTTATATAACCTATATCACAAAGGTAATGAAATCGACGATTTGATATTGTTGACGAATTGTGTGATCTTACGATTTTGTGATTCGATTCAACAATTATGATTTCAAATTACTTTTCGATCCCACGTTCAATTGATGGTTTCACTACTAACCTGATCACAACTCACAACTAACCTGATCACAACTCGATTAACTCGATATTCAACCCTACGGATTGACGTACACCTCAAGTTACCAATTGACCTACATGCAAGTAAGAAACAAAGAAACAAAACAACATTACGGGTAAATTACCTCGGAGCCCTTGAGTCTCCAGTAAATATCGAGCAGCTTAGCATTGAGGTGAACGGCAATGGAGGAGCGCTTGTTCTGGATAATCGTACGGGAAGCCTTCAAGAACTCGATCGAAAGGCGTCGCATCGTCGCGGTCCAGTTTTCGGCATTGTCTCTTGGGACGATGAGCTTGGGTAAGGTGATGTGCAGGAAAGCAAACCGGTTCCCCCATGGTGATTCGGTATCCAGTTTCATCATGTCCTTGACTGAGTTGTAGCTTCGTAGCATCCTCGTGTTTAGTAGCACGATCGCTGTAGTGTCTGCATTTTCCGATCCTAGTTTCACTTCTTGCATGTACATCCGTGTCCCAAGAAACACAATGCTCGTCACGATGTCATTTACCGTCTACACCAACATGCGTATAAACATCACATAATTTTTAGCCACCATTCCGTTAATTTTTTTTGGATGAAATGTTGATGTGGCCAACACGGTCAACATTTAGGGGACGAAACCAACTCCCCACTCCTTATTTTATTAAAACTAATTGTTCAAATATTTCCCATATCTTTTTCCTCTAAATAAGGCTATCAAAATATATTCAATAAATAATCGCTCACCGACCGCAACTGTTCAGAAAAAATTAATACATCCCTACCACTTCAATTTCAATGGATGACTTGGTACTTTGTAGGTGAGTTCAATTAATTTTTCATAATCATTTCACATGTGACAAAATTTATTATTCCCTTTACCGGTTATAATGTACAAATTCTATGTTACAACTATTGGATAATTTACTGAATGGAATTTGACAAATTTGTCCAATAAATTTTAAGCATGTTTTTTCATAACCGGAATGGCCGGACCAATAAATCTAATGATATGTAGTTCAATACCTTAATAATTTTTCAAATTGTTACGAAATTAAAATTTTGACGATCGATTTTCAACTGAGTCGATCGGAAGTCTGTTCCATATAGTTCGAAACCGCGAAGAAAATCCAAAGACTAAGGAGAGAAAAGATTAAAATAAACTTACCACTCCCAAACGGCTCTTCATCTCCTTAATCTGATCAAGCGAGAAAGTCATCGTGGCCACAGAGATCGGCCGGTACCCGACGCCGATCTCCCCGGACCGTATCGGCGAGATACCATCCGCGGCCACCTTCGCCTTCGAGAAGCTCAGCCACATATCCGACGCCGTGTTCACAGCCGCGGACAAAACCCTGGAAAAAACAGCCGCAGTCTTCGTCCTCCTCCAGCCGCCGCCGCCTTCTACGTCATCATCCTGCCGCCGAATCCGGTTGTTGGGAAATGTCAACGGCAGTGACGGGTCGTCGGATCTCTTGAAACAGGACAAGAGCGCCGCCATGAGTGAGTAGCCGTCGCCAATGGCGTGGTGAATTTTGAAGATCAGGTGACCCGCCGCCGTCGTTGTCGGGTATTTGAAGAAGTGGATCTCCCACAGCGGATGGGTCTCCGGGAACTGCTCGGCGGAGAGCTTGGAGAGGTAGTCCTGTAAGCATTTGTCGTAGTATTCCAGTGATTTTTCAGCCGGGAAGACGGCGGTTCTGATGTGGTCGTTGACGTTTATTTCCACTTTTTTCCATCGCTGTTCTCCGTCTTTCCCTGTTACCTGTTTAGCCACCGTGGTTATTATGAGCAGGTAAAAACCGAATCGACCGAACCAAAATAGAACTAACCGTTTAATCTCGGTTCGAACCGTAATTTGAATTAAGCAACTTGTAAAATTTCAAACTCGGTTCGAACTCTAAATTGATTGATCCGTAATATAATTGATGATCTAAGAACCCAACAACTCATAAAATGTTCAATTAACTCGAATATCTAGAAAGCCTGTAAACTAAATGAACTCATAATAAACCTATAACTCGATGAATAACTTGATTTTTTTTTTACTCGATTCGACGCAAGTCTTAATCAACCTACAATTTGAATTACACAAAACCAAATAAATCGTTAAATCCCACCTCAATCATCTAAAAGAATATGCCACATAAATAAAATTGTAATTTCATCCGCAACTCAAGTTAATTTGTGACCAAATGAACCTTACGCACAACTTGATAAACTTTAACTCGAAACTCAATCAACCCGCGTGTTTGACGGCTCTACCTGTAATTTCGGAACAATACGAAGAAAGTCATAAGAGCTTACAATGATGGAAGAAAATCGAGGGTGGAGAGGGAGAAGGAGGGTGTGGACAAGGGAGACGATGTCGGAGTGAAGGATGCTGATGGGTTGTTCGATCTCGAGAACGGCGATGACTGAGAGTTGTATCAATTGGCTGTGGAAGTAGACGCCGAATGGGCTCACCGGGCTCCGCCGGTGTTCCTCTTCATCTTCTTTAACCTCATGCTCCAATGGCTGTTTCTTCATTTCCATCTTACTCTGTGTTTACTTTGTCTTTTGGAGGATGGGCGTGTAGTAAATCTAACGTTTATATATATATAGCTACTTCTCGTGTGTACTTGTCAAATGGGTTGGTTGGTTGGTTGGTTAGGTTAGGGTCGATAGAGTTATTGTTATGAGTTATTTAGATTATTGGCTTACAAATTTGATTAGGTTACGAGTCATTTAGGTTGCAATTTTGCAGACTCGTCTAGCTAAATGGTCTGGTTGGAAAGGGTACGATATGCGGTTTACGATGTTATTGTTAACTGTTTATTTTATCAACGGCATATACGAGTAATCTATTAAAATATCAAACACTTTGAAGGGTGACATATATATCTGTCCACCCCTAATTAAGTCATTGGTATATATATGTGTTGCTCGATAGACTAGTGAATTTTACTGGATTAGGAGTACTTTGAGATCGCGTATGTGAGTCCATGAGCCAGTTTGATAGAAGCTCGATTACTTTAAGTTGAATTCTAAACGCTATTGAATAATACTAAATCTTTAAACATTAAATTCGAACTTTCAAATATTATATTTAAATTATCATTTTCAGAATCTAATTTATGATCAGTCTAATATTTAACATGCATGTTATAAATGGCTAAAAATCACTTTCATTATAATACTCTTATAAATAATTATAAAAATAAAGTTAAAAATCAATTTTACTGTTGGTCGAAACGCAAAAAAAGCCAACATCATTCCTGGAAAATGTATCCAATTTTTAACTTAGTAGCTCAATCCATTAACTTCTAATAATTATTAGCCCACTTTTAATAATTTGTCCTAGCTAGTTTTGTACAAGTAAGAACAATAAACTCTTGTCCTACGTACTTCTTATTTAGTACGTACGTACCAGTTAGATTACTGATTCAGCTTTTGAAGCAACTGTACAAGTACTACTTCTCATCGATCGGAGATGATGGGAACATAACATTGTACCGTAGTACATAGTACCTTTATTAACATGGAAACATACAAGCTTTTCGTTCCAAGAGAAAACACACCCGAGACCGGCCACCGGTCCGATCAGAGGTGCCTATCTACGATCCTTGCCGTCATGATATAAGTCGTCGTTGGTTCTTGAGTTAACTCGATGGTCAAGGTCGAGCACAAGTTCATCTACTCGATCTGAAACCCGACCTGACGACATCAATCAATCTCCTCACTCCAACGCCATCGGCGGTCCCCCAATCGCCACCATTCCTTGCTTCGTTTCCTTGGAGCAAGTTGCCAATTTGATCGATCGCAGCTCACACTGAGGCGCCCCCGTCTCCGAAATCAGGACGTGCGCGGCTCTCGTTCATCCCCGATCGCCAGTCGCTTGAGATCAGCTCGTGACATGTTAGTATACAGCCCTAACTACAAACTGGACCATCGAACTCTTCAAGCCCTGGGCCCCTTAAATAGGTACTACAGTAAATAGTCACTAACATCACCTCGTCAGTTGACATAGGGTCCGCGGCCATATCTAAAATAGTATGTGATCTCGATAAGGAATAATTTGGATCGTCTATTTCGAACTGACGGGCAAAAAAATCAAATTTAAACTAAGGATAAATTTGTCATTTTTTATAAACAACAAAGTTTTAGATTTAGCGTTTAAAGTATTGAGTTTTCAGTTTTAGATTTTGAATTTCGATTTTAAATTTTGAATTTTTAAATTTGAAGTTTAAAATATTATATTTTTAATTTTAAATTTTGATTTTAAATTTTAGATTTTTACTGAAAATAACAAAAATGCACCTGTCATGTTGTTTGCCGCGGCAAATAAACCGGAGTCTTATGACCTAGTGGAAAAAGAAAAGAACAAGTACGTATCATGAGTGAAAAACAGTAAAAAGTGTCAGAGTACGTAAATGCATATTTTGACTGACACGTGGTGAAAAAACTTCAAAATCGTACGACTAGTGTAACTTTGAATGAATCATTAAAATGATTTTGTTTAATTTCGATATAATTACAGTTCAATCGCAATAAAATGTGAATTATAAACTCTTTTATACGGTCGCACAGTATATCGTTAAGACTTACCGATTTGACGTTCTTGTACGATTATGAAAATCACCCGGAACAATCCAATGTCAATAATAATAGTTCTCAACTAGCCTAACCAAAAGTTAATATAAACTCAAGGTTTAATATTCTAGTATGACCAGATCGACCGCCTGAGACGTTTATCTCATCCGAACTACCTAAACACAACTCTAAATTAAACCCACCGCCATTATTGTCCTAAACCAATCAATTAACTTTTAATTAGTCCTACTTTTTGTACAAGAACAATTAATAAAATCATGTACTTTTAGAATGATTGATCAATTGAAGCAACTGAATCATTACTTCTCATGGGAGATGTTGATGGGAAACATCACCAGAATCAGTACAAGTACTATTCAATGGAGAAGGCAAAGCTTTTTCCAGCAATGGAGCCCGACAGGTAGGCGAAAACGAATGCCCAGAAACCTGCCAACAGCCTACATCAAGAAAACGTCTGGCTACAAAAACACCACCCCCAATCCTACTCTGGTTCTCGAACAAAAGAGCAGATACTCATCCAACTCAAGAGCTGTTGCGGCGAGAACTCATCTATGTCGTCGATCCTCTAGCTAGTTTGTGATTGTATACGGTGTCATTGCTACTGGCGGTCTGGTGGTTCCGGCTCCCGATTTCATCCACTCGTCCTTCAAACGGTGTCCTCACATAGGGTACATCCTTAAAACCAAGACCAATGTTTAACCTTAACCGATAAAAAAACCCACATTCGAAAGAATCATGCACAAGTCAAAACTTAAATCGAACTATCAAAACATATGGATTCATAATCTGTTTGTTTGATGTATTCAGTTCCTAGTTTAAACCTCAGTAGATCCCCGCTAGACCCTAAATCCTAAACTTTGATTTGCTCTCGAGACTCCACCTACACGAAATCAACCGTTCTCTAAACTAATCATGGTACTTTGATGGTCAGGAGTACTTTCCTGTCCAAATCCATGATCATAATGTGTGTGTTTGGGACCAGTTGCAGGTGGCCTCAGAAACAGAGTTCTAAGTTTGGGACCAAACGAAGATGACAGATGGGGGACCAAAACAACCTCTCTCGCCGACATCTTAGATGTCGTCGCCAACCAAACTTTCCCACTTTCCGGGAGTAAAGCCGACAAAGAGCTAGTTGCCTAGTTGAAAATCATTAGTCCACTTTGATTATTGTTACTTTCGATGTCAACTTGTTCTTTTCTTTTCCCACATTCTCCACCCTAGAAACTTAAAAGATTGGTCCTATATAAGTTCGTGATAGGTGACATTGTTTAGAGCGGTTTCCTATTCGGGTTGCCTATCAACGGGAGAGGATCCAGAATGATTCAACATACCAGAAATGATTCTATAGAAAAGAAAACTGAACTTCAATATCGAGAATCTTACATAAGAGTTTCACTAATCTCGGAACAGGAGACTCTCGACGGTGATCCACCCCAGTTCCGCCAGTGCCATGTCCCACCTACAAACACGTCTGAGAAAGGATCGATCATTTTGTTACGAGAGTTTCACTTTGATCATTTATCACTAAGTTCTCTGCAACTTTAGCATTGCCAAGATCAATCCGGATTCAGAACCACCCTACGGTTAAGCCAACAAGCGTCTGAATTATATACTCAAGTCTCTTTTCTTGGAGGTAAAACACTAAACAGAACAGTTTTTTGGGGTACAACTACGCCTAGTGGTTATTAGCCCAAGATCAGTTTTGAAGTTATCATCAGTTTGACAACATTACTAGAAGAACTCGTTCAAGTAGAGGACTAACCTGTGTCTCCCTCGAAAACCTCGACCACGAGAATTTTGTGCTGCGACAGCTCTCCCTGTCTGCACTCATTCTTCCAAGTACCTATTCCTTCTGCAACAATGTCAACAGGAAGAACGACGAGGAAAGAATCCGATGCTTCATAGGTAAGGAACCAGGAAAGAGGGGCATAATCTGGAATGTGAATGTCTGTGGAATCAGAGCTGATTCCAAAGAAATCCATTATGAACCTCCAAGGATTCTCATATTGGAGTAAATAAGTACACCAAATACATGCAGCTAAACAAGTTTCTTAAATGTCTGATTTTAAGTTGCAGAAAGCAGAGATGCAAATTCTAGGTGCCTTAGCATCGGAACAAAATTCAAGACTTGGGTAACATAAGAGTATGGCGGTGAAGAAAAAGAGCTACATCAATGCTATAGGCAAATCTATGGCAGATAAGATCCAATTTGACATATTAACACAAATATATGACAGATAAGATCCGGTATATGACATATCACAGCCAGTCACAACGATGCTCTTAACTAAAATTCAGGCTTCCGAAACAATACCTGATTCTTTAAGGATTATAATGTCCTCGCAGTTCAGATCCGTAAGTCAAGGCATAATGTCTTTCTCCAACCTGCAACCACATCCTTTAAGAAAACTGATTCAAATGCTTCAGGTCGCTGCTTCTTGTGTTTCACTACATAGCATCTTGATAAGAGTATGACACAGAGGCCAGGCTAAAGAAGCCAAGACTAACCAAATCAAACCCCGGAAACAGACACATTTATGCATCAAACAGCTTGAGCATAAGGTAAGGAAATAACTGATCTAGTAGCACCATCAATCATGGATATTATGTGCGAACATATCAGCTCGTACAATAGCGAAGGAGATGACAGACTCATGAGCTGATTAGAGGACCAGAAAGATCTCAAAATCTAACATGCATGTTACAGTACCATTACTATGACTAAATTCACGATTGCAGTTAGAAGTACAGCATAGCAGATAACAGAACATGTTGGTAATCACAATGGAAACTTTCTGAACTTTTTGCGCATATTAGAAAGCAGTATGAAATCGAACTGTACTTAAACGGAAATTCTCAGTATAAGAGCATTACAGCATACTCTTTGCGCATTCGGAAAATATAACACACTCTAGACTGGTTCCAGTGTCCACGTTTTGAATGGGGAAGTGACAATTCCTGGACAGCCAATGAGTTTAAAGAGTGTTCCTGAGGTCGAATCATATCACATGAAATGCCAATGGTTCAAGTCTCATGCCCCTGAGAGTATGATGCATCCAACATTGACAAACAACAACCGATACACGGATTCTGAACTTTCATTTTATTTCAAAAATAGGGAACAAAAAAACCATATCAGCTACCTGCCCTGATGCTCCTCGGCCATTCTCAAGCCCAACAAGGCTGAGTGCAGTAACATCAGGTTACGAAATAGCTCAATCTCATTCGTCAAATGAATGTCAATCCATCCTACCTTTTTCTCGGAAAATAGATACCATTAACGTGAACCATAGAACTATTAGCATCCTCAAGTAACCAAGCAAAGAAACAAATACCTGAGATTAGGCAGCTACTGAGAAAACTGTCTGTGTGGCAAACTCTGGCGTAGGAAGTTTTCAAATCCATAATGCCTGGATTGAAACCGAAGGGCTTGCAATAAAGCACCGACTCTGTTGATTTCCCAGAAATCCATGATAAGCAACTGCCAGTAACTCATTAATACCTAAGCTGATTGGCAATGCCGTCTTTATTCTCCATATGTACCAGCAAAACACAATAACACTCGGGCAATCGGGGTCATATCAAGCCCTTGTCTGATCTTGCCAAGAATGAAGTAAATGTTTCTTTACAACAGCTGGATCATACAACAAGCAAGGCATCCTAGACACCATGAGATAAGACTATCAAAGAGAACAAAGAACATGAAACCAAACCCGAATCATATATTGAAAATCAGCAGCCTGTGATGTACAGCTGCATCATACCATGAATGAGGCGTAGCTTTTTCCCTTTCAACAGCTCAACCATACAAATCATAAGGAATTTCTAGGCATCATGCTATGATCTAACAGAACAAAAAGAATGACAAGAACCGAATCCGAAGCATCAAAGAAAAAAAACTATAACCCTATTTTTACAACTGAAGGTCCAAACCCCCCTACAACAACATTCTACTTATGCAACCCTAAAGCCTCGATAAGAATGTCCATGCTACCTCGTGGCTTCTTACCCTTGTTAGATGTGGGCTCATCTTCCCCTGTACATTCGAGCTCCACACTCGGTCGCTTTCCATGTCCCCGCCCTGTCTTTGGCAGGGGCTTAGTTACCAGTTCATCTTTCTTGAACAGTCTATCCATCAATGCATTAACAGAAGTCGCCTTTCCCTTCCTCTGGAAATCATTCATTTCTCGGCCACTCTTCGCCTTCTCATATATTTTCTTTCCCTTTGCTTGGACATTCTTTTCGAAATCGCTACTGCCCCGCTCCTTAACCAGATCATTCTTCGCCAGAGGAGAAGCAGCAACTACCTTCTTCTGGGCATTCTTTTTGAAATCGCTACTGCCCCGCTCCTTATCCAGATCATTCTTCGCCTGAGCAGAAGCAGCAACTCCCTTCTTCTGGTCATTCATTTCTGGATCAATCTTCTTCTTCTCCACCTTCGTTTTGCCATCACTACTCTCCAAAACAGGACATCCCACGAAAGCAAAAGCAATTTCTGTCTTCTCGCTAGTCGTTTCTCCATCATCAAGGTCATTCTTTTCCACAGAATTACTCCCCTCGGTCTCTAAACCAGGCTTTTCCGGAGCATAAGCAGTGTTTTCATTGTCCTCGTTCACCTTCTTACGGCCATCACTTTCCGTTGATTCATCATTCTTCGCCTCAGCAGCAGAAACAGATTTTTCATTCTTCTGCTTTTCTGAATTATCCTTCTTAGCCTTCTCAACCTCAATCTGTCCCGAAACTTGGCCATTCTTTCCACCCTGTTTACTAGTTTCTCCACAGGTTGATGAAATTTCATCCCCAGATCCGCAAACTAGAGATATCCACGGCCTCATTTCTGAAACACCAGTAGCAATCGAAGGAGGAGGCGGAGGCGGCAGAGGAGACGGCGGCGAAACCACAGACGACTTGCTATACTTCAGCCGGCAAACCACATAGTCCGTACAGGGCAGACTGTACTCGTGCATAATCCACATCCCGTGCTGATCAGACTTAGGGTTCCGGTAATTGAAACGCTTCTTATAACCTAGGAGACACACTTCCTCGCCGCCGATCACGACGCTGCAGGTGATCTTGGACCCGGCGTCCTCGCCGTGCCACGTCCCGTCGCTCTTCCCTACTCGCCGGAGAATCCTCTTCCCGGTAATGTTCTTCGTCTTGAGGCGAGTGAAGAAGTACAGGTTCTGTTCCATGTTGACCACCGTCGACCACTTGTACTGCTCCCATATCTGCCACGGCTCCTCGTCCCCGTACAGATCGCAGTCCCTGACAATCTCCGTCTGGAAACTCGTCAGGCGGCCGGTGATCTTCTGGTATAGATAGTTGACTATCATTTCTTGATCCGTGGGACAGAACTTCATCCCTGGCGGCATCAGTGTTTTGGCGATTTCTGCCAGGTTGGGGGGAGGATTCATCGCCGCAGCTGATTCGTAGCAAAGAAAGAATGAAAGAACAGAAGAGGATTCAGAATCTGAGATGCTGATGATCGAGATTGAGGGATTGGGGGAAGAAGGTAATCCGATTTCTCAGAGGATTACGCTATTCCTCTGTTTTATAGGAGATTTGGGAGAACGGAAACGGCTAGGGTTTTGGTTATCGGGGGTTGGGAATCCTAGTCCTTGAAGGAAAAGGCCTCGAGTTTTTTGGGAACACGGATGTTTTTTTTTTGTTGAAGTTTCGTGCGTCTCTTTGCTTTCTTTTTGAAACATTAGGTCACTATATTTCAGTGAATTGTACTAATAAGATCCTCATCTTTGGAAACTTTACAGTTGAGTTCACCAATGATTTTGTTCCGAAATCATGTTGGACGTCTTATTTAGAACGAGGTTTTTTTTGGTAAAAATCAGCCGAAATTTCGGCAAAAAACAATATACATCGAGAATTACATAAAGATAAAATATGGAGAGGTCTTAAGATTACAAAGCCTATCAACACTTAATATCTTGTCTCGCTGCCTTCGTCGGTTTGTTGTAGCAGTTGATTCCGTAGTAAGGTTTGGTTATATCAAATTATTAGCTACTCGGGGTATAGGTGGGTGTGGTAATTCGGATGGTCTTGAAATCGGTCAAGATTGATGATCTTGTGTGACCGGCTTGAATGCAATTGGAAATTCGACCATCTAAAGTGAATGGATCAACTTCAAACAAATTTGTGTAATTTTAATCGAATCCAGTCTAATAACCGAAACTAAAAGCAAATTCAAATGATTTAAAAAATATTAGATAATGGACCGATAAACAATGTGAATGATATTACATAGTTACACATTTAATTGTACCGATTTAATTCACGGAATTTAGAGCATAATACAACAAGGAAATTCAAAATTACGAAAAAACCCAACAAAATTTACAAAAGTTTAATTCAGTTATATCAGGTTCCTTTAGTCCACCCTATAAATAGAGAGGTGGGTATTAAATGACTCGTCGGCGTCTCCAATCCTTCTCTCAGAAAAATCCCCAATCCTTGCTTTCAAAACCCTAATAAAAGAATCAATCGATTCGAAACCCCAATCACCGATTTCAACCTTCACAAGTCCATAGGATGATGGCGGAACAAAGAGCAGGAGGATCATCCGACGGGAAGAATCATCAGCCTTTCTCTGGACTAACCGTTCATCAGCCTACTGCTGGACTAACCGTTCTGGTGGCCAAAGAACAGAACATTGTATCGACGGTGAACTTGTGTTGCGAGTTGGATCTCTAGCTGTTGGCTCGCCGAGGTCATAGGGTTGTGTATGAGCCTTAACGTTATGCCGCTGTTGGTATGAAGCTCAGGAAGCCCAAAACACTGGCGATCATCTTCGCCTCTGGGAGCTAAGAGCGAGGCGGATTCCAAATTGGCAGCCAGAAAGTTTACTAGGACCATCCAGAAGCTTGGCTTTCCTGCAAGATTCGAGGACTTCACAATCCGTAACAAGGAGTTCAGGATCGAAAACATCGTAGTTCGACGAGCCAACCCGTGGACTGGAAGGAGGCTCGGCTAAATTTAATTACATAAATGCCTTCTCCAAATTAAACTTGTGATCCCTGTAATTCGAACTCTGATGTAATTTTGGTTTTGTTGATCGGTTTGGTTCAATAAATCGGTTTGGACTCATCATGACTTTATTCATAGTTTTTCTCTCATTGTTATATTTGGGTTGGTTCAATCTAACTACACATCGGTTGGATCTCTTTTTCACACCTTTCGCTATGTGTATTTCACAAAAGATTAAGATAAAGCAAGCATATATCGTATCGCGATAAGTTAGGAGGTATAATTCAAAAATGGGTTACAAAAGATGTAATAATAATAATAAATTATATATACCATTTCCAAACTCTCCACCATATAAATTTATATATTTTAAAACTCTAAATTCTAGCTGACTTAATCTAATCCGACTAGATATGAACGACAAAGGTATCTTCAAGCATTTCATAATAGCATAGGTCGTATAAGAAGTTATTTCTTGAGGAAAGTGCTAAATGAGACTCACGTGTCCGGAGATGTAACGATTGAGAACTTTTTCAATATCTCTTCATTTGTTAACGGACTAAGTTTGTGTCGTCTTCATCGATTAATCGACTAAGATCGATTGGTTACATACAAATTTGGTTAGAATATACACAAATTTAAACAAAAATACGAAAAGAATCGGTTAAAACATTTTAAATTGAGTTAGTTTCAACATGTATTAATCGGAAATTAATAAGAGTTTAATTATTAACCTAGCCATAAGTCCATAATCAATGTCCATTCTTAGCTAATCATAAGTGTTCGTACTGAGACGACCTCGTTTCAGCATTTGACGCTCGGACCAATTATAGCCGTTAGACCTCCTGTAAATTTTCAAAAAAGGCAGAAACAAAATCTGACCGTTGGAAGCTCCATTTCCTAACGTTTAACACTTCTCTGCCTCCAAACTTCCCACCAGATTCACTCACTCTCATCCTCCGATTTCCCTCACGAAGATTCTCCACTCAAAGCACCGATCTGAGTTTTCTCTCGCTATGGCTGCTGCAACAATCGAGGAAGGAAGCACGGCGGTCGCAACAGCTTCGTCTTCAGTGGCGACTGTGATCGACGAGATGTACGAGTACTCCGCTCCCAGGTTCTTCGACTTCACGAGGGCGGAATTCGAGGAAGAAGCCCGCAATGCTGAGCTCTGGTTCGACACCGCTCTCACTTATGCCCCTTCGCGTAAGTTCCTCAGTTTTATTTAGCGCGCTCTGTTTCCTTTTGTTCCCTTTAGTAGAAGTTCGCAGTTGAGTGGATTAGTATTGAGGGTTTCATGATTTCTTACTGATTTCGTCTGGTTTGCTTTGTTGGTCGTCAGTTTCGGGTATTCATGGTTTCAGTTGGGTCCGATTTGGAATCGTCTTTGAATTAGGGTTTCATTATTGTTTGGATGATTTGATGCTAAATTCTAGGGTTCCAGTTTAGGACTGAAAACCGACAATTGAACTTCTATCACTTGATTATGTAGCTTTCATGCCAAGAATTAAGGCCGGAAGATCATTCAAGGTAGAAAGCATGTGTAATTTCACTGAAGCAGACCAAAACCCTAAGGTAATTTCATCTTAGTTGATATTACTGGTTGATCATATAATTCACAATCAAAATGATGATGGATTGACTAATTAATATTACCACAGGCTGCAGAATCATCAGATTCAATTGCTACTGCTGTTTCTGGTTCCTCCCAGTCTCAAGCAGAGGAGAGTCAGCCTGCTGAAGCAAGAGAAGAAGAAGACAAGGAAAACAAAAGCTGCCTGGAGAAAATGGTAAGTTGTCTTAAGCACACCTATTCCAACTTAAAATCATCATATGGATTCCTATATATTATTGTGTTCTTAATAACACTTCTTATAAATAACCTGCAGTTGGATGCAAGAGATGTTCCTTGTAAAGGCACTGTGGAGAAGGCCATTCTCTTCTTTGAGCAGAAACATAAGGCCATTCTTCAGAAGCAAGTAAAAGAGCAAATGAAAACCGAGGCCTGCTGCACACCTCAGCCACCAGTGAAGAACTCCCAGAAGGGAGGTGTGTTGACGGAGTCCAAGATGCATCAATCGGCCAAACACATTGCTAGTTTGATTAAGAATCCATCGGTGCTTAAATCGAAGACTCGAGCACAGACCTCCCATGCTAAGGGTGTGAAACAATCGAGTGCCAAAAAGTCAGTATGCATAACTATGATTATCTTTTTGTCTGAAACTACTTTGTAGTTTGTACCGATTCAATGCTCATGTAGTTATTTATGTACAGAGGTAATACTGTCAAAAATCCTGATGGAGCTGGAACTGGAGCTCTCACCTTAGCTCATGAGAACCAGGCTATAAAGCGACAGAAGCTTGAAGACGGGAAATCAAGACAGGTGACTGTTAAATAATGCTACCATTCATCCTTGTCAAGGTTCAATTTCACCTACGTATCACTAAGTAACCTTTTCTCCAATGGAAACTGCAGATTCTTAATGTCAGACCCCCACATCCACTGCTTCACAAGTCCAAGCTCGATCTTTCAACTAGCAATCACAGTAATACATTACCTGCAGCTAACAAAACACAGAAAGATGAGAGAAAGGTGTGATTTTGATCGAAGGTGTCCACTAATGGCTATTTACATCTTTCATTGCTCGCATTCCAGGAGAGTGACATTAAATTGCATTTCACGTGTAGATTTATGTACGGGAGCCAGCAGTACGGACTCATTTCATGTCAACAGCAGAAATGATGCAGAAGTTTCAATCTGGAACCAGAGACTTGTCCTTGGCTCTCCCACCTGTAAGAATCCCACTCTAGATTGTTTCTTCATCCCACTTAATGAAGACTAACAATGATTGTGCTAACTGCCTCCCAGGGGAAAGCTAAGCTTACACTAACAAGACCCAAGGAGCCCGCCTTTGAAACTTCTCAGAGGGTTCGGTCAGTAAGAGTAAAGAGTTCTGCTGAGATTGAAGAAGAGATGCTGGCTAAACTTCCCAAGTTCAAAGCAAGACCTTTGAACAAGAAGGTACCAACTACCAACAACTATTCCCATTTGAGTGTTAGTTTGTCTACCACTGGCTTCTTTATATTTGTTTCTTATGCCTTTGGTTCTTCCTGTTTTTCTTTCTGACAACAGATTCTACAAGCTCCAACTTTACCATTTGTACCAAGAAGTAAACCACAACAACCTGAATTTCAGGCAAGCCACATATCATAATAGTCTTTTTACCTGCTTCTTTTGACATACTCTTGATGATTGAGGCTTATTCTTCTTCCTTCATTATGCAGGAGTTCCATCTTGAGACAGCTGCAAGGGCCAATTTGAATGCAGAATCAGCATCCGTGGCCTCAACAGAAGTGTCTCACCGGGTACATAGAACCATTCCCCCCTTCATGAATGTTGTCAAATTATGTCCAACAGGAAAAAGATAAACTTGCTCATTTTGTTTTCTCCCCTCATTTGGCAGAATAATGAATGGAAGCCACATCATCATTACACAGAACCGAAAACGCCAAGGCTTCAGACCTCGTTGAGGGCTCGTCCAACGAAGGTGAAAAGTTCTCTTGAACTTGAGAAAGAGGCTCTTGAAAAGATGCCCAAGTTTAAGGCAAAGCCTTTGAACAAAAAGGTACAGTCTTCTCAGCAAGTAGCTACTTTATGACACCATCAGACTTCTTTAAACTGTAGTCTAACTTGATGTTATGTTGTTTGTAGATATTTGAAAGCAAAGGAGAACTGGGAATCTTCTGCAATACCAAGAAGCAAGTCACCATACCTCAAGAATTCCACTTCGCCATTGATGAGCGAATTCCACCACCAACTGCTGTCGCTGATATGTTTGATAAGGTAGGTTGCCATTGTTAGTTCTTAAATTCTCTATATACGTTGTGGACTTATAGTGCCATTTGATAATGATGCCTTACTTTGTTTTGGATGTCCTCCACACAGCTTTCTTTGAGCTCTGAATCTCATGACAATCTGCTTCCTAAAAAAAGTACAGCGCCCACCCCCTTCCATTTGCACACAGAGGTATGGCCAATTTTCATGACGTTGAATCATACTTAAGGAGCTAATGTGGTCCCTAAATGATGAACTATACATAACACTCTGGCCTTCAGGATAGAGGAGTAGAAAAAGAAAGGAGGCTTGCCATGGAACTAACAAGGAAGCAAATGGAGGAAGAACTTGCTAGAGCTCGGAAGGCCAACCCATACCCATACACAACAGATTATCCAGTGGTATTGTATTGATAAACCATCAAGAACATGTCGCCACTCGTTTGCAATATCTGACTTCATTTGCCTGCAGGTTCCTCCCAAACCAGATCCCAAGCCATGCACAAGACCAGAACCATTCCAGTTGGAGAGCCTTGTGCGGCACGAGCAAGAAATGCAGAAGGAAATGGAAGAGAGACAGAGGAAGGAGAAGGAAGAGGCACAGATGAGAGTATACAAAGCTCAGCCAATCCTTAAAGAGTAAGTGATTGGTAATATAAAAGCTCCCTTCAATCTACTATTCTCAAGGTTCAAGTGAAGTCATTAATTTTCTTTTGTTGCAGAGATCCTATTCCACTACCAGAGAAAGTAAGGAGACCTCTTACCGAGGTTCAAAAAGTCCAGCTCCACGTAGATCACCGTGCAACAAACAGGGCAGAATTTGATCAGAAGGTAAGCTTCATTCATCAATCATCAGCTCTGTTGAAATGTATGGCTGCAGCTTTTGCTGACGGTGCATGTTCTCAGATGAAGGAAAAGGAAATGGTGTACAAACGATACAGGGAAGAAAGTGAAACTGCAAAAATGGTACGTTCTGTTCTAACTTGAGCAACTCGAGTTATTGGGATCCAACGATCTTCCACTGTTACTTTAGCCATTAAGAATGGAATAGTTTGTGTGTTTCTTGTTTTAGTTTGGTAACTAAAACATAACAATGGTGGCTGGTGGTGGGTTGCAGGTGGAGGAAGAGAAGGCACTGAAGCAGATGAGAAGAACAATGGTTCCTCATGCCAGACCAGTCCCGAATTTCGAGAAACCCTTCTTCCCTCAGAAGTAAGTTTAGTACATTAAGGAGAATGCATCAGTTCATTGGTTTTGTCACATTAAACCATTGATTGATTCATGATATATGTGTATGTTATCATCTGTTCAGATCTACGAAAGATGCCACGAGACCAAAGTCGCCAAGGCTACGAGTGCTTCGAAGGCGAGAGAGGCAAATTGGTGGTGCTTCTTCTACCTCTGCTTCATGCATGCGGTGATTTGGCTTGTGCTATTAGCCATAACATGGTCTGTTCAAGAGCTCTTGAACCCTCTCAACCGACCGTTGTTGAATTCATTCTTTCATGTATGTAGTCAGTTAAGTACGTATTTGTTGAAGTAGAACAAGATGATGAAGAGTGAGTTGAAACTTTGTAGCATGATATGAAGTTGTATTCCAACGGCTGGGGATGAATTTCGTATCCTAAACCTTACCTACCCCAAACTTGAGTGACCGTCTATGCTTTTAACTCGCAAAAAAAGGACGGACGGCTATGGTTAATGAGTGAGGTTGATTAGATCGAAGTCGTAGTCAGGTGAAGGTTGGTTAGGTAAAAAATAAAACTCTCTTAGTGGTTACATATGGTTAAAACTGTGGTTAACTGCCGGCTCTCGAGGTTTAACCTAGCAAAGTAACCAGTAACCATCCTAAACCCACTTTGAACAATTGGTTAAAATTTGGTAAAAATAAGTTAAAAACGATGGTGTATTTAGTGTTGCTTATATTTGACTCTTCAATTCCTATTCAATTAAGTTTAGCAACGAAAAAATTTGAGAATGATTATGACATACCCATAACTCATTCGTTTTTGTAACGGTTATTAACTGTTCATTCAAAAAAACATATCCCATCAACTACAATAAGGATGTATTTAGTATTGCTTATATTTGGCTCTTCAATTCCTATTCAGTCCACTTTCTCCCAATTGAGAAGTAATAATTCAGTTCTACCATAACTAAATTGTTACTTTTAAAATATTTTTATTGTTTTCATACCTGTGGGGAAATCGCTATAAATTCGAGTTAAGATTTGTGTAGTTAAAAGCATATACATCCCCCTAATAATAACAATCAAAACTCGTAAAAAAATATTTTTTAATTTTATTCGGTTATTATTTGAAAGGGTTAACATGGTGAAACCTCAATTTTTAATCATTCATAACATGCATGTGAAATATTAGCCAATTTGAAAATTTTCATGTCAAAATTGGTCAATTTTCGTGTGCTATAATATGACAAATTTGACCATTTTCGCAAGAAAATTTCAAAATTTTTAAATCGGCTAATATTTCACATGCATGTTGGATATGACTAAAAAATCAAGTTTCATTATGATATAGCCCCTGTAAATAATGGTCAAATGAAGTTAAAAATCAATTTTACTTGGTGTTGGTGTTGAAAATTTTCAAATTGGTTTACTTTCTGCGTATTGAGTCTTTGTTACATCAATTGTGTTTTGTTAACTTCTACCGTATACAATTTTGTGAGAACCAAAATATATTACCATACATTTCAACACGTACATACAATAATAAACATACAAATCAGTACGATTCAATCAGCTCTGTAACAAAACGTGTACAAACAACCTAGTTAGAAAACTTAAAATATGTTGATAGGTCAAACAGTTAACCTACTTTCTGAATACATCCATAGTTAACCAATATAAATATTTGATCGGTTATTTACGTCCTGACCGATTTCTACAGATCTGGCCCGGTTGGCCCATCCATTAAGCGGGGAACCCGATATCCAATCTAAAAGACCCGAACGGAGAACCCGAGTTTCAAATTTCAACCATTTCGAATTTCCCCGCTCTAATCTCAGTCACAGCTAGTTTTATTCATTTCCTTCCGATTCTTCTTCTCTTCCGATCTCCTCCGTCCATGGCCATCATGTCAGCAGAATCCGGCGGCTCATTCTCCGATCGAGACCCTCTCCTCCAGTGGCTACTGTACGCTCTTCTTCTGCCCCCTTACATTTCCTGTATAACTGCAGAAATTCGGCTTACGTTTTGTTTAACCTGGAATTTCAGGTCGATAAGGAAGGCACTCGATGGCAAAGACTTCAGGCAACTTGAAGAGCTCGTTTCGAACTGTATCAGGACTTTCAAGGACGACCTCATGTATCGAGATGATCCCAGATTCCTCAAGATTTGGTTCCTCCATGTAAATTGATTCTCCACCCCCCTTCCGTCTCCGTCTCGGCTTTGAAGCTTCCCCCTCTAAAATTTCTGCTTCATTTCTAATTGGCATATATGGGTGCAGGATTTTGCGGCATAGTTTGTGGGTGAAACTTGAACTAGAGTCAATTTTTAGTTTCAAGTTCCGTTGGAGAAAACTAGGGTTGTTAGGAGCTCTTCATTTATTGTTCTTAGCTTACATGCTGGAAGTTCTTTTGATTAGCTTTCTGTTGTTTAGGGGTTGGCAAGCATGATATTGAACTGTGTTAGCTCAAGTCGGGACATTATATGTACAAACGTTGTCAGTTATCTCTTATTTGATTTGTAGAGTGTGTATGCTTTAGTGTTGAATTACGTTAATTTTCACTTTTACATGCCTAACTAGTGAGATTCTGCTTGGTTTGACAGTTGGAATGCAGTAGTGACTTTGAAACTGTTTTCAAAGAGATGGAGATGAGCAAGATATGCATGGAGAATTCTTTGCTTTACGAACTGTACGCGGGCTTTCTTGAAGCTAAGGAGATGTGGCTAGAAGCTCATATGGCTTATCAAATTGGCATCTTAAGGTACTTCTTTGTTTGAACTTGGGTTTGACATGAATTCAGAAAAATTTACTAGTTGGGATGGTGCTAGATGTTGTTGCGAAAGTTTCATACTTCTTTCAAATGAATGCCAGGAAAGCTGAACCCCTTGAGAAGTTGAAGAATGCGCAGTTCCTTTTCTTGGACAGAATGTCTGACAGAGTAAAGGCTTGCTCAGTGAAAAAGGTGAGCCTAAAAAGAATAATGTTGCAGCACCTCTTTTTCTTTTCTAGCGTCTCCGTAACTGTCTGGCTGAAATAAATTGGGATAATGTGGAATGATGCATCCTAGTATACTGTAACCGTAACACATTTATTTTCTCTCAAATTTTGTGCAGGTTGATGTTGGAGACTCCAGTCAGTCAGAAAACTGCATTAATCCTTGGTCAGCGTCCACCATAGAAAATTTGATGAAGAAGATACAACCCTCACTTGCAAAATATGATGTAGGGTACATTCATAAGCGAAACAAATTAATTTAGGGTTTCACTTTTATAGCAAAGCTATTCTGTCTGTATAACTTCTCTTCACTTCCTTTAGGGCTATCATCCAAGCAATAAAGCCTACTCTGGGAAGGTGGAATTGTCTTCGCTTCGAAGTTCATCAAGGAATAAGATGGTGGAGCTAGGTAATTCCACTTTCGAGTATCGGACTTCCATGAGTTTCAAGTTTCCCTTTATGCATTCCACTTTATGGGCGTATGTTGGAACCCTGACATAATTGATCATCTGATGCTATGTAACTCTCTTTGATAACAAGTGAGAAAGAAAATGAAAATTGCTAACCATCACCTAAGCATGTTTCCTTACCTTGATGAGAAGCATAGACGAGAGGAGTCATCAGTACAGTTGATATAAATTAGTTGATGAGCAATAGAAATGAATTGGGCATAAGGAGATAGCTGATTGTTCCGAATGTCTGTAGTTAATATTTGGAAGGTTTGAAAATCCAAAAGCTTAAGACCAGTTAGCATTCACATTTTGAGTAAAATGTTCTGCTCTACGGTACTGAAGGTAAAAGGAAGTACCAAATCAAGGGCTTTGCCGGTGAAGGTGCTTTTGCTCAAGTATTTAAAGCACATGATAGCAGTAACCCTGATGAAATCATTGCACTAAAGGTAAGCATTGTCTGTTCTCTGAGATTGCATAATCGCTACTTTAGAGTTCACTGCAGTCTGAATTGCCTTGCAGATACAAACTCCACCATTTCCTTGGGAATTTTACATATATCGTCAACTTGATCAGCGGATCCCTGTCTGGCAAGTATGCAATTCTAAAAAAGTCTGCTAGTGCTTTCTACTACCTGTGGTTCTGTTTTATACAATACAGTTAATACTCCTTGTTGCAATTTCAACCAGAGGCCATGCTATGGGTTTGCTCAACGGATGCATTTGTACTCCGATTACAGCATACTTGTTTGCGACTTCCTATCCCATGGGACACTTCACGTAGGTTTTGCTACCTCCACAACTCCCCTCTCTTTGTCCTTCAATATTGTGTCTGGTTATATAGCTCTCCGCTCTTCAATCACGTCGTTTACCCATTGAACACTTGCAGGATGTGATAAATTCCTACGTGGTTATTGGCAAAACCATGGAGGAAGTGCTGTGTATTTATTACACCGTAGAGATGTTATACATGCTAGAAACTTTGCATGATGTTGGCCTTATTCATGGAGATTTCAAGCCTGATAACCTTGTTCTTCGCCGTACCAGGTAAATTTGTTTAGGTTTGGCTTGTCTGAGGGGCATTCTAGTTTATGATTTTAATAGCATCATTCTCATACACACACTGAAGTCGTACTTAATACACTTGCTGGGTTTTGGCAGAGATGAGCTTAAAGAAGATGAGTATATGCAACAAGATAGCCCATGGCGTGAACAGGTTAATTTTGGATCTCTGAGATCAATGCTCTTTTCAGTTTCTAACACATAAATACTCACTGGGTACTCTGTCAGGGTCTCTGTCTGATAGACTGGGGAAGGGCGATAGATCTGCATCTTTTTCCAAGCAACATCGAGTTTGAAGGAACCTGCCTGACTTCTGGCTTTCGTTGTGTGGAGATGCAGCAGAACAAACGCTGGAAATGCCAGGCAAGTGTACATAACTATCTTGCTCTCCACGTAGACACACATTCTTGCTGTTTTTTAACCCAACCTTCGAATTCGTTGTCAGGCTGACTCGTATAACCTCTGTGTCGTTGTACATACACTGCTACATGGATCCTACATGGAGATCGAAACGAAACACACTTCCGATGCAGGCGACATTTACATGCCTAAAACACCTTTCAAAAGGTATCTGTACATTGTTTGTTGCAGCTACACTAGTTAACCATTCCGTATGATGCCCTATTTTCATTTTGACGTGATTGTACTGTTCATCCCAGGTATTGGAACTACAAATTATGGGAGAAGCTGTTTAAGAAGCTACTGAACAATGCCCCTCATGACGACAAGATGTTACTCTGCAATTTGAGGGTGGAGTTTCAAGAATACCTTTGCACCGATCCCCAGTTATTAAGGAAGCTAAAGGAATTGCTGACAAAGCAGAGGCTCTCCTTGTGTTCTTCATAGAAAACAGGTCCAGAAGGTTAGACTACCTTCCTCCAACTTACTTGCAAAACCTCAAGGTAAATACACGATGAGCAATGCACATAAAGTAATGCAATGCTATGTATGCCGACGAATTTTAGCAGTCTGATCAGGCAATGTAGCAGTCTGTTTATGATTTTGAATGAATCCTCTGATGCTTCGGTTTCGAAGTACACTTATGCCAGTTGATTATGATGCAGAAAGTGATTCCTACTGTTAGCTAGTAGAGATTACACCAAGCTTGTGAATTGTGATTGGGGCTTGCTGATGATCCATAGTCGTTTATGATGTTCTCTGTAGTATTGAAATTAGTACATTTAAGCGTATTTTGTGACGATTCGTTTACTTTGCATACAAGATTTTTATCATATATCATGATTTCGATGAAATATCTCATAATTAAGGAACGTGATGGATCGATAAAGGAAAGATATGGAGATACTAGGATCAATGTATAGGAGTTTAACTATTCAGGGCTAATTTAGTTGTGTGTCATTTACAATATAGGTTAACGTAGTAAAAAGGATTTGACCACCAAAATTATTTTAATATAGTTGTTTGGTTGGTTTAATATGTATATCATTCGAAATCGAGATATTCGAGATATCTAGTTAGACTCTACAGATGACATAGTATCATATGATCATGACTTTGACATCAAGGCTGCAATAAATCCAACAGGCAAACTGATTACCTAGTTAGACTTTACAACTGACTCTGGTTGGTTTATCCCTTCAATCCCAAGAAACTAAAGAACCTCACTTTGAAATACTATGAACCACTTATGTCTTTCTCAAGCTCCACTTCAAACAACCTAAGAAAGTTACTCACATGGATGGGTTGTCCACATCCTCCTCTTCCTCCTACCCAGTATTGGAAATCGAATTGGTGAGGCTCACATTTCTAAAGACCGGTAATTTGACATTGTAATAAGTTGTTTGTTGGGTCAAATACCTTTGTGAGTAGGGGATGAAGAACCCGGCGGTGGCAAGGAGGATACAGTCGTAGGTGGATTCTTACTCGTCGGCGTTGAGTGGAATGATGGTGAAATCGGGTTGTTTTGGTCTGATTTTTATGGCGAACGGGAAGGGTAACATAAGTTACGTCGACAAAGGTGCCACAATGTTGGAAATGGAAACCTTATGGTATAGTTCTGATTGCAGTAACCGACCCTAATCCGTGACTGAGGATATACGAAAATAAAACGGTACATATCACCTTGATTTTTGCTACGGGATTTTAACTGTGAAAACAGGCCAAAGATGTTCTCTTTGTGTTCTTCTGTAACGGTTAACTGTCATTATACTAAGTGGTTGTCAAGTTCTTATCTTCCCTCCCACCCATGGCTACAAACACCATCATTCATCTCAATGACTCTTTCACAACCCAATCTTGACCATGGAAATTGATCTCCATCTTTAAAACCCTAAACCCCAAAATCAAACCTTTCACATTCTTTCAACAAATTAACAATGGCTGCTAATTCGTCTTCTATCCTCTTTCTCCTCCTACTTCTCCTCATCCTGCAACCTTACTTGTTCCACAAGGCAACCGCAAAGCATGACCACACTTCGACTAACCACCACCACCACACCCCTAAGTCTTCGTCTTCGAACCCTAGACTGCACAATGCGTACCTTGCGTTCCAAGCATGGAAGCGTGTCATCTACTCCGACCCAACGAACGTCACTTCCAACTGGATCGGCCCTTCTGTCTGTGACTATAGTGGCGTGTACTGCACGGCAGCATTGGATGACCCCGAAATCCAAGTTGTGGCAGGAATAGACCTTAACCATGCTGACATTGCTGGATTCTTGCCTGATGAGATTGGCCTTCTTACTGACCTAGCTCTCATCCATCTAAATAGTAATAGATTTTGCGGTATCCTCCCGCAATCCTTCTCGAATTTGTCCCTGCTCTTCGAGCTTGATCTCAGTAACAACCGATTTGTTGGCCCTTTCCCTTCTGTCGTCCTCTCGCTTCGGAGCTTGAACTTCCTCGACATCAGGTAAAACTATAGTCATCAATACAATTAGTTTGTATTTTATGTTTAGTTATGTGACATTTTTAACAAGCATTCAATAATTTATCGTCTATAACGACAGAGGTCCGGACCCCACTTATGTAAAATTCTGGCTCCATCACTGCTCAGGTATAACGAGTTTGAAGGAGCATTGCCTCCCCAGCTCTTCCAGATGGGGCTCGACGCAATTTTCGTGAACAACAACCGCTTCACAAGCTCGATATCCGGTGCTCTCAACGGAACATCCGGGGCATCAGTCTTGGTCATTGCCAACAACAAATTCGACGGTTGCTTGCCACCCACGATATCCAACTTGGCAGAGTCCCTCGAGGAGCTAGTGCTCGTAAATTCGAGCTTGTCCGGATGCTTGCCTCCTGAGGTAGGCTATCTGTACAAGCTGAAGCTGCTTGATGTCAGCAACAACAAGCTGGTTGGTCCATTGCCATATAGCGTAGCCGGGTTGGCCCATCTGGAGGTGCTGAATTTGGAGCACAACTTGATGACTGGGATTGTTCCTGAAGGAGTGTGCATTCTTCCCAACTTGGACAACTTCACTTTTTCTTACAACTTCTTCTGTGAGGAAGAGGGGGTTTGCTCGAATTTGACATCGAGGGGTGTCAGGTTCGACGATCGGCGGAACTGTCTTCCTGATAAGCCGCTTCAGAGGAGCAAGGAGCTTTGTAGCATCGTTGCGGAGCATCCTGTGGACTGCTTCCAACGATGTGGTTCGGTGGGGAGTGACATGTTTGGTAGCATCAATGGTGGTGCTCTACTTGTTCCTGCAGCAGCTCCTGCTTTAACTCCTAGCCCTGTTTAATTTGAGTGACCTTTAAGCATTACATGTAAAGTTAAGTGACCACCCAAATAAGATATGTTTAATTGTAGCTTGTGTTGTAAGGAATCCTCTAGACAGAAATGAATAATAATAATATGAATACTTGTAGATATTCCATCTCGATCACAATATAAGATGAGAGTTGAAATTTAAGTTCCGCAAAAATTATATAATTTCATACGCGACGAATATCTAAACTCAGTCTCAATCCTTCACGTTAGTTTTCGATGTGTATTCTTCATATTCACCTCCTAATTCGGTCCATACGGTAATAGGTATTACCTTTTGATCACTAATTATATTGAATAGGCCATTATCCCAAATTGGAAAGCTATACATTATTGGGCTCTTAAATAATCCGGCCCAAACACTTTCTACCGTCGAGCCCGGATTTCCAGCGGCGCCGTTTTATGAACCGAGAGCGAAAGAATTCAACGAGAAATCGGATCAAACACGCGAAAGCCAAACTCTCAAAACTCAGAAGTCAGGTTGCAGGCGCAGCCCTGGTTTGCTGTTCTTGCTGGCACACCATTCCGACCTCCAAAACTCAGCGCAATCTCTGATCTTCTCTGTCGTTACTTATCAACCATTCAATGGGGCCAGCTAAGGGGGAAGTAACCCCATTCGCGTCACTTTTCCCTGTGGAGGATACCCACAAAGCAGTGAAGCGCGTGGAGGAGAGCATCGCAGAGAAGCACAAGGAGATTGAGCATATCAAGGAATTCATCGCTGATAACAACAGTGTTATCAACCTCGTCTCCAAACTCCCTGAGGAGCTTCACCATGACATTATGGCAAGTGCGGATAATCTTCCCTCGTTGTGTACTAATTCCTTATCAGCTTCACCGGTTTGTAATTCTTGTTGTGGTTTCGTTTAGGTTCCGTTTGGGAAAGCAGCATTCTTTCCTGGCCGGCTGCTACACACCAATGAGTTTGTGGTATGATTCAATTGTTGGCCTTACTGTTAGTTATCCTTTTGGTTTCTTAAGTTTGTGAAAGTTTCACCTGTATTTGTTTAGGTGCTACTTGGAGAAGGATACTATGCAGAAAGAACGTCGAAGCAAACTGTTGACATTTTGAAAAGGAGAGGGAAGGCTTTGGATTCTCAAGTTGAATCTCTTAAGGCCAATGTTAAGGATCTGAAAGCTGAGGCTTCCTTCTTTGACGCCACGGCTTCTGAAGCAGCTGTAAGTTCACCCTATGTTATGTTGCTTCTCTGTTGGATGAGTTCTAGCGTGGTTGCATTTGAGAGAGGAATGGCTATAAATTACACCGTTGACGTCTTATGGATAGATACATGCTAGGAAATTCGGCATCACATGCAAGTGTTGCTACATTTTCCTATAGCTGCATTTACATAACTATTTTATGCTTATGAGTATATCTATATCAAAACAATCTTCTATGTCCCACATGCTTGCAAGTGAATCGATTATATGTGCAGTCTGCAAATAATTTCTTACCTACTGTAGACGAGCTTGTTCACCAATTTGTCTATAACCTTCTTAGTTTGACAGTTGTCGATGAAGAAATATGAGAATCTAGTTCTCTGATTACTAAGCTTACCAATTTACTTTGTTTAGGTTTAAAAGGAGGATTCCGTGTTGGATTTTTTGTGTCAAATAGTTACATTGGTTTCACTTGATTTTCACAGGACGGTATTGTGGAGATAAGGGAAGACTATGTGGAGGACGATCCTGTTGAAGAACATTTGAAAGCAGGTGGATGCTCACCTCTTATATAACTAGGGAATAGTAATCTTTGAAGGTCGTAACGCCTTTTAGAGCCTGAAATAGTTTTGCTATTTGATACTTGATGTGGTAATAGTATCTTTGAATTTCGTAACGCCGTTTAGAGCCTGAAATAGTTTTTCTGTTTGAATCTTGATGTGGTAGTAGTATTTTTGAAGTTTGTAACGCCTTTTAGAGCTTGACATGGTTTTGCTGTTTGATTCTTGATGTGGTGATATTACCACTTCCTGTCTGGTTATGTTTGTTCTATTGCCTAATGCCTATACTCTCTTTTCTGTGGTTCAGCTTCCAAAGGGAAAGAAAAGAATCCCAGGCCAGATGAGAGCAAAGATACGGTTGAAGATGAGGAATATGCTCGTATGATGGCTAGGTTGGATGAGCTTGAGAAAGAAGAAGAAGAACTTGAACATGAGGATGAAGATGAAGATAAAGATGAGGATGACGAAGACGAGCCAATGGCTAATGCTGCAAGTGATGATGAGAATGAAATAGAAGAAGAAGAAGAAGAAGAAGAAGAAGAAGAGGAAGAGGAAGAAGAAGAAGAAGAAGAAGAAGAAGAAGAAGAAGAAGAAGAAGAAGAAGAAGAGGAAGAGGAAGAAGAAGAAGAAGAAGAAGAAGAAGAAGAAGAAGAAGAAGAAGAAGAAGAAGAAGAAGAAAGCAGCACAAGCACTGCACAAAATCAGACCCATTTACAGGTAACTTTTTGCTATTAATTATTTCAAGTAATGGGTCAAGAGACTAGAGCTAGAGGTGATGTTCTTGTAATAAGTGATCTAGCATTTCTGTGGCTAATAAAATACACCTACCAGCAAAGGAAACCACGGGAGCAGGCGAAAATTGAGGATCTAACTGCTGAAGTATTATCCAATAAGTATCAGAGCCACTTGAGTCTAAATGACGAGCAAAGTGTAAGAGTTTATGTCCTTGTTCACTAACTTTTCTCAACCTGTCTTCCCTTACATTTGACAGTAGAAATTTGAATTTGAAATGCAGTGTACAAGCTTAACAGTTCAGCCCCCACCTAGCAGTTCCAAGGTACTTCTGCATTTATTTTTCCACGTGTCGCGCTGCTTGTTTGCTGCTGCTGATGTCCCGTCTCTTTTTTTTCAGGCTTCCATGGGTTCTATTGTAGATTGCAACGACAGCAGACAAACAAACCCTGTGGCCTCAAGCTCTGATTTTGACAGCTCTAAGGTATGATTTAAAAAAGTCCTTGCCTATCGTGTCGTTACGAAATCGGAGCAATTTGAACCCAAGTGTTATGACATGATGCAGGCTTTTCCGGGCTCCATTGTCGAACGTTCAACCGAAGTATTTAACACATCAAATTCTGCAAGTTCACAGGTACTAGCTACATTGTGCGCATTTTTCCATCTGTTAGTTACACCATGTTCCTGATACTGGTGTTCAACTTTTGCAGCCATCTGATTCGCAATCCAAACCTTCGAAACCAGTTTCTAGGTTCAAGATGCAGAGAAGATAGTTGCAGCATCGATGTCCATGATAGTGTAGATGAACTCGAGAAACTTTTGTTGGGTCGTGTTTAGTAGGCATGAAGTTGTAAGAACCATGTTCATTGTAGGCTTGAACAAGCAATTCCCAGAACAAAGATCCTCTCAGACTTCATGATTCCAATTAACAGAAGTTCGAACCTGAGTTTTTTAACTTATACAGTTAAAAGTTGGATATCATTAATCTACAGAAAGTTACAGTTACTGCAGCATTTCAACCATTGGGAAGCTTGAACTTCCTTTTCTCAAAACGCCGAAGCAAGTTTTTTCTTTCCGAATGAGTTGCTGAAATTACCCACTTGCTGAATTCAAGCACTTCCATAGCCATGAACTCAGCAAGGAGACTATACTGCTTCTTCTTCCAGTCCTCGACCGGCAAGCCGTTCTCTTTACCACTTGTGTCGTCTAGTTTCCTTCTACGCTTGACCCGTTGATTCTTCTCGGGGATGCATTCTTCCATCTCTTTGGTGGTTGCACTTGTGGGTCCATTATTCACAATCTTCTCGTTCCGATGAGCGTAAAGGATACCGAGTTCTTCCAGCACAGGTCGTCTAGCTGCAACGTGATTTTCGAGATCTCCAGGACCATCTGTATCATCAGTGCTTGAAGAACTTGCAACCCTATACTGTTCGGAAAGAAAATGGGATCCGATTTCTGCCGACGATTCCTGCCTCGTGCTGGTGCTTTGTTCAATTATTTCACTAGTGAAAAGCTTATCGGATAGATCACGAAACAGATTGCAGATCCCGAATAGCTCGCCTTGAAATGCTTTACAATCCTGAAAAAAAGAGTGTGAAGTTAGTAAGAAGTCGAGATTACTTCGAACCGAAGGTATTAACAAGCTCAAAACGAGCAATGAAGAAAAACCTGCACGCCTTCGAAATAACGCTTCTCCATTTTTCCGGAGACGGCAATGTTCGAGAGCTGCTGCTTGTACACCTGACGGGAATAGACAATCTCCTCAAACGAACCTGCCGCGAGTAGACGAAAAACTACAACATGGCGCTTCTGCCCAAATCGGAACGATCGGTCTTGGGCTTGCAAGTCTTGCGCAGGATTCCAGTTGGGATCAAATATCACCACACGGTTTGCGCTCACAAGATTCAGACCAAGCCCACCGGCACGGGTCGATATAAGAAACACCTGAATGGAAAAGAGACTGGGATGTTGGTTCTGCTCATAAATTTCGAAAATTACGGTAAAGAAACTTGTTAGCAGTTTACCTGTTTGCTCGGACTCGAGTTAAAATCATCAACCAGAGCTTGGCGCAAGTTGGTTGGAGTGGAGCCATCGAGTCTTGCAAAACTGTAGCCTTTGCGTATGAGAAACTTTTCCAGTATGTCCAGCATTCTAGCAAAACATGCACACAGAGTTCTCAGATGCAGTTCGAAACATGTAAAGAGTGGAGCTAAAGGGAAGATGTGAAAGTTATGGAGCTTTACCGAACGGAGTAACTGAAAAGAAGAATCTTGTCGCCCCTTGTAGCCCAAGAGGACATTAACTTTTCCAACGCCCGCATCTTTCCACAGTGCTTAACATCACTGAGATCCATGAAGCTCTCACTTGCACCACTCCCTCCCACCAACTCAATATCAGGACCAAACACTGCCGAGGCAAACTCCGCATCCTTCTTTTGTTTCTCTGGTTCATCCCTTGGGTTCGGCTTTATCAGCTCCAAGTGATTGCTAATCTGAAAATGAAGAATTCGGCATGTAAAAATAAACAAGGTAAGATGCTACCAAGAAGGAGCTGAATTGTAACCGGATTGACCTGACTCGAACATAGTATGTGTACATTGAAATAACAGTTATAAGGACGATTAGAATTGTCAAACTCTGATCCAACCTGGCAACCAGCCAATTCCCAAATTCTACCGGATCAGTACCCAGTTGACAAAATAAAAATAAACCACGCATAACTCGTACAACCCGTAACCCGATTCATGCATAACTCTATAAAGATCAAAACTTTTTTTTACAGCATAAAATCATAACTTGATTAACTTTTACAGTATGTCTAGGATTCAATCATAACTCTAATAAAAATCATAACTTGATTGACCCAAAACCGTGTTTATTACCCGATCCAAACCCACCCACCGTAGGACCTATCTAAGTTTTATGAAAGCCATAATCTTTTGAGTATAAGAAGTAGCAATTTCTTGTTGCATAGAAAAAGACATTCACCTGTTGAAGCTTGACAAGGCAAGGAAGTACAATGCAGAAGGGACATGAATCACAACCGTCAGGGTTATCCTTATGTAGATATGGCCAAATGATCCCATCTGGTACAGTTCTTTTGCAGCATTCAACCTGTTTAAGAGGACTTCCACAGCTACAAGGTCGGTCTTTGTTTACGAGGCACTGGACGTCTGGTAGCTGTAACATTCTCTGATAAACCCGTCTCTGCAATTCACTCATTCCACAGAAGACAACATTGTCTTCCTTCCCCATCATCATATGACCAATGGTCTCTTCTTTTGTCCTTCTAAGCATGTATGTCCGAAGGACTGTTACTAAGTGCTCTTTCCGCTCATCAGCAATCTTAACAAATCTTTCCGGAGCTGTTGACCTCTGGCCATGTTTCAGAGGTTCATCGTAGTAATCTCGGAAGTGTTCCCGAGTCCCTAACGACCCAGGTGCAACCCAATCAAAGAGATTGAAGAGTTCCATAATCCTGTTTTGCATCACAGTTCCTGTCAGACCGATACGCCGGGGTGTTTTAATCTCTAAACACGCCGTGTACAGCTTTGACTTCTCGTTTTTCAGCCTGTGTGCCTCGTCAACAATCACCACCTCCCATTTGATCTCTGACAAGATGTTACCATGAATTCTGTAAGTGTCGAAACTGGTAATGAGTACCTCAACTTCACGAGCTTCTACTTTCTCAAGGACTGAATCACGGTTCGACCCATGGTACATAGCAACATTAAATGTTGCCCACTTGGAAAATTCAATCTCCCAGTTTTGGATGACAGAAGAGGGGCAGATTATCAATACAGGACCCTTATGGCCTTGCTCCGAGACCGAGGATTCGCCATCTTTTTCAAAAACAGCTGCCAGAAATGCAATTGTTTGGATGGTCTTACCCAGTCCCCTGCACCATATGTTTAGCAGAAATTGAGCCTAAACCAAAAACATAGGAACTGTAAGCAATCACGTCCTTAAACATGCCATGTGAAGAACAATGATAGACTGCTTTAAGAGTCTCCGGGTTATATAGACTATAATGAGCAGCAAGAGAATGATGTTGGGTTCCTACGTAGACAACTGATCGTCCGAATTATTGCACTACTGTATATATAGTATGCCATACCTAACTCATAAATCAAATTCCACAGGAAGTAGACTTAGCCAATAAAAAGATTCATGCAGAAAAAGAAACTCAGTAAATAACAATATTTGTTAAAGGAACAGTCTGGACAATTATCTGAATTATACTTCAATTTGCAACCACATAAAGGAGATACTCACATGTCATCACCAAGAACACCACCATGCTTGCTTTTATAGAGCTTGTACAGGAATTTCACTCCTTCCCTTTGATGTTCAAGCAACCTACAATTGATAGATGCAGGCACCTGTAAAAATTACAAATTTCTTAACCACATTTGTCAGCTGCAAAATTCTCCAGGATAATCTATAAGTTTCTGAAACCACATCCATAAGTTTCTGACCAAAATGCATTACCTGGACAACAGGGGAATCTTCAGACAGGATCAGTGGCACAAAGGGTCCCATAGGACTAAACTGAAACCTACCCGATTCAGGCCTCCCAAAATCTTCGAATTTCCTGCCATCTCCTTCCTTTTCCTTTTCTTCTTCTTCTTCTTCCTCTTCTCCTCCGTGTTCTTGAGAATCGGCAACCTGGGTTTGACTCTTGAGCGTTTCTGTGATCTGAGTCTGCTTGATTACAGAACGCTGTGATTCAGTACCGGGAGAGAAGTCTTCAACTCCAAACCGCCGAAGCTGTTTTGCAAGGGTGGTCTTCGGCGGCCTCCTGGGAAATTGATTCCGCTCCAACAGTAAAGACGATGATGCGAATGAAGAAGAAGAAGAAGAAGAAGAAGAAGATGTAGATGTTGAGCAGGGAATTAGGGTTTCATCGAAGGATTTCAAGGAAGTGAACCGCATCGAATCAAAGGTTCAAAGCCTTCTACTACTGAGAATTCTTCGCCAAACGATTCCTGCGAAATTTCTTGGATTCCAAATTCCAATTTCCACCGTACCAGGCGACAAACGCCAACGGCATGCCGTTTCGCGGAATTTGATATGGAACTCCCTCCGCTATTTTAACTCTTTTGCCGTCTAATTCGGTCGGTAGAGTTGTGCACTTGGATTCGAAAATATCGAATTTAATTTAAATAGTAGAATGCTTGTTTAGTATGAAAACGAACAGAAAATTCGAAAATATTTTATCAATCCATGTAATGTGGAAAAACACCATAACGGAAAAAATATGGAAAAGAAAATTTGAGACAGCAATCGCTGTAAAAACATATGCTTAGAAAATGTAGTTTATTGAATATTTCATAAATTTATGTCCAAAATTCAAATGCTATAACAATTATCACAATATACCAATCACAAATCATAATCTAATAAATATTTTGCATAAAGCCGTTAGACTTTAACAATCGTGGTACGATGAGATCTATCATTATTCCGAAATTCGAAAATATCCTATTATAGAACTCTTTAAATATGACTTAGGAAGCCCAGGAAGAATAATTCAGTGACTTAATATAGTAGACTTCGTAGTGTAAGGACCAGCCAAATTAATAATCCTAAACGACTTAACAACCGCCGCCAACACCTTGCTCGACCTCAACGACCCGAAATGAACCCTTCCGACCACCGGAACTCTCGCCGACGCCGGAGAAGAAGAACCTTTATCCAGAGAGCACAGCCAGAAAACCGCCGCGACCACAATCAGCACGACCCCAACCCACAAGAACGACCTCAGATTATGGCTATTCGCATGAAAGATCCTCAAATCCTTCACCGTCTCAACAATCTCCTTATCTTTCAACTCAACCGATCCCCCAATCCCGCCGAACAAACCTCCGACGAACTCCCCAATTTCATCGTCATCCTCACCGCAGACGACGATTCCGGCCTCTCTCAACACTTCTACGTCGCCCTTCGTCCGGATCAGCCCGTCCATCAGCTTCCCGTACTGAGCCAGAATCAGATCCCCTTCGGACTTCTTAGCCATGGATTCGTACGCCACCAGGTTACGGAACACGACCTCCGAGCTAGGGTTCCATATGAACCGCGGGAAATTCAACGTTCTGGCTTTGAAAGAGATTGACCTGACGCTTCCTCCAACCGATGGACGGAATCTGACGCCAGCTCTTATCAATTCCGACGCCGAGGAGATCGTCGGGGCTTCGATTTTGTGCACGTTGAGGTCGATTAGGGTTCTTAGGATTGGGATTGCGGATAAGATTCTGGGGATGATTAAGATCAGGTTTTTGACCGGGTATAGGAGGATGAGGATTAATGGATGCTGGAGATGGTAGATCGATTCGAGGAATCTTTCGGTGGAGGTGGATTTCGTATCCGGATCGTCAGGGAATTTCAGGAGGATCAGATTGTAGAGGAGATCTAAGAGATGGAGTGGCTCTGCGTCGTCCAGTTCTGGAACAGGGTAGGTTGAGTTCATCTCCAGTGGAGATAGTTTCTGGCAGAATCGCACTAAACCTGAAAGATCAGTGATCATAAGGTAATGTATGTTAAATATGAAGGAATCTCGAGCGAGAGTCTCAGTTTATTCTGATAAAAATAACCATACTACGAAGTTTTAGAAGATGACCTTTCGACATAACCTGATTAATTTCGAACAATAATCTATTTCGCCAAAAATCGACAACATATATCTCAACCAATCCAAAAAACTCATTTTAAATTAAATTTATAATCCAATTCATTTGTATGTAATTTAATTCACGAAAAAAACAACCTGTAACTTGACCAATTCAAAAATCTCATAAACCAGACATGCATGTGAATTAAATTTATAATCTAATTTAATTGTAACTCTGAGAAATTCATGACTTGATATGAACTTATCATTTTGACTTTTAAGTTATAATAACTCTAATAATATTCATCTCAAAATAAGTAGAACCATTTTCGATCCATCCATCCATCCAAACTGTATGAAACGGATCGGATATGAACAGAAATATTCGTGGATGGATAATTACCACCCCTATCATCGTCAAAAAAGTGCTATTCATTCTAGTTTATTATCGTTATAAACTCGTAAATTCTAAGAAATACTATAAAAAGAACCATATCTCAACCGTTCTGACCTGAACATAATCTCCCATCGAACCCCTTAGGCACGATCTCCCGGAGGGCGAAAATCGGAATCTGGTTCTCGACCATCATAACATCTCTTAAGAACCCGATCCCAATCCTCCTTCTAGCTTCCTTCCCAAGGAAGACCCTCCTGTTGGAAAAACAGGGGAGGTTGCCATCGTTGAAGCAGAGCACCTCCACCAAGAAAGCCCCGTCCACAGCCACGATCTCGGCCAACGCAGCATCGTCGACGCTTAACTCCTTGTCATAGCACTGACGAATCTCTGGCGCGAGGGGTTCAAGCTTTCGAACGATGTCAGGGATGGAACGAGTCGAAGGAGGAGGACGGAAGTTGTTGGTGATCATCAGCGCGCCGGTTGTGGCTAGGGACAGCTTGAATGGCTGCATGGGGAGAAGGTCGTGCCTCGAATGGTGGTAAGGTCCCATGGAGATGACCTGAGGGGAGAAATGGTGTGGCTTGGAGGCCGGGGAGATGTGCTGTGGTGGGATTTTGAAGATGCAGAATGGGATTGGGACTAGGTTTTGTTCTTCATTTGTAGCATCAAGAGAGTTCATGTTGGTGTTGGTTTGGTTTTTGTTGCCTTTTGGAGTTTGGTACGATGATGAGTGATTCTATGGGTATAAATAGCTACGACCCTGTCATATATTTGACTTTATCCAATTTGATTGAAAAGGGTAATATCCGCACTAAATAGATTACGGATTAAGTACGGAGAATACCTAAAAAAACATTGACGAATCATAGATGGATTTATATACTTCGCCACATACTATCCTACCGGCATATATAAAAATACCTTTAAACCCTTATACAAGCTCAAGAGAACCGTAACTTAAGTTTTTGCACTTTTCATTTGTGCACATTTTCGTGGCAATGTCTAAGTTCATCCTCTGCCGTCAAGTTAACTGCAGGAAATTAATTATTTATAATGTCGGATTTCAATCAGCTCTGTTTCCTGGCAATTTACCTAAACGCGTTTATAAGCACAGCAGGGTAGGGAAATGGCTTTATGAGCCAAGACATTTGCACCCTCTGACCCGTTTGCAACACTCTTAACCGTTATGTGACCGATTTTCCAACCGAGAGCTAGCTCGTCTCATCGACAGTGTCGTTTCAAGTGAACTTACGAAATGACAACAACTAGGAGGTTATCGAGGCGAAGGGAGAAGATGGAACCATGTCGCTACGGGGACATGATATTCCTTCAACTCCTCGACCGTGTCGCTAAAAAGAACGAAAACAATATCAGAGCCTGGTTTCGATCCAGGGACCTGTGGGTTATGGGCCCACCACGCTTCCGCTGCGCCACTCTGATTGTTATTGAGGTCATCCAAAAATATAAATATAACAAATGGTGCAGGGAACATGAACATGGTGGGTTTTATTTGGGAACTCTGGAACTAAGAACCATGTTGTGATAATAAACTGCTGAGTTTGATATCAGATGAATTAATTCTACTTATATTAGTTTGGATTCGAGTCAAAGTCCACGTACCGTGTTGATTAATATTCGACTGTGGATGAATCTCTACCGTTGTTAAGACGAACAATGAAGATTTTTTCACATGTAAACCACTTAGAGGCATGGCTTTTGGTTGATGTATTATTTTGGGCTGGGGATAATTAAGATGCTGATTAGTAAGGTAAACCATTTTTTCTCTCGTGATTTCATGGCTTTTATTTAATTAATAATTTCTCAATATTTAATTGTAGGTAATAATTATATTTTCCTCCATCACCTTGGCATTTCCCCACCTAAATTAGTTTTGAAGTCGTAAAATTAGATAACTAATCCCTACAAATAATGAGAATTCATGGACCATCAATTTTGGGATGACCTTTAACAACTCTTTACACCCAACAAACCCACAATTTACTTGGTCAATTACCTCTAACTAAATACCAACATCACCTAACTTTGGACTCTGTAATACTGTGACCACTTACTTTTGTTTGTAGCAAAAGCAGTCACTTAAGTTCGATCAACGTAACATAAAGAAATTTTTATCCATTATCCGTCAAAAAATTACATATCGGGTTGTCACGTCATGGTGATTGAACCGGTAAGTCCAATGGGATGTGGTTCAACTGTTATACAATGTGGTGATTGACCCTTCATCATATCAAAATTGTATTGGAATGTTCTGATGACTTGTTCAAAATCCAACCTGCAGACTGTTCGTACCGATACAATTTTGAAGAAGTGGCGTCTGGCTGATAATAAATAAATTCCTTAATTGATCATATTTTGATGTATCCATTAATGGGTTTGCTTTGATCCCGTGTATGATGCTTGTTATCCAGAACTGCCTTCGTTTCATCGGTTCTCCACTTGTCTCGATTTGGTAGGCTGAGTTGTGATTCTGGATGGAAAATATGACGGGAGTGTATGGAACGGTTGATATATCACGTTGATTAAAGTTAAGTGACCAATTTATTAAAAATGAAATTTAGCTTATCGAACCGTTACAAGCCCCCAAACTTTAGTGACTGTTTTGCTTTTGACCCAATTAGAACCCATATATAAGCTTCCTAACCCTCTCAAACTTGAGACATCATCCAAAATACAGAACCCCAAACCAAAAAAAATGGCTACCAAACTACACCTAGCAGCAACTCTAACCATTGCTCTAATGTTCATCTTCAGATCACCATCATCACTAACAGTAACGGCTCGAGGAGAGACGTACTGCTCGAGTGTGTTCCGCGACTTCGTCCAGTGTGTCCCTTACATTTCAGGGATGTCGGTTTCTCCCACGGCCTGCTGTGGGGCCATCAATGCCTTGAACTACAAGGCGCACAAGGACGAGGACGGCCCGAAGTTGATATGCCAGTGCATCGAGGACATGGCGTACGTGATGAACATCCGGTTCATCGAATCGAGGATCGCCTCGCTGAATAAGGAGAAGTGCCACGTGTCGAAGAGCTTCCCGATCTCGAACAGCATGAATTGCTCCAAGTAAGTAGCTTTCCGATCTCGACCATCATTTCCCTATTTACCCTGAATTCATCGATCTGTTCATGTCTTATGAGTTTGAATCTCTTTGTTTTGCAGGATTGGGGAATGATGGATTGAAGATGAGAAGTTTTAGCTAGGGTGTGATAGATGTTAGCAGCAAAGTTTGATTTCATTCTTTCTTTATGGGATAGCAATAGGTTGTTCCTTCAATTAGCAATAATATGAAAATAATCTGACAAAGTTATGATCTTTCTTCCTCAATTCAATCTGTTACATAATAGAGCAACTGAGTTAAAAAAAACGAAACAAAAAATATCAGAGCCTGGTTTCGATCCAGGGACCTGTGGGTTATGGGCCCACCACGCTTCCGCTGCGCCACTCTGATGTTGTTGGACTATATTCCAAGTACAATATATAAACTAGGAGAACAATGATACTTAGGTTACTATCTTGCGGTTGTTGGTATCTACATTATTCTTTGTGGTTGAGAATGATATGTGTCAGTATGAAAAATGGTCTCAAAAACTACATTATAAGAGTATGAAAATACCCGGTGCACGAAGGGTATCGTCTACCCTATGCTGTTTTGTAGTGTTTAGAGTTTAGGGATGTCGAAAACTCATATAACTTGCAACGTTCTAGATAAGGGCACGATTGACGCCATACTGCACCATAGCCTTGCCCTTTCGTCATTTCTAATCGACTAGATCAATACCGGACCTTAAATGGTTACATAAATTTGAACTGGGTTACATAGTGGTCACGTAACTTTGAAATCGACTAGACCAATGAAGGGTCTTTGACGCCAATCAGAGGTGTAGTTTCAATCAACCAAAACACAGCAGCAGTGACATTTAAGCCAAGAAAATCTACAGTTTAGCTGGAAAATTATTACTACATTTCCAACCAATTTTCAGCCTTTGATATGCCATGCAAGAAACAAAACTAACAAAGCTAAAACAATCATCTTCAAAATCCCTATAAATATTATTAGATCAATCGCTAATCGACCACCAGTCTATCCGGAGAATAACAACAGACCTCCCAACAAAGGTTTCAATCTCCCAACATGAACGGGTCTACTTCTCCAAGGTCAGCAACCAGAGGTTCCGACTGTTCCTCCTCGCCTTCTTCCGGGAAGTACGTTGGGAAAGGAAGCATCGAAATCTCCGGTTTCTTGTAAACTGCGTCTTTTAGAAAGACGAAATTTCCTTCTGCTCCTGGTACCTACACAACGAAGGACCAACCACATGACGTAAACAAAACAGTACCATTTATGTGTATGCCCAATCAAATGGGGATTCGGAGATGAGCGTACTTGGCCTTTCACCCATATCAAGTTCCTCGCGGGGTCGATCTTGTATATCCACACGTTCTTCACCGTTCGTTGCTTGCCACCCATCCGCCCAGGCATTTTCTTCCCTTTAAAAACCTGCACGAGGATACTTAACCAATGAACAAAGATGGCAATCCTAATACAGAAAAGTAAATGATAACCTTCTCAACGGAATTGGAGTCCGTGGAGATTATACTCAATAGAGTTTATAATAGTTGTACACAGTCGAGTCAGGAATCTAATCAAGAAGGGGAAGTATCATAGCCGCCTATCGGATTCAACTACTCCTCGTCACTAGTCGAGAAAGGGAAAGTAAGCATTCAAAGTATTTACAATTCGTTTCCAATATCCAATACACCAACGCAGCAACAGAAAAGCTTGAATACACATAAACTTCACACAGTTGCTTCAAAGGAGAACGCACCTTTTACTGTCTACGGCATTTGAATACACATAAACTTCACATAGTTGGTTCAAAGATCACGCCTTTTAAAGTCTACGACATTTGAATACACATAGACTTTGCATAGTTGGTTCAAAGATCACAACTTCTACAACTAAAGCGACATGGAAGTATACCCTATCGATAAGACTTGCATAAACTCCTGAAGAAGAATTCGATGATAAAGGAAAGCACGGACCTTACCAGGAGCATCCCTCTGGCCAGTGGAACCGATACTTCGGTGAGACAATGAATGTCCATGGCTCGCTGGCATTCCTTTAAAATTATGTCTTTTCATCCCACCCTGCACACATCAACATATTTAAGATTCTCATTCCTCGAGCACAACAAAGTGAACCCATCCATTCTATCAATCCAACTAGCTGACCTGAAACCCTTTGCCCATGGTGATTCCAGTGACATCAACAAATTGACCGGGAACGAAATGACGAACACCAAGCGAAGTACCAAGCGGCAGTAATGCATCTTCAGTGACAGGGAATTCCCTCAACTTCCTCTTCAGAGGAACACCCTGAGCTCTGAAATGCCCCACTTCTGGCTTCGTCAAATGCTTCGCCTTCTTCTGCCCGCAACCAATCTAACCACCCCAAGAAAACAAAAAATTCCACCATGTAAGGCCTCGTTCGGTGAGACGAGTTGGAGATAGTACATTGTCTATACACGTCTAATTCAATTCTCGTGTTTGGTAGTCAAGGACTGTAGTCTTTTATATTTGGCGCTCAAGAGTGCAAATAAAAACGATTGCTCAAATCCGAAGTACGGAAGATTTCCGAATTACATCGGAAGTATGTTTTGATATTGTGAATAAACTAATCCCTACCGACCAAATAAGATTTATGAATTGTTACCTGCAAGGCGAAAATGCCTTCCTTCTCAACGGTTTTGACCTGGGAGACGATGTTGTCGTCGACCCAAAGCACGGTGATAGGAACCCTAGCTCCCCATTTGTCCCAGAGGCCAGTCATTCCACACTTGACGGCGATAAGTCCCGTCCGCCTAGAGGAAGGAGCCATGACGCCTGGCTTGGGCTCGATGATCCGATTGGAAATCAGAGGGCTCTGCTGCGGATGAAGCAGGGCATCGGCGGTGGCGTTGAAGCTTCGGAGAAATTGGTGAAATTGCGGATGGGCTTCGGCGGAGGAGGATGTTCTGGTGGATAGAAATAGAAGGCGACGGATACCCAAGGTGGACATATTATTGGCTTTGCCGGAAGACGGTGCTTCTTCGGCTGTTGGTGGCGGTGGAGAGGCTTAGGGTTTTAGAAAGAAAGAAAGAGGAGGCTTGGACTGGATCCTTTCAGATGATCGAAGGAGGGAAAGACAGGAAATTACGAGTTCATCCTTTGGTTACATCATGATTTTAGAATTTCTTAAACCTTTTATTTTTGTAAAATATATTTCAATCTCTTCCAAAGAAAAAATCATTATTTACACACCAAATTAACATCAACATTTAATTAAAATTACTTTGTTTTGGATAACACTTGTCTCTAAGATAGGAATATAATAAAATAATATAAAATAAATATTATGGAGGTATTTGTCTGGACTTAATTGAATTATTTCATAAAAGTATTTGTTATTGATGATACTAGGTTGATTTGGTTGAACTCATGTTAATCTTAAACAAGATATTTTTTCATCGTAGTTTTCCGATGAAAGTCATATGCCATTTTAATAGGCTTATCAAAGAATTACTTATAGAGCAGAGCATAAAAAGAAGACAAAACATTGCCTAAATAAACTCCAAATTACGAAATGAGATTCTTTTTAAACTCAATTATTCTGTTTTGAGGTGAATTATATCTTTAAAGTCCGTTGATCACTCTATACACTTTTAAGTTATGCAGAGGTAGAGCTTGCTCTCAGTTATGAATCCTATGTTTTGAGGTAAACTCAATTACATTTCGAGTTGATTATCTACGTAATTTTCGATTTAATTTTGCGTATAAAAAATCGAGGATATAGTGGAGATGGATAAAATGGAAAGAAGTTTGAAAATTTGGGAAAAAGGAAAAAAAGAAGGGATTAAAATTTTAAAATTTCGAACAGCATAACAATAGAATTTTAAAATTCATTGTTAATCTAACGGCGGTTTATTATACATTCTAATAGCGATTTGAATTCGCAGTTAAATATATACCGTTAAACTATCATTATTTTGTAATGTTGAGAAAATCATCAATGAAGTAGTACAAAGAACAACACTATAAACGGTTTCTCAAGAACAACTATTTTTCCAAGTATAATTTTATGGGTGCTAAAAAAAAAGTGTTCTTTTTGGGTATGGACAGACATTCACAAAGCTAGGAAAATAGTAAAAATAGGATATATCCAAATCGTTAAAACGGAAGGGACATTAAAATTGAAGGTCATCCTTGGATTTTGAACCTTTCTGGATTTAAATTAGAGTCTTTTATCCTGCAAAACAATCCTCTTATCTACTACTTCATTGATGATTTTCTCATTTTATAGTGTTGTTCTTTGTACAATAACGAAATCGTTTGTTTTATGAAGTAAGTAAATTTATATGTTATTAAAAAGATACGGTTATATTTACCACGGGTCAAATTCGGACAAATATTTCACTACTATAGGGCTTGAGAAGTAGTTGGGCTTAACAAATATCTTCAATGTTTCGACACTCAAACCGATCAAACCGAAAACCGAACCAGCCCACAAAACCATGATTTGATATCACGACAAAAGCTCACATTGAATACTTACAGATGGAATGGCGATGGGCGATGTGTGGGTAAGCATGTGGCAAAGAATCCCCAGAATTGACACCTCCTCCTTTCTGCATGAATCTTCCTCCAACCACCTTCCGCCACGTCACCCCCTCCCTCTCCTTATAAACCCTCCTCTCACACACAAAAGTTAGATACCTCACAAAACAAACACAACCCATTCTCTCATCGGCAAACAAATTATGACCACCGCCATTTTCTCCGATCACCACAGAAACATGACCACCGCCGCCGCATCCATTTACTCCGACCACCACCCATCTTCCCCCACCGCCAAACTCCCTCCTAGGAAGCTCCTCGTCAACAGAAACAACACCGTTGACTTCCCTCAGCTGGACGACATGTCGTCTTTGGCGCATTTCTACAAACACCTTCCGTGCAACAAAGCAGACCAGCTCGAGGAAGAAGAAGAAGATGGCGATCCTTACTCGTCAGATCAATTCAGGATGTATGATTTCAAAGTCAGGAGGTGTACAAGGAGCCGTAGCCACGACTGGACTGACTGCCCCTTTGCCCACCCGGGCGAGAAGGCCCGCCGCCGTGATCCGAGGAAGTTTCACTACACGGGCGCGGTTTGCCCTGAGTTCCGACGCGGCGGAGGGTGTAGCCGCGGCGATAACTGCGAGTTCGCTCATGGAGTTTTCGAGTGCTGGCTGCATCCGTTGAGGTACAGAACTGAGGCTTGTAAAGATGGGAAGGGCTGTAAGAGGAAGGTCTGCTTCTTCGCTCACTCCCCCCGCCAGCTCCGCCTCCTTCCGCCGGAGAAGTCGTCGCCGACGAGCAGGAACGGTGGTGGAAAGATTAACCACCGCCATCATTCCTGCGGATGCTTGGTCTGCCGTGGCAGCGGCGGCGATTCCTCATCTCCGACATCTACTCTCATCGGGCTGTCCCATCTCTCGCCCCCGCTGTCCCCTTCTTTTTCCTCGTCACCGCCTGTGTCACCGGTGAGCCACCACCGACCTTCAGCGGCGGGGGCGACCGGGTTTTCTCACCGACTGAGCAAGTTCCAGTCGCGGTACACTAGCTACAAGGACGTCCTGTCCGATCTGATGTCTTCTTTGGAAGCGATGAATTTCAGCGAGGAAGCCGCCGCCGCTGCCGTGGCGGCGGCAGCTGCAGCGGTGTCGTCGTCTCCAACTTCAGGCCTCACCGTTAATCCGTGGATTAACGAGGCTAATTCCAACAGCGGGGCTAGTTACGGAGATGATTTTAATTATCAGCTGGATCAACAGCAGTTCATCATGTCGCCGTCGACGCCTCCGATGAGTTGTGGATTTGATAAGTACGATGGAGATATTGAGCAAAACAGCGTCGGATCGGGTGGTAATGCCGCGGCCGGGTACGACCCGGATCTGGGGTGGGTGAATGAGCTGCTGATGTAGGGAGATCCAGTTTTTGTGTAGATATCGGAGTACGGTGTCGTTTCAATCGGGGAGGGAAGCCCTAGGCAAGCAAGCAGAGCCTAATAATAATAATAATGAGAGATTTGGTGTAGATTAATTAATTAATGAGGGAATTTAGTAAAGAAATTAAGGAAGGGTGCCTTTAATTAATGTTTGTGGATTAATTTTCTTAATTGTCCCAATCCTAATACAGGATGGGTGGATTTGAGGATTTCAAGTACTGTTTGTATTCAGGAATTAATCATCATGAGAGTTATGTAATTTTAATGCAAATTTCCTTCTGAAATATTACCTTAATTATATTAATAATTTCTCTTTATGTTCTTAATTTTCATCGCTTTAATTTCTTTAACGCCCATAACATTTATCGAATGAGGCTCCTGAAAATTTCATGAGAGGTATACAAAGTATTTGAGACACTCAACACTCAACAAGTCATACAAAGTATGTAATTAGTTGCCTTTTCGATATACTTGTTCAATACTATATCCTTCGACAATACACCCGAGAGTCGAAGCCATCCGATTGCACCTATATCATTCGATATCTTCCACATTCGCTGCGTTGCTGATAACATTAACATTAGAAATTTCGGGTCAAATTCAATATACCCCACGATAATATATAAGGTAATGGCATGTTCAGGCAAGTCCTAAATATGTCCATGCTATAGTTAAAAAAAACCTCAAATCCACCTATCATGTCTAATATTAATTAGCTGAAGTTAATTTCAATAAATATATTAGGTATATTTATTAATAACCTTAATTATCAGCTAAGTTGTCTTTTTCTATAATGAGAAAACGTCAGCTAACTAGGTCTAATTGTTTGAAAATTGAAGGCTATTATTTGGTCCTTTGTGAGGTGAGATTTGGAGTGAAGTAGGAGGATTCCTTATTATGAGTTGATTAAGGTTTTTAATGTAATTTTCTGATTATAGGCACCACGTACAGTCTTCATACGTCCTCCTACTTTAGGATTAGTGGATTAATTAAGTGGAGATCAATTATTATATATATTAAGTTAATTAAATCATGAGTGGAACAGTTGAATGTCCTTTTAAGTATAGATTGGAAAAGTCTACAAGCACAACTCAATCCTCGTTACGTGGTCGGCTAGTCTACTAATACGCAACCCAATCACGTACATAACCTATTACGCGACGCATTTAAGCGTGTGTATATATTCTACTACACATTTATTGTCGATATTTTTTTTGATTCGCTATTATTAATTATGTACTTTATTATTGACAAAACGTTCCAACTAATTAGAGTATTTACACATCGTGCATGATTCTCTTGAATTAGTATAGGTAAACTGTCTATCTACATGAAGATGTTGTCAGCCGACTAATTCATCCTTTTTGGGTCAAATGAGTGATTGTAAAGATCGGTTATTGTTCTTCAATCATTTTCTCATATATTTTCTAATTTCTTAGAACATATTTTTTCGTATATTTTCTAATTTCTCGAAACGTGTCAACCCAACCCATTATCCGGAATCCATGAAATTCTAATGTAAATACAGTTTCGTTCTAATATTTTAGCATATTCATTGTTGATTTGAACATGTCATGACTCATGACCTAGGTTCTTAAGTAGGACGCAATTGGATAAGATCTAGCTTAGTTAATTCATTGATTTATATATATATGGAAAATAATATTGACATATTTAGAAAAGAAAAGGAATAACAAATTAAATTAAGCTGAATTATTATCATATGAAAATGCATGCATTGTATACTTTACACACATTGCACCATCTATAGAGTACAGGTGTCTTCAAAATGTGACAAGTGATTGGAAAAGGAATATTACTATTATATGTTATTTTTATTTTTATATATATATACAACAGTATGGGTTGCGACACGTGGCGAGCATGCATGAGTTGCCAAACACCAAAACATCTGGTTTGTGTTTTGTTCCTCTTTTTGGTTTGGTTTTGTTCCGGCTGCTTACCACGTATCCTACGAAATCATCCTGCTATGTATTTCTGTGTCGTATTGTTTTGTTATACACTTGTCTGTCACTCACGGATTCCTCCCAACACAAACAATGGCGGACGGGTGATCGGAGACTTTTTCAGTATTATAGTGTTTCGAATTTAAGGATGTATTTCGATTTTCAAGGTACATCCGGTCGGGTTGAAATGAAATTGTTGCGGTGATCGAACTGTGTGTATATCAAAAAAAGTATATTTAACCGGAGATAAGACTTAAAATATTTAAATTTTAACAATTTTACATTTCATTATTTTGGAATTAAAAGATCTTGGATGAAGAATTAGTTTCGTCATTCGTGGTTCCATTATTAATCCAAAACACAATATGTTACGATTATCTGGTATCTGGATAGAATTCATTTTTAAAAGTTAGATGGTAAGAAGAGGGTGCTTAGAAGGTTATGAATCCACCTACTAATCTCATGCTTATTAGCGATGTGGTATGTAATTGGTACGTAACATATCGCCACGCTTCTAAAACCGATGTTCACGTTGTCCTACTCTGTTTTCAGGTCAATTCTTCTACATGTCGCCCTTTTTGCAAATGGAGATCGATCATGAGATAGGTTTTAATGTCAATTGTTAAAAACTCTTTGAATATATAACTCATTTTCAAAAATTAGTTTGTACAGAAAGAGTGCTCACAAAATTATAAACACACGAACTATTCTCATACTTAACGATTAGTATTCAATTGGAAATAAACATAATCCATATGGACTTCACGATAGACACTAGTTTAATGGGTAAAAATAATAAATTTTATTTTCTAACAATTCAAATTATCAAATACAATAGTTCATATATAACATATATTAAATCCTAGTCGTTCGCATTGGAATAAATGGCTAAATACAATGTAATATATTATGGAATAGATTTTGATGAAATTAAAAAAATAAACTGTCATTATGGTACAGAGGAGCTAACTTGGATAGTGGGACAAGTACCTCTTTCTCTCTCAATCTTTTGACTAAATGTAGATAAATTCGGAGAAAAATTATCTCGAAAAATATGAAGGTGAACACAAATAAAACATGACGAAAGCTCCTAATGTCGGAGCTTACATGAAAAGCACGATAATTAGCAAGGCTTCGTCCTATCAAATATAGATGTGCATCGCATTCCAGAAAGAGGGATTTTGAATCTTCGTAGCTCTTTTTCGTTAGGTCAAAAAGTAATAGTTTTGAATTCATACCATAATTATAACTAGTAATCAACGTATGAAAAGAAGGAAAAATTATAGTGTAATATTGTGGGGGACATTATCCAATAGGACATTATTTTGCTTCCTAGGAGGCTAACTTGTATCAGGAAGACAGCTAGGTAGCTGGCTAGCTACGATGATGGTGCCCCATAAGGCAGTGTTAGACTTGGAGTTTGGACAGGTAAAGATTCCCTTGGTAGGGGGTCCATATATAACTTGTACACTTAGATTCAAGGCTCCTAGACCATCTGATATTGGCCCATCTGGTTGATGTTTGTCATGCTGGATTTAGATAAAGCTATAATACTAGTAGGGGTGTTGGTTACAAGCGGTTTTTAGGGGAAGGGCGCGGTGAAAGAAGCGTTCTTGCGGGAGCCTATAAGCTGTTTGAAGATCGAGAGTTGTGTCCTGTCGAGTTGGGTGTTCTATCTTAAAATCGTTCATCAAAAACTCAAAAGGCTTTCATTCTCGAACCTCATACCCTAACCTCAAAACGTAAAATCTTGCAACTCTATAACCTAAACCCTAAAGCTCGCAACTCCAAATCCAGTGATAGGTAATAACCACTAACCTCTAGACCACTAAAACCCTAATAGCAATGGATTAGGGAGAAAGAGATGATGTGATGGGGGGCATAGGGTTAGCAAGAAAGTAAATGGTGTGGGAGAAAGGGAGCAACCATGCTTGCTTATTATTGTTATAGACATCTCAACTACTACTACTACTTGTAATGTACATATTTGAGGTCCCCATTTCCCATCAATTCCTTTTTCTTCTATGGAGTACATACATGCATTCCTTGATCAAGAATCTCATATCTCATTGATTCATCATCTTCAACCCCATACCCTTTTGCCTTTGTACTGTTTTGGATCCTCCTTTTGAAACACTTTCCGGAGTTAGGGTCAAGTCCATCATCGATTTGTCGGTTTCTTAAATCTAATTCAGTGCATATTTTTGGGAATGAATTGAATCGGCCATCGTTTGAGTTTTTTGTGTTGAGTCACGAATCTCAAAACCGTTCAAAAAGTTGGACGAAACCAAGTCTCGATGTTATATATTTACCCCTCTTGAGGTGTGCAAAGTTTAGGTTTATGGGTTGTGATCATTTTTTTGAAGGTTGTTTGATTTATGGCATGCCCAAAATAAACGTAAAGTGTATGTATAGCATTTGATGAAGTGTAATGGATATCAATAAATTGGTTCGGGTGAAAAATAAGAATACATGTCTCAGGTAATCCAATTTATATGCGGTTTTCTGACACCGCCTACGAGAAATACAAATTTTAACACCGTTGTTCGAGTTCGTCATCTTTGTTGACTTAGATTAACGGAAAGCTGACGTGGAGACCATTTTTGCCGGATCAAATCAACAAACATGTTTTGATGTAGACGGTGGATTCCTCTACATTGGGCCAGGAATGGAGTTAATGGGCTTTTAATTATTGTCCTTGTGATATGAACCCTTGGAAACCCTTGGACCCTTGTTCATTAAACTATTCACAGGCTTGTCCTGTCAGGCGATATCCAATCAGATTTCTCCACCTGGCTGCTAATCTAACGGGTAAATGGGTTTATCTCTTTCTAGTTCGCTCAATGCAAAATCGAAGGAAGTAAGAGTAATGTTGGTTTGTAAGGTATGTTCTATTCAAATTTAAGATATCGGTTATTTATACAAATAATTACTATCAAAATAATTTTATTTGAACATTATGGTAAATGATTGGCTGGAATAATTTTGCAAGCATAATATAACGCTAGTAAAAACATTCACCTAGAAAATTTATCACTAATAATATTCTATTTTTCACACTTTTCTTTATCTAATTTTGCTCTTTTATAAATTATATTTGAAAAAATCAGCTCAAATCTAATTCGTCAATAAGTCCAAAAATCAAACCAACAACCAAATAACCTAACTCATTCAATCCAAATTTTAAATCACTCTAATACTCGAACGAGCTATTTGGTTATATCAATTAAAAGGTTTAAATTTATAAAATACGTATTTGATGACTTTAAGATTTAAAATTCGAATCCAATATATTTCATAAAATATATCATTGGAATTTTATTTTATTTTTTCTATTTTATATTGTTCAAGCATCTTAGTTTACTACTCCCGAAAAAATAACAATAGGTGACAATCCAAAAAGCAGTGAAAGAAAACCAATAATCAAATTTACTAATGAGAAGAGAATTAAAAAAAAACCTCTTCCACTAATTAAATATAACCTAAACAAAGCCTAATTAAATTAGTCATTACTGGTAACTAATTAACTAAAATTGAAAAAAATAATAATTAACAGCCGGCGCGTCATTTTTAGGCAGTTGACGGTGGGGCCAATCTAAGCTCCAAGTCCAGATCTAGATCCTTCCTCCCCGCCGGCTTACAACCCTCCACGACAGCGGACGAGTTCCTTTCCGACCCCAATCCGAACTCAAACGCGGATTTGGTGGGGATTATTCTCTGCTCCGGATATGTAAAATCCGGCCTGGAAACACCGTCGAACGGCCAGACAGGATTCTGAAATGGAAACCTCGCCGCAATTCCAGATTTCAAAACTCCCGCCGCCGTCTCTGGCGGCGGCGGCGGTGTGAAGGACTCCTCCTGGTCCTCCTCCGCCGTGCCGCTACGGCTAGAGCTGCTCCCGCGACTCATCTCGTCAGGGGAAGGGAAGTTCGTCTTGGCCTTGTTGCCGCGAAATTCACGCGCCGCCGTGTCGTAAGCGATGGCGGCTTCTTCCGCTGTGTCGAAGGTGCCCAGCCATACGCGCGTCTTCTTCCGCGGATCCCGGATCTCCGCTGCGTAACGGCCCCACGGCCGCTTCCTCACGCCCCTGTAGCGCTGCTCAGCGGCGGACGGCGAGGCCTTCTTTTTCTGCTTCGACGGAGGCGACATTTGGAAAGTTGTTTTTTTTTGAATGTTTTTGGTGAGTGGGGGACCTTGTATTTATAGGGAGGAAAGCCGCCGCCGCCAGGGCTAGGAAACCGTGGCCACAAAAGATAATTAGAAGGAGATGGTGACGTGGCGAGCAGTGATTTTTCGAAATTTCGGATACGTTTCCGAACCTGGGGTGTTTGCCGACTCCGGACCTAATCCGAAGCTAAACCCTAGAGATTTTATAGCCCACCGTTTCGAGCCCTTGGAGAAAAGGGAACGGGTCACCAAAAAAATCTACTTTTGCATATTAGACATCGCATACTATTAAACTTGCATTACAATCCTACGTATGATACGGTAAGAGATGGTACCGCACTCTTTTTAATAGGGAATCACTTTGATGTGTAATTGATCTTGTATCTTGCTTTTAGGGGATTTTTGTCAGACGATTCGACGACTTACGAGCCATATCACATAACGGAGTGACAGTGATATTTTTAAATTGACTATAGCATGGAGTTTCGGATTGCAAGTTTTACAATATAGAAGACCAGTTTGTTAAAGTAGAATAGTGGAGTGGTTAAACGAGAATAACTAAATACAAACCGACAGAGAAAGGAACCAATTCGGGATTGTATTTTTAAGAATTATTATTATTTTATTAAAAATAATTGTCGATTATTGGAAATTGCAGATTATCCCCATGCAGCCAGTCGTGCAGCAGACGTATCAGAATAACCACATGATGACAAGATAATTAGTCGGCGAAATTATTAATATAATATTAGTTTTCAAAATGCTTTCATTAGTGTTTCAAAACACAATTCTTGCCCATCGTATCGGTTTATAAATCGAGTTAACCATGCAAGTTTCGGTTGTTATTAAAACCGTACCAGTTCGGACATTTTGACAAGTTCGATCGTGAACCTACCATCAAAACGGCCACGTATAACCCATGTATTATTATATACCAACCACGGTTATCTGGACGGTAGATAATAACCGAATCAAATAAAATGTTTGGCAGAGTTGAATTTATTTATGCAGCCGGCTACTTTGGGTATCCTCCAAGGCGAGTCAGTCCATTCTTATTTATTAAGGAGTTGACGAGAGAATTGAGTTTACTAATGAAAACGGCTTTTGGATCTTGCGTTTTGGCGTATTAATTGTTTCTCACAGGTTGCCGCTCAAACGGCACCTAATTTCAAGTCCGGATGGCCCGCAAATAAAAAATTTTTTTGTTAGTTCCAAATAAATTTCAACGTCTATTTTAGACATTAATCAAAAAAAAGTTATAAGTTACACATATGTATTTGTCACATGACGATAATATATACGAAGAAATATTACATGATTCACTAGTATAACGTAATCCGTTCTTCGAGCTACATGCATGTATTTATCATATAACGATAATATATTCGAAAAAATATCACATGATTCACTAGTATAACATCATCCGTTCTTAGAGGTGACTTTTAAATAATAAGTCAATTAAGAAAGTAGTTAAACAGTCAACACTTAGAAAGTCGGATAACAAAAGTCAGAGGGAGAAAGTCAAAATCAGAATTTCATTTCCGAACATTGTTGGAGTAAAAGCGGAGCACCAAATACAAAAAAACCCGGTAAACCAAACCCAAACCCATCAAAACGGCGACGTCGAACCACAAATCCCCACCCCCGACGTCCATCGATGATATCACGTCTTCCCCGATCAACGGACACTTCCCTTCCGGCGCAGTCCCATACGCTATCAACCCAGCGTGCATTTCACTAACCTTCACCTCCCCCAAAGGACCCGCCGACAGATCGGAAAACCTCCCGTAGTAGCACCTCCCGCCTCCGAACTCGTTTTTCAGCATCGCCTCGAACGGGAACTTGATCGCCGACGCGTAGTGCAGCCACCGCCACCACGCGGGGATCTCACTCCTTTTCAGGAAGAACCCGCAGGTGAGGAAGAACACCGCCGTCGTGGCGATGACGACGGCGTACCCAGCGACGTAGCTCGGGACCACGGCGGAGACTAGCGTGACGTAGGAATGGGAGGCGATTAACGAGCCAAAGAGAATGGATGTGAAGCTGAAGAGGTTTCCGTTTAGGTTTAGGATGGATTTTGTTAGGGATGTGAATGTGAAGGATTGGACGGCGAAGAACGGGAGGTAGACGATTAGAGAAGCGATGGCGTAGGTTGAGGATCGGTAGGCGTTGTGGGAGGTTTCTCGGATGAAGATGGATCGCTCTTGGATGAAGATCGGTACGGCGTCGTTAGATGAGAAGAAGACGAGGCTGACGGTGAAGATGTAGAAGTTGAGGAGGTGGTTCACTGTCTTGAAAGATGGATCGCCGAGGTTTCTGTAGACGGAGGAAAGGATTAGGGCTATGACGATGAGGATTACTACTCGGGATAGGAAGAGCTCCGGTGTACGGATGATGTTCAGCACCGTTCTCCAGCTTATTATGCTAAGTTCTCGGATCCATGGGTTTGCGAATTTCGAAACCTGATCTGCAGGCTCGTTTCGTGGTTCTTCTTCTTCTTCTTCGATTGCAGGAGGAGTCCAGGAAGGTGTTCGACGAGGTGTTCCGGTGAAGCCGTGGTACAGCCAAACAGGGAAATCCTTGTAGAAATGGGAAGCTAAGCGAGGTTGATCCGAATTGTCGAATTGGTCATCATGATCATGATGAATGGAGTGAGGAGTGATGGAAATTGGATCAGGTATGATTCCATCTCTTTGGTACAGCACTAGAGGATCCAATCCGGAAGTGGATTCGTCGTATTCTTTGATGACATCAAGGAGATAATCGATGCTGTTTTCAGTATCTGGAATTGGTCTGCCGAATTCAGATAGATGCTTTGGAAGTGCAGCCGGGGTATCCATGTATATCAGCCTTCCCCTAAGGAATATTAACCATTTGTCAGGATCAAATTACAGGGGTGAGGAAGTTGAATGAATTTTGCTATACCTGGCGAGGATGGCAATGCGATCCAGGAGCAGTTGGATTCTGTAAGAAGGTTGATGAATGGTCATCAACACTATGCTCCCCCTTCGAGCAATGTCTTTAATCTTTTTCACCACACTGTAAGCGTTTGCAGAGTCCAATCCGGAGGTGGGTTCGTCGAGGAACAGCAACGGAGGGTTATGGATGATGTCGATTCCGATCGAAACCCTTCTTCGTTCTCCTCCCGAGACTCCTTTCCCGGCTCTGTCGCCAATGTATGAATGTGTGACATTCTGCAAGATTTTGTTATAGGCTTATAGCTCATTTCCTTCAAATGGAGAATTGGAAGACAAGTGATAAGCAAGAACCGTGAGGCCTAGCTGGTGGATGAGTTCATGAGCTCTGTCCATCTTCTCGGCTCTGGAAATGGTCGGAGGAAGTCTGAACTCTGCAGCGAATAAGAACGTCTCGAAAACAGTCAGCTTGGGGAAGAGATTATGGTCTTGCATCACGTAAGAAGATATCATCTTCATATAGCTGGTAGTCACCTACAAGGTAAAACCACCCCTTTGAAACTCTGATTAGAATAAAATCACAGATTACTCATTACTTACCACCTTGCCGTCCATTTTAACAGACCCTTCGAGACTCCCCCGAGCAATCCGGCCAGCCAGGGCATCAAGCAAAGTTGATTTTCCAGCACCACTAGGCCCAATAATAGCCGTGATCTCACCCTTGACAGCATGTCCAGAGATATCATTGAGTAGGTACGCCTGTTTCTTCTTCACACTGTAGAATAGGTTCTTGAACGCCAGCCCACTTTCTTCGTTGTTATTCGTTGTCGTTCGGATAGTTTCGTCCATGTCCAGCAGGCTCTCGAGGCTTGCCATGGAAGTAAGTAGTAGTAAAAGATGTCAGGCTCTTTTCCATATTTTGATGGGAAGTAAGTCGTCATATGTAACTAAAATCGGCGTTGGTGCATTTGGTTTGTCGTTAGGTAATTACGTACATTTGTGCATTGGAAGAATCGGATTAACTATATATATATAGGTGGGCTGGCTGTGATGCCATTTTATCTGCTTTATCGCCATTTCCTCAGTGTGGTGGATTACAAAGCAAAACGCCATCCACGTACGCCATGGGAGTCCTGTACATTCCTCATTGCTTGTCGTGAACCCTAGTTTCTAAATTATGTTAAATACATTGTAAATGATCTCTGTAAGCTCAACGTTGTCTGGCTACACTTATACCAAACTATTCATTTCTACACCGATCATCGTCTCTTATAACGATTTTTTCCTGCTGCAGTTGTAGATCATGGTTAGCCAATAGCATCGACATCAAGAGTGATAGACATAAAGCTCCGAACTTTCTGGTCAAAGTCTCAATTCGTGACCGCTCGACCAATGCCTCTGCATCACTCGCAGTCATGGGGGGATCTTTACCAGATTTCTGCACTCTGCACTCAAAAGGACTCATCGTACTTGGTGGATATCGTCGAGTAGATTTATACTGATGTAGTGGAAAAGGGTAAACAATGTATTCTATGCAGTAACAAGAATTACAAATCTACATCAGAGCAGAACAATTGTATAACGGGGATAAACAAAATGACAATGACCATCTTTGATCTATACACACTTCAAATCTTTCTTTTTACTCAGTCTCAGAAGTTATCTTTGGCTCGACGGATGACTCCCAAAGCTTCTGCATCGCTGGCTGCTTCCGGGATCTTTAACGATTGCCGGATCTCTGTACTCGAAGTGCGGAGGAACGGGTTGCAAGCCTTCTCCACCTTCACAGTTGTCGGAATCTAGATGGAGAGAAAAGATCAACCAAATGGAGAGATTTTATGAGATGGGAGAAAGAGAGGGGACAAGAGTTTAGTACTGTTGGTAAGCTCTTGCTACGAAGATGCGCCACTTGTGCTGCGTAAGACTCGAGCGACTCGTTGTTTGGTTCGATCGCCAATGCAAACTTGGAATTACTCTGTCCAAAGGGGAAACAATTATCAGAATTTTTGAGCAAAACACAGAAGATTGCGAGAGAAAGGTTATGATTTTACTAACTAAGGTGTATTCATGGCCGCAGAAGATCTTCGTATCGTCTGGTAAAGATGTGATTTTTTTAAGGGAGGCATGCATCTGTTACCAAAACCAAGGACATATCATGTAATTAGTTTTCAGGTTACGCAAGATTTGACATAGGCGTCGTTGAACCATAAGGAAGCGAGTTTTCGTAATAACTTACGAAAACAAATGAATTTTACCTCTTCAGGCTTCCCTTCAAAGAGTTTGCCACATGACAAGCTGAATAATGTGTCTCCTGTGAAAATTGAGGATGATCCAGGGAAGTAGAAACTAATGTGACCTGCAACATCGTCAAATGTTCTGTTACAAGATATATGAGATTAACATGAAAAGCAGAGATCGGTTAAATTACTCAATTACGACACGTGATATTTTGAGCTTAAGTAACTCTTTATCATTACTCTACATTCCATGGAACAGTGAATGAGAAACTATGGTGGAGACCAACCTAACTGTGAAGCGAATTAAACGACAGAACAAAACATCGACAAATCCATGCCACAAATTTAACCTCGGGTGTGGCCTGGAGTTTCCATGACACGAACTTCATGGCCTCCGAACATCCACTTGTCGCCGTCATTTAGGGATATGTCAATGCCTGGAATCCTTTCTCTGTCAAGTCCTGAACCAATTACCTATATGAAACACATCGATACGTAAGAACATTACACCAAACAACCACTTCAATGAGAATCTCGAGCAAAACCATAGCAATTTCATACCTTTGCACCGTACCTTGCTTTCAGCTCTTCATTTCCTCCAGTATGGTCAAAATGGTGATGAGTATTCAAGATATAGGTCAAGTTTCGGTTCTTCCTATTTAGAGCATCTATAATAGGTGCAGCTTCGGACGGATCCACCACTCCTACCGTGCCGGTGTCAGCATCATATATCAAATACGCATAGTTGTCGCTCAGACATGGCACCTTTGAGAAGTGACAAACAATCAGCTGGAAGTAAACAAAATGCACAAAAATAGTGTTATGAATTATGATGAATGAACCGTTACCAATTCAATTTGCAACGAGGACGGCATATTCGTTATGCTGCAGAATTGAGATACTCTAAGTGTCCGGTTAGCGTAGCGTAATGTCTTAAACGGGGTAGACAACAACCACATGAATCCACACAAGAGGCTCTTCCGAAGGCAGAGCTGCCTCACACCTGGCCATACGCAGAGTGCACTCCTTGCCTGAAATGAAAATCAGAATAAGCTCAGCATTTCACTCTCCATACATAATACTCAAAACCACAGACTAACAAAATCCAGAATTTGATCTTCAGTATGAGCAGTTGGTAAATAAAGCCAAGAACTTTCTCAAAACAGTTGGCAGAATAGAAAGGGAACCAGCTTCATCATCCATATCATTGAGCAAGTTTCTTTACTAGGAGAATCTCAGACCATAGAACTTTAGGCTTGGTTTGCCAACAAAAATCATGAGATTAGTGTAAGAAAGTTGAGTTAGGGAGGGATTATCAAGGGATATAAGGATTCCAAGTGGAATTGTGTCTATTTCCCAATCTACTCACAGGGAAATTAAACTTCCTACGAAATCTTTATATTGCTTGATTTAGCATTCATTTCACAACCTCAACTCAACTTGTTTTCACTAGTTTCTTAGGAACCATGACTCTTGCTGCCAAATCAAGCCTCATGTCATGTTTGGCAAATGGAATCACGATTCCATAGAAAGTTGAGTTAGACTAAATGGAAAAAGGTTGAGTTGTGGTTGAAAGGAGTTGTGAAATAAATGTTAAAACAAGGGGTATAAAGGATTCCTAGGAAAATTATTTTCCATTTGAGTAGATTGGGAAACTCAATTCCACTTGGAATCCTAATACCCCCTCATCCAAGTCCCCTTCCAACTCTAACTCATCTTGCTTACACTAATTTCAACTCAACTTCCCATGGAATCATGATTCCATCTCCCAAACATAACATCAATTACCATTTCTCCACCTCAATCCACTCAAGCTGTGAATATTTCACTTCACACTTAGTCCTTGCAAGAATGCAAATCAATCAAAACTGAAAGAATCAATCTTTCAGCAGCAGCAGCAAAAAAAGGTACATTGAGCACTGGCGAATCCATCTCCAGAATTTCCCACGATCACAAAGTTGAATCATTTCAGTAAAAAAATACCCAACAAGAAACTAATCACAAACAGCACCCAGAAACTCTCCAGATTCAAACATAATCAGCCAAAAAATAAAGAGGGCTCACAGCAAAAGGGGGAAATGAAGGGATGGGAGAAGACGAACCCTAGTGCAAGAGAGGGAAGCAGCCATGGCACAGGAAGATGCCTTGGAGATCATTTGCAGGAGCGACCACCAATCCTGCTTTTCCCCTTTTGCTTCTTCGTCCCCTTTGATTAAATTGTGAAAAAAGTTGCTTCCTTTTTTCAGAGCGACATGGGGCAGAAAGAAAAGAATGCGTTTTTTCTTTTTGTGACGGAGAAGAAGAAGAAGAAGAGAGAGATGGGTATGTGGGCTGGCAGTGGAGACAGTTGGGTCATCCCTCTCTCTGAGTGTTGAAATTGATGATTAGCTCACGCTTTCCCATTTCCCCTTTGGGCCGCTTGAATTAATGGTAACACATTACACATTGATAATGAAAGATGAAGTAACAAATGATGTTTTAATGGTTGGTGGGTTAGGTTAGAGAAGGTTATGATTCCATTATCCCTAATTTAGAGAGAATTGGGGAACTTAATCATCCATCAAGAATGGTTGGTATCGAATATAGTAATCGAGTATTGTTGATATCGAATATGGGAACTGGGTATGGGAGAAAAAGAGAAAAAATAAAGGAAAATTAATGGATCACCCTTACACTTAATGAGTAGATATTATCGAGAAACTTTGACTCTTTGAAGGTTGTTTGTTGAAACTATATTGTATTTGAATCGATTTGGTTTGACTTGTTTAAATTGGTATTTCTTGATTACCTAAGGTATTATGCAATCTATCTTCCCGTTATAACTCAAGTAATTTGACGATAGAGCTCCTAAATTCAAATCATAACTTCTCACGTGTGAAGGAGGCAAAGATTTAATCTAAAGATAGACTTTAAGGTATTGGAGTACTTGATTGAAAACCATGCTTCAAATCGTGGTGGTTCTAGACAAAACTATTGGTCTGAATTGGAGAGTTAGCTAGCAGGCGATTGACGGTGACAGTCATCATCCTCGCGCTTTAGAGCCTGTCCTTGGAGCGGAACCGGAGTTTATGGCATGGTGAATTGGTGGTGAATGAGACAGTGAGACAAAAGAACAGACCAAACATGTTTTATTCCTCATCACCAGATATGAGTATAACACAACAGAAACTAATATAACATGTTTTAAGTTTACAGGAAAGAATCAACTTTTAGCTGTTGATCCTACTATTATCACTAAAGTTCATTGTAACTGGTTACAGAACTCCTGCCTGTAATTAGATAGATGGTATGGATCAACATCGGCGATTCAGTAAGGCTTCTTCGCGTGCCTTTCGCAGAATGCATTCATCCTGTCGAGCCCGTCTTCAAGAGCAGTTCGATCAATCGCGAAAGTTATACGCAGCCAGTTCTTCAGACCCACACCTACTCCTGCAGACATCAATTGTGTCAACAATGTGAGAATAATTCTTGAAATTTAGAAGCCAAAATATGCAGAGCTATTACTTTACCTGGTAGGACTATCACAGATTCCTCTCTAGCAAGCTTGTTACAGAAATCCACGTCGTCCTCGATGTCCTTGAGTGTTTCCAAGTTCAGCTTCACCATTATAAACATGGAACCCTCTGGTTTCACTGGACAGGTGACATAAGGAATCTTTTGAATCCTTTCGTAGCACAAGTCAGCACATTCCTTCAACAAGCCTTTGATTCTCAAGAAGAAATCCTCCTTTGTGTTTTCCAGTAGTTGCTTCACTCCACCCTGAACGAACGTTGCTGGATCTGAGGTGATGTCGAAACCGGCCTTGATCGACTCGACCATCTTTCACCAAAGAATATTGATTGAAACACCGTTAGATCACGATATTGATTGCAAGTGTGGTTAGTGGTGCGGTTTGTAGTTATAATTTTCAAAAAAGTGCAGTTAGTGGTTATCCGCAAAACCAATGTGATTAACTGTAATTAACCGCAAACCTCAACTCGCTGAAACAAAAGACTTGAAAAAATTGAAATACACTCAATATCTATAAGTTTTATTTCCCTGTATCACATGTCAAATTTTAATGATCAAGCGAATATATAACTCACGACTTGATGATTCAATTTCTAAATAACCTTTGATATCCGGTCGGCATATTGTGACTTCTTTTAATTGTTTGGTTATGTGGTTAACCACTAACCGCAATACATAACCACAATGCGATTAGTAGTTTGACTAAAATTGTGGTTCGGTTAACCACTAACCGCACCACTTCCATCCCTAAACATATATAAAGGCATAACAAGCAGTGGGACGAACCCCGGTTTTGGTGAGGATGCCATCAGGATCAGTCGTGACGACCCAGCCAAGCCGCCAGCCTGGCACGATCCATCTCTTCGAGATGGATCCAAGCGTCAAGACAGGCACAATCGATCCGAAGACACCCATCGGCACAAACTCGTTGCTACTGAACGTGAGATGGGCGTACACTTCATCAGCAATCACCAATATCCCGAGCTTCTTGGCCATCTCCGCAACCTAACACAATGTGTCACAATATATGTTAGCAGATCATGTAAATAGTTTGTAAAAACGTAGCTAACTATAGTCTATAGCTAGCTAGCTCGACTAACTCGCTTCAAGTGCTCGTAGCTGTAGACGGATCCACAAGGATTCCCAGGGTTGATAACGACCATGGCGACAGTGTTCTCGTCTGCTAGAGCTTCGACTCCTTTGAGGTCCACTTCCCAACCCTTTTCCGGCAACAGATCGAAGTGACGAGCTTCAAGGTTGGACACTGCAGCGCGCGCTTCATAGCGTGAGAAGCCTGGCCTTGGGAGCAAGATGTTTGCACCAGGACGTGCAAGGACTGCCAATGTATTTTCAATTGCTTGGATGCATCCAACGGCTAAGAAAACATCGTCCTCCGATAACTTGTACGGGAGATCACGGCTCAGGTGCTCCGCAATCGCCCTGTTTGGAGTCCGAAAACATCATCCATAATCAGTCAGACTAGCATGAACAATGTAAAAACTAAGTGCTTAAAGTTCCCATCTTTACTGCAGAAAAGTCACTAACTGAAGGATCAAAGAACAAAAGGGTGCAAAGAAAGTTGGACAAATATCAACCTCATACTAGGATATAAAAAGGGTATAACAAGTTATAATCATCCAAAAATCATCAACTCACCTCCTAGCAGCAAGAACACCAGCAGGGGGAGAGTAGCAATTGAACTTAGCCGATCTCAGGGAATCCACCATGGCATCTTCTGCAGCAGGGTTTGGTCTGAAGCAAGGGAAAGCAGATGGGTCTCCATGGCTCAGGGGTACAACTGACCTTTTATCGTCCTTGTTGACCTTAGACATCAAACTGGTGAGGTATCCACGGAGTGTGAATTTAGAAGCAGAGATGACCTCCGCGTTGGGTTTGAACTTCCAGTTCTCGTCCATGCCGATACTACCCTCCTCCCCCATGGATGAGCGATGAATGAATTTTCTTCACAACAGAGAAGTTTGCTTAAGTAACCTTCTATGGCGATGAGAATCGTTTTATAGGTGTTTGTAATCAGTGATGATGCAGAAATTGTGTACAGAAACAGAGCACTATTCCTCTGTTTTGCATAAATATATATTATAACAGGTTGAGTAATTTTTCCATGTGGCATTGACTGATTGAATAAGTTTTCAGATGGTAAGGGGGTTGTTTGGTTAGGAAAAAAAATAAGATTATCTAACATTTTCGAACTTTTAGAAAACACTCTTTCACATTTTCTGTGTTCTTAGTATTCCTATTTCTTTTAATTTCAAAACTTTATAGCAAACAACCCCTAAGTAAGATAAGATTGTGATTGAATGACTATTCGGATGTTATCTTTGACTTTGGTTAAGGAGAAATCAGGCCAATTGGATTTGAATACGTTTCCAATGGGCAAGTAAGATGAGATGGAGACTTGGTGATTGAGTGATTCATTGTATGTTATGTTTGATTTTGGTCGAGAAGAAATCGGAGTATAAAAAGTTTTAATGATTTATAATTATCCCATTTTCGACAGTACTCAATTATAAACTTGATACTCACGATTTTATTTCGCTTCTGATGATCTAAACTCTCTTTTTAGTTAACCTTTTATACCCCGATTTTTCCTTAACCAAAATCAAAAGTAACATTCGACGAGTAATATTATGAGAAAATTAATATTTGTTTTCGAAAATCTCCATATTATCTGATCATCTTACTTACCCAAAAACATATCCAATGAATGGCTACTCTCCCCCTGCTGCAGAGGATGCCATGGTGGATTCCTTGAGATCTGCTAAGTTCAATGGCTACTCTCCCCCTGCTAGTGTTCCTGCTGCTAGGAGGTAAAGTTAATTAGGGTTCTTCTTTTCTTTTTATGATGATGGTGAAACCTGGGATTTCATGTTGTAAGTGGGTGGGTCATATATGTCAACTTAAGATCATTGAAAAGGATGTGGATCCTTGTCTGAAATTGATACGTTGACCGACTTTTTTTGTATTGTGTTCATTGATTGTGCTTTAAACCTTAATCTATGATTGAAAAACTCACTCACTATTGTTGGATTATGGAGTCTAACGAAGATGAGTAACCAAAATGAATTTCAGACGTACAGAGAGCAAAGGTTTTGCCTTTTTGGGCTTGTTGACCGGTTTGGTCAGTGGATTGTCCTTATTAGTTTGTCTCCATTTTAACGGAAAATTACGATTCATCCGGTAGCTTATTCATAGTTTTCAAGCTCCTGGTTGCAATCTGTATCATTACAATGTAGTAGTCGCGTCGCGCTTCTAAAATTAAGACTTTCCGAAGTGAAACTGGGTTAACAAATATCTGTATTTGTGTTTTCTGTTCTTGATTGGTGCAATTGAACTATTGTAACAGATTTACTATTCTCCGAAGTGACATTTTGCAATAAATGGAACTTTATGAAGATGGGGGTAATCATTTCATCATTGAAGAACATGCGATGCTAGTATGAAGTTGATACTTGACCAACTTTCTTTAGCATGATTGAAACTCAAGACTCACAATTAGTGACTTTTCTGCAGTAAAGATGAGAACTTTAAGCAATTGGGGTTAGATCCCTAATGATGGAAAGATATCCAGTAATGGCTGCTCTTATATCACATTGCATCAGTTTTTACATTGTTCATGTTAATCTGATTATGTTGATGTTTCGGAACACCTTAGCCGCGACCTCCCATACAAGTTATTGGAGGATGATGTTTATCTAGCAGTTGGATGCATCCAAGCAATCGAACTGACATTGGCAGTCCTAGCATGCCCCGGTGCAAACATCTTGCTCCCAAGGCCAGGTTTCCCACACTACGAATCACGCTGTGCAGTGTTTAACCTCGAAGCTCGTCACTTTGACCTTTTGCCGGAAAAGGGTTGGGAAATGGACCTCCAAGGAGTCGAAGCTCTTGCGGATGAGATTACTGTCACCCTGGTCGTTATCAACCCTGGGAATCCTTGTGGATCTGTCTACAGCTATGAGCAGTTGAAGCGTGTTAGTTAATCTATAGCTAACCTTTTCCTCATTTTCCTCATTTCTGGATGTTCGGAGAGGATCAGATTGGTTTTATATTATTCATAATCTTGTATCAGGTTGCGGAGACAGCCAAGAAGCTCGGGATACTGATGATTGCTGATGAAGTATACGCCCATCTCACCTTCGGTAGCAACGAGTTTGTGCCAATGGGGGTCTTCAGATCAATTGTGCCTGTCTTGACGCTTGGATCCATCTCAAAGAGATGGATCGTGCCAGGCTGGCGGCTTGGCTGGGTCGTCACAACTGATCCCAATGGCATCCTCACCAAAACCGGGGTTCGTTTCCCACTTGCTATAAGTCTGTTTATCTGTTATAAGCCATCTAATTAAACCAACATTCTTTGGTAAAAGGTGGTCGAGTCGATCAAGGCCTCCTTCGACATGACCTCGGATCCAGCAACATTCATTCAGGGTGGAGTGAAGCAACTACTTGAAAACACAAAGGAGGATTTCTTCTTGAGAATCAAAGGCTTGTTGAAGGAATGTGCAGACTTGTGCTACGAAAGGATTCGGAAGATTCCTTATGTCACCTGTTCAGTGAAGCCAGAGGGTTCCATGTTTATAATGGTGAAGCTGAACTTGGAATAACTCAGAGGAAATCGAGGACGACGTGGATTTCTGTAACAAGCTTGCTAGAGAGGAATCAGTGATAGCTCTGCCAGGATTAGTTGTCGGTCTGAAGAACTGGCTGCGTATTACCTTTGCAACCGATCAAACTTCTCTTGAAGAAGGGCTCGATAGGATGAACGTGTTCTGCGAAAGGCACGCGAAGAAGCCTTAGCGAATCCTCGATGTTGATCCGTACTATCTAAAGTACAGGCATGAGTCTGTAACCTTCAAACATGATATATTAGTTTCTGTTGTGTTCTAGTCATGTCTGGGTTGCCTTGGGTTTTCCGTCATCAAAAGTTTCTGAGTTATAACATGGAGATTACAGAATAACTTAACCATGACTTGCCATGCAAGTTAACATATCCCAATCCTACAAAGAAACAAAGGAAATGACCAAACTGTGACATTTCTATACAGATGGCTATTTCTCTACTGCTTCTTCATGGCATGCCTTTCACAGAAGGCCTTTATTCTCCCTAGCCCGGCCTCCAGCGTTGCAGGCTCGATCGCAAATGTTATACGAAGCCAATTCCTCTGCCCCACAGTCGTCCCTGCAAATTCGGATCGATCGATATAAAGTTCGTTCATGCAATATAAACCAATATATACGACCCGGTTTGTAAAGTAGTTAGAATCTTATGATATATACCTGGCAAGACAATGACAGACTCCTCTTTGGCTAGTTTGAGACAGAAGTCCATGTCATCCTTAATCCCTTCCATTTCTGAGTGCTCCAGTTTCACCATAGCAAACATTGCGCCTTCGGGTTTCGTAGGGCACGTAATGCAAGGAATTTCGTGAAGCCTTTCGTAGCAGAGGTCTACAGCCTCCTTCAACAACCCATTGATCTTTGTAAAGAAGCTCTCCTTTGTGTTCTCCAGAATCTGTGGCACTGCAGCCTGCCAAGACATTTCAAAACAATACTTAGGAAGGCTGAAACCACGTTGAAAAATGGTCAAAACTTGTGCTAAATCTTTCAACTACTCATTGAGTGGAGTACAGAAAATAGTGGTAGACAGAGGCGGGTTAGACAAGTCAAAGATCGATTATGACTCATTCGAATTACGGTTTCATCAGGTCAGGAATTGATCAGATTATCGGTCAATTAAATACCAGTTTATTTTGGTTTGCTAATTTGTGACATTTTAAGAGTTGGGCAAGGGGTTGCATGTGAGCACAACTGTTCGTGACTCGTTTAGCTCAAAATGAACTTGTTCATGAGTCGGCTCGAAAACTAAAACGACTCAAGCTTAGGTTCGTGAGCCGGTTTAGGTCATTTGTTCGTCAAGATTGGCTAGCAAAACTATTTGTATATAGTTCACTAGCCGGTTCGGCTTGTTGGCTCGTGAACCTATTCGCATCAACAAACCGGAATTACTGCATCTTAGGTCATACCGAGCCGAGTTCGAACTACAAAAATATAGCCGAACTCGAACCAGAGGCCAGTTCGGCTCAGATGTACCCCTAGTCCGCGAGTAATGAAACATTGACTTTTGATCAATTCAAACCATTAACCAGACCGAATTGTGTAAACTGGTTTGAGAGCTCTGTCAAAACAAAAATAAAAAAAATACCTGGATGAAGGTCGGAGGATCAGGGGAGGTAAACAGACTAGCTTGGATCTTACTAACCAGCTGCAAGAACATAAAAAACCCATCAAAACCCAGATGTCAGAAAATCAAAACGAGATGATCGAATTCAAACGAAGTTCAAACTTCAAACATACACACACAGATAAAAAACAGAGTATATATACCCCCGAGTTTCTCAGAACATCGTTGGGATCACTGACGACGAGCCAACCAAGCCTCCACCCAGGAACAATCCACCTCTTCGAAATAGACCCGAGAGTAATAACGGGCGCGACCGACCCGAAACTCCCCATCGCCACAAACGGGGTTTCCCCAAACGCCAGGTGTCCGTACACCTCGTCGGCGATCACCGGAATCCCGAGCTTCTTAGCAGTCTCGGCGATCTTCTCCAAATGGGCGCTGCTGTAGACGTTGCCGCAAGGGTTTCCGGGGTTGACGATGACGATGGCGACGGTGTTGTGGTCGGCTAAGGACTCGACGGATTCGAGATCGACTTCCCAGCCGTTTTCTGGCTGGAGGTCGTAGTGGCGGGTCTCCAGGTTCCGGTGGCCGGAGCAGGCTTCGTAGTATGGGTATCCGGGTCGGGGAAGGAGGATGTTGGATATTCCGGGTCGGGTCAGGGCTGTTAAGGCGACTTCGATTGCGTGGGAGCAGCCTAAGGTAATGAAGACGTCCTCTGGCGTCAGGGTGTACGGGAGGTCATTGCTGAGGTACTCTGCTATTGCTCTGTAACAAAATTCCGGGACCCAATCCGAAATGGTCCGGTTGTTAGAGGTTCAATCAGGACCGAAATTTAAAATTTTTGTACAATCGAGTTATATATCGACCGGTCTATCAATTAATTATTACAAAAGTTATTCAATTGAGTTATTGAGACGCAATAATTCTTGACCTTGTATCATTCAAGGCCTTTGATCAACAAAAAAGGCCATGGTTTACAAATCCTCATAAGATTTATAATGCTTATCGAAATTGTGCAAATTTCATACTATTTTATGAGTTTTCATTTGAGAGAGCTAAAAGGGGTATTAATGAATATTAATATAGTATGTCTATTAAATATTTTTTTAATAATTTGAGTTATCAAAATGTGAGTTTGAATGGCATAATTTCAATAAATATTTTTATTATTATTTAAATGAAGTTGTGTAATTGATAGAGTTGTGTATTAACCATTTATAAATATTTTTTATTTCGGAAAAAGACATTTTTTAGTTTTTACTACTAGTTTTGACGGTGCATTGAATTTTGGATGAAGCACGTGAAGCCAGTAACGGACAGCATATTAAACGACGGCTCAACTTAAATTTTGGATACGTGCAGTTATCTTCTTTTTTTTAACTTTTACCGCAAGTATAAGTAAAAATTCTAAATAAGGCCAAAACTATAGTACCAACAACCAAGAAGAGGACGCAGAGAATCTTTGAACACAAAACGACGTCGTATCTTCAACGGAATATGTTGGGTTGGCTGTTGGATATTAAATTAAAATTAAACTTAAATAAAATAAAAATCAAAGTTTTCTAAATTTAAGATAAGATTGTTAAACAATTACTCAACAGTAAAATGAAATAAAGTAGTAGTTTTTTCTGTAATTTTCGTTTGGACCATGGTTCTTTGCCCATGAAAGGTGAATAAAATAATTATTCATAAAAAAAATTATTAATATCAATGAAGATGATTATATAAACTAATTGATTGTTGATTAATCTTAGTTGTTTGAGTCGTTGTTCGATGATATTATAGACGAAAGGGCAATCGTATGATTTTAAACGGGTTAAATCGAATACAAATTTTGAAAAAACTATAGAATATAAGCTTAAATTGATAAAAATTCTATAGGACAGACTGGTAATTCAGAAAATCGTGTGCTGTCATAAAAAGTGGTCCTTTTGTACCAGAACTCAAATGATAATTATTATTATTAATTAAGGTTGCTGCTGTTAATAATAATATTGTCTTAATTAATATTATAATATTCCTAATCCATAAGCATTGACCTTTGAAAACTTAAAAATATCAATATTTACCAAACTAACCTTCTAGCCGGAACAATGCCAGCAGACGGAGCATAGGAGTTGTACTTGCCGGACCTGACGGCGTCGACAATGGCGTCCTCCGCCGCCGAGTCCGTACGGAAGCATTCGAACCTAGACGGGTCGCCGTGGGCCAGCTCGATCAGCGGCCTTTGGTCTTCCTTGTTCAGATTGTCCATCAAAGCGAACCTCACTTCCCGGATGGTCGGCGTCGGTTTCCCGTTGCCGTTCGGTGCCGCATGAGCTCCGTTGGGTTTGGCGGCTCCGTTATGGAAATGCCGTCCGTTACTCTTGGTCCCGTTTTCCATCGGTTGTTCTGTTTGGATCTCTGTGTTGCAAATCTGTGGGGTGGGCTTCTGGTTTTTAGGTGGAAAGGGGATCAGGGGAGGGGGTTTTATAGAAACTAAGATTTGCTTAGAAACAGTCACCTAACTTTTATTTGTTACATCACGGTCATCTAACTTTTACAAATGTTTTTTTTTCTTTTCGTCGAAGATATTTGCTAGTCGAGATGCATAAAGATAAAATGATATAAAAGTTTACGGAATACAATACGAATGTAAAAAAGTTTTTTTGCTAAATGGGTAGCGCAATTATCCAAACGAGAAATATGAAAAAGTGAAATTAAAGGGAGCAATTGAAGGATTGATTTGCATTCAGGATCATATATAGTTATTCAATACGGGATTCATTGATAGCATAATTGAGCAAGCGGACCGCCTCTGTTGAGTTTGAGAAAATGAATATAATCTCTTGGTCCATTAGCTTGGCCGCAAACTGCGCTTGCCTGATGCATATAACCTCCAACGTGAGTGGGTCGAAAATGTTGGGGACCACTTGCTAACTTTGATCAATGTAGTAGTATAACCATATTTTCATTCACCTTCGTAACTCGACATACTCAAAATGGCTCAAAAATACTATTAAGATCTAAATATTTTTATTTTGAGATTGAAATATCCACCAAATAAACCAACTCTAAATGCAAGTGCTAATGTGTTTACATGTAGAAGTTCAGTGATCATATTACTACAGAATCCAAAAATAAGTGACTGCATGTGCTTTTTGTCCTATAACCAAAACGAAAATAGGCCGACAAAAAACATTAAACTTTCAAGGAACACACATTTTGAACTGTCTGGGGTCTACCAACTGGTCCAACGTTTGGACCCAACTTTTCTGACTTAAAGGCTATATGCTTCATGCCTCTCTCTTCCTCTATGTATGATCCCATTCACCATTTAAATCATGTGGATTTATCCATTGCAAAATTAGGTTTGCGGCGGTGAATTCATGATGGTTTTATATAATGTGACAAATTATATAAGATATATTGAGTTATTTATAAAAAATATGTTGACCGGCCTATAAATATAAAAAAAATATAATATTAAAGTTTAAAATCTGAAAATGGGCACATGCCTCATATATCCGTCATTGAGTCGGTCAATCTTTATATGTAAACAAATTATACCTAATTTTTATTTACAATCATTATGTTCTCAGAGACATCAAGTACATCATAACGACATTAATAGACTAGGATAAAAATTTGGAAAAAGAGTAAACACCAAAAAGCATCTCGTGTTCAATGCCAACAAGGTAATTTGCTGCATATATGGTTATCTTTGCGATAAACGTGAATGAACTCGATCTCCTACGCCATCTTCATCAACTCATGAATTTGATTCACAACAACGAAATGTATGTTGGTGAATCGCCCCTGTCTCCTAAGCGTATCACTGCAATCCACAACGAGAGTCGAGCTACACCTATATTCTTCGATATCCTCTCACCCAAACTATATTAGTAGATCGAATATTGATTACCATGCCACTTAACCATTACATCTCACACTCAAGTACGTCTATGTAACACACTTTTCGATACTTATCTGTTTCCCAAACTCATTTGATCGAAAAATTATCTCTATTACATTCTCTTTTTAATTTTAAATGTCATCACGATGTTTCTATGTTTGACCATGCACAAATTAAAGACTTAACCTACACGTTACTTTCAAAGCAAATTAAATTACACCAGAAAATCTTGGGAGATTCTAATATCGTACACGCAAAGGTTGTACATACAAATTTGGATTTTTATGCATAAAACAGAAATATCCACCAACTTAATTAATTTGTACATTCGGAAAGTGTAGCTAGCTCATTCCTATTTGTATACAATAAGTTCAAAAACGTTTCGATATTCAAGGATATCGATATCTTATATGCCAAATTTTATTATATTTTATGTTTAAAATTTTAATTTTTGAGGTTGAAGGTTTCTATTTAGGATTAAGGTATAGTGCTAGAAGTTAGAGTTTGATCTATAGGGTTTAGGATTTATTAGTTTTGATTTTTGGTCAAAAGTTAGAGTTTGTGATACGATTTTGAGTTTGAGTTCATGATGTAGTATTTGAAGATTAGGATTTAGTGTTTAGAATGTTAACACCATTCTTTAGTGTTTTAGGGTTTACTATAAAAATTTTAGGATTTCATTTTTGAATTTTAAATCGTACAAATATTAAATTTTTAGTATAAAAAATATTGGTACATCCATCGTTACTTCCCATCCAAACCAACATCAAACCTTTGGCTTAAATTAAGAATAATTAATGCCATGTTAAATTTGCATTAAATATATGTATATATATCACAAATAATAATGGAGGAAAATGTAGGCAATATTAATGATAGCTAGCCTTAAAATTTCGGTGATCGACATGATGAACACATCCGCCGTCACTGTCCCAGAGGACCTTTCAAAGGTTCAAAAATCTCGACCTAATTCTAGTAACAAAAAATGGAGACATACATAATTGCATGTGAGACATGTTTTCATGTTAGAATTTTCGTAAAACCCATTTCGATAAGTATTCGTTTCGTCGTGATCACCTGTTTACCAATTCGGTCGGAAGATTTAATAACATTCTCTGTTAGCATAGTATAAGGAAATTAGGTTTTAGGAGCATCAGTTACCGCTTAATTGTTATTTAATTTGTAGTAAATGTTTGTTCACCCATTAAAAAAATTAAGTTTTAATACTATTTTTAGTTTATTCAGACTATTGTTTGACCAGGCAAGTCAGGTTAAGCTCGGCCGATTTTTCCACCATTAATGACTAACTAGTTTATGATAAAATATTTAAATGTTAGAATTTAGCATTTAAAAATTTAACACTATCTTTTAAGATTTAGAGTTGTATATGAGGTATTTAGAGTTTAGAATTTATAATTTTAATATTAAATATATCATATACACTAAATTGATTTTTAAAAAAGTAAACTAAAAGACAACTAGCAAAAATTCGTTAAAACTAACCATAAACAACCCCTAACGGGAATTTGGGCTGGACTAAACCATATACATCTTTCGATGGGCTCTCTACTCATGGGCCCGCCTCATCTTAGCTTACCAAGATGGACATTTCTCACCATAGATCCATCAAAATCAACAATCCAGAAAGCCCATTTTACATAATGAAACCGGGGTTCGATTCCCGGCAGAAAAAACTCAGTGTGTATTAGTAGCCATGCCAATACTTATTTCTGTTCTACATATGAAAAGTTCAGATGGCCATAAAACTTTATGTAAAATGCTCCAAATGATAGTCGATGTCGAAATTTTATTATATGAATCGATCTTCGAACTTGAAATTTTGTCCTTCATTTCTTCTAGAGGTCTCAGACCATCTTGGTTTCGCTGTTGTTGAAGACGATGAAAGGGTTATTAGAAGCAAACTCCGAAAAATTGGGGTTTGCTTCAAAAACAGTCATGGCATCCTCATCCATGGTTATCCATGCCTCAATCCCATCAAAACCTATTTCCTTGAGAATAAAAGAGGAACCAACATAACCACCTTCACCGGAACCTCCAAAAAACCCGGTCGAAACGGGCTTTCCTAACCCGAACTCGAAGTCATTGAAACCAAACCCAACCCAGCTCGAACAAATCAGAGGCTCTTCATCACTACTAGCGCCAGCATACCATTGATTCGGATCCTTCGACATGGCATCAAGGTAGTTCTCGCTGATGCTTTCGACTGCTTTCCGTAGCATCGCCGCCAAGTCCTTCAATGACGGCGATGTGGTATCTTTACAAGAGATGATCGGGGTGGATGTCAGGTTCCCGGCCAAGTCCTTGGACAAACGTCGACCCATTCGGGACCTTATGTTGACTGAGTGTAAGAAGTGAAGCAGTTTGGGAGATGCTGCATCGACATCTTCCAAATGAATGAACCCACTGCCTCGACTCGGCTTGGGTTCTCGAGTTTATCGCTTCTTGCGGCTGATTTCAGGCTGAAATCGCGTCGCGGTCGAACACAAATCTTCTCAGGCAACTCTTCCTGATCCCCGTTGTTGTTGTTGTATTAGTTTCTGTTAGACAAAATAAATATGAGGTCGATTCATTTGATACGAAACGGTGCATATTAATTAAGATTAAAATAACATCAATACTATTTTGAGATTCAATTAGTGTGGATTATAACTTAATTTAAAACTCTAGTACAAGAGAACATGAATATGCTACATGTTATTTCAAATTGAATTATATTCAAATTTTAGAAGTAAATTTGAATTGAATTCTCCAATGATGTTTGATATACAATGCAAAATTGAATGAAATTAAATTTTTTCATATACACCCTTAGTAGTTTCTGAACATTGTTATCACTCATTTAGTGAAGGAGCGTATCGAATTAGCAACTATTATTATCTTAAACAATTTACTAATTAGGGAACTAAAAAAATGCAGTTGTGTTTAATATCCAACGAGATTGCGTGGTGGTGATGAAAATAAACTTCAACACCATGCTGAATTATTTCCAACCGTCAAGTCATCATTTTTTTCAACCTTTTCAATCTATAAGCTCATATTAATGTGGACAGTTTTGATATTTAGAAAGTATTATTTTTAAACTAACCTAACTCATTTAGTTTAAGTCCGATTTTGATTTTTGATGATCTTTATATAGAAATACTCGTATTTCAAAGACCAATCTAACGAGATCAATGTTGATTTTATTTTGAGGATTTTTTTTTTAAATTTCATCTTAATTCGAGTTTAACATCTTTATTCCAATTTCGATTTTCATACTCTTAATATGGCATATAACTACGTCAAAGTTGCTAATAGCTACGTCTCACACTAGTTGTTAATACCTACCTCAAAGTTGCTAATAACTACATTAAAGTTGCTAAATAACTACATCTAAGTTGCTAATAATTATGTTCGAAATCCCTTTTTAACTACATCTAACTGGATAATAACTACGTTTCCCTCCTTTATATCTACTTTACATCTTCATCGACCATACATACATCTAAAGTTGTTAATATCTACCTCAAAGTTGCCAATACTTACGTCAAAGTTGCTAATAACTACATTTTCCACCTTATATTTACCTTACGTTTAAGTTATTTATCTGCATGTAAGTTGGTAAAAACTACATTTACTTTTAAGTTTTTGATAACAACCCAAAATTGTTAATTTTGATAACTATCTCTAATTTGGTGATACCTACGAAGTATAGTTTTGAGGCAATCAACTCACATGTTTGATATCGAGAAAAAAAGTTCGTGGAAAAACTAAGATTGTAACGTAAAAATCATTCAAATCCGAATTTATATGTAAAGTATATTGATTAAATAAGAAAGTTAGAGGAAAAGATAATAACTAATATTTATAATAAATTAATTAAATAAAAAAGAGTGGGAAGCTACTAAAATGCCCTTTTCAGCCGCTGAAAAACTTCATCACAGGACGATTTCACAATTTCACAAACAAAAAACGAAGTTATTAAAAATTAATAAACGAATTGAAAGCCGGAGTCAAAGAACTGATGGACACTGGAATCACAGAGATCCCTCGAATCTTCCACATGCCACCACATTTGCTAGACGAAGGAGCTTCGTTTTCGCCCGACGATCCGGACTTCATTTTCACGCTCATAGACCTCCAGGGGGTCCGGGGCCGGCCAATTACATGATCCCGAGAAGCGGAAGCAAATAGTCGAGAAAATCAGGGAGGCGTCCGAGACATGGGGATTCTTCCAGATAGTGAATCACGGAATCCCTGCAAACATCCTGGAAATGATGAATGCAGGGACCTGCAGTTTTTTCGAAGAAAAAGTTGAGCAGAAGCGAAAGTATTTTGGGTTTGACGTGGCCAAGAAGGTCAACTACACGAATAACTTCGATTTGTACAGTCAACCTTTTGCGATATGGGGGGATGCCATCCTCTACCACATGAGTCCGGATCCTCCGTTGCCGGACGAAATCCCGGCTTGCACGAGGGGAATTGTGCCGGACTTTACAGAGGAGATGGTGAACTTAGGGAGCTTCTTTTCGAGTTGTTGTCGGAGTCTTTGGGCTTGCCCTCGAACCATTTGAAGGAAATGGACTGCATGGAAGTGGATTAGCCGGGAATTACTACCCGGCTTGTCCCCAGCCGGAGCTCACCCTCGGATCCGTCCAGCATGCCGATTTGTATTTCCTCACCGTTATGCAGGATCAGATCGGAGGCCTTTAAGTTCGTCGGAAGAACCACTGAGTCGATGTGCCTTTTGTTCCCGGCGGTTTGGTGGTCAACGTTGGAAATATTCGGTGATAGTATTTCACATTTGTGGTTTCTGCACTTTGACATATTTGACGACGAACGACAAGTTCAAGAGTGTAGTCCATCGTGTTCGGGTAAAGAGTCTGAGGACCAAGAGTTTCGGTTGCTGCTTTCTTTGGTCATTCATCGTCGACATCAACGAGAATGTATGGACCCATAAAGGAGCTGTTGTCGGAAGACAATCCTCCGAAGTACCAAGAAATTTCGCTTCGAGAGTTCTTCACCCGATCGTACCAAAAGGGTTTCAATGGTAACTCTCTTCTGCCGCAGCTGCAGCTCTGAGAATCTGTCTCTCATGTCGAGCAAGATCACATACCATGCTACGACATGTAGATGCTTGTTACCATGTGTAATTTAGTTTCAAAACAACTTCTATAATAAACCAGTTTTCAATAGTTGATCGTATTCAATGTGTTCATTTAGGGGAAAGGGCACCAAAAGAGTACGTGTGCAACTCGAAAATATCAAAGCAACGTTATGGGCAACACTTCAAAAATCATTGGAGCCATATACTCACTAACCCACAATTGACAATACCCTAAACTTTATACATTCTCTTGCAGATATAATTATGTACCTGAGTCTCACGGAACAGTACCGGATGGTGAAGATTCAGCTTTCACATTCGATTTCGCGCTGCCGTTGCTGGGGCTGCTATCAGGGGTTCCGTCAGCATTTAGCCTGTTCATTTTCATCTGCAGGTCGGCAAGAGAGGCTTTCGAGACTTTCCCTCTAGGGGTCTTCTTTGCCTCGGCAAGCTTGTACTCCAGTTTGTACAATGCACATGAAGCATCGCTGTTTAGGACCTGGTACTCGTACAGATGCCACTCGTGGCTGCTACTAGGTTGTGGGTCCATGTAGTAAGATCTCTTCTGGCACCCCGGACTGATCACCTGCTTCCTCGATTCATGCCACCCACGTCCCTTGTAGTCTGGCAGCGATCTCTGCTTCCTACTTCCAGAGTCATAGGCCTTTCTTGGCTCGTCGAAAAATACCCATTCCCGTAAAGTTTCCTCCTCGAATAAGGAAATATCGAACAGATCTACGAGAGAGAAATAGAGAAATTTAACCGGACTGAGAGGTTGGATTTTTAACTCAATGCATATGGGAGGAGGCCGAAAAAGCCACTAAATTATTTATAATTTACCAGGGGCGTTCCATGGCGACCTTGTACTAGCAGCTCCTACACACTGAGGAATGCCAACCTCCTTCCCCTGTATCTTTGCAGTAAGAGCATCAAATAGAAAATTGTCTTTCATACGAATCCCCTTAGGTCGCACAGTCGGTGGCCTTCCTGGGCCGCCATCACTAACAGCTGCATCACGGTGTAAGCTGCAGCAGTACTCCATGGATGACTCGGATCCTTGAGCTGGTCTGGTGCAATCCCAGAGTGCACATTTCGGACCCATGAAGGCTGAAAGAGGAGGACTGACGTAAGATGGCTTGCTCGATTCGGTTTCCTTCATAAAACCTTCATTAGGATTAATGTCGACGGGCAGCCCATAGTCAAAGTCAATATATTGATCACTGTCAAAGTAGGCACTTAAATCCGAGGGTTTAGTCTCTATACTATCAAATGCATCAAGAAAGCCTCCGGCGGTTTGATCGAGTCCATGAAAATCATGATTCTGAGTGCCAGCGCTTTCCAAGAAACCCTGAAAAGAAAGGATTCCCTTTGTCAGCCAAAATCAACTAGATTGATACGTGACAAATTCTGTAGTAATCCTTACACCGAGTTAGATCTCTACAGTATGCAAAGGAAAGTAGTCAACCTTAATCATTTTATGACACGTTGAAGTTGTGATTTGAAGAAAACCATTATTTACAAATGGTCTAACAAATGCATAGAGTTAGAGATGATGAAATGTCTCATTTTCAATTTGAACGAGATGAAAAGGTAAGGATTTGATTGGTAAGTTTGACCATTGAAGTCCTAAAAAGAAAGATCCCATGGAAGTTGTATAGAGCAAGACCTGCACATCATGCTAGAGGAAATACTTACCAGTTCAACACTCACTTACTGAGCACAATTTAGATGATTATCAAGTGCATAGACAGCTAAGAGAACCAGCACAATTTAGATGATTATCTAGTTCATTATTAGCCAATCTTATACACCAGTGGATGAAGCCTATTATGTAAAAATGAATTCAGTTTCTAGATGAAATAATTCTACTTATCAAAGGAAAAAAAGTTGACTGAAAGAACACACACAAAATGTTGTTAAAGAAAGTCTGAAAGTGTGACAAGCCATTGAATTGCTAAAAGGTGTCTTACATCATGATATGCTGTGAAATCACCAAGAGAATGGCTTTCATTGATTTGCTGTGTACCATGTGGAGGCTCCATAACTGGGAACTGTGTCGGTGCACTGGTAGCATCATCTTCTACATCCCACCGGCACCGTTGCAAGAGCTCGTTCAAATCGTCAGGGAAAGGCCCAATACTACCACCAGCCTACAAAATTTCCATCACCATTGGATTGCAGTGGAAGGTAAACTCGCTCCTCGTCAGACATTGAAAAAATTCACGTTAAAAACAGTCTTAGATATAGATACCGACAAGCGAAGAGGAGGCAGGGGTAGGAGCATCTAGTTCAGTTCTCAATTCGCCGATGCTTTGAAAGACTTGCTCCGCCAAAACCTCAAAATCTCTCTGACGGCCTTCCCTTACAGCAGCTCGAAGGTCAGATAGCCTTCCTTCATGATCATTAACCCAGTTCTTTGCAATGTCCTTGATGTGATGGTGAGACTTGCTCTTCTGGCCGTTCTGCATTGGATTTCTACCCTGCTAAAACCTCCCCCATACATACAACAGTTACCTAATTGAACCATTACAGAATAAAGAAAAAAAAGGAGAAGTTCACTTCGCAATCATGAAGGAGAAACAGATCGAAGAATCGAACATACCGGTCGGCTACTCATCGGAATCTTCTCCGCGACGTGAAGGAAGTAATCTTAAGTTCAGCTGAGGAATCGAATTAGGCCAGCGATTGGAGGAGAAACGGCGAAACCCTAATCAAAGCATTGGAGTTGATCGATGGAGATCTAACTGACAGAATGAGAAATTCCGATTCCTTTTAGAAAGCAGGGTTTTTTTTGTCGGGTTTTGGCGGGTTCCGTGGCGGGTCGAACGGGCCTGTTTCAGTAGACTGGTATTAATTATTTTATGGGCCTCCAGGCCTGTTTACGACGCTAGTTTTTACGGGCTAGCTCGGCCAGGATTGGAATCTGCACGGTTGTGCTTAAATTTATTGATTTGTAACGCGGTTAATGTAGTGGTGTTAGGGGCTGCACTTAAAAGGGTAAATTAAGGTTTGATCTTTTATAATAATAATATTGGGAGAGGAGTAAAGTTTTAACTCCGGAACAATTTCTACACTGAATTAATCGGCCAGTTGTCGAATACCAGAATTTACGCCAAAAAAAGTATCGACTATTGGTTAACTACTCAAAAATTTAACTACAAATTGTCAATATAGTCTGGTTGTCAAAATCATATCGGATAGGAACGTCAGATCAATGAGTTTCATGGTATGTGTTCAAACTTATTAAATCGTATGGATTGTAATTGAATCATCATTATATCAAAATAGACGGATAAGAACTTATATATCACAGTTTTCTAAATAGAACGAATCGCGAAAAAACACCCGGCGTGCCAGAAAGAATTATCTCCTTTTGATTTACTATATTTTAAGATAACTGTTTTCATAGTTTTCACGTGTTTCACGACATTTTTACTTAGAAATACATATCCCAATCACACCCTTTTGGACACTTCTTATTATTTGATATATTATCCAAATATTTTTTGGCATTTTCCAATCATTCTTCTTCAAATATATAATCTCTTTGTTAATGTATTTGTTCATTGAAGCTGGATGTATGGTGAGAAATTACTCGTGAAGAAGGTTACGTAGTGGTTCTTTATGTCGGAAGTATCGTGAGTAAATATGAGAGAGTATATTTATTGATATTGACAACATTTTAAGATATATTCACATATATACGAGCAATACGTATTAATAAACCTATACAGATTTAGAACAATATTATATTAGTGTTGGACACACGGTTTATGACAATTTAATTTAGAGATAGATTGTGCTTAATTGTATCGACTTTTTCTCTTAGATGAGAGTCTTTGGCAAGTAACGACAATCAATAAAATCATATTCGTTAGATTGACCGTTGTTAGGATCCATTAACAAAATTAGTTCCCCAAAATGCATAATTCCAAACTATTTTGTAGCTTTTCATGACCCTGTTTATTGATTAGTCGTTTCAATAACTCTAATAAAAAAAAGATGACCTTTTTTTATATAAATGAAATTTTTATTAAGAGGGTTTCAACGAAAATAAGAGATAAGATTGTAAGTCTCAAAAATTAAAATTATTATCTATACAAGTTCGGAAAACCTAAAGAGTCCCTAGCTCGAATATAAATAAATGGACTTACTAGCTACTCTCAGGCTATCTATCTTTCCAAACCCACAAGCCAAAATGCTGAACTTGGGAGATGGGAAACACGATGCTGAGCTCCTCAAAGCTCAAGCACACATATGGAACCACATTTTCAACTTCATCAACTCCACCTCCTTGAAATCGGCCATCCAGCTAGGCATCCCGGACACCATCCACCGCCACGGCAAGCCCATGACCCTCTACGAACTATCTACTGCCTTGTCCATCAACCCTGCCAAGACCCGCTCCTTATCCCGCCTCATGCGCCTCCTCGTTCATTCCAAATTTTTCGCCCTTGAAAAAGTCAACAACACAGAACCTGTCCACCAACAGAAGAATCAAGAAGAAGAGAAAGGATATGTCTTGACAAGCACTTCCCAGCTGCTTCTTACGGATAACCCGCTCAGCGTGACGCCCTTCCTCATGGCCATGCTGGACCCCATCCTCCTTAAGCCTTGGCACCACGTCAGCGAGTGGTTCGGTAATATTTCAAAATTCGTTAGTGGTCGAATGAGTAAAGATTGGAACTTTAGTGGCTAAATTTGCAAAAAGAAGTGAAATTTTTGTTGTTGTTGTTGTTGTTTTTTCTTTGTGGAACACATTTAAAAATATAACAAACTAATATATCGTTAATAATTAAAAAATATTATTAACGTAACTAATTTTTACTTCGGGTTGTACTTTTTTACTGTGGGCATGATTTTCAGAATTATATCGAACAATAACATCAAATTAATGAATCTTTATTCATAAAAGAAATAAATTTGATGAGTTTAACTGTATATAATTTAACTGATTAAACTATTACAAGTTATAATTGAATGCTGATTGAACTGTAATTACGCTGGAATTGTAGAGCAATTTTCTTAAATGATTTACGGTTTAACCAGTTGGACCGTCTTACTTAACTGGTTGGCCCGATTTGATTTGTTGGTGGCTTAATCTCAACAGGTAACGATGATACGACGCCGTTTGACACGGCCCACGGAATGACGTTCTGGGAGTTCGCCGGGGATCAGCCGCAGCTGAATGGATTCTTCAACAACGCTATGGCCAGTGATGCCAGGCTGGTGACCACGGTGTTGGTCAACGAGTGCAGGAGCGCTTTCGAAGGGTTGGGGTCGTTGGTTGACGTCGGCGGTGGTACGGGGACGGTGGCAAAGGCTATCGCCGGTGCTTTCCCGGAGGTGGATTGCACGGTGCTTGATTTGCCGCACGTTGTTGATGGGCTGGAGAACAGCGGGAATTTGAAATTCGTCGGCGGTGATATGTTCGTGGAGATTCCGGCTGCTGACGCCGTCCTATTGAAGGTATAAATTAAATAACAGTTACCGATTAACTGGATGAGCGAAGGTTGGAGTTTCAACCGGGGAGGAATGGTTAAAAGCATGTTCATGGAACATGGTAACATAACGAACAAAGAAATTTGACATTCATGACTCGTAATTCATATTAACTTCACTTTGTTTAACGAACTAAACAAATCTGGCACATAAGATTGAAGGTGCAGAAGTTCCTGACGAATTCGAGATGCGACCCTAACATGCAAGTTGAGGCAATTTGTTATTCATGGCTGAAAATCATGCATACAAAGATATTATTATTTTTTCTATCCTGACACATAAAGATATGCAGGATCTGACATCAAATCTTTCGTTGATAATAATTGAACAAAGTTAAATAATGATATATTATTCGTTTTGGACCAAGTTTGGAATTTAGTCTAAAAAGGATATTAGGATTTTTAGAAAGATTATGGGCGGTTAGATTTCATAAGTTTTAGATCTAACGATTTTCATAACTGATTATGTAATATTTGAAATCTGAAGACTAAGATGGATATTAATCAAGTCATCTCCCCCCAAATTCCTCAATTACCCAGCTTTCTCTCCTGATAGCGATTTCGACAACCGTCTTCACAGATCCCCTTTCTTCAATTGATTTCGCTAGATTAGCCGATAAGCTGAAGTCCAAAGCTGGAGATGTCAATAGATAGACCAGTTACAGATTCAAAGCTCCGATCCACCTCCATGGCAGCCATTTTCGAAGCCAACTCGTATCGAAGCTTGTTCGCAACCTTACTCTAAGACAGTTATGGACGATTCTGCGACAAGATTCAAATCTGGAAGGTAAATGAGGTAGAATAGACACCGGAGGGAAGTCAGATTCGATCCAGATCTGCCCAACCATGGCAACAACTCTTATTCCTCCAAACCTAAATCCACTTGCGGTTAGCTAGTCAATGTCCTCGACCAACCTCCTCCGGCGACCTCCTCGCCTCAGTCTTCAACTACAAGGAGATATACAAAAATAATAAAACTAAAATAATGAGAAAAAATACAAAAGAAAAATAAATTTTAAATGAACATTTAAAATTTCCAAAACTACCCTTTCTGCTTTGTATCCTAAAATTCCTTGAACAAAAAATCTTAGATTTATAACTAAAAGTAAATTGAAAAACAATTGTTTGTCTTTCACTTTACTTTCACACATCAAACACTAAAATAGGCTATTATATCATTGATAATTCATCTCGTTTGTATTTTATTAGTGCAGTTTAAATGAATTTTTCCGTAGGTTTTTTTTTATGAATGATTTTTCCGTAGTTTTTACATTCGATATATCGACTAGCTTTTTATCGTTTATGATATTGCAGTGGATACTACACGATTGGAACGACGAAGAATGTGTGAAGATCCTGAAGAAGAGCAAAGAAGCAATCCAAGGGAGGGAAGGAGGAAAAGTGATGATAATCGACATGAAAGTCGACAACCAGAAGGCGAACGACGAGTCCATCGAAACCCAGCTCTTCTTCGACATGCTGATGATGATACTGGTGACGGGTCAGGAGAGAGACGAGAAGGAATGGGCTAAACTGTTCGTCGATGCTGGCTTCCGCGATTATAAAATCACTCCTATCTTGGGCTTAAGATCCATCATCGAAGTTTATCCTTGATCATTCACGTTGGATGTGATCAATGTGTGTGCGTTGGATTATGAATAAGTACCAAATCAGATATATGTAATCATGAGTTGTTTTTGTGTCATGTGTGTCTCTTTGTTATGTGATGACAAAGGTTTGGTGTGAGTCTTTTGAAACGGGTGATCAGTGTCAATAATTGTTGTATCTTAATAATCCAAGTTGTTGTGAGAGAATTCTGATGGGCTTTATAGTATTCATTAACACGCCCCTTCAAATAAAAACTCTCAAAAGAGCTGAGTTTTGCACAGGTTCATACGGTAAGTTCAATTATTAAAAAATATCAAGTTGATAGATTTTATAGTATCAGGAAATTAGAAAACCATTATCTTGCACTATAATTCATAAAAAAATATTTGCCAATAATGAAGAAAGTCCAATTTGTCAATAATTGAAGGCTCCACAAGATAGCAAATCACATAATAGAGTTAGTACAACTGGGTGTACACTGTACAGTCCATTATTTATGGTGAACATACATTATTGGTTTCAATAAAAAATATGATAAGTGTTATCTCCGACAACATAGATGCTGGATTGATTATCCTTTTGTTAGTTTTTGTGTTAGATTACATGTTATAGTCTTCCTTTGGATGCTTTGTTCGTTTGGTTTCTTATTAACCAGTTTGGTTTGGTTCTTTGAGTTTTATTAGATGAGTCACGATATGGAAGAGTGTTATAATACGGAGTCAGTTAGTTGTAAGGGTAATTATTTCTTTCGTTGTAATTTGTTGTACGGATTGCATGCACAAACCGCTTCAAGGGTTGGAAGGCGAGGGTGATTCGGCTTCAACGTCCCCGGCAGCGGAGGAAGTCGGAGAGTCAGAGGGGGCACCTCCGTCGCTAGAAACTCCGTACCCGGCAGCTTCTTCCTCGCCGGTGAATTCAGAACTCGTCGGAGAGGGGGCGGGGGCCCCATCGGGAGATGGTCCGGCGGCGAAGAGGTCGTCGGGGTTGATTATGTCGTCCAACGTGGCAGTTCCGAAATTGTCGCTTCCCAGCTTTGATTCCTCTTGGACCTTGTCTTCGCCGCCTCCGCCGAAGAACCTCTTCATTGTTTCCATCACTGACGGCGTCTCCTCCTCGGCGGACGACACGGCGGCGGAGGCCACCAGTACCACGGCCACCATCAAAGCGCTCAACCACACACTCTTCATGATCAACTTTCCTTCCATTTATGTTTGTTTTGTTTTTTCTTTCTTTTTAATTATAATTTCTTGTGTTCGTTGATAAATTCATTTGGTAATTCCTCATATAGATGTAAAAATTTGAGTTAGTTTTTCTTTTTTTTATACTATTTTGAGGAAGTTAAAATTACTGGCTGTAAATTAATCAAAATATGTGGAACTGTTTTTCTAATTTTAGAGCTTACTGTATCGTGAAATTAATTAGGTGTGTAACTCGTTTATAATTTTATAGAATAGCTTTTTTCAATGTTGGGTTACGTTGGTGTTTTTTCGATTCGTTCACCATCGAGGTTCTAGTCTCCTTAACTATTTGGTCATCGACTCTAAATGCAGGTTGCTCGGTACATGTGCACTAAATTTGACGATTAAGCTTGGTGTAGTTCTAGATTTGATCCTAAATTTTGGTCTAGTTACAAACTAATTCTTAACAAAAAAATAACGTTAAAATTTACATTTTAATAATTTGGACCTATGAACATAGGCGGATTTAGCAGAGCTGCGGTTCACTCTGGTTTTGGTGAAGCACATTAAACTTGGATGTATATTTTTCGTTATTTTCAAAATTCGGTTCAAATCAATTTTAAATTTAACTAAATATTAGATCATATCGGAACAAAATAGAGTCAAACAAAGTTAAAAACAAGAATTTCTTATCTCACTCTGATAAATAAGGCCAGTTTTACTACCTTTAATATATTTATTTAAAAACAATTTTAATAGTCTCCAATTTTTTTTTTCTCTAGGGTTTTCGTCCTTCCCGTCATCGGTTAGAAGCTAATATTCTTTTTATTGAGAAGTTTGTGATGACAATGTTGATTGCTTTCTCTTATTGTTTCGTTTTTTTCCTTACGGCCGACTCCTTATTTATTAAAGACACGATTAGAGTTTTTAAACGAAAATCCATTGGTAACATAAATGTGTTAGCATTTACTAATTTTTTTATTTATGTCGTCGTGTTTTACTTATTATAATTAATACTCTTCTTAATGATTTGTTTGATAAAATGCACATCTTTGGAAAAAAAATATAATAATATAAATAGCCTCTTTTTGAAAATATAATTCCCAAATTTATTGATAGTTAAAATAAAAAACATTTTCCACGATAAAGAACAGTACCAAAAATGTTGGGAAGGAAAAGTGATCTTTATTAGATATCGTAATTTGGTTACATTTACCAATTCAAAACACTATTTCTCTCTCCGTTACATTTTTTTTTAACCATCGGAACATGAAAACTCGTCGTGTAGCACTATAGAATTACAAGATCAAGAACCGGCGGTGTTTTTAATTCGGAACAAGTTCATGCATATGCATAAACCACTTCAAAGGTCAGAAGGCGAGGGTGCTTCGGCTTCAACGTCGTCTTCCGCAGAAGTCGGAGACGCAGAGGGCCCACTTCCGGCGTCATTAGAAGGTCCGTACGCGGCAACTTCTTCGGCGGCGGTCGTGGGAGAGGGGGAGGGGGCGCCATCGGGAGATGGTCCGGAGGCGGCGAATAAGTCATCGGGGTTGATGACGTCGTCCAACGTGGCGGTTCCGAAATTATCGCTGTCCAGCTTTTTATCCGCGTGGACCTTGAACTCGCCGCTCAAGTACATCTTGAACGTTTCCAACACTGACTGCGGCGGCGCCTGGGCGGACGACACGGCGGCGGAGGCCACCAGTACTAGGGCCACAATCAAAGCGCTCTTCATGATCAACTTTCCTTCTATTATTTTTGTTTTGGTTTTTTTATTCTGTTTTATTTATTTTTTACTTTTGTTTTGTGTGTTAATAAATTCATTTGGTAATTCCTTATATGGATGAATAGTTTTGAGTTGGTTTTTACTTTTTACTATCTTTAGGAAGTGAAAATTACTGGCTGTAAATTTATCAATGGGTATAATTTTTTCTAAGTTTAGTGCTTAATGTTCCTGAATTAGGTGTTTGACTCGTCTATTATTATAATCTCAACTCCACCCATAATTAAATCTCAATAACTTAAATTGACAAGTATGCAACAAATTAAAAACCATTAAAATACGAAACAATAAGTTTTTGTTATAAATTTTTTTTATACCATATAAAAATTGTTACATTTCTATAACTAGTTATTTAATTATTTATAGTTTTATATTTTTGATAAAATATAATAAAGTCTTTGGAGAGCAGCAAATTATCAAGTACGTGGACCCGCATGGATATAAATTATAAAGTATAACCATGCAGCTGCCGGCTGCGTCAACGCTTTTTTTTTGACTAAGTACTGCCTCCGAAATTCTTATAGATACGAAAACCATTTTTTTTGGATCATTCCATAGTTAATTTAATGGTTAATAATCATTTTTGTTAATTTTAATTTAAAATTAAAATTTTGTTAAGAATTTAAAGAAAATTATTTTTTTTCTCCTTTTTCAGTTTTTTATTCTCTCAACTCTTTTCATATAAATTGAGTATAATAATGACATAAAAAGATGTAATAATAACATAACGTTAATATAACACTTATATATGAAGTAGACATAATGAGCCTATTAAAAAAATATAATATGGCTCATAAAGTGTATATAATCACAAATATAAAAAAGTGGTATACTTGACATAACGTTGATGAATTCAACTACTTATAAGTAGGATGTAACAACGGCATAACAAGCCCGTAAATTGGTCGTATTATCGGCACAATAACGTGCTCGTACAATGACCACACTAATGTCTATTTTTTCAAGTTTTTTTATTCCAAAACCACCCCATTTAAGTAAATTCGTTTGACTCCTCTCGTGAACGTTCAATATTCGTCTAGCTTCCATCTACTGATACTTCTTGATGTCTTGTTTGACAAGATTATAGTACATTAAATACAGAAGATAAGAAGCAACGGTTAGTCTCCCGTCATTACTCCATTTGGTTGACTCCTCGTCCCATTTTCATAAATAGAGTCTGTTCAATTTTGAAACTTAATAAATCAGCCACTGCGTCAAACGTTCATTTATCCACTGCTTATAAGTATTTTGTTATTTTAGATACGACTCAATATTTTTTTATTTCAAATCAGTATTCGATACATATGAATAAAAATTTTGGCTAAGTATATACTCGCATTTACTATTACAACTCGCTTTACCTAAAACTAACAGAACACATGTTTTATTTTGTATTTTAACTTATTATTTTAATTAAAAATAATATTCGTAAATTGATTACTCGATATACAAATTTTGTTACGGATGAAAGAAGGTAGCAAAATGGTTTATTGCACATGCACAAAATTAAACTAAGTTGTTGTGGTGCATGGCTTAGTGATGGATGGAGTTTACCCTACTTTCAAATATTCAATAGATTGCTCTAATGAGATCGTTAATTTTCCTAGGGTCTTTCTACTTTTATTACTCAAATTGATTAACTAATTAGTCCAAGTAACAGCTTTGTGGTTATTTTGAAGATTGTTTTAAGTAACCAACTAATATCTAGAAATCCAAATCAAAGGAAAAATTCAAGAGATTGAGAAATATGGAATGAAGGTTGCTCGGATTCGAATCCACTAAAACTAGCATTGTGTGGATGAACGACAAGTTATCTCGATTATTCAGGTTATAACAGTTTGGCAATTTCATATGGTAATCTTAAATCACTCTCGCGCCTCTAAAGATCTATTTCGCTTAATCGTAGACTCCTCTTTCGAGCTAATCTACACCTAAACAAAATGCATTAAAAGTGTTCGATGAAATGTCACATTGATAAACGGTGCAAAAAGCCTAAACGATTCGTTCCTCTCTCTCGAGCTAACGAATAATTTAGGGTTCTTCCTAAGCGACCTATCAATCTATGTTCCTCTCGGACCCACAAATCAATGTCGATGATTCAATCAAGACGGTCAGACAAAACTGAATCCGAATTTAGATTTTAGCAAGAACACACGATAATCCAGAATAACATCGATAGCAATATAAAAGGTTTAGAAACCCATCATCCATAAAAAATTTAAGTTAAAGTTTCACCTAATCCAAAAAATACAAAAAGTTTAGCCGCTCATGGTTTCGGAAAAATAAATCACAAGAGAAGGGAAGAAAAATAGGAGAAGACGACACGTTCTTCGTGGAAATTCTAATCTTCGACCTGATGATTCGTTCTTCGCCAATTGTGGTCGATTTTCTCGTTTCAATCGTCTCTCTGGAACCCTAACTCTCTCCAAGAGCTCGAAAATACATGTATAATTAAATATATCTCGTCCATAGGGGTCTCGGGGGTATTTATAGGCTTCTGGACCAAGTTAGAGAAGGAAAAAGACTTGAAGACCGGTCTGGCGTGTTCCTTATGGAGCACGACGTGTCCCCGACGGTGTTCCGTCTCTGTAACTTTCTCGTGCAATTCCAGAGGAGGAACACGCCTTGTTCCTTCATTATACGTAATTTGACCATAGCATCAACATAAAAGTACATAAAAGTTGTAGACAATCAAAATATCTTTCCAACGCCACTGACTTTACATCAATTGGACTTCCGAGCGATGAGTTATGCTCAAAATACTAAACAGTAACGTTTTCTTCCCAAATCGAACGTTTTGAGTTGTTCCGGCCTCCCCGTCATGTCTTGATTTATTTTTAAATGTCATATGAGACCTGAAATGCATAAAAAACATACCAAACACCATAACACAGTCCCCAGGACAAGAGAACCAAATATGTACTCAAAAACCCGAATTCGAATATATTTCGATACACAAAAATATAATTTATAACGAAAAAAGATGTATCACTTAAGGGTCCAATAACCCTCCGCCACGTAGCACATTGCTCCTCTCATACTACTATATAAATTCATTCCCCCACTCCAAGAAGCAACATAATCGAGACGGATAATTCAAATAATATTTTTTTTTGCGCCAATTTCTGTCGATTGTGTGAAACAAATGGGAGGCAATTTACTTGAGAGCATGACCGCCGACGAGCTTCTTAAAGCTCAGGCAGAAGTCTGGAACTACGCCTTTAATTACATTGTCACAATGTGTCTTAAATGCGCCGTTGAGCTTCGAGTCCCCGACGCCATCCACAGCCATGGGGCTCCGATGACCCTCTCCGAACTCATCTCCGACCTCCCACTCCACCCTATGAAAACCGACGCCCTCCGCCGCCTCTTGCGCCTCCTCGTCCAGGCCGGTTTCTTCACCGCCGTCAAACAAGAATCAGGTAACTCTTCACTTTTTCAAACTGTTGAAAAAAATAATTAAGGTGGTAGCTCTATCGATTTTTAGTTTGGAGTTTTCAGGTTTTCAAGTAATGACACATTTAAATGCGATAATAATTGACTGTCAATATATGTTTTAATTTTGATTAAGTATATTTGATTGAGTCGGATTTTTCTGTTTTGTGAGTTATTTTAATGATAGATTTGTGTATTAACGATTTAAAAATATTAGGTTCGAATTCAATAGACTCTACGAAATGACACCTTTCGTAATATTTATTATACTTTCTATCTAAAGGTCTCTGCCAAAAAAAACCATATGATATTGACGAACCAGTTTAAACCTTATAATGAAATTCCATTTTTTCATGGATCCATGACTTAGGAGAAAAACGTTACGGTCTCACCCACATCACGATGCTCCTCGTCGACGGCATACCGGAGGCGGCAACGCCGTTCATCTTCCTGCACACGGATCCTAAGGTGATGTCGTCATGGGGGATGCTGAGCGCGTGGTTCCAGATGAGCGACGACCCGGTCCCATACAAGGCCGGCAACGACGGCGTGTCATTTTGGGAGAACCTGGAGAAGGAACCTGAGCAGAAGAAGGTGTTCTTCGACGCCATGGCCGGAGATTCGGAGTTGGTCGCGAGTGTCCTGGCGTCGGAGGATTACGGTAAGGAAATGTTAGAAGGCGTCGAGACATTTGTTGACGTTGGCGGCGCCACAGGAGAGTTAGCCGTCTGGATAGCGAAGGCGTTCCCCGATGTGAAGTGCATTCTGTTTGATGTTCCTCACGTCGTTAAGAATTTGAAGGAAGAAGTCAAGAATTTGGTGGTTGTTGGTGGAGATATGTTCCAGGATCCAATTCCTCCCGCTGATGCCGTCCTTCTCAAGGTACGTATATCTCGTAAGTTTGGACCATGTTACATGGTAGTCACTAGTCATTTTCGACGGGTTTTGATGAAAACTCGTTGCGGAGCACTATGAAATTACGAAATTAACAACCTTCATATATGTAGTGTATTCTGCACGATTGGGACGACGAAAGTTGCGTGAAGATCCTGAAGAATTGCAAAGAAGCAGTGACGTCATCGACGAACGAAAAGAAAGGGAAGGTGATCATCATCGAGATGGTTGTGGATGATGAAGAACTGTCTCGAGTTCAGCTGTGTTTCGATCTACTAATGATGGCTACTGTCAATGGCAAAGAACGAACCGAAGATGAATGGAAGATCCTTTTCGATTCGGCTGGGTTCAGTGGCTACAAGATCGTTCGCGCTTTGGGGCCTAGGTCTATAATTGAAGCTTATCCTTGAGACTAAAAAACGAAGCAGGAACAATGCCGAAAGCAAAAGTCTGTGTGTTTTCTTGATCAATAAGGTCAATGTACCAAGTCTATGGCATCGTCTGTTTGTTTTTATTTCGTATTACATATTGCTTGACGGAGCCACATTGAACCAAGTGGGGATTTACGATGGAGTTATTAAATATGAACCTATGTTTTTGCTGATGCTACAGAATTGCAGTAGATACAGACAAGCAGAAAGGAGTTGAATTTGCTTACTGCTACACATAGTTTAGCTACACTGATAGTAAAGTAGGGAACAAATAAACTGATCACCATAGTTCAGTGAAGCTTTATGTGACTGCATTTGATCAATGCTGCTGGTGAAATTGTGACATAAAGATTGCAGATAGTATTAGATAGATGAGTTTATCTGTTGGTTCACCTGGGAAATGAACGTCTACCATGTAGTCGACCAATGTTCCTTCCTACATCTTCTCTGGTAGAAAACAATCACATTGGTACTATTTTGCTCAAATTCACCTCCTAGAGAACCAGCTGCTGTTTCTTTCCTTATGTTCTTTCCTAGAGAACATAGCTCCACACAACTTAGATGAAGAAAATAAAAACAGAGCATTATCATCTACCCTGTTTCAAGGAAACAAAAAGATGGCAAAGACCTCCAAAAACAGAGCATTATGTGTCCTCTAACCTGTTGCTCAATCTTAGTTCTTTCTCAGTTGTTGCTCGTAGAGTTCAACCAAACACTCAGCAATGAGCAACCTCAGCCTCAACCGAGCTTCCAACACTGAGAACAACTGCTTATTCCGTTTGACAAACAAAAATCACCGATAAATTGGCCATACTTTTTACTCGTCTCTCATCCGCCCAAAAAGGGCAAAAGAGCTTTCCTTTTCTCAAGAGCCTTTGCTTTGGCCACAGTCACAGAGGCCTGAGTACCCAAAACTCAGTGTTATGGCCTAGCCTTCACTCTTTCCTCCAGATCAACTCAAATCCTCCTCCCCATCCAGTACCTTCAACTCCAGCGTCGTCGGAACTTTCACCAATCACGTCATATTCTCGTCGTAGATTTGCTACCGTTCAAGATTGCGAGTTCGGCAACATCATTCAATGATTACAGGATTGGGGTTGATTTGGCCGGGCTGCAGTCGAATAAGTCCGTCCATGCTGATTTGAATCTGAAAAAGTGGTGAGCACATTCAAGCTTGGGCTGATTACGATTCCGGTCAGAAAGGGCCGATATTGTCCACTTTGGTCATAGCTAATCCCTTACGGATTTGATTTCGTAACAGTAACTTCTCAGGAAGCCACCAAGGGAATTTATATCTTCTTAATCTGTCCAGAATTCACATCTTCTGGGAACCCACCGAATTATGGGTTATTTGACAGTGATCATCTTTCTTTTTTCCTTAACCATCAGATTAAGACAATAATGAGACACATAATTAAAATAATAATAATATAAATATGTTTTGTTGTTAAATTTAGAGTTGTAAACAAAGCAAATATAAAACTTATTCAACTCGATCAATAAAAATACTTTATGTGACACAGGATACCGATGCTTTCTGGGTACGTACCGAAGCGCTCTTCCCTATGTATAAATTCATTCCCCCACTCCATGAAGCGAGATAATTGAGACGGATAATTCAAATAATATTTGCTAATTTCTTTTTTTGCGCCAATTTCCGTCGTCTGTGTGAAAACAAATGGGAGGCAGTTTGCTAGAGAGCATGACCGCCGACGAGCTTCTAAAAGCTCAGGCACAAGTCTGGAACTACGACTTTAACTACATTGTCACAATGTGTCTTAAATGCGCCGTATTTGATGTATTACATATTGCCGACCGAGCCACATTGAACCAAGTGGGGATATACGATGGACTTATTAAATACAGTAGATACAACCAGAAAGGAGTTGAATTTGCAAGTCTGATGTAAGCTAATGACCGTGCAAGTTCACCTAAACCCAACAAGCAACTGATATCATGATTTCAAGGTGATCAAATTCACAAGCATTATTGAATATTATCACTGAACTAAACAAACAACAGTTCATATGTTCAAATGCTACACAACGTTCCATTTTACACAAAACACTGGGAATGTCAAACAGCTGGCTTACAAGTTACAGCAGAACAAGAAGAAACAATATATCACACAGAAAGGACAACCCGGGAGAGATTCTAGTTACCAAAGCAAAAGGAAGCTGGATTCAGTATCCTAGAGCTCGTCGAGTGGATATACGAAATCCAAAAGGGCGGCATCAGGGTTAAATCTTCCTTATCTTCCTCTGAGTTAACAGTATCCAAAAGCATCAGGGATATCAATGTGGAATCCTCTACGTAAGTAGCTTACAGAAGGGATACTAACTTGGCGAGCAGAATCTGCAGTACGAAAATCGTTCAAAGTTCGATTAGCATGCCTTCCTGATTTGTATAAAAATTAAAAAACCAACCTATCATGGACACAATCACAAGCAAAGTCGAAGTAGTCATCTATCTCAAAACATCAAATATTATACAAGCACACCAGAAAGATAACAACTCGGCGAGCAGAATCTGCAGAATGTAATTCGTTCATTCGGTTTGATTAGCATGGGACAGAATCACTAGCAAATTTGAGGGAGGAGTCACCAATCTTAAAGCATCAGATACTACATATCTGTCTGTTTGTTTCCAGGAATGAAGCAGCAATTCACACCAGATTAAGGAAAAGCCAGATATGAATACTAACATAGAAAGCAAAATCTATATTCATATAGAAATTGTTGATGTAATACGCAACTGCTCAAGAGAGACAAATGCTCTCTTTTAAGGGAAAATCAAAACTTGACCAACAGCAACAAAATTAGAGAGAAATAAAAAATGCTGTCTTTACCAGCTGTTGCAAAGTCGTAACTGGTAATAAACAACATGAACACAGTGCATATAGAAGCAAAAGGGGATGAAATACAGACAAAACTTTCCATTTCTCCATTCAGAACAATCAAGGATGACTCCGCATGCGGACGTTGAAACAACAGAAAGATATGATCACAAAATTTCATCAGAAAGACTATATAAGACAAAGAGACAATTTTTACCATCCACTTGAGCTAGGACGGCTCCCACCGGATCTGGGTCGGTTCAACAAACCCGAATCCGCATCCCCGCCACCAACTCTCCTCGCCCCACCACCGGAAATCGGTCTGCCATCGTTTCCAAACCGACCCGGCGGAGACGATCCGAGATGCTGATTCGAATACTGCCTCGGACTCTGATTCTGATCCGATTCCTTCAAATTCTCCTGCCTTGCGACGAAACCCGGCCTAAGATGCGGCGGAACAAACTTCTCCGGCTTGGGCGATGTTGAAGTCACGATGATCGGAGGATTGACAAAAGAGCCACCGCCGCTGCCGCCTCCGGTTTTTCCAAGCGGGCGGAGGGAAATCGGATCCGAGTCCGAATTGACCCGAGTCGAATCTTGAGCCGGCTTCAACGGGAAAACGAGAGGGGGGGAGGTAGATGAGACGGGTTTGGAAGTGGGTCGGGTCAGAACGAGCATACGGCCATTGGATCTTGCCGTCGTCGTCGAAGAAGAAGTGTGGTGGTGATTCTTGTGAAGATATCCCGTAGAATGGACCCCGTCGCTATGTTTAACACCGTTGGCGTTGCTGCCGCCGCTGATCAGATTCTTCTCGTAGACATTGTTGAAGTTGATCGAGGCGTACTTGTTGGTTTTTGCCATCCACCGTTTCGATCGATCGATCGGATCTTTTTAAAAAAGGAAGCTTTTTCTTCTGGTTCTCTGTTTTCTGAGATTTGAGGATGCAGAGGAAGGAAATAAAAGGTTTTTTCTTTTCATTTTTTATATCTTTTGATTTTATTCTTAGGAAACGGAAAATTGGGAGATGGCGGGTTCTGATTGGTGGGAAAAATATGAGGTGGGGGCTAGGCGGTGACGTGGTAGAATGTGATTGGATGGTATTTGGAGGAATAATTGTCTTTTTTAATCGTTATTGTTTTCTTCTCTGGCCACACTATCAACCGATCACATATTCAACCGGTTCGATTTAACCTCACTCAAATTTCGAAATTTCCAATCCAAACCTCATTAGGATAACCAACCCTCCAATTGTAACAGATAAATAAGTCTCAAAATTCATAGCGGTTATCTCGACTTTTATTAGTCGTCGTCTAGGTTATAATCCAGATATGTAACGACAATTTGTCCCGATCGGTTGGAGGCTGGGAACTTGTTGTCAAGGGAAGGCTTCGATGACAGATCTTGAACCCAACACTAGCGAGATTTTGTAGTGGGAGAAGCCAGCAGGGGAGAAGATCTTCTTCCACTGTTTTTCGGTTCGTTCTTTGCCCTTCATAAAGGTCATCATGAAGAGGTCGAGGCATAGCTGCACTTGTCCAAAGTTAGGTTCGCCAAACCTCTTCTCGTCGACTACCATGTCTATGATTATGAGCTTTCCGATTGGTTTGCCATCTTTCGATGATGTGATTGCATTTTCATAAACCTTGAGTATCTTTATACCATTTTCCTCGTCTCAATCGTGGAAAACCCACCGCATTCAAGTTCATCCAATGACATATTAGATTATTCATCAGTCAAAAGTTACTATATGTGAAAAAAAATTAATGGTTTAATGTTATTGACCCATAAAATCATCAGAGACATAATGGTTAAATGTAGAGTCCGGAGTCCATCTCTATTAATGCCAATTTCTTCGAGTGAATCACAATCAAAAACTTCGAGCCTCTTTAAGTTGATAATTAAGATTGTGAACCCGAAACTTACTTAATTTCCGAATAAGTGCTAGTATTGGGATTCCCACTAGTATTAGGGTTTTGAGAAGTTGGAGCTAGCACTCAAGTTCACTAAAATTAGATTTTTAGTATTTTCCAAAATGCTTGTAAGAAGTTAGTCAATTTAAAAAATTTCAAAACTAAACATAACACCATTATTGTATAGTTTCAGAATTTTATTTTACTTTATTTGGCTATTATTTAAAAGGATAAATATAGTGGAATTTGGATTTTTAGCCATTTCCAATGTACGAGCTAAATTTTAGTTAATTTGAAAAAAAAAATCAATTTCCAGGTGAAAATTATCAGTTTCAGTGTGTGATAACCCATGGAAATTGACAATTTTGACATGAAAATTGAAATTTTTTAAATCGGCTAATATTTGACATGTGTGTTGGAAATGATTAAAAAATTAAATTTCACTATTGTAACCTAGGTAAATAATGACAAAATCAAGTTAAAAATCAATTTCTGTTATGTTACGTTAATGTTAGAAAATTTTCAAGCTGACTTACTTTTTGCATGCATATTGTGAGAAACGTTTAGAAATCTAAACTCAATTTTTTGATGGTCAAACTTAAGAGTCTATTGGTTGTATGTTCATATATATATTCCTCTCATGAGGATAGTTGTATGATTAGATGAGATATGTTTGATAAAATAAACGATTATTATATGGTTAAACGACTTCAAAAACATGCAAATACTCACGACTTGACTATTTTGCTGCCGGTAGTCATGATTTGATCGAAACATGACTATGTTAACCTTCTCGTTGATCATGCCGCAGATGATTCCAAAAAACTGCAACATTTGCTTGACTCGCGAATAGCTAGATTAGGTTGTTTAAATATTTTCTTAGCTAGAAAGGCCCGTCTAGCGCGCAATTAGCCTCTATGGCTCTATTGATAGATCCACCAGCACATTTTTTCACCGAATTACTAGCACGAATGTTACATACAGAAAATAACATTTGGAAGATTCGAGAACGCATATAACCCGACCGAAAAGTTACAAGACCTATTACATATATTAGTTCAAAAGAAAATGACCATTACAAAACCGTTTTTAGGTAGATTTAATTTATAAATCTACCTAAAAAAATAGAAATGTAATGGATTTTATTCCAACCACAAAAGAAATTAGAAATGTAAAGTCTAAGGATAAGCTTCAATGATAGACCTAGGCCCCAAAGAACGTACGATCTTGTAGCCACTGAACCCAGCCGAATCGAAAAGGATCTTCCACTCATCTTTGGTTCGTTCTTTGCCATTGAAAGTAGCCATCATTAGTAGATCGAAACACAGTTGAATTTGAGACGGTTCGTCGTTGTCCACCACCATATCGATGATGATCACCTTCCTTTTCTTTCGCTCGGTCATCGCCGTCGTCGACACTGCTTCTCTGCAACTCTTCAGGATCTTTACGCACTTTTCATCGTCCCAATCGTGAAGAGTCCACTGCAATGTACATGCATATATGTTGTCGGGTCGGTAAGTTTGGGCTGAGTTACATATAGTAGTTATGTTATGTAATATTGAAATGAAGGTTATTTGTCGATAAAAACAACCAATAGCGGAACCTGAATGATCCGATGAAATTTCAAGTTTAATTTAAACATCAATTTTTAATTTAATAAAATTTGATTTTGAGAATTTTGCATAGTATACGTTGACCACTTTTTAGAGGGCAGCAGTTTAAATTGGCCCAATCCTAGTTTTTAGTTGGGTCATCGAGATTATTTCACAAAAATTTATTTTTATTCACGCACATAATCTATTTTTTATACAAATAAGTTTTTAGGAAGAAACATTATATTTCTACTCTCTTACTAACCAACCAAAAATTTCACACTTTTTTATCCATTGCCTTAAAAAATAACCTATATACGAGAATAAAAACAAATCTGACATAAATAATTGATAACTTATGTGAAAATTTAGAATTTGTGGTTATACGGTAAAACAACAATAACCTTTTTATTATAGGAGAATTTTGTTGTCTCGCTAAAATACAAAATTATTTATTTCACCATTCACATACAAATATTATATTTTTATATGGATGATCAATTACATAGATACATTCACTTTCTTTTTTTACATATTTATCATTTATTCATATCGCATACAAATATTATTATTTTTTAATTAATTTTTTCACGCGTTTTGATAAAATAAAATGTGTGAGTTGTTTCAGATAAATTGGTGAGACAAAAGACTTTTATTCCGAATTTTTAACATTACCTTGAGAAGGACAGCATCAGCGGGAGGAATTGGATCCTGAAATATATCTCCACCAATAACCACCAGATTCTCAACCTCGCCGTCCTTCAAATTCTCAACAATGTGAGGACGATCAAACAGAATAAACTTCACATCGGGAAACGCCTTAGCCATGGCGACGGCGAACACCCCCGTGGCGCCGCCGACGTCAACAACCGTCCTGACGCCTTGGAACACTTCCTTACGGTAATCCTCCGACGCCAGAACACTAGCTACCAACTCTGAATCTCCGGCCATGGCGTCGAAGAACAGCTTCTTCTGCTCCGGATCCTTCTTAAGATTGTCCCAGAACGACACGCCGTCGCTGCCACCCTCGTAGGGGACCGGGTTGTCGCTCATCTGGAACCACCAGCTCAGCATCCCCCATGACGACACCGTCTTGGGATCCGTGTGGAGGAAGATGTGCGGGGCCGCCGACCCCGGTACACCCTCGAGGAGGAGCCTCGTTGCCGGGGTGAGACTGTAATGTTCTTCTCCTAGTCATGATCCATGGAAAAGGAAAATGGGTTGATTAAGCTATGCATTGATTTTTTTTTTTGTAAAATGGGTTGATTTTGATATAAAATAAACCGAACAATTCAATGCATATTTCGGTTTCCAAACTTCCAAACATCAAATAGAGTTTACGCTATTTATGCAGTGATTTTTCGTTAACAATGAAACTACGAGAAAAAAAATATAATAAATACAATATTGAGTGGCCGCTAGAGGCATTAGTTTGGGGTTCAATAATCGCTTATATTGCGCCACGTAGGGGTGTATTTGTAGGGGGTTTTACCAAAACATGACCCTTAAATATATGATTTATTAGTTGATTGTGAGTGATAATTAAAATAAATTTAGTAGATCATTTATTTCGAACTTAGACTAAACAAAAAAAAGGAGAGTATTAAGTATTAACATCAAATATCACTAATTAAGTCATATTATAAAAATGTCCAAAATTTTACATAAAATTTAGTATTTGATACTAATGCAGTCGAAATTCTCTCATTAGCTCCTTTTAATCCCGTCCCTAACTCACTGAATCGGAGTTAAAATTGCACCGAACCAGATTGGACCAACAGTCTAACCCATACTATATTAAACGTAACCATGGTGCAAAAAAAAGTTACCTGGTCCTTGTTTGACGGCGGTGAAGAAGCCGGCCTGGACGAGGAGGCGCAAGACACGGCGGAGGGCGTCTGTTTTCATAGGGTGCAGCGGGAGTTCGGAGATGAGGTCGGAGAGTGTCATCGGCGACCCATGGCGGTGGATGGCGTCGGGGATTCGAAGCTGGACGGCGCATTTGAGGCACATTGTGACGATGTAGTTGAAGGAGCAGTTCCAGACATGTTCCTGAGCTTTAAGAAGCTCGTCGACGGTCATATTCTCCAGCAAATTTCCTTCCATTGAGTCCGGTCAAAGCTAAGTGTACGTCTCTGGACGATGATGATGTTGCCTCTTGCAATGGGGGGTTGAATTTATACAACTATTGAGAGGAGTAACGCCATGCATGCATTGTGTCACCGCCACCTTTTTTGAACGAGCTTTGGGGCTAGAGGTAGGCTTGGTAATAAATTTTAGATGACAATTCACACAAATTTTTGTCTGCTCCTTTTCTTCTCGATTTGGCTATTTTCATATGGTCGTCTAATCGTCACTCATATTTATTGTATATTTTTTCATAATTTTTTCGACACATACACTCTCAAATCTTTTCCATAACATTTTTTGTCACGTAACGCGAGTTACTTCTAATAGCTATAAAAAATCAAAATAACTAACTATTATAAAAAAAAATCTGATATGATTATGAAAATATCACGATAGAAACTTAATCGACCGGTATACGGGGTTTGATTCGAATATTTCAATATTTATATATAAACCCTATCTTTGTTCACTCATAACGATTTCAAGTTTGTTCATAGTTTACAAATACCTAATCAATTTATAATTTTACCGTTTCACCAAGTATAATTTAGACATAATAACAGTAATAATTTATCATCTTTTTTTTAGAATTCTGACACACAAAATAAACGAGCCTTATTTATGCCGCCATCACAAAGGGTTTCGATCCTTATAGCTCATTCGACCTCTCTAAACGGAGCCTATAGCTACGCCCATTTTGTGACACGGGGAGCTTTCGGCCTCTAGCAGAAGTTGATTGAAAGATTCATATGAACTCATAAAGCATAGGTGCATGCACACCATGACTTATGTGAATGTTGGCATACCCTTTGAAACAGTAACTATAGAAGCAAATGGACAAAACATTAAAGATCAAGACTAGCCAGGTCATCAGACACGTCAGCAAAACTGATAAGTAAAGATGACCGGATTGAAACAAACATATTTCTCCGATGTTATTCAAAATCAGACACACAAACTACTACTCTTACGGAGAAAATAACATAATCGATTCTCTTTCCTTCGAATGGACTCATTTAGACAAGGAATTTGTTCTGCAATGCTTTCAAAATATGAAATCACGTCGTGCTTTGTTGTAGACGGTGTGCTTTGAACTACTGTTTTGTTATTGTATAAATATTTATGATATTGACTTTCTATTTCATAAATTGTTGACTTTTTGTTATATAGTTAATTTTTTGTATACAACCAAAGGCACCATTTTGGCCAAAATCCTAACTCTGTCCCTAACTTAGATACTAAAACTTAAAATCCAAAATTCAAAATTAAAACTCAAAATTTAAAATTCAAAATTAAAAACTAAATACTCTACACTCTAAACCTCAAAAACCAAAACTCAAAATTGGAACTCAAAATCTAAAATCCAAAATTGAAAACTCAATACTCTAGACTCTACACCTTAAAATTCAAAATAAAAAATAAAAATCTAAAATTTTAATACTAAGCCCAAAACCCAATCATTAAATCCAAACTCGAAACAAATTAATTTAATTATTTCCACCTAAATTTAGAGCCCAAGGTGAACGGTTTTTCCTTCCGCCGACAAATATGACTGTTTTGTTGACTATAATCCGGACTCGAGATGACACGTCACACTTTGAACATATCCAGTGGGCTGTGATCAGTGAGTGGCACATAACGGGCCAGGCCAGCGGGTTGAAAAATCCAGTGGGCTGTAAACAGATACAATCCAATTACTTTTATCACAAGAAACGTTGCTCTAACCAACCCTAATACACTACAGCACTCTACTCAGTGAGTATATTAAGTAATAAGCTATTACCATTAACCAGATATTCCTAAACTTCATTACTCTCCACCGCCGCCTCTTCCTTTCTTCTTTCAACGATGGACGCCGATCAGATAATGGAGAACAGGAAGAACTTCTTCGCTTCCTTAAACCTCTCTTCCGCAATCCGGTTCCGTCCCACCGAGAAGCAACTAGTAGGCCAGTTTCTCCTTCGCAAGATCCGAGGGACGTGCGATCCGGATGACCCCATAGTGGAGGCCGACTTGTACGCTACAGAGCCGTCGCTTCTCTGGGAAACTTACTCGTCGTCTCAAGAACAATCTCATGGTGCTGACGTGGATGACAAGGATGAGATTCTTTACTTCTACACCAAGCTCAAGAGCAAGAAGCTCTCCAACGGCGAGAGGAAGTCGTCCAGGATCGACCGAGCAGTGGCCGACGGGAAAGGCGGCACGTGGCATCAGGAGGCCGTTTCCAAGATCTACGTCCGCCATCATCTCGTAACCAAGAAGAAGAACAAACAAGGTACCTTTACGTACTCTTGTAATATTTTACGGGTACCTTTACGTAATTTTACATGATGATGATGATCACTCCCTCGTGTACATGTTCTGATTTCTTTAATTGATTTTAGGTAGTATTAGTACTGGTACCACTACTACTAGTCTAATGGAGTTCGAGAAGAAGCGGTTCAGCTACAAGAACCCTGAGAACGCCAAGGAGCATGGTTGTTGGATCATGCACGAGTACAGCTGTCTCGAAAAGAGGGCCGGTTTCTCGATTGATTGGGTCATCTGCCGTCTACACAAGAACCCGAAGTACTCTAGAGCCAAATCATCATCGTCGTCGATGTTATTGCCCTCGTCTCCTGATTCTATTCTTGATTATGATCAACATGGTGGTGATGATCATCGTAGTAATCCGAAACGGAGCAAGGTGATTAATAGTGCAACAGATGACGAGCAAGGGAGATTGAAGATGGCGTCCTACTATCAGAGTTTCGAGAGCTGCCTTCAGTGATCGATCGTCAGACTAATATATGGAATATTATATGTAACAGAACTACGTTAGGCCTGATCCTCCGATAATTTTCGGGTGGTACGTAGGCAGCCTGATTCGAGTTGATCGCGTTTCGGGTCCGGTCCATATAAATATTCAAAATTATTTGTACGTCTGTGAATAATTGATTATACCAATCCATGCATGTTGCTGTTGTTCTGATAGACAATTAGATTATAAGTTCTTTTCATGAGTCAATTTTTGGTCGTAATATGATATCCATAGTGGTTGCTCGTATATTCACACTTTTAATAAAAATCGATAATTTTTGTTGGTGTTTTCTATCTCGATGATTTGTCCCATTTAAAATTTTGTTATCTCATTCTGATATGTTATACAAAAATACCAATCAAGTAAACAACTTGGAGGAAGCATTTTCGTGAGCGATCAACCATGAAATGATCGCAAAAAATGTCTATGATCCGGTTCATATCTACATTTTTAAAATCATTTATATCAATAAATAATTTTCGTTATAATCCATAAAATTAATATGAATATTGAAATATCCATCTTATCGTATCTACTCGATTCACCAAAATTATTATTTCATAACTCAAGAAAAGACAAGATATTAGAAGGAACTAAATATAAAACATTTCACCAAAAAACAAATAATAAAAATGCAGATACTTACATTTTCTTTCAATCACTCAATCCTTCTCTCATATAAGGATTCATATAATCAACCAAAATAATTTAAAAAAAAAATACACGAATTAAATTAATTTTTATCTCAAAACAGAGCTCCAGAACAGAGCAATCCGACCCCAATTGCAAAACCAAACCCAACAAAATTCGAGCCAGCACCATTGTCAGCCGCAGTCGGGCCAGTAGGCTCCGAGTCGACCGTCGTGTCGGGCGTATTTTCGTCCGACGTGGAAGGTGTGGTCTTCTTCGGAGCACCACCGGGGGCCGGAGCACCAAACAGCTCCGCAGGCAGCAAAACTCTGTCCACTTGATAAACAGCCAGAGGGAAGCTCTGGCTGAGCGGGTTATTTATTTGGGTCTCGATCACTCCGGTCGAGACGTTGACCTGGTTTCCTTGACCAGTAAAGTTTAGCCCATAAACGCCACCATCTTGGCCCGAGGCCTGGGTCGGGACCGGGTTGGGTACCAGCAGGAGGTTGCTCAGGGAGTAGAATTTGGGTGCCACGTGGTAGAGGACGAGCTGGACCTGCTGTTGGTTTGAGAGCCCGTTGAGGCTGCCCGACTTGAGGTTCTGGAAGGCGTTGTCGGTGGGGGCGAAAACGGTCATTCCCTCCGTGGAGCTGTTGAGCTGGTTCTGGATCTGGTTCCCGACTTGGGTTGTGCCAAGGAGGCGGAGGAATGTGGTGAACTGGTTGCTCTTTTCAAGGATTGCGGTTAGGTTGACCGGTCCGGGTGTACCGGGGGCCGGAGCTGAGGGGGTTTGGGCATTGGTTTGGATTGATAGGATGAGTAGAAAGGAAGTGAGGAAGCAGAGAGAGTTGTACATTGCCATGGCTAAGTTTGTGATGAGTTTTGAGAGTAGTGGAGAAAATTAGGGTTTATAAATGGGATAGAATTATGCCAAGTTGGAAATGAGCTGTGAAATTGGAATTAATCTGACTATGGGGACAAATCAGATCAATTGGCAATATTTTAGGATTATTATTATTATTTCGTGATATTATATTTCACATTGCTCTACACTACGTTTCTTTAATCGAAATTCATTAAAACTCAACGATAATAGTCTCAAAATATTGATGAAATCTTCTTGATTTTTGAATCGAATTTCGGTAAAGGACGCCGAACTTATTCATAATATGCATTTTTGTTATAAGTTGCATTTTTATTTAATTAAGTTGACTTATTTTTTGGAATAATCAATTTTTTAATAATACAAATTAAAAAAAAAATGTCCAAATTGTTGGATGACAATTATCTGCCAACGAATGCTTTGGCTTTTAATAAATAAATAAAATAGCACTATATATAGTTACAAGATAAATTAGCTGTTTCTGTATTGTATCCAACTAGGCCTAACCACTACGTAAATTAGCTGTTAGTAAGCTTTAGGAATGTTAATATATGGTAATAAACCGATTCTATCTTGGTTCGGTTGAGGGTTAGCCGAAACCCTACTGTTAATATATTTTTTTATCCTTTTCGAAATGTTGAAAATCGAACTGCAATCATTTGTCCAACTTATCTGACGTGTACAATAATTAGAAAATATATTTATAAAGGTTATAGTCAGTAAATGAAATTATATATTATACTTGATTAATAGAATTATAATCTGGAGAGAATGATGTGAGTTACAAACAGCATTAACCTAACAAAAATCTTACGACAACACACTAAACTTGATTTTCTACAACAACAACATTATGCATGCATTTATATTATTAACAACAGTATACAAACATATAGTTTTGAATATTTGTATGGACCGGACCCGAAACGCGATCAACTCGAATCAGGCTGCCTACGTACCATCCGAAAATTATCGGAGGATCAGGCCTAACGTAGTTCTGTTACATATAATATTCCATATATTAGTCTGACGACCGATCACTAAAGGCAGCTCTCGAAACTCTGATAGTAGGACGCCATCTTCAACCTCTCTTGCTCGTCATCTGTTGCACCATTAATCACCTTGCTCCGTTTCGGATCACTACGATGATCATCACCACCATGTTGATCATAATCAAGAATAGAATCAGGAGAGGATGGCAATAACATTGACGACGATGATGATTTGGCTCTAGAGTACTTCGGGTTCTTGTGTAGACGGCAGATGACCCAATCAATCGAGAAGCCGGCCCTCTTTTCGAGACAGCTGTACTCGTGCATGATCCAACGACCATGCTCCTTGGCGTTCTCAGGGTTCTTGTAGCTGAACCGCTTCTTCTCGAACTCCATTAGACTAGTAGTAGTGGTACCAGTACTAAGACTACCTAAAAACAATTAAAGAAATCAGAACATGTACACGAGGGAGTGATCATCATCATCATGTAAAATTACGTAAAGGTACCTTGTTTGTTCTTCTTCTTGGTTACGAGATGATGGCGGACGTAGATCTTGGAAACGGCCTCCTGATGCCACGTGCCGCCTTTCCCGTCGGCCACTGCTCGGTCGATCCTGGACGACTTCCTCTCGCCGTTGGAGAGCTTCTTGCTCTTGAGCTTGGTGTAGAAGTAAAGAATCTCATCCCTGTCATCCACGTCAGCACCATGAGATTGTTCTCGAGACGACGAGTAAGCTTCCCAGAGAAGCCACGGCTCGGTAGCGTACAAGTCGGCCTCCACTATGGGGTCATCCGGATCGCACGTTCCTCGGATCTTGCGAAGGAGAAACTGGCCTACTAGTTGCTTCTCGGTGGGACGGAACCGGATTGCGGAAGAGAGGTTTAAGGAAGCGAAGAAGTTCTTCCTGTTCTCCATTATCTGATCGGCGTCCATCGTCGAAAGAAGAAAGGAAGAGGTGGCTGTGGAGAGTAATGAAGTTTGGGAATATCTGGTTAATGGTAATAGCTTATTACTTAATATACTCACTGAGTATAATGTTAGAGTGTATTAGGGTTTGGTTAGAGTAGCGTTTCTTGTAATAAAAGTAATCGGATTGTATCGGCCCACTGTATTTTCCAGCCCGCTTGCACTGGCCCGTTACGGGTCACTAATCATGCCCATTACATGTAACATGTCCCGCATGGAGTGGGCCCTATCCACTTCAAAAACTAAGGTTTGTAGGAGAGCTGTTAACGAGGTGAATCAAACCAAATTATTACAGGATAAGTGTTGACTAGAGTTTGGCTCGGTTAGAATCAAACTCAACTCGCTTAAAAGGCCTTAACAAGCTCGAACTCACAAGCTCAAACTTAACTTAGGTAAGCTTAAACAAAATTTATAATATTCTGAACTGATCATGACTTATATAATATAAATAAATAATTAATCGTTAATAATAACATCATTCATCGTCACATTTTATTTTGTAGATAAAATAAGAACATTCAAACTGATCAAATCCACGAGCCTAAGAAGAAAAGATGAAAATGAGGTATATGATGACGTGGTATAGGTCAGCAAACCACGTGGTGGGACCAAGAAGGTGACCTCAGCCGGCCCCTGAATGACGTGGACCTGGCAGGCGGAGATGTGCCTGTGTTCGTGGGTTACGTGAGCCACGCCGCATCATCGGCCGTCCAAACACCCACTTGGCAGTTTCCCATTAGAATTTAGTAATTAAGTTTGTTTTTTTTCCTTTGTTCTGGAGAGGTTCATTCACCAACACACATTAATCCGTTTCACTTGTCTAAATTAAGAGAATTCATCATAATTAGGGCACCCCAACACGAAGGACTATGAACAGGTGAATCAACCATCATTTTTATGACGAATTTAGAAGAGTTTTTCCGGATCTGATCAACGAGCGTTCTGATATTTTATAAAAGTATGAACTCCTTTTATACGGTCATTATCTAGACGTCTATAAATCGTTACATCGTTAATGTTAGTAGCCATATAAGAGATTATCTGTATTCTGAGGGTTATCGGAAAAATTATTATATATAGAGGTTGATTGATAACTTTTTTAATATTCGGCTTAGTATAGATAATAATTTTATTTTTATAATTCAATAATACTATTTTGGTCCGTTGATGACCATCACAATAATTATTCAAATTGAATGTAATTTTCAAAATTATACCTCCCCGATTGCTTCTATCAAACCTAAACTCATTTTCTTTAAAAAACTAAGAATGCTAAGGTCAGATTCAGCGATAAAAATCAATTTTTTTTTCACAACCCATATCAGCTTTTTTAAAAATTATAATTTTTAGTCAAGAGGCGAATAGCGATCGACACCCTTTCGAGCTTATGTGTTAGCCTAGCTAGAGATGATCGATCGATTGTCTACTATTGTGCTTTGTGAGGTGGCATGGAACTAAAAGTCCATTGTCTATATGACGTAAAGTTGTAACTTTCTAGTACATTGAAACGTCACAGGCTTATCAAAAAAGTCCACAACTGACGCCTCCCACACCCCAACCAATCCTTAGCTAAATAATAATATTATTAAAAATTAATAATCTATCTCTTTCATTATATTATTATTATTATTAGTTTATTACTACTACTATTATTATTAGAGGTGACATGACCACATGACATGATCCACCCCACGACAAGAAAACGACACTACATTTTTCGTATCGTCATTTCCACATCTCTCATTAGTTTATCGTATTAGGGGAGGAAGAAAAGCTTTTACTTTATCGGTCGAATCGGTGAGTCTAATATGTTTAACGGTTTAAATCGCTATAAATGATACTTAAAATATGAGTAAAAAGATTATAATATTATTTGATAGATAATTTACTAAAATGGATCTCTGAATCTGTAATAATCGGCACTTGATACCAATCAAAACTTAAGTTTGAACAATTAAAAGTTGTACAACAATTTGGTCACTATGCCACACATAAACTACACCGTGCCGAATTAGAAATAGATAAATTTGGATAATCATGTAGAATATTTCGGTTTGAATTTCCGACCGTCTTGATCACGAATACATAATCACACTAGAATTGCGTGTCACCTTGGTTGAAAAAGAAAGGAAAATAATGATATAAACACTAAACTAAACACCGCGTTAGCCATGAAAAGCCTCCACCTCCAACCACCGTTGACGCCACATTTCCAAGTCTCCCCCCACCAATATAAAACCCATTTGATCATCAATCCACTCATCATTTGATTCACAAATCTCTGCAACACAAAAAAAAAATGCAGGAGGCAATTCCTTACAAGTCATGGATCCCGCACTACACAACAACCAACCTCCTCCACGCGCAGCCGCCGACGGCGCAGACGACTAACATGGCGGAGCTTGTATCGGAGAACGCGATATTGGAAATGATTTTTCATTTTCCCGCCAAACTTCACACTCTCCAAGCTTCAAGTGAAACGGAGCGTTTCTTCCTCTCTACACCAACGACTAAATGAAACGGAGCGTTCTGTTAAGTGATGAAGATAAGAACAAAACGTCATCGTTGCACCGATCGAACGGCTCATCGTCCTCTTCTCTCGTTCCTCTCGCATTTCGCAAATTCCGTTAGAGCCTCAAGCCCACCTACTCTCTTTCAGCCGGCTACCATGCACATTGTCTTTTAGCTTCTCATCACTTTGTATATGTACCACCTTTCTATCAATGAGAACGTTGAGCCATTTCATTTGAACACAAACGAGTTAATATGGTATCGGAGCGAGGTTAGAATCCACAATGGCGACTGAATATCCCTTAGCCGATCCTTACTACCTCCATGGTAGTGAGCGACGAGGCAATCACTCGTTTCGAGAAGCTCACCACGAGCAACTACACCGATTGGAGCGAGCTATACACAACGCACTTGGAGCAAAGAACAAAGTTGGATTCATCGATGGAAGTATTGAAGAACCGAGGGTCATGGACCCAATGTTCGGCCCCGGACTCGTTGCAACATCATGGTTCTTAGCCGGTTGCAACAATCGGTCGAACCGGGCATCGAAAAGACGATCATGGGATTGAAGAATGCACGGGATGCATGGGAAAGCTTGAAAGCTAGATATGGTCAAGGAGATGTGATCGGGATTGCGGAACTACTGAGCGGCTCTCAAATCCGAAACAAGGTAACCAAACCGTTACCGAGTATTATGGATCAATCATCACTCTAAGGGATGAGCCGAGAAATTATCAGCCCTTGTTCAATCGTGATCGCACCGCAACCGGTCACCTTGATCGTTTGGCAATGAGAAAGGTGTATGTGTATGAAGACACCAACAATGTCATTCACTTCTGAGAGGTCCGAATGAAAACTTTTCCGGCCCTCGAACACAAGTTTTGTTTGGTGATGAGCTACCAAACATAGATAAGGTTGTTCAACGCATGATACAACATGAAAGGCAACTGTATGGAACACAACTCAAAGGCTCTAATGAACCTATGACAATGCTGGCTCCTTCATACAACATCAACTATGCGAGCCGACAAGCCGCTCAACCGGAGGTTTTCGACCAGGACCTCAAAAGGGCAAGAATCTATTTTGCACCTTCGCAAAATGCAAAACCACACAAAGGATAGATGCTTCTTCAAAATTGGCTTTCCACCAGGAGTCACTCCCAGGCCCATGCCACAGCAAGGACCAAGACAACAATATGGTCCTAGACCTTCCTATGCTGCAAATCATGGAGCCTTCAAACCACAGGTTCATGCAGCTTCACAATCAAGTGAAGGAGGCAACATCCAACCGACACAGGATCGGTTCTCCCAACTTATGAATGCCGTGAGGCTCAAGGATCCAGCAGCACAACCAGGCACATCCCAAACACCAGGTTCTCATAAGCCAACTGCACTGATGTACTCAGCAGGCAAGTATTGTTGTAGTAGTTTCATGCATTCCACACCAAATGAAATTATTTGGATTGTAGACACAGGTGCATCAGACCATGTAGTCAGCTCACTCAACCTAATGGAATCGAGCAAACAAATTGATGCTTTGATGATCACTCTGCCTACTGGACGGCAAGTCCAAGCCACTCATTCCGGAACAATGTTGATTAATGACACCTTATCACTACATAATGTTCTATATGTGCCCGATTTCGCATTCAATTTGATATCGCCGGTAGACTAACAGCTCAACAACCATTGAGACCGACTTTCTCTTCCACCCATTGTGTGTTGCGGGACCTATCGAGGAACACCACGATTGGTTTAGTCGAACCGCACAAGGGACTCTACAAGCCGACAACCCGCAAACCCGCTTAGTCACATCGCCTCCACTCAACGAAATAAGCCCTTTGATTTATGGCATTACCGTCTAGGACATGTTTCCCACCATAGAACTCCCTTTCTTAAGAAAATTCTCCCTAGTATAGAAACTTTCCACTTAGCCCCCGTGATGTTTGTCATTTTGCTCGTCAAAAACGTCCGTCTTTCCCTCATAGTGTCTCCAAGACTAAAACTCCTTTTGAATTAATTCATGTTGATCTTTGGGGTCCAAACTCCTGCCCCTCATATGATGGCTATCTCTATTTCTTAACCATTGTTGATGATTTCACACGAATGACTTGGATCATGATGCCGAAACTAAAGTCGAAGCTAGATCATCTCTACAAAATTTCTCGCTCCTATGTCACAAACCAACACAAAACTAGTGTTCAACGAATACGTAGTGATCAAGGCAAAGAATTTTTTATGCCTCTCTTCTATCGGGAAAATGGGATTCTCCATGAAACATCTTGTGTAGAAACACCTCAACAAAACGAAGAAGGTTGAGAGAAAGCACCAACAAATTTTAAACATAGCTAGAGCTCTCAAATTTCAAGCCAACCTTCCCTTGACTTTCTGGTCTGATTGTGTTAAGCATTCTGTGTTTCTAATGAACCGTATCCCCACTCACCTCCTTGACAATAACACCCCCTACGAAGCCTTTCACCATTCTAAACCCAAACTGGAAGACTTAAAAGTCTTTGGTTGCTTGTGTTATGCAAGCACACTTGCTGGACACGAACCAAATTCCGAAAACGAGCTAGAAAAGGAGTCTTCATAGGGTTCACACCTGGAATCAAGGGTTACAAAGTCTATGACTTAGATTCTCACCAAACATTTGTCTCTAGGGATGTCAAATTCTATGAAAATGTCTTTCCTTTTCACACCAAGAAACAGCACCAACCAAGTCTACTCTTCCGCCGATCAAATGCCTTCCTTTGACCAAGACTTCACCGATTTACCGGATACCGGCCACTCCACCAATCCTTCGATCATCCTACACCCGAAACCGAACCACACCCTATCATTCATAGTGAGGATGAGTACATTCCCAAAGACTGATAATGTCAATGATGACGAACACAAGTAATACCGGTGACGGTGAACACAATATTCCTTCCCGAGTCACCACTGCCTCTCAAACCTCTTCTCAATCCCCCGTCCCTCAAAATTCTCCACACAACAAAAAAGCACCGGACATCACAAACCACCCTCCTACCTCGCAGGATTATCATTGTCAGCTCCTTGTGCATCAAGGCAACCCCAACTGTGATGTTTCAAAGGTATGTCCTAATGCACACATAGCTGGAAAGATAGCTCATCCTCTCAATACTGTCTTGTCTTATGATGATATGGATCGTGAACATAAACACTTTGCTTTGAGTATAACAACAGAAAGGGAACCTAGGTCCTATGCAGAAGCTGCCAGAGACCCTAGGTGGACTGAAGCAATGAATCAGGAAACAAAGGCTTTGGAGATTAACAACACATGGGAAGTTGTTGATCTGCCTGAAGGAAAGAAAGAAGTTGGAAGCAAATGGGTTTACAGAATTAAGTATAAATCTGATGGCTCAGTTGAAAGGTTCAAAGCAAGAGCAGTAGCAAAGGGGTTCACACAAGAAGAAGGGGTCGACTATCAAGAAACTTTCTCACCAGTCGTCAAAATGACAACCATAAGGACCTTTCTTGCACTTGCTGCTTCAAGAGACTGGTTTGTACACCAGTTAGACGTGAACAACGCATTTCTTCATGGTGACCTGCATGAAGAAGTCTACATGAAGGTGCCTCAAGGAATGAGAGTAAGCACTGCACTGAAAAGACCAGTATGCAAATTGCTAAAATCGCTATGGTCTCAAGCAAGCATCAAGGCAGTGGTACTGCAAGCTTTCAGACAAACTACAACAGTTAGGCTACACTCAAAGCAAATTCGATCACTCTCTCTTCCCGAAGAATGGTGGTATGTCGTTCACGGCTATTTTGGTTTATGTTGATGATTTGATTGTGGGAGGAAACGACTTAACAGAGATTTTGAAGTTGAAAGAGGAACTACACGAGGCATTTAAGATCAAAGACTTGGGTGAACTAAAGTATTTTCTGGGATTAGAAGTCACAAGAAGTGTGTCGGGAATACATTTATCTCAAAGAAAATACATACTAGAACTACTGGAAGAAGCGGACATGTTGGAGAGCAAGCCACTTGCTACCCCAATGGACTACAAGACACATCCGTCCTCTACGGGTGATGATGAATTCCACAATCCGGAATTATACGGAAGAATAGTAGGGAAGCCGATCTACTTAAACAATACAAGACCGGACATTAGCTTTGCCACTCAACAGGTGAGCCGGTTTATGTCTAGACCCTTAAACGATCATTACAAGGCTGTTACAAGGATCCTAAGATACTTGAAGGGAGTTCACCTTACCGGAATTCTTCTATCTTCTACTTCAAATCTTCGGTTGCGGGCTTATAGTGATTCGATCGGGCGGCATGTCCGGACACCAAAGATCCGTGACGGGGTTCGTGTCTTCCCGGGAAACTCACCAATTTCCCGGAAAAGCAAGAAACAAAGCACCATTTCCGAAGTTCTGTGAGGCGCAGTATCGTGCACTTGCTCATACCGCTAGTGAGCCGCAAAGTGGCTACTCTATCCGCTCTCGAATTCCAAGCAAAGCACTACCAAGCGCAACAATCTTCCGTGATAACCGATCGCAATGCATGTGGCGAGAGAATGCGATCTTCCATGAAAGAACAAAACATATTGAATTGGATTGCCATTTTGTTCGAGAAAAGGTCCAATCCAAGATAATCAAGCTCATCCATGTCCCTACCGGAGTTCGGGTTGCCGATGTTCGACGAAAGCCCTCTCCCCGGCACCATTCAACTACTTAATATCCAAGCTTGGTCCGCACAATCCGTGCCCACCGGCTTGAGGGGGGTATTGGAAATGATTTTTCATTTTCCCGCCAAACTTCACACTCTCCAAGCTTCAAGTGAAACGGAGCGTTTCTTCCTCTCTACACCAACGACTAAATGAAACGGAGCGTTCGTTAAGTGATGAAGATAAGAACAAAACGTCATCGTTGCACCGATCGAACACTCATCGTCCTCTTCTCTCGTTCCTCTCGCATTTCGCAAATTCCGTTAGAGCCTCAAGCTCACCTACTCTCTTTCAGCCAGCTACCAGCTGTGCACATTGTCTTTTAGCTTCTCATCACTTTGTATATGTACCACCTTTCTATCAATGAGAACGTTGAGCCATTTCATTTGAACACAAACGAGTTAATACGCGATCGTCGTCGTATCCAGGAAGGGATGCTGCATGACCCACGTCATCAAGCGGCTGCTCCTCTGTTTGGGAGTCAACCCGCCGGTTTTCGAGGTCGACGGAGGAGACGACGAGGGCAAGGTTTTGAAGGAGCTGCAGGCGACGGCGGAGAAAGATACGGCGGTGGTGGTGCGTTGCCGGCGGTTTTCATTGGTGGGAAGTTGTTGGGTGGGTTAGATAAGGTTGTGGCCACTCATATAACCGGTGAATTGGTTCCGATTCTCAAACAAGCTGGAGCCTTGTGGCTATGATGATCTTTTCGGTTTGTTTAATTTGCCCATTAATCAGAATCGATTTTCAGGGTATTAGCTTTTGATTTTTGTTGTTTATACATAGAGGGTGTTCTTGTTGATTTAATTAACAAATTTATGTTAGTGTTGACTTTTGGATAATATTAATAACTAATGAGAAATTGGGGATGGTCGAAAGTAGGCCTGGTCCGGTCAATTTGAATTTGGATACTTAGAAATTCATTTTTATTTGAAATGGACCGGATTTAGGTTTAAAAAAAAGGAGGTGATCGTGTTCCGGGTTTATCGAGTTAAATTTTGATCAAACCCGGTAAAACTTAGATGTGATATTTTTCGCCCAACTTCAAGGTTGATTAAAGACGTGTCACCTTATGTGTGAAAGTTGGGTGGCTACAATGTCACACAGTCTAAAGTTAAGTGACTGCTCGGATTAACAAAACAAATAAAAGCCCTGGAAATGCGCCGCGTCAGCCTGACCAGCATCATCAAACGACTACCTGAACAGAAAATTAACCTGAAAAATCATCAGACCAATGATCCTGAAATCAAACCCTAGATTAACAATTTCTCATCGTCCGAATCAGTTACCTACAGAAATCAGAATCTTCAATGAGAGAATTGAGCATCGGGGACTCGGCGGAGCTGGAAGAGAACCTTCCGCTCAAAGACCGCCTCAAAGCTTTCAAGAGCTCCAGCTTCGATCCTGACGCTTATTTCACCACACGATGTCAGACCATGAACGAGAAGGTCAGACGACAGGATAAGGAAAAAATAACACAATTAGATCGATTCTGATGAATCAGGATTTTGAAAGGTGTTTGTTTGCAGGAAATTCGTCACCTGTGTTCGTACCTCATCGAGCTGAAGAAAGCCTCCGCCGAGGAAATGCGGAAGAGCGTCTACGCCAATTACGCCGCCTTCATCCGGTAATTTGAACTCTTCTGGGGATTTTGAAATTAGGGCAACTTGTTTGATTTCTGGAAGAACAGTGATTTTTTTTTCAAATTGATTCTGATCGATTTCTGTCAGCTTATGAAGTTGTATGAAGAATTAAGTTAGGTAAATGAACAATCAACGATGGTGGTTCACGATTCAAGTTGTTCGCGAGCAGCTTTTTTCTAGTAATTCGTTTTTGTTACAGGACATCAAGGGAGATCACAGATTTGGAAGGGCAGCTAATGTCCATGAGGAATCTTCTGTCGAACCAGGGGAATCTAGTACACGCACTAGCCGAACAAGAACGAATCGACTCGTTATGGGTTGGTTCAGATCAGACATTGAAAGAGGATCTGTCTCAAATCGACAAGATGGAGCTTTCCAAAACAGAGGAATGGCTGATGGAGTTCTCCAACACTCTGGACGTCCTGCTAGCCGAGAGGCGAATGGACGAAGTCATGAAAGCACTCCTCAAAGGCGAAATGCTGGTCGAAGATGCGAGCGAAGAGCCTGATTTGAACCCCAAGTTTCTCGCTGCAATGCAGGCTTCGATCACCGAACAAAGAATGAGGTACCAATTGACAGTATGTTGTGTGCGATTGAGATAGTACTTTCCGCAACTAATTTATTGTCATTCGGTTTCCAAAAGGTTTGCTGACCAGCTCTCCGATACGATCAGTCAGCCTTCGACGAGAAGGCTGGAGCTTCGATCGGCCGTCCAAGCCCTCAAGGGGCTCGGAGACGGCCCTCGGGCCCACACATTGTTGCTTCAGTATCACCAGAAGAAGCTGCAGTCTTCCCTGAGGAGCATCCGTTCTTCTTCCAACGGTTCCTATGGAGGCGGTGGGAGCTCGTACGCAACGGTGATTTCGCAGTTTGTGTTCTCGACGATCGCTCGAGCAATGAGTGACTCGATGACAGTGTTTGGAAAGGAGTCGGCCTACACATCCGAGCTCGTTTCATGGGCTGTCAAGCAAACCGAGTCATTCGCTCTGCTTTTGAAGAGGCATGTCCTGGCTTCATCGGCCGCTACTGGCGGACTTAGGGTCTCTGCTGACTGTATGCAGGTGTGTGTGGGTCACTGTTCGCTGCTCGAAGCTCGAGGACTGTCGCTCTCGCCGGTGCTCTTGAGGGTGTTTCGATCGAGCGTCGAGCAGGCGTTCCATGCTAATTTGAAGAAGATTGAACATAGCACTGCTGCATTGGCTGTTTCGGATGATTGGGTTCTTTCATTTTCGCCTGCTGGTGGGAAGGCCATGGCTTCCCCTGCACCTCTTAGTAATTCTGTGGGATCACAGCCGAAGCTTTCATCTAGTGCCAACAAATTCAACTCAATGGTCCAGGTGCTTCAAATTTCTTTGTTCATAGTGAAATCTAAAACCGTCAGATTTTGAAGGTCAAAATTGAAAATTTTGACTGCTCAAAGTTTGCTGTGACAGGAATCACTTACACATTACAATTAGAAAGTAAAATCGTAAAATACAAAAATAATTTGATTATATAAAGATTCTAAGATTTTGATCGATAATTTCTATCATTCCCCGACATCATGAATCAGGATCGTTAATAGTAGAGCCGTAAGATTTTGAGATCGAAATCAGGATTTTGACTACACTGTCTGTGTATTGCTGAAAAGTTCTCTGTAACAGGAATTCCTGGAAGATATCGTACCATTGGAGTGCCTGCAGCTGGACGGACCAGCGCTCGAAGGCGTTCAGCGCATCTTCAACTCGTATGTCGATCTGTTAATCCAGGCATTACCGGGCTCAACAGATACCGAGGAGAACCTGGAAGGTTTGGGCAGGGTGGTTCGACCAGCAGAGACAGAAATACAGCAACTAGCATTGCTAGCAAATGCATCACTGTTGGCGGACGAACTTCTCCCCCGAGCTGCAACGAGGCTTTTATCATCCAACCATAGAATAGATGAACAGTCCAGGAGGGGATCGGACAAGCCGACTCATCTACCCGAGCAAAGGGAATGGAAGAGGAAGCTTCAGCGATCCGTGGATCGATTACGAGATAGCTTCTGCAGACTACATGCTCTAGAGCTTATCTTCACCGACGAGGGCGACACTAATCTGAATTCACATACTTATACCAGTATGGATGATCACACTGAGGAGCCTGAATGGTTCCCATCTCCCATTTTTCAGGTAATCACAGACTGATTATAACTAGTTATAATAATTAGTTATACACTTACACTTATAACTAGTCATTTTCCCTGAATGTTTGGGCAGTGCCTACAGACGTACTTTTCTAACGAAGGGGAACTAGGTATTTGTTTTGTGTTCGTGATTGCGTTTAATTCTCGACAACTGCCTGCTTTTTTCCAGCTTGTGTTCACGAAAATTACGAACTTGGCAAGCGTAGCGACGGATGTGTTTGTGGGTAGGGAGAGATTTGCAACTGTTCTGTTGATGAGACTGATGGAGACTATAATCCTATGGCTCTCTGATGATCAAGCATTCTGGGAAGAGATTGAGCAAGGATCCAAACCGTTGGGACCTTTTGGCCTTCAACAGGTAAGGAATTTGATGTATATACATAGTCATCTGGTTTGATAGTCTGAAAGGTAGATGGAATTTTGAGCCTTTCCTGACCGAATGTAAAGTTCATAGCCCCAATTTTTAATTCGTCTGCAGTTGTATCTGGACATGGAGTTCGTGTTGATCTTCGCATCGCAAGGCCGCTACTTGTCTAGAAGTCTACATCAAGTCATTAAAGACATCATCGCCAGAGCGATTGATGCTGCCTCAGCTACTGGTGTAGATCCATACAGGTGAGTAACGTTTCTGTATGCCTGATTGATGTAACATGATGTTATTTGTCTCGATTCCGTTTGTTCAGTAACCCCATTAAGTTTTCGATTTCTAACATGATGTTATATTGTTCAGTGTGTTACCTGAGGAGGATTGGTTCAATGAGGTCTCTCAGATAGCCATCAAAATGCTGGCCGGGAAATCGGAGTTTGCGAATATGGATCGAGAGGTTGCTAGCCCTACTGCATCCATCTCAGCATCATCTGTGATATCAGATGCTAACTAGTTTTATTTCTTTCTCTAACACTCTATTACTCTGAATGAATACACATTATTTCAAAAGACTCACCGATCGATGTTTATTTAAGGAGGAAGATCGTTACAGAAAGAAGTACAAATTAAACCCACTTTATTCGATCCAACACAACTACATAAACAAAACACACACTTTATTCTCTGATCCTCAGGACGGTGAGATCATCGTGGTCGGTCTAAGGATAGACCTCGATAAGAGCTCTCGTCCTAAGAATCGGGTTGATGTAGTATCCGGTGAATCCAGCATCGGCAAATAGCTTCACCCATTCCCCTTTATTCCTCTCCTGGCCCTTTTGAGCTACCAGCATCCTGCTGTCGAGACAGTATCTTTCATCATCCACCACCATATCTATGATAATCATTTTCCCTGTTTTACCCTTGTTCGTCCTCTCGACAATGCTTCTTTGCACTTCTTCAATATTTTCAAGCTGTTCTCGTCGTCCCAATCGTGCAGTACCCACTGATCATCAATGAAACAAAAGCGTTTCGAGGTAATGTCGAAAAAAATGAACTAGTAGTTCGGATTAAAAAGAAGGAGAAAATCATTATTTACGCAAATCCGAAACCTAAATCTAAAAATAGCAAACGGAACAGTACTAGTACGTTACCTTGAGCAAAATGGCGTCGGCCGGAGGAATTGCCTGAAACACGTCGCCGGCTATATACTTCACGTTCCCATTGTCTTCCAAACCGGCGACGACATGGGGCAGATCGAGCACCATGCAACCGACGGGGGGGAACGCCACTGCGATGGCGTTCGCCATGATTCTGGTCCCACCAGCCACGTCAACTAGGGACCCAACGCCTTCCAAGATAGCCTTGTTATTACATTCCTTCACAACCACTTCCGCTACAATGCGGCTGTCGGCGGCTGTGGCTGCGTCGAACAGCTTAGACATCTCGGGAGCCGCCGAAAGGTACTCCCACGCGTCCTTTCCGTAGTAAGTTTCGGACATAACCGTCGTATCATCCTTCTCGTTCCTGAACCACGTGCTCATTTAATGGTACGGTGCCATGAGAACGGGGTTGAGGACCATGAGGGGATATACTGCTACTGGTTGGGCTTAGTTGACATTAGCCCAGCGTACATAAAAGCCCAGAAGAAGGGGGTAATTCGATGGTTCGATTATAGAATTCGGTTAAGGCATCTCTCTACAAACCGTCGATTTCTTCCCGTCGGAGCTGAAACCACAGTTTATCTACTCTCAACGTTTCCCTCATCCACCCCGACAACGGAGGCGGTGGTCGCTGCCGGCAACCTCTGCGACCGATTTCTCCAGCTTCGATTTATCTTCTTCGGTATGTTGAAATTTACAACTTTATTGATGAGGATAAATCTCATTCTCCCGATCGTCATGGAAGTTTCTAGGTTTTCTCCATTTGGTCTACTACTTCATTAGGGTTTGGGATACGGAAATGTTGTCTGAATTGTCTGATTCTTCTTTAACTTCCATTCGTTCTTTGCACATTGCACGGTAAAAATCTAAGCTATTTGGTTCCCTGGAATTTTCTAGATAGACATTCGTTGGTACAACGGTAGATTTAAATAGATGAAATTAGGGTGAAATTGGCTTCTAAAAGAACTAGCAAGTGGTGGCTAGGATGTCTTGATCACTGAATAAGGGGGTTGCTATGTGCCTGCTGGGTTCTCTTGCAATGTTCTTTACTGTAAACGTTCATTTGAAAGATGGTTGATGTTGTTTTGTTAAGATTGTTTGCATTGACATAGGATTTCCAGGAAGTTGCTGAGAACATGGATTCGACAAGTCCAGAAACGGAGTACAAAGCCTTTCTGGAGAAGGTGGACCGAACTGTTTACATTGACAACCTCTCGCCACAGGCCAACGAATCCGTGATAAAAACCGGTTTGGATCAGTTCGGCAACGTGAAGAGCATCTCTTTCATCGCAAACTACATGGACCCGAGGAACAGCATGCGATGTGCATTGGTCGAGATGGAAGCTCGCGATCAAGCAAGAAACGTCATCGCAATGCTGAGCGAATCCCCGTTCCTGATGGCCGGCATGCCTAGACCGGCAAGGGCACTCAAGGCTGAGGTCGAGATGTTCGATGATCGCCCGAGTAAGCCCGGTAGGAAGATGCAGTTCAGGTGGGTGGAACCGAAAGACGCTGATTTCAACGTGTTGCAAGAAATGAAGCGTGCTGTCCAAAAGCATGCGGCCGAGGAATCATTCCTGCATAAGGTATGATTTCGTTTTGTTTCTTGTCTTTCTGTAGTCTTGTTCGTTGGGTAATATGAATGTTTCGATGTCCAGACGCAGCTGGAGGAAGAAGAGAAGCTGCACAAACAGCAGTTGGAGACCCTGAAAACAAATTACAAGAAGTACGAAATGACCAATGGTGTAATCGGCGATGGTGTAGCTCGTCGGGTTGCGGAGAGGTACGGGATGAGAGTTGCAGATGATCAAGATGGTGGTCCTCTTTGAATGAGGTTGCGTTTTAGAGTATATAGGGTTTTGCTAGTTAGTTGCTCACTCTTGAATCCACTCTGTTGTTGATAGCTTTCCAAGTCTTGTATCAACCTAACACCAACCAACTTCTGGCTCAACCGATTCAATCGCAGTTATGGCGGTTTCGATTCGGTTTTCGTAACCATTATGAGGAAACAGTTAACTGATGAGAAAACCTCTGCAACAATCTTTCCTAATTTGTCAGTTCAGTTTTTACCTCCTTAAATGGGCTCTGAAACTCGTAATGAAACAAGCTGAAACATCAAAGAAAGAATAAAGGAACATAACGCAGATCTCATGGCAACCATGGATGGCATTGAAGAACAACATAAGCAACCATTTCTGGAAGATCAAGCACCATCACCACCGCCACCGGAGCTGTCTCCACTTCCGCGGAAGAAGGCCAAACGACCAGCGAAAAAGGCGATCAAGAAGACGTTCAAAGTGACCGAGCTCTTGACGAAGCTTCTCCCGACGGGATCCGTCCTCACCTTCCAGATTGTCTCACCGATCCTCACGACCCAGGGCAAATGCCCGACTCCGGCAAGCAGGTTGCTGGCCCTCGGACTCTTGACCCTCTGCGGCCTCTCGTGCTTCTTCCAATGCCTGACGGACAGCTTCAAGGATGCCAAGGGGAAGATCAGGTACGGGGTGGCCACACTGAACGGTCTGTGGGTGATCGACGGGTCGAAAGCGAAGCTGTACCCGGAGGAAGCGAGCCGGTACAGGCTGAGGTTCGTGGACTTGTTCCACGCGACGATGAGTGCGCTGGTGTTTGGCGCGGTGGCCTTGTTCGATAAGAATGTGGTGAATTGCTTCTTCCCGGAGCCGACAGAGGATGTCAAGGAATTGCTCTCTACGTTGCCTTTCGGAATCGGGTTGGTTGGGAGCTTGTTGTTCCTCGCTTTCCCGACCAAACGCCATGGAATTGGCACTCCCATCTCCGACGAATGATGCCGATGTCGATGCCCCCGTGTTGAGTTGTCTCAGGTTGTCCTTCTATCTATTGGCAAAGCTTCACTACTAAGTACTAACATGTCTCCAACGGTAGAAAATAGATATATAGAACGTTGATTAAAATGGAATATCGGGTTAATTTCGAATATAAAGGATGTACTTGACAGCGGTGGATTTAGAATGGTGCTTCCCGAATTACCATCCAACTTTTACTTCCATAATAATGTAAAGATGCCGTGATGAATCCCGACCAACCAATCCGGTTTTCCGGTCCATTTTTATTAGCAAGTGGAGCCAGCTAGTGTTGGGAACACAAGGGTCATAGTTATTAACTCTAACGAGCGTCATGATTTGAGCCTCTGAGCATGTACATAAACAGATCTATTAATCCATCGAGATAATCACAACATTCAATCCTACTAATGGTGTACAAACATTTTGCGTATTTGGAACACCCTCGGTACTTCTTCGTTTCCAACACCCTCGGTACTTCTCCGTTTCCAAACGAACACCAACTCACACTCTCGTATATGAGATCGATCCCGACGGATTTTCTCGAAAACCACTAGACTCTCGTATATGAGATCGATTCCGACGGTTTTTCTCGAAGACCTCCCTAGTGAACCTTTTATGCAATATAATGAAGAAAAAGGGAATAAAATGCAGAAAAAAAAGGAAGCAAGCGACGACGGGGATGATCCCGAGGAAGAGTACAGTGGTGGTTTTCATCTGTCCCGAATCTCCCCTCGTTTAATTCAAAATCCATACCCAAATTCCATCAGTCAAAATCCCTAATTCCATTAGATCGCTATAGCCAAAAGCAAACATGGTGGGTTAGAGTTTGAATTCCTGATTCTTTCTGCAAACCCACGGCGGAAAAAATCCTTACAGCTTTTCCATCTCCGAGCTATGGAGGATTCCGGCGGCGCGCGTCGCCGCTCTTCTTCACCTCCTGCCGCCGGTGATGCGGAGGTTGACCAGAAGAAGAACAGGAAGACGAAGAAACACGATGTGGAAAACAAGTCCAAGCGTAAACTAAAAACCGCTTACCAGCTGGAGGTTCTCGAGAAAACTTACTCTGGTTTGTTCCCTGTAGCTTCTTTTTCCCTCCTTTTGCTTTCTGTTAGAATGAGTCTTATCACTCTATCTATATGTGATGTAATGCTAGCTTACTTCGTTTCTGTAACTGAGTTTTTGTATAGAGGTAGCGTACCCATCGGAGGCAGCAAGAGCTGGGCTATCGGAGCAGTTAGGGCTATCCGATAGACAGTTGCAGATGTGGTTCTGTCACCGGCGGGTTAAGGACCGGAAACGGCAACGCGAGGATCCTCCATCGCCTGTGGAGGAAATCGAAGCTGCAAGTGAGGCATGCAGGAAGCATTCACCAGCATCTGCTTCGCGCTCGAATTCGCTTGGTATGGATCCGCCGCCGCGTCCATGGAGTCGCAGCACTTCTGAGGTGGCTGTTCCAAGGAATTGTGCTGATTTATCAACTGTGGAGAGGTACTATGAACCGAGACGGTCGGTGGCAGAGCTTAGAGCAATGTTGTTTGTTGAGGAACAATTGGAGGAACCAATGAGGGAGGATGGTCCTGTGCTTGGTGTTGAATTTGACCCCTTGCCGCCGGATGCATTTGCTGAACCTATGCGTAAGCTTCTCTTTGTTGCTTCTTTAACTTGTTTGCATTGGTTCGAAATACATTGCTGCTGAACCTTACGTGCATTGGTTTAGAATTATTGGCTATGTTTGGTTAGTAATGCTTGAATCTTGAAGACCGGAAATGGGCGACAGTGCAGTACGAATATCCATGGTTTTGATGTTAAGAAGGAGAGTGTGCTCCTACCTGGAAGTCTAGCTATGAGAAAATGATGCATTCAGTGGAAAGCTCGAGTCATGCTCCTACCTGGAACTCTGATTATGAAAATGATGCACATAGGAGAAAGCTCGAAATCTATGTACGATTTGATCAGTCGTTTTCTTCCTTGTGCATTGCGATGTGGAATAAGTATAACTTGTAACTTCTATGCGATTGTTCTTTAGTGGTCATGTCCTGTGAGCTTCACAATAGCAATAAACCAAAACTTCGCGGAGTTATATGCATTAGAGGACGATGATTCACTTCAATATGATATTCACCTTTCAATACCTCTAGACTACCTTAACTGGATAAAAACTGACTTGGATTATCTTTAGAACAACATGATTATGGTTTGTTGTACAGCTTACCATGTTATGTTTAACTTTCCCTTTATTCCTCGAACCAGAATCTAAGGGTTCGTTCATGTATGAGTTCTCATTACTGGTTTATGGTTCTAGGGACTACTGCGATAGTGGTGCATGAGGCAGCACTGGCACGGCATCTCGGACCCAACATGTATGAACAGTATGATCTTAAATCAATCAAGGTAACTTCATGCTGGCTCTACAAGGAATAATTGTTCTTTTGGTGGCATGATGTGATATACCAATTTTCGATTTTAGATTTCTAGATCTAAGCTGAAATGAAACAGATGTCTTCATATTGCTTTTCTGAATGGTTGAGACAATGGTGGAAAAGCTGATAACATCATTCTTAACCATTGATGCAGCAGCCGAAATGGTTATCGAGAGACCAATGGAGTAGTAAGAGGAGAAGCCTGCACAAACAGCAGATGCAGACCCTAAATCCAAGTTACAAGAAGTACAGCGATCGGAGTCACTCCGATGACAGCTAACTGAGCTAAGCTAGCAAGCTCTCGGATTGTTTTGTGGAGACCACTGTATCATATGCGAGTACCTGACTACCCGGAGGGGGTTATAGGTGTAAGAAATAGGAAGTGTGTTATTAGAGAGAGATGAGAGCTGTGTGATGTTGGTATAATCCCACTCTCTTCTCATTCAGTCCATTCCTTTGTTATTGTACTGAATTACCTTCTTAGAGTACAAGATTATGCTTCAAGACTCTATGACTTAGGCTGGTAATCGGAGCAATCAAATACAACCGATTTACGAAGATCATCTCCGAAGCAGCCAAGCCTGGTACACCAAACGTCTACACCGGTTGTATCAAATGTGACTAAGAATCATACTCCATTCACAAGACATTTGACCTTTTCGAAACTGACTCCATAGTGCTAGTCCAACTCGTAATAAAGGCGCACTTGCCGGCCAAAAATGTTGCCAGACGTGTGAGAAATCGAATGCGAAAGAGACAGCAAATGCCTTCAATCAAATTAACCACAAAATCGAGCTAACCACTAAGCACGAAATGCAGATCCTACTCGCGATTTAAGGTTAAAGGTTATAACCACTAATCACTGCCGAATCCCGAGTCAAACATGTTACAGATTTTCTTTTCCTGCAAGTGATGAGTATCAACCACAAGAAATACTAAATATTTATTGAGCACTGCTAATCAGCAACACAAACTAACAAGAAAAAGCAAACATAACTGTAATATTCGATCGTTCCGCAGTGTATGTATTCACAGAGCATGAGCCAATCTCGAACCGTGCCACTCGGTACATCGATTACAAATCCTTCTTTCCCCGCTCCTTTAGGCACCTAGGAGCTTCTTGATGCCAACCTTCTGTTCTGCAGTCAGCCTGGTCGGGAACTTGATGTTGAACTTGATCCTCAAGTTTCCTCTCCTCGTCTGATCTCGTGGAACCGGCATCCCTTCCCTTGGGACGACTTCCTCGTACATGGGATGGATCACGTTGGTGACCGGGATCGTCAAGGTTCTACCGTCCAAGGTTGTGAGGTTGACTGTGTAACCGGTCAATGCCTCCGATAACGAGACCTTCTGCGTGACGACCAAGTCATTCCCCTCTCGGGAAAACACAGGGTGTGGCTTCTCGTCGATGATGAAAACAAGGTCAGCCGGTATAACGTTTGGCTGTTCGTTCCCTTTCTCAGGGAAGGTGATCTTGGTTCCCTTCTTCCATCCCGGCTTTATATCGATTGTTAGTATCTCTTCCACTGGCATTGTTTTGCTGCAACACATAGAACACACATAAAGATTGCAATTTTCCAAACTTCGAACAGAATCGAATATAGGGTTTTTGAGACTCAATATCCGAGTCACAGCCTATCCCAACCGTGGTTCCATAACTCCGATATTTAGGGGTCGAGTAGTAAACTACTTTTTACGTCCGGACCAGTACATTTCAAATTCAATACAATCCAAATCAGTATCTCAAACCACCTTAAATCGTTCGCTACTTGAGTCACTATATTATCATTAACAAATGAACTGAACTTTACTCTACAAGTACTGCTGGGACAAGGCACAGTTGCAAGTGAAGCACCGTAAGTGTCTGAATCCTACTTCATATCACTGTTGGGGTAGTACTAGTAGCCCTAGTTAGCAAAAATCCGTTTAATATCCGTATAGTACACGTATGCGTACTAAATGCGTTAGAACTCCGTTCTCATACTATTGTATAGCCGTCTAAGTTCCCCCGTTTGTTTGATGCTTTTAAACGTATGCTGTGTTAAAATTACGTATAAAATTTCGAACATATCAATGTCATTATGTACCTGCACCCTATTTTACTATGTTGCTAGCAAGTGAAGCAAACTAACAGAGCCAAAGCTACCAGACAAAAGCCTAAAGAACTCACCCACTAGCATCAAGGATCTCTCTAGAGATCTTCATCTTCTTGGTAGTGCCTTTATAAAGATCCTCAAGGCTGCATGGGAGTTTATTCTCAATTGGACCAGCCTTTCTAGGAGCAGAAGAAGTGTGGTGCATGTGGCCTCCTCCAGCGTCACCACCATAAGACCCAAAGATATCATCCCCAAATAAGCCACTTGGAAACCTTGTCCCTCCTCTACCTCCTCCTCCGAAAGGGGTCGAATGGCCGAAGAACTCTGCAAAGATATCGTCAGCGCTGCGAGGGTTGAACCTGAATGAAGATGGCATCTCTCCCCCGGAGAAGTAGGAAGCTCCACCACCAGCATTGGGAGGTGGGACTTGACCCTTTAGACCCTCTTCGCCGTATTGATCATACACTGCCTTCTTCTGTGGGTCGCTCAGAACCTACGAAGCAATACATCAATCAAAAAGGAATGCTAGATAAGCCAATTATGAACCTCGTCCAACTAACTGGCATGCAACGTGATCATAGTCTTTGATCGCAAAATTCTGGCACTGAATTATGCTAGTTTTCAATCTAAACCACTTCACTTACATAAGGGTTGATGAATCTGTTCATACTTCAATCCCTTTCATAAGCTTCCGTTCGAGTAAGCGTGTTAAAAGAATGTTATGTAAAACAATTATAAATCTCTCCTCACAACTCGAGCTATTGGTATGCAAATGTATCAAAGCTCGAAACTTTCACATCAAGTTATTGGTTAGCTCCCAATATAACATCAAAGCTCAAAAATTTCACATCAAATAACTTTCGCACTCTTTTTTTCTCAAATTATTGGATGCAATGATTCTCATAACCAATCGAAACAGAGTAAACTGTAAACATCTCCCACTCAGCTAAAGCTATTGGGATGCAACAGTTCTCATATGACATAAAATCCTTTTGACAACAAACCTTATAAGCCTAATATAACCATTCAACTTATATAAATCAATTACAAACATCTCTTAATGGCTCGAATGCAACGGTTCTCCACTCAGTTCACAGCCAATTGAAACGGACACCCAAATTGGGCAACCCATATGATCAAATCAAACCCCAGATGGGAAAGTTGAGACCTTTCTTCCAGCATAGTTACTATTTTGCAAGAACAGCAAAAAAAAATCCAGGAAAAAAATAAGAAATCAGAGAAAACAAAAGGGAAGAAGAAGGAAACCTCATAAGCCTCGGAGATTTGCTTGAACTTGGCTTCAGCATCCTTCTTGTTGTTGGGATTCTTATCAGGATGCCACTTCATAGCCAGCTTCCTGTAAGCCTTCTTCAAATCGTCATCGCTCGCGTTCCTTTCCACTTGCAGTACCTTGTAGTAATCAACCCCCATTTGAATCGAGTAAGAAGAAGAATCCCAGAAAATAGAAAGAATTAAGCTTTTGGTTTCTGCTTTTATGCCGCTTTGAGCTTAGAATGGAGGAATCGTGGTACTCTCTGATGATTTGAGAAACCAGAAGAAGCTTCTGGAAATAACCCTTCCACGAGAACACTCTGTTTCAAAGTTTCAACTCAATATCAGCTTCTTTACCGAGTTTAACTCGGACTTTCCAACCAATTGAACCAGCCGGGTCGGGTGTGATTATTTAATCACAGGAAACCAATTACTTTCCTAGGCCAAAATTTGTAAGTTGAAATGTCAAGAGTTGGGTTGTTGAACCTTCTTGAGACTGTCCCCACCTATACGTAGGAACACCATCTAAAGGTACAACGTTAGGGTTAGTTGAAACCACAGCTCTGTCGATCTAGTTAATGCTGAATTCAACCAATCTTATGTTCGACAAGTCAAGTTGCTCGAAAGTAGTTTAGCGTTCGGCTCGAAAAAAACCTTTCTCAAACCCCAATCCGGATTTAGACAAGTCGGCTCAATAATAAATAAGTCTAATTGAGCCAGCCTTGGCTCAACTCAGCTTGTTAACTCTATGAGCCTAGCTCTCATGCTCATTTGAGGCTCGAGGGCTAGCGAACCAAACTCGAACAGGAAGGAGCGGAGTTGGAGCTGGATGATCATGGCTCGTTCGCCTGTAAATCAAATGAGCCAAGCTCGAGCCGGAGAAAGCTCGGATCGGCAGCAACTCTAAATTCATACACACACACCAACCAAAAGTATATTTATCAATTTCTAATCTGATTTGTTTTTTCAAACAGACAGTTTCCAACGGGAAAGCTGTTAAGCTGTCTGGGGTACAAAGGCTTCTCATTTTTATAAACCAACCATGTCTATGGTGCAATCCGCAAGCCTCTAGGACTGGCTTTTTCCGGCTCAAGTAAGGAAGACGAGGACGAACAGGATTACAAAAAGAGCTACCAAGAACAGTATCATCATCAGTTGCCCCTTCGCGCTTGCCTTCTTCATCACCATCCCCACTTTCTTCTGAACATTAGATCAGGTAGGTGGATACAGTCAGTTCTTCCGACTTTATCGACTGTCATAAAAGAAGAAGGGGAAAAGGGATGTGAAAATCACCTGGACGAAGTCGAGTCGGTTACTTGTGCTGTCCATTTCGTTCCCTAAATCGTCGATGATCCTCTCCTGAGCCACCATAGTTTTTGCATCAGCAATCAGCGATAAGGGAAGTTCACACAAACTTGGAAACTCGGGGGAATTACTAACCTGCGAGAGGAGTTCTTCGTGGATGGTTAGCCCAACACCGCCGATTCTCTCCACGCTTGCGCTAAGTTCGTCCAGCTCTTCATCTTGTTGCCTAAGAGAAACACCAATTATGAAACCATGATGAAGATTGCAACTTGATTTGACTTAGAATCAATGGTTGCTAACTAGTGGCCCATCTTCAAGGGAAGATCTATAGAAAGTATTCTAACCCATCCAATCCTAAAACCTAAAATTATCAACTTCATCAAACGCATGAACAAGATAGTGAAGTGAAGGCTTTACTTGATAAGAAGCAATTGTCTATCTGATTCGGATTGTATGAAATCATCATCATCATCATCGTAGTGGTTGGATCCAACTGTCTGTTGAGAATTTTGTAGCCTCATTAACTCTCTGCGCATCCCATTCATGCTCGTAGCTCCCCCACCGATTCCGTCTCTTCCAGCAACCACTGATCTCTTCACATTCCCGACCTATTTGGGAGGCAAATCGTGAAGAAAACAAGAAATCAGATCTTAAACTTCAAGCTCACATGTATCTAGGGAATATCACCTGACTGCGTGCACTGCTCGTCCATCTTCTCCTGTTCTCGAGTTCCACGTGATCGATGCCATACAAGGAAGGATCACGAGCTGCTACAGATATCGCTTTGTCCAATTCATCCACCTTCCCTACCAAGGAGAAGCGGTTCAACAGTCGTTCAAAGGGAAGGGAAATTCCATTGTTCAACGAAAGACAATATAATGTTCAGTCACCAAAGATTCAGGATCATTTCTACACAAGTTGGATGATGATAGAGAACTTAATTAATACAGCTGCATAAAGCTATCATTACCTGCCACTCGATGCTCTCGCTGTTAGCAAGAAGCTCCTTTGTAAGGTTTACTTGCTCTCCAGTATTCGAAGTAAGCCTTTCCCATCGTTGAAATGTTGACAGCAACTTATCAATCTACAAAGAACAATTTACGACTGTGATTATCAACCAAACAAACCAGCTGCCGGATCAATTGTCCTTCAATACGGTAATCATGATTGACTACGAGCGTTCAGCTAAACCTGTTGAAAAATTCGAACTTACAGAGTCCTGAATCTCCTGTTTGACTATATAGAAAGGATCTTGAGCCGTTGACATCTCACAACTGAACTGAATTCCAACAGAACAAACTGCAATCAGCAATCAAACAGTTAGGTCCAAATTGGCACGTACATAGCTGTAAACTCCCAGATCCAACTAATCCATCGTAACGAAAGTAAAAAACAATACCTCAAGTTTGTGAAGAGCAGCGTGTACGAAATCACCGAGCTCGTTTCTCGATCTTTACCTGTCCGGAAGCTCTACAGCAAGTAACATCCGGGAAAGGCGTTACAGCGACGAAGGAGACCGTAGATCCGTCGACGGTGACCGATTCTCTCTCGTCTTTTTCGCCTTGAAAACGTGTAGTTCTTCGCAGCTTCGTGTTTTTTACTTCATCCGGGTAAAGAAAAAGCTCGTTCAAGTAACAGCACGACACTTCAATGCAAAATGAAGCGTTTGCGATTGAAACGCTTCCGTTTAGTCTCCAACAGGTTAGTCCTCAAGAACTCGAAATCGGCTAACCGCTATGCCGGGTGGGAAATCGGTCACGATTATTTGGTCTGATGGAATATGGTTAATGATCGATTCGAACCATTTTTTGTTGATTTGCAATCGAACTTGGTTATGGGTTGGTTAAATGTTCAAACTTAAATTCCTAAATTGGATTGAAATTAAAGAAATAATAAATGTCCAAATTGGATTGAGATCAATAAAATAAATGTTCAATGGGATTAGTATCAACCAACCGGCCAGTACGATATGGTTTTGAAATCATTGCATTTTTAGATTTGTATTAACCGGCCGGTACAGACCTAATTCGATCTGGTTTAACCATGGCTGACCGAACAAGAGCCCATCTCTCCGCGTGGAATCTTCAGTAAAATAAATATTAAGAGCCCTCCTCGCCGGCGACGGAAGAGTTAGAATCGAGCATCGCAAACATTACCACTCTGTAATAATGCAGATCCTAATTCACAGTCGGAAAAAGAAGAACTCGTCGCCGGAAAAGCAAAAAGACAGAAGGAATCGAATATGGGAATCTTATTACTCAGTGAACAGAGATTACAAACAATGAATCAATAGATGAACCAGAAAGAAAGAAAGAAAATGAATTTGAAGTCGATGCCGCATAATCAACAAGGGATCTGATCAATGAACCACCGGAGAACTCTGACCGGAAGCTTGATGAGCCCCACCGCCAAATTGGCCAACCCAGCAAAGCATATGCAACACGGACACAAGCAACTCAGTACCGTCCTGCGTCACACAAAAAAAAAACCAGAAGCAATTATAAGAACAGAGCCCCCCCCAAATTGGAAAAGAAAGGATGAAGAAGAAAACTGTGCCAAAGAACTTACCCGATCACCCAAATCACGGCGCCGACGAGGGACAGAACCAATGCGATCAAAGCGAAGGGGAGCCCGATCAAGAAACCCAGTGGCCTGCAATCCGCCATTTTTTCTCTGATCTGGGGAAGTTAATTTGAGATTTGGATGGAGCGTAGACTTGGGAAGCTGATTTAAGTAATAACCAGCAGTTGCCCACGATTTCGTCCGGTTTACTTAGTCGTTGTTTGGAAGCTTCGTTTTATTGGGCGGTGGCGAGCGAAGTCGTGTTTTTTCTTTGCCGAGGAAGAGACGGCGTTTGGTCAATGGTCAGTATGAGAAGGCCGGGCTTCCTTCGTGGGAGTTGGATCGTTTCGGTTGAGGCCCAGGGACCAAAGCCCAACAGTATGTTTTGGTTTAAAGCCCATTTCGAAATACCAGACTATTTTATACATGGTGGTGACCTTTACACAGATTAAATGTCCTTATACTATTCTGGACCGATCACTTTTAACTTTAGAGTTCTATCATCAATTTCATGTAGCTATACGATATGATTATACACTATAATAATTAATTTCAAAGCGGATCGAAAAGCAAAGAGACAGCTCTGTCTTTGTCCTTGGGAGCGGAGGATCCTCTCGTTACTTCGTGCCTATACATGTAGTGGCTAGTTCGAGCCACATTGATCGCCAATTCCACGTAAGTGGGAGGGAGACGACGAAACCAACTACCGTTAGAAAATGGTTGAGAGAACAAGACATCGTCGTTAATCATTTTCCATGTCTCACCGATCAACCGCTCCATATGGCCTCGAGCAACTTCCTCCGACACTCCTTCCTCTTTCATGTAGCACTCCACTGCTTTCACCACGTCTCCCCTCTCTAGCTCTCCCTGGCATACACGAAAACGTACAAGGTTCAATATTCTGGGCCGAATCATCGATGTCTAGCCATATCATAAGTGTTCATCTTATTTTTCTATCGTAAGTTCGTATGCGTACCTTGGAGCTGGCAAGATCGTTCGTTAAACGGACAATTATCGATGCCAAACGAGTGAGGTCCGGATCGGACCATGTCAGTAGATGCAGAGCTTCGGTTAGGGTACCGGTCAGGGCGGATGAAAGGTAGCCGTGGATTAAAACGACGTCGCATGCGACTGATTTCCAAGCGATGTTCAGGTATTGCTCCAGCGTTTGGTCGCTTCCTGAACGGTAGGATCTTGCTTCTTCCAAGTAGGAACGGCAGAGATCTCTCCACTGATTGATTTAAACCACCAAGTAATTAATTTTAACAGTAGTGTAGTTACTGTAGTTGGAAATTTTTAACGTAGCGTACCGATTTTTTAATGTAAGGCAAGCTGTTGAACCCTGGTTGGTTTAAACCGAAATGATTAGAAATTTGGTTTGCAGTATTGTACACTGCCATGAAGCATAGTTGCATGTAATGAGGAAGCTTGTCCAACTCACTAGTATCCCACCTGACAAAATATGTACATAACATACATGGTTAGACATTTAACCCATCCTGAATTCGAGTTAGCACCCGGTCGACTAACCCAATCCACCGCTAAATGAATCTCTACTCGGTTAACCAACTCGTGACCCAATTAACCTGCAACCTGATTTAGATGTGATCCGTAACCTGGCTAGCCCAACTTGTTATCCAATAAACCCACAACCCGATTGACCAATGACTTGCTGTAAACCATCTAACTTAACACTTGACCCGCCCAATTTGCTTGTTTGATTGTTCTAACTCGAATCTTAAGATCTTAAGAATAAAGGATAACCTCTCGATGGCGGCGGTGAAAAGCTCGAGTTCGTCGAAGAAGCCATAAACATCGTAGACATCATCAATTATGTGGACAAGGATTGCAACTTTGGACATGGCTTTTCTGCAATCTCCGTTTTCAGGGTGTGATGTCATTCCGATAGCCCATAGAAAACTCTCCACCAGTGGATCTCTAGCAAATTTCATCTCTTCTTTCAGTCCCAAGTCTTTCCACCAACTGCATCATCGAACAAACCACTAATTAACTCGACTCGATCGGTCTAGTTCTAGTCCGATTCATATTAAGATATTGAGATACATGTCGCGACCCGTACCTTGTTAGCTCCTCTAGTTCGTTCCGGTGAACTTGTTGGACCAAGTTGAAATCCAACTTGGCGAGCTCAAGGAGGCGTGGGTTGATGCTGTTATCGTGTCGCGTTTCTTGGCATAACTCGACGAACCAATTGGTCTCGGCCCTTTGCATCCTCCAGTTTAAGGGAAGCTGCAAGGCATGCTCCACTTGCTTACTGAGTAGAGTTGAATTACAATGACAGAACTGGATATGATCAACCGACTGTTCTGATTCCGCTATCAGGTTCGAGCCAACATGACCGCCATTGTTGTGATCCGCAAGGTGCCTAAAAGCGAAAGCCTTTGCATCCTCCATAATATCTTCTCCAATCACCCTAAGATGCGAGGCTTCGTACAATGCTAGTAGCCCTTTGATGTCCGTCGCTACTTGTGGCTTGAATTCTCCGTCGTCATCTCTAAATTTCTTGAATACATCTGCATAAAATTACAAAATCGAAGTCGTTTAGGGTCGGGTTTGTAACCTGTAAGAAAATAACTTAATATTTTCTTTTCTTTTTATTACTCGAGGAACATGAATTCTTTTGAAAAACGAATACAAAGGAGGAAGGGAGGAAAAAGCCTTGCAAAAATCGGCTGACCCTACTCCTTTTAACACAGGAAAATTTGGATCACTAAATTTCGACATAATGTGTACCTTGCGATACGAAAAGACCAGATTGTCTGAGCAGTCTGAAACGGAGGGCACAAGTGTAAAGACAAACCGACAACGTTTCATGAGCAACAATTTCTTCCAAAGCATCACGAATCTCCTTCTCAAAATGGTAACCCAACCCTAACCTTTGCACAACGTCAATAAGCTCTAGCCTTGTAGTGGCCACCTTATCATTATCACCAAGTTGGCCCTCCACCAAACGACCCCTTACGTACTTCTTCAGCTCTTCAATTCTTCTCATCACTACTGGCCCGTAACCGCGGTTCGAATACTGTGCCTGCGTGTTCAGTAGCTAGATGTAACGATTCTAAAGCGTCTTTCAAAATACAAAAAATGAATATTTAGATGTAACGATTCTAAGTAATATAATTAATTTTGTTTTAAACATTCCTCAACAACTTAAATTATAGGGGATTTTTCGATCTCTTACCTTTTACGAGATTTCGGTTTGGAAAAAATATTTGATCAAAATATTATCTACCTATATCAACATCTCGAGTTATCTTGATACATACCGTGGAAACGCTATTGTCATAGATGCCGTCCAAATGGCGATGACCACGAGGCGAGGTGACGATGCCCCACATCCCCGGCTCGTAGTTTCCAGATCGTCGGAGGCCGTGTTGTTGATTTCCCTCCATGTTAGAAGCCACCATCATCAGTACCGGAGTTGTACTCCGATGACAGCGGTGGTGGTCGTTAACAAAACGGCGACGAAGGTTGATAGGATGATGATGAGTGACAAGAAACGCCATTGATCGATCTTAATTGATGATCACTTGGTAATGGGACTGAGAGATGATCGATGAAGAATGTTTGGCACAAACTACTCTTATAGCCGAGGTATCATGGCTCCGTACCAATGAGAATTTAACATATCATTTACGTTTTTTGTGTATTTTTTCAAGGCCTCGTTTGGTGTGGAGTATTGCGATACTGAAGTACTGCGATACTGATATTGATATGGATTAATAGGTGAATATTCATAAATTTGAGTGGAGTACAGGTAGCAGACAATGAGTCCAGGACCAGAGTTTAGCAGGGACAACCATTTCGTCACTGCATGGTGTGACGACATACAACAAATAAAGCCACCTATGTTATGGTTCGGTGGACTTGAGAAAAAATTATTTGTTTGGATTCAGAGTGTGGATTGCAGATGGTTTTCAGACTAGAGTATTTTACCTGATGATAAATATAAAATCGAAATTGAACTTCTCTCAACAAACTCGAGTGGTTGAGATACAATGAGATCTTATCGTGATAACAAAATTTTAAATGATCAAGATGCCTTCTTTTAAAATACGAATAGTCTATGTATATTCTGCGGAAAGCTTCTATTTGGGAAGCAATCATTCTTGACATTCCGTACCCAAAAGTGTTTGAGAAATGTTTTCCATGTAGAAGTTGTACAAATTAGTCCACAAAAATACAACAGTTGGGTGGGTAAGAGTTTGATGAGCCAGCATCCCCCCACCCCCTGGCACGTTGTGTTGTCTCAATAGTACTATGTTTTCACAACCACACATTTTTTATGTCGTAAGAAAACGACTCACAACTTATGATAAAACGTGTTTGTGGAATAACACAGTTGGTTAATGATTGAGTTAGAAATTTGGAGGTATCGGATTTGAATCTACTCACACCTCATATATGGACATCAATGTTACATTTATTTGTATTTCATATCTTGAAATGACCGAAAAGTCTATTTCGATAAAAAGAAAAAGAAGACTACCGGTAAAATTGAGCGGGAAATATAACAGAGCGAGGCTGCTGGTTTCATCCATGAAGGCAAGAGATATCAGCCCAATATATTGTCGCTGGGCCGATCAATATTTACTGAAATCACCACTAGTAATGGGCTATCAGTGCAGTTTTGAATATCAATGGGCTATTGGTTCTTTCTTAATAGTTTCAGTTTGGGTTGTCGATGGGCTAAGCCCATCAAACTACTTTCTTATAAAATGATGAATAAAAAAATATGAATCTATAAATGTATACTAAAGATATATTTGATTAAACAAGGAGACATATGTCATAAGCAATCACAATCTATATAGAGTTTTAAATATTAATTTGAAGCAAATCAGAAGTTACATTATATATATATATATAGTTGAGCTAGTTCATTCGGTTAACATTCGAGTTGACTCGTGGTCATATATTCAAGCTTTTAATGGAGTAATTTGTAAGTGCGTAAGAAAGTGTTATTGTTTAAAATAATAAAACATAAAAGTGGTATAAGAGCCCTAGTTGATAAAAACTCTTATGTGCTGATTAATTTTAATACATATCGAGATATGGAGGGGAGGGGGTGATCACCGAGTAGTGATGTTTCTAAATGTGATAAATATTCTCAGTTTCTCACCCATTAATTTAACTCTTAAAAAATTCTTAACGCCGACAGTATTAGAGTTCACGTTGACAAAATCTCCTGAATAACCGTACAAATCATATAAAAGAAAATACGTAGTTTAACATTTCAAAACTCTCTTTTGGAACGAGAAAACTCAGAAACACCCACCAAAATCGATTAGAGCTAGTTTGAAACGAGAAAACTCAGAAACACCCACCAAAATCGATTAGAGCTAGTTTGAAACTAGCTTATTTTGAACCGAATATTAAACCGCCCACGAATAATACTTTTCTCTATACAATCATGTATTCTTTTATTTCATCTTGTAATCATTCAATCGTCCAAGAACACAATCGATACACATTTTACATATCTTTGATATTTCGAATATATATATATGCCCCCATACCTTCACAAAAGTTAAATCAGATAAAAACAGAGTAATAGTTTTGCAATACAACAAAACGGCAACGTAGACGTGTATGTGTACTGGTACCATACACATAACAAATAAATATAGTATATATTTTAATAATTATTTCCCATTTTTCAGTCTTGCAACCAAACAAATAACTCTTCACCACATAATTTTTTTATTCTCTTTTCCTATTATTAGTCTACGACTATAAATATAAAATTATATTTATATATCATCATTATCTACCAAATTATTAACTGTTCCACCTCTAAAAGTGTCGGTTTGGAGCAATAAATGTGGTTCGATTGGAAAATCGGTTTGAGAGTACTGAGTAGGATGTCATTTTTCGAATTGAGGTGCCTAATGAGTTTCCAGCCAATCTTTCTCGCAAGACAAACGCCAAATAAAAATATTTAGCAAGAGATTTTTTCAGGGATATAAACACATAGTTAAAAAAAGGAGACATAAATATATCAGACGTGTGACCTCTAAATATATAGCAAGGGATTTTTTCAGAGATACAAACACATAGTTAGAAAGATGTGACATAAACATATAAAACGTGTGACCTCTAAAGGGTGAAACCTAGCTGACGTGTATAACTTCATGTTGGGACGTTACCTTGACTTAATGTTTGGAAAAATAATTGAGAGTTATCTCTTTTATTAACAGAGGTTGATGAGCGTTTTATAGGGTCATGTTACATTGAATAATTCTGACTTCACGTGTCATCCTTTGAGTAAAGAGAATAAGCGAATGTCTGATTGGGATTTTCAAGGCATGCAGCGATTACATAGGCATGTTGTATTATAATGTCGTGGGCGGCAACTTCACCTCTATAGTGGCATACGTTCCCCCTTTGGTTGGGATGGTTGAAGTATGACCAAAGCGTGGCGGACCTGACCCATCAAAGTGACAAATATATAGGTCAAATTTTGATTTTTCGAGCTGGTCAAACCGCCCAATTTGCGTGTTGGGATCCTTTTGGTCCGGGCCGTTGGGCCTGAACTGATATGACCATCGTTTAATTTAGGGTGCCTTGTTAGTATAATGACAACATTATGACGAGGAGAGGCACTGTACATCCAACGATGTAGATCAAAGCTCAAATTTGTTGTTACTATATAATCTTTTTTATTTCTTACAAACTAGTCCCTTTCCAATTGGGACCAAATTGTTAATTAATTGTCACTATCTAGAAATGCAAGGGGGTGACAGTAGTGTACTTGATATTCCTTCTTGATGGCTATATATTACCCACTACTGTTCTAACCACTGGCTACACCAATCCGCGGATCATTTGTAAACGATACATATTTTGATTTGATGCATGATTAAAAATATCTCAGTAACTAGTTTCGAAAAAAACTATTGGCTACATTATTAGGCCAACCGTGAAGATTATAACAACGGGAAAACTGATTATCACGATGATGAATGAAACTTGTGTGAGACTTATCTTTGTAACATAATTGAAGTTTATTAGTCTGGTCGGTCTATAGGGTGGGCTAGTGACTTATAGAAAATTGTTTCATTTTTCATTTATGTAGCATAAGAAATGAATTTTTAATGCAAAAGATTAAATAATAAGAAAGATGGTAGAAAATAAGTGGAAATTAGTTAGAAAAATGAAAAATGGATATTCGTTTGAGCAGCCACAACAAGTTAAAATCAGTCATGTGCTATGTTGGATCCACCGGTAAAGGCAAGGGTTCAGGCTGCAGCATTATCGGGTTAAAATCGAAAAATAATTAACCAATCGATTCATATATACAAAACTTTACATATAATTTTTGGAATTACGATAGACTAGACCGTAACCTAAGGAAACTCACTCCTATATCGACGAATTAGGGGTTACGTTGTGCTTGATGCGTTCTAATTAATAAACATCCGTGGCTTGATGAGAGTCGGTATCGATCCGACTACAGCAGTCAAAATCACTGAGAAAACTGACAGACAACACAGTGCCACCAGTTTTTTGGTCCCTAAACTCAGACCACCCTCCACTTATGGCCAGTTATGTCTACACTTGATACTCAATAATGAAGGGAGAAATGAGTTGGATCTTACATGATTTTATAATTTAAAATTTGAAAATAATTATGAATCTATTATACATTGTTTTAAGGTAACAATGAATACAAATAAACTTTGGTTTTGATGTTGGGATTAATTGTACATAAAAAAAAAAGAATTCATATGGAAGAAAAAAAAATGTATTCCGGAAAATAGAAATGAAAAAATTTGGATATACGAACAAACATTATAAGCTATGATTGACAATGATCTACGCATCCGACACAAGACAGCAGGACCAAAACCTCAACTTACACGGATACGGTGTTTAGGGTTAAAATCTTAAAGCAGAGTACTCTGTGCTGGCCACCATTCTTTAATTGTGCTCCGACATACCCGATCCCGACTTATCGTTGATTTTCAATCCGTCTCCAATCGTTGATGTTCTCTTACTTCAATTGATCTCTGAAGTTCTTTCTCTCTCTAAGAGCTCAAAAATATGTTTGGAATAAAGTCTCTTGAAGTATATTTCGTCCAGATGGGGTCTTTGGGGTATTTATATGCTTCTGAACCAAGTTGGAGAAGGATTAAGCTCAAAAATATTGTCAGAAGGAGGAACATGGCGTGTTCCAAAAAGGACATGGACGTGTCCTTTCTTCTGCTGCTTTCGGTTGTGGGCGTCAATAGGAAGAACACGGCCGTGTTCCTTAAGTATACGTAATTTGACCATGGAGTCAACATAAAGGTTGTCGACAATCGAATTATATTTCCAACGCCACTGACCTTGTATCAATTGGACTTTCGAGCAATGAGTTATGTTCAAAATACTAAACAGTGACGTTTTCTTTCCACGGCAAACATATTGAGTTGTTCCGGCCTCCCCATCATGTTTTGATTCATCCCGAATCTGAGACGTCATATGACACCTGAAATGTACAAAAAACATACAAAGAAACGTAACACAGTCCAAGGGGAACTAAATATATACTCAAAATCCTGAATTTGAATACATTTTGACACACAAAAATATAATTTATAACGAGAATAAGTGTGTTGGTGGAATAAGGCAGGTGGTACAAGTTTTTTAGACCGATAAATTATTGTCTCATAGGAACATATTGGAGGGAACACAACATGCATGAGTACCTGGCTAATGGGTGAAGGATCTTGATTAACCTATGCTCCAACCGACCCACAAACCGGCTAGCCAAACCCGAGCTAACCGTCCGGATTTTTACCTTCCTTAGTCGTTGCATTGTCAAAGTCCTACTACGTCAATGAGGGGACCTTATACAAGTGACCTCTCAGTTTATGTGGCGACCATTCATTCCATATATCCCAAGGTTCCTCCAAGCTGGAATCATATGAGATTTTCATATTTCTTTATATACGAGTTGAATCGTTTCGATTTTATTTATATCGAACCTTACCTATTACTCAAGAGAGCTCGATACATTAAATTAAAGTGTGTTGATCGTGGAGCTCAAGCCTACTCGAGTTCTGCTCGTTCGTAATCATTGACAAGCTAGCGAAACTCAAGTTGCGCTCAAGATCAACTCAAGATTACCGAAGAGACTAACTAGAGCATAACTCGAGTCTCAATTACAAGCAAAACAATCTTGTGCCATAACTTGAGTTTAAGCAGAAAACCTTAAACTTATTAGTTGTTCATGTGTTGATTTAATTTCCACCATCGGACAAATTCACGATTCACAAAATTGCGAAGCAATCCGATTTGAGGCGAGTTGACTCGAGTCACGAACCATGAAATTGGACGAGTCATGAGTCATTGATGTATTGGCCAACAACCCTAATAAGTGGGATGTCTATCCATCCATAAAAATGTCGACCAAATTAGTGAAAAATATTTAAAATCAAATATCGATTTCCCAACAGAAATTTGAGAAGAAAATAATTTGCGAGACAATTGGGATAGAAAAGATTTTTAATTATAAATATTATTAAGGCAAACATGAAAGAAGGGTGACATTGATTCCAAAAGCTGAAAATGATACAACTTCCATTATAGGAAAGGACAATGGAAACTTGACCCAACAGAAAATTGGACCATCCCACGCTCTACTTTTCTCACTGGTTTCCAATATCACATTGGTACAAATAGTCTGATCGATTCGACCGTAAATTTATAATAATAAATGTCTTGTGACAATTATTATTTTTACGGTATTTGAGAACCACAAATCGGCCATCGATCAATGATCTTGATATAAATCAATCTTTATTACGAGTCAAACTATGAAGATTATGCATACCTATATTAATTGATTTTTTTTTAGGGTTGATGAACTATTATACATTTTATGTTCATCTTTTGTAGCCAATTCATTTGAATCGGAGTTAACGGTTTGTAAGAACATCTCTCACAGTTGTACATGTTCATAGCCGTAGACGCACACAGCATAACAACAAAGACAACCAACATACAAACAAATATACACCTTGTGGCTCACATCCATTCTCATCAACCTCTCTCTCCCACTAGCCTTTCTTATAGTTACGTTCTGACAAACGAGTCGGTCTGGCCGATTAATAATCGATGAAATTTGATAGACGAGCGGTTACAAAATTTTCAAACCCTCTTAACCGTAATCGACTACTTTGGTTCCGACTTCACCGTTAACCAATCAAAACCAATCAGTTCTCGGACAAAATGTTGTCAAATTATGAAGGGAATCGGTTAAAAATCTTATCGTTCAAACAAAACTCCAAAACCCCTTAACTGTTTGACCGATCTAATTGGTTTTCGCTAATTCAATGAGCGTTTGGTTAGGTCAGTCAATTAATCGATTTTTACCGTAACTGAATGCCCATCCCTAATCGCGGCTAAAACCTTTTCAAAACATTTCAACCATTAATCGACCAATTTTCGTTTAATCTTGACCGCTAACCAATCAAATTCCACCATTATTCAGTGAAAAATGTGAACAAAATATGAAAGAAATCAGTTACAAATCGTCCCGGTCAATAAAAAATCCAAACCCTTCATCGTTTGACCGATTAGGTTGATTTTGGCTAATCGATCAAAAACAATCGAGATTCAATCATTAATCAATTTTAACCATTAACCGCAACCGAATGTCCACGCTGCTCACAGCTGTACTTAGCTTCTTTATAAACACATAATACAAAGAATCAAACCAACACACACTCTCCTCCTCTCCAACAACAACAGCGTACCTCCGGCGACCGGCAAACACATATCCTCTTCTTCATAATTCTTCCGGCCAACCCAATTCCATGCAAAGCCCTAAAATAATCACCCAATTATAAACTCTATAACACATACATATAGTTGCACCACTCTTTACCATATACTATAATAAATCTAAGTATTCATGTTAGCTGTGTCCTCGTCGGTGGACCATGAGATCTTCCAAGGGAAAGCCATCGACAACGCCGGCGAAGATGAAGTTGGGTCGTTCATGCCGGATTTCGACCACGAGCTGTTGCTGGAAAGCATCGATTTCGACGAATTGTTCGTGGGGTTCAACGACGTCGTCGTTGATGGTAGTACTGCTGGGGATGTGTTGCTCCCGGATTTGGAGATGGTCGAGTTCTCCGGCGGTACTGCTGACGTCAGCGATGAGTCCGAGGTGGTCCAGAACTGTATGATGATGACGACGGCCAAAGAAGGGGAGACTGGGTCAACGGTCGAGTCTCCTTCTTCATCGTCGGTGGTGTTGAACCCGGAAAAGGGGAAGACGAAGTCGTCGGCTAGGGAGACTTCCTCGGGTTCCACTCATCGGAATGGTAGTAGCAAGAACGCTCATGGGAAGAGAAAAGTTAAGGTAAATAATAATTATCTTTTATCTTTTCCTTTACGATTAAATATAAGATTTAGTAATAATTTAATTTATTTCTCTGAAATTAAAAAGTTTTGGATTTGGTGGTGGTTTGAGTTTGCTCAACTTAATTTCGTCAATAAGTATACTATATGTCTCAGCTAGGTTAAGTATATAGTTAATCACCCCATTACTTTCGTATTAAAAATGTTCCAACTTTAATTGATCATCCAGTCTCAATCTAATCGGTCCATAAAGGATTTATTGATTTTGAAGTATAAATTTCAAGTATTTCAATGCAAGGTTTTCACTTTTCACTTGAAACCTTATGGGTCTGTTTGAGTTTGTGTTGTTTTCATGAATTCTAAAAGGATCACGAGAGACGATAGATAGTAATTACGAGACATGTGGGTTCATCAAGTTACGAGTCAATTGAGATCATCTATTGCCATGAGTTATTCGCTTTCTATTCTATTTAAATTATGAATTGGATTGGGTCGCACCGAAAATGATGGTCCGAATGGCCTTGAAATGTGTGCAAAGCAGGTAGATTGGACGCCAGAGCTGCACAGGAGATTCGTGCAAGCAGTGGAGCAACTAGGAGTGGATAAGGCGGTTCCTTCAAGAATCTTGGAGCTTATGGGAATCGACTGCCTCACTCGACACAACGTCGCCAGCCACCTCCAAGTCAGTAAACACAAATTAGTTTTTTTTTAAGTGCATTTTATATAGGGGTTGGAAAATTCGGTATGATTTGATCGGGGTTAGTTCGATCAGGATTGATCATAATTGACTTTGAACATCCGAAAAACTCTCGGACTAGAAGAAATAGAGTCGATCTGATTTAGTTAAATTGTCGGATTTCAACTTTTAAGTTTTCTAGATAAGACCCGAAAAAATTGGGTTTGGTCTGCCTGATTGCTCTACAGTTTCCCCATTGATATATCTTCCTTCTTCTCTGTTGGTCCACTGTGTAACATCATTGCCTCGTTACCCTCATGTGATGCCAATGACAAGAAATTTAGTGTGAATCTTCCGGGGTCTAAATCTCGTGATTAAACGGAAAAAATCCAATTTAGTTTGACCGAATTCGGACACCCAAAATCCCGAAACATGAAAAATAGGGTTATGTAAACCGGGTTGGATAAATGGATAAATTTAGACTTTCAAATTCTTTTAACAATGATCAATCACGACCCGATACAATTTTCATCTCTAATTGTGTTATACTTGTTCATTCTAATCGGAGTTGATTTAATTTGATTTGACAAAAATAAATATAAATGTTGACTAAACTTTTTTTTAATCATATGGGCAGAAATATAGGTCACACCGGAAGCATATACTAGCACGAGAGGCGGAGGCGGCGAGCTGGAGCCAACGCCGGCAAGTCTATACCGGAAAGAGAAACATTCACCGCCACCGTCACCAGCACCAGCCGTCATGGCATGCTCCGACGATGGGGTTTCCTCCTCCGGCGCCAGCTGCGGTGACTCCTTCTCCTCCTCCACCTCCCATGCATCCACATGCTCACCATCTAGCAAGACCGTTACATGTATGGGGCCATCCGCCGTCAATTGACGGCCCCGTCCAATCTCACCATCCAATGCATATCTGGCCGCCTAATAAGCATCATCCTCCGCCGCCGGCCGATCCTAATTCTTTTTGGCATCACCACCACCAACGAGTAATAACTATACACCTTACGTACACTTTTCATTGAATTATGTAACATGTTATATATATATATATAGGTGTTGACGTTGTGGTTTTGGGTTATTTAATTGGTTGTAGTTAGCGGCGGCCGCCGGAGTTGGACTTACGCCGGGGACGCCTTGCTTTCCGCACCAAGTACTGCCACCGCCAACGGTAAGTAAACTTATAAGTACCATTACTCCAATCATCCATCCACTCCCTTTTGCCCATGCCCATGCATGCTTCTGATCATTTGTCTCTGTGTCAGTATATATCCAATTATTGAATGTGAAAAAGTTAAAAAGTAGTATTTGTACTGAGACAAACTTGATGTACTAACAGTAATTTTTATTGTTACATCGTGAATTGTGAATTGTGATCCTAACATTGTTTCATATCCCCACAGAGATTCACCACACCGCCGGTTCCGGGCATCCCACAGCAGCCGTCACATCCGCCGCAACCCGGTCGGAGCCATCTACTCGACCACCAGCCGGTAATTCTATTATTAATTAATTAACAAACCATGCATTATGCATGCATGAATCAATAAATTATTTCATTAGTTAATTAATCAGTCAAGTGCTGTTTGTTTTTGTGTAGTCAAAAGAGAGCATAGACGCAGCCATAGGAGACGTTTTATCAAAGCCATGGCTGCCGCTCCCTCTAGGGCTTAAACCGCCGGCGGTCGACAGCGTAGTTGTGGAACTTCAACGCCACGGAATTCCCAATATACCCCCGCCGGCGCCGCTGGCTCCGGTTATTTAATTCGACGACGTTTCGTTGTAGTAGTAATGCTACTACTCTACGTTATGGCTATGTGTATGAGAGAGAGAAAGAGAGAGAGTTTGGTCAGTTTTTTTGCTTCTCTCTCGGTCTCTTACCTTTGACTTGTTTTTGCCCTCGTTGACTGAGGGCTTGTTCGTCTTTTGATAGAGTTATATGCTTGTAAATTCTTGATTAATCTCTAATTATGACATCTCATGAATATTTATATTATATTTATTTCCTTTTTTCTCTATTTTGGATTACAAATAATTATATTAGAGCATTGATCGAAATAACTAGCTAAAATTAGGGTTGTTCAACTTCATCATGCTCAAGTTTGGCTTATGTTAATTTTCAGCCGAGCTCGAGCTCGAGCTACGAAATTTTTGCTTCTGTTGAGATCAAGTATGGTCTCGTTAATTATCATTTTTTAGCCAAAACGCGAGCTCAATTCAAACTTCTCTTATTAAATTTAAAACTCAAGATGAGAGTCTAACTTGAGTTGATTTTAAAGCTTGTATGATAAAAAAATGGACAAGGTTAAGTTTCTACATATGTTTTATTGTATATCGTATTTGCGGCAAAACAAATATTGTATTATTATTGAGTCTACTGACAAGCCGTATTATCGAGTTAATATTCGAGCCAGCTCACAAGCCTATCAAGTCGAACATACCCTAACTCAACCTTGACTCGTCTAAAATGAAATCGAGTTACGAACGAATTTTTTCCAAACTCAAAACCAATCAAATTACTCGCAAACGGTTTGGTTCGTAACGAACCTAGCCGAAATTCAGTTAATTAACAGCATAGGGTGAAAACAAAGATTTGGAGAGGGGAATAATGACGAGGGACCGACCAGCAAGATGTATACCTTTAGCATTAATTAAGGTAAAAAAACAAAAATTGCTGATTGGTCCCCCCTTGGATTGGTCCACCATTACCCACGAGAGAGTCGAAGGTCATGTTCGGCTGCTGGTTGCTAGGATATGTTTCAGACCACCACCACCACCACCACCAAGTCACCAACTGGTGGCCATCGTCAGTCCATTTCAAAAATTGTTTGGAGTTACTTGCTGCCCAGGTTTCGCTGTCGATTACAGTGACTAACATGGAATGAAAACGGTACGAAACATAGCGATTTGTTAACTCAGTCTTCCTTTGTGTACGGAGTACTATCAAGTCGGAGATATCGATTACGAATGATAAGAAACAAGTTATATACAAACTACAAGATGAACGCTAATTTTTTTATTCAAATGGAGAAAAATTGATAAGGCACAATCCACGGACCAAACCCACAAAATAGTAAAACAAAAAACAAAAAAATTTGGTTTCAATCAGACTTCATAATTAGAGGCCGATCCGGATCTCATAATTATCTTCATCTTCAACTTCTTCTACTGGTGGCAGTATTAGGCCTTCAAAACATCAACTTCTTGAAGGTTACAATGTTAATTAGTCAGCATATAAGAACGATTCATTCAACTTCAATCATAAAGTCAATTAGATCATCGTAATGTTTGAATTCGGTTTAATTATTTATCAATGTTCAGTCCGCTAGACTCGATAAAGAAACAATCTTAATTAGTTAGCATATATGCACGACTCAATTATCGATCAATGGTGGCATTACCAGGCCTTCAAAACATCAGCTTCCAAGGCTAATTGAAGTCATGCAAAGCTTCAAACTCTCGAAGGTTACAATCTTTGATTAGTTAGCATATATGAACGATTCTTTCAACTTCAGTCATCAAGGCAAATTGGATTGTCGTAATGTCAGGATTTGGTTCAATTATGTATCAGTGTTCAGTCCGTCAGACACAATAACCCAACAATCCCTTGATACATGTGTAAGAGAGTGGTTATTTTCGGGAGATGAAGAATCTTTATTGTGCATAGCATCGTTGTTGTCGATCTTGTTTCCCCTGTTATAAAATGTTTTCTTGCCAGAGTAGACTTTTTAGTCAGTATAAGTCATAAGATATAAATAAAATAAATATTACAATGTCTATCGTAAAGTATATTAAATTAAAACTTAAAACCTTCAAATTATCAATAAACAACTCTACCACTGTAGCAACCCAACTATAAATTTACATTGGACTGCAAATTTCAGAACAGGCCCAAATTAGCTACAGTGTCCTATTACGTGAGCCCTTAAAGACCGGCCCATCAGAAGGCCCAATACGCAGTCATCCAACACAGCTTACAAATCGTCTATTAGCTTCCAGCACCCTCGCCGCCATCCGGCGACCACTACCACCGAAAAACCACAATCAAAGGTTTTCGGGGGAACACTCAGTTTTAGAAAATGATGAGAACACGGCGAGCCTGCAATTGCTTGCCACACAAGAGACAGCTTTTCCCAGTTAAGTTTTTCTCTTGCCTTTCCCACATAGAAAACCAGCTGAAATCTCTGCGAAAAGCCGAATGCCAACTTCCCAGCAGCAGTTTCCCTATTTCACGACACTCTCGGTTCTTCCCTCTTGATGCGTCCAGTCTGCAATTCTCTCCTGTTGTCTTTGGTAAGGGCGAAAAGCTACGAGCTAGCTCTTTCAGTATACGGAAGAATGGTTCTGGTCGGTATCACGCCTGATTTCAAATCATTAAGCAGTTTTTGATCGATTGTTTTGTTCATACGAATCAGACCGAATTAGGATTTGGTGTTCTTGGATGCATGTTGAAGCGTGGCTTCACTCATAATGTGTATATTATGAATCTCATGTTAAAGGGTTTGTGCAGAAAGGGTGAAGTAGACAAAGCTATGAATTTGTTGAGTGACATGAAAAGCTTCAATCTTTCACCTGATTCCGTTGGTTGTGAGCGGTCTTTGCAAGTCGAACCAGTTGGAACAGGCTGCGAGTCTGTTATCCGAGATGGAAGCATCAGCAAATTCGTTTACGTACGCAACGTTGATTGATTGTCTTTGCAAAGGTGGCAAATTGGATGATGCTTTGTCATTGTTGGAGGAGATGAAGAGGAAAAGTTTAAATGTTGATGTTGTTGTATACGGTTCACTGATCAATGGCTTCGTTAGTAGAGGACGGTACGATGACGGGAAGAAAATTTTCGATGAGATGATGCAGAAAGGGGTTATGCCGAATGTGGTTGTGTATAGCTACTTGATGAATGGTCTCTGTAAGATGAAGCAGTGGAATGTGGTGATGAATATGCTGACGGCCATGTCCGAAATGGGAGTTGATCCTGATGTTGTTACTTATACTTATCTGATTAAAGGGTTGTGCAAAGATGGGAAGTCTAGTAAGGCGGTGGAATTGTTTCGTCGGATCCAAGATAGGGACGAAGATGTTGAATGTTGTACTTTATAATGTTCTGATTGATGGACTGTGCAAAGAAGGACTTGTTTCCGACGCTTTCAAGATCATGGAAATGATGTTGGAAAAGGGGAAGAAGAAAAAACCAGATGTTGTTTCTTACAATTCATTACTAATGGGACTTTGCAACAATGGTCAGGTTGAAGAGGCACTGAAGTTCTTCTTCAATGTGTTTAAGAAGGATCGGAATCTCATTGAGCCGGATGTGTTCACTTTCAACATTCTGATACAAGGGCTCTGCAAAAAAGGTTGCCTTGACAAAGCTATGGAGATTTACGATACGATGATCGCTCGTGGGGTTTCCGGTAATTTGATAACTTACAATGTTCTGATTGGGGAGCATCTAAAGTCTGGCTTAGTTGACGAAGCTATGTGTCACTGGAAACATGTTCATAAGCTCGGACTTGTTCCCAATTCAATGACGTATAGTTTCATGATCGATGGACTCTGTAAGATTTGTTTGCTTAATGTCGCGAAAGGACTCTTCACCAAGATGAAAATGCGTGGACTTGTCCCCACATTATCGGACTACAATTCGTTGGTGGCATCGCTATGTAAAGAAAGTAACTTGGAGTAGGCAAGGAGGTTTTTTCAAGAGATGCGAGACTCGAACTATGTCCCTGATGTTGTCTCATTTAATACGATGATTGATGGATTGTTGAAAGCCGGAGACGTTCAGTATGCCAAAGAGCTGCTTAATGAAATGGTGCAAATGGGTCAGATGCCGGATGTTTTTACATATACTGTGTTGATTAATCGATTGTCGAAACTCGGACAGGTGGACGAGGCTAAGGGAATCTTTGAGAGGATGGTTTCGTTAGGTGTTAAACCAGACAGCCACGTATATGATTCGTTGTTAAAACGAGTGCTTTCGAAAGGGGAAGCTGAAGAGACCATTGATTTGCTGCGTTGAATGGCTGACCACGGTGTCGTTCTTGACTCGAAGATAAGTGAGACAATCTTGGTGTGTCTATGTGATACCCTTGCTGATTATGATATAGCACGAATTTTGCCACAATTTCGTTGCGATTCGGAAGGGAAGAACTTGTCGTGTGAGGATCTCTTGGTGAAATTAGAAGAAGTTATTCCTCAACTCAGGGCTAATGCTGCTTGAACTTGTCTTGCTAGTCTATCTTGAACTTCTGGAATCGGTTAGTTTATCTTAAATCGGTTAGTCAGACCATGGGTTGGTTCATTTTTAACCAACCAGTTATGTTGCCCTGCAGATAACAGAGAAGGAGAGAAAAGGATAATGAAGAGACTCTCTGCTAGAGAAGGGTTCTTAATACAGGCGAACTGGAGGAAACAGCGAATCGCAGGAAAAATCGTATTAAGGGGTGCGGGATAGCAAAACACTAATGATTTGTAAGCTGCTGTTTCTTAATGGTTCATAAGCTGCTGTGTTTCTGAATGCATAAGACTTAATGGTTGCAGGGGAATCCAGAAGAAGGGAATCTCTACAGAGTAACTGAATCAGTCATGTCTCAATTTTCCCGCCAGAAAGACCTTGATGGTTCATTTTTTTCAAATTCCCCCCTGATCCATTTGCTTTTTCTTCCTTAAATAGTGGTTCTTGAAGCCTTCCGAACCAGAATGACCCAACAAAGAACCCGGTACAACACGAAAAACCCGACCATAATCCCGACATTCTCCCACCGAAGATCCCTCTCCAGCCGTCTACTCCTCAGCACATCATTCCCCGTCATCAAACACCCATTGCCAGACGACGACCACCGGAAACAATCCTCTCTCAAACTCCAGTACTCGTTCGTCAGCAGAGAATCAAGCGGGTACCGGTACAGCGACACGTAGTACATGAAAATCCAGTACTTGGGAATACTGTCCTTGGGGATGAAGTATCCGGAGAAGAGGAAGAAGGCTCCCAGCACGCCGCAGATGATCGAATTCCCCACGATGAAATCTGGCGAGACAGCGCTGAGAAACATGACCAGCGAGCTCGCCGTCAGGATGATCAGCCACACGATGAGCGTGAAGAACCCGAATGCGGCGATCGAAGGGTTGAGCCCCGCGAGCCAGTAGACCGGGACGGAGAAGAGAACCGCGACTACGAGGAGGAATGGGAGGAAGACGACGGTGTTGGCGATAACATAGCTCGAAATTCGGTAGCTTCCTCGCGAAGCTTCCTTCATCAGGACTCGCCGTTCTTGGAGGTAGATCGGGAGGGCTTCGACGGTGGAGGAGAGCAGGAAGCTGAGGCTGAATGCGAATAGTCCGAATCGCTCTGCGATTGCTCCTCCGTTGTCGTCGTCGTGTCTGTGTTTCCGTACTTTGATGTACACGCTCCCTAGTACGAACCCTCCGGCTAGGGCTTGCATCGTTCTTGCGGTCAAGAGTTGCTTGGTTCTATAGATGATCTTCCACGATCTCGAGCAGAGGTTTGCAATTTCAGAGAAATCGATTAGTGATTCAGGGGAATGCAGGTTGTCTGATTGGTGATAGCGATGGATTGTCGTTGTCGTTGTATCTAATTCGGGCAGATTTAGGGTTTGCGATTTCACGGAATCTTCAAGCGAGTGTATGATTTCCATGGAGAATTCGATAGGGTTTAACCTGTCAGGAATCCAGAACCCTAGATCAGCGATGGTGTTCTGCAACAATTCCAAGCTACCGTAATGCACGGCAAAACCCTGGGACAGGATGAGAAAACCGGGGATGATTTGTATAATCCGGTAACTTGGCTGGTGAATCGAGATCACGATCGTCCTCTGCTTAACCCGAGCGATGGAAGAAAGCTGTTCAATAACCTGAAGCGCGGAGCTACTGTCAAGACCTGAAGTGGGTTCGTCGAGAATAAGAATCGAGGGGTCAGAGATCAAGTCGACCCCAATCGAAACTCGCTTCCTCTCTCCGCCGGAGATTCCTCTGCAGGATTCGTCACCGACGAAGCTGCCGGCCACCCGCACAAGCCCCAGCTCAACCAACAATCCATCAACTTTCTCTTTTTTCTCCTTCAAGGTCAGCTCTTTTAATTTGAACTTGGCGCTGTACATTAGGGTTTCCCTGACAGTAAGCAGAGGAAGCAAGTTGTCCTCTTGGGGTACAAACCCACAAATCTTTCTCAACTGAGAAGGGCTAGAGATCCCACGGCTGTTGATTGCAACAGCCTTGGGATCGAACTCAGAGTTCGTCACCCTACCGGATATGTACCGGAGAAGGGTGGACTTTCCGGAACCGCTTGGACCGACGATCGCGAGGATTTTTGAATTTCCAGCTTGGAACGAAATGGATTTCAGGATATGGATCGGTTCGGGTTTGGGCCGCCACGGAAGGTGGTAGCAGAAGGAGGGTGATGACTTGGGAGTGAGGGTAAAGGAAAGGTTTGTGACAGTCAGATGGTAGGAAGAAGAGGAAATGGAGGAAGGAAAGGTGGAGTCTTGGTTGTCGGCAGCCTCGACAAGCTGCCGTGCGGGAGGGTTGAAGCAGGATGATGACATTGTTGGTTGGAGTAAGATAAACAAGGAAATTCCAGAAGATGGTTGAAAGGAGTAACTCGAGTATGAGTTTTGTAACAATGTGATAGCAGGAGTTAAGTAGGTGGAAGAACAGGTAAGTTTTGGTGAGCTGAAATTTGTTGACTTGCTTGCTATAGGTGTTCTATGGTGGCTGTGTGCTGCTGCTTGTCTTTTTCTTGACAGCCTTCTGTATTTCGAAGACCGAATATGTGACGAATCTGGCTGTTCCAGAACCTGTTGACCCATGATAGTATAAACTTCTAGTTGCTTAATCTAGGTGCATTAGCCTGACATCGCTCTGTAATATGTTCCTGAATTCGTTGCTGTCTTTTCTCGCATCTCTATCTTTCTCACAAGTCAAGATTATGTTAACAACCGGGTAAAGCATGAACAACCCTACCATAATCCCGACATTCTCCCAGTTTTTCAGTTCTATAAAGCTGCAGAATCATTCAAATCCCTAAGATCACATAGCTGAAATTCACCGCAGAACACCAGATTCCATAACAGATTCATTTCGAGTTCTTCGACAGAACTGAATACCGACCCTGACCTGGTAAAGTTACTTGTGTTCTAAGAAATTCCATGACTACATCACACAGAATAGAACGACTATGGTTTTCGCTTCTTTTCGTCGTCCTCGTCCTCATCAGAGTCCCCACTTTCCCTGAAACGAGGATTCTTCTCCTGTTCGATGACAGGTAAGGCTGGTTCAGTAATCAGGTGATACAATGGATAGTCTTCCTCAAGGAGAGTGAGATTATCAGCTAGCATTAGTTAAAAGGGGCATTGTAGTGGAAAGCTGAAGCCTTTAAAAACATTCAGAAATTTTACCGGTCGAGATTCATGATCAGGGTTTCTTCGAGATTCATGGTCTGAGGTCCTCTTAGAAGGTTCACGTACGTATCGGTCATCGTCTCTGTATCGCTTTCGATGGAAATCTACTCATTTGAATCAGTATTGGGGGGGGGGGGCAAATCAGCAATGTCGGCAACATAATTATAATACAATGCCAGAAAATTAAAATATATGAGATGAGAATTACCTCTACCCTGCCGATGCTGACCGCCATGACCAGGACCTCCATGTCTACCATCTGTGGAACCAAACATTAGGAAATACTTTTACAATAATTTCATGCAATATGAACTAATATATTGCTAGGAAGTGATAATGAATCTTTGAAGGAAAGGGAAAGCAAGTATTCACGACTTTCAAGCACAATTCAAAGGTTTAAAATCCCAGTTTTGTGCTCGCCCAATGTTCAAGTATTTCCTAAAAGAATGTTTGCTCAGCTACTTAACTATGTACCACAGAACAGCAGCCAAAAGGGAAACAAGCATCAACATTGTGGCTTAAGAACAACAAATTCATCAAAATGAGTTCCGAGTACCAAACTCACACTGAGGTGGTGGCATAACCGGAGGGAAAGAGGCGAGCGATCCAGCCCCATAATCCACAAGCTGTCTCTGAGCTTCCAGTTCTTGTTGCACTAACTTCCCATAGCCACCCCTGCGTAAACCGTGTTAAGGAAACTAAAAGGACCAAGATTCTTTCAATTGGTCGAGAATTCTGATTGCTCTTTCAACCATCTAATGAATAGTTACAAGCAGACTGTTTAAAACAATTTTATAGCTAGTTAGCTACTATCAAAAGGATATCAGGATCGTAATCTGTTCGATATTCATCTCGGACCTGTAAAATTGTAAGAAAAGAGAGCTCGAATCAAAATGAAGGTAAAAGTTCTGTGAAATGTTTATTGAAACGGAAAGGGCGTCAATATTACCTGCCCACCACTTCGACCTCGACCCCACTGCCTTCCTTCTTGAAATCCCCAATCGAAGTCGACCCTAATGGGCCGGTCGTCAAGAATTGTACCACTTATGTACTTCACAGCATTCTCAGTATCATCTCTAGAATAGTATCTGATAGACACATGCATATCAAACTTTGTCAAAACAGAACTACTAACAATCGCAGATACCTGAAAAAGGACCCAGTAGGGGAACCTAGCAATCAACTACTCATCCGGAGCCGCATTCAAGCATCAAATGTTAACAATGCAAAGCCATGACAAAAGGAATCTAGTTTTGACGGGCTTCGAATCAGAATCAAGCTGAGATTTGCTGAACTACGCAACCTCATTAGCAATGATGCTCATGAAGGAGGTCAAATATCAATGAAAGGACACATCCTAAGCCAGCATTCAAGCCTCAAATGTTCACAATACAAGCCATGAAAAAAGGAATTCAGTTTTGTTGGTCATTTAATTAACCTCTATATACAGTTATCGCTGAGGTTTGCCGAACTATGCAACCTTACTGCATTTCGCAACCCTTAAGTTCTAATTAAGAAGGTCAATGCCAATAAAAGAACTCATCCTAAGCCAGCATTCAAGCCTCAAACGTTCACAAACGCAAAGGCCATGACAAAAGGAATCTAAAAACGTTCCAACTGACTAAATTAGGAGAGGGCGCAACACTCACAAGACGAAGCAAAACCCACAGGGAGTTTTGGTGTTCTTATCCAAGCCCATGATTATCTTCTTGATTTCGCCAGCTCGAGTGAACAGCTCATAGACTTGCTCTTCCGTCGTGTAGAATGACATGTTGCCAATGTAGACGGTCGTCGACGTCTGAAGTGCATACTCGAATTCTTCTTGCGTTCCGGAAAATCTCCTGTCCCGATACGCTGACAGCTTCGTCGGGTCCTGCCGGGTTGAGCAATTTTCCACCAATCGTCCGGTAAATTAAGCAAAAATCAAATTCGTATAATCTCGGAACCGTAAGGAGCCAGATTACAAATGGAGTGGATAGATGCACAATGCGCGTACCTTGAACAGAGAAGCCATCGCTCCCCTCTAGCTGGGATGAACAATAGTCCCAAGTCTCGATTGGAAATGAAATCAAAAGGGACAGAACTATAAACCCTAACGAGTTCAATTATTCTGAGTTCAGCGTTTCGGTTCCGGTTTGACGGTTTCTGCATTTTCCACTGGTTAACAGGGTAATTTAAATTTTTGGTACCTTACCTATTAAAATTCTACATTTTGGTTATATACCAATGATTTATAACCATTTTTTTCCGTCCATTTCTTTCGCTAATTGCTGACGTGGCATTATTCCGTTCACCTATTCTAATCAGAAAAAATAATATAAAATAAAAAAGAGTACGAAATTATGTGAAGTAGGATAATTAATAGAGTTGTGTACTGACGGTCCTAATGTACCAGATGCGTATAAAATAAATAAAGAAAAGTGCAAAATTATGTAGACATGTATAAGCGTACAAAGATAAGTACACGAGTGTGTAGGCTACAGCAAACGAGTACAAAAATATCTACAAAAAATGCGTACACTATAAAAATACAAACACAAACGCATACACAATACATGTACAAAACACGAGCACAAACACAAATACAAGACATGTACACAAACAAAAAAAGGAGTGCAAAATATAATTTTGACGTCATATGTCACTTGCTTTTAACCCTTGCTTTCAAAGAGAACAATTTGATCATTGCTTTTAACCCGGCTCCATATACTTACAATCACCACCACAAGCTTCAACCTCAGTTACTTGGAAGATACGTTAGCATGGAATTACAATAAAAGTTGCTCCTATATGCTGTGTGTGCAGATATCTCACAAATCTCACCTACTCAAACTCCCACCAAAAGAATTCACACAGCCAAGTTATCCACCTAAGTGTATATATAGCAAGTAGATTCCGCTCATTAGTCTGCTTGCTTCCACCATATCAGGAATCAGCTGGTAGCAAATGATCAAAAACTAAGACCTACTACTACCCCGATCACCATAGCAGGCAACTTGGAGATCACTTTCCTTCAGTTTATCTATTAAACGAGGCAGCCGAATTATCTTCATAGTGTCCTCTCCATGCGTTACCACTATCACTGCCACTGCAGGCCTGATCGGCAACAGGCGGGGCAATATTACCCAAGTCCCCATCCAAGCTCATCTGCTGCACTTCAACTGATGAAAGTATCTTTATGCTTTGTACACAACTCACAAACTCCCTGCATTCAACAGCACGTTTTGAGTGATCGATACAGGGCAAAGTAACTACACAAGCAATATCATAGCAATGTATGTTCCGTTGACTTACTCCCAAGGATCATCACCAACGAGTAATATGTCATTTTCGTGGTCTACGTAAACCAGTTTCCAGTCAGAACTTTGAGGATCTTCCAGCTGCCCTTCGATACCAAACATCCGGGCTAGATCATGTCGGAGTTCATCATAGTCTTTATAACGAGTTACGTCAATTGATCTTCCCACCGAGCCACGCTTTTGAACCTACACATTGTTGAAGCAATAGGACAAGGATTTAGAGATGAATATTGAAGCAAAGTAGACATATCTTTCCAATTTTACTTCTACCATATCTCCAATTTCTAGGGATATTATATACCTTGGTGTATGTTCGCATACGTTGAGTCTGATTTGCCCACAATCCATTATTCAAAACCCCAGCGTCATTAATAGCAACATCCGCCGACGGCTTAAAAGACATATTGGGAACCCCAAATGACTGCGAGCTCATGCCAGCACTAGACAACTCAGTCTCGATGTCTCTAGGAGGATTAGTTCCATAATTAGAGAGCAAGTTCTGAAGATCCTTTTGGGAATCATATCCTCTTGACAACAAACTGTCCGGTGCCAATCCTTCGATATTAGCCGAGAAAGGAAGATTATTCATCCTTTGATGTGATTGCACGTCGCCATCCAGACCGAAGGACGGCAGTGCAAAATTTTGCAAGGGGGTAGAGCCTGGTTCTAAGCAGTATGATGTTCCAGAAGACGAGGCCTCTAATTGATCAGCCACTGTAGCTTTCGATTTCAGCTGTTGGTCAGAACCTTTTGAGCCAGAAAATTCGTGTTTAATCCGAGCATCCGCTCTACTAGGAACATCTTGGAGGATATTGTTTGAAGGGTCTACCCCTCCTGAATCTGCCATTAAGAGTTGAGCTGTGGCATCTTGGCTTTTGTTGAAGAAGTTAGAGTGTGGAACATTAGAGTTATTCAGAGAAGCTGATGTGGAACACGATGGAGTCTCTCCATGCGAACGGGCTGGAACTGGCGTAGGCAGCTTCTGCAGGCCTTGAGACGGGTTCAATGGAAATGACTGAGTTTGCATGAGTCCAGATGCCGAGAAGCTTCCACTGCTGAATGGTGGCTGCTGATACTGTTGGTGCTGGTGATGTGTTTGTTGTTGCTGTAAAAGTAAGCTCGTGGGAGAGAGCAACTGCTGCTGCTGCTGCAACTTCTGAAGTAACTGAAACTGTTGGTCCGGGAGGCTTGCCTGTAAACTTTGCTGCATTTGAGGCTGCAGTTGGGATCTATGCGGTACGTTGTGGTGTGACGATGGAAGAGAGGATTGCTGAAGTTGTGTCTGCTGTAGATGTCTTTGCTGCTCCACTTGTTGCTGGACCTTGGAATCTTGCTGTAGTGATGTTAGCTGGTATGGAGTCTTGTCAGGAGAAGGGATAGCTTGAGCTTGCACGTTGCTTCCTAGCATGTTCTGCTGTTGAAGTTGGGAGTAGCCAACTGTCTGCTGCAAACTTTGATTTGGAATCTGACAATGGCCAACCAAACTGCTACTTACGACAGATGCCTGGAACATCTGCTGCGACGGGTTATGTTGCTGCTGCTGTTGTGAGTGTAGTTGACGCTGTTGCGGCTGTGGAGGTGGCTGTGGCTGTGACTGCTGCTGCTGTAATTGAGGTGGTTGTTGTCTTGGTTGTTGTTGATACTGTGATTGTGGCAGTATCTGTTGCTGTTGATGTGTTTGATGCTGATGTTGTTGCTGTTGATGTGTTTGATGCTGATGTTGTTGCGGTTGATGTATTAGATGCTGACGTTGTTGTTGTTGTAGCACTAGTTGCTGTTGTTCTTGTTGTTGTTGTAGAACGTTTACCGGCTGCTGCATTGGTTGGGAAGAAGGTGCTTGCTGTGGTTGGTTAGGAGGAGGATTCTGTGGCTGTTGCTTTTGAGTCCACGAAGTGGCCGACTGAGGAGGAAACTGGTTGGCCTGATTCTGTGTATTTGTCTTGTTGAACTGGATGCTAGGCACGGATAGGGCATTACTCGCTGCTGCGGATAGCCCAGCAGTTTGAAAATTCAGTAACTTTGTTGGATCATCGGTGCTGAGGTTACTATGCAGAGTATTTGAAGGAAGCATGGAGGGGAAGAATCCTGTTTGAGTTGATGCCAATTGATTATTGTTCTGTTGCATACTCATCCACTGAACCAAACTTAGGCCAGGAAAGATTGAGCTTTGTCCTCCTTCCTTCATACCAAAGTCATCCGCAAGCCAAGGCATTGCCCTTTTGAAAGCATTTTCAATGTCCGACTCGTCATCTGCAAAGAAACAAACTTTGATCACTTAATTTGTCAAAGACCGGCTAACGAGCCAACTGTTAAGCTAGAATAAGAATTACCAGGCATTCCAGGCTGTTTAGGGAACCTGGGTCTGAAGAAGGGAGGTGGGCATATGTAGAATGGAGTGACCACAGGCTCAATGTCCCAAATCGAGACTCGGCTTGGTCGTTCACCAGCCGTTGATTCATCCCACCGAACCTTCAATGTAAAAAAACCATTGATTAGCCAAGGAAAAGGTTACAACTTTATAACACAATCTTATAGAGAGATAATAATAATAATACCTGAAGATTGCGCCACTGTGAACTCTTCCAACGCACAGGATCTAAGTCAGTAACACCTGTGACTGTACCCATATACCTGCGGACACCTGACTCCTCGGTCTCAAACATCATCCTGAATCTCATTCCAGAAGATACTTGCGTATACATCGCTTTGTTATACTTGGAGAAAGGAATCACAAACTCCGAAGGACTTGCCCTAGGATTATAGAACACGGTGAACGGGCTGTTGTTTGCAGCAGCATGAGCCGCAGCTGCAAGGATCCCGATATGCATGCTGTCACTTGATATGACCGATGAAGAGAGAGCTGGTTGCTGCCTATTGGCATGTCTGATACCTAAAAGCAACTGCTGCTTCTCATCTCTAGAAACCATAACCACTTTTGAATTAGCTTCAGAGAATAGAACCACAAACTCAAGTTTATCCTATCATGAAAACCATTAATTACCTAATGAATAGAACTGAATCACCAGCAAAGAGTCTCTTATTGCTAACAAACACACTCCATCCTGTAGTAAGCAAATGCCTTTTCGGTTGGCCTGTGAAGAAGAACTTGTGAATATTCTATGAACACTTCAACACATTCAGAGCTTCTGTTTTACTTATACCTGGTTACATTATTTAAATTGATCATCTCATGCAAACTGAGCAAGTATGAAAAGGAGATGTACCCCGATAGATATGCCTAAAGGTCCACGCATTGTCGTGTAGATCTCTAGCAACTAGTTCCTGCGCTGGTGGTTGCATTGCAAAATCCTAAACATCAAAGTAAATATATAGTTCAAATTGCAAGGATTATTAACATGACACAACAAAGAATTAAGGGCAGAAGATAAGAAAATAGGTTTAGAGAAGCAAGCACTCACGAGAGGTGGGAAAATCTTTTCCGCAGCTCTTCGAGGGACAGAAAATCCACCATGAGTGCTTGTATCACTAGCTGTAAGAGTTTTGCAGAAGAACTCAGCAGGTTGCCTATTCTGCTTCATTCCCATATCCGAAGCTATCAATGCTTCCCTGTCACACTGTAGAATAAATATGCCATGTATATCAGCAATATCGATGCACAAAGGAGACATGATCTAGGAGACTTCGAAAAACTATTCAAATTGAATGGATGACCTACTTTGCTTACGGGTTGCAGGGTCATTTGCGCATAAACCTCGTCGGTTTCCGGGTCAGCCTGATCAAACACAAATGAAAAATGTCAGCAACTTTAGAAAGGAAATCAATACAACTTTGGACTGGTCCCAAAGAATGGGTTCGCACATGTAAGGTGACGTTGTGAAGCATGCAAATCAACTTTGAAGGAAGGTTGGGGTAGCTTGGTATACAATCAGTCTGCTTCTGCATAGATGCAGCAACCTGAAACAAAAAAGATTCAGTCTTTAGACAAATTGTTCCATCTAATAGTAAAATCCATGAGAAGTGCAGATGTACCTGTTCACTATGACCTTGAGGGAAGTAGACAACAAGACTTCCGATTGGAGGCATCGATACCAACGGTCCCGCACAGGCATGCCACAGTTCTGAATTTATAGTCTTTCTTTCTCCTGTTTCAAAGAGAAAAGCATAGAGGAATGTCAACTCAAAAAACATTACCCAAAGGTTAGTAACAGTAATCTCAACTTTTCCTTCCTCACACCAACTACACTCTTTCTAAGCCGAACACAGCCTTGTTATTCCATGGAAATAAAAGAACTACAAGGATATTTTCATTCAAAAGAAAGCTACTGAAATTTTTAAAAGAACAAGATGCCGATGACTGGGAGCTCTACAAGAGGAAACCAGAGGGCTTAAACGTTGTTCTTGAGAACCTAAACAATTCGACCAGGTTTTAAGTGTCATCATGTTGGATGCTTCTCTTGTTCCACAATCATGCACATCTTGTACATATTTCTTCCCTTTTATATAATAATCTATTCACTTATTCTGGAAAGAACAATTGTTTCTCAGCTGTTGAAAGAAAGGTTGGGATGCAAGAACTTGCTTCAATCCAAACTATACTGAATCTGCAGATACATCTATGTCCATACAGCAGGACAAGAAGGATCCAAATTGAAATGAATCGGTTCCATTTTGGCAACTAGAGTCCAAATGTAAAGGAGTTTACATACAAATACTAAAGACGAACAAAGCACATGGAAAGAAATCCAAACAAGGAAATTTGGGGACATGGAATGAAGACATTGTCAAGGTTGGACTGTAAAAAGGGAACACAGTCTGTTCTTAGAAAAAACCAAAGGCATGGTGGTACAAAGACTTGAGCTTTCAACATCCAAATTGATGATTTAGAACAGATTGAAAAACAGCTGTCACCCATCTTCTTCTGTGCGTTATCATATATTTGTATATGGGGACGAAGGAAGAATAACTAAAAGTAGATTCCCTCTTTGTAGTTCTTAATTAGAAAGCCATTCATATTTTTAGAACTCCCAGTCCCTTTTCCCCTCTGCCGAAAGCGAGTTGCTTTACGACTGTTATGAGATAATCACAACTCTGGAACCACGAAAAACTGCAGCAAACAACTCAGAAAGTTTCACAACAATGAATCCTAACTACACTGGACCAAAAATCAGATCTTCCCATGAATCACAAAAGAAGTCAAGCCATCAATAACCCAAATGGAACCGGTTGGGGGCCTACCTTCAGCAGAATTTGGCAAGAACCCATTTGAAGGAACCTTCATTTCGCCGGCCAAGATTTCAACTTTATCAATCTGGCTGCTCCTGAATATACTAGAAATAACTTCAACTTCACAATACTTTGCAGCAGCAGCAGCAAATAGAAGTTGTATTAGAAACTCAAGCTGTTCTTCTTCTTTCCATAGCTCAACAATCCTCTGGAAACCCACATGACAGCTGAGGAATGTTCCTCTCCACAAACTCCGACCAAAAAAGGCAAGCAGAAACCGAATCTGTTGGTTTTTGTTTGTTAAACAACAAAGCGGAAATGGAAAGTTCAGCCAAGTGAAATTCCCATTCCGGAGTTGGAACAAATCTTCAAAAGGGAAAGGGAAATTGAGATCAGAGCTTTAGAGAGAGAGAGAATAATTATAAAGAGGAGGAAGAGGGGGAGAAAAGACACTGAATTGTCGCCGATAAAACGGAGGCGGAGGGAGAAAGGCAGAGATAATAAAAGCAAAAGGCAGCTTTTTTATGCTTTTCTTTAAGGACTTGTTTTTAAAATGTATTTGCTGGTTCTGTTCTCGTTTGAGTTCATGTTCTGAGCGAACAAACAGGCCGACATATAATGGACGGAGACAGTCACCCAGATTGTTATTAATTTTACCAATTCCGGTTAAGAAATTGAAACAACGACGAGGAGGCAGAGCAGCTGCAGCAACTAATGATTAAACAAATGGGAAGATGATTCCGTGGTGTTAGGTTCCTAGCGGACAACCATGTTGGTTACTGTCTCTCGGCATTAAATTCCACTCTACATCTCAAATTATTGATCCCTAATCAGCAATTTACAACAAATAATGCATCTCATTCTCTCCTCTTACTCAACGAATTGTGTAGGCAAAGAAGACCATTCATAGGTGCATGTAGGATAACTCAATTGTTAGGGGTATGCTCGGCCGGATTTATATGTATCCAGTTTGAATTCGGTCACATTCATAAATGGACATCGCAACGTAATGTTTAATTGCTCTACTTTTATTGCGTGAATCTATTGGTCTTGTGTTGCTTCAAGTTCTTCCCGGTATGTTCTTGTCGTAATTATGGCTCATGATAGGTCAAGTTGGATATCCAAAGGGCTGAATGGTGCGCTTATGGTGTGAATTTGGCAAGTGGATGTTGAGGGGGTGAGGATAATCACGTAGTCGGCTCACATCTGTCTAAGCGGTCTCGCCGATACTCTTACAGAATTATTGAATATGAACCATAACGTTGAAGAATTATAAATTTGTAATAACTATCGTGTTATATCTTGCTCATCCAATTTTTGTAAGTTAAATTTTCTGTGAGTCAATCTTGACTGAACCACTGAACCTTAACCCGCTCTCAAACTACTTACAAGAGCAATAAATATTTAAAGTGTTTTGATCAGCTATCATAGCATAGAAATTGCTCACAACTCTGGACTTATGTTAAGGGAATTGCATCAATTTTTCATCACCTGCAAAATGAGACATTATGCATCTTTTAAATTTATGCAAGAACACCCTCCATGGAAATCAGATGGGGAGAATGCAAAGGAAAGAACTCTCGAATTCGAATATCGATCGATCCGCGATCGAAATAGGGTAGGGAGAAACACAAAGCCACTTATGCTACTGATGCAGGCATCTCTTATAATTTTCTGATATATATTTACAGGATGGATGGTGATAGCCAGTAACAATGAAAAGTCATGACTGATAAATTATCCCTTCTCTGGGGACTGAGCATATACAATTATGTGCTTGAAAACCAATTATAGTAGCAATGGTATTATGAGGATTTGTAGCAATAAGAATTATGAATGAACATATCTTGGTTTAGTACACGATTATCGATCGAACTCGATATAGGAATCGAGTAGAGTACTTAAGGGAAAAATGGGCAATGAAAGGAAAAACCCAAGAATTCTAAGGTGCCTAATTCTAAGCACGATCCTTTGATCTAACAAGTGTCGTTATTATTCTCGGGGTCCGCTCACTTAACTCTTACTCAACTATTCGGTTCACGGTTCAAGCTACAAGAGTTTTGAGGATTGTTATTTAAGTTACCAACTAATTCATTAATCATTCATTAAAACTATCAATGCAATTATATCTAATTAAACTAAAACGAGGCAAGAGTAACACAAGTAAACAATGAGACAAGAGTTACTAGATTTCAAATGTTGGAAATGCTCAAATCTCAATCACCAGTAGAGTTGGACACAATGAAAATCGTTTATATATAAGGATTCTCCTCTAGGCATTTGTAGGAATCGATAGCGAGGTCGTGCATATGAATTACCACTACTAGTTCACTTAAGATTAACTTACCTAGTAATGAATATGAGGTGTTCGACGAAATGTCTAAATGTTTAAATAATCTTAAGAACACCACAAACACTTAGAAAGGGGTGCTAGTCACTATTTGACACCCCAAACATCCCACTCCCTCAAGTGTGTCGCCATTTGAGTGATTTTCGGAATGTGCGACAAGTGTTCGATGAAAGATCTCTAAAGAAATCCTAGCATAAATGGTTGAATTAGGGTGTGGCTTGGTCAACACACACCTTACTTCAATCTTGGATTAAATACTAACACAATCATAAGCAAAATCATGCAAATAAGAGTATTGATTTGACCTAATTCAAGTCATAGCACAAATTGGTTGAACACACCATAATCCAAGTATCATCACTATCATAACAAGTATCCAATATGTCCAACCCCCCATTATGAAGGGATCATCCTAGCATCCATATACACCCTAATCTAACAACACAAAAAACCTAACCAATCATCATGAAACTATAACAGGAGAAAGAGATACAATTACCATCATTCTCTAAATATGAAAAAGGTGATGAATGTACTAATCTTCACTCAAAGCTCTAATATTCTTAATCTTCAGTCCTTGCTTTTCAAATGCTCCAAATCCTCTTCATAGCTTCCAATGGTGAGTGGGAGAGCGTGAAATTTCGGACTAAGGATTGCAATGGATGGAATTGGAAGATATGTTGCCTCTCTCTTCACATTTGGGGTTTTATACCTCTGCCAGACCATCCACACGAAGAGTGGGATCACACGGCCTCCACACACCATGTGGCCTTGTTTTCAGACAGGGCGGTTTTCTTCTTTCGTTTATAAGTCGCTCATCCGACGTTCATTTGACATTTGATTGGTCTTGTTGGTTTCGTATCGATGCCCTCTATCTAGCGGATACCCGAAATATCAACAACATATGAGAAAACAAGTTCAAAAAAAATCCGTTTGAGAGAACACAACACAAAACCCTTATTTTCATCCACCAATCACATCTCAAAAGTCAAGAATCGATCGAACTAAGTCGAAAATATGTTAAGTTGAGATTGAATCTCATGCAATATGAAGTGTTATCAATATGGCTACCTCCTCAACAGTACATATGCTACCTCCGACGCAGCTCCCGCACAATCGACTTCCTCACTATTGTCAATAAAATTTGCCTCCGATCTTGAAGATGACGAACTCAGGGTTACCAATTGAAAAACTCAGGGTTACTTGTTGAAAGAGCTCCAAAAAGAGAGGAGGAGGATGAGATCCGGTTGAGATCCAGCTCCCTCTCTGCATGCTTCTCTTGACGGTGGCGGTAGGTGCGATGGAGGCGGAGAGAGCCGGGCGGAAGGTGGATGAGAGTAGGTCAACGATGGATTGCAACCAATTATAATTATATTGTCCTTCATTTCTCCGACTTTCGAGGTTAAAGTAAATTATTGTTGACGTGGTGATCATGTGGTGCATTGATGGCTATCCTAGTGACTCACAATAACTATCCGTCATAACTCCGTTTATTTTTCCATCATTTTTATAAGAATAACAGTCAACCCTAACGGCTATCGATGACTAATTCTGTTATGTCAATTTGAAATTAGTCGGAAAAAAAAATGGTGCCATTTTTGCAAAGCGGTAATATGTTGGGCCTTCTTGCTTCATAATAATAGAAATTGTAGTAGTTAAATTTTGAGATTTACTATTTGACGTTCTAAATTTTGAATAAAAGGATGTTTTAGATTTCGTAAAGATAATATTACCTTGGTCGGCCACCCGTTTCGACTAGCATAGGTATTCAGCCGACCACTTGTTCCAAGTGTTTTTATACAATTTTGAGCTCTTAGTAGTGAATTTTTAGGCACCAAAATTGGTCAGATCATTCATATGTGAAAGGTTCAAACTTGATGCTGAATTATTGGAGTTCTCTTACCGTCTAGTTGTATGGATCTTTGAATGTTTCGGATCCAGAGCCGGTAGTACTTCTACGGTTCTTTTACTATTTTCTTTCGAATCCAGCTCGCAATGTTGATGTGTGACGGATCCAAGTACCTTTCTTTTCTGGTGCAATGTACATTTAGCAGTTCCGAAGTTCCTAATACTTTGCATCTCAATCAGCTTGCAATGATGATGTATGATGATCCAATGGCTCCAGAAGGGGGATCTTTTTGGACTGTAAACAGATTGATGGCTGCCAGTTTGAACTTTGGAAGTGTTGAATCAGAACTTTTGATGTTACCGTCTGTGTAGCACAGAATTTGACTGTAATTGCACTGCACTTCCTCTTTGAATCTGTTTATAGGTGCAATCAACTATCCAATGAAATTAGGGTTCGCGAATGCAATGTCAATGTCTATGCCGATCTTGAAATTAGGGGTGTTCACATCAATCCAGCATTGTCATCGTCGATTAACAACATCATCAGCCAGCACTAAAGGTCAGCATTTGCCCGAGGGACTGTCAACGTACCTCTCCAACCCGACATGAACGAACACTGAGAAATCGGTCCACATCCTACGTCGGATGATGAAGTACGTTAAGTAGACTAAACCGTTACACATCAAGAGATTATACATGATGACAAATTGAGAACTTTTCTTATATAAGAACTCGATTATGAAACCGTTGGATTAGGAAGGGTTAAAACCAATTGACCAACGATTCGAATGTTTAGTGGTTAACCAACCGGCCATGTTCGGGTATTAACCGCTCCGCCTGGCCCCACCCAAAAGTTTGGAGTTTTTGTGTCCAATTGCAAAGCGCCGCTCTCTGAGAGAAACAAATTAAATGAAGAGAACGTCAAACAAATTTAAAATTCAAAAAGGAAAACGCCCCTTTGATCCTTTCTTCCTCCTCAAACTCCATTTTCACGAAGGAGGTAACCTCAGATCCAAGTCATTGTAGTCTCCAACCCTTTCAATTTGGACTGGAGATTTTGTGGGGGAGAAAGAAACCTCTCTGGATTGCCGCTTTCTCTCTGAACAAGCAACCAACCAACAACAATGGGGGCGTACAGGGCAGACGACGATTACGATTATCTCTTCAAGGTGGTGTTGATCGGCGACTCCGGCGTCGGGAAATCCAATCTTCTCTCCAGGTTCACCAGGAACGAGTTCAGCCTCGAGTCCAAATCCACGATCGGCGTGGAATTCGCCACCCGAAGTATCCACGTCGATGATAAGGTCGTCAAGGCCCAGATTTGGGATACCGCTGGCCAGGAAAGGTAAAAAAATCCGATCTTTGAATTCTTTTTGTTTGTTCAAAATCTTTTTCTGGATCTGCCTTGTCAGGACATTGGCATTGCGTGGTAGATCTTTGTGTTGAATTGTTTTGGGTCTGATTCGAGGTCTTTTTTTGAATGAATCGCTCGTCATCTACTGGAATTCTTGGGGCTTATGATGATTGGTACACGTTATGATGTTTCTGATTTGGGAGCCCCTAGTTGGTTTACCTGCTAATTAACAATGTCCTTTTTGGAAGCAGTCCGTAGAGATTCGGTGCGACTTCAGTTTATTCTTGATCCATACCTAGTACTTGATACCCCTTGGTTTTAGTCACATCTTTTGGATAATTGAATAGCTTGATTGTAGACGTATCCAAAGGCTGCATGAATCAAGCATGTATTCTGTTCATTTGGAGGTTTCTGTGTTGCTGAGGATTTGAACTTTTTGGAATAAAGCTAGATAATTTGGTGTGCAAAAGTATTCCATCTTCCACCAGTCTTTTTCTGGTTTGCTTTATGCCTAGCGAGGTGTTCTATTACATCATTGCATTCCAATCTCTTTCTATGGCAGACAGCAACTATACAAGTAAGCTTGTAAGAGAGCTTTAGGTAGTGTACTTGAGAAAATTCATCACCCGGTTTTGTTGTTCTAGGTTAGTATGCTGACTTGTGGCAGGTCTGTAGAAGATACTTAAGAGCTTTCAGCATTAATTCTCGTCATGTTAGCACGTTTGAAATTCGGTTAAGCCCCGGGACAGCTAAATACCAGTTTGGTTGTCTGCTTTATTCCCCTTTTCATGTTACAACCATTTCACACAGAGGAAACGTTCTTTTGCACACTTGGTTCAATCCTTGCCATATTTACTGTCTGCTTGTTGTATCTTCCTTTGTTTAAGTGCGAGACATAGAGCCATATTTAGGTTGACTAAAGGGTCTCCAGTTCTTTGAATTTAAATTTTATGCATGTGCTGATTTCCGAGCTAAAAGTATCAGCATTTGCACTGGTTTCTGGAGCAGTTTGTATGAAGTCTTGATTTGTACAGATTTCCCTGCTGATGCTTACTGGTTTAAGACTATTTGACATTTTTAGTTTTGGGTGTATACATTTCTTGCATTTCTGCCGACATAACAAAGCCAAAGTCTTATCCTTGATGGTACCCTTTTGCCGCAGATACCGTGCAATCACGAGTGCATACTACAGAGGCGCAGTCGGCGCTTTGCTAGTCTACGACGTCACCCGACACGTTACTTTCGAAAACGTCGAGAGGTGGCTGAAGGAGCTCAGGGATCACACCGATGCCAACATCGTGATCATGCTCGTCGGGAACAAGGCAGATCTCCGACACCTCCGTGCTGTCCAGACCGAGGATTCCAAGGCGTTTGCAGAGAGGGAGAACACGTTCTTCATGGAAACATCGGCACTCGAGTCCTTGAATGTCGAGAACGCCTTCACCGAGGTGCTCACTCAGATCTACCGCGTTGTCAGCCGGAAAGCACTCGACGTGGGGGACGACCCGGCAGCCTTGCCCAAGGGACAGACTATCAATGTGGGGAAAGATGATGTATCAGCAGTTAAGAAAGTCGGATGCTGCTCAGCTTAGTCAGAAGTACATATCAGTATGAATCCCCGAGATGGCGAAAAAACTGTAGCTTTATGGCATAATGCTTAGAGACTAGGGTAAAAAGAGAGGTTATAGAGAGTCCAGAGAGGAAGCTTTTTCAAAGGTTGGAGATCGTAGAGAGAATTTCTGCCTTTGGTCTGCATTTCTTTGTTCTTTTGAATGCCTCCCTATCAATTACTTTGTATGGCTTTTCCTTTGTTTGTTTTCTTTTTGCCTTCTTCCTGGGTTTGTAGTCGGTTAAAAACACATTGTTCTCAGGCTTTAGATTAACATTCTGTTTCTGCAATATGGCAAGTATTTGAGCTATTGCTTCACTCATTGAAAGAGGGCCTTCGTCCTCTCTTTTGTCGCCGTGGTGGTGCCATAGTCAGAGACACACTTCATATTGTGTGTTTCATCTAAGATTCGACTTTAGACCGTTCACTATTTCAGGTAACGTGAATATAACATTTTATATATGAAGTTGACATAATGAGCCTATTAAAAGGACATAATAAAAACGCATAACAGACTAGTTAAGTGATACCATCGAGATAAACGACTGGTAAACTGGACATAAGGATGATGAATTCAACTACTCGTAAGGTGGACATAACAACGACATAGCGAACCAGTAAAATGGTCGTATTAGCGACATAACATGCTCGTACAATGACCACACCTATGTGCTTTTTTCCAATTTTTTGTTCCGAAACTATCCTCATTCAAGTCAATTCGTTTAACTCATTTTCAACAGTTGAATGAAATTTGACCGAGAAATGACATAAGCCAACGACCATAATCTGTCGACACCATCTCTCGAATCTGGCTTCCGAATCATTAGCGTGGTTGAAATTAGTATTCTTTTGTTGTCTTCAGCGTTACAAAATCATCCACTTGAGCTGAGTAGTCAACTCTCCATACTTGTTTTCAGGGTAAATAGTCATTTTCAATGTTTATTAAAAGACCACCCACTAATGGTATCCATTCTTTTTTTAAAATTTTGAGATTCGATAGACTTAGTTTATCAGATGGAAAATTAAATGTAATTTAATTATTTAAATGATAATATCATCATAAATCAATTCAAATTCATCCTTTAATCACCGAAAATGTCTCAATCGACACAATTTCGGAGAATCATGCATGCATATGATTTCTGCCCTTAATCGAGATAAGTTTTTCAATTCTTGCTTTCCTTAATCCTTTCATACTTATGTCTCTATATATAGTTGAATAATTTTAGAGTTTGTTCATTTACAGTTCATCGATTCATCAAAAAAAATTCATAAACCAACAAACCCTAATCTCTGTAATTTGGAATTTCTTTATTGGCTCCGAACGAATAAGTTAGCTAGTTCATTTCATAATTTGTTCTTCAATTCCAGAAACCCTCATTCTAGAAACCCTAATTTAATGTCTTTTGTTATGTATTTCAGGTTGCTGTTATTGTTGAGGAGGCAGGACATGAATCTACATCTTTGAGACTTCGATTGTTGAGTTAAGCTGAAGTTAAGTAGTAATAATTCTTCGACTATGATTGTTTGTAGTTTAGAATTCTTGATGTATTTTGTTATGTGACTATTCTTATTATAGAAACCCTAATCTAATGTGTGTTGTTGTTATTTACTTTAGATTTTTGCTATTGCTCAGGAGGGAGGACATGAATTTGCAGCTTCGAACCTTCAACTGTTGAGGTAAGCTTATGTTAAGTAATAATAATTCTGTAAATGTGATTGTTGGTTTGCAGTTTAGACGGCTTGAGATATTTTGTATTGTAACCGTTTAGTTGGCTTGCGATATTTGATGTTAAATTGTTAGAACTTAGACCTTTAGTGTTTATTGTTTGAATGTTTGTTGTTTACAGTTAGACTGAAAAGTAGGAATTCTTATTTGATCTTTACAAATTGTTGACACTATACAGTCTGTACTTTGTCTATCCTGTCTCAATAAAAATTGAAACACTAAGTTAACTTAAAATCTTCATTCTTTAGCTAATTCATTATCTTCTGTAATGGTGATCGAATCCTGTTCAATTGATTGTTTTAGGATTCAATCATCATTACAAAATTGACTAGTCATGATGTGATTAGTTAAACAATGAAAACTAAAATCCTTAAACCTTAATCTCTGTCGATGGTGAAGCACCCACGAGTCATCCGAAAGGCACAATCCGAAGTAAGAAAACTCTTCGTCGACAAAGGTCGGGTCGACGAGTCCCAAATCCACCAACTCGACTACTTAAAACTCACCATCAAAGAGTCCCTCAGCCTACACACTCCAGCGCCTCAACTACTCCCCGAGAGTGCATAGAGGAGTGTAGAGTTGGCGGCTACGACATCTCCTTTAAGACCACTGTCATGGTCAACGTCTGGGGCATCGCTAGGGATCCTCGTTACTGGGGTCAGGATGCTGAAGAGTTCAAGCCCGAGAGGTTCGTGGATAGCCGCGTGAGTTACAAAGGTGGGGATCAATGGCGGAATCAGGATGGAAATATGCACCGAGCCGGATTTGAATAAAAAATTTGTATGTCTATCGAGAAACTAATTGACAAATTAATCCTAATATTTAAAATAAACACAAATTTATTGTACTGCTTTTAGTTTAAAATTTAATATATGTGACACCTGTGAGTTTTTTGTCCTATATTTAAATATTTTGAACTAAATTTATGATTGTTACTTATTTTAAACAAATAAGTAGAAGAGCAACACTTCAAATACTATTAGTCAAGTTATGAAATCATCAAAGTTTTACATAAAATTTAGTGCTTGAGATCATAAAACAAAATAGTCGGGACTCTCACTTAGTCTCTCTAGATTCGACATGACCAAGCATTGAGTCGAACTCAAAATTGCCTTGAGCCGAACTTGTAAAAGTTGTATATATATTCCAAAATTAATAGTCCGTACCGAAACTGGGGTGAGTCGAAACTCCTCGGGCCACCCCTAGTTCCGCCCATGGTGGGGACTTTGAGTTCCTACCGTTCGGTGCTAGGGGAAGGATGTGTCATGGGATGGGGTTCGGGCTAGCGACTGCCGAGCTCTGTCTGGCAAATTTTCTATTCCGTTTCGATTGGAAGCTTTCGTTGGGAGTCGAGCCGGAGGGGTTGAATCTGGATGAGGTGTTTGGAGTAACGATCAGGAGGAAGAAGCACTTGGAGCTCGTTCCTACAGTTTACAATCCTGTTCCTTGAATATGGTTGAAGTTATTTGACATTTCTTGGATGTATGCTCTTTGGCGGCCAAGTCCCTTCGTTCCGTAAGAATTTGTTATTTTTTGTGACCAAATCCCTCTATTATATAAAGGCTTTCTGTGACATCTATAAAAGAATTTCGTCACAAAATATAAGATGTAGGAGCGTAAATCCGACAAAACAAGACAAATACATCATCGACAATTAAGGAACATGATTGTAGACTGAAGGATGGTAATCCCAAACACCTCATCCATATTCAACTTCTCCGGTTCGACTCCGAGCGGAAGCAATCCGTTGAGATTCGGTGCAACTTCAGTTTGTTTCTTGATCCATACCGAGCACTTGATACCCCTTAATTGGTTTTAGTGTACGTCTTATGAACAATTGAATAGCTGGATTGGAGATGTACGTATCATGTACCAAATTAATGCTGTCTATGGACTTCTGTTAGAGTTTGCCTTACATTGAAGTTACTCTGTTCATTTGGAGGTTTCTGTGTTCGCTGAAGATTTTGAACTCTTTGGAATCAAGCTATATAATTTGTTGTGCCAACAGTTTTCCATCTTCCATCAGTCTTTCTATGGCCAGCTGCACTCCCAGACGGTCGATCTCATAAATGCCGTTGTTGTAACTCGTTGTACCAATCCACCGGATCGCCTCGCACAGGGCTCTCGCTTCAGCCTCCCTTACCGGCACCACATCACCTGCAAAGAATTTGACACTATCATACTGTAACTGTGTAAGTAGTATAATTCTTTTGTTGTCTTCAGCGTTACGAAATCATTCAAAGTGTGTGTTTGTTTGGCTGTTGGTTTTTCTCTGTTTTCTGTTTGTTCTGTTTTGCTGTTGCTTGTTCTTTGTTCAGGTTGTTAATTAGTTGTCCTCTGTTCTTGAAGTAGTGCTGGAGATTGGATCTCCGGACGGCTGTTTTTTCTTTTCCGGTGGCCTGTTCTTTTGGGTGCTTCTGTCTCCCCCCGCTGGTTGGTTTGGACGTTTTTTGCAAGGTCTAACTATGAATTATCCATACTTGTTTTTATGGTAAATGGTCATTTTCAATGTTGATTAAAAGTAAAAAATTCATTACAAAAGTCCACTCTATTCGGAAAATATACGATTTGACACATACTTTCTGAAGTATAAAACATAGCAACGTTTTTAACGTTGTTAATGAAATTTGGTCAACATTGACGTTGACGATTAAAATTAATGAGAAATGCGATGACATTACAACTGAGGAATGAGCGGGTTAACGACGTTTTTTTCAAAAAAATATGCCAAATCGTGTATTTTACGAATAAATTGAACTGTTTTAGCGAATTTTTCGATATTAAAAGACAACCCACTTATGGTATCCATTCTTTTAAAATTTTGAGATCCATCTTATCACTAAAGACAAATTTACGGTGACTTTTCGGAATGTCCAAAGTGTCATTCCTGTATTCTGTGATTGGTCCGTCAAAAATTGAAAGTTTAGGAACTAATATGTTATTCCCAAAAACATTCGCCTATATAATGGCTACCAAGCAGACATCTAAAAGCCACCATTTCTTATAGCTTCCGACAATGGATCATCTCCCTCAGATTCCAACCTTATTATCTCCAATCCCACTGATCTTACTCGTAATCACCTTCGCATCCATCGCCTTCATCTCGATCATCACCAAAAACCCATCGCGAACCTCGAAGAATAACATTGATGATAAGAACGTCAAGTACTTGCCTCCATCTCCATGGAAGCTTCCGATAATTGGACACATCCACCACTTCTTGGTCACGGCCCAGCAACCCCACCGCCGCCTCCGTGAGCTTTCCCGGAAGCACGGGGATGTCCTCTGGCTGGACCTCGGGGAGATGCCCCACGTCGTCATTTCGTCGGCAGAGGCTGCGAAGCAGGTGATGCGGACTCATGACATCTGCTTCGCGCAACGACCGCTCCACCCTGACAAGGCCAAGGTGTGATGAAATTGTAGTTTTGGAGAAATGATTTTTAATTTAGGTCGAAATCGTTTGTGAATATGTCAGCTTTGATATTATATTAAAATCGTAATTTTAGAAGAATCATTTTTTATTAAACCATAATTATATTTTTAGTTAAGATTGTAAGTATTGCGGCTCTGATACCATGCATGATAGAATAATTGTTTTAATTTTTATGATATCAAAATCTCGGTTAACCCTACTTTCTTGTGTTTACAAAAGATCATGTACGGAGGGATCGGCCTAATCAACGGACCCTACGGAGACTACTGGCGCCAGCTCCGCCGCATCGCCACGCTTGAGCTGCTCAGCGCCCGACGTGTGGAGTCCTTGCGGCGAGTTAGGGAGGCCGAAGTGCTTATTCTACTCAAGTACATCTCCCACCATGCTGGTTCCACCATTGACCTCTCCAAAAAGCTGTTAGACATGACCTATTGCATCATATCGAAGACAACCTACGGCGACATCTCAGAGGAGCAGGAAGAGTTCAAAAAGATCGCGGAAGAGATAGTGGATTACAATGGAGGGTTCGGGCTGGCTTACTTGTTCCCTTCGAGCAAGTTAGTCCGGAAGCTGTTTTCGATGGAGAGTTGGCTCGACAAGATACACAAAGGTCAGGACCGGTTGGCTGAGAGCATCATCAGTCAACATAGGGAGAGGAGGAAGTTGGTGAAGGTGAAGGAGGATGATGAGGATTTGCTTGATGTTCTTCTCAATCTTCAGGAAGATGAGACTACTCTTGGTTTCAGCTTGTCTAACAACTGCATCAAGATTTTCATGCTGGTTAGTGACTTGGATTGCGATATTAGCCCGATATGGTACCGATATTTACCGAGATGATCTTGTTCGTTACTTTCTGTTTTGTGCAGGAAATATTCCTTGCCGGAGGCGAAACACCATCAACACTAATAGATTGGACGATGTCCGAGATGGTGAAGCACCCAAGAGTCCTCCAAAAGGCACAATGCGAAGTGAGAAAGCTCTTCGCCGACAAAGGTCAAGTCGACGAGTCCCAAATCCACCAACTCGACTACTTGAAACTCGTCATCAAAGAGGCCCTCAGGCTACACACTCCGGCGCCTCTAGTGCTCCCCCGAGAGTGCATAGAGGAGTGTCAAGTTGGCGGTTACGACATCCCCTTGAAGACCACGGTCATGGTCAACGTTTGGGCCATCGCCAGGGATCCTCGTTACTGGGGTCAAGATGCTGAAGATTTCAAGCCCGAGAGGTTCGTGGATAGCCGCGTGAGTTACAAAGGCGGGGACTTTGAGTTCCTGCCGTTCGGTGCTGGGAGGAGGATGTGTCCTGGGATGGGATTCGCGTTAGCGACTGTCGAGCTTTGTCTGGCGAATTTGCTATTCCATTTCGATTGGAAGCTTCCGCTGGGAGTCGAGCCGGAGGGGTTGAATATGGATGAGGCGTTTGGACTAACGATCAGGAGGAAGAAGCACTTGGAGCTCGTTCCTGTAGTTTACAATCCTGTTCCTTGAATATGGTTGAAGTTATTTGACTTTTCTTGCACTTTTGTTGAGATGTATAATAAAGCCAAGTCGTATCCTTTGTCGCAGTCCGTGCAATTACGAGGGCATACACTGAAGTCCAGAGGACCGTACGTAAACGGTCACTAATAGGCTAAACTGATCTTCAATATCTTTAGGGACTGGCAAATTAAGGACCGTTTTAATGAAACGAAAGGTCCTATAATTACAACCACTATAACTGCATTTTTTTATCAGTCAACTAAATGAAATCATTAATTATTAGGATTTTAGTATAGTCGTGAACGAACGGACACTCTATCGAATATATTCCTTCTATTGATCGCAAAATTAACGACACCTTTTAAATTCAAGACTAAATGAAAATTAACAACTTTTAAGAATTTGTGAGAAGATGAGATCGTGTAACTAGCGAAGCGGAAGATTTTCTTTTATAGGTTATAGATTATAATTGACATATTCATTTTCATCTTAGACTAAATTTATTTATTTCTTTCGAGGAGTTGGTTGTGCAATTGACCGATTTTAAAGGATTGGTGGAGTTCGATTTAATAATCAAGTGGTCTATCAAATCGAATATATATAAGGCTAGGTCCCCTAATTGACTAGCTATGGATTTGGAAAGATACGAACTGTAGGATGAATCGCATGGTGAAGATGAGACTTGAAGGGGGCTTCGTGGGCAAAATACATAATTTCTTGTGGTACGCATAGTCAACTTAAGCCGGACATTCGGAAAAAAATAATAACTGAAGAATGTGATTGTTAAAACCGTTAATATTCGTAAGTCGAAACGTTTATAAATTAGCAAAAAAACATCCATTTATAATAAGGGATAAAAATATATATCAACTATCAACCGGCCCTTTATGGATTGAGTAGCTACACTTTTATTCTACACTTCGTTTATAATTAAACTTCAAAGAAGCATAGTAAGCGTACTAACTTGAACTTGAACGTAAATGCCGACAAAACAAAACAAAATATATAAATGCATGCATACATGACAATGCGACAATATTTAAGGAACAGGATTGTAGACTGAAGGAACAAGCTCCAAGTGCTTCTTCCTCCTGATGGTAATCCCAAACACCTCATCCATATTCAACTTCTCCGGCTCGACTCCGAGCGGAAGCTTCCAGTCGAAATGGAACAGCAGATTCGCCAGACTGAGCTCCACAGACGCTAGCCCGAACCCCATCCCGGGACACATCCTTCTCCCAGCACCGAACGGCAGGAACTCAAAGTCCCCGCCTTTGTAACTCACGCTGCTATCCGCGAACCTCTCGGGCCTGAACTCTTCGGCATCTTTGCCCCAGTAGCGAGGATCCCTGGCGATGGCCCACACGTTGACCACGACCGTGGTCTTCAAGGGGATGTCGTACCCGCCAACTTGACACTCCTCCCTGCACTCTCGGGGGAGCACCAGAGGCGCCGGGGTGTGTAGCCTGAGGGCCTCTTTGATGACGTGTTTCAAGTAGTCGAGTTGGTGGATTTGGGACTCGACCACTCGACCTTGGTCTGCGAAGTGCTTTCTCACTTCGGATTGTGCCTTTTGGAGGACTTTTGGGTGCTTCACCATCTCCGACATTGTCCATTCTATTAGCGCTGATGGTGTCTCGCTTCCGGCTAGGAATAAGTCCTGCATGGGGTATTGTAAAGTTAACTTTTTTAAATAGAGTACCATTTTGTTCATATACCAAACATAAGGTACCAGATAGGCTATATATCTATGCTCCACAAATATGATAATGAGATAAACAATCGACTGATTTTTAATCTTTATAGCAAAAAAAACAAAAAAAAAATCTCTATTAAATATTGATTTTTGCTAACTCATTTAATAGTTGTGGATTTTTTTAAAAATTAAAATAAAATAGACCGTGAAAAAAAATGTATATCCAAAACATCATGACATTTTTCGATATATGGACAAAGATCGTGAAACATTTTAAAATTTTCTGCCATTACAAATTAAAGAAAAAGTAGAAATAAAGGAATTAAAATTTGAGAAATTACCAGCATGAAAGCCTTGATGCAGTTGTTAGACAAGTTGAAGCCAAGAGTGGTCTCATCTTCTTGGAGATTGAGAAGAACATCAAGCAAATCCTCATCATCCTCCTTCACCTTCACCAACTTCCTCCTCTCCCTATGTTGGCTGATGATGCTCTCAGCCAACCGGTCAACACCTTCGTGGATCTTGTCGAGCCAACTCTCCATCGAGAATAGCTTCTGCACAAACCCGCTCGAAGGGAACAAGTAAGCGAGCCCGAACCCTCCACCGTACTTCACCATCTCCTCGGCGATCTTTATGAACTCCTCCTGCTCCCCTGAGACGTCGCCGAATGTGGCCCTCGATATGATGCAATAGGTCATGTTGAACAGCTTCATGGAAAGGTCGATGGTGGAACCAGCATGGTTGGAGATGTCTTTCATGAGGGTCAGCACCTCCACCTCCCTGACTCGTCGCAGGGACTCCACGCGTCGGGCTGTGAGCAGCTCGAGCGTGGCAATGCGACGGAGCTGGCGCCAGTAATCTCCGTAGGGTGCGTGGATTAGGTTGATCCCTCCGTACATGACCTGTGTAGGATAAAAAAATTGAGTTAAGCGAGATTTTGATTTGCATGAAAATCATTCTGCCAAATTATAAACTAATGTTCTTAAATTAAAAAATAATTCCATTTAGAGTCGGTCAAACTCGATTCATAGAGTTAACCAATCAGTCACTCGGTTAATAATCGTTTATTTAACTGATTGGTCGGTTATCGATCGGCTATTTAACTATTGCATATAGTTGGTCGGTTAAATTCCTAATTCGTTTTCTCCGACCGTTAACCGACGATTATGAACCAAATTAATTAATTCCCAGGCCTAATATCAGAGCTGAGATCCTCGCTGTTTTTTTAAACTCCAAACAAGATTCCGGCATACCTTGGCCTGGTGAGGGTGGAACGGTCGTTGAGCGAAGTTGATGTCGTGGGTCCGCATCACCTGCTTCGCAGCCTCCGCAGACGAAACGATGACGTGGGGCATCTCCCCGAGGTCCAAGCTGACGACGTCCCCGTGCTTCTGGGAAAGCTCACGAAGGCGACGGTGAGGTGGCTGGGCCGTCATGAAGTGGTGGATGTGCCCGATCATCGGAAGCTTCCATGGAGATGGAGGCAAGTACTTATCATCAACGTTCTTCGAGGTGTAGGATTGCGATAGCTTCTTGGCGACGATGGAGATGAAGGAGATGGCTGTGAAGGTGATTACCAGCAAGAGTGGGATCTGAAGAAGGTGATCCATGTCGATCGGAAGCTATAAGAAAAGGTGGGTTGGTGAGTTTCGTTGCAGAGTGGAAATGTTTGTAGCTTGTGGCTTTTAGATTTCTGCTTGGTGGCAACATTAAATAGGCGAAAGTTTTGAGTCAAATAGCAAATAGGTCCTCTAACTTTAGGTAAAGTAACGTGCTAGTTCGAAAACTTTCAAATTTTATGCATCACTTCCATACTTTTTTTAGTTTCAAATTATTCTCCTGATATATGTAACTTAATTCTCTGCTATTATCCCATCTTTTAAACAGAAAAAAAAGTTCTTTTATTATTATTTTCATCACCCAAATTTGATTTTTATAAGTTTTATTCAATGAGTAATTGTCCGAATCGTACTATTATCATTTATATTTGGACTAATATATTTAGGAAATTGAATCTATTGACTTCGCACAAAAAAATGAAATTACTTATTACAAATACAATTTATGATACTAATTTCAAGCTTTATTGTCTTCATTAATGAAGATTTTACAGTTTTTTTATCCTCTCCTACGTGGTAGATGGTTTATGCAAATAACCTTGCAGCTAGGATGGATCTGATATAAACCCGAGTCTCATTAAAGCTGACTTGGGTGTAGTCGTTGCCGACGTGGCAATCCACATAGCAAATATCGTAATGACGTTAGTTCTTCCGTTTGAATTAACAGTAAGTATACAAGTCCATTTTTTGTTAAAATAATTTGAAATTAGTGTCATAAATTGTGTTTATAATAAGTGGTGTTATTTTTTTCAAAGACAATAGGCTGGACTTTCTGAGTGTATTAGTCCTAAATAATTTACCATTATAAACGATTCTAATCCATCCAATTTATAAATTCTAAGGTTGATTTACCATATTTAAAAGTTTTGAGACTAATACGTAATCCAGCTTAAAGTTAAGGAATAAATAAGATATTTTGCATTAACAAACGGATATTTAAAAGTTGCTGACTGAAAGCCACATGCAAATAATTTGTCGCGGGACTTATTTGACTATAGGAGAGTTTTGAATCTAGATTTTGTTCTATTTTTAACCAACCACAGATGGTTAAATAAACTCGACCTAATTATATATAAGTTAAAATATACTATCGAATATAGAAAATACGTTAATGACCAACCTATAAATATAAAAAAAAATATAATATTAAAATTGAAAGTTTAAAAATAAGCTAGGTCTGAATCTGAGGAAGCCCCCTTATATCCGCCACCGAACAAATTCGGTGTATGTCATCCGAGAACGTTGCCGGTTGGTTACCGCCACTTCTATCGATGTTACCGTGCCTCCGACCACCATTGAATTTTTTTTGTCATGGGTATCGGTCCATTTTGATAATACACCATTAGTGGGTGGTCTTTTAATATTGGATGGTCTTTCAATATAAAACGTGGTCCCAAAAAGGTAAAGACAAACGTGAACAACGTACCGCACCTCACACCCGCATGTTGAAAGGATGTCGGATAGTTCAAGTGGATTTTAATTTGCTCGGTTGGCTGCGAGTTGACGATTTAAAGGTATAAGGTGCGAATTTAAATATATTTTATTAGAAGATATGTATGTAATGTTTATGCATTTTTATTTTGTTCTCGTCCTATAATAAAATCATTTCGCATGTAATAAACTAATAATCAATTGATTTCCTCAAACATGTGATGACCAATGTTAGCGGAATCAAGCTGGTCGAAACCCCTAGGCGAAGTTTTAAAATCGAATTCGAGTTTAAAAACACAATAGGAAAAAATCTGTTTAAAAAGACCGATGGACTCGATGGCAGCTTTGGGGAGGCTCTTCTGAATTTAATAATCTATTTCGTTATGATTAAACTAATTAAGTATCATATAAATACTTTATAATATCCCCTGAAAAATACAATATTTTAAATTAAACTTACATTTCTATCGATATTTTTCTTTTTCCAATTATGTGTTCCAAATAATTGTTAACGAATTAACGAGTTGTGAGTTATTGAACCAAGTGGATCAAAGATTCTTCTCTATTAATAAACAAGAGAGTTGGAGATCACTGACTGTGGATGGCCGCGGCAAACAATTGTCCTTTCTTAAGAATAAATCCAAAATTTAAAATTAATATTCTAAATTCTAAATCTAAAAATTAAAATTTTAAAATCGAAATTCAAAATCGAAAATTTAAATTTGAAAATCCAATATTCTAAACCTAAAAATTTATTGTTTATAAAAAAAAGGGAAAATGATAAATTTTGAAACTAATAAATTATTATACATAAATTTGATCTTTTAGAATAATTTTATCTTCTGTTTCTATCCTTTGTCTATCCTCTTAATCTATGTCTATCTTTTTTAAGGTTTGTGTTCTAACTGGCAACTGCTCCACCGTAAATGTTTATGCATCGTATATGGATTGTTGCTGATTGTTGCTGATCAATAATACTTCACTGATTATTTTGGCAGATATAGACTTTTGATGAGTGATGAATGTTGTTGAATTGCTGATGATTGATCACTCTTAAAGGAAGATTAAAATTTCTAGGTTCTATTAGTTTATTGATTGATTTTCATTTTTCATTTTGAAGTATGAAGTCTAAATCACCACATTTTAATTTCTGAAGTTTTATGTTCTGGATGTTCATTTCTGAAGTTTTTCATGTTTAGGTTTTTCGGTTGATGTTCTTAACACTGAAATGATATTTATTGTCTTACTGGGTATTTCTTATATTTCAGATTTTGATTTCCGTGTAATGAAATTTTCAGGTTCTTACTTATTATTGGGCAAACCCGACATTCATGGGTTTATTCGAAATTCATATTAAAATGGACTTGGTAACAATATTTTACCCATTAAACTTAATGGTCGGATACGGGTAAAACCCATGGACATAATTAACAGACAATGGATAGGAGGTATCTGCCCGGTGTCCGATCCATTGCCAACTCTATAATAGATGAAAAACATAGTTTCTTTTACCTAATTTGTTGGAATTAGGTTAAAGGAATCAAAGTCATAATTAAACTTGTGAGCCGTCAAAAAGAGTGTAACGGCGGCTCTCCAAAGCAATGAATTCTCGGCTGGCGGCGGCGGCAAAGACCAAGAACTGATCACTGTGCAAATATGAATATGTATATATCTCACTGTATCAAATGACAGTAAGACTGTAAGAGTGCATCATTTAATATGGTTGGGTCAGCGGTAGAAATCGATTTGTATCGAGGGTCATCGGTCGGGATCAAGCTAGATTGATACCGGCTCCAACACCGACCTCAGGGGACTTCACAAAGTAAATATGGGGTTGTTACGTACGAACCATTGTTGTATTGTGTTACGCAGTGCTTGTCAATTACTCTTCTAAATCATGTCGAGGGTACACGAACTTATCGTACTTCTACTCTTAAAAGCATATCGCAATGTCTGGTCGTAATTTGATCTATGTTTCGAGACTCCATTACCTGACCGACGCATTATCTGAAGACAGATTTTTGAGAAAAATGTCAAGAGCAGGCGAATCTCCATAAAACCGTCGCTAGCTAATCTGAAATTCCCCGTCTTAATGTAAATCGTCATCGTCTTTGTGACCCATACAACATCTACCTGCAAAAACCCAACCCGAACACACCAAAAATAGGCGTCACAAACGACCAATAATTCAAGAATGAACGGCTTAGTGCTGGAACATCTGGACACAAAAATTTATATTTTTAATATATTGTAGTTTGACTACTGCTGTGTGTGGAAATCGAGGTATCAAGTCACATATTCATAATTCGTTCAAATAAACACCAAACTCAAAAAGCTTTGTCCTTACTCATCACTGATGACTCACTCATGCAGAAGATTTGTTGGAAGCTGCGTCGTCATTGACGACCGTACCTAGAATCTCACCGACTTTGATCGCATCCGGCTTTAAACATCAAAATTCAGTCATTTAAGTACTCATTATTCAAATTTGATCGGTCCGATTATTCGTTAGACCGCAAAGATCCAGAATTCCCACCCTACCCACACCTAGTGATTTAATCCTTGTGATAACTATTATTTCTCTTTGGTCGCTAAAAGGTTTGGTAACTATTGAAAGGCTTTGAATGAAACATGCATGTTCCATGCATGCATGGAACCTTTTTCTCGAGTAGAATCGAAACAAACCGGGTCAGACCATGTTGAACCGAGTCAACCCTCTTCCGTCTACCCAATTCCAAATCCCTAGCTTTTTTGCCGCCTAACACAAAATTGAACCCGCCTCCTGTTTGTGAAAATTCCCAAATGAAGAAATCACACCACCTCCGGCCGATCATTCAATCCCTCCCCCGCCGCACAATCTCCACTTCCTCGTCGACCCTGCAACAATCAATTCGATCCGCAATCGAATCCCGAACCTTCCACCAAATCCCAGACCTTCTCAGTTCATCCACCGTCCCATGGCACAACCCAAATCCTTTCTCCTTCCTCTCCACCACCCCACTCCACGTCACAACCAAGCTCATCGACGATGTCTTACAGTCCTTCATCTCGCTCCGACCACGGTCTCGCGCCAAGATCGCTTACGACTGCCTCCTCGCTTACGCTCTCCAGTCTCCTCACCCGCTCCCTCTCGCTCTCACCGTCCTCCAGCGTACACTCCGATCTGGCTGCACGCCGTTCCCTCAGTCTCAGCTCTTCCTATCCTCCGCCTGGCTCGATCGCCGCCGGGGGAGGATGATTCCGATTCTTCCTCACTCCGTCGCCGGGATTGTATCCGAGATGAGGTTGATTGGATACAGCCCCGACAGTGGGACGTGTAACTATCTGATTTCGTCTCTGTGTGCTGTTGATGAGTTAGCAGAGGCTGTGAATGTCTTGAAAGGTATGGCTAGAGCTGGGTGCGTTCCTGATTTGGAGAGCTATGGTTCTGTTATCAGTGCAATGTGTGTAGCTAGAAAAAGTAGTGACGCTTTGGAGCTTTTGAAGGAGATGGTTGTTTTGAATGGATTGACTCCACGGCAGGGGACTGTGAAGAGAGTTGCTGCGGTGTTGCGAGCGAATCGGGAGATACGGAGTGCTGTTGAACTGATTGAGTTCTTGGAGATGAAGAGCTATGCTGTTGGGTTTGAAGGTTATGAGGTGGTTCTTGAAGGGTGCTTGGAATGCAAAGAGTACATTTTGGGTGCAAAGATAGTTATGAGAATGACTGGGAAGGGTTTTATACCGTATATCAAGTTTAGGCAAAAGGTTGTCCAGGGATTGATTGATGCTGGACAGTGGCAATTGGCCTGTTCTGTGAGGCAAAGGTTTGCAGAACTGAGTTCTTAGCTTGGTAATTGCTTACAATTTTAGTCAATGGTTATGAACTGTCTTTAGGATCACTGTAGTGTTTACTTCATGAAAGGATGGTTAGGAGTAGGCCTACTCACGAGCCGAGTTCCTAATGAGTTATGTGCCAGCCAGGAGGAAACTAGAGTTAGAAAAGTGGTGAATGTCTGTGAGGAAGCGAAACCATTCGATTTTAATTTCTATGAAGATGATTTGATGCGTGATTCTATCATTATTGACATGGTTAGTTTACTCTTCCGGAGATATATGATGCATGGACTTCTATAGTCCTTTAATGCTTCAAAGCGTACACATTTCATGGAATGGAGCTTATGATAGTTGACGCTTAAGATTATGTTCTGATACTAGACCCGGGGATTATTCACATGGGAGACAATACGAATTCAGACAGGAAACTGATTGCCATGGCAATGCTGCACTTGCCACCTTTCTCCTTCACATCACGTGGCAACCTGATGTATCCAGCTTCTCCCCAGTCTTTCCCCCATGAACTTTTCAGAATCCAGTACTTCTTACCATGTTCAGCTCCATACCCAACTGCTGCGACTCCGTGGTTGAGGTCTGATTTGCAGGGTCCAATGAAGATACCCTTGGAATATAATCGGAAATGAGTAGCATCAATTGCATAGCATCAATTGCAACACTGACAGGCTGCTTTGCAACAGAGGCTTGGAGGATTGTCTCGTTGTCGGTACGTAATACTTCATATCCATTAATTTTTGCAGAAGGATGTTTCAGTTTCTTTTTCTGGCAAACTCCATCTCTGCCTTTGTAAGGATAGTTATCATTAGTCGTTAGTCCCCCAATCTCCGTGATGAAGTCGTATGCATCCTCTACGGCCCCACCTTTGCACCCGTCCCCACCACCAACACAGTCTACGAGCTCTTGTTCCGAAAGAGTCGTTAGTTTTCTTGTCTTGATTTTGTGGAAGCCCTCGACAGCTGCCACAGTCGAGAATGCCCAACTATCTCCTGTAGAACGAGAAAAAAGTAACATTAGATACTCTTGTATGCGACTTAACTAGAGCATGAAATTAAATAAACATATTGATGCTTCTGAAGAACTATGCAACAGTTTAAGATTTCCGTTCTTCACTATTCGGGTGTATCAAAAGCTTCTTTTGTTAATAGGAATCAGAATAGGACGAAGGAAATGATAGCTGGATCAGCATTCCATTGAAATCTCCCTTCAAATTTCTTCAGAAGCTTGAACTGGTTTCAGTGAACTTTTCTGCATTTTTGCTAGGTACAGATGATACGAAGCATGATGTATCATGTATCTACTACAGTTTTCGATTGTGTTTATAGATACTGAATACAGCAAGTATATGAATACAGAGAGAAAAGAAGCTCATACCGCATAATTGATTTTTGACCTCAGTAACAGTACCTTTCTTCCTCCAATCTACCTTCTCCGGCAAATCATCGCAGCTGAAATTGGCATGCTTCTGATCCTTGCTTGAATTCTTAGGCAACAGACGAAGGTACATTGATTTGAACTCCTCATGAGTCAAGTCAGCAAACTTGCTATCAGTCAGCTAGTATGACTGATTCAGAGAATTGACACGCTGAATGAGACGAAGATTTGACTGGTATATCTGGAAATGACTCAAATACTCGTCTCCGCTCTTGTATGTCCTGTTGTATTTCGCCATCCATTTGTTAAACCTCTCCTCCATGTGTGTGGGTGCAGCAGCAGCAGTCGAAGAAAGCACAGAAAGAAACAGCTATCAGAACGTAGGTAACCATTCTCAGTACTAGTACTTTCTCCATGGTTACAGTTAGAATGATGCTTTTGCTTCTTGAGAATGGTGGTCATATTTATGTTGAAGAATGGTTTCCTTGTTATCGATTGCGTCTGAAGAATTTGGTTTTAAGGTTTCCTGTTTTGAGAATGGCGGTGAAACTCAGTTGTCTAGTTATCTTTGCAGCTGCGCAATTTCTGTCTTCTTTCGTGGGTACTTCCATTTAAGGGCAGAGTTCTGCAATTGGAAAGGGTCTGCTGAGACCGTTAGTAATCCAGCTGCAACATTCCTATAATCTGGAAACAATGTTGCATGGAATATTAGGATTTGGTAAGATAGGGTTTGCAAATTTGGATATTACTTGTGTAGGAAGGAATTTGTATTGTTGCTTGGTGTTGGGGTCATTGTACTTGTACATCAATGGTACATGTGCCTCTGTCTGAGCTATCAAATACTATCCATGGCAATACTAAGCATACAAAAGAGGGACATTCAACCCATCTCCTCAATCAATGACTTCTTATGATGGTTTTCAGAATCGGATCATGACGTCGAATCGATAAATCTAATTGTATGTGGTTCAACCGTTTAAATCGCTATAAGTGGTAGTTGAATCATAATTATGCTATGAGGAGCACGTAGGGATGCCGACCACTACTGAAGCCACATCACCTTTAGATGGTTTTAGGAGCGAAGCCACTCGAACAAATGTGTCCCTCTGAATCCTATTGGTCGAGTTCTTTCTTGCTGGAGAAGCAAGCCCTTCTCAGAGAAAGTCATTGCTTGCTAACCGCCTAGCTAGGTAGCGTTTTCAGCGGGCTATTATGTTAGTTGTAGTGCGCCTTCCCTCCTCCTTCTCTCACTTCGGGAAGATTTATTCAGTATTTTCTTTTGACGACCTGGTCGAGGTAGTATGATACATCAGTGTAAAAGATTGAGTGGGATCTGTGAGGTTTATAGTATAATATTAGAATTTGCACCAAATTATTTTGATGGGTGAATTCAAGGTCGATCAAACGAACTGTCTGTACAAGTACGATTTCAATACGCATACATATGATGAATGTGAGTATGCCTTCGAATGATGTTATGTTTCTGAAAAGTGAGTATGGCTTCGAATGATGTTATGTTTGTCAAAAGTAGTGAAAAGAATATGACAAAGGAAACTTAGAGCACATATTTTATGGTCCATCATGATGAATCGGTGAGGTAAGGGTTTAGGGAAATAGGAAAAGACGAAAAGAGTAAAAACGAGTTATTTTTTATTCTTTGGATCTAGTGCACCATTTCATTCCTAACTTCACTTGTGGAAGGAACTCGAAACATAACCATTATATTGACTTTCAAAATCGACATCAACTTGATCAGCTAACGAAAGCCTTGATCGATTGATCGAGCGAAATCCAATGATTATCGACCGTACCACCAGCTCCTACCCGGACCGAACTGATCTTGCAACTCACAATTAGAATATTTATTGTTTTTTTATATATATTCCCGATCTATAAAAGGAATCAAGATAAGGATGAATGATAATAATCATTGATGTTCTATCATCAAGGTTTCTGTCGGATCATTCTGAAATATTAATATTATTAACTAAATGTTCATAATCATCATTGATTATACAGGTGGTTAATTATTATTTTTTTTGCATTGGAATGTGAATAACGGAATGTGATATCTACGAGTTTTTTAATATTTAGTAGTAAAGTTGTGCGTTGATAATTTAAAAATTCTAAGTTCGATTGTAATTACACCCTATATACGAACACCTATGTAATGAGTATGGACGGAGAGATTGAGTCAGAAAAACAATGTAAATGTGATTAATGAGTAATTAAATTGACTCTACGTGAATATTATAGCTTATAAAATAAAATTCATTACCTAAAATATAAGATGAACATTATCTAAATTTCGTACTATAATAATAATAATATATTATTATTATTATTATTATTATTATAGATCGTGATAGGCAGCAGAGCAAGTCACATGGGGCCTGACTTTACTATTAGATTTTTTTGTATTGATAAGTAATATATTATTAATTAGTGAGAAGATGCTTCAAATTGCCAGTAGGCCACTTTCTTGGTATACAAGTTATCCAACAATTAAGTAAGTAATCGAGTAAATTACGATCGTGCCCTTTTCGTTACTATGCATGATTCATCACTCGAAACACTGCTCTTTCCGAACGATAGAGTCGAGTGGTTATTTGTTACTATCTCAAATTTTATACATTTCATCTCGATGCATTCAATTATTTGGTAAATCCTGCATCGCTGAATTTATTAATATTTTAATCGATAAAAAATGAGAGGGAGATAATTGTAATTAATGAGCTCCAAGATTGAAGGGATGGAAGTTGCTAAGAAGAACAAGAGGTAGTGGGTGGCGCGGTATAAATGTAAAAGGACAGCCGTACCCCTACACGTGGGTTTGGTCTTTGGGACAAAGAACCAAACACTTCACATGGCAACATCAATTGTGAATCCAGAAACTTTTTTTTCCGGCTTAAATAGCTTTGCGACGAGACATCAAGATAGAGCAATAAAATTTAATAATCTATTTAAATAATAAAAATTGTCGGTAACACCCTTAAAAGAAAATTTAAGAATCAAAATTATTACAAAATAAACGGCTCCATTATTTGAAGCGTGATAAATTCAAAAACTCATTAAATTAATCTACTTACTTTAAGTAATATATTAAATTAGTATATTAATTAGTACTCTTGCTAATTAATTATGCTTCTGAGTGTTCTCCCATTAGACCAATCATTGCTAATTTTCCACTAATTCCAATGCAAACTTGACTTTATAAATAATTGGCTTTTCAACGTGCAATTGGTTGATATAAAACATCTCAATAATAATTTATTTTCATTTAATATTTTTCCTATACGGTTTTATATGAAAACCAACTCCCCTAAAAAAGAACAACGAAGCGGGATGCTTGCGTCACCGATAAGCCAAAGACGGAGGAGGGCAATGATATTTTGTTGCGGAAATGAGTATACTCTTGTGGGAAATTGACTGGTATATATTCTGTCGACGGCTGAAAAGAGGCTATAGAGGCCGGTGACAACGAATTTAAAAAAAAAGTTTGAAGTGACGGTTTTATAGAGCAACGATTGAAAAGGTTTGTGAGGTTCGTCGTATAATGTAGGGGTGATGAACGAAAGTTTAATACATTTTCGTGTAATTATAACATGGACATCGACAATTCTCTTTTCGATTGATGTGAGAGGGAGCAAAAGGATTGATGGGAGGAAATGATTTGTAGAAAATAATGTTACAATTTCTCCTATAGTGACATAAATTAAAATCCTCATAGTTAAGCATTCGCGTTATTATAAATTTTATATCACTTTCGAATCGTGGTTGCATCTATACATCATTAACCTTTTCATAACCCGAGTAACCGAACCAATAACCCTTCCAGGCTACCCCGTTTAGCATCTTCGAGAAAAAAGAAAAATATGCTACATCATGATTAAGTTGATGAACCAACCAATATTTTCCAAACCATATCGGTCCAACCTAAACAACTTGTTACAGTGGCGTTTGATACATTTTGATTTAGTTATAGTTCAATTATAGTTTAACTGCAATTTATAACGTGTTTAAACGGCTGAACCACGTATATTAGACTTATCGTTACCAATTCAACCTACCGAAACCGGCCCATTTGATATTATAAAAACCAAAAACAAAAACAAAAGCTGACATCCAATAGCCAAAAGCTAAACCTGGAAATCAAGAACAGCTGGAGATAGCTGTCCATCTCCAATCCATATGATCCCATGTTACCCCACTGCATCCCCACATTCATACCAACAAAGAAACTAGCAAATCATATCCCATAGGCACATTTTATATATATTTTTAATATATCGGCCAATATAAAATAGAAAAAAGGAATATAAACGTTACATTGGTGTCTATTGCGTGGAGTATACTAAATTTAAATCGTAAACTTCAGGATCACCGAACACACGCTCTACCACTGAACCAACTCCACTTAGACATAGACATAGATTAGATTGGCAAAATTTCGTGTTAGGTCTGGAATTCGGGACGTATTTGGATAACTTTATTTAGAAGAAAATGGTATTTATTTTTAATTTTATCTTAAAAACATGTCTGGATTATCGTATATTCATACGGGGTATAAAGGGACGCTCTCTCATGCAATGTCCACTCGTGTAATTACATTTGAAGCCACTAACAAAATTAAGATGTTCGAAAATCCTAAATAATGTTATTTAAAGTTCGATGTGTATTTGAAAACACTCCGCACAAGATTCATAAACACAACGGGCAAAATCCGAGCGGCGATTAGGTTTCACGACCACTCTTGAGATTCTGCCATCGGCGCCTAAGCATGCTCAAGACACATGATAACATGCAATACCCCATCCAAACATGCACACATCAGAAATGATAACAAATATCAAACAACGAGAATGGAAATTACAAAGGTCAAAGTTCAGTGACCTGCTAGTTAAAACGTTAAAGGTCAGTGACCACTGAAAATGTAATAACTAATAACCAATTAAATAACATAGACATAAAAGTATCACCATCATTTTCATGTGAATATGTCGCATGTTGCATCCTCTTCTTTCCATCGACGTTTATATTGCGAAAGAAGATGTCGTGTTAGCGATTTGAAAATATCATGTTCGAATTTGATATTTTTTATAAACAGATATTGATATAATGTTTTAACGGTCTAGTCCAACAAAAAAATTATTTTAATCGAGACTAATATGATCAATAAGCATGATCTCGTAATTTAATCGAGACTAATATATAACATCTGAAAGTTTAAGGATCGAGATGATAATTCAAAATTTATATAGTTCTTTTTTATGTATATAATAAACCACACATCCCCTTTCCCTCCCTAATTCTTCTTCTTGTTCATTTTCTTGCTTCCATTTCATAATAAACACAAAGCAAAAAGAACAACAGCAATGGCGCAATTGCCGCCCAAAATCCCAACTTTACCCTCCTGGCCGGACCTCTCCTCCGACCAGAAGCCCCATTCCGCCGCCGCCCAACCTCCTTCCTCCGCCGCTGCCGCCAACAACAACCACCCTTCATGGGTAGACGAATTCCTTGACTTCTCCTCCGCTAGGCGGGGGACCCACCGGAGGTCGGCCAGCGACTCCATCGCCTTCCTCGAGACCCCATTGATGACCCTCGACGACGACTGCCGCGGCGGAGGCGGTGGACGGAGCAGCAACAACAACGGCGGCAGCAATAATAATCACCACAACCTCCAACGCCATGGCCAGCACGATTTCGACAAGTTCGACGACGAGCAGTTCATGTCCATGTTCTCTGTCGACGACATGTCGTCCAACCCCGGCGGTTCCAACTCCGACGACCACGACAGCATAAACGACGACAAGGAGGCAGCTACTACGACGGGCCAGTCGGAGGATAATTCGCAGCAAACGACGCCGTCTAAGGGGGATAATAATGGGGACCGGATATTCGATCCCAAGAGGGTAAAGAGGTAATTTGAGAAGATAATTGGTTGAATTAATTAACCATGCAAATTACTATTTACGTCACGTAAACTATTAAACTAAATACCTAAAAATTTCTGTTTTAATAACCATTTCAATCTGATTTAAAAATCGAGCTAATTCAAAAATAAGTTAAAATCGAATTTAAAGTTGAAATGGATACTAAACAAGTCTTTTTTCTAACGTGGACAATAAAAAAGAAAAAAAATTCGAACATAAATGAAATATTACTCACAGTAAATTGGATTTTATTTTACATGTAGGATATTGGCGAACAGGCAATCGGCGCAACGATCGAGAGTGAGGAAGCTACAGTACATATCAGAGCTCGAACGGAGCGTTACTTCGTTACAGGCGGAAGTGTCGGTGTTGTCGCCGAGGGTTGCATTTCTCGATCATCAAAGGTTGCTGCTTAACGTGGACAACAGTGCTATCAAGCAACGGATCGCTGCTTTGGCTCAAGATAAGATCTTCAAGGATGGTTAGTATTAGTATTTAGATCATCCGAAAGCGAACCCGACCTAATTAAATCAGTTCCAATTTAACCGTTTGCAATCCGATAAACCAATGATCCGTACTTTATCCAACCCCACTTGTGTAATTGTTATAATTACATCTCTACTAATAGACCGATCATATCGACTGCTTTGGAGCCAAGCATGTACAAATTCGTTTTTGGGTTCCTGACCAAAAGCTATGTTTGTTAATTACGACCGTACTTGAATGGTTTAACCAGAGAGTTTCGATTGACCGGGTTGATTTTGATATATACTTGGCAGCACATCAAGAGGCACTGAAGAGGGAGATAGAGAGACTGAGACAAGTATACCAACATCAGAGCAACAAGAAGATGGATCATCAGACTGAACAAATTAGCAACGAACCAACTCCCATGACATCAACAGTAGATAATCAGAAAGAGCAGCAACTTCTCCAGGTTTAAATGAACACTTTGTTAATTAATTTATTAAAACCCCAAATTGACCCTGATTGGAGTGAAGAACAACACAAGGATCACAAGTAGTGATGTTCTGTCACATTTCATGTGCAAAAATCTGTACCACCACGTGATGTGTGTTGCAAAAGGGGACCAAATTCTCAGATTGGAAAGCCAAAGATCTCATCATCATGTGCACTTCACCAGTTTGGTCCCTCTACTTCTTCTTTTCCAACACTTTCCATTGAATTAACTAATTGTTTTTTTATTTATTTAGATCATTTGTAATTCATTTTAACAGTTTAGAGAGACTTGGGTTAGATCGATTGATTCTTTGGGTTAATTTGGTTGTTTTTTTTGTGTTATTTGTATTCATTGAGTGGGATGAAATTTGTAAGGTGTGGGGGTGTGTGATTCTTTTGAATTTTTGTGTTGGAGAAGAAGTTGTAATTCGATTTCGTAAGTTTGGATGTGTTATTATTGATGGACTCGGAAGTTTTCGAATTTCACGTACTGATTTTGAAATTTATGATTAGAACTGTGAGAGTGATTTCAAATTGTAAGTTTCGAGATAGGTTGTTAGGGGTGAATGAAAAGAAAGACATAAGGAAGAAGTAGTTGACATGTGAGGAGAACTATTACTATTTTTGTTCCTCTTTCACTTTTCTATGGCATCATTGCTTTTTTCCCATGGTCTCCTTTCCTTTTTGTCCAAATTACAATGAGTACATGGATAGGGTATCAAGAATTAATCGATGCATGATTGTGGAGAAACTCGATGTAACTGGAGTTTAATATAAAATTTACGATACAAATATATTTCGATCGTGGAGAGAAGAACTTGTAGAGAATTGTAGACAAATAGTTGGTGAAAAGGTGACTTTAATGGTGTCTTTCTTTAGTAGAATTTGATGAATTTATTTATTCATAATTGATGGGAAATTGAGGTTAATATAACTCGTCTATCAGAATGTGATTTGACTATATAAATTTTAATTTGGATTTATAGATGATTTTATGTAAAAAGTAAGCCGATTTGAAAATTTTTAACATTAAATTTTAACTTCATTTGACCATTGTTTATAAGGATTACCATAATCAAACTTCATTTTTAGCCATTTCCAACATGTATGTCAAATATTAGCCAATATGAAAATTTTGAAATTTTCTTGTGAAAATGGTTAATTTCCATAATATATAACACACGGAAATTGACAATTTTGACATGAAAATTAAAATTTTTAAATTAACTAATATTTGATAGACATGTTAGGAATAACTAAAAATTGATGTTTCGTCATGTTAAGTCCTTCAAATAATAGCAAAATGAAGTTAAAAAAATATTTTTTTAAGAATTTTGATTGTTGTTAGTAGGGATGTATCCATACCAACACGAACGGTCCAATCAATTCAATCTTGAATCACTAATATAATTTTAGTATAATTATGATTCAATCACAAGTCAACTACGATTTTACAATGATTGAAACAGTTAAAACATATATTTTTAGACTCATCAATTCGATATCCCGCTGCCGGATTGGTGGATATGATGCATAAAAACTTATCAAAGTGGATTTGAGTGGACGATGGTGAAAGACCATAAGAGAAATGCATCGGTCCCTTGCACGGAAACCATCTCTTGTCCCCCAAGGCTTTACCCATATTGCTTCTAAATATAGAGTTTGCTAATTACCCTCTAGTACAACACAAGCAACAAAATTACAAGATGGCCACCAAAGGATTCCTTCCAACATTCTCTCTGCACACCATCTTCATCATTTCTCTACTAACCTGCACCATCCATGGTGCTCATGGTCGCATTATCTCGACAACAACAAGCCAAGTGTCTGAAGGAGGAGGTATCGACGATCAGCAACAGAGCTCGATCATTCGGTTGGTTTCTTCTTCTCCGTATGGAAGCAGCTTCGACGAGTGCCATGAGACGTACGGTTTCTTGCCTTGCACGCGAACGGTCCTGGGGAACGTTTTCCTGATCGTGGTTTATGGGTACATGATGTTCTTGGCTGCAAAGTTGTTGTCTGGAGGGAGTGAGATTCTTCTGCAAGTGCTTGGTCCTGGGATTGTTGGTGGTCTCTTCTTGCCTGTGCTTGGCTCCCTCCCTGATGCTGCCATTATTCTCGGTACACACACATCTCCATATTCTTAATTTCTTATTCTTCTGCATTCTAGCGAGCCGTTCGTGAGCCACTCGTCATTCAGCTAGCAAAAAGATTATTCAGAATTCGGCTTCATATTTTAACAAGCTGGCTTGCGATAATAAACGAGTCGAGCTCGAGCCAACATTCGGTTTAGTAGGCTGGCGAAGCCAAACCAGCCATATTCATCCTTTTCCTCTATCGAGTTGACAATCATCGGTGTGTTTTTGTGGTTGTTTGTAGCATCCGGACTGTCGGGAAGCAAGGAGGCAGCACAAAGTCAGATATCAGTAGGGATGGGAATGATGGCCGGATCAAACGTAATGATGCTCACTGTGTTATGGGGATCCTGCCTGGTAATCGGAAACATTGACAATACAGCCTCTGCATCTGCAGTTTCAGGAAATCCACCTCGACTTTGGCTGACTAGTAATCCCTGGTTTCACTTTTCTTCGTTTCGGATGCTTAGTTTTGCTCCTTTCCTGCATTGAAATTTTGTCTGTGTTTCCAGAACTGGGACTTTCGACCGATATCTGGACCTGCTATGGCGCCAGAATCATGTTGATTTCTCTGCTACCCTTCGTGATTGTCCAACTGCCACAAGCTTTTCACTCCCAAGAAGGCAATGCAGCAGTTCTTGTTTCCCTCATTGTAGCCATCGTTTTGTTGATAAGCTACAGCCTCTACCAGGTATAGAAACGGGTTAAATACTCTGCCAATGGAGAATCGGTTTTTGCTGATTTCTACTGATAAATCCCTGTGCAGGTTTTCCAGCCCTGGATTCAGAAAAGGAAGATAGCATATTCAAAGCATAAGCAGTTGATATCAGGGGTTCTGAAGCAGTTAAAGGCAAAGACGCTGGGAAGGCTGTTCATGGATAATGGTCAACCCAACGTAGATGCGATTCAGAAGTTCGTGTCTAACTGCAGTTCTCGTATGATAATTGATAAAACCAATGAGGTTACAGTTAACTATAAGTTCTAATGCAAGCTTTAACAATTTAACGACAGGTTATTCGCGGTAATGGACGAGAGCACAGATGGGTATCTAACAGCAAAAGAGTTGAGGGCACTAGTGATAGGAATACAGCTCGAGGACGGAGACATGGATATCGACAATGCAGTATATCATGTGCTGAAAGAATTTGACGCATCTCACGATTCGGTTATTGATAAGGACGAGTTCACGCAAGGAGTATCGAGATGGCTTGAGAAGGCCAAGAATTCAGCATTATACGGACATAGGTCGCTGACGACAAAACTTCTACTCGACTTTGAAGAGGTAAATATGCCTGTCTTCATATAATTAGTTTCAAACGTTCAGCCATGTATATGTAAATGATATCTGGAAATTAATTTGCAGTACACAAAGAAAGAACAAGATATTCTAGGAGGGCAGAATGACGATACCAAGAGTCCGCAAAGCATAGGCTGGGATGGTGCAAAAGCAGGATTGTTCTTGCTCTCAGGAACATTCATTGCTGCAGTAATTGCAGAGCCTCTGGTTGATGCTGTCAACAACTTCTCGAGTGCTTCAAAGATCCCTCCATTTTTCGTATCGTTTGTCATTATGCCTTTTGCTAGTTCCAGTGAGATAGTCTCGATCCTCATCTTTGCCAGCAAGAAGAATATGAGATCTGCATCGTTAGCGTACTCTGAAGTCTGTATTACTCTTCTCTATGTGATTTACATTCAGAGAGGAACTGAGCTCTCACAAGTCACTGACTCGTGTGTGCTTTCTTCGTGCAGATATATGGGTCCGTGACCATGAGCAACATTCTGTCATTGTCAGTTTTCTTGGGACTAGTTTACTGCCGGGACTTGACATGGAACTTCTCGGCAGAAGTGCTGATAATTCTTGTTGTTTGTATCACCATGGGTTTAATTGCTAGCTTCCGCACCAAATTTCCTCTTTGGATGTGCTTTGTGGCTTTCGGTTTGTACCCAATTTCCTTATTCCTGGCTTACATCCTTGATTATGTCGTTGGATGGGCCTAACAAATACATAGACACGCACTGGATGGTATCATGTACAGAACCATGAGTGCTTTGTACAGTAGTTTCTCTGACATGTTCTATCTGCAAAAGTAGTTAGTGAAAATTATCACAGCAGCCACCACACGTATGTCAAATTGTCGATATAAATTGATCATACTGTTAATTTTCATACCGATGAAAATAGTTGCAGCTGACTGAAACCCGACACCAAGGGAAATATTATAAAAAAAACTAGGAGTGTGATAGAAGATACTTCACATAAAGACCAGCAGGAGGAACATCGAATAAGGTTTAATCCAAACTACCAAAGTATGTTGGGTATATGAAATATTCATGAGCTTGCATTTGAGAGGATTATTGGGATCAGTAGCTAGATTGACCAATGATGGGGAAACATAAGTTAACCGTGCTTGAACCAAATAAAAGCCTAGGCAACAATGCTGAAGACAACAGTAATGCTAATAAAAGGCTAAGCATACCAGCAGATACAGGGTCTTACCCAGAACCGTCCACTTGATGATTACAACAATGGCTGGACACGTATATGGCACCATAAACTAGTAATCGTGACGAAGCATGCTTGGATAAAGGTGCTACTGGCTTGCTATCACACCAGATATCCAAGACAATAAAAGAAACAGCTGCACCTTCAGCTGCCAGGAAGCAAGATTTACTATCTGGGAGGATAGCAAGCTTGATCCTTCAGAATTGTTCCAGTTGATGGATGCTTCAACGGTCTGGATTCCAATTAGCGAGGAGTTTACACCCCTTACATTGTTCGCCTAGGGTTCAAAGCGCAGCAGAGGTGTTTTTCAGAAATTGAGCTGACTGCCACTGGTTCTGTGTCCTTTTACTAACAAAGTTGGCTTCTTCTACTCTTCCCATGGCATTTAAAGCAGCAGCCAAATCTTCAGCACAGATTAATTCTCTATGTTTGTTTCTATCTGCCAACCCAACAAATAACTCAAATGCTTCTGAAAGCTTCTTCTTCTTCTTACAGAGACCTTCAATTATGGTGTTGCAAGTACCAATATCAATCATGTAATGCTTACTGGCCTTATCCGACCAGAATAGCATCATTTGCTGAGCCTCTAACAACTTCCCACTCCCGCACAAAGAAACTCATCACTTTCTCCATGTCAATCTTGTAACCATGGTCATAGAGAAAGGCAGTGGTCTGATATGCATGATTTATATGCCCCTTGCTGAGCATTAATCTCACAGTTTCTGTAGAAAGGTTTATGTTTTGCCTAACCTTCCTGTCCAGCATCATTTTTACAAAGTTTGCTGATTCCCCGGCACACCCGTACCTTTCATTTAAACTTGTTAATGTGTTTGAACTTTATAATTATAGTATAAATATTAATAAAATTGATCCGATTATTACTTTTTTCGTAAAAAAAAACTCATGACGACGGATGACGAAATTGGGGTGTTAACCATGGATTATTATATTGACTTACAAAATATTGTATAAAATTCTCAAAACCAAAATTTATGCATAAATGTATTTTCAAACTCTCCCCCAATCTTCAAATTTTATACGTAGGATCTCCGACCCTTTCAATTTTATAGATCATATATTGGCTAATAAATTTTGTCACTGTCGATCGCCAATTTTTTCCAGTGACATGGTGAGGGAGAGTTTGTGCGGCTAGACCATTAAAATTTTTCTCATGATAAATTTTTGTATCGTTCCAATTTTATCGGATATCCCTGAAGGGATTTGTGGGAGATTTAATAGTATAGTTTTGGTCAATGTCAAGAACCCACTTTGGTGGCATCAGAATGCATTTTGCAAACTAAACCTTCTATAACTAGGGTTTTAGTTCTTCTTTACGTTCAATTGATTTAATTGGCTCCAATTTAATGGGATTTGTATGGGAATTTGCAGTTCCGTACACTCAAATTCCTAATTAAATTTGAGTACACTCAGATTGCTGATTAACTCATGTCCAAACTAACTCCACGTTGTTGAAAGAAACAAAATTGTGAGGGTGATTAATTGCTTAACCACCACATAAATCAAATATGACGAATATTGATTCGGTTTTAAAATTGGTTTCAGAACGATTAAACTCGATCAATAATTTAAAATTGAATTGTGATTTGATTTGACCCACTAACTCGATGCTTTAATGCCCACACCAAATACGGGCGGGGAGTTGTCTTGCGACATTCTAAACCCAGCTCGCATATCATTCTAATTCGTGAGTACAAACCTTTGAAATCTACTAAAAACTCTAGATAACGAATGGCTGACATCGAAGTTACCAAACTGTCCAGGTCAAATGTAATTTGTCGAGGATAATCAATGACCATACTATCCCTATAGCTAGTATGGATTTTTTATAGACATAAATTAATTCGAAATAACCCGAAATGTCATATTGAAACATAAATGACGGTTAGTGGTCATTCCCCACTCCTGCACCGCGCGACACAGCCTGCACTGTGTGGTGCAGTGTAGCTGGCCTCCAACGACTACTTCTCTAACGACCGATATCCGACCATTAGGGAAGTAGTTATTGAAGATCAGTTACACTACGTCTCACAATGTAGGAGTAGTAAATGACCACTGATCGTTATTTACGTTTCGATCTGACCTTTTAAATTATTTTAAATTAATCTCTCAAACATAATCCTAATCTGCCCAACCCATCCAATCCACACCCTTCACACACAAGAACATCCCTATAAATAAGTTCCCAACTTGTGATAATCATACAGTAAAACTAAACCCAAAAATGGAGATCCATGTCTTCTTGGCATTAATCACCATAATGATCCTAACCATACCAATCCTTCACCAGTTTCTCGAATTCATGCAACGAAAGCTCGACACAAAATCATGTTGTTACCTCTTGGCTTACCAGTGCTACAAACCACCCGATGATCTGAAGCTGAGCATGGGAAACTCCACTAAAATCACCTTCCGGAACCCTAACCTAGGGCTTGAAGAGTACAGGTTCCTCATCAAAGTCATCTCCCGCTCCGGTATCGGCAATGAGACCTACTGCTCCGGGACCTTCCTCGACGGCCGCGAAATGTCCCCGACATTAGTAGACTCCGTTCAGGAAATGGAGGACACCGCTTTCTCCATGCTCGATACCCTCTTCGCCAAGTAATTAGTTAATTATCCGAATTTTATCATGTTTAACTCGTTCAGACCTAGACGCATCCACTTATTTTTGCTTAATTACAATTATAGATATGCGGTTTTAAAATATAAAATTTCATCACGGTTCGTTGTAATACCGTCATTGTGTGCCAAACTTGAGTAAGTTGTCGATTTTTCAATTCCATTGAGGATGGACTATTCTAAATTGATTTTTTATGATATAAATTCGAAATTTTTACATAAATTTTCTGGCTCCGCCACATATATATAATAATTTTGATATCTTGATATAATTTCTGGTTGCGCGACAGGTCGAAAATCTCCCCTGCACAAATCGACATCGTGGTAACGACGAACTCCCTTTTTGCCCCGTCGCCAACACTGTCAGCTCGGATCGTGAACCGGTACAAGATGAAGGAAGGTGTGAAGACATTCAGCCTAAACGGGATGGGGTGCAGCTCGGGCGTGGTGCCGATCGACATGGTGCTACAGATGTTCAAAAAGAAGAGGGAGAGGAGTTTCGCGGTGGTGGTGGCGATGGAGTCCACGGCGGCGCAGTGGTACGGCGGGAGAGAGAAGTCTATGATGTTGTCGAACGTGTTGTTTCGAGCCGGAGGGAGTTGCCTCCTCCTCACCAACCGTTTGGACCGAGCCATTCTGAAGCTGGATGAGGTGGTCCGGACCCACCTGTCGGACGACGTGTCGTATGGGTGTGCCATCCAGGTGGAGGACAATGCGGGGTTCTCTGGTGTCCGCCTCTCCAAAGACTTGCCTAAGGTCGGTAATTAATCGTCCTAAATATAGACCGAAGACGATCGTAACTTTTAACCGTGACTGAATTGCTAGCTCTATCGATAATAGGCTAATCTAGTCTAGTAATGGATTTTTTCAGTCGATGTCCGACCGAATTTGGATGAAAATCCATTTATCATAACCGAAATCAAAATCAACAACTTGGCAAATATTTCGTATCAATAGTTATGGAGCAGGCCGGATCGCGATCCAAATTTCCACCCTACACAAATTATTAATACTATGATAGTGATCTTACTCTTTGTGATCCAATTAGGTGGGTATCCAAGCCATAGAAGAAAATTTCAAAACCTTGCTCCCCAAGGTACTCCCACTCCACGAAATCATCCTATTCGCCATTGTCCGTACCTGGAAAACCAAGCTTATGGACAGGATCCGGATCCTCCGACCACCACCGATTATCAACATAAAAGCGGGCATCCAGCATTTCTGCCTGCACCCGGGAGGGAAGGCGGTGGTCGAAGGGTTCAGGAGGAGCTTCGGGCTTGGGGAATTCGACATGGAGCCATCTCGAATGACGCTGCACCGGTTCGGGAACACGTCATGTAGCAGCCTGTGGTACGTTTTGGCGTACATGGACGCCAAGAGGAGGCTGAAGAAAGGTGACAAAGTGCTCATGGTTGGGTTGGGGGCTGGGTTCATGTGCAACACCTGTATTTGGACGGTCGAGAATGAGTGGTTGTCGATGGACGGTGGCGATGATGTTGATGATGATAGGGATAATAATGTGTGGTCGGATTGTGTCGATAGGTATCCGGTTGATACGACGTCGGCGAACTCGTATGCTGAGAAGTTTGACTGGATTTTCGAGGATTCCATTGGTTTTGTCAGGTTCGACCGCGGTCAAATCTTTGGTCACCGTAATTAATTTCGTCAACGTGTGGTTTTATATAAATCGGTTAATGGGCCATGTACTACATGTAGGGGTAATATAGTCATATTTGCTTATTTTCATATAAATATTTGATTTCTTTACTAAATACTAATACATTTTTGTGAATAAAACTCAAATAACATCCGGTGAACCTAACACAAAATAATTTGATTCGTCATCCCGAAACTAGGGTTACCTCGTCGACTGATAACACATTATGTAAAAATTTTCAAATTAAAATATATATCTAACATGTTTTTAAATTTTCTGTAATTTTTAGATTTTAAAATTTTAATTACTCTCAGACCGTTTCAATTCCACTTATTGACATCTATATTATGTCGTTGCTAACCAAATTTCGTCAGTATGACATGGTGGAGGGATAATCTATGGTTGAACCAGTACGATATGGAGCCATTCAAAATAAGTGTTGTTTCAGTCTAGGGACACGTCATAAATCGGGGTGTGTGAATGTGTGTGACAATATTAATTTCTAATTTTAGATGACGCATCACCATCGTCTGACATAAAAATCCAGCCAAAAATGATTATTATGTGACTCGATCGGTCCAAACTTATGAGACAGTTTATGTATATTAACCCAATGTATATGGTGTGGGATCATTTAATTGTATAGCGTTATTCAATATCAAGAACCCTTCTATTAATAGCTGATACATATTAGAGCAGTCGAGACTACGCCGTTCGATGACGGTATTTGAATTTCACGGTATTGGGCTGCATATATAAATCGGCTCATGGGCCGAATACTACAGAGACTTGATATCGGAGACTGTAAGGGCAAGGTAGTCATTTTCTATTTATTTTCCACGGTCACTCTATTGCATAAACCGACAAAAGATTATGTAAAAGTTCTCGAAATTAAAGTTTATATTCAGTGGTTCCGGCCGTTTCAATTCTACTTATCGTCAAATTGTGAACAGATTCCGCCACCGTCGATTGCCAAATTTCGCCAATGTGGGAGGAGAGATTGTGGTTAAACCGGTATGACATGAGCCATCCGAGACTATTTTGGTTTGGGAAAATGTCATAAGCGGGGTTGTTAGTGACCAATCCGGTTACTTCTGAATATTAGGTGACTCAATTGTCCAAACTTATAACTAGGGTTTTCATTTTCATGTACTTTCAATTGATTTGGCTCTCTAATTTAATTAATGGAATTTGTATGGGAATTTAAGTTTGGAGTTCCGTACACTCAGAACCCTAATTAGATTTTTGTTGACATGAATGACTGATCACGACCCAAGGAAACCTCATGCACATCTAACTCCACATTGTCTAAAGAAATAAAATTGTATATTTATGCAGAGGGATTAATGACTTAACCACCACATAAATCAAAGTTAGATAAAAAATAGACTCGATTTTCTGAACTTAATCCTTACTCTCCAATAAATGGACAACGGCAATGGAAAACATTGTCACATAATTATCTTGCTTTCAATGACCCGCATGTGGGGTTTGTATTTCCGATTGAACATTTTGTACGATCGGTTTTGACGTAATAAGAGGCATATGATGAGGGGATTATTCAAAACAAATAAACCCGATTTTAAATCAATTATGACACGATGAAGCTGATTAATCAATTAAATTGCTCAAACCCAATAACGTTCACAATCCAAAAATCTCGAAAAATCCACAAACTAAATGAGATGCGATTCGATTTAACCCACTAACCGGACGCTCTGACGCTCACGCCAAATATGGACTGGATTATCTTGTTAACGTACATTCTAAACTCAACTCACGTACCACTCTAACTGGCTAGTACAAACCCTAGGTAACAAACGGCCAACATCGAGATACCAAACCTTTCCGGTCAAATATCTTGGAGATGACCGTGACCCGCGCAACCCGCCCGATCATAGACCATCCACAAGAACCTCCCTATAAATAAAGGTCCCTAGTTACTTGTGATAATCATACATAGCTCAACCCAAAATGGAGAGCCATGTGATCTTCTTGGCATCAATAGCCCTAATGATCATAACCTTACCATTAATCCTTCGCCAGCTTCTCAAATTCATGCAAAAATCAAGTTGTTACCTCTTAGCTTACCAGTGCTACAAACCACCCGACGATCTGAAGCTGAGCACCGGAAACTCCACTAAAATCATCCTCCGGAACCCTAACCTAGGGCTTGAAGAGTACAGGTTCCTCATCAAAGCCATCTCCCGCTCCGGCATCGGCGAGGAGACCTACTGCTCCAGGACCTTCCTCGAAGGCCGCGAAATGTTCCCGGCCTTTCGCGACTCTATCCGGGAGATGGAGGACGCCGCCTTCTCCATCCTCGACACCCTCTTCGCTAAGTAATTGGTTAATTACCCGAATTTTATCATGTTTAACTAGTTCAAACCCGGACACATCCACTTATTTTTGCGTAATTACAACTTTTATACGGTTTTAGAATGTACCGTCAATGTATGCCAAACTTGAGTAAGTTGTTGATTTTTCATTTCCATTAAGGATTGACTGTTGTAGGTTGATCTTTTATGGTATAAATTCGAAATCCTTAAATAAATTTTCTGGTTGCACGACAGGTCGAAAATCTCCCCTGCACAAATCGACATCGTGGTAACGACGACCTCCCTTTTTGCCCCGTCGCCAACACTGTCGGCTCGGATCATGAACCGGTACAAGATGAAGGAAGATGTGAAGACGTTCAGCCTCAACGGGATGGGGTGAAGCTCGGGCGTGGTGCCGATCGACATTGTGCGACAGATGTTCAAGAATAAGAGGGAGAGGAGTTTCGCGGTGGTGGTGGCGATGGAGTCAATTACGGGGAATTGGTACCGTCAATAAGTAGATCATAACGATTCGTTTTATTCAACTGATTAAAGGGTTACTACCATAAAAATATTTTTAGGACGACGAATAATAATTCAGTTAATTAAAAAATAAAGTTGTAAGTGGACACTAATTACATTCTAGTCACAACATTTCTATTAATGAACAGGTACGGCGGGAGAGAAAAGTCGATGTTGTTTTCAAATGTGCTGTTCCGAGCCGGAGGGAGCTGCCTCCTCCTTACCAACCGTTCGGACCGAGCCATTCTGAAGTTGGATCAGATGGTCCGGACCCACCTGTCGAGTGACGTCTCGTACGGGTGTGCTATCCACGTGGAAGACAAGGAGGGGTTTCTTGGTGCCCGCCTCTCCAGAGACTTGCCTGAGGTCGGTAATTAATCTTCCTAGTTATTTTAAGTTATAGACGAAAGAAGATCAGTAAATCGATTATAATCTTTAACCATGACCGAATTGCCATCCCTATCGATAATAGCTAGGCTAGTCTAGTAATGGGTCAGCTAGAATACCCCAAATTTGATTATTTCAATCAATGTCAACCGAATTTGGATGAAAATCCATTTATCACAACCGAAATCAAAATCAACAACTCGGCAAATATTTCGTGTCAATAGTTATGAAACAGGTCGGATCGTGAAATCTTGACCGAATTTCCACCCCTAAATTATTAATCCTATGGTAGTGATCTTACTCTTTGTACTAATTCCAACTTATGTGATCCAATTAGGTGGTTTTCCAAGCCATAGAAGAAAACTTCAAAACCTTGCTCCCCAAGGTACTCCCACTCCACGAAATCATCCGATTCGCCATTGTCCGTACCTGGAAAACCAAGCTTTTGGACCGGATCCGAATCCTCATCCGCACAACTTCTTCATCCAACCCACCACCGATTATCAGCATAAAAGCGGGCATCCAGCATTTCTGCCTGCACCCGGGAGGGAGGGCGGTGGTCGAAGGGTTCGGGAAGAGCTTCGGGCTCGAGGAATTCGACATGGAGCCATCTCGAATGACGCTGCACCGATTTGGGAACACTTCGTGTAGCAGCCTGTGGTACGTGCTGGCGTACATGGAGGCCAAGAGGAGGCTGAAGAAAGGTGACAAACTGTTGATGGTTGCGATGGGGGCTGGGTTCATGTGCAATAGTTGTACTTGGACGGTTGAGAATGAGTGGTCGTATATGGACGGTGGAGATGATGATAAGGATAATGTGTGGTTGGATTGTGTCGATAGGTATCCGGTTGATACGACGTCGGCGAACTCGTATGCTGAGAAGTTTGACTGGATTTTCGAGGATTCGGTTGGTTTTGTTAGGTTCGACCACGGTCAAATCTTTGGTCATTGTAGCTAGTTAAGTACTTCAACGTGTGGTTTTATATAAATCGGCTCATGGGCCATGTACTACAGTGAGTCAATAGCAGAGTGACTGCAAGGGTAACATAGTCATTTTTGCTTATTTTCATATAAATATTTGATTTCCTCACTAATAAATTTTTTGTAAATACAACTTTTTATTTAGAGGTATCAGCTATAACGCATCGTTAAAAGATTACACTAAAAGTGAGAAAGCTAAAATAATTTGAGTCATACCAAAGTTACGGTTACTTCGTCCATTGACAAAACATTATGTAAAAATTTCGAAATCAAAATCTATGTCTAGTGTGTTTCAAACTCTAAACCCAACTCACCTATCACTCCAAACTTACTAGACAGTTTATGTATATTATATTATATTAACCCAATAATGTATGTGGTGTGGAATCATTTAATTGTATAGCGTTAAGTCAATATCAAGAACCCACTTGGGGTGGCATCTGAATGCATGTGGGATGGCTGGCAACCCTTCTATAACTAGGGTTTTGATTCTTCTTCATTTTTCAATTGATTTGGTCCTAATTTATTTAAATGCACGTCCAGTCCTACTCAGATGCTCTTTATAGTATACCAACTTCAATTTTAGAAACTAGGTTAACAATGTAAGGGTGGCATCAACTAAACCTCAAAAATAATCCACCAACCAAATGAACCGTGATTCGAGATTTAACCCGCTCGCCCAATCCTCCAACGCGCCCACACCAAGCAAGGACCGTACTGCTTCGTGACATTCTAAACCCAACTCACGTATCACTCTAACTGGCGGACGGTCCAATCCTTGAAGCATATACTACAAATTAAACCCGAGAACCTATCAACGTATCAAACTTTCCTGATCGAATATAATGTCTCGAGGATGATCAATTTGTTACTGAATACAATCAAACTTATTTGAACGCTCTTCTAACAACCCGAGTTATTGGGATAAAACGGTTCTTGACATGGTATCAGAGCTTAAAAAGACCGAGAGGTCTCCGTTTCAAATCTCGTTAGCCCCTATTATGTGCATATGAAGTTGTGCAAACCTCAGCTGACACAATCAACTTGTTATCCCTATATATCGTAATTTTTATCAATTAACCATAATAACCCTTCCACTCCATCAGATCACCCGATAACTAATTCATCAGTGACTCTTCCAACCCACATGAAAATCCCTAACTATATATAAAGTTGCCAACTTATGATAATCACAAAGCTAAGCCGAAAATGGAGGTCCATATCCTCTTGGCATCAATACCCCTAATAATCCTAACCATACCAATCCTTCACCAGCTTCTCAAATTCATGCAACGAAAGCTATACCTGCAGAAATCCAGTTGTTACCTCTTGGCTTACCAGTGCTACAAACCACCCGACGAGCTGAAGCTGAGCACCGGAAACTCCATCAAGATCATCCTCCGGAACCATAACCTGGGACTCGAAGAGTACAGGTTCCTCCTCAAAACTATCTCCCGCTCCGGCATCGGAGAGGAGACCTACTGCCCCAGGAACTTCCTCGACGGTCGCGAAATGTCCCCCACGTTTCGCGACTCCCTCCGGGAGATCGAGGACGCCGCCTTCTCCATCCTCGACAACCTCTTCGCCAAGTTAGTTAAAGATTGTGTCTATGTTTTTTTACATATTACTTATTATTTTTTTGTGACGCTGTTGGCGACGAAGACGGTTACCAAATGTTAACCGTCACCTATACCTTTTGGCGACGCGAATGATCCTTTACTGACAGCTTATTTATCTTTTAGACAGAAAAGAACCATTAGTAACAACTTTCTGGTCACTAATAATGTACTTTTTGTTTATTAATGCATTATATTATATTAAATGTTGAAAATATTCAATCTATGAACTCACAGTTGACTCCATGTTTGACTGTTTTGGATTCAGACAAAAATTACCAATATTAACGTGCGTTACAGGTCGAAAGTCTCCCCCACACAGATCGACATTGTGGTAACGACGGCCTCACTCTTTGCCCCGTCGCCGACGCTGTCGGGCCGGATAGTGAACCGGTACAAAATGAAGGAGGATGTGAAGACGTTCAGCCTGAGCGGGATGGGGTGCAGCTCGAGCGTGGTGGCGGTCGACATGGTGCGACAGATGTTCAAAAAGAAGAGGGAGAGGAGTTTCGGGGTGGTGGTGGCGATGGAGTCCACGGCGGCGCAGTGGTACGGCGGGAGAGAGAAGTCTATGATGTTGTCGAACGTGTTGTTTCGAGCCGGAGGGAGCTGCCTCCTCCTTACCAACCGTTCGGACCGAGCCGTTTTGAAGCTGGATGAGGTGGTCCGGACCCACCTGTCAAACGACGTGTCGTATGGGTGTGCTACCCACGTGGAGGACGATGAGGGGTTCCTTGGAGCCCGACTCTCCAAAGACTTGCCTAAGGTGAACCGGGTTTCCATAATGGTTTTTGGTTCACATACATTCATTTTCAGTCAACTAACTAATTAAATTAGTATAATTTTTTTTATGTATCACGAACGAATTGATATTTCTGAATAAAAAAAAAGTTAATTTAAAGATTAACTAATTTTGTTCATGTACAACAGGTGGTTATCCAAGGCATAGTACAAAACTTCAAAACCTTGCTCCCCAAGGTTCTCCCACTCTACGAAATCATCCGATTCTCCCTTGTCCGTAACTGGCAAATCAAGCTGATGAACTGGATCCGGATCCCCCACACTTCTTCATCCAAACCACCCATTATCAACATAAAAGCAGGTCATATTCGGCAACTTTTACCTACACTATTTGCTTATACCTGGTAGGGGTGGAAATCGAGACGGGACAGAAAATTCATATACGAATTTTTCCGTCTCTCGTATTGGGAATTAGAATTTTTTTTTGTATCTAAATTGATTTCGAAAATTCCTAATTCGATTACGGGAATTTCGATAAAAAAATTGAAATTGAGATCGGGAATTCTGTATACCGAATACATTTGATAAACTAGCATTTATTTAATTTGTTCATTCACTTGTCTAAGAAAAAACATAAAAGCAGGCATCCAGCACTTCTGCGTGCACGCAGGGGGGAAGGCAGTGATCGAAGGGTTCGGGAAGAGCTTCGGGCTCGAGGAATTCGACATGGAGCCATCTCGAATGACGCTGCATCGATTCGGGAACACGTCGTGTAGCAGCCTGTGGTACGTTTTGGCGTACATGGAGGCCAAGAGGAGGCTGAAGAAAGGTGACAAAGTGCTCATGGTTGGGTTGGGGGCTGGGTTCATGTGCAACACTTGTACTTGGACGGTCGAGAATGAGTGGTGGTCGATGGACGGTGGCGATGATGTTGTTGATGATGGGGATAATAATGTGTGGTCGGATTGTGTCGATCGGTATCCAGTTGATACGACGTCGGCGAACTCGTATGCTGAGAAGTTTGACTGGATTTTCGAGGATTGGGTTAGTTTTGTTAGGTTCGACCACGGTCAAATGGTTTGGTGATTTATGGTTGAGTAATGTATGGTTTGACTCGAGTAGTTTGTGAGGAATAAAAGCTTGGGATAGTTTTATCATCACTGTATTTTTTTGGTTATGTGTTTTCATCACTACATTACCAGTTTCTTTTGTGGATAGTATGCATGTTTTAAGTGTGGGCTCCAATTGTGGCATGTTGGTTACTGAGCGGACGAAAGTAATGGTGGATTAAGGATGGTTTAATGTATTAGGCAGGGTTGTAAACATTGGATTATATACTATTGAAGTTATAAATTTAAAAGTGGGTTGGACCGTGGTCTGGAGGAGACCCTCTATATCTACCATTAGGCGAGAGCATTTCAAATGTGAGGTCGCAAATGAGGTTCAATGGAGTGGAAATTTAGATCATGGAGGTGGGAGGAGGGACAAAAATAATGAATTGACATGATTATATAGTGAATGGAAAAATCCGAGTGGGCAAAGATAGGTCATCACGAAAGTTTCTCGATTTCATAGTAACAAATCTTATATAACAATTTTGCCCGATATATTATTGAACGCGTATAGTGATTTTAAACAAACCTCAAATTTAAAAACTACAGCTAGTGATTTCGATGTTATTTTTTAGATCGATTTCGTGGAGGTGACGAGAGTGGTACGTAAATCGCATGGATTGAATTCGGTGGTATTGTTGCAAGTGTCGGGAGATTTGTAACTCTTATTCTTCGTTTTAGGTTGTTGGGGTTGGGAAGAATATAATTTATGAATAAGGTGGCTCATGAAATTGTCCGATATTTCTTTTTATGTATTGTCATTTGATGGGCATGCTTTTCCGATTTGACTCTGCACTATCTGTTATGTCCACTTCTAATGATTATTAATTATACGAGTATGTCAAAAAAAATTAAAAACCCTCATAAATTTTTTCGAATCTTAATTCAATTATGTAAATTTGAACGAAAATATTAAACAGAAATTTGACGAAATGATCGATTCAAAGATTTTAAGTGATACGTTAGTAGAGTTTTTAAAAGTTGATGACCACGAAGCCGATATTCCTTGCTTGACTGATTAGTCACTGCTCGTTATTTTCACAGTCGATCTTCTTCTTCGTCCACAAACCAGAAAACCATCAAAATCTCACCAATCAAGAACAAACCCAAGTTCAATTCCTTCAATCCCCAATCCAACCCAAGATGATGGGAGTGGGAATATCAATCCTAATGCTAATCAAATCCACAGCACTCTTCCTCATCTTCGTCTACATTCGAACCACCTTCAAAACCTTTACCATACTATCCCTCCCTTTCCTCTACGCTTCCCTAATCGCCGCCTTAGTCTCCTTAGCTTCCCACCCATCGATCGACCTCCCGATCCTCCTCGGAAAATCCTCAGATGGGAGCTTCCCGATTTGGGCTTCGATCATGTTCAGCCCTTACCTCTACTTCGTCAGGCTGTTCTGCTTCCTGCGCCGGCTGGCCAGCGGCGAGGAAGCCTACAGCGAGATCTGCGACGGGGTCTACGTCGGTGGGTGGCCTTACGCGGCGGAGAAGTTGCCACCTGGTAATCCGGCGATCGTCGACTGTACCTGTGAGTTCCCGAGGTTGAAGGAGTTCAGAGGGTGTTCGTATCTGTGTGTGCCGACTTGGGACACGAGGTCGCCTCAGCCTGCGGATATTGAGTCAGCTGTTAAGTGGGCTTGCCGGAAGAGGGCTCAGAATCGTCCGGTGTTCGTCCATTGCGCTTATGGTATGTTGTTTTGATTTCGTGTTCCCCACTTTTTGCTGTTAATGGCTTAGAAATCGGTGTTCTCTGCTTGAAGCCTTGATGCTTTCCGTCCAATCCTTCCATTTCCAGCTCTAGTTTGAGTTGTTGGTCATTACTACTGTAGTCTTATTAGCATCATTCATGTCTGATGTATCTAGGCTTGGTTGGGGTGGTAAGTTGGATGGAACATTGAGAAATTTTTTGATCGGAAGGGCAAATTAGATTAGATCATCACGAAATGATTTTAGGGAGCGGACTTTCTCGTTGCCTTCGAAATTCCTTACACCTGGCAAACTAAGCCTTAGTCTTCATAAAGGATTCCTCTTTGCTTGAATTTGAGTGATCAGATTCTTTGCTTCACCAATAGTAACCAGCATTCTCTGGGATACAGTAGGTTTTAGATGTGTATTGTACTATTGTTATGAGCTGGTTCTTCGTCATTGAACTGGTTACATGCTCTTTAGATGCTCGAGTTCGGAGTCCCCCGTCTTGATTGGCTTTTATCTCGGATCGGGAACTTTGCAATGTTCTTATGAACGGCAGAGAATGTTTTTTATGGAATAAGTCGAGACGGGAGATCTCAAGATTTCAGTCGACTCTTTGAGAACTTGGTGTGGTTGCTATTCCGGATCCGGCTATTTGCTGTTAAAGTTTCACATGGCTTCTATATTGACATATCACCCTTATCTACTTATTCATGACATCCAATGAGTTTTTAGAGCATTGCTAGATTAGCTCACTGCCTCATGTCTAACATCTGCAATTTTGAGTATGCACGTTCTGGATTCGCCATGAATGGATGTATGCACATACTATTACTTGGTAGTCGGATACCATGTCCAAAAAACATAGTCTCAAGCCAAGTAGCAGGCTTACTCATATGCGAGCCACGGTCCATGTTAGTGTACCTCACTGCCAATTCGAAATTATTTCAAGTGTAGAGCTTTGTGCTTTGAGCTTTCATCTTAGCAATCCCCTAGAGCTTTGTGCTGTGCTTCAGTCTTTTTTTGCCGGCCTGCATCATCTCCCTAATAATGCAATCCTCTCTGTGTGACATAATAGACAAAGAGCTCGTTGGTCAGGCTTGTTCCATTTGCTTATGCTACGAGTCTTTGTGGATTTCACCTCGCTCGACTCATGTCGATACAATGATTTGATGCAGGGCATGGGAGAAGCGTTGCTGTAATGTGTGCACTGCTGGTGGCGTTAGGAGTGGTGGAAGACTGGAAGAAGGCTGAGAAGTTTATTGCTGTGAAGAGGCCGTATATACGCATGAATTCTCTACACAGAAAGTCCTTGGAAGAGTGGTCCAAACATAGGCTGTCAAAGCCTGGTTCAATGGTTCAACCAACTGCTTCTTAGAAACTCACAAGTGTTAAAATTGTTAAAGTAGGTCAATATTTGGATTATTGGATAATAGTACGTCTGTCTCCTCTACTTTGTCAAGATAACAACTAAGTCCTTGTATTATTAAAAAGCTGGTTTTTTTCACCTCTTACATTATCAACTTGCTAAATGTTTCCTTCCGTTATACCAACCGTCAATGTTGAGGACTTGTCGCTGGCATGGATAATAACCGTTCTATCCATGCTAACAACTAGTCCTTTCTAAGTTTTGACTTTGACTTGCCTGAAGATGTCCAATTAACGACCCAACTCGTGTATCCTTTAGATGAGGACACTTTGTATTTCATTACTTTGTACATGTATTGTATTTACGTATATGTTTTTGTATTCGGATGCACACTCTTGTTAAGAACAAATTTTATACTCCTTTATCATATTCATTAAGTCTTTTTGTAGATGGTACACATTTATGTATGTGTACACAACTACACATGCTCCATATGAACTCTTATACACGAGTACATTGTATACTCGTCTTCTATACATACAAATTTTCCATACTCGCGTACTTACTCCCTATACACCGGTCCTGCAATCAGCGACAAAGGTGGCGGGACTTCAGTCTTGGGAAGTCATTTACACTCTATAGCGATCAACACCTATGAGAGGTGACGACGAAAAGAAAAGAAAGAAAATGTAATCGATTTTCTGATTTCCTCCTTCGAATATGATAATTCGTAATCTATTCAATCTGATCAAAAAATTTGGTCCCTAATAGCAATCCAGACCCACCCCAACATCTGGGCCCAAAAGAATCCGAAAATCTAGAGCCAAACAATATTTCGAGTTTGAAAAAATAAAATCCCGACAGTGAGCGATATTGGCGGCATGGCGCGCTTTTTTAAAATTTACATTAGAAAGAAGAAGGAAAAAAAGGAATCCAATTCCCAGTTTCCCTCCTCCTGCTGCGTCTGCAAAAATTTACAGGAAAAACAAAAACTAAATCTCTCTTTACCAAACACATTCAGAAATCCCTCCAATACCCAATTTGAGATTGCCTCCAAAAATTTCCCAAATTTCCCAACTCCCTACAAATATGCTATCACAGATTCACAGATCCAAACACTCACTCATATCTCCTCTCACTCTGCCTCTCTCTGTCTCCGGTCATCGGAATGGACGCCATTGCAGCTCTGTTTCTGCAGGAAGACAAAGAGAACGTCCCTCCTCCTCTTTTACCCACCTCCGGCACCGGCAACTGCAAACCAGACCATTCACCGCCGTCGCGTTCCAAGAAATTATTCAGGCGGTGGCAGAGGATCCCTCTCGCTGACATCACTAACCTATTCCACAGCTCCAACCAGCTGGCACAGATGGTTGATGATTCGTCTTCTTTGATGGGTTTTGTTTCGGAACGGGTTTCCTGCAGGAAGAGGAAATCGCCGGAAGATGAGGACGGCGGTGGAAGTAGCGGCGACGATGATGACCATACGACGTCGTTTGGTGGTGGTAATCGGGTGCTACGCTCTGTTTCGCGTAATCTCAGATTTGGTTTCCGATAGGGAAGAAGAAAATTCGATCATTTTAGGGATTTTGATTGGTTTTATAAAAATTTTGTACAAGGTTGGATGCTCATCAACCTTGATAGACTTTGTTACAATTCATACATACAACAATAAAGATAGTTTGGCAATTGAATTGCGTTCCTCAAAAGTAATTTTCGATCATACATAGAAGTCATCAATCAAAATCATCATTCTATTATGGTTAAATGTTGAAAGAAGAAAAATGACGCATTTTAGTATGAACGGTTTGGATCATTGACGCGGATGACTAGACATCTCCTTCTCTTGTCTTGTTGCTCGAATATTGTACCCGACTATGAAAATACTAACAAATCTAATTTGTAGCTAACACGAGTACACGACCATAGAACATTAGTATATATGATGCTATGATGATGTTCAGCCTTGGCAAATACACTTGTAATCTTCACAAATGTGCTCACCGCAGTCGGGGGTTTCGCCGGGACAGTCGTGCTCACCGCAACAAAGATTCTTGCGAGGCTTGCAATGCTTGTGACCATAATCGCGCATTGGCTTAACCACACGAAACCAGAAATAGTGCTCGTTGTTGCACCACCTATAATGGCATTTCGATGCTCTACTGTGTGAGTTGATGCATCTCCGAGTTCCCTTGAACAACATATACCTATAACACGATTAGCCATGGATTGAGGATGATGCGATTGTGTAGAAATTGGAATGAACTTCGATGAATGTTAAAAATTTCTTTAGCTCATATGAAAATGAGTTAAAGAAACTTGTTGGGGCCAAATCGGACACGGTCCAATTCGATCCTAACAAAACCGGTTTAATCGAAGGGTAAAAACATATTGAAATCAAAGGATTTTGTCTTCTTAACAAACACTCACAATTCAAAAGTAAGAAAGCAACAAGGAGGAATGGCATGATCATCGTCGCCGGGCTACTGCAGATTGTTCCTCCTCCGGCCAACATCTTATTGCTACGGTGGTTAATTAAGGTTTACAGAGTTTATTTGCAAATATGCAATACTATATGAAGCTCGGTACGTACTCCTTGTATTTATAGGCTGTGATGCCTCTGACTTTGAGATTTTTGCAGCGATCTTTAATTAATTTGTTCATCGGAGTTCTCAAAGAACTGCCGCCGGCGGACGTAGTGACATGAGTTGACTTTGAGACTGATACTTAAATACCAATATGTATATAGTGTCGTACGTAAAGTGTTGGCCGATCTTCGTAAGTGTTCGCACACTCATCGTCAACTCCCGGTCTTTTGGTTTTCCAAAATAGACGGAGACTCTAGGTCATTACAAGATGAAAAACGAAATAAACACTAGTACACTACATTGGTATCTATTCGTGGAATATTTTGGATTCAAACCCTATATCTTCGAATCACCAAACAACCAACGTAACTCTACCATCAAAGCAACTCCACTTGCACAACTACCGAAAAATACATAATCTTTTGTTTCGGTTTGTTGTTTTATTTTTTGGAAGCTACCTTCATATTAGATCTAGTTAATATATTTTTCCAAGTGCCATAGAAGTTCTACCGATCTCTCAACAAAATGAAATTTATTAAGATGCAATGATTTACGATATAGTGTTTAAATTTTTGACTGATAAAATAGTTAGGATTTCGAATTCCAATTGCTCCAATGAGTTGCCATAGGTAGAAGTTGTGTGCAAATTTCATTATTTTAAACTTTTTAATGAGTCCAAGTGGAATTGTTCAAGTGGTAGAGCATGCGTTTGGTTATTTGGAAGTTTCGGGTTCGAATTCAATATGTTCCGAAAAGTAAACACATGTTTATTTTCTATTTTATATTGATCGAAAATTTCGTTCTAATAAAAAAACACTTTAATGAAATTTTCAGTTTAGATCTCCAATAGTACATATTATCATATTAATATTTATCTTTGAATGGGGTGGGTGTGATAATTATTAATTAATTAACAACAATATGGACACATAAATGATAAGTAGTGTTTATCAGTTTATCAATGGCACACAAATCTGTCTCTATATATATAAAGCTTAATCACTCTGAGAATATATTCATCAATAAACTTCCATATATGGCTGCTGCTAGGTGCAGAGTGCTGCTCGTCATCTTGTTGATCATACCAACGTTTCGTGCCGAAACCTACAAATCGAGACAGTGGAGGATCCTCGTATGAGACGATCTGACGACAGTTCGACGGATTATTCAAAGTGAATTGAATGATAGGTCAGAGCAACTGAAGCTCATGGCGGGGAAGAAGAAGAAGAAGGTCAAGTCTGGTCATGGTCTACGGACTGACTTGTTTCGGTTCAATAGGCTGAGTGCTGGCGGACCTGATCCACGTCACCATTGATAATTATTATTTTTGAAAACGTTGACCAATTGCGGCTATATGTATGCATGGAGAACTGTATTTTGACTTTTTATTTTTATTTTCAAAATTTGAACTTGTTTGATACTATATTAATAAAGATATGACGACGATTGATTTTGAAAAAAAAATTTCATTAACAATAAATTTAGTACCAAGATGTTTAAATCGTCGAGCAAATTTAGATGGAATCTCGAACTTGGACTGGTTAGATATAAGTAGATAAGATTCATCCAAAGTACATATCATGTCACGAGACCAGGGATGAATACTTCAAAAGTCAAAGGCGGTTTTAACGAGCCGAGCTCGACCCCGATTCAAACTTGTTTAGAGGCCTTAACTTTCGAACTCGAGCTCAAGCTCGGTTCGTTTGCAAATCCTAACTATCCATGCACTTTTAGCCCAAAATAAAGGTCTAGATCACTGGCCCGTTAGGAAGGCCATCTAGTAAAGCAACTTCCTAAAATTAATAATAACATTTGTGAGAACACTCGGAGCGAAAAGAATCCATTATTACTATAAGTGATAAACACCCTAATTACATAAATAATAGCATAGTGACGAACTTCAACCAATCCGCCGGCGCGTAGAGTAAGCCATTTGGCGGGGGTGTTCCAACTACCAACCGACGACTTAATGCTTCAACCGAGTCTGGATCGCACGCACCATTAGCGACATGTGGGCTACCTCTGTTAAACCCCACAATCAAAAAGTTCAAACTCCGCGCCACTAATTTCTCAAGACCTTCCACACTCGCGGCCCCCGCGGTTCCCACAACAAACCAAACTTGTTCCCTAGGCAGTGCCCTCCACGCTCCAAGAATCACGCGTAACTAGTTTCGATACTTTGTCAGCACGACTCTTTCACGCTCGGATACCGTCCACCTGGTAAGATAAGGGAAAGCTGTGGGGGGTGAAGGTGAACGGCAGCGTTTTAGAGAGAGAGAGAAACTGAGCGGAAGTTCCCAAATTTCTAGAGAGAGAAAGAGCGAGAGAGAGTTTGCGAAAGAGGAGGATCTCTCTGATCGTCGGAAGAAGAAGGTAAGTGAAAAAGGAAGCTTTTTTCCAAACCCTAATTTTCTCTTTTTTTTCACTGTTCTTCTTCTGGGAATAAACCAGATCCGGTTCGATTTTCTTTCCATTTCTCTTCTGCTTCTTCTTCTCTCATCACTCCGTGTTATTTATCGTCTTTTCAATTTTAGGTTTTCAGAGTAGGGGAAACGTTTGAATTTGGATTCGTGGCCATATGGTTCTTTCTGCCGCGGGTTGAATTTGGATTTCGTGGGGAACGATTAGGGTTTTTGGTGGTGGATGTACTGAAAAACCCTAGTTTCCGTGCGAATTCTTTTTTGCTTTTGAAGAGAGAGAAAGGAAGAGGAGTTTAGGGTTTTGGAAGGTACTTTCATGGCTTCAGGTACGGCGGTCGGTGGGGATGGATGTGGAAATGATGAACCGAAAGAGAAGCAGGTGTTGTCAGAAGTCAAAGTGTATAGGAGAAAGGCCTTCAAAGGTCCGAGGAACAACTTATTAGCCAACGTCACCGCTAACAGTGGCGCGAAGGAAATCTCCGCCAACGGCACCGCCACCGCCGCCTCCACCGCGCCTACTTCGACGACGACGGAGGACCAGACAGGAAGTGTGAAGGAAAGAGATGATAACGCGGGTAATGGTTCTGAACCTCAAGCCTTAGTGTCGGATGAGACAGATTCTGTTCAGCCACGGGATGATAACTCGTGTAATGCATCTGAACCTCAAGCCTTGGTGTCAGTAGACCCGAAATCGGCTCGGGTTCTTGATGGCGACTCAATTGAAGCTTCAGAACCGCAAGCCTCAGTGTTGGAAGACACAGATAATGTTCAGACACGGGAGGGTGAGGCTTTGAAAGGTTCTGAAGCGCAAGATTTGGTGTTAGAAGATGCGGGTAATGATCAGACACGGGAAGATGACTCGTCCAAAGCTTCTGAACCGCAAACCGTTGTGATGGAAGAGTCTAGTTCTGCTCAGCCACAGGTTGATGAGTCGTCAAAAGCTTCCGAAGTGCAAGCATTACCGTCGGAAGATGCGGGTTCCGCTCAGCCACGGGATGATGACTCGATGAAGGATTCAGAAGTGCAGGCAATGGAATCTGAATGCACAGATACTGTTCAGCCAGTGGATGATGACTCTGTTAAAATTTCTGAACCGCAACCTGCAGTTGTAGAAAACACAGATTCTGCTCAGCCGCAGCAGCCGGGGGAGCAAGTAGAGCCCATGGACTCCGGGCAGGAGCTGGAACCACCGGCTGGGCAACAAAAACAGCAAGAGGAACCGCAGGCTCCTCTCCTGCCACCTCCTTTACGTGTGGATGTGACCTCAGATGACTCTTCGAACCTCCATAGACAGCAGGTAGATCCAACGGCAAGTGGAAGAGGAGTGGAAGAGCCTGCTGGAGATGGAGCTGGGACGGGTGGTCCAGAGGGCCGAATAAAGATAAACTTAGCATCGGTTTCTAAGCAGGAGATAAGAGAGATCAGGAGGAAGCTTCAGAATGAACTCAATACTGTAAAGATGTTGGTGAAAAGGATTGAGGCGAAGCAAGGTCAGCTTAGCGCAACGACTCTTGGCATTTCACCTCCTTTGAGACGTACTGTCTTGGATAGAGGATTGATGAGGGCAAACTCAGATGTAGGATCCGTGGGTGTTCATCGTGAGGTTGCTACTCCCACGCCTAGGCAGACTCGGCCTCTGCATCAGCTTAGTGTATCTGTGCTGCAGAATAGTCAAGGTCCTGGTGAGAATGTGGAGAAAGAAAAGAGAACGCCAAAAGCCAACCAATTTTATAGGAATTCCGAGTTTTTGCTTGCAAAAGATAAGTTCCCCCCAGCAGAGAGCAACAAGAAGTCAAAATCGAATCATCGTTTTGGGTCAAATCACAAAATATTCAGGAGCTGTAGTTCAGTGCTTGATAAGTTGATGAAGCATAAGCATGGTTGGGTTTTTAATACTCCTGTTGACGTGGAAGGTCTTCGTTTGCATGACTACTTCACCATTATTAAACATCCTATGGACTTGGGAACAGTCAAGGGGAGGTTAAATAAGAACTGGTACAAGTCACCGGAGGAGTTTGCTGAAGATGTGAGACTTACGTTTCATAATGCTATGAGGTACAACCCAAAAGGTCAGGATGTCCATATTATGGCTGAGCAGTTGCTGACGATGTTTGAAGAGAAGTGGGCTGTTATAAAGTCTGATCATGAACGCGAGAGGCTCGCTACTTATGATATGGGTTATCCAACTCCTACATCTAGAAAGATTCCTTCACTGTCGTTGCCCAATCTTGATATGAGAAGGATTTTGGATCGATCAGAGTCGATGAATTACCCTCCCATTGACATCAGACAAAGGCCTCTTGTCACTACACCGTCAAGTAGGACCCCTGCTCCTAAAAAGCCCAAGGCAAAAGATCCACACAAGAGAGACATGACTTATGAGGAGAAGCAGAAGCTGAGTACAAATCTTCAGAGCTTGCCTTCAGATAAGCTGGATAACATTGTACAGATTATTAAGAAGCGAAATTCAGCACTTTCACAACATGACGATGAGATCGAAGTGGATATTGATAGTGTTGATGCAGAGACTCTGTGGGAACTTGAGAGGTTTGTGACCAACTACAGAAAGAATCTAAGCAAGAATAAGAGAAAAGCTGAGCTTGCTTTACAAGCTAGATCTCAAGTGGAGCCAAATGTCCAACAGAAGGTAGTATCTACTTGACTATTCTATTCCATCATGAAAATACAATTTCTCTGTACCAATGGATTTTGTGATTATAATATTTCATGTATTGATCTTCTTAGCAGGCCCCTGCTCCATCTCCTGCAGAACTTCCTAAAGGAACCAAAGAAGGTGAAGTCCTAGGCCGTGCAAATTGCTATTCACTTGGTTGTTTTTTGGCCACTAACATTTCACCTCGTAACTGCAGGTGAAAAGAATGTTCTGACTTCATCACCGGGACAAGCAGAAAAACAAGCGGCTAATGAAACTAGGTCAAGTAGTTCAAGCAGTTCCAGCAGTGATTCTGGGTCTTCTTCCAGTGGTAGTGTCTTTTTCCCCAAATGATTATATCTCATGCTAATATAATTGCTTTCTCCAATTACATGTCTTGTTAATTATTTATCGGAAAATGTGTTGCAGACTCTGACAGTGACAGCTCCTCAGCTTCTGGATCTGATGTAGGGCATTAACTCTTGGTATAAGTAGTTCAGGTAGGCACTTATCCTCCTGTTATTTGCACAGCTTTTGTTGCATGATCTGTTATTCAGTCTTGTAAATTGTGAAGTCATGTATCGAATAATGTATATACCATGTGTATATAATTGGATTGCATTTTGGGTTATTGGTCGGGTTGACGGTTTATGAGGTCTTTGATTAGTTGGTTTACAGGTTAATTGTGTCATAGGTCAACTGGGTCACAATTCCATTAGATTGTGTGCGAGATGTAGGCTGTTGAATTTTGATCATGTCAAGTTATAAGCTCGAATTGTATGGGGCCAGGTTTGAGAGCTCTACGTATGTCCATTTGTATTCATGTTGAGGGATTTCATATAGCAACTTGCTAGAGTAGAAGTAGACATTTGACTGGTGTTTGTAGTTCTCTTCTGACTGTTCCTTCATTTTTCTTCTTCTGCAGATTGTGTCAGATTTAGGAGTAGGGTTGACAGATCCCCCCCCCCCCCCCCAATTTCAATCATGTTGTGCATTTTCAGGTCGGTCCAGTCGATCTAATTAGGGATCTGCAGTTGGTGTATAGGCTCGACAGTGCCAATAGAGTTCTCCCCGTGGCTGGATAGCGGGTCTACTTTCTGGCTTCTTTTATCATGTCTGATTTCTTCAATCCACAAGCACTCAGTATTCGTCTTGTGAGAGAATTGTATAATATCTAGCAGAATGTGGTGATGGAATACAATGGCGCGGTATGTCTTCTCCGATTATATATCACGTGTACGTCCCTAACTAGTTTGCTTTCGTTGTTTTGGTGAGATATTAAGCTAGCAGAGACAGATTTCAGCCTGTACACTATAAAATTTAGCGTGTAATTCATCCCCCAGGTAGTTAACATTGCCTTAGGAAATAATGTCCGAGGATCTACGAAATTGTCCCTGTGATTGTTCTTTCGTTAGTGCTCGGCTGCTTTTATGTTTTGGTTCCTTAGATTGTCGTTGCTAAATGTTCTTGGAGCTGGCTAAGCATGTGTGTGAGATTGTTGAACTGCAGAACAGAGCTTGATTATGCTGTTGAACTCTGAACTACTTGTTTTCAAGCCCCGGCAAGGTGCATGTATGCTTAAAAGTATGAGCCTATTTGGAGAACCTTGTCTGGAGACGAGGCTCCTACGAGTTTCGAATCTCGGATGGTTTTTTCTTTGTGCTGATTGGTCTGTTGCTTTTGGTTGTTCTGGAGGATGTGCGAGGATGATGAGCAGAACTACAAGAGTCCTTTGTGTTAGAAGTGACCAGAAAAAGTCTCTAGTCGTGGTTTGCCTCGAGAAAAGATTTGAAAGTCGAACCAGTAACATAGGTGGGTTGCTTTTATTGTGTTTTTGAGTGAACCATGAAGGATAGTGCCTTTAGTCTCGATTATAACTGTGACTATCACCGCATATTGGTGTGTCGTTTATGCTTTATTGCGAATCAGCATAATCACTATACTAGGACCAATCTTGATATGATTGTTTGAAAGGGAGCAAAGCAAACATTGCGAATCAGCATAATCACTATACTAGGACCAATCTTGATATGATTGTTTGAAAGGGAGCAAAGCAAACGAAAAAAATGTTGATCGATTTGTGCGTGCTTCCAAGGTGTCTTATACATTGCGTCTCAACAGTCACTCGATCCGTCACAGTCCCAACCGAACCCAATACCTTTTATCGGAAATTATATTTCTTATTCACATACCTAAACGACAGCCGTAGGAGCTTTGCTACAGTTGCTTTGTTACAATGGTCATTGGCAGCCAAGTCTCGAGTCTACCTAGAAGACCATGAAGACTATTGCCAACTAGTTAACTTAGTTTATGCGAGTCTTGAACCTTTGTTGCTTGCTGATCTTCATCTCATTTTTCTTCCATGACAATCCAGTCAAAGGACATGAGTGTTTACGAGGTTCCAAACATTGGCAACGACTCCAGTTGATAGTGCATCTAATGCTTGTTTCGAAGCCCTGCGTCGTGCTGCTAGAACCTTTGCATCACTGAAAAGCTTGACGAGTGCTTCTTCAAGTTCTGCCTCTCCAGAAACCTGAACAATCGAAGAAGGATCGAGCCGTCGCATTTGATTGATCATGTGCGCAAAATGGCCAACATGAACACCTGAAAGTAGTTGATCAGTTAAAAACAAAGGTTTTATGATGACGAACGCTGGGGAATCGCCATCTAAGAAGTGAAGTCATTCACCTGTTAAAACAGCACAGCCAGCTGCAGCAGCTTCCGATATGTTATGGCCAGCAAAATCAGGACAGAAAGAACCTCCAATTACAGCTATTGGTGTTAGACTATATAGATGCCTCAATTCACCTGCAAAACAAGTTTCAGAAGTTCGATAAGTTCTTCTTTTTAGTGTCTCGGTTCTGTCTGGTTAACCAGACGGAAGATTTTTCAAAAACCAGAATGAACTACAGGACAAGTGGCAAACCTAAAGTGTCAACCACAAATATTGCGTCTCTCGCTGTGATCTTTGTCTTGCGGGACCTCAAAACTACACGGTGTCCCTCTTTCTGCAATCTCTGCACTTTCATAATACGAACATTAAGTTAAATGAGGGATAAGAACTTGGGGAAATAAACGCAGCCATGAAGGATGAGAAAGTGGAATTCATACTTTAACAAGCTCCGATGCATGCTGCGGATGGCGAGGGACAACGATAGTCAACAGGTCAGGGTACCTTCGCACCAACGATAAGTGAACTGCTAGCATTACTGAAAATGGTAGTTTGTGAGCACCTTACCAAGCAACAATAATGATGGGACATTGCATTCCTTTTAAGTACAGGTAACAGAAACTTAACAGCTTAGGAAACTTAAGTAGTTGCAACCCATTGTAGCTAGAACAGACCTTGTTCTTCGCCTCTGTGAATCGAAGCCGCCATCCATACATGCCTATTGGATAGCTGTTCCTTCAAATCGTCTGTGCTTGTTGTATTTTTCTTAGCAGCGTTATGTTCTACCACTGCATAGAATATTTCATCTTTGAATTAGATGGTGATGCCATCTCTCACCAGCTTCACGGTAATGAAGGTGTCGAAATTATAAGCAGACTCAAGTATGGCAGGCATTTAGTACATGTAATACTTCCCCAATTCTGGATTGTTAGCCAAACAATGCGTTCCTGGTAAGAATTACTAGGATAATGACAGACAAGCATACCATATTTCAAATCACCAGCGAAATTAATGACAAAGGGTGGAGCCTGCAGAAGCTGGTACTGTATTGCTTGTATAGTACTCTGGGAAAATGACATTTTCAGGAGTAAAGCAGAGGAAAACGACAGAAGAATACTAGACAAGTGCTAGAGAATGTACCAGTGGGACAATCAAGGAAAACTTAGACAGCATTAAAGATATCAATGGGAATGCCAATCCTGACCAAAACTGGAAGGACTTCATAGACATCCGAGCATTTAATAATGCAAGTGGAATCTGCAGCAAGAATTGGTAACAAGTTACCGTGAAGATCACCATGTGCAACTGAGAAGCAGGATATGTTCAGATAAGCAAGATATCCCAATTCGACATCTTTTTCAGTAGAACTCCCCCAAAATGTTAATACCATAGTTGTCATGAATGAATTATCATCTAATCCGTATGGGTGGATAACCTACACCCATGGCTGAAGAACCCATGATTAGATTCGGCCACAATTCGCTCTCCAGTAAGATAATTGCGGTTGGCTTCCAGTAGCTGAGGAAAGCATCCATGGCAGCAGGGGTATCCACAGGACAAAACTGGTTCCATCACAAACGATCAGACACGTCTACATACAAATACCAAAAAAAAATGCAGCAAGATAGAAGATAAGTTCTTCTCAGGGCACAAATGGAGACTTCAAACGATCCAAACAATCAGCAAATTTCTGTCAATCAGAGAGGTAGAACAATGAGCATTCACCAACTTACCTGGTATAGAACGCCATTTGGAATATCATTCTCGATAACTTTACTGCGGCAAAGAAACCAAACAGACAGTGACAATGCTGAATAAGAAAGAATCAACTCAAAGACCGATTCATAAATCTTACAATGCAGACGCCGTAGTAGTCGTCATAAGAACGATCAAATCAGGCCTCCGGTGAACGCACTGCTTGATGACAGGGATCGCAGCCATTCCTTCGCCTGTAGAAAACAAATCAACCCTTTTTCAAATTCTGCGATTCCGCTTAAGCTTTTTTGCAAACACGAGCTTCCATTCCTTCTCAAACCTAAGGATACGGCGTGAAACCAGACGAGTGGACCAGGCGGCCGGGCGAGAGAAGCTCGGCCGAGCCGCTCAGGCCACCGCGTAGGGTGCTCGATGCCGCGGAGCTTGCGCCACCGCAAGTGAAGGTGTACGATCGGCGAAAGAGTGTAGGTTAACGCCCTGTAGATCTTGTAGAACAGCAACCCATTTCCCGCAGCCGCCATTTAATTGCAGATTACTAAGGAAATCGATGTTCTTCGAGTTTATGGTTATCGGACTTTGATCCAGAAAAAGGCTATTGAGCTCTGGAATTTGTTGTCAGTCGAGTTTGAGCTGGTAAACGTTAAACCTTGTGACGAGTTTGAGCTGGGTAAACGTTAAACATTGTCACGAGTTTGATTTGGGTAAATCGTGAACGAACTGTGAACGTTAAACATTTGTGACGAGTTTGAGCCAATTTTTATATAGGGTTTGTGACGTGTTTGAGCCTATAGTTATATAGAGTTTGTGTTTTACTTTGAGTATTTTTTAAAATGATTATTATATTATTAATAAAATACGTATTTATTATGTTGCTAAAATAATTTGTATCATCAATAATCGAAATAGAGTTTTTAAAAATCTCTTTTTTTTATCAATTCGCTTTTTATAAAACCCTTATCGTATTGATATTAATGCAATAAAAATTATTTTAGTAAAATAATAAATAAATCTTTTTATTAAAAACATATTAGTTCATTTATATTAAAATATAAATATTTTTATTTAAGAAAAAATACGGACTATATAACCTTTTATAATTCTAGGAGTTCATATTAAAGTTAAGATAATAACGGTTATACTTATGAGTCATGACATAATGTTAATTTGATATAGTGGCAAAACCAAAAATTCATCAGCCAGCCTAATTAGACCACCGCTTAGCATCATTTAGTTTGATCATAACTCTAACCCTCAAAATTAGAGATTATGTTGAGTTTTCTTATATAAATCGAGCTTTTAAATTCGAAATTTCATCATCATTATTACTCTCAAACCATCTCAATTTCGATGTCGACGAATACGAATGGGCTAGTCGAAACGACAGATGGATGCTAACTTCTCCACCACTTTTGAAGTCCCAACCAATTGAGCTAAATAGACACTCAAATTGCCTCGTAATTAATTGCCGTATTAAGCCCACTTGCATGGGTACGTCTCTACAAACTTCCACCCCGCCGCCCCCCCCCCCCACTATATAAACATGCACAAATTGCACATACCCCATATATACCCTCAACCTAATTACCCAACAGTCTCTTCTCACGGCCATTTCAGCCACAACACAGCCGTAAATATGGCAGCATCGGCGGGCCTAGTTTCGTCATTTCGTGTTGTTACAGGGTTCTTTCTGATGCTGCTGCTACTGGTTGCAAGTTTAGCTGATAGTAGCAACCACAGTCTTTCAGCTGCGTTATCGGCTCTGGTTAGCGAAACCATTTCCGAAACCGAAAACTTCACTGTCGTTAATGTTGATGGTTCGAAGTTGGATTTCGGTCAAGCTGAACTCGCTCAATCTTTCTTTGGTAATTTATTTGGGGTGAATTTTACGATTTTATTGGTGTTTGATCATGATCTTAATTTTATAGAGTTTTTTTATATCGGTAAAAAAATAGAGATGGTTATAATATCAATGATATTGTCGTGTAGTATATAATCTGAAAAAAAAGTTAAAACCAACAGAATTACATTTGGGAGAATTTTGTTAAAATAAAAATTTGTGAGAATTTGATTGGTTAATTAGAAAGGATTATTGAAAAAATTGGCAAATTTTAATCATTGTATTTCTCTCACAGTAGATCAAGAGTCGAGAGTCAATATAAGTCATTTTTTTGTATGATTTGCATTTTCGTCTGATTTGGGTCTGTTCCGCTGACTTCATTACAACACTATTAAATAATAATTAAGGACGCTTCGATACTGTATTTTATCGAAAAACGAGAGTCAAGAGTCAATTTTCGCCCTCGAATCTTTATTTTATTGTTACAAAACTCATATTTTAGTAAAAAAAATGTTCAAACAAATTAAATAAATTATGGGAATATACGAGGATTCATCTAGTTTAATTAATTGACGTATTTATGTTTAATTTAGTGATTGTCTTTAAATGATTGGTTGATTTTAATTACCTTTGTACGTAGGCTATTGTGAGAAGCTGAGAGGGATGTCTCTAAAAAGGCTTCGCCAATCGCTGTCAGCAATCAAAACTTCTCCGACGAAACACAAAGACGACATCCAGACATGGTTGAGCTCCGTCCTAACTTTCCACGAAGCTTGTAGGGATTCCATATCAAAGACGACCCTCTCGGTTCAAACCTCGAGGGTCGTTGATGTCGTCGCATCTCGCAAAATGGACTACCTCACCCGGCTAGCCAGCACCGCTCTGGCACTCACCAACACCATCGCCACCACTACTACCACCAATACCAATACCAGTACTAGTAGTATTGGTACTGGTACTAATGATGTCGGCAAGAACAAATTCCCTGCATGGCTATCTCGCCGAGACAGGAAATTGTTGCAAACCGGTGGTGGTGGTGGTGTTAATGCAAACGTCGTGGTTGCGAAGGATGGGACGGGTAACTATGCAACGGTCTCAGCAGCTATTGCGGCGGCTCATGGTGGTCGGTTTGTGATATACGTGAAGGCAGGGAGGTACGAGGAGAAGATTCACACAAGCAAAGATGAGATTACTTTGGTTGGAGACGGTAAATATTCCACCGTTATTATTGGCTCCGACAGCGTTAAAGGCGGCTCTTCCATGCCGGGCTCTGCAACTTTCAGTCAGTAACTAACTCTACCCTTTCTTTTACTCGTAATTGGATGCTACATAGCCTATATACTTATGTTGTATCAGAATACAATTGCGGAATTAGAATTGAAATGGTCGGGAATTCGAATTTTAACTAATGAAAAATTGAGTCGAACATCAAAATGTTGCCTACTCTAATATTTCAGGTATAAATACGCCTCTACGTGACTGCCATCTAAGCATCAACGAAGTAGCATGTCGTTGATGCCAATAGTCACGTAGGGGGCATCCATACCCGAGACGCACCAATATGATTGTTACTCATTATTAAATCGATTATAACTATTAACTAAATTAAATTCGAAAAACCACTAAATCGAATCAAAGAAGAAAAAACCGAACTAAGAAAACCAAAACTTTCGGCTATTGATGTGAAAAATAATTAATGCAGACATGTGCTTGATCATAATTTTTAATTAGTTAGTTATATGTCAAAACTTAATCCAGCTCTGGTTCTTTAATGGCGAAATACGATTAGTCCAAGTTTGCCTTTACGTTCGTTTGTTCAAATCCATGGTCCCGTTTACGCCTGGACCATGTCTGAACAATCTTTCCATTAATCCGTCAATCAATCGAATTTAATCCACTGATGTATGATGTACTCCCTTTTTCTAACCTCAGCAATCACCGGCGACGGTTTCATGGCGATCGACATCGGCTTCCAGAACGCGGCGGGTCCATCGGGGGAACAAGCGCTAGCTCTCTATGTCGCCTCCGACCACGCCGTATTCTACCGGTGCAGTATCACCGGATACCAGGACACCCTCTTCGCCGTCGCCCTCCGCCAGTTCTACCGCGAGTGCGACATCTCCGGCACCATCGACTTCATCTTCGGCAACGCCGCCGCTGTCTTCCAGAGCTGCAACATCGGCCTCCGGCGGCCCCGCTCGGGAAACGAAAACGTGATTCTAGCCAACGGAAGAACGGATCCTGGCCAGACCACGGGTTTCTCCCTCCAGGACTGCCGGATCTCGGCCACCGCCGAGTTGGCTCAGGCGAAGGGCGGATTCGATTCGTATTTGGGCCGGCCGTGGAAGAAGTACTCGAGGGCCGTGGTGATGGAGTCGACAATCGACGGCGTCGTTTCGTCCAAGGGGTGGGCCCAGTGGCCCGGTCAGGGGTCGTATTCGAAGACGCTGTACTTCGGGGAGTTCCAGAATTCTGGACCGGGTTCGGGTACTTCGGCTCGGGTTCAGTGGCCTGGGTTTCGGGTTATGAATGTTAAGGAGGCTGACGAGTTTACTGTCGGGAATTTGATCGGCGGAAACTCCTGGTTGCCTTCTACCGGCGTTGCTTTTGCGGCGGGGCTCCAATAAATGAATATTTAATCATAAAATTTGTGGTTTGATCAATTATACATATGATTAAATCAACACTTAAAAATTTGGTTTAAAATGTCAATTAAACTTTGAAATTGTTGTAAGTTGCTTCATTTGTATAGTATTGTATTTGTATATAGTGTTGGAATAATGGTGAAATGGTGAATGACAAATTGTATTTTAAGTATTTTGATAATATTTTTTTTGGTATTTATAATCGAATTGAATAATTAAATTTTATGATAGATTTGAGGGAAATACTATTGGTTTAAACTAGGTTTGGATCATAATTATAGTCTAGGTGTAGGAATTATTGAACCCAATAAGATTTATTACCAACATTCTTTTATTTTAAAATGACCTTCATTGGTTGTGGATTTGCTACATGTCTCTTCATTACTTTCATCTTAAAATGATAACGTATACATTATTTACGAGCGATCGTATGAATTTATAATATACTCAATCTTATAAAGGTTGTTGTCACGCTATAAAAACCAAGTCCTCCACATTCTTTTTTTCTCCCATTCATGTCTCTACCTTTATCTTCTCTTGGTCACTGAGTTTTGTAAGGTTCACTTCAGACGTAGTTCGAGTTCGATAATACGACGTGCTGTTTCTGCCGTTGTATTCTAAAAATAAACGTTTCATGCAAAAGACAAACCTGTCTTAATAACACTGTGTCAAACATAAATCTCGATACTATCTTATTCAGCAACTTTTACACCATTCAAAATTGAACAGCAATACAAGCTCGATGCCTGAATTTAAACATCACTGGTCCACTCACAACGGAAATGCTGGTCAAGACACTCGCAGCAAAAGCAATGCTCTCCTCCTCTTCTTCTGCTTCTTTCACTTCTACTCACAAACGGATTCCTCATGCGCTTTATCCCACGCGCCACCGTCCTTTCTTCTCCATTCTCCACCGCCGAATACTCCCCATGGTCATGTCTCCACTCATGGCGACAATCTCCGTTCAACGAGGACCATCTCTGGGGACCTACCAGCCCTCACCCTCCTCCCTCCTCTTCCTTCACCGCTACACCTCCAACCCTCCCCGCCGCATCCTCCCTCGCTGAGCTCGGCGCAATAGTCCTCTCAACCGCCGACCCGCTCACCAAATCCGAAACCCTTCCTATCGGACAACGCCATATAACCCCGCCGGATCGTCCGGCTCGCCCTCCTCTGCCGCAGCTGGTCTCTCCCTGGGAGATTCCAGCTCCTAAAGATTCCGGATTGCCTCTCAATGCTTACATGCTCCACAATCTGGCTCACGTGGAGCTCAACGCCATCGATGTGGCGTGGGACACTGTTGTCCGGTTTTCTCCCTTTGCTGATGTTCTTGGCCAAGGCTTCTTTGCTGACTTTGCTAAGGTTGCTGATGATGAGAGCCCCCATTTTGCTTGGTGCTCTCAGCGCCTCGCTGAGCTCGGTTACAAGTGAGTGAGTGTTCATCCTGATAGTATAAAACCAATCTGAACCTGTGCAAACATCATCAAATGCCGAGTTAGAATGTGAAGTGATGACTGATGAGCTTATACTTTTTTTGTGATTTGTTTGTAGATATGGGGATATGCCTGCTCATTATCTGCTGTGAGGGAGTGTGAGAAATCGGCTGATGATGTTGCTGCTCGGCTTGCTGTCATTCCACTTGTTCAGGTTTTTTATGCATAGTGTTCTAATCTTAGCTAGACATTGCTGTCAAACGAGCAAATGGTTATTTGGGCATGATTATGTTCTTTGGATACTTTAGAGAGTTCATGCTCGTACATTAACACGTTTAGTTCCATTGTGAATCATCCTGTGTGCGCATGTCTGTTATGTGAAGCTTATGTAGAAGTTATCGTTGTGATCTCTGTTGCTATCAACACAGGAGGCTAGAGGGCTTGATGCTGGGCCAAGGCTCGTGCAGAAACTGATTGGTTTTGGCGACAACCAGACGTCAAAGATTGTGGCTAGAATCGCGGAAGAGGAAGTCGCACATGTAGCTGTTGGGGTTTACTGGTTTGTCTCAGTTTGCCAGAAAATGAACCGTGCCCCTTGCTCTACTTTCAAAGGTTCATCCTTTTTTTCTCTTTCAGACTTGTTTTTTGCTTGGTGCAGAAGCTTTCATAGTATAGTGAGAATTTTCCCCTTTTTCTTTGGGCATGAACTCAGAGCTGTTGAAAGAGTATAATGTAGAACTGAAAGGGCCTTTTAACCATTCAGCTAGAGAGGAAGCCAGGATCCCCCGTGACTGGTACACAGAGTTCTTCATCATTGATTCTCCCAATGGAACTAAACGTGCTAGTTGTAACCGGAATCTGTTACCTTGTCAACTAACTGTACAGGTAAAATGCTTCATTCGCAAGTAAGGACCAAAGTGAGAAACACCAAAGTGAGAAACAGAATCCTGATGAACAACTCTCTGTGGTATATACTAAGTTTTCCTTCTACATGCTTTGTTCTCTCTCCATATCCGATGTAACTCGTGGTGACCGTTTCCCTGGTTTACAAGCGTCTTGCTTCCATCGTAGCCATGGAATGTCAGAATGCAAACATGGATATCAATCATCGGTGATCGATTGGTGGATCAGGTAAGCAGCCCTCCCAGCCGAATTACAAACCTGACCGTATGATGCAGTTATAAGTCGATTTCAAGCGCAGCTAGGATAGGATTAGGAGTCCATGGATGTACGCTGTTGGATCATATGGCCTGGTGTGATTGTGATCACCTTTTTTCAGGCAGTTCCATGTGGCTTTCAAGCAAACCCAGCTAGAGTCTAACATTATGTGTATGAAAACAACAGATTTCTTAATCGATTAGTGGTTTGGTTAGTGTATGGTGTATAATTTGTATAGGCATAATGAGGTGGCCCTGGTTTTCTTGCTGGTCCTGTAGTTTATAATCAAGTCTCCATTTGATCCTTATCTTGCTAATATTATTCCAAATTTCGTCGTTTTGAAACCCGGGAGTCGGTTGGGGCGGGTTATAATCGACAATATTCGGTTGATTAACAAAGACTACTAGTTAAAATTACGTGTCCATCGGCTTACAAATCGGGTATATGGTTCAACCACTTCAGCCAAATGTGGTAAATCAATAAATACAAGAAACGAGTAAAAAGATAAGGCGTAGAAAAGAGGTAAGCTTTTGCTTTCTTCCCACTGCATGTGAATTCCAATTCCAATTCCTCGTTGTCAAGCTCCCCACCGTTGGATCAAAAGTCAACGCAACAGTCAGCGCAGCCGTAACTCCCACTCTCCCTGCTGGCGACATCCTAGCCGTTGAATATCCCGCCATCATCGTTTCTATCCTAATACTAACCACTACCCAGATTCTACGCCAGACCCATGACCACTCATCACTCTGAACACAGCAGCAGAAAGAAGAACTGCAGAGATGTGCTGCGATGGAGATTGCAGACCTTTGGGGTTCCTCTTAGGTCTTCCCTTCGCCTTCCTTTCTCTCCTCATCTCCATTGTTGGCATCGTCATCTGGATTGTCGGGTTCGTTCTCTCATCGGTGTTTCTTTCTTTCTTCTTCCCACAAATTGTGATCATCTGACTTGTAAAAGATCTTGAATTGCAGGTTGTTGTTGACTTGTATATGCCCTTGCTGCTTGTGCGTAACGATCATCGTCGAATTGGCTCTGGAGCTCATCAAGGCTCCTATTCATGTCATAGAGTGGTTCACTTCTCAGATTCCTTGCTGATTTTTTGAAATCTGGGTTTAGCATATTTTTTCCCCTTTCAGTTTCTGGTTTTTTTTCGTATGAGGTTTCTTTTTTTCTGTTTGTGTCCAATTTATGATCTTCAATATGTTTTAGGTATTACTGATTAGTGAAGCTTCGAGTAATTTTTTGGGTTTTGATGTAAATGATTGAGAGTTGATGTTCTTATAAAAAGATTTGAGATTTATGATCTTCTTTTCCTTTATGATTGTGATCGGAGATCGAATCGATGAGACTAATCGTACAAAGCGTCAATAGAATCGAAACGGTCTAAATTTTCAACTTATTTAGGTTCTTGAAGCTGATGTCTCCGACTCGCGGACACCCGTAGGTAAATACTGTCACCGAACATGGATTGGCTGGGTTTTTCGATTCTTTGTTATGATCGTTGTAGCAGTTGGTTACAATGTCTGCTGCGTTGAGAGTTGCTAGAGCTCCGCCTAGGCTGTGTCCTCTTACTGTGATGCTGATCTCCTCGTCCTTGTACTGCTTCACCAAGGCTTCCACTTCCTCGAGAACCTAGCCAAAAAAGAAACCCGATATTGGTAGTGAAATAGTGGATTCCTCGTGATATAGAAAAGTGAGGTAACATCGTAGTTGTAGAAGCCAATCGTAGAAACTCAATGGCTACCTGAACCCTGGCGCTGGTTTTGTTGAAGGCGGAATCAGGGTTATCGGAGGTGTAAATAGAGAGCCAGACTCTATGAACCAAGGGTTTGGAACCTTGGCCGAATATATGGGTAGCAGGGACAAGAGGGTGATCGAAATCTTCGATCCGTTCCAGCGCCTGGACCGTGGCTCTCCAAGCGATCAAGATGTCCCTCCGACCCAATGCAGCTTTGCCTTCGTCAGTAGCGACTGCCACGAATCCCATCCAGTTGGATTGCTTGTCCCATGCTTCATCGGACAGTGACTTGATGATGAAGCAATCTGGAAGAGGGAGTTGTGACGTGGCGTACAAGTACTTTGTGATTTGGTACTTGAATGGATTGCAAATGGTTAATCCCACCTGGTCAATCGAAAAAAAAGAAACTATTCAAAATTACATGACGTGAAATCTTACTATTTTACAGTTTCTCATTTTCCAGACCCCTACCTTGTCGAAGTAGGTTAGCATGGGGTAGCGGCAGTCACCAGCGTACTTGGAGAATTGGTCGGCGTTGAAAGAGTCGAGGGTGGACTGAGCCATCTCGCCGTAGTGGATGGCGTAGCGTCTGAGGTCGATGTTGATCGGGTAGAGGAGATTCTTCCAGTTGTCTTCTCCGCTTAGCTCCTTCCATCTCTTTGGCTATGTCCCATGTTGCCATTTCTTTTCTCGGGTTTCTTGTGTTCCACCATTGATGAAAAGGTTGCTATTTAACCTAAGATGATGAACTCGGTTAGTTGGTTACATCCCGCTGGCAAAAATTGACCCGGCTCAATTTAGTACTCAACCCGATCAATAATTTAAATTGACCAAAGGTTTATAAAACCTGTAAATTAAGTGAACAATCGTCAAATAAACTCATAATATAGTCAATTCGTGGTTTGATAAACCTGCAACTCGAGGAATTCGATATATGTAACCCTATTAACCTAATCGATAATTCGGTGTTTGTTTAGTCATCAGTTTTGTGCTAGCGAAGGATCGGAAATTTGTAACAAACGGAACACTAATTAGCGAATTGGGCCTGTAAAAGGACTTTATGCCCAAAACTGTTGGAAGGAATAGCCCACTAGAGAAGGGCCCAGCCCACTTAACACGAGACTTTTTTGAGCAAAATCGGCTAACAACTTAGTTTCCCGCCACTGTTCATTTCTCCTCCCTTTTTTTTCAAATCGATCGCCGCCCAAGAGATCCATACCGGAGAAACCGAAATCTCTGGTTTTCGTCAACCGGAGATTTGAAGACCACCGTCGAAATTATACTAGCCGAGAGAGTCACAACACTGCCGCCGAAAATGGCTGCTTCTAGCTCCACCCCGGATTTAGGGTCGGCGGCCTTCGTCGACGATTACGAGACGTTGATATCCACCACCGACGTAGAGCTCTTGAAGTGCTCATGGAGAAACGAGAAAGCTGCGCCGGAGATTCTTGCTTACGAAGCTGCTTTGGTTCACAGGATCAAAGAGCAAATTGAATTGGCGGTGCGCATTTTGTTTTCCCCCTTTTGGTTTCAAAACCCTAGATTTTGCCCCAAATTGTAATCCCATTTGGTTTGGAACAGGAGCAAAATGTGGAGGTTTCTGAAGGAAATGGGGAAGATCGACTCACTATATCACTTTACCAGATGGATTTGGACAGGACTCAGTTTCTGCTGCGATCGTATCTCCGAGTCCGCCTCCAGAAGGTTTGATTTCTTACGGTTTGATGTGTTGATGAATTTCAGTGCAAGATTGAGGTTTGATTTGGAGGAATTGTGGGTGCAGATTGAGAAGCATCTCTTCCACATTTTGAAGACTGACGAGTCCTTTAATTGCCTTTCTAAGCTGGAGCAAGCTTTTGCTAAGAGGTGAGTGTTTTACTGTTCTTGTTTGCTTTAATTCCAGTCACAGTAGATCCATGAACTGAGATATGTATATGTTTTCCGGTACAACGAAAGGTGCACAGACGATCTGGGAGCTCATCTTAAAGAGACGGTTCTCTCGAAATTGCCAGACAATTATCAGTCCGAGCTAAAACAATCCATAACCAGCGAAGAGGATGACATGGGTGATCAAATCTTCTCAAATCTCACCATTGTTTTTGTTGCTGCATGTAGTGTCCTACTACTTTGATGTGATTTTTAAGTAAAATCGCTACATACCAATAACTCGAATTGTTGTAAGAGGTTTAGAATTGATATTCATACAATCTGTTCTTGATCTGACAGTGTCAGCACCGCGACTGGATTCGTTCGTCATCTGCAAAGCGAAGCAGTATCTTTCTGGACTCGATTTCGAGCCGGAATACAGGTACTGTCATTGACTTTCTTCTCTGTATGGTGATGCTTTGATTACGTAGTTAAAAAGGACTTGGAAATCATAAACTGTAAGTAAATGACTTGCTTATCCAATGCTGACGATTCCAGTATCCTCATTTCATCATGACAGCACGGAGATAGCAGAGATGGAGCGAGATCTACTTACCTTTGTGTGCTACAAGTTCATCAAGAAGCCTTTCGAGAACGGCAAGATTGATCTAGTTTGAGCCATATCTGTCTCTGTGACGATGAACTCGAAGGCTCTAAGTTGGATTTGTATCTGACTTTCTCTTCCCACCATGTTTCATCATTTTCTGGTACACTGCTAGGTTTCCTTTTATATGTGTGTATCATATGTAAAATTAGATCACTGTTCCGTGTTTTTTGGTCCGATAGTGATGAAATCATATGTAAATTTTTCGAAACTAAAGCTTATCTTGATTTTTTTATATATATGAATTAGATCTTTAAACTTCAAATCATGCTCAGGGTCTCAGACCATTCTTATCGAGAGTGGATATTAGATGACAATTGACAATCTCTTTTGAGTTCATGAGGTCTCTGGTTTTTATTTTTATAAATAATGTTTTGATCTCACATCACCATTGGACCAACATCTTATTTAGTGATTATGTCTTGTAAATGGTGTCCATGTTCGTGTTTAAATATTGATTTTCCAATCAATATTTTACGAAATCTTACGATTCTACAATAACTATTTCATGTGAAATTTTGATTTTAACTACTTGACACTTTCGAGTTTACCAACCTCCGCCAAATTAAAACCTTATTCAACTTCTCATAAACAACATCAAAATCATCGAAACAATGATTCTTACTCCTACTAAAAAACCCAATTAATCACACCTAATCACATACCATCAGTCTCACCAATTTTTTAACTAACATAAACTGAGTAGAGCAGTATGTTCCAAGTATCAGGGAGTCCAGGGAGGCACCAATGGCTACAGTCATTGGCGCCGTTTTGACTGTACGAGCCCGGATGAGCATCTTTCCTGTAGAGAGACATGCCGGTGATGTCGAGAAGGTAAACAGGCTTCTTCATCCTCTTCATGACCTTGTTAACTACCGCCCATGCCTGTGGCGTTCCCGCCGGATACCTGGTTCCGACGAAGGGCAGCGTCTGCCCTGAACATGTCTGTGACGGCTGGTTCCAGTCACTGCCACTGGTTATAATAATTAACAAACATTAGTATATGAAGTTGGACTTATGGAGAATACAATGGGCTAATTTACCTTAAAAACTTATAATTGACCAGACTCACAAACCAATAATCGAATTGGTTAATCAAGTTGGCTCACGAGCCGGGCTGAACTAGCTCACAACCCGAGACAATTTGCAAAAATCGGCTTACTCTTCGTTATGCTAAGATAATTGATGATGTGAAAATTCGTTAAAATGGTTTTTGTATACTTACTAGTCGTGAGACGGGGAGATGTCTTAGAAGAAGACTTTGGTCTTGGAAGGGTCGACATAGCGGTTGACCCATCTAGCCCAAGTTGTCAATCCTTTGTAGTATGCAATTAGCCTGTTCATGTCTTTGTACATCTTGTTCCCTTCTTGTATGTAATTCCATCTGCAAGGTTGATATTATACCACATCGTTAGAGAAATATTATAAGGTTATATATTTCCGTCACAATAACTCGAATTTGACTTTAATAATTCAGGTGTTCGGTACAAATGAGAGAATATAATGTGATGAAATATAGAGGTCAGAAACGTACGGCTGAGATCTGCCGGAGTGAGTCCACCAGTGCCAGGAGTTGAAGATCAAGACGTCCATACCACGCCAGGATCTGCCGTAGGAGATGGAGTCAAGTTTAAGAATCGTATTGCCTGATTTCTTGTCGTTGACCAGATCCACCAAATATGGTGTCCTGTACAGTAATATCTTAACTCCATATTCCTGCACGTGAAAACAATAAAACCAATGTTATCAGACCCGGACCGGACGTCAAATCGGACGAGCAACATATTCGAGAACTATTATTTTACGAAAATAAAATGTTAGATAATTAAGATCATAGGATGATATAAACATTAATTTTATAACGAAAAGTTGATAACATAATAATCACAGTGAGTCTGATAACGTGGTTTAACTAATTACCCACATAATTAACCATCAGTAGATTGTAACCTTTGATTAGTAATCATTCTAAAGTACATTCTCGATCTATGAACAAAATAATGGTTTGAAAAGGAAAAAAGAAATGTTTTTGTTGACTTTTGTCTTGATGGAAAATTACGAACACTTTATTGTCTAATCGAAGAGGAAGAAAGGAGTTTGAATAATAATATATAAGGGATATTAAAAGCTCGTTTGTTTCAAACGAGTTTTTAAATATCGATTTAGGATAAAATGTCTATTTAGAATCAAATTGGTTATCCAACCGATCATCACCCAAAAATAAGAACACAATAATAAATAACAAAAGAACAAAAAAGGACAGAGATAAACCTTAAAGGTCAAGATCAGTCTGAAGATAAAATTTTTGAATTGAATTATTAATTCAGAAATGTCAATTTCAATTTTTAGGCTCCATTATGGTCATCGTTGTATTGGATTTGTGACAACATGGTCATCAACCTTTTAAAAAGTAACATACATACAACCAACATATTAAAGCACGGTCATTTTATTCACACTCGATTAAAAAACTTGACAAATCATCGAGTCAAATTACAATTTATGTCCATGTCAACCGTTAGACATATTCTATTCCAAACTCATCCCATCCAAACCAACATAAGTTGACACAACCTATTTGATCCAAATTGATTGCAGACATGTTAACTCAGGTTAGTCTGTTCGGGTCAAATATGGGTTTAGTACGTTTGGTTGTATATAATAAGGTTACTTGGCGAGGGAGATGTGGGGAAACAATAAAGTTTTGACGAAATGATCGCATTGTTATTATCAAAGATATGCATCTTCTTTCTTTTAAAAGTTGATGACCACTTTGTTACAAACCCGATAAATTGATGACCATAATAATTATAAATCAGAGAAGAAAAAACTATAAAATAAAAAAGCAACAGAAGTCCAGTTACAGCTGTTTGGAGTAATGGGATATGTCAGTACAATTTTCAGGGAACACCACCCAATGGCAATGGTGAGGAAATCAAAAGAAAAGAATGAAAGTTGGAGCCAATCAGCAAGATAATTTCATCATCAATGTCAGAAAAGAGAATTCGGAGAGAATTCAAATCCGACCCGGTGCATGTTCTAATGTTTCGATTTGGGCCGAATTTTTTTGCAGAATTGGTAAGGTGAGAGAGATGGGCAAAAGGACTGATAGCATTCAAGCATTTTGGTACAAAGCAAGTAAAAATTGCAGTAACTTTCAACCTACTATAATCAATCACCCCCTAAAAAACCAAAGATTGCAGATTTCTTGGGGGGAGGAAGATCTATCTTACCAGAAATGTGACAGAGGAAAGGCTTTCAGTCCTGACGAGGGAATATCTTGCATTTGGTACCCATGAATGGATCATACAAGCCAGAGATTCCCACTGGTTCAAGCTCAATGAGTCCCCCACAAACATTATCTTCTTCCCTCTCCATTTCTCCAGCAAATTCAACCCATTAAACCTGCCACCCACCCAAATCGGCTTCAATCAGTTTCCGAAAAGATATTGCCTGCTTTGGGACTTATTCCAACACATCAAATCCGAATCTGGACCGACCCGAATGGGCTCAATCAGATATTTTCTGCTTTGGAGCTCGAGATAAGTAGTACCTGGGGAGATTGCAGGCGAAGGGCTGCCATCTGTACTTGGAGTAGCTGTTGTCTGGTCGGCCTGATTTGGAGCAGTCGAATTTGGGATCGAGGAACGGGCATTTCGAAGAGTCGTAGAGTGGGTAAGAAGCGTCGTAGACCCATTTTCCTTGGAACCAGTTGCATTTGCTGACTCCTAATGCTTCTCTTCTGCTGCTGCTGCTGCTGCTGCTGCTGTTAGGAGTGATGCTGCTGCAGGTGGTTGTTTGTGCTAGAAATAGGAGAGCAAGAACAAATGTGAAGAAACCCATTTGGTTAATTACTAGAGAATAAGAGAAAGAAGTGATCTTTTTCTCAAGTCTTTGGTTTGAAATGTGGAAGAAAAGGGACGTGGGATAGTGGGAAAAAGGGGGGTGTGTTTGAACTTTTAAGAGAAAGTTGAACTTTGGCTACTCTTCATAAATAGATTTTTCAAATGGAGGGGTTTGGAGGGTAATGGGTTGGTTTGGGTTTAATCGTATTAATCAAATCAACTCAATTTGTATCTAATCGTTAATAACTAAATATGATATGGATGGAGTAATAAATTGACAAACCATTACTTTAACGAAACTTATAATTAAGTTCTTTAAAAAGGGTAATTTCCGACCCAATCAACCCACATACAAAAATAGGTTGGTTTGATTCGGGTTAGATTCTGATAGTGTTATATAGGACAATAAAGCATTGTCTTTAAAGCATATTTTTAAAGATTTAATCTTAATTAAATCTCTTAACTCTTTGATTCTCTTTTTTGATTGGTTCAACCGTCTGACCCTTTGAATTTGGCCATATTGGGTGGTTAGTGAGATCGGTCAGAGAGACCAGGGTTGACCTTTTGAGTATTTTTTTATTTATTTCTGAAAATAAAATTGTGTATGGGCCTCTGGTTTCACATGGAATGTGGGTAGTGAAAGTGAAGTAGTAGTTATAAATTTTTATTTTATTTTTGTAAAATGGGACTCGATAGAAATAAAGAGATAGTAAACAAATATTTTTGAACGATATGAAAAAGTTTTGCATGTCATATAATGGACGGCTCTATTACATAATCGTCGAGGGACGAGAACAACTGACAAATCTCCTCAACAATAGAGTCTCCGAATGCCACAGTGGTGTGGACGACGGGGACGTGCCAATGTCACATAATGATGCATTATCCGTAGACAAATCGTAGGAGTTGTGCATGTACTTGTTGTGTAAACAAGTCGCATAGCGTCTTCTCCAACATACCTTGTATGAACAATTTGCTTAGCGTCTTCTCCCGCATAACTTGAATTATTTAAAGAAAAGAAATTTTTATATATTTTTCTACTTTGTAACATGGAGATGGAGAGTTGAGATGGGATCAACTGTTGGAATCAGATCCCTCAATCAAACAAAATAATTATGTATTAAGAATCGAGAAGAATCGTGCCAATAAAAATACAACTAATTATGTGGTTGGCTAAAGTTGATGTGTATTGATCTTTTCGAGTTAGAGAGTGATATTATGATTGATCACACTCGAAGGCGAGTTTAAAAATAAACAAAAGATAAATTCGATAAAAACGATAGTCATATTTACAGGATTTCGTTTTGAGTATTATTCGGGAAAATACGAGGATGAAAGTTTAGTTGTTGGAATAGCGGGTATGAAAGCACGAGAATCGGAATCGAGTTTAATGGATTAGTGAAACCTGTCCGAAAATGAATTCACTAAGAAGCAATGATAATTAAGTAAATTATTCTAAAAGTGTTATGCTTAACTATACGTTAAAAACTAATTATCTATGATTATGATTTCGATCAACGGCCTTATTAGTTTTGTCCGTTGAATAGATGATTACAGTTAGTCCGATTTATAGCTTAGTTTCGTTCATGATTGCATTTCATTCCCGCCAAATGCTTCATCCTAGCATATGAATGGTAACCTAATCCTACACTTCCTGCAGGTGGGATTCGTTTGAATAGAAAGGACGGTTGGTAGAACAGATGGAGATCAAGTCGGCATTCCAGGAGGCCATGACAACTTGGGCTAAGTGGATTGATCAAAATGTAGACTCAGCCAAAACAAGCATATACTTTCGAAGCATATCGCCCGAGCATACAGGGAATCAAGAGTGCTTCGGTTCAAAAGAACCGATCAAAGACGACGAAGAATCTCTCGAACCCAGTTTCCCTCCTGAGATGACTGATATAGTCACAGAAACAATTAAAGGGATGAAGACACAAGTAAGGTACCCCAACATCACACAGATGTCCCGGTACCGAATAGATGCACACCCTGCAGTTTATGCTCATAAGGAAGACGGGGATTCGATCAGAGAACTGGAATCGCTGCCACGTTTCCGCCCTGATTGCAGCCATTGGTGTTTGCCTGAAGTTCCTGATACGTGGAACAGGCTACTCTATGCATCTATGCTCTTGGACAGTTGAGCTCTCTAGTCCTATCTTTCGAAACCCTAATCTTATAATTATTCTTTAATCAAAATAGCAGTAAGCTGTAGGTTTAACATGCTCCTGAACGGAATTGTACACTAAGAAGACATTCTGTAAGTTGCAACGTTCTATACTTGATTGCATTTAAGATCCGAGATTTTACGTTGACTCGTAATTTACAGCATTTCGGACGTTATATCATGATGTAGACTTCCATTCAGCATAATCACCCTTCATATGTACAATGCAGTATATGAAGATACATTTGCAAGTCAGTACCTAAACCAGCTCCCACTCGGGATTGCAAGACTCGAGCTTTGCAACTCCTGCTCCAGTTATAGCTGATGCTGAACTTCTCTGCTTCCTTGATGACATTCTTCGTGGCGAAAAAACATCCTTAAATATATTCTGGAAGACAAAATGTTCGAGAGGAAAGTTACTAAGAAAAGACTCTTTTATAATCTAGAACAGTAAGTATGGAGAAAGATATATATATATATATATATACCTTGTATTTAGAGCTTTTTCCTTCACAGTGAGAAATGAAATCGAACTCATCATCTTCGCTGACGACAATGCATGATTCCTCGAGCAAGACCTGGTCAGCTTGCCGCTGATCACTCGCCATTTGTTGATCTAAAGTACCATCTCCAAGCTTTGCATGGTCAGTTTTTCGCTCCTGATCGGGGCAACAGTTATCTATGATCATATCTATATCCCAGTCACTCGACCTTTCTGCATGAAAAACCGGAAAGCAATGAATGATCAACACAGCATCAATCGTTCTGGCGCCTCATGATTCGATCACAGTACATACCTGAGGTAGAAGTGTAGTCCTCAGTATAAGCAAATTTCCCAGAAAGTTCACTTGCTTTTGCCGAGGATGCATCTGCAGTAGTCTAATCAGAAGCCAAAATACAAAGGTCATTACAAAATACAAAGCATGACAGTAAACTAACCCTCGGAAACATGGCTGCGATTCGATTCTGCTAAAGAGTTGCTAGAGCAAGGATGTTCTGCATCCACTTGTTCGGAACTCCCTGACTCGAGGGACATGGCTTTATTAGATAACATATCAGCAGTTGAACAAGCAGGAACCAATGGTTTGGGGTCAACTGTATCCGCTTCGCTTTCTTCTATACGTCCAGAACTTGAAGTTGCAAGTCTAGCTTGCTGATCAAACGATATTTCTCGCGTTTTAGTTAGAGGAGAGGCTAGCAACGGCACCTTGCTGATTCCCAAACCAGACTTCTTTGACAGGCTTCCTTTAGTATATTTCTCTAGCGCACCTTTGGCCGAGTTTTCTTGCGCAAGGGGAAACCAATTATCCACATGACAAAGGAAGGCGGCCGAAAGGTCTGAACTTTTCGCACCGGAAGTTTTCCGAGACTCGCTCAATTGTTCCTTATTATCACTCTTTAGACGGTTTTCCTTCACCGTCGATTTGGGGTTCAAGTATATCCCAAGATCAGTGTGCAGCTCCGCAGACTGATCAAAGGTCGTTGCTTTTGCAGAATCTTCAGAGGTTGGCTGCACCAAATCTTGCATCACCTCTGCATAGAACTTCTTCATGCTAGCGCCAACAGTCTGGACCTGATTCTCGACGAATTTAACCGTGTCCTGTCCCGACAAACACAAATAAAACTACAGTTTCAATACGGTTCGAGCAAATTGCTAGGAACAAGCCGAAGACTAAGACATAAAAACAGCTCTACAAGACGAACACCTACTGAATCTCGCGTCCTCGAGCATTACAATATATACCAGATGTAAGCTGCTGCATATCATGACTAAATCGAAGCTCCTACAACATAACTTTGATACGAAAAGATCTAGAACAAGTTGGGAATAGAGCACATACCTGATACATAGTTTCTTCCACTTCCAAACACATAGCTTCAAACTTCTGATAGACATCCCCAACCCATGTGATGCCTTTCAGGTCCATATTGGTCACAACTCACAACCCTTAAATGCTCTACTGCCTTTCGGCAAGATCATTTCACAGTACAATCAAGTTCCAAGACAATAAATCTCAATCAGAGAAGCATGCATTAGAGAAAAATCAGCTGGCACAGAAAGGTTAATGTAGTAACTAGTAAGTTTGATAACACACACATTAGCTCAGGAAGGTAAAGATACAGTTGACCTAGATGACCAGATTTCACCTATAAATGCAACATCTGACAAAGACATGGCCCTGCATTCTACTTCTTTGCATTCACCAGCACAACACAAACATCCAAATCAAAGCTTTCAACATCTATATGACAGGAATTTCTAAAAAGCAACGACCTTTACAGAACCATGTCCAAGAAAAGTGAACAGCAAGCAAAATCCCAGAAACCCCAAGATAAACCCATATAAAGCAAAGTCGCTTCTAGCATAACCCAGCTCAGAAATTCGATCAAGCAAGCCAAAAATGGAGTACAGAGCCCTCAGGTGAGAACAGACAGTGAAGCAAGGAAATTACCTTTAGCTTTGACAAGTGATCGTCGGAGAAGAAGAAGAAGAAGAAGAAGAAGAAGAAGAAGAAGAAGGCAGAAGAGGGGTTTTGATGATGATGGTTGGTAGGTATATACGAAAAAAGGTATGAAATTGGGAAAGGCAACAAAACAGGGAAACGTTTAGATGAAAGAGAAGGAATGAAAGGGGAATCAAATTCATGTAAGAAAGTCTTAAGGCAAGTTGAAGAAGGAGCGGAAGGCAAATGAAGAAAGAAATACAGTGTTGAGGGAGACATAGACGTGCCGTACATACACGGCTTCTTGTTTGCCACGTGTACCAGAAGAAACCCCTCCTAAGGGACAAATGATAATAACCGTTTATCGGGTTACGGACCCATGACCGGTTATGTTGGTTTGATACTCGTCGGTCGACTTCTACATGGTGAATTCGGGTTGGGGATGTTTTTGATCAAATACGTATAAAAGAATTAGGTTAGTTAACCTATTAACCGACCAAAATCGGTCCCTTCCGATCAAATACGTTTAAATATGAAGAGATTTTCTTAAAAAAGTGTTTCGGTAAAAAAAAAGTCATAATCATAACCAATGAACCGACCAACTTTATCAAGATTAACCGATTAACCAGCTGACATCAGTCGGATAATAAATTTCAACCCGTTAATTGTAACCGAATATTGATCCTACACAGTTGGGCAGCCATTTAATCGTGCTGTAATCTGTAATCACGTTTAACCGCGTAATTCTCTCGTGTTCGATAGATCTTTCGCTCTCGATTTCAATGATTCACAAGTCCCGTTTGTCCGAAGCATATGGACGAACATATACGAAATAAGAGGAGGAACATTTCCATCTATAGGATACAGAATTACTCTGATCGTCTCCAATCTTATTATCATCGTTGTGCTCATACAAAACGATAAACAATTACATATATATACTAACGAGGTGGCACGGTTGCAGTCATAGTCATATGTCTGGAGTCACTTAGAACAGTCTGAATGTTGACGAATCCAGCTTCCTTGAGAGTCCCGTTCAGGTCAGTCAGGTAGAACTCATCCAGATATGGCTCTGTGCTCTTCAACAGTGTAAACAGTACTGGAGACAGTTCCTGCACCAAATATATATCACGATGCAATTTCAGCATTTTGAAAATTCGAAAAACCCTTTGAACACCCCGACTCGGAGCATGCAGCACTATGCTTGATCGTATAAAATCGTAAAGCCGTAAGATTCTACGAAGGAGCTTACCTGAAGGGTCTTTGACTTGGGCTGTAGCAGTTGCCAGAGAAACAAAGAAACAGGATTAGCCATGAATTAACTGAATTCTTATTCGTCATTCTAGGGCGGCAATTTCTTTTTATAAATCAGGGTATTTGTGTCATTTCATATATTAAGAGGGGTGTTGCAGTTTTGGCTTACAGCTTGATCCATCAGTGCAATGGTTCCTCCGGGCCGAAGCACCCTGAACGCTTCATTCACCATCGCGACTATTGCTCGTTCAGGGCATTCATGAAACTGCACGTTGCATCAACTATTTCAACCCGAAGTAGTTCGATTTTTCGAATACACAGTTTCGAAAACATATACGATCGAGAAAAAGCTAAGTACCACAAGAGAAATCGAGACGACATCGAATGATTCGTTAGGCAAGCCTGTATCCTCCCCATTGGCATGGATCCATCCAACTATGTTCTTCCTTGGGGTTTTGCTCTTCTTCTCCTTGAATTGTGCTACAGCCAGGAAGTAAGGAGACAGATCCAGACCCTGTGATAAAACCATTTTTCCCACCATTGATCAGGCCAGTTAAAAACCAGCAGCATATGAAAGATCATTCATTGTAAAGGGAAATTCTCACAGTGACATTTGCAGAAGGGAACTTGTCAGCAAGGAACCTGGTGCTGACACCAACAGAGCATCCAACATCAAGAATGTCGCAAACACTCGAACCACCCCAGCCCGAGTGCTGTTGATGCTGCTGTTCGATAGCTCGAAGCCAGTTCCCTCGGACGATCTCGTTGGCTTCCTCTACAGATGAAGCAGTCGGTACTGCTCGAAACACCATCGACATTGTTGCTGGTTCTGCTTCTGCTGCGGCCTAAGTGGGAAGAAAAAAACCACCATTGTTGAAAACCCCCCACATTCCACATTGTAAGTCCTAACATACTGAATTGTTATCAGTAACTCACCAGCCATGAAAGGTTTCCTTCATCATATGCATGGAAAGGGCTTAGGTAATCTACCAAAGCAAACAAAAAATCACAATTTTAGGTATGAAAATCTTATAAATTTTGAAAGAGGATGAGTGAGAGATGGGAATTTTACAATCTGGGTACTGCAGGGAAGGGTTGATGATTGAGTCCATCTCCTTGTAAACATCGGATTCGAGAATTTCCCTAGTCATCTCTCGCCATTGAATGTTCCTCTTCTCAGCAGTGCTGATGAGGACCTGACGAGCTCCGAGCTTGAGGAGGGAGTAGAGAGGCTTGAAGGAAACCATGGCTCCCACCAATCGAGACAGAGGAGTCTCCCCTGCCCATTTCGGCATCTCCAGCTTCCCTTCTTCGTACTCTGTTTTCGTTGGATTTGCCATCTTACAATGAACGGAAACTGACCCAGATGCTGCTCTTCTTCTTCTTGTTCCTCCATTGGAGGTGGAGGGGAGGAAGGTAGAGACGTAATTGTGGGATTGGGAAGAAAACGCCATTGGAGGGAATGGAGTAAAAGCTCTGTTTAGTGTTTTCTGTGGTGGGATGAATGTTGTTTTGGAGGAAAGGAAATGGACGGCTTGGATAATGCGGTAACATGGCGGGAGAGATCTGACGTGGAGGGAAGGGAATCTGGATGACAGACAGATCATTGGTTTCTTATCTCCACGTCATGGACCGTTCATGGTTACTATTCAGAATAATTAATTACAAGGAGGTCACTGATGTTTGAGTCATTGGTGAAGAAGTCATTTGAGTTTTATTTATTTTTAAAAACTCATTACTATTATGTTCACGTTAATTTTGAATCGTCATGTCAAAAAAGATTATTATCTTCGGTTGAGATAAAAAAAACAAGTTAATCACAATTCACATATGATTTATCATTCTCTTTCACACGACTCATTTATCTCACAAATCTCTTGAACTTAAGATCTAAAATGTAGTATAGTTTCATATCGTCGAGTAAAATTTTTTATAACCAAAGACCTTTTTGTCCTTATCAAGAAGTATCTATCACGTCAAAAAAATTTCATCTAATTCTATTATCGAACGGAACCCCAACCAGCTAACTAACCATACGAATACGAATTTATGATTCGTTGGAAGAAAAAAAAGAAACCTTTCACAATTTGTTACTTTTATATGAATTACCCATTAATTAATAATTACTAATAAAATCCCAACCCACAAATTTCCATGATGATCATAGTGATAGTAGTAGTAGTTAGCCAAACTACTGACCGGCGGCGAAAGCAGCCACCGGGAAAGACTCACCGATACCACCAACACTCTTAATATGAATTTTCCCGGACGACGGATTCTCGTCGACGGCCATCTCGCGGACGGGCGGCCACAACATGAGCTCCTTACCCTTGACGCCTTTGAGTTTCTTGGCCCTGTTCTTCTTGATGTAGCTGCTGATCTTCTTGTCGTAACTGACTTGCTTTCCGATCATCTTGAACTCGTTCTTCACGGCCTTCTTCTACACGATCCAGAAGTAGCCCGTTTCCTTGACGTACCCGGATTCGATCATGTCTTCCAACGGCATCATTCCTTCCGGGAGGTTGAACTCTTTGAGCAGAGCAACGGCCATGTTCATTGCTTCGACCAGGCCCTTCTTCACCGTGGCTCCTTTCTTTGGATCCATTTTGAACCGTTGGATTTGTTTTCGGTGTTTTGGGGTTTGGTGTTGGGAGGAGAAACGGAGGTGGTATATATAACAGAGAATCAAGGGCGAGCGAACTTAGATTATGAAATTTTTCGAATTTATATTGAAATATAATGTAAAAGTTATAAAAAATCAAGTTTTTGTTGTCAAGTGTGTTCTCAAATTTTGTTGAGAGGTTTTAAATTTAAAATTCTGATAATGATTTCTGACCATTTTAATTATACTATCAATTTTTAAAAATTGAAATATTAATGAATATTATAAAGATTATTTTAAACTACTTCTATCAATTCGAATTGACATATAATGGTTTTAGGCCTTGTATCATAATTTTATGACCAAGAGGTTTTCATAAATAAAAATTATTAGCCATTAGTATTAACAATTTTTACGTGAACAAGGCTTGATGGACATTGTATGAACTTAAATACCATTTTATAGAGTTATTAGGATGCTACAGTTCTTCGCAACAACCAACAATTTCAAATATCTGTTTACGAGTTTTACATCTCAATAACTCGGGTAGTTAGAAAAGATCCGTAGTTACGTTATTTGCTCTATATTTAAATTGTTAGTTTTTTTGTAAAAAAATCATTATATATTAACCATTCAAGTTATTTGGAGAAGTTCACAATTAATTTTTATAACATCCCCTTAAACGAAAGTTCATTGATGATGCCCTAGGGGTGTGGGTAATAACGAAGAGTCTTCATTGGCGAGTTTCTTGTTTCTGTTACATTTGGTCTCCTTTTTTGTCCTTTTCCTAGGTTGTGCATGATTCATGGACTGTTCAGGTTACTACAATGATCAGAATGTCGAATGTATGATGATCAAGATCATGGGCACGATCCAACTTTCTCAGGCAAATCGATAATCCAATCCGTCAACGATCAATAAGAAAGAAGAGAACCCAAAATATCGGTAGGCTCTACATGCACCGTTATCGCTTCTACGTACTAGAATCGGTTTAATGACTCGTAGAACCACGTTTATGGGTGGGGAACCATAACCCGGTCGAAATCCCAGGTCTAACAACATTGCATGACAAATTGATGAAGGGTTTGTCGCGAAACAAACCGGTTTGATTCTCGCACGATCACAAACAAGTCGATAAGAAGCTTCAATGATGGTATGATACAGGTCTCAAAGGCGGTACTAAAAACAAGAGTACTAGTACGATTTTCCAGATTCGAGATGGTTTTTGTTTAGAGTGGTGCCATACATTTTCAAGCATTCCCATTTCTTCCAAATTCAAAGTTCATTCAACCAATGTAAGTAGTCACACACATCCATAGGCATCGATCGAATATCTCCCCTCTGCTACTCGTCACGCACCACTTGCATATAGGCGAGTCCATTCTTTAGCTGCACAGGAATTCGACCAAGGACACAGTGAGAACGAGGAGTAACTGGTGTGGCCTTTAAAGAACTTTTAATTAGGGGTACCTGTTTCAACAGCTTCGGCTTCATTTGATTTCCAGTGCTTGGCGATGTTCTCAGACAGCGGATCATCAGGATTCGGAGCACTCAATAGAGCTTGGATGCTGTTTCAGAAAGCCATTTGTTATTAAAAGGGTCAAAATTCGGGCATTGGAATAGATTGCTTTCAATGGCCATAAGTCACCTTAGCAGAACTGTTCGGATTTGAAGTGCTGGACTCCACTTGTCTTTCAGGATATCAAGGCAAATCCTTCCGAGCTGTGGAAAAATTATGAACTATTCAGTAACTTTGAACAGTATGACGAGGAATGGAGGTGTTGAAGAGGATACAGACCTTGTCAATGTTAGGGTGGTAAATTTTGGTCAGGAAGCGAACCTGTTACAAGAAACCACACACTGATAATATAACCACAAGGCTATGGATCGATCGAACCCACAGAACAGCTTAGTGAATGCAATTTCTTGTTCTGAAAGGTAGAGGCCTTCAGTTACACAGCAAATAATGCTAATCATAAACTTGAAGTATAGCTGTATCTATAGGAAGACCAGAACACTCCATTTTTTAAGCAAACAACACACTCTACAATCATCAGGCAAGTATTGTTCCGGAGTAATCATCTCAATTGTTTACAACTACAGCTGAGCTATGGTGTCAGAAACAAATAGACTCAACCACATATGCTGGAAAAGCATCCCCAATCATTTAAGTTGGTTGTAATAAAAGAGTAAACGAGCGAATGGAATTCATTTAATACAGCAGTCCGAGTACCTTGGGAGGTGCCATTGGGTATTCTTCAGGTAAGAACAATTCCAACTTGAAAACACCACCTGAATGTTGAAACTGAAATGGTTACAACATGAAGCAAAAGTGAAGGACCTGTCATAACTCACACATCAATCATCTTCCAATACGAATGTGAACCAAATAGTTAGATTCATGAAGGATAAGGAACCACTTCTAGCTGGTGCACAAGCTAGAAACATTTTAGAACAAGAATCTCATCATAAGCCGTGTTCTACGGAAAATGAAATGAAAAGAATATTCAAAGCAAATCGATGATTAAACAAAATAGTGAGGGTGCAGCCCTAAGCTCTCAAACAAAAGTAATCAGCATCATGGTGTATACATCTGTCACAAGAGAAAACAATGGGCTAGTAAATAGACCCAATCCAAAAGCAAGGAGACTCGACATGACGCACCATCCTTAGGAACACATGAAGACCCGAGCATACCAGATATACCCATAGAGAACAAGGGAAAAAACATGAAAATGACAACTGTAGCTAAATTCTAGACAGGCCACATCGTTAGATTAAAGTGTTCAAAGTCTCCACAAACCTTCATAAGGCGATTGTGTTGGACCAAGAATCATCACATTGAAGTATCGCATGTTCTCTTCTGAAGGAGAAGCACTGATTCCTGGAGCTGTAGCCAAAAGAAGTTCAGAAATCGTTGTAATTCAAATATGCGACTCAAACACATTATTAAACTCAAGGGTTTAACCGTTTAACCAGAGACCGCACTAGAGCAAAATCAATCATTTCATAATACTCCACTCTAGTATGTTCAAAACCATTGTTCTTAAGAACTCCAGAACTTACTTCTCTCAAACCATGAAAGTCCCACCCTTAACCTAAATTGTAATGGCTGAGAATTAAAGGATGGAAAACTTCTAAAAACAGTGCTTTTTGCCCCATACTTCACCACTGTTCATAACATCTTTGCACCTAGTTCAGTGATTAGAGAATCGAGATTTATCAATCCAAGAATCAGGTTTTGGGATCTGCGCCGAATAGAACATTATAGGAGTAGTTACCGTCAATGGCGGAAAATTGAAGTTCTAGACTTTAAAATTTCATATCAGTAAAATTTGCAGACGTGAAAATTCTACCCACCGAGCATCCACTGTTTCCCATTTACTAGATCGGAGTTTTAACCTAATCAACTAATCCAGACCCAAAAGATCGACCCATCACCTCAGAAACTGTAATCGAGCTAAGATAGTTTACACTACGATAATCAAAACAAAACAAAACACCCATCGGTTCACTAATTTACTCGAGCAAATCAATCAACAAACCTGGTTCACTGAGGAGCCGCTGCGTTTCCTACACAAAACATAAAACCCAAAACGCAGAAACGAAATCAGAATTAGGAGGGTTAAACAGTGACAGATCAGGGTGGAAAGGTGCCATGTTACCTTGATGATTCTGCGAGGAAGATTGCTGTTCGCCATGGATGTTTTCCCTCCTAAGTTTCAATCAGAAGATTGAATCGTAATCAGGGAGAATCGGGTGGCAGGATCGGGGGTCTGACGTTGGGTTTCTGGAGGGATTTGGGGGAGAATGGCGTCGGGATTTTCTCTAAAAAGCTGAACTCTTTCAGCTCTGCAAATATATTTGCATTTGCCAAAATTCGATTCTGACTTTCCCCTTTTTGTTTTTCCAATTTCCTTTCGTGATTTGTAAGCAGTATCCAGTGACGGGCAGTGTTGGCTTTATTGGTCACAAACCAATGGTTTGGCGCCAGGTAGGCGTCTCTTCCATGTGCCATGTTGTTTGCGTCCGGTTCCGAAACTTTCAAATGTTACGTATCACTCGTTAAATTTACATTTTGGAACTATTTTAATTCGTCTTATTTATAAGTTTCAATAAAAAAGTTCAAAATTGTAAGCCGAATTTTATGCATTTAACTCTATGTTTTTAGGTTTGTGATTGATTTTGTGAGATCGATTCGGTTGTTAGTAAGGTTGTTTGTGATTGATCTTGTTTGTGAACACCGGATCATTTATCTTAAGAATATATTATTCAAATAGTGACTGAATTGTACAGAAGTTCAATAGAAAGAACACAATGGACATAAAATAAAAAATTGTAACCAAAACTTAACTTGTCTCGTTAGTGAGTAAAATGCGGCTTATATCCTTATAGTCTGAGGTTGTTGTATCGGATGTCATCATTATTAAGATTCTTCATGTATCCTTATTCGGTTTTTGGTGCACGCATTAGATTTTCGACAGTTTCCAGTCACACAACCGGTAATTTGCAGACGTGAACAGTTTCCGATATTGGGGGATCCGTCTGCAAATTACTGGTTGTATGACTGGAAACCGATCAAAATCCGATACAAAATCATAACTATGATGGCATCCGATACAACAACCTCATTCTATAAGTATATGGGCCGCATTTTAACCTAGCCGATCAAATATTTGGACAAAATACCTAATCTATCAAAAGCCCAGTCAGTTGGTAGATCATATCCATTGATGATAACTATTCACAACTTCTAGTCCAAATTCGTTTTAGTTCATTTGACCACATTGAACTAGTTTGAACGAATATCCATAAAAAAAATTCCAACAACCTTCCTTTCAATTAATTTCAATCATCGTTCAACTAGTTAATTAAAACTTATTTGACGTAGTTAAAACATGTTCCCGTTATAACAAGAAGGTGGTCTTACCCATAAGACATCTATCATTCAACAACAATCACCAAAAAAGCTCAATCATTGCGGTTCGAGTCTCGTGTTTCTTAATCTCGATTCGATTTTCAACACATTCCATCATGTGGGTTATTAAGATTTGTGGTCAAGTTTCACCCAAACAAGATGCTCTGTTATCACTGGATATTGCATCCAAAACTAATGGAGGGTGATTGTTTCATGCAAAGTGACAAACGACAAGTGATTGGTATGGTTGACCCCTGGTGGAGACATTGAGCCTCTTCTCATTTACCCCATCGTGGTTGGAGAAGCCATCATCTAGCTCCAGCCAGTGTAGTGGCTCTTATAGACAGCTCGAGGGATTCGACGAGTAATTATAAATTGGGTTAGTTGGATTACGAGATATATATGATAGTCAAGTTTGCGGGACAATTGATTATTAATTGATCGGGTTACGAATTACGATGCAAATGAAAGTTAATTTGCGATGTAGGCATCTTCAAAGAATGGGGATTGGAGTGGTTGCTAGAGATGCAGATTGACGTTTCTTACCTGCAGCGTCCATGAAGATCCGGGATAAATGGAAACCTGATATGGCCGAGGCCATGACAATTGAATTCGGTTTGAAACTTGCTAGGTCACACGGTCTTAGTGATGTTATGATTGAGAGTGATTGTTTGGGGGTTGTCCAAGGTTTGTGTCGGGTAACAGATGATGCTACGGAGTTGGAGATTGTTTTCCGAAATGTACGCCGTTTGAGGGCTGAGTTTGATACTGGGAGATGGCGACATTGTCGCCGTGAAGTGAATGAAGCGGCGCATAGTAACAGCTTGTAAAATAATAATGTTGTTTGGGTGGATAGATGTCCACCGTTCTTGCTAAATGAGTTATTGATAGATGATGTTGCTCTTATTTATAATCAATAAAAATTCTTCAAATTTTAATAAAAAAAGAAAAAATATAGATCGAAATAACTCATCCAAACAACGGATAAAGTTTCGAGGAGAAGTAAGGAGAAACAGAATCCGTTATGCACTGTACGGTGCCGTATCGAACACAGAGAATCAAAAGATCAAAACCAGTCACACTCACACTATCTCTTGTGAACTACGATTCCACGAATATCCCCATTGTTTCTCAGACTCCTCTGTCTATATATCTCCGCCATAATTCCCTCTACCCACCGGATTCCCCGTGCCACCTTTCTCCTCCTCTCACTTCCTGTGAACTCTCTCGTCTGTGAGCTTCACGAGATTCACCTTTGCATTCCAATTTCCCCGATCGGAATTTAAACCCGCCGGCGGAGTAAACACACAGAAAAACAGAGTTCTTTAATCATAGTTCATAGATGGCGGCGCCTCTGCCGAATCGCAACCACTTGGAGAAGACGACCTCCATTGACGCCCAGCTTCGCCTCTTAGCTCCCAGGAAAGTCTCCGAGGATGATAAGCTCGTCGAGTACGATGCTCTCTTGCTCGATCGCTTCCTCGACATCTTGCACGATTTGCACGGCGAGGACATCAGAGAAACGGTACTCGATTGATTCGTCTTTTTTTCTATTGATTTCTGCCTCTGGATGTGATCTGCTCTATTGGGTTTCTTCTTCAATAGTTCAAAAATCTGTTGACTACTGTGCCCCGAGTTCTCTGAGTTTTGGTTACAGTAACTATCATTTCGTTGACTACTGGTTATTGGATCAGTTGGGTAGTCAGCGCGTTACCGTAAAGCTCAACTGATAGAGAAAGAAGGAGACTTTTCAAATTATGTGTTCGTCTTTTAGAGGAATTATGCTTCTGGATGTGATATGCTCTATTGGCGATCTACGAACTTCAGTTTAGATTTCAAATTTTGTATTGGTGGCAGGTGCAAGAGTGTTATGAGCTATCAGCGGAGTACGAGAGGAAGCGAGATCCTCAGAAGCTGGAGGAGCTAGGGAAAGTGATAACGAGTTTGGATCCTGGAGATTCAATTGTGCTTTCGAAATCGTTCTCCAACATGCTTACTCTGGCCAATCTGGCCGAGGAGGTACAGATCGCGTACAGGAGGAGGATCAAGCTGAAGAAGGGGGATTTTGCTGACGAGAACTCGGCAACGACTGAATCGGATATTGAGGAGACGATTAAGAGGCTTACTGTTCAGTTGAAGAAGTCTCCTGAAGAAGTCTTTGATGCTCTGAAGAACCAGACTGTGGATTTGGTCTTCACTGCTCATCCTACTCAGTCTGTCCGTAGGTCTTTGCTTCAGAAGCACGGGAGGTTTGTTCATGGTGGTGTTTTTCTGATTTCTGAGACTTAAAAAGAGTTACTTCTTGTTTGATTCTGCTTGATGAGAATGTAGTATTGTTTCAGGATTCGTGACTGCTTGACTCAGTTGTATGCTAAGGACATTACTCCTGATGACAAACAGGAACTAGACGAGGCATTGCAGAGAGAGGTATGCTGATTTTCAGCTCCATTCGTTAATCGAATGCAAGATTGCTTAATTGTGAAGTTGGTGTTTGTTCATCTTCTGTTCTAAGCAAAGGAAATTGTGTTATCTGGGCTTTCTTTGGAATAGATCCAAGCTGCTTTCCGGACTGATGAGATTCGAAGGACACCTCCTACTCCACAAGATGAGATGAGGGCAGGAATGAGCTACTTCCATGAGACAATCTGGAAAGGAGTCCCTAAGTTCTTGCGCCGTGTCGACACAGCTTTGAAGAATCTTGGTATCAACGAACGCGTTCCTTACAATGCCCCTCTCATTCAGTTCTCTTCCTGGATGGGCGGTGATCGTGATGGTGAGTTTCGTTGAAAACGACTACTTGCAATTATCAAATGCAGATGCCTTCTTTTTAGATGGTTTCAGTTATATGTTTTCTGTCTATGAAATCCAGGAAATCCACGGGTGACTCCTGAAGTGACAAGGGATGTGTGCTTGTTGGCTAGAATGATGGCTGCTAACCTCTATTTCTCACAAATTGAGGATCTAATGTTTGAGGTATAAGAAACGTCTTGTTGCAACGCCATTATGTTTACCATTCAGCTAAAGAGCAATCTATGCTATTGTTTATCTGCAGATGTCCATGTGGCGCTGCAATGAAGAACTCCGTGTTCGTGCTGAAGAACTTCACAGGAATTCAAGGAAGGAGGCAAAACACTTCATAGGTTTGTTTACATTTACATCCACTGTTTGCAACTAACAGCTTCAATGCCCAAAATTCTGGAAGTTTTCCAATTTATCTGTTGTATTATCTATGCTTAGAACCTTATTGGTACTTAATTAACTTCCTAATTCTATGAATAAACAGAATTCTGGAAGAAGATCCCTCCAAATGAGCCGTATAGGGTTCTTCTTGGCGATGTGAGGGACAAACTGTATAATACACGGGAACGTTCTCGACAGTTATTGTCTAGCAATACGTCCGATATTCCCGAGGAATCGACTTTTACCAATCTTGAGCAGGTATGCAAAACTACTGGAGTACTGGCCGTTTTGTTTCAGTGTTCAAACAAAAGTTAATTCATAATAGAAAGCGTTTCACAATGAAAGCTCGAGAGGCACACTGCCTTTTCTCTGACATGTGTTCTTCTATGGAACGTAGTTTCTGGAGCCTCTTGAACTTTGCTACAGATCACTCTGTGCTTGTGGTGATCGTCCCATTGCTGATGGAAGCCTGCTTGATTTCTTACGTCAAGTTTCAACTTTCGGCCTTTCACTAGTTAGGCTAGACATTCGACAAGAATCCGATAGGCATACAGATGTGCTGAACGCCATTACAAATCATTTGGGCATTGGGTCGTATCGTGAATGGTCCGAGGAACAAAGACAGGAATGGCTCCTCTCAGAGCTCTGTGGCAAGCGCCCTCTTTTCGGTCCAGATCTTCCCAAAACCGAAGAAATTGCTGACGTGTTGGACACTCTACACGTCATTGCCGAGCTCCCGGCTGACAGTTTCGGTGCATACATTATATCGATGGCTACAGCTCCATCCGATGTACTTGCTGTCGAACTTCTGCAACGAGAATGCCACGTGAAGCAACCATTGAGGGTTGTTCCTTTATTCGAGAAGCTTGCTGATCTCGAAGCTGCTCCTGCTGCAGTGGCTCGTCTATTCTCGATCGACTGGTATAAGAACCGAATCAACGGCAAGCAAGAAGTTATGATAGGGTACTCAGACTCCGGCAAGGATGCCGGGCGTTTCTCCGCTGCTTGGCAGTTATACAAGGCTCAAGAAGAGCTTGTCAAGGTGGCAAAGGAATATGGTGTTAAGCTTACTATGTTCCATGGCCGTGGAGGAACAGTCGGAAGAGGCGGAGGTCCGACCCATCTTGCCATACTGTCTCAACCACCGGACACCGTTCATGGATCACTCCGAGTCACGGTTCAAGGAGAGGTCATTGAGAAGTCCTTTGGTGAAGAACATTTGTGCTTCAGGACACTCCAACGGTTTACTGCTGCTACACTTGAGCATGGAATGCATCCTCCTGTATCCCCGAAGCCGGAATGGCGTGCACTCATGGATGAAATGGCTGTTATCTCCACAAAAGAATACCGGTCTATCGTCTTCCAGGAGCCTCGTTTCGTCGAATACTTCCGCCTTGTAAGTATCTTATTTTTAACATCGTTTCACTTGTTATGCTACTACTAAATGTCATCTTAACCATGAACTCTAATACTTTGGGGAATCTTGAATCCTGTTTGCAGGCAACACCGGAGCTGGAGTACGGTCGTATGAACATTGGGAGTAGGCCGTCGAAGAGAAAGCCAAGTGGAGGGATAGAATCGCTGCGTGCAATCCCGTGGATTTTCGCCTGGACACAGACGAGATTCCATTTACCAGTATGGCTCGGCTTCGGTGCTGCTTTCAAGCATGTTATCGACAAGGATATCAAAAACCTCAAAATGCTTCAAGATATGTACAACCAGTGGCCGTTCTTCCGAGTCACGATTGATCTGGTCGAAATGGTTTTCGCCAAGGGCGATCCAGAGATTGCTGCTCTGTACGACAAGCTCCTCGTGTCACCAGAATTGCGTCCATTTGGTGACCAGTTGAGATCCAAGTACCTTCAAACTAAGGACTTCCTCCTCCAGGTAACTTATTCATGAATTTTACCATTATAAGTTTATAACATATCAAGAACGATAACGAAACGGATCAAGCAACTGTTTGTATCCATTATTACAGATTGCTGGCCACAAAGAAGTTCTGGAAGGAGACCCATACCTGAAGCAGAGGCTTCGTCTCCGAGATGCATATATCACAACCCTCAACGTCTCCCAAGCTTACACCCTGAAGCGTGTTCGAGACCCTGACTACCACGTGGCCCTGAGGCCCCACCTGTCAAAGGAATACAACGACGGGATGAAGCCTGCTGCTGAGCTGTTGAAGCTTAACCCGACTAGCGAGTATGCTCCCGGCCTGGAAGATACCCTCATTTTGACCATGAAAGGTATCGCCGCCGGCCTTCAAAACACAGGCTAAACCTTTGTTATCTTTCTTGCCATTCAAGTCTTCTCTGCGTAGTTTGTTGCTTTTCGTAACGTTTGCGGCATACTAACGCTGAGCTTGTTTAAGTTATGGCTTTCTATGAAAATAAAGTCTTCCCTCTACTATGGCTCCCTCGAATTGTGTGATGTAATGAAACTTGTAAGTTTGTACCAAATTAATAAACAGTGTTCAGTACTCTGCAATCTGTGTTCTGTTATTGTGATCCAACTGAAGTATGATGATGCTTGATGGACGCACATTTCTTACCACCTTCTGAGAGTTTGTGCATTCTGGCTAGTGCTCTGATTTTCGGCTAGTTCGGTGAAACGGTACCAGGGTTGAGCTGTTGAGACTAATGTTTTTTAGCGTAAGGTTCTTAAGCCGAACCCGCAACCTGTTGAGACTAATGGTTTATACCGCAAGGTTCTTAAGTCAAACCCGCAACCTGTACGATATAGTCGATGTGCTATTTCGAGTTCAAGGCTGGACTGCTTCTTCAGCTATGTGTGTAATAGCTATTGCTGCTCGGCCTATCAGTCTATGTCTGGTGTTAGTGACCCTAGCCTTAGGGTTGTCGATGAATCAAGCTGCTTGCAGCAATTTGGTTGTTCGGCTCAGAAAATAATCGATTAAGACTCTACTCGATTTCAAAACAAGCTGGCTTGTGAGCCTGCTCGATAATACATGATGTGAGCACGAGCCAACCTTGGCTAGCCTTGGTTGGCTCACGAGAGCTACCTTGTTTGAGGCTTGATTGAGTTTTGAGTTGGCTCGAATGGTGGCTAGATAGTTGGCTTATTTAGTATAACTAGCGGTTGGGATTAGAGATTTCAGAGTTGGAATGTTTTTATTCGGTCTAAAAACCAAGAATATATTGAATGACTTTATCTTAATAACTAATTATTTAATTAAACAATATGAGCCACGTCCATTTAGAATAATGTGAATTTTTTATAAGTTCATCCTAGTTGAACTCGGTTGCAAACAAGCCGAACCGAGCTCACATAAAATTACTCAATCCGAGCTCGAGCTCAATTGTCACCACTCAATTCGACCTTAAGTAAAGCTCGACTTGGTTCGGCTCGACTCATCGGCATCTCCAGCAGTAGGTTATGTATATTGTCCTCTACAGCTTTATAATTTGAACCTCTCTGAGGTAATAATGAAACGCTGAACCAAAACTGCCTTTGCTTTTATCCAGCAAAGTGGAGCATCAGTTACAGTATAAAGTTTACTGTTACATAAACTTTAACTGAACAAACATACACGCTTTCAAGGTGATGGAGGCATGGTGCTAATTATCATGTCTACAAATGCCGTTGGTTTCGCCCCGTAGCGAACATCGGAGAGCCTCTTTCGAGTCAAGAGCCACTCCAATCCCACTCAGACGATGATATTTAACGTTTTTTTATTTTCATACGTTGATTCTTACACATTTTTTTTAATACGATGTTCGCTACATTTTAGCTTTTACATGATCTGGTTGGTGTGTAATTAAACCATTATGAATCCATCGTTTGCTTCATTTCGATACGGGTTGTTTTTTCGACCTGAGCGAGAAAATGTTGACCGTGTCGTTGGCTCTTCCCTTATTGACTTTTTCATTGCCGCCGGCGACGCGACTCCTTTATTATTTTTATATGCCGATGGTGAAGCTGTACCGGAAAAAGAAGAAAGAGAAACAAAATTAAAACATTCCGACAGCTAATCCGACAAGCGTGACGCGATTTGACTCTTTTATCCCCACCCACTCCCAGCTGCGAAGTTCCATTTCTGTCCCTGTCCTTCATAAAACCTCTCATCGATTTCTTCTTCTTCATCCTCCTACTCTCTCACTCTTCACCAACTCGCACCATTTCTGGTTCAATCAGAGCTTTACCTTCCTCTATCGCCATGGCTGAAAGAGACCAATTCATCTACACTGCCAAGCTCGCCGAGCAAGCTGAACGCTACGAAGGTAAGCAATTCCTCCAGATTTTTGCTCGACTTCTTTTGCTCTCCGATTCCTCTTCACGTGAGAAAATCAAGTCGGACTTATGACCTAATTTTCATCGGAGCTGCTAAGTAGAAATCCGATTGTTTAATCTGCTTTACGTTGCAGAAATGGTGGAAGCGATGAAGAATTTGGCGAAGCTAGATGTGGAGCTGACAATCGAGGAGAGGAACTTGCTCTCTGTTGGCTACAAGAACGTGATCGGTGCTCGGAGAGCGTCGTGGAGGATTCTATCGTCCATTGAGCAGAAGGAAGAGTCGAGAGGGAACGAAGTGAATGCTAAGAGGATTAAGGAGTACAGGAACAAGGTCGAGAACGAGCTGACAGATATATGCAACGATGTCATGGTTGTGATTGATGAGCATCTCATACCTGCTGCTCCTACTGGAGAATCCGCCATCTTCTACTACAAGATGTGAGCCAAAAAACGAAAGCTGCAGTCAGTTTTGCTTGGCTCGTTAAGGTCTTCGATTTTCACTCTCGGGTCCTTCATTTGATGGTTCTGTAGGAAGGGAGATTACTACAGGTATCTTGCTGAATTCAAGAGTGGGAATGAGAAGAAGGAAGCTGGCGAAAACTCGATGAAAGCTTATGAGGTATCTCGACTTTCTTGGCATGCCTCCCCCCCCCCCCCCCCCAGTTAGTTCTTACATGGTTTTGATGTAGTTGGTTTAGTTCTCACATGATCATTCTCGATCTTGACCGACCAGTATCTTTCGCAAAGCGAGTTGCTAGCTACTCGGTGATTATCTTTCTTCAAACCCTTCGTGCTGGAATGTCTTTTGTTCGTGCTTAAGCTCGAAATGCTGCATGATTAGTTCCGTGTAATCGTTATACTAGCTTGTCTAATTGGATTTGATCACTGCCTTAGACATGAAGCCTGATAGATTCAGTGATTTCATTCCCTAGAGCTGATAAATGACTGCGATTTCGGTGATAATGCTGTAATCGTGTAAAAAATAGTAAGGGAATGTACTAATTTTCTTATACTTGCTTGCAGAAAGCTACTACTTTGGCAGAGGCTGATTTACCTCCTACACACCCAATTAGACTGGGCTTGGCGTTGAATTTCTCGGTCTTCTACTACGAGATACTGAATTCTCCTGAAAGGTATGCGACTTCTTTCGGCCAAACGCCTGAGCCCCCTCTACTCCATAACCAGGAAGCTGAAGCTCATTAACCATCTAATTGAATGTGATTTTATATTTCCATCAGGGCCTGCCACCTTGCGAAACAAGCCTTTGATGAAGCCATCTCAGAACTCGACACTCTAAATGAGGAATCTTACAAGGACAGCACTTTGATAATGCAGCTTCTTAGAGACAACCTCACCTTGTGGACTTCTGACATACCTGATGATGGAGGTGGCTTTTCATTACCACGAACTTAGTGTATTCAATCTTTCTAGTTTCGCATCTGTATAAAGCATGTTGCTTCCATTCTGTAATATTTTCCTCCCTAACAGAAGATGCACAGAAGGTGAACGGCGGTGGCAAAGCCAGCGGAGCAGAAGAAGCTGAGGTACGATGAACTCTGCTGCCATTGCCGGCTCGTCTCCCCAAGTTACTTGTCGGTTTAACCTCATCGTAATGTGTTAACTTGTGCTGCAGTGACTTGGATGAAGGCTTAGGGGGGATTACTACCTGCTCCGTGTGGTGTTTCGTATTTTAATTGTTTTCGGTGTGGTTCCATTTGTTAAACTGGCTTTTGTAGTTAAGAATTATCATGACTTGCAATAGTATGATTTCTGTCGGGAAGAGACAAAGGTGAAGATGGGAACTCAGAATCCTTGTGTGTAAGTTGGTGATTTTTCATGACGATGATGACTTTATAGACAAACATGAAAGAATTGTAATGGTTGGGTTACAGCTTCAAGCTCGAATGTTGGTCTTGCCGGTTTGGATGAGTATGGCTTTTGGTCACGATCTATATAAACATCATTCATTGTATGAGACGGGCCTTAGCAACATGTCTAGAATAAATCGTGCACCGGTCACAGAATGAATCGTATATCATGGTACGTATACGAGCAGGAATGAATTGTGCACTAGCCCCTGGAATGTTGGGACTTGGGAGAAAGATCGCACTAGCCCCCTCGAATGTTAGGACTTGGGAGAAAGATGGCACTAGCCACTGGAATGTTGGGACTTGGGAGAAAGATCGGGATTTGTTAAGAGTTTGGTGGTTGACCAAGCTTCCGAAGAAATACTAAATGAGTCGTCTTGTGAGTTGCGAGACATATTGATGATAAACGAGTTTAGTTTTAACTCGAACCTGGCTGAGCTCGCGAACTTGTTGATGCCAGCTTGATCTGTGACCAGCGAGTTAGCTCACACATGATTAAATTAATCCATTGTCATGTTGTTAGATCCGAGCTCAAACTAAAGGTGAACTCTTAAAAATTGGGTTTTTAGGTCGAGCTCAAGGGGTGCTAAACCAGAGCTGTAGATTTTTAAATTTGAGCCGAGCTCAACCTCGGATTGAACTCGAGACCACCAAGAAAGAGCCACCAAGTCAAGCTCGGTCTAGCCGAACATGGTGCATGTGTTGCCACAAACAGATACGGAAGACCATGTTAGAAATTGTACCAAAAATAAGCTCAGTCTGGTTCTTAATGGCTGTGATTTTGGCGGAAGAAGAAAGAAGAAAATCTAACAATATAAAAGCCGAGATAGAACAACGTACCAACACTCTTACCATGTTTCTCTGTACACAAGAAGAAGGAAATGGATTCTGTTTTTTTTTTCATTTTTCAGCAAAGGGAGTACTCGCAGTCGAGCAACCGGGACAATATTTCTTCGCAGCTCGGCCGCTGAACCGGTTCCGCCCAACAGTCTGCCAAAATCAAGGACGAATACCTCGATTAAAGCGGCTTCCTATCGAATTTTCTTTAGATCGCTTTGCAAAAATTTCCATTTAATTTTCGTTACCTGAAATCAGCCTTCCCAGAGGCCCTTCAGGGATATCCAGCCGCGATCCCTCGTTCGCGACAGCATAAACGACCTGAGACCAGCAAACAGATAAAGACTTAGGGGCTCGTTTGGTACCGAAAGTTATCTACTATCATGTTTGACCGGAACTCAGGGGGAGATATCATCATTAGCAAACAACCCCTAATTCATTCCTCTACAAAATATATCAAAGCAGAAGTGAACGGGAGGAGTTTTGTACTCTTTCTGGAGGGACTCCTTCCCAAGGTCTGTTGAGAGTGCAGAGCTCCCACATTAAAACACCAAGGCTGAAAATGTCGCATTTCTCGGTGAAAGGTTCGCTGCGGATGAGTTCAGGAGCCATCCATTCCGGGGTTCCAGCTGAAGACGAGTCCACGACCGGTTTTGTCATCATGATTCTCGATAAGCCGAAATCGCAGATCTTTACGGTCCAATGCTTGTTCACCAGACAATTTGCGCTCTTGAGATCGCGGTGGACTATGTTCATCCGGTGTATACACATCAGCCCTCTGAATTCAGCGACGACAACAGAAAAGAAAAAACAAATGTCCTTGTGAGAGCACCGAGTATTAAGGCAAATGAAACATGAGACAATTAGCGAATGAGATGGAAAACCTGCATATATCACGCAACATTTTAAGCCGCCTCCGCCAACTAAGTTTCTTCTTCTGGCCACTCATATGGATCAGGTAATACAAGGATCCCATTTCCATGTACTCCGTGACCATTGACAATCGTGGAGGCTTTATGCAAGCACCCAGAAACAATATGACTGCAAGAGCAGGATGAATCAACTGACGGACTGATGAAACATATGAAGAAATTCAAGGTGGACCCAGAAGTCTATGATGTTCAAGTAAGTGATGGATGCAAGTAAAATAAAGCACCGTACAATGTATTTCCGGGTCTACAGAATTTAATGATAGAAGTATTGAGAAAAGAGGAATTACCATTAGGATGCCGCAGACGACTGGAAGAAGAACGATGCAGGAACAGCGAAAACACAATTCAATTAGTGGAATATTTGGTTAATTTCACAAACCTTAAAAAGAGGTTGGCAGAGCACCAAGAAATACCTAAGAATGGATATTTCGTTGCAAAAGTCTTCCATGTTTTCAGCTGTTAGATCTTGCTCTAAGAAGACTTTGATAGCAACTTCTGTTCCGTTCCATACACCACGAAAAACTTCACCGAAAAAACCTAGTAAAGAGATTGTTGAAGAAAATGGAAGTAAATAAATCTCTTCATGCATATGTTAACAAAGCATGCTGCAATATTTAAGATGATTAGATTATTCTGAAATTGGCATAATTAAAGTTTATCTGCAAAATTGAGGCATCCACGATCCCAACTACCACTAACTTTCTTTTTCAGAAGAAACATCTAATAACATGCCCGAAATTGAAACCCCCTTACATCATTGGGTAATGTAAAAGACTGTACGATCATAAAATCTGACATTTGACGAGGACATAAAAAGATTAAAACAGTTAGATGCTCTTACCGATCCCAACACGAGTTCCGACACTTATTTCTGAGAAGTCAATAGTCCATTCGTCATAAGGTAACAGAGGTTTATTCTCGAACATGGGCGATTCAAGGATTTTATTCCACATTGAGACAAATTCATCATTTGTCGAAGAGCTCGAAGGCCCATATCTCTCCAGCGTTTGGCTGCTATATCCATGTGGAGAGGACGGTAGTGACATTGCCTTCTGAGAGTTTTTGTGGTCCACCTGAAGAGCAGACAAGGCAGGCTTTCTGCTAGAGAGCTGAAACAAAGCATAGATAGGGCTGCCAGTCACAATGAATGAAGCCAGAAAACCATAAAATATGACTTGTCCCATTTCATTCCAATGCAAAACCATAGAGTGAACAATGTGCCTTGTGTTTGCTATCCATCCCACCATTGTACATGTGAAGCTATCGACTGGCTGAATTCTTCCTAGTCTACTTCTGTCATTTCATTAAAGAAACTTAGAAAAGTTCATTTTTCCATCTTCAAGCAAGATTTAAAAGTAGAGAGATAAACAATCTCCCAAGGCCTTCAATAAAACCAGGGATGTAGGGGCAGAAGTATTGAGCTAGGATGTTAATCATTGAAAAGAAACGCCTCATCTTTCCAGCAAGATTTAAATCTTTAATTCAGTATAACATATTCCTTTTATCTCCCGAGGACTCTTTACTAACATATAAGGTTTTAGTTTATTCCTGAACTCATACTTGAGCCTAATTGAAGAATTAATAAAAATAATCAAACAAGCTTTGGCAAACTTTGGTGGTGAGTGCTGAAACGGGATGCAAACTATGAAAGAAGATAGTGGGGCAAATGATGACATATGCAGCAACGTTAAGATGGTCTTGCATTGCTCATACGAACCGTACATTATTTTGAAGATCTGATCGGCTGTCCTTGTCATTTGAGTTAATAGTAGAAAATGTGCCATTTCCTTGCTCCCTCACTAGACGGTTTTGCTTCATACTTTCATTCATGGCACGCACAGCCCTGAAAGAAACCCAGATTAAATCATCATTTAAGTTGTCACATTTGAAAAGAATATTTTACTCTGATAAACAAATCTACAACATTACAAATGATAGCTTAAGCTTGAATACTTCAGATGCACTTGCTGGAAATGTGACGCAAATTGCCTCACAAGCTATATTTCAAATCGTTGCACTTCAAGAGAGCTTCAATAGTATTACATTGTTAAACTTTTACCAATCCGTCCATTTATTCCCGATCACATCTTCAACCTAAAGCTTAGATGTGCTTATCTGAAAGCCTCTGACTAGTGAGTATCATGGAGGTCTTCTTACTTTTGTGCTTACAGACACAAGACAGCCGGTTAATGTGAACAAGGCTAATCTTGCCTATCCCTCTTCAATCCAGTACAAAATTGCATATGGTACATGGATAATAACACCAATAACAGAAACTCAAAGTGAAGTATAGAAAATGACGAAGGCAAACAGCTTACTCCCTTTGAGAAAGTTGTATAATTTGGGCTGATTTATTTCTTGCACGGTTTGTCAAATATTCATGTACAAAAGGATTTATCTCCAGTATGACTATCTTAAGAGCCTATAATTTTTGTCATGTCTTGGTAGGGTTTCTAATCATCATAAAAGTTGAAGAAATATCAACCTGACAATATCATCACCAATCTCCGGGGTCATGCTCATGCTTCTTCTTCTTAATCTACGAGTCGCTGACGACGTTGATGCTCCCTCTGATCTGTAGTTAAGGCCATTGATGAATATTAGAAAAATGCAAGGAGGAAATGTTCAGTGAAACGAAACTGAATAAGACATGGCCTTAACTCTTTCCTATCAGCCGTAACCTATCATCTGTCTCAAATGACAGTTTCAACTAAAACAAGGGATCATCGTAATCCATTATATAAAATGAGTGCACAAGCATTGGAAAACAACCATGAACATCCAAATTGCATGCAATCTGTCTATCAACCTACATTTACGGGATTTGGGCAAAGAGGACAAATAAAACTAAAACAAATTCAAGAAACGGTAATAGTATCTTCAATAAAATGCTAGACTTCTGTCCCAGAACCATTGCTCATGCATTCAACATAGGGAAAAAGGAAAAAGAACCTTGAGCTGGCTACATCCTCCGGATAATCTCTAATCGAGTGCCTGTCACCACCTAGCATAGACCTTCCACGTACCCTTAATGATGGATGCTCTGGACTGCAAAATAATGCATCATCGAAGGCATGAAAATAGAGGATTTCATTCAGGAGTCCTATTAAAAATTAAGGCAATACTGACACAAAGTAAAGGCCAGCAAGATGGTTTAAATTACCATTATTTGAACACCAAAACATCATAGCAATTTTCAGATGTATGTCCATCACGACAGAGTGACATTAGAGAGGGAAGAAATCACAGCTAACACCAAAGCATCACAGCTAGTATCGAACACATTGATTGGAATGTAAAGGTCAAACGAAAAGAAACCTTGAACTAGCAGTCCGCTGTTCAGCTAACACCTTTTTCCGGCTACGGCGCCAAAATGTTGCAGCGATATTGGGATCACTATGCGATAAACTGAAGCAAAAATGGGAAACAAAAAAGCACAGAAAGGAAACAGTTCAACACAAAATTAAATGTAGTATGCATGCACGCAACAAACAAGCACACCAAAAATTCAGTCAATTATACAGAGCAACATGAAACAAATCAACGCAACAAACATTATTCAGAGGGAAAGACAGTGCATGCCTTAATTTTCTATCCAGGCATGAAGTAGAACGTAACATCATATTTCTCAATGCAGGGCCAGAAGCATTTGACGATCCTTCTAATTTGCGATGGAACTGAAGACCCTCATCTTTTTCAGCACTGTAGCAAAAGAGGAATAAAAATTGATCACGCTCAACTTCAGAAGACCAGTTCATTTTACAGAGATCGCAGAAATCATGTTTCAAGGTGAAAGTAAGCTTGCCTGTCAGGATAAAGAGGACTATTTGGTTCAAGTGGTGAATCACAAGAATCATTTTCAGCCGAATCACTCTCCCCAGCTGCTGAGATATGAGCCATGAAAATAGCTCGGGTAGACCGTGGCATTAACTGACCAGGAAAACGCATAAGATCTACGAGTAGTTCCACCGAATTCAACACAACTATCACAGACATGTGCTTATACGAGTCTGTACACTCCACAGATCCATCATTTGGCAAACCCTGGAAAACATATTGGAGGCAAATACTTACTAAGAGATATCACTAGGGATGTTCAACACTAATTCCTAAAAATTATGATACATTAAAGCGCTAAGACAAATCTGAAGAACTCACCACCACAAGCCTACTTTCAAGACCTACAGTGTCTGCTAGAACTTTGAACAAAATAGCTCGAGGACGGCATGAACCATGCTTTATTTGTCCAAGTAATTGAACACCTCGGTTCTGAAGCATGTGATAAGTTTCTTCTGCGCAAGATCTCGCAGGACTTTCAACACTAGGTCTTTTGTGAAAGTCAGACACCTGTGGAAGCAATTAACAGTAGAAACATGTGTTAATAATACAGAAAAATCATTGAACATTACAAGAAACAAGACACTGTTATCCAAAGAAACCACTTCTATCTGATAAATACACTTTAGCCAAAAGTAGAATCCATAGCATCATCAAAATATGACAAGACAGAAGAAGTGCCAACACCTACATATGCATAAGGTAAAGGGAAAGAGAGACTCATAGCATGAAATGTAAATAAATAACCTTCACGACAAAGTGCTATAAGAAAATACAGACAATACAATGATAGTTATGAGAAATTATCCTACCAGTCCAGCAATCTTCTTTATCATAGAAGCAGGATTAGCACTCAAACCTCTCACCAGTGTCACAATTAACTGCTTCAACATTGATAGCTTCTTATCTTTCTTAGCATCTACAACAATTACATCCGCCCTGAGAGCCTCATTTCCAAGAGCATGGAGTTCATCCAGGGTTGGAAGGCTCTCAAAATGCTCCTTGAGTCTTTTATCCTGGCAAAAACCGATATTGGTCAATAAGCATTCAAAGGGAGTTTGAACCTTTGTGTAACTTTTCTCTGTTGTTGCAATTCAATTAACTCCATATGTAGATGAAAAAAAATCAGCACTGCAAGACCAGCACATGCAAAATTTCATTTACACAAATAAATGGTATCCAGAACCATCTCAGTCAGTCATTACCGAAACGTTGAAGACATACCAACTTATAAGAAGCTGACATAATCAGCCAGCATCCGTATTTGGAGCTCAGAAATTCAAATGTGAAACAAAAGTTTGCCTCGTTTGGTTGAGATAAACATCACGGTCACCTAAGTAAGTAGCTCTCATGTACTCACCTAAACAGAAATCCCAAAGAAGACGTGAAGTCGCTCAACTCTCTGAATACACCATAACATTAAGCACCAGATGAATACCATTTTTCTCTTCCTTGGCATCATGAAAAACTAAAAAAGCATTCCAATAGTATATAAACTGTAAATGGTAAGTTGTGAGCTATCAGCAGGAATCTTGCATTTTTTGTTTGTTAAGTAGGAATCTGGCATTTTCCTATTGTACACTAAGGATGTTTGAAAAGCCTTGAAAATAAGTTATTCTGCACCGTATAATGTTTAAGGGAAAGAAGTTGATGACAAAGAGCGAGCATTCTTTTCAGATTACCAGGTAAGCGCATAAACACGAAGAATAAGGGATCATTCATATTTCCAAGGAGGATTTGCTAACACTACCATGGGTGCACCATCTGCAATTCCACATATCCTTTTTCATGTGCGTTAAATGGCACTCACATGTCAAACCAAATATACAAAACCTATACATCGTGTGAACAAATGAGCATCATAGTTCATACTTGGTCAAGATCAGACAAGTAGAGAAGATCCAAAATACTCAAATGTTAATATCAAAATACTCAAGAACATGACCTTCTTTCCAAGATGAAAACATCAGCTACCAAAATACGAAAATGATATTTTATATAAAATATTAGATGCAGTGATTAAGACAGCTAAAAGTAGAATCTCACAGGTTGGACAGAGTAGAAGCCATTTGGTATTGGTTCAGAGAGCATTCCAGTGCTCCATAAAACTTGTGACGCGGTCTGTGAAGATAAGCTATCTTCTTCATGAGTTCGAGGTGATTCTTTATTACTCAAAGTATCCTCTTGGGAATGCATCGAAACAGAGCCAAATTTCTCCATAAAATCAGAACCCCACCATGCTGCACCAGAAGGCCCTTGCTCTGCTGACCCTGAATCATCTCGCATCTCCTCCATTTTCTTAGAGATTTGGAATGTATAACCATTTCAACTCCACTCCTCACCTCGAAAAGAACTTACTCAACATGACAATAGTTCTTGAAAAACTTCAGACCTTACAACAAATCTTCCCATTTCCATTGTAGTGAAGCCAGTGGACATTTGACCTGCAAACCCTTTCAAACAAGACAACATTAAACGCTAAATAAGAGCAGTGGACATTTGACAACATTTAACTACTAACATCAGGACACGGTGTCTTGCTATCACAGAATTCTCGAGCTAGATCAACAAGAATAACTAGTTTCCATAACAGATGTCCAGATTTCATTTCAAGAACTTAACACTTCACAGCTGCTGGAACAGTCGATTCCAGCACTACCTCAGTTCATTACAGCTATACTAAATCACACCGCCGTGATCTTTATTGACTTGCACTTCCACAGTTCTACTATATTTATTATCATGAAGAGAATCACTATAACACAGTCCCATCGCTGTCATTCCATAACAAAACAGTGCTCCAATAAAGAACTTCTCCCAATCCACAACTAATCGATCACAGAAATCTCGACAAAACTAAACAGGAAATCAATCACAGCTCAACTCAACGATAACCAATGGTTGATTCTACAATGTGACACGGTTGGCGATGGAATAGCCAGACAATGATCACCACGACAACGGCAATAAACTCGGATTCAAACGAAGAAACGCACATACTGAATCCAAGATAACAAGATCAAAGCAACTGAAGAACAATGGAGGAAGATTTACCAGCAGCAGATCCAAGCCAGATAGAAATCACCAAAAGCTCCCACTCCAACTAATAGCATTTGAGTCTCGGCACTACTTTGGATAAATCAGAATCATCTCAATCTCAAACACACCGTCCCTGTACCTTCACTACCGGCTCCGGCCGAAGCTAGTGGATGGAGCGTTTTCGAGCTGGAAGAAAGAAGTGATCAAAACGAAGTTGATTAGGATTGGCAGCACCGGGCCGCAAGAACAGCTGCACAATCTCCGTTGCTAGTTCTTATGGACTCACGTTTGTACAGTAGGTAGGTACACAGTGAACGCGAGCAACACACGCAGAGAGCGAGAGCGAGAGAGAGAGAGAGAGAGAGGAGTAGCGATGGCGGAGATTGGAACACAAGGAGGAAAGAAAGGCAGAAAGAGAGAGGGAGATCGTTTTGATTTTTTTCCTTTTCCCTTTCCTTACATTTGATCTCTTTTTTTACGGTTTTAATTATCATAATTGACGTAAGAATCAATTATTAATCCATAGATTGACTGGTTCGGATGAATTTTTTATGACTCTAAAAAAACTAATTTTTATACTATTAATATCTCTATTTAGGAATTTTTAATTGTTCATTAGTCGAGTTATTGACATTTTGCGATGTCTGCCTGTATGTGGTACTATCAATTCTTTTCCAAATAGACATTGAGATTTGAATTGATAGTTACGTTCGCGCCAAACACATCTTTTTATCAATGGTTGTGCTATCATCACGAAAATCATTCGTATATTATAAATCAATCCTGAGGATTCATTTATAACAAATTTTTCGTTCAACTAACAATGTCGCTTAATATGTAATACGTCTATTTCCTGAATATCACGAGAAAAAAGTATAATAAAGTGTGCGTAGGTTTTGACTCATTACTTCTTGAAATTTACAGATAGATCCTAAAGTTAGGAAACTGTTTTATTCGTAAAAGACATACATAACATGATGAGTCAAATCTAATATTATTTTGTACATTAGGAAACTTCACTGCATCTTCGGCGAATTGGCAAGTTTAATTATGATTTGATCACTTAACTTTGGAAATTTCCTTACTTGATCTGGTTGAAATAAAAAAATTTAACAAAATTTTTAAAAGAAGAATGTATCGCAAATATAACATAAAATATCTAAATTATACGACGTCTATTTTCAATATAAAGAATTACCACTCTTATTTCAATTCACGCAAGACATTGTGATATATGGGAATTAATTACGGATCCTTTGATATATACAATTAGTATGTAAAATTATTCTTAGTTTATAAAAAACTCTATATTAACGAGATATCATTGTTTGTTTTGCATTTAGTCGAGTATTTGTATTCGAGATCATCCGAGTTTACTAATATGAATGTCAAGTTGGTTGTCATCGATAAATCACAAACATACTATGAAGTATAAAATCTCGACAAGAATCACGAGATTAAGGTACTTAATAATATGACCGTTTTTATGAGCTAGTGACCATATATTAATTATGTCAAACATGCAGGATCTGAACTGGAAAAAGGTGAGTGTAGGTAGGAAATGGAAAAGAGGTGTGACGTCACGTGAGTTTGAGGCGGGAGTCACGTGGGTGGGAGAAAAGGTGGATCTGTGAGGGGCCTCTCCCAGACATCCAGCTGGCTGTCCAGCTTGGTTGGTTCGGTTCGCATGACTTAACCAACAAATCTCCGGTGAGAACATTCGACAAGACATATTAACCTTCGGATATGAGTTAGAAGTTTTAGACTCGGAACAAGGTCAATAACCTTGTCTCAATTTGGAATATTATTCAAGATAGCTAGCTGTTTACGTACTACGGTTACTCCCATATGTCGAGAAGCTACCATGGTTAGCGATAAAACTGTACCCAACAAAGTTCAATCATATATTCACGTTATTCTTGTTAAAATTAACTATAAATTCTATTTGTCAATGATCTTTGACAACCCAAGCTCCTCAATTTTGGCCATTGTTATCGAATGGGATCGGATCGTTCAGCCAAATTGGTACTGTGAAGTCAAAATCGTCAATGATTTTGGCGAGTATCGTTCAGCTAACTCCACTTAGGTCCTTGCTCTTTTTTTTTCGAAGAACACTTGACAAGATATTAACCTTTCAGACATTATTTAGAATTTTATAGACTCGATATAAGCTCAATAACCTTTTCTCAATTTGAAATATAATTTAAGATAGTTAGTTGTTTATGGATTAAGATTACTCACATATATTGCACATATATTGAGAAGCTAATATGGTGATAAAAACACATTAAGCAAAGTTCTCTAGTAATAAAGTTGTGTATTAACGACTTAGAGGTCTCGGGTTCAAATCCAGCACACTCCAAGAAATAAGCATTTTTTGTGATATTTACATATACTTTTTTTTATCGACCGTAAAATCTCTACCCGACAAAATAAAGTTCAATCATGTACTCACACATTTGTCAAAATCATCGATGGTTATGGCTCTAGTTAGGTCCGCTCCTTGTGAGTACTAGCACAGCTGAACTACTTGTAACGCTACTTATTACCAAACTTAACGAGTTACGAAACAAAAAGCTCGAAAGAAGACGAAAACTCGGCATCACAGAGATGGAAGGCAAGATCGAACAAGTTCCCTTCTATCAAAATGAAAGCAAACAGGGAATGATCACAACCAAGTCAAAACACAATTTCATACAAACTTAACCAAGTCTAAAAATTTAGGGTCTCGGGGTTTAAGCTAAATAAAAGGGGGTTCTACTAGCAGGCTTTGAATTTAACCAGTAATGTTCTGAGCCTTGTTGAGGATAACTCCTTCATATTTGACCTGGAACCACTTCATGGCATCATCCTTGGTTACCCTCTGGTGAATACCAACGCGGGCCTTGCACCTACGGCGACGGGCAACGCGATACCCAGGTCGCTCGAGAACGACAAAGAAGTCCATACCATAGATACCGGTGGAAGGATCATACCTGGACGCATTGGAAACAGGTTAGACAACGAATTTAAAACAAGCCAAATTCATCACATCATTCTTTGAAGTATCGAGCGACAAAACACTAAGTAAGATTCTCAAAATCAAAGGTCAAGACTTGGGAAGCTGTGTGTTTTTCACATTTAGAATTGAAATCAGGCACATTATCGAGGGCCAGCAACTGACACAAGACTAATGATCAGTAAACAATACAGAGATGCATAATAAAAGATTACAAGATTGGACAATTTAATTATGTCTATCAAACTTGCATTAGCATACTTCAACAAAAAGTCTTTTACATAGACGTTGTTGAAAATGAAGAGTGCTTAGTATGTGAGTCGGCATAAAATGTTCCAAGGTGAGAGAGAACAAAGATCAACAAGTAACTTACTTGATACCCAAATCAATGTGCTCCTGAATACCGAACCCGAAGCAACCAGTATCGCTAAAGTTCCTCCTGAGGAGTTCGTACTCCTTCACCTTCAATCCACTTTCCAACAGTTGCATGGCCTTGTCTCCTCTCACAGTGACATAGCAAGCAATCTTCTCATTACGCCTGATACCGAAGGACCTAACAGTGTACCTTGCTATTGATCACAAATGTACACAAGTCAGCTACAGCCCTAGACTGGTAAATAAACAATAATCGCATACTTTAAACTGTGAATCTCAGTATTAAAGATTGATGTTTAGAGTTTTCTGATAGTAATCATTTTTCACATCTAGCTTCTTTCTGATGAAGCTGCAAGCTCATTTTCCTAATAAAGTCCTAACTAGCATCATTTCAATTAGGCAGCTTAACAAGTTCAAACACTCTGAAAAACCCTAACACCAAAATTGAAAACAACATAGATCAGCTTGACAAGAACTCGAATCCAACCAAAATAAAGAGCAATACCTTTGGAGAAGACAGGGGTCTGTCCACTGAGTTGTTCCAACACCTGCAACGAAGAAAAATCAAAAGCAGTCCGGTCAAATAAAGAACGAACATAAAAGAACAAAAATACCCGCGGCGGCGGGAAGATGGTCACCTTAGCAGCTCTGGTGAGGCGATCGCCGCTCTCGCCGACGGATATGTTGAGGACCAGCTTCTGGACCTTGATTTCCCTCATAGGGTTACTAAGCTTCCTCTCGGCCGCCTGCATTTCAGCATTACATCGATAATGTTAGAACACGTGGATATGAAGCCAGAGAGCTGGACAAAGATGAAGAGGGAGAGAGAGAGACACACACCATTGGAAGAGCTTATACTGCTTCTGTAGGAGAAATCTTAGAGCTGCCGCCGTTGCTGAGTTTCGGTGATAAAAATGGAGACGGAGAAATCTATTATATACTCCTCCTTTCCTATCTAGGGTTTGTGAAGTCGTCTGGAACAATTACAGAAATAGTCATCTAATTTAGGAGTTCGTTATGAACAAGTCCTTCGGGGTTTTCAACTAAGCAAAATAGTCATCCATCTGAAGTAACCGTTAACCTTTGTTATCAAAATTAGGTCTGATAGAATCAACCATCAACCAAAACTCAATGAGTTGTGATACGGCTTCGGTTTATAATGATTTAAATAGTTAAACTACATATCATTAACCACACACGTGTTCAACAACCGATACTACTCACGAAACCATTCCGTTAACCGACTTCCCAATCATTTTGAAGTACCCGTTAATCCTTATTGTACTTAGTTGGTTTGGTTGACCAACATAACCATTAAAATTCTCAATGGTTAATGGTTTCCAAAGTTAACCGAACTAAATAAACTAGCTAACCAAATCAAACAAACATAATTAGTTGTACGATCAATACTAGGCACACTGGGCCTGAGTAGAAGGCAATTCGATTAAGCCCAACACTTATTGGGCCGGCCATAGAAGGGCTTCAGTTAACTTTGGATACATTGAAGGAAATCTCTCTCTAAACGCTTGCTCTACCAACTTCCTGTGGCAGAGGAGACTTGGGAGCATGGAAGCTAGAGCAAGTTCCTAACTTCGAAGTCGATCGAACCAGTGGGACTAACGACTGCACCACGTCAGCCATCAGCGGCCTGTAATCTGCCTCTGCTTGCACACACATTGCCGCGATTGCTGCTACTTGAACAACCTCTTTCATAGAGTACTGACCTTCCAATGTTGGATCCATTATCTGGACAACCTGATCTCTGTCTGTCAGCCTTGGTAGCGCCTGTTTCACGGAATCCGAACGGTATAAACTGGTTGAGTACTGGATACAGATCCATTAACTGAATGGACAAAAGATGAGATTTCTTCTTACCCAAGATACGAGAACGCCTTCGCCAGATGGTCTCTTCATGTCGACCGGAACTCTGCCAGTGAGCAATTCCAGCAGAACTACGCCATAGCTGTAGACGTCTGACTTTGTTGTCAAGTGCCCTGTTAATGCGTACCTGCAATGAATTTGAAGATTCGATTGATAGTGTAACTATGAGTATAAGTTGTGGAAAATATCATAATGTGTGTAAAAGGGTTTCTTTACTCGGGGGCAACATATCCTTGAGTGCCGAGGACTCGAGTGGAGACATGCCCACCAACTCTGTCGGGTCCCAGCTTGGCTAATCCAAAATCGGAAACTTTGGCGTGGAAGCTTTTATCTAGGAGGATATTGCTGCTCTTGAAGTCTCTGTGAATGACCGGAGGACTAATGTGCTCATGGAGATATTCCAAGCCCTTTGCAGCTTCTAGGGCAATTCTTAGCCTTGTTTCCCAGTCCAACTTCCTGTATGTTGCATTGGATCCTGCATATTCGAAGACATCGACATATAGTCTACCACCACGGGAAGAAGTGTAATAGAGCTGCCCAAGTTGAGCAAACATTTTGAATTCAACTCGAACTTACCAGGGAGAGGATACAAATGTTCTTGCAAGCCACCGTTCGCCATGAAATCGTAAACTAGCAGTTTACGATTGTTGCCCGAACAATACCCCAGTAACGCTAACAAGTACGGGGAGCGCAGCCGACTCAGCAATTCTACCTGTAATTACACAAGAATGCAAATATGATCCACCCTCATACTTGAACCTAACTGACTATAAATGGATCAAGAAATTGATAAAAGACAGAATTGCAAGAGCAAAAGACCAGAACCTCTACTTCAAATTCTTCTTCTCCCTGCTTCCCTTCTTGATCCATGACCTTAATTGCAACTTTCCTTCCATTACTAAGAACACCACGATAGACCGAGCCAAATCCACCATGACCTACTACGTTCGACTTGCTGAATCCATCAGTTGCTGAATGAAGCTGCTTGAATGTGAACACATGAAGTCCTTTGTCAGTGGTCACTTCAACACCGGAAAAGCCACCATCATCGTCGTTATCAAACCCTAGAACGAAAAAAATAACAGGACAAAATGAATTAGACACAATATATTACGTGATCAATCTAGAGCTCCCTCCAGATTTGGCTAGGGTTGTTTCAATACTCCAATTACAGAGACGAATTGACATTTTCCTATTTCAACAATCACATTTTCTAGCACCAATAGAGCAGCAAATGACACAAACATCAAGAAAAGACAACTTGTCTCAACATTTTCCCTTCTATTTCCCTACACATTACAAAGAAAGAAATGGGACTGTGACTTACTCTTGCGGCTAGCAAGGCGGCGGGAGACCTTGTTGCGAATGTAGCAATAGTAGCTAAAGGCGACGAGCAGAGCAGAGATGGCCATGGAGGAGATCACCACGACAGCCAGCAGTGCAAGGCGAGCTTTCCTTCTGTAATCATCGTCATCGGCTTCCATTTCTGACGTACGGTCAAAATCTGTCCGCCGGAGCTCGAGCGGGGAGACTCTGAAAGCCTAGAAATGAACTATTGGAGATCAAGGTGGAATTTCAGCCCCCCTTTTCGCTCCGTGACCGTGAGTGAGTGACGACGCTCGCTGCTGCTTTTTGGTTTGAAACAGTCGGGAATTTCAACGTGTACCCATTTTCTCTTGTTTTTCCAGCGCGGGGAACAGGGACTGACTATGTTTTTCTTAACTTTGCATTATGGTGCCTATGATATTTCATTATCGCAATTTGGTTCATACTATTACTTCTTAGCCAAAGTGTGTAATCAACGAGACGAATTCGAATCATCAGACGACCGTGTATACCATCAGGACAGATTTCTCAGGGTGGCTTTCCATTCTGTCAACTGGCAAATTTTTGACATATTTATAAAAATAAATCACAGTAAAAGGTTCATAATTATCTTTTGAGATTGATGTCGCCACACATTTCGATAAATTGAATATTTATTACACCTAAATTTGTTATCATCTTTCAACGCAATGCATGATCATAAGTCACAAATAATATAATCTACTAAAAACTGTCTTTGAAGTAAGTTAGATGAGGACCAAGATATTTGAAGTGATAATGTAATATATAGAAGGCTAATGACCAAGATGCAATTTAAGCAGAATGCTAATAATAATAATAATATCCTGCTGTGCAGGTCCGTGAAGACTGAGGATTTGACTGAGAGGAAATGTGTTTGCCGTTTTAAACCCCGCTGAACAATGCCCCAACACCTATAATAAGACAAAACTAGTCCGGTCCACGGAAATAATCCTCACGAAGCAAACAAGTCCATCGAGAGGGCCCAATCGAAAGATGATTTTTGAAAGTATATTTTCGATAATTATTTCTCAAAAATGATCGTGAAACGAGCATATAAAGTGTTTACGGGAGGTATAGACTTTACAAATGGAACGATACGGACTGTGGATTTTTGCGAAAGCGGCAACATCTTTCCTTCCTCAACCGCAAATGACAACATTGATGGAAAATTAGTGTCACAAAATAAAAAATTAAATAGTGACAAATCAAAGTCTAGCTAGTAGACGAAACAATCATTCCTTATTTGAAACGCTACAGGGCTAGTCCTATATCTATTCTGCACATTTCGATTATTTGAGTCGGTCGGACCTCGTTAGTTGATCTGAGCTCTGTTTTTGGGCTCCAGATCTAGTGGTTGAAATGATTAAGTTAATTTGTTTCGATTTGAGTTTGGGTTTAGTGTTTGAGTTTTGGGTTTAGTATTAGGATTTTAGGTTTTGATTTTGAATTTTAAGTTTTAGGGTTTAGAGTATTGGGTTTTCAAATTTGGAAAAAAAGATTTTGAGTTTTGATTTTGGGTTTTGAATTTTGAGGTTTAGGGTCTAGAGTATTGGGTTTTCAATTTTGAATTTTAGATTTTGAATTTCGATTTTGGGTTTTGGATTTTGAGGTTTAGAGTCTAGAGTATTGAGTTTTCAATTTGAAATTTAGATATTGAATTTCGATTTTAGATTTTGAATTTTAAAATTTAGAATTTAAAGTATTTGATATAGAGACAGAGGGAAGGAAGCGTTTCGTTTGTTATGTGTCATGCGAGGAGAGGAGAGGTTGACTAATTTTTGAAAAGTTTACGACTTGAAATTGCTGACTTGGATAGCTTCGCACGGAAGCAATCGAGATATATAGCACACAAGAAAAATAAATTAGGACATCTACCCAAGTCGTGAGAACTGTCTCCACAAGATGTGAAAGAGTATTGTGTTGCCCCCAATGTGGGCATGCACCTACGTTATCACCACACGGGTACGGACCACTTACAAGTGCAAATAAGGACAAGCGGTCAAGATATCCAAGATTTATGGCATGAGTAGACCACAGTGCTGTCGTTCTAATAGCCTGGACAGCACCAGTTCCGCGTTCCCAAACATATCATGGATTGGATAGATGATGTAGTTTGCTAGAGGGACATGTTAATTGGGACAAGCACGTACAAGAAAGAACTCGAGGCGGATTAAGGCCGATAGATTCGAATTGTCATTGCCGACTCAAAGATTGAGTAAAATGTAGAGAATGAGAGAAGACGAGTTGCAAGGATGAGATCTCTATTCATAGAGATTTTTGTAGCAGTGTTAGCAGTGTTAATAGTCATTATTTGTGGATAATCGTGCTTAGTAACCTTTAAATTTAAACCTTGAATCTACTTTACAATCGTCGAAAATCTATCAGTTCAACGAAGTCTGCAGACGTTATGTTAGTACTTTCTGTTACTGGTTCACATGTAGCTGGATTCTCCAATCAGCAAATCAAACATATCATCCGGGGTAAGGATCGTCGTCCCGCCAAGAATCAGTTCCACGTCTGGCCTTTCGCTTTCCGACAACGCCTCCTGAACTTCCAGCACCTGAACGTAACAAAGAACGATAAGTCAGAATCCAATTCTGTGTGGCAAGCAAAATTACGATGTTCGGATGACCTCGGCTTGGTACGGTTCGTGACCAGCCCTAGTTTATATATGGGTTAAGTAAGGGCTAGCGATATTACCTCAACGGCGTTGATGCCTCCAAGGACAAAAACCATGATGATGTTCTGATCTCCTAGGCTCGGTTTTGCCTGCAAGAAAACAAGAACTCAGATCCGGTAACTACCGCATTATTTCGAAGATGTCGAATGGTTGCGATTTTGTGTAGAAAAACTTACCTGGCCAACAAACCTTCCAAAGCTACTCTTGAACAGTCTTCCGACGGTCGAGGAATGGTACTCCATTCCTGGGATATCAGCCTTGCTCAACACTCTTGTCAGTACTTTGTATAACAATCCTCTGTACAAGTCCGTCTCACCTCCAAAATTGCTTCCTCCCGAGAACAAACCGTCCTTCAACGGAACGCTCTTCATCCTCACTGTGGATAGCTTGTGAAGGAACTTGAAGAAGCTATCGACTTTATCACGCAACTCCAGCTTCAGCTGCATGTCGTCGTACAACTGATCTTTGTTCTTCTTATCAATGACTTCTTCTTCTTCTTCCTCGTCGCCCCACTTACCCCATTGGTCATCGTCCAAATCATCAAGGTCGATCTGATCCTCCAATGATTCAGCAGCGTCTTTGGATCTCAGCCTGTTTAAGTTTGCCTCAAGCGCTTCCTTTAGACCTTCGAGAAACTTAAGCTTGGCTACTGGCGCCTTTTCGAGGATCACTTCTACGACGGCTTCTTTCATGAAGTGTTCCTCTTGCCATGAAAAGGGACCTCCTGAACCCGATGTAGGGAAATTCTCACCAGCTAACATGTATCCCGCAATCATGAGCAGCAATGTATCTTGGAAAGAAAGCAATCCAGCAATTAAACCGCTCTTGTTAACAAGATCGACGATTTGAGCAGCAAGATTCTGGCTCGTGTCTTCAGCGCTTGCATTTAGTATTTTCTCGGCACTGATAAATGCATCCCATCTAGCAGAAAAGGATGCTTCGAAGGCGGCAGTTGCAGCAGCTGCTAACAGAATAATTCCTTTGTTTCTCACCAGTGAAGATTGGTTTTTTGCCAGTGCTTTTACCATTGCTTGGACTTCGGCTGAAGCAAACCCCGAACGAGTTTTAGAACCTAAACTGATTTTTTCACGATGCAGGGTTTCCTGCAGCCACCTTTTAACCAGCAAAGCTCCATCTTTCGTTCTTCTGTCTAATATGGCCTCCATAAATGCCGTCCCCATAAAACTTTCGGTGGAGACAAAGGATCCGTTGAGCAGTTGAGCCACACAAGAAACCGATTTCTCATTTCCAGCCACTTCAGCAACGGGGAGAGAAGATTTCTGGGTATCCCAACCATCTAGGAATGCTTGAATTCTTTCTAAAAGCTGACACTCCTTGATTTCATCACTTAGTATTTCTGCAAGTGGTATCTTTACATCAAGAGGAGCACGTTGTAGGTTTGAAGAACGGAGTTTGAGCTGGCTCTGTGAGTCTTTGACCTGAGGATGGGATACTCTCTCCCTTCTGGGTAAAGCTGAGAACATGCGGTCAACAAGTGAATCCGCATGGAAGCATGGAGTGAGGAGATCCAGCGTTCGGTCAATTATCAACAACCCTGCTGAACGCTTCCGACGTCCTACATCATATAGACTTGACATGTCTGTCATAATCTTGCCAACTGTTTTTGAAAGATCTCCAAGGGAAAATATTTCCAGCTTTAGATCCATCTACACATAAAAAGAGAATACTCAGGAAGAAGAACGTTGTTTGGCGAACAAGAGCACATTCTGAGCTATGTATGAATGACTTGCAGATGTGTTCTGGCCATCTCATATATACAAAATCAGCAAGAGAAAGCTAACAAACCACTTTCGCAAATAGACAAAAGAATCTGCTTCGTTCATTTTTCATAACAATATCAGATATTGGGATAAATGAATCTAAGAAATACCGTCTTCCACACCATTATTCTGTAGTAATTGAAAAAGACAAACATGTATCACCACCACCATGATGGTACAACATGATAAAATTTTGAATATAATCAAATTGGAAAAGGCGCACTTCATGGTTGCTTAAGCTAGTCGTACCTTTGCAGCTAAATGATAAAGGAAATGTGCAGTAAGAAGGGCTCCAGGTGGAACATCTTCACTATCTGCAAGCACCCCTGTACTGATTGCTGGTAGTCCAGAACTGACAGAATCCTCATTTTCAGCTGATAAAGATGCTTCGGCAACTGATCCCTCTGACGGTAAGACGAAGACTCTACGGGACAAAGGACACAAAAGCGTTGGGAAATGGTGTACTGAAACAACCAACTTTGGACCTATGCTGTCGTTCTCTCTTCCGCTTGAACTAGCATGAAGACGAGAAGCATCTTCTTCCTCGAATGTGAGTTGTGCCCATCCTTCTTTCTCAAAGCTTAAATTTTCCTGGAACTTCACGTCTTCTATGGAATCAGCCTTCTTTCCACCCTTCTTTACAAGCTCGTCAAAATCTTGAAGAAGCAAAGATTCGTACTCATGGTAAGCATCCGGCCCCAGAGGTGAATCTGGATATGCTGAGTGAGATGTCTACATTTGACAAAGACTTGCAATCATTTACTTTGATGCAAAAGGGGTGGGGTACTTGGGAAAATTACACAATTCAATACATTGCTCCAGATGAGATATTGAGAACAGTTTTCAATGCGCAGTGGTTTTAATAATCGAAGAAGCATGCCAAAATGAACTCTCAAATGTACCTCGGAAATAGAAGTATAAACTGTACATTTCTGAACATTCTCATGGGTGCTCAGACAACGTAAAATGTACCGATGTGCATCACTCAAAAAGCGAGACGTAAAAACCACAATCTTCCTTGCAACATCACTGTTTGAGTTCCAATTCACCACCTGCAGAAATAAACTACATACATAATCAATTTTTCAGGATGAAATCAACATCATTAATGCCAGGATAAATCGCAAAATCGGAAGACTCAGAAACAAACAAAATGCAGAAGAAGAAGAAGAAGCAGTATGCCAGAAGATAAATCGAAACTCAAGTATCAGTATCCACATGAAGGCTCTAATGTTGGCAACATATGCTTATGGTCCATGATTTTTATAGACTATAATATTTGGCTTTCGTAAAGACAACTGACCAAGATGGAACGATCGATATCTTATTCAAACACGTGCATGCTTCTATAATGTGCGATAATAGTGTGCAAGCAAGTCTAGATATTCTTGTTTCCAGAATTCCCTACTCATGCTTCCCTATTGCTAATGCTCATCATGTTAATCAATATATAACTGGAACTTAAACCTGACAGGGACAGAAAAGGAGAATCGCGACAATGAACGTAGAAAAACCCAGCTACCAAGCCCTCACCGCATCAAGAGAAGACATATTTTCAAGGCTGCATACAGCTCGAACTCCAAGGTCCAGTAACACAGGAAATGCTCCAGCAAATTGAAAGCTCTCTGTGTATCCCGAATCCAGATAAATAATGGCACCCTCCAGATGTTCTCTCGTCTAAGAAAACAACAATAGGAAACAGAAAACAGAATTAAGCAAGAGAGAAAAAAGGAATTCTTTCTCGTTCAAGAGTCCATGAAGCAACTGGACTAAAGAAGTGGAAAATGCTAGCAGAGAAGTTAAAATCCATTTTTTGACAAGTTCGCTAATGGATGAATCAAGTGTTCCCTCCTAGCATATCAAACGATTTTCCATCAACAGCCACATCCAAACCAGGTAGACTGGTTCCCAGTTTGATCACTTAAACAATGAGAGCGCAGATGGGTGAATGGATTTTACCTGAATGATGGAATCGAGGCATGATTTGGTGACATCCACCAAGGCGGCCATGGTTGTATCAGAGCAGCACCTCACTCTTCGCTGCTCTCGGTGGATCGGGAATTAAGGAAGGTGATGAATCGGGAGATGCGTCAGCTTCGCAGTGTTGATTCGAAAATTCTTCCCGCCTGTAACCAATCGAGGTCGGCCTTCGTTCATCAAATTCCCAAACTAACTTCTTCAGAAGGTTTTCAACATTCAATCAATCAGGCGTCGGAGACTGGAGAGGAAGGAGAGTGATGGTGATGCAGGAAGAAATTCATAATAGTCCGTTAAGTTTAGTCAAGTTACAAAACAAGACTGAGGTTTGAAAAAGTTACAAAACAAGACCGATTAATAAAAAACCAAACCATTTCGACCCGAAATGAGTAAAATTGACCATCCCATATTCCCAGTCCCCAAATCCAGACCACAGTGTTGCTAAGTAACGTGTCCAAGATCTTCTTCCTTTTGGCGTTTTTTGTCTCCATTACCTCGCTCGCTTCTACTCGTTCCCGCTTGGCGAGCGAGCGGGCGAGCCAAGCCCCCGATCCCTTTCTTCTTTCAGGTAAGACTCTCTCAGCTCATCCTCAATTCGCTGAAAATGGTGATGTAAAGTTGAAAATTTTGTGTGTATGTGGTGGTGGGTTCAGTCTTTACTTGGGATTTGAATGTCTAAAATTTGAGGTTTTTCTGGTGTTCTTGGTTATCTTCTGATATATTTGGCAATCTATTAGGATTCAATTTGATTGATTGTGAGCTGGAAGTTGGATGAAATCTGAAGCGTTTTACCCCAGCCATGTAGGATATAAATGAGGGTATTGTGGCTTAAAATTCTTTGATGTGATTCTTGTGTTCTCCTTTTCTTTGACTTTAGTAGACTGTGAGCTGGATAATGGAAGAAAGCTGAAAGCTTTACATGAGCCATATAGTATATGACCAGCTTTCAGGGCTAATCTGGTTATGAGTCATGGATCAATCTGGTGTAGGGTTCATTGGGCATAAATTTATCAGGTTATGGGTCTACGTGGTCAATTCGATCATCCGAATCATAGTTCACTTTGTTTGCGGGTTATGCGAGTAATAGGTTGTTGGTTTTTGACTTTTTTCTTTGATCAGTTCAAATTGTGGATCCTATTAAGTCAGGGTGGTATTGTGCTGAGTCGGGTCAGCTTTTACTAGGAGGGTAGTGTGCCATAAAACGTGGTGTTTAATTAAGTCTTTTATTTTTGTTCAGACAGGCTAACCCAATTAGTCAAACTTGGCTGAGAAGGATGAGATAACTGCCATGCGGATGCATTACCGGAAACCCAATTGCTGCAACAAGCAAGTGTTGTTTCCCTGTCGTCCATCCTCCTTGTATCTTCGTTTCAGAAGTTTCTTGGAGAAGTCCCAAGCAGGTCTCTGAAAACCGAGGCTTCGATTCGAAGAAGGCCTTTTGTATTGTATCATGCCTTACTATATACAAAGGCTGTATAATACTTGCAAGTCGTCTTTCTCAACCAATGGCCCTGTTTCGGAAGAAGTGCTTGAAAAAGTTCGCAATATGTTAGGTAAGTACTCCCATTGCTCGCTCTCTATCTATTATCTAAGGTGGAAATGATGCATTAAGTGTGACAATACTACTATTTTCTTTTATGTTTTTCACCATTGTTACTGTGTCCTTCAGTGGTGACAGATCTTAGCTAGATCAAAATCATATTAGAACATTGATGAAACTTGAGTACTTGCAATGTTCTGTTACGAATTGTCCTCTAATGGCCGGTGTTTTGTGATCCACATGAACAAATCCTGAGATTTTCGTTTCTGCTGCTAACTCTATGACTCTTTGTTAAAGTATACTACTTGACCTTCTTCGTATAATCTATTTATCAAAACTCTCTTGTTTATAGAATCCTCTTATGATTGATTGCAGAGAAAATCAAACCCTCTGACATAGGTCTTGAGCAAGAGGCACAATTGGTACGCAATTGGTCAGGTCCTGTGCAAGAACGAAATGGTCGCCGCCCAACTTTACCACCTATCAAATACCTGCACCTCCATGAGTGTGACAGCTTCTCTGTAAGCACATGATTTCAACTGCAGCGAATCGGAAAAAAGTTGTTCCTTGCCATGGTTTTCTGAGCTTTCCACCCTGTTTTCAGATTGGTGTTTTCTGCATGCCACCGAATTCCATCATACCGCTCCATAATCATCCTGGAATGACAGTATTAAGCAAGCTTGTATACGGAACAATGCATGTCCAGTCATACGATTGGCTCGATTCATCTCAGTCTACTGATCCAGCGCAAGGTTTGCTGTACACCGATTTAACACAATTTGACTAACTGTATAATCAGCTATCAAGGTGTAATTCTTCTCCCACTTTTCTATCAAACTTCAGCAAGACCTGCCAAGCTTGTTAGAGACGAGGATACAACAGCACCATGTAAGGCAACAGTTCTTTATCCAACCACTGGAGGCAACATCCACTGTTTCAGGGCTATAACACCCTGCGCAATCTTCGATATTCTATCTCCCCCTTACTCTTCGGATCACGGAAGGCACTGCTCTTATTTCCGGGTCTCGCCAATAAGAGACCTGCCTGGTAAAAATTCTTCTTCTTCGAGTTTACCCTAGGCTCAAGCTCGGCTTGTTAATTCATGGTCTCTTGTGTGAATGAAGGTGAAGTTGAGGTGGATGGTGCAACAGTTTCGGAGGTTACATGGCTGGAGGAGTCCCAACCTCCTGATAACTTTGTGATACGGAGAGGTCTATATAAAGGTCCGGTAATTCGAACTTGAGAATTGTAGGGTTTTTTATTCGTCGGTGTACGGAGCATTATGATTATGGCTAACATTTGAGTTAGACCATAGAACAAGAAATATTGGTTAGGTGTTTTGTTGATATATAGTCTTTGGGAATGGAATAATAGTTACCATTCAATTTGACTATGTACATATATTAATTTGCTTCAATGAAGAATGGGGGAAATGCCAAAACAGTATGCTTGCTATTGTCTAAGGACCGGCCGTTCGTTTTGCCTCCGGCAGCCGGCGGTAGTTTAACGTAACTTATAGTGACATAATTTTAAATTTTAGGGCGACAAATAGTAACTCTCAAAAATAAAACTCAACTGAAACATCGATATTGCTGAAAATGAAACGGTACGAACAGGGACAAAACAATACAGAAGAATGTGGTGGAAAGCAACTCTAATGACAGCCTCCAAAGGTTCCAAAGGACACACTAGGACGACAAATCGCTTCCGAATTCATGGCAAATTGAACCATTTGATTTTGAGAGAGACCCTACATGGAAGAACAAAAAAGCCTGTACTTTGGCCTACTAATGTTATTCCATATGCCAATTCCAATGACAGCAAAAGAACCGATCATTCACTCACTGTCCAAGTTGCAGGGAAGAGAATTATTGCGTGTTGGATGAACAATCCAATTTCCTACACAATCTAAGTCTTTCTGGGACCAATCGTTACACTATTATGTCTTTCTGGGACGAAGGCTAAAGAGATGCGGTCATGAGCCAGGACAGATGGAGCGTGACAGTTTACTAGTCGTCCCACCAATCACCTGTCCACGACAATCAATCAATTGGTATCTCGACACATTCGAATTCCAGTAGAAAGATCTGTCGAAACTCATCAAAAGGCGGCGGTGGATTCGATACGATGCTCGACGGCTGGCTAGGCATCCAAGTGGAGCCCCCCATTCATTGTCCTTGTCATTACAGAAAGAAAAACACGCATTCCAGATCATAATGTACACTTTCCACCCCACTTGTATTATTCTTCTCCAGACAAAGCATTCTTTTTGTAAGCTATGATTTACAGAGAAACAAAAACAAAAGATACTATACTTCTTCTTAGGCTTCTGGTATTGGTGTAAGTTGGCCCTGCCCCTGCTGACATGATGAAAGAAATATGTTAGGGTACAAACAGAACAATCAACTTATCAATGTCAAGTGAAGGAAGTAAATTAATAAAAAAAGTCTGTTAATTAATTACCTCAGAGAACTGAAACCTCCTGTTCTTCTCACCAGAACTCTTCACTATAGTTTCCCACGTTGGATCTGTGTTGTGACCTTCAACTTCTTTTGGATGATGCATGAGAATCATGCCAAGGGGAGATTTGGACATCTGAGTTCTCGACGAAACGGTAGGCAGAGCTTTCTTCAGCCACGACTCCGATGGAGACTTCGGTAATGGTAATGGCAGAGGGCAAGGTTTTCTTTGACTAGGCCTTGTGTTATTATCACCGCCACCACCACGACCACCGAGTTTTCGCCTTGTGTATTCTGTAGATTCCTTCACCAATCCTAGAGAAGAATCGTTTAGTTCCTTGCGATCTTCATTAGCTGGTGGAATCTTCACCAATGTTGTAGGAGCAGCAAGCATAAGGTTCTGATCTCGACGAACATCAGCTCGACATACATTGTCCGGAGATGGGCGGTCACAAGCACCAAAAGGTACAGACTTTTGAATACTTTCAGTAATCTTTTCTTCTGACTTGCTTACCTTCGAATCGATGTGCAGTGTTTTCTTCCTCGATTCCCATTCTAGATCGTCGTGTGCTAATAATTCGGCGAAACTGATGACTTCCTTAACAGCCAGAATAGATCCCATTGTCTCCAAACCCTTATTATTATGCCTTTCTGCAGGAACTCCAAGAAAGCCTTTAGCTTTGAAGGCATTAGGTTGAGAAGATTCATAATTATGAGACCATCCAGCATTATTACTCGGATCAGCCGGCTGGGACCGTGTCTGAGAATCATCGATACGATTTCCTGATTGTCGTCGAGGTGGTTCATTCATTACTCTTCTCCCATGTTCAGCAGCCTTATCATACTACAGAAACGGCAACAAATTAGTGTTACTTCTTTCGACATAAGGCCTCGATTCAAAAGTCTGTGAAATACCTTATCTCGTCTGGTCCTGAAAGAAGAAGCCGGAGTTCTAATCCCCGGAACGGGATTCAATCGATTCTGCAAGCAGAAACTAGGGAAGAAACCACAAACACCTAGCGCAGAAGTGTCCGGTTCGCTGTAATCATCATCATCCTCGTCCACCGAATTATTATCACATTGTGCATAGTACGGTACAATGTGATCTCTCCTCGAAGGTTTCGAAGGAGAAGGCTGGTTGAGTGTCGTAATTTGCCTCGCTTGCTCACGTAGAACGGGCTGCTTCTTGGTAGGATACTGTGGAGAATACTGAGGACTCTCGTTCGCCATTGCTTGCGCAGCAGGTAAGAATCTACCAATCATGAACTCCTTAGCATGAAATTCGCTCGAGAGTGTTCGATTCGGCCTCATATCCACACCGTCCAGCCCGCTAATCCCCGAAATGCTGCAGTTCAGCAACGAAGATTCTGTCCTGGATAGTGTATCAAGTGCATCCACAAACCTCTCATACTCGTCGTCGTCATCATCATCATAATCCTCACTTCTTGTCTCCTCCATTACTCCTTCCCGAGAATCGGAAAATCCAGCTGCTGGTGATGATGATCCTTCTTCAGAGCTAGCAGCATCTGAGTGAACATTCAACATTGATGCTCTTTTCCCAGGAGGAAGCCTCGGAGCAACAGGAGGAAGATGAGCTTTGTGTTCTGAGGTGGCGGTTTCGTTATTCTTTGGTCTTCCGGGGCTTCTCTCCCAGACGAAGGGGACTGTTCCTGGAACCCTGATTGGTCCTGATTTCAAGTCTGGTTTGTAATGAGAAAGTGGCGGCAGCAGAGGCTTGTTGGTGGAAGCAGGTGCAGGTTTTGACTCTTTTATATCAACAACTGCTGCTACTGGTGTTGTTGATGAAGCGGCAGTTCGTCTGACTGATAAAAATGGCTGACTGAGATCCAGTTGCTTCTCTTCCATTAGATTCTCAAGCAGCATTCTTTCCTATGCTGCTACACCAAGGGCAAGAAAAAAGAACGCAACTTTAGTCAATTGCTTCATTTACTGAAGAGAAATTAACCATACGGAGTGTTATGAACCACTAGTCTGATGTTCTTCAAACGGTGAAAGACTGGAAGTAAGCAACTGTTGCATGAAAGCAGATACCAAAAGCCAGTTCAGGAAACTCGATCATCCATAGCTTGATCAACTTATAAACCCAATCAGTAAGTATAACAGAAGATCAATTGACAACCCAGAAACAAACAATCAAAAAGATATTAACCAGAGAATTAACCCAGTTCTGTTTTTTTCCCTTTCATTCTGTCCTGTGAAGAAACAGAGCTAGAGAGAGAGAGAGAGAGTTTCACCTTATTTAGAGAGAGATCACCGACTCAGAAACCAAACCCAATTGGGGGAACAGAACAACAAACAAGAGAGAGATGGAAGAAGAAGAAGAAGAAGAAGTACGGAGTAAGGAAATGGAAATGAAGTTAGTGAACGGGGAGAGTTTGTTGGGTAGTGGCTTTAAATTACGCAGTGCAGCTGTACACCTGCTGCTTGGCTCTGCCTCTCTCTGTATTTTTATTAACATATTTACAGAGATGGAAACGGAAACTAAAGAAGAGGGGTTGACTTTGCATAGGGGCTCTGTTTTCTTTATATTTATTTACAGAGCTGCTACCTGCTAACCTCATTTGGGGAATCATGTTACCGCCATTAACAAAACCTCCTCGAAAAGGGGTTAGTTGAGGAAAGAAGAACAGAGTGCTAGTGGGGATTTTTGTCATTTCTGCAATAACTCAGTTGTAACTGGTAAGTGGAACTGGTAGTAAGTAACGTACCAGCTGGTGGTGGTCAAAGATTCAATGGTGAAATTGGTGATGAGAAGTCAAATTCATGGGGGTGTCCCAAGATGAGTTTGACGTAAGTAAATTGGTTTACGCAACTGATATATATAGTCAACGACATTGATGAGTCAATTAAATATTTAATACCTCTTTTAATTTTATATACGGGTATTCTCACGGAGGGTGGAATTAAGGGGAGTTCGGGGAGTATTAAATTCGAGTATATATTTATGTTCTTTTTGAGTTTGACTCATAGTTACGTTATAATGTCAAAATTAAAAAGAGTTAGGAAGTATATATTCGAATTCTTTTAGTCGTTGGCTTCGAGTAATAAGAAATCGTGGTAAACTTAATTAACGTGAGTACTTTATATGTTAATTAATACTTATGAATATTAATGTGTTACGTCAAGACGATGTTGACATGTTATTGTCGGCCAAGTGATTCGCTTTCAACTTTTGTAAGGCTTGACAAGTAGTCATTTGGAGCTTTGTTTTGAGAAATTAGGTGAAGTTTCGTTAAGATTCCAATGTTTTTTTGTTTAGATTATTAAAGTGAATAATTTGGTTGAAGGGTAATCAATTCAACTAATCAGCAACATTGATTAGTAGTTATTTGATTAACAACTTTAGCCACCCAATTTTCTCGTAATTCTGACTTAAATTAAGTATAGTCGCTGTTATGAGCCCATTGTTAACTGAGTCGTGTAGTTATTGTTAGGAGCCCGTTGTTAGTTGGTCCACGTAGCCCGTTGTTAGGATTTTCTAAGAAAAGAACTTGTAGTCGTTGTTAAATAAGTGTTGTTAGGACTATTATTTTTTTAGTGATGCAGTATCAATTGTTTTTCATTCATAATCAAATAGGGAGTAGAAAATCCTAAAAAAGTGATACAACAAATGTAACCACAGAGTAGGATTGCCAGTACGTATCATGAACACCCAATGATAAACTATGACCAATGTCAGTTAAGAACTCAGCAGCCTTGTTGCCTTAGCTTCCTGGTAAATATGTGTTTAACTTTGATCATCCAGTCTCGATATTCAATATCTCATCGAAACTGACAACCTTAAAAGAGTGATGGTGTGTAAACTCGTTATCGACCTCGACAAAACTGAACCGCATCTTACAAATCCAACTACACCCATATTTTATGATACCCTTTCTCCCTAGTAGACTTGACAATATAGTCCGAAAACTGAATATCCATCCAAAACCCATATTATTTAGACGGATAATTAACGGGTACGGATAAACCTGATACTGTATGTATTTGCCATTTTACTCCCGAGCAGTATACACGTTATCAATGGTAATGCTCGGTTGCATAATTATAATTGGTTGCAGACTTACAGGCCTGTTTTGTAAGGCTCTTCCTAAGTGCCATGAGTCTAATGACTAAAGCCCAACAAGCAACGCCGGGCCGGGTTTGGCTGCTATGATTTGGTACTAATAGGGCGGAACGACGACGTATACAAGTATACATACACTGATACACATAAAAGTCCGAATTGTGAAGTGCACGAGAGCTAGAGAGCTAGGAACGTGCATGGAAGGCTGACTCCACGTGTCGGAACAAGGCATGCAGCAGCCAGCCCTGACACCTTCCACGTCACCATAATGTATGGCTCTGTCGGCAGCCACGTCACCAGAATATAACTCGAAACTACACTCATCAATTGCACGATATAAAGGAGGCCAAAGTAGGGCAAAGTCTAAAAGGAAAAGTGAATGGCTAGGTTGACGAAGATCTTGTACAAACCTTCTGGCTTCTACGACCTTCGTACAAATTATCGTAGTAAATTACATAATAGTAATATCGATTGACAAATGTCGTTCAAATTGCATTTGTGTTAATGTAGAGCGACAAGAGTGACGAATATCGTTAAAATTACATTGCGTTAATGTATAGCGATATTTGTATCATATGTTATTAAAAAATGTCCCAATGGACCTTTATTTTAGTGTGCATGCTAACACAAATCCTTCTTGTCAAATGTTTCATTGAACTTTTGTTAATTATCCACTCAATCATAAATGAATCGGCCATTTTCATTCGTCGAACTAGACAACAAGTTATTTATTTTCACTACGAAAATTTACTCTTCTAAGTAGACAATATACTAAATTGATAAAAACTGTCTAAGTAGACAATATACTAAATTACTGGCAAAAATTTCACGGAGTTGTTAAATTAATATATGATAATTCAATCGTAAAAATTGTTCATTCTCTTTCAGTCTTTCTGATCTGGCAAAAATTATTATCGGAATTGGAAGTGGCCAATATAGGCCACCATCCATCTGCCATGGTCCGCTAATCGAGAGGGAGTGAAAGATCCAAGTAAAATTATTGAAATCGAAATTCACATTAATAAAACTTGTACATGAATTAGACCTTTAAACTTGAAATCTCGCCAAATATCTCGAATCATTTTGGTTCCGCCAGAACAACTTGACGTTGAGACCACCATAGCACCATGATCATAGATTCATAGTCCATCATCGTGTCTATATATACACCTACGCGCTACTGCGTGTTTTTTCATCTTCACTATATACCCTAACTACTTCGTATAATCTCAAATCTTTTGTTCCACACGTAGATCAGATCCGAAAATGGCAGTTATTTGCGGGGGCAAGAAATTGGCGGCGGTATTTGACTGCTCCAGCCGATTGAATGACGACTTCATCGCGTTGACCAACCGACCAGCCGTCGCAGAGAATGACGGCGATGACGATGATGACGACGACGATGACGCTGACAATATGCTAGCGCCGGCGGCCTGATGAGTTTAATTATATATATACGTATGTATTGTTTTTCCCGGGTGGTTTAATTTCTCCGTCGTCTGAGAAAACCCTAGCTAGCTATAGATCTGTTACCTAGCTACTAATTATTAATGAAATAACGATGCATGGTACGTAGTACTTTGTATGCAATTAGTTCTCACTTGTGATGTTAATCCAGGTTAGAAACCCTACTGGGTCTGCTCTCCTAAACGCTATATATATAGATGCTCGAGTGATTCAGCCATTAAACCAGTGGAACCTGACCGTTAGGGGTGAGTGCATATCGGATCGGATCAACTGTCTAAACAAACGTATATATACTCAATTAGACGGTACTCATCCACTATAACCTAACCCAACAAAACTCGATGGACGACGAGTGTTGGGAGTGAGTATGCTCAAGTGATTCAGCCATTTAACTAGTGGAACCTGATCATTAGGGTGAGTATGAATCGGATCGGGTTAAATGCCTAAACAAGACTCGATGGACGATGAGTGTTATGGGTGGGTGTAGGCTGCGTTAGGTAGTGACTTGGCCACCAAATCCACCACCACTATATCCTTGATTTTCACGTGATAAGAGTTATAGTTTTCTATCATTCTTTATCATCTCTCATTTTTCTATAGAAAACTCTTATTTATCGGATCGTGCAAAAATTCTTATTATTTGATTATAGATAATATGATCTCCACAACCTAAGGAGACATTAACAACACCTAATTTCACTATTTTGAATCAAATGTGAAAAAGTTTTTTATGATCCACGTAACTCATCCAAACGCACTTACCATCCTCTTCACCCACCCGTGCCCACCCAATGTATCCAAAAAGTACTGGGTAGTGATTCGTCATGTGCTGGTGGATGGGTGAGTTGGTTTTAACTACAAACTTGACCCAGCCAAATAGATCTATAGAGAGCCAACCTAGACTGGAGGGGTCATGATGATCAAGACAAGCCTGTATTTGGCAATCTCAAGGCAACACAAAAAAGAAACAATTAAATATTACATCAATGTCCATTATTTATGAGTGTGACTGAATTCAAATCTAATATCTCCATGCCGCCAATACACAACTCACCCAACTGAATTATCGCATATGGACAAAAGATAACCAAAGAGTTCACTTGTAAACTTCGTTTAAATAGGAGGGGATAAATTAAACATTTTATAGTACATGGTGCAATCTGTTAACTTAGAAAAGTAGAAGGGTGAAGTTCCATTTGGTTGGAGATATAAGCGCGTGGATTTCAAATTTAAAAGAAGAAAGAGGTCCTCAAAAGTTCAAATCAGAAAGAATCAGCAAGATCACTTCCGCTTATTGGCGCCAATTCTTCCTCCGTCTCCGAGAAGCAGCAAGTCAAGGTGAACCGAAGACCACCGGCGACGGGTGACTGAGTGAGAGTATCCTCGATGGTACGGTCCTCAGATCGATATATGCAAAGCCGAGTCTCACAATCGGCGATTTCGGTCAGGCGCTCGTCTTCATTCACCGCCGCTAAGGTCATTTCGATTCGTTTGACTTTCCATTTTCCGATATTCGGATAAGCTGAGAATTCTCAGCAGTTTTTTTCTCCTATTTCATTGTACAAGTTGCCGAGACGATTCGCGTCAAGCAGATTCGAACTCTTGCAGCTGCAGACGGTGGTTTCTTGTTGCAGAGTAAGTGTTTGAACTTCGATTCCGCTAATTAATGATTTCGTCTGGTGCGAATTTGATCTATGGTTTCAGAAGTGAAGATCCCTAGATTTTGACTTACTCCAATACCAGAACTCTTATCTCATTTGGTGCAGTGTTATTCTCTTATCTCGTTTGCAGGCCTGCTCGTTTGGTCCGTGTTGCAGAAGAAGATCGGAGCTCTTGCAACTGCCAGCGGTGTTGTCTGTTACAAGATAAGCGGAATCAATATCGAAGATTTCGATGGAATTGAGATGAAGAGGAGAAGAACCGATGAACAGGTGATTTTCGATCGATACGTAATCAAAATCCCCAATCCTATCTTCTTCTTTAACGTAAATCAAATAAAAGATGGGCCAAAGTTAATACTTCTTCTTGATAAATAAAAGACAACTAAAATCTAAGCCCAGATGATGAAGGTGAGTTCTTCTTCTTGAGCTCTGTTTTCTGCAACTCAAAATTCTGAAGTGTTTCAGAATTTCCTTCAACCTGCACTTTAGTGATAGAACACAATAAAACACAGATTGAAATAAATTGCTAGATACATCGATATAACGTGGTTCAGGTTAAGCCCTAGTCCACGACCGAGAAAGAAATCTCGGGAAGTCAATATTATTAATCTTCTCTCAGCCTTACTCCTGAATGCACATCCGCATTCAGTATTACTCGATTACTTGCAAATCCACAAGCAATCACCACTGCAACCTAGCTCCAGTAGCAGCACGAATCAAGACTTGAAATTTTTGTATTTTACAATTCGTTGTTTAGCTTAACTATTTTGACGGTATTTATAATCTAATTCTTATGACCTTTGCTTGATTAACAGTTGCTTGATTCTTCAAGATCTTCAAGCCATAGCTGGAGCAGATCTTCAATAGCGGGAACACGTCTGATGAAATCATCCTTTATTTGAAAACTTTCTATTTCTGAAACAATAATGATAAGGATTGAAATTCACATACTTGTTGGCTGTTTCAGAGTAAGTTGTAGAGATTCGATTCAGCTAATCAATGATTTCATCTATTGCGTGGATTGATCTATGGTTTCAGATGTGCGATCGCATGATTTGGACGAGTTGTGGAGGACAGAAGTTCGTAGCGTTCTCGTAGTCAGAGGTGAAATTCTTGGATTTATGAAAGACGAACAACTGCGAAAGCATTTGCAAGGATTTTCTTCAACTCCTACATTGATTCAGCCAGAAGCTTCAAATCTAAGGAAGACTAAAACTAATGCCATAATGGTTTTCGTTCATGTCAGTCAACTTTCATCAAAGCAAGGTAGGATCTCTCATGTTTGGCTAAATTCCAGAGTCTTCTATTCTAAATTAGAACAAAATAAGACATAGCTAGGTACCTTCAGAATTGAGGGATCTAGAGTGGAGAAACTACCAAAGAAAAAGCTCGTAAAAGTAATAAAACGTGCTCAGAGAGAAGGCTCCGATCTCTACAACATTGCCCTGGGATCCCAAGGATTTAAAATGTATCATCTAATTCATAAGATCATATTAATTGTTTCTGTGATCTTTATCTGGAGAAATATGTTGGTACATCAGAAGAGCGTGCAGTCTCGTAACTGGAAGGTACCCAAACAGATTGAACCTCAGACAGGTAATGCAGGTAACCACATCCTGCACGACTCTGTTCAATGGGTTTGCAGATTCTGAGAAAGAGAAGATGTTCATCAGCAGGATAACAACAATTAAAGACAGCAGTGACCTGGTAGAGGATTTTATCTGTTGGCTGCCACTTTGCAAAATGGATGATGGGTATGAACACTGCAAAGTCGTCTAGATTATGAATGTGTTTGTACTCTAGGTTATGAAGCCAGCAATGACCAGAACCGTACATTTTACTGTTACAGATTCAAGGAGAAGTCTGCTTCTCTCTATTGCCGAAGAGATCCAACTGTCTCCATGCAAGTACGTTCGATATATCGTCCATTATGGTATGAAATGTGAACACTGTGCTGCTTCCGTCAATGTCTTCATTCATAATCATTTTTCTTGCATTAGGAGAGAACCATTAGACATGACCAGAGCCTCATTCTCCAAAACTGGTTGAGATATAGTATCTGTTAAGGGTGATCAATACTCTTATGTCCTGAATTTAGCTAAACAATCGGACCCAGAGTTCAATTGTACACATTACATGAAATTTGTGCACAAGCCTCTTGGTGCCCTGGACTTATTTACTGCTGTCTTTTCTGTAAAGTGATAGAAATTTGTGAAGTGGCATATGAATTCAGTCATTCCCACATGGTAGTTGTCACTAAACAAGCTAACTACTGAATAGGCTAGCTAATAATTAGGAAATATAACTACTGACTTCGAACCAAACGGTAGTAAACAAGGCAGCAAAAGGCTTTGTTTGGAAACATCAGAGCACAATGAGTGAAGTCCTGTCCTACGTGGGTTGGCTTTTTATGCCGGACCTCGATTTTTAGAAAACGAAGCCGCATATGTATCTAGCCTCCTTCTGTATCCAGTGCTCCCAAAAATAGAAGCTTTCGACTGAGCTGAGGCAATCGTTCCCAGCTAATACGCATTCCTTTATTCAGAATTAGGACGGATTAAAAGAAGCAGCGAACAAACTTCTGATGGTCTCGAGTCTGAAGACACTGTTTAGGTGAAATCTCCATCAGCTGCTGCTGCTGCTGGCGCATTCTGGGTTTCTAGTAGCATTGCTTGGCGCTCTGCATGTTCTCTTTCACATTGGCTGATACCCATTATTATATCAAGCATTGTCCCCGTTGTGCCGAAGAACACCAGTGGAGCTAATGACTTGCGCTTTATCCCAACTGGAATCGCTATCAGAGCCCCAGCTGCTGAAAAGAACCATGTCCCCATGGCACTGCATATGTTGAACATTCAGCATCACTCAGGTCAGAATTCTATGCTAATAGCAAATAACTATCTATCAGTATCGTCAAGCATCACAAACCATAATAATACGCCATTCAGTAAAGCAACTAAACTAGTAATTCGTGGACATACCACAGGTGCTGTATACTCTTAATTGTTAAGAATCAAAGTCTCTCTTGTTTAGTTCCAGACCAGAAGCCTTCATGCCATCTCCCAACAACTCGATTTATTGGGATGCAATGTCTCTTTGCAGTAATAGCCTCAGTCACTAGACACTCTAATTGCTGACTTGATTAACATACAAAAACAGAAATATCATATTCACTTGCTATATGTGTTCTCTATCCTTGCTTCTACAATGTAGCACTAGAAGACTAACAACAGTCTTAATAGTTTAGGGTCAAATACAAATACTTTAGCCGTCATCTAAGTTAAGTTTGGACCTTGTATCGATGTGGTCACCTAAGCTAAAACTCAGTCGACTAGGTGACCACGTTGAGACAATGTCGAAAAGATTAGGTCGCCACTAAAGTGTTTAGCCCCAGTAGTTTATGGGGGCTTTTCCAAGCATGGATGAACTGGGAATTCGGAGAAATCGGGCAGGAACAAGGAAATAAGAGAAAGGAAACAAAAGGTTCTTACTTTGCAACTGAACACTCCTCAATGTGCTTAACTTTCTCTTGATGCCCTGCCATTCTTCTTCTCTTCAGCAGCCTCTCAATCTTATGCCCTAGTTGTCTCCCAAATTTCAGCTACAGAAGTTCCAATTCAAAAAATGAGAAACCATTAGGGATACAGTGGAAAATTGACATGAACCCTCCTAATACTAGATCATATCGAGAGGCCTAAGATATAATAACAGCACACAGTAAAAGAGCTCAATCTGGTTCGAGCTCCGAGGAAGGAATTACCACTTGAGTATTGGAGAGTGACGAACAGCGGGAGTTACCTGAAAATGGTCGGAGGTGAGCTGAAATCCGGCGGCGGGGATTGTAATATCTCCGAGATGGTGGTGGAGGAGAACGCTCCGATTAGAACGGAGGAAGCTGATGAGCTGACGCCGGACGGCTTGCAAAGGAGAAGAAAATGAGGACTGAGCTAATGAGCTAAACGCTGCGGACTGAGGTCAGCAGGAGATGATAAGACCACCGATGAATTTACATTTAAATCCCTGAAGGTTTAGTTAACTATCTACGACTAGGCTCGTCAATCACCATTAGTCATCATAGGGTTGCAACTTGCCATATAAGGGTGTTGTCACAGCAAGTTTTCTCGAATTCGGACATCGAATATACACACTTTACGTATATCCGCCTCGTTACTTAATAGAGATGTGTACTCATTTTGCTCAAATAGGTAGTAAACTAGATTGAATTCAGGTTCGTTAGTAACCTATAAAAATGCTTATTCATAATATGTATCTATTGCTACAATATTTTTAAAACATGGCAAAATAGTATAGCCCATTTTTATACAAGTTCGAGTTTTACTTCGTGTAGTCCGTAAAATAACTATTATACCCTTAATAAAACACATATTTATTATTTTGCTAAAATACGTATATTATATTAATCATAATGATGACTACAAAATTCTCCCATTTTTCAGAAATTCTATGAGTTTAGCAATAGTGGCTTCACAAATATCTCTTTCCGTCGATTTACTTTTATAAAACTCTAATCGTGTTGATAATTAATAAAATAAGAGTTATTCTAGTAAAATAGTAAATAAATCTATTTATTAAGGGTATATTAGTCCGTTTATTATAAAATATGGACTGCAAAAAGTAAAATACGGACTGTATATAGCATCACCCAATAATAAAATACCCATACTTGTTGTGTTTTTAATCTAAATTGTCAAATGGACAAATTCGTGGACTATAAATTAAATTAAGAGTCCGTTAAATTAATAGAATTATAACTTATTTTGAGCGATATAAAATATACTCTTAATAATGAAATTATTGTATTCCAAAAAAAAATCAATTAAATTGCATATATTATTGGATGATAAATGAATAGCCTTGTTTGAAGGTCTAATAGACCTTTTCGTCTTTTCCCATATTATTTATATATCCATTACGAAAGAAGGAAAAAAGCCGGATAAGTCCAAATACGAAACAACAGCCGCATGGGGTACGAGGTCGAGTATGCTGACTGGTGGCGCGAAAATGCTGAAGAAGAAGAAGAAGAAGAAGAAGAAGAAGAAGTAGGAGGTGCTGCCGGCGGCCAATTGGAACCCTAAATTCCAAAACTCCCATCGCAGATAAACGATAAAAACTCTTCTCATTTTTTCAAGGGGGAATATTTTATTGAGCAATTCTTTTTACAATTCAATTTGTCACTCCTCCAGCCAGTAGCATTTGGCAGGTTTTGGCCGCCCGAATATGAACCCTAATAACTCCACCTGCAAGACGATGTCTTTCCTCTCGTTTAATTCCAATCTCCACCTCCCCCTTTTCTTCTTCTTCTTCACACTCAATCCCTCAACTCCTATTCGCTGGAGGTCTCGATTCCTGTTCATGTTTTGGTTCGATTAGGGGTTTGTTCTTTTTTTCTGCTGTTCAGTGCTGTCTTTCTCATTCCATCTCCTGATTGGTTGCTGCTGTGGAAGTAAATGATGAAGAGGTACAGGAATGGAGAAATCTGGGACTTCGAGTACGAGAACGGGCTGGCGAGTAACCGTCCGGTGATCTTAGGATTGGACGGTGGCACTACTTCCACCGTCTGTGTTTGCATCCCGATTCTCCCGTTCTCCGCTCCGTTGCCTGATCCTCTTCCGTTTCTCGCACGCGCCGTCGCCGGATGCTCCAACCACAACAGCGTCGGCGGTCAGTTCTCGTATCTCCGTTTCACTTGAAATTGAGCTCTCTTTAAGTGTGAAAAGATGTTCAGTTCCATCTAACTACAAATTATTTGTTTCCTCTGTTTGAGGCAATTGTTTTGTTGGATTACAATGCTTAATGCAGACAATGGACAATGACTGTTTCTTTTATTCGTTCTGACTCCTTTCCTGTTTGACGATACAGAGCTTGCTGCTAGAGAGACATTGGAGCGAGTTATGGCAGAGGCACTCTTGAAGTCTGCTTCCAATAGATTAGCAGTGAGAGCAGTTTGTTTAGCTGTTTCAGGTGTTAATCATCAAACAGATGAGCGGCGAATCATGAAGTGGCTCAGGTTCGTTTTCAAACAATTGCATATCTACTTTGGCAATGGATGCATAGATGTTTCTGAAAATCTGTTTGGTGATATATTCAGGGACATCTTCCCTCGTCATGTAGAGCTATTTGTTCAGAATGATGCTGTGGCAGCTTTAGCTAGTGGAACAATGGGAAAGCTTCATGGATGTGTTTTAATTGCTGGTACAGGAACAATTGCGTACGGGTTCACAGAAGACGGCCGAGAAGCTCGCGCTGCAGGTGCTGGCCCTGTCCTTGGTGACTGGGGAAGGTATGTCTCGTTTTTTTGTACCATTAATCGAAAACTGCGTTTTTCGAAAGTAGACATCTTGTTTTAGTCATCCTATTCACACATGATTTGATTGATTAGACTGTGTGCTACACTTGCAGTGGCTACGGAATAGCTGCGCAGGCATTAACAGCAGTAATAAGGGCCTATGATGGTCGAGGTCCTGAAACGATTCTTACATTGAGTATCTTGCAGTTTCTTGGACTTTCTTCTCCTGATGAACTTATAGGGTAGGTTCATTAAAGCTAGTTATGATCACTGATGTACTTGTGTGAGGTTTGATGTTACTGAACATTTATCTTGTGGATCGTAGGTGGACTTATTTAGATCCATCATGGGCTCGCATTGCGAATCTTGTCCCGATGGTGGTATCTTGTGCAGAGGCGGGTGATGAAGTTGCGAATCAGATACTGCAAGATTCAGTCGAAGAGTTGGCTCTAAGCGTGAAAGCTGTTGTGCACCGACTTCAATTGTGTGGTGAGGGTATGAATCCTCGATTTGTTTTTTGGTTAACATTGTCATTCGAAATCATTGAATCAAATTTTGGGGTTTTTTTAACTCAAAATGCGACAGATGGGAATGCTTCTTTCCCTCTTGTGATGGTCGGTGGTGTTCTTGAAGCAAACAAGAAATGGGATATAGGGAAAGAGGTTGTGAATTGCATCTCACGAGACTACCCTGGAGCTCATCCTATTGTTCCAAAGGTACCAATTAACTAAACATATATTTGCGTTTTTACGTTAACTGCTGAAACGTAAACTGTACAACTGCTAGAACTTGGTACTTGGTAGTCTAACCATATATAGGAATGTCAACTAACTACGAATCTCTCCCAACAACTCGAGTTATCGGGATGTAACTGTTCTACACATGGTAACCTTACATAGGAGATGTTGTTAGGGAATGCAAACTAAGTATGAATCTCTCCAAACAACTCGGGTTATTGGGATGCAATGATTCTTCACTATAAGAATAACCATACAAACTGAATTCTCACCCCTAGTCCAGTCTGGTTTAACCGTGACCGACTGAATTCCTACCTCTATTCATACTTGGCATAAGAAGTCACCTACCAAATTCGACCCGGTTTGACCACGACGGACTAAATTCCCACCCCTAATCCAGTCTGATTTGATCGTGATGGACTAAATTCCGACGCCTAATGCAGTTTGATTTTACCGTGGTGGGCTAAATTTCCACGCCAATTAGTCTGATTTGGCCTGAAATCCTACCTCTAATCATACTCGGCATCATTGAGAACTCAGCGAATGACTTTGATCTGTTTTGACCATGATTTATTGAATTTCGGCCCCTAATTCAGTCCGATTCGACTGCGGCGGACTAAATTCGTCACTCTAATGATGTGTTTGTTCTCCCTTTGTTGTTTTCTATTACGAAACGAAAACAAAACAGTTAGAGCCGGCAGTGGGGGCAGCATTACTAGCATGGAATTTCTTGATGAAACAGTCTCGCAATGAGAAGACCACAGACCGCCATTGTCATCACTGACAAGCAAAACCATGTTCATTCAAAATAAATGCTTATTACTACCAGCCTTTTGTATATTAGGAAGAAGAAGAAGAAGAAAAGTGTTTGTAAAGAGGAATGAACAAACATCGTTTTGGTGTTAGTTGGAAGAAGATCAAAATCTTTCAACTTCTGTTGTGCTCTACTTTTTTCGACGAATGAGTTGGCTTTCGTTTCAGCAGAATTCTATCCATCTTTGGAACAATGGCAATAGCCGTAAGTTGGGACGACACAAGGAGGACCAACAATTAACAGATATCACCAGCCAAAGCGGCGAGGTCGGCAGAAATTGGAAAGGGAATTTAGCAGTGAGATGGTGCTGTTAAGTTGACGACGAATATGATCACACTGAAAAACTAGAAATGGGGATGGTTGCAGTATTTGTGCTGTACATCCATGTTCCGATACAGCGACACCATTGCCTCCCGTGTTGCCAAGGCCTCTACAATCAATGGAAGCTTTTACCACGTCGGAAAAGTATTTCTCCTTTATGGTTACTAGAAACGAATCCAATAGCTCCTCCAATGGGTTTACAAGTTGCCCCGTCTACCGAAGCTCTGAACCGTCCAACACGAACTACAAGTCTAGATGCCACTGGATTAGAAACTCGAATCGTTGTTTTGAAACTCGAATAGTATGACACCCGAAGTAGACTTGTCAAGAAGAGTTAATTGTGATGCCTAATTTTGGTAGCCTTGTTAGTTTAATGATCATAGGAGCAGTTACTCCTCTAACCTTATTAGTTGTTGCCAAGTGGAAGTGGCTTGGGAATGTGTCCAAAAGCATCATTACCAGCTCTTGTCGTCTTCTTTGTCGTGATTTGCTTTTGTTTCTTTCTGTCTCTGCCTGTTGTGATCTCTTTGTAAAACAACCATCCATGTGGATGGAGACTTCAGCAGTAGATACAAACGAGGAATATGGCAATGCCGGCGGACAGTGATAACTTGATACAACGAGTACACGAACCACACATAAAGATTTAACGTGGGGGCGGCCATTAACAGCGAAGGCACTATCGGGACTAATACCGCCGGCCGACAACTCAGTACCATCCAATTGAGCTTGTGTGTTGAGCCGAGTTTCGACACGAATCAAATCACCTAAAATATCTTCCATCTCTGTAATATTATTTTCAATAGCCTGAGAACGCACAGATTCGACTTCAGGACGCAATTTCATCAAAAACTGAAGAACGTGGGTACGTTTTTCGTTCAGTCAACACTTCCAAGCTGGCCGTCGATGAGAGCATCGACATAGACAACAGATCTTGTTCTGTCCAAAGATCCAAAGCAGCCGTGTAAAAACTACTAATATCCCGATCTCCTTGACTCAATTTCTCCAATTCGTATTCGAGTTCAAAAATGCGAGACGAGCTAGCCTTGGCACATCCCTTTTCGAGATGTGCCCAAATCGCAGCTGCCAATGTAAAAGTTTGCAAAGTTAGGGCCATTCTCGATTCCACAGAATTTTAATCCATGAGAAAATTTTTGCATTATTAAAGAAAGTCACTGCCGCGACATGTTTTTCCTTGGCAGCTGCAATTGTTGCAGCATCGACTTCAGATGGAAGAGAACTGATCTGAGCGATCGGCTCTTGTTCCCTACCATCAAGATATTTCAGCAGACCTTTCCCGGCGATGTGAAGTATCGAAACTGAAATTCCCAGAACGAGTAGTTCTTCCCATTGAATCGTACCGACAACGATTCCAATTTGTCTGCAGGCTCTGATACCATGATAACTTGATAGAACCAGGAAACCAAACACACACAAGATTTAACGTGGTTCCCCAACAGTGTGTTGAGTACATCCACTGACGAATACCCCTCCGATCTTATTCACCAAAACTAGCCGTCCGGACACAGCTACAATACACGATATCCTAGCTGGAGGGTAATACACGTATCTATATAACCAGCACACAAAACCCTACCAAGTAAGTTGGCCGTGCGGGTATAACAAGCCCAGCTATCACTAACAGACAGTTTGCTAGAGTGCATGAAGATTTGAACTTAGCAAACCACAGTTGCATCTTCGAATGAGTCTGGAGGATCCTCACCCACAATTGAAACCTCAGAAGATAGATACGAGTGTCTAGCTAACTCTCGTGGCAGCTCTGGTTTGACCTCTTTTTACCAACTCAATCTGAAACATGAGGTTTCTATCCAAGATAGAGCAGCAACCCTCCTGAGCTCATAGTTCTGTGCTCTTGTTGCCCCGGACCTCAAGGACCAAGCTTTGGGCATGGCGTAACCCTTCGAGAAGGGCCCGACACTTAACATCCTTGCTCTCCATCAGCACCAAGGGGCAAGGGCCCGTTTTCATTTGATACTACTGCACCAAAGCTCCCAGATCGTCCGGACAAGCATGTCCATCCCCGGCCACAATTTAATACTCTGAAATCTCTATAAATATACTTCTCATGTTTTTGACCTAAACAATTTTCTGTGTTTAACATTTAACCGTACTATGCTAACCGGTTAATAATCAACCATTAATCATAAGTCATAACAAATATATGATTAATAGCGGGTGATGCTTCTAATTGCGGTTAGGGTTTGTTTCTCCCCTTTAGTAGGGTTTTGTTTTTCTCCTTATGTAGGATTTTTTAATTCTTCTTCTATAACGATGGCTTTGATTTCCCAACGATCCCTTACGATCCAACCAATGGGACACAAGAAAGTCAATAATCAGAAGTCGTGTAAGTCATAGAAGAAGGGAGGTCATGTTTTAGCAACCATCCCAACGACATAATCGTCTCTAGGAGTTGTGGAGCTCTGAATCGGCTCCAGCAACGCTCATCCCCTTTAATCAGACCTCTTCCCTATTTTTTAAATGACTGTTCATCGGGTTCCCCACCTTCATAGTCCTTTTATCTATCGAATTTCTTGTATGAAAGCAATGATTAAATTCGTTTTTATTTCGCAAAAGACCCGTGATCCATGTAGTCTCATATGTAAAATCTACACCTCTAAATAAACTTGTGTTCGCGTTTTATTTAACTTTGCTACATCTACGGAAATTCTCCCAAGTTGGGATTTTGGTCTAAAAAATAGCGGGTGATTAATAAAAAATATATAAGTAATTGTCGGAAAAAATATAATTAAATAATTAATAGCGGGTATTTAGGGCCGCTCATTTTTAAAATACAAAAATATCCAAATGATATTTCCAAAATTGGATCTATAATTATTATTATGTTAATTACAAACGAACTTATTTTTCTTCTGGTTCACCGCTTCTCCTCCTCCAGTTATCTTTCATGGCGGCGGAGACTACAGTCAAAGTCGTCGACGTTCACAGAGTTACGCCGGAACCACCACCGACCCATCAATTCTCCCTCTCTCTCACCTTCTTCGACACTTTCTGGATGAAACTCCCGCCAGTTGAGCGCATCTTCCTCTACCAACTCCCCGACTTATCGCCTTCCGTTTTCCGATCACAGCTCCTCCCTAAGCTCGTCCGCTCACTGTCTCTCACTCTCCGCCACTTCCTCCCCGTCGCCGGTAACCTCACTTGGCCTCTCGAATCTGCCCTCCCGATCATCCTCTACGCCCCTGGAGACTACGTTTCAATCACCGTCGCCGAGTCAACGGACGATTTCAACCGCCTTGCAGGAGATGGAGTTCGCGAAGCCGCTGATTCGTTACCTTACATACCGGACTTAATCGCATCGGAGTCAACGGCGGCGATTCTGTCCCTTCAGGTCACACTGTTTCCCGGCCAAGGCTTCTGCATCGGCGTCTCCGCTCACCATGGCATCCTCGACGGGAAAACTCAAGCTGTATTCATCAAAGCTTGGGCTTATATCTGCAAACAGATTGGAAACAACGAAGGTATACGATCAACCAATCCTCTACCGGATTTCTTAACTCCGGTGTTCGATCGGAGTCTGACGCGAATCGATAACTCGGAAGAGATTGCAGTGGAATACTTGAACAACTGGTACAAATTCCAATTGGAGTTCCCAGGTATGAATCCCAACCCAAACCCTAGAAGCTTGGAGCTGCTATGGAGCATTGTAGAGGGCAGCGTCAAGAGGCTGAGCGCGAGCTTCAAGTTCTCCAAACAGAGAATCATTCAACTAAGGGAATCGGTAGTTCTAAAATCAGCAGCAAATTTCCACTTCTCAAGCTTCGTTCTTACCTTGGCGTACACTTTGGTCTGCCTCGTGAAGGCGAAAGGATTGACAAATGACGAGACGATCCAGGCCGGATTCACAGCTGATTTCAGATCTAGATTGGATCCTCCAGTTCCGGATAATTACTTCGGCAACTGCGTCCACGCGTTCGAGGTCGTGCTGAGAGCTGCCGATGTGGTGGACGGCGGCGGCGGAGGCGTGGGATACGTGGCGAGGAAGATTGCGGAGACGATCGAGGCGGTGGAGAGAGGAGTGATGGTGGGAGCGAAGGAGAGGCTGACGAAGCTTCTGTTCCCCGAAGCAGATCAGTTTGCGGTCGGAGTAGCGGGCTCGCCGCGCCTGGGGATGTACGGGGTTGATTTCGGATACGGCCAGCCGGCGAAGGTGGAGATAGCGTCGACGGCGAGGACGGGAGCTATTTCAATGACGGAAAGTGGAGATGGGAGCGGCGGGTTGGAGGTTGGAGTTGTGCTTAAGGAGGAGGAGATGGAGCTCTTCTGCGCTGCGTTTAATGATGGGTTTTGTGTGATGAATATGAATAGTGAAACTAACAAGTCCATTGCCACTGATTGTATGGCCTGTTGATGGCCGAAATAATGGGCAGGCAATCCGAGAGAATATTGATAGTCCCTGTCAAGGTGAAGTCTCCCCGCCCACCCATCCCAAATCTGACTTCTAAAGTTTGATATGACGAATTCGTAAGCCGCCTTCAAAAACTCTCTCAGAAAAGAGTCATTGTAGTGAATAGCCCACATGACCTTTCGTAACGGTGATTTGATTGGATTTGGGGGCGTAATGGGAGGGGGAGGTTGTTGAGGGATGGAGGGCGTGCGATATCAGCTTGAATGATCCTCTTCGATGCCACAACGGTGAAAATCGGGCTTGAAATTTGATCGTCGAAGATAAACGAATTTCCAACGTAATAATTTGCATTTATTATATATTTTGAGTGAGGAAAAGCTCCACAGTACCATCTTTTTTGTATAAATTTATGGGCCTGGATTTCTGCTTCTCCCAGAAAATAGTTCGAGTACTTGATCGGGCATCGTCGGTAAGTGGGCCCATTGTACGTTCAATTGTTGACTGATTTTTTAGAATTAACTGGAAAAATTTAAAAAAAACGTTGCAATTATTATTTATTGAATGGAAAAAGGGGTAGGTCCTACTCGTGTCAGAACTCAGATGGCAGCAGGCAATCAACAGTGAAAAATAAATAAGAATAGCAAATAAACAAGGAGTGGTTTGGCAATGAGGAAAATTCTACTCCATTTGTTGAATTTATTTTCTAACACTTCTAATTAGAGATTTAATTTCAATAAAAAAAACTGTGACTTGTGAGTATCGTGATCTTTCTTAAAATTTATTCGATCGTAAACAACATAAAAATTATGATTAAACCTCTTTTTATTTTAAAAAATTATTTTTTGATTATATCTATATTGTTAATATTTTTTTATTTAATCTCAAATTTATACGAAAAAATATTTCCACCACTCATCCCCAAACTGTGTCAAACTCTCAAAAATCATATCCAAATCAAAGTCCAAAAGTTCCTTTGTGATCAAATGTGTGGAAATGAGAATGGTCATTTGTGATATAAATAGGGTTTGATGTAAACATGACAATCCAACTATTATTTGGGAAACAACTGGCTTGTTTTCCCATTTTCCAACCACCAAACAACTAAATTTATGTGGAAAAAGTAAATCGGATTAATCTCGTACGCAACCATAACGTTGAAGCATCAAAATGAAAAAATTTGACGAAGATCATGATTTTAAACCACTTTCACTCTTGATAACCCTTTGCAACTCTGGTATGGGGACTTAAATAACATCAATACGGAGGTGACAAACTCACTTACGAATGTCGTTGAAGGTGGATATTCTGATTTTACAGCGAAACAAAATTATAATTCCACCATAACATGGTAAAGAAACAATCAAATTTGAAAAACACTTGTTCAAACATCACTTGTTCGATATGCATATTTAAAAGATATAAAAACATTAATCATAGAAATAGAAAGTTGTCATAGAAAATTTTCAACCTACGTGCCAAACGACCCCTAGAAAGTGTAGGGAAGGAAAATGGGGAAAGAGGGGCGGTGGAAAGAAATCAAATCCGTGGTGGACCCGGAGAGTGTTAGATTTTCTCCATTCCCAGGTGTGGGTCCCATACCTCATTTAATAATGCCCCACTTCATTTAATACCGATTGATTGATTGAACTTATTTCGAACCAATGAATTTAACCGTATATGATTTAACTACTTCAACTGTAATCGAACGGTGATCCGATTTCTCCACCAAAAGTCATATATCACTTCTTATATCGAGAAAGGGATTCACGATATGAGTGAAATTGAGAATTTAAAAAAAGCATGAATTTAGAAATCAACGTTCCCCTCTTCTTAAAACAATGTATATCCTCCACACTTAACCGACATTTAGTGATTATGAATGATAATTTGAATTCGATATGTTTGAATCAATATGATAAGTATGAAGCAAACTTGCGTTGTCCTTACCCCGATATGAAACTCGTAATAATGTATATTAAATACGATAAATTTTATCTTATGCCTCAATCGTATATATTTGTTCGTATACACATTGATAGAAAAACATATGTATAAGCCCTGCCAAGTGTTACCATATCCGACCGATCTTGACCTACTCGGGCAAGTTTGGATTACCCGATTTAACTGGTCGAACCGAGTCGGCAGTGCGTACGAATTTTGGAACTGCCGGAAAAGATAAATACCGAAAATTCGAAAAACATGCACACGTCCACTGCTTCTCTCTCCCTCTGTCAAAAATGGTGGAGCTCTGCTCGAAAGTCGAAACAAACGTTTCCCATCATCTCTGGTTCTCCTCCTCTGTAAGAAAAGTCTGAACAGCAGTAACTAACCGCCACGGATAACCTCTCCATTTTCATTTTCAGCTACCTTTGCTTCGCATCCTGGTTTTGCTGCACACTTCCCGCTGTTTTTTTTGTTGGTTTCCGTTCTTCTGCCGCCGTAGTGGAGTAGTAGCGGCAGCTGTTTGGAGCTGTTCGATTTTTATCTCGAGATCTGAGAAATAGGTTGTATCAACCAACGGAAGAGCTAAGGTTTTTCGTGTACATGAAAGCTGAGTCCGTTCGGAAGTGGCTTCCGATGATCCAATTCAACTGTTAGTCGTCTGGTTTGATTGCTTTTAGCGGCGGGGAGGGGCTGGGTGGTGGTGGAGGGAGGGAGGGCTCTGCTTCAAATGTGCTTCAATTTCTTGAACTAACAGCTCGTACTACTGCTACTACAATAGTTAGTTGCTTCTCGGTTTCGTTCTGTTGCTTAATTAGGGTTTGGGTTGGAGTTTGTTTGGTTTTTGGGTGGTGGTTTCACTGAAGAATGAGGCTCCCTTCCCCTGGGATGAATCAGCAGGCTCAGGATGGTAGGGTTTTGAATTTTTTATCATTCCTTAATTTGAATTTTTACTGTTTTTATCCGAACTTGAGAGTCTGAATTGTGATCCTCTCTGTTTTGTCGTCATAGGTGGTGATAGCAAGTGTTTGAATTCTGAGCTGTGGCATGCGTGCGCCGGACCTCTGGTGTCTCTGCCCAATCTGGGTAGTCGAGTTGTCTACTTTCCGCAAGGTCACAGTGAACAGGTCAGTTTCACAATTTGTTCTATGTTCATCCTCCCTTGTTCAGATATATGATGCATTTCAGCGGGTTATTGGGTACTCCGGATAATCCTTGAAGTGAATATGTTTCTCATGGGGTTCAAAGATGTGGACAACCGTTTCAACCCAATTCTGAGTTTTTGAGAATTGGCCTATATAGCATTCCTTAACAAAAGAGTGATTTCCTTACGAGTTCCAACTATGAGTTCATCAATGATAACGTATGCAGGTTGCTGCTTCAACTAACAAGGAAGTAGATGCTCAGATTCCCAACTATCCTAGCCTACCACCACAACTTATATGCCAGCTTCACAATGTCACTATGCATGTGAGTGCACTTATTTATGCTGTACTTTTTTTATCACGTTTTGATGGACCATAATCTTGTTGCTGAGGTTTGGATGATTCTAAGTCCAGTCAGATGTCGAGACAGAAGAAGTCTATGCTCAAATGACATTGCAACCCCTGAGTCCGGTACTTGTTCTTTTCATGTGCTTTGATTTGTTTTCGATTAATTTTGTCTTTTGGTTTCTCCTCTGCAACTTGATGGCCTGATAAAGAGCCTTGTTCTCAGCAAGAGCAAAAGGAAGTTTATCTTCTTCCAGCAGAGTTGGGTGCTCCCAGCAAACAACCAACCAACTACTTCTGTAAGACACTGACTGCAAGTGACACCAGTACTCATGGAGGATTTTCTGTTCCTCGTCGGGCTGCTGAAAAAGTCTTTCCACCTCTTGTAGGTCACTTTTCTCTTTTACTTGTCAAGAAGTGGCGTTCTAATGTTTTTTCTGTTGATTGCTGATTTCTACCACTTGGCTTTGTAGGATTACTCTCAGACACCTCCTTGTCAGGAACTTATTGCAAGAGATCTTCATGATAATGAGTGGAAATTCAAACATATTTTTCGAGGTTAGTTTTGTTGAAAAAACTTGCAAACAATGCAGTGAAAACATTTTGCGTCCTTTTGAACTAGGTAGAATTTTAGGATTTTATATGTTAGGTTGTTGAGAGTCTACAATGGGTGATTATCATACTGAACATTTGTATTCTACAATTCTAATTACATGAGTTGACAAAGCTTACAACGGGATTGGAGAATTTATCCTCAATGTGTTTATCTTTCAGGGCAGCCAAAAAGACATCTGCTTACAACAGGATGGAGTGTGTTCGTCAGTGCAAAGAGGCTGGTTGCTGGTGATTCTGTCATTTTCATCTGGTAGGGATGATTTCCATTTCCACTGTTCTGTTTTTTATGTTAGCCTCTAGAGAATGCCGGCTGGAAGAGCAAATTTGCTAGTTTCTATCATATTGCTCTTCTGATATCTTGTTTTTGCATATATGATCACATGCATTGTATCTGTCATGCATGCTGTTGGACCATTTATTATTATTATTATTATTGAAGCTTATGTTGATTCTCTAGCCTATATTCTGTCCTTGAGTCAATGACTGGTTTCGTTGCTGTTTATTTAAAGTCTGTAAACTTTGAATGCCGATAGGATGTTATTTATCGACCACAGTGCATGCAGCTGATAATAATGTGTCTTAGTGATCTTGTCTTGGTGTCATCCTACACCAGATTTGCTGATCTAAATGTGGCCTTTATCAGGACTGAAAAGAACCAGATGCTCCTGGGAATTCGACGTGCTAATCGCCCCCAAACTGTCATGCCTTCTTCTGTTTTATCTAGTAATAGCATGCACATTGGTCTGCTTGCAGCAGCAGCTCACGCAGCAGCTACTAATAGTCGTTTCACAATATTCTTTAATCCAAGGTGACAAGTCTGCATATCTTTATTGAATTATATTAGATGTTTTCTTGCCGCCTGTACTGATTCAGCTAATTGTGTTACTCAATTTTAGAGCTAGTCCTTCCGAGTTTGTTATTCCACTGGCCAAGTATGTTAAAGCAGTCTACCACACTCGGGTCTCTGTTGGCATGCGCTTTAGAATGCTGTTTGAGACAGAAGAGTCAAGTGTACGTCGGTAAGGCCGGCCATTTTCATTCTATTCTTCATTTACATCATTCTTAATCAACTGGATGGCTCTCCCTGTCTATATAAGATCTTATTTTAACTGTATTGCTTACTGTAAATGCAGACATTCTCATTCTTCTTTCTGCATTCTGCCTATTCTTGTTGAGCAATACATATAAAGTTTTTGTTTCTGTATTCCTTTTGATGTCCTGTTTGTCTTAGTATATGATGGTTGCTGATTGGCTACATTTCTTTCCAGATACATGGGCACTATTACTGGAATTAGTGATCTAGATCCTGTTCGTTGGCAAAATTCACATTGGCGTTCAGTTAAGGTTATGCTCGAATGTTGTGCTCTTTTCAGTAGTATTTTATCAGGGGAGGATTATTTGAGTAGTCTGCACTTTTTTCCTGTATGTTGAACTCATTGTTCATTGTATAGGTTGGTTGGGATGAATCCACTGCGGGGGAGAGGCAGCCACGAGTCTCCTTGTGGGAGATTGAACCATTAACAACATTTCCTATGTATCCATCACCATTCCCTATGAGACTGAAGCGACCTTGGCCCTCTGGCATGCCATCCTTCGGTATGCTCTTGTGGATTGTTCAAATTATTGAAAGCTTGGTGATATGTGGATCTGAATCTGATGCCTGATCACCAATATTTCTTGACCTATTTATTTAGGTCTGAAAGATAGTGATTTGAGCATCAATGCTCAATTGATGTGGCTTCAAGGACTCGGGGACCAGGGAATACAGTCTATGAACTTTCAGGGCTTTGGCGTTAATCCGTGGCTTCAACCAAGGCTTGATACATCTATTCAGGCTTTGCAACCTGATGTCTATCAGGCAATGGCGGCTGCTGCCCTTCAGGAAATGCGAGCTGTGGAATCATCCAAATTAGGTTCGCAATCACTTTTGCAATTCCAGGCGTCACAAATTGTATCTAACGACCCTACTGCTCTACTCCAGAGAGAGATGTTACAGCCCCCGTCCAATCTTCAGCATGCGTTCCTTGAGAACTTCCAAGAAAACCAAGCCATGCCTCAGGCACAGCTTCTGCAGCACCATCCCGTGTATAATGATCAACAGCAACGCCAGAAGTTGCCACAAGAGTCTCAGCTTCAGTCACGGCAGGTTCAGCAAACTCAGCAACCGCATCAACTCCCTTCTCAGCATCAGACGTCTAATGTTGTGTCATCTCCGTCTCATCTCACATCTGTCAACCCGCCTCAATCTGCATCTCTGCAATCCCAGCAGCTGGCTTTTTCTGTGCCTGTAGTAAATCCTGTTGCCACAGGTGATATTTCTTCGATGCATGGTGTGATGGGCTCAATGATAAGAGATGGAGCACCTAACATGTTTAATGGGAATGGGTCCAATAGTGGAATCTCTTCCACATTGTTGTCTAAGCAAGTGGCCGATGGTCAACATTTTTCTTCTGAGTGTGTGCTGCCTAAGGTGGACCCTTTGTTGCAGTCAAATGCATCTGAACATGCTAGTTTGCTACCTCCATTTCCAGGAAGAGAGTATTCAGCAAACCAGGGTGCTATAGATCCGCAACATAACACGTTGTTTGGGGTTAACATCGATTCTTCATCCTATATGCTGCAGCATGGCATTGCAAATATGAGAAATATCGGCAGTGAAAGTGGCTCGTTGTCTATGCCATTTTCTTCTACTTACCCAAATGTTAATGGATGTGACCTTCCACTTAACTCAGATATGTCTACTTCAAGTTGTGTGGATGAATCGGGTTACTTGCAGTCTGCTGAGATTGTTGACCAAGTCAATCCACCAACAAGAACCTTTGTGAAGGTATGCATTTATCATGTCCATTTAAGTACGCTTGTGCATGCCCAAAATTAGTGACCGTCTCTTATACATAATTCTTGGAGACTAGTCTGATGTAATTTATTGTTCTTTTCACATGTAGAAATGTATAGGGCAACAGCGCACTTATTAAACGTTCGAGAGTGCTGAATTTACTGAATTCTAGTTTTGTTGGCCTCCCCTGTTTCCCTGTTTTGTAAAGCCTTTAGTTGCGTGATCCTATTATTACTTGAAAAAGGAAAGAAAGCCCGGCTTTTTCTTAGGTATACAGCTTCTAGATGTGACTGCACTGTGTTTATATTGCTTCAGATGAACGATTGTGGGTGGTTGTTTTATTTGTTAGTCACGAGGTCGAAGTTCATAATCAATTTCTGACTTTGTTATCCTGCTGTAGTCGAATTGTTCCAGTTCCACAGAGAGTTATCTGCAAAAAATTCAGAATTCAGTGTTCATTCTCGCGTATTGGTTCTTTTCTGCTTGCATCCATTGTATCATGTGACAAAGTGCTAGCTATTTGATTGACAGGTTCACAAATCGGGGTCCTTTGGGCGATCACTAGACATATCCACGTTCAGCAGTTATGATGAACTACGTGTCGAGCTAGCTCGGTTGTTTGGCCTTGAAGGCCAACTGGAGGACCCTCAGAGATCAGGCTGGCAGCTTGTATTTGTTGACCGGGAGAATGACGTTCTTCTCCTTGGCGACGACCCTTGGCAGTAAGTCCCGTTTCATTTATTTCGCCGTTCTTGGCTTCTTGTCCTGTGAAGCAGTCCCTTTTGGTGTTTGAAATTAACTGCATAAGAATTCCCCTCTTTTGAATTGCTAGAGTTCCAGTAGTTACTACATTTATTATGCCTTTGCTTGGTTCGACTCGATCTTGTGCGAAATCGGTGATAATTCGTAGGTCCTAGGATCTTACGGGTCGTTTGATTTTGTGATTTGGTTGAAATGATTTCAAATAGCAAGAGATTTAAAATTTCAAATATGCAAGTGATTTCATAAATAGCTCGTTTGTTTAGTGGAGTTTTGAGAATTAAAAGAGAAATTCTAATTTCGTAAATGACTGGTACACCCCCAACTTGTCACACTCTCTTAAACTCAACCAGACAAATTGGTCATTTGCTACTCAAATCACTTGAGATATGGCAGATCTCTTGTGCATTAAGAAATCACCTCCCAAATCGCTTTGGGGATCACAAGGTGATTTCAAATCTCATCTCATTTTCGTATTCAAACATGGTATTTCGACCAAATCACTCGGGTCCACGAAATCACTCTCCAAATCCACTCTAAATAAAATAAAAAACAAACAACCCCTTATTTCACGAGTCTATCTGTCTCCCGAGGAGTTTCGGTTTACAGGAATACGGTGGAACTTACATTCTCTACTCTGTTGTTGTTGCAGAGAATTTGTGAATAGTGTCTGGTACATTAAGATACTGTCACCAGCGGAAGTGCAGCAAATGGGGAAAGAAGGTCTCGGTTCCACGGCTTCCATCCCACCCCAAAAGAAGCTTCGCAACGCCACAATTGATGATTACTAGACCGAACACCATCAATCTCGAAAGTTGATGCATCCCGCCAAGGGTTCTCCGTCACCTCCAAGGTCAACAAATACCATTTCCCCCCTTCAGATTATGCAGACTTGGGCAATGCACCCTGTTTAACACGGCAATGTACCTTGCTAAAAACGTTTGTTCCATGTCGATAACTCTCCGGAAATTGCACTGTTGTAAAATGTAGCTGTAGTAGTGCCTTAACTGTTACAGAACTTGAGAGTGAATGGCACAGTGTAGGTAACTTCTGAAACTAAACACCAGCTGCTTGTCTATTCAATTCTCACTCGCAAGTTAGCAACCCACGTATCCGCAGAGGTGGAGAATGGAGATGATTTGGTTTTTGGTTCATCGAAATAAATTTGAAGTCAACCAAAACAAAAACTGAATCTGATGTCCGTTTGCGGTATGTGACTGGATTTGGATCCGATACTTTTGAATTGTCAATACACAAATGAAGAGCCTCACGTGTCACTAAATGATGATCCGTCGTATTTGACAACATTGTAGACACCAAGTCCAGTGAAAAGAGTTCATTCAATAGCTCCATATTCCAGTGATTATTTGAGTTAAGTCCCGACACCATATGAGGTACAATCCTACTCGTGAGTCAAGGAGTAGGGACCGAATGTGTCATCAGCAAAGAGAATATGTGAGACTTTCGAACAATGCCGATTAAGGTGGATTCCTTTGAACTGATTCGAGGCGATAGCGGAGTTTAAGAGGGAGATAAATCCTTCGTAGCAAATGGCAAAGAGAAGAGGTAAAAGAGGAACGATACACAGAGTCCGGCGAAAAGAGTTCATTTGATAGCTTCATGTTCCAACGATTATTTGAGTTAAGGCCCGACACCAGCTGAGGTATAGTCCTAGTCGTCGGTCGAGGAGTAGAGAGCGAATGTGTCATCAGCGAAGAGAATATGAGAGACTTCGGGGCAATGCCGATTAAGGCGGATTTCTTTCAACTGGTTCGAGGCGATGGCCGAGTGTATGAGGGAGATAAATCTTTCGTAGAAAATGGCAAAGAGAAGTAGTGAAAGAGGGAACGATATGAAACTTGAAATTCAAGATAAATCCGTACATCGAAAATATTTATTTATTTTTTTCAGTTGTTTTATTCTGGTTAACCAGGAATCAAACCAAAAAGACCGAAAACCGGTCGAGAGCCGACGTGCAAGTACAAAAAAAGAAGAATAAAATATTAAAAAATAAAAGGAAAAGAAATACCCGAAATTCGGAAACAGTACACACACGCCCACTGCTTCTCTCTCTCTCTCTCTCTCTCTCTCTCCCTCTGTCAAATTGTGCAACAGTGGAAGTGCTCTCTTCTCCTCTTCTTCTTCCTTCTTCCTCGAAACAACGCCTTTCCTATCTTTTGCTTCTCTGAAACCGAAAAAGCCTGAAAACATCTACTCAAAAACCGCCATAGAAACCTCTCCATTTTCCACCTCCGCTAGCTAGCTAGCTACTCATCCTGGTTTATGCTCCACGCTGTCCCCGCTTCTTACTTGCTTTTCCCGTCCAAGTCGTAGTGGAGTAGCAGCAGCTGCTCGAGATCTGAAGAAAATTGGCGGTTTCGACGAACCGGGTAGCTTGAAGAAGGAGAGAAGAGAGATCTGAAGAAGGTGTAGTATGGAGCTGAGTCCCTGCTGCTTCTCCCGGAAGTGGCTTCCGATGATTTGATTCAGCTTTTTTAGTTGTCTGGTTCTATTATTTCGGGGGGTAGGGCTGAGGCGGGGAGGGGGGAGGGCTCTGCTTCAAATGTGCTTCAGTTTCGGGAGCTAGCCTTATCTCCAACTGATAGCTGAGAGTAGAGAGAACTACTACCGCTGCTGCAATAGTTAGTTTTTTTCTTCTTCTGTTGGTTAATTAGGGTTTGGGGTTGAGTTTGTTTCGGTTTGTGAGTTGTGGTTTTACTGAAGAATGAGGCTCTCTTCCCCTGGGTTCAATCAGCAGGCTCAGGAAGGTAGGGGTTATGGTATTTCCTTTTACGAATGTTTTTATGTGAAAGCTTGAGAGATTGAATTGGGTTTGAAATGCTGTACTACGTATTATATTCTCTGTTTTCGTTGTCATAGGAGGTGATAACAAGTGTCTGAATTCTGAGCTGTGGCATGCATGCGCCGGACCTCTTGTCTCTTTGCCAACTCTTGGAACTCGAGTCGTTTACTTCCCGCAAGGTCATAGCGAACAGGTGGGTTTTCACATCTCTTCATCTCCATTTCATCGTTTGATGATCGCTGATTTAGCTTGTTTCTCTAATTGAGTGTTCAAAGGATGATTTCCCCTACCAGTTCCTAGGTCATTAATCAATGAACAATGGTTACTTATGCAGGTTGCAGCTTCAACTAACAAGGAAGTGGACGCTCATATTCCCAACTATCCCAGCCTACCACCGCAGCTTATATGCCAGCTTCACAATGTCACCATGCATGTGAGTGCGTTCACTTATTATACTGTGCTTTTGATTAAGTTGTGTTGTGTCGTAGTAATGATGTTGCTGACGTTTGAATGGTTCTAAGTGCAGTCAGATATCGAGACCGATGAAGTCTATGCTCAAATGACATTGCAACCCTTGAGTCCGGTACTCGTTTGATTTATTTTCGACGACTATCGGAGTTTCCTTTTCTCCTCTGAAACTTTGTGGCCTGACAAAGAGCCTTTTTTTCAGCAAGAGCAAAAGGAAGTTTATCTTTTGCCAGCAGAGTTAGGTGCTCCCAGCAAACAGCCGACCAACTACTTCTGTAAAACGTTGACTGCAAGTGACACTAGTACTCATGGGGGATTTTCTGTTCCTCGTCGTGCTGCTGAAAAAGTCTTTCCTCCTCTTGTAGGTCACTTGTTCTGTTTTTACTTGTTTTGTTGTTGTTATGTTTGTCAACTAGTGGGTATCTAATGTTGTTTGTTGCTGGCTGCTGGCTTCTACTGCTTGGCCTTGTAGGATTACTCTCAGACTCCTCCTTGTCAGGAACTTATTGCAAGAGATCTTCATGATAACGAGTGGAAATTCAGACATGTCTTTCGAGGTTAGTTTGTACCCCCAAAAAGATAAGTAACATTACTTTATAACAGATAAAAAGTCAGGAAGAGTTGCATGTGGTGAAAGCATTTCACGCCCTTTTGGAATTAGATAGAATTTTAGGATGTGATCTGGTTAAGGATTTGGAAAATTTGCAAAGGAGAATTATCATGGTTATTAGTTTTTATTATAGGGCATAGATATTCTATTACATCAGGGACACCGTTGTTGAATTTTATCATCAATGTTTATATTTTTCAGGGCAGCCGAAAAGGCATCTGCTTACAACAGGATGGAGCGTGTTTGTCAGTGCAAAGAGGCTTGTTGCTGGTGATTCTGTCATTTTCATCTGGTAGGGATGATTTTCATTCTCCACGGTGCTGCTTTTTTTTCAGTCTCTTCTAGAGATGCTGACTTGAAGTGCAATTTGCTAGTTTCTATCATATTGCTCCACTGAAGTCTCTTTATTATATAAATGCACTGTAATTGCTACTCACGCTGGCTAACCAACTTTTTTCAAGTCTACATTGATTTTCTCGTTTACATTCTGTCTGAGTCACTTGACGTTATCTATGTAACGTGCCAATACATTTTTTATGCTCTGGATATATCCACACTTGCTTATGGACCATTGTAATTTGTATATGCAGCTGATCTTGATGTCTTTCTTAGTAATCATGTACTGTATGTCATCCTGCATAAGATGTGCTGATCAAATTGTCCTTTATCAGGAATGAAAAGAACCAAATGCTCCTGGGAATTCGACATGCTAATCGCCCGCAAACTTTCATGCCTTCTTCTGTTTTATCAAGTGATAGCATGCACATTGGCTTGCTTGCAGCTGCAGCTCATGCAGCAGCTACCAACAGTCGTTTCACTATATTCTTTAACCCCAGGTGATAAGTCTGCATGTCTTTATGGACATATATTAAATGCGTTCTTGTAGCTTGTACTGATTGGGTGATCTGTGGTTCTCAATTCAGAGCTAGTCCTTCAGAGTTTGTTATTCCGCTGGCCAAGTATGTTAAAGCAGTCTACCACACACGGGTCTCTGTTGGCATGCGCTTTAGGATGCTGTTTGAGACAGAAGAGTCAAGTGTACGGAGGTAAGTGCAGGCACGGCCTCTTTGATTCTACTTATTTTTTCTGTGTCATTCTTAATTCTATTGGATTTCTTTCCGTGTCTGTATAAGATCTCATTTTAACAGCATGAATTCCCTTCACTTTAATGTCTTATTTTTTATGTATGACAAATGTCAGGAATAAATGGTACAGTGTTATCTTCCAGTATTATTAATATACGAGTAAAGGCTGTTCTGAGATTTCTCTTCAGATGTCGGTTATTCTTGGAATAAGAATTGAACTGTATTGCTTACTATTAATGCAGACATAATCATTGTCCTCTCTTAATTGTTTGTGCCTTTTCTTATTGAGCAAGTACAATGTTTTTCTTTGTTTGTTGCTTTTGGCGCCATATTTTCCTTAGTATAGGATAGTTGCTGATTAGCTGCATTTTTTTCCTCCAGATACATGGGTACCATTACTGGGATCAGTGATCTAGATCCTGTTCGTTGGCAAAATTCACATTGGCGTTCGGTTAAGGTTATGCTCGAATATTATGATATTTTCAGTAGCATTTTATCGGGGGGGGGGGGGGATTATTTTTTGAGTAGTCTGCACCTTTTTTCCTGGATGTTGAACCCATTGTTAATTGTATAGGTTGGTTGGGATGAATCTACTGCGGGGGAGAGGCAGCCACGAGTCTCCTTGTGGGAGATTGAACCATTAACAACATTTCCTATGTATCCATCACCATTCCCTATGAGATTGAAGCGACCTTGGCCATCTGGCATGCCATCCTTTGGTATGCTCTTGTAGATTGTTCAAGTTGTAGGAAAATTGTTGAAATGTGGATCTGATTCTGATCCTCGACTACCAATATTTGTTTATTTAGGTCTCAAGGATAGGGATTTTAATATAAATTCTCAATTGATGTGGCTTCAAGGACTCGGGGATCAGGGAATGCAATCTATGAACTTCCAGGGCTTTGGCGTTAATCCGTGGCTTCAGCCAAGGCTTGATGCTTCTATTCAGGCTTTGCAACCTGATGTTTACCAGGCAATGGCGGCCGCTGCCCTTCAGGAAATGCGGGCTGTGGAATCTTCTAAATTAGGTTCTCAATCGGTTATGCAGTTCCAGCCGTCACAGATTGTATCTAATGACCCTGGTGCTTTGCTCCAGAGAGAGATGTTACAGCCTTCTTCCAATCTTCAGCACGCTTTTCTTCAGAACTTCCAAGAAAGCCAAGCTTCGACTCAGGCACAGCTTATACACCAACAATTGCAGCGCCATCCCATGTATAATGATCTGCAGCAACAACAGAAGCAACCTCAACATCCTCCACCTCAGTCACGACAGGTTCAACAACCTCAGCAACAGCACCAACCCTCTTCTCAGCATCAACCCTCTCCTCAGCATCAACCCTCTTCTCAGCATCAACCCTCTCCTCAGCATCAACCCTCTTCTCAGCATCAACCCTCTCCTCAGCATCAGATCTCTTCTCAGCATCAACCCTCTTCTCAGCACCAGACCTCCAATGTTGTGTCATCTTTGTCCCATCACACATCGGCTAACCCGTCTCAATCTGCATCTCTGCAATCCCAGCAGCCAGCTTTTTCTGAGCCTGTAGTAAATCCTGTTGCTGCAGGTAATGTTTCCTCGATGCACAGTGTGATGGGTTCAATGATGAGAGATGGAGCATCCAACAATATGTTTAATCTGAACGGGTCAAATGGTGGTGGAATCTCTTCTACATTGTTGTCTAGGCAAGTGGCAGATGGTCAACGATTTTCTCCCGGTATTGCAGATTGCACACTGCCCAAGGTGGATGCTTTGTCACAGTCAAATGCATCTGAGCATGCTACTTTGTTACCTCCATTTCCAGGCAGGGAGTATTCAGCATACCAGGGTACTACAGATCAACAAAATAACACCTTATTTGGGATTAACATTGATTCTTCATCCTATATGCTCCAGCATGGCATGGGACATATGAGAAGTATTGGCAATGGAAGTGACCGATTGTCTATGCCATTCGCTTCTGCTTATCCGAATGCTAATGGGAGTGAGCTTCCACTTAACTCGGATATGACTACTTCAAGTTGTGTGGATGAATCGGGTTACTTGCAGTCTTCTGAAAATGTCGACCAAGTCAATCCACCAACAAGAACCTTTGTGAAGGTATGCATTTATTATGTCCTTTAAGTATGCTTGTGCATGCCGAAATTGGCAACTTACTGGCTCTTGTAGATAATTCTTATTCACTTACTAGTAAAACCTTGAGACTGCTTAAGTTACTGAATACTGACTTTCCTTGCATCCCCTGTTTCTCTGTCTTCTCATCTTTAGCTTAAAACCGATCTGTAACGGCAAAGTGTTTGCTTGCTGTAAACCACCAATATCATAAGAAAACAGAAATAAAGCCATCTCAAATTCACCGGCTTTTATGTTGCTTCAGATGAACGGTGGTAGAAACTAGTTATATTTGTCATTCATGAGGTCTTCGTTCATAATCGCTCTCTCTCTGACTTTGATATCCTGCTGTAGTTGTTTTCTTCCATTTTGTATATTGTTCCGCAGTTAGTTATCTGTTTGTTTTTCATGTTTGTGTTCCTCTTTCGCTTGCGTGTTGACAGGTTCACAAAACGGGGTCCTTTGGGCGATCGCTAGACATATCGACGTTCAGCAGCTATGATGAACTGCGTGTCGAGCTAGCTCGGTTGTTTGGGCTTGAAGGCCAACTGGAGGACCCTCAGAGATCAGGCTGGCAGCTTGTATTTGTTGACCGGGAGAATGACGTTCTTCTCCTTGGCGACGACCCTTGGCAGTGAGAATTCCTGCATAACTGTCTTTGTTATGCCTTTACTTGGTTCTACTCCGTTTTGCACAAAATCCATGATAACTCGCAGGGTATAGGATCGTGTAGTTCGTGAATTCGCAGTTCATATTCTCTACTCTTGTCGTTGCAGGGAATTTGTGAATAACGTCTGGTACATAAAGATACTGTCACCAGTCGAAGTGCAGCAAATGGGGAAGGAAGGTCTCAGTTCCGTGGCTTCAATCCCACCCCAGAAGAAGCTCCGGAATGCCAACATTGACGATTACTAGACCCAAAACCATTGATCGAAAGCTCAAAAGATTCTCCCCGGCATAGTCAAGGTCAACAAATACCGTTTTTTCCCTGTAAGATGATGGGAAACTAGGCAAATAGTAATGCTCCTTTTTTCGTACATTCTTCTTTTTTAACACGGCAATGTACCTTGCGAAAGACGATTACTCCCTCCCGAATCGCAGTGCTGTAAAGTGTAGTAATATACAGGCAGGCTTGTCTGCTTGACAAAACGACACTGAAGGTAAATTATGAAATATGAAGAATATGAACATTTTGTTGTTGTAACCACCAGTCTTTTCTCTTAAATCGACGCGGAAGGTAACCTCGAAGACTGCTGCATTGATCGAACTCGGGTTAACCCAACCACCAGTCTTATTCAGTGGTTGTCACATACAGCCAAAATAAAAACTGGTAACTTAATTGAGTCTCTATTTATTCGTGATTCTTTCCCAACTTCCTGCACTAGCTACCTTTCTGTATCCACTTTTGGGTACTTTCTGATCAAGAATGGTTGATGATTCAATTTTTCTATATCAATTCAAAACTCCTTTCACCAACTGCACCTTTGTTAACCCAAATTTTCTCAATGGCATCATCGGCCACCGAATACTCGCCTCTGCTCTCGAGGCTGCACAGCTCTAACTCTGGTTTTACTCAGCTGTCCTCTGATGCCATTGAGGAGCTGCTGGAGCAGAGGCAGGTTACTACCTCGATGACCTTCCGGTGGTGGGTCTGGCTTTTTGCTTGGGAGTCAAAGCAGCTCTGGCTGCTATCGTGGGCGGCTATTGTGGTTTCCGTGTTCAACTACATGCTCAGCTTTGTGACCCTCATGTTCATTGGCCATCTGGGTTCCTTAGAGCTTGCTGGTGCCTCCATTGCTACGGTTGGAATTCAAGGCCTTGCCTATGGCATCATGGTAATTTACTGTACTCTACTATTCAAACCTGTATAAACCTGTCTCTACCTTGGATAAGAAATGACGGTAATGGTTCATGGTGACTCGACCGGTCCATGACCCGTAACTCGATCGACCTGTTAACCAAACATCTCTTTTATAATAGCTTGGGATGGCAAGTGCAGTGCAGACAGTATGTGGGCAAGCCTACGGAGCCAAACGGTACTCAGCAATGGGGATCATCTGCCAAAGAGCAGTCCTCCTTCATCTCATAGCAGCAACCTTCCTCTCCTTCCTCTACGTCTTCTCCGGCCCAGTGCTCCGCTCCATAGGCCAATCGACCACCATATCGAACCAAGGCCAAGTCTTCGCAAGGGGGCTCATCCCTCAGCTGTACGCATTCGCAGTTAGCTGCCCGCTCCAGAGGTTCCTCCAGGCGCAGAACATCGTTAACCCGTTAGCATACATGGCGGTCGGAGTGTTCTTCTTGCACACATTGCTCACTTGGCTAGCCGTTGAGGTCTTGGAACTTGACATCCTTGGTGCGGCATTGACCCTGAGCTTCTCGTGGTGGGTTTTGGTTGCGTTGAATGCTGGCTACATTTTTTGGAGCCCTAGTTGTAAGGAGACTTGGACCGGGTTCTCGACTGTTGCTCTTAGAGGGATTTGGCCTTACTTCAAGCTCACTCTTGCTTCTGCTGTCATGCTTTGGTAGGGCTCCAAAGCATGTTCATTAAAATGAGCATCATCCAACTCGGTTTGACAGCCTTACCGATCGCAATCGGTCCGAGTTTTGACTCCTCTTTGGTTAGGCTAATTGTGTGGTTTTTCTTTTCTTTTCCAATAGCTTGGAAGTTTGGTACAACCAAGGGTTGGTTCTTATATCAGGTCTTCTATCCAATCCAACCATTGCCTTGGATTCCATCTCTATTTGGTAATATTTTTCCCTATAAAAATAACTATTATACCCTCATATCATATCAATCATGATCAATAGTGGTTATACCAGATTCTTCCATTTTTCGAAAAATCTATGAGCTTAGCACTAGTGTCTTATAAAGTTTCTCTCGTCATCGATTTGCTTTTCATAAAACCCTTATCGTATTAATAACTAATACAATGAGAGTTATTTAGCAAAATAGTAAATAAATCGTTTTCTTAAGGACATATTAGTCCAGTTACATTAAAATACTGATTGCGCGAAGTGAAATACAAACACAAACGGTATATAACCTCACCCCAACCAAATCAAAAATATAATGGCAATCTGTTTTTGCAGCATGTACTACTTGAACTGGGACATACAGTTCATGTTGGGGCTCAGTGCAGCTGCAAGGTGATCAGCCCTCATCCTTTTACTCGATTGAACTCGTTTTTTTTGTCGAAAGTGAACCCGTTTCAACCGTAATTTTTTTTGGTGCAGCATTCGGGTGAGCAACGAGCTAGGAGCAGGGCATCCGAATGTGGCGAAGCTATCGGTAGGGGTGGTGAACGGTAGCAGTATCGCGATCAGCTCGGTGTTCAGTGCTGCGGTGTTGATATGCAGAGTCGGGTTGAGCAAGTTATTCACTAGTGACTCGGAGGTTATGGAGGCGGTCTCGGACCTAACGCCTTTACTATCCATCTCTGTTTTCCTCAATGGCATTCAACCCATTCTTTCTGGTAAAAGAAAAATTCCTTAACTTTCACCTCAGTTATTTTAGTCAAATCCTGAAGCTATAAGGATTTCCCTTGGTCAAACTTTTCACTCTTATAGTGAAAAAAATAGTAATGACCCCATATTCACTATAGGGGTAGTATCGGAAAACCCGAATCGCACGAGGATCGATGAAACCGAGCGGCAGTTACACTGTTTAGTTTCTTGTGTCGTTTCATCAAGAAGAAATTTCAAAATTGCGTCGAGACATAATATTTCTTCGAACATTTTTCCACAATTGAATTATCTCGTTGTAATTATTTGAGTGTCTAGGAGTGGCGATCGGGAGCGGATGGCAAGGAGTGGTGGCATATGTGAACTTGGCAACATACTACATCATCGGGCTTCCGGTTGGATGTGCTCTTGGCTTCAAAACCTCCTTGGGAGTTGCGGTAAGTCGATTCATACTCGTTGGAGGAGAATAAACCCTTTACAAAATAGTATCGTATCGTTTCGTGATATATTAATTTTGATTTTCTTTTTGAACAGGGAATATGGTGGGGAATGATAGTAGGAGTTGTTTTGCAGACAGTGACACTGATTGTCATCACTGCAAGAACCAACTGGGATGCTGAGGTTCTTATCTCTACTTACTTACCATATCTTCATTGTCATCTGTACAATTTTTCTAAATTACATTTGCCAAATGATGTTTGTTGTAATTTGTAGGTGAGAAAAGCGGTCGAAAGGCTGAAAAACTCGGCGAATGAGAACTTGAACCTGGTGGAAGTCTAATTTCTTCGTTGTTAATGGATCAATCGTGGATACCAACGAGTGCAATGATCTATTTGACCGGTTGAACTGATCGATTTGTGTACATTTTTAACAGGTCAAATACTAATAGGTTACGTAAGTTTGGTTGTTGGTCATGTAATAGTTTCAGAACTTCTAAATGTTACGTATCGATTTCAAATTTTATAATTTGAGAACACTTTGATGGATCTTATTTAAAGTTGGCAACATCCTGACCCGACTCGATGAACCCACCTGCCCAGCCCAACCTAGTACGACTAGTGACCTGATTCATAAAAAAGTTCACAACCCGTAATCCGATGCAATGGCGGGCTGGGCGAGTCACGGGGTCGGGTTAGTGGAAATGAATTTTTTTATACCGATAACATGCATGGTACATAGTTACGAGATGAATTATATACTTCATCCTATTTAACGTTACATGTTTACAAAAGCATGGATTTTTGTTTCCCTAATATTTCAAGAATTTGAATCTATTCCGATAAAAATTCAGATCCAATCTCCCTCTCCTTCGAACATTTTCCGGCAGGTGGTTGCCGTCGACGTAGCTCCGCATTCTCCCTTTCCCGGCGGCCATTCCTGGCTGGTATTTCCTCCTCTTTCCGGCCGCACAGAGACCCGGAAAGATTCAGAGGTCAGCTGGCTTCTTCCTGAAACATTTGACGTGAAAAGTTGCTCTTTGCGTTTATTATTCATGTCTAAGCTTTCCTACGACCCCACAAGGAAGGGGTATCATTTTGATTTCGAGCATTTTTTTCGCCTTCCCGTGAAGTTAACAATGGCGTCCTTTTTCATGATTCTTCATCATGTTAAAAAAGAACACTTTTTGTTAACCCTTTCCTTTTGTTTAATCGATTTGTACAATGCCGTTGTTAATGAATCCAGGAAGGGTTGCTATGAATCCAAGAACAGGATTATGATCCTATATTTGATCTCATGTTGGGTCATATGATCGTGATTTTTTATATGTTTGATTGTATATCAAATGGTGGATTAGAACACCATGGTCCAAGTTGTTTGACAATGGTGGATAATAACTGTGGCTTTATTATCCTTGGCAGCAGCAGCGCACGAACTTGGTTTGTTTGGATGTGATTAAAACTGATGAAGGGACAGATTTATGAAGAAAGTTAAAGAAGAGAGCAGAGATGGTAGGGAGCCAATCTGCAGAATCCAGTGGGAACGAGGACCAGATACTGGTCCGCGAGTTCTGCGCAAATGGAGCTTGCATGAAAACAGATTTGTTAGAAGCTAAGCTTGATGATGGAAATATACAGGAGGCCGAGTCTTCTCTACGGGAGGGGTTGTCCCTCAACCTCGAGGTTCAGCACATTCTTCAACTTCAATATGATCATATGGACTTTATGTAGACACAATCCTCTATCATCATTGTTGAATGCATTAGGCAATGAGAAGGATCAATTTTGTCTTTCGAGTTAAGTGAAAATGCATGATTGTGGGTTCTAGAAGACCATAGATAGAAACAAGATGTTGAATCATGATGACAGATAAAGGGACAGATATACGGGATGTTAGTATTTGACTGTTGAAGTGGAATTACTGTTGAGGAATGCCTTCAGTGATAGTAGTATTATTTTGTCAAATTTTGCAGGAAGCAAGAGCCCTTCTTGGGAGGTTGGAATATCAGCGAGGGCATGTCGAAAGTGCTCTTCGCGTTTTCGAAGGCATTGATCTCCAAGCTGCGACAGAGAGATTGCAGGCATCCATTGCTGACAAAAATGCTCGTAAAACTTCCCAGTCAAGTGGCTCACAACATGCTGCTAGCCTCGTGCTTGAAGGAATATACTTAAAAGCCAAGTCTTTACAAAAGCTTGGACGATCATACGGTATATTTTGAAAGATTGTCCGCCCTGATGGTTTACTTCTTTGTCTTCAGGGGATATGCCATCTTTTTCCTCCACTAGACATTTCCTTCATTTTCTTTCATTTATTTTGCAGACGCTGCTAAAGAGTGTAAAAGTGTGCTTGATGCAGTGGAGAACATATTCCAGCAGGGCATATCTGATGTACAAGTAGACAGTAGGTTGCAAGACACAGTTAGTCAAGCAGTGGAGCTACTTCCAGAGCTTTGGAAGCAGGCTGGTTATTTTCCTGAAGCCATAGCTGCTTATAGAAGAGCTCTTCTAAGCTCGTGGAATCTCGAGAATGACTGTTGTGCAAGGATCCAGAAAGCATTTGCAGTGTTTTTGTTGCATAGTGGAGTGGAGGCTTCAGCTCCCAGTTTAGCATCTCAACCTGAGGGTTCCTATGTACCTAAGCATAACCTGGAAGAGGCCATTTTGCTTTTGCTGATTCTAGTCAGGAAGTTTAGCCTCGGTAAGACGACATGGGACCCTTCAGTTCTGGAGCATCTCAGCTTTGCATTATCCATATGTAGTCAAACTTGTGTTTTAGGGAAGGAACTTGAAGTGACCATGCCCGGTGTGATCCATCGTGCTGATCGTTGGAAAATTTTAGCTCTTTGTTACAGTGGAGGAGGACAAAACCAAGCTGCTCTAAACCTACTGAGGAAGTCTCTTCACAAACACGAAAGACCTGATGACCTGATATCCCTGCTACTGGCCTCTAAAATCTGCACTGAGGATTCTAATCTTGCTGCAGAAGGAGTGGGGTATGCGCAAAGAGCCTTTGTTAAGGCAAAGGCTACTGATGAGCACATGATTGGTGTGGCTGTCCATATGATGGGTCTTTGCTTGGCAAAACAATCAAAAATTTCTTCCTCCGATTTCGAAAGGTCGCGCCTGATGTCTGAAGCCTTGAAATCTTTAGAGGCTGCATTTTCCTTGCAGCCCAACAATATAGATTTAATATTCGATCTAGGTGTTCACTATGCAGAGCAACGGAATCTCTGTGTTGCTCTGCGTTATGCCAAGCAATATCTCGATGCAACTGGTGGCTCCATGTTAAAAGGTTGGAGGTTTCTTGCTCTGGTTTTATCTGCCCAGCAGCGATTCCCGGAGGCTGCAGTTGTTATTGATGCTGCTCTGGACGAGACTGCGAAATGGGAGCAAGGACCATTGCTCAGGTTGAAAGCTAAACTCAAGGTTGCAGTGTCTCTACCTTCAGAAGCTGTCGATACTTACCGTTATCTGCTTGCTTTGATCCAAGCTCAAAGGAAGTCCTTTGGTCCCGTCATTACTGTCTCTCAGGTAAGCAAAAATTTGAAAAACCGGTTATATCTCATAACATCTGTTTTCGAAATCAGTAATGATCTCGGAAAATGTGTCATCCTTTGGCAGGCTGAGAATGACAAGGTCAATGAATACGAAGTTTGGCATGGTCTTTCTGATCTGTATTCCAGACTTTCTCAGTGGGAGGATGCTGAGGTATGTCTAGATAAAGCAAGAGAACTGAAAAAGTATTCCTCGGAGTTGCTTCAAACACAAGGCAAGAACTAGCTATTCAGAATCATTATAAAGATCACTCCTTTCTTCCGTTGATTATGTAACTGGAAACATGTCCCCTTTTTTTCCAGGTATGATGCTTGAAGCCCGTGGGGAATTACGAGACGCTCTATGCTCTTATGTCTGTGGCCATTTGACGGAGCCATCGTATGTTCCTGTGATTATATTGGGTGCCTCCTTGTTATCCAAGACTGGTTCGGAATCATCATTACCGATAGCAAGAAGCATACTCTCTGATGCTTTGAGGGTGGAGCCAACGAACAGGAAAGCGTGGTATTACTTAGGCATTGTCCATAGAGACGATGGACGTACAGCTGATGCTGCTGACTGCTTCCAAGCTGCTTCCATTCTCGAGGATACCGATCCAATCGAAAGTTTCGCATCTGTCTATTGATTAAAGGAACCATTCATCTCTACTTGACAGAATGGTAATGCTTAACTGCCATTTGTCTGTTTTGCTGCTGCTGAGTTCATCAACCTGATACAAAACCCTCATACGATGCCCACACACCTCGTTCTCGTTCTGAAGTTTGTTCGGAATTGATGCCGATATTCGAAGTGTGTGGTGAGTTTGTTGAAAGGAAGAATGTATGTATGATGGCCCTCTTGGTTTTGCTTTGTAAATGTATGTTGTTTCTTTAGCCTTAGAGATAGTGTGTAGCAATGTACATTGTTTTTTTTTTTTGTTTCTTCTCACTCAAATTATTAAAATGCGACAATTTTCCACTATTTATATTAAAAATTCAAAATGTACAAGTCCCTAACTAAGGGAAAAACTCACTCGTAGATTTAATAAATATGTAATGAACAATCATATTGAACTGGTTCGAGCTAGCCTCTAGTAACCGTGTAATGCATCTAGCTATTTAGAGCTAATTTTAACTTATTTCTAATCAATGAAGTATCGCTGCTATACTTATTCAACCTTCATTAAACTATTTATCAAGTACTTAAATTTCCAACATTACGAAAAAATGTCACAACCAACCTTTTAAATAAATTTTGATTGATATAAATAGTTACACCGAGTTAATGGTTATTATTGGTATGTAATTTTTATTTAGTATGTTGACCAAATTTATGCTCCTATTTAGCCCCTTTATCCACATTAATCGATAATTATTGCTAAATTATTTACTAAAAACAATTAAATTAACCATTAATAGATTTTCTCGATATTATAATTTAAAGTACAAAAGCACTCACTCGTAGCCTCAATGAACAATCATATCGCTACCATGCAGGAGTTGTACACTAGCTATCGTGAGATTTTTTTAGCTACTTAGTTCCAACTTTGTTAAGTATCAATCAATCAAGTTTGTCATGTTTATTCGGCCTTCATTGATCTACTTATCAAGTACTTAAATTTTTAACATTACGAAAAATGTTGCAAAATACCATAACCAAGTTTTAAGCAACTAATGTTTTTAAATTCCCCGTGTTTCTTTTGATCCAAGTGATATTGAATTATTTTACTTTAGTTCCAAGTAACGCAAAATCAAGCATTTTACTGAATTCACGTCTTTTTCCTTCAAATTAAAGTTGTGAAAATAGATGGTTTTGTATGTGAACATGAAGAAAATAAAATCATGTTAAAATTATGTGTCAAAACTTATAATAAATTATCAATTTCTTTATTTTTATTCTCGAAATTCCTAATTTTTGTTTCTGAATAAATTTTCATTCATAAATATAATTACACTGATTATTATCGGTATGTGTTTTATAATTAGCATGTTGACCAAATTCGTGCTCTTTTTTAGACCATTGATCCACATTAATCGATAACTATCGCTAAATAATTTACGAAAGAAATCAATTAACCATTAATGCGCGATATCGCTGCCCGTAATTAAATATATACAATGTGTACGTAAGCGCCGCCATCCGTTAGCGGGAAACATTTTGAGTTAAGGAAATCTTCAACTTTTTTCAGATCCTGTTCATGCCCTTATTTGATTCCGCAAGCCGTAAAACACCTAAAATGCATCAAAGCATGCAACACAATATAAACCAACACTAGAGGAGGGGGAACAAAACATGTACATCCAACAACTCAAAACACAACCAGACATGTCGCATCAAACGTCGTTTAAAAAAACCATAACAATTAGATATATCAAATCATCCCACACTTAAATATGTCTTTTAAATTGTATTTATAATTTTTTTTTTGTAAATTTAAGCGACATTTTGGAGTATGTAGGATTTGTCCTAAGTTAATGACAAATTTGCTAATTACCATATCTTATTTAAAATGAAAAGAAAAGAAAACAACCATTCTCTCACAAAATCCAACATCCAAAGCCACCCTGTAATTCAAAACATTTCAATTCCAAACTAGGTACATTAAGGACTACATAGGAGCCCTTAAACAAGTGTACTAATTAGTGTCTACCGTTTCCAAGTTGCGGTGTGTTGATCGAACCTAAGCTCCTCCGTCGGCCAGTAGAGTAAATCTTGTTTTAAGGTTACGATTTGAGGCTTCCCTTCTAAGTTGACGGTCTTCATTCTGATAAACTCGTCATTGTCTAGTCCCTATAAAAGAAACATATATGGTTATAACGAGCTTTAATAATATGAGCATGCCATTTTCGCGCGGGGGATTACGTACCTTGACCACATCTTGAAAAATATCAAGAGTTGGTGTCGAATTGCCGTTGACTTCTACTATCCATTGGTAGGGCCACACATTGTATCTTTCTGCAGGGCTTCCGGCAAGGTACCTAATAGCAAGATTAAATCGACTGTTCATATCCATGGAGATGGAATAATGGAGTAAAATGTGAAGGTAGCTAGAGTTATATCACTCTTACGTAGTTATATAGACACCATGACCATTTTCTGGTAGATATCCACGAGCACGAACTGCTGAATAAGTTTCTTGAATGATAAACCCGCTCCAATTAATCACTCTTTGTGTCCCATTTCCGTCTCTAATGTCTGTTTCAACGTCCATGTTAACTTCACGCCCCTGTAATAATACATCCATATAAAAGCAAAGAGTAGAGTGTGTTATTAAGCCGTAAAATGGTCGTAGAATGTGTAACAAAAATCGGTCACAAAATATATAATAGTCACAATAGATACCTACTCTGTGACAAACTTCCATGGTCACAGAACAACAAATTTGGTTGACAAAATTATCAGTAACAGTATTGTGACAAACTTGTCTATCTGTCGCAAAGATGATTTAGAAACCCACATTGCCCACATTGCCGACTTATTTGGGATGTTTTTGTGACTCCATTTATGGTCACAAAAAGGTTTTCAAGCCTTTTCGGGGTGATTATGAAACATACCTGTCGTAACATGGTAAAGTGAAGCTTCCCCTCAGTGTTTTCATCCTGGCCATGATTGTCTAGTGCTTTGCAGGCAGTTTCGATGTCGGAAAAGCATGTAACTGGTTTCCCATTAATTGCCAGTAGCATGTCTCCTTCACTCAATTGATTTGCAGCCTTTGATCCTGCCCAACACCCTTTTACTCGTAAAACTTGTTTCCTCACCGGATCCTTCTTTAACAGGGCCTGTATTCAGAAACGCCAACAGTGAAACGATTACGAAACAGCAATATCAAGCAAGAACGAAACAAACAAGATATAAAGATTCATACTTTGATCCAATGATCAGTCAGGCCAAAGGTGCGGGCTTTGGAAAGTGATACCGGGACGAGTTCAGCTTCCAGAAGTCGAACACGTGGCATTGCTCTTCTAACTCCATTGATAAGAAGAGTCGTCGGTCCAGAATCTGAGCCATGCACAATCTGATCAACTACTAGGCTAACCATGTAAATTGGGATGCCTCTAACAATTTGATTTTTCGCCGAGTATCCGGATTTCAGCTGAAATATATAAACACACAAAAACTCGAAATTTCAGATGTGCTAGCTAATTGATTAGACCAAACATAACCATTGAAGAAATAATGAATTATGAACAACCTGTGTGTGGAAGCTTCCCCATAGAGCTTGAACCAGTCCCTTCTCATTGCACAGCACACCATCAAAAGACCTGCCTAAATCTAGTTGGTACGTACCCACATATTTCGTGTTAGCGAATGTTATAGCATGTCCAAGCGAAAAAGAATAGTTAGTAGAATTGTGTATTGAGGATTCAGAAGTTTTACCTGAATCGAGCTCAATGACTTCCATATTGGTTGCTTTGTAATATGGATATTTGGATGATTTGACAGTTATAGGACCAATTGGGTTGGTAACAATACATTTCTTACAAATTGCACCTAAGTTTTTATTTAGGCCAACCAGATACACTGAGTCCTCGTGATTCAGTAACGGAGCTACGACCACACACAAACATGTATTAGGAAAAACTTTCAAAGTCATTCAGGCCGATTTTTCGCTCTTCGTTTACTCAATTTTAAAATGAAATTGTTGTATGAACTATTAATATGAACGATGAGAAAGGCATCATGATGTACCGGGGAGTAGTTGTGCTGGGCGAACTGCGGATTGACCATCAACACCTAAGGCAGATGGATTGTATGCTACGATAGCATAATTATAAACTGGATGTAGAAATACAACCTGGCCTGGAATCTGAACCGGAATCGCGGCGAAATAGAGCAGTATTTCGCAAGCAGAAATTGGAACGGTGTTTCTGTCAACAACAATCAGTCCCAACGATTCGGACTGATGGACGACGACACCGGTCCCAGAGTAGTACCTGGAATTGACTCCATCGATCATACATAGTGGAGGAATGCTCACCTGTAAGAAATTTTATTTGAGTACATATAGTTGCAGGCATGGATCATATAAGGATTTTAAACTTAAAAGAGACGCTTTCCGCACTCGGGCAGAATTCTGCCAGAATTGGGGAGCCTGATTCCAGCTAATTCCACCGCTGAAGTCCCATTTCAGAAGGTTCGAAATCTGAATTCCGACGCAATCGGTAATTCCAGCCAGAATTGGACCCGAAAGAAGGGGAAATGACGCCTTAAAAAAGTACTAGTAAAAAACTTTCTACAAGAAAATCCGTGCTTGGTCACAGTTTTGAGAAAATTCTGTTACGGCCGGAACCTGGACCAACAACAAGTCACAAATCCAAAATCCGTGACTACCGTTGGTATCTGAACTGGTCATGAAGAACATATAACCGTGATGGATTGGTCACGGAAATTAACCGCAACGGACTGGTCACTGAAAATAGCCTTATCCATCACGGCTATCTTCCACAAGCAATCCGTTACGTTTAACTTCTGTGACCCATTTTACAAGATCACGGTTAGACATCAAAACAGTGATCAGACTGCCACTGATCATATTATTATGTCACGATTCCCTATTTAAACTGTGATGAGTTGGGTGCAAAACTGGCTAGAATTTTTCTACCAGCCCTGCACCAAAATGGCCGTTTTACTGGCACTTGTTCTGCCAGTACTAGTAATATACCTTGCACATCACAAGCGACGGTTCTATCACCGTTCTTGCCGAAAAGGACTTGGCAGTCATTTCACTGGTGCTGTCGTTTACACCATCATCCGATCCTCCGTTGCTTGGAAGAATTGCTGGAATACTGTCTACTACTTGAAGTTGATCAGTTGGTAGAGCAGCAGGAAGTATGTTCCAGAGACCAGAAGAATCATTTCGAGTGTAAATCTTTGGACAGCCGTACCATTCGTGGAGATCCACCGTCACCAAGGCATGCTATACCAAATTTGAACACACGTCAGAAATTTTCAGCTGCTATGCATATATGTAGCTAGTTGCAAACTCAATTTTGGTTTTTTTTTACCTTAATCTGATGACGATTGTTATGGGTTATATATTCCAATGGGACTTGAACTCCTCTGGAAAGTTTGGGAAGCATTCCGATCAGTTCCTTCATCGATGGCGTCTCTACACCTGCAAATTTCTTAATGATGGCATAACGAGGAACTCCCGCCCGCCCTAAAATATACCTGGCACATCATACAAATATTGAAAATCAAGTCATGCAGGCAGTTATATGCAGTCCGTATTTCACTTCTCTCACTTTGTATTTCAGAGACCAATATATATGAATTTGTAACGAACAATATATTCATATTGAACGAGTGTAGGTTGATATGAACGAACCCCGGAAATGAAACATATACAAGACCGCAAGGGAAGCGGAAACTTCTAGCCTGCAAATACAACGATTTTAGTTACATATATACTACCCTTGGCTTCATATAAGGTAAGCTCTTAATTTGTGAAAAACTTATTGTTTAACATATCATCATAAATTCATACTATTTGAAAACAGAATATAAGTACAATATTTTTGCCATAAATAGTTCCCAACGGCAGAAATCGAGAGTTGAAGATAAGGTATAATACGATTGAAACTAAACCTGTTGGTAAGACAAAGAATGTATAATTGCACCGCTCAATTCCAGAAAATTATCAGGGGTTATAGAGTGCAAATCCTGGACCTGGAATGTACATACAGTCAAGCACTAAAATCAAACAGAATTGTATAATGTAGAATACAGAAACAAAAGATAGAACAAGATACGTTATGTTACCGTTATGTGTACTGTAAGAGTCTTGTCGCCCCTGTCGATTTCTAGTTCAACCTCTCTCCCTACGTAGTCATCAAGAACTGTCTCCAAGGATAGAAAGCTTGTGGTCACCTCCTGGTTTAAGCGTACAAGTACATCACCAGGTTCCAAATGTTTAGAAGCTGGACCATCTGGTACCACTGTGTCCACCACAAGCATTCCAATTCCGTTGGGGAAAACATCTCGCACCATCTCTTCTCGTTCTTTCCTGACCCCAAGTCGGCGAATTTCATTGAATCCTTTGTAGTTAAAAGTCGCCTGTACATGTACACAATATTTCGGTCGATATAAAGTGATTCCCGTCATCTAAAAAGTCGAGTACTCTTCAAGTTATGTAATTAGCGAATAGAATATGAAAGGACTGACCTGAAACGTACCACGGGGAATGCAGACAGCATTCCATACATCGGTATCGAAATCTTTGCCTTGCTGTAAAAGCTTAAGTGCTCTAACGACCCGTTCTAACGGCAGGAAGAATGCAGATGCGCTGCTGGTGGTTTTGCCTCCAGCATTTAAGGCAACTGCTCTGCCTTGTTTCTCAATTACAGGGGAACCACTTGAGCCACCCTTGGTTCCTGATGCTGCCTATGTATATATATATGGTTAACGCTACGGTTTATGTTTGTAAATTTATATTAAAATATTTAAGATACGATTCTGTAATGGTTATATAGTTTGAGCTGACCCACAGAAACGATGGTCCGGTCACCGAAGACATTGTCCCGCAACCCGAGATGGTTGCGCTCTAGTCCAACTGAATTATTTAAATTTTATATGATCATATTACCCTTGATTATTCGAGGCCCTTAGATCATATTTATGGGAATTCAAATGGTCTAGATTGATCTTGGTACGGTACTAATCGAAATTGCTACTTTATTTTAGTGGAAATTGGACCCAAATGGACAAAAGAAGATGAACTTACTTGGATATAGAACGTATTAAAGTCGTTGTAGCCGTCACTGCACGCAATATATCAACCAACACCCTTATCAACTGGGACGGGTTACGAAAAATTGAATTTCGGAGGTATAGACGTAGGTATAGTAGAATATAGTACGTATCAAGTAATTATTACTTACGATGCATAGCGAGGAGCTTCTCGATCCACACGAGCAATGGTGCCGGCCAGAATAGAAAGCTGTTACATGTTTATATATACGATAAGTTAATTAGCATAATTTTTTAAAGATATAGTTAACATTTCGATTATTTTCGATGCCTGCATGGACATGAAGTTACTATTACATAAAGAGACTGAGATTTTCTATAATGCATATATATCATTAATACAAGACCTTCTCGCCGCTATCGTTGCCAACGACTCTGATGTCGAGCCCGACACATACAGCCTCAGGGGTGAGTTGAATAGCTTCGTAGTTCAGAAATCGAATCGATGCCGGGTCATACCGAAAGAACCCAAAATCGTGTACCTAACAACAAAAAATTTAATTTCTTAGTAATTATTTAAAAGGATATTAATTAATAACAAGAATTGGATGTACAAAATTACTTACTGGGTCCCTATAAAGAGGGTATATAGGAATCTCTTCTTCGTTTAGAAATGTAGCTTGTGCCACCACGGGGCCTACACAAAATATCATTGATTTCAACTGCATCGTTTGACTAGCTAAGTCGAATCGAATTTCATTATTGCTCAAAATTGGTTTTTTATTTTCTAATTTTGCAAGTAAAGAGTCGTATGCGAGTTAGAAAAATTAATCTTGTGTCCGGTTCGAAATTGGCTCGTTCACTATGTTTGGTGGATCAAACTATTACTCAGCTTGAATTAAGCTCATTAAACTGCCTTAGTGAGTCCAACTTCCAACTCAAGTTAAAACTTGTACACCAGAAAAACATCAATGAATCAAGCTAATTAAATAAAACTTATGTTAACATTTACGAATCTGCCAAAATTCAAGTTAACTTTCTAACTTCAGTTTGAGCTGGCCCGCAGGTCTACCCAATCAAGCATACTCTGACTCAAAGTTGATTCGTTTAAATTTGAACTTTTTTCGAGCCAAAACACCGAACACAGCCCTACTTACTGGTGGGTATTTGGGCAGTGGGCACGGTGGTTAATGATTGAAAAACCAGCGTAATTAGAATCTGAGTTTGGTCGCCGCCGTCATGAGATTCCGGCCGGATTTGGTCCAGAATCCAGACCATATAAATTTCGCCAGAGAAATTAACGAAATGAGAGGGTTCAATTTCTTACCAGGTTGGACGACGTGACGATTAGTAAGTATAATACCACGCTGCTTATCCACCACAAACCCAGTGGCGGAGGGTGATCCCCTTAGCTCCGTATCGAACGCCCGGCAAACGGTGGTTCGGATCACCACCACCGCAGCTGCTACCCTGTTTATCACCTCTCTCCACTCCTCCTCCGCTTCCTTCCCGCCGGAATCTACCACCGACGACGTCGTGTCTGCCATATCAATCCCCCTCTGCTGAACTGAACTCTGTCGTGGGTGTGGTTTTTTGTATTTGGGAACTGGAGCTGAATTAAATAGATGGGGTTTTGTACTACAAATCAAGAGGGTCTACGCCAAGTCTTCAAAGTATGAATCAGATGAACAAAAGTGAGAAATGTCGAAGCATCATACAGGAAGTTTCTGACTGGTAAACTGTTTTTTTTATCCTGTCACTGTCTCTGCCTTGTCATCCTCTGTATTTTTCCGTGGTCTTTCCTTTTCTTTGGTGGACCACTGTAGAGTTAGTGGACTACTTTAGTTGGTACCCTCGTGTGTTGGTTAAGGGTGGATTCACAATCGAAATATATACATCGAGTTAGATTTGAATCGAAATTTTGTGTATCAAACTAACTAATTGACGAATACATTTGTTTAAGCGTAGTACTAAGTTAAAATATACAACAAAAAGATTTGTTGTACTGTTAATAGTTTTAACAACGTTGTACTCGAGTTGCGACTAGATCTCTAGATTCGTACAAAATAGAAAGAAAATTAACATTACAAATACAAACTACGTACATTTATTTAAGTAATTAACAAATAGGGACTAAGGAGTCATTAAGGTAATTTGCTGACTGTTTGCGTTTTCCAAGTTGCAGTGTGTTGATCAAATCTGAGCTCCTCTGTTGGCCAATAAAGCAAATCTTGTTTTAGGGTTAAGATTTCAGACTTTCCATCCAAGTCGATTGTCTTCATTCTGATACACTCTTCATCTTCTAATCCCTGTACAAAACAAAATTAAACATATATAAGCACTTGCACTATGATTTGGTTCTGATGGGTTAGTCGGTACCACCTCAGACGGGATTGATTAGGTTAGTTTTAGATCGATAAATCGTCATATAGTATTAATAGTTTAATTACCTTGACTACATCCAGAAAAATATCAAGAGTTGGTGTCATATTGCCATTCGCTTCTACTATCCATTGATCAAGATACACGTATCTATCTGCAGGGCTTTCGTCAAGGTACCTAATAACAAGAAAAAATACTGACTACTTGTATCAATGGAGATGGAATAATGGAGTAAAATGTGAAGGTATAGAGATATATGATCAATCTTACGTAGTTATATAGACACCGTCGCTATTTTTGGGTAGATATCCACAAGCGCGAACTGCTGAAAAAGTTTCTTGGATGATAAACCCATTCCGATGAATCACTCTTTGTGTCCCGTTTCCATCTCCGTTTCAAAGTCCATGTATACTTCACGTCCCTGTAATATAATCATGTCTTGTTACTAACACATTCAAGTCTTTTCTAGAGACTGTATAAAAAACGGTCAGTAATAGGCAAAACGATGACAAGTGACCTTTAACGACCAATGAGTTAGTGACCGTTTAATGTAAAATGTCGCAGAAATACGGTCTCTAAAACTGTATTTTCGATATCGGAAAAGCATGTAACTGGTTTGCCATCAATTGCCAGTAACATGTCTCCTTCACTCAATTGATTTGCAGCCTTTGATCCTGCCCGACACCCTTTTACTCGTAATACCTGTTTCCTCACTGGATCCTTCTTCAACAGTGCCTGCATTGCATAAAGGCCGACGATGAAAATTGCTAGTAACGAAATAAACAAAATAGATAGCGAACAGTGAGAGAGTTTTCACAGCGTACGTAGTTCGAGTTCTACGAGAATAAACAGTTCATACCTTGATCCAATAATCAGTAAGGCCAAAAGTCCGGGCTTTGGATAGTGATATCGGGCCAAGTTTAACTTCGAGAAGTCGAATGAGTGGCATTGCTCTTCTAACGCCGTTGATGACAAGAGTGGTCGGTCCAGCATCTGAGTCATGCACAATCTTGTCAACTACTTGGTAAATTGGGATGCCTCTAACAATCAGATTTTTCGGCTGAGTATCCAGATTTTATCTGAAACATATGAACACACAACAAAACTGGAATTTCAGATATGCTAGCTAGTTAATTAAGACCAACCAAATCATTGAACAAGTAGTGTAATAATGAACAACCTTGGTGTAAAAGCTTCCATATAGAGCTTGAACCTGTCCCCTCTCATTGCATAGCACACCATCAAAAGCATTGCCTAAATCTGTACATATATATTACGGGCGAGTTTTTAGCGAATGTTATAACATGTCGGTTTGATTTCGCAAGTGAAATCCAAAACAGCAAATATATGTTACCTGAATCGAGCTCAATGACATCCATGTTTGTTGCTTGATATTGTGGATCGTCGGCTGGTTTGACCTAAGGGAGAGAATGGGTTGGTAACAATTGATTTTTTTGCAGATTGCACCTAATTTCTTATTTAGGCCAACGAGATGCACTGAGTCTTCGTGGTTCAGTAACGGAGCTATATATCCACAAACAAAACAGTACAAAAATATATATCAGCAAAGGTAATACTATATGTAATCTGACTTTTACTTCGCGCATTCTATCGCATTAACGTACCAGAGAGTAGTTGTGCTGGGCGAACCGCGGATTTACCATCAACACCTAAGGCAGATGGGTTGTATGCTACAATAGCATAATTATAAATCGGATGTAGAAAAACAACCTGGCCTGGAATCTGAACAGGAAATGCTGCGGAAGAGAGCAGTATTTCGCAAGCAGAAATTGGAATGGTGACTCTGTCAGCGAGAATCAGTCCCTACGATTCGGACTGATGGACGACGACACCGGTCCCAGAGTAGTTATTGGAAGGGACTCCATCGATCCTAACTTTTTCAGGTATGCTCACCTGTATGAAAATTGTATTTAGAGTACATATAGACATTTGAATTCCATTTCGAAAGGTCTGGTATCTGAATTCCTGCCAGGGAAGTAGTAGTAATTTACCTTGCAGAATACAAGCGATGGCTCTATCACAGTCCTTGCCGGAAAGGAGTTGGTCGTCATTTCAGTGGTACTGCTATTTAGTACAGTACCATTATCTGATCCTCTGTTGTTTACAAGAATTGTTGGATTGTCTACTACTTGAAACTGGTCATTTGGCAGAGCAGGAAGCATGTTCCAGAGACCAGAAGAATCGTTACGAGTGTAAATCTTTGGACCTCCGTGCCAGTCAAGGATCTCCATTGTCACCAAGGCATGCTATATATACCAAATTTAGACACACATTCTCAAAATCTGTTATATATTCTAATGGGACCTGAGCTCCTCTGCGAAGTTTGGGAATCATTCTGATCAGTTCCTTCATCGATGGCGTCTCTACATCTGCAAATTTCTTAATGATGGCTTGACAAGGAACTCCGGCCCTCCCTAAAATATACCTGACATGTCATAAAAATGTTGAAAAATTAAGTCAAGCAGTTCGTCTTTTACATCCTGTAGTTTGTATTTCAAATATATATTCACATTGAATGAGAGTTGGTTGATTTGTATGAACCCCGGATTTGCAATGTATACAAGACCGCGAGGAAAGTCGAAATTTCTAGCCTGCAAATACAAAATAAAATAAGTAGCTACGTACTATTCTTGGGTAAGCTCTCAAGTCTTGATTCATGAGAGTAGAGTAAGGTATAATGTGATTGAAACCACACCTGCTGATTCGACAAAGAATATATAACTGCGCCGCTCCATTCTAAAAAACTACCGGGGGTTATCGAGTGCAGATCTTGAACTTGAAACGTACGTATGTGTTAACAGAAAGCACTAGAATCAAACAGCATGGAAATGATAGTAATTTAAATAAGCAGTAAGTTACCGTTATGTGTACGGTAAGAGTCTTGTCGCCCCTTTCGATTTCTGGTTCAACCTCCCTCCCCACAGAGTCGTCGAGAACTGAGTCTAAAGATAAAAAGCTTGTGGTTACCTCGTGATTCAAGCGTACAAGTACATCCCCAGGTTCCAAATGTTCCGAAGCTGGACCTTTTGGTACCACTGTGTCCATAACATGCATTCCAATTAGAATGCAGAAGCGGTATTCGTATTGGATCCAGCATTTAAAGCAACTGCTCTGCCTTGTTTCTCAATTACTGGAGAACCACTTGAACCACCTTTGGTTCCTGATGCCGCCTATGGAAAGCAAAACATGCTGCCTCGGTTAACCTTCTGCTTTTAATTTGTCGGAATAGACTGCTACTCTCGTCCCATACAAGATAGAAAGTGAAATAAATATTACAACTCCACGTGGACGCAAAATGAGGTCAACTTACTTGGATATAAAACGTATTAAAGTCGTTGTAGCCATCGCTGCATGCAACATATCACCAAACATATTTGTCAAACTATGACTCGTACACGAGACTGGATCGCAAGGATATTGTGTATGATCCAATTATAAATTAAATTTCGGAGGGTATATGCATCGAGTAATTATTACTTACTCTTCGTAGCAAGGTGCATCTCGATCCACACGAGCAATAGTGCCAGCCAAAATCGAAAGCTGTAGTTGTTTCTACCATTAATTAGTAAGCATCATAATGTATGTGACACGCATAAAGGAAAATTGGGTCAAATACTTCATAGCTTTTGTAATTTTGGACCGAGTTACATATCGATACTGAAATTTTTAAATAAACCTGTAAAATATGAATGGAATAAATGCATGCCATAAATGCAAAACCTTCTCACGGCTACCATTGCCAACGACTCTGATTTCGAGGCCGACACAAACAGCCTCGGGGGCGAGATCAATAGCTTCATAGTCCAAAAATTCAATTGATGCCGGATCATGTCGAAAGAACCCAAAATCGTGACCTACAATTAATTAACTTTCATAATTAAAGTTTAATTACTGGGATTTAAAACTTAATTACTTACTGGGTCCCTATATAGAGGCTTGTGCCGCCACGGGGCCTACATACACAAAAAACAGATCGGTCACGGTTATTCGGTTAGATCGAATTTTAACTGAATTCATGCGGTTACTAGTATAATTACAATCTAAGAAGATTTTTAGCTGAATTCGGACAAGTTTTTTTAATTACGGGAATGAGAAACAGTATACCCATCCCGCCACCGTAATTTAAAAACTAACAAAATTCATCTTTTTTACGGAGCGATTATCAATGGGAAGCTTGTAACACCGTCAAAACTCATTAAGGTTAGTGTAATTACAGTTCGAAAAGATTTTTTATCGAATTTAGACAAATCACAGTTTGAAAACCAACAAAATTAATAGTTTTGTAGTTGAGAGATGGTTGTTTAATTATCAGTTTGGACTACGTGGCGATTAGTAAGTATAATACCACGCTCCCTATCGACCGCAAATCCAGTGGCGGAGGTTGACCGCGGTTGCTCCGTATCGAACGGTCGGCAAACGGTGGTACGGATCACCACCACCGCAGCTGCTACCCTATTTATCACCTCTTTCCACTCCTCCTCCTCCGCCGACAACGTTTCTTCCACCGCCGACAACCACGACGTTTCTTCCATCGTCGACAACCACGACGTTTCTTCCACCGTCGACGGCGTCTTTTCCATATCGAAGAGCTAAATCAAATTGTTACTTTTTCACAAGGGGAGCTAAATTAATCAATTGGGTTCGCTGCTGGTGTTATGAATTTTATACTAGAATCACGAATCAGATCGGAAATATACAGAGCTGGGGCGTTTCCTTTACTCATTAGGATTAGGAATACTACTCCTTAGTTCAATTCTTCAATTACTTTCTTCTTGTTTTTAGTTCGATCTAACTTTTCATATAATTTTTAAAATATTTGTTTTCGCTCAAAAAAATAATTAGTAGTTTTCGATTCCACAATCAATTGTGATTGGTTAACGGGTAATTTTCAACCAATTCGGTCGGTTAATTGGTTAGAAATTTGGGGATTTTCAAATTGATTTGTAACCGACTCCGTTTATATTCTCATCACATTTATATTCACTTTAACCGACTGAATTTACTACTCGGTTAGTTAATGATTAAGAGGTATTGGGAACATTTTAAGTAATCAATCGATCGAAATCGGTGATAATAAAATAATTTTTACCTCGTACGTCTTATAATGTCTTTAATGTATATATTCTCTCTCTTTCTCCCACTCTCATATTTCTTTCTTCTAACCTTAATTTTAGATGGTTTTGAATTATATTTCTTATCACGATATTAACGAATACTTCTCCTCTTTTGATTTGTTTTTTCATGAGGGGATTAGAATATAACTTTTTTTTTATTTTGCTTTGTGTTGTATAGATTGAATTAGAGGCCTCAAAAAGGAGTAATTTAGTTGGTAGTATGGTGTGCTAACGGCTCAAAGGATCAAATTAGAATACAGACGCATCGCACAAAACATTCCTTACCTCGTCTATCTTCGACGAAAATTGGTGTGCAATGAAACATGCAAACAGGGTGTGGTTGTCGTGTGGCATTTGGTCTGTGAAATGTTTGTCGTAGGTAGACAAAGCCTTTCGGCAGTGGGAGTACGTCGGCTGGGGACCTTAGCTGATAAGAAATTTGACTAACTTTTAATAAATGCTTTTCGGTACGCACTAACTTCAATAATTTGTATGTACGGGGGAGTGATTAGCTGGTTAGGTTAGCGACTCGTTCATCTTGTTACTTTAATTACTACTTCTCAATCTGGTGTTTATCGGACGTGAATGGCAGATTTATGATCCAAACATGTACTGAGCTGGGATTAAATCGAACATTATACTAGTAATATCTGTCGGAGTTGCACGCTGCCAGATTGTATGTTTTAGAGACCGTGTGTTCCTCACTTGCATCGCCAATAGCGAAACCAGAACGATCGAAGACAGTAGCTAGGTGAGATCTCGACACCGGAATAAATTCGAAAACGCGCTGGAGTTTGGCAGCTGCGATCTCAGCCAATGTCACCAAACCTCTGCAGTCTGTTCCTGAGTAGTAGAAACAGTACTGTGCAAAAATAAGAGAGAAATAAACCAACAAAAATGGAATCTCCTTCCTCTTTTTCTTTTCTATTTTCATTGCTAACTGTAGTATCATAATATATCAGTTACACCTTCCTTTGATTTTAGTTACAGCAACAGAGAAAAGACTACACATTGTTGTACAGTACGTCCAACCCAAGGATTTGAATTATTGATATCACATGTTCATACTACTCCTTTTACCAGTCACCTGATACCTACCTATCGGCCTGGACCGGCATATACCAAACCCCCCGAACAACAAGCACAACACAGCAACAAAACCCCATCGGAATCTGATCGGTCACTACTAATCGGCAGGTGTACATACCAGAGTAGCTCTCCGCTGCAAATGTCTCAAACTTTGCTCCATGCTGACCTGAACCATCTCAGCCAGCATCTTCTTCGCCTTCCCCGATTGCTCATCCCCGTCAATCTGTGAAATAATGTTACAAACAATATCCTCCAGAGTGTCCGGCTCGAACTCCGGCCTGGAGTATGGACTCTCCCTCAGCAGCCGCAACAATGTCTTAGCCTTCACTTGAGATTTCGGAGTTCCTTGCACTGTAAGCTCAAGTAGTCCAGGAATCACGCCTTCTTTCAATATCGGCTCTCTGTACTTACACCGATCGCTCTGACACAAGCTCAACAGAGCTCCAACGGCGTGCTCTCGACTCTGGACCGAACCACTCTCCACAATTTCGACCACGGCCAGAATCCCGCCTTCCTCTGATGTCAGTGCAGCTCGGCCGTCCTCAAATTCGACGAGCGACTCGATGAGTGCGCAGCATTTCTCGGCTGTTCGTGATGATTTCTTGGTGGATTTTAGTAAGCTGACTATGGACGGGATGGGATTGTTTTTTAGTATGGAGCCCAGATTGATCGTTGGATTGTGTGTCGAGAGATTGGACAGAGCCATAACGGCATCCATCTTGGCTTGTGGGCTACCGTGCTTGAGGATTTCCACTAGCAAAGGGATTGCACCGGAGCCAGTGATGACTGGCTTGTTGAGGGTGGATGCGGAAAGAGTGAGGAGAGCTGCTGTTGCGTGTTCTTGCAAGTTTAGATCTTGCGACTGGAGGAAGTTCATGATCGGTTCTAGAGCTCCGGCTTCCACTATGCTGTTTTTGTTCCTGCATTGGATAAATACGAATAGTTTGGTTATGGTTTGATCACAAACCATGGAGCATCAAACAATCAGTAACATCTCAATACCCTGTTTATCAAGTTAGCTCATAAAGGATTTACAACACTGAAACATCATAGTAACCATCAGGGAAAGGAAAAATTAAAGAGCATTGTTTGTTGGAATAGGCAAAGTCAACAGAGCCATTGTTAACCACTTATCCATATAGGTAGGCTACAAGTAATTACAGATATGAAAGCAAATTCCTTGGTGGTTATGAAACCCTTTTGGCTTACCAAAACAAGGGTTTCCTGTAGTGTATGATCATTTAAAATATTAGCAAAAAAACCCTGTTGAGTGTAGTGCCGTGAAGTTAGTTGGTGCAGATGCAACCTAATTGAATTCTCCCCTGTAGCAAGATCCGAATCTCACTGGGAAAGGGTAAAAGAAGGAAAGAAATAACGTGACTCTCCCATCTTATCCAGAAGAGCAAAAGAAGGGATCATCACCATCCATCATCATCATGATCCTCACCAAAAGTAGCCATTGATTTTTGACCTGGTAACTTCCAGAGGAATACTAAAGAAAGAAGGGGAATTTAATCCTGTCAAGTAAGAAAAAGAAAAAGAACACCCCCCCTGCATTTAAGTATCAACTGCCACAGCATCTGATTCCAAGATTCTTTCCATTGATTTATCATGCTCACCGACACCCATATAGCCAACTAATAATTCGCCCAATATATGAACTTGCACCAAGTATATCAGAGACATCTGAATCCGTAATGATCTCAGCTAAATTGAGCTCAGAATATTCTATTTGCTGGGGAAGGGAACTCAATTTCCATGGAGGAGACAAATTCGACAAACGTCAAACTGTGCGATGGAAAAAGCCTTTGGCAGTTTAGGGCACTCCCATAGGATTCCTCCATTTTCAATTCGTCAATTCAAAAAATTTCCCCATCAAATTTAATAGTCGGAAACAAAAAGAAATCGCTATCTTGCGAAGCAATGAAGTTAAAACAAATGAAAAAGAAAACAAAAGGAGGAATCCAATCCAAGAGAAAGGAGCACGTAAAGCAAGCAATTAGGAGAGGAAAATAAAGAAAAAGGAAACGAAAAGGATCGGCCGACGAAAGCGAAACAGTTGCAGTACTTGTCAAGTAAAGCAAAATCATCCTCAAAATCAACACCTGACCTAAAAATTCATTGATTATTCTTTCATTCATTCATCCAATCAAATTAAATAATACCAGATCGATCGGAATAACAATTATAGCTTACCGTTCGTCTTTGACGGCGAGATTGAGGAGAGCAAGCAACGCGGACTCGTAGCAGTCGACAGAGTACTCACGAACACGAAGCATGGAGACGAGCGCCGGAACAGCATCGCTCAGCTGCCGGCGGCACCGCTGCGAAGTCTTGGTGAGACGGCGGATTTCCTTCGCGGCCTCGAGCTTGGAGTTGAGGTTATCGGATTGGATTAGGTGGAGAGCACGGTACACGGCTCCGGAAGAGGAAGAGGAGGAGGAGGAGAAGGAAGGGGAGGGGGAGAAGGCGGAAGCAGCTGATCCACGAGGAGTGCACTCGGAGTCGGGAGATGAAGGAGAAAATACAGAGCAATTCTCACCGGAGGAAGATGAATCCATCTTCTTCTGGTGAAAATTTGAAATTCGAACAGCAAAGATAAGCAAGCAGCTGACTGGTGGACGGGAGCTGAGCCGCGGGAGGCGTCGGCGGAGGAGGGGGTGGAGCGGACAGAGGAGCGTGTGGTGCGGAAGGTGTGTGAGAGAGAGAGAGAGAGAGAGAGAGAAAAAATAAATATCAAGAGGGGGGAGGAATGATTTAAGAGGTGAGGAGGAGAGAGAAAGAGAGTGGGGGTTACGTGGAGGAGAGAGAAAATTGGACGGAGGGAAGGCGTCAAGGAACGGCTAGTATGGTATAATAAAATAATAATAAAACGTAGTAGTAAAAGGAGGGAAGCGGTTGGCTTTTGTTTCCTTACGCTTCGCCCTCTCATCCCCTTCCTTCCACGTGTTACATTCATTACTCATTTTACTTTAACTTTATCAAAAAACAATTTTAACCACCAATACTGGTTTTAGTAGTGCTTACACAAATTAATTATTTATTTTTTAAATTGTTTATTTTTAACGTTAAATCTGACGCATAAAAAAATTAATTTATATTAAGAGAAATTTTGTTTGCCCAAAAAAGTAAAGAATGTGAAAGCCGAAACATTGTGGTTGATATGTCATGTATGGAACGTCCTACGTCTGAGCAGAAACATTTGAGAAGGTATGCCTTTTGACGATTTGGCATTCCGCTTGGCGGGTATGAGCTGGAGCTGATCTCCAAGTGGGCTTTTTTTACAGTGCATTGAACTAATTGGATTGATCTCACTTGTTTGGTAGATCAACGATGAATATATGTCTACAAATTAAATTCGAGATTAGTTGAATAAGGCTGCGTAGGACTTGGGTTGGGAGTAGTATGTGTCTGACGGGAATAAAATCCTAATTAGCTAGCTAGGCAACCACTTTGCCAAAGGATTAGTCAAGCAAAATAGGCATTTAGCAGCCACTTGGAGACACTTTCATGACAATTAATCAACTAAAAATTAAGTAGGACCTAGCTAAGTTGTTTTAGGCCAAACTTTTATGCATAGCCTAAAGTTTGACCAAAATAATACACATTCCAAAGGCATACGCCACGTGGACCAACTGGGTGGCAGCCCTCGGATGTGGGTATTGCACGTGCTTCATCAGAGGCGGATTCCAGATCATCGGCCGATGACCTGCCGGAAACCTGGCAGTTTATTTCTTCGATAAAAATGAAGCTGTGTCGCAGGTGGGCATGCAGCTGCTGGTACGTAGTTGTTAATTCATTTCATTTGATACACTGTCTGTCTCTCTGTCTGTCTGTCTCCATGCTGGTTCACGTGCAGTACTATTACCAAACCTTGTACCCAATAATCTCTGCACACTCACTGTCTCTCCATGCTGGTTCACGTGCAGTATTATGAACTCGAGGTTTATTCCGACGTTGGATAGCGTTAGATTGGACGGTGATGGTTAGCAGCTTTGTGGGGAGAATGCAAAGCCCATATTAGCTGACTTCATTAGAGGCCCACTTATAGAGGCACAGGCCCACTCTCACTTTACGCATTTGGGCCATGCTTTGATATTATGATGGTGTAGTTAAAGGTGTTTATACCCGGGGCTAATTAGTCTTAAGGCATGGCCTCCTATATTTGGGTGATCACAAATCTATCCCTAATGTAATTAAGGTCGACGTTTTTTTCGTACGTGAATTTAATACATCCATTTAAAAATTAATTTTCATTTAAATATTTTGTTAAATATATCTAATCAGCAAATTGAGCCACTTAAATTATCTATGTGGACTTTGACATATCATCCAATCGGTTTGGACCATACTCAAAATCGATTGAACGAACTGTTCATCTTCCTCATCCTTCTTGCTATCTCTCTTCCCGACGTCTTCCTCTTGATCATCCGCAGCAGCTGCCTCCATTTGGGATTCAGTTCAATCGTGGATTGGCTTGAGCTAAAGTTGAAGTGCCATATAAAATAGAGTGGGCACAAATACGATACCATATCAACATATTTAAATGAAGAGGACCGCCAGGACTAATTTGTTATTTTCGATAATGAAAAAGACGTTTTGGATTTTTAATTTTGGGTTTTGGTTTAAAATTTTGGACTTTTTAGGTTTAGAATCTAAATTATTGGGTTTTTAATTTTGGATTATAAATTTTGGGTTTCGATTTTTGTTTTCGAATTTCTCCTGAAAATGACAAAAATGTCCCTGATTTTGTTTGCCGCTCTCGACACACACATAGTTTGAATCTCTCGACTGTAGACGATGAATCAATTCACACCACTCATAATTTCAGAATTTGTTTTCCTGAATTACAAGATCCACTTCAGATCATGAAAAGTCAGAATTATCCTCTACACAGAGACACTAGCTAGCTGTTTTACATTTTTAAAATTCAATACCCAAAATAATACACTATTTAATGGATAGTCAACTAAAACCCTTGAACGATCCCATTTTTTAAATCTCAAATCTAAATTTAAATTTAAAAAAAAATTAGCAAGGTTGACTTTTCTTGCTTTCATCGGGAGTTAGAGTTGGAAGAAGAAGACTTTCTGGCTCTCTGCGTCGACAGGATGGCATCAATCGCTTCCTTCACCTGAGATATGTCGGGAGCTCTTGCGCCTTGCGCCGGCCAAAATTCGTCTGTTGCCAATACCTACATTAAAGTTGAGAATTATAACCAGTTATATACGATCAAGTTAATTTATTATCTTTTTTTTTTACGATGACAAAGTAACGAATCTAGTTAAGTACGTACCTTGACTTGCAGTTGAAGGAACTTGACATAGCTAATCGCCTTCTCCAACATGGTAACCAAATCAACCTTGGATCCATTTGGGACCAACTCTTGCAATGTCTTCAGCCGCTCGCTAATCCGCTCTCTTCGATTCTGCATACGAAGTTTATACCAAAACATCCTCCTCAGTGACGGATACACGGGCCCGGCCTACTTTTAAGTCTAGAATTCTGATATACCATGTGGTTGTATTTAAATGTTGAGGCTAGTTAGTCTACCTTTTTTCATATACAACCCGTTATTCTCTTAGATTCTAGACAATGCGTCCCAATATATCGATGTCACTGATTCTAAATCGTCGCTTTCAATCACACGCATTCAAATACTAATAAAACACATTTTTTATGAACGGATTATTATTAAAAAACCGAATTAAGCACATTTTAAGACTAACGGGTTCACCTTTGCGGCAATGCTTTGTGGATCTTTCGATTCGAGGACCGACTTTGCTGCTATTTTATTCGTCGTTGGCTTCGAATTAGTGGCCGCGCTACCGCTGCTATTGCATTGTTTCTTCTGTGGCTGCAGGCTCTCCCCCTGTTTCGAATTTACGTGCATTGATACAAAACATTTAAATATCACGTCTAATATTGAACCATCTCCCAACAATTTGAATTTCAAAAATGAAAGTAAAAAATAGTTAATTACCAAATTGGGGCGCTTAGGGGTGTCGTCCTTGGCAGTGGGATTGTACACAGCATTGAATTCCTGGGTGGTGGACAGATCCGGTGGATTGGCACCATTGTTATTCCCCATGGGACCATCCCATCCGCCGTTGAAATCCTCCCAGGCCGTTGACGGGTGATCAAAGGTAAGGAGGCTGCCGGACCCACCTCGGAAGTCGATGAGAGAGCGGTGATGAACAGGGTCCAGGGGAGCGTGCAGGTGGGGATCAGGAGCATGGAATAAGAAGTGCTGATGTTGTTGTTGGTCCACATTGTTGGAAGTAGTAGTGGTGCTGTTTCGACTTCCCAAGGAAGAGGACGACGAATTATTGCTCATTGTGGCGCTGTTGTTACGGCTGTGATTGGTTTTCATTGTTACCGAGCTGCGGCGGCGGTCGCCGGAGTTTTGGACGGAGTTCATTTTCTTGGCTCCGATGAGATAGATGGAGTGGAATTGAAGAATGGAAGGGTTAGTTTGTATATATAATGGGACAATAGGGACTTTTTTCATAGTGGGAACTAAAAGTACTGACTATGATCATAATTGAATTGCTAGTCACCATTATTAAATTGCTGGTTATCTTATGATGATTGATAGGTGATTGCATGGATTAATTAGCTTGTTTTTTTTTGTCTTAGATGGTTCATAGCGAGAAAAATTAACTACGAATCAACCCAAAGAGTGATCAGGACTATCGATAATATTTTCGAGAGATATTTAAGAGCCTTGCATGCTACAATAGGCGGTTCTGTTACCTGACCGTCGAGTAGTCTGAATACGAATCCCCGGTAATGTCGAGAGCAGTTGATAGATCTCCCCAAGAATCAATGGAGAAATTTTTTTAGCTTTCTAATATATATGTTTCGAATCCTTCCGAAATCGATCTTATTGATTTCGAATTTACGAAAGATTCAACTATATCTAACGGATTCATTTGTTTTTACAGGAAATGTTATATTTTATTCATCCAAAATCTCCTCAATTACAAGGTAAGGTACAAGGGAAGAGTTAATCCAGTCATAGGGAAGAGAGAATCATGAAGGCGGGTTGTACGCACCACACAGTACTAAGAGACCATAAGGCGCCAGAGAAATTCTATCGTGAGTGGGCATGTTTGCCTTCATTAGTAGAAGCCACGCATGGCATTCCCAACACCAGCAAAATTGCTCGTAACGAGCACAAGACAGTCTGACTTGATGCGAGTACTACTGGGAATGGTTGACCTATGAGCTAGTAGCCTGGTACTCCATGTACATTATCTTGTTATATTTTAATTTGAAGAAACTATAGAGAATTTGTAGAAGCCAGAATTAATTAAGGAGGGCAGCAGAAACCTCGGCGGAGACATCGCAATTCCCACGTATTTGAGATTCCGATGCCATGCACACAGAAGCTGCTGCTGCTGCTGCTTCGGCTTTCCTTGAGCATTTCCTTCACGTGGGTTCTTTCTTCTTCTTCTTGTACTATTTTACAGTATATTTCCTACATTCCTTCGTCTGGCAATTTGGTTTAATTAATATATATATATATAATTTGCTGTCTTGATTCACTGAGATTACGTTCCATATTCATTCATTCACTGTTTTTCTTTAATTTATTTCTTAAGAATGTGGCCTCTGAAATATTCTCATTAATTAGTGAGATCATATCATTAGGGTTCCCAATCCCAATTCCATTTGCCATGTGATCCATGATGGCGAATTAATTTCCTCTCGCCCATGTGACGAGAGCAGTTTTAAATCCAGACAAAAAAAATTTAGGATTTCCGACCTCGGGGTATTTTCAGCAATTTCGAAATATTTTTTATTTTTATTTTTAGGTTTTCGGCATTGTTGGTATTTCTGATAACCCAAATGCGAAACTCAAAAACTAAAATCCAAAACTGAAAACTCTATACTCTACCCTAAAAATCTAAAACCTAAAATTCAAACCCAAAATCTAAAAATCTAAAATTAAAAACCTAATATTCTAGACACTAAACCTAAAAATCCAAAACCAAAATCCTAATATTAAACCCAAAACTCAACCACTACACCCAAACTCAAATAGAAATAAATAATAAATTAAATAATTTTTGTTAAAAAGACTTTCACGCCCTTTTTATACAGACCGTTAGATCTAAAACTCATAAGATCTAACGGTTTAAAAAAAATTTAAAATCCTTTTTCGCCTGGATTCCAAACCTACTCCCCATGGGACCTATGCACTATACATTTCTCATCTTGATTATCTCTAGATATGACGAGAATAATTACTTTATTTAGTAAATCGATTAACAACTCGAAAACTTATATATGTTGCATCGATGGGGAATAATTACGAAGAATTAGTTTGGCTAACGTCAAATTATTAAAATTGACAGCGGAAACTTACCCCGTTAAAATCTGTTCTTATCGTACCTTAACATTATACTTAACTTAACAGCGAATTTCGATACGATGGTTTTTCAGAAGTCAGAGTGACAAGAAACTGTGAAAGACAGAAGCAAAGCTGTCACTGAAATCAGCATTAGGGCAAGTAATTATTAATAATTCCCTCCTTGCCTCAAGGAGATGTGTCCTTTGAATTACAGATGTCGACAGATCATCATCCTTCAAACAATAACCATCCTGCGGTTCTCTGACTCCATAATTAATTATAATATATATATATATATATATATATATATTAAGGGTGTGAGCTAGCAATCCTTTAATTCTTAATAATTAGCTGTTTTTAGAGATAATCGGCTTTTAATGATCATATGATCCTTCATTAACTAATTTTTTTTAATAAAAAGGGCGGACGTAAAGTTTTAATTGTTAATAATAATGACTCGTGAAAACGATACCTCATGTCTGTTCTAACACAATTAATAATTAAGATGGACGAGGAAATCTGCGATGCTTACCCATCGAACACCCTACACTGTCCGAGTCGGAGCACAATCAAGTGGTTGCTTTCTTCGTATTCCTTGTTCTTCTGGTTGCGTAGAACTATGACTAGCCAAGTGCAATTTACGAAAACAGAATTTAAAACGATAATATAATTATAGTTAGGCTTAAACGAGAACAATAAGCTGGAATAGCTCAGCTGGTTAGAGCGTGTGGCTGTTAACCACAAGGTCGGAGGTTCGAACCCTCCTTCTAGCGTTTTTCATGTATGTTTTTTTTACCCTTTGAATTGATGAAAGTAGTTGCCTACAATGTAATGGAAGTACACAAATGGATAAGCTTTTCATCTTGAAGCAAAGCCAAAAATGGCGGCAATGTCCTCTCTCGACTTGATTGTTAAAAGTTATGGTACATTGTGACACAACATGCCCAAGTTGAAATCGGAGTTGCAGAGAATATACATGGGGTTGGATTTCGACCAAAGAGGAGTTACACTGTTCCATCTCATGTGAATTATCTTCGAATTTCACAGAACGACAACGGAGACTCGTCAACAACCCGTCTATACTCTCGTTCACTATATACTCACAATACTCGTGTTTACGAGCCGGCCTGAGAAAAGGCAACTCCAAGCAAGGATTCTGCAGCAGCTTATGCTTATCGCAAATTTCCCTAGCAGGAACGACATGCTTCAACCAAAAAATCAGAAAGCGCCAACCTCAAGATCTCCCAGTACTCTCTGTCCCCTATGCATTCTGAACAACTTACTCCCTCTCGGAGTCCAAACATAAAAATCCATCCAATCCTTGTCCATAATCTCCATTAGTCCCTGAGCTTGCGGGAATAATAAAGAGGGACTCGTTTCCACGGCTTAGCCAGTCTCATATCCGACGAAATAAGGGCATTTTATCTCCAGCACTCCTCTGCAATCCAGTCCGTATACATGTTGATGTTCCTCAACCAATCCATCAGCTGAAGCTGCTATCCAATCATCTGAAACTTCACCTTTCTTCTCATAGCGATCGTAAACTTGGAAAGTCGGGAAGTACACATTGCTCTGAGTAATCTCGACGTACTTCTGAATCGCTTCCTTCTCTTTGATGTTGCTCCACCATGCTGCTATGTTGCTAGAGAATGGTTCCTTGGCGCCGAGTTTTTCTAACCAGAGTTGTACTCTTCGGTTGCGCCATAACCCGATTGCTCCTCCGAATGTGCTTGCAGTGAGCTTGTTCTTCCTCTTGTCCTGCCAGTTTTTGAACCATGGTTGAAGGCTGCTTGCTTTTTCAAGGACTGCGGAATCGGATTCCCACAAACGCGATCTAACGGGAGAGACACAAGCAGAACGACTGAATTTTCTTACACATTCAGTAGCAGTGGCCATAAAAGCTTGTGCGTCTGCAGTTGTGTTTACTTGAGAAGATGAACAATAACAGAAGTTGTCCAATATAACTACAAGTACTAAGTCACATCAGGAAATTATAGATTCAATACGTAATAAGAAGCCTTTCAATATACAGTTGCTGGAGTATTTGTATGGATTCAAAAGGGTTATTTAGAACAAGCAACACGTATTAGGGGGAAAGTATGAATATACTCATGCTACTCATTTGTTAGGAAATTGTGTAGTTAGTGAACTTAGTTTAGGAGAATACGAATTTTATTCGAAATTAACTATATTAGAACATTAACATGTAATTAATTAGTGTTTTATTTGGTGTAATTTAGTTTGTAAAAAAAATTGGCAAGGACAAAGTGTGGAGGTAAATCGATCAGTACTGATCCGGTTGAAGAAGAAATATATGGAATCTAAAAAATGAAAGGTAAAGGCAAGCAAGCGGCCGTTTAAGATCGGCTGGCAACGTGACAGATCACCGCTTTGAAGCTGGAATAGGTAGTTATCTTGAAGAAGAACAAGAGGACGAAAATCTACGACTCCCCAGACCGATATCCTCCTATTACGTACCCGGTTACCTTTCCTCCGGATGATGATAAGGATGAGGTCTCACCGCTCTCCTTTGAGTACGGGGATGTACCGGCTTTTCAGCACATGGCTTCTCCGCACTTGTCTTCTTCGCACGTAGCTCCTTCGCACTTGACTTCTCCACACTTGGCTTTTACAGGCTTGTTTCATGCCTCCGCGAGTGTTAGGGTTAGAGAAGGGAAATCTAACCGACTTACACAGGTACATGAGGAGTACGCCACTAGAGTGGATATCGAGGGACTCAGTCTTACTTAGGAGCTTATTGTGGGGCTTCCAGATGGTGGACCGACGAGGATGACAGTAATTCCCAATTTTGACGGTCACATTGCTCATTACCTGTGGTAGATCACAGGGGGCTACTGAGATATGAAGACCCTCATATTCATGAAGCACCCCAAACAATGGGTGAATGTGAGCGCCGACTTTGACATCCATACTAGGATTATTTGGTCGATTATGAAGGCCTCGTGACTAATTCATTTGAGAGATTACATGTCGACCCATTTTGATGAGTCTCTCCTCGAGGCATTTGTTGAGATGTGGTAGTCTAATACTAACACATTTCATATGCCGTGGGGGGAGATGACGATCACACTGTCTTCCACATACTCCGCTTCTCAGTTAGTAGTAATGGCCAGCCGAAACAGCCGACCGAATGATTTTTCGGTCAGATCGACAAAAATTTATCGAATTGTAGAGAAAAGTGTATCGTAAGATAATTTTTCGTCAAAATAAATTTAAACAATATCGTTTTTACGAAGTTTAAAGCGTCAAAGAAGATAAGATGTCAAATAATAATCCTCTTACTTTATACCTTTTCTATATTTCGTCTTCTTCGAAAACAACCATTTCCCCAGCTGAAACCAAACCCAGCCACTAACACACCCCCTTCCCTATTTTATCTCTACATAATTAATTAATTAATTAAGTGTCCTGATTATGAACGGATTTTGTTGCCTTTTACTAACACAACTCTGCCTCCTTCTTCTACCCCATTTTCTATAATCAAATCCCTTCATACTGTGTGAAGATTGATTGATTGATTGACAGATCCCAATACCACACATGACGAAGAAAGAACGTAGGCTTGTAAAAACTCTTATTCTCTCCCACCATTGAAGCAAAGCCAGCAGCTTTCGCTTTTCCAGTCTCTATACAAATTGCAGTCACCCCCCCCCCCCCCCCCCCCGCCCCCCGGCTCATTGAAGGAGAAAGTTCAAACATAAAATAATAATGGGCGTCTTTCAGGGAAATTGTTCCACAAGCTCCAGCCACCAAAAGCAGTGCTCTTCCTCTTTCTCTTCGTCTTGGTCTTCTTCCTCCATGGCCACGGACCACTGCTGCAACATTATCGCTACACGAAAAATGGTCTCTGGGTTTGGATTATTGTCCTGTTTCCGAGGAAGTAAGCTCGAGAAAAATGGCGGAGGAGAGGAGGAAACGACGGCGTTCGGGGATTCGGAGCACGAAAACAAGGCATGGCTTCTGGCCGAGTCAGGTGCGGAAATTGCGAATGCGGAACCCGACTCGGTTCATTCTTCCTTCAGGTTCAGTTTCTGCTCTCAGACGGAGCTTGAATCGATGAACATCAACAACAACAACTCCGCTGATTCTTCAACCACGGTGTTGATGGTGAATTTGGACAGTGGATTCAGCTCCGCCGCTCGTGGTAAGGAATGGAGTAGGGTTCAGTCTCTGGAGAGGAGTATTTCCCCAGTGTCTAATTCCTTGATTCGGTTTCGCTACAGTGAGATTCTCGTCGCCACCAGTAATTTCTCCCAAGGTATAGGCTGATGTTAGTAGTAATTTTCTGAAATTGCATTTTTTAGGTTTCCAGCGTCTGATTTTTTTGTTTTCATTTTTGTTAGGTAGAGTATTGGGAAGTGGAGCTATGAGCTTTGTGTACAGAGGAAGAATTGGGTTGTTAAGGGATAGTGTGGCTATTAAGAGACTGGACAAAGAAGACAAAGAATCTTCCAAGGCATTCTGTAGAGAGTTGATGATTGCAAGCTCTCTTCATCATCACAACACTGTTCCTCTTGTGGGATTCTGTATTGATCAACACGAAGGCTTGTTCTTGGTCTACAAGTATGTTTCTGGTGGCAACTTAGACCGCCATTTACATGGTAAGTAAGCTCTCTTGTTATCATTTCTCCTGTTTGTTTGGGGATTCAATTTGGTTGATGATTCCATACCAACTTTGGCTAGATAAGAAGAGAGGACTAGGCTGGTCAGTGAGGTACAAAGTTGCGGTTGGAGTTGCAGATGCCATTGCATACATGCATAGTGGGACTGAGAGATGTGTTGTTCATAGAGATATCAAGCCCTCTAACATACTCCTCTCTTCCAAGAGAATCCCTAAGGTAAAAGAGCGTTTTTTTTTAACTATTCATGGTCAATCTGATTTTGATTTTTGGTTGGTGTTATTTTATTATGCGCAGCTGTGTGATTTTGGATTGGCGACGTGGACTTCTTCACCGTGTGTCCCTTTCCTCTGCAAAACTGTCAAGGGAACATTTGGGTATGAAACTAATAAAATTGCTTGTATTGATTTGGTGTTTTGCTGATATGGAGAATTTGGTGTGAAAATGTGCAGTTACTTGGCTCCAGAGTATTTCCAGCATGGCAAGGTATCTGATAAGACTGATGTTTATGCTTTTGGGGTGGTTCTCTTGGAGCTCATTACAGGAAGGAAACCAATTGAGGCAAGACGTCCTCCAGGGGAAGAGAATCTCGTTCAATGGGTAGGTTACTTGTTCCCCAGGAATTTTTATGATTGGTATGGTCCCTTTGAATCTGGTTGAATAGTCATTAGTTATGTTCGTAAGACTCGTAGCTTTAACATTCTCAAACAAGGCTAATGTTGATTATATAAGAGTCAATTCGAACCCTCTTCCAAAAAATTGAGCTATCGGGATGTTATCAGTGCCTTTAAAGACCGAGAGGATCTCCGTTTCGAATCCTGATATCCCAAATATGTGCACGTAACTTACAGAAGTTGTGCAAACCTTGTCTTCTGAGAGATTCGGGCGTGTTAATGAATAATATAAGAAGTCAATCTGAACCTTGTCCCAAAAAACTCGAGTTATTGAGATGCAACGGTTCACTAGCAAATTGACAGATTGAATGTTCCCGTGGAAACCTGAATGTAGTTTTGTTTTGTTGGTTCTTTAACTTGTATAGTATTAAGCATATAAGCCACGAGTTGATGAAACACTCCCCATTATACCCTTCATGCAGGCGAAACCCTTGCTGGACAAAGGCAAAGGAGCAATCGAGGAGCTGCTCGACCCACAACTCTCGTGCTCAATATTGCGAAACAGATGTCAAATAACACAGATGATCCAAGCTGCTGCAGCATGCTTGAGCAGCGAAGAATCCCGTAGACCCTCGATAGACGAGATCATTGCGATATTGCGAGGAGAAGAAGAGGTCCTAGCATCAGCTGCTCCTATGTTGTTGTGCATCAGTGGCAGGAGGAAGTCCAACCTGGTTGCAGGCATTATAGATTGTTATCCTCCTCAACCTCGGGAGACGAGCAGTGAGATGAAGAGTCATTTAGCTTTGGCGATGCTCGGAGTTTCGGAACTTGAGGATGACAATCAGCTCTACTGTCGATGACGTTACTGAGAGTAACTGAACACTAACTCTCTTTGTTTTTGCTTCAGTTGTCCCCTTGTTGTTTTGGGAGAAGGCATAGTTGAGAAGAAAGGTAAAGTGTATACAAGGGGCCAATGAAGAAGAAAACAAATGTGTGTAGATATATAACCAAGTCTTGCCCTTGAGTTTAGATTTTTTATCAAAGTCTGGAGCTTTGATTGAAGCTTGCTTCTGTAAATGCCAAGGTTTTGTTTGATATTTTGGTATGTAGTTTGTCTTCTCACTGCTAAGAAGTCAAGCCAGTTTCCGTAACAGAATTCGAATTTCTTCGCCCTAAGATGCTGTGAGATTACTAAACTACCCTGACTCTTAAAATTTAAAAACCTTTAACCCTAACCCTCAAACAAACAAACATACCCTAACGTCCCAACTCTCCCTCTTCCAATCCAAAATCAAACCAACAATCTATCTCCGAAAAAATGAAGCAAAAGAAGGCTAATCGAATCATCCCTGATCTCATGCTCCGATCTGGTCGATAAACCACTATTTAAATCATGTCATGATTTATTTTAAGTTGCTATTGGTAAGCTCGTTCGAGACTTGTTGGCGCTTGGTATTCAACCCCTCCGATATCTGAGCCAGACGGGATGTAACCTGTCTGTAGCTGAAACGGGTCGCCAACCCATGTCAAAAGAAATTTCAATCCAATCTTCCGGTTATCTTTAGTCCCTTGAACTTCAGCAGGAGGTGACGGCTTCGGCGAGATTTTTAGATTCCGAATAGACACTTTTTTCGATAAGTTTGTTTGGAGATTTGGAAGTTTTGAAAATTTGAAAATTTAACAAGACAATGTTGTAATTTCATGATTTTAAAATGACAAAATTCGGACGACGAATTATACCCCTTTCACGCGCCATTAATTGGCTGTGGTCTGAGTTAGAGAAATGCACGTTTGGGGGACGTGATCAGAAAGCGGAACTTTACCTATCGTAATCCTGAACCAGTCAGGATTCAGGATTCAATAGCAACACCAGGAACAGCAACTATGAGAATAATTGGCGAAGAAGGAGACGATCCACAAAAACAAAAATTAACAGGAAAAAAGAAAAAAAGAAAATAGAAAATCTTGGCGACGTCTTTGATTAGGCCGCGGTTGGCGAGGGCGAAGTCGGTGAACTCCTGGTAGGAAATGAACCCGTCGCCGTCGGTGTCGATCTCGGCCATCATCCGCTTGATCTCGTCCGGCGTCACTGATCCGAGGGTCTTGAGGCAGTCGCCTAGCTCCGTCGACGATATCTTCCCGTCGCCGTTGAGGTCGAATCGCTTGAAGATCCGCTCCCTATCCGCCTGCTCCTGTGCATCGCCATCCGCCATTGTTATAATAAATGTAGTTTATATATTCCGGAAAAAAAAGCAATTTAGTTTCTTTCTCTGTTGTCAATTGTTTGATCTAAGTCTGAACTGATGAAATGAAAAGCAATTCTGCGAATATGATGATTTATGGAGGAGGTAGCAATTTGATGTTTAATTTTGGCGGGTAATGCGGTCAGCCATTGGAGTGTGATGCGAGATTGGATCGGTCAGCTGGAAGTTCTCAAGCGATTATTGAACTTGTCAACCATTACAAAAATGATGAAATTATCCAAGTTTAATATATTTTGAAAATACCGTACTGTGCGATCGCAGCAAATTCAGAATGGTTTTATGTACATAGCTAAATTGTATAAAATTTGAAAATATATTGATTAAACCGTATATGAAAAATATACTAATGTATCTTAAAATATATAAAAAATTATGTAATATTGAAATTTTGAATTAGGAGAGGTATTTTCTACCATAACTTATTTTAATTCAAAGTAAGGTGATTTTGAGTTCGTTACTTTAAAAACAATTATTGTTACGTAAGTCTTACCTAACGTCCTTCACTCATGTGGCTTACGTAACAGGCTTAATTTCGATTGTGGTTGAAAAACCCAAGTACCAAACAATTGATCGATGTAGAGCCATTACATAAAACTAACGACAGACAACAGAAATGGACAGAGGTCAGTCAAATCCAACGGTTGGCTTTTCTTAGGTGAACGATCGCATCTCACAATCAAATCTTATAAATCTTAAGTCTTCTGGAAGTAACAGTACTGAATCCTCTCCATTCTAAACACAGACCAGCTTCCTAACCATTTGTCATCATACAGTTGGATTTTTTTTCCGGAATACTATCGAGACTCTCGATTAATATTAAATAGAAAAAATATTATATCGATATTTATTTTATAGAATATTAAATCCTGAATCTCAAAATCACCAAATACATATTTTATTACTAAAACAATTTCACGAGTTTTATTTTATCTAGCCATTAAAATTCCTTCTAAGTTTATAATAAAGTGAAGCACTTGTATCCAACGGTTGGATTAGAATTTAGAAAGGTGAAAGTTGATGGGCCTAAGCCCAGCGACCCATTTATACCGGCCAGTATGCCCCAAGCGCTCACGAGTAGGGTTGGCAATTATTACCGTTTAACCGTTAAATTGACCGTACCTTCACCGAGTTTGACGGTTATTAACCGCGTTAACCGGGTATTTTGTGGTTATGGTTATAACCGTTAACCGCTACGAATGGGTAAGGTTAGGTTATGGGTTTTAAAGTAACCGCACCATCACCATAACCATACCCATAACCATCCCCAACCCGTAACTTGCCATCTATTTACCTATATATTATTAAAGCAATAAAGCTCAATACCATTTGACTATCCCAACCCACTTACATTTTAACCCTATGTCCCAACGCAATACTTTTGATTTTAATTTGAAGAAATCTTATCTCTTAACTCTGTCTTTCAGAATCGCAAAACATAAATTCATCCATCGACCATCATTTATAAAAAAAAAAAATCATTAATCAGATTCAGACTAGTTATATATGAAGAGGGAACGATTGTTTTATTTCAATTATCAGTTTCATTTTGTTTAGCGTTTCAGTACTTAAGACTTTGAGATTCATGTTTTATAATATTGCTTAAATGCTTCAATCCTTCCCCATTGCTAGTTTTGGGTTGTATTTTGATTTCAAGAACAAGTCATAAGTGTTTTTAGTGTTCTAGAATGCTATTGTTACTATTGTTTGGAATTATATTTGGAAATTTTTCAGATGAATGAATGTGTATGCATTTTTGACTTTTCATTCCTTTTTTTTTCTTGCATATCGGTGGTTAACCGTTAGGAGGAGCGGTTGTAACCGTAACCGGGTGGGTATGGGGATGGAACGAAATTTATCACCGAAATAGAAATGGTGATGGTTATGGTTAATAACCGCCACGAATGTGGATGGGTAATGGGTATGCCATAACCATCCCCGAACCTCGCCGTTGCCAAGCCTACTAACGAGTAGGTCCATAAGTCTCGAACCACCAATTAATCGATCGATCCATTGACTTTCGTCAATTGTTAAATCGATGTGACATGGTATATATTGTCACATCATATGATAGGATGTCTGCCGTAATACGGGGTGGTTCCATCCCGTGCTGCGGGATCTCAATCCCAGGCGCATCATGTTCCAAAAGGCTGAATCAATGGTCATGGTTCCCAAGTAATCCCAACGGCGACATGTCTTGCAGGAGTAGAGGTTGAAGGAAGGTGATCTATTTGCGCCTTCGTAAAGATGATTGACCCGCTTGCATTTTCAGATTCTTGGGGAGCTATTCAGAAGTTTTGAGAAATTTTGCATCTTTGGTCAGCTAACTTCTGAAAAAAATATTTAACAGTTTGGTTTTCTGGCAAGTTTTCTAACTTGGAGAAGTTTCGAACTAGATTACTAGAATGTCCAGAATTTCAGAACTGAGGCCATAATTTTCACAGTTTACTCCATATGAGTTTCGGAAAGTTACAAACAATAATTTGACCATAACTTTCTCATTCGACTTCGAATCAATATATTATTTTATTTGCTGGATTGTTATGATAGAAAGCATCGACCTACACGTGAGGAATCAATAACCTGATTTAAATATGAATATTGTCTAGTTTAAAACTACAAAAACGTCGTTTAATTTAATTTTTAAATTTAAAAATAAAAATACAACACGCCTATTATTATACCATTTTAGAAAATGTTTTTAAAAATCTGCCAATTTATGTATTTACAGTAAACATCATACTTCTAACTGCTTTTTGCCATCATTAAAAACCGAGCAAGTACAGTATGGTTGACCAATGACCAGACTAAAGCCCAGCTGGACGGCGGAAACCAACGGCCATCACACGCGTGTCACGCGCGGTTACCAAATTCCGAAGTGACAAAACGATGAAGGAAGACGCGAAGTAGGAGAAAGAAGGGAAGAAACTGTTGGCTCTCTCTGGTTCTCTTTCTGGTTTATCGACGAAGCCAAAATTCCAAAGGGCCTTTTTCTCGACAGCAGCACAAGGAAACGCCATAGCTGAAACCTCTCTCGTTGGTGCCCTGCGGAGTCTATAAGGCGAAGTCGGTCTCACTACCAGAATCGCCCACCCCGAATAAGTATCAGCTGACTCGTTGCTGTCCAAGGTGGACCACGAACCAGCTTCCTCCGATTCGGAGCATTCGAAATTGTGGTCCGTTTGATAGAGGTAATGGCGATTCTGTATAACCTTTGGCTTTTCCAGTGGTGCAGTTGTTGTTTTGAGAGGCGGCGATATCGATTCGGTCGTGGGTTGCCTTGAATATTTGACGTTGCTGGATCATGATATCTCAGTGAATTCTCCAATTCCTCTAACTGTCACTTTTGAATCTTCAACCTAATGAGTTTTCTCTCCTTGTGTTTGCTGATGTTTCTGGAGTCTTACCTAGGGCTTCTTGTTCTCAGTCCGTGTCATTGGATGTACTCTTTTCATGTTCTTGATATCACCTTATTGATGCTTAATTTGGTTATAGTCTTGAGAGTTTTGGCGTGATTGTTTTGAAGATAGGCATCTGTGATTGTGAGTTTTCTATGCCAATAACTTGTTGGCTTTCGAAGTTTTCAGAATCTAAACGGTCTTTATTCCTTTGTCATTTGGAACATATTGATTTTTCAGCGAGGACTAGTTTGAATATGTTCCTCATCAGCTTACTTATGATCCTCTTTTCAGCTCCATAGTCCATACTGACGAGTCTGATGGCTTGGTACAAAGCTTAATGAACGGTACAGAAGTCGTCCACAAAATTTCATCGATTGGTGGTTGGATATGTGGAACAATATGACACTTGAAGACTTCTTTACCTTGACAGAGATGAAAGATGGCCTCATGGTCCCTTCTCGTGTACATGAGCTGCTTTCTGTTATGAGGAAGGAGACAGATTTTACCGTTAAGAATATTGGTGATGCAATTAGGCAGTGGACTGCGGTTGCCAACACAATTTCTGCCACTGACAATAGAGAGTGTCTAGATATTTTTGTCCAATTAGATGGACTCAGGTATTTTGATAAATGGCTGAAGGATGCCCAGAATTACAGTAGAGGTACAAGTGATGGGTTTACAGAAGAATCTATCACAGCGCTGTTGAGAACAGTAGAAAAGCTGCAGATTGACAAAGCCAGATCTCTTTCTTCAGGGATCTTCACAACCGTCAATGATCTTCTTCACCACTCTTGTTCTCGAGTTCAGGATAGAGCTAGATCACTTTTGGATTCTTGGAAGCAAGATGAGGATTGTTCTGATACTAAACGTGATGGCCAGAATGCTCGAGGGGTCGGTGCTCTTGATGTGTCTGGCAATATGGAAACAGCTAAGAATGTATTTCTTGAAGGAAGTGATAATACCAAAAGATCTGCAGTAGAGCTTTCCAGTGATGAAGCTACAAAATCAAGAACTGTGAATTGTTCTGAAGTGGAGAGGGTTCAAAATTTAGAAACGTGCAATAGCAAGTGTGTAACGCGTACAATCTTAGACGATGGAAACTGTAGTGACAAATCTGCGACTGAATCTGTCATGTCAAATTGCAGTCAAGCTGGCACTTCTTTGAAAGAGAATATCTCTGTGGCCATTGTAGACGCAGCGGCTTCAACAGAGACTCACATTTCTTCTGTTCAAATAGGACATGTTGCTGAACATGAGACAGATGCTATAAATGATGCTAGCAGCTTATTGGATAGAGCATCCTCCGTTGCCTCTGCATCCAGTCCAGGTAGTCAAAATGCCAATTTGTATCTTAAAATATTTTGATTTCATAATTCTATAAGATAAAACCTTGTTGGATCCTAGATGAAATTGGTGGTCCATGAAATCCTACGATGAAATTATTTTATGATGTTTTCTACCTAATTTTACCATCTTTAAAAGTCATCATTCAATATGCATGGCTATTTTTATAGGGCACTACTATTCACATTTATGATTATGATTTCAGAGAGCTTTGCGTTTGTACTTAAATTTCGATTTTGACTGCAATGGGTCTACTAAATTGGAATCTGAATGAACTCTATATGTGATGCAGCAAATATTCAAGAGATCAAGTCAGATTCTACTTTGCGGAAACATATTGAAGCAGAAGGTGGTGATAAATCTTATAATGCTTCTGCATCTGATGATAATAGAAAAGATGTAGGTCCGACTGCAGGTGCAACAGATTATATGCTTGCTATTATTGACCGTAGTCCGCTTGTGGTCCATTCAAATTCTAAAGATGATCAACACCTTGATGTCCAGTCCATTCAAGGTGATGAAAAAGGATCGAGAACAGCTGGAGTTTTGAAGAGTACATCGACGATGAAAGACATTGAGCTTGAACTTGAAAAGAAGCAAAGTAGTAATGGAGATGAGGAAGTGGGAGATGTTTATGCTTTCTCTAAATCAGCACTGGATACCCAGAGTTCTTTCTCGACCAATAAGAAAAAGTCTGATATTGAGTTTGAGAATGGTATTGTTGATGCTCTAGGAGCTGCACAGCAAGTTGCTCAGGAAGTTGAGAGAGATGTTGTAAATTATAGAGACCCATTGGGCACATCTTCTTCAGAGAAGACCATGGGAAATCATGATGAGGAGCTTGGTAGCCTCAAATCCATTAGTGGAAAACAAGACCAAGCACAGAATCAGTCTTTAAAACCGGTGCCTGACCAAAGCAGTCAATCACCTAAATCCAAAAGGGGGAGTAACGCAGAGAATAATATTAATGAGTTTCAGTCCTCTCAGCTAACTGAAGCAGTTCGAGAACCAGAAGTTGCAGACAGAGGATTTTGTGGTTTTGATCTCAATGAAGAAGGCACTTCAGATGATGCAGATCGTCCTGCAGACTTAATCTCCACTCCGATTTCTGTTGTATCGGTTTCAAGGCCAGCAGCAGCTTCAGCGTCACCTGCAGCCCCATTGCAGTTTGAAGGAACCCTTGGATGGAAGGGGTCAGCAGCTACAAGTGCATTTCGTCCTGCTTCTACAGGCAAGGTTCCCGAGGGTGATAACAACGTCGAAACAGGAACAACTAGTATTACTTCGAAACAGAGGCAGGATCGGCTTGACATCGACCTGAATGTCAGTGATGGAGATGGCAAGGCAACGGAATTGATGTTCGAGAGGAAGGCTCAATCTTCTTCAGATATGGGTACATGTAAATCAGAGAGGCCCTTCCTGGATTTAAACCGTATGAGCGATGATGGAGAGGGTCCCCCATCAAATCCGCGGAGAGGGGAAGGGCTGTTCTTCCTTCAAAATTTCCATCGTAGTCCGTCTCCTGCCTCTTCATCTTCATCGTTGCGGCCGTCATTAAAGAACTTTGATTTGAATGATAGACCTCTTCTCCATAATGATTCCCCAAACCGGGGAGTATACCATGACAAGCTTTCTCAAAGCTCAAGTCTTTATGGAGGAGGTTCCAAACAAGGTGACCCCATGATCTCTATCATGGGAGCCAAGGTTGAAGTTAGTGCCCGAACCGAAGCTAGCAGAAAGGAATTCTTCCATCAGACTCCATTCATGTTCTTGCCAAACGGCCCTCCATCCATGCCTCTCTCGTCAACGATGTATGGATCTCGAGGTGCTGTCCCGTATATGGTGGATTCGAGAGGGATCGGTATGATACCGCAAATTGCAGGAACTGCAACTGCTGTGCCTCAATATTCTCAGCAGCCTTTCGTCATGAACATGGCCGGTCCACCCCTCAGTTTAAACGGTGCAGGTCCATCTCAACCAAGTTCCGATCTGAATTTAGGTTTCTCGATCAATGGAGGAGGAGGAGGAAGCAGTAGGGGATTCGGGCAGTTTTTTATCGCTGGTCAAGGCAGGTCTTTAGAGGAGCGTTTGGGAATGGTTGGGAAACGTAAGGAACCAGAAGGCGGCTGGTAACCTTATTCCCTACAGTATAAACAACAGATCCAGCAACAACCACCACCATGGAGAGAAGTTATTTCTTATCTTGCTCTCTACATTTGATTGCACCCTTACAACCTCAAAACCTGGTCGGTCCTTTCCTCGGCACGGGGATTAATTATTGCGAAGAACCGATTTCGATTTCGAGGGGGTGGGGAGATATAGCAGAAGCTGCATATCAAGCATTTTTGAATTTTGATCTCATTTCCTTCTGTAGCATATATTCTACAGGAACACTAGATATTGTCTCTCTGGTCTCTGTTTGCAGTTTCTTTAAGAAAAAGATTTTAACTATATTACTGTAGCAGGTTATTCAGATGGCAGAGGGCTCTACCTTTCGATTTCCGTACGTCTCGCGTGCTAAGCGAGTGCTCTATCGATGATTTAGCTGCCACTATTACGCAGCACCATCCCTGCACCCTGCTCCTTTGTCCGGTTGACCCGTAGCTTTCTTGACAGAATTTTACAAATACGAGTGACGGTATTCATACCTCATAAACACAGACTGTTTCATATTTGATCAGATACGGTCGAATCAGCCAATCGGATGCTCAAGATTTAAGTTTGTACAGATTCAATACGTATAGAGTAAATTGGTTAATCTTTGATTACAGGTAAAATGTTAACAACAAAATAAAACCGTAAACCAGAATTACATAACACTTCCTCATCAGACTAAACCAGAAAGATCATGTCATGCTTTGATGATTCTACCGCCGGTAGCTCCTCTTGAGCACGCCTTCCATTACCCCACACTGTTTTCTTCTGCAGATTCAACATTGTTTGTTATATCATGTCAGAAGGCGATCTCCTAGCACTAATCATCGGGCTATACTGTATCATGTGCTTATTGTCCATTTGCATCTTCGCCCACTGCGAGAAGAGAGCCTAGGAAGCGACGGCCGGTAAAGATTTGCTAGCGAGGCTGCCGGTTGCTGTGGCTGTTGTTAAGGGAGAAGGCGGTGGCGGAGTGGGAGAGCGTCCTATATGCTTGGATGAATTACAAAATGGCGACGTTTACAGGAGTCTGCCTAACTTCTGCCACGTCTTCTAAGTCTGATGTGTCGACCAGTGGTTTCTGCAGCAGATCGCTGACAATGTTAGCAGGCTGGAGGCGGCGATGATCACCTGCCCTGTTTGTCGTCGGGACGCCACCCCGGTCGCCGGAAACCGATGGTCGTTTTTCTGTGTGTAGTTGAGTTTGCAGTTACTGAAACAAGATAGGCGGAAATGAGATTAATATTTTGGATCGTATTAGATGAGATTTGTTGAGTTGTATTTTCGATTTTGTTCGAAGGTAACATGTTTTGTTATGCTAGAAAGAGAAGAGAATTATAAAATGGGAGGAATTACATAAGTAAGCAAAAAGAATTGTGAATTGTTCGGATAATGTAGAGCCTCACGTGCTATTAAATAAGCGGCGTTGTTATCTGAATCGGAAATATGAATAAGGGATAAATTTTCTTCACCTTAAAAAAATAACTAAATGAGAAAAATGTATATGAGACGAGAAAAGTCAATTAAATGGGTCAACATAATGACTCGTATCTGATTAACTTACAAAACTGGGTCAAGAAATAATGTTTTGTAAGTCAGCACCGAGTAAAATAAAATTTATGTTACTATAGTTTTAAGTAAAGAGCAACAAACTTTCACCCGTTGATGAATCCCGTATGCAATCATAAACAAACTATAATGACGTGCGGTGCAAAATCTTAACACTAATGACATAATATATAGTAACTTAAAATTATAATCGCATGGACCGTATTTTACTCACCTCGTTTCCGTAATCAATTAACTTACAAAAACGTAATCTCAGTTAGCCTGTTAAACAAGCTTGAAAAAGGCATGTTTATGAATATGCCGAATTTTTAAAGCCACTTACACGAATTAATATTCTAAATGGGTCAAGAAACAATGACTCATTACCCGATTAATTTTGAATCCAGACTTCCAACAAAACCCTCGGCAAGTTAAATATCTCTCTATGAAAATAAAACACAAAAAGTTCAATAAAGGCAGAACCTTTCCTGATATCAAAGTTCTCAGGGCGGAGAGCTTTCTCCACCCAAGATATTGCTGTACAACACATTTTCTATATAGTTTCTGGGAATCAATGAAGATATCAAACCCATCACACTGCTGAAAGCACACTACTTGAGACCCTTGGAGCCAGGGATGTCAATCCAATGGAGGTCAAGCTCGACCTCCCCGCACTCGACATTCTGCAGCCTGAGGAATAGCTTCTGCACAACTTCATCATTGACCCAAACCACATTGCTCTCCTCAGAGAGGTAGTTCTTTCTGCTGGGATGCACTCTGGTGATTATGGTCCCACCGGGCAACCCGTTCAGCTTCATCCTCACGGCTTCCACGAAAGGGCCGATGTCGAACTCTGCATTCCCCATCATGTCGTCCCTGCTGAACAAGTCCCTGTCATACACTTCCTGCATCAAAACAGTGGCAAGTTAGATTATCAGTTTCCTTATAACTTGGAAATAGAATGAAGTGAGTTGTTCTTCATAGATGTATATATATACTCACAATCTTGACGGGAAGATTCGGGTCGGTCACTGAAAGGGTCAAAGTTTCATTCCATTCTGGGTTGACGTTTTTCTTCACTACTCGAGTCTTTAGCTTCTGCAATCCAAACCCAACAATGCGCAATGTTAGAAAACAGAATCATTGAAAACTTGTCGGAATGGACTGGTTAGTGATGCAGGTATCACTTTCCGCTCTTTCACTAAATATTCAAATTAACGGTATTTCAGATTCAAGCCAAATCGGCCTAAGTTGGCAAATTCGGACCTCTCCAAACAGAATTTGGCGGCTGGAATTAGGCGAAATTGAGTCCCAAATCAGGTGGAAATGTGGCTTTGTGGGCGCGGAAAATGTATCCGAAAAAATTGGCCGGAATCCAGCCTATTCCGCCTCCAATTTCGACTTCGAAAACGTGGGCTAGTAATCACAACCAGTGGGCAAACAAAATTTCCCAGCCAGTTTGTCCTGTCCTTGCCCATCCTTTTCTTTGTTCGTATCCTAATAGATTTTGAACTATGTGTTACTTTGGTTTTAACTCTTCCTAGAAATGATGCAGAGTGACGATTGACGAGTATTTGGCTGCTAATTTGGTTAACAATACTCCAAACCATAGCTCAGACTCAGTACCTCCAATAAGCTCAAATTCGAGAACACATTTGACCTAGAATTTCACCATTTTAGGACCAAGATACCCTGGAAAATGCGCTAGATTAGGCCATGGCTGCTTCGCCATTGCACAGTGAGTCAAGGGCCATCGAATTGCGTCTTAACCGTGATATTCTAGCTGGGAAATCATACTACACTGATCCATTAAGTTATAAGCTTTGAGAAAAGTAAAGGGTACAGAAATAACTCAATTGCCGATCGATCAGAGCAGACAAGCAGTGAAAACAACAGTGGAGAAAGCCATTGCAGCTACTTAATCAGTCAACAAAAACACCCCCAAAGATAGAAGAAGAAGGAAATGAACCTACCTGTTTGCCCATCTTGACGATAACATAAGGATCGCTGCTCCTGACGTCTCTAACGGCGAGGTTGATCCCTCTGACCACCGTAATCCTCAGAAGTCCCAGCATGTTCTCCATTTCCCCCACCCCGATCGAGCTATTGATTGAATTTGGTGAGGCGGAATTGAAAAGGTGAGAGAAGAAGAATGGATGTGGTGGTTGTTGTTGGAATGTGGTTAGGAGCGTAGTCGGAATTGGTGGCCGGAGTCGTCTTTTTATACAGAGTGGAGCTGCAGGCGGCTGAATTGGTCTCCTCCTCCGCAGCAGCTCAGCTTTTCAGTCTTGTTCTGAATTAATTTGCATTCCACCTGCATTTTTTCTCGTTTTAATATTTCAACTATGGCCTTCTTCTTCACCAGTAATAAATCTGTTATTTATTGCCTTTGTTACTCTATGATTCGGGCTTTACTTTACCCTGCCTGGCCAGCCCGGTTTATGTTCGGATCCACTCGGCTTTAGGGTCTCGTCAAACCACATCCAATCATTCCCAAACCCTACCACTCAATATCTTACACCAAATAAGTTCATACTTTTTGAATTCAATATCAATCTCACACAATATCGTGATATCTTAAATAGCTAGCTATTCGAGATATCACGTACCAAACGTGGTCTATTTTGATATAGTTTGTTTTTTAGCTTCACTTACGTTTTTTATTGCATGTAGAAACTTCAAATTTAGCTCAAAATTGAGTCGTTGGATGATTTAAATGATCAAAATTCGAGTTGAGTTTAGCTCAAAGGATAGTGAACGAGCCAGACTCGAATAAGTTCGAGCTACACAGTAACTAAAAAAAATTAGCCGGCCTAAAAAGCAACGAGTCAAATTTAAGCATGGTAAAGTGAGGCTCGGCTAGGTTCGAAATCAGCCGTAGCCAGGGCAAAGTTGGCATTTCGTTGGTTTTGTTCATTTCGGTGGAATTTCGATATGGTTCGAATGAGTCAAATATCTGTAATCTTGATTTTCATTTCGGTTATTTAAACTTGTACAACCAGGGCGGTCTGAATGTCTGATTAAATTGATAATAACAAGTAGAAAACAGCTGGTTGAACCAGTACTTATTTATTATCGAAAAGAAAACAGCTCATTTCGGTTTATTTATGTGTTTTCAATGTCGTGAACAAAAATTTGTGTCATCTATGAAGTATATTGATTTATATACATGTTATCTATTTGTCGTTTTAATTTGATTACGAAACTTTCCATTCAACCTTGGTGATCGAATAAATTAACATAAAATGTCATATAATTAGAATTTTATTCAAAATAAAATAAATGTTAACATAACATAGCAATACAATCTCACCAACGCGTCATGCCAGTATTATAGTACTGCAGCGATCGAGATATTTTAACTGAATTGCTGCGAAACCCCTTATGTTTTATTGCGAAACGTTTTAACGTTCGAAATCAAAAGTTGAAATGATGAAAATGTCCCTAAAACAGTGAAATACCAATTTCTTTATAAAATGTGAAAAACCGAAAAAAATTTACACCATTTGAAACTACCAATCAAAATTGCCTACTTATTCCGTTGCCGATGACGCTGCCGCCCTCATTCAATTCAATGGCCACTCAAGAGTCAACTCAACCAAATCATGGATGAATTCCCAATTTCCCTCAGCTTCAGACGTTGGAATTTGAGGTTTCAAATTAGTAAAGTATTGATTAATACGGGTAACTAATGAAATCCTACTTTTCCCAGCTTTATTTGGTATGCGATATCTTTATATTGGGTAAAATCTTCACCGTTCATTTAAGTAATGCAATATGATATATCGTCTACTACATGAACTTTGATGTGATATTGTTGGCACTAGCTACAACACTACACTTGATATTGTGTAACTTACCACACCACTTTACACTCGTTACACCTTTTCTATCGTAATTCGTACCTCCCGTTTTTCTTATTTGCTTACGAAACGTGTACACAATTCATATATGTATGTCATTTTTTAAAGGGACTTCAATTAATTCAAAGTAAAGTGACTTTGAGTGAGTGGCCTGTAATAACAGGTTTAGCAGGTTACGTTACGTAAAGAACAACTACCGTTCTGTAAGCCTTACGCAACGACCTTTACTCTTACGTAGCGAGCATAATTCTACCTGTTACGTTAGGAATAACTCCCGGCAGCAATATCGGCGGCAACGCCTTGAACACAGAATTTGTCTGATTTCGTTTTCATCGTAGCTGTTACTTTTGCCCCACAGTTAATCAGTTATATATAGCATGCCAAGTTGTCGTCAGTCATCGCCGGACGTGGAAATTATCCGATGAACTTATTTTCTTTTTGTTATACGAAATTAGTAAATAGTACTACGCGGAGAATGACCTCGACAAATTACAAATACAAACACAGAGGAGTTGAAAAAATACTCGATACACTGAGACATTAAAATCTACAAAAGCGAGAGTGAAAGAAAAAATTAAATACTCGATAAGTCTAAAGTGATAAGTCTCTTGTAAAGTAGAAAGTAGTAAAATTTACGCATGTATTCAAAAGGTAAGGATTGCCGATAATTCAACAAGTTCAAGCTAGTAGTGTCATTTGGTACTTGAGGGCCTCTCGAGGCGAGCTACCTTTACTATTGATGTCAAGAGTGTGGCTTCAAGTGGCAGATACTTTTAAACATATATCGTTGTTAACCCATGTAAAACCACATCCACACCGCAAGCTTAAACCCTATAAACTAAGAATCTCTCCCATATTGTTAACTTCAACCATATATAATTCCGGTAAAAACCAAATCCCTATGCCATACATTCCAACACATACAAACAATAATAAAACAAACGAATCGATATATTCAATCACCCCGCTAAGGAGCAACCTAATATTACCTTAAACCAACTCGTATACATAGAATCAAATAACAAAAGTTAACTAGAAACTTGCTAGCAACTTCCAAATAACAAAACCCAACACACGTATACCTCCAAATGAATAAAATTTAGAAAAAAAACCAAACATAACATGAAAGTCTGACATCTTTAGAATACAGTACATTTTGCAATCCAAACTATAACCACTCTTCTAATCCCTTTCATTTCTGCAAACATCAGTGTCTGTGTATGGTAACATCTGGTCTCTCTGTTCGACTAAGCATCGATCCCAGAATTCCCCTGCCCATCACAGTTCTACCAAAATTCCTTCTCTCTTTGGTACTTGGATGCCAGAAATTAAACCACTCCATGCATGTTTCAGAAATCTTATGCACTTTCTCCTCCTCACCACCCATAAATAATAACCAGTTATTCATAAGTTCTCTCTTCTCCCTACGTGCATGCTGCAGGGTGAGTCGGAGTGGTGGAACCATGGGAGCCTCGTCGGCAGCGGCGGTGAAGAATGAGAAGAAGAAGCGTAAGAATAACAAGTTATTAGTGAGGGTGAACGTACCGGGGAGCAAGGGGCCGATAAGGTTGGCGGTGAAGGAGGATGACGTGGTGGATGTGGTAATCGAGTCAACGTTGAAGAGCTGTGCTAAGGAAGGCAGAGTTCCTTCACTTGGTTGTGAAGCTAGCAACTTCATTCTCTACTCTTCTAATGCCACTTCTGATTCCAAATGTACGTTTACCTAATCGGCCTATCTGGTCAGCATCGGTAACAAACCGTGTTGAATCAAGTTCGGTAGAGGGTTTGGTCATGTTGGAATTAGAGAGAGTGGTTGGAGGGAGTCCTAACTTTCTTATTTCATGTCATTGATCGAATACTAAATAAGATGTCTACAAGAAAATGCAGTTTCAGAGATCGTAATTATGCGATCGTTATATGGAAAGGTCGCTAATTTACTGGTCTCTAAAGATAATGCGTTAGTGACTGTTTTGACCTATCAGTGACCGTTATTTCAGAAAACGTTAACTAACTAACATGCTGGTCATTAATACTTTATTTGCAAGATTCAGGAAGCTTGACCCACAAGATATCTGTGATTTCGGGACCATCACTGAGTAGAGACAATCAGCTGGTTCTCTGAAGAGCATCTGCTTCTGGAATTTGGGTGTGAATATGTTTCTGGTGTTAGCTTTTTGTTGCAGGAGTTATCTTGGCTTGGGAATGAGAGCTGGTATAAGGTTTTGCACTCGACCCCTATAGCCTATGAACAAACTCACCTTAACCTTTGATTTCACTGTAAGTTCATGAATTTCATTAATGCTGCAAACCGGGTTCAGAAAGCCAGTCCGGAGATGCAACTTCCTCGGCAGTAACTATAAGGGAATAGGATCCGCAAGTAAATTCGTGCGCAACCTTATTTTCATCGCGTCCAACAAAATGTACCAAACTAAGACTGTTGAACTTAGCTTATAGTTCAATTTTGAATACTCTTCTAGTTATAACTTAAAATTATATTTTATAATCAGCTGATAACTTATGATCCGTTTGCGGCGGGAATGTGGAATAAAATTTGAATGGGAATGAAAAAGTTAATTCTTAAAATATATTTCGTTGGAATCTAAATTTTCCGTTCGATTAAAAAAATATTCAAAATTCCATCTTACATTTTAGCCGTCAAACGGATCATTAGTATAGGCTATGCTCCGGAGCCTGATAATTATTTAGCTCAAATCAAATCATTCATTCATTGGTTGGGCCTACCCAGCCACCCCAACTTGCCTCAACGGGTCGGACGACATCAATGGTCCCATGCCCCCACTTTGTTTAATTCCCACTAATTAATTAAAAGCCCTCTCTTTCTTTATCAGCTAATCAACAAAAACTAATTTACGAAACTTGGGAATTCGGAAGCTCCAGGTCCAATTGGATTCCATGGTTGTCATTTCGATCTTTTTTAATGTTACGAGTTTTGACCACCAATATACGATTCTCGTTATGTAATTTCAGGATTTGTGTTGTCGTTAATGGAAGGTTAGACTGTCTCATATCTATCGTAAAGCGAATTACGTTATTGAGTACCTGACTTTCTTGGACCATTCTTTTACTAATAGTTATCTCATATCTATCAGATTGGGACATGTTCCGTTGGTCGCAGTATGATGTAGTTGGTGCCATTCCTAAACAGGTGCAAATCTTAAATAATACTTAATGCCCTTTGACGCGGTATTCCACCAAAAAATATAAAAGTTAATTTACGAATTTTCGGTCGGTCAAATCTATTATATTTTATGTTTAAGTCAACTGTTAAATTTGTCAGTACACACCTCACTAGATGGAGCAACAACTTTATTTACCCTTTCATATTCTGTAGCCAACCCCACCACCACCAACTACACAATTTATTAGTTGTCACTTAATTAGAGCTGGTAAACTTTTAACACTCGACCTGCTAGCAATTCGACAAGGCCGTAACTAAATGAGCCAATAACTCGATCAATCGATAATTCGATAAATTTATAATCTGATTAATTTTTAATTTAATTATTCTAATTTGTAATTCATCTAACTCGCTTGTTTGACAACTCTACGTATAATGATGCACATAAAATCTATTCCAACCGAATCGAATGAAGATTTTTGTGACGGAAAATAAAAAAAGTGCTTAAAATATTTCTGTTTACGGACACTTGAATTTTTTGAATAGTTTCTTCCACGACCGTTCGATCATTTTTGGTTATTTTCCACCGTCGAATGGAATCATATGGATGTACAGATGATTCCATCATCTGCACCCAGCGCAACCTTTTCAGACGATTGTAAAAACCCGAAAATTGTAACCAGTAAAAAGCTCAACCTTTTCCAGAACCCAACAGGAAGCAAATAAAATTGTGTACAAAACGGTGAGTTTCAGAGAAATTACTGCTCCACTTTTTACCCCTCTCTGCTCTGACAATCTGTTCCCCTTTTTCACTGTCCAACAAACTCGGAACCGAGTTGAATTGAACCTAACTCAGACTCATTAACCGAGTTTCCACGCAGACGTCGCAATCAGCGGCCTAGTGTGCCAGCCAAGCATCAACGACCCGTCCTTCTCCTCCACTCGGTACCCATCGCCGCCGGCGAACAAGGCCAGCAACATACTCGCCTGCTTGTACGCGTTCGATCCCAGGTGAACCGAGTCGAACCCAGCCGATTCCATCCTACTCCTCCACTGAGTCGACGTCTCGTGCCGCTCAACTCGGTCACCACCTTCGCACGCCACCACGTTGCAGATCTGCCTACCGAGATACAGCTCCGACATCACATGGTTCTCCGCCGCCGACGATGACCCTTCCAGCGAGTCGAAGAGAGTGGAGTAGTAATGCAACGCCTCCGTAAACCTGTCGACGAATACCGCCCCGTTGTGGTTCGCTTCCTGCTCAACCATCGTCACGATCTTCGGGTTCATCGCCTTGATCGATTTCAGAACTTTGTCGATCCCGCCGGGTCGGGCCAGGAGGCGATGGAGTTCGAACACCGAGTTGACAGCCACCGCCTCTACATCGGAGGGGCGCAGGTCAAGCATCTCCGGCTCCAGATCCGCCAAACTGTTGGCGACGAACCCTCGGAATTCAAATTCCACTCCGATCGTCTCGGCAAACTGTGCCAATTTCCATCCCACCTGCTGTAAACTGTCGGTGTTGTTGTTTGGCTGTGGAAGTCCGATTCCGGTCAATCGGAAAGCCGGCGAGCCTCCGGGGCGTCGTGCCAGAGCTTGCATAAGAGCCGGCCACTGCATACCTTGTTTAAGCCCAAAATCGATGACGTGGACACGACTGGAAGTCGCAAAGGCCTCCAGAATCGCCTGATTCGCCGTGAAATGAGCGAATTTCAGGTACGGGGAAGTCTCGTAGAAGTGCATCTCCAAGGCGTCAGAGTAGGACGGATCCAGACAGTCTTGAGGATAGATCTTGTAAATCCGGCGAGCTAGAGCTTCGGCGAAATAGGTAGCGACTTTCCTCATGGCGCCGGATTGAGAAGCCGCCAGTAACCCCGTGTGCTTGATGAGTGCGTCGGCGAGCTTCACATTTTCTTGCTGAACCGCCTCGGCACAGGCTAATAGAGTGTGGACGAGTCGGACTCCGGCTTCCTGCGAGTCGACTATCACAACTGGACGAGTTAATGATTCGACTGTTAACGCCACTGAAGGAGACGAGGAAGACGAAGACGAAGGAGCGGAGGAGTTCGAGCTCGAGGAATTCGTTGTGTTCGAAGATCCACTGGAAGATTTCATCCGCTTTCTTCTTCTGCTGCTGCTGCTTTCAATATTCATCTCCGATACAGCTTGTGGATAAGCGGCAACGCCTGGGATTGCGCTGAGGTCGTACTCGGAATCGTCCCTGAATACCGTGGACTGTTGAGAGAAACCCCTGGAGGAGATCGAGGAAGATCCAGCAGTCGGGTCGAGGGGCGGGTTGTGGAGCTCGGAGAGCATACAGTCGACCCATCCGGAGAGATCGGAAGGGTTGTAGTGAACGGTGTCGCAGCCGAGATGCGAAATCCCATCATCCTGCGCCGTCCCCATGACCATCTCTAGCTGTTCGAGCTTCTGAGCGACCTCCGCCATATCCGACGACCGGACCTTGTAACCTAAAACCGCCAGCAACTCGTCCATATCTCCCGCATCTTGGTCTTCCTCCCATAGCTTCCCTTTCCCGGCGGACGGCGGCGGTGCCATTAATGCAGAGGCAGATTCCTTGTTGAAGCCGCCGAAGCTGCTGCAGGTGGATTGGTGATGATTCCTTTTCATAATGGTTCCCTCTTCTTGTTAGCAAATTAACCCTAACAGAGACAGACTGGGAGAGAAAGCGAGAGAGAGTATTAGAGAATCGCCATGGGAGTGGCGAAATGAAGAGCTTTATTATTGGATGATTTTGTTTTCGAAAAGGGTTGGAAATTGGAATTTTTGTTTGTGTAAATTGTTATTTATTATTAATATTATCGAAAAAAAAGTTTATTTATTATTAATATTATCTGGGAGGCGGAGAGTGAAAAAAAATAGAATCAATGACGTGTCTCCCAACGAAGAAGTGGGAAGAGACAAGGAACAACGAAGAAGAATGGGCCATGATCATCACCAATAATGAGCTCGAGCTCGAAATCCCTTCGTAATATCGGTGATTGTGGGGGATATGTTTCGAAGTTCAATGACTTGCGGGTTAAACACTAAACAAGACATCCAACTTACGGATGTCATCGTCCTTATCCCAGTCGCTTAACTTAACACAATCGTGCATTAGAGGATCGATGATTAGATTGCTTTGTTTCTTGTGTCTGTTGTGAGCCTCTGCATGTTTGATCAATTTGTTGGTGTTTTTTTCATTTTTGACCGATAAACTTTTGAGAGTTGTGCTCTTAATTTTTATTTTGTGCGTCAATTATGCTGCTCAATTGATTGTCATATTCATGAGTGATTTGTCTTAAAGGGTCGAGATAAAGTTGGGATGTTTGTTGACATCCCCTTGTTTTAGCCTAGGAGTCCTTGTAGGCGGTTCCTAACAAGGTGTGGAAAGAAAAGAGTAGTAAGAAGGTGATAATGTAAGGGATAATATGTATAATTAAAAGTGTTTGAAAGATAAAAAGTATTTGAGGTGTAGGCATATGATTTAAGTAAGTGTATAGTCTATATATATGTTTATCAGTTATATGATGTAACGTAAGAGTTCAATCTTTTTATCTTTTATAAATGTATGAGATATAAGCAGGATCGTCACATGATATGTTTGCTATTAGACGATCCACTTAACAACCCATCTAATTCATTGATGACGAAATTGGTTTATGACTAAATTGAATAGTGGGTGGCCTGAGTTAGTTCAAGGAAGTGGACAAACTAGATTAGCTCAAGGAGTGGGTGGTTTGAGTTAGTATTAGTGAGATGCGGTATTGTCGATAACAACCCTACAAGATATCAAACAGCCAAGAATATCAAAACTCATGTATTCAAACTATAATATATGACCAAGGATCGGGTATATTGTGCACACGAGTGGCAGGGTAGCAAGCCATTTGGCAACAACTAAGCTTGGGAATAATTGAATAATGACAGTGATAACAAAGAGGAAAAATCAGCCAAGTAGGGGAATTTAATTTCTTCCAACCACTTTTAATAGAATAAAATTGGATGGTGAAAAAGACTCCCAATTAATTGCGGAAGAAACTAAAAAATATAGTTCAAGTGGAGTTGTTTTAGTGGTAGAGTATGTGTTTTATGATTCGGAAGTTTTGAGTTTGAATTCAGTATATCTGATAAAGTAGAGACCATATTGTGTTTACTTTATGTCTCATTTCTTGTATTAACCAAAAATTTCGATCTACTCTGATAACAAAAAAGATGTGTGGTTGAACTTCGTCATTATATTGTACAACATATCCTTACTTACATTTAATTAAGAAACTACTTGTTAGATTGTTTTATCAAAATAAAAACCAAACAAACATGCATATATGCTCTAATAACATGTTATTTCCAAAACTTTCAAGTACATATCACCATACTGAGAAACTTCTAAATTAAATTACGTGATTATCTTCAATATGAGAGTTTTCTAATGCCCTCATTCATAATAAAAATACCTTAAAATCGTTTATCCAATCAAATTTAACAAGATTTTTATAGATCAAGAGTTTATATTACTTCGAGGCAAACTTGTCATTTACTATCTAGACTTTTTCGTTAATTAGTTATGAACTGTTTTTTTAATTAAAAAATTTATCATTTTTTAATTCAAAAATACCAATTTAATGATACACAAGAAAGAAAGGAAAATGAATTACGGAAAAAACGAGGAAGACAATGTAAAAGCGAGAAGGAATGTCTGATTACGGGATAAAAAATAGCCTTACATGTCCATAAGATAGCCGACACAATTATCTTTATGAGAGACATGACTAATTGTGACGGACGACAAAGATGGTAAGAGCGATAGACATTCTTGAACTAGCTGGCCAACACAGATATCATCACTAACGCAATTGAGTAGACGGAACGCTTCCGATTAATCGGACGGAAGGGCATGCATGGAATAATGAAGGTTTATGCATTTTAGTCACCTTTGTTTTAAAAGAAACCCAAACTCAATTTTTTTTTGTCGATGATATCAGTCTCAATATTAAAACTAATTACTAATAATAATGCGATGATACAGGAATACGTAACACTTATCATTAACTTTGTGAACATCGTCAGATTATTGGCGCCAAATATCTTTAAGAACCTAATTTTGTCGCGTAGCAATGTAATTAGCGAAATGGTAGAGCGGCGCGGCCTTAACGGGATCAAATCCGGCCAATTCCTTATTGGCTTCTTCAACAAGCTCGGCGGCGAATCTCCGGGCACCGTCCAGCCCCAACAGCTTGGGATAAGTGGCCTTGTCGCTCGCCAGATCCTTTCCGGCTGTCTTTCCCAATTCCTCCGACGACTTTGTCACGTCCAGAATATCATCCACAACTTGGAACAGCAATCCCACGCACCTCGAGTACTTCCTCACCTTCTTCACGCTCTCCTCGTCGGCTCCGCCGAGGATGGCGCCACAAACCACCGCCGCCTCCAACAGCCTCGCCGTTTTGTGGATGTGGATGTACTCCAATTCTTCCAGACTCACTTTCTCCCCTGAAATCCATTCATCCCCATTTCAAAATTGGTTAGCTACATGATTTTTCAACAATATATACTATTTCGGAACCAGGATGGTCGAGACGATCGGCAGAATTTCAACTATGCAGTGAGCTTGAAAGCTACACCGAGTGAAATTCCAAAAAAAATTTAATAAAATTTTGTTACTTTGGCAACGAAAAACCCTCAACGTGAGTGCCTAGTTTCGTCCACACTTAAATTCGTCATTCTAAGAATATACGGAGAAAGCAATGCTAACCTTCACTAGCGATGTCCACTATCTGACCGGCAACAAGTCCCGCGGACCCGACAGCAGATCCCAGCTCAGCAATCGATCTCACAACTCTCTCGGGCGACACGATCTTAGGCGTCTCGACCGCCACATGCTCAAACGAGAAGGACAACAGAGCGTCGCCAGCGAGGATAGCAGTATCCTCGCCGTACTTCTTGTGGTTCGTGGGCTTCCCACGACGTAGGTCATCGTTATCCATACATGGAAGATCGTCGTGAATCAACGACATAGTGTGGATCATCTCGGTGGCGCAAGCCATAGGCATCGCCAACGACTCGTCGCCGCCAACCATCTCACAAGCGGCGATACAAAGGACCGGACGGACCCTCTTGCCTCCAGCCAGAAGGGAGTACCTCATGGCCTCGTGGATTTTCACAGGGCGCTGGACGGGGATGGCCTTGTCCAACGCCTTGTTCACATGGTTCGCCTTCGTCACCATGTAGCTCTCGAAGTCGAAATCTGAGACGACGGTTGGGTCGACAGATTGACGCAGAGGAGCGACAGGGGCGGTAGAGGCAGAAGCACGGAGTAGTCTAAGAGAGCGGAGGTTGAATTGAGGGAATGTGCACTTGGTAACTGATGATTGGTTGGAGATTAGAGGATTGTGAGTGGAGGGTTTTTGGAGGAAGATGGAATATCGGGACTGTTGAACGTTTTTGGAGGAGATCATGGTTGGGGTTGGTGATGAGATTGAGAAGGAAGAAGCCATGGATGATGTTAGCTCTGCTTCTCTGGTGTAGTTCTCTCTGTTTATCTGGGTGGGTTGAGTGGGTTTATGGTTGAGTTTCTGGGAATGTTATATGCTGACTGAGAAGAAATGGGATGATGATTTGGTGTGGGAGTTTGGACTGATTTGGTGGGAAAGTATTCTTCTTTGGTGGGTTTTGTAAGAAAATTATAGCAAGCATCAAACTTGGCTGGCTGGCTGACCGTTAGGTGACATTTCTATACAGATATATCTATTTTTTTCTTTAAGAAACGTGGAAATTGCATTCAAATTATCCAATTCAAGGGTTCATTAATTCAGATTATACTCTGCTTGATTTTAATAATGCCGATGAAGCATGGTTCTTGGCGTGGTGGGGACGTTGTTGGGAAGTGTTTTTATGGCTATGATGCAGTTGTTAAGGTCGTCGGCACAGTCGCCAATAACGGTGAAGTTGGACAATCAGTGATAAAATCTGACGGTGGTGACGAGATCCAATGAATGGGAGAAGTGGTGATCTCCCTTTGTTACGAACCCTGAAAACTAAACCGTTAGATCAAACCGATTAGAGGTGATAAAGATCTGATGTTAGTTAATAATACCATAAGGATATTTTCCCCAGCCGGAGATCACAGTCATCCGTTTAGCGGTGGAATCGCCGGTGAGCGGTGGTCGTCCATTTGGGGAACCCAATACGCCAACATTCTGCCATTCGCGCCCAATTCCGCCGCCTAGTATTATATAAACTCATCATCCGAATGCTGTAACCAAATTCCGTCATTGATTGTTTCCCAAATCCCAGCGATGTCTTCTCCTCAATCCATAGACTCTCTCCTTCTCCACCGCCGCGCTCTCTCTTCCCTCTCTCTCCCTACCCCTCCCAACCATCCAGCTTCTTCTTCACCTCTCCCTTCTTCTCTACCTCCTTCCAAATTCATCCCTGGCACCCGCTTCCGCCTCGCCTCCTCCGCCGTCCCTTCCTCCTCTTACTTCCTTTCTCACTTCCACTCCGATCATTACTCAGGTCTTTACCCTAACTGGTCCCAGGGCATCATCTTCTGTTCACAAATAACCGCCGATTTAGTGACTAGAGTTCTGAAGATTCCGCAGCAGTTCGTCTTCTCATTGCCCTTGCGGGAGACGGTGATCATCGACGGCTCTGAAGTCACACTCGTGGATGCTAATCACTGCCCAGGAGCTGTTCAGTTCTTGTTTAAGGTGCCGCCGGCCAAGGATTCCACACGTTTTCAAATGTATGTTCATACTGGCGATTTTAGATACTGTGGTTCCATGAGTGAAGACGCTTTGTTGCGTCGGTTTATCGGATGCGACGCTGTTTACTTGGATACTACTTATTGCAACCCGAAATTTGTGTTCCCGGCTCAAGATGAGGCTGTTGATTATGTAGTTAACGTGATTGAAAATGTTCGTAAGGAGTCTATGGCTACAGGTTTGGAGAAGAAAGTCTTGTTTCTTATTGCAACTTATGTGATTGGCAAGGAGAGGATATTGCTCGAGACTGCTCGGAGGTGTAAAACCAAAGTGCTCGTGGATGGGAGAAAAATGGAGATTTTGCGGGTTTTAGGCTACGGGGAGACTGAGGGATTTACAGAGGACAAGCTTGAGAGTGACGTTCATGTTGTTGGTTGGAATGTGTTAGGTGAGACTTGGCCTTATTTTCGTCCGAATTTTGTGAAGATGACTGAGCTTATGGAAGAAAAAGGGTACTCTAGAGTGGTTGGTTTTGTTCCTACTGGATGGACTTACGAAGTTAAGCGGAATAAGTTCTCTGTGAAGAGGAAGGATTCGTGTGAAGTTCATCTTGTGCCGTATAGTGAACATTCAAATTATGATGAACTCAGAGTATGTGAAGTTTTTGCATCCGAAACGTGTTATTCCTACAGTAGGTGTGGATATTGAGAAGCTCGACAGCAAGCACGTTCTTAAAATGCAGAAACATTTTGCAGGGTTGGTTGATCAGACGGCCAACAAGAAAGAATTCTTGATGAGTTTCCTTCGTGGATGTACTGGCAGCAATAAAAATATGGGAACTGATGTTTTATCTGAAGTCCAGAAAATAGAGGAGCATTCTGATACTGGGGCTCTTGAAGATGCAGCTCCAGTGGCTTCAAACAGTTTGGAAATTCAGGAATCACCTGATCCAGTAGATTTAGCTATACTGAATGATGAGGCAAACAGAGAGAATCGTAAAGGAGTTGAGTGATTGTTTGCCTACTTGGGTTACTCGTGACCAGATATTACAATTGGTTAGCAGATCAGGGAGAAATATTGTTGAAGCAGCTTCCAATTTCTATGAACGGGAAACAGAATTCCATGAGCAAGTGGTTTCTTGCAAGCCTTCCATCTCCGAGCCCCAGATTGATACACATAATTCATTTGATTTGCTCTCAAAGCCTGAGTCCATCTGCAAGACGGTTAATCTAGGGAAATCAGGAAGTTTGCTCAATCAAACTCCCAAGTCTTCTGGTGTAAAATCTTCACCTAAGAGTGGCTCTTTCCTTGCAAAAAGGAAGAGGAACATGGATGTCAAGACCAACAAAAAAGGTAAAATTACTGCCAAAATTGAGCCCGGTGGGTCGAAGCAATCCACCATCACAAAGTTCTTCAGTAAAAAAGTTCCCAATACTTCTGAAGATAGTAAGAACCAAGAAAAAACTGAAGTACTCCATGGAGCTTGTTGCTTGATGAGGATGCAAACCTGCATAAAGATGAGATAGGTAAGTTTCTTCAGATTATCGGTGGTAATGATACGCTTAGAAGCTATGCTGCCACTATATTAGAGAAGACCAAGGGGGATATTTATAAGGCTCTGGATATACATTATGGCAATCCTGAGTGTATTCCTGGTAAGAATTTTGAGAGGTTGGCAGTATCCGACAAATTGGTTCAGTCCCAGAGTGTTACTAATGAGCGGTCTTATGCCCAGGGTAAAACTTCATTGCATGAAGGCGGGCGTTGGGTTTGTTGTATCAGTGAAAGAACCAGCTGTAGAATGTTCAGAGGCTATTCTTGTATCCCTTCCAGCAGAGAAATACGACCCCATAAAGCATGGTTTGTTCCTTCATCTCTAGCAGATTGGCACAAGTCCTCTGACTCGTTGATAGCTGAAATGCTGAATGCAATTCTTAATGTTGACATACATCTACAGCTTGCTGGAAAACTGGCCAACCTGCACCATAATATTTATTCATCTTGCACGGACCTTTGATCTGGTTGCCACTTCGTTAATGATAACAAATCAATTTGTTAAGTTGATGATGTGGATGCCACTTCGGTGTCCTATCAGCATAATAAATAAGATGAAGAAATAAATAATATCCAGACTGCTTCGTGTAATGTAGGTTTCCACATCAGCCCTAGCCTGCGAAAATTCTCCACCTTCTTCCCGCTCCTCTGTTTTTTTCATACCCCATTTCTTCCAATTCTCCCGCCATTAGCAAATCCTTCCATCACTCTCTTTCGCCCCCCGCCCTCCTCCATCACACCTATAGAATCCCCTCAAATCCCACAGCTGCAGTTCCCTTCCCAGCTCCCCCCTCTTACTTCCGCCGCCGTTCGCCGGAATTTGATACCTTCTTCCGCAAAAGCTGCTTCTCCTCCTCATCGCTGTTTCTACAACTTCTAATCTCTAGGGTTTTCCCAATTTCCGTTTCTGGCAGCTTCGGGGTGGAAGCCTTTCTGTAGACGAATCATCTGGATCGAAATAGCTATTAATTCGGTATATAACATTGTGGTGGAGGATGAGTGTTGTGAACATCACCAACGTCACTGTTCTGGATAATCCGGCCCCTTTCTCTTCGCCATTTCAGTTCGAGATCTCGTATGAGTGCTTGACTCCTCTTAAAGATGGTATTTCTTCTTCCTCTCCTATTACCGATATGCAAATTTGGTACTTTCTATCGCACTTTTGATGGTTCGGAGCTGTACTTGTTTAACCTATTGATTTTTGGTGGTTTATTGAACTAAAGAGAGGAGGCTGCTCTGTGCTTCTTTGTTTAGTAGATTGTGAGTCTTGCTTGTGCGCAAATGTAGTAGGCAGAATGGTTTTCTGTAGTAGGCAGATATTGATTAGCTTAGCGAATTTCTCATTAACAATGTATATACTCGATAAAAGTTGTTTATGTTACTGGATTATATGAAATTTGACATTTGTTATTCCTCAGTCTTCTATTGCTATGCACAAAACAAAGAGTCTGCTATCAATGCAGCTATCTCCTATATTTTCTTTGTTGTTTTCCTTGTATATATACTTCCATATGTTGGTGTTTGTGTCTCCATCTCATCATTTTCGTTGGAATTTCAAACTGATGAAACCCAACTTATAGTTTATGTTAGTAGAGCAGCTTTTGCATGATAGATTTGTGATCTATACAATTACATCTACTCCTATGATGCTCGAAAACTCCTTACCAACAGCTCATAAACAGCTAAAATGGAGGAAATTATCGAGTATATAGATTGTTAATGAGAAATTCGCTAAGCTAATCAATATCTGATGCAAGTGTGAATTTGCTGCTCTGCTATAAGTTATCCTACAACAGGGAATGAGTAATATGAGTTGTTGTTTCATTTTATCTTAAATTATGTGTGCCTATGTAGATCTGGAATGGAAGCTAATCTATGTGGGTTCTGCTGAAGACGAGACATACGATCAACTTTTAGAGAGTGTACTTGTCGGGCCAGTCAATGTCGGCAACTATCGCTTTGTCTTGCAGGTAATTTCTTCCATTTTCCGTTTCTGGTTGCTGTAAGAAAACAATTTGCTTCGTTTGAATTCAACTAGGTGCTAAGTTTCTGATATATAGCTTGTCCACTTTGCAGGCTGACCCTCCTGACTCGTCCAGGATCCGCGAAGAAGACATAATCGGTGTGACAGTACTCTTGCTGACATGCTCCTATCTGGGTCAGGAATTCATTCGAGTCGGCTACTACGTAAATAATGACTATGAAGAAGAGCAACTAAGAGAGGAGCCTCCGCCAAAGGTGTCGATCGACAAGGTTCAAAGAAATATCTTGTCTGACAAACCCAGGGTTACCAAGTTCCCAATCAACTTCTACCCAGAAAACAGTGAAGGTGCAGAGGAGCAACCGCCTCCTAGTGATCAACCCGCTGAAACCCCCACCGAAACCGAAGCGAAAGATGAAGAGCAACCTCTTCCCTCATCTCCTGAGCTCTCTGCACCAGATGTAAAGGAACTGTAGTGGTCATTCGTGCATGGTGATGCTGACAGAGAAGTCTTTATTTTGATTGTAGGAAGTAATGGTTTGTAAGGCACTAAGTGGATCGTTCAGACTCTTTTGTACTGTGACTAGTTTCTCAAGACAGCAAATTTTGGATATTGGAAGGATACGTGGCACTGTTTTCACTTAGTTGCAGGTTTTCCGCCTTTAGTATTTCGACGAGTCTCGTAACTAGTTATTTTCGCATAACTAATATCAACTAATATCCATAGTTATTTGTTCTGCCTTGCACCCCCAACTTGTTCTCTATGAGAGGCTCTTCCCTTCCCATTGATGCCTTCTCCGAATCGTGTAATATGACACTATTCGACTAGTTGAAATTTCTCGAGGCCTATGGCGGCTTTTTGTTGACACAACAACTTTATCAGCCAATCGCCGGCCATCAGTTTTCGCAGTTGATTCCACCGTGGAGGGCCAGCTGGAAGATGCCCATCCTCACTAAATTCAACTTCTTTCTTTTGCAAGTCTCTTTTCTTATGGTATTTGAGACTTGTTTAGTTTATACAAACTATTTGCAAGTCTCTTTTCCCAAGTCATCATGCATGAACTACCGCTGGAAACATGCCACATTTAGACATCGTTTCGCCACAAAACTGAACCCAATGAAGAACTCCACAATTCTAGTGTGTACAAAATAACGGTTCCAAACTTCCACCAATTCCTTGGAATCGTTCTCTCAGACCCATCTATCTTTTCCCTTCAGCTCCGCAGCACCAAAACGGATTTGATTCCGAATCAGGCTGCATATCTCATTTCTTTTGCCTTTTATTCGAGAGTTCGCCTGTCGATTCCTTAGTTATGCTTTCGGCCTTCGGAGCACCTTCCCTTTTCTGCAATTATGTAAAATCCAACAAGCTCAATGCTACTGCAAACCCAACTTGTCTTTAACTTCTATATCACATTAGAGTCGTGACAGTTCATATATACCTTCTTTCTCATCCTGTTCTTCTGCCGCTGTCTTCCTTTGTTTTTACTCTTACTCTTTGATTTTTCCTATACACAAAAAGTTGATGAATTTAATTCAGCAGCTACAAACAACCAATATAAACGTGTTTGAATTCGTACGGAAAACCTACATCTGCAATTGCGATGATTCGGGCGTTCATCTCTGCTGCGGTCTCCTGGTTCTCTATCTCACCATCGCTGTTCATTGCATACTTCAGCCTGTTCTCCTTCATCAGCTTCTCAGATCTAGCATGTCTCTGGAAAAAGCATAAATCTTTATTAAGATGAATCGAATTACGAAAAAGTGGTTAACTTTACTAAAGACATAAAGTTTGCTTCTTGTCACCTTTGATGTCAAGTGGACTCTCATAGTCTGATCGGTCAAGCAAATGATTCGAGGGCAAATCCGGCACCTATAAACTGACTTGAACTGCATTACACAATGTGGCATATCAACTGGTGTGGATCCCTTCTCAGTAGTACTGACGCCCTTTCTATCGTTTGGTTTGCTAAAGCCTCTACCAGATTCTTTGTCATCTTCGGATTCGTCATCTTCATCTGTTGAACCTAAAATTCAGTTAACCTAAAATTGTAGCTACAGAATGAAAGACATTACAAATTATGCACCCAGTAAGCTGTGGAGATCGACATTCTTCGAAGATCACACTTCTGCCAAACCTAACACATGTTTCACTAACAAAGCGGAAAACAGAAATGACACCACTTGAACTCGATGGTCTACAGCTTTCGCCAGAGACAGAAAGAACATGCATAGCCTTCTTTAAACACAATCAGACTAACATGAAATGACGAAATCAGATTAGTGACAGCCATTCTACCTGATGAATCTTCATTTATCTCATTGGCTGAGCTGTCCTCACTTACATATCCTGCATGATTATTGAGTAGGAATAAACTTCTAATGAACATATTCTAAAAATAAGATATGGTACAACTGATAGGTGGTTTTCAATTGGATTTTTTAAATAGAGTGAAATCATAGTGTAAGGAACTACCATCTCCAGGGGGAAAATATAAAATTACGGAACATTACGAAAGGGAGATCATAAAGCATCATATTTTAATTGCAAACAAAAACTCATTAGACTGCACATCTAACAACAATATGAATTCAATATGGTTGACAAACCAGACGACGGGGAGCAATTGCCATCTTGAGAATCAGCATCGTCAGCAACTGCATCATCATGGTCTGAATTCTCAGATGCTTCTGCTTCAACATCAGAGTCAGAGGAATACGATGAATCTGAAGATGGTTCATCTTTATCACCATGCTCCAGCCTGTAGAACTGCCTCTTGATCATCTTCTTCAAGGCAGCAATAAGTAAGAAGAAACCCATCAGCTAAATGCATTTTGAATGTACAGAATCGAAAAAAATTTGAACGGCAATGACAGTCAGATAACCAAGCTAGTAGCCAACTCCACTAGCTCAAGCAACCGAATTTGAAGGAAACTAATGAAAAAGCTATGCTTTTTCCTTCTATGAACTCAATCAGAGACGGGAAAAGTTGGTAGCCACCACTCATCAGCTCAAACTCAGATGAGGACATCATACGAACCGAAACAAACAGTATCATTACCTCAAGTGAGCAGAAATAAACAGTGAATAAAAGTTTCGGATGACTTGAGCAATTCAGAGGGGGCGATGCGGTGACGACGGCTAGTCCGGTGTTAATGGCGGCAGAGGGGTAATGGTTCGTACGTGGAGATGGCCAGCAGCGTCTGCCTGTTAGTGTACACCAGACGAACTAAACCCTAGTTGAGTTTTTGGGTTTAGCATTTGGTCAAATATTTAATGAGTACGGAACTTTAGGTTGCATTACTTATTGGTTCTGTAATTTTCAAATGTTGCACCTTAGTCCTATTACAGTTCCATGTCCCAATGGAGTAGCACAGTAGCTGCATTGTTTGGTTGGAGATCCGGAAGTTCCGAATTCGAATCCAACCACACTCTACATATGGAAGGACACCTATATTATATTTACTTCATTTCTTTGCACACATCTGACTTTAATTAGTTATTTTCAACGAAATTAACTGTACTTCTAATTTATGATCCGTTTGTAAGGTGGAATATGAAATGAAATTTAGAAAAGAATGAGAAAGTTAGCTCTTAAAATATACTATATTGAGATCTAAATTTCTCGTTCAAATTATTAACCTATAAAATAATCCCGACAGCTTGAAGTCGGCAAAATCAAAATCTTTGTCGAGTAACTCTGCGTATCTTGTGGATTACTCTCTGCATCGGATTGAAGATTGAGTGCCTCTCCATATCACAACATCACTTCCAATGTCAATTTCCGCCGGCACGTCACAATCATACGCATTTCGGTTATAAAAATTTTGATTTCCTCCCGCGGAACAACCGCAACGACAAGCTAACTTGACAGGGAACCTGCACTTCTACCCTTCCGATAGCTTCTTCTGATGTTAACCATTTCGATAAATTTTTTCATGATAAATCGAGATCAAACATTTCGATAAAATTTGAGTAGTTTCTGATATACTTTTTTATTAAAAAAACATTTACATTATGTCATTATTATTTCATTAACGGTTCATCTATTTAAATTAACGGATAGTCACATGATTTGTCAAACAAATTCGTCGAGAACAATTCTCCAAATTGAACCATTATTGTCCCAGTTAGTGAGGGCGATGTGTTCATGGTATTCCTACCTGAGAGTTTGTTTTGTTGTCTTTGTTCTCTTCTTTGTTTCTTGTGTCCCACAAACTTGCATTGTAGCTTATGCTTCCACAACCGCGTTCAAACAACATTGGTGGTTCGACTGTTCCGCCCTTCAGCATTTTTTATTGACGTTGACAAAGCTCCTGAAACTGTAGGATCAAAATAACATATTGTCGATTTACTTGCATTTAAAATCTATAATCTACTTATTTTACTTTTAATTATTGGTAAAAAATTGGAATTTATTATGTGGGATATAAAAACATTTGGATTTTGATGGTATGTTGCTGTTCAAATTATCCAAACTCGTTATTTGAGAATTTAGGACTGAAATTGATTCGCGTTAAAATTTTGATAAAAAATGTTAGTAAGCTCGACTGATCATGAATTTGTCGAAATGATTTAATGTTTGATTGCTCAAAAAATTTATTCAAATTTTATCAGCCGTTAAACAACTTTATCTTTATCAGTAATTTGATTAATCGAACGTTCCAAACATAAAAATCTACGAATTCACGCAAAATAAAATAAAAATTAACCATTATCTTAGCCATCCAAATTATCCAAACAAACTGAAAATTGGTATAATTTTGTTTTCCATTTACATTCATTTGGAGCTAGTTGATGATCTATGCTAATAGGTCACCAAGTAATTGACAACAATTATCACACAGGATTACGGAAACCCTAAAATAATCAAAGATCACCGGATCGAATGTCTCGCCGGCTCCTCAACGATCGTATCCAGCAACGGCTTCCTCGACCTCGACATCGACAATCTATGCATCGTCATGAACTGGACCGCCGCAGCCACATCAGACGACATCGTTTCCTCATCCAATCCTCCGAAACTCCTCATCGCCGTCAATAATCTCGGACTACTACTGGCAGCAGCGGCGGAGGCGGTAATTTTCGGCAGGTCCCGGACTTTCCCGCGGTGGCGCTTCACGAGCGAATCGGCAGTGAGGAACAGCGACGCGATGTCGGAGGCGGTGATTACGGAGTGCTTCCGGTACATCGGGAGCATGACGTAGACGTTGGAGATCTCGAGGTCGTGATCCGCCGCCAGAGGGGACAGCCTGGTTCCGATCTTGAGAGTGGCGGCGTCGACGACCAGATAATTCGGCGCCTCCATCATTACTTCCGCCGCTTTCGTCGGAGGCTCGACGCCGCGGACTTCTCCCGTGTGGAAGAGTACCGTGGCTGCGGTTTTGGTGGATAGGTTTTTGAGGAGGGAGCCGCCGGCAGTCGACGTCATCTTGCAGGTTGAGGAAATGTAGTTGCCCATTTTTTGCGTGGATTTCGGAGGTTTGGTATGAGAGAGAGAGAGAGAATGTTTGTTCGGTTAATGGAGGTGGAAATATAAATATAAATATATATATTGGAATTTCGGAGTGACAGAGTGTATGTATTGTTGGGTGACAAGTAGCGTGTTTCTGGAAAAGGAAAGTGATTAATTATTTAATTATAATGATAATGATGAATTTATAACTCATTTATGTTTATTAAAAAATTTAGAAAATAAAAATTTCAAATGGTAATTTGCTGATTTTTTACGTTTTGTTGGGTTTGATACCATAAAATCGTGTTGACTATAGATTTTAGAAAAGAAAATACTAATTAATTTCATTATCCAAATTCATATATTTACTATTTTAGAGATTCGGCAACGGTTGGGTTCAAATAGTTGGTATACATTTCGTTGTAGTTCGAGTAATACTTACCTTAGTTATATAGTTTTTTAATAGTAAATGTTATATCATATTTGTCAATTTTCAGGTCGAAAACGTTTAAAATTCAAAGTGAAAAATCTACAAAACTATATAACTTTTCAAGCTAAATATTTTTTTTAGTCCGAGACAGATGGGGCGAAGATGTTATTATAAGAAGGAAAGAAATTACAAAATATTATATAGGTGTCCATTTCGTTGGGTGTGTTGGATTAGAACGCTAGACCTCCGGGTCACCAAACACACAACTCCATTATCAGATAGTGGCGGATTCAGGATCGAAAAATGCACTGAGCCGAATTTAAATCGAAATCTATGTATCGAGTGACCAATTTATGAGTATATTTTTTTAATGTAATACTAAGTTAAAATATACCAAAAGACATCCGTTGTGCTATTTTCGTCAAAGCAAGTTGTTCTTAAAGGTTGAATGTGTCATCGATAATTTTTTTTTCTAATCAAGTAATAGTAAATGTAAATACGAAACCGAAATTATCATTAATATGTATCGAACATTGAAATGAATACTTAAACTTCACTTAGACTTCAAGCTAAACACTTAAACTTTGTAAATCGTCAATAGACCTCTGAGAAATTATATAATCTTATTAAAAATAAAATAATTAACTATTTTATACATACATATATGTCACTACAAAAATATTTTAATAAAAACATAATTGATTGAGTCATATTCAGTTTGGATGCTTTAATATCCATACTCGTACCTTTTTATAATAATTTCTAAATTTATATTTTTATCCTAAAAATATCGGGTCTACTTGAATTTTATCCTGTTTACTCGGATTAGGTTTGTACCGATAACCGTAATTGCCATCGTTAATATTTACAGTTGATCCACGATTTCATCACCATGGTTTTATGTTCAAATTTTTTTTATCAATTTTTCTTGATTCAAATCACTACTTAATTGTATATTTCATTATTTCAAATCAGCACTAATGTACAGAAAGGAATTCAAATCTCAAGAACGTGTCACTCTTGTTCCATTTCCAACTAGCCTTCTTAGCAATTAATCTGTCACTACTCAATATTGCTCGTTGTTACACGTTATTATCTCATATCCTTCTTTGATTTGAGTTCAAAGTATTATCTCATATTCTCATATGATGCCAACCAGTTTCGAATTACGTTGAAGTTTCCATCATGTCAAAAAATCGGACGTACATAAACAACTCGATTATCAAAAAATCAGAACAACTCGATCAACTCAATTATAAATTCACTACAAAAAGGCGATAAATCCATAATTATCAACCAATTAGTATACTAATCGTAAGATTACGTACATGAATTCTACGGAGATGCAATTCCAAAAAAATAACAAAAATCAAATATAAGTTCATAATTACCAAACATTTAATTTGTTTTAATAACTAACGGGCAAAGCTCCCAGTGAGGATTGAACTCACGACCTTTCCCTTACGAAGGGAACGCACTACCACTATGCTATGGAAGCAATTGACGATCAATGATTAAGTCATATGCCGAACCAAGGATGCTGTAAAGTAGATAGATCCAAGGGTCGAGGATCCATTTATTTTTTTGGAGGATTAAGCGTCGAGGATTTCGAACCGGAATATATAGCGAGATAAAAAACGACGATTTTGTCATTTTGACGGGTCAAGTCTCACTGCTAGTTCTCTCTCCGTCACCCCGCGAAATCTCTACCAAGATCCCTCCTTCGAGTTGAGAATCTTTTCCTTTTTAGTTCTAGTGTTTACCAATGGCAGGAATACGGTTGCCCCCGGAAGAATCAGATATCTCTCAGCAGCAAATCCGAGCTGCAACGGCCGTCGCCGGCGATCTGATCTCTGACGACGAGCGGTCCGTCGCCGCGGACTCTTGGTCCATCAAGAGCGATTATGGAAGCACCCTCGATGACGAGCAGCGCCATGCTGATGCAACCGATGCACTGTGCGCTGCAAACTTCCGTACTGCTTCGGATTACAGGTATATTCCTCCGGATTCCATTTTGTTTCTTCTGTTCTTCTGATTTAATTTTGTAGATATATGCGATGCAGCACGGGAAATGGGAAGTTTCCTTGTCTTTGTAATGTTTGATTCCGGTCTGCTTGATGCTTAATCCTGTTAGCAATCATCTTTGACATTGTGAATTTCCACCACTCCCTTTTGTTTGGTATCCTTCTTTATAGTTTGGATAATGCCAGAGCAATTCCTTGAGGTACCAGTAAACTGTTATCTATGTTCGGATTAGACTTAGTACAGAAGAGGTTATTAAGACTGGAATGGTTGTCTTCATAATCTTATATGCCTGCTTCCGGAATTGGGGAGGAAGATAACCTATTTTGCTTACCTTGAGTATCGTGAGATATTCAGAGGGCTTGTACCTCTAGTGATTGAACGTTGCTTCCATTTTGTGTCCAGCTCTGACAAGGAAGAGCCAGATGCTGAAGTGGTGACATCTATGCTTGGCCTCCAGAGTTATTGGGATTCTGCATATGCTGACGAGTTGTCTAATTTTCACGAGCATGGCCATGCCGGTGAAGTATGGTAAGATTTATTGTATTTACATCAGCGTTTGCTATGGATAGAGTTTCTTGTTAGTTTGGGCTGAAAACTAAAACAATTTCTATTATTCAAGTAAGGTATAGTCTTTCATTTGCTTCTGTATGGAAATGGATCGAAATCAATTAACATGTCCATATGATTGATTTATGTCATATAACTGATTTATGTGAGATTAATTAACTTGATCATGCAATTCATTTTGTTATCTTCGTGTAGGTTTGGGGGTGATGTAATGGATGTCGTTGCTTCTTGGACAAAAAACTTATGCATTGACATCTCGCAAGGTCATATTCCAAACCATGTTAATGATACTAAATCTTCAGCTGTTGAAGACGGTGTTAAGTATTTGTCCAGCTGGAATGTGCTCGATGTTGGGACTGGCAATGGTTTGCTCCTTCAGGATCTTGCTAAACAGGGGTACAATTTGAGATTTTTCCTGTAGTTATGGTATTGCATGCTATATTAAAATAAAATGTATACTTTATTGTGTCACCAAAATTGCCAACATCATGTATTTATAACCGATAGTTGTAGGGAAGCCTGGTGGTTTTTACTGATCTAGGGTGTTTAATAATATGAAAAAAGACGTATACCGTGGTCAATGGATTTTAGTAAGTGTGTTATATTTAGGATGCATAAATAATGATGTTGTCATGGAACATTGAAGCGAAAGTATTCTGATGTAAAGTCGCCTGAAATTACTGATTGTTTATCACACTTGTCACTAGAGAATAGTAATTTAATTAGAGATCGAAATATATGTGAGATATGTGCTAAAAGTTACTCAATGGGATGGAGACTACCGACAGTTTTGAAGTCAAATTTACTGGGGGCACCATTTTAACTTCTCCTGTTTCGGCTGCACCACGGGAACTGTATAGTGGCACAGTTCTGCCGTGTAATCATTTAGTATATAAATGTACAATAAGTAGTCTGACTTGGCTTCTCTGCTGAAAGAAGTGCAAATTAAGTGGCGTCGTTTATTTGTTGCTGAATGCTGGCTTGTCAACTCTCAACTGCATAGATTGAGTGTATCTATAAAGGTAATTAGTGTGCTTACTCGGTTACAATATATGGAGTTGGAATATAATATATTGGCCTCTTACTACATAGTATACAGTGTAGTTTTCTCTCAGTCCTGCTCTTATTTGTTTTCATAACCTTGTATAAGAGTAGGGCAGTAACTCTGTTGAATCTTTACAGGCATATAAGTACTTGAAACTAAAGTGACTCATGGAAGTCATAGTACTATTTCTGCGTGCCTTTTCCCCATTGCTTTCTATTAGTTTGATGAAGGAAGTTGTGTTCACCATGGTTAACAAAAAAGTATTCTGTTTCTATCTGATGCTCTCAGGTTTTCTGATCTAACTGGGGTGGATTACAGCGAGGGGGCAATTGAGCTTGCACGTAATCTGGCTAATCGTGATGGGTTTTCGAATATCAAATTTATGGTATGTCAAGCTTGATAGTTAGATTTGGTTATGACCTTGAAACCACTTGCCTTGATACCCTTTGGATATGTATGTGGGTTTGCACAAGAAAGAAGTGGTTCCAACATATATTATCTCAATCATATTCATTCAGCTGATGCTTCTCACTGATATGATGAATACAAGTTCATGATTCAAATTTACTCATGTTGCTGTATCTACCACTGTATCACATATTGTTAATGTTTTAACAACAGCTTATGGATTGTTGATTTAATTCCAGAAAATCCTCTGCTTGTTTCATTCCCAGGTTGATGATGTTCTTGAAACAAAAATAGAGAACCAGTTTCGTCTTGTCGTCGATAAAGGGACATTGGATGCCATTGGATTGCATCCAGATGGCCCTATCAAGAGGTAAGAGCCTCATCCTTGCCCTTTTCATTAGAATCTGTAACAGTATAGTATCTCCATACCAAGTTTGAACTGTTGAACTTGATTTTTTTCGCTTATCTTTTCAGGGTCATGTATTGGGACTCGGTATCCAAGTTGGTTGCCACTGGTGGCCTGTTGGTAAGCCTCAGTCTTCCCTCATCTCTTTACCATTAATGATAGCCTAAGTAAGCTTATGTCTCCTTGGGTTTAAGTATAACTAATTACAGAAGCTAAAGCTTTGTAGCATTCATATCGAATTCAACAACCCAAAAATAGATTACTTTCGAAAACGTGATGGCAATCTAGGTTGCAACGAGATGCTTGTTATGGAACCGTAAAGTCTGGTTGATAAAAGGTTATCATTGAGATTCTAACATCCCTAACACCGTTTTGTCTTTGGCCGCTGTCGAACGGTAGGTTATTACTTCATGTAACAGCACAAAGGACGAGTTAGTACAAGAAGTGGAGAATTTCAATCAGAGGAGAGGTGAAGCCTCTGCAGATAAGGAGCCAGAAGCATCGACAGCAGCAGCAGCTATTCCGTTCAAATACGTGGATCATGTTCGATCGTATCCTACGTTCATGTTTGGTGGATCAGTGGGATCGAGGGTTGCGACTGTGGCATTCCGTCGAAACTGAAGGCGATGTGGGCGGAAGTTGTGTCTTTATTTGTTCCTCTGTAGAGCATGCTCGGAAGATTGGAAATACATACTCTAGTAGTTGACACTTGACAGTGGTGGTGGTGGTGGATAGTGGGTTGTGATCTTAATCAAAAAATTACTGCAGGAGACCTTATTTGTGGTTTAGTAATACTTTCACTTTGGTTTAATTACTCTTTGTGTAAGGGGTAAAATTGACTTTTATTGTGGTTTACAAATTGGAAGCTTCAAGTATGCTTCAAATTTCAAAACCTTATTAGACAATATTAAACAGATATAAAATACAAATAATAACGCTAGACACCTTATAATACTAAACACTAAAGAACCAAACATTCAATCCTAACCGTCAAACACTACGTACATTACAAACTCGTACTCAAAATCTTATTTCTAATTCTAATTTTTAATCAATAATTTATAAACTCCAATAATTAAACTATAAATCGTTAACACAATATCCTAGTTCCTAAATACTAAACTAAAACATCAAAATTCTTTTAAGTATAAAAAATGTAGTGGTGAATACCGTATTTCCATAAGTACCGGAATAGTCTTTATGATAAATTAACAAAGGTGCGGCCGGTTATACGGTGCATGCATGCTTATCCATGATGAAAGCCAACAACAGCTACGAGAGTATTCCCTGCAAGACAAACAACACTACATCATACGTGTCTCGTGTTCAAAATGTTGTCTTGTTCGTGGAAAATGCAATAAACGTTGTAAATTAATTCCAAATTTGGATGAGTAAAATATAGGAAGCTTCTATTTTGCTTGACTTAAAATTAATTTCTAATTAAAATTATTCATCTGGGTCTGCCTGATAATAATTACAATAAAAAAAAGATGTTCTTCTACATATGCCTCTCAGTATTTAATTTCTAATAATGGGCTCTAATTAAAATCTAGATATATAATTAGGTGTTGCTGTATTATTAACTAAGTGGTTAATAATACTGCAACTCTTGCTTCATTGAAATGTGTGGTCAGAATTTGAACTGCTTAATTACCTTTACTAACATCAATATCTATAATTACTTCTTAGATTTATTTGGAAGGTCTTAGGGAACTAAGAACCAAATGTAAAGGCATTGGAAAATAAACTAAGGGATTGTTTGGCATGGAATATTGAGAATTCGATATACTAATATGCAAAACATAAGCAATTAAAATAAAATCTGTATTTAATTTCTAAAATACACAAACTTAGTACCATCTATTACTAAACACAAAAACCAATTCAGCCCGTTAATCAATGAATGACTAAATACACAACCCACAATACCCACGTGTTTTAATCAGGTTAAGTTACGTATAACGTAACGATTTGAATGAATTTAATGAGTGATCTGACCTAATGCTCAATCCGAACGGAAAACATAGATCCCCAAGAACTCCACCCCAACAAACCACTCCTATAAGTGGCTGAGACTTAATCAACAACAATGCCTATTATAATGGTATTAAAATATTTATGAAGAACAAGGCATGTAAATGACAAAATGGACTAAGTCATAGTCCTCCATTTCATACTTTGCACAAATACTTCCAACAAAATTTGATAGAGAATTCATTATTTGTCACACAAAAAGCCATCTCTTGAATTTATTCAACTCCCATTCCCTATTATAAACCCCCCCTAATCCCCTCCCTAAACCTTCATTATTCATCTCTTAATCATCCCACCTAATTACTCTCTCTCTCTCTCTCTCTCTCTCTCTGTCTGTCTTTCCAAAAAACAAAGAACCATGCTTCATCATCTTGCTTCTTCTTCTTCTTCGGCGACGAAATATCCGGCTACTTTCCTTACTACTACTCATCTCGGTGGCGCCGCCACTTCAAGGCTGCCTCTCACCATTGTCAGGGCCCATCGCGCCGACGAAGGTAATTAAACATCTTCTTTTTATCTGTCATATGTCGAAGATAACATCAGAATCACACCACCACCACCAATTTTATACAATCTGATTTAGTATATTAAACTGTTTTGAATTCACCGATGACTTAATTACAGGGAGTAGCGGCTGGTCGAATGACGTGGTGGAGGCGAACATGAGCGTTCTTAAAGACAGGATTCAACAAGTTCAGATCAAGGAGCGGCTGTCTCTGACATATCCCGCCGCTCACCGGCTTCCATTTTCTCCGACGATGGATCATCAACCGCTTTCGGAAGCCAGCTCTTCTTCGCCCACCTACGCCAACATCCGGGTGAGCAACAGCTACGGATGGAACTACGGCGGCGATGCGAGTGTGGTCAAACTGCGGCGGCGGAGGAAAAACGACGGAGGTGATGTCGTATTGCAAATGTTGAGGGTGATAGCGTTGGCTTCGTCCACCGTAGGAATCACATGCCTTTCCGGTAGCTGTCTGCTTTGTCTGGTTTCCCTCTTGACTCATGATTTCAGCCACCAATTTTGATTTCTCTTTTTTTTTTTCTGTTAATTATGGATTAAAGAACATGCAAATTGATGACTTTAGCTGTAAATGTTTGTTTCATTCGAGGACAACTATTATTATATATATATATATATATAATATAATAATTGTTCTGCTTATCAACAAGAAAAATATAATAATTGTTCTTACCAAGCTCCCCCGCTTAGAACGATTGTCCAGAACTTAGATGCACTGAAAAATCTCCCAATCAATTTCACGGCATTTCCGACGTCCGTTGGCGAATATTGTTACACCCATGATCATCGTTGTCGGCTATACGAGCTTTCTAGATTCTCTAGAAGCCATTTCTCTTGCTCAAAATTCGGATTCGTAGCTAGGGCCTAGGATTCGACTTTCATACATCGACCACTACAAACCGCGGACAACCGTTACTATATTTCATGTTAAAATAAATATAAAATATAATCCATAATTTTTAAAAAGAAGTATGATTATTAGACCCCATGTGAAATATAGTTGTGTTATGAGTTTTGTGTGATTTTGTACTATTTAACGAAATTAAAATTTTCTACAATACTGTATTGTACTAAAATATTATCTTTTTAAATTAGCTACTCGAGATTGCTTATTATAGAAACGGTGAGGTAACTTCATTGTAGGGTACTTAAACTTATCAAACGGGAGGGTTGTGTGGGTCAGATGTCGTGTTAGTTTGGTTGTGGATTCGTTGAGTTGCAGATTTTGAATTGGGTTATAGGTGGTCAGGTCATAAGTTAATTGGGTTGCAAGTTCATCAGGCTTCAGGTGCATAAGAGGTCGTGGTGGGTTTATCAGGTCGTAGTAGGTCCATCAGACCTCGAGATGGGCGGGTCACCAGACTAATACGGATTGGCCACCGTATCACAACAAATTTATAAAATGTCAAATATATGTAGGACTAACGATTAAAATTTTATAGAATGCTCATTTGTACTAAAAGGATTATATTTTGAAATGAGCTATTTGCGGATTTTTTTTCTTCTAAAAAGCTTAGTTAAGTTTATTGTATGGTCCAAACAGACAAGATGGACGGGTTATGAGTCAAGTTAGTTTGGTTACAGATTTGACGGGTCACAAGTTCATTGGCTTGCCAGTTTTTCAGTTGCGGGTCCATCGGGTCGTGGGTTTATCAAGTAACAGGCCCATCAGATATCGGGGTGGTGGGTCACGAATTACCCATCATGTTACAATAAGTAATAATATGGTTATCAGTTTAAAATGGGAATTATAAATATATATATATATATATATATATAAAAGTGATAGAGATTAATATTAAAATATTCACCTTAAATTTGAATATATAACTAAAAAAGCTTGCCAATTGGCCGGGCAAGAGCTAGTAAATATTATGAAATTAATTAACATTAAAAAGTGATATCATATTATAAATTAAATAAAGTACACATTAAATCTCAATAATATGATTTATAAAAAGTTTCAAATTATTTATATAGTTTGAAACTTCTTATAAAATTATTCAATAACTGTATTTTTGACAAATTAAATTATAATATTGAACTATATATACAATCGGTTTGATCCGGTTCAGTTTAAAATTTGTTCGTTCAGGCTCAACTTTATTTATTTAATAATTAAAACGGTCCGATTCGGTTTAGCAAATAGTCAAACCCAAATCGAATCATTAAATTCTAAACCCATAACCTCACTAATTCGATCTCCGATCAAATTCTATAAACATTATTGAAAAGACGACTTTAAATTTAGATTATAATGGCATGAGACGTATTTTACTTTTAAATTTAATCTAAGTATAGCCCAATTGTTAATCAGGTGGGCTAAGTTTTAGGGTCTTACTTAAGCCCATTTGTGTAATTTTCTCGGCTCAATTACCTGACCGTTTCCTCTCGAACCAATTGCTTCTGTTGGCCATGTGGCCTTTGGCCCGGACCAAAACATGGAAGGTTGGAACTATGTTGTTTTTGATAGATGAAGAATCACAAGGTGTAGTATAATTGACTGCTTATTTTATGGTCGGTTGTTTATCATTTTGTGCAAACATTCATGATTATCGGCAAATTCAAGAAGTCATATATATATATATATATATATGGTGGCTTATGGTTAAGAAGAGGTGAGTTTTAAAGCTAAATTCAGATTGATCGATCTAGGTTTCAAACCGATTTATGGTTAATATGGACAAATAAAAAATTCAAACTATTCGAGTCCAACTCACCATATTGGTCGAATCGGATAGTTCGAAGTCTGAGTCTCCAAATCCTAGGTCCTGGCTCTTTATTTCGGGCTTTTGGACCGCACTAATCCTGATTTGATCATGTCGAAACCTAGATGGATGAGCCGGGTTTCTCCAGTGGATAACCTATTTTGCCTAGTTGGCCGGTAGACAGTGCCATACAAATGGATCGCAGGATTCACAATCTTCCAACTCCTATATATACTTTCTGGTATGCATGCTACGGGATAACGTGGATCCCAATTGCCGGCATACTCTTCCCCTTACCATTTTTCATTCTCATCGTCATCAGACAGCATCTGCTACTCCCTAAGCTGTCCCCTGCTTCCTACTTGCTAGAGCTCGATGCGGCCGAGTACGAAGAACTCGTTCCACCTCAACGCCACTCCTTCCGGCTGTCTTTTCCCTCCAGAGAAAACGAACCGCAACATGAGTTTGATCAAATGGACGCGGTGATTTAGGATGGCGAGATACTGGAGTTGAAGGTCAGGACCATCAGCTTTGGGGATGATGGATCATAAACCAGTGAACGATGTGATCTTTAATTAGTTAGTTGCTGCATATGTGGAGCTCTGGTTTGGTTTGTGTATTACGGCAGGTTTGGAATTAGCAAAGTATATTATGCTTCAGCAGCAGTACACATGAATAATACAAATTTCCCAGTCTCTCTCGAATTCTCTGGAATTTAGCCAACAAAATAGCGAGTCCACTTGAATCTCCGCTCTAGAATTTTCAAATAAAAATTATTGTACAGTAAAATATAACGGTAAAAATTAAAATCCACTGGAAATGAACGACGCGACGTCAAAACGAGTGAGCAACGGTAGACATTGATAGCAGCAAAAGTAGTAGAGGAGAAAGAACATTCACCCATGGAAGTTTCAGGGCTCAGGCTTCTGGCTAGCGCTGGGTATCCTCATCACACATCTCAAATGCATTGCAGCAGAAGCAACACTATTATGGTCTCCGCCGTCAGAATCCCCACTCCTCCTTGGCTCAAATCTCCTCTCCGTCTCAAGCCTCACGAACTCGAAAATCTCTCCAGCAATTCCACCACACGCGCTCCTTCCAAGAACCGCAAACCCGTAGATGATGATGATGATGATGATGATGAAAAAGGCAAGACCGACAGGGCTCTCACTGCAAAAGAAGGCGGGGTGCGAGGGGAGAAAGTCATGGCCAAAATAGTTCGAAGCATCGAGAATCTGTCCGCCGGTAAGCAGCAACCTCCGGTCGATTCTGGGAGTGTATTTGATCAGGAAGCGGCGAAGAAGAAGCTGCCGTGGGTGAGAGAAGAGAGGAGGGGGGTTGTGAAATACAGGATCTTGAAGGAGAAAGCGGCGACTCAGGCGGAATTGGTGCTCGATCAGGAGCTGCTAGAGAAATTGAGAGTGGAAGCTGATAAGATGAGGGTATGGGTGAAGGCGAAGAAGCTAGGGGTGACTCAGCGAGTGGTTGATGAGATAAGATCGACTTGGGAGAGCAATGAGCTTGCTAAGGTCAAGTTTGACGTCCCTTTGTGTCGCAATATGGACAGGGCTAGAGAAATCGTTGAGGTTTTGATTCTTACTTCTCTTTTCAGCTGGCTCATTGTGTCAAATTTGAAATCTCATTCTAAATTTGCTTTTGGAGAACTTGAGAATTGAATTTTGAATCTCTATGTCTCTCACTCTGTAATCAGATGAAGACTGGTGGCCTGGTGGTTTGGACTTGGAAAGATAGTCTTGTTGTGTATAGAGGTTGCAATTACCAAATGACTAAAGATTCTGGTCTCAGCAGTATAGAGATACACGATACACATAGCGAGGAATTGTCATTGTTGCAGAGAGAAGCAGATAGGTTGCTGGATGGCTTAGGGCCTCGATTTGTTGACTGGTGGAGTCAAAAGCCACTGCCTGTGGATGCTGATTTACTTCCAGAAGTGGTTGCTGGATACAGGGCTCCTTTAAGGCGCTGGCCTCCTTATGGCCGACCGCAGCTGAAAGATTCCGAGTTGACACACTTGAGGAAGCTTGCTCGTGGTTTACCTACCCATTTTGTTCTTGGTAACATCTTGCTCCATGGAATTGATGAAAAAGCTGACTTTTTCTTGCTTTGAGAACTTCCATAGTTGATAATTCAACCAGAAAAGTTTTTAGCAGGATAGGGAATCTATTGCATGCATGATTTACCGGGAAAGTTCCGTGATTTGCTGCAGGACGGAACAGAAGGCTTCAAGGTCTAGCTCTTGCGATATTAAAGCTGTGGCAAAATAGTAACATAGCTAAAATTGCCATAAAATGGGGGGTTCCGAATACCGACAACAAGCAAATGGCATTCGAGCTGAAGGTAAGTTTTTGGTACTGATACCTACGCTACGCTGCTGTAATGTAATTCTGTACTTACTAACTTTATCTTTGCATAATCGAAGTTTTCCTTAGTGCTCATTGATTTGTGGTTGATGTTTTTGTTAACTTTGGTTTGGTATATGCAGCGTCTCACCGGAGGAGTGTTGTTACTTCGTAACAAGTTCATCATAATACTTTATAGGGGCAAAGACTATCTGCCTTCTGAAGTTGCAACTCTGGTAGCAGACAGAGAATCTGAGATTGGAAGATTCCATCTGCATGAAGAAAGCATACGGGAGAAAGCAGCTGATTCAGTCCACACTGTTGAAGATCTATCAATCGACAATAGCAATATGGGAACTTTACACGAGTTCCGTGATATTCAGAACAAATTTAGAATGTTGGCAGAAGTAAAGAAAGATTCTGAACTTCGATTCGAAGCTGCAAAGGAAAACTTGGAGAGGGAATTGAGAATCCAAGAACGTAAACTTTTCATCGTAAGGTTTCTCGTTTCAGATTGTTACGGTTTGATCATTTGACGAGTTCCTGCTTTTAACTGAATGGATTTTGCAGCTCGAGATTAAAATAGAGAAGTCAATGAGAGAGTTGACGAAACTGAATGCTGAGTGGGCGCCAACCGAGGATGATGCTGACCGTGAAATACTTACAGACGAGGAGAGAGAGTGCTTCCGGAAGATCGGCCTAAAGATGCACAGCTGCTTAGTTCTCGGTACTGTATGCTGCATTGACTCGTGATTTAAGCTCGCTGTGATCTTGTTTGTTCTTATATTCTGGCTGGATTTTTCTTCAGGAAGGCGTGGCATCTTCGACGGGGTGGTGGAAGGCTTGCATCAGCACTGGAAACACAGAGAAGTAGTAAAGGTGATTACCATGCAGAGGACATTTACACAGGTGATTTATACCGCGAAATCACTCGAAAAAGAAAGTGGCGGGATTCTTGTCTCAGTAGAGAAACTAAGGAAAGGTCACGCGGTACTACTTTACCGTGGCAAAAACCACCGGCGGCCGAATAAGTTCCATTCGCAGAATCTTCTAACTAAAAGAGAGGCACTGCAACGGTCTATTCTGATGCAGAGGATTGGGGTAAGTGAAAGAATTCTCCTTTTTGCTGCAACTTCACTTCAGATATCCTAATCATGTAATTTTCCTTATTGTTATGAATCCACAGTCATTGAAGTTTTTTGCTCATCAGAGACGTCAAGTTGTCTCAAATATAAAGTCAGAGCTGGTAGGTTCCTTATTGCTCTTGTATTTCTGGTGATTTCTGTTTACAAGGAGCCTTTTCCATACCTGTATGCTTATGATTCAAGTGTATTCTTTCTTGCAGGCGGATCTTGAGAAGTCACATACAAGGAATGTCAATACGACTCTGTTCCCAAATTACATTGCTTAATATCACGTGGATAAACAAATTACAGTAAAAAACCTAACGTTATCTGGATCAGACATCATATTACAATAACACAAACAAGCAACAAGTTTTTCCATGGGTAATGAAGCAAGCTCACCAGACCAAGCCTCCTTTCCTTCGAAATCTGTCGAAACGGTCAGCGCTCATCCTCGACTTCTCCTGTTTACTCGTTGACTTCTTCGACTTCTTCTCCAGTCGGCTGTCTAAGCTGTTTCTCGAGACTTGAGGAGGAAGGTCGTCGACGAGTTCGAAAGTATCTGCAGCTGCCGGAGGCTGATCAGATGATTTGCTCTGGCTATCAGACTCCGACGTTGCTGCTTTATTAGAACTTCCGTTTGCAGCAGCTGCTGCTTTTGCAGCTTTGGCTAGCGACACCACAAACTTCTTGAGATGTTTTATGAATTCCGGGTAGAGTTCGAGGTTGCAATGCCCGCCTCCGCTTATCCATAGAGGTTCGTACTTGTTCGTGCAGAGATCCCACAGTTGCTTCCCATGGGAGCAATCCACAACTTCATCCGCTGTTCCCTGAGAAGGTTTCGCCGCCACCATATAAGACCAATTGAAATAGAAAAAACTCCGAGATCGTTTTTCGCTTAGAGGTGTCAATTCTGGCTCGATTTCTCAAAACCGCCGGAATTTATATTTAAGGGCAAATTTGCCGGATTTGACAAGTTCGGCTCACTCCAAACGGAATTCAGAGGCTGGAATAAATCCCCCAAATCCGGTAGAATTGAGATGTTGGTTTGTGACTGAGGGAATCACGTAATTGACCGCCAAATCTGGCCAATTCCACCCCAAATCCGCAACGGGAAAAAAAGAATATTCACTATGGTCAACAGTACTTACATGGATTATCAAGACGGGGGACTTCACCAAACCCATTTTGTCGATGTTCTGGAAACAGACAGAAAGTTATAGGCAAGCAACCATGTCTGTATGGAAGTTCAGCAAGCAATGAGGAAAAAGGTTATCAGATTGATTATTTACCTTGTAAATGTCGAACCAGTATGTTCTTTTGACTGCATAGAGTACCCTCATCCCAGAAAGAAGTGGACTGTGGAGAACCACACCTCTTAAAGTCGGCAAATGGGAAGCGAGATCAATCGTTGGTCCGCTACCAACAGACTGACCATACAGTATCAGATCTTCATCTTTAACTCCGTACCGGTCCTTGAGGCAATTGTATGCAGCATCTATGTCGGCATACGTGTTGTATTCTGTTGGCTGTCAGAGGCGAAGGATAGTATTTGCATTCAGACCGACCGGAAAGAGAACAGCATGAGAAAAGGCTTTAACCATTATTGTTTTAACAACAGAATAAATTTCAAAAACTTCTAGCACAAACTCTTCACAGTTTCTAGCTCTGCAACACAGGTAGAGCTGATGCAGAAAACTGAGAGAAAATTCAAATAGTAAACAAACTGGAAGTGAACCTACCTTTCCACTTGAACGTCCATAACCGGAGTAATCATAGCTGAAAGAAAAGCAAATCAAGCATACAAGACATTAGTCCAGAGAAAGAACAAAACTTGAAACGAGTAAATGCAAGAAGAGATAGTCACAGTACAACATATAAGGATCTGCACTGGTTACAAATAGCTTTATGCCAATGTGATACTTCTCCTTCTGTAAGAAACAACAAGTATTCACAACTGTTCTTACATCATAGTATAATACAGTGCAGCCCTTTTCCTATCACTCTATCAAATGATATGAGATGCCTTTTGTATACAATTATCGACTTGGTTTGGTAGATGGAAAGTTAGATGGCGTTCATATGGCAACAGGGAAGTTTGGTCCCAAGATCGCATCTTTGAATTGGCCATGAAATCTGCAATATGAATTTGGTATAATCGTTTCTGTCCTGTGTAAATAGTGCATCTTTGATGAAAGTACTCTACTTCAATGAATGGGACGATCATTTTCAACATAGATACCATGCGAACAATTATTCATTCAATGATTAAGGAATCGAATCAAACGGGAATCAGCAATTTTCAAAAGCTGATGAAGCTTTCGACAGCAGAGCTCCAGCGAGTTTCGATTGCATCAAATTCAGACAAAAGAGCAGAGTAACATAAAAATAGGAGGAAATGATGAATTTATATACCCCATGAGATTAACCCGAAGACGATTGCTGAGCTCGACGAAGAGCTCGTACATCTGGCCCAAATCAGCAGCATTCCCATGGGAATACAGCAGCGTAGCGGAAGCCCTTGGATGCTTTATATGGACGGCCACGATTTCGTTCCCTCGCCGGGTGGGCAGCTTCAGGACGTCCACGTCATCCCTCCTCGGAATTTCCGGTATATGCAGTGGTTTCCCGCCGCCGGAATCTTCAGCTACTACAGAGTAAGACGGCGGACTGGGAGGGAAGAAAGCAAATTTCGCGGCAATTGACGAGGTGACTCCGCCCATCTTCCTCCTGCTCGTTTCGCCGCTCTATTGGGTGTTTGAGTATCAATCATCAGAATCTGAGGATTCATAAATCCACCAGACTGCCCACCCCGAGATTCCTCAGATCTCTTGAACTGAACCAATTCAAATGGAATGGGGAAGAGGAAAAAAAGAATGGGGAGAAGAGAAAGTGGGAAGGAAAAAAAGTGGAGGATGGAAAAACAAGAAGGGAAAGAAAAGAAGGGCCAAAGTAGGGAGGGAGGCGCGTGAGGTGGAGCAGGGAGGCGCGTGGAAAGTAAGGAGTGGCGGAAGGGAGCCGTGATGGAACTGGGGAAATGGTAGTTTTGCGGGGAGAGGGGAACACGACTCAGTGGACTTTGTCGTCCTCGACGGTGACGTTTGAAGGATTTTGCTTGCGTTGGAATGGCCACAGCCAGCCAGTCCGGCCGCCACTATGAACACCTCAACCACCGTTCAATTATTATTTTTTGATAGTGAGTTCCGAGCTTGCAGTACCGAGCAGGTTTGGCATTCCGACGGAAAAGGCTTACACATTGGAGATGTTGGCCTCCACTTCTACACATTCTTGGTCTTTAGTGGACCGGAAGTTCTTGGTCGATTTCATAACTTTAGTAGATCACCTCTGTCACATAAGTTTGGTTCCGAAACTTGGTCACCTGTGTCACATAAATTAAGCAGTTCTGACAGTGCTTAGGAATCGAATAAGAAATTGTTCCTATGTCTCTCTGCCAACAGCCCAACACCTAACTGAAATAAGAAGGGCTTTTGAGTTTCGTAGACTCGCTCACCCCTAACTAATAATCGAATCATCGTCACGTAGCACAGCTTTTGTCCTACTAACGATTAGATGATAGATGCTAGGGGAGGATTTTTTCACCGAGAAATTAAACAAACCAAGTCGGAGACTAATATATACTATATAGAACTTTGATAATATATAATAAGAGGTCTACATTAAGCATCAAACACAACACTAATTAAGCAAACTACAAGTACATAATTAAGTAGGGAACTTGCACTAATAAGTAGTTTGAGAGACAATTCACAAAGATATCTATCTCCATTTATTTTTCTTAATACGGTAATACCCCTTAATTAAAAAAAACGGACGGTGGTGATGCAATACATGTATGTAGGGGTGAATTCGGATCGTACGATACGATAATGGATAATATCAGCAGGAAGGGTAAGCAACGCCACAGCTTCGGAGAACACGTTGGGCACCAGGTGCAGTTACGAACTGCCTGAAGTTTGGGTTCCTTATGTACCCACACAGGCACGGCTGCTGCTGTTTCAGCTTCCCGCAGCACCCCGCTGACGGCGGGGCTCCCGATGTTAATGCCCCTGTGCACAGGCTCAGCTCCGTCGGGTTGCAAGTAGCATCCGCCGCTGGCCTCGCTGCCTCTGCTCCGCCGGGCCCAGCAGCCATGATGATGATCAGCATAGCCACCGCTGCGAAGAAGAGGAAACTTGTTGCCGCCGGCTTCATTATTTTTTCTTGTTAATTAAGTCTGCTGGTGTTCGAAAGGCTGTTGTGAAGTGAGTGAGGATTTGAGTGTGGGACAAACGTATTTATAGATAGAATCTGCCGACAATTTTGCCTTCACTTTAACTTCAATAATTTCAACTCTTGTTCGACTAATTAGTTAAAATGCGTAGGAGGTATAGTCGCGGACTCGAGGGGGTGTTTTGCGATTTTTAGTAAGGAGATTTCGAGTTTGAATTTTTGCCGGAGAAAGCATTTTTATTCGGTTTTTTATAGCGTTTGTTGTTTGTTTTAGTAAATATTTGGGTTGAAGGTAGACTTTGCAATTCTGACTGTTTAATCGACCATAAGTTCACAAAATTTGATGGTTATTAACCGTGTTGATTGGGTATTTTGAGATTACGGTTATAATCGTAATCGCTAGGAACGGGTAAAGTTAGGTTATGGGTTTCGTAGTAACCGCATCATCACCGTAACGGTACCCATAACCATTACCGACCCGCTATATAACCAACATTTATCCGTTAACACATGAGCCCAATAAGCCCACTAGATAACCTAAATGTATATGAAATTTATCAAGAAAACTAAATCTAACCCATTTACTCATTCATTCCTCGAAGATATCTCATTTGCCGTCTTGGACTTCGAGTATATCTCTTCGTCTCTCATTTTCTATAAAACTCAATCATTATTTTTTGACGAAAAATATCTCATCCACCCGGATGCAATTAAAAGTGATTATAACTCTTAACCGTATGACTATGATATGAAATTAGCAAATGGAAATCAATGCCAGATTGCGGGTGAAAGAGTGCTGATGTGGCAGGCACAGCATTGATTATGAAGGAAATTAAAGGTGCTGCCTGGTGACATATGGATGGTCATGGACGCCCTTATCGTACCACATATTTATGTCATAAATTAAGCTAGCTAGGGATGTTTCAACAAGTCCCTACCCATTCCGATTGTCACATCACATGATATATCAAAAGCAAGGAATGGCCGTCCATAATTTAGCGGCATTGTGCAACACTCCAACGTCCACCTATTCTCAGGGTTGCGTGTTACCATTTACGTCTTTCTGAGTTTCGCTCATTGTGTTTCAAAATTTTGTTCAGTGTATTTTTAAATTTGTCAATTGTTGAATTTTTATTTTAAACTCACTCATTAGATAAGACCATTTTAATTTGAGCCCAAACTCTTTAATAGATAACACCGTGTCAAATTTAAACTTATAATCAATCTATTAGTTCATAAGTTTAATTCGAATTAATCAAATTTAGAAGAAAAAAATTATCCGGTGGCACATACAAATTTGATTCAACTAAAAAGTATAACAAATATCTTTCTCGTATATTATTGTAGCTTTGTATTAGGTAATACTCAATATATTCAATCAAGATCCAACTCGATGCATGTTTCAATTGTGATTACACCCTTGATTTTACTATTATTAATGAAAAATGTTATCATAGCTGGCGTTGTATATCAATTAATTTTTAGACCTGGAATTCCGCTCAGAGTTTTCGATCTTTCTAATTCACCATTGGATCCAACCCGCTTAAAAATTGAAAGTTTTACGGATGGAGTTGAATTGTATATTTAATTAATCCGTGACTTAATGGGTTGAATTGGAAAATGAATTACCCGTCAAACTCACCCAAATACCTTACTCTCATCCCCCAACCCATCGTTTTTCTTTATTTCTAATAACTTTTTGTTATAATGCCTAAAAGTTATCTTCCAAATCGCACAAAAATTGGTTAGATAGTCTGAAATTCGGCCCAACCAATTACATGGACTCACTGTGGGCTTGTGGCTTTCGTTAAGCGTCCCAGAAAAATGTAATTTGGGCCCAAGTCCAACTACAAATATCTTTTTGGGTTTTGGGTTCAAACAGAAGAAGTAAGGGCCTTGGCCTGGTGTTGGTGGCAAGTAGAAAATTCGACCTTAGGTCCGAGGTTCACTCGCAACTTATAGGTTGTATGGATAGAATATTTTGGAGCAAAATAAATTGTTTGGATAGATAATTTTGACGAGTGATTTAAATTTTTAAATTTTAAATCATTCGTTTAAAGCATAAAAAAATATTTTGGAATATGTGAAATCACTTAGGAGCAAATTTCGTGGGTGATTTCAAATCACATGGAGTGGTAGAAATTTCGGAAGAGTGGGAAGATTTGAGAATTTTAACCAAAATTATCTCTTATTTTTTTTGGTAATTGATATGACCATATATAAACAAAGACATTCTCGTATTTCTATTTCTTTTATTATTATTTTATTTTCTCTCTCTACAATAATTTCATTCAAAATCATCCACAAATCACCTATCCAAACGTTCTATTTCGAAAAATAGCAAGGTTCATTTAAATCTTTTCTATTTCAAATATCTTTTATTTCAAATCACCTACCTAAACCACCCGTTTATTTTATTTGAAAATATGATATTATGAATGACAACTTGCAAAAGGCTTGTAGAATTATTTTTGTTTGACTATTGAGTTATTCAATGCAGTATTTGATAATAAAAATATCATATTTAATAAAGGGCTACTTATATTAATAATGCTCTTGGCCAAAAACGCTAATCTTGTCAAACGAACCCTAAGGAAGACTACAACCCATAACAGGTAAAGCACGACGACATAAATAGTTAGCAAAATCGAACCCATTCGTGGTACCAGTCATTCCAAATAAAGAAAACGTTAAACAGAGGCTTACAACCCAAGCACTAAGAACTACCCGACTAGAGAACCCAAAAAGAAATAAATGTTCAAACAGAAAAAAAACATTTGAAACTAAGAAAGCAGTAAATGACTGGTGGAGCCCGAATTGGGAACACCCAAAACATCAAACACTCGAAGAGGCCGATATCTCGAGTGAGTTCTTGTCGATGAATCACTCCTCGTGGTAGGACCTGTTGTCCAAGCCTGCCGGTGTCAGGCTTTTTGGGTGTTCCAGGATACCTTCGAAGGTCGCCGCCTGTTCTTTCTCGTCCAGCCGCATCGTGTCCACTCTTCGTTCCACCACAATATCTGGCGAAACCATCGTCATCGCCGATTTTTCACCGAAAGAAGGAATAAAAAACCCTAATCGTCTTCTGATTCAAAAAAAATCTAACACGAACCTATCACCGAAAAAGGATGCTCGACACTGTAAAAGCTAGTGCGGGGGGGAGCACTCTGATGGTTGATGGCGGCAGCAAAAAACGACTACATAAATATGTGATAGAGTAGAGTTTGGGGATTCGATGATGAGGTGAAAGGGAGGGAGGTGGGGAGTGGGTCTCGACGGCAAAAAAAAAAAGGTAAAATTACTCGAGGGCACTGCAGGATGTTGAAACTCTAATGCTTCTGAAACCTCTCAGCAGAAGTAAATCCTTGTAAATCAATTACATGTGTTATCATTAAACAAAACTGGTCGACATAATTTCGTCCGTTTGAATGGATCGTCGTACAATAGAACGGGAACTGTAACTCATCGAATCGTCAATTTTCAGAGCAACGCAAGCTAATATATATGCAAATTAACATTAGCAAGAAGACGAGATGAATAATTATCTTTTAATTTCCAATAATCCATAAGATGATTTAATCTGTCCTATGACATATGTTACTGATTACTGAAGACCAGCTCTTTATTAATTACACAGAGACAACGATCATTGTTGCTCCTCCTCTACACTATGTAATTTATTAGAGGTACAAGAAGGGTGAGGAACATCACAGGCGTCGATAACCTTTTTGGCGTTAGGAGAAGAGACATATTTCCCAAAATCCGGATTCTTCGAGTACCTACACAGGCAATCCTCCTGGTCCTTCAGCTTCCCGCAGCATTCTTTCGTCGGGGCCGCCCCCGACGTTATCGCCGGCAGGCATGGGAGGAGGTCCGTCGGGGTGCAGTCAGCCGCCGCCGCCGCCACACCCTCTGCTTCACTCGTGATGACCACCGCCATAACCGCCGCCGCAAGGAAGAGAGACAAAAGAAGCTTCATTTTTTTTTTCTGGTCGGTAGGAGTTGCGGAGAGTGTGAAAGGCAACGGGTGGAATGGGAGTGCAAGGTGTGAAAGTATTGAGTGTGGCCACAACGGTATTTATAAGTGGCAGAGCATCAAATGAATTATGAGCAAATTTCGTGTACGTTAGCGTTGGCTACCAAAATAATAAGAAAGTAGATGAAACGGTCAGGTGGGGCTCTGCATGAATAACAAGAGGCAGGGTCGCATGGTTAGTCTGGGAAAACTGCGGTTACTGATCAAAGCTGTGAAAGTTTATCGGTTTCAGCTTTTCTAAAAAGCATGTCAGGTTCGGTTCAACCACGGCTAATTAATCGAAATTGTTCCTTATGTTGGGCCGATCACAAATTCGTTCCTTCGTAATAAAATTAACCTTGTCGTCCTTTTTGTTATCGGAATTTAACTATTCTGTTTTTTTTTTGTTAGTCTTTGTCTAAACGATCAACAATTTTATTAATATGGGACTTCCTCATCATTCTAATTAACCCAATATGATCCATAATTCAAACTTAATAAACCAAACATGTTATAAACCCATATTTCCCCCCATCGTGGCTTTTTAACCATAAATTTTTAACCAAAGGCTCTTAGTCCTTACAAAACAAACTCTCTGCCCTCCCATCGAACTTGCGGGAGCATGGGCCATTTCACAATGGGCTTGCAAGCACGAGAAATGAAAGAAGAGTGAGGGCCTGGGCCCAAATTTTATCTGCTGTCTTAACGTTTGGACCGCACCCTTGGAGTCTGATTGAATAGCCAACTTGATGAGAAATAATAAAGAAATAAACGAAGAACATAACAAAACAAAAGGAAAGGTGCCAGGTGGTGGGATCATTCGTCAGTAACCAAGTGGCAGGGAGCGATTAGTCCAATACCAGCCATTCATTCCAACCTTGCACAAACCACCACACCCTCCGACCTCCATCTCTCCTTTCTCCTTCCATTCCTCCTCCTCCTTCTCTGCCGTTTCATGAAAGCTATGTCTTCTTCCCTTACTCCGCCCTCATACTGATACTCCCCATTGTCACAGTATACTCTAGTATAAGTTTGTATCAGCCTCCCTCTATCTCATTCATAACTTCATCCGTGGGGGGAAACAAAAATGGATAAAACAGCATCAGACGGTCGGAGAGAAATGGGGGCGGTTAAAGCCGCCGTTAGCATGTTCGGAGAGAGACTCTCCGATGGAACAAGGCAGCAATCCAACACCGGTTACACTGCGGAGGTAATTTACTAATATTTGATAGTCCGGGAACTGTTCAAAATCTTTGAAATTTTGAATTTAGTGGCTGTTTCATTGTTTGAATTTTTCTGCTTGTTTTTCAATCTGAAGCCGCCTTCGAGAACCAAGGACCTCCACATGGCGAAGCGAGACATGGCTAAGTACAGAGGAAGGCAAAGGTCTGCAGACTCCGTCAAAATCCTAGCTGAATCAGAGCTGTCTCAGGCCAAAAGGGCTGTCAAAGACCTCGCTTCACAGATTGAGGAATCCAACGCCAAATTGATTTCCAGGAAGAAGGACATGGAAGAAGAAGAAGAAGAATCCCCAAATCCACCTACAACGACGCCAGTCTCTGCCGCTGAGGAGGAGAGTGCCAGCATTAAATCAGCCGATTACCTCCGAGTAATGAAGGAGCTGGAATTCGTTAAGAAAGAGCTCAGCAAGCTGAAGCTCGGGATGGCCACTATCATGGGGGAGAAATTGGAGGCTGAGAAAACCTCGCAGCAATCGAATGCTGCAGAGGCGGCGATAAGGAAGGAAATCGAGGAAGCGAACGAGGAGCAGGTACTCGTTGAGCTAGCGACGATTGAAGCTTTGAAGGAGAAGCAAGATATCGAATCACGGCGGGAGAAGGAAACTTCTGAATTCTCGGCGAAAGCTGAAGAGACGAGGAAGAAGATCAATGAAGCATTGGAAGAGATTGAAAGCTCCAAAGAGGTGGAGTCACAGTTAGCTGTTACTCTATACGACGCTGCTGTTTTACAGAACGAGCTGAAGCAAGCGAGAGTCATGGAGAGGAAGATTCAGAGACGCGGTGTTGGTGGCAGCTTCGGGAGTTCAGCCAGTTCTTCTTCGAAGAGAAGAGAGGAAGGGAGCGGAGGTTCAGGTTCGTCATTGTTGAAATCCATCACGAAGGAACTGGAAGATGCGAAGAAAGAATTGGAGTCGGTTAAAGAGGAAGGGATTCAGTTCATGAGCTCCATGGACATAATCAGGAACGAGCTGAATCACGTGAAGGAAGAGGCGAATCGACTGAAGAAAGCAGAGGAAAAGACGGATTCGACGGTTCAGAATCTGAAATCGAAGCTTCTTAAGGGAAAATCCAAATTGGAGGCAGCAATCTCCGCCGAAGAGAAGGCGAAATCGGTAGCGTCGAACCTTAGCCTCACGCTGCAGCAACTGGAAACGGAAGCCGAGATTGCAAAGAAGGAAAAAGATATAATCGGAGAGGAGACGGAGAAGATCAAGGCGGAGATTCAGAAGACGGAGACGGAAATCGACATAACGGAGGAGAAATTAGAAGCTGCAATGGAAGAGTTCGAGACTATCAAGGCGAAGGAGGCTTCAACTATGAAGAATCTACAAATTCTTGTAGAGGAGGCTATGGATGCCAGAGAATCGGCTTTGAAAGAAGGAAATTCGACGATCCATCTGTCGAGATTCGAATACGATTACCTGAATGAGAGGGCGGCGAAGGCGGAGGAGATAGCGGATTTGAAGGTGGCTGCGGCACAGGCGTGGATCGAGGCGTTGAAAGCTAGCGAGAAGGAGATACTGATGAAAGTCGACATCGCGCATAGGGAGATTAGGGAGACGAAGGTGGAGGAAGAGAGGTCGATTGTTGCGATGAATACAGCGGCGGCTCAGGGAGATGCAACGGATTTGAAGCAACAGCATCGTCGTCGGAGCAACGTGGGTGGCAGGAAAAGGTCGGGCAGTGAAACTCCGAGGAGAATTGCAAGAGCGAGTAGTAGCGGTACTCCGACGAGGATGCGTTTGAAGCTGAGGAACACTGAGTTTTCACCGAGTCGAACGACTACCCGATCCGCCTCTGTGCCGATGAAGAAGAAATCGCCGATGCCTAATCTGTCAATGATGTTGAAGCCCCAAGAAAACCGATAAGCCTCCTATAAACAATCAGTGGTGGGGATTGAATTTCCAACTTGCAAATAACTGCAACTCTGGCACACTCTGCATCAATTTTCGACTCTCAGTCGACAGTCATCGTAATGTTATTGCAAATCGGGTAAAATACACAATAAGTCCCATAGTTTTGTGTTCAGTTACGTAACTGTCCCGAATCTTTCAAATGTTACGGATTGGTCCCGAAACTAAAAATATCGGACATGTTAAGTCTTAGTTTCAAGACCAATACGAATTGAGAGTCCCGAGATCCATACTTTACTCGAGCCAAGTTACATGACCAATTGACTCACTTGAAAATTATGTTTTATAACATGAATGGCGCTACTTTTATATCAGGTGTCAGTTTATGAGAATTTTTGTATAGACACAAATTAATTCGAAATAACTCAGAAGGCCAGCTTAAAATGTAACTAACGGCCACATGGTCATTCTCCACTCCGGTGCGGTGCAGCCTACACTACGCAACCCAGTGTAGCTGGCCTCCAACGGCTACTTCCCTAACAGTAATTATCCGACCGTTAGGAAACTAGCCGTTGGAGGTCCCTGGGCTGCGCAATGCAACATTCGTTATCATCGTTATACAGAGAGCTTGGTCGGTTAGTGTTCAAGTTGGAGTCTGCTGCTACGAAATCGGTAGCCGACATAAAAGGTTTGGACGGTTCTACTATAAATGTGGTGTCTGGAGAGGTTCATAGTCATAACACAAAGGGTCCATGGTGACATGCTGAAAAGCCCAGGGGCTGATGGGCATCCTACATTGTGCCACGCGATCCATAGACCTCCAACTGTTATTTCCTAACAGTCGTAATGGTCGTCAGGAAAGTAGCCGTTGATGGCCACCTACACTGCACCCGCGGCGAAAAAGTGGGGAATGACCACCATTGCCCGTTATTTACGTTTCAAGCTAACCATTTAGGTTATTCGAATTAAATCGTGTCTATAAAAAATAATCCTCGTCATAGAGTGACTCAATTTAAAATAACCGGCATACAACACGAACTATTTACGAAATATGTAATTGAGAATGTCAAACGGCGCACTTTGTTGACCATGACTTACAAAACACATACGTCAATCCCATACCATTCAATAATTCGCCCATGATCAGCCGATGTCTGAGTGTCGTGTGTTGACTGTTGACCAATAAATAGCTTCATACTTCATACATTCTACAAACTAACTCTCACACAAGACATCTTGTCTTAATTTCCTCTCAAAAAATGGAACTCGTTCCCAAAAAACTCTACAGCTCGTTCAGCAGGTACTGGAGGAGAAAGAGATACCAACGGGTCCACGACGGCGCTATCCGGAACAAGACAGCCCGGATCACCAGGCTGGGCGGCGGCGGCGACAGCAACAACAACCACGCGGGGAAGCTGGTGTGGAAGATAAAGGTGGTCCCGAAGCTGCGGCTGAGAGTGATCGTTCTTGCGCCGTTGAAGCTTGCCGGGAAGCTGAAGAACGGTTACTTGGATATGATGGTGAGGATTGCAGGGACCGTGGGGCAGTTGAATACAGAGCGAGTGTTCGGGAACAAAAGGGTTCCAAAAGCAAGGCAGCTCGGGATGGGTGATGTTAATTTGGATTTCGAGGGTCGGATTATTTATGAGATGGTTAAGAACATCTCTGCTGCTCATGAATTGTCTCCCATGTAATATTAACTTCTGCTTTCATATATGATTGTTCTTCATCTGGAACGACGATCGATTCAATAAGTACACCATGCATGGTTGGTGAAATATGTCTGTTATGAATTTGGAAGGGGGTGTTGGATCACCATGTAAATTATATAGGATTACATTATGTACCATGCGTGACGCATCTAAAACAGGGTTACTTCAGAAACTGCTCTGTTTTTAAGAGTTCATCATCTCTGAATCTGATGCTCTGAGCATCAAGTAGAAAGTTTGTAAGTTGCCGCATAGCTTTTCGTCGCCGAAATTTAAGAATACTTTTGGTTTGGTCAATGCATTGATTAGATAATTAAAGGTTATAACAGTTTCTGTGAACAGCGGTCAAAACTAAAACGAGACAACAGAGAGGATTTTGTTCTGTAACAAAATCCAAGATCAAAAGGCGGCTATCTGCGAAAAGACCAAGAATAATTGAGGTCTTTGTGATGGGTTCAAGAATCCTTTGTTAACATCCCCCACGAGCTGGCGAGTATATATCATAAACTCCCAGCTTGAACAGTATCCAATAAAATCGATGCGTGCCAGCCCCTTTGTAAAGATGTCTGTCAAATTTCTGTCTGAGCACACATACTTCAAGCTGATCAATCCACTTTGAATTCGTTCTCTAATCACATGGTAATCAATCTCAATGTGTTTTGTCCTCTTATGGAATACAGGGTTCTCTGCTATGTGAATAGATGACTTGTTATCACAATGCACTTCAATAACGCCTTTATGCGAGATAAACATATCATGAAGGAGTTGTTTCAACCATTGTACCTCACATGAGAGCTGTGACAAAGCTTGATATTCCGCTTCTGACGATGATTTGGAGACGGTGCTCTGCCTTTTCGCCTTCCATGTAACAAGAGATTCTCCCAAGAAGGTGCAATACCCAGTTATAGATTTTCTGGTATCTGCACAAGCTCCCCAATCAGCATCGCAGTAACCCTTAAGTACCAACTCATTGGTGGAACTGAAGAATAGGCCTTGTCCAGGTGAGTTTTTGATGTACCTTAAGATACGGTGTGCTGCTTGCAGATGACTACTGTATGGGTTCTGCTGGAATTGACAAAGTTGCTGCACAGAGTATGCGATGTCTGGTCTCGTCGTAACCAAATAATTCAGCTTCCCAACAAGGGTTCGGTATTCAGATATATTTTCCAAAGGCTCACCTTTTTCTTTCGATAGTCGAGTCTTCATGTCGACTGGAGTTTTGATTGGCTTACAATCAAGGAAGCCTGATTCTTTGAGTAAATCCATGCTGTACTTTCGCTGACAGACTGAAATGCCTGCATTACTTCTGGCCACTTCCAAGCCTAGGAAGTACTTGAGAGTTCCCAAGTCTCTCGCTTTAAATTCTTTACTGAGGTAGTTCTTCACTTCATTTATGAGTGCTGTGTTATCTCCTGTAATCACTAAATCATCCACATAGACAAGCATTAAACCATTCCCTTTGTCACTTGCCTTGGTGAAGAGTGAGTAGTCTGACAAGGATTGTGTGAATCCAAATCGCAGCAAGGACTCGGTTAGCTTGGCAAACCATTGCCTGCTTGACTGCTTTAGTCCGTATACTGACTTCCTTAACTTACACACTTTGTTTTGTCCCTTATAATTTTCTGCAATACCCTTTGGTAGTTCCATGTATACGTCTTCTTCCAAGTCTCCATGAAGAAACGCGTTGCTAATGTCCATTTGCTCCAAATTCCATCCTTTGACAGCAGCTACAGCTAAAAGGAGCTTCACTGTGTTCATCTTGACAACAGGGAAAATGTGTCGAGAAAATCGATCCCATAGATTTGATCATATCCCTTTGCTACTAGCCGTGCCTTAAACCTTTCTATGTCTCCATCAGCCTTTAATTTGATCTTAAATACCCATTTACTACCAACAGGGTTAACACCTTCTGGAAAATCCACAATGTCCCATGTACGGTTCTCATCTAGAGCATGCATTTCAACCTTTACTGCATTATTCCAACGTTCATCTTTCATGGCATCCTCAAAGGTTTTTGGTTCAAGTAAATTGGTTACGGCCATGGCATGATGTTTGTGTCGTGGGCTTAGGAGATCATAGCTGGTGTAAGAGGAGATTGGATAATGTGAAGTAATGGCTCTGGCTTGTCCTACAACATAATCTGTCAAGTAGCTAGGAGGTTTAGATTGTCTGGTGGTTTTTCTAGTAGGTTGAGGTGGCTGATTGTTTTCTGGTGGAAGGTGTTTGTTGATTGGGAGAAGGAGGAGGTGTAGGCAGATCAGTAGGGTGTGCAGAGGTTGTGGGAGAAGAGGTTGGTGCCTGTTCTTGGAGCAACACAATAGGTGTAGAGGGATCATCCTCTACATCAGATGCATGAGATGTCCCCCTGGTTGCTGCAAGTTCAGGCACTGAAGAAGGGGTACCTGCATGAATCAAGGGCACTGGTGCCACCGGATCATGATGAGATGCAGTAGAAATGCACTTATAAGGAAGGATGTTTTCATGGAAAAATACATCTCGTGAGACAAAAATCTTATGAGAAGAAAGATCATACACTTTATAACCTTTGATTCCATTCACTAGGTCTAAATAAACCCCTTGTCGAGCTGATCAAATTTAGTTTGGTGCTGATCGAGGGACGAGGCATAACAAAGACATCCAAAAACTCTAAGGTGGGAATAGCTAGGAGAAGAACGATAGAGTTTCTGGTAGGGAGTTTGGTTGTCGAGAAAAGGAGTTGGAAGTCTGTTAAGGATATGAACGGCGTGGAGAACACAATCACTCCAAAATGTAAGAGGTAGATCAGCCTGAAATCTCAAAGCTCTAGCTATATTAAGGATATCTTGGTGTTTTCTTTCGACACAACCATTTTGTTCTTGGCGTTCAACGCAGGACATTTGATGTTCAATGCCATTTTGAGCATAAAAATCCTTCATGTGAAATTCGAGTCCTTGATCACTACGACAGTTTGTGATACTAGTCAAAAGCTGACAGTTGACCTTCATAATCCTTGTTAACAGTTTGTGATACTATTCAAAAGCTGACGTCTGTGTGTTCATTACGGATGTACTGTTCAGCGTACACTACACTTGAAGATGCGCAAGCGCAATCCGATGTGTTCATCAACGTCTCACTTCAACTTTGGAGGATAGGATTGATGAAGCTCGAACCAACAGCTTCCGTTTTGACACGACGATGCCCTGAGAAGTTAAACTACAATTCTATGAAGATGAAATTAAGTGGACACCAACGTACATATTTGTTTCATTTCATTCGAATCCACTTTCCATCGGGAACGGTTGGGTATTGGTGTTCATAGCCTATCATTCTTTCACTTTCAACCATGAGCGTCCTCTCAATCACTGAGTGAGACAACATAACTCGATTGTCTAGCCATAGCATCCACAATCCTTGTTCTCCTAGAATGTCAAACCATGAATTGTAGCTTCGAAGCACTATTCCGTTTTTATTTCTTATTGGTAGCTAAATGATCGTTAATCTACGAACTACCCTGCGTTAGGGCTTTTCTCTCCAAGGCTTGGAGTCGCCGCCCTCTGTGTAGGGTTTTCCTCCTCCCCCGCCGCCTCTCTTCACCTCACGACACATCCACCAATCACACCTTCAAGCTCTCAGCCTTCATCGACAACCCTAAACCCCTTCATCGACTATCAATAAACGCACCCTCAGGCTCGATCCCAACCTCCACCATGCCCCTGAAGCAAGTGAACCCGCACGGACCAAGCAAGCCCGCAGTCGGCGGGGTACGGAAAGGCCTAACGCCGGAAGAGATGGAGCTGAATACATCACAGCCGGTCGCAGGTGTAAACCAGGCGGGTCATGCTCGATTCCGGGGGTTGCGGAGTAGCTTCTCACTCCGGCAACGTCTACACCCTGACAACGATTAGCATGCTCGGTCTGAAAGTTTGTTTCATTGTTTCGGTCAGTAAAACTGGTTCGTTTGGTTTTATTATGTTTTGAACGATCGCTTTCTTTCGGAATAAAGTTGTGATCTGCAGGGTCAGCATATATTGCTTTGCCCTCCGGTTTGTTAGTAGTTAGTAGTATGAGTCTAGAGATATTAATCTGAATGACTTTAATATTGAGAAATGTTTGGATGTGGTGTATATGATCAGCATCATTACAACCCCTCGTATCTTCTTGATTTACCGCCTATACATTGTATGTATGCTTCTGTTTAATAGAATTACACGTATGCCGCTTTTTCGGAAATAAATGAACGGCAATCTGAATGAAGTGTCATAGAATTACGGGTCTTTTGAGCGTTGGCGTGTGGATTCCGTCCCTACCCTAACTAGGGGCCCACCAGTGCTGTAAACAAGACCCAGGAAACAATGGGCCTTGCTTGGTTGGACAGGTCATGTACCCAATTAAAGTCTTCTGTGCATGTGCTGCGAAAGTGAGGAACTGTAACCAAGACGGCACCGTATCCGCTGCTGCTTGTTCATGATCCTCGTCTACAGTGCCACCACCGTCGCGCTGACCAAGTCCACCAAATCTTGTAACAAACGCAAACCCTCAACCCTCTTGAAAATTCATTTCCACCTCCTCCTCTTCCTTCGCCGCCTGAAGAAATGATGGAGCCTCCCACCGGGGCTTCTAAACTCCGACTCATGTGCAGTTACGGCGGCAACATAATCCCCCACCCTCAGACCAAATCCCTCTTCTACGCCGGTGGCGACACTCGCATCATCACCGTCCCTAACATCGCCGCCGCCAATCTCACTCTCAATTTCCTCGCCGCTCAATTGGCCGCCGCTCTACGCCTCTCGACGCCGTTCAACCTCAAGTACCAGCTCCCTTACCATGACCTTGACTCTCTCATCACTCTCTCTAACGACGAGGATGTCGCCATCATGATTGACGAATACAACCGCGCTTTCCCGTCCCCTGCTCGGATTAGATTGTTCGTCTTCCCAGCCAAACAGCCTCTCAAGTCTGCTTCTAAATCGGTGGAGCTAGGGATCAGCGAGTTTACTCATCCGAAGAAGGAGAGTTGGTTCGTCGATGTGCTGGAGAGCGCCAAGATTATGCAGAGAGGGGGAGCGGTAGGGTTTGTCGGGGAAGGCCACGGAGAGGGAAATAACAGTGGCGGTGATACCGTTCTTGGACGTTGTGGAGCTGAGTCGATTGTTCTTGAGACTAGCTTGTCGTTTGGATCGACTTCGTCTTCGGGCTCCTCCTCTAATTCGCCTGCCAAATGCCAGATCGAGGATGCTGGAGCTGGTTTACAGGATAACAAAGTGAAATTATCTGCTCCAGAATCAATTCCCAGGTATGATGATCGCTACACTAGATTCTGTAATTTGCTCAATTCCTTTACTCTAGCTATGGCGATTGAACAAAGGCCGAATGAAAATTGGACTGGTTAGGATTGTGATTGGTTGCATTTCACATTGCAAACGGAATGTAATGTGAGATGTTAGGGCTTATGTAGCTTTTGTTGTTGTTCTATAGTGATAAAGGCTTAGGAGCTGCAATTTCTCAGCATAACCAGGATTCGATTGGTTGTATTACCACAATGGAGGGTAAAGTTGCAAGTAATCCAATGGAGCCAGAGATGAAAACATCTGATGTTACTGCTGAGGCAAAGATGACCGGATCAGCTCCGATATCCATGGTTCCTTCGCAGTTTCAATATGAACAGCCACATCAAGTTCAGTATATCCATGCCCCTACTGGCTTACAGTATGTGAACTCCAATCAAGCTGGTGTAATGCAGATGCCTTCCTATTACATGATCAATCCTCCAATGACTCAGCAGCCGGTCTATTACCAGGCCAACCAACCGCAACCATTTTACTTCGTACAGGTACCGCCACAGACATGTAACATGCCTATGCAGCAGAGTGGTCTGGTTAGCTCTTCAACAGTTCCATCGAGTAGACCACCATTGCATCCAAACTCCTCTCTGAACCCTGCACAAGTGAGTTACAAGGTTGCAGCCATTCCATCGCAGCCTGAGTTATCTTCTCAAGCCTATACCAGAGCCACTCTGGCAAATCCACTTGCTAATGTACCTCCAACCAGTAGCCATCTGCAAATGAATCTTCAAGCTCAGCCTGCTGCTGTTGCTCCGGTGGAGGAGTTGAACTACATTAACGAAGATGATCATGATGCAACACATGCTCAGATATACAAATCTCAGCCTCCTCCTCCAGCACTGCCATCTCAGTACCAAACCGTGACCAAAGCTCCAACAACTTTGTTAGCAGATGCCCTGGCCCAGTTGCATACAGATGGTAACCTCAAGCCTCAGGTCGTAACCTCGCAGCAACAATGAACTCCCTACACTGGAATGTTACAACAATTTTGAGGAGAGAATACTGTTTCTTGTTTCCCCTAAAAGGTGAGCTTTTTCGTTTGCCGGTTTTGAATGCTTCCCTGTGGTTTTGTATCCGTCTGTTATAGTTCTTGTTGTGTGTCTACACTTTGTTGCTTTGTTGTACCTCCAAATGATATGTTCTGAGATAGTAGGGTATAGACGTATAGTCATATAGAGTTCACTCTTTTCGGAAGGTTGCACGAATACTGTTGAAATTTGTATAACTTTGGTTTGGTTTGGACATGATGATATGAGCTTGTTTTGTTGTATAGTTTGACAAACCTCTATATGGCAAACAAAATCGCTTCTGAATCTAAGATAGTCGAACAGGTCCGAGAAATCATGCATTGCTGGTATCGAATTATGGATGCTTAAATCATGTCAAGCATCATTGTAACAAAACTTACTGTCGGCAAAAGGAAACGGAACGCAGAAACAACATTTGCAGATAAATGGGAACCCTATACAGCAGCCAATTTGTCCAAGGCAATGCTGACATTTCTGATGGAAGGCCTCTTTTCGGGGCTCGCATTGACACAGGCTAGACCGATCTTAAGCGCAGCAGCCATCTGGTCTTCCTTGTCGGGATCCCGCGCCAAGTAGGGATCTGCTATATCAGCAACTGGTTTACTAACTTCGAGGCTGAGCTGGACCCATCTGGCCAAATCCATTTCGGAACCGCTGGTGGCACGCATGATCATCGGCGATTTTCCGGTGACTGTCTCTAGTAGGATAACTCCGTAGGAGTAGACATCCCATTTCTGCGATGGCTTTGTCGAAGCTGGTCTCGCAGCTACCTCAGGAGCTTCGTACTCGAACCATCCTTTGCTGCTTCTGAAGCTTACTGGTGTTAAAGCGTACGGGGAACACTGAGAAGGCGTCCTGCTCTCCGGCTGCGATTCCATGGAATCTTCAGCTGTTGTGCTGGCTAGGCGATTGAGTCCAAAATCGGCTATTTGCGGCTCCATTGCCTCTCCAAGGAGTATGCTGGTTGGCTTCAGATGGCCATGGACATACCTCTTGGGATTGCATTCGTGGAGATACACCAAACCTCTAGCAATGCCTCGAAGAATCCTGAGCCGAACCGACCACGACATTGGCTTCAGATTCGCCACACCATTTCTTCCATGAATTGCAGTTGCTAAGTTCCCGTTGGGGACGAATTCGTAGATGAGAAGCTTCTCGCTGAGACACCAGCAGCAGGCGAGAAGTCTGACGATGTTACGGTGCCGGATTTTGCCAATGGCTTCCACTTCTCCCTGGAATTCCTTAAACCTCTGAGACCCTCCATCTTCCAGCCTCCTAACGGCTAAAGTTATCCCATTTTCTATCACAACTTTGTACATTAGTCCGACACCGCTCGTTCCGAGCAGAAACGCTGAAGCTTTCAGGAGCTGCTCCAGATCGAAACCCAACTCGGTCTCCATCGCCAAGAAAGCGTACTGATCGATGTTCCCGGACAACGACTCCAGATCATCTGTCCTGAAACAGAACATATCTTTCCCGATCACCGATCTCTCGTCAACGATCTTCTTGCCCGGTTTCTTACCGGGATGAGCTTTTTTGTACCAGTACACGAAAGACAGTGCAACTAAGCTGATCCCCAGCAATGTCCCTAAGACAGTTGCAACAAGGACAAGACACGGATTACGTAATAATTCGTGTTTTGCCGGTTCCAGGGATGAATTATCATCCGCCGTTGGTTTAGGCTTCTCCGGCAATGATAGGCTGCACGGAGTTCTCGTTGGCAGCCCGCAGATGAACGGATTGCTGACGAAAGCTGTGGGCCCTGCATCAAGCAGGGTCTGAGTCTGTGGAACCGGACCGCTCAGATTGTTGTAACTGAGATTGATGTAGACGGTCTCTGGGAGAGCTCCGAGACTCGTCGGAATCGGACCGCTGAAGGAATTATGAGACAGATCCAGTGCTCCTTCCAAGCTGGACAAGTTTCCCAAGTCAGCAGGGATTTCCCCATTGAAGGCATTGAATGATAAATTGAGAGTTTCAAGCCCAACCAAATTAACCCCAATCCCATCAGGTATGGAACCAGAGAATCCGTTGGAGCTAAGGATTAGCTGCGTCAATCTGTTGCAGTTCACCAGAGACAGAGGGAACGACCCATTGAACGAATTTCGAGAAAGATCGAGGCTTTGCAGGGATTTAAGATTACCAATCTCTTCAGGAATAGGACCCGAGAAGGAATTTCCTGATACAACGAGAGTTTTCAGCCCTGAAGCTGCTCTGAAGAATTCGGGCGGAAAGCTTCCGGATAAATTGTTGTTTCTGAGATTGAGGTGGCGGAGCTGGGTGAGATTCGTGGCGTCGAGATGGAAGACGCCAGTGAGTTGCTTGTAAGGAAGGATGAGCGAGGTGACTCGTCCACGTTTGCAGGCGATTCCTTCCCAGGAGCAAGGGTTATCGTCAGAAGGGTTCCAGTTGAGCAAACGGGAGTCTGCAGAAATGTTGATCAGGGATTGCTTGAAGGAGAGAAGAGCAATTCCTTCGTTGTTTAAGGAGTGTGAGAGTGAGAAGGAATGGGAGAGAATGATGAAGAGATATGTGAAGTATAGATGGAAGAGTGCCATTGCTGACCAGATTGGAGTATGGTAAGTTTGCAGAAGCAGAGTAGTGGTCGACTGGTGATCAGAGGGCTCTGGAGGGTTTATTATTGTTACTTTCTTTTGGGGTTTGAAGGTGGGTCCTTATTCTCCAGTTGTTACTCATTGGGAAAGAAGATGATCATGATTGATGACAGGTGATAATGGGGTCAACGTTAATAAAGTGGAAAACTAGGCTGATCCATTTATGCTTCGGTACTCTTAATTCACTTCGATTGAAATATTAACGGGTCGTTTAGATGAGTTATTTTGTAAATAAAATATTTTTGAAGCAAAACGATGCATTATTTGGAAATTTGGTATTCTCGAGGTGCAAAATATTTGAGGTGTAACAATTATATTGTTTGGCCGAGACAAAAACAAAAACAATGAGTTATGAGTTTTGAATTGTGTTATTTCAAATACCATAACCAAGTATTTGAAATAACTCGATTCGAGTAGTTACGAAATACTAAGACTTTTTTTCCGGACGACAACTGAGTTATTTGGGTCAAAATACCTCATCCAAACAACCCTTGTTTAGAACTTAGTTTCATGTAAGATATCTAAAGTATGTGAATATTCATATGCACGTAGCACACGTAAGATCGTACTAGATGCCAGTATATGATATTAAACATGGTCTTTTTGATTAAGAGGTTATTATCGGTTGTTTGGGTAGGTGATATAAAATAGGAAAGATTTGGATAAAATTTATTATTTTTAAAATAGACTTTTAGGATAAATGATTTTGAATATATTATTGTAGAAAGAAAAAAATAAAAGGAGACTGAAAAATAAAAATAAAAATACGAAAAATACTTCATCCCTCTTCTCCGATATCTTTATCTCAAATCACCCACGGAATTCTTTCTAAATCTACAAGATCATTCCAAATCTCCCCAAATCTCTTCTTTTATTGGTTGTCTAAACGAGTTATTTGAAATGAAATCTCTTTAAAAGTCTAAATCACTCTTAAATCACCTACCCAAACAACCGTTATTCACATACCGTTTGGAGCCTTTTGACGGTCAAATTTCAAGCTAGTTTGGAGCACTAGTCTTGTTGCTTTGCGTATGGATTCGCATGCAAATGAAGAAGTATTTTTAATTGGGTATTGTATTTGTACCATGTTTTGCAGCCATGATTGTGTCCATCCATTAACATCTCTGCTGCGTGCTTCAATCCCTAATCATGGAAGCCAAACATGGAGTCTGGAATAATTACCCCAACCCTAAACAGTAAATTGCTGCAACTTGCCAGCCAGTTGGGTTTCTCCTCTTGTTATTGAAGGTTAAAAATAAAAACTTTACAACGATTCCATGTACCCACAAACCAAAAAGATTTACCTTCTTCATTGGTTACACAATAATGCAAATGCTATGAAGATATTTCTAGTTCAGGAGACATGTATGGCCAAGTGTCTCAACCCTTGTTTTGAACTTTGTACCTAACGAATACCGACTTGGAAATCAAATATTAATGACACTGTTGAATTCCTATAACAAAGGACAAGGAGGAGTTTGACAAACAAACCAGAGTGTTGTTGTGCAATCTTCAAACCCAGTTTGGCCGTGATTGATGCCGCTAACAGTCTAACGTTAGAATGCCTTCATGACTTTTTTAGTGTCCTGATCTACGCCATGCCACGTAGAAAGTTGACTTGTGGATTCTACACCATCCATTCATTAGTGATTTTCTTCGTTCATTTGCCATTTGACCATGTAGGTTGCACGTTAAGACTACTTGGGTTAGGCCTTGAATATGCAGAGTATGAGCAGAAACCCATTGCTGAGCCAGGGAACAAATGAACAATCTTTCACTTGGGAACGGCAGGCCTTGCTATCTAAACATACCTGTGATACATCAAGAAATTCAGAACCGTCGTCACATCGTAGGGGCAGTTTACGAATCGGAAACGGCTGGTAAGAATATGCGAGATGAACTATGATGGTTAGAAACCATGTGCGGGACTTTAAGTTTGAGGTGGATTTTCAAGCACATCGGGTAAAACTCGAAGGTACACTGGGCGAAAACTTCAATTTTGAAAATTTTATATAGGATTTTTGTCGCTTTGAAAACTGAATGACCCTAGGCGATGGCCTAGATTCGCCCACCCCTGGTTCAGAAATTGAGCATCTGATCTCCGCCCATGGTCAGAAAGTTCGAAAAGCCGGCTCTGATAACTACTAAATGGGGATTATGACAACCCACCAGTTCCAACTCACTTACACAAGGAAGCTCAACATTTTGAAAATATGAAGAATGATCCTGTTTCAGGGCCACAAGGAGTAAGATCCGAGAATTACTTGATCAGGATCATGGTGTGGTGGTTAGGGCACGTTCAATCTCCTCCAGTGATCTTCCTTTCGTTTCGACGACATTGTTAAGTATGTATACAACAGCCAAAAGACAGACGCCTGAAAACCCCAAGTACACCTTGCTGATCCCATACTTGTTTACCGTGCTCAAGAAATAAAGGCCGATCACAAAGTTCGCAACCTGTGTGCATGGCAAAAGAATCAGAGCAACATTCAATAACCTTGTTTGTCATAGTTGTAGGGAAAAAACCAGAAGATTCAGCAGTATCCGTGACTCACCCAGTGCATTCCTAATGACAGTGAAACGGCTTTGGCTCTAATTCTTGATGCAAATATCTCCGGCAGTAGAAGAGCAGGTACAGGACCGGCCCCAAGTGAAAAAGACAGGACATAGCTGAATCATTTGACAAAAACAGCAGTTACAGATTTAGCATTAGGTGATCCTTAGGCCCAGAGAGCCAAGAAGCTCGCAAAAGAATGCTACGGAGAGTTGCGGTATGCTTACCAAACTGTCCCAAGAACAGCAAGCGTGCCGGAATATGGTGCCAGCACCTTCCAAGTTAGAGACAAGGAAAGCAGTAACATTGACGCAGCCTAGGGATTTAAAGGGTCACAAAATATAAGCATTAGAAACATAAGAAAAGTGAATGGTATGGAATGGAAATATACGATTTATTGTAAGATTTAGACGTTACCATTCCTAAGAAGCTTGTGACCAACAGGCTTTTCCTTCCTTGTTTGTCCATCAAAGATGAGGCAATGGTTGTGCCTGGTAGAGGATTGCAAGATTAATCCGTTTAACGGCAATTCAATGGATATAAGAAAAGAACAAGGACCAGGGATTTCTACCGAGAACATTTGAGGCTCCAACAAGGGCACTTGCTGCAACATCAGATCCTATTCCAACACTTCGAAACACAGCAGTCGAATAGTAGACTACAGCATTTATGCCAGCCATCTGTTGGAAGAAGAAAAGTGCTACCCCCACACTTACAACTGCGTAAAATTACACAAGTTGGGCCATGAATCAGAAAGTGATATACTAACATGCTACAGGAATTCATTCTCGTTACTTAAACACATGCCTTTCCAGTAACGGCTACTAAATAGATCAAGCCATCCTGCCTCAGGCTCTGATGAACCTTGACCAGACGCTCTCAAATCTTGCATGACTGCAGACACTCTTTCTTTTCCATAAAGTGTCTGTATGGCCTTCTCCGCTTCAGGGATTTTCCCTTGCTGCAATGTTTTCATTCAATAGCTCTTGTGAAATGCAGTGAGAAAGATGAAGCATACAGATTTAAGGAATACATCACAGAAACTAACAAGACATTTATAGACAGCAGTAAGGAAGGAGACCTGAACCAGCCATCTAGGGCTTTCGGGAGAAAATGCCATTCCAAGTGCTAACAAAATTGAAGGCACAGCAGAAATGCCAAACATTGTTCGCCACCTACGCGACATAAAAACAATTGTTCACAGTGCACAAGATATACAAGTAGAAGTACTCAACTAGGGAAAAAAACAAACTCACCATAAGGGGTTTCCAGCTAAAGGTAATCCTGCCACCAGAGCCAAAAGAATCCCAATGCATATGAAAAGTTGGTTTATAGAACCCAGTGCGCCTCGGATTTCAGTGGGCGAAATCTGACCAAAACTGTGTGTCAGCAGTTGGACCTTAATCATGCATTAACATTCACAGCGGAAACATAAATGAAACAATTTACTACCTCAGATATGTAAAGTGGCACAATAGCAGAAGAGATGCCAATTCCAATACCAGCAAGAAAACGGCCGATTATCATGGTCTGTACATTCTGGGCAGTGGCACTGGAAGCATCAATTTGAAATTCATAGTGAAAATAGGTACGAACAAAATTTGAGGACATGACAACGGTAGACATGAGAATAAGGCACACACCAAAGAATTGCTCCAATTGTTAGTGGGATTGCATCTAACTGAAATGTCTTTGTTCTGCCAAATTTGTCAGCCAATGCACCTCCGGTAAATGTACCAAGAGTGGCACCAGCAAGTAGTGTACTAACAATCCACCCTACTCAAGTGTGGCCACAAGACCATGCATTAGCATAACAACCGTAAATATTAGTTGAAACAACGAGGCAAAACAACCATGAGTTACTAATTTTCGTGATTAGAAACTTATGAAGATTTGCGAAATCAAGTCGATCTCGAAGCAATAACTGCACAAGGGAACGGAGAAGTATATCTAAAGTAGTTTACTTTACGCATATGAAACTGGCTCACCTTGTAAGACGGTGTTCTCAGCAATCCCAAGATCCTTGGCTAGGTACTCAAGAGCACCATTCACCACTCTGAAGCAGTAAAGAGGAGCATGCTTTGATAAGTAGGGGAAAAATAAAAACAAGGCAAGACAATTATAGTTCTGAAGACACGTCCTGAAATCCAGAACCTTTTTGAAGTTAAAGAAAAGAATTCAAACCCAAATACAAACAAAAAATTGGGAACGAATGGCAATGCCCAGCAGTGTTTCTCAGTTGGGTTTCACACTTCAGCCATTACCCCAGATGATAACCAAACAGAGTAGCTCCCAGACAAGCAACAGCTACAAATGGCAGAACCGTTCCACTAGACGTTCCTTTTGGCACCGAGAGATTCAGATCTCTTAACGGAGCCACATCTTCAATATCACCATCTGCAAGTCAAATTTCACTTTACGAGATTACAACGAAATCCAGTAAACTCAACGATAGAAAGGGGGCGGGAGATGGATCTCACACCGGAAGATAGAGCTCTGACTGGTCGGTTCCTGAAGAAGCTTGGGCGTACAAGCTCGGTCACCATCTTCGGGACAGAATCATTACGCAATCCGGAGTAAGAAGTTACGCTGCTATTTGCTTTCAACGATACCCAATTCGCCAACCTCCCACAGCGGCGGAAATCGGCAGAACCGGCGATGAAACCAACGCTCTGCCGCTTCTTCCACCCGAGCTCATGATGTAATCCTAATCCGGCGTCCAAACCACAAACCCCGCCCAATCTAGCTTTCACGGCAAACGTCGCTGCTGACGGCATTATCTCGTCGTCTTCTGATTTTTCCGGCCCTCCAAAAAAGTCAACAGTAAAAAAACAAACGAAACGAAAGAAACCCAGTTTAAAAAAGGATAAAACTTTTCTTCTTCAGAAAAGTTCTTCCTGACAGTGGCCGGCGTCTAGTCTACTACACTCGCGGTCAGCCATAGGACTCGATCGTACGCCGACCCAACCATAGAATTTATAATAACAAGAATAGATGGAGAGAAGTACGCAATGGAGATCGCGAGATTAGAGACTTTTGATCCGTGAATTTCTATATACTGATCAATTCAAACAAAAGCGCTGATCGGATGATCACTGCAGGTTGCAGGGTGTCGGAGGAAAGGAAGTGCCTTTACCTGATTGCAGGGGCAGGGGAAGCTGAAGTGGGATGATCGATCAGTGGGCAAGTTTGGAATAAGGAGATGCGTTTAGTTTCTTGTTGTTGATTGATTTATTTTATTCCCAACAACACGGTGGATTTAGCATCCTCGTCTGAATTGGAGTTGAAACTCAGACATCCGAACAAAGCTTGATGTAGATGCTAGTGATCGATCAATATATCGACGAATCGTTGGAAGATCATACCGAGATAACTGACATTATCATGATGTTGTCAATCGAGTTCTTTGCTATATTAAACATGTACTCTACTAGTCTACTAGGCTAAGCAATATATTTCTCATCTTCAAACGATCGAGCTCACGTTACGTGCGATCCAGCTTATCGTTGTGATCATGCCAACTGGGGAGGTTGTGCTCTCACCGGACGGTACCATAACCTGAACAGCCCTGTATCTGCCACTGATATATACATTTGCAACAAGCTTTTGTTCCTAACAAACAACCTGGATTAATATAATGGTCGAACTTTTTTAACAGATGAAACTGATCTAGAATCTAATTAAGGAAATCCCGAGGCGCTAGCTGGTGGGGAAATCTTGACTAGAGGACATGCAGTATCATTTGTTCATATACGTAGTACGTCAACGTAGCCGCATCTACTTCATGAAGACAATCAATGAACATATTTAGGAGTTCTGGTGATGACTTTAAGGAAAGTCTTATTGACTTACTGATTACCCTGATGTATACATACACACATATGCATAGCATTTTCATGAAAAATTGTATTTCAATAATTCGAGTTTTTAAAATAAAATTCATCTAAATTTTCATATTATTAATTACATATTCCTTCAAACGGAAGCTTTTTTTGAGATTTGCACAAACTTGGGTAAAACATGTGCATGGAGATTAAGGGCTATCATGATTTAGAACGGATGCCTATTGGTCATTAAAGGCTCTGATATCACGCAATGAACTATATATTACATCCTATTAATTCGAGTTGTAAGAAAATGATTCATATTGATTTTTTAGGTTTTTCATTAACAAGCAATACAAGATTATCACATCCTCGTTTTCCTGCCCTAGTAATAGATATCGTGTTACGGAAATATATGTCTCGTGTTTGGGTTCCAGTATCGCCAAACAAAACAAGGAGATTAGGGTTATCGATGTGGCTGAATCGCAGACTAGGTTTCTTTAAGGCGTTCACGACAACACCTCAATTATACATAACAGACTCTAAACCAGTCGCCTCATGAATAAAACACCACCACATGCACTCTCAATCAATTCTCTATGTACATGCATAAACATGGAGATCAATTAACAACATTGATCGATTTATTTATGCTCCATTTTAGTATATCTTTAAGGTTAGAACCAACACTAATCGATACCCTAAAAGTATCAGTACCCTCTATCGTACAAAAAATCGAGAAAAGTCACGACTACAACAGATCATTCCCTCCCTTTAGGGTTAGGTGTATATGGTGTTTTTCTAAGCTAACTCTCTTGTCTCTTATGAGGTAAAGTGTTTGAATATTTTGGATGCCTGAAAAAGGAGCAAATCCAGGGGCTTTAGCTAGATACGTTTCCTTTATTAGTATCATTTCAATTCACTATAAACACCATGAAAGCTACATTTCTTTAATATTCTCCACCTAGCTATTAGGGTTTTTTATACTATTTAATTTGGTTTTTGAATAAGGTAATCTTTCTTACATGAGTTTTTTTTATATAAAGAAGATTAAGGTATTAACAATATGGTTTCTTTTTGAATATCTTGGATTAAGATGACCGGATAAAATATGTTTGAATCGACTTGATCTGACTTATTTTACGTAGATAATATACTAGATTTATATTTCATATGTATGGATATTTCTAGAACCGACATGTCATCAGGTTTTCATAAGTATTGAGATACTCGTTCCGATTCAGACCCATTGCCATTCCTATCTTGGATAAATCATGACATTATTATCGATCGATATCCAACAGATGATATGAAAAATGCATGCATACTTCAAACACACAATAATTCACATACGTATGAGGCTACAAAAAGCTTGCATGCACCAACTAATTTATATATACTCAATTCTTGCTCTGTTTTTGCAGCCCAGATGTCCACTAATTTAATCAGAATTATATTAAAAAAAATACGTGCAACAAAATTAAATTAGATATACAGTATGTATCTATCTAGGGTTTCTTGCACTTGAGACCAAATAAAAACACACTTGTTCATCACTTTCCTCTCCACATTTATTTTTTCCACAACCACCATCTCTTCCCCTTCATCTCTCTCAACTTCCACAGATAAAATCAAACTCCAAGTCTTTTTCTTATGCCACGGTTAATCCACTACAATAATCACCCTATTTCTATAGTATTACCCTTATTATTATATATTAAATCCCACATACTAATCACTTAATTATATATAAAACCACACTTACCTATCTAAATCATATCGCTCTTCTTCTCCTCCTCCTCCTGCTACAATGGCTGACGACCCTGCTAATGATAAGGACTTCGGCAACGCCACCACAGGCTGTCTCAAGCTCTTTGGCTTCGACATTTCTGAAACGACATCATCACCACCACCATCATCCACCCCGGCTGATTTCGTGGCGGCCGAACCCCGAAAGTACGAGTGCCAGTACTGCTGCAGAGAGTTCGGCAATTCCCAAGCCCTGGGAGGCCATCAGAACGCTCACAAGATGGAAAGACAGCTCCTCAAGCGCGCCCAACTTCAAGCCACTCGCAACTTCGCCGCCGCCGCCGCCGCTTCGTACTCTGCAGCCAACTCCATGTTCTCCGGCGCGGTTGTGCCGCAGCCACACCACCAACTCATCGCGTCGGCGCCGCCTAATTCGTGGTTTTTTTACGCGGAGCATTTGGCGGCGGCGAGTGGTGGGACACGGGTCCAGCCACGATTTGCGGGGCGTGGAGTTGGGGAGAGGGTTATTGTCGGGTCCGGTGACGAGGAGGAGGTTGATATTAATGACTATGTCGGGAGGTCGCGGCCGGAATACGAGAGTGACGAAGTTGGGCTGGGTCATTGTGAGAACGGAATGGGCTTGGACTTGCGTTTAGGGATGGGCCGGATGTGTCGTGATGTTGTGGAATAGGTTCTGTGAATTGGGTCTGAAATTTGAGCTAACTGGGCCTTTCGATCCGAAGTTCTCTTGTGTCGTAACTGGACCTCTCTGTCTTTTGAAACTGTCATATCATGTCAAGAACTGTTGCATCTCAATAATTCGAGAAGTTAGAAAAGGGTTCATATAGGTTTTATAGTATTCATTAACCGATAGAACTGAACAAACTCATAAAACCCATAAAATACCATCGATATGTTACGTATCCAACTAAATACCACATCAGTAACTATATGATTAGTAGGCTGGTTTATAACCTCTTGGATATCCTCTCATTACAAATTAACTTTTTAGCATGAGTTATATTCGAGAAATTATAGTAGTTGATATCAGAACCCGTCTCACACTTTATCTGCATTTATAAAAGAGTAATTTTAAAAAAAAAATTTATAAAAATAAAAAAATTAAAATAAATTACCATAAATATCACGCACTTAAACACCCTCTCCTTATAAATTAAAAAGGGATGAGATATACTCAGACCATCGCCTCAACATTAACTAGGAGTGGTTAGGGAATAAACAGAGACAAGAGTTTAAAGGGCAGAAATGTAAAAAAACAACGGAAAAAGGGAGGTGTTGCCTGGTGGCTTTAATTAGACCGTTGGAGGAATGAAAAGGTAAACAATGAAAAGAAAGTCAAAAAAGAAAAAAGAAAAGAAAACTACTCGGCGCCCAAACATTACAAAATCCATCCCAAGATTCCCCCTTTTCCTCTCAAACGGCAGGAGAAAAATTCCAGAGAGACATAACGTTTCAATTAGCATCCCTCCGCCGTCCGCCGATTGATCGATTCATCCACCGCTCGTTGTAAAGATCATCATTCTTTTCCCCAATTCCCCAATTCGTCATCCTCACTCTGCAATTGACGATGTCGGCGATTTTCCAGAACCAGACATTCTTCAACGTTCTCGATCCAATGTCTCTGATTCTCTCACACAACTCCTCCGATTCTCCTGACCCCAGCCCTCTCAAGCTCACCACCGAGGCCTATTTCTTGGAGCGGGGTCCACGCTACTCTGCTTACGCAGAGCTCAGGGAATCCAAGCTCCGTACCAGGACCGGAACGACGCACCAGTCTCTCACCGACGAGGCAGAGTCGTGGAGGAGGCAGACTCCGCCTCCTCTTCCGGCGTCGAAGAAGCAGGTCAAATTCCAACAATCCCATCTCCCTCCTCCCCCTGTTTCGAGGACGAGGGTTTCAGGGTACGGGGTGGTGGCTCAGTCGGTACCGGATTTCTCAGCGACGTTGAGGAAGGAGAACAGGAAGCCTCCTTCTCCGGTTGGGCATCTGACGCCTCCTCCGTGCAAGAGCGGGTCGAAATTACAGGGCGTGCTTTCTTCTTCTTCCAGAGGGAGTAAGTCGGTTGGTTCAGGGGAGAAGAGAAGACCGATTGGCAACGGCGGAGGAGTAATGGCGGCGAGGAAGAGCTATGCCAACGTGGAGGAATTGAAGGGATTGTCGACGGTGAATGGGGAAAGCAGAAGAGTGATTAGTGGTCGGGGAATCGGTGGGAAGACGACCGTACTTGGATACCGGCAGTTGTTCTGAATCTGATGAGATCCCTCTGGTTAAATTTTTTTTGGGTGTGTTTTTCCGTTTGATTGTTCTTTGATTCTTTACTGTGAGATTTGTTTGGATGTGGGGGTAAAATGGGTTTTTGCTATACTGTTTTTTGCAGAATCTCCTCTGTAATCAACACCTTCATCATGTTCATACCGTTGCAATCCTGAGTGCTTAATTGATACATCATTTGTTTTGTTCTGTTCTGTTCTGCTTCTCTTATGATTGAGTCAAACGTAATCTTTGTTAAAACCATTTGTAAATCTGTTGCATTAATACATGCTAACGAATCTGCTAGTGCAGTTTGCCGTCCATAAACAAACCAATGAAGTCAAAACTGTTGGGATTAGTAGAGTTTGCCTTCCTTACAAAATTATTCATAACTCGTCGACAAATAAGATTACATACACAGCTAATCTAGAAACAAGATTACAGATCATAAATACGATCAAGTCAACCGGTTCTTAGCCTCGAGAGACTGCCAAATGGACCCTTTGCCTTTGCCTATAGCCAAAGTTCTCTCACAGTTTCCTCCAACAAAGCCTCAACAATGTCCCGACCGATTTCGCACGATTCCATCTTGAACTCGGTCCATTTCCCCACGGACTGACCAATCTCCACCTCTACCATTTCGTCCGGTATCATCCTCGCCATGTTCGTCCACCTCTTCATCTCTGCTCCAACCTCTTCGATAACCAGCTGGGTGCACCATTCCTGAGGGGGGAGGAACTGTCTCCATGTTCTGTGGCCCGAATCGCAGTATTTTCTGCATCTCGAGTCTAACCATTCGATTACACAGTCGAACAGAAGCCTCCTGAGTTGGTTATTACCCTCTTTTCTACTCCCTTCCAAACCAGAAATGAAGTTGCTACCTTCCGGCCAGATGTGAATCGATAGACCATTGAGCTCGTCGAGAAGGATATGTCCCAATACCGAACTTCTGGCTCGATCTGCACTATGACGTCCGAATAAAAGTTCAGCTGTCAAGATGGTTTCTTTTGCATGGCCAAGGTCTCTGCTTGTCCATTGGCAGCAGCCACCAGCTAGACTAATGCTCTGTAGTATTCTGGAGATATGGTCCAGCATGTTAGTCACAAGCTTGGGAAAAATCCTTCCTTCATCGATATCATGCAAGGTATCGACAAAGTCCGGAAGCAACCTGCACACTGTTTGAAAGAAGCATATGGATGTTCAAAACAATGAAAGCAAAGATAGGATCTTGAACAATTTTCCCGAGTAGAGAACTTCCATACCTGAGATGTCATCTAGACTGCTAGAGAGGCAGCTTTCAGTTGAGAAGCTAGCGTCAAGAACCGATCCAGGACTCAGATGATCACTGTCATGTATTAACTTCCTTCCTTTCTGAAAAGGAGCAACAAGGGAAAGCTCATTTGTAAGTCATTACTATGCAGAAAGAATCAAAGAGGTGATAAAAAAACACACACCTGGAAAGGTGGTGTGAGAGTAGGAAAATTATTAGAATGTGGAGAAGTAAGCTGCTCTATTGTCAACGCAGATATCAACTCCTGGAGAATGCTAGCAGTAGATCTTGTGGGATGTCCACCTTCATTTTCCTCTTGGCAGATCAATTCCTTCAACTTCTCTTGGATAAGGGCGCCTAGGGCATCTTTTCTCGGCAACTCTTGCTTTTCCACTGATCGTTGGTTCCTGCGATGATCATCCAATCGTCCAGTTTTATGCGTCGATGTCGATGGGGAACTGAACGTAAAAGATGCAGTACCACCTCCAATGTTGCCACCACCACCTTGAACACCTGATCTTGAACTAACAGCATCGACATTGATGTTCCTTTGTCTTACAGGCACTGTCGAATTGCCAAGTCGAGAGCTTTCGAGTTGTGCATTGAAGTCACTACTACCGATCCTCCTCTTACACCTTAACGGAGGCAAACCATCGTCTCTTCTGTTGATGAACTTCCTCTCCATGTTGTTAGATACACGAGGCCTAGGCGACCGGCTAGTCAAACTTCGGTTCATAGCAATGAAATCCTTGGTCCTCCTGCTACTACTTTCTATGTTACTTACGAAATTGGACCTTGGTATTAAACCATCATCATTGCCTATCGACATTGTTTTATTAGTAGCTTGGGGGCTTCTCTGCTTAAATCCAGCAGAAGGAGATGATGTCTTTTCCCTTGGTTGACTGCCTCCTTGTCGAAATCGAGACACCCCTCCCTGAGCTCGAAACTCGCGTGGCATTGGCATTGCCTGCCTATCTACTACACCAACTTCAGTGACTACATCACTAAAGGCTCTTGCTTTCTCCTCCATGTCTGCCTCACTGCCTTGTTTCCTCTTGCAGGCAGCTGGAGGATCCCTCCCTTGGTTGGAGTATGTCATTCCATGGCTCGAGTTGCCGAAATGAGAAGCCAGCGAATTCCTTGATTCTACTACCACGTCAACCAAATTCCCACAGTTGTTGCAGGAAGTCACTACATTACTACTCTCCTGATGATGTTCTTGCGGGAAGCTACTTCTACTAGAGTCATTGAAACGCATCGAATTAGAATAAGAAATGGTGGATTTGGCTCTCTGAGTAGCCTGTAAACCAGGCTCCAAAATCCTAGTAGCTGCATCAATCAACTTAGAGGTCCTGGTGGATGCATGCCTTGTAGATGATGTTAAAAACTTAGGACTCTTAACTGGGTTAGCAAGTTTTCTAGTACTGTGGTTATGTTGCTTCCTAGCCGACTGAAGAACATTCCTAATCTGTAAAGCCTCAGCTCCAAACCCACCAGTCTTTTGAAGCTTCTGTGGCCTGGATGATTCAACCTTTGCGCTTGCCTTTTCCATGCCAGAAGGATCAGCTGGATTAGAAGACTTCTTCGCTGGCATTGAGTCCAACCCCATCAGCTTAGCAACCAAACTAGGTGGCCGCATTTCTTGCTTCTTCTGAATCTCCGTGCAATTTCTGTTACAGCTCTTCTTTGGGTCAACCTGCATTTCCAAAACCTAAACATGTAAAAAAAGATAAGCGCAAGAAGACGAAGGGTTTTAGAAAATAATGAAATAAGTACCGAAATATGAGTGTTGGATTTGGGCATTTTATCATCGGCGGCGAACTTAATGGAGGGAGGATGCTCTGTTCTGGGAGGAGGGAGGAGTTTCTTGGAAGAGGAGAAGAGCTTCTTCCTCTTGGCGAAACGGCGGTTCCAGTCAAAGAGGTGGAAGAAAATGCCGACGCAGCCACCCGGTTTTTGAGGGCGGTGGTTGTTGTCGGCGACGGCGAGGCAGCTGACGGTGGAGGAAGTCTCGTCCATCTTCTCTGCAAAAAAAATTGCAAACAGGGGGAGTAAAAAAACAGAGATGGGTTTTCAAGAGAGGAGAAATGGGCATTTGATGGGCGAATATTTGCTGGAATTGCCAAAACGGAGATTAAAGTTGAGAAAGCAAGGGAAGGCGAAAGCGCAGGTGAAGGCGTAGTGAGAAAGAGGAAAGTATCCTATGGCGCCAGATAGCTAGAGAAAACAGAGAGAGGAAAGAGGAACTTTTTAGGAAAAGGGGAATCAGTTTCTGCTTGGAAAGAATTGACTAGACCGAGGATTTGCAAGGCGACGAATTTTTGCAAGGCAAAAACGACAGAGGAGGATGATGGTGATGGAAGGGAGCAGCAGGGGAAACAGTGGAATGGAAATATGAGATACTATTTTGTGTTCTGGGTTTGTTTTTGTGTTGTGTCAGTTGATCATTGTAGAGACCCGTTGATGGTTTACATCCCGTGAGCAAGGGCTGTTTGACTGCTCGAAAAAAATTTATTTGTGATTCGATTTTATTTTACTTGCATCAGCGTTTTGAATCATGGAGACATAAAACCTGGATAATCAAGTCAACCACATCTTTATGGACAGCTCCAACTCTTCGAAACCATGATTTACATTCGCTTTTTATCACTTGCTTGAAGATATAGCCATTTTCCAACGAGGTGACTGTTAAGAATTGTTATATTCTAATAATTTGAGTTGTTGAGAGAGTAATTACAATTCGAATCATTGAGATGAGTAGAAAAGAAGAAAAGGGGTGGTTTGGGAATGCGATGAAAAGAAGTAAATTAAACTATAGGGACCAGTGCTGTGTGTAGTGTTGACAGGCAGATGGATGGGAATACGGGATTTTGGAGATTCGGGAGTGGGGTTTCTTTTTTGTTTTCTCATGCGGACATGGTGGTGGAGGGGAGATGAAGAAGAAGAAGAAGGAAAGAAAGAAGAGAAAGAAAGATATTGGGTTGTGGTGAAAAAGTGTTGTTTCTTTTTGGCTGTTGTTTTCTTGGGCGTCTGTTATTGCTGTAGGAAGGCGGGGGGGAGAAGTCTCGGATGCAGCAGTAGCAGCAGGCAGCCTGCAGACTCGTAGCTGGCTGCTGTGCTGTGGTGGTGGTGGGTGATGCCGTGACGTGCTGTTTGTTGATTGTTGGGGTTTTGGTAGGTACGTAGGGGGCTATTCTTGTTGGCACACGACACAAAACAATAGCCCCAACCAAATAATATCTAGAACTAGAACCCCAACTAGCAAACTCCTGCTGTATAAAATAAAATGTTACGAAGATGATAAGGGTAGTTTTGCTAGGGGTGATATTGCAAGCTATTCAAAATATATTTGCCTGTCGATGGCTTACCCTCCTTGGTAATGATTGTACTCCTAGAGGTGATTGTTCATTTATTTCTGGCCGAGATACCTCATGCATTTATAAATAACGATTCGAATTTATTTAGATATGATCATAGTTTAAGAAATTTGTTAATCATGTGGAGGTTTCTCGTGTCACACTATTTAGGTCAATAAGAACGTATTGTTGTATATGATGGAGATTCTTATATTTCTTGACCATCCTAATACTTATTGAACTTATACCTTTTTATAATGATTGAGGGCTTGAAACACGTGAGGTATAACAATTAAATATTCGAGGTATTTTCATGTCATGTATATCGCTAAATGAGTATGTATGTGTTTCATATTTTATAAGATAAAACTATCAACCTTTGTAATCTAGATCGTATTAATTTCATTCAAAATGTATACTTTTTGTACAAAATATGTACACAGCTCATACGAAATGTTTATATCTCGTTTATACCAAGTGTATTATAAATAACTCGTTATACACAATTCATACAATATGTTGACACAAAAGGATATTAAATCATCACCATCATATCATTATCGTACATCACCAATCATCATTATATCTGACACCGTTCCAACCAATCAAAAAAGTAAAATGACATTAATCTCGATCATAACACAACATATATAGATAATGAGATCTTCACATGATACTCTCGAGAGCTGTAGTAACTAAACAAAAAGTCATATATATTCACTCGACTCAACCATAAATAAACTATTTTCAAACAAAAATTTTGAAAAATATTAACACGTACTCTTGCAAGATATTACAAACCACAAACCATTAAGGAAAGCAGGCCAGAAAGCCCACAATACCAATAAGTTATGACCCGTGGATCGTACATGGTTTCTGCCCAAAAAACGTTCGGCCTAGTTAAAAACGGCCCAAACCCATGGACCTGGAAAGGAAAGTTGGGCCGTATTTGTAAGAAGGAAAAGAGTGAACGACATTAATGTTGTAGAGCGCATTGATTTGAATCAATTAATTTACTTAATTTTAAAAACGGTAATTACTAATTACTCTAATTCCGGGCTTTCACGATAGTAGTTACTAATTACCAGTTGGACCACTGGAGCAAAAATAAAAAGCACTCTCAACTCCAACCCTAAACAAACAAAAAATGCCAGGGAAGCGCAAGGAGATTGAGCGGCCGCCGCCGCCGCCGCCGTCTTCCACCGATGAGGAGGATTCAAGCGGAGAAGATGAAAAGTGGTTCGATGACGAAAGCCACTGCAAAGCAGATTACCCTAGAAGCATGGGTCCTTTTGATTCGATGCCATCCATATTCGAGCTCATGAAACCGGTCAACTCGACGGATCTGCCTTCCGAGTTGTTGGACCATATGTACAAGTGGTGCCCACCAGTCGACGAGGCCAAGTTGAAGCAGGCAGAGTCAAGGTGGAGAGCTAAGGAGCTGGAGCTGAAATCGAAACACCCCTTGGTCATTGAAATCGCCACCAAACAGTTTCTGGATACCCTCCTCCACTGATCGTCACTCGATCCAGCACTGCTTTGTTTCTCTGTGGCTATGTCGAAATTATGTTCCTCCTCTGTTTTTGTGATTTATTTTTATCCATCGGCCTTAATTGATGGTTCAACTTCAAAGTTCATACATGTTTGCTGGCCTTGAATCGATTGTGGTCATCAACCTCTTGACAAAAGCCATTTTAAATATTAATTTGAGTATACGGCTTGTCAAAGGAGAGTCGCTTCCCCCATTGTCGCTCCAAATTTCTTGATATATATCTGAACCGCCGAGTCCAAATGCCCCCTCTCTTGCTGTCGCTGCAATTATCATTCCATTAAGCTGATGGCCATATCCTCTGGGACAGCATCCCACCTGCAGCATACAATTTTTTTAAATTTTCTTGGATCATATGTATCTACGATCTTCTTCTACATGTTGGATCCTCGATCCAGTTTAATATTTTCTTTTAAGATACATATAACATTTGTGCATATCCAGGACATGTATCTTGGTGCGGAGTGACACTGCTTCCGTCACCATTGAGTGGGCACTCTCAGAATTGATGAGAAGCTCTCAAGTTATGGAGGAAGTACAGAAAGAGGTTAGAGATCAATTTGATGGAAAAGGAAGAATCGACTGTGCGGATCTCGATCAACTACAATATCTCAAATTCGTTATCAAGGAAACTTTCAGGTTACATCCTCCTGCTCCTTTAATTGCTCCTAGAGAAGCTCGTGAGGCATCAGTAATTCATGGTTATCAGATACCTGCTAAAACCAGGATAATCATCAATGCATGGGCTATAGCTCGTGATCATCATAACGGGCGCGAACCCGAAAAATTTTATCCAGAAAGATTTCTTAATGGTCTCTCCTCCGGTAATACTGATTACTCCAAGGGATTGGATTTTTCATTGATCCCGTTTGGTTCCGGAAGAAGAATTTGTCCAGGGGTACAGTTCGGGATTGTTGTTGTGAGTCTTTGTCTTGCAAATTTGCTATATTATTTTGATTGGGAGCTCCCTGATGGAATCACCTCCCAAAGTCTTCTACTAATGACTGTGATTACCAAGTTCCTCAAAATATTTTCATCTTTTACGCAAAGAAGTGGCCATGGAATTTTATCTCTAGTGTGGTGGCAGTTTCAGTTTGTTTGGCTAACAAAGGAAAAGACAAGCTTCTCTCAACCAAAATAACAGAGCTAGCATGGTAAAGATTCACTCGATTATTCAACCTGAACTCGCAGAAACATATGCTGTCCCTATTGAGTAAGGTATAAAACGTTTGCAAGTAAACTATGGATGGAACATTCTGGAAAATACACAGGCCCTAGCAAGCATACCTGGCTATAAATAGCAGAAACCCTTACTTGCATTTGCACCATCTTTCGGAAGGTATCTTTATTCCCATGGAGATCCTCAAAGTTGCACCACTTTATCCAGAAATCTTGATCAGATCTCGGATCAGCAAACTGAGATGACTGATGCCAAGTTAAAGTACGAGTATGTGCCAATAACTCGAGTTGCTAAAATCTGCAGGCGGAAGGGTTGAAGAGTTACAAGACGTAGACAGGGAGGAAATCGAGTAGCACGTGGAACCGGACAACGATCACGATCAGATCAGCAAACTGGGTCTATTTCTCGCACTCGGTCTATTTTTCCAAAGTTCTTCTCAAACTCTGCATAATTGAGACAAAGTTTTGCAACATCTTTGCCCGGCATTCCAGTCTCTATCTCTTGTTCATATATGTCTCCCGATTTCGAGACACAAAATATCTCAGCAGCATGGGCAGCGTAAATTTCGTAAATGCTCAACATCTCATTATTTGGAACTAACTTGGTGGCTTGCTCATAAGGCTCCATAGCTCGCTTCACCAAACCATAGTCCTCTTCCAGCTTTGCATACTGAAGATATAATGGTTTGAGACAGTCTGCAGGAGCCGTTTCCCTTAGCCTTTTCAAACAACTCTCTAGCTCGTTCCAGCTTTTGTCTCACCACATCTCTTCACAAAATTTGTTAGATATGACAACCGTATGTCTTTCACATGTGGGTACCTGAATATTTCGACTCCTCTCTGGTACACCTCGAATGCATCTTCAAAATAGTTATTCTCCTCCAGAAGGCATGCAGAATTGGTTTATTATTTGTGGAGTAGCTATTCGTAAGTCCAATATTCGCTCATAAACCGCACAATTTGGCTCTAACGTACCTAGTTCTTCTTTCTCGTCAGCAGCCACTCTTCGTTTGACCTCAACTGACAACTCTGCTCTTGTTACCCGCCTTAGAAGCTCGAATGCAGCTTTGAAATTCTTGTGTCAGATGTCCATCTCTGCCCACTCACACCATACTCTAGCCAAATCATCAGCAGTCTTGTAACTAACCTGCACAGCCTTGTCAAAAATCACTCGGGCATTGCCATGATCATTATGCTGTTCAATATCTGCTGATCAGGATCTCCCTCGAGTAGCTTCACTCTCTGGTGCCATCGTTCCACATAGTGGGGATGAAATCAAAAATCACAACAGGTCATTAGTAATGATGAAATCAAAGTTTGAATGACCAAGATGTGTAATATCCAATAACTGAGTGACCTGTTGTGATTTTTGGAGGAAGGCATGAGGCATCCAGCATCTTTAGTTGCAGCAGCGCGCGCGATACGACTTAAAGAAGTTTTCCCCGGAAAGCGAAGTTTTGTTGTTGTATTGTACGCAATCGCTGAACGCTATAAAAAGCCGTTCGTTTCGGTGAAACCAGAAAGAAACAAATCATACACGAAACCACCATCAATGGCGACCACCAAGAAATCCCTCTGACAATACAACACTTCTCTATGGACTCTTCTTACCTGGTCAACAACCGTCGCCTCCGCCGCCTGCGATGCTCGGTTCAACACTACGACTGGGGGATAATGGGGAAGGATGATTCTTTGGTGGCGAGGCTGTGTGCTTTGAATTCCGGCTCGGAGACCCAACTTGACAAGCCTTACGCTGAGTTCTGGATGGGCATCCATGGCTCCGCTCCTTCTTTCGTCGTGCTCGACAGTATCGGAACTATGGACAACAATGGCTCTGCCGCGTTGAGTTTGAAAGACTGGATTTTTCAGAATCCATGTGTGCTAGGCGACAAGGTTTTGAATAAATGGGGTTCTGATCTTCCCTTCTTGTTCAAGGTAGTATGGATTTGAATTTTTACTTTTTACGAACACCAACTGTTTGATGATATGTTCGAATGACTTACTCTTTTTACCATATCTACAGATACTATCAGTGGGCAAAGCATTGTCGATTCAGGCACACCCGGATAAAGAATTGGCAAAGAAGCTTCATAAGTTGCACCCAGATGTTTACAAGGATGAGAATCACAAGCCTGAGATGGCCTTGGCCATAACAGAGTTTGAAGCCCTTTGTGGCTTTGTCTCTTTTGAGGTAATTTAATTTCCCATGTGGATTCCTTTTGTGGGTTTCTCGTGTTTTTAAAAGTTGTATGGCATGGAAAAGCCATGGCATGAACTAAGTAGTTGCTTTCATGTGAATTCTTTTATTACTCTTCACTGATCATTCATTCATTTTGGCGAAAAAAAGAACCTTTTTTTTGTTTGATCTATAAGAGAGATTAAACAGTAGGAAATTGACAGCTTTGCTAGTCACAATAGAATAATGAACTTGTGCGTGCTGCATGCTTTTCTGACTTTTTGCCTTGAATTGGAAGCTTTTCATGGATATTTTTGTTTCCATGCACCTTCCTCCGATCTGACCTTAGTGCCATCCATACTAGTTCAAGCTCCAGTGCCGTTTGTGGTTTTTATCTGATTCTTACTGTCTTGTCAAATTTACTTGAGAAGAATAAGATTCTCCAACGGATTAAGAATCTGTACCTAATGTGTTGCAGGAGCTGAAAGATGTCCTCTTTAATATTCCAGAGATTGCAGACTTGATAGACAGTAAAGACACAAATCAACTTATGGAAATCAATCATAAAGTTGAAGGTGAAAAGGTTAAATCAATACTTAGATCCATTTTTACCCAACTAATGTCAGCTAGCAAGGAGATGACTACCAAAGCGGTACGCAAGTTGAAAATCAGATTGCAGATGCAGAGCCAGGTCCATTGAAGCACTTTTTGCTGAATCAAACTAATGACTTTTTTTACAACACCCTATCCTGTTTTTTGAATCATGGTGCTGATAGCTTGTTGACCAAGTAAACTGCATCATCAGTATAGTTCTTGACTCCTTCTAAACTGCTTTCCCCTGGATTTTAACAGGTACAACAGTTGACTGATAAAGAAAATCTTGTGTTGAAATTGGAGAAACAATATCCAGATGACATTGGTATAATATCAGCCTTCTTTTTAAACCATGTGAAGCTTAAACCTGGTCAAGCTCTGTATCTTGGAGCAAATGAACCGCACGCTTATGTCTCCGGTGACTGCATTGAAGTAATGGCTACCTCAGACAATGTTGTCCGTGCTGGCCTAACTCCCAAGCATAGGGATGTCCCGACTCTTTGCTCTATTCTCACCTACAAACAGGTAAGATCTTCTGGTACTGATAATTGTTAGTCAACTGAAGATGCAATTCTTTGAGCATGATTTTAACTTGACATGATGTTGATTTTTGATGTCCAGGGCTTCCCTGAAATTCTGAAAGGGTTTCCTCTGAGTCCATACATAACAAGGTACCTTCCCCCGTTCGACGAATTTGAGGTGGATCATTGCTTCCTTCCGAAAGGGGAATCTACTGTGTTCCCGGCAGTGGAAGGGCCGTCTATATTTGTAGTCACGGGTGGGGAGGGAGCAATGCAGAAAGGTTCATCATCTTTGAGGGATGTAGTCATGGAAGGAGATGTCATATTTGCACCTGCAGGTATCCAGATCGAGGTAAAGACTGGGTCTGAGTTGCATCTGTATAGAGCTGGAGTAAATAGTAGATTCCTCCAGACCCTTTGAAGATTGATGTTTGTTTGATAGCAAAGCAATCAATTCTTTTTAGGGTAAAAGGGATTAGTCTTTTTTTCAGTGATTATAGTGGTTAAGTATAGAATGTAGTTATGTTGTGTAATATGGAGAAGGTAGCATTTGTATATGCAGTATAAGGTGTATCGAAAGTTTAGTGCAAAGAAAGTTTAGTGCAAAGGAAGTGCCAAAGTCCATTGCACAATTGCTGACCCAGAGCAGACCGACGGATTCAGGATGGTTCAATATACTGGGCCGAATTGTATAGGAGTCCAAATACACAAGACCGCATATAAAAAATATGTCAACCAACGTAAAAATATAAAGAAAATTACACAATATCGAACTTCAAAATTCAACAATAGGTTGTGTCAGGAGGCCCTTTGTATCCGTCACCGAGGCACTGAGTACTTATGTACTTGTATAACAACACTATGAAAAAGGGTCATATGATGGTCATTAAGTTTGGACCATATGTCATTATGGTCACTTAAGTTCAAATGTGTTCAGCTAAGTGATCTATGTTTGGGTCATCTGTCACCACAGTTAATTTCAAACTCCGCGATAAATATCCCATCAACATGTCATTTCCTAAAACGTATAATTTTATCCCCTTTATCCAAATCACTTCGCCGATTACTTGCCCAAAATCAAACTTCACCGAGCCATTGCTACTCGCTTGGCCACTAACCTCTCTAGTTGAATTCTGATCGCCGGATGCCGAGTTCTCATTTTTGGGTCAGGAACTATACATGTTTCATAGTCAGGCACTTAGTGAGCACCTTTAGACAGAAACTTCTCGATCGTTCTCAATACGTAGAAACTTTCTCGCACAAATGTTTTCCGAAAACACGCTTAAGTTATGGAAGATCTAGTCTAAATGTTAATAAACAATTTTTTCATGAAGGATATAATAATCAATTTCTATATAAATACGAAATGTGCGAAGTAAAACACAAATTGCATCGAGGCCATTTAAAATGCAACAGCCTAGTATAACTAGTTAGGCCACTATTTATTACTTGCCAAGTATTTGAACTTGCTACCTGCCATCCACACCACATCCTACTTCTCTTATAAATCCCTCCTTTCTTTCTGTTTCTTCAAAACACGCCTGCATTAAAGTCTCTTCATCAAAGAGAAGCACCTGGAAGCTAAGCCATATATCTGAGTACTGTGCATTGAAAAGAAGGTTCAAGTTCTTCTATCTATGGCAGAGTTCAACACTCAACAATATTGGCACCAGAGACTTGGAACTTCTCATCATCACTTCCCAATCACACTGGACCAGTACTCTTTATTGCCTCAGCAGCAGCAATACTACCAACAAGGTTCTTCTGCATCTCTTGATGCTGATCAGCATATCGCTTCTTCTTCTTCATCTCCTCGTGCCAACGAAATATTGGTAAGTACTATGTCAACAGCTATCATTTTCCCTCTTGATCAAACGTATAGCACGGTTTATTATAACTAGTTACTAGAGTGGTGTGTTAATTTACTGGTGTTTTTCCAGGGTTCAGTGAGGAGAAGTAGGAAGAAGAAGACATCGGGAAATGGCGAAGTTGTTCATGTTCGTGCGCGGAGAGGGCAAGCTACTGACAGCCACAGTGTTGCAGAGAGGGTATGCTTCTAGCTTAATAACTAATAGCATATATAGTGCCTAGCTAATGATGTTTAAGTTGAAAATTTTCAGGTGAGAAGAGAGAAAATCAACAACAAGTTGAGATGTTTGCAAGAGCTTGTTCCTGGATGCCACAAGGTTCTATCTTGAATCCAGTTCTATGAAAATATCGAAAATTTGGACCAAATAATTATCAAACTATCATATGATTTGACATAAATTGTGATTTTTGCAGTCAATGGGGATGGCAGTTATGCTAGAGGAGATCATCAACTATGTATATTCTCTCCAGAATCAAGTTGAGGTAAAGATGCTAACTTTGGCTTGGTTTCGCAACTGGAAAGTTGGACAGAATTAGATCTCGACAATTTGATTTTTGAGAGAGAGCTTTCCCGTTGCTATCTAAATTTCATCCAACATTCCGCATGTCAAACCAAGCCTTTCAGTATTCGTGTTAGAACATTGAAATTAATTTGATTTTTACCATCACATTTTTATTGTCTGTCAGTTTCTGTCAATGGAGCTAGCAGCATCAGCAGGAGGAGCAAATGGCTATTTCCACAACATGAACTTGGAGCCAGAACCACCAATCAGATCAAAGGCTCAACTTCAGGTTAACTACTGCAATGTAACAGAGGCTCATATGTTCATAGTTTAGAGATTGTTTGGATGAGTTCTTTTGAAGCATGCAATATTTGAGAATGTGAGAATGTAAATTTTTTGAAATATCATGATATTTTAAATACCTGAAGATGGGGAGGTATTGAAATAACTCGAAAATGAATTATTTGAAATATTACAACCTAAAATGCCACGGATTTTGTTTTGAATATCAAACGAGTTAAATAACTCGTCTAAACGGCACTAATTAGTACTATCAAGATATATATTTTGTCTAATGGAAATGACTGATTTCAGGCAAATAATTCAGCAGAGGTAAAGAGTACTGGAGAAGAGTATGGAGATGCCAGTTACTTCCAGACCACAACTACATCTGCTACAACTACTACAACAACAACATGGTCAATCTGACAGCATATTACCCCGACCAACAAATTCTTGTGGGTGCATAAAAAACCAAAACAAAACCCACATGAACATGTTTCCTTTCCTGTCTTTTTCATGCATTTTCCCCAGCAAATACGTGTCCTTATACTGATGTAAACATCGCAGGGTGCGGCTTGGCAGCTACAGATAGTTACATTACGCAGAAAGAAAAGAGTCCATCCTCCCAAGCAAACAGAAGGGGACCTGTTACAAATTTTGATTGGTCTGCTGCTTGAATTCAGTGGTGCTTAATTTGTTCTTGTTTGTACTGTTTAAATGTTTTGTTTGACTTATTTTTTGTCATTTCTGCCATGTCGGAGAGCAGAGTTTTGATGCCACTGTATCCATCAGATGCTATCAAAACTGTTGACTTCTCTGTTATGTATGCATAGCATCAGTATTCAATTCTGTAGCTGTTATTGTCTTGTCAGAATAAAAGATACAGAAAACAGTTCTATCCAGAGAAGCCAGGTAGGTAAGCTCTTGAGGTTTGCGGGGCTATTCAGATTCGAAACTTAGACTTCTTGGTCTTTAAAAGCTTTGGCACCCGGTCAAGAATTATTAAGTTTCCATTAAATCTCAATCAAAATTCGAATTGTTGAAAAAAAAATTAAATTTTATTATTTTTTATATATTATTCATTAACATCGTGAAAATAAAAAGATGCGTCGATTATATTTCAATACTTTGCTAAATAAACCTAAAAATAATGCTTTTTAAATGGATATATACTTCTTATTTCAATAAATTAAGATGGGATAAAGCAAAATATAAGAGCCACCCATAAAAACATACGACAACACAAAATGGACCAACACAAATGTCAATGGGTTCCCTACAAGTTGCAACAAGTATGTTTTAAAAAACTATTCGTTGGATCTAGACAAATTTATTTATTTGGATCATAGTCTCAATGATAGTCCGACGATAACAACATAATTATTCTTGTATGTTAATTTGTCTCTTAATAGAATAAAAATGTCGTAAAATCAGATTATATAAAGAGTAAAATGATCAGGTCTCTTGATTACAAAAACTATTATCAGAAAATGTAATCTTTTGTTTCTCGATCGGAGGAAACGTTTCCTTCTTTGGGGTCGGGTTGAGCTTTTTGTACGACGGAGTGGACCGACGAGGCTGGACTTGGACTCCACCAATAATATGCTGTCATGCATTTCTATAAAAGAAAAGGAAAATGAAGGCAAAGACAGAAAGATACAATGTATGTGGAAAGACATGAAATGGCACACATGATGTTTCACTAGATGACGGTGCAATATGGGCATTTGCCCTCATTGGGGTCACCTATTCTTAAATGATACCCACTATATCATTTCAAAAATATATGCGAATTATCGTTCAGTTACGTCAAGGATAGTTGTTTCTTCTGAGTAATTTAAATTTTTTTTTGAACCTACAAAGTGATTTTAATTCTTTTTTAATTGGCTCATGATCCGGGCGGGAGGTGAAGGCCATAAGAGAAGATTTTCCGGTAAGAAAGAGAGTAAAAAGACGTTGTCATCTATCTCAACCAATTTATCGAGGTATTGAAAATCCAGACCGGCTCAGAAAATTACTGGCGCCTGCTAGCCCTTCGTTTCGCCAACAAAACAAAGAAGGCATCCTTGACGATTTCCCAGTCTTTCCCTATCGAGCCCCGCCTCTCTTCGCCATTCGAAGTACTACCTCTGCCTTCCGTTTCAATAACATACCCATGCGCCCTCCTTTCCAATCTAATAAAAAAATACTAATCAAATCAAAGGATTGATGTGGCGTTGTAAAGCTTCATCTGTTATTTTTCCGATCCCAGGTGAATTTACTTGACACATTCCTCAGTCTCCCGCGCTGTTCAAATAAGTGTGCGATTCCGTATAAGGACCTCCTTCCCTTCTGTCCACTCTCCGTTCACATAGCAATGAAATCAGCCACTGCATTTCTTTCTATGATAGTGTGCTGAACAGTGAAATAAAACTTCGAGTTGGAACATATCTGGATCATCCACAATCCCAAATCACGAATCCAAAAATGATTAATGCAAACTATAAAAAATAAAAAGAAGTGGCTCCACAAGGGCTTGCTACTGGCAATCCACCGCCTGAATTACTTGGACCAGATGGTGATGGCTGAGGCCCGGCCCAATCCTGCCTTTTCATTGGGCCATATTAGCCATTCGGTGGATGATTCTACCTGTCATGGGCCAGATGGAGGGTCTGAGTCTTCTTATAACCCTTCTGGACTTCCTTTAGAATTTACAATTTCTTTTTTTTTTCATAAATAATTTTTGAAAAGGATAAATAAAATAGTAAGAAACAAATAAAATTAAACATCAACCCAAATTATAAAATTTATCTCCACACAATTCGAAAGATACAAAAAATTTGTCTAATTTTGCTGTTGAATATGTTTAATTAACAATCATATTTCAATCTTCCCTTTGTTTATGAAGTTAGTAGTTACATACATAAACATTAATAGATGAAAATTCCTCTTTTCTAGAAAGTCAATCCACATTACCCAATAGTAAAGCTCCCAAATCTCACCTATTTATTGTTGAATTTATTTGGTTATTATTGACATCGGATAAGTATGAGTACGGATTTGATATATCTATTATCCGTCCGTTTAGTTGTCGGATTTATGGACTTGAAGAAGCGAGAAATGGTCGGTCTGGGTCGGTTTTCCATCTGTCCGAAACTTAGTTGGTTGGATGGTTATTAATTACTATATCTTCCTCTGCTATGACAGGCGGCATACAACGTCATTGCTTACAGGCAGAAGCCACGGTTAAGGACTGCCTTAGAGATGCTGAGAACAACTCAAGAGATTGAACAACGGCTGGAAGAAGTAGAACTAATGACGGTCTAACTTTGCGTACATATTAAAGTAGTGCTGTTCTGTTGCTGTTTAAGAATGTTTTTTTCCTTCTTGGTAGGTATCAGTGCCGATGTTGATACTGCACGGGGATGCGGATATCGTGACGGACCCATTGGTGAGCAAGTTATTGTAAGACAAGGCAAAGAGTTCGGACAAGACGCTGAAGATTTACACAGATGCTTACCATTCGCTTCTGGAGGGAGAGCTTGATGATGTTGTTCTTCAAGTGTTCGACGATATTGTCAGTTGGCTACACCAGCACAGCAAATTAATGGGCTACTCCGCTATGAATGGGCTCACATCATTGATGGGCCGTAGTTGGACTGATTGCATGGGCCGTTCTGTTGTATATATTTTATATTTTATTTATTTTTACTGGGGTGAGGTTTACATTTTTTCAATATTTAAATAATAAACAATAAAGCTTTTGATAAATAATAAACAATAAAGTTTGTGTTATGAAAAAAGAGGAATTGAACTTGGAACAGGTTTCACAATCGAAAAAAGAGTGGAATAATAAATACGATACTTGTTAGTAGACGCAATAAGTAGTTCTTAAACACATATTGTTCTCATATACTTCCAATAATCCCCATTTCCGAAGAGATTATCTAGCCGTTGGTAAAATATGGTGTGGGCAGAGGGTACATATGGCCTCGTCGGGTCGAGACTTGGCCAAGCTGAAGATGCAGCAGGGGACCATATCTGGTTGCCAAGTCCCTTAGGCGGTGATGGTGAAGAAGATTCCCAGAGACCATCTGATGGAGATTCCCAATAATTGGCAACTTCCATGGTCCCGGTGGTAGTAGTGCCGTTCTTTTCTTTCTTCATCCGCAAGAAGAGAGTTAAGAGTAATAGCTGTAAAGTCGACGGTACTTAACAGAAGTAGTACCATGAAGGGTAAGTTTGGTTCAAGCCCTGGAACTACTTCTACTTCTGTCTTCCTGGTGAAAGGAGTGGTGAAAAAGAGTGTTGATCTAATTATAACCGTGAGCTAACCACTTTTACTATTAGCAGACCATTATTGCCTGCTCATGCCCATCCATCCAACCCAACCACTTTCTGATGTAGTTTTAATGCAAGTCCATGTTCTTATAGAAACCCAGCCAGCTGCATTTTCCCGTGTAAGATGATTATGATCCAAGTTGCATGGCCAATGGTCCTTTTCAACAATTACCAGTACATACGACGTATATACGATGTAACGATGCAACTTTGAGGTTATTGACTTAATTAGTGGAGCCCGATCGAGCCACAATGAGTCTATTCACAACTTTTGCATGTTGCAGCACATGAACCTCAACTGTGTTATAGATTTCAGGGGATGGGACTAGGGCTGGTTACGAACCTATTCCACTCGGACTTTCTTGTGTACGTGCATCGTTGCTTTTTAGCCAGAGGTTGAATCCACCGATAGAAATTTTTATATAGCTCATGTCGAGTTCGAATCTATCCGATTCCGACTCGTTAACTATTCTTAATGAGACAACTTTGGGCAACTTGAATTTCGCTACTTAAAACCCCTTGATGAGTTCAATTTAGAGCTGAATTTTCGAGTTTTTACACTAAAAAATATTGATAAATCAAACTAATATAGAAACTATCCTAACATTTATAAGCGTTTGCCTTATCAAAAAGTAAATTACTAGTGTTTACTAATCTGAACTTACCGCTTGTTGCATTTTCGTTACCTCAATCACAAATTATATCTGATTTATTGTGTATGTTTGTTTCATTACTGAGTCTACTAACGAGCCATGTATACTCTAGCTAGTATTCGAGTTGGATCTCGAACCCAGCTCGCGAGCCTATCAAGTCGAGCATACCTTAACTCTAGTTTGACTCATTTAAAATTGATCTGAGTCACGTACGAGCTTTTTCCTACTCGAATGTCGAGCTGCTTTACTCGTCAACAACCCCAATCACGAACCAAGGACATAATTAGGGGTGAGCCGAATACCTTAACTCTAATTTGACTTGTTTAAAATTGATTCGAGTCACGAATAAGTTTTTTCCGAGTCGGATGTCAAGCAGCTTGCCTCGTTAACAACCCTAGATGGAACCAAGTACATAATTAAGGGGTGAGCGAATACATGCCACCTTTCCGGATCTCTCGATTTAATAGTATGTAAAAGTTTTTTTGCCTAATATATTTAGGAACATTGCAATGGTGCTTTCAAACGTATCCTAGCTAAACTTGAAATATTGCTTAGGGTCTCGGACAATTCTGATTTCGCTGACCTTGGTTATATGTGACCTGCACGGAAAGACAGCTATAAAGTGAGAGAGAAAGAGGTAGATATGCAGACATTAATTCAAAAGTTCAATTTCAGGAAGGTGGGTTGCTTATTTTATAACGATGGATCCACAAGACAGAGAAGTGACACCACCATACAGCATCACTGCAGCAACCATGATCAAAAATCAGCAACAGCAGCAGCAGCAGCAGCAGACCAACAAGAAGATAAAACAGAGCAATTACCACGACTTGGCAGCAGCATTTCCCGGAAACGATTCAGAGTTGCAGAAGCTGCTGCTATCAGAAACCACAACCAACTTGGACAATGTGTCCTCCAGGCGAAGAGTTCGCCACGCATTCAAGGCCATTCAGCATCAGATTGACCATTGCCTCATGAAGGTAAAGTACTCTGTTTTCTTCCCCCGTACTCTGTTTTCTTCCCCGTACTCTGTTTCTTCAGATTCATTTTTATATTATTCAATTAAGGATGTTTCTGTTTCTGTTTTTTGTTCAACAGATCCCTTACGACGGGCTGAAGATAGATGAGGTGATTGATTGATTGATTAATACTTCTATACGTTTCGTAGTAAGGAAATTCTGGAAATTTGTTTATTTTATTTGCAGTGGTATGAAGTGAACAGCAGGGGACTGGAAATATTCTCGAAATCTTGGATTCCTGCTACGACTCCTCCGAAAGCATTGATCTGCTACTGCCACGGATATGGCGAGACTTGCACTTTCGTGTTCGAAGGAGTTGCGAGGAAGCTGGCGTTGTCTGGGTATGCGGTGTTTGCTATGGACTACCCTGGTTTTGGGCTTTCTCAAGGTCTCCATGGCTACATCCCCAGCCTTGACTTGCTCTCCTCTGATGTTGCTGAACATTTCTCCAAACTCCGAGGTAAAAAAATCTCATCTTTCTCCTTTTTAAGAAACCTTTTCATGACACGATGCACGTGATGCATATAGTACTACTGTATCATAAACCAGATTCATTGCTGTTAGGTCAAAGTCTAATCGTTGGCATAGTGAAAGAGCTGTGTCACGTTAAGGTCACGTTTTCGGTTCATAACTCCTTCAATCCACTGAATTTCGAATTCAAGGCTTAGTTCGGACCTTTGTTAATTGAATTTGGCGAAATTACATCCTCAAATCCGACGAAATTTAACATGTCGTTTAATAATCGCAAAAAACGTATCTGACAAGATTGGCTCACAAATCCGGCTAATTCCGTCTCCATATCCAGCAAGGAAAACATGGCTTTAGGGCTTCGTTTTCCCCATCAAATTAGGGATAAGAATTGGCCAGATTTGATGGGAGACGCTCAACCAATTCCAACATATATATTTTCGCAGCCACAAGTGACATCCCCAATTCCACTACATTTGGAGGCTTTAACTATACTTCATTCCAACCTCCAAAACCCGTTTGGACTTTGGAGATGTCTAGACTTCCCAAATCCGACGGATTTGGCCTTGAATTCGAATTCCGATAATTTTAGGAATTCCAATAAGAATTGGCAGCCTTTGAAGGGGAAATGAAGACTTAATCAAATTTCTCATTGAAAACATATGTTTATGACTAAACCGCGACGTTTTGTTAGGGAAACCGGAGTATCGAGGCCTGCGAAGCTACCTGTTCGGACAGTCGCTGGGAGGAGCAGTAGCACTCAAGGTGCACTTGAAGCAACCAAATGAATGGGATGGTGCCATTCTTGTTGCCCCAATGTGCAAAGTAACAAAATCCTATACTACACTTACCTCTCTTGTACTACCCTTTTCTTGAACAACAATGTAAGTTCTTATGTTGTTTGGAACGTTTTACAGTTTGCAGGGAACATGCTTCCCAATTGGTTAGTACTCAAAATCCTGATAGGGGTAGCCCATCTTTTCCCCAAGCTCAAAATAGTCCCCCACCAGAACTTCGTCAAGATGGCATTTCGAGACCCCAAAAAGCGAGACCTGGTACGAATCTCAAGTATTATGTTGTTGATTCTTTATTCCATTTACGATATGTCGAATTTTGCTACGGTGCAGGCAGCGTACAATGTGATTGCTTACAAGGACACAGCGAGACTCTGGACGGCGCTCGAATGTCTGAGAACGACCCAGGAGCTCGAACGTTGCTTACACAAAGTTGGGTTGCCGCTGCTGATACTGCACGGAGAGGCGGACGTGGTCACGGATCCATCGGTGAGCAAGGCGTTGTACGAGAAGGCAAGCAGTTGGGACAAGAAGTTCAAACTGTACAAGGATGCTTACCATTCGCTTCTGGAAGGGGAGACCGATGAGGTGATTTTCAGAGTGATGGACGACATTATCTCTTGGCTTGATCGCCACCATACCGCCGATCATAACTGATCATCAGTGTCCCATCTCCTGTCCCGATCGAATTTAATGTCGTTTGTCAATAGAACTAAATGTTTCATTTGGGATCTCAATCGGTAAATTCAATGCTGTCCCATACCCACCACCTACCTTTCATGAACAGTGGGTAGGTTGGTTTAGTTATGACTTATGATGTGTGATTTCTATGTATGTTTCACATTTTTACGAATGTGATTCAAAGTTCAGACTCTTTAGTGAATATAAACGGAAAAATAAGGGAAATTGAATCGACTAACTTAAACGTGAGGTTGGTGAGGAACTCGACCACAAATTTCGAAAAGGTTGAAGACGAAAGACTTAGTAAACGAACCATTAACATGCCATTTCCTTCATTGGTATCCTCAAGAGTGTACGTGCACATTAACATGCCATTTCCGTTATGTTATGAAGCATAATGTCCCGGTATGCATGCCGCCACCTTAAGGACTTTCACCAATTAGCAAGAAGTTTTTTTGGTTACTTATGGGCTCTAGTTTCACCGGGTCAAACCCAACCACAAGCAGGCCCAAAGGGCTATTTAGCTTCCAGCCTATAACATGGTTTCAGCCTACGTTGTTAATTCGATCGAATAGATTCACGTTGACACGTATTATATGCGTGTGATCTTATTAAAACCTGACCGATTAACCGTTATATAATCTACTAATTAATATTAATCTTCTTCTTCTTTAAGAATCAACCATCATAATTTAATTTAATCGTCCTTTTCAACTCCTTAAACCCGATCTCACCCAACAAAGGAGACAAAAATTCAAACACTAATTAAAAAATAATCAATGAGAGGGGCAGGCAGTACTCAGTAGAGCTACATGTTAAAATTAAATCAATGCTGATTGCAGGCATTGCCTACTAAATATAAAACAGAACAGGAACCCCAATTGCATCCATTGGTTTTGTCAATTAGGGTGGACTCATTGCCTGAAAATTGCGTCTCTTCTCACGCCACTTACATCAAGCAACAGAATTCAGAAATTCTGTACGAATCTTAACCGTTTAAAAATTATATAGCTTAGATTAAACGGTTAAAAATACGGGACAAAATTGACATTGTACCGTTATGTATATTACATATCATACTAGGTATTGTACTAACGATGTCCTACATTCCTATTAAAATGGGATTTACACTTCGTTCTAAGCCAAACAAATGGATGTACACTTCGATACGGATTTGTACAAACATATACACATTTGTATAATCCCTAGCTACAACTTTTCGTATAAAGTTGTATGATCAGTCGTCGGAAAGTATTTCCAAAAACCTAGAGCCGACGTCGGTGATCACGTGGGTGCAAAACATTCCGTCAACAGAGGTCGGAATCACCGAAAACTTGATCGGGAAACTTTCCGATGACCGGAGATTGTGGTATGATCATCATAGACGGTGTCTGAGATTTTGCCCTTGATTAATATTGAGCGCCCTTAAATCATGTGGAGGTTTAAAGGTTCTAATTGCTCCTTGATCGGATTCAAGAAAGCAATCTCACTAACTCGATAGTCAAACTCCTTACGTCAACTCTAAAAAATTCAAAACATCTTGCACTTTGATACGATAAACTTCCACCCTACGGCATAGCTCGCACACGGTAAACCTTGTGCATAAGCATAACACCATCAACAACAATTCCAAGTATATAAGATATATCAATTGTCAAACTTCCTACTTCTTCATGTGTATTCTAGCTCCGGCCGTCCGCAACTCCACATAAAATTAAAACCCCATTTTAGATAACTTCTAAGTACGTCATTATAATTGTGTTAGTGTATACTAATTATGAAATTCTTTTATTCTTTAATTGTACAAGAATCCAGAATAATTTAATATATTAAGTCGAATTATATAATAGTTTAAATACATTAGATCGTATATAAAAATTATTAAAAAATCAAAAAATATTAACTACGGAGTGTCTGAGTTTTCTTTGGTTAGTTTGTCCGTTAACTTTTGATCAAAATTGTCCGATCAACATAACACGTCAGCTTAAAATTTTACATTCAGCTCCTAACTTATTATCTGATCTGATAGTAAGTATTTTGAAAACAATTAATGGAAATATCCCTTTTGCCCATTTTTAGGATATTTTACTTTCAAATAATTAGGCACATCTAGTTAACGCGACAGGCTGATTATGTACTTTCTGATAAAAATTTAAAACAAAAATGATAACGAAAGAACTCGATTGTTAAATTGATTACATGACCAGATCTATATTAATACAATTCATCTCCACTTTCAAAAATAATTTCTACCACCATTGTTTTGTAATTTTTCACCTTCACTTTTATATCATTCTCAACAATGCAATTCAAATAAAATGAAACCACATATATCAAGTATTCACATCTAAATACACACTAATCGTTTAAACTATTTTTTAAGAACAGGGATGATATTCGATTTGTCATTCTTAAAAAACGATTAAAAGAGTGTACAATGTGCCCATTGGAGGTACAGACTCCACAAACGGAGCTGTATGGGCTGCGGGTCTCCGCCAATAAGCGTTAACTTCGATCATTTCTCACCAGCTAACGGACAACAACAAAGAAACCGAGTCTCCAGAAAATAATAAGCAAAAGTGCGCAAATACACGACTAAGAAACAAAACACTTGCAATGGACGCTAAATGGCCCTTATTGGAACCACCACAAAGCTAGTCTCATGACTATCCCTCCTTCATTATCAATTGAGAGCTTTAGGCCCTAGTGAATGCTCCGTCATGGTAAGAGAATACTGTCCCGAACTGGCCTTCTGAGATGATTTCTGGTCTTTCCTTTTGATTGGGGCTTCTGTCTCCATCGGATCGGAGGTGGTTAGCTCGCACCGTCGCGACACGTGCCTCCCGGATCGAAAATCGGAGGTGTCGGGAGGGGCTGTGTTGTCCCGGTGCTTGGAAACCTCGCAATCCGAAGAGATACTCTAGTATTAAATATTAACTCCAGCATTTATAGCAATAATCTGATAACTCAAGGAAGTGAAGGGTAATAAACAAAAATAAAAAAAATGTTGGACAGTGACCAGGGAAAAGCGGAGACATGCAGGCGGGGCGGACTTGTAAAAACAAAACAAAACAAAACAAAAAAAAAAACAAATAAAAATAATCTCCCTTTAATTTCAAAAAAATGAACCAGAGGTGTTTGTAATTGTAACCGTCCTATTATTACTAAGCCCACACACCAGCCACCATTTGTTTCTTCTTCTTCCTCCTCCTTCGTAAATAAAAAGGCCATCTCCTCCTTCTCCCCGTTCCCACCCCACCCAGCTACTCCTCATCGGTGCTGGCCCCTTCCTTCCTCTTCCTCTCCCTTTCTCCCCCCCCCCCCACAAGGATTCCAACAGGTACTCCCCTTCCTCCTCGCCGTTCCTTTCTCCGGCGTTCAATTCTCTAGCTCCGGGGAGATCAGACTCCTCCACAGTTCAATTCTTTCTGTTCGTTTTGTACGGACAGATCGATTAAAAATTCTCTTCCGATTTCCTAGATCCGTCTCTGAATCTTTGTTTTTCTCTCTCGATTCGTTTCGCGGTCAGCTGAGTTTATGATCCTCTCTCAGCTGACTTGAAATTGGATCTGTAGATCTAATTTGCGTAAGTTTGTGTTTCTGTGTGCTCGGATCGATTTTCAAAACTCGTGTTAAATTTTTACCCTATGGTAAATCTGTTTTTACCATCTCTTCTCAGAAATGCTTGTGTTTTCTTTTGTCGTTTTCCTCTGGAGATGAAATTGTGATGACCGTTAATCTTTTGGCGTACATTTTTTAATTAACAATTCCCTTTCCTTTGTGCGCAGGCGTTCGTTCTAACTGTTGATTAATCAGGCACCAAAAAGGAGTTTGAAGATGGGTCAGTTTTATCTTCAGCAGAACGTGGTTGCCTCTTGTGACGAAGCAAGATCATCTATGGTTTCCATCTCTGATCTCAGGGGTCCTGTTGTCTGCCCCAAGCCTCGCCGAGTTGGAATCCTAGCTAACAATTCCGTCCGCCCTTTAAGGTGGCAATTGAGGTATATATACTGTAGTATTGTACCCTCAATTGATTAGTTTGCTTTTGAAGTTGGAATTGTTGTTAATCATGAAAAATCTCACATTTTGACAGTCATCAAGCGGATGGGATTGATAATGTAGGGGCTGAGCTTCTGGACCTTATCCTTAGGAAGGTTAGCTCTATTGAATCAAGCAATTTGCTTACTTTACTACCTTATTTTGCTATTTTAATGCTAAACTACATGTTGGGTTTCTGGAACTACAGGAGGATTATGATTCTGAGAAGTCTGCAACTCAGATGGCATCATCGCCTCCTTATTTCTGCGGGTCTCCTCCAGCCAGGGCTGCAAACCCTCTGATTCATGATGCTCTATTCAGGGATGAAAATGGGTTTCCCATGATGTCACCATCGTCATTGTTTTCTCCATCTCCATCGGCACGAAAGGGAGGCAGCAGTGCTGCAAGGATGAAGTACGGACTTAAGCCAGCTGCAGTTAGAGTAGAAGGGTTCGATTGCCTCAACAGGGATAGCCAGCATTCCAGGATCTCCGCGGTGGCTTAAGAGAAGAAGCCAAAGTGTACATAGAGGGATCTCTACCATTGTGCCATCAGAGGAGAACATCAGAAGAAGAAGAGGGAGTTTTTAGCGACATCAGATTGTGTTGTGTACATATGAAGAAAAAAAAATGTGTTTTTTTCTTTCTTTCTTTCTTTCACCAGGTGATGATCATCATCTTCATCTTGGGCTGATATAAAAATGTGTAAAGTAGAGAAATGGAAGGAGGGGTCCGAACCGGAACCAGAACCATTTCTGGTTTGGTTTGGATCCTGTTCGAGAGAGGCTAGCTAGCTCTGTTGTAATATATGAAAAGAGAAATGGAAGGAAGAAGAAGAAGAAGAAGAAGAAGAAGGATGAAAAGGACTAAGGAGAAGCTTATGTAGAGTTACTGGAGGAAAGTGACCATTTTTGTAAGTTTGGGTATCACCTTAATTAGTCGGTGTAAAGAATAGATTTGTTCAACATTGGTCACTGCAAACTCCCCCACCTTGTAAATGTATTTTGGTCAATTTGTGAAAGGGGCTTTTGGTCAAAGTATTATTATTATTTCCACTGTTTTTTAATATCATGGTCAGCCGGTCGGCGGCCGCCGTCGTTATTTGTCTGGAGATTGTGAGTGGTTAACTTGTCGGTGAAGAAAGCTCTCGTGCACGTCATAAGATGGGATTTCATCTGCGTCAATTGTTGTTCGATCAGTATATGGAATTCAAGTTCCAATTTCAACTTAATTAAGGCGGCAAAATCAGTGCAAAATCATGGACTAAAAGATAGCCGAGTCAAAATGACACAGGTTCATTTTCCTCCACGGTTCGGTACGGTACTAATGTGGTTCCAGTCGCACCCATCTTATCGCTTTGTTGTCAATATGAAGTTCGGATATTTACAAGAACAACTACATTTTTATAAGTTCATATTTCGATATAAATGGTACTATTCGAATATGTCAAACATTAAATCGATTCATGTTGATGGATGTCATGTCTTTACGTATAATATGAATTTTATTGGTGTCAAATGCTTCTTAATTTTTTGAAGTATACCACTTAAACCATTCATATCAATGAAATTCATTCTCACTCTCAAAAATGGATTATTATCATCCCATCATCTTTTACAATTTTGTACTCTTCACTTTTATACTATTTTCACCAATGATATTCAAAAGTAATTGAAAAAATGTCATGTATAAATATTTACTTTTATTTATTTCATATATGAAAGTGGATTAACAAATTATATAAGAAAGGAGTGGGCCCAAATGATATTATCATCATGATTTATAACAAGTATAAATTTACACTTAAAAGTTACCGTCTCCCATTTATGATATTTTCAATTGAATTGCAAAAGTATATCACATCATCTTCATGTCATTTTACAAATGAGAAAAATCTCATTAATGAGGATGCTCTAATATATAGATAACACTGATATCTTTTTTTGAATTTCCTCGAAATTTGTCGAGTTTGAAGTCCAAAAAACAACTTCTCCTACAAAATATTGACGCATTTTGTGGTAATTACATCAATGCTTTTATCCGCTATATTTCTTGTTTTCTTTAATCATCCATGTGCTTATAAAAGTGGATTCAAATCGAGTTGCTCGATCTTGAGTGGATAGAAAGAGATTATATGTTAAATTAATACACTTTATTGGATAGATTTATGTTGACACGTGTTATGTGTTTCTTGTAGTATGATTCTTATTGGTTCTTAGTTTTTCAGAGTACGAGTTGTACATATTAAAGATAATATGTGTATCTGTTTCTAAATTTTCAAAGGCTTTGTCAAGTTAGAAGTCCAAAAAACAAGATCTTTTAACTCATAACGGATGGACAAATAGAATGTTTTGTTGTAGTAAATAACTAAATACATTAATGCTTTTGTCCGCTCTATTTTTAGTTTAAATTTAACTTTCCATGTTGTTGGAATTATGTGAAAAGTGGTTTTAAATCGAGTTGCTTTTGAATGAATAGAAAAAAAAAATATGTCAAATCGATGCACCTGATACTAGATAGATTCTCACATTGACACGTGCTACGTGCTTTTTGTAGTACGATTCCTATTGGTTCCTAAATTTTCAGAGTACCAATTGTAAATATTAAAGATAACACGTGTATTTATTTCTGAATTTTCGGAGGCTTTGTCAAGTTATAAGTCCAAAAAACAAGATCTTTTAACTAATAACACACGGGAAAATGTATGGACATGGTAAATGCTTTTGTCCGCTCTATTTCCCGCTTTTTAACTTTCCACATGGTTAGAATTCCGTGAAAAGTGGCTTCAAATTGAAATGCTCGATCTTGAATGGATATAAATAAAATATATGTCAATTCGATAGATTCATGTTGACAGGTGTCATGTATTTGCGTTTAGTATGACTCTTATTGGTGTCAAATGCTTCCTAATTTTTTGGAGTATCACTTATACATAGATAACACTAGTATCTATCTCTGGATTTCCGCAGAGTTTGTCGAATTTGAAGTCCAAAAAACAAGATCTCGTACGTCATAATAGATGGGAAAATATAACTCATTTTTTTGGTAATTACATTAATGATTTTGTCCATTCTATTTCCAGTTTTTTAAAACTTTACACGTTGTTGGAATCTCGTGAAAGTGGATTCAAATCGAGTTTCTCTATCTTGAATGGATAGAAAGAGAGAATATATGGTAAATCGGTACACCTTATTCTATAAATTCACGTTGATAAATGTTATGTGCTTCTTGTATTATGATAACACGTGTATTTATTTCTGAATATCTGGAGACTTTGTCGAGTTAGAAGTCCAAAAAACAAGATCTCTTAACGGATAACCTATGAAAAGATGTACTCATTTTTTGGTAAATACGTTAATGCTTTTGTCTGCTCTATTTTCTCGCTTTTTAACTTGCCACAATATTGGAATTCCTTGAAAAGGGCTTCAAATTGAGTTGCTCGATCTTGAATGGATATAAATAGAATATATATCAATTCAATACATCTGACACGGGATAGATTCACATTGACATGTGTTATCTGCTTCCTGTAGTATGATTTTGATAGGTGTCAGAATGATTCCTAGGTTTTTGGACTGATAGTATGTGTATCTATTTTTAGATTTTCATAGATCTTTTTGAGTTTAAAGTCCAAAAAACAAGATCGAGATCTCTTAACTGATAATAGATTAACAAATGTAATAAAAATTTTATGGTAAATACTTTAATGCTTTTGTCCGCTCTATTTCCCATTTTCATACTTTCCACATTGTTGAAATACTATGAAAAGTGGTTTCGAATTGAGTTGCTCGATCTTGAATGGATAAAAAGATAATATATGTTAATTTGATATATATACCACTTGATAGATTCACGTTGACACGTGTTCTGCGGTTTTTGTAGTATGATCCCCCATTGGTGCCAATATGATTTCTAGGTTTTTGGAGTACTAATTATAAAAATTAAAAATAACACGTTTATCTATTTCCGAATTTTTAAAGGCTTTGTCGAGTTTGAAGTAGAAAAAACAAGATCTATTAAGTGATAACGAATTGACAAATATAACAGAGCTTTTGTGGTAAATACTTTAATGCTTTTGTCCACTCTATTATTCATTTTTTTATCTTTTCATGTTGTTAGAATATCATGATAAGTGATTCAATTGAGTTGTTCGATTTTAAATGGATAGAAAGAAAATATATGTTAATTGATGCATATAATAGATTTATGTTGACACGTGTTATATATTTCTTATAATAAGATTTTTAATTTTTTAAAATACAAATTATATATATTAAAAATAACAAGTGTATGTATTTCCGTCAGAGGTTTTGTGGAGTATTTTGAATTCTAAAAAACAAGATCACTTAAGTGATAGAGATGAAAAAGTAAATTGTTGGAATATGATTTAAATTCTTATTTTCTTTTAAAAAATGTAATAATAATTTAAAGATACTAACAAATTCCATATATATAAACTTACACCAATGTATTTCTTTCATTTTTTATTTTTATAAATTATAATGACATTTTTATCTCGTCTAATTCTAAAAATAAGCACATTGAGATTGAATCGGCGCCAAATAAAGTAGATGACGTTGTATATCCAAATAATCACAACAGTAAAAGGAGGATGATGACATGTACTTTCTCGTACTGTCCACTTGGCATATCCCCGCTTCCACCTCAGCTTTGCGTTTCCCGTTTTCTGCAATATTTCCTCCGTTTCTTTGTGGTGAAGGTTCATCTTCTTCGAATACAAACAACCCAAATCCCGTTCAGTTTCAGTAATTAATGAGCCAGATTTCATGACATTTAATCTTTTACACGGCCCCTATCTGCAACGTAACAACGTTGAGTTTCTTATGAAACGTACGATTGGGATTCAAGTACATGCATCGTCCCTTCCCCGGCAAAAGCAAGCACCAGAAGAAAGAAAACCCAGAAAAGGCCTGTAATTTGCAAAATGACCACTTTAGCCCTAGGAAAGATCCAAAAGTCCAAACAGGCGGGGAAACTGGATAGGATAGGATAGAAGAGGAAAAGTAAGCATCGGCCGGTTGTTCGGGTCCACCGACAACAGTCTTTCCATGCAGCCAAACAAACCATTGAAGGGAATGAAACGGTTGCGGCGGAGGCGCAGGCCCACCACCTGTTCTAGCTCCATTGTCGGCGAGATAGCTAGGTCCCACCGTTTTTCTCTTTTTTGCATGGCAGTCCACTCCACGTGGCGGCTGTGGTCGACCACGTATCCTTACTCCTTTGCCATGCAACACAAAACAAAACTTCAGCTGTTGCGCTCCCCGTTTCACCTCCATCTTAGCTGTCTTCCACATTACCGATCGAGCTGGGCCGGAGACAAGGGATCGAGTCGGTCTGAGTTCCGGATCACCTCACTTTTGATTTTGAACGTTAAGCTCGAGTGCATATGTTTGTGTAGCCATGGACGGATTTGGAGCGATACATATACGAATATACGGCCTATTCATAAACTTGTTTCTATGTACCAATTTCGTGAAATCATTTGAAAAATAACATAATTAATATTATATAAATTTCTTTTTTGTAATTGTGACTGATATAAAACCTGAACGAATCCGCTATACATTATACTACCAACTGAGTTACGACACTGTATCGCATGAAGGAAAGTTGGCCAAAGCATAGAGATACATTTAGATTTATGATACGACAAACATGCCATCAGTTACACCACTTTAATTACTTTACTTTCGGAAACCATAACATTAATTAATTTATTCCATTTTCTCATCATCTATAATTCATCTTTATTCTGGATTATCGAAATCGGATCGGGTCGGGTCAAGGTGGCGATGGTTTCCGGTCACTTGCAGCAGTAGGATGAGTCGGAGTACTAGTGGTAGTACAGCTGAAGTTCCAAAGATTCCAGTCTTCTTCAAATAACCCACCGTTATTATTATTATTACTGAAGTACCCTCCTCCTCCACCGATACCGCCAAAGAGAGACCACTCTTCCTCGTAAGTCAGCTGTAGGAGACTGTCTTCCCACTCCCAGTTGTTAAACGACGTCGCAGTCTTCAAATCCCATGGCTCCTCACCACCAACGTCCAGCGCCTTCCACGCCTCCTCCTCCACCTCATCCGACCCCGCCGTGTCGATTACGATGATCTCCTTGTTGCTGTTGACAGCTGGCTCCTCCGCTGGCGGAGGAGGAGGTGGCGGCGCGGCTGTGGAGGAGGAGGAGGATAAGTTGCGGGTGGCCGAGCGTGTCCTAGCACGCATACGTGCCATCTTGGCATCCGCAATGGCGTCCTCTCGCTTCATCTTCTTGCGCTTCCCTTTGTACAGCGGGCTCACTTTAGCTCTCCTCATCGTCGGTTACTAACTGGTTATGATAGTTGAAGGAATGGGGAAGAAGGGTAGGGAGTGGGGAGCATATTTATAAGGTGATGAGCAGAAGCCAGAAGGGAGAGTTTATCGACTGCCGCTGAGTCGTCTTTTTTCCTCAGCATGCAGGAGATTTCGATCATTAATTGTTTCTTTTTATGATGGGAAGTGTTGCAGAAACAAACGATTCCTTTTTATTGCCACGGATTCGCTCTTCTGACTCGTGGACCAAATTTGCTCTGGAGGTTACGTGCGTCTCCATGACTCTGAAAACCATTCGATTTCGTCTACATTTGCGAAAGTGGTTTTTAATATCGGAAAGGAAGATGTTGAATGAAATTTAGATATAAAAATTAGAAAGTTGGTTTTCGAAATATATTTTGTTAAAGATTTAGTTTTCTATCTGAGTGGAAGAATGCATACTCAGAATTCAAGTTAGTTTTTTGTTGAAAATTTTGTACTGTAAGATAGTTTTGGTTGTCTAAGTGTCTAGTGGGGTTGAGTTTGTGTATTTTTCATTGTTTACATAATGTGTATTCTAAGAAATTATTCTCCAACTTCAAAAATCATACTACTTATGAATTGAGAGGAAATGGTTGTCTATAAGGAAAAGTGACAAAGGGATGTATGGTTTGGATGTTGGATGATTTGCTTCTATAGGTAGTGTTGTGGAGTTTTGTAGTCGAAAAAGAATATCTCATAAGCGTTAACAGGCGAAAGAATGCGATGTATTTTGTCGTTATATACTTAATACGCTCTGCTCTATTTTTTAACTTTTTGTAGCTTCCACATTTGTGGAATCTCCAGAAAAAGTTAATCTTGAACGGTTTACATTTGATTTTATTTTGGCAGATGAAATAACGTTGTTTCATTCTTAATCTTTTTTGCCATGATTATGAAGGAGTTTAAGTTAAAATGATAATTTGGTCGTTTTCTTAATTATGATGTTTAGAAAAGGAATTTGTTAATTCAATATGTCTGACATGAGATGGACTTGGTTGACGTAAATGTGCCATCTGCTTTTTATAGTATATGATTTTTATTGGTTTATAAACTTCCTATTTTTCAGAATATCTAGGTAACACATGTATAAATTTCCAAACTTCCAGAGGTGTTGTGAAGTTTTGTAGTTCAAAAAGAATATTTCGAAAGTATTAACTGGCGGAAGAAATTTTTGTCGTTAAATACTTAATATTTTTGTCTGCTCTATTTTTTATTTTTTTGCAGTTTCCACATTTTTGGAATATTAGGAAAAGTTATTCTTGAACGGTTATATCGTTTGGTTTTGTTTGGCAGTTAAGTTGACGTCGTTTCATTCATAAATTTTTCTAATGATTGTGAAAATGAAGTATAAGTTAAAATGATATTTTGTCGTCCTTTTAATTATGAGAGATAGAAAGAGAATTTGTTAATTTAATACGGTTGAAATGGGATGGATTCAGGTTGATGTACAGGTGTCAATCATCTTCTTATAGTATGATTTATATTGGTTTCATATACTTCCAATTTTATACTTAGTAAAGGTAATACATGTATAAATTTCCGAGCTTCCGAAGATATTGTAAAGAATATCTAGTGTATGTTAACAAGTGAAAGAACATGATGCATTTTTGTCGTTAAATACTTAATACTTTCATCCGCTTTATTATCTACTTTTTGCAGTTTACACATTGTTGGAATCTCAAGAAAAGTTACTCTTCAACGGTTATATCGTTTGGTTTTGTTTTGATAGTTAAGTTGACCTCGTTTCATTCTTAAATTTGTGCAATGGTTGTGAAGAAGAAGTATAAGTTAAAATGATACTTTGTTACCTTATTAATTATAATCGATAGGAAGAGAATTTGTTAATTCAATATGTTTGGAATGGGATGAATTTAGGTTGACGTACAGGTGTCATCTGCTTTTTATAGTATGATTTCTATTGATTTTATATACTTCCTGCTTTCTCAAAATACTTAGTATGCATATTAAAGGTAGTACGTGTAAAAAATTTTGAACTTCTCGAGATTTTGAGAAATTTTGTAGTTCAAATATAACAATTTGAACTATATTTTGACGTTAAATACTTTTATCCGCTCTATTTTTTACTTTTTTGCAGTACATTTTCGGAATTTCAAGAAAAGTGACATAAAATTAAGTTACTCGTGAATGATTTTCGTTGGATTCGATCAATTAACATTTCTTAATTCTTAAACTTTTACATAAGATTATCAATTAAATATGGATTTAGAATGATGAAGTCATTTAAGCATTTAAAATCTTTACAAAGGGAAGCCCATGGGCCAAGCTCAACAGCCAGGAACATGGCCCACTTTATCAACCCAAGCTTCAAGCAAAAGGGAACCGAGCCCATCAGTCTAGCCTGGCCTGAACTAAACAGCAGATTGCATTGCCAGCGGTGTTGTATTGTTGGTTGCTCATATTGTCCTTTAACTATAAGATCGGGAGTTTGATCTTTATCCATGGAAATGGAATACATTTTGTGCACAATTTTTTATTGCGTTATGTGAACACCCATAACGAAGAAATCGGTTATTACTGTCGATAATAAACATCCTAATTACACCAAAAATCATACGTGTTGAGAAATTGTGGTCGGAATACCATGGAAGAAAATCATTGAAATGCAAGAGAATCACATCCAAAATATGTCAATATCTGAAATTTTAGAGCAACTCGTAAGCATATATGTTAATAACAAATACAAATTAGGAATACCTATGTAGTTTTATTCTATAAAGTGTGATTTTCAAGCTGCTGTGAATTTCACGTGTAACTCTTCTATTCGTTTCACACTAATTAGATTTTAAATATCTCTTATCTCTTCTCGAATGGTTTTCGCAGTCTTTGATAACTAAGGAGCATCAATCTATGAAACAAAAGAATATCGATTATGTGATTGGGAAGAAAGTTGACAGAAAAGTCAACATTGGTCAACGCAAAAAACAAAAGCCACCTAACAATATAAGGCATATAATAAAGAACCGTACACCTTTGACTTAAACAAAGCCACCTCGTCTAGCGACCGGGCATGGCCAGCCGCCGACCAGCCTAACTCGACGGGATCTCTTTGTTGCTTCTACTCGAGGTTCAATTTCAAGGTAGGACGCGTTTGATTAGGCATAGAATAAGGTGGAGGCGGTGGGGTAATTGTCTCACCTCAACGAAATCGTCGGAAAAAAGCGCAGATGCGATAAAATAATCTGAAATCACTGTTGAGACGTCTTAAATTTTTTTAAAAAACAATTTATTTAAATTTTCAAAACCTAAAACAGAAAAAAAATCCATATCTTCCTCTCTCCCACAACCCTCTTCTCTCCCAAACCGCCAAATCCCTATCCGCGCCGCCCTCTATCGCAATTCAAGACCTCCGAACGTATGTTGGACATGGCTTTTATAGCTTATTTTATGCCTTTATAACTTATCTTATATTTGTGTTTTATCTATGTGAGAACTTAACTGTTAATTATGAGATTATTTCGAACTTTATGAACTATAAAATTATAAATTGTAAAATATATTAAATTTTTCTTAAAACGCTGGAACGCCTAATCGAGTAAGGCTTGAGGCAGAACCTTACACCTTCTTAAACCTTGCTTCTACCTCGTACAATTGTACTAAAATACAAATTGACGAAATATACATATGGTCGTACAAGACTACCAAATACACTCTTTCAAATGAAAAAAGAAGAAGAACAAAGTAATAAGTTAATCACAAATTTGCAAATCATGGTCCAATCGAAAATAATAATAAAAACAATTTCGATCTCCAGAAACCAAATTTCTGCCTATAACGTATATAAATAACGGCGAGCTTCGGCTTAATTATTCACGTTTTCTCCAGACAGTACATAAGCTCCAAGGAAATCTGACGCTCAATCTGAAGCTGCCGCCGGAAATTCACTATGAACATCTCTGCCCTCTTGTCCACGTCATCCTCCATCGACAACCCGCGGCTGATCGTGCGACGAAGCCCCGACTTCAACGACGTCGCAGGGGACGTCAAATTTCCCTTAGGGGAATACCAACATTCGGAATCAGAAGAATCAGTACTCGTCGCCGTCGTCAATCCTGGCCGGTCCTCGGCGCCGACGAAGCTAATCGCCCTGGAGGAGGAAGATCCGGCGGCTAGGAGAGACCCCGCAAATCGCCAAACGTGAAGATCGAAGTTGAGGAGGACTTTGATTTTCTTCACTGCGTTCTTCAGTCGCTCCACAGGAGCCCACCGCCGATGCTCTGCTTTGCTTCCGGACATTATTGTTATTTTGTCTGACTGGGAATGAAATGTGACGATTGCTCTCTGGGGTTGTGGTTGAATGAATTTATAAGGTGGAGAAATGAGAATGGCGGCTTGAGTATGAATGCATGATTCTTAAACCAGAGGACCGCGTTTCTGCGGTTGGCGCTGAATGTACCAGATTTTTACCAGAATTTGATTAAATTTTAATTAAATTATTATGGGTTGCTAAGTATTATCCATGAACTTGTCGGGAATTTTCCCGTCCATAATAAGTCAAAGCTAATTTGGATATACTGTGAGGTTGGTGGATGTTCAACAGAATAGACAATTATTATATTGCTGTAATGGCTGCTACTGAATTTTGATATACCATTAAATATGATAAGTGGTACTTTTAGGATATGTGGGTCAATAGTGGTCTAATTTGAAGAATTGATTTGAGTATATTTTGTTTGAAAAATGGTGAAATCGATTTTAATACAACTTAAGATATTAAAGCGGCTTTTTTCATGTGTCTTGAATGAACAATTTCATTAGCAGACACCGTTGAACAATCTGCACTTGAATTTGAGGACAATTAGTCGGGGATGATGACATAGCTAGCTCCGCAATAGGTGTGACGAGCGGATTTTACCCCGCTAATCAAATATCTACTAAAATGAACTAATGAAATTGTATTTCCCTAAGGTCTTTCTAACGCTATTACTCAAATTGATTAAGCTAACTAAATCAAGTAATAGTGAGCGATTGTTTGTTTGATTGTTTATGTGACTAATTATCAACTAAGAATGCAAATCAAAAGAAAGCAAATGCAAGAGATTGAGTTTCAAATATGGAATGAAGGTTGTTCGGATTCGAATCCAAAAAAGCTAGCAATGCATTGATGAACGACAAGTTATCTCAATTATTCAGGTTATAATGGCTTGATAATTTCCTACGATAGTCTTAGATCACTCTCGCGCCTCTAAGGATCTATTCTTCTTAACCGTAGACTCCTCTCTCGAGCTAATTTACACCTAAGCAAATCGCACTAAAGGTGTTCGGTGAAATGCCACAACGATAAATGATGCAAAACGCCTAAACGATCCGTTCCTCTCTCGAGCTAACGAATAATCTAGAGTTCTTTCTAAGCGACCTATCAATCTATGTTTCTCGCGGACCCGCAAATCAATAACGATGATTCAATTAAGGCAATCAAACGAAATTGAATCAGAAATTAGGTTTAGAAAGAACACATCATAAGTCTAAATAACCTCGATAACAAAAGCATCACGAACATATATGAGGTCTAACACATAGATGTCAAGGAGGTCTTGATATGTTTGTCTCATCGCCTGCAAGGGCATGGAGAGCCGATGCGTGTAATGGACCATGTTGATGGGCCCGTACGGGGGACCCGAGGTGGCACACGAGCCGATAGATTCACTTAAGAAGAAAGAAGCGCATGGGTATCCATTGTGGGATGTGACTGGATTCAAACCGAAATCAAGCATATCCATCCCTAGTTTTTTAACAATTGTCAAGTAATATAGAAGGTGAGGTGACACCCAATAAGCAATTATTAGGGATGGAGTGCTTGCTAAATTAAATATGTAAGTCCATTAGCAATGCCACATGTACAATGAAACAACTTTCAAGCACACAAACATTTAATTAGCAAATACATATATTATCAATATTGGTGAAAAAAATTGTTAAGAAAATATAAATGATGAATAGAAATGGCTAAAAATGTTTAGAGGCGGAAGAAATTGGAAATTGCTCATTAAATTAATCGTTAAAATTGATGATTTGATAATTAGAAATTGTTAAACAGATTTTAAAATGAAAATAATCTAAATAATCAATGACACATCCTGCATCGAAAAATATATAACCGATGAAGTTGAAAAACCAAACAATAAAGAGAAGAAACAAACAATATATATGGGATAATAATATGATGATATATTATTTGAACAAATTCTCAACCGTTCGATTCAACATCCGAATCCAGCAACGGAAATTGAAAAAGAAACAGAATTAAAACGAAATAGGATGGAGGAAGGGGGGAAATTAAAGGGCTGGCAACATCAAATATATATATATATATATATATATATATATATATATAAAGTTATACAACTTTTGGTGGGAAAAAAAGCAAAGCCAAACGACCCTTAGACGATAGAATGCTGGACAGTACGTAGTTGGTATGTGCTTTAGTAGCCTTCGGGCTTGGCGGCAATGAAACTGATGCACTGCACTTGACGCTTGTTGTCGAATCCGATGATACGGACGAAGGCGGTCGGGTACTCCTTGACGCACTCCTCGAGCTCCTTCAACACCTGCGACGAGTCGGTGCACCCGAACATGGGCAGCTTCCACATTGTCCAGTACCTTCCGTCATAGTACCCTGGCGAGCTGTTGTACTCACGGTACACGAAACCGTGCTACATACACAGTTTTTTAACATAAAAACATGTTAGTCGTCCCTCAAATTAGCCTAGCTAAAAACCATATGGTAACACTAAGCTACCTCAACACATAATATATTGGAATTTTGATGAATATACATAATGCTTTTATCATCCCATTTTTTCACACTAGAACTCATAATATATTGGATATTCATCTGTGAAATTACTAGATTTAAATCTAATACCTTCAAATCATCGATATATGACTCTACTCTAAAATATTTTCTAAGCCCAAGGCACAATCACACTCTCTAGTACTAGTAGTAGTAAGTTAGGAATTAATAAAGATACCTCCAACTCGAATTCCAAGCAAGGAACCCATCCCATGCGGAGAAGGTAGTCGACCTCCTTAGCCAACGCCTCCTGTGACAACGGGGGAAGGTACGACAGGGTCTCGTACTTCTTCAAACCAATTGGTGGCCACACCTATACATGTAAGAATCCAGTAAGAATGATATAAAATTCATAATTAACCATCGATATGGTATCGGACTATTTTGACCAAACGGAGTCGTGGTGGACTTGTACAAACTTCAAGCCTATAAGTTCGGTTTATAAGGAAACAAAGAAGCGAAAAGTGAAGACCGGGGCCTCACCTTCATGCACTGCACTCTGCTGCCGTTGCTTGGGATGGAGGCCTTCTTGGTGGTGACGGGGAAGGCGGAGGCGGACTTCAGTCCGGTGAACGGAGCGATCAAACTCGCCTGAGCAACGGTGGCTCTGGTAACTGCGGTGGAAGAAATCATTGAAGCCATCTCTCTCCCTGAAAAAGATCTCTTCTGTGTGTTAATTGGTAGACGACTCTGATCTCTCTACAGCTCTGGCTGCCTTTCCTTTTTATAGCGCTTGTGCCGAAATTATCCTTAACTACCAACGAATGGCCAGGATTAATCGTCGTCGGTACGGGTTGGGATCTGGCCTTTCATTTGGATTGGGTTTGATGGGGTTATGGTGGAAATATGGCCACACGATGAATGAAGGGTGGTGTGGAAAATTTTGTGTCTTTTTCAATTAAGTGAGACTACTGTGAGAGTAGTTGCCTTATCGTTAAAATTTAAAAATGGGCCATTAAGGTAGTGCCACGTGGAGTGAGGTCTATTATCTTATCTCATCCTGATCATCGGAGTGGTGGTGATAAAAAGGACAAATCTTTCACAGCCAGAGGCCCAATTTTTGGTGTGATTGTTGAAGTTGGGTTTTCTTGGTGGCTACCAATCGGTACTATTGTAGTTGTAGTTAGTTGGCATATCCCCATTTGAGATCTCATACCAACGCATGAACATGGAATTTGGGCTTCAGATGGCGTGGAGGCATTGTAATGCATGGTGATGATGGAGACATAACTCTTAGTTTTAAAATTTCTAGATCTAGTTACGTTTATATAGTTTATCGAAAGGGCAATCGTACAACACATTACGTTTATATTCTTTCGATTTCAGATCCTATTTTGGCCGTAATGCATGAAAGGAACTTTGCATCTTCAATGGACTAGTCTCGTGGATCTTATCATTCTTGTTAAAGGGACGAACAACACTCTTGCTAAAGCGGGCAAAACAAATGAATCAAACTCAGTTATCTGAAAGTACCAAACCGAGAAATATAACGGCCAACTGGCCAAGATGGCTGCCACTTTTGCCGGTTATGAATAAAAAATTAAAAATGACTACTTTACTAACCTGTACAATCTACTTTCCGATCCCGCTTCTCTTCCCGTAGGATGCACCTCCTCCACGACGACGACAAGCACCGCTGCTACCACCGTCACTCCTCGGCCGTACTTTTTCCCTCCAAAGCCAACCCATTTTTCGGTTCTTCAATTTGCTTCGCCGCCATACCTGTGATCGCTTCATTTTGGCCATCTTGTGTCAGGTATGCTCTCCATTAAGCTCTTTTTCGCCGTTGTCCCACTCCTCAAACCCTACCCAGCTCCCATTTCTGTTATTTGAATCAGAAGAAGAATTGCATTCTTCTTATATGATAGAATTTGAGATTTAGTCACGCTTCCCTCAAACTAGATTGTTCTATTGCAGCATGTCTACTTCATACTGTCTGTTTACAGAATATAAAAAAGATCCTGTTTTTTTCTGTCAGAAAATAGTTTTTTGTTATCTGATAATGGTGATGTGATTCCACTCTTCCTGTTTATTGTACATTTTGACCTTTCCATGTTCCAGAACAGTTCCTCTGTTTAGGTGTTAGGAGTTGGTAAAAGGGCTGTTCGGTTTTCTAATGGTTATCCCGTTATTCAGTGATCCAGAACCAGCAGCAGTGAGTGCTGGTTTCCTGGCATTATGGAGGGCAACAAACGGAAATTGTTTGATAAGCAGCAAAATAAACAATTCAAGCATAAAGGTCCCAACAAGAAAATGAAATGGACCAACTCGAGTGGTCAATCTCCTTTGAGTTCACTACCCTCTGATACTACGATGTACCGCATACTCTGTCCTTCAAAGAAAATCGGAAGTGTTATTGGAAAGGGTGGCAGCATCATTAAAGCTCTAAGAGAAGAAACACAATCGAAGATTAATGTTGATGATTCTGTTCCGAATTCAGACGAGAGAGTGATTACCATCTATAGTTCTCCTGCAAAGGTTTCTACGACTGATACTAATGCTGAGAAGTCATCTGCGGAGAATGAGCTGTGGGTCATGGAACCCCATTGTGCTGCCCAGGATGCTCTCTTGAAAGTTCATAAGCTTATCATAGAGGATGATCGTTCCAGCGGCATGCCATCTGATGACGAGAATGAAACCGGTGTCATCACAGTGCGGCTTCTTGTTCCAAATAATATGGTAGGATGCATATTAGGGAAAGGTGGTGATGTTATCAAGAGATTGCGTAGTGAGACTGATGCAAAAATTCGAATTTTCCCTCCAGATCAACTTCCTCCCTGTGCAATGAGTACTGATGAATTGGTCCAGGTAATACCATGCTTTATTGTTATCCTTTCTGCTGCCACTTAATTGTCCATTATTTTTGTAGTTCCGTATATAATTTGCCAACAGTTCTAAGTCATCTCACTGTTATATTTTCTCGACAAGTCTCAAACTGCCTGCTACATTCATCGAGTTCTATCTAAACTCCAAAGGAAACTTCTAATAAACTCTCACATGCCTTTGGAGTTTAATCCTTTTTCATGTTTCTGTATTTAGAAGGTGTTGTGGCTACATTTCAGAATTATATCAAACTTCTTTTTAGCGATAAATCCAACATTTATGTGTTATGGGGAGAAAGGTTTCGACATGTTACTAGGAGTTGAAAGTTAAGATTGTGAAATAGATTCCTCTAGCTTCTTGATACAGGAACCCCGCACTTTGATTGAGCTATTTTAGCATACCTAAGTCTATGACCATTTGATACCGTGGGGGCGAGTTTTACTCTAGACTATAGACTAAGTTTGGATATGGCTTTCTTATCCCACAAACTAGGTACTAAAGTCAGATGCAAATATACCTGACAGTCTTTCTTTAGCCCAGTGTGGTTTAGTATTTCCTGTTTCCGAGTACTGGAAGAGCACACCACCAAAGTTTGCAACCCTTTTCAATCTCACATGTCTAATGTTTCCATTCCGTGATGATAATAAGATCTTCTTTGTTGATGTGATTATGTGGAAGACTTTAATCAAGTTCAATTAGCAGATCTTCATACCAGCGGGATTATGCCTTAGTACTTAGGGAAGCTTCATTTGGATGGCTACTAGGGATTCATCAAAAATAGGGAAATACTCACGAGCTTAACCAAATGAAAGAAGTATGGAAAGTAGTCTGAAACATATCTACCATACACTGGTGATAATCTGATTGCTGATATTTTCTTCTCGTCAGCATAGAAGTTGTGATTTGGTCATTGATGTGGAGGACGTGGTATTCTCTGAAGAGCCTTGACAATCTTATCCGTATCCTTTCTGCTGATTCAAAGCACTACTGGATTTCTCACTAGAATTCAACCTTGTGAATCGGTGCGGTATGATTCAGGTCTTCTGCTATTAATATGCCCACGTGAGCAGCTTATGTAGGTGCCGGCTCTTTACTTTCCCTCCGGTGTGATGAAGGGTTGTATGGATTGCCCACATACAACATTGTGGAAATTTTCAAGATTTAGGTATATTTTGGTATGCGAGATGGCATGGAAGGTCCAAGCATAATTGAGGCGGTGATGGATGCAAATGATATGTCTGGGCATGTGAAAGTGGCAGGGAGGAAATTTTCTCTTCGCACATTTTCTGCAAGTGCTGGAAGATTGTCCTTAGGAGTACGCTTATTTACTGCAGGATTTCAGGCTGGATGTCGCTGTGCTATGGGGTACACTTCTCTTCTCAACTGTTCAGTGATTTACATTTATCTGAAGTAAAGATCAAACAAGGTTGCTCGGAAGCTTGGAGTATTGAATTTTAATTATTTCTTTGCGAGAAGAATATTATGTGATCTGATCACAATTTGTACTAAGGTTATATTGCCCACTGTCCTTTACTATTCTCTGCTCCTTAAAATTTCCCATTGGATCATTAATCCCCATTTTGAGAGCCAGCTTGGAAGCCAGTGTTCTTTTTATTTGTAGAACACAGTGTTTGTGGCTAGTCATGCTTTTAATGGTTCTGCTGCTTGCTTTATTACAAAGAGTTGCAATGCTAGTTTTTTTATCATGGATGGATGGCCTATTGTGTGGCTGCCTCACAGTTTCAATTTGTTTGTGAGTCGGAGTCTGGTTTTTTCAATAGTTGATTGAACTCTTGACTTTCGTGATAGCTGGTAGGCCATTCCTGTTGAATGTGAATAAAATTCATAAGGATGTGTTATGTCCTTTTGAGCAATTCAGGAATCTCCATGCTTCTTAAGATCATGGAACCTAGAAACAGACTCTTTGTTAATCAACCTATCAGGAAGATTGCAGGCTATTTGACATATTTGATCCCTGGTGCTGTGGCATCAGCTTGTATGGTGTCATCATGTGTATGATTGAGACTTTTACTTAGCATTCCTATGATCGAGGTTAATTTATTTTCATGGGACAAACTACATTGAGTGAATCCCTTTCATATTTTAATCATTACTCGTGATTTATTTTCAGATATCTGGGAAAATGGATGTGGTTACAAGGGCTTTGTTTGAAGTTTCCACTTTACTGCATCAAAATCCACGAAAAGGTGAACCAGTAGGCGGTCAAAGTTTATATCTTCCCCGGGGTCCAATAAACAATATGCTTCCACCAGAACATCCAATGTGGCCTCGTAGGAGCTCTCCCAATAGGATGCTTCCCTTGCCATGGATTGGAGGCGATCAGCCATCAAGACTTACACCAAGTGGTTTCAATGATGTTCCTCCAAGACATGGAGATGAACCTTCAGCGGAGTTTTCAATGAAAATTTTGTGTGCTGTTGGTAAAATTGGTGGAGTAATTGGCAAGGGAGGTTCTAATGTAAAGTTCATTCAGCAGGAAACAGGAGCTAGCATTCATGTAGAGGATGCTCCATCCAAATTGGATGAGCGTGCCATTCGTGTCTGTGCTGTTGAGGTATGCTTGTTACTTAATTGTGAAACATATCTTCAGATATTTATCCTACTGCAGTTCTGATCAAATGGACTTTCTGCAACTGTTCCAGGCTCTCCGGAACCCTAGATCTCAAACAATAGAAGCAATTCTTCAGCTTCAGAGTAAAACAAGTGAACTTTCTGAAAAGGGAACAATTACTACTAGACTGGTTGTGCCGTCAAACAAAGTTGGTTGTATACTTGGACAAGGCGGGCAAGTTATCAATGAAATGAGGAAGAGGACCCTGGCGGACATTCGGATTTTCTCCAAGGATGATAAACCCAAGTGTGCATCTGATGATGAAGAGCTTATACAGGTGATTATTTTTCTCACTGGTTAAATGTTTAGAAAATGTATTTTCTGAATTGGTAGTATTGTCTCTAATGCTGTTTGTGTGCCTGCAAGCTTGTAGAGTAGTAATATAGATATAATCTTTCAGTTGTTGAAATTGTCTGCATACATAACTAAGTATAAATGTTTTGTGTATTTCAGATTTCTGGAAATGCTAGTGTGTCCAAAGATGCCTTAGCAGAGATAGCATCGAGACTTAGGCTTAGAACTTTAAGAGACACAAATGCTGGAGCAGAACCCAGGCCTGTTGGACCTAGTCTGGGGTTTGATCCTGGAAGAAACCTGCCTGGCGGAAGAACATTTCCATCTGCTCCCACAAGAGCTACCAGTTCTAGTGGATATGAACCAGTCTTTAGGGTAATTGTCTTTGTTGCTGTCCTTTCTTTGCTTCTTTTTTTAATTCTGGACACTGCCCTGGTTCTGGAATTCTGGTACTTATTAAGTACTTTCAAGTTCTCTTCTCCAAAACGTGATTAAAAGAGCGAGTTTCCTTTAATGTTCAATCCTCGTTGGGCTTCTGTCCACGTTCAATATTGGACAATCCAACTACTTATACCTTCATGCATTCTACCTTCAGTTTCCATACTCATCCACTAGATTTTTACAGTTGATGGGCTCCAAATGAACCATTAGATGTTATCGAGTTTGCAATGGGACTTGGCTGTTTTAAAAACTAGATGCATTTGTCTAGTATATCACATGGTAATGATAATTGATAACAACGCTTGCGATATTTGTAGGGTGGGGCACGTGATTATGAACCTCAGAGTTATCAAATTCCTCCAAGGTACTAGTCGTAGCTTTTCCGTTTGTACTTCAAACAATTGATCTGAATGCTAAGATTGTATGCTGATTTCCAGTCTTTTGTCATGCTAGATACCAACATGCAAACAATGGATTTGAGCACAGTGCGTCAAGTAATGGAGCAAATTCTGATGTGTTCGCTAGAGTAAGCCTTCGTTCAGATGTCCACCAGGTATGTCAAGTAATATAAAGCATGGACAGTAAGCTATCAAATTAGTATAAAAGGTTCGGTTTGCGCTTTTCTCAAATTATAGGGTCCTGGACAGAGGACGAGGCTTCAAGACCCTCAATTTGACGGGTCTAGAACTTTTATGGAGAGACCTGCTTCTGCAGAGCATTTTTCCGAGACTGGTCAGTCGTACATGACACGTGACATCAACGGTACACACAGAGGTCAACACCAAAACAGTTTTCAGCAAAGTTCATATCCGGCATCGAACTCTGAGCAACAACAGTATATAGAAATGAATGCTCATAGCACATATCGAAACAACAACAACATCCAACCGAGTGGGTTCAAGAACTATTCCAACTACGCTACCCCATATGGAGCAGCATACAGTTCGCAGCAAGGCGGTTACTGGAAATACTGACACTAATTACGGTACTTTTTTCTTGTATCATAATTTCGCTAAGGTGGCCTAGTTGCTACTATATGGATAAGCTCACAGGTGAGAGGAGTTATAGTGATTTTATAGTGTTCTTAATGCTTGGAGCTGTAGTACGAGATGAGATGAGTCATGAGATGGGAGTTGTACATTTTGGCTCCTTTTGTGCTGCAAATTGCAAAACATGGAGTATGATGGGGGCATGATGATGAGTAGACTCAGTCCACTTAGCAGGTGGGAATTTGGGTTTTGCTGTTGGTACACTATTGGTCTCTCTGTTGATTGAGAGATTTCTGAGGCTAATCGATCCTAGTTACTAGAGAGGGCCCCATGTTGTAACAAGTGTTGCTTGCCAACACGTTTGATTGATTTCACATCAGCCCATTGGGTATGGTGCGTATGAACAAAAGGAATGCACATTCTTGGTTACCCTATGGCTGACCTTGTTGTTTGACAAATACTTTTGTACTGTAAAGTACAGAACTTTGGCAGTGAAAGGGGGGATGTGACACTGGGATTTGATGCTTGATATCTAATCAGAAATGAGGATGTGAAAGGAAGGAAAGATGGGTTTCCCCGTAAACTGTCATTCACATCTTTGAAGTGCATGCTTTTCCCCCTCCACTTGCCCACTTTTGTGAGAGAGGGATTGTGGTGATCACTATGCAATACCATTTTACATCCATAATGTTTTGAAACTAGCTACGTAGGCTTTTCGATGGCAATAGACCAGAGATTTTCAGTATTGGGTTGGATCAATCGCCTAATCTAACTATATCCATCAATTATAATCCAATCCAATTAAAAGTGAGTGGATGTTGTGAGTGCGTGTGGGTCGGCTAGGTAGTATACCAATAAAATATGGGCGGGTTGGTTTGGATGGCGGGTGAACTACTATACTTATCCACCACACATATTTCTATAATGTTCATATGATAATGTTTATATTTTTCCCCATTCTCTATGAAATTTCTGTCATTCTCTTAGAAAAATTAATACTTTTGTCATTAACTCGTACACAAATCATAACTATTTGCTTATAAATGACATCTCCACATTTGAAATGAGCATATTATCAACGACTGATTCTCAGTGTTTCAGTCAAATGTGAAGTTATTTTAGGTAGACGGCGACCCACCTAACCCCGCTTACCATTCTTCCCGATCCACCCGCACCCACCCACGTTTAAAAAGTGGGTAAGTGTGGGTAATAGAAATAATAATTTACCTTATTGAGGATAGGTTGGTTTTGGCGATAAATTAAAATCAACATAACCCACTTACTCAATATTCACCCTTTTATTTTTCAAATTTTTATAATATTTAGTTGGTAAACAATAATACTGATCAGAATTTTTATTAATTATTGACTTTTATTTTTAGAATTTGAGTTTTTGGCCAGTCTCCTACAATTTGAATCCGATTACCTCTCTAGATTTTCACTGCTACATCCGCAAGTCCATATCAAACCATCAACGGCGAGCATCGGGTTCTAGTTATTCACGACGGAACATGTATAGCCCGTAAAACAATAGAAGATACATCAGTTGTTTCTGAATGGGTTTTGGATGAAATTGTGAGGGGTTTAAGGTTTGGGAGTAGGTTAATTTGGTTATTAATTTTTGGGTAACGGTCGGGAAAAATGAAATGAACGTTCAGATCGGTTAATTTTTTCAACCAACCGACCGACTTTAACGGTTAATTAACCAACTGTCACGGTTAAATAATCATAGGTTAACCGACCGACTAATTTAACCGACCCTTTAATGTCGAAATTGAGATAATTTCCATTGAATTTGGGGTAATTTCACTTAGAAAAAACTGCTTCGGTATCTCAAGAGTATCAGTATTATTTATGTCAAATTTTGCTATGTTTTGTTCTTAAAATTATAATGTTTGAGGCTGAGAGTTTCTATTTAGGATTAAGGTATAGTGTTAAGGGGTTAGAGTTTGATATATAGGGTTTAAGATCTATTAATTTTGATTGATGGTAAAAAGTTAGAGTCTGTGATACGATTTTGAGTTTGAGTTTATGATGTAGTATTTGAGAGTTAGAATTTAGTGTTTTAGGGTGTTAGAACCATTCTCTAGTATATCATAAATTAGGGTTTACTATAAAGACTTTAGAATATAATTTTTGGATTTCACATCTTAAAAATATAAAAAATTTAATATAAAAAATACCGATACGTTCAAAGTACCGAAACCCTCCCACGTGTATATATATATATATATGAATTTGTCGGTAGGATAGTACTATTTCCAGTTGAGATGCGCATGCATTAATGATTTCAAAATCTATATGGCCATTGTTAATTACCAGGAGTAGAATTAAGAGGTAGGTTTATTTATTCAAAATCATGGTTAAACTATTATTTAATTACTTTTTTTGACTATAGTCTCTCTCGATGGATGTATCTCATCATCCTTGGGGCCATACTAATTTTCTTCGTATCGTTTTAATTTATTGGATATTTTTTGGGATATATAAACTACACTCTCTTGAATTATGACATAATTTGATTACTATATAATCATTAATGAGTAGAAAATAATGTTAATAAATTATGTATATTTTGATAATATATAAATTAAAAGGTCGTGACATTCTAGAGTATTAAGCCTCTGGGATAAACATTGGACACACCGATTTCATTTCTCCGAAACTAAAAGACTTTATCATGAAGTTTGATCTATTATAGATTTCCACCCCCAGCCCGGAACTAATCCATCGCTGAGTACTATCGGTTCGGTAATATATTGTGACATGGTGTTTTATTTTCGACTCCCAGAAGGCGGCTTTCGGAAATTTCAGAATTATTCCGGATTCGAATCCTAAACACCTCATAAATGGACATCAATATAATGTTTATTTCCTTTCTATCTTGTATTGACCAAAAAGTCAAGTACTCCGACAAAAAATAACTTTTTGTAGTTGATTTTTTTACGATACGTGAAAAAACACCCCCTTAACCAATTTTCTGACTCCGTCGTTTCATTGTATTATTCCTTAGTTTTCCCAGTCTTCCAAAAACAAGCTCCTTAAATGATTAACGTCGCTCTCTAGTCTTCATACTAATCATCATTACTTTACTTTGATATATATATTATCTTGAGCAGTGATCAGTTCATCAATTGGTCAATCACTTCATAATTAATGTGTGAAATTAGAGCAGCACCCAGGTGTGTGTTATATACTAACAATTAGCTGGAAGGTGATCAGAGATCTCATGAGTGATCTTCCTTGATGTTTTAGCCATTATTAGTATAATTACCATCTTAATTAATTAATTAATTAATTAAGCTACACGAATACAAGTCTTAATCACCTATATATTAGTCAAAAGTTTTGTTTTTTAAAGTTTGAATATAAAAAGTCTAAAAGTGGACTTCTCATTCCACCAGAGTAAATCCATCTTATTGTGATAGAAATTATTAAATAATCCATTAATAGTTGAGGGGTAATATAATACTACGGCGGCAAGCCGGCAACTGGAGTTTCCATGAATATTTAATTTTAGGTGTGAAGTTACGTTCGGTAGTGAAGTTAGTGGTTTAATGAGTGGTTCGATTTAAAGAATTAGGTTGGAATTATTAATTTTTTTGGGTTGTAAATTGGATTTTTGTGGTGAATAAGATTGAAAAAAATTATTCTAATTGTTGGTGTAGGAAAATTATTTTTAGAGAGCCTCCCTAACTTTTGATATTTTTATTTTGTCTTTTTTTTTCATTTCTCGTACCATGTTTAACTTTAACAATATAACTCTTTTAAATCGGAATAATTGGCAAAAATAAAATTGATACGGAAAGTTGAAAGATCGATGTTTTCATTTCTAAATTGGTGCAGATGTGCTCCGGTGTACATTAACTTTTTATTTAATTAAATTCATTTAGAAAAACAATTTTTTACAAGGCGTATGGAGATGGTTATGGTAAGTGGTTGTATCTGTATGAGAGGGGTTAAGGTGTGTGTAAGAGAGTGTATGGAAAACAAAAATACTAAAATGTACGTACAAACATAAAGTGGATTAGCCGTCCGAACCTCAAGTGTATAAGGTAAGTGAATAATAATGAAGGTTCCGATTCCTCTAAAATCTTAATTAATGTGTTCAAATTCACGTTATAACCTCAACAAATTATTTAGGTTCAATATAATGCACTGGAATATCACATGTCTCAAAACTGCTAGGGTTACCTTCTCCGACGCGGGGAGTTTCGCTCGCCGCCGCGTCGGCCATAATTAATCGCTTGCCCTCTCCCTATCTCTCCCAAATATTTGGGACGCACACTGTGCAATTTTTTGCACCGCCGCCCCCAGCCCTCTCGTCTTCCCCAACCGCTCAACACCACCCAACCACCAAACAACCCGCATCCGATCCAAACCCTGAATCACCCTATCACCACTGTTACAACCCCCACCATCACTATTGAAGCCGCCATGCCCTCCGTTATCGAAACCTCCAACACCGACTCGACGACGACAGAGCTGGTGACCGGAAAAACCGACGTTGATATCGAGCTAGTAGCCTTACAAGATCTCTCTCTGGACGACATTGATGATGAAGGTGTATCCCTCAAAGAGGTTACACCGAAGCCTCCTCCGCACAAATATCGACTATACATTCTTGACAAAACAACACTGATTAATGTACAAGTGAAACATGTGGGTTTACCCTCGACAACCCACCCATCGACATGTACACTCCAAATCTATCTCCACCATCCACTTACCCAAATAATGTTACTGTTCAGTGTTCACTCTCTCATAATATTGTATTATTTAATCAGAATGAAAAAGTCTTCCCCTTCATAAAATAATAATATGCCCACCATTTTAATTTTTAATTAAGTGTCATTCGAATCATACTTTAGAAGGTGGAAGCAGGCTAGCTAGCTCCACTCCCTACTAGTAATTATGAGCAGCCAAAAAAAAGTTGAATTATGGTTGTATGTATCTATTTGGAAGTAATAACGAAATTAAGATGGTTCGAAATCGTACACAAATTTTTAAATTTTAAAGTGAATTTAATAATATATTGAATCAATACTAGACAAAATTTTATGTTTAAAAAAAAACTTACATATAACTTTATCACTTTGAATGTAGATCATTCTACATTTGCAACGATAATCTAAATTCGTTCGCATCTAATTCCACCATTTTCTTGAAGTTAAAAGCAGACAAACTTTAATGATAAAAAAACCATATCAATCTAAAAGGAAACCGTTTCCAGCTAGTGAATTAATTACTATTATCATAACTGGTTATTTAAAAAATAATAATAATAAGAAGAAGCCACTCGAGCATATAATCATACAACAGACAAAGCAATTTCATATTGTGATAAAAAAAAAACATTATAGTTACGATGATGATGATGATCTTCCTAGGTTCACAGTTTTAGAAAAACCAAAGAGAGTTGCTTGTTTAGGCAACTAGATGCCAATGTTGTTCATAATTTTATTATATATACTTGACTACTTATTAGGCTAAGCACTATCTTGATTAGACACATTACCACTTTGATGTGCTGCACTTATATAAATATATTTCCATTTTAATTACCAAGTTCTATTTCTTTCATGAATATACAAAACTTGATTGTTCTCTCTATGCAATTATAAGAGTCTACTATGTTAAATCCTTCAAATAATAGTAAAACGAAGTTAAAAAATATTTTGTTCAATACTAACATAACACCGAGTAAAGTTGACTTTTAACTTTATTTTATTATTATTTACAGGAGTTATCATAGTGAAACTTGATTTTTTAGCCATTTCCAACATGCATGTCAAATATTAGCCGATTTGAAAAATTGTGAAATTTTCATGTCAAAATGGCTCATTTTCATAGGTTAACCCCTTTGGAAATTGACCAATTTTTTTAAATGAAAATTAAAATTTTTCAAACTAGCTAATATTTGTGGTGCATGTCGGGAATGACTAAAATTTGAGGTTTCACCATGTTAAGCCCTTCAAACAATAGTCAAACGAAGTAAAAATTTTTTTTTGATCAACACTAACATAACAACGAGTAAATTATATTTTTAACTTCATTTGATCATTATTTACAGGGGTTATCATAGTGAAACTTAATTTTTAGCCATTTCCAACATGCACGTCAACTATTAGCCGATTTGAAAATTTTGAAATTTTCATGTTAAAATGGCTCATTTTCATAGGTGTTCCCTCTGGAAAATGACCGATTTTGACACGAAAATTGACAAACTGGCTAATATTTGACGTGCATGTTGGGAATGACTAAAATTTAGGATTTCACCATGTTAAGCCCTTCAAATAATAGTAAAATGAATTTAAAATATATTTTTTTCAATACTAACATAACATCGAGTAAAATTGATTTTTAACTTCATTTGGTCAATATTTACAGGGTTTATCATAGTGAAACTTGATTTTTTAGTCATTTCCCACATGCATGTCAAATATTAGCTGATTTGAAAATTTTGAAATTTTCATGTCAAAATGCTCATTTTCATAAGTTAACCCCTCTGGCAATTGACCAATTTTGACATGAAAATTGAAAATTTTGAAACTGGCTAATATTTGGCCTGCATGTTAGGAATGACTACAAATTGTGATTTCACCATGTTAAGCAATTCAAATAATAGTCAAACAAAGTTAAGAAAAACATTTTGGTCAATACTAATATAACACTCAGTAAAATATATTTTTAACTTCCTTTGACATTATTTACAGGGGTTATCATAGTGAAACTTGATGTTTTAGCCATTTCCAACATGCATGTCAAATATTAGCCAATTTTAAAATTAAGAAATTTTCATGTCAAAATGCCTCATTTTCATAAGTTAACCCCTTTGGAGATTGACCAATTTTGATATGAAAATTGACAAACTGGCTAATATTTGGCGTGCATGTTGGGAATGACTAAAAATTGAGGTTTCACCGTGTTAAACCCTTCAAATAATAGTAAAACAATGTTAAATAATATTTTCGTCAACACTAACATAACACCGAGTAAAATTGATTTTTAACTTCCTTTGATCATTATTTACAGGGGTTATCATTGTGAAACTTGATTTTTTAACCATTTCCAACATGTATGTCAAATATTAGCCGATTTGAAAATTACGAAATTTTCATGTCAAAATGGCTAATTTTCATAGGTTAACCCCTTTGGAAAGTGACCAATTTTGACATGAAAATTGAAAACTGAAAAACTAGCTAATATTTTGCATGCATGTTGGGAATGACTAAACATTGAGGTTTCACCATGTTAAGTTCTTCAAATAATAGTAAAATGAAGTTAACAAATATTATGTTCAACACTAACATAACACCGAGTAAAATTGATTTTTAACTTCATTTGATCATTATTTACATGGGTTATCATAGTGAAACTTGATTTTTTAGCCATTTCCAACATGCATGTCAAATATTAGCCAATTTAAATGTTTAAGAATTTTCATGTCAAAATGGCTCATTTTCATAGGTTAACTCATTTGGAAATTGACCAATTTTGATATGAAAATTGAAAACTAACAAACTAGGTAATATTTTGCATGCATGTTGGGAATGACTAAAAATTGAGGTGTCACCATGTTAAGCCATTCAGATAATAGTCAAATGAAGTTCAAATATATATTTTTAACTTCATTTGATCATTATTTACAGGGGTTATGATAGTGAAACTTGATTTTTTAGCCATTTCTAATATGCATGTCAAATATTAGCCATTTTGAAATTTTCATATTAAAATGGCTCGTTTTCATAGGTTAACCCCTTTGGAAATTGACCAATTTTGACATGAAAATTGAAAGTTTTCAAACTGGCTAATATTTTTGCGTACATGTTGATTATGACTAAAAATTAGGGTTTCACCATGTTAAGCTCTTCAAATAATAGTCAAATATTAGCCGATTTGAAAATTTTGCAATTTACATGTCAAAATGCTCATTTTCATATGTTTCCCTTTGGAAATTGACCAATTTTGACATGAAAATTTCAAACTGACTAATATTTGATGTGCATATTGAAAATGACTACAAATTGACCAATTTTGACATGAAAATTGAAAGTTTTCAAACTGATTAATATTTAACGTGCATGTTGAGAATACAAATTGAGGTTTTACCATGTTAAGCCCTTCAGATAATTGTCAAATGAAGTTCAAAAATATTTTGTTCAACACTAACATAATACCTAGTAAAATATATTCTTAACTTCATTTTATCATTATTTAGAGGGGTTATCATAGTGAAACTTGATTTTTTAGCCATTTCCAACATGCATGTCAAATATTATCCGATTTGAAAAATTTTAAAATTTTCATGTCAAAATGGCTCATTTTCATAGGTTAACCCCTTTGGAAATTGACCAATTTTGACACGAAAATTGATAATTTTTAAACAGGCTAATATTTAGCGTGCATATTAGGAATGACTACAAATTATGGTTTCACCATGTTAAGCCTTTCAAATAATAGTCAAACGAAGTTAAAAAACATTTTGGTCAACACTAACATAACACCGAGTAAAATATATTTTGAACTTCCTTTGATCATTATTTACAGGGGTTATCATAGTGAAACTTGATTTTTTAGCCATTTCTAACATGCATGTCAAATATTAGCCAATTTGAAATTTTTTGAAATTTTCATATTAAAATGGCTCGTTTTCATAGGTTAACCCCTTTGGAAATTGACCAATTTTGACATGAAAATTGAAAGTTTTCAAACTGGCTAATATTTCGCGTACATGTTGATTATGACTAAGAATTAGGGTTTCACCATGTTAAACCCTTCAAATAATAGTGACATGAAGTTAAAAAATATTTTGTTCAACACTAACATAACACGGAGTAAAACATATTTTTAACTTCATTTGATCATTATTTACAGGGGTTATCATAGTGAAATTTGATTTTTTAGCCATTTCCAACATGCATGTCAAATATTAACTGATTTGAAAATTACGAAATTTTCATGTCAAAATGGCTCATTTTCATAGGTTAACCCCTTTGGAAATTGACCAATTTTGACATGAAAATTAAAAATTGACAAACTGTCTAATATTTGGCGTGCATGTTGGGAATGACTAAAAATTGAGATTTCACCATTTTAAGCCCTTAAATAATAGTCAAATGAAGTTAAAAAATATTTTGTTCAACACTAACATAACACCCTGTTAAAACACTACTAATTCCCACTCATTTCATCCTTGCAAATATTAGACTATTGAGGGATTAAAAGTGTCCAATCGTCTAACGATCTAGGCTGCCCGAGTTGTTCTCTCTTGGAGAGATAGCTGTACTCTCTCGGAGAGTTTTGAAATCACAACCCTAGCCACCATCGACACCAGTCATCACCGCCATCATCACTATGCAACCCTCGCCAACACCGACCCCCTTTCAACCCACCAATCGGCGATCGTCAACTCGACTCAGTCTGCGACCATGCGAGATCAGCCGCCTCCAACTCGCAGAGCGGGGGCTTGGCGCCCGGATCCAATGGCAACACACACAACAACCGGCGCATCCCTATCGGTAGGCGTACCCGTAACTCTACCGACGGAGGTCTTGATTTCTCCACAGAAGCTTAGTCCAGGATAATGGACAAGGCATCATGAACAAGAATAGGACGCCCAGGTTCGGAGTCAGTATTGGTCTAGCACATAGTACACTCCTAATAAGGATTGAATTTTCATCCATTAGCTAGAGTCGCAGTGTCGTTTTCCCTACTTTTATTTATACATGATGTTATTTCCCCTTTGCCGTTGTCCCGTACTTGCGGTCACCCACATTCCATACAGCTCTATATATAGAGTATGTAACTCCGGTGAACACTTTAATATAAAAAGTGTCCAATCATTATCATGGGGATATTCTCAGTGATGTGCTCCTAAATTAACCTAAATACCTAATAACATGTTTTGTTTTCTCTTTTATCGTCCCGTACAGTAACATATATAAAATAGTTATCGCTAACGACAATGTACGTATAAAACAATATCTCCACTAATTAGTTTATATCAGTTTTCCCCAAAATAAAATAAAATTATAGCTCTCACATTGGACGAGAAATTCCTACATATCACAGTCTGACTCACACAGTCAGACACTCGTGCATATGATCTCATTGGATACTTTATTTTATCTTCACCTTTGAGCTTAATTAATTTACTTATCATTTTTTTTAAATAACTATCGAATATTACCGACGGTGAAATGTCAAGAACCGTTATATTATAATAATTTGAGAGGGTTACCCTCTCATACGAAAGCCAACTTATGGGTCTTGAAGTTTGCATAGGCCCACCATATCTTGTGCTTAAATCAACCGTTAATATTGGGGGTCATGGAGATTCGAACACATGACCGTTTGGTCTAAATGCTCTGATATCATGTCAAGAACCGTTATATCTCAATAACTTGAATTGTTAGGAGAGGATTAATGACGGATCTTATACCATTCTCTAACAAAAAATACACAACCAACCATCTTTGAAAAATCAATGTATTGATTAGAGTGAAGTTGTTGCGGTAGCAGTTACACCTATATTTCGAAAAAATAATAAAAAAATCTGATGTAATTGGTTATATTCTTTTTTGAAACCTAAGCACTAATATTACACCATACTTAATCTTCAATCATAATCAAACAGAAGTTAAAAACACTATGTATAAACTATGATAATTTGACAATCTTTTATTATTTTTAAATTTTTAAGTAAAACCTAGGTGCAATATTAACTATTTTTTCATATACAATCAAACAAAGTTGAAAAAATTCAACAAATCATATAAAATATACATAAACAAAATAGAATTACTAATAAAAATAAAATGAACAATAATATATAAATAATGACCAAAGCCGGTTAAAAAGTCTGCGGCTCTAGTTAATTTTTTTTATTAAAGAGGTCAAAATGTCACTTGTTTTCACTAAATTTCCAAGTAATTATGAAAACTAAAGAAATAAAACAAAGCCTTTTTAAAAACCTACCAACCTCTTCAAAAGGCCAAATTAAAATTAAAACACCCACCCTCTCCCTCCCTAACTCACATTCAAAGTTAACAATTAATTAATTCTCATTATTGATCATCACTTGAGTGGCGTCAGACACACTTGAACACCATACTTGGGCTTGATGGTAAGAACAATGACGGGCGCATGGCGGTACGTCGGCGAAAGGGCGAAGTCAAACTTGGCAATGAGCATGGCGAGTATGATCTTGGCCTCCATCATGGCGAACGACTGGCCGATGCAGTTGCGAGGGCCCGCCGCGAAAGGGAAGAAGTGGCGGCCAGGAGAGTAGGTCGCCTTTGACGCGAACCTCTCGGGGTTGAACTCGTTAGCATCTTTGCCCCATAGTTCCTCGCTGTGGTGAATCGCGAGCACCGGAATCCAAATCGAGAGTCCTTTCGGAATGTGGATGTCGCCTAGCTTTATGTCCTCGAATGCCATCCTCGGAAGCACGCTCGCCGGCGGGTATAGCCTCAGTGACTCGTTTATCACCATGTTCAGCTGATATAATGTACATCATCATAAACAAACAATATAAAACAATTAGTACACGAATTGTAATTATTAATTAGTACACGCACGTCACATCCATCGTCGGCACATCCCATTAGGGTCACGTTATATAAGTTGTGCTACATTAATTCGTAATTAGGTTCTCTCAAACTCGAGCACACAACATCTAGAAAAGTAAAGTCGGTCTACCGATATATATGATTGCGAGCCGCTTTCATTGGGCAAAGAAAAGGAAAGAGAACTTTTGGATGTATCGAAGAGACAATGGATACATTGACTCCTTTTTGACTGAAATTCTTTCTTTCCAAACTAATTTAATCAAGGATATTATTAAGTGCTTGTACGGTTGGTTTTCTATTTTATTAAGTGCCATAATAAAAAATTGAGAATACGTACGTCTTTATATGTTACACGTAGGTATATATCAGCTTTTGGAGGGTTGTGCTACGCTTAGTAATAATAAAAAATAACAAGGGGGGGAGATTGCTGGGTTGGTGAAGTGGAGAATCCATGAATGGGGAAGAATTAGGCCCTCGTGCTTGCATAATCATCATCATTTAATTTGATGATGGCCTTATCATCTTAATTTAAAATTATTTATATAAATTAGTATATAATTATATAGTCTTTTTCTTGGCAATATCGAGTGAGGTAAAGAGTAAAGTATATCGGGTAGGATTCTATAACTAGGAAGACTAGGATCTTTGCTACCTATTGTTAACAAACTCCAACTAACAATCTTTTCACCCGTAACAAGGTTGGTATCTTTCTCGATCTAATTAAAAGTTTATTTTTTCATAAAAATTAAGTTGAAATTAGTGAAAGAAGATAAGGATTTTTGGAAAATTTAATCTCTCAAATTGTTTATATATGATATTTTTGTAAATAGTAAATTAGTGTTAACAATATTTTTTTTTATAAATAATAAAAAACCTAGTTTGGGAAAATTAAAAAATAAGGCTTTGGAAATTGTGGTATAAATTAAAAGGAGGGAAATGTTACCAAGGTGAGTTTAGGGAGGTGCTCGAGGGAAACCGGCTGTGAGTTGCAGACTTGGTTGACCTCGGCTCGGACCCTTTCCTGCCAGCTAGGATTGGAGGCCAGGAGCATAGTTGTCCAGGTCAGCAAAAGCGCCGTCGTTTCATGTCCTGCAAAGAAGAAAGTCTTGCACTCATCCATTATCAACTGCAGGTCCAACCCCCCGCCCCCGCCGCCGTTATTCGACTTCTTGTTCTGAAGCTGATTCAGTAGCACGCCCAGCAGATCGTTGCCGTAAGAACAGCTCCGGCCGATCTCCGCTCCGTCTTTCCGGCTCTGTATTATCTCCATCAGCAGCCTCTCCACCTCCGTCTTCAGCGTCTTTATCTCCCTGTTGTACTTGCTCGGCAGAAACCTGCATGCACCAGAATAAATACACCTTTCATACTCTGTATTTTTTTACTTACTCTGCATGCAAACCGGTGTTATGGTTATCCGTGAGTTCGAACCGGTCAAATATAGTAACATTCGAGTTAACTGCGGATAAACAGAAAATCGTTAATGCGCGTAACTGATAGTTAGGTCTGTTTATGAACCAAACCGAGCCGAGCAGAATTTTAATGTGCCTATTCGAGGGTCACTCGTTAATTAATTTTAACGAGCCAAACTCGAACTCAACTCAAGTTTTACCCATTGAAACTCGTCATGAGTACCCTTTAAGCTGATTTTAAAGTTTGTACAGTAAAAACATTAAGGAATCGAGTTACAAAATAAACTATCCTAAAATTTACAAGTTTTTACTAATCTAATAATGTGTCACTTGCATTTTCAATACCAATAGCACAACCACAATTACATGTGATTTATTGTATATGTTGGATTATTAAGTTTACTGACGATTCATATACTCAAGCTAATATCATGAGTTAGTTGGCTTTTAAATTCGAACTCGAATCAACTAGCGAGTCATTAAAATCGAGCCGAGTCACAAATGTATAGTTAACGAGCCGAGTCAAACATATCTTAATTAAAGTTTGGCTCATTTAAAATCGAGCGGAATGATAAACGAAATTTTTCCTAGCCAAGCGGCTTGGCTCGTTAACCGCCTTACGGGTAGGGTATAAATATTTGAACCGAAACCGAACTGATTAACTTTCGATAATGGTGTACGGAACTGACCGGCTACCGGGGAAGCAGAGGTGCCTTGAAGCCTGAGCACAGAGTTGCTGGAGAACGGTGAGCAGATGGAAAATCTTCTGACCTTTCTCGTAGTTGGAATCGAATTCAGTCCTAGCAATTATATCAGCTGTCAGCTTCGTCATGTATTCACCAATCTCCACCTCGCAATTCTTCGATCCTTTCATTTCAGCCTCCATTGACTGCATCAACTTCTGCGTGCATTCCACCATATGCACGGCATAGCTCTGACATGAACAAAAAAAAAACAGAGCATGTCAGGGAAAAAACAGAGCACCAGCAAAAATGAAATTTTCAATTAAAGCATGAGACTTTATCACCTTAAGCTTCTCCCCCATGAATGCGGGAGCAATGACGTGGCGCTGGTGGTGCCAATTCTCACCATTCGCCATTAACAGACCTTGGCCGATGAAATGCTTGGAGCCCTGTTGTTGCATCCATGATTTGCCTGCTTTGGTGCTGTATTTCGTCATTAATTCCTTGATCAGTTCCGGTTCAGTTAAGCACATCCTCGGCTCAATCCCATTCCAGTATATGAATCTCTTCCCTGTTTTTATTTTATTTTTAATTTGATGATTCGGAATGAGAAAATCAAAACTATAATAATAAAGCAAAAAAAAAAACAGAGAGAAACAGGGGAGAGTGAAACGGTACCGTATTGCTTGGACCAGAGGACGAAATGGGGGAGGAGACGGGGGACGATGTCGTGGTGGAGGTGATGGCAGTCTTTGGCGGTTGACTGCGAGATTAACGACGACATGTCGGGGATGTTTCCGATGAGTGGGCGGGGTTTGGGCCCACGAATTCCTTGCCGTTCCATGAAGAGTTTGATGCGTTTCGGGGTGAGATAGTAGCATGTCAAGGTGTCGTAGACAATCTTCGCTGCTAGTATCAGGGCGAGTCCGATCAGTACACTGATGGTTGGAGTAAAAACCGCCATGGTTGGTATCTGTAACGGCGGCAGAGGGTAGAGAAAGGAAGAGAGGGAGATATGAGGAAGTTGGTGGAGGTTGGAGAAGACAGAAACTTATTTATAATTGTAGAGCCAAATGGTTGAGAGAGGGTGGAGGATGATTAATTATGCATTTAATTCAAATTTTAATGGTGAGATTTTCTTGTTATATATGTTTTTTTTTTATAAAAGAATGGATTATAGTCCGATATTATTGATAAGAACTTGTCATATATGTTAATATGTTGTAACTATGTTTACTAATGTGGTGTTTCCACTCTTACCATAATTTTTAAAAATCATAATTAATGGTGAATTGTTGGGACTGGAACTAATATTTATACTTCAATTGCTTATATAGTAATTAAATTGTGATTGAATTCTAATTATATTAGAATTATATTGAATCATTTTGAATATGGACATTTTTTCATCCAAATTAAATTCGTGTGACTTCTATGTTTGTTTTGGCAGTTATGGTTAGGAATCTTTTTTATCCTGATTGGAATTAAAATTCCATCTTTTATAGGAAAATGAATCTCCCTCTCTCCAAATAAATTTTCAAAAGAAAAATATTACTGGTATGTTGAGATAAATTTTGATATCTCATCACAATAAAATATAATAAGTTTTAATTAAAAATAATTATTCTTTTCAGCGAAAAATACAACAAACAGTCCATGTGTATGAGAAAGATGAGATGATATGCTACATCAACATATTTAACAGATATATGAACGAAAAGAGAATAACGGTGTAGAGATGCAAATTTTTACGGGATTTGCAAATATAAATTTTGCATAGTACAGAAAAAAAAAAATATTAACTCTAATATTTATCTTCTTAACGGGCAAAAAAGGAACTGTTCCAATAAATTCTAGAGCAAATCATGCGTGCATGTCCAGAAAAGGAACTGTTCCAAAAAACTCTAGAAATTTTGTCTGTAGATTCAGTACTTTGCGCAAAAATATTCTTCTAACAAAATTCAAAGTACATGTCCTGCTACAGAGAGCACAAAATTCACATCTGTATCTTCCATCGGGTGCATTGTAGAGGTAGATACAGAGAGCATACAGAGCAATATATGGCAGGATCAGATTGTCTCGGCATACTAGAGGGAACATTGAGAACAGCGCGTAGTGGAGTAATATCTTGAACTGATCAGGAAACTCCATTGCCAGGAATGTTGCAGGGAGAAGAGGCAGCAGGATAGACTTCTCGTGTACTGCACAGATTATGAAGTTTGGTTATGCACATAAATAGACCAAATTGAATTGCGAAATTGGAGGAAGGCAAACGAACCTTGGAACGAAAATAAGTAAAACGAGAGAGAACTGTTCAGCAGCCCGTAAAGGAAACCTTTGCTGCTGGGAGCCAACATTTGCTGAATCATTGAGGGAAGACGGGCTAAAATTGTGGCAACCAAGCTGAAATGTCTAGGAGATGAAGTGGGATATAATCTCTTCCACTTTATGACAACAGAAGAAGTGCACCAAAAGTTGGCTACATAGTCCTCATATATCCCTCTGTCGAAAGGAGCAAGACGACAGAGAACCTGTACCATACATTTTGCCATATAGTCAGGTTCCCTAATTATACATAAAAAATGGCAGCAGTAGAAAAGAATGATGATCAGACCATGATCATTGAAGATCTTCTAAGGCCTACAGTAGCATGTATATCGTACTGATGCGTGGTTTGTAGTTCAAATTATATCAGCATTGTCTTGGCTTCTTGAGAGATAACAAAAAGAAAGTACATATTCATCTCTGTATGCCAGCGTCCTTGTTTCTACTCATGTTAATATTTGTTGTAAATCACCCTTCAGTTGACCAAGACCGCATTGCTTGACAAGTAACACTCACTGCCAATTCGTTTCTCAGCAATGGCAGTGATGAACTTGCTAATTCCCACAGGCCATCACAAAGATTGTAGAAACCTACTGTTCCTCAGTTTCTAATCCTTCCAAATGAAATGGAAGGAGGTGTGTAAACAAACAGTTGAGAAAGCAGCCAGCTGAACTTACTGTATCAAGGGCCCCAACGATGTCGAGGCTGGAGATGGCGAAGTAGGCAAGAGTAATGCGAAAAATTAAATTAAAGAAGACGGACCACGTGAAATCGCCATGAGGGGACGAGGATTGTAAACCTCCAAACCTTATTCGTTTCCTCAGAAAGAAAATCGACGACGGCGGAAGGATTCGAAACAGATTCAGAGCTTGCGTCCTCTATCGTTAGGAAGTCGTGACGTATCGGCGGACACTATTCTTCACAGACAGCGGCGATAAGCCTCCGTTTCCAGTCAATAATCATATCTGTTAGACTCCAGGAATCATCGATCGTCGGCGGAGCTCGAAAAACAACGAGAAGAGGAACACAAACAGATTAGGCGCGTGCATAACAAGATGGCGCGTGGTAATCTGGGTGCGTGTACTACAGATGCGCGTGGGATTTCAGTTTCCGAAAATAAATACCAACCGCATACATAGGCGCGTGTACTACACGCGTAAGACGAACCGGGTCACCGGGTTTTGGCCGGGTCGGGTCAGAGGGCTTTAAGGCTTCCGAGCTTTTGAGCGTGGCGTTGCGGAGCCGGTCCACTAAATTTGGGCCAAACACGGGTCGGGTCAGCCGAATTTTCGGATCCATACAATTCAGGGTTGGAGCTGGACCCTCCCACAAAGACGTCTGAAAAAGCCCATTTTTGAACATCCGCGAGGCACTCCGTTGTGTTGAGCCAGGCCCCATTTTCCAGACCCATCTCAGGCCCACGCGCCATTTTGCTTCGCCTAAATGAAAATGGGTTTATAGTTAAAAAAAATAGGTTATGTCGGTTTTTGGCCTTGTTTCTATGAATCGGTAAGGCCAAACCCTACTTGTTTCTAGGAATCTCCCGACGATTCTGTCTTGGTCAAGCTCTTCGACGACGAACTCCCTCCCGCCGTCCAAATTCCTAATCTTGCACAGGAAATTCGAATCCTCCTCCTGCCAGGACTCCCGAGCTTCAGCTGGTGTCCGTACTGATCAGATTCATCCATGGGAGGAAGCTGCGCCGCCGATCCTCGACACTGTCCAAATCTGGAAATTACCAACGCATAGCAATCAGACAAGTCGTGATCTCTAGAATCGAAGAAGCTATCTTCTGTGCAACTCCCATCACTTGATCGAAATTGGATAACAGAGGAACCCAGATCTTGGTTTGTGATTGTGAAGATATAAAGACCAGCTGAATCTCCCTATCGTCACCTCACTTCAATGGCGCTTCCTACCGGAAACAACCAAGCGGGCCTTCTCTCCATAAGGATGCCTCGTCGTCTCCGTCTGCCTCCGCCAGAAGGTTGAGTCGCATCTGAGGAGTAACTACACTTTAGTGACTGAGGATTTGGTTGGCATTGATTCTCACGTGCAAGAAGTGATGAGATTGTTGAATATAGACTCTGGAGGTGGGAAAATTGTTGGGATTCAAGGCGCTGGTGGCATGGGTAAAACTACTATAGCCAAAACAGTCTACGGCAATATCTGCGCAGACTTCAATCGTTGATCTTTCTTACAGGGGGATGATGTTCATGTTAAACATGCTAGTGAAGGGGTCAACATGATTAGAGAGAAGGTCTGCAAATATAAAGTCTTGGTTGTTCTTGATGATGTAGATGATAAGTTTGAACTGGATGGAAACTGCAGTTAATTAAGTGATCGCATCAGGTAACCAACTGGTGCAGATACTTTAGCTTCTAAAATAAATAAATAAATAAAAATTATAGTAATAAATGTATAATAATATAAATGGTTAATCACGTTGTAGTTTTCAATTAATTAGTACCCTATCTCCTCTGGCCGGCCAACCAGTAGTTTATTTACTCCAAGAGAGCATATAGTTATATAAATATACACTCCTCCATAGTCAATATCTATTGTTTTTTCTTATGACTGTGACAAAAATTAGTTACAGAAAAAAAAGCAAGTATATATGGAACACCATAGCCGATCGAATCGATGGACGGAGTACGAGAGAAATGCGTGCACGTCGTATAATCTTGAAGAACTCTAAAATTAAATGTGTTCAATGTAAAGTGGTGTTAATTGAGATGAATAATCTTGTTACAATCCAAAAGAAGTTAGTACCGTGTCACAACAAGACCTGGAATTTCTGGTCTAGTGATTCACCGGCGATGTGGATCTTTGGTCTTAGGTACCGCTCAAGTCTTCTCGCATTTCATGGATCTACTGTTACTGGAATTTCCGGCCATTCGTCAAGCTTTTTTGGTGGCTCGAGTGCGTTACCTAAAAGATTTTACTATTTTTTCGGATAGTGCAGAAGCAATACGACTAATCACTACCAATTCTGAAATATCCAGGTAGAACAAGTTCTTTCTGAATGTCAATCTCTATTCCGCTCTTTCCCCCCTTGTTTCACTTTTCCATATCTCCCATTAGGATAACAACACCTCCCATCTAGTGACATGCGACGCTCTACGTTATCCAGACAATTGACGACTCTTTTTACTTACTCATGCAATTTTTCTAATCTTGTAATTTTCTTATCTATTTAGTGTAACAAGACATGTTATTTTCGAATAAAAAACAAATACCGTGTCCGGGAAAACAATAATTTGTTATTTTAATCAACGATAAAACTACTGTTGTCATCACTCCATACCAGAATTGTCATTTTCTTGTTGAAAGTGAGGAAATTTAGAAATACGTAGACTACAACAAAAGGCATCTCATAATCTCTCGATATTCTAACACTAAATGTTCGTCATCTCCCTTCATTAGGAAATAACCAAAGCAAACGTATAGCAGTAATTAATATATTATGATGACGATGAAGAAGAAGCTGGACGCTCTGCTGGGGAGATCTTTCAAAACCTCGAGGTTCAAACACCTCGCAGGTTTGGTCATCGCCAGGATCTCGCACCTCGAGAAGCAACACAAGTCCCGCTGCTCCCAGGCTCGCCGCGACGTCTCTCAGCTCCTCCTCGACGGCCACCTCGAACGCGCTCTCCAACGCGTACGTATATATACAAAATCACCAATTAATTATATATCTTCGTGATCAACGGTGTGTTTGATATCTCTTGTCTTCACAAGGAGCCTCTCTAAGCTGTAAAAAAATTGCCGATCTATCAATTATTTGTAGGTTGAATATGCAATCAGGGAGCAGAACATGTTGGATTCCTATGCCATGATCGACAACTACTGCCATCTCCTCAGAGAAAGGCTCGTCGTCATCGAGACCAATTATTCCAAGTACGAAATGTTTCTTTATTCTTTTTTTTATATACGAAGAACTCTTTAAACTTTATGGACGCATAAATGATTGTACATTTCTGAATTTCGATCCCAAGATTTCCGAGAATAAAGTCTGGTGCTGCAACTACTCGATTACGATTTTTTTTTGTATTTGTACACAGGGAATGCCCAGATGAGCTGAAGGAGGCAATAGCAAGTTTGATCTTTGCGGCGGCAAGGTGTGGGGAATTGCCGGAGTTGCAAGAGATGAAGAGGCTATTCACTTGTAGATACGGCAAGGAATTCACCACTGGCGCCGCTGAAATGCGGAATAACTGTGGAGTCCACCCTAGGGTATACTATACGTAATTAATTCATCAATTAACTGCAATTACCAAGCTTCGTGATTCATCACCATTATAATTCAAACCACCAATACCACTTAATCTAAAATATTGGGTTTTAAATTTTGGATTTTAGATTTTAAATTTTGCATTCGGATTATCAAATATTTCGGCCGCAGCATAAAGTGGGTTGGGTGAAGAAAGGGTTTGTGGATGGAATGAAATGAACAATTGAGAATTCTGAAACTACCCTTCGTGCTTTTTATCCTGGAATTAATGAAATAATTTGGGCAGATTGCGAAGAAGCTGTCGACCAAGCAACCAAGCCTGGAAAGCAAAATCATTGCGCTAAAGGAAATAGCTCCAAAGTGTGAACTCATCCCGCACTTAGATGAAGTGGCCTTTTCACTCCCCAAATCACCACCTGCTAGCAGTCATAATTCTCAACATCATCACGCCATTGTGGTCGACGAGACGAACATGCACGACTCCGCTGCATCATCTGCACGGTTTGTTCGGACGCCATCGAGGAGCTACTCCGAGAGGTACCCGAACTTCGAGGCTGCAGTCCACGCTGCCTGTGAGCTGTCAGCTCAGGCCGCGGCTGCAGCCAGAGCTGCCATGGAGCTCTCCTCTAGGCCACCCACTGACGGCGGTGATTCGAGTTCGGATAGGAATAATGGTGTTAGTTCAGTATTGAAGTTACTGAGGAGGAGCAATACTACTTGTGTAGCTGCAGATGGTTTTGATGGCGCCAATGGGATATCTAGGGTTGTTGTGGCATCATCATCGGACTATGTTCCCAAGTTGTTCAAGAGAAGTTCTAGTGCCGTTACGACATTGTTCGATCTTCACCCTCCGAATATTGGAAGGTGACGATCGAGTCAGTTAGTTAGTTAGTTCATTGCGGCTCGGTCATTCATCATCATTGTATATTCTCAGAGATATTTTTGTCTTGGCCCCTCGAACCGAAGCATGTACATATCATGAATGTTAAATCTGACCGAAGCATTAGGGACCGAGATTGATGCCAAGTCCATTGGTGAACAAGCCGGTCACTTGATCACGTGATAGATATGTCTTTCGGGGATCGATATCTCTTCAGAAGTAACATGCATATGAACGAAAAGACAATTCATCTCGACATGTTCCGTACGTTTGTGGAAAATAACAAAGGCATTTTTCAAAGTCGTTGAGCAAGTAAGACATATTTATGATGACCATCTCGTGGGTTGGTCGACTGATCACATGGCACACTCTCCGTAGAATTCTACCCAGCAATGAGAGGAATTTCGTCATGGTGGCCAATTCGACAGTTTGCTTATGTATTTTTGCCATTTGTCACAAAAATTCCGAATTAGACAAAGCCACTCCCAGCGGGTATATACATTGTAGCACTCGAAAACGTTTCATCTGTTACAGGATATTGAGTGGTCAAGGGTTGAGGCGTTACTCTATATATCGAAATGTTACCCTTATAAATTAATACAATTTGGCAATCAACATCAGTACATTTCAACAAATTTGGTTAGTAAAGTCACCCGTCCAAATTGACAGGAAAATTACCAGTTAAAAAAATACGTGAAATGTTGAGGAAAAGCCAAGTCTAACACAAACACAACACATCGGAATTGACAATCAACCTTTTGAACTCTTCCCGTAGACAAAATCAAAGCCAGCCAGAAATATCCCTTTTTGTAATGTCACCACCGATGCCTAATAGCTAGACGGCCATGTTGCAATTTAGTTGTCATTAGTTCCGATGATGACAAAATTTCATCATCAAAGGTTACAACGACGAAAAATTAATTATACGGACACTCTGGCCGGTTGGACCTCAAGCCACTCGTCAAGACGATATATTGCAATTCCGGCATAATTAGAGCTAAATTACAATTTATGACGACTTAAGTGGCTATACCACATTCTGTACATCTCGGAACGGTTCTGAAAATCATGATTTTGTCTCGCTTCTACCGGAACTCACTCATGAATTTATTTATATTACTGATGGGTTCTGTTTAAATGAAGTATATAAATAATCCTGACCGTGACAAGAGAACATCACAGACATCTGAGTTCACCTATTTGCAGGTCCTTGTCTTTATAAACCTGGCCGGTTATTCATGTGGCCAGATACAGAGACCATTTCTGTTTTCTGAGTCAAAAAGTTTCTTCGTTCAGCCTTCTTTGCCCAAAGTTGGAACAGAAATGGGTAGGAAGCTGGATGCTCTTCTAGGAAGAAACTTCAGAGCATCCAAGTTCAAGGCTTTATCCACCGTTGCAATCTCAAGGATCGTCATTCTCAAAAGGCAGAGGTTTTCCAGGTTTTCCCAGGCAAAGTCTGATGTTATTGAACTCCTCAATCTTGACCAGCACGACAGAGCTCTCATTCGCGTAAGTAAACCCTTTCGCTCTTTCTTACCCCCTACTCCCGGATTTTGTTTTCTTTCTCTTAGCTTGAATTTTCTCTCTTGCTGTTGCAGGTTGAGCTTGTGGTCAAGGATCGTCTTATGCTTGATGCATTCGACATGATTCGAAGCTACTGCGAGTTGCTGAAAGAAAGTGTCTTGCTTCTCCAAAAGACCAAAGAATGCCCAGATGAGCTTAAGGAGTCAATCTCAAGCTTGATCTTTGCGTCGTCAAGGTGTGCAGAGTTCCCTGAGCTCCAAGAGATGCGCGCGGTTTTCCAAGTGCGATTCGGGAAGGAGTTTGTTGCTCGCGCCATCGAGCTGCGAAACAATTGTGCTGTGAATCCCAAGGTAGTAAAACCCAATACAGTAAAATATGTGCTATAAGAATTCACCTTGTTAAATTCTTGTGTTTTGGGGTTCAGATCATCCAGAAATTATCAGCAAGACAGCCGAGTTTAGAAAGCAGGATTGAAGTGCTGAGAAGCATTGCCTCTGAGGTTAATATCATCCTAGATTTGAAACTTCATGTTCAACCGCAGAAACCTGATGTGTCTCGAAAGCAAGAACCTGAGGAGTCAGATGCATGGTTGGAGGACAGTGCTCATAAAGCTGAGGCTGCTCAATCGCAATCTTCAGATTCAGATGAAGAGTTCTCTGAGTCGCTGAAAGCAAAAAACAAGTATAGAGATGCAGCTGCTGCTGCCAAGGAAGCTTTTCAATCAGCAGCTTATGCAGCCATGGCTGCTAGAGCTGCACTCAAGCTTTCAAGATCCGAATCCAACCATGGTGGTTCAGGACATCATGGAGGAACCATGGACAACCAAATCATTGTTTACGAGGCCTATCCGGAAGAAGAAGAAGAAAGCCACCAGCTACAGAGAGACACTCCAGCAGAGCCCGACCAACAGAAATGGGAACACAAGCATATCGGAGATGGCTTTGCTGCTACAGATGTAAATACCCTCAACTGGAATCAGCTTACAGTTTCTTCTGGAGGCAAGTAGCCAAATTGAAGAAGCAATTTTGTTGAGCAATACGTACTCGCCAATCCAAGAAGGAAAGGAAGAACACATAAATAATAAATAATACATATGAGGGTCATTAACAGTCTGAAAATTCAGGTGTTTCTACTGTGAGCAGATGATTAGCCTAGTTCTTCATTTTAAGTTGGAAACTTGGTATTAAAGGTACAAACTTTAGAACCTTTCTAGAATAATTATTGCACAAAAGTTGCAAAGTTGAAAGCTGATGAATGAAGTCGTCTAAGATTGTGTATACAAACTTACATTTGAACTGAGCATGTTGGTTTGCAAGAGAAGTCATCGCATGGACAAGGAGTAGAGCAAAACCCATATGTTGTGTGAATTTTCAGAAAAAATGAAAGAACAAGCTGACATTGAAATGGACAGGAACTGTTATACAATCTCAATTTGAGTATTTGACCCTGCAGTAAGACTAAGTATCGGCTAACAAGATTCACGACAAATTCCAGTCCATACAATGTCAAATTGGATTTTAGAGAAAAGAAAGAAACTGTAAGTGATGTGGCTGTCCTTTCTGTATAAGTAACTCACAGTGTCACTCGCCGCCTTTTTTCCCAGAGGAGTTGATGAGTTCCGTGAGCTGATTTAGGAGGACTCTCATTTGCTTGTGGCTAATCCATGGCTTGCTCTTCAGAAACACCTTAAGCTCCTCGCAGGCGTCTTGATGCGGCCAAAAATGGTAAGGCGTTAAAGGAATTGTACCATGTCTGGGTATCACTTGGTTCAACGCCACACCGATTACGTCTTCCTTCCACAGGAACTGCAACACTATCCTTGGTTTCTCCATTGGCTTCACTACTACTCTGAGTTGCTGGCAAAGTAAGAAAATTTCGCACAAAAAAAAAGCCATTAACCAAATTGAAGAAACAAAACTATGAGAAAGGAAATGAAACGCCCGGTAGTTTGTTTGTTGTTTGTTTACCTGTTTAGAAGCGGATGCGTCTATCTGGCTAGGAACAACCTGCTCAGCTGGCGATGCTGAAAGCTTGAGTTTTGGTATGGCGAGAATGGGTGTGCGTATGAGGATTGAGGAATGGAGAATTGAGAGTTTATGGGGTTTACGGAAGAGAAAGCGTAGGAATTGTGCTTGTGAGTGTTGAGGGGAAGAAGGAAGAAATTGGGATAAGGGTTTAAGAGAGGTATGCGTTGGGTTTAGCTTCACTGCCATGGATGGATATGCTGCTATAATTTGGCGTAGTTGTGCGTTTGGGTTTCTGTGTTCGTTAACCCCCAACTGCCTCCGAAGGGAGGAAGATAGAGTAAATTTTAAAAAATCTATAAAATTCGGTTTTAAATTTTAAACAATTTTAAATTTCAATAAGTTATAATAGCAAATCCGCAATAACTTAAATTTATAATGGTATGGTCCGTATTTTACGAACATCTTGATAACTTCCCTTCTGTAAAGCTACGCCAAACATCACATTGTTAGGTTCATGGATTGTGGATCCATTTCTCTTGAACATGTCACATGTATAATAACTGTTCGATATATCTATATTTTATATTCAAGATATCTCCATTTTTGAATGAGATTCTTACCGAGGATGGAATTAAGGTACAAATAATCATAACACAGCCGATAACCCTTCCAAATAAATTACGCCAAGAAATCTGCCGGTCAAATGAAATTGATCAAGACCATGCTTCAACACGGTATTTACCATCTCTCTCCAACCTCCTTATCACCGTTGCAGCCGTCTCTTTCGGCACTCCACCCTCTCTCGCCACGATCTCTTCCACAGTCGACATCACATCAGACGGCATTTTCGTCGAGGAGCCAGCTACATACACTGCACCACCACCTTCCGAAACCATCTTCCATATCATCCTTCTCTGTTCCAACATCTTGTGCTGCACGTAAACCTTCCGATCCTGGTCTCTCGAAAACGCAACGTAGAAGCCTCCGCCTCTCACTTCTGAAAGCAATCCATCGTCCGGTTCTGGGACAGCCACAAGTCCCTGTATAAGAAATCGCCGTCTTTACTTCTGCAGCCAAAGAAGAACATGATGGGAGCAGCAGCTGATGAACCGGACGATGCCTCTTGCATTGCTCTTTCTTCGAGAAATCCGCGGAAAGGTGCACAGCCGGTCCCCGGGCCGACGTGTATGAGAGGCAACGACGGAGGCGGTGGTGGAAGGCAACCTTTGTGGAACCATGCTGGAATTCTTACACCTGTAATAGCAAAAGTTTGTGAATAAGTTTTTTGGTCATCTCGGAGTTACGAAAAGAGAGAATTGAAGGTGTCTTTTTTTCTACCTTGAGACTGTCATAATTTTGATTCGAAAATATATAGTGTTAGGTTGCATGAGTCGATCGAGCCGCGTCTATCCAAGTCTCAAGCTTTGCACATTGAAGCTCAAGTCGCGATTGAACCGACTCGAGTTAACAAGGCTCGCTAACAACCTTGACGAGCTCGACTCAAACTTGAGAAATCCGATTATAGCTTCGCAAACTAACACCATGAATTAACGAAATCTGAAGCAAATAAGTAGAGAGAGAGGTTTGATTGTTACCCCTGTAAAAATAAGGGGAGTAGGACAACGGTAGAACTCAGCAGGATCATAATCATACCTATCATCATCATCATCAGTCATACTCTCTTCGAATTTTATAGTCTTCGGTTTTAGTGAAACAGAGAGTGACAATAGGAAGCGACCAAAGGAGTCGGCATTCTAGGAGCAACTGGCCAACGCGGATGTCTTCCTCCCGTCGTTAATCCAACTTACCACCTCCGCCGAATCTGAGAATATGGAAATAGTGTCCCGGCTGCAAGAGTTTGCTGCGAGAAGAGCTTGACGGGTTGCCATGAGTTCAAGGATCGATGGGTCAAAAATCAACTGGATGACATGACCAGTAGCTGACACCAGCGATCCACATCGTCGGAATTCAAGTGATTTTTCTGTTGCAACATAGTTAAACAGAAGAAGAATCTGCACTGTTTAAACCTTCATTCTTATTCATGCACCAGAAGATCTTCGGCATATTTAACTATCGTCTAAGTTCAACAAACTACTACCCAAATGGAACATGGTCTATGGTACAATTCATATTACTAACGTCTTTGAAACTTCCCACGACATAGCTCTAGTCCTCTTATGAATCAATCAAATCTAAATAGATTAACTTATTATACCAACAAAATACTAACCAATCGCTATAATCCGTAGCATTACATAAGGGCACCAAGAAGTTACTGTGACTTTCAGGTAGCCCTCTCAACTTCCTCAGTTTCCGGAGGCGACCTGCTGTCAGACTGACTCTCTGGTTCCTGATCTTTCTCGTTGGGCGATGTCGAACTATCTTCATTATCTTGATTGATGTCATTGCCCTTGTTCTCATATGTTGTTACTAATGCGGTACCTTCAGCTTCATCATACTTGTCTTTGTCGCTTTCTTCGAGCTGACCTTCACCGTCCGAGTTTTTCCTGTGAGGTGAGTCTACCGTCAGCTCTGCAGCATTGCTTTGGTTCTGTATATCCTGATGGTGTTCTACTTCAAGATCACCTGATCCTTCGTCAACAGACAGAAGATTATGGGGATTATCAACATAATCGTCGCCTGCCCGGATGATGGAACTCATTTCTGCAGTACTAGACTCATCATCACCCAATATGCCGATTTCTTCACCATTAATGCTAGATTGAGATGCTTCGCTATCGGATTCGATTTCTCTACGAGGTTCTTCGGTATCACTATTGTGTGCTTTTGATTCATCCACAGCTACGTTGCTGGAGGCAGGGATTGACTGAAACGCATCCCAGTCATCATCTTCGTCTTCATCGTCATCCTCTTCTGTGACGTCTTCGCTCGGATCATGAACAGAAGTTTCAGCAGGTACAGAAGATTTTGCAGGACTTGTTTCTGGTAGTTTCACAGGCGACGGGTGAAAGGAATCTTTTGGCAATGGTAATTTTATTTCCAGTGGGGCTACCGACTTTGACAGAGAGGCATTGTGATCCTGCGTTACTGATGCACGAATAATTCCCTATCCATGACAGTAACAAAAAAATGTCACCGTTAAATTTCATGCAGAAAGCTATTTATTTAAAGTCACGAATGGTTAAAGCCTAGTGAAACATAATTCAAGTACCTGGAGCAGCTGCCGATGTGCTACGGACATAGATAATAAGACGTCTTTAAAGTGGGCAGCGGATGAAGGAATTTGAGCAACTTGGGACACCAGCTTAACAGCTAAGCCTTTCACATCATCAAGTTCCTGTAAATTGTAGCGACACAAAATGTCAATTCTAAATCATTAATGAGGTACGTAGTCAACTCATTTCTTGAGTTGATTCGAAGCGACGCTATCTGAGTATTAACCTGAGAATAATCATCCTCCGCTGACAAAGAGACCGTAATAACAGCGCTTAGAAATAAAACCATCGAGCTTCTTTGACTTTCACTGGATGTTGAGAGAGTTTGCAGAAGCAGCAGGAATCTCAAGCAGTCGGGAAGGACGGCAACTGATCCTTTACTTAAAGGTTTCTGTCATAAAAAACATACAAGAATCACACTGACGTTAACATCTTCTAAATCAAGAAATGGTACCAATGAAGCTTTATTAAAGGAACTTTAAAAGGCAAACCTTCAACGTTGTCTGAATTATTGTAAAAATATCCCCGATAACTTCTCCGCTGAGAAGTACGAGGAATACTCTGTCATCTACATTGCTGCTCTTTTGTACGAGACTCTTCAGCACTTGTAGTCCAATTACTTGTACCTGTCCAGGCCAAAGTTCAGAGAAGATTTACGTTATGTGATAGACATTGATCCTTCTAGAGATCAGACACCAAAAACTTTCAACTGTGTGAGGGTCAAAGATTCGACATATTGTAACCTGCAGATCAGAATCACTGAGCATGATGTGGAGACAGTCGGTACAACGCCTGAAAACTGAGAGGCATATGGAATTTTTTTCTGCTACTTCTTCGACATGACAAAACTCGTAAGCTAGTTTGGCAATCAACACAGTTTGCTCAATAGAGAAACAAAGCTTCGATCGAAGTAGCTTGCGTAATTCAGAGCTCCTATCCTTCAGAAGATGCAAGCCCTTGATGCAATCCTTGGTCAGTGCACTAATAGTGTGCTGAGAGGTTCCCAGGAAAGCTCTCAGACAGTCATCCCCTTGTTTCAAAGAATCTGTTGTTACAACATAAATTAGCAAGATACTTGGAAAAAAGTCTAGGCATTTTGCAAGCAATCAATGTTTAGCTGGACTTTTAGGCTTAGAATTCATCTCCGCATGTTCTGGAAACCATGAACTTCAATTGCTTATATGATAATAAAAACATAAAAAAATTACAACATTGTACAACGAAATGAATTCCAATATCATTGCTAAGATGAGCGCTCACCTTTGACAAGGGCCTTCAGCAAGGGACTAGTTGACTTAGAAAAATCTTTGATTGTTGAAAAGTGCACCTCGCTTGTTGCTTCTCTAACACATTTGCAGCTGATTAATGTGAATGCCAACACTGTAGGCTTCAATTGACCCTGTATCTTTAAGATAAGTTTCAATGGAAGCATCTCTTAGAAACTTCATATGACGCGGTGGAAAATAAAATAAATCGGACGCCAACAATAATAAACATTAGAAGAAGCACAAGCAAGAACGAACCAAGCTAGGCAGAGCATTGACATTACAAACCTTTATGTCATGGCGACTAACAAGGGTCTTTGCTGTATTGAATATTGAAGATGCCAAGTCTTCCCAGTTTGAAGGCTCTGAAGAAACTCCAGAACTAACAACCAGAGAAGAAGATATGTTAGCCAACACATTGTCATCAAATGCTCTTGTATGAAATATTCCAAGGGAATAGAGAGTGGATTACCTTCTGAAAATGTTGAAGATGTACACCAAAATAAGTTCAATGACCAGATTAGCAATACTTTCTTCTTTAAGGAAATCTGTTGGGCAGTTCTCGATAATCTGTTAAACAAGTTGAAAGATAAACTTTAGTTTGCATATTCAGGCTCATAATCATCTAGTGTCAATTTCAGTAAAGCTAAATACCAGATTCCCATTAACAGTATATATATTGAGTTACATGTATAAAGGATTCCACATTGCAGCAAAGGTCCAGTGTGCCTAGGAGGACTACAGATACACTGTATAGCACATAGTGACTAATGTGTTGGAAAAGTAACGTTGACAAGGGTGCCTTTATCCAACATTTCGCAAAATAATGTTGTGAATGGTCAATTAGCAGAGATGTACGCATATCTGGTAGCATCAATGTAGAAATACTGTAGGTTATTCGTATTATCTAGCTGTGTTAGTTAATTACCTTTTCTATTTGTCGACAATTATATTAAGTAAATGTATAGTAGATTTCTGTGTAAGACTCCGACAAAACGAGGTACTGTAACCCTAAATTAATTATTAACAGGAATTTTACCTCATTCTTCAACTAACAAGTCAGAAAATTAACAACAGGTGTATATCCAATATCCATACATTTCGAGTATAATAGTCACATTGTCAGAGCATATATCTAATTCCTCCGTAAGGCCTAAATGACACAATAAATAGTTCCAATACCATCGCACTGTCTTTTCTAGACTAAATATGCCAGCTTCAGAAATCATGGGTAGTAATTTGAGATTTATGCTACATTAGGATCAACTTTTTTTTAACACAACTCATGGCTATAAATTTAGGTCTATAGCTTGAATTGTCTATGGATTTGTGCAATCCAAGAGTCATCTGCTAATTTTAGTTCCACCTTGAGTTAAATAGAACTTATAATACAGAGCCATCCTACTCAGAGAAGGGCATTCCATTTACTGCAGAATACCTGTGACAGAACTGATAATGCAAGACTGTTCCATGAGCTGTCCATGTAAATAGAATATGAGAAAACCTACATACAACAAAATTGTTGGAAGAGTCCTCATTAATGACTAATCATAATCAATATCCACAAGCAAGCAATGTTATCACATTGGTACTTAAATTCAGTTTTTCAAGGAGAAGACTCGGGATGCTGAATATACTTGAGCGACAGAAAACAAAATTAAGGAGACACACAAAAAGGTTTTACACCCTGCAAAATTAAACATAAAAAAAATATAATACCACCTGCAGCAATTCTTTGCAAACATCCACAGTAAGAAACCCAGCAGTGAAGAATCTGTGAGTTGAAAGAAACTGGAAAACTGGAAGAACTACTTCATGCAACTTCCAGGTCACCAAAGTTTTATCATCAACACCCGAATCAGCACCACGTGTATGTGTATCTTTTGTCAAAGTTACTGGTATTATTCTTCTACGCTGGCTAGTATGATGTCGCTGGAATAGGACAAGCAGAGCAAATCCCCAAACAAAATGATAGTCTTCCATGTTCAATTCAACCATGGTATAACCTGATATCAAGCTACTTTTCGATGCATTATCCTCATCAAAATTTGAAGGAACTGCATCCAGTGCAAGCGCTTGCAAAATTATTGGCCAAACTTCTTCCAAAATTGGCTGCAGTTGAGCTAATACCAGAGGGGATTGAATTCCATCAAAGAGATTCCACTGTGACAGGCAAGATAGTCATATGTTCCATTATCAACATTTTGCAAGGAAAGCAAATATAATTATATAAATAGACTTACACAAAACTATCTTAACTGCTGAACTTACTTTTTTCTTTATATTCAATTGTAAGCAAACGTAACTGTAATCCTTCAGCACATGGATCCAGTACTTCCCCAACATGCTTGAATTCTTGGAAAACAGTGGTAATAGAGCTAAATATTCATCTGGCACTCCACTTTGATGCCTCCTCAAAAAAGCGTAAGCATAACATTTGAGGGAGGCATGAGCAGCGAGAAGCCGTATTTTGATCTGTTTAACACAAACAGAAGTAATTATTCCAATATAACACTGTAACAAAAGAGTGCAAAAAGGCATAGCCCATGATAAACCCCTAATGGCACTGAGCCTATTTACAATGATTTACCACTAATGTTATAAAAATCTTTAAGCGTTCAGACTTTTTGGGACAGGAAAATTACAGGGTTAGTTAAGGTGGAGGATATTATTTTTCAAACATAACTAAGAGATTAGGGAGCAAAGAGGTATAATAGTAAAGTTTATTCCTGAAAGTTTGAAATGATATATGTGGAAATAAAGTAGGCAAAATCGAAGTACTACATTATGTTTCGTCATATATGTTCCGACCATAAGATCATCTAAAGAAAGGAGATTTCTCTATTTACAAAATGGCTTCACAAGGTCTTCTTTCCTGTCAAGTATGGGGATGCAGTACAACGTGATGCTGGGTCAAAGCAAACAACAAATACTCTACATGGTTTTGCTGCTAACATAAAAAGCGGTGGAGAAAGCTTCATCTTTCAGCAAAAATAGACCTATTGTCCTTTCCATTATACCATGTGACATCCAAATATTTTTTCAGTATAAAAGATAGGCCATACCTTGCATGATACCCATTCTGCAAATGAAGGATAATATATGTCTCTGAATTCATCCAGTGGTCGAGAAATTAATAAAAATATCCGTTTTACTGCAACTTGATCACCTCCTAGTATCCCACTCGTCATTATCTGGTGAGCATGTATTAGAGAATTTAGTGCGGCATAAGGCTTTTGAAACTAGTGAGCCAAAAAAAGTGAGAGCCCCAGCATGAACCTTTGTTGCCAATTGCAGACCCGCCTCCAGAAGTATAGGGCCAGAAGATGCATCTAATGCAGTACGGACAGCGGATACTAATTGTGCCTAGATATTAAAAAATAGTGATTAATGGACACTGCCCTGACATGAATATGATGATCAGCTGTGAAAGTGGGAAACAGATACCTGGTACTGTTCCAAGAGAACGTGACCTGGAAGTTCTGGATCAGAAACAGCTTCAAACTGCAGTACAGAATCAAAAGATTAGGGTATCAAATGTGCTTTCAACATAAAACTTACATTCAACAGTAGAAGTTAATATTTTACGCGGAAGTTAAAAGTGGAAGAACAGACTTTGGAAAGCTGAAAATCACGTAACAGGCATGCAATGCCAACAGAGAACACTATGATACAGTTGTTAAATTCTATTCATCCTGCAACCGCAAGACTAAGTTTGTACTGAACATGGAGTAAGTTATAAACTAATGCTACAAAATAAATGAAGTTATACACTTATACTACAAAATTATAAGTGGTCAGCATCAAAAGCATCTTCCGCTTTACTTTACCTTGTCCACAATGGTACTTAAAAGTGCCACGCCAATTGGACGCATGTTCTCAAACTGGATGGTGCTGATCTATAGTATGCAAGAAAGAAAAACAATCAGATAGATGTCTGATAATTGACGCGTATCTAAATCATTAATGAAATTCAACAGTGATTTTATCGTGCACCTGATAAGCAAGTGAAATTAGATCTTGAAGATGGAGGACAAGCCAATCCCCATTCCTTGATTCATTACCTGATCCCCTCGCCAAGGATAGGTCAAAATGAGCAGTGCTTTTTCCCACAGCATCAGGTAGACAACTCAGGCATCTAGATCAAAATGACATATTAAGGAGCAACATCAACTGATTCAGAAAGGAAGAAAACAATACATTTGGATGCAGTGCAAGAAAGGATTGAACTAAGGTTTATTTAAAAGGTTTCAAGTTGTACGTTTACCAGACCTCAGCTCATCAGACTCTTGCATCAGTATAAATCATGAATCATCAGACTCTTGCATCACTTCCTAGGACTTAGCTCATAGTCCTAGAGACTAATGATAATACCAGACCTAGCGCCAGAGAAACTAGTAAATAATAACATGGACTACCCAGAACATTCAACCAAAAAAGATTTCCCACTGAAATTCATGATGAAAAACCTAAGGACACCTACCTAAAATAGGCAAAACAGTAATGGTTAGAACATCCAGCATTACTATGATGCATATATTTTTTCTCCAAAACAAAGAACTATAGAAGAATAAATAATTAAAACGAATCCCATCTCTTTTGAAACTAAATAAGAAGAAAGATGAAATGGACAGCAGTAAAATACTCAGCAGCGAAGACTCTGGTCCGGTATCTGAGCTGCTTGACTCTCTTGTGATTTTCAGCAGAGGTTCCAGATTCATATCCAGGTACCGATGTCCCATTGGAGTTAGATACCATATCTTCATCATCCTCTCCATATTGCTTTGACTCACTGTCTAGACCACCAAGAGAATTATTTCCCACGTCATTTCTTTCTACATCGCTTGTTGCTGATGTAGCGAGAACCTGGCGGTGAGGCTTATGAATGTCAGACTACAACTAGTATGCGGTCTTCACTTCCCATCAATAAAAATGGTGATCATTCAGCGACAACTATATCAAGGGCACATGATGGTGGAAAAATATTAACCTATCCATTCCACTTTATGTTCAACGGAGGTCATTTAATACCTACTCATCTTTTTACAGTGCTATGGTTAAGCAGCTTTCTCTTCTGAAAGTTAGGATTGCCTTCATTCAAATTCATCAGTACTTGATAACTGAAATAGCTATGATGGAAGTGTGTAGATAATTATAATACATGTGTCTAGTCTAGAGAAATAAAAACATAAAACTTTCCTGTTTCTTACATAATATCAACAGATACTTTGCAACAATTATTGCAAAATTCTATTTATACTGAGATTTCAGTATAATGTATGGTGCATTGTAATTGTAGTTTTGTTACACAGGAAAGAACTTACCATTTTACGACATACTGAAATCCAGTGGGATGGCTTTGAGGGACAGGAGGAACGGAGTAATCTCATTAGAGTGCCACGTACCAGATTCCCAATCCTGAAATACAATTGATGAAAACCAAAGAGCAACGATCAGAAACCACGCTGAAAAAAATCAAGCTTTGATCGCTGAAGTGAATCTTGTATTTCCATTAATATACAGAACCACATTTCATCACATCAGCAGTGAAACAGGCACCAGGGCCGGTTGACAGTTGAGAAGGAATTCTCTATCTCAATTTGCATAATTTCTCAGTTTAGTCATGGTAATTATCTTCAATTTATGTACAACTCCTCCCTAACACCTCAGACGCAAATAACTCAAGAGTACAACTTAAACAAACAGAAAGCAAATAAAGGTACGTGGAACAGATACAACAAAATCGCAAAGAAGAAAACTAAAGCGAAGGAAAGAATCGATGTTCCTGAATCAGCTAAATTGTATAATCTAACCGCTTTTGGTGGCAGGTGACGTGAATATTAACTTACTCAGAATCAGTTTCCTCATCTAGCATGTGAAACAACGTATCTTCTATCTGTTCATCAATAACTGAAACCTGTGATAGAAGCAATCTATTCAGAATCTTATCCCTGAAGACAAAGACATGACAATCAAGGCAAGAGAGACATGCAGCAGATAGATTCGAACTCCTGAAAACTCACCGGGTCCTTTTCAATGAGATGCCTCAGGGTGGAGACAGCAACATGTCTTAAGGTTGGCTGCTTCCAGTTAAACACGTATTACAAGACAACAAAACGTAAGGGGATAAGGAACAAAATTTTAGGAGTGATCATTAAAATAGAATACCTGTCTTGAGGACAAAGTGGAGAGAAGAGTTTGCACATGAGAGTGCACCGAAACAGCTTGTGGGGCAAATAGAACAAGTTGCTGAGTGAACCGAACGCTCCTGTCAAATTAAGACAAATTCAAGCACTTATGAAACATACCAAATTATGTTTAGTTCTGTTTGTTGATCGATTTTGAAGTATAATCCATGAAGAACAAAGTTCAAAGTACAAACGTTTTAAACACCAAATAACAGTAACAGAGATAGTCTTGTTGCATACTCGAGTAGCGTTGCTGTCTCATGCCAGGAGCTTATCTCAGCAATGACAGACTGAAAACAAAAGTGGAAAAGAGTTTACATAATGGTGTCAATATGATTCATACATTTATTTAGCTTCTGATTCATCTTTTGGATGAAGAAAGTTTCTGCAGCTTTTTTCTTACAGATTCCTTATTAATTCATCCATGGCTAAGGACTGATTCCCGCTAGTCAAACGGTATTCAATTTTTCATGCACATAAAAGTACTTAAATACAAAAAAAAAAAACTAAACGGACTTAGCTAGGACAAAAATATACCTTGCAGCGTGAAAAGAAAATGCTGCCAGGGGCAAGCTCCGGGCCAAGAACAGCAACAATGGCATTTATAAGGCGGGCAACACCTTGTTGAAGGTCAACCAATCCATTTTCTTCAGATAATAGGATATCTGTAGCAAGGCCAAGTGTCGCCTGAGTGAAAAGAACCACAAAGGATATAGATTCAGCATCAGCAAGACAGCAACTAATACATTGTACATAGTTACAGCCTACTGGCACCACCAACCTCCCATACATGCACACCACCCAAAAAGCATTCATTGATTCATTCTCTAGAAGACTTGTCAAAATACACCCCAAATTTATATAAAAAAAACAATATAGTAAAGAAAAAAGTTGAAGGTCAAAATTGCAACATCCTTCACGAGTCACCACCTGGACATGAGATACATAAGAGAATCCTGCATCTTCAATGGTTAAAAGAAGTCCATGCAGTGACCAAATCTGTAAACCGGTGATGGGACTTTTGGCTAACGTCGACAATGAGGCCACTGATGCAGGCACTAAAGTAGACAGTGCCATTCCTCCTGCGCTGCAACCATGAAGCATAAATTGATACTTGAATCACGATAATGAGGACAATGTTTCTGGTCTTCATAGAGAATAGTATATTGAGAAGCCAAAGTTTTGTCTTGCACAAAAACAGACAGTAGTATATTACATATAGTTGAGTTTCAGGTCATTACATATCATTAGTATTCAAGATATTCCATAGAAAAAAGGAATGGAGATGTTCCACAGGTACATTGCATATCAGATTGAAACATGTCCAAGCGAAGGCATATAAATCAACTTGGAAAAGATAAGCCTAATTACAGAGTGGAATATTAGATATCCAGACCAACTGAAATCTGCCAATTCACCTGCGGTGGATACAACCAAGAGCGAAAGCCATTGATCCAGCATAGTTAGAGTCTGTGGCAATTGCTAGTTCGCTAAGAAGTGACCTGGTCTTTTAACATCACAAGAGCAACAGTGACAGTTTAGACTAAAGGATGAAAGCATAACTATTGTTGAAGCTTTGAGAATATTAAGGACCTGCATTGCAGATGCCTTAATCAGTACAGATCATAATATGGAACTCACCATTTTGGCAGTGAAAAGGTCATTCCCAAGGCGTGCTAAAAGACCGAGACCTTCTGCCGATGCTCTGCGCTGAGAAGCACAAATTTCCCCTTCTGCCAGAATACGCTGCATAATCACAATAATCAAATCAGCAGGCACAACAGGGCACACTTTTGATTAGAACATAAATCGAGGATTGGGATTCTACGTTAGTACCTGAAAGATGGCATGTGCTATAGTTAATATCTCAGGTCCTAACGATTGAGGACGTAGTGCAATCAAAGCCTAAAGACAACATCAAATCATCAGCATGATGCCATTGCCTTAGGGAGACTAAGCTTATGCAGATAAATGATCACCTTCAGTCCAGCAATGAGGCCCACACATATATTGCTCAAACTGGCTGCATGCCATGTCTGCTTTCTCCCAGCTTTTAGACACTGCTCGATCATTTGAAGAAGTGATAGCATTCCGTTACTTTCCTGAGATGAAATACTGAAATATTAGGAACATGACTTCCCATTTTGGTCACAAAGAACCTGTTAAGACCTACAAACAGATTATAAGAAACCTACCTGAGTGGAAAACATGAGACCAAAGCAGAGTAGCATCTGGTTGACTAACATTTTGTTAATCGTTTCGGGCTACGAAAAAATATACATAAAATTTCAGTAACTGAGAAAAGTTACAACTGTCCCTAACCCACAAGGCAGCCACGGTAATAGTGGGATACTTAAACATGAGCACATGAACGCATCTTTTATTTATACAGAACTAAAGCAACTTAGCAGTAGAATCACACAGATAATCACACCATTCATAACTGGTATGAAAAATATTTTAAACCTGTATAGAGAAACATATCTATAAAGAACTAGTTCAACCTAATAACTTGAATTGTTGAAAGAGGCTCAAAACGGGTATTGTATAATTACTTCAAAAGTACTCTCAAACGAAAGCTCATTCATTAGGGTACCACTACCAAGTGTCATACTTTTCATAACACCTGACCCACACAGGATAATAAGAAACTTGGAATGAGCTCTGACACAAACAAATACAGACACGTGTTCGTGTGAAGCACAGTTGTGTCGACTTGTCATAGATTACCATCATTACATACAGTTGTTATGTCGACCAACTAATCTCAAATTATTTTCAGGGAATACCAAATTATTAGAGGTCCTTTTACTGTGTAGAAAATCACTTGAGAAATTTGAGTTGGACCTGCAAAATAATTAATGCAAAGCAGAAAATTTTACCTGAGGAAAACTGGAGAGTTCACTTTCCCATATACAAGGGACAAGGCCATCTGCTCCACCTTGAAAAGCACGCAGTTCATCCTCCAACCCATCCCTGATGAGTGCAGAATCAAAGGATAGTTTCAGAGTAATTTATAAAGTCGTTCGCCCAGAAAATGGCTAAAAAATCTCCTAGTGTCTCAGTGGTTAGGGTACACAAAACCAGCCCTGGGTCAGGTCTATCCTTTAGGTTCTCCGTAAAAAAGCCAAGGGGACAAGGAAGAAGATTAAAAAGGAAGAGTAAAAATGTATTACAGATAAAAACGATGGCTGGTGGAGAAAGAGAAAACAATGGAAAACAAGGTACCTTGCAGGAATCCAAGGTCCCAGCCACGCATCTTTTTTGTCCAACAGTAACCTCAAGCAGGAGCTTTCCTCATATTTAGACGGATCTCTTTAGATTTACCAAAGATGAAAATACAAACGGGTGATATAAGATCCAAGGAACTTATAAGCCAACAGCATAAAAAAGTTGAACAATAACCTGAAAACTGCTTTTGTGAACTCTACCGGACAATCACCTAAATGGTATTGTACACAGTTGAATCATCCGAGTATGATCCCTCTTGAATGCCATTGGGTCGGGAAGGGTTCGATAAGCCATTAAGGTTCTAATAATGAATATGTCCATTGCTGGCTTAATCTTTGATTGGTCTTTCCTTTGTAGCACTGATATGTAAGACAGAGCGCTGATTTCACACAGCCCGAACATTAAGTGTATGAAACAAAGCACTTTAAAACAATATTTTATTAAATTTACAAACGGTGGTGAAGAATAAGGAATCCAAAATATTTAATGTTACCCATACCTACTCAGGTAAACCAAAACTGGCTGAAGCAAAATACCATTGTCAGCGCTACTGGATGTAATGAAGCATCTTACAAATGCAGCAAGTGCATCAACAGCAGCAGACCACACACTACAAAAGCACATGGAGCATAATTCAATTCAAATGACCTATGATATATAAAGCCTTAATAATACAGACAATGAAATGACGCTGTCATCGACGCAAACAGAGGTCAGATAGAAATAAACTGATCCAGGCAATTTTTGGCATGATTGCAGAAAGAAATAATCTGATTCAGGCAATATTATTAGTCCTTTACTTTTCCCAATGGCAACAAAAAATTTCACTATCAAAACTCATAAGTATCTTTCACCTCTTACGAAACTTTCAAAGAATCACCTCCCACCCCAGGAGTTGGTAGTTGTACAAGTAGTAACAAACACTCGCTACAGCAGCAAATTAGACTCACCATATCTTAGATGTCAAATCTCCACCCTGATTAGTTTCTTGTTCAGGACTTTTGCTAAAGAGAGTGGCCCATAAAGAAAGAATATCAAAGACCTGATCTTCAAGTTCCTGCATGCACAAACATAGTAACATAATGCTAGAATGCTAATCTTTGTAACAGAATGATACAGATAACAGAAGCAATTGCCGACCTCCTTTGGCATAGAAGACAAAAGTGATGACAGAAGCAACCAACCAGCCTCCTTCACAGCAGTTGCAGCAGTAGGATTCCGACTAGATTCGGTCAGCATCCTTTTGGACACTTCAAGCACAGAATTAGGCAATCTGAAGATCAGAACAATAGACTAGATTAACAGAAGGATTAAAGGATGGTCACAGTAGTGAAAATGAAACAGAAGTCTAAGGAAAACATCAGCTACGCCTGAAGTAAACTTAATAACTCCACAAATTATTCAGCAACAAATCAAAGATAAGTTATGTTCTTCCAGATGAAATATATTGAAAGAAATACTTAGTGCAGGTTGAATATTCTCCAACTCCATCACCAGGACTCTTAAACAAAACAAGTCAGGCAAGTACAAAGGACACATCGCTCATATAGATCTGGAATCTGCGCTTCAGATACAACATGATGAGAGATTGGGAGGATGTTACTCCAGTAAAAGAAGGAAAGGAGGTAATCCCAGTGAGAATGTGAGAGACATCGAAGGGAACAAGACATAAGCCTACTAAAGTCACATGCTGGTTTTATGAAATTTTAGTCAGTCAGGTCCCCGAAAAACATTTCCGATTCAGAATACAAGAATGCAGTCTCCCTCCATAGGACTGTTAACGAGGAGGCATGAGAATAAGAGGATAATCATCAACAATAATAAATTATTTTTTTTGTCATAGATATCAACAATAATAAATTCGATTGATGAAATATGTAACAAACCTACAGCAGCTAAACAAAATAAAGGTACAGAACTCCCTATACCTTGCCGGATAACCTAGAGGTAGCTTTGGAGATACAGCAACTAGAGCAGCCAAAACAGTAGCTTGTCCATGCAAAGAATCAAGCTCGGATTTAACAGTAGTTCCCTGAACTTGTATAAAATAATTGTTAAGAAGAAAAACTTGCAGAAGTGAATACCGAACAAAAATTACAGAGATTAAAAAAATAGAACTTATACCTTGCCAAATAAGATCGTTTCCCTCAAGGCACTTAATGTGGTCACCCCATAAGAAACCAAACCACCAACACATGTAGGATCAACCTCAGCCAACACACGCAACGTTAAAGCAGCCTCAACACGCACCTATTCTCAACAGAACGATTTTAGGAAGTAACTCAGCAGATGAGGAAACATGGGAGAGGATCATAATTCAGATGTGCAAACACCCTTCTAGCATAAGAACAGGTACTTACCAGTTGCAATGGGTGAGATACTGCATCGAGAACTGCATAGTCAAAAACTTCCTTAAACTCAATAGGAACCTATAGGAGGCAACAAAAAGCACCACCTTCATACATAACCACACTATTCAACATCTCCAAATCATAATTGTTGACCTCTGTAATAGTAAAGCAAAACGTGCTCTTCTCTTCTAGCCCTAGATTGACAAATTTATTGCTGTAAGCAAACCAAGGTTCTAAAGACTGGGAACCATTCTCATCCAGTAACATTATCGATCAAGAACACTTCCTCATGTCAGCCAACAGGTGGATGAAAAGACCGATTCAAACAAAATGCAACACAATAATATTTATTCCTAATATATTGCATCGTCAGATGAAGAATCATGATTAAGGAACCCATTTCAATCAGCAGCCAAGACATTTGGATGTATTTGTGAGTCTGTGATGAGGCAGGACAGGGATGGATGGACCCAACTAGAACCAAGATAGTTTGATGCATGGCTTACCTCACCCAATGTATTCAAGGTGTAAGACATGGTACGCAAAGCAGCAATTTTCATTGAAGGACTGGCACCAGAGGACCTGAGCTGTGAATCCACGACTGTAGTTAGAACCAATTCCCAGTAATTATAACATAACTAAAATCCGCTACAAACCTGTTTACCAAGGAAAACAAAGAATCCCCTCTGAGTAGGTTCTGTCATCTGATCAGTCACCCCAACTCGCAGGATATAGAGAACACATGCCTTCACAAGACCCATACATTAAATAATCAGTATCTCAGTCAGAATGCCAATTTGTTCGTTTCATACAAGAGGTATATAAACTCACTGATAGTGACCATTCAAGTTATTTGACATCTACTAACCACATATAGTCAGTTTATGGTTATCTCAGGCCTCAGGGTTATCACAAGAAACTTTATCTCAGGAAAAACCTATGAAATTTTAGTCTAATCAATCCAAGAATTCCATCTGACTAGGTTCTGTATTGTGATCAGTTACTCCAACTCACAGGATATAGAGAACACATGCCCTCCACAACACCCAGACATAACTAATCGGCATCTTACTAAGGATATCATTTTACTGCAGCATCAAATCTCAAAGGAATGTATCATCAGATTCGATAAATATGAACTGGAAAACAACATTGCTGGAAAAAATCGTCACAGGGTTTATAAATATACCAATGCATGGGCATCAACTGAACCATCTGTGCGAAGCATTTCCATAACCTGCACGCCATAGTTCTGGAGATCGGTATCTGGATACAAATACTTTAAACGTAACACCTGTAAGGGCAGGAAACATGTCATAATCATAGAGTATAGGTCCTTTCATAGGCAGTTTATCTGTTAAGTACAAAACAGTAAGACTTCGCATCAGGGGAAACTGATATTACTAATCATATTCATGGTTGACTTCCCATTACTTCCACACACAAAAATTGCAAGACTCAAGCAGTTATCACATAGTCGACTAAATATTCAAGCAAAGTGCAAAGGGTCGCCTTTCCGACCATTCTGATTAGTGATCTACGGAGAGGAATGTGGGTAATGAACAAACGGAATTTGCAACTAACAGAGAGCCACGTCAGAGAAGCAGAATATTTACAAAAGAGCAACAAACAAGTACCCAATGGAGATGGAAAAAACAAGGAGTTGTAGAGAATGACTGATAAAAGACTCAGGATACCCGGAAAATATTATACCTGAAGAAAGGATACCCATGACAATGTGACGCCAATTCGTACATCCTTCAATCGAGCACCACCAGCTGCACATTGAAATGGTTGCTATAGTTAATAGAATGCGTAGGAACCTTGTTTACCCCGCCCCTTAACATATTCTATCCTTTTCCACTGTTTACAACATATAAAGAAAGCTTCTTCCAAAAATGAGCATACAAGTTACAGAACGAAAAAGTTCTTTATTAAAAGTATTCAGATAACAAAAGGCTGCTATAACGTACTAAATCAAATTCAATCAATAGCATGCTGAAAGAAAAGAAATAAATACGTAGGATTCAGTAAATACCTTTTGTGAAGGGCAAAGCCAAATGCCTGTGTAGACATCCTTCTAATTTCTTTGGAGAGGGGAAAGGACCTCTTCCCTTGGGTTGAACCTAGTAGACAACATGTGAGAAGGTCAGTGATGAGACCTGAACTTGGAAACTGAATTAGTAAATTGATATACCTATATACCTGTGCTTCTGGAGTCATTCCAAGAGCAAGAAGGGAGCCCAAAGCATCAGCAAATGAGTCTCTGACGGATGAAATAGGATCCTCAAGAGCCTATAAAATGCAATAAGCCATGGCTTCTTGTTTTATCCTTCTATTAATAGATAGACTGATCTAGCAAAAAAAAAACAGGACAGAAAAAAGTAAATGGCCCAGAAGACTTGCCCTGCCACAATAAGACGCCAAACTCTCAAGTTCTGCAGCTCCTAAGCCAGGTCCTCCAACACTGGCAAAAGCCTTCAGGCAGCGAGCAGCAGCTATTCTAACTATAGGAGACTTATCCACAACACCAATGCGTGTGATAATGCGGTATGCTTCAGTGTATGCTGAAGACATTGCACTACCACCAGATCCTTCCAAAGCTTTTTGAAGCATAAGCAGAGCCTCTTGTCTCACAAACTCCTGAAATTTCAAGTGTTGAAATACATCAAATGAAAAAAACAAAACCAATTGAAATTTCAAGCTTCATGTTGGTGGTTCCATCAATCTCTCCTAGGACTTGACTCTTGAGACAGAGAAACTGAAACAGATTGTTTAATTTTGGTCAAAGAAACTGCAAGCAAATTCAAAATAAGGTGGGATAAGTCTCAAATATGTCTTAAAACGCGTTACAGACATCAAAAGGTTGTATCATTTTGGATCTTCTCTTCCTATCGCATGCCACATCCACGCAAAAAAAATGCACACAGTAATAGATGTATCAAGTATGAGCAACAGACCAGTTGAACCTACCTCATTAAACTTCATTAGTTTAGTTGCAATCGATGTTGTTTCAAGGACACCTGATGTGATTTTTCTTCCAAAACGCCGATATAGTTCTCCCAAGCATTGTGCAGCACCTGCAAGTATTCATAAAAAAATACAGGAAAGATAAACTAGCAGATTTCAGTAAAAAATAATTAACTGGAACCTAATAACAGTTTAAATTTTTTGAATTGTTCTCGTCATCATCTTAACAAGCCAAGCAGTAATGCTCCAAGCTTAGATTCTGTTGAATCAACCTAAATCCTAATCTAGATTCAATTTCCTAAATCTATTCTGCTGTCAGTGCACCAAATAATTACACGCTTTTGAGATTAATTATTAATCAGCAAACAACTAGCACCGTATATATGAGCAAAAGAATGACTGTATCGACAAACCAGCAACTTTCTGAGGCTCGTTCTTCTTCCCATCAGCAAGAAACCCTTGCAGAGTACTTGCTCTCGAGTATATCGAAATACTATCTCCTTTCGATATTATATTCGCCATTGCTACTGATGCCAAATGCCGAACAGGTCGCCTTGCTCCGAGAGCAAGTAATGCATACAGTGCATCCTCACATTTCCTTTGCCATAAAAGAATAGATTCCTGAAATCAACAGTTTCCCATCACCATCAACTGTTGAAGCTGTTGCCACAAACACATCAACTTGGATCGAATTATTGCGAAATTCTGCCTCAAGCTGGAATTGAAATTAATCTATACTAGGATAAATCGCCTAAACCTCTCTACCAGGGACAGAGAAGACGAAATCACATCCAATATAATAAAAATAACGTCCGGCAAAGATAGTTGAAGAGCAATATGGAGTGGGCACGGCCATTCATTTCTTTGAATAGCAGGGAATTCGCATTTTCTATGGCGGAAAAGGCAGAGCACCTGTGGCTCTTCTTCTATGGCGGAAATGAGATCAGAGAGCAGATCGAAGCAAAGGAGAGGATCTGGAAGTTTCTGAGATGCCGAAGCCACCAGGGACTCCATCTGAGCCACTAACACACCGAAGCGGGAGAGTGGTATGCTCTCCCTCACATAACTCTTCGCCATTGAAGAGCTGCTGCACTATGATGAAGAAACCGTTAAACTTGCCGGGACTCTGAAGTCTCAACTGTGAGCTGAAGTGCGTCGTCCAGTTCTCGATTAAAGAAGATGCAGAATGCCAATTCAAAATTTTAGTCCTCCAATAACTATCAAATACAGAATCGGTCACTTAACGTTGATGCTGGTAATAGTCTAATAGACCAGCCAGCCCATTAACTCTAAATTTTAACTACATGGTGACTTAAGTTTGAAGTAGTTAACATAGCAGTCGCCTCGACTAACGACATCCACATTGCCGTCCAGACCATCCAATCAGCATAGGGTTAATAACTTTAATGGTCACTAAATTTTGAACTTTTCACTCACTGGTCAGTTAACATCAAAGATTTCCAGAGCAGTGACATAACTATCAACTCTTAATCCATCGGGCACCTTCGGGTACGGACATCCAATTCCCCATCAAAAAATCATGCTAGAGGCTGAACTCTCTAAACGGGTGACGAACCCTATTTAATTTAGTAGACGATCTACCAGCGCAATGATCACACCCATAGATCGATGTTCGGGAATGATGTTTTTTAATCAGTCCTTTCGCCTGTTTGACTTTCGACGGTTCCCAATATTAGGTGAAAATAGATCGATGTTCGGAAATGATGTTTATTTGTAGTAATAATTCTAGATGCATACGAATCAATGCAAGTCAAATGCCGCCGGCCTGGATGGCTTTTCCGGCACACACAAAGGTAAGAAAAGATTTGGTGCTGATTCGAATATGTAGTTTTGTGCCTTTCATTAAGTAGATGCCTGGAGTCCCCCCAACGACATGTCAAAAGGCCATGCATGCATCCTTCTTTTAGCTTAATTCAACACGTAATCCATATATACAAAGCTTCAGAAACACTTTGTTCGTTGACCCATGCAATTTGAAGAGATTGAGGAGATCGATGGCGTTGAATTTGAATCCAACGGTTGAAGTGTTGAGTACGGTCAAAAGAAGAAGAAGAGGGCAATTTGATGCAAGAATATTTGGAGGAGAAAAGATGGAAAGGTGGGGGGGGGGGGGGGGGGGGGGGGGGGGCGGCCACCACTAGCTAGTTAGAGCGCTTTCAGCCTTTCATGCATTGCGTACTGTGTATGTTTATGCTGGTCATGGATGCACGAGGGGGTGCGGATCTTCCGATTCTTGTAACAAATATGGAAGTCTTGGCCATCCGCCACGCGTTGATTGAAGCATCTTACGGTCCTACGGTCGCCTCCGTAATCCATACAGATTCGGCAGAAGGCGGCAAGATTGATTTGTTCGACCTCACCAGACATTCGTATGGGTCAACTCCTTCAAGAATGTCGTTCTTTGTTTACTGTTTCACCATTTGTTTACATCAAATTTGTTCGTTATCAGGATAATAGCATCGCCTATTTTGTAACACATGAAGCTTTTTACCGATCCTGATTCGTTTGAGCGATTATTGAATTTACGTTACTGTTTTGTATGGACTCTTTTCTATCTTTTGTGTATCTCAACAGACGCCTTGGACAAAACAAATGGATTATTGTTGTGAGGGATATGGTGTGAATGTGGGATCCATAGGCGGAACTAGGATGGCCGGGGAGTCCCGGTTCGCCCAAGTTACGGTTTGGATCATTTATTCTGGGTGTATATTTATAATTTTTACGAGTTCGACTTAATTCTTGATTGTGTCAGAACTAGAGGGAGTCAATGAGAATCTCGACTATCTTATTTTTTGGTCTCGAGTATTTTAACAATATTTTGATGATTTCATAACTCGATCAGTTAATAGTATTTGAAGTTCTGCTAATTATATTTGTTTAGACTAAGTAATAATGATCATAAATTTAGTTCAAAACATTAAAATATAGGATAAAAAACTCACCGGTGGCACATGTATTATATTTTCAACTAAAAGCAGTACAATGAATTTGTTTTTATTTTAAATTAGTATTATGATTAATTCGTCAATTAGTTACTCGATAGGCATACAAATTTTTGGTTCAAGTTAGTCGGACTTTGGGTTTGAGCACTAGCGGATCCAAGATCGAAAATGCAAACTGAGTCGGATTTGAACCGAAATCTATATGTATCAAGTAACCAAATTTATGAGTATATTTTTTTAACGTAATACTAAGTTAAAATATACAAAAAGACATTTATTGTGCCATTTTCGTTAAAGCAAGTTGTCCTTAAAATATAAAATGTGCCACCGACGATTTTTTTTTTCTAAGTTAATAAATGCAAGTACGGGGTGAAATTATCATTAATATGTATTGAGTATTGAGGCGAAACAACAAAACACTAAGTCGGATATAAAACTGTCCTCAGCCGAACTCGAAAAAATCATAAATATTTATATACATAAATTTACGACTTAAAACCGAAATTACTTTGAAACATAGCTCTCGGTGCTCCCCTGTATCCGCCCCCTGGGCTTGAGGATTTTGAGGGTTTACAGAGATATGCAGGCGAAAACGAAGATTTTTGTGAGCTGAGTTCAAAGGAACAAAATCTCCCAGGATTTGTTCTCCGTATATCTGACCTGCCATTTCCAGATTCCATAATGATAAAACTGATCATAACTAACCGGCCAATCCAAGAACAATTTCCATATATGCCTATTGAGCGGTAATTAAGTTGATGGTTGACAACCATTTACTCATATTAATCCGAGAGCCATAGACGACTTATGAGTTATCTCGAAAATGTTATTGATCCGAGAGCTTTTTTTTCAGATCAATTCGACAGCCAATTCAACGATTCAAAATTATTTTCGCCAATTTCAATTTGACGGTTGGAATTTTATCAGAGGTATAACGAGAAATTTTAAATATTCTCTCTTTCTTCTCTCTACTTTTCTCACGTAAACTGAATATAATAATGACATAACAATGATGTAATAATGATGTAACGTGGATATAACAATTTACATATGAAGCCGACATAATGAGTCTATTAAAAAGACATAATAAAAATGTATAACAGACTCGTAAAGTGTATATATCACCGACATACAAGAGTGGTAAACTGGACATAACGATGATGACTTTAACTACTCGTAAGGTGGACGTAACAACGACATAACAAGCCTGTAAAATGACCGTATTAGCTACATAACATGTTCGTACAACGACCAAACTCATGTGATTTTTTTTCAATATTTTTGTTACAAAACTACCACATTTAAGTCAATTTGTTTGATTCATTTTCAAATTGTTAAATGAAATTTGGATCTGATCCAACGACCCAAAATCTATCGGATCAATCCGAGAGAAAGGGCTCTCAGGATCGACAGCCGCGTTGCAGTATCTCACTCTCTCTGTATATAAAGCACAACTGGTACACATCATGAACCAAATCAAACAACACACTCATGGCTTCCGTCTCATACGACCCAAGGTTCAACCAGCTGATCCACCCACACCACAGCAGCATAATCAAAGACGAAATCCAAGGCTTACTCAAAGTGCACAAAGACGGCCGGGTCGAAAGGCTTCCCGTCGTCCCTACCGTGCCTTGCACGTCATCAGAAGCCGGCTTCGGAGTGACATCCGCGGATGCCGTGATCCATAAGTTTTCCAACTTGTGGTGTCGTATATATGTTCCAGGTAGTGGTGGTGATCATAAGCTTCCGGTGGTTGTGTACTTCCATGGAGGCGGGTTTTGTGTCGGGTCAGCTGCTTGGAGCTGTTACCACGGGTTTCTATCGAGGCTTGCAGCAAGAGCAGGATGCGTCGTCTTCTCCGTCGATTATCGACTTTCGCCTGAGCACCGGCTTCCTGCCGCCTACGACGATGGCCTCAAAGCTCTTTCTTGGATCCTAAGGTATATATATATGTCAATTCTCTATCTCTATATTTATAGTGATCACTACGTACGTATCGTGTAGTATCGTATACGTTCCATGGACATTTCTATGAGTAAACAGACTTTTAATATTATTTTGGTTGAGGATATGTCGACTCCAAAATGATAGACTGGGTGATTTGAAAAGTAATGGTATGCTCTAGTGACCGCGACGAGACTGTTCTCTTTAAATGGGAGATAAAACTTTTAGTGACCATTTTTATTCAATAAAAGGTAATATTTAGTGACCATTTTGTGCTATTAGCTACTGTTCTATGTGTTCTATAGACAGTTTTGCAGTCCCTAAAACTGCAATCATCTATGATGATTATCTATTATTTTTACATAAATATTCTAATATCAAAACAAAAATTGAAGATCGAGTGTGATTTTATTATACTATTGTAATTCAATAGCTCAAATAAACTCATTTTAGTGTAATTATTAATGATTTGAATGTTTGATTCACAAAATTAAGATATATAGCATATACTATGAAGGGTATATAATACCAAAAATGCTCGGCCCATCAAAGGGAGGTGACAATTCGAATTTGGATATAGTATTTTTGATGATCAATCGTATTTTTCAGTTCAATGTAGTAATTAAGAGGTGTAGAAATGTACGTAGTATAGCTGAGATTGTTAGGCAACCATGTTCCTTGGCTACACATTTTTTAAAAGATGGTCTCTTTGATAGCGGGAATAGAAAATAATTTAATGTATCGTATCAAATTGTATGAAATTTAAAATACATATTGAGTGACATATTAAAAGTGCACAACATCAATGGTTAATATATATTATAGGATAATTAATTAACATTTCCTTTTGTTTTCAACAAGTGAGGAGAACCGTTCTTCTCAATGGTGGAGTAGGAGATGCAACTTGACAAGCGGCGGCGTGTACCTCGCCGGCGACAGTGCAGGAGCAAACATTGCTTACAACGTAGCCACAACTCTAGCCACCACCTCCAAGTTCAACAATGTGGTCAAGGGCATGATCTTAATCCAACCGTTCTTTGGCGGAGAGGCAAGGACTCCATCCGAGATCAAAAGCATGCCTTATAACTCATCATCGCCACTTACTCTCTCTGCCTCCGACACCTATTGGAGGCTGTCTCTTCCTTTCGGCGCCAACCGTGATCATCCTTTCTGCAACCCTTTACGTGCTAATTATAAGCTGCTGCAGCAGCAGCTCCCGCAGGCGATGGTTTGCGTGTCGGAGATGGATATTCTGAGGGATAGGAACTTGGAGCTCTGCAATTTCATGAGGAGATCTGGGAATAAGGAAGTTGAGATGATGGTTTATGGAGGAGTTGGGCATGCTTTTCAGATTCTAGACCGTTCTGGTGCCTCTCAGATCAGAGTCCAGGAGATGATTTCGCATATCACGACTTTCATTCATCAATGACATTTCCACAAACATAATTACTTGATAACGGAAGAATAGTGAGACGTTACAATCGCAAATGCAAGATTTCGCACGTTCAGTCAATGGCATAGTCCCACGCTACTAGCTTATGTTTGATCACCATCAGATGCTAAAATGAACTCAGCTTTTACTTCACAGTGTCGCTGGCTTTTTTCCACCTTGCTGCTGTTGGAGGTTGTACTCTTTCTTCATCTCTTCCAACACAGTATCATTTGTGCTGTGCAGAGTAAACATAACAAATACGATTAGAACACCAAAAACCAACGTTTTACAAACCAAATGCCAACACTTCTCATTCGAGCTAGATTCAGCAAGTATTAAAAATTTGACATTTGGACAATGAAATTATAGATGATGCTCAAAACCATTTCTTAGGATTAAAAAGCTTCAGGAGGAGAGAAAGCATGGGCACTGAAGCAGAAACAGATTAAGCCAACGGAAGATTATTGTGGAGAGATGTCAGAGACCCTTTAACTAACTCGTTACGAAACAACCAATCAATAGGAGGTACAATTCAAAATGATATGATCTCGGATTCCATATCACAATTTCAGAAATACAAGGAAAACGGTGCACAAAATCGAGGATATCAAGGTCTTCAAACAAGAAAAACGAGGCAAGGCCACAATAACAGATATAGACGTTTACCTTTCCAAGGTACCGTATGTCTAAAAGCTAGAGTAGGGCCTTCTTCAAAGCTCAAGCTTACTCAGAAGAATGCACACAGTAAGGTAAATAACTCTTTCTCCTGATCATTATTCACAGTGGTTAACAAGGGCTGATCATGCTGTTTTGCAAGGACTATACATCCATCATTATACCTTCATTCAAAAAGCTAACTAATTTCCGTTTCTTATCCCATCATGTTAACAAGAGAAATCAAACATATTCTTACTTTGGATATGTATTGTACATCATTAGTTGCCTTGTTTCCTTACCACAGTACTAATTCTAATAAATAACCCAATTCGAGTGTACACTTGAATAGTATAATGAATTTCCCACTATGGTTTGCACCAGGTACTATGAATGCAATCATGTCCTACCTGGACCTAATCCTCTCAAGTCTTATCATAACTTTATTACCTGGACCTAATCCTCTCATGCCTGGAAGCAGCCATCTAAGGTTCAATATTCCAATCTTCCCTAATTAACAAACTTAAAAAGGGACTTCAGCAAACAGATTTAGAAACTTCGATACATTTCCCAACCGTGTTCATGATCCCTGTATGCCGACACCAAATGAGTATTTCCAGTTCATTATCCTGTATGCTGATGCCAAATGAGTATTCCACTAATAAACAACTGAAAGCACAGCGAAGGCTAACCAAGTTCGCCCAGCATCATAAAAATCTGCGACTTTATGGATCAATTATGAATCAATCGCCATTATATAAACACGTACCCCTAAACTGGAAGAAGGTGAAAGACAAATCGAATCAATGCATGCTGATGCCAAATGAGTATTCCACTAATAAACAACTGAAAGCACAGCGAAGGCTAACCAAGTTCGCCCAGCATCATAAAAATCTGCGACTTTATGGATCAATTATGAATCAATCGCCATTATATAAACACGTACCCCTAAACTGGAAGAAGGTGAAAGACAAATCGAATCAATGCATGAGTACCGTGAAACTTACAACTGATGCAGGCAGGAATTCAGCTCCTTGGCTTGTTTCCGACACTGCCACACAACAGAAAGTGTTCTTCCGGTAGCACATTGTGCGTACTGTGAAGCGAGATGTTCACATTCTTTCAGTGCCTTGTGCTTCATTTTACTGATCAAAGCTGCAAAACGTCAAGATTCAGAGACACAAGCAATCTGAACGATCTATATGAGCAAAAGAAATCATAGCCATCCATAAGTTCCGATATCAATCTGGATGTACAGAACCCGTTGCGACTGCGAAAGGAGGGGGGGGGGGGGGGATTTTACTAGGGTTTAAGGACGGGGGACAGATAGCAAATACCTTCCTCGACCTTCTTCTTTACGTGATTCTCACGAGCTTCCTGAAGGTAACCCATTTTCGACTATCCGATGAGCTTCGCTTCACCAAGATCCGCGATTATGCAGCAGTAGCAATTGCCGTTGCAGTCTTGAGAGAAACTGCAACAGTCAATCAAGGCCTGTAAGTAAAACAGAAAAGGGTAGTTAGCTATCACTAGTACCTTAGGTTTTCCTTTTGTACAAAAACGTTCTTTTCTTATCCAAATCAACAAAACCATTCCACATCCATCCTACGGTTACTTTTTTGCCGCTATTCCGTTAATTTTGCTTTGTCTCATAGCTTGCTCATTCACACAAATTGGACAATCGATTTTAATAATTTTGTAGGTTTAATTTTTTTTACAAATGTTTTATGATAGTGTTTTTAATCATTTTGGTCCGAGTGTCCGAGTGGTAATTTATCACTAACGCCGTTCACGATTTTCATCAATTTTTTTCCGCTTTGCCAACGTGAGTCGGCCACAAACCTTGGTTAGAAACCAAACCGAAATCGTGTTTTTAGAGTAACGGAGCGTTTGATTTATATACGGTCGATGACGGAGGCGGCTATTTTCTGAGACCCAGAAATACCTAAATCCCACCCAGCCCAACACTCTTCACTTCTCCCTCCCTCTCGTTCTTTACTCTCTTCGCATCGCAGAAGCCGGAAAGAATGTCTCTCCGAGTATTGAACCCTAATGCCGAGGTTCTCAACAAATCGGCGGCACTTCACATGAACATCAATGCCGCCAAGGGTTTGCAGGACGTTCTCAAGTCTAATCTCGGCCCTAAAGGCACCATCAAGATGTAAAACAATAGCTCCTTCTCCCCCTTCCTTGTTTCCCCATTCTATGCTTCCTCCTTTTTGTACTTGTTCTGATTCGTCTAGTTTTCCTCCTTTCAGGCTTGTTGGCGGAGCTGGAGATATTAAGCTCACTAAGGACGGCAACACTCTGTTAAAAGAAATGGTGACTTCTTACTCTCTTTTGCGCAGCTTCAGAGAGTTTAGCATAGTACTGTAATGGGAGATCTTTTGATCCGTATGCTGTTTATCATCTTACTCACATGGTTCCTTCCTTTTAGGTCATTTTATTGTTTTATTCATTTCCTAGGTTTTGGATTTTGCATTTCGATCTCTCTGCTGCACTGCTACTGATTTCTTTCTGTCGTTTTGCAAAAATGGATTTAGTTTGAACTTCTATCTTTGTTGCTTTTATGATGTCCTTGATACTTAATTAGATTCGAGCTGGAGGGTTCTAGGTTTTCTTTTATAATGATGGTGTTTTGTAGTGCATAGAGCATCCAGAGTGTTGAACTGATGCGTTGGCTTGTTCTGTCGAATGGCTGTAGCAAATTCAAAATCCAACAGCAATTATGATTGCAAGGACTGCTGTTGCTCAAGATGACATTAGCGGTGATGGTACAACGTCTACTGTGATCTTCATCGGGGAGCTAATGAAACAGTCTGAACGCTACATTGATGAAGGTTGGTGATACCAACATGCTTTCTCTGGATTCTGATTTCCTGAACTTTTTTGGTTGTGGCAAATGGAATCATTTTATTGAAGTGCTTGTTTCTTTCTCCTCGGTCTGTGATAACTTCTCATCTGCTTATTTTTTGCTGTTTAATCTAGTCCGTTTTTATTTCCTTGGGATTTTAGAAACTGCCGTCTCTTTTGTGTTGTTAGTCTATGATTTCATTGGGAGACACACAAATAGCAATTGCCACCCATATACACTTCCTACCTTAGATACCCTGATTACTGCATGTATACAGGAATGCATCCACGGGTTTTGGTTGATGGCTTTGAAATCGCTAAAAGGGCAACTCTCCAGTTTCTTGAAAAATTTAAGACTCCTGTTGTAATTGGCAATGAACCTGACCGGGAGATTCTAAAGATGGTTGCAAGAACAACAGTGAGAACTAAGGTATACTGTTTCTTTGTAAGCAGTTGTAATTTCTTCCCAATCATCCCGTTATATGGATTTCTTGTAGTCATACTAATGGTTTGTTTATTCTCATTCAGCTGTATGAATCATTGGCTGATCAGTTGACCGACATAGTTGTCAATGCGGTAACTTACTTGTGGCTTGTTGATTTTTCATATTTAAGGACTATAGCTTGTCCTTTGTCACATTGGGATTGAGACAGCAACTTGGTTTGACTGACAGGTTCTCTGCATACGAAAACCTGAAGAATCTATTGATCTCTTCATGGTGGAGATTATGCACATGCGTCATAAGTTTGATGTTGATACACGTCTGGTAGGTTTCTTTTCTATTTTACGAGTTTAAACCTAACTACTGTTAGATGTTTGTACACAGTTCATGGTTCATTTTATGACATAGCCATACTGTTAAGCATGTCAAACGTTTCATTGTTACCATTCTGTATTTCTCAAGGTAGTTTGTTCCTTGTATGGCGGTCTTCTGTCTTGTAATTGGTCATTTTTCCTTGGTTTACGCTTCCGCAACTTACCCCTTCATGTAAAGCTCATGATCTGCATCGTCGAATAACTTCTGTTATCTTCTAGGTTGAAGGCCTCGTCCTTGATCATGGTTCCAGACATCCGGATATGAAGCGACGGGCCGAGAACTGTTTCATCTTGACGTGCAATGTGTCTCTGGAATACGATAAGAGGTACTGTTTCCTTTGTTCATAAGCTAGTTTTTAGGATTACTAGTTGAGTGAAGCTATGGTCTACTTTTTTAGGATTGGTGGTATCTCATTTGAGACTGATTATTTGACACCCTACCTTCATGGCTGCCTCGAAAAAAAACCAGCGAGATAAATGCAGGATTTTTCTACTCAAATGCCGAGCAGAGGGAGGCTATGGTTGCTGCTGAAAGGCGTCAAGTTGATGAAAGAGTGAAGAAGATTATTGAACTGAAGGATAAGGTTTTGCATCTTAAGCTTGTTTTCGCTTCTTGGTTCTTGAGGTTTCTGATATCACTAACACTGTTTGGCAACTTGCAGCTCTGCTCGGGTAATGATACGAACTTTGTTGTTATTAATCAAAAGGGCATTGACCCTCCATCGCTGGATCTTCTGGCACGAGCTGGGGTATGCTATCATTATTTTCTTTCTAAACCAGCTTTACTTTGGCCTATAGTTAAGAAGTATAGTTCAATGACTTGATTGACTAGTACTCTATCTATCTATCCACAATATACTTCTCTTCCATCTCCTGCCATGTAACTTAATTGGTGCATGATACTGACTCTGATTTTCACAGATTATTGCCCTTCGAAGAGCAAAGCGTAGGAATATGGAGCGTCTTGTATTGGCTTGTGGTGGAGAGGCTGTTAATTCTGTCGATGATCTGACTCCTGATTGCCTAGGATGGGCTGGTTTGGTTTATGAGCACATCCTTGGTGAAGAAAAGTATACTTTCGTCGAACAAGTAAAAAATCCTCATTCTTGTACCATCTTGATCAAAGGTATTTCAACACATTTTGTGACTCATCCTTGTCAACTTCAATCTTTCTATCTCAGATCTGTGTTTTCTTCCACGTAATCTCAATCTTGCTCCATAACATTTTAGGACCCAATGACCACACAATTGCCCAAATCAAGGATGCCGTCCGAGACGGGCTGAGATCAGTTAAAAATACCATTGAGGATGAAGCTGTTGTACTTGTAAGTTGTACGGATGTATTTTGTTATTGTGCTGACAGTTTTATTTTATAGAGCTAAAAATTGTTTAGATTCCAGTTTTAGTCTCTCCCTGTACTTATCTAATTGCCTGCCAGCATCTTCATTGCCCTGCAAGGTATATTTTGTCTCATCGTAATCAAGCATTAATCCAGAACTTGTGCTTTCTAGATTTATTATTATGTTAAAGTGTGCTCTGCCTGCCTGCAATATTGCATCTTCATTTCTTTCAAGCGATGTTAAATTATGCATCAAAGTCATGCACTAGAGTCACTGTTTGATTTACCATCTAAGACTTTCAATGGCTGATTTGTTGATGCCTACAACTTTCTGATGTAGTTTCCCCCCCCTCTTGTGTAGGGAGCTGGAGCTTTTGAGCTTGCGGCCAGAAAATACTTGCTCAGCGAAGTGAAGAAAACTGTTAAAGGGGTACTAGTCTTTACTTTTCTTACGTATCATTCCACCTTTTTATTATCCCCTCAGTTCTGACTTTTGCTGCTTGTGTTGTCGCAGCGTGCCCAGCTTGGTGTTGAAGCTTTTGCTGATGCCCTACTTGTGATACCAAAAACTCTGGCTGAGAACTCTGGACTCGACACCCAGGACGAGATAGTTGCTCTTACGGTATATATTTGATTCGTTAAAATTTTCCTTTATTCTCTTTCCACGTGAAGGGAGAATATACATGGAAATCGACTCTAATGTATACATCTTACACAGGGAGAACACGATAGGGACAACATTGTGGGAATGAACCTCCAGACAGGAGGCCCTCTGGATCCCCAAATGGATGGTATATTTGATAACTACTCAGTTAAACGGCAGCTTATTAACTCTGGGTACGCCTGAATTTCTTTCTTGGCCATTGCTTATACTTCCAGTTGCTGTATTTCTAATCGGTTCTTATCTACATCCGTGCTTCAAATTTGCAGACCTGTGATCGCATCCCAGCTCTTGTTGGTTGACGAAGTTATTCGTGCTGGGCGTAACATGAGAAAGCCAACCTAGTTACTCGGCGAACGGGTTTCCCCCATTGCCGGGTTTCTGTTTTTTTCAGGCCTTTGTATTTCGGGCCCTTTATGTGATGTAGGAGTAGGAGAGTTGTGTTTTGCAGTATTGTGTACCATCTACATCTGTGTCGCGAGAGGATATCGTGAAATTTTGTTCCAAGATGCTGACTCTTATAATCAGTATTTGCAATGTTTCTTCCGTTTGAAACATTTGCCAACCACCTTAAACAGTTTTTAATGTTGTGGTTTTGTTTGCCCTCAATCTTCGTTTGTTTACTGTCACTTGTTTTTGGTCCGGAGCCGATGATTTCTGCACTTGGAAGTGTTCGGATGGACCAATCTTACCCTACGGTCAGAGACATGATCACTAACGAAGGACCGTACTTACTCTTGAAGAAAGTCATTACAAATATACCGGCATCGCCCGAGCAATAGACTCCGTTTAGCTGGATCGTACTCTAGATTTCGGAATACATGCTTCTACGATTTGCCATTCCCTCGACTGACATTCAAACTTAAGGAGAACCAGTTCGCGAGTGAGATCCATTTTTGGAGGACCTTTCTTTTTGTGTCTCAAAGGACGGTCGCACTTTTGGACGTGGTGGTCCTTTTTTAAAATTTTGAATCCTTACAGGGACAGATTCGTAATTTGATTTTTCTTTGTTTTCGTTTCTCCCAAAGGCCAAAGCCCACCCCACCACTCTCTTGTTCCATGATTCCGTGTGCTGTGGGCGTTGACCGTCAAAACCAATCTCCGCCCACCCACCACCTGTCGGCTTCTCATTGGGCCCATCCCTTTCCTTTTTGGTCTTTCTCTCTCCTCCCCTCCCCACCTCACCCCACCCCTTGTTTCTATTATTTATTCAGCCTTTCTCACCATTTGCGATTCTCTCTTCCACTCTATTTCCTCTCTTCAATCTTCATCTCCGCCTCTTCCTTTCTTATTGGTAAGCCCTAATCCTTCCCTTCATATTCAAACTTTGTTCGTTGATTGGCTCCTTTTCCTTTCCTGCTTAATCTCTTGTCAGATCTTTGCTTCGTGTTCTGTTTTTTTTTCAATTAATTTCGATTCGCTTTTCTTTATCAGATCTGAACTGTATTTACGTTGATTGTTCATCCCTGATCAGAGGTTTTGTATGTTTTCTCATCTATCTGATTGCTTGTCGGTTTCGATTCTGCCTGTTATAGTTTTTTCTCGGGTTTTTTGAGATCTTTGATTGGCGTTGACTCTCGCTTAAATAGATGATAGATCATAACTGGAATGCCAGATTGAGTTTCTTAATGTAAACACTGCATCCTTACAGAGTCTGTTTAGGATTTCTGTGTGTTTGCTCCAGAACCAACATCAAAGATTCTTGTATATAAATGGGTTTTTTTCCAACCTGTGCTGTGTTTTGCTTGCAAAGGCCATGTTAATACTTTGTTCTAGCTTTGTAAACGCCGTTAAATTTATTTGCTGGCGGAATCCAACATTGTTAATTTGTCCTATATCCGGTCCTTTAAAGGGAAGCCTTATAAAGGACGGATTCATGACTTGTGTAATGGGATTCTTGTGTGTCCCATTGTAACTCATTTTTCATTGTTTTTTTAAGTTAAAACAGATTGAATGTGTCTCAGTAGGAGTGGACGTAATCCTTCTGTGCCAGTATCTTAGAGTTACCTTTTTGATGTTTTGATTTGAATCATTATCTTCTGCTATTCAAATTTCGTTACTGATGTGTTCTAGTCTTTACTGTTGTCAGGTTGTTGTATAATTTATACTGAATAAAGATGTCGCCGTCTGAAGCTTCCCGTGAGGACAATGTCTACATGGCAAAGTTGGCCGAGCAGGCTGAACGTTACGAGGAAATGGTTGAGTTTATGGAGAAAGTTGCCAAGACAGTTGACGTTGAGGAGCTAACCGTGGAGGAAAGGAACCTACTTTCTGTGGCTTACAAGAACGTGATTGGGGCCAGAAGAGCTTCATGGAGAATTATCTCTTCCATCGAGCAGAAAGAAGAAAGCAGGGGAAATGAGGACCATGTTTCTATTATCAAGGAGTACAGGTCCAAGATTGAAACTGAGTTGAGCAAGATTTGTGATGGCATCCTCAACCTTCTTGAGTCTCATCTCATTCCTGCTACCTCCGCTGCTGAGTCTAAGGTCTTTTACCTTAAAATGAAGGGTGACTACCATAGGTATCTTGCGGAGTTTAAAACTGGAGCTGAGAGGAAGGAAGCTGCTGAGAGCACCTTGTTGGCTTACAAGTCCGCTCAGGTTCACCTTTGATCTAGACTTGTAAAAATACATTTGGTATTCTGGTAGATTGGTACACCTCCAGTACAATGTTCGGTTGGGTGGTCTTCCACTGTTCATATTGATTAAGGTTTTTCTCTTTCTCTGTTGCAGGATATTGCCCTTGCTGATTTGGCTCCTACACACCCAATCCGTTTGGGACTGGCGCTTAACTTCTCCGTTTTCTACTATGAGATCCTCAACTCGCCCGATCGGGCGTGCAATCTTGCAAAACAGGTAGAACTTCATGTTTTTGTCAAAGATAAATATTCTCCTCAAGGATGTTCTTAGGTTTCCTATGGCAACTAGGATTTTCAATTATTGTATTTCTATAAGTTTTCACTGCACAGTATTTGATAATTGACATTGCAATAACAACTTTCCATTCCTGCCTTAACTTAAAAATCAATAACTTGGGATTTGGGCAGGCTTTTGACGAGGCCATCTCCGAGCTGGACACACTAGGGGAAGAATCATACAAGGACAGCACATTGATCATGCAATTGCTCCGTGACAATTTGACACTGTGGACTTCTGATATCACTGTAGGCCTCTTTCTCCTTTCTTGTATTTGTTCTCTATTTGTCATTATATACGCTACTCATAATGCGTCAGAGTGGTATATCAAACATAGTGTTTTCTTGGGAGAAGTTTTGTTTCTTTTCTTGTGTTTCTGGTGGCTATGGGAGCTTTGAACTGATGACTAGCTGTCTTGTTTGATTATGGTATACAGGATGATGCTGGAGATGAGATCAAGGAAGCATCAACGAAGCGTGATTCGGGAGAGGGACAACAATAGTTGAGCATCCTTTAGGGATTACGCGTGTAATCTATTGTGTACTATTTGTCGTTTGATGCACAAGTGCAATGGATTAGAAGAAAGTATGATGATGGGGTGGGATTGGAGTAGGGTCTGTTTTCATGGATCTATGTGTCTTTTTTTTCGTGGCCAACGCCTGTGTTTGCAATGGCTTTGGTTAGTCCAGTTGAGAATGTTGGATTGTTGTTAGAATCCTAATGGTAATGCAATGGTTTCTGTTCCCTCTCTATTTTTTATAATGTCTACACTATTTCTAAGTGTACTATGATTATCTTTCCCTTGGACTAGTAAATCCATAGGCCATTTCCAGTCGGGGAAAAAACATGGAAAGATGAATACCACAGAACCAGACCAAAACTAATCCACCAAACATGGAAATATGAAGTATAACTCCACCACACTTCCAATTAACTGTGTTTTTTAGCACAGGATATTCAGTATGGAAAACTCACTAAGTCCTGTAATTGCTTCTGAAGTATATTGATGCAGTTGCTTAACCTGAATCAGCTCACAGTGCTCTGTGCTCGTCCCTTTGTTCGCTACATCTCGCAGGGGAATGTCTGTGATTTTCAGGAACATTTCGTGGCAAAATTCGAGGTACGTGTTTCTCCATTCCCTTGTAAAGAAGAAGCTCCCATAAGAACATAGACATATTCATAGTTAGTGAAAGCCAGACATGCATTAAAAGTAAGATTGATTGAACATTATCTAATTAGAAGGGTCTGATTGTTGGAGCACCCCATGGATTCAAACCGAAGTGACCGCTATATGTTACTACTCACTGAACTGTGTCTGCCATTTTGGTGTCAACTAAAACTCAGCTTCTGTATTTTACTATAGTTAATATAGTGACTACAAGCGTAAACTGACAGTCTGACAGTTTGGCCGAGCGGTCTAAGGCGCCAGATTTAGGCTCTGGTCCGAAAGGGCGTGGGTTCAAATCCCACAGCTGTCAATTTTTTTCCACCAACTTCATGCAACCTTCTCTTCCTCCTCATCCAGTTTTGTTGACGATTCACATTCAATCAAGTTATTCATCAATCTGCAGAATTCATTCATCAGCTTCTGGGTTTCCCTCAAACACTGGCTTCGTTCAAAGTAAAAACTTCATTACTGTAAGTAAGTCCAACCCCAAGTTGTACACAAATCATCATCACCGAACAGCAAAACAAAAGAACAGAAACATCCTAATTACAGTACTGTCGTGTCGCTCAAGCACTGAAGGTGTCAACGATCATGGACAAGGAAGGCTCAGAGCACTCGAAAGCCGGCAGCTTCACGATCACCGTCTTCAACCTTTCAATGAACTCGTTAACGCCACCGATCTCCAGCTTCCCGTTGCTAGTACCGTCCTCCATTTTCGTTGACAAAATGGACTGGGTGCCATTCTTCTCTTTCAGCTTGCCAGCTTCATTGCTCCACATATCGACCATCCCAGACATTGTATTATCAGTTTACAAACTTTGATCTAGTTAGAACTGAATACCAGAAAAAGGAACGATTTTTGTAGTGATTTGATACTCTGTAGATTGAAGACATGGGTCTTTATATATTGCCGACTATGGATTGATAGAGCAAATTAATCAATCCGGTGGACAGTTGCTGGGATTTTGCACTGGTTCTGTTTACATTTTGTGGGCGCCTAAAGTTTGCTGGTTTCTTGGACTTTGATTGAAAAGAAATGGTTTCTGTTATGGCTTATCCCTTTACTAATGTTAAACAAAGAATTTCCCACGGTTTTCCATTTCAGTATTATTTAGATTTAATGCAAGTTGTCAACTTGGACTACTCAAAGTTTTACCATTGTTTTTTGGCTTATCGAAAACGCCTTGTTCGGATCCATCGTGGGTTCATTTGATTTTGAGACTTGGTGGGTGATTTGGTGAGTGATTTCATCGGTCTGGATAATTTGGTCGAAATAGCATACCAAACTCTTTCTTACCACTTTTCTTGTACCATATACGAAGAAGGAGTTTAGAAGTTTGTGCTACCAGTAGTCATTGCAGGAGCATTCCCCCATTCTGAAATGGTGGAACCGATATCTATCCCTCACGATGATCTCTCTTTCATATATCTTAGAGATCGTTTTGCTTACTTGATGACAATCTTTGCACGCCCTCAGATTCTTCCACACCCTCAAGTAATCCAAATGCCATGGCTAGTACCTCACTGTGGTGCCCATTCAATCCTCCTTCGTCCTTGTTACTGTACCCTTTATCCACAAACCTCACTCGCTGCATCATCTCTTCGACTTTCTCGTAAACCTCCTTCTCCGCTCTTCCACCCGCCTTAAACTCCCTCATCTCACTGGACCAACTCTATCCTCGAAACCCCGGCTTCCTTCTTCACTCCACTCTCATCCATCAATTTCCTTACTTTCCCTACCTCTTCTGATCGACCTGCATCTTCATACATGTTAGCCAACAACACGTACCGCCCGCTGTTTCCTGGTTCAAGCTCCACGATTCTCTTCTCTATTCCTTCTCCCATCTCAACTTCATTTTGCTTCTTACACAGCTCCTACAAAAGCACCCAACACCGGCACTGAGCAAGTTCACAAAAGTGATCCTGTCAGGGGCAATATCAAGCTTCTCCATTTCCATGAAGAATTTGATGGCAGAATCTCCTTTCCCGTGCATTGCCAACCCTCCAATCATGGCGTTCCAAGAGGTAACAAATTTAACAGACAACCCATTGAAAAACTCGATCGCTATCTCCAAGCAACCGCATTTACAGTACACGTCGACTATTGCCGTAGCAAGTTTGGAATCCATCTCAATCCCATTTTCCAGGATGTGTTTAAGCATCCATTTGCCTTTCTCCAAAGACCCTGTCCCTGTAAAAGCTGATAGCATAGTCGCTGCAAGAAACTTATCAATTACTACTTTGTCTACTCTCATCTGATCAAACAGAGCAAATGCCTCATCAAACCGACTGTTCTTAACATAGGCAGCGAGAATGCGCGAGCCTTCAATTTCGAGATTAGCGGGGACGACTTTACCGGTTACCACCACCGTTATCAAGCTCATCGGGTCGAGGAACCGTGACTAATTCAAACACTTCATCGCTCATATCAAACGAAATGATGCCGATAACCGGATAAAAATTGATCACTCCCTCGAGAGTTACATCGCAAAACCAATAACATTTCTCGTTTCGAAATGTATACTGCCTGACTGACGTGGGTGAATCCATGAACAAATTGCGATCCGAATTCAGTGTCTTCCACGAGTCATTCTTCAAATTATAAACCTGCCCCGCCAAACAACGGATTACATTTTTCCTGAGAAATCGAATTGAAAATTGCCTACACAAAATAAGACATTGAATTTACCTCAACAAAATAAGAGCTTTAAGACCATTTCCAATGATAAGAATCAAAGTTTTATAATTGAGTTTTATATTTGAGATTTTATGATCGTAAAACGGTAATATGCTTTAATGGTGCAGTTTTATATTTAGGATTGACACTTTATTTTTTTGTATTAGCTTAATATAGTGTTGATTTCGTTATTTGATTTTAATAATTTGATCATTATTTTTATGGAGATACCATTAATTAATTGAAACGATTTTAATGTATTTTTTTAGAATTTACATATAAAATTTTCACGTTCAATTTGACATCATAAATTACAAAAATATCATCAAAATTGATCTTGTTATATTCATATTTAAAAGATAGGAACTTTAATATAAAAATTATCCTTAAAATAAAAATGTTATGACAAAAATAAGGATGATGGGAGAAACGAAAATGAATCATAGATTCCGAGAAACCCTCTTTTCGAATACAGACCGTTGGATCACTGAGCTAAATTTGAGACTTTGTCTAGCTAATTATAGGACAAAAAGTCCCTAAAATTTAGAATTATGCATTTATAGGACTCTTATTGGAGAACATTTGAATCCCATAAATGGATTTTTAAGACTTTAGCTCCTTTCATGGGAGATGGTCTAAGGACTATGACTATATATCCGAGATGGTTTAAAATAATACTCTCTATCATCGTCCTCCCAGTTAACTTCATGGAAGTCCAATACCCGATAACTTTATAGTCCTTTGTTTGTGGGTTGAAATCGAAACTGGTCAACTATGCACCAACCTAGTGTATGAACCCCACATACGGGGCTACATAAATCACAAAATAGTCATGATAAAGTGAGGAAACCCCAATCTTTACTCTCCTAATACTTTGACATCTCATCAACAATAATTGGGCTACAGAAACTTAGACATCATTTTGCACGCAGTTAAATGAGAAGGATTTAGCAAAATCCGGCGGCAAAAAAAGATACCATGTTTTCCATTAAAAATGCGTTGTAATGTCGCCAGTGGTTAAAGACCCGCGACCCCCAAATCAGGTATATAACAGACTTCTTTTGCTCATATGAACGGGACAGTAAATTAAAAACGCTTCCGAATTTTGCAATTTTTTTTATCAATTTTCCAAATTTGAACCCTCTCTTATCCTTTCCTTAGCAAACGTGTTTTCTTTTGGTGAGGACTGCACCTCCGATGGGATTTCTTGTACGCCTTACGTTGTTATGCCTTAATAAGAAATATGAATGATATGATATATTTTTTAATAAAAAAAAATTGAACACCATAACACAACCTTGATCTTAGTTTCTCAATCACAATTCAAGGTTAAAATTTCAACAGCATCATTGAGAGAGATGAAAGTTATGGGATTACTGAATTACAGTCTTGAAGTATTCAACTTTTGATTTGTGCCTCAAATTCTCAATATGAGTACAAAGGGAGAATTGTTGTGTTGATAAGATTAGGAATCACAATTCATCAACCTAAGAAGTAAAGATTACCAAATACATTATCGAGAAATATCTATGAACCTTGCGTGTTATAAAATAAATGACTTTGCTATCTAACCACCAAACTATTTCAAGTCAAATCTTCGATAAATATGTTAGGAGCTTACGAATTTGTTAAATGATAAAACCTTTCATTGGCAAGTTAAAGGGGACGAATACATCGAATGAGACCCACCAAGACAATTAGAACCAAGAGGTTTAGAAATGGACAAATTTGGTGGCTCTATACTAAGCCAAATAGTAACTGGTCTGGTGCTTAGTGGTGTGCCCACTGAAGCTCTAAAGCAAAGACGAAAGCCAATTACCACTAAACCACCTCGCCATTGGCGCGCTCTCCGAATCCAATTCCGTGCTCGGTAAACCCAATCTCTACACAATCGTTTGAATTTTGTCGGCCGGTGACATCCGCCTCTAATTCCGCTCTTTCTTCTACTGTTTTTCCATGGCTACTCGTACCTCAGTCATCGCCTGGTCAGTCTAAACTCTTACTACCTTCCATTTCTGCTGAGAGTAATTTATGTAAGCTTATCAGTTTGGGGTCCAAAATCTCAGGGGCGCAGGCGAAGACGGGCAGCTGGGAATAGGCGACAATGAAGACAGGGAGTGGGTCTGTGTCGTCAAAGCTCTTCAACCCTACAAAGTCAGATCCGTCGTTGCCGGAAGCCGCAACTCTCTTGCCATTTGCGACGATGGCAAGGTTCGTCCGTAGCTGCCTTCTAACTTTTCTATTAGCTTTGTTCTTCTGTTCTTGCCCGTCATTCCCTTTTTTGTTTGCAGCTGTTTACGTGGGGTTGGAACCAGAGAGGGACGCTGGGTCGCCAACCGGAGACCAAGATTGAAAATGTTCCCAGTCAAGTGAAAGCCCTCGCCGATGTCAATATTGTTCAGGTTTGTGTGTGTGCTTTTGTTCTCCAAACGATTCTGATATGATTTGAATGATATTTCAATGGAGGGTTTCCAATTTTTCCTCACTGTTTTTTTAATAGGCGGCTATTGGTGGATGGCATTGCTTGGCTGTTGATGATCAAGGACGTGCTTACGCTTGGGGTATGTATATGCTTACATAGTTTGAGCCTTGAATTTGAGATGGTATGCTTCCATCTTCGAGTCTGAACACCGATAGTTATGAAAACTATTTCTTCACGAGCTTCACTTAGGATTTTGACCTGAATCACCTTCAATGGATTATTCTTTATCAAGAGAGAAAGAAAGCTTTACACTTTGAACTACATTCTAACTGGATTGAACGTGGTTGATAAAGTGAAGTAGTGTTTGAAGTGGCAAAGCCATATATGAGGTCCTTGACATTAAAATGTTACAATGTGTCTTAGAGAGTGGCTTGTTTCTGAAACCATATGCAAACTTCTGGATCACCTATATGTATATTGTTGTAGGTGGGAACGAGTATGGACAATGTGGTGAAGAGCCTGAACGCAAGGATGATACTGGGAGGCTATTAAGGAGGGATATAGTTATTCCTCAACGTTGTGCTCCGAAGCTTTCAGTTCAACAGGTGCTTTATGTTTCTGTCGTGTGGATAATACAGGGTTGTTGTTCCATTGAAGCTGAAAGAAGGATTCATAATCTTCTACTTGGGCGAATTCAGAGAATGTAATTTGGGATCTAACATCCCTTTCTTCCTTTTTTCATGGAATAGGTAGCGGCTGGCGGTACACATTCAGTGGTGCTTACACGTGAAGGCCATGTATGGACATGGGGTCAACCATGGCCTCCTGGTGACATGTATGGATTTCTTCTCTCCTCTTGTAGGGATTTGATTACATGCCGAAAGGATGCAACTTTCTACTTATCTTGCGACTGTTGGTTTAATTTTGCAGCAAGCAAATTTCTGTTCCTGTGCGTGTACAAGGCCTTGATAAAGTGAGGCTCATTGCCGTTGGGGCATTTCATAATTTAGCTCTTAAAGAAGACGGAACACTGTGGGCATGGGGCAATAATGAATATGGGCAACTTGGAACTGGTGATACCCAGCCAAGATCACAGCCTATACTTGTCCAAGGGCTTTCTGGTCTCAATTTGGTATGTGCTGATAGTCAAATATCTTCCTATTTCAGTTTCACATCTCCTCTCTCTTTTGTTCTTTCGGGAGATAAGCAGTGACTTCTTCTAGAACTAAGATAATGACACTTTGGGAGAATCCTAAGATGATTGGCAATGTATAGTTAACCTATGTTTTGCTACGAATATGATCCTTCAGTATAAAAGATCATGTATTTTTGTGATGCTCTGGAGATATTTTTAGAGTGTTACCTCACCTTAGAAGAGTAGTTTCACCCAGTCTGATCAAGGAAGCTCCAAATCTACGATTCTGTTTTGACTTCTAATACGATCCAGCTCCCAAACTCATTGAAATGATACATGTGGAGTAATGCATAGTCTAACATGATGTTTCTCTTATAATTGAAAAGTGATCGAAATTTTGTCGTTAATCACCAGATTATGTTCCCTTGGTTTTTGTACCTTGATCATTTTGTAAACCTGATGATTTACACATATGAATGTTACATTCCTAGGTTGACATTGCCGCTGGAGGATGGCATTCTACCACATTAACTAAGGATGGTGAGGTATCCTTGCGTTATGGCCTTATATGCTATCTGCCTTTCTCTTAGTTATAAGGATGATACCAACATTACTCTTTCTTACTTGAGAATTGAAGGTGTATGGCTGGGGGAGAGGTGAACATGGAAGACTGGGTTTCGGCGATAACGACAAGAGCAGCAAAATGGTGCCCCAGAAGGTTAACTTGTTGACAGGGGAGGAAATAGTTCAGGTAATAACATCATAAGCTATAATTTTTTGTATCTGAATTGTCGATGGAGGCGATGCCATTGTAGTTTCTTATGTTACAATTAATGCAGGTATCGTGCGGCGGGACGCACTCAGTGGCACTGACAAAAGACGGCAGGGTATTCTCGTTCGGTAGAGGGGACCATGGTAGATTAGGAAACGGGAGGAAGGCGACTACAGGGCAGCCAATGAAAGTACCAATCATTAGAGCAGAAGAAGATGGCGAAGATGAGGAAGAAGAAGAAGAAGAAGAGTGGAGGGCGAAGCTTGTTGCGTGTGGGGGAAGACACACATTGGCAGTTGTAGAGTGGGAAGAAGAAGAGCAGCAAACACACACCCAGTGACTTAAGGAAAAGGCTCTCTCTTCAGTCTCTTGTTGTAATCCTTGATATGGTTATCCAAATATTGTGTTGTGGTATTCTGTATGGGTGGAGGGGAGGTGGTGTTTGAAGGTGCTCCTCCAATACCAAGGTGACACGTATACAATATATATTTTGTTATAATGATAATAAATCTAGAAATGTTCAGTGAAAGCAGCAGGACCAGGCTAATGAACACAGTTTGATTTAGCAAGGCATGCAAATCAGCATCTCAGTCAAACAAATTGCTTCACTCTCAACTGGTTGGGCGTTGTTAATTATTGTTATGGTTACACTCCCAAATTCGTATTCTATTCACGAGGTCACTGTAAGGCTAAGTCTCTTGCTTCTTGGACTTCGAGTTCGACCGACGAATCTCTCTTCTTGGCCTGCCGACCTCGCTAACTTTTTTTTTAAAAAACTCCTCTTTGATCAAGTCATATATGAACGATGGTTTTGGATTTTGCAGGTTGCCGCCGGAATCTCTGTTGCTAAACAGGGATGGTTGCCTCGAAACGAAAGAGAAACAACCAGTTTTTTTCCCCGTTTCGCCCAACAAAATCTCAGTCTGTCGTTGATTAATTACCTTTTTCTTTCTCGGACCATTGTTGGTTAGCGGCCGTGCGTCGCCAGACCATCGCATGCGGCGGCTGTCACCAAAACCTACGCCGGGCACAGGCGTCGAACTCCATACAATTGCAACGCAATTATTTGTATGAACATTGAGCGAAGACTGCAGTTTGTATGATAATAATCTCACGCGCACTACCAGGGCAGGGGTGGCCATTTGTAACATTAAATTAAACTAGTAAAATATTATAAATGTTTATTTAACTATTTTTTTTTGTCATTTATTTTCACGAATTGCCTACCCATTCAGCCAGCATTAGCCATTACCATCAGCACCAGTGCACCACCAGCCATAGAATTAATTATTATTTAATTTTCAGACTAATTCCCTCCCTCCACCTTGAAATTACACAGATGACATGATTTTTCAATTTATATATATTTTCTAAAATTAATTTGTTTTTCATTTCTCAAATTATTGGTCATTTGATAAGTTGAATTAGTGCAACCTGTTATGTTGTGATTATCTCATCTGGTTTGAACTAATAATAGTAATAATAATTATCTTCCCATTAATTACGAGATTATCCAAAAGAAAAGAAAAATGTTATTATAAACTAACCCGAACTTTAAATTGATTTGGTGTAAGATACATGAGATCTATTTATGTCTTCCTACTCCGCCCTCTGCCACCGCCCACTTAATTTTCCTGCAATCTCCTCCTCCTCTCGCCGACTCACTTTCCCTCTTTGTTCTTCACTGTTCCCGGAATCACATATCCCCAAGCTAAGTAACCTTCTCTCTCAGCCAGTCAGCTTACATCATCTCCTCTCATCTCAGTTCCTCCCCACTGTCAGCTCTCACCTTAAAAGGTAAATTACTAATTCCTTCCCCCATTTTCATTTGTCGGAATCAGAATATCAGCCGTTTGTTTGAGCCATTCTCACTCACTTCCCCTATTTGCCCGATTACTTCGAAACAGGGGGGGAATCTTCTTCTGCTACAATATATATGGCCGCCTCCGCCGCCGCCCCTCGTGTCGTCGGAAGCCTCTCCTCCTCCCGCTGTCTCCGACGACTCTCAATCCTCTTCTTCTTACTGAGGTTAGATGCATTCCCCTGTTTGTTTATGTGGATTCCTTTTTCTTTTTTTACTTTTTACTTTCTGGGTTGTTCTTTGTACTGTTTGAAAAAAAAGCTCGTCTTCTTCCTCAATTAGCTCCACCACCCCGCAAAGTAAACAACAATCAGACAGTTGCTTAAAAAGTAATTGATGTTTCACGACATCAATCACAAAGAACAAATTCATTTTATGTTTCACGACAGATTTAATTAAAAGTTGATGTAATCAAAGCGAGAAGACTAAATTAAATTACCTCAAGAAGACTTAAACTCACATGAAAATTTTAAGAAAAGTAGAGATGAAATAAAGTTCAATTGTCTAGGATTCCAGTGACGAAGCCTGCAAAGTCTTTTGCAAGTCGGTAATTTATTGTTCTTTTCATCTTGTTTTCTTAAGTTTCAATTAAAAAAAAATCGAAGCTGCTAGAAAATGACAAGAACATACGCCAAAGTAGGAGTTGCTTCTGTCTATGTTTTTTTTGACAAACAAAAACATCGATTCTTGTATTCCGAAAAAATAATAATGTAGCACATACAAAATATCTACAGGAGGTGCCGTCCTTATTAATAAGGTTACATAAATTACGATTATTTACAAGTAAGTGATCTTAACCCTTTTTCTTTAACCTAGCGCCGTCATGTTCAGAGATATTCAAGCTTAAGAAACTAACTGACAAGAGAAGCAAAAATGACAAAGAAAGCAATCTAGGAAATAGAAAGACCTAACGAGCATGAATGAAACTCATTCTTATTAGGCTACCACCGAGGGAGGTTAGGGTTTCAGCTCGAATGAAACTCATCTTATTAGGCTACCACCGAGGGAGGTTAGGGTTTCAACTGGTCGGGCATCGAGCTTCAATGTGGCATACCAGTCACTTGAAGCTGACAGGTTGTTGATATTGAGGGTGAGTTCTAGTTCGTTTTCCGGGGTGACTTGTTGACTGACGATCCGAGGTTTAATTCCACCTCCATTGGGTCTGAACTGGTTAGCTCGTACCTACGTCGCTTTTTTTCCTCCGCATCTGGTCGTGGCCGCGGCCTAGGGGCGGGTTTCCGGGCAGCGACTGTCGCCACTCCCTCGTTATCGATGCTGGTAAGCCAACCCCCGGCGTGGGAATACGAACTCTGTGTCGTCAGAACTTTCCTTGTTCGACAGTCGGTCCTTGGTTCTGATTGACGGTGTTTGGCTGCGAGGGAGTCCGGTTATCGGCGTCTACGAAGATGGAAGATTGAGGACTGCCACCAAATCTGGTGGTCATCATGCTGGTTGTCCTGTTTACGCTGGTCGAGAACGTCTCTACAAATGGATGATGGCATCGAATGGAGGGTTGGTGTTGGATGTGGTGTTGGTGAGAGGGGCCGTAACCAGCGGAGGTTTGACTGGAGGAACGTGTTGATGGTTGGCCGGAGTTTGTCGTGGTCGTAGGTGTGGTGGTTCCGACAGTGTTGGTGATGGTTTTGCTTGTGAGCAGCGTGGGAGGGTATTGGAGGCGAAGTCATGGTACGACGGTAAAAAAATTAGGGTTTAGAGAAAACTATCCTTTGAAAGACATCTAGACATCCTGCGGATTAGATTAGTTGCTTCTGTCAATGTTCACAAAACAATAGTATATGTTTTCAATTATGGGTTTTAGATTGGTACAATAATACAGTAAAATTATGCCCTGGAAATTCGGATCCACGTTCATACTCTAATTGTTTATAATTTGTATCCAATTATTGATAGTGGAAGACTCGAGTAGTAGCTATGGTAGCTAGCGGAAGGAATACCAGGTTGGTTGGAGCTACTTGTTCGGCCGAACGATTGTGATAAATCATGTGTCATAAATGTAGTTATTGTTTTATATGGATTCACTATGACATGGGTTGGAATGTGTGTGGCTGATAACTAGCGACTAGGCATTTGTAAGATCCTGGTTGTTGGTGCTTACGGGTCAGGATGCGATTAGGCCTATGATCCTGCAAGGCGGGCAGTTGCGTCGTGCTAGTTGAAGTGATGGGGCACTCCCTTTTCACATCGATGTGGCTGAGCGCGTGCTGCCGTGGGGAGTGGCTTAACTACATGGGGGCACTCCCCTGTCACGTCGATGTGGCTGGGTGCACATGGCTGTTGGGATTGGTTTACCATGGGACGCCCTTGGATGTGATAAAGACTGGTTCTCTAGTAGTTTGAGTCTTTTGAGCCTGAATAAAGTTTGGACCTCTGGGCCTGAGTGTTTAGAGTTGCAGGCCATTTGGTCGGCCTAGGGCCCATCACACACATTAACTATTGAACAAACAACAGAATGGCCAAAAGTACGGTCGTCTTTTCCCAGTGGACGTCAGACTCGCCGGAGGAGTGAAACAATGAAAAACCGTAGCTGCTAACTGAACCTTTTCCCTCTAACTTTGTCTTACTGTCAAAGAGAAGAGAGGGTCGCTTTGCCATTTCTTGCACGCCCAAGCAATTGCATCATTCATTTCCCCTTTCTATTTAATCATTCAATCCGATATCGACGATCAAGTTTTTCTCACCTGTGGCTGTATTGATTTATTAAACAATTTGATTTGTCGGCAGTTTCAACATTGCGTACTCAGCATCAGCAGCGATGGAATCAATTTCATGGCCGTCGGTGAACGGTGGATTCGGCTCCGGAGCAATTGATCTCGGCGGCGGACTCCACGTCTTCCAAACTGCTTCGTTCAACAAAATCTGGTCCACCCAGCAAGGAGGACCCGATAATCTCGGAGCTTCCTTCTTCGAACCTTCTGAACTGCCTCCCGGCTTTTACATGCTCGGCACCTACAGCCGGCCCAACGCCAACCCAAAATCCCGAGGCTGGATCCTCGCCGGAAAAGACGCTGACGAAGGAGGAGATGCGCCGCCGTTGAAGCAACCTATGGATTACACCTTGGTTTGGAACAGTAGCATCGACTCGGAATCGGATGGCAAAGAAGGAACGGGATACTTCTGGCTCCCGGTCCCACCTGAAGGTTATAGAGCTGTCGGCCACGTCATCACCACCTCCCCTGACAAGCCTCCCCTCGACAAAATCCGCTGCGTCCGATCAGATCTCACCAACGAATGCCACGCAGACACGTGGCTTTGGGGCCCAACTGACGGAGGCAATCCTGACCCGACCGGTTTCAACGTGTACAGTCTTAGCCCGATTGACGACCTCGCAGCAGCCGGAGTCAACGTGGGCACATTCATTGCCCAATCCTCCGGCAATCCAGAATCCACCACGAACGTCTCCTGTCTGAAGAATAAGAATTATTCAATTGAGAAATTGTCTGCGTCAATGCCGAATTTGGATCAAATCAAATCGCTCTTCAAGACGTACGCTCCGTGGATTTATCTCCATCCGAACGAAGAATTTCTACCTTCTTCCGTCGATTGGTTTTTCGCCAACGAGACGCTTCTACTTGAGCGTGGGAAAGAAGCCAGCCCGACTCGGATCGACCCAAATGGGTCGAACCTCCCGCAAGGCGGGTCGAACGACGGGGCGTACTGGTTGGACCTACCGGCCGATGGAGCGGCGAAGGAGAGAGTGAAGAGAGGACAGATGTCAAGCGTGGAGGTGTATTTACACGCGAAGCCAGTCTCGGGAGGGACATTTACGGACATAGCCGTGTGGGTCTTCTACCCGTTCAACGGACCGGGAAGGGCAAAAGTGGAATTCATTAGTAACTTAAAGCTAGGAAAATTAGGAGAGCACGTGGGGGACTGGGAGCACGTGACCTTACGGATCAGCAACTTCAACGGGTTGCTTCAGAGCGTCTACTTCTCGCAGCACAGTGCCGGGCAGTGGGTCGGGATCACCGATCTTGAGTACCAAGGAGGTAGCCGACCCGTGGTTTACTCTTCACTCCACGGGCACGCGATGTACCCGAGACCCGGGTTGGTGCTGCTGGGTGGTGACAAGGACATTGGGGTCAGAGACGACACATCGAAAGGCGGGATGGTGGTGGATACGGCTGCGGCGTTCACAGTGGTGGCAGCGGAGTATCTAGGAAAGGAGGCGGTGGTGGAACCGCCGTGGCTGAACTATATGAGGGAGTGGGGCCCGAAGATTGATTACAACGTGGACGCTGAGCTGGCGGCGGTGAGGAAGTTGCTTATTGGGAAGCTGAAGAAGGCTTTTGATAAGATGGTGAGCAATTTGCCCAAGGAAGCGCTTGGGGAAGAAGGGCCCACTGGGCCTAAGGTTAAAGCCAGCTGGACAGGGGATGAAGCTTGATGATTCTCTGTGTTATTGATTTGTTGTTAGAAGCTAAATATTTAGGATGTTGATGATTGCTAGCTAATTGCATGTTAATGAATGAATGTTGCAAAACTGGAAAATAGCTTAGAGTTATTACCTGCTCACTCACTGTTCTTACTCGATTCTTACCCAAATGCGAAATAATGGACCCTTAGTTTCTAGGAAACCTTGGATCCATGCCCAATTGCGCGACCTCGACAAAGAAAGCAAGGGTGAACTAGGTCCCTTAGCTAGAAAGCTTTGGTGTTTTGTATGATTTTATGGCAATTTGTTTTTGTCTTAAAGAGAAGTACACATAAACCAATTGTTTGGTAGATTGGAGCTCGTCATCACTATGTTTATAACAACCTCAATTTTGTATTTGATTGGGCTGATGACTGTAAGAAATTTTAAAATAGTCTACCAACAATACTATTATACGATTTCGACCACACTGAGAGAGCGATAAACTTTCAGACGGTTAATTGTTATCTGGATCTTTTTGTCGTCGTAACCGGCCCATAAGTCAACTAGGCATTTTCATCCTTGTAAAGGCAGTTTCATGAAAATGTCACAGTAAGCTACAAAATGCTTCTCCAAGTTTCTGCTTCATCAACAACCACAAGTTCTTTTGACTATGATATCGCATGCATAATAATTTCAGCATTCAACGAGCAGTGCTATTGGTCTCGCATGCCAATTTAATAATTAAGACACGAAAGTTGCATAGTTGCCTAGTTGGGACTTTGGCTATCTCACTAGCTGCTATAATTACCATTGGAAATGCACTTAAGATACCGGTATAGTCAGGGTACCGAAACTTTTCCATATATAGTTGATGCCTGAAAGCCGCTTCTCATCCAAGTTTTCCCAGAAACCGTATCCTGTAGTAGGTACATTAGACTGTGTGAAACAAATAATTCGTTCGAATAATGCCAATTTGAATGTCAATTTACTCAATAAACACATAGACTCGGTCATTTAGATACTTAAGCATAGGTCATCTTAAAGTTATTTTGGTTATGATCTAAGGAGTGAGAATGAAGCCAATAAAATGTTAATTAACGCAGTGATAAACGAGATTGATTCAAGACAAGAACACAAGATTTAACATGATTTCTTATCAGAGTGATCGATTAGTTCACAAGAAGAAGATCTTATTAGCAAGAGAAAAGAGGAAAAAATAATAATTACGTGTAAATACTTCTAGCTAAATAGGTATTAAGGCCGAAATTAACATGATAGGAAATCAGAGTGACCGACTGCACCAGCAATCAGCGCATAGACCAGCATGAAGATTGTGGACTCATTCCCTCCCATATCTGTTTACATAAGATTGAATCAAAGTACCTGTATTTGACACGTACAACAAGGGAATTTCAGGAAATTCCGGGGGTTGATTCTGTTGGCCGTCGATGTATTTGTCAAGGGACCAAGCGGCAAGACCAAGTACGATGAAGACAACCACCAAGTTCACTATTAACATAGGACACATCAACCCCCTCCCCATCCTTAGCTTACTGTTCCTTTTCTGGTTATGGAAACAGAGTAACAACGTACTCAGCCGATGAACCGTGGCAATATATTGGATGATGATCTCGCCGACGACATCGATTGTTTTTTGCTTGGGAAGGATTATGTTACATGAGTTCAGGGAAGCCAGCTATTGAGGTGGAGTGTGGTTTGGTTGCCACGTAGACAGCTATATGTAGACGTGGACTTGTACATGTTTAGGTGTAGCGCCGTTACGTTGGTCTATGAGTGAAGCGAGGCCGTTCCTCTTTTCCTCATCGAGCTCACGTGAGATACGAGCTTGCAATCCGCCCCCTTTCCCGCCGAGTTAGCACCAGTGCATCTACCAGGCCATTCATTGACACTACAGTCAATAAATACTGAAGTTGACTTTAATTTTTGGCAGGCGAAATGGTGAAGAGAATTTCATAGAGAATTGAAGCCCACGTTTTTGTCTGATCACTTCCACTTTGTCAATGGATCTGATCTGATAATAAGATTCTCTGCTACGTGAAACTACAGAGGGGAAGCACCTTAGGCTGTGAATTATCTATAAAAGCTGGCCTAGCTTAGCTTCATAAGATTAGCATTCAGCAGCGGAAGACCAGCAGGAAAAGGAAGTGAAGCAAATTCAACTATGGAGGGTTCAGTACTGAGTAGTATGGTAGTGGTGTTGCTGATTATAATTGGGAGCGCAACTCAAATCTCTGCATACTACACAACTTGCAGCTACGGTCCATGCAAGCTAACGCAATTAGAATGCCCAAGTGAATGCCCTGAACTCTATCCCACAGATCCCAAGTCCAAAGCTTGCTACGTCGACTGTTACTCTCCCGTCTGCAAAGCTTCCTGCAAGAGTACGTACATATATATACTTCCCGCTTCCTTAATTTGTTTACATTTTGATCCCCATTTTACTAGTAACACATTTCATTCATTCAAAATTAGTTTATCCTAAATCCTCTCTTATAAAAGGGTCTAAGTACATATCAAATTGTACTTTGTACTTTCTGTATACGATCCGTTTCTACCTATTTAGTCTAGTTATTTCATGTTTTGTCGATAAGATATATGAAATTATTCTAAATCTCTTTCAAGTTTGTACTTTTTTTATCATAAGAAAGTTTTCATCGCCTTCGTGTGCCCTTTAGATTTTTTCCGCAATGGTTTTGCACATAAGATCTTTTATTAGTAGTTAAAACCATAAAATCGTATAATTTTATCATGTTACTTAGGTCCAGCAATTTTTATTTCATTAAAAAACGGAATTATCAACCTAACAAAAAAATGAATTTTAAATTGGTGGAATTCGGTTCACAATTCCACTTTCTTATGAGTTGATTTTTTTGTCTAGACCATGATTCCACCTGACTCACGATTCCACTTCCTCGCTTGTGGATTTGATGTAATCGGAGTTGTTATTTGCATTTTAATTTAACGGACTTGTGTAGATGGTTAACTTTTGATTTTACGATTCAATTATACAAATATAATTTCGTTTAATTTGCAATCGGTCGATTTCACTACACGGGTGTCTTTTTTACGTTCCATCTTTAATTTATTGCATGTTGATTTCTAATATCTTGGACTTCACTCAGATCGAAAACCCAACTGCAACTCTCCTGGGGCAGCCTGTCTAGACCCGCGATTCATTGGCGGAGACGGCGTCGTATTTTACTTCCACGGCAAGGCCAACGAGAACTTCGCACTGGTCTCCGACCCCAACCTCCAAATCAACGCCCGGTTGACAGGACACCGGCCAGCGGGCCGACCACGGGACTTCACCTGGATCCAAGCCCTGGGCTTTCTCTTCAACTCGGCCCAAACAACCTTCACAATAGAAGCCACCAAATCCGCCACGTGGAGCGACGACATCGACCACCTCAGTTTCTCCCACAACGGGAAGGACATACTCATCCCGACTGGCCACCTGTCCACGTGGATGTCCCCCGACAACGCCAACATTGTGGTCCAACGGACTTCCGACAGGAACAGCGTGAGCATCACGATTCCGGATGTCGCGGAGGTGACGGTAAATGTGGTCCCGGTAACGGAGGAAGATGACAGGATCCATGGGTACAAGGTTCCTGTCGGGGAGGACTGCTTTGTACATCTGGAGGTGCAGTTTAAGTTTCATGGGTTGTCGGAGAAGGTGGACGGCGTGCTGGGGAGGACTTACCGGCCGGATTTCAAGAACCCGGCGGCGGCGAAGCCTGGAGTGGCGATGCCAGTGGTGGGAGGGGAAGATGAGTATAGAACGAGCTCCCTCGTTGCGGCTGATTGTGGGGCCTGCCTTTTCAATCCGACGGCTGCTAGGGAGATGAGCATAATTGACGGTGGTGATTCGGTTGTGGATTGCAGTGGACGGTTTGGTGGTGGTAATGGAATCGTCTGCAGGAAATGAATCAAAATATCAAATGATATGCATGGTTATGTATTATGAGTTTGTACGTGTTCTCTTGTTTGCTTTAGCTTTCGATATTTTGAATAAGGTGATATGTTTGCCCTATGTTGGATTTAATTACTAGCTTTTTTATGTTTTGGATGTTGGATGAACCATTGATAAGATGAAATTATTGATAGTTTATCGTAAACAAGTGAGATGACGCTCGAATTGTTATGTGTTTGTTGTCGTTGGATTCTTTCATTCGATGGGCTTCACCCGATAACCTGACTAATCGACAGAAGCGAGGTTGGGTTTGATTCTTCCCCATCTAAGCTCCTTATCCGATTTCTTTAATAACCCACACAATTCATAGGCAAAAATTAAGAGTCTACTATCCACACCCGTCCATCTCCATTGCCAAGCGTAGAACCAACTTCTAATCGTGAGATATAAAATAACTAGCGAGTTCCTAACCCTGAGATCCCTCAGAGAGTTGCATGAGCTGGGCTTCGAGCCCACTAATGGCTTGGTGGAGTTGTGACTTGTGACCAACAGCTGAACTTGCACCGCAAATGTGGTGGGCCACTAGACCAACAGTAGGGCCCAAATTAAATGGTTAATTAGAATTGAAGGTGTTATCCCTACTAAGAAATGTTCAACCAGGATTTGAATGCAAGTGGAGTGGTGTTTAGAGGAGCTTGATGTTAGGCATATTAACCAATAAACCTAAGTGGATGCACAACCAGGTGGAGCTAGAAGTAGTATGCACAACATGTACTATCCTAAGAAAGGTAGCAAGGCCTGTGTTTACCAATGAAAGACACACCAATATCTCATGATGGAGCTTTAGCTCCACTCTATAGCTAGACCGAATATGTCTGCTGTTAACATAACGAGCTAATTAACGAATTAATAAGTGTATGTTGCCAAGGATGGACGACCTCTTTAACAAACTACAAGGTGCAGGTGGGATATGAGGTAATAGTACACCAGAGCAGACTATGTTTAGAAGTAATAATTACTTGGACTTATCAAGTCAGATTGTCTCACTCTCATCAGAGTTCTTATGGGTCGTAAAGAGTCATGACCTTGAAAATACTATCCTTAATTGGACGTATGAGAGCGATTCACAGTTATGGGTGGTTTTGCAATTAGGGTAAGAACTGACTAGGGTTTGCATCTAACTAGGGTTAGATAAGTGGAGAAGGTCGCCGTTAAGTTGTAACAATTTAATAGCGACAATTATATACACATCAAATCAACCTGTTCGATCGTATTCAGATTTTAGGAAAATTATATAATGATGAGGGTTTCATAATTAGGGGTTAAGGTTTGCAATTAGTTAGGGTTTGCATCCAGCTACTGCCAGATAACACAATGTGGAGAAGGCCATTGTAAAGTTGTACAAATTTAACATCGACATTTATATACATAAATATATATCCAATCTTCCCGATCTTATTTATATTTCGGGAGGTTATATAATTAGGGTTTCATAGGGGTTAGGGTTTGAATATAACTATGGTCAGTGTGCGGAGAAAGTTGTGAAGCCGCTCTTAAATTGGTATAGTTTAACATTGGCCTTCTCCATTTGCGGTTCGATTATTATACTTTTAATATCGACTTGTGCCATCCGTAGAAATATGCTACCATGTTAAAAATTAGTTATGGCTCCGCTATTTAATTTACAATAATTACTTAACATTTTTAACAACTGATATTTTTTTTAGTGCATGAAGGCTTAATATGTTGCGGAAAGGTTGTGAAGCATTCACGACACATATTATTGTTGGCGTGTAAGGTTTCGAGACGGCTTTTTAAAGGATCTCCCTAACATCCCGTAAGAGATCAGGGAGATTTCCTTTTGATATCAGGCACAACACTCATTTCGATAGCACCTTACATGATGACACCGATAGAGCTTAATGAACAATTGTCGGAGACAAATGGTTCATCAGGCCTAAGGTATCTCCCTGGGACCCCACATACGTTATTTGCTAAGAACAAAGACGTGAGTACAAAGATGTGCATCTATGACTTAATTGAGGTGATAGTATAGACGACCTCTTCGATAAATTATAATGGGTATTAATCTTCTTCAAAATTGATTTAATGTTTGAGCACATAAGTCAAGGGTAGTTGATGAAGTTATTTTCGTAAACGACTTTCCACACTAGGTATGTGCATTATATATGAAAATTTCACGAGGGTTGAGATTTCTCAACCTTCATTAGTCCATCGTCTCTTGAATAGCCGCTCCATCACAATTGTTTCAACTTTCTACTTCGCCATCTTAAAGACGGTTGGAGATTTCCAACAGCTACAACCAACTCATTATGAAACCCTAACCCGCTAACGACACAAACCTACCAACCTTTTTTTTAACAAAACTCCTTCAAAACGATATATGTCTAATTTTTTTTTTTCAATGAAGATATACATTATCTTTTGACTAATATAAAATATACTAATTTTTGGTAACCTATTAATTAAATTTTGTTCATTTGTGAAACTAGACAAAATAATCTATGGCAACAATTTAATTAGGCCAACAAATCTAACATGCCATTGGCCATAGACACAATGGGTTAAGTAGGCATTTAATGGTAATTAATTCTCTGGGTTCTCCACCATTTCACCCCCTGTTTTCCTTTTGCCTTCAAGTGGTGCTCCACCTTGTATATAAACCCATCCTCACAGACAGTCTCACAGAGCACAAGAAAGAATGAAACTGACTGACTGAGAAAGAAATCCAAAGATTTTGACAGCAGTTTGGCGCCTCATATTTCAAACCCATTTTCAATTGTTTCTCTCTCAGTGCTCTCTCCCGCCACCAGCTCGCCATTGGAGGGAACTGAAAAAACTCATTCTTGGTCGAAGAAAAAAAGTGGGTAATCTCGAATTCAGTCATTCACCATTAAAGCCGGTTTTCCATCATACTCCTTGTGTCGTTTTCCTCTGACGGTTGAGGTTGTTTTGCTTTTTGGTTTTGGCCTCATTTTTTCTCCCCCTTTTCTTCCGTTCGTTTGTGCGGAAAGGCGGAAGGGCTTTTGCTTATAAAGACAGTCAGTCAGGTGGTAGATTCAGTGCAGTGTGTAATGACTATGGCATCCAGCTCTGCTGCTACGGAGATCGGTGTTCCTCAGCTGTTGAAGAAAGGGAAGAGTCGGAATACGAATCCTGGAGTAAGAGTTGTGGGCGGTAGAATTTATGATTCTTATAATGGGAAAACCTGTCACCAAGTGAGTTCTTACTTTCCGATTCGTTGTCACAGATTTTTACTTTTGGTTGATTATTTTGTGCGATCTGTTTGTGTGACATGCAAAATGATGATATGAATTGGTGTAGCTCCAGTTATTTTCCGTTTTCTCTTGCGTTTCCTTGCGGTGTATGTGTTTGTTTGCTTTAGATCCAAGTGGATCTGGATTGCCCTTACAGTTTAGTGTCTGTATAGATTTTTGTTTTGAGCCTATTACTATTAGCTATTAATTCTACTGAGTTATGGTTGAAGTTGTAAACACGATCTTCGATTTTATGATATCTGATCATTTGTGTAGCTTGGTAGGGTTTAATTAAGCCCCCATAGTTGAATGATCTGTAAATGTACGAGTGAAGGAGGGTAATTGGGAAAAGTTGTAACGGATCTTCAAATTTCTGATTTCTGATTATTTGTTTGACTTGGTAGGGTTTGTTAATCCCCATAGTTGAATGATCTGTAAATGAACTAGTCAAGGAGGGTAAGTGGAAGAAGTTGTAACGGATCTTCAATTTTATGATATCTGATCATTTGTTTGGCCTGATAGGGTTTTTTAACCCCCATAGTTGAATGATCTGTGAATGAACTAGTCAAGTATTTTTGTCTGGCTGCTGAATTCCCAATACTGATGATCATGGCATTGGATGTTTAATTGGGTTGCTATCCTATTCCTAGGGTTCCGATTATATAGTGTTGTTTGGAGTTTTCAATTAGGGCTTGTTCTACATCTAGATTGGACTGCTTTCCTGTTGTTATGTTCTGAAAATGGTTCTTGCAGTGTCGCCAGAAGACTATGGATGTTATGGCCCCGTGTAAGAAACTGAAAGTGAAGGGCAAACCATGTCCCACTACTTATTGCCATACGTGCTTGCGGAATAGGTAAGAGTATCTAACTTCTATTGCATTGTAGCTTACACATCTTTTCCATGATATTGTATTCATTACTGTTTAATGGAAATTGGCTAGGTACGGAGAGGTGGCTGATAATGTCTCACAAGTGGCTGACTGGCACTGTCCAAAGTGCCGAGGCATTTGCAATTGCAGCTTTTGCAGGTATGTTCTCTAATTATAGAGCTTTACGAGTACAGACGTACATCATTTAAGTAAACTTAGAATAACTGAGTAAATATCACATTCGCAGGAAGAAGCAAGGTCACCCGCCCACTGGTATCCTCGCCCATACAGCAAAGCAACATGGGTTTGCATCTGTTTCTGAACTGTTACTGGTGAAAGGCCCTGAAAACTTTGTGTATGCTAGGGCAAAGGGTGCTTCCACAAAGAAAACTCTGCAAATAGTGGTATTGGTTAGCTTACTATTGGTAGTCGTGTTCATATTTGCACGGTTTATCTTTCTGCCCCTTATAAGTTCATTCATGTTCTTAACAGGAGCCTAAAGTTGCTTCACTAGGGAAGCCAGGAAAGGAGAATTCTTTGGATGGAAACAGTGATTTTCCCTTGAATTCTCGGGATGAAATTTCAAGTCCCAAGAGTAAGAAGCATAGGGTAGCTGAAGAAACTTCAGTGAAAGAAGACCCTACCCAAGATGATGAAAAGGCAAGCAGTGACCTTAGTGAAAATTATAACCTTGAAACCAAGACAAAGCCATCTGAAAAATCATTCCCGATTCTTCAAAAAGAAATTGTACTTCCCGAAGTTCCATTGCCTCAAGGTTCATGCTTAACTGAAGTGGCAGGAGTTGAATTGGGTCCTGAAGATGTTGGACATGCCTTACAATTCCTGACATTTTACAATGCTTTTGAAAAGGTATATTGATGAAATATTATACTAGTATGTTACATCTGGCTCTTAAGTGCTAGATTTACTGAATGATGATGGTATCCTCAGTTTTGGCTGACTATTTACCCTCTTCTGATTGATAATTATTAGTCTTTTCCATTGATCTTACCTTTCTTTGTGGTCTCCATGGTATAGGAATTTGATGTGAAGAAAGGGCATGCTGAAGCAGTTATTAGGGAACTAGCAAAGGCCCGACGAGGATGTCGGTCACAGTCCTCTTTAGTAATCCAGTTTCATATCCAGCTGCTGTCACTCATTCAAGATTACGTTGATGAACGGTATAAAAATCCTCCTTTGAAATACCAGCTATTTTTTATTTTTCTTATGCTGAGGGTATCATGATCGTTATCTTTTCTAGGTGTCCAACCTTAAGTCCGACAGATGGCGAGAATTCCTGGCTTCTATCACTGGGAGGTCTTGTCTCCAAGTCCCCTATCATGTCGAAGGAATTTCCTCCTGACTGTTTTGGGAAAGGGAATGAAGGATATGAGGAGTTGAGCATCACTGAAAGACTCAAACTTCTAACTTTTCTATGCGATGAAGCTCTCAACACAAAGTAAGCAATAAGATCAACAAGTTCAGTAACTCTAGATGAATCATTAATAAGTTTTGTTGTGTGTTTGTTCCTCCTTCTTACTTGTTTGCTTCTGCAGTGAATTGAGGGATATAATTGATGGACAAAATATTGAATTTGATCAACGTAAGAAGGAAGCAAAGGCAAGAGTTGCTGCTGCAAAGGACAAGGTAGATAGAGGTTTAATGTCAATCCTTTCTCTAATTGTGAACGATATCCCTTGGTTGATATTCATTTGTAAACACTTCTTGTCTCGCTACCTACAGGTAAAGGAATTGAACAGGAAGAGTCAGGACGAGATAGCAAAAGCTCAACTTGCCAAAAACGGGGTTCTTTTAACTATTCCTGAGCATGAAGCATTAACGTCTGAGATAAACATGCAAATTTCTCAAGCTCATGCAGAAATGATGGAGGCCAAGCAGATGGTGCCTAAGGGTGAGCAACTGAGCTCAGAGCCTTGTCTGATTAAGATAGAATACATTGAATTTGTTGCATTGAATTTCCTCAGCAATGTTATTGTTAATTACTTGAGCAATTAAATGTTCTTCTAGGTTCGGTAGCATCATTTTGCATGATCCTATCTTCTTTTACGTACATTACGTGACACGTGCCTGCCCGAGTAATAGTCAATTGTTTTCCACAAATGCCCTACAGAAGCCTGTCATAGTATCATGTATAATTATGGCATTTTTGGTAGGATTATTCGTAGTACCTGATTCACTTTCAGGAAATCTACTTGTCTCGATTCCACGTGTCGTTTATGGTACAGTTATTCGTAGTACTCGGTTCACTTTCACGAAACCTACTGCCATGATCGTTCGTGTCATTTAGTACATTAATGTTGTACATTTCTAGTCTGTTCTCTCCTGTACTTGCAGTATGCTTGTTTTTTCCAATGTCAGATACTAATTTGTTCCTTCTATTATTGCTGCAAAAACAAAATTTTAAAACAGAATTACAAAGATCTGATGCTGTGAGAATGGCCCCCATGTTCGTGGATGCCAAGGGTCAAGCATTTTGGAGACTCAAGAGCTACAACAGTCAGGAAGTCATCTTGCTTCAAGGTTGCTTTTGTCATTTGTTGGTTTGTTTCCAGTTTGTACAAATGATCAAAGAGTTTAGTCATTTAAATATGTTGAGTTCATCATGCAGATTTAGGCGAATGCGAAATGGATTCACCCAGCGAGAAGTGGTTTGTATATAGTGAAGCACAGAAACCAGAAGTTGAGTACTATGTATCTGAGACAAGGCAAGTCATCACAATGAGATTATGTCTGATGTGTCGATTTCAAATTGGAATTTTGTGTTTACTTGGGTGTTACTTTGGTATCAGGAAACGGACCAAGGTTAGAAAAGCAGCTAGAAAAGCTTCTCAACCGTCATCAAGCGAGAAGATGGAGGAACCCTCATCAAACGAGAAGATGGAGGAAGAACCTTCACCAAACGAGAAGATGGAGGAAGAACCTTCACCAAACGAGAAGATGGAGGAAGAACCTTCACCAAACGAGAAGATGGAGGAGAGCTCTTAGCGTCCTTCAAAACTTATATGTACAGCACCTTCATCTGTACGATACTGGTAACTGTGTTTTTTTTTGTCTTGTTTCAGATTCATGGTGTGAGATATGTAACTGGCTTTTATCTGATTTTTTTACCTCTCATATGTTGATCTGATGCAGAAATGGTGCAACAAGCCAACAACCATAATGCTTGGAGGCACCGTTTCAGATAAAAGGTTTATTAATGCAGCTTCAAGGATGGAAGAATGTAAATGGGTTTCCCCATTAGATATCAAATCTGGTCATTTAATTTGGGTTTTGTAATGTCTATTGGGAATGGTATTTGGTGAACTCTCATTTTGAGGACATGAGATAGGAAGAAAGCTTTTCTCTTTGAAGTGTTTTTGTTGGATTGCTGCAGAAAAGACCTCAGTTCAGTTCAGTTCAATATATAATAGTCATCTTCCATCCATATTGCCCCTTCTTCCTCGTTTTCCCCTTTTACTTTTTCATGTCTTATTTCTCCACATGCTTGGAAAGTAGAATTCTATTCAGTTTCTGTGCATCTCCTGTTAATGTTGCAGTTTTACAGTTATAAATTTGCAGATTACAACATTTTCTAAACCCTACTGTGTCTGTCATTTCAACTGAGAGTGTATTGATACTGTAGTATTGAGTTATTTATTATTTTATCTTGGTGTACTGCTCTATTGTTTGTTTTGTAGGTACTGACGTTGGAAACTTGGATATGCAAGTGAGACAACTGAGAATACTGTAATATCAATATGGGTTATGAAAACGCAGTCGTTTCGTTATTTCTGTTGGGAAGAAATGGAGATTTGGATCCATCAAACTGCTTGGCACTGCGTCTGCCACCGCTACTAAGCGAAAACAACAAAAATACTGAATTTTTTTGAGAGGAAGAGAAAGCTCTGAGAAATGAAAGCCGTGATTGCATCTCCAGTAATGGCGGCAAAAGTCGGAACCCTTCCCGGTTTCCCTTCCGTGACTCGTCCTCTCAGCTTCTTCGTCTCTTCGCATCCGGCTTCTTCTTCTTCTTCTTCTCCACCGAAAACAAAGTTCAGCCTAGGACGCAACAACTACAATATCAGGCTTCGTTTCGTCGCCAAGGTTGCGGATTCCACTCAGCCTAATACTTCGTCTTCCTCCAGTTCCAAAACCCTTGTTCCTGATAACGAATTCACTCTCGCTAAGGTATCTTCTGCCTTTTATATTACATACAGGGCCTTTGGTCTTTTGTTATATTAGAAAATTTCACTACTTTAGCAGCAAGAGTAGATATTGATCCGATGAGTCTTTCTCCATGAAGTTGGTTTTGTGTTATCTATATATATATAACCCTCTTAAGATATTATGGAACTGAGAAGCGTTGGTTACTCCAAATGCTGTTCCAACAACTTTGTTTTTTTGCACTCCAATGATATCTGAAGCATGGTTCTATTATAGTGGCTACTCCTACTCGAGTTTATTAATTAGCTAGTTTAACATGACAAGCTTCCATATATTGACAAGCTTCTATCCGTTCTGAAACATGCTATGCTTTCTATAACTTGAAGGCAGAAATTAAGGTTATCGAGGATGGAGTTTATTAAGTTGTAAATTTTGGATTATTTGAACTCCCAGATGTTTCTAAGAGTAATATACAGTTTGTATTTCCATCTTGTTTTAGAGAAACCTTGGATTATATTAATATTTTCATATAGGTTAGAAATTTTGTCTGCTAGAAGTTGCTTTCGTTTCAAAATTGGATTACTGAATCCAATGAGTTCTAAAAGAGTGAAGTGTGGAAAGATGACATCAAAGAACAGAAAGTGGAATATCTGAACACCCACCTTAACTACATTCTATTTCTATTGATAATCGAATGGTTCCTCCTTCCTTTGCAGGTCTCATTTGGTGTTATCGGGCTAGGTCTTGGTGTTTCACTCTTGTCGTAAGTTCATACCCTTTAATGTCACCGCCACTCCAGAACCAGTACTGATTGGAGAGTTTTGTCGAATATACAGGTATGGCTTTGGGGCATATTTTAATATCTTAGCAGGATCCGAATGGTCTGCTTTAATGCTCACTTATGGATTCCCTCTTGCAATCATTGGTATGGCTCTTAAGGTAAAGTTCAAATGATATATATTCTCGCTGATGTTTCATATCTCCTCAGTTTCAAACGGGACATTTACTTTCCATGCTATCATTAATGTGTAGTATGCAGAACTGAAGCCGGTCCCATGCTTGACTTATTCGGACGCTGAAGCATTGAGGGAAACATATGCCACTCCAATCTTAAAGCAGGTCAGTAGCCTGATTTTGCCACTCCAGTCTTAAATGCTTTATATCAGTGAAAAAATATGAACGAATCCGTACCATCTCTCATTTCCTTTTTTTGGTGGGTGGTTTAGTAAGTAGCTGCTCAGTGCAATAGCAATTATACTGAAACCATACTTCTGTTTCTATTTATTTCGTTAATGAATATGACAGGAAAGAAAGATATGTGTCAGCTTATGCATGAAATTTTGCAAAGATTTTGAATTTGTTGATTGACGTCGATAGTTTTGATCAGGTCAGAAACGACGTTACCAGGTACCGATATGGCGATGAGCAACACTTAGAAGAGGCATTGAAGCGAATATTCCAGTATGGTCAGGTGCGCAGTGTTACTTTGAACTACACGTCTTCTTTGCATTACTCCTTGATTGATGTAATTACTCCACGTTCCACATAATGTAAGACGTAATTACTTATCTTGCTATCACTTCTGTCTCTCGTGCTTATCAGGGCGGAGGAATACCTCGTAGGAGTGCACCGATTCTACAAATGATTCGAGAAGAGGTACGTTCCTTGTTTGTGTTTAGTTTTGGATCTGAGATAACATCAATTGGTACAGGCTTCCAGAAAAGAAAATAACGAATGTAACCTCCATCACTGTCAGTAACTTGTAGGGTTCTTTATATTTCTTTCTTGTGAGTTCCTAAAAACTAAAATCATCCTCCAACGTAAGTGGCAAAGTTTGATGTTATTTTCCTTAAACATTTATGTTATGGTCAATGGTCATGATAAGACTCCTTCATTGATTTGGCTTCTTTCATAGTTTGCTGATTGTCTTGACTCTTGATGCTTTTAGGTTACCGATGATGGTAAATATTGCCTTGTAATGGTATTCGAGGCGAAAGCTCTAGAATTATCAGACTTTGAGCGAAGACAGGTATATGTTCAATGAAATTTTATGATAGGCAGTCATCCAGAATGGGACAAATAATATATTAAATTCTAGTACCTCTGAATTGGCATATTCTTATTCTCGTTTTCAGGCAAAATTCTCTTCCTTTTTTGGACCAGATGTCACAGCTGAAGTTGGTGAGTTTGTATAATTGTTTTGGTTGAGAAACTTCAGAATGGATGTGAAACCTTCATAATTTGGTGGCCTTACCGGAAAGTAATGGTTTGCAGGGAAGGGGGAAAATGATCTATTCGAAGTGCGGCTCATTTCGAATTTAAATGCCAAAGTATCGTCGTCGTAATGAGCTTGATGGTACGACAATTTTACCCTGCTCTCCAGTTCTCACTTGTAATTTTAATCACATATGATATCACAATTATACGCCCATGATGTACAGTTTTTTTGCATTTGTTCTTAAGAGTAACATAAAAGCATGTATAACGAGTATAGTTCTTTTTACACCCGGAAATTCTGCATATGCTTTACATCTGTGATTGATAGGTTATGCTACATTGCGTGGAATTGTTATGATTCATTTGTTCCTGTTAAACTGAATCTTTTCATTTGAATCTAAAAAAGAAGAAAGAAAAAAACAGCAGTCACATGAACCTCTCCCTAAAGTTGTAACCAAACAATAAAGCTGACAGCCAACCCATTTTTTCTCAGTTGTGCAGAAACACAACAAAAAGTAACATCACTAGATTACAAGAGCCAACTCTGAGAAAACACAGAAAGGAAGAGAACGTTAAGTTTCCATCCATTGTCATTATAGCACAATGCCTAATTAATTGACGACCATCTGTCTGAAGCTCACCATTGCCACCACTGCATTTGCTCTTGAGTTCCTCTGCATTTTTTTTCAGCATCCTTCAAGCTTACGGAGGAAGATGTTCTTGTTCCTGGGTTTCTGTTTCTCTCTTTGCCTTTTTCTCATCCATGACAAACAACCGCCTTGGCTGCTGGTGGTGGTGGTGTTGCCCTTCCATACTACATCATTGTCCTTTTTCCTTCCCTCTGTTTTGGTCGTCTCTTCTGCTATGTGAGTCTGCACATAGACCACAAAATGTGTGCATATATATTATATATCACTGTAGCCTTTATATAATACGCTGTTAAGCCACTTTTTCTTTTGTTTATGAAAACTTCAAATTTTGATTCAGAGCAAATGTGTGTGCTTGAATTCAGAAGTGACTCGTGTGTAGATCTTTGCTCTCTGAAACTTTCTGTCAATCGAGGGAGATTTCGCGTAGTTGATAGTTTTTTACTTTTTTTCGACAACTAGTGTAGTTGTTTGTTATTAGAATTAAGCAGAGTACGGGATTTATATATAGAACACGACAAGAGTCGCTCCTAATCTGGAATACAGCTAATTAGGAACTACCAATCTACCATTTTTACAGATATTATTTAACTAATAGTGTGGGAGGGATATAATTCCCCGTTACTCTCTACAGATGCTCAGCATCAATTGAAAGAGTAGTGTAGTTTGATGGTCATGTTGAATGTTTTATTTTTTTCCAGTATTGTATCATGTTGTGGTGGATTTTCATTTCTAGACCAAGTTGCAAGAATTTATCATTAGACACAAAGCTTGTCGTGTCTTGTATGTATCTATGTATATGAAGATTAGCATCTGGCATGGAAGGTAAGTTTTCAGAAAGTTGGATGGGTGACTTGATGAGTTAGGTTTGAGCTGAAAAGGGGTAAAAAGGTGATATTTTTTCTTCTTTTGGGGGTAATGAAGCTTTTGTGAGATATGAACAAAAGATAATCGTAACAGGAATTAGAAGCTTTCTGCTCTACAAGTCCCTCCGCCCACAGGTTTGGCTGTCATGGATTTGAAGGTCCCCCAGTAAACATTATGAATGGCATGATGAATGAAAATAACAAAGTTGTGCTTGCTTATAAATGTTCAACACGGGGAGCCTAGTTATGGCGCACCATTTTTAACGGTCTTGATATCTCACTGAGAGTTTTTGCAGCAGAGGACTGTATGGCTCAAAATGCAGGGGTATCGAAAAGTGTGCAGCGGGAAAAGATTAAAAAGATTCCTATATATAAAAAATCAGTACTGAAACACATGGCAGTGATGTGCCATTTTCATTGGCAACCCAGAAACAAACAAAGCAGCAAAAGTCATGAGGAGTAGAGCTGGTGGTGTGGTGCAGTGCAGCCCCAGCTTCAGTGGCACCACATAAAACAAATAGAAATGAAGGTAACCACAGAATGACATGTCTCCATCTCTAGTACTGTTTATCTTTGCTTCTATTCGTATTTTTCTGAACTAGCTCAAAGAGGTCTGTAAATTTATATTTCTGGAAAATAACTAATTATAATCATTTCTAACTAGTTACTGGCTTTACATTTTTGCGAAAAAAACCTTTCTGAAAAAATAACTAATTATAATTATTTGTAACTAGTTATGCAGTCTATAATGATTGACCATTAAACTTTACTCTGATCGGTTATGATGCAAATTGGCTTGAAAGAGGGTGATACCAAGAAACTCTACTACTTTCTGACTGTGTAGCCAATAAATGTTTGGAGAGATCAAATATGAAGACTAAGAAGTAAGGGTGGGGTTTGTGGGTTGAGGGGGACCAATTATCTTTTTTCTTTATTCAATACAGTGCATATGTACTTGTAGGGGCAAGGGGCATCCATATGCCCCACAACGAAGTCCTGAGGTACCAAATATTTCTGATATTGCTTTCCCCTATTGTACAATCTCAGCATATCTAGCTACTCATTGAAAATTTAAATCTTGTCAGTCTGGAGAATCTAAGAGCAAACACTTCCAGTAACTAAAATATTGCAGTTTCTTGCCAGTTTAGTTGTGATTCACAAGACCAGTTAAAGGCAGGCAAGTAGAGAAACAGGCTGGTTTCCGGTAGAGATTCTAAACAGGAAAAAATGTGGGGGTTATGTGAACTTGAACAGAAAAGCACGGTTGCTTGCTAATGTGTATAGATATTACTGTTATGCCTATTCATGTCATGCATTTAGATCCTGGTTTTCTCATGAAGTGTGAAAAATATAAGTTTGTGTTGATAGTATGGAAAAACTATGGGAAAAACAAGCAACGGTCGTACCTTTTCTGCAGCTTTTATCTTTGAATTGCAGCTAGGGGAATCTCCATCTCCTCCACTTTCTGCTTCACTCTTCTTCAATGGCAACGATATCTCTGTTACGAAAGGAGGAGGCTTTGTACTTGTGCTAGTAGACCCGCTTGAACTGAGCTCAGGTATGGTGCTTTGTGTTCCAATATCTCTAGTAGTATTACCACAGCTGTCACTTTTGGTTTCTGATCAAAATCCAATTATAAAAGTAAACTAACTCTGCTCCATTAGAAATGAAAAACAAAACCATTAAAGTTGCTAACTTTGAGCCAAACCTGCAATGGGAGAATGCACAGGATTACAATTCGGACGATCCTTTGATGCTGCTGCAGGCTTAACGTGGATTCGCCTCGAGTAGACCAGAGGTGCAGACATTGTGATCCTATTGTTATTAGTGGCGGAAGGGTAGAATGACCTTCCACTCAAAGTCTTAGCGGATAGGCACTCCATGGGAACCTCCCCTGAAAGAGGGTTACATATGTACTTCTCAGCTTCGTTCCATTTCGAGTTCAAAGCAAACCCATCTGGTGATAAGCATTCCCAGCTTTTACACATCCCTGACCTTGTCTGCAGAGCTGCATTTTTGAAGAATCCCACTTTTTCCAGAAAGTTAATACTATATTACTTTTCAGTTTCCACACAAAAGTTAATATATTTATTACCTTTCAGAGCAGTGGTGAATGAGTATGTTGATGGGTCAATCTCTTCTGGAAGAAAAATGATAACACACTTGAGAAAAAGGTGTACAGGAGGAATAAGTAAGGTGGGGAGGAGGATGTTTTTTTTACCTTTTAGAGGGTAACCTGGAGAAGAGGCAGTGCTGGAAATGGTGAATGATTTGGTGGCATCTTCTCTGAAACTTCTGATGTAGGATCCTGAGAACCTCCTGGATTTCCTGTTGTCACTGCTCAGTTGAGGTCTCACAGTCCAGTCTCTTAGACTGCTTAAGTCTTCTCGTCGTCGAGAGCCGTGTTCCGTGGTTGAAGAAGCCATTGGAGTTTGAGCAGAAGTGAAGGGGAGTTGCAGTGACTGAGTTGGTGGGTGGGGAGGATCTAGGACTGCTCTATTCTTCTCGGTTCACATTAGTATGGTTTGCTTTTTGTATTCTAAGTGTGCATGCAGGCTTCTCTAACATTCAGTGGAAAGGGAGTGGTTCAGTTCTTTGGCATTTTCTTCATTGCATATTTTAATGAAAATTTCAAAATAATGAGAAACAAATCAATTTAAGTTATGAAGATTGAACACTGACCCAGTTTATATTACCGATTTAGTCAGGTTGTTGGAGAGTCGATCCGAACTCCACATGTTAAAGATCAACTTATTATTTTCTATGCTAGTTCAAGTTTCAATTCGAACTAGAAATATGTAGCTTGTATAGAGCTCGAGCCACCTCGAGTCTGGAGCGTTAATCGTGAATAAGTGAAAACTCGAAACAAATTATTTTAAAATCTACACATTCCAACAATTTTTCATTTAGAATAATTGAAGCTAAATCATATAGCACTTGTGCTTTCATTAGACAATTACAAGTTTGTATATGATTTATACTTTATAGTTTATGGTATTCGAAGCAAAATCACATCTTGCATTTTTAAGCCTACTAATGAATTATACTGCGGGCTAGCATTTAAATGGAACCTGCTAGTTAGTTTGCTACTTGGCTCAACAATTTCACGAACTGAACCAGCTCACGAACCTATCAAATTGAATCAGTATTGGCTCCAACATAGCTCGTTTACTATCGAACCGAATTTTGAACGAGCTTTTTGGCGGTTTACCCGAGCCGAACATTGGAAAATGCCAAATAAAAAAGATAAAAACTAGTGTGGGACACCATCCAAGTTACAGAGTTGATAGAGGGGGGACTGGGACTGGGAGGGAGTGGCAGAGAAACTAGATATGCAATGTTGGGTTGTTTTCACTTGAGATTTTCAAAGTGGGGTTGCTTTTCCCTCGAGATAGCTTCTCAGTTTGTCTTCATATTTCCCATAACAAGTTAATGATTCATAATAACATGATCTACTTATAAAATAATTTATCTTTACTAAGAAATACACTCATACCAAAAAAAAATATACCGATACATATTAGATATTCGAAGATGACTAAAACTTAAACACGAAATTTTGTCAAATACATATAGCACTTTTTAGTTTCTAATTGATCGTTCCTAGCCAGTTTCTACATGTTGTCCGAGCATGCTCCACTTGAATTGATTGAGTGGGCGTGCGTGATTCTTCCTCCTTAACCCGCGAAGATTAAGTATGTTGGTTGCATGATCAAGATTGGTTGGTTTGACTGTTTTCTCGAGCAGGTTATAGACTTTCGTAGGTTAATTTGTTCTACGACATCACCTACGTGGTGGCAGTGAAATTCTCTTCCTTGATGTTATCTAAATTATGTGCCCTTGATCGTCAACCAAACGTTGGTAAACACAAATATTTAAAGTACAGTTCGTAAGTACCAGATTTTACAGGTATGAGAAGAAACCGAAAATGCAACTTTGGTGATTATTTTCATGGCTAAGCATACAAATACAAGGTTGATGACATTGCTAGAAAAAAATGCATGCCAGCACTAACAAAATGGTGGAAGTTGATGATCGGCGAGGCAGCACCTCCACTAGTTATTGGTCCCCCTCACTCCAGTCTTACTGTCATTTCTGTCTTTTTTTTTTTTTGAAAATACAGCTTCATTTAATCTGTAAAGTTCCTACTACAAAGATTCCCTCCATCACTGTTGTTGATCGTCCTTGTTCAAACACCCCATATGGCAGTCACCACCACCCGTATCAATCATTTCATCAGTTTCTTTCTTTGGTATGTCTTTGCTAATTACTGTGGTTCTTAACATTTGCAGTTGTATTTATAGTGCTGGTAATCTTACTGGGGTCAAACAACAAACAGTTCTATGCAATCAGTCTGCGTTAAAATCACCAAAGGCTATGAACTAATGATGTCCATACAGCTTCTACATCCATCTAGTTCTCCAAAGTCGGTAACTTTCAGTTAAACATTTCAGTATATGCAACATGGTTCTCAGAATCGGACCGGATATGTAACATGGTATTCAGAACCGGACTGGAGATATAACCCTGAACCCTTACCCTTGCAGTAAATCCAACAGCAAATGTATGTATCACGAAACTTCATTACAGTGTTATATAAATCATTATGGCAAGAACAAACATAGATATAGGGCCATCTTTTCTGGCTTATATTAACCTCAAACTGAGTTGGTGAAGACAGGAACTAAGCAGATGTAACAAGAAATGGAACTTACAAGCTCGAGTTTATGCAAATTTGACATCATCATCACATTTTACAGTTGATCATCATTGAAGTGAAATTGTACCTCTGGGCAAAATAATTAGCAAATCCGGGGTTTCTCCTACCTTGATGATCTTTGGTCCACTGCAGGATCTGTCCTCAGCAGTCATTATGCCAGCTCCATCGAGGACAGAAAGGGCAAAATCTCAGCCGCTGCGAAATGAAACCAACACACTGAAACTGGCCATGCAGCGGGAACGAGCAGCCGGTTTAGAGATGTGTCGAAGACCAGGTTTATCCGATCACCGAACCGGTAACGAGTATCCAATTTGGTTCCAGCTTCACCTTGAAAATCAAAACAAATTTAGGAGAAATTGAGCAAATAACATTGAGATTTCAAGCATTACTTGTATTTTCTTTGGAAATATTTACACCTATTAATTACCTTGAAGAGTGCAGTGGAGTTGCATCAACCATATCAAGTAATTGAGATTTGACACATACTGCAACTTCTGAGTTGACCAACACGCAGAAAGATATAATAATCATTGCAACCGCAAGTAGCCAACTGCAATCCAGTACAAAGTTTACTCAGATATTGATGTTGGTCCCAAATTTCCGGAAAAAGTATGTATGGTAGATCAGTTTTAGGGAGTGAAAGTGCATACTGTTCAAGAACACCGATAGAGTTAACCTCACATACTAAGAGAATCCAATAGTTAGGTCTGGTTCACAAACTTCCTGCAAAAGTAGGATTGGAAGTTCAACTTCTACAGCTGCGAACCGAGGCATATGATTGAGAAAAAAAATCTGTTTGATTCTTACCACTAAGGAGACCGTTGCAAAGCATATTTAAGGGATCGAATATGCATAAGCATTTCCACCTAAATAGGGGATAAGCATTATCAATTCCAACAATCAGAACACCACTCATAGAAACTGATGAGTTTTCCCTAGCAAATAAAGAACTACCACTCGTAGAAGTTTCTTTCCGGTGCTTTTTCTAACTGGGCAGTAACTGAATGAAGAAACAGAGTATTGAGGAAGAATAAGCATTACCATTTCCAACAATCAGAACACAATTAGCAGCGGATGGTTTGAGATCTTGTATCTTTTCACCAGCAAAGATAACTTGAATAACTAGCAAAAGAAAGGAAACGAAATATCATGGATAACTTAACTGACACGAATGAATCAAGAACTTGGGTAAAAGTGATCAATTGTGCAAAAAGAGTAGAGATATGATGAGTAGAAGAGAAAGGCATAAATGACCAAAACTGTAGGTTATGGACGACGAGGGTTATCCTATATCATATAACACTGAGAAGAAAGGAAAAACTAGTTTCAATTACAAAAACTTGAAATTCAGAAAAGTAATAAGACCAGGAGCACAAGCTTTGTTCACATGACAATGGAAAGAATTTAAATTGTACAACTAGTAGTTCATAAGACTCTGCAGACCTGAGAAATGTATCGACTTTTCTGGATTACCATCTTCATCAACTTTATCAACAGCATCATCTATGTCAGATACACTCATCACGTGTACAGAGTACAATCCATCAGAAACCCAAACAGTTTGTGTTCCTATAAGAAAATGCAAATTTCCTCAATGGACATTCATACGAAGTATGAGACTACAATTTTTAAGGAATAACCTTCAAAAAAGGAAACGTAAGCCATATACGCAGACAGTAATTTTGGTTCACTTGGACTACCGTTAAGCCTTTGCACCAAGCTACACATCATTCCTGAATTAGCTTTGCCGGACACCCAAACACTGCCCGATTTACTTATTTCTTCTGGAGCAGTAGTTATTGTTCAGTTACCTGTGTATACTGTAGGGTTTCTTGCTGTCGTAGTATGTTATCATATATGTAAGGTAGCAGTTACAGCTGTTCAATTTGTTTTCATATACTTTCCAGAAAAGCTGGAACAGAGGAACATGTGACAAACTTTCGACAAATTAAGGTTTGAGATGTTTGGGTTTCCTCAATCATAAAACGAGCTAGTCAATCTTTCCGAAATTTCTATGTAACATGGTTCCAGATACCAATTCAGAAATTTCTGTCACAAGCCTATTCTCAACTAGAGGACCATTCAACTTGTTAGCATGTAGAGCAAACTTACTCAAAGAAATATCTGGAAGCACGGCAAGATTTTGCACTTTCATGCTGTAGGGAATCTTTCTTATGTCAGAGACAATGTTTGATCCACCACCTGGGTTAGACAGAGACAAGACATGTAAGTCTCCAGTGGAATCCAAAATCATAAACTTTTTGGAGGACAATGCCTGAATAGACGTAGCCTTCCCAATGCTGGATCCAGAGCCCTCAACACCCTTGCTCTTAAATGGGACAAAGCAGGAACATGCTTGATCAGAATCTTTTCTCCATCTCACAGATCTCGGCTTTACTGCAAGTTAAAGAAGTCAAAGCGCAAAGGAATATCTATGAGCCAAGTTCGAAGATATCTGATTGCAGCATAATGACATGAAGTTGAAATTTACATGTGAGAGGTACCAGCTTAAAAGGAAACTCCTTAACTGTGTTTCTTTGTAAGGAAAAGTCTAATCATTAGTAGCAACCGATTCGCACACATCAAGATACACTTTCCTCAAGAGCAATAATTTGCACCCATGTTGTTGAGATTCCTAAATATGAAATATCTGAGATGAGTTATTTTACTTATTCTGTTTATTCTACTCACCTTACTGTTAATGTGGATAATTTTTCTAGAATAGACAGCATCTCCTAGTCTAGAAAAGCTAGATTCGTATAGAGATATGAAGAAGATTTAACTCATTTCCATACTTATCATTCTTCCCAGTCTAATTATTCATTTTGATACCAGTCTTAAAATCTTATACGCTATGGAATAGGAGATTATCCTAATTCTCTCTTCTCCTCCAATTTTCTCAATGTCCTCCCTGGCAAAAAAAAAAATCCATTAAACAACTTTCAAGCTCCTGATTGTGAAAGACAAATGATCCTAATCCATAACAAAGATACATCCGAGTAAATTGTTCTAATGTCTCAATGGATGGAAGCAATGATTGGACAATGCCAAGACACAGTATCCGCTAAGTTTCAAGACAGCACAATGCAGAAATCGTATCTAAATGATTCTAGTTCGAGATTCTATACTATGAGCACCTTTCTACGAATATGAGAAGTTATTTCATTTAGCAAATGTGAAAGAACCACAGGAGACTAACCTGAAACATTATGCTTTTCGATCTTCCCATTTAAGAAGCCATTGGTTGCAGGGCCAGCAGTCAAACCACCAGACTTATGTCCTCCAATGATACCATTTGGCAACTTCAAAACCTCAAGTTTACCGTTCAGCTCCAAAGTTCCATCTGAACTTGAACTCTTGGCCTTGTTGTTGACTTTCCCCTTGGCGGCAAGCTGCTTTAGACTAAAAACCCTAACCCCACCATCCTGCCCTAAAATCAAGAACCCAAACGAGACACTAATAGACCAAACAGGAACAGCACACTCGATCACCGCACACCTCATCATTTTCAACGCTGCTTCACCATCGACCAACTTCAGAGCAAAGACCCAAACTTTCCTGCTGGAAACCGAGTACAAACAGAAGAAATTAACCGACCCAACAATCTTCAACGACACCCCATGGTCGACATCGAGCAGAACCCCCAAATTGGGGACGAAACCGAGACCCTTCTGACTGCAACAGACTTGAGGTGCTTTAGCAAAAGCATTCTTCTTTTTATCCAAAACATACAGCTTAAGAAGGATCTTGGCGCCACCCAAGTAAGGGGAAGCAACAAGGAACAGAACAGTTGGTTCGGAGCTTTGATTGTTGCGGAGTACGAGGAATGACGAGGAAGAGGATGGGGGAGGAATTAGGGTTTGGGGTTTGGATGGGAGGGAAGAAGGAGGAGGTTGTTGGGGAATTGAAGGGTAAAGAGAGATTGAAGAATCGAAATGCATGAGTGCTAGGGAGAGGGAAGTAGGATCAAAGAGGATTGATGAAGTTGGGGAAGGAGAAGAAGGAAGAGGGAATTTTGAAGCTTGGACAATTACCATCAGGGGAAGATGGAGGGAGGGATGACAACTAACCTAAAAAGGACAAAGAGATCTGGATTTTAGGAGTCTGGTTAGAGATTTGTATGGGGCTGATCTCTCGGATTCCCTGTTCCTTTTCATTTTATTGGTTGGTCCGTTCCTTGTTCGTGTATTTGTTTTCCGTTCTGTACAATGATTTTCTATTTCAGAAAAACGCCAAAATCAGCCCAAACTATCAAAATGTTGATAAATCTAGCACAAACTCTTCGTAATGACAGATATCGTCCATTTTGTGCCTCTGTTAGCGAGGTAGTCCTTTTTCTATAAGAAATTCAAAATTTTGGATCATATTATCGATGAACTTGCGTGGTTATCTTTTTTTTTATCTTTTAAATATTGATGATATAAAATTAAAAAATTTGAGATTAAAAAACTAAAATATTTTGGTTATGCTCCATACAATCGGGTAGGACGATATTCGTTCGGTTATGGAAGATCGGATATGTTAAGATGCTCAGTGGAGAAGTATTTGTGAAAAACCATCATAATTAACCTCTTATGCAAGAGTGTGGGGATTAGTGTTTGTTTATGGGATGGCGGCTAAACAAGATGAACAAGAGCGGGGAACACTAAGAAGTATCTGGAATGTCCAGAGGTGTATAGAGCATATAGTATCGGTAGGTTTAAATGAGTTGTCTCTTCGATGAACTGTGACCTCTGTTTAAATAGGCAACCAGCAAGTCCTGATATTCGCTAGGGCAGTTAATGGTTTGAAGTTCTCTAGGATCTGACTGATTGATGATCGACAACGACTAGCTCCTCGTGCTATATAATATCAACCTCGATCGTCTTCCTCATTGTGCAACTTCCTCCCTCATGCCCTGATCCGGTAAATCTCTCATACAATGTTATTGTGCTAAACTGGTCCGACACTAGCCATCCTCCCAGAAAACAATGTACTGCACTGCCATACTCCATTCTACATCTCTGCTGTTGTGCTGCACTGCACTGCCATACTTCACTCCAGAAATTCCTTTATTCATGCCCAACGCGGTTATTGATTCGAGAGCCCTTTATGTTTGATCAATTCGACAAATTGCGGATGTTAGATCAAGTTATTTACGGGCCAACGAATCCAACGGCTGAAAATGATGGGGTAGTTTTGGAATAAAAAATGGAAAAAAAATCACATGAAGGTGGTCATCATTGTACGAGCATGTTATGTTGCTAATACGACCATTTTACAGGCTCATTATGTCGTTGTTACATCCACCTTACGAATAGTTGAATTCATCATCGTTATATCCAGTTTACCACTCTTTTATGTCAGTGATATATATTTTACGAGTCTATTTTGCGTTTTTATTATGTTCTTTTAATAGACTCATTATGTCGACTTCATATGTAAATTGTTGCATCCACATTGTCATTATTACATCATTGTTATTATGTTATTATTATATCGAGTTTACGTGAGAAGAGTAAATTTTTAAATTTTCGTTATACCCCTGATAAAATTACAACCGTCAGACTAAAATTGTCAAAAATGATTTAGTTCGTTGAATTAACCGTAGCATTACCCGATAGAAAGGACTCTCAGATCAATGGTATCTCCGATTCATGACAATGACAATACTAATTGCCAATTGGGGTCTAGTCCTCTGTTTGTTTCATAAGTATATATAGAGTTCGTTTGGTATGCAATATCTCGAATATCATCATATAAATTTGTTGAGATATTATGATATTGAGTGGTATTGGTATTGATAGGTGAAAATGTTGAAATTTTTGTTTGGTATAGTTTGATATAAAATTATCAATATAACCCCATTTATTCTCTCCTTTACCAATATTTTCTCTTTTGACAGTTATTAAAGCTAAACCAATCTATATTACAACGCGTTGGAGAATCAATCTCTCTCTTGTCATTAACCCAATCCTCTACTGTTGAAAATTATCAAACCTCGGCACGAGCGACTACTCTACCCCAACATGCCGACGAGGTCGTCTCATTTTAACATGCAAATCGAACTAATTTTCACAACCGACGCCCTCCTCTCCAACTTCTTTTTATTGGTCTAATTTTGAATGAACATCAACTCCTCCTTTCGCCATTTGTGGCTGTCCACACTATTAAATTCCACTTTCCAACCATAAAGTACAAACAACAATGGTTGAGATGGAAATAGAGATTTTGTAGTTGATAATCGAAGAATAAAAAACAGAGTAAAAAGGGATTGTTTATCTTAAGATGTGTACAAAAATAGAGATTATCAGGCACCTTTGATCTTCCCATTGACGGAAACAATCGATAGTGTACCTACATCGTCGTCGCAGCTTCTTCTCCAATTCCGTCGATTATCTTGTAGAAAATACCCGATGTTGCAGCGGAAAAGTAAAAATAGAGGAGATAGGGTAAAAGTGAAAAGAGAATGTTGATAGATGATGGACTCGCAATGAGTGCAAATGTGCTGACGTAACATGTAATAATTGCAAACTTCAGGGGCAGTTGTGTCCGGTCGAAATGATATTTGGGAAGGATATGGAATGTGTATGGAATATCACGTTTTTTTTATATATAATATTCGCGCTTCGAAACACAAAGATATTTCGAATACCATGACATTATATCATCCATTCCAAACGATTTTAATAGTTTAATATTTAAAAAGGGAATAAAACATAAATTCAGCCAAAATATTCCATATTTTATTAGACCATAAGCTCAAAACGTCTCTCTAGTTAATATTAATAATTATATCTAAAGTAGCGAAGCAGACATCACTAACAGATCGCCATTACCAACCCACCCACCACCCCCAATAACAACAAACCAAACCATCCATAATCCATTCATTCTCAGTCGGTGAAATTCGGGATGGCTCCATGTGGCTCCTCGCACGCCTTGGCAAAGGGCGCCGGCTCCACCGCCGGACTGGGCTCGACGGGCGCCTCGAGCAGTTCCTGGGGCAAGTCGGCCTTCAACCCCTTGAGGTAGAAAGTGTAGAAGAGCTTGAAGGGGAAGACGATCTGATTCAGCTTCACCTGTCCGTACACTCCTTCGAAGATCCCCGTGCCTCCCGTGACGGCAAGGTGGCTGTCTTCGTAGGTGAGGTACGACCCCTGGACGGAGATTTGGCCGTAGTCGCCGAAGTAGAAGCTGTAGATCGCCTCGTACCGGTCACCTTTCTTCTCCGGCTTGTGCTGGATCAGCACGCATATCCCCGCCGTGATCCCGATTCTCTTCTTCAGGTCCCCGCTGTACAGCTGTGGGAAATCGCAGATTATCAGTCAAATTTCAAAATCTTGTTTGGTTAGGTTAGGAGGTAGCTTTTATGCGCATTTTTAGTCAAATTACGGATACGAATCAAACTATATCATCAGTCAAAAAATGGGAACTGACTTTGTTGCTGAAAGGGACGAGATCGCCGAGGGAATTGACGGGCTTCTGGCTCAATCGGAGGACCGCAGGGCTGCCGCGATCTCGCTCGTTGATCTCGTAAACGTGGAGCTCCTGAACATTACCTGTTGCAAAACAAAAAAAATTAAAAAAAGAACAGAGGAAAACGAAAAATCAGGGGAAAGAAGTATAGGGATTAAAATTTTACTGGACGGTCTGGTGTAGTCGGCGCCGGTAGAAGCGGCTTGGCTATTGCAGGAGAAAGATCTTGCTCCGGGAAGAGCGGATGTTCTCAGTGATCGGGGACTACGGAACAGGGGAGTGAGGTTGAGCTGGGAAGTCTTGCCGGCGGCGAGGAAAGTTGATCTGAGTATGTGGCGGCTGGCGAGCTTGATGGATGCGCCGGCGGAAGCGAATGTGGAGGAAGCCATTTTTTTCTGATGAAAGGTGATGGAGAGTGAGAATGGGTTGGTTGTTCTAGTAAGTGGAAGGCGGTGTGTACTGTGAGGGGAGTGAGTGGGTGAGTGGGGGAGCTAATTAGTTTATTTATATAGAAAAGGGGGAAACAAACAGGTAGGTAGGTGCGTCCGGACGACGGACGGTGAGGTATGAATTCAATTCCACGGCCTCACCGGTCAATATGGTCAACGCGTGTTCCTTACTTTTCTTTTCTTTATTGAAGAGGAATTAAAACGTGGACTTTTGTTTAACTTGCTGCTGGACGGAGAGAGAACAGTGGTCGGAGAGTTGTAAGATCCAATTAATCTAGGAATAAAAGTGGAAGTTACATGAAAATATGTTTTTTTATTTCAATCATCTTCCTATGTACCCTATATTCCTAAATTTCGCGGCTGAATTCGGCAAATCCATTGACTTGAGTTAGTTAATAAAAAAGGACAAATTAGTTAATTAACAAATATATTTTTATTTGTTTATTATTTCATCATATAAAATGTTCTCTAATTTATTATAACCAGTATTTAAACTTCCTCAATATTTAATAAACTTTCATTCCTTAATTGTTATAATTTTCACATTTTCTCTATTTTTCATTTCTCATACCAAACGATCCCTAATGGTATAAGGTAGAGAAGTGGTGTGGGCCGTTCGAAACATTCAATCCGTTGTTGGATGAAGTAAAGTCGCCAGTGGATAAATGATAGGAATATCTTGTTATATGAACGAGTAAGATGTCCTTCATTAGTAGCACTCATGCTAAGCATTGTCATGGCTAAGAGGATTGATCACCTTTAAAGGAAGATATAAGGGTGAGACAGTCCGACTTGATAAGTTCGTGTGTAACGGTGGAATGAGGATGAAAAATTAATTTTAATACTAATTTAAAATAAAAAAAAATATTGTATTGTTTTTAATAGAAAATATAATATACGTGCCATTGGTGAGTATTTTTGTCCTATAATTGAAATTTATGGAATAAATTTATATTAATTAATCAGTTTAAACAAATAAGTATAAGAGCAAACTTCAAATATTATTAGTCGGATTATGAAATCATCAAAATTTTACATATAATTTAGTATTTGAAACCATAAAGTAAGATAGTCGGGACTCTCATTATGTTTCTCTAGTTTCAACACGACCAAACACTAAGTCAAAAGTTTAAAATTACCATGAGCCGAACTCGTATAAGTTGTAAATATACATCCAAAAATTAATAGTCCGGACTGAAATTGGGGTGAGTTGAAACTCTCTCAAGCCAGCCCTAGTTCAACTAAGTGCTCGTGTGTAAATTTGAGGATGCAACACTCGAATGGCTACTAAATAGTAAGAACTATACATGTTTGATTGATCGTAAGAAAGAACTCTATACATTGGACTGCTGAGATTTTTAGATTGGGGAATTGAGTGAGTGATTTTACGTTATTTGGATTCTAAAATTTTTAATCTAGAAATTTCATCAAAAGTTTGGATTACAATTAATTGTGGGAGATTGTTAGAGAATTGAATTCTTGATGCAGACTTCTAGAGATTTTGAGCTCATATTGAAATCGTTAGGCGGGGGAGGGAATTTTGGGAGAATTCATTCTATTTTTTTTTATTTTAAAATTCTCTAATCCCAACAATCACTTAAAATAACACATCCAAACATTCTATTTCTCAAAATAGAATGACCTCATATTTTTTAACTATTTGAATTATTTTTTTTACAAATTCCTAGACATAAACGACCTACATATAGATGGTGAGATTTTTATTAATTGGCTTACAATAGACAACACAACTATGATAATGATAATCTACTGAGAATCGTAACTAAAATAATCAGAGGCAATCGAGGATGATCTTTACACCTTCAATTGATGAAAATTCGTCCAACTTTTTTTTTTAATCGGTGTTTTTTGGTTTTGGTATTTTTCATTTTAAATTTTTAAGATCGAAAAGATAATAGTGTAATTTCATTATTTAATACAAAAACCATGGGCCAAATTTTACTCAAAACCAAGCATATGCCCAACCGTAGCTCTCCACAGCCCCAAGATATCTCCAAACCTTAGCCCGGTTCGTCAAGAGCCCAACCATCTGCGCTAGGGTTGCTAAAAACCCTAGTGAAGAGAAATCTCTGAACTATAAGTATGAACGCCTCTCTCATTTCACCACTCCTATACAATACACTAGCTCCGGCGCCTCATCCTTACCATCCACTTCTCGCATAACCCTAGCTCCGCCGGAAACCATGGCTGATGGATTGATCCTCCGCGGCACCATGCGTGCCCACACCGATCAGGTGACGGCAATCGCCACCCCGATCGACAACTCCGACATGATTGTCAGCTCCTCCCGCGACAAGTCCATCATCGTCTGGAATCTTACCAAGGAGGAGAACACCTACGGTGTGGCTCGCCGCCGCCTCACCGGCCACTCTGGCTTCGTCCAGGACGTCGTCCTGTCCTCCGACGGCCAGTTCGCTCTCTCTGGTGCCTGGGACGGCGAGCTCCGACTCTGGGATCTTGCCGCCGGCGTCTCTGCTCGCCGCTTCGTCGGTCACACCAAGGATGTTCTGTCCGTCGCTTTCTCGATCGACAACCGTCAGATCGTTTCTGCTTCACGCGACAAGAGTATCAAGCTTTGGAACACTCTCGGAGAGTGCAAGTACACCATTCAGGACGGAGATGCCCACTCCGATTGGGTGAGCTGCGTCCGATTCAGTCCCAACACTCTCCAGCCAACCATTGTGTCTGCCTCCTGGGACCGTACCGTTAAGGTATGGAATTTGACGAACTGCAAGCTGAGATGCACTTTGGCTGGTCACGGTGGGAATGTGAACACTGTTGCTGTTTCACCTGATGGGTCCTTGTGTGCCAGCGGTGGAAAAGACAACGTGATATTGCTATGGGATTTGGCTGAGGGTAAGAAGCTGTACAATTTGGACGCTAATGCTGCGATCCATGCTCTCTGCTTCAGTCCCAACAGGTACTGGCTGTGTGCTGCTACTGAGAACAGCATTAAGATCTGGGATTTGGAGAGCAAGAGCATTGTGGAGGATTTGAAGGTCGATCTCAAGGCCGAGGCTGAGAAATCCGAGGGCGCAGCTCCCTCTTTGAAGAAGGTATAGTTTCTTTCCTTCCACTTGTTAAGCTTAACGTTTGCTATTAATTGGTTTCTTTATACAACTATTCTGTATGCTAAGTTCATGTTGATAATAATAGCGAAGTTTCCTAAACCATACTGTATCCTGCTTAGTTAGTTAGCTACATCCGGTACTTTGTTCAATGCTTATGACATACAGTAACTTGTTTATGGCTGTTTTCTATAGTTTTGGATTTTGCTTTGTTTGTTGCTAGTTACGATGTATAGCAAAACTGAAGTTGGGGCTAGGAATGAACTTTCTTTCAGATGTGAATCAAAGTACATTGGGAATGAGGATTGTTGCCAACAGCAAGCATTCAATGATGTGCATTGTTTTGTTCGATTGGAAGTTTGAATGCCTTCCATTGATAACCTTGATTCTGTTAATATTTGACGCAGAACATCTACTGCACATGCTTGAACTGGAGTGCGGATGGAAGCACATTGTTCAGCGGATACACAGACGGAGTGATCAGAGTGTGGGGCATCGGCCGTTATTGAGAGATGTAACCTTGCGGTAGTAATCCTATTCAAGATTGAGGCCTGCTCTTTTGTTTTTCGGTTGTAGGTTGGATTGATAATTTCGTAAACACCGTGTAAGGTTTTTGTGTTGGTAGCGACGAATCTCTGAAAAAGTTCTCCAGATATTGGATATTAGTTTTCGGTTTTTTAGCCCTAAAGCTGCAATCTTTTCTTGATTACACAGTTTACTGTTCTATTTCTATGGCATTGCTTCCCTTCTTTATCCAATTATCATCTTCTCTTTTACCACTAACAAAAGTTTTTCAATGATCCCATCTTTGTTTATATTCATGTCATTAAAGCCAATTCTTTGGTGTTTCATAATGACGCAATGGAAATTAGGTGAGTTGCAATCAAAACGCAGCTACGGCTGTTCCAGCTGTAGAATGATAATGCATTGTGGAGCTGGCCATATAAACAAACTCATACCAAGGTTAAAAAGAACCCATAAAAGACGATAAGACTTGAAGTCAAGAACAACTCCAAATTCCGATCAGGAACTGGACCATTGTTCATCGACAGCCGTATGTTCTAGTAAGTTAATATATTCTGGGTAAAGGTTCCCAGTTATTCTGTAGCAAATAAATCCTCACCATCCATTCTTGACATTTAATTTAACGGATTTTTTTTTTTAGCGGCAAATGTGGTGGATTGGGTATGCCCGGCCAACAATTTGATCTTCCTCGTCACATCGGCTCATATTCCTCACCACCTGGATCGTCGGAATTTTTTGTAGTGATGGCAGCGACATTTGATTTGATTTTGTCGAGTTGGAAGGCTGAGTTTAATGAAATGTATTAGAGCCAGATGATTAGATTTGTGTGGTGAATTGTTAAAGGTTATATTATAGAAAGAAAAAGGGTGATGCTGGAAATTTATCTCTGACATATAAAAAGTGAGTACAAAAATCAAGTACAACAAACCTAACACTAAAAATAAAAAATGCAAGAAAAACGAGTATGCAACCCACAACAATAAAAAATTAAGTATACAACGGTAACTCTGAACTGAGTACCAATATCAAGTACAACAAATCTAACACTAAAAATCAAGTACAAGCAATACGAGTACACAACTCTAACCCGAGTATAAAAATCAAGTACAAAAAACCTACACCGAGTACCAAAATCAAGTGCAACAAACCTAATAATAAAAATCAAGTACATGCAAAACGAATACACAATCCCTACATTGAGTATAGAACTGAAGTACGAAACTCTAACCCTAACCCGAGTACAACAAACATAACACTAAAATTCAAGTACAAGTGAAATAAGTACACAATCCTAAACCGAGTACACAAATCAAGTATAACAAACCTAACATTAAAATTTAAGTATAGCCAAAAAAAGTATGCAATCTTAAACTGAGTACAAAGTGGAAAATATAAGAAGCAAGTGGGTGAATCAACAATCCTTATCTACTGTATGACGAGAAGTTGAATTAATCCCACGACCTCGACTTTGACCACGGCACGTCATTACTTTGTTGAAGTGAAGGTTTTGAGAATATGAGAGGAGATTGAAATTGGGAATTGATGATGGATGTTGCAAAAATTATACAGGTCTTAATTACCCTATTTAATCCTGGAAAATATAACATTAAAAGAAGTAAATGGATGATAATGTATGTGGCGAAAAATAGAAAATGAAGAGAGGAAGAGAGTGACGCTTTGGAAGATACTATAATTGATTTCTAGAAGAGAAAATGAGAGAAGAAGATGTTAGAAAATGACCAAAAAAACCTTTCAGATAAAGAGGTTGTGTTATCTGCCAAATGGAATATGTAAATGGACGGGCAAGATATTTCCTTTCAGAAGTAAATACTAGTTTTTTATTTATCGCTTATCCGGATTCTTGTCATATGAGTCGATGCACTCTTCCAGACCTGAACCTGCCTACCAGGAAGGAGCACCCAAATCTAACGGGACGACTCAATGGATGAGGTTATAACATCTAATAAGGCTCCCGGTAGGAAAGAGGACGACAAAGGGAATAGGAAACATTGACAACAGGGTGGTGAGCTCGAGGGTGATTGCGCCGATGGAGAGAAAAACCGACTCCAAGAAGGGGAGGGGTGCCTCATGGTTTTGAACTTTTTGTGGGTTTGCTGATGATAGCCCATCATCGGGAATGATTCCTTAGTGGTGGATGGTGCTCCTAACCGCTCCATCAACACCAGAATATCGCTTGTTATCTTGTCTTTTTTGCTTGTCTTTCAAATTGGAACTTTTTAATTTTTTTTTACATTTTGTCGGGATGGCTTTGCGTTGTTTCCTCGCTTTGTTATGATAGGTTGTGATGAATCTGATTAAAAGTGGTTGTTAGAAGATTAAGAATGTGAAATATTATATATATATATATATATTCTGCCCATACGTGGATAACAACTCTCTCACGCTAAATTGTAATAAAAATTTATGATCAGATTTTTATCATGTATAAAAAAAATGATGTCTTGTCATATTTTCAGAATGGACTGAGAGTAGGCTTGATGAAGCCAGTACTAAGCCAATATTGTCCGGCCCATTATAGCTTGAAATTCCTGATGTTTTTTGTACCCCGAAGGCCCAGAAATATCTCAAAACCCAGCCCGGGCACGTGATATCCCGCTAGAAACCCTAGTGAAGAAAACACCTTCAGAATCCTTCCCAAGTATAAGTACTTTGGTCTCATTTCCAGTCTCTCTGCAGTACCTAGCTCTTTCGCGCAATCCTTCACTTCGCCGTTTCACCAAACCCTAGTCCCCAACACCATGGCTGATGGATTGATCCTCCGCGGCACCATGCGTGCCCACACCGATCAGGTGACGGCAATCGCCACCCCGATCGACAACTCCGACATGATTGTCAGCTCCTCCCGCGACAAGTCCATCATCGTCTGGAATCTTACCAAGGAGGAGAACACCTACGGTGTGGCTCGCCGCCGCCTCACCGGCCACTCTGGCTTCGTGCAGGACGTCGTCCTGTCCTCCGACGGCCAGTTCGCTCTCTCTGGTGCCTGGGACGGCGAGCTCCGACTCTGGGATCTTGCCGCCGGCGTCTCTGCTCGCCGCTTCGTCGGTCACACCAAGGATGTTCTGTCCGTCGCTTTCTCGATCGACAACCGTCAGATCGTTTCTGCTTCACGCGACAAGAGTATCAAGCTGTGGAACACTCTCGGAGAGTGCAAGTACACCATTCAGGACGGAGATGCCCACTCCGATTGGGTGAGCTGCGTCCGATTCAGTCCCAACACTCTCCAGCCAACCATTGTGTCTGCCTCCTGGGACCGTACCGTTAAGGTATGGAATTTGACGAACTGCAAGCTGAGATGCACTTTGGCTGGTCACGGTGGGAATGTGAACACTGTTGCTGTTTCACCTGATGGATCCTTGTGTGCCAGCGGCGGAAAAGACAACGTGATTTTGCTATGGGATTTGGCTGAGGGTAAGAAGCTGTACAATTTGGACGCTAATGCTGCGATACATGCTCTCTGCTTCAGTCCCAACAGGTACTGGCTGTGTGCTGCTACTGAGAACAGCATTAAGATCTGGGATTTGGAGAGCAAGAGCATTGTGGAGGATTTGAAGGTCGATCTCAAGGCCGAGGCTGAGAAATCCGAGGGCGCAGCTCCCTCTTTGAAGAAGGTATATTTTCTTTGCTTCCACTTGTTAAGCTTAACCTTTAATATTGAACCTGCTATCTTTGATTATTTAGCTATCTGGTTTGTTCTGTTGCTATGATGACAATTTGAGGGTCTCCTACGTTATTGTATCTTTGTTAGTTACTTCAGATTCTTTGTTTATGCAGACATTTTGTGATAATCACTCTAGTAACTTGTTTATAGCTGTGTAATTGGCAATTCCCATTTCGTTTTGGGTCCCCTGATAATATATCTACTGGTGGGTCTGTTGCTAATTACATCGAACAACAAAATTTGAAGTCGCTCTTCTCATGAAACTTTGTGTTAGATGAATTAGTTTAGGTTGGCGTTATGATGGACTTAGTTGTTTTATTGCTGACAATGCTGGCATATTGGAAACTTGTCGGTTTTGATGCTATGCTTCAAATGTTGGCAAAATCAACAACGACAACAAGAACAGCATTTTGCCTTGTGAGGTGTATAGTTGGTGTGATTGGGATATTGAAAGTCTCCCTTCCTCTTGATAAACTTAATTTCGTGAATTTGGATACAGAACATCTACTGCACCTGCTTGAACTGGAGTGCGGATGGAAGCACATTGTTCAGTGGATACACCGACGGAGTCATCAGAGTATGGGGCATTGGGCGTTATTGAGTGTGTCTGATGGTCTGGGTATTCAGGAAAAAAGAGAGCTCTCTCGCCCTTTCTGTTATTTTCCTTGGTCGGATGGGTTAATTTCCGGAACGTTTGTGTAAGAATTTTTGGCTTGGTAGCGTTGAATCTCCTAAGTTTTTTCCTGATGTTGGATATTAATTTAAATTTCTCGAGCTTTCAACTGGCATGCTTGATTGTTTAGTTGCACATTTTACTGTGTTTTGCCTATGGTCTTCAAAGGTTCAATCGAAGAAAGGAGATTGATGTTTTAATATCGATGCATGCTTCGATTAAGCACCCCAAACGCAGAGCTATGCTTACACTTTTACCAGGGCATCACCAATTTTGAATATTACTTGCGTATGGTCCCCTTCTGCAACTAATCAGGATTGCTGCAGCCTACCCCTTCCGTGGTGTCCAAAAACCTACACTGTGCTGAACTCAGCAACCTGGCCGACTTAATCTCGCAAGACCATCCGCATACCCATAGGATGCTCATCCAGAAACTAGCCAATATCACCGTTGCACCTCAGCTTATCAATCCATCTGGCAGTACTTATAAATATGTTGATGAATCGATTTCTTGACGTTTCATAATGAATGAACAGGTGGTCTGTCTTTTCCTGTTGAAAGTGGTGAATCTAGTCTCTTCACTTGGGACAAAATTTCCCCAGCATGCTGCTGTTGCCAACACTCCAAGGTCATTTGATAGAAGACAGGCATTGAGTGAAAAGCATCAGCCAATCGCAGGTCGGTAGAAACATGTTGGAGCGATGTTGAACCTGACTTCAAAGGTTCCCGAATAACGTGATGATCCATTTCGCTGTCATTTTATGCAATGTGCAAAGCTGATTGATTGTCGTTTGTTGTGGTAAGGTACTGCTTGCAGCTGTTCCGAAAGATGCTTAAATTCATGATCATTTGGGGAGTTGTCCATTATCAGTAGCTGACATGCCACACTTGGCATTATAGGGTGTTTTAGCAGGTTTGCAATGCAGAACTTGAAAATATTAGCCAAAAGTTCCAAACAGTATTTTCTCTTTGATTCACTGATCTCAGTTGATCTCCTTGCAATCTCAAGACCAGGAAAGTGTTTCAGAACTCCTTGTTGGAGCCAACCTTTAACAACTGTGATTTGGTCTTCATTCTCAACAGCTATAATTAGATCATCGACATATATCATAACAACTATTTGTGTAACTCATGTTACAGAACTCTAAGTCAGGATCTATAACAAAGCCATGTGTATGTAGCTGATTCTACCAGTAGCGCTCTGCAGCTAGAAGAACTCTACCATTACATTTCCGCCTCCAAAAGTTGAGATTATGTGGCCAAATTTTTACCTGTTAAGTTGCACCATCAGACTTCTACCGATTGAGTTGCGCGGCTAGAAATCTACTGGCAGATAGCTCAATGCTAACAATTCAGCCCAATGTACATGTTATATTCCATCTGTAACATTGTATAGGATCATAGGTGTTGGTTTGTTGAGTGAAATCGATTCGAACCTAATATATTCGAGTCATCATACAAATCTACCAACTAAATTACTCTATTACGGTTGGACTTCTAGATGTAATTTCTCCTCACCGATCGAACATATATGTACCTACATGATTCTTGAATCACTACGTCTTTTACTTGAAGGAAAGACAAGCTCAAGATTACCATCTCAACCAAAAAAAATAAAGCCCACAGTCTACTCGCACTTAAGGTAAAGTTGTCAATTGCGAAAATACGTTTATGGAAGGCGCGATTAGGCGCTCGCCTCGGTCGAGGCGGCCGAATAAGGCGGCTAGCCGATTAATTGGCGATTAGTCGGTGAGGAATTGCTGAATGGTCGACGAGACGGTAATAACGACGCCTAATCGCCATATCTTATGTTATGAGAACTTAAACGTCGGTTACGAAGTTATCTCGAACTTTGTCAACTACATCAACTCTGTAAACTTATGTTATGTTATATATTGCACATCTAACTTAAAACCTATTACATTATTGTTAAAATGCCTAATCGCATTTAGGCAACACCTAATTGTGCAAGACGTGAGGCAGGACCTCACCGTCTTACTTACGGCATACACCTTGCCGAACCTTAAATTAAAGGAAAGGGTATCATAATAATCTGATGACTTAAAACTATAACAATGGGCACATGATGATGAGCTATATATGACTGAGTTGCGATTGAAAGAAGCAAAACATAGATACGATATGATTTGGTGATCACCTGACTGACTTTTTCCCCACTCAAATTCCAGCAATCTAAAGCTAAGTTCAATGGACTTATCAATTTATAATATATAATTGCCTCCAGACAGTAATCTTCGTGTTAACCAATACAAAGATACCCAGAATCGCCTGTTTAATATTGTTATTTGGCCTTAATAAATAATAAATAATGAATATGCGTGAATAATTGATAAATAACGTGAAAAAGTAACATTTTTGCATGAATCGTGGGACAGCAAGAAATCTTCTTCTCCCTTGTTCGTGTTATAGTGAATGAAAACTGTCTCGTTTTCTTTTGTGAATTAGTTAACCCTTTGAACGAGAATCATGGTAAGTCTCTCGCTTCTTGTCTTCGAGTTTTCGTGCATATATACACCGAGCCTAGCAGCTTGGTCCCACACTTATGGAGTTGATTCGGTGCTAATTTGTAATAAAATTGCTAATCATTCATATTTTTCGAACTTGTAACAGAATTGTCGATTGCGGATGATATTGATTAATTAATAGAAATCAGAGTTGTGTGGGATGCAAAAAGGCAGAGACCATACCTGATCACGAGAGCATCACGTGGGGGTTATGTCCTCCATGGACGATACATCGATCCTTTGTAATGATTAATATTTTGACACTTATATTAATTAATTAATGGTCAATTATTCGCACACCAAATGCATCGATGTACCCTTTAACGTGCCTATGCGTACTATTGTTATGTGATGGTTAGATATATTAATCTCTACTTAATTTACATATTAATTTTCATACACATTTCGGTCATTGCGTTTAATTATTTTACCAAGCTGATCAACAATTTTATTTCGACAAATATTTTTACAAATCAAAAATAAATAGATCACTCTAAGATACAAATTAGGGAAGAATGGCTCTCATGGTTTGTCACTGAGTCGTCGACCCTACCAAACATCACCGGAGTCTCCTTTGATTTGCCAATCCTTATGGGCCATGATATATAATGTCCCCCATTACAAATTCAAAGGTTGCTCATTCATTCACAATTTTTTACCGGTTTAAATAGATCGTCTCAACGGATGTATATGAGAGTTCATATTTAATTCAAAGTTATCTCGAAAGACGATGTTACATATCTAGCTAGATGTGTTGGAATAATGTTGAACCGAAATACAACACATTGGCACATGTACAAACAACATTTTGTACCCGTAGAACATGCGACCGCAAAATATTTACAGCGATCCGTCGGTAAATAGTAAATACAACTAAGCTACTAGCTAGGCAGTTGATGTGTGAATTAACCTTTTACAACACGATGGGGGTAGATGAGGGGTTTGTCTATACATCAAACCACTTCCTTTGATTTTTCCCCCCTTTTGTTGTCTGCATGCCGTACTCTTATAATTATATAGACAGTTGGTACACCAAATGTAGTATAGAAATATCACCTGACGATCAATATTATTGTCCTTTCGGAGACATCCGATCGATAAAATTGAAACGATATAAAAAAGATTAGCATGGCTCATGCGTAAAGATGACACGAATAAGGATGATCCATATTATTGATGGGTTGTTTTGTTGGTGGGTCAGGACTCAGATGCACACGGCTTATCTTTCCTTCTTTGAATTGTGATTAGTTTGTTTGATGAAAAAGCTAGTTTTTGTACAGAGAATTGATATCTACGGGCACCAAAAAGTGGTATTAGAGAATAAGTTGATTGATGTTATTTTTCAAAATTTGGTTATATTCGGTAGATGGATAATATTTACTGAAAAGACAATGTGTGTAGAAAATGTTGTTGGGTTATCCCTCGAATTAGTTAGTTGTTTGGATTTTTTAAAGGCCAAAAGGATCGACGAAAGCTAGCTACTGAAAAAATTTTATATTAATTTACGTACAAAATTTTCGATAAAACATATGTAATGGCGATTCATGGCCATCAAGATTCTAAACTCTAACCTGTTGTCAATCAAATGCTCTAAATATCATACTTTTTTCACTTAACGATGTCTTTTTTCCGGACTAGAACCCTCGGTTAGTAAAGATGAAAGAAAATAAGAATTACGTAGGTGCCTGCGGTGGGATATGTTAGATTTGAACTCAATATATTTGATTTGTCATAACACAAAGTAACTCTACTAATAGAACAACTCCATTTAGACACGAAAGTCCAAGTCTTTTTTAATCAAAGTTGGGATTTCATTAATGAATCAAAGTGGAAACAGGAGTGATGAACTCATTGAGCCAGCTAGGGGTAGCTTCTCCCATAAAGGGCATTGCTAAAAAACACGAGCAACGAACAAATTCTTGAGCAGCTCGGTTTCGAACTCTCCTAATGAAAACAACTTCACAAGAGGCGCGAGTGGATAAAAAAAGTAAAACAAAGTCTCACAAGACGACCTTTTTCTGTAGCATCATCATGAAAGTACTTGATAGCTTGACAAGCCGCCAAACTATCGGTCTCGAAGATCACCGGTTGGAATCCAAAACCAGCTGACCACTCCATTGCCATAATAATTACAATTAAGAAGCTCACCTTCATAGGGGGGAAACGACCATGGAACGAAATGTGTTGCAAAGTTGATCACTTTTCCCAACTGAATTTCGAATAATCGCTCCGATATCGGATGAAGCAATATCAGCAAAACTCGCAAAATCCGTGTTACATCTTAATTAGTTAGGAATTGCGGGATGACGGGGACAAAACACATATAAAAAAAGGAAGCACAAGACACAAACATGTGGAATGATGTCGTACTTTTGTGTCTGTTAGTACTGTTGGTAATTAGCTAGCTACTAGGTAATTAATTAATTACCTAATCACCATGAATCAACGTAAAATGTTTGGTTTGTGAGGAGCCAATGCCAAATAGTTTTACCTAGGAGTTACCATTAAAACAAAATTGGCAGTTGACGATCAGAAACTGTCCCCTTGTTTCCTTTCGGCGTATAATCTACTCTCTTAATTAATTACCAGGGAGAATAAAATTAACATTTTTAATGAAGATTGCATGGCTAACATATCCCATGAAAATTGGGAATTAATTATTAACCTAAAAGTTTTTTTTTTTTTGAGGAGATGCATGCTCCATGGAACCTGGAGGATATATAATTACGTACGTTTCCCATTCTTCATGATGTTCTATGTACATACATGATTGGTCGTTGATTATAATACCTAGATTTGACTAATTACTTCTTGTCGTTAAGCATAAGGATGATGCTCGGAACCTTCCTAGGATATTTATCTGATGGACATCGTCAATCCCATGACCACAGCTCCTTCGTGTCCGAGCTACAGCTCGGACAGACGCGGACGTTCTTCGTTCGATATGGATGATATTCTGTCACATAGTTACTATTGTCGAGTAATGTATATGATTTGAAGTATGTAATTTGTATTTTGTACCGATGTTTTTGGAGAAATTTGTTTTAATTTGTGTAACCAAGTTATTTGTTAGGGAAACCATGATGACCATATATATATATAACTATGTTATTCTATCAATATTATGATCCTCGAAAATCCAACCATATACACCTAAAAATTTCATTCCGGCCCGTTTATGTTTATGTTGCACATTAGCCAACTAAAAAATTCACTATTTGGTGCTATAAATGATATAAAATAAGGGGAAACGTTTCGGTGCCTCAAGAGTATTGGTACTTGTATGTCAAAATTTTCAATATTTTGTGCTTAAAATGATGATTTTTGATGTTGAAGGTTTTCGTTTAGGATTAGGGTATAGTGATAGGGGTTAGAGTTTGATATATAGGGTTTAGGATCTATGAATTTTGATTTATGGTCAAAAGTTAGAGTTTGCGATACGATTTTAAATTTGAGTTTATGATGTAGTGTTTGAGGATCAGGATTTAGTGTTTAGCGTGTTACAACATTCTCTAGTATTTAGGGTTTGTTATAACGACTTTAGAATTTAAATTTTAAAATTTAAATTTTAAATTTTAAAAATATAAGTTTTTTAAATATAAAAAGTACCCACATCATAAAATAAAATATAATTATAAAATCTGAATGCACCCGACTAAATATGTATACATAAAAATATAATAAGCAAAAGTGTTAGATACTGTTTGTGTGTTAGTAAAGGGAATTAAAAGTGTTAAGAGAGTGTGTTTTGAGAAACAACAATAAAAGTAATTAATTAAGTATGAATGTATGTATCAGTGAGATGTTGGATTTAGTTAATTATACGCAGAGAGACAAATTAATGTTAGGTTGACACGTGGAGCTTATTCAACAGGCGACTTAGTTTTGGCTGCATTACAAGGCATCGCGGTAGTTTCTGTTTTATTAAGTCATTAATTACCCTGCCCCATGGATACATCATAATTAATTTACCCCAATGCAACCACTTTGATAAGTATTTTCTTTTTTTACAAATTAGGTTGAAATAATTGAGATTCGAATTCGAAATCTTATCAAATGTACTTAGCATGACCATTCAATCTTGAAAGACAACGTGCTTGAACTTAGAATAATAGCATGATGAATGTGTTTTGTATTAGTATTACGGGTTTAAAGCACATATTCGTAAAGTCGTTATTCTATACGTTGATTTTAGTTCAAATTTGGCTCAGTGCATGTTTTCTTCGGGATCCGAATATTAGGTGAAAGTGGCGGGGCCATGCTGACACCTGCATGTTCGTAAGGAGCAGCACCCCACGACCTCAACCTTGCTCTGTTTTGCCTATAAATAACTCCCACTCCTACTTCCAAAAATTCTCACTCATTACAAACAACAAACAATCATCATCATATACCCAATAACCAAAGGAGATCATAGCTGGATCGCTCACATTCTCATTGCCTAACCTGAAATCCAGTAAAGGAACAGAACAAATCGAAAAAGGATCATCATGAGGAGGACCAGCAGTGAAATGAGCAGCGTATCATCATCATCTTCTTCTTCTTCTTCGTCGTCGTCGTCGTCGAAGAAAAGGATGATATCATGCGGAAGGCTGGGGAGGTATCTAAAGCAGCAACAAGGACGGCTCTACATTATCAAGAGATGCGTTGTTATCCTCCTCTGTTCCCGCGACTGACTCACTGACTCTGCTTTTTATCTTCCCATGTTTTCTTGGTGCGGTTCTCCATCGATCTCTGCTTCTTTCTCAGATCCAAGTATTTGTGTGTAAATACCACCAGCAGACCGGGAACTAATTATTAGGCTAGCTTAGGTGTTTACAATAATTGTATTGCTAGCTAGCTCCATTTTTGTGCAAATAAACATGATGCTACAGACAAGATTTTGATCACTTCATCCCCAGCTGTTCACAGAACTTTTGTGTTTTAACTGTTCAGTCACTTATTTACTTAATTTGATTAAGCAGTCACTAATGTTTAGAATATAACATATATAGCAGTAACTGTTACGTAATTTCTTCTCAACTTTCTGCCACTATTCAGAGTATACCTTCTATCCATTTTTTAAAAAATTCTGGTATTCGGCCCACTGACAGAATAATCCAATCGAAGATGATTCTGAGGTTAAGGTTTTACTTTTTTTCCAACGTTATTATGAAAATCGAACCTTGGTTAACTATTTTAAGTTCAGTCCCTAATACCACCACACGAACGACTTGTTGATATACCCTAAATCCATGTGTTTTCACTCTTAGGTTATAAATTACATCCCACGATTCCAGCAGTCTTCAGATCCATTTCAGTCTTCGGATATGCATTTCTAATGGCCATGACGTAGACGGATTGGACCAAGCAAATCGGCCCAATGGACTATGGAAATTCGTACTGTCGTGCAGACATAGAGTCCATCATAGGACCCATGACATAGGATTATGAAGCAGTGGGAGATGGAGGAAAGTTAGAAAGTCATTGGACCGTTTGGGCCCAAATCAATATACTTTGCCTTGGACTATCTGAATATCGTTCAAAATTTTCATAGATTACTTGATATAAACAAATAATAATGGAGTAAAATTTTAAATAGTATTAGTAAAATTACTAAATCACTAAAATCTTACTAAAATCTTACATGTGGAGCTCATAAAATAAGTAAGTATGGACTCTCCCTAACTTCTTTTAGTTTCGACGTGATCAAACACTCAATTAAATTCAAAAAAATTATAAATATATATCAGAGTTTAATGATCTAGTTCGAAATTGGGTGAGCCGTCCACCCCGATTAGTTCTTCCACTGGCCTTAGAGGTTTGAACACCTAGTCATAATGGTCATTGTCCATAAATTGGATCGCTTAGGGGCTTCTTGACCACCGAGTCGAGCTAGGAGTCTATCAGACCTTACCAAATGCGGTTAGGTCACGCTTGAGGGTCTAGATGGCTAAATCTCAGCAGACCGTATGAGTTTGATGGTTATGATCGCATTAATCACATCGACTGCACCCCATCACCAAAACAAAAATACTGCTATGCCTACTCAGCAGAAGGCAAACTGTCATAATTAAATTCAAAGGAAACTTAATCCCGTGATACATTATACCATTTTTCTTCTAATTTCTCTCCTTACAACCCGCATCATTGTCAAACTCATTATCTTACATAATTTGACTTACGAAAACTTCATACAAAAACAGACCAGACGATGCAATTTGAACCTAACGATTACAAATCCAAAACCTCCATCATCAACCCACACGTACCTAGAAAACATGAATAGTATAAGTTGTAAAGTGAATGATTTTTTGTGTCAGTAAAGTTTCTTTTTCCTATTATTAACTTCTGGTCTCTGCAGGTACAAAACGTAGAACAGTGACCAGAAGAAGGCCCCCCCCCTCCACCTAGTTTACCTCCGAATGCACATAGAGACGTACATCGGCTTTCGGCTGCCATTGTTTATTGCGCTACGTACGTAGTAACTAATTAAGACGATGACACAACTCACAAGGATCACATCAGCGGAAAACACGGGCGGGCTTGTTCGATGAATGTGCTTGCAGCTTCCTCGTAACATTGTCCCGACGATTTGATGTCTATTTGCAACTACGGATTAAGAAGACGTCAATTCTTTCATTCCTACTGATGTTCGAAAGTCCGATTCATAAGGTCTAGATTAACCCGGAAGAAGGAGGTCAATTCTTCTTTTCCACCACCCAACCCGAATTCGGTCGTTGTCGGACCACTGATTCCGGGGATCGGAAAGTCTTTCGGTGATTTAGGCCTCTATCGACGGAAAAATTGAAAGACGTAATCATCACGCCTCATGGAGAAATTTATACAAAATTTACGCAAAATCTTTAAAGGTTTGTAGATAGTTCGTACAAAGGGTATACAAAACTTTGTATTATACTTTGTAATGACTTGTTTTCGAAGTGTACACAGTTTTGTATACACTTTGTATGAAGTTTCTACAATATTATATATGGGTAACAGTCTGTTATCTATTGGTGTACACAGGGTTGTCTAATGAAATTCGAAAACTCTGTGTTGAAATCTGAATGTGGCCTTATTAATATTAATAAAAAACAATTATGAATAATTTATTATAGATCTATTAATTTACTTATTATAATTAAAATAAAATATAAATAAAGGTTAGTTGTAAAAAAAATTGAATCAAAACTTTAACCTATAAAGAAAGCAATACTAAGTAAACATAAAGAAATTGGGCCCAAACTCTCTTGATCTTGTGCTCTTATTATAGATAATGAAAGAAAAATGATAAAAACGGAATCAGTGAGAATTGAACCAACGTCCTCATGTAGTAGTTTCCGCCACATTTTTATTGCACCAACAAATCCTTTGTAACTTTTTTCCAATTATACCGTTAATTATAAAATAATTTTATTTAATACTTCATAACTGAAATTTTGAGGCCCCCTTAAAGTTGAGGCCCTGTGCTGGTGGGCCGACCAACATAGATTATTGGCGGGCCTAGGTGTACACGGTACCCGGCCATTACCACAGTTTTTACTTACAATTAAGAGTTTTGAAGTTTAAATTTAGTGTTTAAAGTCTAGGATATAGTTAACGAATTATAGTTTAATTTTTGGAGTTTATGAATTTGGATTTATGATCAAAATTAGTGTTAAGTATATGATTATGAGTTTGTAATGTAATGTTTGAAGGTTAGGATTGAGTATTTATGAGTTTATTGTTATTTTTTCTTAGGGTTTATTGTAAAGGTATTTATCATTTGTTGTTTGTATATTATATGTTTGAAACAGAGGACGAAGAGGCCGCATATGGTGAACAGATACAGCAGACAAGAAAGAAAACGGATCTGAAATCGGAATTAATTAGTCGGAAGCCGAAACAAAAATCGTAGGCGGCTAAAGCACGAAAAATTAACCATTGCATTCCAATAATTCGAATCTTGGGGCTCAAAGGATAAAATAATATCAAAGACAAGGGATAAAAAGGACTGAAGCTAACTGGTACGTTGACAAGGATAGTAAAAGACACAAAGCGCAGTGAAGAACATGAAATGTAAAAGAGAAATCCCAAAGCTCATTGATATATCTCCGACTTCTGTGTAATTCGGGGGATCAGATTGGCCGGATTAACACCTAAAACCTTCATGAATCCATCACATGCTTCATCGATCCTTGATTTTTTCCTAATCATTTATCACCCCGGTTAAAAGGTAGCTGCTCTGCTTTGCTCTGGATATATATTATAGTAAAAAGAACAGAGCAATGAAGTTCATAACATGTAAAAGATTATATCTCCAAATTTGTGTGTAATTCGGTGCGTTAGAGTGGCCTGATTAAAACCCTAATGCCCCTTTAAGTTGGAAATCACTATGAATTGCAGCCACTTGATTTGCTTAGAACGTTACACTTTTGCAGTCCCATCCTACAAGGTACAGGAACAGACAGTGGAGTCCACACCGGAAAAAGGAGAAGCAGGGGTGGGTGGAAATTGTTTTAAATAAAAAACAATATTTTAATAGTAGAAGTAGTGATATCTGTTTGATGAAGAACCCTAGCTTCTGATAGGGTAACCCTATATGGAACCCAGCAGGAAAAAAACAAAATGTGAAGGAGGGAGGAGTTGGTCCCCGGAAAAGAAGGGATTGGATACTGTTGGAGAACAGGGAATGGAGAAGACGACGCCATTAATAATTAATAATGATGAAGATGGAAAATGGTGGGTTGTTATTATCTTCTTCCTCATCATCTTCTTCTTCATGTCCCACTATAACCTACCCCCCCTTTCTATTTTGTCTGCTGTTTGTTCTTCCTTCATCATCTTCTCAACTTTTTTGCTGCAGAAGCTAAATCGTCATCTTCTCTACTTCTGCTTTATATGGAGGAGGAGGAGAGATGAGAAAGAGAGACAGAGAAAGATAAGGTCTTTGGAGGAACGGTTTTCATTCCAATGACTCACCATCCAGGTTCTGGGTAAGTAGTTTGACCTTTCACTGTGTGTCTACTTGTGGCTGTGCTAGGATTAGAACACCAGATCTTGCCAAAGGCAAATGCACTTTCTACCACTAGCGGTGGCAGGACCACAGGGACCTTCCTTATTGCTAGGGTAAGTTGAGAGTTTAGGGTTTGAACAGTTGGAGAGGATGTTTTCATCTAGTTGTTGTGGTGGTGGTGATGGAGTAGTGAATAATAATGATAATAGTAATAACCCATTTCAGCAGTTGTTGCAGCTGTCTTCTTCTTCTTCTTGTTCATCAACAATGTCTGATCAAAGCCATGGCCTTTCTTCTTCACCCTACTTGACAATGTTTGACCCTGAAATCACCAACACCACCAGTAACAACAGTACTTACCTCTGCAGCCAATATCCTTATCCTCCAAACAACAACCATGGCCAGTTAATGACTTTGCCGTTCTTGCTCCCAACATACCCTTATCACATTACTTATCCAGACCCTCCTCCTCCTACTCCTCCTCATTCAGTCAGCTGTAATTTGGATAATAATGCAAATGAGATGATGATGCTGATGGGTAGCAGTGGTGGTAAGGAGATCAGGATGAATGTGAAGAAGAAGGAGAGGCACAGCAAGATAGAGACGGCAACAGGGGTGAGAGACAGGAGGGTAAGGCTGTCAATTGGTACATCGAGAAAGTTCTTTGATTTGCAGGACATGCTTGGCTTTGACAAGCCTTCCAAGACACTTGACTGGCTCCTCTCTCATTCCGAGCCCGCCATCCACCGCCTCCAACAGCTCCAACGAAAACCCACTACTGGGGACATCATGGAGTTGGAGAATGAGGAGGGCGATGATGATGACGATAATGATGGTGATGGTGATCATGACCAAGAACACGAGGCGCTGCTGCTAAACCAGCACCTGCAGGAAATGGTAAGGGCGACAAGAACAAAAGACAGAAGCACCATCATGGCCAACGAACATCAACAAGAACCATTTGGCTTTGGAAGAGTAGTTTCCAACTCCAACAACTCCCTGTTCACTACTACTACTACTGCTGCTCCTGAGGATGAGTCATTCATGTTGATGAAGTGGAACCACCTTAAGCACCCTGCATCATCTTCATCATCATCATCATCTTTAACAACAACAACAACAATAAACCATGCCATCCCATCATCCATCTTCCCTCATCATCAGAACATATCAACTGCTTCTACGTGGGATATCAACGCTGCAACTGGTAATAAATTATATATATTTAGTCTTTCATCCAAAACTTTCATGAACCCTTACATGCATCCCAATTAACTCAAGTTATCGAGAGAGTATTTCATCCCAATAATTAACTTTAGTTGTTTGGAAGAGAATGCAAACATACTAACCCGAAAAACATCCTCCTATCCCACATAAACACTATGATCATTGTTTTTACCAGCTACCAGCTTACCACATACACTTATATGCAGGGTTGCACCTGAACGGGAGATTCTGGGGGGAACAAGATCACCGGAACTAATACTGCATGTAATCATGTCCTCCATTTCCAAAAGTAATGCATTGAAGAATAACTTAAGAGTCTTGTAAGATGTGTACGTATGATCAATATTATATATGTTGCTTTAGATTAGGGTTCTTTCATTTCCTTCCATACCCTATAAATCTCTGGGGCTTTTCTAATTCTGCTGTTTACTATCTTATTATCATCCTTCTCTGGACCAACTCTCTATAAAATGTGTATGTATATCCATCAAAATCTACGTAGATTAGATGTTATTGATGGAACATGGTGTGTCTATATGATCTCGACCTTTATTTCAAGGTAACTCGTACGTTAACCTCGTCCCAATTAATGTTCTTGTTGGGTTCCTAAGCGCGTTCATGCTTTATAGTTTCTATCTTGTAATTAGTTAGATCCGACTCAGTATCCATGATCGTATATTCCTCGAGTACTTATGTTCCTTGGAAGGAGGAAAGAAAAAAAAAACACTAGTTGGTTTGGTCCTATGAAGTAGTTGTAACTTGTAAAGGGTTTATGTTTGCTTGTGTTACGGATAGGATGTTACAGTGCACTCCTCTCGCAACGAAATGGACCAACTAGTCGCGAGAGGAGAGGGGAAGGGCGGGCCGGGTGAGGAGAGTTTTATTTTTAATTTTGATTTTACCTTTTTCATTATTTATCTATCTATCGAAATATTTTTTGCAACGTCATTTTTCATTGTTGTTATTTTGGACAAAAAATGTTAATGGAGAAGCCACAAGAATCAAGACTATCCCGAATTAACGATCATCTACTATCGTGATAACTCAAAGACAATCTATATGGTAAATCACACTCTGTTCAACTAGATATCAACCATATTTAAGTTCATACCTAAGGGATATAGAGATACGATTCTGTAGAACATATATCAGGTTCAAAAAACGGTCGTAATTTTTTAACTTTTGTAGTAAAAGAAAAAATAATTAGATTTGAGAAATTTTTGAAAGGTTTGTTCAAATATATAGAGTATATGGTTAGACCTTAATTAATTATTACAACTATATTTACTATTAATGTGGCTGCACTCTGCAAAGCCTGTATGTATGGGATAGTACAGTCACCATCATCGTTCAATGATTACCCACAATTAATTCCCCTAACCAGAACTAGTTGAGGAAACCTACTTCATTGCGTTCTTCCTCATCATCACCGGCCACCGGCGGCGGCTAATGTGCTCATGGCGTCAAAATATTACGAAATGAAGGTTACTACAATGACGGAACCAGAATGAAAAATGCAATTAGCCGAATTTGAATTAAAAATGTATATGTATAATCTAGTCTTTTAAATATAATAGTAAGTTAAAAATATATAGAAAAAGTATTTGTTGTACTACTTTTTAGTTAAAATAACAAATAATATGTGCTGTCAAAGAGTTTTTTTCTTATATTCAAACGTTTTGAACTACGGCAACTCACTAATAAGTTGGTTATAAGATTAAAATAGATAGACTATTTAGTTTAAACAAATAAGTATCATAAATTGGATGACGAATCATGTAAACTTCAGACATAATTTAGTTTGTATCGTAGACCAAGAATGAAGATAGTCGGGACTCTTCTTGTTCTTGGCTTCCTCTAGTTCCGATTGACAGGACCAAACACCGAGACGAACTTAAAATTGCCATGAGCCAAACTCGAAACAATTATAAATTTACACGGGAAATTAACGATGTGAATCAAAACTGGGGTGAGCCGGAAATTTCCCAGAACACCCCTAGTTCCGGCAGTGGGTTAATAACAATAAAACAGCAGAGGATGGCGGAGGGAAAATGAAAACTCACCGTACCTTTGCACGAAGCAAGAGTTTGGTATGAACATCGAGCGTCAAAGATGTGGTTTTTGATCCTTATGCTTCAGTTCAGTTGCTGTGGGTTTTTCTGCAAGTAAATATTTTGGCGGAGGGGGAGAAACAGTCAGTTATAAGCAGAGAGAGAGAGAGAGAGAGAGGAGAAAAGAGGAGATGATAAAACCAGAGAGAGGTATGAAATAGAAGAAGACGATGAGCTGGAGCCTCGAGAGAGTGAGTAATATTATAAGTTTTGGAGACAGTTTTCTAATTCCAGGCCTCAGAAGAAGTCTATATATTCATAGTAAATTGTCACTTATATTTGTTTATAGTCATAATCCACAAGTATTAAATAATCTAGGCATGTACTACGTGTCTGCCTCCTGGTTTTGAAGTCTCTTCTAAATCTTCAAAGAGACTTTTCCGATCTTCTTCTCCCGCCGCGCGCCGGCCGGAGGGTATATTATTATTATTATTATTTTATTATTTATAGTACGATACACGAGGATGCATATCCATGAATGGTTAGTCATGGCAACCAAACCCATACACACTGGCATTTGCTTCTCTCTGATTCGATCAATACAAGAATGTCTGATTTTTTTCGATCGGATTATGAGACGAGTATGAGGAATACTCAAAAAGAAACTTACGGATATGAGTCGGGAATGGGTTTACGTGCATTTTTATCTGATTCGATCAATATTCTACTGCTCTTGCATTCACATGCATATACACTAATGTTGTCATTTTTTTTCGTTTCAAATAGATGCTTTCCTTTATAAATTGGTTATATTTGTAACGAAAATATTGAAAAGTATGAGGGGTTTATGGGGCTATGATCTTCGAGTATTTTGAATCCGTGAATTAAGAGAAGATCGTTTGGATAAGTTATTTTGCATGTTGTATGGTACTTTTGAGCAAACTATATGTTATTTATATGGTATTTATGAAGTGCAAGGAGTGTAGTATATAAAATATTTTATTAGCCTCATGGTGAGTTAATTCAACGTCAAACAGTTGAATTAATATCGCGATATTTTTAACGAGTTATTTAAAATATTACTGTCCCAAAATTTTACAATTTTTTTTAATTTCAACAAATTATTTTGACCCAAATAACTTAAACTGAGTAACGACGTAGTTAATTAGACCAAACTACTTATCTAAATACCCTATCCAAAACCATCCATTAGCAATTTAATAAATATGAATACATGTACGAATTTTAGTGATGAAATGGGAATTAGGGATGGAAATTAAGGTTGACAACCCACTTCATTGTCATCTTTATCCCTATGATTATGAGTATTTTATTTTATACTTTTTTTTTCCAAATAAAATATCAAAAGTAATTAAACACAACAATAATATATATTTTATAAATGTATTAAATTTGAATTCGACACATTTAAATTACTAAACCCATTGCTCTATCATTAGAGTAACTCGACGAAACTATTTTATATCGAAGGCAGTAAACATGTCGGTACACGTTTTGTTCAATATTTTTATTATTTTTGCGTATTGGATATTGGTAACTTGTTTTTTTTAATGTGTAAATATGTGAATAAATCTTCGTGGGTACATTGAGTTTGTTATTTTAATGTGTGTCTTTGGGAAACGATCCATGTCGTTATTATATTATACGTACGTATAGACGTATGGTCTAGCCAGCAGCTTTAGTTCAGATTTCGTATCATTACATCTATATACAATATCCAACCTATCGCAATATATAGGCAAGCTCAGGTCGATAATTGACCATATTAAATAATCTGCAGAGCCAGCTCGTAGGTCGGTAGGGATGTACTCAAATTCACCCGACCGCCTATTTGACCGGTTGGGTTACACGGTGATAAATAGAGAGAAAATTAGAAGATTACAAGACATGAATATTATAAATATCAATTAAATATTTTTTGTAACAATTCGAGTTATTGAAATGTAATGGTTCTTAATATAATTTAAGTGTATTTGTTACATTTAAACAATATCTTGTTTTTTTATATATGTTATGTTGATGCAAAATATGAGTTTAGACTCGGGGCCGGATCTAGGGGGTGCCTGGGGAGCTATGATTTAGGGAAATTTCGGTTGCGTAAATTCATGTTGATATATTTATGACTATTTTGAGTTCGCTTTGTGACAATTTTAGATCCGGTTCAGTACTTTATTGTTTCGTCTCGATTGTTTGATACTTATTACTTGGTTAGGAAAAAATTGTTGGTGACATATTCAATATTTAAGGACAATTTGCTATAATTAAAAACAACGGACACAAATATTTTTTTGGATATATTTTAACTTAATATTACGTTTAAAAGTGTGTTTATAAATGAGTTACTCGAATTATACATTTCAATCCTAAATCTACCCTTGGTTTAGTGTATCAGTATATGGCCCCACGACTATCCTTGAAGAGAATAAAAATCTTCTCTTGGGTCTCCATAAATGGTTAGGTTGACTATGGTTGAATAATTAAATATTATTTTTGAGCAACTGGTTAAGTTAACTAGCTAGGATGCACGGAAAAAATGGATGATAAATAAATAAAATGACCATGTTGTTATACTTAAATAATTAAAGTACGAACGTGTCAAAGAAAAAGTAGTTTTGTGGTTAAGAAGTACAATATCAAAAGTTAAGGGGTAAAAATGTTAATTACCCTGAAATTCTAATATTGGCTTGCCCCATAAGTAAGACGAATCAGAAGCAACACTAAACTTATAAAACAAAGCAGAAGCAGCAGCAGTGGAAGAGCACCAAGAACAAAACCTAAAGAACCAGAACGAATTGCAGGGACGCGATAATGGAAGGAGCACCCACGACGTTAGCACAGAAAGCCGGAGAAATCGAGAAGGATCCGCTTCGATGCGGCCTCCATGGCGTTAAAAGCGACATCGTCGGATCTCACCCTCTCCAAGCTGCATATGGATCTGTAACTATCTCTCTTCTCCTCTACTCATATTTTGCACGCGCTTGTTCCTCTGTTTGGTGTCGCTGGATAAATTGGGGGGCAAAATTTCGATCGGATGTCTGATAACTTCAAACTTTGAATTAATTGTCTTTCCCTGCGGGTTCCCGCAAAAATTGGCAAAATCTAGGGTTTTCTCGATGTATGCACATGCAGTTGTTTATGTGTTGATTACCTGTAGCTTTAACAATGGATTAGCATGAATTTGTTGATTTGGGAACTTGGATAGTACACTGATGTAGTTTTTAGGGTTTTCAGCTGGGAGTTGCAATTCGAGGTTTAGTTGCTAGCTGATCCACATGGAAATCTGATTTTTTAATTTTTGAAAAATGGTATGCAGACTATTAGAACTCAAGAAGACATGAAGAGGAGAGTCCTTGCAAACACTTACGGATCCGCCTTCCCTGTGAAGATGGACCTGGAAAGGCAATTTCTTACCCGGTACGTTTATTATATTAATGTATGCACTCATGCAAGAAAGAGAAATGTGGCGATTTAGGTTCTGATTTCATAGTTCTGACTCGTGGGGTGTATAACGTGTCGATCACGGCTTGCTTGTTTTGAGAACAGTGTCCTTCACTGATAGGCAAGTACTAGACCATAGGATTATTTGATTTGTCTTGTTGGTGACACGGTAAGCTGTGAAAGCATCTGTCAGTGTAGTTTGAATCGAATGTATATGGAATATAGCTGAGATGGTAAGCTGGCTGAAAACAGCCATTCAAAGCTATGATAAAGAGGCTTAGAGACATTAGCCAGGCCTTACTAGTTACTAGTATTTATGATGCAGCAATTTCTGAGATTGCAAAAAGGATTTATACCTCCACCGTACAGACAAAGCAGTAATGAATGTCAAGATGTCAGCACTAAACATCCTTTGGATCCTTGAAGGCATGTCTAAAGGCATAATTACTTATTGTATTATGTTAGGTTTATTTAAATTAGATAATGTTTTTGCTGGGTACTGTATGATTTTCCATATTCCCTTCCATCTTTTCTCTGGCCTTCCAATTGTTTGTTTCACTTCATATACTACCACCGAGCACAATCATCAGCGAGGTGGTAGTCATTTTTTTCATCACGGTTGCTAGCGGTGGTACTCTTTTTTCTTGTCAGGAATGGTAATGAGATCAGGGGGGAATTGATTTTTATCCCGGTTCTTAGTAGTCGTGTCTAAACTCCTAGATTTTCAGGTGTCAATATCCTCATGTCATATTTGTTTTCTCATTCGGATATTCTCTACAGATTCCAGAGACCACCGGGTGCTATTCCTTCATCAATGCTTGGGTTGGAAGCCATGACTGGAAGCTTGGATGATTTTGGTTTCGAGGATTATCTTAATGGTAAAACTCGTGCCGAACGCCCTATAGTAGACATACTCTTTATTCTGCAAATAATCAGTTCTAAAATTTATTCTTGGTTTGATGTAGATCCTCGTGAATCTGAAGTCTATCGACCAGTGGACATGCACCATGGGTTGGAGGTTCACCTGGCCCTGTCCAAGGGACCGGTTCAATGTTCTTTCATCTGATTGTTCGAGAAACAGACTGAGAGATGTAAAACAAGCAACATTACCTGGGATCCTCTGGGGTTTGCTAGTGTTGGTACTGTTGTCACTTTGGGTTCGCTATGTCGAATTGGCAATCATTTAAATTGTGCTTGTTCTTTGTTCTGCCAAATGTTTGTTCTTCTTTGTTCTAAGAAGTAAGAACTCGTTCAAGTTTGATTGTTGTTACCATCAGTAACTGCGAATCCTTTCTCTGCAATATTCCCATAACAACCGAACCCGCAAGGCCAAATTCTTGGTTTTGCAGCTATGGTCTTCTTCATGTTCAATGGAATCATAACAAAACAATGATTAACCATGTTGGATTCACTTTTGAATTTAGCTACGAATGAACTGATATCAAAGGTGCTATACACATCGAATGGCTCAAGATTGCTCAACAATTGAAGAAATATATGATTTAAGGGTACCAGGGGACCATTCTTCTTCTGTAAAAGCCTGTGCTTTTGTGCAATAGCACCATCTAACCAAAAGGCCTATGATACTTTCAATTGGCACAAATTAAGCTAGTTTGCATGAACATGTTCTACTCCGTCGCGTTCCTGGGCATTTCACCTTTGCCGCGTGGAGGAGTTACCACCGCGAGAACAACAAATCCTCCAAGAACAACGATCAAGATTCCCAATGAGTTTACCATCAAAGCCTCCGTCGAATAGCGTGTTATCACCTTGTTGATTTGAAGGAATGTGGCTTTCTCGAGCAGACCAGTTGTAGCTGTAACAATAGCAAGTGCATATATATAAACTCCAAAGAAGATATGCCACGGCATTAAAGTTGCTCTGCTGTTTCTCGAACCGCCTGGGTACCAAAAGGTCAAGAACCCTGCAGCCCACTGCAGAAACGAAAAAGACCCATCGTTTTAGTCGGGTTGGCTAAGCGGAAGAGGGAGAATAGGTAACCAGTGCAGTGAAGGAATGATGAATAGAACCTGAATGCCGAAGAGGAAAAGGCATGCTAGGCCTAGCCACGAGTGCAGACTGTAGAAGTTGTCAATGCCCTTATCGTTGTGGAACTTCAAGGCAGCCCACACGCCAATCAAGCTCAAACAGAGAGCAAGAAACTGCAGGCCAAGATGCACGAGCTTTTTGAAGTTTTTGGTTCCTGGAGTTGTCTTGTAGGCTAACATGGCTGCAGCAAGCCAGCACCAAATACAAGATTCAGATTCAAATAGTAATGCATCAAATAAGAATAGAATGCTTTTAGATATGCATTGCAGCAGCTTCCTTTTCCATTTTGAGAAAGCATCCAGAAGTGAGCTGCTTAGCATGACTCATCTATGTTTATTAAAAAGTTCGATCCTTTTCTGGAAGCCACAGAACACACAAATCTCAAGAGAGGTGGAATCTCTTTACATAGGTTAACCTTCAGGAACTCGGGTCCCATTCAGATTCGCGAAAGCTCAACTACAGCTCACAATGCTTTGCTGATATCTACTCAAGAACGAGAAAACCTCATTTTGGTTTCGCTCTTAGTTCTCATGAAGAGCCGGTTGTCCAAAATGTAAAAGCAAATGATCCCTTCGTTTTCAAGTTAACTCTTCATAATTCTTTCTGATTCTCTACAGTTTCTACGATTCTACTAACAGGGCAACAACAACACAAAGAAGAATTGAAGTCTCCACTTTCTTGATAGTCTTACAACAATGAAGCAGCCACAAATTGCATAGCTTGATTAGGATATTGAAGGTACTTAGGAACATCTAAAATCAATTTAATCGCAACTACAGGCATTGGATGGAGCTAACTTACCTTCACCATTCATAAGTAGAAGTCCGATCACCATTAGTACAGGATGAACCTGCAATACGCAACACCACAAAACACGGAAGTAAGGGTGAGAGAAATGTAGCAGTTGCAGGAGGATGTAAATGGAGAAGGAAAATAGGTTCGCCCTTACATTGAAGATCAGATCCTTGTTTTCGGAGACGAGAGCCAATCCTCCTCTGTAATGTACCGTCCACGTCAAGACTAAGCCGGCGATGATCACCCCAAGCAGTCGCACTACGATGATGATAGGGAACCTGGTCACCGGAACTGCTGCCATTATGTTCAACCGATCGACGTTGTCAACTGCGAAGATTGGTTGAAGAAGTTCTTGGGGGGGGGGGGGGGGGGAATTTATCTTGGTATGAATTAGGGTTTTTGACTTTTAAGAATTGGGGATTTGTGGATCTGGCGCCTGCCTTCCTCCCTCTAATTGAATTTTTATTCTTTTGACTGCAGAGATATGTGCTTTAGAGTGGACCGGCGAGGGAGGAAAGTTTCAGATATGTCTCGCCGCGGCTTCAAGTATCTAACCATCGTCCGATAGTTTAGTTGGTAGAAGAATGTCCGGATTATTCGTATTTATAGGTGTCAGGTTGGAATTCAATTACACCTCATTAAATGGATACTCATGTGGTATCTTATTACTTTTCTCTTATTTAGTGAATCTATTAGGCTCGTGTCGTCTCGAGTTCTCTCATACGAGCTTGTCTCGTTCAACATTGACCTTATAATTTGGAAGTCACGTTAGCTCTCTAGAGATCGTTGATGCGTCTGGTGGAGTTTGACTAGTGGATATTGAGGAGACGCAGAGCTAGTGTTTTCAGGCTATTATGATAGAGCTCTGGATATGTGTGACATGCGGAGTAGTCATTGCAGAAAGCTAGTCTTTTCTAGCGGTTTGTCTTCGTTTGTATTTGCGGGTGGTCTCGCGCGATGCTAATAGAATTTTTCATATAGTAGCGAGATAAACTCTTTAATTTCACATATTATGGTATGTGTGGAGACAACTCTCATAACCTGAGTAGATTCTTATTTATTGTTTGTGTTTATTATCTCGATTTTTCTCAACGAAAATTGTATATGACCAAAAAAACGTAAGTCTAATCACAGGTAAGTAAATGACTCTAAATTCTAGTAAAAACTCAAATCTATTTTATTGGATCAGAGAGAAATGCAGACCCTTGAATCTTCCACATATGTAAGAGTCTAGATTAACCGCTGTAAAAATTTTGCGGCACTCAAACATATAATTTGTACGAGGATTGCACACATTCATGCAAATTATACACAAACTTGTATGGAGATTGTACACCTTTTATACAAAATGTATGCAACTTGCATTACACTTTACAATACACATTTGTACAAACACTTTGTATTACACTTTAATAGTATTTATGTATGGACTTGTGTACAGAGTGTGCATATATACAATGTATCACAATCTATATAAGACTCTGTACATAATTTATACGAAGTGTATTTCAATCCGTATGAAAACTGATGGCAGAAGAGGTTTAATGATGGGAGGGTGGTCAATTTCCATCTTTCACCCTGAAAATCACACCCGTTAGATCTACATGCACTATTATTTCGATGGTTGAGATTTATTATTTAATTGAATTTGAGGCTTCTACAGGCGCCAGGAAGGTGATGTGGATGAACTGAGCAAAGCATCGTTTGCTTATTCGTCGCACATGTGCACTAAACCTCCGCCATTGTTGTTGCCAACCATTCTTGTCCATTCCATTAACATATATTTTCCTAACATAGATCTTCACAAAGATTATCGAGATAGAATCAGTTGGACCATTTAAATTCTCTTTTAATAATTTAAAACGTAACGATTTTTGGTATGATATTAAAGTTTTACATGATTAACTACGTTCCCGACAAAAGAAAGCCATCTAAATCAAAATACCAGTCTGACCCCTCAAGCTTACGTGTCCCAAACGGCCAACGGTATACAAACCAGGGGTAAAAATGTAAATGAACTACTAATATATCTGGATAAAGCGCACCAAAAAGACAGAAGGGGGCAGCGCGTCAGTAGTGATCCACGCAAAGCCCACCCACAAATAATGAATGAACTGTGTGGGCTGAAAGGAGAGAGAAACTTCAAAAAGTTCGTTTGGAGACGTTGCCGGACTCCAAACCTCACTCTCCGTCGTGATTTGGGGATCCGGTTGAGGTCCGGTGTATGCTGCAACCAGCTGGGGGATCTCTTGCCGCAAATTAAATTCGTCCAGGCTGGGGATTTGCTTCCATCTGGTTTCTGTGAGCGTACCAAGTCGGTGAATTTTTCCTTTTTGGCGGCTGCGGGCGAAATTCAGTTGACCTCAGTTCTTGACGACCAACTGCTGATGTGAGATTTCGCCATGTCGTCTTCTACCACACCGCAGAGGAAGACATGGTCCGTATGGTCTCTCACTCCCCGTAGAAATTTGCAGAAGTCTGGAGACCTTGAGACTCCCAATTCGAATGGCACGGCTTTCTCCAATTCTGGAGATGGGAGGGTTAGTCGTGCTCTGGATAGTGAGGATTTGACTGCAAAAATTTCAAGGCTCGAGAATCAGGTCAGTTCTCTTGCAGGAACCTCAATTCCTCCGTTGTTTACTTTGTCTTTTTCATCTTTTTTATCTAGAGATAACTGTGGGGGGGGGGGGGGGGGGGGTGTGTAACTATGGTGAATGAGTGAAGAATTTTAGGGTTTAATATGGTTTGTATTTAGTTCGATATTAGTACCCAAATTTTACCTAGAATTTTGTTTCGTGTGTGGTTCGGAGCTGGTCTGTGTTTATAAATGGGAAATCTCTGTTTCAGTTGTTTGAATACAGCATGGAGCTTCTTCTAGTTGAAAAGCAAGAGTGGAATGCTAAATCTGACCAACTCAAACAAGCCTTAGCTGACGTGAAGAACGCACTGAAGCAGGAACAAGCCTCCCAACTAATTCTGAACTCTGATGCTGAGAAGCGAGAGGAGAACTTGAGAAAGGAACTGGGAGTGAAAAAACAGTGTGTACTTGATGTAAGTATGTTTAGTCCCATATATTATAGGCTCTATTGTTTTGAACTAGAAGACTAGGGTTTGCTCATTGGCTGCTTTTTACATAATGTGTATAAGTAGTTTTATCATAATTAGTTATAAAATGTTCACTTTCCGGTTCTTATCTGTTCATGTATTAGTAACACGAGAAATTTGGCTTCCTCCAGCTGGAGAAGACAGTGCAGGAGATGCGATATGAAAATGCTGAAATTAAGTTCATGGCTGACTCAAAGTTGGCTGAGGCAAATGCACTGATGAGCAGCGTTGAAGAAAACTCGCTCGAGGTTGAGGCAAAGCTTCGGTCAGTAGATGCTAGGCTGGCGGAAGTTAGCAGAAAGAGTTCAGAGCTAGAGAGGAAATCAAAGGATGTTGAAACCCGTGAATGTGCTCTTCGAAGGGATCGTTTGTCCTTGCTCGCAGAGTATGTTGACTTCTGACAGTGATGCCAACTTCTTATAATATTTGCAATGATGAAGTGTTAAGTTTTCATTTAGGTGACTGTTAGTTTGTTGTTTGTCTCAGGAAAGAAGCACATGAAAACACTTTGTCTAACCAAAGAGAGGACTTGCGAGAATGGGAGAAGAAATTACAAGAGGAGGAGGAGAGGCTATCCAAGGGTCTTCGAATTGTCAACCAAAGAGAAGAAAGGGCGAACGAGAAGGATAGAGTTTCTAAACTAAAGGAGAAGGATCTTGAAGACGCACAAAAGAAGATTGATGAAGCAAATTCACTTTTGAAAAAGAAAGAAGACGACATAAATAGTCGCTTTGCTAATCTGAACCTTCGGGAAAATGTATGTTTTTAACTATGTTTAGTTATTACATGTTCTGCTTTTCTTGTGTACACTCATGTCCTCAAATTTGATGGATCCATGCAGGAATTTGATGCTATCAAAAATAAGTTGGAGTTGAAAGAGGAGGAGTTGCGAGTCCTGGAAGAGAAGCTGAATGAAAGAGAGAAAGTGAGTCCTTGACACTTCTATATAGAATGTGTAATTGATAGTTGATTTTATATCAAAGGGTAACCATGTCCGACTAATTTGTCTTTTTTTGGTTTACTTGTCTTGCTGTATCTAGTTTGGCCTTGCTAATGTAGATGATTAGCCTCTACCAACAATTGTTCTCTCTTTTTGCTGACTTTCTTGTCTTGGTGTGGATTTATATTAATTTGATCAATTCATACTTTGAAGTTCTCTATCCCTTTGATAGTGAAAATGTATCATACGAGAAGAGTATGCCATATACATCATTTCAATCCTTAGATATGGGTGGATAAGCCGTGCACTCTTCTGTTTAATTTTTTTATTGGACGTTGAGGGCAACCATTTTCTACTATATATTTGATATGTGTTCAACAATATTGGTGCTGCGTTGATGTATAGATTTGGCTATTTAGTTGCTACATTATTTCTTTTTAGCTGGTAGGTAGCTGTTCCTAATTATGCATTTGCCGGTTTTTTTGTAGATTGAGATCCAGAGGCTACTTGATGAGCATACTGCTTCTTTGGATGCTAAGAAATTGGAGTTTGAGATTGAAACTGAGCAAAGGAGGAAGTCCTTGGACGAGGAATTGAAAAGCAAAGTGCTTGAGGTGGAGAGAAAGGAAGCTGAAGTCAAGCATTATGAAGCAAAAGTTGCAAAAAGGGAGCTGGCGCTGGATAAGAGACTAGACAAGATTAAAGAAAAAGAAAAGGATGTTGAATCCAAATCAAAAGCTCACAAGGAAAGGGAGAAGGCCATCAAATGTGAGGAAAAGAACTTGATGGTGGCGAAAAAGCAACTGCAATCTGATGAAGAAGAACTTCTAAAACTTAAAGCTGAACTAGAGAATTCAAAGGCCACTAATGCGCAGCAGCTCCTCCATATTCAGGAAGAGAGAGAGAAACTCCAAATAAGTCAAGATGAGAGGTCCGAGTACTTACGTTTGCAAGCTGAACTGAAAGAGGAAACAGAAAAATGCAGATTTAGGGAAGAGCTACTTTTGAAGGAGGCTGAAGATTTAAAGCAGCAAAAGGAGAACTTTGAAAGGGAGTGGCTGGAATTGGATGGGAAAAAAGGTGAAATTGAAAGAGAGCTGAAAAACATGAGGGAGCAGATGGAGAAGTTTGAGAAGCAGAAGCTAATAGAGGAGGAGAAGTTAAACCATGATAGACAATCTATCGACGATTACATCAAACAGGAGTCTAAGTCTCTCGAATTAGCAAAAGAGTCATTTAAGGCCAAGATGGAACATGAGCTGTCAATGTTGACTGAGAAAGCACAAAGTGATAAAAACATAATGTTGAACGACATTGAGCTGCAAAAGAGTGAAATTGAGAACAGCTTGCAACAAAAGCAAGAAGAAACAAACAAGCATCTTCAGGAGAAAGAGAGATTGTTCGAGGAGGAGAAAGAGCGAGAATTGAAAAATCTCAATTACTTGAGAGATGTGGCTAGAAGAGAGATGGAGGAACTGAAGAGGGAGAGAGTAAGGATGGAAAAGGATAGGCAAGAGTTCGTTGAAAACAAGAAGCATCTCCAGGATCAACAGGTTGAGATACGAGAGGACATTGGTAAACTTGGAGATCTTAGCAAGAAGCTCAAGGACCACAGGGAAGTGTTCAGTAAAGAGAAAGAGCGATTCATTGCTTTTGTTGAGCAAACCAAGGATTGTAAAAACTGTGGTGAAAAAACATCCCAGTTTGTTCTTTCTGACCTTATCACCTCACAAGAAATTGAGAATGTTGACATCTTGCCTGTTTCAAGGCCATCTAGATCTGAGAATTCGAATTTGGGAGCTTCTGGTAGGCTAGAGGCTGAGAAGTCTCCCTCTGTCAGTCACGCAGTAACTCCAGTTTCCTGGCTCCGGACAAAAATATTCCAGTTCTCCCCGTTCAAAAGGGTTGATCTTGCAACAGACTTGACCGAGGGTGGTGCACCAGATATTGATGGGACAGAACCATCCAACAGATTGGAATTTTTTGAAGATGAGCAAGAGCTATCTTTATCATATGCAAATGATTCACTTGGAGGGGACCAGCGGGCACACTTTGGTACTGAAGAGCCTTCAGTATCGCAAGATCTTTCAGCAGAGAACCAACGCAATATTAACAGCAAGTCATTGGAACTGCAAGAAATCTATGAGTCTTCTGATTTGAAGGGTGGGCGGGGTCGCAATAAAAGAAGAGTGAGAGTTGGTAAAACAAGATCGGTAAAAGCTGTTGTTGAAGAGCGAAATGCGACTGAAGACTCTGGCCATTTGCAATCTGGAAGTCACGAGGAGTCTAGTCTTGCAGAAACCCGGAAAACTGGGAAAAAGAGAAGCAGAATTCAAACATCTCAAACTGCGACAGTTGAACATGATGGCAATGTTAGTGACGACCATTCTGGTAGCACAGTGGCTGGTAAACGCAGGAAGACACGGCAAAAAGTTGCTAGTGTACCAGTTGCTGGAGAATCAAGATACAATCTTCGCCGACCAAAACTGTAAGTTCCTCATCCTGTCATTCACTTCATTGCTATGCCCTTATCAACAAAACATGAGCATGGTATCATTCATTGGGTATTGTATTAATCTTTTTGAACCACTGAGGTTATTGATAATTATAAATGTGTTCCTTTGGTAGTCTTGTTCCTCACTGTAATTTTCGTGTTTCAGCAGGGAAGCTGGTGTGAATGCCAAAACCTCATCTGAGCTGAACCATAAAAAAAGAAAAGAGGACGCTGGTGTAATGGGTTCAAAGGACCGAGATATATCCAAAAGAAAAGCTGCTACCGGTACAACATCCGCAGCTGAGGAAAATGGAGGGAGCGAACACATTGTCCCGGTATGTCGAGTAAAATGCGACCAGCTATCGTCATGATGCTCTGGTGTTAACAGCAGCAGTTTTCTGGAGTAAAAGAGTTGCAGCTAAAAGTTTGTAGTTGGTGTTTGTTTGTGTGACAGGTGGAGGAAGTTGCAGAAGCAGAAGAACACAACGATGGAGCAGCTACTATTCGGGATGAAAACAAGGGAAATGGAACAATGGAAATGGACGAATCTCGTCGAGTGAGTGATGACAGCAGGGATGGTGACGAAGATGACGAGGAGGAAGATGATGCAGAGTCTGAACATCCTGGTGAAGTGTCTGTAGGAAAGAAGCTGTGGACTTTCCTCACAACGTGACCAACTCTTTCAGCAGAGTTTGTATGTAGTCACGATTTTTTTTAACTAATTATTGAGAACAAGATTAGTCATGTATAACTAAACAGGACTAGATAAGTGCTTTTAGAGTTTTGCAGGAATGAAGTTGCATTTGAAATATTGGGTGATGACAGTCTTTGAGATGATGATGATGATGAATAGCATCGTTTGCTTTTGTACTTCTCTTTCTTTTGTAGTGACGTACTGGTAGGTGGTTGGTTGTGAAGGTGTATTCTCTGTTATTCATTAATGACACGGTTTGTTATGTATTGGAATTGGATGGATCTTTTTAAGAGTGTGCCAAAACAATGGAATTTGGAGGTGGTGTTTCAAAATTATGACCTAATGTAGATGATGGCAAGTGTTAAATTAAAATGTTAAATCTGGCTCTAATTTGACATTTAGCAGTTTTCAAAGTGATTAGGTTTCAATGATGAGTGTTAAAGTGTCCTATTAAAGTACCAGATTTGATTTTTACGTAGTTTGTACAGTTTTGATATAAAAATTATCCAAATCGAACTCCAAATAAATCTTAAATTTTTTTTGCGAATACACTAAATTTGGCACTTAGCTAGGTTAAATTTGAAACTCACTTTTGAGTTTTATAACATTTTGACAATTTAGAATGTTGTGTTACTTTTGGTGCTATAATTTAGCATTTTGACACTTTAGAATGTATTATTTTTGGCGCTATAATTCAGCACTTTGACATTTTAGCTCTAAACATTAAAAATGATCTTAGGAATAACAATTTAGGCTCGATGTTGTTAGGGAGAGTTGAGTTGTCTTATTTGGAGTGGGCACCATCTGACTCATGATGATATAGTGATTACAAAAATGTTCATTTCGTGGGTGTGTTACATTCGATTTCGAAATCATTAACCCGCCAATAAACAACAGTATCACTAAAAGAGCTCCCCGCGGCCTAATTAAAGGCAGAAAAGAAATAAATGTATTTAACCTAAGTCGTCTTGAACATCTCATCGGATGATGAAGACGGCGAAAACATAGGACCGTCAGATTGATCCCTGGAAAGGCACTCGCCGAAAAGGGAAGAAAGTTCGTTAAGAGACGTTCTCGGACCCCAAATCCACATTTCGCGGTTCTGGAAAACCCAGCTTCTTACGTCCGGTCTTCCGATTTTCATTGTGGTCATACATACCTGCCATGATTCATTCAGGGTTTCTTCTTTCAAATGCTAGTGATTCCCACCGGCGTTCGGAAGATTGAACCCCTCTTCCACCGCCAATTTCGCTCCTAGGGTTTTCTTTCCTTCCCCTTCTCTGCTTTCACATTGACTTATCATCAGCTTCTTCCCCCCCAAATTATTGGCGGGGGGTTTAAATCCACTGGGTTCGCGAGGTGTTCTTGTTTTTCTGCAATTGGGATAGCGAGCAAAACTGTCAACAATGTCGACGCCGCAACGGGCGTCGTGGTCTGAGGCTCAAAAATCTGGGCGTGCTTTCCGTCGGACTCCTAATTCCTCAAAAATTGGCGGAGGTGTGAGCCGCCTGAGAGGAAAGGCCGTGGATTTCTCCGAAGCAATGACTCCCCATGGCGTCACCTATGCTTTGGACGATGAGGATTTGCCGGCCAAGGTTTCCAGGCTTGAAAATGAGGTTGCCAGCCTGGTTTTCTTCCCTGTTTCTTGCTTGAAGTTTTTTCTCCATTTTCTCATTCGGTTCCTACTCATTGAGATATCCCGGTGCTTGGAAACTTGTTGGTCATATTGGGTTGTTAATGCTTGAAGTTATTAATACCGTTTAGTTTGTTTGATAGTGTGGAATGTAAACAAACATGGTTGCTTTAGCAGGAATGGATACATTTGCAAAGTGTTGTCGTTTTCCTCATAATCCTGGCCGAGTAGGCCATTGATGCTCTGCTAGACTTGCATGGCTTACTCTTGGCCATCTTTCTTATCATGTGGTTCTTTTGTGAGATTGATTCCGAATTACTTATTGTTGCATTTTTCTTATCCGGTGTGTTGGTTATGTTTGGTCTTCTGCTGTATCACTAATGTTCCTCTACTGGCCTCTTATCTCAGTTGTATGAGTACCAGTACAATATGGGTATTCTTATCATGGAAAAGAAGGGATGGAGTGCTGAATTTGAAGAACTCAAGCAAGCATTAACTGACACGACGGATGGAATCAAACGGGAGCAAGCAGCACACTTGATGGCAATCTCTGATGCTGAGAGGCAAGAAGGGAAGTTGAGAGACACGTTGGATGTTGAAAAACACTGTGCGGTCGATGTAAGATAATCATACAATTGATTCACTTCCATTCTTAAATTAGTTAGCATCACGGCTTGTGATTAATTTAGTTAGCATCAACTCCAAGCCGAGCTTATCCGTTGGAGTTTGCTTCTTGTGCTTACTGCATGTTGATTATTCCAGTAGGTTTTATGTTTTTGACTAGTCATCTAGGAATCAGCTTGGAAGCTTTTTAAGCTATTAATGAATATGGATTAATAATGTGGGAAATTGACAAATTGTGCTTACTACAGTTGCAGAAGGCAGTTCAGGAGATGCACGCTGAAATTGCCGAAATGCAGTCCAGGGCCGATTCAAAACTGACTGATGCCAACACAATGGTGAGCAGTGTTGAAGAGAAGTATCTAGATGTTGAGGCCCAACGACGGGCTATTGAAGCTAGGCTTGCAGAAGTGAGCAGAAAGAGCTCAGAGCTAGCCAGGAAATCGCTGGAGGTTGATTCACTAGAAAGTTCTCTTCGACTGGAGCGTTTATCAGTGGCAACAGGGTGTGCTTACGTCTCCTTGCATCTTCTGTGAAGGTTCTTTTTTAATTCATTATTTGCCCCATCATTTGTGGATTAAGTTGTTGGATATGCTCATTCATTTCAGGAAAGAAGCACATGATACCGCTTTTTCTAAGCAAAGAGATGAATTTCGAGAGTGGGAAAGAAAGCTAGAGGAGGAGGAACAACGATTGTCAAATGGCTTAAGAAGCATCAACCAAAGAGACGAAAAGGAATCTCATAGTGATAAAATATTTAAACAAAAAATAAAGGACTTAGGAGAGACACAGAGGAAGATAGATGAAGCGAACTCAATCTTGAAGAGGAAAGAAGATGATATTAGTACTCGACGAACAAAATTTAATCTGATGGAAAAGGTAAGTGTTTACTGTTGTATCTTGAGCTATCGTTCTGGCTTGGCTTTCATGCATATTGCTCATGTTGATTCAATCATGCAGGACTTAGTTGCTACGACAGAGAATCTACAGTTGAAGGAGAAGGAGTTACAAATACTTGAAGAGAAGTTGAATGAGAGGGAAAAAGTGCGTTCTTGAAAGTACCTTTCTAATTTAGTGTACCATAAATGAAAATTATGATTTAGCAAATCTCTTCAGTCCCAGATGTCCACCGAAGTTTTCGGTTATGAGCAGTTATCTTATTATCTATCTGAAAATAGCTACTCATTAAAACTGAATATACTAGTGTGTGGTTTGAGTTCTGTGCAGCTTACGGTCAATTTCTGGCTTTAACGACTTGTAATTGTTCTTTCATTTTCCAGGTTGAGATTCCAAAACTCCTTAGCGAGCACAATACTATTTTGGATGCAAAACGATGTGAGTTTGAGTTGGAAGCTGAGGAAAGGAGCAAGGTTGTCGACGAGGAGTTAAAAAGCAAAGTGGTTAATCTGGAGAAGAAGGAATTTGACATCAAGCATATGGAGGAGACAGTTACAAAAAGAGAGCAGGTTTTGGATAAGAAACTGGACAAACTTAAGGATAAAGAAAATGATTTTGAATCCAAATCAGAAGGTCTCATGGAAAGGGAAAAGGTCACCAAATCTGAAGACCAAGCCTTGGAGGGAGAGAGAAGATGCGTGCAGAACGATAAAGAACAACTTCTGGACCTCAAAGCCGAACTTGAGAATATAAAAGCTACCAATGAGCGGCAGCTCCAAACCCTATGCGAAGAGAAAGAGCAACTCTAAATAAGTGAAGAGGAGAGGTCTGACTATGTCCGCTTGCAATCTGAGCTAAAAGTCGAACTAGAACGGTGCAGATTTAGGGAGGAGCAGCTCTTGAAGGATGCTGCCGATTTGAAGCTGCAAAAGGAGAACTTTGAACGGGAGTGGGAAGAGTTGGATGAGAAAAGAACTGAAATTGAAAGAGAGAAGAAACGTCTTAGTGATGAGAAGGAAAAGTTTGAGAAGCAAAAGCAATTGGTAGAAGATAGGATAAAGCGTGATAGAACAGCGATGAATGACTACGTAAAAAGGGAACTCGAGTCTCTTGAGTTAGCAAAGGAATCTTTCAAGGCAAACTTGGAGCATGAGCACAAGATTATGGCAGAGAAAGCACAAAGTGACAGGGACTTATTATTACATGACATTGAGCTACAGAAGTCTGAACTTGAGAGTAGCTTGCAGAAACTTCGGGAAGAAATGGACAGAAACCTGCAGGAAAAGATGAGACTCTTTGAAGATGAGAAGCAGGGAGAATCGAAGAATGTTAATCTCTTGCGAGATGTAGCTAGAAGAGAGAAGGAAGATATAATCGCAGAAAGATCCAAGATAGAAAAAGACAGAAAACAACTTGATGAAAACAAGAAGCATCTCCAAGCGCAACAACTTGAAATTCATGAAGATATCAGCAAGCTTGGTGATCTTAGTAGGAAGCTTAAGAAGCACAGGGAACAATTTATGAAAGAAAAAGATTCTTTTGTTGAGCAACGCAAGGGTTGCACTAACTGTGAGGATATAACTTTCCAATTTCTGCTTTCGGGAGAAGATAACACAGATGTTTCTGCTTCCAGACAGGGATTAGAGAGCGAGAAGTCTCCTTCCGGCCACAGAGTATCCCCAGTATCTTGGCTACAAAAATATACTACAAAAATATTCAAGCTCTCACCACATAAGAGAGTAGAAAATTTGAAGGAGGGTGCTCTGGACACGGACAAAGAAGCACTTTCCAACAAAGTTGATGTCCATGGGGATGAAAAAGAGCTATCTTTAGCTTATGGAAACCATTTGCGTGATGACCAAATGGTTTTTTCATGTTCTGGTGTGGCTGCAGCTGAAGATAATCTGTCATTGAATGACCTAAGCAACATCAACAGTGGCTCATTGGAGTTGGAAGAAGTCTCCCAACCTTCTGATTTGAAGCATGGTACGGGTCGCTATAAACGAAGAGGAAAAGTGAGTAGAACACACTCTGTGAAGTCAGTTATTGCTGATGCCAAGGTGATTCTTGCGGAGCCATTGGAGGCTATTGTGGCTGAAGATTTGAGCCATTTGATATCTGAAAGCCATGAGGAAAATAGTCTTGCTGATGACCATACTCAAAGAATTGCTGGAAGGAAGAGGAATCGAAGACTAGCCTCTCAGACACCTGCAAGCGAATGTGGTGGCAATGAGAGCGAAGGACACTCTGACAGCGTAACCGTTAGCAAGCGCAAGAAGAGTCAAGCAGGAACTACCAAGCAAGCTCCTGCTGAAACACGATATTATCTCCGGCGATCAAAACGGTATTTGATTGTCGTGCCCTTTGTTGTGTGTAACAAGCCAATCATTTATTCCTGAAACTTTGACATGTGATAGCAAGTTAAAAGATGTTGTGTAACGTTCTAAGCATGTGTCAATAACATTTTTCGAGTTAAGATATTCGATGCTAAATATTTGTGAAACAGGGGTGCCGTTGGGAATGCTGCAGCTGCGTCGGACTTGAAGAACGAAAATGAAGAAGAAGCCAACGGTGTGGTGCGTCCAGGGGATGGAAATATCTCGGGAGTTGATGCTACTGAGCGAGGCAAGAATGGACAATCTGCGCAGGTGAGTGTGGTGTGAAATTTTGTGATAATAATTATAGAATAGATGAGAAAACTGAAAAAGGAGGGGCTGTATGTTTGACACAAGATTCTGCTTCATTCTGATGCAGATTGAGGTAGTTGCAGAAGACATGGATGGTGAACCTAAGGCAGGGACAAACCAGGAAATGAGTGAAGAGGTGAGTGGGAGACCGGTTATGGATGGGGAGAATGGGACTCCTAGCGAATCCGGCCGTGAAGATATGGATGATGGAGAAGAAGAAAAGTATGAACATCCCGGTGAAGCCTCAGTAGGAAAGAAGCTGTGGACATTTTTCACAACGTAGATAGTATTGGAGGTGGGTGCTGCTGTTGAGTATATTGTAGCATTGATTTGAAACCCTCAGTGGTCTGGCAACGGAAGGGACATGTTCTGTTCGTTGCTGTAATGTGTTGGTATTCAGGAAGTCGTAGGTTGTCCCTCTTAGTGTAGTAATTATTATTTGTTGGGTTGGATAAAAGTCTTTTATGGGGGGTCAAAATCCCATAGTAATCGTTCCTTGTGTTGGAAAAGCTACTAGATTTTTGCTTGTATTTTATGTTCTAGTTTAGTAACACAGTAGCAGACAAAAGCAAGATGTGGGTGATCTTTTCCACAATGTAATTTCCATTCAACTCTTGTGAACAAGTTTGCAGTCAGGGTGAGTTTCAGAGACACAATCCCTGCAATTAAGTTGACGACCAAGTAAGTAATTCCAAATCGTAATAAGATTAATGTATTCAAAAACTATTGCTGCATATTTGATGATTCCCCTCTTGTAACTCTGAACTTTGAATGAGATCTCCGTGTGTGAAACCTTTTCCTTCAGTAATCCAGTAAAGCTGTGGATCATTGCCCAAATAGAAAACATGAAGAACCAAATCGAAACCCAGAACTTGCTAATAAAGATGAAGAAAAGAGAATACCTGCAGTAGGTCTGAATTCGATGATGAGGTTGATGATCAGCCAAGTTTCTGGTGTCTTTGTTGGTAGAGAAACAATATATAGTCGACGGAGGCAATGATTACCAAATCATGGATGCACGAATGGAATAAGCATGGGATGTGGTCTGAGTTTTGTTTGCTGGGCAGATAACTCAGGGCACAACCCATGCCTATTCCACCCTGCACACAGAATTTGGATATATAAGATAATAACAGGAATCTTTGCTCATTGGCGGCCCAAGGGGGAGCATAGATATGGACGCTGAGCTGATCATCTTCGATACTAAAGCTTTATCCAAACGAAGAATGCAGCAACCTGGTAAATGATCGTGTGCTGCTGCTGAGTTCTAATTGCTGATGCTTCTGTTTTTGCATCATTATATAGAGAGAACAAAAGAAAGGAAGCAATAAGTAGGTGATACACACTTTCATGCAAAGCACCCCAACAGCATGCCTTTAGAATTAGGTGGTACACACTATCTGAGTTCTAATTGCTGGTCGCGGTTATTCGGTAACTCCAATCGCCATTATCGCAACCGAATTCAAGGTGTACTTCGATTTTGAACCCGAAAACGAAAGAGGATTTTAGCACTAATTTGAATTCGGTGAATTCAATTAATCACCGAATTCGAATGTAACCGAATTCATATGAAAAGTATCCACCATAAATCGGTAATATGACGGAAATCTGAATGTTTTTCATGTTTTGAATTCAAAATCAAGTAATGAACTCGGCTAATTGCTAGAAAATCAGGAAAAATCGTTCAATTCGGTTTTGGTTAGGGCGGTCAACCGCATCCAAATCGAATTCAAAATCAATTAACCAAACTCAACTCGGCTGCAGTTATAGAATTAGCCCGAATGTGAAATCGACTGAATTCAAAATTGAAATCGAATAACCAATTCCTGCCGAATTGCCAGCCCTATTTACTTCTACCCATTTTCCTTTTCCGTTTCTTACAGTTACACTGGGGTTAGTTAAACCTCAAATTTCTTTATATATAATGAACATTATATATTGTCACCTGCGTGTATCCATCTGAATATGTGAAGTCTAGCAACTTATTTCAAGGTATTGCAGCTTTCAGGTAAGGCTGTGACAAAACTCACGTATGAAAAGGCCGAGTAATGCTATGGATGAATTCGAAGCGATGATCTGAGGAAAGAATTTGCAGAGCTAGAGTCCCTAACTGAAGAGATTTTTGCATGATTTCAAGGAGAATACACTTGAAGCTGAGTTTTAGTTGACATGTAAATGTAAACTCACCCCAAAATCAAAACTGGACTTTAGTCTACTAATAAAATTCCACTTCACTCTACCTAAAATTCCTACTAAATCCATATTCTGTCCAAAATGCAGAAAGCAGCAGTCTCTTTCAAGGAAACAGATCTTGGATGTCCAGAATATCGGCAAGAACACCGGCCGCAGTGGTATCGTTGCCTGCCCCAGCACCTTGGATAACAAGTGGCTGTTCACTGTAACACCGGCTATATATCTCCAGCTGCAACAAGGGCAAGACAAATTGGTTGATCCCATGGAAACATTAAAGAGCAAAAGCTCCTTCATTTTGAAAGGTGATAGTTAAAACGTAAAAACTGACCACATTGTCGCTTCCTCTCAATCTTCCCAATGGAGAGTTCTTCGGAAGCTCTTGTATGCCAACCTCACACCTGCCAAGCGAGTAACACACATGGTAAATTATTGGGAAATTCTGCCTTTTGAAACTAACATGAATCATCTCACGCAGCATGAACTGAAATGAGAAACTACTGCAATTTCTAATGTGGACACCAGATACTTGAAGCTGGAGATGTAAGCTACTTCATCAAGAACATATTTTTTTTGATAAGTGAGTATAGTATATTATATTATAAATAAAAGTGATATAGAAAAAGAAAATACAAATACAAGTAACAAGATGCCTTTGCTCAAGAATTCTTCGACAGACATCACTTCAGGTCCCATCTCATCAGGATACAAGCTTTCAATCTACCAAAATAACGAAAACATACCAGGAGCACTGCATACATGCATAAATTACTTGCAGAACATAATAAAGAAAACGGGAACAGCAGTATTGAAAAAAGGGAAAGGGAAAGGAATGGTATGGAACAAACTTTAATGCTATCCATGGTAATCCGTTTCCCAAGTAGTCGAGCAAGGATCAAAGCCTGTAGATCAGTGAAATTATAAAAGTAATAACCTAACAATTTTATAGCTAAAACAAGAAACTTGTCTATCCCTATAATGATTGTGTAGCCATTCACCATCTTTATTAGTCTAGAACATCTGCACACTAACCTTCCTCGCGACGTCCATCCCGCTAAGGTCATCACGTGGATCTACAAAGATGGTAGTAAGTTAGTAACCATATTCATAGAAAACTGGATGTTTAACAAATAGTCTAATACGGGTGAAGCTCAACCAGACCATCAAGTAAAACGAAATCGGCCAACTTAGGCAGTCTGGTTTGGTCAATATGCGGTGGCAAGATATTGCTAAACGTCAATTCCTTTAACCAATGAACAAGTTCGATCATAAATGTGTTATGATAAGCAAAGACACGTGCAAAACAAAGACATGACACCGATTCAAAATAGAATCTCGTATGATTCTCAATGGAAAATTTTCAGATGGCTAACCTACTTTTGATGTTTGCTAGACAGAACATACTGTAGGACAAAAGAAGGTAAAATTCCCAAATAAAGAAAGCAAACCTGGCTCTGTGAAGCCCAGACTTTTAGCTGCTTTAACAACTTCACTTAGTGGCTTTCCATCTTCAACCTCGCTCATCAAATATCCCAATGTGCCTGTTTATGAACTAAAAGTTACAGCGTGCCTGTATTATGAACTAAAAGGTAAAGAAAGCAAGAAATTTCTTTAATTCTAACCACTCAAACTTCCAACTATGCGATGAATAGGGTCTCCAGATGAAAGTAAGCGGTTCAAGGATGCTATCACAGGAAGGCCTGCACCAACCTACTAACAAGAACACAATCAGCATACTTACGAGCTTCAGCTGCAGGTTCATATGTCTGCTACGAATAATCAAGCAATTCAGTTAGCACAAAAGTAAGCATTTGTTCATTGGGATAGTGACACTGTAGGCTCCACAAAAAAATTTCGAACTTTTAAAACGTCAACACGGAAAAAACTATACTTACTGTGGATTCATGGCAAATACGACGGGGATACAGAGCAAGTTTGCCATAGCGTTCCTGCAAGATAAAACAAAGACTTAATGAACAACTTCTACATGAGCCAATAATTGAAGGATGAAGGCATATCATATGCATATCTCCTATATAGGCAATTAGCCCCAATTACATATTGCTTTGACTCATAATGATAAGGATGGTTACCAAACTTCAATACCATTGATGAGGTAAGAGGTTTCTTGTTTGCCAAGACAATGCAACATCCTAGATCAACTACTTGAGTCAGTATTTCAACAGTCTCTGAACTGGCAGAGCAGTCTACAAACACAAAACCTGTGTCATTAATGTAAATCAGAAGAAGTGATAGAGACAAACCATGAGCTTTCACGTAAACAATGTTACAAGGTAAATTGCAGAATTGAACTTTACTGAGACCATAGCACTCGCACACATTAATGTAGGTCCAACCTTAGAGCTGATAGATTATACAAACCTGTTGATTTTCCTAGAAGAGCTGCGATCTCCATCATTTTACTTCTGGATTCAGAATCCATGTGCAGATGGCAGTCACCTTCAATTTAGAGACCACCAAAAGAATTTATCAAGAAAGCAAATGCAGTACCTCCTGAATGCAAAACAGACATGTAAAAGATGAGACTAACCAAGTTCAACAAGTTTTGAGAGGGAAGAACCATCTGACTTGACCCGGCAAACTTCAGACAAGAAGTTATCTTTGAGTTCTCCCGTTAACACGTTGGATGCAACAACTAACGATTTGCTATCAGAGACGCCCACAACCCTCAAGTGGATCCCCTGCCAATCCAAAAGAAACAAACCGATGATATAAGGAGCCATGTGCAACACAAAATGGAGGAGCAAGAAATGGGCTTTGTAAGAAAGTCAATAATCCACAGGGAAACAACAGATAATGAGTTTTTTGAAAAAAAAATCGATATTGCCCTTTTGAAATATTTGAAAGGATTTTCCGCCGCCCTCAAGTGCTCCTCCGCCGGCCACATCCCCCAACGAATCGGGAACCTCCTCCGCCTCCAGGAACTCGATCTAAGACGCAACTTCTTCACAGGGACGATTCCGTCCAACCTGACACGTTGCGTAGAGCTCAGGACACTACAGCTTGGGTCCAACGGTCTCGAAGGGGAATGCTTGGGTCGTCGTTGAGAATGCTTCAGGTCTTCAGAGTGGGGACCAACAACCTGACTGGGGGAATTCCTGCTTCCATGGGGAACCTGTGGCAGCTCGTGGCATTCGCGGTGGCCTATAATAATCTGGTCGGAGAAATTCCTGACTCCGTGGGTCAGCTCTCCAGGATCGAGAATTTCGTGGTTGGGGTGAACCAGCTCAACGGTACGATTCCTTCCTCGCTTTATAACTCGTACCATGCTCACATTGGTTTACAACCAGTTTCGAGGTAGAATCCCAGAGGATATCGAGTTCACTCTCCCAAATCTCCAGGCCTACGCCAATTCGGAAAACCTGATGTCAGGACCTATCCCGCGATCGTTCTGCAACGCTTCTCAATTAGAGCGAGTCAACATGAACCGGAACAGCTTCCACGGGAGATACCCGACTCGCCTTGGAAGTCTCTCGAAACTCATCAGTTTCGATACGGCAGATAACAATGTCGGGACGAATTCGACCGGTGACTTTGAGTTCATAACAGGGTTGACTAATTGCAGTCAGCTGCAGGCGATTGGTCTCAGTTTGAACAATCTTGGGGGGGAGAGGGGGGGGGGGGGGGGGGGGGGGGGATTACCCGTTTCGATAGGCAATTTTTCTGTTCAGATCAATCGGTTGTATCTAGGTGACAATCAGATCAGAGGGGCACTTCCCGACGGGCTGGACAATCTGGTCAACCTGATGGATGTGGACCTGTCCAGTAACATCCTGACAGGAAAATGTCCTTCTTATTTCGGCCAGATGCACAACCTACAGGGACTACTCTTGAACGGAAACCGATTGTCCGGTCCGATTCCAACCGTTATAGGAAACTTGAGCATGTTGAGCCAACTCGACATTTCGAGTAACCGACTCGAAGGAGCCATTCCGTTGAGTCTAAGAAGCTGCCAACAGTTGAACCTGCTGGATACCAGTGCCAACAAACTCACTGGTGAAATTCCCACTGGAGTCTTCAAGCTTTCTTCTCTATCAAATTGACTCTACCTCTCCCAAAACTCTTTAGTCGGACGCCTTCCAGACAAAATCGGGCACCTCGAAAATGTGCAAGTCATAGATCTGGCTTACAATAATTTGTCAGGGGGAATTCCTGCAACTATTGGGGACTGCAAAAACCTGAAACTTCTGGATATGCAGGGTAACTCTTTTAGCGGGAACATTCCTGCAGCTGTGGCCTCTCTCCAAAACATGGAAAGTTTGGATCTTTCCCAGAACAAATTTTCAGGTGGAATCCCATCAGGATTACAACGTTCAAGCTCTGCAGAATTTGAATCTCTCGTTTAACAACCTCCAGGGAGAGGTTCCAAATAAGGGCGTGTTTGCAAATGCAAGTAACATATCTGTTGAGGGGAATAAGTTGCTCTGCGGTGGCATCTCGGAGCTTCGATTACAAGTTTGCCTGACTGCGAGAACAATTAAACAGAAACGAGCTGCAACGGTTAAGCTCACACTGAAAATTTTGTTACTCTGTCTGACTTCGCTTTTGCTATCTGCAATTTCGTATCAGTATTATAAGCTGTGGAGATCAAAGAAGCAACCTGCTGTGGCAGATTCTATTTTGAGCCACTTTGTGATGGTTTCTTACAAAGACCTCTATGAAGGAACGAATGGATTCTCTTCTGACAATGTAATTGGATCAGGTGGATTCGGCACCGTCTACAAAGGAGAGATACTGTTGGATGGAATGGATCAGACTTCAGTAGCTGTGAAAGTACTTAAAATTCAAGAGAATAAAGCTCAGAAGAGCTTGGTGGCTGAATGCAATGCATTGAAGAATATCCGACACAGGAATCTTGTTACAGTCTTGACGTATTGCTCTAGCTTAGATCGTAAGGGCAATGATTTCAAGGCTCTGGTATTTGAGTTCATGTCCAACGGCAGCCTGGAAGACTGGCCCCACTTGGCTCGTAGCGAATTGAGCCTAATCCAAAGGCTTAACATTTTGGTAGATGTCGCGTTAGCATTGCATTCTCTTCACAACCTGTGCGAAACTCCGATCGTTCACTTTGACCTGAAGCCAAGCAACATACTTTTGGATGCTGATATGGTTGCTCATGTTGGAGACTTTGGTCTCGCGAGGATTTTGTCATCCGAAAGCTCGTCCCCAAACGAAGGTAGCACGATTGGAATCAAAGGAACAATTGGTTACACACCTCCAGGTAATTAACAAACCAACTAGATGATTTTTCATCTGTTACGTTTCTAGATAATCTGTGTTTCGAGACATGTATAGTCAGAATTTTGCTTAAGTGGAGTTCAATTACTTTTTATAATACTCCACGACGAGCTTTCATGTTCAGAGACGTTACATAATACATCTATTATATATTCGAAATGCTTACGCATGCATGGGTTTTTAACTTAATCTAAGCAGGGTCCAAAGGTTAAATAATTTATGTTAGGACCCCACTTGGAGCCTTCTGCATTTATCAGATGACTTGTGTGTTCCAGTTTATGAGGAATGTAGAGTACGGGATGGGAATGCCGGTATCGAAAGAAGGTGATGTGCATAGCTACGGGATCCTTGTGCTGGAGATGTTCACCGGGAAAAGACCCACGAACGAAATGTTCGAAGAAGGTGCGAATCTCCGAGAATTGGTGAAAGCAGCAATTCCCGATGGAATAACATCAGTACTAGACCCATCGGTGTGTCTTTCTTTAACTACTAGCATCAACATTGCAGAATCTGGCCGTATGTCTGAAAGTGCCAGAGAGTGTTTGGCATCAGTACTTGAAATTGGTGTGAGTTGCTCCACAGAAACGGCAGGAGAAAGTACGAAGACGGCTGATGCTGCTAGAGAGATGGCTTCTGTTCGCGACGTTTTTGTTGCAGCAACCACCGCGAGGAGGCACAGGCGACAACGAGGCTGACCACACTCTCGTTGGTTAAGCTCCATCAACTCATAATCAACTAGCTTTGTACGGCTTGTTTCATAACTTTTGTTTGCTATATCTAGATGTAATTGTATTAAGTCTACATTAAACTTATATGGAATTTATAATCATCATTTACATACGATGTTCTTCAAGTTTCATTCTAGAACTGTATTTCTAATTAAAATGAAATATTAAGCACTCGTTTATTCTTCAATACACACTTTAATGGGGACAGTAGCGTCACCCTTAGAAATACATCGTACATGATTTAATTACCATATACTAAAGAGCATCCTCCTCGTCCATCCGAAGCCCAACACCATGAAACTTGTCCCTCGTGATGTCATCAATGCGTTTCGCCATCTCCAAACTCAAGTAGTTTCGCCAGTCCCCAACTTCGCCTCGACGGAAGAAGTGCTTGTTCCTCATAAGAGGCACCGAGCTAGCATGAGGTGGCTTCCCTGTCTTGTTGACTTCCAAATCCTTAAGCCGGTCAAAGCTGCTCCTCCATATAACCTTCTCAACTTCACAATCGTCATCATCATCCCCAAATGGCCTTCCGAGAAACGATGCCAGCTTGCGAACGTGGAATTTCGGTTCGCGGTGAAGATCCTCGTACTTGATGAACATCACCTTCCCGGGATACCTCTTGCTCTCTTGCCAGTACTCCAACACGTGCTCCCAGTATGGCCCGAACAACATCACCCCGCTACAGAAGCTCTCCACGGCTCTCTCCATTGGGAAGGGATCATGAGACTCTCGGCCGTATATTTTGTTGTAGAAATGCCATTGGGACACCAATGTGTCCTTTGGCCCTCTTGTGATGTATACGAATTTGCACCCGTTCGGTTTCCTTGTTATGGAATCCGGAAGGTTGCTGTAAGGAACATGAGTATGGTATAGCCTACGATCTAATTAAGCACCACTTGGTTAATACACCAATGTAAAATGCAAAAAAAACAGGGTGGCTGAGATAGTCATTAAGCTATAGTTGAGGGATCTCTTTGTAATCGTGACTGTTGAATCACTATACATCAGCATTCATAATTACAAAGAGATCCCTTAACCATAGCGTAATGACTATATCATCTAACACATTTAGGTTCGCGATTGCGAAGTCCAAACTTATATATACATCCATACATACCAGGATCAAGACGAGAGATTGTTGGGTGGTCATTATAGAGAGTAGTCTCGAAGGTGGGAACACAGCCATGAGGATTCATCCTCACAAGAAGATCATCTTCTTCGTCGCCGTCTCGAGAGAGGATGGAATAACAGAGAGCCTTGAGCCAAGTCGTTCCTGTTTTCCTGGCCGATGCCAAGACTACGACGTCGTCTCGACTGGGCTGGAAGTTTTCTCTCAAGGCATCTGCGTAGCCCGCAGTTCTGGCGGAATACCAGAACCCATGTATCTGGGTCATCTCATCAGCATCCCAAAACATGACTTGTTGTTCCTCCTTGTCTGGAACTTCGTTGCCATGATCATCAAGAAGAAGCTGCTCTGTTGCTTCTGTTGAACTCATTGCAGTCTCAGTACAGTTGGTGGTGAACCGAAGCAGGTGTGTTTGGTTTTATATTCTGGAGGACCCCGTCATGCAGCAATAATTGTACTCTGGTTTGTTTTCTGATATGGACATGTCACATATGTGCTACTTATGTAGGAAAAGTTTTACTATTGCAGGATTCTACAAAGAGTTTCACGCTACCTCATCCCTGTGTACTGCTTTTCAATTAGTGATGTGTGTCTCTGTCTATGTAGTGTTACCCTTACAAATCTCCATCATCAAACCACCAACAAATCTCCATCATCAAATCACCAAAATTAAATAAAGTTAGTTATGATAAAATGATAAAATAAATTTAATCTGTCTTGTTAAGTTTGTAAAGGCTATATAAAGCCGTACATCATTGTGTATCAATCCAAGCAACTCCATTCAAAAAACAAAGACAAAAAGCAGCTTGCTTCCTCTGCTTCTCTCAACAATTTCTTTTACAAAACAATCACCCAATTTCATCTTTTTACATATCAATCATCAAACTTTCATTCTTTACATTTCAATCACCATATTATTCCAACACATACACCATAATTACGATAGTATTAAAAAGCATCCTCCTCATCCATATAAAGCCCAGTACCTCGAAACTTGTTCCTCGTGATGTCATCAATACGTTTCGCCATCTCCAGACTCAAGTAGTTCCTCCAGTCTCCAACTTCCCCTCGACGGAAGAAGTGATTGTTCCTCATAAGAGGAACCAAGCTCGCTTGTGGTGGCTTCCCTGTCTTGTTGACTTCCAAATCCTTAAGCCCTGTCGAAGCTGCTTCTCCATATAGCCTTCTCAACTTCTCCTTCCTCATCATCACCAAAAGGCCTTCCGAGAAACGATGCCAGCTTACGAGCGTGCAGTTTCGGTTCGCGGTGAAGATCCTCGTACTTGATAAACATCACCTTGTCGGGAGACTTCTTGCTTTCTTCCCAGTACTCCAACACGTGCTCCCGGTATGGCCCGAACGGCATCACTCCGCTGCAGAAGCTCTCCACGGCTCTCTCCAGTGGAAGGGAGACTGCCGTCCGAATATTTTGTTGTTGAAATGCCACTGGGATACCAATGTGTCTTTTGGCCCTCTTGTGATGTATACCAATTTGCAGCCGTTAATTCGTTTCCTTGTTATGGAATCCGGAAGGTTGCTGTAGGGAACATGAGAGTGGAATAGCCTGCGATCTAATTAAGCACCACTTGGTTACAAGCATGCATGAGTGAGTGACATACATGCCAGGGTCAAGGCGAGGGATTGATGGGTTGCCGATATAGAGAGTAGACTCAAAGGTGGGAACACAGCTATGAGAATTCATCCTCGCAAGATCATCTTCTTCTTCTTCGCCTCGATAGAGGATGGAATAACAGAGAGCCTTGAGCCAAGTTGTTCCTGTTTTCCTGACCGATGCCAAGACTACAACGTCGTCTCGGCTGGGCTCGAAGTTCGCTCTGAAGGCATCAATGTAGCGCACACTTGTGGAGGAATACCAGAATCCATCTATCTGGGTCATCTCAATAGCATCCCAAAACACTTCTGCTGCAACTTTGTTGCCGTGATCAAGAATCTGATCCGTTGAACTCATTTTTTGATGCTCGCTTATATTATATTCTGGAGGCCCAGGTCACTAGGTTTTGTTTGTTTTTTTATATGGGCATGTGCTATTTTACAACTCGTAGAGATTTACACCCGTCGTTCGATAAATATCGGAAGTCATGTGACGAGACCATTAATGAGATTTGGGTACTATTAACATTTAATCAACACATTAATGTTCAATACATATCTTTGATATGCTAATAATTCAGCACATTTGATACCACGATACTCGCGACAATTATCAATCGTACACGATCTAAGATTAGGGATCGATGGTGTTGCTGCGGTGACACTTGGCCATTTCAGTGAGAAAGCAACGCCACGTACATTGAAGAGGGAACAGAGATAGTAGGCTAGTAGCAGCGGGAAAGGAACAAATGAAAGCTGGAGAGTGGAGAGTTTGTCCCGTCTAAGCTCTGCTGTGAAGTTCTGTCGTTGGAGTTCTGTGAATGGACTTTGTCAGTCACATTTTTGTTGTTGGATTGCCATTGTCGGTTGCCGCTTCCACGCTTCATACTCGTACCACCTGGCCTTAGCATCACTTTCAAATTTCACATGCCACTGATCCCTTGCATACCTGAATGAGCTAAATTTGCGAGCTGAAAGTCGTACAACATGAATAAAAACAGCAAATGCTGCTAGAGTCTCCATAACATCTTGGGCACTTAAAGGAAGTGTTCGAAGTTGAGTTTTGAAATGTCAAAATGGCCATGCGATCAACGACATGTTCTCCACATAATACAAACGGCCTCAATTGCTACAAGTCAGGTTCTAATCTCCTTTCTCCTAGGGCATCCGCCTTCTAGAGTGGTGATGCCCTTCAAATTCATAGTCGTAGCACGACGAATGATCCGCACCACCACGACCATCCCATCTATCATCCATGTCGTATTCGTATCTCGAACTGCTATATTCACGTGGCGAACGGTACGAGGCCCGACTGCTATAATCATCGTATCGAGGAGGGCTCCTCCATTCTCTATCTCTTGCAAAGACAGGCGCAAGGTCTCTAGGGCTGTCATAACCACCATGGCTTCCGTATCTCGTAGGATAACTGGATATTGAAGGGCTTATTATCGGGTCAACGCCTGGTGGTCCATCATCCATGAAACTCCTAGACCGTTTTTGTTCGCTGTGGTAAAACCTGCTAGTGTGCTCACGTTGTGACCGGTTCCTGTAAGTATCAGAAAAACTAGAGGAAGCCCGCGCCCAGAGAAATTCATCGGCATTCTCTGGGATCGGGGCGTTTATTCCGGGGAACTCTACTGTCTTCTTCTTGGCAGGCTCGACTATGTTTATTTCATTCAACTCCCCTTCTTCTACTGTCTTATTCTTGCTGGGCTCGGCGACATTTATTTCATTTATTTCCCCTTCTTCCTGTTCTTCAATGATGACTTCCTTTTTCTTTATTAAGTCACTGATGACTTCTTCACCGAATATTGTTATTCCTGATGGTTGATCTTCACTATCGGCATCTGAAAAAGATATACGTAAGAACGATTTATTTAACATGTAAGTAAATCATCAATAGGCAAGTTTTAGGAGATGAGAAGTATCAGAAGATTGAAACTAATTCGACTGCGCTATAGACAACTCAGTTGGTATAGTAGAACAATGTGGAAACAATGACGAGATTTAAGTACATTACAGCGGAAGAAACATCAACAGGGAAATATTACTACTCACAACTGAAAATGATCGATTACCTAGATATCCAGGAGGGTAACCCAGCTCGCGCATTCTGTTTAGCCAGGGTGGTGGATCAAGCTCCTGCAAGATTAAGTCAAATAGGGAAAGGGCGAAAGGATCAGGCTTCTTCACAAATCAACAAGATCAAGGACTAGAAATTTGACATGACTTGTATTGTTTAGTGACTGGAACTGCAAAAAAATCTTACCCCAATTCCCAAAAGTGCCCGTGTTTCGGCGTGAAGCGTACCAGGTTTCAAGCCATCATACTTCCCACCAGATGAGCTCTGATAGTACCGAATGGAACTGCGAGAATGGGGATTCTGATTCCGTTTGGCCATATGTTGTTTGCGGGCATTACTAACAGCAAGGTTGTCACGAGGCTTATTGCAATCTTTTAGAGCATGATTGTAGGAACCACAGTTGAAGCAACGAGCAGCATCACCCACTATCTCCAGGCTTCTGTATAATGCGGATACAAAAGAAAAGTAACAATGAGGAATGGACATACTCTTAATACAGAGGCCAGGTGCCATACCTTTCTGCATTCTGTGGGCCATCTGCTGATGTCAAACCCAAAAGAAATCCCCGGTCATAAAGGGGCACACTGTTGCTGTCAAGTGGCATGGTGCCATTGTTCTGCTCGTCTCTTGTCCGGTCGTCTATGCAGAAAGACTACACAATAAAAAAGAAGTCTCAACAACGAAGTCCACATAACAGATGACACTGAATTTAACAAGAAAAAAACTTTGACTTAAGCTTGCTCTTTCAAGGATGTAAGTACTTTAATAACAGAATTTAGTTAAGTACTTTAAACACGGAATTTAAAGTAAGGCTCAAGTACGGTCATGCACATAAATACAGCCGTTACAAGTTCGCCAAACATTCTAGCTTTTGTAGACTGGAAAAATAAATGAAAGAAATCTTCGACCAAGGATAATGCACCAGCTCAAATTATAAACCATACCAAAGAAAATGATAGAAGGCATTATATATCATGATGGGAGGAGGGAGAGAGGGGGGAGGCAGAATGAGGTATTCCAACTCAGAATTCAGAAAGATAATAAGGATTGAGGCATATCAATCACAGTTCAAATCGGAAAAATGGAACTTACGACTGTGCAGGACTTCTCGATGCCAGTGCGTATGGCAGGAAAATATGTTTCTTCGCCAGATTCTAATGATTCATCTGGATCCTGAAAGAATTGAAACAAACATTTCAGACCTCTTGATGATAAATGAAAAGTACTACTCATAGTTGACGAAGACAAAGAAACGCACTCACATAGAAAACTAAAATACAATAAAGTACAGGAGTAAAATCTGATTGATCCAGACTTAATGATCGACAATAAACTGATGGTAAGCAACTAATGAAGTATATTACCAACCAACAGGGACTCAAAAGTACTCGAGAAAAGTTGCTACTATAGAAGAGAGTTATAAACTTGTTCAACTATTAACTGATTCTGGAAAGAGGTATACACAAACATAAAAACTGGGAGAGAGGAATCAACGGCAGAAATCCTATTGACATACTGCAGGCTATAGTGCAAATCTGGAACAAAAAAGGGAAGTAAGACTTACTAGATACATGCTGTTAGTTGTATGCCATTCTGACCACTGTTGGAGTAGCCCATCAAGTTTCCGTTTGCTAGCTCTGGAAAAAGAGAGAAATATAAATACAAAAACAAACAGAATATCGTATATATACTCAAAGCTCAAACAAAAACTAGTCTGGCAAACCAGATTAACTACCCCAACACCACTACCATTTGCACAATTCTTTGGTGTTAGCTACTGACCTCGCTAGTGAATTATACATGACTCGCACTGAAGGTTGCTGTTGTTCGTAAGTCATCCTTGTTCTCTTAACCCCTGTTCGAGCTACAGGATAAAGGCAATTAGAAAAGAACAGCATGTACAAAACTTAACAAATTATATGTTACTGAATAGAATACCAAAACAACACACCCATCCTTTACCTTTACAACTCTCAGGGGGTGCGTAAAGGCTGCCATTCTCAGCATTCAACGTGCTAGGCATGTTGTCTTGAACAGAAAAAACCTCAGTCACTTGAATATTAACATGCATAGGCGAATCGACCAGATCCATGTCAACTTCTGTTTCACCATTAACCTGATCACTATCAGTTCTGTTAACCTGGACATACTGATCTTCAATGTTGCCATCACTGAACGCCAAGAAGCCTGATCCACCTTCAGTTCCATGATTACTTACACCAGGAGCGGAGTTATTAGCATCTACCTCATCTTCTTTAATTCCCAAATGCGATTGAGAATCATCAACACTGGGCTGTAAATCCGGATTATTATCCTGCTTTATGCCCTCAGAATCACAGCCAGCAGGCGTGCCAATGTTCTCCTCAGTCTCCATTATCTACCAAAATATAAAATGACCCTCTTGACAAGTCTGCTAGCTAAGTATTACTCCTAGCCGAACCTATACACCAAAAACAACCAATTAAAATAGCTCTAGATAAAATTCCCATCTACAGATGTTGCAGTGACAGTAAAACTTTAGCTCCACCATCGGATTTATAATTGTCCGACAACTACAGATATTATCGCTATCCTTTCCTCTACGGAATTCTAAGGGCAAAGGTAGGTCTTTGAAGTTAATTTGAAAAATAGAAACAAACTAAATCCTAAAGGCTAAAAGGGTTATTGAACAAATTGAAAAATCAACCTTTTGTAGTTTACACCAAAGCAAAGATAAATTGCATCAACCGAAAAAGAATGAAACCAAAAACCATTGGCTTCAAACTCAAATTGAAAATTTTAGCTAGACCTCATTTAGATTCATACAATCAAGAACCCAATAAGCTCGAAGAAAATAAAGAGTGCAGCAAATTCGGATCAAGCAAAGCTTCTGTGGCCCCTCCAAACGAAACTACTGCTGCTCAAACATACACAAAGAAGAAGGAGAAAGAAAATCAGGGTTTTACCTCAGAGAAGTGAAGTCCGGTGCCCTCCCGCTCTCGGCCTCAAGATTGAATCTGAGATCAGATGGAGGCAAATCAAAGGGTAAATTCGATTTATTTCATTACAAATATCTCTCGTTTGTGTGCAAGAACTAGCAAGCTGACGATTGACGAATCCGACGATTAAATATGAACCGTCGCCGTATCAGGAATGGATATGGATTTCCCACCATCGACTCTATTTCCCACCTTTTTAATGGCATTTTAGGCTTTTAGCCCCTCTATTTTCCCGCTTTATCCGACTAGTATTTAATGTTCGAGTAGAGTTACTCTAATTTTAGAATTGTGTATTCGAATTTGAAAATTTTTGATAAAAAATTATTGTTAATAAATAATGGTCAGCCGGATACAAAAACCTCACTCAGTGAACATCATTCACATTTTCTTTTGCTAAAGAATTCGTGTGGCAAGAATTAAAATTTTAAGAACATTGGGCGGGTTGATTTTTATCGAATTTTATCACTTTTTTCAAGTTTCGCCTTATTAACACTCACATTCGTAAAGCACTTTTACTAATTTGCGACTGATGTGATTGATTGATAATGTTGAGTAGGACTGAGAATCGTATTTAAACAATTAAATTTCAACGAATTATAATGGTTTAATATATTAGATTGAACTTGTATGTATTAAAATATGTTGGATGACATATAAAAAATTTATTAATCAATTTATAAATATAAAAAAAGTTATTTAAATTGAAGGTCTAAATTAAAAAATGAGTTAAATTGCAGATCAATTGTTTCGTCCAGTACTAAAAATTCTCCCTACGCCTAGGGCTCTGCTTCCTCTCCCAAGTTTAGGGTTTTTGTATCTATCTTCCTGGTGAAGATCGCATAACGCCCTCACCTCCATCATACAAAACCATAACTCCATCATTACCAAACCCGTCCCACCCTCCAACAAAAGCACCAAGGCCGGCGAAATTATGGCTGCAACCGGAACCTCCATGACGCCGGATACTGCCGTGGGTCTCGGTTTGAAGGAGTCAGCCCTGTCGATGGTGGTTCGCGGGAAGCTCCACCGACGACGCCGAGCACAGATCCATCACCAACCCATGTCGTGAGGCAGGAGCAATAGGAGGATGAATCAAGCGCGCTCGTCATGCTCCAGGTGCAGAATCTGAATCTCGGAGAAAGCGACGATGAGGAGTTCCTGTTAACGGAGCTAGTTCATGTTCCTCCACCGCATGCATATCCTCCCTAGTCGAACTTATTTTGTCGAATTTAAAATTATTGGTGGAGAAGATTGAAGATGTAAAATAAAGTATTTAATTATTTTTTTTTTCCTTTGTGAAACAACTTTTAGAGAAATCATTTGTAATTTATTATTATATTTTATTTTATAAGTGAATTTATACCTGAAAAAAAAAAACAAAAGAATATAGCTCAACATGAACTCATGAACAAACAAGCTCGATTTATATAATAGTATTTATAAAACAATACTAAAGTACAAGTTACTATGAGATTGATATATTGACCAAATCAACAAGTATGTTCATGTAGATCAGAACGATGGGAGAATCGAATTATAATTCGAAAGCTATAAAAGCATCTCTATTTTTAACTATTTTGTAAAAAATTGTTAAAAGATTATTGGAATGGAGATAATTAGAAATGTTAGAACGAGTTGATTGTTAGAGTTGTTGATCTGATTACATGCTCACTATTAAAATTTGTTAAAAACAATTTTTTGGATGAAAATGGTTTGATTAATGGTTTAACTGATAACCCATTTGACATATATATTCATAACCAAACCAAATTGAACGATTAAAACCAAAAGAAACATAATATACTAACCAAGCTAAATCAAATAACCAAACCAAACCATCAAAATTTTGAATCGGTTGTGATGATTGATATGTATCCGAACCAATTTGACAACGGCCCAATATATATTATATCCAAACCAACCCGCAACCAAATCGATCTAATTCTTCAATTTCAACTGTAAATTTCATTTTTAACGATTAAGTATATTTATGTTGTTATATAATCAAGAGCTTATGATTAGATTGTTGAAAAGATATAATAGTCGACCCAATGAACCACGGGGCTACATGGAATGGAAGATTGGAAGATTGGCAGGGGAGATGAGTTGAGTTGACTCCCCCACAATTATTAGTTGTATTTGTAAGAGTCAAAATGAAAAGGAAAAGTAAGAGACACACTTGTAACCCAAAAGAACACGTTCTGGCCACCAGCAATTGCTCTGTCTTTTTTAATTTTGTTTTTTAAAAGCTGTCATTTAGTTGCTAATTTATCAGTTACTAAAATATCGTAGGTAGAGATGGTGATGCTGGCAAATAAGCCATTGATGTGAAGCATGAGATATGTAGAACCAAACGAACATGGCGTGTAATCATTACTGAATCTGAATCGGAGCAAAGAAAGAAAGAAAGAAAGCCAAAAGGGAAGGGAAGCAAGCAAGCAAGCGTGCCTTAGTTGGAGTTTACAGGAGGCACTCAGTCTCCCAACTAATCGCTTAAGTCGCCCCCACGTTTCGGTCTACGTATTTTGTGGGTGAAACATACCATTTCATTCTCCCTCTTCCAGAGGCAGTCCTTTCTTCCTTCTTTACTTTTTCTTTTGCATTTCAAATCTCTTCCTTTTCTCTCTGAGAATTTGATTTGGTCGCCACTCTTGAGCTTGGGGTACTCCTTCATTTCTCTGGTCAAAGGGTTTAGAATGCTGCTATTGCTGTTCGGGGGTCAGAAGATAGCTAAGACTTGTGGAGTTCTGCTGGTTTGAATTTGATCTGGGGTTTTGCTCTTCAGGTAACTAAATTCCGTTCCTTTTCCCCAAGTTGTTAGGTGGGTTTGGCTGAATCTGGGTTACTATGGCGAAGAGAAGTAAACAAGTTAGTTGCTTGATTTCCCACATTTTGAAGAATCTGTAGAAAGTGTCTGACTTTGAGAACTTTTAGACCTATTTGAGGCTGAGATATGTTCATGGGGTGAATTTTGATGCAATCAATTACTGAGCTGATGAGAAGTTGTTAGGGTGGTAGATAGATAATAGGAAGAACATGGATTCATCAACACCTGCGCCAGACTCATCTACTACATTGGCAACTCCACCATCTTCCTCCACCATTATCCCATCATTGCCATCTCTTCTATCACCTCCTTCAACCACTGCTTCTCCATCTCCAAGTACAAGCCAGCCTGATCAGACCACTGATCCTCCTGCCACTCCTGCAAATCCTACTTCCCCACCACCTCAATCTCCACCACCAGCAACTCCAGCTGCTGCTCCTCCTCCATCCCCTCCCTTATCACCACCTCCATCAGCAGCATCCCCACCTCCAACATCTCCACCAATTCCAACCTCACCACCACCATCAGCTTCTATTGCCACCCCTCCTCCAGCTTCCATTTCTACTCCACCTCCAGTTCCAGTTCCAGATGTTTCACCTCCACCTCCAGCCCCTATTATCAGCTCTCCTCCTCCAGAGCCCTCCCCCACAACACCTGTTCTATCCCCTCCCCCACCTGAAACTGTAACCCCTTCACCACCACCTCCTTCCAATGACTCACCGTCACCGTCACCTCCTTCCAATGACTCACCATCCCCGCCACCTCCATCACAAGAAAACCCTCCTCGAGATTCTTTCCCGCCTCCTGCTGCTCCTCCCCCACCTACATCCACATTGCCTTCTCCACCTCCTGATGTGCCTGCCAATCCTATACTTTCTCCTCCGGGAGACTCTTCTTCACGTAATGGGAGCTCGTTTGCCGCTTCACCGTTGCCCTCTATTCCTACTGAGAAGCCAACAGCAAGGGAAACTGGTGGCACGACAAATGTTTCTGCGAATTCTGGATCTCCTGGTTCTAGGGGTGGTTCCAATAATGGAGCTGTGGCAGCTGGTGTTGTTGCTGGACTTGTGATAGCTGGTCTACTTGTGATGGCTGCCTGGTTTCTACATAAACGGAAGAGGAGAAGGCGTGGTAACGAAGGCGTTGGATATACAATGCCTTCTCCTTTTGCATCTTCTCAAAACTCAGGTCAGTAGTCAGACCATTCCTTTGGCCTGTCATTAAATTGTCTGATATTGTAAATTTTCTTCATATGCTGTAATTTGTTTGAAGATTTAAGATAGGAATCATGGTAATTGGAAGTAGAACGTAATCCTTAGGGGAAAGTATTTTCGGTTCATGATAGATATTATGCATGCTGGCGATGCAGTTGCTCCATTCAAAGATATGAGCTTGATGCATTAACTCTTTCCTCTTAAATAAGACCTTCTGGAGATATAAAGAAGAAGTAATAGACAGAGTGATGATGTTTGTTTAGGCTCAAAACTATTTCGTTAACTACGCCTTATTGTCATTAGTGTAGGTTCATGACTGGCCACATTACCAAGCAATATTCTTTTTTCATTTTCTTTATCTTGGCTTCCTTGATCTGAAATTCTTGAGGGCTGCATAGTTTCAAGGAGATGGCTTGGTGACTAGTGATTAGTACGTTAGCAATATGCTCAAGAGTGATTACCTATTTCTTTATTTACTGTGTTCTAGAGGAAGCATTTTGTTGATTCTTTTATTAGGCGATGAACGTGTTCTGAAGTCACGATCAGCCTAGTTTCGTGATTAAACGCCAGAAAGGTAGCTGTCCGATCCAAACTGATGCAATTATTGTTTTCTATACCAGATGTAGTGTTTATACAGCAGCCTCATTCTTCTGGTCCACTGAAAGGAAGCCTTTCTGGCAGTGATTTCATGTATTCCCCATCGGAGTCTGGTGGGATGAACAATACGAGATCTTGGTTCACCTATAACGAATTGAGCCAGGCTACGGATGGTTTCTCGAAACAGAATCTCTTGGGTGAAGGTGGATTTGGTTGTGTATATAAAGGCATTCTAGTAGATGGAAGAGAAGTAGCTGTAAAACAATTGAAAATAGGTGGTTCTCAGGGGGAACGTGAGTTTAGAGCAGAGGTAGAGATTATTAGCCGAGTACATCACCGCCATTTGGTTTCGTTGGTTGGTTACTGCATATCGGAGCATCAAAGACTGTTGATTTATGACTTCCTTCCCAACGATACGCTACATTATCATCTCCACAGTAAGATACATATCTCAGATCAAAATAGATGATAGTGCTGTAACTTTTTTGCACCTTGGTCAACTTGGAAAATTGCCACTTGCATAATTTGTATCTGTGCTTTTTTGGTGCGACTGTTTGCAGCTGAAGGAAGGCCAGTCATGGATTGGGCATTACGAGTTAGAGTTGCAGCTGGCGCTGCTCGTGGGTTAGCCTACCTTCATGAAGACTGTAATTTTCTCTATCTTGGGTTTCATTTTGGCTTATCTATGACAATAACCAACAAGAGATTTCGATCTTGTTTGGCATCATTTTCCATTTATGGTTGAGTTTTGATTGTATTATCATGCAAGTAAAATTCAACTTTACTTATTTTTAGGGGAAAAATTCAACTTTACTTTAGGATTCTATTACCATGCAAGTTAGGATTCTAGACGGTTTCCAACATGCATTGTTCCATCTTATTGCTGATTTTAGTGTACTAAAATTGTTGTTGTCGTTCTCAGGCCATCCCCGCATCATTCACAGAGATATAAAGTCATCAAACATCCTTCTGGACAACAATTTTGAAGCTATGGTAATACAGTTAATTCAGTTCGTCTCAACTATATCTAGTGCCATATGTTGTACATTCATAAAGTGAAAAAAGGATTCTTAAGCTATTAACTGGTGTCTTTCGACATCTTCATTCATTGTTGGCACAGGTTGCAGATTTTGGGTTGGCGAAACTAGCTTTGGAACTGGATTCAAATACGCACGTAAGCACCCGGGTGATGGGAACTTTCGGGTAAGGATTGTGTGCACGTATTTCTAGCTATGTCTTTTAGAATCATGCAAAAACTGGCAGTGTTCAAAAGAATACTTTGCTGTTTCAGGTACATGGCTCCAGAATACGCAACCAGTGGAAAGTTGACAGAGAAGTCTGATGTCTATTCATTCGGGGTCGTGCTTCTAGAACTAATTACAGGCCGTAAACCTGTGGATCCTTCTCAGCCCCTCGGTGACGAGAGCCTGGTCGAGTGGGTAAGCATCGTTCCTGAATCGAGAAATAGATAGATAGACAGTGTTATACCCGTGGCAGTTAAAATCTTTACCTTTTTAAAAACGTGTTCTCAGGCTCGGCCATTGCTGACTGAAGCACTCGACAACGAGGACTTCGACCTGCTGAGTGACCCGAGGCTGGAAAAGAAGTATGTAGCTGCCGAAATGTTCAGAATGATGGAGGCTGCTGCAGCGTGTGTGCGGCATTCAGCTGTAAAGAGGCCTCGAATGAGTCAGGTAAGCAAACAGCTACGAGTTAAAACAGAGTATGGATGAATGACATAAAGAATTGTTCTTTGTGTGTGTGTGTGTGTGTGAATGTGAAGGTGGCAAGAGCTTTGGATTCGGTAAACGAGCTGTCAGACTTATCGAATGGGATGAAACCGGGGCAAAGTGAAATCTACGATTCAAGACAGCAGTCGGCGCAGATAAGGATGTTTCAGAGGATGGCATTTGGTAGTCAGGACTATAACAGTTCAGAGTATTTCAATCACAGTCAGAGTAGCTGGAGCAGTACTCGAGAGTACAGGGAGAGGGAGAGGAGCAATTCGTTCATACCGTGAGATTGCAGCATGTGTAGTTTTGGTTTTGGTAGGCTCTTTGTTCATTTCCTCACCTTAATACTGAGTTTTCCATGTACAATCGCTTCCCACTATTTTTGTGCTCTCTATTAATTTTTGCCCCACTTCACCACCACGTATTGATGTTTGTTTGGGCTTGTTAGGTTGTATTTTCAAACATTCATTTTTATATACAAGTCAAGTGAAAGTTTCTTCATTCCCTATTTCGGACACGTTTTCCGCTCTTTCGCCTCCAATTTTGTTGGAATTGGTCTGATTTGCAATTCTGGATCTTTCGAAACAGAATTTGATAGTTCGAATTAGATAGAATTAAGCCACCCTAAATCTAGCGGAATTGTTCCTGTTAATTTGTTGTCGTAGAAAATGTGTCTGGCGAAATTGGACCAGTGTTCGAATTTGGGTCCAAAGGGCTGTAGACGGACCAGTGTTCACGAGCAGCTTCGTGTTCGGCTAAAAAAAAGCTCGATTGAAACTCGGGTCGATTTTAAACAAGATCGCTCGATAATAAACGAGCTGATCTCGGCTTGTTTGAGGCACTCGGTAATAGCGGGACCACTTACTTTAATTTGTAACTTAGCAGTCATTTAGGTTTGATCAACGTAGACATTTTCATTCGATCTCGTTGTATTTTCTGTCGAGAATTCCATCTCCGATTTTGGAGGTTTTCGGCCAAACCATTGTTTGATTTGAAATTTCAGACCGATTCCTCTGATGATTGCAAAGGACATACATACCACAGTAACAAGTGATTCAAACAAAACAAGACAACTATGAACCAACTCCCAACATGATTTTTACAAGAAAGGACTCCTGCAATCACAATGCTGCGAGATTCCTGCTTCGAATGTACCATCTACCAAACCAAAAATCGGCCTACCTTGATGGCATCTGGAAAAAGATCGGTACAGCAGGCGTCAAACGTTACAAACAAGCGTTTGAACTTTGCAGCAGTAACAGTCATATTGTGGAAACACTGAGCAGACTCGATCAGGACTCCTTCCTTTTGCACAAGGACCTAAAATGGGCTGATATTGCCAGCCAACCTTAACAAAAGTTCTGGAACCAGGCGTCTTCTCCCAGGTGCCTTGGCATCTTCGGCAAGAGCTTCCACATCCCCGGCATGTATACAAGCTACTATTCGATCAAATAGCTCATCTTTACCGCCTCTCAATGGATCCTGCGTGGTTATCCTTTTAAGTCAACTTTATTTATTTTCCTTTACACATGCAACCACTCAAACTTACCTGGAGAAACAAGTCCGTATGAGTTTTTCCTTTGAAAAGAACAAGCTCCGCGTCGGCTCCTAAGCTTCCGAGAGCCTGTACAAAGGCTTCACTGCATAATGAAGTCGATGACAAGTTATAATTAGAACCCTGTGATCATGAACGCTTTTCCTCCTCTTCAATTTTTTTAGCCAATCCCATTATTGAAGACTCGATAATCTTGCGAACCCTTCATCTTCTTTAAGCATATAATATAATACTGTTTTAGCTTAGAATGCCATTTGAACATTACGCTAAACATACTCTGTAAATTGGGAATCAAGGTCAGATACCAATAGCAGCTTAATCTTAACTTGCATTCCTAGTGACTAAAATGGAATGGTAGGGAATGAATTTCGACACACATTTCTTTTCGAGAATGATTTATCTGCCTTGCAACTTATAGCGCCTACTAACCTCGCACATGATGGGATAGATTTATCTGCAGTTCCGTGGAAAAGAACAATAGGCGGCAAACGAGAAACAGCATCTTTGGCTCTTGGATCTTTAAGTCTTGCTTCAGGAGAAAATTTAGGCAATGACTCCTCGCCATCCATGATGCTGTCACCAATTGAATTGAATGGACGAAGCCGACAAGACACAGTTCAGAATAAAGGAACAAAAGTGCATCAACTGAAAGCAAAGAATCGATTACTAGTAAGCTACCTCAAAAAAAGGGAGCGATAGAGACCCCGGTTGTGGAAATGGTCAACCAAATTTAGTAAGTTGTACCTGGAAGCAGAAAATCAACAACATACCGGAAGTATAAGCAGTACAAATGATAGCTTCATAGTTCAGACCATGTTGTGAAAGTGAGGAATCTGCGTTAATCCTCAATTCAAGTTCTGGAGAAAAATATTACCGAGCCAACATTTTTTTTAAAAACTACGAATAATTCTCAGCGGAAAGAATCATGAGGTTCTGTTTCCTAATTCTGGTGCCAATGTCATGTGAATACACACATGAGATGTTGTGTTAACACATATAAGAAGTTTTTCAATGTGCGAGATAGCTAGATTAATATAAAATTATGTTAGCAATTACGGAAATGCAAGATTTCTTGCTCTCTACAGAATTCAAAAGTGGAGATCAGTGGTGAATGGTTCTTATACTGATTGTAGGGAAACCAGAGGTGCTATAACCGCTAATTGAATTTTCAGCTATCATTTGACACCCATAACTGAAAGAGTAAGAAGATCAAAGATCATTCCGAGAAGAGAAGATTCACAGCGTTGAAAAGCACATATGATGATCAATAATATGGTGGCAAGTTAACGTACGGTCCAGACAAACCATAATAGGCTTTTATTTGAGAGACGCTCCAACATAGGTCCTCTTCTCCCTTTGCCTCCCTGAATGCCTGGTCCAAGAGAGCACATGAGGAAATATGTGCACCTGCTGATTGTCCCATCAGATAAATCCTGCTTAATAAAAATGAAGAAATCAAGGAGCAGAGGTGACGACGTGATGGAATCTGGGAAAACAGAAGGCACTGTAATTACCTGTTAGGGTCCCCTCCATATTCAGAGATGTTGCTGCAGATAAATGAGATTGCCCGAGAAGCATCTGTAACCATATCACTGATTGTTCCCTGGGGAAAATTTCTGCATAAGAAAATTAATCAATGCAGCTAAACGTGTGTAGCCATTCTTTGTAGGTACTTCATGATTATAGTAAGATTTTCAATAATTCTTAACATTGCAAAATTATATGAAGAAAGCTGCTGCGGACTTCTATACTCTTCAGCTAAAACAATCAACTGCAAACAATTTGTTTAACTAGACACAACATTCCATTAATACACGAGTTCACAGCATTTCCAGACATACCTGTAATCGACACATGCGACAATGATGCCTCTCTCAGCTAATTGTTTCCCAAGAAGAGCACCCCATGCTTTGTACCTTAAAAATAACAAAAGAACTTCAAATAAACGTGGAAGGTGAAGGCACCTTAACCATTGATCCAATTTCTAAGACCATATTGTACAAATGAATTGACTGTAGCAGTGGCTCGCTCTGAATCATCCATCAGATATCATGAGAAAAATCCAAATACTTCTATGAGAAAAATCCTATAAAGGTACTTGGCCAATTAACATCAGATGGGAATTTTCACACCTTGACGCAGTAAGTAAAGAGAAATGTCAATTTACGCACCCAATAATCCAGGCACCGCCTGTTACGAATATGACAACTGGCTTTGGTCCGTCAGTACATGTGGGTAAATGTAGATCCAACCTGTAAACCACAATGACAGGCAAAATCTAGCTTTAAACTTCAATAGACAGCTTAATACATCACATGTCATTAACTCAGCAGATTCAAATACCGGTTTCTGGGCTGGTCACCATATGTGATGCTACGTCTCACGTGACTAGAAAAGTAGTAGTAATATGCAACTGCATGATATAAGAGCCAAATTATAATCCTCCGCAACAATCATATATTACTGAATACCGGAAGCTGAATGAACCAAGTGCCAAAACCCACAATGAAATGCATTTGAATTCATTCTACTACCATATGCATAATCTCCATGTTATATATAGAAACCAAGACCATCTAAAGTGAAAACGAGAGTAGGAAATGAACACAAGTCCACACACAAATCAGAGCAAGACCTGGACTATTGCAAGCTCGCATAAAGTGAAAGATGAAAGAATGGAAACATGAAAGAATCACAGTTATCTCATGGATCTTCATAGAAGCAGTTAAGAGGTGTAGTCTAAGCTGTTGAAGAAGGCTATCGTCCATAGAAACAAAGTTTCACATCTTTGAGCGAGGAGAATTAAACACAAAGTGGTGATTTTCCCATCCTTCAGTTTTCCAAATACCGACCTTGAAGGAAGCCAGGCATGAGAAGCATCGCATAGAGCCCAAGAGCAGCTAATCTCGTGATCCATCGATAACCTACCCTGAATGAAGAGAAATGATTAAAAGCTAAAATGCCATTGTTCAAACTCTTATACCTGAAGTTACATTCTAAAGAAACAGAAGAGAGAAGGCAAATTGTTGGCAAAAAAGCTTCTTCATCTCCTCTTCCCAAGAGACACTGATTAAGAAATACTACTCCTTCAGAATAATCTAGACCTACCACAGCCGATCAAACTTTCTAACTCCCCGATGGAAATGAAACAACAGAGCGAACAGTACTCAAGCAAACAATTCATATTCCTCATGTCAAGGAAGTTTCTGAACATTAATTATCAAGAGACTAGTATCTGGACTTCTCTAAGGGACTAACTTTATCCACAGCGCTGATCAAAACTCAAGTGCAGAAGCAACACAAATATATATGCTCCGGGTTTCTGCTCTTAATTAATTTCAAAAATTTCCAGCAGCTTAGAAACGCAACTTAGACAAGTTAAGCTCATACAGATAAGCAGAGCAATCACACAACCAATTATCCACCAACTTAGCCTTGCGTGCCAATGTCCACACAGCATATTCTATACGAATAAAAAGAATATAATACCCGAGGTATTGCAGAAGCTGGATTGCCAGTCGAGTGATGAGGTAAGTCTCGCAGGCGGCGTGACCGAAATCTCGAGTGAACGACTTCTGCCTCAGAGGAGGCCCATGCTTCGCCACCATCCGTCGACGAGGCTGCTGATGTTGTTTGAATCCGCCGACGCGGACGTTATTGCCATCCTTGGAAAGCAGTCTCTCCGTACCTGATCCATCCTTGCTCAGTTCAGCAGAGGGAGGAGAGAATGCGCGGTGGCGATCCGACGAGTGAAAGATTGGTTGTGGTGAAGGTGAAGACATGGCCGCCGCCGCTGCCATCGGTGCCGTCTGAGGAGACGGACGGATGGCAGAGAGTTTGAAATTATTGGTCCTTCAGCTGAGGGGAGGCAGAGGGAATCCAGTTTTTTTTTATGAGCCAGATAAATGGGCATCTGATTTGGAAAGGGAATATGATGATCATGGTTATAAAAGCAAGCAGATTGTGCGGGAAGTGGCTGGCTGGCTGGCAGTATCTGTGTGATACGTGGGTGGTGGTTTCTGATTTCTGACTTTTTGGAGAGGACGGAGAGGGAAATGACGACATGTACAACAGCGGCCTGACTGGCTTTTTGTAGCGGTGGCTGCCTGAAATCTGAGCCGTTGGCTGCCTTTCGTCACTTACTCACGTATTCACGTGGTGGCATCTGTAGGCTGAGTATGGAGTGAATCATGACGATACCTAGAAGGGGGAAAGAAACCATTGATGGCCCATGTGGTCTTGACCAACGGCCAGGACTAACAGGCTCGCTCCAGCAGTTTCAAGCTAAAGGTTCGAAATCCTAAATTTTAGGGTCGAGTTCAACCGCGTCACATCAAAGGTCCTTATTCGTCCTAACTGATCTATTGACTAGATCATGACATGTGGCACTACAAATTGTATCCTCTGTAAAAGGAACGGTCATCTCATTCATGAGTAGACAAACAATCGAATACTATTCACCTACTCCAAATAGCCTAAGGCTCAAAACACATCGTCCGGAAAAGCCTTAGGTTCATGCATACCCAAGGATATCAGCCCGGTACTTCTCTATCTCCCTCTCTTGCTAATATCATCTGCTTTCCGACATCTCTATGCAAGTTACAACGAAACGCATGCGGACTTCAAGGCGGGCCAGAAGATACTCGCCCTCGGTCCGGTTCCCGAATTTGACTCATGTCTGCACACCTTGTTGTGGTGATATGGAACTGTTGTCGGAGCATGCACATGCGTGCAAGAAACGTGAAAACACCCTATACTTCAACGGTTTAAGGCGTCGTGGAAACTTGGAATTAAAGCATCCAGTTAACCGATAACACGTAACAGACAGGTAGACAATCTTTTCCCTGCACTAAACACAAGAACCAAAAGGGTCTTATTACACTAATGTACGATGAAGATACATAGTTTATGCCTTCCCACTGTGTCAAAACTAGGTTCAATTCAGTTCTACGTTACTTGAGACCAAAATCACCAGGAAAACATTGTATGTCTGTTTGTCCATCTCCAATGTAAACACCATCATGATTTTATCTTCACGTTCGTCCTCATGGCGTGTATTTCTTTCACCTAAGCCACCATCTTTTAACAGCAGAGATTGGAGTGTCGAGGAATGGGCAGTAACGGCTGACAAGCGGGTTCACGATCCTCCCAACTTTAGCCCAAACGCTTTGATGATAACCAGCAGTGACTGGGGCATGGTACATCAGCTTCAACAACTGCCACACAAACAAACAAACAAAATACACATCAATGCAGTTCAGTACTTGCACTTTCTCCTCATTCATTACCTCGTTGCTAAATGAGATATGGTGACCACCAAGCACACATCTAATCCTACCAAGTACCAATTACCATAAAAAAGACTGCTTCATACTTCTAACAGCATTTTTATGTAGTACGAGATTTCCGGTACGGCATAAAAATGTAACTAAACAAATAAAGATAGCTCCTTTGTATTGGCATAAGCATATTGAAGTAGTTATGTCAACTTTGTGGGCTTCAAAGTTCAAAATCAAATCAAAACAGTTAGTCCTTTCAACTCAATTTGAGTAGAAAAATATGCTGATCGGCAATTTTGTCAAGTTATGGAAAAGAAGGAACTATGGATCATCAAGGAGAAGAAACTTCCATTACCTGCCAGTACATGAACGTTTGGATTATGTTTCGTTGCCACCTGCAATTAGAAAAAGTAAATCTAGTTAAGTATATTCCTAAGTACCAGTCAAAAGAGAAAATAGAGTGAGGGTCCCCATGGATATAAGGAAGCAAAAGAGGGTCTCAGATACTTACGAAAGCAAAGATATAATTAAGAGGAACCCAAGCCCAATTTCTGAATGTGAAGATAGAATGCTAAGGGTGGTGGTGTTTGACTCCACCCAGACACAAGGGTCTTCAAGATACTTCCTGCTCAACCCAACCGCAGATGATCAGACTAAGAACAGGAGCGAAATTCATACCTAAAATTTTGTCTATTACAATAACATTTATCACCTGTACAAGGAAGAGCCGTTGAAGTTACGCCTTAGGAATTTAGAAATATGCAGCAATGCCCGGCAGAGAATAGGAATCAAGGCAACTGCTCAAATGGTTACAATCATCAGCGGAAGGCATCCAGCATAGCAAATAAGCTAGATAAAATAACAAAGAAGCGGTACCAACCCAAGAAGCAAGATACTCACATGTGAGGCATAGGTTTGAAGTGACAAAGGTCAGACAGTAGACAGAATAGATAAAATCTTTGGTTGGTACAATGGACTGCAAGTAAACCTGCAACGCCTGCAAGTTCAATGCTCTGGGCCTCTGCGGAAAGTATTAACCTGGTCAATGATATATAGAAGGATGATTGAGGAAACAACGCAAAAAATACAGAAAATGTTGTAATACCCCGTATAGCATGTATAACGAATACAGAGATGAACAAGCAGTCCCCATGAATGACAGTCGATAAGCTCTATTGGATAGACTTTTAGGTACAAGAGGGAAGATTGCCAGCACGGCCACAACAAAAACCTGCACACAACAGATGGGTGTAAGATGACATAGTAGAAGACATATGAATCTACTTAAATTCATCGCTCACTAATTTGCTAAAGCTACAGCAACACCGATTTCAAGTCAATCATTTAGACGAAGGAAGAAAATGTACGCAGAGGGAGGTGATTAGACAATAATGCCCTTCCAATGTGTCCATTTGTTTTTACTTTTTAGCAGAGAAATCTTCATATTTCCATCACAGAATCACAAGTACAAATATTTTTCAGCTAGATGCTAGATAATAAAGGATGATGAAAGCAACTAGCTGGGAAGTGGAAACAACAGAGAGAAACCATATACCCAAGCATTGATTGAGAATTGTATAGTTTGACGATCCCAGCGCCCTGAAGTTGGAGCTTGCCCGGCAGTTGCCGATGCTCCAGAGTTTGTGGTTGTTTGACCTGAGAAATAAGGTTTTGTTACATTAAATAAGCAAGTTCACAATCAAACCGATCGTTTTATTTCCTCCCCCTTAAATAAAATTCTAACTTCCTTGAAACTCTAGCATGTTCTCTCTTTCATATTCTATGTATTTTTTCACATTGTTAGGCATCACTGAACATCTAGATGATCAATAGTCCAACCTGTACTACGCTGGCGAGGTTGTTCATGCGAGGATCCCGATGAGGAGGAGGAAGACGATGCAGGCGGTTTTGCTGACTGGGATGAGCCAGTTGAAGACATTGCCTCGACCAGAAGATCTGGATCCTGCTGATGCAACATGTCAGGGGTCTAACATGGTAGCCGAATATAAAGAGAAGAAAAGAAACTTGCAAAAAAGAATTCAACTTCTATGTTACTAGCTGAATCCGAGAGCAAGTGCAACATCAATGTATCAACACCACGTTGAAATGAATCAAACCATGAACAGCTAAGAGTGCCAAAAAAGAAACAGAAGAACAAATCATTTCACGATTAAGCAATCACATCAGTGTGCCAGCTAAAGGCCGCCGCAGATGTTTCAGCCGCCGTTAGCAAAGCAGTAAACCCGCAACTATGTATATTTCGAAATCAAACTATGTATAGTAACCTGAAAACTGAAATTCTCTCAATTCCAGAAACAAATCCAGCGAAATTAACTTGAGGCTCAGAACCCAGACTAAAATCCTCAAATAAGCAAGACAACCAATCGGACTCAGGTTGTGGATTCACAGTTCACAGATACGGATAAGAATAGAGAGGGGGGGGGGGGGGGGGGGGGGGGGGTACGAACGATGTAGCGCTGGTAGAACTTGCGCTTGAAGTGATCGACAACATCGGCGCGAGAGGCCATGTGGGGAGGGATGAGGATGTTGGACCAGTAATCCGCCCATCTTGGGTCGTTCTCATAATCATAAGTCGCAGCCGCTACTTTCTTCAACTTCTGCGGATCTTCGCCCTCTCCCCCCATATCTAGAGTCTTGCTGCTGCTTTTTCCCGGAGATTTCGTCTGTGAAGGCCAGATGATCTGTTCCCCTCGATCGTATCGGCAAGAGGAGGAAGGATTCGGTGCGACAGAGCAGTGTCAATGGAGGAAGATTCCTCTTACGCAACTTGCACTTCTTGAACTGATGAGGACTCTGTTGGAGAGAATGTAGAGGCGTACGATTAGCTGCCGATTTTACGATATAGTCCTTTTGGCCGTCTCCAAAACGACCACGTAGTTAGTTTTAGAAGTCTCCGGGAATCGGCGAGGGAGTCTCTACATCGACTTTCCGATGAGTCTCCGGTGGTCATGTAGCGGTATTCCGATGAATCATGTAACTAGTTATTTTTACTTGTAACTGGTTATTTATCGTAACTAGTTATTGGATCTTGTAATGTAACTAGTTACGAGACTCGCTGGAAAATTGGGTGAACACCCGAAAGAAACTCAACGGCAGGTAATCGACTAGTCGCTGCCGGTCTCCACAAAAGCCCATTTCACTATTCTTCAAGGAACAGTGTAGAATGGATTGCTAATGCACAGAAGCAAGCCAAGAAGGAGTATCCTGCAGCTGCAATTTCTGAATGCTCTCAAGCGCAATCGTCACTTGTTTCATCGTTGGCCTTTCCTTCCCAGTCAAGCTCAAACATTTCTTTGCCAATTCCGCTACTTTCAGGATATCTTCTCTCTTCGCTTCCTTCATTACCTCACCATCAATCATTTCCAACACACAGTTCCTCTCCATTTCTACAATAAAACATCCCACCAAGCTCCGAACCTCGCCCGACTTCACCGAACAACTAACCGCTTTCTGTCGGGTCAGCAGCTCCACGAGCACCACCCCGAAGCTGTAAACGTCGCTCTTCTCCGTGAACTTGCTCGATTGGTAGTATTCGGGGTCCAGGTAACCGAACGTCCCCTGTACCTGACAAGGGCGAATTCGGAATTCAAAATATCACTGGACCGAATTTGGAAAACACACCGAATCACAAGAAAAATAAAACTAATTTAAAAGATATGGCCACATACCTGAGTTGTCAGGTGAGTTTGATCGATGGTGATCGTCCTCGAGATTCCGAAATCCGCTATTTTCGCCCTGCATTGCGAATCTAATAAGATATTCGTCGACTTTATGTCTCTGTGGTAAACAGGCATGGAAGCTGCTGAGTGGAGGTATGACAGAGCTCCAGCAACTTCAGTGGCAATCCTAAGGCGTGTTTTCCACGTCAGGATGATATCTTGTTGCTGAAGGAAATGGTAGAGAGTGCCGTTTGGGATGAACACGTAGACCAAAAGTGGAACTTGTGTTTCAAGGCAGCAACCTAGCAACTTGACCACATTCCTGTGGTTGATCTGAGACAGGATTACTACTTCGTTGATGAACTGTTTCAGCTTCCCCTCGTGAAGTAGCTCTGATTTTTTAACTGCGACGATCTTTCCATCGGAAAGCATTCCTTTGTACACCGTGCCTTGGCTGCCCTGTCCGAGGAGTCTGTTGATGCTGTAATGATCTGTGGCCTTCTCTAGCTCTCTTGAACTGAACATCTTGATCTTCTCGACGTTTGCCTCTCCAGAAGCTAGTTGCTCTTGAAGTAATAGACCACCGTTTTTCTTGAAGAACTTCTCCTTCCGCTTTCTCTGCTTCCATCTTCTGAAAGCTTTTGATAGCCACCAGAAACCAGTGATCGGAAATAATAACCCTAAACCCAACATTGTGCCTGCAGCCATATATATTTGTTCGTTATATAAACTAATTATGAACCTGCCCCTATAACTCGACTTCTTGGAATGTAACGGTTTTTACAGAACTTAGCTAAGTGACAGCATATTCTCGGTAGGGGTGCAAAAGTGGATGGATTACCGAGTAAAATGGCCATCTGAGAATGACCAGGATCACTGGGATGTATTTTATCGTAGCATTCATAACCTCCTTTCGTATTCCGGCACGATTCGCTATGTTGTGTGCAAGGGTTGTTCTTCGGATCTTCACATTCATCGATATCTAACAAGCAAAAGATGTTCGAGTTCAGGTCCATTGGAAAATGAAGATGTCACATTATAGAACACCATATCCTAAGAAGCTTTACCTTGACAGCCATGTTCTAGGTAAGGGTTTCCTTGGAACCCAAGTTTGCAGGAACAATGAACCAAATGCATAGGGCTAACACTTTCTTTGGAAGTCACATTCAACGCTTTGCAGCGATATGTTGAATGATTCCCCAGAGGGATTCTCTGTTGTAAGAGAGTGTAGTTTTGACGATCCATCTTCCAGTCGAGCACCACACGCACATGTTCTCGTCTTCCCACTGCGTAAGGGCTCAAGTTAGCACTTTTGAACCAGTTGATGTCAACCAGAAAAGCAAAGTTGGTGCATCTCGGACTACCCCCTCTCCTCTGGATCTTGCCATTCTTCACATAGGATAAAGTTGCATTGAACACCTGGAGATTAGGATGACAATTATAACCGGTTATTTGTTACCGAATTACCTGCCTAGGCATGACATTTACCAATCGAAAGACTATTTATGATGGGTATTACCCGAACCCGAAACTTCAGGTGGGGAAAGAATATCGACTATCCGAACCCGAACTGAACCGAACTGAAAATTTGCCAATTGCCTACCTGGAGATTGGACGGGATATTGGTCTGACAGCAGCTGATACCATTGCAGGTCATGTTTCTGAGATCACCAGGACGAGTGAGCATGTCACAGAAGGACATACATCCTCCAACAGCTGTAGATTTCATCGACATCATGGCAAGGCTGCCACAACCAACTGCTGTCAGCCTGTTACGAGTCGACGACAGAACAAAAGGACTTCCTGCCAAGTTAATCTGCCGATTGATACTGCTGTGGCAATTAGCAACAGTTGGGAACTTGACGAGAAGGGTCCCGGTTTCGACTGAGATGTTCTCAACCTGGAGCTGGACATGGTTGAGGTACGGTCTGGAAACAAAATGGTTGGGGACGGTACTGTGGTTTTTGCGACAGACTATCTCGTACCATTTGTGAAGGTAACAGCCTGGTCGAATGCCGAATGGGAATGGTATTTGGACGTTGCCGCATTGACTTTGGCAGCCAGGTTTGGCCATTGGTGGCTGAGAATCTGCTGCAGTAGTCGGCTGGATTGAGAGGAATGGAAATAGGAACAGAAACAGAGTTACAAAAGATGCAAACTTTAGAGGCATTTGATGGTTAAGAGATTGAAGTTGTTGAATAAGTTCATTTTTATTGGATCATAAGAAGCAAAGAATCATGGACGGATTGTACAAGTGCTAACTGTTAGGGGTGGGAACTGGGAAGTGTCCTGCGGTAACTAATCGGCCACTAAAATCCTAAGCGGTTTATCAGTTTCCTGTTGTTTTGTTACTGGGGGTTTTGTTTCTGGTATTTGACTTCCCGGAAGAACAATAATACAATTACTAAGGGGATTTCCCGCATGTCAATATGGTTGAATGTTGACAAATCAATATTTCCATCCACTTCCATTCGAAAGTTGGAGGAGGCGAGCGTGTGTGAAGAGAGTTCTCAGAGCGTCAATCAACAAACAATCTTTATCTCTATGCTAGACGATAACAATCGTGTTGTCTCATATACAAGTCGGCTGCCCTCCGCGCCATTTATGTACACACTGATATCTGTCGATTATGACAGTTCGTACCCTTGAAGAATTCTAACCGGACGCCAATTGTCTGGTGGCGAAAATCAACAGGCCATAAATGTGAGACATCGAGACCGTACTGACAAAGATAAAATCTCGTCGGATTTTGGATGGGCGTTCTGACGGAAATGAATGAGAAGATAAATTAGTTACCATGCTTATGGGTTCGCTGAAATTTGAAAAACATTGCATGACCAAAATGTTACATGCTCAAACTTGAGTGACCATTGTATCTAACCTCAAATTGTTGCTATGTCCAGGCGGAAGTTCATAGCTTGAGCTGAGTCTGGTATATTTGTACTCATCAAACGGATTAACGCCGGTTCCCACTCAATCGCAAGGGACGGCGTCGTTTTTCCTTTAATCTGGTCACGTTGCGGCCATTTTGGATTTGCCGACCCATTTGGTCTTCTTTGTCTCTTCGAAAGTTCGAACACTTTTCCTCTCCAAGCCGGCGGTCATCTCATCTCAGCCAGTGATTGCTGTTCTGATAACCTGTCATCGCTGCTCCGATTGGTGTTATCAATACCCTTGTGCTCAATCCTAGTGACTGCTCCGACCATATCTGTTCTCCGGTGTGTCTCTGTCTATCTGCCCGCCCTCCTCTCTGTTCTAGCCGCCGGTACTGGTTCCAGGCGTTTCTCTCCAACACTACAGGTAAAGTTTTAAATTTTCAGTTAATTACTTACCTCTGTTCATAATTCTTTGGTGCAATGACGGGAACCGAATTCACAGACCAATCTTTGTTGGCATAATATCTCGTTCACGTTAACATTAAGAATCTTATGGCGTTATAAGCCCTTGTCACCTTTTTTTCAGATGTAACCCAGCATTGCCTCTTATGCGATTTCACCATTTCTTGCTTACCCTTTTCCTAAATTTTGATATTTCGTTTGGTTTTGTTGGATTCTTAGCAGGTTTTTGGGGAAAGTTCAAGTGAAATAAGAAGATAGATGTATATGAGACTCATGTTCGCTCAAATGCTAGTCAATCGCAGTACTAAGCACAACTCTTTGCCTTCACTGCTTCATCTCTTTCGTGATTTTTCTCTCTGGTCTATGAAGAAGGATCCTGATCTGGAATCTGCTCTATCTCGAAACCGTAGATGGATAGTCAACAATCAAATCAAGAACATTATTCGTAGATGTCCAGATCAGGTTGCCCCTATCAAACACCTCCAGAAAAAGTTTAGAACTCTTGATCTTCAAGGCAAAGCCCTCAATTGGCTGAAGAAATACCCCTGTTGTTTCGAGGTATATCTACAGAATAACGAATACTACTGTCAGTTAACTAAGCGGATGCTTTCATTAGTCGAGGAGGAAGATTCTGTTAAAGAAATGCAAGAGCCTGTTTATGCAGAGCGGCTGGCCAAGTTGTTGATGCTGACGAATAACCAAAGGCTCAATGTTGTCAAACTCGGCGAGCTGAAACGAAACTTGGGATTTCCGGATGATTATATTATCAGAATTCTCCCGAAATATCCCGACATGTTTCGACTTGTCAACCATACCGGGAGAAGGAGTTCGATGGAGATCGAACTTCTATCGTGGAACTCAGACTTTGCAGTCTCTGCTGTGGAAGAAGCATCCAGTGACCGCTACCGCCCTTGTTTCTCGTGTTCATTGCCTTCGTCTTGGGTTCAATCATGGGAGAGATTCCATGAATTCAATGCAATCCCATACCTATCACCGTACATTCGTTCAAGGGGTTTACTTGAAGGCTCGAAAGAGATGGAAAAACGAACAGTGGGGTTAGTACACGAACTGCTGTCACTAACATTGTGGAAGAAGATGTCAATTGTTAAGCTTGGCCACTTCAAAAAGGAGTTCAATCTACCAGACAAGTTGAATGTGTTGCTCTTGAAGCATCCTGGCATATTCTATGTTTCCAATAGGTACCAGATTTACACAGTTCTTCTAAGGGAAGCGTATAATGGATCGGAACTCAAAGAGATGGATGATCCTCTTCTTGTTGTTAAGGGGAAATTTGGGGAGTTGATGCAAGAAGGACTTCATGAATATAACCAGCGGCACCATTTAATGAATTTGGAGAAACAAAAGAAGAAAGGTATCTTTCCTGCAAGGTCCGGGAAACAGAAGGATGGAAGAAGCATCGAAATGTCGGAACAAGATGATAATGGTGATAAGCTAGGTGGTTTGTTTAACCACGAGGAAAGGAAAAGGTTCTATAAGGTTCTCTTTGACGATGCTGGCCCATGATATCAGTTTGGTGGAATACCTGAAAATGGTGCATTTTCCTACTTCAATCAGGTAGAATAATATGCTATCTATGAAACCGTGAATGATGATTCTGCACCTTGATTGTTGTTTTGTTTGTAACAGTAACAGAATGTTGCCCGAAATATAATTGCAGACTGGACGATTTCCATCGATCTTGAATTGTTTATTCTAAGACAACATTAAATTACACTACCATTGCACATACATTAAGAGCTTATCATCTGAACCTCATTTTTCTATCACTTGAATGCAGTCTCTCCTGAAAGGATCTTTTGCCGCCTTCCATCTTCAACATCTGGAGCAAGAAGTCGTTCCATGTATCGATCGGTCCAGGCAGGCACCAATGTACACAGTCGTTGTAGAGTGTCACATTTGCATTCGGGGGGTGTCCATATCTGCTGGGATGCCCATCTGGCCGCAAAAGCATTGCTTGTGTTGTGTCCAGCAGCCTAAAGTTCAAGCCTTTATTCTTCCCTTGTCTCTCAGCTTTCCTGAACTCTTCCATCTGTGCCATGTACAGCTCAAAGTGAATCCCTTTCAGCATCGTCTCGTTGCGTCTGAAAGGCCTTGTTCTAGCACAGTCACCCCCTTCGTTCCACTCTCCGTTCTCGAAATGTGATGGCGAAAATGTCCGGAGGTACGTTATGCCCTTGTACCCTTCCAAGCTGTTGATGGCTTTAAAAGCTGTCCTGAATGCCTTCATGAGGCCGTAACTCGAGGGCAGATCGGTCACATTCTCGAGCTGACAAAACCGGCAGCCAACAACTTTTCTGTTCTCGAAGTACACCGCTGGACGGTAGAACCAGTGGCCAGCATTGATGATTATGTAGTCGAATTCATGGATCTGGCTCGTCCAATCTGAATTGAACTCGTCGAGGTAAAGGCTGAAGAGGCCACTTGGGGGTTCTTCTTGCTCAGCTTTGACCAAGTGAGGTGCCCAAAATGAGGCCATGGTGAAATTGTGAGATGGGTAATTCCAGCGCTTGAAGTTTTCATCTGCTGTGGTGGAAACATCTACTGGGTAAGTCACCTGGAATGAAAAAGGAACAACACGTATGAGACAAAGATAAAAATGCTTGCTTTATTTGATGGGTTTCATTCATTCAATCATGTCTGAATCGGGATATGGATGTGAAGATCTTGGTGGGATCCTTTGTGGAGATGGTGGACCATTTGGGAATTAGTACGTTTAACAGGTATGTATTGTGATTTGAGCTTGGATTAATCATCGACAATAATCACTGTACAGGAGGTTAGCAGATCTTTTCTCTATTATGGTTGGCGTGTCAATTTAGGCTAATCTAATCTATATCTTTGTTGAATAATTCATTAGCTTAACTTTGTTATTATATGAATGAAATGATTGTCTTCTTAAATAGTTACTACTAGATTGTCGGTCAGCCAAATGTAGACTGTTTAATGGAATCATTCTGATAGGCTATAAGCCTATAAATGTACTATTAGACAAGATAGGTTATTTATGAATGTTGAGCACAAACCAACTGTTTAATCACTCAACCCGTCTCTGCCACGTGGAGCGCAATTGTTCTACGCTACCACGTTCGGGACGGGTTTTTTATCCATCTCTACCACGTTCCGAACATGTATGTTCCCAATCCTTTTCGATCACGTTCGGAATGGGGTTTCTACCCATCTCGACCACATTTCATACGAAAATTTTACTGTCCATCTTGCGGCTTCGGTGAGGTTGCGGGATGCCGACATAGAGTGACCAATAGAAGGGTTTGGTATGTGTTTGTTTCAGGGTTCATAGTTTTTGAAAGATCAAATATATACAAAGAGCAATAGGATAATTTTGAATATTAGTATTTTGTTAGATTCAGTAAAATAATAGTACTAGTTGTCAACTTCATTCCCAATCTGTCTATCTATGCAAACAACTATAACTCAATGCTAGATTCTGACCTGCCTCAACTGTCTTCTAAATTTTTTTTTAAAAGATTTAATTCCTAATCTATGTTGATTTGATTTGGTGAGCTAACTCCATTATCTACTCGTATGTTGGTTGAACCGAATCTAACACTACCCAATGAGTTGGTTATTATATCATGAAAAGTGACAATGAGAATTTACCCGGGAGAGCAAGCAAATCAAGGATTGCATTTGGTTCCTGCCAACAGAATCACCAACAAAGGCCAAGGATTTCCCCCTCACAATCTCCAGAAACTGGGCCGGGTTGAACACCGGTAACTCGCACCCGTCGGGCTTCCACCTCCACTTCATGAAGCCGTCGTCAGGGCGGCCGTACTTGATGCAGTTCTGGTGCTCATGTATAGCCCAGCAGGTTGTGTTTGTGTAGTAGGGAGCATCGTGGTTCGCCACCCACTCCCCTTTGTACAAATCACATTCAGCATCAGGGAGCTGTGGTAGTAAGGATGTTGGTGGTGAGTTCATGGAGAAGAAGTATGCAGGGACCAAGCTGACATGGCGGAAGGTGATAGAGCGGTAAGTAATAGGGAAGATGTTGAACAAGAGAATGATGGCTAAGGTGCAGAGGAGGAGGATTAGTCTTGTAGTTTGTGGCTTCTTCAACTCCATGGCATATCTCTGAGCTCTCTCTCTCTTTTGAGGTTGGGAGAGACAGAAAGTGTTATGTGATTATGCAGAGTTGATAATCATGTGTGTGGAATGAGTTTATATAAGCGTATCATGTAATTTAGGTGGCATCATGAAAAAGGAACCACTTGAAGTTGGCCCTTTTACATGCTGTGTGTGTTTTGTGAAATCATTGACTGGCTCGTAACCGAGAAGGGTTCGCGGTTGTGGGGTTAGGTGAGATGGTTACGGTCATATACATTCGAGTTTCGACAACTGTTATTTCGTGCAATACTTTCTCTGTCGATGTCGATGCTAACAACTTAATTATCATGAGACTGTAATTTAGCATAGTGACTTGGTTTAATTTGTGTTTTTTGTTTTGGTTTGGAGAATTTATGTTGAAAATGACTTTTGTTTTTGGAAATATTGTTGAAAATGACTTGCTGCTACGATAGGCTACATGATTTTGTATCAAAGTGAACTTTAATTAAGTGGTGAGCAGTTCAACGAATCTCCCTCCCTTATCATAACTGGGACAGCTCACCCTTGCCTTTCTGGACTGATTTGGTAAACATGAAACTTTTGAGGGATTAATTAGTGCATGCTTTGACAAACTTAAAAGGCTGTTCGTTTGTGTGGGTAAATTTGTTAGAGTAAAATTTAAATAGTTAGAGAATTTGAATATATATGCTATTTAAAAATAAAACATAAAACAATTACATTAAAATATAAAATGACTTTAAGTGGACTTAAGTGTTCATTTGTCTTACCGACGTTTATTACAATTTTCAAAATGAAATAAGGACATATTAGAAAAGAAAAATTAAGTCACTCAAAATTTCTCGTAAGTAAAAAGGAATTCATTTTGATGCCAAAATTACTTAAACCCATCATAAGAGCTTTTAATTTCGTCGAAATCTTTTTCATTTTTTTGCAATCCAAACATTTTAAAAATATGCTCCACGCGTTAGAAAACTGATCCTCCCACTCCGTGATCTTACTACATACTTGAACAATGTAACGTGTCGACGCTTCGTTGATCATTCTTCCAGTTAGTTTAATGAAATATATATGTGCTTAATTAAGAAGTAAGTTTGAAAAGGAGGATAAAGGGCCAAATTGATGTTCCAAAAACAAAACAATTCCAAAGAGAAATATGCTTAAGAAGCAAGTTTGCACAACTAAAGGAGAATAAAGTGAGGGAAAAGCTTCATGAGGCTTAATTATAAACTAATGGAAACCTAATTATCTCTATAAATATTCTTCTTAAAAGTAGTATTTATTCGTTAATAAAACCATTATTCTACTTTTTTTTTGTATTTATAAATATTATTTACTATTTGAATAATATATTTACTATGTTGTTAAATTTTGAAATTAAAAGGTGATTTGGTCGAAACACTATAGTTCTGTAAACGAATGTAAATTTCCAAGTGATTTGGAAGCTGATTTAAAATTTTCTTCACGAGTATGAAATTTGAATGCAAAAAAATATTTTACGTGTATCGTAGCCATAAGGCTGGGTAACTGAATAATATAATTATTCTCTTTTTAATATCTACATATCCACTACAAATAGATAAATTATTTACGAAATAACTTGCATATCTAAAATACAATTTATTTCAAATCATCTTCGACCAAATTTTAATAGTTTGTACAGCATTGGTTAATCACTGGTTAAGAAGATCGGTCTGATAATGATTCCTTTTCGAACAGACCAGCCAAGAATCTCCCAACAACACATGCATCTACACCGGGTAATATACGAACTTGGCAGGAAAGAAAACTCTGATGAACTTGTGTGTTATCAATACACTAATACAAATTTGGGAGGAATTCATAAGCATCTTCGACCTCAGGTGAAATCTCCAGTGACCGGTCCAGTCCGATTTCAGTCTGCGAATGAATAGCGCCATCAGAAGCTGCGTCGGAGAATCGATTGAAGATCTCTGCAGTGAGGACATGTCCATGGTACCACATAAGGATCAAGGCAGTAGGAATGAACAACCCGAATCTCACATATTTCACACTTAACCAGAAGATCTTCAGGCTCCCGTTCCCGGCATTTCATACAAACCCAGCAGCTTCTCCACGACTGTTCCAAGAAAAAAGTGTAATCAAACAAAACTGTAAACGTCATATGCTCTGTTCATTCAACCAAATTCGGATGCTACCCCATCCTAACGTAAACAGAGATTACAATGAGTATCAAAATCATCAGCAATCAAGTTAAGCTAATCAGCATCACGATGTACTTCAGACAGAATGCAAAATTCACAACTTAGACACAACTAAGTTTGAATATGTGCAAGCATATCAAACCACAGGCAGTTCAATTAACACATTATCACGGATCTAAAATACCCGTCTTTCCTCCTCTCCCTTTGTCAGCTCATATGTAGACGAAAATAATGGATTTGTGCCGAATCGTAGCCTTTCCCCTCCTGCAGTAAGAACAGCACAGCTGGGAATGTTTTGGGAGTAAATTTTCTGATCAGAACAGTCTGCATCTTCCACCTTCATAATTTTGACAATGATCTCCTTGCATAACGGGCATGTTGAGGGTTTCCTAACTGAATCCTGCAGTCGTTATTAAGATCCTATTCATCAACTTGATAAACAACATAGCATTATTAACACAATAAGGGAGGGTTATCTGCAGCCGCATTTCCCAACTCACTGTTTCAGTTAGATCCATTCAGTGATGATAAGACCCAACTGAACAAACGAAATAACATTGTAGAACAACTGCACAATGATGCGGTCAGCAAAATTAGCAATCTCCACTGTGGCCTTTCAACTGGATTGCCAATGCCAAAAATGTGCCCAGCACTCCTCTAGAGACCCGCATTTCCTTTTGATTTATAAGGGATCAGGGAGTCGATGTTATTTGTTATTTTAGGGCATTACTAGCTCAACGTTTAATGGATATTGTTCATCATTCATTCCCATTAGCTGTATTATAAAGGTAACTACTTGGCATATTTTCATCCAGAATAACGGAAATAAAGAGCTATGAGCATTCAAATCAGCTGAGTTTCTACTAGTAGAAGTTCAATGAAGTGAATATCACAAAAGTTTTAGAAGGGCAAAACATACCAGATAGCGAGCCCAGTCCACGATGCATGAGTAGCAAAATCGATGGCCACATTGCAAAACCCCTCTAGTTGCACTAAATTCAATCAAGCATATAACACACGACAATTCAGCTGAAGCCTCTGCTGTGGTTGAAGCTGCCAACTTGATCCGCATCATTCGTTTTCATATTTTCTGTTTTCCAGAGCAGGGTGCTCGCTTGGGCTCCCTAAAGGTGTTGTTGACTCTGGATAACTAGTTGATCTGATTGAAGCAAAGTCATTGCTTTCATCTCGAAGATGCTCAGTATCTCAACGGGGCCATTGGAATTATTATAAGACGTGCCTTCATTTTCGAATATTTCTTTTCTTTTTTTAATTGAATCCTATACATTCAGCTGGGAGAATCGATTCTTCTCTGTTAACCCTTCAACTCAAAATCCGAAAAGCAGCCGGGCGGAGTGCCATCGACACTGAGAGCTTTGGGAAAGAGATTCCATTTCATCCATTAAACCATTGATTTTCAATTAGCTTTGCCTCTTTCCCTACTGAGGTAACAACTCCAGTGTGCAGAAGACACTTTTTTGGAGCTGATTATTAGAGGCATGAGTTTTCCTCTCCTGTAATTTTGATCGAATCATTTGCTTTTATAGTGATTTCCCTAATTCATTTCATTTAGAAAGGAAATGCACGCAATGCAAGTATGCAGCTGCCAATGGGATCTATTGCCTCCTTTGCTTGCTTTTTCTCGCCGATCTCCGATTTTGGTTACTGATCTATGTTGGTTGTAACCCAAAGGACCTGTCTTTGGACAATTCGGGTTCTGATTCTCTGCTCTTGTTATACCTTCTGCCTGTATTCAAACTGAATGCTGAAACCAGTCATTTTTGAAATTTCCAAAATCGAAAATTTGATTTGTTGTTTCATTACAAAGGTAACGAAACGAAGGATTTGCTGTTGTCGAAACATGGGAAGTCCCCAGCAGCCAAAGAGGAGAGTTGCGTTTGTGCTGATCGATGGGATAGGTGACGTTTCACTGCCGAGGTTGGGTTACAAGACTCCTTTGGAAGCAGCCCACGTTCCCAACTTGGATGCTATAGCATCGGCAGGAGTTAATGGTCTTATGGACCCTGTTGAAGTTGGCCTTGGTTGCGGAAGTGACACTGCTCACCTTTCCTTGATGGGTTATGATCCACGAGTGTATTACAGGGGTCGAGGTGCATTTGAGTCTATGGGTGCTGGTTTGGCAATGTCGCCCGGTGATATTGCATTTAAGGTCCAGTACAATGCTCTGAACTCTTCTTGTTGTTTATACCTTCTCACCATACTAGTCCTAGTCGTTTAGCTTTCGAAGAAGGCAACAATAACCAATGTTTGGCTTTCCTATTCATCTTCATGTGTATTTGTGGTCTTCAGTCAAACTTTGCAACATTGGACGAGAAATCTGGAATTGTTACGAGTAGAAGAGCTGACAGACACTTTGAGGAAGAAGGCCCAATTCTGTGTAAAGCGTTGGATGGAATGAAGTTGCCTTCTTTTGCTGAGTACGAGGTTAGAGTGAGGTAAGAACTTCTACATCCAGCAGCTTTCTTGCTTTATCTTGAACCAAGTATAGATTCTGTCAGATAGCAGAAAACTTATACAACAGTTTCTTTCTAAATTAATTATACATTCAATAGCCAATTCAATCATACCATCGCCCTTTGATGATTAGCTCGTTAAGTTTTTCTTCTCTGTTTTTATGAAGCTAAACTGATTATCAACTACATCAATGTTTTATCCAGGGGTTCTGAGAAACAGATTTTACCTTGGACGTTGTAATTGCCGGCTATTATTATCATCACTTCATTCAAACAACTTGACACTTTTTTATTGTGGTGGAAGAGAAAGGCCTTATTTGGTCATACCGTTGAGTTTCGATCTATTAGTTCTCTATGTCATTTGTATGACATATGAAAGCAACAGAATACCGTCCAAGTTTATCTATTTCTAGAACTGAGATATTCAACTGTTTGATTGTCGCCTAACAAGTTCAACTTTATGAAATTCTACCATGAATGGAGAAACTAAGAACGGACTTTACAGATATGCCACAGAACATAGATGTGGAGTTGTTGTCAAAGGACCAAAGTTAAGTGGAAACATATCAGGAACTGACCCACTAAAGGACAACCGTTTACTTCTAAAGGCTGAAGCTTTAGACAGTACCGATGAGGCCAGACATACAGCTGTGGTTATTAATGAATTATCAAGGGAGATTTCGAAAATACTAACTTCCCACCCAGTGAATGCCAAACGAGCTTCAGAGGGGAAGAACATAGCTAATGTCGTCCTGTTAAGAGGATGTGGTATCCGAATTCAGGTGCGTATCATATTAATTCATTGATACTTCTGTCTTGAAATGCATATCTAGAAATATGAAAACTTTCTGTGTCTTCATGAACTAATATACAAGCTTCGGTCACTTTTTTATGATTATTAGCAGTTTTTCACATTTATCTTCGTTGTTGTAGGTTCCTTCGTTCGAACAGAAACATGGCTTGTGGCCATGCATGGTGGCTCCAACCAAAATCATAGCTGGTTTGGGCATGTCATTAGATATGGATATCCTGGAAGCTCCTGGGGCAACAGGAGATTATAGAACACTGTTAACTTCCAAAGCAACAGCCATAGCCAATGCTCTCTCTGCTCCAGTTAGCTCCACTCCCAATGTATTTGTACCTGGAGAGGATGAACAAAAGGCAGGCAGATCTGATGGGTACGATTTCGGATTTCTGCATGTAAAGGTAGACTTTCTAAGAATATTATCCGATATCTCATGATGTTTAGGTAACATCATTTGCCTGATTACCTTTTGGTTTCCCTTCAGGCAATAGATGATGCAGGGCATGATAAAGCTAGCATTTTCAAAGTGAAAGGAATGGATGCTGTGGATAAAGCAATAGGGCAACTGGCCAAGCTACTTTGGCAAGCAGAATCTACCGGGAAGTTCGAGTACTACATTTGTGTCACAGGAGATCACTCAACACCAGTTGAATATGGAGATCATAGTTTCGAGCCAGTTCCATTTGCCATCTGCAGGTTGAAGGACTTCGTCGGTGCTAGGGGTGGGGAATCCAACGTTATAGAAACTTGCCTCGACTCATTTCCTCTTCCAACGGTGAACAAAGATGAGGAATATTCACAGGAAGAGAGAAATCAAGAACATCTGAAAAAGGCTTTTGGTGGCGATTCGGTTTGTGAATACAGCGAGATAGCAGCAGCAAGGGGATGCCTTGGTCGATTTCCCGGTGGAGAAATGATGGGCATAATAAAGGCGTTTCTGAAACTAAACTCATGAGGTTATGAGATCCGGAAGCTGAAGGTTGTCAGACCTGAGATAACAAAGTGAAATAAGCCATTGACTTGTATGGATTTTAGAAGGAAATTTTGAACACTTGTTCATGAGGATTTTTACTTGCTCAGAGCAATGTATGCTTATCTTGGAGTTTGGACTATTGTCTTTGCAGAGAAGAAGCAGAGTGATTGATATGGTCCAATTTCACAAACACTATCTTAATCTCCATTTGTCCATTTGATGGAATTAGTTTGCCAGAAAATCAGATTTAAGGGTAACAGCTCCATCCATCCTCCTGAAAACAAAGCTTTCTTATCTATCCTGACAAGAGTGAAGAATGCTCATTCTATCAGTTCATGCGTTTTCTTCGTAATCAATGTTTAATTAAGGAATGACCATTTTATCCGTGCATGAGCTTTATTCTTAATCAAGACTCAGTTTATTCGTGCATGAGCGTTCTTCTTAATCAAGGCTGAATTGATGAATGATTAGCCGATTTCGGGTGCGCAGCAAATAGAGAAATTTTATTTGCTGCGGCAAGGAACAATATGGACCGTTCATCTCGGATGTCAGATTTAAGGGACAAAAAAACCATTTTAAACTAGGGATAAATTTGTCATTTCTCTTTCTTTCTTATATAAACAACAAATTTTTAGATTTAAGATTTAGAGTATTGGATTTTTAGTTTTGTATTTTAGATTTTGGGTTTCGATTTTAGGTTTTGGATATTTAGGTTTAGCGTTTAGAGTATTGGGTTTTCAATTTGGGATTTTAGATTATAGGTTTTGATTTTTTTTGTAAAAATGACAAAATTGCCCCTGTCATGATTTTGTTTGCCGCGGCAAATAAACCGGAGTCTGATTAGCCTATCTATGCATGAGCTTTCTTCTTAATTAGGGATGAATTGAAACATGTCGGGATATTTTGGGAGAATTCTGATAATATAATCATCCGGAAATCCCAAGTTTCGTTTCAGCTCGCCGAGTTTGACAACATTGAGCCTTTGGTTATTCGTCAGCATCAACAACTTGGCCAGCCGCTCTGCATAAACAGGCTCCTGCATTTCTTTAACAGAATCTTCCTCCTCGACTAATGAAATCATCCGCTTAGTTAACCGACAGTAGTATTCGTTATTCTGTAGATATACCTCGAAACAACAGGGGTATTTCTTCAGCCAATTGAGGGCTTTGCCTTGAAGATCAAGAGTTCTAAACTTTTTCTGGAGGTGTTTGATAGGGGCAACCTGATCTGGACATCTAAGAATAATGTTCTTGATTTGATTGTTGACTATCCATCTACGGTTTCGAGATAGAGCAGATTCCAGATCAGGATCCTTCTTCATAGACCAGAGAGAAAAATCACGAAAGAGATGAAGCAGTGAAGGCAAAGAGTTGTGCTTAGTACTGCGATTGACTAGCATTTGAGCGAACATGAGTCTCATATACATCTATCTTCTTATTTCACTTGAACTTTCCCCAAAAACCTGCTAAGAATCCAACAAAACCAAACGAAATATCAAAATGTAGGAAAAGGGTAAGCAAGAAATGGTGAAATCGCATAAGAGGCAATGCTGGGTTACATCTGAAAAAAGGTGACAGGGGCTTATAACGCCATAAGATTCTTAATGTTAACGTGAACGAGATATTATGCCAACAAAGATTGGTCTGTGAATTCGGTTCTCATCATTGCACCAAAGAATTATGAACAGAGGTAAGTAATTAACTGAAAATTTAAAACTTTACCTGTAGTGTTGGAGAGTAACGCCTGGAACCAGTACCGGCGGCTAGAACAGAGAGGAGGGCGGGCAGATAGACAGAGACTCACCGGAGAAAAGATATGGTCGGAGCAGTCACTAGGATTGAGCACAAGGGTATTGATAACACCAATCGGAGCAGCGATGACAGGTTATCAGAACAGCAATCACTGGCTGAGAAGAGATGACCGCCGGCTTGGAGAGGAAAAGTGTTCGAACTTTCGAAGAGACGAAGAAGACCAAATGGGTCGGCAAATCCAAAATGGCCGCAACGTGACCAGATTAAAGGAAAAACGACGCCGTCCCCTGCGATTGAGTTCGAACCGGCGTTAATCCGTTTGATGAGTACAAATATACCAGACTCAGCTCAAGCTATGAACTTCCGCCTGGACATAGCAACAATTTGAGGTTAGATACAATGGTCACTCAAGTTTGAGCATGTAACATTTTGGTCATGCAATGTTTTTCAAATTTCAGCGAACCCATAAGCATGGTAACTAATCTATGTTCCCATTCATTTCCGTCAGAACGCCCATCTAAAATCCGACGAGATTTATGTCTCGATGTCTCACATTTATGGCCTGTTGATTTTCGCCATCAGACAGTTGGCGTCCGGTTAGGATTCTTCAAGGGTACGAACTGTCATAATCGACAGATATTAGTGTGTACATAGATGGTGCGGAGGGCAGCCGACTTGTATATGAGACAACACGATTGTTATCATCTAGCATAGAGATGAAGATTGTTTGTTGATTGACACTCTGAGAACTCTCTTCACACGCTCACTCCTCCAACTTTCGGATGGAATTGGATGGAAATATTGATTTGTCAACATTCAACCATATTGACATGCGGGAAATCCCCTTAGTAATTGTATTATTGTTCTTCCGGGAAGTCAAATACCAGAAACAAAACCCCCAGTAACAAAACAACAGGAAACTGATAAACCGCTTAGGATTTTAGTGGCCGAGTAGTTACCGCACGACACTTCCCAGTTCCCACCCCTAACAGTTAGCACTTGTACAATCCGTCCATGATCCTTTGCTTCTTATGATCCAATAAAAATGAATTCATTCAACAACTTCAATCTCTTAACCATCAAATGCCTCTAAAGTTTGCATCTTTTGTAACTCTGTTTCTGTTCCTATTTCCATTCCTCTCAATCCAGCTGTGGCAAGTGCCTCCTCCTTTCAAATATTCATCGTTGGCGCCACTATTTACTCGAACAAAAACAGAGCAGCAATAATCAGCGGAAACCAACATCAAACACCACTGAAATGCCAGTCCAGTCGATCTTCGTATTCCTTGTGATGCTTTCATTTGCATCCGCACAATTCAATACTGATTTCCCAGGTTCGCTTTAATTCTTTAGTATCTTAGTTCAATTTTTATCTGTTCGTTATAATAACAGGCTCTTCTATCTCGTTCAAGGTCAGCCAAGAACTGCTACAATGCAACTTTCGAAGCCTCTGATCGGAGACGACGGAAGGATCTATGCATGTTCCGAAAGATTCTTGTACGCATTCCGAAGCAATGGGTCGATCCATTGGACCTTACATTTGGGTTCTGATTGCAATCTCAGCATGGCCCCTGTCCATGGCGGACCAGGACTGGCAAGTCTATACCGCCGAGTCTAATCCACCCTTTTTCTTTTTGTTGCTGCTTGTCGGTGATTTATGAAGAATTGAAATATGAATTGTGCAGTTGTTTTTGGTTGGAGGTGATAGAGTTTCCAAGATCAATTTCCAGCACATTGGGACATCTGTGCCTGCTGAGGAAGTCTTCTTTGGACAGGAGGGTGCAGGTCGGTCAGCAATGTTAGTTGAAATTTCAATTTTTGGTCTTAAAATCTTATGGTTCTACAATCTAATTGGTGTCTAACGATACTGATTCTATTCAAAATCAGCAGGTCATGGTATTAGGTGAAATTTCAATAAAAATGTTAGAATTTTATAAAATCAATGATTTTTTTTATATTTCACCATTGCAGCTTAGTTTTCGATTCAACATGGAATCACAATTTAGACTACTTTGCATGCAGGGGAGGTAGTTGGTATTGCAGTGAGCACACTGAGTTCTTCGGTGTTCATCAATGTCCAGAATCGAGGGCTGTTTGCATACAGCATCATCAATGGGAAACTACTGTGGAGTGCTGGCCCTATGCTTTTCCAGTATGGCTACCGTTTAGGTTGCAGACAAGGAGTTGAAAACTGTTATTTCGCTTCAGTCCCTGTGATTGATCAATGCGAAGCTAGCTTGTATGTAAGGGAGTCGATCATCACACTCTTCTATCCTTTTTCCTGTTTCATCGATTTACTTCGAACACTTTTGCAGATTTCAAATACGAAAGGAGAAGTTTATTCGTTGTCTCTTCGCGATCCGCGGTTCAACTGGGTCCAGGATCTGAGCTTCCTTGATGAAGCTTTCACCATTACTCCGGGCAACAATGGACGTTTGTATGTCACCATACCTGTCAAGGCAATTTTATTGGCGCTGGACGTCTTCACTGGGAGCATCCTTTGGCAGCAAAGTATTGGACCCTTGAGTGCTCTAGATAGTACACCAGTTGTCGATTCCAACGGTAAAAACATCTTGTTCTGACAAATTGAGCCGAGCTGAACATCATTATGTTCGAACTTGTCTTGTTACTTTTCAGGCCAGCTCGAGCCTATTCGATTCTGGCTCGTTAACTACATTTGACAAGTCAAATTTGAGTTAAATTTGAAGTTTGTAGTACACTAAAAAAAACATCGACGAGTCAAGATGAAAAAAAAAGCTATCCTACGACTTACAAGTTTTTACTTTTCTCATTTGAATAAAATGATAAAACCTAAACAATGTACTACTTCATTAGTACAAAATACATATGATTTATTATTGTATAGGGTATTTAAGGAGAAAAACACATTGTATTATTAAGTCTACTAATGAGCCATTTACTCGAGCTAGTATTCAAAGTGGCTCTCGAACTCGAGCTCGAGCATACCCTAGCTCTAGCTTGGCTCATTTAGAATCCAACCGGGTCACGAACAAGCTTTTTTCGTGCCGAATGCAGCTAATTACCTTCTTGTTTTCTATGAACATGACAGGGTGGATATCTATTGGTTCTCTGGATGGGTTTCTGTACTCCATATCACCTGGAGGAACTGTAAAGAAGTTCGCCAAGGCATCTTCCTCCGATTCCGTGATACAAGTTCACCCATGTGTTGATTGCTCTGGATATGCAGTTTACATATCACAAGCACAAGTGGAAGGAAAAGCCAACCATTTGATTGGAGACTACAATTATGTAGCAGCAATGAAGCCTACTGGTGTAACCTTCACTCTGCTGGTTCCTGCAACTGGGACTGTCTATTGGTCCGAAAGCTACCCTGGTAAGATGGAGTTGATCTTTTCTTCCATGGTTGGTTCTTAGCGTAGAAAACTATCTCATTTATTGCCTTTCAGGAGAATTCTGGTCACCATTGTCCCAAAGTGATCTGAAAGGGTTTGTTGTTGATGAGGGGATTATACTGGCATTCGTCGCGGCTTCAAGTAACATATTGCCTTGCCGTAGCAAATGTATTTGGTTCTTCTTTCAAACACGCTTTCAGTGTTTTGCATTTTTTATGATTATTGACGGTGAGTTGATCTGATTTTGTTTCGGTTTTCGGTCTCTAGTTGAGAAGCTTGTGTCCACCTGCTCACAAGCAAATCCAAAGCCTGTTGTTGACTACCCAGGTAAGCTCGTTTGTGTTCTTCCTGGAAATAACAAAACTATGTATAGTCCCAAGAACTCTGATGTAACGTCGTATTATCATATAATGATTTCAGGGAACAGAAGGAGCCTGCTATTATTTTTGCTGTTCGAGTCGATTGTCCTGGTCATTTTGGTTGGACTGGTGAGATTCTGCTGCATTTTCTGGAACAAGGAAAAGATTCAGGGGCAACACTTGGGAAGTTTTCTTCATAAAAGGGTAAGCGAATGGTTTTATACATCCAACTCACCCTCAGAAAAGCTGGAATCTTAAGCTAATTCTTCACCCTATTATTTCTTTTCAGAGGTCTCTTCAGCAGAAGAAGAAAGCGTTGGACAGGACAATCACTGAACTGCACCAAAAAGCTACAGAGGAGGAAGAGACGGGACACCAAGCCATTGAAGAAATTGGCGACCTTCTGCGTAAAAGAGATAACCTGGAGAGGAAACTTTCAACAACATACAGCTTGGGGAGAGACAATAGTGGACGAATGTCAATCGACAGTTCGAAGAACCCGGAAACTTCGCTTCCAACAACGTACAATAGAGGAGCAGCTAGGAGTTACTCCTTCCAGAGCAGAAAGAACGAGAGTGTCACCATCTTTCATGCTGCATCGTACGATACATCATCGTCTGCAGAAGCTGATGAGGAAAGTTTTTCCAGTTGGACCACTGAAGAAGAGCAGTACTCACACCAGCCAGATGGGGAAGGAAAAGGAAAAGCTGCAGCTTACTTAGAAACAGAAAGTTCAGGTAGTGATGATGATGATCCAACGAAATTAAATCAGAAGTATCAGAGGTGTTTGTCGGAGCCAGGATCGAGCTCAACAGGGTTGGTTAGTCCGGTGGTGGAATCGGTATCACCACCAGGAAGTGGCAGGAGGAGTATGTCGTTGAAGAGGAGAAAGGTATCAGGTTCAACTAGTTGACTCTCTGTACATTAGAAGCTAGAATACAAAGTGTACTTTTAAACCATGGAATTAAAATTCCGGTGGAACTATAAAAAAATCTGCTGAAATTGAAATTCCTTTCTTTCCGTCTGTTAAGTATTCCAACCACTGAAACTTCTTGCAGAAGTTACATAAATCAATGATACAGGCAGTAAAGGGTACATGATCATATACATGAATACAAAGAGATTTGAGTAAAAAGAATATTTCGTCCACTAGGCACTGGCATTTCAAAACGAAAGCTTGATGAACACTATTATGTGCAAGAATAGAATGTAGATAACGAAAGCCGATCTCATTAACACAAGCCGCTCCTGGTGCTCGGTCCGACCACCAGTAGACTGAGGAAGCTTGTCGTACATATAATCTAAAGAACCGGACATGTTCAACGAGCTGCTCCTTCCGTAACGGTTCCTAGAAGCATTGGATTCGGCATTGCTGCTGCTCTCCAGCTGCTTCCACAACCCGTTCAGCCTTTCCAGCTCCATCTCCTTTATATGGATTTCACTCACCAGGCTTTCTGCTTGTGACTGCAATTAAGATTTAAGGACTTTTCAGCATGTTTACTCGTTGCTTTATTATAGAACACAGGCTTTCTTAGTTTACAATCGCAGTAGAATATGTACCTGTTTTCCTTCAAGTTGTTCGATTAAACTGTGAAGTTGTTTATCCAGTGTCTTCTCCCTCTGAGCTGCATGCCAACAATAATCCCAGTCAAATTCCATAAGTTGCAATGAAAAGCCTGTCATTAGTCTGATAGAGGATTCATGTTCTAAGTGATGTGGTATCCCTCGCATTTTTCTTCCTTCGCAAGCAGAAAAATCAATCCATATGATCGATCCCCTATTCAAGCTCCAATCTTTCAAGTCTCTTGCCATTTCAATAACTTAATCTAAGACAATTTTCCTCTTCTTTGGATGATTGAGTTAGAATCTTGTTACGAAGCATGCTCCATGCACAGCATTTGAATCAAGTACATAACAGCAAACTTTGGAGCGAACAAGGTTGGCAGCTATGTGGCCGGAAATTAGATCACTCAGCAAGAAAACAAGCTATCTGAAAGCCAAAGTGATTAATGAAATGCTGCACCATGAGAAGAAGACGCCAGAGTGTGCACAAAAGGATTTGTGAATTGAATACATGATAGCTGAAAGAGTATTACGAGAATGCATACCTGGTGTAGGCTGTTTTAATGCTTTATCCTGAATCTGTGCCCACTTTCTTTCTAAATCCAGAACGATTTCTTCCATCGAACTCTGCATAAATTGGACAAACTTTCAGCCAAAAAATCCATACTTAGAAGGGGAAGTCATGTACAAAGTGGTGAGCATTCTGTAAATACCAGTTCTTTTTTCTTGGCCTCCAACTTCTCAAGTATGGAAACGTTTTCAGCTTCTGCATCTAGACCTTCTGTTACCACCTTATCCGATAGAATTAATTCACTAGATTCTCCAGACTCGCTAACTTTGTCAGCCTCTAAATTTTGCATTTGCTCTCTCAAATTGTTCTCTGTATCGTCAATTTCCTGGCCGTGATACATTAAGGACCAACAGGTCGTAAGAGTCTAGATAAGAAACTTGATTTCAGAAATGAAAACCTCCACTCGTCCAGCAACGTGTATAATGTATTGCTAACATATAACAGTAGACCGCGCAAGCACAAACCTGCAGCTTCATTTGAAGTAAATCCGCTTCCTGCATTTTCTCTTGTATCTTATTTTCACAATTTGAGATAGCCCTTTCGTACGCAGCATTTTCTTCCTGCAAGGTCACTTCACGCAACTGGGTCTGCAAGTAACAAGGAACACCAAAGTCACAAAAAAAGCCAACTCCTATTCAGGTAACTGAAAAATTCAATTCCTGACCAGGCAAAACCAGATGCTTCAGAATTCAAAAGGATTCATAAATAAGACAATTGCAAAACTCAAACTACAAAATATGAATTGCCCGCAAAATTCCGAAGGTTGAAATACTTAATTTCCAGCACTCTAGTAATCTGATTGATCCGAGACTTTTTTCAGCTACCTGCTCTTTGGTGGCGGAGTGAGCGTTCAGCTGGAGAGCGAGAGCGGCGTTGGAAGCGAGGGAGTGGGCGAGAAGGTGAGGGAGGCGTTGGGAGATGTCAGGAGGAGGCAATCTCTGGCGCAGATCTTGGATCGTACGGGTGAGAGAAGCCGCCTTGCGATCCAGTTCTCCAACATACTTGTGCTGCTCTTCGGTGAAGAGGATCGGAATGTGATCGGATTCATCACCGTGGCCACGTACCACATCCGCCGCCCATGCTAGTAGTCCCGCCATGGCCTCCGATGAACTGCCGTTTGCTGTTGCGTCGTCCGCGGGGAAGATGCTGGTAAGTCGTAATGGTTGTGGGCCGGTAGGCGATTCGAAGCTTGTGGGCTTTTGGTCAGATGTTGGTTTACAGGCTCTATTTCCTACCTACGTTGGGGCAATTGGGCTTTTTAAAAACAATTGGTAGCGTATGACTTGCTAATGATTGCATAAGGGACGAATAAGTAAAAACTTAATATTTAGTGTTTAGAGAGTGATCGATTTAAATTATATATATCATATAAATCATACATGTGTTTAATTAAAAGATTAGATTATGGATCAATCAGAGTATGAATTTCAACCTTAATGTGTAGAAATCTTCATGAAGTACGGAAGTCTTGTAAACAACAAACAACATGATCTCATAATTCATGAAGTACGGAAGACTAAACTGGTATATTGCAGTTTAGTCTTCCTCGTAAAAAAGGGGGAATTGTTCAAACAAAATTCTCTAAAAAAACTCGTACACGAATTTTGAGTTGAATTAATAAGTGATTATAATCTCGTAATTTCCTCCTCTCTCTATTCCCAACTTTAACGTTAGAGATGTCCAAGTGTTAAATCCTTGTTCCACAAATGATTACCAATTATAGAAAGAAAAAGAGACTATAAATACCTCACAAAAGCTTCTAATCTTTGTATACTGTGACAAATTTACTGTATTACTGGAGACATTTGTAAGCGGTTAAAAGAAAATAAAAGAGTAATTAAACATGGACTCACAGAAAAGCACCAGCTTTCAAGCTGGCGAGGCCAAGGGTCAAGCTCAGGAGAAGGCAAGCGGCATGATGGACAAAGCAAGCAACGCTGCCCAATCGGCTAAGGAATCGGCCCAAGATGTATAATTTCTTAACCTAATTAACATGTATGATTATGGGATTCTTCTGCAGTACTGTTATTCTAACTATAAATTCGTCAAGAATGTTTGGCAGGCAGGTTCCCAGATGCAGACTAAGGCACATGGAGCTGCTGAAGCTACCAAGGATAAACTTGGAATGAAGAACAATTAAACTCAAGATCAGAAAATGTTTCTATGTACCTTCATTTTTTTCACTATATTACATTCGTATAAAATGGGAGTTGTTTGGAATTTGGATGGTTTAAACAATTTTATTTTAGAAAACGAACTTTTGTTTTGTAAGAACATAAGCAGCAAATCCTCAACCGCTTCCCGCCTAGAAATTGCAGTAAGTTCGTCGGCGGCAGTTGGAAAACGCACTCCGCCGACAATTGAGAACGGCCAAGGCCAATGCAATGACGATGTCAGTCGGAAAAAGCTGAAAAGAACGGGACCAGTAGTCGGAGGTTGCGTAAAGACCATGCCTTGGTCGCCAGATGCCCCCCGTCTATAAATTCTCATACACCCCCATCATTATCCTTCCATTTCCTCTGCAATTCTCTCCCTGCTGTATAGCCATGGGCAGACGTAAGTTCTCCGTCGAAACAATCCCTAGTTCCATTTCATCAATTTTCGTCCTCAATTGGATTCGTCATTTGTTCATGCTGCCTTTTTGCGTTGCTATCTAGTGTTTGATTAGTGTACGGAACTTGCTCTGATTAAAATTGAAAACCCTAGATTTGTGGGGTTGTTTAATTACTTGATGGTTGTTCGCCACGATTGACGACGATGATGCAGGACCTGCGAGGTGTTATCGGCAGATCAAGAATCAGGATCTATGATGTAGGGATGAAGAAGAAGGGAGTAGACGAGTTCCCCTTCTGCGTTCATCTCGTCTCATGGGAGAAGGAAAACGTGTCCAGCGAAGCTCTGGAATCACCTGCAACAAGTACATGACCAAATCGGCGGGGAAAGATGGTTCACCCCTTTCATGTCCTGCGTATCAACAAGATGCTTTCCTGCGCCGGAGCGGATAGGCTCCAGACTGGGATGAGGGGGGCCTTTGGGAAGCCGCGGGGTGTTTGTGCTAGGGTTGCGATTGGTCAGGTTCTGCTCTTGGTTCGGTGTAGGGATAGCCATAGCCATCACGCTCAGGAGGCTCTCCGCCGTGTCAAGTTCAAGTTCCCCGGGCCGTTGGCGAATCGAGAACCAGGAAGAGCTTTCTTGCACGCGGCTGCCAATGAATAGATCGAGGACTACTAGCGTCTAGTAACGAACTTTTGGGAGGCCGTTACGTTTGATGCATATGTTGTATCTTTGCCTATGATATCTGTTGTACCCTGGAATTTTTCTGGCAGTAGTTAGTGTTTGCAAGGAGTAACTTCACTTGTGGCTCTGTTTTCGCAACAGGCGCACCTTTGTAAGTTATCGTTCCTGTATCTGTACGAACATAAGATCGTATAATTATAATGATGGATGCCAGAGACGACATCTCTCTGATCTGTTTTCTTTCTAGTCCTACCTAGAGTACTCTATTTTGTTCATGTATGAACTTGTTCCAAACCCCATGATAGCCGTTGCGCTGCACATCGTTCACCCTTAACATGGAGTCGAAAGACGAGATATGCAGTGCAGCAAGATTGGGAACTTGGCTTTTTCCAGGTCCATGTTTAGATGGATTATCTGCATCCTGCCACAGTTTATTGCTTATGAACACAGTTAGAGAGATCTCTCTAATTTCTGTTCTTTTAAGAACACCCATAGTCATCATCCGCCTAGCCAGAATAGTACCACCAATTACGCAGGGATCATCTGATAGTCAAATATGTTAGATGGAAGGGAAGACTGGTAGACGATAAGTAACACGGTATCTTAACTTACATACCAAGTTATCTCTGTGATCTGTCGGTACTGATTTTGTAAACGTAGTTGTGGTTCGAACTTCTAACATACAGGTGCCCTCGACGATAAGAGAGAGTCAAAATCAAAACATTTGGTCCTTCAGTTTTGTCAGCCTTTTGTTTTTATCGTGAGTCCTGAATTTATCCGTACTTATGAAGGCCAAAACCCGAAAATCAAAACGACCCATACAATCTGCCCACACCCTAATAAAAAAACTCTCTTAAATCCTCCAAAACAAAAATTTAATTTACGGTCAAAGTTTATGGATGATAAAGGATATGCTCAAAATATTGAGGGTGCGGAAGATTATTTTCATTAATTTTGGTTCAGAGAATGAATCAGAAATTTACAGTCAGCTTCGTAATACCCCTGTCCTCTCTCTCTTGCGGACGGAGGAGAAAGTTGACCCCGCTCCTGAGATATAGCTCATAGCTGCCAAAGCAAACACCTTTGCATCATTCTCAATCCTCCCAACAAATCATTGTTTGTTCAAAGAAGAAATCAATCCCAAGAAACCAGAGGGAAAGGAACCAATCAATCCAACCCAGCAATCATCATCATAATCATCCTTCCAAAGCTTCCCACTTTCTGGTTAATCGTTCCCCCCCATTCTCAGATCTCTTTTCCCACCTTCTTCCCAAGATCTGCCGTCCTACATTGACTTCTTTTCAATGGAGGAGACCAGGTACACAGCCGTCCCCAAGAGTTCCTATGTAGAATTGCAGTTGCACAACGACTCCGAAAACCCAGTTTCCTCCCGCAAACCCCACTCCAGATCCCTCGCCTACGAAGATTTGCACAACCCTCCCGAAGACAGAAATGCCGACGACGACGACGATCTCGATATCGATAATTTCCAATTTCCCCTCTCCAAACCCGGGACCGGCTCCGGAATCTACGGCGCGGTGTTCAACCTCACCACATCCATCATCGGCGCAGGGATCATGGCATTGCCCGCTACGATGAAGGTTCTCGGATTGCCGATAGGCGTCGTGCTCATACTCCTCATGGGGCTTTTATCAGAGGTTAGCGTTGAGCTTCTCATTAGGTTTTCGGTTCTTTGTAAGGCTTCGTCGTATGGCGAAGTTGTGGAGTGTGCTCTAGGGAGGACGGCTAAGGTATTGTCCGAGATTTGCATCATTGTGAACAATGCTGGGGTTTTGGTTGTGTATTTGATTATTATTGGCGATGTTATGTCTGGATCTCCTCATCATGTTGGCGTTTTCGATCAATGGCTTGGAAATGGGGTGTGGGATCATAGGAGATTGGTGATTCTCATTGTCTTGGTGCTTCTTCTTGCACCTCTCTGTGCTTTGGATCGGATCGATTCCTTGAGCTTAACTTCGGCTGCTTCGGTTGCTTTGGCCATTGTCTTCGTAGTCGTTTGCTTCACCGTTGCATTCGTCAAGTTGGTCGAAGGAAAGATCGAGCCGCCAAGGATGAGCCCTGATTTCAATTCAGAGAAGGCCATATTGGATTTGCTTGTGGTGATTCCCATCATGGCAAATGCATACGTTTGTCACTTCAATGTCCAGCCGATTTACAACGAGCTCGAAGGACGAACCCCTCAGAAAATGTTTAAGGTCGGGAGGATCACCACGGCTCTATGCGTTGCTGTGTATGCTTGTACTGCAATTTCAGGTTATTTGCTTTTCGGGTCAGGAACCGAAGCTGATATCCTTACCAATTTCGATGAAGACCTCGGGGTTCCTTTCAGCACTGCTTTAGATTACATAGTTAGAGTCGGCTACGTTCTGCATTTAGTTCTCGTTTTCCCTGTTCTTCATTTCTCATTGAGACAAGTTGTTAACGATCTGATCTTCGAAGGGTCGGCTCCGTTGACAGAGAGCAGGAAGAGGTGCTTGGCATTGACAGCAGTTCTACTCGGTCTGATTTACTTTGGTTCGACTATGATTCCAAACATTTGGACGGCTTTCAAGTTTACAGGAGCAACTACTGCTGTATCTCTGGGGTTCACATTTCCATCTCTCATTGCATTGAGGCTCGGCCAACGAGGAGACGGGTTAAGCGTGAAGGAGAAGTTTTTGTCGTGGTTGATGCTGGTACTTGCTGTGATAGTTAGCGTCGCGGGAGTGATTGGAAATGTGTACAGCCTGCGAACCCATTCGGACTAAGTCTTCTTCTGTATAACGATGGTTAGTTGGTGAGATCCTTGTATGATTATACTTGTTAGAATGCATATACTGCTTCCAACAGATGCTTTGTTAACTAAAGGCAGCAATGGAGGCTGTGATCGAACTCTGCTGAGTTCTCATTGCTGCTGTCATGGCGGAATGTTGGGAGACCTCTGAACATTGTGTAACATTACTCATCGTGTACCATTATTTGGCAAGGGAGGATGAAGTGCTGCTGAGAGAAGAGGTGTATGTATTCTTATGAAAAGGGTAGTCATTAAGTTTTGGCCGTTGCTAGCTTATACACTATTCTTTTTGTTTAAATACAGTTAGAATCTGTTACTTTGCGTTGGCTTTGGAAGCCAACATGTATTACCATATTATTAACATTGTCATACAATACACAGCTTCAAGTATTATTTCATTCTTACTCACTCTGGAAAATTGTTGCCGGTAGTTAATATTCTGTTGGCTGGTCATTAGCAGTGAGCGGTATTTTGAGAGTTGTTTGTTATTCTGGTGTTAGTCTGATAATCCAAGAATGGATAGATCATTGAGCAATTTGAATGATTTGTTCTTTGTTTGATCTAGAACTATAACAGTTTATCATATCTAGACTGGTTAGAATGTTGGGTAGCTTGTTCTGTCGACCTGGGTTACGACCTCCTCCTCCTCCTTCGTCTGCATGGATTTCTGCTTGTGTTAGCGGCGTACTGGCTAGTTCCGGCTGCTTGCTTTCGAAAGGTGCGGAATCTGAATTCCAGCCTAACTAAATTCGCACCTGTTATATCCAAACTGCCACACACAACTTTACTAACAAAACAACTCCACTAAGACCAAGACCATGCCGAGTCATCGTCGACGTACATCATCTATTAGCTATGAAAAACAAATTTTAGTAGGGGACTTGTCTAGTGCACTATTGGATGTGACCATTTGTTCCCCTAAACTTTAATTTTCATAGGTGCAACGTCGACGTGGTCGATCCCTCCGCAACTATCCCCAACCCTCCTCCCTCGTCAACCTCCATACTACAACTGAACGATCACCGGGAACTGTACGGTTCTGTGCCCCTCCAAAAGCTAATCCACGCCTCCGCCGTTCTCCACGCGTCGGTGTCGGATGTGGTGGTCGACGTGGGGACGAAGTTGCTTAATTCACGCCTCATGGACGTGGAAGCGGTGAGAGGGCTTGTGTACTGGGTGGTGAGGCGGACGTTTTACGAGCATTTCTGCGGCGGGGAGACTGCGGTGGCGGCGCGTGAGAAGGTTAAGGAACTTAACGAGTCCGGGCTACGCGCTATGCTGGATTTCGCGGTGGAGTACACGCCCGACAACGAGGCTTGCGGTGGATTCCACGGCCTCTCTTCCACCTTTCTCAGTAAGTATATTCTTGTATTAATTAGTTTAAGATTCTAACTTAAGCTAATTAATAGACGAAAGATTCTTCCACCTTTCGTGGAAGGAGATTCCGATTCCAAAGACGGAAGATACGGCATTAAAGAATCCCTTGCGTTATGCAAAATTTGATCATGTGGCTAATTTCCATCTTGACCAAGAAGTTTCATTTCTTTACTTTATAGTCCCTATGTGAATATGATTCTTACATTTGCAAGTGGGAGATTCCAAGAAACAAGGAAGATCCAAATTCTCACGCCTAACTTTCCTTCCATGTCCATGTTTGTTTTTGCTTTGAAAGGTGAGTTTCGTGGCCGTGAAGATGACAGCCATTTGCCCACTCACACTACTCGAACGAATCAGCGACTTACTCCGTTGGCAACAAAGACTATCAGCGTCAACATCAACATCAAATTTCCACCTCCCATGGAAACAATCTTCAAATTCCTCATTGCCAATTTTCTCAGAATCAAGCCCGTTATACCACACTCAAACCCAACCACAACAACTCACAGAGGAGGAAGAACAAGACCTCCAACTAGCCCACAAAAGACTCAACACTCTCTGCCAAAGATGCTCGGAATCGAACATCCCTCTCACCATCGATGCAGAGGACACCAAGCTCCAACCGGCCATCGATTACTTCACCTACACTTCAGCCGTCATTTACAACACAAAGGACACACCTTTGGTGTACAACACCATCCAGGTTTACTTGAAGGACGCCAAGGATAGGCTACTCATGGCTACAAAGGCTACTGATAAGATGGGGTTGGCTATGGGGTTCAAGCTTGTCAGAGGAGCTTACATGTCTAGCGAGAGAGTTTTGGCTTCGAAACTCGGATTCGGGTCTCCTGTCCACGACACGATTCGGGACACTCACGAATGTTACAACGATTGCGCGAGGTTTATGATCGACCGGATTGGTAACTCGAATTCTTCGGATGGGTTGGTTCTGGCGACGCATAATGTCGAATCGGGGAGGCTAGCGGCTAATAGAGCCAGAGAGGCTGGAGTTTGCACAGCTTTACGGGATGGGGGAATCGCTTTCGATGGGGCCGAAGAATGCCGGGTTTCGAGTTAGTAAGTACATGCCGTTTGGAGCGATTGATATAGTGATGCCGTATTTGGTTAGGAGGAGTGAAGAGAACAGAGGAATGCTCTCTGCTTCCAGGGTTGACAGACAGCTCATCAGGTTATTAGTCAATAATAGTCTTTATTAGTAATATTAATTATTAAGAAACTATAACCATCCAGGCAACCATGCAACTAGTTATTTGGGTTTTGGTAATTGCAGAAAGGAGTTGCAGAGAAGGATGAAAGCTGGAATCTTGGGGAAGCTGAATTAAGAAACAGTCCTGGGGAACAGCTGTTTGGGATCAATTTGTCATGTAGTACGTGGCAACACGCAGGAAGATAAGCAGCGTGGGGAACAGCTGTTTGGATTTGTATAGAGATATGAACGAACGAACAAGGAATGCAGCTCGTGATTGTCAGTCGTCACTCGCACCTACTAAGTAAATGTACGGCCCTTTCTAGTGCAGGTTGGGTGTGGTTTGTTCCCCACAATTTGACTGCTTATTTTAATATTACGGGGTATAAATAAAATATTTTACAAACCAAGCAGCTGACAATTTCTGTTTCCTAACTTCTGGGAACTGTCAAATATTAATTGTAATATGCCATGTTACAGAAAATGTAACATGTCCAAAGTTATATGCCATGTTACAAGTTACAACAACGTACTTATCATGAACCAACCACTATTAAAATTAAAGTAAACAATATGGTCGAGTGGTTAGGTGATTCACGTTTTAATATGGACCATTAGATTAGTCGAGCGGCATAATCTTAGGGTCCATATTAGTCTTTGAATTAAATGCTTTCCTTGAAGAGTAAGGATTGGAAGAGAAGGCTGAAAGGTGCAATGTCGGGGAAGCTGAATCGAGAACAATGGCTACCGTCGGAACAGCTGTTTTTGATTTGTCATGTAGTACGTGGCAACACGCAGATTTACAATGGATATATTATTTTTTCTGACTAAAGTGGGGTCCAGTCACACCCACTTGGACCACATGCATCCGCCGTTGAATCTAGTTGAATAAGAAAAATGAGAAAATAATAGTAAAATATTACTTCTGTTGCCTATAAAAGAGCCTTCACTTCCTACAACAAATGCTCACTCACCCATCGGAAAACAAATTACACCACCAAAGGGACAAACTTCTTGATTCTGTTTTCCGACATTGATGGCCACCACTGCCAAAACCGCCACCAAATTCCTCCTCCGTCACAGCGCCGTTGTCAGGCACCTCAACTCCTCCCCTTCATCTTTCTCCGCCGCCGCCCCACCTCTCAGCTTGACCACCCACGTCGACGTGGACATCCCGGCCACAACCTTCGGCAGTACTACCACCCCACCTCCTCCGGCGTCGCCAACCTCCATCCTACAGCTGGACGATCACCGGGAACTGTACGGCGCCGTGCCCCTTCAGAAGCTGATCCACGCCTCCGCCGTCCTCCACGCGTCGGCGTCGGAGGTGGTGGTGGACGTCGGTTCGAAGGTGCTGACGTCGCGCCTCATGGAGGTGGAAGCCGTGCGGGGGCTGGTGTACGGGGTTGTGAGGCGGACGTTCTACGAGCATTTCTGCGGCGGGGAGACTTCTGCGGAGGCGCGTGAGAAGGTTAGGGAGCTGAACGAGTCCGGGCTACGCGCCATGCTGGATTTTGCCGTGGAGTACACCCCTGACAACGAGGCTTGTGATCGGAATTTGGAAGGGTTCCTCGAGACGGTGGATTCCGCTGCCTCTCTTCCAGCATCTTCGGTGAGTATCTTTTCTTCATTCTTTTAACTTATTAGTAGATTCCATTTTAATGAAAAATAAGAACAAAAAACCAAGACAAGATTCTTTTCACTTTTGCAAGTGGGAGTGGGAGATTCCAACAAATGAGGAAGATCCAAATTTTTATACGTATCTTCCTCCAACTTGACCCACTTTAATGTTTTGTTTTGTTTTCCAAAAGGTGAGTTTCGTACCAATCAAGATGACGGCCATTTGCCCACTGACACTGCTTGAGCGGATCAGCGACTTACTCCGGTGGCAACAACGGCAGCCGTCAAATTTCCACCTGCCATGGAAACAATCTTCAAATTCCTCGTTGCCAATTTTCTCAGAATCAAGCCCATTGTACCACACTCTAACCCAACCAGCTCAACTCACAGAAGAAGAAGAACAAGACCTCCAACTAGCCCACAAAAGACTCGACATTCTCTGCCAAAGATGCTCGGAATCGAACATACCTCTCACCATCGATGCAGAGGACACCAAGCTCCAACCGGCCATCGATTACTTCACCTACACGGCAGCCGCTGTTTACAACACAAAGGACACACCTTTGGTGTACAACACCATCCAGGCTTACTTGAAGGATGCCAAGGATAGGCTACTCATGGCTACAAAGGCTGCAGACAAGATGGGTTTGGCTATGGGGTTCAAGCTTGTCAGAGGCGCCTATATGTCGAGCGAGAGACTGCTGGCTTCGAAACTCGGATTCGAGTCTCCCGTCCATGACACGATTCAGGACACTCACGATTGTTACAACGATTGCGCGAGGTTTATGATCGATCGGATTGGTAATTCTGGCTTGGGAACGAACGATGGGTTGGTTCTGGCGACGCATAATGTAGAATCGGCCAGGCTGGCGGCTACCAGGGCCAGAGAGATGGGGATAATGGGAATGGAGGAGAAGAGGCTGGAGTTTGCACAGCTTTACGGGATGGGGGAATCGCTTTCGATGGGGCTGAAGAATGCCGGGTTTCGAGTTAGTAAATACATGCCGTTTGGAGAGATTGATATAGTGATGCCTTATTTGGTTAGGAGGGCTGAAGAGAACAGAGGAATGCTCTCTGCTTCGAGCCTTGACAGAGACCTCATCAGGTAAATTTACTCACCAACTTATTATTATTAGACCATCTCCATTCCAGAGAATTAAGTAATTAACCATCGAGCCGGTCATGTTACTGATTTTTCGGTTTTGGGTTATGGTTAATTGCAGAAAGGAGCTGAAGAGAAGGGTGAAAGCTGGAATCTTGGGCAATTAAGCTGAATTGAGGATAAGAAGAACAGCTTACGTGGGAACAGCTGTTTGAGATTTGTCTTGTTCTGTCTGATATGTTCTTTAGCTAGGTGTTCATATCCCTTCTGCTTTCTGGAACTGCAGCTGTTTGATTCCGGAGGTGGGGGTTTGTAAAATTGTAATGTTCAGTTATCTTAATAAATAATAATAAAGTATATTATAGCAGTTCACAAAACTAAATATTCTGTCACGTTGACTCAATATTATTATACGAATCTATGGTTATCTATCGTGACGGGTACAATAGTTGAATCAGTAGGCGCAAGTAGGCGCAGCAGCTGACATGGAAATCGCTATACTTTTCACTAATTTGCTACCTCACATAGAGGGTCGAAGAATGAGTCGAAATCAACGACAAAAGTCAGTCCCTTTCTGATTCACATCATCTCCCACTTCTATGAACAGTTGCTGCCATCTCCAGCTGCTTTGGGGATGTATTGGTGGTGTTTTCCATGTGGGAAACAGGCAATACCACAGATATCTAGCTTGGGATTGGTCGTTCATGGCGGATGACTGTGGTTCAACCAAGTTAACAGTGCTGGCCGATGTTCACATGTTTTTCAATCTAATCTAAGTAAGTGTACAGAAGAATTGTGATCCAGGTAATATGATTGGCCCCATCCTACCGTACAACAGAAGCGAAGATGTAACGTAACGTCACATACTTGGCAGCGGGGCCTGCTTCTGACTCAGATGGCCTTTAATTGGATCTCCTTGTCGTAAGCCACGAGTAGGGATGGAAATATCAGAGGAGCGACCACTAAAGAGCACATAAAAAGATGTCGCGGTAAGACGTTCATAGATCCATTTTGGTGCAAAACCCCTAGGCCCTCGCGATGGCGGGGATGTTATCTCACTCAATATGGTCATAAGCCTTTTTCCAAATGGAGTTTTTACTTGCTTGTTCTCTTCCGTTTAGATGTAGTGCAATTACCTAATGTCTCACAATGACATTGTCAAAAATGTCACGGTTCTGAACGTGTAGCAAAATGGAAGCGAACCGCAAAGACAGAAGCTATAAAATGATTTTGTAAGACATTTGGCATAAGCCGATTAGTCGAATTTGCGCCATGGAGGAAGCGATAACCACCTGTGGTTTACACTATTGAGCATCATAGAAGGGTAAAAAAAGGCACGCACAACAGCACATAATTGGCGCCAATGATATCTCAAGTACCTAGACAGTTTCGAGCTATGGCTCAATGAAATTTCTGAGCTATTATGGTTACAAATTATCTTGGATGATCTGATCAAGATCAACTGGCAAGGACCCACAAGCCTTTATTGCAACAAGCAGCTAAGAAACATAGTACATAACTCAGCACAATATGATTGAACTAAACGTATTGAAACATACGAACACTTCGTTTGACAAGAGCAACACAGACTTTCTAGCCGAAGCCTCAAATCGAACTGTCAATTATTCATCTTCATCAGTAAAAAATTGCAGGTCGGAACTGATCTGCAGTAGGTGGGGGATTACATACTTCTACTTTGTAAAGATGGTTATTAAGGAAACAATGGCACATAGCCAAGTCCAGCATTTTCTGGAAACCCCATCATCAAGTTCAGATTTTGTATAGCTTGCCCAGATGCACCTTTCACCAAGTTGTCAATCTGCACACACACAGAAGAACAGTAAAAAAGATTGGTTCTTTCACCTTGTTTCCTTGGCTCGATGTATGTATTTTAGAGGTGAGTTACGAAAAGGGGAATAATACGTACAACTGATATAATTTTTGCTCTGTTGGAACCTCGATCAGGAAAGACATTCATATAACAATAGTTTGATCCCTGAACATCGTGAGTCCGAGGAATCACTCCTTTCTCTAAAACATGTACAAATTCTTCCTCCTGCAAGCGTAAGCCCACACTTTATGTCTCATTCAGTTAAAATCAACGACTCAGCATAGAAATAACGCAACCAGATCTCCAAGCATGAAACGAAAAGAAAATCATTCCATCTGCAATGTTATTAGCTAACCTGCAGTAACAACAAAAGAACGATATAGGTACCTCATAAGACCGTTTCAATTGCTCGTATAAGTCGTCAACAGTCTTCCCTGGAGCCATCTCCACATATATAGTTGATTGCATCCCGCGACTCTGAATAAAACATTTTGGGGATTTTCATAAGATCCTCTTTCCATAAGAATAGTCCTTAGTTGAAGTACTAAAATATTTTTAACAGTTCTTACCATAGGCATTAAGTGTGGGGTGAAACTGACTGTTACTTCACCCCCAGCAGCATCAGACAGTCCCTGTTCAATTTCCGGAACTATAGGCATGTTAGAAAATTCACAGTAACAACGCCAACCAAAAATTACCATCAGTTTTCGAACATAGGCCAAGATCAATCATCACAAAGTTCTGCAGAACGAAGTCATGATTTGACTCTCATTGCAGTTACCAAATTCAGTAACTAAACAACTTGATATTGAACATGGATAAGTCTAGGTACTTCCAGCTGGAGCATTAATTTTCAGCCACCATTTTATCCTAAACAGACTTACCATGTCGATGTCCTGTAACACCATAAGACATTATGCCCTCGGATACTTCTGCGTATAGGTTATTCACTTTTGCACTACGTCCTGGACAATATACCATTTGACAAGTATCAATCACTCTAAACAAGCTGTACTTGTAGCATCATCAAAAGCAGAAACCCATGCCAAGAATGTAGAGCAGGGTTATAAGATAGGAAATTCAGACCTGCTCCACTAACTCCAGATTTTGAGTCAATGATGATATTCTCATGGCGGATTAGTTCAGCCTGCAAGAACGAAGACCTGATTAGAGCTTTTTGCTTGGAAGAAAGTTGGAATAGCACACTTGAAATGAAGAGAAAGGGACCCTGAATCAACCGATTATGTAGGAAGAAAGAGCACAAACCTTGATCAAAGGTACAAGAGGAAGTTGAATTGATGTGGGATAACACCCTGGATTAGCAACCAATCGTGCAGCTTTTATTTCATCTCTGGAAATTTCAGTCAAACCGTACACGGCTTCTTCCTAAGTTCAAGTTGAAAGCCCATCAGCACGACAGTTTTACAGTTGAGAAAAGAATGGCAGACTCAATTTTTGAACTGGACCTTAAGCTTTGGTTTCAGCCATATAATTGCTTCTTTTGTTATCAATAATGTACCCTTCTACGTAATGTCATAGTACACTAGGAAAATATTATTAGAATCGGTTCATGTTCAGATATTAGCCACCTCAGAAAAATGGTGAACGTTAAAGTTAAAACACATATTATGAACTGAGAAGTATGCACTTTCTTTACGGTTTATGACAAAATGGATATTACCTGTAATTCAGGTGCTCTATGTGGTTGGCCATACCATTGTTCATAATCCGAGAGTTTTCGGAGTCGAAAGTCCTGCAATGTATTTAACACTAATACACTTAAGTTTTCCATCTAAGGTGCTAACTTTTAACAGTAACAAGGAGATAAGAGCCTTGAAGGTAACAGATCATACAGCAGAGAGATCAACAATTTTTAAACCTTGTGGAAGCCCTTTGATTATTTCCTGTAGGAAATGAAATAAAAGAAAGCACATTACGACTGAGAAAACGTTCATAGTGGAATTGATTGAGAGCAATGATGAACCTGTGTCGTCCCATGAGGTAAACAACAAAACACAGCATCCACATCTGAAAAATCGGCCTCGCTAGTGGATATCAAAGTTGGCAAGTCCTGCAATGCCGCATGTTAAAGTGTGAAGTTAGGGCCAAACAATAGAATTCCAAAACGCTCTCTTGTCTATACTCTCCAAAGCTATTAGTTTCCCTTATCAAGAATCATAACTAATCAGAAGAAAAGCTTGCACCTTTAGAGTGGCCAAGTGAGGAAACACCGATCCAATTGATTTGCCAGCATTCCTGTCAGCAGTCATAAGAGAGATCCCAACAAAGGGATGATTTTGGACCAGTCGGATTATCTGCCAACATAAACAATAAAGTAGAAAGAATCACTCTTTTGCTGTAACTCAATCAGTACTTTCTCCAATGTTGCGACTAGTTCAACATTATGCACAAAACTACACCTAATATTTCAAACAGAACAATCATTTCACTTTGAAATTGGCTAATCAAATAACAAACATGAGCATCCATATCCAAAATTCCAAACCAACCTCAGCACCGGTATATCCACTAGCACCCAGGATAGCAACACGGACGTCTTTTTTCTCCACATTTGAGCATGATATATTCAAGCTCCTCGGTGCCGATCGTCTTTTCACTTTGAGCTGGCCATCGCTATTATTGTTGTTGGGCTTCAAAAATCTCCCCTCTCCCTAGCAGCAGTCAATTCATAAGCAGAAATAAGTGAAGTGAGCTATTTAAGCATTCACAAAATTGAACATTTGTAGCAGAAGAACTGAAATCATTCCCCAATATGGCTCTTAGAATGCTAAACAAAGCTACTAACCTTCCACCTGCATCCTTGATGACAGGAAATAGAGCTGAAAGTGGCAGCATTCATATCCCCTTCCTGAAATTCAATTCTGCAACCAGTGAAAGACAAGGGAAAAAAACTATATAACCTTCCACCTGCTAAAGCTTTCACCAGTCACACGAACACAAGTATATTTCAGGGAGCAATTACCTGCAAGTGCTTGGGTAAGGGAATAGGGAGTTTGGGTAATGGTGAGTAGCGGCGGCGGCGGCGGCGGCGGCAATTTGCGAGACAGGGTAGTGGGTTGGGGTTGGTGAGTCAAGTAAGAGGAAGAAAATTGGAGGACGGCGGCGCCGGTTTGGATGATGGCGAAGAGGGAGGCAGGGCCGGTTGGGAGACTATCACAATTGGTCACTCTAGTTATATTTCCATCAATTGTTAGGTCACTGCTAGGCTCGTGCTCGACTCGACCAACTTTTTGTGAGTTTTAGCTTAATTTGGCTCCGTTCGAGATTTGCTCATTTGTAAGTTCTAACAAGCTCGAGTTTGGTTCATTTTAAGTCTTAATAAGATGAGTTAAATATCAAGCTCAACTCACATAAATTTATAAAAAAATTAATACATTTTTAAAATGAACTTAAATGATATAATTTAATTAAGTATATAAAATGATCGCAAAATCGTACCATAACGACCGGTGAAACCGTATAGCGACCAATTAGTCAGTTTAATATCAGCGAAATAAAGTATTGGAATTTGATTGGTGAAGAACATGTGATTTGAATTGTAAGTATTTTCAATCTTAAACTTATGTCGTTTGGATGAGAATTGTATTTTTCGTTTATATTGGAAGATGAGTTATCGACTTATTTTGTATAAAGTGGCTGATTGAGGGTTTAATCTTATTAACACTAGATCAACAAACTAATCGTAAGCTTGGTGGCAGCACCAGAATTTATCAGCTTAACTCTCTAGCTAACATCCATCTCATTATGATCATACAACCTGCAACATCTATCACGAAAATATCGAACTAAGATACAGTGTGCATTTCATGTGGGCATAATGAAGCAAAATGATCACCCAAGATAGCGAAGAAGCCACCATGTAGTATCAAAGACGATCAAAACTTCTCATTTTTACAGACAACAACAACACAGCATCACAGTACATACGTACGATTTCCGAAAAGGATTACTGCTTAGCTCAATGTCCGGTAACCTAAAGGCCCTTCCCCTTGCGAATCACCTTGTGTCTTCCCCGCCAAAGATGGAAGAACCCATGGGAACAGCTTCCCTATCTCCTTGCTTATCGAACTCGGCCTCAGTTTCTTATCATTGATTCCAAACTTTGCTCTTTCAATGGCTTCCATTACATCTTCCCTTGCTACACTCTCACCACCTCTCCTGGCAGCGAGTAAAGCAGCCTCGTTAACGATGTTTGCAAGATCCGCACCGACTAGACCTGGAGTTAAAGAAGCAACTAGATCAGCTATAAGATCCGTGTCTTCTTCCAGAGGAACTTCCCTCAAATGTATCGCTAATATCTTTCTCCTCCCTTCTTCATCTGGTTCTCCTACCAACACCTTTCTCGAGAATCTCCCCGGACGACATAGAGCAGGGTCCAGTGCCTCTGGCCTGTTTGTGGCTGCAATCACCACCACTCTCATCTCTGACTCGAATCCATCCATTTCTGTAAGTAACTGAGTTACAAAGTGGAGAATTATGGTTAATGACTTGGTAGGCAGCTATAGCGTAACAAACTATTTTCATTCAAGTTGTATCCAAGTACCTGATTTAGTGTTTGATCTCGTTCATCGTTGAAGCTACGACCACGTCTTCCTCCAACTGCATCAAGTTCGTCGATGAATATGATAGACGGAGCAGATTTCCTGGCAGCATTAAACAGATCTCTGATGCGTGCTGCTCCTCTTCCAACAAACATTTCCACAAATTCACTGGCGGAGACACTGAAAAAGGGGACTCCAGCTTCTCCTGCTACTGCACGAGCCAGTAATGTCTTTCCCGTCCCCGGAGGACCAACCAACAACACATGGATGGAGCAGCACGCATCAGAGACTGATCATCTAAGGCAACACCTTCTACAGCTACAGAAGGAGACTGATCTTCTGTGTTTTGGCTATTTGAGGTCTCAGGAAAGTCTATGTTATAATATATCCGACGAGACCCCTCTTCGAGTAAAACTTTACTAACGGAACCATTCTGCAGGGATCCTATCAAGTCAGAATAAGGAACAATCTTGTAAGATGGCACAGTTGCCAGTCTCGGAAACAAGTAGCACATTGCCAATCCAATAGAGATTGAAGCATAAAGTGCCTCCCTTCTTCTCAAATTCTTCTTAAGAAACAAAATGAAATCACTTATGGCTGACCTAACTCGTATTCTCTTCATCATCATCCTCAACAGCCGTAACCTAGGGCGCAGTCTCAATGAAAATCTCCTCCTCGCTTTACTAATTTTTTTTCTCAACTCGGTTGGTTCGCCTCCATTGTTACTACTGCTGACCAACGGCCCAATTCTGCTGCTACAAGAAACCCCACGCCAAGACCGCCGGTAACCAAGACCAAATCCAAACAAGCGAGCTCCATTGTTCTCACTACAGAATGACCCTAGTTTCTTGCAAAGTTGAACAGAAGGAATCCAATAATGCGAAAAGGCAGCTGAGTATCCCGTCGCAGTCCTCGGCTTGACACTACAAATTCTCAAGTTCTCTTTAGTGCGGAACGACCCGGTAGAGCAAACCAGAGAGAAAGCGGACATATTTGCTTCGGATACCAAGAAATCGGCACACTTCTTGCAGAGCAATAGCCGCTTCCTCCAGGAATTAACCCATCATCGTAATGGATTCACGGAATTGATCTTTCGAAAGCCAAGCAGCGCCAAAACCTTCTGGAAACGGAGGAAGAGAGATTATGGAATGTGAACGAAGAGTACCTGGGCCTCTGATAAGCTTCCCAGCAAATTGAGACGGACTGGAGAATTTCTTATCTTCTTCTGTTACAAAAAAAAAAATTGTCAGCAATTTCTTATGGTATGTATGAATAGATACAGTCGATTAAATCGATGGCGCCAAATGCCCAAATTCCTCGCAATGAGGCTCTGCTTATTTTTCGCAATTCAATTGTTCAATATATCCCGATTTTAGTTTTTTATAATTTTTTGCGGAGATAAAAAATAATAATAGACACATATAAATTTAATTATCAATTCAAAAAGGAAGGATTGTCGCAATATTTTTATGAAATATTTGAAAGCCTCGCTTGTCAGGTTTTAGACGGCTCCATTATCTGATCGTCGAACTGTTTGGAGCCGAATCTCGGACAACAATACGAGCAACTAAAAAATCTTATTAAGAATAGAGCATTCGAATGGCATAATGAAATAATTTGTAATGTTTATTTTTTATTTATTTATATAGGATGAATAAAATAAAATGATTTGATGAGTAGTTTGAAAATTTGTTAGGGTGGAAATACCTATTTAGCATTATTTTAGTGCTATTAGCCCCTCCTTGGATGATATTTATGTAGTGTTTACCATGTTTGGTTGAGTTTCGAGTGGGGTTTGAATGTGTTTCGTTTCATTTAAGATCTTTTGTATTGTTTTGCACTTTTTTTTCATCTGTGTTATAAGGTATTTAAGGTCAAATAGGGGTTGAACAAAGATTGATGGAGATCGAAAATAGGAATATTTATAGAAAGAAGATAGGTCGGTTAAAGAAAAAGAAGGCTCTCTGAACCAATCACCTAGTCATTAAGTAGTGCTATTCGGGGTACTTCACTAAATGTTTTCTTCGAAGGAAATGAGATTCGAATTCATGCAAAAAGATTGTATGTCGATTTCGGTGTCGTGCTTGTTATCGTCCCAAATGGATGAGTTTTTGTAAAAATCCAGAACCACCTTGTGCTTATGCGTCTCACAGAATTCATTCATATTTAATTTACTTAATCGTTCTCATAATTTGAATGGCTTTGACCCTTTTTTATGACAGAAAAATTTCTTACATCATCTACATCTTAGAAATGAATTAACAGTTTTTAATAAAAACTTTTTTGTTACATCAACAATTTTTACAAATTAAATCATTCAGTAATTTCTAATCACCTCCATCCTACAAATCTTTCAGCAATTTCTTAAGAAAGTAATTTTTTTATAAAAGTGTCTTAATGTGTTTATGAGCCAGCATAAATACATTTCTTAAAAAATTATCGAATTGTCTATATGTGACATTGTTAATAAAATTGTTAATTTAAAAATTTTGTAAAATTTTTTCAAATTAACAATTACTCATTCATTTTTAGTAATTACTAAAAGAGTATTATCTCACCTACTTTATTTTTGGCAATTGCTAAAAATTAGGAATTGAAATGCTCATAATTATTTTTTGAAAATATATCGGATGAGTTAACCTTGAATTAATGGTGGATTAACATTTAATAGTCTCGCGCTCTAGAATTCTCAAGATTGGTTGGTATAGAATTAGGATGATCAAAAAATTTAGACGAAATTTAAGGCCATAGAATCAACCATTTAAAAAAAGATATATACTTCAATTAAAAAAATGTAACGAGAGACTCGGTCACACTGAAGTTTGAAACCAAGAATCAGAGTTTTCCTATCAATGGTGGATCTAGGATGAGTCTCTCAATTCCCAAATTGTGATTTAGTCCATTTTCGATATTACACAAAATTTTATATTTTGAGAAAAATTATTATAAGCGACTTAATGCATTTTAAATTCTATATAATTCGGTTCAATGCACTACATTATTATGGATTCACCGTTGAATTTCCAGCCCAATTCTAATATTGTGGCTAGGTTGAATTGTTATGTTTTAGCATTTATCAGTGACCGGTTAGTGTAGTGATGTTAGGGGCTGTACTTGGAAGGACAAAATAAGCTTCGATCCCCGCAACAACGTTGGGAGAGGAGTAAAACCATAATCTCGAAACCATCTTCGACAGAATTAATTGGCCAGTAGATCGGATACCAGAATTTTTAAAAAATAAGTTTTAGCATTTGAAAATTAATTGTATATTGATTACCCATTTGAACATACAAACGACAAGACAATATTAATTATTGAAGATGTAGAGACAAACATTTGGTAATGCCAGCCAGTTTATGAGAAAATGAACTAGAAGTATTATTGTGTTGTATATATGATCCATCTCCATACATAATTGATATGATGATGATGATCTCACCCTAGCTAGCTAATTGAAGTAGCACCGATGCTTCTTTGTTTGTTCTGGTTCAGCTCTCTCGAGTTTTAAATTAAATGTAAAGTTTTAATGATTTAGCAATTAAGTTTTTCTCATTTTTTATTCAAATTCGACTCGACGTTTGTTTTCGTCGCGATTCCGCCATGGTCTATACTGTCTCACCGCCGCATCAACCTCCCACTACATTTTATAATAATCCAGCATGCCAGCTAATCCCAATACCGCGCTTTCAACAACCACTGCCCTTCTCCGAAGCCGAGTACATTCGGTTCGCCATTATATAAACCAAAAGCCAGAACTTATAATCATCAAAGATCAAACACCAATCTTCTTACCTTCAATTGTTCCTTGGCTCAAGTGTTCAAATTCAGCAATGGCGGCAACTCTGCCTCTGGTGATGTTACTAGTGACGGTGTTGGGTACTCATCTAGTGCCAATCTCGAATGCCAACTTCCACCAGCATTTTGACGTCACTTGGGGGCACCACCATGCTCAGATCACCAACGGCGGACAGCAATTAGCCCTCTCCCTCAACAAGGATTCCGGCGCTGGCTTCAAATCCAAGAACGAGTATCTCTTTGGTCGCATCGATATGCAACTCAAGCTCATCGCTGGCAACTCTGCTGGAAGTGTCACGACTTTTTACGTGAGTTTTGATTATGATTTGTTACTTTTCCACTGTCTAACTATTGATGTAGATACCGATACGACGATATCTTAATTACATCTCGTGTGCAGCTGTCGTCGAAAGAAGGACCGAATCACGATGAAATCGACTTCGAGTTTCTCGGAAACTCCACCGGTAATCCTTACACGCTCCACACCAATGTTTTTAGTCAAGGAAAAGGCAACAGAGAACAACAGTTCCATCTCTGGTTCGACCCGACTGCTGCTTTCCACACCTACACCATCCTTTGGAATTCCCAAAGAATCATGTAAGTCAACTTGTGTATTATATCAATGCTAGGGCAGGTTAATTTATTTACGAACTGAGTCGATCCGAATTTTACTAGTCTCAAATTTGGTTCGTTACGTTTCAGGGGGGCTTTGTCTTAGAAAATTTTAACTCATGTCGAGCTAAAGCCTATTCGATTGAGTTTTGGCTCGTTAATTAATCTTGACGAGCTAATTAACAAGTCAAACTCAAACTCATTTCGAACTTTACTCATTAAAATCCTTATAATGAACCCAATTTGAGCTAAATTTTGAAACTTGTACAGTAAGAAACATCGAACGAGTCAAAGCAAGAAAAACAAGCTATCCTAAAATTTACAAGTTTCTACTTCAATATTTTTTAGTTTTCACAACTAAAATAGTTACATAATCTAGACAACGTGTCACTTACGTATTTATTAGCACAATCATAAATAACATATGATTTTTTGATAAATAATAACATATATTTATTGTTTGTATAGTATTCTAGACAAACACACATGATTAATTAGTCTACTAATAAGCTATATCATCATATACCTGAACTAGTGTTCCCGTTGGCTCTCGAGTTCGATCTCATATCAGCTCGCGAGCCTATCGAATCGAATATACCCTAACTCAACCTTAAATCATTTAGAATCAAGCCGATTCACAAACAAATTTTTTTCAAACCGAACGACTCACAAACAGCTTGGCTTTTCATATTCGAACAATATTATATATGTGCAGATTCTTGGTGGACAACATACCAATCAGAGTGTTCAACAACTTGGAATCAATGGGGGTTCCATTCCCGAACAAGAAGCCGATGAGCATCCACTCCAGCTTGTGGAATGCTGATGATTGGGCTACCCAAGGCGGAAGAGTCAAGGCTGATTGGACCAACGCTCCATTCGTCGCGTCTTACAGAAACTTCAAGGCCGAAGCCTGCGTCTGGTCACCGTCCTCGGCCTCCTCAACCTGCTCTCCGGGAGGATGGCAGACTCAGGGGATTGATGCCGCCGGCCGGAACAGGATCCGATGGGTGCAGAGCAAATATATGATCTACAATTACTGCACCGACTTGCAACGCTTCCCTCAGGGCGTCCCTGTTGAATGCAAGCAGTCCCGATTCCTTTGAAGTAATTAATAAATTCTTTGTTTGCTCTTCTTGTGTGTAATTTATGTGTCGTCCTCCAATTTATTGTCACATCCATTCTTTCTTACTAAAATAAAATAACCCATTATGGGTTTGATTGATTTGATCTCGTGTAATTTGATCGTTGATCGAGTGATGGTTCTGATATATGTTGTTCATTCGACCACGTAAAAATTATTTTGTTGACTAAGTTGTACGTAAGTACTCTCTCGTGGTTCTTTCCCTCTTCTATGATTTTATCTCTTTGATCTCGTTGTATCATTCTCGTGTTAAGTTCGAAATAGAAAAATATCGCAATTTCTTATAAAAATGTTGTGTAATACATATATTACACACTTATATTCAACCGGAATGAAATTGATGCTTTAGATTTTAAAATTTTACGATTTTACGATTTTAATGGCATATAACGATTCTAAATCCACTCAAAATCGATGGTTAGTAGAATTAGGTAAAATTTCAATTTAAATCTTAGAATCTTGTGAAATCAATGGATTTTCATATTTTCTAAGTAAAAATTGTCATTTTATTATTTTGTCTCATTCGATTTGGTTTAAAATAAAAAAACTTTAAGTGTTATTAGTAATTTATTTATTTTATTAATATATTTTGATTATTTTAATAATAATTAATAAGTAAAAATTAAAATAATAACAATAGTGTACAATTAGAGCATTTTCCTCTTTAAATTTACTATTATTGATTGTCGTGAAATTTTATAATTTTATGTTTTAACTTTACAACTACAATTTCACGTAATTTTTCGATCTCAAGTTGATTCAACGATTTCACTATTATGGTTATACTTTACGTAAACAAACCTGATCAGTATCGTGAAACCGGTCAGGTCAGATGGTAAATGATACTGGTGGGCGGGGGCTGCCAATTTTGATCCGGTGCCTGCCAGCTCCAAATTCCAATCATTGTAATCCTCAAGATCTTTGAACCCTAATTCGTGAGTTGTGGACTTCGAGCCCTGATTTACCATACTAATACTATCCTTTTGTATTAGAAAGCATAATTGCGGGCAGTTAGGACTTTGGATTGTTGAAGGTAAAACCACCCACCACCATTGTTTCCTCCTCCGGCGATCGGCCGATCTGAAAGGGAAATAACGAAATTTTCCTGTAGCCCTACAACATTTACCTACCACATCAAACAAACGCTCCTGTAAACTTGAGCAGGAGAAATCAGTTCTCTAACTCTGTCTTCCCTTATTCCGTTTCCTTAACGGGCAATCCAAACAGGAACCTAATCCCACACAGCTTTTCTTCATAACCCTTTTCGTTCTCGCCCCTGTTGAATCTCTTCCCGCTTTCCCTCAATTCTTTGGAGGGCGCCGGATGCTATATGTGTTCATTGCAACTAATCACCACTCCCTTGAGGAAGAGCTGATCGCTTCCCAGATCGGAAATCTAGAGGTCTGAATATCTCTGTTGTTCTGGTTTATTCAACTTGAATTGCTTTTTATCTGTGTTTTCCTATTCCGGCTGCTCTGTGATTTGTCAAATCAAGCCTGCGATTTCACGTCAATACCATGTACACTGCGATTTATACATTTAAGTATGTGCAAACGTGCAGGAAGGACTCCTGTCTTTTTATCTTGCCATTAGTTCTGATAAGAAGGGTTGGGGGTTTTCTCAGTCATCATGTCCTTGAAGCCAATACTCTGTACTCTGCCTGTGGATGCTGTGGAGTTTCTTTAGTGGTGTATGATGGAAAAGAAAAGAGCAGATGACCATGAGGCAGGGCCAAATCCTTCACCCCGATTCACTGATAGATTTAGCTGTCTAAAGCAAGATGCTTGCCATTCTCCTGAAGGTTCGAGCAAAGCGAGGTCTGTGTTGAATAAGGGGTTTTCCTTCGTTTTTAAATATTCGTATCCATGAAATATGAGTAGCAGTGGTTATCTCCTTTTGTTGATGAACAATGCTTGTTTCCATCATGTACTTTAACAGTGAAGAAAGGAGGATCAGGAAATGGAGGAAGATGATTGGGGTCGGAGGAAGTGACTGGAAACACTACGTGAGGAGGAAGCCTCATGTGGTTAAAAGGCGTATTAGGAAAGGAATTCCTGACTGTTTAAGGGGTGTTGTTTGGCAGCTTATTTCTGGAAGTAGAGATCTTCTGCTGATGAATCCTGGGGTGTATGAGGTACTACTTTGTGGTTGCTTCCCGCATTAGTCTTCAACTGATTTGGTTTTCAAACCGTTTCTGAATTCAAGTTATTGTCTCTTATTTGTTAGCTGTAGTATGAGTTCCTAGTTAAAGCTAGAAAACCATATATCACATTTAGCACCACATCTCATCTTTGAGTACAACATCTAGAAGTTCAAACATTCATTAGCTTAGCTGTTTAGAATGCTAGGTAATTTCATTATAGTGATTCTTTCCTTCCTTCTGACTGAGTAGTTCAGTATGCTAGTCCAGTTGAATTACTGATTCACCATTAACTGAAAAAAATTTCTTGTTATTACAGCAACTAGTTATATATGAGACGTCAGCATCTGAACTGGACATAATTCGTGATATATCTCGCACTTTTCCTTCACACGTCTTCTTCCAGCAGAGACATGGTCCAGGCCAGAGGTCTCTTTACAATGTATTGAAGGCATATTCTGTGTATGATAGAGATGTGGGATATGTCCAGGTTTGATTATGCATTCTTCGTACTGCCATTATACAATTTGCTCTTTATTTTTCTGAGTGAAAATGACACGAGATATCCGGCAATTTGTAGGGAATGGGCTTTGTAGCTGGTTTGTTGCTTCTTTATATGAGTGAAGAAGATGCCTTCTGGTTGTTGGTTGCGTTGCTCAAAGGTGCTGTCCATGCTCCGATGGAAGGGTTGTATCAGGTAATTGGTATTCAAATTCGATCCAAGAGGTCTAGACTTAAGTTGCGTCGCTGTCTGACAACTGTTGTTTGATAATGTTACCGTAGGTGGGGCTGCCTCTTGTACAGCAGTATCTGTTTCAGTTTGAGAATTTGGTGAAAGAACATATGCCCAAACTTGGACAGCATTTTTCAACGGAAATGATAAATCCTAGCATGTATGCTAGTCAGTGGTTTATTACTGTCTTCTCATACTCATTCCCATTTCACTTGGCCCTTCGAATTTGGGATGTCTTTCTTTACGAGGTTTGTGACCGGTCTTTTCCCCCACTCTCTGATGGCAGTTTTTGTTCGTCTTCTCACATCTTTTCTCGTGTATCCAGGGTGTAAAAATTGTTTTCAAAGTAGGATTGGCTCTGTTGAAATATTGCCATGACGACATGGTAAGTACTCCTTGGAGCGGCAGCTTCTTGATGCCAGTCACTTGGTTAAGTGTTCGGTTGAGCTTGAGAATTGAGAACGATCTTCTTGTTGTTGCCAGGTCAAACTTCCATTTGAGAAGCTAATGCAAGCTTTCCGTAACTTCCCTGAGGATGCCATGAATCCAGATGTTTTGCTACCAATGGCGTACTCCATAAAGGTTTCTTTTTTATCCTTTCCTCTTCTCTGTTGAACTCATCAAAAGTAGTGAAGTCTGAGGATTAGAAGGCTTCTCCGGGCTATGAAATTGCTTAAATGTTTGATTCATGGTTCGGTGAAGCTAAATCCTTCCGTGTCATATCAAACAAGTTTAGTTTCTGATACATTGGGTTGATTTTTTATCAGGTATCGGGTCGATTGAAAGAGCTGAAGCACGAGTATGACAAGAACAATGCGAAGGTGCTTCAGTCGTCAGAGCATGAAAATGGGAACAAAGAAGCTGATGCAATGAAGTAAACGGATCGAAACAGGAGAAGTCAGTGGTTATTTGCTTCTTCTGTATCCATGGAGGCAGCACAGGATTCAGTTTTGTGAGCACACAATGGTACATAATTTCTGATTCTTATGATTCTTTTTCGCTGAATGTATACATCGTGGAATTACTACTGTGATGCCATTGATCATTGGCGAGAGTTGAACGGGCTCTTTGATTATCCTGTAAAAGGCACTCACTGCAAATCTGTAATCGCCTCGATCGTCATTGTTGTGTATTACTGCTTTGGTTTGATCAGCAGCAATTCAATTTGAAACTTCAAACACTTTGTAAAGTTGTTGCATGGGGGAAGGCCCAAGTGACTGAAGTTAGTTAACAACTCTATACATATGTTCTTTCTAGTACCTAAATCATGTTACAAAATCATCATTCTTCCTTTGTTAGACCTCGGTCGCGAACAGTCGGTCATCAGCCCTCTGCCGTTGCTGGAACACCTCCAGGCTCCAGCTATCGACCTCGACCATAATCGGACCTTTGTCGGACTCATAAGTTATATCAATGAATTAAGCCCCTCCACACTCATCAATATATAATACCCAAAGAAAATCTCCGATACATGATGGGAGAAAAAATTGGAGCAACATAATGACTCGCAAAAAATGTTATGTTTGAGTCCGGTGGAAGAGAAACAGAGGTATAGAAGTCTCTTGTGGAGTTCCTGCTTCAGTTCGACGAGGGTCTAAGCTAGTGGAGACAAAGAGGTTCGAAGAGGAAATGGGTGCCAACTTTATGTCGACTTTGTTCGATGAGAGGAGGTCGGAACAACGACCTAAGTAATTACTTCTTCTCATCGAGCAAAGTGGAAGTGGATAATGAAAAATTTAGGTTTTGATATTAGGTATATTTTGTGAGAATTTACACTAGTGGGTAGATTATAACAATTTGAGTATACAGCTTTAGTAGAGGTAGGAACGCTATATTGAAGATCTTGGTTTCGAATCATGTTACAAATCGGGTACAAAACTCCGGTGATGTCGATCACAGGGAACCGGCTCGGTCTGGTTTTCCGCAGCAGCAGCTGCCTCTATACACGTGGCAACATCCTAGCCGCTAAAACAAAAAAGGCCACCTTTTGAATCGCCAACTGAAAACCCGGACCATCCACCAATAATAATAATTATAGACTGGATCACGTTCTTCTGATCGATTCCCCATGCAGATTTTCTGCGAAGGCAACACGTGTCAGTCAAGAAACACACGTCACCAAGGACACGTGGCAAGCAATGAGTCGGAGTCCATTTCCCTATAAAAGGAAGAACACCCTTGGACCATTTTCATTCATCATCCAAAACAACAACCTATTCATTCTCCTTCCAAATCAAAGCAGTGAAATTCCTCCTTGAGAAATTAATTACAAAGGAAAGAAATGGCAGACAACAGCCAGAAGATGGCGTACCACGCCGGAGAGGCGAAGGGGCAAGGGCAGGAGAAGGCGAGCGGGATGATGGACAAGGCGGCCGGAGCAGCTCAGTCGACTAAGGAATCGATGCAGGATGCCGGGCAGCAGATGAAGGCTAAGGCACAGGGCGCTGCTGACGCCGTTAAGGATGCCACCGGCATGAACAAGTCCAACTGATCATCCAACTACACACCTTTTAATTTATTAGTTTTCAGTTTCTCCGTGCTTTAAATAACTAAGTTCGACGTTGTTTTTTTGTATGTTGAGCCTGCCGACCTGAGTGCTACCTCTGTAAGCTCAGTGACGACGTCTCCCCCCTCTCATATTATCCAGTCATTTTCTTCCCATAATAATAATAATAAAAATAAAAATATATCCTTGACTACGTCGTACGTAGATTCCCCTTTGAAACCACCGATTGATGATAAGATGATGAATCGATGTCGACATTAATAAATTATGCTCAATGAATCAATGACGATAATATGACGATTGATTAGAGTATTTAAAATGAAAGTGGTCTCAAAGATAGTTTTATTCTTATCACGTCTACACATTGGATACACATGGGATATAAGGAAAGTGTAATTAAATTTATTTATAATATGGATATAATAGTGACATAATATGATATAAAATGTTGATGAACTAAAGATAAAAATGCACAACATACTTGTAACGTAGGTTTGACCGTAGATGTTCAGGTTATGTAACATAATCGACCCCATAATTGCTCTGTAACAATTACACGACATGATCTTGAAAGTTATATAAACGTATTAGTTATAAAATGTGACATTATCATAAAATAATAAAATGTATCAAGATTAATATCATTAAATTTGAAAATTTAAAATAAATAAAATTTGTGAAATAAAATTTATATTTTGAACATTGTATAAGTAGTTATAATTATTTAATTAAAACTAGAAATAAACGAATAGATGTGAGAGAAATTTAAAAAAATGAAATTTTTTCCCCCCAATTTACAATTTTCTTCGCCTGCCACTATTTTTCAATTTAAATTCATTTTTTATCATGTCAGTTTATTGAATTTATTGTGAGCAGTTAGATTCGATTTGTCCATAATGTTATCTCATTCAAGGGCCCACAATCTTTCGAATCCATCCTATTGATTTGGTTATCAGCTGAATAGCCAAATTAGTTGGCTGTACCTGACGACAATCTTGAATTTGGTGCGGCTCATCATAGAATGGATTACACAAAATAAATAATAGGTTGTGTTTGTTGAACTATAATTATTAAATATTTATTATTCTATTTATAAGAGTATATCAAATATAAACTTTATAAAGTAAAATTAATCGACCGATATATCAATAAATTTTTTTTCTCTAGCAACAAAGTAAGCAAGCATATCAATGTTGACCTAAAGTTATAAATTTCCTTTTCATCACCTTATATTTCTTTCCAGCCATTACTATTTATTAAGAAACAAATTAAATAACTAAAATACACAATATATAAAAATGCAAGTTGTACTATTTTAAAAAAAAATTATTTAATGATGTCAAAACAAAACTTATTTAAATAATAATAAATAAACTCACCGACGCGGAAATGGATCCACTCTTCTTAGATCTCGAGACACTCTCGACTCCATAGCAGCGTCTTCTTCTTCTTCTTCTTCACCATCTTCCAAATCTCTCTCTCCACTCTGATTCCTCTTCCCAACCAAATCCACCTTGAATACCCAACTCTCCACAGAGAAAGCGAAAACCAATCAAATCTTCACTCCGGCGGAATTCTCATGGCGGTCACCGCTCGTGGTGGCCGAGGAAGTGGCATCGGATCCGGCGGTGTCAATGCCGGCCTCCGCAGCTTCTTCTCCTACCGGATCTTCCTCTCTGCCATGTTCACTCTCCTCTTCGTCGCCACCCTCTCTGCCATACTCACCACTCATCCTTCTACCTCTTCTCAGCTCCCCTCTGTAAGTAGACGCGTATTCAATTTTCTATCCAAAATTTTCAATTTTGTTTGCTTTTTTTAATCCAGTGATCGTTCGATCTTTGATTCCGATGGTTTTTTGGTTTTTGGAATTGAAATTGGATTCGGATTTGATACTTCCTTTCTCTGTCAATTAATGCCGTACGCTTTTTTGAATGTCGTTGTTGAACAGTCATTTCATACAAGCGGAAACGCATATATGCACCGGACATTTCTGGCAATTAAGTCGGATCCACTCAAAACCCGGTTAGATTTGATATACAAGCAAGCCACTGATCACATGATGCTCGTGAACGCTTACGCTGCTTACGCGAGGAAGCTGAAGCTTGACATTTCCAAACAGCTGAACATGTTTGATGACCTTGCAAAGAATTTCTCCGATCTAACCTCGAAACCGAGTTACTCGTTCGAAGGGCAGAGTGCAGTGGACGAGGAGGTGTTGAGGCAGTTTGAGAAGGAGGTTAAGGAGAAGGTGAAAGTTGCGCGGTCCATGATAGTTGAGTCCAAGGAAAGTTACGACAATGAGATCAAGATTCAGAAGCTCAAAGATACGATATTTGCTGTGAATGAGCAGTTGGGGAAGGCAAAGAAGAATGGGGGTATAACCAGCAACATCGCTGCGAAATCCATCCCGAAGAGTCTTCATTGCTTGGCGATGAGGCTCGTAGAGGAGAGGATCACGCATCCGGAGAAGTATACCGAAGAAGAGCCTGACCCTGCATTCGATGATCCGAGTTTATATCACTATGCTTTGTTTTCAGACAATGTGATTGCTGTTTCTGTTGTGGTGAGGTCGGTGGTGAACAACACAGAGGAACCTTGGAAGCACGTCTTTCATGTGGTTACTGATAGGATGAATCTAGCAGCTATGAAGGTTTGGTTTAGGATGAGACCGATCGAAGGGGGTGCACATGTGGAGATCAAGTCTGTGGAAGACTTCTCGTTCTTGAATCCGTCCTATGTCCCAGTTTTGAAGCAACTCGAAAGCTCTTATATGAAAAATCATTACCACAAGATTCAAGCAGAGAATGCTAGTGGTGATGCCGCAAGTAATATGAAATTCAGGAACCCAAAGTACATGTCAATGTTGAATCATCTCCGGTTTTATTTGCCAGAGTTGTATCCCAAGTTGCATAAGATATTGTTTCTGGACGATGACGTAGTTGTCCAGAAGGACTTGAGCAGGTTGTGGAAGCTTGATTTGGATGGGAAGGTGAATGGAGCTGTCGAGACTTGCTTCGGGTCGTTTCACCGTTACTCCCATTACTTGAACTTTTCACATCCCCTGATCAAGGAGAACTTTAATTCCAAGGCTTGTGCTTGGGCTTTTGGAATGAACATATTCGATCTAGATGCTTGGAGGCGTGAGGGTTGCACTGAAACTTATCACCACTGGCAGAACTTGGTAAAGCTTTTCCCTTTCTTCACTCAAATGTTGTTGAACTTGGTTAAGATGCTTTACCAATGCGTTTTTTTGTTCATTTTATCTTAACCAGAATGAGAATCACACTCTATGGAAATCGGGCACTCTCCCAGCTGGATTGATCACATTCTACTCGAAAACCAAGTCGTTGGACAAAGCATGGCATGTGCTCGGCCTTGGTTACAATCCCGGTATCAGCATGGACGAGATCAGCAATGCTGCAGTGATTCATTACAACGGGAACATGAAACCTTGGCTCGACATTGCCATGAACCAGTACAAGCATCTATGGACGAAACATATCGACAGCGACATGGAGTTTGTTCAGATGTGCAATTTTGGCCTGTAGATGACAAAGCAGCAATATATACACGACGTCTCTCTCTCCAGTTTCCAGGTCAGGCACAACAACTTTGAGCTATAGGTGTCCATATACTTGAATTGAATCACGTTGTTAGAAGAAGTGTTATGGATTCAGGCATTGGTTAAATATTCAGAGAAGCATATCAAGTTGCTCAAAGCCAAATATTGATTTATGTACACGAACAAACAGTAGATTCTATTTATTGAAACGTGTTTTTTTTCTTCATTTTTACTCGATGGATACTCATACAATGTCTGTTGGGACTTCTGACCTATTATAGTACCTTCTTCCAGTTTCTTCAGAACTGCTATTATTGCTGTGTTTGGTTTCAAACTTAATTGAAATGCTTGCTGAAGAGCTTATGTGATCTTAACATGTGAAAGAATTCAGTTCGAATGATTTGATTATCCCCTATAATCATAACCTGCATTCTAGATTTTAGTAGGATGAAAGCATCTCGAATTCAAACCTTGCGTTGGCCATCTGTACCTCAACCCGGCATAAGTTTTGGAACCTATTCTTTACATGAATGTTGATTGTCTTGTGAAATAGCCTTCGAGCTTTTGTGTCCTCCTTGAGATCCCTCATAAGAAAAGTAGCGTGGAGTGAAAGATTTAACACCCGATGAGTTCTTTCGTACGAATCTAGAGAGTTCGTGGATTGGCGTCAAAATGTGATATGCGAGACGTGTAAGTCAAAGATGCATATAATGCCTAGACAAACTGGGGTCGTAACCCCTGAGGATTTCACTAACTCGGGTTTTGAACTCGTACTATGTGTAAATCAAAACGATATATGTGGTGTAGGTTTTACGAATTCTTATCTACTAATGTTGATATAAGGGTTTATATTCGATAATGGAGACAGGGGTTTAGACTTGTTCTACAGATGCCGAAATGGTCAGTTTCACCAGAAATCCTAACAAGCATTCACAAGTCATCGTAGTTTCTAGCCTATGGCCTAAGATCAAGCGATGTCGTGCAATAACCTCGCAACCTAGCTCATCAGTAGAACGAGTTGTTGCCTCCAAATTGAAGACCTAGTTGATGCACCATTTCAGGTCTATAGATTGCTCCTAACTTATTCCGCCCTCCATCAAGTGAAAGAAATGAGCTTCCGATTCATTCAATTTCGGTGTTCTAAGACTCGGCGCTCTTATGAAAAAATTAGCTTCCCATTAGGACTGCTATCGGCTTATACACGGGCTTGAACCCAATTACAAAGAATGTAGTGATAATGAACAATAAATGTGGCACATTTATTAAATGTGATAACCGCGGTTTTGTAAAATCGCAACAACTCATCTTCTAAACCATCTATCATCATTTCGGCTTGTTCCCACATCTCATGTCACTTGTTCTACATCCCGCTTGTGACATGCATGCTACAAATCACTCCAAAACGATATCAAAATACTCCAAAACACCCCAAAACTTTAAAGGAGATATTGAAAAAATTCCCTAACTAAGAACACTTGTGAATTTAGTGAGTAAGTATATGTTCTTGAAGTATGACACAAATTCGTTTGTACATGTTTATTTTTTATTGTTTGAAGGCATTGTACTTTGTGATTTGTGAATCGGCGGCGGATTTAGAGGAGTTTCTTTTAAACCACAATCTAATTCATTTTTCAATATAGGGTACCAATATTACACAATATTTTTTTATATTTTGTGAAATTTTAGTATAATTTTCAGTTTCATATGCGGCTTCGTGCATATTTCAAATTCTATATAATTCGGCCTAGTGCACTAAACCATTCTGGATCCGCCGCTGCTTGTGATCTACAATATGGCTCGACAATAAACCCTGTGCCGAAAATTTAAACCTTAGTAGGTACTATTGACAAGATTGTACGAACTCGTATTAGATTGCTGGATTTGATAAGATTTTAGTTAGCTGTGGGTAACAAAGCCTCGGAACTATAACATTCGGGTTAACCTAGATTGTGGGTTTCGGCTAACTAGAAACCAAACCATTTCCATCCCTAACCGTAACGGTCAGATTTTGTGTTGGGTTTTCGCCAGTGAAGCAGAGTATTAACTGTAGAACAGTAAATTCGACCAGACAGAAGAGCAGCAGCCTCGGATTTAAAAGTAATCCTCTTTCTCCCAGGAAGGACTTGAATACATTCAATGCAACGTGTTAGCTGGAGCCACTGTGACTGTGAGATCAGCTACTCTCAACTTTGGTCGCTTTGATATTTGAGCTCCAACATTCTGTGTCACTGTGAGAGCAGCAGCCACTACTTCAATGGGACCCTCACGTGGCAATAACAACCTGCACCCAATTGTCCACTTGAGAATTGAGATGAACCCTCCGGAAAAAGTATCATACTTTGAGCTAGATTTTGAGATCAAAGCGTCGATAACAATAAAAAAAATACCATCCATTATTAGGTTTAACATATTTATCGTTTCAATCGATAGCTACCAACGAAAAAATCAACGTCCGGTCGATCGAGGTAGTGTTTATACCCATCTATTTTAATTTTCTAGTCTGACTAGTGCAATTACGTGATAGCTTTGAAGTCTCACCCATTGCAATGATTTTGAGAGTTTTTTATTGGTTTGGATAAGTTTATATTTAAAAATTAGTAGATTCAACTATAAATAGATTTCATTAATAAATAAATTATAAATAAATTTTATTAGAAAAAAATGAAACTAGAAATAACTCGAACTTTATCGCGGAAAACAATATGATGTTAATTGTTACGGAAATTTTAAACTAAGGAACTGAAGTAGATTTATCGAGTTGCAATTGATTGGATTATGAATTGAATGGTTACGAGTTTATGATCGCTAAAGTAGGACGGCTGCTTCACAAGATATCTCAGGTATAATTGTGAGTTAAACATGATTTATGTTTTGGTTTTCAGTTTTTAAGATTTTCATGATTATCAATATAAACAGGTTTTTGTTTTCAGTTTCCACTTTGATCTCAATTTTTTTCTATTTTGAAATTGACTATGTTTTCAAATCAGACTGAAATGGTTGGTAAACGGAACCTGCTTTAGCTTCAACAAGATTTGAGTTTAGGAAAGTCAGATACTTTGACCTACATTTTAAGATCAAAGTGTCGATAGGATTCAACCATGATACCATCATAATGTTCAACTGCTTTATTGTTTCAATCATTAATACCAATCTAGGAAATCAATGTCCGACCGATCAAGTTAGTGTTGGTTGATGAACAACGACCAGTTTGAAAGAGGAAAAATTGAAAACCTTGCCATATGGCTTCAACAAGTTTTTTTTTTCTTTGAGGATGAAATCACTCTTTTCGTGGAATTCAGGAGTTAGACTAGAACATTCTCTATAGAGCATTGACCGATCCAGGGGAGAGGGATCTGGTTTGACCGGCTCATGTTACCCAGTCAGCTTTCGTGTTTCTAGGTCCGTGGGTGAATCTAATCGTCATAATAGGGTCCACGTGTAGAACGGACGTAATACTCCTAAGGAATCTAACGTAGTACCAAAGCCATTGAGACTCTAAGGCCGTTAAAAGCGAAAACAATTAGATCTCGACAATCAAATAGGAAGGTAACACTATAGAGAAATTGCACGACCTACTTAGCGACTTCAAAAATAACACGAGCATCACATGTAATTATGGCAGAAGAGCAGTAGAAGGTCTTAACCCTTCCTCCCGTGAGTTATCCAAAGGCAACGAAAACAACTAACATCATAACCCGTCTTCTGAAAGTCGCTTAGACCCATCATAGTCGTGTCCATGAAATTGAGAAGCTAAGAAGTAACTGTATAAAAAATGTAACACCCCCTTCTATGCATTGTACTTGGTTTCTGACAAAAGCACAGAAGCTCTGTGAAAAAAGAAGGATGATGAGATTATGGGAAGTGGGGAAAGGTTCTGCTGTATTGTAATGTGCTATAACATTGCTATGAGGTGATGGGTACTGATGACACATGAAACTTCTTTTTCCAGAATGGGTTTTACTGTAAGAATTCTGATCACAGAGCCAAACTCACAGTACAATGACAGACAGAAAAAGATTGTATGGAGATGAACAATTCAATGGAGGTACTAGCACCAGTTAGTGAGCCCTGCAAATTTGCCTGGATTCACAGATGGCACGACAGTGACATGGCGGTTTCCATTATTATTATCCCTTTTTGTTTTTCTCTTTTGCTCTCTTTCTCCATTTTGGACATTCTCAATTATTTAAGGGGTCGTTTGGTACATTCTGAAATTTCTGTGTTTTTAAAATTCATAAACTCAACACTATTCGTCATTAAACAAACATGTGCATCTCAAAATACACATATCTGTACAAACACGTCAATATTTCCTCTATGACAAACGGTTTATTAAAAATTTCCGACTTTCCCAAATAAAATAGTGAATATTGTTGTCTTCCAATATAATTTTATTACTAAATATACATATCAAATAAGATAGTCTAACATTCTCAAACATTTAACAAACACTTTTTTACATTTTCCATTTCTCACTTCTCAAACATACTGATTTTTTGATATTTCATATCAAACGACACCTAAACTTTTCCTCTTTGGCCTTTAGGTTATTGTCATTGATTCAGAATATATATAAAGGGGATGCATGTGTTGAAAAAGTTCCCTCGTGGCTCTCACTATATATATTGGCATGTTCTGAGAGTCTTCCTTTCATTCTTCCTCAAACTCAAGTGATACACAGCTTGGTTTCTTTCTTTCAGAAAAAACATCAGCTTTTCCTCTTCTCTTCTTTTCTGTCTCTCTTCCTCTCATGGATCCATACAAACAATATGGATATTCAGAAGGATGCAGCAGCAGTGAATCAGGATGGACTACTTACATAGCTTCTCCCATGGAGGAAGATGGGAGTGATGAACATGTTGATGCTGCGGCATATGCCAATGGTGGATACTGCAGTGGCAATTACAGGGACATCATTGCTGCAAATGTCGGCGAAGCAGACAGCGACGATTCAATGGCCTCAGATGCATCGTCCGGACCATGGTACCATCAATCCAACGGCCAGAATGTTCGTAATCAGGGTAACTTGAAGCAGCAGCATCATGAAAAGGGCAGGAAGAGCATCAGCAGCAGCTTCAGCCAATTCCTGTCTGGGATAAAATCCAACAGCAGCAAGGACAAGAAGAAGAGTGAAGCTGACAGGAAGCTACCTGCAGGTGGTAGCAGAAAACGTTGGAAATAGGTTTTTGAAAAGAAAAAACAAACATGTTTGTGTAAATTCTCCTGACAAGGCAAATCGTGTTCACACACTATTGTAGCTTCTTTCTCAGACACTTCTGCAAAAGCAAGAAAACACATATATTTTAAGTGTTCTTTCCCCTCTCTTTTTCTCTTTTCCTTTTGATTTTAACTTTTCCTTAACACAAGAAAACAAAAAGAAGGGGAATTTTTGGTGTTCTTACTGTTCATCGGAGTGTGGTTATTTTTCAAGTCTTTTTTTCACAGAATCATATGGTTTCTTTGTCTGTCAAAATCACCCAGTAAGGGAAGGAAGAAAACAAAGGTCCAACCTTTATTGCTGTACATGAACATTTCTCCTCTGTATGATTGAACATGGAGGTAGTAGTTAAAAGGGTTTGTTGTTTTTTTTGGTTTTTGGTGGTGCTAATTATATGAAGTGGATGTGGGTGCCTGCATGTGTGCAATTGTGAGAAATCAATCAAACAGAGAATGAATGTTGTGCTGGAAAGAAGATGGATCAACCTAGAAAGACAGATGCCAACCATATTTGTATATCCAATTATCATATAAAAATCTATAAAAATTCAAATTTTTTCTCATGCAAACAGCTAGGCAGCTTCATGAAATGTGCTGTACACTAAAAGCCAAGAGAATATTATAGCAACACATACACACACAAACACATATCAAAATCTTAATTTGATTCATTAACCCCAATGTACATGGAGGCTTGTATTATTCTGCAGAGAGAGAGAGAGAGAGAGAGAGAACAAACAAGAGAAGTGCCCATGTTTGGTAGTGTAGACAAAGACAGGCCAACAAGAAAGAAGGAAATTTGTGGTCCAAAGCTTGAATTAAAGAAATGCAAAGAGTTGACCTTTGTTACCTGCATGATGAGAAAAACCAGTAGGAAATCTTAAGTTCTCTCCTGTTCCTTATCTAGCAGATGGGTTTCTGCTAAAAATGTGAAAGCTTGCATCTTGTACCAAAGCTGTTTGAAACAAGAGATGATGTTTTCTGGGTAAACAATAACTGGTGAAAACTCATAACAATGATACTCTGGTAAAAGAAGCACATGAAAGAGAAGCAATATGGTTGAATAACTCAGTCCAACATCAAACTTTGAGCAAATACCATACGGAAAATGAAATATCTCATCCAAATAGTAAGGAGAAATTGTAAAAAAAACAGTACAAACGCAAGCAGTTAGAACCCCTGCCAAACTACAATCCATAAAGATAAAATCTGCTCCACAATGCAGGTCTCAAGTTCGGGCGCAGATCCCTCGAACCCGAGTTATTATGCTTAGAAAGAAACCAGGAGATTGTCTAGTACTTTGATTGCCGAGCAATCTTGAACCACTCGGTATGGAAAGCTCCTTCCATATCAGTTCTTTCATAAGTATGAGCACCAAAGTAATCCCTTTGAGCTTGCACAAGATTAGCAGGCAACCTTCCTCTCCTGTAGGTGTCGAAATAGGCAAGGCTGGACGACATACCGGGAGTACTAATACCGGAGTTGACCGCAAGAGACACAACCCTGCGCCATGCAGACTGGCGCTCGATGATTTCCTTTGCAAACTCGGGATCCACGAGAAGGTTAGACAGTTCAGGGTTACGGTCATAGGCCTGCTTGATCCTGTCCAGGAACACTGCTCTGATAATGCAGCCTCCTTTCCAAATCCTAGCCAACTCTCCCAACACCAATCCCCATCCTTTCTCGATACTCTTGGCGCGAATCAGGTTCATTCCCTGTGCATAACTGCAAATCTTGGATGCATAAAGTGCTTTCCTCACATCATCAATCAACGTCTCCTTGTCCACAACTTGGTCAGTGAGAATATCCGAGAAACCACCAGACTTGAACACCTCGGCAGCTTGAACCCTTTCCTCCTTCAGACCACTAAGAAACCTGGCATCCAACGAAGCAGCAATTGTGGGAGCTGCCACAGAAAGATCTGCAGCTTGCTGCACCGTCCATTTACCAGTACCCTTCATACCGGTTTTGTCCAGGACCTTATCAACCAAATATCCCTCTCCCTTATCATCTTTAATTCCAAAAATATCAGCAGTTATTTCAATTAGGAAGCTCAGTAGCTCGCCCTTGTTCCATTCCGTAAAAACGTTATGCAACTCCTCGTTGGAAAGCTTTCCCACCGACTTCAGCACATCATAAGCTTCGGCAATCAGCTGCATATCACCGTATTCGATTCCATTGTGGACCATCTTAACAAAGTTACCGGATCCACCTTCTCCGATGTATGTTACACACGGGCCACTGTCGGGAACTTGAGCTGCCACTTTCAGAAGAATGTCTTCAATGTACTTGTACACCTCCAGGGATCCTCCAGGCATCATCGAGGGACCGTTTCGTGCACCTTCCTCGCCACCCGAAACTCCCATTCCGAGATATAGTAAACCCTTCTCTAGCATCGCCTTTTGCCTCCTCTCAGTGTTTTCATACCACTCGTTCCCACCGTCGATAATGCAGTCACCTTTCTCCATGTAGGCAGAAAGAGTCTGGATGGTGGCATCGACGGGAGCCCCGGCCTTAACTAGCATGATTATCACACGAGGCTTCTGGATCGACTGGACGAAAGATTCAGGATCATGGAATCCAAGAACTGGGAGATCACCCTCTCTCTTTGCTCTCTCGACAGTCTCATCAACCTTGGAGGTAGACCGATTGTAGACGGAAATGGGGAATCCTTTCTCTGCGATGTTGAGAGCGAGGTTCTGACCCATAACAGCCAAACCAGCAAGTCCGATTCTTGGTTTCGCAGCCATGGCTTTTCCTGTGCAATAAAATCAAAACAAAATAAGATACAGCATAATGAAAAGGATTTCAAAACATAAACCAATAACTTTTTCTTCTAAAACAAGTTTGTTGCCGGTTGGTTAAGATCACCAAAATTTCTTATCAAAGTTACTGGAATCAAAACCAAGGACAGAGTCTGTGTCAGTCCAGAAATATCCCAAAGCACAATAGGTTGAAAGCCGAGATCACAATCATGTCTTAAGCTATGTGATTACCAATTTGTCACTTCTATGAGACTCTAAGCGTCTAAGAATGGGTTATGATTTCAAATAACTTCTTAGGATGGGTTATTGGTCATGAATCCCAACCAACAAAAGGTGACAATTTCAAAAGGATTGATGAAAAAATGATGGCTCTCATAAAAATCCCTGTCATCGACAAGCTTGGAAAGTTCAACAACTCAGAACAAGTAAAACAATTAATGAAGTGTAATTCAGACGTCAAAAGAGTCGACGGCAGCAAGATAGAAGAGAAAAAGCAAAATCTCAGTTTACTACACAAGACTCTATCAGCAGCAAGATCAAGGGAAAGTGGACCAGTCAATGCAAACGAACATTCAGTTCAGTTTAGTCAACGAAATTAAAATCAACAGCAAGATCAAACACTGAAAGAATACCGAGGATCAATTGATCAATGAACGGATAAGAGAAACCACACCCACTAACCAAATTGACTAAACTCAGCAATGGAGAAACAACAGATCAAATAAAGCTAGGAACTTTTGATCAATATGAAGACAACCAAATGCAAGAAAAATTTCAACAACCCGTCCCAAATGATGAGATCTCCTACCAACCATGCAATCAGACACCTAACACAACTGGGAGACTGCCACAGAAAGCAAAAAAGAGGAAGAAAGGCAGTACCTTGTGAATCGACCGAGATGACAATTAGAAGTTGTGCGGAGATGGAAGGATGAACGCGAAGATGACGAGAGATCAAACAAAGATCTGAGGGGGGTTTATATTGTGAATGGTGGGGCGGCTTCGCAGTGGGTGGTCTGGTCTGGTGGATGTTAGGTGGGGAAATATTGCCAATTGGGAAAATGTGAAATAGAAATGCGAGAAAAGTGGCACCAAAGAGCGATTTTGATTCCGGATCAAATTTAATAAATCCACTCTAAAATAAAAATAAAAACAAAAAGAAAGAATTGATATTGACCGGGTTGGCTGGGTTTTTTTTCAAATCCAACCGACCCATTAATATAACATATTATTTGGTTTATTATATATATTTATTCACTTTTTGGAGATGGGCGGGTGCAGGCGGGCGAGGATGAATGACGGGTGATTTGGCGATTAGGTGGGTCGTCGTACATATTACTATTTTGTTTGTGTTTGTTATTTTGATATTTTTCGTTAGAGTTATTTACGAAAAAAAAACGATGGGATACAAAATTTTCTTTTTTAATTTGACCATTTCAGGTCAGACCAGTAGTACTTCAATTAGACGAATACAGTTGTTTGTAATGGTCAATGGATGGCGAATTTGCTGATCAAAATTGGAGTTTGCTGACGGCATGAGGCTCAACAATTTCAAATTAAGTCTTGGTCAAATTTGGCCCAACTTCTTGCTGCTTAACATTTCTGTTCACTTTGCCTCCTGTATTTTTAATGACTAGTTGTTTCAAATGGAAGGTCTAGGAAGTTTCGGAAGGTTAGCTCAAGTTATATGTATAGATTTGAAATTATCGAAATTTAAAATGAAATTTTTTATATTATATAAGATTTTGATGTTATGTCATTGATCGTTGTATTTCAATGGCAAGAAAAAAGGATTCATGATAATAATATATATGTTCAGTTGTTTTCTTTTAAAAAATCCGAGTTTGGTTTAAGCACAATTTAAAAATTCGTCTCGGTATTATTCATCCATCTGTTTTAGTTGGTCCGGTCATCGGCACAATTATAATTTTAAATGATTAATTAGTTCGACCAACTTAACATTATACCCTTTCTTTGTCGGGGATTGATTGTTGTGTCTCTATTTATCGGGAGGAATTGAGAGAGTTAGAAAAACTTATCAAGAAACATGCGGCTCCCTTTTTTTATTGTATTTTTGGCAATGGCGGTTGTGAAGCTCATAACACCCGTTATCATTGTTCATAACTATCGTTGTCTAAGATATCGCATGTCTGCCACCACCAATAGTTGTGGAGGAATCTTGGGCCAAATCGGCATCGAGAGGCCTAGACGTACCAATTGCTCCCAAACGCCGTCCACAACAGCCTAAACCGTAGCTACATCACTCTTAACTGTTCATAATTAGATTGACATTTATAATTATTTTTTGGGTATAAATGTGGACACTTCCTGCAGTCTATGTGATGTTGGGGACGAAAATTCGGTACATCTATTTTTCAATTGCCCGTTCGTCACCAAACTAAGAGCTACCCCCCCCCCCCCGACGACCTACCTATTCAGGAGAATGGGAGGATGAGATTACTTGGATCTCATCCAGTTTCCCTGAATACTCGCCGAAGTCGAGAGCAAAGAAATCTCGTTTGGCGATGTCTAATCAGTCATATATGGAAAGAAAGATGTCGTAGAATTTACACGGGAGTACGGAAGGAAGTGGAGCAAATCTGAAAACAAATTTGCTGGGAAATCTTGGTTATGAGATGCAGCGTAAAGATTAATAGATTTATAGAAGAGTATAGCAAAATGTATAGATAAATATAGTTGAATTCAGAGTAGTACATGTTACTTTAGATCTGTGTTGTTTTCACAAATCAGTCTCGACTGATTGTTAGATGAAGGTGTTTCGATAAAATAAAATTAGATATTTATAAATAAAAAAATTAAATGTCAAAGTGCCAAATAGGAATTGTAGTAAAACAAATGTGTATACTGGTTTTCCCGCCAATACCATCCAAAAATCATGCAAAGTGAAGTCAAAAGGTTACATTTTGAATCTTTTCTTTTTTTCACCAAGTCGTAATATGTACATGTGTTCTCAAAATGAAAAAAGGTATTTTAATCTTCAGTTTAAACGATTTATAACACTCTCAACTATCAATTTCATATCGTATTAATATACCTTAACCATTATTCTCTAAAGCAATAATATGACATATATAATCGTCGTTATAAACGTTACAACATGCATCCACCAACATTTTTTTCTAAATGTCATAAAAACATAAAGCAACATTACTTTAAACGACAAAAATGTGAAATTTGTAGAAATGTTGATAAATATCTATAATGGCATTTATTTGATTTCTAACTAAATTTTAATGTGTCACACAAATGCATGTTTTTGTTGTAGTGAACCCAACTCTCAAACCTAGAATCCCAAAACCTTCATCAACATCAATCGTTGGTCCTCAATCGTGAAACATGGTGAATACAAGACGTCTCTCAAAATACGATTTATCTTATTTTTAGGTTTAGAATTTTTATATTATGTGATTGTTTTTAGTCTACTTTTTTCAAGTATAGCTTGATAATACTTTTAAAATTCTATACAATCCAACGGAATAAATTGAACCATTTTGGATCAACCGTCGCTTGCATGTAAGTATGAGGTAGAATGGCGGTAAAACTCACACATCCCGATAAATAAGAAGAGTACAAATGCAACTCGGACTAAAGCATCCCACGAACCTGCTTGTCGCGTTGGTCCTTATATAGTTCCATTCACCCTTCATGGCCACGGCTACTCCTAAGCAATTGTTTGTAGGAAGGAATGGAACAGGCCCATCATTCCGAGGGGGTTTGGGAAACTCCATTCAAAGCTCGTACTTCAAAGTTGAAACCCCCCACTCTTCTCTTCTGGTAAACAAAGCAGAAAGCAAAAGTAAAAGCATGGCGGAGGGATGGAGGGACAAACAAGATCAACAAATAAAGAATAAAGCAGAAAGAATACACAGACAGACTGACTGACTCTTCCTCTTCCAATTCCAAAACAGATCTTCACTCATTCCCCCCTTATTTTAAAACCCATCACTTCGCATTCCAATTCCCAACCCACAACCTCTCATTCCCCTGCCTCCCGGCCAATCCTCTTCCCCAGAAGTTGAAAGACAATGGCGACGCTTCAGAAGTTCAAACTCCTCGCCACACAATGCGGAGTAGCTCCCAGCCCGACTCGGAGCCCCATGACCAGCCCAGTGGTCCAATTCCCCCGCCGTAAATCAACCCTCCGCATGCTACTCACCAGGAGCTCCGGCCGCCGTTGGAGTAGCAGGGACCACCTCCCTGCACCTGCTCCTCCTCCACAACCGAGACCCGAGGAGCGGAGCAAGCGAGGCACCCTCAAGGACCTCTTCATTTCGTCGCCTGCTGCTACTTTTCAGGAAGAGGAAGATGAACCGGCGGCGGAGGCAGAGCAGAGTTCGAGTTGGATGACTGAGAAATGTCAAGTGTGGAGAATGAAGAAGGAGGTCGGAGGGCCATCGGTGCCGGGATGGATTGGGTTCAGGCACCGGGCCATTTTGCGTAGGTCTTGGCGCCCTGTTCTCGTCGGCATTCCTGAGAATGACCATTCCGGTGACTCTGAAACTGATTAGCTACAAATGCTCTCTTCTTTTGCTTTCACTTCCCCTGTGATATGCATGATGATGGCATCGCAGTAAATAACTACATATCTTTCTGCGTTTTCTTTCTTTCCTTTAGTTATGTATTTCCGGCCATGGCTGGAAACACCGAAATTTCGCCTCGAAATTGATAGTTGTGATCGTTTTCCCTTGTTATCACAAATTGCATATTCCCTTCGTACACAATATTCGGGCCATGTACACAGTTGTACAAAGTTTCCCAAATACTGATCGAATCTATTCCGACTTCAACCAAAACCGGTCCACCAATTAGCGGTAATACGATCAACTTCTACGATATAAAACTACCTAATTTACTTATCCCAGGTCCAAAACTTCATGCATTCAAGAATTTGGATAGCAGGCCACCCTCAAAAGACAGTGAATGTAGCAAGCAAGAGTGGAGTTGTAAAGTGAGGAACTTTCACATGTCATCGTCCAAATCTAGCATTCAAATGACCCATAACCGGTAAAGTGATTAACTTTTTCACTTTAGGACCCCATACCAATTACCAAGTAGCCAACTATAACTTTTCATTCAAGTTACCACATAAGAATACAAACCTACAAGGAAACTTAGATGCCTTCACTTTTCAGAAACAAACTTTTTCTCATTTCAACAATTCACTCCATTATAGCCACTCCAAATGACTCTGAGCTTTCCCTAGAATATTGAATTTTCACAATCAGGAGGAATTAGGATTACAAATACAACAAGATTGTGAATCGCCATACTGCTTCTTTCACTACCTATCTCCATCAGCCCTTCTCCAACCCCCCCCCCTCCTCCTCTCTTCTTTATTTCTCATCTCCTTCTTTGTTGACACACTCCGCTGAATCAAACCCAGTTGCCCTCTCCTTTTATCGAATCCAGAGATGTATTACACGTTTGTGCCTCATTCAACACCTTATCATCATGTCTTCCCGTTGAGGCTATGAATGCTTCCAGACACAAGGCGCTCCAGTACTCGATGTATCATTTCGTAGCTGGTAAACGTAATGACAGCCGACGGAGTAGTCCTCATTAAATTAGTCGCACAACCACGGTAGAATCCCGGTACCCCTTCCTTCAAAAACACCTTCCTAACGCAATCAACAACGCCGTTATACCTAACCTGAGAACCCCTAACCTGCCCCTGCTCCTGCAGCCGCGAACGTATAACCTCGTGGGGATAAGTTGTTATGGAAGCTACAACTTTAGCTACTGACGAAGCAATCGCTACTTCCCCGGGACTTAGCTCATCGACTGTTGTGTTATCTGCATACCATATGACTTGCTAATGTCAGTGCCAGAGCCTGGAAGTGGTCCAGTATGGAACAGAAACTTAGAAAACACATTACCCCTATCTGCCATATAAGACTTGATCTTTTCGTATGCAGGAAACTGAATCGCAACGTGACTTATCCCCACCAAGGAAGGCAGAATACCACTGTTTCAAACCACAAGAAAAAAATAATATAAAAACAGTTTGTTCAAATAATTCTGCAGCTTTATGATGGATTCCAAGTGAGATCACAGCCGCTGTCATAGAAGAACACCCTTCTACTTCAAACTAACCTATATAGCCCCCGCAGACCTTCTTCACGAGTTATTCTTCTTAGAGCGGAGAATATGCTTGTGTATGGAACCACACCCGGTCTCATTCCCTGCGTCTGAAAAGACAGGGAAACATAAGTTTTGATCATTTTTTCGATGAATAAGTTTTGATCTTTTCGTCCAAGTATATGCAGGATGAACACTAATTGTAAGACAAATAGAAAAGGAAATCCCAACAGTCACTACATTATTACTCATCTGACTGCTCATCCACAAACATAAACATAAGGAAATCAGGTATGGCTAAACTTGTACAATCATGGAAGACAAGGGCCTAGAAATAAATGAATGATGGAGAAGAAAAGTTGGATCCTAAGGTACTGAAGCATCTCTGGCCAAAGGAAGGAGGAAATAATTTTGTGCTCTTAAAGCTGAAATTTGATGACACACGGAACAAAATCAGGATTTGAACAGTTAAAGTAAGACTTTTCAGATGGTCAAAAAATTGCGTAGTTCTCGTTCTTCCAGTAGGAAGCAAACTGGATTGCATGGTTCAAACAATACCCTAAACTCAAATTCTTGCATTACAAGAATTTACCCTCGTTCGAATAAAATAAGAAACTATTCCAAGTCCAGAAGAATATAGAACTATGCAATTGTCAGGGTACAGTTATTATGACTTCCTAAAATTTGCAAATAAATGTGGAACCAAACTTCTCCAACAGTGCAAGATGTTCTTCATAATCAAAAAGTAGACTAAAAACTGGAACTTGAGATATACGTATAACTATAACACTTACTTGGAGCCGAGTTTTCACAACCCATAATGGATTTGTACTGATGGCAGTGGCAGCCCCAGCCCCAGCAGCAGCTATCATGTTTCGACCAACACTTAATTGGCTACTACCATCCCCTGTCATAAGGTTTAATAATTAATACACTAGTCAATACAAGAGCCTTCACTAGTCAGTAAAGGGTCAAGACCACGATGAGAAATACAGAAAAGCGGAATGTACCAACCATTTGAAAGAAGCAAGCCTTTCAATTTTTCATACACTGTGAAATATACCTACAAAACAGCAAGAAGAGTGGCCCTTAAGAAAACTGAAATAGCATAGCTTTAATATATTTGCGAATGAGAAAATCACATGTAACACTAACTATTGCATCAACCTTGTAACATCTACCATAAAGTGCATCAACAAAAGACAATTGATGTCTTTGAGAGTAATTTGAAGTACCACCCAATGGTTTTTTCCCTCATGCATGTTTCTTGAACATTTGCCAAAACAGAATCATATTTCATAAAAATCCTATTCCTACAATTTCTATAAGTATCAGCTCATAGATATACATTTTCGGATCAGTTATGGGGCAGACGGAACTTGTGGAAGTCATTAGAGAAGATAATTAGATGATATCTGCTTGCACTTATACTTTGTTGCCCTCATTATACACTAAATTAGCAGTCAGGGGAAATACAATGGTTACCCAGTAACCTTATATGTTTGGTGAGAATCCTCAGCCTAAGAAGAGGTATATTCAGGATTATGATAACAGAAAAAGAAGAGAGTACTCACAGCCCAATTGGGAAGTATGGCTAATATTGTTGGTGAGAGTCCACGATATAAACCCCTAAAACCATCAGTCTTGACTATGTTCTGTAAGATTGCGATAATAGCACTACCTGAGCATAAATGATAAAGACGAGCATAAAGTACAGCCACAAATTTTCCAATTGTAACACATACACAAACAATTGACTTCAAGAAAAAAGGCCCCAAAACGATTCTCCAGAAATCTAATTAAGGGGACCGGGACCGGCATTGCACTGAATGGAAGAGAAAAGGCTATGGAATCTACAATCCAGCTTAGAGATCCAGATTGCAGTCCACTAGTCCACTATACAAAGCAGATATTATCAATCAAACAACTGAAGCAAGAGAACCAAGAGAGAATGAATGGTGCATTCTTATTTGGTTACAGAGAATAATCAAATAAGAATGCATACACAACTACCAACTAAGAATAGTTCAATGAAAATGACAAGAGCCCGGTCGGTCACAGATTAGAAGCATAGGTAGAAGGTGTACAGTGTTTATTGTCCAATTAGCCAAAATTGCATAGATACCTCGGCCACCAGCAGAATGTGCTGATATAGGCAATCCATGGACCTGTAATCTTGTCTTGATAACATCCAATGGGCACACGAATGTCGCTGCAATAGAACCTGCGAAAGTTGTGCCAAAAGAAATCTCATAACCGGAAATGCCTAATCCAAGATCGAAACTTGCCCTTTGCATAAGCGATACAATCAATAGAACAAAAGTCACAAACAAAGAACTACTCATTCATCACGAATTTTCACAAGGATCGGCTTTCGAGAAACAAGAAACTCAAGCATATCAAGCCTTTGAACAAATACACAGATAATTGAGAAATTCAAAAGGCTGATTGAACCAGACCTGCAGCGGCGCCAGCGCCGGCATGGCATACTAATTCTCGGCGGGTCCGATTGTGCCTCGATTCTCCACCTTCAGTCATCCTTAGAGAATAAGCTCTTAAAGAATATCCAAAGATTCCGAATCGCCAGAAGAAACCCGCATGGCAGATCTACTACATCTACTACGTATGAATGCGAATAAAGTCTAGAACTTTAATCCGCTCTCACCCCGCTAAACCCACCCCGCAAGTTTTCCTGGCGGGTGGAGTAGCGGACTCTCTTTAGCTTGTTTGAAGGGTTAGTGAAGACCCCAGATTCTATGGACTTGCTTTGCTTTCAAATTGGGTGTTCTACAGGAACAAAAATTTCTTCTTTAGTGGGCGGCGAATGAGATCCTAAAGAGTAGAGTTGGGGTTTCAAAACACACAAAGAAATCAGATAGGAATTGGTCTCTCTGATGTTATCGGACTTCGATTGGTAGCAAGGAAAGCAAATCATTAATGCCAGCAGGTATCAACCATTAGATTTAATCACTAAAAATTCAACGGTCATGATTTCAGGAGCATCAATGGTATTCCCTCTCTCCAACGCCAACCATTTCGCCGCTGCCCGGCGGACTACTCCGGTCAACTCTTCGCCGTCCACCGTTGTAGCTAGGCCGGTGGATTCTTGGCGTCCATACGCTGACCACCTCGGTCGCTCATCCCGTTACCTCTCTGGCGGTCGTGACTGCTCCTCCGATCAAATCTCCATCGACCGCTCCAGTGATCATCCATTGGCCGCTGACAGCTCCTATTCCTACATAGAAGAATGTGGGTAAGAAACGAGTACACACTATACACATGTACTATACACATGTACATGTACAGTGTATCCATGTACAATGTACACATATAAATTACTACAAGTAAACAAAATATATAGATGTATATAGAAGGCGAGTACAAAAGACGTATACATAAAAAAAATGAGTATACGTATATGCATGTATACATGTGCAAAAGTGTGTATACATATTTAAATTGGACAAGAGTTTGACTTATCAATGTTAGTTAACGAATCAGCCTCGGATAGGTTCGAATCTGACACAAATCAAAATTCTCTTACTCAAATTCGACTAAAACTTAACAAATCAAATTTGAAATAATGTTCGGCGGTTCATAACAACATAATCCTGCAGATTTTATAATAAAACAAATTTATTTTCTTTAAAGATTTCTTTAACCATTTTTTCAATATTTCCTTGCTATGAAAATTTTGAAGATTTTTCATCAAATTTTGTTTGAAGATTTTTCATCAAATTTTTTTTGAAGATTTTATAATTATTTTCTTGAAGACTTCTTAATTATTAATTTCTTGAATAGTTTTAACTATTTTTTTCAAGAGGGATCTGTATTTGATTTAGATGAAGAATCTATTATGGATGAATTTGTGGAAGAAAAAGATTGATATCTACAACTAACTTTTCAGTAAAAAAATTAATTATTGTTTTTTTGTTATGATTATATATATTTTTCATTTTTATTTGACTATCAAGAATCTATTATGGATGAGCTTACAGAAGTAAAAGATCGATGTCTATAACTCACTTTACAGTAAGAAAAATAATTCTTGTTTTTTGTTTGCAATATCTCTTTCCCCGCTTGATTGATGAACGTTGGCCTATCCAAGTCCTCGTGGAGCTTCTCGTTCGTCGTCTGGTAAACCTCGCATCCATCTTTTCCACAAACAATTGCTCGGAACACTCCTCCCGTGCAAACGTCATATCGGCTACTCATATACAATCTGCTGAAGGCCAATTCGACAGCCTTATGAGTCTTCATTTCAGCTCGCACATTCCCTTCGACCACTTTTAGCGCAAAATGGGCTGCTACGATATACCAACGGCAGGGTGCATGCTAAAAAGAAAAAAAGAAAATAGTTGATTTGGAATTGAATCATGCCTTTTAACCATGTATCACATTCATTAATACATGTCAACGGCAAAAATGTTGAAATTTTGAACCTCGAGCAGCTGCCAAAATGTTGAAGGAAATTTTGCAAATTTATAGATAATGAACCCCTATATATAGAGAGAGATTTAGAAAAGGCTAAAAAGCAAATTATGAGAGCTTGGTTGAGTTATTAAACGACTTGAGGAGAGGGATGCAAAACGATTTGGAATTCAACTTTTTAATGAAATGCTTAACGTTATTTACTTATCATTCATTTAAAGTTTAGTTTAGTTACTAGGAGAAAATAATATATAGGGTTGTTTAACTATCACTTTTGGTCTTTCAGTAACTATAGATGTCGTAGACTTCATACCTCCTACTATTTCTGATATTATCAAGAAAAACTATCATTTTTGGTTTTTTCAATAATTATGGATGTCGTAGACTTCATACCTCCTACTATTTCCGAAATTATCAAGAAAAACTAACATATTTGTCAAAAGCTTGGTCGAGAATGTACGGTGGCTGGACTATGATAAAAAGTTTAACAAAGAGATGGGAACCAGTAATTGGCTCGAAAAGCTCAAGCAGACAGTGTGTAACTTTAGCGAGAAAGGTACAAATCATTTTTTCGTTGTATATTCTCATAATTAGAATTACATAAATGGAGAGTCAACTCTAATCTTTAACAGAAAAGGAGAAAAAAGAACAACACCTTGCAATTCTAAAATTGGTCCTGGATTACCAACGTGAAAGGGCAAGGAATGTCGAAGCATCATATTGTAATTTTGCTGCATCTTTTTTAAAATTTTATAGGAATGTAGATGCTCACCATGTTGATGTGGTGAATTACAATTTGGTTGAAAACATTGTAAAGGTAAGTGTTAAATTATTTAATTTTTATCAAATTATAATTTCAAAATGACTTTATCCAAGGATTGGTATTTTTTTATGATAAGAGCCAGACTGAACATCCTACAATTCTTGAAAAATTGTTTTCGCGGTTATCTATCATTTTAAAATTCAAATTGAACATCTTACAAGTCTGAAAAAACACATTAGACATCTTAAATACAAGTCTCTAAAAACATATTAGACATCCTACAAATCTTGAGAAACAGTTTAAATTTAATTCCTTTAGAAACTGGAACAATAAAGCAATGGAAAACATTATTACAGTATGTTTGCGATGACTTTTTAAAAAAAGTTTGTAATCCTACACCAGCCACTCAGTTCTATAAATTAATTGTTTTGGTAACTTCTAAGATAAACATAAGAAAAGGTTTCAACTCTCAACCTAAATCTAATATCTATATATGCATTTTCATTTTCATATATCTTCGACGTTAGTAAAGAAAAATCTCTTATTTACTCTCCTTCCTTTTTATAAGTAATTTTCTATCTCCCCGTTTTAGAATTCAGAATAAAACAATTTCTAACTATAAAGTCAACATAAATCCTCTATTCTTCTTCTCTCTAGCAAATTCATATCAAATCAAATCAACTTCTTCTCTTTCGACAGTAGCCTATAGACCCGATAAAGCTTACACTGAATGGACTTCTTCTTCTTTAGCAGCAAATCAAATCCTACAACATGTCCCACGACTAATGTATAGAAAATCAACGAGATAATTAATAAAGTGTTGATTAATAGTTCCTGATGTGTGAATGGATTGTCAAGATTTCTGGTTTGATTAATAAACAACACTTGATTTCTGATTTGGCAGTGAGCTCAAGTGAGAGTTGAGCCTTGAATTTCAGCTTTTACAAACACAATTGAAAGAATCACACGATCAAGTATGAAACTCATCAGCAAATCAATTTATCGGCACTGAACTTGGAGCCAAGTAAGCTACATTATCGTACAAAAAAGATTCAAGATTTTGGGTGTTTTGCTTTCAAGGTTTCAATAAAATGTTTCAGGTTTTTTAGTGTTTTGCTTAATTGCTCTGACTTTTCAAATTATTTTCTTTGACTCTTGCATTCAAGGTCATTTTAATCTGATTTCTCATACTAATGTAGGCTAAATATTGCATTATCAACCTCTCATTCTCTAAAATTTTTGTGTTAGCTTCAACATGTACGTTGGTCATATTTTGTGGTTGCAGCTAAATGTCTGAGTTGCGTGTGAAATGTGCAACTAATAAGAACCACTCCTATTGATTGATTATTGTTAGAGTTTAGTATAGCAGAGGAGAAAATAAAATAACTGACGGTTAATTTGGATGTACTAATTTGAGGGGAAGAAAACTCATCCAAAAAATTGCTAAACCCTAACAAAACCCCAAGCAAAACCTCCGACCGGATGTGCTATAATGATTTTCATCAAGCTATCTGATGGATTTTGTGATTTTTACGTAATCTTGGTAAATTAGTTAATATCAGTGATGAAGATAGTCGCTAAGAGTTCCGAAGACATTTTTTGAATTCTTTGAACAAAAATTAAGAATGCTAAACTGGCCTCAATGAAGATGATGTTAGTGTTATCATCTTCGATTGAGGTACTTTGGAGAAATTTTTTGTTTATGAGATAGTGGATGATCACATTGTCACTAAGCACAAACTTAAACGTCAAAGAAAAATAATACATCTATTAATTATGTGGGCTAATAATATTTTGTTACTTGTTAGGGTATAAGTATAATTAGGGTACCAAAGCGTTCTTAAGATATATATTTTATGAACCAAAGTAAAAAAGGTCGGGACAACTTCCCTTATTTCTCGTTTATGTAATTTAAAGCAGCATTTTTTCTACATTTTGTTAAACTAAATCTTTCGATTAAGTACAAAATATAATGTTAATAAATATTATATTAAGCTTCCGTTTTGTAAGTCCGCTAAATTCAAATATAACACCTCTACATTACTTACACATAATTTTATCGTTATAAACCAATAGTAAAATCATGATAATCACAACATTGACGAAATTCGAAATCAAAGAGTAAAAAGAATCAAGACTCCCACTTTTATTTTTGAAACAAACTCCCACTAAAAACTTGTCTTTTTAGGGAAAAATCGGAAATTTGTTGAAACAAAAGGATAAAGCGAAGAAATTAATTTGTACGTAAAAGAAATGAAAAGAGTAAAGAAAACAAACATCGCCAAACACAGTGTAGTACTAGCTAGCAGGCAAACAGCAGTGACAGAGATTACTCACAACACAACACAGCAAAGAGCAATAATGGCTGTCTCTATCCCTACTCTAGCTGTCGTCGTCTCTCTTCATCTCATAGCCTTCGTATTCGCCGTCGGCGCTGAACGCCGCCGCAGCACCGTATGTATTTCTCACTCCCCCCTTCTTTTATTTCCCCTACTGGATGCCCTTTTGTAATGCTTCTCTGGGTTTTTTCCCCCGATGCAGGCGACGATTGTGCCAGACAAATACGACGAGTCCACTTTCTGCGTGTACGACACCGACGCTTCCACCGTGTACGGACTGGCCGCGTTTGGGCTGCTGCTGATTAGCCAGACTGTGGTTCACGGCGTCACCAGATGTCTTTGCTTCGGCAAAGGCCTTGTCACTGGAAGCTCCTCTGCTACCTTTGCAATCTTCCTCTTCGTTTTCTCCTGGTATACATACTTTCCTCCCCGTCCTCTCTTTCAGTTGCTTGTGCTCCTTTCTGCTGCTTAATTTCCAGCAATTTTGTTTACCTTGTAATTAAAGCGATTCTTAGGGTTTCTTATAAGTAATTAGGACATAGCCGGAACTTCAGTTGTGTGTATTTTTGTTAGGTAGCGTCTCTTTTCTGAAATGTCAAATTTAGAAAGCTTAGATTCGTTGTCTGGCTGCTGGATTTGCATAAGCTTAAGAACATCATCTCCTGTCCTAATAATTCGAGTTGTTGGGAGAGGTCCGAGATAAGTTTTGTATTATTCATAACACTCCACTCCAAACGAAAGCTCTCGGAAGAGTCCGAGTATTGCACAACTTTGATAAAGTCTTGTACAACGGATTTGGAGGCTATCAAGATTCGAATTCGAGACCTCTTGCTGATACGTTATCAAAATGTGCTCTGCTTCTTGGGTCTGCGGCTAATTAAGAGCTCAGATCTTCATCTTTCGCTGGTTTTACCTATTCTCAAAATTAAAATGGGGAAGAACATGGTATTAATAATGTTCACTTCATCAGTTGCTGCATTATTCATTTCCATTTACATCAAACCTGGATATCTTAGACACTTTCTGACGTGTAATGATTACTCTACCCTCATGAATTACAAAACATTAATAACTTGTTATTCTGGGGAAATGAAGTTCCAAATGGTGTACTAAAAATGTATGTAGGAAGGACTAAGTGAAAGATGTTTCCTTTATAGGCTGTGTTTCCTGGGGGCTGAGGCATGCTTATTAGCTGGGTCGGCTAAGAATGCATACCACACCAAGTATCGGGGATCTTTCGGTGTCAAAGACTTGTCTTGCACTACCCTTCGCAAAGGCGTGTTTGCTGCCGGAGCAGCCTTGACGTTGCTGTCGCTGCTAGGCTCCGTCTTGTATTACTGGGCTCACTCGAGAGCCGATACTGGTGGGTGGGAGAAACATAAGAACGAAGGTATTGGCTTGACTCCTTCTGACTATCCACAACAGCAACAACAACCAGCTGGCGAATTCGGGAAGGTTTAAGAACACAGAAGGATCAAGTGTTGGAGGAATGATGATTCAGGGGTAGTCATATATTTTATACCGTTGTTGTTTTATGTGTTGATAATATATATGATCTGGCATTGTGCTGAATGTACGCGGTCTAATGACTGGGATTTATAACTATGGTCGGGACTTGGGATGTAGGACAAAAGGGCATTCTTCCGTCAAATAGGGATGTTGTGTTTCGCTACTCTTTGTTGAATCGTTTGCTATAAGTTATGACCTTGTTGTCTCTTCGAGTTCAGTTGTTTTGTTCAGACCTTGGTCTCTTAGTGGACTGAATTGTTCATAAGATGGGATTGCCGACAGTTCGCCGACGAGGGTCAGGTGTCAGTACGTATTCAGGTGCGGAATGAAATTTGTGTTGAAGTGTGCTTATGGTGCACTCAGCCCTTGGATGGAGGGGAAATCTAACGGTGGATGGTGGAGGAACAAATTGTTGGAATTAGGGTTGAGAAAGGTCTGGTCACCCACCAAACTTACCTGTCCTAACTCAACTCGCTCAAAAAATAAGTGGGCAGAGTGGGTGGGTTTGAATTATGCTTTAACCAATTCACCATCCAAACATTACCCACATGCTCTCACCGACTGTGATTAAGTGGGTGGGTGTGGTCCTATATGAAATTGTTATGACTTCGAGAGTCAATTCTTTCGGATGTATATGTCAACGGCTTCAAATTATTTTCGCCACTTTCAATTTAACGGTTGGAATTTTATCAAGGGTGTAAATGAAATTAAAAAAAATATTATCTTATTCAAGTTTTTTTCGCTCTCCTCTCTCTACTCTTTTCACGTAAATCGGATATAATAATGACATAACAATAATGTAATAATGATGTAACGTGGATATACCAATTTACATACGAAGTCGACATAATGAGCCTATTAAAAAGACATAATAAAAAACGTATAACAGACTAGGAGTGTATATATTACAGACATAAAAGAGTTGTAAATTGGATATAACAATGATAAATTCAACTACTCGTAAGGTGGACGTAACAACGACATAACAAGCCCGTAAAATGATCGTATTGGCGACATAACATGCTTGTACAATGGCCACACTTGTGTGCTTTTTTACAATTTTATTGTTTTGAAACTACCCATTCAAGTCAATTGATTTGATTCATTTTCCGCCGTTGGATGACAGTTGATTCAACGGCCCACAACCTGTCGAGACCATCTCTCTGATCCGCTCTCGGAACAGTAATCGGGTTGGGTCTTATAAACAATCATCCATCAATTAGTGAGTGAGTTAGTTTTGTCAACCCACCCAATGCTCATTCCTAGTTGAAATGATCAATTCGTGATATAGAAATTGTTAATGAAAGGTGCTGCAAATATGTGAATAACATCAAGTAACATGTGAATGACCTTCTAGCCGCATATGAGGTTAAAGTTCCAATCTTGTAATGGCCACTGTCAAATATATGTCCCCCCTAATTATATAAGAACCCTAATAGCCGCTGCCGAAAAGATAAACCCCTAATAGCCAGAGAGTGTACTCCTCGTCTCGTCCGGCCGTCACTCCGTCTCCCCATCAACAGTCCCCACCAACCGGCAACGGCAGTGACGGCCGTCGACCCGTCCCCTGAATCCTTCCATATTTCCTGCAATTCAAATTCTGGTCTCCGTCGTCCTTCAATCTTTCGGTACGAGAAATACAAAGCTAAGGTTCCACCTGCGACCTTCCACCCTCCAACCAAGGAACCACATTTGGTAAGCTTCGTTCATTGGTTCCTTTAACTATCGATCTAAGTCCGCAGCTTCGAACTTTAGAACCATGCTTTGGAGCTTCATTTTCATTTGTTGGTTTGCTTCGGTTTAATTGAGTTCAGTTCCACAGCTTCGTTCCAGGCTTCCAACGGTTCATTTTAGTTGCTGGTTGCTTCAGTTTAATGAATCAAGTTTAGCTGTTCAGTGTGAACGTCGGGGTTTGAGTACTGGGCAGGATGGTGTGATTCTCATTAAAGGTCTTTTCTTTTCAGGATTTCTCATTCATTTGAAAACCTAAACTTAGCTGATAAAGAGCTGAAAGATCCTTATTGTTGTAACTTTAATATGGCGGCTTCATTATTAAGCTCTGTTACCCTCACATCTAGAAGCCGTGTACCCATTCCTAGTAGCTACAATTCAGCAAGGAAGCGCGGGCATCTTGTCTTCGCCTCTTCTGGGGAATCTAGAAAAGAATTAAGCTATGGATCGAAGGTAATCTAAGGGACACATAACTTGCCAATTGACACTGGATTTTGCTCTATTCATCTCATTGCCATTAATGGGTAGAGAAAGTACTTTGCTCCTGTGGCCTGTCTAAATTCTGCCTGAATTTGAAGTTGATAATTGCTTTGATAGTTAATTGAAACTCAATGGGTTCTCTATGGACGTAGTTAAGTCGAAATAGTGGAAGCTGGACAAAACAGAATCTGAATTTGATTTTGTCATTTGCATCTCTCAGAATTGAGAAATGTTGCTTTGTGATGTTAATTTGATGAATATATCAGCTACTTTCAGATTCAAATATGTTTGTGCAACAAAGAAACTCACTCGAGAATGTCATTGATACATGCGATCTTATGTGGGAGTTAGATATGCTTTCTTAGATGTTATTGTTTCTTAATTTTAAGGCATCATCATATTTCATCATGAAAGAGTTTATCTTTACAGCTTTTGTGTTACTGAAGGCTCATCTCTGCATGGGTTTGTGAGTAATTATCAAATTGTATTTATGAACAGTGTTTCTCTCTTTCTTTCTTTGTTTCAGGTTGAGACTTTGTTAGACAGAATAAAATGGGATGACAAAGGTTTGGCGGTGGCTATAGCACAGAATGTTGACACAGGAGCCATATTAATGCAAGGCTTTGCGAACAGGGATGCTCTAGCTACCACCATTTACTCCCGTAAGGCAACATTTTACAGTCGTTCACGTTCATCGTTATGGACAAAAGGAGAGACATCCAACAACTTCATCAATATTCATGACATATTTCTTGACTGTGACCGTGACTCTGTAAGTATTTTGTGATGTGTTGGTGGGTTTTTAGCTAAATAAGTTGATGTACTCTGAATATTTCGTACAGATAATTTATCTTGGGAAACCAGTTGGTCCTTCATGTCACACAGGCTCTGAAACCTGCTACTACACTTCTGTGTTTGACTCTTTGGAAACTGAACAGGTTCCATCACTTTGTCCTTCCTTCTAGCCGTCCTTGTACTGTTTCATTAAGCAATTGTGTTCTTTCAACTTGGGATATCATATCTTGCAGCCTGAAGTAAATAAGTTGGCGTCAACAAGCTTATACTCATTGGAGTCCACAATCTCCCAGCGGAAAGCTGAATTAGCTGTAGCAGAAAGCGGGAAACCTTCTTGGACTAAAAGATTATTGCTTAGTCATGACCTGTTGTGCACAAAGATCCGGTGCGCTGCTCTTTTCCACACTGTCGTCCATTTCCATCATACATTGCCAAAGCCGTAATGGATACAGTGCATCTGAAAGTCTTAAAAGTTAGTAAGTTATTTGTACCTTGTTTTGTAGGGAGGAAGCCGATGAACTGTGCCAAACACTAGAGAAGAATGAGGATCAAACACGGGCAGCCTCAGAGATGGGAGATGTGCTGTACCATGCCATGGTACTGCTGGCACTCAAGGATGTAAAAATGGAAGACGTCCTCGAAATACTTCGTCACAGATTTAGCCAATCTGGCATTGAAGAAAAAGGAAGTCGCGGCAAGCACTAGAGCTAAGAGGGATAGATGTTGAAGCATGTTCTTCTGAGGATGCTGCAGGGTATTTATCTAGAGCGACCCTTGGTCTGAATGAAGTTGGGGCATGGGTGTGTAAACGTGCTCATTTTAGCACGTGGGTTGGGTTAATGACGATTTAAGATGATGATGATGAGAATTTAAGAAGAAGAAACAGAACAAGAGATTGAGAAAGGGAGACAAAAAACGTTGGGGAGTTGGGGAGAAGAAGAAGAAATAACATTTATAATAATCATAATAATAAGCTAATAATATTATACCTTTGGGCTGTCGAGGTAGAACCCAGAGTGAAACATTTGATTTGGCGTTGCAGGCGTGGAGGCATTGCCACGTGAGACAGACTGGTGAGCAGGGGCCTGCCAATTGCTAACCTTTGCGGTACTTGCAGGCAGCCTGGCGAGACTCTGCAGCATTTTTTTTTCGCTGCACTGTCGCGCAGGATACATGGATAGCTTTTGCGATGCAACCATGCCTTGATACCTTTTGGCCATCTTCAGGGAATTGGCCAGATTGGTTGTCTGCTATTCTCCATGCGGGTGCCTCTTTCCACAAGCAGCAATTCCTCACTTTGATATCAGGTTAATGGTGGGAACGAAACCAACGCGTTTGGAACTCAAAAGCGCAATCTGCAGCGGCCATTGCCCGCCTTAGCTTGGAACGCCTTGAGGAATAGCTCCGTGTTCGGCAATGAAACCTTGGCCCTCATTAGCATCCGCCAGACTTCCCATGTGTCAAGTGCACCTCAGATTCATATAAGTCTAAGATTGCTTCTTCTGGTAAGTACCTTTACAAAGCTCTGAAATGAAAGGATCCACCTTCTTCTGTTAAGAAAATTGATAAAAGAGTGTGGTAATAAACTAATAGGTTCACACTGAAAGAGGAGATGAGTGGTCTACAGTTTGGTTGGAAAGACAAAAGCTTGATTGTTGCTTCTGCATGGAGATGATGTTGAACTTGCTTCTGCATGGAGATGATGTTGAACATTTCCCAGGACTGTACTGTATAGTTTTGTAGAGCAATGTATGCATAATGATTCCACTGTTACAGAACTTGCAGCATTGATAGTATGAATGTTTACATAATTAGACAGCTCATTTTCCCCTCGTCGACTGTCAACTTTACGAAGAAACAAAACTTCCACGTTCTGTGTGCACCTGGAACAGTATCCAACTAATGAAGACGACTGAAATCGCTATTTCCTCAAGCCAATGAAACACAACGGGTAAAGAGTTAGGAATGAATCGGGTTCCTTTTCTATTCCGGGCCGAAAAATATCGGCTTCGGCCTTTGAGCAAAGTTGAAGCCCAACTCTATTTTGATATTTCCATTTCATTTTATAGTTGCAATAGCATTAATTTCGAATTCTTCATCTTATTTTTTAACTATAAGGTCGGAAGTTTAAGCCTTACTTAGTGAAATAAAGTATATTTTACGACCAACTGTTTATCGTACGAACATCCATATTAAAATAATTAATTATTATTACCGATGATAAATAACGACTATATTTCATTTCGACTGTCAAAATAAAAACGACTGTATTTCATTTCATTTAAAATGAAAAAGAAAGAAAAGAGGATTAGAGGAGCAGTTAAAACTTCCACATCGGTGGGTTCGTGAAACCGGAATTCATTGCCGGTCTGTCTGGTTTCCTCGTGTAAGAAAGTCGTCGTTTTGCTAGACATAGACAGCAAAAGCAGAAGCTACCCAGAAGAAGAGAAAGAGAGAGCTACTAGCAGAACGCCCCCAAGTCTTGGCTTCTACCCCCGAGCTGTAAATCGAAGACCAAACCAAGAGATCTATCTCATCAAGTACCGATCGAGAAAAGCTTAGTTGGTTGCAGTAGCGATTTCTGGGTCTACTCTCGACTTCGCGGCCCACTTTGTTTCCAAGGTTAGATCTCTTTTCTGTAGATTTCACCTATGTTGGATGATTCGGTTTGCGATAAACTGAGGTCATTTCTAGGTCTTTTGCTTGTTCTAAGAAGTCAAACTGCTTTCTTTCAGGTTCATCGGATAGTTACGCTGCGATGGTTTCCCGTTTGCGGGAATAGTGAAATTGACTTCTGATTGGTGCTTCTTAACCGGTTTTAGTTTGTGGTTAGGTCTTCTTTCGGAAATCTAGAGCTTTGGCGAGGCTTGATTATGGTTCTTACTCAAGTCTTACCAATTTGATTGTTAGATCCTGTTAAAATATGACTCAAAGACTATAACTTTCACCTGTTGAGATGTTAAAAATTGAGTATGGTTTCACAATCTCACCACATACGTTAATTAGTTTTTTTTGTTTCTTGAAGGGGATATAATCAATTTTGGCTCCCCTTGTTGTTGAGATTCTTAATTTGAAATTCTAAGTGTGGTTGAACTTGAAAGGATCATATTTCGAAACCCTAATAAAAGTCTGACATAGCTGTAATTTTAAGTGCTTTTTTTTAGTGTGTTGTACATGTGAGAACCATTTTAGGAATCTTCTTTACTTGCTATGTGCTTTTCCCCTTATCCACCTTCCTTTCTCCTCTCTTTTGATGATTAAGCATCACTTCGGGAATCTCAAAAACCATTTCTTAAAAATGTCTTGCAGGTTGTACTACTACATCTCTTTGTGCATGATCATCGAGCAAGCTAAGGCTTTAAGGAGGGGCGAGTTGGAAGTATCGGACTATGTCGTTCCGTAGCATAGTTCGTGACGTCAGAGATGGGTTTGGGAGCTTGTCCCGACGGGGTTTTGACGTGAGGCTTCCGGTTCATCATAGAGGGAAGTCTCATGGCTCTATTACTGACTCACAGGACCAGCTGGTGGTTATCCAGAGCAGTTGTTGGGCTAGCCTTCCTCCTGAGTTACTGCGTGACGTAATCAAGAGATTGGAGGCTAGTGAAGGCACTTGGCCTGCTCGTAAACATGTTGTTGCTTGCGCTGCAGTTTGCAAAGCGTGGAGAGAAATGTGTAAAGAAATTGTTAGAAGTGCTGAGGTCTCCGGGAAGATTACTTTCCCAATTTCCCTGAAACAGGTGAGATGATGCTTCAGATATTTGTGGAGCAAGAATTCAGTTAGAGGACATACTTAGAGCAGAGGAGTTATTATTGAAACATTTTCTGTTCTGTTTGTTTATTGCAGCCTGGTCATCGGGATGGACTCATCCAATGCTTCATTAAGAGAGACAAATCCAAGTTAACTTACCATCTTTTCCTTTGCCTTAGCCCTGGTAAGCATTTCTTTCTCTTTGCTTGCATTTTTTTGATAGGAGAATTATGTAGCTCCTTGAGTTTGTTTATCTATGATCACCTGTATTCCTGGACCTGTGTGACTCCCTAAATCTTCTTGTCACCTGTATTCTGCAATCTGCAATATTTCGGTATTGTACCATTTTCAAATTGAACATTTTTTGTTGAAGGGATGCAGCTGAAAGTAGAAAAGAAACTACATTTCCGAATGAGGGTGATAGAACCTTGCTACCTTCGTTTTGAGCTGATTTAAAAACTGCTTTCCCCAACATGCGGACCAGATTATGGTCGAACAATGGTAGTCAATGAAGCGTATATGGCTGCAGGAATATATGATCTGATGCATTAGATTAAGTCTCTTTTTTCACTTGAACTACTTCCAACTTTTTCTCTGAGCATTTCGTTTGCTCACTTGCTAAAATGGTTAATTTATGCTGTGAGTTACCAAGTTTTGTTGTGGCTATGTTCAACTGTCCCTCACCTTTCAGTTCTTTTGCGAAATTCTTAGTCTCATTCCATGTCTTACATTCTTTGCTGGTCTGCATTTGCAGCTTTGCTTGTTGAAAACGGGAAGTTTCTTCTCTCTGCTAAAAGGACTCGCAGAACTACTTACACCGAGTGTATAATCTCCATGGACGCTGACAACATATCAAGATCAAGTGGTGCATATATGGGAAAACTGAGGTAAGAATCGTCTCGATGTATGGAGAATCTATATTCTATATTGATTATATTTATACCTTGTAAGACAAGTTTCTATATTTAAACATTTCTATTTATTTCTCCCCAGATCAAATTTCTTAGGGACCAGATTCATAATCTACGACACTCAGCCACCCTACAACAATGCCCATCTCCCCCCACCTGGTCGAAGCCGGAGATTCTACTCCAAGAAAGTTTCACCAAAGGTCCCAACCGGCAGCTACAACATTGCTCAAATTTCATACGAGCTAAACGTGCTGGGGACAAGGGGTCCCCGAAAAATGCAGTGTACAATGCAATCAATCCCAACCTCATCCCTTCAACCCGGCGGTTCAGTCCCATGCCAACAAGAGATCCTGCCGAACTGCATCGATGAATCGTTCAGAAGCATGTCCTTGTCGAGATCAATCGGCAGCTCGAGCGAGTTCAGCAGCTCCCGATTCTTCGACGTTGGTAGACGCCTAGAACGAGGAGGGGACGGAGAAGAGGAATCTAAAGATCGGCCGCTGATTCTCCGTAATAAAGCGCCCAGGTGGCATGAGCAGCTGCAATGCTGGTGTCTCAACTTCCGCGGCAGAGTTACAGTAGCCTCTGTCAAAAACTTCCAACTGATAGCTGCAAATCCCCCTACTGCTACCGGTTGCGGACAACCACCCTCTCAGCCGCCGCCAGCTCAGTCGGACCATGATAAGGTGATACTGCAGTTTGGGAAGGTGGGGAAAGATATGTTCACCATGGATTACCGGTACCCTCTGTCTGCATTCCAAGCTTTTGCGATATGCTTGAGCAGTTTTGACACCAAGTTGGCTTGTGAATAGGAAGTGTCGAAACAGAGTGAAAGTATCAGTTGGGGATGACTATTGCAGGTGGCTACGAGTGTATTTATCTTAAAGTTGTAGGAAGCAAATTCATGCAAGTTCAGTCAAAACAAGGGGGATAAGCTTTCCTGTCCCACTCTATATTCTTCCATCTTTTTCCAGTTGGGTTGGAATTGTTGTTCTTATCTGATTACTCTACCTGACCGATTAATTTACATTGAAATGCTGTCTTGTACCTTTTTGCATTGAACCCGCTCCATTGCTGTCTCCATCGTAAACCATGAAAAAACTCTATTTCCCAGCTACATTGTTTTAGGTTGCAACTTTACTCCAGTCCACGATCTTATCGTGCTCCATCTAGATATGAAATGTTGCCCGGTCATATTCATAGTCGAATTGCTTTTACTTGTCCCGTCCGGAAGCAACGAATCGAAAAAATCAATTTTACTTCTCAGTAGAATACCCACCGCTTGGCCCGCCTGGCTGCCGAATGAATAACTAGAACTAGAAATAAAAAGAATAGTAGTTGGATTCATATCATTCACAATAAATGTAATTCAAAGAAACTTCTGCTAACTTCCAGGAAACATTCCATTCCAGTGATTTCCCCTGTTCATTCCCAGCTGATTGCTGAACCAGGGCGTCCTTCCTTCCACAAATCCGTGAAAAAATCTCATTACCAAGGTCCAAGCAGGAGTCTTTGGTTTCTATTGTATGAAAATGGCTACGAAATCGACCTTCCATTCCGACATACGCGCCGCTCTAGCTGTCGCCAATTCCCTGTTCGTCAATCCCGATCACCATCATCATCGTCGTCTCTCCTCTCCCCGCCGCTTGTCTTTTTCTCATCCACAGCTCCCTCCATCTTCTTACGTCGCCGCTTATTCACGGCCGCCTTCGCCATCCTCCTCCTCGTCGCTGTTCAGTATTAGAGCTTTCTCTACCGGAACCCCTGAACCAGCTGTCAAACTTCCTCAGAAGCCCTCGATTTGCAGCGCTGATGAGCTTCACTACGTCCCTGTCCCCAATTCCGATTGGCGCCTTGCTCTCTGGCGCTACCACCCTTCCCCTCAGGTTACTTTAACCCAACGTCCTCATTTCTCTGTCACCTTTCTCGATTATTCCATCCGGAATTGTGTTTTCATTCTTTCCTGTTTTTGTTGTTTTGCCATTTTGTAGGCTCCTCCAAGGAATCATCCACTGCTACTGTTGTCTGGAGTTGGGACCAATGCCATTGGTTATGACCTTTCTCCTGGGGTACACCTCTACTTCCCCATTTCGTGGTCCTCTCATTTATTCCCGCCTGTCTTTGTCTGATGTTTAGAATGAAGTTTTGGGTGTTATGAATATGCATGCTTTTTGATTGGGGCTGTGTGATTCAACAATAGGTGAGAACGTATAGCATCCACAACAGATTGACAGACTTATGTTTGGCCATGCTATGCTATTGGATGGCCTCTGGAAGGCTAAAGTTTGTTACTTTGTTAGCTGGTCTGGTTATGATGGGAAATTTACATTTCCCAAGAGCTGAACTATATATTTTCTATCCAAAATCTACTTTTTGACACTTGGGAGTTATCAGCGCAATACTTTCTGATTGGGATCAGGGATTAAGGACCTGATTTCTGCATCTTTGATCTACTTTAAAGTTTTGTCGTCCAACTTCATAGCCTGTCTCAGTATCTTATATGGGCGTCTCATATGTTTTGCAGTCATCATTTGCGAGATACATGTCTGGCCAAGGCTTTGACACATGGATTCTTGAAGTTCGAGGGGCCGGACTAAGTGTGTGGGAATCAGATTCCAAAAAAGTTGGGCAGTCTGCTTATGCAGCTGCTGAGCAGATGGAATCAGCTGCTAAGAGTGCGACTAATGGAGCTGTGTCTGGAAATCAGAAAACAGAAAGTTCTCAAAACATGTCTACGGAAACTGAGGTTTCATCGGTCCCAGAGGATCCAACTGGACTAGCAACTGTGTGGGATGAATCGAAGTTGGTGTCAAATTTGACAGATACGTTCATGCGTTTGTCTGAAAGTCTCTCTGGTTTTCTTGGTGAAGGTCAATCCATGATTATGTCTGCGAAATTATTTGACCAGATATCTACACTTTTAGAAGATACCCAGTTATCCGAGCGTCTTAATGAGTTAAGGGAGAAGCTTCTGAGCTTGCTGGAGACGAGGCAAACTTCTGGTGTTACCAGTCAGATCAGAGATCTAAGTCAAAAGCTTGTAAATATTGTTGAGGAGGGGCAACGGTCTGTCTCCCCCCAGTTGTTTGATTTGCAAGAGCGTCTTGCATCAACTATAGAAGATTTTCAGAAACAACTTGACTTGATTGTGAAGTATGACTGGGACTTTGACCATTACCTCGAGGAGGATGTTCCTACTGCGGTGAGGTGACATTTTATCTTACTGAAGTGCGGTGTATTTCATATGCTATAGGCGTGTGCTTACCCTCACATACCTCTTATTTTAATTACTGCAGATGCAATATATAACAACACAATGCAAACCAAAGGATGGAAAGTTGCTTGCCATTGGACATTCCATGGGAGGCATCTTACTGTATGCAAGATTATCACGTTGTGGTAAGATGCATCTATTTGCATCAATCAAACAAGTGCCTCCCTTTTAGTGGATTTATAAAACATTCTCTTCTCATTAAGTGTATAAATGAAATTTCCTTAGTTGACGAGAACTTGGCCCCTGACAGCGGTGCTCTATTTATTGGGTTAGACTTTGGTTCTTATGATACTTCTACCTAATTTATTAATGTCTTATTCCTTTGTGACTAACTGACTATGAAAGTTGATCTTTTGATTGCTTGTAAGAAATTTTAAAGTAGTTAGAAGACTATTCTTTTGAGGAAATGAAGCGTGTGTTGGTTAATTTACATGCCATGTACGTACATTTATCTAATCACTGTTGAGTAAGACTTTGTTCTACCTACTCATTTGTGCTGTGATAACTTCCTTGCAGGAGGAGACTCTGGTTTTGCTGCCATTGTTACTCTGGCTTCGTCAATTGACTACACTTCTTCAAATTCAAGGCTCAAATTACTTCTACCTCTGGTAGGTGGAAACATAATACGATTTTTTTCTATCAGGACTTATTGATGCATCTTTAAAAGAAGGTTTACTTTCAAGAGAATTCTGCTTACATACACTTCTGGTTGCAGGCTGATCCTGCTCAGGCTCTGAACGTACCTGTCATTCCTTTGGGAGCATTGCTGGCAGCAGCATATCCTCTTTCATCTCGTCCTCCATATGTGTTATCTTGGCTCAATCAGTTCATATCAGCACAGGATATGATGCGCCCAGAGCTGCTAGAAAAGCTTGTTTTGAATAACTTTTGTGAGTATAAACACATTTCTTTCATCTTCAGAAATGAGTTCCAGTGGTTTAGTGGTTCTTCTTTCATTTACAGTCATCTTTTATCTCTCAGTTATGTTTCTGATGAACAACATTGCCGTGATTGGTCGAACAGGTACCATACCAGCCAAACTTCTATTGCAGCTCACAACAGCTTTTCGAGAGGGTGGATTGCGAGACAGGAGTGGCAAAATTTTGTACAAGGACAATTTACGTAATTGCAATATTCCTGTCTTAGCTTTAGCTGGAGATGAAGACATAATTTGCCCGCCAGAGGCTGTTGAAGGTTCTTTTCTTTCCCTTTTTTGTTTCAAGTCTTATGTTATGAGTGCCTATTGCTCAAAGTGCTTCTGATAAGCAGAAACTGTCAAGGTTCTCCCCAAACATTTGGTCACCTACAAACTTTTCGGAGAATCAGGAGGTCCGCACTATGCGCATTACGATTTGGTCGGAGGACACATGGTATGCCCTTGATTTTTCGCCCATGGTATGCACATGGTACGCTTATTTTCCGATCTTGATTGTTCGGCCTCTGTTTCTGTTTGTGCAAAATTTCAGGCAGTGGAGCAAGTTTATCCTGCAATAGTCGACTTTCTTAGCCAGCATGACTCGGTGTGATCCAGCAAACAGCCTTTGTGCCTGGAACTCATCAAGAACATAAAGAATGTTTTTTTCTGCAACTTAGTACCGATTAAATGTACAGCACCGCTCACTGAAGAAACTTGAATTTTTCAAGACAAGTCATTCACAGAAGAAAGTTAGTGGAGATGCAATCAGACACATGAAAGGGGGAAGCACAGAGTCAAAAGTTTGCGAACTATTCTCATGTTCATGGTAAAATCAGATCACATCAAGTCCTGTTTTGCTTAAGAACTATTTATTGCATGGAGATTAACACTGCATTGTCCAGTTGTATTCAAGCTATGTTAGTAAAAATCGTTGTAGATAATAGAAAATCTGACTCTTTGTGGGGCTGGCTTCATTCATGAGCACATTAAAAGCTGAAACAATAATTGATTGAACCGATTAGGAAAAAGCAGTATATTTATATATAGTTGAAATGATGATTGCAGTAGCAGAAATTAGCAAGCATGCCATCTGTATTTGGAGTGAGTAATGATCACCAATATTACTTTACACCTCAACAAGTCAGAGAATAATATGGCAAAAATCTGTTCAACTGTAATCTGGAAATCCTATCTTAATAACGTGCTTGCTTACCATTCAAAATCCAAACGCAACGGTACAATCCACCAGCAATTGCGCCACGTGATTTGCATTTCTTATTATCTTCTTAACCCAAAGAATTGTCTTCTTTAGATTTCAGTTTCACACCAAAAAGTAAGGCAACTTGTCTCTACTCTATCCTCTCTTCCTTCCTTCAACAAGGAATATCTTGGGTTGATTACTCTTTCGGTCACTGAGCTTTGAGTTCTTAATCAGCAAGTAGCTGATCTTCGAACAATGCCCATGGCGGAGTTTTGAGGAAGAATAAGCTAGTGGTGACTTCTGAGTTCATTTTGGAAGGGTTAACATGGTGAAACTTGAATTTTTAACCATTTTCAACATGTATGTAAAATATTATTCAATTTGAAAATTGTCAATTTTCATATGAAAATTGTCAATTTTCGTGTGTTATAGTCCATGGAAATTGACAATTTTAACATGAAAATTGAAAATTTTTAAATCGACTAATATTTTACTTACATGTTAAAAATGGTTAAAAAATTAAATTTCTCTATGTTAACCTTGTAACTAATGACCAAATGAAGTAAAAAATCATTTTTTTGGTGTTATATTAGTGTTGAAATTTTTCAAAATTGGCTTATTTTCTACGTGCATGTGGTGGTTTACTTAACCCGTGACCGACAACCTGAAACCCGATTAACCCATAATTCGACTAACCTTTGATCCCCCCAACTTACCCGTTGGACCCGACTAAATGACCAAAGCTCAGTGATCGAAAAAACAATCAACCCGCATATGATATTACATGCGAAAAACTAAGCAGATATATACTGTCCTTTTTCAAATGGTCCATTTAGGAATGCCATACACTACAATTAGTGGCTTACCTAAGAGAAAATTTTCCAGGCAGTGGTCTCAATCTTCCAACTGTCAGGATCACTGGGAATTAACTGGTTATCTTTGACTTGTAGGTAGGTAAGTTTAACAACATTACTTGACGTAATTGCAACTAAATTCCACATCTTCAGATTTTTTAAACGTACAAATCATAACTTGGAATTCAAAAATGTCAAACAACAATCTTGGACTGTATGACCTTCTGGTTTCCCATTGTCAGATTTAAGAAAATATTAGGACTGCAAGTTGAGATAGATTTACAAAACAAACAACCCCTTTACAAGCAGCCAAAACCTTTCAACTTGAATAATCAGCTCTTGACCTGTCATTGCATTTGCTCCTCTTAATAACAGGTTATAAAAGCAGGTGAAGTTACCTTTTAACACTAGCTCGCCTCTTACAGAAGTCCAACACATGAACAAAGTGGAAAATTATCATCAAATCCAAGTGACATTAGGAAAAAGACAGTTTCATTCCTCACTACATAAACGAATTTTGTTAGAAGCTGAAAGCATACCATCTTCGATTCTCTTCCAGCAGGCTTTTTTCCATTCAGAGCAATCTGTTCAAAGCATCCAAGACATACCTCATGGCAGGTCTCCTTTCAGGGCTCGCATTAACACACGCGATCGCTACCTTCAGCACAGCGATCATCTCTTCCTCTTCCTTCTCCAGATCGGGTGCCAAAAATGGATCCAAAACATCCACCAGCGGCTTCTCCTCTTCGATGCACAGCTGAATCCAGTGAACGACATCAATGTCTGAGGTACCCATGTGAACAAGTGGAGATCTTCCCGTTAGCATTTCGAGCAGGATCACCCCGTACGAGTACACATCCCATTTCTGCGACGGTTTCACAACTTTCATGGCTTCTGGAGCCTGGTAATATGATCCCATCGTGGCAGTTGACGAAACTGTTGCAACATCTAAGCTGCTGGGTGCGCTCTCCGGCTTATCTTGTGACCTCTCGACTGGAATTCGAGTGGAATTCGATGTTAGGGGTGATCCTCCTCCGGCGATATTAGCAAGCCGGCCAAGACCAAAGTCAGAAATCTGGGGGTCCATGTTCTGTCCTAGAAGTACATTGTTGGGTTTGAGGTCTCCATGGACATACTTTTTTGGACTGAACTCATGGAGATAGACCAAGCCTTTTGCAATTCCTTGCATGATACTCAACCGAACTCGCCATGGTAACGGAGTGAACGACACCATACCGGGCTTCCCTGTGACATAATAAGACACAGATGAAAACTGGGAAGCACATGAAAGGGAAATTTCAATACTTTGAAAGCAAAGATGAAAACTTAAAGACATACCATGAAATTTCAGTACTTGAAAGCAAAGATGAAAGCTTTAATGCATACCATGAAATTTCAGTACTTGAAAGCAAAGATGAAAGCTTTAAGACATACCATGAATGGCAGTGGCAAGGCTTCCATTCGGGACGTAGTCATATATCAGCAGCTTCTCATCCACAGACCAATAATAGGCTCGGAGAGTGACAACGTTAGGATGCCTTAGCCTACCAATCGCTTCTACTTCTGTCTGGAATTCCTTAAACCTCTGAGAGCCACCTTCCCCAAGTCTCCTCACTGCCAAAGTAAGCCCATCTTCAAGTACCACTTTGTACACAATCCCAATCCCACTCTTCCCCAAGACAAAAGCCGACGCTTTGAGGAGCTCGTCCAAGTCGAATGCCACCTGTCCATCTAGCGCCACGAGATCGTACTGCTCGACATTCTCAGATGGAGTTTCAGATTCATCCTTCCGTCGAAAGCACAGACAGTGCTTCTTGACTTTGCATCTCTTCTCGAAACCATCCTTATCTCCACGACAATGACAAACTCTCGAGTAACAATACGAAAACACCAACCCAACAAGGCAAATCCCCACCACATCACTCACAATTATAGCAATCACAGCACCCTTACTCAAGCCACCTCTTTTCCCATTGCTTCCATCTCGAGGAGCGCCGTGCCCAGGTAAATACGGGATCGATGATGAAGGTGAACCACCAGCAATTGAAGCAGCATCCGAGGGGGAACAAGGGGTTTTCAAAGGAGGTCCACAGAGGCCAGGATTCCCAATGAATGCTGTTGGCCCTCTGTTCATTAGAGCACCATTTTGAGGTATAGGGCCGCTCAAGTTGTTGTAAGTCAAATCAATGTAAACCTTCTCAGGCAGACTACCAAGGCTAGCTGGGATAGAACCACTGAAGAAATTATGTGACAAGTCCACAGTTCCTTGCAAGCTAGACAAGTTCCCCATATCACTTGGAATCAAGCCATCAAATTTGTTCAACGAAAGGTCAAGCTTTTCAAGAGCAACCAAACCGGACCCAAACCCACTAGGCAAAGAACCGGTGAAATTATTGCGGCTAAGCTCAAGGGTTTTGAGTCTTGTGCACTCCACAATTGATGTTGGTAGTGAGCCATTAAAGAAATTCTGCGACAAATCGAGTGACTGGAGGTATTTAAGCTTACCAATCTCATCTGGAAGAGATCCAGAGAAAGAATTCCCATAAAGGACCAAGCTTTGTAACCCTTGAGCTTGAAGGAAAAGTGTGGCAGGCAAAGTACCGAACAAGTTGTTGTTCCTTAAATTGACATGCCTGAGGTCAGGTAGAGACCCTAAGGCGGCTGGAGGGAGAAAGCCGTAAAGCTTCTTCTTTGGGATGCTTAAAGAGACAACTTTGAGGTCTTTGCATGTGACCCCATTCCAGGAGCAAGGATTGTCCTGAGTGGTGTCCCAGTTGCTTAGAGACCCTTCTGGGTCTTGAGATATGGACTGCTTGAAGGCTAAAAGCGCATTACCTTCTTCGTTCAATGAAGAAGAACAATGGGAATTGCAGAGGAGAAGAAGAACCAGCAAAATCAAAGCGGACATGACTGAAAGAAGAAAAACTCAGAGAGGGATTTTGCTTTTTACTTTACCTTTGAGAAATCCAGAAGAGGAAGGGTAAGAGCAGTACTGTAAGATGAGTGATTGAGTGTGAAAGTTTAGAGCTTGTGGGAAGAAAAAAACAAAAAAAAAAAAGAAATGCAGAGAAAAGGTATTGAAGAAAGGGAAAGGGCGAAAGGCGATGTCGTCCAGTTGGTAAGCTGGAGCCTAGGGAAGATGGATATTTTTGTTTAATCTCTGCGTGACAGAAGGAGAAAAAAAGAACCGGTTTTGTTGTGAGTTTCTGTTTCCCACTCGGTTTCCATTTTTTAACCGTGAATTACCATATTGGTTGGTTCAATCACTTCAAATCATAAACTGGTTTAATCATTTTAGCACTAGTATTATGATTATGCTGGCTGGTACTTAGTATTTTAACCGAAGACATTAGACATCAGTAGTAAACAGATGTAAAGAAAGAAAGATTCTTTTTTATTTTTCATAGGTTGGTCACACTGTAGCCCGTAGGTCACTGAAGTCTGGCCAAATGACTTGGTGGTCACTAAACTTCCAAATTTATCCCTCTAGTAACTGAACTATGATGGAATAACCAGACCTCGTAGTCACTTCCTTGTACGGCCTATGTATGAATCTACGTGGAGTTGCCAGCTCGAGTGTCGGGTCATTTCGCAAACACACCACAACTTGAATCTACTCAAAACCAATCTCACTCTCTTTCTCTCTGAATCTGACTCTATAATCAAGCTTCCCACATTACAGTTTTTTCATTGTGCTTTTCTCATATTCGTCGTCTTATCAACTATGGAGGATTAGATGGATGAATAGTTGGTAAGTTTTGATTCAAAGCTTGTTAATGATTCACTGGTAATAAGGTTTTGGCATTTGAAACGACACGGGAAAGGGCGCTATTTTTTAACTCCGGCGTTCAAGTTAGTGATCAAGTTATAATGTAAGTGTAGGGATTGAGAGGAAATGTAGAGAGAAAAGGTAGAGAAATGTGCACCAATGTAGCAACATGAATAAGGTGAGAGAGTTTAGTTTCATTTGTGGAAAAAAGTTCGGTGGTCATAGGCTTGCACCATGAATAAGGTGATGAAGAGTTTTAGGCTTCGAGTTATGTTTATGAGGCGTGATTAGATTCGAACCCAATACTATAGGGTGCCTGAAAACAATTTTTACCAACTGAGCTAACCACAGTAATAGCTTTAACAAAATGTGCCAGCGAATGCGAAAGCTTACACAGAAGTGACATCAAATGAGATAAGTGACATGAACACCAAAGAAAAATATCTGAAAAATGGACCTCTATCTCCTACTAATGGGGATTATCTGTCGCAGTTTTCTTTCTATTTACGAAGGACTTTCCATCTACTTCACGCTTAAGTTACTTCCGTCACTGGCGAATTCGGATTCCAGGGTCACTGGCGAATTCGGATTCCAGGGATATCTTTCAATCCCATTTTCAGAGCCGTTTTCCTGAAGATAGACGGAGGTTTGTTCAGACCAATCGATTCACAGAACCTATTGGCCAGCTCAACAAGGGTGGTTTTGTCCCTCCCGATTTCCCTAATCGAGTTGTAATATCCCAGCCATGCATGATAAGCTGCCTCTTTGATGCTCGTATCGACTTTTGCTATCGAACTCTCCATCTGCAAAAAAAATATAACCAGATTACTTCATGCGTTGCTTACCGAGACCCTAATATGTTCGTTGGTCAACCTGCATGTTTAGTAGAGGAAAAAAAACTGGACCTTAAGTTTAGCTTCTGGATCTATATCAGGCGAGGGAACTTTCTCCAGAGGCAACTCCTTCAATTCCTCGACGAAATATTCTTCCCATGGAGCCACCAATAAGATCCCCTCCCCATCTTTGCCTTCCCTTCCCGTTCTTCCAAGACGATGAATGTACTGTTCGCGGTCCGAAGGAATACCCATCTGCTCGTGTTGAATATTTAACAGATCATGTAACGAAATCCAGAGTGAAGAACTATTTTACAAAAACGACAGAATATATGAATACCTGAATGACTAAAGTGACGTCAGGATAATTCATTCCCCGAGCTGATACATCAGATGTTACGAGAATCAACCGTCTCGATTCTTTGAATTCATCAGAGACACGAGTACGATATAGTTGAGGCTTTCTAGAATGTATCTCCCTCACGTTCAATTTCATCTCGCGAAGAATTTGGTACATCAGGGATGTCACCATCCCAGTTGTACAGAAAACAATGACCTGACGAAAGCCAAGATAAGGTTCTAACCTTGCAAGATAACAGAGAAAATAGAGCAAATGCGAGGTGTATTTACCTTGTAATCAGGTATTGCCATTATATGTTCTTTCAAGAGATGATATACAGTTAGGAAATGGAGCTCATGTGAAACCACAAGGAAAGACTGCCTAACCTGCGTCCACCGTGTAGAATACATAAATCAGTTTTTGCGTCATTAATGAATAAATATGGCATATGAACAAACTAGTTAAATTCGCAAACTACTAAAAGATGATACCTTAACAGGAGTTTCTATACTACCCAGACCAACTGTATCAATGAAATCGTGGTCTCTGTTCAATACAAGCTGAGAAATTCGGCGGACCTGCACAAACGAAATTGTAAGTTCTGTGGTGAAAGAATTGGATACCACAGTATGCACAGTTTCCGGGAAATACACCATTAGTTCAAATATCCATTATCCAGTTGAACATCCTCACCGCATTACAAAGAGCCTCATTAAAGTAGTTACATACTTGCATGTTTTAATCGTCGATACGAAAAGTGGACATAAGATCCTTTTAATGTCTTTGTACAATTATTGTGTTCTATTAGAGGTTTTCAATGATACTAATAATACTCCAACAGATGTACTCATGAAGATCTAAGTTTTAACTACATTGAATTATTTGATCCTTCAAGTACCATCATTTCATTAATCAAAAAACGTACCATCATTTCACAACTTAAGAAGGGAGAAAAGAATCCATAATTTGGAATAGTTGCAATATCAAGCAAGTAATCTCAGCTAACCTCCTTTGGAATAGTTGCGGAGAACATTAAGGATTGCCTCTGACGAGGCAAACAATCCGCAATTTTCTCCACATCTTTACGGAATCCGAGGTCTAGCAAATGATCGGCTTCATCAAGTATTAGCATCTTCAAACGCATCAAATGCACAGACAAACCACCTTTATTCTCGATATGATCCAGCAGCCTACCAGGAGTTGCAACGATTATCTGCAAACAGAAAGGATCGAAGTTCTTTTACCAACTAACATTTTTACTCATCCGGTTAGAACTTAAAAGCGGCTATTGCAAAGAGACAGACCTGACATGGATCTAACTCCAGACGTCTCTGATCATCCTTGAAACGAGTACCTCCAACCAGCGACTGGACACCAATTCCATCATGGAACCTCAACAAAGCATTTGCTTCCGCAGTTATCTGACTTGCTAGCTCCCGAGTAGGACAGAGTATGAGCACATGTATTAGACGCACCCTTTGATTTACTCCACTACTTGCTGCTTTCAGAACTGCTTCAATTGCAGGAAGCTGTTCATTTTTAGCATTACCAAAGGATAAAGAGAAACCCGAAAGCTCAAATTGTTTCACACAAAACAAATAACCTAAGACTAGGATAGTACCAAATAAGCCGCAGTCTTTCCAGTGCCAGTTTTGGCCTTAATCATAGCATCTTTGCCTGCTCCAAAGGGGAAACCAGTTATCTTGAATTGCATCTTATTAAAAACTTCAAAATTCAGGTCAGTGATCGTTCAACTACAAGCAACCAGTAGAAATAGAATGCAGATCATACCATCACGGTAAGCAGATAAAGTAGCTTCCTGCACCCTGGTCATTTGAACATAGCCAGCTGCTGTCATTGCCTTGGCTGTCAATGGAGATATACCACACTCATCGAATCTACAAAAGGCAGCCAGCCACATACTAAGCACTAACCCACCAACATGTTACTATGATCAAGGACAGTGAAACACTAACCTTTTTTCACTAAGAAAGGAATCTTCATTGCCTCTATAACTCTTCTCTTCATCCTCAACCAGCTTATTCTGACCAATCTCATGCCTAATCAACTCCACATCATTTGGAAATTCAAGCGCCTCCATGACCTTCTTCAATGGGACTCGCTTCCTGATTTTGACATCATAGTTAGCTAAAGCAGCCAAGCTACCTATCTCTTTTGCACGTCTCTTTCCACCCACAGACGCCCCAACCTCTGAACCAGACTCCCAGTACTCATCCTCGTCACTTGAAGAACTGTCATTTCTTTTATATCTTAGTCGTCTCTGAGCAGACGGCTTGCCCAAATTACTTGGACTCGGAACCCCTGAACTTCTCAGTGTAGAGAAGTCCCTCCTGGAGCCAACGAGTGAAACCAATAGACCTTGTTTAAGATTCGACCGTTCGTTTAGCATGCGTGGCCTTGCCTCAGCAGCCTGCAGAGGCTCGCCATCGTCAATCGACAAATCTGCAGCTCTATTCATGACACGAAATCTTTGACATCCACCACGAACAAGGCCAGCACGAAGGAGGTCGGACATTCTAATTCTAGCGAACTCCATTTCACTGATGTGAGAAAGAAGCGATTACAAACGAGGGAAGTAAGAAATGTCTCGCTTGGATTAGCACCCAATACTGTTCCAACAAAGTAAGCAAACAGCTGCACAGTTTGCTTGATGAACTAGCTTAGCGAAACAACTAGTACTTCGTGGGTGAACCAAAAAAAAAGAATCGTACTCAATTTTTTAGAAGCTCTGGCGGCGACGGTGGTGACTACTGCAACGCTTACGGTGAGAGACGTTGTTCTCAGTTCTCAACGGCGGCGAAGGAGATAGGTAACTAACTAAAACCTCCAGGAATTAGGAAACCCTTTTACTAGTAGTCTTCACGCTCGGCCAGAATTTTGGGCGAAAAGTTGTAAGGAACGATAGTTAGAAGGGCTTGTTTGTAATTAGACATCTTTTATCGGAGTTAATTGTAAAACTTAAAAGTTGGTGTGTCTAGTATGTACTTCCAGCTTCTATAAAATTTGTAGTTACAAAATAGGTTATTATTTATGGCTTAAATTTTTTAAATACCCTGAAGCTGAAATACAATGCATTTATCAAATCACTGTTAAGCCTTCAAAATTTCGAAATTTACGAACTTTTAAACACACAAGCCTATGCAAAATCAGAAAAATACACAAACACTGTCAAAGTTCAAGATCTCGCCGAAGACGAATGAAACATAACACAATCGTGATCGACTTTTTTCTTTAAGACTCCAGGACATGTAGGCTACACGTCCCAGCCACGTTGGGAACGTGTAGATTACAAGTGCCTACTAACGAAAAGCTGAATGAACGAACCGAAAGCAAAATTGCAAGATTCGTACATTGCCAGATTTAGCATCCGTGAACTGGAAAAAAAACGCTAAATGACTGGCTCAAGAGGTTTGATTCTGCACAAGAAGATGAAAGACCACTCAGGTCCTTCGATACACTGTAACTAGTTACTACAGCTGTTGTGATACAATAACAATTAACTCAAAACTCAAGAGTCTGGAAGTTGGGTCACATCATTTGATGAATGTCAGCAGCCTGCTGAGCCAGCTCTACCATCATAGCCTCGTCAAAGAACTTGTTGATGCTCACATCTTCGCTCATTCCCTGTTGTTCCCATAACAAAACTCGATACTTTAGTCTAACAAGCCAGCTGGGCATTCAAAATTAAGACAAGAAAACACAGTAATTATCACTTAGTCGGGTGGAATGGATGTCATACCTTGCGCCTTCTGGTCTTGACCATAAACTCACGGGCAAGATGCTGGATAGGTGCTGGCTCCAGTGGCCGCAAAACGATGCTTTTGTCGAGAGGATCCCCCGGTACTATAGCCCAATGATCAAACACTGAGAGACAGAATGCTTGCCCCTGGGTATGGTACCTCAAGTCCGTCTCGAAACCAAACGACTCTATCACTGGTAAGAATGCCTGGAAACGAGTTTTCACAAAGAAATTAGCGCAACGAATAAAAATGTAGAACGGAGAAATAAAATGAAAACCATTGTTCATATACGACTATAGAAACAACCTTTAATATTGAATTTGCTAACAAACCTTAACAATATAAGCTGGAGTTCCAGGCTGAGGAACATCTGCTGTCACGTGTCCACGTCTACGTGACAAAACGGTATAAATTGCAGATAGGCAATCAACGGGTGTTTGTATCTGAAAAAAAGCACAACTCAGGTAGTCAGATTCGCAAACATATTAGCAACAGTGAGCAAGATTTGGGCTTTCAAAGTAAAAAAAGCAATATGCTAGCTAGAAAATTTTCAACAGCTAGCAAGTACCTCGACATAATACACGGGTTCCATCAGCCGAGGTGTTGCCATAAGGAAGGATGAATATGCTACCCTCCTAGCCGTGGGAATAATCTGACCTGACGCCCGGTGCAATGGTTCAGGTGCAATTCTTGCATCAACTATTTTAAATTTGACATTTCTGATTGGCTCATCACAAAGAGGTCCTTCTCGTGCGCCCCACTGAAACCTGTCATACAGATCAAACACTTTATTCTAGACAACTATGAGGCTCAAAGGTTACAAAATCGGAGAAGAGAACGACTTTAGTTTACCCTTGGACAATAGAATCCTTGACAGCACTAAGCAAGCCCTTGTCAACTTCAGTAGGAAGTGTGTCGTCCAATAAAATGTTAGGTCCCTACAAAAATTAAAGGTGTTTGAGCTAATCATCAAATGATTCATCATATAAACCAAGAGAAAATGCAGCCACAGATACAAAATGAAATTCAAGCAACTTAGTAAGCCATTTACCTGCTTATCGGGACCAAATGCCCATATTGACCGAGCGGCAAGCAAATCCCAGTCATATTTGGTTTTAAAAAAGTCGCCGATAGCTTTCCTGCTCCAATCAGTGCTTACGATTCCATTTTCAATGTCTTCTGCAAGCCCTTTCTCCAAGGGCTCAGCTATCTAAGAAAAAAAGTACAGAAATTAGGTGTCTGTCACCTATATCAATCATATACCAGAAAAAGATTGATCATGTGCATGCATAAGTGGGAAGAGAGGAAGTGTGAGGAATGAGGCAGTAGTATTGTAAGTAGTAGCAAGGCGAAAAAAAGTGAGGTTAGAAGATTTACCATTGTTATTTTATTCTTTTTGTTGGGCGTTTCAGCAAAACATTTCATTGAAGATGATTCCACTACAGTTTCACAGAATGACACCACAGGATCTGCTACCTACACGATGTTTAGAAGCAATAATACGATGCGATCAGAAAATGCATGCATACATTGGAAAGAAAGCAAAGATGATAAGCCTCAAAAGTAGTGCTAGGACATTACCTTGACTTCTACCTCAGAATAGAGTTCCCTGAGGTCTTTCATAATTGAATCCAAATATAATTCTCCAGTACCAAGAATAGTGTGCTCTCCAGACTCTTCAACTTTAGTTATAGCAAGAGGATAGCTTTTGCTGATCTTCCTAAGACCCTCCACCATTTTTGGCAATTCGCTTGGATTCAAAGGTTCAGTAGCAGTTTTTACCACTGGAAGGGTATTGAACTGTAGTGGCCGGAATATATACACATCATCATCATAATTCACATTGCATAGTGTAGCTGTTTTCATGATCGATGCATCTACACCTTCAATAAGAACCCAAGAGCCAGGTGGTGCCATGCTTGTAGGCAGTCTATACCGAGCTTGATACACACACAGCTTTGTAACTTCTTTCACGGTCATATCTTCCTCATCCTCTGGCGAATAACCTTCTCCTAGTACTTTGACAGACTGTCCTGTCATAACTTTACCACTATAGACTCTACCAAAAGCGTCAAAGGAACTGCAATCAAGCTTGGGATACAATTTGGTCACATTGATCATCAAGGGACCAGACGGATCACATTCTATCATTGCTTTATAAAGCAAAGAATCTTTAGGACCAGTGTATATATGATCAACCTTCCTCACAGCTGAATCCTTAGCAGAGGGTATATGTCGAACCAACATATTAGTGAAACCTGAAGCTGTACCAAAAACTCTGCTGCAAGCCAACCTCAGCAAGGGCCTTACATTCAATCTATAAGCAGCATTAGGAAGAGTCACACCAAGCTCAGCCAGAGTAGTTTCCACACTCTTCTTGTGTTCTCCAACCACTTGGCTATATATTTTGTAGAGAGGTTCCAGTACAAATTGAACAAAAGATCTTTCCCCTCCAGCAGCAGGGGGTTTCTTCTTGAAAGTCCTTGAATCTGGGTGATAATACATATCCCCCCACATGCGTGCTGCGAACCTATCAGGGTCAAACGGAATACTATGGAGTTTAAGATACAGCCTAGCAAATGATTGCAAAGTGAATGACCATCCAGCAGTAGCACTTGCAAAGCAAACATTTCCAGCAATAGGATCTATAACTGTGGCATTCCCTGCAGTTGAAGAGACGGCAGAGATATGGTTGTTGATGACCTCTATGGTGTGCCTTATCTTGTGGTAAGCATCCTTAGGAGGCAACTTAAGTTCTGTTATCAGTCTATCCACCTTTAAAACACAAAAGTCAAATTAGTAACACTTAAAAGCACATGAGAGGGGTTACTTCAGCAGAAGCATGAAATGAGAAAACAGTTGAATAGGCACCTTATTAATGACAACTACAATAGGCAGGCGCTCCTGGATTGCATGGCGTATTGCTCTCTCGGTATTTACCTACACATATCAAGAACTATTCAGAGCATAAACATCACCAACACAAATCACGTAAATGCATGCAATTTCCATTTTAACACACAATAGCCGAATATTAATTTAGTTCGTTATCAATATAATCAAATACATCACATAAATACACAGACGTTAATAAAGTTCAAATGGAAACTTAATAATAGGACACAAAGCAAATACTATTTGACTAATTAACATTGAATTCAAGAAGAATCTCACCATCACTCCTTCAGCAGCATCCACAACCAACACAGCACCATCAGCAAGCCTGAGGGCAGCAGTCATTTCATCTGAAAAATTTGCATGACCAGGAGTGTCCATGATGTTGCACAAGTAGGATTTCGAATTGATATCTTCAAGAACTAATGACATCGGGACTGCCTTGATGGATATTCTCCTTTCTTGCTCATCAACTCTGGTATCAGTATACCTCATATGTTTTTCACTCTTTGTATTAAACGTGGTTACATGATGCGTTTGCTCTACCAGCATATCCATGAAAAGTGTCTTCCCGTGATGAATGTGTCCAACGAGAGCAACATTGCGAATAAGAGCAGGATTTGACATTAGACCGACAAGAAATTGGCTGGAGACGAAAGTTGAGGAGTCCTTAACCCCAACCTCCATCTTGATGTCCCGTACAGGTTTAATGATTGGCTGCTCAAGCGGGAGCTCATCCTCATCCATTACCAAAGTTTCCACATCTTCGCCATACACCTCTTCCGCTGTAGGATAGTACTTCTTATCCTCAGCAAGAACAATCTGATTGTCCATATCTACATCGCCAGATGCTGTCAACCAACCATTGGACGCATTCCCTGCCTCCTCATCATCGGATGCAGCCTCATCTTCATGAGGCCTGTCTTGAAGGTCTTCATCTTCCTCCTCGTCACTCTCGTGGTCAGACTCAATTTCCGGACCAATGTAATTCCCAAACTCATCATACAGATTATCATCCATGTTTCAGATCTGCCAAAACATTTAAAGAAAAATTAACAACCTGTAATCTGCTAGGTATACCACAGTGTGTATATTAACGATGGCCTTTTACTGAAGCTTACAAAGACAAACAAGGCGATGCAATGGGTAGACAGGTTGGTGACTGAGAAACGAAAAAATAAATCGGCAGAAATGAGTCGATGACGAAACCCTAGCCGCCTCGTACTTGAGATTGCAATGCTAGAAAGCGGTGATACTCAGAGTTAGGGGAAGTGATCTAAACCCTAACATCGCAGTGTTTAAGCTAAGCCTCGAGTGTTACCAGCCAAATAATCCTAAATAAGCAGTACGAAAAAGAAGATTGAAGAGTTACGGCGGGGAGATTCAAATGGACAATAGAAGAAGTAGAAAGAGTTCCCAGCGAGAGAGCAGGAGAGCGAACTTACAAGAGACGTAGTAGCTACGAAGGCTGCTTGGAGCGCGCCGCTGGTTTAGACACAAAGTTCCCCAACAGTTCAGAGTTTTTCCAGCAGCGAGAGGTTTTTCGCGTCTCCCCTAGAGACTGGGGTTTTGGATGTTAGAATTAGCCAGCAGCCTCGCCGTAACGTGCAAATTTCACCGCGCGCCTGCACCGTCCTAATTTACAAAACGGGTTAAATACTTTATCGATCATTGAACTATTGAATTATTACCCACCAGTCACTAAACCTCAAAAAATATAATAGCAGCAATGAACTATCGAGTGCTAACATAATGGTCACTGATACTTAAAATGGTAGACTTCGAGCCCTACTTAGCTCTAAGCCCATTTGCTTCTCCATCTTAAGCTTAGCTCCCTACTCTTTAAGGTCAAGTAGCTCTTGAAATATGTCTTCCCTACTAAGGGCATCAACCACTACATTAGCCTTACGAGAAGATATTCAATCACACAATTGTAGTTCTTTAAGTAACTCTGTCCATCTTCTCTACTTACTATTCAAATCATTCTACTCCATCGAATACACTATGGTCTTAAAAGTCTCGCTATATGATGTGCTCGATTATTAGCACATGTGTTTCCTCTTTAATTGATAATTTTGGACGTTTGGATGCCTTAAACATGTTTGGATTTATGACATTTGGTGCATATTTGGTTCCTCTTGACCCCTTGGGTTGTGTTACGTTGCTTTGTATGTTTTTGGTACATTTCAGATGTCATATGACGTCTTGGGATGAATCAAGGCATATCGGGAAGGTTGAAACAACTCGGTATGTTTGACTTGGGAAGAAAACGTCGCAATTTAGTATTTTGGGCATAACACGTTGCTCGGAAGTCCGATTGATGCGAGGTTAGCGGTGTTGGAAAGATAATTTGATTGCCTACAACTTTGATGTTGACGTCGAGAACAATTTCGTGTATTTTAACACACAGGCGTGTGTTAGCGAGCAACAGCCACATGAAGCACAACACACGGCCGGCTGTTGATAATACACGTTGTGTGTTAGCTTCTAACGAGATTTTTGGACCTTTTCCTTCTCCAACTTGGCCTAGAAGTCTATACAAACTCTGGGGCTTGATAGAGATCAGAATTCAAGCAGAGAGAGGAGAATGAGGATTTTTGGAGATTCGAAGAGCAAGAGAGATCAATTGGAAGTAAGAGATAGATCATCGATTGGTCAAGAGATCAATCATTGATTGGCTAAGGATCGAAGAGCAACGTCAAGATTGGATTTCCTCGAAGAATCATGTCTTTTTCTCCGGTAATTCTTTTCTTCTCTTGTGATTTTGTTTTTGAGACCATGAGTAGCCAAACTCTTACTGTTGTTTGGATTAGATGAAGGTTTAGCTTAGTTTTTGTATGGATGATGGAGTTTTAACTCTTTTAATTTGTTATCAAGGTTATTCAGACTTATGATGTGTTCTTACTAAATCTAATTTATGATTCAATTTTGTTTGATCGCCTTAATTGAATCATCGTCATTGATTTGTGGGTCCGAGAGGAACATAGATTAATAGGTCGCTTATGAAGAACTCTAGATTATCCGTTAGCTCGAGAGAGAAGCTGATCGTTTAGACTTTTTGCATCATTTATTGTTATGACATTTCATCTAACATCTTTACTGTGTTCTACTTGGGTATAGATTAGCTCGAGAAAGGAGTCTATGGTCGAGCAAAATAGATCTTTAGAGGCGCTTCACCGTAATCTACTAAACAAACTAAATAGCAGAGACAAATTGCACCATCCAACTAATGGGGTTATTCCAATGCGCTTGACCGTGAGCCATAATATAAGCCTGTCTCATTCACTTTACATCGACAATGTTTCTACAGACGACACCCATCTCCAAGATGTCATTATCAGCGAAATGAATAAGAACTCCCTTCAACCAGAGTTCACACTTGTATGTTTCATTATAAATAAACTAACCACACAAAGCAGGCCAGCAAATGAGTAAGAAGTAAGAAATTTAGTTTGTACCAAAGAATTATTTACAGAACCACTGAATTAACAAGGTGCCACGCAGATGATCTTTGATCAGAAAGAAATCTCCCATGCATCGTTGTTGTTCATCGACGCACGCTCAACAACAAATATAGATCACAATCAACTCTTTAATTGATTATTAATCAACCACTACACTATTACAGCGAAACCAAAAGGCTAACTAGAAAAGTCCCAACAATAAGATAACCCCGGACGCCACCAACGTTGTCGGCCACCAGACTCCGAGCAGCAGCGGCGCCGTTGACCCAGAACCGTCAGGATTTTGGGGAGGCTTTCTGTAGTAGTAAGGGAAGTAGGGAAGGATAGCGTTGGGTGGTGGATTGTTGTAGCCGTAGTTATTATTGTTACCTGAAGGCGGCGGCGGCATATAGTAATTACCCGCCGGCGAAGGGTAGTATCCGGTCGGAGGCGGAGGATACGATGAGGATTGAGAAGACGGAGGTGGGTTGTTGGTGACAGAGGCAGGGGATCCGGGAGCGGTTGGAGGAGGGTAACATGGGTAAGGGCATGTGTCGTCGGCTATGGTGAAGACAGGTCGTAGGCAGAGGAGGAGGAGGAGGAGAAGTGACGTGCCAGCGGCGATTAAGGAAGCGGTGGACATGGTGGTGAAGAGAGGTTGGGGAAATTATTTGGAGGATTTGGAGAAGAAGAAGGTAGAGGCAGAGGGAGGAAGGTAAGGGCAGTGGGCAGTAGGTGGAAAGTGTTTGTTTCGGGGAAGCTTGGATGGAAGGGAGGGGTTAGGAAATATGACATATGTTTGCCTGTGAACTATGGCTGTTTTGTCATCATTCTTCGTCGCTACCAGCTGCAGTTCATATACTACCTTGAAAAGTTCAAACTAAAACAAAATAGAGAACATGTACAAAGTATTAGTAGGGTTTGATTTTGAGATTTGGTCTCGATCGGGCCTAAGGATCAAATCGTTTGAGTAAATAGGTTCGACCCAAAACTCGAATTCAGTAATGTTTGACATTAATACGCGCACATCCTATAATACAAAACGAACCAATAATCAAGCCGTCGGCATTAATATGCGTACACCTGCCCTCCACTAGTGAGTGGGCTTCACGGGCCTTGGTAACTTAGGGCCATCAACTTATTTTTCAATTATCATTTTGAGTGATGTGCACTTACTCATAAAAAAAGTCAGAATAAACGGAATTGTATCAAGATACATAACGGAGTTTACGGAAATTTGTAAGGGAAGGGACGTCGTGTTAGAGAGAAATCGTCGGATGACTTCGTTGAATCGAGATGTCAATGGGCTCGATTGTTATCTTTTCGTAGTAGAGGGGCTTCCACACCTATTATCCATTTCTAAAATACACATATATATGTTTTCGAAAATAAAGGTGTTAATGTTCTTCTAGTATATACGCTTTCTTCTCTTTAGTTAGCTGGCTGGAGATGGATTCTTATTAAGGAAACTCCATAATTGAAGCCAAGATATGGATGAGTACACCTCATATTCCCACCACATCACTGAAAAACATACCATAATTCACCGACGGCTAATAAAAGTTTCATTACCATATGTTGAGAGAACTGTATATGTAACAGAGAGAAGGAGGCAGGGGAAACCCAGAACTGTATATGCCCAGAACTGTATATGTAACAGAGAGGAGGCAGGGGAAACCCAGAACTGTATATGTAAAAGAGAGAAGAGGCAGGGGAAACCCAGAAAAATAAACAGAGGCGGAGAAGGCTGGAGATTAATCGGTAATTCTTCTTATTCATATGAATCGGAATTACAACGGCACCATCTACAGAATATTGCAACATCACGAACAAGTGTAAAGAGATTTATTGCAATCAATGGGAAAAAAAGGTGAACTTTGTTACAGTATACATGTCTGTGATTAGTTACGGCGTCCACTGCGATCCTAATATGACTCTCCAATTTGGGGAGAAAGAACAAGAACAAATTCCTTCATCGATCAGATTCCGAATCGTACAATCGCCGCCAGAATTCCGCAACCGATCACCGCCGCCGTCTGGACGGAAGTCCGGCGGGATCCACTCATGTCGTCGTCGACCGGGTACAAGTTCCCCGGCGGGCCGGTTATGTAAATGATCGAGGAAGGCGATGGAGGAGAAGGGGGCGGCGGGCAGTTAGCGGAAGGCGGATTCTTTGGCGGAGGCGGAGACGGTGGGGGCAGAGCTGGAGGAGGCGGAGGCGGGGAGGCCGGTGGAGGGGGCGGCGGAGGGGTGGGGTCACAGGGAGTGCACTTCTCGGAGCCGGGGATGTCGGAGGTAGTCTCGTCGAGCTTCCTTGAATCGGCGGCGGCGTGGATTGATGTGGTGAGAAGAAGAGCGGTGGCTATGAAGAGAGTTATTGGAAGAGCCATCGCTGGACTGTGATTGGGCGGTGGAAGTTTGAGGGGAGGAAGAAGTGGAGGAAAAGGGAGCGTGGGAATTGTAATGTTAACGTCAGAAGGAGGACTGTGGGTGTGGACTTTTAAATGCCTCCAGCTGCTGACCATTTAATCCTTAAGTCTCTGTTAATTTGTTTACCTCAATTTAAATTCGAAATCTTTAGATCATCAAATATATGATTTTACGTACCATCGGAGCAATTTCAGTAGTTGAATAATATTTGATTCATAACAAAATATCGTAATAGACAACCGCAATTTTGATGTTCAGCCGTTCGTATCAATCCGTTACACCTTACAATATTTGATATCATAAGTTTTAATAGAAACTTGATAATTGTTTATTACTTGAATAAAAAGATAAAGAAGTCACTGACATTGAAGTTTTAACAGCAGAATTTTATTAGCACCAGTGGAAACTAACTTCCTGTGATTTTGTCCCCCATCCCCTTGGGTACAAGTGAAGTAATTTGCCTGAAGCAGATCCTTTTCGAGAATCGCCATAACTAACTTCTCTGTATCTACCTTAAAAGAAGAAACAACTTCTCCTTTTCTCTACTTCTCCTTTTCTCTTTCTCCCACTTAAAGCTAGCTATCATCCTTTTCGGTTCAAACTCGGTGATCACGGTAGAAAATAGTAAAATTGACGATTTTGATTTTGAAATTTTATGATTTTAAGATTTCATTTAAAATCAGTGGTTAGTGAAATCTCGGTTATTTTTTCTAAGATAGAAAATTGAAATTAAACACAACAATGATGTCCATTTTGTGGGGTGTATTAAATTCGAATCCGAAGCTTCCAGGTTAAATCTCGGGCAACTCCACTTGAACATTTCGGTTAAATCTTAGAATCCTATAAAATCAACGACTTTTCATGTATTTTACGATTCTACTTTCCAGCTAAAAATTATCAATTTGTCATTTTGTCTTACTCATATAGCTTAGAAGAAATAAATCTAATTTATTTATTTTATTCATATATTTTAATTATTTTAATAAAGAGTGAAAAATTAAAATAATATCAATAGTATAAAATCAATACATTTTTTTTCTTCAAATGGCTGCTCAAGAGTTGATTGTCATTTTTTTTCTAATAAGCATTTAGCTACTTTTTATTTTGAGATATTTGCTATTATAAAAAATCGTGAAATTTTACGATTATTATTTCACGTTACTTTTCGATCCCAAATTGAATCAATGATTTTAATACCATAGTCACAGTCTTTGTGTTTTAGTAACAAAAATGAAATGAAGTTAATTATTTTTACAATTATATGTGCAAATAACATATAAATAACACGTATTTATCGGTGAAAAAAACATATCAACACCCTAACCAAATTCAAACCATTCATCATCTCCAATTTTGCTCTCTTTTCCTTTACGTTTAAGCTACTCGTCTAGCTTGCAAAACGTCCAACCAAAAAGGCTATGTATCTAACTACTAACTAAAAATAATAAATCTCAATTTGCGCCGTGCAAATGCTGGCCTTTGCCTTGAGCTTGTTTGGTTTGGAGGATATTCGTCGGAGCCAAACTAAATAAACCGTCAACAAAATAAACCATAATATCATCAAAATTTATAACATAATAAACCTCCAACTTAATGAACCGGCCCGATTGATTTGGCCCTAACCCACTTAACCCGCTTACTTGACAGCTCGAGATTGTACGTATAAAAGGTGAGTACAAAAGGAGGTGTTCATGATTACAATCATATGGATATACATGTATATAATGCAAATACAAACACATGTACATGGTGTGTATGATTTTTAAAACGCGTGTACTTGTACACCAATATTTTTTTTTCCAAAATTAGTTGCTGATAACTTATTAATCCATTAAATCGGAATAAAGATCGTTTATAAATTAATCACACCATGTAAGTCAAGACACGTAGATACAAGATGATGAGAGCGGGTAGCAAGCACTCATTTCTACTCCTTCTAACTCACGGAACCGCGTAAGACGGTTGCTCAAGCAAGAGTTCGGATGATGTATTTTAGATATGTGGTATTTATGATGAGTAATTCGAGAATGTGGTATTTTTGAGGTGCAAGAGCTTTATGGTTTGTGAATTATATTGTTTGGTTAATAAGTTATTCAATGTGGTATTTGGTAACGGAAATATCACATTCTCAAAATAGTAGGGTATTTCAAATACCCAGACGGTGGGGAGGTATTTGAAATAACTCAAAAAACAAGTTATTTCAAATATCACATTCCGAAACACCACATACTTTGCTCTGGTTGCCAAACGAGCGATTTTGATAAGGTATTTCAAATAACGCGAAAATAAGTTATTTAAAATATCACAGTCCGAAATACCACGAATTTTATATTGGATACCAAACGAGATATTTTAACCTAAATAACTCAAAACGATTTCGGTCAAAATATCTCCTACCTATTATCGTACAAAACACAATGAATAACAAACATATATGATTGATGAGGATAGGCGAACATCTTCTTCTTTCTCATTTATTTTGCAAAAGAAAAACCTTATTTATTTTGTGTAGGAAAGTTACAAACATTGGACGGCGTATTGAAATTAAATATTGAAAAGTATACAAAATGGGAGTGTGACACATAATCTCCAACTTGATCGAAACAACCCAACATTTCCATAGTTTTAAGAAGACCATATTCTTTATTTATGTTGACCAGATGCTGAAATGGGTCGGATACGGGGTGAATATCCGTATCCATTGCCTGTGAATAATGTCCACAGGTTTTATCCGTCACCGATTTATTAAACTTGATGGGTAAAAAATTATTATCAAGCCTATATTGGTACGGTTTTCGGGTAAACCCATGGTTGTCGGGTATACCAGATGTGAAATAAAAACTGTGAAATTTCATTACTCAGAAATCAGATGCTGAAATGTAAAAAGTACCGAACAAATATGAATCCAGAGATAAGAACATTTACCCAGATTCCAGAACTCTGGGAAATGAACTCGGAAAAAAAAGCACAAACTGAAGTCTGAAACCCTAAAAATTGTTTATATATCATAGATAAAACGACGTCGTTTTGTTATCGGATCGGTGATGGGTCGGATATCCCATTAACCATGACCGCCCGTCGCCCGCATTTGGTGGGTCGCGGGTGTGCCCAAAACCGACAAAAACCCACGGTTGATGGGCATAAATCGACTCAATTCAGACAGGCTCCAGCGAATACCCAAAACCCACGGGCCTGCTGCCAAGTCTAACCATGCAACAAACTTACTTTAACATAATTTGATTTACTTCGACATAAATAATACTGAATTTCCATGTAATTAAAGATGCTTTAACATAAAATAATTATGTTAATATATACTTTAATCGTTCATTTTAACCATTACTTAAAAGTTATGTTTATGATAATAGAAAAATTAGAATAAATCTTTCAATTATCAAGCCAAGCCATGTGAAGAATACACGAAATTTCCAACTTTAACGTTGAAGTTCATGCACATGCATTTAGCCTAATTATTGCCTCTCCTTATTCTAACCTTTATATATTCTTCGTCTCCCAATTATTCATACAACCCATAGACCCATGGTGCTAATTAAAATCAATGGTTTAGATCTTTTGGACTAGAATTTGACCCCTATGTAGGCCAAGAAATCGGGACGGGTTTGGATACACATACGAGTATTACGGGTTTGGATACCTGTCAATACCTGAATAAACAAATTAACAACAAGAAAAAAATACGAAATACAAGTACTGCTCATATATTGGATTACTAACTTTCAAATTTTAATCACATTTTAATTCTCAATCAACCAAAATAATGGAACTAATAAATTACTTATTTACTTTCCGTATTTAGCCGGATATGTTTGGTAATTTTTTTGTATAGTAGTAAGGTTTTGTTAATAACGGGTATTTCGGGTACCCGTCGGGTAGAAGAATATGATATTTCTCGAGCCAAACCCCAAACCCGTTCAGGTTCAGGATGGGATCGGGAATACCCGTATAAACAAACCCTTCTCATTACCCTATATAACTTCAACCGCAGGTATGTACTCCTAAACAAAAGAGATAAAGGACTAAAGATATAAGTAGATGGAAGAGTAGAACAAGTTTCTCTTGTGATTAGAAAAAATAAGATACAAGGAAACCATGTGGTTTGCAAGCAAGCAGTTTATAAAATGAAAAGGTACAAAAAAGTACAAGCTCTTTCTCATATTGATCTTCCGTATGTTGACAATTCCCCAGATACACGAGTAGTTCCCGAAATGACAGACCAGTGTAAACAAACAAGGGCGAGTCACTAGCCCTATAACCAATTGTACACAAATCCTCTTCTTCATTCTTGGTCTCAAATGGCAGATAGACTACTAGCCCACTTCCCAAGTTCGTAAGGATCAGCATAGTAATAAAGCTTTATTCTGTTTGCTAATGACAAACCTGCTGCCACGGGTAGATTCCTTGTTCCGGAATCGTCTGATTCTGCCGGATCGTCGGTGAATGCACCGATATCGCCGAGGAGACGGAATGTCACCCTCCGGGTTTGCATTTGCCTTGGGAAATCAAAGTACATTGCTGTTCCAGCCTTGGCCTCTGGCAATCTGTATTCTCCAATGGTTACCAACTTGTTTGATTCCTGCAGTTTTAGCACAACCTTTTTTAGCTCACTTTTCAACGTTATTTTCCCTTCTTCTACTTGGTTAGGAAGCAAAAGTAAATAATATCAGCATGAAGAGATTTGAAATTGCTAGAGATTTAACAGTCAACTCGGAACTGGTGTCTAATCTATCACATTCTATTCGGCTAAACCTATTTTTTCCAATTCACTAGCGTAATGGGAGAAATATAAGTAAATAAAGATAACACAGATTGCTGTACCTGGATTGCAGTTACTTGGATATGCAGAACAGCAGGAGATATATGTCTGCCTTCTAGAAACGTTGCTGATGTATCACACATGTCTAAATCTGAAGATGGTGAATGGATAACTCGTGGCTTTATTGCAGAGAAAGCATCGAGCCGAAATCCTCCAAGAAAAGGGGAAGATGGAGGCAAACACTGTTCCAAGGTTAGATCGCTGTCGATTAGCCTCTCGACCTCAATTTGAATCTGGACAACAAGAAGACGATGAGTACAGAAGTTATTCGAGTTAACGACAATGGTAGGAAATGATTCAACTTTTAAACCTTGAATCTGTTCAGTTGCGGAGGTCTATCGAGCCAACTATTCGAATTGACAATGTCGGTACTTTGTGCTTCTTGTTTCACAGACTTCCCGAGAACCAGAATTCTCCTAGCATGAAGGCACGGCAGAGTATCAGGACCTCCGCCAAAAGAAGCTCGCCTATCTACTTCGGCAAAGGGGTTCCCATCAAGAGATAACAAATTGAAGTCTTTAGGAATATTGACTGAACTTGATCCCGCTCGAGGAAGACGCAATGTTATCCATATGATACGGCATCTGACAACGTTCTTGAACGAGAATTTTACATGCCTGGCAACTTCACCGTTGGCCTCTACTCTTTCGGGTCCATAAAGTTCCGAGGACGAAGTGGCGATGGACTGTATGTCCCATTTCCCCACACATGACCTTTCTTCATTCTCCAGTTTATTGCTGGCCCAAATCTGAACCTGTTATTACAAAAGCAGTGGGTTATCAAATGCTATACTTACATGGAATAGAATCATTCAGAAGTTAACGCCAAGAGGCCACTTCAAATTTAATCCTCGGATGCTTCAAGAAAAGAGAAAACATTCCCTGATGGTATAGAACATATGTGTGATACTATATAGTATCCCACCGACACATAAACTATTCTTGCTTGGTATGGGGTGATTTTAAAATCCATGTATTTGTTTGAATCCTTTGTTTGATATGCAAAAATAAAAGCTCAAATACATGTAATTTAAACTCTCAAATACATACTTGTGAGGATTCTCAAATCTTACCAATATAGGTAAGATTTCAACTCCCACCCTAAAATACACTTCTCAAATCTCACTTTTAACTTCTTAAATCTCACTTTAACATAGATACCAAACAAGGAATTTTAACAAAATCCCTACTATCAATCCCTTGCATTTCAAATACATGCTATTTAATCAAATACATGGTTTTAAGATTCCCTCTACCAAGTATCTTTGTCAAATCCTGGAACTATAAACATATATATATATATATACACATATATAAAACACTGTAAAATGGATATGTGACCATACACTGGGAGCATCAGCTGCAGAATACCCACAGGGACTGACGAGCAATACAACTCCACTGACATCGGAGAGGGTACCGAGAGCAATAATAAGTTCAACAGAATTGGCTGAAGGAGGCGCTTTCCAATATGAGTTTTGTAGCCCAGTATCCAACGGAGCAAGCAAAGACAAAAATGGAGCAGAATCTTTAGCTGTTTCAACCTGTAGGTACAGAGTACGATATCAAGCACCAATAGCACTAGTAAAAGGCTGTCATGAAACATCCAATTATCAGATCATATGCACCATAGAAGTCTGCACAGGAATAGAAGTAACTCTAGAAGTAACTCTTGCATACGCAGTATAGCATGATTGTAATTTTCTTTTATAGTGACAAGGATGGGGAATTGAACTACTGAACTCTTTCCTAAAGTGAGAAATGAAGTAAATGATAAAGAAGTGACTTTCAACCATACCGAGTGTAAAAAGCTACCAAACGGAAATTCAGCAAGTGATTCCTCTCCAGACAGTAATTTGTGTAAGGACCTAGCTGGATTAGGAACGGAAATCTTGTAAGAAGATCCTATAATTTGGTCCAGAGCTTGACAAGCTGCATTATCTGCCCTGTCTTTCCTTCTCAGGGTAATCAACACTCTAACATAGTCCACGAGTAAAGCATCAAGCACTATCTTATGGCAACAACGTTTACAAATAACACCATCTAGTGGCACGACACGATTTGCAACACCATCAGCTTGGCTTCCATAGCCTGGTGGACTTGCAAGACCATTGTTATAGCTCACATCCATTGAGTTGTAGCTTGCCAGCAAGAGAGCTCCTTGTCCAGCACAACAAACTTTACATGCCTTTTTTTTACACTGGGAGCACAGAAGTATTGATTGCTCATTTCCTGTTGATGACAACTCGGGAGAATGACGATAAGAAGTTCCTTTCTCGGCATGAACCTCGCACTTACCACCAGAACAACACTTTCCGATTCCAGAGATATTCCAGAAATCTATGATATCCTCATTTATGTCCCCAAGACCTATATCAGCATTGAGTTTATCTTCATGAGAGACTTGAGCAAGAACTGCGAGGGTTTTCGCAACCCTGATCAGTCTTCCAACGTACGATGCATCAATTAAAGCATTTGGATTTATCGAAGCAGGATCAATTCCGATCGACAGCAAAGCTCTATCCCTTTCAGCAGCTGAAAGATTCAGTCGGAGCCGTTGAATTTCAAGTTTCATAGCTTCTACGAATTCCAATTTCCGGCCCTGCAAAAGAGGGAAAATACTAATCAAGTTTTTTGCTACAAGTCCATAGATGACTGTCTTACCATGATTGGATCCCACCTAACTTGCTTCTCCATTCCAAAGTTTGTTATAGAGTCTACACCAAGAAGGGTGGACGGGGATTATGAAGAAGAACCTACTGGAACCAAGTTCAGAAGCAGAAAACGTGATTGGCTTCACGAGACAATCTAGAGCAATACAAAAATGACTATAACATATTGTTTCAAGTGCTCAATTTATTGCATGACACATGGAAGTCAAAATATCAAAGTCAACTCATAAAATTTTACGAGTTTACTCATCTAATATAGTTTGATTCCATCTGTAATCTTTCAAGCTACAGAATCTCACGATTTAATATTGTTCACGGTTTCATACTTTTATATAGGAATTAACTAGAACACCAACGAAAAAAGTGGACTAACTGGAATCAACTTAGAATAAGTGATCTTAGGCAACTCCTAAAAGTAGACAACAAACAAAAGTAAATACTTACCATTTGAGACCCTTCAAGGAACTTCAAACAGTCAATGTATTTTTCTGTACCACCATCTGCACTCTTTGCAACTTGCAGCGTAGAGATGTCATGTTCAATCTTAACATCATGCTTTTCAATAGTAGCTTCACCCAAGAAATCAAGCAAATCACATCCACCGGGCCTATAATTTTCTGCCAGAGGGTGTGGAACTGATGTTGAATCTTCTCCGGATAGAAGATCAATCCAATTTCCAGAAGCATTTTGTTCCGATGATGGTGGAACTGCTAAATCATATGAAGTTTCTACGGAAAGTGGATTCACACTAAGATCAGCCATGCATGGGTTGGCTTCCTTCTGAACTTGTTTGGAAAGTTGAAGTATCCTAACACCAGGTCCCTCATTATCAAATATACTCCTCCATGGAAGAGAAACTCCAAGGATTTCTATCTGTAAGTAACGAATAAGCAAATGCATCATGTAACGTGGCCAAGAAATAATGAGACAGATGTCAAAGCAAAGGAAACAAATGGAAGGCATACAAAGTTCACCATCTGCCGATGTTACTGAAATATGCACCAGCAAGACAGTTAGTATGAAACCCGAGTAACACATAAAAGCATTGAATGAAAACTGTATCGTACCTCACCAATAGTCATTGGACCTTTTCCAGAAATAGCTGGATAAAAGGTTACTGCCACAACACGAGTAAGAAAGTCCAATTTTCCTTCTACTTCTTCAAACTCGTACAATAATGAGAGGTTTGAAGTATCCTGAGCATGAAGACGTGCACCAGCTCCAGTAATAGCCATATCCTCTGAACTAATTGGTCCTGGTAATGATACCAAGAGGTTTGTCCCATTTGCACACTGAGGTATGGAAGCACCCTGCAAAATGTCCAACATAAGGCAAATGCATATTTTAACTCCAGATGCACATAAATATCAGCTCTTTCATGGCTCACAGTTTCGTGAGGTAATCAGAGAGCTATTTCCCCAAATGGAACTTGCTTCCTCACGAGCAAGGATTAAAGAATAATAGTGACAACATAACGAACATTCGCATAATACTTGAGCACCAAGAAATTCAATAGTCAGTCCATGTATCAACCTTTCACAATAGCATCAATTCCATGTGCTCTACCAGCTAGAGGAAGAGAAAATCAAATTAATTCCAGTAGCCTATTCAGTTTATAAGCTTCTAAGTTTGCTTGCCCCATCTAAAAAGATAGTCTGGTTCCAAAGTCCTACACCAGAAACCAATTCAAAAGCCAGAAGGATTAAAGAGAACTACAGACCTCCACAACCAACTTACGTCCATCTAGCGAGCGCCCTGTTCTGACATCAACGGTTGATGGACAAGTTGAGTCATCTGCACCATGGGATACTGTTAGAAGAAGTTGGCAGACATGACAGGGCTCCCCAAGATAGATAAAGAGCTCAACCACATCTGCATCTTGTTGAGTCACCTATTAAACAAAGGAAGCATTTCATGCAAAACTCTGGAAAAAAAACATAAGTGCAAAACTGAGAACATGACGAAATACAATACATGCAGGAAATTAACCAAAGAAGGATATTGTCGGGATGGAAGGGTGTATTTAAAGTACCCAAGTGAGGTTTTTTCTCTTGAAGCTCAAAAGAACAGATGCATCAGTCGAACTCCCGGATATGTTTGTCACGGGCTTGAGAGAGAAACCGGTTGGTCTAGAAGGCACCTGTAATCACCAGCGAGAGACACTGTAAATGGTCAAAGAATAGATGCCGAAGAATTACAGACACTAAATGTTCAGAGTGGACCATGAAAGTACTAGACTATTAGAAATCATTCAGATGAAATACGATCATAAAGGACACAATAAGATAAAGGTTCCAGAATTGCATACATTTAAAGGTTGGATTGGAATTGATGGAAGATGCTTGAAGAACCTCATTCCAAGAAACATTTCCAACTGTTTCTGGCGAGAGCTATCTACAACAGCATTCTTGTACCTTCTCTGTAGAGTTATTTTCATGTTCTGAGCTGCAGATAGTTGTTTAAATTTTGATACTTCTTCACTAAATATGCTTAATATTTGACTATGCATAGCCTTGGAACCCGTGTACAGTGTTGCATGTATATCTCCAGCAAGAAGGAAAAGATCAGCAAGCAGTGACACAGGAGATAAAATTGTTGACCTCTTAAACTCCTCAAAAGACATCTGAAATCTCTTCCAAGGTTTATCTGGGCAAGGATGACTCCACGTTGTGGTCCTAGTATTATGATCAATGTAATATGTTTTCCCCGTCACTGCATCAGACCGTTTCTCCCAGCCTAATGGCAAGGGAGCTGTGTATCCGCCATAATTACTAGGAGAAAGATGACCATATGCCAAATCACTATCTAGAGATATGGCCAGCCTTCTACATTGTTCCACAAAAACTTGGAGAGCACCGAAGTAACTAGCAGCGTTCGTTCTGTCCAACGAATCAGCACAGTTAAAACGTAATGCCCCATTCTGATGTGTTCGTAGGCAGAAAGCCCCCGCATAATTGTCAGTGCAGACAATTTCACCTTTGCACTCATTTAGTCGCTGTCGTGAAGGTAGATAATCACCCTCGGAAATACCAATGGTCATAGTGGGTGCTTCTAGAAGTTTCCAAAGTTCTTCAACAGTTCTCTGTTCACCTTTTAACTTTGTACTAGCATGCCAATCATAATTTATCAGATGTATTCTGGCATGGGGAAGTTTCCGGGTTGCTCTAATATAGTTTAGTGATTCCTCAAAATGTTGAACTAGAATAGACTCAGATTTTCCTTCCCCATTTCTAAGTAGGTTGATACAGACAATCGGAACAAAAGCCTTTTTCTTCTGACCTTCACCAAGACCTACGTCTAAATTCCTAGCATCATATCGCTTGCTTAATCTGTTATAGTAATCCAAACTTCCTTTGTAAGGAGTCCTGTCTGAAACATAAATTTCTGCTTCTGCAGCAGTAATCTTTAATTCTGCACCCCACCATATTGGAATTGTGCCACGTCGCCAGATATATGTATTAAAGGGGACGCTTTGAGCACTCTTTTTAGGCACCCAAACTAGTTGCTCACACTCCACTTCATTTCCTGTTTATGAGCATTCTTCAAAAGTTAGCATAATTAAGTCTAGGACCACCACAGAGTCAACTGCTAAAATATAATGTGAACAGGTACTGTATGAGACACAAGCACACAGTTCTTGCTTCTGAAGCGTATTTGTCCCATGAACTACTCCATCAACTTTATTTGAAGGTCAGACATTACTATTGTTGAATCAACATGCTTGAATATGCCAAACACAACTATGGGTCAGAGTCCAGATTACTTCATTTGTACAGAGCTTGTGCTCCGTAAATGAAGACTTTGGTCAAGGGGATGCAAAAATAGTACTTCAACACCCATCACACAGTTCAGAAGATGAGAATAGCTATTCTTACCAGTGCTGAAACAAGAATTCAAGCCTCTAGCCAAGTATCGAGTCCCAGGATGTAGCCTACTACGACGAGCTGTGAGAGCAACAACCCCTTCTAACTGACCCAAGCTTCCGAAGTTTCGACATTCTGCAAAGCCCTATACATTACTATCAAGCAAATTAGTAACATGTCATTTGACCTCAAACACTACATTTTCAAACAAAAAAAAAGTCCTAGGTGAGAATGGCTAAGGCCTAAGAAACCAGCAGATCCAGCTAGTTTCCTTTTAATGATTCTTGAAATCCAAAATCGGCAGTGACTGCTCTTCTAAAGCAAAGAGAACAAGAAACTCAACCGCAATCAGATTTCTAAGGAGATATTAACAGCATAAAATTGCCAATACTATATACACATGATGAAGTTCAGAACCAAACCTGCAGTAAAATGACACAATGCTGCGGAAGACCAATGTTTTTAAAAGGTATTGACAGCCATCCATTCCACACAAATTCATCATCAGGATTTTCCAAGGACATACGACTTGGAAAGGGCCGAGTGATGTCTGCTGTCTCACAGAAATAGTGTTTCCCATCAATGTCAAGCTCGGTTAACTCTTGAACATTCTTTAACTCTCCTTTGCCTTGCTGATGAGGGTTTTGAAGTGATATTTTAATCCACCGGCTCTCTGTCACGGTATATACACACCCCCCGCCAGGTAAATTCGGAATGCTCGATGTTAACTTAGTAGCTACGAGCAGCAAACCAAAGCTTCCAAGGGCAGCGTAACCCAATATTGCCCTTGCATGAATTGTACTCCTGCGTGCCCATTTTGATGCATTTGTAATGTGATCGAAAGCTTCATTTTCTGATCTAAAAACATCAGCACCTAGCTTCCCAGTGTAACGAAGTGCACCACTTGTTGGGTCGATATATATCACTTGGGTGTCTGCCCTGGAAGATAAGCTTACAATAATATTTACTTCACCGGTTTCTAGCGTAACAACAACAACAGATGTGTTTCTTGAAGCACCAACTACAAGAAACCAAACAGAGGAGAAATTTTTTCAGCATTATGAGTCAGTCAAGTAATGCTCGGAGAAACTAAACCAGACCTAAAATCATAATGTGCCAGTTAATTAACGACAAATAGAGACTCCTAAGAAAGTGGAGAAGAAGAAAGATTCATGCCCATATGCTAAAGGGAGAAACTTGATAGGATTCTGACCAAATGTCGGAATACTAGACAGTAAACAGATTTTAAACTCAGCTGATAATCAACCTATAAATTTAATACCTTCTATGCCATTATTTCATTGGAAACTACAGACGGTAGATTCTATATCAGTCGATCCCCAAACATATTAATCGCCGACTACATTTCTATACCGGATCAGCACCCAAGTACTGCAGCATGCATTCTCTTTGGATTAACAAAATTCAGAGTTTCCATAGACCAATCCAGAGATCACACGGCATTTCATGCCTAAACCAGCTACGCTTTACAGATTCAGGTGGTACATTCGCAATGGAACTCAGGAAACGCAAATGTTGTTACCAGCAGCAGAAAAGTGAAGCTCTTTGTTCAACGAAAGAAAAAAGCGTGAAATAAGTTAGTAAAAAGGAACCAACCAGAATTGAGACGCTTCAGGGTGTTCTCATTGTGATCCATCTATCAGCATCAAATCAAATTAGCCAGCGGATTTCCTGATAATTCCGCCAATGAATATATAACTTCCACAGCTTCAGTCTCGACGTTGCAACTGTGTTCCAGCTAAGGTCATACTAGCAGCAAAACCCTCCAACAAAAGGTTGCCGTAGATCGATTGCCACCCTGCTTCCTCCAATTCGAACGTTGACAGATCGGGGATTAGGGTTCACGTCTAGATGGGAATGAGGAGATGACAAGAAAGGAAATTTTTCTCCTTTGGACTGAAATCTGGAGAAGAATAAATCTTAAGAATTCCATCTTTTATGAAAATTCATATCCTTTTTGAAATAAAATCACTGTCGCTGACGCCGGTGTGGTAACGAATGGGCTGTTGGGGGCCAAAAGTCCATTGTTGTTTTCTTACAATTTAAAAGCCCATTAACGTTGTGTTTCAGAAAGGCGGAAACCTAAGTGGTATTTCTTTCTGCATCTCGCCCTCCTGCAGCTTGCTTCCTCCGGTGTGGAGAAACACGAACTCAGCTAGCTCCAGCAACGGCCGCCTCCGCCGCTTATACTCTATCTTGAGTTTTACGCCTACTTCCCCGTCGTCACGACGTTCTCTACTCCAGTCCTTAGGTATCTTCTTCAGGTCACTCTCATTCTCAAGCTTGAAAGTCCTGGCTCCTAAGCTCCAGGTCTGTGAGTAAAACAACATCGTTGCTTCCTGCTGCTAGTAATTTCCTTATTCTTTTCTCTTCTTCTCATTACGCTGCCATCGATACTCAGACGTCGTGTCTTTCTTACTCATCGTTGTTCTCTAAATTTTTGTGTTCATTGGATACTCGTTCAGGTTGGCTTTTCTGTTAGTTTAGAGAACTTCATCGAAATATTTGTTAGAGTTGGTGAAAAGAAGGAACTTGAGTTTCTCCTATTGTTAGTTTGACAGCTGTTTGTAACTTGGCTGTGATCACTAATAACATATATCTTTTCTACTATTTTCAGGAACATTGTCTGGAAAAATAGCCATGAATTATAGATTTCAAAATCTGCTGGGAGCTCCTTACCGAGGAGGAAACGCTGTTGTCATTCAGGATACTCAGCTAGTCTCTTCCGTTGGAAATCGTGTCTCCATAACCGACCTTCTAAAGTCCCAAACAATCACTCTTCCCTTTCAATCATCATCAAACCTACGCTGCATTGCTGCCTCACCTGATGGAACATTTCTCCTATCTGTTGATGAGAACAATCGTGCTCAGTTCCTGAACATTCCTGCCCGTGTATGCCTTCACCGAATAACTTTCAAACACGGTGCTGTGCATGCTGTCAAATTCAGTCCCGATGGGAAGTTTATTGCAGTGGCGACTGGAAAATTAGTTGAAATCTGGATGTCTCCTGGATTCAAGAAGGAGCCCTTTGCGTTCCACTTGGTTAGGACACTTGCAGATTGTCAGGATACTGTTACGGCATTGGAATGGAGCTTAGATTGTAAGTATCTGCTAGTTGGATCTAAGGATTTAACTGCACGGATTTTTTGTGTTGAGAAACTAACTGAAGGGATTATGAATAAGCCGTTTTTGCTATTAGGACACAGAGATACTGTTGTTGGTTGCTTCTTTGGATACAGTAAGAATAGTCATACACCAAATAAAGCTTACACCGTTGCACGCGATGGTTATATCTTTAGTTGGGGTTATGGTGGCCACGTTGACATGGAAGATCACCAGAACTCTGAGCCTCTTTCACCAGGAACACCAGAAAAGGGTGGGAAAGAAATTTTGAGTGGTGAATCTGGACGTAAGATAAAAAAACAAAGGACTCTTGACGTGAAAGAGGCTGATAGTTCCTCGAAGGAGTACCTACATAAGGGGAGATGGGAGTTGCTCCGCAAAGATGGATTTATGCAATCGCCAGCAAAAGTCACTTCTTGCGATTACCATAGGTTATTGGATATGATTGTGGTGGGATTTTCTAGTGGTGTTTTTGGGCTTTATCAAATGCCAGACTTTGTATGTATCCACCGGCTGTCGATTTCTAGGGAGAAGATCACTACTGCTGTGTTTAATGGGATTGGTAATTGGCTAACTTTTGGTTGTGCAAAGTTGGGGCAATTACTTGTATGGGAATGGAGGTCTGAAACTTATGTCTTGAAGCAACAAGGCCATTATTTTGATGTTAACTGTTTGGCTTATTCGCCAGATTCGCAATTGCTGGCTACCGGAGCAGATGATAACAAAGTTAAGGTAATTTATTCATAAGATAAATATACTCTCCATATATTGTGTTTTTGAGTCCTGTTTTTCATTTGCAAATTGTCATGTGTGCGTGTATTTGGCTGTGCTTTATATGGACTTTGAATTCTACTTGAAGGTTAACACAATAAAATCTATTTGTACTTCTCCTGGGATCAGGTTACTTGTATCAGTTATTTAAGCAGATAGTTCTCTTTTGGAAATGTGATGTTCTGGTATTAGTTGTTCAAATGATAACCCCATTACTCCGTTTCTGACCTTTTTGCATCTTTCTACAAGAGTTGTTTTGGATGAATGTGTAAGTTAGAGGCTGTTTCTGGTGTTGGACCATATTCAATTAATATCTATGGTATTTGGGGTGGCAATGAGTAATTTTCTCACCACTTTTCGGTGCATTGTCTATCTGAATTTGAAGTTAATTTTTCATTTTTCATTATGCATAAAATCATACATTTGTGTTCCTTATCTGTATATTAGTCCTCTTCACGTTTGATTTAGTGTTGTTTAACCCCATTAGTTTTGATTATTGGTTCCATGATTCTTTGCAGGTGTGGACTGTTTCATCAGGCTTTTGCTTTGTAACATTCTCAGAGCACACTAATGCTGTTACAGCCCTTCATTTCTTGTCTAATAACCACTGTCTGTTGAGTGCCTCTCTAGATGGGACTGTACGTGCGTGGGATTTATTCCGCTATCGGAATTTTCGTACATTCACCACGCCATCATCAAGACAATTTGTTTCCTTGGCAGCTGATGGAAGTGGTGAAGTTATTTGTGCTGGGACTCTAGATTCCTTTGAGGTAAGTTTTGAGAAGGATTTTAAGTACTCGTGCAGGAAACACGTTAACTTGAGGGAAAATGAATGTCTTGTGAAGTTTGCTGATACTAGTATTAGGGGTTACTCACTGACCATGTTTTTTAGTGGGCACAATATCAATTAGTTTGTGGGGAAGAGTTCCAGATTTGTAAGGAATTCAGTGTTAGCCTTGTTTGCTATCCAAAGCACCTTATAGTTAGAAAGATCTGAGAAAATGATTCAGAATATCTCCACACTGAGCATTCTCCTTCTGCCTGCCATATCATACTACTGAGATCCTCTCTAGTAGAAGTACTTGCAGATTGTGCTTGTACAATTTCAGGAATTCTTCAGACATTCTCCTGTTAAAAATGTCTTGATTCTACTCACTGAAGCATGGCAAAAAGTTCTAAAATAAAGACGATTGAAACCTGAAAGAGTAGAAATACCCCAGGATTATGATCTGGCTTTACTGCCATATTTAATGGACACCGACACCACAATTAGAAATGTGTGTGACACTACTTCATCACTCATCATACCATTTGATTATAACATTCAAATTTCTATTTGTTTTATGCGACAGATATTTGTATGGTCAATGAAGACTGGGCGTTTGTTGGATGTGCTTAGTGGTCATGAAGGTCCTGTTCATGGGTTGATGTTTTCTCCAGTTAATGTGAGTTTTTGTTTTTGTTTGCAATTGAAAGTCAATGCAAGCAATTTTGTTCACAGATGCTTTCGCCTTCTAATGTGCCATGTTTGCCTGACTATTTTTCTTTCAGCTGTATCTTGTTTTCAATGACTATCTTAATTCTCATTACTGAATGCCGAGTGCTCATACTAACACAGCTTGTGTAAATGCTTTCTGTTCTTTACATTTATTTTCCTCTGTCATATGTAGGGAAACTTGGCGTCATCTTCATGGGACAAAACTGTTCGTCTGTGGGATATTTTTGAAGGAAGAAGCGCAGTTGAAACATTCTCTCACACTCATGATGTTCTGACAGTGGTTTATCGTCCAGATGGAAAGCAATTGGCTAGCAGCACATTGGATGGTCAAATTAATTTCTGGGATCCAATTGATGGCATTCTAATGTACACAATTGAAGGGCGAAGGGATATTGCTGGAGGCCGTCTCATGACTGATCGCAGATCAGCTGCAAATTCAACAGCTGGAAAATGCTTCACAACATTAAGCTACTCTGCCGATGGGAGTTATATTTTGGCAGGTGGTAGTAGCAAATATATATGCATGTATGACATTGCTGATCAGGTTAGTTACTTTTTCCAGAAGAGCTTTATCTTATCAATTCACACCTGTAAATGTCAATAACAGGTCTTTAATGAGTTAAGGAATTGGAATGAGCTGAGTTTCACTTGAATGGGAGACAGTAGTAGCATATGAGTTTGATGTATTTTTGTCATCATTAACGCATAAAAATATAGTAGGCATATGACTTTGATGTATGTTTGTCATCATACAACCGCATTACTATCAAGACATTATTCAAATGGAAACCTTACTTTACCTTTTCACGATATTCATTGTCTGCATTAGTATATGATGCTGATCCTGGTAAGAGAAATGAAAAGGAGTTTTGCATCAGATAGGACATGTGCCTGCTCTACTGAATCATATTTCAAAGGGCTTCTAATGCATGATGATTTGCTATTGGTTTTTTTTTTGGGGGGGGGGGGGGTGGGTGGGCGTGTAGAGATAATTCTAATGTTAAGTTTTTTGACAGGTTCTGCTGCGTCGCTTTCAAATAACATTTAACCTCTCCATGGATGGAGTACATGACTTCTTAAACTCCAAGAGGATGACTGATGCTGGTCCACTAGACTTAATTGATGATGACGACTCTGATATGGAGGAAGGTGTCGACGTACAAACTCGGGGAAAATTGGGTGGCGATTTACCGGGGTCCACTCCAAATCGAGGACGGCCTATAATTCGAACAAAAGACCTCGAGCTTGCACCCACAGGGCGGAGCTTTTGTGCTGCGACAACAGAAGGGGTTCTAGTTTATTCAGTTGACGAAACTTTCATATTTGATCCTACTGATCTCGACATCGATGTCACACCAGAAGTAAGTCACTTTGTTTGTCTATTTCTTCGTGTGATGGTGTCATTAAACTCTTAGTATGTTTGAAGCTTTTAACTAATCATGGTAGCCAGGATCAAACGTTTATACTAACATTGATTCAATGCTGTCAATTGATTCACAGACTGTTAATGAAGCACTGGCTGAAAATCAACCAAGTAGAGGTCTAATCCTCAGCTTACGACTGAATGAGGATTCGTTGATAAAAAAATGCGTGTTTGCTGTGAGTACGGCTGATGTGCCAGCTGTTGCGTCATCAATTCCTCACAGATACCTGCAGCGGTTAATCGATGTACTAGCTAATCTCTTGGAAAGTTGCCCTCATCTGGAGTTTATTCTTAACTGGTGTCAGGTAAATGGTGCTCAAATAAATTCTCTTGGTTTTCAGGTGTGGCATTGTTTTAATATAATTTGCTTTCAATCTCAGGAGCTATGCAAAGCTCACGGCAACTCGATCCAACAGAACTCGAGACAACTCCTTCCTGCTCTAAAATACCTGCAGAAGGCAATCACCAGAATACATCAGGACTTGGCGGATACATGTTCGGCCAACGAATATATGCTGAAATATCTGTGCTCTACGCCACATACAAGTGAAGCCAGCAGCTGTGTCATGGATTCATCGGCCTAACGGATAATCCAATAGAGTCAGTAAGTTTTTGAAGATGAGGCTGCCTGTTTCTGCTCTTTACAATGGTTGGTCTAGTTATGCAGGTATGCCTACTTGTTGTGTAACGTTCTAGGACTGAAGGACAGCAAGGTTCCAATTTTGGTTCTTTTTGAGTCTCTATTGATAGACAAACTCCGATGAGTGGCAGTTGTGTGTGTTTTAGAAGGTTTTATCAGGTTGGTGCATGCTTTATAGTCACGGAGTTGCCAAATCAAAGTATCAAGATTCGAGTAGGTGAGGAGCATAGGCAACTGATTTCTAAAAGATTTGTCATCCTTTTATTCTTTTTTTTGAAAACTCATGCTGCTTATATTATTAATGATGCTCCACCTCAAAACACAACACATATCGTTCGAAACGGATGGCAAATCCCATCATCAGGAGGCGCCTCCCCGTAAGGGTGGACGCAAGGTCACGGGAACGACGAGCAAGCTCGTAAGCCACCTATTTCTGGTTCTCCTAATCCAACTAACCGCAGAAAACGGAAGCCACGCAGAATGCGACTGACACTCGGAAATTGTGGCACCAAACTCGGATATATCTGAATCTGAGCCGCGAACCGCCTTTCGCAACTGCTTGGTTGTCTGTTTCAAACATGATGTGGTCGTCACAAATGCTACTCTATTTTCCCAACAAATACTACTTTATTTACCTTTTGGTCGGACTAGAGTCTACACTTGTTATCTATGATCTATCGGTTTCTCCGCTGCATGCATCCAGTGCTGGGAAACTCACTCGCTTCTGCAACGCAAAATGGAATGCAAATATGTCGTCAGACATCCATTAAATTATGCAGACAGAGGAATCATAAAATGGGGAATAACTCCCAGAAAATAAGGGATGATGATGATGACGACGACGACTACTCTTTTAACTTGTATAAGCAGTAAGCTATATATAAGCCCACCGGGGAAGACTGGAAATCTAAATTCTGTCGTGGCTAACGTGTTGTGATAAATGCGTAAGGTAGTGAAAGCAAAATTTGTCGGCGAAGCCAACCGCTTGCTTGCATAGACTACGACGAAACAATTGTATGGCACTGACTTGGCCGTCGTCGTGATTTGAAAATCGATACCCTTTCAAAACCTGTTTAAAGTGGGTAACGGGCGGGGATGGATTTGATGGTATTTTAAGGCACCATGAGTTGTTGGTGCACACTTAAAAGGGAAAACTAAGGTTCAATCCCTCACAACAACATTGAGAAAGGAATAAAATTTTAACTTTGGGACTATTCTCAACTGGATTAATCGCTAATTGATCGGATACCATAACTAACCAATACTCAAGGAAAAGGTTTTTTTGGCATTGGTTGGCTAATGCATTTTGGTGATTGCAAATGCCTTCTCATCTGTATTTCTCCAAATTATAAGCGTATATGACTGTAGATCTTCAAATTATGAGTGTATGATCAAACGTTAAATAAAAATTACGCAATCCTAATTAGTGATATAATATAGAATGATATTTTTCGGTTTTTTTATAACGAAATTAGAGATTTTGGTCTAAGTGGAGTTGCTTTAGAGGTAGAGCATGTGTCTGGTGACTCAGAGGTCTCAAGTTCGAATCCAGTATACCTTACGAAATGGATACCCTGTTGTGTTTACTTTATATGTCTTCTATCTTATATTAACCGAAAATCTCGATTTACTTTGACACAAAAATTTAGGAATTTTGGTATTTTGAAAGAATGCATTTCCGCATTTTATTAAATTAGCCATTCAAGAATCATACGTCGGCGAATGCAAAATATTTCACCCGATGAAATTTAGTGAATCGGCGTCATTGTCGAGGAAGCGATCATTTTTTGTCGAGGAAGCGATCATTAACAAAACCTCGCCACTCTTGTGTCACGAAATGCGTCATTTCAGAATGTGACGTTACCTTGTGTGCCGGCGACTTCATCACTCCGCCGGCGGCGCTACCGCAGCTAGTATTACTAATAGTAATGCAGGCATCTCCGCTTCTGCAATCCAAGTTGCTGACGTTATTTACGTACAGTTGCAGAATCCTAGCAGCTGCAACCCTTTCATATCCACTCTCCCTCATCAGTCTCTCCACTTCCTTCCCCTCATCGTCGACCAGAGCTACCCGGAGGATGAGGGTGAAGCCGAGGATTATTTAAAAGGTTTGACATGACGCATTTATTATTTCCCTTAGTACTATGAAATGAAAGTAGTAATTAGCTGACAGGTTCTCTGACGATCAGCTGGATAAACTCAAGTCAAAGACCACATGCATCCCTATTTAATTTCCTCCCTTGCTCTTCTTTTAGAAAGGTTTGCTTTCCTCGTACATTTACCCTTATTTTAGAAGGGTTCAATATTGTTAGGTTGCCCAGCCAGCCTGTATTTATTTGCATTATGTGAGCCTAGGTGACATCGATGATGCCCACTGTCGTTAGAGATGGCGCCTACATACATTCCAGATAGAACCCATTTTGTGATCGAGTTGGCGAGCCCAGTCGCGGCATGTGGGTTTGATCAGTGGTCGCCCTGGAAATGCGACAACAAGAAACAAACTAGCATAATAACAGGGGGCACCTTCTTCTTTTAACAGGATGGAACCAAATGGTAAAGTGTAAACAATAACAAAAGTAATCAATCTCCCGTCGGATTCTTTCGATCTTTCTACAGCAGCAGCCAGCCACTTGTGAGGGTGGGATTAAGTTAATACACATAAGATTAATTAAATACAATGAAAAGCTCAGGAGAAATTGGCTTTTGCCCTTTCTCCCCCCACCCTTAACATTATTCCTTTCTTCATCACTAAAAACCATATTCATATAGTTTATGTAAAGATGAGTTGTCGTCAAATAAATAAAATCCGGAACCAAGCAGGCAATAAAAGTTAAAAAAGAAATCAAAGTAATTTTCTTTTTAGAAAGAAGGTTATGGTAGTGCTATGGATACATTTCATACCATTTGATGTTGTTGGTGGTGATGCTGATGCTGGCTCATCTTCCTAACATGCTCCAACAAGGAACCAGCTTTCCTCTTAGCCCGCTCCGTCCCGCTCTTGGTAAGCTCAGTCAACGGCACCACAGCTCCCAGCCTGCTTATACACCCCAGATTCTCCGCATCCCTCTTACATAGCGACAGCAATATCGACGCCGCATTCTCTTTACTCCTCGGCTGACCCGTTCTCAGCACGTCTATCAGTACCGGAATCGTACTCGCCTTCACGATCGCCCCTTTCGCTTCTGGATTACTCGACAGCACCGAAAGGATCGTCAGAGCTTCGTCCACCATCACACTCCTGGAATCGGTTAGCATTCTCAGTAATGCAGGGATTATCCCTGCTCTAACCGCTCTCCCTTTGTTCCCTTGGTATATGCACAGATTGAACAATGCTGATGCTGCATCTTTCTTCCCTCTAGTGCTTCCGTTCACTAGCAGCTCCACCAGAGCCGGAATCGCTCCCGATGCTCCGATTATGATCTTGTTCTCGTCCCCTAACGACAGGCTGAATAGCGTTGCTGCGGAATTCTCCTTGGCTTCTACGCTGCCGGCTCGAAGAACTTGGACTATGGAAGGGATTGCACCTGCAAGCATGATTAGCCCTTTGTTGCTCTCGTGGATGGAGAGGTTTAGGATCGATGTGACTGCGTTTTCGTGGATCGAGACGTCTTCAGCTGTTAGTAGACCGACTAGAACAGGAATTGCTCCTGCTTCTGCTATTAGGATTCTGTTGTCAGTGCTTCTCTTGGATAGAGTTCGGATTTCAGAGACGGCAGTTCGCCGATCCTCGATGCACCGGCTCGAAAGCTTGCGTACTACTGCTTGGATCGCGGCTATGTCGCCGGTTACATCGCGGAAAGAGCCATCACTCTTTTTTATCATCCTCCCGTTGTTTGTGAACCCGGTTGGCTGCTCGATGTTGTGCTTTGTGCACCATTGAGCAATGAGGCTTCTCAGGACGTAATTGGGTGTTAATGTTGAATGTTGAAGCTTTTGTTGAGTTTTGGGACATGTTATGTTCCCTGCGTCTATCCATCTTTGTATGAATGACCTCTCGTAAGTCTGAGTACATAAACATAGAACACCACCAATCAGGAACCTAAGCTTCGACCATACTGTAATGGAGATTGGAAAAATACTAAGAAGTATACCTGTCCTGTGGCAACAATGACAGGATCTCTCATCAATTCAAGGGAAATAGGACACAGAAAGTCATCAGGGATTGTGGGTGCATCGGCCTTCTTCAAGTCTTCAAGACTCTTTTTAACTGAATCAACCTTTCTTTCCTCTGCAGCTTCATTGATCTCTCCTTGGGCCTGATCAGCATCACTGGTTTCATCATGATTAATGCATCCAACGTCTTCAATCTTCCAGCTTCTGTTCAACCTGTTGTTCTTTTGCAAGAGTGGTGGTTGAGCTGCTGATGCGGAAGAGGTTGTTGTTGTATCCGCATTTACAAACCTGTATCTCTCGGACGCTCTTTGTAATTGTGATCTCACCAATGCTACCTAGCAGTAAAGAAAGGGGAAACTGTTATCGTATTGCCCTCCCTTTCATCAACGAAACTTGAGACAAGGGATGAACGCAGACGGAAGTAATTATACCTGTTCTTGTACTTCCTCTGAGATGTTGAACTGACTAAAGGGGATTTCACCTAATGCCTTCTCAAGCTTGCACGTTACAGACCGAAACTGAAGAGCAATCTTGCAGTAAGCTCCATCCTTGAATCAGCAGAAACAAAACTTCAGATTCGATTGATGGATTCAAGCGAATTGAGAAGAAGGCAAATGAAGATCCGGATTTTCAGGCATTAGAATCAACAGTACAAAAATTTGGGGAAAAAATATAACCTAATTCACTGTGTCAAGAGTTCAAAGCATTCATTCAGACAAAGCAAGAAATGTAGAGTAAGGTAAAGCTTTCTCTGCTTACAGTATGGCTAGAGGACTTAGAACTGGAAGCAACGGTGAGCAAGCGCTTAGCAGCCTGAAGAGCAGCGAGCAGAGCAGAGCACCAACTCCTAGAAGAACCGCGAGACCTCGAAGGATCATCCAACAATCCAGATTCGCCGACGGAATCAGCAATCTCCTCGAGGAAATGAGTCAGCAAGGAAATCCTCCGCACCAGATCCATGCAGTCCTTCCTAAACAGCGAAGAACCGGAAGGCGGCGGCGCAGTAGCGCATCCGTTCCCGCCGCCTCCGACCATAATATCCCGCACGAGCTGGAGCAGGAGTCCCGCGGTGGGAGTAGCGTGGTCTAGTACAGGACCACCGCTGCCGCCTCCGGCCATGACGGGGAGAGGGAAGCAAGGAAGCGCCGGTGACCAGAGTTAAGGAAAAAGTAAATGGTCGCCGGAGCAGGCTGACGACGGAGTTTGGGGGAGGGAGAGGGAAATTTTGCGGGAAATGTGCGTTGGAGATTCTGAAGGCAGGAATTGTGGTGGTGGTGGTGGTGGTGGTGGTAGTGTGAGGGGGAAAGTTATAATTTATTTGAGGAAGGCGATGCAGCCTTGATGAACGTGCGTTTCGTTGGAAATTATTTTCTTTTTCCTTTTTTTTTTTAAATTTTCGATTTTGTGAAATTTGGCTTTCCTTGTTTGATGAATTGATGTATTAATATATGTTTTAATTAAAAAAAAAGAAAACTACACATTTACATCATTTTATTAAATTTTAACCGATTAAAGTCTCAAATTTTTAATAATTTTAACAAACACATCATTTCGTCAATTTTTTCATCCAAATTCTGTTTAATAAGCTGATTATATCCACCAAATAAAATGATCTATCTATATAGCAGACCTATTCACTAACCCAAAAATCCACTAAATTTGAAACAATTTTTTTCAAAAACTCCAAAATGATTGAAAATCTAAAGTAAAAAAAATTCAAAACTAATTAAAAACTCAAACCAAACATATTCATCCAAAATATAATATTTTTAAGTTTAGGAAAATTACAATCAACAAATAATCCTATCATGTGGATGGACAAGGTCATGTGATGTTATAATCAGCATATTTTTGAATAAAAGTATTAATGAAAGAGTACGTTTATTAAAATCATTAAAATTTAAAAGATTTGTTCCGTTAAAAATAATAAAGGAACGTGGATGTAAATTTTACGTAATAGGTGTGGAAATGTGTAATTTTTCATTTCTAGGTTGAAAATGGTGACATGTACAAAGTGTAAAGGAAATGGCCGAGGCAATGGTCTATTTCTGGTTCTTTGTTGTTGTCTCCATTTTAATTAATTAATTAATTAATTAATTTGGAGTTAGATATACAGCTAAGGTTTGGTTTATGAAATAATAGAATGGATATATCGAGAGTGTTGAATGGAACATTGTTACATAAACAAACAAACTGTCTTTTTTTTATTGTACCTGTGTCCGGATTTCTAGTCAAGCAAGATGCAATATACATGTCAACAATTTACGACAATAATTACACTCGAAATTACCCACAAATCACTAACTCAAACGGTAATAATGTTGATTAATAATTAACGACAGCAACATTGTTACATAACAAAACAAAGTATAGAAACAAGTGTGTTCTTTATAGAACTCAAATCATAACAATGTGAATAAACCTTCCCTAGTTTATTATCATTTCATGGAACTCTAGTCAAGCCAACTCCCATAAGACAAATGCCAATGTACATGTTAACAACTTACAGCAGTAACCAATACAACACAAAGCTCATAGTAACAAAATTTATTTAATTTAAAGCTAACGAGACGTAACTCATGCATAACGAAACTAAAATAGACAATACCAACATGGTCGACTAATCGCTTTATCATGTTGATCTTGGATTCCATCATATCCCCTCGTCACATTGACTCTACCATGTCGGCTTGAAGCTCGTATCGACTTCGTCATTTTTTGTTGACGCAGATAATTAAAGGAAAAAAGAGAAGGAAAGCCATCAGAAAAAAAGAATGAAATGCCAACACGTTAAAATATCCGAGAGAGACGTCATATAGAATCATCGAGCGAAGACGATAAAACCATCGAATTACGGTATAGGTCGGATTTTGAGTTTGGCTTTAGATTTCAGTTTGGAACTATCTCACCGTCGAATTATTAAGATGCAACGATTCTTGACAAGAACCGAGGAAATTAAGGTTCATTTAAAAAAGAAACAGAGATCGTGTCCAAGTCCAATGCGGAGAATTAACAAATGAATAATTATTGTGATCTCAGGTTCACCGTTAGCACGTTGTAATTATGTGGGTGGTGATTGCTGGCTGCCATATTGTGACCATTGGGGAGGGTCACATAGCTAGCTATAGTATTATACAAATTCGGTTCAATATCCTTTGGGATTTGGTATACTCATTCAACAAAGTAGCTAGCTCTACTTATTTCATAGGACCATTAAGTATGCTATGTCTACCGATATTTGTCACGATGGATGGAATTCTGAGCATTTTCCTATTCGAGTGGGAAATTTGAATTCCAATAAAGTGAATTTTGAGAGTTAAAACTTTTTCATTCACATCTAAATTACGTACGCTCTGATTTTTCACCTACCAAACGGATCATATATGTTATGCCGGATGGTCAGATGATGGCCGAGTGATGTAACCAGGCGGTTGTTAAATCAGAATGATAGGTTTCTATGTCAAAATTTCGTTTGCTAGTTGTGTTGGGTTGTTTAGGTTGATCAACTGATTAATGGGTCTGGATCGTCGGGCTAGATTCTAAAAAGGGGATCATTTAATCTTCTAGTTTTCACTAAACGTAGATCGTCAAGGCTGGGCCCGTCACTATCAGTTTTTCACTATTGTTTACCGATCAACGGTTAATATATACAAATTTTAATTTTCATGTAGATGATATATCATGGCTGATAAGATTAACAGCAAAAATTAGGTAAGACATTACGTTTGATTATATGATAAATCATATAGTCGTGTCATGGAGAATTCAAGATAGAGAAGATTAGGAAAATCGTAGGATTAATTTTTTCATTTTTTATTTTATTTTCCAACGTGGCAGCTAATTTATTTTCATTATTTTTTAATTCAACTTTTAAATTTTTATATTTAACCGGTCAAATAAATGCCAATATAAATTCCATTTGTCTTGTGATTAACAGCGTTAAAAATATGACAGCCTTCTTGATCAATGAGCTAGATATGACAGTGGAGTGAAACATATAATCAGAAAAATTGTCATCGAAATAAGTCTGGCTGGATATCTCAAAAGTTTCGACTAAATTTGGGTATTATGGCTTGGATGATGTGATTACTAATGTTCATAGCTTCATTTGATCATTGTTTTGCCACTGAGAGCAATGACTGAATTGTTATTTGACAAATTGTCTGAAGTTGCAGGTAGAAGGGCGGCATCGAGCAGAACATGCATGCGTACTATTCTATGCAACAAAAAAGTTATCTCCAAACCAAACAAACAGTTGCCACTATCAAATCATAGCCCTAAGTTCCATCTTCACTCACTCATCTATGCAACAAAGCATCTGGCTTCCCTTTATTCTATTCTATTCTGTTCGCATCTGTAGATTTCCACAACCCCACCTTACAGCTTGGATGGAGATTTGTACCATCCCCACGCATCTCTGGAGATGTATTTCGTTACTTGCTTCACACTCAAGTAGTTGTTCAGTCCCCTGCAATAACAACAACAACAGTTTATAAAGACGGTTACGCCACATTCAGCTCATCTCACGCGCTTCATAATCATATCTTATGACATCAACATCCGACTCAGCCTGGATTCGATATGTCGATGTTGACGATTGAGAAAGGTATCAAATTTGCAAAAGAAACTGACGTACCATTCTCCTAGTTCGCGTCCAAACCCACTACGCTTGAGTCCACCCCAAGGTGCTTGGCAGAAACATGGCTGCGAGCAGTTCACCCACACAATACCAGCCCGGATAGCCTGGGAACACATAAAATAGACACAAGATTCATTCATACATTCTCCCTCAGTAAGTTGAATCCAAATTCTCAAACTCCCATTATATTTAATGGATCTCACCTTGCTTACACGATCACACCTCTCCTCATCGTTGGAGATCACAGCAGCAGCCAAGCCATATCTGCCAATCTCGAAAGAGTGAGTGAGTGAGCTCAGAATACACTATGCCAAACATATATACAGGTCTCTAAACACGGGTATTAACATACTGGGTGTCATTAGCCAATTCAATGGCTTCATCTTCACTGCTAAATGTTTTTACGCATAGAACAGGGCCAAATACTTCCTCTCTCCAGATTTGCATGGAGGTGGTTACATCACTTATGATAGTCGGTTCGATGAAGAATCCCTTGTTCAAATGCTGCCATTCATTGGAACCTATAAATTAGAGTTCTTAAACAAAGAGGAAAACGAGCACCAACTATAGGAAAACCAAGAGCAGTAAGTACCTTTGGGCGAGCACCACCAGTCAAAATAGTGGCACCTTCTCTTTTAGCGGTTGAGATAAATTTTAGAACTTTCTCGTACTGCATAACAGAGTAGGTAACCAACAAGATAGCTTTAACAGTTAAAGAAATGAATTCAAGATCTACAGAGGAAGTATTGAGTCTTATCTGAAAACAATAGTTGATAAATCCCAAACTTTCATTGATTTCCAGACTTCTAATTGGCAGAGACTGTACTTTCGTGAAGCATAATCGCTTCTCCACCCCAGAAATGGAAGGAAAAAGAACTGGACAATTGCTTTAACAGAATTCTTACCTGCCCTCCACTGACAACTGGACCAAGCCTACAACCCTCTTCAAAGGGATCTGATATTTTGATGTTTTTCACCCATTTGACAAGCCTGTCAAGGAATTTAGCAGCTATGCTTTCCTGACAAGTTGGAGGACACACACATAAAATAACACTTACAATTAAGAGAATACCCAAGACTTGTGATAAACATATCACCCTGCAAAAATTACTCAACACTTACATGTACAAGAAGACGGGATGTAGCACTGCAGATCTGTGCATTCGTCCAGAAGCATCCAAAGGCGGTCCATTCAGCAGCTGTTGAAAGGAAGGAAAGGTGAATTTGGGTAAAATTCTATTGAAGAATATAAAAGTCATCCAAATAGATGAATACCACTGCTTTCATTAGAGTGCTTGTAGCGAAAAAGGAGAAAGATACAGAGTTCAATGTTTCCCTAGACTTTAAACCAACCTGTATCAAGATCCACATCCTCAAACACAACAATTGGGCTCTTTCCACCGAGCTCCATAGAAACAGGCTGTTAAGAAGTCAAAATGACAGTCATGCACAATCAATCATAGAGTATGAGAAGCAATAGAGAAAAGAAAGGCCAGTAACACACACACCTTCACTAGTTGTGCCGCAGAAGTCATTATTCGACTGCCAGTGGCTGTGCTTCCCGTGAATGCAACCTGCAAAGCAGTATATTTAATACAGACATGTAACTGATATTAAGAAATGGCATGAATTGACCTTAACAAATGTACAGTGACAATTAAGATAAAAAGATAAACGAACCTTGTCAACATTGGGATGAGCTGCCAAAGGAGCACCAGCATCCGTACCCAATCCTGTAAGAACATTGAGCACGCCACTAGGAAGGCCAACTTCTCGACAAATTGCAGCAAGCTCCAAGCAGGTACTGTAGTAAAAAACAGCTCAACTGGTTTAGTGCAGAAGAACCCATGATTATGGAGATGAATTTTTCACTAACTCGGTGCATACAGTGATGACAGCTCAGATGGCTTCAGTATCGCAGTGCACCCAGCAGCCAAAGCAGGAGCTACTTTCCAAGAAGCCATCAACAAAGGGTAATTCCTTAAATAAAAGGAGAAACAAAATCTTCAACAAACGAAATAAGGTGAAGTCTAGTACAAAATGAACTTTCGAATTTCTGAACATCCAGATGTTTATCAATCTTCAATGTGCACCTAAATCAAATTCCACATTACCAGGGAGTGATCAATGCAACGACTCCAAGTGGTTCTTGAAGAACATGAGACTTGAATGTTTCCATTGGAAGGGAAATAGGAGCCTTCTGCTTCGAGTCTAGACCTTCTGCTAGGTCAGCATAGTAGTCGAAGCACCCGGCAACATCATCCTAGTAAACACGACAAATAAAACATAAGGCAAACAGAATCGCACAGTGAATGAACACAAAGTATAGTTAGAGAACATCAAAGGAAGACCATGTCCCATGCTGCTTCATCGTAAGGTTTTCCAGAATCAATTGATTCAAGTTTTGCTAGCAATGCTTTCTTCTCTACCACCTGCAACAAAACAGTATAGACATGGGGATTTAAACTTATTCCATGGATACTCTCTAGAAAGGCAAAATGGTTGGAAACAACTACTTCCCAAATGATAGTATAAAGTTCAGAATTTCCTGCTCCCTCAAATCAATATATAACTCCAACAGTAACAAAAAAAAAGCAGTCAAAGGAAAGCAACAAAACTTCCAGCTTAAGAGCATAACCAGATAATCAAAACAGGGGATCGAAGATCACAAAGAAAGTAGGGAAAATGAAGAGCCTTTTTTTCCTACCTTAGCAGCAATAGCACGCAGGTACTTTGCGCGGAAAGCCCCAGAGGCAAAGGCCCAATCTTTGCCTTTGTTCCGATTGAAAGCTTTTTGAGCTGCTTCCACTGCAAGCTCCACATCTTCCGCTGTAGCTGCTGGGATATCACCTGGAATTCAACCCAAGAATAGAAATCATTGCAAAATAAAACCCAAAAAGGCATACAGAAGTAGAGACAGAGAAAGGAGCACAAACCGACGATCTGTTCAGTGGCGGGGTTAATGACTGGGATGCGTTTGTTGAGGGCGGGGTTCCTCCAGTCGCCGTCGATGTAGAGCTGTCGAGTGGGAATTGGCATCGACATTGGGACTTTAGATTGGAAGGATCAACGATGAAGAGTTTTGAGTAGGAGAGATGACTTGCTTCAATTAATAGACCAACGTCTCAACTCAAATTGGTTGACTCTCACTCTACTACCTTGAGACTCTCTCTACTCTGTAAAATAGGTGCCAGAGATAATCCTTGATACGCTGCATATTATTTTATCTTTATATCCTTATATTATATAATATTATCTTTCGATTTCTTCCCTGAAGCTGGAGTGCGAATGAGGTAAAAAACCGAATGGATATGTATAAACAAGAAAAATACTACACAAGTGTCTATTTCATAAAATATACTAAATTCGAAATTAAGTCACCAAACATGCAGCTCTATAATCGGAACAACTCTCCCCGACCTATTTTACAACTATCCTCAACGCCAGACTAATACGTAGGCTTTATTTATTTATGATCAAGTGAAGACAATAAACCCAATGGATATGTATAAACAAGAAAAATACACTGCCAAATGAAATGAACAAATAAGGGTCTTAATGGTCGTCAAATAAATCTCAGAAAACAGAGGCAGACACCTGGTGTGCATGGACAAAAGAATTTGATAAAAACTCGAAACTGGGATTCCTGGGGAATTCACGATATGAAGGATGAGCTGATGGCTGATTCAGAATTTATGATTTGTTCGTAGACTTGTGGTACTTGTCTTTGAGCCACTGGAACCCGACCGAAGTTCCTTGTTTGACCTTCTTCATTCCGGTCACCGCCGCCGACTTCGTTTTCCCCAGCCCTTCTCCCACCTTCTGCTTGTACTTCCCCCCGCCGTTGTCTTTGGGGGCGGGTTGGTAAACAGGGTCAGGCCCGGAATCCCACTGGTCCGCCCACGATGTTCCGTACGACCCGCCGTTTGCTGCTGCCATTTTTACAAGTAAGAGATCAAAAGGAAAGTTTAGGCGCCGATTGGGTATGAGAAAGGTGCTTTCTTTTTACTTCTTCTGGAGATTGGAATTGGGTTTAGGATTTGAGATACTGCCCCCTGAATTTATATGAACGAGGGACAAGTAGATTCAGGACGAAAAGCATTTGGCGGGTCCAATTCGGCAAGCGCGGGGAATTTCGGGTCAGCATGGAATATAATATTTCTATGTTTTGACAAATATATTTCTTTGTACTTTCCGCATTTACCCTCATGATTGCCTAGACCGGATAACGCCGATTGAGCTCAAATTTGATTTGTTCATTTTTAGTTGAGTTCGAGCTCGAACTCGGGTAGATATTTGTTTGGCTTCTGTCGAGACTGACTTATTAACTACCATTGACGAGCCAAGACGAGCTCGACTAAAACTTCGCTCATTAAAATTCATAGCGAGAGTTCAATTTGAAGGTTGTACGCTATAAAAATTAACAACTCAAGTTGAAAAAACAAGATATCCTAAAGCTTATAAGTTTCTACGTATATTATTGAGTCTATTGACGAGTCATATTATTGAGTTAACATTCGAGTTGACTCTCTAGCTCGAACCAGCTCACGAGCCTATCGAGTCAAACATATACGGGCTCAAACTTGGCTCGTTTAAAATCGAGTCTAATCACAAATGATATTTTTCCGAACCGAACACCAAACTACTCACGAACGGCTTTTTTCGTCAACTGTTAAGAAACGTTAAGGGCAATGTAGGGAATCGGGACAACATCGTAAACTCATGCGATCTTATCTAGAAGCATCTAAAATTTAGTCAAACGGATTGGAAATGGGTAACGTGTATTCGCTGGCGACGAAACTTCGGAGCCTTAGCCTGGACGGCGTCGGTGAATATGATCTGATCACCGCCCGGAGAGTTGAGAAGCTACCCAGACGCGGTTGCGAGAGAAACGTCGTCTTCTGAAGATTAAAATTGACGGCCGCCATGATAGGCTCAAATACATATATTGGTAAAGCAAAAGGCCAATTCGGGTGTCTTCTGAAGACGAACTTGAAACAAGAAAGTCCACCAACTTCTAGAACTTGGACAATTAAGGGTTAATGTATTCCTTAAAGATATAGTATTAGCATATGCAAAAGTTAATAGTATTTTGTTTTGATTAATGTGATATTTAGTAAATGTGAATATCAAAATATATAAAATAATGCGGTATTTCAAATATATGGGATATTATTGTTTTGATAAGTAAATATTATGAATATTTGAAATAACTTATAAATAAATTATTTAAAATACTACCATTTTTAAAACTTATTAAATGAGTAATTTTGATTAGGGTGAACATCGGGTCAGGTTACTTATTAAATTTACTATACTCCAACCTACTCAAAATTGAATGGGTGTTATGGATGGGTTTGAGTTGTCTATTTAGTTATTCATCAATTAACAGGTGGATTTGGTTGGATGATATGTTATCCATCTAATCCACCAATCGCATTATACTGGTCGTGTAAAACCTACAATTTCCCTATCGTCTCTAATCTTTCGGTGTAAATATCCCAAAGTGTAAATATTCCAAAAAATTATTTTTCCTCCCGAATCTTTTGGATATTAAGACTTTGCTTTAATGATTTAACTTTTTAGCCATGAGAATGTATCTGAAGGTTTATGGGTGATAGAAGATGAGTTTATACTAATCCGCCTAACCCACCCATCACCCGCTATTACTCATCCACAATCATCCACAATCATCCACCGTTATTAAATAGGTGGGTATTGATCGTATAAAAAATGACCCACCAATTAACGGGTGGGTTGATTTGTCGTCAACCCCAACCCAACTCACCCACCCCTAATTTTGATAAAAAAAAAACACAGATAAAAATCTCATCCAAACAGCCTTTAGTATTTTCAGGTTCTTTCATTTCCTTTGGGATAAGGTAACATAATCATACCTCTTCATGCAAATTTACAGAAACTTACTCGTCATCATAATAATGTGCATTGCCTGCAGAAGAATCCTTCAAGTACTTCTCGTAGAGCCGCGTTGACAAGAGAAGTGCATCTCCGTTACTTGCTACGGGAAATTTCTTCCGGCTGTTCTGCCACTGGTTGGTCAGTTTGATCCACTCTCTCCGCCACTCCTTGAGCCGGAAACCATGGTCATTCTCCAAGCTCTCCAACAAGTACTTGAAATATATTGCTGCCCTTTGTCCGTAGTAGTCTCGCACCAACCCACTCCAATACTTGTTCCCTAATATGAACAGAACACCCAACATTGCTTACAAACATGCGACACGAGAGCTCGAATAGTAAACATTGGAAGAGATCTCTTTACCGTAGTCACGAAGAAGACTTGCTTCCTCTTCCGTGTTGTCATACCACATCGTTATTTGTGTCCTTGCGTTCCACTCGAACTGCAAAATCGAAACCAATTGCTGACAACAGTGGAAGATAGGAGACTCCATGAGTGACTGACATGGCATTTCAAAGGGATCACACCTGTTTCTCTTGTTCTTCATCTTCTGCAAGCTGCTTTGCACTCTCTAACCAAGGTCCAAGAAGAAACCCTTCATGACATGATAGTAGGGAGTCCATGTCTTCCACAAGTTCCACAAACTTGCGAGATTGCTCAGCTACTCCATTCACATCCTTCGACTCGTATGCTTTAGTTATTTTTAGAAACAGTGCATTTGCGTATTTTGCCAAAGCTTGCCTTGTCAAATCGACTAGGTCATACCTAAAGATACCAAGCAGAAAGCGAAAACAAAATGGGTGAACATGGAACACTCTGAACATCACAAAGCCGGAAAAATAGTTGCTAACCTGAAGGTATTACTTCCAGATAAATCACCACCGGAGCTGATGAAAAGCTTTAATGCATGCACAACTTCTAAAGTTGAATACCAGAGATGGGGCTGCTCATATAAACCCGAACCTTGCTGTAAAATTGATATTCTTAGGGCCGGCTTGGCATCATCCAGGTATTTCTCCAGCGGTGTTGAAATTAAGGAAGGATCAACATCAGGAAATGCCACAATAACATCTCTATTTTTGTCCTGCCCAACAGCATTGAAAGAAATGTTGTTAAAAGTGACTATGCTTTCTACCATGATTGATAAGTAACACCCACCACATAAAACATCATTCAGACTTACAGTACATGCACGCCTTACTATAAAATGGAATGATGGATAAATGATTCGACAACACATCAGAAAGCCACATAACAGGTCATGTACGATATGAAATATCCAGGATATTTTACATTACACGTCTAACTGCATTATGATTCAAATCGAATTTCCGTAACATAATTTCCTGGCGTATCAAACAGGAGACTTACATAGGCACCATCAGTACAGTTGTAAACTGTGTGATATAGTACATTCCAAGCATCTTGTATTAAAGGAACTGGTTGACCATAACGTCTTGTAGCATAGAGATCAATCCAAGCCTAAGAAAGAGATGGTCATCAAAGTTAATCTAACAAGATCTATTTGAATTGGTCCATTGCAATATAGACATCGACAGGGTAGACATTACCTTCACATCAACTTTGTTATGCTGAAATGCCATTTCGGACATGAGATCATACACGATAGGGTTTTGTTCTATACCTTCCATTGACATCCCAACACCAACCTTCAACGTAGGAAGATAATAAAATGCAGTTAGTTGAAACACAAGAGATACTAACAGAAACATAAATGCAAAACCGCTTTGTGATATAACTAAAGCAACAATATGCATTCATCCAGAACTATAAACAATATGCAGAAAAGGTCGGTGAATTTGGAGCATTTGAAACTCATCCTAGGAGTTATAAGACTAGAGTGGTTGCATCTTTTACTCCCATCAAAGGTTGCATGAGGCTTAAGTCCTTACAGTTAGCAACAATATACCACAACTCAACAATGAAAGATTTCCATGACAGCGTGGAAACATGTTTTACAGTAAAAGCGATGGAAACATGTTTAACAACTGGTTATGACACAACGGTCTAACTGCAAAAGCATGCTAGTTGATCAGCAGTTATAAATTTTGAGCAAACAATAGTCAAGAGAATGAACTTGCCATTGTTGAATTTATACTAAGACGAGCTTCAACTGGTCCAGAAGCTACTGAATCCAAAACTCCATACATCTCTACATTTCCTGCAAAATTATGTAGCATACACCTACAAGGAAAGCGGAGTAAATACATGTTTATGACAACAGGGAAAGACCAACCTTCAACAACTGTGTTTTACCAGACAAAATGCAGGATATGAAACAAAAGTTTACTAAAAATATATGTAACAAATGATCGACTCGGTAAACAACTCAGGTGAACTGTTATGTACCAAATGTAAGGAACACCGTAGAATTGCTCAGAAGCACTCCATATGGGTTTCACTTCAGCATAAAGATCAAGAACTACAAGCCGCCCAAGGGGTACAGAATGTAGAAGTGCCTGTAGAAAGGTACAGATCAAAAGCCAAAACTCAATAGATTACTAGAAAGTCCGACTAGGATAGGAAATACCGAAAAGATGCTATACATGAAAATCAATGTAAATACAGAAATGTGCAACTCTATCGCCCACAATCTCCTTGTTCATGGGCTCACAATCTAGACTACAAAAATTCCGTGATGAATTTCTCAAGTCTATCCATAAACTGCTAAGAAAAATGAACACAATGCTCAAGATATGCAACATCTTTTAACCGTTTGAGAACATTAACACAAAAGCCTGACATAATGGGAACAACCTTCATTTGTGGTGGCTTCCAGAAATCATCATAAGCAAATAGCCACCCCTGCAGTGAAGCCCAGAAAAAGGTTCATATACTAAAGAAGATGTTGAGCTACTAAAGAAGACTAATTCTTTAAGCTGTCTTTTGATTTTACATGCACTACTCATGTTTATACAATATGCAAAGTATACACAACCAAGCTTTCTGGTTCCATTACCTGCATGAGCCAAATGGCATCCTTGTCACCAGCTTGCATTCCCTTAAAGGTTGCTGCGCCAAGTGAAGAGACATACTCTGGGTCATCAACTGGTGGCGTATTCTCATCAAATGTGTCGCTGTTAATTATTCAACACATCAGTAACAAATAAGTGTCGGTTTTCTGTAGAAAGGTCATCTTGTAACGAGATAGAATATTTTAGATTGTCTGTGCACAAAAATTAGTTAAATTAGCAGAAAATATGAGCAAAATTTGTACTCTGTCCACTGTTAGTTGCCAAGATAAACATGTAAATCTCACCAGTTGTATATGTGGCTTGTTCTTCCGTACTCTGGCATGAAAGAAGCAAACATCACAACTCATAAGAGAACTTGGATTCTCAGCAACCAAATGTCATGATTAGCTTTCAATTCAAAATGGATACCTTTTAGTTGTTCCTCAATGAATGCTTTTCCAATTTCAATAAATAAGGGATCTGTTGCATCAAGAAGATATGTGCAACACCATCTTGGGTTGCTCTCAACAGAAAACCTGAAAGAAGTAGTAAATTTTGATTTCAGGTCCTGCTTTGTTGATCATAGGTGACCAAAGATTGAAAATAGAGTGGTTCAGAAAGTACCAATTGCCTAAACGAGTTATCTTTGCTGATGGAAATAGCTCTATTAAAGCAGCCGGGACGTTTCCAGAGAATGCTGGAAGGACTACACAAATGTTTGACCATACAGAGCATTAGGTTAGTGAGCATAATTAGGAAGATAGCCAAATAGGTGGAATATACTTTTGCGCTTAAATGATTACTTTCAAGTACGGCGGTGAGGTTCTTACTAGTATATTGGGTGGTATTGGCAGGGAAAAAGAGACAAGCACCCGAGAGTGCCTAAAGAAATTGATTACTAGACCAACAGCAATATTTTATTAAGGATCCAAAATGACAAGGTCCGCCCCTTAAAATTGAGCCAATTGGGTACTGACTACTCTGCAGAATCTAAAAGGCGCACGGAATCAAACTTAGGGAGCCTAGGAATCAAATAGTCAAAACGGGAAATACTTGAAAGTAAGAATATTGGAATGCAATTCTTCTCCAAGTCTCCTTGAAGTTTCATTTTTCAAGATGTAATATGTAGAAGTCGTACTTCCTAACTATATACCTGGAGTGATTTTTGAAAAGAAACTATATACCTGGAGTCATCCCAAGTTCATACATTCTAGCAAGGATTTTTTTCTGCATTACCAATTGCTGGTCCAACCAGCTTTGTGGAAGTGGTCCACCCCATCTGAAACAACAGTTTTTCAATAGATAACGACAATTATACATCGAAACTGAAGATAGTACAAAACAAAAATAGTCAGGTTTTCTAATTTCTACTCAAGACTTTATACCAGAATATGCCATTCCATCAGTACATCCTAAACAAGAGGTAAGTGAGCAAGCAAGAAATGCTTACCCATGAAGATTTGCCATCCGCGACCAAGCAAGAAATGCTGGACCTCCAAAAAAGTCATCCAGACCGGCTTTGGTGATATTGAATTTCTGCTGAAGCGATAAAAAAATGAAAACCACCAACAAAGTGGTTACAAACTTAAGCAAGAAATGTACTATCTGAGAAATAACTGAGCACTAGATTAGTTACCTAGGCGAAATTGGGTTTAGGGTTTAGGGTTACTCGGTGCACATACACTAAGAAATCATGAAGGAAAGAATCACCCCGTGTCAAATTACTTGGTGTCATTCAATTTTATAGCCAGAAAGTGGTTTCCAGAACAAAATGATTAAGTTAAGTTGAAAGTGTTTTATAAGCTAATAACGAAAACATGAACCAGAAAGTGAAAAGCTCAAACTGAAAGGAAATCAAGACAGCATTAGAGCAAAGACCTGGAAAACTTTTTGCCAAATAGCTTCTTGCCCAGTAAATGCTAACGGTAGGTTGATGCCGTGGAGAGCCATCCAATCAATTTCTTTCTCCCATCTTTGCCAGTCCCACCAAGCGAAAGTATCTACATATAACGGGAAATCGACAAGCTTACATCAATTCTGTATGCGAAATAAGCTTTTCTATTATTCAACATATAAGCTTGAAACACATAGCATCAACCAAGTGAAGAACCTACAGCTAGAACTAACAGCATTCTGGTAATAATTCCAAGGAACGGGTCTCTGAACCAAGACGCCATCATCGTGCACACGGGGAAGAGAGCCCGACCTCGGCACTGAATTCAACTGAGCACCTCCAGTTTTCTCCCAAGAGATGTGTGCACCACACCAGTACTTCAAGTACCAATGCAGACCAGCTACTATTTCCACTCCGGTGACCCCATATATCCTAATGGAAACCAGCCAGAAGAAACTTTGAAACCCATAGAAAACGGTAACATCATTTCTGAAGGTAAATTCATTCTCCTGCCAAACCACAATCTAACGTACATAATATCCGGCGCGCCATGTCTGGCGGAATATGGGTGGTTCGAGATAATGAAGCACGACTTTCCTCCACATTTCTCCTGATGATCACCGAATTAGAGAGAGTTGGGAAACGAAGTGCCAAGTTCACTTAGCTCTAGCTAAAGACAGAATACAAATTCGTAATACCTCAGAGACAATTCGGAACTCAAAGCTGGAAGTGTGAGAAGGAAGCAGGCGATGAAGAACGCCTCGAGCAGCAGCTACCTGGAGTGAAGGAGAAGCCCGCTCGCGGTCCTGAATTTCAAGAAGGCGCGAAATTGAATCAACTCCGATCGCGGCCGCCGATTGGCTGAGCGGCAAGATACAGGATAAGAGCAAGAAGAAAACGGTGAGTAGAAATAGCAGCGGCGGTGGCGGAGTGGGGGAGGCCATAACAAAGGATTGAAGAGAAAGAAGAGGAAAACAAAATGCGGAAGGGAGTGAAGGAAGTAGAAGCTGTTAAGTAAGAAGGAAATTGACATAATCGAATAGAGAAAGAAGAGTTGAGGTAAGCAGAGCATATTGGGTGAGAGGAAGCGACAAAAAGCTCAGGTGGCCGGCGAGACAGAAAGAGCCAGAAAGAGGTGAAGAAATGGCGAAATTAGAGCGTCTCTCGTGTTTCTTTCTTGGCGGATTTGTTTGTTTATTTTGGAAGTGAACGGTCGCCGTGCCGTCGTGTCGTTTTCCGCCGGTGGTGGTTGGGGGCTTATCCGGGCTTGGGCTTTTAGGTGCTCGATATGTCGTAGGCCAATTATTCATTTGTTGGGCTTTAATAGAGTTTTCAAACTCCCAAAAGAAAAACAAAAGCCCAATCCAAACTTCATTTCCTGGCAGAGCCATCCATCAAGGGTGGTGTTTTACTTGTTAGATGTGTAATTTTTTGTTGTCACATATTCGAATCGTCCCGTAAGTTTGGTTACAATTTAGTTCCGTAAACAAAACTGAAAAGCTAAATCTCAAGGTGATTCGTTTATAATTCTCGTATACATCGCTCATACCACATTTCACTCACCAAAGCTCTCGAAAACAGCCTCCGAGAGGCCACAACAACGCCACGCCCACCGAATTGGCTGTCGTACTTGTGATCAACCATGGTCTCCCGACTATCAGTATCAAGTTCATCACAACACCCATCTTTTTCAGCATCAAATAACACAGATTTGTCCACTTGGACATAAAATTAACTAGTTAAATAAAATAAAAGATGTGAATATTGAAAGGAACCAATCATTTATTATATAAATGTGGCATACCCTGGATGTCACTCACTGAGAAAATGGCAATGGAAGGAGATACGGGTAAGATATGTACGACCAAGTGGGGGGATATAAATGGTTGCAAATTTGAAAACAAATGGTGTGATATCGATGATGCATGCAAATTCATTCCACACCCGCCCGCCGCAAACGGAATATCATTTCTAATGAATAATATAAAACTTATCGAAATTTATCAGAACGTGGAAACAAAATCGATTAATAATCCGACATTAATTAATCTCGACTAGACATTATGTTCTAGTTTGATTATTTTGTGTACCTACGTACCCTACTTTTTCAACTCTCCTATCCCAATCATGGTTTTTTTATTCAAGATCCATAATCATATAATTTTATATCACATCCATTGTCCCAAAAGGAATAATAATAATAATAATAATAATAATAATAATAATGTATCCTATTCATAGGTAAACGAAAAACATAATTATAGCATGCAAAGAACAACGACGTACGTGGCCAAAACAAGAGAACCCCAAGCCATATAAGTTTTGTTTTTTCTTTATCATCTTATGGGTTTGACTGACGGCGGTTTACGAACTGAATTGAGCTGAATTTTAGTGTGTTTTAAGTGAGGTTTGTTATGTTTTAGGCAAGTTCAAGTTTAAACTTGAGCTTTGCCATATGAGTTTGTTACGAGCTCGAATCTATTCAAATCTGACTCGTTAACTACCCTTGACGAGCTCGAGTTGATTTTCAAAACTTGTACATTAAAAATATTGACATAAGAAGATAATCCTAAAATTAATAAGTTTCGGATTTTCTTTATTTAAGTAATTGAAGCTAAACGATGTATCACTTGTATTTTCATTAGCCCAATCACAAATTTACACAAAAAGTGTTTTTTTGGCTCATACCCCGACTTCAAAATCTGACTCGTTTAAAATCAAATCAAGTCACAAACATACTTATACCAAATCGACCGTTGAACTGCTCACAAGTGGTTTGGTCCGTTAACGACCCTAATTTGAGTAGTTCTAGCCACCACTTAATTTCCACTCATCATCATCATCAACAACAAATTGAACCCATGATAACTCAAGGGACTTACATCCATGTGGTGGTTAAAAAGTTTGACATGGTGTTTTGGGATGCATCATGTTTCTGGTAAAAAGCACCCTCCCTCGATCAGTCAATAACCCAATATGAACAAGTGACAAGTCAAAAGGAAGAGCAAAACTACTTGCGCCTAACTCCCAAACGTCACTTAATTAATTGCCACTGATGTCCACCTGTCAAATATCTGTAGAAAACACCAAGCACAAACATCACGAACATCCACGAGCTCCAAGACACAAAGGTCAAGGAAGTCTCGGTATGTTTGTATCATCGTCTGCAAGGCATGGACAACCAATGACCTATAATGGACCATGTTAGTGGAGATGATCCCATACACTATCTTGTATTTATGTTATTGAGACTAATAGTAGCTAAATTGTTTGTGTTGCCTAGTTAGATTGGATAGACCTCTAGATTGGATCGTTTATGGATGATGACTAGATTGTTATTGCCGATATTCAAATTGTTCATGAGTTCTTCATAATCTTTGTCATGATTTCAATTAATTTGTTTACTGCATGCAATTTTGTTATTGATTTATGGGTTCGAGAGAGGAATGTTGATCGATATATAGAGAACACTCAGGAGAAGCGTTAGGTTCCACAATAGTTCGAAGGTCAGGCGACCTACGACTACGAAAGGATCGGTAACCGGCAACAAGAGAGCGTAATGAATTCCGTCTTTGCCCCTAAAAAACCTAGTTGTTAGGTCCATGATTAACTGTCTCCATACCACCTTACAAACGTACCCTTAATCTTATTTTAACCGGGCACAATAAAAACTACCATGATTGTGTATTTGATAGATACCCTTTGAAAGTATGGCCAAGTTTAAAATAGTCTTCATGTTATGCTACCTTGGGGCTATACTACAAGTATTCCCCCATTTAACGAACCCGCTCGATTTGGAGTTTTTTGTGATTAGACAGGCGCTCTTTGTGGCACAAGTTCGTCATATGGAGACATTCTTACTGTATTTGGAATTGACGGAATATGTTCGTCACATCAACTCTTGTTCGGGAAATATTAGAGTTGGACAACCATTACCAGAATGTCAATCACTCCTTCACGAACTACCTCTTGTTTCAATCTTTTATGTACCTCGTTCGGATATTCACACCTCCTATTTTATGTTATCATTTTGTAACTCCTGTAATGACATCACTTGTCTCATCTAAACAATCATTTTCTTACATTTGATGACCAACAGCCCCAAAGTTTACACCTAACTTTGTTTTCAGATATTTTCGATTCGCAATTATTTCGGAACTCCTGTAATGAAATCACTGGTCTCATATGGGCAATCATTTTCTTACATTTGACGACAGCCAGCCCCAAAATTTACCTAATAACAGTATTGCTATTGCTAAATGTGGTGCCCGACACAGAAATTCTTCGTAAAAATAATAATCAACAAACATGACTTGCAAATCAGTTTCAATAAAAACATAATTAAAAGAAAATCCTATCACCAATAAAATTCTGTATATATAGAAACAAAAAATGGTAGCAAAAGTTAAAAAATGGGTATGATAAGCTGCAACCATGGAGTTAAAAAGAAATGGCAGATGGGTTGGATACAGAGGAAGAAGCCAATTCTTCCAACTCCTGGAATTCTATCAAGCAAGTGGTCTATCAATTTCTTGCACTTCCTTCAACTTTATTTGCTTGCCCTTCCCAAACCCAAACCCCTTTTTGCCTAAAAGAAGTAAAAAAAAGTCTCCTTTAAATATCCTAACCCACTCACCTCATTTCTCCATTTCACCTCCTCCCTTCCAGTTCCAGTTCCATATCTCTCTCTGCCACAAACATATGGGGCTCACCTCCGGCCACCACCATCCAAGTCACTCTGGAGGAAACGAGTCGTCGGACTCGTCTGATGATCACCATCTCCAAACTCATTCATCTCTTCGTTCACAACTTAGCCTTCCAACAGTTCCATCTCTGACCTCACACCACCCTTATAACTACTTCCTCTCCAACTACTTACCCTACCACTGCCTAAACACTCTTAAAGGCCATACATCCTACGTATGCTCCCTCACCATCGCCGGAAACTTCCTATACAGCGGCTCATCAGACACTGAAATCCGGTCGTGGAGACTAGACACGCCGGATGATCATGACAACAACGTTGTAGCTCAAGGAAAGGGAGCTGTTAAGTCATTGGTGGTCTTGGAAGACAAGCTGTTCAGTGCTCATCAAGATCACAAGATCCGGGTTTGGAAAATCAGCGACAACCATAAGTTCCAACGTCTGGCTACTTTGCCAACGCTAGGTGACCGTGCTACGAAGATCCTGTCGCCCGGGAATCAGGTTCAGGTACGGAGGCACAAGACATCGACATGGGTTCACCATGTCGATACAGTTGCAGCACTGGCTGTATCGAGTGACGAGTCGCTCCTCTACTCGGTTTCATGGGACAGGACACTGAAGATATGGAGAACGAGCGACTTCAAATGCCTGGAATCGGTAACCAATGCACACGACGATGCAATCAACGCAGTAGCATCATCGTCATCATCGCTGGATGGAGAAGTAGTGTATACAGGATCAGCAGACAAGAAAATTAAGGTGTGGAAGAACCAAGGAAGAGGAGGAGAGAACAATAAAAGGGGAAAGTATTCACTTGTGGAGACACTTGAGAAACACAATTCAGGGATCAACGCATTGGCTCTCAGCCAAGACGGCTCTGTTCTCTACTCGGGTGCCTGCGACAGATCGATTCTGGTGTGGGCGAAGAACGAAGAAGGGAGCTTGGTGGTGATGGGAGCACTTAGAGGGCATACAGAGTCGATCCTCTGCTTGTTCGTTGTGTCTGATTTGGTATGCAGTGGTTCTGCAGACAAGACTGTTAGAGTTTGGAGAGGAGTAGAAGGGAAATACTCATGTCTGTCAGTTTTAGAAGGACATGGAGGACCCATCAAGTGCTTGACTGCAACAGTCGATCGTTGCAATTCGTTGGAGGAATCCTATCATGTCTATAGTGGGAGTTTGGACTGTGATATCAAGGTGTGGCAGATTAGCGTCCCTGTTCTCTGAGACCCACCCGGAAACTTAAGTTTTTGGTTTTGGGTGAATAAAGAAGACAGACTTGAGAGGAGTTTTTCATTTTTGTTCTCAACTTTAGCCAGGACAACTAGTCTTCTACTGTTCATCTTATTATTAAAGAAGTAGGGTGATTAAGAAATATTGGCTTTCTCCACCATCTTTCATTGGTTTTCCCTCCTCTCCCTATAATTTTCCCTTTGTGTTTACTATTCTCTATCATGCAAATTGTCCTTTTGGAGGACTGAAAGAATAATCTAAAAAAATTAATTAAGAAATTAAAGCAGTAGCTCAATGGTTTCAAAGGAAATAATTTGAATAAACAAGCTATTCTATCCTCTTTAGAGATTTTTCTCACCTAGAATAATTTTCAAACGCTATACTTTCTAACTTAGGACTGAGAGTTGTTAAAATTAGGTCTAAACAAATGACAAGTTGATTAGCTAAACTAGAATATGATAGGGACGACCTTAAACCCAAATTAGAAAAAGAATAATTAGTAGGTGGTGAAGTGGGTATGGTGGTTAGAGACAGCAGGCAGTGGTGTGGAAGTGGGAAGGTTCAGCTTGTCCATAAACAGAAGAACTTTTTCCCCTGCATTGCCTGCTATTCTGGGAGCAATATAAACTCTCAGTCCCCTGCCTATAAGATTTTACTCACTAGGTGTTTACTGCTACTAGCACACAAATAATAATCTTCAATAATTCGTGAGTTGTTTACTAGATTAAGTTGAGGAGAGCAGCAGGATTTTAAAATAATTTCTGTAACCAAGTTGATTACCTCAAAAGGAGCCAAAAACACCAGAAAATCCACCACCTTTTCTGTTAAGTATAGTTGGCAATCAAAGCTAACAAATATAGAATAACAAAAGGCCATAACACAGGGAAGTGGAAGGTATATGGTCCCAAACATTGGGTGCTTTCTGAAAAGTTAAGCTAAAATAATGAATAAAACCTTGAAGAGGATTAGTTAACGGTGCTTAACCTTGACTGGACTTTTAACAATTCTTATCAACTGGGAAGCACATCTTCACACACACACACAAAATCTTCACACAGTAAATAGTTTGATTCCATGTTTCTTGCACTTAGGAACATGAAAATGCGGAATAAGGGAGTATGTTTCAAAATATTAAAGTTGAGATGTCACTATTAGATGAAAAGTAGAGTTGAAATACGGAAAAACTTGAGTGGTCAGCCTACTTCTATCATGTAAGACAAGTCCCCTAAGAAGAAGAAAAGGTTGTTTCTAATATTAACGGTGTAGACATTATAAAAAAGAAGCTACTTGCTAATTGATGCTTTGTAAATATCTTGGTAATAATAGCTTTCACATAAAGAAACCTACTTGCCGACTGAGGCTTTGTAAAAATATCTACAGATAAAACAGCACTGCTCTGTGAGCTTTTAGTGATTTGGACTTGGGGGAGAATTGGTAAAAAAAGTCGCAGTAGTATTCTTATACAACTCCTTAGTCCTTACCTAGGTTTCAAATTGGCAGGTAATCTTATCCTTTGATTAATCTTAAAATAAGCGAATGAAAATACGAGCAAAATAGCAGTTCAGAAATTGGTTGACGTAAGACGAAGAGACTCAAGTGGGACGAAAAATCAATCAGATACAGTGTAAGCCACGCAAGTCAAATATACTTCAAGACTACGAGAAAAATATCTTAATTTGCTTTGCTGCTGCTAAAGTTTGATTCTTCTACTAGTCGCTAATAATATACTAACAGAATGAACGCTTGTAGAGTTCATAGAATTGCAGCGCCAAAGATTCTTCCTTTGCTTCATCACTAACTGGGTTTCTTACCAAGCATTCCTATGAATTACCTATGCTTATTTAAAAAAAGAAGATGCAGCTACAACTGAACCTTATCTAGGAAGAGAGGACTTTGTAGATAAAGATAGCTAAGGATGAAAAAGAGGTTGCAACTGTTGATATTTCATAAATAAATACACAGATGACATCATAACTGAATTAACGAATGGATTAGCTGGTATTCTCCATCCATCACTGAAATCTACTTGATTATCTGTTGTATATGAGATCAAATTTATGTTCTTTCCATATTTTCTATCTTTAACAACAAGTTACAAGAAAATCAGGGAAATATGAGTAGAAGTATCACAACGGCAACTTTGCAGGAGTACCTGGCTCACGCGGGTATTTCTTAGGCGTAGATCGACCCTTTAAGCATATAATAGCAGTCCTCTGTCCATGCCGACTGTGTGATTTTACTGCATGTAGTTAAGACAATGTTACTTTACCGCAAGGAGTAGCAGATACTGACTTCAGTTGAGAGAAAATAGGGGGTTCCAGTCAAGATGCTAGCTAATATATACAGCCATGATGATCTAGTGACATAGTTGTCCTTACAAGTCTAACAATTGGAAAGTTCACTCATCTCAACCCAAAAACCATCCAACCCAATAACTGGACTTCGGTATTGTCTACCAGACAATTAACGTGTTACTCTCTAATAAGTAATACCTTCAACTGAACAAGAAATCAAGAGCGAAAAATGGATCTCTACCATATGCTGGAAGGTATCTTCCCTTCTCCAAATATTTCCGAGACGAGGAAAGAACTTTTACACGTGAAACAAAACTATTGCCGTTGGTTTCAGTTCTACACTTGCACATTTCACCTCAGTGAAGACAAGGAGTGAAAAACATTTTAGAGCCAAAAACCCGGAATAATGCCGAGGATTCTCCCTCGGAATAAGAAGAGAACAAAACACATAACTCGACAGTAAATCAGTAATATTGATGAAAAATAACACAAACCTGGATGCAGTTGCAGCAGAGAGGCGCCCATTAGTTGTATTGATCTTTCTGCAATCTTGACTTCCTCCTGTCGATATACAGCAATAGGAAGGACAATCACCGTTAAAAAATCATCTCTAAGACAATGGGAGAATGGACTGCACAATTAACTTTCCAAAGCGTAATTCTATTCAGGCACACTGACATACTCCAATTATAAGTGGGAAAGAGTATAATAAAGATTTTAGCCAATGGGATTGATTGAGAATATTTAAGGTTGTCAATATGGTTACCATGCTACTACCAAACTAAATAGCTGAAGAAATCAATTAACTGTGGAAGGACAACTATTAACCAAGTTTTTTCATAAAATGATGGAGATCATATTATTAAAAAAAATACAGAACAAATGAAACAGAAATGCTGGCTCAACATGAAACCAAGGTCAGACGGAGTGAACTTCAAAAGTTTAACCAAACCAAACCACAACCAAACTATCAACTTGTTTTGGTTGGAATGGTTATCACACTATTCGAACCATTTTGACAGCCCTGGAAATATCTATAGCTAGTTAAGCCAAAGCGTCTTGTTAGTGTTAACAGATTCAGTTTGGCACCAAACTTAATAAGAGTTTGGATGTGTTTTCCGTTGCTAAGAAACTGAAGATTACACTTACATTTCAACAAGGGATCCCCAATAAGACCTGAGCATCCCAGACAGATTAAATTTTACAGAACGTAATGACCAAACAAACTTCTAAAATGGATAGATCGTAAACATACTTCTGGATTGTGGCCCTTCGCTGCAACAAACAACCCTCCAACACGAACCAGAGGGAGACAGTACTCCACTGTCAATCAAACGAAACAGACAACACTTTAACGTGCATTTAGGAATCACTCACGTATCCAACGAAAGCTGTTTATATTACTTACCTAGAATTCTCATTTCTGCAACTGCTCTGGCCACTGCAACATCAAACTGTTCTCTATAAGAAACATCCTGCCCCAAGTTCTGTCCCATAGCAAGAGAATGCAAATCACTATCTACCAGGTAACAAGACAAACTATCAGATCCTAGCTCTACTACTGCTAAATAATCAAAAGCTCCGAGTTCTGCTGTATTTGCTTCAGCCGCATTTAGTAACAACCAATGTATAATGCCCTAAAACTCGAATACCTTTTAAAGCCACAAACAGGTGAGACTATCGAGTGACACAAACTGAAAGCCGTATGCCAAAGAAGATTGTAATAATGGCCTGAAGAGGGATGGAAAATACCTCTGCTCTACCCCTCACTACTTGAACGTTGGACAACCCAGTGATGCCCACAGCGTGCTCCAAGAAATCACAACGCTTTTTCATGGACTCCATAAGTGTTACTTGCCAACCTACAACTCACATGAACTCTTTTAGCGAAATGCAAAATATGAACACCAAGATACTCAAATTACTCCAATATGATGATGAATCTAATAAACCCAGGTTACCTGGACAAGCGATAGCCAAGACCATTCCAGGAAGTCCGGGGCCTGTGCCAACATCAACAACACTCAGGCTATCAACTGAACCACTGCAATGTGAAGTGTAAGAGCTGATAATCGGAGGGATAAGTGCAAGCGAGTCCTCAACATGCCTAGACATGACATCTTCCACCTCTGTAACTGCAGTGAGATTCATCTTCTGCAAGAATAATTGAACCCACTCAAAACTTCAAATAATGGGGAAAAGCGACAGCCTTGCACATTATACGGCCGAGGAATTACCTGGTTCCACTGGAGAAGAGCATCAACGTAGAGTCTAATCTGGTCTTGCTGGCGGCAATTTAGCGTGTCAAAATCCGAAGAGCTGTGAATTCCGGCGGCAGTCACTGATTTAGCCTGACATCCGGCAGGACGAAGTGGTACGCAAGTTGGGTTGGGAAGGTGTTGGAGGAAAATCCAGGGAGGAAATAGAAAGGAGACGGTGCAAGGCCTATACCGCCCAATCAACATCATTTTCCGGCTACTCTTGGCTCAACATAAACACGCCGACCCGGAAGTTAATAGGAGGAATAAGCTCCTCAAATGGGTATTCAGAGAATAAATCCAGCAGTCCATTGCAAATGGTGGGCTCTGCGAGAAAATGGAAGTGACCAGTTTCCCGGTAAAAATTGAACCCCGAACGAGATGCTAATGGTTCAATTTTTGCCGTATGGGTAAATTCGAAAATCATTATGTACGGGCATTGATAAAGTATGAATATTGAAGCATCCGAGTCAAATCTGACCCGATTAATTTATTAAATTATTTTTGTAATCATATTTTTATTTATTTATAATGATTAATTATTTTCATATTTACAATTATGGTATATGAGATAATCAAATATTTGAATTATATGATTTGATATTTTTTATTAGTAATTTATATAGTTTAAGTATTTAAAAATATTATAATTTCATGAATTTTTGTTTTATATTTTGAAATTTTTTGTATTACAGTTATAATTAATTAAATAATAATATATTTTGAAGTTTATAATTTCTTGAATTATAAACTATTAAGAAGGCAGTGGAACTGGAATCCACTCTGAAATAGCATGCTTATTATACATTAATTATTATTGATTATTTGAGACCTTAATCAACAGTTGATTAAATAATAATAATAATAATAATAATGGCGTGCATCAAAGGAAGTAGCGAAATTGCTACTGCTCTGAGTCAATTTTTTCTTCCGACAGCTCATCCAACGGCCTTAAATTATTTTCATCATTTTTAATCTAACAGATGACATTTTATTAGGGTATAAAGGGAATTAAAATAATATTTTTTTTCTTGCAACTTTTTTTTCTCCTTTGTTTACTTTTCTCACGTAAAGTGGATATAACAATGGCATAATAATAATGTAATAATGACGTAACATGAATATAATAATTTACATATGAAGTCGACATAACGAGCTTATTAAAAGGACATAATAAAAAAGTGCAAAAGACTCGTAAAGTGTAGGTATCACCAACATAAAAGAGTTGTAAACTGGACATAACGATGATGAATTCAACTACTCGTAAGGTGGATGTAACAACGACATAACGAGCCCATAAAACGGACGTATTAGCGACATAACATGCTCGTACAATGACCACCCTGGTGTGTCTTTTTCCAAATTTTTTTCCGAAACCACCCCATTCGAGCCAATTCGTTTGACACACTTTCAATTGTTGGATGATAGTTGACCCAAAAATAATATGATCCAACGGCCCATAATCTGTCAGGACCATCCCTGGAATCCGACTCTCGAAACCGTAGCCGGGTTGAGGGAGGAGAGGTGGGTCGTCTCTGGTTCTTAGCCCCAAAAATTCCAAACACAAGGGACGATAATAAAATGGTTGGGAAGCATGCAGGAAGTGATGGGAAGGAAGAACAGATCTCACTCACCACATGTTAGTTCCTGCTGTAACAACTTAGAATACGCTTTTCAGTCCATACACCATTATTACAGTATCAAGAACCCTAGCTAGCTGGTTTCTACCATTGATTTATCATGGATGTTTTGGGAGAACTTTGAATTACAAGCTACAATTATGTCTGTGGCCGCTGCAAAGGAAATTGCAGTGAAAATTGAAGGTGAAGCTCATGTTGTGAGTGGGCGAGTAAAAATGGGCTAGATTTGAACCGTTGACGATTGGCATCCAAGGATATTCTAGATCGATGCGATGTTGGGGGCACCGTGCGTCCAATTTTTGCGACTACGGTTTCAATCTGTCTACAATGTGGGTGGACCTGTTCTATCATCAACATGCGATTCCACTGGTTTGCGGACTGGTCGAATTGTCCGAGTTTGACGGTCAATCTGTAAACCGGTTGGAAGCGAGTCGATGAGCCCCATGAGTTTGGACTCTTTTAAACAAGGTAACATCTTTTGATTTGCCACCAATCAAAAATAAATGACCAGACCAAACCAAACCAGGAGGGTACCGTCGTCAACTTAAATCTGCACACCCAACACAGAATAGCAGAAACACAACAAGCTATGGCAGGTTGACCATTTCATTCTTCTTCAAAATTGGTCTTACTCACTCTTCCACATAGAACAATACTATACTATTTACTTAATACTATAATTAGGCTTGTTGACCCATTAAACCGCTTACAAGTAGTTTGATGTTCGGTTTAGAAAAAATTTGTTTGTGACTTAACTTAATTTTAAACAAGCTAGTGAGCTGGCTCGAGTTTGAAAGTCAACTCGATAATATGACTCGCCAGTAGACTCAATAATGCAACATGTTTTGCCTCAAATAACATATACAATAATTCATATGTAAAAACTTATAAATCTAGTTGGCTCTAGAGCTCGATTTTAAACGAGCCAATCTTGAGTTAGCATATGATACTCGACTCGGTAGGTTCGTGAGCTGACTCGATAATTTGGCTCGTCAGTAGACTTCAATAATGCAACATGTATTGCCTCAAATAACATATATAATAAAATAATACATATGTACAAACTTATAAATCTCTAGGATAGTTTGTTCTTTATTTTGATTTATCGATTTTTTTAACGTAAAAGTTTCAAATTCAACTTAAAATGAACTCTCGGTATAGGTTGAGCTTGAATATACCTCAGCAATTATAACGATCGAGTTCGAGTTCGAGCTCGACTAAAATTAAATAAGCCACATTTTAGCACGGTGAAATTCGATTCGATTCGAAAAAAAAAAGCAAGAAAGATTCTAAAAAGGTCAAATGTGTAAATCGCAATACACGACCATATGAAAAGGAATTTGCAACTTGCAAAGCACCATAACAATACATAAATAAATAAAGTAGCAGCCAAAGTAGAGCTTGGCTGGCTGGCTACGGCTGCACACTCGTTACCATCTCCTCCTCCAACTTTACCTTCTCCACAAACACAGCAAGCAACCCATTTCCTCTTTCTGAGCTCATCTCCGCCACCACAGTCGACCAGGTCTCCTCTCATTGATTCATCTTCTGTTCAAAAATCAAACCTTTCATCTTCCCCACATGCTTCTTCTTATTATTACTGTCACTCCTCTTCTTTGACCTTGAACAACTTCTCTTCCTTCTTCTTTCTCTATCCATGGGCGGTAATGGAAAGCACCACCGTTGGAGAATCTCCTTTCACCACCACCGTCCTAAACCATCATCCCAACCTCCCTCCGAATTCATCTGCCCCATTTCCGGCACCTTGATGTACGACCCTGTCGTTGTCTCTTCCGGCCAGACCTTCGAGCGCGTCTCCGTTCAGGTCTGCCTTGACCTCGGCTTCGTCCCTGTTCTGGAAGATAACTCTTTTCCCGATTTGACCGCTGTTATCGCCAATACCGCATTCAAGAAGACCATTCTCAGCTGGTGCGACAAGTCCTGCGCCCCGCACCCTCAGCCGCCGGATTACTTCTCCGTCGAGAAAATCATGCGGGCCAAAATGATGGAGCAGCAGTCGTCTGCGTCGTCGTCTGTTGAGAGCGTGAATCCGGATCTTAGGGTGTCTGAGAGGGAGCTTCTCAAGGCTGTGGCGGAGAATCCTCATGTTCTGTTCTCCCACGCGGCTACAGAGGTGAGTCCTCGAGTTAATCATTTCTACTCCACCTCCTCAGATGAATCTGTGATTGTCGACGGCGCCGGTGGAGGAGGAGCTGCTAGTCCCCTGACGCCGCTTCCCCTCGCTACCAAGCCAGCTTGCTACTCTCCCCCAACGTCTTCGAATAATTCCTCCGAGATAGCAACCGAGTTCGAAAACCTAACCCTAATTCAGACTCCGAGCTCCACGAATTCCGATTCGAATTTTTCAATTCCAGAGGAGGCCGAGATCGTGGCGAAGCTGAAGAGCCCGGAAGTTCACGAGCAGGAACAAGGCGTGATTTCGCTGAGGAAACTGACCAGAACTAGAGACGAAATCAGAGGCTCTATATGTACGCCCCGGCTACTCTCGGCTCTCCGCAGCGCCATCGCGTCAAGGTACAGCATACTGCAGACCAACGCCATGGCTTCGCTGGTGAATCTCTCCCTGGAGAAACCTAACAAGGTGAAGATCGTGAGGTCCGGATTCGTCCCCTTGCTGATCGATCTGCTGAAAGGAGGATCCAGCGAGTCACAGGAGCACGCCGCGGGAGCGCTCTTCAGCTTAGCGCTGGAAGACGAGAACAAGATGGCCATCGGAGTTCTCGGGGCATTGCAGCCGCTGATGTACGCACTGCGATCTGAAAGCGAGCGGACGCGGATGGACTCAGCTCTGGCGTTGTACCACTTGACACTAATCCAGAGCAACCGAGTGAAGCTGGTGAAACTAGGAGCAGTCCCGACGCTGTTGAGCTTGGTGAAGCTGAGCGGACTGTCGAGCAGGCTGCTGCTAGTGCTGTGCAACCTGGCCGTGTGCGGGGAAGGAAGGTCGGCAATGCTGGACGGGAATGCGGTCGCTATACTGGTGGGAATGCTGAGGGAAGGTAGTGAAGGTGGTGATGCGGAGAACTGCGTGGCGGCGCTGTACTCCCTGAGCCAGGGGAGCTTGAGGTTCAAGGGGCTGGCGAAGGAGGCGAGGGCAGGAGAGGTGTTGAGAGAAGTGGAAGAGAGAGGGAGCGAGCGGGGAAGAGAGAAGGCGAGGAGGATAATGCAGATGATGAAGGGAAGAGGAGAGGACGATGACGAGGAGTCGTCGGAGGTTGATTGGGATGAGATACTGGAGTCAGGTGGATTGAGTCGGAGTCGGTACAGAGGAATGCCTGCTGCCGGCGGGAGAAAGGTTCATGCTCCGAATTCGAGTGAGTTTTGAGGATTGTTTGTTCGTAATTTGTATTGTGTAAATTACTAGGGTATTTATATTAATTAAGTTATCAACTAAGAACATGGATTGAAGTTAGTAGTAGGTTGTTACTGATACTCAGGCGAGAGTGAACTGTAAATCAAAGGGCTGACTGGCTGGCTTGGCTGGGTTGCTTGGAGCTGGTGGTTGTGGGTTGATGTACAGAAATGCAAAAACCAGTAGGGTGATTTTAGAGATGAACATTGCTGTGTGTTACTCGTGGATTTCAACAAATGTTACGCCTGCACATGGGACTTTCTGGGTAAGAAAATACCAGTAGGCAATAGCTTATGGCTTCTGCAGTTGAACAAAACCCTCTGCTAAACAAGGCCAGAAATGGTGATAAATAATTGCCAACATGATCATATCGGTGAAGCTGAATCAACGGTGGAATAGTTAGTGGAGCCGTGTGAAGGAGATGCGACTTTTTCTACCAGAACCATTAAAGATGAAATCACTCAACTATGACTAATAAGAACCAAATTACTAGTGTTCTTAAACACAAAGTAAACGGCATATATAATAAAACAATGGTCAGCTTTTTGTCAACTATGATTACGTTAAAACTATTGTCGTGTGGTCAGTTTTTTATTCACCTCCGACAGCCATCACTCAACCTCATCAAATGACCGGCGCAAGCCACGCATAGGGTGGTTCGCCCACCCACTCTGTAATATACGTAAGTCTATTCTTAATGACTCGTAATTGATCTGGGTCTAATAATTGTTCGTGAATAATAAAGTTATCAATCAAAATTCTTTTTTTATAATTCGAATTAGTGGGATGAAACGGTTCTTGATATGGTATCAGAGCCTTACATGACCGAGAGGTCTCCGTTTCGAATCCCAGTAGCCCTCAATTTGTGCAAATGACGTATCAAAATTTGTGTAAACCTCAACTCTTATGAAAGCTTCTGTTTGAGGGGGCGTGTTAGTGAATAATATAAATACCAATCAAAATCCTTTCCCAACAACTTCGGATGAAAAAGTTCTTGACAATAACTATTCTCATCGTGGCATCGTGATATATGGAAGCCATCACCATGCCCATTGTCCACCCGTGACCTCTTCGAAGGTGGTGGTCGGATACGTAGAACCCCTCTCATCCTTAAAAGTGGTGACAAAGCACTTATCAAGGCCAACGGTCTTCCTTTTCTGTCGCCTGCATTTTTCTCTTGCTCCCCTCCACCCCGGTCGCCCTGTTGAACCCCATTTCTGTGAAAACAAGGGTTCTTACGATTTACTTACGACGTTCTAAAAAAGGTAGAAAAACTTATCACTCATATGGACACTTATATGGACTTTTCTATTAAGATAATTATTATTTGAACTCAAAACTATAATGTATGTGAAAAAAAAAATATTAAATTATCAACAACCCACATCTGAATTATATTATCCCAACCTAAATTCAACTCCATAATAAACCAATATTAGCTGTTCGGGACCAAACCGAACCATTGACAGGTCTAAGTCCCACCTCCGAAATGAATTTCCATGTAAGCCTCCTATTCTGATTCACTCCGAGCAGACAGACAACCATGGCTACCCTCTCAGACTCTGGATCAGAATCAATCCCGATCGCCCAAAAGAATCCCGAACCCAAAATGCAGAAAACCCGCAAGAGAAAGCAACCTCCGCCGCAGCAGCAGCATAAGCCCCAAACAGCTCAACCCAAATTGTCGAAACCCACCACCGCCACCAAGGAACAAGAGCCATTCCCGACGCACCTCCCGCCCACCCCTCAAGACTGCAGAGCCATTCGTGACTCCCTCCTTGCCCACCATGGCTTCCCTCTGGAGTTCGCCAAGTATCGCCGCGATAGACCAACTCGTTACCCGGATGATGACGGCTCCTCGCCAAACAATGCCATCATGCAACCGGAGGACAGTGAACAAGAGGAGAGCGTTTTGGACGGTCTGGTGAAAACCGTGCTCTCCCAGAACACCACTGAGGTTAACTCCTTGAGGGCCTTTTCCAATCTCAAATCCGCTTTTCCTTCCTGGGAAGATGTAAGCTCTTCTTTACTCTTTTTGTGCTTTCATTTTGTAGTTTCTTAGGCATCATACATGGCTGTTTCGTTTATGTGTGTTTGTAAATTGTAATGTTGAAGGTGCTTGCTGCTGAGCCAAAATCTGTCGAGAATGCAATAAGGTGTGGAGGTCTAGCTCCGAGGAAGACTTCCTGCATTTTAAACTTGCTGATCCGTCTGCTGGAGAGAAAAGGCAAGTTGTGCTTGGAATATTTGCGGAATCTGTCTGTCGACCAAGTCAAAGCCGAGCTTTCTCTCTTCAAAGGAATTGGCCCCAAAACTGTAAGCTTCTCTGTCAAATGTTGCCTCTTTGATTAGTATGTGTCTAGTGAACTGTTGTTTGTTATGTATTTGAATTGTCTATCTTAGTTCTTAGAGGAGGAACTCTCTGTTTCGTGAAATGTGGTTTAGTTGCTTTAGACGCCATTGGACTCTCATACTAAAGAGTTTCGTTTCATGTACCCGGTTCTATCTTTCATTTCTTAATCCTAGTTTCCTTCTAAGAAACTGGTTAACATTTTTTCAAGAGATTGCAGTTAGGTGGCTGGAATGTTGATTTGCACTAGTAATGTTGGCTAGTTTATACCCGTGAGTGCTACTTCGGAGTTCTCTGTCAGGCACAAAGTACTTGGAAAAAGCTAAACAATGTGAATTCGGGTTTGGCATCATTGACATATGTAATTGTAAAGCATCCCTTTTGATCCAATTATCCAAAGCATTTATCTTGTTTTCCTTCTCTTACTTGTTCACATCACCTTTTTATAGTATTCCTTCCTTGCTTTAGTTTGATAAATATGGATTGACTATCAGTTTGTTTGTATAAACTCTTTCTGCTTGGTAGCAATTCTTTAAGCACATGCCCCTCTAGCTATTTCTTTGAACCATTATTTGAGTTAATCGTATGGCAGGTATCTTGTGTTCTAATGTTCAATCTTCAGCATGATGACTTCCCAGTGGATACACATGTGAGTTCAATTCTTAGAAACTTAAAAAGCACAGTACAAAACGTTTCCGAGTGGTGGTCTAAACTATGGTCACCTATTGAAATCTGTACTTAGGTGTTCGAGATTGCGAAGGCCATTGGCTGGGTGCCAAGTCAGGCAGACCGGAATAAGACATACGTTCATCTTAATCAACGCATCCCTGACGATCTTAAATTTGACCTTAATTGCCTTCTGTACACTCACGGTAAGATTTGCAAAAGATGTACCAAGAAAGGGAGCGACCATAAAAGAAAGGAAACCGGTGATGTTTCTTGTCCTCTTTTAAGTTTTTGTAGCAACTTTACTGTATCTCCAGCAGACAAGTTAGAACATTCAATTCCCAAATAATATTAGCTTGTCATTGTTAGCGATTAGAGTTAGTACTCCTTCCTGTGCTGGTGTAAATTAGCTGTGGAAATATATGGATTGCTTATCAGATTAGCGACTTCTCTGAACCATAAACTCATAACAATTAGAATTAAGGATCCAGTGGGAATACAACTGTGGGTTAAATTAACATAGAGGGTTATGCTGGTTTGAGATTTTTGTCAGTGTAGTCAACACTTTGCTTGTATCCTCCATAACACTATCGTGAATTGCAATAACTTGGCATTTTTTCAATATTATGGTAGAAGAATTAGGAAGGACATTCATGCAGCTATTACTATATGCTATGGGAATATAATATGCTGCAACATGCTCTGTATGAAAAGTGATACACACAGATCTTGTTCATGCCCCTTTTGATAGTAGATATGCATATGCCAACATCATTTTCCACTTTTGCATTTTGAAAAAGGTATCACTAAAGGAGCATTTGATACTGAAAACAATGTCCACAGTAAAGAAGAAGCATTGTTTAGTGCAAATTGTTGTTGCATTAGTGCCATCTTTGGTAGTGTTTCTGCGTCACCTCCAAATTCTACAGTACATATCTCCTTTTGGTTATCCAAGTGCTCACGTGGTACCAGAACACTAGGAACAGTACCACCTCAAATAACTTTTTATGAGTTGATTATGTTGAAACTTAAAAGATCAATGCATACATTTGACATTGCTATGGTTTCAATATTGATATGCTAGTTCCCTGACAGCCAATCTCTGCATTATTCTCTCTTTATGCTGTGATCAGGCTCCAACGTTGTTCTTTTCATATTTGATCCAAGTCTTGTGTTCTATTTATGGAACGTCCTGAGTTTTTCAGAGACGTAGCTAAATCCCAAGTCCAAGTTTAGTGGAACTGGTTAATAAACACAGTTGAGTGTTCTTTCCCCTCTCTGGTTTGTGAAAGCAACTAATAATGGAGGTGAAGCTATTTGGGTTTGAGGTGAATCCTTACAGTAAGGGTGATGACAGCTTGAGAATTTGCAGTCTGGTAAGAATCAAGTCCAGGAAGAGGAAGCATCAGTAGAGAAGAAGAAGAAGTTTGAATGTCAATTTTGCTTAAAGGAATTCAAAAGCTCGCAAGCACTGGGCGGTCACCAGAATGCTCGCAATAAGGAGAGGCTAAAGAAGAGAAGACTGCAACTTGTTGAAGAAGCAACAAGTCGTCAGTCCGGTCCTCTTCATAACCATGCAAATCTAATGCACTTTCAGTCTCTTCCATTATATGATGCTTCCTTTTTCGCCCGCAGCGAGCCACTGATTAACTTCGGTGCAAGTGCAACAGGTATGAAGCAAAGTTCAACCGGTAATATGTTACGCATTAATTGTGAAGCAAAGTTCAAACGGTAATGACGAAGTAGACGAAGATGACATGACAGTCACTTGACCGGTCAAATAAGTACCATGTAAGTTGCCATGTCAGTATTTTAGATTATAAATTTAGTTAAATAAGTAAAATTAAAAAAAAATCTTTGCCGATTCTTAGGTGGAGATGCTGAATTTTTGTTATTAATTTTTTTTAAAAAAATTTGTCACATCACATTACACATCAACATTTGTGTTTAAAATTCCGTTAACTTGGATGAGGAATTGAAATGGTGCTTCGTTAAAAGGCAGATTTAAAATTAAAAATAGTTTAAATTAAATTTGACAATTCGCTTTAAGTTTGGACTAGATTTAGGTATTTGGCCATACTTTTTTAACACGTTTTATACATCATTAGCTGCCCTTGCTCGTCATGTAGACATAAGCCTAGTCCCATCTCTCCGTTGGTCGCAAACGTCGTCGCATCCACGTTACACTTTAACACATCAGCTTCATGTGGATGCCACCTACCACCTATGACACATAGCATGCCGATCATTCGCCCTGTCGTCATCCATACGGAACAGATAGAAGGTACCCGCATTATCCCTAAAATACCCCAGTATCATTTCGTCTATATCATCTTTTAACTCTTTGTCATCATTAATAATTTGGGAACATAAAGATTATCTTCATTCCAAACATTCTAGCTATAAAAAAACATAAATTATTATGGAATGAGTTTTTTTATAAAAATTTTATTTTGAATTTATAAAAAAATTATTTTAAATTTACATATGATTTTTCTATTCTTCGATCCATATGTCACCCAATATGACAATTTACGATCTCAAATTCAATTCCATATAAATATTACGAATATTACAAATATCCATAACCCTAAAAATCCAGGACGAGACCAAACAGGATATACCCAAATCCCCGTTGTCCATTTATATTCTCTGTGTCGGAATATTGAAACAGGTGTGGTGTCTCTTAATAATTGAGTTTCAACATTGTGCATTAAATTCCTAAAGTGAGTTATTATAAAAATATATTATACAACTACAGAGAGAGTCCAAGAAATACTACACATAATTGAAATATAATAATGTATATGATTGAAAACCTTTTTCCTAAGAGCTACAAAAATACTAATATCAAATATAATAACCGAGATCCAAACGGTGCGTAGCGGAGCGAAGATAATTTAGAGCCTCACGTGTCACAATGTATGTATCTTGATGGGTACAAATTTGATAAATAGATGAGGAAGATTGTGGAATAGCTTTCGAGATTTCCAAAGTACGGAGCCGACTCTTACACATGATTAAACAACCGAAAAGTTTCAATAGAGTCAAGAGTGAATAATGGTAAAAGCAGAAGGCTCACTTGCTGTCAATCAGGTGAAAACACTTGTTGTTATGTTCGACTCAGCGAGCTCGCTTGAGATCTCAACTTTCGTACATGGATTGTTAGGGGAAAGTCTCTGCAACAGTCCAAGTGAGATTTGACATTTGAATGTAGAATGCACATCATATGATGCACACCTCACCAACAGACCATCCACACACACTACTGTCACAACACATTGACTTGTATATTTATTTGGCTTTCACTTCATCGTTTGTTTCTTTTCCATATCTATGATAATCAATTTAACTCGACGTAACTTCACTCCAAATTTAACATGTCCGATTCGATCAATGTCTAATACACGTACAAGGCTCCTAATCCAGCTGGTACGAACGAGTACCAGTGGAGCTACGAGTACACAAATATAATACTGATTTCGAATTCTAACTTCTCCAATTGCCCCATGAGGTGTATAAAAGAAGAAATCTAATTTGAAACTTTACGATGGTTGTTGTCTTGTTGAGTTTGATTGGGTGGATCCATACCGTGGTGGATCCGAATAAAATTGATTAATTGAGTTGTAGATAACTTTTTTTATGTATGAATAAAATTGATTAGTTGATTAATTGTCATTTGATGTTGAACTTTCTTTAATGCATTAAGGAGTTGTTTTAAAGTGTGAAGATCACTCATATTTGAACTTCTTTTTGTGTCAAATCACTTAACAAAACGATTTGTACATAATACAGTATACCATATGAGTATCAGACCGTTACATGTGATAATAATTTTTATTTGTATAAATAGGCTCCTTGCGGAGATAAGAATATAGCACACAAACACTGAAAAACACCTAATCAACCCATAGAGTGAGGATTACCTACAACACCCCGGGAAGATATCTAAGGGCCATCCGAGCCACGCAATGGGCGACCCCGGTGAAGACGGACCTCTGAGAGTGAACCGAACAACTTTCTGATCTCCCGGACAATCACTCCCCCAGCTGCCAAATCAGAATGGCCAGCACTGATGTGCGCCATCATCACCTCCGTATCCACTTCAACGTCCACCTACAAATAATTCGCGAGAACACACAAAAAACAAGCGTCGCGAGCTGCGAATAACTTAAGAAGGAAGAGATCCGTCATCTCCAAATAGAGTATTACATGTGATAAGATGTTAGCATCATGAATAGATTATTTATTAATCAACTAAACGAAGCGTGTAACAGAAAGAAACGGAAGATATCGTGGGCCCGACATCACCCCCCACCTTAGTCTAAAACGCGTTTTGTGGGCCCAAGAAGCTCTCATCCTCAGACCCAACCCAACACCCCCAACTTCCCTTGTTTCACCGTACACTTTCCGTTCTGTCGCCGAAAATAGTCACCGTACCATCGGCCACCGAACCCAAAGAAGAGCAACACAGACCGCCGTGAACAAGATAAACCGGAGAACAACAAACCAGGATACTGCCAAACTTGGGATAGTATGGCTTCCCTAAGCCCAAAGCCAAAACACCCATATAGACTGCCCTTCCTCCCTTCACCTTCCGCGGCCTAACTGTCTCCTATTCAGGATTCTTTTGGATTCTACCTCTTTCGTTTCTTTGAATTAAATTACCGTCCTTTCTTGTTCTATTGCTATTGATCTCACCTGCCTTCTCTTGTTCTTGGGTAGTTAGTTGCATATATAAATAGATACCCAGATAGAGAAGATAGGTATACATGGTTTTCTTGGTGCTGATCGATTGTTATTGGTTCATCGTTGCCCCGTCTCTTGTTCATCTGCCAGCTATTGTTCGTTGCTAGTTTAGGTTTGTTTCGGACTGATTAAGAATGTCTCAGAAGAGACAGCCAGATGAAGGAGGGAAGGCTCCTGCTGCTGAGGGTGGTGCCACTCAAGAGGAGAAGCGCCGAAGATTTAACCTCAGAAAGCGAGTACTTGTCTCTTTTTTAATATTCTTTTGTTGAGTTCTGCAATTTGGTTGTTTTGCAAAGTTGTTCCTGTTACCAACTCTTTGATGACGGTTTCTGTTTCGGTTATGGCTTAATGGCTAAAGTATTGTTGCTTTCTTTAGCTTTTACACCTAGGAAGATGATAGGATATTAGTTTGTTAAAAGCTTGAACTGCTTTACATTTAGCAATAATGCCAAAGAGCTTGAAGTTGTATAATCTTCTTCGATCGGAGAGCTTGACTGTAGTAGTGACTTTGTGTCTCATACTCCATCTCTGATGCAATTGCTACTTTTTTTTTGCAGTGTGGTTCAAGAGGCAATGAAGATGCGAGCCCTTGAGTGCGTTATGGAACCATTGATTCGTAGAGTGGTATGTTAGTACCGTTATTTTTGCAGTCGGCATTATACCATGTCTATGATTTTGATCAGGGAAGGGAAAATAGTGATAGTTGACTATATTCTATGTTGCTTGATGGCAGAGGGTTGATTGTAAATCATTCAACCTTTATAGTTTATAGCCAAGTACATTGTAGAGTATAGGTTCCAAGCTGTAGATTTCAATCTTTACTAGACTCTTACTGCGAACTTGTCCGAGTTTAACCAATGAGTTTATCCGGCAGGTGAAAGAGGAAATTGAAACAGCACTGAAAAAGCACTTGATCAGCTTTGCCTGGTAAGAGTAAAGAAATGCTGGGAAGAAAGAGATTCTTCCTAACTGTTTCTTTTGGTCATATCCTTCTGCTTGTATAGTTGAAACTTTTCTTTTCACAGGAACAGCGGAAAGGAGAGAGGCTCTACTGAATCAAGATACGTAAAGCTACATTTGTCAAACAATCTCTCGCTTCCCATTTTTACCGGGGCTCGTATAGAAGGAGACGATTCCTCTACTTTACAAGTAGTTCTGATTGACAATCAAACTGGGAAGGTTGTCAACTCTGGCCCTGAATCTTCAGCCAGGGTAGAAGTTGTGGTTCTTGAGGGTGATTTTGATAGTGATGAATGCTATAATTGGACACCTGAAGAATTCAAGAACAACATTGTTAAAGAGCGAGAAGGGAAGAAACCACTTCTTTCAGGAGACGTGCTTCTGAATCTTAAAGATGGGGTTGGTTTGGTTGGTGATCTTTCGTTTTCAGATAATTCAAGCTGGACTAGAAGCAGAAAGTTCAGAATTGGAGCTAGATCTCTCGACAATTTTGATGGAGTTAGAATAATAGAAGCCAAGTCTGAATCTTTCATTGTCAGAGATCACCGAGGAGAATGTAAGTAGTTCATAAATTAATTACAGGCTCAAAAATTTTAAATGCTCTTTCATTCTGCAAAAGTAGGTTTACACTCGAAACTTGGGAACAAGTTGAAGTTAGACGTATCAGTCTGATATGAAGCACTGATTCATTGAATATTTTCGGTTGTAGTATACAAGAAGCATCACCCTCCAGTTCTGTCAGATGAAGTATGGAGACTGGAAAAGATTGGTAAAGATGGAGCTTTCCACAAACGTTTGTGTCGAGAAAATATTCTTACAGTGAAGGATTTTCTCACGCACCTGTTTATAAACTCTGCAAAGCTCCGGCATGTAAGTTGCTTGTTTCTCATGCTATATACGGAATTTTAATTTTCTTTAAGATGATCAGTAACTCTGATCCTCATATAACTAGCACAGACTGCTTGTGTTTGTATAACTCTTTAAAGTTCTGTGCTTGAACTCAGATTTTTATCACCCTCGAGTTGATGGATAAGTGCATGGTTGTTGGATCATTTGCAGATCCTTGGCACGGGTATGTCTGCGAAAATGTGGGAAGTGACTGTGGAGCATGCTCAGACATGCATACTTGATAACAGAATATATTTGTACTTCTCTCCTGGCCAACCAAAAACATCTGTGATCTTCAATATCGTGGGACAAGTTAGAGGACTTCTATCAGATCACCAGTGTATTCCAGTTGATAAGATGTCTGAAAATGAAAAGGCACACTATTCTCCAGCTTCAAGTCTCTTTCATTTTCAATTTTTTTAACTTGCAACTTGTGTATTCTTACAACCAAACTGTACCTACAATCCAGGTTGATGCTCAGAACTTGGTCATTGCTGCATTTGGGCACTGGGATGAAGTCATATGTTGTGAGAACGAGGCGTCTCTCATGGCTGCGTCTTCAAACTTGAACGGTATCCCCTATACTTCAAGCTCATCAACGACGGAGAATTCCAATAGCACAAAGGCGTTGACTTTACAGAAACCAGGAGTGTTTGATTTTGTACAGCCAAGTACAAGCTCTCCTGATAAAGTGTCATCCATATATTCCAACCTAGGCGATTATGACTTCCATGGTATTGAAAACATGGGTCTCAGATACGATCAGTCATTCAATTTTGGTAGCCAAGTCCCAAATCCACTCATCCATGAATCGGATAGCATAACCCAAGCCTTATGTGACGATGATCATCTCAGGTTCTTTGATACTGATTTGCAGTCGCAAAACCTGTGCTTGGGATCGCCAGCTGATTTACAGAGTGCAGTTGATAGTTTTCTGCTGGCACGTTCATCAACTGCTGCCGTTCCCATCGGTAGTAAGGCTCAGAGGAGATGGGCGAAAGTATCTAGCGTGTTGAGATGGTTCTCTGTTCGGAAGCTTGTTGCGAAAAGGAATCGTGTTAGAGACATTCATGATTCAGTTGATGTCAGAAAGGTAGTTAGGAGGTGATAGGTAGCTGCTGCCCTGAGTAAGGCTTTTGTGTGCAGTTTGTAGGGAGTGAGTGAGGTCTTCTGCAGAGTTGTATAAATGCTTGCAAAAAATCTCAGTCTGGGCCTATTTGTTGGTTTTTCATGTTTTACAGCTGCATGTATATACCACTCTTTGCATTTGGTGCCCCAAATCCTGTACAGTTTTGTTGTTGCAGTTGCAGTAGAGGAAAATGAACATTGCTCATCATAATTCAATTTAATGATACAAACCATAAAAATTCCCTATAAGTCCTAACTACATAGTAAAATCAACGTTGGAAAATGTTACGAGGTTTGATACCGTTTGAATAATTCATATAATTATGGAATGTTCATCTGATTATTAATCGATGTAAATTGATGAGACTTATGCAGTGCCTGGCGAATTTGACGGGCCGATCAATGGTTGCAGAGCTGATTTGGATGCTACGTGGTTAGCTACTCAGATGAACTATGTCCATCCGACTTGTGGGGGTCGCTCACGAACTTGCTCGCCGATTGTGCGGGGTGTTGTTCCTCCGATTTGGTACATGGACGTGATTGCAAATATGGAGAAAGTTAAAGGGCTCAACAGCAGAACATACGACACTTTCTATTCTGCGAGTTGAATGCTTGGCAATCGGGTTGGCCGGAGTCGGATTTATATGAATTCATTACCCATCCGTTGTATTTTTAGATTTGGGGAATTTCCGCCTGATTATAGCAATCGGATTTAGATTTCATACCATCCCTGCTCATCGCTGGATTTCGGGTTTGGTCGGGGATCCGAATTTGATTCAAACATACTAAACCAAGATTGAAAACTGAGTTTAAATCAAAGCAAAATCTACCAAACAACCGGCAAATCATTCAAAATACTAAATTTACTTAACAACCTTCATTAGCAAAAATCATTATACCAACTAACAATATAAACCAAACAATAATCCCTCTAACAGAAACATAAATCAAACTAATATAGGGTTTTTTTCAGGTATATATATTTTCGGGCTGAGTTGGATCGGATATTAGTAAATCTGATACCCAACCGTCGCTCGTCATTTTAATCCAAATCCAATTCACCACCTGGTCTAACCGAATTTTGTCCGCATTGACTGGCTCGGAATCGGACGGTTTTTCGGATTTCGGGACCAAAATGCCAAGCCTAGTTGCCACCTGATCGGGGCTATTCCCGTCAAGTTGATTTAAGGCTTTACCACCGAAGCAAAACTCTGTTACCGATCTGAATAAGCTGAGGCAAAGATGGCGTTCTTCCTGAAAAATTCAGCGCTTTCTTCTCACTTCCGTCCTCGCTCTCAGGTACCATGGGTAATTTTGTTTGTTTTGTGTTCTGATGATGAATTTTATGTCACCGACGTTTTCCGCTCGGTTGTTTTTGTTTTCCGTTTGAAGGACCCAGTTTCAGTCTCTCGTCGTGGATTCCATGTCGAGCTGGGGCAACGGGAGAAAGCTGTGAGTCTTTGCTATCTCTTTCTTTCTGTCACTTTCTTTTCTCTTATTAATGAAGTGATGATCTCGCTAGGAAGCTGAGCTGTTTTGATGTTGATTGTTTCAACTTTTTGCTTGATTTGATGCATTTTTGGGGGTTCTGCAATACCATACTACTATCATGGTGCCTCGTATATTGTATGCCGATTAGATTTTCTTCTGTTTAATTCCCTCTCTACCAATGGAGTTCTCCAATTCAATTAGGGTTTCAGTTTCCTGGTTTACTCATCGACGTGACTTATTAATAATACTCTTGTTGTGGTGTTGTTGGTAACGTGTCTGGAACCTTCATTCCTTGGTTATCTGTAACTCATTTCTGAATTTGATTATATCGACTTTTGAGGCTGGCTATATTTTGAAGTTGAGTTGGTCATCATGATGCAGCTCTTGGCTGATGACCCAGCTATTAGAAGATTCAAATCATCCAAAAAGGGTTTGGCAAGAATTAACAAAATTGGAGATTTTCTCACAGTTGTTGTTGTAGCAGGTATTGTCTTTATCCTTCCTTTGGATTGATGATTATTACCTGTATCGATTTGTTGCTATGTGTGCTTATTCTTAGACCGAGACATGTTAATTAGATTCTTAAGTCTCGATGAAGTAATTGCTGGAACTTGTGACCTGAGTGTCGCTGATCTTATATGTTGCCTACCTTGTCTGATATTGGGTGCTTTGGGATTGCTGAAAGTTGTTCATAGCCAGGCAATCAAGACTAGAAATCGTGTCTGAAGCATATTTTTCGTTTAGACGATCCATCCAACTATATGCAGAACTATATTTCTTAAATGAAATAGTTTAGTATGAACTACAGTCGGGAACTTGCGTTTCCAAAGGAACTGAGAGTGGATCTGTCATCTGTTCATGACAATGCATCATCCATCTGCCCAAGTGATTGAAACTTCTAGTATGTTCATGGTATTGAGTGAGTTGGGTTGTACTCTTTCAATAAACCCTTGTTTGCTTAAAATCGTACTGCCCTGTATATATGGTAGCTAGAAAAGGGGTTACCCATGGAAATCTTCAAGCATGCCTTTTCTTGTTTTGTTGCGGAAACGAAGGGCGCTACAGGTGCTGTTGCGGTTTGCCATGCTTGTCATCTCATTTGAGGTTAAAGTTAGAACATCACATGCACCTCATTTGTGCTGCATCACCAAATCGATGAAAACCCGAAAAGGGTATCATTGATGCGAGTTGTACTCTGGCCTCTCTGGAGAACATAAATTTAGTCATTTCCATCTAGGGCGATAGTGTACTCTCTAGTTGTATTTGTATGTTTCCCCACCCAATGCATGTTATTTTGCAAACTTTTTACTTCACCTCTGTGAAATTCGTACATTCAACTTTGCCCTGCAGTTTCATCCTGTGCCACGTTCCTGCTCTTAGCTTTGTTAACTTATCAATGTGCTGTACGTTTTTTGCTTTAGGATGCTGCTACGAGATCTATGTGAAGGCGGTCATGCGAGAAGAATCAAGGAAACAGGCACCGAAAAGTGCATAAGATAGTGAAGATTGTGCCTATACCAGTATCGGGGAACTTTTTCCTTGCTGTTGCGATGTTCTTGGGTTCTACTGGTTTGTAACACCAAATAATGGAATAATAAGATCCATTTTGCCTCTTTGGTAGATGGAGACTGGGGATATGGTGTTGGAATTCTGTATGTAGCTCGGCCCTCTGGTTAATTTTTTCGTTTGGTCTGATTTATTTTGTTTCCGACGGGGTTTCGTTCATGCATAATCCGAAATAACTAAATCAAACGAACACAGTATACTAAACTGCTTAGAGACTCCAACAATCTACAGTCTGTAAAAACTGGAGTACACCTTCCACGCCAGATAGAACTGACAACAGCACACAACTTGGTTCTTGAACTTCAATTTCACTGAATTCCCTGCCCAAAATCCTAACAACAAGTAGCAGATTACTGAATTTTTGGTTTCTTTTTCTGTAGAAGTTAGTGTGTGCAAATTTTGCTGGACCTCCAGTCCAGTCCAGGAGCTAGGTGTGTAACTTGGTAGGTACGTAATACCTGATGCTGATGGAAATGTTTCTCCACGTCATAGGACAGTGAACTGGACTTCCACTCTTATTTTAATTGAACATGATTCCAACAGCGTGGAGTGTTGTCTTCTTATCGTTTGTTACCAACTACCAGACCAAGTCTCCTTGAAAACATAAGAACGATATAGTGGACAAAATTTTCTTTGACAGACAGCTATTAGTAGCGAGTTGTGATTTTGTGAGCTGTGAGCAAAATATTCTCAAACGCGCCAGCAAAGAAGAACACAGAAACTGACACAGAGACTGTGTCCGTCTTTCTCTTGCTACGGCGATGTTTGGAGGGACGACGCAAAAGTGTAAGGCGTGCGATAAGACAGTCTACTTTGTGGATCAGCTCTCTGCCGACAGCAAAGTCTATCACAAGTTCTGTTTCCGATGTCATCACTGCAAGGGCACCCTCAAGGTTCTTTCTTTCTTTCTTTTCTTCACTAATCAACCCACTGGGAATATCACTTCCGTTGCTTTTAGTTGCTTGGATCCATGACGACTCGTGCTCGATTCATTAAGTTGTGTGTAAAAGTGGAGGATCTGAACATTGGCATAGTAGTAGTATGGTTTGAGTTGAATCCTTGGAAAAAGCTGAATTTTCTTCTAAGATAGTAGTCATGCTTTAGTATATGTACTGACTGTAAACATGTTTGAATCAATCGTGCTTCTGTAGCTGAGTAATTATAGCTCCTTTGAGGGTGTCTTGTATTGCAAGCCTCATTTCGATCAGCTACTTAAAATGACTGGCAGCTTGGATAAAAGCTTTCAAGGTTGGTTGAGCTTTGAATTGTTTGATCTGGACACATCGCTTTGCTAGCTAGCTATTATCATGTTTCCATAAGCTGATTCATGTTCCTATTACTATATAGGTACCCCGAAAACTGCGAGGATAGACCGATCTGCTGATCAGGTGTATATTTGAATCCTTGATTTGTGTTTCTTTGATCCCAGCACTTCAACTTCCCAACAACTGTCGATTGTCTATCTTGCAGGTCAATGGCAGCAACAAAATCTCAAAGATGTTCTCCGGAACTCAAGACAAGTGTGTCACTTGCAAGAAAACTGTTTATCCAATCGAAAAGGTATAGGCTGGATTTTGCCGAGAATCGTTACATCCCGATAACTCGAGTTGTTGGGAGATATTCATAATTAATTTTTGCAGCATTCCATTACAGCTTTCACATCCCCACTCCGTTCGTCTCATCGTTTCATAAAGTGTGAATGGTTGAAACAGCGAAAGCTTGAAGAGCTACTGATCGACATTGTGTTTGCTGGTGGGTTTGATCAGGTGGCAGTAGATGGAACATGTTACCACAAGGCATGCTTCAGGTGCAGCCATGGTGGATGTATGATAAGCCCTTCAAACTACGTAGCCCACGACCAACGTCTATACTGCAGACACCACCATACCCAACTCTTCAAGGAAAAGGGAAACTTCAGCCAACTTACCAGCAAAAAACTTCAAAATGGCAAACCTGTAACGGATCCAGCAGCAGAATGATACGTCCTTTTTTCCAGAACAGAAACCTGGAAACACGTACATGATGTGAACTTTTGAAACTTGGTGGTATGCAACTGAGTTTGTGTGGTGTGTTTAAGAAACTTGGTATATGCAAATAAGTATTCTTCTGTTGTTCTGCATTAGCTGGAAAACAAAAGATCGATCTGTTTTCAAAGGAAAGTGGTCAAATTGTATAAATATGTTGAAGGCGAGTATGAAGAGTTAGCCGGAAGTATTGTGGTCTGTGGAAACTTGATGAATATATGTGTAAACTACGTAAACTAAATTTGAGAGAATCAGTGTTAAACAAAGAGCCAAAGAGGGGACAACAGTAAACAGTACCAAGCCAAACTACGAAAACATCGAAATTTGTGGGCGAATAAACGAATGGCGGGTGGAGATCTTTCGGTAAGCAAAAAATAAAAATATAATTAAACATTCCACATGGTGTATATTTTGTTGGGTTGTGCTAAATTCGAATTCGAATTATTAATTTGAGGGAGGAGAGCAAATGCTTTTGATAGTCTACTATTCGGGACATGTGTCGGACTCAGATTGGCTATCTCCTTCTTTTTTGGCTTAGCTAGTTTCGCGAGGAGATGGCAAGATAGAAAGTAGTAAAATCTAAGCATCAACGCAGAGTGTGAGGACTATCGGCAACACTTATAAGAAATATCCAAAAGTCAGGAATGCCACAAAATAGGCGACTTCATTAGCTAATCCGCAAATAGAAGCCGGGATTGGCAAAGAGGATCTCGACAACCTCACGAACAATAGAACCTCCATACCTCAGGAACACACGACGGTCTTCCTTCTTTTGGATCTTGTTCGGTCGGTCATCCAATGACCAATATTGTAACTTGTCGAGACCTCGACATGTGCCCACTTTTATCGGGACTTCGTCCCTCCAAATTCTAGTTTTTTCTATATATGGCCCTCAACCGATGGCTGAGGCGAGGACGCCGGATTCGACAAGAGGGTTATAAATTTAACCAATTTTGACCGAAAAAATCGAAAAGAGAACCGGGACATTATATTAATCAATATAGTGGATTACAAAGTTACAACTAGTGTCGTGTCGTAGCTAGTTTCCATGTACAATCCATTAACATCCCCTTTGTTTATTTTCATGGGGAAGAATGTTGAAATGATTATATAGTGTGGCATGCAGTTGTCCTATTAGAATATAAGAAGCAAAGGTGGTGGCTTCTTTGTTGTTTGCATGCCTTACCAAAGTAGTGATCATTAGTGGGTTATCAAACCCAGAAAAAATAAAAACAATGGCAAAGGAGCTATGGTTGGTAGTCATGAGTTCTGCAAGAAAAGGGGAGAGGAGTGGAGAGAGACAATGTGAAATGTGATTTGGGGAAGAAGATGAATGGTAGGTTAAATTTTTAATTATTGAAACAAAAAGGTAGATTCGTCCAACAGAATGATATTTAATATTCTTTTTTTCGGAAGATTTTGAATATCACATTTTTTACGATATTAATATCTTCAAAGCACGGTGATATTGGCAATATCATGATATTGGATGATATATCACCCATATCAAATGACTCAAATAAAATCAATTCAATCTTACAAAGTATAACTTAAAAAAATAACCATTGCTTAATATAACAAAGAAAAAAAGCAAGTCGGTAATACTTAGACTATCCATCTATTTTATTGTTATGATTTGGGGGGAAAAAATTAATGATTATAACGAGGAGTTATTAAGGATAAAGAAAAATTGAGAGTTCAAAACTATGAGCAAAGTATTTGGGTGGGTTTGGCATGTAATCCATCACCCAATCCAACGTTTCCCACTCACTCATCGATGAATAATTAATTAAATACATAACTCAAACTTATTTACTTTTGAACGGATTAAATTACGATGAATGGGTTTGAATGAATTCGGGGATAAACACTAGAAAATGGAGAATTCCTAAAGCATACTATTGCTTTGGACTTCGAAAAGGAAAAAATAGAACCAAGGCAAAAAGATAAAGCAAAGATTCTACCACTCATTCATCATCATCATCATTTTGTTTAGTGATAGCTATCATTTTGAGCTGCTGCATGTTTAATAATATTCTGTCTCTTGACTTGAGTCAAAGATTGACCAACTGTAATCATCATCACAGCCTTACGGGCTTATTTTTTTTCGTGTTTTGTCGGAATAGACCGAGACTTTCGGTTAATATAAAACAAAAGATAAAAAGTAAACACAACGTTGATGTTCATTTCGTAAAGTGTGATGGATTCGAACTAAAAACGTCCGAGGAGAATATAGGGTTACTGTTAAGTTTAACCCACCTATAAGCTTAATGGTTCGGAGTATCGTTATATATTATAACATAACATTACGTTTAAAAGTTCAATAACAATTATGAAATATTAAAATTTTAAGTGACTTATAAATTAAAAATTATTAAAAAGACTATTCGACTCCTTAAAATAAAATACATGTTTTACAAGTAAAACATCAAACAAACGTAGAGAAATGAAACGGCTACGAGAATCGAAATTTTAAAACACATATAATACGTATACATGCATTATACTAGTATCAGACGAATATTTGCTAATCTGTCTCATCGACTTGGCATATTAAATTGAGTTAGAAACTGGTGGCAAACAGTAATATACCACCACAATCCCATCACTAATTGTTCTTATTTGGTTAATCAATCCAAGCAACAAATACTACAAACAAATTGTTAGTGTTTACTGTAAAAATTTCCTAGAAGATCCTTTTTCATCTCAGGGAGAAAACCCAGCACTCTCTGCAATTACAATACTGCAGTCTTTTTCATATTCATTTTGCCCCCGTCGATTATGTGGTGATGAAGATTGGCCCACGATGCAACCAGCTCGACACTATGATTTCGGCTCATCTGGTGGTGGCAGACTGTTCGTCGTTGTATACAAAGATTTAGAGACAGAGAGACAGAAACAGAGGAAATAACAATAATAACATCAGATGGCGCTGCTGCTGTTGCTGCCGGCTGTTTCCAAGATGCTGTTCAACGATGGCTGCCATGTTCTTGATGATCTCCCACTCCCACTCCCTCCTCCTCCTGATAAAATTGATGACGACATTGACCCCCCACCCCTACTAGTTGATCTTCTCTGCCGTTCGCCTTTCTGGACCTGCACCATTTAATTCATCAATATTAATTAGCCCTTTTGGCTGTGTTGGTGTTCATCAATAGATTAAATGACCTTTGGAATTTCAGTTCAGACGATGGTAATAACTAATGTATGTGGTTGGTAGGAGAAATTAAAGGGGAAGAGGTGGTGGGAACAGAGAGGTTTGAGTCGTAATTAAGCAAAAGCGACTAATTAAACGCTTGATGCTGATGAATCATGTGGAGAAAGATGTCAGGCTTGCTTGTTGAATTTGTTATAATGATGTATATTACCAGCTTCTGGTGAGTTGTTGTTGTTGATGATGATTGAGCAGAAGCAGCAGTTTGTGATTCTGGGCTTTTATTGAGCTTTGCTTGCTTCTTCGCCCACAGTCCCTTCATAACCTCTGCAAAAATTGAAATGAGACTAGATAATTGAGATTCATCAATTAAGTAGCTAGTCCGGGGAGTACCTTGATTGGTGATGAGCCTGTAGACGCGGCCAAGGGTGAGCGTATCCGTCGGACGGAGGAGCTTTATTCTCGTCAGCTTCACTGGGCTGCTTCCGCCGCCGCCGCTCACCGGAGTAGTACGATCGTTGGCGGCGGCGGGATAGAGGGTGGTGGAGAGGAGGAGAGCGACGTAGTGGCCAGGGTTAGTTTTCATGACTTGGGCAGCGGTGATGGGGCAGTAAAGCTTCTCTACCTTGCCGGTAGGGTGCTGTATCACTAGCGTCGCGGCGTCCACCGCTTGGCAATTCCCCATTGAACGCAAACGGAGTCTGAGAAATTTGAACAGGGCGGACGGAAGGAGAGGAGACGGAGATCGAAATTTGGAGAGGGAGCGGAATTATAGTGTCTTTATATAGCGCCGCAGGCTACCATCCCCCGCCTTTGTCCTTTTCTCTCATTTCACTTCCTGTGGGGTCTTCTACTCTTCTTCAAGTATAATCAACAAGATGTTGTCAAAATTTTCGCTTCGTTTTCGATATAGATTTTTTTAGATAACGATAAAATACGTCAATCAGGATTCAAAATAAGGTCTAAAGGGATTCATGGTGGAAATCTCAAGTATGGGGCGTCTTGAACGAGTAAGGTTTGTGAAGAAGAATTTGAGTCCGAAAAATTTGATTTCAAAATAACACGTGTCATTAGCTTTTGCTGACTTATTTAACGGTCTTGGATCCATATTAGCACGAAGACGGAACAAACTAATGGCATGACATTTTTTATGAAAAACTCAATAGGTGGTGACAAAAAATCTATATGGAAAACGTGGTGACAATTTTAATGATTTTGGTAAAGATCGTGACATTTTAGAATATTTTGTCTTATTTCAAACAAATGTTAACATCGTATTGAACGTCAAATGTGTTAATTCTTAACATTATACGACAGTTTTAAGGGCTTATGAATTTCAAAAGTGTAGCTTCCCTCCAAATGGTTTTCACGATTTATCTATTAAAATTTGACTACCAGTTTAGCGATTAGTACTCTGCAAAGCCTTTAGATAGATTGTGAGAAAATTAAATGTTCTATTTCGTCAATGCTAGTTGAGTTCTGAATCTTCTCCGTAAAAAATTGCTAAGACACGTAGTTTCTCTCTATGTGTATAGAAGTATATGCAAATGTATACGGTATAAAAAATGAGACGTATGAAAGACTAGTACAAAGTAATGTTCACTTAATGGAAGAATTCCATTTTCTGGAAACTAGTATATACAGCAAGGTACGACGAACAAGATGAATCAAAGAAACCAACAGGAAGAAAAGAAGAGTTCATTTGAGGAGCGACATAGAAACTTCTTCATTGCTACCTCCAGGTCTGAATTTCCTGGTCAGATTTTTACAACAAAAAAAGAAGCAACATTGTTTGCATTCAGCAGCTGGTGCATATATCCCTGTAATATGAAAATGCAGTACAAACTATTTCATTCATAATGCTATAGATCGTACCATCATTAACAAAAGAGGGAGAAGGAACATTTTGGACAGACTGAATTTCTGTTTTTTAGAATCCCCCAGACCAGGATGTTTACTGAAGCAGCTCGTAAGTTAGCATGGGCGAAATCAGACCGATGGGAAGTATTTATTAAGGTTGAAGGGCAAAGAGTAGAACTCTTCACTTCTGGTATCACCCTTGAATGTCTTGAATTTTGCCCACCAGTGCTTCCCTCTGTCTTTCCTGATAGCACTGTCTTTCTTGTGCAATGTGTTGTCTAGGAAGTACGCAACCACACCGGCAACAAAGGCTTCTGAGGAGAAGGGCACATTTACCATGTCGTTGAACTGTCATCAGATCAAGAAAAATGGACACGTTAAGTATTTTGTCACCCTCCAACATTACAGGGTTTTTTCAACTGAATGCATGCATACCCATCTTGCTCCAGTGTGAACTGGACCATAGCCGTTGATTGCAGTGTACTCGTTAAAGTACTGTGGAATTGACAAGCCTATGAATATTGAGAAACCCAGTATGAACTTTGTTCTGAAGCTGTTCAGATTGCAGAACTGCAAGAAGCTTAAACCTCCAGCCCCTACACATCCACAATGAAAAAAAAACAATCAAACATAAGAGTTACCCAGCATACAAGCAACACATATGATCGCTATATCTCATTCCGGGGGATATAGATACAATACATACCCACATATGCGAAGAAAAGGCAATACAATGCTGCTATTATAGGAGCTGGAATGGAAGCAAATACTGCCCCAAATTTTCCTGCACAGTGACGGATGATATTCAGTCACTTAGGATACTTGACCATGTTAGTTTCTCAAACAGGGTATCTCGGATCAGAAAATAACAGTTGAACAAAAAAGACCAGAAGAAGATCTGAATACATACCAAGGATTGAGAAGAAAATCATGAATCCAGCAGATATCTGAACAACCCTTCGGCTGCCAACTCTTGTTAGGGCCAAAAGACCAGCATTCTCTCTGTACAGGCTCGGTTAAATTAGTATGGAGTTACTATCTTGTATCAATACAGAACTTCACAGAAACTGAAGTTAGTCAATGGCTTACACAGAGACAGATGAACCATTCACAGTCCCAAACAGTCCAGAAAGCAAAATGGCTACTCCCTGAAGCAACAAAAAGAGAACATTTCCAATAACTCAAGTTGTTGCAAGAGGCTCATAATTGGTTTGTATAGCATTTCCGACATCATTAAAGACAAGACCAGGAACAGGGAGGTCATTCAATTAACACCGCTCGTCCACCACCACTAAGTAAAGAAAAATTTGAGATATTAAAAACTACCAAACTGAGTAATATTGTAAATTTCGACGAAATGCATACAGTAACCTAATCCTCGATTGCTGATTTGCAGGAGGTCAGAGTATAATTGTTATTGAAAAGCTTGGAAATATTGAAATACCGCATCTCAAACAAAAAATGGCTACTTATAAGTCTAAATGAATATTCTGAGAAGCCTAGTATTTGAAATTACCTGCCAACCAACACCACGACTGAGAACAGAAGGTGGCATGGGAGTTGCACTTGCATACCTCGATACAGCAATGAAGGCACCAGTAGACTGCATATTCAAGGGAACATGAATCAGTCACTTCAAGTGTTTAAATGCTAGAATTACTAGCATGAATATTAGAATGCTAAAACACTATCCTAAAGCGTCATGCCTTGAGCAAGCCAGTAAATCAAACTTTAAATAGTATCGAAACAAGTGTTGATTCCAGCTATACAGAACAGCAAAAGTGAATGGTTGAAAAAAGGAATAACAGACCTCTACAAGAGCAACAAAAGAAGCCATCATCATAGCGAAGGCTTCACCGGCATCAAAAGTAGGTGCTCCCCATTGGAAGGGGTAGGGAACTCTAATCCTGCATATCAGTAAATGTGATTAATTGAGGTCAACCTCTAAGAGACATGAAAGGCTTCAGGAACTGATCAACATTTAATCACGATCCTATATAGGTCCTCACACGTTTGTTTGCACTGCTACGGCAAAAAATGGGAAAATCCAGACTAACAGGTCTCCTTATACAAACCCGTTTCCAGATTCATCACTTAAATCGGGAGCCTTTATCCAAGGAAGAGCCTTTGAAGGTGTAACATCATTTGCAACCATGTAAGCCTGGTCGCTGACAATGTTCCACCTCAGAGCACAGCACCATCACAATTAAGTGTCACAGAATGATTGGTTTGGATTAAAACATTAGATGCCACTAGTTAAAATTGAACCCCCGCTGATTCCTTTAGAGGGGCTACATTCTAAGACAATTTTGCCATGTTCACTCATTACAGGCAGTTGGCTTCTTTCACGTTAGCTGAGCTTGTAATTGAGGTTTTGAAACTGTGGAAAAAAAGAGCTCGCAAAAAAATAAAATAGAGCTCAGACAGCCACTTCAAAGTGAGAAAAACTTGCCATGGTGCAGCATCAATCAACCCTGCACGATCCGTGCGGCAAGTTACTTGCGTCTTTGGTGCGGCACCTTTATAAGCCCCACCTACAGTGAGTAAGTGTGCATATATCCAGACAATTACTATTGCAAAAATGACAGCAAACCGATCAAAGATGTGTTTCCCTGATTTGATCACATGAGGCATGTACTGGAAAAGCAAACATTAACCGTCAATAACTTCAACTCAACAGAGGGTCAAAACTACAGGTGACATAAAAGCACGGTTACAAGCCAACTGAAACAAACCTGTGAAATAAAGAGCAATATGATAAGCTCTGGTAGACCAATCTCAATGCATTTGGCAACCTGAGAAACTCAGTATCAGTATTGTGATGATATTTTTCAGCAGTAGGTCTTTGAATACCAAATAAATCTGTTTTTGCAAACAAAACCAACTTACCCCAGGAAAACCAAGTTCATACAAGCCAAACCCAACTAGGCCAACCAACGGAACAGCAGAAAGGGGACTTAGGAACCTGCAAGGACAAAATTAGTTGTCAGCTGAATAGTATTAATCATGAAGAGTTACTATCTAAACAAAGCGACTTATGATATTCTGCTACTGTACCAAATCGAAATACTCGTATAATAGCTGAATATTAAAATGTTGAAGGTGACAGATAGTGATAAGAAAAATGCCATCTATTAGACATATACAACCACAACTGGGTGGTGAAAAGCTCAACTTACAAAATACACCACTTTGATAGCTAACTAGTTCAGCTACAAACTAACCTGGCAACATTACGCCACAGACCACTGAATCCTAGGACAATCTGGAGGGTTGAAGCAACAATTAGCGCACCTTGGATTGCACGCATAATCCTCTTAAATTTCTGCAAAAAAATAGCAGTCAATGAAATTGAATTAGAAATCAAGACAAAAATACAAAGCTAATCAAAGAGCACAAGGAGACCAGGGTGATTGAAACAAACCTCCACAGGGTCTATGTTGTCACTAAATCGACCAGCAAGGATGATTGAGATTGTTGTAGGGACGAAGGTGTAAGATCCTCCAATAACAGCAGGCAACCTAGTGCCAAACATACTCTGAAGCAATGTGTTCAAACCACCAACAAAGAGCAGAGTCTGGATCACTTGTGCCTTCTCTTTCTGAAAAAAACAAGAAAACCCCCAAATGCAACTTCAATGCCACCATTGTAGATAAATTTTTCCAAAGGCACAAACTTGGGTTGAATGACTTACGTTTCCACCTCCCATTTGTGGGACGAGAGCAGTGGGGATGAGAACAGTAGTCCCAAGCATCACAAGGTAGTGCTGGAAACCAAGTAGTATAGCCTCGGCTGCAACAGAAACAACCACAAATTTAAGTTTCCCACTAATGACATATGAGTTTTCTTTCTCAAACTCAGAACAAAGCATAAAGAGTGGATATTTATCAAACCCTGAAGAAGCCATCATCCTTTTCTCCAGCTGATTAATGGGAAAACCCAGATACACTTGATGCAAGAACACTAAACCATGACAAATAAGTAGATTTTAATTAATATAGAGAACCAGCAGAAGTTTAATTTCGTGTCTTCTTCTTTAATATCCCTTAAGTTCACTTTTAATTGTAAGATACACCCGAATCTCCAGCTGGGTGAGCCTTCAATCTTTTCAGAAAACGCCATTTGCCCTTTTGAAAAAGAAGAAAGAAGCATATACGGCAAAAATAAAAAGAAGCAAAAAATACCATCAACTTTTGAGATAGAATATACAGAAGAGAAAAAGAAGATGCCAGTCAATTCACAAAAAAATTAACAGGCAAACAGTTGAGATCCAACAGGAAAGACAGAGTTGGTGAAGGCAAAAGAGCAGGAGTAGTAGTAGAGTAACTTACGCCATGGAGGAGGGCTGGTAATGCAGTAAGAAATGTTGGGAAGCTGCTCCTTGGGTGGGTGTGGTTGTGGGGTTTCTTCCTTCCCTCCAGCCATGGAAATCTGATGGGTACCTTAACCTTAACCCTCTAGGAGGAAAATAAATAAAAGGAAAGCTGCAACGGAAAACCAGGTGAGAAAAGGACACGGGGTAGTAAAAACGAACAAAAAGAAATTAAGCAGAGGCCAGATCCCACATCTGATAGAGAGGGAAGGTGGCAGTAGAGAGAGTGAAGTGACAAAAAACCATAAGGAAGGAAAGGGAAAGGGGAGAAAAGTTGGAGAGAACAACACACCTCCTCCACAAGGCAATAATGGTCTTTAATGGTGAACTACCCACATGTAGCAGTGCAAAGCAGCAGTCAGCTCGGCTCAGCTCAGCTATGAAGGAGAGAAGGAAAGGGAGCGGGGGGGAAATGGCGACAAATATAAAAATGAAAACAAGTGAAGAATTCGGGGGCTGAAAGCAAAAGGAGAACTCCCTCTCTCTATACATTCAACAAAAATAATAATCAGCAGAGACTGTGAGAGGAGCTGTTTTGTTGTTTTCTTCTCCATCGTCATTAATATGGATTGTTTAATTAACTAACACTTAGCTGCCACCTTCAATTTCCGCCATCCCTCTTTCTTTAATCTTTATTGTTATACAATACAATATGCGTACCTTACACTTAATCAAAAGTATCTGCATCGTATATCGGAATTTAATTCACGTCAATTTTTATCTAAACAGCCATTAAAGATTATTGATTTGACAGTTAAAAATCTTGATTTTTCTCCCACAAAGTTATTTAATAAATTAATCCAGTAATTTCTAATCACCGAGTAATCCCTCCAAACAATGGTCAAACGAAGTTAAAAATCAAATTTATTCGGTGTTATTTTAGCATGTCGAAAAATAATTTTTAATTTTATTTGGCTATTATTTGAAGGGTTTAATAAGATGAAACCTCAATTTTTAACCATTTCCAACATGCATGTCGAATATTAGTTTATTTGAAAATTTTCAATTTTCAAATAAAAATTGTCAATTTCCAAAGAAGTTAACTTATGGAAATTGATTATTTTCACAAAGAAAAATTTAAAATTTTCAAATCGACTAATATTTGACATGCATATTAGAAATGGCTAAACCCTGTAAACAATGGCCAAACGAAAGTTAGAAATCAAATTTACTCGGTATTATTTCAGCATGTTGAATTTTTTTTTAAAACTTCATTCGACTATATTTGAAGGGTTTAACGAGGGGATTAGACATTACTGGATTAGTTGATTCCTAAAGTTGACGTGACAGAGTGAACACAATTAAAAAATTCTAAATGAATTTTGTGATGGAGATGGCTAATAAATTTATATAAATTGTATTTGAAGTTTAAGAATTAAACTTTTTTTTGTTTGAAAAAGTCTATTTATATATTAAACTCGTGGCTTAAAGTTGCTTAATTTATCAAACGATTTTCAAAGAGAATTATCACTTTTAATGAGTGAAGTCCAGGCTCACAAATGTGTAGCAGGAGCTACCGCATTCGTACTTTCAATCATCCCTAAAATAGATAACCTTGAACGTAGGCTAACAACTCAAGCGTTAAACTCTACCTAGCAAAAATACGAAATAAATAAATGTTCAAACCAACAAAAACATCTGAAACTTAAAAAGCAGTAAACGATCGATGGAGTCCGAGTTGGGGACACCTCAAACATCAACACACTCGAAGAGGTCGATACCTCGAGTGAGTCATCGCCGACGAATCACTCCTCGTGACAAGATCTGTCGTGCCAGGTTTTTTGAGTGTTCTTGGATACTCTCGAACGTCACCATCTGTTATTCTTCGCTCAAGGCCAGTGCGTCTACTCTGTCCACCGCATCATTCTCTTATTCAGGCGAAACCATCGTCATTATCAATTCGTTATCGAAAGAAAAAAAACAAAACTCTAACTGTCTTATATTTCAATAAAAATACCCTAACCGACTTTTACTTCAACAAATCTAGCGTTTTCCATCGTCATCTCCTCTTATAGGTAGGTGCCTGTCTTTGTCCAACCTAACCGGACGTTCATATTGCCGATCCACCGACACAGTCAATCGTCTGCAGACAAACCGATTAAAACTGCTCTCCCCCCTCTCCAATGGTTTGGTTTGAGGAACCCTCCAGATTACTTACTATTGGAAAACAACTGGCGGCAACAACATTACCCAACACACACAGTCGCCCTCCGATCCTGTCTGTTTCTGCATCACCACCACCGTCAGCTGGGGGGGTTATTACATGCACATTTTTTTATTCTAATGGAAGAAAAAGAAAGTTTGAATTTCCTTCTTGCATTTTCTGCTTCCATGCATGAACCCACCCACACGATATTTACATTTATGCCAACTACAGTTTCACATGCATCAGCTTCATTTTTTTGAAGGAGAAATGTGATTAGTTTGGAAACGAGGTAACATGTCTTAGTCATCAAATGTATCATATTATATAATTAATAACTTACAAGAGTCATGGTAGTAGTTTGATTCTTTCGCCCCCGAAGTCCATATTACGTCATGGTGGTAGAGTAGTTAAAATTGACGGATAAATGTTTTCATGATCAGGCAATCATCGTCGATGAATTTGGCTCTCAAGTTATAAATATAAGATAGATGTTGCTTTTAATGAGATGATGATTTTACATTCTTTTTATTTAAATTTGTCATGTGTATTTGACCACAACAATATCAAATTCAATTATTGTTGATATTAATTGATGTATTTGCTAACATAGATAGACCCTTAAATGTGAGACAAACAAAATATTTGATTTTGTGATAAGAAACTTTTTTCCTTTAAGCATATCTTTAAATGTTATTATATATTTAAAATTCTTAAACCAAATCGATTAAAATTACTCCCTACAAAATTAGTATTTTTTTATCAATTTTAATCGGAGGAGCTTTTTATTTTCATCTCTACCTTATTTTCAGCAAAAAATAATACTGAATTGAAAGAAGAATTAGAAAGAGAGGAAGTATTTTTTTATTCCGACTTTTTTAAATCGTCAATCAAACCTTGCTATTGCTGTCAATATGATCACAAAAGCATCAAATCCATAATTTTAGAAGGGGATTTGTTTCGACATAAACTTAATTTCCAATGTACCAAAAACTAAATTCAAATATGAAATATCAGGTTTATCTTTTCTTTTATGGTCAATTTTATCCTTATGTTTGCGTTTGACCGTCAGATTCATTGTCGGAAAAAAAGCTGATCTATGAAATTTTCATTTTTGATTAAAGTTCATACAGAGAAGAAAGAGAAGAGTCAGAAGGAAAATCAAATTGGGTTTGTTTTTTTAGATTGGCCTAAAGATAGTTTAATTTGAGTCGTTATGAAAGGTATCACTTTAAAGATAGAATGAGTCTAAAAAAAATACCGACTCAATGCATTTAACGAAAATTTAGACGGAACTCTACATTGAAACGACTTTGTTACATTTGTAAAACAGAAGGGACTACAAAGTTATATGTAGGAGCTGTTTTGTACATGGCTGAAACATAGACGACGATTTCGAATAATTAGCCCTAAAAGTACATCTGCTTCTATGGGACTTGAACACTGCTCAACTCTATCACCCTCTTCCAGTAATCCCCTCCGGCCAATCCAGGACGATCACTGCCGGTTCGTCCACCGCCTCCCACCAACTTAGTTAGCCGGAAAACCAAAATTTCCACTCCCATTCGTCGGCTCTGTTGAATAAATTTGAGTTGAAGATGCCTATGCTTCCCTCCATCTCCGCCAATCTCTGTTTCCTTGATTAGTATTTCGTAGAATGCGGAATCCCAAGCTACGTTGTTTACTCGTTGGATATAGCAACTCGCTCTACAAACTTCATCGTCCGCAACCTTGCTCCAGGCCTCTATATGGCAGCTTGATTTTCTTCCTCCCTAATCCTTCCTTATATATTAGTAACTTCAGTTCTCTCCGTCGATTCTCTGGCTACGCCGTCGAGCAATTCTCCGATGACGAGTACGAGTGCGACTTCGAGAATCACAAGGTTTGTCTGTTTTTTTTTCTTTTCTTCCGTTAACGTTGTAGTTTCTGGATAAAAGACATAATTGCATAAGTGATTTATTCTGCAAAGTTGGAGTAGGTGGAATGTCTGAAGCAATGTTATTATTTGCTGTCAATAATAGTAGTAATGATGATGTCAGGCATCTTCTTCGGTGGCCAATATCGATGAGTGGAAATGGAAAATGAGCTTGCTCCTGCGCAGTGAGACTGACCAAGAGATTGTTTCCAAAGACAGGAAAGATAGGAGGGACTATGAGCAGATTTCCAATCTTGCTCAAAGGATGGGACTTTATAGGTAATGGATATGAAATATGATGTTAGCCGCATTCTCTTATATGTTCTGTTTTCGTTGGCTCTTCGGGTATCTAGTCTTCCCTTGACAACGAAGATGTATCTTATGCATTGATCGTTTGGTATCCTAGTGAATTGTATGGGAAAGTGGTGGTTGCAAGCAAGGTTCCTCTTCCGAACTACAGGCCTGATTTAGATGACAAGCGGCCGCAAAGAGAGGTAAGATATAACAAATCATTAACGTGCATTCATGTCCAGTCAGTAGTCTGTCTAAAACAACTGTTGTTCTACTGATGTGGAAGACTCACTAGCTACAGTAGCATATTTAGTGGTAGCAGGAAACTGATAGCCTTGATTGAGTTGCTAAACGAGTTTTGTTAAGATTTTCCCAATGGGTGGTTTTGATAATTTTCTCTCTATGTAGGTGGTTCTCCCTCTAAGCCTGAGGAGGAGGGTGGAGAGTTTGCTTCAGGAACATCTTGACAGGACTCAACTTACCTCTGGAAAAGCAGATGGCGTAACAGATGACAAACCTGCTGATCATGTTGAGATTCATAATCAAGCAGAAAATCCTAATTCTTTTATTGACGACTCTGTGGTGGAGAAAGTTCTTCAAAGGAGGAGTTTACGGTTGCGAAATATGCAGAGAGCTTGGCAGGTATGTAGTTATTCTCATCTTTATCTTCACAGGAAAGGTAGCCAGCTAACTAACAATTAGGTTTTCCTTCTACTATTGGACGATTTATCCGTCGACATTATCAGATAGTTGATACATTTATGTGTGTTTCGGAATTTCGTCCATTAAACACTTTCGATTATTAGGAGATCTCTAATTTTTGTATGATGTTCTAGCTTATTTTGAATACACGAGAAACAGATGCAAGTATCTCTGTTAAGAGTTAAGAACCTTTCAAAGCGGTCCAAGTTATTAGAACTGATCCTCCTCCATTCCAGACTTGAACTATATAACCCAACACAAGTTACTGGATGACAATCTTTCCCGGTATTTGTTCATGGTGGCACAGTTCTTATGCATGTACTTGTTATTTGCAGGAATCCCCTGAAGGCAGGAGGATGTTGGAATTCCGGAAGTCCCTACCTTCATTTAAGGAAAAAGAAAGACTGTTACAAGCTATAGCAAGGAATCAGGTACGGGGAGGGGTTTTACAGACTCGATTTAATCAGACATGGCTATAAAGGGACCTAAAGGATAGTTTTGTATAGTGCTGTATTCTGAAATTATAGCTATGGCATAAGTAGGCTGAATGTGAAGTGGACGTTGGTGACATGGAATTATAAACTGTTTGGGGTTTGAGATTTTCTTGTGGCACGGTTATTAACTGCCATTTTTTGTCAAGAATTACTAAGCATTAGTTAGAGCAGTGAAACCCTGGAAGGACATTTTTGTCTTATTCTTGGATGGTATTGGCATTCAACTTGGAATTCCCTTTTTTTTTGTTCGGAATGAGCAAGTCTTGGTTAGAAACCTAAAAATCTGTAACGACGACTCACTCTTATTTTTGGATGCCATTGTCAAAAGAAATTATATGAGTGATAAACAAACACTTTTTAACACTTACTAATTACACCTAACAAGCCTATATCCGTAGTGTAGAATATCAATCATTTGGCTGAAGCTCAGCATTATGGAGATTGAAAATGACACACCATTTTGTTTGTGCTGGACAGGAAACTTACCTCTGTATTTATTATGCTATGTTTGCAGGTGGTAGTAATATCAGGGGAAACTGGATGTGGGAAAACCACTCAGCTGCCGCAATACATATTGGAGTCTGAAATAGAGTCCGGCCGTGGAGCGTTTTGTAGTATAATCTGCACACAGCCGAGGAGGATATCAGCTATGGCTGTTTCTGAGAGAGTATCAACAGAGAGAGGAGAGCCTCTTGGTGAATCGGTGAGCATTTCGTCTCCAGTCAGGCTTGTCACTTTATGCCTGTAGTCTTTGTCTGAAATGTCGTCTATTCCTTTCTTTTGAAACTTCTCAATTTTGGTGCTATACCACAACAGATATTTTCTGGTAGGTTGGTTATAAAGTTCGGCTGGAAGGTATGAAAGGGAAAAACACCCACTTGCTCTTCTGTACTAGTGGAATTCTACTTCGAAGGCTGCTAAGTGACCGCAATTTGAATGGTGTGACTCATGTTTTTGTTGATGAAATACATGAAAGGGGCATGAATGAAGGTAAACCTAAGTTTCTGTCACTCTAATACCGTTCAACAAAGACTATTGTCTCCAAATGTGGGTTTTAGCCTTTTAGGGTCATTTTAATGTGTACTAGTTTATTTAATTATTTATGTTGAATGCATTGTTTATTTATGGTTACTTGCAACAGATTTCCTGCTGATTGTGCTCAAGGATCTTCTTCCCCGCCGCCGTGACTTGCGGCTGATTTTAATGAGTGCTACTCTGAATGCCGAACTGTTTTCGACTTATTATGGAGGAGCACCAACAATTCACATACCGGTAATACAAAATGTTCCTTTCTTATCAGCCCATTCTTGCTTTCTTTCAGCATGCTCAAAAGAGAACAGATGCTAATATTTTTTCGGATATTGCAATCATTTAGATGACTTTGTGGTTCAGTATTATATGCTTGAATGTATTGGCAAATTGTATTGAGTTGGTAAAAAATATCTGGTTTTATTTATTTGTCGGTGGCATATGTCATTCAAGTACTTCTGCATTTCATCATCTGGATGTTACAGGAATGTCTAATTTACTAATATGGCAGCCTGTTGGCGGTTCAGACTTATATTGATAAAAAACATAAGATGGCTTACCCCAGCCCTTGTTCTGTTTGCAGGGCTTTACCTATGCAGTAAAGACCCATTTCTTAGAAGATGTGCTGAACATCACCGGATATCAGTTGTCTTCTTTTAATCAAATTGATGATTATGGACAAGATAAATTGTGGAAGACTCAGAAGCAGCTGACACCAAGGAAAAGAAAGAATCAGATCACTGCACTTGTTGAGGTAGGACTTTGTGAATGTGCAAGATAATCGGGTGCTTTGTGTTGAGTTTATCAAAATCAGTATTCTGATATTAGTTCATCCAAATTCACACATACATAGTCCGTGCCTGAATTAGAATTACTTTGCTGAGCCTTAAGAGGAACGAAATTTTGATTTGCAGAATTTGCATTTTCTTTGAGTTACCAAATCTTTATGTTGTTCATTCGTGCATGTGCATATATCCGGCTATATAAATTGGTTTTCATTCAGTTGCAAGACATCTACATGTGCACCATGCATGTTTAGACTTCTAATGTAAGGCTTTCTATTCTTTGCAGGATGCTCTTAATAAATCAAATTTTGAGACTTATAGCTCTAGGGTCCGTGACTCTCTGTCAAACTGGATGCCTGATTGTATAGGTTTTAACCTTATTGAGGCAGTTCTATGCCATATTTGCCGGAAGGAGCGGCCAGGTGCTGCCTTAGTATTCATGACTGGGTGGGAGGACATTAGCTCTTTAAAGGATCAGTTGAAATCTCATCCTCTTTTAGGTGATCCCAACAGGGTTCTGCTTTTAACATGCCATGGTTCTATGGCAACATCTGAACAGGTAAGGCTTCAACGATTAAATCTGACAAAGAAGTATTGGAAGTGAATCTTATGAGTCTTATAAGCTCCAGGTGTATACCTTTTGTACTGTTTGGACATGTATGCCAGTTGTATTCACTAGAGAGATATCTTTGGCTGATATAGTGTATTTTAATTAAGATGTGGTCCAAAATCCAACTTTGCCGATTCCCTCTTTGAACCGTATTTCAATTATATTTTCCATGCATCTCTGTAACACAAACAGCATGAAATATGTGTTGATTCGGTTCGTTTTTTTTGGTGGAAGTTGATTCGGCTTCTTTTTCTTGGTGGAAGTTGATTCGGTTTCTTATACTTTCCTTCTGCTGTGCCTTTTCTGTAGAAACTCATATTTGAAAGAGCACCTCCAAATATTCGTAAAATTGTACTGGCCACAAACATGGCTGAGGCGAGTATTACCATTAATGACGTAGTTTTTGTGGTTGATTGTGGAAAAGCGAAAGAAACCACTTATGATGCTTTGAACAATACACCTTGTTTGCTTCCTTCATGGATATCCCAAGCTTCTGCCCGACAAGTAAGTTCCTCATATAAGTATCTATTTTACGGACTGTTCAGGGTTCAGCAGGTTGATTGTATATACTGTGCATCTCACTGACTACATTTGACTTTTATGTCAAGGATTTAATGACAATATTAGCTTCAAGTGTATCTTTTTTTGTCATTGTTGTCCCTTGTTCTTGATCCATATAAACACCTAATCCACATATACCTTGATTTTTCTGGGTTTCCAGAGAAGAGGCAGGGCTGGACGTGTACAACCAGGTGACTGTTATCACCTTTATCCGAAATGTGTTTACGAAGCTTTTGCTGAATATCAACTTCCAGAACTTCTTCGAACTCCACTTAATTCTCTATGCTTGCAAATAAAAAGTTTGCAAGTAGCAAGTATAGCGGAGTTCTTGTCAGCTGCCCTCCAGCCACCAGAACAATTGGCTGTAAGTACCGAGATTAAAAAATTGACATTTTATGTGATGTGTTTGATGCAATTGTTTATGTGGGTAGATGACTAATGGTATGCTTGTAGCTAGGGGTTATTACTGGTTTATCTTCTATAACTTCTTTTGAATCTAGTGTGCCACAAGTGTTAGTCTATCGTTCCAATTGTTGCACAATAGTGATGTATCTTCTCATTGCAGGTGTACAATGCCATTGATTTCCTTAAAATGATTGGGGCCCTGGATGAAAAGGAAAACTTAACAAATCTTGGTCAGTTGCCAACTCTTTCACGAGTGGAAGCAGTTAACTCTTCTTCTTTCTTTGTGGTAATTAAAAAACTCTAATTTTCTCCTTTTCAGGAAAATATTTATCAATCCTTCCAGTGGATCCTAAGCTTGGAAAAATGCTGATAATGGGTGCAATCTTTCGTTGCTTTGACCCAGTACTAACCATTGTATCTGGGCTTAGTGTGAGGGATCCTTTCCTCTTGCCTCAGGACAAAAAGGAAGTAAGTACTGGGAATCTCTTGTAACTTCCAAGGTTTTCTTTCTTGTTTCTGATACATGAGCAGTAGTGTAAAATGAACATCAGTTTCATCATAAGAGTCAAAGTTGGAAAGATATTGATTTCTTGAGCAAGGCATAATTTTGCTTTGGTGAAGTGCCTATTCTGTTTATCTATTGGGTGAGCACAGCATCTGATTGTTCAGTGCATTAAAATCTTCAATGAAGTTATAGACTTAGTTTTGAGTTCTATTCAATTTTCAGGATGCGATTAATTCTCTGAATTGTTGCATTTATTTGAAAGGATTGTAACTATCGTTCAATAGGATCTTGAAGTCTTTAATTATGGTCATTAACTTATTAATTATGCTTGTCATTTGTGATATAGTTAGCAGGGACAGCAAAGTCTAGATTTTCAGCAAAAGATTATAGCGATCATATGGCTCTTGTCCGTGCATATGAAGGCTGGAAGGATGCTGAAAAAGAAGGATCAGCATATGAATACTGCTGGAGGAACTTTCTTTCTGCACAAACCATGCAAGCCATTCATTCTCTGAGGAAACAGTTTAGCTTCATCCTGAAGGATGCCGGTCTTGCAGACGGAGACACAAGTGCCAATAACAAATTAAGTCACAGTCAGGAATTGGTTCGAGCAATAATATGTGCTGGTTTGTATCCTGGCATAGCCTCAGTTGTGGTAAGTAGTGTGCCAACCGCTCCAGATGGTCTTGACTTCATTTCTTCTATACTAATTATTGATGTAAACTTCTTTTCTTGTATTGTGCAGCACAGAGAAACATCCATGTCTTTTAAAACGATGGATGACGGCCAAGTCCTACTATATGCGGTAAGCAATGGACATACTGGCTTCTGGTTGCTTGGTGTTTCAGTTCGACTAACTTCTGCTTTTGTTGATTTGTGTCAATCAAGAATTCAAGGAAGTTAGCCTCGTTGCTAGGTTGTTATTCACAGAGTGGTAGGAATAGATATGTCTGACAAAGATCTTCCTATTATAGAATCCTAATTATTAACAACTATCATATTTACAAGGAAAGATTAATAGGAGAATGACTATAAATTAGGAAGGAAACATCAATCTTGTTATTCTCTACGGCTTGCTGACATGAAAATTTTATTCTTGTAAATCTTTAGAATTCCGTGAATGCACGCTACCAGACTATTCCCTACCCATGGCTTGTCTTTGGTGAAAAAGTTAAAGTCAATGCTGTTTTCATACGTGATTCAACCGGCGTCTCAGATTCCATGTTGATTCTTTTCGGTGGTGCACTTCATCGTGGGGTGCAGGTAGTTTTCTCTCAGATTTATATTATCTTTGTCCTCTAATTTTGGTTTATAGATAAAGTAGTCTGAGGGTTGCTGCACACAGGGAGGACATCTAAAAATGTTGGATGGCTACGTGGATCTCTTCATGGATCCTAATTTGGCAGACTGTTATCTGAAGCTAAAGGAAGAACTTGATAAGGTTATTCAGCAGAAGGTTAGTAAAGATCCCTACTTTAATTTATAAGTACTTCAGCAGTTACTTATCTTCTGCGAGGAGTCTGTCTTGTTTGGTGACATTGGCTTGCGCTTTCTGCAGCTTGAAGATCCAAACAGTGACATTTACAAAGAAGGGAAGTATCTTATGCTTGCTGTCCAAGAAATGATATCGGGAGATCAATGTGAAGGGAGATTCGTTTTTGGACGCGAAAGCAAACGACCGAGAGAATCAAACGATGACAGCAGATTCACGAAAGATGGGAGCAACCCAAAGAGCTTGCTACAGACTCTTCTGATGAGAGCCGGGCATTCCCCTCCAAAATACAAAACGAAGCACCTCAAGACGAATGAGTTCAGGGCATTGGTCGAGTTCAAAGGGATGCAATTCGTAGGGAAACCAAAGAGAAACAAGCAGATTGCAGAGAGGGATGCAGCTGTCGAGGCACTTGCCTGGTTGACTCACACCTCAACTGATTACAATCAAAATGAGGACGATGCGAACAACGACTCCCAACCAGACGTCACTGACAACATGCTCAAACTACTGGGGAAACGCAGAAGACAAAGCGTACAACTGGTTGATGTATGATGAGAGTGTCTGTAAAGTGGCTTTCTTGAAGACTTCCCATGACTCAATCCACCAACAAGTGCGATGCGAGGTAACTTATCCACATTGTATGTTGTAAACTTCCGCCGGCAATTTGCTACATTTAGAGAGGGATCAGTTGAGCTTACTATAAGTAGGTGAGAGAGAATGCATTTCTTTGGTCAAAAGATATCTGGTAGATGAGTAGGGTAATATGAGAGGTACAATAGTTTAGTGAAACAAGATTTGGAAAGCCTTGATGATCAGAAGTTACTGGAGGTCATTGTACAGTGTGTGTATGTTAGGATTCATCTTTTTTCTTTTATAGATACTTGATTGATCCAATCCTTTGGGGTTCTGTCGATCAATCAACTTCATCAGCTTATTTACTGATTCATGCTAAAAATAATTATGCTGGAGATATCATTGGTCTGTGTTTTTTGTTCTCTACCTATTTGCTTGCTGTAGTATTGGGAAATCAATTGCACTGTATCTACAGAGTGTAATCCATGGCTTATGATGATGTTCAATATATAGCTCATCAGATTTAGCTTTTAGGTTGGACCCTATGTAGACAGACCTTATTAAATATGTGCTTGCTGGGTTTGAATTAACTTTATATGGTGTTCTTGCTGGATTCGGTGTCTCACTTTTATGTCCCTGGACAGAATCAATATCGTACTCGACACAATTGGATAGGTAGAGCAGCGTTGACTGAATCTGACAGTAACTTGTTTGGTTGAGTTAGGTACATAATTTAGTCATTGTCTGGCAGTTTGTCTAGTACTATACTTGCGCAGGTTCCCAGCCTGACCCTACGTGGAAGGCGACTCGCTGCCCAGCTAGTTTGGATTAAGAAATTAATCAGTTTTCATGGCAAACACTTTGATGATACATGTGGGCATCATGTTATTACTATATGGGTAACGCTTCGATATATGTGGGTATCACATTTTATACGAGAGAATTACAACGTTCTCGTTATATTTTATTTGGGGTCAACACTTAATATAAATCTCATATCGCGACACTGATAACATCAACAAGCTCCCAAACTCGTGCGAACTCGAAAAGTGTTTGGAATTACCCGAAATCCGCAATCCCGATGTCCACCACGGGAGCCACGGACCATAGAAAAGAGAAGAAGGAAAGGTTGATATTCCACCTGGTCTGGTCTAATGATTGGTCATTGCTTCGCCATCTTAAAGAACAATCCATCCACCATTTTATTTATTTTACAAGCAACCTAATGATCCCTCAAAAGCTTGTCTAAGTAGAGATACTTTGATGAATCATCATTGTGTTTTAAATTAATTACAAGTATTAAATTCGAATTCAATTATCCTTTATATACAAATATTTATATAATATTTATTTTTTCTTTCTATTTAATATTGCACGAAAGATCTAGTCAACCCGATAACAAAATTTCTACACAATAATTAAACTGCAAAATGGCCGAATGATGTGAAGAACATATATTCCCGGTTTGTTTATGAAAAAATTATAAATTAAGCAAACTATGTTAAGATCAATGTTATAATAACACAAAAAAATTATAAAAATGTGTAACGTATAAATTGAGTATTTTTCATAACTATGGTTATTTTTTACACACAAAAAGTATTCCCCACGTACTCGAGACTGAATACAATTCACATTTATCAGTTATCAAGCATTATATTATTACACAGAGACTCCAAATTTTAGTTATCGAATGTAAATAAGATAAAGATGCCAATACAAAAAATAGATATAACAATGAAATTCATATATAGCTAATAAAATTATTTCTTCATTTCAATAAGTTATTTAACGATTCATAACACAAATGGGTATGAAATATAATCTTTTTTCCACTAATATCTCTTATAAAAAAGTGTTTACATAATAATCGAGAAAATCGATAAACATTAATAAGTAATTTATGACCAAGGCTAGTTAAAAAGTTTATTATTAATTTTTTTTACTAATAAATTAAAAAAAATGTGAAAAAAGAATTAAAGAAAATGAATATCTATTGTATTATTGAGTGAAAAAAAGGAAAAGGAAAACCTAATTAAGTTCGTTTCTCAAATTGCGGCAGCTTCCTTCTACCCATTTATTGCTCTCTCACAGACGTCACATTACCACCACTTTCCCATCCTCCCGCCGGTCGCCACCGCCGACGCAACTCCCTCCTCCGTATTCCTTGAAACCTCACTCTCACTCTCTCACTCACACTCTCTCACTCACACTCTCTCACTCCCTACTAATTCGCCACCTTACTTCTACTCCCCGAATATCCATCCATTTCTTCCTTTCAATCGCCTTCACCCACGTCTGCCCACCTGGACCTCATGCCCTCCACCGCCACAATTACCGATTTTCACTATTTTCCGGCAGCCGGCCGCTGTCTTTTCTAGAGGAATCTGAGGTAACAAAATTGAGGAACTCTTAGCTTAGTTCATTTCTTTACGAGTCAATTCGATGAAAATGATTATCGCGATTCAGTCTGTTTATTTGTTTGTTTTGTATCAATCGTTAAAAAGTGCTTCCGGGAGGACTATCTTTTGGAGATTCTTTACTTTATTCGTTTCCAATGTTCTGGAAGCAATGTTCTTCATGTACCGATTGATACAATGCCTGTTGAGAATTTTATCCTTCAGCTTCCGGATGAAATTTCCAATACAATTGTGTTTTGATCGTTCATTTCTTTTAATTCAGCATCAGAATGGCTTGACTGCATTGTTTGCGATGATGAAGTTCTGAAACATTGGTGATATAGGTGAAATTTGGATGTTTGGGGAACTTCTCTCACCACTCAATTTATTGCTATTGAAATGAGACCGAGACCGAATGGGATTGCTAGGGGTCAGAGGGAGGAAAGGTTTCAAAGTGGGGGACCAAATTGGATTCTTATAGCAGGCGGTGCCTTGTTAAGTACATTGTCTATCCGCCTTGGCTGCAAGCTGAAGCAGACCTTCGATTCTAGGAAGGAAGCAAATGCTAGTAATGCTCTTTAAAACTTTTGCTAATGAATTTCAGTGTCAAAAGCTCTTAACCATTTTCTTCCTTTCAAATGTTAACGTCAAGTTCTTTCAATTTAGGGAAGGAGAAATCCCTTGACAGAAGGAGCTCCCCTGGCCGTCATATGCGTTCTAATATGTACTCCCTTTCACATGACGATGATATTTGCTTCAACCAGGTTTCCGGTATGGAGATTCTAATTTCATTATACTGCTCTTGTTTTGTAAGGAGTATTTTGAAGGTTTAGACTTCCATGGCGCATTTTATCTCTCTTTGAGGGATTCTCAGAAACTTCTTAGCTAGGTGTATTGATCAATTCATCATGCAGAGATATGTTTTCACTCCTTTTACGACGAGGCAGAATATGGGGCAAGAGTGCAAGACTCTCATGATAGATTTCTTGAAATTGGGTCGTTTTTGTGGAGGAAGTATGACCAGAGTTTCAGAGAGATTGTTATCAGAATTGGTTGTTCACCGATGTATCTGGAACAGGAAATTGCAAATTTATGTAATTATCCTTTTCTACGAGACGAGTTGGCTTTCAGAAAACTACATTTCGGTTACTCAGTTCTCATCATTGTATATACGCAGCTGCATTTTCTATTTTCTCTAATATATTCCTCTGGCTTTTTATATATTTTTTCCTTGAGCCTTTATCTCATGGCTTGTTTTTGATTCAGGGAACGAAAGCATCACTGAAGTGAAATACCCCCCTAATGATCACATGTCTGAAAATGATGGTGCTCTGCCTTTAGTCACGGTCAACGCCCCAGAATACTCAAGAGAGAATGGTGCTATGTGGGCTTCATCACTTGATCGTCTCGAGTTGCCTCCAAAACCATTTCACCATTCAAACTGCTCTGACTCGCCTTGCGTCTCTGAGTCTGGTTCAGAGATCCTTACTAAGCGAGATGTGATTCAGAAGCTGAGACAACAACTGAAAAGAAGGGATGACATGATAATCGAGATGCAGGATCAGATCATGGAGTTGCAGAATTCAATCAATTGTCAGCTGGCGATTTCAACTACTTTACAGTCTCAGGTTGATGCTGCTAACAAGGATTTGCTAAATTCTGAGAGAGAAATCCAGAGGCTGAGGAAGGCCATTGCAGATAACTGTTTGAAACATGCAAACGGAGATGGAAAACCTTCCGTTATCACTGCATGGCCACTTGAGGTAAGAAATGGACATACAAATGGGTATTGTGATGGTGACAGCACGTTTGAGTTGGCAGAGAAGGGGAGGATTGATGTGGATAAGGTGGAGATGCTTAGGAGGGAAGTAAGAGAGTTAAAGGAAGTTTTGGAAGGGAAGGAATACTTGCTGCAGAGCTACAAGGAGCAGAAATCAGAACTCTCCATGAAGATCAAGGAGTTACAGCAAAGATTGGATTCTCAGCTGCCTAATATTTTGTAGGCGTTGTCAAGTCATGTGCATTCTTGGGGTTTCACTTCTTTTTCATGATTGTAGCTTCCACTTTAGAGAGAAGTTTTGTTTTTGTCCTCTGATTCTTTATTAGGTTAGACGATCTTGTGTTTTCTGTGCTCGCATAAAGTGTGCCAGTTGCGGATGTGCTTAGAGAAAGAGAAAGGCAAAAGCGAGGGTTCATAACTCAGTTTTGTGTCTTTTCATCGTCTCTTCTCACTCCTATAGAAATATGAATGCAAGTTTTCCACAAAGCATTAACTCTGTTGCACTTTACCTCCTTTGTTTACTTATTTACATCGTTCTCCTTTATACAAATCAGATGCTCAAACCTTTGTATACACGACAAGTTTACCGAGTTCACCACTCACTGTTATGGATCTGATGAGATGTAATTGCACACAGCAGCGGCTAAAGCTTTCAGTACAAGTATTTGGATACTGATTCAGGAAATTTTGGCACATGTTGCCAGCACATGTTAATCAAAGGTTGCAGGTTCGTCTAACTCTCTTCCACTGTTGAGAAATTTGGTCTTTTGCTGCAGTGATTTTGTGTATCACACTGTAGTGATGAGCTACTGGTCCCTCATGAAGATTCCAGAGTTCCGGTCATTCGAGTCCACTCTGTGGCACTCAAAGGGAAGGTCATCGAATCGGTGGAATCGTGGAGCCAAATCAAACATTTTGAAGAGGAACTCTCAAAGAAGGATGCTAGGATACCCCTGACATGGATCAATGAGGATAAATACATACTTAAAGTCTGCCCAACCAAACAAGTGGCACTGCTCACCAGTGGCATCGATGCCGCACCAACAACGGCGGATTCACGCCATGGGCCAATCAGCACCACTTGTCTCGACCAAGATGAATACCAGAAGACTTATACAACATTTGAAGACATTTGTTCGAGCCAAATATGCCCAGAAATCGAAGGAAGTCCACCCTTCTGACGCACCAAATCAAGGCCACTCGCACCAATTCGCATTCTGGACAACTTTGCTCCCCTGGAAATGTTCAATTTCGGATGGATTTTATGTGCAGGGCTTCGTCATCTCCGACTGGCAAGCAATTGACAAGATCACCGACCCACCTGGTGCTAATTACACATACTCCGTCCAGGCCTCCATTTTAGCTGGGCTTGACATAGTAATTAGTTAGCAATCCATGAAACAATGCACATATCATCATCTTATGAATGAATATATGTTTGTTTCAATCCTGTTTCTTTCTCCTTCTCCTCCTCCTCCAGATCATGGTACCTGACGACTATACATAATTCATTGGAAACCTGACAAAATTGGTTAATGACAAAGTCATACCAATGAGCCGAATTGATGATGCTGTTACCAGAATCCTGAGGGTCAAGTTCTTGGTAGGCCTCTTTGAGAACCCATTTCCAGACTACACTATGGCTGGTATGCTTGGGAAACGGGAGCACAGAGAGCTGGCAAGAGAAGCTGTGAAGAAATCTCTCGTGCTGTTGAAAAATGGCAAGACAGAGGACAAACCCATGTTACCTTTACCTAAGAACAAAAAGATCCTCGTCGTTGGTTCCCACGCCGACAATTTGGGCTATCAATGCGGCTGGTGGACCGTTGAATGGCAGGGATACTCCGGCAAGGACAGGACTGCAGGAACCACCATTCTTGCAGGGATCAAGAAGACGGTGGATCCAACCACAGAGGTGATGTTTGACGAGTCTGCGGACCCTGCATTCTTGAAGGCCGACAAAGACGCGGACTTTGCCATAGCGGTGGTGGGGGAGAAGCCATATATGCAGATACGAAAGGCGACAACCTGAACCTGACGAGCCCTCATCCGAGTCAGGAGGTGATGAGGAAGACGTGCAGCAGTGGCGTCAAATGTGTAGTGATCCTGATATCAGGGAGGCCATTGGTGATAGAGCCGTTCCTTCCGTCAATGAATGCTCTCGTGGCTGCATTCTTGCCCGGTTCGGAAGTTGTTGGGGGATTATGGCTTCACAGGGAAGTTGGCCAGGACTTGGATGAAGAGAGTTGATCAGCTTCCCATGAACTTTGGAGACAAGAACTATGATCCTTTGTTTCCGTTTGGGTTTGGGCTTGAAACCAAGAAGGGAGGGTGAACTGTAATACCTTAAAATTTTGTGTGTGGGAGTGACTTGAGTTTGTGAAAACGGCTATTAAGCAAGGAACAGAGGCTCAATAATAGGAGTACAGAATTTGTTCTTTCCGTAGAGTAATCTCAGAGTTCGTTAGTTAGCATGTCTGTCTGTCTGTGAAATTAAGTCTATCGGGTGGAGCTTCAATTTAATTCAAACATAACCTCAGCTATTGATTTTGCACCATTAGACCATTTTTATTTGAGAAATTGATTATGAAGTTTATACCGCTATATCAATAACTTTGACGATTAACTTTCAAAGTGGAAAAGGTGTGGTGATGACTAGTCCCATTAAAAAATAATCATATAGGAGACTCGACCCAACAAATGGGGAACTGCAAGCACCATCAGGAAGCATCGCTCATAATAGGTGAATCAGCATATATATGATCCCCGCCACTTTTAAATATCGTATTATATGATTATGTGTTGCATTTTATATGAATTTTGGGCTAATTAATTTCAACTTACTTCTTTGTCAAACTTGAATGAATGTAAGAGTTATCTCAAGCGAATAAATATTCATAGTAAAAGGCCTCCAGACCTATTATTCCTTTAATAATTTATTCGAAAAATTGGGTTAATATTCATCTTGGTCATTATAATGTATTAAATGTGTAACCTTTTGGTCATTAACCTAATTATTAGAGTAAAATGGATACACATAACCTATTTAGATTGTAACGTAATGATTATTATGTCGATTTTTCATTTAAATTTTTCATTAAATTGATAGATCACCATGTCAACGAATCACTTTCAATACATTTCAACCATTATCTCACTTACACCATCCTAGAGCTAATATGCCGAAACATTATTCGTTTTGATACGTTGGTAATCACTTGTTACAAGTCGAGAGAATTCTAATGGATATGAAGTGGTGTGAAAGACTTTTCTCCATTGGTTGCTCAACATATGGTACGTTCCGTAAATAAAAGCAAATCTTCGGTTAACACTGTCAAACCATCTCAGGAGTTCTTTTGTCTCTTTCCTTCACCTTAGCCCCGTGTAAGTTCCCATCGGAATACCCGAATTGTCCCTTCGGTGGCTACACATACACTGATCCATCATCGTCTCCGCTACAGAGCGCGCTCTTTCTTTTGCTTTCTCGCTCGGTGGTGTCAACTTCTTCTGCTTTACGTCGATCAGCGGCTGCCTTCCCATCGCCCAACTATGACTCTGATGACACCTCCGCCAATGGATGTAATTCACCTCCACCCGTCAAATTTCTTCCATTCTACTCTCTCCTGCCTCGATAGTCAAATTTGTTACTGCTCTTTGTGTATCCGCTTCAATCTCTCTCCTCTCTGTATCTCAGTCGGCTTTAGTTTAGTGTCCAATTGGATCAATATTAGGCTCTTGAGTGATTATGGCTCTCTCGTGTCTGTGGTTTTCGTTAGCTCAATCACCGGAATTTCCAACGGTTTCGACGTTGTGCCAAATGCTTCGGTGCTAGGGTTTTCTCCTGTTGGCAGATCCGAGTTCTTGTGTTGAATTTGCTGTTCCAATGTCTGTTATCTATTTTGTTTTGATTAATTTGTGTTTTGCTTTTCTTTTTACTCTTATGTGGAAACTTATCGTAGCAGCGAGAAGACGACGAGATGCTAGTTCCACAAACTGACTTGGTGGAAGGTCCACAGCCCATGGAAGGTGCGTCACCGGATTGTTAAGTTTATCTGTTTGTATGGAGATTGAAATCTGTAATGAGGTCTGGGGGATGTATACCTAGTTTCCGGGGGATAATGTTGGGAAGTGCTGTTTCCTTCTACTGAGTTTCGATTGGTGATTGCAGCCAATTTTGTTGTGAATTCGAATTTTTTGTACCACTTTTTAAAGTAAAGATAAACGAAAGTTCTCATTTCCCCCCTCATAGTTAGCGAGATTGTAGTTTCACTATCAGGTAATTGATCAAGTAAGAATGCTGAGTACGCAAAGTTACGCGGGTTCAGGGAAATTATTATTTTTTGGTTAAGTTATCTTGTCTGAAGCAAATGTCCTTTTCTTGGTGCCTTCGTGCTTTGCTCAAGAAGATCTTGTGATGTCTCATGCATCGTTTATTTTCTACTGTCATCTCTAGTCGCACCAGCCGAAACAGCTATAACTGAGGCTCAGTCAGTTGATGATCCACCATCGGCAAGGTTTACCTGGACCATTGACAACTTCTCCAGACTCAACACGAAAAAGTTGTATTCTGATGTCTTTGTTGTTGGAGGTTATAAATGGTATGCTCGGATCTTCTAACTCTATATATTTTCTCATATTTTGGCTGTTTGTGCATATGTTTGTTGTCATCTACCCTAATCGTCTGCAATTTAATTACTCATGTAGGCGGATTCTTGTTTTTCCCAAGGGTAACAATGTTGACCATCTATCTATGTACCTAGATGTTGCAGACTCTGCAACTTTACCATATGGCTGGAGCAGATATGCTCAGTTCAGCCTGACCATTGTTAATCAATTACAGCAGAAGTGCTCTATCAGGAAAGGTAGTTGCTCCTCCTCCTATTTTACTGGAGACTATACACTGTCCAGAATGCTTCGATTGTTTATTTTGAGCTGCACTTCTAGTTTCATTTCGTCTTAGCAGTTTACGGTTCCTAGAAATATGCATAAAGTTAATGTTCACCACAGGACTAGCTTAAATAGTGTGTAGATTTCGGGGAATTTGCGACTTCGATGTACTACATTCTGAATTTTCTTTTTAATGAATTACTTCAACATGAAGTTGCACTTGAAAGACAACAGCTTTTGATGTCTCTTACAGATGGATGCCATGGGTATTATCAAGGTGGATTAGTCTCGTAGGTATGGTGATAGTAGAGAGTAGTAATTTGGGGTTACTGACTATTCTGAATGTGCTTCTCTGTCTTGTTATACAAAGTGTGGAACTTTATTGAATTTTTCGAGTTGCAACTGAGAGTTGATTTCCTGGAGAAAATCAGGGAGAGACTTTGGGAATGGTCTGTCATTGCAGTGAGTTGGTGGCTGGTGATGCAATGGTGGATTTTCCATGGATTTCATTACATTTTTCTAGGTCTGGATTCTTGGTGTTCAGAGCATTATTCTAGACGTTAAGGTTACCGTGATGATAAATGTTATTCTAGGCATGATATCTTGGGTGTTTTTTTCAAACTTTACAAGCGCTAGCATGCCAACCTGTCATTGGTTTCTGTGTTTCGAGGTAAAATTAAGTGAAGGAACTGTTAATGCTGGTTTGAGCCTGGGAACTCCTACATGCCACTATGCACGTAACTTTTGTGCAGTTGTCATATCGTCTGATATTCTAGCCCTGGTATCAGAAATAAGAGCTTGTGTCATGGTATCTGGCTATCTGAAATTTTAGATCCGGTTATTTGCAGAGACGCAACACCAGTTTAATGCTCGTGAGAGTGATTGGGGATTTACTTCATTCATGCCGCTGGGGGAATTATATGATCCTGGTAGAGGTTATCTCGTTAATGATATATGCATAGTAGAGGCAGATGTTGCTGTCCGGAAAATTACAGATTATTGGTCCCATGATTCTAAAAAAGAGACTGGTTATGTTGGGCTTAAAAATCAAGGAGCAACATGCTACATGAACTCTCTTCTTCAGACGCTCTACCATATTCCTTACTTCAGAAAGGTTGGTGTATTATTGAACACATGAACGTTTGTGTCAAGGGGAAATGTGAAATAAATTGAAGCATTATCATTGGAATATGATGCAGGCTGTGTATCACATGCCAACAACTGAGAATGACATGCCATCCGGAAGCATTCCTCTTGCTCTGCAGAGTTTGTTCTATAAACTTCAATACAGTGATACCAGTGTGGCAACAAAAGAGCTGACTAAGTCTTTTGGCTGGGACACTTATGATTCTTTCATGCAGCATGATGTTCAAGAACTTAATAGGGTTCTTAGTGAAAAGCTTGAAGACAAAATGAAGGTATGAGCAGGGGACTGACAGGCTGTGTTTGGTAGATCATAATGATTATTCCTGTTATTGAATTGTTAAGGAAACTTCTCTTCGCCTTCCTGGTTCAGGGTACTGTTGTGGAGGGAACGATACAACAGTTGTTTGAAGGCCATGCCATGAATTATATAGAATGCATCAATGTGGACTACAAGTCAACCAGAAAGGAATCATTTTATGGTAAAGATTACGAATTTGTGGGACTCCATATTAGTAGAGACTTAGCCCATGCTAATTGAATTGATTACTTCCCTGTAACTCCAGATCTTCAGCTTGATGTTAAAGGTTGTCGAGATGTCTATGCATCTTTTGACAAGTATGTTGAAGTGGAACGTCTTGAAGGGGATAACAAGTATCACGCTGAACAACATGGGCTTCAGGTAAGATACATCTGGGGAGAATTGATTAAAAGATTAATGGAATCAACTTTAGTATTGCAAATAGGTGAGATGGATTGTAGTGGCTATTTACTTTAAAACTTCTAGGTTATCCTTGAATAATTTGATTGTGATAATCATACCTCTCCCAAACCTGAAGATCAGGGAAAATTGTTAAAATGATTTTGGGTGTTAGTGGCTGTTTAATTTAAAACTTATAGTCTTTCCTTGAATAATTTAATTGTCATGCTCATAACTACCCCAAACCTTCAGATTTGAAGTTCTCAACTACGCATAACATTTTTACATTTTTACGCTCACGTTCCATGTTCAGCTAGCTGATATTGTTAGAATCTTTCTCAGCCTTTTTTATGTCAAACTAGAGTAAAACAATTTGCTGGGTATGCGAGTCATTTGAGCAAACATACAAGCACAAGTAACTTCAAGGAGACGGCAGTTTTTTCGCTCAGCAATCCCATTCTGTTGGGGGTTTTCTACGCAGGACTCACATGAATAATCCCTCGTTGGGCTAGAAATGTGATAAGGATGCTATTGAAGTAATCCTTAGCATTTGGTACATTGTCACCAGTTCGGATTGAGTTGTTTGTGGCTTGTGATGCTTCTTCATTGGAAGCCACCATCTCGCCAACGTCGCTGATCTTGATTCCTGCCATGGCTATCAATAGGGTTTAGAGAAGAAAAGAATAAGATAGTTGTTGACCTGCCGCACCCGTTAGCTTAAGTTTAGCTAACTTCTTATTTAGCATAACTTTCTTATTCTAACAACATAAATAAGGAAGGAAGAATTGAAGATAATACTAGTACATGTAATGTAATCTGCCTAGTTTGACATATCTCAACATAAATTGTTATGGACTACACCCTTTTTCTTTACGGTCTAGCTGTAGTTGACATAGTAATGCCATATCACTCTTTTTGTGAAGCAATTTGATTTTTAGTGGACTCGCTGCCTCGAATTATACAGTTCTTTCTATGTTCATGGATTCATACTGTTCTAAATACGAAAGAAATTCCTATCTTCCATTCCATTGCAGGATGCCAAAAAGGGAGTCCTTTTTATTGACTCCCCCCCTGTTCTTCAACTTCAGTTGAAAAGATTTGAGTATGACTTTATGCGAGATACAATGGTTAAGGTGAGTTGTTGAATGCAAGCAACTAGTTATGCCTACTTATCGTTTTCACTACCTACGTGCCTCTCTACATTCTGAGGTAATGAATAGTTGTTATCTCGTGTCATCTGGATTTTCCGAGGTTCAGGCCTAATACTAAGTGTTAATATGCTGCAGATAAATGATCGTTACGAGTTCCCTCTGCAACTTGATCTTGATATAGAGAACGGAAAATATTTGTCGCCAGCTGCAGATAGAAGCGTCCGCAACCTTTATACTCTCCACAGGTGCAGTTTGTTATCAAATTTCCCCTTTTTGTAGCATGCAACCTTTGTACTCTCCACAGGCGTAGTCTGTTTTCATGTTTCTCCTTTTTTGTAGTATGTCATGAGGTGCTTGTGGTTTCTGCTTTTTCTGACATATATTACATTGATATGTTAATGTGAATAATAGCTAATTGAAAGATGGCAAAGGCACAATGTGTGTTCCATCTCTGTATGTACCCAGGCAGTTAAACTATCCTTTTTAGATTAATCTGTTGAACTTTGTTTATTGTTTTTCTTGTTGGTACTGTGTGTTCCATTTTTAGTATCCGGGCTTTGTTGAATGTTCAGCTGTATTGATTGGTTAGGTTGTTTTGTATGTATGGTAGACAGATGAAGTTTGAATTTCACGTTTGTCTTGTATCTTCTCCCCTATGATGGCAAATTCTCTTTCTCTGTCATTTCGAGTGGGTATCTTCTTTGATCCCAAAGTTCCTCTTTTTAGAAGACATCACCAAATCCTTCTCGCTATTACCTTTTTAGTAATTTTCTTTACTGCAGAGAACTTTTCCCACGTGTGTGTTGAATGAATATTTTTCTTCTTCTATATTAGAAGTTGACTTCTGGTAGGTTCGATAAGTTTTTGAATCTTGTTACAGTAATGGTTCTTCCATCATTTTGTTTCCTATTGATGGTTTCATCTTGCTTGTATGCATGCTGAGTTTGTTATTGTTCACATAATGCTTGAATATGACACTTGCCTCCTGCTTTTCTAATCAAGTTGATTTATGGTTTATTGTAGTGTGTTAGTGCATAGTGGTGGTGTGCATGGTGGACACTATTATGCTTATATCAGACCAACTCTTTCAGATCAATGGTAAGTTTGGGCATGGATTACTTGCAGGCTAGTACGGTGACCTGTTGGTCTCAATGTGGTTGCTTTTCATGTTTTCCCCTATCACAGCTAGTTCACCCCTTGGTATAGTGCTCGCGTATATGTTTTAAGATTTTCTTCGATCTCCCTAGATAGGGTTAGAAGTTGCAAAGTCATAAGGGAGGGGACGGGTTAACAAGGAGTCACCTGAGTCGGTCCATCTTTCTTTTCTAACTTACGAATCAAGACCAAGATAAATGGATAATAAAGGAGCAATAATATTTTTCTTCTCCATTTCTAAACATACAGGTTTAAGTTCGACGATGAGCGGGTAACTAAAGAGGACATGAAAAGAGCATTAGAGGAGCAGTATGGCGGCGAGGAAGAGGTCAGACCTGTAGCCTGCACAGTTCTGTTACACCTGATTTTGTACATTGTTAATATTTTTGAAGCCTTTCAACGAGTCATTTTGGTGGTTTTCTGTTGAACAGTTGCCGCAAACAAATCCTGGATTCAACAATTCTCCTTTTAAGTTCACAAAATATTCAAATGCTTATATGCTTGTGTATATACGCGAGTCCGACAAGGAAAAGATCATCTGTAATGTGGATGAGAAGGACATTGCAGAACATTTGAGGGTGAGACTCAATTAGCACTTGGAGTACTTCCTACTGGTGTGTATATTATACTGGACCTACCCAATTCCTTTATGTTGCTTCAGGTAAGGTTGAAGAAAGAACAGGAGGAAAAGGAACAAAAGAGAAAGGAAAAATCCGAGGCCCACTTGTACACTATTATAAAGGTTCTTCAGATCTTTCCGCTTTCTGCAGATTTGACTGTTCTGACTTGAAGCTTGCTTGTCTTGTTTTGATTGCCGTCGAAGAAGTTTCTTCTTTGCAGCACTGGTTGCCATATTGGCTCTTATTTTGAGTTATTCTCTTCTTAATAGGTTGCGCGTAGCGAGGATCTTCTTGAACAGATTGGGAAGGATATTTATTTTGATCTTGTGGATCATGACAAAGTTCGCAGTTTTCGCATTCAGAAGCAGACGCCCTTTACCCTTTTCAAGGTAACATGTGAATACTAAGATCCGAAATATGCCATAATGTTTAAAGTTAGTAACCCGGAGTTGCTCAACCAGGAAAATATAACTTTAGTTTTTAGGATGAGTATGCAGACATCTTAGTTTGACTCTTGGTGGTTGGTTTAGCTATGTAAGATTTATGGTTGAATGCTGACGATATGCTAGTGAATGTGCTCGTCTATGATGTTGTTCATATGGATTCATTCGGATATATATTTGATTTTTTGGTAGATACTTCATGTTGTAATATCGCAGATGATGGATCTGCTTGAATCATCCATACTCAAGTCCTGCTCCTTCATCTTCTTCATGGTGGCATATGTGGACTGGATGTTTGTAGTGGTCATTACCGTATACTGTCAAAGTGCTTTTGATTACTGTTCATGGAGAATTATGTACTAGATACGTTGTCTTCTATAGTAATTGTAGAGAATCCTACAGATTAGTTAATTAACTTATTATATACGTCCCCTATTAGCTGTATTAGTTATTATTAGAGTAATTACCTCCTAATAGGATTCCTAGATTAGGTAAGTCCCATATAGAGACTTATGTATATAACCAAGTTGCCTACTATGAATAAGAAAATCATTCTATCAAATCTACAGTAATGATAACGTATAATGTTTTATTACCTTGCTGACATTGACTTGATTGCTAGCCTGTGCAATGCTCTTTGCTTCTTTGAATCTCCATCGGATATCCAGCTGCCATTGCAGAGTAAAACTAAATGGCTCCTTCACTGCCTCGGGGAGTTTGTGTTTGGGTAGTTAGTTGTATCACATGTCTATTTCATGAACTATTTTCCGACAAGCTGTATCTCGAGAATGTATGAGATTAACTCTGGGTGATCTTTTATTTGATGTAGGAAGAAGTTGCGAAAGAGTTTGGTGTCCCGATTCAGTTCCAACGTTTCTGGCTATGGGCAAAACGACAGAACCATACATACCGGCCAAACCGGCCATTAACTCCTCAAGAAGAATCACAATCAGTATGTAGATATTGAGTGAAGTTTTGAGTATAACCTCTTAATTACAACATATGATAGTTCTGCAAGTTTGTGCGCATGTATTGTTGTTGTTTTAACAGGAATGACTTGTAGGTTGGACAATTGAGAGAAGTATCAAACAAAGCAAATAATGCGGAGCTAAAGTTGTTGTTAGAAGTGGAACTTGGACCGGTAGTATTTTCTGTGCTTGGGTTTCTTTGTTCGTTTATCTATTCCCTGTGAGTTTTTGAAGTTTGGTTAGTACTTCGCTCATCTTTTTCGTGTTCTATTCTAGGATATGTGTCCTACTGCTCCTCCTGAAAGAACGAAGGAGGATATTCTGCTCTTCTTTAAACTATATGACCCATTGAAAGAAGAACTGAGGTACACTCCTCTCTATTACCTTCCCTTATTAGGACTGGCAAGTAGTAGTGTTGAGTTTGTTCTTATGGTGACGTAGGTATCTTGGGAGGCTATTTGTAAAGGGTAGTGGTAAGCCAGCGGAGATTTTGACCAAGTTAAATGAAATGGCTGGCTATGCTCCTGACCAAGAGATTGAGCTTTATGAGGTTGGTAGAAAATTTGGTTGAAGAATAGTTAATGTGCTTTCAGTGGGGTAAACACTCTGCTGGTGTTATGTTCAGGAAATAAAGTTTGAACCTCATGTCATGTGTGAACCCATTGACAAGAAGATAGCATTTCGCTCTAGCCAGGTGCTTAAACTGGTGCTGTATTTGCTTAATTTTTCTTGCCTGGTTGGCCTTCTATCTTTCTTGACTGTTCTCCTGTTTCTACTTGTTTTGTATCCAGCTGGAAGATGGAGACATAGTTTGCTTTCAGAAGCCCCCTCCTGTGAGTGGGGAACAATGGCGCTATCCTGATGTGCCTTCTTTTCTTGAATATGTGCATAATCGACAGGTACACTGAGGCTTTGACATGCACCCTCATTAGGCTCCTTCCTAGTTAAGGTTTTAATGGATTTCCAGTTTTCCTCCTCCTTTTGTCAGCTAGTGTATTATACATAGAACTGAAAAACCTTTATTCAATTGACTAGTGTGAGTTGAGACTTCTTTGTGCTGTAAAATCCCTCTTGAAGTTTAGGTTTCGATGTGTAATCACACTAGAGATTTCCCAAGTCCTCGCATATGCTGCTTGAACACATTGTTGCCATAAGGCTTATAGCCGCACTATCAGGACCAGCTGGTGTTATTTTATGTTTTCTATATGGTCATCAAGAAGGTGCAACTAACTGCATACTAGATTAAGGATATTTATGTGTGTTTTTTAAGGGCTCTGGTACGTCAAGTTTCTGCACGATTACTATAAAGTTTGAGTATTCTGTTTCTTATTGTATCTCCAGGTGGTTCGTTTTCGATCATTAGAGAAACCGAAAGAAGATGAATTCTCCTTAGAATTGTGAGTGAATTTTTTGACATGAACTAGTCGTTGGAATTTATTTAAATTGTAAAATCTACTTGGTCTCTTTATATGTTCAGGTCAAAGCTTCATACGTACGATGATGTGGTTGAAAGGGTAGCTCATCATCTGTGCTTGGAAGATCCATCCAAAATTAGGCTAACATCTCACAATTGTTACTCCCAGCAACCTAAACCTCAACCAATTAAGTATAGAGGAGTTGAACATTTGTCTGATATGCTGGTCCATTACAACCAGGTACCCTCATGGTCATCGATTATGTTTCATAATGGCTTTTTGCTTTGTCTTTTGTTCTCTTACTTAGATGGAGTGCTTTCCTTTCAGACATCTGACATTCTATACTATGAAGTGCTTGATATTCCTCTACCAGAGCTGCAAGGTCTGAAAACTTTGAAAGTTGCCTTTCATCATGCCACCAAGGATGAGGTCTTAAAATATTCATCCTTCTTCTTTTTGTGGTCTATGAATTTTATTATAATGTGCTTTTTCTTTATTAGTTCTTCTTCCATTTTCTCAGGTTGTAATTTATACCATTAGATTGCCAAAGCAGAGCACCGTAGGTGATGTCATAAATGATCTCAAGACTAAGGTATCTACTTTGTCGGTAATTGTCCATCTGAGTAGCTGGGTGTTTATTTCCCCTTTTCTATGCTGAGAGAAGGGTGTTTAATGAGAGCCGATAATGAATGATCTATTATTCCTCAAATAGGTCGAGTTGTCTCACCCCAATGCTGAACTTAGACTACTGGAGGTGTTCTATCACAAGATATACAAGGTATCGGTTTTTTGTGCTATTTGTATATTGTTTTCGGTGTTGCACCTTGTTGGCTGGTGCAAAGGGCATAGGAAGCTTTGTCATTTGTAGTCTGGTTCATTGCGAGGGATTATCACTCCAACATATATTTTTGTTGCTCTTTTCTTGTCTTATTTGTGCTGTTCTTAAGTTCATGAATACTAAACCCAAATGCGATGTGATTAAGATTTCAAATTCTTGGGGTAGTATATGCTACATTAGTTTGGTTGACCTTCTCCACCAAGCCGTCTGTTTGATGGTGATTTATTGCGACGCTTTATCTGCTTCAATTAATTTAACTAATCATTCTGTATTCTCAGATCTTTCCACCGAATGAGAAGATTGAAAACATTAATGACCAGTACTGGACACTCCGTGCAGAGGAGGTATCTCATTGCATCTCCCGCTACTCTATGTCTCTCTGTGTGTGTGTGCTATTGATTTCATACTTCGTGGGGTTTGTATGTTGAACTGACTGATGGAAGGACTGTGTGGTGCGTTATAATATTGTTTTAGATTTCTATTTGGTAGATGATAGAAATTTCTTGCGAGAAAGAAGGCATGTTCATATGAAAACCAGAACAGTAGAAAGATTAAATGTAATGTCTGCTTCTTATATGATGTATATATATTGTACAAGAACCAAATAAGCTTATGAATTTTGGTTGCAATCTGCCATAGCCATCACCGGAAGATGAATACGATTACTAGCATTTGTAGTAGCTCTATAGTGGCTATCTTAGCATACTTATATGTCTCTTATTGCTGCATCAGATCCCAGAAGAGGAGAAACAGATTGGTCCAAATGATCGTTTAATACATGTTTATCATTTCATGAAGGACACAGCTCAAAACCAGGTAATTATGGCATATATTTTTTGTTTGGCATTTTAGGAACTAACTGCTGGCTTGCGTTTGTGCCGTAAACAAGAGGTGTTTGCGTTACTTTATTAATAGCAGATAATTTCTAACCTTAATTTCCATCCAATCTCACTATAGCAAGTTCAAAATTTCGGGGAACCATTTTTCCTGGTAATTCGCGAGGGGGAGACATTGGCTGAAGTGAAAGTTCGTATACAGCAGAAATTGCAGGTTCCTGATGAGGAGTTTTCAAAGGTATGCAACTAAAGAAAATGGCATGCCATATTTGTTAGCTGTGCAGTAGTAGTAATAATGGTAGCATGTTTGCAGTGGAAATTTGCGTTTCTGTCACTGGGTCGGCCAGAGTATCTTGAAGAAGGTGATGTGGTTTCAAGTCGATTTCAGGTTAGTTAAACTGTGACAAACATCATCCTTTTCCAGCTGGGGGAGCGTGAAATGAGGAGTGCTCATTGATTGTTGTTGTATGTGCAGAGAAGGGACGTGTATGGAGCTTGGGAGCAGTATCTAGGGCTGGAGCATGCTGATAGTGCTCCAAAACGGTCATATGCAGCTAATCAGGTAAAATATTCCTTCAAAAGTAAATGACATATATGTAGGGTGAATTTGATGGTTATGGTAGAGAATACTAAAAATGGGGGGTGATATGTTTTGTTGCAGAACCGCCACACGTATGAGAAACCAGTGAAAATTTATAATTAGGGAAGGATGTTGATGATTGATTGAAGGAAAGAAAACTGGAAGAGAGGAAAAGATAAAAAGTGTTGGTGAAGCGGAATGAGAGAAAAAGAGTAATGAATGAGTTGGTGGGGGGTTTTTGTTAGTTAGAAGTGTTATTCTTTCTTTAGCAAGGAGGAGGAGGAGGGTGGTTTTTGTCAGTTTTTATATTTTCATCCCCACCCTACCCTTCTGCGGGGCTGTCTGGCTATGGAGGAGGAGGAGGAGGAGGAGGAGGAGGAGGAGGAGGAGGAAGAAGAAGAAGAAGAAGAAGAAGAAAAAATGAGTGGTGTAAACTCGTTTGTTTAGTTTTTACCTTGTAATTTTATTTTGGGCTCTTTTGGGTAATACTGTTTATGTATAGAGAGTTCTCTGTTTTTTCACTCGAGATCCTCCTCAAAGTGGTGTATTTGAAAATTAGAAATTAGGTTTCAGATTTTATATACATGGGAATTCTGTCATGGGAGAGGAGAAAAACGGGCGCATGGACCGTACTCGAGCTTTGGATCAATGTCCCCCGAAGCAAGGAGTATACCCATGTGTTTTAACGAGAACACCGAAAATACCGAATTCAGATAGCCAAAGTTATATTGCAGGATTTGCACGGATTTCTGCCTGACGATTGTTTCTCCATTGAACAGATTCAAGATGTGTACGAGACTACCTATGAAACATTTGGGGCAGTTCTGGCCGTACATTCATCACTATATAATCGTCGAAATTGCTCTGATGCACGTCACTATGATTGGTCTGTTTGGCCTGAAATCCAAACCTGCAGCTTCAATAGCTACCATCCCACTCTTGGTGCTTACTTTGGTGTTCAACGAATACTGCAAGATGCGTTTTCTTCCCACTTTTCCTATCGATGTCAGGATGCTGCAGAACTTGACGAATTAGACCAGAAGAACGGAGAGTTAGAAACCAACTATCAAAATGCTAGCTCCGCCTATGAGACCAGCCAAGAATTTTGCCCAAGTATTCAGTTTAAACGATAAAGTGTACTTAATCGCTCTGGTACAGATCCTGTTGCACATAAATAAATTACAACTGAAGGATGATAGTTAATAATATAGCTCCATCAAGTTGCAACACAAAAAAAACCCTTCCTCCGATATGCACAAGCGCTCTTCACAGTTCATATAAAATCGAGGGCTTGGTGGCAGCAAAATAACTGGCAGTTCTGTGTAACAAAGGATAGGCAACACCTAAATCATCACACGATGCAAATGTCCTGGTTAAGAATGATGATATATTATGAACATTATGTTTTACAGTAGCTTCTGTTCCTCCAGCACATTTAGTTGGTAAAAATAGATTGGAAGCGGCTTGGTCAGCCGCGAAGGGATGCTCGTGGAACAGTTGGTAGTGATAAGTTATCCTCACCCTGTCAGGCACAAACAAACTTCACGTTAAGATAGCACTACCATGCAATTCATTATGCTTGTATTGAACGTTAGTTTTAATTTTTAACTGCATCTGGTATGCACTAGGAAATCCAACATGTAGATGGAACCCAACTTTACAGTGTTTTTGAACAAAGAATAGCAAAATCGGTGACTCATTTCTATTTTGGCAAGAACTGGTTTCGCCTGTTTCTTGATGCTAACTGACAAATTGAATAAAGAAGCCATAAGAGGAGATGTTAACCTGAGGTCTACCAGCATGGCCCATGGGCGCTGAAGGTAAGTTCAATTCTGCATCCAGATCTGATTCCTTATCAGGTTGCAAATAGGACGGCACACCTTCACCTTCAGTCCCCAGTCCCATGTCTGCCTCCAAAGCATCAAGTTCTGCAACAAGTTAATTGATACATATGCAACAGAATTACCGGCAAAGTTAACCCAGAAGTAAGTATATTAGACTCTTCTCTAACAGGAAACAGGCGAAAGCTTATTAAATCGTTGTTGATACAAACCATCATAAACAAATTGGTTTTCACAGTATAGCTAGGCTGGAGGCATCATAAACAAATTAGTCTGTAAAGGACCAACATTCTGCTAGATTGCCTATAAACTTACCACCCATGAGTTCATCCTCATCAATATCATCGGGCACATTATAACTTCTACCCAGGGTCTCTTGGATTTCACTACTAACTTCCATCAGGTCCATCATCTCGTCTTGCAAGTTCTACGAGAATAAAAGCAGTCCGTTAAGATAGAGTAATACAAAAACGGCAAAACAAAAAATTCAATATAAGATTACGGGCAAACGACAGTAAACTACATACATCTATATCTTGAATCTTAACAGTTTTCATCATCCCTTTCAACTCTTTGTTCGCAGACTTCAGAGCTGACATCTGATGAGAACAAATAAAACAACAGCATACAGAAAACAAGTCGATAGTCATTCAAAATGAGTACTAGACCTTTCCATAATCTCATTGTTGTATAAGTGACTGCAAGATCGAATCGAAAAATTATATTCAATTTATGAAAGGGGTGTAGAGCCATACAGTTTGCTGAGCATCTTTAATACCCTCAGCAGCAAAAGCAACTTGGTCAAGGTTAAAAGTTTGGTTGTAAAGCATGTCACGCTGACCCTCATACCTGTCATAAGACATAGGTTTGCGATAATGATAGCCGATACAAAGCTGATGAAATCACCTGAATTTCTCCAAGTTCAAACATTTTGTACCGCCACATAGCTCAACCCAAAGTTCCATCAATAAGAGAAGAAGAAGAAGAAGAAGAAGAAGAAGAGGGAAAGTGAAATGGGTTGTGCTTACATGCGCTTCTGCTTAAGAACCCTCATGGCACGTGCTTTAACAGCCTCCTGAGCAGGCCCAGGTCGTGTTTTCTTAATCTGTTCTTTGTATTTGTTGAGTTCAGCATCCAGCTTTTTTATCTTCTCCTCCACATTATCTCCCCTTTTATTAATCTGGTAAGAGAGAAATGTCAGCTGGGTTAAACTCCCAGTACATCATTGAAATGCAAGCAGGACAATCCCCTAGAAAAATCAGCAATTCCTGTCAAAATTAACAATCATGGAAAGTCGTTTGTCATAATATCCAGGAATTTAACAATAATAAGGGAAAGTCTCATGGACATCAATAAACCTTAAATGGCTAAATCCAAAACACAGTAATTGAAGATCGAAGTTTTCAACTCTTGAGAAGGAAGAGGAAATGGGGAAACGAAGCATTATGGGATAGGAGGGCGTCAGTAAAGAAAAGAAGAGTACGAACCCTATCGGAGGCATCGGAGACGGAAGGGGGAGGATCCTTGTTCTTCTTAGAGCCGAAGATTCTCTGCATCTTTCTGCAGCTGTTGCAATCGAAGTTGATTAAAGGATTTGGTGGGATTAAGAGAAAGTGAAATGGAATAATAACAGTGAAAGAAGTAGCAAGTGGGTGGAAGAAAGGAGGAGGCTTGGAACGCGGGAGAGTTCAACAGTCGAGACAACAAGTTTGCAGCTTTTGCCCAAACGAGTTAAACACCACTGTGTTCGATTAAAAAAAGGTCGTCAAAACTGGCTCGATCGTAATGAGCCAAGATAACAAGTTTGCAGCCAAGACGACAAGTTTGCAGCTATTGCCCAAACGGGTTAAACACCACTGGGTGTTCATGTACAATGAACCAAGACGTTCGCGGGTAATTCGCTGTTCGATTTGAAAAAGTTCGTCAAAACTCGGCTTGATCTTTGAGGGATTACGTATTAGTCTGAGTTATCAGGTTATTGAGTCACAGGTTAAGTAAGCTAGCACATGCATGCAGAAAATAAACCAATTTAAAAACTTACAACATTAACCTAACATAACAAAATAATTTTTAAATTTATTAATAATTATTTACAAAGATATTATAGTGAAATTTGATTTTTTTATCATTTCCAACATAGAAAGAAATATAAATCGATTTGAAAATTTTCAATTTTGATGTCAAAATTATCAATTTCAATGAGTTATATAACATACTAAAATTGAAAATTTTGACATGAAAATTTTCAAGTTAACCAATATTTAACATGTATGTTAGAAATAACTAAAAATTCAAATTTCACAATGTTAATCCCTCCAAATAATAGCTAAATGAAGTTAAAAAACATTTTCTCTGGGACTGTACGATAATGGTGTTATGGTTAGTATTATAAATTTTTCAAATTGACTAATTTCTTAAAAACACCGGAAATATATATAATCATGCACCTATTAATTTATAAAAAATTGTTTGTCACAAAGGTAACCTTTAAAGATAACATACAATTCTCGAAGACCGTCAAACATTTAAAAAGCAAGTTGTGTTTGTTTGTAAAAAACAACATATTTTTTTTAAATAATTTATTTTAAATTTATCATCATCCTAAATTATTTACGGTAATTGATATAAATCGTAGAAAAAGTGGGGATAGAAGGAAGTGAATTCCCAGGTATGAAGTCAAATTGACTCGTAACTGAACAGTTGACCCAATCTGGTTTAACAAATAGGAAGAAGCTTCGAACTTGAGAGTTCACCCTCATCATCATCATCTTCTGTCAACAATAGTCATTGATTGTTGGCCGCCCTTTTCCAGTCTCCGAGGAAAAACCAAGCCAAGCAGAATCCGACACCAGAAAAGTTGCCATCTTGTTGGCTCAACTTTCCGTGGAAGTTCTTTCCCATATTTTTAATATTATTCCAATCCCCCAATTGGAAAAGGTTAACGTATATAATCCAAATCAAAAGGTTGACAGCCGCAGCAGCCGCAGCCTTCCATTTGTCCGCCTTTCGTCTCCATCCTCAAAGAGTTTCAGACCCCGTCCTCCTCAACTTCATGACCTTTAGATCGTTTCATCTTCTGGGTCCGATGAGACTCCCCCCCCTGATATTTAACTCCCTCTCTCCACCTGCAACCTGTTTGTTGAACTGCCTCAACTAGCCTCTTTCTAGATTGGTAAAAGAAAAGAAGGCAAATTTCTGAATATGGTTTCTGAAATTCTGGATGCAGCATCAGAGGGTGATCAGATTGTCTCCGAGTTTCAGCTCCTGGTGGAGAAGTTCGACCCGGTCCTGGTTGCAATTGGTCAGTCAGCGGTTGATAAGGAGCCGGTTCGAGAGGCGATTGAGTCACTCCAGAGAGAGCTTGGAAATGCTAAGACCTTGATCACAAGTGGTGGGTCAAGATCGGCCATACCCACAAAGCAAGTTGAGGAAATGACTCAAGTTCTAGGCAGGTCTTTAGGCCTTGTCTTGTTTGCGGGATTTGATCTTCCTGTGGAGATGAAAGAGGGTATTGCACAACTTCATAGAGAGGTAATGCACCGCAAGTTTGCTACAACAAGTTTAAGTTCTAGCCCAAGCCATAGTCATGTCAGTTCCTCTGCTGCTAATCCTAGTCCAATGTCGAGTCAAGAATCCAGTGCTTTCATCTTCGGATCGGAAATTGTAGAGCAAGGTGCAGACTTAAGCACCGAGGATGTTGCCTTGCAACTCAAGTATGGAGATGATGAGCAGTTCCTGCTCGCGCTTTTGGGGTTGCAAAACTTGATCAGGGATGAAGTGGTGAATAGAGAGTGGATTGATGATGAAGGTGTTCTTGTAAGCTTGTTCAGCCGGCTAGGTTCAACCAAGGTTGGAAACCGTTTGGCTACTATTCAAACCATGAGAAACCTTGCATTGAGGTATCCTGAACTCAAGGTGATTCAAATTAATTATGAAATGGCCGACTTTGGCAAATGAGATTTCTCAAAGTATCTTTTCTTTTTTGCATCTTAGCTTACGTTTCTCTGATAGTCTGCAGGACAGAATGGGAGATGCTGGGAATTTGGCATTGCTGGTGAAATCATTGATGAGAAATGTGGATGAATGTAGGGAAGCTGTGGGATTGTTGCTTCAACTCTCTAAAGTTTCATCAGTGAGGCGAAGAATCGGAAAAGTTCAAGGATGTATCGTCTTGTTAGTTGCCACACTGAAGATGGATGATTCATTAGCCTCTGGTGATGCAGCCGAGCTATTGGATTCATTGTCAAGCAATGCGCAAAATGCCCTTTACATGGCTGAGGCAGGCTACTTCAAGGCCTTGGTCCACCACCTCAAAGAAGGTAGCTTTTACTTGCTTCTTTCTGTTGAGGTGATATTGTGTGAGTCAATAGTCTTTGTTTGTTGCAGGTTCAGATATGAGTAAAATTCTGATGGCAACATCCCTTTCAAGAATGGAGCTGACAGATCAAACCAGGTCTTCGATCGGGGGAGACGGAGCAATCGAGCCCTTAGTGAAGATGTTCAAAACTGGGAAGTTTGAAGCTAAGTTGTCAGCTTTAAATGCATTATACAATTTGTCACGGCTGGAAGATAACGTACGACGTTTGATCAGTTCAGGAATTGTAGTACCTTTGCTTCAGCTACTCTTCTCAGTGACTTCGGTCCTCATGTCCCTACGAGAACCGGCTTCAGCGATACTAGCTAGGATCGCTGAATCTGAGTCGATTCTGATCAACCAGGATGTAGCTCAGCAGATGCTTTCTCTGTTGAATCTATCAAGTCCAGTGATCCAGTGTCACCTCCTGAAAGCCCTTACAAACATAGCTTCCCACTCCAGCGCGTCTGATGTTCGAGAAAAGATGAAAGAAAATGGTGCCATCCACCTTGTGTTGCCATTCCTGACTGAAACAAACGTCCATATGAGAGCTGCTGCTTTGAACTTTCTCTATACCCTCTCTAAAGATTCTGCAGAAGATTTGATGGAACATCTGGGAGAATACCACCTGGGAAACATTATCAATCTCATCTCATCATCAGGATCGGAAATCGAAAAGGCTGCTGCTATTGGAATACTGAGCAACATCCCCGTTGGTGACAAGAAAGCTACAGATATCCTTAGAAAGTCTAATTTGCTGCCAATTCTCATCTCATTGATGATGACAAGTGCCTCTAGTAGTAGATCGGAACTATTAGCAGAGAGCATCGCGGGGGTATTCATTCGATTTACGATGCCTTCTGATAAGAAACTGCAGCTTCTTGCAGCTGAACTGGGAGTGATCCCTTTACTTGTGAAGCTGCTGTCAAGTGGTTCTTCAGCGGCAAAGCAACGAGCTGCAACTTCACTAGCGCAGTTATCTCAGAACACTCTATTTCTTAGCAGGTCCAGAATATCCAAGTGGAAATGCATCCCTCCATCAGGAGATGCAGTCTGTAAAGTCCACGATGGTTGTTGCTCGGTCAAGAGGACATTTTGCTTGGTGAAGGCCGGAGCGGTTCCTCCATTGATCCAGATACTGATGGAAGAAGAGGTAGAAGAGGCAGAAGTAGAAGCTGCGGTACTGAGTTGTCTTGCAACTCTCTTACAGGATGAGACATGGGAGAAGGGAAGTAGCTACGTTGCAGAAATGTCTTCAGGAGTTCAGGGGATAGTTAGAGCATTGGACTGCAAAGATGTAAAGGCTCAGGAGAAAGCGTTGTGGATGTTGGAAAGGATATTCAGGAACGAGGCGTTGAGGGCGGAATATGGTGGGACTGCTCAGGTGGTGCTTATTGATCTCGCACAGAATGGCGATCCGAGGTTGAAATCAGCCATTGGTAAAGTGCTGGCACAGCTTGAGCTCCTGCAATTCCAGTCTAGCTATTTCTAGATTTGCAGTGCGGTTTTCTCTGTTCGATTCTTTCCTACTCTGTTTTCATAATTCCATACATATGATTCTATTCACACTTTTAGGTGTCACCACTCAGTCTACTTGAGTTGCATTGAAAGTGAAGGAAGAGTGTTGGAAGCTAAAAGTGTAATCAATCACACTTGTCTTTTGTTCTTCTCTCCTGTGTATAACTGTTACCATTTGGGTTTTATTCTTTTTGCAAGTCCACTTCATGATGCAAAGGCTATGTATTTGAAGTTCTGAATAACAAGTGGGGTTGTTAAAAAAATCGCAGAAGACATTATGGGAAACAATGGGAAGCAACCGTAGCTTCTTCTAAATGCTTAAAGATGGAAACTTCAGTTAGTATAATAGGGTTCACAAAAACTGAAGATTGCATGCATCACGAGGCAAACACAATCAAGTTACTCGACTAACAGTTTACCACAGACAGAGCAGAGCAGAGCAGAGCCCAACAAAACCCTAAAACATCACTGCCATCTTCTCCAATTCAATCTCTCTTCTGAGTAGAAAAAGTTGTGTCCTCTCGACATCCTCCTACATTTCTAATCCAAGGTTTTTTCCTCACAGAGACCATATCATAAATCCTCACCTTTCTTCTCCATTTGTAAATAACAGGGATAGTAGCAGCTTCAATGAAAGCTTAAACGTTCACTCTTCCTTTGCAGTATCTGTCTCTGTCACACCTTATTCAGTCATTATAACATCATTGCTTTCTGACTTCCCTTCACCTTCTGTAGCTGAAACTTCAACTGCGTCCTCAACACGATTTTTGCCACCACAAGGGTTTGTCTCGTCTAAGCCCTGCTTCAGGTCCTCAGAAATTGCTGCACCATCAACTGCAGTGCTAACAACTAGTTCCGCATCTGCATCTGGATTGTCCTGACCAGAAACCGCATTCAGATTTTCAGTGCCTGAATGGTTAATTTCTTTCTGTGCAGTTTCATCAGCAGGGATGGCACCATCCGTAGACATTATCTCAGAACTCTCTGTATTTGGCATGGCAACTTGATCAGCAGCATCCACAGTAGCCAATTCAACAGCCTGGTTCCCGGCGGCAATCTCTTCTTGTTTGGCTTGTTCTCTGTAATGATTGGCAAGCAGTTGCATCCTTTCTAGCTCAGATGCAAGATCTCCATAACGTTTCTGAAGAGTTTTCTCCAGTTCCTTCTGCTTCTGTACTTCCTCCCAGAGACCATTGATTCTATGAGATGCAGCTAATTGCTCTTGCTTTTGTAATGCTTGAAAGCATTCCAACTCCGTTCTAGCAGTGTCTATTTGCTTTAAGATTGACTCAATTGGCGGAATAAGCTGTCTCTCGGCACGTATCTGGACATTAAGAATACCAATCATTTCAGAATACAGAGAAGAATGAATACCACTTGATTCACTAGGATTTGCACCCATCTTGATGTCTAATTTGACATATCCAATTCAATTAATATTACAAAAACAAAAAAAAATCTGAATCACACGCATCTACATTGGTCATGTTTACTCAGAAGTACCTAGAAACTTCTGCTAGTCATGCGCGCAAATCGGAAAACATACGTTACAGGAGAAGCAGGCCATCATAATAAGGGCAATATAGACACCTAAATACTAGGGACTGCAAAATTATCAGAAACACCTTCCCCTGCTACTGATAATTTAAAGAAGTTGGGTGCTCATAAATCATAATGATTGATCAGTTATCTAAAAGGAGAAATTCACCTTCGCCTATCTTCCTCTATTTCCACAGTTCCGCTAGGACTCGGTCAACTTTCACATAAAACTCTCACAATTATACGCTGCATGTGGTGCAATGCAACAGAACCATAATTCATTATATATCTGTTGCATTTGAGATCTTCTATGACTAACGTATAAGCACCGTGATATATAAGGGGTTTTTGGCTGGGACAAAGTCTACTTGTATACATCTTTCGCGCTCACCTCATTCTCAATTTTGATTGATGGTACTAACAGGCAGCCACATGAGAAACCAATTTCAAGAACAAGGCGGGTTCAAATATTTATAGATTCAGTTTAAATTAACAACAAAACTCACTTAGAAGTCAAGATTAAATTGAAAAGGATCCTAAACTGTCGAAGGATAGCCTATGATAGACTGAAAGATGGAAAATCTGTAACAAGACTTTCAATATGTAATGGTGCAAGTCATTGCAGATCAAAATATGTACTATGGTAGGAGTTTAAAAGGTCAATGCCTCATACCTGATAACCTTGTGTCAGTACATTGACCTTCTTTTCAAGGCGTAATGCCTTCTCCCTTTCGGCCTCCAACCTTGTCTTGACGTTCTCAAACTCATACTGCAAAGCAGCTAATTTCTCTACATTTCCAGCAACACTGGATAGACCATAGGCAGCTCGAGTAGGAAAGTACGTTAAATCATTCAGGCAAGTCTTGTGTGCATCAACAAATTCTTCAAGAGACTCTTCTTTGTGCCCCATAGCCACACGAACATGTTGAGCCTCTGCTCTTATTAAAGAATCAGCCTGCAATAGTAGGACTATCAAACATTTTGCTCAAAAACAAATAAACTAAAGCACCAACATAAACCCGACCAATACAAACTGCATTTGACAAACAATAGTGAAGGGATGAAAACACTAGAGATATAATATGTAGCAGCAGCAGTAATGTGATGAAAAACGTTACTCAATCTGGCCTTCACACAACATAAGTGTATAAACTGCTAAAAGAAGCCAAAGACACCCATTCTCTCTCTGGTGAAAAAAGGCGCCCATTCTAAACAGCAATAAATATCTAATAGTTATTCTTGGTCTCGGAAAAGGTTGCCATCAGAACCAAATATCAACATCTACAAGAAAAAAGAAAAGCGAAGATTCAATGTGTGCAAAACGAATTATCTACCTCTTTCAGCTCATCTTCTTCAAAGTCCTCTATTATAGGGATAGAAGCAGCAGTACCATTTGCTGAACGCTTGGTACCTTTCTTCTTCTCCTTGCTTTGTTTCTCTTCAAGTGGGTACTTTGCATTATCATGCTCCAACAAACTTAAAAGCTCTTTCCTAACCAATTCATCAGCTTGCTCAATTACCGTTGGAGGAACAAAAGAACTCTTGTCTCCATCAGCTCTCTGCAAAGAACTTCTAATCAATTCCAAAGAAGCAGCAGGGGGCCTTGGTAGCTCCCTTTGCAGGACTTTTGATCGCTTCCTAAGCAATGCCTGCAACCGTGCTTCCTCCTCAGCCTTTTCTCTGGCCATTCTATCAGACATATCCTCTTCGATCTTCTCTTCTGGTTCTTCAGAATCTTCTGGAGGTGGTTGCACAACAATCTGATATTCATTCCTGGGCTGTGGCAAATTACTAAGGCCAGTTCGCAGGTTCTCCCTCAGATCAGCTTGTTTTCTTCGCTCGAGCTTACCACTATCATGCATATCCATGTCTTCATTTATGTGGAGTTCATCCCTAATGGGTGTCCCTTTTGGAGTCATAGCAAAGGAGTATCCATCACGTGATGGTGTCATGCCAATTCTAGGAGTAACACCAGCTCTTCCCGGAGTCATTGAAGGAGTCATTGACGGAGTCATTGAAGGAGTCAACATCGGGTTTGGAGTTTGGATTTCCCGCTTCTTTGGAGTCACCCCCGAGAAATCTGAGGGATGCAACTCTGGATTATCTCCCCCTAATAATGGTGTCTGTGACTCTCTCAACCGAGCAAGGTTTTCAGCCTCCATCATAATGGCATCACCCTTACCAGCAGGAGTTCTCTGTGGGGTACGCAGGGGAGTCATTCCCTGATGTGGTGTCTGGGCATAGTTTACAAGAAGTGCCCGTGTTGCACCACTCCCCCCTGTTAGTTCCTCACTCTCAGCAATGAGATCACTAGCATAACCCATCTTTGCAATTTCCGCCAAATCCTCGTTAGAAATCTGTGGTGCAGGAAGCATCAACTTTGACCTCTTCCTAACTGTCTCAGGGTCATTAAGCTTGTTAGCCTGCAGGATGGCTGCAGGAGCATCCTGCCTCTGAGCAATTTTATTCTTTGCTATGTCCTGCTTTCTTAACTGTGCTTCTACATCTACCCGTCGTTTTCCTTCAAGTTCCTCAATGGTTGTTGGGAACATTGGCTGTTCTACCGTTCTATCTTCATCAGCAACATCATAAAAGCCAGGAGGAGGCCTCTTTTCAAAGGGAATTTCTGAATTATAGTCAATCCCTTTCCTTTTCCTTCTCCTCTGCCTTGCATCAATACCAGCAGCTTTAAGCTCTCTTCTTTTCTGTAAGGAAGCAAGCCTCCTAGCCTCTTCAAGCTGTTTTTCTCTAGCTTTCCTTTTTGCCTTCTTACCTCTAGTGTTAGCTAACCTAGCTCGTGCTTCAGAAAGCATTTCCTTCTCATCCTCATCCATGTCAACAGGATCAGGACGCGCTGGCTTGGATTCAGGATTAGGATCAATTTCTCCTGGCCGCAGCTTGCGAGGGTCATCACTAGGTTCATAGTTATCATCCTTCACACAAGCCGCATCAAGGAGCTTCTCATACCGTTCAAGACACTGGGAAGGAGTGCGCCCAACAATCGGTGCAATGGTCCTCCATTGTGTGGGCATGAGTTTAGCAAGATGCAGCAGTTTCTCATCCTCTTCTCTGGTCCACTCAGTCTACAATAACAAAATTAACCTAACATCAGTCTCATGTACAGACAGTAGCAACATACTAAACCTAGAATCCGAGTTAAACCACCTTTCAGCAATTAATAAAACCTATAAATCGCAGCAAAAAGCAGAAGTAAGGAGAGAACTGAAGTACCTTTTTGATTGAAGGGTCGAGCCACTCGTACCAGCGAGCCTTACACTGCTTGGCAGATTTGCGAACGAGAAGCGAAGAAATACGAGCCCACTGGTTCTTTCCGTACTTCATAACCGCGGCCTTGAGGATCTCATCCTCGGTGTTTTTCCAAACACCTCCTTTGATCATAATCCTCATCTTGACGAACTGTTTGTCGACGAATCGAGGCTCGAATGAAGAAGACGAAGAAGAAGGAAACAGAAAGTAACAAACCGATTGGTGGGAATGTCAGAGTCGCGAAAACCCTAGCCTCCGGCAAGACGAAGTGCTGATGGCGACCACTATGAAACCAAACTTCTCCTCTCCTCTCCGTTTCGGCCGAGTAGCTGAAGAAAATCAAATCCGGATTCTTTTTCACCATGTCTCCCAATACCTTTTTTATCTGATGTAATAACAATCCTATTCCATCTCAACTGTGCAAAATAATTAACCTAGATCCAACGGTTACAAATACAAGGATAAAAACGGAAACTAAGAACAAAATAAATAAGGTTCTTTGGTCATTGAAAAATGTCTCGGTGAGTTTTTTGGCGCTCTGACCTCCGTTAACGGAACATTTTTATTCGCATCCGTCACTAACTTTACGTTTCTGGAAAAAAATTCGGACAAAACTTTACCGGTGTGTTTTCTGGCAACTACGATCTTTATTAACGGAATTTTTTTCACCTGGCCGCATAATCACCGTCACTAGCTCTACATTTTGGAAAAAAATTAATTTTCTAGCAAAACATTTTTGGTGACCAGAATACTACTTGTTTGTATGAGCGTTGTACAAATTCATACAAAATGTATATACTATACGGAATTGTATAAAGTTCGTATAATACAACTTGTATATGCATTTGTATATAAACTTTGTATCATAATTTGTATTCCAAATTGTATTGCAATGTGAGATTCCAAGATAATAATCATTCTCACCAAACAAAATACATATTTATCATCCAATTTCAACTCAAAGTTAGAACCATACATATGTAGTGACATATACCTTCAAAATGCAACATTTTCGAACATATGATACTCGTTGAATTTAATAGTTACTTTGGGATTCTTGTTGGTGTTGGGTACTCAACAATAATAGGCAAATTCAAACATTTGATGATTAATTTTTAAGGTTATATTTTTAAAAATAACCAACGTAGGCAGTCCTGTTATATTTTTAAGGTTTGCTAGGCACACTAAGAGTTGCATGAAACTCAACATATTACAATTCACAACGTTAACTTATAGTGTTTGGTGAACTATAGATATTACAGATACCCATAATACTCGGCAGAATTTACGACTAACCCACGAGTACCCAACACTTCAATTTTGAATCGTAAGTCAAAGTTGTTGAGTAGTAAGTACAAGTGGTTACACATCAAATTGGAGTGGGATTTGCAATGACCGGAAGGCCATATTGAGGCTGCAAAGGCCATCTAGCCGGATCATGCTTATACTGAGGAGAAAGGGTGAAGGAAAACCTCTGGAGAAGCAGTGCGAACACAGATTTAGCTTCCATCATAGCGAAGTTCTGTCCGATACAGACTCTCGGAGCCATTCCGAAAGATTAGAACGCATTCGGGTGCTTTGCGGCCATCGAGGCTCCGTCCTCGAACTCGCCGGCTTGAACTTATTCGAATACTCTCCCAAAGTTATTTGCTCTTGTTGATCATGATGATAGGAATATATAAAGAGGTTCCTTTAGGGATATCCAAGTCCCCCAATTTCATGTCTTTAGTTGCCGTCCTCAAAGTCTCCAATAGCACCAAATTCATATTCTTAAAAAACAAAACACCAAAAATCAACCAATCATCAAATCTTGTTTATACTAACGGCATGACAAATAAGTTAATTTCTACATAGTTTGTATTCAATTATGGAATTTTTTAAACGATATGTATAAAGGTTTAATTATGCTATACTACGTGTCAATATGAGGTTTTTTCCAGGAAAATACACATTTTCACTCTTGTATTATGCAAAATTTATATCGGCACTTTTTTACTAAATTTTCGCCGATCAAACCCCCCTGACCAATGACGGTTTTAACAAACACACCATTGAATTAGTTTTTCCATCCAAATCCTGTTCAGTATGATGATTGTACACACCACATAACATTATCCGTCTACGGGGCAGATTATTTGATGACTGGAATTCCACTAAAATTAAAAAAATATTAAACTCAATTATTAAAAACCTAAAATTCAAAATTCAAGACTAATCGATCTTTAAATTATTTTGAGTTTACCTAAAAAATAATAATTTTGGGTTTAATGGAATAACACTCATCAAATAATTCTACCATGTAGATGGATAAGTTTATGTGGTATGTACAATCAGTATATAATTCAAATTTTGATTGGCAAAACTAACTGAAGGGTGTATTTGTTAAAACCGTCAAAGTTCAAAGATTTGATCAGTTAAATTTAATAGAGGGATCCTGATGTAAAATTTGCATAGTATAAGGGTGAAAATGCATATTTTCCCTTCAGTAAATTTAACAGAATATTCATACAAAATGCACCTACCAATTCGAGCTTTGGTAATGAATCAGCATCAAGAGTATTGTTCATCCTACACTCTTTGAGGACTTCTTCCCTGAGACTCTGCTGCCATTTTTGGTGTATGGTAAGAAGGAAAATGGCCCATGTCAATAGATTGGAGGTGGTTTGGTGGCCAGAGAAGAAGAATGATCTACATTCGTCCATTATTTCTTTCATTTTCAGTACTAGTGATGACAGTCTTGGTATGATCATCAGTCATCTCAGAGGCATCAAGTGATGTACAGCAGCATCAGGAGTATAAAGATCATATATTGATCCAAGTGGCCAGCAACTACTGTCACTCATCACTCCACTGGATAATGATGTAAACAAAGGTTGCACATTATCAGATGTAATTAGAGAGTTCCATTGGAAAGGAAACCAACAAAAAATATAGGACGCAGTAAGCATCAGTAAAAGAAGCTCCATACCAAGTGAAAGAATGTTTCTTCTGATGAGTTGTGAACTTGAACCATTATTTATAAACGGCACAAAAGTAGGGTTTGCTAGCTGTTGCCAAGTAACAGAGACTTCAAAATGGCTTCACCGTTAGTTGGTACAAAGGCAAACAAGTGTCCAGCACCAGGCAACTCGTGATACTTTATCCATGGAAGTCTGCTCGCAATGTAACGCTGCAACATCACTGGTGCCATTCTGTCCTCATCACCATGCCACACATGGACCGACGACCCGCCTTTGCTTTCTGGAAATGGATTCTCCAAATCCATGGGGCCGAATTCCCAGCTCCCGAATCCAACCATCAGGTCCCGGTGCAATGATTCGAATTCACCTTGCTGAATCGCGTATCCCTACCACCAAGTTCACACAATGCTCTTCAATATTCGATCCCAAGTCAAAACAGTTAACTGACAACTCCACACAACGCATTGGTACCCGAATGTGGATTCTTTCTTATCAAGTCCCCTATGGTCTTATGGTCTTACTAAGCAATGGAAAGTGGACTAACTGACTAAGGAGAAAGGGAATGAAGCATTACCTTGACTTGGGTCAATTGGTCCCTTGGCGTGGAGGACAGTATTTGCAAGTCCTGGGGAGAGAAAACTTGAGGATTCCCAGCCAAAACTGCTGATCCAGGAAACCACTTCCTAGAGTTCCACCAGTAGGTGAGGCAACGAGTATAATGAGAAATCCGTAATGCCCATTGATCGGGCAAGAGCTGGAGTTGGTAAGCTTGCTTGGATAAGTTTGCTGGGAACCCAGGCCACCAGTAGTTCACAACAGGTGCAATCAGTGCTGCACCTGCTAGCCTGTGTAAATGACAAATTGGAACTCATCAGATCAACAAGCAAGAAGCAGACAAGAGCAGCAGTTAGCCAGCTAGATTTATGATAATGTTGTTCCAAATCAAACCATATAGCACAATTGATAAGTTGGTTTGTTAAGAATTCACCACTTGCGGAAAAGGGAACACTAGCAGGAAGAGCTTACTATTATAGTAATGGTAAAAGAGAAGATGGTACCTGTGAGGGATGTACTTGAGGCAACCCCAGACAGCTTGACCACCCATGGAGAAGCCAACGACATAGAATTTGGGACCAAGTTCCAATTGATCAGCAAGCTCTTCAACATCCAAAGCCAAACTCTTGGGGGTCCGCTTTGGGTCCGGATCGCTCTCGCCGTAACCGGGTCTGTCGAAGGACACAATGTGAACTCCTAGCTCCTCCCAGATTTGCTAAAGCACAAATAAAATTGAATCAGTAAGAAATGTTGAGAAATCAAAAAATCAAGAGAGAAAAAGGAGGATTCTTTACGGGGGAACCAAAGGTTTGATGAAGGGAAGAGGAGGTGCCATGGATGGAAATGAGATTGAATTTGGAAATATGTTTGGGGACTCCTTGAGGTTTAAAAGCCAAGTGCCTTCCATCTCTGAGCTTAATCCTTGGATGCGTAAGTGGGGTACTGCAAATCTTGGGAGGTGGTGGATAGGTGGAGTTGTACGCCCATGACAGTAACCCTATCAAAACCACACCTGCAAATGCAATACCTCTTGCCATCTCTGGAGGGTCACAAGGAGGAAGAGAAAAACGGCAGGGTCAAATCATACCCAAAGAAAGAAAGGAAGAACATGGTAAGCGAACGAAGCAGCAAACCACCAACCAATCAACGAATGGGGTTGGGGTTCGCTTGCGTTGACCGCTCTACTGCTGATTACTAATTAGGAGTTGGTAGGAAGGGACATCAATGGAAACCAACCTCTGTCTTTATGCTGCTGTATACTTCCCAGCCACTTGTCTCCCTTTTTCAGTTTTTCCTTGTACTGGTCAACTAACAAACAAAAGATCGTACCTTTTTTGTTGGTAAAAACATTAGGTGATCACGATCATTCTGGTGTGAGAAACATCGCATAAGGTTATTACGTTTGCTCTTCATTTTCTGCCGGCCTCCTCGCCCTTTTATAATCTCAGTTTCCAGGGTTGTTAATATAATATTACTTGCTGCCATTTGTTGTGCCTTCCCCTCCCTCTCTCACTCTTTTCTCCCTTCTTATTTCTTTTTGTTTAGTCTAAATTAGATTGTTACGTTATATTGATTTTTCGGCTGCAAGCTTCCTCGTTTGAAAAACAAATAATTCGGCTGAAAATGTAGCTCTATAAGAGTTATTTACCTAATGATTGTTGTCGTTAGTGGATCACACGGAAGAAAATAATTTACAGAGGATCGTCGTGTCTATTTGTTATTATTTTCTAGTAGTAATAGTGAAGTTATTTGACATAAACTCAGTTCCGAAAAATATCTACACAACAGTGATATATTCGATGAACTTAGTATAGCAAAACAAAGCAAATTTCAGGACCATGTTCAAAAACATCGCATGACTTGTGCATTCACAAGATCTGTCACATGATACTGCAAAGACATCAGCTCTCCAGAAGCGAAGAGACCGAACCGTTAAAACTATCATCTAACTAAATGTGTTCGAGATTATAAGAAAGGTAGGACACTAAGTTCTGATCAATCCCGACACGAAGGAACTACATCGTATACAAGATGCAAGCAGCTACAGAAAGGCAGGTCTCACTGTACCCAGCTCGGGTTAGTGAAACCTTGCTCTCCTCACTAAATCTGCTAAGCGCCTGGTTCCAGAACTACGAATCTGTAACTTGTTTCTCGTTTATGTGCGATCCCACTGTTTTGAACCAACGCAGGAGGTTCCTGTGATCCTTCACATACAACCACGCTTGAAGAAAAGCAAACAGATTTTCATTCACCCCTCGCTCCTCCACAAAGTCGTGAAATGCATCTCTCGTCCTCTGATCCAAATCCCTGACAAGTTAGTTCAGCAACAAGAAGACGTATGTTAGGGTAAAATAATCCAACCTAAGATTATTATAAAGATGTTGCAGAATTTGCACTTGGGAGTTAGTATCAGTAGCACCAGTAAGGACTAATCATCTGTCCAAAGTCATATACAGATCACAACACCAGACCAGGTGATCAAAGTATGCACATTCAACAAAATCTATCAGACTCTAACTGTAATCCTTAGCTGGTTATTTCAACCTTTATTTCTATTAATACACTTTACTTTGCATAGAGTTTGTTCCACTTAGTTTCAAGGTTCATCAACAACTAGTTGCTACAAGGCTAACGAAGTAACATATGCACAGGAACCAAAAATAAAACTAAACATACAGGGAGCTACTCACCCAAAAACAGGGCCATTGTAAGACGAAGGAACCTCGAAAAACCCTGAAGCTTCAAGCTTCGGCCTCAGCGAAACAGAGTGGATACCTAGGGCATCCGGGTACAGTCCACATAGGAAATGCAGAGACTTATGCTGGTCAGGCTTGGACACTTGGAGATGGAGGAACAATTGATTAATATCATCCTCATCATCTCCTCCGCCTCCCCCACCAGGTATTATGTTGGACAATCTCATCACAGAAATCTTGATTTCTTCGTTGCCGTAAGTCTTAGTGAGGACAGGGCCATCGTTTCCATCCAGAGCCCCTTTCAACACTGTGAACCCTGGCGGAGCGCTAACTTTCTGCAGGCAATATTCAAAAGCTTTAGGGTAAACGAAAATAGCGGAGGAGATGGGAAATTAGGGTTTGATTTGTCTACTTACCGGAGGAGGGTTCATTTTAGAGACGTCGAGGTAGTGTTCCTTGAGGGAGCGGAGCAACATGGAGTTGACGGCGGAGGATATATTGGCCGGTGAGGAAGAGGAGGAGGAGGAGGAGGAGCGGGAAGGGATTGAGCGCCATGGCTGCGCAGCTCTAGAATGTCGTAGCAGACTCCTCCAGATGGCTGACATGTTTCTAATTCTCTTTAGGAACCCGCCGCTCGTGTCGTCACAGTCGGAATTTTCTGCGATCCAGTGGCTATGGTTTTTGTAACGAAGAAGAAGAAGGTCTTGAGTCGCTACTGTGGCCTGCGAACTAACTGTTCGCTAAATCTCCAGGGAGCATACATTTGTTTGTTTATGTCGAAACAGGCTTTGAAGGGCAGAATAGACATTTACTTTCCAATGATAAGCTGAATTGCTATTACCCACCTTGTTTTTTTTCGTTTTTTAGAAAAAAAACGCTTTAACATTCAAATTTCGAAAAAAAAGAAAGTAGCGGGGCTGCTAGAGGATCCGGCCGACCAAAGCGGCTTTTGGTCGGCCATTCATTAGATCCGGCTTTGTTTTCTCATCAGAATTTCTCTTTTTTCTTCTTGATTTTTCGGCAATGATTTGTGTAATGTGCATATTGTAATTGTCTAAATATGATAAGGCCATTCAGAGTGTCAACTTTCCGCTTCTCTCGATTCACTAAACCGTAATAGTTTATAGTAGTAGTAGTGAATATAAATCCAGACCAAAAGGAAAACTAATCTCGACCACATTTTTATTTAAGGACGCCTCGGAAATTGATCGAACCGCGAGCCAGAGAGAGATCAGTTGTCGGAAGCAGAAGAGCAACAGTAGGGGTGATGGTTTAGTGATTCTACTGTTTCTGGTTTGGATGCTCAAGGTTAGCATTGTTGAGCAATGTGATTTGCTCTATGGAGACCTGTAATGATTTTCCAGCTACTCTGTATAAACACTTAAGGCACTGCTGCCACATTGCTATCATCTCTCTATGCTGCATAGCCATGCTAATTCCAGTCGGAAGTTTGCGAGAACTTGGAAGTTTCCGTAGTTTCAAACAAAGTACACATCTGCTGCATTATTCAGCACAACAGTATACACAGCTGCTCCACCAATCCATCAACCAGAGCATGTTACAAAGCTTCCAACAAGATAATCAAGATACTTCATCAAACACCCATATTATACACAAAATGACAATGCCTCAACTCCCTTGTGTTTGAGAACAAATTTTATAGAGTAAAAAAACTAACAGTCTGATGATGCATCTTACAGTACACACTTATACGACTACTCACCCGAAACAGGTCCAAACTTGGTGCACCCAGTGACCTACTTCATTACCTACTCGATCTGCTAGTCGTGTACAGCAGATGCACTTTTCCGATATGTTACAAAACATTTTAACACTCGGCTCCTCAAAGAGCAATAGACAAAGGCTCATGGCTGCTGCAGAATTGCTTTCCATTCCGTACGAGGACAAATTCTATATTTCGTAATTATTACTGGAACTCCAATGCTGGTCACAGAGACTGATAAGGAAACATCAGAATCATTTCTTCCGTGTTTTCCTCACTTTGACAATTCTTCTGTTGCTCTTGTCACCTGCGCCTAATGAGAAGCTGCCTCCAGCATTGAACTCCACACTGCCACTAGCCTGGAACGGTGAACCAATTTGCGGTTGCCCACCAAATTGAAACGGGTTCCCAGCCGTTGAACCAAGTTGTGGATTTCCTGCAGTCGGAGGAGCTGTAGAACCAAACAATGGATTTCCAGCAGGTGCAAATGTAGAACCAAACTGCATATTTCCTGCAGGAGTTATAGACCCAAACTGTGGATTCCCCGCTGATGGAAATGGAGAACCAAACTGAGGATTTCCTGCAGATGGAGTTGCAGAACCAAACTGAGGATTTCCTGCAGATGGAATTCCGGAGCCAAATACAAAACCAGCGGACGATGGGGGTGTCACTGTTTGCTGAGCAAATGAGGGAACGGATGGTGTTGTTGCCGGAACAGTGTCTTCTGACATGCTATCTTCCATCCTCATCTGATCGTTGTTTCCGCTAAATGATGGAGTTGATCTGAACGTAAGGGATGAATTAGGGCCACCAAATGGAGGTTGTAAAGGAGTATTTGCTTGTGGTGCACTAAAGGAAAATGGAGAACTGGAAGTAGCATTCGTAGAAGATCCCAACACAGAAGTGCCTGTAGTAGCAATACTTGTTGATGATCCGAAAACAAAGCCACCCGATGAAGCTGAGGAGTTGGATGCAACACTAAACATTGACGACGAAGGTGTTGACCAGCTTGAACCAAAAAGTGGAGATGGTGTGGTAGCAGTTGAGCTAACAGTCTTATTTGCTTCTGAAGGAACGGAAGTCACTCCAAAAGAAGCTCCGGAACTAAACAGATTAGTAGTATTACTTTCACCTGAAGCAGCTGAGGTATTTGAAGTCAGAAGCGCAAAAGGAGAAGACATAGAAGACCCAAACTGACTTGGGATACTCTGGGTTGATGAGGTAAGACCAGTTGTAGCTACCAGATCGCTTCCAATAGAATTATTCAAATCTTGGGACTGATTTGTAACACTCGACATTGTTGGTTTGGCACTGAAACTAAAAGGGCTACTTCCAGAGGTTGTGCTAGAAGCTGTTGCATTAGAGAGGCTATTTCCAGTACTAGTACTGGTAGCTGCACCGAAGAGGCTACCCCCTATGCTTGTAACTGCAGAAGTAGAAGTACCAGGAGGGCTATTGTTGTTAACTGTACTAGAAGCAGTAGCGCTGCCAAAGATGCTGCTCCCAGCGCTTGCACTTGAAGCGCCAGTAACTCCAAATGGACTAACAAAAGTACTTTTGTTTTCAGTAGCGGAACCATCCCTGAAAGGGCTGCTTGTAGTGATCCCAGAATCTGTGGATGGGGCGATGCCAAAAGGGCCACTTCGACTGCTTGTAATTGAAGGCTTAGAATCAACGAAGTGAATACCGGTTGAACTTCCAGAGCTGGTCCCTATTTTGGTTTGGCTGGTGCCAACACCAGCATCCGTGGATGGCGGAGGAACTGAATTTGATGTGGCAGGTGACCCAGACTTAAAAATAGATGAACCCAGGTCAGGGACTGTCGTTTTTGCAGAATCTCTGTTAAAACCAGTGTTGATGTCATTCACAGAGCTGTATGTGGGAAGGCCAGCATTAGGAACAACTGATAGGGAGCTATCAGCTGCAGTTTGACTCGTTGATGGCCCTGGAAGAGTTCCATTTTGTAAACCAGACCCAAATGAGAAGATGCCTACAGCTGGCGATGATGCCAGTGCAGATGGAGGCACAACTTTACTTGTCTGGAAAGAATCACAATGTTCAATTCTGCCTGCACCTTTATTTGATGTGGCAGGTGACCCAAACTTAAAAATAGATGAACCCAGGTCAGGGACTGTCGTTTTTGCAGAATCTCTGTTAAAACCAGTGTTGATGTCATTCACAGAGCTGTATGTGGGAAGGCCAGCATTAGGAACAACTGATAGGGAGCTATCAGCTGCAGTTTGACTCGTTGATGGCCCTGGAAGAGTTCCATTTTGTAAACCAGACCCAAATGAGAAGATGCCTACAGCTGGCGATGATGCCAGTGCAGATGGAGGCACAATTTTACTTGTCTGGAAAGAATCACAATGTTCAATTCTGCCTGCACCTTTATCATTTTTATCTTGTTTCGCCGAAGGATCAACGGTAGAAGCAACACTAAAAATCCTGCAGAAGTAAAACAGAATTTTGACCATGCAGATTGGTGTGGCAATACAAAAACATCTGAACACACCAGTAGAGAGTTGCATGTGCACCAACAATATATCACCTTCACATACTCTCTGTTCCTAATAAACACTCAGTACCGTGAAACTGATTCAAAAAAAACATTGAACTAACAATTTATTAACTTTTCAAAAACACTAATTTTATTCCCAAGATCTATGATCAAGCGTGTAATAAACCGAGAATTTAATGCTACTTGGAAGTTAAAACTGCACACGAATTAAGGCCCAATTCAATAAAATATCAAAAACTTTTACCATCCTGTTGGTAAAAAACACAAGACTAGCTACTGCAAGTGTGCACAAACATGAACCTAGGCCAGGTTTTACGACAGCTTATACAATATATAAAGAACAATCAGTTTCTCAATCAGAAAGGTAAAGTTGCATATATTCTAACTCATCATAAGGTTGAAATAGTATATTATGTATTTCGATTCTATGAAAGGATGTAGAAAGCTAATGGTTAATAATGAACCAAGACAGCAATATCATTATAGATATTTGCACTTGACTTGCCTAAAATTTGTGAACCAACAGTTAACGGTAGAAAATCAACTCAGTCAACCAGCTAGAAGATACCAGAAATGTAAAATGGTTTCTAAAGGTAATGTTGAAGCACCACGTTAACCGAGCTCACACTCGTACATTGCAGCACAACATTGGAAAACAGTAATGCATACTAACTTTAATCACGAGAGATACATTTGTATACTTTTCAAACCACTACGCTCACATTCCTCCAATGTAGAACTAATGGTACTATCCAAATCGAGTACCTAAGGAATCCAGGTACTAAGAAACGATCCCATATTTATATAACATAAAAGGATAATAAAGATATGGCTAACCTCTGTGAACTTTCTGATTGGGCGCCAGAAGAAGCACCAAATTTCATGCCAAAACCATCATTTGGAGATGCTGAAAGAGATGCGGCAGAAAATAGCGAAGCTTTCTCAGTAGGTCCATTTTGCCCTGTTCGCAAGGAAGCTTTCTCTCCATAGCTAAAAATCTCACTAGGAGACTTATCAAAAGCTGCAGCTGATTGGCTAGGGATGGCAGCATGCTTAATAACTCCAGAAGATGAGGGTGTTAAAGATGCAAGTGTGTCTCTATTGCCTACAACTAGTGTCCCATTGACAATTTTGGTCTCTTTCGCTCCAGAAAGAACTGGAGGCTTGTCCACGGTAGCAGGTTCAGCAGCTTTCTTCTTAGCAGAGCTAGAAATAAGCTCCACATCGCCCGCCTCCAACCTCGTTGAAGTACTTGCAGTAATTTCTTCATCAATATCCAAGAAATCCTGCATGATACAACCATTAAACATGCCTAATATTAGTTGCCTACTGGAGACCCTAGATTGTTGTGTTACAAATCTACATCAATACGACTGAAAAGCACTTAAATAACAAGGTCAGAAAAGCAGAATAGTCTAAGGCAACTCAGAAACAAGAAAGCAAGAGAAACTAAACCGTAAAGAGTATCCGTCACCATGTATTTATAACTGTTCAGCTACAATGGATAAGAAACAAAGTGAGACGGGCTATGGATCATTCTTACAAATCACTTTTAAACCTATATTTAATGCAGGAAGTATACATCCATCACTCATTTTACAAAGTGTTGGAATAACAAAAAACAAGGAAATAAACTTTATTTGAAACATATAGTACATGGTTAATACAAAGTATAAACTGAAATCTAGAACACATAAACAGACCTCATAGTCATCAGCACTCATACGGAAACCTGGATTTTTTGGCTTACTAATCTGATCATCATATTTCATTACGGCATTGGCTGCTGCGGCATCAATTGAATGTTTCTGCAGACATTTAGCAGTCACATTGTCACCGCCAGAGTCCACTTGAGTTGAACCATTTTGTTCAATCTTGTCCTCCTTTTCAGGCATGGAGCATTGAGCCTCATCTGACATACCAGCATTCCTTCTATTTGTCTTGGTATCCTGGGCACTCTCCAGAAACTTGGAAGAATCTATTTTATCTAGACTTCTAAGAGCTTGTCCATGAAGCATGGATGGTGATAACTTAGCTGGGGACTTCTCCCTTGATGAGACCATCACATCCAGCTGCTGGAGTATCTTTGAAGCATTCTTGCTAGATTTAGTAGAGACAGGAGCAAAACCTGAGATCTGCATGCGATAATCACCATTTTCCTTGGGCTGTTCATCCTCTGTAGCGGGATTTGAGGTCAAGGCCAGCTGCCCCTCCGTATCCAAATTAGAACTAGTTCGGTAGACAGAGACAGCTGCAGCAGACATCAGATTTGACTTTTGGCGAATTCTACGTATAGGACTGATGGACTCTATATCATTTTCTAGGACTGAACTTCTCCTCTTTAAATTCTGTGATGGACAGAAATATATAAGCATTCTAAAATGAACTAGTAAGAGTGTTGAAGAAATTGAATTCTGCATTCATACCCCTTGTCTAGTTCCAGAAAATCTGTTTTTATCCAAAGCACTCTGAGATGAAAACTCTCGGCCACTGAGAGCGTCCTTTAAAGTTCCAGCACCCTAGAGATAAAGAAAATAAAAATGAACAGAGGTTTCAGACGTTAAAAAGGGATGTAAGCAGCTGCAGCTAAGGCAGACCTGGATCATATTGCTTGACTGGGTCCTGGAATATGGCAATCTAGCCATGCTGTAAACAGCAGATCTTCCTCGAGATCTTGGAATAATGAAACCATTAACTTTCGATCCAGGGAGACCAGAAGACTGGTAAATGGCCGATGTACTCGACCCTTTTGAACGAAAGGTCTGTTTGGCCTGCAAAGCTGAATCGCCCTTCCATGGTTGACTGGGCAAACCTAACGTTGATGGAGATAGTTTTGCTGGCCTGCTACCCATGTAAGCTTTTGCAAGCTCTGCAGGTGAAGCAACATCTTGATCTAGGACCTGAAAGATGCTATCCATTAAATGTAGGAGGGGTTACCTACTGAAACAATAACATGGATGCATGAAGACCACAAGTGCCGAGAGTGCATCATCCATGACTATATGTAGTTCACACACAAAATCAGCCAGTCATACAGAACAATGATGCACCAGTTTGAAGCATTCTTAAGATAAAGCTCTTATAAAGAGCAAGGGGTTGAAGGCAGTATTACTGAATTGTTCTATACCGTAAACAATGTTCATATATGTACAAAATAGAGCAAATAAAGAGAGCACACACGTTCCGTTCTTAAAACTTACACTTGGGTTTGATACAAACTGGTTCCCAGCCCCATTCTCTTTAACAGGAGTAATGGGGAACTTTCCATTGCCAGGCATCAGAAATGAATTTGATCGGACAACTGCAGACTTCTCGTCTTTTGCAACGGGTACATCAACAACTCTTGACTGCAGTAGGGTAGTCAGCCGATCAATCTCATGCCTGCAGAAGATCAACAATGATTTAACATTTTGCAATGCTGAAATAGAAGACACCTGGAGGCTAGAAAGAGGGTGACCTACTATGAATATTTGCACCATGTTTAACATAAAAAAATATGTCCACTCAAGAAAGACTGGGCAGGTGAACTATGTCTGATTATTCTGTTTTAGTTCTCATGAAATAAAATTAAATAAAATTAAAATCTTCCAGGGACAACTCAAAATAACCCATTAAACATTTGGAAAACCGATAATGGCCGTGTCGCATTTATCAACAAACATCACATAATTTACTAAGAGCCACAGTTTCCTGTTAATAATTTGACAGAAATTACAGCATCCACGAAGAAACTTCACCAACCTTCTGTCTCTTGACGTGAGGGTGTGTACATAAAAGAAAACGACCAAGCTGCATTCATATACGTGTACTCTCATATTACACATACTACATATGCCACGTAACTAGCGGTTCCTATCAACAAGATCTAGTGCAAGTACAGTACAATAGCATAAATCTATTCCATGCTCAGAAAAATCAGGTTATCAAAATTTAACACTAATATGTGTACTGCTGGGCAAAGAAAATTTGGATACTACTTTAGGATACAGCAAAGCTTACTAACCTCGTAAAGCTTTTCTGTTTCAACATTGACTCTAAATCAGTAACCCCACCACCATTTGAGCTACTTGGGCCATCATGAATTCTATTAGTTCCACCCTGTGAGCCTACAAGGACCTTCGAGGAGACCTAGTGAATAGACCAGAGCAACATATATCAGACAATGATTCTTGGAAGAGTAGAATAGCAAAAGATGGCCAACAATTCTCTCCAAGTGTTGGAAGAATAGCAAAAGAGAAAAAAGATTGGAAAATACAGAAGGAAGTCAAGGAACCAAAAATAATGAGGCCTTCATACAATATTTTTCAACAGGCTAGTCATAACCCTAACTTATACAACATGCACACGATAACAGGCAAAACCAATTGATCTTGGATTCTCCAACTGAAAGTAGATTACCCCATCGAAACGAGGAGAGGCCCGCAAGTGCAACATCAAATAATTAGATCCGCCAAAACATTTTTATAAACAAAAAATCCTAACCGCCAAGGAATGATTTCACACATGCAATTCATTAAAAAAAAATTCACACATGCTAAGCTGATACATATGAACACACATACTGTTATTAAAATATACACCAACTGAATACATATATGTATATGAGAAACTCGGCAAAAAGGGGTCATAGTTGTTTCCTACATTTTCATCTCTCTGAGGTCCTCCAATGTCATCCAACAATAATATGCATGTGTTATTTATACGATCATCCACTGATAACACACAGAAGAAGAAGATATACAAGAATGGGTGAATGTATAAAAAGGGAAGCTCTTAAAAGATAGGAATCCTCAACCACAAATCCTCTATTTATTCTGGAAACGGCCAATAACAGGACTTTCCCCTGCAACCCACAGAAGAAAATAACCAAAACATGTGCTGCGAATTGCAGTGACAAAATAAGACAGGTGCTGCAAACGGCAGCGGATGAGAGAAATCTGAAAAGGCAACCAAGGCCATAAAGATCGGGAAAAAACAAGAGTAGAAGAGACATATGTTGACAACAACAAGCGGGAAAGGGAACTAAGACAAAGTAAGATCCACAGTGCTAATTTAAAGACGAAAAGGTACAGAACCAACTAGTTCTATCTAAAAAGGTAGTACCATCATATGTTGCACTTCACAATCGTCAAATTACTGCAAAACCAGCATTACTGCTTGCATACTTAAGAAAAAGAAACATAACATTTCACGTAAAATTAAATGTATCAGACACAATGACTACACAGAAGCCAAAAGACTACACACAATAACTAGTTTTATGCCCTTACCATGGGTACTGTTTCGACTTGTTTATCCTCGGCAAATGCTTCCCTTTGCTTCTGATTCCCTCTACTCCCTGCTTCAATTAGAGGAAACCAGATCAGACTGATAAACAACCCTCCCAACACCCCACCCCCCCCCCCCCCCCAATTCGATAAAAAGCACAGCACAAACAGCCAGAAGGTACCAGAAGGACTTAAAAGAGGAAATCAAGTAAATAACATCCCCAAACGCCAGAAACGTGAAAATAGCAACTACATTGAAACCCTCGACTAAGAGGTCAAAAAGACCGCTCATTGTATCGAATTCAAAATTGGAGACGAGCCAATTGCTCCCAGTACCATTGGCAGTCTCTGCACCTCGAGGACAATCCTCCAAATTACAAAATGCAGACAGAATTTTCCTCCTTCCAAAACGCGGGAAGAAGTGAAGGGGCAGGAGTTCAGCAGAGGTAATCACAGAAATCAACCTGGCTCCGGAGGCTGCGTCTGCTGAGTGGGAGGCAGGCGCTTGCGGAAAATAGATGCAAAAAGCTTGTGAGCACCGTAGGTAATGAGCCTCTGCGCCGGATCCACAAATTTTGAAAGCCAACCATTACCGCCACCATTGGAGCTTTGGAGACCAGGGTTGCTAATTGGACGATCATATGGAGTGGTCTCCCTCCGCCGGTAAGGACGCTTCCTGAACTTTCCATAGCCGCCGCCGTCATCGTACGGCTGGGTCTCTTTCCGGTCTCGAGCCGCCGCCGCCGCCATGGGACTCACTGCTTGGTGTAGGGCTTACGTTGGAGGCAGGAGAAACGTAGAGCGAGAAGGTGAATCCTAGAGAGAAGAAATGAGGAGGGAAAAGCAAAACAACATTGACGATTAGGGTTTTACGGCGGCACCATTCTAAACACATTAACGAGTTCAATTTAGGAGCAAGGAAACCGTTTCTTGATTGCATCCAAATAAACCTTGGCCATTGATTGATTTGCCTTACATCTAATGATTGATATTAAATGTAAATATGAAAATTCACTCAAATTAAATAGAAAATAAATAAATATTACATTCATATATATACATTGTTTTTAGGACAACCTAGCTATATCTCTTTACTCAATCACGGTGGTCGGTGGGAGCATGGCCGTCGCATATTTACGTAACAACATTAACAATCAAACCACAGTTATGGACAACGGCGTCGGCGGCGAAGAAAACCACCGTATTGCTACTCCCGTGGCTAGGCCACGGACACCTCCCCATACCTAGAGTTAGCCAAACGCCTCTCCACCCGCAACTTGTTACTTGTGCTCAACTCCCGCCAACCTCAACCCTTTAAAACCCAAACTACTAGCAGAATCCTCTACAATCACACTAGTAGAACTCCACCTCCCTTCCACACCGCAACTCCCGCCCCGTTACCACACCACCAACGCCCTCCCGCCGCACCTGATGCCCCGCCTCAAGTCGGCCTTCGACTCCTTGGCCACTCGGTCGGCCTTCTCGTCGATACTGATATGGGTGTCACCTGACTTGCTCATCTACGACTTCCTCCAGCCATGGGCTCCGCAGCTGGCTTCCTCACTTCTCCACATCCCCGCCGTCTTGTTCCACTGCACCGGCGCCGCCATGTGCGCTTTTGCAGCACATGCCTACAAATTTGGTCGTGATAATATTAAAATAATAAAGCATCGTTTCCGTTTGCTTCTTCCGTTTATCTGAGGAATGATCATGAGAAGAGGGCCTTCGTCTCCAGAGTGCTGGAACCTGCCTGTGCTAATGGGATCAATGACCATAATTGGGTCCAGCTTTGCCTGGAAAGATCCTGCAATATCATCCTTATTAAGGTACATCCCACCACCACAAGTTAATTTCTCCTCAAAATAACCGAGATCTTATTTGGTACGCGATATCTCAAAAATTATAATATTCGAAATATCATAATATTGGGTGCTATTGATAAAAAAATGAATAATTCTTGTTTGGTAAGTTGTCATATAAAATTATTAAAATACCCTAATTTTTCTACTTTACCAACCGTTTTTATCAACGATCAAATTTTCATTTAACCTGTAATATAAAAAAAAGGCCTATGCGAAACCCCACTCAACAATCGTCATAATCATCGGTTGACCTTTATAGTAGAATCGTCGGAGATGAAATCGAGGTTTCTCCATTGAGTTTAACAATGACGGAAGGAGAGGCGAAATGGAGGAGAATCAAGCATGGAGGAAAGATGATAGATGGGTGTAGTTAATTATGCAATCATGAGAAAGGAGAGAGTTACATTTCTGTCGCTAATAGAATAAAAAAAGTAAGGGCAAAATTGTCCGTCGAAATGATATTTGGGGATATTAGAGACTTTCTTTTTCGGAGGGTATTGAATATCACGTTTTTATGATATTAATATACCGAATATTATGATATTCACACTCTATAACACGAAGATATATCGAATACTACAATATTGGATGTATAGATATCATCCATATCAAACAACAACCAGTTTTTTTCCAAAGAATATATTATACTTAGTCCCATCAAACCCACCCAAACCACCCGCAGTAACCCGAACTTTATCATTTTGCTATATGTTTGGAGTACATATGTCGATTTTGCCGTTTTATTATAAGTTCGGAGTGGAGTTATTTTAATAATAAAGTGTATATTTTGTGTGTTTTATTTTTTTTCCTATTTTATATTGATTGAAAATTTTGATTTATTTCGATAAAAAAAACTCATACCTGAGATACATAATCCTTTTTATGTTTGTAATTGAATCTATCTTTCTACCCTTAACAGTTTCTCATACAACTTATGAAATTATACGACAAGGATAAAGGGGAGGAACAGCCAAGAACGGCGCCGTCGAATAGAGGATGGCGGCGTCGATGAGCCTGAAGATGGGGTGACGGTGGACGGAAGATGTGACTGCTTTTTTAAATTGAAGAAAAAGTAAAATTTTAATAAGTATATATTGGGCTTAAATTTAAAAGTATTAATGTGTAAATAATATCCTTTATCACATTTTGTTATATATCGTGTTTAAAATTAAAGAGTTTTGAAATTTTAATTTAGTGTTTAAGGGTTAATACATGGTGGTAAATGTTTATTAGTGTAAAAATTTGGATTGATTTATAATTTATTAAATTTAGATTTATAATTAAAAGTTACAATTTGGAATACGACTAAAATTTTGAATTTATAATTTAATATTTGAGGGTTAATATCAATACTTATACATTAGTTTTGTGGTTGAATTTAAAATGTGTCTTTAAGATTTATTATTTGGATTTTCTTTATACTGTCACACCTTTTTCTAGAGTACTAGAGAGATCGATGTAGTACGTACTATATCATCTATTATTTCAACTATCGAACTAACCACACCACCAAACCCTCATCTACCCAAGCTTGCTAGCAGCCTGCACCCGACAATATTATCTTTTTGTCACTTTTAATGTTCGAGACGCTATTTTGATATCTAAGCACTATGCCTTCCAACTCCACATCCATAATCATTCATCAGCAACATGTAATCATACCGAATTGAGCTGGCAAAATGTTGACTTTTTTATCAATCGAATCGGATCACAGGACGGATTAGATTTAATCGAACAAATAAGTTTTTTTTAGGATTAAGATCTTAAAAAAATACCAAAATAGTGTCCTAATCGAACAGGTGGGTTCATCGGTCCGGTCCCACATGGTAGCCGTTCGGTTGGCGGGTCCAACCTTCCATTACAAATTACAGGATTCCCTGAAATTGTCACTATAAAATCCTTTGCAAAATCAACTCTCTGCGTTATTCAACAGCAAACCCAGTTTGGATCACGAATCATTCACACCCCCGCGACCGTCTCCTCCCCTTTCGTTAAAATCTCCGTCAGCCATGGCTCAGGTATGTTCTCAATCAATCACCTTCTCCTCTTATTGAATTTCAGCTGATTCTCGATCGCCGATTTTCACATTGCTTTTCAGTTTTCACGTCGTTACTCTTTTTCGGGGTCTCAATTCTTCCGATGGATGACGCTGAAAGGTTTCCTTTGTGTCGTTAATTTCGTATTAATTCGAGTTTCTCGGGATGGATTGTGCATAAACGGAGTTCTAGCTTTTCGTTTGTTGTTTTTGGGGGAAAAGGGGGTTAGTTAGTGTAATGGCTGCATTTTTGTTAATTTCCGCTTAAGAGTTGATCAAATCTTACTTTGGTCACTGAAATGGCCCATGGGGGAATGGTTGGTCTTCATCTTTGTGAACAAGATACACCCTTGTTTCCAGTCCGTCAGATTTTCTCGATTCTGTATTGACTTCAAGTTCTTTGCTGAAACATGTATTTTCGTAGTCTAAAAAGGGCGTCCCTGAAGCTTTTCAGGAGTAAACGAAATTCAAGTTATTACGTTTCCCTTCTCTATGTAGATCAAGTTATTTACGTTTGAGTTTGCTACATTTGCAGACTGTTGTCCTCAAGGTTGCAATGTCCTGCGGGGGATGCTCCGGGGCTGTGAATAGGGTCTTGTCCAAAATGGAAGTTCCGCAACCACTCACCTACATAAAGTTGCGGTTTGCTGACTCCTTGGTTCTCTTTCTCATTTGTTAAAAATGGATGATTCCAGTCGTGTAACTGGCATATATGTTAAGACAGTGGCCTAGCTGCACATATCATTTCAATTTTCTGCTCCTGTATTGACAAATTTGAGAGGTTTTCATTTTGTTTTATCAAAGAAAATCAGAAATTTCCTATGTAGTATCCAGGCTTCTAATTCAGCTTAGGTTACTGGTTTTGTTTTTGTAAACATGAGACTGTGAGTTGCAATTTAAGGATTGTGTTACTTTGTGATGTTCTCAGGTGTGGAGTCTTTCGACATTGACATGAAGGAGCAGAAAGTTACAGTGAAGGGAAACGTGGAGCCAGATGCTGTCTTCCAGGCCGTGTCAAAGACGGGGAAGAAGACTGCATTCTGGGAAGCAGAAGCACCTGCAGCAGCAGAAACAAAGCCTGCTGAGTCGGAGACTGTGGCTGCACCAGCTGCACTGGAGACAAAGGCCGCTGAGCCAGAGACCGTCGCTGCTGCAGCTGCACCAGAAACAAAACCCGCTGAGCCAGAGACCGTCACCACTGCATAGAATACTGCTCAGCTAATATTGTTGTATCATTTTTAACTTTGATAAGGAAATAGTTTCCCTATGGAATGCATGTTCATCATGAACAGGTGTGTGATTACTATTATGGTTTGATAATGAATCTGTTGATGTTGTAAGATTGGACCCTTTTGGATGAGATGTAAGCTACAGTACAATAATGGCGAATGGTCCGAAAGCAGTATCTTTTGATTCCTAGCTAAGAATTTGTCAGACTCGATTTCATGTCGCTTATGGAAGTAGGAACTGTCAGACACCCAGTTCTGAATCAATTGGATTATCAGATAATGTCATTGAAAATCTCTTCTAGGTACACCATGACATTTAAATTTACCTCCAAAATTCTCCAATTTGATGGGTTCTAAACGAGTGTTTCGATGGTGTTCGTCTCCGATTGTGTCCCAGGCTTGTGTTGTTCTTAAAGCAATCTCTCTGGCAGCCTCTTCTCTAGGTCCAATTTGCATCCTTGCGGATTGTCAAATTTTGGTGAATTGTCTTCTGCATAACGACTTCCCTAGGCTGTGGGAATGCGTCGCTCTCCTGTGCTCGATGAAGATGATTCTTAGCCACAATGTTAGGATTCAGGTGGCCTTCACCCTTGTGATAGTAACAAAATTGCCGATTGGATTGCGGTCTCGATTAGGAATCTGATCTTTCCAGATGACTGGTTCGCGCAATCAATCTCTAGGGGTTTCTATGATCTCGGTGTAAAATACTTTCGAAGTTTGATTGAATGAATAGCAACACCTTTTTCAAAAAATTAACAAGTGTTCCGAGTACAATTTTCCGTTCTGAAGATTCCAGAGTCCGATAAACTGCATGCCAGCCATTTTGGACAGGATGAACCATATCCCAGAACAAGGATAGATTCGGGTTTTTGCAGACCACATATTTCTTCGCTCCAGTGCTCCGGTCTACATATCCACAGTTATAATCACTCGTCACTCCGGTACAGCATGGCTTAAGCAGATTACGGTCAGGCTCATGTTTCCGTGGAATCATCAAGGTATATGTAGTCATGAAGCATTTATTAGTGTTCCGGTGAGATAGGTGGAGTTGTTAAAGGATCACCTGAGTTGTTTGATTTCTTCAACTCATCCATGAATGCACTGAATGTGTCCAGAACTTGGAAAGCATTACTCTTGGTCCTGCTGTTTAGTGATTTCACTGATTCATGGAGCAGCTGGTTGTGGAATGTGGCCGCGGAGTTCCAGGTTTCGCTGCAATCCCGAAACGATTTTTTGACAGTCACGGATGGCAAACAGCCAATCGGAGGTAATGTGGTAACTGCTACTTTTGCAACTCCTACACCATGGATGAGGATTAGGTTGCTGGTAAGCTGAGCTATGACCCTTTTAGTCAAATTAGGCAGTTCCTGTCAGTTTCCCCCCGCATTTTAACATAGGAAGAGGATGAATCGAGGGAAACGAAACGGTTTAACTTCAATGCTTACCTGGAGCTTTCCGTTTTTCTGGACGTAAGTCAAGTAGTCGTTGCCAGCTATGGAGACCAGGGCAACGGAAGAGTTGATGAGGTCTTGTTTAGTGTATGCTTTTTGTTCAATCGTCTTCTGGAAAAGATTGATCTGGGCGGCCATATTCGGAGCTCGGATCAACGTGTCAAACACTCCAGTTCCTCCATAAGCGAAGTTCAACCCATAATGAAGACGAGGAGACCCTTGTGCAATTTTCGTCATCAATGTGTAGGGTACTGGAGACTCTATCCCCAGAAACGAAGCTGTACTAAAACGTCGTGGTAATGAATTGAATATTGGTGTCCTGCTCAAGTTGAAGAAATGAGGTAATGAATAGTTATTACCTATATTGCCTATATAATCGGTGAAGATTCGACCATCAGAGAAGCGGCCAGCTGGTTTTCCAGGGAATGTGATCCCGTAGGGCCTGATTCCAGGATCCAGCAGACTTGTCCCAGTTACCCGTATCAGCATACGAGTCCCCGAAGACGAAAAGCTTCGCAGCAGCAACATCAGATTTCGAAATGCCTGTGAACAAACCAAAGCCAAAGTGTGTAGGTTAGTGCTGGTGATGAAAGATTGGAAGTTAAACAGAAGGTAATCAGAACGAGGAAGGAGCAGAAGAAGAGGGCACCTGGGAATAAGCAGGCGAGGCAGAGTAGAATAGGAAAAGCTCTGTACTTGTCCATTGTTTCTGGGCTGTGGCTTGGTATTATTGAAGTATACGTATATGTATCATCAATTGAGTTAAACCGATACGAGTAGCTGGGTTTAAGAAAAAAAGGTTTGAAATATTTGTCAGTTCTTAGCAGAGGACAGGTGGGCAGTAAATGTGAGAGGAGGAGGAGGAGGTTGAACTAAGGAAGCTTTTCTTGCTTTCTTTCTGGTTCTGGTTCTGGTTCGATAAATTATCACAAGCTTGCTTTCTTTTCTTTTCTACTTTACCAATAACCAGGCTGATGGATCAAGTAACAACAAATTAAACATGAAAAATGCTTTATTTACTGTTTCTCTCGTTGAATTTGGAGTTTGTCATTAAAAAAGTCAAAGCCAAAAAACAAACTACAAGTTTCTACATATGTTTTATGGTACGTGTTGCATTATTAAGTCTACCAACGAACCATATTATTGAGTTAGTACTCGAATTGACTCTCGAAACTCGATCCAGTTCGCGAGCCTATCGAGTTGAACCCATAACGTAAGCTTGGCTCGTTTTAAATCAAGACGAGTCACAAACGAGTTTTTTCCTGAACCGAATATCAAACTGCCTGCGAGCGACTTCGTTCGTCAATAGCCCTGCTACTACGAGCATAAAACGAGCACAAAGATGACCGACCACGTACTCAAATTTTGTTTTCCCACCAAAGCATGAAAGCCAGGATCTTTCAGAAAATGGATTCCTATTGGAAAAGTGCATAACCGCACGGAACGGCGCTTCCTTTATCAATTAGACCTTTATCCATGGACTAAAATATCTAGGCATCCTTTTTCTTCATATTTCGAGGTGGGTAAGAAAAGGGCGGTGGGTAAAAAACAAGTAGCTTGTAAATTAAAGTTGGAATTGGCACAATTCGTAAAAACCTTTTTGAGGGATCCATTTATCCTTGTTTTTTCAAAATGAACTCACATTATTATTTATTATTATTGATAAAAAAAAAACCTCGCGATCGGATCTATTCATTAACAAGAATTGATTCAATACATTTTTTATGTACCCATAGGTGTTATATTGGATTTGAATCAGATTTCGGATCAATCCGTATTGATTAGAGCTTTTGGTTTTTTCATGTTGTCAAAGAATTGAACAATAAAAATAGATGGCGAGTACCGAATAAAGTCTTTTTCGTCGCTCAACTAATTATGAGACATTTCTTTCCGCCAACACATCGTCTCTATGCGTAAAACAAAAAGATACAAAAATTGATTTCTCATCTCCACGCAACCGACAGTTAACTTTACCTTGTCGACAGAGAAATAGATACATTTTATGTTGTCAATCATCTGCAGATTCATACAATGCAATGCATAAACCCTCCAACATAAGAAATAGTAGGCTCGGCTCCATACAATTGTACACTCTACGCATGTCTATGATCGTATGCAGTTTGTAATGTAACATGATGATTCATGATGCTGCACCCCTTTCTTTGTTCTTGTATAGACTCCATCTCCAGCCTATCAGTTTTAATACCCAAGAGAATCAGAATTCAGTTAACCAGCTACTGATGTGTTGTCTTCTTCTTCTTCGCCATCTAGTTCCTGCTCCACGCCTTTAACCTGCGTATGCATGCACAAGGATTTCATTGGAAAATAGGATAATAGTACCAAGAGGTGTTTGAAAGCTAAACCTTAAACATTCAAGTCTAGGATCGACCATAACTTCTTCAGTGATGGGGAAGGAGAGATTTCATTATTTGAAAATTCCAATAATTCCAATAGTTACTTACCTCTGAAACATAGTGCATCAGCATATTCTCGATCCCAGATTTCAAAGTCACAGATGAGCTTGGGCAGCCACTACATGCTCCTTGCATTCTTAATTTCACTATTCCAGTTTCCCTACAAGTAGAAAAGCATGTTCGAATCAATCGACTGAATCAAATCATTGATAAGAATAAAGAGATTTAAACATATGATTAGTGAAGGAAAACCATACTGATCAAATCCACAGTATTCGATATCTCCACCATCATCTTGCACTGCTGGTCGAATACGGGTTTCCAGCAGCTCTTTTATCATTGCAACTGTTTCCGAGTCATCCTACGAAAGACAGCAGTCACAATCTTTATGATACTTGCAATGCCATGATCGTATAAGTGTTAGCTCAACATTTCCAATTTTCAAAAACATGACAAGAAGTATTGCACTAGAACAGGAAGTAGATTGCTATTTGCATTATCATCTGGAAATTTAGGGATGGCACTTATATATCAGGCAATCTAGATAAAAGGGATGGCACTTATATATCAGGCAATCTAGAAAGTCAGGACCGAGTCAGCGCTTATATCCACTGGAAATTTACAGCCGTATCATCAGATTATGTAAATGCTGATAGAGTGACGTCCAATTAGCTAAGAAAAACTAAAGTTAAGCATACTTCCGATTTACCTCTTGAATAGCTGTGTCCTTGGCAGAAGCAGTTTGCGAGTCCAGAAACAATGGTTGCCCAGAAGAATAGAAGTCCATGATTGCCGCAAAGATTTCAGGTTTCAATAGATCCCAAGACATGTCATCTGATTTTGTGACTGTAACAAAATCAGACCCATAGAAGACCCTGACAATACCTGCAACAATGAAGCTGAAGTCAATCTGTTTTAGATACTCTTAACTAAATGCTTTAGTACCTCCTGTGGCGCACACAATTTACACATTCTGATTTCATTACCAACCGGTGGAAAATTAAACGATGAAAGTTGACTAAGTGCAGACTGCAGATTGTTTCCTCCCGTAGAACGCTACTAAACACTAAATTTCAATAGCAGGTATCGTGTCCATGGAAAACAGCTGAGTTTGCTCTTTCTACATGTACAGCACTGCACCAACCAGCTAACCCACTATCCGCTTGCAAAAAAGATAGTAACCCTAACTAATCACGATAAGGTTTTCCAGTTGATGAAACATTTACATCGCATTAAATTTTCAGAAGTAGCAACAAGCCAGACCATTCGAATAAGTTAGGAACGGATCATAGAACCTTACCATCAATTCCAAAGATGGCTTTAGCTAACGGAGAAGTCATGGCTGCACGAGCATTTGGGAAGTCTGAACTTCCAACTTCCATCACCGGTTTCCCGGGATGGAACATTAAAGATGATGGATTTGGTGTGCTTTGAGTTTGTATAAACATCGTCCTTCTCTGCCCTGAGCGTATCACAATAAAATCATCGACGGCCTATCCTTTTTCAACTTGCAATTCAAATTTGAAACAGAAGGAGCTTCAAGATAAGACCTTTAAATGTTAGCAGACATAAGCAATAGCTCAAAGCGTTATCAAAGGAACCAACATAGCAACAAACGCCAATATAATCTCAAACACAATACATTCTTCTGGCATTTCAGCCTTTTCCCTTCCTCTTTTTTTTGGCATTTCTTTGAGAGCTCGCCATCAAACAAGTGACCAATCAACATTTCAAACTCGCAACAATTACCAAAGACTGCGTGAATTGAACATTTCCAGAAGGAGGAGGAAATAAGCAGTCCGCAATAGGAAAAATTCTGAAAATTTTACCATCCTTTTCTCAGCAAACAAACGGACCATTTGTTATTCACAAAGAGGAGAGCCACAGAAACCCAAAATGATAACACAAGACGAACCTGCAAAAGTACTCCATCTGTCTGGCAACAAAGACGACCTCAAGGCCTCCAAATGAGAGGCAGGAAAACTGCTTCGAGTATCCGATAACAACGCCGACGTCGAAGGATATCGGACGTAACAGCGGTAAGCGCCTGTTCCTCCGACAGGAGAGAATCCGTTTCGGGACGTCACAGCACGCGATAGCAACCGTAAGCAACTCCTCATCGTCCTGGATCAAATTTTCGTGCGCGGAGTAATACTTTGTTTTGATTTCAGATCTTCTTTCTTTTTTCCTTTGAATTTGTAAGGTTGGAATCATCTGATTCAATCGGCCAATAAATTAAATATTAAAATTTACACCAAAAAATAAAATAAAAATAAAAAATAAATACTCCAAGAAAGATAAAATAAAAAATCAAACATATTAATCGATTCTGAAAACTAAAAAAATCAAAACCAACTAATTTGGATGAAATCATCCTCATTCGAATCTGTTAAAGGGAGGTAAGAAATTTAGTAATTTAAACTCTCAGGCTCAAAGAGCTGGATCAATCGTTCCTGAATGATCGAATAATAATGTTGAAAAGAAGTCATGACCGTGTTTTAGATAATTTTTTTAGGATTACGTAGTTTCTCAACAAGTTCGACGAAGGCGAGCGCTTCCTCCACCGGATCAATAACCGTCAAAGCAACAACCTGTTGTTTCGTAGGAGTCACTGTCGCCGTTGCAGTCTGATAGTGTTTAGTACAAGAGTAGCGACAAAAAGACAATACGAAGAGGAAATCCTCCTTCACTAGGTTGAGAACAACATACCCGTGTTTCTTCATGATTGTCGTGGTCATCATTACAATCGCGATTACCATTACAGTCCAGTGGTACTTAGTGAGGTAATAGCAACAAAAAGACGAGAAAATGAATAAAATCCTTCTTCATTAAGATTAAAAGTGCCGAAATTTAATTTACCTCTAAATAGTCCTTACGGTCATTATTACAAACAGTCAAACGAAATGTGACAATAATACAAAAAAGACGAAAAAAATCCTAAATGAAACTCATGAAAAAAAAACCCCTAACTTTTCAGTTAAAATAAAAACTTTATTTTACTTAGTTAAAAATAGTTAGCGCCGTGAGATATTAATTTTAACAAATATATAACTCAAATTTTGTTATTATTTGATATCAATTTCAAATAAATCATAAATTTATTTAAAAACATTATAATTTTATATAATTATATTTAAAAATGTCACATCCAAATCTTAAAAATTATTATTTTTATTACCGTGCTTTACGCGCATACGTAAAGAATACGAGACGCTACACACACCCCCTTCGAATTTCGACAAACGACTTATCAAACTCTATCCTCTCGCTCTCTCTCTCTCTCTCTCTTTCCATTTGTAGCCAATTAATCGGGGTGGAGTTCGAAACCCTAACCCTACGAATCGCATTCTGCATGTGATTCACGCCTCGGAGTCGTCGGCCTAATCGCAATCCTGGATCGGTCGATTTACTGTCATATCACGATGCTCAACATCAAATTGCTGGAACGTCGACAACCCTAGCGACGATTGATTTGCACTTTCAAGGTTCCTTTTGCAGGTGACTTAGCGTTCACCTCCTTATTCCGTTAGCTCTCTGCGTCAAAGAATCCATGGAGGGCTCTGTGTCAGATGATCTCGGAGCCCCGGATTCATGGGAGTTGGCCGATTTGGACGATACTATGAACCGTTTAAAGCTCAAGGACTCCGAGCTACAATCGACTCAGCTGGAACTCCCTGACGATTTGGCTTCGGCTCCAACTGGTCTTTCTTCCGGCTCTGTCCGGGTTGGCGGAGGCAGAGTATCGGAGGACGCTATCGACCAAGTGGATCAGTTCCTCAGGGAGGCCTTGCAGAACCCTCGTGAGCGACTCTCTGGTGAGTTTGATCTTTCATGATTCTCCCAGCCGTGTGCTAGTTCAATTTTGGTGATATACTTTTGCTAGCATTTTTATATAATCAATTCCTCAGAATTTCCCCCTTTTGCTGTCTTTATATTTTTATATGGGGGTGAATATCAATTGCTCTGCTGATTCACTTTGAATGATATGTGGGCTGAGCTGCGTCATAGTTTGTGCTAAAGTTTGACTGCCAAATTCTTAGGATTGACCTGAGTCTAGTTCTTCTCTCCGGGAGGTTGTACTCGTGATATAGTTAGGACTTGGACTTTCAATAGTTATTCATGCTTGGAAGAAGATTGACTACGTTAGCTTTGAAGCCTCCCAGTTCTGAGTACGTTATCTATGAAAAGTTGAAATTACTTGGAGAGTCCATGAGTCTAAGGGTTCATTATATGTAAAAGCTCGAGGTCTATGCTAATGAGCATAACATTGAGTACCAGTACATTCTGAAGATTTGCTTTGATGCACCACAGTTTTGAGTTCTCTATAGAAGGTACTTTGGGAGTCGAACCTACTTGCTTGTTGTAGTCGACGCCTTTATGTTTATGTACAATATACCACCGTAAATTATCAAAGTTGGTCTCTAAGTGATTCCTGAACGATGTACAATCATTTTAAACAACCTTTTAACTGATGGTTTGACCATACAGTTTTCAAGTATGCATTATTTGTTGTTTTGTAAACTAGTTGAGGGAACCATTCAACCAACATTCTGATACTTTTATGTATCCGGTCCTGGTTGTACCTTGGAAGAAGAATATCAGGAGTGAAAGAGTATAGATGTTTTATTACTAGGAAAGTGGTAAAATGGTGAATTGGTAACTGCTCTTCTCGTTACTCTCTTGATCATTTCTGCACTTCATCTAGTGGTTTGGATGTAGATTATTGTTATATGGAAGTTGGCACTGTTTGTGCTAAACTGCTAATATATAAGATTATGATTGAAGTTTGACACTAGCCATCCCAACGACTGATTTACCATTGAAAATCTACCTTATAGATGTACTATCAGAACACAGCAGTGTTCCCTTGTAGTCCGCCTCCTCCATGGTAGCACATATTAATTTCAGATAATTTTTTTGGTTAATTGCCTGAGTTTTTATGAAGCTACTTTTCTGTTTGGTATGTTAGTTATATATTCTATACTCTTTTATGGGAAACCAAAAACCTTTGATGCTTTTGATCAGTTCTGAGAATGGAGCAAGATATTGAGAAGTTTATTCGTGACCCAACACAACAGCAACTCGAATTTCAGCAACTTCCTACTTCATATTTGAGATTGGCTGCACATCGTGTGGCGCAGCATTATTCACTGCAATCAATGGTTTTGTTGGACAACAGTTTGCCTGATGGTTCTGGTTCAAGAATCATTGTTCACAAGGCTGCTGGATGCCGGATTCCTTTGATTCGCCTAGCTGACATCCCTGTGAATTTTCCATCTGAAGATGGCAGTTCCGTGAAAGTTGCAATTAAACAGAGGCCACGGAAACAGTCTCAAACTGCAAACAGTTCTAATTCAAATTCATCAAAATCAAGTGGTTCCAAGAGTATGGAGGAAAGGAAAGAGGAATACAACAAGGCACGTGCTCGAATATTTAATTCCACCAATCATAGTGGTAATTCTACTGGGAATGCAGAAAGTGAACCAAGGAGACAAGATATTCCACGGCTGGTTTCAGTTGGTTCAGAAAATGGCCAGGCTAAATCTGCTTTAGGAAATTCTGGTATTAACCAGGGAAGGGGTGTAATTGAACCCTCTACTAGCACCCCTAGATTGCCAAGACCGAGGATGGAAAATGAGCCAATTATCAGGCCTAGGCCTAATATTATTAATAATAATAAGGTGGCCATATTTCGGGATCGTGAAGTTGATAGGAAGGATCCTGATTATGACAGAAGTTATGACAGGTTCGTTATTCATTCTATCCTTCCTGTCTACTTATATGTTGGTATGCTTTGAGATTCTGTTTCTTGACTAGATGACATTTTCTTGTTTAGCAGTTGTGTCTGCAGAATTAATATTAAAGTAGTGCCTTTGATTTCCATCAAACTTGCAGTAAGAATCTCAAGACTATTTTAGGTTATCTTGAATGTCAGCAATATTTTAGCTTAATAACCTGGGGATAAATGGTCTGAAGAGGTAGTCAATTGGAGTTTACCTAGAAAAGAGCTGAACAGGGAAGAAAGCTTTGGTTTGTGCCTTTGTTTTGGTTTAGTTGCCCTGTTGACAATGGAAAACACCCCTGCTATAGGCATATAGGTCTCCAGTATCCTGGGATCTGACAGGTCAGACAAGATAATGCTACCTCATCATATATCTTTCACTTGTGCATTCTTTGGTTCGGACAATCAGCAATTTTTACTGAAAATTTGTCACCATTTGCTTCCAATGTTTTCCAATTATTGAATGGATGAGAACTTAGACCCATCGTGACCACTGACCAGCAAATTGTAAGTGCTTTGGCTCAATTTTAATCATGTTTTTATCCGATTAAGTTGTTGACCTTCAGATTGAATAATCCATTTCTAACTCTACAGTTTGGTGTTGTTTGGGTTCTTCTGTACTTCCATTGAAAACTTATCTGGAGAATTTTGACACACTTGCTGTTCAGTGATCACTTCTCTCGATAAGTTTTAATGTTGAAGTCACAATCTGATACATGGCTGTCAATCTTTGAACGATTTGTCTCCTAACTCTAGTGGTTAAGGATACGAATTGGATAGGTGTATCATCATAAAAATTGGACAACCATCTCGAATGATTTGGTCTAGAATTGTCATATCCAATGTGTAGTAAGAGCCAATCAGAAATGTGAGAATGTGGTTTCTTTCCAGTGTCTATTCACAAGACAGACATTGACAGTTAAAAGTGTTTGTCAGGTATACACAGAGATATGATACTGGATTTGGCTTCAGTGGAGGACCTTACACCATCCAGCCTATGTATGCCCCTGCATTGAGTTACAATACTGAATTCCCACAACTTGGAGCTTGTCATAGGCCCCAGATGCCAACAGAACACCAGCCACGCCCTCTTCCACAGCATTTAGTAGGGACATGGGTTGCACAATCAGCCCCTGCCGGATTAGGTTATGGTCATCCAGAAACAATGATGCCACCCTACAGTCCACATCATATGGGTATGCGACCTAATTCTGGTCTGTATATGCATTCCTCTCAATACCCTTGTCAGCGCCCAGGAATGTCTTTTATCAATCCTCATGACCATATTCAACAACCCTTTGCACAGGTATGTCGATTAGATTAGATTGTTCTACTAGAAGTACATATGGTTAACTGAATTGTTTTATATTAAATTGTATGTTTCCATTTACTCACCGTCTTTTCTTGGTTTCATTATGCAGTCTCAACAACCGCAATCTGATGGCAGTTTTGGATTAGCCCGGCCCCGATGAGGGGCTTGGGCCATGCCTGCACCCTGCCACTTGGTGCTTGAGCTTGAAAATTCGATTGGCTTAATCGGCAACATTCAATATTCCAAGTGACAGGGTGCAGGCAGGTAAGCCGAGGCCTGAAGAGGGTGGAACTATTTTGTATTGAACATCCACGTTCATCCTTTCAGGTAGCCTCGGTTAAGCTTGTAGCTTCTTATTAGAACCAGTGAAGAAGCGCAAAGGTTGTGAATGGACAATGGTTTGGTGGACCAAGCAAGGCCCCTTTATCTAAGTGCCCCTGGTGGTAACAAACAGTTCTCGGAGTTGTCAATATCCCTGGTTGCAGCTTCTTAGAACCAGTTAAGAAGTTTTCTTGGAACCAGTGAAGAAGTTCAAAGGCTCAGTAAATTGACAAGGATTAGGTGGTCTAAGCCTCCACTTATTCTGACTGCCACAGATGATGAACAGTTATTGAATCTTACAATATATGTACTTGTAGCTTCTTCTTTGAGACAGTGAAAAAGTTCGTCGACAACGATTCGGTGGTCTAAGAAAGGCCTCACCTTGTATCTGTGTGCTACAGAGAATGACGAACGGTTCTGGGAGATAACAATCTCTGTTCTTGTTTGGGTGCAGGTAAAACTTTCTCTTGTCTTTTCTGGTCAGTTCCCTTTTACAGCTTACTTGTTATTGTCTCAGACTCCAATTTTTTGGATCGATTTATTTTGCGTTTGGCATTCGGTTTAGGAAACCTGCTTCCTCGTACGCTTGCATTGCTGCCTGCTAAGGGACCAGTAACTAGCGAAAGATGGGAGTCGAGGAGGTTGTTTGCGCTCACTTCAGTCCAAGCCATCGTCTGCTGTTGGCTGTGACGGATCTCTCTCCCCCCTTCAAGGGGTCTGCATGAATATATTCATATAACTGTTTTTGCTGTTCGTGCTTGTATTGTTCCCTTAACCCACCAATACTAGACAGCTGCGATGGGGAATCGTAGGAGTGTCTGTTTATCCAATCTCGAAAATCTATTTCCTCTTGTCCATTCTGATAAGTTTCGGAGGATGTCTGCTTTGGGTGTTTAGTTCATGGATCCTATACCTCAGATGCGACTAGTCAGTTTCCCGGCAAATGGGCTCTCTGCGGATATGAAGCTATATTCCAATGTTTGTAAGATGGTTTTTCTTGATTTGAGTTGCTTTCAGCTATGAGCTATGTGATTCGATCCTTGGCCGTTTTGATCAATCTTGTTAATGTACCAACAACCCTCATTAACCCTGACCTTTGCATTGGCCGACACTGAAACATGTGGCAGCTAAGATTCTAGTAGTCTTGTGGAGCCTTCAGAAACAGAGAAGTGCATGTATAGGCCCATGAGAGTGTCACAGCTGAAAGGATGCTTCTTCTGTCCTTGGAGGGGTCTTCACAAATAGGAACAGGCTCAACAATTGCGAGAGTGTACGTGGGGACATGTCGACGCCGATGAAAATATGTGGAAAATGGCACTTATGGAATGAGGGTACGATTAAGTGCGATGTTGATGCATCTGTTTTTGCCAAATAAGGACATGACGCTTGCAGGTATTTCTGTCTGTGATCAAGAGGCTGTTCTTTGTGGCTTTACGAATGCTAACGAAACATGGTGCGAGGTGAGAGTGCTGTTGGAGGCCATAGCCCGGGTGACGAGCCTTAAGGATTGGGGTGGTGATCTTATTAATATGTACTAGCCGTTGCTCTTGCTATATCTGTGGTTCAAAGTTTGTTTCGTTGATAGGAATAGGAATACGATTTCCCACTTGTTAGCTCGTTGCTTCTCCGATCTTGGGCCGAAAATGCTTTAGCTGTATGTGTTTGATGTTGGAGCATTTAGTGAGAATGACGGTTGTGATTCCAAAAAGGAGAATGGAATGGCAAAGAAACGTGATGTCGTGCGCTGGGGAGGTCAGGAAAATGCTCACGAGATTTGGGCACACCAAAGTCACTCTTCAATTGGCTTCTTGCTGCCTTAACATGCCTCTCTTTACTTCCTTCCTTTTGGGTTTTTAACTTACAACTATATGTCTATAGCCTGTTCCTTGGAGAAAAAACACATATGACTTAATATACACATATCTTATTTTAATTATAGTGTTCCGAGCCGATGGCAGAACCAAAGTTCGACGATCCTATCCCCACTACTCATGTAAGATCCCCACAAGTGATGTTTGTCATCGGGTTGTTATTGAATTCGACACAATATACTTTCAAATTCACTCTAAACTTCAAATTTCTGCACGGGGTCTTGGACCTTCCGTTACTCTCTTTGAGTTAAATCAATCTTGAAGAATAAATAGATTTATTTACCGATTTAAAAATGGTGGAAAATAGTCATTATTATCGACAAAAAACAAAGAAAAAAGGGTGAGAAACACAAGCAAGCAGTTATGATTGGCATTAAAAGAAAAGGGTTGGCGTGCACCGTTGAAAAGAACACAAGCCCACCAGAAAGGCAGTGTCTGTTTGTAGTTAAGTTCGTAGCAATGTAATGTACGTGCTTGTTAGTCTTGTTCATATGGCGGCAGTTAAAGCCTCAACACATGTATGTTATGATCATGTCCCCCTTCTTTCATGAAAACTTAGCCGGCTTTCTATCTATATATTCTCAATATTCAACTTCCTCATCACTATCGTATATGCTAAAAGGTATATCCCCTTTCGACCACGAATAACGATTCGTGTTCTAGTTTTCAATCTCTCTCTCTCTCTCTCTCTAACATATTCTACGACTGTTTCACAGGTTGATCATGGAGAAGATAAACTCGCAGCTCTACTTGGAGAACTGTTACATTATTCAACAGAATGAGATGCTTCGGCGAAAGGCTCAGCAGCTAAATAAGGAGAACCAGGCACTGCTTACAGAGTTGCAGCAGACCCTGTCTAATAAGGGGACTGACGCATCAAAGAACTCCGGATCCTCTTCGAGCTCCAAACCTCCCAACTCGAACGATCGGTGACTCTGTTTGATGGATATGATGATGACAAATGAATACATTTTGCTGTCTGCCTTGAGAAAGACATGGATTTCTCTTTGCCTTTTTGTTCACCTTGTTGATGAAGCTAGAAATTGGAATAATGAAACATCAGATTGCTTGCTGTCCCTTCTCTCTCTCTCCCTCCTTCCTTGTATTAAGACAACGATATCCAACAGCAACAGATCGGTATTCTCGAGCAGGTCAATCCACCTGCAGTTTCTTGTCTACACTCGAAAAGCTTTCGTAGAATGCTTTGAAATGCTTGTAAGCAATATCTATGTCTTCCTTTGCACAAACTTCTCTTACACTGCAATTGGAATACAACAAATTACGGGCGTGTTAATGTATACGTATAAATCATTATTGTGTTTCTGAGCTCTATAATTACTTGAAAAGATACATCAATCCTGTTTAATAGTTTATTAAGCTTAAGGGAAAGATACCTGTGCATGGAAAGTTGCGGAATACCACAATCAACTGTTCGGATTCCAACTCCTGAGGCCAAGATAGGACCTATGGTGGATCCACATGCCATGTCATTTCTAACCACGAATTCCTATTCATCACCAAGAAGTATCAGAATTTCAGTTGCCTTTGTGAAAACATCAAGATTCCAGAACTACGGCAACTTCAAACATATATTGTCCATCGATTTGATAGTATTGAAGTTAACAAAATTCTAGTAACACATGGCTGGACATAGATTGACTATCAAATACAAAATCAATTGCCTAACAAACAATTTCTTGTTATGAACGGAGATATTAACTCCCCCGTCAATCTGCTACATTGAAACTATATTCAGTATCTCATCTTTTGAAATATGTAGTTCCTAATCTACTGTCATCCAATGCAGCAAAAATGTTCAGATGGCAGCACTCACTGCTGAATTGTATCAGATCACCCCTACAAATACCTGTGTAGGAGGAAGGTTGTGGATTTTGGCAACTTCGTTGAAAAGGAAAGCTGTAATTCCACTAGTCGCATAGCGCTGGTTAGCATTGTGCTTGATTACAAGTCCCCGCTGCATTTCTGGCCGATGGTGTTCTTCATGCTTGTCCATATAATTTGGATGAATCCCATGAGCCATGTCTGCAGATACTGTAGCAACAACAAAAATTCAGAACCTTTACACAGATGTTCGTTGTTAGCATGTTAACCATTTCCAGTTTGAGAAGTGGCTTAAAGCTAGTAAAAAACAGTCAACAAACAAAGTTCAGTGCGCTAAACTTAAGAAGGTGGTGAAAAATCTAAATACCAAGGAAGGATTTCCGAATTGCACGCTCAACAGCACCTTCACCAACTTTGTTCTGAGCCATGCACCCAACTATTCTTCGCATAGCTTGAAACATAGTTGGTGCACCAGCTCCTTGAGCAGAATCTGAGCCCACCTGAACAACAGTAATAAGGAAAAAGGTTCACACAGCAATAGAACTGCTAACACGAATGCTTTTATACTCAACTGTCACTATCTGTCATTTATTTATGTCTGACAATGAAATATAAAGAAGATAAGGATTAGCTTTTGAGCATCAACAGATTCGTAACTACCTGCTTAATACAGTTCATCCTTAAATGTATTTGGATCCAAATTATAGTCCACATTAGAGCAACCAGACAATGAAAATTCGAAATCACTCAAATGCAATCACATTACAGGTATATCCTGCCTGCCACGCAACTATACTGTCACACTTAAAGACTTTATTCTAGGTTTTACAATATTCATATAAGAAAAAAATTACCTCTTCATTGTCGAATAACGCCGTCATGCGAATAGCTGGCTCACTAGACAAAGAAGTTGATGATTCAGATGAATCAATAAAAGCTCTCAATGCACAAAAAGTTGAAGCAAGATTATCTAATCTTCCCGAAAAAATGAACTCGTCATTTCCACCTCCAAGGCAACTAGGTTGGGTATCGCAAATATTTAACTCAATACTGACTATATCATTAGCTCTGCAATTCAGCTCCTCCGATAATACCTAGATTAGAAAAACAGTAATATGATCATATTAGTACAACATTTACTAAACAAATCCAAGTATTGGCAAGACAGGGATCAATGGCCACAACAAATCCTTTACTTTTAATAACACGATCACTACTTTTTTCCACTGTACATTGAGCGAAAGAGCTTCAATAATTCCTTATCACTTAACAGGTTTGCTAACGTACACATTACATATTGAGTAATTTGTACCATGTGACAGAGGAATAATATTTCACCTGCATAAGAAGAGGATGATGAGCATCTTTCCGGGATGCATTATTTTTTTCGCCTGATTCAAGAGGCACTTTCCCAGGTTTCACAGCAAGTAGTGGGACAAGATGAGTCTCTAGGTTCGGCTTGAAGCCATCCGTATTGATTGTGCTGAATCAACAAACAAGAAACAGGCAGTAAGCATATTCATGCTGATGTTGTGGTTTTGCACAAGTCCACTACCACGAAAGGAAACTTTTGGTATTTCAAGCACATCCCACAAATATTTAAGTCATAAGAGATGATGCAGATTTCAAATTAGTAAGACACACATGTGCTTTTAGAAACTTCAAGTGAGGAAAATCGTAAAGGAAATTAATTTAACACATTCAAATGACAAGTAACTCATTCCTGCCTACCATCTCAAATTTCTTTAACAACTTTAGCAGATGTAGAGAGCAAGTGATTAAGCAGCTGTCAAGCAAGACAGCAAATACTAACCGATCAAGATGAATAGCCAGTGTTGGTACTCGCAGCAAAGGTCTTTTTACTTTGACAAGCTGATGCTTAAACGAGCCATTGGGATCTTTCACAATTACCCTTCCCGCAACACTCAGATCCCTATCAAACCAAGTGTGCCACAAGCCAGACCCATAGGTTTGCACATTGACCATTAGATAACTAGATTTTGAGGATGCAGATTTAGGTTTAAGCTTCAGGCATGGACTGTCTGTATGGGCAGCTATCACATGAAAACCACTTCCCGCATTGTACCTACGCAAAACACAAGGGGTACTTATTAGCTTTAAAACAAATACCAAACACACACAGGGATAGCTTTAACCAGGCCACCACAACTATCACGACTATGACATTTCACACACTGCTCTAAAATTTCGATTTTTAGTGAAGTGACTAGGGAAAACGCTGCAGTAAACAAAAATGAACTAGTTAAGAGATAACTAGAGCTCCAACATATAAACTCACTTCTCGCCAATTGCAAATGCAATCAAACAGGACATGTTCCGTGTAAAGAAGTAACGTCCCCCAGGTTTCAAGTCCCAGTCATCATTCTCGTTAAGCAAGTAGAAACCAGCAGCAAGTAGTTGCCTTTTGGCTTCCGCTGCAAGGGACAAAGAGCACGAGAGATAAAAACATAACAAACGGAAGTGGACATTCTCGCCGTTAAAAATTCAGATATTGCAGGCATTGATCTGTTGTTTCATGAATAATTGCACAGAACATTCATACCACGTAAAGTCATGACAATTGACAAAGAAACGTACCAGTAGCATGAAATTGAGTCCAAGACTCATTCAGATAGTCGAGGAACTCGCTAACGATGGATCCACGACTCTGAAAAAAAAAACATCAAATTCAGCAACATGAAATGTCAACGTCAACTGAACTAAAATCCACAGATACAAGAAATAAGATTTTGATAAAAGTTGACTTCCTTATACCGGTTGGGATTGGCTGGAGGCAGTGCAGAGAGGACGAGTGGCGGACGAGGAATTGTGGAGACGGAGGAGATTGAAGGACGAGCAATGGAGACTGGAGCGAAACAGCGAGGTGGGTTTGAGACTGGGAGAAGGGTGAAGAAGCTGCAACCGCGCAACCGCTGCCATATCGCAGCCGCCGCAGACACCGTTGAAATGGCAATGCGGTAATGGCCGGTGAATCCTAAGAACGAATCAGATAAGGGACTTTTACTTCTCAGTCCTCACCCCCGGTGAGTTAAGCTCGAGTCAGGGGTATTTTCGTCTTTCAAAATCTAAGTTTTTATTTTTAATAATTATCTGCCACCTCTTCTCCGAACTCCACATCACTGTTGATGAGGCTCTTGCGACGTTGCTGGTGAGATTCCGGCGAGACTCCAACGACTTTTTTTATTCTTTTCCAGGTGAGATCAGGTACTCACACCTGCAGCCGTGAGGAGAAAGGGCGGTTGGAGAATGTTGGCCTTCATAACAGGTATGTTTGTACTTGTACGTACACATTCATTTCTTTTTGCTTGACCGAAATTTGATTGACTATATGACAATATATTCTAACCGTTATTTAAACGAGATACTGGAGAAGGTAGCCAGTGTCGGGCTCGTCTCTGTTTGCATCGGCTACCTAATCGTTTGGGGCTGACCACATCCGCAACTCCGAAAATCCAAACAGTCGGAGAACCATCGAGACGTACTCCGGCTGGTACTACTCCTCCGTTGGGGTTTCGGTCATGGTGTCAATATTGGGCATGTCTGCAATCCAAGACCATGTGAAGTGGAACGTGCTTTTCGTCGTCCCTCCTGCCCTTATGGTGCTCTCCCTTGCTTTGTTCGTGATGGGATCCCCCCGATACGTGAAGCTGATCCCGACGGAAAGTTCCAGCTCCGGCCGGAACAGCATTAGGAGGGTTATCGTGGCTGCATGGAGAAGAAGACATCTGCCTATGCTCCCTCCCACTCACCATCATATTCATGCTAGGTGGTCCCATTCCGACGGATCCAAATTTGTCCGTCCCACCCACCGCTTCAGGTAACTTGAAAGTTGAAACCCCCATACTCGTGTCATGAATATCTAGTCAACCCCACCTACTTCTTGGGATGATGAACCCGTTGAAGCTGACCAGCCCTTTGCGGTTGCGGTGGTGGAAGGTTCTGATCCAGACGCCGGTCATGATCAAGTGGAAGAGGTGGAAAATGGAGCTGGGGCGGCAGACAAGGTGGAAGGCAGTGGAGGAGAGACCGAGGGGGTTGATGCTAATTATGACGGAGAGGGAGAGGAAGGGGACCCAGATGAGGTGGAAAACAGTAGCGCCGGCGGTGGGGATGAAGATGAGGGCGAAGTAGTGGAAGGTGGCGGAGATGAAGGAATGCTAAAGTTTCATAATAGAGGGGGCTAATTGTTAACTTTGCATAGTAGAGGGGTGTAAATATGTATTAATCCTATTTAATTCTTTTCTAATTTTGCTTATAAAAATGAATTAATGTTAATGTTGGCCTGTTTGGTTAGGTTGGAATTCGCTCGGTCTCTCTCCTTCTCTGACTCTCTCTCTCTCTCTCTCTCTCTCTCTCTCTCTCTCTTGCTGCCACTCTGAACTTGGCACTTTCCGCCTCACCTGAGACCTACAACGGCGGCTACGCCACAAAACTCTGTCCTCGGATCTTACGGTTCGTTTCTTGTCTTTATCATTCCCTTCTGCTATATCTCCTTGTTTGTTTACAGAACAATCTATACCTCCCCGGCTCTGTTAAATCGTTCCTACTTAACTAATGATTAGGATTTGCTTGGCATGATCGCGATCGTACAAATTACGGCCGCTTTCCTCTATGGCCTCTGTCGCTGTTTCGTTTATGATTTCAGAATCTTATTGCTTTGTCTTGTCCAACGGATTTGATGTTGCTTTCTATTCCTGATTAAAAGTTTGATTCGAAAGTTACTCGGTGCTGTGTTGATTTCTGATGCCTTTTTGTTTATATCTGAGATTGCGATGTAATATCATACTGTGAAATTGATTATCGAGTTTCTATGTTCGTTTTCCATTGTTCTCTTGTATTGCAATAGACTGAGTGTAAAGAATTAGTCTCTTGTTCTGCTAATTAAGTTACTTTCCTCTTTGTTTCAGGACTTGTTTTTGGTTGAAAGATGTCGACAGTAAAGCTTCCACTCTCCTGCATGATGCAAGCTGCACCTGTTTCCAAAGGTATGGTACAAAGCAGATCCCTGGCATTGGCAAACGCCCCAAATTCTTTTGGTTCCTCAAAGAAGAAGAACGTATCAGGGGGAATAGTTGGTTTGGAAAAGTCGAGATCATCGTTGTTGAGCGTATCTTGTGCAACGACAGTATACAAGGTGAAACTAGTTGGACCAGATGGGGAGGAGCACGAGTTTGAAGCTCCCGACGATACCTATATCCTGGATGCAGCTGAAAATGCAGGAGTGGACCTTCCCTACTCATGCAGGGCTGGTGCTTGCTCTACTTGTGCAGGACAGTTGGTGTCAGGGTCAGTGGACCAATCAGACGGCTCTTTCCTTGACGATAAGCAGATTGAGAAAGGGTATGTCCTCACCTGCATCTCGTATCCCACAGCCGATTGTGTGATCCATACCCATAAGGAGTCCGATCTTTACTAAGCCAAATGCGAAGAATTGCAGACTGTTCATGCGAAGAACATTGTCCTGGCATTTATGAGTCTATTCTGATGGTTGATATTTGATGTTTGTTTCATCAATTTTGTTACGATTTCTGCTTGGAACTTGGATTGCAAGTCTCTCTGGTATGTGTTGCCCAAGGTTTTTGGGACCTTGGATGGAACAAGTTCATCATTTTAGCTCTCAGTCATCAGTCTATTTTTCATAATCGACTTGCAGGCAATTAGCCATCTTGGTCATGAACCTGGTGAGTCGATATCCTCACCCACCATTCACATTCTAGCTGCAAAAATTTATGTAATTGCTCTATTGTTGTTCCAACACAATAGTAGCCATCTAAACCCAAGTAAGAAATTTCATTTAATATCACACTCATTCAATAACATGATATTCGAGTTATCTTATACCGTATAACATAATATTCGAATTATCTCATACTAAAGTGTAAACAATATTATTTTATTAAATGTGAATTCAAATGAGTTGCCAGATTTTTTTTTTTGTAATTTTGAATCATTTATGATTAAATGCGAGTGTACGATGCACCGATGTTGACTCATTGAAGGCAGTGGTTTACGTTTCAAGATTTTTTCTGTTTCAGAATGGTTCGGGATCGTTAGATCTCAAGGATTTGGCCTTTTGACTGATCTAACGATCTGTATAGAAAGAGCACTATAATCTTTTGAAGAAACTTATTTTAAGTAATTATTTTTATAAAAATACTGCCGCCTCATCGTCGTCGTTGAGTGGTCAGCGACTTTAATTTGTTTCGGTTTGAGTTTGGGTTTAGTATTTGGGTTTTGGATTTAGTATTAGGATTTTGGGTTTTGGATTTTGAGGTTTAGGGTCTAGACTAGTTTTTAATTTTGGATTTAGATTTTGGGTTTGGATTTTAGGTTTTGAATTTTTAACTTTAGGATCTAGAGTATTGAGTTTTCAATTTTTTATTTTAAATTTTGAGTTTCACATCTGGGTTATCAGAAATACCGAAAATGCAGGTACCTGAAAAAAAGTAAAAGAATGAAAAAATATTTCCGAAATATCAAAAATGCCCCTACGATCGAAAATCATGAAATTGTGTTCCGCTAGATTTAAAATCGCTCTCGCCATTGAGCCAAACCAATATAACATCGGGGAAAGCTTATTGTCAATTCGGCCTGACAGGACTCACGACGCCTAGTCCAGATCAGATTTCCGTAAAGTATTTTAACAGAATGATAACCGGTGTTCGAGAAAGCCGTGTTTAGTTGTATCCGATGTAATAAAAGTTAGTTTTAGTGATCAGTCTAATAGATTTATGATAGTTTAGGGGGCATTAGCTAAATTCGGTGATTGTTTTGGACATTTGCAATATTTTTGTAGACGACAAGTTGTTGCGACCAACTCTTCCGATTTCTTAACGCCGAAGACCAAATGCAAAGTTCATCCTTGAAGCGGGAACCAACAAACAGTCTCATCATCGTCTTCTTCCCTTCCGTCCAGGTCGCTTCACGCCTTAACCCAGTCTCCGCTCAAGCTGCGGCCATTCATTTTTCTCCTGCTTCCTCGAACTCAACAAGCGAGCTTCAGGTTTTCTCTCGCTCTACAACATCTGTTTAATTGTTGTCTCTATCAAGCTTCTTCTGATCCACCACCAGTTATCGTCTGAGATCTTCTAGTTTCTTACTGCGTATTAGACCTCAGATCTCTTTCACCTTGCCTTTGTCGCCTCCATCGCATTTCAACGGCGTGCTTTTTTCTAGGTCTTTCTACTATTCCCTCAACCAATCTCGTTTTCTAGGTCTTCCTCCCCGTTTCCACTTACTTGATTCTTCGACGGTCTCGTAGCGTGTGAGATCTGCCCGAATTAGATCGGCATAACGAACATATGTATTCCCGTCTTACAATGTGTTTTCTATACATTTGCATCCTACTTGGATTGATTCTGCTTCCAGAATATAGTCAATCGTCACTGAGCTGCGTTGTCTTGTGCTTCTAGTGCCTGAATTCGATGCTGACTGTTATTGATTGGATCGATGGTCTTTCTCCTCTGATCTTCTGTGGCCTTGTTTGAAATTTGTTTCATGTGTGTTACTTCTTGGATTAATTGATATCTGGTTATTGTTGCCAATTTTGGAAAATTGGGTAGGATTCAGTTCTTCTTCTCTTACTTGAGCAGGAGATTGATGCTTGTTGAAGGAAGGATTTAAAAATGGCTGGTAGGGGATTGATATATAGCTTTGTGGCAAGGGGGACTGTTGTGTTGGCAGAGCACACATCTTACTCTGGGAACTTCAGTACCGTAGCGGTTCAGTGCTTACAGAAACTTCCTCCAAATAGCAGCAAGTACACTTACTCATGTGATGGCCACACCTTTAACTTCCTAAAAGACGATGCCTTTGGTATTTTTTTTCACTTCTCCTTCAAGTGCTCTATTGGCATTTAGTTTCTTGCTGAAGTGAAGCTGCTACTAATGATTTTCCTTGCACAAATGCAGTCTTCCTTGTTGTTGCGGATGAGACCGTGGGAAGGGCGGTGCCCTTTGTGTTTCTTGAGCGCGTGAAGGATGACTTCAAACAGCGTTACGCTACGAATATTAAAAACGAGGAGCACCCTCTTGTTGATGACGACGATGATGACTTGTTTGAAGATCGGTTTAGCATTGCTTACAATCTTGATAGAGACTTTGGGTGTGTATCCTTATTATTTGATCTGCATTTATGCTACTATTTATGTTTCTTTTGACCTTATACCCCTGCTTCCCTTTTTAGGCCAAAGCTTAAAGAGCATATGCAGTACTGTATGGAACATCCCGAGGAGATTAGTAAGCTGTCCAAATTGAAGGCTCAAATCACCGAAGTCAAGGGAATTATGATGGACAACATCGAGAAGGTAACTATCTGGCTCATTTATATTTACTCATGGTGATACTGAATCAACAACCGCTACTGTACATGTACTTGCTTCAGTTTTTCTCATTTTCTCTTAGTTATTACAGTTTGCCATTGGTTTACCTCTGGATCTGTTTGTGTCTGCATATATGTTTTATTCTGTGTCAATTGGGATACGAGTTGTGTATGATAATGTTTGTTTGCGCTATAGTTTAGAGATCCTTTGCTCGAGTTGAAACTGTCATATGCAAACAACTAGGTGAATACTGTGAATAGGTAGTTGCTATTTAGATCCTAATACATCAGACGCCACCATAGTACACAAAACAGAAGCCACCATAGTACACAAAACAGAAGCCACCATAGTACACAAAACAGAAGACTTGCAAAAACCTTGATCGAAATTGAAGTAGCTTCCATGGATGACTCTTTCGAGTTGTGAGATTACGTATTCTCGATAGCTTAAGTGTAAAAAGTAACGGAAATCTTCTGGTCCATGATAAGTACTTTATTAAAAGGCTCTTGATTGCATGCTGAAAATGCGTTTTCGTTGTGTATGATTTAGACAAATAGGTAACAGTGAATGTGATGAATTGCAGGTTTTGGATCGTGGGGAGAAGATAGAGCTTCTGGTTGATAAAACAGAGAATCTACAGTTTCAGGTAAGTTTGTTTATATGCAGAAAAGAGACAGATATTGGAATTGATGATGGTGTATGTATGTATGTACTGTACTAAAACAGGCGGACAGTTTCCAAAGGCAAGGAAGGCAGTTGAGAAGGAAGATGTGGTTGCAGAATCTGCAGATGAAGTTGATGATAGTTGGAGTAATCCTGGTCTTAATCATCATACTCTGGCTACTCGTTTGCCGCGGTTTCAAATGTTAAATTCGAGCCCGCTGTTCTGTCTAATATCTGTAGAATTCAAGATAGTCTGCACTTGGCTTGTGTTTTGCTGTCCTTGTTCACGGTGTAAAAAATAAAAACCATAAATTAATTTTTATTTAAAGGTTCGACTTTGGTGACTGCCAACTATTTCATTTCGAAACAATTGTGGAAGTGACTTCACAATCACTCGAGCGTTGTGGCCGTTGGATGCTATTTCGACCGGAGATGTTATTGTAGGCTAACTTTGCAAGCCGATTCATAGTTGTTGGCGCACTCGTGATGGTTAGATCCAGATGATCGCATGCCACTTTAGAACTGAGCAACTTCGAGCCGATGGTCTAGGTTCTGTCTACTCCCGATTCTGTCATTCGTCGTCAGTAAAACAGTTGACAAACACTGGAACAGCAGTAATTTGTATAGATATGATCGAACGGTACCTACTGGTTAACTGATCTTTTTGCTTCTAATCAAGATTTAAAAAACAATATTTCGGCAGTTGCAGAGCAGAGAGCAGCGTGCTTCTTCCCTCAAAAAAAGAGAGGGGGAAGAGAGTATGAATGAAGGCGTGGTCCTGGGCGGGAGCTGGTTGGAAGTTGAAGGAGAATCATCAAATCTGCTGGAGATGAAGCACTATATAAATGGCTTGCCGCTCCTTCATTCTCTGCATCTTCCTCTGATTCTCCTTGTGTATCTTCATTCTCTGCATCTTCAACTAGATAGCAATGGCCTCTTCTTCTCTGCTAACATCTGCTCCATCTGCTAATCTGTATTATTTGAACATATCATCCTCCTCCTCTCTTTCTCTTTTCCACAAACCATCCCATCTCTCCTTCTCCGCTGCTTCTTCGTCTTCCTCTGCCATCGGTAAATCTATATTCACATTTGGAAGATGATCGATCAACATCGGGAGAGTGTAATCTAAAATACGTTTTTTATTTCAGGGTATAGGAATGCTCTTCCCACTCTTACTACTACTACTTCCAGGTGCGCACCGGAAGCAGTTCGGCATCTTACCGGCTCAGTCTTACAACCTGAAGGTCTCCGTTTTGCTTTGGTGAGCAACAAACAGATATCGCGTTCGTTTGTACTGCTGAGTCTAGTGGTTTTAGATTGTTGTAACTTGTTTTTCCCTTGGAAGGTTGTTGCTCGGTTCAATGAGATCGTTACTAGGCCGCTTTTGGAAGGAGCTATCGACACTTTCGGAAGGTATTCCGTCCCGGAAGAGAATATTGATGTATGATCACTTATCACTATGTTTCGATTGTTTCCTTGTTCTGTCCATCAAGTTTTTAATTATGCTTTGTTTCTTGATTGTTTTCAGGTTGTGTGGGTTCCTGGTTGTTTCGAAGTAGGGTTAGCCGCAGATAGACTAGGCAAGTCAGGCAAGTACAACGCAGTGGTGTGCATTGCAGCTGTGGTATGTTTTTAATTCTTTCTTTGCTTCAAATATGAATCTTCTGTCAGAGGGGAAAGTGATCATGTGCTTCAACAAGACAACAAGTTAAACTCTATTTGCAGGTAAGAGGCGACACCTCTCACTACGATGCAGTTGCAAACTCAGCTGCATCCGGAGTCCTCTCGGCTGGTCTCAATTCAGGTTGGTAAATAAACAATCATGATATTTCTTTTGCACATTTCATGAATTCGATTTTACGTCGAAAGTAGTCTAAACCTCTTGTCGTTGCAGGAGTCCCGTGTATATTCGGTGTTCTTACCTGTGATAACATGGACCAGGTAAAGGATACATACATGTTTTCATTTTACGTCCTACTGCCCTGGTATTCATACTAAAGTTTTGCCTTTTCTGAAACGAAACTGCAGGCTATTAATCGTGCCGGTGGGAAGGTTGGGAACAAAGGTTCAGAAGCTGCATTGACTGCTGTAAGTCACATTCCTTTCTATTTGGAATTTTGGTTTAGATATCAGTGTTCTTGACAGTACGAGTTTTGGGGTTGAACTGTAGCTGGAGATGGCATCTCTGTTTGAGCATCATTTGAAGTAAGAATCACAACCGCAGACGAATCAAGTTCAGTTGCAAATCTCTTCCCCAACATCTTGTTTATCGTGAATTTTTTCTTTCGGATTTGTTGTTAAAATGGCTGAGTTTCGAGATTCTGTACTGTAAAAGTGTCGGTCTGTGATTTCCCTTTCTATTGCAAAGTGTCTCCTTTTTACGGAGTTGGTTCTTTTCAATAAGACAGGGCCAGTTTGCCTGACTTGGAAACTTAGTTGAGTATTCAATCATTTCGAGCCATGGTTACCAGAAAGCACTGCATACTGGAAAAATGATCATGACTGTAACTGTGATGGTTCAGAAAACATCAAAGTTCTCCTATATCGTCTACTTATTACACATGAGAGACGAGTGTTGCACCCTGACAAACTTGGTATTCAGCCAACTTATTGCCCCGCAGCATCGCTACAGATCCATCGACTCCAATTTTGCGATTTCATTTCTGCAAAACAAGAGAGGTGTACAAGGTTTAACACTTTACAGGAGCTTCAACTACTACACAAGAAGTTGAGGGTACTGATTATCTACAGGTGAGGAATAAGAAGCATGTTCATATACTTCTCCTCTATAAGGTAGCATCCAATTTCCATTTTGCATCAAATCATCAACACGGTTTGATATTATCAGTTAAACGGCGCAAGTCGATACATCCAGAAGGTTACAGACTGCCAGATTTTTCTGCAAGCCCTTATAATGCACAATCAATGTAGTCAATTTTGAACTTTGTTGATCAAATTAGCATCATAAAATTACGCTGGTTCTGAACGACAAGAGTCTATACTCCTAATCCTCAGATCATTTTCACACAGAAGATGGGAAAACTGAGAAACCCTCAGAGGTAGAACTCCCAGAGAGGAAAAAAAACACACCTTTTCAGCGTTCTCTTTCTCCTTCTCTGCCTTCTCCTTCTCAGCTTTCAGCTTCTGCTTCTCCAGCCTCTCCCTCTCCATTTTCTGCAACGAATTGTCCACACATCACTCAAACAGCTTTCGAATATAGAGAACAAAGTAAACCATGATAAACAAACATCATATCGCAATCGAAAACAACCCTAAAATGCAAACACGTAGGTAATGCTCAATAGTAATAACATGTATCTGATCCCACAGTTAGATACATGATGATGGAATCCTTCTTCTTTCATGTAAGATGGGCGATTCTGGCCCCAAATTGATTGACAATTTACATCATTAGTAAGGAAGATCAGCGCTGATAAGCTCGCACCATTTCCTATGCTTGCGGTCACTATAACCTACCCGGGGTTTATCAAGCTTTACTAGAGTCAAATTAAAAATCAATCAATGTCTTGGATGGATGGATATTAAGAAGAAACAGCTACCTGTATATAGACAGTCTCTTTGGCACGCTCCTCTTCGCTGAGGACTCGGCCCTTGCCATCGCTAAAGTAGCGAGTCGCGGCGCGAGTTGAATCCATGGCGCGAACCAAACCAATGCGGAGGAGCGAGCGAGTTCCGCCGAGTCGAGCGAGCGCAGATCCGGTGGCCATCTGGAAATGATGATTTGGCTTGAAGGCTTTCTGACTGTTTCTTTCAGGTCGACGATCAAACAGGAAGGAAGCTGCTTGAGATCAAGTAATGCATTTGTCTGTCTTTCGTTTTTTATAGTCTTTTCGTTGACTTTTATTTTGGACCGGCTCGGGCCTCGGGTGGTGGGTGAACCGATCAAGGGGCGAGGTCCATCAATAGACGCATGGGAAATCATGATTCTCGTTACCAAACTTAATCTCGATGATAAAGATGTTTGTAAAATCTTCTAAAATGTTAATAGGTACAAAGATTGGAGCTGAGCTAAGCGGAGCACATGAGAGCAATTGTATATACGGAGGAATGAGAATGGTATAACGATGTTCATTCGTATGGCGAGCACTAAACTATATAAACGTAATGTCTATTTATTGTTTGGGTTCGCGATGCGCACAGAGACAGAATTACATTGAAGAAAGTGTGCTCGAATCGGAAAAGAATACACATCAAAAGACATCTCGTGCCCGATACAAGCAAGGTAGTCAGCTGCATAATTATCCTCAAGATAAGTATGAATAAACTCGACCCCTACGCCTTCTTCATCAACTCGTGAATTTGACTCATAATAACAAAATGCCGGTGAATCTCCCCAATCATCTGACGTATCAACAACTATGCACAACAGAAGTCGAATTACACATGTATTCTCCGTTAACCTTTCTCTCAATTTATACGAAAACCGGTCGCAGCTGCACTGCCCGGGTCCGCCTTTTGGTTGATCCAAACATGTTCACGTTTTCCTTCCTGAGAGAATCGACTTCTGGGCGAAATTGGATATTATCCGATACATGAAGCATGCAATTAATTGCAAATGCCAAACTTGTGCAACTTTTTCCCACACCCAAATCAAACCAAACTAATCAGGCCACCCGCTCCAAAACCAACTCACTATATTTTTTCCTGTTAATTTCCGCGTCCGTCAGTCACTCAGTCTAACTCCCCATTTCTCCGGCCGCCGTCACCACCACTACTCAACCGGTGGTTGCCTATCATACACTGAACTTCTTTATGCTACTGAGCTTTTGGAGAGGACCAAGTTGGAGATTCGTTTCAAATCTGAACTGCTCCTCTCTGCATGTCTTTTAGACAACCATCCCCCATTTTTCTATTCCTCTGTCTCTGATTTGTCGTTTCTCCCGTCTCAGTCTCTTTCTTTTTTGGTTTCTTTATTCATTCATTGTTGCCCAATACATTGAGCTGTTTCTCCTTCTTCCCCTCTTGCTCTGTGCAACTTCATCGGATCTTGGTTTCTGGTTGAGCTAACTTTTTCAATTGTACCAATGGCGGATAAATGGGTTAGGATGGTGACGGCGCAAACGCCCACCAATATAGCCGTGATCAAGTACTGGGGAAAGAGGGATGAGACCTTGATTTTGCCCGTCAATGACAGCATTAGCGTCACTTTGGATCCCGCTCATCTCTGTACTACAACCACTGTTGCTGTCAGTCCCAGCTTCGCTCAGGATCGGATGTGGCTTAATGGCAAGGTAAATTATTCCTTTCTCTTCTCTCATCTTCTTATGTCTATGAATCAGAATGAGGCCCGTAAGCATTGTCTGAATTGGAGGAATTTGGATCCTTCGGTCTGTAGATCGGTTTGAATGTGGATGCAGCCTTTATTTGAATATTCAAATGCCTATATCTAGTAGGGAGATGCTTATATATTTGCATCAAGATCAAGCCTAATTATTTCTTATACTTATGCATCTACACATTTTTATTTACTTGATTTTGATACTATATTTTGCTGGCTAGTGTAGGAGGTTTCTCTCTCAGGAGCTAGGTATCAGAATTGTTTGAGAGAAATCCGTAGCCGTGCTTGTGATGTTGAGGATGAGGAAAAGGGTATCAGGATAGAGAAGAAGGACTGGCAAAATTTGCACGTCCACATTGCTTCCTACAATAATTTCCCCACTGCTGCTGGATTGGCTTCATCTGCAGCGGGGTTTGCATGTCTTGGTAAAATATGAACTTGTTTTACCCCCTTGTTTCTATACCTTAATGATGTTCCAGCCAGTATGCATGGTTCTGTGAAATCGCTCTAATGTTGGTTTGGCCAGCGACAGTGTTGCTTTTGTGGGCTGGAGTCTCCAAGGATATGCTTTTGATGCCTCCATAAGCAATTTTGACGAGTTTAAATTTCCATTATACATTGTTGTATTTGATTGCGGTGCAGCCGATAGGACTTGACTGTGTTGAGGCTCAATTTAGCTATCCAGAACAACATCGAATTGAAGATTCTGCTTCTTTCGTTGATTAGTTATTCAGCTTATATCAAACAAGTGACTGAAGGGATGCCTTCACTTCCTTGGATTGTTATCAGTATCGCCTGTATCTTAAGTGCCGTAATTTGAGGCCAACCTTTTTCTCCGTTGGTTTTCTTATTAATTGACTAGCTCAAACTGTCCTGATTTCCGTACCAATAATCCGTGTGTACTGACGACAGCTAATAATTTTGCATATGTATGTGAGTGTCCTTGCATATATGATGAAGTAGATATCAGCTCTGTTTACTAAATTTCTCAGCCTCTCTTGTATTTCCTTTTAGTTCATTATTTTGGTCTATTGTCATCGGTGATCTTTTTACTTCAACAAAACACAACCTTTTAAGGATATCTTGTTTTTCTGCAGTTTTCTCCCTTGCAAAGCTAATGAACGCAAAAGAAGATAACAGCGATCTTTCTGCAATTGCTAGGTAAGAGTTGATGGTTTTTGTTTTCAAGTTGCATGCTGGTAGGGGTAACCGGATAACAAGAATATGAACCTTCATGATTGTCATTTCAATCACGTGTGAGATTTTTTTAGGCACATTACCCCTGATTCTAATCTTATTACTTGACAGTTGTGCTTCTATTATGTATTCGTCATTTATATACAATTCATGCTTTTATGGAAGGCTAGACATCAGGTATAAGGTTGGTCGTCAACATCTGGTTTACCTTCTTCCTATGCTAAAATCTAATTGGTCTTAATGAAACCTTCTGCTGAGACATGTTAGAAAAAAATGCTTATACAAGCAGTTTAGTTTTCACTTTTGATCTGACTGTAGGCAGAATTACTTGCGCTGCATCTGTTTACTTAAGAATCCTGTGTATTGAAGCATTCAGAATAAAAAAATTCTCATTGGTCTCTGTTATTTTTAAACCGTTACTTCACAGGCAAGGTTCTGGGAGTGCCTGCCGCAGTCTATTTGGTGGATTCGTAAAATGGATCATGGGAGAGGTGGGACTTCTTTTTTGTTTGTTGTAATGTAAAATTACAAGACAGGCGGGGAGGTGTTGGTGCTGATTCTTTCTTCATGAATAATTTAAGGCTAGTGATGGGCATGATAGCCTTGCTGTTCAGCTGGTGGACGAGAAACACTGGGATGAACTTGTTATAATTATAGCTGTGGTATGTTCCTCTCTTGTGTATGCTTCATTTGCATTTGACACTACTTACTCTCTAATTCTGATATTCGTGATATCTCGCTTTTGGAGTAAACACCAAGGAAGTGCAAATTTGTTAAAATTGTTTGATAGTTGATAGTTATAGACCTATAACTTGGTTGTCAAATTTCACTTATGCGGCACATTTTCCTGGATTTATGTGTGTAATTTTGTCTATAAGCTGGTGTATACAATCGCTTATTATCCTTTGAGTGATGTTTATGGCTTGCTTTGGAACATTTGAATTTGAAGTCCCATGTGTGCCATTGTATTTCTAATCTATGGTCTCAATTCCAAGTGCAGGTAAGTTCGCGGCAGAAAGAAACAAGTAGCACATCAGGAATGCGGGAAAGTGTTGAAACTAGTTTGCTTTTGCAGCATCGAGCAAAGGTAACTGCTCTCAAATTCATTAATCAGTAGCATACGTGTGTACTGCCTGTTTATCTGCGGTTCTAGTTTTGAAATACTTTTCATTCAACTCAAACCTGAATTTCATTTCAGCAGGGATGGTAGATCTGTGACCAATTTCAGTGTTTCGTCTTTGTTTGATCATATCGTACCCCTCCATTTCTGTACCAGGAAATTGTACCAAAAAGAATTGTCCAAATGGAGGAGGCCATAAAGAACAAGGATTTTGTTTCCTTCACAGAGTTAACCTGTGCTGATAGTAATCAGTTCCATGCAGTGTGCCTCGACACTTGTCCGCCAATATTCTACATGAATGATACATCCCACAGGCAAGTCAGCAGGCTGTTTCATCTAACATGGAAATGTTTTGAATTTTCTTCATCTTTTAGGTTGTTAACTCAGGTTTAGAGTGATCAGTTTGGATCTTAAAGTAAGTTTTTGTTCTCAGGGTAATCAGCTGCGTCGAGAAATGGAATAGATCTGTAGGAACACCTCAGGTTTGGTCAAGCTGTTCTATCTTATTATTTTATAAGTTTCAACATTGAGAAGAATTTCTCAGACGGGATTTGGCTGATAATGTAGATTATTAACTGAAGTGTAATCCTATAACAGGTAGCTTACACCTTCGATGCTGGGCCGAATTCTGTCCTTATTGCACGTAACCGGAAGGCTGCAGCTGAGCTTTTGCAAAAGCTGCTCTTCTACTTCCCTCCAAACTCGGATGCAGATTTGAACAAGTACTCTCCCTTGACTACTATGCTATTTACTTTATGAAGCTGAAAACTAGAAACCTGAAGTTATGGCAACAGAAAGAAACCATGTGTGTTTCCAGTCTGATCCTTTTCTCTTCTTTTCTTTTATTTCCTCTAGTTATGTGATTGGAGACAAATCGATTCTTAAAGATGCCGGAATTGAAGGGATGAAGGACGTGGAAACTCTAGCACCACCCCCAGAAAACAAGGATGCTCAGAGATACAAAGATGGCGTTAGCTACTTCATTTGTACAAGACCCGGCAAAGGTCCCGTGTTGCTGGCGGATGAGAGTCAGGCCCTTCTCAACGCGGAAACCGGGCTTCCCAAATAGAACTGATGACTTCTAGAGTTCTTAGTGGCATTTCTAATGATTCTAGGAGTGGCAGTGGTTGGACAGTTGACTAGTTGCTTAATTCTGTGGACAGTTTCCTGACTCGGTCGTTAGTGGATGTAACGTTTGTGCTTGTTCGTAACGTAACGAGTTTGCTTGTGACTTGGACTATTGTTTGAGGCTGGTCCTCTAAATAGCCTTTGTACTTCGATTCTCACTCTCCGAGTAAACTCTTCAATGAATAGCCATATCATTTCTGAGAGTTCTTGCTGCGCCAACGTTTGTTACGGATGAGAATCCTCATCCATTCTTGATGCCATCGTCGGGCTTCGAATTCGTCTGTCCTCCCTTGGAATCTGTAGTTCATTCTGCTGTTTGAAGAACATGTAATCTCAAACCATCTTAAAATTGTCGCCATTATCCAGCGCCTATACTTTCAAGTTTCAACTGTGAATATATAATTTTTTTGGACAAGCAAAAATATTGTTGTCAAGAATGGGATTCGAACCCATGCCCTTTCGGACCAGTACCTGAAACTGGCGCCTTAGACCAACTCGGCCATCTTGACGTGAGTGTTAATTGGCGAATACTAATATATATATATAGTATATTTACAAATGTTGTATATACACCCTTGTACTTGGAGATGTAGTTTAGCTACACAAGTTTGACAGATGAAACCAGTTCTTATAAAAGTTACCGTAATACTGATATCCATAATGTTTTGGAAAACAAATGATCAGTACTGGCTATATGATTAGTAGTGTTCTTGTAGCTATTACATGAACAACAGACAAGGCGAACAGCCGACAAAGGTAATATGAAATATGCTAGTCATCTCTGTGACTCTGTGGTTCGACTAAAAGAGCTCTGAGGACACCTTCAATCAACCCAGGAACGAAATGGAGAATATGCCCCCCTCCAGGAAGCTCATGGTACTGAATCCATGGAAGTCTCTTAGCAATGTAACGCTGCAGCTCCACCGAAACCTTCATGTCTTCGTCTCCTTGCCACAGATGGACCGAACCTTGGTTGTTAGGGAATGGATTCTCAATCTCCATCGGGTCGAACTCCCACTTCCCGAACCCTATCATCAAGTCCCTGTGCAGCGACTCGTACACTCCCTGCTGCGTCGCCACATTCTACACCATTTCCAAAAATTAGTGTTAGCTCGAAACAAACATTTCGGGAGATTTGCATTAATTCGATTTGAACCTTGAGTTTAGGGTCGTTGCCGTGCTGGGAAATGAGCTGGACATCCTGTGAGGAAAGTGTCTCGCGTTTCCTAGCTATGACGCCAGAGGTTGGGAACAGCTTCTGGGTGTTCCACCAGTAGGTGAGCCATGGTGCATAATGGGCCACTCTCAGGGCCCACTGGTCCTGCGCCAGCTGCGAATTGTACGCCTTCTTGCTCAGCTCCGCCGGGAAACTCCGCCACCAGTGGTTTATCACCGGCGCCACTAAGGCTGCCCCTGCCAGCCTGTGAGGGATGTATTTCAGGCAACCCCAAACGACCTGGCCGCCCATCGACTTGCCCATGACATAGAACTTAGGGCCCAGGCCCAACTGATCAGCCAGCTCTTCAATGTCCAAGGCCAAACTCCGGGGAGTCCGGTTCGGATCCGGGTCACTCTCGCCGTATCCCGGGCGATCAAAGGTCAACACATAAACACTCAGCTCCTCGATCGCCTCCTGGAAAAAGGATTAAAAAAAAAAACCTCGAGATCTACAAAATTGGGAAAGAAAAAGGCAGGGAGTTTGATGATGATGAGATGACTGACCGGAGAGAGGTTGTCTTGAATCATGGGATCGAGGCGGCTGGAGGTGAATCCATGGATGAAGATGACCTTGAACTTGGCGATGTGTTTAGGGACGGCGGCGTGCTCCTTGTAGGCCAGGTGGCGGCCGTCCCGGAGCTTAATGCGAGGAGAAGTTACCGGAGGTCCGCCGGGAGAGCCACAAATCTTGGGAGGAGGTGGTCGGATGAAAGACTGGTAGATCCAAGTTAGGAATCCGATCGCCGCCACCAAGGAAGCTTGTTGCAGCATGATAAGAAAGGATGATTCAGTTTAGCGTGAGAGGGAGCAAGTTAATGGAAGTGAAGCTGCGGCGAGTATGTTAAAGGAATCTTGTAGATGAAGGTTTTATTTATAGCTAGGAAGTCGGTAGGTTGGTGGGGTTACTCCAATTCCCTTCTTTCTTCACCATTTTGCACTTGGTTGGTTGATGTTGGGGTTCGAATCGGTCCGGTTCTAATAAATCTGAACCCCATTTGAACCGTCTAAAATTAATACGTCATATCTAATGGTTGATATTATAAAGGCAAAAATAGAAAGTAAGAATAAAATAAGTGAGGTTGAGGCTTCACTTATCCGTAACAAGGTCGTACATAGTTCACATCAAGTGTATAACTTTGTATATATACTTGTATGAACACTCTGTATTACAATATGTATGAACTTGTGTACAAAATATATACATAATAGTATGAAACTTATTCCACTTAATATTTATGTGTACACATTGTGTCCAAGTTGTATGGTACAAAATGTATTTGTATGGTTACACTTTATATGAACGGAGTATTATACATTTTACAATTTGTATAATATTTTGTACACACTTTATACACTATCTAGTTCATTGAAAGTATAAATGTGTAATACTAAGGGTAGATACTTTTATGCATATACACTTTATACGAATCATATACAAACTTATATAAAGTGTATACAATTTGTATGATTTTAGTGTAAACATTGTGCTACAAAATTTACATTGTATATGACTCAATAAATAATAAATGTATAAATAAGGTAAACTATATATAACAATTGAAGATTATATGTAAAAAATTCATTTAAAAAAATTTGGATAGGAAATGTAACCTTATAAAAAAATAAATCGTGGGGCAATTTTTTGTTGAATTTGAAATTATAGAAATAATGTGTTATAAAACTAAAAGATTAAAGAGGAAAAAAAAAGTTTTGTTATTAAAGTATCGAAATTATATAAGGGAGAATAGTATTTACAGGTTAAAAAATCTACATAACCAGGTCATTATTAGTATAATTGCAAAATCTATATTGTATATGACGTAATAGACAATGAATCTATAAATAAATAAATAAATTATATAGAAAATTCATTAAAAAATAATTTGGATAGAAGATGTAGAACTTATAATGAAAACACTATAAGATGTGGGCAATTTTCAATTGAACTTGAAATATGGGGAGAGCACACCGTAAATATTAAATTATGATGTTAGAAAATTATATATATTAAGAATAAATAATTATTTATAAGCACGATATTTTTAAAATTAAATTATTTTGAATTAGTGTAACATTTAGATCCATAATCATATGAAAAAAATAAGAAAAAAAATATTATAACTTTATTGAGTGTCACCTTGTCAAGTTGAACGTTAAGACTTTGCACCTTTCTTTACAAAATTACTCATATAATTCATAAATTTAGAATATCATTATTGACACGATGGATTAATAGTTAATTAATGTTTTGTTATTTGTTTTGTTGTAGATGTGGCAATTTTTACGGGGCAGTTGATGGCACAGGAGTGCTTCCACGCACGTTACCTTGGAAATTTCGAGTTCATTTGCAAGGTGTTCATACCGATCGATCAGTGATGCCATGGCAGGGTTGACGATTAATTACATCGAGAAGAAGTATGTCCTCTCAGTAGAGACAATCCTGTACCGCATGTCCCAATCACAATCTGATCCTGAATTCAGTAATGCCATAGTATTTGTCATCGTCATCGGCACCAGATGGATAACGGAGATCGTGTTTGCCTACATGGTGGCAACACGAGTCCAATCCACATACTCGTTCATCGCCATTGGTCTGTTGAACTCGTTGTTCAGCTATCATGGACGGGAACGGAGTCTGGAAATCCGTAAAAACCCATCATTCTATATTTTCGGCCACCTTCTTCACCCATATGTTTAGGTACTTGGTTCCTTATCGACATTAAATGAGTGACCATTTGTAGATAATTAATCTATAAATAAAGGAATTATATATATAACAATTGAAAATTATATATAAAATCATATATTTTATATGTCAGTACGTATCGTGAATAGCTGGCTGGGTGGCATCAAACCACACTTCGCCACATGTCATGTGAACAATCCTTTCTCATTAAAAAATCAGACCCTAGATTATAAGTTAATAAATAATTGATTAATTTGATTTAACGTGCTCCATGAGGAGCAATTGGATCCTTGCAGCAACGGCGGGAACACGTAGGTAGCAGCACTCCGGCGGTCGATACAAAATAATACAAAGACCCCTGTAGTTAGTTAGTATTTCCGCTTCCTGTTCTGAACGGATAAAATAAGACATTTATGGATATCCTTTCCATCTCCGCCGCTACATCACTCTCCTTCCCCACCGCCGCCGGCAAAAGACCTCCCTATCTACTTCCTCCTACTTCCGCCTCTCTCTCCCCCAACCCACCCCCAACTCCTCCGCCGTCCCAATCACCCAACCCAAATACCTCCTCTTCCGTCCGTCGGCCTAACTTACTCAGTCAGCCATCACCATCAACTTCCGATGACACACCTCCGACCCCCAAAAACCCTTTCAAAACCCTATTGCAATCTTCTCGTGCTTCATCTCCGTCTCCAACCACTGCTTCCCCCGCTTCCAACCCTTTCTGGATGTCCAGCAAGCTCTCTTCTCCTGCTCCTCAGCCGCCTCCTGCCCCGAAAACACGGTCCCGAATTTCAGAAATTGATGTCTCAGAAGCTGAATTCCGGGAACCGGGGAAGATATTCGTTGGGAACCTTCCCAACTGGGTTAAGAAGCACGAATTGGTCGAGTTTTTCAGGCAATTCGGGCCGATTAAGAGCGTAATCCTTATCAAAAGTCACAATGAGACGGAGAGGAACGCCGGGTTTTGTTTTGTTATCTACGAAGGCTCCACGGCGGAGACTTCCGCCCTGAACGCCGTGGAGTATGACGGGATGGATTTCCACGGCAGGGTTCTGACTGTGAAATTGGACAATGGGAGGAGACTGAAAGCCAAAGCCTTGGAAAGAAAGCGGTGGGTGGGAGGTAAAGGTGGGGAAGAGGAGTACAAGTCCAAGTGGCATGAGGAGAGGGAAGGTTCCAGGATGGCGTTTCGAAGGGTTCTGGATACGCAGCCTGAGAATTGGCAAGCCGTTGTTGATGCATTTGATAAGGTTAATAAGGTGAGATAGGATGATTTTGGGATCCCTGTACTTTTCTAAGTTGCAATCCATGTTTGGTTACTTAGAATCTGCTTCTTCTTCTGCTCCTGTGTTAGCCTTCTAGAAGAGAGTTTGGATTGATGGTGGGCTATTATGCTAGGCGAGGAGATATGCACCGTGCAAGGCTCACTTTTGAAACCATGCGTGCCAGAGGAATAGAACCCAGCTCTCATCTCTACACTAGGTATCATTCAGTCTCCATTTGGTGATGTCGTTGTTAATATAACATGTTTTGTATTCCAGAGATTTCTTAAGCATATGGTGCTTTTCTTGTTTGTTTGAGATTGAAATAATTTATTTCATGCAGCCTTATACATGCTTATGCAGTTGGTAGAGACATGGAAGAAGCACTTTCTTGTGTCAGGAAAATGAAGGAAGAGGGCGTCGAGTTGACTCTGGTTACTTACAGCATTCTTGTCTCCGGATTCGCCAAAATGGGCAATGCGGAGTAAGCAAATAACACTCTTTGTTTAGCTAGCGAGGGTTGCTCTTTTATTCTGTCCCACGTAGCAGCAGATGATAGGGTCTACTATTCATTTTTTTTCGAGCTCTGTATTATCTGTACATAGATTACACTGCTTTTATATTTCAATTTCTATTGTTTGTCCTGCTAACTGAGATTCAATGAGTAATGCGTTCTTGTTTTTGTTGAAGAGCTGCCACTTGTTGGTTTGAAGAGGCCAAGGAGAGACATGTGAACTTGAACGCAATCATATATGGAAGCATCATATATGCTCATTGGTCAGTGTTTCAACTTCCTAATTCAATCTGGCATTTCATTCATCAGTCTTTTGTTATACAATATGCAAGTTTATTGGAAACTAGCATCAATGATCTGGCTGCTTAAGTCACCTGTTGCCTGTTAGTGGTACTGCAGTATTCCTCTTTGGTGATGGTTAAAGAGTGGTTGATCCAGTGAGAACCTGTTATTTTTTAGTTTTGCGGGTTTTCGATGAGCACATATTAGCTACTGTTTTGTGTGTCAGTTTGGTGGCTACCTTCTGTGTCTTCACTTTTAAGGATTTCAGTGCTCATTGTAGGTTGTTTAGAATTGCATTGGTTGTATTTTCCCGCGATTTCTATGCCAGGTGGAAATTTGTACTTTGTTCAATTATCAGTTGTTTACTGGTTATTGATTTTTAATTCGTAGTCAAACACATAACATGGATAAAGCTGAAGCATTAGTGAGGGATATGGAAGAAGAAGGTATAGATGCTACCATTGACATATACCATACCATGATGGACGGGTATACTATGATTGGCAACGAAGAGAAATGCCTTGTTGTATTTCAAAGACTTAAGGTAAAAAATGATCCTCTCTGTTAATTGTCCATGAACTCAAGATATGAGGTCTTGAAGAATTTAAAACTTAACAATCAAGTACAACTTTTGAGATACATGTTCTTTGTGGGTTTTACATGTTAAGCACATAATGTCTTCCTGCAGGAATGTGGATTTTCGCCTTCAGTTGTCAGTTATGGATGCCTCATCAACCTCTATATCAAGGCAAGCTTTTTATTAAGTTTCGCTTGTCTATTGATTTTAAGACTTAGACAGTGTTTATTTGAGTTGTAACTCTAAAAGCAGAAAGAGGTATTAAATTGTCTGTTATAGGATCACCCTTTGCTGACACCGTACTACTTTTTCCGTAATCATAGACAAATGTGCTAAAAGTTCATACTCATTACGTCTCAGGGGGGCAAAGTTTCAAAAGCGATGGAAGTTTGCAAATTGATGGAACATGATGGCATAAGACATAACATGAAGACTTACTCCATGTTGATCAATGGATTCTTGAAGTTAAAAGATTGGGAAAATGCATTTGCAGTTTTCGAGGATGTTGTTAATGATGGTATGAAACCTGATGTGGTGCTCTATAATAACATCATCAAAGCGTTTTGTTGTATGGGAAACATGGATCGTGCCATTGGGATGGTCAATCAGATGCAGAAGGAAAGGCATAGACCTACCACACGTACATTTATGCCCATCATTCATGCATTTGCAAGAGCTGGAGACATGAGAAGAGCGCTGGAGACATTTGATATGATGAGGCGGAGTGGTTGCTTCCCGTCAGTGCACACTTTTAACGCATTGATTCTCGGTCTCGTTGAGAAGCGTGAGGTAAAACTTGATTCATGGTCTTGTAGGGTAGTTTAGTTTAGGTAGTGTAGTTTCTGGTTTTGGAAGCCTGCTGAATGTAATCCTTTATGTAGCCGATTTTCTTGCCAACTTGAACTTGCAGATGGAGAAGGCAGTTGGAATATTGGATGAGATGGCACTAGCAGGTGTTAGACCAAATGAACATACATACACAACAATTATGCATGGTTTTGCTGTGCTAGGTGACACTGGTAAAGCTTTCGAGTACTTCACTAAACTGAGAAACGAAGGACTAGATCTCGATGTGTTCACATACGAGGCATTGTTGAAGGCATGCTGCAAGTCGGGAAGGATGCAAAGTGCTTTAGCAGTCACTAAAGAAATGAGTGCCCGAAAAATCCTCAGAAACAAATTCGTCTACAACATATTAATTGATGGGTGAGAGATTGGTTCCATTTCTTCTTTTGGTGATGAGTTCATAACTCTAATGTTTATGCTATGAATACAGATGGGCTCGAAAGGGTGATGTATGGGAGGCAGCTGATCTTATGCAACAAATGAAGAAAGAAGGAGTTCAACCTGACATCCACACTTATACTTCCTTTATAAAGGCTTCCTGTAAAGCCGGAGACATGGAAGTATGCGTTGCTACTGTTAAGCCATTTTTGTCTTCTGAGATAACAACTTGACAAACTCTTTATTTATTTATTTCAGAGAGCAACGAAGACCATGGAGGAAATGGCAGCCAGTGGAGTGAAGCCAAATGTGAAAACATACACTACCTTGATCTATGGCTGGGCTCGAGCATCACTCCCCGAGAAAGCACTGAGATGCTTCGAAGAAATGAAGTCTCGGCGACTAAAGCCAGACAAGGCGGTGTACCATTGCTTGATGACGTCCCTCCTCTCGAGGGCTACCGTGACTGAGGCATACATTTACTCGGGAATCCAGTCAGTCTGCAAAGAGATGGCTGAATGTGAGCTGACGTTTGATATGGGTACGGCCGTGCATTGGTCGAAACGTTTGCGGAAGATTGAGAGAAGCGGCGGAGAGATCACAGAAGCACTGCAGAAAACCTTCCCTCCTGAATGGAGTGCAAGCCATGTTCCCATCTCGGATTCGGATGATGAACTCAACATTGAGAGTGACGATGACGACGATGATGGTGATAGCTTTTACTCGGCAGATGCAGATGATGGTGACGAGGACGACAATGATGGTGGTAGTCTAAGACGAAGAATGCTCGGCGATAGAAGCTTCCAATTGTAGGATTTCTCTGTACAATTACGTGGAAGGATTTCTACTAACTAATCTAACTGCCTACAAAGAAGTGTGTCGTGTTAAGTGATTGAGAATTATGAACGTTCAGAGAGACAGTATATAATTATGCAGATATGGATGGTGAGTGTCTGCTGTTTCTGAAAACGAAATCAAACATATCAAAGATTCACGAATCTCTACAAATAATAATAATAATACAGCACATCATCTACAACACCACTTGTCCACTTCACCAGCAACATCGTATCTGTACGTCTGTCTCTATGGACTTGTGAATAGTTGCTACTAAACCCTAGGCGAGCGCGACAGTTGTGTGGCTCCGGCTGCGGCTGTTGCCGCAGTTGATGAGTAGGAGGCGACTACGAGGTCTAAGCAACGATAGAAATGTTGAAGTTGTGGCTCATATTTTAGTATTCCTTTTTTTGAGAGGTTTTTCTTATACGTTAGGGTTTACAACGATGACGGTTAGGGTTTTCATTTTCTTTTCTCAGCGGCTGATCGATGATGGAGATAGTTACGCCAAGACGAGAAGATGATGCGATGGATCGAGGAGGGGACAGGTTGTAGCTTGACGAAGAAGGACAGTTGGCGGCTTGAACAACAGGCTTGAACACCCAAAAAACCTGGCAACGACAGGCTTGAACAACAGGTCCTGCCCCGATGAGTGATCCACCGACAAGAACTCACTTGAGGTATCGGCCTCTTTGAGTGTTTGATGTTTTGGGTGTCCTCAATTCAGAATCCACCGGTCGTTTACTGTTTTCTCAGTTTTCGATGTTTCTTTGTGTTTATTGTTTGCTTTTGTTGTCGGGTAGAATTTAGAGTCTAGGATGTTAATCCGTATTCAAGGGTTTCTAATATATGAATTATTGGAAGTACAAATGTGGTAGCTCATACTACTCATTTATGGATCCGATTTTTACTCGTTACAAGTGGTAATCCTCCATGAAAACCGTTTAACAGATTAAATATCATTTAGCCAAACGCTTAACAATATAAGTACACCTATTTCGGAAAAAAAACTATATCACACAAATAATAACAGGTCACGAAGGTTCAAGTGCATGTTCCGCAATAGTACTTAATATTTGTTTTGTTTTTATAAGTTATATTTTTCTTTTTGTATATAAGGTGATTTTAATTTTTAATTTTTTTCAAAATTAGAGCTCTCAGTCCGTTTAAAATAGAAGAAAAAGGTAAAAACTGTTAAGAAACTAATGGATTGAAAATATAACTATAAAGAATAATGGAAGGAAGAGACACAAAAGAGAGGGAAAGAGAACTTTCTTTTATTTTGACATAATTAAATGTGATCATCTTTTGTTACATAGATGACATACACTTTATTGAGCTCGTAAAGAGTTTCTCAAAGCAATCAACTATTGATTAGCTATAGAGTTTGAGATAAAAGATGTGGAAGATTACCACTAACTTGCCAATTGTGCATCTCTCTCGAACATGATTTTCGTATATCATCAATGATATACTAATTATATCCAACAAAAAGTTATATGGATATGACATGGCTATCAATGCCTGGATGGTAGTAAGATCACTATGTGACTCTATGTCGATTTTAACCGACCTTTATTCAAACATAAGAACTACTCGGTTTTGAAGTAGTAATCTTGGTCATATTTGTGTTGGTTGACCATAAATTGGTCTCATGTGGTAATTTTACCACTTGGTGGGCTGTGAAACCAACTTATAAAGCTACACCACCATTTCACAAGATGATTTTATAAATCATGTATGATATTTATTTTGCATATATCCTTGAATTGCAAGAAAATGGTGCAACGTGATGTGATGATTATGTACTCTTTTTCCTTCACTAGGTTTTTATCCCATAGGGTTTTCCTAGTAAGGTTTTAATGAGGCATATTCTCATCTAATAGTCATCCTATGTGAAGTGTCATGTGAATTATGGATGACCATCGATTATATTGATGCATACATTATATGCACAAACTCCAATAAGTTGAAATATTCGCACTACAAGTGCGTTCAAGCGATAACTTGGTTTAATCACCAAGACGCTCCATACATCAATGTTTGGGAACCTAGTCCACTAATTTGAAGATCGGCGACTAAATGATCTCGGAATGATATAATGATGAGATCTAGTTGATATACTCATTAGGAAGAGTCGATATGAAGGATCTCAACCGATATAATCATCAGGGGGAGTCGATACGCACTGCACTCTTTTTCCCTTAACCATGGTTTTTCCCAATGAGTTTTCCTGGTAAGGTTTTTAATGAGGCAGTATCAAAAGCGTATTCGAAGAATAATGAATATTTTTAACCAATGGTCATTTAAGGGGGAGTGTTATGAATATTATAATTATGTGTATGAATGCCCATTTGTAACTCCTACATTTGCAACTCCTATACATTGAACATGAGAATGAATATCCTATTTAAGTGTAGTTATATTAGTGATGTATAGGTTATGAATTCTAGAGCCTATAAATAGTGCTCTCTTGTACTATCTTTACACATCAATAAGAATACTCTTCTCCTCTCATATTCTTGCTCTTCTTCCTTTTAGTTTCTTAACACGTTGTGTTGTGAGGTGTGTTGGATTCGAACTCGGTACTTTTAGATATCCAACTCTACTAATTTATAACAAATAATATATTTTTTACGTTCTTCTTTTTCTTTAATAATAATAGCTTCAAGCATCTGGCTGGAATCAGATTTTTGTCCTGAAATATTGCTACGTTTCATTATTTTGCCGGGCTTAATTAAATTAAATTAAATCTTACGAGGTCAAAATATCATTTGCGAAATAATGGATCGTTCGGAAGAAGTATTTGAATACCCAAATAACTCAATTGAGTTTATTTAAGCAAAAAATATCTCATTTATCATTCGAAACCAAAAATAATAATATTTAAAATAATTTGAATCGAGTTATTTCAAATATCGAATATTTATTTGTAAGGGCAGCAGCAGCTAATGCATGAGTCGACAATTCTTCATTAAATCAACTCACATGAACCCCGCTTCCCATCTTTAATTTCATGCATGCATGCATGCATGCATATCTCTTTTATTTTAATTATTTGTTTCAAAATCGAAATATCCTCTCATTATTATTATTATTATTATTATTATTATTATTATTTGAAGAACTGAAAAATAGCAGCTTGTCGTCATGTTTCACACTTGTCGTATTCTGCTTTAGGGAACATGGTTGCTTTCTTTTGTTTTTAGTAAACACAAATGTCGACATTTAATTAGGAGAGTAATTAATAATAAATCAATTAGATCAAATATTATTTGACGCCTCCTCCATGTGTTGGTTGAGTGTTATTTATAGGCCTTGAAATTAATTAATCTCTCCTTTAATTTCCCTACTTTTTATTCCTTCAATCCAAACAACAAACAAACTTTAAAATAAAATAAACCAATTCGTTGAACACTATACTACTCTTCCTCTCTATTTTTTTTATGTTACTAACTATGGTATTTTTCTATAATATATATAGTTTCATTTTAGACGGAAAAAACTGTTTATTTTCAAATGACACAAAATATTATATCTGATTTAGTACTCGATGATTAAGAATAAGAGAGTGGGCACTCTTTCTGAATCTTTTTACTTCCGACACGACTAAATACTTATCCAAATTCGAAAAAAATTATAAACATATATCTAGTATTTAATGCTCTAGGCCTAAAATGGGTAAGCCGCAACTCACCCCGCATCAGTGCATAAACAAGAAAATGCTTCTAATGGCCATTATGTGTAATTTTCATTTCACATTAACTGTCTGTCTAATTTTTATTTAATCGTGTTTAGAAAAAAAATTATTTAATGTTCTAGACCGAAAATGAGGTAAGCAAGCCGCGGCTCTCCTTAGCAGCTAGATTTGGCAACAGGGAGACATGGGGATGGTTATGGCATACCCATTACCCTTCCGCTTTTGTGGCGGTTATTAACCATAATCATCCTCGTTTCAATTTCGGTGATAAAATTAATTCCATCACCATACTCATGCGGTTAACGTTATAACCACTCTCCGTTATGAAAAAAATAAAAAAATCAAAATCAAAATGCATCTACTTTAACTCATCTCTAAATTGGTAGATGAGATATTTTCAATCGAAGAATAATGATTGAGTTTTATAGAAAACGAGGAGGAGAGAAAGAGATATCATCGAAGTCGAAGACGACAAATGAGATATTCTTGAGGAAGGAATGAGTAAATTGATTAGATTTAGTTTTCTCGATAAATTTCATGTACATTTAGGTTATCTAGTGGGCTTATTGGGCTCATGTATTGACGGGTAAATGTTGGTTATATATCGGGTCGAGATGGCAATGAGTATCGTTACGGTGATGGTGAGGTTACTACAAAATCCATAACCTAACCTTACACATTCCTAGCGGTTAAGGTTATAACCGTAACCTCAAAATATCCAGTCAACACAATTAATAATCGTCAAACTCAATGAAATTATAATCGATTAAGCGATCGGGATTGCCAAACCTATTAGCGGCTCCCCTTGGCATCCAATTAAACAAAATACCATTTTCTGATTTTGTTTTTCTAATTGTTTGGGTCCTAAGGTAATGTAAATTGATTAATTGAACAAACTTGAGAAACACACATCAGCTAGAGTTATGAGGTGACCAACTGAAAAAGAATTATGAGTATGAAATACTGGACTTAATTATGTAACAAACCCACACGTACGAACTAGTTTTGTACAACTATAGTCTATATAAAATATAATCCATACAATTGAATTTAATTAGACCATATAATTTAATTTAATTTAGCATAATGAGGAGACATTTAATAGACACACATGAACCGTAGCAGAGCTTCCACCTTCTCCCCTTCCTTCCCCTTCACCTTCTTCCATTTCTATATATAAACACCAAGAAGGAGAAGAAGAAGTAAAACACAGAAGCTACTGAATCACCAACCAAGCAATGAAGATCCCTTCATTCCTCAAGTCCACCACCGTTCCTCCTCCTCCTACAGAAACCTCAGTCAACGCCGTCGTCGGACGTCAATGGAGGAAATGGCCGTCTTGCAGCTACCCTGACACCCTCTCTTTCAGATCCCCTTCTTCTTCTTCTTCCTTTGACGGTATCTTCAAAACCCTCAACGGTATCTACTTCCATGACGTCGACCAAGGATTACTAGCTACAGCAGAAGAAGAAGCACAGGACATCCCGGGTTTCGCGGCGAATGATGAAATCTTACTCTCCACGTACGATTCCGATTCCGAAGGTGATTCTGAGATGTTGGTCCGCGGAATCAGATCGTCCGACCGATTGTTCTTCGACCCGGACCAAATCAGCTCGGCGATTTTGCTGCGGGAAACAGAGGAGGAGGCGCCGGAGGCAGAGGAAGAGGAGAAGGCGCCGCCGACGAAAGGGGTTCCGTTCGAAGATAGCGTGATGCTGGCGATGGAGTCGGAGGATCCGTACCTGGACTTCAGGAGATCTATGGAAGAGATGGTTGAGTTCCAAGGGATTGATTGTTGTAAAGATTGGGACCGACTGGAGGAGCTCCTGCAGTGGTATTTGAATGTCAACGGCAAGAAGAATCATGGGTTTATCGTCGGTGCGTTTTTGGATGTGTTAGTCGGAATCTCCGGCGGTGCTCCGACGACTGGGTGTGATTCGTTTTCGTCTGCGGTTACTTGTCTATCTCCTTCTCGTGATTCTTGTTCCACTACTACCAATTCTGATTCTTCTTCTCCCATATTTTACCCAAGAGGGTGAAGAAGAAGAAGAAGAAGAAGTGCATTTTTTGCCCCGCCGGTTACAAGATTGTGGTGTATAGTATGAGAAATATTGATATGTACATATAAATTCAGAGTTTAGCTATTATCTATACATTTTTATTTTATTTTATTTTAGGAATGTAGTCACTTCTTAGTTCACAACTACGACTTGGAACGAAAAATCGGCATCAAACAAAACTAAAATCCGACTTAACTCGACGAGAAAACTAAGCAACTTTTGACTCGCTTAGGGAAAATGGAAAACAGTTTGAGACAGAACTATTTGTTTCACCATCTATACGTAAAAAAAAACTAACAATCGTGCATATTATCAATTATTCATGCATATTTTTTATTTTTTATTCACAAATGTTATTTTTCTCTTTTATTAACTAATTAAAATTTTCAAAGTATGTTTATGAAGTAAAATTTGTGATTTTGTGAATGGTGAAATAAATTGAGAGGAGACAGTGCAATAAATAATTAGATGCATGAGAAATAATAATTTTTCTCTAGTAGTTGGTACCTTGCTAGCATTAAATAAATGCACATGAACGTGGCTGTTTGTTGCTATATATTATAGTACCTTGAATGGTAGACCGATTGTTTCGGTATTAAAGTTGTGTTAGAAAATTGGGTTTGAAATCAGCTTACTCTACGAGTAGACACCGTTGTAATATTTTATTTTGTGCTTTGCGTGGTGGATGGAGAACGTATGGGGTGACACATCAAACTTGCGGTTCCTTTCATTGACATCAAATTCTTATAGCCGCGAGCGAAACTGAAGTACCTTCGAGTCAGTTAGTCTATTATCCTCTCTATCTAACTAGTAGCCAATAGATTCAATCAAATATTCATATTCTCAAGGAATTGTATGTAAAACTTGTAGGCACAGAGAGAGCAACATAAGGAATAAGCTGACAACAGATCGATCGCCTTCGACAACCGGAGCACAAGGCTTTCGATTTGATAGATGAAGTGCATTGATACTCCAAGCTAAAGTAAAAGCATGGACTCATAATTGTAGACACAAAACTCAAGTCATTAGTCAACAAATCTACACCCAAATTTGACGTTATTTCTTTCAGTCACGACCCAGATTAGGTAGAACGAACCAGCCGTCTGTCTACCACCACTTGGAATACTTTATTATTCACAGTCCTCATCGAAAGAATAATGGCATTCTTCGTTTCCTCTTTACCTTTACAAAGCAGACAAGAACACAGGATACATGCAATATCCCCCTCATTTTTCGTTGCGAAGCCCCGAAAGGGTAGTCACCCCATTCAATTTACAAACAGTAAGGGGAAACAGGGGTCCAGTTTTCTCTCAAATTCTTACCACTACCGTCTCGGCTCGTTCAGGGTCTTGCCTTCGAAAAATTCGCCCAGCATTCTCTCCAGGTCCTCAGCTGAGTACTTAATGTACTTCTGCGGGTTCTTCCCGCTCTCAACTAGTGGCCTGCGTAGCCGATTTCGATATGGTTATGCTCAACAATGCAAAGAGGATGTAATAATGTTTTACATGATTCAGTTGGCTGACCACAAGAAACTTGAGTTGCGTACCCGAAACGTTTTACGAAAGATCTGTAGGCAGGTAACAAGAGCTCTGCAACTGCGAGCCTAAGAGATTCTCGCAGCTCGGTGTCGGGTACTGTCCACTGAGATTGTTTCTGGTGGAGATCCTCAAATTGAACATTGAAGATCTTGAACCTGGAAAATGTAGAATCAAAGTTATGAGGGATTGTACAGTAGAGAAAAAAGTTTATACAAGGAAAGACGTCATAAGTCAGTAGACCTCTCTTTAACCAATCCCCTTGAAGCTCCGCTGCCACTTCCTCCCTCGCCGGGTCCTGTGGAACTTCCTCCTGATGAAGTTAGGCCTTGAGCAGAGAGGCATTGGAGAAGCTGAAAAGGTTCGATACTCAGGTGAGACATTCTATTTGGGTCAAATACTTCAAAACTAGCAACTTTGAGAATATAGCATTGCATTCCAAATGCAGAGCAAAGGAACTAATAGACGATTTACACACGCATAATATTTCTTGCTGAAGTTATTATTTGGTTAGCATCTGGTTTCAGTTGATTCAGACAATAGAGAAACACCTTTCCCAAAGCAATCCGTTTGTATTGGTTTGCATGCAGCTGCACAACTCTTCTGTGTCGTTGTACCCAATCATCTCCCAACAGGTCCTTGGCTTCAGATCTGAAAGTCCAAGAACTTTATACTATAATCTTTGAAGCCAATGAACGTGTTAGAAGTTCCAGGAACAGATCGTAACAAACCTGCGGACAGATCTGACCATGTAGTGAATATTGTTCATCAGAAATAAGTGTGTCAAAGCTTGATCTTTATACTGCTTAGATTTTCCATCCAAATTGGTCTGAAGAGCCTGCATTATTCGCATTGTCACAGTAGCTAACTGCGAAGTCGTCTCCCCTCCAGTTTCAAATTCTTGAAACAGTTGGTTCAATGTTGATTGGTAGCTGTATCAGTCAGAAAAGGATTGATTAGTACCCAATCACATGTGAACAGCAAAACCCAGTTGGTAATAGGAATGTTAGTTGTTCCGTGATATGAAAAATGATTAGTTGAACTTACTCAAATAGAAACTTCACATAGTTGATCACGTAACTCGTTAGGGGATGAACAGTTCCATCCAGCACAGCTGTTTTAGTTGCATCCTTTTCAACTGCTTCTTCGAAATCACCAAAAGTTTCTTGAGCTGTCTGGGCAAGCCTCTTGCTCAAACCAATTGTTGATTCCCTAATTTCCACACAAACTTTTCCACTGAAAACTGTTTCAATCTGTGCAGAAAATGCTAGTTCATGAGTATCTTTATAGTAAACCCTTAAAGCTCAAATGCCAACTTTTCTGAGCTGATGCCAAAAATCATACCTCTGAATGAAGTTCTCGCATTATCTCATACATGTCAAGAAGAACAAACAATTTTTCTGGTGATCTCTTGCTTTTCGTTATGGCTTCTCCAAAACTGAGAAGCATTGAGACATTATTGCCTGTGCATTCAGCAAAACATTGATCTCGGAGAGATTCAAATCCATCAAAGATTTGATCACAAAGTCTTCTTTCTCCAGCAAACAAGACCTTGACCTGCTCAAAATACTATAAGCAACCAGCGAGCCCAAATAACAGAAGTGAGAGAATATGGGTTCAGTTATTACAGCAATTCGCATGAAGTGAATCCAATTTCCAATCTTTGCTTCCAAGACCTCCCATTGCATCTTTTGAATATCTTCTTTACTCAGTCTTTCAACTCCCAATTTGCGAAGGCTTTCTTCCAGAACTGATGATCGTGTATCCCTGATGAAAGAGGATAAGAAAAAAGACAGAAGGATCCATACATTCAAATCAAGTGGAATATATGTGATATTTCACAAACATAGATATTTCACGAACATATTTCATAAATATCAGGCTAACAAGTGCACTGTTTAGGAAATACTAACAGATTTACATGTTCAGTCTCTAGTCAAGACGTAACCATATATGACATGAAAATGTAATCAAATCAATCAACGAACCATCAGAGAACTGGTTTACATAAGTCCCTATCTATGTGGCCTTCAGGTGTTGCAGCAAGAGGACTTAGATTTAATGCCATCTTTAGGGGCTTGTTTTCTTTGTTACTGTAATTGAAATACCACAGCTAATCTCAATATACCAAAGAGATCCAATCTAAAATAAATGAGGGCATGCTGGCATTTGACAAACACACTTGAGCACTAGTCTCAAATGTCTTTTAAACTTGTGTAACACTATTCTCCATACAAACGTAATGACCCAACAATGCGTTTAGAAATATATCACAACCAGGCAAGCAAAAATTGGAACAAATACAAGCCAGTTAAAAAACAAAGAACCAAACATGCAATATAATAGACAAAAGATATTGCTCTTAACCTGTAAATCTTTAGCAATTGCTGTTGGTGCCCAGCTTGGACCATATGTATGGAAAGATCATGCAGTAAAGGTACAGTTCTCGGCGGTATCAGAACAAGGGGTTTAAAGCTAGCAGCCTCTGCATTACTATGCTCAGAATGACCATGGGAAGAAGGAACTAAGCCATTAGGATCACCATGGTTTGCAGGGGATCCAGCAGAAGGTCGCATTGATTCGGGAAGGCATTCAAAAAGACGGTCAGGCTCCACAGGTTTGCTGAAATAGCAGAAGTTAAGAGTTGAAAGACAAGAAAAAAATGTTGGACTAACACACAAGGTGATATGTGTATCCTACAAAGTTAAAAGTATGATATGGTTGAAAGATGTGGCATAACTCCAGATGAACATTAGCAAACTAGTAGTAACCACTAACAAATACCTGTAAGACGCTAGTAGCTGCTTAAATTCATCTTCTAGCTTTGATATGGCTTTAGCAAGTAAGCTATTTGCATTATTGAGCACTGCATCGCCAGTCTTAAAACCTTTGTTACTGCTGAAGAAACGTATATGCTTTCTCAGCTGCTCGATAGCTTCCAAATAACTTTCTAAGTCCTCATGTGGTCCCCTAAGTATTTTTGCCTCTGCCTAATGTATTAGAACCATCAGAGAGTGTGAAAAGAATCCACAGAAAGGAAAGGAAGAGTCAGCATTAAAAAAATCATGCATTTAAGCGATGCTGATAAAAGACTCTAAGAATGGATTTGAAACAGTTTCCCATAACCAAATATTCCGAAACTCCATGTTTTCCACCATGTGAAATCACAGAGACATGCACTTAAACATAGATGCAGTAGCTCGTATTTCAATCAATGTGCTAGTATAGTTATGATATGTTAGGCTGAAGAGCCAGAGTTCATTGTCTGTTCCATTGTTTAGCCTAGATTTTAACAGCAAACAGAGATGAGCAAACTATTCAGCAATGAATATGGACTGGAAACAGTCAAGTCATATAAACTACTAGGATCATTCCTAAGATCTCTTTGGTGGAAGCTTCTGACAGGCAAAGATAGAAGTCGTCTTCAGAGATTGACATGACTAGTAAGAAATCTAGAAAAGTTCAAAACTTCAGAATCCCATGACAATGCTGCAAGTAGTAGGTCGTACATAAGAAGAAATTATCAGTAAAACATGACACTGCCTAGTTTCCATGTTTGAACCTGTAACAACTTCCCAATTCAACACAAGAAGCCAACTTGAGGGAAATAAAAATAAATCTGAGAACATGCTTAACTGAATTAATAAAGATTGAACTCCGACAATGCATTAGAACGATTTAAGCAGAACATCATACAGGTATTTCAATTATGGAGGTCATCACACTCTTGTATTAGAAAGTAGCACAAAGAAGTAGAAGTATGAAGTACTAGTAAATATAGTACACGGGAATGCGCACATAACTTGAAGAGGAATGTGGAACCAACCTCTCGAGAAATGTCGAATTCAGCCAATATAACCTCCGCAGCCTTGAGAGTCTTGTCTATATTCTCATGAGCCTTCCGAATAGCATGTGTCCTAATCTATACAACAGTGAATCCAGACCAAAAAAGAAGAAATGCAAACAAAATCAATCAATCAATCCATCTATTTGAAACAGGTACGAGTTCTCAACATTGGAAACTTCAATCAAAGAGCTAGCTGTGTCTAAATTCATGCCATCAGAGGCTATTGACTTGAAGTCTTAGAAAGTAGCTTCAACCCAACGACAAGGACCAAGTCAAGAGTCAAGTGCCAAAGAGTAGATCGAGAACAGGAAAGCTCGGATCCGATGTCTTATTTAGACAAAGAAGATTGAACTCGAAATTGAAGCCAGAAGCAGCAAGCCAAAGAAAAAAAAAGAAAGATGCTTCCAACAAGTTCTAGCTCCTAGCGATCTAGAAAGATGAGGAAGGGTACCTGAGTGGGACGCATGGCAGCCTCGAGGACAGAGAGGCGACTGTCGAAAGAGCCGAGAATAGAGACGACGTTCTCGGAGATTGTCTGGCTCTTGAGGAGAGCTTCCTTCATCTTGGCGGCTCTGTCGCTAAGGGAATCGACGCCCCCAGCCATTGCTGCAACTGCCATGGCTTCCTTTCTGGCGAAATGTTCTTGAAATCGGGTTGATGAAAGGTTCTTTTACTGGCGAAATGGGAGAAGGAAGGACGGTGGACTCGGTGAGCGGGTGCCAGTTCAGCACCAAACCAATTTCTCCATTTTTTTTTCTTTTTTTCCTTTTCTAGTTTTTCTTTTCTTCTTTGAAATTCCAGGTGGCAGTTATTTATTAGTCAATGAATGGAAATATATATTCTTTTTATAATTTCTTTTCTTTAAGTTGTTCTTTTTTTCTCGGCGGTCCGGTATTAACGTTGACTAAATATTCATATTGGTCATTAACTTATTAGGTTGTGAACCGTTAGTTATTAGACCTATCACTTACTTATTAAAATTCAAGAGTAACTATATATTCATCGACGGATCTAAAATAATTTAAAATGCGTTAGATTATATATGAAAAATAAATTTGTATTTCTCAAAATATAAGGATAAATGCAAAAATGCCTAAGTGAATTGATGGGCTATGGATGTGGTTGTTGATTGATAGATCAGCAACATAGCTGAACAGACTAAGCAACGAAATGCCACCCAACAAATGAATCATTCCCAAGAACACAAGTTGAGAGTTTTCACCATATCTCAAATGGTGCTGAGTTTGTCAATTCTAACGGCTTAATCGATTGTAATTTAATCAAGTTTAATGGTTATTAGCCGTATTTGATTGGGTATTTTGAAGTTATGATTATAACTGTTAACCATCAAGAATGGGTAGGGTTAAGTTACGTGTTTCTGTTACGTGTCGTGGATTGCCGAGTGACTACTGATTCGGGCCGTCGCCACAGACGGTGACCCCAATGAACTTCCTGCGAAGCGCTCGGTGTAGCCGTGGCCTGCTTGAGGGACGTGAAATGCGTCGTTGTGTTACGTAAAAGTCAAACAGAGAAATGTGATGCCAAAAGAAGAATTGAGAGAAGGTAGAGGGAAGTAGATGAGAAAACGTAAAGGAAGAAGAAGAAGAAGATGGGAGCAGGGAGACGAGAGAAGAAGAGTAAGAAGTCTTTCCATGCCTCCCTTCTACAGCTACAGACCCCTTATAACTCTCAAGAGTTTCAAACCCACTCCAACTCCAAGTCGGAAATCTACTCGCTAACAACAACAAATATTCTGGCCGAAATAACAAATCAAGTGTCGTGCGTGAGTGAACGTAACAGTTTCATAGTAATCGCATCATTACCAAACTCATAACCGTTACTTACGACTTAAATTTTATTTACCCGCATTACTGAATAGCTAACACCCAATAATATTCAGCGTTCACCCTAATAACCCGCACATAATTAGTTGCCCACTAATATTTCAAACAGTGAAACCCACAAATCAACTTTGAATGCTATTATTAATTTTTTCAAATGTCATTTCAACTTTGAATGAATGTGTATACACTTTTGTTTTCATTTTTTTTTTGCATAACGGAAAATAGCCGTTGGGAACAATTATAACTTATAACCATAATCGGATAGATGGGGTAATGGAACTAAATTTGTCATCGAAATGAAAATGGAGATAATCATGATTAATAACCGCCACAAACACGAATGAATAATATATATACCATAACCATCCCCGAACGATCCGTTGCCAAGCCTCTGGGTCCATCTGGCTTGCCTTTTCACTCATCATTCTATTTATAGCCTGCTACGAATGATGCAACAACACTGGTAAAGGGCTAAACACCATGGTCGAATATGCAAAACCCAAATAACACTACAACAGAAGATTCATATGTCACGAGTAGTCTAGTACATCCCTTCATCCACAGAGTACGTACTACATAATTTACAATACAAAACTGCCTCTGACCTTTCCATACAAATACCCCATGCTATCAAAATCTAACAATGCTTACTGTTTTTCTTCTTCTTCAGTTCTTCTTCTAGGTACTTCTCTATCACCATACTTGATCAAACGGCAAAATATTCTCACACTATCCCGTTGGGCATACTACCAAGTCCATTTCATTCATCCTCACAGACACAAGCTCCTCCAATTGTAAATTAATCAATGCAGCCGCAGAATCGAATAGCAGATTGATTGTATGACAGCAGATTCTATGCATGTCTCTACTGAAATATAAAGGATGCTTGTCAATTCCCATTCAAGTACTTCTAGATTTAGCAAAAGCACAAAGCCACTGACGAATAGTCTAAGTTTGCTCATGAAACAATATGGCAAGACCTTACCGTCATTATATGGCTTAGGAGGTTGACATGGCTTTATAACCTTCCTTCTCAAGAAGTGTCACTATGTTTATATCCCCTGTCTTTATAATTCTCCCATCCTCCTGCAAAATCATATCAGAGGACATATAGGGAGCAAATCTTAGCTAGCATAACAGGTTTTATCAAGTTACCGGACCAAAGGAGTCATGAACATAATGAAAGCTGATATGTTGTAACATTCACTGCAATGGCAAACCGGAATAATAAGATCAAGAGGTATATGAGTTCACACCATGATATGGACGAATGAAGGATGAATGAATTCCAGAAGGCGTCGATAATGTGTAACCATCAAAACAGACTTCTTTGGAGTCAAGAGCCCATTCACTGCTTTTGCAACATCCTGGAGGGCATCGACATCCAGACCAGAATCAATCTCATCTAGAATGGATAAATTTGCATCCAAGACCTGAAAATATGCAGTAGAAATATCACAAGCAAGCACATAAATAACCAACCATACATTCATGTTCAATAAATGAGAGACATCGAGATTAGTACTCAAGACATTCAACACTGACATTTGAATATTCATAACATGATATGGAAGAGAATAGAATGGTATAATATCCATTATTTCTTGAACCTCTCTCAACAACTCGAATTATTGACATAACCATACTTGGACGTACACACAGTGATTGGATTATAGAATTTTCTTCATAATGATTTCAAGTAGATCTACAATGCAGTAAAACATCCATCATGCATGCCTAGTATAGATCAATTCATAGTTCCAACCCACAAGCATTCTACACCGCGTTTATCTGCCAATAACTTGAGGGTGCCTTGCATCAGAACTGCTTTCTAGTGCCAAATGTCAAGTATAGTTACGCTTAACTTTTCTGAACGATGGATATGAAAAATTGACTTATTGGAAGAGGAAGCCTAAGCATCTCATATTTGATCAAAGCAACTCCAGAGTCCAGAACATAATTAATAGTTTATAAGACCATAGAAACCAGATATAGAACATTACTGCGAGCTGCAAAATCTCGTTGCGCTTCTTTTCACCACCACTAAAACCTTCATTCACATTTCTGTTCAGAAAATCTAGTTTCATGTTCACAAGCTCAAGCTTGGGAGTCAGATAGCTGTAGAGCTGCCAAGAGAAAAGCCAGGTCAGTAGTTTGTTTAAGAAAGCTAAAAAGGATAACTCAAGCAAACCAATGGGCAGTGAAGGTTAAATAGGAGGCATGTACAGATATAAAACACACATATTTAGTCAATAATCAGAGTGGTTCGTTCTTTCACATCAATCAAGTTACTTCTGCCTATACGAAGTGTAAGCAAAACAAAATCCATAGTAAAAGAGACCACAACAAGAAAATCCAAACGAGAGCAATACCTGAAGTGGATCAAGCTCTGGGAGACCAAGTTTTCTTCTACGAGCATTGTATGCCATGTGAAGGAAGTCACTATTGCTGACACCAGGGATTTCAACTGGGGATTGAAAGCTCATAAAAAGCCCTGCAAGAGACCTATCCTCCGGTTCCATGTCAAGTAAGTTCTCTCCTTTAAAGATAACGCTACCACCAGTAACTTCATAATGAGGATGCCCAACAAGAACCTAACCATGCGTGATATCGAAAAACGGACATTTTGATCAACAAAACAACACCCATCGAACAAAGGAAAAGCCAACCAATAAGTTGAATAGCAGTAGCTCAACAGGGCAATCAATTTCATAAAGTAATGTGTGATATGAGATACTAACCTTAGAGAATGTGCTTTTCCCTGAACCATTCTTTCCCATTATAGCATGGACCTAATCCCACAGCAAAAAATTAATAGGATGAAAAAGAAGATTCAGATTTAAATTATTGATACAGCGGCAGTAATTGTAATACAAATATGATCAAATCAATATACCTCCCCTTCATTAACAACGAGATTTACGCCCTTGAGAATCTCCTGTCCCGTTTCAGCAATCACGGCCGTCAAATCCTTGACTTGGAGCAACGGCTTCTTCTCCGATGTCCCCGCCGCCGCTGACGCCGTGAGACGCCTGACGGAGAGGCGGCGGCTGCTGAAGCATGGAAGAGGAGGAGGGGTGGAATGAGGGAGAAAGTTGAAATTGGAGGGAATCCGATTTGGCTTGGAAGAGGAAGTGAAGGGATTCGGAGGTAGAAGTGATTGAGAGTGAGAAGAGGAGGCGAAATTAAGACGTTGAGCCATAATTGCAGAGTTTTTCTCTGCCTCAGACTAGAGCTCGTGGATGGGAAGAAGGGATACGAGGAGCTGGAGACTCAGAAGCAATTAAACAGCGTCGTATCCTTAAGGCAGTTCCATTTTCTCCCGGAACACGTATGTGGACTTATTACTATTAGACCATCAACTCTGACCAGGAGTTTTTTTTAAAAATGGAAAGGGAAAATATTGAACTTGGCCCTTGTATTTCACCAAAGTAGCAATTGATCTTTCGTACTATTATATTATCCATTTACCCCTCTAACCGATTGTATCCTTCCGTTACGTTTCTCGTCCGTTACATTAAGAGATTCAACATTATATATAGGACTTCTTTGTCACGTCAATGTTTGTTCTTTTGTTTCAACAAATGGAGGGATGAAAAATTATGGAAAATGTATGCTCCACATATTTTTTCCTCACTTATAGCCTTGGCAATTCGAACGGTTTTACCGTTTAACCAACCATAACCTCATCGAATTTGACAATTATTATTGTGTTGTTCGGGTATTTTATGGTTACGGTGATAACCATTAACCGTTAAAAATAGGTAAGGTTAGATTATGAGTTTTGTAGTAACTGCATCATCACCATAACCATCTCCGACCCGTTATATAATCAGCATTTGCCCGCTAATACATGACTCCATAAGTCCACTACCTAACCCAAATGTACATAAAATTTATCTTAAAAACTAAATATAATCTATTTACTCATCATTCCTCGAAGATGTTTCACACGCCGCTCTTTGACTTCGACGATATCTCTTTGTCTTTTACAAAACTCAACCATTTTCATATGAATTAAAGTTAAATGCATTTTTGTTTTCATTTTGGACTTGTACTTATTATTTTGTATTTTTTTTTATTGGGAAGTGGTTATAACCGTTGGAAGCGGTTATAACCATTAACTGTGTGTGGGTATAGTGATGATTCTAATTTTATCACCGAAATAAAACGGGAATGATTAGGGTTAATAACCGTCATGAAAGCAAATTAATAATGGTTATGCCATAACCATCCCCGAACCTCCCCGTTGCCAAACCTACTCACTCATCCACTTTATTAGTCTATTTCTTTCAAAAAGTTGATTCTTTTTCATCTTGTCCTCCCGCTGTTAGGGTTGGATATTGGGTGGGTGGGTTGGGTTTAAACCCAAAACAAACGCATATGTTATATGGTGGGTGATTGATTGTAAGATTCACACCCGCTCATTTATCGATGACAGGTGGTTGTGGGTGTGTAATGACGGATGATAGATGGATTTGGGTGAGTTAGGTGTATGAAAAAACCTTAAAATAGTTCATTATAATCGAAATTCACATCAAGTAAAATCAGTTCAATCTTACAAAGTAAACTCAAAGAACAATAATTTTCAATAAAAAAGCAAGACTTGGACTATATTTTTGTTGTGATTTGGAAGATATTTTTTAAAGATTACAACAAGAAGAAATTAAAGATAAAGAAAAACTGGAAGCTCGTAACTATGAGTAAAGTGTTCGGATAGGTTTGGTGGATAACCCATCATCCAATCCAACCTACTCATTAACTGATGGATGACTAAATAGTAAATATACAATCTAAACTCATCCACAATACACACCACCCATCCACTTTTTAGCAGATTGAGTTACTATGGGTAAGTTTGATGGTGACCCGAACCAACATCCAACCTTAGCAACCCGTCGCACATACATCCTTCATCTACTTCCTTATTTTAGCCCGTGTATTGGTAAGTGATATGAAATATAATAGACAACTTCAATCAAACGGATCGTTTTTATTTTCAACATTTATTGGTCAACCGTTCTACCCCGGAGAAATTTGGTTAAGAGTGGCGGCTAGTTTCGATGGTGGTATTAGGATTTTAGAGTACGTATTAATCATCATTTATAAAAAAATTAAAATAACAAACAAACAAATACAATTTAAAAATCGATTCAATTTACGAGATCGTCTACAAGACAATTAGTTATATAACAAATAAAATAGGTGGCGACTTCATAAAACCCAACCCAAATGTCACATGCAGCTTGAGAGTGTGCTCCATTTAAAAACTTAATTAAACTAACAAAACATAATTCTTTATAATAAACAAAATCTTATAAATTAAGTCTGAAAGTTGCCTGATCCATAGCGCTTATCTCAATAAATATATATAATTAATCTCACCACTCACTCATTTCAATTCATCCAACCAACCAGCTGGGAATATGACCCATACTAAACCTTCTCCAGATCATGTCCCCAAAGCCTTCCCTTTAGCCTTCGGTGTCGCCGTCGGCTCCCTTTCCCTCCTCGCTATCTTCATCTGCCTTTGCTGCCTCTTCGTCCGCCGTCGACGACACCCTCGTCCAGTCGCCAGAACCTACTCCGACGCCGACACCGACAACGATTCCGACGTCGCCATTGACATGGGCAGTACCGTAAACAATACCGTCGGCGATGAAGACGACCTCAGCCGCTTCCCAAAGCTCATATACAACAGCAACAGTACTAAAATGGAGGGGACCAATTCCACGTCAGCAGTAGCGTCGGTGGGGTCCAGCAGCAGCTGCGCGATCTGCCTGGCCGACTACTCCGACGGTGACGTCCTCCGGTTGCTCCCTGGGTGCGGACATTCATTCCACGTGGCCTGTGTGGATCCCTGGCTTGTGAAGAGGAAATCTATCACTTGCCCCATCTGCCGGCGCCAACATTCGCGGCCGGCTGCCGTGGGTAGTAATAAATAGCCGGCGAAGAGGGAAGATGGTACTGTTTCCGCCGCTGATGAAGTGGATAGGTGACAAGGACGTAGTTTCCATTCCACCCATCCAACTCTGCCGGCCTAATGCGGTGTCCCCCACGCTCTCAGTGCCTTTTTGTTATTTTATGTTTAGGAGGTTTCTACGTAAATGTTATATTTTTTATTATTATTTCAATTTTATCGATGTTTCTGAAAAAATAAATTATTTATTTTCTCACATATGAAGTAAAAGAAAATATATATTAATTAATGTTTTATTTAAATATGTCCATACAATGTATGAATCATGATACTGATATTGTTTTTGGTATCAAAATCACTAATTCCTCTTTGGTGGTTCAACAATGCATGATACTAGCTCCCGTAAATTTCAGGGTTATCAACCTTCAGTCAGAGTATTTGTTATTATTTATATTTTTAATTTATTATTTTTCATACAAAAAATTTAGTCTAGAAATATTGATGGTCACTTAAATTTGAGGTAAATAACATTTCGATAATATTTCGAACAAGAAACTCAAAACAACCTCCCAACCTCTTCCCAACCAAAAATCGGCCGCCCTTGCGGTCAATACCATCAAACTCTTTGTTTCCGGTCTCCCCATGTTTGCCAATCCTCCTCTCCTGACCAGCTCATCCATCTCACATCTACTTCCTCGAATAAATTTGAGGAGCATAAAAATGGTGTCATCCCAAGTCTTACTACTCCGAATCGATTTGAAACACATATACGTAGCATACACATTTAGATCTTCGTCCTTACCAAACTAAAGACATAGCTTTTTTAAATCCAGATCTTCTTCATCGACGACACACAAAACATCCTAAAGATCAAATCGTTTACCAACGAAATGAGGGAAGGTGATTTTGTTGTGTGTGCCCTTTGTATATGAGAGTTTGAGGAGCGAGCTGGCCTCCGGCTATCAAGAGGAGAAACGGCTCTTGACCTCTGACGAATAATGGACGAATGAGAGATATCTGGCCGACAACTTAGATTAGAGTACTGGTCCATGGTTAGAGCCTATGATTGGGGTTAGAACCAAGTGGTTTTTGAATTTTGAATTATGAATTTGGTAAGTGGTGGATTCATTGAGATGACATTTTAAAATCAGTAACATAGATGTCATGTCTAGTTGATGTCAACTTTTTTGGATGAAAAATGTAATCGAGATCCACCAAACATGAATTTGTTACATCAATTTAGAAACTTTAGTCATGAATTCACTAAAAAAAGTTGAATCACCAAAGTCAACGCGGCTATTCAGTCAAGAGATTAATCTATATAATTTTTATTTCACAAATGTTGTTTATTTTATTTTTTCGAATCCAACAAGACTAATTTTGATTTTTTTTTTAACTTTGAGGAAAAATTAAAATCAAATTTTGGTACGACTTTTTTATGCCTTTGTTATGTCTACGTTATGGGTTTGTTATGCATATTTTAGGTTTAGTTTACGAACATTTTATGTCACTATTATGTTCATTTTATGAGTCTGTTAATTATCTATTATGTCACATTTACATGTAATTTATGTCACTATTATGTTTACATTATGATAAAATTACATATATAATCGTTGTATTCACTTTATAGGTAGATTATGTCTATGTTATGTCCACTCATGAGTATTATATTATGTAACTATTATGTCAACTTTATGAGTCAATCAATTACTTTACTGTTATATTTGACTTATGAGTCTATTATGTCCTATTTAGGTATATTATATCACAAAAAAAATACACAAAACCAAACAAGGTCCTAAAAAACATCATAGGAAAAGACACCTCTGTAAAAACATCGTAGAGAAAAATGAAAGAGAAATTTTTTTTGATAATAAATAAAAAAAACCGAACATATATAAATAAGAGATTTAAAATTCAAATTTTTGTACAACACTTTTCCTCCTCTGCCCTTTAAGTAATCTCAATCATTCATTAAATTAATACGAAATTACATTTTGACCATCTAATTAATTTATAAGATGCATCCTATAAACTTGTCTTTTGGTTGTTTAGTCAAATTACACCTAAATGTTACTTATCTCAAATTTGATGACGGGCCATACTTGAAAAAAAAACCCTTTTATTGAAAAACCAATATCACCCTAACCCATTGAATCCTGCTAAATGAAAATTAATATAGGCCGTAAGATTGCATCGACGACCACAATCAACTTCAACGGAGTTTCAACACTGAACAACTTCAGCATCTCAATGTTTTCCGACTAATTTGGTCACCTCTCTTCTTGCCCACACCATTGCTTGCTGGAGTCCATGAACACCATCCCGCAGAGGATCCCACCTCTACGGTTCAGTGAATGGAGCTCCAAATTCTCCTCCCCAACTAGGCCCCACTCCTCGAATCAAATTCCTTCACTCAAAGGAAAAAAACTCCCACCGATTCCACTCATCAGCCACACCACACACGCTTCTCTTCAAGTTTATTTTTTGTTTTAGCTCGGGATGATCATGGACTACGGCGGCGAAACGGCTGCTACCACGGCGGCGGCGTCGTCGCTCAGCAAGACCTGGGCTCAACAGACGGAAGAGAGCTACCAGTTGCAGTTGGCACTTGCTCTCCGGATGTCTTCCTTCGCCGCTTTAGCTAGCGATCCCAATTCCTTAACTTCTTCTCCTTCGTCGGATATTGAACTCCACAAACGCCTCCCACCCATTCCTTCTCCTTCTTCTACGTCTTCTTCTTCTGATTCTGCTCAGCCCCTTTCGCATCGCTTCTGGGTGGGCATCATTATCCAATTTGGCAATTTCTCTTTTTTCAATTCCACATGTTTCCCTGTTTTTGTGCTAGTTTGTACGATCTTAATTTTTAAATCAGATTTATTTCCTTTTCACTGTTACTATTCTTACGTTGACAAGTTGCAAGTAAGAATTAAGACGGCCGGAGAAATTTCATTTTTGTTTCCTTGGTTTATGATCTTTCCGATTGTAGCTCTTCTTATTTCTTTGTTATTTTCTGAAAAGAAATGATTTTTGTGCTCTTGGATTCTGCTTTCCTGTAACCAATTTGCTACTCTTTTAGAGTGTCTATCAATGAGCCGAACTAAATAATTGGCCAGTAATAATGTACATGGAACAACTCATATCTACTCTCCAGAGCTGGAATCTTGAACTTTCTGGTTTGTTTGATTGTTGTCAGGTAAATGGCTGTTTGTCTTATTATGATCGAATACCTGATGGGTTCTATGCAATCTATGGCATGGATGCTTATGTTTGGACGATAAGTACAGACCATAGAGAGCTGGGTTGGATTCCGTCCTTGGATACGTTACAAGCTGTTGATCCTCATGTCGAACCTACTGTGAAAGTTGTCTTGGTTGATAGATTCAAGGATCCTTATCTCAGAGAGCTTTGCGATAGAGTTGCTAGTCTTTCAAGTAGCTGGGCGACGATTGATGCAGTTACTGAGCTTGCCAAAGTTGTCTGCAGTCGCATGGGGTGATTTCTCACTTCCTTATAAGAACCAAATATATTTATCGCATTTATCCTTATATGTTCATGAAGTTTCTTAGTATTTTTGCAGCGGTGAAGCTTTTAGTGAAGATGAGGATTTTTGCAAGTACTGGATGGAGTGCGCTGACGCTTTGAGGAACCGTCTAAGCTCGGTTATACTTCCAATAGGAAGCTTGTCTGTTGGGCTCTGCATCCATCGTGCATTGCTTTTTAAAGTATGCATCCATAGCTTATCTGTTTTCCTGTGTAGAAAGACTATAACAATCAGGTTTTTGAAAGACAAAGCTTTGATAGTTTTGACGTTACAGGTGTTGGCAGATTCAATCAACTTACCATGTAGAATTGCTAAAGGTTGCAAATATTGTACACGGGACGTGGCTTCTTGTTGCCTTGTTCAAGTTGGTAACGAGAGGTAGGAAGTGGAATCGTGTAACATGTTAGTAAATAACTTCCGAGTTTACAATATGTCAAGGCCGCCGAATTATGTTCGTTTGAGAACCTGTCTGAAAATGGACGACTGAATTGATCTGCATGTTTTTACAGGGAATACTTGGTTGATTTGTTCAGGAAGCCAGGGAATTTAAGCCATCCTGATTCCTCGCTCAATTGTACATCCTCAATCTCTGCTTCTTCTCCGCTGTCTTACCCGAGGTTCAGTCATGTTCAAACAGCTCAAGATGTCAAGACGATGGCAAAACTTTATTTCTTTGATGGTCAAGCACTAAAGTTCACCTTTGACAATAATACTAACCCAGGTGATTTCCTTGTTTTCTTGAAAAGGCAAATAACGCAATTTATGCCATGAACCATCTCTCAACCACTTATAAAAGCTTGGCATCATGCTACAATGCTGCTGGTGTTTGAATATGACACTAGTAGCTATGCCAACTATACATCCGATGCAGTAATATTTCACTGACTAGTAATTGTGAATAACAGGTTCTGTGATCAATGAATGTAGTTTAGGACAAGGTAAAGACAACAAAAACCTTGTACATGCCGCGAGTAATAATCATGAAGCATTTCCGCCCATTGTTCACAGAGATCCACCTGTCATCAAGTCCTCCTATGTAAAAAACTCAGCAAATTTAGACAAACGGCCCGTTCAATCAAGCCACAAATTAAGGACTGGCCATCAGGATACAAATCCAATTTCTGTCATCTCCGATAATAGGCCTGACACATCTGATCATATATGGTACGTGGAAAGAAAACCAAAGAATAGTTTGAGCAATGACCTTCATCTTGAAGATGAAGATTTGAACATTCAATGGAAAGAACTTCATGTGAAGGAGAAGATCGGTGAAGGTAACTTTGATGGATATCCTTTCTAATTCAAAATATCCTTAACGTCATCGACCCTGTTTTTATCTTGTATTTCCTGTTTAAGAGAACATAAGTTACTGGTTGAATCTTGTTAGGTTCATTTGGAACTGTCCATCGTGCTGAATGGCGTGGTTCTGTAAGTAGTTCTCTTTCTCCTTGTCGATAAAATTCTCCTTCTTTTTCTCCCATGATGGGATGATAGTCATGCGTATAATAGCAGAAGAGAAGATGACTGTAAAATTTTGTCGGAAATGATATTTGGAGGAGAAGGTTTTCTGTTTTCCACTTATTAGTTGATCAGCTTTCACCAGTGGCTAAATGGTATTGTGTTGTGCTGTTGATTTCCAAGTCTCTAATGTTTAACCTGCTAACATCAGGAGGTTGCTGTCAAAATTCTGTCGCAACAAGATTTCCATCCACAGCACCTCAAAGAGTTTCTGTCTGAGGTATCCAAAAACCTATCATTCTCGAGTGAATCGACGAGAAATGATCACCGTTCTGATTTCTGTTCTGCTTTACATATTTGGTTGGTTAGGTTGCAATCATGAAACGACTGCGGCATCCAAACATTGTTCTTTTCATGGGTGCTGTTACCCAACCGCCTCACTTATCAATTGTTACCGAATTCTTATCAAGGTATGGAGCACTTCACTTGGACTTGCAGATTTCACAAAATTCCCAGTTTCTACCTTTTTGTATCTGAGCACATTGGTAGAGCTCAAGTAATGAAACATATACTGAAGTTACTGAAGTTTCTGCTCTGCTCCTGTAGAGGAAGTTTGCATAAACTGCTGCACAAGCCAGATGCGAGATTAATGCTTGATGAAAGGCGGCGTTTGAGCATGGCTTATGATGTGGTATGTTCCCATCTCATTTGTATAGCGGTTGGAATAAGTATATATTTATTAGGAAGTTGAGAACTGGGCACTAATAATATGAAGTTGGAGATTTCTGAATTTTCTACTTCATCTATTTACCCCGGTCAGGAGTCATTAATTGTTGTATAATAGCCAGCAAAGTTGGTAGCCAGAAATATAAACGTTGTGAAGCAGGAAAGTTCTGATTTCAAACACGTTCTGCTTTTATGTTTGTCACAGGCGATAGGTATGAATTATCTTCATCAGCTGAGACCACCCATTGTCCATCGAGATTTGAAATCTCCAAATCTGTTAGTGGACAGTACATACACTGTAAAGGTTATGCACCAAACCACCTTTTTAGATTGGTCATTTGATGCATCTTGGATTCCTATATCTGAGGGTTTAGTTTTTTCATAGTACTACGGACTGAACTGAACATTTGAAGTTGAAAATCATGAAAGAACCATGATCCTGTTCAAACCAATACGACTGTAATGGTTTTACGGACACGGTTGTTTTTCTCCCTGTGGTTGTCAGTAGTATTTGTTGTGGTATTGGAACTAACATTTGGACTTTTTGAATAAAAAACACTTGCTCATACAGGTTTGCGACTTTGGTTTATCACGTCCTAAAGCGAATACATATCTTTCCTCTAAGACGGCTGCAGGAACAGTGAGTTCTCCTACCGAACCGTAGATAACTAATTACTTTTGTTTGCTGATACTAAAGTGATGTTATTATTGGAGTATTTCTCATGGTAGAATGTCTGTCTGGTTTCCCTATCTTTCTCCACGTTTTTAGCCTGAATGGATGGCACCCGAAGTTCTTCGTAACGAGTCATCAAACGAGAAATCAGATGTTTACAGCTTTGGAGTGATCTTATGGGAACTGGCAACTCTTCAGCAACCATGGTGGAATCTAAAACAGGCCCAGGTAGTATAAATGAATTCTGCTGCTGATGAATATTTGATATCATGGCTGTTTGTTGAGGGGGTGAACTGAAATACAGGTAGCTGGAATTGAATATTTAATGTCACTAGTTTTTCTTAATCATCAATGAAAGAAGACTAATGTCACTAGTTTTTCTTAATCATCAATGAAAGAAGACTGTAACTTGAATCTTCTGGGGGACCGGTTCGTCAAATAATTTTGATCATTGTTTGGTGTGATTTAAGGTGGTTGAAGCTGTTGGGTTCAAGGGTCAAAAGCTCGAGACTCCAGGCTATGTGAACCCTGCGGTGGCTACCTTAATCGAAGCCTGCTTAACCAAGTAAGTGATTAGTGGATCTTTCCATATCATTTAACCACGGAAATCGAATCATCTACACTACAGTAATACTAAGTAAAGTTTGATTGTCACTGCAGTGACCCTTCGGAACGTCCGGCATTCTCCTACATAGTAGAAACTCTAAAGCTGATCAAAAACTCAGTGTCTCGACCGGCTCGGGTGAATTCCGTGTGTAGCTGAAACAGAGAAGAACATGAATTGAAGGCGGATTCCTGCTCTTCTTCAACAAATTTTGTGATCAGTGTGGAGAATGGTACAACACTTGTAAATTCTCACCAAGGCCAGCTAATTGTATAGATTAGATACAGTAGAAAGAAAGGCAATGTATGGTATGGTTAGTTCGTCAGAGGGAGTTGATTCACATTTTTTCTGGTTTTGTTTCTTAGGGGTGAAAGCAAGTCAAATGTGTGTGTGACACAACTGTGACATAATTCAATACCCTCGTACTTATATGCAAATTTTCCTCCATTTTGTGTGTGTAGAAACTCGGGCAGCATCCTAAATAATCGAGGCAAAACCATCTTAATCATGTCAGCCTGAATACAATCGATAATATTCATAGCAAAAGAGGAGATGGTGTGAAGACCAAATAGAAGAGAATGCTCGAGATGTGTTAAGAGATTTGCAGCTCGGTCGCCTTCCCTATAAGTCGCGTTTAAGCAAATCCTTAATCTGAGCGATGCAACTCAGAGTGTCTTTCATCTTCTTCCAATGGGTTGAGAGAGTAAGAGATGACGCAAGAAGAATCCAATTGTAGATTAATGCATCTACACCCCAAATCCCATGCTGTTTGGAGGCCATTAAGGGCTCCCCTAAGTTCCGCTCGCGTAATAGAGCAAAAAACCCAAATTAACTGCAAAAGCTGTAATCGGCCGACTATCACCATCTCTAATGATTCCCCCGGCAGCTGCTTTTGAGTTCGGATTAATAACCGAGCCATCAGTATTAATCATGGTTGTCGAGGTGAGATCCGGTTCCCAGCCAATGAGACTTTTACGTCGACGTTGGTTTACTTTCAATACCCTGTACTTATATGTAGTGAAAAAATCGTACTTTCTTTCCATTGATGTTCATCTCCACGTAACAGAGTGAAAAAGATAGCCAGAAAGAAGCACAACAAATGTACAGAGAAGAGTAAGTAAGGCGAGGAGCTAGAGAAGAGTGATGAGGATGAAAATGAGGAGAGCAGCGATGAAGGAGTATTTGAGAGCAGCAATCAGAATGGCGAGGGAGATTGTGAAGAGCTGCCAGAGGAGCTGAACGCTGGCCCAGGTGAGCAATCCGGCCAATCCGACGGCGATTAAGTTGTCGGGATCTGGGTTCAGGAACAGGCTCCCCCAATTGATGTTGGGAAGGAAAGGGGTTTCACCTCCAACGGAGCTGCTGCTTCCTCCTTGCTCATTTCCGTTAAAGTTGGGGTCTTTGTCCGACCGAGCCTGATTGATGTCGCCGCCGTTGGAGGCGGAGGTGATTATACGGAGCGGTCGGAAGTGGGACTTGGGGAGGGCAGTTGGGAGAGGAGCAAAAGAGGAGGAGGAGGAGAAGTGGTTGGGAATTGAACAGATGATCGGAGGTTGGGAGATGGAGAAGTAGCGCATCATTGCTCTTCTCCTTCGTCAGTTCGATCGAACCAAAAAATAAAAAGAGAGTTGGGGATCGGGGAAGACGATGTTGATAATAATTTGGAGAAGATAAAAAATTAAAATTACTAATGTCGACCACAGTGGGAGTCGAACCCACGACCTTCTGATCCGAAGTCAGACGCGCTAATCCACTGCGCTATGCGGTCTTATCGTTGCTTCAATAAAAGGTCAAATCATAGAATAATGCTATTCCATCTCAGCCATGAGCCATCTAATATGAACCTAGCACGATAATTTTCGCACATGAAACAGTAATTCTAATTTCAATTTTGTTATAATAAAACTGATATTTTTATCCTGATTAAGAGTAGTTTGTCTAAATCGTTCGGGCTCACTAATTTTTATCGAAATCACTTTCCAACCATGTTTCAATATGTTAGAATTCGATTCGTAACAATATAACTTAGGAAACTCCATGTATTTAATTTCGAAAACTTATACCCAAGTTACCCACCGTTTATAATTAATTGGATTGTAGTAAAAGTGAAGAGATAAACCCACGAATCCATTAAAGGGTGGGAGTCAGGGTCAGCGACAAATACCCGACAGTAAGGAAGTATCCTAACCGTCGAATTATGCATATTAATTTGATGTATTCTAAGTTTTTTTTATTTTTTGTTGTCGATAGATAACGAGAGTTATGAAAACTCGAATACATCAAATAAAAGATAGTACAATATCACAAAAATAAGTAGAGAAAAATTTTTATACCTACATTAGAAAAGTTAGTATATTTAAACAAGAAAAGGAAAATCTAATACGTACATTAAAAAAGTTAGTATACTAAAAGAAGTGTTTGAGTACAACATTATAAAAACAAATAAGTATAAAAAAACCTAATACGTACATTGAAAAGCTAGTACACAAAAATAAAAAGAGAAAAATCTTATACGTACACTAAAAACTCTATTACAATGAAACAAATACATAAAATAAATTTCAATATAACAATACAAAAAGTATAAAAAATCTTCCACTGCTTAGAGTTTAATTTCCCAACAACAGCTTTACAAAGTACAGTTTTATTGAATGATAAAATTGCTCCCGTTTGAATGAATCACCGTTGGATTAAAAATCAACAATGAATGGTCATGATTTATTTGCCCCTCATAAATAATTTTTTCTGTATGGAAATCCGGACTCGATGGGTGGCCTAGCTATTGTTAAATTTGGTACTCAAATTCATTAATACTACTAAATTAGTTACATTAATTACCGAACTAAGTTATGTTCATAAGATACAAAACCGCCGCAACATCATTATCCTCTTTGCCTTGGTTTGGCAGCTTAGTACAAATAAATAACTGAAAAATTAAAAAAAGCATTGAATTCGCAGTACTGTCCCACGACGGCTGCCGGTGCCACTGCCAACCAAATCGTAGCTAACATAGCCGTATATGATCTGCAACGTCCAATTCAAGAATGTTAGCCCACCTTCTGTTTACATATTCGTAAAAATATGATAAAGAAATTGCCATTTGCAGAGATCCACAGTCTCCCCTACCAAATATAATCTCTCCTCTGTTTTCCCTTCCCCTCCACTACTTCAGTTTCCCACCACCAACTTCAAGCTCTACCCATTTCTTAAAGCCCCCCAAGTTTCTCCATTCCACTATTCCTCCTCCAATCCTCGGCCAACCATGCCGTCTCCGCTATACTACTACTATCATATCTTCTTCTTCCCAATTCTCCTCGCCGTCGCCGCCGCCGTCCTCCTCTTTCTCCTCCACTCCTCCAAATTTTCCAACCGGCGCCGCATCAATCTGCCCCCTGGCCCACCAGGCTGGCCCATCGTCGGAAACCTCTTCCAAGTGGCCCGCTCCGGGAAGCCGTTCTTTAAGTACGTGAACGAAGACCTCAGGCCTAAGTACGGACCCATCTTCACCCTCAATATGGGTACCCGCACCTTAATCGTCGTCAGCGACGCTACTTTGGCCCACGAGGCCCTCATCCAGAAGGGCGCCCTTTTCGCCACCCGACCTGCCGAAAACCCCACCCGATCCGTTTTCAGCTGCAGCAAGTTCACCGTCAACGCCTCCCTCTACGGCCCTGTCTGGCGCTCCCTCCGCCGCAACATGGTCCAGAACATGCTCGGCTCGGCTCGTATCAAGGAGTTCCAGCATCTCCGGCAGTCGGTAATGGATAACCTAGTGGACCGGATCCGGGTCGAGGCGACGGAAAACAGGGGAGCCGTTTGGGTCCTCCGGAACGTCCGGTTCGCTGTGTTTGAGATTTTACTAGCGATGTGTTTCGGGTTGGAGATGGACGAATCCACCGTGGAGAGGATCGATCGGGTCATGAAATCGGTTTTGTTAGTACTCGACCCGAGAATCGACGATTTCTTGCCCGTTTTGAGCCCTTTTTTCCGGAAACAGAAGAGTCGGGTTGCGGAGGTTAGGAAAGAGCAGGTGGATACCATCGTGCCATTTATCGAACGACGCCGTCAAATGTTGATCAACGGGATGGAAATCGGATCGGACGACAACACCAAAACGCTGTCGTTTTCCTACCTGGACACTCTGTTCGACCTCCGGGTCGAGGGGCGTAACTCCGGGCCTTCCGACCCGGAACTAGTGTCCCTGGTGTCGGAATTCCTCAATGGAGGGACGGACACCACCGCGACGGCGGTGGATTGGGGGATGGCGCAGCTGATATCGAATTCCCAAGTACAGGACAAGCTTTACAGGGAGGTTACAGCCGTCGTTGGGACCGGGAATAAAGTGGAAGAGAAGGACTTGGAGAGAATGCCGTACTTGCAAGCTGTGGTGAAAGAGCTGCTCCGGAAGCATCCGCCAACGTATTTCGCGCTGACGCATGCGGTGACGGAGGCGACGACGTTGGGAGGGTACGACATTCCGACTGATGCCAGCGTGGAGGTTTACTTACCCGGAATTGGGGAGGACCCGAAGATATGGGTTGAACCGGAGCGGTTCGATCCGGATAGGTTTGCAACGGGTAAGGAGGAGGCGGATATCACCGGAGTAAGCGGAGTAAAAATGATGCCGTTTGGGGTGGGAAGGAGGATTTGTCCCGGTTTGGGTCTGGCCACGCTTCATCTCCAGCTCATGATTGCTAGGATGGTTCAGGAGTTCGAGTGGAGCGCGTTTCCGGCGGGAGCGCGTGAAGTTGATTATGCGGAGAAGTTTGAATTTACGGTGGTAATGAAGAATACTTTGAGGGCCGTAATCAAGCCAAGGGTTTAAACTTAATTAATCCAGCCAAGGGTTTTAACCTTTGAATTATCAAACGGCTAATCTATGTATACGTTTAAAATAATGGAAGGGGGATACATAATAACGGCCATTTATTACAAATAATAATTAGTTACTTTGTTTATCAAAACGGCCATTTAATGATATTTTACTTTGCTCATGTAACCGAGATTTTTGAGAATTATTCATTCTGCATACTGCATAAAGTAAAAATAAATTATATTAATAAAATCGAAAAATTGGTTAATAAATATTATCAAATAAATTATTTAATATACATGCAAACAACCATAAATTGATTTGAAAATTCTGATCATATTAGCCCAACCCCACCATCCTCTCGTCCTCCTATTCCTAACCATCCCATGTTTTATCCACTCGACATAGTTCACGCATGTTGTTTGTCGAGGAGCTCATGCAATGCCGACCTTCCAAATAGAAAAGAGCCGACAAACAAAACATGCCTTAATTGGTTAATTAACCCCATTTGTTATATTTGTTGCAGATCCGCGGCGGCGGATGTAATAGAGGAGTCTCTTTTAAGCTACGATGATTCAGTTTATTTTTAAATTTGCAGTTCCAAAATGACATATACGACTTAGTATATTTTAAATTTTATACAATTCAACCTAACTAATACACTAATATCTTTCTATTATATTTTCTATGCTGATTTTACACTTCATATTAACTTATCCAAACTCTGTTTAGCAAGCAATTTTTCTCTGGAAAATTGGACAGTATTAATTGGATCATGTCTTAGCAGAACTGGTAGGTAAATGAGTAGTGTTTATCTTCGAGCAGTGGGAAGGATTACGAGTCAGTGCTACACAGGCCTGTAATGGCTTACTGGGCCGTCCAATTTGGACCAAATTGTTTTTCCAAAATTTGGGCCAGGCCCCAACAACATTCCGACAAAAGTGTCCAAGAGACAAGGCAGGCATCAGAGAATTCAAAGTAAATGTTTAAGACTAATATGAAGTGTTTTCTCAATGATGATACAAGTAAATGCTTTCATAGTAAGTGGGAGGTTTTGGAGCTCAAATCTCAATGAAAGCATTTATTTTCTTTATTTTTTGCCCGTTTGTTGCTCTAATGATAGAGTTGTATGTCTGGTAATCCGGAAGTTTCAGATTTGAATCTAGCAGAAACTACAAAATGAACACTAATATCTATCCTATATCGACCAAAATGACCAAAAGTCTCGATCTATTCCGACAAAAAATGAAAGAAAGACCATATTGAATAAAAAAACTTGTTATTCTGCCTTGTAGAGTACACAACCAATATGCTAAATTCGCAAATTCAAGTGTTCAAACTTGCAAAGAAGAGACTGCATCAGCCTGCTGTTGTGGCCAAACTTCCTCAACTAGCTTGTTCATGCTGACTCGCATCATATTGATATTAATTACACTGTTGTGACATGAAGCACCATCTTAATTCAATTTCCTTGTTGTTTGTAGCTTCCAAATGACTGAATAGCAATCAAAAGCCAAAGAATATCACAGCCTTATCATATATTTACAGTATGCTACAAATAGTGAGAAACCCATATATGATTCCCCACAAAAAGAGACAAAATGTTCTGTACTTCTGGAAACTGCAAGCAACTCAACTCTGCTGTGGTAGAATTGTGTCTAAGGATTTGATGGACTCTCCATCTGCTTGTTTCCTCCTACCTCTTTGGATCTGCAGTTTCCCTCCAGCACTAACGGTGATTTCGGTTCTTCGCTGCAGTCAGATACCCGGTGGCTCCCATCGTTGTTGTTGGGTTCTGCAACATTGCTGCGTCTAGGTGGAAACACATGTCCAGCATATAAACAGTTGTAAGAATGGACATCGAGCTCCGCAACACCTTCCTGTGAGCGGATGGCTGAGCTGAACACCGGCTGCATTGCTCGTTTTCTATCTGGGAACTCGTGCAGCGATATTCGGCAGATAGGGCAAGTAGAGTGTTGCTGCAACCACAGGTCGATGCAGGTCACGTGGAAGGAGTGTCCACAGTATGGAAGGATACGCAACATGTCTCCTTGGTGGTATTCAGCTAGACATACCGTGCATCTGGCAACATTACCAACACAACATTGGAGCATATCACAAATAACTCGTTACATCTAGTTACATAACTCACAAATGACACGAGAGCACATTCAAAGATGTGATTCTATTTATGTATCAACAACTGTAACAATATCCAATCGTTTGTGTCGCAGTTATCTAAGAAATTGAATGGACAATCTCTGGATTAGAAGTACCCATCAGCCTGTTAGAGTGAACCAAAATTCTCAAATACTAGCAACCACACAAAACTGGCATTATCACTTTAATAGATGCTAAGTCATACAAGCATCCTGTCCAGTCTAATAAAGCAAAGGAAAACTGAAAGATAGAAAGATAATTATGTAGATACTGAAAACGAAAGGACAGTAGGTTCAGAGTAGATATCAGCAAAAATGGGAGTGGTGCACCACAAATTGATGGTGGGCTGAAAAGGGAAATCTGACAAAGAAACCACAAAGTATTCTCTTTTTTTGAAATAATGCTCAGTTGACATAAGCCATGATTTCAGGTTAAAGTACTCACAGAATTTCTCTAGACTTCTATAGTCAACTCAAGTCATGAGTTAGGCCTCCAGTTGATTTTGATTACTAGGTTAGACTACCAAGTTGGAGCAGCAGCAACCAGAGATATATCATCTCCAGTTCCTCCAAAGGTGGGGATTAAAAAAGGTTGGAACTTAGATTCTATTAATAAATAGCCAAACCTTAACCACATTCAGTGCCTTATTTCCACTTGAATATTGGTATACTAAGCTCATGTCTGCATTATAATAAGCACAGCCCTAAAAAGGGTGCAACACATCACCCACTGATTTTTCCCTTTTAATGTAAACAAATGCTCATCTAAACCCCACACACCCTATGAGTGAGCCACTTCCCCTTGCTCCTCCAACAAAAGAAAGACTATGGAAATGGGACGGTTGTCAGTACACTATGGAAGAAAAGGAAAAGCCAATTATCAAGTGGACGACCACCCGCATAATGTTTACAGAGCTTTTCCATCTGTATCTCAACACAATCTCAAAATATCTCAAAGAACAGAACTCACTAAAGTTGGAACTGTGAAGTGTAAAGGGAGGGAGAAACGTACTGTGCATCTTCGGTGGCTGAGAAGAGTTGGTTGTTGTACTCTTTGGTGGGGAAGTTAGCCACAACTATTGAATCAAGGCCATGGTAGCCTCTCTCCATCTACAAAAACACAGATCAGAAATAACCCCATTGAACATCTAAAGCACAATTGGGCATACAATCAATTCCAAGTTGAAAACTAAACACAGTATGATGGAAAAATAGTGGGAATTGAACATTAGAATCAGAAAAGAACACACATAGCTTACAATGCCAAGATCGGATCTGGAAGCAACGGGGAAAGAGCGGCGAGCTGCATTCAAGTGAATCCGAGCGCAGACAAGGCGAGTGCAAACAAAAACTATGAACATAGTGCTCACAGCGAATCCTATCAATGTCATCACCAAATTTATCCCTGTGGTGATCATCTTTTCTTCTTCTTCACCCAGGGGAATTAAATATCAAGTAACAATGTAAAGAAATGATCTTTGCCGGAACCGAAAAGAAGAAAAAAAAGGAAAAAGGGAAGGAAATTGGTCAGTGGCCGAATTCAGTCTCTGGAAGAGTCCAGCAACCCGGACCCAGTTCCGCAATTGGAAGAAGAAGAAGAAGAAGTGAGAGAGATGAAGAAAGTTAAACAGTGAGAATTAGTTCCAACGAACAAACCATGATTCACCATATTATCCGTATAGAGAAGGGATAGGATCAACTGAAACGGAGGTCAGACATTTTCCTTTTGAAGAGAAGCTGCTTTGTTGGGGATGAGGTCTGTGGGATTTGGTTGACACCCAGGGGAAGAAGACTTGTTCATCTTTATACTGTTGTTGCAACTGTTGAGCCACTGTTCTTTTTTATTTGGAAGAATCAAGAGGGAGGGAGAGAGAGATGCATTGGGTTTGTTGTGAATTGGATTCGATTAGGGGCTTGATTGGCTATTTGTGGAGTTCTTTTTTCTTCTTTTTTTCTGCAAGTAAAGTTATCTTCTCTCGTTGGTAACCCTCTTCCCAGGTGTCGTTTTACCTCTATTTCGCCATTTTTGCAATTTGGTTCTCAATAAATTTAGGTGGGATAGCTCATTTGAGTGCGGTGTGATCGATATCTTAAAGGTTTTGGATTCGAATTGCGTCATATTTTATAATGGATGCTTATATATTTTTTTAGTGAATTTATTGATTTTTATGATTTTCGGATTCTTTTGTACGGGTTCATCTCCGTCAATTTAACTTATTACTGTTATTAGTTTTCTTCATGCCTTTGCAGGTAATGAGACAAACATATCAAAACCTTCTTAACCTTTATATTTTAGAGCTCTTGGATGTTTGTGTTTGGTGGTTTCAGGTTCCGGTTGTTCAACGATATAAAGCTACCCACTTAATTTTGAGACGAAGCCTGAGGCGATTCTTAAATTAAACATGAAAATAAAATCATTAATGTATCAATCTCTTATCCCCTCAATTTGTCCTGATTTTAATTAATTTTGCTTCTCAAATGAAAGATTAGACAACGACTATTGAGATGTTACGATTCGCACATAAATTTTTTATTATGATCCCAAAATTGTGTGGTTTTCACTTTTTTGTATGGGCTTAAAAAATAAATTTTGCATGGAAGATAAAGGCGAATTTAGGATGGAATTTGTTTTTCTTTTATTCGTAAAAAAAGAATTAGGATGGAATTTTCTTTTCTTTTTATTCATAACAAAAAGAATTAGGATGGAATTATGGTTGTGGATTCGATATAAGGGTCCTTGGATTCCTAAAGTTTTTGGTATTTTAAAATTGAGTTAAATATTTAAATGATTTAATGTCGGTATTTTAATGAACAATTTATTTTTATTTCTTAAGATACTTTGTCACATTACCATCATCATAGTCCGGTCATGATTTCGCGAGATTCTACCATTTCAAGTTAATGTTCGGTAGTTTCATGTGACTTTATAATCATAGTTCTTCCGATGAGTCTCCGACGATTTATAATCAATTACTGATTCACCTTCGTCACTAGAGAGTTACCATTGAGTCAATAATTGGTTATTTTCTACTCATAATTGGCCATGCACAATTGGTCATTAATCCAAAACCTAGTTATTTCGTGAAAAAAACTCGGAAAACCCCGAAAATCCGCCTTATTCCTCATTTTTCTTCTTCTTTCAACTTCTCTATCTATTCTCTAGCGGCTTCAAACCAAAATCATAATTGACAATACTTGCGACACTACTTGAATTGAGCTTGTCGGACATCGAAATGGGAAATGAAAATCAACATCCATGTATCGGACATCCACCATTGTTGTCGCCAGACTTCTGTCACCGTTGTTGAAAATCCATAGTAGTCGGACTTTTGCCTCTTATGTCTGGACTCCCACAGTGTTGCCAAACCTTGGGATCACTAACGCCGTCGCTCGACTTCCATTTCCGATGCCTCTATACTTCAGTCACCATCACCGGACTTTTGTCGTCCATTGCGAAACTGTTGCCGCTGCCAAAAGGCTTCCACCTAAACATCCAAGCTCATTTTACAAGTCGATTTCGAGAATCCTTGCAATTTCCAGAATCATTACCTGTTCTACACTCCGTTTTAAGATACAACAATACAAGCCCGCCACAGCTCCTCCGCCAAATACATCTACTTATCGCCTCTACAACAACACAGACAATCCATTCACATACACTGTGCTCACTACAGGCATAGCAAGAATTTCATCATCTATCTATACATGTCTGATCTATAGGGACTGGAGAATGAGAAACGGTCTGCGGGAGGAATCCCGTCTGTTATTCCACCTGAAGAAAATGCCGAGAATCCTTCTGAAGGAGACGTCTGACTCAACATAACATCACCATACGCAGGACTGGCCGGAGATGTGAGAATTCGATCTGTTATTCTACCGGGAGGAAACGTTGAGAAGCCTTCTGAAGAAGAAGGCATCCGGAACATCAGATCCCCATAAGCAGGACTGGCTGGAAATGTGGGATATGGGGATCCATTCGAAGATAAACCTACGTCTAATGAAGGATCAATGTAATGCCCGCGAGTAGGCCATCTAGAACCACCCTCAGGATTTTGTTTCCCTGGAAGCAATTGGTTGTTGTCTATCGAGAAGCTTGTCACGGGATCTGAGTACTGCCTCATGGCAACAAGTTGATTGCTTCCAGATGCTGCTGGATGTGTCTGGCTAGGATGATGATGGTTCCCCAAACTTGTTCTTGCATCACTAAAACTGATGCCATTGCTCCTACTATTACCCAAGAGTTCATTTCCCAAACTAGTTCTCTCGCTTAGAGGATGAAAGTTTGCTTCACCGTTAACTCGGGATGGGAGATCAGTTGGCAGTCTGAAAAGTCCTGGACATCCTACTGATAATTCTGGTTTATCGCCAGATGCTATTGGCAGAAGAGATGGAATCTTGCTGTTCATCTGCTGTTGAAACTTTGCTTCACTGTTAACTCGAGCTGGCAAATCAGTTGGTGGTCTGAATAGTCCTGGACATTCAACTGGTATGTCTGGCTTATCTCCAGGACCGGCTATCCGGAAAGAAGGATCATAAGAAGTTCCAACCGGGCTGCTGGCAACAGATGGAATTTTGCTGTTGATCTGCTGTTGGAGTGTTTCCTTTGCTAGCTTAAGAGCCTCAAGAATTCCCAATTCCTTTGGTGCTTGGTGCGGAACCAATGCGTAGACTTCACTTTGGCTTCCTGAAGGTTTCTCTTTGTTGACATCACCGGCTGTTCCGGATAGCAAATTAGGAGTCGATTGGCACTCAGGAGAACAATTTGAACTATGTGGCTGCACCTGCTGATCGGAGGGAAAACTGTGCCCGGGGGACCCAGAAACAGGTGGTGTGCTAATTCCCTGCTTCACAATAACAGCAAGATGACGATTACCGTTGGATTTGACTTTCGGTAATTCTTCAACTTCAGACCCGACAGTATGGGATGACTGTTCCTTGGTCTCATATGGAGCTTCCTCAGTAACGTCAGAGCGGTTCCCAGGATCACAAGAATCCTACAATATACATAATAATTAGAGAGGTTTCGATTCCAGAACTTAGCATATCAAGATTCCAAAGGATGATAAGAAAATCAGGTAGTAGCAGTAAGTAGACACAAGATATAACGTCAATATAAATAGGGTGGGGAGATTGCAGATGAGATGATCAACAAATTATCTAAACGTCAGAAAATTGCAGCTTAAACCATTTCAAGAGATAAGAACATTCATTCAAACAAAATTTTACAGATAAATTGTACACCCAATTTTAACACAGGGAACGTTGTTTTGTATCTGTAATGAGGTTTGACTAGGCATACCGGTGTACTGCTGGCATTTTCTCTGAACTTCTCTTCCCATTCTCTTTGAGCCTTTTCCATCTCATCATATCTTTCTATGAGTTCTGCTTGCTGTTCAAGGGCCTTTTCCATGTCTCTATCTCTGTGATACAAATGATGCTCTAGGTCATTATTAGCTTTTTGTTTAATCTTCAAGACTAAAAGAGAATACTCCACAATCCACTGGAATCGATTCATACTCGTAAACCACATAATAAGGACATGTCTAGAAGATGCATAATAACATTTCTACAGAACAGAGCCAAGCTGTAAGGATAACTTTGACAGCGATAACTACCAACTTAATTGTCTTTTTAAGTTTTATACATGGAAAAAAGTTTTCTATCTGGTCTTACTATAGCAACTATCAACTTAGCTTCACTTTGTTTTGCTGAGTGCTTTATGAAGTATAGTCCCCTACCAGTATGGCTACATATATATAGTTTACTAACAGCGAATAGAGTAGTCAGAATTAAACTGAGATTGTTTACTGCAGAAGATGTGTTTTTAAAATAGAACAGATAGACAATTGCCATGAAAATTAACGAATCAAGATAACAGACCTGGCTTCTCTACGTCTTATCTGACGGCATGATTTTCCTGCAAGGTTTTTTGTTGAAGAACTAGACGATGTACTACTTCTTCTTGGAGCTGGATCTTTGCATCTTTTGATAGATCTTGTGCCATCTTTGCTACTCTTCCAGGACAAGCTTCGGCCTGGAGAAGGGGAAAAATCAAGGTCGGAACCTGAATGTTCTTCCGACTTTCCTTTTCTAGATTTTGAATTAACAGAACTTTCCACTTCTTTGGGACATCCATTCGCCAAGCCAAATTCACTTTCAGCATCCTGGTCAGAGCTTGAATCAAATGCCTCGGAGGCATCACTCAAACCATTGCTCTCCAGAATTGTAAGAACGTTTGCCGTTGCCTTTTCAGCCTTCATTCGTTGAACTGAGACAATTCTCAATTTTTCTTCCAGTTCTTCTACCTATTCATCAAGAAAATAATGATCTAACAGTTAAAAAAGCTGTAGGAAAATAGAATCACACCTCATCCGCATGGAACACACCCTAGAGAATGGAGAAAGATGGCATACCCTCTTTGCTAGTTCATCAGCTCTCTGTCTAGCTGTTTTGGAAACAGATCTTTCAGACAGCAAGCGTGCTCTAAGGAACTCTATAGTCACAAAAGAATCCTCCATCGTGCAATTGGTGCTACCAAGACACAAGTTGGATTAACAAGTAATCAGTAAGGCAGCGCAGATGGTAGGAAAAACATTTAGAGCATAAATGAAAAAAAAAACAAGTCGAAACAAAAAAAAAATTAACCGAAAAGGAACCATAACAACCCGGATACAACGAGAGAAACCAATGAAAAATGCATGTAAGTCAGACAGCCGGGAGAAGAGAAGACACAGGTCACAAATCCTATCCATTAACAGAAAGCATACATATTCTTGTCAGAAGAAAAAAACACAAATCTTACAAACGTTTTCTTCTAAAGTTAACACCATCATCAGTGTGCCTTTCCTAAACTCTCAGTTTCACAACCAAAAACCAAGCAGAAAGTTAGGAGCTTCCTACCTCACACAACGAATATCCTAATAAGCTATGAAAAACCCTTGATCTAGCCAGCATCATTCGTCCCTACTTTGATACATCCCATGTATATATCTACTAACGATTCATACCAATGAATACTCATTTCACTATGATGTCCATACCGAATATGGAATTATAATCCTTGCAACAAGGCTAGTCCAGAAAACAATAATTTTATGCAACCTAACACACTGCAAAGGCTTTGATCAAACATAACACCCTTCGTTGGACAGAAGAAATGAAAATAAGCTGTCACGAATCGGAACAAAGTCCAAGCAGCACTGTTCAGGATACTAACAGAATGAGTTGTGATAGAGTACCAAAATGTGACAATAGAACTAATGACTCGAGCTCCAAACAATTTTCAACAATTTGCGAAGAAAGGTTACATCATGAGAGAGAGTTGCTTATTGGGATCTGCCTCTCCAAAATTTACACAGTGATGAAGTTAATTAATGATACATTTCGTTTTTCTTGACTGTGTTAACTTCAACATGTACTAAATCCTCTCAAAGACAATAGTTCGTTTGTGTAGCGCAATGTTCACTTATCATTACTGCTAAACCCCATTGTTGGATACTTGGGCATCGTTTTTTGCTGTTGAATTTGAAATGTCGCATAATTGGAATTTATTATTTAGACAGTATTTTGAAGAAGAGAGCCATAGAATTCTTTCCGTATTGGCTAATCAATATGAAAACAAGCTATCCAAATTATTTCGTATGATGACAAAGCCACTTGGACCTTGTGCACTGACAACCAAGCAACAACTCTACTATATGTTTTGTAAAAGAAGCCTACGCTTTTCTCTCAATACTCCCCCTTATTCACAAGTTTCGACTTAGCATGGGAACTGCAAACTAGCTTTTCGGCAAGCAATCTGGTAACGGAACTAAGTTCAGCCAAATGGTATTCTCTAGATCACATGTCCAGAACAGAACACTAAGAAGAACAACGACACAAGAATAAAGGAGATTCGTAATGAGAGGCAACAAACAGTAAGTGGAACTAACAAACATAACAGACCGAAGACCTCGCAAGCCACCATATGCCATGTCCACTACGAGTCTACGACTCTTCTATTCGGCAAAACCAACACAATTATATATGCTCAATCCAATTTGTTTGATTACGAGTTGAGGATGCACTATAGCTACTTACTTCGAGCTGGCAATTTTCCACAGTTGAGCAATAAAGAAGAAGAGTTAACCAAACCAGATCTAAAATCAAGAAATCCGGCGACTTTATATTGACAAATTCAAATGGGAAGAGAGACAGAAATGTTACCTCTGATCTGGTTGCCCTTGATTAGCTCCAATCATTGCATCAACAATTGAAAGCTCAAAACCAGCTGGAATCGACAATAACCCAACTCGAGAGGGAACAGTTACTGTAGAAATCCAGAGGCAAGCATGATGATCAAACAGAGAAGTTGACAGGACCCATGGGCGCCCACGAACAGAAAAGGGGAAACGAGGAAGGGAGAGGTGATGAATTATTGATACCCTTTAATGCAAAATCATAGAAGTGATCATTCCGAGCAGGAGGAATCCTAAAGGGTAAAGGTGTTAACTTTTAAGCATTCGTAAGAGACAGAGAGGGGGGGAGATCATCGGGAAAGAGGGAGGAAGAAAGTAAACTAGGCTCTAATGGTTTTCAGCGACAGGTGTAGGTGGGACAGGGCCGATGGGGCCATGAGGAACCTCATCGGAGTTAACATAGCACCTTCCTCTTCTTTTAACGCACACTTGATTTTCTTTGTAATGACTTTCGGACCACATTTTTTTAATGTGATGTTCTTAGTATTAATGATTATTTTTAATGTTATGTCTGTAGTATTAATGATTAATGGGATATGTTTATTCGAAAGTGTATGTTTTAGTTAAATAAGAGCGACAAGTTAAATAGTTAATAATGTTAAGTTAAAAAATTGTTGAGCAAGTTTATTAGCGATTCGGTTTTTATCTTTTCTTATACTAATAACACAAAATAAAGGCCAAACAAGCATAAAGTCACGACAAGAGGCAACGATACGGTGGAACTCCTTAGCGTCTATCATGAGCTCCCCACAGTCATTGCGACCTCAACTGCAATTCAACGACAACATCTGAGAAATTGTTATGGGCTATCCAATTCATCGCCTCGAGCAGCGTTAGAGCATGTAGATCCCTAGTATTTTAGCAATTGCTGAATGATGTGAGAGGTGATGTGTCACATCTATTAACAATTGTCTGTAAGGGTGATTGTTAATTAACAAGATTGTTAAATTAACAATTTCATTAGCAATGCTATATAGGATATGAACCAATTTTCTTGAAAAAACTTTTAGGTTAGCCATAACATATAAGCATATTGAAACATTTTTCTAAATATAAAAAATTGCTAGAAAATTGTAGAAACGCGAGTGATTAAAAATTGTTGAAAAAATTAATTATTAAAGTTAATAATGTGACAATTAAAAATTGCTAAACGATTTTTGAGGCGCACCAAAAATTGCTTTTGTAGGGCACCAAATTAACTAGATAGAGTTTTGGGGAAGCTTTCGGTTTGAGGAGGCTTTGTGCCAGGTTGCGGTTGAACCTGTGCGAATTTTGGGATTTTTGTTCTTTGTTTGTATGCAGGCCACGCCTGGTTGGGTGACTTTGCTCTTTGTATATATTTTTACTTAACAGCAAAATTTTCAGTCTGTAGTATATAATATATGTCTATATTTATTGATAAAAAAATGTTGTTGAGCCTCGATCGTTGTACCGTACGTGGTGTGATACGTTTTGCTGATACAGTTGAGGTCTACAATTCCATACGTGTCCTTTGACAATTCAGGTACGTATAAGTGCTATATTATAGTTCAATAAAATCCGATACAGTGTAATGAACTACGGCGCATGCAAGAGATTACACATTAAAGTTTGTGGCCTCATTGGATGGCTTTTGGGCTTGTTCAAATTAAATATAATGAAGTATCATACTACATGAAATTAAGTTGAAGAAAAATTGGAAGGACCTCTAACCATAATTTCTCAAGGTCATTTTGCACCTCAGTCATTTGAAAATCATGAAGGCATAACATCTCTCAAACAGTGAGTCACTTTTGTGAGTGGAAATGTTGAGTCACGACTTTAAAGAAGAGTGAGTGGATTCAATTCTATTGATGCTTGTATGACTCCCCCCAGCCGATTGCCATTTCATATCATGCCGACCCAAACTCCAAATGTGTATTTTATTTTCATTCAACACTTTATTAAACGAACCTGCGATGAAAGTCTCAACAACTTCCTTAATAATTATTTGTCAACTACATCATATTGGCTTCGATATTTCTCTTCATATGCCAAACATACAACAATATATTAAAAAGGAAAGAATTTCGCTCAAAGCCACATCCAACCCTCCACCTTTATCCGTCACAAAAGCACTAATTTTCGCTTACCAAGCAACATCTACAGTTGCATCACAACTCAAGCATAAATCTCTGGTTTTCATTTTTCACCAATGTGAACCCGATGCTGAGGTTTTTCCTCTCTGGGTCACACCGATAAACTGAGTAATTAGATGCCTTGCTTTAATGGTGGGTCTTGTAAGACGAATTGAATCGAAATCACAAAATACCATAGGCTCAACTTACGAATACAGACTTAAAAGGGTGGTGAAGAAGAGGTTGGCAACATGATTGTCATCATCTATCGAATACTGAACGTTGTTTTCAATGATGCGACTTGCGAGTGATAAGTGGTGGTAGGCAATTAAGTCACTAATGTTTTTGATGTGTTTACAGATTCTCAAACACTCCTACACATAGCATACGAGCCAGAATTTGACTCGTAAACAGGGTCTAGCTGAACGATCTAAATCGGAAAACCAAGATTACGAAGCTTCAATACAACTGCCGGCAAGACAACTACCCAAGCTGCGTTTCTCACTCACACTCTAGGACGCAAAATTACCCGCGAAGGAGAATCAATTATGCATTACTGGGCTCGTGCTTCTTCTGCCGATTTCGCCGGCCCTCTTCCACAGCCTCGCAGGTCAGATTTCTTCCGGCTGCTTTCCTTTTCCTTCATTCCGTTACATATTGCTGCAAAGTTTCGAACTTTTCCCTCTTTTCTGGCTGATTCCCGCAGTGGGCATACGGCTGTTGTCGCTGGCAAATCTAAGGTCGTCATCTTCGGCGGTCTTGTCGACAAGAGATTCCTTAGCGATATCTACGTCTATGATATTGGTACGCTCTTAACTCCACAGCTAGACAAAGGAAGATAGATCACATTTTATGTGTAAGAAACTGCTGGGGATTTTGACTATTTAGTGAGGCTCTGAGATAGATAAGCTTTCCTTTTTTTTAATTGATCCAGAAAACAAAATGTGGTTTCAGCCCGACTGCACTGGGAACGGGTCTGATGGGCAAGTTGGTCCCTGCCCCCGGGCATTTCATGTAGCTGTGGTCATTGATACTATGATGTTCATATTCGGTGGAAGGTCTGGTGGCAAAAGGTTTGTTCTTTTCTTGAATGTTTGGTTGCAAGGTGGATATACAATATTTCTCACCTGGATTTTGTATTCTCAGGCTGGGTGATTTTTGGCTTCTTGATACAGGTAAGAACTAAGAACATACTCATTTCTCTACTTCCACTAATTGCAAGAGTTGTATAATCTAGTACTCGTGCTATGTTTGAATTTGACTCTTATGTTAATTGCCAAGATAAGCTGCGAAGATCTTTTGTAGCGAGTTTGCTTGCAATGCTGAGTACCCTTGTCATAACCTGATTGGAATTTTTCCAACTTATGTATTCTGCAGATACATGGCAGTGGTCTGAGCTGACAAGTTTTGGTGACTTGCCTTCACCTAGGGATTTCGCAGCAGCTTCAGCTGTTGGAAACCAGAAAATTGTTATGTAAGTATCATGTTCCTTACATTATTCAGCAACCAGAGGGGATTTTTACAGTTGAGATAATGAAAAAGCTTTCTGTGCAGGTTTGGTGGCTGGGATGGGAAAAAGTGGTTATCGGATGTCTATGTCCTAGACACGAGTATTTTATAGTCTCTAGCTTTTGTTGACGTCTTTTCCCTTTGTTTATTTTGTGAGCAAGACTTGGTGAATTGCAGTTGACTTCATTTGCTGCTTTGAACAGTATCACTTGAATGGACAGAGCTGGCAATCACTGGAGCCATCCCTCCTCCCCGATGTGGCCATACAGTTACCATGGTTGAGAAGCGGTTGCTTGTTTATGGTGGCAGAGGTAATAATGTAGTTTACATTAAAGGAATTCCAACTTATGTGTCCTGCTTTTCTGAATATTGTTTACATGAGATGTTATGGAGAAGCATTGTCGTCACTGTGTATTCTTGTGCTTTGAACTTTCATCTCTGCTTCCAATGGTTAAAGACTTGTGTCCATATAGATTATCTTTTGTTTCCATGGTTGTCTCGGGAGAAATATTCCTAAGAAGGGCTTACTGTAAGGTGTAGGTACTTCAAATGAATTTTCATTTTATTGCTGCTCATATGTAGTGTAGTTCAGATTCATGGTGTGTTCACATAAATATTGCGTTACTGCATTTTTAATATGGTTCAGCGCTTGAACTTACAAAAGTGTTCAATTTCACATTGCTTTCCTATTGGAGGCTTCCTTGTAACTGTGTTTATGCTTTAAATTCTGATAGGTGGTGGTGGTCCAATCATGAGCGATTTATGGGCTCTAAAGGGTCTGATTGATGAAGGTTGGTGTTTCATCCTTTATCTGAATTCTGTTTTCGGTTGCGCTCAGATTCATGTTCTTGACCTTACTGACTGCTGTTATTTTAACTTGTTTTCTTCTTTATATCTAACTTATCTTTTTTTTCCCCCTTCTCATCTTTGACAAGTGCTAACAACCAAAACCCTGCTTTTTGTGAAATGTTCATTAGATGATTGATTTTATGTTTTTCTTTGTTGTGAAAGCAAGAGAATGAAACACCTGGGTGGACCCAGTTGAAGCTCCCTGGTCAAGCTCCTTCTGCTCGCTGTGGACATACGATTACATCTGGCGGGGTCAATGTGAGGACGTCGCTTGAATGATACTACTTTGTTTTTACCCTTAACTTCAATCATTCATTCTCTGTTTATCTTTCAACAAAACCTTCATTTAACTAAAACAAATCATTCATTGATTGTACTATTTCTATCTAACTGCTGAGATTTATTTTCAGTTGTTGCTTTTTGGAGGACACGGGACTGGTGGCTGGTTGAGTCGTTATGACATCTATTATAATGATTGCATTATCTTGGACAGAGGTATCTACTTCCCGTATGGCGCTTACAACTTATAATAGAACTTGGATCTCACACCTTCCTTGAGTATATGTTCAAGTTATTTGATGATAGAAGAAAGCAGGGCATTCTTGTTGTCTGCTCTTCGTAAATAATGAAACCGGGGAAATAGTATCCCAAATCTGATGGTTCAAAGCACTCTTGAACTGCTCTGTTACCATTTCATGAGAACTTTACAAGCAGAATATACTATGTTGCTTACCCTATTTATTCATTTCCTGAAATTTTCATGATTCTGACATTGCTAGATTCTTCAGTGTGACTAGAATGCTCACAGATTTTGTCATTCCATATCCTGACTCTCCTTCTTATGTTTGTTGTTTGACGATCTTTTCTCTTTGTAGTTTCTGCTCAATGGAAGCGCTTGCCTATTGGCAATGACCCCCCTCCTGCCCGAGCTTACCACACCATGACGTGTGTTGGGCCACGTTATTTGTTATTTGGGGGTTTTGATGGGAAGTTGACTTTTGGTGATATATGGTGGTTGGTCCCAGAAGGTACAGCTACTACATTGTCATACATCTCTTAGCACTTGCAATGATTCCCATCAACTGAATCTAACCATGTTATTATTGAAATTGAACAACGGGATTAAACATGGCTTCTAAGTTGTTGCCAAGAATTTCTACGTTTGGAAGTTAAGGTTCTTATTTTCTATAAGAGTGTTCGTGCATAGGGTTCTGTTGGTTGTTCACATATTGTAAGGTACTGAACTTCTATGTTATTTACAGGGGATTCAATAACCAAGAGACTTGTTGCATCTCCAAGGAAAAATGTGCAGGGAAATATTGGTGCCAGTATGGATAACCAATCAATGCTTAAGGTATTCTAGGAACTTCCGCTTAGAGTCCTTATTGATCTCATGCAATATTTTAAAAATATGATTAGCTAGCTTGGCGACTTCGCTCTTGTTAGCCCGGAGAGTTTGAATAAGTATATGCTAAACATTCTCGGTACTTGGTTTCTTTTCTTTCAGATAGATGCTGTTTCTTGTAAAATTTGTCTATCAGCATGTAAAAATCTACGCTTTTTACTCTAGTTGGGGGATTATTTATGATAATCGACTCATTGTAATGTGTCGCATGGTAGCTCGCAAAGAGGTCTTTAACGTTGCAGAATTATCAACAAATAAGTTTTTGCTTCTCTTAGCTTTTCTTTAGCTTGAAAGTTCCGGATCTTCTGAATGATTTAACTGTAAACTGACTGCTTCCGATGGTTTTTCTTCTTGATTGGTATATTTTATTTCCAACTATCATACTTACAGGAAAATCAAAGGGTTGGATCTGCTGTATCAGACTTGCAGAAGAGGCTGCAAGTAACAGTTATGCTTCCTGCATCGGGTCTTCAAATTGTAGACGAGCAGGAAGATAAAGAGCTTCTTGAACTTGCTTCGAGTTTACTTGGCGATAGAGTTTCTAGTATCGAGCAGGTCTCTTAGTTATCCAACTTTGTTATGTTTCCTGGTGTTTTGACATTAACGTATATGGTCATAACATTTTATCGGAAAATGTGGAACAGGAAGTTAAGTTTATTCGCGATCGCTGGAAGACATCTTCTCCTAGATCAATTGCCCTGAAGGAGATTGGACCATTGCTTCGTGACTACCAACGTCTTATTGCTCGTCGCTTTAGGTGAGAACGATAGATAATGGAAGTTACCTATCTTGTTCCTTATCTGGTTCTCCTAATTTATTGATCTCAAACCTGTTTGTGCTCATGTAACAGTAGTGAAGCTGACTTGCAGAAGATGGAGTCTGATCTTCGTGGGAAAGAGACTTATCGGTTCTATCACTTTCTAAATGCTTCACAGGTACGAATGACCTCAAATTTTTATTTGGACGGGATCATTTCCAGCGTAACCTGTCTATCATTGGAAATTGATAATAGTATTTCAATCTGACCCATTCGTTTCAATTCAATGGGACTCCTGCATTTGAAGATCACGGAAACCCTTCTATCTCAATATGAAATGACATGTTTAGCTGAAAATATGAATCTGGTCTATACGAGCTGAACTTTCTGTGCTATAGTACTGTTTTGGCAGAATCCATGTTATTTCGTCTCCTTGAACTTGTTCCTGCAATGTTATTTCGTCGTTTGATTCAAATCTCTGTTCTGAATTTCAGTTGCGAATGGATGATATCTCTAAGCTGCTGGAAGAATACAAACAGCTTTTGTTATCAGAATGAAAGTCCGGCAGAGTCACTGTCCTTTCTGCAACAACTTCAGTCGACATATTGATAAAATACAAGACCTGGCATTTCAAAGCTCCTATTAGTTTAGCATAAATATGGATGATTTATGCTTTGTTTTTCCTTATGTGATGGTAGCAGTAGAGAACAGAGATAATTAATTCACTCCAAAGTCCAAACACACTAACTTTAATGGAAGCTTCAGCATAACAATGCGAATGTACAGTAACAACATAATGAATGTTGTAATGAATTTGGTACATAGAAATCAGAATGCAGAATCAAATAAAAAACATACAGTATTTGGTACAAGCCAACCACTCAATGCATGAATTAAATCTTCAAAATGTAAACAAAAAAGATAGTTAAGGTTTTCAGTCAGTTAGTGGGTTCAATGAACTTGCTCAGTTCCTCTAGCTTCTTCATCCTCAAGCTTTCACTTCTTGCAAGCAACTGGAATGGAGGGCAAATCATAAAATCAGAAGCAGTTGGAGAAACAAAGCAAAGGAATAATGAGTAGTAATAGTTATATACCTCTTTGAGTGTAGCAACCAAACCAGACTTTTCCTTGCTCTTTTCATTGAATGCTTCCAATGCTTCTCTGTATTCCTTCTCCTGTGAAGTGTTAACACAATTCAGTGCCATTGTTTCAAACGACACTGCAGAAGAACCTACAGAAACTATGCGGAAAAAAACGAAACTTGACCTTCTTCTGGGAGCTCTGAGCTAAGGCCTTGACGTCTCTATTAGCTAAGTCGACCTTCTTACGAAGCATAGCCACCTCTTTCTTCATCGGATCTTCCATAACTTGGATCTCTTCCCAGACACGAACGAGCTTCCTGGTCTCCTCTTCGACCCGACCCAGCTGGAGCTCAACCCTCTCCTTCACGGCCATTTTCCTCTTCTCGATCTCTTCTTCCTTTGCTTGGAGAACCGCCATCCTGGTAGACACCTCATCGTCTTGTTGCCCGCTCTCGCTGCTCTTGTGATCTTGTTCCATGCTGCTGCTGCTACTCATTTTTGGGTTCCTTTGGTATCCCTTGCTCCTTTGTTTCTTTATATTGAGGCCTAAAGCTTGGAAGGCAAGACACATTCTTGAGTACCAAATGGGGAAAACCGAACTCAGCATATATCCACCTAACTGTGCTTTCTTCTTCTTCTTCTTCTCCTCCTCCTCTTGCTGTTGCTTCAAAACTCTGCTCTGCTGCATCTCTCCATATATATTCCCTCCAGAAAAAGTAAAGGAAAAAGAAAAGCTCTTTGCTTTCTGGGCACTATAACTGATCTATCTATCTATCTGTTAGAAAGGAAAAGGGAAGATGTTTTCAAATGAAAGCATCATCCATCCATCCATCCAAATGTGTGTTTTTCAAATGAATAAAGGCTCCCACTAACATAATCCTCTCTGTCTGTTCATGCTGGAAAGGATGATTTAAAGCTATATATAGTAATGATTGCAAAGTAAAATGAAAAATCCACCTAATTCAATCTTGAGGAACTCTTATCCTAGTGTTGTTGGTGGAGAACAGCTCTTGTACTCAGAAACTAGCCCAGTTTATAATTACAGAGGCTTTATCCCCTGGCAAATTCATCATTGATCCATCTGTATGCACTTTATTTTGAAATAATAACTCACTTTTATCATGGAGTATTTGGTGAACAAGTTCTCAGCTTTCTTGTCTGGCTTTTGCTTCACAATTTTATTTGTTTATTTTTTACCTTTTCACGGTTCCTCAAGTTTGTTGGGAGCACTTCATGGATCACTGTATAAATTATGCAAAACTGTGATTCAAAATTGTTACAAATTCTTCCCAAAAATTAGCTTCGAAGAAAGAGTGCTCATTCGTTAATCCTATATTTAGCGATATAGTACGCAATTGAGTATGTAACAAAAATCATGAATGAAGATTTTAAAAAGGGTGCCCACCCGCTAATTCCACATTTAACGAATTGGGCACGTAACAAAAATTATGCTAACATTGGTGAAGTAGAAATCTATAGCAACCGATAAAAACAAAAATATATGACCCAAACTCTTCCATACTTCAGTTGCTCGTGATCCAGAACACGAGCACCTCCACGTCCTCATCTAGAAGCTCTCGTAGGTGATTTGACGATCACCTGCTCTCATAGACGATCTGCAGCAGTGGTCTGCATGTCACGAAGAAGGGCATGTTAGCCCGTTATTGTTTGGTGGTTCTTTTTACTAGAGGGTTGTCATGAATTTGCTCACCGGTTATGTTTTCTTAACCTCGTTTTTTGCCGAAAAGGTTACTCCTGACTAGTTATATCATTTTGTCATGTTTGTTTGCGACGACTTGAGTGTTTAATAATATCTCGTGCTTTGCTTCAAAAAAATAATCCATTTTGAAAAGCTATATAGAATACGAAGTTAAATCAAATTAAGAAAGTAACAATCGCAATCCCGCGACATTTTCCCGCTCTGCGAAAAACAAAATGAAACCCTAAAAGTCCATCAAATTCAAATTGTATCCTCTTAGCTCATCAAATTCAAATTGTATCCTTTTCGGTCAAATGACAGTAATTTATTGTTCATCTGCAATTTTTCTGCTTGTTTCTGCTTGGCGCTTCAGTGATTGAATAACAGTTGCACTTTTGGCCTGAAAGGCTGAAACCCATTGCCATTGGGGGGGTAAGTTTTTTTCGCGTCTGTTCATTCTTCTCGCGACGTGGATTCTTTTTTGTAATCCTTCCATTGTTTTCTCGATTTAGGGTTCGCTGATCTCTCCGGCTGAGAGCTATGAACAACAACAGAAACATTAACAGTGGCTGCTGCCAATTACGGAAAGCTGCAAAGCGGAGCGGTGACCGGGATTCTACTGACTCGTTAAGCTTTCTTCCAGATTCTGTTCTTCATCATATCCTTTCGTTCCTCGACACCAAGTCTGCAGTTCAAACCTCTGTATTGTCCCGGCAGTGGAAAGACCACTGGAAAGGTATCCATGTGCTCAATATCGATTCCTTCGGTTATAAAGAATATCCGTGTTTCAAAAGGTATGTGGATAGTGTTTTGTCCTTCCGCTATCCACTTGATCTCAGCAAGGTCATCTTCAATGACGAGAGGTGTCCAGACGAAGACGAGGAACAAGAAGACTGCCTGTTTACCAGGGTCATCAAGTATGCTTTGGCGCACAACACTCAACATTTAGAAATGTACCTGTACATTTGGGATTCCCCGCAGTACCCGTTCGAAGACTTGTTTGGCTACGTATCTGGTTGCAATCTCAAAACTCTGCTTTTAAAAGGTTTCATACTTGATATAGAATTTCAATCTTATGGTTTCCGGATGCTGACGGATTTAGAGTTGGTGGAGTGCATGTTCTTGTTTGATGAGGAAGAGGTTATCGATCCCTTTTCTGAATTCCCCTGCCTGAAGAAGTTGGCGGTGAATGTTGCCTACACGGATGATGACAATGACAGTAAGATATTCAGGATTTCCGGACTCCAATTGACTAGTTTGGATCTTGCACATAGTAGATTTCACAACTTTGAAATCTACGCTCCAAAACTCGAGTCTTTCAATCTTTGGAGTTTTGGCGGACTCTTGGAATTCTATGAGCTAACCATTCCTACCCTCGATCATGCTGATATTTGGGTTGAAATGGAGGAAGGAGTCGTGGAAGATGATTATGACTATGAATTTGAAAAGCAAAATGTGGTCTCATTGTTTCATGGGTTGAGTAATGCAAGGTCCCTTATGCTGGGTGAATGTACTGTCAAGGTATTCTCCGGTTCATATTCTCGTAGTCTAACTGCTCCTTCTTAGAAGGGTTACCTGTAAAGGTAAATCGGTTAGCGTGACTGGAAATATGTATTGACACTAGCAGTCGTTCCTTAGAAACAATACTCTCTTATAGTCCATTATAGTGGTTGTTTTGACATGAGTTGAGGATCTACTTTCTAAGTATTGAATATTGATGTCCACTTTTTTCACCAACACTGCTGCTTTGAAACTTGGCATATTGAGGGGCTTCGCAGGTTTTGCTCCTGTACATTCTACACATTTGTTTCTTCTAATTCATAGTATACGTCGCTAGTTTGATGTCGGTAATTTGCATCTGAATCGTTTTTTTCACCAACATTGCTGCTCTGCAACATGGCATATTGCGGGGGCTTCGCAAGTTTTGCTCCTGTACATTTGCATACTTCTTCCTTCTGATTCGTAGTATATGTTGTTAGTTTGATGTCAGGTATCTTTAGTTTAATTCGCATCTTAATCATTCTATCTGATTAAGCCACGAGACTAACAGAATAAGATTTAATTGCTCAACTATTATCTTAACTGTGATTGAACACATGATCTGACATCTTGGGTTGGTTGGTTCTTCTCTCTACAGCTACTCAGCAAGATTTTAGAAGTTTCAGAAGAGCAACCGTCTCCATTTAAAAGATTGGAGAATTTGTATGCGGAGTCGGACAACATACCTTCTCAAGTGTCCAATTACTTTCTCAAAGGATCGCCAAATATGAAGTTTGCGTCGTAGGTAGTATTCCACTTTGCCATACCAATTCAGGTAATATATTGTGTTGTCTTTTAAGTTATTCTGGAATGCTCATTCCGCTCAGTTGTGTATTCGTTATTGCAGGAGGATCTGGGCTCATGGATTGCACTGGCAGTACGTAATGGAATGTTTTGTCCTTGGTGCTCTGAGAATTCTGTGTGGCTGGATGGACAATTGAACCGACCTTTCGTCTAAGATAACTTGTCTGAGTTCTATTCTTGTCGCTAAAGTGTATGATGTTAACTGTCATCGTTAGGCGCATCAATTATGAGTTGCTTGTTTTTTGAAATCGGTTAAAAGCCACACCCTGGGACGCAGTGTGTTGCGCTAATGTCAACTTCTCGCATTTTTGCGCATGGGTGTGTCCCTGGTGCGCATTTTCTCACACGGGTGTGCCCCGGTGCGCATTTTTGCGCATTTTCTCGCATTTTTGCGCACGGGTGTGCCCCCGGTGCGCATTTTTGCGCACGGGTGTGCCCCTGGTGCGCATTTTCTCGCATTTTTGCGCATGGGTGTGCCCCTGGTGCGCATTTTCTCGCATTTTCTCGCACGGGTGTGCCCCTGGTGCGCATTTCCTCGCATTTTCTCGCACGGGTGTGCCCCTGGTGCGCATTTCCTCGCATTTTCTCGCACGGGTGTGCCCCCGGTGCGCATTTTCTCGCACGAGTGTGCCCCTGGTGCGCATTTTCGCGTATTTTTGCGCATCGGGTGTGCCAACATCGCACCACAGGTGTGCCAAGGCGCGCATTTTCGCACCTCAGGTGCGAACTCGGGTGCGATTTTCACACCTTCCTCTGGAAACTACTCTAACTTTGGGCTCGGTTGTCGCATTTTCATATTAAAATTATTGGACTTCCGTGTTGGATTCTTATTTCCTACGAACATACGAACTTCATGCATAGTGTATTACACTTTGCATATTACTCCTTTGCCGCTAGACTCTGTGAAAAATTATAATACACTTTGTATGAATGATGTACAAACCTCATACATATAGTTTATACACTATGTATATTTTCGTTATATAGATAGACACTTGCTTACCGTATAACAAAACAGAAACCCAAAGATTTCATTATCGAAGTGAAGCATATCCAGTAAGTGAGATCGGAACCGAATCGGAGAAATTGATTTGTTAGTTGGAGAGAATGATAATCAAGGATGACAAAACCTTGGGAAATATTCTTGCTATATACATACAGCATAACAGCCAGGCAATCATGGTACTTAACTGAATCACATACACTTGTTAACGATGATGGCTTCTACAGCAGTAGTACTCTCACAAATGCTATCTCTAATATTGTGCATCCTCCTGTGTTCTTCTTGCGTAATATTGTCTTCTTCCACAGCCGTATCCGACGACGGTCGAGCAATCACCATTGATGGCAAACGCAGAGTCCTCCTCTCTGGCTCAATCAATCTAGCTAGTTCTTTACAGTTAGTTAAAATTTTCTTATAGTTTTGACCCAATAATAATATTTTAAAAATATATCCATCACCGATCCATTCATATCGTCAATGTTGTAATGTTTGTACACCAAATATTTATAATAGAAAATGCATGCAGAGGGTAGCTCGATCTCCAAGGAGCGTACCAGCTAGGCGTAACGGGTACTTGTGCGGAGGCAGTACCGGAATCAGCTTGGTCAAGGAGACCTCTTCATCGTGGCTTTTCCTCGAGAGTGATGTTCTGGATGGGGGTCACAGTTGCGAGCGCCGTTGAGATCGGAGATGGCGGCCATATACTGCGGCGAAGAGTCCCGGGGTGGGAGGAGAAGAAACCCTAAGGAAAGGGTAATGACTCGCTACTCACATTGCTTGAAGTAATTCTGCAATTTGTAATGAAAGAGACCAATACTCCTTAACAAAATTATATCATACAATTGTGATAGAACATGGACCATGAAGAACTCGACTCAGCCTGTAAGGGAAGGAGAAAATTCCAAGTAAGAAGACTCAAACGCGAAACTTGGAGCAATATTGGTGGTCCTCGTTTAGGACTTGTTCAGAAAATGAGATGAATTGATAGAATGCACTACATTTAGTCATTTCTCCAACTTATCAAGTTGCTCTTCTTTCTCACCGCTACTGATTGTTACTCCGGGCATTGTCGTATACTCTTCGTTTCATGTCCATTCTTCAACAAACCCCTTCCGGCAATAACCTTCCAGCCAGGCGACGACGATTCATTGCTTTCTGGCCATTGCTACGGTAATCAATATCATACAAATGATCCTGACAGGGAAGTCCTCCGGCAACCACAAGTACAAGGCTCTCAAGGCGTCAGGGACTTGTTTTGCGCAATGCCAGAACTCTGACTGTGTATAGATTGACCAAGAGACAGTCTAGACACTGGTCCTGGGAGAATCTTTTCAAGAGCTGCTACAGAGTTATGACTGTTGAACACCATAACACTAGAGCTTCCAGATATAGCTTGCCGTATAGAACTTAAAGCGTCAATGTTTCCAGCTTTACTAAGAGACTCTAGTCCATCGACAACCTATCCACATGAAGAAACGAATCAGGAACCTGTGTAAAAGGTTAACAACCATGGTCCATGGTGACGCATGTAGCTATAGACAACTAACATTATGATACTACTACAAAAGCACACGTGGTGAAGGAGCACGAACAAAACAAGACAACAATTCATGTCAGGGATTCTATCTTTTTCCTACGTTTTTTTTTAATATTGACCATATGGCAATTAAAGAAAACGTAGGAAAAAGATATAGAATATTTGCCACGAATGGAAAACAATATTCAAATTTTCAATGGAACAAGGTAAGCAAGAATATGATAACAATATTAGGATGATTTGGAGCATCTCACAGTTCAAGTCCCAAATTCTACATGAGATACAGACAAAGATGAGTGACAAGATGTCTTTCAACACAACCATTCAAAATTAAATCAATTGAAACTGATAACATAAAGGTAATTTGATTGAAACATTACCAGGAAGGAAACATCTGATAAGTTAATAGCTTTAGCCGAAACAAGCTCCAGGAGTCTCTCAGGTGTAGATACAAGAAACTCAGGTTCGCAACTCTTCAGACTACATTAGAGTAAAGAGGTTTAGTCAGAGAAATTCCGGACTGAGAACCACTATATTATATCCAATTTTCAGTTCCAAAGCACCTATGAACAAAAATGAAATGCATATCATAAAAAATGAGAACAGATATTTCAGACTCAAATCAATTACCCATTAATTTGGTGCTCCAGGGATGCACCAGGATGTAAGCTGACTGTATGTACGCCAAGTGATTTCAGAGGCTTGCAAACTATGCGTACCTGATGTAGTTTGGGGGAGAATTAGGGTTACAGTTGAACCTCTTGCAGGAAAGAAAAGGCACATTCATTTTGAAAAGCTGGGAACAAGTGATAGTCCCATGAATGCGTTATATATGCACTTATTAGCTCAGCACTGGACATCTCCGTACCCCAATTACATACAATAACAGAACAACAAACGCATACGGGTGCACAACCATTTGCCGCCACTGTCAATGAACAAAACAAGCAAATAAGCCTATCTCTCTCTCCTAAATGATTTGCACCGTAACCACAGAGGTTTTACTGAGAAGTAAAGGGAGAGCATACCTGCATAGCCTTTTCCTGCGACGGGACAAGGAAAAGAAGAAATGGGCTCGTGAATGATACTCCTTCTTTTTCCTTTCTAGCAAATGAATCAGCAGCAATAGAAACAATCCAGGCAATTTGCTCAATTGTACAAGATGATCCACCAGTATCCAATATGTCCTTCCCACCTGAATAACATTTCAGAAACTCAACTCCCCATGGATCAACAAATATAGGCTTGTCCTCCTCGTTTCCATACAAACCCTCTAGGCGCAATGCACTTTCTATAGCATTCAAGCACAAAAGAAGGAACTTAGATGGACGATCCAAATTTCGAAATGCATGCAGCTTATGACTATTTTTTCCGGCATCTTTGTCCAGATGAGTTGCTGTGTTTTCATGCCTGCTCAAGCCTCTCCCTTTCAGAAAACCCAACTTTCCTCCGTTATTGCCACTAGATTCTGTATTTGATGCAGTACTATCTCCTTTCAAAGCCTTCCTATCTTGTCTTTTTGACGAGAGAGTTTTTTCACTTTTGACATCTTTCTTCGGGAAATCAGTTTTACCTAACTTGTCATTGAAGGGGTCCTCTAGAGTTGGTAGGCTAAAGCACATTCCCTGTAGATAAGGTACAAAACAAACTAATCATACGCAGGCAACATGACGGAATAGCTCAGTAAAATTACTTGGCAACCTCCAGAAAAGAAAACGCAGCCAATAACCATGGAGGCGAAGTGAATGGGAAATAGTTAAAGACAGTTCACTATTTGCATCTCTTTCGAGTCTAAACATATGAAAGCATACATCTTCCTTACTATTAATAACTCGGAACATTAAATTCTTGAAGAGAGGATTCTAAATTCAGATACGAAGCGGCAGCCCAGTAAGCAATACTGGATTAATTAATACATAGAAATTCTTCATACTTTGTACAGTCCGCAAATAAAATTCAACTATAGGACAGAGCCACCAAGCTTCTATAAATTCTTCATAATCAACCAATGGTACTAATCCAGGAATATCAAACCAAAGAGAAATAGAGGGGGCCACGAATGCAACCTGACACTGACGACGCTTTCCGGAGAGGCGACGTTTCTTGGCGGCAATAATGGAAGCGACGCGAGTAGATACGGCGGAAGAAGAAGTATCCTTCTGCTGCTTCTTCCTTCTAGATTTATTCTTCTTCCTCGCCAACGCGTCATCACCTTTGGCCATCCTGACCTTTAGTTGCGATTTGCAGTGCAGTGCAGGCGGCGGCTCCGGGGAGGAAGAAAGGGTAAGAACAATGAATGAAACGAAGAGGGGTTTATCGATTCTAACAGATATGTAGGGTTTAGTAGCCAACTTTGTTTTTGTTAACGGTTAGGTCACCCCATTTTTTTTGGAATTTCACTTCAGTGATATAAAAGTGCTATAAAGAAGCCCACGGGGCCTCGATGTTTGCGTATTAGTTCGAATTCCATCTCGAATTCTATTTAAGGTTTGGTATTCAGTATCCGTGCGGATTTGGAGTTTGGCTACAACATAATCATTTTCACCCGACCAGTAGCCACTGATCGGATGACTAATATGATTGGAATTTTCATATATGATTCTAAGTTGCAATGTATAACTTTTTTGTTGTTAATTTGTTTGTTCGGATATTAATTGACGAACTAGCGATAAAATTTAATAAGAATTTTAGTGCATTTTCAGTACGGGTATCCACGCAATACAAACATAAATATCCGAATCGGTCCCAATTTCCAGCCTAACTTTATGAAGTATCCAACGGTCAGTTGAATATTTTTAGCAGCGTTTTCGACTTAAGAAATAATAAGCAGCTTGCTTGTTTCGTTTGCTTGTGAATCGTGTATAATAATGGACAGAGAGCTAGCCGCACCAGAGAGATCACATGAATCCTTCTGCAAACTGGGTTACCATCCTCATTCATTGATTTCTTTATTAAACACAGGAGAGGAAAAAGAAAAAGAAGAGTTCCCCACCACCACCACCGCCTTCCACTGGTAATTTTCCATTTCCACTATTCGCATTATGGTTTGTGGGTTTTTGGGAAGAGAAGGAGATGAAGTTGCCATTACCAGAATGGAGCTAAAGAAAGAATCCCCAAAACCACGAAACGATATTACTACTATTGACCCCATTACCCCACTCTGTCCTCTCTCTCTCTCTCTCTCTCTCTGTCTCTCTCGCTCTCATTTGATCTGATCTCATATGTTCAACGCCATTGGGAGGGTCCTACTTATTTACTGCTCAGCTTCTCGTCTTCTTCCTCAACCCTTATTATTGCAATTCTCATTTTCCCAGAAACCAAAACCAACTGTGGAAAGGCTCTTCCTCCTTTTTACTCTGTCCTATTTCTCCTCCTTCTGCTATCCTTTTCTCCGCAACCAAACAAGTTTTGGGAAAATGGGTATGATAGTTGTTTTTCCGCTCTTGTCAGATAGTGTCTTCTTATCACTGTTTCCCTTTGCTACAAACTACTAACCAGAAGCCCTAATTTCCTCTCCATTTTCAGGGGTTTTTTTTCTTCTTTCAGCTGGTTATCTTATCTGATAGAGAGAGCTGAAAAAGATGTTTAGCTTCTCCAAAAGACGTACTAAGCTTGGCAGGTCACTCCTTACCGCTTCTTCTGCATTTCCCCCAATGTATATGCCAGTTCTGCTAGTTTCTTTTTACTGAAAGTTGTCTTTTGCCTTCCATTCTTTTTGGGTTTTGTAGGGTGAAGAAGGTGGTACAGCTCTCAGAATCGATATCTACACCAGGAGCTAGAAGCCCTGCTAGACCTCCAAAACGGGCTCCCAATCCCACTGTTAGCCTTCTTCTTCACCTTTTAAGCTTTTTGGTTTCCTTTTTCCTTTTTGGTAAATAGTTACTTCTTTTTGTTTAGCATAATGACGAAGGAGGAGGAGGTGCGGCCACAACCAGCCATTGCGAAGAGGAACTTGACTGTCAATGCCAACCATCATCTGCATCTGCTTCTTCTGAGAATTGGATGGTTTTGTCTATTGCTGGAGATAAACCGCCTCCTCGCTTTAATGTCAGATGCTTGCTTTTTTTTAATAATGTTCTTTCATTGGGATTGTTGCATGTCCTAGAAATGTTGCTTGAGAAATTAAGCTTAACCTTTTGTTTGAACAGCATGCAGCGACTGTAATTGGCAACAAAATGATAGTTGTTGGTGGTGAATCTAGTGGTGATTTGTTGGATGATGTGCAGGTAAATAAATCCCTTTTTCCCCTTTTGTAAACTCAAAAGCGTTTCAAGAAAGTGTTGCCTTTTCCTCTAAAGTTAAATCACTTTATGATTAATCATTGTTTATGCCATTGCTGTGTAAATCTTCCAGGTGCTTAATTTTGACAAGTTTACATGGACCACCATATCGTCAAAGCTTTACCTGTCACCAAGCAGTCTGCCTTTGAAGATTCCGGCATGCAAAGGCCACTGTTTGGTACCTTGTCAGCAAAACAAAAAGAGATTTCTACCTTTTTCCTGTATAGATGGACTTGCTTTCCTTCTGAGATACTAGTTGTTGCTTTGTTCTTCTCAGGTTTCTTGGGGGAAGAAGGCACTTCTAATTGGAGGGAAAACTGATCCTCACAGCGACAGAATTTCAGGTTGGTGTTCTCTATTATTACTTCCCCTCACTAGTGATTCTGCTTTTTCCCAGCCTCCAAATTGGCTTGATTCGGTTCTTGTTTTCCTTCCAGTGTGGGCATTTGATACAGAAACTGAATGTTGGTCCATTATGGAAGCCAAAGGAGACATACCGGTATTCTTAGACTTTTATTAGTTTCATGTTCTGAGACAAATGTTATAAAGGAGGATTGAAACGAACATGACAAGAAAGTAATTCTGCTTCAGATTGCTCGCAGTGGCCACAGTGTGGTCAGATCAAGCTCTACTCTTATTCTGTTCGGCGGGGAAGATGCTAAAAAGAAGAAACTGAATGATCTTCACATGTTGGATCTAAAGTCTTTGACATGGCTTCCTCTCCATTGCACGTAAGCTTTGCTCTTGTGTTTAGCTTACTTAGGCTTCTGTGTACTCTTGGTTTGTTAAATTCACTACTGTTATGATGTGCTTGCAGAGGAACAGGACCATCTCCTAGATCGAACCATGTAGCTGCTCTCTGTGATGATAAGGTGCTTCTAATCTTCGGAGGGGCATCAAAGTCACGGACGTTGAACGATTTGTATTCGCTCGACTTTGAATCGGTGTGTAAGTTCGCTAGGCAACCTAGTTGTTTTTGGAGCCAAATTCATTCAATTGACTCTTCTTTTAAGTATAATTTGCTGTCTCAAAGTCTTTTAGTGAATGAATGTAAATCTTTGGTTCAGATGGTGTGGTCAAGGATAAAGATAAGGGGCTTCCATCCATCACCTAGAGCAGGTTCCTGTGGAGTTCTATGTGGAACCAAGTGGTACATAGCCGGTGGAGGAAGCAGGAAAAAGAGTAAGCATTCCAAACTTTATAACTACGAATCTTTCAGCAGGAGACTACAAGTTAGAAATAATCATCGCTATTGCTCCCAGAATTTAACAACTTATCCTACAAGTATTTTAAATGTTTAATAGTTGTATATCTGCAGGACACTCAGAGACGTTGGTTTTTGATGTTCTGAAAGTAGAATGGTCTGTTGTCTTTGCATCACAGTCGTTTTCCATCACGACCAACAAGGTGAATACAGTAACTTTATCCTGAGCTCATCCCCTATTTAAGTTGAAACTTGTAGTTGTTGAATTTTTACTAGATCAGGGACGTGAATAATGTGCTTGGTTACACTTTTATTGTCTTCTCCCACAGGGCTTTAGCTTAGTGCTTGTACAACATAAAGAAAAGGATTTCCTGGTTGCATTTGGAGGATCCAGAAAGGAGCCATCAAATCAGGTCCAGAGAATTCAACTGAGTATTCACTGCTACTGATACCATACTTTTCATTTCAAAAGACTAACGGTTGGTGTGTTCTCTTACAGGTAGAAGTAATGGGATTGGACAAGCACGAATCCTCGATGGGTCGAATATCTGCCCCGGGTAAAGGTCCTGGATCTTTGGCTTTTGAGAAACATCATTCTTCATCCACAGGTCATGGGGTGTCACGGCGTTCCGGTGATTCTGTTGGTAGACAAAACTTGGCTTCTGTAATTGAACATCATGGTTCCGGTAGAAAATCCTTGTCTGACTCTTCTCTGTTGGATACGGGATGTGCCTCTGGAAATGTCTCCCTGAGAAAGCAATTTCATGAGGATGAACACAATAGAATCGTTAAGACAGTTCGGAGTTCAGATGAAGGACAGCTTGATACATCTCATAACCAGCTTGGAAAGATCATCAGGGAAGATGACTCTTCTGTGTACGGTTCCGAATGTTCAAACTTCCATAAGCAGCAAGTGAGTTCAGACCATATGGCCGAAAACGAGCGAGTGGCAGTCCCGGAGAACGACTTCCCACCTAGAGGGCCTCATTCAAGCATCTATCAACTGTACGAATCCAAAATAGCGGCTCTAATAAAGAAGAATGGGGTGCTAGAAGGACAAGTTGCGGCCGCATTGGCAGGTCGAGAGGCAGCTGAGAAAAGCTTCTCTGCTGTGGTGAAAAGCAAGCAGGAGGTGGAGAAGAGGTTGGGGGATGCTCGAAGGGAAGTGGAATTGCTAAAAGAGAAGCTGGCTGCTGTGGAGTTAGCTCATGAAGAGGCCAACAACATGTCGAATATAGTCCATTCTGACAACGTTAGACTTGAGCATGATGTGGCTTTCCTCAAGGCAGTTTTTGATGATACCCAGAAGGTGATTGATGTCTTGTTATCTTCTTGCAATGTGATGTTTTAACAAACTGAAATTCTTTGAATGTTGGTTTCAGGAGTTGCATTCAACTAGGGGAGTCCTTGCAGGGGAAAGGGCAAGAGCATTTCAGCTTCAGGTTTTTTAACTTAGAGACCAAATTTTTTTAATTTTTTTATTAGAGCTTTTAGCCCAAATATTCACTGTTTCATTTGTCTCCCAAGTGAGTTTGGTTACTCATTATGTCTTTACAATCCATGTTGTTGATTCAGGTTGAGGTGTTCCATCTCAAACAGAGATTGCAGTCTCTGGAAAACAGAGCACCGACTCCACGAAAACCTTACCATGTCTAGCAAAGCAGAAGGCAGATAGGAGGATTTGGCATTAGATTGCAGCAGGCAGCTTAGTAATTTCATTGTAATTCGATCTGCTTATCCTGAATACATGCCATATGGACTGTATTGTGAAATGAGTAGAATGGCAATCAAACATATGTACCTATCTGTGGAGGAGAACATGCTAATTAATCGAAACAAAGCACTATAACGGAACTGCAAGGCTTAGTAATTTTGCAATGTGCATATTAAATGTGTAGTTGGATCACTGTCAATAATTCATTTGCGGTTGGAACACAAGGTTTAGCCAATTTACATGTCCTACATGAACGAACGTGGTTGAAATCATCTAGACAAGCATTGCTGTGTACCTTGCGCGTGAATTGTTCTCTTGTTTAATTGACAATCTCTTCATCTGTTCCCGGTCTCCAGCCTCTACGCTCATTGTGAAAAAAAAAGTTGGAAACAGCTTCTGTATTCCATCTACGAGTAGTCAAGTACTGCAGCCGATGCGGTATCCTGTAGTGTTTTACTCTCGAAGAAGCTCTATCTCGTCTGGTTCTTCATCGCCATCCTCAACTTCATTTTCTTCATCTTCTTCAGGGGCATCCGGATCCACCCCCTACAATTTTGTTCAACGAAACCAGTGTAATCATGATCGGAATCCACAGATGTCATATAGAAACTACAACGAAGCAGAGAGCAAAACCTTCATTTGTTTCTCCAAGCGCTCTAACCCTTTCTTCGCTGCTTCATTCTGGGAATTCAACCTGCAATCATCAACGTGCATGTTAGTTAAGTATAGTTATGAGGGGCTCAAGATAGTGCAGCAGCCACATATACCAAGACACTGAAGTCATAAAAACGACAGTTTACCTTAGTGCAGCCTGAAAGTGAGATAAAGCTTCTTGCAACATATTTGTGGCGGCAAATATTTGTGCCAGCTTTACATGAAGCGAGTCATCAGCCCAATCTTTTAGGTACCTCTCAAGCAGAGATACTGCATCTGAATTTCTACCCTCTATGCCATGGAGCTCCGCTAAAGCCATTACAGCTCCAAGGTATCCAGGTTCCAGCCTCAACGCTGACTCATAAAACTTCTTCGCCTGCTCCCACCATCCATTAGTTTGATGTTAGGCTTGACCTGTTAGGATTATACAAGATAATTCAACGAATGTGCACTGATTTACCTTTTCCCTGCCACTCGAGTGGCTAGCATGCACATCCCCGACTAATTTTAGAGCTTTCGCAGATTGAGGCATGGCCTTCATTGCCTCCCTAGCAGCGTGCAGTGCTTCTTTGGTCTTGGAGAAATCGAGATAAGCATGAACAAGACCTGAAAAAAACTACCAAGCTAATGCTCAATTGAACTTAACAAAAGGATTGACTTTGGAATGGCCGAAAACTGCACCTTGATATGAACGAAGATCAGATCTCAAATCTTGTGCTCCCCTGAATGCTAGCACAGCTGCTTCTGGTCTCTTTAGTGATAGAAGTATCTTCCCCTGAGACATACAATGGATCCTCAAGTTACATTCGATCAAGAGATTATGGAACCCAACCTTGATTGAGCATACAGATCCAACCTCCAATGAAGTGGAACTGCAACTTGGACCACGACAATTTGTTCCATCAGGTACAAACTACTCGTATAGGTGCATACCTTCATAATGTACGCTGGGATGTGCCTCTCATCAATTCGGATGCTCTGCAATTAGGATTGTCAGATTACAGAAACTTTCTATTTTAGAAAGAAAACCAATGGACTGTGCAAAGAGCAAGCTGACCTTCTCAGCATAAGACAAAGCTCCTCTCTCATCCTTCCTTCCCCACAAAACTGACAAAGCTACAAAGACTTCCGGTCTCATAGGATCAATACTGAGAAGATCATGAACTAGTTTATTCAACTTTGTGTAGTCAGACTTTGTCTTCAAAAGCATTGCATACTCATCCATATATGTAATGACATATGGATCCAGCGAGCGCACCTAGAATCCAGCAAATTGAAACTCTTAAACACTTATAACTCAGGCAAAGTACATATATCATACAGATGCACAACCAATACCTTTTCAAAGTTCACTATAGCTTCGTCATTCTTTCCAGTAATGGCCTCTACCTGACCAATGTAACTTCATATTAGTGAAGCAATCATCCTGTTTTTTACCCCAATCAGGTTGAGCCATTACATTGCTACAATTCTAACCTTAGCAGTTTCAAGTAATATGTGTATGTTGCTAGGAAACCTTTGTAGAAGTTCAGCAAAGAGCTCCAACCCTCCTGTATACACAAGAGAAAAAGGTGTTCATAATTCATATTTGTACTACTTTCATAATAACACAAAGTCACTATCACGAAAACAACCAGAAATCAATGGAAATAAGGTTAGCAGGAAAAAATAACTCAATTTGCATGCTTAGAACTCCCAATATCTTACAGCCCAACACACGTCAGTTTTTCGATTTCAGATTAATTACCTCTGTAATCATTAGCAGCCACACAACATTGCGCCTCAACATAGCGCTAGAGAAATAAACCATAAACACTAGTAAGCGCATTGTACATAATAAGCAAGAATAACAACTTGTTAGAGAAAGTTAGATTTTTCAGGAGATATTTCTGCAACGTTATGAAGTACACATGTCTGTGCAGAAATCCAGAAATCTGAGTGATTCTGGTATGATAATTCTTATTTCTGTGGTTTCCTTTACATATATACACATTCTGCATCATTAGGATGCAGATCCAGCTCGTAGTAATCCCTACAAATCAGGGATTTTATTCTACCTACCACTTACTATGAATACACTGCCTAAATCAGGCTAGACTAATTCTATAGGATAGCTAGATTACTCCAAGTTATACGCCTAATAATATCCTAGTTATTTCTGTAATTCAACACTCCCCCTCAAGCTTGGCTGTAGATGTTATGGAGGCCAAGCTTGCCTTGTAGATCATCGAACATATCTCTAGGTAGAGCCTTCGTGAGAATATCTCGCAATCTGTCGCTTAGATGGAACGTACTCCATCTCGAACTCCTTGTTGTTTACTTTCTCGAAATAAAATGACGATCCGGTTCAACATGTTTAGTACGATCATGATGAACTGGATTCTTCACAATGCTTAGTGCGGCTCGATCGTCACACGGCACTCTAACGGGACCCTCATCCTCCATCTTGAGTTCCCTTAGAATGCGCCTTAACCAAACTCCTTCACAAATCCCATCGCGCTGCCCTATACTCGCTTCAGCCTCGCTCCTTGAGACCACCGTTTGTTTCTTACTCCGCCGAGTCACTAAGTTCCCCCATACATAGGTGCGAGCCGAGATTGACCTTCTATCTGTAAGGTCTCCAGCCCAACTCGCATCCGTATAAATCGAAATTCTGCGTCCAGTGTGTTTCTGGATCAGCAATCCAACACCCGGTGTGCCTTTTAAATACCTTAAAATTCTCATCACTGCCTCCATATGCTCTTCATTTGGATTGTGCATATGTTGGCTCACGATGCTTACTGGAAACGAGATATCTGGACGTGTGTGAGCTAAGTATATTAGCTTTCCTACCAATTTCTGGTAACTCCCCCTCTCCACTGGTGCTGCTTCTTGGCCAAGAGCAAACTTCAAGTTGTGCTCCATTGGCGTGCTCGCAGGTTTGCACCCAATCATCCCAGTCTCCTTTAACAAATCTAGGACGTATTTCCGCTGGGATAAACTTAGTCCCTTACTAGATCGTGCCACTTCAATACCTAGGAAATACCTCAAATTTCCTAGGTCTTTTATCTCGAATCCCAGTGCTAGCTTCTCCTTAAGCTGTCTGATTTCTTTTTCATCATCCCCTGTGATGATAATGTCATCAACATATACAATGAGGATGGCTTTTCTTCCTCCCTCATTTTGCTTTACAAACATGGTATGATCAGTTTGACACTGATAATACCCGTATCCCTTCATGGACTGAGAGAACCTCTCAAACCACGCTCGCGGTGATTGCTTCAGGCCATACAGTGCCTTCTTCAGTCTGCACACCATTCCCGGTTCAGTGGTAACGCCCTGCCGGACATTCATATACACCTCTTCGTTTAGATCCCCGTTTAGGAACGCATTCTTCACATCTAATTGGTATAGGGGCCAATCTAGATTTACCGCAATGCTTAGAAGGACTTTCACGAGCTTTTTAGCTTGGCTACGGAGCAAATGTCTCCTCGTAGTCCACTCCATAGCACTGTGTGAATCCTCTGGCTACAAGACGAGCCTTATACCTCTCAATCTTTCCTTCTGAGGTATACTTCACTGTGAATATCCATTTGCAATCCACTGTGGATTTTCCAAACTCGGTAGCCGTACCGTATCCCACGTCCGATTCTTGAGCGAGGCTTTTATCTCTTCCAACACCGCTTTGCCCTCCGGTGAGGTATTTTCATAGCTTCTTCGATGGAGTGAGGGATTTCGTGTTGTCAAGAGTTCCCACAAACGCCTTGTACTTCGGCTTAGATTTCCATATGAAACCCATCTTTCAATAGGATGAGTTGTGCACGATCTAGTTCCTTTTCTGTGAGCAATTGGAAGGTAGACTGTATCATCTACCTGAGTTTCCTCTATGTCAGCAGTCTGAGTTTCCTCTGTTTCCTCCGTTTGACCACCGTTCCCAACCCCATCACTAGGTTCAACCCCCTGATCCATTTGTGCTGACTCACCTTCTTGGGAGGCTGAGATCTCATCAAATTCTCGGTCGCCGAGCATGTGTGTTTCTGCAGTTTCTCTTCCTACGCCGATAGACCGAAGAGGAGGGATTTGACCGTTATGTTCTCGTGGAAGGATTTTTGGCTACTTTAGGAGACTCTAGAATGACAGGGGATGATTCCAAGGTGATAATACTACCAATGGAGGACTCAACAAGAGAATTCTCCCCCGAGGCCGACAAAGGGGAGTAGAAAGGATGGTGTTCAAAAAACGTGACATTTTTTGAATGATAGACTTTGTGGTCACTTGGAGAGTAACACTTGTAACCACCGTGATGAGGGGAATATCCCGAGAAAACACATTTGATCGCTCTAGGATCGAGTTTAGTACGAAGGGAGGAATCTAAATGGACAAAGGCTGTACATCCAAATACCCTAAGAGGAAGGTTGGATGATAGAGCATGACTATGGGGAAAGTTTTTGAGTAGAACACTACGAGGAGTTTTAAATCGTAGGGTTCGATTTGGAAGACGGTTGATAAGATAGGTTGCTGTGAGGACAGCATCACCCCACAGGCTCTTTGGTGCCTTAGCAGCAAACAGCGATGCTCTTGCCACTTCCAGCAAATGACGGTTTTTGCGTTCAGCAATACCGTTTTGCTGGGGAGTGTAAGGGCAAGAGCTGCTGTGAGCAATGCCATTGGCTGTCAGGAACGAGCTTAAGGAGTGATTGAAATAATCCTTTGCATTATCAGTGTGAAGAACTCGAATAGGTGTTTGAAACTGAGTTTTGACTTGATTTTGGAAGTTTTGGAAAATTTGTTGGGTTTCAGCCTTTGATTTCATTAGGTATGTCCATGTTAAGCGAGTGTGATCATCGATGAAGGTGATGAACCATCGAAAACCATTACTTGTTTTTACGTAACATGGACCCCAAATGTCACCGTGAATAATGGAAAAAGGATGTGTTGGCTTATATAGCGTACTATGATAAACGATCTTTGTTTGTTTTGCAAGTTGACAAACCTCACAATAGAAGGAACTCGGATTTTTATTGATAAAAAGCTTAGGAAACAGTTTTTTGAGATAAGAGAAACTAGAGTGGCCTAACCGGTAATGCCACATCATGACGGGGCATTCTAACTGGCTTGACCTAGAACTTAAGTATGCTGACTTGGAACCCTCTCCCCCTGGTCTTAGTCCGCTTATTGTCTTTAGACAGTACAGTCCATCACACAGCTCAAACCTGCCAATCATCCTCTGAGATCCCACCTCCTGCAATACACATTGTGATGGGTCACGGGTTAGTCGACATTTAAGATCCCGTGTAATCCGACTAACGTAAATCGATTGCAATTTAGCTTTGGAACGTATAGAACGGGGAACACAGCTCGATTAGGGGTCGGGTAGGTCGTCCCAATTCCTTCGACCGGAGCTATGGTTCCATCGGCGATACGAACTCCTCGCTTTCCCTACATGAGCCCGGATATTGTGGAGTAGCTGTCTAGAACCAGTCATGTGTTCAGTAGCTCCAGAATCTAATATCCAGTGTTGTTTGAACTGATTTAGGGCAAGTAAAGCAGTAGAATTTATACCTTGCCTAGCAAACAGGTTGTGGTGAGTTTCAGAGGGGCCTGCAGATGCCTTCTTAGCAGTGAATTGAGCCATCATCTGCTGGAGGATCTCCGCTTGTTCTTTGGTCATCCGACCAATCCGTTGAGTTTGCTCGGCGGCGGCACAGCTTGTGCATGAGCCTCCTCTCTCGCCTTAGGTTTCCGGTCCGCGGCTTCCCATGTAGTTTCCGGCGGTGTCCTTAGTGTGTCCTATCTTGTTACGGTGAGTACACCGTGGACGCACCTTTCCGGACTTGGTGTAAGCATTCCCTTGATTTCCGGTGTAGTGAGTGGCCGGGCGTAACCCTCCACCGGAATGCTCTTAGACTCGGGGATCATGAGCTTTCTCCCGCTCTCTTCCCACTTGATTTCAGCAAACGCCTCCCCGACCGATGGAAGAGGAAGACGGCCCATGATCCTTCCCTTGGCCTCATCGAGGGCCCGATTCGATCCCCAGGAGGAAACGGATGGTCCGTTTGGTCCGAAGGATTTGTCGATACGGCTTCGCATCTTCCGTACACTTCCATAGGTGAACGTCGTACGGATCCCGCTGCAGCCGCATTTGCTCGCTTCGTCATAGTATCGAGTAACCGACTTTTCCCCTTGTTTGAGATCATGGAGTCGCATCTCCACTTCAAAGGCTTCGACCTTGTTTGCCCGATTGGAGTATGTATGTCTAGCTCCATCCCGGATCTCATGGGCGCTTGGTGAAGAAGGAATTTCTCACCAATGGACGTGGTCATTGAATTCGAAGCCACGACCGGACCATATTGTCCTCAATATCCCGGTTGATAAATTCCGGGTCATCCTCTCGCCGTCGCTTGGTCTTTCCAGTTAGGTAGCCTCTTTTCCCCTTGCCTGAGATAAACTTCAGTACTGACGAGGACCATTGGAGATAGTTATCTCCGTTGAGGCGATGATTTGTGATACAGCCCAGGACTGTGTCTGATGTGGCTGCTGGGTTTGAGTGCTTCTGGGAGGGATCTCCTGAAGTCACAGATGGCGAGGATGGGACTTGAACTTCATCGTTCGTGTTCGCCATCAGATGAGAGTGAGAGAGATAGAAGAAGGAAGGTTGATGGAGCTGGATTCAAGGTCTGAATCTAAGCTCTGATACCATGCAGAAATCCAGAAATCTGAGTGATTCTGGTATGATAATTCTTATTTCTGTGGTTTCCTTTACATATATACACATTCTGCATCATTAGGATGCGGATCCAGCTCGTAGTAATCCCTACAAATCAGGGATTTTATTCTACCTACCACTTACTATGAATACACTGCCTAAATCAGGCTAGACTAATTCTATAGGATAGCTAGATTACTCCAAGTTATACGCCTAATAATATCCTAGTTATTTCTGTAATTCAACAGTCTGCAAAAGTAATGAAACCTCCATGCAGTGCGTACAGGAGAGGTATACCCTATTATGATAGTCCAAACTCGAGTTTCAAGTTCTTTAAGGCTATACTTACTGGTAGCCATCTGTTTGAGTCAGCATGGTCAAATTGCGCCCTTCCACTTCTATGTGGTGTCTGCAATCAAGCAAGAAGTACAGAATGCAATACGCATGTCAAAACATTCCTCAATTAATGGTTTAATGCAGTCATCTAGATACAACACGAAGAGGAAAATGGATGATGGTCTGAAGAAGCAAAGAAAGTTTCTAGTAAGGATTGCAGCAGAGAGGGTAGGGGTGGCTATGGGGGCTAACAATACACTTCTCTGGCAGGTATAAGCCGCCCTCATACATAGCCAAATATTGTCGATCATCCAATGGTCATATCTATGCTCTAATCAAGGGATGACACAATATTCTCTTAACTAATATTTAATATAATAATTATAAACAAACATACATCATCCATGCTGAACATGAAAACCAAAGAATCCATCACCTATATAGTTCATTAATCATCATAGGTCTGGGTTAGATTGCTATTCTTAGTTCCCAAAGGAGCGGGGAAGGAAAGATGGTGAGATTATTAAATGGATAAACCTGTACGAGCAATGAATTTATATCCTTGGCGGCAACTCCCAGTTCAGCTAAGGCTATAATAGCTTCAATTACATAGGGACAATGCCTGCCATATTACATAGGAAAAAGAAAGATCAAAAAGATGTTACACAACAATCATCCAATACTAAAATGGATAGAGCTACAAACAAAACAAAAAAAGTGAATCAAGCAACTTACCAACTATCCATTCTAAAGCAGAAAATTGGTGCAGATAATCAATGGTGGTTAAGGGCCTGGATAAGCATAAGCAAGAGTAGTGGGAACCATTTTACATACCTTAAACACTCTCTGTAACAAGCAATAGCATATCGATTATGTCTGGAATGTCGGAAAAGCTTTGCTAATAACAAACTCATCTGCAAAGTTCTTGCTTTGCTCGGAATTCCCTCCATCTGCAAGAAACCCAACCTTAGATCAATGGAAGAAAGCAATATAAACCATCTCCAAGAGAACCATGTACCAGAAAATCTCTAACAAAACCACAAAACATTTGTAGTCCAAGATGCAGAGATGTGTGAAAAGCAAACAAAGCTAACCTCAGCTATAGCCAATCTGGTTTCATTCAGCGAGAAATGACAAGAAGCAATCTTGAACTTAACCTGTCGGGAAAAAGGCTGTGTCAAAATCCAGGCTCAAAGTACCGGTCTGGAGAAAATTACTGGGTTGGGGAGAGACAAAGCATCAATGTACCTCGTTTTCATTAATAACTGAAACGTTTAAAGAACTCGGCGAAGAAGACCTGGTGGATAGTGAAGTTCTAGCAGAAGTTGAATTTTGTTTGGGGATAATCTTACAGCACTGCAACGCTTGCTTATATGTATGCTGGTGTACATTCCCAAAGGCAAAACAAAACCCAGCAAATTTCAGAGAAACCACAAAAACTAGAAGCAAACAAAAATACAACAGAGTAACAAAAATTGCACTCACAATAGCCCTTTTATACTCCCTCCCGTGTAACAGTGAGTCTCCAAGAAGAATCTGTTCCAACAAATTCACAACACATGAGAAGAATCATTCCATGGACGAATTAAACAACGCCAATTCCAGTATGAGAAAGAAAAGGATAGAGAAAGGAAAGTGGACCAGGTTTTCGGCCTTGAGCTGAGGGCTAGTTTCAGGGTTAGCTGAAGTAGAGGAAGCAAGGAAGCAGCCCTGTCATCAAGTTCGCCGCATAACAAACACAACCAAGCAAGAGACGACGATAAGCTTGCAGCGGATGTAAATGCTAAAATGGAAAAATTAGGAGACTGAACAATCGATTGGAGGGAACGCGAAAGGCTTACAAGCATTTGAGCGGAGACGTGGAGGTCGTGATCGAGGAGAGTGGCGATTTGTTCTTTGGAGATATCCATGTCTTGCGTAGTTTTGGGGGAAATCGGGTGATAGAGGGAAAGGAAAGGGAGCGAAGTAAAGTTTGAAAAATGGCGACCGAGTCTGGAGAGTGGAGTGAAGAAGCGATGTTGCAGACAGACTGCTGGCAACTGTGATGAAGTAATCAACGATTTTCTTTAGTCGGATACGAAACGACCTCACAACCATTCCCTTACAGTAATTTTATAACAGAAGGAAAATAGGAAATTATATTATAAATCCTATATAGTTCTTCATTTCATAGGTGCGTCGGATTCGAATATGAAACCTTTGAATCGCCACACATATAATTCTATCATCGGAGCAGCTCCACTTGAATTTGAATAATAATAAATGATGAACTAATGGTTCACTTATATATATATATATATGCATAATGTAAAGTAGTCTTTTTTCCCTCAAAGTAGAGTAGATTTGAAAACTAAACTCAAAGTTTAAATAAATACAAAAATTAAGCTTACGTTCACTTTAATTAGGTTGTTCTATGCATCTTGTGTTCCGAGGCATGTACTTCCTAACGGATTTATTAATATTGTTCAAGCACCATGTCTTTCCACACAATATTAATAAAATTTGACGAAAGTTTGACATAAAAAGTAAGGTTATGTTCACTTTAAGCTCGGTTTGTTCACATCTTTGTTAAACTGTGACTTGTAAAAAAATTACTACACTCGAGGTCGGTTGAACGTACCTGTAATGGAGATATAGTGAGTTCGTCAACGATTAGGTATTGTGACTTGTGTTAATATAGGTCATGCCGAACTTAGTTCATGTGTTAAATCGCGACACCAAGTATTTCCGCTACTCATACCAGTCCAATCAGGTAGGTTGAGACTTGGTTAGGTAAGAGGGTTACATATATGTTTCTTTGGTTCGTAGATAAGACTACGGATTAATGACCCTCAAAACAACTATCTTGCAAAAGATTTCTTCATGGGGGTAGGTTTCGGGGCCATAATTTGATCGTATAGAATTCATTCGAGAGTTTGCGAGGATCACAATGCCATTCACAATGTTGCGCCTACGGGAGTCGAGCCTGCCTCTAAAGCGATTTTGTGCAGAGCGAGATCTTGATTCAGCTTGGGATGCTTGACACGGTAGGAAGATGAGGGAGAAGGAGAAGGCATGATAAGCTTGCTAGAGCTGGAATTGAGCTTGAGTAACAACAACTGCATTTCATGCTTTGACTCTGATACTCTCAACTGTCCTCTTCCGCTTCAAGATGTACATAAAATGGAAGTACTGAATTGCGAAGGCCAGAGAATTCCACAATGCAACACTTCAAACTGCAGGTAGTGTAAGAACTTGAATCAATAACATGATAACTTTTAACTGTTGTAATGCTTACAGCACCTGGTATCTTGTCTCTTTAGTCCCAACACAATGTAATAAGTTGGTGCAATTCAAAAAAAGATAACTCGCCAGCAGAATTGGTGAATGTACCTAGCTGAAGACCAAATGCTGAGCTGAACGATGAACCATGGACTTCTGGACGAAAAGAATCCCTTTTTCCACCTTACGATACACACTTTCCCACTTGGCCTCAATTTCTTCACATTCAGCAGAGGAGAAGAGTTCTTGGCGGTGGTGTGGCTTCATCAAACTCTTCTAATGGAACATACTTAACAACCTCGTCATATGTTTCCATATTCAGTGGGCTTGCTGCAAAACTTCTGCACAAAGCAAAGAAAATTAAGAGATCAGGCAACCATTTAGTCAACCATATGAATCACGACTACACATGAGTCAGTAGCCCCATTCTATATGATGTTACCTAAGTTCATGCCAAAGCATCTCAGTCCGGTCACGTAGAAAAGGTCTCAAGGGGTCGAGGAAGCCATCTGCAACGCCAGTTTGTCCAGATTGAGGATGAGAATTTTGTTCAAGACTTGCAACGTAGAGCGAGGAGGCTACGTGAACAATGATAGATGGATCTGGGTCTTCAAGGACAGCCTGCAACTCCCTTCGTAACCACGGTTCTATCCTCTGCAGTATGCCATCGGCTGACTGAAAAATCAAGTTAGTGAATTTGAGACTACTGAGTGATCAGACATATGCAAACATATGAGCTCATAGGATTCTGATTCTTATTCAAGCAAAGTACATATCTCAGCAGGCATACAAAAAGTAGCGTCAAGGACAAAATTATGAAGTATTAATTATCACAAGATAGAGTAAACATAAACAATGGAGGTTTCGATCAGCTGGTGATAGACATACCTTCCTCCTAGCAGTATGATCAGCTATTGGAACAGCCCGCAGCGATTGATCGTATATGCTGTACAAGATGGGAAACAGCAAGTCAGCCATTAAGAACAATCCACGCAACCAATTAAACCGGAAAATCTTACCTAAAAAGAAATCCCAAGAGTGACAATATACCTTGCTCGCCACCGAACCCTTCCTTCGGCGCCGGAAAAAGTTCGCCGCCAAGGCAAATTCCCAGTTATCCTGCAAGTCCTGCACAGAAGAAGAAATTATCAGAACTTATTGCCACTAAGAACTTTCGATGATTTACGCCATCGTAGCTTTCCCTCTAAGAAACCAACAAACAGCAGTCGACAAAATTCAGTTACCGTAAGGGATTTCGAGGAAGGAATCTGCGGCGCGGAATGGGCACCACCGCCTTGGCTTTCACCGGAGCTTGAGTAGGGAGTTTCTCAGTCACAAACGTGCGGGATGAGAGGCTAATCCTACAGTGCCAGCAATCGAACGCCACGTTGCAGAGAGGGCACCGCTGCTTCACCTCGCTCCATCGGCGTATGCACGGCAAGCAATAGGCGTGCAAGCAGGCAGAAATAACCGCCGTTCTGCGATGATCGTGGAGCGCTGTCAAGCATATCGAGCAAATTTTATCCCTTATCGCCGGCGAAATAACCGCCGATAGATACTTTTCCTTGCTGTAGCGGTATCTCGATGGCCTTCTGGAAGAGAACTCCATGCCTCTCGCTCGTCCGAGTTCTGAGCTCAGATACTCAGATCTTGTCCTTTCTTTTGGTTTATTTGGACCGGGCAGGATGTCGGTCAATAGGTCGAAGTTGGTTGGTTCTATCTTGGGCTAGTTAGCTTTAATCCTCCCATCTGTTTTAATCCTCTCATATCTTCAAAACGAATCAATGCCTTTTTATTTGTTTCAAACCCTAACAAATCAGTTATAATCATCCGGTTCATTTTCAAAACACGCCTCGTCAACATGCTTACTTAATTAAGTTGACAGGTCCACCGCATCGCACTTTATCCATATTTCGGTCAAATTCACTACTCAACCTATTTTTTTTTGTCATTCTTCTGAAACTTTCAAACGAACGTACAAAATGTCCACCTGAGGTAAAGACTCTACAAACAAAGCTGTATGGGCCGTAGGTCTCCGCTAATGCGTTAACCTCGATCCTTGCTCACCAACATACGAACAACGGTAAAAACATAGTCACCAGAAAACATGAACAAAACATGTGTGCACAATCGACTAACTACTGAAATAAAACCTCGATCCTTGCTCACCAACATACGAACAACGGTAAAAACATGGTCCTTATTGGAACGCCATGAGCTCTTCCACTGTTGGGATGACAATAGCGAGGCCAACGATTTGTTTCTCGATGGGTGGAGACGATGCGGTGGCAATGAGAGGGGTCATCATCGTTCTAGCAACGGGGACAAGGGTAGCTCTCGTGGAGACGCTGTTATTGATTGCGACGATGGTGTTGGTGGTGGAGATGGCAGTGATGTAGGCGACGACGGTGGTGTTGGAGGCGGATGTGTGTGGTGGAGCCATGGCTCGAGATTGGCGGTGACCCCGCCGACTCTCCGTGAGAGTGCAACCTACTCTCCTATAAGAGGGCAACTAGGCAACTAGGGCAACCTGACAAACATGTGACGGTGAGGACTTGTGACGAGCAAAAAGATTGGCGGCGGTGGGGAGCTCACGTTTTTTTTCTTTTACAAAATATGATTTCATTTATAGAGGCAAGATATAACATTGAGTACAAGTGGTGCAACTGGGAGATGTTTCCTAGAAAGGTCGGAAGGAAAAAGTAGATAATTGAATACTTTGCTTTGCAGCCTTAATCTTCTCAAACATCAACGACTCTAGACGCGACAAACGAAGTAGAATGATTCAACTATAACACTACCGACACGACAAAAACGAAAAGACTTAAGAAATTCTACCCCGACTCAAAGGAAAACAAACTAATTGCAACATAGCCAGAAAACCAACCAATATTTCAACAAACAATACTAAACGAAATTAAAGAACATCAAAACACAGGGGTAGAAGATCTGCATGAAACCTCGTGTGAACCGATCGGAAATCCACATCGTCGATGTTGTCACTATGGTGGACGGGGTAGAGTCATCTGACTCACATATAACTTGAAGCCCGAATCATGTGGCCCAGTCGACGGCAATGCCACACCCCGTTGAGTTCCTCCATGCCAGGAACACCGGTCGCCTTCGCCGGCACTAGTGCCGGCCCTATTGGTGTTGGTGTTGGTGGGATGGATTCTTAAACACATTGCATAATGAATGACCAACAGATTCTCATTATATAAATAAAGACTACAAAGCGGTGAAGACCAATAATCTTATAATACACCACTTATAGCTAAACGAAAAAAATTGTTGCTATAGAGCATGGCTGGAGGAAAATCATTTGGCTCGTCCATGGCGGCGGCGGCGATGTTGGCCATTGTATAGCTCGCGGCTGCATCAGTGATCGGAGATTTTCAGGTGGCGGAGGCGGCTGTTGATCCAGGCTTGCAGTTGCGTGAGGGGCTGCTCCAAGGGCCCAGATGTATGTTCTAAGAAATGTATTCGTGAATGTGGAGGAGCCGGTGTTACTTCCACCGAGTCAACTTGGAACCGATTCAAAAAATTGGTTCACAACTAGTGCTGACCAGTAATGTTTTTTCAATCAATAATTTTATTGGTGCTGGTAATAATATAATACAAAATAGTGTGTATATTGGTTTGATGTAAGGATGATCATTGCATCGGGTCGTCCACCAAACCCACCCGTTGTAACCCAATTTACGCGAAAGCGGGTGGATGTCGTGGGTTGTATAATTAGTCACACACCAATTAGTGGATGGGTTGGGTTGGATAGTAGGTAACCCGCTAACTCACTCGCATCTATACTATTTAGTCGTTTTCTAACAGAGTCGATACTTTTTAGACTAAAATCCCTAATTTTCAGTTGCAAATTCGAGTATGTTTTAATGGCTAACGTGTCTATGAGAGTTGTTATTTTGTGTTGGGAAATTTGTGGATGTTTGTTTGAGGGTTAGTGACTTGGGGTGTTGTTTTTTCTGCTTTTTGTGTATTTTCTAGACATGTGTTTTCTATTATTTAGTACGATTGTCTACTTGTAACTGTTATTTTTTTGCAGCTGATTTGGGTTTCAATGCCGTTACAAATTTGAGGTTAAAATTGGCTAATTTTCTTATTATTTAAGAAATGATGCTATGACTTTTGTTTTTGATTGTTAGTATATGGAATTTGCGATGGGAAGTTCAATAAATAAAATATTTTGGGTCAATATTTATTATCATTCCATATTAACCCACTAACCCATCCAAACCCACTCATCATTCGTCATTAACCACTCACACCCACCCACCGTCAATAAACATATGGGTGTGGGTCGTCCAAACAATCACCCACCAATTAACGGCTGAATTGATTTTATCGTCAAATCCAATCTAACCCACCCTATGCTCACCCCGCATATTTTCTCAAAGATCTATTCAAAAGCTCAATACCAATACCTTCATTTATGCTTGGGAGTTGGGATCATTATTCCCGTTGAGGCCATCTAGCTGAATCAAGTGAGCGCCTCATCATGTTCGATGGACCGGATCTCTCCGGATAATCGTGCCATTCCATTTCCATCTGCCACAATCCAAACAAGGCACATGGAATGTTGATCAAATGATGGAAACAAATCGTCTATACAGTGAAAACGATGACATGAATGATCAACAAACCTCTCCAACAATCACTGTGTCACCCTCCTTGACACCCATCTTCAACAACGACTTATTTACCCCACAGGCCTCTAGGACATGCTGAAATCTCCTTTCAGAATCCACATATCTGTTTACAATCATTTGAATGAATGGATCATGCCATTTCACAGGTGAAAATATGAAAGTACTAGCAGTGTAATTGGGAGAGCTATGAATAGTACGTACCGCCAATTTGTCATCTGAACAAAACGTTGCAACCCAGGCCCGGTGACGTGCCATGTATTGGATTCACTGTCATGTGAGATCACAAAGTCGTTAATTGGAGCTCGTTGTTGTTTCTTCACCTTGTCAGCTACATGATTCAAGTTTACAGCATCCATTCGACCTGAAAAATACAAGTTTTAGTTATCATCCAAATAGAGAGGAGTAAACATAATGAATCTCTTGTTTATAATCAAATTCCGAAACTAGACCCGCAACAAGAAGCAATTAAAGAAAATGTCTTTACCTTCCCAATCTTCATCGGGTTTTTTACTCTTTTGCAGCAGCTCGTAAGCTGCAGAAATCACTTCTTGAGTGCCCTCTCTGGTCACAGCACTCATGCAAAAAGGTTCAATGCCTTGAGCTTGTAACTGCTCCTTGAAAAAGGTCCATTTCTCATATGCCTCTGGAAGGTCCATTTTGTTATAGGCGACTATATATGGCTTTTCTGCAAGTTCAGGACTGAACAGCTCCAGCTCAAGACGTACGGCCTCAAATTCAAGATCCGGCTGCTGTAAAGAGCCATCAACAACATGTATCTGGGGGGGCTCGAAAAGAAAGAAAACTTCAGTATTCAACTCAAGAAATTCATGACATTTGAAAGAATCAGGAGCTACGTAGGAAACTAGTCATTTGGGAATCTTCAAATAGTTGGAACAAATTAAACGAGAGGCTATACCAGTGCAGAACATCTTTCAGTGTGCCGCAGGAACTCATGGCCTAAACCAAAACCTCTGTGTGCTCCTTCGAGCAAACCTGGAAGATCTGCTACTACCATAGTAGAATCATAATCAAAAGAAACCACGCCGAGATTCGGGAGTAATGTAGTAAAAGGGTAGTTTGCTATTGCTGGTTGTGCAGCACTGATCACGCTCAACAGTGTGCTTTTCCCTGCATTTGGAGCACCAACTATACCCACATCTGCAACTAGCTTCAATTCCAGCTCTATCCACCTGACCAACCATGTAAATATTCATTAAATGTTTGAATAAGCTCTATTCCCATTGCTGAGAAACAACATATTCCCCGAGTGCAACAATAATATCAAACACAGGGTCTCCATCTAGATGGATTCCTTTGTCAGGGAACCCAAATATACCAACACCAAATCATCAGACACTGCAGGGGGGTCATACTACATGGCCGAAGATAAAAAATCTAGACATAATTCAGATTTGTAAATGATTAGCAATACTCACATTTCAGTACCTTCTTCTCCATTCTCAGCAATCCGAGGTACCTTATTGCTGCCACACTTAAATGCAGTATTCCCTCTTCCACCTCTCCCACCAGGTAGCAATAGAGCCCGCTGACCAGGATGCAACAGTTCCAGAAGTACTTCATCTCTCCCGGCCTCCCGCACCAACGTCCCGGGAGCTACCTTCACCACCACGTCCTCTCCCTTTGCCCCACTCATCATACTTCCTTGTCCATGTGACCCTCTCCCTGCCCTGTGATGCACTTTGTTCCTAAACGGTAACAGCGAATTCATGGAACTGTCAACTTCCAAGTACACATTACCTCCTCTGCCTCCATCCCCTCCAGACGGACCTCCCAACGGCACGAACTTCTCCCTGCGGAATGCCACCACGCCGTTGCCGCCGTCGCCGGCTTTCACGTATATTTTAGCTCTGTCGAAGCACCGCATCACCGCCGGAACTCCCTTCTCCTTGACTTCATCTTCATCTTCCTCGTTCCCTTCGTAATCAGGATCCTCCAACATTCTGCCTCCTACATCTCCGGTGAACTCATCCAACACTTGGTAGGAGAAATCATTTTCATCACCTTCCTCATCCACCTCTCCACTGTCAAAATCAATCTCCTCATCGTCGGATTCAGAACCGGCTGCATCGTACTCCTCGTATCTCGCGTGATCTTCAATTCCTCTGGCCGCTTCATCTTCTCCTCCTTGGCTCAATTTGGGAAATCCGGCAGCACCTGAATCAGAAAGCCTGACGACCTCCGCCGCAGAAACTAAGGAAGGGAGGGAGAAATCTTCTCGGACAGGTAGGCAAGTGTAGGTGGTAGCGTCGCCGCCGTCGCCGGGAATGGGTACTGTTGGGGGCGGAGGCTTGTAGGTGGTCCTCTGAGGCTTCCGTTTGGATGTGCGATTGTAGTTAAGGTTTCTAGAGGACTTATTGCTGGCAGGATCGCCACGCTTGAGAGTTCGGGCATTGGAGCGAGCTAGAGCCTGGGTAAAGAAGCAGGATACGGATATGGTGGCCGCCATTTTTGGCTGAGTTTTCTGTTAGATGGCTGGATAACACTTCCCCCACGTATTAGCAGTTAGCACTGTAATGGATAAACGGCATTTCGAAATCACCCAACCCAGACTATAGGAATCGAATTAGGATCAAGATGACCCCTTTTCAGAATTTCGAGAGCCATAATAGATATTAATCCATTCTTTTCTTAAGAACCCCGAACGGCAGTCTACTTCTGTTCTTCCCCTCACTGCCTTGGACTCCGAACGGTAGTCTCGCCGGTGCGATTGAAACAGAATAAAACGGCTGGCTTCGCTAGAGGTTGATATGCACTTGCGGCAATGCTGGCAAGGAAATCAGGTTATTTTGGATTTGATCTTATCGTCTTCTTCACCACTCCCGTTTTCTTCTGCCCTCAGCCTGCTTCTAAGTTTATTCGCTTCTCTCTTGTTGTTTCATATCAAATCCCTCAACTTTTTATTTGTTTTCTCGTCTTATCGAACTTCAGGAGCAATCTTCCGGCACAGCTGCTCGAGTTGCTCGCGGATTTCGATCAGTGTCAAGAACTTCACGTCCTTGACTTCTAATGGGTCCTCATCGGAGCCCGGTGACAAACTATCGAGCCCTGTCCAGTTCAGTGAAGAACACTTCAGGAGTTTTGATGTATTGCGGAAGAAGGTAGAGGATGTGTGCCGAATTGTTGAAGGGGGGCGTTGGGGGCAAGAGGTTGAGAATGCCCTCAACATGTTCGACGAAAAGCCTCAACCAGAATTGGTGTTTCGAGTGCTGAGGAGGCTCAGGGATGTGAATCAAGCACTGAACTTCTTTCGGTGGGCTGAAGCCAAAACTGATCAGCCACTTTCTCCCGAAGCTTACAATTCACTTCTCATGGTGATGGCGAAAGCTAAGAACTTTGGTTCCCTGGAACAGATTTTTGGAGAGATGAGTATTGCAGGGTTTGGTCCTAGTTATAGTACTTCCGTTGAGTTAGTTGTGAGCTGTGTCCGGTCCCGGGAGCTGAGAGAAGCTTTTGAAATCATACAAACTATGCGGAAGTTCAAATTCCGGCCTGCCTTTTCTGCTTATACCACTCTGATTGGTGCACTGTCTTCAGTTCCTGAATCTGGACCTATGCTCACTCTATTTCATCAAATGCAAGAGCTGGGATATGAGGTCAGCGTGCACTTGTTTACTACTCTCATTCGAGTTTTTGCCAGGGAGGGCCGTGTTGATGCTGCCCTGTCTCTGTTAGATGAGATGAAGAGCAATTCTCTTTATGCTGACATTGTTCTGTTCAATGTCTGCATAGATTCCTTTGGTAAGGTGGGTAAGGTGGATATGGCTTGGAAATTCTTTCATGAGATGAAATCACATGGTTTAGTACCTGACGATGTGACATATACTAGTATGATAGGTGTTCTGTGTAAAGCAAATAAATTAGACGAAGCTGTAGAGTTATTTGAGCATATGGATCAGAATAGGAAAGTCCCTTGTGCCTATGCTTACAATACTATGATCATGGGATATGGATCCGCTGGAAAATTTGATGAAGCATTTGGTCTAATTGAAAGGCAGAAGGAAAAGGGGTCTATTCCCAGTGTAATTGCATATAATTGTATTCTTACCTGCCTTGGGAATTGTGGAAAACTTGAGGAGGCCTTAAGAATCTTTGAAGAAATGAAGAAAGATGCAGTCCCCAATGCTGCTACCTATAACATTCTGATTGACAAGCTTTGTAGATCAGGAAAAGTTGAGGACGCTTTCAAGGTTCGTGATTCCATGGAAGAAGCCGGCATGTTTCCTAATGTCAGGACTTTAAACATAATGATCGACAGGTTATGTAAAGCTCAAAGAGTTGAACAAGCTTATTCAATATTCAAAGGGATGGACCACAAAGTTTGTACACCCAACGAGGTTACATTTTGTTCACTTATAGACGGTTTGGGGAAGCAAGGCAGTGTAGATGATGCATACAGGCTTTATGAGCAGATGCTGGATTCTTACGAAATGCCAAATGCTATTGTATACACGTCCCTCATTCGCAACTTTTTCGAGCATGACAGGAAAGAGGATGGCCACAAGATTTACAAAGAAATGATCCAAAGAGGCTGTTCACCTGACCTTGTGCTTCTTAACACCTACATGGATTGTGCTTTCAAAGCTGGTGAAGCTGAAAAGGGGAGGGGTTTATTTGAGGAGATAAAGGCTTGTGGACTTGTTCCAGATGTTAGAAGCTATTCTATCCTCATTCATGGCCTGATCAAAGTTGGTTTTGCACGTGAAACCTATGAATTGTTCTACGCTATGAAAGACCAAGGCTGTGTATTGGACACTCGTGCCTACAACACTGTTATTGATGGGTTTTGCAAGTCAGGGAAAGTAAATAAAGCTTATCAGCTTCTAGATGAGATGAAGACAAAAGGCCACCATCCAACAGTAGTCACCTATGGTTCAGTCATTGACGGCCTTTGCAAAATTGACAGACTTGATGAAGCATACATGCTGTTTGAAGAAGCAAGGTCAATTGGTATAGTGTTGAATGTCGTTATCTATAGTAGCCTTATTGACGGATTCGGAAAAGTTGGTAGAATTGATGAGGCATATCTAATTATGGAAGAGATGATGCAGAAAGGCTTGACGCCCACCGTGTATACATGGAATTCCTTGCTTGATGCACTCGTGAAAGCAGAAGAAATCGACGAGGCTGTGGTTTGCTTTCGGCACATGAAGGACCTCAGGTGCATTCCGAATCAAATAACATACAGTATCCTCATAAACGGTCTCTGCAGAATCAGGAAATTCACAAAGGCCTTTGTATTCTGGCAAGAGATGCAGAAGCAAGGGTTGAAACCCAATACCATCACCTATACTACTATGATCTCAGGACTTGCCAAGGCAGGGAATATCTTTGAGGCTAAAAACCTCTTTGAGAGATTCAAGGCAAATGGAGGTGTACCGGATTCTGCTAGCTACAATGCGATAATAGAAGGCTTAAGCATAGGCAATAGAGCAACGCATGCATATGAGGTGTTTGAGGAAACCAGATCGAAAGGTTTCAACATCCATACCAAGACCTGCGTCGTCCTTTTGGATGCACTACACAAGGCGGAATGCCTTGAACAAGCTGCAATCGTCGGGGCGGTGCTGAGAGAAACGGCAAAGTCTCAGCATGCTGCAAAACACTGGTAACATCTGGTGAATGTCACTTGTTACTGGGGAAGGTGAACTTGGCAAGCCAGAGTATCTCTATGGGACAAAGGTACCTCTTTTGATTCCATAACACAATTAAAACATGCTACATTACTGCATGCAAATTGCAAAAGGCGTTGCTGCTGTTCTGGCTGCTAATTTACAGGTACAAGGAAGCTTTCTGCGTTTGGGTTATCCAGGTGATAGCAATGAAAGGACTTTGGTTCCTGGGTTTGGTACCTGGTTCTGGTCCGGCAAAACTGGTGCTGATGGATTCCTTGCAACTAGCCGTGTATCATTCAGTTCACAGAGAATAATTGCAGAAGTCTTTTACACATCAGCTGACATGTGGACTGGAGGACCCTCTGGTTTTTCTTCAACAATGTACACTTCGGCGACTGTGCCTTTGTTGTAGATAGTTTTGACCCTTAATCAGTTCCATGGTTTTGTGCTTACATACAAGTGAATTAGAAAACTGGAAAGTCCAGATTAAGCGTGGCTGACCCTTTCCGCTTGTTAGTGGAGAATAATTGTGTAGGTTTTTGTGTTGGATTCTGTTTCGCATTACTATTTGTCGTCGTAGAATTTGAATTCTTCTTACCCTAAAAAGAAGTGAAATGACTTGAATATCCTAAACACTCAAATAACACGTCGGCGGTGAGGCCTCGATGTGTGGGTCGGCGTCTGTCAAGACTACGACCTTAAAAAAAAATCTGACCTTTCAATCGGCAATTGGGTTGTTATTTCGAGTTTCAAGAGACAATCACCGGATCAGTTTTTGGTTGGGAAGTTTGTTAGAGTGTTGAAGATCAAAAGCTACTCAAGTAAAATTGCATACAATCGATTCGTTAGGGACTAAAATGAACTCATCATATACGTAAGGGACCAGTTATATTACTATCTCGACAAGTGTTATGATGGTAGAAAATGTGACCGTTACGAAAAGAGACCCAAACCCTACAACGTCTCTCTTTAGTTAGTTTGAGTGGTGTGGTTCAAATTTCGAATCCAATTTCCCTTATTTGTTCGCTCCTCCCCTCCCAATAAATCCTTCCTCCGCAGAACCCAAACGAATCGATCAACCAATCTCCCTGTTCCATTCCATAAAACTTGTGCAAAATCAACAATGGCGTTAAGGCCCATCGACAATGCTATGCCGGTGCCCCCGCCGGAGCGTCCAAAGAAGCAACTCAAACTCTCAGTTGATCAGAAACAACAACAACAACAGCCTCCTCCAGAATCGGACAAAAACAAGGCACCAGATGCTTCCATCGATTACGTCCCTTCTGAACAACTCACCGCCCCAGAAGATCCGGACTCGGAGATCCAGGTTTGTTCCTTTCTGTTTTCTGTTCTCTGGATTCATTTTCGAGACTAATCCAGAAAGCCTGAATGTTTGCATTTTTTTCTTTTGATTCGATTTTGGAGGATATGATTGAGGGCTTAGAGTCCAAAGACTGGGTGAAGCTCTGTGCTTCTCTGAATAAGGCGAGGCGATTTGCTATTTTCCACTCAGAGCTCTTGCTTCCTAACCTGTAAGTGAAAATTGATATGGATTTGATGTGGCGGAAGCTGGATCTCGGGTGTTTATGTGGAGTTCTTTTTTTTTTTTGGCTTTCTTACAGAGAAAAGGCGATGATGGTGCTGGTTAAGGCAATGAAGAACCCTAGAAGTGCTCTGTGCAAGACTTCCATCATGGCTTCCTCTGATATCGTCTCTGCTTATGGCGACAAGCTGCTTGATTCAACAACAGATGCATTCGATAGCTTGGTACGAACTCATTTCTTCAACGTTAGTATCCAGCTAAAGTTGGTCAGAGAGAGAGAGACTAAATTGACATTGTTGTTTTTTTTTATCTGCACAGCTTCTGCAGCTGCTGCTGAAATCTTCGCAGGACAAAAAGTTTGTCTGTGAAGAAGCAGACAGAGCTTTGAACTCCATGGTAAGGTCAATCGCTCCACTGTCCCTGCTGCAGAAGCTCAAGGTGTATGGAAGTCACTCTAACCTTAGAGTCAGGGCTAAAGCTGCAGTTTACATATCCAGTGCAGTCACCAAGATGGTAAAGCTTGCTTTGCTTTTCCAAATTCATTTTTTCACTCTCATCATTGTAAATCCAATTATTATGGATGAAGCTATAAATTTGGTGTGGCTTTTTGCAGGGGTTGGAAGCCATGACTGAATTCGGACTCGTACCCCTAGTTCAGATGTCCATAGCCTTGCTGAGTGATAAGCTTCCTGAAGCCAGAGAAGCAGCAAGGAAGATTGTTGTTTCCATCCGTGGAGCATACACTAGAGATGAACAAGAGGAGCAGAAGAAGCTGGAGGTGTGGCAAAACTTCTGCAAATCGAGTTTGCCACCTGTTCATGCTCAATCTTTGATTAAAATTACAAGAGATTCTGTTGCTGGTGCTGCAGTAGTAGCCAGAGCAGGATAGTATAACTAGTTATATGTTCACTCTTAAGTTCCATGTAAGCCCCTTTACATGATTCCTCATAATACAAAGTCACATGGCAGGCACTGGTTCCTCATAGAACACCAATACAACAACAATAATTGCTACTCTGTCAGCAATAACTAAAAAAAAAACACTGTACCATTGAATAATGATCTTGGTTGGTGTACACGAGAACACCAACTGCTTCACAAACTCGTATACTAACACTATCAGACAAAAATGAAGAGCAGATGATGCGGTTTAGACCTTGTTTCTGTTCTCAACTCGCAGCTTACTATCACCCTCACATGCTCTGGTTCTGTTCAATCATGGACCTCAAAGTCATTTCAACTTCTTCAAATGGCTGGCCAGCATAAAGCTTAAGTTGCCCTTTCCTGACAACAAGTACTTTCTTCGACTCAGATTTCACCGCCTCGTGCAGTTCCTGCCCAAGTCGATACTTTCATCAATTTTCCTACTCACTGAAACTTTATCCAGCAGATGGTAATTACTTTACACAGTGGATTCTTACCCTTACTGGCAGTGGAACGATATCAACACTCAAGTCTTCCAGCCCCTCAAAGAATGATTCCAGTAAGAAACAAAAGTTATTTGCATCAGAACGATCTTGAAATGCAATAGTGTATGAGTTTCTCATCTCAGCTGCCGCTGGACTATGTTGTATAACATAAAACCCCCCTTCTCCTTCCTGTTCGGCCCGGCGCAGAAGTATAGCCTGGAGTACAAACATAGGGTTACACTGAGGGTCAGCAACCTAGTAAAGTGATATTGCTCTGAACAAAACAATCAAATACACTACTGCATGCAACATTCATACTGTACAATGTTTCGCTTAAAGACGACGCTTCCAATTCAGGCATTAAACACAGGTCCTTGATAAAATTAACAATAAGAGGTCCCTGAGTTCTGATTTCATACCAAAACATAAGGAAGCTTTGACCACCAAATGTCCGGCGCCATAGCTGACCTCTTATCCTTCAAGTTGTTTTTCACAGGACTCAAGGAATCTACACCATTGGCGTTTTCGTTGGATCTCTTTTTCCCTTTGGCCATACCCAAATCCTCGATACATCCTTTCTGTGAATTGGTAGCTTCAGCTACTGATATCTCTTCAGCGCCCCCCTGGACAGCACCTAAAAAGTTTTACAGCCACGCCAAGATTGTAGGTACTTTAACAACTACTGATATCCAGTTTAAAACTCACAAATGAGATCTTCTATCGTAAAATGATTTGGTGCATATTAAGAAGAGCTTCAATAAGAGCATATGTAGTAAGTGGTAGTATTTTTCTTACCAGATTCAGTTTTGTTTCTCAAATTCTCCTCCTTTGGAGCAACAGTCTCACCATTTCTCAATGAACTCGTATGTGAACTTCCAGCTTTCATCCCCTTTTCCTTCCTAGTAGCCCCAACACCACTATTTCTCGATGCACCATTCATATTACCTTTAACTGCACCGTTAGAATCTTTCGAACCCAAGAATCCCTTTGGGGTACTCCTGGCCTTTACTGAAGGGCTTCTAAATCTATGTTTTTTCTTGAACATCAATGGCACAGGTTCCTCATCTTCTATAGAGACGTCAATGCTGTTGGAATCATCTTCGCCATTACCAAACAACCCGAGAGAATTGATAAGTGATCCAGGAATCACATCTTTCTTGGACTCCAGTTTCTTCTGCAACTTCACTAAACGAGCACTCACTTCCTTCTCTATCCCAATCTCCTGCTCACCTTTCGGCAACTTCTTCCTCTCACTCTCTCTAGCCTCTCGAGCCATTGCCCTAATCTCACTGATCTTCTCTCCTAATTCGACCTCATTCCCAAATGGAGACCCCAACTTCTCATTTCCATTCTCACTCACAAGAGCATTGTTCCCGTTACCTGAACTTTTCAGCCTATCGTCTTTCTTGGAAGTCCCAAACAACAACCCAACAACTACGGTCTCCAGTACAATGAATCCAAACACAAAACCAACGAAAACCAATATAGAATTCGCAGATATTTTACCGACTATGCCACCTAATTTTCCAGCATTGTCAACAGTATCGGAGACTTGAAGGCTCTCAACTTCGTCCATCTCTCCGGCGGGGGAAACCACCCCAATTGTCGCTTCATCTAAAGATTCATCGGAAACAGATACCGACTGAGGTGGAGTAGGAACGGGAAGTAGTGGTTCAGCTGGGGCTATCTCGGGGGGAGGAATTGTTGGCAGGGGTTTAGTTAGGGTTTTGAGGATCTTAGTACGCAAGTAGTTTTTCCTTCGTCGCGCCTTGGAAGGCAGCGACAGGGAGGCAGAAGCTGAGAGGATATGGTTCAGTCGGAATCCGCCAGTGGGAGTGGTGGTTACAGGCGGCGGTAAGAGGAAGGGGAGGCTGGCGCGATAAGCAGCCGCCATTGGAGACGCCGGAATTGGTAATTCGGCAGTTTAATACTTCTATCCTGAAGCAGGACCGGACATGAAAGTATTTGGGCCTCGAGTTTTTGGGGCCGCGTAATTGGGCGTTTGTGGAGGTTTCATAACAGAGGTTGGGCCGGAGCCCGGATATAAGATTCAAAACTCAAAATCATGCGAGCACTATTTTTATAATATAAAAAAATCGTAAGAGCAGGAGGCTTGTTCCGAGGTGTTGACGGATACTGTTTAGCTCTATTTCAGAGATTTTTCGATAATAGGACTGGAATCCAATGGCATTTCGAGATTTGTTCACTATTTGTTCAAATGATCCATGTCATCCAAAAGACGGGGCTATAGTGCTTTGGAGGTGGTCATGTGTCGTGTTTGTGGATTCCTCGTCTCGGTAACGGAACGAGTGGTTCCATCCATCATCTACCCATTATCCTTAGAGTTTATGAACATCCGTCAAGTATTATTAGCGGCTCGCGATGGACAGAAGATTCAATCTCTATTGTCTACCGATTCGGCGGAAGCAGTTCGTCTTATCAATTCCACTATTGCGGACATTAGGGTAAGCCGACTACTCCCGGAATGTCGCACACTCTTACTCTCACTCCCATTAGTATCATTGGTTATGTCCCGTACGGATAACAATGCCGCCCATTTAGTGGCACGTGAGACTCTACGTTATCCATCATTTCGACATTCCGATCTTTTCACTTTCTCATTGTAGTTCGTTGATTATGTAATTTCTCTCGTTATGTATTACAACTTAATACCTCTGAATAAAAACAATATTCTTTCGATAACCAAGTCTAAGTTAAAGGGAGTTGTGATAGGTTGGAAAAAAGTCCGGGAGAAGGAATATTATAGAGTACATGCGTAGTTGGATTCGAGCGTGACAATCCTTGTTTTATTGACGAAAAATAATGCTGTATACCAACAATTTTTTGAGATTTCCATTTCTCGTGAATCTTTAGATTAAAACTGAATAATTAAGGTGGAATATATCTCTAAGAAAGACAACAAAGTTGCATATTATACTATCATTTTTATGCATAAAATAAGAAAAGTTTACATTTGTAAGATTCCTCAGTAAATTATTGGGACTTTCGGTCGATATAAAATAAAAAATAAAAAAATAAACATAATATGTGTTTATTTCATATGATATGTTTGATTCAAATTCGAAAATTTTAAATTATCAAACATAATTTTATTACCAGAACAACTCCGACAAACATCAAAGTGTGAAAATTGGAAAGGGAAGGGTGAAGGAGGAACCAAGTGCTCAAATTTGAACCATCCGCCAAAAACAAAGGCAAAGCGACACAAAAATGGCCACCGCACAGCAATCAAGCAGTCGAGACAAAACCTAAATTCGCCCAATAGCCACGACTGCTCGGCTTCCACCACCACAAGTCCACAGCCGTCCGTCTCCCCCTGAATGACAAACACAAACCTACCTTTCATCTTTTATCCCTCCCAAACAAAACCGACAAATACAAATTCCTCCACTGCCGCCATTCCTATCCTTCCTCAAAACCAAACACAAGGAAACAAATCCCATCTTTAGCTTTGCTTCTACTACTACTACTACACCTTTTCATTGATTGAGAGAGCTCACCTCAGCTCACCTCATTCTCAAATGTCCACCACTACAACCACCAGTGGTGCTCCCCTTTCACCAACACCACTTCCCCTCCCCCCCTCTTCTTCTTCTCTTGTACTTCAGTCCGCTGCTTCTTTCCGTATCAGGGCTCCCGTTACTGCTGATTCCGACTCCTCCGACTTCGACTCCAATGTCTCCGACGACGACCTCTCCCCTGCTCCACCACTTCACACTACTACTACCCCGGATTCTCAAAACCCCAAGGCTCTCGTTATGCCTGTTGCCCAGCTCTCACTTGACGACGACGACCATCACCATGACTTGGACTTCGACTCCGACTTCTCCGACGAGGAAAACTCCGCCCTTCCAGCTCTTGTCAAAGTCCCCACCTTGGACAACAAGAGCAATGCTGTCGTTAAATCCTTGGTCTTTGGGGATGATACCGAAGAAGATACTGATGATGATAATCAAAGCGTTTCTTACAGGAATTTGGATTCTGCTCAACTGAATAGTAGCAGTGGTTATGATTCTAGTTCTGTTCAGTTGTTGCAAGTTGCAAATGAAGAAGACCATGTTCTTCCAGAGGGAAATTCAGCAGTAGCAGCTGAGGAGGTGGTCAAACACTTTGAGGTTCAAGTTGAAAATCTTCCGGTGGAAAGTTCAGGTGAAAATAATACCGATCAGAATGAACGTCATGACGCAGTTGAAGAACAAGAAGAAGAGGAGTCCAGGTCCATTGTTGCTGCTGATGCTGATGCTGGCAGTGCCACCAGGCCTAATCTCAATGTTGAATTCCATGAAAATGGACAAATTGGAAATTCTGAAGCAGACAATTTTGATGGTAAAACAAAGTTTCTACTTCCTGATGCGGATTATTTACAAGACTTGACCTTTGGAGGAGGCTTTGAGGTTTGCAGTGATTCTCAGACAAACAATAGTCAGATGATTGCTGTTGGGACAGAAATGGAACTGCAAGAAAAGAGAGAAAATGAAAAGTCTGAAGAAGGCCATTTTGATTTTGAAAGTAAAACAATGTTACCACTTCCTGATGCAGATTTACAAGACTTGACCTTTGGAGGAGGCCTTGAGGTTTGCAGTGATTCTCAGACAAACAGTGGTCAGATGATTGCAGTTGGGACAGAAATGGAACTGCAAGAAAACCATTTGTATGATTCTGCTGCATTGGCTAGTAGTAGCCCTGCAGAATCGGAGGGCAGCAGTTTCACAATGGTTACTTCTTGTGATGAGCCTAGGCAAGCTGTTTCTCCTGACTGGTCTGCTGATACAGGTTCTTCATCATTTCGTGGCATGATCCCTCCTCCTCCTCTAGACTCAACCAAGGTAATATTAAGTGAGGGTAACGTGAACGAGGAGTTTATAGTAAAGTTCTTGAGGCTTATCCATCGACTAGGATACTCTCCTCAACACCCTATTGCTGCTCAGGTAATGTATAGCCTGGTAGGGGAAGGGTATGGAACTCAAGAACTTAGCTTTGACAGATTAGCCATGGAGCTTCACGAAGAAGGCAAAGCAGACGATGTAGACTTGTGTTTGAACATTTTGGTTATTGGGAAAACTGGAGTAGGAAAGAGTTCAACCATTAATTCTATATTTGGGGAGAAGAAAGTTGCTATAAATGCATTTGAACCAGCCACCACTTATGTTAAGGAGGTTTGTGGCACAGTGAGTGGTATCCGAATTAGAATCCTTGATACACCAGGATTCAGACCTTCCATCAAAGAAGCATCTGCCAACAGAAAGATACTTGCTTCCTTGAAGAAGTTGACTAAGAAGTCCCCCCCAGATGTCGTCCTCTATGTTGACCGGTTGGACTATCTATCAAGTGATCAAATTGATGTTGCATTGCTAAGTGAAGTCACCAAGTCGTTGACATCATCTATATGGGAAAACGCCATCGTTGTTCTAACTCATGCTTCTTCGCTTTCACCCGAGGGACCATCCGGATTGCCATTGAGTTTCGAGGAATTCGTTACTAGAAGGTGTGATGTTGTTCATCAAGCCATCACCTTAGCAGTCGGCGACCCACTTCTTATGCATAGGAGACCGGTGGCTCTAGCTGAGAATCAGCATAACATCAGTAGATGCTTCAATTGGAATGCACAGTTGTTGCTTATGTGTTGTTCTGTAAAGATACTATCAGAAGCAAAGTCGGTAGCCAAGTTTCAGGCAGGCAGTCCTGGCCGTGCTTTCCTCCCTCTCCTTCAAAATGTCCTGTTCTGTGATAATGATGAGTATGACCAGCGCCCATCATTCAAGCCTTTGAGGAAATCACAGGTGGAGAAGCTCAGCAAGGAGCAGAAGAAACCTTATCTCGACGAGTATGACTACCGGCTGAAACTCCTTGAGAAGAAGCAATGGAGAGAAGAAGTGAAGGAGATGAACTCCAATGAGTTCAAAGCTTTGCTTGACGTTTCCTTGCCAACTTCATTTGACAGCAGCTATCCTTCTTTCAGATATAGAGCGTTAAATACGACGTCTAAAATTCTTGTGCGGCCAATTATGGATTCAAATGGATGGGATCATGATTATGGGTATGATGGACTTAGCATTGAAAGAGATCATGATTATGGTGCGTTTGCTGTTCAGGTCACCCAGGACAAGAAACGATTCAACTTGGTTATGATTGCCAACTTACAGAGTCAAGTTTGTATTGGTAGAAGGTCCAAAATGGATATTGGTGTTTGGATGAACAACAAGAGGAGAGGGAAGATCAGCATTAAAACCAGCAGCAGCAGCTCGGACCTGCAGATTTTTGCAGTGATGGGTGTTGTACCACTTGCTATGGCTGTCTTGAGAAGCATCTTTGGAGAAAGGAAGTGAAAATATGTAGCCCTCATCACTCCTCAGTTCTTCCTCTATATTTACTGTTGACATTGGAAACTTGGAGAATAGGAAGAAGTAACATACTTACATGTTTATGTGGGGATTTGATCCTTTTGTTTGTTCTATAATTATCTAATTCATTAAAGCAACTACCAGCCTCCGAATAACTTGTTCATAAAGAACTCCAAAGCTTGATAACTGTCTAAGTTCCATTGTACTAGTTTTATCGTTTGTACCAGTCCACGTACACTCTTAGATGGAAAATCTAATAGACAGAATTAATCGCAAGGGTCATTTCTAAAAAGTTGGGTGACTTGATGGATAAGTTTTAAGACCTATAAGTTTCTTTTTCGAAATATTAAGACCTACATGTTAATATATTAAATTGAAGTGATCTTCAGTGTAATCAACCTCGAATCCAATGGGTAATTAGTAATTATTAACTACCCGGTTGAGTCAAACAAAGATGGGTTGAACCGATGGGCGAGGAGTTAGCAGTCGGGGGACGGGAGCTGTGCGGCTTTGGTTCTCCTGCTATCCACTTCACTCTTAAACTACGCAGTTTCCTCAACAATGGAGTTGTGGAATTAGCGGATTGCCTCTGTAACATGAATAAAAGAGGCTGAACCAGTGAACCTTCTCGGCGCCGGCGGGTTTTTGTCCTTCCCTGTCTTAAGTCCGCGGGAAGCCACCATGGCCATTCTTCAGACTTCTTCGTCTTACTGGGTTGGTATCCTGCTATCCCTATCATCTTTCTGAGCTCTCTTCAGTCTCGGGCAACTTATAGGCGTCTTAATTTAAGAGCTTGAAAGGGACAAAGCTTGGGTCTTTACTTGTATCCAGGCAGGGGAACTAAACTTGTAGTGCTAAGGAATTGTCCAGATTAGTTCCGCCGTTCTCTTCCCTTAAATTTCTGTCCAAAACGTTCAAGGGGTGGGACATCGTCTGTGCAATTTGTTTTGCTTCATTATCCTGCACTTGATATTCACAAAATGCCGCTGCTTCATGGTTATGTGCATCCTGATTAGTTTCTTGCCTGCCAACTGCTCGACAAAATGTCACAGAGAAGTTCCCGATACATCCAAGTGACTTGCACGGGAGCAAATTTATTATTCAGGAAGTTGTTTGGGTTTTAGTTTTGGGTGTTTATGAAGTCGGCTTTACATTGCATGTTAGTGGTCTAGTGGCTGATATATAACAATCCCCGTATTCGCCTTCTTCCTTAATCCTGTTTGAAGAGGCCGATGATGTATGTTTAAAGCACGGCGACTATTATGAAGTAATGTGAAGCCATTTTCCTTTGCCCCCGTCTCTTGTATCTCTATGCTTTCATCAGTTTTTATACGCTTAGTAGGATGATTGCAGTTGCATAGAAGGTTCATGATTTTGGAAGTGCTGAGATGCTCACCTTCTTTTTTCAGAATGTGCTTTTGTTCGTTCCAAAGGCCAACTAACCTGTCTTCTGTGTTATCAGGTACTCTCCCGTAAAACTTTTGGGACAGCTACTTCTGGTGACTTCCTTCACGTCAAGAGAAGCTCTTCACGTGAATTCTTTTATTTCTTAAATACAAGATATTTTTCTACATGTCAACCAGAAGATTTCACTTCTTTCTCAAAGAGAAGATCTCGGGGGCCAGTCATGGCAGCTAAGAAAGCTTCCCAAGGTGTGTTTTAACTGGGAAACTTTGTCAAAGATGTATGATGGATATTCCCGTATTGGTACTACACATCTATCAGTTATGAAGTACTAATGCCAGCTTTCAGCTGCATGAGTTGCTAAGTTCCCCAATATTTTGTTTGGCTCAATTTCTCAGGAGAAAAGCAAGATGAAGGAAGATACAAGCACACGGTTGATTTACCAAAGACAGCATTTGGTATGAGAGCAAATTCTCTAGTGAGAGAACCGGAGATTCAGAAGTTATGGGATGACAGTGATGTGTTCAAAAAAGTTACTGACAAAAATAGTGGGGTGGGTTTCTTCAATATTTACCGTGTCTCTGTTGTAAGTGAGCTTCTTGGCTGATATCTAGTCAACTTGACAGGAAAATTTCGTCTTACATGATGGTCCACCGTATGCAAATGGGGATCTCCACATGGGCCATGCCTTAAATAAAATCTTGAAGGATATAATTAATCGCTACAAGGTGTGTTTAGCTCTCTAATCTTTATTTCAAAGCTATTTATGAACTTTCACATCATGGTAAATCACTAGGCATTGAAGTTAGCTATCTATTGTGAAGTTGCTAACTGCCTAACTGTGGCAGGCTTGTGGTAAAATAATTAAAAAATCTGACCCTATTGTCTTAACAATCCGCTTGTGGTTGATGATACAACAAACAAATGCCAGAACGTTATGATTATAGTTTTTGGTCCTTCCTTCCCTTTGGCAGATCCTTCAAAATTACAAAGTCCATTATGTACCTGGCTGGGACTGTCACGGCCTTCCTATAGAATTGAAAGGCAAGTAGTTTCTAATCCAAAGGGATGTGTGGAAATGCTGCCAATAGTTTGGTTATGCCTTCAAATGTAATGAGTGTAAAAATGATGCTGATATTGTATTGTATGGCTTCAAATTAGATACAATTTTCCTGTCATTGATTGCAATTGCCCTTTCTGAATCATTCTGAAGTTTTTCAAAAGGATTCAGTGTTAAGATTGTACATAATTTGACTATTATCAATCTATAGTTCTCCAGTCATTGGATCAGGATACCCGTAAGGATCTAACACCCTTGAAGCTGAGGGCAAAGGCAGCAAAATTTGCTAGAGCAACTGTCAAAACTCAGATGGCATCATTTAAGGTATTAGATCCTGTTTAAATGTTTGGACTGCAAGATAAACTCACTTTTGTATATTGGCATGAGTGCATGTATTAACTTTGCTCAATAACCTTTCTCATTTCGTATTTCTTTTTATGTATCCAGCGTTATGGAGTGTGGGCAGACTGGGACAACCCGTATCTAACTCTGGATCCACAATATGAAGCTGCTCAGGTAGTTGGTACAGCCTTTTTCTACCAATACAGTAGAGTGTATACTAAATAACTGCAGTAGTCTGTACTTTTCTTTCTTGAGGAAGTGGATTGCCACCTTCATGAAGTTTTAGCTGGATTCAACTATAAAGCAAACTCTATAGTTTTGCATCAGCATCTCTTGCCCAGGCTGTATAGTTTTGTTTTTAGAAAGCAAAAGAAACAATGCAATAATAGTTCTCTTTCTTTAGATTGAAGTATTTGGCAAGATGGCCCTGCAAGGATACATCTACAGAGGCCGGAAACCGGTTTATTGGAGTCCTTCATCACGTACTGCTCTTGCAGAGGCTGAATTGGAGGTAAGTCACGTTTTGCAACAACTACGAACATTCAAGATCTGTCTTGATCTAATTATAGGTATTACTGCTATGAGGTTCCTCACTCATAGAACTTAGGTTGCTGATTTCATACCGAGTTAAGAACATTTTCTTCTGCCACATTACTACCGAGTTCTAAACTTCTTACTGTTATTTTTCTTTTCTAATTCGACGAGACTTGAAACTTTTGTGATCTCATTTAGTCCTGTTGATGTCGGGAAATTGACTGGATGTCCTCCTTGCAGTATCCTGATGGCCATATTTCGAAGAGTATATATGTTGCACTCAGAATGGTACCAAGAACTTCCAATGTCTCACTAGAGGAATTCTTTCCTGATTTGTGCTTGGCTATTTGGACAACAACTCCATGGACGATTCCAGCCAATGCCGGTAAATGCTTGTTTTGTCATGCTCATAGATTGCATGTCCATTTTTAATCCAAACACTGTCACTGTCACAATTTTTCAGTCTGAACTCGTCTGAAATTTTTAATACCATTCTGCCATACACTCTCCAGTACAATGGTGGAAAGCTTGCTTCTGTAGAATGCCTTTTGTGTTCTCTGTTTGTATTTCTTCCTCCGTTACATTTTTGCACCTTTTTTTCCTTCAGCTGTTGCGGTTAATGATAAACTACAATATGCGGTAGTTGAACTCCAATCGTTCTTGGAAGATTCTTCTCTTCCAACTGGAAAGCAAAAGCAAAGGCCTGGAAATGTTCTCAGGGAACAAAAGCGTCTTTTTCTTGTAGTAGCATTTGATCTTGTGCCAACACTTGAAGCGAAATGGGGTGTGAAGCTTCTTATCAGGAAAAGAATGTTGGGCTTGGAACTAGACGGTTTCAGGTGTGTTAATGAAAGAGCCTTTAGTAACCAAATGAAAAGAATAGGGATTCCAGTTAGGAGTCCGTTTCCTTCATCTTGTTTTCTTTTGTACCAATACCTTGTCTAATAACTTTGCCATTGCTCAGCAATTTAATTGGGGTTTTAATCTTGGTTTCAGGTACATTCATCCAGTGGATAACAGAGAATGCCCAGTTGTGATTGGAGGGGACTACATTACTACAGAATCTGGAACTGGACTTGTGCATACAGCTCCTGGGCATGGTCAGGAAGATTATATTACCGGTACTAAATATGGATTGCCCATGCTTTCCCCTGTAGATGATGGCGGCAAGTTCACTGAAGAAGCTGGACACTTTTGTGGGCTTGATGTGCTTGGGGATGGAAATATTGCAGTAGTTAAATACCTGGATGAAAGAATGTCGATCATCATGGAGGAATCCTATCGTAAGTTTGTGGTAGTCTTTGTATAGCCAATAAATAAAGGGGTAGCCATGTCATTGCTATCATTTTCCATGTGCAGAACACAAGTATCCTTATGATTGGCGAACTAAGAAGCCTACCATATATAGGGCGACTGAACAATGGTTTGCATCAGTTGAAGGATTCCGGCAGGCTGCCATGGATGCAATAGAACATGTGAAATGGATTCCACTTCAGGTATCTTTATTTAACTGTAAGAGAGCACTTCAGATAAATCAACTTACTAATTTACATATGCTCTCTTTTCAAAATGGCTGGCTCAATGAAAAAAATCTTCTTTAGGCACAAAACAGAATATCTGCAATGACTTCAAGCCGCTCTGATTGGTGCATCTCAAGGCAAAGGTCATGGGGTGTGCCCATCCCAGTATTCTATCATATGGAAACAAAGGAGCCTCTTTTGAATGAAGAGACTGTTGAACATGTTAAGTGTAAGAACATGCTGAAACGAGCTATTACCATTTGCTCTGCATTCATTATTTTAATCCAAGAACCCCACATTTCGTTTCCCTTCTGATAATACCTTCTTAAGCTCAGGTTTTAATTTCATGCTGTATTGTCTTCATGCTTATCCTTTGCAGCGATAATAAGCCAGAAAGGTAGTGATGCTTGGTGGTACATGAAAGTAGAGGATTTGCTCCCTGACAAATATCGTGATAAAGCATTGGAGTATGAGAAAGGCACAGATACAATGGATGTCTGGTTTGACTCAGGTACTAGAAGTCTGATTAAGATTAACCACTTTACTGATTCATAAAAAAGTCTGCCTACCTCCTTACTGCTTTGTGTTGTTGGAATTTGCCTGTGTACGCCTAAGGTTAACACTGTAGCTTGACATGCATTTTGGATTGTTTGAACAAAATAGTGAATACTCTCCTATCGTATTGTCCCTTAAGAACTGTCCTTAGAGCATAAAAAAGTCTGCATTGGTACAGATTTCATGGCGTAGAGTCCTGAGATTTATTTAGCTTTCGGTGGAATTCTCATATTCTAACCATTAACCTGCAAGTCACCAGGTTCTTCATGGGCTGCTGTAGTGGGGAATAGGAACCTTAAGTTCCCTGCAGACTTATATCTTGAAGGTACAGATCAGCATCGAGGATGGTTCCAAAGTTCTCTGTTAACCAGTATCGCCACAAAAGGTATTAAGCTTGCCAGGCATCAGCAGTGTTGGGAGGGATCTTTCTATAGTTTTCTGAACTTTTCTGCTAGAATTTATTAATTTGCGGAATTCAAGTTCTCTAATTATACTCGTGTGAATCTGTAGGAAAGGCCCCATACTCGAGTGTCATAACCCATGGATTTGTGTTGGATGAGAGAGGTTACAAGATGAGCAAATCTTTAGGTAATGTTGTGGACCCGCGTGCTATTATTGAAGGAGGGAAAAATTCCAAGGTAAGGCTATAGATGTATGAATGCATCTTTTCGTGAGGTGCTTCTCCTTCTGCATTGATGTTATCGACTTGTTACAGGAAGAACCGGCATATGGCGCTGACGTTCTCCGGCTATGGGTTAGCAGTGTGGATTACACCAATGATGTTGTTGTTGGTCGTCAAGTGCTTCAACAAGTTTCTGACATGTATAGAAAGCTGCGTGGAACATTAAGATACCTTCTATCGAATCTGCATGATTGGGAGGTCAGTTGGTCCTTATCTATGAACTGTGGAGTTTTTCGAGGTTCAATGCTGATTATTGCTCTATATTGGTCAGAAAGTTTCAAGAATCAAGCCACTGATATTGTCCATGTGGAATATTCTATTTACATGTTATCTTCTATCTTTGCAGGCTGATAATGCTATTTCTTACCATGATCTTCCCATGATTGATAAACATGCACTGTTTCAGCTGGAAAACGTTGTTAAGAATGTTAAAGTTAGTTATGAGAACTATCAATTTTTCAAAATATTCCAGGTAAAGCTTTTCTCCCATTTAATTAAGTTATAGATCAATCTGATATTCATAATCTATCTCAGACTGTAGAATTAGGTGATAAGCTCTCTGAAAACTAAACACGTAATTGCACATTCATGGCGTTACGCAAAGTTCAAGAACAGTAAAATCACTCTCGAAACTGGAAAAACTCAAAGGAAACATCTTTGTCCAGTATTTGATTAAATCTTCGAGCTGTTTGTTTTATGTTAGAATGTGTGGGAAAAGTTGGATGAAAGGGGAAAGATTACTGTAGAAAAGCAAAGATGAAAGTAAATCAAATTTCCTGAATGAAGATGAATAATTTGCTGCAAATTTTGTCAGTTCAGGGAGTAGCTTCCTCTGTGGTATCTTATTTATACATTGGACATGCCCCTGGTCCATATCTACAAAGGATCTGTTCCTTGTTTCAGGCTATACAGCGATTCGTTATTGTTGACCTCTCGAATTTCTACTTTGATGTTGCTAAAGATCGACTTTATGTTGGGTAATAATCTCTCTTCATTATCTCCATTTTCATTCTCACTGATTTCTTTTTCATTGTTACTCTTTTTTTTCCGGTCACATGGTATAGTCCTTTCCTGTGTAAAAAACTAGTGATTTGTTCGTGAAAGAACTTCTCTTCTGATTTCGGTGAAGTTTTCAGGGGATCAACAAGTTTTACAAGGCGAAGCTGTCAAACAGTCCTAGCTGCACATCTCCTTTCCATTGTGAAGGTTATTGCCCCAATATTGCCTCATTTGGCCGAAGATGTATGGCAGAATCTACCCTTCCAGGTCATTGACACTGATGGTTCGACGGCCAAGTTTGTTTTCGAATCAAAATGGCCTGCCGTGAATGAGAAATGGCTTTCTCTTCCCCACGAAGAAGTCGAATTCTGGGGAAAAGTTCTCGAGGTACTGTCATTTCTTTGAGAAGTCACCCTACATGCATCTAAGATCTCTATGCTTAACCATATCTAGCAGGTCATTATATATCGTAGCATGATGCAAAATATATGATAACCAAATTCTAGCTAGCATTGTATATGGAAGCAAAACTACTTAATTTATGTGCGGTTTTGTGGTGTATACTACCTCAAGTGATTGTTAATCTTGAGCACACATTATTTTGCTGCTAACCTAGTTTATGGCGTTTCACCAGCTGAGGACGGAGGTAAATAAAGTTCTGGAGATTGCTCGTACTGAGAAGCTGATAGGTTCAAGTTTGGAAGCAAAGGTTTACTTGCATACTAGTGACAGCAGCCTCGCCTCAAGGTTTCAAGAGATGTGTGGAACCAGCAATGAAGCAGATGCATTACATCGCATGTTCATTACTTCCCAGGTGAGTTTTTTTGTTTGTTTGCTTGTTAACTTGATTGGGTTTGGGGGGCAACATTGAAACATTTGATTTGTGGTATGCAGGCAGAAGTAGTTTCCAGGTTGGAGGATGAGTTCGTTGGTACCATACCATACAGTGGGGAGTATGTGATTGGAGCAAGCAGTAAAGTTTGGATTGGGGTTTCGCGAGCCGCTGGGTCCAAGTGTGAGAGGTGCTGGAACTACACTCCCCAAGTTGGTTCATTCGTTGACCACCCGACCCTATGTGACCGATGTTATAATGTTGTTGGAGTACTGCCGGACCCAGTCATGGCCGCCATTTAACTATGAGCTTTCAAAGCTGCCTGCAAACTGAAGAAAGTAATGGATCTTACAGATCATTTTATGTACAGGCATTGTTTCCATTCTTTTTAGTAGACGAAAAAGAGTTAGAACCTTGGCATTTGAAATAATAAAAGTTAGAAGCAAAACACCAACTTGAAGTTCATCATCTTAATATTGCAAGCTGTTCTTTTCGGTTGTGGAGGTAGATCTACGAGTCTCTCCTAGGCCACGGTCTTGCCTATCTCGAAATCTAGTGTATTCTGAATTGTAACCATCCAGACCAATGCATTAAACCTTTCATAATTTTGTAAAATAAAGTGTTTGGAGAATACCAGGTTACTTAAGCTTCCATGGATGGTGTCACAATCAATCGGTACAAGAATCGGAATTTTGGGCCGACAGAATATTCAGATGCCTCATGGTAGAGAGTAACACAGTGGTTGCATGTTACATAAAAAGCACAAGAAGCTAACAATTCTCTGCTTATTGAAGAAGAAGTCATGGGAGTTGGTGTTCCAAATTTTGCAATGGCTGTAACAAATCTGCTTCATCCAAGTCATCTGCTTGAATGTGAACGTCCTGCAAACCCACCACATATTAATATTACCAGAAATATCCTGCACAATGCTGCAAGACCTATTTGAATCGGACCATTTGTAAATTCTAGATTAGATTGTAAATACCAAAAGTTAGAATTTGTGATACGATTTTGAATTTAAGTTTATGATGTAATGTTTGAGGGTTAGGACTTAGTATCTAGAGTGTTAGCATCATTCTCTAGTGTTTATGATTTACTATAAGGCAATGTCTATTCTCTAGTGTTTATGATTTACTATAAGGGAACGTCCCGAGCACGCATAAATCCAAGTACTCGTACATAAAACTTGTAGTAGGAATGGTTTTAAGGAATCAAACTGCATTGTTGCAATAGTAACTCTCTTTGTGCTTTTTTATATATAGAACTTCAAGGAAAACCTTCAATCTATTCTATGTAAAGATGAATGATGCTTTATTATCTGTCTGTTTTACCTGTGGAGGCATGAACTGAGGAGGTTGTTGATCTTGAGGCGTGGCATAAGCCTGTGGCTGAGACATTCTATAGTATGGTTCTTTGAGATCAAGTTTGCACGACGAAGTTTGAAGTATCCCGCCTTGTTCAGCACCCGGTCCCCACATTTTAGCTGTGTTTCTCAACGATGTTAGCAGATAAGCAAAAGCAACGAAACTAAGCTAGAGCAGATTCAAAAGAACATCAAAGGAAAGGAGAGAATAACCTGACAAAGTTAGATGGATGGTATAACTTTGGGCACTATGAGCAACTAACCGAAGCCTCCCACTAATTTCTTGTCCTGCCATCACGTACAGTGGCTGAGACAGTACGCAACGCAATTGATACCAATGCGTAGTAGGCGCACCAGGAGCAGTCGTAAGCCACCGCTGGACAGTACTGCAACCGGAATCCATTCCTCATTAATTTAATAAATTCATAGATCAAATGACTTGATTATAACACTTGAACAAAATAAAAACGATGTTGTCAAATGATGCATAACTGAATCAACAATCACATACCTTCCATCAAACAAGACATCAAACCAACAAGCCAGGCCGTGCACTCTAGTTCCAACAGTTGATATGAATTTCAAGGGGATATCAGTTTCGTACAAATCCTCTTCCTAAAGGATGAAATCCGAACAAACAAAATCTAGCAAAGTCAAGTGTCTAGCAATCTCACCAATATGACATAAAACTTCACTAACATGTACCGTTCCCAACATCAAATGGTTTCTCCACAAAGAACATACGATAAAAAATTCATATAGCTTGAAAAGGTGGAAACCTCTACGAGTGGAGCTAAAAGCATGAAAGGCATTTTTTAAAAGAAAGGAGGAGCAAATCAAAACGGTGGCTGTTACCTTCATCTTAGTGAAGTCTAGTACATGAGACACTGCAGGAGCTACTAATAACCTTGGATCAAAAGCATCAACAACAGGCTGCAACAAGAATATCATAATTAGTAAAATTACAATTTGAAACTTTGCTGCGGATAGACTATAGACTACTGACATCATCAGAATTCATTTATCACTTCAGAATAGACCAATGATCACTAGAGGACACCTGATTTAGATGAAAGATATAGCATTTATTAGAATATGCAAGTAAAACAAACCTGAGAAAAGTAACCCTGGAAAGCAGATCCATGCAAGGGTGTTAGATCAACACCAAAGTAGTTCTGCTGCTGCCAAAAAAGGGCCTACAAAAAACAAAAGGGGCCACATGGCAACGAACTTTCAATAAATTTTCGCCTTCAAAACAGAACAGGGAACGACAAGGAAAGAACTGTATACCTTATTGGCAACTTCAACAAATAAATACTCATCACTGAAAGGAGCCATATGTATTCTGCAAAGTTCAGTACATTAACAAAGAACTCCATAAGTTATACATTGGATGTGCCAGGAACAGAAGGAAATGGAGATTTAACCACAATCTCTTAAGTCCTTAATATGCATGCATTAGGCGTGTTCAGCTATTAATTGAAATTATATAGTTCAACATCGTAGACACTCATGCCCTTCAAATGGAAAATTTTAATTGTGCACACCTGCCAACAGCAGGGAACATTCTCCCACCAGGAACAAGGAACCGATCTCTTGCAATAACATACGACTCCAGCATTCTCTCATTCACCAACAACGTGCCTACAATCGACATCCAAGAAATGCATAAAGAGCTGACTACGAGTGACAAATAAATGACTTGAAAAACCCAGTTCCTGCCTCCAAAAGGGAAGTTAATCGTTCTAATCACAGATATAATATCAATGGGTAATAAATGTATTCAGAGGCTCATATTATAAACTTAATGCACGTAATTGAAAGAAAAGTTGACTATTAACGATGGCCGAAAAGGACGATACGTACCCATCGGCTCAGAGATCAGAATATCGGCTTTCTCTGGCAACTCAACTTCCTCAACTTTACCTTTTATTACCTACAATAATGTTGTCATTTTCCCAAGAAAGACAGCGAGGAAACAGGGCCTTTTGAAGAGTTTTAAAATGTATCTGTACAAAGAATAGAAATTCTCACCGTAATCCTCTCACCCAGAGCCGGATTACCAGCAATAAGCTTACGGGCATAGTCTGCCATCTCAGATGCTTCAACAGCATAGACATGCTTCGCTCCAGCCTGGCCCAAAAAGCAGGATAATATGAGGAGATAGAATGAGAACAATAAAAGCACGCCACATGATTTTTTTAAAAGCACGCCAGATGGTGAATGGATAGATACGTTTCTTTATACAAAAAAATGAGATATTGAACTGAATATACCTGAGCTGCAAATAATGACAAGATACCACTACCAGCACCAACATCCACCACCACACGGCCAAAAAAATCACTACGATTCTCCATCACAGCAGCATAATAGGTTCCTGAAACAATGTTTACCATCAATGCAAAGCCAATTCTAATTTGCAGGTTCTTCCAAGCCATTACAAATCTAGCAACACATTAACTTTTCAAACTGGAATGAACTACAACAACAATGAAAGCCAAATTACCTGTCCTGACATAGTCCTGCATCATATTTTGCTGATGTAGCAGCTGCCCATAATAATGGAAATACATTTTAGCAGACGAAGATTCTATTTTGTCATCAAACTTGCTTTTAGTAGTCATTGTTCCGTCAAGATGAGATGCTCCTGCAAAAGAGAACGGAAACAAATTAATAAAGCAGCTATAGAACTCAGAGGGCATCAAAACATTACAGGAGCACGCCAAAAATTAACGTTGCAAAGAAATAAGAACTGTTTATGATATACAGGCTATTGAGCTTGGGTTTTTTAGCAGATCAATTGACTTATGACCAACGAATCATTTAGTGAATGTAAATGAGACCAATATACTAGTTGTAGCTGCAAATTCTAGAACACTATCCTATATTCCTAGATGTTTCAAAATAATATGGAGACAAGCACAAGATAGTCCACTCTCAAGGAGTCAATGTGACTTCGATTGGAAATAGTTCACAAAATCTAACAGTCGACGAAGAGTTGGGCTGTATGGGCTGTATATAACTAAGTAACTACAGAGGCTATAGACATCAGTCAAAATCTCAAAAATGCATCGGTATGTGCAATATTAGATACTTCACTCAGGACTTTGAACAAAAAGAAGAAACAGACAGAACTTCTACGGAACCACAGGAGAGCAAGGAGAGTGTAAGAGAGCACAATAAGGACACATGCCCTAAGCATATCTTCAATGTGTGAGTTTAGAAGAATGAGACAGGGGATAGTATCTAGATGAACAGGACATATTTTCAGAGCATAGCACCTTCAGAAATGGTTCCTTTCTTCCATTGCTCAAATGCACAATGAAAGAGCCTGCTTTCCTCCTCATTTCTAAATTGAACAGTGACTCCCTTCGAATATTTCTGGCAAGAAGTAATGCTGTTAAATGCACAAACATCTAACAAATATTTAACGATTATAAAATTCATGTCATTCATGCAGCAACAAGTGAGTGGTTGCGTTAACTAACAGAGATCTAACCGTGAGTAAGAAAGAAAGAAAGAAAGAAAGATGAATTCAAAGGTGCATGTTCCTGAACCAGATAGGTTATCAACAATAAGCGCAAAAAGAAACCGAATTATACCTCATTCTTGGAATCACCATCTGAACCACCAAATATGCAAACCGACTGCGTTGGTCCCAGCTTCCACAACTGACGACAGGAGGAAGGAAAGTAAGCAAACCGTCAGCTAGAAAACTTCACAGCAGAGTCAAGAGTAAGTATCCAGCGGAAACAAATAATCCGAAGAAGCAAACTTGTAGGCCAGATTTAAATTCATCCCAATCGGATTCAAATTCAAATTCATCCCAATCAGAATTCTCTCTTCACCCCACTTGAACAAAGATACAGCATGACAACTAAACAACTACATTACGTACATTCATGATTCATCTGGCTTTACCTGCAGGCAAGGAAAGGGCAAAGAGACTGACCTGAGCAGTTGCAAGATCAACATTAACAACATCATTGGACTCCGATTCTTGGTGGAATCGAAGCTTGGTAACGTCATCATCGGCGGCAAACGTGGCAACTGCCGGCAAGGAGGAAGATGGCGCAGAAGCTGAAGAAGAGGAACAGCAAGAAGCAAGGTCAGTCAGGGACGTCAAAGCGAACTTCTGCTGCTGTACTTGTTTCGTGGTGGTGGTGGTGGTGTCCTCCAGTGAAACCTCCATCAAGCTCGGAAGTGGAGAAATGATCTTATCGAGAAGCAGGAAACGCGATCGAACGGAAACTATGCAAACCAAAATGAAAAGAATCAAAAGATGAAAAGGGGGGGAAGGGAATAGCTAGGGTTTGTAACGGGAGGCGAAGGTGGAGAGGAATGAGAATGGACAACTGACTGACAGAGAGCTTAAGGGGCCGCCAAAGCGAAAGGACGACAGTAAGTAAGTGCTTTTGTAAACCCAGTACAGTGAATCTTTATTTTTATTATCGCAGAGTTTGGGCTAACGTATTCAGGGCTCGTATGACGGGTGTGTTTAGTGTTTTTGTTATAGTGTCTTGTAAGTTAATTTTGAGGGAATGTTTAGATCGTACTTTTCTATATTTTTAGAAGGTGCATTCGATGTGTTGTTGGAGAGGTTATCATTGTAGAGATTTTTTCCTATCTGACAGTTTGTCCTCACATTGGTAGTGCCCCGTACAAAAGAAAAAACTTCCAAATGGATTGAAGAACAATTTTGTTTATACAATTTCAATGAACATTGAATAAGTAAGGACTGTGTAAATTTCATTTTACGACTCTTTGTACATATTTGTTGCTATTGATGTGATCGTTGGGGTTGGGTTCAGAACTAAACGAATTATCTATCTATGAAACGATTACTCTCTCTCACGCATACAAAGTTTGATCTTCCTCCTACAAAACGATCACCCTCGCTCTCCCACGCATAGTTCGAGCTTCGTCCTAGAATGCTCACTCTCGGTCAGGCGAGTAGAGTGTTGGATCTTCCCGCTAGGAATGACCACTCTCGCTCACCTACGCAGGAATTAATGCTCCTCTTACTTAATTTTCACTCTCGCTTGCTTATGGAAAGTCCAACAAACTCTAGTTTGATCCAGTCCAGGTCAAAGGGCGGCCCAGCCCGAAAGCACAGGCGGGCTGCGGACAGCTCGGAAGGCAAAATCCTGACTGATTGTACGTATCTTCTTGAAATTAGAAATCGGAATCAATGCATTCAATAGAACCCTCTCTCGTGTGCCATTTGCCAAACCTCTCTCTCGCTTTCACAGTTAGACCGCAACTGTCCCCCGCCGGCCATGGAACCGGCCACCGGCTACCCTATACCTCCTAACCAACAGCGTCCCCCCAACCCCAATGGCTATCCCGCTCCTCACCCCGGCACAGCTTACCCTTACCAAGCCCCCTTGCAGCCTTCTAATCCATACTACTACAACCCTCAAAACCCTGCTCCCTATACTGTCGCGCGCCCGACTCTCTACCGCCGATTGATCCTGGTTTTCATCATCGTCACTGCAATCTTCTTCACCGCCCTCTTCATCAGCTGGATTGTCATCCGCCCTCGCGTCCCGGTATTCCACATCACCTCTTTCACTCTCTCCAGCTTTAATTCCTCCAGCCATCAGCTCTCCGGAACCTGGGCAGCTCGATTCGAGGTTTTCAATCCAAACAAGAAGATGGACATCGAGTACGACGAGATCCAGGCCTTCGTTTTCTTCCAGAAGCAGTCCTTGACCCAGAACCGACTCCAGCCGTTCCTTCAGCAGCACAAGAATCTGACCGTGCTGGAGACGGAGTTCTCCATTATCAACACTTTTGTGGATCAGTGGGTGTCGGACGCTGTCGATGGGGAAAAGAAACGAGGCTCTGTGACTTTCGATTTGAAAGTGGTTGCTGATATTGGGTTTAGGGTTGGTGAACTGAGAGCCAGGCGACGTCTGCTTCGAGTCAGCTGCTATGATCTCACTGTCACCCTACCTGGGAGTGGTGGATCCGGTAACTTTACCAAAGGTCCCAAGCAATGCCAGGTTTATACTTGAGAGTAAGATTTGGTAGGGGCGGGCAGGTCCTAATTAAGGATGGCCTAGATGTACATGACACGTATGAGCATTATTTTCTAGCTTTCTTCATTCATTGTGATGTTCGTACTGGTTTCTTTCGTTTCATGATCTATGTTGTTGAATGTTCAATTCTTTCCATTACTGAATGTTCAATTCTTTTGCCTAAACGCAACTGTATGATTGATGGAGAGATGCTGTCTAGTTTTCACAGCCTTCTTTACCGACTATGTAACCGATTCTATGATCTAATTCTACTACTTTCTGATATGCACTGGTACTTTCTTGAGTTACATTACAGGCTCGAGAGTTCACGACTCAACCCAGTTTCTCACCTGCAACTAGTTTTAAGCCGATGCAATATGATATTCTGGTAACATAATCGTATAGAGGTATTTACAAGCTGATTGCAAGTACATTACTTTAGCACTGCTATTTGACTTAAGGATCAGGGTTCGGACTTGCTGAGGATTCTACTACTAGCTAGGTTGGCTATGGTAGTCTAGTATCTCTTTGTTGGATAGGTATAGGAAGCCATTCATAAGACTAGTTCAATGTTCTCTTAGTTCAGTACATTCAGTTGCTGTGCTCTTTTGTTCAAGAATATCCCAGATTTCTTCCCAACGAATCGTCTTGCCGCTGCCAATTTCAATGGCTTTAATGCACTTCATTTCATTCATTGAGAAAAAGCATGTGGTCTCATGACATGAAAGCTGCTATTAGTTGGAATTCTTACCTTATCACAGGCACCAAGTACTCGTATCAATGGTTTCAGCTTGGGTTCATATATTTATCAAGTGCTTCTGCATGTTGCTTACAGAGATGGACAGAGTATTTACCGAAACTAACATAATCTGTGTGATTTTCGGTGGATTTCGTTCTTGTAATACAGTAATAGCTTGCAACATGATCGCAAAATCACTTGCTTCTATAATTCCTATTGCCTAAATAGCTTGCCTTCTCAAGAAGCTGATTAAGCAAGCAATCAAACTCCCCGCTACCTGCTACTCAACGAGCAAGTGGAGTAGTATTCAAAGATGGACCTGCAATTGCAGGCAACGGTGACGCCACAGAGTTTGAGTTTGGGAACATTGAGGCGGTGGACCTGCAATAACGGACGAAGTTTCTGCCCTTAAGATTGAGGGTGAACCTAGGGGCACACGAGTAAAATGGCAACCCACTCATTAATTTTTTTTGTAAGCAAATAACTTGAAAATAGGTAAAACCGTCATGAAGCGTATGATGTCCAAATCGAAAGTGCAATCTTCATCAATAAGATTAAATGGAAATCACAGATCCGCAAAAACTTCAATCTTTTTTCTTTAAGAACAGACATTTCAAATGGAAACCACCCAAAAAAATAAAAACAAAAAACAAAAATAGACCTAAGAAACAAAAAAAATAAAACCGAGAAACAATTCGGAAATAAAACAAGAAAAACCCTAGTAGATATGATGTATCTCATCCTTATTGAGAGCAGTCAAGGGAGGTTACGACCTTAGCTGTCTTGACAACGTATCATTGTGAATGATGATCCCATGGGGTAGCCCGGTTGCGGATGAGAAGGTGGAGCCTTGGCCGAGTTTCCTGGGTGATTTTGAGAACCTGCCACAACGTCCGTCTCCCTTGGGTCGGAAGTTGTAAGATAGCATTTGCGATGTTTATTGGCAGACGTGATGGATTGTGATGGAATTATGATGACGACGGCTTCGACAATTGCGGCTAGGGTTTCCAACTTTCTACGAGAGTGCAACTTTTCCCTCTGAGAGAGAGCAACAAAAATCCAAAAAAAAGTGAAAAGACGAATAAGATCAAAAAAGATAAAAATAACTACAACGGCTAAGACTGGACTCTCATTGAAAGCTTTTTTGCATGCCGGTTTTTTATATGGCGGCTACGATTTTCGCCAACCCACTTATGATTAGTTGAAAGATAAAATAATGACTTTTGTATAGTTTCATGAAACTGAACAATGTATTTCAACTTTTTCAAAAATTAAATAATTATAAATTCCTAAACTCTCAATATTAACATTTTCTCCATTCTCTTTTCCCCTTCACCAAACAATCCCTTATGGGAAAATGCGTCTTTTTCGCGCAAAATTTCAAAAAAAAAGTTAGTAGTTACAACGGTCAACGACACCTATAAAGAAAATATTTAATATGGAAAAACTCCTTTTGTCGAAAGAAAAATATCTGTTGAAATTCATGACTGTCATAAATATTGGATTCTCGAGGAAAAGTCAACTTTTTTCGATTTCTTCCACATATATATCTCATTTCTTCGTCAAGAATGAAAATTCTGTTTTGTATTCCGACGTTGATTGAAGGTGAATATTGTATAACACCAGCAGGTGAAGATCTAGCATAAAACCAAATACAATATGGATCAAGGGAACCTTTGGGATGCACAAAAAATGTATATATGTTCATTTGCCTAAGCTAAAAACTTTCTTTCTCTCTAGATTCAGACTTTGTTCTTCGTCATCTCAATGGATTAAACCTTTTTTATACGATTGACTATGTTCTTTGCTTTGTTTTGTAACGATGATTTGACAGGTTCGACTTGTACTTGCTCGATTACATGAAGAAGAGGAACATGCACAAAACTGCCGCTCTGTTTAGTGCGGAAGCCAATGTTCCTCCGGCTAAAGTCAGTAAGTATCGCTGAGTGTTATATAAGTTTTAGGTGTTGGGTTTGTGAACTTAAGGTAAACTAAGATGTAATTGCTATAGTCTGCATAGCTCGTGTTAATAATCGATGCTTGGATGTATCATGTGTATATATAGTCAATCAAGCGGTATGATGCTATTTCGGCCGTCCATATGGTACGAAACTACAATTTAGGTACGATAATGTCATTATATTATTTTTTTGAAGCGATCAACGACACACCTGAAGGGTTTCTATATGAATGGTGGGCAATGATGTATGACGTAATTTCATCCAGGGATCGTATGCACAATACCGGGGAGGTCCAACAGCCGTCGATGTCCAATGAAGAGGTTGATTCTCTCTTAAATCTATAATAGAAATAGCTAGAATAGAAATAGCCGGTGCTCTGCCGCGTGAAAATTTACAATCGTAACCAATGAATGCATATACCTAGACAAATATATGCAAGCATTTAAAAAAATGGAGATCATTGTCTCGCTATTGTTTAATAGCTAATATAATTATGATACGGGTGAGCTGGACATATCAACGTTTGAATTCAATAAGTAACTGGTTAATTAAATTCGAGATTTATCAAATTACGGAAGTGTGAAAGTAAAAATGGGTTGTTTTTAATGCATGTTCTAGGTTCATGGGATCTTACCTATCCTTACAGAAGATCCTACTTACCCTTACATATGATCCTACCTATATATATATTCTTAACTCGCTGCAAAATGATGCATTCAGTAACCTCGAATGCCTTGTTCTTTCTTGTTCCTTGTTGGGTTCTATGAATTCGCCAGCTGCTGACAGGAGTGTCGAACATGATCGCCCAGACGCCGCCGCCATTGGTTACAAACCAACAGAGGCCTACGATGGCACCTCCTAATCTTCATGAGATGTCAACAAGGAACTTCGATCAACAACAACTTGCCAGTTCCATGCCTCCTGTAGGACACATTCACTCAATTCACCCAACAACAGTAGCTTCCCCCAGTTCAGCTGATTTGAGGTATGATTGCTAGTTGATAACGAGTTCTTTTAACTATTTTGACTTGCATTCTTACCTTTTCATTTTTTTGTTGGTGATATACAGCTACTTGCGACAGCAACCAGTCCATAGCCACCAGATTCAACATCCACTGATGACAGTATGGACTTTATCTCAGTCAAATCTTTGGCAATGTTGGGATTAATTGTTTGATAACGTTGATCTAAGATTAAAGTTTCTGGTGTACGTTTGTGCAGAACAATGGGCCAGGGGCCATAATTAGTGGAGACAACGGTAGCATGATCGAATCTTCCATTTGGGCAGCATACTTAGCCAGACAGACACCCTGAAGATTATAACTCTTGATACAGGTATGAGCAATAGAAATATATAGTTGCCATGTTGATTAAGATTAAACATGGATTCTAGATCTTGCCATGCATGTTCTCCTAGTTTTCTATTCGAATAATATTTTCACTTAAAACCAAAAGAAAACCTCACCAATTCGATCTCCATCTTATTGAATTGACTTGTTTTTTTCACATGCAGGAAGTGGTCGACCCAAACTCTAACGAGATCATAACCGCGATATATGTTGCATCAGTTAGCCGCGACGACTGTGTTAAGCTGTGGAAGTAGATAGATCATCTAATGGTTCGACTTTCATTATAGTGACTTTTTCAGTTAGTGAACTTAGAGGAGACAAAAGTAAGGAGAATGTTTACTAGCCAAATGTATCAAAACCTTGTATTCACTTTGTGTGTTGTAATGGGCATGAATTTCGCTGCTAAACTCGCTGATAATCGGTATGGGTAACGAGTACCCGTGCCTTACTAGGCAGGTACCAAGCTCGGCTTCTAGAACTCGTTATGTGTTTCATCTCGAATATGTATCTGGAAAGTTCGAGACGGGAGACGACCACACGAAATGTTCTTATTATTTTATATTTATAGGTTGGTTATTAGTAATTACTCCGTCTGTTATAATTAGTTTCTTAATTCAGCTCAATGAGATATCGAAGAAACATGTATAAAAAAAGCCCCACTTCCCAAGATCTTGTTGGAACTTCACTCTTTCTTTCTGCTTTCAAGCGTCTACTAACAACTTCCCGGCCATAACCATGAAAGAATGCGGCCACGATTCCGACGGCGGCGGCAGCAAGTCGTCGGCCATGAAAACCTACATCATAATGGCAGTAGCCGCCTTATCTCTCATAGGACTCACCATCCTGATCATGTGGGCCATCCTCCATCCGACCAAACCCACCTTCCTCCTCCAAGACGCCACCCTCTACGCCTTCAACCTCACCAACTCCAACCTCTTCCTAACCGCAACCCTCCAAGTGACTCTCTCTTCCCGCAACCCCAACCGCCGCGTCGGGGTCGACTACACCCGCCTCGGCATCTACGCCTCGTACCACCAGCAGATCACGCTGTCCACGCAGCTCCCTCAGGGCTACGTGGGGACCAAGGACGTCACTGTGCGGTCCCCTTTCTTGTACGGGCAGACGGTGCCTGTCTCCCCCGGACTGGTCCAGGCCGTGGGCCAGGACCTCAGCGCGGGAGTTCTGATACTGAATGTGAAAGTATACGGGAGGCTGAAGTGGAAAGTTGGGTCTTGGCTTTCGGGGAAGTACCATTTGGCGGTTAACCGCCCGGCTCACCTCAGATCTGCAACCCACTTGGCGGCTGGCGGCGGCGGCGGCAGTAGTATGTTTGATGGAGTAGGCGTGGGGATCAAGTATCAGTTTGATAATCAAGGTTGCAACGTTGAAGTCTCCACTTGATCTTGACTAATTAATCGAGCTACTGTTAGTAAACGCAGATCAGTTACATTAATTAATTAGTTGTTTATATTTTTTTATAATGTGTTTGATGTTATTTATAAAATCATCTCATGCTTTTTTCTCGACCACTTGTTTTTTTTTTCAAACCTACGATGATTCCGGATTTAATTATTTTTTATAAAATTAGAGTTTGTGATTGAATTTAAAATTTGAATTTATGATGGAATATTATAAGCGTTAAAATTTTAAGAATTAATCATTCTTCAGTATGTAGAGGTTAATGAAAGTGTTTCGATACTAGAATTCGTTTACTATTATAATAATTAAGCACATGAGGTTTACCATACATTTAGGATCGTGTTTCACTCAACCACAATTACACCATCGAGTTTTATTCTTTAGAGTGGTTGTGTATGTATATACACGATGATATGAAAAAGTATATACTTTTTTAAAGTTTTAAAATACGATTAATATTGGTATTATTGGATTTGTCTTTTGGAATATGAAATTTTTTTCTTCATCTCAATAGAATGAAAATTAATCAAATTTGAAACGAAGGAGTTACGTTTAAAAAAAAATGAAAGTAGGCAAATTTTTAAATCATCACAATACTATCAATATTAATTTTGGTATATTCATTTTTGAAAGCCGAATCTTCTTAACATAAAGGTCAGATTTAAATGGAAAGAGTTATATTAAACTTTTTTTAAAAAAAAATTATATAAACTCGAGAGCTTTGCTGCTCATATACGTAGGGATATTGGTCTTGATTAGATAGTTAGGGTTATCGGGTTTTCAAAGCTGCATTTTTACGGTAGCATCAATGGAAGTCAATACCTCAAATAGACTAAAAGTATTAAATTATAATCACTCAAAGATACCCACATTATGAGAATTAGTTACTCAACATAATAATGGGTACTTGTAATTACTAACACGCTAAGTACTGAAAATGAACAAATTAAAATAGATACTCGCACCGGATTCGAGGTACAACATCCATTTTGGAGGAGGAGGGTCATGGTGATAACGTAGCTGAAGTTGGTGGTGCTGGCGGAGTCTCCAACGGTGCGGGAGTGACGAATTGTGGCCTCGGAAAACGAGGAGATCCGCCGCCGGTGGAGGAAGGAGATTGATCGGGCCTCTCTTCTTCCGACGACGGAGGTGGTGATGATTGAGGGGACTATTTTTTCGAGTCGAAAGAAGGAGGAGACGAGGTATTAGACGCGAATCTTTATTGAGATGTCAGTTAGTTTTTAGGAGGTACTGTGGATTGTTGAATAGAATAGAAAATTCTAATTATAATTTTACGTATTGGTCATTTTTACTAATTTTGATCCGTTCAATTAAAAATTCGCCTAATTTAATTTAACTATATTTATTTAATTAATAATTAAAAAAATCCAACCGATTTTACAAACGATCAACCCCGCTTAAATCATTAAACTCTGAACTAGGGTTGGCATTTGAAACCGAAAATCCGGGTACCCGCCCGGATCCGGCCCGGTTTGACCGGTTATTTGTTGATTGACCGAATAGACTACCGGATTCGGGTGGACCCGGTGCCCGTTGGGCTCGGGGCCGGGCAGGGTTTCGGGAGGCCCATAACCGACCCGGATACCCGAACAAAAGCGCCTGCCTACCTGCCCTGCCTGCTTCATTTCTTCCATCTCCATTCTCTCTCTCGTCTCTCTCTCTCGTCTCGACTCTCGAGTTCTCTCTCTCTCAATTCAATTCACAGACTGTAAATCAGTAATTGCGCTGCTTCCCAAAATCCGTCGATTCCAATATTCTAAGTTCTTAGCCGTCTGTGATTATGATTCCAGTCCGTATGCTTTGAACTTGGGGGGGTCGATTGATCGATTCGAGTTCTACTTCTAGTCTTCAACTTCGGTAGTTCGGTTCTTTAAAATGGTCGACGAAGAACGAGTCGCATGTGGATTCAAAGAAAGCTTCCGCAGTCGAGCAAAGTTCCCGCATCTTCTTGGTAAGTATCGATCATCCTTGGTAGGATTTCGTTTAATCTTCTCATTCTTCGTCCTCCTCTTTTCGTCTAGGGGTGATTTGTAATAAATCAGTCGCAATCAACCATCAATTCATAATTTCTTCGTCTAGGGTTTCTATTTCTGACAACTGAGTCTCTGATTTCGTACATGCAGCTTCATCGTTGTTTCCAGAAGATCATCATCGACACTGTTTCTGGACGAGGTGAACTAACTTATGTGTCTTTTTGTATTGTTTCCTGAATGTCAATGACTCTGTTTGTATTGTTTGCTGATTGTTACTTGTTAGTTGTTATTGTAGAATGGAAGGGGAAGCCGTGCTCGTGGCCGTTGTACCGAAGCGGGTGTTCCCGTTGAGGTTGTACCCCAACAAGAAGTCGAAGCCGCCGACAATGGAGTTGCTTCTTGCCGGTAATGGACCGGTTCTGGACCTGATGGTCAGTTGGTTCCTGATAGGCAAACAAGTGATGTGTGGGTTGATTTCACCAAAGTATGGTACAAAGGAGAGGTGAAAGCTCAGTGCAAACATTGCAAGAAGCATCTGGCTGATCATACCGTTAAAAAAATCACTTTTTATGTACTTCTCTTCTTATTTGAAGGAGTGGCGACGCGGATACGTGTTGGACAGGTATTGATGGCGGCCGGAGGTTTGATTGCGGCGGGAGACTTGATTACAAAGTCGAGAATCCGTCTTCAGACTACTCGACGGTCAGGTAACAGAACCGTCTATTGTAGCATGCAAGGCTCTTAGTTTTATTTTTTTCTGTCGATAAGCTCCAATTGCATCATAGGAATTACAAAACAGGGGTTCCTTCGTATACTTATTGTTATTTGCGAGAATTCGTTCATTTTTCAACTTTTTTCGATTCCACGGATTATACCTATTTGCACCAATCCCTCGAGGATTCCCGCTTGTTAATAGATAGAGCCCAATAAGCATATCTTGAGTTGGTATTGAAATGGGATCTCCGATAGTTGGAGACAGGAGATTCATATGAGAAAACATAAGTAAACGAGCCTCCGCTTGAGCCTCCATCGATAAAGGTAGATGAACAGCCATTTGATCCCCATCAAAGTCGGCGTTGAACCCCTTACAAACTAATGGATGTAAACAAATAGCACGCCCTTCCACCAAAATAGGCTGGAATGCCCGTATACCCAATCGATGTAGAGTAGGCGCTCTATTCAGCAATATAGGATGTCCCCGCATAACTTCCTGAAGTATTTCCCATACAATTGGCGCTTTTTCCCAAATTTGAGTCTTAGCTTCTCCTATGTATATCTTCCCCAATGGGATCTGATAAGTGAGATTTCGAGTAATTGTTTACCTAATTTTCATTTTCTTCTGCCCGCAGAAATGATTCATCAGCCACCATTGATATGGACACATCCGATATCCCCAAATGTTGGGGAGTTGGTCTATTCAACCGTTTTCCTTCTTCTTGTTGCTTTGGATATCTCGTTTGTACACATCTTCTCGTTACTTCCCGAGCCTATATTGAGTTACCGACGAGTTCGAAAAGGTCAAACCCTTGATGATTCCATCATACATGATTGAGTTACAAAAACTTCGGATAGGTATCCTCCATCCGAACGGAATTCTTTAAAGAATCTCTTTCTAGTTGCTCCGGAACAATTAGGAGATTTTTTAGAAGAAATACGCAACATGCTTTGTGGGGTGGTGGTCCCGCTTATGGGGTCAAATCAATACGCTCTAATAAGAAATTTTGGAATATCAATCTCATCGATCTCATAAGTATCATACCAAATCCCATTAATCGAATCACTTTTTCGATAAATACAAGACATCTGAGCCATAGAAGTAAGGCTCTTTTTGGTTTCTAATAAAAAAAAACGTGAACGGTGATTGGATTGATGATCCAATAGAATCCTTTATCGCGACCAGTGAGTTGGTTGAGGATAAAGAAAGAGATTTATTCCGTCATTTCGTCACCTTAACGACAGAAAAAAGGATTGATCAAATTCCGCCGGATAATTAGTAGATAAAATGAGTTCTTTCACTTCTGAATCCCAAACAATGCGATTTGGGGTCAATACACAAAGATTTAAGGTCATTTCTTCAAGTTGTTCTCCATTTCTAAGTTCGTAGCCTTCGCAGTAGCTTCATCAATATTACCTACCAAATAAAAGGCCTGCTCAGGAAGACTATCTAATTCTCCGAAAAGGACAAATTTAAAACCTCTTATAGTTTCTGCTAGACCGACATATTTTCCCGGAGAACCCGTAAATATTTCTGCTACGAAAAATGGTTGTGGGTTCTCAAGAATCCGTTTTCTTTTTCTAGGGGCTAATAAAATCATTTATTTTGGCTTTTTGACCCCATATTGTAGGGTGGATCTCGAAAGATATGACCGGAATGGGACGATTTTGAATATCGATTCATTAGTAAAAAAACTTCCCCTACTTTTGAATTTCCTAAACAAGAACTTTATGTGAGAGTTGAAGCCCCCAAGGGAGAGTTGGGAATTTTTCTGATAGGGGATCAGAGTTGTTTTCCTTGGCGATGGAAAATTCGTCCGCCGTACGGCTACCTTGTTACGACTTCACTCCAGTCACTAGCCCAGCCTTCGGCATCCCCCTCCTTGAGTTCTTTCACTTCTGAATCCCAAATAATGCGATTTGGGGTCAATACACAAAGATTTAAGGTCATTTCTTCAAGTTGTTCTCCATTTCTAAGTTCGTAGCCTTCGCAGTAGCTTCATCAATATTACCTACCAAATAAAAGGCCTGCTCAGGAAGACTATCTAATTCTCCGGAAAGGACAAATTTAAAACCTCTTATAGTTTCTGCTAGACCGACATATTTTCCCGGAGAACCCGTAAATATTTCTACTACGAAAAATGGTTGTGATAAGAAACGTTCAATTTTGCGTGCTCTTGCTACCGTTAAGCGATCCTCTTCGGATAATTCGTCCAACCCCAGGATGGCTATAATGTCCTGAAGTTCTTTGTAACGTTGTAAAGTTTGCTTAACTCTTCACACCTTAAGAATCATTCGTCCACCTGCATCCAGAAGAAGATTCAAGGTGGTTCACAGAAGATGATTGGACCGAATTGGAATGTCAAAGGGAAGAAAGAGATGTCTTCTATTAATTTCAAGAGTGAAGTTTCAAGGCAGGAGCTGGCAATGGCGGTTGTGATGCATGAATATCCCCTGAGCATGGTGGAACACCTCTACTTCAAGAGGTTTATGACGAGTCTACAGCCTCTGTTTCATGTACCATGTCAGAATACAATGAAGAAGGAGATACTTAAATTGTATGAGCATGAAAGGATGAAGATTCAGCGTATCATTGATCGTAATTTGGGAAAGGTGGTTGTGACTACAGACCTTTGGACGACTTCTAACCAAAAGAAGGGCTACATGGTCATTACTGGTCATTACATTGATAACAACCGGACTCTTCGTAGCCATTTGCTCGGGTTTGTAATCCGTTCTAAGGTCTTTGTTTTGCTTTCAATTGGTTTCAGAATTCTAATGTACCTTGTTTATGTTTGCTGGATTTCGTAGGTTTATTTACGTTCCTGCTCCGCATACGGCTGAAAGGCTGGCAAGCATCTTGCTCGAGTGCCTCATGGATTGGAACATCGATTTCAAGATCAGTACCATCACCTTGGACAAGCTGCTCGACCAATGACTCTATGGTTGAAAAGGTGAAACCTAAACGCTTTCTAATTTCTTGATTAGGGAGGGTGCTCTATTACATATGAGGTGTGCAGCTCATATCCTTAATCTAATTGTCAAAGATGGCCTTAATGTGATAAAGGATGGTTTAGTTAAAATTCGTGAAAGTTGTGCATTTTGGCTTGCTACACCTAGAAGGTTAGAGAAGTTCCAAGAAACGGCTAAGCAATTAAGAATCGTATCTCAGAACAGATTAGTCCTAGACTGTCCAACTAGGTGGAACAGCACGCATGCCATGCTAGAAACTGCTATACCTAACATGAATGTGTTTAAGAGGCTTGCTCAACGAGACCCTAGTTATACTAGTTTGCACGATGACACTCAATGGCAATTTGCTTCAATTATATACGAAAAGCTTGGTTTTTTTACTCCGATTACCAAATTGTTCTCGGGGAATAACTATCCTACGGCCAACCTTTTCTTCTCAAGGGTTTGTGATCTGAAACTGAAACTGATGGATTGGATGGATGATTCTAATCCTGTCATTCGTAGCATGGCTACATCAATGGATATGAAATTTCAGAAATACTTGGAATGACATTCATGATTTGTTGAGTGTTGCTTTGTGGTGCTTGATCCAAGGTGTAAATTAGAAATCATTGAATTCTATCTTTGCAAAGCTTGCTAGGGAAGATTATGAACCGGACTTGCACTCTTTGGGTGTTAGACGGCTCTTGTCTCAATTGGTTCATGAATACCGAAATACTACTAGGATAGTAGTTAATCGAGTCCTCCAACGCAACTCCCAATCCGATTCCGGATCGGGTTCTAGTCTTGCATGTTCGATTTCGAGCATTTTGTTAGAGAAAGGAAGAAATCGAGAATGACAAGTTGTTCGATCCGAGTTAGATCATTATCTAGCGGATGATGTAGCCCCAAATACTAAGGACTTTGACCTATTAGCGTGGTGGAAAACTAATGCTTTGCTAAGTACCCTACCTTAGCCGATATGGCAAGGGATTTTCTTCTTGTCCCCATCACCTCGGTGGCCTCGAATCGGCCTTCGGTTCGGGGGTCGGCTTGCTCGATCCTCATCGTAGTAGATTGCATCAAAAAAATGTGGAGGCATTGATGTGCACTCGATCTTGGATGCAAGATGACTTAAAGACAGGTAAATTTTCATCTAATTCTGAAATTCACCATCTGACTTTTCACTTCTAACTTACTGGATTCTTGTTGTATTTCTCAGATAAGTCGTTCACTAAGGCTCAAGGTGGTCAGTTGGAGGGTTTATTCAGTTTGCTAGAGGTTAATGACGTTGTAGCAGAAGAAGGCGAAATTGAGGGTAAGAACTTCATGAACCTCTACTTGAACGTTCTGTTTGCACAAAATGATTGGTTAATGATTAGTCTTGTTCCTGAATCAGAACACGAACAACCGATGGACGTTGGAGGCTCTGTAATGAATGTCATTGATTGAATTTTGATGCTTTGCTTTGCTTATTGAAGTTGATCTTTGCATTCTTCGCCGATGTTGGTAGTTTAGAATGTTGGATGTTCATGTTGTTTCGTAACTCATGGTGTTTCCTTGAAATTCAGACTTTGATTTCAGTTGTTCCAGTTGTTCCAGTTGTTTATGTATTCAGACTTTGATTCATACTGATTTTCCTTGAATTGAAACTGAGACTTTGATTCATACTTGTTTTACTTGTTCTACTGGAAGTTGTTGGTTATGGATTGAGAATTTCTTCAATGTTAGTGTTTTGTTACAGTTAACGGGCTTTGCCCGTTTACCCGTAGACCCGCCGGTTCCGGGTTTTGATATTTAATTTTACCCGTTCTGATAATCCGGGCATGAATTCCAATACCCGGATAGGTTACGGGCCGGGTTTCGGGGGATATATATCCGGACCCGATGTACCCGAATGCCATCCCTACTCTGAACTCCTAATTTCGTCGAGTTCCATCTCCATGACGAATTTCTGATTATGAACCTTGGTTAAAACACTTTTTCCTCTGCCAAACTACTTGTTATCTTCCCTTTCTTCCCACTCCATTAGATCAATCTTAGGGATAAAGATGGCTTCGGCATGGTGCTGAAACGCAGCTTCAGTCCTAGATGCTCCATTAAACCCTAACTGTCCATATTTGGATCATGGACTGCATTTTGCTTCAAAACTGTAGTCTCCTGACTGAATTTGGGAGGGAAAGTTCAAAGATTTCATTTCAAAACCCAAGTTTGAGAGTGTTTCTCCATAACCAAGTAAACGCTTCCAGTCTCCGTCAGCGAGTTTCACTTGCGTACCACTCTTCAAGTTCGAGTACCGACTATCTTAGCTAGTGAGGGAATTCTGGGGAGACATCAATTTCGGAAATGGCGGCAGCTGGTGTGTTTGCATTGACGCCGCACAAAGTATCAGTGTGCATTCTGCTTCAATTGTACGCCCCGCCCGCCCAAGCTGTTCCTCCGTCTCCTTTCCTTTTCTCTTCGGTGTCTCAGCACAACCGCCTGGGTTTGTACTTGTTAGCTCTCACCAAGGTCACTCTCACAGACTTTCACCTGCTTGATTGCATTTCCTGATTGTCAGTGGGAATAAATCGTTGAAGTATTTTGCAGGCTCATGATGCTTTTTTGGAGCCAAAACTAGGAGATCTTCTGACCCAATTGAAACAAATCAGCGGTTCATTGGGTGATTGGTTGATTGAGCATTTATCGAATAGGTTCTCCTCTCTATCTTCACCTGATGCTTTGGCTAATCTATTCAGCGAAATTAGAGGTGAATTTGCTTTTATTTGCTCGTCGAAGTCTGTACCCACTCTAACTGCCACATTACTCTTGGGCTTACTTGAAGGAGGGACTGTGGCTGTTTTCAGGGATACTCGGGGGAACAGAATCGGCTGTGGTTGAGGATAATCAGGTTGTTTTGGACCCAAACAGTACTCTGGGAATGTTTATCCGTCGTTGTGTACTCGCTTTTAACACCTTACCATTTGAGGTATTTTGTACATTTTCTTATAGTGACTGTGAATTCTGTAGTCGTACGTTACAACCTTTGTTCTCTTCTTATTGCAATACCAGCTTGTAGTAGGGTGCATTCTTCAGTTTTCTGGCTATTAATGTTTGTAGGACTGCTCTTAACTGTAGTTCTTTGAAACTGAAGATTCTTATGGCTTATGAAATTATTTGTTGTTTTGAGAACATAACAACTACAATAGTGGGAAGTCGATGAACTACACACTTTTTGATCACTGGTTGAAAGAACATTCGTAACTAGGAATACTCGATTGTGAGTAACAAATTATTGCAAGATTTCGTAGGATAAAGTGATCATTTCTTTCTAACGTAGGAATTTGTAATATAAATATCTTGTACAAAGACATGGTAATGTTGTTATGTTGATAAAATTCGTATAGATTTTGCTTTTATTTATTCTATGTGATCCCACTAAAATCGCATACCTTTGTCACTTTTGATTGCAATTCAGGGTGTGTGCCACCTGTTGACAGACGTAGGAAATTACTGCAAAGAATCGCTATCAAGTTGTCTCTCATATGAGGGGCATGGTTTAGATGATTCTGGTAATGATTTGGACACAGTATCAGCATACGAGAACATGGACCTGGAAAATATTGTGTTTCAGAAAGTTACAGAAGAAATTCAAGCAACCAAGCAGGCCAGTGAGCGAATCTCTTTTCACTTACATATACTCAAAGCACTTTCTCGACTGGTTGAAGGTATGCCAGTTCTTTTTCGAAAGCGAATCTGCTTAAATTCATGATCTATCGCTCTTGAGTTCTTCAAAATCATCAATAATTGCATGCCAACTTAGTTATATCTTCTAGAGCAATGAATATGACCATCTGAAGTTGTTTCCCCCGACTTCGTTCAGAATAATTAGAGTAATAAGCGGGCCTAATGAATGAATATGCAGACGTGGAGATTGTTGGCGGTTCTCTATATAAAGGTGGTGGTGAAACTTGCTCCAGTTTTCATACCTATGCCAGTGGATCAAGAGTTACTGGAACTTCTGGTGACATATTCCTGAGATCCACTGGTCAACTTCATGGCTTCTTCATGGAACAAGCAGATGAAATTGAGAAGTATATTTCATGTTTGCCTTGCTACTCATGTATTCCTGTAGTTTTTCATTTCTTCTCAATTGACAGATGCATTCTTGTTGCAGGCTTGGTAGTTCATTCCCTTTAAATGGCTTTGAACTTATCTTAAACCGGATTAAAATAATGGCACCTGAGTTACATCGTGTAAGTCAACCTGATTACCCATTTTCAATGCTGCAGCATCAATGATTTGTTAACTAGTCATTTAAGGTACTCAACACAGTAGAAAAGCTGGGGATAAACGAGTATTTGTTTCCAGAAACCACTACTCGGTAGAAACAAATAGCAATTAGTATGTTGCAAATTCTTCCTTAGTACCTAAGCATTTGTCAAAGGTGTCTACGATGTCCTTTTTTTGTTATTTCTTTCTTTTTCTTCTGTTGTTACTTCAGCAGCTTTTTTCTCATCCAGGTACACTTCTTACATTACTTGAATTTCCTTTATCACGATGACTATTTTGGTGCTCTGGAGAACCTCCGACGCTTTTTCGATTATAGGTAACTGATTAGCTAGATTTATTCCTGAGATGCTATTCCATGGCTTTTACGTAACTAAAATCCCATTTTAGGTGCAATTGTGTGTCTTACCTTTTTATAGTTTGATTGGGATTGCCAATGTGATACTCGAGATTATATTGTTTTTTTTTGCATGTTAGAGTTAGTATCTCGCTTAATTTTCGAGCGTGTGCATGTTCCTCTATTTGAAACTTCTTTGTATATTTCATATGTTAATGTAGGATTAAATTTTTACTATAGATACATAAATCAGTGGTGACATAACAATTATAATTTTGCCCAAAGTTGGTCAATAGGCCCCAGACCATCAAGAGGAACTGTATGACTATCAAAATTGAAAGACAAGTTTGCTGTCAAAAAATTCGAGGAAACAATAGTAAATGTAGGTTGGTGCAAGAAGTTATGTAGACTCACCAATGCTGATAAAGTTCCAGTTTCTTCCTGCTATATTTAGTACTGCTCTTAAAAATAATGTTTACTGATGTTTGTGATGTCTACCGGCTAAATCTGATGGCCACTCAGCATATGACATAGAGCGTGAAATAATTAAAGAATATCATGATGCTTGGTCCTTTGAAAAAAAATGATGATGGTATGTGTGAAAAATATACCGATAGATATCATTGATATTTTATCATGAAGAATACTGTGTGGAATTCGATAGAAGGATTTTTTATTTCAAATAAATTTGGACATGTACTTTATGCTCCTGTTATTAGATATAAAAGGTCTTGTTTCATGTGATTTTATGCTTTGAGATGAACTTATTCAGTAAACACGAACACTACTTGTAGATTGCACTGGCTAAGATTGGTTAGTACATAGGGATTTTATGGATAATTTGTTTGTTAAGCTTTCACTTTCTGTTTCCTGGATTTTTTAAAAATATCAAGTTTCTTTCTGCATATTGTCTCAAAAGTGTAGGAACCGATGGATATGATACTGTTCCTGCACCATCACGAGTCAAAGGGTTTGAGAGATATGAGATAGGACTGTTGTGTTTGGGAATGCTGCAATTTCACTTTGGCCATCCTCGACAAGCGTTGGAGGTAAGCACATTTCTATCACTACGTGTGATAGGCTTTTTTCACCGCCTAACACACCAATTCATAAATCATAAATAAGCAGTGCAGTCCTGCGGTTTGGGCTAGAGCTTTATTTTGAGTTTAGGATGTGCAAGTGTGCCAGTATTGTATAAGCAGCAAAAATATTATTTTCTGAAAGCACTTTTATCTAATCCTATGCTTCAGCTGTTATTTGAAGTCCTGCAAACCATATGTAGCAATTTTTCTGAATTATCTATTTATTTTCAGGTTCTAACTGAGGCAGTTCGTGTTTCTCAACAGGCAAGATCCTTACTTCTTTTCTCTTCTTTATGCACAACTAGCAAAATAGGAAATGGAAGAATGTTAGGGCAGGGATATTATTCAGTGTATGTAAGACTGCAACGTTGATAGTTATGTATTTCACTACCATTGGTGGACATCATGCAATACAGCTCAAAGTTCTCCACTGCAGTAGGAAAACGCTTGTCATGTGGTTCAAGTATTTGTTTTGCGTAGTACCTTTCTGCTCTGTATATTTCTGGATTTCACAAATAATGTAAGGTTACCTAATAATCTTCAAATGTGCAGCAATGCAATGATAGCTGTCTTGCATATACTTTGGCCGCAATCTGCACCTTGTCTTCGGAAATGGGTAGCTCAAATACGAGTGGGGTGCTTGGAACATCATATTCACTTACAGCCAGCATAGGCACATCATTGTATTTCAAGCAACAATTGTTTATTCTCTTGAAAGAGTCTCTTAAAAGAGCAGAAAGTTTAAGGCTGAAAAGGCTGGTTGCCTCTAACCATCTGGCTATGGCTAAATTTGACTTAATGGTATGAATCTTCAAGCTCTGTTTCTGACCTTGGACCCTTTTGTTGAATTTAATGTCAGTCATGGATCATATCCATCTCTTCATGAACCTAGCTTAATCGTTTTACTTTTTTTACTATATTCCCAAATATTTTAGCCTTGACTATTCTTTTGCTTTTCCAGTTTTTATTGCTCATCTTTCTGTCTTCCCTGATTTTGTTCTTAGTTTATCTCTTCAGATTTCCATCTGAGGCTACGTGCATGCATCACATCTTATTCATTTTTTAGATTCAACTCGTTGCAAAAAGAATTGCAGTGTCTCAGTTCATGATAAATTAATGAAGTTATCTGCATGCTTGTCATTTTTTCTTCTTGGAGTCAACTTCGTTCTCTAGTTCAATTATTTTATATCACAGTTTCATATGAAGGCGGTTTGCTGAAGTTTTGCGCAACACAGCCCGTCTTTCGTCAAGTATGTGTTTTGAATTTATTACTTTTGAGGTTCTTTCTTTATACTTCGTCCATATCATGCTTGGATAAATTAACTGAAGGTCAAATTTTGGAACGTTTCTGAAAGTTGTCTGGGTAGACTTCTCTGCATATTGTTAATTTTCTTAGTTTGTTTATTGACATCCAATCATGGATTAATTTGTAGAATGTGCAAAGACCCCTGCTATCATTTGGTCCCAAAGCATCCATGAAGCTACGAACGTGTCCAGTCACTGTTTGTAAGGTATTTGTGTTTGTGGTGGCTGCGTTTGCACTCGGGGCATGTGAAGCCTGTTCGTTTCTGATCCTTCTGATTTTTCTATCTTGTTGTTTCAGAAATCAAGATTGTGTTTGCATTTAGTTAGTGATTATGCCTCTGAAAGCTCCACGATGACAAATGATGGTGCTTTTAGCACAGCCTGGCTTAACAATTTAAGAAAACCGTTGGGTGCATCGGTGTTATCCTTAGACAGTGGATTTGGGAACAGTTCCAATGCTTTTCAATTCTGTGCACAGCCAAGTTCAATACCCACATCTGTTTTGCAATTACTAGGTTCTTCATACTTGTTTCGCGCTACAGCTTGGGAAATATATGGAAGGTGATTTTCCTTCAAAAGATTTTGGTATAAATTGGTCTTTTTATTTCTTTTATTTCAATGTGTAGTGCAATTTGTTCCCCTTCCTTCTTGGGGTTCTGGATATCGACTCTGATGCAACCCGTTGAAATATATGGGAAAACCTTGTCCAAAACTTGGTTCCTGGAGTGTATGGGAAACATAAGTAGTGAAACTTGTGCTGTTCCGACCGTCCCTCCCTTGTTTTTCCTAACTTGTGCACTTTGAAGCCCAGCTTGTTGCTTTCTAACCTCTAACCTCTGTAAACAGTGCTACCCTTGCTCGAATGAACTCTTTGGTCTTTGCAACTTGTTATCTTGATTCTTCAAGGTAAATGCTATGTTTTGAGATTATAGTTTCTGTTTCAATCATACCTGCATATCTCGTATTGTGTTTCATTCATTGCTGGTCGTCGTTTGTCTTGAAAGCTCATCAGATGCAGCATTGGTACATGCAAAGCTCATCCAGCACTTGGCAACATTTCAAGGATATAAAGGTATGATTGATTTTCTGGAGTCTTTCTTTGCTCGTGTATTCCCCTCATGCAACCCACGTGTGTACATCCCTCGGAATGTATTCCGGCAAATGAATTACAAAGGAATTTTTTCAAGATTCACGTGTCTTGTTCCCTATGCAGATGCTTTCTCTGTCCTCAAACAAGCAGAGGAGAAGTTTTTGTCAATCTCAAGACCAGTAATTTTGTTACTTAAATTACAGCTGCTCCATGAGCGCGCTTTGCATAGGTGATCTTGCTGATACTCTCGACCTATTGTTCCAATTTTATATACTCTTGAGATGAATTGTAACCTTCCAAGTTATTTAACTATCCAGAGGAAATCTAAAGCTAGCACTACAGCTCTGTAATGAGCTGGGAGTTTTAGCATCACCATTCAAAGGTGTTGATATTCAGCTGAAGTTTGAAGCAAGCATGCACCATGCTCGTACATTGCTTGCAGCCAAACAGTACAGACAGGTTAGCATGCCAAGTTCCTGCAGTACTTAAGACAACTGCCGATCTAAACAATGTGATTGACACAAAGCTTACATGGTGTACGGACACATTTTGCACCACTTACGTATACAGTCTCACCGCATCCTCTTTAGCTGAAAATGGAGATGCTTTACATTTACAATGTATATTGTAGCTTTCGGTTAGTTCAGAGTATTTCTGTTTATCTTTACTATCTTGTGCTGGTCGGCTTGATTGGTTTGAAGATTGGATGTTAGACATTGAATGCCGTAAAAGTTGGATAATCATTGTATATGATTTACTGTAGGTACTTGGTTGCTTGTGTTTTGAAGACGGGTTGGTTTGCTTCTGTTGTCTAATTTTAGATGCACTTATTAGCTTCCCCCCGACTAATGTGTTCCCCTGTTTGATATAATGCAAATGCAGGCATCTGCAGTTGGTCATTCACTCTTCTGCCTATGCTATCAATTCAACATGCAGGTTGAGAATGCTAGTGTTCTTCTTATGCTTGCTGAAATTCACAAGGTACAACTATTATTGATTGTTAGTGATCTCCAAATTGTGTGTTCACTGATTGATGGAAGACGGACTTTAGACACAAGAAGCTCAACCCAACAGTTGTTAATGCGCTACTCTGATTTTAACGGGAGGTTTACCGTTCTATTTTTAAAGTGACTGCCATTGCCCGAATACATTTCTGATTTGGTTAAATCTGTATCCAGACTATGTTCATCTGGAGTATTCATTATGAGCTAACATGGTGTCGTGATGAACCCTCCTTATTTCGTTGGCAGAAAGCTGGGAATGCTGTTTTAGGCCTTCCATATGCGCTGGCAAGCCTCTCATTTTGTCAGTCATTCAACTTGGATCTTTTGAAAGCGTCAGCCACTGTCACACTGGCAGAACTGTGGCTCTCACTGGGAAAAAGTCATGCAAAAAGAGCTTTAACTCTGCTACATGGTGCTTTGCCAATGGTTCTCGGTCATGGTGGTCTCGAGCTTCGTGCTAGAGCTCGTCTTATTGAAGCTCAATGCTATTTATGTGACCCAAACTATTCAGGTTCCCCCCTTAATCCCGTCTGTACATGTTATTTGTTTTGTATCAAATGACTGGCGGTCTGATGTCTTGGGTGGCCAATTAATGGTAGTGGTGGAGGACTGGGAAATCGTGGTGGATGCTCTGGGGCAGGCTTCTGAAGAGTTTGAAGTCCTAGAGGTAGGGTTCTTTATTCGTACAAGCACTATCAATGTTAGAAACATCATATATATAAATTATAACATGTACGTATTCGTGGTTTCAAAACTGAGTTTATGTTGAACAGTACCACGAAATGGCAGCAGAGGCTTACTACTTGTTGGCCATGGTTTACGACAAACTGGGAGAGTTGGAGAAAAGGGAGGCAGCTGCAGATTCATTCAAGAAACACATCTTGGCTCTTGAGAATCCTGAGGAAGGAGATGATGATGATGGTGATGATGATGATAGCTTATCTGGTTTGTTGTAGAAAATAAAAATAGCATTGAGAAAAACAAGTGCTTCATATTATGACCTTAGGCTTTGTAGTCTAGTTGATGTATCAAATGGCATATCTTGGAGGGATCCAATCAAGTAATGCATGCAGCCAAGCTTTGTTTGTTTGAGAAATTGTTTGCCATGAGCCCCCCCCCCCCCCCCGAGGAGACTCTCGAATCCCCCCGAAGAAGTCGCCTTGTTGAATAAACAAGGATTGAAAACTGGGTTTGGGGTTCGACCTTCCTTCCGTCACGATAAAGAAGTAGAAGAGAAATTTGAGTTTAGTTGAATGCAGAGGAGATGGAGCCAATGAAGCATTCACTACACACGTTGAGGATTCCATTCCAACTCGATGTTCGAAATATTTGTCTTGCTAAAATGGAATACTAAGTGTAAACCAAACCGATATTTACTGCTACGTACAAACAATATGATGATCACAGACATCTATGAACTTATGAAAGACTCGACCTTTGTGTTGAGTTTCCTTGAGAGGAACTTCATGCATATCGGAGGATGAACCCCAGCTAACGCTAATATTGAGCTCGGCAATGTCCATATCCCATCCCCACATATCAACCCTGACGCCACCGCTGGTCCAAACGCATCTGCCTTCTCCTTGTTTATCTTCCCCCATACAAACAGTATCAAGCTCCCCACGCACATGTCTATCGCAAAGTACCCTCCAAGATAGAATGGTATCGCCATTGCCATCGGTAGCGGTATGAACCTCGCCCATTTCTGTCCCACTACGTCTCTCACTCCGTTGATGAGCATAGCCGCAAAGAAGAATATACAGCACAGCATCAGACAGTTCTTCGGCAGAGCAGCAAACCCCTCGACCCCCAACACCGACATGTTCCGGTATACAAGAGCGTACGGTGCCGGATATTGCGACCCAGGCTGCCCTAGGTCGTCGAAGGCCTTGTAGAAGAGCCAAAATACGCAAGGTGCTATTACACACCCCATTGCTGTTCCGATTACTTGGCTCACAAACATTGATCTCGGTGAAGCCAATGTCATGTAACCCGTCTTGAAATCCTGCATAAGGTCAGATGCTGTTGACACAATGTTCATCATCACACCACATGCTGCCAACCCTGCAAGAACTCCACCGTGTGAGGCCCCAGCCCATGCCCCGATTGTGAAGATGGCCAGTTTCCCGTACGTAGATGCTAAGGACCAATCTGTTAGTCCACAACCATAAGCATTGCAGAATGCAAGTACTGGAGCAATTATGTAGATTACTACAATGTGATACCACTCCAGCTGATTAAAAATGTGAGGAACAATAATTGCCGATGCAACTGCAATTATGACGTAGCCAGCAATAGCAATCCACACTGGTATCTGGTCCTTCAAGAATAGTTCATTACGTCTCAGTTCATCATATGACTTTTCTGGAGGACTGGTAGGGGAGGCCAAGTTACCAGCAACTGGCAGATCGGAGGCCGGTTCTTTATGTGAAAACTGTTGGTACAAACCATGTACAGTTCGACCAAAGACCTTGACAAAATTGTAGACGCCATCACCAAGGATCATGGCTATAGCAATGAAGATCTGAGGAATGAAAAAGAAAGTTTCGGGATTAAAATGCAGCTCAAAGGACATATGGTTGTAGATAAACAATGCCATTATGTTTCTTACACTGAATGGTCATTACCTTATAACCTTGGAGGCCAGAGAGACTGCTCTGAGGGAGGTCGGCAGCGTACCAGTTACCTCTTTGATTGTTTATCAGAGGCCACATGATGCCCCATGATAAGATTGCTCCTAGTAGCAAAGATACATTTACCAGATACGGACAAATCATTCCAACACCAACGTAAGTAGCAGAGAAATCGAAGAAGAACCTGAGTAAAACAACAAAGGGAAAGACAACAAAAGAGACAAATAATGAGGCCCTTGTCAATCTCACATTTTAAAAATGAACAAAAGACATTTGGAAGGCATAAGGCATTTTGGTGCACCCAAAGGCTAGTCCAGAGAGAAACAGAAAAAGATTGCATCATTAGAGGAAAGAGATAAAGAGTGTATACTTGTGATCATAGGCCTCAAGACCAAAAGTAGGAAAATTCACAAATCCACAGCCATCTCCTCCAGTAAAGAACCATTGGAAAAAACCCCACAAGAAGCTGAAGGAGAAAAACTTCCCCAATGCTCTTACTTGCTTCCTACGAGTGAGGGTACCGATACTAGTTAGTGAGACCGCCTCTTCACCAAATCTTAATCAGATATGCCGGTATAGAACAAAAAGGATCTGAACTCACTTCGCTAGCTTGGCGCCCTGAGGAGTGTGGAAACTATTGATAAGGTGAGCAGTTGCTGTGCCACTTGGATACGTCAATTTGAAGTCCACAATCATAATCTGAATCACGAAGACAAAAATTACATAACCATTATATAAGGAAATAGATAAAAGTTAAAGGAGAAGCCAATTTATTATCACAGATACGTGTATCTACTGATCTAATCGGGGATTTTCATTTCTCCAAACCCTATGTTGTCATCTTACCAGCAAAAGAAGCATAAAGCTGAAAGTTAACAATTACTTCAATCAGATCAAGAAGAGAGAAAAAGGTACAGTAAGATCATATAGCCAATTTTGGTAATGCGGATTTGACCAAGTTGAGTTAACGTCACCATTACTACTGCATCCAATTGTACGACAAGCACAATACAACGTATCTGACCAACGTCAATAATGATACAGAATTGAAGCGGAGGAATCGAGTTAGAGCTATGGAAAGCTTACCTTTCGAAGAGGAACAACAGAGAATAAGCCAAGAAAGCTGACGACAAAAAGGAAAGCAATCATCCATCCCAGTGATGGATCTTTGATATTCTTGGCAGAGTTGGCTTCTTTGGATTGACTTGCAACAACCTCACTCATCCCAAACAGGTAACTCCCAAAACCACCTGCATAAGCATAACAGAACTCAGTCGAAAGAATTGGCTAGAGTAATACCACGATTGGCTTTGATGAAATGATTCAAGTATGGAAGCTTCTGAAGGAACCAATTTCATGAAACCATAAAGAAAATCACGCATAATCTTGCTCGCTCAAGTAACTAACTCAGGAATCAAGCAAGCAAAGCAATTAAAAATAAGAATAAAAACTGAGAAGAAGAGAAAAGACGAGAGTAACCAACCGCTAAAGGCGATGCCGGAAGTTGCTACAACGCAAGTCTGAATGACGGTGTTCTCCTGGCGGGTGAAAGGTTGCTTGAGCAGTCTAGACTTCTGGAGCAGCTTGGACCAGGTCTTGACGAAGAAGAAGCCGAGCAATCCGGCGGAGACATTGAGCGAGGGGATTATTCCGGTGGTGAGGTTGAGCTTCATGACAATGAAAGTGAATAGAACCCCCAAAATGAAACTGACGACGAAAGCCCTGAGTGTGAGCTGCTTCTGCCACGGAGGCACCTCTTTAGCCTCGAAGATCTTCTCCACGGAATCAAGCTCCGTTTCCGAGAAAGTAGTTATGGTATATCCCGAAACCTTCTTCTTCCGGGACCTCGTTTTGTCCTCCACCTCGTCTGCGTAGTAGCGGTTTTCTTCACGGCCTCCGCCGCCGTCGTCATCGTCGAAGTTCCTGTCGATTGCCATGGTTTTGGGATCTGGCTGGTAGAGAGAGTTTGGTGAGAGAGACGAAGAAGAAATGGGATAGTGCTTGTCAGCTTCGAGTACTGCTAATCTACTGGACTTGCCTCTGCATTTATTTATTTATTTATTATGTATGGATTTCGATGACAAAAAAGGCAGTGTGAAATCCGGGGACGGTAAAGTAAAATAATATTCAACCGATTTTGGTCAATTACATTAACCATCATCTAAGTTTGTGCCTTCTTGCATAACAGTCATTCATTTTATTTGTTTTTACGAATATGATCTTTCACTAACGTTGGTACAAAACCATAAGGAAAGAAATTGATGAACAAGGTAATTACAACAAAGCTAAAGCATGATGGAGAAAATGTATATCCATCCTCATAACGGATGAGTAATTTAATTCGTTCGTTTTGGCTTAAGAAATGAATAAAGATGGTTTATATAAAAAGTAAAAGGCAAACTTCAATTACCACTACGCTATGAATGGAAAGTTAAATGACCTTTTGCCCGAATCCGAAAACATTAGTGACCTAAATGCATTTAGTAAAAAGTAAAGCTGCCATCTATTTCGGAGGGAATGCACGCGAGCCAATGATGAGCTGGATTTTAGTTTTGGGGTCAACCATTCGCTACAGAACCAAAAATATATGAATGGTATAGACGGCAACAGCCGCCTGCCGTTTTGACTAATGACTGATAAAATGGAAGTGGACTGATTACCAATTGAACAGTCAAACATGATGTTATCACGGATTCAACGAGAACAATGTACAAATTATATAATTTCGGATTGGGTACAGTTCGTGTTTTACCTCTCCAAACCGAGTTCAATTCAGGATCAACGAAATTATTCTTTAATCGAATTGAATTGATCGATTGATTTGACTTAGATATAACTGTTGATACTATATAAGGATAAATAATTAAATATGAAAATCCACCGTAGCTTCTTGAACCAATATGGCTGTCGGATATTCGTTGGCCGCTATCACTGGACCTCTCTCGAACTTTTCATGTAGATTGAAATGCAGTATATACATACTCTATACGATGTGTATGAACTCGATACACATTTTGTACGTAAAATCCTAACAAAATGTGTGTACAAAGCATATTATAAGTTGTATCATCTCTTTTGAATTGTGTACAAAACCCATACAAGTTGTATGAACCTTGTACAACCATCGTACAAAATGTGTACATTTTGTATGCATTTGTACAATCTTGTACGAGTTGTGCGACTAGACCTCGGTTGTAAATAAATGTATATGAGTTGTTTTGTTAACGAAGGCCAGAGTCGCACTCACCGAAGATGGTAGTTTGGTGACTGAAATGTTACCTAGTCTCACCCATTGGAGATGGTGGTTAAGTTGTTTACGATGGCTAATGTCACTAAATAATAATAAATATTGCAGAACAGCAATGGCTCTGTTTCATTTCATCCACTAGTAGTAGTAGCAGCAGCAGTAGTGCAAGCAGGGCAGACGAGGAAAGAGGAACCAGTAAACATTTGAGCAAATGCTTCCACTATACAACAGTGATTCTCCCTTGTGTTCATCCTCAAGTACCATTCCAGCAGTTCTCCCAGCTGTTCTGATCCATCTAACCCAATCGCCTCCGCCATTTCCTCCATGGAAACTCGAAAATCCAACAGCGGATTTTTAACTCTCCAATGCTACCACTACACTGTCTGGGGACGGAACTTTGGCTGCCTCCTCAAGTATCGGCCTTGTGCTCCCAGCCGGCTCGAATACTAACCTCTCTGACCATCTCTTCACACTCTCATTGACGGCGAGGAGGAGCCCTTCATGATCACGCTGCTGTTGATTCAGCCGCGACTCATGATCACAGACGTCAGAGTTATCTCTTTCTGTAGCTCTTTTGGTGTCGAAGAGTAAGAAAGATTTGAGCTTGGTCAGTATTTTGGCTCTGTGCTTCATTTGAAAACATCCCCATCTCCTCTGGTTTGAGGAAAAAGGAACAGGTGGGAAGAATAGCTATATATAGAGCTTGTTTTCATTGAAAGACTTGGCCTAATGATGACCTGCAAAAGGTTTCATGTATCGTGAAGGTTAACTCAGACTTCAAGTCAAGTGTTGTTTCCTGAAAGCCGGCTAACAAGTGACTACACCAGCAAGCAAGCCAGCTGGTTGCTTGTACGTAAAGGAATCCTAATGCCACAAGGACTATCACTGGTTTGGGTTGTTGCATTCAACTCCCCTCTCTTCTATTGTAGACTCTCTAAATAGCCTACTAAATATCCACCATGTCTGGGCAAATCCATTGCTTGGAAAATTATAAGGGCTTCCCGTATCAATAAGAATAAGTGCTCGTCGACCACCTAGCTTTCCATATACCTTCGTTGTATCAAAATTATCTTCACCATTCACTGCTTGCATGGAAATAGCCAGAAGGCTGGCGTCCCCTTCAGTCAAGTCAATTAAGGGAGGATCTTCATCCTCATTCATCAATTCCAACGTGAACAGTTTTTTTACAACGATGTTCGGGACCAAAAAAATTCGTCACAATTATAACAAAGCCCTTTATGACGGTGTTCCTTCATCTCAGTCGGTGATAGACGTTTAAGGGGAAGCTTCCCATTTGGCTCCGGCAACAGCCGAATAGCTGGGTTGGTTATTGATGACAGTTGATTTGTCGTGTTCATCGTCTTTATTTAAGCGTCATTTCATGCAATATATGTATAGCTTTGGGCAGAAGGTTTAGGGTGTTTTGCACATTTCTAGCTTCTATCTCCATTTAGTGTATCGGACCCGTTCGGGATCCTTTTGATGTCGTTTTGGAGTTTTTTTGTAGGATTTCAGGCACATGACGATATCGGAAAACTATTCGGAGCAATACATGCATGCATGGACGAGTTGGGATAGGTCGAGAAGGGAACAAATCACAAGGACTGCACGCTGTCAAGATTGACGCTATAGACAGTCAAAGTTGGCGCTATGCACATAGCGCCAATATTGACCATTCATAGCGCTAATGTTGATATCCCTTTATGATCATCTCGAGTCAAAGTTGGCGCTATAAAATGTCAAAGTTGGCGCTATGGCCATAGCACCAATATTGATACAAGGCCATAGCACCAATGTTGATATTCCGCAACTAAAAGGATTTGCCGGAAGACCTATTTAAAGGCCGCTTCCCCTAATTCGAAGACAGATTTTTCGGGGACGAAATTGAGAGCTTTATTCAGAGATTTGAGAGCAACTAAAGACAACTTAAAAGAGTTCGGAATCGGCGAAGTAATCAAGACGGCGAATCAAGTTCCTCGGAAAGATCGGCGAAATTAGGTTTTTCATAATTCTTTGTGCAAACCTAATTTCAATGTCTTACTCTTCTAATTTTGATTTGTCTATCGAGATTATGAGCATCTAAACTTCTCTTACTTAGATTAGTTGAACTCTAGGTTAATTCCTATAAACGAATGATTTGATACGTTTGACGATTTATGCGAGTTGGATGCATTCGTTGCATATTTGATTTCGTTTTCGATTTGTTCTTGTCTGATCAACTTGAATGAATCTCTGTTAGATTTGTATCAAACTCGAAAGAGTTTGCATGTCTAGAATGCCGAAATCAAATAGTTAGGTTAGATGTTCACCCTCATCCGGGAGCCAATGAACTAGTATGTCATGTGAGTAATTCTAAATCGGTAAATCGTATAACGGGTTTTAGATCTTTATTTCGAAAGAGCGGACTAGAATACTACATAGGTAGCAAATTAGCAGATCTGAAAGGACGCAATTTGATTAGAGAAGAATTGCGACAGTGTAATGCATCTACCCTGTTTCGTTAAAATCGTGAAATTTATTTGTCATTTGTCAACATTATATCATGCAGTCTTGCAACCCATTTACTTTAGAGCAATTTTTGTATTTCTTTTTGACTGTTTGATTGATCTTCGTGGCACCTAAACCACGCTACTTGTTACTTCAATTGATATTGTTTACAATTTGAGTAGGATACTAAAAGAGACTCTAAATAAATTCGACTCTATTAATTAATTAACCGGATTGTTGTTGAAAACGAGTAAAATCACTTCATCAGTTGTTGTGCTATGTTGTAGGGTTTTAACCCTTGCCTCATACAAGCATGCTAGGCTTATGGTAGCCGGCAACGATTGAGGTTAAGCCACTTGAACATCTGTGCGAATTTCGGGGAGCAGACCGTTGATGAAACAATCAACTTGATGATCCATAGAGAGTTGACCCACTCGAACCAGCAACTTCTCGAACTCGATCTGGTAATCTCTAACAGTGGTAATTTGCTGAAGTTTAAGAAAGAGTACCAAAATTATTCTCTAATGGTGTAGGCCCAAATCTTACATGAAGACCGTTCTTCAAATCTAACCAAGACAAACGGCGGCCGCCATCTTGAACCACCTGCAGCCATAATTGAGCTTCCCCGTCAAGATGTATAGAGGCCAGCAATGCCTTGTCCGCATCCGGGGCTTGATAATAATAATAAAATTGTTCAGCATGCGCAACCCAAACTGTCGGATCAGTTCTCGATGCGAAACGAGGAAACAGAAGCTTAACGCGAGGTCCCGGTGGAGAAGGAAGATCCCGACGAGGTTGGTGGACAACACCCCGATTGGGATCGTCGACGAGAGCCGCAAGAGTTTGATTGAGCCGATCCAACTGGGTGTTTATGGCTTCAAAGTTCTCAGTATGTTGAGTGAAATTGAGATTGTTTTAGGTTACTCATGGCAGTCACATCCTCCTGCAATGCCCGGATGGAGGCGGTATTAGCATTGTCCTCTTGTTCGAGCTTGTCGAGGCGGGCGTCCATGGTTATCGACGGCTCTGATACCATCGTGTTACGAGCCGTATGCGAGCGCGTAACGGTATGGGCTTGGATCGTCTCGAGATTGTGTGATAGCGGCGTGAGCTTGACGAAAGGTTGTGAATCGAGCAATGGTGAACGAATTATCAATGACGTGTTGTCCAATAGAACTCCTTTACTGACGGGCTATGCTGAGCCCAAATAATCCATGGGCCCAAGAAGAAGCTATCGAACTCGGTGATACATTGATAAATCCATCTTCTCCTCCGTTCTGTACTGGAACTAGGGTTTTAGTTTCATTGGTGTCGCTTCTCCTCTTCGCTTTCTGCTTCTTAATCAGGATAGGATCGCCGTTCAACCCCAGCAGCCATGGTGAGCCTTCCCTTCCAGCGCCGTCTCCGTCGCCTCATACTGCTTACTCTTCTTTCAATTTCGATTTTGAATTTAACTGCCCACTGATTCAATGGTACTTTCCCTCGTGTCTGTTACGACAGTCGCTAGTTGCCAATGAAGAGTTCCAGCACATTCTTCGTGTGCTCAACACCAACGTCGATGGAAAGCAGAAGATCATGTTTGCCCTTACCTCCATCAAGGGTATTGGTCGCCGATTTGCCAACATAGTCTGCAAGAAGGCCGACGTCGACATGAACAAGAGGTATGAACAAAGAACAATACGTTGGTCATGTTTCATTTCTAGCCGTTCCAATTTTTTGGGCAGTTGCATCATTCAGAATGGTCCTTTCGTGCTATATCTTGTCAATCAAAGAAGTTTGTGTAGCCTGCATTTCTTTTGTGAAGATTTATAATCTGTTTAAAACTTAATCAGCTTCTTTGTTTCTTTATAATGAGTGTCTGCCGTTTCTGTGATGTACTTTGCAGACTTGGTTAGGTAAACTGCTTGTTCTTCTGCTATTTACCCCGCTAAGCTTAAAATTCAGTGAACAAGAAGCTGTTGTTAATTATATTGTCTCCTTCTGTTTGAAGCATACATTCAACCGCTTTGTGTGTGAATGTTCTAACGAGGCTTGATTGATTTTTTCGGTACATGGCTTATGAGTTTCTTAGCTTGTTTGCAATATGTCATACCTAGTTTCTTATTATCCTTCAAACAGTCACCACTCCCACTCCTCTCTCTGGTAAAGTGGGATGACAAAGAAAAACAAAGAAGAAAGTGAGAAAGATACCAGAGGGATTTGATTTCACCCAACCAACCGCAATGTCTGGCTGAAGACTGAAGTGACGACTTGGCTTTAAGCCTCTCATATTTAATTCTTTATTTGGATTTCATTATGTATGGCTGTTAGGAGCCGAGCGATTTTTCTAACAAGGATTGATTTTTTCGGTATATGGCTTATGAGTTTCTTAACTTGTTTGCAATATGCCATACCTTGATCAGCTAAGATTGACTAAAATTCTGTTTGTTTTGTTGTCTCAGTCAGATCGTTCATTTTGTTATTTTAGTTTGGATTTCCTATTTGAAATAGAAAACTATGTGTCTCATTGGTCACCCCAAGATAGAAGTTCTTTGTTTGCGGATATCATTTTTTACTTTTATCGTTTCCTGTAGGGCTGGAGAGTTGTCATCCGAAGAGCTCGACAAGCTAATGACAGTGGTTGCTAACCCTCGTCAGTTCAAGATCCCAGACTGGTTCCTGAATAGGCAGAAGGATTACAAGGATGGAAAGTATTCCCAAGTGGTCTCTAATGCATTGGACATGAAGCTGAGGGACGATCTCGAGAGGCTCAAGAAGATCAGGTAAGGTTCTATAGCATTGCTACTGTGCACGAATTGGATTGAGATGTCGATCCTCTAATATTTCTTTCGGATTCATGTGACGACTCACTTCACTGTCAATGTGTGGTAGAAACCATCGCGGTCTGCGTCACTACTGGGGTTTGACAGTCCGAGGACAGCACACAAAGACCACTGGCCGTAGAGGGAAGACTGTTGGTGTGTCCAAGAAGCGATAAGCTGCTTCAAGGCGTTTGGCTGTTGTATCGTGGACTTGTTTCGTTTAGTAATTAGTTGGTGTTAAGGGTTATATTGCATGAAACTGAATATTTGTCTGTCATCTGGATAATTGTTCGAGTGTTACCTAAGAAGAGTTTTGAAGAATGAAACTGAACTTCTATTGTCTACCATTAGCATTGATCCATACAAATTTTTATTACAAGTAATCCTACATTTCAGTCATTTCATCTTATACTAAATCGATAAATTTTCGAATTCTAAAGCGAGGAATAGTAATGCAAAGCTTTATGGTGAGTTGTAACGTATTTTCGTGGCAGACCTTAGAATAATTAACGATTCAAATTAAGGAATTTATATTGGATAATTTACCAACACCACCACCAGCAGATGTACAAAATATTCTTAATTTCGAACGAATCAATTAATTTTGGTTCACTTCTATAATCCAATTGTTTATAAAATTATAATTTTAATTTAAAAGACTTCCAATCCGTACAGAATCCCGGCATGCTTCTCGGGCCCATCCTTAAGGAAGAAGACATCCCTCATCTTCTGAAACGCGTGCCACGTCAGCAAGCTGTCTGACCCGGCCTGGTGACACTTACCCACAACCCGATCCACCTCCAGCGTCCGGGCTACCCGGTCCAACCCACCGTACAGGCTATCACAGAACCGCATCATATGCTTCACATCGTACACCCGGTTCCCGAAGAAAACCCGCATCAAACCGAGAAACTCGCCCAACCCGCCGGGCAGCGACTTCCGGGTCAGGATCTTAAGCAAGTACCCGAAGTCGTACGCGCTGTGGAACGTCACCCAGCTGACGGCGTCGTTGCATACAAGTCCTGACGACATCATCAGCTCGGCGAACCTGCGGGAGTCAACCCCTTCCTCCTTGTTCTTAGCGAAGTCGATCCCCTGACGGCGGAGGAGGTCGATGGAGTCGGGAGCGTGGGCGTCACGCTCGACATCGAAGTCCTTGAAATTGAACTCCCAGATGAAGCGCTGGGTGGAAGCGGCGCCAAGATCGGGGAGGTTGCCTTGGGAATCGGAGAGAGTGAGGCCGACCTGGATGAGATTGAGGGCGTCAACGTTCGATTTCAAGATCTTGTAGTGGTCGGAAGACGGCGGGTTTCGGTGTAGTTGGCGAGAGGGGTGAGGGTGGCGGAAAACGACGCCGGGGAACTCGGTGTCCATGGAGATGAAAGGGAAATGGTCGACGGCATCGCGGATGAGGTGGAATTCGGATTCCAAGTTGGAAGCCCAGACTTGTCTGATGGCAATCGGAGGGGAGGTTGAAAGTTTGGTCATGGCGGCGAAGAAGAGGGGATGAAGGAAGATGGATTTGGGGGAAAGACTAAATTAGTTTAGGGATTTATATTAGTGGGGGTACGGTGGTGGAGTGCGATGTTGCTGGGAAATGGACGTGGGTGAGCAGGTGCGGAAATGGGAGTTTTTTTCTTTTAATAATTTGAGTTCAGTGAAGGAAGTTTGGATTCAACGCGTTGGATATTTGACCGGAGAAACGCCAATTGGGGTCAAGGCGGCGGCCGCAGTCGTAACGCACGTGCCTAGACGACTCACTGGGTTGTGTTTCACAAGTTGGCATCGAGTGTGAGGGCGGCGGCGGCGGAACCATGCTTATGTTTGGATATCAAAGCGGTTTTCACATATCCATTTGTCGTCAAATAGTCATGTCGACAGGCCTCAATCAAGTTCGTAATTAAGTAGCTGCTATACTATCTTAGAGTGTTGACGTTTGAAGTTGAGATTTCGAATTTGAATTCACTAAAGCGAATTTGAATCGAAAATTTATATGTATATCAAATAACTAGTAGATGAATTAAACGTAATGCTAATTTTAAATAAAAATATATTAATAGTATTGCTTTTCATTGAATATATAATATATGTTTCGATGAGTTTTTTGTTCCATATTTAAATTTTATGAACTAAATAAGTAGAGGAGTAAAATTTCAAATACTATGTTAACTGGATTATGAAATCATCCTAATTTTAAATATAATTTAGTACTCGAAAGATAATCGGAACTCTCACTAGATCTCTCTAATTCCGATAAACCAAGCACTGAACCGAGCTCAAAATTGCAATGAACTAAACTCGTAAAAGTTGTATATATATAGCCGAAATTAATAATTCGGACCTAAACTAAAATGAGTCAAGAACTTCCCTCACGCACCCCTAATTTCGCCTCTAATCAATATAATAATGTTTATTTCCTTTCTTAAATCCACCAGCACGATTTCTCAAAATAGTCAAATGTAGTTTCATATTGCCTTGAAATTACACGACAATTTCAGTAAGATCCGTAGATTCATAATTGTAGTGAATATATAGTGGTGCTTAAAATGATATATAGTTTGTAGAATGTTTACCTTGAATTTCAAAGTTTTTCATCACAGTTATAATCGGAAACGACGAGAAAATTAACCATATTGGAATTTGTTATCGGAAATTATTTAGAATGATTATTATTCAAACTAAAAACTACAACGAGTGAAAAACAAAATTAATTGTACGAACTCGATTCAAATTTTCACTCTAGTTTGTGTCCCAAATTTTATTTCTCACTTCTCTTCTCTTATTTATGCCTCGTTTTGCAGCGGAAATGTTAAATTGAATTTGGATGAAAATGAAAAAGTTAACTTTTAAACTATATTTTGTTGGAATCTAAATTTTCTCACTCGAACGAAAAAATGCTTAAAATTCTATCTCACTTTCAACTGCCAAACGAATTTTAAGATTCAAATTTAAAACCTTAGGACATCTACAGCTATATTAGTCGATCGCATTAACCAACCGAAGTAGGAGCATTCGGATAGTCGAGTTCTAACTTGTAAGTTGAATGCAAGTGCGCGTGGATTAAACGCACGAGGAACTTGTGCATCTACCTACGCGAGTCAAACTTTATTATTATTAGACAATGTTAATGGAAAACTAAAATAAGTAGGGATATTAATTAATGTGCGATTGAGCTACTAAGCAATGATTAGGTTACAGTCATGAATAACTCGAATAGTACGCTACACTTAAAATATGGAAGTTTGGGTATCGGATATTTTCGTGGATATCTAAATTTTAAAAAAAAATTTGGAATTTGACTTTAACGTCATCATATTACGCTATCCGTTTAAAGTATCCGCTACAGTAGACAGATCGACACAGCTTCCGTGGGTGTGTGCTATGCAAATTGACAACGTACGTGGATAATATAATTTAGTAGAATCACAAAGTATTAAACTTTGACTGACTTGACTGGTTGAATTGTTCAATAAACGTCATTAACCTTCGATCAAACACAAAAAAAAATTCCCAACTCAACCCGATCTCTAATCTCTATTATCTTATAACTTATATATAAGTCATAAGCTCTACTATTTTAATAACTTTTTTTATGTATATAAATATTTTGAATTTGACATCGCAATTAAATTTAACCTTGTCCTTATCTATTGTTTTGCACCTGGGGAGTATTGGGCCTTATCTAGCCCAATCTTCAGCAAGTGTAGATAAAATGATGTAGGCCCAAACCAACAACAAACGACTTCGATGATTGAACACTGCCTGCACTTGAATGCACGGTTACTCGCAGCAGAATGAAACAGTGCAGTGCAGGAAAGTAGAAGAGCAGAAAGATAACCACACCACACGCACAGAGATGATTTTTAACGAGGTTCGACTAATCCTACTCTTCCTCACGTCACAACGAGATGGTTTTGTGCTCTGATATTATATTCAAAGCCACTAGAACTGAGTTACAAAAAGGTATCTGATTATAACTAGTTACAAACACAAGTGAGTATTAAGTACTGTAGTTATTGAAAGATGGGTGAAAGTTTGCCAAGATGGGTTAACGTTTAAGTAGCTACGTTGGGGTTGCGTTGCAGAGACAATAATGCCATTCCTATTGATTAATGTCAGGTCTGCATCAGTGGGTTGGTTTCCAGAAAGTGCTGTGCTGATGGATTTGATTATGGTTCAACGTAATGTTGAACTGTATCCCTGTATGATTAATGAACTGTGAAGAAAAGTGATATTCATTCTCATTTCACACTGTAAAACAACGTTACATTGTATATGCTAACAAGCAAGGCATGGTAATTAATGTGGATGGATCACCGGGGAAATTAAAATCTGTATGGCTAGTTGGGGAAGATTGTGGAGGAGGAGGGTTGGTGTTGATCATGGTTAATGAAATCGTGAAGCAACGCCGAACTCTTGCATTTCGGGCACTTTGGATCCACCTCCGACAACATCACGTACATTAGGCACCTCGGACAACCCACCACCACCATCGCCGGCGGCGTCACCTCCTCCGTCGAGGAATTCTGGTCGCATGAGGAAGAGCATGTGGACCTCACCGGAGACGACGACGACGACGACTCCGCCTCCATCTGATGACCATCATCATGATCACCGTAGTGGTAATGATTGTCAGGAGGAGGGGGCGACAGGTTTAGCCGCAAATCCAACTGCGGATGATGATCAGTACGCCGCCCCATAGTACCTGGTCGGATGAAGAACAACGGGCGGCGGCCGGAGGAAGTGGGAGATGAGAAATAAAAGGACGATGGGTTGGGTTGGGTTGTGAATATATAAAGAGGAGTGAAGAAGGTGGATGATATTTGGGTAATACAGTTGAGAATTTGGTTTGGTGTAATATCTGATAGTTATAACTTTTAATGACTGTAATTAATAAGATGGGGTAAAGCCATGACCTGGACGTATATTACTACTTTGATCATATGATACACCACACACAAATTGCTTCCTAAATCCGGAGCGGCTTGTTTGTGGCTGTAACAACGTGATTTGCATCGAATTTGAAACTCGTAGATCTCCATTATACCACGTTACCAACTGAGCTACACCACATTACACACGCCTTTTCCGGCAATTTATTAGAAGTTGAGGAGATGGATGATTTATATAAGGGCTAGCTTTATTAGGTTAGAGGTGATTTTCTTCACAATACCTAAAATACCCTTTGAATCTATAGACCATTGGATCCTGGTGAGCTGATTTCAAGAGCTTAAATCTTGTTAGAGGTGCCCTATGTTGTGAACGGAATCAGAATCTGTGATCAAACATCCTAGATGTCTCTTCTTTTGCAGGCTGCAAGCTAAGTAAAGCAACATAACAAGAATCTAATCAAGGTCAGACGACTCTTCCAACCCAATGTTTATAACTTTCAACCGAAACGTGCACTATTAAATCCGCAATAAAGCAAAGTTCGACATGCCTCGAAGCGCCATAGCAGCAAACAAATAGATCATATATCCTAATAAGGTTCAGATGACAATGATACACTTGAGAGATTGAGACTTAACAAAACAACAATAGCAGCAGCCGTACAAGATTTACAACTTCTCAACAAGAAAAGTCATGTCCGAATCATTAAAGAACTCACCAGTCTATCGTCATTGAAGGGGTGGATCTAGTAGGGCATAGATGAATAAGTTGCAACTTGGGTGTCAAACAGGCTCTTCCAACCATATGATCGACAGCTAAATGTAATCACTAATTACTGTTATGACATATAGCTTAATCCTCCAGAAACTGTTGTCTTTCGAGTTCAATAACATGCTCCGTCAAACTATTTGCACCGGCATTGGTTGTTTCATTCCTGCAACTGCATTCTGATAATTGCTGTCGAAGGCTCCGAACCAACTCGTTAAGCCTGTGAATGTTCTTCTCTTGTGACAGGATAATCTGCAAGGATTCATGGATGTTCCCAGTTAAATCTTTTGAGGAAGCAGGACCTCACTATTATGTCAATAACAAACGCCATCTGATACGACATACGCTAAAGGTGTCAGATTTGATCTAAATATAGGACTCACTCGGTGTTCTGTCAAAAATCGAAATATTCAACGAATTCAGTTGAATATTTGTGTGGACATTCATACCATTTTATAAACATGTGGGATGAAACGTACATTTGACTGCAGAACAAGCTTCATACAGAGTCTCAAACAGTTATGCTGGACCCCATGATGCAACCAACTGGATAAACTCGTGTTTGTAAAGATAAGGCATCATAGCATATCAATAAGCAGTTTGCTCTATCCAAATACTGAGGTTCTGTTCATATAGTCTCTATGCTGACACTCTCACCTCCTTTAAGAAAAGGAGGAACTAAGGTTCCAAAATTTCACATCTTGCCTTGTCTGGTGTACATAATGTTACAAAAGCCAATATACGAAAACTTAAGCCCATACTAATTAAAGCACATTGGGATTAGCATAACTTGACCTAAAGATAATCTATTCCCAAAAACTAGTAGGAGGGCTGCAGATACAAATACAGAGGAATAAGTCTTCACAAGTCGGTGTTTGAGATTCTTTGTCCTAAATCTATTGGGAGAACTCAGATCAAACATGATGTTAATGTAAGCAATCACCATTGACTAATTTCTATCCTTTTACAAAGCTATACGTGCACTTATATTTATAATCCGCTCCAAAGCTTATGCAAGAAGGTTCCCCCGTTCATCCAAAAGAGTGTCAATCTCAAAAAAGATTCACGAGAGAGCCAGAAGGAAGTTGGGGATCTCAAAGATAAAGAGGAATCATTCAACAGGATCTTAAACACAGGGTTAAAGCTTCATCATAATTATCAGGTTAAATTTCCTCAGGTAACAGAAAAGGGAAGTCTTAAGGTTGATTCTTATGGGAAGCTCGCATGTGTACTTCAACAAGTCTTTGATTTAATGAAAGCCAGTTTGATAAGCTGACTGATGAAAATTCCTTCCACTCCATAGTGGTGGTGAACAAAAGATGAAATTATTGAAGCAAAAAAAGTCGGTTGAAGATTGGAGAAGAATCTACAGGCAGGATAACATTTAACAGTTGAAACAAGGAGTCCCCTTTCCTTTCACCATATTATCTCTTCCAGCCAAACAGGGAGAAGCACAGGAAACCAACTAGGAGCGCAAACAAACAAAGGCTTGAATCCATTTGACAAAAGAAACCCAAATCCATTTGACAGAAGAATCCCATTCATGTCAGGCATCAGGTAATAGTTGAGTGGGGACAAAGGGAAACCAATGTTTCGGCAGGAATTAGAACAGAATTAAGAAATTCCCTAAACAAGAAGCAGAATTACACTATAAAAAACAGCAGAACATCACAGGGAGAATCACATAAAGGAGGAAAATGGTACCTTCTCCTTGACAGCTTCCTCTCTCTTTGAAATTTGTTGTTGTTTAACAGTTATGGCTGGACTAGGATCAATGTCATTTACAAGTTGCTGTCTCCATTCAAACTGAGAGGTGATTATAAGTATAAGCAGCAGAAAGACCAGTAACATAGGCCTCGACATCGTAACGGAGGAAATGCTTCCTTACAATACCTGCTCAACAACCACAATATAAGTACAATGCACACCAATAGCAAAACCCGAAGAGGAATCAACGAAGTAGCATTTTCCATTTGAATCTTTTGTAAGAAACAGTTGCATTTCAGCACAAGGACAAACTCCTAATTCAAAATAAGGATCACCAACCAATTCCAATCAATGAACCCTAGCTCTTCCTCAAGTTCACAACTTTGCTCGCTTCACTACCTAAACTAGTAGAAACAGTCACTGAAACAAATTTGCTAAGGGACTGAACCAAGTACCAACCAATTAATCTGCTAAAAGAAAAGCTTACTCAATCTGATCCCATCTTGCGCCGCAGACAAAATAGAAACTTAATTGAAACGAACAAACAAACGATGAAGGAGCCAAAGCCACTAGGGGAACTGTCTCGATAACGGCAGGAACTTACACAAGGAAGAGAGAAACCCAGATTCATGATCAGGACAGGGGGCGCTTTTACTGTCGGCTAGGAAGAGGGTTGTTGGGAGGGAAAGCGGAATCTAAAAGTAGAAATTTGGAAGCAGTGCAGGATTTGGGTTCATCCAGAAAGCCAACTCCTCGAGAGCCGTTCAGTCGATGTGGTGAAGGATGAAGTGGAGGGTTTCGGGAGATGGGAGTTGACGAACAGAGGAAGAGGGAGGATGACTTGAGAGAGAGTCGTTAATGGCGAAGAAAAGACAGAAGAGAGATTCGCGTCGCGTTTTCTCTCTGTTGCCGTTCAGCTCTGTTCCGTCATTTCTGTATTACGCAGAGGTATTATTATTATTTCCTCAAGTCAACTTTTCTTCGCAATGCTAAATTGGAGGTGATCAATCGTAACCGATAAACCGAACTAACTTTGATTCTCATCATTTCATTTTTTCGTTTTCTTATTCGGAGGTATCGGTTTTTGATACACCAGAGATAACAAACGAATAAACTTAAGAACTAATTAATACAAACTAAAAGCGAATAAACGGAGGTTGATACACCTATCAGAAACGACAGGATAATGTAGAGTTTCAAGTGCCACTTGATGGCAACGCTATTATCCCGTCGCGAGACATGACAAATGTAGACCAGAGACAGAGACATATCAGGAAAAGAGCTTGTAAGTAAGCGCGCTGCATCGTCTGAGATGGTGAAGATTGTCAATCGGTGAAAGCGTTGGTGTGGATTGAATGGAGCGGCTGTCGATGTGCCAATATTTGAATGCTGAGGATCTGCAGCCGAAGAGGAGTCTAACGGCACCAATGATGTCGTTGTCCCAGCAAGAACTAGACTGATGGTCCCACGCTTGAGCGTCAGACTGCCTCGCCAACGATGTCGAAAAACAAGGGAATTTATGTGGGTAACCATTTGCGAGCGAAATCTGAAAATGGCTAACAACATAACACAACTGCAATATTTCCGGAAACAACATGAGAACTGACAGAAGGTTAAGCCCTTGATCGTTAAGAGGCAGAGAGAATCGAGCTTCAGCTCATTAGCTCAGTTAAACTGCGCTAACACAACGTTGAAATGCAGTTTCTTTCAGAAAAAACGCACGAAGCATATAGAGTTCGATTGTCATGTGGTTCGTCAAAGGTTCAAATATGATCATTTATCTACTCACTCGTCTTCATTTGGCAGACCTCTTTACTAAGTGGCTGTCCGTCCAACGAATCCGCGACATCATTTATCTACTCACCCGTCTTCAGTTGGCGGACCTCTGGCTGTCAATCCAACGAATCCGGTCGATGTCCTAGTTTGCCATAATAACGCATCATAAACACAGGTAAGATAGAGCTACCTAGCCTCAACAGATCCAACTACAAGATCCGTTGGGCAAAATATATAATAACAACCACAAGTCCTAAAGGCTATACCCACACCACACTCCTACTTAATTTTACATTAAACTACCAGGGATGTCTGTTGCATATGGTTCCTTATGAACATCATCCCTGAATTATTCATTTATATCTATATTACGGCCAGATCTAAACTCGTAGGCTCCGCAGTTTCCTCTATATGATTTGAACGCCAACGACGAAATGTGTGCAGTCCGCCGAACCAGATCCGCAGCCCTACCCTTCCCCTGCAACAAAACCAACATACCTACCAAACCCAAAATCATCACTGCACACAGCAGCCAGGCCACACGATTCCAGCGTGCGTTCCTCGCCAGCATCACTAAACCAACATCCCATTTCTTCTTCCCCTTCTTCTTTCCTGCTGCTCCAGGAGCAACAACAACAGAACCAACTCTCATCCGATTCCCTAACTTCACTCTCCGGCTGGCCGTCCCTTGCTGCGACATTAACCATAACGGAAGCTCCTTCTCTTCTCCATTTGCCTCTCCATCAGCAACTGCTGTTTCCGGAACCTCGGCTGTCGTAGCTCTAGGAACGGGGATTGCTGCTGCTGCTGCTGCTGTCGTTAGACAAGTTTCATCGAGTTTGATTATGTCGTCATTGAGAATGTCAGCGTAGTAATCATCCTCCCGACCCGAAAAACCTTGACGGCACATATCATCCAGCAGTCCTGTATCGTGGCGGCTAGAGGACTCTGTTGCAGCCGGTGTGGCTGAATTATTAGACAGCTTGTTCTCCGAGTCGTTGGAGACCGAATCCATCTGCTCGTTCGAATAGGATGCCGAGCTACTGCTCGTCTTCTTCGCCGAGCATTCGGCTGCATATGTCTCCATGATTCTACGCTCAGCGCTTTCCTCAGCAAACCCGTTGCAGATTTGATTGCCCCGGAAATCAACATTCTTCTTCAGGCGGCATACAACCAGAGATTCCTGCGAATCCTAATCACAACTAAACTTGAAACCCTAAACCCTAAAAACAATAAATTTGTGGGATGGATGGATGGAATCGGAAGGAAGAAAACTAACATGATTGGAGGAGGGAAGCATGGAGTACTCGTGCATAATCCATTCGGTTCGCTCGCCTTTAGGGGCGCGGCCGAGGTGGAAGACGAGGGTGCGTTTGGTGCCGATGACGGAGGAGCCTGATCGGACGTTGCGCTCTTTGCCGGTGGCTTTCCAGTAGCCGAGCTCCGTCGCCCTCTTGCTTTGGGACCCATTAGGGTACTTCCTTCCTCGGGATGAGAAGAAGAACCAATCCGTCTCCGATTTTATCACCGATTTCGCTGCACAGACAAAAATTCAGAAAAATATGACTGAAGAACAATTGGCACAAGCCAGCCACAAGATCACCTTTTTCCAGCAGCTGATTATTTAAATTTATTTATTTTCCTTTATATTAATATAACATTACACGTGGATCGCCTGACTGTATCCACGTGGTATCACGTAATAGCAGGGATGTCACGTGTCGTTTAGAGAGAAGGACACGCCAGCCGCCATACGTGTCAAGAGGAGACGAAATGGATTGCATTTGGAATTTGGATACACAAAGAATGTCCGGTCCGGTTCTTTCCGGTCAGCCGATGATCGGAGGTGGTTCCATCAATGAGTTAATATACATACCTGGCAAATCCCAGGGCTCGTGTTTGCAGAACTCGACTTGGGGGATGACCTCGACGCATTTGTCATGCCCGTCAATCTTTTTGTGGAGATAGTAGGAGATGAGTTCGACGTCGGTCGGAGAGAAACGGAAGCCTGGAAACATGGAGGAAGCTTCTATGGACATCTGTGTCTCTCTGGAAACCCCGCCGCCGTCGACATAATTTGTTGACCCCATGATGATACTGTGGTCTTGATGATTCTCGGCGCCGGTGGTGGTATTAATTCTTGAGAAAGGCTGGCAAGCAAGGAAACCCCAGAAAAAAGATGCACCAGCCGGCTGGCTATATATAAACAACTGTTGCTTTTGTCGGCCGCAAAATGAGCCAACAAGGCAATGTTTTTTTAATCTTTTTCTTTTTGGGGTGTTCGGTAGGAATTCGGATGTGCTTTGGCCTTTGAGAATTCAGAGGACTCCTTCTGGTTCTGTGCTGTTCATGCGTATGGCGGCGGTTCCCAGACTTAAGAGTTACAATACGACTGCGTTTTGACTAACTGCATGATATCTCTTCACTCAACGATAGAAGAAGTAACAGAAGAATGCTGATGTAGATAAATTTTTCTCTAGCTTTCAAAGCTTCGTAATACAATAAGTTCTCACAAACCCATCAAACTTCAACACAAACCCACGCAAGGTGAAATACCTGGAAATCTCAATCATGATAGGAAATATGACCTGCCTCCAACTTTCATTTCTATTCATACCTAGAGGCCAGACGACAGCAATCCTTTCCAACTCTTCACTCTTCTGCAGTTATAACCACGGTTCTGCTCTCTGCTATAGGAATACCGGATAGAGATGCTAACTTGTAAATGGTAGCGATCGTCACCAGAGTTCCCTCTTCCAAAACCTATTGAATCACTCCACGAATATCCACGGGCTGGCCGGGAGGTTTAGCCAAATCATGATTGCATGGCCAGGTCCTGCAGCAAGTCTCCAAGATGCTTCTCAAGTGTAGCATACGTTCTTTTCTTTTCCTCGATTGCCAATGCTGCCAAAGCTTTATCCTGTATTATTAATATATCATGAAACAGTTTCAGATATTACTTTTGTTCTCCAACACCACTATGTAACTAAACTAGTTACCAATACTTGAAGAGAGATGAGTACCGCGGGCAAGTCCTGGTAACTCTTCAATGTGGTCAAGATGGGTTTGGTTTCCCTTTCCAGATGCTTTTTGTGTTCTCCTAGTTCAACCAGCACGCTATGGTTTATCTCTGGTGTATAGCTCACACGGTTCAGCCGAGCCTATAAAAAGGAACTAGGATGATTAGCGAACTCAAGGTGATGGCAAAAAATTGTCCAGCCCCACCCACACCCATGCTACCTTGCAGTTGGAAAGCTGTTGAAAATATTGTCGCTCTTTTGACGCCATAACTGCCAAATTGTTCTTCCAGTTGTCCATTTGAGCTTCACAAGGGGCTACATCATCCTCAAGCTGTGCAAGTGTTCTACCATAAACAGGAAAACACAGTTCCATCAAATTGAACTCTGAAGTCACAAACACAACTGAAAGATGTGAAATCTTCCAACAGAAATAACTATTTAACTCAAAATAGTTACCTTTTCAAATAGGTAAGCCTTGCTATTGCCTTCCGAGTGTACTCCAGCAGAACTTTGGAATCATTACGTGCTTTAGCCCTCTTTTCTTCTACACTGGTCTTTCTCAAGGAAATGTCCGCAGCTGCCACAAGAAAACTACACCCATTTTCTCAAATTTAAATTTCTAAGTCCAAAATTTCAAACGCGAAAATGAAAGAAAAAAGCTGAAACAACCCTACCTGCTGAGTTCGGTGTCTCTAATATTCAACAAATTTGCTACATTTGCAAGAACTTGAGCAGAAGCTACCACATTTGAAGGCAAACTCTCTTGTGCAAGTCCCGCATACTCTACTATCTCTCTAATCCTTGCAGCTTAATCAACAAAATTGACCAAACAACTTAGCTAATCAGACGAATTCAAGAGAGAAGCAGCTTACCATCCGATGTATGGAATGTTTCCAGGAAAAATTGGGAAATTTACAAGGCCAAGACGGCCATGGCACTAAGGGGATTGGCAACGAATGATTGCAGAGCTTAAAAACATCAGAAAATGCGAGTGGCAACCCTAAATGGCCAACGGGAAACTCGACCGACGCAAATAAATAGATTTTGAAGACCCCTAATTACCTTGAGCACGGTACTCGGCGGCCTTCTGGCGGAAATCAGCGGCGACTATATTTGCAGCCTTGGTGTTAGCCTGAGATACAGTGGCTAGATCGTGGAAATGAGCAATGGTGCGAGGAGTGTATTCAAACTCGGGGACATCTTTGCCGATTGAGTCAAACTGAGATGTGAGCCAAGCCTTAACTTCCCCAATCCTAGATGCGTCAATGCTGCTCTTGGACTCGGACCCTGGAGAATCGCTCAGGGAAATCACGTCGCTCATCTCTGTATCCAAGCTTTGGGAATCAGCAGGGGAATTAACTGAAACCGGTCGCCCCGTCGCACTGTAGCAACAGAAGATGAAAAAAAGAGAGATGGATCGAGCAATGGAGAGAGAGACGAAGACAGGAAGGATCTTGCTGGCCGATAACTGAATTTCTAAACCAATCTCTTGAATTCGAATTTTTCGACGCCCAATGGAGTGAATTATATAATTGCCCTTTCGTGAATTTGAAACAAATGATTTTATTTAGATTGAATCTTCGACGAATTCAAACAATCTCAAACTCTAAGTACATAAATACAAAAGTTTAACAAGTGAAAATTCGACGATTCTCCAATCAAGTACAATTCAACAAATTTAACTATGAAAAGCGGACAGATGAAGGGAGTTTCCGTCCACCGGAAATCGGCTTGTCTGGACAGTGGCGGAGAACATAAACCTCTCCATTCGTCCGATTTGCTTCCGTCTGCGGACGGATGGGCGGCAGTTTTTCCGTCCGCAGACGGCCGTTCAAAGCCTTCAAGTAACCCCCCACCATAAGGACATCAACTCTCCAAAATGCAAAGGCAAAATCATCTGGCATCTGAATAAACCGGCAGGAGAAGAAGTGTTTCCAGATGAAATTTGCAAAGTGACACACAATTTGCGAAGAACCACCTTCTGTGTTTCAAGTTATCCACTGTAAGGACACTGTGATGGATCACTTGGACAATTCATTAGTCGGTTTTGCTTGTTGGATAACCCGTTCGAAACCAAAATACAATATTAAATTATATTACGTGTGACAGTGCCTACATGGTGAAATTGTCGAGAAAATTGAGCGATATACGGTTAATAGGAACGCGAAAAACGAAACAACTCTACATCATTTAGAAGTTATTGGACTGCAAATTAACACCGTTGGTGACAGAAAACAGCAAGAATGAAACGGCGCGCAACGGAAAATTGCTTAATAGGCCCTCGGCATCGTCATTCTCCCAGTGCGGCGCACTGCGTCCAATCGTTTATCATAGCAAAACCAATAGCATATCATCTCAGAAGGAAGGAGAATTTTCACAAAGCACAAACCCAGAGCTCCAGGAGTCGGATGGACGCTCTCGCCGTCTCAGGCATTGCCTGTTTCTGCAGCAGCTACCCAAAATCTCTTCTTCCCAATTCTTTATATCCACTTCCTTATCCATCGAAGCCACTTCTCAAGGCCAACCCACGAGCTGCTTCACTTTCAAAAGCGAGTTATAACCCAGGTTTTGTGATTGAAGCTCTACATCCCTTTTTGACCTTCTTCCCGTGGAAAGTTTAAAGCTTTACTTGTTGTGGGCTTTGCGTTCTTGCTCCCTAACGGACCTGTTTCAGGATGTTGATTAGTCGGAAATACGACAATTAATTTCGAGCAGTATGTTGTGATTATATGGAAATGCATTTGCTTTTTACCTAGTTTCTATAAGAAGGATATCCAGTCTTCGTTGGGCCAAGTATTATACTACTGTTGCTTGATGATTAACCTACCTTCATCAGTATCTGCAATAGTCTATTCAAGGATTGGTTTTGGCAACTAGAATCATGATTCTCAAGAAAGTTAAGTTGGAGTAATTAGAAAGAAGGAAGTGGACTTGAGATTGGGAGAGATTGTAGGAGGCTAGTTAAGTTGAGTGATAAAAAAGATTCAAAGGAGAGTAATTTCCCCTTGAGTAGCTTTGGAATTACAATTCCACCTGGGTTGGGAATTTTCCTTCCCGTATAACGACTTATCATCAAAGTGTGTAAAATGTTAAGTCTCATCCGGATAAACCAATAGGATAGATTCCTAGTGGATATTTCTCTCCGACTAAGTTCCCAATAAACCAGTCATAGATTTGTTATTTTATTATTATTTGGGGAACCTGTTTCTAGTTTGTCATCTCAACACTCACATGGACAAGTTTCTTTGGTTCGGCAGTCAGTGAACTTGCGGATGAAGATGTTCTGCAGATGTTTCTTGAGGAAAGAGCAGAAAGCGGAGACTTCGTGTCTAAAATTTGTGACATGTTCTGGCAGGGAGATCTCATAAAATTCGTTGATGCTGATATCAGTAAACCCGCCGGATCTCCTGCCCAGGAAGTGGAGCAGGTATAGTGGCAGCTCTTTATAGAAGGATCGTTGATCAACGACTATGAGAGTACATTCATTGTCTCACCCTCAGGGCTTAAGTTTATTTGTATCTGTTTTCTCAATTTTGTTTCATGCTGTCATGCATTTAGGTAATTTGAATGTTCCATAATTGGAAACCCTTCAACATACACAGGTTACTGAAGAAGATCAGGAAGATGGTTTCTTGAAACTTGCCAGAACCCAACAATGGGTATTAGGAGCTAGTGATGCCCCAAAGAACAAAAAAGCCATTGCTAAGGTGCCATTAAACTCATTCCAGTTTGTTTGTTGTATTGGGTTGAATCTAGCTGATGGCTCATTGTTTATGTGATCAGGCCCTCCAGGATGACAGAGAAAGAAGAAAGAAACTGAGCTTTCTGAAATACGAAGCTGTATGATGCTCCTTTCAACTTCACAAATTTGATAACTGCGTTAAATATTTGGTTACTTACTCTCAGTTCTCAACAGTCAGGAGTTCTTTGTCCCTAGACCTTTCTGTTCCTGCAGTTTTAATCAGAATATGTATATGTACTTTAACACTTACACTACAGTTATGCGTTTCCTGTCCGCTTTGAGATGTTGCTTCTGCCATCGTTTCAGAAGTGTGACTCTATGTATTTCATTGCAGCTCAAAAGGGAATTGATGTTTCTATCAATTGGTATTGGCACAGCAGGTTGCGGATACTGTTTGGTAGCTTTATCCCTTCAGGTAATCTTTCAGAAGTTGGTTAGGGTGGCACAACGTCTTGATAATTTTACACCTTGAGCGTCTCTTACTAGGGAGTATTCAGTTTGTTGTTTGGCTGAATTGCTGAAGTTTATAGTCAAAAGCATCTGTGAAGTTTCAGGAATTGATTTCCCTACAAATCATTCTAAGCATAGGCTTTAGCTTTGTAACCGGTTTTTACAAGCTGGAAAGTTTCATGTGTGCAAAACTGACCCCCTATTGTGTTTTTGTCAGGCTGCTATAAGTTATGCAGTTGGAGTGCTTTTCAGGTTAGTTTGTGTAGTTTTTTCACTTTGCACATGTAAACGACCATAATGCGATCCTGCTGCGAACATAAAGCTAGTGATCGTTTCCAGAATGAACTTGCAGCGACTCTCCGCGATTGAGATTGATGAAAGAAAGTATATCGCTTTTGACAACATGTGCCATGTAATTTTTCAACCAAACTGGGATCATGTAGATATTAAGAGCTGTTGTGCGACTCTGTTAGCAACTATTAATAGCTTAAAGATTTTCTCTGCTGGAGAAGTCCAATAACAATGGTCACCTTCATTCTCTTTTGTTCCTGTTTTGCTAATCACTTGATTTGCAGTGCAGTTGCCTATACCTTCAGCTCTTGTATCGACATTCAGACAACCTGTCGAGGAAAATGGTTCCTTCAATTTTCACTCAGAAGAAGGCCAAGAAGTATGTCCTATATTTTCAGGAATTTTAGCATGTTGTTGGTGATCAGAAAGATGAATCATTGTTTTGTTTCCTTGCACAGAATTGGGATAAGAAGTGAGGATCTTAGAGATTCATTCGAGAAAACAATAAAGGGAAGCGGTATTGCCCTTTCGTCTCCTCGGCTTGTGATACCGGCAACTGTTTACGGGCTATGGGCGCTATGCCATCACTATATCGGCAATGAGTTTTTCGATTTCCAGGTATGGTACAGTTCATTGCGAGACTAAGTAAAGTGAGTAAACGAGTCCATTGAAGTGCTTACTTGACAAAAGATTTGAACTTTCCATAGGATTTCTGCCTAATTTCGTGAATTGTTATGATGTCAGATTGTACCAGCGATGTTCGGAATGTTTGTGTACAAAGCTGCAGCTCTGGTCCAAGTGTACAGAGATAATGAGGACCTTGAGCTCGTCTTCCCGGAGATGTAGAAATGCTGAAAGTGTCTTTGGTTTTTTCCATAATGATTGTTAGATTCCGAGTTAATGTATATCAACTAAAAATATCTTCTCCTTCCGAGTTCCTGCATATCACTGTTTGCTGTTGACTTGTGAGGGCTAGAAATTCAGTCTGTTAAACCAACACCAGTATCAAATTTCAACCGCCTCAAAATCATAACCGTGACTACAACCGACTTGAGTTCAGCTAACCGTGACTAAATTCAATTCAACTGCGGACTGCCGTTAACAGCTCTATCTGATCAGGGGCCAATTCCAGCTCGGTTTGCATGGTAACCATATAGCTTGTGCATATGAAGCTTGTGCATAGTTCACACTAAGTGCATTGTAATTTTTATGGAGTATGACAGGCAAAGAATACTCTACGAAGTGTAATATACACCACGCAAGAAGTTCGTATGTTCATAGGAAATAAGAATCCAGCGCGGAAGTCCAATAGTTTTGAAAATGATTTTTGATATTAGTAGTTTAGTACACACAAATTAATACGAAATAATGGATTTAGACGAATCCTAACCAAAATGAACAGTCCACTGGGGAGTTATCAGACACAAGTGAAGTGAGGTAACTAACTACAGCAATTACCACAAGGGAAAGAAGAAGAAAAAACTGATATACAGGTACAATTGGTTTTGCCACGAAGAGATAAAGCTCACTGCACAACGATAAAAAAACTTTGGGCAACTACCACCATGCATGCCTTCTTCCCAATGACTAAGAATTGTGTGCATTCAACAATGCCCGATACACCATGTCGATGAATTGATTGTCCTGTCGGTAACACACAACTCTGGTCAGACGTATATTATCGAAGATGCAGGCACTACTTTATGCAGAATAGCAAAAGCGGAATCTATTGCTAGCAGAACCATGGTTTCTAAATTGTTGTTCGAATCTATAAGTTAGAACATAGTACTGGAGAGTAAGAAGAAACTGACCTGGACAAGGACCAAAAGGGCATCCCGGACCTTCTCTCTGCTTATTACTGGCCCATAATTTGCAGCAGGAACAGAAACAGGAGTTAGGGATGGAGGTGGTGTAGGTGGTGGAAAAGGTTGAAGCAATGGAGCACCATAAGGACGTTGTAGACCAGCTGTAGGATTCAGTGGAGGAGCAGTAGGAATGGATGAAACAGCAGGCATGATTGTCTGTACTGAAGATGAGGATGGAGGGGGGACAATGAAGAGCGAAGGGTTCAGAAGATTAGTGGTCCTCTTGTTGTCTCCAGCAACATCAGGGGCATCGAGTAGTGGCATTAAAGGGGTCGATGCCAGCAGAGGAAATGATGTCTGCATGTTTGGCATTGGACTTGAAGCCACTGGGAGTGAAGCTATAGAGACTGGACTTGGAGACTGATAAGCTTGTCCAGGAGTCGCTACATTCATCACAGCAGTCCCAATGCTCATAGTCTGCAGTCATGCAGCACAATTTGCATTAGCCGAGCATTCAGAATGACGATTTAAAAAAAGGAATGCTTCAAAATAAACTTGGATGTTAAGCATTTACAGATGATCTAATACCAACGTATTATCAACTTCACCATCTCCTAAGGAGGCACTGAACAGAAGACGTTTCAGATTATAAAGACAACCTAATCCCGTCCTAGAATCAATATTATTGGTTTATTTCCAGTAGAAGGAATTTTAATTATTCTCTATACTTGATTATCTAAAGGATATATGATTACTAATCAATTAACAAAACTAACAAAGCCTAAGATGTGTTATGCAGCTACATTGCAGCAAATACAAGACGGGCAAACAACAAGGGCACACCTAGCTCAGAGATTTTACAAGTGAAAACAGTACATAACATGCAACAGAAAGCACTGAATAGTTTATCAGATTATGTGAGAAAATCTCACACTAAAGAAGTTGATGAAGGCGTGATCATCAGGCACGTCTGAAACACTCGAGACTGCTACAGAAGAAGGCTCCAAAGGACCATCCATAACTGCCATGGTTGGAACAGCTTCAAGTTCTTCAAACTCACTGCAAGATGTACAATCTTATAAGACATTCCTCAACACTTTAACCGACAGAGATCATTCGAATAGGTGATAATAGCTAAATGGATCATGGGAGAATATGACTGAGCACAAGCCTTCCGAGAAATGCAAGTGATGTTAGTCTGCTAGATATTACAAATCTTTCAGTACAAACCTCAATAGTCAGAAAAAAAAGCCCTGGACATTCCTTTAAGGAATACAGCTTAAAAAGTAAAAGCTATATTGACGACTATGCCAAAAACTTTTGCAGGAATTTCATCTTAAAATACAGATAAAAAATCCGGCAACTGATCACCTCTTAGTTGATGACACCTTTGACTTTGGAGGCACCTTGGCATATGCATTTAATATCCTGGATATGCCAAATGAAACAAGGGGTCAAATACTTGAATAGTGAGCATTCTAGATATTAACCAAACAACAAAATTTCAGGGAGGAAAGGAGGCAATATGAAAGAGAAAGATGCTATTACTGAAGTAAGCATGTCAAATCAATTAATTTTTAGGAAACAACAGAATTACCGCATACACTGATCATCACATCAAGGAAAACAAAGACCATTGCAAGCTGCCGTTATTGGCCAAGAAAGAAGGGAAGAGCATTTAGAACCTCAATAGCTACACCTCAAACTGGCAGCAAGTACCTGGTAAACAAATTGGCAACGTCTTCACATTCCCGGGCATTGTAAAACCAAATCCCATTCACTTCCTGGGCAGCATTTCGATACAAGAGATATGGAAGCTGAAGCTCAAACTCAAAATCTCCCAATAGATCTTCCACCAAGTTATCTGCTCATACAAAACGAGGCTTCTAGTATTGACATCATTATCATATCCAGTAAACTTAAAGATAGGATTCAGCTTTCTGAACAAAGTTTATCACACTGATGAGCTGGCAAGGGTAGTAATCCCTTAGTTCAATAACAAGACAATCATGTTGACCTTTATCTGGGCATGAAACAGACCTTATCTGTCTACGCAATGAACGAATGAAGAGAAACTGAGGGAGGATAAACTAACCTGTACTGCGTCGATTCATCACAATGAACTGAAACCGAGGCTGCGCATTTCTAAGACAATAAGAACAAAAAAAAACCAACAACAAAATGGAGATAGAAATTCATCAAAACAACAGAAAAAAGAGAAGGGCCTGGGCATTGGAACTCTGCATGCGCATATCAAAACCAATAATGTAGAAGAGGACTCACCTCTTGACAACGAACAGAGATCCTTCGACATCCTTGCGGCTCTGCATATGAAATTGAGCAGAAAATTGTTAGAACAAGCTAGCAACATCCATGAGCTGAGAAAAGGAAGGCATAAAGTTGGATGGGAGTCAGAGAGACAGACCCATTGGGTGAGGTCGACGTTGAACTCGTACAAAGTGACGTGGGCAGCGGTGATGAGGATTTCTTCAACGAAAGGGTCGATTCGCTGGAGAACTGTTAGATTAAGGAGTTTGGTGCTCTGCTGGTCCAGATTCGGCATTAATTTCCCGTTCTGCGACATAGTAATAATATCCCTAGTTCGGATTTCACTTGTTCAAATCTCTGAATTCCAATTGTGCTTTGATCAAGGAAACGAAGAATTAGCCCCGAACCCAGAACCCTAGGGTTGGACACAGAGATACAGAGACGTAATGGAGCAGAATTGTGAGTTTGCGACCACGAGACGAACAAGTCTTGTTGTACTTTGGTTACGAGACGAAACGCAGTGTTTCGTGCAGTGGTTGGGGGTATGTTCGGTAAGTCGGTACTAACCGTTTGTTCGGATCTCGCTACACTAATATTTTGTATTAATTTTAGGAGAATTGGGATAAGATTTATATTGAAATTTATTTTTCGATGAATGTTTAGTTTTATTTAATGGAAGGACTTTTATTTAATAATTAGTCGAGATTGATTTATAAAAATAACAAAGATCAAAAGTAATTTATATTATTCTGATTTCAATTATATCTATCTATACATTTTGCTATACTTTTCTATAAATCTATTAATCTTTGCGCTGCATCTCATAACTGAAATTTTCCACCAGATTTATCTTTCGATTTGCTCCACTTCCTTCCGTACTCTCGTGCAAATTTTACGACATCTTTCTTTTCATATATGGCTAATTAGACATCGCCAAACGAGATTTATTGCTCTGAACTTCGACGAATGTTGAGGAAAATTGATTCTCATCTAAGTAATTTTATCCTCCCATTCTCCTAAGTAGATAGGATGAAATTGAAAAATAATAAAATTTTAAAATTTAAATCATCAATTTTATTACTCTAGGTGAATATGAGATTAGAATAAAACTTGCTCTAGCATTCATGCGAGTGATTATGCAGAGAGACATGTTGATTTACAAAGGTCTTGAAATCGGTGGGAATTGAATTCTCTCCTGACTTTGCATTTCGGGTATGCAAATTTGATTGTGAAGGTGAAGAAACATAAAGTCTTGTTTCCTAATTGCTCCCTATTGAGGGATGATGCGAGTAACTGATAGGAACTAGGGTTTTTGTTATGCCTTGAAATGAAATATGCCGGTGGGGTTGAGATTTAATTCGTGCATTGTAGAAAAGGAAAGATGATTGTGACGACAATGCTGCTTAGGAGGATAATGGGAGAAAAGATAGCTACTTGGGTTGGCACTCCGCTCAAGGGTTTAATGGCGGCAACTAAAAGAGGTTTAAGCACGCAAGTTCTCAAGTCTCCTTTATATCTTACCTCTCTTGACATGCCTGATATTTGGGCTCCCAACTCCATGGATTGTGCTCCTTCTACATCCCCTAACTACTGTGAGTTGGATTCATTTCACTTGTCATGTACTTGGGTTGGATAGTCTACCTTTTGTTTATGGTCAATAATTGCAAAGGTTCACTATAGCTTGTGAGCAGGATGCTGCTGCTGTTATTGACGGAAAATCAATTGCAGAAGAAATTAGGTCGACAATAGCTAGTGAAGTGTCCAGGATGAGAAGATGCATTGGAAAGGTCCCTGGTTTGGCTGTTATTTTGGTAGGTCAGAGAATTGACTCTTTGACTTACGTTCGCAACAAGATAAAAGCTTGTGAAGAAGCTGGAATCAAGTCCCTATTGGTTCAACTTCCTGAGGATTGCACAGAAGATTCAGTTCTCAGAGAATTGTCTCGTTTTAACAATGACTCTTCCATTCATGGTGTTCTTATCCAGCTTCCTCTACCAAAAGTAATTCTCTCATTTATGGTTCTGTTTTTGCATCTTTTAGGGTATATCTTTTCTAAGGTGAGTTTGGGGAAAAGACAAATCTATTTTTAGCTGAACAGCTGAATCCTTTTGCTGTTCGGTGATAAGTAATTGTACAAGTTCTCTGATTAAATGGTTATACTTGCAATTACCTTATGACATATGAGTATCATTGAAACTTGCTTTCACTTGATGTATCTGTGTGATTTACCGCATCATGCAATAGGGCATTCTTTCTCTTTGCTCGTGATTCATAGCATTCCACATTTTGGTGTTGTATCTAACAACTTGAAAACAAATAATCTCCGTGACAGCATTTGAATGAAGAGAAGATCTTGAATTTGGTGAATTTAGAGAAAGATGTAGATGGCTTTCATCCGGTGCATATCGGGAATCTTGCGATGAGGGGAAGGGAACCTTTGTTCATCTCATGCACTCCGAAAGGTTGCATTGAATTATTGATCAGGTCAGGCGTGCAAATCATGGGAAAGCATGCTGTAGTCATTGGAAGAAGTAACATTGTCGGTTTACCTACATCACTTTTGTTGCAGGTTGTACTCATATATATGCTTGCTTAAATAATTAGCTGTCCTATGTTTGGCAACTTCCAGTGCTCATATATATGCCGTTCTGGATTTTTTGGAACTTTCAGAGGCACCATGCAACTGTCAGCATCGTCCATGCATTATCAGAAAGTCCAGAGCTGACCACCAGAAAAGGTGACATAATAGTTGCAGCTGCTGGAGTGCCGAATCTAGTACGAGGCGACTGGTTAAAGCCGGGTGCAGTGGTCATCGATGTGGGAACATGCCCAGTTGTGGTAACGTCGTCTCCTTTTATGCTAAAATGATAGCAGCTAGGAGCAGTTCCAGAAACGTTTAGTCATGGTTGGTTCTGAGACAGAATTTGTGAACTGACAGGATCCAACTAGCGAATTTGGTTACCGTCTGGTGGGAGATGTGTGTTATGAGGAAGCAGCCAGGATAGCATCGGCCATAACCCCAGTTCCTGGAGGAGTTGGACCCATGACGATTGCTATGCTTTTAGCTAACACTCTTGATGCTGCCAAGCGCGTTTGTGATTTTACTTGAGAGTCAGTCACTGTTATGTCACTTTTGATAACAGTTCCATCCGCAATTTTTGGTGGCATACCTGACTTGGCAGCTAGACTGCCCTTTCCTTAAGAGTTGCTGTGTATAGTCTGGTTTCTCGCTTCCAATCCTGACCTCCCACTTAATATGCAAAGCTTGTACAGGACCATCCACAGAGTGACGCAGTGGGCAAATGTGGCTGAAGGAAGGCTGGAAATATGGCCACCGTTGTCCTCCTTGCCTTCCTCCCCCTAGGAGGTAAGGAAGAAATTCGATCAAACTAAATCCTATCGAAAAATTCGACCTATCGAAATTCTATTTTTTCTAATTTCTAGAAGTCCTTGTCCTTGGACCTGTTAATGATATTATTAATTAATAACATAGTTTCATTTTTCCACACTAATGGCGGAGTGGAGTGGCCATTATCGAATAATCCTCCTCCATTGTAGAAGATAATATCACCCAGTCGCCATTAGTAATGAAAGGATTAGGAGCAGGTCCAACTGATTAGCACTACCAAATCTAGTTGCTATATATATAACTAGTATGATCTAATTCTCAGTAATTAAATATAGTGTTTCTGGTCCACGGGAAGTTTGAGCTGCAACACCTGTCATGGCGGCTGATCAACAACAAGTGCAACTCCATGTTCTCGGTATTATATGTTGTCAGGTTCCTGATTAGAATAAAAGATTAAGGCCACAGCAATTGTTAATGAATTATTGTCTTGTATATTTAATGAGCTAAGCAGGGTATGATGATGAGGAACACAAAGAAGAAGGAGAAGAAGCAGGAGAGGAGTCGCCGGCGCCGGTGCCGGCGCCGCCTAGCAGCAGAAGAACAAGAGTGAAAGGGTGGCTCATAATCGTGGTCCACGCGACCTTGGTTTTAATTAGCCAGTCAGCCGCAGTCCTTTTGTTGAGACTCTACTTCGTCAAAGGCGGCTCCAGCAAATGGATGGCTTCCCTCCTTCAGTTCGGCGGCTCCCCTATCCTCCTCCCTTACTACCTCTACACCACCACCATCCGCCGCCGCCGCCAAAACCAACAACCTTCCTCCACTTCAATTTCCAACCCAACAACAAGAACAAGAACCTCTGCAGCATTCATCTACGTGGCAGTGGGAGTCATCAATGCAGGATGCGCATTCCTTTACTCCATCGGCCTGCAAAACCTCCCCGTATCAACAGCAACCCTCATCTCCGCTTCCCAGCTGGGCTTCATCTCCTTCTTCTCCTACTTCCTAAACTCCCTCAAGCTCACACCTCTTACCCTCAACTCCCTCTTCCTCCTAGCCCTTTCCTCTGTCCTCATCGTCTTCTCCGACAACAACACTTCATCCGAGGACCCCAGCAAGGGAAACTTAAACTACACATTGGGGTTCATCTGCACGCTGGGGTCCGCAGCCGGGAACGGCTTCCTATTCTCCATGCTGGAGTACACGTTCAGGATGGCGGTATTTCGTGCCCCCCCACATTATCAAGTTACCTGAGGTACTATAGCCAGCTGAGGTAGAAGTTCTGGCGACGGCAAGCTCAGTGATAGAGAAGGCAAGGCTGACGGGCTCATCAATGGCAGCATCAGAACTTACTTATTTGCTACCTGAGGAAGGAGTGGAGGAGTTGGTGGAATGAATGGGGAAGAACTTACTTGATTTGTAGTTAAACCTAGGGTTAGGAAGTCATCATTTTCTAAAATGTCAATACTATCTCGTGAGACTAGGTCATAGGAAGGTTTATCCTCAAAACTTTCAAAGTGAGCTCCCTTGGAAGGGAACAGCAGGAGAACTGGCCAGGTATGGTTTGTAATTGTACATAGCTAGGTTGAAGAATAACACAATTCCACCTCGTCTGTAATATTATTATGGTAATAAGAATTGAAATCCCCAGCCTAAAGGGTTTTCATTTTGGTTTGCAGTAGCGAGGGCTCTCATCGGGCGGAGGAGGGACTCCAAACACCCAGTCAAGTACATTAAGGTACTTGGACCGGAACACTTCTCGCTCCTGCGCGTAACAATGCATGATTATGGCAGTTGAAATGCTGAAAACTACCACATCTGCTCTATTCACTTTTGTGAATTGTGGCAAATACCCAACTTCCCCCATGCATGTGAAGAAGCTCTCTATTGCCCTTGCCAGGCAGTAGAGTGATATCTCTATCCTCCTGCTTTTCTTCTCTATTGCCAGTGCCAGACCCGTCGGAAACTGCTCATATATAACACACACACACACACAAGTTATAAGTTCTACTACTGATCCCAGAGGAAACGAAAGGAGATCGAGTTTCTGTGTAATTCATATAGAATATATACCGTCCCCATCGCCACCATTGGAACATTGCATCTCTTAAATATTCTGAAGAGGAAGCACGTCCACATCCTGAGCCAGCCACAATCACAAAACTTTAGCATGGTAAACTGTAGCAAGACACAATTCTCCTAAACCCACTAGGAAGTAGGAAGCTAACATCAACATCCGGATACAGCTAACCACATTGTTGTTCCAACCCCCCGCATCAGAATAAAAATCAACTATCTAGAAAGAAACCAAAGCAGAGATTATCACTAGAGGAACATATACTGACCAAGCAGATGAGCAATATACAGAGAGAAATAAGCTTGATCTTGCAGTGCCAAAAAGACCCTTCCCCAGTATGCTGTAAGGTCTAGACAATAAACAGAAGCCAATGAGATTATAAAATGCCAAATGAAATTAGAAATTACAGTGAAATTGCGAACCGAACTTTTGTTAGAGCATCTCAATTCTCAGGGGAGAATAGATACCAAAAAAACCTATATTGGATTTGACACCGCAATTCATTATCGAAATTGCAGTACATTAATAGCAATACACAGTACATAAAAGCTAAAAGCAAAAGTCAACTAGAGATGTATAGACTTCATAGCTGGTTCCTACCTTTTTGAGAGACCTTGGCGATGAACTATCAATGCAGGAATTAAATAAACTGGAAGATATACTGGCAACGCTCGTTTATATGCTTCAACAAAAAAAGAAGCCACGTGACCACTACAGGATTGATTTCCGTGTATTATCTGCACAAGGTTCCAGAGTACACAGTTAATCATATGCAAAACTCTGTATCAATACGATTGAGTACAATCATTCATTGCAAGTGCAACTCCCATGTTTTTCACAATTCACAATCAGAAACCATCTGTTCAGTACTGTTCAGGTTACATTGAAAGCAGGTGATAACTCACCAGACATAAATCATTCTGACTAAAGTAGGTGAAAGCATTCATTAACATCAGTAAAATTTCATTGTCAGTGAAATAAACATGTATGAAATTTCATACAATTGGCCCATACCCACGTACTAGTCGCCATAATGGGACCAGTACATTTAAGAGAATTGGTTGAATAATTTGGTATTGTTTTGAACAGAAAAGGATTTAGTATTGTAAGAAGAAGAAAAAAACTGTATGGTTGTTTCTTGATGAACTAGCATAAATAGTAACAGACTGCAGAAAAAGGCTCTACCATACATTAGCAAATAAGAAGAGCACATGGAGGTATAGTCATGATTAGAGAAAGCGAAAAGTTGTTCACAACAAGCCTTTGAGAGTTACAATAAGGTCCAAAACAGCCGCAGGGGCAGTTGAAACAATATGATACGTGTATTTGTTATGAAGATATATTATTTTTTCCAAATTGACAAACAGTACATGATAGTACAGATTAGCTTTTTCCCCATATATCAACTGTAAAGTTGAAAACTACATAGGCTGAGTTATTAGTATCCAGCTTATGCAGTGAGCATTCATCTACAGGACATGAGGATCCAACATAGTCAGTCCACGACTACATAACTCACCCTATATGTTCATACATTAATAAAAACTGCAGTTGTAGTAACCTTTGATAAGTGATGGTATGAACTGCAAATGATGTAGCTGAAATATATCAATCTTACGGTTACTCGTGTATAGAGAGAAATCAAAACGATGAGGAAGCAACAGGAATCAGAACCTAAAAGGACATGCATAACAAAAGGTTCTCAAACAAGAGTCACAGAGAACAGAGATCATACGGTGCAGGGGATTTTCATTTGAGGATCCAACTTGATGTCTACTCCTATAGAGTTGTAATATTTCTCTATCACATCCAAATTTGAGAAAGGCAGGCCACTGGCAATATCTTTTACACCTTGTAGGATAGATAGATCCTTTCCACCGTGCTTGTTAAGAAAGGATTTGTATGATGGCGGCAGACTTTCTTGTTTCAATATGTATGCTGACCTGGAACAATCATGCTTGTAATTAACAAAATTTACTGGAAAAAGGAAGCTTCCCAACAACGAACTAGGGATGTAGTTTCCCTCTAGATAGGAAACAGTGAGTCAAGTAAGCCCATGCAACTAAGCATAAACGATAAAGCTCCAACAACACAGCCTATAAAAGACTTTATGATGATGACCAACAGTTTCTTCAATCATAGATCAGCATGTATTATGCTTTAATATAATGTAGAGGACAACAGTAACTCTGGTGTGCAGTTAATCAGCCGGAAAAATGTGAATTAAGAAAGTGAAGGAATTCAACAAGGAGGGGAGGAACATACAAGATTTGTGAAGAGGAGAGACACATTAGAAAAAGATCGCCGTGCTTCCAAGTGAGAGGCTTGCAGTATTTGCCAAAGCGTTTGCTCTTAATCCCACAGCGGGAAGCCAAAACAGCAGCACGCATCAGTATGTAGATAGCCAAGCTAGTATGCTGAGTATTGGGACCCGTAAGAAGCATTGAAGGCCCGGCAACCAGACCTGCTACTAAAGCTCTCCATTTCCCAGTCCTGGTTCAGTGAATCGAGATTCCCGATCAACACCTCAACAAAAAAGAAAAATGAAGAAGAAAGAATGGGGAAGTAAAGATCAGTAACGCTTGCCTACGGTGACCACCCAAAGCGGCAATAATCTCGTCGACGGACACAAACGTGCCGGCGAAAGTTCCGAGGAACAATCCGTATCTGAGAGTCTCCTTGAGGGCTAAAGTGATGGCTTCACTATCAGTAAACTCCCGAGGTTTTCTGTAGAAAAACAATGGTTGATTGGCTCAGTTGATATATATTAAAGATGAGAGTTGAAGACGAGTAGAAGAGCAAAGGGTGTGAACCTGGTGCGGCGGAGGCGAGCGAGAATGGAGAAAAGAGCTAAACCTCCTTTGAGTCCGGCGCCAATGGAGAAGCCTTTGACGGAGGCAATAATAATTCTCCGAAGCTTATCCGAATCATTCAATTCCACTAGTGAATCTAACTTAGCAAACAAAGAATAAGAAGAAGAGGAGGAGGAAGAAGAGGAAGCAGGATCCGATCTGGAGCAATGGGAGCAGTCAGGGTCAAGACAGAGGTTTGTGCCATCATCGGCGTCGCCGCCGTGAACGACAGCGTCGCAGAAGGGCGACATGGGCGGTGGCGGGGAGAAAGGGGAAAGGAGAAGACTGACAGAGAGAGAGAGAGACAGAGGGGTAAAGTAGGAATTTTTCGGGTGAGATACGTAACGTAAGTGAGAATTGAGAAAGATGATGGCCTGATGGGAGATGGGTTGCCGTTATTGGAGAAGGGAATATGCTGCGAATGGTGAAAGCTGCAGTTTTTGACAGGAAACAAACGCAGCAGTGTACTACTATCCCCAAAACTGCAAAAAGGAAAAAACAGAGGATAACTAGCTAGCTAGCCCAGCACATGAATTTGCCGAATTAATTGCCTGATCTGATATTCATAAAACCGTCGTGAATTCAAGACGGCAAGAAACCCCACCTCAAATATTATTTGTGTCTGCAAAATTAGGTTTGTGTATTTCAGCTTTCTGTTCTGATAGACACAAGACTCTCTCTTTCTCCATCACTCCAGTCTCGAAAATGATAGCAGGGAGGGGCCAGCAGTTGATTAAGGCTATGGAGGTTGATATATTATATCTTGCTCCAACGGTCCAACCCCGATTTTGATATCACTCCTCTGGTGATTATCTTCGATATTTAGAGCTTTTGAATGGGTGGATTTGGTTTTTGGTTAGAGTTGAGTTACAAGTTCGTCGGTTTGCAGGTTTGTCGAGTTACGAATTTATTAAATGGTGACCGATTGCAAGTTAGTCGGATAAAGATTCGTGGGGATGTGGGTTAGTGGGTCACGGGTTCACTATGTTTCGAGTTAATCAACTCTCAACAAGTTTAATCCAAACTTTTACCCTAAGTTTTGCCAGTTCTCGGAGATGAGATATTTCAAAACTCGAGTGGTTGGGGGTATTGATGATTGATGAATTTTGTTTAGAAAAGAAATTTAAGGATGTTAGTAATTTCATCTATTTTAGAGCGATAAATTTTCGAAATCTAAGGTGACGAATAATAACTCTCATCCTTTCCTTGTATTATTGAAATTATAGCACAACTTGTATTACTGAAATCATAGCACAACCGCTTCCAGATAAACTTAACAAATGAAATTGGAAGCGGAATTTGTCATATTTGTGGGCCAATTCTATACGTTTTTTCGCAACCACAAAGCAACCTTCGCAATTCCGTCGGATTTGGGTGTTTAATTCCGCATAATTGGAGCGGTCAAGTTCCATTTGGAGTGGTCTAGAATTGCCAAATCCGGCAATTCGGCTTTGAATTTGAATTAAAACGGATATAAAAACAAGGCATTACAATACAATTTGGAGGGAAGAGGAAAGAAAATTATACATACCTGCTGGAACCAAATTTCAATTTGTAATTGTTATTGAGTGTATATCATACAAACATCATATAAAGGAATCCAGCTGCAATACCAGTTCAAGAATTTACACCTTTTTTGTCCGAAATAGGAAGACAGCAAGATAGAATGAAATACACTCGACACACGATGTTACCAACTGCGCTACTCCGCTTGGACATATAGGCTTTTGAATTTCTTCCTGCTGTGAACGTTGGTTGGGTTGGATACCTTAAACTTATAAACAACAGATAGCTAGGCACTCAGCCACATCCCTCCTCTCACGATCTGCACGAAGGTAGTGTGATACCCCCGCAGAAAGCAGCAATGAGAAAGTAGAGCAACGCAACAATCACCACCGTTAACAGCGCCCTGTATTCCCAAAGTTACAATCAATCAGCGGTTATTCGAAAGTTTCCAAAGCCAGGAAGAGGCACAAACTCCTCTACTAAGAGGTTTCTACTCCTTAAATAGATGACCTTCAACATCTCAAATCGTACCAAAAGGTAAAACTCATTGAATAGTAGAAACAGATGCAGATACGTACAAAAGCTTGGCGTTCTTCATCCAAAGAGCTCGGCGGAGGCGTTTAGACTGTTTCCTGAAGTGAAACGCACCATCTTGCATTGTCGCAGTTTTATCAACAAGAAGCTCAATCTTGTCACCTCTCTCCAATATTTTCTCAATGTTGTCCACCATTATTGTTCGAAGCTGCGTACAATGACTTCCAAATTAATGCACATAAAGAAAAGGAGAATGAACACCATTATCCAAACCGATATCCTTATGTACCCAACACTTATTTATCCGTTTGTCATATGCCAAACACTATATATGTCATAACTCCCACCAGCATGTTGGTGTGCGCAAAGGGTGCTAAATGATTCAAGTAAAAGAACGAGCATTGTGATATAATATTATGATCACAAAACTTTTCTAGGCTTACTGGATCTCAAACCTACCTTTCAAGTCATAAATCCGCCAATCTCAATTTACTGGTTCTCTAAAACTCTTGAAATAATAAAGTCAGAAATTTTGCAGTCAAACATGATACGCAATCAGTTAATGAGAGAAATACCATCGCCACACTGAGACGGATTGATGCTTATGTGTGAGATCATATGATAATCAGAAAAAGAACTTCAACAAGAAACATCAAATATCTCCCAGTGACCACCAGTAGAGACGTATGTAATGTGAAGTATTACACCCGTTAATCAAAATGGAACTTTACAATAAGTTAGGAAATAAGTACCTCGCCCACTTCACCCCTAACACGATTCAGAGTATCGGCAGTGGGGTTACTAGAGAAGAATTCCATTTGCTGATGCAACACCCTTGAGAACTCATCATTCATTGCATATGCAGGTGCATACGGAGCAACCCTGCCATAGTTCTTCATGAATCTCATGTGAATGTCCTCCAAGTACGAAAATGGGATTCTCCCTGGTCAAGATCCAAACATATGATCTATTACATTAAGTTGGGAATTTTCGTTTAACTTCTAGTGAACGCTGAAATAAGATTTGACTACTTAAGTAAGAAAAATCAAAGATCCACCGAACAATCCAGAATAGAAAAGATGAGTGCTCATGTAAGCCTAACAATCACATACATGAAACGAGTCAAGGGCACAATAAGTATATGACAAATTTTGTAGAAATTGCAAGTCGATGCTCAGCAATTGAGCATCAAAGTGTATAAACTTTCTACCAGAACAAGAATGAAGATAAACATATGACGTTTGGAATCAGTGCTCTTCTGTAATATAAAATGCCTCGTTAAAGTTTCTACAAGTATAACTCCATCCTTGAAGATATGACTGAATCGCTAATTGCCTTCTTAATTAAATCCCTTGGATGACGCATCAGAGAAAGGCTCTATATCACTGCTTACGCCTTACCGTCAAGCAAAGATCTCTCTTAAGACTTTTTAACCATGTGAAGCTCCAAACTACTAGAGCTTGAAAGGAAATTAAGAGAAAACAAACACAGATTCCACAGAAATGGAACTACTATCTGCAAAGAAACCTAGCAGAAGTCCAATGTTCTTTGCTTTCATCAATAACATGTTACTAAGCAGCCAAGACAGCAGCAATCAAAATATAAATTCCTTCAGAGCCCATCTGATGCAGCATACTCGTACAAACCCACATCTTCAACAATATCCGATGGGGTGAAAATTAACAACGTCCCTCTGAGAGCTAAAATCTGCAAATATCATAGGTTTCAGACGATGCTAGCTGCCAAACACTGCATTTCCAGTCACCAGAGAAGTAACCCAGGCATACGACTATAACTAATACTCTATTCAATCACTTGCTGGCACTAGTTCACTAGGGGGACTAATTGAATTTAGCAGAAATCCAAGAATCGGTAACTGGATTCGAATCAAGGAGATAGAAATCTCAAAAACAAAGGAAAAATCACGAGATCGGTAGTAGGGGAAAACTGAATAATCAAGATGAAGTGGACTTACTGCCAAATGTATCGTTGGCCATACAAAGGAAGCTGAGGCCGTCGGATCTGAGTATGTGGAATATGTATCGATCCTGTGAAAAGCATACCCTGGAATCACCATCGGTCAGCAGCTTCTCCAGAATACGCCGCGCCACAGCCCCAGTATTGCCCGTCACGGCGCTGAATTCCGCAAGCACAACGGTTCCCCGAGCCACCACCGCGTAGAGAATCGCCATCTGGATATCCTGGTGCCCTTTACTTCAATTCCTATTCTGGACGCGTCTCCACGTCGAACTAATTCAGCTGTGCTGATTGCGGTCTGTCTTTACTGAACTGCTGAGGGAACTACGGGATTGATGAGAGGAGCTGTTTTTTGTTCCTACGAATTGAAATTATTAAATTAAACTTTCGACGAGTAATGGAACTGTAGCAAGCCAGCCAACAGCTACAGCCAATAAGAACGAGCTAGGGGAATATCAGGCCAGCGATGTTACCGGCGGCTCATCTACCACCGGCTGGCGGTTCTTGGGTGGATATAATACCCGGTCGCAACTTACCAAAAACGTTTCCAAGTTTTGTACGGGTAAAGTGGTCCAAATCACAATCACAGACCTTAAATTAAGCGGGTTCATTTTAGTCCTTTACGAATCGATTACAACTCGAAAGTCTCTTTTCGTATTCAAGAGTAACAATTGAGTATGGATTAGACATTACGTCTAAACTTCTGTCAGTTCGGCCCAGTCAACACAACTTGTCAACAAAATCCGGATGACGTGACATTCTACCCCTAATTAAACCAAATGAACCGCTACCCAAAAGGCCAAACCGTTTATTGTGTTATTTTGTTAGTTTAGTAAAACATCACCATTTTAATCTGTCGGGACTACAGTCATCACCTTCGTCTTTAAAATTCAACCACCGGCGATCAACTCTTTTCCACCGGCGAATCCAAAACAACATCACCCACCAATAGTGATGTGGGTAACGGATGGAGCACTCAAATAGCGGTTTGGTTTTGGTTTAATTTAATAGGAATTCGAATCCGTTGATGTGTAAAATGCCAAGTAAACAGAAATCGGCTGATAAAGCATGCTGACTAGTTTCAACTAACGAACGTTTAGACGGAAACTCTAATTCATACTTAAATTGTTATTTTTGAATACGAAAGGGACGGAAAGGTTGCAATCGATACGTAAAGGTTTAAAACGAACCTGCTTAATATGTAAAAAGTTGAAATTTAACCGTCATAAAAAGTTCTCCAATAAAAGAGCAAATAACGATTTGGTATCTAGAAGATATGTACAGAGGCACCATCGACATGCTTCAAGCAGCCATACTCTTAATAACTCAAGTGCCTTCGATATGGAAGCCAACCTTCTTCAACAAGATTGGATCAGAAAGTAACACATCATCGTCATTGTGAATTGTGATGTGCCAATCTCCAGACAACATATAACTAACTCAACTTCTATAAAAAAATCTTTTCTATACAACTAAACTAAGAGCTACCATCTTTCCTATTAGATCTGTCGTTGTTCATCTGATTTCTTTTCTGGTTTTAAGAAATTTTGTACACCTATACATGAGACAGGGTATAAGAAATCTGAGAAACCGAACCCACCTAGCTTGCTGCTGCAGTGTAACAAGCTATGGTGCTATCATAGAAGTGAAGGAAGGAACTTCATTCATCCCCTGTTCTTTCTCAAAGTTGAGGATAGGCGTATACAGCCAAATACAAAGACACCAGCTACAAAGATCTGTATCAACAACTCTTTTGAATGAATTCACTACAAAGGTAGCATCTTTAGAGTTGCAGGTTCCCTAGTTATCCAAGAAGAACCATAATGCCCAGGGAAGAACACTCCTACTCATTATTGTTATTGTCGGATTCAATGGAAAGAAAAGAAAGAAATAAAGGATGCTAATCAACTTCTTGTGAGCTCAAACTCGTACTTCAGTACTCGCTATGTTGACATCAAATTCAAAACTGGAAGCGCATTTCCTCACTCACAAATTACACTACTTTGGGGAAACAGCTTCACAGTTGAAGAACACAGCCAGAAACCCGTTTAGAGAACCAAATTTCATTCAGATTGAACATATACACAGTTTCAAATCTAACCAAAATCCTTACTTACCAAACCAATACACTTAACTATTCTACAAAGGAGTGAGCTTCAACACAGATAATAACAATGTGAAATCCCTAAGAAAACAAACGCATCTCAGTTGATGAATCTCAAATCAATCAATCTAAGAACCCAGTTTTCCGCCACACGGCATTTCTTACCTGCCTCAGATCCCTCCCTTTTAGCGTCCTCCCAACGCCTTCCAGCACGGAGAAGGCAACGTCCGGCGTCTGAGACCTAGCCACGATCTCGTGAGGAGGGAGCATCTCCCCGTCATCTTCATCCTCGTCTTCATCAATCTCGTCAATCTCTCTGTCCCTCCTCCTCATCGCCTTCGAGAGAACCGGGACGTTGACGGGCGCCGACTGCGGATGGTGGTGGTGCTTGGAAAACGACGAAGAGGCCGGTAACCTATCTTGCGGCGGTTTCGGAATTGACGGAATGAGACGGGAAGAGGAGTTGGAAGAGGAAGACGCGGTGGAGGAAGGCGATGAGGAGAGCGCGGTTTTCTGGTACAAATGGTGGTGCGACCCGGGCTTGTTCTCCGGCAGAGCGGCGAGGATTCCGAAGGAATCGGACTGGGCAGGGAAGGACTTGAGGCGCGGGGAGGAAGAGGCGGAGGAGGAAGGACTTGTTGTGTGGATGTGGTGGTTGTTGTTGTGGGTGAGGTATTGCTTCTGTTGTTGGGAGTGATGATTTCGGGAGGATTCGGCGGAGAAATCGCCGGTGGAGAAAATATCGTCCTCGTTGAGCTCGGTGTCCTCGGCGGCAGAGGAATTGAGGAGGCTACCGTCGTGACGGGGAGGAGTGGGTGAGAAGGCGCCGAGGAAGCGGTCGGAGGAAGGGGATTTCCGATGGCGGAAGCGGGCAGATCCGTTGATGTCCATGGATTGGAAACCGAGAGGGGGGGGGGATTCGGGGGGAGTCAGTCGTGTGTGAATCGGCGATTCGTGGCGTACATGAGGAGATAGAGATGTGATATTCTTTTTCTTTTTTATTTTCTTTTTGTTTTCGGTGGGAGGAAAAATATTGCGCGTGTGGAAGACGGAGCCCAGTGTTGTTTCTTTATATTCATTTTTAGGTGACATGGCGGAAATATCAGCGAGAGTAGTTGTATAAAATTTTGGCTACATCATCGCCCAGTTTGGATCACTCAAACTTAGTTCGGTAGGTAGAGTTGTGTTGATAATTTAAAAAGTTCAAAGTTCGAATTTAGTTATATTTAAAAAATTTCGGGTTATTTCGTATGGATTTGTTTCGGATAACAAGCTCGTTGACTCTCTAAGAGATCTGGTTGGTGTTTTTGGTGGGGTTTGAGAGGTGAATATTGATGAGACGTGGTGCTGGCCCTTTACCGGCTAGCTAGTATGTAGAAGTACTCGATATGTGGAAGGTGGCACAGTCATTTTTAAAGTCTTGGATTTCATGGCGGCTTGTTCTTGCTTGCATCTATAGGTAATAGAGGTGTTCATCAAGTGTCGAGACATGCTTTTTTATATCTACTATATTGAGACGACTTTACGGCATAGGTCGATTCTTAGCTTATTCGTCCTCATGAGAAACCGTCAAAATAATTATATAGTGCAAACAAGAGGTGAACTTGCGGTAGTAGAGGACTTAAAGCTTGTCGGAAATTGAAACGGAGGAGTTAAAAGAAGAAATCCGTATCCTGCTTTGATTGACTTTGGATATATAGAGATACTTATGGAACGTTTGCAAGGTGAAATATAAAATGGAATTTGGATGTGAATGAGAAAGTTAATTCGCTTATTGTTCGAGACATGATTGAAATAAATACATCGAGAGAGCTTGCCGTGTAGGATGAACTTCGGTGTCGTCAGATAATAAATTGGAATGGCATTGCATCTATCTGCATATTGAGCTAGCTGAGATAATTGTTTGATCGTTGAATATGATGATTGACCTGTTGATTAATGATTGTTTGGCTTGAAATTGAAATGCTTCTTGAGTCTTGAATCAATGATTCGTATGACTACTTGATATTCATACTTGACTAGGATTGTTGTGAATTGATTAGATCTTAAGTGGACTCTGCACTATATTTTTGAGAGTGTACTTTGTAGTTGCTCATCTTTACTAATGCTATTCCGAATCCCAATTCTCGAATTAAAATCTTAGTTCCCGAATTAAATTGAGAATTTTCTATTTCGGGATGAGAACGAGAGTTCTTACATAGAAATTGGAAATCGAAATTTTGAAAATTTAAAAATGAGGTCTCATTCCCGCCCAATTTCGACCCCTATTCTTTAGCTGATACCTACGAACGACTCAAGGTCAAGGATGGGATTTTGAAGGGTTCAATTTGGGTTTGGATGTAATAACTCATTTGAATATATGGTTGTTATTTACTCTTTGGATTTGGATCGTGCATTGTTATCATTATCATTTAATTACGATTGATCAATGAGTTCGACTGAAGAATGCTTTGAGTTAATTTAAGTTAAATCATCTTGAGTTGTTTTTTAGATTGCAAGTTTCGAGTAGATCCCATTACCTACTTAACTATAATTCTTGAGTGACTCTTTGATGTGTTATATGAACGGGTCCAATTAGGATATCTAGAAGGATCAAATTGTAGTTCATAAACCTACAAATAATGTTCAAGAAGGCGCTATTAAACGCTCTTCTAGGCACGCCTAGGCCCTAGGCGTCGTATTAGGCGATCAGTAGGTCGTGATTGAGTATAGCGGCGGTTAGACGTCGTTTAGGAGAGTGTAATCGGCGAATAGGAGAGAACGTACATCACAATTGACGGTTTGTTTAGATTAGTCCTAATGTTTATTTTAATTCTAATTAGCTCTTTTGTTTCACCGTCTATCTGTTATGTTTGATCTTGCACACTGAACTTAAATATCTATTACGATTTTTTAACGATCACTCGCACCTAGTCAACGACTAAACATCCTAGGTGCTAGTACTACCTCACCACCTAATTAACGCCTAAAGCCTTCTCGAAACTTTCACGTCAAAGACGATTCAATAGGAGAGACCTACCGATGATAAGATGGCATCGGGAGGTTGGGGAAGATCAATCAACCAACGTCCATAGGAGTGGCCGGAAAGGTGAGGAGTTATCCATTTTTGCAATTTTAATAAGTTCACTGACTATTTTGTAATAATACCCAACAAATACTTTTTAACTCACCCTTTTCATGTGTTCCAACAGTCATTTCAACTAAACCTCGCTGAAATTGGATGGTTCACCAACCATTAATTACTCCCGTATGTCACGAGCTATGAGAAATTCTCCCGTATGTCACGTGGTCTTTCGGTTTAGGATTCAAGTTGATTCCAAGACAGTATAAAATGTTGTTGCATATTGAGATGAACAATGGTTCACAAACAAGACTTTCAAGTTTCAACCAGGCCAATCCATGCTTGAACTTTATTTAGAGCAGAAACAAATGAAACTAAAGAAACAAAATGACATCATCATCCATCTTCAGGGGATGATTTTTACTGAAAACCATCCTTAATGGACTGAATGATGTTCACGTTGGTCTTGAAGGAACTAGCCAAGATGGCATCGTCGATGTTGCTAGTAAAAAGTGAATCCGGAAGCGAAACCATTCCTGGACTTGCACTTCCAAATGCAGAAAGTGCAGTAGCGGCTTCATCCCCACCATTGAATGCAAAATGAACAAGTCCCTTGGGGAAAACAAACATGTCCCCGACATACAGTGTCTGATTGTAGAGACAGTTGTTTGCTACGACAAGTCCTACCTCAACACATCCACGGATGACAAGAAGGATCTCGGAAGCACGAGGATGACTGTGAGGAGGATAAGTAGATCCGGCTGGTAACTGAAGAACAGCATAGGAAACACCTTGTCCATTAAGAGCAGGAAACTCAGCCATGCTCACTTCTGTTACTGAAGGAGGGTTGTCTGAATCCAAAATGCCTCGAGCTCCTGTGTAAGTGAAGAACGATGCATCCACCTCGGTTTGGCTGTCGGGGAGAATGAAGTCGCTAAGGATATCAGGATCACTAGCTACTACCATCTGAGCCATGGAAAATGCAGCCATGAGGATGCAGAAAAACTTGAGAAGATGAGGCGCTGTTAAGGAGGCCATTGATGAAGAAAAGGGTAGGGAGAAAAATTTGTTTTTTATGTGAAGAATTAAATGGTTTGTTTGGAATAAGGATAATTATTTATAGGGAATGGAAAGCAATAGAAACATGACATGGAATGGAAGTTCCTTGGCAGTAGGCCAACTGTGATGCTTACCTATGGGAGACATCAAGTGCAGGAACTTATTTTGTCATAGAAATGCCATTTTACTGCAAAAATATTGAAATGCAAAATTTAACACAAAGAATGTGTTGCAGATGTGTATACCGGAGATATATCACCACCTTCAAGGTCCAATCCACTCTAATTTCAGAGTTGAATAGTTCAAACAAACTTCAATGTCCCTCACCTGGGTTGATATCCAACTAGAGGATTTGTGCTGGGAAAGTGCTTCAGCCTTCTGCTAAATAGAAAGACTCTGAGTGCTTGACTATACAAGTATCAAGAGTTGACGTGAAATCTTAGTTCGAAGGATGTGAACACATATTAGGAGACAATTCACTATATACCAACCTCCTGCATCAACAACATTCTCTTCATATGTACTCAGAAACACAAGTAGCTGTATCTGCTGTGTTGCTACTACCACAGAAGCACGCCTAGCTTAGTACCTAGAGCAAAATTCACATTTCTCACTACCAAAGCAAAATTATGGAGTCCTAGAAGAAGCAGCTGGTATAACACCTTCCTAACATGCAAGAAAATACTTGAAGAGTGTGATGGCAAGAACCAGCATTGAAAGACCAAGATTGGCCTTCCCAGGATTGATCAGGACTGCGCCATTGCGGTGGTGACCGTGAGCTCCAGCAGCAGCAGCAGCTCCGCCAGCATATACTGGAATTGCTCTTCCTCGTCCACTTGTTCCTTTTCCTTTCATGCCTCCTCCACCCTTCCCGCTGCTGCTGCTACGCCACCCACCTCCACGGCTCCCACCCCCACCTCCACGGCTCCCACCACCACGCTTGTTGACAGAGGAGAGTGATTCAGTCTTGATCGACGGCAAGGATAACTTTCCTGGAAAGAAAGGGAAGACATTTGCAGTTTTAATTGCTACATTCAGTAAGATTGCGGGGATCCCCAATCCTTAGACCACCAAAGGGTATTTTGTATCATGCACACAAGGTGAGGAAACTTGCATTAGTTGGTGGTTTTGCGAGTCTAAGGATCACAAAAAGGTGAGAAACTAGCAAGATGGCAGATTTGATTAGCCTACCTTGAAGTGGGAGGGAGTCCTGGAAGCTTGGGGCAGCAAGGAGAAAGAAGAGCGTAAACAGCAGCAGCAAGAAACGAACCCAAGATTTGAGTGGAAACCCAATCATCTTCCTTCTGGCGAGAATGATGAACCAAAGAAAACCGAGGTGTGTGGTTTGCAGTTGCCTTCTCACTAAGATGCCAATATCATTTATACATAGAAACAAGCTTGGTGCAAGAATTGAATGGTTGCGGGAGAGACTGACTGCCACTGGGTGATGATGAAGCTGAAGTGTGAAAACACGGAAGTTGAAAATGGCGTCTCCGCAGCGTGGTGGTACTATGGCTACTCGGTTTCCTCTCACTGTCTCGCCAACCAATCATCACATGCTAGTTGCTACTCTCCCACTTTCAAGTTATTTTTATATTATTACAAAACTCAACCAGTCAACATTGCAACGCGGCCAGAAACAAAATAGGTGTCACCCATTTAGAAACTCTTGCTATTGAAAGTTGAATTGAAACTCAACAAGTTAATTTCTGCAACCAAGGGGTGAAATCGAGGATTTAACTCGTAATAATTGTGTGCGCTTTGGTACGAGTGGTATAAGTGGTATCTTATATGATATTATTTAATATATATTTAAGATATTATTGTATTTTGTAGCACGATTATTATAATTTTTGGAGATATTAATATTATAAATTTGTGATAGTAGAAACTCTTTGAAAATGAAAATTTTTAATATCATTCCTAATATCATTTCATTCGAATAAAAATATTTTTATTTTTTACAAGTCACATTAGCTTTTGGCTGTCTTTATACTTATTACACCCACCAACTACGTCTTCTTTTCTCTCTTCAACTTTGATCAGACTGAAATCGGGTCAAGTGATGAGAGAGAGGGAAAATATATGGGTTTGGTGAAACAATATATATATATGTATGTGTGGAGACTTCAGTGTATTAATGTACACATAGACATTCAAGATTAAAGTTTAAATTTTAAACCCTAAATCATAAAATTTAAACCTTAAACACCTCATATACAACCCTAAACCCTAAATTCTAAAAGGATAATGTTAAACCCCTAAACGCTAAATTCTAACCCTCAAACATTTGATCATAAAATCAGATCCTTAATCGTACTCAAAACTCTTACTTTTGATCATAAATCTAAATCAACCAATCATAAAGCTCTTAGTTAGACTCTAAACACTTACCACTATGTCCTAAACCCTAAACACTAAACAAGAACCCAAAAATTCTTACTTTTAAGCATAATATATAACAAAAATGTGATAAAGTGTACCATGTGCACTAATACACCGAAATATTTTTCATATATATGTATATATAATATATTGTTTCACTAGACCCGTGCATTTTTTTTCTTTCTCATCACTTGACGCGATTTCAGTCTGATCTCCCCTGATTTTTACATGCCACGTCAGCTTGTGGCGGTTATATAGTGAAGATTATTGTACTTTCAAAGTATCAAATACTCCTCGCTTATGTGGACTTATCTTAATCACTTATTTTGAAAATCATATCTTAACCGTTAATAATCATTTTATCTAAAAAATTATAATAAATAAAATTTTAAATAACATAAAAATCACCTCACTTAATTTATATTTTGATAATTATATAAAAAAATTATATTTTGATAATATTATCATATAAAAATTTATCCTCACCAAATTAACATAGACCTTGTTTGATATGGGTGTTATAATTATTTTTATTGTGCAACAATTATCATATCTATCATAAAACATTAAGCGTTAAATTAATGTAGTATTTAAACTTGATAAAATTATAATAAAAATCCAAATATTTATGAAAAAGTTGTATATTCGAAGTTAACACATAAAATATTATGAAAGTAAAAATAATAATAATAATAAATTAAATGTGTAAAAAAGATTAAAATTAAAGTAGAATATTTTGTTGAAAAAATAAAAATTGATGTTGAGAAAAATGATTATATTAATTGTCACCCTATTAGTTGATAAAATATATTATCTTTCAATTAAACTATAGGAAGGAAAATTTTAATTAAAAAAAGAAAAGAAACCTTTATTAATGTGGGTGGGAGAGAGAATTAAAGTGGGATTTTTTTGGGTTAGAATTAAGAAAAAATAAGAAAAGTTATTTTTAATAATCAGTCACACGTAACAAATTATGAATCGTTCAGATCTAATTTAAAAAATAAACGAATAAGATGAGTTAACACAAGTGGGAGTATGTAATAATCTGGGAGTACGATAGTCTTATATATATATGAGGAGCGCTTCGGTACCTTGAAGGTACCGGTACCCTCTATACTAAAAAATCTTATATTTTTAAGATTTAAAATTCAAAAATTAAATCCTAAAGTCCTTATAATAAATCATAAACACTAAAGAATTGGACTAACACCCTAAATACTAAATCCTAACCCTCAAACACTACATCATAAACTCAAAGTCAAAATCGTATCACAAACTCTAACTTTTTATTGTAAATCAAAATTAATAGATCGTAAACCCTATATATCAAATTTTAACCCCTAACACTATACCATAATCCTAAACATAAACCTCTAACCTCAAAAATCATAATTTTAAACTCAAAATTTAGCATATAAGGTACCGAGGCATTTTCCATATGTATATATATAGTCAATTAGGCGTAAAATTGAAGGCATATTCGTAAATGCATGTAAATATCAAACTCACCATACCAAACAATGATATCTCTGGGATCCCTTCTCAAACTCAATCTCATCTAATATCGCGATATCTCGTATATAACGATATTTGAGATATCGGGTATCAAACATTTTTACTCCGGCTTAACGATCTATATTCCACGCAAAATCTGAATCAGGGGAAATCGGCTGAAATAAATCGATCAATCTCACGATTCCACTTGTTCGAACGAACCATAATTGATTTGCTCGTGTCAGCTAAACCAAACACATATTTGAACGAGCCAAAACTAATTTGAGAGAGTCAAAACACAAATTCGAATGAACTGAACACATATTTGTATTTTAAATGATAAGACTTATTTAGATAGTTAAGTTATGAATGATGTGTAAATTGATTATCATATTAATTTGAGTTTGGATTATGAACTTAATTAACATCTAGCTACTTTATGTATTCTGCTTGTGTGAATTTTTGAATATTTGATAGTATTGAAGAGTTCTAAAATCTTACGATTTTACGATTCGATTCTACGATTATGATTTTAGTTCACTTTTCGATCTAATGTTAATAACATGATGATTTCACTACTTTGTCTACAACCGACCATATAAAACCAGCAACTTCTGTAAATTTCATTGCATCCTTCTAATAATATTTCTGATCATAAAATAAAAACATCAATAACTAATTTCTCCCTAAAAGCGACAAAGCATCATCAACAGCTTCCTTTGTTAAATATTATCACTTCCTCTTTATCTTGGACCTGATAGCTGACTCTCAGACACAAACGTGCTGCAGCTGTTGTAATTGTAATTACTAAAGCTTGAACTGTTCCCCTCTTTGCTACTCCACTTGAGGAAGTTGGTATAAGGCCGAGGGCCCGATTCAGATGGCGTCGGAGGATCAGGAACCTCGCATATTCCTTGAAGCATTTGGACTACTCTAGTCATTGGTGGTCTTAGCTGCATCTCATCCTGAATGCACCACAATGCTATCTTGATTGCATTTATTACATCGATGTCATTTTCATCGTCGATCACCAGCTTTGGATCCACGATGTCTCTCAGCTTCCCTTCTTCGAACATCTTCAACGAGAACGATGGGAAATGAGACCTTTCAGAACTTTCTTCAGAGTCGTAGTTCTTCCTGCCTCCAATTATCTCAAGAAGCAGTATGCCGTAGCTGTACACATTGCTCTTCTCCGATATAGGATGGTTCGATATCCATTCGGGAGCCAAGTATCCTCTCGTCCCTCGAACCATCGTGTAAACACCACTGTCCTCGCGGTTCATCAGTTTCGCCAATCCAAAGTCTGAAACTTTAGCGGTGAAGTTCTCGTCCAGGAGCACGTTCTGCGGTTTTATGTCGCAGTGCACGATTTTGACCTCGCACTCTTCGTGGAGATATGCTAGACCTTTGGCTGTTCCTAGAGCAATGTTGAACCTTGTGTTCCAATCTAGCAACAGATTACTACCCTCTTCTTCTTCTTTACTACTACTCTTGAAGATCCATTTATCAAGCGATCCGTTCGACATGAACTCATAAACGAGAAGCCGATGGAAACTCTCAGCACAAAATCCTTTTAGCTTCACCAGATGGACATGATGCACACTACCAATAATGCTCACCTCAGCCTTGAACTCTTTCTTGCCTTGTCCGACACTTTCGAGTTTCTTCACAGCTAATTGAGTGCCATCCGGTAGGACACCTTGATAGACAGAACCGAAACCCCCTTGTCCGATTTTCATGGTGAAGTTTTTGGTTGCTAGAGAAAGATCTTCCAGGCTATATCTCACAGGCATCCTCGCGAAATCGCCGAAGAAATCATCATCCCCTCTATCTGTGCTCTCATCAGGAAATGCAGATAGTTTTGGCCTTTTAAAATGGAACCATATTCCCAGATAGAGTAAACCAGCAACAACTATCAGCGTTGCAACACCTATGATAGCAATAATTCCAGCTTCTTTCCCCTCATTTTTGCCATTGCTGCTACTTCTTAGACTCGCTGTGGAGATCTTCATGTACGAGGCATAGCCTAAAGAACCATCAAGAGCGCGGTTTAAGCTACCGAGCTGATCAAACATGAAACAATTTCCCCAGGTCTGATCGAAGAACAGCACGACACATGAACAATTAGCAAGACAAGCTTCCCTGCAAACATTCAGGTTCGATTTAGTTAAGATAGGCATTGCAAACCGAAGTGAAAAATAATCCAGCTTCTCTCCAATGAATATCAGATCAGCTTTATCATCAGATTGATTACACGGCGAGGCGACTGGTGGCCTACACCCGAATTGAGTAAGAGACGCGGGGCACTCGCACCAGCCCTCGAAGAAGCACACATAGTACCGATCGCATGGCTCCGGAACACTGCACGAGACTTGAGGTATCTTAGTTGGCTCAGCTATAACTGACCTTCCAATTTCAAGGTTGTAGAAACCAATGCCTCCATTGGAGGCCAAAATCACAGCCCACCTAGAGTTTGGATCAGTTTTGTTGGAGAATTTAAACTGCCAAAGCAACAATCTTTCGTTGTCATAAAAGTTCCATGAATTGGCCTCTAAAGAAGCAGAATGAAGAACCCGGCTTGCTGTAACAGTGTTATTAGTAGTTCTTCTACTGTCCTGTTTGAGAGACCAATAAACCTGAGGAGTTCTATACCCAGCATACAAGACCAGATCCCCAGACATAATCTGAAGAAAATTGGACAGATTGTTCTTGTTTGGGAAACTTTTGAGAGCCATTTCTTCTGTGAACTCCTGGCCAGGTAAAAGGGTATCTGTTGGGTGGTGAAAACTCTCCCAAAGAACCCTTCTTTCGCCGTCAAGCAAGACCAAGTTCCCTGACTCCATCAATTCCATCGAATCAACTTTTCCTCCATTTCTTCTACCTGTATTAGAAGTCCAAACCACACCTTCCCCTCTATGTAGAGAAGCATTCCCGCTTGAGTCAAACACGAATCTATCAGAATTGTTAACTAATAATCCTCTGTTGGCTGTCCAAACCACTTTCCCACTCTTGGTATGGACGACAACAAGCACAAAGAGGTGATCATCTAAAGTAGTGAAGAATCCAAATCCAAATGTTGAGTTTTGAGAAACCAGGAAAATGCCTCTCTTCTCAACAAAACCCATCTGGGATGCTTCAAAACCAGGGTATATAGCCCCAACTTGCTGAGGTACAGCTGTACTGGTTTCCAGTACGGAACATAGAAACAAACAAAAGAGACACAGCCAAAGCAATAGATAAGCAGCCATTTGTTTATTTATCCTCGGGAACTGTCCAAACCCAAAGAGATCCCACCGAAAGCGAGGCCTTCATAGAATCAGAAACCCGTGCATGCCTACACAGAAACGGCAGCAAAGAGAAGAACTTGAAGAAGCCCTTTGAAGAAAAAGGATTACCAGGTAGAGAAGACAGAGGAATACAGGGGAGAGGTAGACAATAAGAATTTTGACTAACCTTACTACTTGGTTACAATTTTGCTCTGTTTTCCTCCAGTAGAGTAATGTTGTTATTCATGTTTGGGACGAGCAAAAGAGATCGAGGTCGAGGGTGAGGTTATTCGTCTTTCGACCCGTGTTTACATCTGTAAAGAAGGAAGAAAACAGAGAATAGAGAGATTGAGAGAGAAAGAGAGGTAGAAGAATGAGACAGGTAGACACGAGACAGAGGGAGAGGGTATTGACTAAAGCTTCGGAGAGTCAACCTGTAAACAAAGAGAGAATTGTTAATGGCTGATTTGAACTACCAGCTATGTTTCCTTGTAGAAAATGGAAAGGTGTAGGTGTGAAAGATGGTGATTTCCATTTCATCAACTCAATTCATAATTTTTCATGTTTTTGGTTGCCACAAAATGTTTGTCAAAAGATAAAATAAAATTCTCAACCTAGCCTTAACCACCAAATTTAAAGTCGCCCACCAAATTTAAAATCAATTTGGCCGTAGGAATAGCAAACACACAATTCCTAAATCCATTAAAGAAGTGAGAACTATCCCAATAATTTCGGGAGACATTTAAGAATTTTTTACGTCACATAATGGACGGTTTACTTGACCAGCAAACTGTTTAGAGGCGAGTCTTTGACATTGGAGCGAAGAGTTGTCGGATCTCCTGAATGATTGCGCCTGATATTCCGAAGATTTTCTTCCTCAAAACCAAATTTGTGTTTGTTGACAAAACCATTTATGTATAATACGAGAATAAAAAGGACTTTGGCCATAATTGGAGGCGGTGTGATGCGCTCATATATGGTTGGTTTGAAGGCTTCCATGTTTGCCGATCTTCATCGCAAAAGTTCGATACACAACTCATCTCTTCTATGTTAATATAATCTTGGAGTCTCAGCCTACTGATCCGTCAACAGGTTTTATGGGACGAGCTATATGTGAATCTCACTCATATCGAAGTGTAATTGTGATGATTGCATCTGTGAGAACCAAAATCTTTACGAGCTGCAATTGACATGAAACACTTGTATGCCTCATTGATGCCTTAGTGAAACGTACTCGACCATTCGATCACATACATAGGGGCCTAATTTGAAAGAAACATAGTAAAAGAGTTAGTTGTTAAATTGTAATAGTAGAAAGGCTACTTTGGACAATTCCAATATCTTATTTCTTGTAAATGTTAGTGTTAAAGCATCCGAACAATTTCAAGGTCAATCTTACCATTTTTGCTTTACAAAATAATTAAAATAACGAATTTTTAAAATTATTTATGTGATTCTACTCTATTAGTAGAAAGTGTGTTTTCTTTTTAGATTTTAATAAGGTCTCGCTTTTAAATCCGAACATACTCATAAATAAACACCTATAATCGTAGATATAGTTAGAATTCTTCGTTTCGTGTACTTCTCTTTGTGAAATAAAAAACCGATTTGTAGAACTGAATACATCCAGAAATAAAGGAAGTGACCAAATAGTAAAGGTATGATAGTCTAGTGATGAGTTTAGCTAGTTAGAGAAAACAGAACAAAAAGGTTAGGGTGGAAATAAGAGATCCAGACTGAAACTGAAGAGCTCTCCTCCCTCCCTCTAATATAAACTCATTGCACTCGAATTTCCCTAACCTTCCCTTTCGCTGTCCTACACAGCACAGACAGAGCTTCTCCCTCTCCTCCTCCTTCATCTTCTTCTGGGTACTCTCTCTCTCTCTCTCATCTAACCCTTCGTTCTGTATCTTCTTCTTCTTCTTTGTATGTTGCGGCCGCTTATTTTTTCCATTTGATATTCGCTTTTATCATTATCTATCTCCATTCCTCTGTTAATTTTGAGTGGCTGGTTCCGTCTTTCTCGTTTCCCTTTTGCGAGAATGGCCGACTCCACAACCAAATCTGTTCCGGTTATGAAATCTTTCACACTCGCGATAAATTCATGAATGAATTCTAAATAGGATATGCCAGGGACTTGTCGCAGATTTTTAACCTGCTACCTGTTAACAAAACCCTTATGACGAATTGATAATGGCTGATAAATTAATCAAGTAAAATTTACCGGGCTACAAAATGAAAGCTTTTCTTTTGTTCCTTTTCCTTTTTCTTAGTGGAGTATTATTAGAGGGTCAGCTGGTTCCTAGTGGTTCCTGCATTGTTAATGCTGCAAGTCTTTATTGCCGTAGAAAATGTCGCTTGCCACCCTAGTGTCCGGAGATAGATGTTCTATGTAAATGAGTAAACACTTGTGCTTTATGGCCATAACCCTAGTTACGCGGATGTGGGGGGGGGGGGGGGGGGGGGGCAGCTGAACGAGAGAGCATGTGGAAACCATCATTAGAGCGAAAAGAAGTGATACTTGAACTTCCAGCTAGAGCATTCTAGAGTATGATGGTAATGCTATAAGGGTTTAGCTTTCAGTTAACTGGTCGGGGTAGGAGATAGACGAAATTTAATCACAAGTCTTTGCTGCTGACTTGTGATTTCTACTTTCGATAGAGATTTCGCCATGCTTGACAGATAGAAATAAAAACAAGATTCTTGCAAAACACAGGGTATGGTCAATTCAAGAGATCTGTCATCTTTCAACAATCTCGTCTCTCAATAATTATTCTTTGTTTGCATAACAACTCTGTATGGACCTGGTAATCTTCCAAATGACGATTAGAAAGAGTTGCAGACCATCTGTTTTTCAATCTGATGTAACAATGCAACCGTTTTTCTGCTTTCTTCTTGGTCTACTAAATGATTATGCTTTTTTTTTCAACATTGTAGAAGCATTTTGAATGTGTTGTGAAATTCCTTTGTGTAAATTAATAGACTTTAAGCTACTTTTCTCCAATCTTTTGCCTTGCTGGTGAAAGTGTCAAACTCGTTTATGCTGAGTTTCGACCTCATATCAGTAAGGTTGGTTTATCTCTTCTTCTGTGCACCGGATCTGTTTATTTTTATTTCAGCAATTGACTTGTAGAGTAGTTATACTCAGTCTGTGGATGAATTGTTATTGCTCCATTCGCTCTATTCGTTTACATATAAGTGTCTTTTACATATCTGTTTAGAGTCGTATATTTTGTTAGACTCATAAAACTGTTTAATGATTAAACTTGTTCCCTTTTTGGGCAGTGTTCTTGTCTGGATTTCAAGAAATACATTTTTCTTGATGTCTTTCACCTCCTACATAAGCCTTATAATCATTATTCTGCAATCTCTTTTGCCTATCTCCATAAGTACCATGAGTGATACTGATATCAGTATTCCTTCGCTATAGTCGATTTACTTTGCAACCAGCCCAAATCTATCTTGTTCAATTGAAAATCATACACTATTAAACCTTTTGACCTTTCATTTTCTTTCCTCCTATCAATATTCATATGTTTCTTCCCATGGACTCTTCTCGCCTCTTCACCTTCTTCACAGTTCCCTTCCAAGCTTGTCTATTTAGAAATATAAGATGCCAACAGAGAAGGAAAATGCATCAACAGCTTCTAACCGTGGGGAACCTGTTGAATCTGATGAGAAGATTGATCTTAATGAAGACAATGACCCTGAGGAGGCTATGGATGAAGAGATTGAATATGAGGAAGTGGAGGAAGAAGAAGAAGTCGAAGAATATGTAGAGGAGGAAATAGAAGTTGAAGAGGAAGGAGAAGAATCAGAGGATGATAACAATAATAATGATATTCAAGGTGGCGGCAATGGATATGATGATGAGAAGAAGAAGCATGCTGAGCTTCTTGCACTCCCACCGCATGGTTCTGAAGTATACATGGGTGGCATTCCTCATAATACCACACAAGAGGATTTGAGAGGTTTTTGTGAGTCTATTGGAGAGGTTACAGAGGTAAAGCCTGACATTTCCTGTTTCATTTCATTTTGTGAGGGCAACTTAGACCATATCTTTTTCTATTAATGCAGGTTCGTATGATGAAAGGAAAGAATCCAACTGACAGTAAGATTTTTGCGTTTGTGACCTTTAGAGGTGTGGACTTAGCATCAAAAGCTATTAAGGAGCTGAATAATTCTGAATTCAAGGTGAAGGCTCTTAATCTTCTTTGCTCGTGTTACTTTCCATCCACTTCTGAATTATGTCAATGTAGCTCTTTTTTATATCAAGTGGAATTGAATGGTCTATATCATATATAGCTGCGATATAATTTTCGGAGTCGTTTGTTTACATTTTTACTTGCCTAATATTTTAGTTGTCAAGTATGCTTACCCTATGTGTTGTAATGCTGGTTTAATCTTTGATGCCTACACTCTCTCTTTTCCCCTCACTAAACTAGGGTGCAAAAGTTAAATGTTCAACATCTCAAGCAAAGCATCGCTTGTTCCTTGGAAATATTCCTAGGAGTTGGAATGACGAAGATTTAAGGAAGGTCATGAACGAGGTTGGGCCTGGAGTTACTTCCATCCAATTGGTGAAGGTCAGCATCATTTAGGATTTAAGTTTCTATCAAACCTACAATTAGTCGGCTTATTCTGTAGTATTGCAGGATCCAAGGAACACCAGCAACAACAGAGGTTTTGGCTTCATAGATTACTACAATAATTCATGTGCTGAATATTCAAGGCAAAAGATGACAGATACAAAATTTAAGCTAGGTGATAATTCACCAACTGTGAGCTGGGCTGATTCTAGGAGCACGAATTCTGGAGCTGCTAGTCAGGTACGGTATTCATTTGCGACTTCATTATAACATAGTGTCAGAGCTATTTCATTTGCGACTCCAGTATAACACAAGTTATAGAAGACCTTAAGAATATTGAATTTAATTCATTGGAGTAGAGAAATGAGCAATAGGAGTATGTCCTGCAAACAGACATGAGATAAGCAATGTTTAGGTTCTAACCTTTTCTTAACTCGACAGACACTTCTCTAGATGCAAACACAAAACATATGTTATATTATGTGTTGAAAATTGATGGACATGCATTTGGCGACCATACAAAATGGGCAAGGGAATTATAAACAGTGTTCAGGGTTTGTTTTCGTGTACGATCTCCCATGTGATTTGGAACCTCAACTCCCCTTAAGCTGTTTCCCTTATTTATTATGAATATGTAGAGGAATTTAAAATTGGAGCTTTTTTATGTAATATCTCCAGTGACTTTGAACTGACTTCGAGGATAAGATATATAATATTGTCTGATGGCTAGTTTGGCGGTAGTCACGATTCACAACAAAAGGAGAAAGACGCTCAGTATTTGGTAATTGGAACCAGTGTAGAGCCTCAACTCCCCTACAATTTTCTCCCTTATTCTCTATGACTTCACCTAGAATCAATATTATTGGCCAAATCATTGATCTTTAAGTTTTCCATCTTCGTGACTAGTTCCACTTGCAGTTAAGTACTCTGAAATGACATGCCGCCTTGACTCAATACTGACCTCGGATTGCCTTGCACAGGTGAAGGCATTATATGTCAAGAATTTACCGAAAGATGTAACACAAGATCAGCTGAAGAAGCTATTTGAACATCATGGACAAATCCCAAAGGTGGTGTTGCCACCAGCTAAACAAGGGCAGGAGAACAATAGAATTGGTTTCGTTCATTTTGCGGAGAGGTCCAGTGCCATGCAAGCACTGAATAGCACTGAAAAATATGAATTAAATGGTAATAATCTGACCATGATATATCATTTAGAAGCAAGGGTAGCAATAATGTAAGTGACGTTAATTTTGGTTTCAGGACAAACTTTGGAGTGTTCTCTTGCAAAACCACAAACAGATCAGAAAGCTGTTGGTCTTTTAAATATTCAGAACGCTGGTATACTTCCAACTTTCCCGCCCTATGCTGGTTACGGTTTGGGTGGAGCTCCCTATGGCTCCCTTGCAACAGGATATGGTGCTGCCCCCTTTGCACAGGTCACTCCCTCTCTCCCCCTCTCTCTTTGTAGTGTGCTTTCAATTAATTTTCATTGACTAGCTTTCAGCTGCCACTATTGATGCATCTGTTCGTCTGGATCCTTGAATCGCCTTTTTCCTACAAGGGCATTGATTTTGGCTGCCTGTAATTTTAATGTCTATATTTTTGTGTATTGTAGTGTATTTTACTGATTCAGCCTAGTGCTATATTGAGTTGGCCTAGTGTTATTTCGAGAGTATTTACATCCTGGATCCCCCTGTTATGTGCGTGGTTTTCATTGATCTTAGAAGTAAGCTGTGCAGCTAATTCATTTGCCAAATGCATGCCATGACAAATATATACCTTTGTTTTAAAGTTATGCCGAGAGTCATGGTGTAAGCTTGTGAAGATTCAGTTTGTCCATTTTCTAATTTGCTTTGTTTCATTTTCCTCCCCTGGGTTCTGTAGTTTTGGGCTGTCTTTGCTTCTTTTTTTTTTGGTAGAATTGGGCTGTCTTTGCTAATTTGATAATTTGTACTTTATGCAGCCAATGATTTATGGCACTGGACCATCTCCTTCAGGCATGGCGATGATGCCAATGCTTCTACCTGACGGCCAGATTGGATATATACTGTAAGCTCACTTTAAATACCCTACTACAGCAAACTGTTTGACTTGACTGGCTCGCAATTGAAATTGGTCATTGGTCTGAGTTGAGATTTTTTCCATTGCGTAGGCAACAGCCAAGCATACAGCACCATATGACACCTCCGCATATGTCAAGTAATAGTAGAAGTAGCAGCAACAGCGGCGGTAGAGGCAGTAGAAGTGGGGGTGGTAACAGCAGCAGCAGCAGCAACCGGGGTAAGCATCAGTCGGATGGAAGCTATAGCCGCAGATTTCGACCGTACTGACTTCTGGCGTTTGCTTTGCTTTTGTGTTGTCATCTAATTAGAGTACAGTACCCAACAAAGTCTTGTGATTTGAAGTAGTAGCACGCGCAAACAAAGCTCAGGTTTATATTGAGTTGTTTGCTGTTGTGTAACTTACGGTCGATTTATTGGTTTATTCAAAGGGATCTTTTGATCCTTTTTTGGGTACCAGAAGCTGTTGCTACTTGCTAGTCTTGGACCATCGTTATTTCAGCATATCTGTCGTCCGTTTTATCTGTGCTGGGAGACTCCACACAGAGCTAGATCAACCCAACATGCTCTCTCTTATTTTCGACATCCCAAAACCTTTTGAATTTTGACGGTTTTAACAAACACATCCTTCCATTAATTTTTTTATCCAAATTTAGTTTAGTATGTTGATTATACATGCCATATAAATTTTTTCGAGTACGTGACAAAATTATTTGTTGACCATATTCCACTAAACGCACAATTATATATTTTTAGGTAAACTCAAAATGATTAAATTTTCTTATTTTTTTAAGAAAATAATATTTACAAAGTTAAGTTCCGCCACATAGACGGATAAGCTTATGTGGTGTTTATAATTAATATTTTAAACAGAATTTGGATGAAAAAAACTAACAAAATAATATATTTATTAAAACCATCAAAATTTAAGAGATTTAATAGATTAAAATTTATTATGAGATGTCAATGTAAATTTTATATAATTCAAAGGTGCAAATATATATTTTTCCTTGTTTAGGATTATCTACAAATATAAATATTTTTTTCATTGTATAGAAAAACTCTTTTTTCATGTAAGGAAGTTTACAAGTACTAGCTAGGATTACTCTCTCTCATCAATGAACCAATTACTCCTATATGTCCTATAATTTAGTAGCCGATAAATCAATATACTAAGCCAAAGAATATAGAAATTTAAATACATTAACCGCATATAAAAATATGTTAATCAACTTATAAATACAAAGAAAATTACATAATATAAAAGTTTAATATTTAAAAATAAACTTGGTCAGAGCCTAGAAAGTCCCCGTAGTATCGAAAGTCAACTAATTTTTAAGATAATAGCTGATTGGTTAGGGTGATTTCAGTGTCAGTAGATTTGAGATTCATATTCCTATGATTTGGCTTTGACCAATAGGACGTCCAACAATCTGGCCGACCGACGGACAAGCCAACACGTCAGCCATCTCCTGGAAACTACCTGGAGCTAACATAACATAACATAACGTCGCCCGCCGCCGTCAGTCGTCGCCGTTCGTCGTCGCCGTCTTCCGGTTAAACCCAAACCGACCTTTGTACTTTGACTATTCCTTACACGCTACTCTACCCTCTCCAAACACCTCACGCAAGTTAACTTCAAACCCTCTCCCAAACACCTTACTTTTCCTACAATTCATCCTTATCCCCCCGATCCTCATCTCCATCGCCAGCTTCTTTCTTCGTCTGCCGAATTCCCCTGTCTTATAAATTACGATTCCCATCCTCCAAATACACACTTGCTTCTTCCTTTGACTTCCTTCCAATGTCTAGTAATTCTTACGGTAGATCACACTCCTACGCGCCTTCAGCTCCTTCCCTTCCGGAACAAGTTGATCACCGACGGCAGCAGCAGCAGTATTACCAGCAGGGGCAGAGCAGTGCATCGGATTTCCCACCGGGGACCCACCCGGATGTGATCCGGAGCTTTCAGATGGTGGATGTTGACCGGAGTGGGTATATTGATGAGAAGGAGCTTCAACAAGCTCTTTCTTCTGTCTATCAGAGGTTCCACATCAGAACCATTAGATTGCTCATGTTTCTCTTCAAGAATCCCCACGATTCTCTTCGAATTGGTAGAAACTAAAACCCCCCTTTTCTTTCCATCGTCTCTACTGCAATTCTCTTTAACAATATACCAACCAGCTGTTTATGACATGAAAAATTCTGCTTTTTTCTTTTCCAGGGCCTAAAGAATTTGCAGCTTTGTGGAGTTGCCTTGGTCAATGGCGTGTAAGTAATCTTATTCATTCCTGGCTATATTGGCGAAAGGAAATTTGTCAGAAATACAAAACCAAGTTACAAACTCCTTGAGGGTTGAAGTTTTATTACCAAAATATGTTTCAATGGAACTAAGGATGTTCAATACTTGCAGGCCATATTCGATAGATATGACAGAGACAGAAGTGGAAAGATCGATTTGTTCGAATTGAGGGACGCACTTTATGGGCTTGGATATGCAGTCCCACCTTCTGTTCTGAAGATACTCATGGCTAAGTATGATGATGGAAGTGGAAGAAAGATTGAACTTAGTTTTGATAGTTTCGTTGAGTAAGTATCCTCTGATCTGAGCTCTTCAATATACTCCTTTGCACTTGCATATATATGACTCAATCTGATCCCCTTTCATTTCCTTTTCTTCGTCACCTGCAGGTGCGGACTGATTTTGAAGGTAAAGACTGCAAAACTAATCTAAATCATCACTTAAAAGTTTAGATTTTGAGTTTCTCAATTGATTGTGGAATTGGATTTCTATTTTATGCAGGGATTAACAGACAAGTTTAAGGAGAAGGACAAGCGTTATGTAGGTCAAGCAACGTTCAACTATGATGAGTTCATGTGCACAGTCCTACCCTTTCTGGTGTCATATGATTGATTCTGAAACTCCAACAGCAAAAGCTCCGTCGACCAAAGAAAAAATCTACAGAACAATTTGTTTGTTTGTTCATTCGTTTATACAGTGTGTATTGATTCAATTTGTATGAATAACTATCGAGTATGCAGTAGGCGAGGATTCTTCTCTGTACATACAACTAGGATTGAAAAAAAGAGTTGTGAATATTACATACGTAATAAACCTTCCACAATATGAAGATATGTAATTTTTGTATTTTATCTTATGAGTTCATCATTCTACAGTTGTGTGAAGAAGAGAGTAGATTCTGCATTCTGCATTCTACATTTGGCTACATAGGGTACCTGGAAAGTCAAGGGAACTTGGGCGGAGAGGGATTACTTGTTTTTCGTCTGAGAGGCTTAATAGGGGATTTTGTAAACCAAGTTGTGTAAAGGAATTGCTTGTGAGGTCCTACGTGATTGCATATAAGCCTAAGCTTTTGCCTCTCCCGCATCCACCTCAACACCATCTTCATGTGCGTTTTCCCTGTCAACCCTCTTAAACCAACTTCCTGAAATCATGAGTCAACTGTCAGCTGTTCGTTCCATGTTTCGATCATCTCAAATTGTAACCCTTAAGCAAAGTACTAAGTAAGACTTTCACCTGGACTTTCTCCCATGTCTCTGAGACGGTAAGAGGACCGTGCTCCTTCACAACGTCAAAGATTGCTCTTGTTATGGTCTGTGTTTCCTCCTGTGGTGTATTCAGCTCTATTGGTTTCATTTTAGGCTTCGGCTTAGTTGCAAAGTATCTAATGAAAGTTCCAAAGACATTCTGCTTCATCCTCCTGAACTAATACTGTCAAATCTGGAACTCACTCGATCTGAACTTGCTGCAAATCAGTTTTAAGAACATGTAATGGTTGGTGTCAGATACAAATTAAACGGCATTGTACAGTGTCTTACTAGAGGAAGTAGATTTCTCCACGATTAAACAAGAAACAACAAGCTCATGCCACATTTCAAATATAGGCTACCCAAATTGAAGCAGTAGGTATGGCGAGTATGAAGCAAATGGATTTAATTGTAAGTACATGTCATATCAACTTATCAATAGAGTGCAAGTCATATTATAACAAGAACCCTAGTCTTTTTTCCAGTGCTAGTTTCAGAAACTGCACATCTATTTTAGAACAAGCCTTATTTTTAATAAAATAATCTTCACAGAATTCATGTTCCTATTTAAGAGACGACGGCCTCAAGAAGCCACCAATCAGCTACTATAGATCATAGCAACTAATTGTCAAATCGAAACCTAACAGCAGAATCTATGCTGTTCAAGCAGCCAGCTTCTCGAATATTGTTCGCTCAAAGAAAAAGACAGCATCTTTGAGCTCATGGTTCGGCCATAGGTCGACCCAGAAAGGGGTGATGAGCTAGTCGAAACCCTCGAATTCATTGAAGGTGAGAAATATGACCCGGAAAACAGAAGGTAAAGGTTTTTTTGTAGGAAGCTAAAAGATGAATAGTGAGAATCGAATAATTCCCAGCAATAAGTTAAGGAAGGGGGAAGAGACTGTGGATTGAAGGACCTTAGAGACAACTGAAGGAGATTAGCACCGCTGATGCTGGCTGATGCTGGTGGCTGAGCAAAATGCGAACTGACCGCGAAACCAATTGGCAAAATCAATCACACCATTCACACAGAGCGGCCGGCATGGAAGGACTTCATTCTGATTAAAAGATAAGTAAAATAGTGCTGCTGGAAGTGAATTAAACAAAGATTAGGGGTAAATGTTTGAAATGAGTTTCTTTTCATCGATATTGGCATGAGTTTCTTTTCATCCATACTTGTAACAATATCATAAGACTATATTCGGGAGAGATTGATATATGATTAGTTCGTTAATATTAGTTCATTTGTCAAGATGGTGGTGGATGTTTCTTGATTGTCATCGCTATTCAAGTGGATTGTTCTCGATTCATACGGATTTGTCATTCTCAAAATTAGACGAGCAGCTACAAAAGACTTGTTTTGTAATGTTAATGGTCGCTATTTTATAACTATAGCATGAATCTAAATATTTGCTCGATTACTAGGATCGAGTTGACAATAGTTGTGACAGAATTACAACTGATTTTACAAAAAAGTTGCAAAAGGTACATGTCCAGATGAATTGTAAGCTATAATTAAGCTTTCTAATTGAGGATGATGAGCTCACACATCAGTATTTTTCTTAGGTCATCAATTTTCGTAAGATATTGAATTGAGATTGGAAGATTAAAGTTGAACATATTTATATGAATGGCAACCAAGCTGCTTACTTTTTAGGTGATTTTGATCATAATTTACTATTAGATGTTCATCATATTCCTATTAATTTTTGTTTGTATAATCGTTTAGTATCAGACCCACTGGCCGACTGACCCAATCAAGGATGATCTCGAAGTGAAGGTTTTACTTTTCTTCCAACATTATTACGAGGATCGAACATTAATTCCTCTTACAAATACAGTCCCGAACATTATTACACTGTGTATCATATATCTACTAATAATCCTACTTTATGTCTTTACATTTGTTGTGTGCGTTATTTAAGGTTTCCCTACTTGACCGGGCCGAGGTTTTATTGTCGGGCCATCCACTAACAAGACACGACGGGCCTAACTTGAAGGGTTAGGTTTCAAATAAAAAGGCCCATCCACTAACAAATAACTGGTTTTATTTTGTTGGGCCGAGAATAAGTATTGAAGCTGGCCATCAAGAGTAGGGTTTCTATTAGTTGAGATTCTTCACTTCCCTTACTCCTTTGCTGCTGCTTCCTCCCTGCTGCTCCTCTGCCAAAGTTAGCGATGGTAGGCTTTCTTCACTGATCGTTTCTTCCTCTCTGTTCTTGCTTGCTTATTCATCATTGTTTCTCTGTGGAGATCTTGGTCTCTGAATAAAATTCGTCTTGTCTTCTCCAGGCGTTCGCAAAAGCCCAGAAAACCAGAGCCTATTTCAAGCGCTTCCAGGTTAAGTACAGGAGACGCCGGGGTGAGTATCTTCCTCTGACATTTCTTCCATTTTGTTTCTCTTCCTTATTTTGCCAATGGTGTTAGCTAATCTGGGGTTTCCGTTTGATTATTGTAGCTGGTAAGACCGATTACCGTGCTAGGATTCGTCTAATTAATCAGGACAAGAACAAGTACAACACACCCAAGTACCGCTTTGTTGTTCGATTTGTATGTGCTCTTTTTCTTATGCTTACGCCTACTACTGTTTTCGGTTATTGTTTGGTACTTCTTTTCATGACATTGCTATCATCTGGTGTTAAATATTCTAGATTTATGCTTTTCATTTACAATTTGAGCCAAGTGAATACCTTTGTGTTTGCTCCTCAGCATTCAGATGGCTATCCTGTTGTAGTTCTGTTTAGATTAGTGTCCTGCAACCTTGGTTGTAATTATGGGAATGTAAAAGGTATTCTCTATCAATTAGACTCATCTTTGTACCCTTCACAACTTTTGGTAGACGAACAAAGATGTTGTGGCCCAAATTATCCACTCTACCATTGTTGGAGATCATATTCTTGCGGCAGCTTACTCCCATGAGCTTCCCCGCTATGGCCTTGAAGTTGGACTTACAAATTATGCGGCTGGTACGTTTTATCGACCCCCCTGGGTTTTGCTGTTCTTGTTCTGTCTGCTTCAATGTCCTTATATTTAGTTCTGTATATGCAGCATACTGCACTGGACTTCTCCTTGCTCGCAGAGTCCTGAAAAAGCTTGAGATGGATCAGGAATACACTGGCAATGTTGAGGTACGTGAAATTAGTGATTTACTTGCACGAGAGTTGATGATTATGCAGCCACACACTTACATTATGCACTTTTCCTTTGAGCAGGCTACCGGAGAGGACTTTTCAGTTGAACCATCAGAAAACAGACGCCCTTTCCGTGCTCTTCTTGATGTTGGCCTTGTCAGGACTACAACTGGCAACCGTGTTTTTGGTGCCCTCAAGGTAGTGAATCCCACCATCTGTAATTATCCATTTACTCTTATATTTTGTGTTATTATGTAGCGTCTGGTTTTGATGCTACTGTTTTTTGGTACATCTCAGGGAGCCTTGGATGGTGGACTTGACATCCCTCACAGTGATAAGAGGTTTGCTGGGTTCAGCAAGGACGGCAAGCAACTGGATGCTGAAGTTCACCGCAAATACTTGTATGGTGGCCACATTGCTTCCTACATGAGGGTATGATATACTGATCTGGATTAAATAACGTTTTGCCCTGTCAACATAACGTTAGTGATGTGGAAATGATATTTCATTCAATTGATTTCAGAGTCTCCAAGAAGATGAGCCAGAGAAGTACCAGACTCACTTCAGCGAGTACCTAAAGAGAGGCCTTGGTCCCGATGAGATTGAGGCATTGTACAAGAAGGTTCATGCTGCAATCCGTGCTGACCCGGCTGTCAAGAAGTCTGACAAGCCAGTAGTGACAGAGCACAAGAGGTATGTTTGGATAATCTCTGCATATCTGCCTGGATTTTGGAATAGCCTGTTATCTTCCTGATATACAAGTAAAAATCATTACTGAATGTTGGTTGTTATGTTTATGATCCCTGTGCAGGCACAACCCAAAGAGGCTTACCTATGATGAACGAAGGTCTAAGTTGATTGAAAGGCTGAATGCTCTGAACTCTGCTGCAGATGAGGAAGAGGACGATGATTAGATGCATTAGCGTTGAAACTCTGATTTTGTCTGTTGCTAAGCATGAACCAGATTTAATATTCAGGACATTGCACTTTCGACTTCTGCAATATGTACTTTTTGTTTTCTGCTCTGCTGAATGTTTGTTTACTCTGGTTTTCTTTTGCTGCATACTTTTCAATTATAACACATTTCTCAAATCTACTGTTCTCTGCACATCTTACCGGTACGTTTCTACAAAATTAAGGGCAACAAAGGGAAACACATTGGACTCCCCATGGGGGGAGATGAGAGGATAATCGGAACAATAATAGCAAAAACAATTCAATACCTGCACTATCTATGTGTCTTACTTTCTCATTGTTGGCTTCCTATGGTGAACGTGATGCAACTCTAAACTCTACCATCTTCTCCATAATACACAAGGATTGATCAAGCATCCAGCTCTTCACCCAAATCTTTGTCGTCGGACGACCTTCGTGCCACACGTTGGGGAAGATTGCTTTGGAGTGAAAGAAGCGCGAGAGTTACTACGACACACAATATTATTGCTTATTAAGGAGAATTAAGACCAATATACTAGCGGCAAACTCCTAAATAATTTTTCCCATTTCATGAATAAAAAAGCAGATTAAATCGCTCATCGATCTGATCAAACATCATGACTTTTGAATGGGTGCTCAATTTGTAACCACCTTTTCACCTTGATAATGAGATCAACCGTTTTCTCATAAAAAATGTTGTATGTAGAGCCTTTACCTCGAAGAATCACATGTTATGCACATCGTAGGAAGGTAGCATAAACTTTATAAAAAAGAAGATAGCACAATGAGTGAAAGAGCTAAGAATAAGAACAATGGACTTCTATATCTTAAATTTTATGTTGGAAATCAATGAGTGGTCACTTGAGTTTAGTGTTTCTTTAATCGAAAGTTCCACATGGATTTATGGTTTGTAACGAAAATTCAATTTCAATTTCAAAATCAACATTATTTAACGTGCTAAGTGAGAATCGAAGTTTTGTAATAATCAAATAGTACACTCGCCATATATTAATCCAATCATTCATATTTATCGCCATGCTTACAATTTACATCCAAATAACTCGATATGTCAAACCACCTAAATTGTAAGATTGTACCAAAAAAAAAAGATAATAAGTGATAAAACAGCCAAAAAAAAAAGGAAAAGGGAAACATAAAGTGAGCTTTGAAAAGAAGAACAAAAAAGAAAAGAAAAGAAAAACAGAGGATAAACAGAACAGAGTAATCAAATAAAAGTTTGGTTTCTTCTCATAGAAGAACACCAGAGATAGCAGGACGAAGACTGGCAGCCTCTCTTAAGCAGAATCAACGACATGGATCAAAAGCTTGCAAAGAGATATCCAAAAAATAAAGAGAGATATTAATTATATACCTGAGAAAGAGACTAGTTAGAGCTTGCTTCAATTCCAATTCAACTACTACTTGTCCCTCTTTTCTCCCACTTCCCATATTCAACTTTCTATTACATACACATTCACTCACTTTTATGACAAGAAAGCTTTGAATTTGATTGATCCCCTTTGCTCCCAACCCTCCTCTTCTTCCTGTCTCCTGGGGTACTTGATTACCTTTCATTCCTCTTCTTCCTGTTTTAGCACTAGCTGTCAGCCACTACTTCTCCCCACTACTTGTTTGCTAATACTACCCACCATTCCATTCCAAGGCAACCACAATTACTTGTTATGTTTCTTCTTATGCTCTGTTTTTTCCCTTGACTGTTTGAACTTTCGTCAGCTTAATTGTGAACTGATGGCAATTAGATTGGTTTAAGGCGCGGGGAGCAACAGAATGGGAGGGACTCATCACCATCCTTATGCTATGTTCAACGGAATCAACCCTCCTTCCACCACTTTCATGTATATAATAACCCGAAATCGTTTACACCTCTGTTGTTAAGTTTTTGTTATCTCTCTTCTGAACTAAATGGAACAAAATAACAGTCACTCCGACGGCCCTGAATTTGATTTTGGGGAGCTGGAGGAGGCAATTTTTCTGCAAGGAGGAGTGAAGATTAGGAACGAAGAAAGACCACTGAGAGGTTTGAATAGTTTGAAGTTACAAAGTTGGAAACTTTCCTGACTCTGCTTCTCTGGTTGTTTTCGTCTTTTTTCCCTTCTTCTGTTTTTTTTGGCTGTTTGTGTGTGGGGGTGGGGAGGGAAGATGGATTAGGTAAAATTTACCCTCTTCTTCTTTTCCTAAAGGAGATGATGTTTCATATATATGTATTCCCATTTTACTTTGTGTTAGCTTGTTATGGAAATTGAGGGGAGAGAGAGGTGGAGGATCATCATAGTGATGTGACTCATATCTTTGGTTTGCAGAAGGTGCAGATGCAGCAGCTGCTGCAGGGAAGACCCTTGAAATAATGTTCCCTTCATGGCCAATGAGATTCCAACATACTTGTACTCCCACCATACTAGTACTTATTCTTTTCCCCAACTTCTCTTTTGACCCCTTTGGAAAAGAACTGGTCTTTCATGAAAACAGGAATAAATAAATAAAAGATGATAATAAATGATGTCTGCAAAAAAATGGCAGCCTGAGCAGCAGGGGAGCTCTAGGTCAGGAGAGGAAAGTACTGATGATGATTCAGGGTCAGCAGTAAACACCACAACAGTAACAACAGCTGATCAGAATCAACATAAAAGATCAGCACCCCCAGCCTCTTCTTCCTCCGATCATTTTCAGCAGCATCACCAAATGGAGATTTCAGCTGCTGTAAATGACAAGGTATTTTTCATTACTTTTCCCACTTCTAAACAACCCTTCAGAAATTAGCAAAAAAGAAGCAAAGGGAGGGGAGATAGGTTTCTGTTCTCTGTGATCTTCTGACGGATTTTCTGTTCATTGTCTGACATGAAAACAGAGAAAATAGAGTAGGGAGAGAGAGAGAGGGGCATAGAGTCCTCAGAATCTCTACAGTACTTGGCTACTTCCTTTTATTTTTACTTATTTTTTTACCAAGATAACAATTACTGCTGCGGATCCCCTCCCAACTGTACTCAACAATACCCATAACTCCGAGTTTTTGTCTCTGTGTTTTTCTCAAGCACGCCTCTGTTTTCTTCTTTACCTCTCTGCTCGACTTTTGGCAAAAACAATGGCGGATGGTTTCTGTTACCCTTATCATGTCAATGAGATGTTCATGGTGGAACATAAACATGAGTATCAAGCTCAACTCCCTCCTCCACAACCTTGCGTCAGGACCATTTCCTCCTCATTTTCCACATTTGTGTTGTTATGCTTCTCTTAATTATTCCCTTTTCTTTCATTTGATTAACAAATTTTGTTACAATGTTGCTGCAGCGGAAAGTGACACCATTGGAAAAGTCGCTGGATGCTAAGGTATAACCAATACTAATTACCCTTTCCTTATTTTCAATCCACTGATATTGTTCCTTAAGGAAGCTTGGAATGTTTGTTTGCGTAGGCTCAGAGGCGTTTGGCTCAAAACAGAGAAGCTGCAAGGAAGAGCCGCCTTAGGAAAAAGGCCTATGTTCAGCAGCTGGAATCCAGCAGAATGAAGCTTGCCCAGTTGGAACAGGAGCTTCACAGAGCACGCCAGCAGGTTCCTTCATCTCCATTACTAGTCTTTTATTCTCAAGTTATCTGATTTCCTAATCTTTTTTTTTCCCGTTTGGTTTGGACTGGCAGGGCGTGTTCATAGGTGCAGCAAGTGGCAATCTTAGCTCTGGTATGAAAATCCCGACAATGCATTTCCTCACATTTATCGAAAATATCTCTTCTTTTTTCGCAATTTGATGAAGAACATAGTAATGATAGTTGGGAATTGGCAGCGGCGGCGATGTTTGATGCAGAGTATGGAAGGTGGGTGGAGGAGGACCTCCGGCAAATGTCTGAGCTCCGATCGGCGCTGCATTCTCAGTTACCGGATAGTGAGCTGAGGGAGGTTGTAGAGCGCTACATTTGTCATTATGACGAGATATTCAGACTCAAAGGAGCGACTGCGAAATCGGACGTGTTCCATCTAATCACCGGAATGTGGTGCACTTCGGCGGAGAGATGCTTCCTTTGGATGGGCGGGTTTAGGCCCTCTGACCTTATCAAGGTTAGTCTGTTTATGGTGCGCTGTAAATATCTTTGTGCGTGGAAGTAAAAAAACTCTGATGTTACTGGGGGTTTCTGCAGATGTTGATATCCCAGTTAGATCCATTGACGGAGCAGCAAGTAATGGGGATATACAGTCTTCAACATTCGACGCAGCAGGCTGAAGAGGCACTGACTCAAGGGCTTGAGCAGCTGCAACATTCTCTCGTCGACACAATCGCAGCTCCGGCCGACTGGATGCAGCAGATGGCCATCGCTTTGGGCAAGGTTTCCAATCTCCAAAGCTTTCTTCGCCAGGTAATGATGTCAAATGAAAGACAGCAAGCTAAGCTAGTCTAGGATCGTACGTATGTGAACCTAGCTCCTACCTAGGTAGCTGCTAGGAATTGACCTTTACGTTTGTTTTCAAAGGTAGTAATGTATTTCCAAATTTGTCACCATCACGGCTAGGATCGGCCGCCCCTGCAGTCAACTTGGGGGATGGTGATGTGACTTTGACCATACACCACTCACAACCTGCCACGTCATGTCGGCTGCTTTGCCTGTAGCTAATTGCCAATCATTAAGTCCTTGTATTAGCGTCTAATACATGGCTTGGGAATACGACCTTTGCGTGGAGTCGCCCAACAGCCCGTCAGTACAAGGCGATCGGTCCGCGTTACTGTGCCGTACAGGCTTGTTAGTTTTCTTTGCGTTTCCAAATAAGGATGTGAGCACCGAGCACATTCAAGTTTGTTAGGTTTTGTTTTTTTGGTTATTTAGATTCGATTTTAGACTGTTTTTTTATTTTGTTGTTCTTATATCTTGTGGTTGATTTTCGTTTATTAAGTGTTAATGTTGGAGAGCAAGGCTTATGTAATCCTGTATATGGGTCTGCACCTTCGATTTGACATTTTATATGTTCCGTGGCTTATATGAGAAATACAAATGATGTTTTTATTATAAAAAAACAATATTAGATTGCTTCTTTCACCGTAATATTAAAAAATTATATAGTAGGAAACATTTCGTTATTCTCACGCATGCATGTATACGAAGGTTGGTTTGTCTGTGAGTGTGATTATATATATTATTGAGTGCAGGCTGATAATTTGAGACAACAGACGATTCACCATCTGCGGCGGATCTTGACGGCGCGGCAGGCGGCGAGGTGTTTCTTGGTGATCGGAGAGTATTATAGACGACTAAGGGCACTGAGCTCGTTATGGGCATCTCGTCCCCGAGAGTAAGCGTTTTACTTTCTGGCTGTGTGGCCACAGCAGTATCAGTAAATGATTAAGCGATGACGATGGATCAAAATATATATGACGCAGGGTGATGAGCGAAGAGAAGTCGTGCCAAATGATCACAAGTGATGTACAAATGGCGCAGCTTCCTCCCCCGCAGCACGCTCATTTCGCCAGCTTTTGATCACCAGCATCAGCGTCGTAAACTTAGTTAGAAGGACGGCCTGCAAGCAACGGCGCATGTTGTGAGACAGGGTATCATCAACTTCCCCTAGACTAGAAGAGATTTAATTAGGAGCGTAACCCTGCTTTGTTCTTGGCAATTTCGTTTAGTGTTCTTTATTAGAACATAACTTATTGTATACATATGACATTTATTTATTAACAGAACTATATGTCACAAATTCATTTAGTTACAGACATTAAGCTGCTCAGTTGCCACAGGATATCCACATTTATCCCCGTCAGCTGCAGTTCATTCCTATCCCTTACGGTATGATCTCATTCACCAACTCATGCTTGTTGTCCTCCTTATGCTCTTCAGCTTGTCTGTCTTCTTAGGCCCAGGTCCTTCTTTCTTCGTCTTCAGAACCTATAAAGGAATAGAGATTTGTGCCTTCAAGGACTGATGCTTGATGAAAATACTAAACATTCACACTCTACTTTTCAATCTTACTCACTTAGCTCTTTGACAGTTGACACTCTTCGTCTAGCCCTGCAAATTCTATCGGCCTCTTCCCTTCTTCGTAGTCTATCCTTCTTATGCTCTCGACGGCAATGATTTTGCTGGACTATGGCACCCTAACTAGGCCTGGGAATCGGTTAATTCGGTTATTAACCGTAGGTTAACGGTCGGGTAAAGTGATTCGTTGATTGAAATCGGTTAACCGAATTAACCGACTGAGCAGAGCTGACGGTTAATCTGACCGATCGATAACCGACCAGTCGGTTAAATGACCGAATTTAACCGACCGACGTATCAGTTAACCGAATAAATCATAGGTTAACCGGCCGTCTTGAGCAAAAGATTTGATTTTTTCTTATTATCGGTTAACTCGAGTTAACCTATGGTTTTAACCGATTAACGGTTACCCAATTCCAACAATGACTATTAACCGTTCACAAACTGCCCTCGACCTCGGTTAAACTGATTCTCTAACCGAGTCAAAAACTGATTAACCGATACCGATTTTCCAGCCTTAACCCTAACCCCCTAGCTTCCCTTTTTTTTTTTTAATTATGATGTTTTGTTAGTTTAGATTGGTTCAATAGTTGGTATCTCTTTTGGGAGATATCTTGTCAAACAAATTCTAAAAAGAATTTAAAAATACTTAGAGTGGTTCTTTTAGATGTATTGCCACTTAGACGCCAATAATGTTGGGCATCAACGATGTAGTGCCTCGTTGAAGCCTAACTAGGTGGCAACCACGATGGGGATATCGAAATTCAATACCCTTCTTACTGATATCAACGATATGACGGCCACGTAAGGAGGTATCCGTACCTCTAATCCGGGGTACTGAAGCGTGCACCATGAATGATATAGAGAGAGATAAATGCATACCAATGTTTGCTTGAGTCTAATATTCTCTTCCTTGAGAGAATCCAACTCAAGTTCCAACTCTAATGTGTATGCCTGCAAAAAAAGAGACAGAAATATCATTCATGAACCATGTAAAAGTTTTACACAGCATGAAGAAATTAACAAGAACTGGAATAATGATATATAACCTGTCTTCTAGCCCTGGATCTGGCAGCAGATTCTCTGTTCTTAATCATCCTGCGATGCCTTCTCTCCACCGCGAAACATCTAGCCTTGGGCGCAACATTTTCTACCGGGATCATTACTTCTTCTAATGGCGTCGACGGTACTGTTTCGATTTGCACCTGATCTAATGTTGGCTGTAGTTCTGCTTTCTTCCGAACCACACCAGCTAGCACCAGGAAATCCTCCAGCGTCATTTCCCCTAAAGACTGCTGCCTCTCGGGAGGAGGAACAACGGCAACATTGTTCGCCGGATTCTGCTCCCTCTGGATCTCGAACCACACGTCGCCCACTGTCTTCTTACAGAAAGGGGAAGGTATATGAAAACAAGGTTGTTGCTGCTGCAGTAATGGAGGAGCACCGGCCATTAAGGGTCTTCTGGGCAGCTGCAGATCATAACCACTATTATTATTATAAATGTTGTAATGTGGTAGTTGAGGCTGTTGAACCTGACGATTTTCGTCATCAAGATTATTGATATTCAACAAGTGAGTCAAAAAATCATCCATGTTCATGGACCCTAAGTTCCTCCCATTCTCGCGTTCAATTTCATTCAGCGTCAGAGTCCAGAAAGACTTGTCTTTAGGAACAGCACTCATCATCATGAAGCTTTCCAAATTCCACTAGCTCCTGCAATGCAGAGATAAAAAAGATAATTAATGAAAGAAACCCCTTCATTATATCACTGTCAAATATGAACGGGTGCTGCTATGTACAAAAATTTATTTACTATTATTTTATTAAGACGACTCTTATCATATTAGTCATCAATACGATAAGGATTTTGTGAAAAACGAATCAACGAAGAGAGAAATTTTATAATCCACGCCATTGCTGAGCTCATATAGTTTTTTGAAAAAATGAAGAATCTCGAAATCATCATTGATGATTAATACGATACTGAGTTATTTTAGTCGGTGCATGTAGATTATTTAGACATATACAGAATGCTGAAACAAGAATGAAACCAGAAGCACTACAAGAAAATGATGGCCTAACAGTGGGAGTCTAACAGTGACTGCACAGGTCGTTTGATTACCGGGGAGCAACACAGAGCATGGAGTAAGCAGGGAGGACGTTGAGAGATTTTGGTTTCTTTGTGTTAAGAGGAGGGCCAGTGACGGGAGGGCGACAGAGTATATAGAGTGGACCAGACGATAACATCAAAGTTCGAAGTAAAAAACAAATGACGACGGAGGGATAGTGAAAGCGGACGTTGTAACTGCAACTGACACCCCGTATTTCACGGGTCGCCTTTCGAGTTTTTTTTTTAATTCTTTGCACGTTTTAAAATACTGGTTATTTATTGTTGTAGTCACTAGTTTTTCTCTCAATTGTAACTTAAGACAAGTACATAAATTTCTTTCTACTTGGTCCATGAACCTTCAAAGTTCATCAAATCTTCCCATTGTGAAATTTAAAATCTTTTTTTAAAGTAATAAAAATTTTAATTGATAAACTTTATAGTGTAATTTCCAGTTTCTTTCAATTCAATGGCTAACGATGGAGTTTCCTGGTAAGTGATCATGATTTGTCGAGGGTTCTTTTTGATAGATTTTTATTCAATCTATCAGATCACAATTTGAAAGGTTTTTATGACTAAATCTATCACTGACATACAAGATTGAGAGGTGAACTAAACAAAGCAAGTAAGGAACAACTTTAATCTACCTAAAATGGAAAGTTTGACACAAAATAACACTAGTATGATTATGAATTCTCATATATTTAAGTCATAGAAATTCGTGGTATGATCATGCACACAAACTTTCATTACTAACTTCTCTAATGGAGACTTGGTCCACACTCAAATTAATGAGAATTAATGATGAACACAAGGTATTTGATAAATTACTAAGATGGCCAGAGATCACTTTAAAAACCTTACAAACATGCACCTAACAATGTCTAGAACAGATGATACTCAATTGGATCGATCAAGCGTAAATCTAAATGCTCATCAAGTGTTCTATAAAAGTACCTAAATTAAATTTTGACATTAATGATTGAATTGACGTGTAGTTTAATTCGGTCCACACACAACCTTCCTTCAATCTTGGGCTACTTAAAAATGAGATCCTATAGCATTATCATGCAGAGAACATCATTAATTTGACCTAAGTTATGCCATAACATCACAAATAGCATCAACATTGTCCAATTCTATAATTTTAGCGAGAAGTCATGATAAAATCACCAATCCTAACCAAATATCACGAGGATTATAGTTACACATGATCATCAAAGTGGAAGAAAAAAGTTCGGATGAAGAACTTGATCAAACCCATCTTTGAGGATGAATTAGACGAGGCCCCTATTGACTTTGATCTTCCAAATCTTCAATCTAATGTTCTAAACTTCCTTGATCTTTAATTCAATCTTCAATTGAGGCTTCTAGGATTCCAAAGAGGGGTGAAAAGGAGGAAATCAGATTTAGTATGTCTTGCTAAAAACCAATGTTAATTAATGGTTTGGTTCATAGCTAATCACACCATATCCTCTAAAGTCACACGTATAGAGAATAGTTCAGGTCAATTTTTTGTTGTTTAATTAGCGTGTTTATCGCGATAACAATAATCGATTCTTTTGTTGTGGGTGCTCGCACAAAGCGGTAAATAGTTGGCAACAAAGTGTACTCGATCCATTCCCATATATATGCAAGGATCGAACTACTAACCTTATGATTAAAGGACAAAGGTGAGCAACCAACAATGTCAAACCTTGTTGTTAACCAATATATAATCCAATGTATATTATAGCTAATGGGATAGGATTATGAATCAGACGAAATTCCATCTGAAAACCCAAAAACATTTACTTTTTTGTGTATAATTAAGGTTTTTATTGTCGATAATAATAATCGATTTCTTCGCCGCAAATACTCACACGAAACAATAAAATGACTGACTATAAAATATACTCCATTCCCATGAATAAGGACGTAACCCGGCCCGACCTCATAGTCCCAAAGCACTTACTAGTTGTGCCTAAGTTTGGGCCTCACTTATGGGCCTTACACATACCAACATACTGTAGCACGGTGGAATAATACTGTGATCGTGTTTAGTTTGAACTTTGAAGTACACCTGAGCAGCCATATATAAGTATAAACTATTCTAGTTAATTAATTAATTAATTAATTGTAGAATGGTTTTGTTGTGGTGGTGGTGTTCTACTTAATTATTGCCTTTATTCTTCGAGCTATATATTAATTAATCGGGTTAATTAAGCGAAACAGTAGTTAATATAAATACTATAATATAATATTTTTATCAAATAAGGAAAATCCACAATACATAATACCTTAAATGGAATGTTCAGCCCCCAACCACACAAACTACATCATTAATCCTCTGCCTTCAGAATGTCTTTGCAGAATCTCGGCTCCAACTCAGTCCTACTTTCCGTCATCAACTCAACACTTTCTTTTTACGGTAATTATTGAATCGTAACGGTTTTTTATATGGTATTAAAGCGTAAAAAGATTAAGTAGTGTGTGTTAATAATGAATATCATAAAACTTATCAATATCAATAATTCAAATTATTGAAATGTAATGATTCTTGACGCGAATAAAGCACGAAAATGAAACCAATAATAATTATATTAAAGCAACCTTATTGCTTTTAGGAGTGATTTGGTATATGGAAAAATTAATACGTACTCATTTAGATGACAATTAATAAAGTGTGTGATGGATTCTTTTCTAATCTGCAAAATAATAAATAATAAATACTTTATTAACAAGAGGACTGTGGACTTTGATTAATCAAATTTCATGAATTCGTGGAACACTAAATAGTGAACTAAAATGTGTTTTGATGGGACGCAATTAATTGTATTTCATTTAATTATTATACATGATGATGATGATGATATTATTATTATTAATTAATTAATTAATTAGATTGGATACGTTTGTGTGTGTGGAGAATAATAGATATATTTATGTATGTATGTATGTATATGAGAATAAGAACATTCCAGACTGCCCTAGTACTCCAAGTTGATTGTGTCTTTTGTGACCTAATTATAATTCTCCCTCCACAAACTAGTAAATTAGTAATTAATTAACTAATTAATTAATTAATTAATAGTTGCTTTGCTAAAAATGAAACAATAAGTGCTCAACTAAACTCATTTTACACAAAACAACTTTCCACTTTCGTAAAAGTATTTTGAAGGAAAATGGGTTTGACACGTCTGTCGTAGTTTAAAATTAAATAGCTTTGACAATTATAATTCAAAAATAGGCATTTCATTTGAAATTTATTTAATTTGAGTGGGTAAAACAAGATTAAATATGAATAATTGATGGATATGAGCAAATTTAGTATCCAGTTAAACCGAGTAATGGGCGAAGACGAGTTTGATAATATCCATATGATGAATACCCGATATATATATATATATAATATATATATATATATATATATTGGGTTAGGGGATACTCCTGTGTTATTCTTTTTTTTTTAACTTCAAATTGTTCTAAATGAAATTTTATTACTATTGCTTATTAATTTGTGGATTATAGTCCTAATTAAATTTAAGAGATGGTTTAATTGTGAAACATAGGAGTGGGGAAGTCGATCTTCAAAAACGACAGAATACAACTATAAACACGTAAAAATTTATATGCAATTTGGTGCTAACTACCAATAAAGGAGAATTAATTTTGATTGTTATCGGATGAGCTAGAAAGGGGATATGTAACGAAATCAATCGAATGTTACATGAAAGAGAGAAAGGGGTTTTGAAAAAATGCGGCTCATAATTCCAAGTCATAATTCCATCAAATTTACATAAAATTGCATTATTATTATAAGAGATTTGCATTACTCCCTAAAAACAATTAACAATGATTTACTCTTGGTGGGTTGTATCCAAATCCAATAGTTAAATCTCATCACTCTACCACTTTTCCTTTGGAAAAAAATAGATGGGAAGATCAAGCATGCCGTCAATGAGCGCTGCTAGCTAGGGTGAGAAGCAGTCGCGGTGCATTCTGTAAATATCAATATGAGCCCCTTCAAAAATTTTGTTATATTGTGACACTATGGGACATATAGACAAATATTGCGAGAGTCAAATTGTGCGAAAGTGAGGAGACTTTTTGAGAGTAAAGGATATATCGGATATTATCAGGAACAATTGGCAACCAAATATCTCCGGGAACAGAAGGACGCGGAGGTGGAAAGCCAGAATTTGCAAATGATGATAAAGGGTTGTCGCACTCTTCCGAACCTGGACCGACCTGCAGGAAAAGAGCACCATAATCTAACGGGTAGGGCTCAAATAGAGGATTTGATAACATCAAGCAAGGTTCTCGGTAGGGAAAAGGAGGACGACGAGATGAGCGATACCCTTAATGATAGGAAACGCCGATAACAAGGTGGTGAGCTCGAGGATGATGGCGTCGATGGGGAGGAGAGTCGGCAGCCATCCAAGTCTCCAAGAAAGGGAGGGGTGCCTTTTGGTTTCGAATTTTTGATGGGGTTGTCAATGGTAGCCCGCCAGTAGGACTGATCCCTAAGCGGTGGATAGTGCTCCTGGCCGCTTCATCAACATCGGAATATAGCTAGGCTACCCCTTGTTGTCTTCCCCTTCTTTGTTAGTTTTTTTGATTGAAACCCTTTTAATTTTGTTAGGCACTTTGTCGCGTAGTTTTTTACTGTCTTTTGCTTGAGTTGTTTGTTTTCTTACTTTCTTAAGATAGGACATGATGAATCTGATTTAAAATGATTAGTAAGAGATCAAAAGATGCGAAATATTATATATTTCTTCTTTACTGTCCATATATGAGTAACGATTCTCAAACACTAAATTGTAATAAAAAATTATGATCAATGAAATATTGCCGAAAAAACAAAAATTTTGTACCGGAGATGTTCCTCGAGAAAAACACTTCAACTTGAAGTCTTCAACTCAGTCTAAACCCATTTTACAAACTTTCCCGATGGTAATAAGACGTGTGCATTTTTTAAAGAATGCAAGAATAATATATATTAATGAAAATGCCTTACACAAAAAAATCCGAAAATGGTAAGTTGAATTTCTATAATATTCTTTTGTGTATGTTTATAATAAATTAACATTTCCACCCCTATATTATGTAAAATTTACATTGACACCCCTCTACTACATGTTAATTGATCAAACCTCTTTAAATTTTGACGGTTTTAACAAACACACCCTTCTTTTTCTGCATAACATAAAGTTCAACCCGTTACGTAAATCTAAATCTCGTTACGTAACGCTTACGTAACGACAGTTAAATATCATACAACATGTAAAATTCAACCTGGAGCGTAAGTGTAAAACTCGTTGATCAGAACGTAAGTCTGAAACCCGTTGCGTGACACAGACATAAAGGGGAAATTTGTTACTGTAAACTTCTTTTTGATGGTGAATGAGCTCTCGTTCTTTTAGGGAAAGGCATTATTCCCACATGAAGACTCTACTGCCATGCGCAAAGGGGGAGGGGAGGGAGAGTATTAGCTAGCAAAAGGATATGCATATGCACAAATCATGCTTCCACTCCTCACTATAAATGCAGCCTCATTCTCCCTTACAAGTTCATCTCAAGCAACACCAAAAACACCAAGAAAACCTCGACTATCAACCTCGACTATGTCGTCAGATCCTCTAGTGATAGGGAGAGTGATTGGAGACGTTGTTGATGGATTGAATCCAACTACTGTGAAGATGGCAGTCACTTACAGCTCTGCTAATAAACAAGTGTTTAATGGCCATGAGTTCTTCCCTTCTGCTGTTACTCAGAAGCCTAAGGTTGAAGTTCTTGGTGGTGATCTCAGGTCCTTCTTCACTCTGGTAATTGAACCCCACATCCAAGTTCTTTCTTCAAAACCAATTTATTCTTGATTAAGCATATCATGATGATGATTATATATTCTTGAATTCCAGGTGATGACAGACCCAGATGTGCCTGGTCCAAGTGATCCATATCTGAGAGAGCACTTACACTGGTTTGTACCATACACACATAACATCAATCATATTTGTTGAGAAGATATATGCATATGTCTGTCAAAAACAGTTGCTTCACCAATAACTCGAGTTATTGAGAGAGGATTCCGATTGATATTTACATTATTCACTAACACGGCCCCACTCAAACGGAAGCTCTCATAAGAGCTAACGAGCTTTGCACAGCTTCAAAGAAGTCATATATGTGCACGGATTGGGGGGCTACCGGGATTCAAAACGGTCCTCCCCTCCATAATAAACACTTTTTGTAAGAGTGCCAACCCAAAATAGAATGATGAAGTAGAGAGAATATGATGTGCAAATCTAGCAAAAACACCTGAGACAGAGACTAACAGAGAAAGGCTAGCTACTAGTTAATATATATAAAATACATGGGCCATGTATACTAATTAAAGTCTGATGTTTTTATAACATTGCCACAACCAGGGTAGTGACTGATATTCCTGGCACCACTGACGCAACGTTTGGTAAGTTCTGGCATCATATATATCGATCCTTTAGGTGTCTGAGGTGTTAACATATAGACTTAAAACTCGTGGTTATGTATGTATGTATATGGTGCAGGGAGGGAAGTGATGAGCTATGAGATGCCGAGGCCGAATATAGGGATTCACAGATACGTGTTCTTGCTGTTCAAGCAGAGAGCAAGAGGGCAAGTGAATAACAGCAGTATTCTGGGTTCAAATTATTCATCAAAGGACTACTTCTGCACTCGAAAGTTTGCGCAGGACAATCAACTTTCTCTCCCGGTTGCTGCTGTTTACTTCAATGCTCAGCGCGAGACTGCTGCCAGACGCCGTTAATTTTACGATTGCCATGTTGTTCATTATATGAAATGTTCCCCCTAAATAATAATGTTTATATGTATTGGAAAATAAAATAAAATAAAATAGTCATATATATTTGTGATCTAATGAGGTGTTCTTGTTCAAGTAGGAGAAAACAAGAGTTCAATAAGCAAATATATCCTTTTTAAAAAGTGATGTAACGTTACGATGATTCATGAACGGTTCCGTTATCGAACAAGCAGTTGGACTACATGGAAACTAATTTATATATTAGTTCTCCTTCGTTAATCCCGGCGAAAATAAAGTTTTATCTCTTTATGAGAAAAATAATATGTGCGGTCCTTTCGAGGACATCCGATAAAAAAAAAGATAATATGGGCGGCACAACCTTAATATATTTTTTTGATAAATGAAAATTTTAAAAATGAAAGATAAAAGTGAAGGTCTCAAAAATTGAAATCATATATAGACTACAGAAGTCTCGATCGACGATGGATTAGTGAGTGCAGCTAAAATAAAAAAAATGAGACCGAACACTAGTTACCATCAATCACCCCAACTAGAAGAAAAGCAAATCTTAACATGTATTAAAGCGGTTTGGAAAATTAAATGTGACACATCAGCTATAGATGGTCATTTGAACGGTAGATGACCGTTTTTGAATTGATATATATAGTTGGTTGTATATGATCGTTCTGAATTGCTATATATAGTTAGTTGTAAATGATCGTTCTGAATTGACATATATAATTAGCTCGGATGGTCACGTGTTATGTCTGACAGTGCGATCATTTGACGGCACGCAAGTGCAGTGCGTCTCTACCAACTTATAAGTGTGTGCCATTCGAAGAAGTCGTTGTTCCGGCTACTCGTCTCTCCTCTGCAGTTTGTTGCAAGTGCCGGTGTATCAGTATAATGCATGGTTGTTAACCGTTAAGAAGGAGAATCACATTCTCTTTGTTCTTTTTATTGAGTCTAGATTAGGTTGGTGCGCTATTTTGGTTCTTTGTTTACGGGAAAACCTAGTAAGAAAAGAGAATGCAACCGGTGGAGTCTTTGGACATACATGATACACAAAAAAAAATCACAGATTTCATAAATCACCATCTGTGAGAATCAAACCCACGACCACATGGTTAAAAGCCATACACGCTACCAACTGAGCTAAGACCGACTCTAATTAGTTTAACTAATTAGAAATGAAACATATATACCATTTCATTTCAGACTGAATTTAATCTTGGTATTCAAATAGAGAGTCTACTTAAGAGGTAGTTTCACATAAGGACGTCGGGAGCTTGATGGTGCCGAATGTGACAATGCATCTCACAGGTGACATAGCGCAGATGTAAGGAAATACATTTCACGAGGTGGACGATACTTTGCGTTTGTTCGATCAAATTCGCTTCCGATCTACGGTAATGTGGCGCAGCATAATTTCTTGGTAGGATATGATGTTAAGGAAGGGAGTATGACCTTCAAACCCACGGATTGCACTGGCGGAAGCGATTACAGTAACTAAGATGTTTATGCAGTGATAAGTTAATTAGTCGTTGATATTAGTTTGGCTTAATAACTGAACAGTGCATACAGCTTCTGACAAAGCTTCAAAAATTATATATTGTAACGTTTACCAGCAAAGAACATGAGTGAAATGACAGGTAGGTCACTGTCTGTCTTTCCCTATATACATAACAATTCTGAAAACGAATGATTTCAGGCTTCCTTATCCTCGACTTCGTTAAGAGACTGGTCCTCTCGAGTCCAGAAACTCACGAGAATCGAGTCAATGACAACCTAAGAGAAGTAAGAACATAACCAAGATTATGACTGCTCGAAGAAACCAGAGAAGAAAATTGGTGACGGTGCAGAAAACCGCAGTAAAGAGACATAGGAGAAACCTGATTGATATGTGCTGCAATACAGGGAATAACTAGCAACCCTGATTGACCAAGGGCACCACCCAGCTGTTCCACTACTGTTACCACAATAAGCAAAGCTTTCTGCATATATCAGTACAAAATTTAAGAATCAAGTTGAGATGAATCCACAAGAACTCATTGGTAGAAACTACACAAATATCAGCCAAGATAACAGGAAGTCAGTTGTTTCAGGTAAGCCAACAACGAGTTATGTTCTTTTAACGTTTTGCACGAAGCCTATCATCTTATCATCGGCTGACGGCTGGTGTGGCGATTCTTCCTACATCCTACCTATAAAAACTTCTATTTTTAACCCCGACTTCAAAATATTTGAGTAGCTCACCTGAATACAGGGTTTGAATTGATGAATAAATTCAGTAGCGTTACTTGAATGTAACATAAAGAACTGCTGATTTACCTGACTGCAAACCATCAAAAGAGCACGTGCGTTCTCCTTTTTGGAGAAACCTGAGTTTTTGCCGCCTGATCCAGCTGATAATGCTCTTATTGCTATGATATTCACACCCAGCATAGCCAGATGCACAAGTCTGACAGCGATAGAACATAATCACCTTCAGAAATCATTCTAAGGCTCGTTCAAAATGGACAGTCCAGGTTTTACCAAAACAAAATAGAGATCCATACAGAAGTGAATGTACTGCAATATATACATCGGCATAATCACCTCAAGTAACCGAATTCAAGTACTGTTTCTGCTTAGTTCCCACTAACTTATAGTCCGTCGTTATTATGGCCAGTAATGGGAAGTTTCAATTCATAGAATGAGACTTTTCAATTCTTACACAAGTGCAAATGCGAAACTGCAATAGTATCCATGGCTTGATAATATCTACTTATATTCATTGTGTGCAACTCAATGCCTCAATGACTAAATCAGTCAGATATTTATATCTATAAATGATTTGAAACTTTATAAGGAACTCACATGCCCATCGCAATTGCTTTAATAAATACTTGCAGCTTGACCGCTACGAGCAATGGCCTTGCCTTGCTTACTTGCATCCATGGGGTCTAAAACAACACAGATAACAGTATTTCAGGAATGTAGCGTGAGCAGACAAGAGCCTATAATAGCATTAGACATTTACTCCCAGAACATGATACTGGATTCTCAAGCATAATTTTCAAGGCGTATCAGAAATATGTAAACACTTACTAGGCTAAGGAGAATAATACTTGTTATAGTGAAAATCCTCCGGTTTTTATCTACGTAAGTTCCCAGGCCTACAAGATAATCATATGTCGAGTATCAGAGAAACATTCATATTCAAGATCCAACAGATAGGTAGCATGTAAGAAAATGTTAAAAAAAACTGTGTATAAATATAGTAAGCATGAGAAACCAAAAGTAGCTCTCTTGGTGAAAGTGCATCAAGCGTCTGAATTTCTTTCTCTTTTACCTCGGTAAGGAAAGTGGCACTTCAGTTTAAGCATTACAAGTGCAATTGGGAAATGAAAATTAAGCTTATACTTGCCACCAAACAAACATTAGATATAGCAGCAATTACCTTGGAAGCTATATCGGACCACCTGCGAATGGAAAGTCATAGTGATATTCAGCTAACTGTGGTAAGGACAAGAGTAACACGCATGAAAGGAGGATACATCATTGTCATTTGGCTGGAACCGAGTAACAACATCCTAGCTTGAAGAATGAGAAGGAGAAAGGAAAAACAATGATACAGAGTTCTAGTTCTGCTATAAAAATTTCCGTCACCCTGTAAATGAGTAAAGACTGAACTATGCTTCATGAAATTGCTGTGGCCCCTAATCAAGTACTTCTTTGTACGCATCTTCTCATTTCTGTGTTAACGTTTGAGGACACTATTTTGGAGCTCTACCAATTAACTTTGGTGCAAGAACAAACACAGCATGCACATGTATGATTGTCCTTTCAGAGCTCCAGAATTGCAAACCAAATTCTAACTATACTTAGTATCATACTATCATTATAAGTTGGAGATAATTCTGAGTTACAGAAATGAGGCATTTAGAGAGAAAGATAACTAAAGAACCTTTCCCAAGAGTAAAGGAACCAGCAGCATTAAAGTAAGATTCCACAGTAGCTGCCTCACTGGTATCGATACACCAAACCCATCAGCTAAAAGCTTGGAGACCCAAAATGGCACCTAATATTGACAGAGACCAAAATGAAATCTTTTGATAATAATGCATGAAGGAAAATAAATAATGACATGAAATTTGTACGGTTAAGTCCATGATATCCTTCTTTCAGCAAAGAATGCAAACTCTGAGCTAATGCACATTTGGGTGCTTCCATTTTCTGGAGTGTAAAATAACTAAGCCAGATAAACGAGTTCCCAGTTTTCTCAATCTCATTAGTCCTTATCGCAGTAAAAGTTCCATCTGGAATGTCTAAAAGTGGACAAAGAACTTACAGTACCGTCTTCTTTACAAACAATGAACTTACAGTAAGAATGCCCAACAGGTTTGATATCACAGTCATTGTCAGAGCAAGAGCAGAATTTCCACCAACAAGCTGCAATGGCACTCAAATAGAAGATGCACATGACATGACCTATTTTAGAAGTATGGAAAAGGAGAGAAACTGGTGTACAAAGAAGTAAAAGAATATATACCTGTGTCAATGCCACTCCGCTAGATAATGTGGTTGGCACACAACAAAATAATGCCAGTCCTGTTCCGACACCCTCCAGAATCAATGCAAAATCAAGCTATAATCTTCAACCATCGGAACAAAACTGCAGTTTGGTTTTTAGTCATGCCTGTCACAAACTCTTGGGGTGCAAACTGGACTCGCAAAATCAGCATCGCCATGAACGGACCAACCAGCAGTATTGAGGCCTGAAATGGCGATCAGTATTACACCACTTACTAAGATTGATAACAAGGCGGTATAGCCATACGATCTAGATTGGACTGCAGTAACATTTCTACCACATCTACCGCCCAACTAATCAGATTCACAGGTCTCAAGAATAATCTGAATATAGCAAATTAATCTATTGAATGAGTCACACCTGACACCACTTAAACCACGGAACCAGAAAGTTAAAAGAATGATCAGCACTCTCATCATTGAAGAAGGTGAAGACAGAAAACAAAGGGAAAGAGATCATACTAGTCCAAACAATCCTAGAGGCCATGTTTCAGCAACTGCTTCAACTTCTTCGCCTTTCAACTTCAGCCCTGTTGAGGTAAATGAAAAACTTAAACGGAAACCAAATTTGAGCAGCATCATGAGAAAAGGCCACCAAAAAACATTAGTAATGCATGCAACACATTACCTGCAATGAAGAAAATGCCGAAGGTAGCAAATTTTGACAAAGCATACTTGTGAGCCTGGCAACCGAGAGCTGGATTCACCATTCCAATTGTTACTGCACTGATTAAAGCTACACCAACATTTGGAAAGTTAACATCAAACTGCTAGCAAAGCTAACGATTTCAGCTAAACAGAAAAGTTGTTAGCAACTGTAATGTGAACCCAAGTAGCTAAAAGACAAGTGTTGGAGCATTTGCAAGGAAATCAGCAAATTACCAAGAGGAAGAAAGTTGGAGTTGGCAAAGTTCAGCACTGATTCTGTGAAACGCGAAAACCGTTGAGAAAACGACGTGTGCTGAGTCAAGCTTCCATTACAACTTCCCTGCAAGGGCAGTTACTCGCAGGTAAAACAAATTTCCTGAAAACCCATATCATGAATTGAAGCAGAAGAAAGAGGAACCTTACCTTATCCGGTCTTTCTGCGGCCACAGTAGTTATCCGTCTCGAGTTGGGGGAGGAAACGAAAAGAAGGCCAGACAACAGTAACTTCCGCGATGAAGGGGAAAGTGCGGAGTTTGACGTTGACCTCTCCGACGGCGGCGGCGACGACGACGGCAGTAAGATCATAGCGCAGATGGTGGCGGATACCGCCATTTGGTTGTGAATGAAGGGAAGGAAAAACAGCGAAAGATTCAGGTTGGTTTAGGCAACAGTGACACAATCGCTTTTATTCACAAATGAAACGAAGACGTACGAACCATACCATCCACGTATTATCTGGGTAATTTTATGATGAATATATAATCCTGTTCTTTACCAAAAAAGTTTTCTTTTTTCTAGTTCAATTGGACCCGCCAAAATATTTCCAAGGAAGAGTGACCTTGCTCCGATTAGGATGGTCGACCAATCAAGTTCGTAAATCAGCAGCTTGGTGTTCGATTTAATAATAACTTATTTGTAATTCGGTATTATCCTAAACGAGTTAAGTTTGAGTTAGGATAAGTTTGATTAGATAGATTTATGAGTTGGCTCGATCTCAAATTTAAAGATTAATTTAAATACTAACTCGAGTAAATAGCTCGTTAAGAAATTCAATAATACAACATATATTTTTATCTCTAAACTTATATACTAAATTATATGTAATGTGTGACTATGTTAATGAAATTCAAGTAACACATTATTTAGATTTAATTATTTTGATTAATAAAAATAGAAATTTATAAATTTTATAATATTTTTTTATAACTTAATTTATTAATATTTTTTAGAATATAATTTTTAAATCAGTTCAAAATAAATTCATTGATAATTTTTAATAATTTTTGAATTATTTAAACTTGAATTTAACTCGTTAAAAATAATTAACAAGTTAAGTTTGAATAGGTTCAAATTTATAATAAATTTTAAAAAATTAATTTAAATTTATTAAAATAACAAATTAAATTTAAGCATAATATAATTCGGCTCCGTGAAGAGCCTAACGGCAATATAATCCGATGCTCTGATCAGTTTCATGGTGTCACCACTTGTCAACGAGGGAGGCAAGTTTGGGAGGATTTACCCAACAATATGGACACGTGGTAGCCACCTAGATCACCTTGTTTCCACGTGGCGCCTCCACCTCCTCCCTGCTCTCTGCATGCTCACACACACGGCACAATTTCCTTACGTGTCTATTTATACCAGCCCCTTACAGTTTGCCGGGTTCCTGGATTCATCGCATCTCCAAAGCACTCAACGAGAAACCCATTAATCTGAGAAAATTATTAAGGATGAAGGCCCACGACACAAGGTCACACCACCATCAGCATCATCATCATCACCAACCTTCTGAGCAAGAGACCAAGACCATCATGACCAGGAAGCAGAAAGCTGCTGCCGCCCATGAAGGCCAACAATCTCCCACTAAGAAGCACAAGAATGAAGCTGGCGGTAGCAGTGAGCATGATGATCGTGTCAATAAGAATGGGAGATCTCAAGATTTGAGTAAGGAGTTCGAGGAATACTGTAACGACGTCAGGGAGCATCTCTCCATTGCTCAGATGAGGGAAATCCTCGAGTTGAATGACCAGGACCCCTCTGGCTCCGAAGGTGTCGTTATCACCAAATGGTATTTTTACTGTTTACTTGGTGTTTAATTAGTAGCTTTGAGAAACAACCAACCTGCAAGCTCTTGCGATGATACTGTATTGCTGGTAGTGCAGCCAGGACTTATTATTCTTCGGGCCGCTGGAAAGATGTCCGTTATGCTGCGGGAATTTGGAGTTCAACGGGAAGATATACGGCTGTACTGGGTTTTACAGCGAATGGTCGAGCTGCACTTTCAAATCCAAGAATCCTCCAAGGAAACAGGATCCCACTCAATTGCCTGATTCTGTTCTCAACTCCTCCATCTCTGACGTATGTCACATCCAAACTAGAGGAATTCCAATTATGTCTGTACGTACTTTCCTTAATACTCTCGGAAATAATTTATGTTTCCAGATGCTGAAGAAGTATCAGGATTCAAGCAGGCGGCCTAGCAGGGATTCAGCAAACCCTTTGAAGCCTTTGTCAGGAATGGTCATAGCTTTGTCAGGCCGTCTCTCAAGGACCCATGTACGTCGTTTCCTACTTCTGCTTCAACTAACATCACAACATGCCTCATTTTGACAACTATTTATCTCTTTTGCAGCAAGAATGGAGGAAATTGATCGAGCAAAATGGAGGCAAAGTCTCTAATTCTGTCATGGGTACTACAGTACTACTACCACCACTAGTTGATACTTTCCGGTCCCTGGTTCTTGCCTGATTCACTTTCTTTACTCAAACAGGAGTTAGCTGCCTTGTTGCGACATCTGCAGAGCGAGATCGTGGTGGCTCTTCGAAGCATGCTGAAGCAGTGTGAGATTCTTTGTCCATGAACTGGTGTTTTGACCCAGTAAAAACGGTTTCCTTTCTTATCTAACCAATTTTTGTTTTGCCTATGGTCTCATTTCCAAACAAAAGTGAGCGCGGGATTCGAGTGGTGAGGGAGGAATGGTTGGTGGATTGCATTGAGAATCAAGAGCCTCAGCCATTGGCAGCATACGACATCATGACCGACATTGCTGTGGACGGCAAAGGCATTCCAAGGGACAAACAGGATCCTAGCGATCAAGCTCTGGACGCCCTCACGGCCGAACTGAAGCTTTACGGGAAGAGAGGAGTCCACAAGGACACCAAGCTTCTGGATCAAGGGGCAGCTATTCTTGAGAAAGATGGGATCTTGTACAACTGTGCTTTCTTCCTCTGTGATCTCGGCAGGGGAATTAACGAGTAAAATGACATGTTCTCACTTTTCATCAAGAAGGGTATCCAGAATATTTGACCTGTGACTAATAAAGTTCGGTTCTTTTGCCTTTTAAGGTTCTGTATTATGCAACTGATCACTGTTGAAGATGGTAACTTGCACATGTACTACAAGAAAGGGAAGGTTGGAGATGATCCGAATGCGGAAGAGAGGCTGGAAGAGTGGGATAGCGTGGATAGTGCTATTAAGGAGTTTGTGAATTTGTTCGAGGAGATCACTGGCAACGAGTTTGAGCCTTGGGAGAGGGAAAAGAAGTTTGAGAAGAAGAGGCTTAGCTTCTTCCCCATCGATATGGTAATAACTCTGTTCTCCTTGGACCCATCTAGAATTTGTTTTTGATATGGTGAGTTTGTTATGTGGATAGGATGATGGAGTTGATGTGAGACGTGGAGGATTGGAGTTGAGGCAACTGGGAGCTGCAAGTCTACACAGCAGCCTTGAACCAAAGGTTGCAAATTTCATGAAGTCCTTGTGTAGTCAGGAAATCTACTGGTGAATTCACTTGCTCCCCCTTTGTTGTGGATTTAAAATGTTTTTGTTGGTCACTGATTCTGATTTTGTTTGGTTAGGTATGCACTGATGGAGATGGATATGGACTCTCCAGACTTGCCGATCGGAATGCTCTCTGACATCCATCTCAAAAGAGGTTCATTATATAAGAGCTACCGACGTCTGTTTCTCTGGTCATCATTTGATTCTGTGGGTCTGGTGTAAAGAAAGTAGCTTCCTTTCAGGCGAGGAAGCTCTTCTTCAATTTGTCGAGGCTGTCAAATCAGCCGAAGGAGCGAAAGGGCTGGGGAGAAACGAGGCGGCTGTCTGGTCTGACCATAGCCAGCGGTGGTTCACGCTTATGCCTTCGACGAGGCCCTTTGTCTTCAAGGACTATAAATCACTTGCAGATAATGTCAGCACATGCTATACTATGAAACTCTTGGGGTCCCAGTCACTTGCAGGATTTTGACATTTGACTTAAACTTTGTCCTTTTTACAGGCTGCAGCTAGTTACGAGACTATACGGGACATCAATGTGGCATCACGCATTATAGGAGACATGTCCGGTGCGACCCTTGATGACCCTTTGTCGGACAGGTACAAGAAGTTGGGGTGCAGCATTTCCGTGCTGGACAAAGATTCCGATGATTACAAGATGATCGTCAAGTACCTGGAAACGACATATGAGCCCGTCAAAGTTGCAGACATAGTGAGCCATCCTGTTGAGATCGAACAAGTACTTTCGCACATAAAGTACATTATCTTGTTAAGAAATCTGGTGCATACCCTTTGCTGTTGCAGGAATACGGAGTCAGAGTCGAGAACATATTTGCTGTGCAGTCTAGTGCAAGCCCGTCGTTAGAGGATATGAAGAACTTGCCAAATAAAGTCCTGCTGTGGTGTGGATCACGGACGTCAAATATGTTAAGGCATTTGCAGAAAGGGTTCTTGCCGGCGGCATGTTCCCTTCCTGTTCCGGGCTACATGGTAAGAAACCTCAACGTAAATGTGCTTTTTATTCTTGAAGCCATATGGATAAACTCTTTTTCTAAAATTTTGATTATGCCTACAGTTTGGAAGAGGGATAGTTTGTTCCGATGCGGCAGCAGAAGCAGCGAGATACGGTTTTACGGCAGTGGATAGGCCAGAGGGGTTCTTGGTTCTGGCAGTGGCCTCTCTGGGCGATCAGATCATGGAGTTCAAGACCCCACCTGAGGGCACTAAGAGTCTGGAAGAGAAGAAAGTAGGGGTGAAGGGATTGGGAAGGAAGAAGACGGATGAAGCAGAGCATTTCACATGGAGAGACGGGATAAAGGTGCCATGTGGGAAGCTGGTGGCATCGGAGCACAAAGATAGCGTCCTGGAATACAATGAATATGCAGTCTATGATCCCAAGATGGTAAGTGAACTTTCAACGTGAAATCGGTTGCTCCCACATTTGATCACAAAAGTGTTTAACGTGCCTGTGGAATTCAATGCAGACGAGCATAAGGTTCTTGGTGGCAGTGAAATACGAGGAGCAGAATGCAGAGGTAGACGAGGCAGAGCCATGAAAACGTGTGGGTTTTGTACAGTTCAGTTCTTTTTTGTAGTCTTTGGTTTGTGGTGTTTTAGCCTTTTAGGGTCTTTCTCGAGTGTGGGACGAGTATGTTCTTTGGGCAGATTTTGTTCACGGTCCTAATACTTCAGTTAAGTAGTAGTAGTAGTGTTGCAGATGCATATGTAACCACTCTGTATATTAGATGGAGGATCCCCTTTTAGCTAATGCGAAACGGGTTTTGGTATTTGCAGTGATCTTGTTTTCACGACATGCATTTGCTCTCTATCTCGATTAGTTGCCGGATTCCGACCTTCAAAAAACATGGTCTTGTTTGACTTTCAAAACAGCAAAACAAGTTCTGGTTGGGTTAGTTTTGGGGTCAAATGCAATCAACTGCAGATTTAACCGAAAGCTTTGAATCCGGAAGAGCAGACAGACACGTCTCATAAACAGCAGTCGTTATGACTGAGAATCCAATCTCTTTGAGGTCAAGTTACGGGCGTTTGTACACAATGCGTATAGACGTAGTAGACCCCCCTGGACTTTTCTTATACAGACAGGGTCTCAACTCAAAAACCGACCAAATATGTAAACAGACCTCCGAGATTGTCTCGTGGCAAGTGTTGACAACAAATTACAGCATCAGCTGCTCCTGACATGGAGTTTCAGTTCTTCCCCGATACGTTAATTGTAGATGACCACAGGAGGAAACTTGAACTTGTCTGAGACGAAAGGTATGACCTTTGGATTATGCACCAAATCATGGTAGAAATCGTACTCCGCAGCATAGTCATGCAACCTAAGCTCAGCCTTCTGATTGGTATGGTAATGATGCTTCGCAGAGGCCGACTTCCCAAACCCGAAGACGTTGACTTTTTCGCAAATCCCAGCAGCAAGCATCACTGCCTGCAAACCAGAAGAGTAATGGAACATGGATCCATCATGGCTAGAACTCCATTCTTCCAGTGGCTTCGCAGTTTCGGCCGCAAACCTCCTCAAAGAGTAATACTTGACAATCCTTGTACACAAAACGTCGAATCTAGCATCTGTGACGATCAATGGCGCCTTGTGAGACGAGTTGCAGAGTATGTAGTCCAAGAAATGACCCGGTTGGCAGATGTACATAGCAATAGGGACATCGGGACCATACGGATGGCAAAAGCACCCTTGCCTTCTAGCACAAAGATGCAGTATGTTGCTATTCACAAAGGATAGATGGGTTTTCGACCCGACATTCTTCTCGAATTGGTCGATATTGGCATTGTTCAATCGTATCACCATCTTGTGGCTATCGATAAGCTTCCCGTACTCTTTCTGCAGCAAGATCCCACTGTTCCCGACCACTGCACAAGAAGCATACCGTTTAGAACCAGCGGAGGCCGATCCTTTCTGCTTCTGAATCGGAATCTTGACAAGCTCCACCAAGTCGTTCATCACCTCGGGCTGATACCTCCGGTTCCGAGCCCAATAATGCAAGACCTGGCGGAATTTGAGCCAGTAGCGGTAGAATTCAGGAGATCTGAGCATTACAGGAATGCCGCGAGACGACCTAGCCTGGGGGTCATGGCTACTGAACCTCCTCCAAGTAGTGAAGGTCCTGTACCTGCCACGACTGGCGAAATTGCCCTCCAACAACTGCTCAATCTCTTGCTTAGTCTTGGACTCGCTTAAATCGACGGCGGCGTATCTCAACAGCGTGGAGTTGATGGTAGCGGGGGCATTTTTGGAATTGAAAATTACATCGTTGTGCAGGTCGAGGGAGGCGAACAAGGTCCGGCGGATCAGAATTCGGCAGCTGAGAGTAAGAGCAAAGAGAACGAAGAGAAGAATAGTAAAGACAGGACGCACCGACCTTTTCATTGCCGCCAAAAGCCAAAGCCCAAAGATTTCAATTCCCCCTCTTCCTCTTCAGATCCATCTTCGTCTTCTCATCCAAGAAGGAAGAAAATCGGCTACAAAAGAGATGGGTTCTTTGTGTTTCTTCCCAAACCCACTAGGGAAATCTCCATAACCCACCCACCCACCTACCCACCAACTGGGAGAAATGCTAGAAGAAGAGAGTGATAAGTAGAAAGCGATGGACGACCGAAGGAAGGGAGTGGTTGAGAAATGGGAATCTCATGAGGGCGGCGGAGATCTGGGAGAGGAAGGGAGGGAGGTGCTCAGTCCTTTGTAGTCGGTGGGAATAGTGGTGTCTGCAATTTGCAGCAGGGAGGGAATGGGCGAGCGAGTCACTTTTGTTGCTTTGTTTTATGCTTTCGATTTTAGTAGTTTGTTTTGTCTCCGCCTCTCCTCCGGTGGTGGTTATTCTATCTTCTCTATTTATTAAATTGGCGGCGGTGACGGTGACGGTGGGATCTGGCAGCCCTAAGGTACCCATCAATTTTCAATTGTTTTCTTCCCCGTTTTTCCTCTAATCAGATGAGATAGCTCCTTGACTTTTGATTTGTTTCTCATATATGGCTTTGAGCCACTCTCTATCGATCTAAATTATGTTATCGGTATGATATTTTTCGATTTAAAAGATGGAATATTTTTAACAATAACTTACTTTAATATAAAATAAGATAATTTTGAATTCGTTAAATAAAATATAACAATTTTTACGTAACTCTTACCAGATTAATCAAACCATTACCGGCCATCAAAGAATAGATGGTTATGATAGTAAAGGATACAACTAATGTCAACTATAATTATCATGTTCAGTCATCTTCAATTTTACCCATAATTTGTAAATTGGATTAAACACCCTATTTTACACTTTTTTATTAATGTTATTTTTTCATTTTTCACTTCTGCTAATTTTCTTTTTCATATTTTATCTCATTATTTTATTTAAATAGTCCATAAAATTTGTCTGAACTGTTTCCATATAGATAAAATGAGCCTAAAGATAATGGCTCGTCGGTACATTTAACGGACGTTAAAATAAAAACAAAAGGATACAATAATTAAAATCGATAACAAAAGGATGATGCGGTTATTTTAATATAACTGGGATGGGTTTTGTGATTTTGCAACGTAGGTGACGCAAATTAGCCGAAGTTCGGCAAATCTTTTGGCTATCCTCCTTTCTTCTTCTTCTTCTCTTCTTCTTCTCGATCTTCAGCTTCCAGTTCCCTTCTCATCTTCTCGACTCCCGATTTTAATCCAATCAGAATTCGTCTTTATACCTTGTGATCCACGTCTCTTCGAACCGACGCCATTCTTTCAAACTTTATAGGGTTTCTTCAGTCGAATCCTTCCTGCTCATCGCCAAAGTAGTCTTCTCTCATGCCATCCGCAGCTCTGGTTTGATCGATCAGCGGAAACCGGAGTAACACGAGGCGAGGAGAGGGATAATGTACAGCAACTTCAAAGAGCAGGCTATAGACTATGTCAAGCAAGCCGTCCAGGAAGACAATGCCGGGAACTATGCGAAGGCTTTCCCTCTGTACATGAACGCTCTCGAGTACTTCAAGACCCATCTGAAATACGAGAAGAACCCCAAAATCCGCGAAGCTATTACTGGTAAATTTACAGAGTACCTCCGCCGTGCCGAGGAGATTCGCGCCGTGTTGGATGAGGGTGGGCCTGGTCCGGCTTCCAACGGCGATGCTGCTGTTGCTACGCGGCCCAAGACCAAGCCGAAGGATGGAGAAGATGGGGAGGATCCTGAGCAGTCCAAACTCAGAGCTGGGTTGAATTCCGCGATTATTAGGGAGAAGCCTAACATCAAGTGGAGTGACGTGGCTGGGCTTGAGAGTGCCAAGCAGTCTCTTCAGGAGGCTGTTATTTTGCCGGTCAAGTTCCCCCAGTTCTTTACAGGTGATCGTCTACCACTTATGCTTCTTTTTGTTTGCTTCGTGGGTACCGTGTAGCCTGTACAAGACCTTCATGGTTATCGCTCTAGCCTTTTGTTTTTAACAAGTTCCTTAGCTTTTGACCTTTGCTTTGTTGATACTAAGACTGTTGTGGAGTTGTTGGAAGCTGCCCGTTTTGTTCAATTTGTTCGAGAGTAAGTCGATGAATGCAAAAAGTCAGATTTTGGTTGATAACTGTAGCTCTTGGTTATGAGTACTGAAGTGTGCGACTATAAGGCTGAATGACCAGTTAAATCCTTATCTCTCTGGCTGTTATACGCATCATGTAGAAGGTTGATGTAGCTTATTCCAGAGTTACTTACTTCATCTTTTGTGTAAAAGGCTAGGCTATGGATCTACTTGTCTCCTTTATCTAAGTCTTCTACATGTTATGTTCCTACCTATTGACTATTGTGGTGCTCTCTTGACATGAATTAGGCAAGAGACGGCCGTGGAAGGCGTTTCTTCTATACGGGCCTCCTGGTACTGGAAAGTCTTACTTGGCCAAGGCTGTTGCAACTGAAGCAGATTCTACATTTTTTAGGTAGAGTTCTTATGAATTGGAACTAATCTGTTTACTCTTCACTTTTATTCATGGTTTCTGGTCGTATATGTCTCTGTCACTTCCATTAATTTTAGTTTATTATGTATCTGTTGCTGGATTTTGATTGTATTTCTCATTTTGTTTCATATAGTGTTTCTTCCTCAGACCTGGTATCAAAGTGGATGGGTGAGAGTGAGAAACTTGTCTCGAACCTTTTCCAAATGGCTCGTGAAAGTGCACCTTCTATCATCTTTGTTGATGAAATAGATTCCTTGTGTGGCCAACGTGGTGAAGGCAATGAAAGCGAAGCATCAAGGCGGATTAAGACCGAACTTCTTGTCCAAATGCAGGTCTGGTAATATTCACATTCGATGAAGAAGGCTGTTATACTTATCTACTCTAGTCAAACTTTTAAACGTTATCATATGTTGAAGATGATTTGTAATAAGCTTCTGAAAATGTCATTTGCCACTGAGTGGTGTTACTATGGTTTTGAAATCATAAGCTCTATTTGATGCAGTTAACACTAGAACTCGTTGATGAACTTATCCATCAAGACTTCCCTGTCCTAACAAGCATTTGGTTTCTTACTGTAATAGTAAGTAACTTATGCAACTTAAATAATCACTGAACCATATGGGACTCAGTGATTAGACATGCATGAAAAGGTGGGTGCATAGTCGATTTTGGTTTAGCTAGATGGCCGTATCACCTCCCTCGTCTAGATGGTGTAAGCTGGGTTAGAACTTGATGCGAGCATTCACAATAAGTATACAAATTTTAAGGATGTGAAAGTAAATCAGGTTTGGTAGTTTGCTTGTTGTTGGCTCCTTTGCTACTTGCGCAGGACTATTAATGCAGAGCTTCATTGACGATGCATGCAATCAACATCCTTAATCAGTATCCCTTGCACTTCATAAACAGCCATTAATAGGATGCTTATGTCTTAAGAAATTTAAGCTTGTTTTATCAAGATGAGAAGGAATAATGTAGAAAATGATTGACCAGTTGGTCTCATGTTTCATTGTGCTCTTGAAGTTGCGGGTTTTGTTTATTATTTTTTTGACGCCCATGTTAATGGATGGTAAAACGACCTATTTGTTATAATTTTAGTTCCTAAGATCATGTTCCATGATTGCAGGGCGTAGGGAATAACGATCAGAAGGTTCTTGTGCTTGCAGCAACTAATACACCATATGCACTTGACCAGGTAGGTAGTTGTGAGGAAACTATCTTTAATGCTCATGGATTACAAACTATTTGGCACTATTTCTAAATTACAAGGTGATTGCAGGCTATCAGGCGTCGTTTTGACAAGCGCATCTACATCCCTCTACCTGATGCGAAGGCTAGACAATACATGTTCAAGGTGTGGAATTCTTTGATTTTCTAAAAATACGTCATGATCATGTGTTATTAAGAACTAATAAGAAGTCTTGTTATCTCGTCTTTGCGCGACTGAAATTTTGTACAGGTTCACCTTGGGGATACACCTCATAACTTGACAGAAAAAGATTTTGAAAGCTTAGGCTTGAAGACAGAAGGCTTCTCAGGTTCAGATATATCAGTCTGTGTAAGCATTCCCACATTTTAGATGCTTTACTTAAAACATAACTTGTGGTTTCCTTTACTGTTTGGATCATATTTGCCGATGATGAGTCAGTTAATTGTACACTGACTCCTCCATGAATAGGTCAAGGATGTTCTGTTTGAGCCTGTCCGTAAAACACAAGATGCCATGTATTTCTTCAACACCCCAAATGGGATGTGGGTGCCTTGCGGACCAAAGCAAGCCGGTGCGTTACAAACGACCATGCAGGAGCTGGCAGCAACAGGAGAAGCGGCCAAGGTATAGCGCCACTGATTTGTACGATATAACAATTTTAGTTTTGATTGCGGAGTTGGATTTGCCCGTCATGGGTTTTGCTTGCTTGCTTCAATGGGTCTGGTTGTTGAATGTGCAGATCCTTCCACCCCCAATTTCGAAGAATGATTTTGATAAGGTCCTCGCTAGACAGAGGCCGACAGTGAGCAAAGGTGATCTGGAGGTTCACGAAAGATTCACAAAGGAGTTTGGAGAGGAAGGTTAATGGAGATGGTGGCCGTAATTTCCTGAGTGTAGTAAACTCGAAGATGAAAACGGTGGGATGATTGTCGAAGTTGATGTTTTGAAACTGTACAAAGAAAGGAATGAATACCTTGTAGAATGGCATAATTCCTCGTGTTTTTTCTCCAGCATGTGCAGACTGGAGCTAAAGTCTGTCAGTTGAGTTCTGTATATATTATCAAAATAAACATCTGCAAACATTACGTATTGTTCCTCTCATGAACTTGTAAGTTTCAGCTGTGTTTCAACTAAATATCAAGTAATCTAGATACAACTTCGATACACTCGAGTGGCCAGGAATTCTCGTATATTTTCCTATCCAACGATGGTCGTAGTTGAAGAGATTCGTGGAGTACCGATCGTTCATGTGACAGTGGCAGGCTGGTAGGTTCCATCCCGCTTGGAGCTTCAATCGCACCCTAGAGATGTTTTCGGACTGAACCACCACGACCTTGACTTGTTATCGAATCTGTTCTGGGCCGTATGGTCTCGAAAACACACTGCAAATTCAATCGATTTTGTTGATTGTTTCTAGTGGTCTTTTATGCATCTATTGGATTTGCAATATTTATATTTTATACACTAGATATTGAAGACGAAAAAAAAATTGCAAATTTTCATAAAATCCACTAGAAATTATTATTATTATGATAACTCGAATACAGCAAAATCTACTAGAAAACACATAAAATAAACAAGCCAAGTCCCTCTCTGATTGGACCAAATATTATTCATTATTATTATTATTATTATTATTATTATTATTATTATTATTACCACCACTAGAAGCTGCATTATAGAACTCTCCTTATCTCTTATGATGATTTCTTCATTCGGTTGCCGGCGGCGGTGGTGTTCCATCAGTTCCATCATGCGCCATCAAATCGACGATCTCTTGCTTAGATGACGAACTAGCACCATTGTTATTCATAGGATTCCTCAACCGAGAATAAGCCCAAGGCCTCGGAATTGGGCCAGGCATTACGGGAAACGATCTTTCAAATCCACGAGCCCTGTATCCAACAGCACCAACTACAGATCCAACGGGCCTATGCATCATTGAAGCCCTGTATCCAACAGCACCACCAACAGCTTCAACGGGCCTATGCATCATTGAAGCCCTGTATCCAACAGCACCACCAACAGGTCCAACGGGCCTGTGGATCATTGAATCCCTGTATCCAACAGCACCACCAACAGGTCCAACGGGCCTATGCATCATTGAAGCCCTGTATCCAACAGCACCACCAACAGGTCCAACGGGCCTGTGGATCATTGAACCCCTGTATCCAACAGCCCCAACAGCCAATCCAACAGATCCAACGGGCCCATGGATCATTGGAGCCCTGTATCCAACAGCACCACCAACAGATCCAACGGGCTTATGGATCATTGAAGAAAGAGCATTGACACCCAAGGGATTCCTTGGGACACCGTAACCATGGCGGCTACCAAACCGGTTCAACCTGATCAGCTGCCAATTATGAAACGCCCGTTCTAGTGTGTGGGCCCTTTGGTGCCCACCCAAGGCTTGACCGTTTCCGAACTGTTTGGTGCAGAAGTTGCAAGCAAATGTGCGCCTGTTTGGAACGGTAGGGATATGAGGCACACCGTTGTTGATTTCACGGTAGCCCCTCATCAAGTTGAGCTCCAAATTGGGAGGTTGAGTGTTGGCGACACCATTGGGATTCGCCAGATTTAGGCCGACTGGATGGCGATTCGGTGGCTGAACTGACCGGACAAAGGAATGGATGACTGAAAGATCATATTCATGACGAATATAAGCTTCTTGGAATTGAATTTGTCGATTCATTGACATTTTTGGTAGTGCTCTACGATATGACAAATAGTGTTTTATGTATCTGTTGGATTTGTGATTTTTACTGGACGGAACTATCCCGTTTTATAGCGGTTTTTGTGTTATATTTAACCGAAAAATATTTAAGATAACAGAAAAAGACAATAAAAGGTTACCAAAAGTAAAATGTTGACTATTATCCAAAATAATTAATTGGTATCCTAAGTTTGGCAACTCATTAATTATTTTGGATATCAGTGATTAATGGACTTCATTAAGTTATTGGATTTGCCAAAATTATAATAACATGTGGCAAAATATTATTGGTTAGTTTTTTATTTTATAAAATGATATTTTATTAACACCTAAATATATAAAAATATACAAATCGATCACCCAATTTAAATTAGTGAAATCGTTAACCTTCCACTCCATTTTTTTATTTCTTCTTCGTTTTTTTATTTCTCTTATCTCATCTTCTTTCTCCTTTCCTTCATCACGTAAACACCATTCCACCATTAAAAAAAAGAAGTTAACTCCATCACCATCATCAAACCTAAATGTCCTCTTTCATTACCATCTGATGATTCATTTTCCAGGAGAAGTTTTGTTGAATTATTTGCATCGAACTTTGGTGTCAAAATCTCCGATCCATCATATATCTCTTAATCTCATCTCATTTCATTCCATCGTTTTTATACTGCAGGTCGAAACCCGTATTTTGAAAAGATTTTGTATACATAATGTTTCGGCTACGGTCAAGGTTGGCTGCCTTATGGAGACAGACAAAGTAACAATGGTCGGAATTGTACCAACCAGCTTGTTTTCTCTGAAATCGAACGTTAACAAATCGGAACAGTTATTCAGCGATGGTGGAATTTTTCCTGAGAGCTCGTTGTTTTGGAGCTGAAACGATAGAAGAAACACAGATATTCCGACAGATCAAGGGATGCTTCCCAAAAACTCATTGTCGTTAAATTTCAACATGGAATAGGTTTCCTCCAAGGTACAAGACTTGGGTCTGTTTTACTTCGTCCGACTTGTAGCACAGGAAGTTGGAAATGGTGCCGGTGAAATCATTGTTTGTGATGGGTAATCGAAGAAGATGATGAATTATAAACTCTAACTTTACGCAATATGAAAAAAATACTGGGTGATGATATTGTTAATTAATCAAAATTAAAGGTTTTAATAGCATAAAATTGGGAGGGCAAATCAAAAATCACTATGTGACGTTTGTATCGGGTGCATGTTTCCATCAGAGTGTTACCATTAATTAAATAGTTTCTAAAATTCTTGATAGAGAATGCCTTTATTTAAAATGCTACCAATTTAAAATTTTAATTAATTCTATTTTATAATTTTAAGAGGATCTGCTATATGTTAAGTTTTCTTAAGAGTTAAGAAAATTAAAAGTGTAAATTGAGTGTAAATTAACCATAAATAAAAATGGTATATTATTATGGCGGACTCTGCCGTGCAAATTTGTACCGCATACAAATGCCACACGGCTGACTCTCATTTGGCGTTGTTTTTTTAATTAAAAACATGTTGGGTTAACACTCAAGTTTCTCGAAGAATGCAATTAGGTCATTGGAAAATGAAATAATTCTACATCCAATTCCATACACGATGACCCAACGATCCGATCCAAACAACCGAATCGGAGAGAACTGTCGTCTGATCCAGATCCAAACCCGATCCCTTAACCTCCACGGTAAATGTCTTCTTCTCCCTCACTCACTTTAGGTGGAATTCGAAAGGATCAAGTTCTCAAACCCAAATTTGAAAATTTCAAATTTTCCAAGTTTCAAAATTTGGATTTCGAATACCGAATTCTTAATTCTGAAATTCCCAAATGATTTAAAAATTAAACCTAGTTTGGAAATTCAAAAATAAGAATTCGATATCAGGGATAATTGGATTTATAATTTTTTTTTTACAATGGCACAACTTCGTATTAAGCATATAGAAAGAATCATACAAATTTAGTGTTGGAGAGTCAAATAATCGGGTAGTAAGGGAGAAGAAGAAACCTACAAAGCTTCCTACATCGCAGCCGTATACTCCTAACATCCATATTAAAGTTACGACCGTATCAGTCAAATCAGACTCAGACATCTACTTTAGTCTACCCCGACCAATGTAACAAAAATAAAAACACTAAAATTCAAAAGCAAAAATTGAACACAGAAAGAAAACATACGAAAACAAAAAAAGATAGCCGATCTTGCGGACACCAGCTGAGGAAACAACCGAAACTCTATCAAAAAAACTTTACTTTTGGATATAAATTGTATTGATGTCCAGAGGTACATTATATACCACATTAGAGTGTTCAATGGCTTTTTGCTCAATTAAATTGATACTACCAATAAGAGACCATCACGTGACGTTGTACGCCAAATATTCACCGGAGTCTTTCCTATTATAACCATTTAAAATATCGAAGAACATAAAACTGGACCGTGAATCAATAAAACCCATTTGGTTGAACCGGTTCAATGAGTTCATTCTGCCTCCCTGCAATGGCCTACCGGGAACTCAATAATGTTTACAGTACAACAGGCAATTTGCAGGAGCCATTGTAGGCCTTCTTTTGAAAACATATGATGGAACTTAATCCTGACAAATGGAATGGATGGATCCAGCTAACAATGATATTAAGACCTCTCTTTCCTTTTCCCCGTTATGGCTGCGGCGGTCTTATCGTCACCAACTTCACTGGTTCGGGCGCTTTCTGATCTCGAAACTCCCCCACTGCAGCACTTATCATGGCCATTTTCAGTAGCTTCCATGGTTACAGGTTCGTTGCAAGTTTTGTCTGCAGAACCCGTCCGTGTTATGCAGAGCCAACTTTGTGCAGACTCGCAACTCTCATTGCCTGCTATAGGTACATGCCATGATCCTTTCTCTGATTCCTGAAAATCAAGAGATTACCAATTATTTCCTTACGAGACAGCTAGATTGCGACAGTAGCAGGGTCTGTTCATAATCATCAACATGTTCTTCTCCAGCTTCATAAAATAAAAACAAACAAACCTTCTGGATTGTATAGCTAATATGATAAGACTTAAGACAGTATAGACATAAACCACGACATTACCTGGATGACCATAGAAAATGGGGCTGGCATTTGAAGAATCAATTTACCCTTTGCAAAAGTATACTTCGCCTGCATGAAAAAGCAACCACATCAAATGCTGACCGTCTCTGGTAAGTAGTTGATGAGAGAATTACGAATGCCTCAAATCCTTAACGAATGAGCTTGGAAAATGCAAAATTATACGGTTACTGTGTGTTAGTCGAATGCCAAGGATGTTCACTAGGCACTATCAAGTTGAAAAGTAAAGCATTGCAGTTATTACGTACTTGATGCCTTTCTTTCCATTTGAGGAAGAAGCTGGTTCCTAGGAGTTCAAAAATGTGATCTCGCATTTCATCATTCGTAACTAGCAAGCACCTGAGTTTGACAGCAGCGTATAGCCAATACCTGAAATTCCAGAGGGGAGAAATCGTTCGAACATCTGAATGTCAGCCAAGTGAAAATCATTAACGAAATCCATAAACTATCGAACAATATACAGACTCCTCCAGTGCAATAAACATAACAGAGACGACTAGGCAACCTAGGCAACTCTATGTATAACTATGAAAAGCTGGAAAAAATCAAAACAACTTCATCAGACAATTGCAATATGAAAAGTAAGCGGCATATTACCAATCATCATTAGAACCATGTGGGGTGGTATATAGAGCACCGTTCTCTTTCCACTCTTCAACGAACTTTCTGTGGGAAGCATTTTCAAGGAGAGCTCGAACACGCTTGCTATGCAATACTATAAGGGGCCATTTCTTCCCACTTCTATTATATAATTCTGTCACTACAGCATGAAGCTGCTCTATATCCAATACAAACAACAAGCACAACCACAGAACAACAATTAGTAGTCATCCACAGCAAAAAAAGAATGGTAAAAGAACAAACTTCCTTGGCTAAAATTCACAACCTGCGAGACACTGAATCCCCCTTCCACAAAATTCTGCTGGTAGAGACCAACATTCGCTGCATCTACTATAGCATCGTAATTAGCTTGATGCTTCTCCAGCCAATCCTGTTTGCATTACGTTAGAAAAAAGGAATACTCAAGATTCCGATCTTAATTTGACAGTAGCACAGCATCTACTACGCTGGAAACTAACCTGAAATTCACTGAAATTAGCCTTGACCTCTCTATCCATAGCCAAACCAGCCACCGATTCAGCAAACCTCTCAGTGTCTTCATCAGCAATATCAACACAAGCTAACTGCTCACCACAACAGAAACACTTCCCATCATCACTAACTTTCCCTTTATTGACAATCCATCCACCTTTCCCAATCCATCCCAACCCATGCCACCCTCCTCCGTTCCTAGCCATGGCTTCTCTGGTCAAACCCAAATCCATTTCGCTGCCATTACCGTCGAACCGCTCAAACCAATTCCGTATGACATCAGCTGTCTCGTCCCTCACACATCCAACAGTGTTCCTCAATTTCTGCAGATACTCATAAACTTTACCCTCTTTCCCAGTCTCCGAACTGACCTTCAGCAACGCAGCGAGCTCAGCTTCCTCCAACGCAATTCCGTTTCTTCCCATGTGTTCCTCAACCTCAAATGCCTTTTCCGCCTCCATTTTATCGCAGAAACAGAACAAAGCAGGATCATAAGTCCGCAGCTTCGGCAGTGAATTTTGCTCGGAGATCATATTCTTGACCAATTCGAAAGCGTAGTCGCCATCCTTTCTCGCGGCGGCCAGGCGAGCGACGGCGGTAATGGATGCCTCATTGGGTTTAATACCGGCGGAGATCATGCAATCATATATCCGGAAGCCATGTTCCAAGGCGAGTTCTTTGGTGGATGGGTCGTCGTCGGTGGCGAGGGAGACGGAGCAGAGGTATAGAAGGGTGTTGAAATGGTGCTGGCTGAGGCGGAAGGAGCTGTCTCCGGAGGCTGAGTCGTAGAGGGAGAGGGCGGAGCGGAGGTCTTTGGATTTGGAGTGGGAGTTGAGGTTGTAGTTGAATTGAGCTTCTAGGGATTGGTTCTTCGGCTTCTTCCTACGCTGGGTAGCCGCCATGATCGGACAGGGGAAGATGGAAGAGGAGAAGGAAACGAGCGTCTGGGGGCAATTGGGAGGCAAAGTTTAACAGTTATGGGGAATTCAAACAAAACCCTAGAGGCATTAGTCCAGTAACGATGAGTAACTGAGTAAGTAGTTCCGCGCCTCAACTGGGATAACGGCGGCAGGGGCGCCAACGTTTCCGGCGCAATCTACGCTCTCCGTCGCTTGGTGAACAGATAAGCAGGCTTTCTTGTTTCTAGTTCATTCGCAGTCATAGTTGGGCTCGTCGATGTGGGCTTTCCCAGCCAGGGCCGGAAATTTGGGTTTCGGGTATTGTATATTCTCGATCTCGTCCCGAACCTAAGTGGAGTTTGCCTTGAGAATTATTAAATTATTCGTTCGGATATACTCAAAATTTACAAACCTATTCAGCTAAATATAGTGCAAGTAAGTAGTTTACTAGTTTCACTAGTTTAATTGATTGCGATTGAAAATGTGACTGAAATTTGTAAGTTAGTAATCTTATATATGAGTGGAACTTCTAATTCGTATTTGTTGTTAATTTATTTGTTTGAGTATTGACGTGTTCCCGAACTTGTGATACCGTACGGGTGTATGGGTACCAGAATTTCAAACGAGTTCGGGATTTGGCTTGAATTTCACTGCATTTTTTGGTACGGGTACCTGCTCAATATGAATATATAAGTACCTAAAGTCCCAAACTCATCCCAATTTCCAGCCATGATCATAGTAGTGACTCATACCGATATCTCACGAATTACTTTTGCATACTTCACTCACTGAGCTTCTAGCAAACTGTTTGTAACCCCTCGTCGTAAACTATTTCAATTGAACCACCACTTTAACCTATACGGTATCATATATTGCCTTAAAGGTACATTTTTTGAAATTTAAACGCAATAGTTATCTTCATAGCCTTTAAAAAGGTTTTCATTAGACGATTGTATGATCAGCTTAGATGTGAGAGTTGGTATCATGCCGTCCACATAAATTTTGATCTCTTTATCTCTTTATGTTTCATATCATCGTGGAATAAGCACATTATAAGATTGGATTGACTCGAGAATGTACAACATATATAAGATATGTCAGGGGCGGAGCTAAATGGATGTCGGGAGGGGTCATGGCCCTCCCAATTTTTAACGACGATATAATTTTCTAATTTCTATATCTCCGAAATCTGAAAATTGTAGAAGTATAATAAAATAACAACATGAAACAATATTGTGGTATGTGTCCCGGTAGTTAGAGGCTTCATATCAAATTGGGGCATTTAACAAAAGGTAGATTTAGTTTCGTGTCTTGATTTCTTGGTTTGTCCTCTCTCTTTTACGTTAAATTTGTTTATATTGTTTTCAATTTCTTTTCTCTATTTTATTTTACTTTCGTAAGAACTCATCTTAATTTATTTAATGGTCAAGCATATTGAGTATTGTTTAAATTTAAAAATGTTTAATTGTTATTTTATGATCCTTTATGAAAAAAATCCTGACTTCGTCACTGATGTATATATAATAGATGCATTATGCATTCATGGTATGGCAACCGAGACGACAATCGGCGAGGAAAATTTGTTGGTATTTGCTTTTTGTTTTAACTAATAGAAAACGGATTATAATTATATCAAGACTCAAGTCCACAATAGTCGAAACTTGGAAACTAAGACATCCTAGCTCTCTGTTGTAGAAAGGCCTCTAAGTATACCAACTTTGGTCTTAAAAGGTGTATGTGTATCGGATTCAAGGTAATTTCATATGTTTTGTATACAATATTCTGTACACGTCGTATCACTTATAAAAAGTTGGCCTTCAAATTTGGTATGACAGCTTCGAATATTTGAAAGAATAGGAATGTACAAGATTGTTTTCATACAAATCTCCACTTTACTCGATCAGCCCCGCTTACAAATTTTGGATTAAATCGCTAAGGTTCAAGAGAATATAAAATTGTGAGAGTTCGTGCCGAAATAATGACACCCTTTTTAATTTAGTCTGAAACTGTGTTATTTCTGATACGATCTTATAGAATAGATCCTGTTCAAGTATGGTTGTGTGAAACTGTTTCATTTAATTTAGTGTTGAGCGAAAGAAGCACACAAATATACTACGATTAAACCCTAATATACAATTGTTCCCTAATTACCCTTTATATATCCCCCTAAATTACAGTTGTGAGTGATCATTCTCTCCTCTCAACGACAACATGCAGGCCTCCCCTGACAGTAGCAGTCAAACCGGGAGAAAACATCTGTTCCTGACCCGGATCCACCACCCGGACATTGAACCGAGTAACCACCGCCAGAATAACGCTCTTCATCTCCACAATCGCCATCTCTTTCCCCAAACAAACCCTGTGACCACCCTGGAAAACTGGGTACTCGAACTGGCTCCTCCCGACAAACTTGCCTTCCTCGTTCAGCCACCTCTCCGGTCTGAACTCCATGCAGTCCGCTCCCCATATCGACTCCATCCTCCCCATCGCGTATGGGTGGTACGTCACCCTGTCCCCCTTTCTCACCACCGTCCCGTCCGGCAATACGTCGTCGTTTAACGCGAACTTGGAATCGAACTGTACCGGTGGAAACAGCCGCAGACTCTCATACATGGCGGCTGTCAGGTAATGCATTTCCCTCATTTTATCAAACGGCGAGGCCTTGCTGTCGTTTTTTCCTGCCGCCGACGACAAATTTTCTGCCTCCGACCGTATCGCCGCCTCCACCTCCGGGTGGCGTGACATCAGCCAGAAGAAGCTGGTGAGTCCGGACGCCACGGTGTCCCTTCCTGCTAACATAAAGCTCTTCACTATGTCCCGGAGGTAGTCGTCGCTGTTGTTTTTTCCTTCTTCTCCGACAACTCCGGCGGCCATGAATCGAGAGAGAAGGTCGCTCTTCCCGGAGACCCCTATCTTCCGACGCTGGTTTATAACTTCCTGCGCCACACGGTTCACCATCTGAACCGCCTTCTTAAGCCGCCTCTCCGATCCCAGCCGGAGAAACCGTTTCGTTTTCCACACAGCCGGTGACGCCGCAATCGCCCTCTCCGCCGACAGCTTCGACGCCTCGTCGAAAGCTGCGGCGAACTCCGCCACCGGAATGAAAAGCTCTTTTTCCAGGCAATCTGGATCCAATCCGAAGGAGAATTTAAAGATGGTGTCAAACGAAAACCGCCTCAGAACGTCCTGCATGTCGAGATGGGCGCCGCCGCCGGCGGCGGCGGAGAGGAGGGGGAGCAGGTAGGAATTGATTTGTGAGGAAATGACTTCAGAGGCGAAGGAACGGACGGAGAGGCTTCCGAGCTCGAGGATGGCGATCTTGCGCTGGAAGAGCCAGCGGTGGCCGTCGACGTTGAAGATGCCGTCGCCGAGGAGGTCGCCGAGGATGGAGGAGAAGGGTTTTCCTTTGGGGTAGTTGGGGAAGTTAGATTTGAGGATGTGGTGGACGTTGGAAGGGTTGGCGGTGATGACGTTGCGGAGGACGTGGATGCGGATGGTGGCTGAAGGGGCGGCGGCGGAGAGGAGGTGGGAGTACCAGTCGGAGAGGTTGTGGAATCGGGAGCGCCACGTGGCGGTAAGGTAGGAGGAGCAGAGGTGACAGCTGCAGCACCAGCGAGTGGGGCGGAGGAGTGCGAGGATGATGGAGAAGACGGTGAAGGCGGCGGTGAAGCTGAAGAAGAGGAAGGTGAAGGCGGCGGTTGTGAAGGAGTAGATGTCGTCCATGATGGTGGCGGGCGGAGATAACTATGAGATAAAAATAATTGATTTGATGTTGTGGGATATGGAGACAATGGACTGCATTTTCTAGGGTCGTCTTTCCATTTATTTATATTCATGTCTTTCGCCTTGTGCTATTATCTTTTCATTATAATAATATGTTGTAAAACGTTTTTATATGTGTGGTGGGGGCGATTTAGGAACACTGATTTCATCAAATATCAATTAATTAATTGTTTTCTTCATCAAATTACGATCAAGATTTATGATTACTTCATCTTAGTGTTATTTATTTATTTAATATCTAGTTCTTTAATATATATGAAATTCTCGAAATCCGAGAATCGCCATAGCTCCCCTCGATTATAGGTCAGTTCCGCCTCTGTCAGCCTGTTGGACGTCATTGTGAAATGAACAGCTCCTCGGCGGTTGTCGAATAATAAGTTTTAATTGCATCACAACGGATTAAACTTAGGAGGCTATCTATAACACTAATGCGATATCGTAAGTAGATATAATTGAAATAATAATAGTATAGTATAAATGTCCTAATTAATTAAGTATAAATGTTGGCTATCTCTAACGATAATAATATCATAATATATAAGGGCAGGGTACATGGTCACAACTCGAAATTAGCTGGTAACGCGAGGCAAGGAAGAATTAATTAGGACACGAGCAACACGTGGAGACCATGTTGAATATAAAAAACAGCGGCGCCATGTATTAAGCTTTAGCGGCAGTGAAGGCAGGACAAATTAGAAACCCACTGGACCGAATTAGTCACGTGCAGTTTGGCATTTCGGCGGCGAGAAAACCCAAAAGAGAGCATGGCGAATGTGTAGCCTAGCTAGCTGTAAGCTTGTATGAAACCAAACTAGGACGGAAAGTAGATAATGGCGCCAAATGTATTGGTTGGTTGGTTGGGCAGGGTTGGGAAACGTAAGGATGGACATCATATGCCAACCGGTTTGGCTTCTCGTCTGCTCATTCCATCACAATTCACAAGTCGGCCGGCCCACTTCGGTAACAGTGACGTATTACCACTCTTTGTTTTCTTACTAGATTAGAGGTTTCGATTTATATAAAATAAAATAAATGAAGTTATTATTTAAAAAGATGTCGAGCTGTTAAGTGGCTGGAGTATATCTTTAGGTTCCGAGCACAATGGTCGTCGACATGGTTAAAAAAATGATTATATTGTTGGAATGCGATCGACACAGCAGGTCGAATCATGTAATGCAACGGTGTGAGAGTTCCTGAATGCAAAACATACCATCGTCGAATTTCTCCCCATTTTGATCGGTATGATACTGTCCACAAGTTAGTCCGATGTCACTGTTATGTTCGCGTTCTGTCGTGTGAGTCATTTTAAATCAGTAAATCGCCTATCGGGTTTTAGATCTTTGTCGCAAAAGAGTGGACTAAAATACTATATATGTAGAAAATTAGTAGACCCGAGAGGGGCTTGATTTGATTAGAAAAGAATAGCGACTGTGTAATGCATCTATTCTGTTTCGTTTAAATCGTGGAATTTGTCTGTCATTTGTGAATTAGAATTGCCTATGGGGATTCGATATCTAAGCAATTTCATCTTTGATTGTCAACTTTATATCGTGCAGTCTTGCAGCCCGTTTACTTTAAAGCAATTTGCATACTTCGTTTTGACTATTTGATTGATCTTCGTGGCACCTAAACCACACTACTTGTCACTTCGATTGATATTAATTACAACTTTGAGTAGGATACTAAAAGAGACCCTAGGAAAATTTTACTCGGTTAATTCATTAACCATATTATTTTGATAACGAGTAAAATCCGTTCATCAAAAAATAAAACATTTCATAGTTAGAACACATGAATAACACTACCAAAACATATAGCACGTAGATAGAACACAAAAATAACAGTTAACACACATAACATACTAATACAAATAAGCAAATTTAACATAGGATGAAGCATAAGAGAAATAATGAAGAAACAGAACACAGAAGTAACTCAGGCCTAACAACATAGATTATATAGAACATAAGAATAACAGTGACAATAACAATGAAAACCCTAAAACACATGAAGAATAGTACCATTCAAAATCCATAAATACAACACAGGAATACACTCCTCATGCCTTTCATTTACATAGAACACCGACATATGAATACATGTCCTAATCATTACATGGAACACAGACATATCAATATAACCTTTTTAATACATTCCACATAAATAACAAATATTTGATTCGAATTCAACTAGAGAAAATATATATTTCCTCTTTTTAGGTTTTACTTTTTCAGATTTCGCTCTCTTTTTGTCTACCGCCTCTTTTATCAGTGTTGAAAATCTTGTTTGTGGGAGTGCTACAAAAGAATTGTGCTTGTTTTCTTTAGGCTTCCGGCCACATGAAGTCGACACAATTTTGTCTATTGGATTTTTAATTTTCGCCATTACAACCTGAAATACATGGTTAGTTTATATTAGATGAGGGGTTGAGGACGATGATATTTATAATAGAAAAACTGTACAGAAAAAAATCGTCTTCAGGTAATCGTCGAGAAGATGAGAATGACACAACCGTCGGCCAACCGTGGTCGCTAAGAAACCGTCGACTTGTTCTAGATAAGAAGAAAAGAGAGAGAAGGAGAGACGAGAGGGAACAAGAAAGAGAATGGTTGACGGGAAGGAAGAAGAGAGAGAACGAGTGGCGGGGGGAAGAAGAGAGGTAACAAAATAAACAAATGTGTGAGTCCCGTGCGATAGAGTGAATGAGAGGAAGTAAATGTTACATTTTGCCGTTCTGACTTGATTGAATAATTTAAATTTTTTGAAAATAGATTCAAATAATTAAACATTTCAATTTTAAAATTTATGTGAAAACACGAGCCCCACACTCATTTTTATCGCAAAAACATCCCTTAATTAACTGCAGCCGTTGATGAAAAATGATCAACGGTTTTGAAAAATAGACCAATGTTGGGCCGACGTGTCTATCCGCTAGGGCGGATAACACATCCCGCGGGGTAGACAAATTGCTTTTTGAAAAGCGCACGTTTTTTCTTCCAAAGAAAATCAATATCCGCAATGGAGCACGGGGATTTGTACACATGTCTGCTGCATTTATCATGTAAATGGGCTCCAGGACACGCAATTTTCAGCAGCCGCTGCGGCGTACGTATAAACCCGCCGTAACGTAAACAATATTACACCGTGTTTAGTGCTTTGTTTTTTTATACACAGTTTGGCTGTCAGCCGTATTTTCAGTATCGGCGCCGACTTGGTGTCCCAAGTAATCCCAACATGATTCCCTTGCTATGCCATGCCATGCCATGCATGATGAAAATAATTAAATGATGGAAGAATACGAATTGTTGTAGCAAAGGAACTGATGATAGACAGAAAGTAAACTAACGACAGCAAGAAAGTAAGAAATGTAAAGGCAATGCAAATATGAAAAGGTCTTTGTTATTCTTCTTCTTAACCTAATTTAGTATATAGCTAAACAAACAAGTTAATTGTAATCCGAAACTAGTTACCCATTAAAAACTCGTCTAATTTAGGTGGTAAAATTTGATCAACATGGATAATTGACGGGCACTGACAAATTCGGTACCCGTTTAAAGCGGATAATGGGCCGGAACGGGTTTGATAGTATCCGACCGATGGGTACCCGCTATAAATATTGTGTAGTTTAATTACAAATATATAAATCATAGCCTACTAAGAGTTCACTAAACCCTACCCTCTTCTCTTTCTATTTTCACGGAAGCCCATTCAAACTATTTTGATTATATGATTCAGTGTTTATGTTGGATTTGTTTCACTGTTATTGAATACAACCTTTTTTTGCTAATTTTTCTATTAAATTTCGACCATTCTACAATCTAAAAACTAAAAAATATTATACTGTGTTTATTGAATGAGTAATGTATTTTAGTAGTCGGGGAATGCTCGACTAAACGGGTAAACCCGAAACCCACCAACTAATGCCCGTTACAGGTAAAATCCGACAACTAAACAAGCGAATAATGAATATACTAAACCCATCCCATACCCACTGATTACCGTCTTTAATTATTAGTCCCTATTTGTTGTCGTCACCTTCTGTCTACATCACTCACCTTTGCTGTCAAGATAATAGCGTCATTTATTTAGTAGCACAAAAAACTCTTCGTTGTTTTGAGACTTTTTTTTAGTTTAAATGTCCAATTAAATATTTTTTATATTCAATATATTCAATATCACATTTTAATATGTAAAATTAGAAGAAAAAAATTATGAGGGAATCTCAAAGCCCAGAACCCCACAGAACAGTTTATAGACAGCTCCAATGTATCACATCACACCACAAGATAAAAGCCCAAGAGTCCATTGGACATAGTTATAAATTAAGCCCAGATAAAAATGAACGGACAGGATGTGATCTACCCGTCCGAGAACAAAATCATAACATAAAAACCCTTCCCTTGATCGTAGAAAACCCTAGATACCAGTTCATTTCTGCGCTAAAGACAGCAGCAGCCGCACTTCTTTTGGCCTCTAATCTGGTGCGAATCCGTTCGCCATCTCTTTCTCTTCCAATTTGGCTATGTGTATTTACTTTTCGGCTGCTGGATTTACTTGTTGTTGGTCCAATGTTGTTTCAGAGGGGTAAACAATGAAGGTTGTCGCAGCTTACTTGCTCGCCGTTCTGGGAGGCAACACCACCCCCACCGCCGATGACTTGAAGAGTATCCTCGGATGCGGTAATATTTCATTTCCATCCCTAGAGATTGTTTATTGGAATAGTTGTGCCAGATCCCGTTTTGTTTATTATCGTGTATGTTCTAGGATGTTGTTCTCAGCGGTTGAATGGTTGTATTTTGTCTGCACTGTGACCTGTAGGATTAATTAGTTACTGGAGTAATGGATGATTTATATTGAGCCTGAGAGCTACTGAGCTTCAGACTTGGTTCTATGCTATGCGTTTGGATTGTGCTGTATAGAATGTATGATTAGGATTGCTGTTTGCCAGTCTTATGATGGTTAATAGGTATCAGCAGAATTTTGGAGTGCCGTCTTCTGTACACTAAGTGATAATGTATTGGGATTGGTATTGTGTTAAATGTAGTTGGTGCCGAGGCTGATGACGATAGGATTGAGTTGCTATTGTCTCAAGTGAAAGGAAGAGACACCACCGAGCTGATAGCAGCCGGTATGGAGAAGTTGGCCTCTGTGCCTTCAGGAGGTGGTGGTGTTGCAGTTGCTGCATCAGCCGCCCCTGCTGCCGGTGGTGCTGCTGCACCAGCTGCCGAGGCAAAGAAGGAAGAGAAAGTGGAGGAGAAGGAGGAGTCTGATGATGTAAAGTTCTATCCACATTGTTGTTGTTTATGCTTAAGTCGTTTATTAAGTTGTAGTTGTTTAGTTCCTTCAAATCTTCTGATCTGTGTTGGTTTTGCTTCTTCCTGCAGGATATGGGTTTCAGCCTTTTCGATTAAACCGCCTCAGTCTAGCTCTTTGTTATTCTACCTTGAAGACGTCTGTTCGTTTCATCGTTTGCTTAGTTTTTTTTAGTTTGAACTCTCAAGTTTTTGCCATGTAGTATGATATGAATCATTGCACTTTGTTTGAGTACCCCTACCCTGAATGTTGGATCAATTAATGGAGGTTAGACATTGTTTTGATATAACTTATACGTTACATTTACAGTACACCAGTCGTTTGAGGTTTTTACTCTGTTCCAAGGATGCTATTTTGGCCGAAGTGTCCGTAGTCTGCTATTTTGCTTGAAGGTTCATTGCTACTATTTTCGCCGATTACTAACCCAATCCGTCATAGGATTCAGTTCAACCTTCTAAAATCACTCTGTAAACTATTTTATCTCATGTGTACTATTTAAGCATGACATTGTAAAATCAATCCAATTGAATGACTGTTCAAATGCCAGATTTTCTTGCAACTTCCACTGCTTCGAGTTGCGCCATAGCTTTTTTGTTCCATTTTCGGCAATGAACACTGAAAATGGCCTGTAAATACTGCCGCAGTCTCATCGAGGCGGATAGCTCGCGGATAGCTGTGACATCTGATGCATGCTTGAACCGCAATGTATGCCAAGTTAACCTGTTGTCGGCTCTTTCAACATGCCACCATATCCGTAGCCAAATCACTGGTCCAGAAACTATCATTGCCTGAACTCTGCACATAGAAGAGAAGAGATGATGACGTCAGTTGTGTCCTCCGCCTCCTCCTCTTCATCCTGGTCACCCAGGTGGCCATGGATTTCTCCAAATTCACAATTCTGCCACTCGGCTGCTCCTACTACTCTGAATTCTCCTCTGATCAAACCCCCACTCCTATTACTTCCTCGTTTTCGCCTCTCTCTCATCAGTCTTCCTCCCCATCGCGCTTCCCGCTTCACCATTTCTTCTTCAATGGCGGACGCCAATACCAGCGCCAAACCCTTCTCCGTTCTCTTCGTCTGCCTCGGCAACATCTGCAGGAGCCCAGCTGCGGAAGCCGTGTTCAGGGATATTGTTCAGGACAAGGGATATGGTTCCAAGTTCAACATCGACTCTGCCGGCACCATCAATTACCATGAGGTATTTATTGGATTGGTTTCGATTGAATGTTTTTCTCTGATTGGTTCTCATCTTTCTACTAATTGACGAAAAGGGCAATCCGGCTGATGGAAGAATGAGAGGTGCTGCTAAGAAGCGAGGGATCCTGATAACATCCATTTCCAGGCCAATTCGACCTTCTGACTTCATCGACTTCGATATCATCCTTGCTATGGACAGGCAGAATAGAGGTAACTAATCAGTAATCATCTCCATTTCCACCAATTTTGGTTAATTAAAACCATTTAATCGGAGTTGCTGACAATTGGCTTCCATTAAAAGAGGATATATTGGGTGCTTTGGAGAGGTGGAAGTTCAAGGAAACGCTCCCTGAGGATGCACATAACAAGGTTAACAAATTGCAGCTTAGAGTCTTTTGTTAATGGTTTTGTTAGCGTTGTAATGACTACTGAAAGGGATGCGTTGTAGCAGGTTAAGTTGATGTGTTCCTACTGTAAGAAGCATGAGGAGAGTGAAGTCCCCGATCCTTACTATGGTGGACACCAAGGTTTTGAAAAGGTAAACTATACCAGACAAACACAAACTCAGTTTGCTTTGTTTATTGACTAGACTGGTTTTCCAATACAACATGATGAAGTCTGAATTATGAAATGGATGATTTGCGGTTCGAATAGCTGTAGGAAGCTAGAGTTGGCACTTGATTAAAGTATGTCTAGTTCTTAGAACACTTCATACCTGCTGCTATGCTCTTGGAAGCTCTTCTATGCTACTGATAAGTAGTTTTGCATCATCTGGTGTGGTTACCTAGGTTTTGGTCCTTTTCATGCCTTTCTCTCGATCTTAGTTTCCTGTTTGCAATAATTCCTTTCGGGTTGTAACTTGTTACAGGTTCTGGATATTCTTGAAGATGCCTGTGAATCATTGCTGGACAGCATCTTGGCTGAGAACAGTCATATTTGCAGTTCGTGAACTCTCTATTATTATTTAGTCAGAAGATTGTAACTTCTTTCAAGTTATTTGGTCTGGGAAAATCGGCGATGGAGGCATTGCCGGTTAATACAAAGTAGCGACTTTCAGCAAGAAGAACATCAATCTGTCTATCTTCAGTATCAAAATAAACGAGTTCCCTCCCATAAGTATGTGTATATTTACAGTAGCTACACGGTGAATCAAGCACGACCTCATATAATCCTGTAATAATTGCAAACAGAACACCCCATCAAACCCAAGAAACAAGATTTCATACAATGAAGGGCTGTTTAACTGCTTTCTTTCCACGTTGTCTCCTCGGGTTGGCACCGATCATGCACGAGAATGCATTTACAAGCTCCGAATCCTCTTCATTAATCAGGATCTTTGCTTTATCTGGGTTGTCAAGCAGGAGCTTTGACACCAAATAGCCCGCAATTGTCCACGTTTGGAACAGCCTCGATTGCTTGCCAATGAATCTCCCTCTCTTGGTATCGTAATATTCCGGCCAGTTGTCTCTCGAAATCCTCTTCTCAACAAGCTCAACTGCTCTTTGTGCAATCTCTGGTCTGTTCATCTTGATGCATGCCACAGTCAGCTGCCAAAGCAAAGTTGGCCAAGAACCACCATTATGGTAAGACCACGGTCTGCAACCAATAAACATAAAACAACAGACAAAACACGGTTAGAAATGATTCCAGACAAAGGTTACAGATTGACGAATGTATTAAAAGGATCAAAGTAAAAGCAGATACGTGTTCTTTGGGTCGCTGCCTGTAATAATCCGCCATTCCTGTTCTTCGATAGCCGGGTAGCATATTTTGAATGGCATCTCCGCAACTAAATCGTTCCATTTTGCTTCATATAGATCCAATATGGCATGAGACTGGTCCATGGTCGCAAGACTACTTACTATGGACCACAAGTTCCCCAGTGAAAAGAAACGGAAGTCCATATGAGCGGGCTGCAGGTTTCCAATCAAATAGCCTCCTTTGTTGGGCATAAATTCCACCAACCAGGGAGGAATCTGATCAGGGTATATGTTAAACTTGTTGACGGCATCGTAAGAGTACTCCTCTGTCTTGTAACGGTATATCTCGTTCAGTTTTTTCATGTCGATCCAATAATATTCTCTGATGTGGAAAGACAACGCAACTAGACGGTTGTTGAGGACCCTGATCAGATCAGCTGTTCCATCCTCGGGAGCAAGCATCTCACGTGCGCTTAGTAGAGCTGAATAAAAGAGGGCCTACAAGAAAAACCTTATCATCAGCTCATGGATATCCAAGCTATTCCTAGTTTCCTACTCTTCCATCTGCCCTTTCAAGAAACCAGTTCCCTCTGTAGCCCACGCACACAAAAACAAACAAAAAGAACAAGCATGGATGCCATTAACTTACCGATTTTTGAAGTATATATCTAAATAAAACACTCTTGCAGATTTTGTTCGCAAAGAGCTTCTCTTTCAATTCACTGTTTCACCACAATATGATATACAGATCATGCTGAACCAGATAGCTGTTCCAATTCAAACACTATGTATGTTGCTTAATAACTGATGCAAGAGAATTATCCAGAAAGAGAAAGACACCTTCACTTGGGAATCAAATTTATGATTAAGTTAGCTGACAGTTACAAATACTAACCAATGAAAAACCCAACATAGAGCATTCATATAGATTCCGAATCCAAACTGAAGCATTTTCTTTTTAAGGAGTAGTTAGACCGTCCAGATCGATTTAGCTATGTAGTCATAAACTTGATATGTGAAATCTAAAGGACGAAAAGAGCGTCCTGGAGACCAGAACTCTCCAAGAAAGTGAACAAAGTCGGATAAAGATATTAACCTGAATCTCCAACGGATGCCCATGAATTCCCATGCGTCGATCAATCATACAAGAGCCATCAGTGACCAACAAAGTCGGAAACATATCAAAGCCGTCAGCAAGACACAGTTTTAAAATCATTTTGATTCCAGTTTGGACATCAACTCTCTCTTGCACTGAAAGATCCCCGGAGCATTTTCCATAAGCTCTCAAGAGGATAATCCACCACAGTCCTGAGAAGAATATATATACAAATAAGATATCCAACCTCGAAGCAAGCTACCAAATACAATGAAGAAAATGGACGGGCGGATAGTTTTTAGGTCATTCTTCCTTACCCGAGTCAACTGGTGCAACACGTCCAATTGCTGCTTCACCGAAATCTGGATCCAAGACTTCTTCACTGGCGTCCTCATCGCCTTCTAGAGGCACAGTTCGGACCTTGAAACTAGCAGGCATGAGGCCTTGACCAGGACTATAACAATCCATGGTCTTCTCCCAACTCTATCAGGAAAACACCAAGTAATCCAGCATAAGTAACTTGGAATCACATTGTACATAAACTACTCTCATATGGTTCCTTAGATAACCAATGCATTTGAATCCCATGACATGAACCAAATGAGATATCATGCTCTAGCATTTACGGAAAATTACAATTCACAAGCAAGATCGATTCTTTTTGCAGGTTGGAACATAGAAATCAATGCCACTGTGTCGATTTTCTGAACATCACAGTGGCACATCATAAGTAGGATGGTTTAACAACTCAGGCATCCAATGTTAATAAGTCCGTACATTACCTGCAATTGTAAAGTGTAGAGAATGAAGTTGCGGACGATATCATACTCTCCTTTCAAAAGGAACGCAATGCCAGAAGGAATGAAGTCACGAATAAAGACTTGATCATAATTGAGAACACTGCTGCTGTTTGGATCATTAGCAGCAATGGTTCCAATTGGGTTGCCACAATAGTACACAACAGAAGCACGCAGCAAGTCCCATGCTTCATCTTCAATGGGATTTGAAGAAACCTTCTTCGGTCTTCCATCTTTCGTTACTCCGTTTCCATCGACCGCAGCACCGTTTGCAGCGTCCCCATTTTCGGGTTTCAAATGATCAAGCAGCGGATAATCCTGAACATTCTGTACACCAAAAGCTTCTGCCTTTTGGCATCTGCATCGGGTCTTATTGACTCTTCCTGCGGATTCCATCCTCCCAAAAGAAAAAGGATCCATTCCACAGCGTGCATGGAGGTCAATGCGTTTCGCCAAGGTTTTGGAGTCATGATTTCTCCTACTTTTTCTGGAACAGCTAACACCAGACTTGAGAAAAAGGAACGAGCTTGAAAAATTACGCGAGGGGTCAAAAAGATGAGGCCGCAGCAGCAACCCAGTTCGGAAAATCGCTTCAGCACTAGCCATTTCTGGGGATTAAAAGGGAAAAAACTAATCTTCGACTTGTTGGGTTTCACGAAATCTACAAAGAGATCATACCAATCAATTCAACGAGAATCAATTGAAGAAGTATGCTTACAAATCGTAGATTTAACCACCACAACAAACAAATAGCTTCAAAGTGCCAATACAATACAAGCGATGGCTAAATCCGACGGAGGGAAAGGCGAAAAACCTATATTTTCATGGCAACGCAGGAAGAGAAATGGGAAATGAGTCGGGGAAGGCAATGCTCTGAGGAGGGGCGATAGGATATTAGGATTTAGGAGAAGAAAGGGGGGAAAAGGAAATTGCAATGCTTGATAATATTATCCACAAATAAATTCATTTATGTAATACATATAGATTGTAATATCGGCAACTAGAATGAGGAGGTTTGAGCAAACAAAGAGTTAGTCAATTCTAATTATATATTAGGTTTGATTGTTATAGTGTTAATTTAATTATTAGTATATGGTGGATAAATCATTTTAATATAATTAGTAAATTTTGGTGGAATTCAATTCGAAATATGTACCAAATTTTACGAAATTACTAACATTAGCCTCAATTTCGCAGAATTCAAAATTAAAAATTAAAAAAAAACTCTTTCACAAACCAAATACAAAAATATTAATTTTAAAATAAAATTTATAAATTATTAAAAAATTCATTTATACCAATTAAAATTACATGCATAAAATACTAGGACACGTTTGGTATAAGGGATTTGGGCTTGTGTTTTGTTAAAACGCTGAGTTTTGAATAATTCATTGTTTGTTTTGTAAAAATGGGGATGGTGGAATGAATTTCAAGATTCCCACTTGTATTTTCCTGGCCCACTCCAAGATACACACGTAACGCCGTTAGAGAGGATGTTAAATGCAAGCAAGCAAGCAATGGGGTCCCACCTTGCCACCTCACGGTGTAAACCTGGGCCAATTCCAGGTGACCAAACGGCCAGCCAGCACGGCTCTCACAGCAGTTGCGTGGGGAAGAATTTCCGGTCGATGTTTTCAGTTTTTAGAGAAAAAGGGAAGATATTTTTGCGGAGATTCAAAGTATGACAACCAAGGAATTTTGATTGTTTTTACGAGTTGTTGCGTTGTTTTTTTTCTTCTCGATGTTCCAAAATAAGTGGTCGTCGCATAGGTAGGTTTGAACATCAAGTCCTGTTCGAAGTAAAATTAAAATTATTGAAGGAGCAATCATACAATTTATAAATATTTTTAGATGATCTTAATTCGGAATCACCTATTAAATTTAGCTCATTAAAATACACTTTGAGAGTCTAATTTGAGTTTAACTGCAAGCCTGCACGTTAAAAAGACATCAACAAATCAAGCTAAAAAACATGCTACCCAAAACACACATGGTATTTGAGGCATAAAACACATGTTGCATTATTGAGTCTGTCATATTATTGAGTTAGAATTCGAGTTGACTCTCGAGCTCGAGCCAGCTAGCGTCAAACATACCCTAACTCAAGTTTGGCTCGTTTAAAATCAAGCCGAATAACGAACGAATTTTTTCCGAATCAAACACCAAACTACTCGCAAGCAATATGATTCGTCAACAACCCTAATTTCGCCCAAAAATAAATTCTAATTTTTTTTAAAATAAACTGTAAACATTAAAAAATGATAATTAATTCTTCAAACAACAAAATCCTAACTCTCAACTACAATAATATTAATTACCATTGTCAGTGATGTAGATTGGTGGGTTCTTGTACTATATATATATATTATTGTAAACCCAACAAAACTTGTAAATAAAAATAATAATATTTTGCAATTAGCTACAATATAAATATATAATTACTCAAGGAATAAATACATACCGGCGTACCGATTGGAACTCCAGCCTTGGAAGCTGTACGAAATTACACATAAATCTTAATTAGTTAATTACTAAAATGTTTGAAGTCATATTAATTAACCATTAACACATTAATTAGTAATGTAATTAAATAATCATCGTACGTACTTGTGAAAAGAGCTTGGGAGTCGATAGAGTAACTGGTGTTGGGACCGTGAAGAACAGGATTGTCGGCGGCGAAGTTTGTAGTGTAGTAGTTGACCCCGTGGAATCCAAAGACCCGGTCAACATCTTCGACTGTTTTGCACTGAAGTTGGGAGAGTCTATGGCCAAGAAAGCAAGAAGAAAGGAAGATAATCCGAGAAGAAGACATATTGCGTCGAGAAATCGTCGTCTAGTCGTTGATCTTCGATCCGTTTATAATCGTTGATGAAATCTTGCTTCAATCGCTCTTTGAAACTCGGTATCTCTCTAAAAGCTCGAAAATATGTCTGAAATAATATTTCTCTGTCAAAGGGGTTTATCGAGTATTTATAAACTTCTATACCAAATTGGAGAAGGAAAAGGCTCAAAATTCTCGCCTGGACAAAGAACAGGACGTGTCCTAAGAACATGACGTGTTCTTAAAGAAATTGGGCGTGTCCTTTCTTCTACTCTTCTTGATCGTGGGTATCAATAGAAAGAATACGATCGTGTTCTTTTAGAACACGTCATGTTCTTTAAATATACGAAATTTGATCACGGAGTCAAAATAAAAATTGTAGACAATCGAATTAGATTTCCAACTTCCCTGTCAATCGGATTTCCGAGTGACGCGTTATGCCCAAAATACTAAACTGTGACGTTTTGTTCCAAGTCAATCGTACTAAGTTGTTTCACCGTCCCCGTCATGTTTTGATTCATCCCAAGACGTCATATGACACCTGAAATATACAAAAACATACAAAACAACATAGCACGGCTCAAGTGGCCAATGAGAACCAAATCTGCACCAAACGTCATGAATTCGAACATGCTAAGACATCCAAATGTCCGTAAATGTCAATTAAAGAGGGAACAAATGTGCAAACAATCAAGCACATAACCTTCCAAGCAGCTCAAGGGGATATAGAGAAATCCAAAAAACCTGGCGAAAGCAGGCCTCTCGGGGTCCATCCGTGCAGAACTGATCATCGACAACACTCACTCGAGACCTCGGCCCTTTCGAGTGTTTGATGTTTTGGGTCCCCAGTTCGGGCTTCACCTTCTTGCTTTCTTAGTATCGACTTTGAATTCCAGTTTGAACATTTATTTCCTATTTTTGTTATCGGGTAGAGTTTAGCGCCTGAGTTGTTAGTCTCCGTTCAAGATTTTCTATTTTGGGGATGAGTGGAGGTACGCATGCGGTAGCTCCGGCCAGGCGTAACAAGGATTTAAATTCAAGGGTGTCGATCAATGTCATTGTTTAATGTGCCACCGACGATTTTTTTTAAAATTTGGATTATTCGAACTAAAGTTATGATTATTACTTACTAATAGAATGATTATCTATTTTATTTATATTTAATTGATCATAAGTAGGAGAACAAAACTTGAAATAACTAGTTAAATTACAAAACTATCAAAATTTTACATATAATTTAGTACTCGACGACAAGACTTTCTTTGAAACCCTCTAGTTACAAACATGACCAATCACTAATCCGAATTTAAAACCGCACAAAATCTGATTTAAAAAAAACACAAATAAAAACACAATTTAATCTGCGGTCTTAATTGTTTAGTTTATAAATACATCTCCTATAAAAATGGAAGAATGATGCATACAAATTTCTTTGAAATTCCTCGCCAATAACTTCAACTATTCCCACTTGTTTCTTCAACTTGGCGCTTGAACATATCTAACACCCCCTGAGTTTTGCCTTCTTTCCACCTCCAAGCAAACCTCCATTTCACCGCATTTCGATTCGACGGTATCAAATTGGAGGACAACAATAATAATCAAGCTAAAGGGGAGTGTGGACCCACTTCCGATGCAGAGTCGGCTCTGTTTCTGAAAGAGGAACAGCTCGTTGGCATTGAAGCATCTAAGAAAACAATCACCTGCTGGCTCACCGGCGACGATTCGCGGCTGACGACTGTTTCCGTCGTCGGAATGGGAGGCTCCGGTAAGACCACTCTGGTCGCTAAGGTGTTCAATTCTCCTGCTGTGAAACGTTGCTTTGATTGTTGTGCTTGGATTACTGCCCCCCGGTCGTTTGTTATTGAAGATTTGTTGAGAAGCTTGATTAGGGAGTTGAACGAATCAGCCCCAATGGCGGTAGGAGTTTTAGCTATGGACGAGTTGAACATGATGGGATATAGAGATCTTGTTGAGAATCTCATGAATTATTTGGAAGAGTAACAATGGTGGCACGCCTTTCTCTCTAGGCGCATTAAGTTTTAGCAGCTTACGATTCCTTAGGGTGTTGGATTTAGAAGAGGCTCCAGTTGAAGAATTACCTCACAGCATGGATAGCTTGTTCAACTTAAGGTTCTTGAACTTGTTTGGCACTCAAGTGAAAAGACTACCAAACTCTATAGGTAAGTTACAAAACCTTCAGACTCTAGATATCATAAGTACCAAAGTAGCAACTCTTCCCAAGGAAATCATGAAGCTGCAGAAGCTACGTCACCTAGTTACAGGCTATGTGAAACGTACGACGACATCGAAGGAGTACAATGTAATGTATGGTATCTGTGTTTTGTCCGGATCGGATATCAGTTGTTTAAAGAACTTACAATCTCTACGTTTAGTGGAAGCAAGTAGGGACTTGATAAAGCAACTGGGACAGATGACACAGCTAGTAGTACTGGGAATCACAAACGTTAAAGGGAAAAGTCAAATGGACGACTTGTGCTGCTCAATAAAGAACATGCCTTTCCTGCAGCAGTTAAGCATGGCAGCTGGGAACGAGGATGAGATCCTTCAGTTCGACGAACTCGGTCAATCTCCTCCGTTGTCACGTCTTCAATATCTCAGCTTGTATGGGAAGTTAGACAAGTTCCCTAATTGGGTTTCCTCCCTGCCACGTCTCAGTGATTTGCAGATGCACTGGAGCAGACTGCCAAAGGAAGAGGACCCACTGCAGCATTTGCATAGTTTGCGGAACTTGGGCAATATTGTTCTTAACAATGCCTATCAAGGGGACAGAGTTAAATTGTCCAAGAGGCTTTGAAAATTTGAGGACGATGGCATTGAAAGATTTTCCGAGATTAGAAAGCATATCGATGACGGAAGGGGCCATGCCGGGCATCAATATGCTACAGATCAATAGTTGTATGATTCTTAAAACTGCAGCACAAGGTATCCAGCATCTGTCTCAACTTGAGGAGTAGAGATTGGAATACATTTCGGCTGAACTTGTGGAGCGAATTCGTGGACCGGATCGCCTCTCGTTTCGGCACATCCCTCTCGTTCGATGTCACTACTACTCATCAACTCGACAGCAGTACATTCGCGAAAACTTGTTTTAGAGTTCGATGATAGCAAAGTGGTGGAAAATCCTGAATCAACAGATGCCAATCAAGTTAATTGGTCTCTTAACATTTTGCTCCCTATGTCATGAAATATGTGCATACGTACAACAAATAAGGGTTATACTGTTATCTTGAGTAATGAGTACCATTCCGAGTACAAGCAGCCTATAATAACTATCTTTTGTCTGAGTTCATGATGTTTCTAGTTCTTTACTGGGTTGAATGTAACGGAAAAATTCGCTCTCCAAAATCACTTTGTTGGGATCTAACTATTCTTTCGGATTGGGAAAATACTTCAAATTTCATCCCACTTTTCGCCGGCCAAACCAAATCGAAGTGTCAGGTACATGACTACTAAAACAATCAAAACTTGGTGAAGTTGAATGATGATATGTAGTGTAATCAACATACTGTACTGACACATCTCTCCTACTCTGTCTTGCTCTCTAAGGGTCTCCAAGAAAAGCAAAAGGTTAGCATTACGACAAGAAAGGGAACATAAAAGAAAAAAAAAGAAACTATTGTGTGTGTAGTTGAGCTCTTACTGTCAAAGATTCCAGAGCAGAAGACACAACAAAACTTGCAAACCAAGCACCCTTCTTCTCCTTCATTCATGGTGAAAAGTAAGGTTTGGTCTCTTTATTATTTTCTTATACCTACATAATAATACCTAATGTATTGCGTACAAGGGTTGGAAATTATGGAACTTGATTCCTTAAAATATCTCATCGTTTCTTCAAGCTTACTACACCAGGTAAGCAAGCCCACCTTGGAACAGAACCACCATCTCTTTTTTTACAGAGTATTTACTTTTTTTTTACAGAGTACTTACTTTTTCTACAGAGTATTACACTTTAAGACATGGTAATGGATTATCTCTTTTTGAGGGAAATCACCATGCAAAATTTACATCACGTGTCTACTCAAATTTAATCAATCAAACCCTTTAAATTTTGACGATTTTAATAAACAGACCCTTTAGTTAGTTTTTCTTTCCAAATTCTGTTTAGAATTTTGACGGTTTTAACAAACACATCCTTCAGTTAGTTTTTCTTTCCAAATTCTATTTCGTATATGTTGAATGTACATGCCACATAAGCTTATCTTCATACGTGCAAAAATTATTTGCTAACCGTAATTCCACTGAACACAAATTATTATTCTAGGTTCAAACTCAAAATAGTTCAAGTTTGTTATTTTTAAAAACTTTTGAGTTTAGTGGAATTTCTAGTTAGCAAATAATTCAGACACATTAAATTGATGTGACGTGTATAATCAACATACTAAATAGAGTTGGATGAAAAAACTAGGAAAGGGTGTGTTTTAACGTTTGTTAAAACCTTACAACCGTCAAAGTTCAAAGGGTTCGATCGGTTAAAATTTAGTAAAAAGGTGCCGATGTAAACTGTACATTGTACAGAGGTGCAGATGTGTATTTAACTGTAGACCAGCTGATGTTGTTGGATGGAATTTTTCACTAAGAAAACAGCCATCTAACCAATATGAGTCTCCATCTGGATTCCTTCACCAATTTACCAACATTAATCTAATAAAAAAAACCCAGCAAGTTGGCCTCATAAGGTTTAAAAGAAAAAGGTGACTTCTTACTTTGATGATGAGAGGTGATCATAATTCATAATGAGTGTTAAACTGGGGCTAATTAGGCATTTGTAATTTGAAGTTGTAAAGTAACAAGGAAGGCTCTACCTTTAAGGATCCAACCAACTACTACAACAGGATAAAGAGGATCATCATACACAAAGGAAAAGGAAACTTGAGACCAAATTCTGGTATCAAGCAAAAAGGGAAATGACTACACAAAAACAGATGCTGGATCAGCAGCAATTGCAGATGCAGATGCAGAGGATGGTGCTGAAGAACTCTGGCCTCATATCCTCGAATGATCAGAGTTTCCTTCTGGACGACAAGGAAGAGGAAATGTCCAAGTCCGCGTTGGCAATGTTCCGCGCCAAGGAGGAAGAGATTGAGAGGAAGAAGATGGAGGTCAGAGGCAAAGTCGAGGCTCAGATCGGACGCGCTGAAGAGGCCACCAAGCGCTTAGCTGAGATTCGACAAGTAATTTAGTTTGTTGGTTCTCTCTTATTCCTACAAGTACCCTCTTTATGCAATAGTAACTCACATTCTTACGTACTATTATCGATCCTGTCTATCTTGAACGGAACAACTTTCGTTAATTGTAGGAGCTTGAAGCATTGACAGATCCGTTGAGGAAGGAAGTATCAATGGTTCGTAAGCGGATTGATATTGTCAACCGTGAACTGAAGCCATTAGGCCTTAATTTCCAAAAGAAGGTACCTTTTTGTCTAACTTGTCTTGGAAAAACATGAGCTCGTCAAAAGAAGATTGTTGGAAATGACTGTATATGTATAGGAAAGGGAATACAGAGAAGCACTTGAAGCCTTCAACGAGAAGAACAAGGAGAAAACTCAACTGGTTTCCAAGTTGATGGAGGTGAGATACTCTTCTTCTTCTTCTTCTTCTTCATCTTGATATTGAGTTAATGGGCGAGGTGGTGAAATGCAGATGGTGGGTGAGAGTGAGAGACTGAGGATGAAGAAGCTGGAGGAGTTGAGCAAACACATTGGAAATCTTCGCTGAATAAACAACAATGCTGACAGATAAATGACTCCATTTTTATGTCTTGTTTTACATTTTTGTCGGTTTGTATCTTCTTCATCAACTTCTGGATTTTCTACAATTTTCCATGAACCTGTTTTTTCTTGGGATGCAAAGAGCCAGCCAGGTCTGCTCACAAACATGTTGTGTCAATGCCAGATTTGGAGTCTGTATCATTTCTTGTCTTTAACTGTAAGGTATCTTCACTTGTTTATCTGAAACATTTGTGTCTAAGGATGACAATGCTTAACTATGGCTAATTTTATGTCTAAGAATGCCATAACCAAATGGTTTCTGGGTTATTTATTGGATCACCTCATTCATAACATCTCAACAATTGGGCTAAGAACCATTAATCCTTATAACCGGTACGCAATTCAACCTAACTGGTTATACGATTAGATGCCTTGAAATGCGAATTCTTAACTTTGCGAACTAAATTGAAATAACTCAAGGTAGGTTTGTTTAGACCGAATTTTAAAAGTTATTGGAAAAAATAGAATAGATAAATAAAGGTCAATATCCAAACACCAAAATAATCCCTTTAGGTTGAGATTCTGGAAATGGAAATGTTTGAATGGAAGTCTGTAAGTAAAGAACAATCCAACGGGTGGTATAAGACCGATCAAAAGTCAAAACATCTCATAAGAGAGCAGCCAGACGGTGAGACCATTAACCAAGCTTACTGATTTCTGCAACTCTATCTAAATTAAGGGTGCAGCTTGCAGAAAAGAGTTCATGCAGAAACATGGTGTTCATGAAGTATGCAACTGAACTTGTTGTTCCTCTGTTCAGCAGGCTCATCCCCAAGATGTTACAGATTACGTACCAAGACAGTGTATCTGAAGCAGTGATGAGATTTGTCAGTAAATTAGGATGCAGAGGTTGAATCTTTCCCGAGTAACTAGTCTGATGTACTTACAACAAATGATCTCATTTCGTAGCCAAAACTAAACTTGTACAGTCTATTGATGAGGAATATTAAACTGTTGATGTTCATCTCCAAGGCTACGTTTCTGTATAGAGAAACCAAGTCTGAATCTTTCATCAACTTCAAAATTAGTTTCACATCAACCGCCTGCAGATTCTGGAAAATTCATTCACGCATGACAAAAGAGGATCATTCTTCGACAAATGGCAATTCCTACGATGTTACCAGTTCCAGAGAATAAATTCGGACGGCAGAGTAAACTAGCTTTTGTCACAATCATCCTCTTTGCTGGTGGATTCCGATGTTGAACGCCACTTTGCTGCATTTTATGCTCTCTTGTCTCCGTTATATAACTTCTGCATTTCAATTCACTCCCCTTCGAATCCCTTAAGGATTCCCTTTCTCAAACCTTATCTCCATTACCAGATCCGACGAACCCCCCAAAATGGGATTCCACGGCGATCAAGAATCCGACAACACCGCCACCACGGTGCCAATAAACTCCAGTCTAAGGTACGATTCGCCGTTCGTACAAGTTGTCCTCATCGGGTTGGTGTGTTTCTGCTGCCCGGGGATGTTCAACGCCCTCTCCGGAATGGGCGGAGGTGGCCAGGTGGACCCCACTGCAGCCAACAACGCCAACACCGCCCTCTACACCACCTTCGCCGTCTTCGGAGTCCTCGGCGGCGGCTTCTACAACATCCTCGGCCCTCGACTCACCCTCGCCGCCGGCTGCAGCACCTACGTCCTCTACGCCGGCTCTTTCCTCTACTACAACCACCACAAGCACCAGGCTTTCGCGGTTGCCGCCGGAGCAATCCTCGGAATCGGAGCCGGGTTCGTCTGGGCGGGGCAGGGGGCAATCATGACGTCTTATCCTCCACCCAATCGGAAAGGGATGTACATATCCCTCTTCTGGAGCATATTCAACACGGGAGGAGTCATCGGCGGCCTCATCCCTTTCGCGTTGAATTACCACCGACAAGCCCCTTCCGTCAGCGACGGCACATACATCGGATTCATGGCCTTTATGGCGGTGGGGACTCTCCTCTCCTTCGCAATCCTCCCGCCGAGTAAAGTAATCCGCGAAGACGGAACCCGATGCACGAAGATCAAATATTCAAAAGTCTCGACGGAAGGAATCGAGATCTTGAAGCTGTTCGGGAACTGGAAGATGCTTTTAATCGCTCCGGCAGCATGGGCGTCGAATTTCTTCTACACGTACCAATTCAACAACGTCAACGCCGCGAAATTCAACGTCCGGACACGAGGGTTGAACAACGTGTTCTACTGGGGAGCGCAGATGGTGGGGTCTTTCGGGATCGGGTACGTTTTGGATTTCAGCTTCGAGAGCAGGAAGAAGAGAGGGTTTCTAGGGATTGCGATTGTGGGTGTGTTGGGAACCGTGATTTGGGCCGGCGGGTTGGCCGACCAGTTGGGTTACTCGTTCGAAAACATGCCGGAGAAGTTGGATTTTAAGGAATCCGGTGGGAAGTTTGCGGGGCCGTTTGTGCTCTACTTTAGCTATGGATTTCTGGATGCGATTTTCCAGAGCACAGTGTATTGGGTGATTGGGGGGTTGGCGAATGACTCGGAGGTTTTGAGCAGGTACGTTGGGTTTTACAAAGGGGTGCAGAGTGCCGGAGCTGCGATTTCTTGGCAACTTGATACTAAGAAAGTTCCGATGCTGACGCAGCTGATTGTGAATTGGGTGCTTACCACGGTGAGTTACCCGTTGCTGATAGTTTTGGTGGCGTTGGCTGTTAGCGATGAAGGAGAGTCGGAAGGTGAAAATGGAGAAAAAACCATGGATGACAGCGCTCAGAATTATGGAGATAACAAGCCCATATAACTAGTGTGTGTGTAACAAACAGTTTGACCTATTTCAAAATTTACAAGTTTTAGGCAAAAAATCCTTACAATACATGTTCTAAAGTCTTCCATGGTGATTCTTCAAATGGCAGAAGCGACATAGTCCATTGATTCGATCTGAATTTGTTCACTTTGAAGATTAAGTTCAACCCTAAACTCTAAATTATGAAAACAAGTTTCCTTTTATTGTTTTTCTTCTTCAACCCTTGTTTTTTATAGCGTTCTCTATCTATTTTGGTTCAATTGGGTCTCAATGGGAAGAATGAAAAAAGTAGGGAGCTAAGGATTGCATGGAATTCAAACTTGAAAGATGAGTTTCACATCAAGAAGAAGAACAAGATTCAGGGGCGTAACTAGGGGTGATCCGGGGAGTCCTTCGGTTCGGATCATTAATTTCAGTGTATTTACAACTTTTATGAGTTCGCTCTTTGCCTTGGTTCAGTGGTGTCAAAATTATAGGGACCCAAGTGAGAGTCTCGAGTACTATATTATATGTGAAATTTTGTCGATTTCATTATCCAGATAATAGTATTTGATGTTATGCTCTTATACTTGTATTTTTGTTGTCCCGAGATAGCTATTTGCGGAGGCAAAGAGATAGCAAGCACACATAAACTACAATCAACCCAAAGAGTGAGGACTACAAGCAACATTCCCGGGTGATATTAAAGACCCTCGTGAGCCACATAATGAGCGGCCCTGTTACCTGACCGACAAACCATCAGCAACCGGACCCCTGAAGGGCTGAGAATAGATGACAGATCTCCCCAACAATAGAACCTCCAGCCGCTAATCGGACCCTTCCTCCTAAAATAATTTCTAAATCTCATCCCATTTGCATAACCAAGCATATTGTTTCAACAAAAATTATCTCATGTGATCTCCATCACTTTCTAAATCTCAAAAGGGAACCATATCAGATAGTAGTTATCCGTAACATATCAAATTGGATAACCGTATCCATTTACGATTAAAATGACGAACCTTATCCTCTTTGACTACAAAAAACGATTAACATACACCATTTTCCTGCCTATTACGGATGTAACAGATTATCTGAATAATTATTCGAACAAAATTAAATAGCGATCTCTTTTCATAACCAAATGACTAGACTATCAATTTATATCAAAGTTCAAGGCATTTACATCACATTTTATCAATGCATCATATATATCATGTGGAAAAACACCACAACAGAAGGAACATGGAAAAAAAATTAGAGCAGCAGTCGCTGTAAAACATCTGCCCAGAAAATGCAGCCTTGTAAGTCCAAAATTTATATGCCAAAGACTAGCGAACTAGCTCGGTTACTATTTCCCAAACTCGGTTGATCCCAAGTTGGATTTCATTGATTCCGGCGGGGCTAAATTTGTAGGCCCGTTTGTGTTGTATTTTAGTTACGGATTCTTTGACGCCGTATTTCAGAGTATGATCTATTGGGTGACTGGTGCCTTGGCGGATGATACTGAGACTCTGAGCAGGTACGCTGGGTTCTACAAAGGGATGCAGAGTGCAGGAGCTGCGGTGGCTTGGCAGCTTGATGCTAGGAAAGTTCCGATGCTGACGCAGTTGGTTGTGAACTGGTCGCTTACAACGATAAGTTATCCGCTGCTTGCCATACTGGTGGCATCAGCTGTTGTTGATGAGCATATTAATAACGATATCAACTAGAAACAAGCGTAGCTAGTTCATGAACTATATTCCCATCAAGTGGAATTGTGATTTCAAAGCTACTCAAGGGGGGAATTTAACTTTCCTGCAAATATTTTCTATCCCTCAATTCAACTACTAGTATCCCACAACCTCAATTCAACTTTCCTCCACTAACTTCTACTTAACTGGATTAATGAGTATAGAAACCAGATATAATGGAAGAATATCCTAAGACAATCTTTTATGATGAATATCAGCAACGCAGCAACAGTGCATTTTACCAGAAGGTACAGTACAAACAAATACAGGCTTCCAGAAAGGTATTATCTCTATAATCCATAAACCCAGAAATTGCACCACCAGTAAGTGCATGCATAATATGATGCTACAAATACCACTATGGTCCGAGTAATTAAAATTTTACTCATTGCCAAATGATGACACTAGTATGAATTCACGGCCAAGCTCAATAACAAGCAGCTGCGTCGAAGAATATAAACAAACATGTTCAGGAATTAACCTTGGAGCCAGATTGTCAGTTGGAGAAATAAACCAGCAACTTCGTATCCCAGTTCTTCGATTACCATTGTAAAATCACTCAGCCAAATTCTATGACGCATCTCTTCCCAGTAGCAGAACTTGAAGCTAGATGGGGCTGACATAGTTAACAAATCTCCCTGTAATCAGGAAACAAAACTGAATGAGCCACCACATGAGTATATTAGATACAACCTAAATTTATTCTGTCTCCCTTGCATGTATTTGCTCGGTGTGCTTGTATAAAATTGTAGAATCAGGATCAGTTCAGACACCAGTTTGAGAAAGTTTCCTATCCATCTCAATGAACCAAAACCCCAAGTTTGACCATATGACAATTCAGTTACATTCCGTTTTCCAACTCTCAAATTTTTGCTACAGAACTGGGTTGGAGCCATTTGTTTTGCACCCTAATCCATCTTTACAACAGGGAAGATTCCAAAACCACTTCAAACGGTCTCTCTAAGCACAAGAACCATTATACCTTTCGGCCTGATCTTAGGCCTGACTGTAGGAAACCACTACAGAGCATTTCGACAAGTAATTCCAAGCCATCTCAGCACCAGGTCAAGTTCTCATCCTAATTTTCCTATGGCCATTAGTTCTATATGTTAAACATCAAATCCAATACTTAGCACTAAATTTTTTACCATGGCCGGAAATTAGCTGACTATGTCACTTCAATTCAAAATACTCAAAAGCCTCTTATAACAAGAAGAAACATTCAATTCATGACTATTATAGTCATTCACGATTCTTTTGATCAGCGAAGACCTCTAACTAAACTAATATTAAGAACCAGAAGTTATAGCAAGAAGTGTATGTGGAAAGAACCTTCAGAGGAGGAACAATCTAAAGAGGGAAGCTTGGAGACAAGGCAAGCTGAAGCAGTGGCACTGTGGAAGGGCAGAAGTGAGCTCAATTCTCGTCGTAAAACCATCCTGCCGATATGACCAATGCGCACAATTATTTGTGGTTGTCCCATTCAAACGAGAAACAAAATACAGCCATGCAACTAAAAAAGGAACAGCTTTAATGGGAAAAAAGGAGAGCAAAGGCAACCTTGGAGAAGAAGGTGAAGATGGAGAAACACGTAGAGTGGCGTTAGGGAGAATTGAGGGAGGCATAGAAATGCTTTTGCTTCTGATTGTTGATTGACAAATTGTTCTAGGAAATGTTTCCCGCATCAGTGTACAGGTTGATCTCCCAACCAAAGTAGCCATTGTAGCTCTCAGTTTCCTTGAGCAACGTCAAGGATATGAACCCTAAATACCTCCCTCCTCTCTTTTCTCCTGGATTCACTGACGCGCTGAATGACCTCCAAAAATGAAGTGGGCTGGTGGGATTTTGGACTTGAGGCGCGCATACAGGTCCGGCCTGGCCCACTTTAGGACCTCATTTTATCTGAAATCTACGGATTGTGCATTCGGAGTGGACTACCGACACATCATACTCGATCTTTAGTAGGCTAAAGAATACTAAAGCTAAGATTATGTGCATCCTAAAAATTATTTAAAAATTTTTAACGGTCACATCACAACTCGACGGCGATCGTTCTCTGGTCAACGCCCATGCTGACAACCGTTGTTGGCTGAAATGAACATATTTTGTGAGAGGTTTGATAAGATTGTGTATTAGATGGAACGTATCATCTTACAAATCCATGGATCAAATGTTCCTAATTGGGCTTTGGGCCCCCGAAAGCCAGACCTCAAGAAGATAAGGTTGGGCTCATGTTCGCAACACGTAATAGTTTACTCATATTGGATATGGCCCAAATATCCTTAATCCTATTAACCTATAACCCGTTAACTGTAACTAATATATAACTTGCCCGTCCCAATTTGAATGACCTTATTCGATATAACTTATGTATTAAAATTTATATTAAAATTTAAATTTTATTTAACGATGTTAAGTCTATCAAAATAATTTATTCATTTAACAATATTGAAAATTGTACATACTTATTGTTAAGCAAGTAATTAATTAATTTAATATATTATCATTGGAAATTTATATAAATTTTAAAATTTCTTATAAAGAAAGGATGGAATAAAAATTTATTTATGCTTAAATTTTATATTGTAAATCATAAACGCTAAAATGTACTTTTTTCCAAATAAAACAAAAATTCCATATTATGTTGGGTGAAATTATTGAGACCCAGTTGACAACCCGAGCCAATTTGCAACCTTTTCGGTTCACAACCCAATTAACCCGTAACTTGAGAGCCCGCAACACGACTAACCCATGATCCGATGAACCTGTAACCCGACCCTCAACCCAACTAACCCGTGACTTGATTAACTCGCAATCCGACTAACCCGACATGTGACCGTTGGATCAACTTTCCATCTAATCTAACGGTTGAAAGAATAAATAAGATTTGAAGACTTTCAGCATGCAATCAAAGCTCAAATTATTGGGGCGGCAAACGTAGATTGGGAGGGAAATGAAAAAAATGGAAGTTTGCTTTTTTATTTTGTTTTTACATTATCTCTCCTCTTAAAAGATATTCTAATGTTAGTTTAATTTCATAATTATTTAAAGATTTATTAAAATATACTTTTAATTTTTCAAGTATAATGAGATGAATATTTGATATTTTTTCTAAAAAATTTTGAAATTATTAATATAAATGTTTAATACATTTCATAAGTCAAAATTTTGTGAAGAATTCAATTATATTTTGAAATGGATGTTAATTAATTATATTTTAAAATTTTGTTATGTTACTATTATATTCACAATACGAACCAATTTGTTATGCTGTCGTTATAACCATTTTATATTTCTGTTATACCAATGTTATAACCATGTCACATATATATTATATATGAGCTATGAATTTGATATACCTCTATCACGTATTATAAATCCGTTATACCACTATTACGAATCTGATCAGCCCGCCCATTTGACAGCTGCATAACCAGTGGTCCAGACTTTAGGGTGATGGTAACCTAAAGAACTTTTCTCGTTGTCCCATGCACAATTATTGGTTTTCTGTTTCCAATTTCCATTAATAATAATTTCAGATGCATTTACATATTGGAAACCAGTATACAAGGGCAAAATAGGCATGGAAGAAGTTTAAATGACACGTGCCACATCTATGCTTCACATAAACAAATGGAAATTTTCTTTTATTATTTTCAAAATAAAAAGAAATACCAATTTTTTTTATTATTATTTATCAAACCAAAATTTGTTAATTGGTTAATTCACCAAAACCAAGTTGAATTTTAATACAAAATATATATAGAATATTCAACAGAGAAACGGGGTAAGGTAAGAGATTTTTGACCAAACCACCCCCAACACCAGGCAGGAAGGCAGCCACCACCCTCCTTTCTCCTTCCTCCTCCCTCTACCCTTCGTTTCACCAAACCTTCCCCCCTTCATATAAATACCCCTCACCCTCTCCCTTCCTTCCTCAGCTTGCCGTTCCCAGAACAACAAGCTTAGCTATTAGTTTTACATTTTCATTCTAATTTACAAATATGAAGGCTGTATCACCTTCTTCCGCTCTCAACTCCTCGTTTATCGCCGCCACTGCTCCCCGCCGCCTCTCTCGCCTAACTCCACTCTCCGTCAATTGCATCTACCGTTCCCCCGACTCCCTCCACTTCCCCGCCGGCGCCGTCTCCAGTAAATCCGACTGGCAGAGTTCATGCGCTATCTTGTCCAGCAAAGTCTTTGCTCAGGATCAGCAGCCAGCTGAGACTAGATCTGCCTCCGGAGGCACTCATGCTGCTACCGGCGGAGCCTCCGATCCTTTGTCTGCCATTAATGGCTACAATAATGTTGACCTTAATTTGGTCCCGCTCGACAAATCAAACGGCAGTAGTACTAGCATCAGCAAGCCTCAGAAGCCGTTGACCATTACTGACCTCGCACCGGCTCCTATGCATGGCTCTCAGCTCCGAGTCGCTTACCAGGGAGTCCCTGGAGCTTACTCTGAGGCTGCTGCCGGTAAGGCTTATCTCAACTGTGAGGCCATCCCTTGCGACCAGTTTGAGGTCGCTTTCCAGGCGGTGGAGCTCTGGATTGCGGATCGAGCTGTTTTGCCTGTCGAGAACTCTTTAGGCGGATCTATTCATAGGAATTACGATTTGCTCCTCCGTCACCGACTCCACATCGTCGGAGAAGTTCAGCTGCCGGTTCATCACTGTCTGATGGCGCTACCTGGAGTGAGGATGGAGTACATCACGCGCGTCATATCGCACCCGCAGGCGCTGGCGCAATGCGAGCATACGTTGACCAAGCTGGGACTCCAGGCGGCGCGTGAGGCGGTGGACGACACAGCTGGGGCGGCAGAGTACATCGCTGCTAACAACCTTAGAGACACGGCGGCGATAGCGAGCGCGAAGGCGGCCGAGCTGTATGGGATGCAGATCTTGGCGAACGGGATCCAGGACGAGTCAGGAAACGTTACGCGGTTCGTGATGCTGGCGCGTGAGCCAATAATACCGAGGACAGACAGGCCGTTCAAGACGAGCATCGTGTTCGCTCATGACAAGGGAACAAGCGTGCTGTTCAAGGTGCTGTCAGCTTTCGCGTTCAGGAACATAAACTTGACGAAGATAGAGTCGCGGCCGCACCGAAACAGGCCGATCAGGCTGGTGGACGACGCGAACGTAGGGACGGCGAAGCACTTCGAGTATCTGTTCTACGTAGACTTCGAGGCGTCAATGGCGGAGGTGAGAGCACAGAACGCGCTGGCGGAGGTGCAGGAGTTCACGTCCTTCTTGCGAGTGTTGGGTAGTTATCCGATGGATATGACCCCCATGGTCCCCACCTAGAACCCAATATCTTTCAAAATTTAAAGTGTCATTATTTGCACATAATCGGAAAATGTAATTTAATTGACATTTTCACTATTCGTTATTAATTAAACGTTGAAATACAAAATATCTGCTTCTTACCCTAGTTAGGGTTTTGTCTTCTTCCCCGTGTGTTTCCGCCATGATTGCGTCGCCGCTTCGTTCCAGCTTGTTCCGTAGCTGGTCACGACTTCACAGGATGACGATGGAGGACATTCGACATGCAAGCGGTGTTCTTAGAACCCTACCTACTAGACCTGCTTCGGAACCCTGGATTTGTATTGGACAGATCAAGAGCAAGAGCAAGAAGAAAACGTTGTTGTCGGTTCCTAAGCCGGATAGGGTCGAGGAGAGCTCTAGTCCTGAATTTGAGTTACATGCGAATCAATTTGACGCGATGTCGGAGGAGGATTATTGAAAAGAGGTTTCAAAATCGAAAGAATCAACATCCCTGACACCTACTACCTAGCTAGACATTTTGAAAACCCACAAGGCCAAGGTGCACCGGCGGATCGGGGAGGATGAAATAATGAGGGAAGCTCATAGTGGTCGAAAACGTAGCTATGGCGAAAGCCAGAGTACAGTGGAGCTGTTTGACGCAGAGATTAACGGTCATAGACCAACCAAATCTCCAATGAAGGACAACTTTCCATCGGGTTTTGAATTGCAGGCGACTCAGCTCGAGGCGACTCGCCCGGCTCCATGAGAACACCATCTGGTGGTGTAGTTCCGATTGACTCCACTTCAAAAGAAGAAGATCGGCTACCCTGCTGCTCGTGTGTTTGTGTTCCGTTAGTTTATTTGAATTTCTAGTTCGAGTCATGCGAATCGGATCTTTTCAATTTTGGTTTAAATATGCATGGTATTTGTGTCAGGGGTAGAAGTTTTTTTGATGTGTTTGTTTTTGTCTTGCGTCTAGAGCCGATTTTGGTTAAGGAGTGATGTGCTGTATTTTCGACACACTTTTTCTCGTTATAAACTATATTTTTGTGTGTCGAAATGTATTCAAATTCAGGATTTCGAGTACATGTTTGGTTCTCTTGCCCCTCGAGGCCGTATAATGGTGTTTGGTATGTTTTTGGTACATTTCAGGTGTCAAATGACGTTGAGAGATGAACCAAGACATGACGGGGAGGTCGGAACAACTCAGTACGTTCGACTTGGTCGGGAAACGTCGTAATTTCGTATTTTGGACATATCTCCTAACTCGTAAGTCCGATTGATGCAAGGCCGACGGCGTTGGAAAGATAGTTCAATTTTCTACAACTTTCGAGTTCAGAGGTCTCTGTAAATTAGACCAAAAGTGCGCTGTAAATAGACCAAAAGTGCGTCGTATATATATATATATATATTTATTTATTTTCCAGCCCTATATAAATCGTGTATCTTGTGGTGAAACAAATCACCCCTCCTACCAATTTCTGTAATCATCGCTTCCTCCTACTTTTCATCAAAATGTCTTCAAGCAAGTTCAACGAGAATGTTACGAACAAGTTTTGTCGCCCCGATGAGTCATTTCACGTACTTTGGAGAAGATGTGAAGTGCGATTGCAGATTTCGTGCAGCGAGACTAATGACGTTGAAGTTCGGGAAATACTTCAATTGTCCTTTCTATAAGTAAGAAGTTGGAGGTGGTGTTGGTTGAGAACTCAGTGAGGCGTGAGATGCAAGCTACAATGGAGTCAAAGCTTACTGAGAAGGATGTTGAGATTGAAGCTGCTCGTGCTGAATGGGCAGTTGAGAGGGCAGACATCATAAAGTGTAAGGATAGGTATATAGATGGTCTTATTGAAGAGTTGAAGGATGAAAGACTTAAGTTTAAGCGGAGAAGGTTTTAAATTATGTAATATTTATGTACTCGTGATCCAATGTTGAATAACAGAAATGATCATTTTTAATAAATCGTCCTTATCCTAAATTGTTGTAGTAAATTAATTACATTAGATCCAAATTGTCAAAAGCTGAGTAAATGATAGAGCTCAGAAAGCTGTATTTTCTAGTCAAAAGATGTCAAATCTGTTTGGAAGTTACTGCACGTGGTCCAAAACTGTCATAGTTGGGTAAAGCTGTGGCCCCATGGTCAAAAGCTGCATACAGCTGTGAATGGTTAGGAATCCTGCAGATGAGTGGAAAGAATATGTTGTGCCATATGCTAGTGGAGGAAATATGTTGTGACATATTCTGCAGTATTATTACCCCTCCCATTTATTTAATAACAGATCTCCATTATAGACAATTCACAAGTTTTGAACTCTCTTTTTTTATTCTATATTCTTACTTGCTTCTCCTTTCTTTATTTCTCAATAGATAATGGTCAAGTTTGTTTTTATTCTCCGATAGAAAAAGGCATCACTTTTACTCGAACATGAAAGTTGAATATGTCAATGATCATTTTTAAAGAGTAAAGATGAGTTCAATAGGAGGATTGGTGTGTGTAAGGATATCATGGTGCTGAGCTTAGCTCACCAACTACGGATGAAGTTGCAATTCCTGACCTTTTTGCTATTTGACCATTCCAAAACATTTCTGAAAGTAAATAGTCCAATATTACATTACATTACATTGGCCACCTATAATAATTACTCCTCTGTTTTGATATTTATTGTTTAGTGTGATGAAATTTTGAACATTTTTTTTATTTGAATGGAAAATTTAAATTCAAATAAAATCTATTTTAAAAATTAACTTTTTTATTTTCCATTCCATATTCTGATAGTATTTATTAGCCGATATAAACCAAACTCTTTCGATCTTAGATATTCGAGATTAAAAATGTGCTAGGGATTGCAAGTGGGAGCAGAGTGGGCGGCAATTAAAAACGTGCAAGTGGGTAGGGGCCATGTATGCTAATGCGATCGAGTATGATGTTGGAATGGTTGTTAGGAAAGTGGTGGGCATCCCCAATTTTTGGAAACACAAGATTGAAGATGATGATAGCAAATTAGGGGTAGGTGAAAGTAAACCTACATCACACATTGTTGTCTTTAGCAATTGGCATTCAATTTTTTTGTCCCAAAGCACAATCACTATTCATAAAAAAGGGTTACATAATAATTAATATCTAAAATAAAAAACCATAATAAAAGAGAAAATCGATAGAATTTTTTCCCTCACATTATCGACAACTTCGTTACAAATTCTAGAAACATGAGAAAATTGTTATTGTACTAAGACGTAAACCCTTTTCAAAATATCTAATAAAATTGCGTCATACTTGACGTGATTAGTGCTCCGAATCTTAAAATGAGAAATGATCTTCAAACAGTCATTTTCGAAAATAACTTCATAAAATCCTCTTGTAGTTGCCCAAAAACCGCGTCTATAAAGCCTAATAGTTCAAGAGTAGCAACATCAGTTTGCCCTTCAAAGAGTTGCAATTGGGATCTTCATTTATCTCATATCTTCCATCAAGTTAATTGTCTCATATCTTCCAAAGCTTGCGGCACACTGTTAGTTTTGTCCGTTAGTTTGTATAGGTGACATGACAATGTTAATTATTGTGCGAATGAAGCTTACGTGACACTTATTTAACTAGTCAAAACAGACGATTGCACCCCCTCAATCCTTTGTTCTTTGCACCTTGACCAGTCAAATTCTCTAATACAACTCCTCTACTGCTACTTCATATCCAATAATGCATTTATCCACTAAACAAAAACACATATAGGTGATATTTCTACACCAACCTTCAATAACAAAAAGTCGGAGCGTCAGTGGAGGAAGGTTTTTATTTTTGTTATTGAAATAAATTAGTTTTATTGTTATTAAACCTTGTTACAAAGTTATATGACATATTTGACTAGTGAAACAAGCGGCCAAATCAGCTTCGTTCGGAGAGTCATTAACACCGTCATACCAACTATATAAACTAACGAAAAAACTAACGGTGTGCCACAGACTTTGTAAGTTTGGATAGTTCATGTCATTTTTGAAATTCGAAAAAGTTCGTATATAAACATGTAATTACAATATAATTCATACCCATTTAAGGTTATAAACCTACTATTAATATATACGTTTATTTTTTATTTAATATATTACATATGATTCAAGTATAGAACCACAGTTAAACTAAACCATTAGACCTCCTACCGCTCATCTTTTTGGTATTGTACCGGTGCAGTTTTGAGAACACTACTCGCTATCGTTTGAGCCTGCGAAGATAACTGGCAACAAGATCGCTTCTCGCAGTCTGCAAATTCCATAAAGCATCCCTCATGGGCATTCGTCCCTCTGGGGAACTGGCGCTACACCACAGCCCAACTCCCAGAATCTTGACTATGCATTGCTCTTCCGTCTCTGGTTTTACGTATGGAAACACCTTCGGATCCACCACTTTCATCACTTCTCCCGGGTACGACGATCCGACCCAACCCATCAGACTCTCCCCACTCTCCATCAAGCTCTCGTCGATTGGGCTCTTCCCAGTTATTAGCTGCAACAGCATCACCCCAAAGCTGTAAGTGTCCCCTGCAATCGAAGGTTTTGACCCGACTCCATACTCTGCAGATAAGGCGTTTGTTATATAGCGTGAACCAAACATTAGGCAGAACAAAGATTTTGTTCAAAAAACATTAGGCAGAGAGTTATTTGATTTTGTCTAGAAAAGGTATATTTTTACCTGGAGGAATGTAGCCGATTGATCCTTTAATGAAATGTGCAGAGCTGATGGGAGCTTCATGATCGCTTATCAGCAGCTTTGCAAGTCCAAAGTCGCCAACTTTGGCCGTCATGTCTTGGTCTAACAGAATGTTGCTGGGTTTCAAGTCACAGTGTACCACTGGTACATCACACCCATGGTGCAGGTAATCCAATGCACTAGCCACATCAATAGCTATGTTCAATCTATGAAGCAGCGTCAACTCATCTCTCTTTCCTCCATCTTTGTTGGCGTTTAGCCAGTCTGCTAGACTTCCATTAGGGAGGAACTCGTAAACTAAAGCCCAGAACTCTTCGTTCTTGGAGTCCAAGCTCGAGCAAGTTGTGATTAACTTCACTATATTCCGATGTCTCACTTTGCTTAGAGCCTTGCACTCTGCCATAAAGCTGTCCCAAGAACCACTTCTTTTGACGTTCAAGGCTTTGATTGCTACAACGCTGTTATCTGACAATTTCCCTCTATACACTGTTCCAAACCCACCACTTCCAAGAAGGTTCTCACTGCTAAAATTCTCGGTTGCGTAACGGAGCTCATCAAATGAGACCAGATGGTATTCATCCTTTCCTAAGTTTTGAGTAGTCTTTGTTTTGTTCTTGCTGAGGTAGATCCATATAAACAGATAAGAGCATAAAGTAAGTGTTGCTAGAGCGGCGACACTAACATAGACCGTCATCCGAGTAGTGTGATTAGTTCCACCATTCTTGCAGGGTTTAGAATGGGAAAGTTTCGGGTTGCCTTCAAATCGGACATGTGAACGGTTTAAAGGTGCTTCATCACTGCAAGAATCTTCCATGAGGTTATTGAACGAAAGGTCCAAGAACTGAAGAGCCTGTAGGTGGATGAGTTCTGGAGGGATGTCACCAGAAAGATTGTTGTAGGAGAGGTCTAGGACTTCCAACCCTCTCAGCTCTCTTACATTGCTTGGGATGCTTCCCGAGAATGAATTTCTTGCCAGATATAGGCGAACTAGACCCTTGCAATTTCTGATTGAGCTAGGAATACTACCTGACATGAAGTTGGTGGAGAGATCAATGGTAGCAATATTGTGTAGAAGACCAATATCTTCATTCAATTCTCCAGTTAGGTAGTTGTGAGACAAATTCAAGGCTATGCTCAAGCTTGGGAGAGACAGAATTTCGTTGGGTATGCTTCCGTTGAACCTGTTGCTAGATAAATCCAAGGAAATAAGGCTGTGGAAATTCCCAAAAGATGATGGAATTCTACCGATTAATGCATTTCTTGACAGGTCGACTATACCCAGCTTTAGTAGCTTACCAAATGAATCTGGAATCCTTCCTCTGATTTTATTTCCAGCCAAAATCAACTCTTGCAAGTTCTCTAACTGCCCAATTTCGTATGGCATTTCTCCAGTGATGTCATTGTAGCTTATGTTCAGCAACGTCAAGCCATGAAGGCGGGCAATTGAAGATGGTATACTGCCATGAATCCGATTGTCTCCCATGTACAATAGCGTCAGATCCTTCGAAAGGTCACCTACAGATTCAGGAATCTCACCTTCAAATAGGTTCCCGTCAATGGCAAGGAGTTTCAGCCGAGTACTGTTGGTTAAAGAAGTGATGAATCCAAGACCGTCGTCACCTGAACTTACTATCCTGTTGCAACGAATATTATACATCTCCAGAAACGGCAGATTCCCCAAACCAGGCGGGACGGTTCCTTCGAGAAGATTATGTGCCATTCGAATGACCCGTATATTGGTCAGATTGTGCAATGAACCAGGAATACCTCCAGTGAACCTGTTGAAGCAGAACCTAAAGACGAGAAGATTTGGAAGCGTCTCCCCAACATTCCTTGGGATGTCACCCCACAGTTCGTTAGAAGCCAAGGCTAAATACGTCAGAGAAGACATGTTGTAGATTGAAGGTGGAACTGTACCAGTGAGAACATTGATAGTCAAATCAAGAACTTTCAAGCTCCGGAGAAGACCCAACTCACCAGGAATAAACCCGGAAAGGGAATTGGTGCTGAGATGCAGTTCCAGGAGTGAAGAGATGTTCGATATGGAACCTGGGATGGGACCCGAAAGAAGATTTTTTCCCAAGTTGAGAACTTGAAGATTGAGAAGCAAACCCAGCTGGTGACTTGGAATCCGGCCACTGAGCTCGTTCATCGACAAATCGAGAACTTGGAGCTCGGCCAGCTTAGTTATGTTCAAGGGGATTGAACCTGTGAATCGGTTGGTGCTCACATTCAGAACCCTCAGGCGAAAAAGACTGCAGATTTGGTCAGGAAGGCTTCCTGTCAGCCGATTGTTTTGAAGTTCCAGCGACTGAAGCATTGACAGGTTGCCTATGAAAGGTGTGATGGACCCAACTAGTCCCAAACTGGGAAGAGCAAGCGCCACAACTCGGTTCTTCCCACTGTCGTCGCAGGAAACTCCACTCCAATTACAAGGGGAGGAGGATGAAGTTTGGTCGTCGTCCCAAGAAGCTAAAGCATGAGGGAATTGTGAGGATACATGAGACTTGAATGCTAGCAAGGCTTCTCTGTCTGTGTCAATACTAGTCAAAGCAGCCGTTGAGTCAACGAATGTCACCTTGAGAAAGAAAGAGAGGAAGAAGAGACAGAGATAAACGGCGGGGACTCCGGTGGATGTAGAGTTCATCTCTGTTTAACGAATTGGGTGAGGCTTAGCTTGCTGCTCAATCAGTTGTGTATCTAAAATAATGGTGGATTGCTGAAATCAGTTGGATACGCAGGGGGTGGTGGCCATAACGATGATAGAAAATTTTGGTAAATTTTAGGGGAATGCGTTATCTATTTTTGGCTTGTTCCTGGAAATTAATATAATGGGGGGTAGGTAGTTTATGCTTGGCTGATCATTGGATTTTTTCTCCTATTATGAAATTTCAGGAGGAAGACAGCAGAAGCGTGGAAATTCGTATCTGCTTATTAATTTAGCACAAGTTGTTGGGAAAGAAATGGACACTTTAAGGGACTGGTCAAGACAAATGGTCAGCATTGAATTCCCACCTCCAAATTGAAAATGTGAGCCATCTTTTTGCGCTTTCCAAGCTCTTCAGAGCTCAGAAAAACTTTTATATTTTCAGTGGATGGATTAGATTCTTCTTACTTTTGCCTTAGTCTTTAACGGTCCACTAATTAACTTTCTTTAATCCATTACCTTGTATCACTGACGTTTGATTCTCGTTCACCCACTGCCGTTTTGTCAGAATTATATCATAGATGGAAAGCTCAAGTGGAGTTTGTTCTGTCAGATTTGAGTTGCAGGAAGAAGTTGCCATATGGAAGAAGAAGTGTTTTCAGTTTTGGTGCGTTGGTGTTTTCTGGAAAATGTCATGGTGCGTGTGGTTGAAAGAACTCAACTCAAAAGGTACAATAACATTGGTGTTAATGTTAATATTATGTCATAAAATCAGGCTTCATTGAAAGCAGCTGGAAATGGTTGAGTGGAATGTGGAGAGATATTGATCCTAGTTCTTCTTTAAATAAAAATGCTAACTTTTCAGTATGTTAGTGGTGGTAGTCTATATATTCGATACAAGATATGCATCAATAAAGTAAGATCATTAATAAAATCACGAAATATATTACACTTTATACTCACTTAAAACACACTTCATACCTAGTGCTTCTTTATACGCACTTTCATACTCAGTAGTGGCTAAGGGGCTCTTTTCATACCTTGATTTAACTCACTTTTTAAATCTGAAATTTGGATACTATGTGTTTTTTTCTTATAATTATAGATATATTAATATTTTTTTTATCTCCGATTTAGTGTGTTTTAACTTTTTTCCAATCCAGCTTAGTGATCTTGAATTTTCCGTTGTATACCATTTGTATACCGTGTATACATATTATGTACATAAAAGTGTATATCATAAGTTATATGTAAAAAGGGTATACAAATTAACTTCATAAAGAATGCATACAATTGTTATATTTTTAGTGCATATTATGTTCTTTAATTTTTTTTTAACGGTCCACTTGACTTTTTATACAAGTAGTACGTAAAAGGACTTAAAATATGCAAGCTACCATTTAATAAGCAATCATGTTGACCACTAAATATTATTGTATCCATCCATTTATTATGGATGAAACATTGAGGGAATTTGTTCGTTTCCTCCTAGATCCATCAATTCCAGGCATACTACTGTTAATTGCACTGGCATGGCTTTAAATTTAGTGGCTGACAAATATAATGACGCGGGAGTAATATGCGAGTGCCAATGAACTAAAACAAGACTAACACTAGAGTAACATGCTGAGTGCTCAAGCCATTTCGTATTTGCGCAACCACCTTGACACCAATGGCTTGATTTCATTTTGTGTTTTGTTGATTCTTGCCTAGTAGTAGTGAATTGGTAAAAGGCTTGATTTCATCCCATCTGCCTGTTAAAGTGCAATCTCAGGGAAGAATCTGTCTCTCACTGTGTTCTTTCTGTTTCTTATGCGTTTGAGATTTGGTCATTTTTGTTCCCTTCTCTTGTCTCCATGTAGGTTTCGGATTTCACCGAGTAGCTCTTCTCCCTGAACGCTCTGCCGCACGAGAAGTTGACCAAGATAGCATTTTGCTGTTGGAATGTGGGGAAAGCGTAGAATGCTGTCCTGTTCACCAACTCGTCCGTGTAGTGTTCATACAGCGAGTCTCTGCAGCAGCAAGGTATACATGGAATGGGAAGCCTGCTACACCTCCATGCTAGTTAGTTCTGAGTTTTGCTTCAGCTGCTGATCTGCTATTTATAGCAGTAGCACCCCAAACTAACCACCAAAATCGGCGTCTCTTCTTAGGATCACCATCATCTCCAACATATTTATTTTTTTAGTTTCTATTTTGTTGATCTAGAACATTAACGATGATGTGACATGCATGCGTGGCTAATACACGCTGACATGACGGATGAGAGTCGACCAAGATTGTAAACGGCATCCGTGGTTAATTACAACTCATATCAAAATAATAAAAAACTCGATTTTTAGGTGTTCGCCGAAAAAAGTTAAACCTCGATTGCCCGGTTTGGAACAAATAAATCCTCAAACTTTCAAACAATGTAGTACGCCCCGCTCAATCCATGGCAATGAGAACTTCCATGGCTTCCCCTAGTATTTCTCCCTTGATTCCTAGGTTCAACTCAAGAAACCCTAGATCTCTCCATTGGCAAGCTGGACTCAGCGTTAATCATTTCTCTGATTCTGCTTCTTCTCCACGGTATCTCAACTCAAACTCAGATTGCCCGCTGGAAATTCCGTCCGAAACATCAACTTCAGAGTTCAAAGACTCTGTCTTGGCACCAGCTGACGTGATAACCAACCTTCTCAGTCGTAGAAATGATCCCAATTCAGCTCTGGACTACTTCCATTGGGTGGAAAGGAGACGCGGGGCCGTTTGAACCATTGATTCGCTATGCATCCTCTTCCATATTTTGACGGCAGAGCCAAAGACTCGTCGACGAGGGCAATACGAGTCCAATCATTTTGCTTCAGGTGATTCAGGTTACACTCCCAGTAGTGTTGTTGATCACTTGATTCAGTGTTCAGATAATTACGGCCTTGAACGAGATTCTAGAGTTTTCGATTTCTTGTTGAATGGTTATGTTAGAGCCAAAAGGCTAAGTAATGCCATAGAATGTTTTAATTCAATGGTGGATCAGGGCATTATTCCCTCTCTGCCTTTTGTGAACAGAGTCTTACGTGAATTGGTTAAAAGTCATTTGTTCCCTGAAGCTCAAGACCTCTACAGTAAGATGGTTGAGACAGACGCGAAAGGGGATGGTGTAACAGTTAAAATTATGATGCGTAGCTACGTGAAGCAAGGGAGAGATGCTAAAGCCAACGAGTTGTTTTTTAAGGCAAAAAACACAGGGATTGAACTTGATGCTGTGGCTTACACCATCCTCATTCAGGCTGTTTGCAGGATGCTTGATGGTAACTTAGCTTGTCAATTGTTGAGAGAGATGAAAAAACAAGGGATGGGTTCCGTCTGAGGGCACCTTTACTACGGTCATTGGGGCTTGCACGAAGCTGGGGAATATGGCTGAAGCTCTTAGGCTTAAGGATGAGATGATGAATTGTGGAAAGCCGGTGAACGTGGTGGTGTTTACCAGTTTGATTAAAGGTTATTGTAAGTAAGGCTATCTTGGCAGAGCCTTGGAACTCTTTTATCAAATGGGCGAGTCGGGGGTTTCCCAGACAGAGTGACATACTCGATTTTGATCGACTGGTGCTGTAAGAATGGAAATGTGAATAAAGCTTGTGAACTATATGGACAAATGAAGAAGAAAGGCATCCGGACTAGTGTATTCACTGTGTGCTTGTTACAAGGACTCCTCAAGGGACAGGATCTTGAAGAAGCAAACAAGTTATTCGATGAGGCAATTGAAAATGAAATTGCTGATGTCAGCAGCTGTAATTCTTTCTTGTCATTCTTCTGCAATGAGGGCAAGGTAGACGAAGCACAACAAGTATGGGAAAAGATGTTAAGCAAAGGTGTCAAACCTACCATTGTTTCGTACAACATCATGATTCTTGGCTACTGTAGACAAGGTAACTTGGATTTGGCAGGTAGTTTATTGTCCCAGCTCCAGGACCTGGGTCTCACACCTAATTTGTTCACTCGCACAATTTTGATAGATGGCTGTTCTAAGAACGGTGACGCAGAAACTGCCTTCAGCGTGTTTGAAAAGATGGTTGGGGAGAACATTCTCCCCTCAGATTATACGTACAATAGTGTAATTAACGAGATGTGCAAAGCTGGTCGAACATCTGAAGTACAAGAGATGCTGAGGAAGTTTACAGAGCACGATTTCACTCCTTCAGCTCTCACATATAACATCATTATTGATGGGTTTGTTAAAGAAGGCTCTCTCAGTTCTGCTTTGGGAGTTAACAAAAAGATGCATGAAGGTGGAATTCTTCCAACTACCGTAACTTATTCTTTGATTAATGGCTTGTGTAAAAGCAATAATTTAGATCTTGCTTTGCGGATGTTGGATGATGTTAGAAGCAAAGGACTTCAATTGGATGTTACCTTATACAGTACTCTGATAGATGGATGGATTTTGCAAAAAAGAGGACATGGAACTTGCATGGCAGTTTTTCTGTGAACTCCTCGATGTTGGGCTATCGCCGAATACTGTTGTCTACAATAGCTTGATAAGTGGCTTTAGGAATGTTGAAAATGTGGAGGTTGCACTCAAGTTGTATATGAGAATGCAAGCTGGGGGAGTTCCTTGTGATCTGCAAACTTTCACTACTCTAATTGAAGGTTTGCTAAAGGCAGGTCGAGTACTTCCTGCAACCGATCTCTACTCAAAGATGCTTGCCAAAGGCATCATGCCTGATATCATAACATATGGAGTCCTCATAAATGGTCTTTGTAAACTAGTGGTTGGATATATTCCACCTCTAGAATTCTTTTTTATATGAATGCGTTAAGGCATATCTGAGTTATTTTCTCAATATATTTGCAACATGAGTTGTAGTGATAGTGTTCATTGCTTTGTTGTGAAGAAAAACTGCAGTCTACTTATCAAGTGCCTTAACTCTCCTTCCTATTTACAGGCGCTATTGCAAAAGCATCCATGGTGGATCATTTCCTGGTAAGGGAAGTTAGTTACATGTTGGAATCGTTGATGAGCAAAGATGGGCCACTGCACCAAGTACAAATCACCTAACACATGGATCCTTGTTTTGACGAAAAGTACATAGTTACTATGAAGCTTGCTCAAGCAAACAATTGATTTCTCAAAGTTGAGTGTTCAGGTTACCACGAGAAGGAAGATTCACAGCAATGGTGAAAGTAATTAAACCAACCGTGATGGACTTGAGGGTGATGCTTTGACCTTTGGATTTCAGTTTCTTGCCTTGTGACAGTTTAATAATGGTGTAGTTTTCCAGGTCCCTAAACCTTGTATTTGTCATCGTAATATGCAGACGGGGAGATGTTTTAACAGATCAGAAAGTCAGGGTACAGTGCGTCTCCTGAAACTAATAGTATCAGAAAGCAAGGAAGAGAATAGTGCAGAGAAACAGAGGAGGGGGAGGAAATTTAACAGAAGCCAAGTCAGGCATCTAATGATGCAAACATCATGAGATACAGAAGGTAATGTTCGTGAAACTACGGGAGCTGAGCTGATGATCAACTTGATTTTATGAGGCTGTAAATTTGACTGATTGGAACTTGAACATGTCTTAGGATGATATTGCAGGATAAGAGGAAACAATGTCAGCATAGGAGATAGGTACACAGACGCAAGTGTGTGAATAAAGGTAACAGATCTATTCTTGGGATGTACTGTTAAAACTAACCCAGGGCTTCATCAAATCGGGCATATGCTAGTGTTGGACCACTCAACTGTAAGAGAGATTTACAACCAGATGATCTTCAAGGCTCAGTTATGAGTTTCAATCAAAACTCTGTATTTCATTATAACACGACTTTGTTTCGGTCGCTTATTGATAGCACCAAATCGACCATTATTTTACATGTAAAAGCTAATCGTACAGAATCAACAAACATGGGAGGCACGTAATTATTAGTGCGATACGAGTATTTGTACATACTGTCCCTACTACTAATTGGGATGGGCACATCCATCATTTTTGTATTGAAACTTGCGCCTACCGACTCACGACTACATGTAGTTTCTTATCACAAAGATTTTCAAATTGCAATGAGTAGTGTTCTCAATCACAATGCTTCCTCACTCTCTTGGACTTGCATTCTTTTCATGATGTAGTGTAAGAGGTAGAGCTTCTGAGTTCATGGACACTGTCTTGCGTTGAGAGAGAATCATCCCCATCATATCCTCACTTCTCAGTTCCGAAGTGGAACTTGACATGAGTATACTTCTTGCACCTGAACTTACCATCCTCTGGCTTTCAAGTCTAAGATTGTTCCTAACAAAGAGGACATCCTCTGCCTTCTCCACTCCCACACTCTTCGACATTTCCCGATACCAAGAGCTCTGTGTCTCCCACATCTCATTACATATCGATCCAACACTCGACACTTGACTCAGAACCCTAACGGCCAGCGTCTGCAACTCGGGCATCTCAAACCCGAAGCTCTCCCACCATGCCACACCTTCCAACTTATCCCTGCTATCCGCAGCATCTTCCTCCCCAAGGCATCCCTCTAACCGCCAAAATGAACTTAGCTGCTCTCGCAATACCCTTCTTCTATTGCTATCACTTTCATATCTTTCCACCACAGCTTTCCATCCTCGCATCACATGTTTATCCTTACTCTGACCTTTCCCAATGAATCTTGGGTTTAGTATATAACCAGCTGCATGAAGAGGGGAGAAGAGTTCACCCCATCTGTTATCAATCAGGCATTCCAACTGATTCAGTAAGCCATCATCACTAGCTTTAGCCCTCAATACTTCAACAGTCTGAATCCACCAATCACATATATCACCAGGAACAGATTTTTCTAGTGCGGTGATCATTTGTACAAATGGTTCATATACCTCTAACAAAAAATTAACTTTACCCCATAGATCCTCCCCTAAAATGGAAGCCTCGATGTCGGAAACATCCTTCCCTGAACTTTGCTTCCATTGCCTCCATTCCTCACTAACAACAACCTCTTGCAATGTTTCTCGTAGCTCAAAAATCGCCTGGAGGAAGACATATGAAGGTGATTGTTTATAAAAGAGAGGACCTGCAGAGCCACATTTGATATTCATAAACTTACAAGAGAGGGACTTCTCTTGATAATCATCCATCATGCATCGTTCGATAGCTTTCCCACATGATATAACAGGTTTTACCCATTCCAGATCAGCTATCTCTTCCATCAACTTGAGCATCGAATGCCTTGTGCAGGGAGACCACAATATACCAGAGAACTCGGACAATATGCACGATTCAGAGGGTTTACATGCATTATCGAGATCTGAGACTATCTGTACAACATTTACCTGACCAATTTCCTTAACCACTTCGTTAAGGACACTAACAAAAGCATGTGTGCCCTCATCCGAATCATTTACATCTACTGCTTTCAAGAAAACAAGTCCCCTTGGACTTGAGACAAATATACTTACATGGAAACTGCCTAACCCGCCATCTAAACAAGCTGCACAGAGTATCGAACATCCAGTATGCGGCCAAGACTCCTTAAGTAAAGATACTGATTTTACCATCTTGCCTTTTTCTCGACTTAAGGAGCCGGTCAAGACATCTAAAGAAGGAGATTCATAGTCAGAGCCAAATTCACCAATCGCTTTCACCATATCAAGAAAGTAGGAAGAGTTGATAACATCCATACTCAAACCAGCTACAAAGAAAAATCTAGTAACTGTGTCATCTACATCTTCCTTAGAGACGGGTTTCGAGATGGGAGTAATAGGCTGTGAAGTCCGATATCGCTTTCCACGTTTTGCACTAGTACTAGCATTCTTTTTCCTTTTCCGATCAAGCTGTTCTTCTTCTAAGATCTGAAATGCTTCTCTGAGAGACCTGTCTATTGCAGGGCAGCTTTTGACACCAACACCAGAGAAGCCAAGAAGGTGAGCTCTAACACGAGAATATGATCCATTATAACTCATACTACAATGGTTACACTTCCACCTTTTAGTACCACTTCCCTTGTCAAATCCACCAAAAACACTCACATGTTCCCATCCCCACTTATCAGCGTCTGATGGCATGTCTCTATGCCCAAGTGTTCCAACTATCAGTGCAAGAGATCATCACATGTTCATAAAATATGCAATATCAGTACATGGTAAGACATTTAGCGTAGGCTTACATTCGAGTAATATATCACTTAAAGAAGCAAAACTCAGAAACGCCAAAATGAAGAAGGAACAAATATACCAAAAAGTTGAGGGACAACTAAATTCATTGGCAATTTTTTAATTTCCCTCATTGGCATGTTGACACATGGGATACAAGATTCTCGAAAGAGTTCAAGTTCTAACAGACACTGTGTAGCAGGAGAAGATTTTCACCTAATATAACATAGTACATAGCATAAAATTAGACTTAGCTTTCACAACTTCATTTATCCACCAGCTTGGCTAATTGATATCAAAACCTAAAGCAAACTTATGCACTATCCCAAATGGATGTTTCTCCAGGCCTTCTAGTTTCAATACTCAAATTAAATCAAGAAGGCAATATTGAACATGGGTTGCTCACTGTAGCATCAAAATCTCAATTACAGTCCTTAAACCAGCAAACAACTGAATCGGTCACTGTAGCATCAGTAGCTGAACTACAGAGCTGCTTTTCAGGTTCCCCTCTTCGCGCGAAATGATTAACAAGATCAGTCCAGATGAACAAACAACATTACGCGTCAAAAGTTTACAACTTTTTCAATCTCGAAACTTGCCCGGAAATAATAAAAAAAATGAAAGCAGAAGTTCTCCGATTCAATAGAAAACAGGCAAACGGAGGAACGTTCTTTCCAGCAAGGTGGAGATTTAGAGAGGTTTTAGATATTTCCGAAGACACCAAATGCAATGCAGGTTAAGAGCAAAGATAGAGAGATCTGGGGGAATTAGATTTGTACCAAATGGGCGTTGGAGAGTGTCTATTGATGCTGTAGGGTTCCGAGTTCCCACGACGAACCGTTGCTCACCAGCGTTTCTTCGTTTCGGAGACTTGAAACTTTGGGGGAAAGAATTCTGCGTTTCTTTCTCTAAGGTTCTCTGGGCATGCGTTTCTTCAATCACGGCTTGCCGTTTCCTTTTGGATACGCAACAGTTGCAGGATTCCTCTCCTCCTCCCAGGGCTTGCTCTGTAAATTGGTCGTCTATTATGGTGCAGAGGAAAATTAACGTCCCAACTCCCAAGTGCTTAAGTTCATAAGAGCCATTGGATAAAGAAGAGATCTGGCGGCGGTGACCAGGAGGGGGCAATTTTGGAATTTTCTACTATTCATACAAATATACGATAGTAGGTCTGTACAAACTTTATAGCGCGCATTGCTGCTTCCATTTTTCTAGTGTGGGTGTACGGCGTACCAAGGGCCATACCAATGTCTGACATATGAAACCGCATTCTAAAGGTCCACTTATCGCACGTTGGAACCCTACCATTATGATCGAAGCCATGGAGCCAGCTTCCCCTATTACATCTAATGGCCACGGTTCAAGGTAACACTCGAAAAATGTAGTCAACCTCATCGTTGGAACAATTGCAGCTTTCGGTTCATTAAATTGCTATAATTCAATTCGAAATAGCAGCCTTACAACGGAGTTAGCCTAGCCCATCCATATAGAGATTATGCACTGCCTTATAGAAGAGTTTCTCTTCATAAGATTTAGGGACCTGCAAATCTTAACTCCTCATAAATACTTCTCAAGAACTTCTGCTACAATAATACATGCAAAACTCACTCGAGTAACTATCACTTTACACCAGCCGCTGATATTGGAACATCCAGGCTTGGAAATCTGGCTCCATGGCTGTCAGATTATGCCCACACTGCTAACCCCTTCAAAGTTTCTCAACAATGGATATTCAAATTATGCATACATCTGGCCATGAACTGCACCATCTCCAGGACCAAACTCTCCATTTCGAACAGAAGCAGATGACTGAGATAGAGCCTCCTCATTTCTACTTTCAGTTTGTCTCGTGAGGGATCCCTTCTTATATGCTTCCAACTCAGAGAGATACAAGAGCTTTCAAGTAAGAACCACCAAAGGCTCCTTCAACTTCAGTACTAAGATCTCGGTTACTTTCACTAGACTACGTAAAAAGCAACTTTAACTCTTCGATTCGTGCACTTCGGACTTCTTGGTCAGTCAATGCACCAGATATCATCCTATGCTTGCGTGCTTGTACCGCCACCATTCTTTCCTCAACTGTACCCTGCCCTCTCGTATTCAGATATTCTAGTTACAAATCTTCCATGACCCATACGTGGAAAAGTAGTTTAAAAGACAACTGTGAATTGTGACGTGTACCTTAACAATGAAGCGCTTGATCATTACTGGTTTAGTTTGTCCAATGCGATGGATGCGCATGACAGCTTGCTCCTCAACTGCTGGATTCCACCATGGATCCTACACAGACACTCAGCCAGTTTGATTAAGGAATTCTTCCCAAACTGACCGTTCAAATCATATTGCTTCTGTCAACTCAAAATTTGGAAGATCAGCAATTAGTTTACAGCTATATTGCATGCAAAAACCCATCAAAGTGAAAAGAAAAGCCTAGTCATGCATACCATAACAAAGGCACTGGAAGCTGCAGTTAGATTGATCCCTACCCCTCCAGCTTTCAATGACATCAGCAACACCTGATTTGCCAATTTACAAACATTTAAATTGATCAAATACAAGTTGAAAATATGCATTGTGAAAATAATGAAAGCAACAACACAAGAGGGGTTCCTGGACCATTATATTATCGTCTTCAGAGAACTGTTTTATCACTTTTTCACGCTGCCCTTGATTTAGGGTTCCATCAAGGCGTAGGAAAGAAATGTTATTTCTGCCACAAAGAAAACCACAACAGATGAGTTCCAAAGATTCAGGCGTAACACAAGTGAGACGGGAGTATATATATATGATTGAAATGGCCAGTGTCTTCTTCATAGAAAAACCAACGCTAAAATCTTTGGAAGATGTATGACCACAGAAAAGTTTGGCATGTCTTGAATTATCAGGGCAAGCACAAAGGAAAAGCACATGAATAATCTAGCTTTGGAAATCAGACCATCAATTTTCATTCCCTCACCTAAACACTAAAACAATTGATACCTTGTAAGTGAGATTTGTAATAGATCCAGAAAGGCAGTCCACTGACTGAAGATGATGCTTTTAGAGCCTGATGCACGAAGAATTTCAAGTTCTCTCAAGAGAGCAATAACTTTGGACGATTCAATCCAATTTCTCTCAACATCAATCTGAAAGCGACTGTCGGTGGGAGCAGTAATGAGCTCTTGCTTTGTTACGACTTTTCTGAAAGATAAATTGAGAGAAAAAGTTCAAAGGCATGAGTTCAGTCCAAACGTATCCCATAAGGTTATTCTATTTTGGACCAAGAACGTCAGGGTAGCAATGAAGCCAAAGCTAAACTTGAAGGTACCTACAAACAGGACATAGACCAGAGCTAGCATTTCTCCAACTTGATAACAGGCATTCACGACAAAGACGATGAGCACAAGGTGTTAATACCGCATCTTCAAAAGCTTCAAGACAGATAGGACACTCTCCTTGTTCTTCCTTCTGGAGTTCATCCACAACTTCTTGGATATATGCCACTGAAGGAACATCTTGGTCATGTTTCTGCAGGACACTCCGTCCACCTTTCAGGAGACGCTTAGCCAACTTGTTCATATCCGAGTATTCTTGTGTATCACCTCGACTGAATGAATTAAAGTAAAATCAACAGTTGCTTACTAGTAAGGTGGCTGATGGAAGGAAGTAAGCAGTAGCTAGTTCCCAAAGTAAGAACATAGTTCTCAAACAGCGCTAGGAGGACAATTGCGGAAACAAATCTGCCATTAGTGTCATCATAATCTGATATTCCGGCTCCAAAATCAGAATCTTACGTCCAATAAGAAGAACTTGATCTTTAGGACACCCAGTTTTCTTTCATAAAAACCAGCATTTTAGGAATTAATGAATTTCTAATAGGTTAGAGAACATGCTCACTCAAAGTAAGTACGTCTGCAAGAGCCAAGCAGATAAGGGATGAATACACTTTAAAGTTCTTGAACAATCGGCACAAGTGAAAATGTGACATCATAATAAATTATAAGTAGTTTCCCAGCCAGCTAAAGGACGGATCTTTTTAGAGAGGTGGTACTAGTCAAACTACCCTTCTTCGTCAGAACAAAACGGGGATACCCCTTGTTAACTAATCGCAAACACACAGAAACACTGACAATTCATTGTGCCATATAATCCTCCTGAACACAACTCCACCAATCATTATGTTAAATTTGCTTGCGAGGTTTACCCCAAAAAATACTAGCTGAAAAAAGAAGGCAATACCTCATCACAAGAAACGGATGATCACAGCATTGACGAAGACGCAAAAGCAACTCTAATATTGAAGCATAATTATGTAAAACCCGCCCCTGCTCGACAAATTGATCAAACTTCACCTGAAGGTGACAAGTAAACATATCAGTGATGTTTCTTTCCCTCTAAAAACTTCAGAGAAGACGAGTTAAACCATAATAGCCAAAAGGGAAAAAGACCAACATAGAAATGGATATATATGTGTACCTTGGATCTTCGAAAGAGGGCATCGTAAAAATCTCTTTCAGCGTCTGTGAGTTCGCAATCAATCACCTGAATATCAGCTGGGGGAAGATCTAAGATTGGCCTGTGTCAATAACAAGCCTCAGGACACCCACTTTTGTAAAACATTAGAGACGTTAACATTGGATGCGCTTACATACTATTAAGTACATACCTGCCTTCTCGATCTGTACTCGATTTTGTTCTCCTGAGCATAATAGTTTTCAGAATGGACTGGACCAACTTTAGTCCTCTCTCATCACCCTCCTCGTATGGCTTTTGGATAAGCTTACTCCACCTATTTGGTACAAGAGAACAACCATATGCACACATGGTACCTTAACATAGGAAGGCTGTTATAGATCCCCAGTAATAGGGAATTTTTGTAAAGCACAATAGCTTCTGATAGCTTAACTAAACCATTTCGGTAATCCAGTCAAAACACATCATCATAGAGCTAACTGATAGTGGAGTTGCACATATGTTTTCCATATCGATCAACATGAAACTTTAACTCTAGCCTTCTAATGCTACCTACTCTAACCAAACCATCCTTGAAAAGTGCCCAACCAATCGATGATAGACTCTCAGTTAGAAGAAACAACATATGAAATTCCGAAAAGGCAGATGGTCTAATGACATACTAGCTAATGAAAGCTATTACTGTAGATGGTGTATATTAGCAGGGTTATCATCTTTGGTACTTTTTGATGGATTATTCTAAATGGCTTAAATCATATCTCAATAGACATAATACCCAAACTCGAGGAATTACCTCAGAAAAAAAATATTGTAGCCAACCCAAAACTGGTTCCTAGTTTTTGCATGAATGTACAAATTCCATATTGATGCAGCAAAAATTATTTAAATCCGCATACATCAATGTATTGTAATAGATACCCTGGTCGATATATAGAATTTAGGACACAATAACCACAGCCATCCAGTTATGCTATAAATTGGTGGTTAAAGAAGCTGAACAGCCGAACCAAAAGTTTAACATACCATGCCCAATTCTCCCAAGGCTCTACCTTCAAAAACCGAATAAGACTGTAAAGATCTTCCAACTTGTTCTGAGCGAAAAAAGAATATATGCCTTAAGGTCAAAGATATAAGTACCATTAATTCAGTGTTAAGAATTAGTATAAACTGTTTCCAAAAAACACAATACAATGCAGAGAATTGAATGGATTAATGCCATTAGAACATAAAATATAGCTCACCTGAATTGGAGTCCCTGTGAGACACCAGCGCCGATCAGCAATCAAACCTGAAGCAGCCAGGGAAATCTGACTTTTTGAGGATTTTATAGTATGTGCTTCATCAAGAACCACTCTAAACCAATGAACTGAGTAAAGGCCCCCATTCTCTGCAGCAGTCTGTGTAGACACCAACCACGAGAACACACTAATTTATGTCAGAATAATACATGGATCAAAATAGTATGAGATATAGCCATAAAAGGCATTTCATATTACCTCGCCAGAAAACTCGGAAGCTAAAACGCCATATGTGGTTATTACTACATCATATTGTGCCAGCAGTTTTGCATCTTTTGCTCTACTTTGACCATAATGAATGTACACAGAAAGAGAACCTGGTTCTGAATGGGTTTCTATCTCTGCCTGACAATACTCAAAAGAATGTATTGAATTCTATGTGAAACAATGTACGCAATAGCCAGAAGATATAGATGGCTCAACAGAAAGAATACAGGAAACACTAGAAAAGAGTTCAAAGATGACAAAGCAAATGTGCAAACACAACACATACCTTCCACTGTCCCAGAAGAGTCATAGGACATATAATAAGATTGCCACCAAAACTGAGTGCCTTCCTCTGCTTTTCCTGCTTATCAAACCCTGAAAGTTTTGTCCCATTCAAGGGACTCGATGATTGATTTGAAGCATAACCGACTGCATCACCTTCACTGGAATGTTTCAAGGATATACAACTTGATGACCCGGACTTTTCTGAATGAGTGAGTAAGAGGGATATAGTCATGATAGTCTTCCCCAGTCCCATTGCATCAGCTAGTATCTTCAAAACCATAATCTAGTTAAAAGCTATAAAAAGGTAATTAAGCTCCTAGGTTTTTTGAAAAAAGAGTACTTACTCCTCCCCTAGCCATCTGAAGAGTGCTTGGGAAATCTACAGTTGCATCACCTGAAAATGCATTCAAGTAGATGACAAGCCCTCTCCTGGAGGAACACACAAATTGTTAGTGCTCATATACCACCTGAGATTAGTATCAACAATTTCCAAATGCAACATACTTGTCTGCTGTGTGGTAAGCCTCCCAACAGGGATGAAGTGTTGTTGCAGCCTCATCCACACATTGCCCTTTTTCTAGCTCCATCATCCAATGCAAGGCCTGCTTTTGGTAAGAACGAAGTTCACACTGGAGGGTAGAGGGAGGATCCATTTCCTATCAAGCATCACAGTATTAGGGTCAGCTCCGAGTATATTTCAACCACATCAAGTAATTACATAATGTAGTGTTCAACGCTGTACTGCTAGCTCGTTGCTCTGTCCTACGCCGACAATCTGATCAAGATCGGCCTCTGAAATGAATTCTTCATCCTCTGAATCATTTTCATTTCTCAGTTGGTTTGACTTCCTGGCATGCGCTAATGATGCATGACCAGAAGTATCCTGTCAAACTAGTGTTATTAACTGTCCAACTTATCACTCGGGAGAAGTAAACAATAAGGAAGAAGAAAGCACATTGTATTGCCAGATTACCTTGGAGAGAAAAGGCCGTTTCTTTGTGTACAAGTCAGCTGGGGTAAGTGCAGCCTATTAAGCAAAGCATTCATTCAATGCAATATGACATAAGTAGAACCCAGAAACTATCTACCTCATGGACTGCTTTGTGATGTAAATTTATTCTTGCTGAGCTTGGCCTCGAGGGAAATTCACAAAGTAGGGACAAAAACATCTAAACCACAAAGGATAAGAAAAAAAACCTTCTTAAAAGGAGTTAGACCAAGTAACCGGAACAAATTTGGGAAGGGATGAACAACTGTTTCTTCAGAAGGATTGCTTCCTGCTTTCAGTGAGGTCTGTTGAAACTTGTGGAACATGGCACTATTAATGTAAACACTGGATAAAAAAAAGGAACAAGTCAGTACCTAAATTTGGTCGCCAAAAAGCATAAATTAACCAAACTATTAAACTACATCTTTAAGTGCACGAGATTTCCATACATTTACTCATGACTCATGAGGATTCAAAAGCGAATGTGTAACCTCATAAAGCTTTAATGACTTGTATAGACGAGACACGAATCTGACCTTACTGATAACTCGATTGTATCCATAATTCCAAGTATCTCGGGAGCTGACTTACAGTGCCCTTCTATCTTAACTTTCTTATCCCTCACGAGGGGAAGAAGACACCTACCCCATTCATTTGGTATTCGACCAATCTGGAACATGCAATATTAAACCATTCTCGCGTAAGTGCATAGTTGCTCCACAGAAGTTACAAGCACTGGTTAGTGAGTTATTGATACAAACTATCAGGACAGCAACACACTGTCCACAAGAATTACAAATTCATTGGAACTTCATAGCAGGGATTCCACATACCTCCCCACCATTTACAGTGGAAAACCTCACAATCTCTGAGCAAGCCGCGGCGACCGATCTTCCCTTTCCAAAACCCTTTGCTGCTGAAGACTTGTTCTTCCTGTTGACTGGAAATGTAAACATGACTTCATCGCCAACCTTAACTTTCCTCCCTTTGCTCGTGGATAACCCTGCCACCACCCCATCCCCCAAACACCACCACTCGTCCCCAACAGAACCTGTGGACGAGCTCGAACCCGACAACCTCACTTTCTGCTCATTCCGCTCGCCCGAGTCACTCCCTGTCGGATTAGCATCCTCGTCCACAACCAAATCGCAATTCTCGCCAATCTCCTTCTCGACGTTCCTTGACTTAGCAGAAACAGGTCTACGCATGGGAGTAGGGTTTGAATTGGGACTCCTCGGAGATTGAAACTGTTTAGAACTGAAAGTTGGCGTGTCGAAGATTATGTTAATGGCGGCGGTGGGGTCGTGTTTGGCGAGGTGTAGAGCTCTGATGATATCCATGTCGGAGAAATCAGAGCCGACGATGGATCGGACGGTGGTGAGCATCTCGTCACTGACCTTGCTTCCCATTTGCGATCCAAGTGTAGAAGCAGTACTGGCGGTCCGGAACCCTAACCCTAACAACTCCGTTTATTCCTAATTTTTACTTTCTGGATGAAGAATTAGAGAAAGAGAGTTGAGTGAGGCAAAGCAGGTTTGGATATCCGTCGATGGAATTTGCGCGGGAGAGAACGGAGAGTTTCAAAATGGCGGGTGCAGGCAAGAATACCGGCGATTACAGTACAGGCTTCCCAGCTTGTCACACAGCCGACATGACGTCAACTTTCCCGCCACCGCATTTTATTTTACATATATTGTTCCTCGAAAATGGCCATTCGGCACCCTATACTTTACCAGATTGACAATCGCATCTTTATACTACCAAATTGTCCATTTACCCCCCTATGGTCAATTTACCAATCCTATTCTTCCGTTTACGTTTTCTGTCCAATCCAGTCAATGATTTATAATTCTGTTTAATGCCGAGGTGGCGGCTGAGTCTAGGAATTGTTACATTCGATCGGCATAAGTAATCAACGACTGAGATTTTTTTATATCCAATTAAGAAATTTATTTATTTTCCTGAGATACAATCTAAGAACTATCGACAACATTTTCAGGCGATATTTAAAAATATCGCATGCCACGAAATGAATGGATCCAATCAAGAATTGAATTTACTTGAATATAGATCAAACTCAAACAAGATAGCATAGGTCATCATCCATTAGTTGCTGAACTGTCCAATAATGCAAAGGGATCAATATGACGTTATGACAATCGTAGACTAGTCGTCAATCCTAATGCCAATCCATTGGTTTTCCTATCGTGTTTCCTTGATGTCTGTTTAATTCGTAAAAGTTTGGAGTATTCTTTCTTGAGGATTCTTGCGTTTTTTATGTTGGTTTTTAGACTTGTGATGAATGATAATATTTCTTTCGTTCAATTATTAGCTTGTTGTTTTCCGATTTATTATTTTTTGTAGGGGACTTCTAGAATGGGTGTTGCCATTGGAGAGCAATACTCGAGGATTTGCTCACCTCTAGCTCACGCGCTTGCAATTTATCTTTCGCCACAGTTCGTCGGTCAGGTAGACATTAAAGGAGACGCAGCGGCAGCCACATCTGTGTTGGCTATTCCAGTTTGGTAATTAAAGGTTCTATCATCCAGAAGATCTGTCAGCTGCTCTCGTCCCTGCTAGGGATCCAACTCTAGTCTGCTCGACGGTTAGGAGACGTAGAGTCAGTAGTAGTTCACATCAAAGTTGGTCACACCCGTTTGGCTGCCGGGGGAACTATTATTAAAGAAGACCGAGAGTTCCTTGTTTCGCTTCCAGACGTCCGTCTACAGCCGATGAGGAGGGAAGGTAATGGGATCGCCCATTGCGTGGCTCGCATGGCCTTTAGATATCTTCTCGAAGTGTTGTCGGTAGTCCTCACTCCATAAATTGATTAGGTATTTTTTTATCTTTGTGTGCTATCTTTTTGTTTTCGCGAGAAGTCTATCTATGTAAAAAAAATCTTATTGCCTATCCGGTTGACATTTTACCAAGTTAATGACATCGATACATAGAATATTGTGCTTATTCTACCAACAAAGGGGGAAAAACAACGTGGACACTTTTATAGTTATTTTTTTTATCTAAAAGGGAGAATTAAGATAGCAAAAAACAAATAAGATTAACCATTAGTTCAAATCGTGAGATCGACCTCCATACGACTTATGAGATACGAAAGAGTTTAAAGTGCCACTTAATGGACAGCTCTATTGGAAGCACATTTTATCTGACCACCTACGCATGCAACCGCTGCCACGATGCTATAAAGGCAAGGATCTCAGCGGCCCCACCAGCCACACAGCGAGTGTACTTCCAAGAAAGTTTGGACAGGACAGCTTCCGCGTCCTCTTTAATATTCGCATGTCAAATTCCATGTCAAAAACACCAAACACATGCGTCACGGACGCTCAGAACCATGAATTCGCTCGATCCTCTGCAAGACAACCCCACCAACGTTCCGAAGACCTTCCACAATGGTGAGCTGAACCGCAATCAGACAGTCAAACGACAAATGCTTGATGGTTGAGACAATATCATTGGTGAAATCAACAATGCAAGAGCAGGTGTGAGTAAAAAGGGTAAGGGGAAATGGGACAGTAGTGTACATGTCTTGAGTTAGAGAAGAATGAAGAACAAGAAGAAAAGAGCAATATCTCCAACCTAAATCTGGAGTGTTAAAGTCATGTGAAAACACACCAGATTTATAGTGGAGCTACTATTACAGTTCACATCATAAATATTGTAAGATTCATCAGAAAAGGGAAAGCATATGTTACATGTAAATTTTTGGTGTTCTCATAGTGAATGAATGATATAACTTACTGACCTAATTCGTATTTATTAATACCGTCCATTTTTACTTAATGTAGTCTGTCTCGTAGCTTATCTTTTCGCCTTTATTGAAATTTATAACAGTGGCCAGAAATATCACAGAAAGTCGCTTTGGCCGAGTGGTTAAGGCGTGTGCCTGCTAAGTACATGGGGTTTCCCCGCGAGAGTTCGAATCTCTCAGGCGACGAGAAATTTAAATTTTTCATTACTGAGTGAACTGTTAATTTTTGCTTCTCCGGTTTCTTGGTATTGTTCAACAGGCTCTGCTATACAGACTACAGAGTCCAAGCCTCCTGATTTCTCCTCCTCTAAAACCTAGGCCGTCGCGCACGCACGCCGGAACTGCTCATTTTTCTCGGTTCCTTACCAACTCCTTCCTTCTTTCATCGCCCTTTTACGTCGCGTTACGGTTCCCCTTGTAAGCTCTAACTTCGATCGTCCCGCAAGATTCCTCCCCGCTAATGGCGATTCTTTCGTCGTCCGCCGGCGGCCTCCGACTCTCATTTGTCGACAACTCCGCTCCCCTCAACCAATGCACAGCCGCCATGCTCGATGCTAGGATCTTTTGTCAGCAGATGCCGTCCACCAATCTCAAAATCAAGCTATCAGCGTCTCAGTGGCAGTGTCCCTCCGCCAGCTTCCGCCGTGGAATCAATTGCGCGAAATCGGAGTTCGAGGCTAATTCGATTAAGGACTCGTTGACAAGCGACGTTTCTCGACCTGATGACGGCGGCCGCGGTGATGGATTTGGAGGAAACGGAGGGTCTCCTGGCGGTGGTGATGGTTTTGGAGGAAACGGAGGGTCTCCTGGCGGCAGTGATGGCGATAATGGGGAGGAGGATGAGTTTGGGCCGATAATGAAATTCGATGATGTAATCAGAGAAACAAATGCGCGAGGAGCGAAACTTCCTGCCGATATGCTGGCAGCTGCTGAGACTACCGGAATCAGGGAGAAGTTTCTCCTTCGATACCTGGAATTGCAGGATGCAGGTTGGCCGCTGGGGTTCTTAATGAACCATTTTTCCATGCTGCGCAATCGAATGATGGCTGATCCTGATTTCCTCTTCAAAGTTGGAACCGAGGTTTATAGTCTAGCAACTTTGCCTGTTTATTCTTAAGAGTCAGTTTGTGGCCACTGTCAGTGGATCTGAAAATAGTGCATATTGAGTGACATTTGGAATGCAGGTAGTTATCGATTCTTGTTGTGCAACGTTTGCTGAAGTTCAGAAAAGGGGAAAAGATTTCTGGTCAGAGTTTGAGTTGTATGCAGCTGATCTTTTGGTTGGTATTGTTGTTGATATTGCTCTGGTTGGTATGTTAGCCCCTTATGCTCGAATTGGGAAGCCTTCGTTGTCCAAAGGAGGTTTGTTTGGCAACATAAAGCAGACCTGTGCTGCTCTTCCCAGCAGGTTACTACTGCTTTCCTCAGCCTCATTCTTACAAGCTGAATGCATATTGATAGATACTTATACATGAAATTGTCTTCGTAAGAAGAAGAGAGGTGGATTTCTTGCTGCACTAACCATAAGCTATCTCCCAACACGTGCAGTGTGTTTGAGGCTGAGAGACCAGGATGTAGGTTCACTGTGAAGCAGCGAGTGGCCACTTATTTCTATAAGGTATTGCATGTTCTCCACCTCAATCTTTTTGTTGCACTGACAACGTTTGCTTTAACTGCGAGATTAAAGAAAACATAAGATTTTAGGTGCTGGGTTGGACACGAATCCTCTCTGTAATTTGTTGGCTTCCTTTTCTGATGTTATTCCGTATATTCGGTTTTGATGCAGGGCATACTGTATGGTTCAGTTGGATTTGGGTGTGGACTAATCGGACAGGGCATTGCTAATATGATCATGAATGCCAAGAGGTATATACTTGGTTTTCTCTATGATTCTTCTTGGCTTTATAATGATGGGTAAATTCTGAAAGCAAGCGACTTTGAAGCTGTAACTACACATTGGAGTTGTAAAGTTATGCTCCTGAGTGTTGTATTACTGCTATCGGATAGCTTTAAGCTTCATGGGGGCTTTTCATTCGCGGTTAGCACTGGTTTTACCTTTCTCAGAAGATAGAGTTGATTGTTTTGATGAAACAGGAGCGTGAAGAAGTCGGAAGAGGACATTCCTATTCCGCCTCTACTAAAAAGTGCAGCCCTCTGGGGTACGTTGGACATTTTTTTATATATGAATATTTCATTTTCATCCCATGGTTCGGTGCGGTTTATGTGCTGCTGTTGTGACGACCCAGGTGTATTCCTGGCTGTATCTTCAAACACTCGGTACCAGATCATCAACGGGCTGGAACAAGTGGTGGCAGCATCGGCTTTGGCGAGACAAGTCCCTCCGCTGTCGAAGGCATTCACTGTTGGGGTGAGATTCGCCAACAACATATACGGAGGGATGCAGTTTGTGGACTGGGCAAAATTGAGCGGAGTTCAGTAAGTAGACCGGTTAGGGAAGTGGTGACATTGGGTGTCAGTGAGCTGTTGAGTGTGTGTAATCATATTCTCAAAGACCAGTGTGCTGTAGGTTGAGTGTAGTAGGTGGCACAGGCTTGCCCTTAATAGCGAAACTTGGATCATTGATTAGTTTGTCATTTCTTCTTTATTGGTTAGGGATTAAAAGAAAAAAAAGGGTGAACCCCCTTCGTTTTGATTGTTTTTAGTATTCAAAGATCGGAGCTGCGGCAGGGGACCTGCAATGTGATGTTGAGGGTCTCACTATTTAGTAGCATTCATCAATAATTTCGAGATATGCTCGATCATCATAGTTGACTTGAGAGAGGGCTTTGATAGATTTGCATATCGTTTAGGAATACCCGCATAGTACATCTTAGTTGGATTCGTTTGTTGCGGTTTAACTTTTGTTGGTCTCTTATGAGATCACCAGATTCCGAAAAATGTTGGATCGAAACTAAATAGTTAAGGTCGAACATAACCATAGGAAGCGCAACGAAGCTGCGGATTACTTAGCTAGCTTCGGCCATTCAAAGCCATTGGTTGCTTAAACTTCTTTTGATCGTGATCCTAATGTCACTCATGTTCGAATTTCGTTTGGTTATTGATGAAATATAGGCGTCGTCACACCGAATCACTGTAAAGTCGTCTCCTTTCTATCCCCGTGGCCCCGTTGTTGATTATTTATTTTATTTATTATTTCAGTCCTTTTCTCTCTCTAGATCGCATCATCAAAATTTCTTCTGTTTCCTTCCACTTCCGCAGACTCAGTCTGCTGCTTCAAAGCATCTCACCCATCTCCGACCTCCTGTTTAACTATCTCCCTGGGATAATGTTTTCCGGCGTCTGAGATCTACCCGCCCCGCCTGCTCGATTCTTATTCTAAAGGAACAAACCAGAGAAGCATACTACAGGACCAACCGAGGGAGCAGGGGCACCGCCTCTTTGCTGGATCTGATAGGAAAATGGCGCTTTCTGGCATGAGAGGACTCTCCGTCTTTATCAGCGACATTCGTAATTGTCCAAACAAAGAGCAGGAGAGGGTCCGCGTTGATAAAGAGCTCGGTAATGTCCGTACTCGCTTCAAAAATGACAAGGTTAGGGTTTTCCAGCTGTTTTTCAAAGAGCTCAATTCCCAGGATCATCAATATAATGCCTCAACTACTTCGGTCCTGGAACTTCTTTTAGTTCATCCAAGATAGGTGAACTTGCCTGTAGCAGCTACATGAGTTCATAATCGAATTTGCCAATTTCTTTCCATTTTGGCTAGAGCGTACTTGAACTCAATTCAGGACATTGGACTCCATAGGTTTATGGTTGAGTAGCATCTATTTTGAATTTTCGTATTTCATTGCACTGTTTGAAGTCTGCCATCATTTTTACCCTTCTGCTAAGAGCAGGATTTCATCATTGTGCAGTGTGAAATGGTTTTAACCTTCAGATGACAATCCCCTTCTGAGATTGAATCGTAGTGTAAAACTAAAAGGAAATGATAATCTGCTTCATTTACTATTCTACAAGCTGCGATTGAATAGAACTCTGCTCCCTTTTCAGTCCGTTCGTAAGCCATGATGGTTTATTATTTTGGAGTTTAAAGGAAGTGCTGAACTTTGAATCACATGGTTGCTTCATAAAGATTTTACTAGCCTAGTCTCAGAATCTTGTAGGATGATCTCCTATCTGCAGCCATAAGAAACGGTTATAGATAACATCTGTCAACTCCAAGAATCTCACTGATGCTAGTTAAGGAAACAATAAAAAGAGTAAATGACCACGATGTCTGTTGGTCTGGCATATTGTATGTAGCATTCCTTATCTAATACCTTTTGTTTCCTGTATAACGTGATACAACTACAAGAAGTCGTTAAAAATCTCACTAGTTGTAGTTAAGGAAACAATAAAAAGAATAATTCACCACGATGTCTGTTGGTCTTGCACATCGTATGTGGCACTCACGATCTTATTCCTTTTTTTTCCCTGTATAACGTGATACAACTGCATGAACTCTTTAAGAATCTCACTGATGCTAGTTAAGAAAACAAGAAAAAGAATAGTTCACCACGATGTCTGCTGGTCTTGGACATCGTATATCTCTATTTCCCATATGGACCTTGTCACTTTGTGAAAGTAAACCATGATCCAGAAAAGCATAACCATTCTAATGTTCTTGTCCCCGACATCAAATTTGCATGGCTTCTGCTTGTTATGTTGCTTCTGAACTGATGAATTGATTCCATAACGGGCTTGGTTAAACTTCCAATAGAATGTGAGAGTTGTTCACATCATTTCCTTGTTATTGTCAATGATGATCAACTGCCAACAGGTCTACTGCCTTCTTTGTGTCTTTTCTTTTTTTTTTGCTATTTGTCTAGCTACATGTTCCAATATGAAGTTTGCAGTACTCATTGATGGAAGCCATCCCCAAACTATTTTTTTCAGGCCTTGAGTCCATACGAGAAGAAGAAGTACGTTTGGAAGATGCTTTACATTTACATGCTTGGTTATGATGTAGATTTTGGTCATATGGAAGCTGTTTCCTTAATATCTGCTCCAAAGTATCCCGAAAAGCAGGTTATAGCTTCCTCGGCTCATTTTGTTCACCTTCTTACATAAGTGCATGACCACGGCTCATGGTATGATTGTGGTTGTTGAAGAGACGGCTATATTGTTATTTCCTTATTTATCCTAATTAGGAAGATATTAGGAAGTTTACTTTATTCCTTTTAAGGTAGTTGTATCCTTCTAGGAACCTACTATGTTTTGCTATCTTAAACTCTATATATTAGAGTTCTCAGATTCATTCTAAATTAATAAGAGAGGATTTTACACCTCAATATTTGGCAGTGGTCTCTACTCCATCTGTCCCACCCATCAATGTAATTCAATAATTAGTTGTCGATAGATTGATCTGATGTGAACAGTTTGAAGTGGATATTATTTAACGTGGTGGAGGCCATCAAGTTCTATGGAGTGTATGCATTGCGTGTCATCTGACACGCCAGCCTTTTTTTTTACATTTAGTGATATTTGTAAAGGCTAAATTGACTCATTCTAGTATTTGGTTAGCTGTACGCAATTTTTAGCTAACATTTCTGAATCGCTGCAGGTTGGCTACATTTCGACAGCTTGTTTACTCAATGAGAACCATGATTTTCTCCGATTGGCAATAAATACTGTGCGAAACGACATTATTGGCCGGAATGAAACATTTCAGTGCCTTGCATTGACCCTGGTATGATAAACGACATTATTTGCATTTTGAAACTTTCCTTCTCTTTTTACTCACCTGAATTATGGCAATAACCCTTTTTCATATTAAAAAAGTCTGCCGATATATTTTCTTATATAAAATAATTATGCCAGTAAGCTTAGCATTTTTTTTCTTGACTTCTTCAATTATATTCTTGAGGGTATTTCCTGCTAGCACCTTGAAACATATAAGAACGTTTGTGTACCAGGGATTATGATTTTGGTGATGTTACTTTCCATACATTGATGCACAATGTGTCTGTATTCTGCATGATAACAGAATGCCGTTCATTGCCAAAATTATAATCCTTGTTCCCATCACAAATCTATAGCAGTAACCCTTTTCCTTTATTTAGTTGATTCTAGTGTCCATATTTCATGTGATATATCTTCTCACTCTCTGAAAGCCCATAATTAATCTCATGTCTTTTTTGAAGTATTTATTTTGACACAGATATAATAGTTTTTGTGTGATCATCTATATATCCATGTTATTATTTCAAGTTCTTGCAACAGCATGATCTTTCTTCCTAAATTTTTTACCCTGAACCTCGTAGCTTCACAATGTGCTGATTGGTTTGTTTGGATCATCTAAGAGTTGGCCTTCCTTGTTGAGAACGTTTGGTATAAACCTTACTTGGAGATGTTTCATCTTCTGCAGGTTGGAAATATTGGTGGGAGAGAGTTTGCCGAATCATTGGCAGCTGACGTTCAAAGACTACTTATGAGATATAATCCCCTTTCGCGAGCTAGATTGGGCAATAAGGAACTGGTCGATATGATCTGACATGCTTCTTGCTGTTTCAGATATCCAGCAGCTGCAGACCTCTTGTAAGAAAAAAAGCTGCTTTATGTTTGCTGCGCTTATATAGGAAAAATCCTGATGTTGTGAACGTGGATGGCTGGTATGTTTAATTTAATCTATTATATACGGCACTATTGAAGCTTCAAATTTCAATTATTCCATTACTCAAATCATCAGGGCGGATCGCATGGCACAACTCCTTGATGAACGCAATCTTGGTGTTTTGACATCTTCTATGAGTCTACTTGTTGCTTTAGTGTCAAATAATCATGAGGCATACTGGAGTTGTCTGCCAAAATGTGTGAAGACATTGGAACGACTTGCTAGGAATCAGGACATACCCCAAGAATACACTTACTATGGTATCTCATCTCCTTGGCTTCAGGTCTGTAACTTTTGCTTTCATTTTCTTGCTCTTTTCTTCATTGGTTCATTGTCAGGCATATCACGTCAATTTTAGAATGAACGCGAGACCTTCCAGACCGTGGGGCAGTTCGATAAATAAATCAACCAATAACCTGAGGGTTGCAAATTTGAGTTGATTCCTGAATCCACATAAGTAAATATATTAATAGCAGATCCCTTCTTGTCGAAGATGGAACTTTTTAAGTATCTAAATCATTACTCTCATTCTAGTTTTTCACTGAATTTTTCTTGTTCTCATAATTTCATGTTCGTAAAACAGTATGAACAACAGAAACTTGTGGTTCGGCATTCATGTTTCATACAATATTTGCTAATAATGTGATCTGGATAGACAGGTTAAAACAATGAGGGCTCTTCAGTATTTCCCTACAATAGAAGATCCTAACACAAGAAGATCGTTGTTTGAGGTCTACACCTGATGCATGGTCCTTTTTGTTTTTGTTTATCATGCATATATGATGATGGAATTATGATGCCTTTTGAACTCTTTCATTTCAGGTCTTACAGCGAATATTAATGGGAACTGATGTTGTGAAAAATGTAAACAAGAACAATGCATCGCATGCTGTTCTCTTTGAGGCTCTTGCTCTCGTAAGTTTACACATAATGTCTTCTAGTCAATGAACTTGTAAATGTACTCTTCCTGGAACATCATCATTGAACTTTTGGTCAGAATACAGAAATCTACCTGCGTTTCTTTGTCATATTACTTGACCTGCATGATAATTGCATAATAACATAGGCATGAGGAGATCTTGTAAGTTCTATTTTTGTTTTTAAGTAGCCCTCATGCTATTTATCCTGCATTGGGGATTGGTGTGGAAACCCTAGGCACTTTAGAAAGTATGTCATGTAATAATTATTCAAATCACTATGCTTTCGTGCAAAATAATGGCTGTTTATGACAATTCCATTTAGGTTGTGTTACCGCATGCATACTCTCTCTGGTGATGAGATGGTAAATTGTGAACCAGATTTCCCCATATAATTCTGGTTCATGCCTTATCTGGCTTATGTGGTACTTCTATAGTTCCATGGTTGTATTCTGCGAAGTAATTGGATGGCAAGTCATTCTAGTAGTCATCATCCTCGTACAAGTTAAAGTTGTCCCTCTCAATATAATAATTTTGCTGGCAGGAATATTAATATTTTTCCTTTTGTTTTGTGAATAGGCTTTATATTATTTTGCAGGTACAGATTGTTGCTATTAGTATATCATTGTTGTTGTTGATGGTATTTTTGCTTCAGGTCATGCATCTTGATGCCGAAAAAGAAATGATGTCTCAATGTGTGGCCCTCCTAGGGAAATTTATTGCAGTTAGGGAACCTAATATTCGGTACCTTGGCCTGGTTAGTTGTCAATAGTCATTCTGATTTCTTCTTGGACTTCTTGTCTCATCTTCTTGAATCAACTGAACTGGCATGGTATTTGCCTGATGAGACCCTTACTAGTGTGTTCTCTGCAGGGCATGGTCTAATCTTGGATGTTACTTCGCTCTCTTGCTTTCCTGCAGGAAAATATGACACGAATGTTGATGGTAACTGACGTACATGATATTATCAAACGACACCAGGCTCAGATTATCACCTCATTGAAGGATCCTGATATCAGGTTAAGATCCAATTTGTTCCCTTAGGGTAAAAGATATAAATTTATTTTCTCTACAAACTTTTTCGACTGATAAACAAGACAGTAAGTATTGTGGTTTATAGAAAAACACCTTCCTTTAAACGTTTATGTCAAGATTTGTATGTGGTGAAGAAAGTTTTAATCTGATTTAAAAAATTTGTGATATACAATATGTCATAGCTGATAACAGATACTCAATATGTAGCTTACAATGACATAATGATTTCAGATTTAACTTTGGAGTTTCTATTTTCTGACTTGCAAAATTATTTTGCAGCATACGTCGGCGTGCTCTTGATTTACTTTATGGCATGTGTGACGTGTCAAATGCAAAGGATATAGTTGAAGAGTTATTACAGGTGCTTGTTAGAAGGATAAAGATTAGTTTTATCACTATCACAAAATATTTTATTCGATTGGTAGTTCTAATGCAGTGTATCTGGATATTATGGTTTGGCATGTAAAATCTTCTTCCTGAGAGGTTCAATTTGAATTTCAGTACCTCAGCTCATCAGATTTTTCAATGCGTGAGGAATTATCTCTAAAAGCTGCTATCCTTGCCGAGAAGTTTGCGCCTGATCTATCATGGTAAGATCGATTTGATGTATGAAGGTCCAGAATCTTTGGGATAAAGTTTCTTTAATTTTGATTTTCCAGTGAGCTTAAATATAATTTAAACTCTTAAACAGAATTGGTACACGCCACTTGGCATAAAGCCACTGACACTCATACATCTTGCTTCGTCAAAATATGTGTTGATAGGTGTGAGATTCTAGTACCTTTAATTAAATCAGTCATGCATGTAAAAAAAATCAATCATGGGTCAGTTGTTTAGCAAACGCCATGAATAGGTTATATTTTATATCATGCAATATCTTCTTTAATCTAAGCAGTAAGCAATGATCTGCATACTCATTGGTTTCATTCAGTTTGTTCTGTTTGATTCCACTATTTTATTCTTGTGTGTATCCGATGTATATGATTATTTCATCCTTCTTAAACTCAGGTATGTGGATGTTATACTTCAGTTGATCGACAAGGCTGGAGATGTTGTTAGTGATGACATATGGTTTCGGGTTGTGCAGTTTGTTACTAACAATGAAGACCTGCAGGTATGATTTCCATTACGAAGATCATCTGTTATGTTTGGTTAAAATTGATACTTGGATTTGGTAATTGAGCTTTCAAACATTTGATCAGCCTTATGCAGCAGCAAAAGCAAGAGAGTACATTGGCAAACCTGCCATTCATGAGACAATGGTCAAGGTTTGTATATAATAAAGTAGGCCCTTCGAGTAGAAACATCCGATTGGTATTGTTATGTCTTTCCTTCTCTTCAGTAAGAGGGGGATGCAAGGAGTTGTTTCAGTTCTTATGCATAGCCATCTCCTTCTCCTGCAACAGGTCAGTGCATATATCCTAGGAGAGTATGGGCACCTCTTGGGCAGACGGCCAGGATGTAGCCCGAAGGAATTATTTACCATTATACACGAAAAGCAGCCTACTGTCTCGTAAGATCACTTATCTCAGATTCAGTCATCATCCTTACATCCTAGTTTGTTTGACTGACAGTACTCTATCGTTAACCTCAATAAGTATCTGTGCAGAACCTCCACTATTCCAATTCTTCTCTCCACTTATGCTAAGATATTAATGCACACTCAGCCTCCAGAACCAGAACTGCAACATCAGATCTGGGCTATATTTAACAAGTACGTTTTTTTTATTGTTTCATGTCTTGTAGTCTCTTATTCTCTTCTGTTGGTTTTCTCAAGCCTTTTTTAATAATACATCGATTCTGTTGTCACCCCACAGATATGAAAGTTGCATCGATGTTGAGATTCAACAACGAGCAGCCGAGTATTTTGCGTTAAGTAGGAAAGGTGCATCCCTAATGGACATATTGGCAGAAATGCCTAAATTTCCTGAGCGCCAGGTATATGAGTGGAGAGAACAATTTATTTTTGTGCTTTGAACTGTACAGCCAAAAATTTAGTTCCTTTTTCTAAACAGGAAGTAATGTGCATTCTGTCATCAGTAATGTGGACTCTACTGTTGTTGTTCAGTCTGCATTGATAAGAAAAGCTGAAGATGCTGAGGTTGATACTGCGGAACAAAGTGCTGTCAAGTTACGGGCACAACAGATGTCAAATGCATTAGTTGTAGCTGATCAACGTCCTGCTAATGGAACGCCAGCCCCGCCCTTTGTAGGCCATCTTAGTCTGGTAAAGGTGCCCAGTGAGACAGTTGATGCGGTTAGTTCAATTTTGTCTCTTGATTGAAACATTTAGCGTGTTACGACCCAAAGTATTGCCAATATCAATGGAACTCATATCCAGTGCCATTTGAACGGGATCAGAATCCAGGAGACCCAGGACTGACCCAGCCGAATGGAACCGTATATAAAGAAGATCCTCAGCCTCAAGATCTTATCGGTGACCTTTTGGGTACGTTGAGTATTGAAGGTCCTCCTGAAGCTGTTGCCCAATCTGGACATAGTGCGACGGCTGAAGTGGAAGGTGTTCCTAGTGTGGATGACCGTGCTGCTCTTGTACCTGTTGGAGAAGACACAAGTTCAGTCCAGGTGCTCCCTGTGTGGTCCTTCATTTACATTCTAACTGAATTTTTAGATGAACTATGATCGAAATGAAGTGAGCGAATTGTGGTTTTCTTGCAGCTGTACGGATGTTCTTTTACCTATAGATAACCTCCTGTTTTTCATTGGAAACTACCAAAATCCAAACTTATGACGTGTATATGTCTTCCTATCCCTGAATGTTTTCTGTAACGTGTTGATCTTTGTGTTTTTGCTGCAGCCTATAGGAAATATCAGCGAACGATTCTATGCATTGTGCTTGAAGGATAGTGGTGTCCTGTACGAGGATCCATACATCCAGGTATGTTCTATTTTTTTTGTTTGTTTCTGTTTTTGTTCTGCCTTTGGATCTATTCTTGTAAATTCCATTTCATGTTTATATGTATTGTTGCCGTTCAGATTGGGATTAAAGCAGAGTGGAGAGTACATCAAGGACGTCTAGTTCTTTTTCTGGGAAACAAAAACACTTCTCCTCTTGATTCCGTTCAGGCCCTCATATTACCTCCTGCTCATTTGAAGGTGGAGCTCTCACTAGTACCTGAAACTATTCCTCCTCGGGCGCAGGTAAGCAACTCTGATATTTAACACCGTTCCTTAAAATCCATGATTCATAACTGAATGTTGTTTTTGTTGCTTCATTTCCTGTTAGTTACTCCTTTTCAACTCCCTATATGGTGTTTAGGTACAATGCCCTCTTGAATTCACAAATCTTCGCCCAAGCAGGGATGTTGCGGTTCTGGACTTCTCTTACAAATTTGGTCCTTCCTTGGTAAACAATAATAATTTCTCACGCTCCCCTATTTTAAGGAGCTCTTTTATTCATTTGGTTTGTTAAATCTTATCTTTTGCACACTTTTTTCATAGGTAAATGCCAAGCTCCGCCTTCCTGCTGTTCTCAACAAATTTTTTCAGCCCATAACAGTGTCAGCTGAAGAATTTTTCCCGCAATGGAGATCTCTTTCAGGCCCTCCTTTGAAGCTTCAGGAAGTTGTATGTATATGACTATATGTTTCCTACAGTTGTATGTATATGCCATCCAAAGCGCCATAACAAGTTTCTGTGTATTTTGCCTAGCCGTTTCTCTTTGAGAGCGTCAACAAATTTTACCAATGTATTATGTGCTGTGTACATTTAAATGCGTCCATAGGGCCTAAGATTTTATACGACCATTAGTGCTGTGATCGTCCTTATGTTTAGCCAACCATGTTTAGGTTACCAAATTCACTTACCACCGTTATGATGTTTCATATTATATATACATGCTAACATGTTTCTGCATTTTTTTTTCAGGTTAGAGGTGTAAGACCATTGCCTCTTCCCGAAATGGCAAATCTTTTCAACAGTTTCCGGTTGACGGTCTGTCCAGGGCTTGTAAGTCAAATCCTTTTTATGTTCAATTATGATTTGTACTTGCCTTATGCTTCACCGAAGTTGACTATAGTTCCACTTCTGTGGTATAGGATCCGAATCCAAACAACTTAGTGGCAAGCACTACCTTTTACTCCGAAACTACACGTGCCATGCTTTGCTTGGTGAGGAACATGCTTCTTTATCCCTTCATTCATCTTACTTTCTACCGAAGTTACCTTAAATCGTTCTATGCTTGTAATAATCTGTTAAAAGTTGTTTCTGTAATTTTCAGGTGAGAATCGAAACAGACCCAGCAGATAGAACGCAGTTGCGAATGACTGTTGCCTCTGGTGACCCAACACTCACGTTCGAGTAAGCGTACACTTGAATACTACGTACTCGTCTTTTCTTTCTTTCCCCATTGGAGAAAGTATAGATATTGAACCACTTGATGCTGCAGGTTAAAAGAGTTCATGAAGGAGCAATTAGTCGGCATCCCTATAGGAGGAGGACCACGTTCACCAGGACGACCTCCAGTAGCAGCAGCTCAGATAAGTCAGCTAGCCACAGCATCGACTCCTCCAGTAGCTGCTTCGCAAGATCCGGGAGCATTGTTAGCCGGTTTGTTGTGATCCAAACACTAAGACCTGACAAGGGTCATGAGTGAAGCTTTGTTAAATATACACACCTTGTAAACCCCCAATCGACTCACACAAATCCAAGCTCCTCGATAGGAAAAGGTGGCGAATGCAAGGGCTGGCCGAAATAAAGAATGCATCATTCGTTATTGTTCGAGGCTTGCAATTGAACAAAGAGCAAGGGTTGGTGTCTAGTGTCTACAATTCTGTTTTTTTTTTGGCTCTTTTATTCCTCCATTTTGTTCTTGGTGTAGTTTGTAGAGATTCCCCCACAAATGTGTAGGTAGCTATCAGCATATTTCAAAACTCTCAAATGTATCAAAAATGATATCCCCGCGTAGCGAGCGAATAAACATTTATTGCGGTACCAATCTCATCTTGCATGCTCGGACAAAGCATATCGAAGTTTATGTTCAGTATATTGTTAGTTGGTGGCTGAGGGCACAGTTCAAATTAGTCATCTTTCAACAGAGGATTAGACGTTAGGTATGTTGACAAAGGTTGTCGTCTCACGTAGATATCGACACCTACCTTCCAAGTTGATATTGCGTACACAACATCAATTTGGAAGAGATTATAGTAAGTGTGGGTTGTATATTTATGTGGCTAGAGAAACATATAAATAGAAGACGAATACGAATATGGTTCATTAATTTGAGTAGATCGCAATGACGGTAGTATAAACAAGAACTTGTTTTATTTATTATAGTTGATCAAGATCATAAGTACTCATAATCCTGTGTCTTTAAGATGGAACAGAGGAAATGAGGCAAAGAAACACATAAGTTATATCGCTTTAGGATGGTATGGGATGGGTATGAGGAACAAGTCTTGTTTTTTCTTCACCGCGATCCCAAAATCTTCGGACATGTCAAGATTTTCGGATGTGATGCCGGGTGGGAGCTGCCAATCAAAATGATATAGCAAATTTGCTAGACAAATAGTTACAAGAGCCATCCCATAATGCACTGCCGGGCAAATTCTTCTTCCGGAACCAAACGGGATCATTGAAAAATCCAATCCCTTGGAGTAATCAGTAGTACTGGAGGAGAGATCATTGATGAATCTTTCCGGATTAAACTTTTCAGGTTCGCCCCAATCATGACGATCACGAGCTATAGCCCATGCGTTAATCGTGATCCTTGTTTCAGCTGGTATCAGATAACCATGAATCACCGTTGCTTCACGAGCTTCTCTAGGAACAAGTAAAGGAGCAGGAGGATGTAACCTCAAGGTTTCCTTGATAACTAGTTTCAGATATTTGAGTTGATCAAGATCCCCGTAGTCGTCAATTTTTCCTTTTCCATCAAATCGATCTCTCACCTCTTTCTGTACTTTTTGCATAACTTGAGAGTTTATCATCAGTTCTGAGAGTGCCCACTCAATCGTGGCGGAAGCAGTGTCACCCCCGCCAAGAAACATGTCCTGGATGCACAAATGTTTATGCATACATATCTTAACGTTAAACTTGAGAGTATCAAACATGCATAAATATATACTTACCAGTAAGACAGCTTTGATGTCATTGTTGGTGAGAGGAATTTCGAGCTCTTGGTTCAAAAGCACATCAACCAGATCTTCATCATGAACAATACTATTCGTATTCGCAGCTCTTTTTGCTATATGGTCGTCGATTATTGTCTGGAGAATGGCATCGGCCTCTTTGTGCAGCTTCTTCAGTTTAGACTCTGTACCCGTAAGCAGACGAACTAAGTAACTAGAGGGGAATAAGTCCCAGAGGCTTGACCCTTCAACCGCCCTGAAGATCTCTCGCCCAACCGGAGAAAAAGATTCGGAATGTTTCTTCATCTTCCCAAATGCGGTACGCGAAATGAGCGAAATCCCGAGAGAGACAAGCATTCTACCAATGTTTATGCCTGATGACGAAGAGCGTGGTTTCTGCAGGATAGACGTAACAAGTTCATTAACCTCTTGTTCAATCGTCGGCACGAGTGACTTAACCCGCTTGGCGCCCAGTAGTTCGTGAAGGCAAATCTTCCTCATATGCTTCCAGTGCTCGCCATTTCCGAAAAGAATATCTCGTCCTTCGTAGAATATGGTGTGGGCAGAGGGCACATACGGCCTCCTGGCGAAGTTGATGTCTTTCGTTTGGAGGAACTCTCTGGCTAATTCTGCAGACGAAACGACGACGGTCGAGACTTCACCAAACTGAAGGTGCATCAGGGGACCGTATATGGTTGCCAAGTCCCTTAGGCGGCGGTGGGGTAGGAGATTCCCAGATACCATCTGGTGGAGATTCCCAATGATTGGCAACTTCCATGGCCCCGGTGGTGTTCTGATTCTCTTCTGTACAAGTTTCTGCAGGAAGAGAATGATAGGGATAGCTGTGAGGATTGTGACTAACAGGATGGTAGCTACTTCTTCCATGTTTGTTTGATGATGGAGATGTGCTGTAACGTTGCACTACGATACTTTATATAGGCAATGAGTAATTGCCGTCTCACAACGATTATTGCATACTCCGCTACAGTGGAGTTGCTCCGGTGGTAGAGGTTGTATAGTAGTGAAATCGTTGATTTAATATGGGATCGAACCGAGTAAGACAAAATGACAAATAGACAATTCTTATTTAGAAAGTAGAATCGTAAAACACATGAGAAATCGTTTATTTTAATCGAGATTTTACCCAATTCCAACAATCACTGATTTCTCAATAGAGTCATAATCGTTAGACACCAATAAAATCGTAAAACAGTAAGATTTTAATATCAAAATCGTCGATTTCACTACGTTATATATTGTGTCTAGTGACCCGAAGGTCTCATGGTTCGAATTCAGTACAACTCGCGAAATAGACACTAATTTATTGTCTGTCTATATTGGCCGAGAATCTCGATTTACTCCAAAAAATATATTTTAAAAACAGTAGGTAGGAACTTGTTTCCAAATGCATGGGTGATTCTTTTCATATCATACACGTTTGCATAGGATCGCTTATTTTCTGGATGTGTTATGATTTTGCTTCTGCGTAATCTTGTTTTAGTCTAAGCAATTCGTTTTTACTTTTTTGGCTCGTTTTTACTTTTCAGTATGTTTCTAATAAATTAGCGAGTTATTGGTGCAGTGGTGTCAGGGACTGTACTTGGAAAGGTGAATTAAAGATCGTTCTCCTGTAATAATGTTGGAAGAGGAGTAAAACCTTAACTCCGGGACCATCTTTGACTAAATTAATCGGTCGGTGGGTCAGATACCAGACTTCACACCAAAATAGAATGATACGAGTTAATTTTGAGAAATATTAAATAAGTATTGTTTTAGAATATTCGAAAGATATTACGGTTTCGGACTGATAATTATTTATTAAAAATATTATTTTTATCAAACATTATTATTCTATATTTATAAAATTAGTAGTAAAAAAGGGTTGTGTTGTTAAAAACGGACTGCGATAAGAACGTGTTAGCAAAAATTGGACGGTGTGAAGTAAAAACGGAATTAGATATGCAAAGTATCAATTTTTGTCTACGTCGATCGGCTGCAAATGTTGAATATTGTAAGTATGTGGTTGTTCTAAAACACATGGGTAGTTCTTTGCATACCATACACGTTTGCATAGGATATCGGTTCATTAATTCAGGGTAGTAATTCATGCCAAATTTAAATTTTCAAATCGAATAATATATAGTAGGATCAGTCAAGTTCGGGTTATATTCGATTGGATTTTTTTATCAAGTCGCATTTCAATATTTCGAGTGACTAGAAGAGGGTTTTGATAGGTTTTATATTATTCATTAATAATTTTGTATTTGTATTTTGTACGTATATGTGTATGCATTTTTGTACTAGTTTGTTACACTTTATTTTTATTATATGCACTTATGTACATATCTTTGTATTTTGTTTTATTTATATTAAACATATGTGTACACACAATCTAGCTTGTACATGTTTTTGTATTCGGTTGCTGCACATACTTGTTTTTTTTACGACTATATACATTCATATACGCTTATTTATACACATGTATATATCTTTGTACTCGTATCAATAAATTTAATTCGGTCTCTAAAGAGCTAGCTTTAGGTGACTAGCTAGCATGTCTATCGAAACGGTGCCGTGTCGATGCCAAAAGGAAATTAATTGATTACCTCAACTGAAATATTTATTATTATCCTTATTATTATTATTATTACATGCAGTTTGTTATATGAATGGTTACACTGACGATAAAAAACGACATCCAATTGGTTGTCGGAGTGCAATTGAATGAATTATATGGATAAGGTTGGCTTACTACTACTGAATACTGATAATAATAATAATAATAATAATAATAATAATAATATGAAATTACGGTTAGTAGGTAGGTTACGTACGTCCAACTGCAAGTTGAAGGAATGGGTACGTAGTAGTAGTGTTCACAATTCTTCTCTTAAATGTAAATAAATAAAGCATTTTGCATGAGATCGAGGGACACAACAACTGTCTACGTGGACAAAGCTACCTAATCAATTAAGCTAGCCTCATAAATCTTAATACCTTTCTAAATGCTTCTCCATCATGCCAACTATAAACTATATATAGATATAGTGTGGTGAACGTTTCGGTAATCTGAGTTTGTCGTTGAAAGTTGTCGGATAGAAGAAAGGTGGAGGCCGAGATGAACGGTTCAAATTATTTCTTACTCTAGTTACTGCGGACCCAGACTCACACCAGGCAGCAGAATATATGAACACTCAATTCAGTGGCCATACCCACCTTCCGAATTCATAGATAGTCCCAGACCAGACCAGACCAGACCTCCTCCTCCTCCTCCTCCTTAAACACCGTGCCGTATGCTTATAATAACAAGGACCAGCGGGCACTGCAAAAGTGTCGTCTGGTGCGGATTCTTTGGATACCACCGCATGCAGCAGTGAGCAGCTCCATTCACATATCAGACAAAATTATTTGGGATTCTGTGTTTTTTGTAGTGTGTGTGTGCTTTTTTTTTATATATCCTACAACCGAGAGAGACTTGTAGCAGTGTAGTCGGCCGATTGGGTAGTCGCCAAAATATTTGCCCATTCCGTCATTTTCTTGTCAAGGCTCCATCACAGCTCCGGTGAAATCGAACACACACTGCATAGGTGGTACCTCCTGTAATTTCTCAGTAAAATATCTTTTTCTCTGTTCTTACCAATATATATATTGTTATTCATTAATATCCTTCCCTAAAGAACATCATCAGTTATCATTATATCAATGCTTGCTGTCAGTCACGTTCCATAATCATATGATCCCAAGCAAAAAAAGGTTTGGACTTTGCAGACGTTTTCTCTTATATAGTATGTCATATTGTGATTTAATTTGGTAACATTAATTGAACTGTCGAAAAACTCTGATGCTGGTACTGACACTTTCTTAATTGTCCAAACCAGAACAGAGAGGTCCGTCGGAAATGGAGGATGGAGAAAGACAGCCACGTGGAAATCTGGGAAATAACTGGAAATGAAAAGATCACAGACAGACGGAAGAACAGTAGATATAATTAAGGAAAGAAGAAACTAGAAAAATCAAAGAAAGAAAGAAAGAAAGAAAGAAAGAAAGTTCCCTCCTTTCCTTCCATCTTCTCCTCTGTCTCGGATTCCCTCCTTTGCTGCTGCTGCTGCTGTTGCTGATACATAGGGGGCGGAATTTTCGAAGACGAGTGTTTCCATAGTTACACTTACAAGTGTTCCTCCCTCCATTCCTTCTCTCAACACCTCATCACCCAAACCTTACCTCACTTCAACAATACACACATACAAACAAACCTCTCTCTGCCCACCATCACTTTTTCTTCTTCTTCTTCTTCTTCTTCTTCGTCACTCTCACCTTACTTTTTCTTTCTAACTCTTTAATTACTCTGCCCACCATCACTTCTTCTTCTTCTTCTTCTTCACGCTCACCTTCCGTTTTCTTTCTAACTCTCTAAATCTTCTGAGACATTTTCTTCCCCTGTTTTTTTCAATTGAATCCCTTCCTCTGCCCTTCCTCTGTCTCTCCAATGGCAGCTTCAATTCTCAGGTTTCGAAAGCTCTGCTTTCTGGAGCCCACTTTTGACACTACCCCGGCCAACAGGCTTGAACCAAACAACGAATCGGCCGTCCCTGCTGTTATTCTTCCCCAGCCGAAAAGAAAGGCAGAGAGAAGGCCGCCGTCGTTGGCGGGGAAGGAAAAATGGAGGTGTTTTGACAACTGTTGCTGGACAATCGGATGTCTCTGCACTACTTGGTGGCTCTGTTTATTCCTCTTCAACTGTTTCCCATCCGGCTTCCAGCTCCCCCGTCCCGAATCCCCTGGAATCCGGCTCAAACGAGAGGGACTAACCCCGCTTCATCCCGTCGTTATGGTCCCCGGAATCGTCACCGGCGGTCTTGAGCTCTGGGAAGGTAAAGCTTGTGCTAAGGATCTTTTCCGGAAGCGACTTTGGGGCGGCACCTTCACCGATGTTCTCACTCGGCCGTTGTGCTGGTTGGAGCATCTTTCTTTGGACAACCAAACCGGTCTAGACCCGCCTGGTATCCGAGTCCGAGCCGTCACCGGTCTGGTTTCCGCCGACTATTTCGCTCCGGGATACTTCGTCTGGGCGGTTCTCATCGAGAATTTGGCCAAAATTGGATACGAAGGCAAGAACTTGCATATGGCCGCTTACGATTGGCGCCTCTCTTTCCACAACACTGAGGTAAGCATTTCAATTTTACATTACATAATAACAAAAAAAATTATAAAATTGATTGATCGATCAATGACAAACAAGCAGATTCGGGACCAGTCGCTGAGCCGATTGAAAAGCAAGATAGAGCAAATGTATGCGAGCAACGGCAATAAGAAAGTAGTGGTGGTTCCACATTCCATGGGTGGCGTCTATTTCCTCCATTTCCTTAAATGGGTCGAAACTCCGACACCCATCGGCGGCGGCGGCGGTCCAGACTGGTGTTCCAAGCACATCAAGGCTGTTATGAACATCGGCCCTGCCTTCCTCGGCGTCCCCAAGACCGTCAGCAACTTCTTCTCTGCAGAGGCCAAGGACGTAGCTTTGATCAGGTTTGTCAGTTGGTATCCACAGTTTTTACCTAATTAACCTCAATTTAATAACTAGTTATCGTATACAGTGATAAATTTGTTGGTTGTAGAGCTATGGATCCTGGATTATTGGACTCTGAGATGCTTGGACTTCAGACGCTGGAGCATGTGTTGAAGGTGAGTAGAACTTGGGATTCAGTTGTTTCTTTGCTTCCTAAAGGAGGAGAGGCTATCTGGGGTGATCTGGACTGGTCTCCTGAAGATAACAACTATGCTTCATGTGGTGATTTGTCGAAGCGCAAGGCCTTGCAATCTCCGGATGACCAGAACTCCACTAGTGGTGGTGATGCAACTACATTCCTTCTTAAAGAACCGATTAAGTTTGGAAGGTTGATCTCCTTTGGCAAGGCTGCATCGGAATTACCATCGTCGTTGCTGTCATCCCTCGATCAGAAGGTGCGTACTAATTTAGCGATTTTGGAATTTTTTCTTTATACAAAAGTCTTGGAATCTTACCATTTTGCGATTCGATTCTACGACTACAATCTCATGTCACTATTCGATTCCACGTGGAATCTACAATTTCACTACCTTGGTTGGTTGATTGGTTCTGATGATGAGTTTATGTATACTAGAGTGGCTGATGGTCAAGAACATCTTTGCAGGATCTAATACTTTCAGAGACTAAGAACAGTTCAACCTTGTCATGCAAAGACATCAAGACTGAATATGATGAAATGAACAGAGGAATCATTCCAAAGATTGCGGAGAACAAAGCATACACGGCAACAACAGTTCTTGATCTCCTGAGGGTTGTGGCTCCAAAGACAATGAAACGAGCTGAAGCGCATTTCTCTCACGGCATAGCTGATAACCTCGACGATCCCAAATATACACATTACAAGTACTGGTCCAACCCACTCGAGACAAAGTAAGCACCTTTATCACAACATTTTCTTTCTTATTGGTTTCCCCTTTTTGTTTGACACTGTTCTATTCCAGGTTACCTGATGCTCCAGATATGGAGATCTACTGCTTATATGGGGTAGGAATTCCCACAGAGAGATCATACGTCTACAAGATGTCTCCGAACACCAGGTGTAATAGCATTCCATTTCGGATCGACAGCTCTGTGGATGGAGATGATGGTGATAGTTGTTTGAGAGGTGGAGTGTATCATGTCGATGGCGATGAGAGTGTGCCAGTGTTAAGTGCAGGATTCATGTGTGCTAAAGGGTGGAAAGGACGAACAAGATTCAACCCGTCCGGGATCTCCAGTTATGTGAGGGAGTACCAGCACAAGCCCCCGGCTAGCCTACTTGAAGGCCGGGGTGCCGAGAGTGGGGCACATGTTGACATAATGGGTAATGTCGGTTTGATAGAAGATGTTATGAGAGTTGCAGCTGGCGCCACTGGTTCTGAGATCGGTGGTGACCGTATTCATTCCGACATTCTAAGAATGTCGGACCGGATTAACATCCCACTGTGAAGATTGAGGGGAGGAATTTGATTCATGGTTAGGCTGATTTTAGGTGATGAAGAGAAGAAGAGGGGAATTCAGCGGCAGAAGGTCGAGGTTAGTTGCGGTGTAAAGAACTAACAAAGGAATAAGTAGGAGATCTGCAGCGTTTGAAAGAGTGAGTGAGGTATTTGTTCTGCAAATGTAGAACAAAGTTTCAACGTGTATTTACAAAAGGTTAGCTGTGTAGTTTTTTTGACTTGATTAAGCGCTGCAATTTCTCTCAAGGCAAGTCTGTGATCAAATAATAGAGCTTAGAAAAAATTCCCTACTGCTTCAACTTGCCAATACCTATAGTTTCAACACCTACTTATAGGTGGTTAATGTGTGCAACGCAACGACGACAACAAAGTGCTAGTTATATGTTTCAACTTTCTGCTAAGCTGGAAATCCGGACGGGTTCAGGTACCCATATTCGTATTGAGCAAGTACCCGTGCCCAAAGAGCAGTGAAACTCAACCCAAACCTCAAACCGTTCGGGGTTCGGGTCTCCATACACCCGTACGGGTATCGCGGGTTCAGGTACAATACGAACTACAAGTTCCACTCATATATCGAATTACTAACTTACAAAATTCAGTGACATTCTAATTCTCAATCAACCAAGCTAATTACTTACTTACTCTCCATATTTAGCCGGATAGATTTGGTAAATTATGAATACAGTAGTAAGGTTTGTTAATAACGGGTATTTCGGATACCAGTTGGATGATATCCAAACGGGTATTGGGTATCTACTGATAGAAAAATATGATAAATCTTAAGCCAAACCCTGAACCCGTACGGCTATCAGATACCCAAACCCTGCTCGGGTTCGGGACATCATCGGGATTACCCAATACCCGTTACCCAAACTTCAAGCTCTAAGTTTGAGTAGTTTTAGTTTATTGCTGCTTAGTATATTAAACCTTTTACTCACTGTCCTAAAGTTCAGTCGACAATTATAATAATGAAGATTAATGGGGTAAAAACTTGAACCAACATGTAAAGAGCTTAAAGAGCAAGCTACATCTCTCTCTGTACAGGAAAAGAGAAAGCTAGGGCAAAATTGGGATGCGAAAGTAGAGTCTTTTCTCATTGAACGGTTAGTCTCTGGAGATGATCCAAGAAGACCTCAAAGCTCACATCATCCGTAAACAAAATGTCTCCCCCGGGAACAGGAGCATCTGTATTATACGTTGCAGACGGATTCAGTTTCGCAAGCAGAAATCGTGCCTGCAAAACAAAAACAAAAACAAAAAGGGAGTTTAACATCATGCAGCTCCTGCTGCTTCTTCATTCATTATACTAATTTCGGGACCGGTCGATGATACTGACCTGTGAACCGTGCTGATCACACACTACTAAGCGAGGAACTGGAAACCTTTCCTTTATTATGCTATCTGCATCATCAGTAGGTGCTTGTAGCAACTGCGCGAATGCCTGCATAAAAGTAGTATGGAATTAAGTATGATGCTACAACTGCGCCTTTACTTTATGACAAAGTCACGATATAAAGCAAATCGAGGGGCTTCAATCTTAAATGGTGGAAGGGGATGTCAAAAATAACAGTTAAAGCAAATCGAGGTGCTTCATTAAAATCTTTCTAAATAGATACCTGGTGTTCTTGTTGATGATGGTACCCAGCTTTGCGCCACTGAGCAATAGTTGCCCCATGGAAAACAACCACTGTAAAGTAAGAGTCCAAAAGAAGGATTCTATCGGCTGCAATAGCTGCCACATCCAAAAGAGCAGGTTCTGGTGCCGAATGAAATGAGTAAGAGATCAGTGAAGGCTGTATCATCACGATTGAATTGGCTACATTCTCTCTGTTCAATATCATCCGAAAGTATGCAGTCTCATCAGGACTATTGTTGAACACCTGTCTCGATATATGAGGTCCATTAGGATTTCGTCGACAGTATTCATGTTCAATAATACAAGCAGATACATGTATACCTGGACAAACTGAGAACGCCGTAAATGAAACATAAACTGAGGAAATATTGAGAGCCGTGGAGATAGACTGAAAGATGATGGGCTATCTTTCTGATAATCTCCAAATCGAGAACAAAGATTGATTAGAGCTTTATCTAGCCATCTTATAGGGTCAAACTCAGCCTGTAACGAGTACCACCAAAACATAACTTTAGAAAGCATCATAGCAAAATAACACAGCACTGACCAGTCCAGTGTAATTACTGATAACTTAGTAGCATCTTCATACAAAAGGGAACCAGTGCAGCATCAAGGGATGCAGAAAGGGATACCAGATAGAGAATGCATATTTGAGTCTACGGTTACAAACCATAGCAGATAACTAAAAATACTTCGTTAGAGTTGCATCACTTGGATATCTTGGTCAACGCAAGATTTCCCAGCATATTTTATAAAGGAAAGGAAGGTTGGAATTAAAACTCTTCGACGTTTTTTCTAATTAGAAAATAGAAAAAGCCGTAAGTAGTAGTATATGACCTGAAGGATACAAGTACAACGAGGACTAAGATCCTTCACAAACAATTAGAAAGCACGATCTTCATCTTCATGTCAATGATTAAAAAGTCCAACATAACTATACAAGATAATTATTCCAACCATCAATCATAGCCAGATATTCGCTACTTGAGCCACATTTCTTGAAATAAAATTAATTGGTTGCGATTATACAAACACAAATCCTTGCAATGGCAAAGGACAGAGTTATTGACTTATAAACAAGCTCTAGTAAAACAAAACAGAGTTATAAGACCATTCCATGTGCTATTACCTCAACTTCCATCTTGAAGGACACCAATCGAGCCATGGTGACAGCTGCTGCTTCTTGGTCAAAACCAGCAATCAAGTCCTAAACATTTCGAACTACAGTCAAACATAAGAAGACTTGAAGAACAATGCTGTCCATAGTTTAGGCCAACGAAATCAAAACGTTTTCTGAAACACTCTTTCCTACACCTAATTCGAGCATCCCTGACAAACAATATTACAATAAATAATTGATCAAAGCAACAAACTAGAAACTACAATCACAAGAGCGCATAGCTGTACAACTTGTTGACTTCATTTTAGGAAATCATTCTAAGGTCTCTGTGATTCCACTTTGTTTGATACTTTGATGGAACTTATTAATATGCATCAAACTAGTCAATTCATGCAGCAATATGATAATTTTGGACCTACCTCAGCTAAGAATGCAAATTACCTTTTGTTTGTGAAGCAAATACTTATATGTTATGGATATCCAATCATGTTGCTAAGCAAAGTCTTACACTATCCACTTGCAAGATTACAATCTTTATTACCAGTTACTGTTTACTTATCTCGACACGGGATAATACTTGCTCTAAAAACTGAACTTCAAATTTTCAGTAACCAAGCCAATTACAGAGAATTAATTAAGATAAGTCGACGCATAAGTAAAGACTTTCTTTTACACCCAATTGACAAGGCATCATTTAACCTATTCAAAACAAAATTACCACTCAGTGTACTTTTTTAGCTGGATTCAAGACATACTCGGAGGATTTATGTGGTACAAGATAAAGCCCACGCAACTTAGTCAGCTCAGAAAAATTTTACCAGCCCACGTGAGAGTGGGCAAAAAAATGATTGACATAAAAGTTGTACAACAATTTAAAATCCGAGCGTTGGCTGAAATGTGTCGGCTATAGTTTCTCATCAGGTTCAATCTAAACATCAACATTAGTAGGATTAAAAGGTTAATAATTGCACATGCAAATCCAAACAGACATTGGCTGCCTGTGATCATATGTTGCATACTTGCATCTTATGTTTTACAATAAACGATAATTTTTTACAAAGATATTCCAAGTTTGGATCCTCGCTTAGCCAGAAACCAGAGAGGAATACAAATTACTCAATAAGGGATGGAACACTCTTCATATTAAGTGCGCATAAAAAGGTCCTGCAGTAAACTTAAAAGAGTTTATCATTCGTTACCGGTAAACTTCCAGCTCCGGTGACCCATCTCCTTGAGAGGGTTGTAGCATGAAGCCTCATTTGACCACTGCTATGCTGGTAACTGTGGCAAACAATTAATGGTGGTCAAAGATCATCACACTGTAACCTCTGTATTATTTACAATTAAGAAAACCACTATGTGTCCTTATCAGCAAAGAAAGCATAGGATTAGAGATCATACTAAGTTAAAAATTGGAAATAAAACTGATTGCTTGAGGGTTGAACTGCAAGTTCTGGGCTATCTTTCTTAACAATGTCAAATATTAGACACAAAGATGTAGACTTGTCTAGGCTACACATCTTCCATGCACTGGTATTTCCTTGACCGATGACAGTGTCGGAGGATAAATGACCTTTCTGCACAGACGCCAGTGTAAAGTTAATCAAATGAACTGTTAGAAGAAAAATAAAGAATTTATCGAAATATTTTGAAGTGTACCTTCCCAAGAGATGCACAAGGGCCTATGATACCTTGAACTTTAATATCCTTTGAGCAGTTAATTTCAAAGATTCCACTGCATGAAGAATCAAAATGAAGGAAAAGTTACATTATATCCAACTTCAGCAGCCTGTTGTACATCATTATAAATTTGAGGTATAAAATCCATGGTTTAGACTTCGCAAAATGCAAGGCTTAACAAAAAGTTACTAGGTAAAGAAACCCTCTTAAGGGAACGTACCAAAAAAGAACAGTAACACTATGACATACTACAAACTCCATCCTGTTATCATCTTCATTTTACTAGCACGTATATACAACAGGGACTTCTGTTCTACGTAACTAGATGCCACATCTACAATATTACTCTGGCCTCTCAAGAGTCACGAGAAATATTAGCTGCACTCCGACTTAGATGCTTTATGCACATGTACCAACGAGCTAGAGAAGTCTTGATCTGAAAAGGATCATATAAAGTTCCCCAAGACCTTACAGGGCTGACATGTCCCATTTTTACCTATGTAAAATGTGGTGGTGTAACCCCCTAATATCACCATAGACAATATACAAAAGGTACCTTACTAAGATACTTGACCTGCAAGGAAACTACTCATCTCTCAGGATAACCTCAACTGTTCTTATAAACATCCTGAGTTTAATTCGTTACTATTTCTTGGAAAGTTATAATCCAAATCTCCTATCCGGATGACAGAAACTTTTTCAAAATTTTCTCTCAGGCGTCAGACAAATCATCTCTTACTTTCAATCATCTAACAAGGTAAACTGCCAGTTAGTTAAGTGCTCAGGGACAGATTATTTGCACAATCCAGTATGTCTGGCCATTATCTGATAATTATACAAGCAGGTCACTCAATCAAACCATCAAGAACTCGAAAAATTAATAATTCCATAATTATCTCCACATGATTCTTTCGAATCTACTCGAACAATTCCCGATAGCAAACTGTTAAAACAGCTCAGACACAGGAAAAGAAGCTCGTAAAGCCTGTCGATTAAAACATATGGCAGAAAAGGAACTCCTCATCAAGCATCAATAGTCACAAGTGGAATTACAGCAAAAGAACGCTAAAACACATACTGCACCTCAATCAGTTAGAAAGAACAAGATGTCATACTTTGATGAGAGTCCAAGGTCATGGTCGCCTGATTGAAAAACACGTCTAAGAGAGTCCTTGAATACTGAATGGCCAAAGCTTTCTGCAAGCACAACAAGGCCACCAGTTCTTTCCACTGCAACTTTGAGCTCAGCAACTCCTACCTAATAAAAAAAGAAGGAATACATACAAAAAGATCAAATTTAGTTAGAAGTCACCCTTGATGAAGAATTCCTATGATGGAAAGCTGAGCTCGAAAGTGAACTCTTGAGTTGAATGTTTTCATCCACTTCTACCACTAGAACAACTCCTAGACGTTAAATGCTGATAAGTAATTTGAAAATGAGAAGAACGGATCAAATCTTTCATCACATGAAGCGAAAAAGTGAAGGTTCTTTTACTGGCCACGGGACCTGATGAAACGTATGGCAAGATGAAATGAATTTCTCCTCTGAATTCAGACATCTTTGAAGGAAGTACACATAGTAAAAAGAAAGGCTGCAACAGTAATTTCACTACACATTACAACTATAAAGTGCTTGCAGTATCCAAGCTACAAAGACACTCCATCAGAAGTTTCAGAATACTGAACCTTAGGGATGTTGACAACATCACTTAAGATCAAAGTTCATAATGGACAATATTTCAACCCTGTCTAGAGCATATCTCCATAGATGAACTAATAAGTAAGAAGACACAAACAGAACCATTTGAAATGAGTAAAATGATCTGGACGCACATGTCAAATTAAATACCTGATCAAGGGCACAAGCAAATAGATCCAGTACATGACCTTGATGAACTAGCTGCTTCGCTAATCCCTCATAGAACCTAACGGCTTTGTGATAATATGGTGCAGAATCTTTATCCAAGTCTTTGTGAGATCGAATAGGCTCAGAAAGATTCTTTGATACAATCTAGAGAACGTAAACACGGAGGATTAGGCTTTAGAGAAGCAAAACAGAAGAAACTAGGATACCAACTGCCAGAACATGGATAAATGAAGATAAACAACATTGCATTGAAGAGTTGCAATTATCAAGGACTTGTTTGATCGGCGACCCAAGTCTGAATGACTTAGATCAGAGAACTGAAAATTAGGGGATCAGGGAAGAGTACAAAAACCACTTACAGCACCCAGACCCTCAGTGGATGGACCACCCACGAACGCCATTATTCTAGCACCAGAACCAGGAACACAAGCTCCCAACAAACATGCAGCTACACTGAGAGCAGTGCTGGTGCATCTAGTAGCCCTCTGATCAGCTGGTACAGGCCATGGATCTTTCTGCAACTCCTCTAGAACCTTAATATCCCGCAATTTTTGGAGACGCAGTGAAAATGAAGTGAAGACGTTAAGAATTTCCAGTCACAAACCTAGTATAGCGGGGGAAATTATGAGTCAACGAATTATGATCATGACAATATTACCGAATTAAGCGTGAAGCCGCAATCGGAGGCGGGCAAAAGAAAGCGGGAAATGCTCTCGGAAGAGAGGCCGTCTCTGGAACCGGCAATTACACCCGTTGTAGGTTTGGGTTTCTTGAGGAAAAAGCTCATCTTGTCCAGCAGCTGTTCCTTGGTTACGTCTTTAGAGCCTTGGAAGACGTAGGTCTTTGGGAGCTGGCCAAATCCAAGCTCATGAACGTGAACAAAGGTCCCGAAAGTGATCAAGCCGACGAGGGAATTCTCAGGAAGAAGCTCGATGGCCTGGGACAAGGCCGACTTAAGGAAAGCCATCTCCTCCTCAATGATACAAGTGTCGATGACGAATATGAATACAGAGGAGGAGGACGACAAATTGTCACCTGGAGACTCGTACTCGATCGTCGTGTACTGCGAGAAGAGCTCCGCTGGGAGGTTCTCGTCGCTGATGGATGCATACTGCGGAGGGAAGTGATTGCGCTGGTGACAGAAAGGGCAGATCCAGATCTTTGCCGCGAAATCGACATTCGAGAAAGGGTTAAGAACAGAACGGCACGTCCGGCACCGGAGAGGACCGTAAGGGAGGACGGGCATGTTGGGGAAGGACTTGATCGGCGTGTATATCGCGGAGATCGGGACGACGCAGTTGCTCGCTTCTTGCTTCGTCCCCGGAACCACATTCCATGGCATCCGTACGCCGTCCTGAGTTTCCAGCTCCAGGAATTCCGCCATTTCCCCCACACTCAACTCAATTGCCGATTCGTTCTTGGGAGTGTCCTGAGTGTCTAATACCATCCCTGACTCATTCATCAAGGGGTTTATAGCACTGTTGTCAAAAGCCGGATCGGGCTGACCGGTCTGGCCGATCCAACTGGTAACCACTAACCAACACTACATCCTGCAGTGTTGACCGTTTTTTCAGAAAAATCAGAACCGCTTGTTGACCAAGTTCGACAGGTTTCAGATAATTTTAACGTTATGAAGAATCGGATGGCTAGTGTTTCAGAAAACTTTGAGAACCGTTTGATTTTATTTCGATTCTATTACAAGATCGACCTTCGATGGGTGGTGGATAACGATCCTTGGACGTTTGATAAGTATTCGCTAGTCTTACATAAGTCCGAAAAGACAGAGGATGTCACTAAAATATCGATGCATCAAGATGAATTATACCTTCAAATCCATGATTTACAATCTAATTTGAAATGGATTTTCCTACATAATTACTTACGAATATCGCTCAATATAGGTTTATGGGTATCCGAATTCGTCTCGATATCCTGCCCGTAGCCGGCACCCTTACCCATCTTGGGATTTTGATTTTTGACTTGTCCTGATTTTTTATTTGGTCCGGAATGCTGGTAGACCGCCCCAACATCCCATCTCTTATTTTATCTTTACGGGACTCCGGGGAAAGGGAAACAAATCATTCAATTTCGACGGAATGTTCGTGACGGCCGGGAGTGGGCTGCCGACCACCGTGCGACTGCAGTCGGAGAATGGAAATTTCATCAACGGCGACACCACTGATTACAAGAGGAAAGAAAAGAAGGGGCAAATGGAACAACCATGTATCTTCCCGCAGCTGTCCCGCAGAAACCCATCATGGCTTGTTAGAACTGAGGCACGGCCAACAATCCGAGTCCAGTTAACTCAAGTTACTTGACTGCTCACTAATTTAGCCTCTCTTTTTTTGCAGTCGAACGTCCGGAAGGCTGTAAAGAAGAAAGCAGACCCACCATGCGTTGAATGCCAAGGGACTGGTAAAATTAATTGCTTCTACTGTTCGGGAACAGGTGAGTCACCACCCCCTTCTTTCTATCCGCTCCAACTCGGGTTCTTAATCAATTCCTATTCAAACCTAGATAACACAAGCTATTTGATATGAAAATGGTTATATGCTTGCAGGAAGGAGGAACTGTATTCATCTAGTTATGCTCCCCAAAGGAGAATGGCCAGAATGGTGAGTGCGGCACCATTTAGTAACCATATTATCACAAACAGCGCCTTCAACCTTCTATTCTAAAGGTTCTGATGGATGTGAAATGAATACTCACTCAGGTGCGACACTTGTGGAGGCAGTGGCTTGTTCCCCTGTTATCCATGCATGGGGACTGGAGAACGCAAGGATGTCTCCGGTTTCAACTTACCCGAATGAGTTCCGGATCGCTACCCAGAAGGCAGAAACTAAGAAAGCTGCAGTATGGCATCTCAGCCAGCAGTCGTAATGTATGAGTAGGAAGTAGGTTTTGGTTAGTTTTGTAAGGGAAACGGTTAAATGAATCAGAAAGTAGCTTCATGGTAGATGTTTTCAGCCATCTTCCATATCTGGAGGATGTTGTCTTCAGCAACACTTGCGACGACCCAGTCTTCACAAGGATTCCAGGAAAAATATGATATTTTACTGGTGTGACCACCGTGAAAGAAAAGCAACTATGGCGGACCATCCTCACTCAGCGCCCTCAGATGTTTGCTCCTCGTCAATCTGCACAACAACCCATTTCAACATTCTTACAGAAATCTAAGATACAGTGAAAAGGGCACAACACAGTACTGATCATCCCCACAGAACCAAATAAGTAGTCATGTCTCGGATGCCATCCTACTAGGTTTGACAATGGGTCGGGTTTAGGGTGAGGGTACCAATATCCATCCTCGTTCCTAAAATTCATTCTCATCCCCGTCCTTATCCTTATTAGAATCTTAATATTCATACCTATTTTCAAATTTGTGGGTTTTGAATATCCGTGGGTATCGACATCCCGCACAACTTAATTAAAAATTTCAAAAATAAAACTACAACATAATCATCAGGATAAATCCGAAGGTGGATTCGTGGAATCGTGAAGAATGAAAAACCGCTCTAAATTGGAAATAAAATTATGGATTTTAGGTTTAGAATTAGTTTGGTAACTATTAGATAAGGGTTGTAGGGTAGTTTTACATATTGGGTAGGGTATGAGTATGGGACGGGGATATCTAAACCCATCTCCAACCCGTTCTCGTTCATTTTTAGCAGGTATTTCCCGTACCCGCCCCGTAACCTGTTCAATACGGGTATTCCCCACTCCGATCGAATCGAATAGGGTCGAATACCCTCACATCTTCCACTATGATATTTTGTTTTGAGATTAATGATTAATATTACAAGTAGCCAAACGAGAGTCAAACCCTAGCCGTCGTAGCCACCTTCAATTTCTTCGATCTTGTTCGTCTTGGATTTTTATAAAACTGTTGCCTAGTTGCTTTCTCTATAAGAGAAAATTGCACTCTCGCAGAGAGTTCCCCATCTGAAAACCCTAGCCGCAATTGCCAAGCCATTGTCATCATGATTTCGCCACAATCTATCACTTTTGTCAAGAAACAACGCAGATGCGATCTTACAACTTCCGACCCAGGGGGACGGAAGTTGAAGGCAGGTTCTCGAAATCACCCAGGAAACTCGACCAAGACTCTACCTTCTCATCCGCAACCGGTCTACTCCAGGGGACTGGTCATTCACACTGATGCACTGTCAAGAACGGCTAAGGTCCTAGTCTCCCTTGACTGCTCTCAATAAGAATGAGATACATCCATGTTTGTTAGGGTTTTTTTTGTTTTATTTCTGGATTGTTTCTCGATTTTGTTTTTTCGATAGGCCTTTTTTTCGTTATGTTGGGTGATTCCCATTTGAAATGTCTATTTTTGGAGAGAAAGGATTGAGATTTTTGCATTTATAAAAATTCGCGATACATCTTAATTTCGTTGGTGAAAAGTGCACCTCAAATGTGAACATCTTGCGTCCTATAGCGACTTTGTCTATTTTTAAAAATATGATGATGTTTGGTTTGTAAAAAAGAAATCAGTAGCCACTTAAAAAAAAGAAATTGAATAATTCAAATATTAAATAGGCAATATGGCATCAACGAAATTTAATTGTCGTATTTATTCAAAGAAAGTGTCCCAACGAAAAGATAACCCACATAAGAGAAGTATCTACTCGCTGTTCTCTGGTGACCTGAAAAGAAGCTGCCCGAATCGCCATGTGGAGAAACTCCTCTAAGTTTTTCCGGAACACCGGCGTATTATCGCCTTCCTCAGTTTACGCCCATAGCAGCTACCGTTCCGTACCCAACTCCGTTTTCCGGTCACCGTCCGTTCCAGCTGCTCTCGCCTCTCAATCCCCTTCAGATCCTTCAAGATTAGGGTTTCTCCCCGCCAGATCAGATGCGATCCGACCTCTATCTTCGGTTGCTTCCAACCCAGCCGCCGCAATTGCTACCTTGCCGCATGGAGTTGAATTGGCTCGTCATTACGGCCGCTGCTTTTGGGAGCTCTCCAAAGCTCGTCTCAGGTGGTCCATTTTCCCACTTCTCTTTCTTCCTCGTTTAGCCTTAGATCGTTGCCTCTGAGTTTTGCTCCACCTCCCCAATCTGGATGACCAAGTTCCCTATGTTTTTTTTCCTGTTGACTCAAAGTGGATTGGTAGATTAATTTTAATTATGTTTGTAGTATGCTGGTTGTTGCTACATCTGGAACCGGATATGTTCTAGGTAGCGGAAGTGTTATAGACTTGGCGGGACTTTGTTGGACATGTACTGGTACCATGATGGTTGCAGCTTCTGCTAACTCATTGAATCAGGTATGTCACAGGAGGCATTTGTTAATCTTGCCTGATAAAGTCTCCCAAAGAAAGATATACTCGCATGCATACATACGTACAGATTGTTGGTTCTGTTTTGACTAGTTTTCATTCCACTACCATCAACATTCACAATTGCGCTTGGGTCTTCTGTAGATAAATAGCATATATGCCAACATACAAACCTTCCGGTTGAAATGTGTATGCCAAACATAAATTTTAAAAGACAATGTTGCTGGTTGTAAATGACTTAAAAATCTTTCTCAAAATAGTGGAACTAAAAAGTTGATTGATACCTTTGATGCTCATTTGACAAATTTAACCTTTCTGTTTATTTCATTAACCATTGAAGTTCTTATTTTCCACCAGCATCAGTGATGTTACCATCTTACTGAGACTATTTTCAATGTTGTAGGTCTTTGAGGTTAGTAATGATGCCAAGATGAAAAGAACAAGATTGAGGCCACTTCCTTCAGGGCGCATGACAGTTCCCCAGGCTGTGGCTTTTGCATCTGCTGTTGGCTTAGCTGGCACTTCTTTATTAGCATGCAAGGTGGCCGAATAGTTCACTGACTTTATGTGGGCTTTAGATCATTCTTAATAGTAGAAAGTCCATTACACGCTTTGGAGCTGAGTGACTAATGTCCTTACTTGTATGACAAGGTTATCGCAGGCTAATATGATGGCAACAGGGCTTGCAGCGTCCACCCTGGTCCTATATGCATTTGTTTACACACCATTGAAGCAGATCCACCCTGTCAACACATGGGTTGGAGCTGTTGTTGGTGCCATTCCGCCACTTTTAGGGTATTGTTCCCCTTCCATTTCTTTTGCGTTTATTTCTTCATAGTTGTGAGCATATAGAAATTCTTCAACTGTTGCATCGATCCTTAGTCTCCTCCCTCCAAAGGGCTAGCCGTCCTGTCATCATATTTTTCTTTTTTATAAAAGGCGTTATCCATAATTAGGCAGTTGTTCGCTGCTCCTTAATTGGTAATGATTTCTATATAACTAAACGAAGTTTGTTTTCCTCATCAATCAAAACTGTTGAACCGTCAGCCACTTCATCTTGGCCTTCTCTGCATTTCTCAGGTGGGCTGCTGCTTCTGGCCAGATTTCTCTCAATGCAATGATTCTTCCTGCTGCTCTCTACTTTTGGCAAATACCCCATTTTATGGCACTTGCATATATGTTACGGAATGACTATGCTGCGGGAGGGTAAGCAGATATCCATTACTTTTATCGGATGGAATTTTATACCGGGTTTGGTTTCGCATTACTCGTGCTTGTTGTACATCTATAAGAACGATTCGTCAAAGTATCAAATATTAAATATCCTTGCTGTTATTAATTACGTCTATAAGAACGATTCTTCAAAGCATGGGCTCCTTTTCATAAGGGGGTGGATAACCTATTATTGTACCAAGATTGACAATTAAAAGGTTGTATGTTGGATAGAGACCATACGATTTTCATCAATGTGTCAAGATTCCCTGTTTTTTCTTACCGTCTTCAACTTTGAGGCGACTGAAAAAAACAGGTTTTTGATGAATGATGTTAATATTAAGAAAATTTCATAGAAAAGTTGTGCATTATGTGGCAAGAGTACAAGAAATTTAGAAGGAAAGCCGTAGAGGAAAAAGAAAAGCCTGTTTTTAGAGGATAACAACTCGGGTCTAAAAGAAGTAGAAAACATCTATACACTAATCCATTCTTTGGGATCCTCTATTAAATGAAATTGTGCTGTCTTTGTGTTTATGTATGGTCTCTATGCTCTTCATTGGTACTAACTTAATTCTTTAAAATTTGTTTCGTTCTTGTCGAATTTAGGTACAAGATGCTCTCCCTTGCTGACACTAGTGGCCGCAGAACTGCCTTGGTAGCCTTGAGAAATTGCATTTATCTGGTACCCTTGGGGTTTCTCGCTTATGATTGTGAGTATTTTACTAAATGGAAATTTTACTGTACATCAGTCCTGAACGTGTTGCTTGATTCTTACTCGGTTCCTGGTTTCATGTGTGTATATATTTAGGCATCAGATTATGATTTGTGCATCGGAGTCCAAGTTCTGTTTTATAACTTGGACTGTGGATGATTTTATTCTGGCCAATCATTCCTGATCTTTGTTTGTTGTCATAGCTAGATACTTTTGTAATGTTTTGTGAAGAATCATTGCGTCCCAATAACTCGAGTTGTTGGGAGAGGGTTTAATATCGATTTTATATTATTCATTAACATGCCACCCTGAAGTTTGCATAGCTTCGGTAAGCTGATCTTGTGCAACGGATCAGGGGCTGCTGGAAAACAGAACTCTGTCATTTTCTCAGTCAAAGGCTCTATACCATGTCAAAAATCACTGCATTCCAATAACTCGAGTTGTTGGGAAAAAGGTTCAATATTGGTTTTCTATTATCCATTAACATGTGCTTTTCTCCTCTCTCTATGAACCATGAAAATTGATTTGAAAGCAAAACTTACAGCAGGAAATTGTGAACAGACACTAGATATAACTTCATTCACGCGATGTTGGATGCTAGTAGTTTATTTTAGTGATAACTTGGTCTAAGCTGCTGGATTTATCTTTTTGAGATCACTGATGTATTAGGTGTAATTCTGACGGCTTCATGCTGACTGTAGGTCTTTTGCAAAAATAATGAATCATTTATTTAGAAATCTTGCAAATGCTAAATCTTGGTTCAATTGTAGTGTAGTTCCAACACGAGAAGCGAGTCTCAAACACATTATGCTGCCATCTGACACGAATTATCCTTTGTGTGAGATGAGAAATGCCGTCCTTCTTGAGGTTTGACAGCTTGTTGGATTCAGTTAGACGGCTATTATACTAGGATTTCAACCCTTATGGAGTATGTAGAACTGATATAATCTGGAAAGGTTTCCTTTCATAGATTGCAATACTGAGAGTCGGTATAAAATTAGGTGGGTTATATATTATATATATGTAGCGGTTGAGTGATGATAAGTGTGGTTTGGAAGATTATGCATCTGATTATGGTTCCATGCAGGGGGTATGGCTTCTGGGTGGTTTTGTGTCGAATCAACGATCCTGACCCTTGCAATCGGCGCCTCAGCCTTTTCATTTTACCGGGAGCCAACGATTGAGAAAGCAAAGAGGATGTTTTATGCCAGCCTACTCTACCTGCCGATATTTATGACGGGGATCCTCGTACACCGAAACACAGAGACGTCGACAACTGAGCTATCGGATCCAGTGCGGACACAGTTGGTAGAAGAGAGAAAGAGTAGGAAGCAGAGGAAAAAGGAAGTGGGTGCGAAAGCAGTACGTCCACCAGTGGCGTATGCCTCGGTTGCACCTTTCCCTTTCCTACCAGCGCCTTCATACGCACCTTCTTAGGCCTTGTCGGCATTTTGGATATTTTTTTGTTGGAAACCTTCAATCTTACAGGGAATATGGGGTTTTCCCATGACACAACACAGACCTGCTCTCTAGCAAGTGTTTATCCGTTTTGTTAATAAAACGCATAAGAGAAATGCTGGTGATGTTGACTTTGTTGAATTGTGAAACTTGTCGTGTATCTTGTAGTGTTGACGTGAAATATGTTTGGAATATGCTTGTTTTTGGCCGGCCGCTCCAAATCATTATTGTTTGCAAGTAGCCGAAAAGAATTGTAAACTGGCCACCTAATCGACGACAATCTCAACTCCTCAACTTATAGATAGGGACAACTCTGCGAGGTGTCCTGTGTACACGCACCGCCCCCAAAGCATGCATGGACAAAAATACTCGTATTCACTCGTATTAAACTCTCTCTTTCGAATAATATTTGTATTGAACGGGTTATAGAGTTGGTATGAAAAACACTTATGAATAAACGACAACAGAATGCGAGTTATATCGAGTTTATTTACCCAGTTGTCACTCATATCTACACTCGTCGTACCTTTCTCATAATGTAAAACTACGTAGTTTTTCCGTTACGTGTATCATCTATTACTCTATAGTGAGTCGAAACACTTTGAATTCATCATTTTCTATCGTTGCATGCCTTGCAAGTTGCAGCAACACAGCTCAAAAGGACAAAGTACAGTCTCCATCATTCATCATCATCAACTTCTTATTAGGGTAACAAATATTTGTAAGATTTTCATGAATTATAAAAGCGAGGTAAAGTATATAGGTGACATCTTTTAATTTGCAACTCAAATCAGATTTGCATAAATAAAATAAGTGATACTTTTTAAGTACAAATTTGACAAGTGGTTCTAAATAAAAATCTCATTTAGAGCCATTTGTCAATTATAATATTTTTTGAAATTATTAGGGTTTACTTTTTTCTTATTATTATTATTATTATGCTTTTTTTTTATCTACTTTCACATTGTAAAATATGAATATTTTTATGTATATTTGGCTCACTTTTGCAATTGTATTTGAATGATATGAAAATAGTAAGTGTAAAATTGTAAAAGAAAATAAAATGATAAAAGAGACCACTTTCTGCAATTGCTTTTTTATTTCTTAAGAAAAGCTACCCGGCTCCTCTTATATATATAGGGCAGAGGAGAGGCAGAGCAAGCAGACACCAAACAGAAAATACAGAGCAGTTGAGAAACAGAGACAAATTAAGGAGAAAAAATATGGAAGGGTGGCGGCGGGATAACTGGGCGGTAGTGGTCGCGGTGGCGGCGGTAGTGATGGTGAGCTTGAAATGGACGTTGAAGAGAGTGAACGTGTGGTGGTACGAGTCGGAGCTTCCGGATGAAGAAATCCGGCAGCGGCTTCCTCCAGGGGATTACGGCTGGCCGATCATCGGGAACATGTGGTCTTTCCTCTCGGCTTTCAAGTCCGACGACCCTGACTCCTTCCTCCGTTCTTTCACTTCCAGGTTTCTTCTCTATGAATTTAGTACTTATAAATTGATCGATCTTCGATTTTCCCGGCTCTGCATTTGAATTTGGTACACCAGGCGATCCGTCGTCCCGCCACGTGCGTTCCGATTCCAAAAGCGGATGCGCATGGGAAGACACGTATCGTTTATTCAATTGTCATAACCGTTTACTGATTTTTACTTTTTACTTTTTCATTTTTTTAAACAATTTGAGTTATTGAATGCAATAATATTTGACTTAGTATAAGAGAGATTTTCGTTTCGAATTCTAATAGCTCCTAATCTGTATACATGACCTATCGAAATTGTGTAAATCTCAACTCTTATGAGAACTTCCGTTTGAAGGAGTGTGTTAGTAAATAATATTAATTCAAAATTCAATTCGAATTATTGAATATAATGATTTTTTGACAAATGATAGTATTAAGAAAAAGGCAAATAATTCACTAATTTAATTTGTCACACAAATTCATTTGTGTCATGACTCACAAATCTTATTTTATAAGAGAGATTTGTGTTTGAATAATTATCACCATTGGTTGGGGACATGGGAAATGACAAAAAAAAAACGAAAAAGAAAAGAGAGTTTCGATTGAATGGTGCATATATAGTATGGATGCCAAGGGGAAACCAAAGTGCTGACTGACTCAAACTCAAATAGTAATAATGTGGGTGGGTGGGGTGTGACAAAATATTCTCGAAACATATCTGTCGGAGGTTATATATAATCCGTATTTTAATTTATAATACAGATGGTGTGATTTAAAATATAAATTATATATAAAATTAGGTATAAAAGATAATATCTAACTACATTAAAATATAATAAAATAAAAAAACAAAAGATGTTCCACTATGGGCAAGAAAGAAACCTTCCTCTTGCCTATACACTGGTAGGTACTGGCCAGCAGACACCAGTATTTTTGTGTGCTGATTTTACACCTACTGATTCGTAGATCCAACAGCCAGTGATGGGTTCGGTCGAATCCAACGATCAAATGTGTCCAGTTTTTTTTCATTTTTTTTTTATTTACACCATATCTTTTAAGTTCGTGTTTTAAATTGAGTTTTGGGTTTGGATTTGGGTTTTTAGATCTTGAGTGTTTTATTTTTTATTTTAGATTTTGGGTATAGTTTAGGCAAAAAAAATTATATTCGGTTGGGTTTTAATTTTGGACGTTGGGTGATGGGTCAAACTCAAAATTTAAAATCGAAATTGAAAACCTAATACTTTAGACTCTAAACCTTAAATTCAAAATCAAACCTAAAATAAAAAACTCAAAACCCAAAACTCAATCTAAAACGAACCTGAATAAAAAAATATAATGTACGCAAAAAAACGAAAAAAAAAATAGAATGTTGGATCCGAACACTGTCATAGTCCCATAGAATAAAAGCACTGAGTTCAATCAATTATTTTCCAAACTGCCATACTTGAGTTGATGATTTCAAAGAAAATAACATAAAAGAAGATGTGCATGCTAGCTGTAAACTCTTGGGTGGGTGTGCTGTCAGTGCTATTTATATAATAACAATGATTCCCATGTCCAAAACAAGCAAAGTAGTTAACTAACTCAGTTCAGTTGCATCATCATGCATGCCTATTCTATTCCTTAACTAACTCTGGTCGGTCGATGCTGTCGAATCTATGACGTCGTGTATAAGAAATATCTTAGAATTATACATTATGGTCAGGTACGGAGGGCGAGGGGTGTACAAGGCGTTGATGTTCGGACGACCCAGTGTGTTCGTAACAACCCCTGAAACATGCCGCCGAGTACTAAACGACGACGATTCCTTCAAGCCCGGCTGGCCCACTTCCACCGTGGAACTCATGGGCAAGAACTCCTTCCTCGCCATCACCCCGGAAGAGCACAAGCGCCTCCGCCGACTGACAGCCGCTCCGGTCAACGGCCACGAGGCCCTCTCCCTCTACATGGGCTTCATCGGGGAGAGCGTTTCCGCAGCACTCGAGGAATGGTCTTCGTCTCCAGAACCCTTGGAGTTTCTCACTCACCTCCGCAAACTCACTTTCAGAATCATTATGTTTATCTTCATGGGAACCGAGAGCGAGGACGTCATGGAAATCCTTGAGAGGGAGTACACCGCCCTCAACCATGGCGTCCGCGCCATGGCTATCAACCTCCCTGGTTTCGCTTACAACAAAGCCCTCAAGGTAAAAGTAATCAATTACTTCAATTCAGTTCTTCATTAGTTAAATTGCCAGTTTTTGTAGTACTTATTTTTTCACACTTGGGCATCATTGATTCGTTTCTCTCAGGCTCGTAAGAAGGTGGTGGCTGTGTTGCAATCAATCCTAGATGAGCGCAGAAGTAGAATGAAACTGGAGAAGGGTGAGACTGGCAACAAAGAAGAGGAAAAGACTAAGAAGAAGAAGAAGAAAAGGGACATGATGGATGAATTGATGCGAGTGGAAGACGAAAATGGTGGGAAACTACGAGATGAAGAGATCATAGACATTCTGCTAATGTACTTGAATGCTGGACATGAATCCTCTGCTCATGTCACCATGTGGGCTACTCTTTTACTTCAGCAGCACCCTCATTGTCTTAAAAAAGCCAGAGTACGTAACGATATTATCATTCCGAACAATAGCATACTGTGATCATATCCAAGATATGTATCATCTCAAATCGATTGATTATTGCTTAATGCTTCAGGAGGAGCAAGAGGAAGTAGTGAAACGAAGGCCTGCAGATCAAAAAGACATACTGACCTTCAAGGAAATTCGCCAGATGGATTATCTTAACAAGGTCTTTTTTGGCTTCTTTATTCATTGCACTAGTTTTGTTGATCTGGATATGGATCAACTGTTAATAGTAAAATGAATCTGCAGGTGATCGACGAGACAATGCGATATGTAACATTCTCACTCACTGTGTTCAGAGAAGCCAAAACCAATGTGGATATGGACGGTCAGTTCCGTACTTGATTCGATTTAGCCTAGTATTGTAGCATATCCATCCACCAAGCATCTAATTTGAAGTAATATGATGATCCTCAGGTTATGTGATTCCAAAGGGTTGGAGGGTGCTGGTGTGGTTCAGGGCCGTTCATTTCGAGGCTGACGTATATCCAAAACCAAGAGAGTTTGACCCGTCCAGATGGGATGTAAGTCCATTATACAATGACTTATTATAAGCAAGTATATATAAATATGATCATATATAATCACTGACAGTATTGTTGATGATATTCAAAATTGGACGAAGCAGAATTATACAGGAAAGGCGGGTAGTTTCCTTCCCTTTGGAGCAGGAAGTTATATGTGCCCTGGGAATGATCTAGCCAAGCTTGAGATTGCAGCTTTCTTGCACTATTTCCTGCTCAATTATGAGTAAGCTATCGCTTCACTTGTACTACTCCAATCCAAAATACAACTACATGATATAATATTATTCTGTTTAGTAATCTCTCTATTTGCTGTTAAAACATGAAAACAGGCTCGAAAGAGTGAATCCAGAATGCCCGACCCAGCACCTGCCTCACCCTCGACCAAAAGACAACTGCTTGGGTTGGATTAAGAAGAAGAAGCAGCATGCTCCCCCATCAACCGTCTAAGCTCTAATGCCGGTTCGGCTCAACTGGTTTTTACTTCGTTGTTGTTGTTGTTTGGGCTTACTTAGAACCTTATGAGAACAAATAAATGGCGGACAACTGATTATCATCAATAAAACAAGCTTTCATTATAAGCCTACTGCTTCAACCTTCTAAACCGAACAGCACTGATCACATGTGACAAATCTTTTCTTGGCTGTCGAGGTGTTGTTTAAGTTTAACACCATAGAACTCGTCAAACCTTCAAATCTTATGTTTTTATTTTCATTTTCAAATAAAATTGACGAGGAAGCCCGTCAACCAGAAGTAAATGATAAGCTAATTTGGGACAATCGTCCCCAGAAAATGGGCAGTTGACTGGTTCAATTTACACCATATGTCCCAAACCAGAAGATGGTTGGTATAAAGAGCGATAGATGTGTCTGGTGGTCTCTCAGGCTACTGTCAAAACGAGAAAGAAACGATAGAACTAATACATTTAACATCCGATCCGAAAGAACGTTGAAAGCAAACAAATAGATAGAGAAAATGCAGGCTGTGAAAGAGAAGATCCAAGACATGAAAGAGATGCGCAAGGTCAAGGCTGAAGCCAAGGCCGAAGAGAAGGTAAAAAAGTAGCCTTGCCATGATCGAATTGTTTGTATTGTAATTAGAAAGAAACAGAACTTTGAATAGTGATGAATATTTTGTTGTGTAGGCGGAGAAGGAGGTTGCAAAGGCGAGGATGGAGGTTGCGAAAGAGGTGAGGATGGCAAGAGAAGCTCAAGCAGAAATGCAACTCCATGCATCTAAAGCTGGCGAAAAGACCGTCGCCAAAACTCCTTTAGACGCGGCCGGAGCACCGGCCACCACCAGCACCACCACCAGCACCACCACCACCACTGACAGAACTTCTGCATAACTTACTTCCCCAATATCTTACATATATACTACTTCTATTTTCCATTTCTACATTTATGATATGTTAGTTTTTCCCTCCTTCTCGTTTACGTAGTCACAAAAAGGCATTAACTTGAAATTAAATCGTCAGAAATTATCAGCACTATTGAGATTAATCAACTTTTAATATTGAATTTCACTGTCCATTCAGCAACAAAATCCAGGTTATACTTATCTTGCAGAAAAAACAGGTTCTGCATCCTGCGTAGCTTGTGTCCTTCTTGTGTACTTTAGCAGCAACCCTTCTGAAGATAGACCCGGTACTTTCAAATCTCTGAACAATACAAAACCCCCAACATTCAACTACGTCAGGATGAATTTAAAAATTAAGGATGAATTTCATATAAACTGGGGCACTAACCTGATGTAAGGCTGCAAATCCTTCCACTCCCATTTGGGGCGTTCTCTGAAAAGGATCCCAAAACGCTCAGCAGGGTTCGAAGGCAGATTCGTTACTCTGAAACCACGAATCCACGTCTCTATTCCGACTTTTTCACTCAGGACTTCACCTTCCAACATATCCAAACTCAAATGCATCCCATCAGGGATCTTCTTCGACCACTTATCCATAAAGCTCTCCAATTTCATCTTTCCAGCTCCCAACACCTGCCTTGCAAAATGCACACACACTCGTCTTTCGTCCAGCCTCCACACGCTGCTTTCGCCTTCAAGCCTATCGACCTTACTTCCATAAACATCTAAACAATGGTACACTAGCCTTCGCGGGAATCCATCACTTACCAGAAAATTCACGACTTCATCTTCAAGGAGTGCATCGAGCGACCAGTCGTTCAAAACAGAATTATGCAACAGCATCGTCAGAACGGTATCCATATACTTCTCATCTACAATTCTCCAATAACCATCAATCTCCACAGCCGAGAGAGCCTGTAATCCACTCCTCAATTCCTCATCACTCGCTTGAATCTTGTTTACCAGATCGCCCCATCTGTACAATCCGGTTTCATTTTCCTTTATATCATCCTCCTCCATATTGTCAGCCTGTAATTCATCCATTGAACTGTAAGGCTTCTGCAGGAGAAGAGTTTTAAGCATGTCTAGCTTGGGAGCAATCTCGACGAGCTCCATAGTACCAGCAGATATTTCAACAACAGATGCAACAGGTTTCTGGCCATGAGCTGACGGGGGTATAAGAAATACTGAATTAGAAGTTCCAACGAATTTGACAGCGTATGTTTTTGACTGAGTGCATAGAACCGTGTCTTCATCTGGCTCGCCTCTTAACGTTACCCTACAAAGGGGAACAACCATGAACTAGGAAAAGAGATAAAATGAGTCAATGTCTAGAACGAAGCAAGAGTTGTGGATTACCTCTGGTGAAGGAGGTCAGGAAGCATATTATCATGTAGCTCAAGGAGCATAAGATTGCCACCAGATCCGAAGAGAGTGTCATAGGAAACAGATAAGGAAGATTTTGGTTGCAGATTTAGAACAGCTTCAGCACCTGTGTGACAAGACATCGCTGCTTATACACGAAAGACAGGGGGGAAGTGAGAAGAATGAGCCATATATGGGGAGTGGAGCAACAAGGCTTCATCATTTTGAAAAGTAGATGATAATGCAACTGGAATTAGAGGTGGTTCATTACAATAAGAGTTATTCAGAAGATCAAGACGTTGCATCCAGCTGTACATACACATACAACCATCTAACAGCAGATCAATAATCATAATGCCTTACTTAAGGGACGAACCATCATCCTACAGTAAAACGCTCCAGTATCATCTAAATTCACTGATTTGAACTTCAAAACCAACCAGTTCCTTTCTGCATTCCTAAACTCGAAACACAGAGAGAAAAAATGGAAGCAATCCCAATTGTAGAAAGCGGCATTAAAAGGGTAGGTAAAATTCCAACACAGTGAGAACAAACAGCCATTCCAGACAACAAATAGAAGAGGAAATCAAATTCCAGACAAAAGTGAAGAACAATGAATACCTGGGATTTAAGAGGTGATAGCAGCGGGTTCAGTACGAGTTCCTCAGATACTACAAAAGGCCGCGGTAGGGGACAGAAAAAGGAAGAGCAAGAGCAACAAAGCTAGGTCCTCCGTTCCAGTCTGAAAAACCAGTCGGCGGGTGTCGATGGAAGGAGGAGGTTTCCCGCTTTTTCTTCGAGCGATTTCCCGCTTTGTTGAGGCCCAATGCTAAAATCTGACCCAATTTGTCAAAATCTGATATTTCTAACAAATTATCACTCGCCTGTACCAAAAATATCAGTAATGGATCCAACTATACTAACTAAATCAACTCTAACCGTATCTATATTTATAAACAGAGAGAGAAGGAAAGGAAGGAGAAAGAGAACAGTTAGAGATTCTTTTTTAATTACAGGAACCGTAAGACTGAAGAATGGAACGGACGGCGAAGTGTTGGTCGACGGTAGACTTCCCCTCCAGAATACAAATCTGTAAAAGCCTGACGTCGAGGAAGGATTAAGTTGACTTGCCACTTCGCGTAGCATCAACGGACGTCGCACTACAGCTACGTCATCCAGCCAACGATACATTTTTTCATATAAAGTTCGGATTTTTTCGGGACCAATTATGTTGATATACAGTGTCAATATGGTGTTTCCGAAAAGCTGAGGATTGCCACTGATATTGGTGGCCTCCCAGGTTTGCTGTATAAAGCCAACAATGGAGTAGGCATAGACCTGGTAATGGCGGGACTAAAATATAATGGCATATAAACCCGTTTATTGAGACATTATAAGATAAATTAAGCCAGAGGACTTAGCAGCTACAACTAACTAATCAATAATGCAGTCCCATGTATAACCACCACATAATTGGTTCATCCTCATTATTCGATCATTGTTGGCTTGTCGACTTCTGTACTGAGTATTCGAAGATGTAGAGACTTGGTTCCAAGGCAACTGCAACGGGATCAGCAGCCCGCCAAGGACATATTGCACGAAAACTCTAGGCATCAAGCAGCGAAGCAAGTTCGTTTCTTTCCCCAATTGCTTGCGTATATCAATAGCACTTTCCACAAAATGACACCTTTGTCTCGAAAATGGGAACGTCTGAATGCTTCTGGAAGGTGGGTATGACAAGTTTCAGGGGAAAAATACTCGAGTTGAGGTTTCTTCCTTCACTTCCTGACAGCTGATGTTGCCCCTCTGAGCAAGCAGAAGATCATGTACCCTCTGTTTTAGCTGCAGAGACGGAACACAGAGCAAGCATGAGATGCAAGTGAAGAACCAGAAACTGAAACAACAAGAGACCTGTCATTATGCAGCAGTTAAGTATATGACTGCAGGAATTGCATGCAAGCTGGTTTTAAGCTATCCCCATTTAGATCACAGATATGACCTAAAATCATTCCCGTGGAACTCAGAAGAAAATTCAACAACCAATACCTAAATGCCATCCCTTTATCAAACCTAAAACTACCACTGAAATTCAACTATGTTATTATACCTCATTCAATCCTTCTTCAGTTTTTACTGATACATGGATTGCTCCAACAGGTCCCGCTTCTCGGTAATTTTCCATTTCAGGATCAGTAGCATCACCGTCATCAACATCATCAGTGATGTAGAGTACAGGAGATCCTTGCAACAAATCACACTTGGAAACAACGTCCAGCCAAAGATGATCTCTGAACCTCTCCTTAATTTCCTTGTATATCACAAACTGCACAGATCATACTTGGTCACATTGAAGGCAATGGGCATATGACCAGGAGATCAACAAAGACCGCAGAAGTACAAGTTTGTGAAGAGGGGATTTGGCGCAGTTCATTAAAGTAAATGAATCACTGGTATTGCAGAATGCAGGGTTTCTATTTTAAACTCGCGTACTTTACCTGATTGGAGGGTGAGATCCCACATTCCCCAGTAAGATCGTGAACATATAATACGGCTGTTGGCAGATGTGAGAGGACCGCAAGAGTCAACTTCTCCAAATTGTTCCTGTCGTCTACAGATTTGAAGAACAATACAAGCACATATAATATCTGGAAGGCAGAACAGAATAATAAACAAACTCCTAAAACAGTCTATAAGCAGATGTAAAACAATCTCAAAAGTACATAGAACGTTAAAACCAAGGCCCGTGACTCACACCCTAGATAAAACTTAAAAGCACGTAGATTTATGGACAGCACTGGAAAGTCTTGAAAGTCTGAACCACCACAGTAAAGGTGTACACTAACATCGAGTCAACAAATTTTGCATGAAAGAAATTCCATACCGTCAGATCTCTTTAATAGACCAGGTGTGTCTGTTACCTACAACATAACAATAAGGTTTCAGACATATAAGATAAAGGAGATACGAGAAGAATGTATACTTGATGAGACTTTATATCTTTACTCTGATGTCTCTGAATGATATCTCTTGTTGAAGTTAGAGCATAGGGAAGAGTATGAAACTGCAGGATGAGAAATTAGTAACCTGAAAATGCTGAAAGTTTAACGCAATATGCCCCATCAAAATTCCTCTAGTTGTGAAAGGGTAGTTGCAGACCTGGAAACAAACAAGGAAAAACCAAGGACATAATTGTTCAGTTGCAATCCAAGACAAGACCTGGAAAGCAGAATGAATAAAAATTACTCATTGACAGATCGAACCTCAGGCTTCCCAGTTGAAAGTGTGCGAACCAAAGATGATTTTCCCACATTGGGTGCTCCAACTAGACAGAGAGTTGGTGTTTCCAAATCGACCACTGGCATAGCTCGTAGTGTCTATGAACCAAACAATCTTGATCAGAAGGGATAAATGGCCAAATGCATCACAGTTCGCAAAGGACAAAAATATTTGACAGACGGTGCTAAAGCAGTATCCAACAAGCTAAAAGAGACTGCTGCAAAAAATTTCCAAATTACTACTGTCATATGTGCATTCATATTGTGCATTAGCCTTTGACAGCAAGAAGTTCAGCAAGCAAACATGATTGCTACTCTGAATTACCTGGCATGTTGTATTTTAACTGATACCTCAAACCGAGAATCATTCTAAATGATGTCACAGATGGACATCAAGATGGTGCTATATTCAACTGAAGGATGGATACTGAAACAACTAGCAAGACAGAGAAGCCTTTATTCATAGCCTGATACCTTAGCAATATTTAATAAGTCATCAACTACTTTGCCATCCGATGTGAAAACATCTTCAATCTTTTCCAGACCCTGTGAAACATAGTATAGATCTATTGTCATCGTAAGACTCAGGTAAAATCTGTGATGAATGGATAATTACTCACCTCTTTCAAACGTTCCTCAGCTTCCCGTTTCGTCTGTGTCTGCACAGTCATTTCACAGTTGAGAAGGCACGATCAAATACAAATGCAATAGCCAACTAAATTACCACTCTGATTGCTATATTAGTCATCTGAATGGATATGTTCTATAGTTGGCATAATCATATAACATCAGAAATCAAAACAGCAGCTTCCAGAAATAAACAATCGAACAGCCAGCAAGAATAGTTAGAGAAACTGCATCATATAAAATAAATAATTTATGGTGGTAGCTTTTGTTTATGCCTTTATGGAGATTTAGGACGTGCTATCAGCTAGATAAAAGTCAACACAAGAATTTAAAATTTTAGGAAGAACAAGATCTCAGACTAGTCAAATTTGCACCCTCTATGGTAGTAAGACTTTTCTTCGTTTTTCTTTCATTTTCCATGTTGTTGATCTCATTTTGTGCATTAACTTATTGCAGCCGTGGTGTTCTTGTGCATTTTGAAACGACTGACTAACACACAAAAACGAACAATCACAGACACTCATAGAAAGTTGACAAATGAATTTGTAAGTGGAAAAGCATTTGTATTCACTTGTCATTCATTTGAGACATAAAATAAAATATTATAGCATAGAAAGCCAAAAGCAGATTCCAGAAATGAGATGCAGTTGATCAACCAGAACTCAGAATAGGTGAAAGTACGATACCAATGTTTAAGACAAGACTCCAACCTGAGCGCAGAGAGAAGCATGCTCTTTTCCCACAACAACCACCTTTTTCCTTAAAGCATCCACGTTTCGCAGAACCTGATAAACATCAGTTGAAAGCATCACAATCTGCAAGCTGCATGCTACACAATTGTAGCAAATAAATGAACATCCTCTGTTTTGAAGGAACGAATAGAAACCTCAATATAGTAATAAATACAATAAGCTCAAGGTAACAACACATTTACGCAATAATGAATACATTTCAAAGTTCCACCGGTAACAAAACATCATAGGAACCTAGAAAGGTGTACGATCAGCACTTACCTCTTCATAAACTCCATCGCCAAGGGTCAATTCCACGAGGGACCTTTCATAAGGATGCAAATATTTTCTCTTGGGAAAGTTTCCAACATATTCCTTCAAAGGAGCTGCCAATTCCTGGGGAGCATAACAATGAGTGCAAATTCTGGTCGTCTGAGTAAAAATAAAGTCACAAAATTGACAAGTACAACGGCAAAGAAGATAGAAAATGGAGATGGGGAGCTCACTTTCATCAATGCATCAAGCCGTTTTGCACCTCTATTTCTCTCCCTCTTGGCAATGTTAGCTATGCCTAGAATGAAAATGACAAGTGACACGAAGCGACAAACGAATAAAGTATCCCCAATGAAATGTGTTAATGGGTTGTGATTGTGACTCTAAACAAGCAATCAAGCTAGAGTCATAATATCAACAGAACAAATAAGACGGAAACCATATTGGATGATCAATCAATCACCTTTGGTTGGTTGGACTCTCCTAGCTTTTCGCACTGCAGAGGCAAGTATATCAACTGCCGGCATTACCATGGGAAGCTTTTGGAATGCCCCAACTGTATCAATGCCCAAGGACGGTTTAACCTAAAAGGAAACCAAAAAATAACAGGACTGTTTAAAACAACTAGTTAATGAAGAGAAATTCAAGGTCAGATGAGACGAAAAGAAATGGTAGCAATCACCGTCTCGGGTTGAATATCAGGCCGAACAGCTAGCGAAGTGGGAATGTAACTACCCTTCACAATCTGGTAGGAAACAGTTTGGACATTCCGACAGAAGCAAAATGATGGATGCTTGATTGTTTGAAGGAGCAATCCTGGGGGGATATTGAGGGAAGAAGCCCGATATGAATGATAGAGGATAGTAGCACCTTTCATCTTCAGGCTTAGCTGCACAACTATGTATTATCTACACAAAAACAAAAAAAAGTTGTGCGTTGGGCGAGATGGAAGGATGAATGTGCGGAGTTGGGAATTCCTCAGTTGAGAAGATGTCCTAGAAAAAATAGACTGCCTTTAGATTAGAAGATGAAGACTAACCTAGTTTACAAAATCTGAGGAGCAGAGCAGCAGCTGAGGACAGGGGAAGCGAATGCGGACCAGAGCAGTGACGACCTCACTGGAGCAGCCACGGTGGACTGAAGGAGCTGAGGGAGCAAGCGATAGAGGACTGACAGAGTGGTGGAAGGAGGGGTTTGGGGCCGGTAATATGCAGAGCCGCCACCGGAGATGCGGAGCGGAGGCGTGGCTGGACGGTGCAGCAGATAAGCCTGAAGATTGAGAAAAGGCTTCAAAATTCGAAAGAGCCCTAAACAACGCTGGATTTTTTTTGCTTCAGTAAAAGAAAACGGTGCCGTTAAAGGAGTTAACCGGGGCCGTAAATCATAGTTTTCGGTTCGATCAGTTGTTCCGCCCAAATCTCTACCAATGGATGACGGCCAGATAACGGTAGTGCCAATAATAGTACCTAACCTTTCATCACTTTAACATATGGATATCCATCCTTCAAAACCTGTCATTTTGGTCATCAAGGATGATTTCTTTTTTTTTTTGGTCGAATTCGTCGTCCAAAACTCCGAATAGATGAGGAAGGTCCTCCGGGCTGACCAATGTCGTCTCTAACCGTAGTGAATTGTGGAATCTTGTTGTATGGAGGCCCCACGAAGATCGTCGAGCATGGCTGCGTCTCGATGACGATGATGATCGAAAAGACAATGTTTGCCGACACTGGTGCCAACTACCTCAGACAAAGATGTCTTCTTTCTCAGTAATCAGGACGTGAATGCCATGTGTGGGATTTATTTGATACAAGAACACCAACTCTAATTATTTTATCTCAGTTCAGTTACCAATTGTAATTCTACAGACTTGCTGTGTATATTTATCTATACATGTCTGTCACTACTAGCTATAATCCACTCACCTTGTCAAATAGTTTCCATTGAGTATATTGAGCCAGAGACTTCTGTCCAGCAGCTTGCATATCTTTCTACTACTACATACAGATTACTGCAGAAGAAAGACATGAGAAGTGAGAAAAGGAAGGAAGGAGACCCATGAATATCGCGGAATCAAGTGATTGAGAAGGTGTTAGCTAGTGATATAGAAATCCAACCTTAAACAGACGATAAGCCAGCCAATACTTGTTATTCCATTTCATCTAGTCTTCAAACCTTACAAGCCAGTTGCTGATGGTTCTTGAAAGAGCTCTGGTATCACTCAGTGAAAGACTTATTAGCCCTTGAGCAACGGCATCTGCAGGAGTATACACATTACCCACTTCCCAACTTGGTGCCTATTGAATTCCAACTAATAGGTCAGCTGCCAAACAGACAATTTAGAGTGGCAAATAAACTATGCAACTACTCCCAGGCTGAACATGAGCATTAATAATCTGCAAAACCCTATGATAACAAGACCTCCATTGAACATAGCAAGCAGATTATACGTACATGTGAAATTCAAATGAAATGGAAGCTGGCAAATGTGCAAAACCAACCTGTATACATGGAGTGAGATGGTTGCCACTTAATTGGACCTTCTCTATTGTGCCACCCATGGTCTCAACGCGAGGCTTCAAGGCTTCCTCAAGGAGATCTGTCTCGTCAATTGTGTCGGAACTGAACTTCACCTGATATCAGTAGGATATAGCCGGAAACGTACATGATGCAACCAGGCATGTTTAAATCCACAGTTAAATACATGCTAGCTAAAGATTGTGGAAAATATAAATTTCATTCATACCAGTAATGTGTGCTGGACATTATACAAGTTCTTGAAACAATCACGATTTTCTGCAGGAGTTGGCTTGAACTCGGATATCCCTTCAGTAACCTAACAATGTCGTGTTTTGTATAGATATTTGCGTCAGAGTCCACAGTGCATCAACACTGTATAGGCTTTCAGAACTGCTAAAGCAGTGGGGCAACTAAAATGACAAAAAAAATGAATAACATAGGTAGACACTAACTTGTTTTTGGAAAAGAAAACATAGGTAGACAATCATTGATTTATCATTTGATCAGGAAGGAAATGAGATTCCATGAAAATTAGAAGATTAAGCAATACTGCAAAGCTAATAAATTCAAAATCTACAACCAAAATGTGCAAGGATTGTATATTATTTTTAGTGGATATATGTGCAAGGATATTATTTACTTGAGGGGACTCTTGGCATACCTGATTCATCACCGAAGGCAACTGATCAACAAACTTTGTGAGGGCAACCAAAGTTTCTTCGTTGTTTTCTGGTATTATAGCTTCAGCCATATCTAGTAGCGTATTCCAAGCATCTCCTGTAAAATCAATAACCAATCAAGCAGAATTGTATATTCTCATGTTTAGCTTGTAAGAACTCTCATCTTCATTCTTAGGTAGAGTTGGAAACAGAGATACAGTATCCACCTATATGGAAGTGTGTTTGTGATTCAGGAGCTAGTGGCAATATATTGGTTGTGATAGAAGCTATGTACAGTTTGCCAGAAATCAATACGCTGGAGAATCATGACAAGTTCACTGACTTGTTTCACCTAGATGACTTAAAGAGGCATAATTTTACAATTTACCTGACGCAGTCATAGCCATCGAATATACAGGAGATGCTTCCACAACTGGCATCATCTGATTAACAAGTGGCCCGAACTGCTTTTAACAATGTAATAAGAGAAGCACAATGTCAGTGAAACCGAACCTCTCCATAATCTGGCTGAAAGATCATTCTTGAATGGCTGGGTAGTCATGGTTCTCTGGCTATCAGAAAGGCTTTTTATATACTGTATCAGAGAATAGGGGAAAGTTTAAGCTCATTCTGGCAGAATATCAGCATTTTTCCATTGTTCTAAGCTGTTCTTAACATTTGGTACTTGTCCTAAGCCTGTTATGGCATCAAATATCAAGTGCTGAATCATCTATATTACTGTTCCAGAATGTGAAGCATCCATTTTAAGTGCATTCCTTGTTTAAATCCCAAGTAAAACAACACTAGCAAGGACTAGCCAGTAACATGACTTTGTGAAAGCAACAAACTAAGACAATTCACTGAACTTGTCAATGAACATGGGCTTCTTAAAAGCCAAAGTGCTTTCCACGCATTTGTTAGTTTTGAAAGCTATGAGAACCATATCTGTAGAAGCCAAATTAATTGCAATTTATTCAAACTGAGCAAGAAACAATCAAACAAAAGAACGACTCCGGCAATGGCTTGTAGTTGTTTCTGTAAACTAAGAAAGAAATGAGAAACAGAATGCCCAGACAGTGGTACATTGTGAGTAAACATGTAGATGACAGCAGCAATTTGACATTCGATGAGTATGGTAGAAAAATCATAAAACCATATGAATTAATTACTTGAAAGAGTGCATTCACCTGCTCAAAGTATGGTACTGCTTCTGTAGCAGGCCTGTTGTTGAATGAGATAATGACATTAGCCTTCCACAAAAGATAATCGTTGTTGGTCACTCTCAACGGAAGATTTCAAATCATGGATCTATGATATTCAGACAAAAAATATTGGCAGACAGACAAACCTTAGGTATTTTCTGTGTGAAATAACTACCTACAAGTCCTTGGAAAGTGCCCCATTGCTAAAATGGAAAAAAAATTCAGCAATCAATTTTACGTCAATGCTGGTACTGTACAATTAGGAGTAATGCAGGAAGCTCCTATCTAAACAAATGGAGGACGCACCTGTGACCAACGGAGAAAAGTGGAAGGGCTTTGAGGTCGGCAGCAGTGAGGTTGGAATCAGGGAGTCCATTTTCCAGTAAGGAATCCAAGCAAGAATTGAATCTTTCGTAAACTTGATTAGCAGCTGAAGCGTGGTCGAAAGTGACATTGTAGGGCACGGAGATAACAAGATAGCCTTCCTTCGCCAATTGCTCGATGAGATAGCTGTGAGTATACCAGCAGGAAGGGGCGAACAATACAGTAAAGAAGGAGAATGATTCTTTCTTATCCGCATCAGCGCAACATACGAATGTTGCTCTGGTAGTTAAAAAGACGAGGGGGGAAGCGATACCCATAGGTAAATTCAGGCAAAGCTCCGATGAACGCACCGCCCAAGAATTTGATGATCCCGCGCGGTTTTCTACCTCGAAGGAGGGGAGGAATCATCACCAAACAAGAATCCATACTTGTCCACAATAGCTTCTTCTTCCGGTTGCTGCTGTTGTTATTGTTGGCGGTTATTTTGGTTCTCAATCGGGAGCTGCTGCTGGAGCTGGCGATACTGCTTGAGTAGCCATCGGGAAGCATCGCCGTGGGAGCAATTAGTTGAGCTGTGCGAGTTCTCTGAGGAAGCATCCATGAACGGCAAAACAACACCTTCCAAGGACGGATACAACTGACGACGGAGGTGGCCATTTCTGATTGATTGTAACGGGGCCTCCTCGACCTTTGCTTGATTCTTATGGAAACATCCAAAAAAATGAGGAGCAGGCTTACTTGCTTTAGCTTGGTGAATGGTGATGGTGATAATTAATGTGTGATGAGAGATCAGAGACTAATCTGGGGACTGAGGAATTAGTTTCAAATTTACAGATGGCATGTGAGCCGGAGCAACAAGTGCAATGCTTTAACGTATGATGATGCTGCAGCCACGACCACGATAATGTCACCTTCCAGCTTTGGCCGGAGGGTTGAAGATTTTCTCTTGGCAAGGCTCTCTCCAACGGACTAATTAGCCCAAATCGTCCATTATATTCGGGTCAAATTACAAATTCAATTCCGTCGTATAAAAAATAACTGCATAATCCCTTTTTTAATTAGATTTAGCTATTGTGTATTTTTATCAATTTTCATCTAACTAATTGATATATTTGTTGACGTGACACTTCTGCGCCAGTTCTAACCAAACTAATAATAATTTGTAGTTCAAAGATAAACTGAACCTATTAAAAACCCTTATCTTTTTCCAACTCGCAACTTTTCAACCACAGATTAGTGGCAGCTTTTTTCTTAGCAGTTTGGTTTAAATTGACGTGGAAAGTGCAACGTCACACCCGAAAGACAATGCCACATCAACATTTTAACTGACATTTAGACGGAGACTAACGGCAAGACAAATGAGTTAAATCCAATAACGAGAGAGACGACAAAGTTAATACAAATACGACGAGGATGAGTTTATTATTTAACCCAAACTTAGAAGACCATTTAGACTACTTATGTTTAATAATTCCTATATTTTAGAGCATCTCCATCCCTAAGTTTTTAGCAATTGCTAAATGGTGTGGAGGATAAGGTGACATCCAATAAGTAATTGTTATAGATGAAGTAGTCTTTTCTAAATTAGCTAGATTATTAATTTAAAAAGTCAATTAGCAATACAACATAGGCAAATTGCTATAATTTTTTAAAAATATATTTATGAATAGAAAAATAAAATAAAAATAATTAAATTTAATGATTTTGATTGATTTTAAAAAAATAATAATGATAAAAAATTATCAATTAATTGTTGGGATGAAATAAATTGGAAAAAGAAATTGTATAACTAAAATTACTAATATGAGGATAAAGTTTTGATTGAAAATTGTTAATTAAATTTTAAAATAATATTAAAGTATCATATTCTAATATCAGTGGGGCCCAATCCGACTCGGGAATGACAACCATGAGAAAATGCGCTTCTTATCCTGAGGTGTTATTACTTCCTTAACAGTTAATTACATCATCTTGCGAAAGCCAAAACAAAGGGAAAAAGAAGAAAAGGAGAAAGAGGGAAAAAAGATATAAAAAGAAATGTGACAGAGAAAAGCAGGCAAAGGTTGAAAATGGCTCCCACCACTCCACCACACCCATCGTCACACCCCCACTATCTTCTCCAGCTTTTATAAACCCACCCACCTTCTCCACTGAAATCCCCCCCTTTCCTTCGCCTAGCTCCCTGCTCTTTCAATTCAGTTGATGCAATTATGGGCTTCTTCGCTGAAGATTCAGGCCTAATCGTCACACATATCCTCTACAAGGCAGCTCTCGTCCTCGCACTTGTCAGATGCGCTCTCTCCTGGGCTCTCAAATTATGGAATCACACCCTCATACCACCACCACTGCCACCGTCGTCGTCGTCTCACCACCGCCGAGGCCGCCACCACTTACCGTCCCCTCAGCAGATCAGAGATCGACTCATCCTCACCACTTTCGGCGACGTCGCGGAGAGGAGGAGGACGACGCAACAAGTTCCTGACTCCCAAAACGACGACGCCGTGGCCACGTGTGCCGTGTGCTTGAACCAGATGAAGGAAGAGGACGAGGTTAGGGAGCTGAGGAATTGCTGCCACGTGTTCCACAAGGACTGTATTGACAGGTGGATCGATCACGAGCTTGACGATCAGGAAGAGGATGATGAGAGTAACCGTCGGACTTGTCCGCTCTGCAGGACGCCTTTGCTGACTGCGTCGCAGAGCTTAGCGTGGGCTGCAGCTGCAGCAGAGCAGCAACAGCCGAGCTGGGCGGTGGAGAGGATTCTGTACTTGTTTGGGGATGATCTGGCGCTGAGGTCATAATGATGTCATGATTCTTCTTGTGTAAACTTTTATGTCTGTGTGTTGTGTACTGTGATTGATGATTCAAAATTTGTAGTAGTAGGGGGTTGCCTAATTGGAAGCGTCTGTAGGATGAACTGGTGCTGGAGCATCCCATTTTTTGTACAGTGTTCTTCGATCTTAGTCTTTACTGACACCAAAATTACATAATTTTATATATTTTCTTTTGTATTTTGCCACCTTCTGGTTTTCCAGCAGTTGTTTGAAAATCATGTAACAGTTTGGATTACTGCTTGTCAACAAATGTCTGACTAGCTATCCGGATGACGTAAGATCGACGTTAGCACGGTCTGGGAAAACTGTTCGAGCATGTTTTGCCATTGAGTGGGCAACGCCATTGGCATCGTATCGGACCACCGACAAGCGTAATTCACGTATGACCACCAAGAAGCGAAATTAGGGACAGTTAATCCCCTCAAAATGTAAGGGCTTAGACGATTATAGCGCCTTAGTAGCACAACGAATGTCGTAGTCCTGTACGTGAGGGAGAACCATCTCCGCATCCTCTTTTGATGACCGCATATCAACAGCGGTAGAGATGGATTTGAGAGGTGACGATTTTCAAAATATTATTGGGCTGAGTTTAAAAACATGTCAAAATTGTAAGAAAAAATAAGTAAATAACTATATAAATAACGGATAATTATAAATTAAAAATAGTCACCCTCTAAATCCTTCCCCGAACATCGACGGAGTTGCTAAGTACATGCATCCTGGCCAGCCAACACAAAACAGTCCGTTGAATCAGTATTGGTCTTACCAACGTCGGATGTTTGTTATGTATGGATTTTCTAGACGACCAATTTTGTTCTCATTGTAAGATTATTGATCTATTATTGGTATTAATTATAAATCTTATCCAAATATATAAAATAAAACAACATAAACTAAAATGAAAAAGAAAATTAGGAGAGAAGTCGAATTGTTATCTTTCATAGGAAAGAACTCTTTTTCGTCCCCAAAACCTTAACAACCGGCCATATTCACCACAACCACTATGACCGCCCTACACAATTTCGCTTCCAACACCAATAAAACTACCTCCATCACCACTAATATCATGGTCGCAACCCATCCCCACCCACACCACAATCCATAGCCGCCAACGTGGCCATCACCGCCAACGTCTCCATCACCGCCACATCGTCATCGCTACTGCTATGCCGCTTACCACCGTTGTTGCTGCATCCCTACCCCCTTCCAAGAAGCACAACCAGGACATCATCCTTGCGTCACCAGCTGCTCAGCTAGGGGCGACCGATCCGGTTCTCTGAGTCTCAGAGTTGGAACGGCTAAGATTCTAACCTCCCTTAACAATTTAAATAGAGATGTTACTAATCGCATCCAAGTTTGCTAGGTCTCTTTCTAGTTTTACTTCTAGTTTCAATTTTTTTCTTGTTTCAGTTTGTGTTTGTTTTGTCTTTGTTAGTCTTTGTTTTAGCGGGTGACCTTCGCTTGGATGTCCGTTTGTTGAAGAGAAAGAATTGAGGTGTTTGCATTTGAAAAGACCCGCGATCCATGTTAGTATCGTTAGTAAGGATTGCATCTCCAATTAGAATTCCTGTACGCCTCACGTTAGTATAATTTTTATAAAATTTAAAGATATCCAATTTGATTAAAAAAAGGGAAAATTCATCCCAAAAACATTTTGAAAGCAAAACGCACCATCTTCTCATCGTTTTCGGGTTTTGTTTTATAGCCCATCTAAGCATACAATCCACAAAGCTAACCAGCCCAGGAATCAAATCATCTTAAAAGGCCAATCCACAAGCTTTGTGCTGCTAACATGGTGTGGAAGTAAGAGGAAGAAGAAGACATGCAAGCTTTGTGCATCACATTATTCATCCACGGTGATTACAAGATTTTTCTACTTTTCAAAAGATCTATATCTTGCAAAACTTCTTTCAGAGGTGGTTGAGAATTCCTTTGCTGTATAGTACTTTAGTTATTACTTCTGTTGTACCTTTCAGGGATGTTGTTTTGATCATGTTCACTGCTTCAGATGGAGGGTATCTTTTTGTGCTTAATTCAGATTTTGTCTTGGAGAACGTATCTATCAAGCGAATGAAATGTGAATTTATGGGGTGTTTGACAATCAGCTTCCATTCGATCGTCATCTTGCTATGCAGAATGTAAGGAAAGTTGTATGGGAGGCAGATGGTTACCAGCCGCATCTAATCGCTCCAGAACAGGGATAAGAGGCCCCCGTCCGAGGCTTCTGTAGATGCTGTACGTAGTTCCTTATTGTTTCTGAACAGCGTGTGACCTTAAAATAATCTGAGTTGGAATATGTTTCTTCATGCCCTCTCAACATTTTCACTCAGGTTCACTTTGTTCTGAAAGAGCGAGTCCGGAAGTCGATTGGTAAGCGTTTTCCGACAATGCAAGCTGCATTGGCTGGTGCAGCTAATCTGGAGAGGTTCCGGGATGACAGTAAGAAAACTGTCGTCCGACTGGTTGATATGGAGTCATCATACTTGACAGTGGATTTCTTCAGCAGTTAGAGAAAGCAGCAGCAGGACCAGGCAATCCGGTGGTGACCCCAGCCGTTGACCGTTACAATGAGAGCCATTTCAGGAGGATCGGGTCCAATGTCTCATCTTGTGTGAGGATGGTTTCGGAGACGCTGAAGAACACTGTCCCCAAGGCAATCGTGTATTGCCAAGTGAAGGAAGCTAAGCAGTCACACGCTGAAGAACACTGTGCCCAAGGAGCTGCCAGAATTGTTGGATGGAAAGAAGGCAGCAGTGTGCAAAGAGGTTGGAGTTGTACAAGGCCGCAAGGGATGAGATAGACTGTGTCTCATGGACTCGCTGATGCTCTGCCTTCCTGGGTTTACCGTGTCATCCATCCACCCATCCATCATGTATAAATAGAGGTGAGCTGAATCTGTAGATATAAGTGTGTATAAAGAGTCTGTGGTAGCTAACTTGAAGACCACTTAGTTTTGTTGCTGGTGAGCGAGCTATCACTTAATGGGTTGTTTTCCGATCATGCCCCTACACCTGACGCATATATTATGGCCATTTGATGATGATCTAATCTAAGGGTGGAGAATGAAGGGGCAATTTCGAAATTTCAAATGAAGGGACAATTTTTTGTTACTCTCACCATTTTCGTATTTAATTCATATTTTTTGCAAACCAACTCATATTCGAAAAATAATATTTGCCTAACAAATCACAATCCATGAGGCCCTCCAGGCTAAATTTTTTAAATGCAATACATACAGAAATATATACCAATCAACATCTAAATATAATAATAATTTTATAATATTAAAATTCTAAATTTTAAATTGAGCTAGATTGTGATCTGAAAGAGACTCCACTACTATTATATAACATCGACAATATAATTTAAATGGGGTATCTTCTCATCTAGTGTTTGATCATGTCGAAAAATTTACGGAGGTTATAACTTGGTTTTTTCAAACCTCTATTTGATCATGTGTATATTGGTGACATGTAACTCGGTCGAGTTTAAGAGTTAATAAAATTACTAAATTAAATTTAATACAATATTATACAGTTTTCTTTGATTTTCAACATACATTGTTGAAAACTCAAAAAATGAGTATTTTTTTTAAACTCTAAAAAAAAGGAAGGAGACAAGTAAAAAATCCAGTATCGAGAGATAAAAAATGGGAAAAAAAAAGAAGACAAGTTAAAAATTACGGAACTAAAATTATTAATGTGGCGATAAAATTACTATTAAAAATTGCTAATCAATTTTGGGATAGAGATGATTTAAGCTGATAATTATTTTTATGGTTAATTATTGCTTTACCCTCTCCGTTAGGGTTTGCTCCCTCTCCTAAATAATAGGAGCCTCCCCTCAACCGTAGGGCTATTATCATGAGCATCATCATTGTCGATCAATATCATCATCTGCACCATCAACACAAAACCCTTCCTCTTCAATACTCTCTTCACCGCCACCATCAATCATCGACTCTCACAAATCATCACCCGCCGTCGAGACTCCACACTCACATCCATCATCAACCTGACCATGCCGTCGAAAAAACACCAAGAACTCGCCTCGAGCAAGACCGACACCGAAGTTACATGCTGGATTCTGATGCCGATGGGAAACGAACCAAATCAACATGATGGCTCAAACACCACACAGATCAACCAGGCAGGTCACAATAGTGTGACCCATCCATCGGCATAAAGCAGCACCAGGGTTGCGTAGTAGCCTTTCGCTCCGGCAACATCTCCACCCCTTCAGTTTCCTTTTTGAACTTTTTGACCTTTCTGGGTTTGATTTAGATTTTTGTTTTTTTCTGTTTCGTTTTGTTTTACTTTGTTCATGCGTCAAGGTCTGCAGGATCGGAGTTAAGACTTTGCCCCCAGTTCGTTTTAATTGTTGGTCGTAGTTGAGTCTAGTATCTTGAGATTTGAATGACTTGATATTAAAGAGAAATTGGACGTGGTGCATATGACTTCAATCATTGCAACCACCTTGTAATCCGCTTTAAATTGCACCTCCCGATTTATTATCGATACGTTGAATGTGTGTTTTGTACTAGATTTTAATGAAATACGCTTATGCCGCAAAAAAGCGGATGATAATTTGGTCATAAACTTAAACATTCAATTTGAAAGGGAGTATGAAATCAAATATCCTAATCCCCCATGACCCATTTTCTTCTTGTTTGTGTTAATGTGATTGAAATCAATGCGGTTGCAGGTCGTCTAATTAAAAAACAAAGAGGGGGAACACAATCAAATATAATAAATAATAAATAAATTAGACAACACAGACAGCGGGCAGCTGCTGCCCAGACAGTCTAATAATTTCAGAGGAGGAGGAGTTAATATTGTTGTTGGTGGCACTGACAAAGTCTTCTTCCTTCCTTGCTTCCCTTCTTCGCTTCTTTGTCAAAATCTCCAACTTCTTCTATCTCTCTCTCTCTCTCTCTCTCTCTCTCTCCCAATTGCATCCAGACAAAATTATCCACCATCTCCCCCCCCCCGGTCGGCCGAATCACGCCACGCTGTCATCTCCCTCCCTCCCTCCAATTGTCATTCGCCGATCGGGAGTTTTGGTACTTGGCCACAGATGAAGTGTAAGCAGCACCCCTGCGATCCCAGCAGCAGCATCGGTGTCTGCGCCTCCTGCCTCCGCTATCGACTCTCTGCTCTCGTGGCCGCTCAGTCCCAACTCCACCACCAATCTTCTTCTTCTTCTTCTCCTTGGCTCCCTCGATCTCATTCTCGTCTAGTTTCTTCACAACCGCCGTGCAAATCTGAATCCCGCAATCATCCGCCTCTCCTCTTCCCTCGCTCCGTCTCCCCCTACGTCGCCCGTCGCAAATCACACGGCGACGAGGACGGCGACGGCGACGGAATCGACGACTCCTGGTCCCACCACCACCTGCGGTTCCTGACTACTCCCCAGCTAGGTCCTACCTACTCAACCTCGATGGCCTCAACTTGCCAAAGGAAGTACGCCAAGCTATCTCTATTGGCCAATTTTTTCAGGTCCAGATCCGACAAACTGCGGAATCCAGATCTCGTCCCCGCGTCTTCCGCTCGGGATTCAGTTCAGCCGTCCTCTTCTTCCTGGTTCTCTTCTATCTTCGACAGTCGGCGGAAGAATAAGCATCAATCCGTCCCCGAATCCCTCCCTCGTCGGAGACGAGGCCGCGGAATGTCTCCAGCGGACTTCGAGGAATGCGATCCTACTGAAATCTGCGATGATCCATGGGAGTCGAAGAGAACGCCGGCGTCAGCGGCGAGGCGGGGGAAGACGAGGAATATGAATAACAACGGAAACAATAATCCGGCGGCGGGCTTTGCATTCTGTTTGAGTCCTCTTGTTCGAGCCAGCCCCAACCCCCACTGGAACCAGAAAGGAACTCTGCCGCCTGACTTGGGAGAGGTCCGGGTGGCGGTGAAGCCGAACCTATCCACTGCGGCGTCGTTTTGCGCAAACCGATCGAGGAAGCTTGCCGACTTCGGCAGGCGGTGACTCACTCACAATTGCTGAGGAAGGAGGACAGTTGACCAAGACTTGGAGGGAAAGTACATCTCTACCCCTGAGGTCCGTTGATCTTATAGCTGCCTCTTTATGAATGAGGAAAACTTTTGTCTTGATTTGTTGACATTTGTCCCAAATACCCATCACTCCAAAGTCTCGACTGTTGATCCCGGCAGTTGAAGAAAAAAGCATGAAGATTAATCCAATCCTGGTGGTGGGTTTCTGTACATTGTATTATTTATTGTATACTAGCTGTACGTGTTGCTAATTTTGGTGAGATATTGTGAATGATCAGTCAGGATCCTGGCCTTGTTTGTGTACACTTATCGATTCAATTGAATCAACTACATACAAATTAAAGATATATGGATTGGTGACATGTTCATGAGTAATTTTTTGTTGCTAATTGCAATTTCTGTGTGCCCATTTTCTGGACAAGTTGAGCTGAATAGTTTCTGGCAAGCGGTCGGGTAGTTGCAAGTAGGTAGTACTAGTGTACCGCTGCTGCTGTTATTTCTGGGATTCAAGCTTCTGTGGAGTGTATAGTAAGAAAGCAAGTTGCTTTCATGAATGCTCGCTCTAGAAAGTAGCAACTCCAGGAGGAACTGGTGATTTGAGTAATAATCATAGATATGAAGTGTTGGTATAAATTTGCTTGTGTGTGTGTGTGTTTGACTTTGGAAGAGGTAGGGTTAGCCGTTTTGTGGTGGAGGCCTGTAAAGGAAGAACCACCGAGGGAGAGCTGACGATTGGAAGAGAAGAAGAATAAAGAATCATGGTTGATGGGAAAAGGAAGAAGAAGAATGATAATTATAAGGTTGATTGATGGGAATTATTGCTCAAAGGATGGTTGAAGTCGATTTAAATGTTTCTATTTCAAATTTTGTAGATGCTCTTGAGTGGAATGGTAAGACTTAAGATGGTAAGAGTTCAAACAAATATACATACAGTAAAATTTACTATACACTAAAAAAAATCAAGCATATTAAAGGAATTTGTTCATTAATCATGTTAACGGGCTTACGATATAATTCATTCGACATTAAACCTCAATATATCATAGCTTATATCTTCTTAACATATATTATAGAAATTCACAAATTTAAGTTTACCACATAAATTTATACTCTTTATCTCAAATTTCATCATCATTAATTATTTTTTTAATTAAAATTAAAAATTTATTATCTCATCCGGTTAAATACTCTCAAATTAATTACCCCTTTAAATTATATAATATAGATTTTGTAATTATAATAATTTTATGTTAAAATAAATATCAAATATAATCCATGATTTCAAAAAAGAAATAAGAGAATTAGGCCTCATGTGAAATATAGTTGTGCTATGAGTTTTGTGTAATTTCTTACTATTCACTACGAAATTCATCATTCATAATATGCTTTTTCAGCTGTTTTTGATGACCTTATCAGGAAAGAAGACATGGTGAGTTTGATTGAAAATTTAGTGAGCAATCGGTCGAGAAAGAGAGGGGTGGATATCATATGAGAATGCATCAGTACGGTTAAAGGCGTTTTAAAATGAGTGATGGAAAAAGTCGAAAACGGTAGGTACTTGAAGTTCTGAAGGGAGCTAAGTTTGTACCATTGCCTTTTAGACAGCTTTGTACGGTGGAGGAGGTGAAACAGAAAGTTGAAGAGGTTAAGGAGATAGTGAGAAGTTATATGAACAAATGGATGATTTTGAATTTAGAAGATCTCAGTAAAGATTTGTAATTGTATCTACACAAAATTAAAGATTTAATTCAAGATGCAAATATGTGAGAATGGAAATAAATTTTTTCTATAATACTTTACTGTATTAAAAATATATATTTTAAAATTATCTATGGTAAGTTAACTTCATTGTAGGGTATTTAGACTTATCAAACGAGCAGGTTGTGTGGGTCAGATGTCGTGTTAGTTTGGTTGTGGATTCGTTGAGTTGCAGATTTTGAATTGGGTTACGGGTGGTCGGGTCACAAGTTAATTGGGTTACAAGTTCATCAGGTTGCGGGTCCATAAGAGGTCGAGGTAGTTTTATCAGGTTGCAGTAGGTCCATCAGGTCTCGAGATGGACGGGTCACCAGACTAACACGGATTGACCCTCGTGTCATAACAAATCTACAAACTATCAGATATATTAGGAATAAAGAATAAAATTTTATAGAATCCTTCTTTGTACTAAAAAAATTATATTTTGAAATTAGCTATTTGTGGTCCTTTTTTTTCTAAAAAAGTTTAGTTAAGTTTAGTGCATTGTCTTAAATCTGTCAAACGGGTAGGTTGGGCGGGTTATGAGTGAAGTTAGTTGGGTTGCGAATTTTTCGGGTCGCAAATTCATTATCGGGTTTATCAAGTAACAGGTCCATCAAATTTCGAGGTAGGTGGGTCGCAGATTGTCCATCATGTCACAATAAAATTAAATAATAATACGATTATCAATTTAAAATGAAAACTATAAAAAAGAAAAGAAAAAAAAAGTGGAGCCACATGTGGGATGTGGGCTGGGCGGGTAGTGGGGGTGAAGTGGAATGTTCTATTCGACCGACTGGTGGTGGAAAGGAAAGCTATTAGCTATGCGGCGATGCATAAACACCAAGGATGCGAGTGCGATGGATTCCACCAAAACTTATTGCGCGGTGGTGGGTTTGGTTGGAATTTGTCGCCTACCACTCCTCCCTTCACTTTTCTTGTGACATCAGTTTCAAGTAGGGACGCAATTACACATCTGCCCTTTTATTATCAACCATCAGATCTTAACACCTATATCTAACGGTCAATATTAATATTGTTATGTGACAACAACAAGATCTGCAGTTTTTGAGCGATTCCTATATAAAAAAAGTAGACTAGTCCTGATTCAATCAACCATTTTTAACTGCCAATCATGGCCTTGATTTTGTCTTTGGCCATGATTAAATTTGGTTCATTAGTATATTACATTACTACACATGATTGTATCAGGAAACTAACTAATAAGGGTTATCGTCACGTTATTTTTGTTCTGCAGTTTAAGGAGTTAATCAGTCTATCCCACACTTATTATAAAGTTAATTTTGTTACGGATTACTTGAGCTAATCTTGGCCACTTTTTTGATTATAATTTATATATTATTCGTCAGATTATGATCTGTCCTACTGATTATATTATGATTTTATAAGTGTTTCATAACCTAAAGTTATGAGGGTCTCTAATGATATTTAACAGCGTGTCGGCGCCAAAAAAACTAATAAAATATCATCAGAAGAAGTGAACCAATTACAGGCGGCGCTGCAGGGGAAGAATAAATCGACATGGGCCGAGGAACTGGGCTACCATAGTTGTCTGCATCTTCTGGAGACCAAGATCAACAATCCACTGTGGAATAGCCAGGGGCAGCATCCACAAACAGCCTCAATCGGGTTGGAATGGAGACGAGGAAGCGGGCACAAGGATACTCAAAACTTCATGGCCATGCCAGAGTCTCGCAGTCAAAACCAGATGGTACCCGTGGAAATCTGGAACTGAAGGTACCCGCAAAAAGATCCATCACAAATCATCAACAAAACCTGCTAAAATATTTCTATCTACCCTGTATTCAAGTACCATCCATTACAATTCTGTGACAGTTGTACACCCAGACTTTGAACTACTCTTTTCAGTAAAAGTATCGATATGCTTCAGATGAATCTTTGCCATTAGCAAGACGTACATCCCTGCAGCATTCATTATTTCAACGATTCACCTCCTTCCATCATGGACACTTCCTTTCCTAACAGATTAAACCAATTTCTAATATCAATCCCAAACTCCCAACTATCAGTTTAGCACAAATGACCACCGCGAGCTTCCGCAGCAGCAGCGTCCTCTGCTGTCTTCCTAATCTCACGTTCATCCTCATAGTTCTGCCGACTATAACAACCAAACCCCCACACTGCCATCAACAATGCAATCGCCTTCACCCCATTCATCTTGTCCCCGAAAACGATCACCGCCGAGATCGGAGACACGGCCAACGCCACCGTGCTTACCACATTTGAGAACAACGACGACACCACAAATATCAGACCCACCACGCCGACAGAACAAACCTGCCACGTCACCGCCGTCCAAACCAGCGTCAGCACGTACGAAGCACTACCCTTGCCGTAACTTCCCATTTCCCCGTGCAGCGTCTTCCACTCCCCGCTCCCAAAGAGACCTACAGTGGCAACACATGTCGCGACAAGCGATGTGTAGATCTGCATCTCCAACACCACGGCGAAAGTCTCTTTCTTTATGACCCTCTGAAAGGAGAGCTGCATCAGGGAGAGAATGAGTGAGTACAATGCCGAAGCGGCCAATGTGGAGAGGAAACCAATTGCGTACTTCAACTTGGATTTCCCCGATGGTTCGTCGTTGGAGTCGTCATTCATTGCTATGAGAGCGGCGGAGAAGGAGAGCATGGCTACGGAGTTGAGGATTAAGGAAGTGAATTTTTGCGAATTGAGGAAGTAGGAGAAGATAGCGTTGAATGCTAATTGGGAAGCGCATATCAAGGAGTAGGTGGAAGCTGAGAGGTGGAGTAGGCCGATGGAGTAGAGCATGTTGTCACAAGCTATGATTACTCCGAGGACGAAGTAGATGGAAGCAAGAACTTTGAGGGATGGTGAAGAAGAGGATGATGATGAGGTGGGATTTGAAGTCTCCTCTTTAGAAGAAGGAATTAGCAGGAATGGGATGTAGAGAATTGGGAAGGCAGCAGTTTGAACAAGAGTTGCCAGCCATTTGCTGTTCCCACCCTGGTCATAGTAGAATCTTCCAAGGAGAACAGCAGCACACTGGCCTGCAACGAGGAAGAAGATGTTGATAGACACTAGAAGCCACCATTGCCAGCGTTTGAGTTTCTTAAGTAACGGTGGCTGCCCTGTGTTGCTATTCTTGCTCAGGATCGGTTCCTGATTATCTGTACATAAAGACGAAAGCACTGATATAAGTATCCATCCAATATTTCCATTGAGGTTAATCACAAGGGCTGGCGTTGCCATCAACCAAACAACGATTACAAGATGAAACTGACATTGTACAGAACAAGTCATTTGAAGCCATGTGAAGAAAGTATCTCGCAGTTGTAAAAATTAAGCAGAGCATTTTGCATTGGAAGGCATATCTTTTCACACAATCATAGAGTGGACGGATGACCTAGTGATTTCGAAGAAGTTTATATACTTGCGGCTGCTAAAGACAGAGGAAGTAGCCTTCTTATAGATTTGTTGAATTGTAGACGTGAAGTCAGGATGTTCCAAGGTCAATAATGGATTCACTCATTGTTAACAATGGCTCCTTCATTTACCCTTTAAAACAAAAAAAAACCAACTGACCTTTTCATTCACGTTTGTACACTCGGTTATAGTTATGCTAAGTCAATTAGCTCAGAGAGAGATAGAGGGAGAGGGTTACCACTTACCAGCCATGTTTGGTGGCGGAGGGAATTCCGATTACGGTGGATGATCGGGATGTCTGTGCAAACTGCCAAAAGGAAAATGTTGCGCCGGCAGCACGGAATCAGTTCGAAATCAAGCGCACGCCAAACAGAATAATACCGAGAAAGAGAGACGAACAGAGATGAAAGGAAGAGGGATGGAGTACTGGACGGTGAGGAATTTCCGCGCCGGCGGTAGTGATTGTGAGCCCGAGAGTAGCGGCGAAGAGGGTGAAAGTAGGGGTGGTACGAAGGGGAGCTTCCGAACGAAAGGAATCCGGCGACGGTTTCCTTTGGGGGGGTGGGGGGGGGGGGGGCAGGTGATTACGGCTGGTCAATCAACGGCAGCATGCGGTGGTTCCTCGCCGTAAAAAAGGCGACGACTACTCCGGCAGTCGATATCTACGTACGTGGGAGCGTTAGCTGGGGTGGGTCCATAGATTTCGATTCGGTGGGAAATAGCGCCCAAGAGTCAAAGAGTTTAGTTTAACGCAACGCAGATTTGGAATAAATATCCCCCACTATTTTCCGGGATTTCTTTTTCAAACAACTTTATATTTCGGAACACTTTTTTATGACAGCTGATATATTTATCCGCCGTAGAATTTAGAATGAAATTAGAATAATATAAAATAATTAAATTGAGATTCGAAGGGATTGTAAAAGTAATATAAAATTAAAAGATATAAAAGTTTATTAAAAAGGTTTATTTTTCTTTGAGATAAAAAAATATAATTCCAATTAGAATTTTTGTATTCTTGATTCAAATTTTCATTTATAATGTTTTTCTATTCCAACTCAATTTGTTTACATTAATTTCAACTCAACTTTCCTAAAAACCATGATTTGCAATAATACCCTTAAATGCAATGGTGATGCTGCACTTCGTGAAGAGGATGGTCGGGGATGATTGTTCCGGATAATACAGTTACCTTGCTTTCGTTTCGTAAGAATACGGTTACCTTGCTTTCGTTTCGTAAGAAATCGTGGCGAGGGTGCTAGCGGAGTAGAGAAGCAGAGGGGTGAGCATTGTCGGAGACAATGAGTTGGACCGAGAACGAGGGGGTGGAGTCTGTAATTCTCGAGATCGATGCGCGGGAGCTAGCCAATCATCCTTACACGTCCAAATGACAACTCTGAGTTTGGGGAGCTTCTAGGAGGGAAAACCAGTCGCCCAACTCTGCCAAAACTGGGGAAAAGCAAAAGAAAACGCAGCCAAAAGCGAACGATAGAGGGAATAATCCAAAATCCAAAAAGCCACTCGGTTTACATACACTATCTTACAAACTACGTACAATAAACCCAAACCAAATCAAAACCAAACCCAAAGAGCAACATTATTCATGAATGTGTACATCATACTGGAAAAAAAATAACAAAAAACTCTGTAATTTGATAACGCTGAGCAAACTTCCAACCCCCGCCATACCAATTTCGAACTGCCCGTATCGTATGATAAGGTCAACTGCCGAGGCCAATATCATCAAAACCTTACCTAGCCATGGGAGGGGATGGAAATCGCTAGCTTTTGCAGAGACGAGCGCCTTCAACAGTTAGTATCAAATCAACAAGCACATCCTCCTGACTGCCCTTGGGACTGTGACGCATTAGCATTCGAGGACTTGAGATTCACATCAACCATATCTTCTTGCTTTGTTGATGAAAGCGTTTCCATTCCCGGCAGTGCTGCTGCAATCTTCCTGAACAGCGCCTGAGAAAAATAGAATCCAGGGCAAGGTTTTCAACCCAATAGCCCATATGACTTCAGTACAAATTTAATTGCCTTCCCTCCTTCCGTCACTACAAATCAAACCAAAGCAACAACCCCCCTACCTTAATATTGAAGCCAGCCTTTGCACTTGTCTCGATACACATGACATTCATCTCACGAGCTTTTGCCTCTCCTTCCTCTACTGAAACTTGCCTGCCAAACATTAGGATCACCAATGATTCAAAAGGCTACAACTGTAAATGCAATGCAAGTATTTCTTCAGTCCCCTCCTGTATTTCTGCACAACTGTCACACAACTAACTCTTTTCTGTAGTTACTACCATTGCTAAAAAAGTTACTATAAAAGTCTTATGGATATATTTCAAAAATAGCCAGCAGATTCACAAATTTCCTGATACATATTTAATCATACGAGTACAATTATTAGGAAACACTTCCCACACTTGTGTTAACGTTTCAGAGAAAGCGGCCCTGGGGCCGGGGCACATACTAGAGTTCGTTCAACAATGAACTGCAACTCCTAAAACATCAAAACATTACCTTTTGTCCACAAGATCAGTCTTATTTCCGACCAGTACAATTATGACATCACTTCCCCGCTCAGTGCGAACCTCTTCAATCCATTTGGATGTGTTCAGGAACGAATGTCTGCCTGAAAGCACAGACACAACAGGTGTCAAGCAAATACTCAGCAGCAAAAAGGCAAGATTATAGCAAGTGAAAGATAATGCAGTAGATATTGCTCCCATGTGATACAGGAAGATGATATGATGAGAGTTACAAGACACAATAGGAAACAGATATAAAAGAGAAAGGGGCTTCAACAAAAGCCGTTAAAAATACCATACTTGCAACATCATACACAATGACCGCCACAGATGAATCTCTTATGTAACTTGGAATGAGGCTTCTGAACCGTTCTTGTCCTGCAGTGTCCCTACAAAAAAAAATTCAAGTGTTCCCATTTATTGACCGTCAATTACCTACATGAAGAAATGTCATTCATTCTTAAAGTAATTCATGTGGGGGAAAAGAGCTTGTCAAAGCTGCTAAGACCATCATCATTCATTAGCATTCATGAAAGCCACTTAGGAATCTCCAGCCTTAGGTAAAACCAACAAGGTGAGTAGGTGGCAAACAGTTTAGATCTCACACAGAGGTAAAGCTTCTACATAAATCAAATAAGATGAATGACCCAACCAGCAAGCTTCTACATAAATAAACTAAGATGAATGACCTAAATCACTAAGGCAAAACCAACAAGCCCTCCCCCAGATCCAAAGCTACGAAACTATGTGTAATTTTGTATACAGAAGTGGATTGGCCTAATGATTTTACCAATTTAGCCCAGCTTAGGATTTGATTTGACCCACTGAAGGATTAAAAAATACATGACCAGATTCAATTACAAGAATCATCAAATCGATAATGTAAATTGGTGCAGTACAACCCAACCCAAAACAACATAGTATTTAATAATCCACTACAATTCACAAAGCCTAGTAAATCTTTCCGAAATGGCCAGGTGCCTTGATCCACCCGAGATCCGCTAGTGGCCCGTGGGTACGTTTAGCATAACTATTTCGTAAAATAATGTAAGAGCATAACTAGTATGTTAGGCCCTCTAGCCTGCATTTAGCATGATACTTGGTATGAGTATAGCTTCAAGAATCAGTGTTCCACAACTGATGTCAATGATGCATGATTACATGAAACTAAAAACAGTAGTTACACCATATGCAAGTAAGTAAAGCTTCAAAAGTGTATATACGACCTGAAATGGAATAGATGATAAAAGATATTGCAATGAATAGATTAAATGTGCATACAAAGGCCCGTCGTAAATGAAGAAATATCTTGCATAAAAGGTATAACACGAACAAATATTAACTTCAAGAAACAGAAATCTTACCAGAGCTGCAATCTAACAGTTCTGTCTTCAAGGTACATAGTCTTTGAGAGAAAATCGATACCAATGGTAGCCTGGTCATGAAGAAACAATGCAATAAGACAATAAGAGCAGAGCAAACGAATCACTTTACGTGAACTATATCCAGATTGGTAAACAATGATAACTCTTAGCCAACAAGAGCAAAGAAAAACAAAACCACGAAAGGTCAAGGGATCACATAGATGTATAGAGATCCCATGATTTTCAAATATTCCCTCCAAGAAATAACATGGAAATGTAAGCATAAGATCCATACCAGACCTCTATATGATGTATTTCAAATGGATCGTATACAAAATAACGCATGAAGTGAAGTAACAGATATTCAACATACCAAACAAATCAGATCAAAGCAAGCATCAAAGAAGCACTGTTCTAATTGGATCTAGCCAGGGGGGGGGGGTGGGTATGTGAAGAGATAAACGATTGAAAACATCCGCTTGAAATGCAATTACCTGATAAGTATTGTCGAACTTATCATACATGAAGCGGGTGATGATACTGGTTTTACCAACAGACTGATCACCTAAGAACACCAGCTTGTACTTCGCCAGGGCGGATACTGGAGCCATTGTTCCTGAGAATCTATACTATCAGACGAAGTTCCCGCCGGCGATTGTTAGACGGGTTATGCCCGTCAGAGAGATCGTCGAAAAAATCGAGATCCGGATCTCGAGAGAAAAGAGAGGATGTGCTAATTGACTTGGGTCTTGGGGGGAGTTTATTATTTCCTCGGGACTACGTGCAGTTTGCTTCTTAAATTTTGTGAAATTAACTGTTTCACCATACAATTAATAAAAATTTTACATTTAGGATTCTGGTCCAAACTCCAAAAGTTATCGAATTAGGTATATATGACCATTAGATCACCATATTTGTATGAACATATCACCATGATTTTCATCGAGTTTTTTTTCGATTTATTATAGTGGACTCGTAAAATAACGGATTTAGACGATTGGAATGGAAATTACAAAAATGGGCAATAACAGATTCCACATCAAGCCGCATAATGTAGGGTTTGAAAAATCTAATTAATACGATCTTGCTGTTAATAGGCATTATAAATTTCACAGGTTTCACGTTAAACTTAATGATCATAATCAAAATCTAAAATAGAGTGTATGCTTTGGCTCATGGGTCATACCAAACTTTTCCCTTACATGATTGGTAGTGGTTTGGTTAACAGAGACAAGGTTCCATTGGTCCGGTGATGGAAGCTAGTTGGATGGTAAAAAAATGAAAAATCAAAATTATGTGAATATAACATTATCATCTTGCCTTGTTTTTTTTACAATAGATCGAGTCTTTCGATCAATAAAAAATAGAAGAAAAAAATAAATAAGTATTCATTTTCCGGAATATATTATATTCAAACCAAAATCTTTTAATAACAAAACACATAGAACAACTCCACTTGAACATTCCTTTGTTAAAAACCATAGGTGAATTAGATGGCCTACATCCTTGAGTCCATACAAGATATGGGAGGTCATTGTCCTCTTAACCCATAATCAGACCTTTTCTTTTATCTAAGGTATCTCTCGAGATATACTCGAGATAGAAAACATTTAAATATAGTAGCGTAAACTTAAAAGTCTCGGGTTGAATTGGGATAATGTAGAGCTTCACAGGTCATTAAATGAACAGCTTTATTATTTCGGCGCGGTATGAACTTGATGTAAGGGTGTGGGAGGGAGTGAAATAGTCGACGAGTCTCAAATAGTAGGAGGCCTACTCTGATGTCTGGGGCGTCAGAGTTGATAAGGCGGGCAATCTTTGCTAGTTGAGTCTATATGGATAATAGTGGGCGCAAGAGGTCGGTCAGCTACTAATGAGAGTGCGAGCTTGATCGACATTACTTCCAGCGCAATGAGGTCCGTGAGATGCGAGTGGACGTCGTGAGTCGCCTTCGCTATGACGCCATATCAGTCAAGGCACACCACACTATTGGAGCCAAAACCGGAAGAAATCTAGGTGTAGGGACGAAATGCCGCATAAAAAAAGTAGCGCCGAAGAGTGTGATAAGGGACCGGAGGTCCACTAATAGCAGCCGCCGAGCTCTAATGTTGCTGTGTCAGTTGGTACTAAGCGGTAGCCAAACCCTCCGTCCATTGGCTTTCGAACTGTGTTGCAAGAACCAGAATGGTTGTTTGATAATTGGAGAAAACCACAGTATTGGAGATTTCCAAAGCCGCCACCAGTAGAAGATGAGTTTAATAAAAACCAAGACGTTGTCCTGATTAGTAATGCGCCAAAAGGTGATCGAATGATAGGAGAGGGACGTGAATGAGTCACAGTTGCTAGTTGCCGAGAAGTGGATAGTCGTTGGGCATTTGACGAAAAGATGATGCAAAAACTCGCTTTCTAGTCGACATACTCGACATGACGGGTTGACATCTACTTGGTGCGAGCGTAGAGCCTCGGTGATGCTAAAATGGTTGTGAAGAACTTCCACATAAAGATCCTTAAGCTTGAATAGTATAGGAAGGGACAATGGGCGATCCCATAGTGCGGCATCAACCAGATGCGGGCCAAAGAGGGGGCCAGGTGTGGGTTTTCTTGCAGCGGGATCGTACCACCCGGTAGCCCGAGGAGAGTTTGTACAATTCAGAGATGATGTAGTGCCAAGCCAATTAATAAGAGATGTCATCTGACAAAGGGAGTGGGAGTCCCAAAATGGAAGTAGCGGTGGAAGCGGGGAAAAGGGACTCAACAAGCGGAGTATTCCAAGACCTGTCGGTGAGCAAGCCCGCGACTGTAGGCGGGACAGTACCCGTACTCGCTGCCAGAGAAAAGGACTTAGTGCCGACAATGGCGAAGTAGGTAACCAATTGGACTCAATTGTTGAGATGGTGAGGTCATTACCAACCAATCTAGTGGGGTTCATGAAGAAGTTTGCGGCCGTGAAGGATGCTAGACCATCCCATGACGGCCGAGCACCTTTAGCGGCCCAAAACCATACTCGGAGAGGGATGACACTCGGGTGGAGGGGGGCAAATAAGCCACAAGTGTTACTTAATTGTTAGAATACTTAGCGGTGAATGACCAAAATAGATAATTACCGGAGGCTGAAGACTTGCGCCATGTGCGGTTTCATTTCCCGTTAAGTTTAGTTTCACGCAAACCCCTTTCACTGCCAAATCTAACTCTCAACACAGACGGGAAGAGAGAGAAACAATGGCGTTGAGGGCAGCCATCATCCGACACCTTCGTGTTCCCGTCCAAACCCTAGTTCCCGCTGGCCGATACACTCAGCCGTTCATCCGGCGAATGTCATCGCACGACGACCATCTTAGCAAGGAAGACGTCGCCGAGAGAGTTCTTTCCGTCATCAAGAGCTTCCCGAAAGTCGATCCATCCAAGGTTTGTCACACCCGACTATCTTTCCTTGCCTGTCATTTTTGACACAGTATCACCAGATCATTCATCGCTGGTTTCCAATTATGCCGCACCTCCGATTTCGGTGCTTCATTTCTGCTTTAGTTCTTCTTCTAGGTTTTGATTGATTTTATAGAGACACGGACCATTTCGAAAGTTTTTGGCTACTGCGTACGAATCCTTAATTCGTGGTCTCCCTCCAATCTGAGTATCCTTTTGCGAACTTGAATCTGCCTGGTGTGTATTGATATCGATATATACACTCAATTAGTATAAGAACTATGCAGGAATCTCTCCAGTCTTCCTTGCCGTTATGTATTTATAGTCACTTTAATGGAAAAGCTTGGCTGCCGCCCCATTTTTTTATTCGCGACTGAAGAAAATTTGATCTTGATAGTGCCTGATACGGTGCAAAAGGCCTAATTGACTGGTTATTGAACTCCCATTTTTTGTGGTCGTCCGAGAGATGTGTTGGCCAGTCACTATATATAATTCTCTGAAGGAAAGATATGTCAGAATCTATTTACCATCTGGAGCTGAAATGTGTTTTTAGTTCACTCTTCCGAACTGGACAGTTCTAAATTGAGTTTTCTTCTTTCTCTAGCGTTTCGCATTTAGTACTGCACGATTGCTTGATTGTGAGTTGTGTCTTCAGAACTTTGTTCTGTACATCATACAGAAAGTAAAGGCGTAAAACCTTACACAACCCTATGTAGCAATCTAGATTCTATCATTCACTTCATCGACACAACTGACCCTTTCCTGTGTCCTGGAAATGCTAGTTTGTGCTGCTGTGTTTCTTTTCACCTAAAATTTTCCACCTTTTTGCTTTATTCTTCGGCTCTACTGTTCGATTCTTCACTATGCTCCACACGTATGGTGTTTTCTCTGAAAATGGTATCTCAAGGGTACATAAATTTGAATGGTATATGGCTGTATCTATTGTCCTTGCAATTAATTCTTACAGTCGATTGAGTATGTTCATGGTGGACTGAATCTGGTTGTGCTGATGGGGCATGAATGCATGATGGAATGTCCAATCTGTCCCATGCATTTGACTGTGTTCTATCTCATCCGATGCTTACCTGGGAAAACTTTTTATCCTTCTTTTCGTAGCTTGCCACTGCTATGAAATGTCGGTTTGCATGCTGCAGACATTATAGTGTCATCCTTTTTATAATGAAGTTATAATTACTCTTATGATCGTCAGTTTAAGCTAGCCCGTTGATGCTGCTGCAAGGGTTTTGCTTATTTTCATGAACTGGTAATGACATTAGATTGTTATGACCATCATGTGCAGGTGACTCCTGAGGTACATTTCCAAAATGATCTAGGATTGGACAGCCTGGACAGTGTTGAGATCGTGATGGCTTTGGAAGAGGAATTCAAGCTGGAGATTCCCGACAAGGAAGCTGATAAGATTGACTCGTGCAAGCTTGCTATCGAATACATCCATAACCATCCTATGGCAAGTTGATATGGCTTGGTATACTTTGGTGCAGGATTTTCCATCCTTCAAATCAGCTGTGTTTCATTTTAGACACGCTGTTTCTGTGTTCCATTTCGAACCTGAGTCCAGAAACAGTTGATTGAGTGAATAATCAGAAACCTATTGTAGGAGTCTAAAACATTATGTTGTCGATTTGACTGGGTCTATGACTCCGTGTAATGGCTGGTTTCGTAGAACAGTGGTTTTGGTATGCATCGGAATTCTAAATGAAATTCGAAATCTCTTTCGCTTGCTTGTTCCCTCATTATAAGTATGTTTAACAACGTTAAAACAGTGTTCATGGAACCGTAGTAGTTGAATACTTCAGTTCAATTGCACACGATGAAAATGAAATCGACTTGCCGATGAATGCTCACAATTTCCGAAACCAAAATGGCAGCAAGAACCGAGTTCAGGCTAAAGAATTGCTATATGGCAAAAAACTCTACTGAGCCATGCCAACAAAAAGGAAAGAAAATGAAGAAAAAGAAGTTAGAACACTAGAGTTCAGGGTTAACTTACTTAACTCTTTATCTTATTCCGTCCATCGCACTGCCTCGGAAGCTCGAAACTCAAAATGTACTCAACTTCAAAACAATGATGAAAAAACCTATCTATCAACGAAGCCGAAAAGGGAACCGGAACACTGACTAGAACTCAGAGACGCGTAGTTCGACCATTCCCTCTTTTCTTTTGGGTGAATACCAAGCTACAACTTTCGCAGCCCTCATTGCCTTCAATGAATAATTCATACTGTATACCACATCTTCCAGGTGCGCCCCTCTCGATGAACCACCCACTGCAAACCTTGAATCCACTCGAGCCACTACGGGCCCCGCAACCTGCCAAGACGAACTACGTTAAGGCCATGCTTTACAGACAGGTATAGCTTCTTCAACTGTATTAAGGCTGTTTCTCACAGGTGACACGGCACCAAAATCTATCTACGGATCAGATAAAATGGCGGTATCAAGAAGAATCCAATACCTGCTGTTGGAAGATAAAGTTGAGCCTGGGAGAAGATAGTGTATTGTCTGGATTCCCTTCTGAATTTTGAAACGTATTGAAAACCCCTTTGGAGAAGAGAGCTGCTGCTGAGAAAATATCCAGGCGAGCATCCAGCCTTGTCAAGTCACCGTAGCTCTTGGTGAACTTCCCATGTTGGATGGTATAGCAAACTGAGCCGAACATATCTGCACTTACTGGGCTCCTCTTTATACTACTCCTTACTGGAATTGGAACTGGAACTGGAATGTTCCTATTCCTTCTTCTTCGCGGTTTGGGAGCAAAGGGTGTGGCTAAGCGTTCCTCGCCAATTAACCAGGCTGCGCAGGTTGCACCTAACATGTAGAATCACAGCAAATAAGAAAAACGCTTGTGCAAAAAACATGGACAGGCGCGTCTCAGCACTCATGGTCCATCAACTACATTACCAATGATTCCAGAGAGAGAAGAATGAGGTTCCTTTAGTTGATCATCATAGGGACGCGGCAGGGACAAGCGCGTCTCAGCACTCTTGGAACACTTTATACGCCAGAAATCCTTGCTCTTCTGGTAAGAACAGGCAACCTTGCCACATAGTCCAGGCACCAAAGCAGAGGGTGGCTCGGCATCCACTGTATTAACAGCAGATTCAGGATGACCTGCATTTGCGTGGAGGCCAAATCGGTACACGAAACCGGATTTGTTGAGAAGGGAAGACACGTCTAAGGATGCTGACTGAGGAACATCCCAGTATCCAGTAGCTTTACGGTTGTCAACAAACAGCTCAGGCACTGCTGCCTCTAAAGTAATGTCGTGGTTACGAAGCTGTAACAAAAATGAAGTGCCTGAGCGTAATTCAATCAATTCATGGCCAAATGAAACTGTAAGTCCGATGAATCCGTGATCCTTAACTCAACTAACCCACCCATTTGACTGCTCTATATATAATTTGTTTCAGAAAGCTCTATATATAACTAGATAGTTTTTGACAATCTAAATAAATCAACTGAAGCAAAAATGAAGCTGGAAAAAAAGTGGAAGGGGTTGGGTGGCGTACCTGGTGGTAGAGCATGAGTTTGTGGCGAGGTGTCTTCTTGTCGCCATGGCGCTCAGTAGAGAGCAAGAGGGAGGTGGATGGAATTGGGGAGAATTGAGTGTAAGCACCTATGGAGTAGAGTGATTCGTCCAACACATGCTTTCCCACATTCTTGAACTCAGGGGAGCCTCCATTGAAGAAATCTCGCTTGATGGATGAAATGAGTTTCTTGGGGCGGAATTGGCCAACCAGTCCAAGCCACCTGCATTCCCCAAACACAAGTCATCTCAGATTCTGCATTTCCACCATAAAGAAGCAAAGAGTAAAGAGTAGAGAAATGGGAGGGAGAGGGGGTGTAGTGTACCAATTGGAGAGGGAGAGCTTGAGGAAGGAGGACTGGAAAGCGAGGGAGCCGAGTTGGGGGTCGTGGGGAGTTGGGGAAATGGAAGGGATAATTCCGAGCGGGAAAACACGACTGAGGATGGAGAGCTGTTGAATGCGGAGGGCTCGGCTAGCTCTAGAGATTTCCAGAGGGAATGCTTGGCTTGGTACTGAGCGCACGCAGCCATCTAGGGTTTCCGGAGAGGAAACCGGCTGGTCCCAGAATGCTGAATCCATTGCCGTCCGGAGATTCGCCATTCTTATCGCTTCTTTGACTGACTACTACTGTTATGTAAGCCTGCCTGCCTTATCGGTTCATATAAAAAAGAAGAAGAGGCCGTTTTGGAGTTAAATAATACTGCTACTGGTGGGTTTCTCTCAAGCTATGCCGCCATGGAAACAAAAAACGCTATAATTTTGTGCTTGGGACTGTAAAGATGAGAAGAAGTGAAAAATACACCGGAGGAGGTTTTGCAATTATCCGGCCAGGGGTTTTGGCCGATGCGACGTTCCCGTTTGGTTCGCCCAGTTTTGCGGCCTTTTGCGGAGAAGACAATGTTCGGCGCTAACCACTAACCAGTACCGAAATATGCACATAACCGGATTTGAAATCAAATAAGACCTACCAAAGCCCGGTTCAGCCCCACCTGACTCGATTAATATTTAAATATTAACCAAAAACCAACTATTCATAGAATCTATAAACTGTGGCGAGTGAACCAACTCAACCAATTTTGAGCGGGTCACGTCATTATTATCTCCTTGATGTTCACAAGATAATATTATAATTTTTTTATCTTTTTTATCATATTATTGTCAATATTTTTTACAAAATCCATACTCATCGCCATTAATTCATACAAAAATTCTTATTATTTGATTGTGGATAATATTTCCTTAACTTTTTTTGACAAAAAATCATATCATCTATGTTCCTTATCAAGGCATAACAATGTGAGGCATACAAGAAGTCTCATCGAGGGTGTAGTTCTCAACTACGAGACTAGCATGAATCGCGGGTCTTTACAATAAGAACACCTCAATCCTCTCTCTCCAACAAACGGACAACCCAATAGAGATTCACCCTAAAAATAAAAAATAAGGGCATTAACAATCACCAACAAAACAAACACAAACCATAAACAAAAAAAAAGTTGAAGTTAGAAATAAAACTAGAAAAAAAAACTAGTAAATTTGGATGTGATTAGCAATATCCCTATTTAAACTGCTAAGGAAGACTAGGATTTTAGCCGTTCCAACTCGCAAGTTCAGTGAACCGGACCGGTCGCCCTTGGTTGACCGGTTGGTGACGCAGGGTGATGTCCTGGTAGTGTTTCGTGGAAGCGGGTAGGGGTGCAGTAACGGCGGTGATTATCGGTATAGCAACAACAATACTCGCGACGTTGGTGGCGATGACGACGTTGGCGACGTTGGAGACGTTGGTGACGTCGCCGACATTATCAGTAATGGCGACGTTGGTGACAATGGAGACGTTAGAAGCAAACGAGTGTAGGGCGGTCATGGTGGTTATGGTGAGTACGGGGCGACATTTATGGTTTCGGAGAGGGGGGTTCTCTCTTACAAAAGGCAATAAAACAACTTTTTTCCTGCAAGAGGTAACAATACAACTTTTTTCCTACGAAAGACACAGCTTATAATAAAAGTCTAAAATAAAATCAAAAAGACGAAGAAGATCGAAGAAATTAAAAACTATTATTACAACTAGGCTTAACTCTCGCTTTTTCCCCTAACATTTCCTCAACTTACTTAAACATTATTATTAATTTTTAATTTTTAGTATTTTAATCAAAAGTGAATATACTTGTGTAGATTGGTGCAATGAACGGCCCCATCTTGCAAGAGGATGAAGCACAAATACGAGCAAGTCCTTATTCTACTTCATTTACATTGAGAGCGATATTGATGATAATCATAATTCTACAAGAACAACTCTAAAGGGTATCGCAAGGTTAAGAAGGGCTCGAAGTGAATCATAGTGATTGAAAATAATTTCTTTTTTTTATCATAGATAGCTCCCAACGAGAGACTTTATTTAAAACCAATATTGAAAATAGTCTCTTCATCAAAGGAACTTTTGGTTCGATCGCTCGATTGTCTGAGACGCATAACGCCCCCTATCGATGTGTTATTCGACTGCTTGGTAGAGGCCCAATGCACGATCCCCTTAATTTTGTGGTCGAGGTTTATAGAAGGAAATAAACAATTGAGGTTTTGAAGGGAGTGTATTGTACTTAGACAACCCCATAATGGGACGTCAAATTTGATTTTTATCTACGAAAGTAGAGTACACATTATGGCTAGCCGGTTATAGTCTTGTGCGAACACATCGTTGGTGCAGCCCAAACAAAGTGGGACAAGTTCAAGCAGATAGCAACAACATCATTAAACTTTCAAATCCATCCACCATCCACTTTCCATTATATAACCCATCCATCCTTGATCATACTACTTCCCCTCTGAAAACCACCACCTCCTCATTTCTCTCCTCTCCAATGGAGGATCCTCGCCCATTCTCTTACGTTCTCACCCCTCTTCTTCATCGCCCTACAATGTTGCCTCCTCGTTGATGCTTCCGCTAATCACAACATCATCAACTCTACCTGCATGAAATCTGCCAACACCGATCCAAACATCTCCTACGACTTCTGCCTAACTCCCCTTCAAGCAGCCACCCATCCAGGATCCGACCCCGATCTCACCAAGCTAGCCGTCATCTCCATAAACTTGATCCACCACAATGCCACCAACACCAAGTGCTTCATCAACCACCTCCTCTCCGACCACGACAACGCTAATTCCATGACAGACCCTTACGTCCAGGCATGCTTACAGGACTGCCTTCAGCTCTACTCCGACACCATACCTTCCCTCAAACCGGCCATCATAAGCATCAAGTACGGGAGCTTCATGGATGCCAACATCAAGGTGGGTTTGGTTCTCGATGCATCTGCAACTTGCGAAGACCAGTTTGTCAACAGACCGGAGGACTCCGTCTCCCCGCTAACGACTAGAAACAGGGACAGATTTCAGCTGTGTGCAATCTCTCTATCCATCATCAACCTGCTCCGTATAGGCTGATTAATTTGCTACGTACGCCCCTCCTTGCTTTCACCTCCTAGAACTCCTCCTGTACATTACAGTTTCGAAACTACTACTACAAACGGGTACCTCTGTAAACGACAGTTGTGAAATTCATAATAAATCATCAACATTTTGACTTTGGTGAAAACGTTGACAGACAACTCATGTAAGAGAGATTGTTCCAACAACCGCTTACAGTCTTATCCATAAGCTACGTAAAATGGCTAGTGCCGCAGAGTTCAGTGTCACATACAGATATGGCTTTCAAAAACGAAACTCGAAACAGAGGGCAACGATACGTTTCATCTGCTATAAACTTCGTTATCCAAGGATGCGATGCATTAGGCCAAAGCAACAGAAGCTTTACTCACTCAACCACAGCCAACAAATCACTAGCTCTGGCAAAACAATGCCGGCCATCTGTTCCCAAATCCACCTGCACAGTTCAACCACACAATCCGACTTTAACAAAGCTTCAAAGGAAACAAAATCTAGTAAGAAAATGGGGAAGTTAAGAGATCTGGTAATAAGACATCAACTAATGTAGATTACTCAGATGCCAAAAGTGTAGTATAATGTTACAAAATATAAATGTATCTTCTTACATCTTTTCATAAATATCGTGACCTTATTAACCACCAAATTCATGATAAGTTGGTATGATCTATCATGGATCGTCCATGTAAGGTTTGTAATACTCCTAAGAATTGTTGCATCGCAAGAGTATAGTATCACATTCAGAATTACTACAACCTAATTGGTAAACCAAACGCTCTTTGCTGGCTAGTGAAACAAGCATGGGATGGCTAGCCCTAAAACATGGAAATTCACTAGAAGTCTAGAATCAATATCATATATGTTTCACAGCCTCACACAATGGCTTGTCCATTTTGTGTCCAAGCAGTGCAATCTAAGTTAGTGCTAAAGCGCTAGAGAGGCTTATATCTTGTGGTTTTGCTTCGTATTCAGTTGTCGACAGTTCGGAAGCATGCATCGGTTGGCAACCATTTACAAGTGAAAATGACAGCAAACATGTTAAATTCGATTGAGCCACCAAGAAACTAAAAGATAAAATACTGACTTTACTAACCTCGTAAGCATGGATGTCAGATAAAAGAACCTGCCAGAACAAGACAGAATACGTCAAGAAACTGGGGTGCCAATATGAATAAATAGCATCATTGTATGGTCGATATCCTCACCTTCTTGCCGGCCTCGACCTGCTCAGCCTCTGCACCAACGGACAACACCTGATACCAACCATTCAAATCAACAAAGAGATGGTTAGATACACCTCAAAGCATCAGAGCGACTGAGAACCCATATTTCTATATGCAGGTAACAATTCGAATTTGTTACCTCCCCAACAAGGTATCGCTCGAACTTAACAGCTGACTTAGGTAAAAGGATTCCCCCTGCCGATTTCTGCACCACCAACAAGTTCAATTCATTTCTCGTACAAAATGGCAAAAAATCAGGACTGCAATTAGAGACCAAAGCTAGCTAGCCAGATCAACAAATTGTTCCAGAGCATTTCGCAGCATTATAACCAAATTATCGAGGCAGATACAGCACATTCCCATCATTCCCTAAACGGATAAACCCCTATCAACCCTGGACAAGGCAGGACGCTGAAAGTCAAATTTGGCAAAAGAAGACTAGAGCGAAATGCGAACCTCGGGGAGCTCTTCAAGACGGATGAGGACTCTGTCAGCTTGCGGCACAACCTGGAAATCAACAGCGGCATGAAAATGGTTGGAATTATCAAAAAAGTTAATGCGCAAAAGGGGAAGAGGAGCGAAAAGGATACTTTAGTAGGTTCCCATTGCTTAGAGACAGCCTGGATTCTGAGAGAATTTCTTCTCGAACCTGACAGGGATGATGAAGAAGAGGAATTGGCGAGGGAACACATACGAAATGGAGACAAATGACTGAGATGGATAAGACGACGGAAGGGAAAGAGTTGGGACATTCTTACCAAGAAGGGTAGGTCGAGCACGAGAAACGGAAGGGTTGGGGTTGACCACCAATGAGGGTACTGGTAACCTGACTGTGGCAAATGCAGTGGACGCCATTTGACGATGAGTGTTGCGGTGAGCTAGCTCAATACTAAAACCCTGGTTCTCTCTGCTTCTTCCCCTTCTTCTTGTTCTAGGTCTATCCTTTCCTTAGGAGATGACTAAGCCGGAAGTTCTGGAGTCTTCCTTTTCGTTTCCTTACCGTTTAGTGGGTTCATAGGCCCATTACCAGTATTGCCTTACAAATGTGCTATTCAGTTTCAGACCCGACGTCACCAAAGCCCGTAACTAATAATAGCCTAATGAGGCCTCAAAGCCTCATAGGTGATCCGATATGACCAAGCGTTACTTGATGGACCGTGGTTGGTGTAGTGGTGTCAGAATCTGCATTTTGAAGGACGGATCAAGGTTTGAAAAATCTTAACCCCGGGACAATTCCTTGACTGGATTAATCCGCCAATGGGTCGAATACCAGAGTTCACCCAAAAAAATTACTTGATGCAAGAATAACCTCTTTACACGGCTTGTTGGGTTAAGAGAAATAGAATTGAGCTGACGCACGAGTTAGCTCGTCGCTCTCATCATCTTGTGTCCACCGCCTTTGGTGTGATATCTCTTTATTGGTGTGATCCGTTTGTAAACAATATTTGTCTCAATTTAACGCATTAATCATATATCAACAACCTTTTTTTCGAAAAAAAAATTGAAGTAGAGTCGTGAGCAATGGTCTTTGCGGTGTAAACTAATAAATGATGGTTAATTTTAACTACTTGTAAAATGGCCGATCATGACCATGATCGACAAAGTATGTAGGGCTTTGTCGTCTCTTTTGAAACATAAAATGGTTGAATTTATGAGAAATACGTTCGTTACGCATACTTAGATAAAGTGGTTGAATTTATGAAAAATGCGTTGGTGCTGTGACAATATGGATTTGTACCACCACCAGACCAAATCTCCCTATGTGACAATATGGATTTGTCATCATTTGTATCCTAAGAAATGAAGTTGGATAGTTATATAAAAAAGAAAGATAAAAAGTGTCCGGCCCCATGTGACAGATGGCAACTTTACCACACTGCACTTCTCGTTCATGTGGCAATCCAATCATCCTTGTCTCCATTACCATTTCACGTAACAGAAAACTGAGAGAAAAGCTATGTGGTAAGCTGCCAGCGGAGCGGAGGTTGCAGTTTTGAGAGAGCACGACAACGATTGAATTGCACCCCTCCATTTGAGGGGACACTGCAGTAGCAGCATACCAAATCCCAGTAATAGCAATCAACCTTTGGACCACCAATTCATAAGACGTAGGAAGCAGAGGGTTTACAGGGAGGAAGACGGCCAACAATGAGAGTTGTTCTTCCATGTTCAATCGGATGGAGATTAAGTCAATGCAGTATTCTATCAGAATTCATTGCTTTACAGACAGCAACACTTCGAGTCACCTTTGCTTCAATGGCGGTCGTCAAAAAAGAAACAAGTAAGGTATCTTTCAAAAATCACCGTTCAAGTGACTGATCGACCAACAATAGAATGGTCCATGTTTAATCTGCAACGATCCATTCCAAACTCGATCTACTACAAAATCGAATGTACTGCACAGCCAATTCCAGATCAAGAGATATGCAAGTGAAAATACTATTTAGTATATAATGGAATGACGATAAGGGGTTTTGTTTACTAGTAAAACTAAGCTAGCAGTGAGATTCATACGTCTAATTATATTTACGGATCATACCCCTGAGAACCAACGGAAGAATTCGCTGATTTCCTCCCCAATTCTACTGTTACCTTCCTCCACGTCGTACAATTGATCTCCCGCTCCGGTTACTACTTCGCCCACGCTCTGTCGGCTGCTCCCTCCGAAGAATCTACCCGAGCTCCGAAAAGACATCGCTCTCGACGACATCGACGCCGACAGTCTGTCGACGCAGTCCTTGAGCCAGCTGCTCCTTCCGACCTCCGCCGCGAGCTCATCCGCTTCCTCCTTATTCTCCGACACGCTTCTCCTGTGACTGTCATGAGTCTGATTCAACGCGACCTCCGCGTATTCCTCCTCGTCCACGATGTAATCGAACGATCCGCCGCCGATCGAGTAGGAGCTCCGGCGATCGATGCCGGCGGCGGAGTCTGACCTGCGGCTGACGGAGCCGATCTCGAGGCGGAAGCTACCAGAGCGGCCGATTTCGGCCGCGGAAGAGGCGGAGAGAGCCTTGAGGATGTCGGATTCCGATGCTATGATAGGAGAGCGGCAGAGAGGGCAGGTCTGGTTGGAGAGGAGCCAGGCATCAATGCATCCGGCGTGGAAGGCGTGGCAGCAGAGAGGGAGGAGGCGGAGCTGGTCCGGCGGCTCGAACTTCGAAAGGCAGACGGCGCAGTCGCCACCGCCTTCGCCAGAGCTGCGGTTGATGGAGCCGAAGGTGAAGAGAGGGAGGGAATCAAGAACGGATGATTCCGGAATCTGTGGCGAGACGCGGCGGCTGCTTGTGGTGACGTGGCGGTGGGAGATTGTGGTGGTGGTGGTGGTAGTGGTGGAAGCGGCGGAGGAGAGGTGGAGACAGCGGCGGTTGAGGAGACGGAGGAGGAGACAGAGGGAGACGGAGACTAGGAGAGTGATAGAGAGGATGAGGATGATAATGAGGATGCTCGGTTTGAGGTTGTCGAAAGGAGAGGAAGGATGAGCTTCGGCGGATGCGGCGGAGTTGAACGGAGGTGAGAGATTCGCGGGTAGGGGAAAGAAAGGAGGAGGAGGAGGAATGGAGATGGACATTGTTTTTGGACTCTGCCTGCCCAGGAACAGAGCGTCCCCCCTGTAATTATATGTATAAGGAGTGAGAATTCTGGGAATGCGGAGAAAGCGGAGGAAGAAACACACGAAAAAGAAGGGTAAAGTTTTTGAATTTGTGTGTGTTCACTCTCATCATTAACTATGGAAACTTGCTTCATTAATGTATAAGCTGCGGATGTTGGGTGGGTGGTTTTGTTCATGGGGAAAAGGTTTTGAATTCGTGTGTTTTTATTTTTTAACTCTTGTTTGTTTTCAAAAGAAAAAGAAGAGATTTGTCCTATTTATTACCAAGTTAATTATATTACAGGTAATTTGATTCGTCAGATATGAATTTGTTTACTGGTTGAATTATGATTTGATTGGTGTTTTTATATCACAATTTGTGCCGTTTGATTCTAATAACAATTAAGGCACTTCGGCGCATTCTTTTTGCAAAAGAAAAAAAAATTCTGCTTGATACTTACTGTGGGGGGTTTGACAGGTGAATATCGAGAAGACCTGAAGTTTGTGCTCCGACTACTATGTAAGAGCACTCGATAGGTGGCTGGTGGAGTAGTCATCGCAAAAGTTTTGGATTTCCTGGCGGTTTGTTCTCGCTTGCATCTACAAATAATTGGCGTGAAAGGCTTTTTCATATCTCTCTGTCCGTATAGAGATCAAATCTCACAATTTAGGTTGATGATTATATTTATTGTGTTTGTGCTATCTCGATTTTTCCTATTGAAAAAATAGATAATTTAAACTCACAAATACACCGCTACAAAAATGGAAAATGAATCCTTGTTAGGGAGGAACATCAACGAGAGATGGTAAGATGAGAAGAGCGACAATGTCGAATAAATTCGATAGAAAGGTCGATTTTTTCGTATCTCTCAATTTCAATAAAGTAGGTGCATCAACCATTCACTTCACACTTTCCTTATTTAAGTTTTTCTTTTTTTCAAAACAAGTGTTCATTTTTAAGTTTAAACACCGAAAAAGTAAATAAATTATCCTCTAAAATAAAAATAATAAATGATAGTGCAGTATAGTGTTCTATTATCCTATAATAATCTTTTTATCATTTTTTCAATGAAATCGGACATATTTTAATTTTTTAAGGTCAATCATGTTTGATTGACCATCTAAATATGGTCGTCTAATTTCAATAGGCCTCATCTAGATCGTTAAGGAGTTATGTGGAAACCAAGTCTAATAACCCACAACAAACTTAGTTCATCATAAATAAGATTTTTGCCTATATCTTAGTACATAATAAGATCTCAACGAACCGCCTTAATCTACTGGGTAGGATCTTGCTGATCACACTAACCGTTGAGATAAGGCAACCTTGTACAAGTACACAATTATAAATATTATTCTTCCATCTCTAATAAGGGCATGTACATTATATATACTCTTTGTCACTCTTTCATTATTAAAAAAAAGAGTTTACTTAATTATTAATTATTGAAAATTAATTATTACAAAATTCACACATTTTCCTTTTTTATTATTAAAAAAAAAGAGTTTACTTAATACACTTTTAATGGAAATACTCAACTTCATACATGTCCAATTGATTGGAGGACGTAATATTAGTTAGAATCACATGCACATGCACTGCGGCTAGCGAGCGAAGTTGACAAAATAATTTCTTTGCAGAACGTAATAACATAATTATTATTTAATTAAAATAATAAAGAGTAGATGAATGAAAGGATAAGTGGTGCGATTAATTATAACATAATTAATTTACCACAGCATGTTCTTCCTTTGGTACGAGACAGACAGACGGACAGACAGACGGACAGACCACCGCACCTCTCTTCCATAACTCTGTGCATTTCCTTCCCAGTACTAATATTACTTTTAGTCAGCATTTATGAAGATAGCTAGCAAAATTTAAAGCCCTGGAACCAACCCACCCCCCTCGGCAGTCCCAACTCTCATTTAATAAGCTAAGGGCTTTCATTTCACTTTCAGGCCTACCAGAAGAAGAAATCATCAGAAGAAATGGCACACTTGCATCACCTAGTACTGTTCCCACTTCCCATTCATCACTTTGCTTCACCCCTCATCACTCTTCTCTTGGCATGCTCCTAGCTCCAGACTTGTGTCATCAATCTTCTTTATCCCCATTCATTCTACTATTCAACACAACCCAAACTGTGTCATATGTCTCGTGTCATAACTGCAAAAAAAAAGAGTTGAAAGAGTTTGCTTCTCAAAAGGATGTGAATTAAGATTCTACCTCCAGCTGGTCTTTCTCTTTGTCCTTGTCTAAGCTTGTAACCAACTCCTACTTAGATTCCGCCAAAAGGGTTAGATATCAGAGAGATACCCCATACTTTTTCATTTGACGATATCATCAATCATCGCTGCATCCGTACATAGCTGCAAGAGTTGACTGCTCAAATTAGAATGAAAGACAAATTCCCACCAAAGTTGTTTTACTTGTTTCAGCCATATTGGTAAAAAACATGCAACAATCCTGATCGCCTCATCTCCTCTCTTCTCCTTCCTTCCTCCACACCAGATGCATATCCTCTTCACTCACTTTCCAACAAATCAACTCTTCCCCCTCACTTCAACTAACTCATCAAACTCATATACCCCACCACGTCACATCACATGAATGATCTAATCAGTCGACAGATAGTCTAATAAGCAGTAGCAGTTAAGTCGAGGGTAGGTGGACCAGATTCACAACATATTCCTAAGTATCATGGTACCAGTGAATCTACTACAACATATTTCTATGCAGTTTCAATATCCACTATAGAAGAACGAGCAAATAATACAAACCTGATCGTTGGCATTCATATTCATATTGGCCATAATCCAACCCCTGCCAGTTTGGAAACAGACGACAGAGAAGACAAAAAAGGATACTGTTACAACATTGATTTGTACGTTTTCTTGCAACAAATTCTGCAGCAGGGTGCATACCAGCAGACTGTCACAACAAAATATCAGGAGACAAAACTGATGTTCGATCGAGCTTTAACATAACACATCTCAACTGGACTTAAGTAGTTGGAGAATACTGAACAGGTCTTAATTGTGTGCCTCCTGACTTTTCCATGGGATACAATTTAAAAAGATCAAACTCAAATAGGATACTAAAGGTCAAAAAGGAGAATCACATCAACAATGAACGAGATTAATGAAGGCCATTCATCAGAATCCAGAAAGAGCATGAGCAATATAGTTAGTTACCTCCTGTTGGGATTGCCATTGCTGCTGCTGACGATTCTGGCTAGTAATCATCTCAATGTGTCAAGTAGTGGCAGAGTACTGTTCACTATGTCCATCCTCATACAGTAGAAGATCATCCTGAGACCCCCTGTTACGGTGGTTTCTATCTTATCCTCATACAGTAGAAGATCATCCTCAAACCCCCTGTTCCTTCTTCATGGTAACTGATTTCAGCTAGATGTTTCTTTCTAGTTGTGATTCATGAATTCTCCGTTTAGTTTGCTATTGGCAATGTCAGCTCCAGATTAAATGTAGATGACGACGCAGATCAATAACGACAAACAAAAAGTTGTTGTTCCATTTATATTGTTCTAGGGAAGTCCCCCAATTCAACTGACAAAAAAAGGTAACAACAGCACATTGCAAGCCAACATTAAATAAGTATCAGATAAACTCAAATCTTTCTGCTTCAAATGAAAACTTTTCTCTCACTCTGTCTCTCTCTGGGCAGGAATTCAGCTATCTACCAGTTCACACCATTATCCGTTTAAGCTGCCACATCCAAGAGTACATTACCACAATCCCACAATAGATGGAGATGGACAGAAGTGGTATGAATGGAAGCTTTTCACCCAGAAAGTAAGGATGCAACAACTGTCCCCATGTCTCCATAGCTACTATACCCATAATATAACACTTCACCCCTAGTCCCATCACGAATTCTCGTTCTTCCTCTTCTTTTTTCTGGCTTGTGCTGGAAGTCTTATCTGAGATGGCTGACTTCTTAGCTACATTGGCCTTGCCAAATTCGGCACTGAAGCCAAACCACATCAGCATGCAATGCAGCAGTAATAACACAGCTTTGATAGGATATTCCTGGGCCTCGTATAGAAGTGGAAATAACGAGTAACACGTTGCTGCAGAAAAGTGTAGATAAGAATGCCACATGTCAGTTTATAATGCAGTAATACTAGTAGATATACCAGTACCTCATGAAGGAAGAGTTCAGAGTTGTCTAAAATTGCTACATCACATCATTAGTTCAAATTCACCAAAGGCAAACAAAATCAGCTTACCGATTGATAGCAAGAAGTAATGCTTAGCATCCTCCAGGCTCTGGTTTGCAACAATAGCAAGAGGTATGACAAAATGGAGTGATGCCTTCTCATGTACATGCCATCCGAATAGAAACCCGCAGGTATAAGCATAGGATATCCATCTGGCAACCGACCCTGGCTGAGGATTCTTCCATATCTTAACAAGGCAAGGAGACATAGCCAGTAGCACCATGGTGAAAGTTGTCAGGGGAGTCACCTGTTTATTTGCATTATATGAAGCTATTATTATTACATCAGAGTTCAGACCACACGGGAGTCAAACGAGAAAGTATGCAAATCAAGTTCAGGAACACAAGACACAATTATGTTTTTTCACACTCAATGAAGAATAACAGATGCAAGTTGGCCATGCTTCATATTAGGTCACACATTGCTTCCCACAGAAAAAGTACCAGTCTTCGATGGTAAGCAGAGTATATGAGACTTAATTGAAAATGCAGGCTAAAATCCATGAATGAACGCAGAGAAAACTTCTCTCTTCAACATTATAGATGCAGCACAGGCAAAATAAATAAATAGACAAGGTCACCTGTGGTAATACTGCAAAAGGAGATGAATCCCCAACTAACCCGCCCGTGAATGAAGCTGCTGGTGTTGGGACTTCCAACCCAAGTCTTCTAAGCAGAAAAGCAAGGCCTTTATCTAATATAATGTAGAAGACCCAAAAATTCGGAGCCCAGTATGCGTGACAAAGTCCCCTGCCAAAAGGAAACATTCGGCTGATCACTTGTTGAATCTGCACAGTACGGATCATCATAGAATAAATGCACTACGTAAGACGAGTAAATACATGTAAGACTTCAGTTGACCGATTATACATTAACATCACATAGGCCACAATTCCAAATGGATTCATAAGTATAAGTATTACACATGTCTTACATTTTAAAAGTATTAGTATTGCACCGAAGCTTAAACCCTGAACATAAGTCAATTAGGTGATTCTTTCACGTATACATATCGGGAAAGTACGTCTCATTCGAGATCATACAATAGACAAACTACAGCTACTCCGAAGACAAAACCATCCTCAATTCTCTTTTAACCATTTGTCAAGTAAAAGGGCTACCAGTAAATAAACAAGCAAGAAGGAGATAATGAAAGGTGAGCCATCTTTACCTGGCCCTGGTAGAAAAATGGACCAAATGCAGCTGCAAAAACAGACACCACAACAGCTCCCATGATGGAGAGCCTTCCAACACCCTTGAGCAATCCACCGCGGCAATAATGTCTCAACAAGTAAACAAAATAAACAGGTCCAGCCACCGCAAACAGGTGCTTAAAACACAGCAACACTGCGAAGAGAAATCCCCCCATCAAATCGCTCCCATCTTGCAAATAAGAAATGGACAGCATCAACAGCCCAAGCAAAAACCCGTTGTACTGAAAATGTATATGGTCGACAATCACAAGCGCCGGAGACCAGACCACAAATGTCCACATCAAAACCTTAGATTTACCCTCCAACTTCCTGGTCAATCGGTATACCCCGTATAAAAGGCACAGATCGGATAAGATTACCGTAATTCTCTGGAAATAGACGACGGTGTTGGCTTTATAGTTGATGCCCTTGTTAATGTCGACGATCCGAGGGTCGACGAGCCGAGCGAAGAAGGAGAGAATGTACTCAAAGTAGGCGAAGAAAGGCGGATAATCTAGCGTCCAAGGGCTGGTTTCATCAGAGTACCATTGAGAGATGGGAAGGGATCGGGTCAAAGCCAACCAGTGACGGTGGACTTCGAAGTCAGTACTGTGGTATGACGGGATCAGGAGGAGTTTAACGCACGCTGCTACACCGAAGAACCATACGAGGTTTTTTCGCCATATGATCGGCTGCCTTTCCACTTGAGATTTTCCAGCTGCCATTGATTCGAAATGGCTGTGGACCTGCCGATCCGTCCTCTACTACTTCTGCAGCGACGAGAGACGGTTGACGGAAACTAAGGAAATGGCGACCAGATGAAGAGCGTACGCCTTAGCCGAAGCGCCCTCTTGAACTATATCTTTTGAGATTGCTACAGACTAAAGCCCTCCACTCATCTCTCTGTTTCTCTCGCCGAAAGTTCAGCGCCAACCCCGACGGCTTCCACTTGTGATGTAGTGATGTGCATCAGCATCGGCGGCGCAGGTGAGCGGTGGGGAAGAAGTCGAAGAAGACATCTGGTTTCTGTTGAGGGCTTAAAGCCCAACATATATTTGCAGCAGTAAATGGGTTCAAACAATTGGGCAGAAAGACTGGTCCTTGGCCAGCCCAGCTGGACATTTGACATGCAAGCGCCAATTAAGCAAACATATGCATTGTGCCTAGGAGGAGGTTTCAGAAGTGAGATACCTCAAGATCATGTTGGAAACTTACGAGGCGGCATTCGGACTATTCATGGATTATCTTAACTTGCGGGTTATTCTTTAGCAGCAATGTGCATATGAGATTCCACTGGTGGAAACTCTCACCTTGCGGAGCCGAAATCCGACTGGTGGCTCTCCAAGTAGAAAGGAGTCTCTTCCCCGGAAGGAATCGACCAATGCGGAGTTGTTCGTGTCATCGAGATCGAGCTTCCCACTTTCGACTTCAATTTCTTCGTTCTCGCTGACTAAACTTTTCGCCGTGAAAATTTGGGGCTCGTAGCAGTGACGTTTGGGTGATGGCAATTTTTTTTAGTTTGTTCGTATTTCCTCGTAAATTTTCAACCAACAGATCTAGAATGAACGGCTCAGATTTAAAGGTTCGTGTACAAAATTTGAAGAACAGCGTAACCATAGTTGGACCGTGGAGCACCTGATTCTACCAAGTCTACTCCTCCTCAACTGAAGTCTCCCACCGTACGTGTCACTCAATTATTTACAATTTTTTTTTAACAACTACTACTTCAATTATTATTCTTGAAATACACAGTTACAAGCAAAATTTACGATTGAAACCCTTTATTAAATTTTAACAAATACATCATTCTATTAAATTTTTCATCTAAATTATATTTAATATATTAATTGTACACGCCACATCAATTTAACCTATTCATCTACTGAATGAGTTCCGTTCGACTCAAAATATGAAATTAAAAACTAAAAATTTTATATCTATTTTTATTTAAATCATAAATTCATAAATTTTAAAAAATAGCAACTTAGGCATTTTGAGTTTATCTAAAAATAATAATTTTGACTTTAATAGAATTACAATCAACAAATAATTATGACACGTTGATAGATAAGTTTATAAGACGTATACAATTAATATAATAAACAAATTTTTAATGAAAAAATATATTTATTAAAACGGTCCAAATTCAAAATGTTTTATCAATTAAAATTTAATATAAAATATAAATATAAACCGCAGTAAAACCATCAACTTCATTGTTTTTCAATAAAATAAATAGCTAAAACCATGACACAGTTTATTTATTATTGTTTTTATCAAGGCAGTGGGGTGGTTTCTGCCTTTCTGGCTGCTGCTGCTGCCGCCCACCTTATGTTAATTTTTTATATATATAACGCATACGCAGATGAGCTACTTCCTTCCCTCCCCCTTCGCTCCTCCAAATTCTCCCTTAAACTTGTTCAGAAGAACCCAAACTCCGATCTACTCTGCTCTTCCTTCCAATTCCTTCATCGCCATCATGTATCTGGGCTACTCTTACGGATCCGGCGAAAGGTTGCAGCAGCAGCCTCACTTCCTTGATGCATGTTTCCTCTGCCACAAACCTCTCCCTTCCAACTCCGACATCTTCATGTACAGGTATAATTCTACTTCTCTGTTGATCTATAGCTTTTCTGAATTTTTTCGCCCTTCTGATTTCTTTCCGCTTTTTTTTTTTGTTGGGTTTTGGCTTGTGCCAGAGGGAATACTCCTTTCTGTAGCAAGGAGTGCAGGCAGGAGCAAATAGAGGTTGACGAATCCAGCGAGATGATGACAGCGACGGCCTGGAAGAAGAAGAAGAAGAAGTCGCTTCTTCCTTCTTCCTCTGCTAATAGTAGTACTAGATCTGCGGTTACTTCTCCATCTTCTGCTTCCACCAAAGCTGTACGGACTGGCACGGTTGCCGTTGCTTAAAACTGCTAGTCCGTCGTCTATTACTTAATTAGATCGACTTCCGAATCCTTATTTTCTTCGTGTTGGGAAAACCTGTCGATAAATGGCTGCTAAGCCATTGGAATTGGGCAATTGGCGATGAGAGGATGAGTTCACTTTGGAGAACCGAACAAAGAAACTCCATAAGATGCTTACAGATGTGTGTCTGTGATTGATTGGATGGTTGTTTCGATTCAGATCTGAGAGGAAGAGGCATCAGTTAGCTGTGTAGGGTTTGAGTTGAGCGTACGTCCATGGGGATTTTGACTGTATTTGTGATATGTTTTTTTTAGTACTGGAGGGAGTCAGTTGGGGGGTTTTGCAGCCTGCTTGTGATTGCAGATTTTGGCGAGTGGCCGAAGGCGCTTCGCCATGGACGTGCGGTGTCCTGCTTTTTTGGTTCTGGAACAGAGAGCGGTACCTGAGAGAAGAGCGAGAATCATATCAATGGCGGTTGTTTAATATTATTTTTAATATCATGGTGTTGTCATCATATACTAAATAATAATAAGATTTAAATTATTTAACAATGAGATGGAATCATGGAACTGTCTTTTTATTTATGGTGCGTGTAGCTGTCCACCGAGTCACCAACACGTGGATCCAATAATTGGTATAATATATGTTATAAACTATAGTCTTGCAAAATAGCTTGGGTGCTGAATTGTGAATTATGAGCAGGTGCTGATGACACAATCCAACGGTCACAGTTTGACTTCAGAGATCCAAGGGTTGAGGGCATTTTTTCAAGACCCACACCTATTTTTTTAATTTGTTTGAGGTTTGAGTTTGGGTTAGTTTTGGATTTTGGTTTTGGGATGGATTGTAAGGTTTAGAATTTAGAGTTTAGAGTATTGGATTTTGAATTTTGAATTTTGAATTTTGAGTTTTGATTTTAAGTATTAAGGGTTTAGAATATTGGGTTTTCAATTTTGGATTTTAGATTTCGAGTTTCAAATTTAAGGTTTATAGAGTTTAGAGTATTGAGTTTTTGAATTTTGATTTTAAATTTTAGGTTTAGTTGGATTTTGGGTTTCAAAAATAAAATGAAATGAAATGAATTATCTCAAAATTTCCTCCTCAAATTAGTGATTTTAATATGATCTCAAAATTTCTAAAAGTCCACATCAATAATTCAATTCTCTAACATTCTCCACCCATTAATTCTAATCCAAACGATTTATTTAGCAAAATTTCTAATTTTAAAATTTAAAATCCAAACTACCCACTCAATTCCCCCATCAAACCAACCTCTACAGCTGATTTTTCTATTTGATGAATTTGAACTCCATATTTATTTTTTTAAAGTAGAACATTCAACCATCACACCAAACATAAAATTCTTGCATTATGTTGATTTTCTTTTTATTTTTACTCATTCGAAAACTTTAATATATATAAAATATTTCATGCGCTACAGCCCGGACAGGGCCAGGCCCCTTCTAAATACTATCTAGCTCCTTTTCTAGTTAGGATAATGAAATTTTTTTTTGCCTCTCATGTTACTGAATGGACGAAATAATTACCCCGATAAGTGAGCAAAATCGAGTTTACATGATGGGTATAATGTCGAAAGGCAATACTATGGTGAGAGAGGGATGAGAAAGATTCACATTTGCATGGCTCGACCGATGAAATAAACACAGGGTCAGGACATGAGAACAACAAGTGATTAAGCGTCTCATTCGTTAATGCATTGTTGGCCGTACTATTAACTGGCATAATAATCTCATGGAGAGGAAATAGCCCAAGCCTTGTACCAAGACTAGCTTTATAACTCGAAAATTTGAAAGAAGGAAGGTTTAGCAATTGTTGACGAGAATTGTAGTGTCAGTGGTTGCACTTAAAAGGTGGATTAAGGCTCAATCTTTTACAATAAGAGAAATATTTTAATCTCGAGACAATTTTTTGATTGGATTAATCGATGAATGAGTCGAATACGAGAGTTCACGTCAAAAAAATTGTTGACGGCTTCATTAGTCCACGTGTGCGAATCTGAGTCGAAGAATGACCGAAATTCAATCACAAAAAAGAAAAACAAAGCAAATAGCCAAATCCCATTGTACGCCCCAAGTTCAAGAACCAGATAACAAACCCAATCCTCTCCACTCCTCCTCCGCTTGTATCCGACATGGCAATCTCCGCTTCTGCCGCCGCCTCTACTTCCTCCAGGTTCGCCGTCTACCCATCAGCTGCTGCCTCCTCCACCTCCTCCTCTTCCGGTAATACTGTCACCGTCCATTCCAAACCTACCAAATTGACCCTTCTCTCTTCCTCCTTCACCTCTCCTTTCCTCTCCAATTCCGCCTCCCCCCTCCGCCGCCGCCGCGGCGCTCCTTCCTCCTTCACAGTCAGAGCTGCTAAGGGCAAGTTCGAGCGTAACAAGCCCCATCTCAACATCGGCACAATTGGCCACGTCGACCACGGCAAGACAACCCTAACCGCCGCCCTCACCATGGCCCTCGCCTCCATGGGGAACAGCGCTCCCAAGAAGTACGACGAAATCGACGCCGCCCCGGAAGAACGCGCCCGCGGTATCACAATCAACACCGCCACCGTCGAGTACGAAACCGAGAACCGCCACTACGCCCACGTGGACTGCCCCGGCCACGCTGACTACGTCAAGAACATGATTACCGGAGCGGCACAGATGGACGGCGCAATCCTCGTCGTCTCCGGCGCCGATGGGCCCATGCCGCAGACCAAGGAGCACATCCTGCTGGCGAAGCAGGTCGGCGTCCCAAACATGGTGGTGTTCATGAACAAGCAGGACCAGGTGGACGACGAGGAGCTTCTTCAATTGGTGGAATTGGAGGTGCGTGAATTGTTATCGTCTTACGAATTCCCTGGAGATGATATCCCGATTATATCCGGATCTGCTCTTTTGGCCTTGGAGGCCTTGATGGCCAATCCAGCCATCAAAAGAGGTGAGAATGAATGGGTTGACAAAATCTACGAGCTGATGGATAATGTTGATAGCTACATTCCAGTCCCGCAACGAATGGTGGATTTGCCTTTCTTGCTTGCTATTGAAGATGTGTTCTCAATTACTGGTCGTGGTACTGTTGCTACTGGTAGGGTTGAAAGAGGTACAATCAAGATTGGTGATACAGTCGACCTTGTTGGTTTGAGAGATACCAGGACGACTACCGTCACTGGAGTTGAGTTCTTCCATAAGATTTTGGACGAGGCTATGGCTGGTGACAATGTGGGGTTGTTGCTGAGAGGTTTCCAGAAGGCTGATATCCAGAGAGGGATGGTGTTGGCTAAACCAGGGACGATCACTCCCCATACCAAATTCGAAGCTGTTGTGTATGTTTTGAAGAAGGATGAAGGAGGGAGGCATTCGCCGTTTTTCGCAGGGTACAGGCCGCAGTTCTACATGAGGACTACTGATGTGACTGGGAAAGTTACTCAGATTATGAACGATAAGGACGAGGAGTCGAAGATGGTTATGCCCGGGGATCGAGTGAAGATGGTGGTGGAGCTCATTATGCCTGTTGCTTGTGAGTCTGGGATGAGGTTTGCTATCAGAGAAGGTGGCAAGACTGTAGGAGCTGGTGTCATTGGCAAGATCCTTGAGTAGTAACCACCAGTAATTTTGGAAGTTGGAATCGGATTTGAACTTATAAAGGGGGTCTCAAAATCATTTGTATCCTTTTGGTGTATGCAATCAGTTTGATCATTTCCTGAACAACTTTTGAGAAAGCGGAATTGTCATATATTATTTTTTTGCAGCCTTGTTCTCTCCTTTGCAGATTTCCATGATTGATAGTTCCTAGATCGAAATTCTTGTGATTCTGTGATCATTTCCCTGATGTTCCGAATAGTGGTTGATTTCGTCAGCCGACTAGCTGCTGCAGTAAAGCGTTTACCAAGACTTAACTACTAGCTTTCGTTCCATCTTTACCCAATATTAGGTTACAACTCAAATATGAAGATTCGATCTATTAGCAGCGAATGATAAATAGCTTATTTTTTTGTTAGAATTGAGGAAAAAAGGGAGAAATATCAATCAATAGGTAGAAGTGTCGAGTTCGGCACGATAGACCCAATTGATTAGGTGGCGGTCGGGTGATGAGGGTTGACGTACTATTAATATCGATGAGTCACTTCGCTCCCCACATGAGGTGCAACAGCTAAGGATGTTATCCAAACCGACCGAGGATATCCTTTGCGAAGGCTTTTACGGCTAACTTCGGAATTTCTTCAGTTACCCGCGCTGAGATGCATGCGAGTATTGATAGTCTTCAACTCGCTTGGTCTTTGAGTAATCGACAAATCAAGGTTCTTTCCGATTCTATTGCGGCAATTGCTATCCAAGGTCCAAGCCCAGCAGAAAATGTACGTGGACCAAAGTACGGAAGCGTCGATGTCGAGTTCAACAACCCGTTACTGCTAATGGGCTCCATCTGTAATTTTCACTTCACAAACTCCGACTTCGATTTTGCATCAAAACAAAGAAAGAAGAGCAGATAAGCCTCAGTGTCAGTGCACTGCAGAGCGTGAGGTGAAAATAATGTTGCAGTTTCCAGCTTTCATGACGCAGTACCCATGGTCCACCAGGACGATCCCAGCCTCCAACCTCATGTCCTCGCAGCCGTCGCCCCACCCCCTTACCGCAGAGCAGCTTCTCGCCATGGAAGAGGACGCTTACGAGGATCGGGTAACGAACCCTAGACGCCAAATCAATATTTCAATTCTTTAGATTTCTTCATTTCCAATGTTCAGTTGATTCACAATTATGTGTATTGCTTGCCCCAGTTGCCAATTTGTTTTGCTCGGTCCAAATAAAACGAGAGTGAAAAGGAAACACAAGTGCTGAATCTGTGTTGTTTGCTTGTGATTGTGATGAAAATGGCATTGTTACCTGGCGTAATTTTCCAATTTCTAAAGCGTTTCTAGTGTTTGTTTCATCGTTGGCGGTTTGCAGTTGAATGAAATCCAGAAGACTAACAGCAACTTGATTGTGATTGGGAAAACCACTACGGACAATGATAAAGAGGACGATGACAACGATCCAGATGATGATGATGCCGACAATGCTGATGAATCTGAAGGGGAAGAGTTCGAGCAAGAAACTGGCTAACAATTTACGAAATCCGAACAAATCCGTACGTTAATCTGACACTTTTGGCTACTATGTTGTTCCTGTAGTAGAAACTTAAATGTTGCGTCAGTATATTTCAAATGAAACCTCACTGAACATCGAGATGTAGACTGTTGGATATACTTGTGTTCACTTATGATATGATCAGCTGGAGTAGATGTATTTTGTAAATGACTCAGGGTTTGCAAGTGAAATCTTCTTATACGTATATATATATATATCGTCGCGTTTCTCATGTGTACAATTTCGTTATGTTAAGTAGGGATGAGTTGTGTGGTTGTGTCACATTTATCAGTTGAGGTCTCGGGGAGTAGCAAGTGAGCATCCTGCAAAACGAATGAACAGTGAATTGGTTTCATAAATCTTCGTCCTTTACAGAGCAACTTGCAGCTTCCATTACTTTAACCAAAACCCTACTACCTGAGCTCCCCTTTTCACCCTGTAGCTTTGCAGCAGGATCGAACAATGAGTCGGAACAAATTGTCCACTTTTGTTGAAGGGGCGGAACAGAGAAGATGCATTTTCTTCGATTTTGATAGTTTTTTTGATGCAGCAATTGTATGTATGTACTGCTAAAATGTCCACCTTGAATGTCGAAGAGCTTTAGACAAATTCTCGTACTGATCGAAGCCGAATAGTGGTATGCAATATAGAATGGAATACAATCAAGTCCCTTTCTTGGTTTGAATATTTTGATAGTCTAAATGCTCGAACTGGAAATTTTCTATAACAGCAGTAAACTTAATAGTGAAACGTAAGCTTTTGAGGCTGAGACCACAAACATGCCTTGCTTGCGGCCATGCTCCCTTGCAGTTGTGACCGAGGCTTCTCGCGAGGGGTCAAGCTACAAGCATGTTGTGCTCGTCGATTGGCTTAAGCGAGTGATGCTAGATAGAGGTTGCATGGTTTTCTCGTGGGTTCGAATGGCAAATACGACCCTCAAAAGACGATGTTATCGATTCGCGTCACCTTTGCTGAAATTGGTCCCTATTATTCTAAGACCTAACTTCCGTAGGAGCCGAACATGAGCTGTAGTTAAGAGTTTGGGAAGGTTTGTACATGGACTGTCAAATCTTTCATCTCTGGACTAGATAACATGAGCTGCCATTCCCTAAGCCAGCAGTTCCAGCCCCCCAACAGATGATGTGTCCAGAACCAATGGTAATTCATGAACTTGATCTTTTTGGTAAGCTATTGTTAGTTGGCAACCATTACATTAAATCATGTGATTGATTACGATTTTTATTCCGATTCCCTCCAGATAATTAATTAGTTCCACCTTCTTCCCCACCTGCAACCAAATTCAAACACAAGCAAGAGTCAGTGACGTTCAGAAACAGTGAATAAATCACAAGGAAAGGAATGCAAACAAAGACAGATTCATGAACAAATTTAACAAGCCAACAAACGAAACTGCTGACAAGCCGGTACGTGTCTTCCGAACAAACCACCGCCACCCCATACGTGTCACACGTACCACACCACAACAAACCAGCCATCGCCGACGGAACGTATATACAGGAATTACGAAAAAGAACCTGTACGGTACCGAATTCACCATCGACGCCGGGGAAATTTGAGGATTCAAGTCCGGCGCCGGAGACTTTAAAAAAGGATAAGTTCCGTTCCTCGGAATGATTCTGGCGAATTCCCCGTAGACCAATCGCACACATGGAACCGAAAAGAATAAAAGAAAGAAGAGGAAAAGTTTTGTCTGCTCTTTCGTCATCATCGCCATTATGATTGTATTGGTTTCTAGTTCGTATAACCTAACAAACTAAATTTGGATTCATTGATTCTGTCTCCGTTCGATTTAGTTCCAAATCCTGTAGCGACGCCCGACCACTTTCCGCTGCTGTCCAATTCCGATTGGATGCTGTGGGCTGTAGTGGCCGCTTTGGACGGAAGCTCCATAGAAGCCGGCCCGGTAACCAAACGTCGGGGAGTGAAAGCCGCAAGCCGATGGGCGGAAGTATTCAGGGGTACTGCAAGGAGAGGAATCATTGCTCGTTGCTGTCTCCGATTGAGTAGGAGATGACGACACCGGTTTGAGCAGGGACAGGACCGCTCTAATTTTGGATCCGGGGCAACAACGGTCATATTCTTGGAAAAGGTTGGCCAATTCCTCGTCGGACTTGATTGAGATCAAAGTCTCCAAATCTCCGTTAGGCAGTTGACACTTCAATTCGACGGACGACTGAGCACCACAGAACTCCCCCAGCTTGACCATCAGCTCTGTAAATGAACAAAATAAACAAGTTCGTTGAAACTCGATTAGATCATGAGATAACTAACTTCCGATCGCATTCAACCAAGGCAAGAAAAAGATGAACGTACCGGAAAAAGAAACGGAACGATGGACAGCAAACACTCTTGTGAGTCCGCCGCGGTAACGAAGCTTGCCGTCGCTAGAACGAGGAACGATCTTCCCTCCGTAGCTACATAGGAACTTAATAATAGTGTTGGTGGACGCTGCGGCGGGAGTAGTTTTCATCTCCGGTTCACTCTCGCACACCATGGATTCGGGCAATTAGTTTGTTTGTCTGTAGTTATTGTCAAACCGCAGAGCAAGTAATTTGGAGCAGAATTTATAGCGGGGCGGGGGAGGCGTGTAGGGTACTACAGGACAAAAAGGATGGGCCGGGTGGGTGGAGGGCAGACAGAGCCGGTGGGCCGACTTTGCGGTCTTGGTTAGTTGGCTCGAAATTAGATGGGTTGATTTTTCTGATAAATAAAGGGTCGGAATATTGATAAAGATTAGTTTACGATTTAATTATTTTAAAAAGTTATATATGCAAACTAAGTGGCTTATAATTTGGACATTGTCTTTGTTCACAACACATAAAAACGACACAACGCAAAAGACATATCAAAAAGAAAATTATTCATTTGATAACGGAGTTATGATGATTAGAAATTATGAACAAACTTTTGAGTATAATGAAAAGATCCTAGACGGTTGTTTAGGCTGGCTTTTGCAGTACTGGTTTCACAAGAGAATAATAAAATCTAAATGTAAATTTAAATTTTAAAATTCAAAATCAAAAATAAAAATTATAATTTTAATATTAAACCCATAATCGAAACACTAAATCCAAACTCAAACCAAAATAAATAACAAATTAAATAATTTTTATTCAAAAAACTTCCTTACCTTTTTATACAAATCATTAGACCTAAAACTCATAAAATTTAACGATTTAAAAATATTTTGAAAATTCTGAAAATTCTTTTTACCTGAATTCCAAACCTGCTCAGTAGTTGTTGAGGAGAGAAGCAAGTGAGAGCAAGGCCAGGGGCATATCTGTCATCTCGCAATCATGGGTCCATGTGCCTTCTAATCCCAGACTCTATCTATATATTTGTCCTCATTCATTTTCCCATAATAATAATTCCTTTCACGTAAAGTCTTTCCTCCACCTGTCCCACAACCGTGGCCTTAGTAATTGTCCAAGTAAAGTTCCTTCAATGGAAACATTTGGCACAGACGCTCCGAATCAATAGCGTCTTGAATCAGTTGCTGAACCTGCCATCAAACACAAACCAAATACTCATCAATCAAACCGCTACAACTCTGCACCTTTGGAATTTGTCACTTAAACCAATGATCGTTTCTTTGTTACCTGTCCATTCACACTTCTCAGCTCCCCTTCTTCGTAGCCATCTAGCTTTTGCTTCACTCGCAGTAGCGCCCGCGTCGCATCCTTGTTCCCCTCGCTTCGATCATCGGAGTCTTCCATACTCGTCTCCAGATCATAATCCGTATCCTATACAATAATGATGATGATAAGACAGTATCAGATCACACAAAGCATCATCCTTTTCGATTTTACATTTGGATGCAAACTCTTCACCTTTTGCCGTTGTAAGGCTTTCAGAGGAGACAACGCCCATTTATACAAAGGATCATGAATAAACACCTGAAACATGGATTATTTCATCCTCTTGAGAAACATGCTTCTTTATTCGTGCGCTTTCTTCACAACATCTGCGGAAAACACCTTCAACTCCTGTAACACCCATTCCATCGATGACATCTCTTGTAAGTCTGAAGGGAACCTGCCGCCATAGGATTCAAACCAATAAATCAAGTTTCATAATAATCATTCCAAAATCGAGTACAGAAAAAGTCAAAGAGGAAGGAAGCAATATAAGAGAGACAAACCCGCTCAGGTGTTTTCAGCATTAACCCTTGCTCAAAAGCGACTCCAAGATCAATGTGTACTACTTCTGCTGTAGCCTGATCAATTGAGATGTTCATCGAATGCCGGTCACCAAGCCCAACAATGTAACCAACCTGAAAAAGTTCATCATCCATCACCAAAATACTACATTAGTATGCTGCGTCACTGCCATTAGAAAGCATATTATTCATAAGGAAGCACATGGTAGAGTCTTCTCGGTCGACTGTATTCAGAATTTCATAGAAATCCACACCCTCTCAGTTTTCTTGCAATGCCAAGACAATATACAAACAAAAGTTAAAAAAGGACTACACAATCAAACAATCGCATTACCTTTCAAAGTTCAATGAGATCCCTTCGAACCATTTAATGAAAAGATCTGCCCACTTAATTCCAGGGAGTGTAAACTTACCATAACCATTTCCCCCCTGCAAGTGCTTCCTTTACAATTACACAAATGTGCTCCCTCTTTACACGCTTTTCAGCTACTGGAGCTCTAACTGTACTAACACAAGCCTGAGGTTTGAAACCATAGAGTTAGTTATGTAATGCATAATATCTCAGACTCCTACTTAGGCAGTGATTCCCTCAATAACATCCGCAAAATCCCAAGTTAGTTATGTAGTATACAACTGCAACACAACAGTCAAGAGAAACAGTTAGAATGATTTAAGTTCCCTGACACCATAGGTAGACTGCAAGGTGTAGGATTGGCGAAAGAAAGTAAATGAACATAGCAAATCATTAGGATGCAAGTTGTGTACCCGATATAACACCAGAGCTGAAAGTTCCACCAAGCAATACTGTGATCCACTTAAGACTTCACATTTATCATCCTTCATTGCTTCTGTCCTAAGCTCATAAGCAACATCATAAACAGGATAAGAAACTACTTGCAAGCTGCACAGCCAGACAGAGAAGTTACTTTACTCACCATGACACCCCTACAATTGGCAGGCTAACTTGATCTAATTCTTTGCATATCACATCCAGAAGTTCGTCTACCAAAGAACTTCCTTCAAGATCACCCCGACTTTAAGTTTAGCTGTAATCTTGAATACAATATAAGAGTATCCTGAGGTCACAAGTGAACATAAAAGTTTTAAAAAATCAGTATATAAGGACAGACGGACAAGCAAATAAGACCACGTAAGTAGGACATGTAGCAACAAAAATAGTACAAGTACTCAGAAAACCTCGAGGCCATGATCTCGTGTAGTAAGCCAACAACGGAATACAAAATTGCGCACAGCACTATGAATCTCTAAGGATTCCCAGCTCAAGTTAGGGCCATTGTTCAACAAATACACATTAACACATTCCATAAGCTTGCGTGATATTTTGCTTTCCTCCCAGATAAATTTGCAGGTGAAATACCTTTCATTAATAATGATGAGCAACTATCAGAACAAAGGTATTCAATCAACAAGACAGCTAAAAGTAAATAAGAAAGGAAAAAGAAGTGCCAGTTGTTCAAGTACAATAGTTTACCTTACAGAGGAGAACATCTGAACCAACCCTTTAGCAATATCCCCTCTAACATCATTTGCCAAGTCACCTGGAGGATTCTCAAGAAGGGAATGTAGAGTCGTAATGCAACGGAAAACCTCCTCCCTTGGAACAGAGTGGCTATCATTTTCCTCGCTTAAAGTTGTTTCCACCCTCTCAATGTAGAAATGGATCAGGCCTTCAAAATTTAGAGTTAGATATGCTAACCAAAAAGCAAGCAACAGTATGACCTACACGAATAATGTGAATTGAGAAAGGACTTACTAGAATAAATTTTTTTCCTCAAGTGAAACCTATAGTCTCCAATGCTTAATAGAAGACGAAGAATAATTCCATATTCTGCCTGAAAGCTTGGAACACTGCTTAGTACATCCCAAAGGTGATTAAAAAGGGTTTTAACCACCGGTAGCAGAACTGGCATCTTGCCTGAAAGTAGATGAAAAAGTAAATCACAAATAGTGGGGGCGACAGTTGGATAATTCAAATGGAATACCTTTGTATGCTCATAACTTACAACATACTTCTTAAGCACTATTATTATCAGTATAGCAACACATTCATCTCCTCACATTAAATTGTGCCCATGTGATCAATTGATCAATCAGAGGAACCATGAACAAACCTGAGAATTTAACATCTTCTGATCGCTGGACGACAATGCGTAGTGTTTTTGCGTACGTCGACTTTGGGAAACGCTTTTTGCTTGATGATATTTCTAACGACACGCACTGGAGGAGCAATGTAATCAGGTAAGGCCATGTTTCAGCTGCATAAATCATTCAATGATTGTTCAATCCTTGCACCACGGGAAATCAGCCATGAAATTACAGCAAATGCAACAAAAAAACTAAAATATGGCATGTATGTTACCGTGAGGTATTTCATCTGGATTGAGCTTCATGGTGCTCTCCGAGAGGTAATTGCAAAATCTTATCGATCTTTCACCTTCTAACCATGTATTTAACAATTTAATTCCATCCTACATCCAAAAGGAAAATTGAGCATCAAAATCCCGTGAGATGATATCATGGCAAAAGAAATCATGCAAGCTCACCAAAATGGGGGAAAAACATTGCCAGAAAAGATGAACTACAACAATTTCTGCTTCCCGGAGAGCATTAACGGATTACTAAATCTCGTTTGATGTTTCAAGACCATGAAATAACCAAGTTCAAATTTGAACCTAGTACATAACGATGATCACCAACATACTACTTTCCCCAAATGAAATCATTCATCGTCGGATTATCCCCGACACAACACTCTTCCTGCATGGGTTTACAAAGCAAACAACGAGCATCCTAATACTGAAAAATCGCAATGATAACCGAGGAACTAGAGGCGCTACATCAACCAACCAGTAATCAACCCTCTCTCCGCTATCTAACTCACTTATCTTGGACTCTCGCCTCAAAACTAGCAAATGATTTTTATATTATTCATCAACATTACTTACTGGGATCTTTAGGCAGGATGAGCTCTATGGCTCTGTTGGGGAACAAACGTGCCGAGAGGATGCAAGTTTGCGGCCTCGACTGCATAATCCGGAGCAACTTGTCGAGGCCAAAGAGGAATACACCTGGCAAAACAGCATAGAAATGCCTGTCCCCAGCATGAAACAGGAAGAACACGAAGAACACAACGTAAAGATGGTGCGTGTAGTAGAAGATTTCAAATCTTCTCCTCCTTATTTGGGGAAATGATGTGATCCACATCACCAGTGCTGCAACAAGTGTCCCCTGCCAAATATACCCTTCCAGTCTTCTGCCATCTCCACATCTGTTATTACTTCAAGCCAAAACATGAACATAATATAATAACGTTCCAGACTATATGTAAAACTATGTGATATATGAAACGACTTCCTTTTTTCTGGTTTCAGAATGGACCTCTTGTTGAACATGGTGGCTGACACCCCAGATGAACAGGGTGCTTACTCCATGTACAGTGGCAAAGAGTACCATTGCAGTTCCAAGCCAGATGTGATACCTTACTGAAGCCTCAAACTGGATTCCGATTAACCGAAATAAGGCGAACCCTCTCAGAACAGGTAGCAGAAGCAGCGCTAGACATGCTTCTGCTAGTAACCCGAATCGGGTCGCCACTCTTAGGTACTTAGTTGCCATCTGAGGAAGCATAAAAAGTTACAGCAATGATATATAGCATTGAATTTTTTGAAGTAAAGGGATAAGATAAGAAACATATGAAGAACAAACCATAATATCCAAGTAGCAGGAGCCTCCAACGAGCGCTAGACATGCTTCTGCTAGTAACCCGAATCGGGTCGCCACTCTTAGGTACTTCAGTTGCCATCTGAGGAAGCATAAAAAGTTGCAGCAATGATATATAGCATTGAATTTTTTGAAGTAAAGGGATGAGATAAGAAACATATGAAGAACAAACCATAATATCCAAGTAGCAGGAGCCTCCAACGATCTTCAGCAACTTTCCAAGTTTTGGTCCAGAATCTGGTTGGCTTCAGAACCCATATGGCAACCCATGCAGAAGATATTAAGATCATAAGCACTTGCAGAGCTCTAAGCACAATTGCTCTTCTCGCCATACTCTCTTAACAGGTATGCTAGAGAGAATTGATGTTTGACCATATACTCTATATAGAACAGAAGATCACTATCTACAGGCTCTTCGTTTGGTTGGGTGCTGCTGCCATATCCAAGATCAACGATTCGCCAGTCATTTCGAAGCCTTAGATGTTTCAGCAGCTCCATGATTTTTACTTCCATTAAGGAGGAAGGGAAACTTGTTCAGCTGGACCAAACATTTTGATGGAAAATATGATCCACAAAATCTTGTAATGGCACCACAAAGTCGTTTTGCTTTTTACTCCACCAACTTTTAGCGTGGCAGCCTCAGCATTTTCGGCCTATGATCATCCTCCAGAAGAGGATGGATAGTCGGTCCTGTGTCTTATCTGATATACCTGTAGTGGAATAATGGTCCACTACTACGGCGCCCCACTACCATTTACATTAATCTGTTCTGTTAATCGAGTCCAACTAAAATGAGATTTCATGAATTACAATTCACAACTAGATTCTTTGGTCAACAACTACCTTGGTCATCTCAGTTTCTGGGATGTTGATGGTTATCACAATTCACATCACACACACTTGAGAAGCTGTTTCTCTGAACACGAATTCTTCTCGGAGCCTGTTCCTCGCTGCTGAAACCAGTTACCATGGGGGAAGAAACACGAGTCGCTGGAGAAGATGTAAGTAAATAACTACTAGTTTTTATAATTTTTTTTTGCCGGAAAATAACCGAAATTCATCGAATTATAACTAGTTATTTAAAATTATAGCTAGTTATTTTTATTTTATAACTACGTTACAAGGTGTCATAATTACGTGGTAAGGTGTGATTATTTCATCTTACCGCTATTCCTACGCTATCTCAAATAATTAATATGTTACGAGAATCAGTTATCAAGCAATCTATAATCGAATTCGAATTTGACAACCCTAACTATGTTATCCCAAAAGATACCAACTTTTTAAAAGTTTCAAATACTGTAAATACCGGTATCACTATATTAGTTTCTAAAAAATGAGTTTTCTTCACGTCAAAAGATTGAAAGACTTACATTTGTATATTTTAATTTAGTATTAAGTTTTAAAAAGTATATATTCGTAAATTGAATATTCGATACACAAATTTTAATTTAAATCTGATTGAATATATATTTTGATCATGAATCCGTGGAAGAAAAGTTACTTATAAAAAAACACTTAGACAAGAAAACACAAAATATGAAAATGACGAAAAAGATGAAAGAGGGTGATAGTGGCCAATAGCTTTCAACGATAACCATGGAGAGACAAAACAGAGAATATATTGGTCCATTCTTGCTCTCTTTCTCCATGTGCCTTTCAGACCAACGATTACCATTACACTCCCTTTTCCCCCCATTGTTATCTTCACTTCCAGACCCTCTGTTGTGTTCTTCCTTCCTCTCTTGTCGTACGTAGGATATGGAAATCGAAGGACAGTCGCCGGCGACGGGGAGCAGCAGCAGCAGCTCGTTCCAGTATAGTAAATCAAGGGTGATGTCGTCTGAAATTGTAGAGATTGTTGATTTCGATGACAACAATATCAACAATAACAGTAGTAGTGGGATAGTGATCAATGATGTATATGTTTGTGTGGGGAGAGATGACATGGATGCTGTCAAATGGGCCGTCGATCATGTCTCTTCCCCTCCCTCTCGTTTGTTCCTCGTCCACGTCTTCCCTCCCCTCCGCTACATCTCCACTCCAGGTACTGTTTCATTCTTTCCTTGTCAATTCTGTGCAAAAGCAGAAGCTAAAGCTAAATGTAATTTTTGCAGTTGGAAGATTGGCGAAGAACCAGCTGAGCAAAGACCAGTTGAGGTTTTACTCCAACGAGGAGAACAACAGGAGGAGGAATCTGTTGCACAAATACATTCGCTTCTGTGATGATGCCAAGGTTCCAGTAGACACCATGTTGCTGGAGAGCGCCGAAACTGGGAAAGCCATACTTGATCTAATCCCTGTTCTCAACATCACCAATCTCGTCCTCGGCGCAAAGCCTCCTCCTCTTCCACGCTCCAGGTTGATCAAGAGAGTCGGGAAAGCAGAATTCGTCAAGAAGAACGCGCCCGATTACTGCCAGGTAACCGTGGTTCACAAAGGGAAGGCTTTAACTGATGGTGTTCACAGAAGAATGGCGTCATCATCATCCATTGCCAATCCTGATCAGAGGAAGTTCTTCTCCTGCGGTTGTTTCTCTGGAAAGTTTGATAATTGAATCTTGCTTATCAATAGATGGATCATGGATCCAAACTAACACGACCTTGACATGATTTTTACTTTATTTCTAATTGTAACGACGAAGAAGTTAACAAAATTAGCGTTTCTTCTGCGACGAAAGAGCCAAATCGAACGAGTAATTATACTCGAGAATAATAAGAACTCGACTCACTATTCAGATTCTAAAATACCTTCCTTTTCAGGTCCACAGAACAATGGTACCAAGTACTTGGCTTCTGCACTCTAAAACTGTGCATGTAAATGTATATTACAACTACATCAACATCTAAACTCTCCCGCTGGTGAAACAGTTTCCATTCCTTCAGGGAAGATGACTAACTCTACAAGTTATGGGAGAGACAGATTCTGCAAATTGGTTTACACGTACAGATATCAAAATCGACTATCGACTTCTGGTTTGTCATCGTCCATATCATCGGTGCCATCCCTACACCAACCAAATGCAACGCATTAGAAAGAGGAACTGTAAACAAGATGTTCAATTTTCTTCTATTGCCTACCTACCTCGTTTCATCATTCTGCACAGACTCATCCTCCGTATTCAAACTTCTAGTGTGAGGCTTGCTGTCATCTTCACGATCCGAGTCGTACTCTTCCCCACCCCATATACGAGGTCTAGGTCTTTCTCTTTCATCCATCTCCTCTTCATCCTACCAGATTTATAACCAACACCCCGCTGATAAGAACGAGACAGTAAAAAAACACTCAGATTTAAGTATTTGACCCTCAACTTACCTCTTCTGGAACTTCAGTCACGGATGGTGTCATCTGGAAAGGCACGCTTGGTGAATTAGGAAGTCTAGAGAGTTGTTCCAGCAGTATGTTCCTGAAAAGATCAAGACATAACTATCAGAGTATAGAGCTACATAACAATTGTACTATATCATATGTATAACCATGAAGTAAGCAGAATCAAAAGACAATAGGAACTCTAACATCAGTATGCACATTTCAGCAAAGAGATTAGAATCATGGATCACCCACAGTCAGGGAATCTGACTTCAGTTTTGCACAACCTATTTCTGCCATCCTTAACCAATGAGTTATATTCTACAGCTTTCCGAAAATTATAGGAAATTTAGCTCTCTCGCTTGAAGTTACGCCTGGAAAAACTAACCCAAATCTTCCAATTTAGCTTGTTAGGAGGGTAAACATGTTAGACTACCTAATGGTGTCCGATAATGTGGTTAGTTCTGAATTTTTACATTTTTATCTACAAAGCACCAACAATTATATTCCTGGGAGAGGACTCAGCATGTCTTGAATCACTTCAACTGATTATGGCCAAGTAAGATACCCTAATTGCAACATTGCAGATATAGAATATTTATATGATGCAGCGCAAATATCTCCAAAAGGTAGTACACATACGCTTCACATTGAAAATGAGAGCTAGCGGAGAGATCAGTATGATGAAAATAGAGCCTAAGTTAGTCAGAGAAATTCTAGTCATATATCAAAGTATCAAACAGTAAACTACAGGGAATCTGGAATATAGAAGTAACAGTTTGACATTGAAGAAGCGCAACACGTCCGAAGTATGGAACCCTGGTTCTAGTCAATCACTATTAATCATATGAAAATGATGTTAGGATGTAGAACTCATACACTTATAGGAAATATAACATAGCCATATTCCCTCTCTATCATACGGTGTGTTTGCTCTATGTGATGTCCAGTTGGATCAATAATCATCACAAAATTTGAGAGAAAGCATTACCTAATTTTCTCGATGTCTTTTGGCGTGTTTAGGTTTTCTATATTCGAAGGCTCTACATGAAGTGTATAATCAGGGCCAAAGTACTCATAATATTCATTGTAAGGTAACTTGTTATCAGGTTCAACTCCAACTGCTACTGCCGTCTGCAGAAACAAAGGCACCAAAAGTAACAGGAAATTTTAAGAACTTGACGAGAAATGAAAGACAAAGGGATAAACACAGGCATACCTCGTAACACCAACAGCGAGCTACATTGCGAATAGTATACCCACCACCGCCTAAAACCATCATAGGAACGTTGAAGGACCTAAGAAAACGGAGGCACTCAGCATGACCCTTTACGGACAAGTTGAAGCAACCCAACCTGTCACCCGTCAAAGAATCTGCTCCACATTGGAGAACAACAGCATCAGGCTGATAAACCTCCATAACTTTGAGCATTATGGGCTGAAACAGGCTCTTAAAACTTTCATCATCCAGTCCATCATTTAATGGGATGTTCAGGGCATAGTTCTTCCCTTGCCCAGCACCAACATCCCTAATGTGCCCAGTTCCTGGAAAGAAATCCCCGAATTTGTGGAATGACACCGTCATCACCCTATCAGTTGTATAGAATGCTTCTTCAACACCATCTCCATGGTGAACGTCAATGTCCACATACAGTACACGCTGCTCAACAAAGATTGGCAAGGAATCAAGAAAAACCACTAAGAAAGATGACCTAACAGTTACAATCAGCCAGCCAGAGGGGTTTTAAAGGATGGATTTGGTTTAACTAGAATGTATTTGAAATCTTAGGGGGGATTGCCGGATAGGTAAGCTTTCAAATCCTTGATGTGTATTTGGGGACTCAAATACATGGTATTGAAGCAGCAAACAAGCAAAGGATTCAATCACGTACATTTTCATGGTTTTATAAATCAGCTCAAGCAAGGCCAAAATCATTCTAAGCTAATAAACATACTTCTTCCTTAACAACATGATAAAGAGTAAAAACACAGTTTGTAATGCTACCTTGTGAACCTTGAGCATCTCCAGAATCCCAAGCACAATATCATTCACATAACAAAACCCTGAGGCTTCACTCTTCTTCGCATGATGCAATCCGCCGGCCCAATTAATTGCGATGTCAGCGTCCCCTCGATTGAGCTTGACGGCAGCCCCAATCGAGCCACCGGTAGAAGCCTGACAGAAACCGAAAATGCCGTCGAAGACAGGACAGTCCTCCCCGACGTTGAACCTCTTGAGATGGCGATGGTTGAGAGGGTCTGAAACAGCGGAAGGGGTAATGGTGGAGAGGAAGTCGACGTATTCGTCGGAGTGGAATTTGCGGACGTCGTTGGGGCCGGCGGGGAATGGGCGGTTGATCTCCATGCGGCGGTGGAGGGAGTAGTGGACGATTAAGTTGTGGGCCATACGGATACGGTGGGGCTTCATCGGGTGTCCCTGGCCGTAGTAGTAGTCGCCGATGGTGGGCTCGTAGAAGTAGGTCACACGTCGCTTTTTGGCGTCGGTACCGACGGACGGGAGAGAAGCTCCGCTATTTGAGTCTTCCATTTCCTTGTTGATTCGACTGAACGGAAGAAAAGGTAAAAGCAAATCAGACAGTTTCCACCGGTGCCGTCCTATATAGACCAGAGGCGAGCGGCGAGAGGATGGGTTCTCCACTGTCTAGTGTCTACTGTAGTACGGTGGTAAACAAAACTAAAACTCTAGGCCTCGTTTGGTACGTGGAGTAATAGAGAGTGGAAAAAATGTAGAGAAAGGGAATTGAAGAATTAAAAATTGTGTAATTTTAATTAGATTGTTTGATGATAAGATTTGTGATTGAAATACAATTTTCAGTTTGTTAGGGATTTATTGTGCAATGACCACGATGCTCTAATCCAATTTCAAGACCCATCAGTTTTTAATTAGAAAAAATTCGTTTAATACTCGTATATGACACATATACAACTTTCGTTCTCGTACTATTGTAGAGCCGTTTAATTTTAAAATTTTTTAATTTTTTAATTGTTGCATTGCTTTGTTGAAACAATGTTTGAAACTCTGAACGTATTAATATTGTATCATACTAATTCGGTATTTTACTAACTCTAAATGAGAACAAATCCGATACCCATCACTACTTGTATTTGCAAAGGAAGAAGAACTAATATTTGTACATATCTACAACCATATATTATAATATGTCATGACTAATCATATAATTTTTCCAAACATGCATTGCATAATTGCAATAATATATTACATGATTTGGCTAATCAAACTAATATCCCATTTTTATTCCTCACCTCGGTTGTTATAGTCGTTATAGCCGTAAAGAAAGTTGAGGGTAATAATGACAATATCTATCCATTATTTACGAAAACTCAGAGTTTTGAAGAAAATATCTTCAACATCATGTATTTAAAAAATGTACATTTGAGAGGAAATGTAGGTTTAGAAGAAATGTGGGCTCAGAGGAAAACACTGGCCAATTAAAACCAAACAAATAAGTAGTTTTTATTACTTTTTCACAAAACTCTTCTAATTTCCTCTAGAGTATTTGTTTGGAAAAAAACTTCAAAATGTTACGAAATTGGGTATATGTCGAAAAATGTCAGTATAATTTCGAATTAGGTTCTCGTATCTGGATTTCGACGAAAAATATCACCTCGTTAATTTTTATTGGATGGCGTTAATCCATTTTGATACACCACCTCCGCATTAGGCGTTGACCGCTGAGGAATAATTTTATATGTTCCACCTTTTCTGAATTGAATGGCCAGAATTGTCATGTGAATATTAAGGTAAATTTGATTCGTTCATTCAATACAATAAATTTGTGCGTTGAAAAAAAGATAAGGATGAAACTTGTTATACGTGTTTCCATCCTGGAGCTGACGCCGCCGTCTCCACTATCCACCTCATTCCTCCTCCACTTCCTTCAATTGGTCCCGTCCCGTCGAAATGAACATCCTAAGGTCTGAAGGGGTCGTCGCTCTGTCCTTCGGTGTCTCCGCCACCATCCTCCGTCAGACTCTCTACTCCACCACCAAGAAGGGTCTCTACGACGTCCTCAAGACCAAGTGGACCGATGCTCAGACTCGTAACATGCCTCTTTTCAGCAAAATCATATCATGCTGGCGGGACCGGACCGAAAGTGGGGAACCCTGCCGACAGCGGAGCGATGGATTGTGCGATTAAGACAGTGAAGGCGAAATGGCCCTATGGCGTTGTATAAAGGATTCATCCCTACGATTTCGTGGAGTTGTGAATAGGTTTAGGAGCAGAGACTTTCGCCCTGAAGTTGCATTCGAACCTTAATCAGATCCAGCAGGTGGGTGGAGCAACCGACGATGATTGAATCATTAATATCAGACTTCACAATATCACACTCCGATAGCTTGTTCCTTTTTATGAATGATAGGAAAAATAAAATGTATTCATAGGATCGGATCAAATCGTCCAGCAAGTCCATTAAGGAAAAAATAAATTACCATAGCAAGCCACCCCATGAAGATAGTGTCAGTATTTAGTAATCAATGATGAAAGAAAAACCAGTTACCATAGCCAGCCCACGCTCTCCATATCCCTTGTATAAACGTGACATCTGATTTCATTTCCTAATTGCTCATGCTTTTCTCCTTTATATAATAGATAGAGACCCTTTTGGTTTGCAGATTCCAACTTGTTCTTCTTGAGGTCTCGAGTACAAAGGGAGTTGCTTTACTCTTTCCTTTGCTTCTCCCCCTCTATGAATCTTTCTATATATCTTCCTCTTAATTTGTGTTGGTAATCTGGAAATGAGGCAACTTTCAGCTTCAGAGACTTGATATTTCCTTGTCTTATATAGACAAGAATGCAAAGAGTTGCACTGTTAACTATTGTTTGGGTGCAAGGAAATATCAGTCCCTGAAGTAGAAAGCAATGCCTGCAGGAAGCATTGTATTAAGGCAATGAACTTGAAACCGATATCATAAAGTTCAAAATTTCCAGCTTGGAAACTCATAGAGGCAGTACTCAAGTCGAGTTACATTGGAAATCTAGATCTCAAACCAATGTTCTGGTATGTCCAACTCTCCTCAAGTCACTATATATTTTCGGTTTGTGTAGAAATGCTCATCTTTGTTTGCTTATATCCCTATATTCTCTCTTGCAGAGTCCAGAAATGTATATGCGGACTCCCCTGCCCCAATATTTCATTCTCGGGTTTGAATTCAGTCACAGACATACATTTTAGTCAACATTTTATTACGGTTATCTCGATCCATTGACCACACTCGTATTTACGGACCAGCTAATCCAATACATCGATCCACTGCTCTTTGCAGACAGTTTGATGTTGATTTGGCCGTTAATTCATGTTTCAGTTCCTACAGCAGACTGTAGATAACTGATTAACCTGCAATTGAGCTGAGTATGAAACAAACATGAAACAGCCAAAATACCATCTTAGAAAATAGTTTTGAACACTCATAGCAAGTACTAAACCAGAGTTTACTACCATATATATACTACTCTTAATCAGAAGTGTCCCCATACATTAGTGCTTCGAGATTGCGCAGATCAGTCGAGAGAAAAGTCTGATTACTGTTCCTCTGTGGAGTTTCATGATCATTGGCAATTATTTTAAGCTGCTTGTCGTAAGCATCCTTCTTCACTTCATTTGGAAATATCTTTCACCAGACTCTCCAGACAATAGATTGCCTCGTGTGATTTATGGCGAAACTTTTTATCGATCCTCAAGGAGAGTCTCATCTGCATCCGGATCAAACCAAGCAAGTATCTCATTATTAACCAGCAAGAGAATCTTATCTACATTACTCCCCACGGAAGTTACAGCCATAGGGCACACCCGCCGATCAATAACATACGGAACGCAATAAATCCTATTCCACGATTCAAGATTCCAGTATTCCTCCATAACCCACATGCCAATTTTCTTCTCCTCCTTAAGGAAACCAGAGACACACAAGCGCTTGTCAACACTTCCAGCATTCAACAACCAAGCTTGATGGAAACAGGTTTCTGGCAACTGTTGCTGGCGATAAGTGTTGGACACAAGATCAATTGCATGTATGACATGGTCAGGAACAGTGTTACCGGAATGCCGGGTACACCAATGTAACGAGCTGCCAACAAAAACCCCAATGAACTTACGATCGCAGTTCGTCCAATCTGCAGTGGGCAAAGGAATTGTCCTAAAGAAACCCTTGGACCTGACTCCGTAAATTTCAGCAATGTAGGAACCATTGCGACGATCAGACCTTGTTTCTAAAATCCTGACCACCTTGTAATCGTCTGATAACTCATCGTACCCGAACCCATACCCTTTCAGTTTATCATCTGCTTTTCCTTCCTTTGAGGGATTGCTCAGAGTGTGGCGCTCCCCTGTTGATGGGTTAAGTATTACAAAATCATATGGATAGTTCAAAAGAGCAAAGCATACCAGACCGTGGCACGAACCCATCAACAACACTGGTCCAGGCTCGCGATGGATCGGTTGAGAGAAGAAGCTGCTACGGCCGACCCACTTTTGTTTCCAGTAGAGAGTAGGGGAGTTTTTGTCTTGGAGGAAAAGGGCAGAATTGGTGTTTGTGGAAAGAGCACCCTCGAGTTGGCGACTGATGAAGTGAGGGTCATCGATGATGGAGCCACTGCTTGGAGACGCGCCTGCATGTCACGAGATCCTTGGCCCCGAGTCGCAGAAGAATGTTGCTCATGACTTCTCTCGGGATGTGGTCTGACATTATTGTCTGAAGGTTTTGAGGAAGCTTTGCCTTTGTTGGGTATGCTCTTTCTTTCGAGACTGAAGAAATGGAGAATCTGAGTTAATAAAGGCAACAGAGCGATAGAGGCTCAGAAGCCTGAAACAAAACCAAAATAAATATGAATTAATGCTCGTACAACGAAATGACAACTGGATTACCTTCCCAACAAGAAGTGAATATGGACCACCATTCTTGCTTCTTACCGAGAAGATCAAATGAATGTACCGATCGATGACAGGAGTATTGATTAGCAGACAGATTCATGCGTGACTCAGATTCTCGTGTTGGATAAATGCTGATGAGTCAGATGTAAAACGCTGTGTTTCAATTCACTTTGTGAAAACACAGCGTGCCAACTGACGGAGGTTCCAACGGCTAGAAACAGAACTGAACCGATTTGGTTTTGTTACAACGTTGGAATTGAATCAGTTTGTTGGGTGGTTTTCTGGAAATCAGAAAGATCAACTAATGCTCCCCCAAATCTGCAGATACGTGATGATGATGATAAGTTGTGAGGATGATTGCAGATTTCTGGTTTGTTAGTGGACTGGCTCTCTATATAAGAGCTTTTTTCTTGTTTTTTTTTATATAAGCATACACCAGCCATATCAGTTCACTAGCCCAAAACTGAACTTTTAAATAAGTTTTGATATAGTTTCTCATTTTTGTCAATCTAAATTTCTGTTCAAGCTGCTTCACAAAATGTTACCTTCTAGCAGGGTAGAATTACTCACACATTCCTTACCTTTTGGTTGTACAAATTCATTTTTGAGTTCCGTCATCGATTTCGATACGATGCCTCAAACATTACTCACAAACAACACAGCATAAATCCAAAAAAGAATAACTTACCAAGGGGTTGACAACCTGATATTCAACAATGTGTATGTACACATGATACATGAGCCCTATACACAGAGCCTGCAGAATAAAGGTAGGAATCACTAGAAACCTGAGGATGTAATATCCGCAGACAAACAAACTATGAAGGAACAAGCAACGAAGACACGGTAATACCAAGGTGCCTGAGAAGAGAGTTCGAGTAACTGAAAGGCAAATGGTGGAAATAGCAGCTTGAAAGTTGCATCCGGAAAATTTGAGTATGAAGTCTAGTGGGGCTATTAACAAACCAAGTCGCATGTGAGCAACTTGAGGTTGGGCTCGTAAAACATTCGTTGGGAACTTTAGGATTAAAACTTCTGGGAACTTGGGTTAGTGAGAATAAAAATTCGAGTTACATTATGCAGGCATTTCGAAAAGGTCGACACTCTAGTCGCTGAAAGATCGCCCAAGTTTTTCAAAGAGGTCACCATTGCCAACATCAAAATTGGGTCGCCGTCCATTCATTTACTCATTCATTGTAGAGATCATACTGTCGCTTGCTTCCCAGGTGTATATGGATAAATTGTAAGTATTGTAGCCGCTAAAATATCATTGTTATACAAACAAACATAGAAACATGAAAAATCTCGAGTTCGAATTCAGTACACCCTACATAATGGACAATCTATAATATAGTATTTTTTTGCGTTTCCTATCTCTGATAATGGCATGCTCGCCAAGTCTATCTTCGACTAAAAAAACCACTTTCCCGTCGGGAGGGAGAAAATAAAAGAAAACGTAGCATCAGGCAGGGTAATGAATAATCCTCTCATCAGTTGCACAATCACAAACTGTGGGATAGATTGGAAACCACACAAATTCTGAGCTAAACAACCTATTCGAAAAACAAGCAAAACTCCAAGTTACCACCAACTCCGGCCAACTATTAGCTTTTGTCTTTGCCTACGAAGATCACAATCTAACTAGAATCAAGGAGATGGCCTACTACAAATGACAGCGACTAACAGCCAGGCTGCAATAATAGACTTTTGCAGAAACAAAACAAAAGAGAAATGGAGCACGCAACACAAACATGCTTCTCAAATTTATTATTTGTTTAAATTTGATAAAAAAAACCAAAGCAAATCACATCACGTCGTTCTAATTGTTTAAAGCACAACTGGGGAATTAAAGAAAGCAGAGCAAAGAGGACAAAGGGAAGAGTAGTTTCATATGATAAGAGGAGCGATTGTGATAAGGGCGGAGGGGTTTGGGGACCCTCGTACAGCTGTTGTACGAGAGACGTAAGCAAGCACCTTGGGACAATGATGGGAATGGAAGGAACAAAGAGCCAAACAAGTACCAGCACCGAGACAAATAGAGGGCCCCGACCTTTGATGATGATGATGATGGTTGATTCAGAGTTTGGCCAGCTGAATAGTAGCAGTAGTAGCTTTGTTTTCCTTCACGTCAGTTTCCTTCACGTCCAATTCGCACGTACTTGGTGGGACATCCACCGCCGGTGAACAGTTGAAAAACCCATGTGGCTGCAATGCAACCCAACATCCATCAACAACAATTTGAGTCATTTGTTTATTTATTATTCATGGCTCTCGTTGGCATATATATATGGCAAAGAAAAGAATGAAACAAAAAGCAAAGTACCATGAGATGGAAACCAGTGCGCTCCACTGGCATAACAGGCCAGTCTTCCAACCTTGGGACGTGGGTCACCCCAAATATGTACCTTTTCATTTCATTATTTCCACCACAAGAATAACAATTAGATTCCCAGACTCATCAAAATTTATTTCAACATAAAAAAAATGCCTTGGGATGGATTCAAACTTACCAAAGAACAATGTCGTTTTCTTCCAATTGCCTATCCTGCTTGACCCATGTCGCCAGCCCTTCACCAACTCTGGGATTTTGATTAGGAAATTCTCCTCCAGGAAACATCTCACAACGTGCATATGGTGTCACCCATAGATTGTGCTTCAGAAACGCTGCCCTCCTCAAGAACTTTGCTTCCGGACCAGCTAAGGGCAAGCAATTCGAACCAGGCATTAGCTTGTACCCAGTCAGTTGCCCAGTCCTGTTCACAGTCCTAGTGTTTCTTATCTGCAGAATAACATTTATCATTCAATTTACTGCTTAGCCGGCCGCCATAATTACCAAGTAAGAGTATTGAATTAGTGCAAGAATGCTTTACAATCCAATGTCGCGCTGATAACGAGTTACAGTCCCTCATGGCTTGTGATTCTGATCTGAGCAGTGTCTCTTCAGCATAAAATGCATTATTGTGCACATTCTTTTCCCCAGGTTCCTCAACTTTAACATTCACCTCAGCAACCTACTTATACAGAAAAGCACCATATTCATATTGTCCGTCCCAATTTCAGCAATTTAATTCAGATGCCGCTACGCTATTGTAAAGCGCATTGTTTTTTTTACCTGATTAAAAGCTTCACCGGATTTGCAATCAACCGCCATATTCATACGAGCAACAAAGAAGTGTTGATGAACTGGTGCATACAGCCCAGGGGCAATCGTTGTGCCATACTTCCTTACTTCTCCAGGTTGCAATGCTCCCAAGCTAAGGATTCCAGTGAGTTTAACTTCAGCTTCAATTTTTCCATCCTGTGACAGTAACAGAAAGAGAATCTTGCTGAGGTAAACTATGTAGGACATGCCATAGATTATAAGCTGATTATTTAGCTTTCATGTGAACGTTCTCTGATGCGTAAAAACTTCAGTGCGGTATGTAACTTGCCTGATAAAAGTGCCAGAAGAATCCATATTCGTAATTTGCCACGGTACATATAAAAGACACAGTCAAACGCCTCGACCTTCGTACTTCAGCTAAGCCTGTTCTCCAGTCCTGATGCTTCCACAGCATTCCGTGATCCTCCTCATGCAAGCAGACACAATTTTCAATAGTTTCAATACCTCCAGTGAAGTTTGTGAAGTGGGCATCAAAGTATTTGATATAGCCCAAACAATCACATCCCTGCAGCAGGACTGACAATTAGATCAAGCTAACATCAATGGCAAATGTTTTTCACGAAGTAAAGCAGGCCCCGCACCTTCTTAAGAGAATGAGCATTTTTACCAAGACCATCTTCCCCTGCATCAAATGCATTTTTCCGGTAATGAGGATCCTCAGGATCTCCATAAGGCACAACCATCTCTACGAAGCTTAGCCTGTGGGCTACAGGCCTTCGACCTCTACTACCATCAGTATATGCAACTGAATGTATCACCAAGCCCTCCCTAGGCGTAAATCCAACGCGGAAGTTCCACTACAAAGACAAATAGTAACAGGAAAATCTACAAGTCAGTACAAGCCCCTAAAATTGTGACTGTACAAAATAGACCAAAGCCAGTACAAGCATACCTTCTGCCATTCTACATAGTTCCCACTGACCCGAAAACTAGGGCCTTCAGGTTGAACAATGTGTAATGGTTTGATATCGCTGCGGTCAACACCTCCTCTCGTTTCACCAGGAGTGTAGTTCCTTAAAGGATCTGCTGGGGGTAATGGAACAAGCTTCCGATCCTCAAATTCAAGCACCTTCATGTTTTGCATGTTAACAAGAATAAAAATACCCTCAACAGGGCGTGCATAACCATTTTCCATTGGACAGTCACTCTCTGTTCTGCAGAATATAAGCGGTTTGGCCAGTCTTTTGGTAGGTGCATCAGCTTCACTGTGATAACCAACACACCTACAGAAAACTAACACGCTCAAAATCCATAACATAATTTCTGCACAAGCTCATGTAAGAAAGGGAAGGGAGCCTCCTGCAACACACAACGAGAATAATATCTTGCTCTTCCTTACCATGCATCAACCATAACTAGTTCCATGTCTTCAATTCCCCGTTTTCTCATTGCCTCTATAAATGGAGAGTACTCTTTCACGGCAGCTTCACAGTCAGCGTATTCTGCGGCATCCTGATTGTTCAAAAGTAGACTCTCAAAGCTAATAGCAACCATAACAATAACAAATACGAGCATTTTTAATAATAACCATTTCAAACAAAATAGACATGCACAGCAAGCCAGATTACTTCCTTATATGATATGTACAAGAAAACAAAAATGCATATATCTTCGGTCAAGCCTCGGTGGTGATGATTGTTTTCTAGGTCAACCCAGCATTGGTTGCCTTAGATGTTAAAATATTCCAAGCTAGCATCAACTATGAGGTGAAAAAAGAATTAAGAAATCAGGACCGCATTTTATTCAGACATATCAAGTGTCAAGTTGAAATGTTCCTCGAACAACGGAACAAGAGAAAGAAAGCACACCATTGGGGGCTGAACATCTGGAACAACTTCGGATGACACCACCTTTCCCCTATGGTGTCCACCACGAGTTGCAGCATGTACTTCTGACAGTTCAACTATCCAGACGCTTGTCTCATTTGACGTTTTGTTGTACACAACAAGTCTAGCTCTCCTGGGAGGCAACTTGGTAGGGATTATGGGACCACCTTTGGTCCTAGGAAGCAATGATGGCTGAAAAGGAGGAAAGAAATATGCGTCTGCTAACGCAACAACATGTTTATCAGGTTCTTGGAGAACTACCTCAATGAATCTCATGCTATCTCGAACCTGAAATGGGAACTGTCAGTTAGTCAACTCCAGTAAAGTCCAAGAACCATATTCCGGTTTCAACGAAAAACTCTGAATGCAAGAATTAAGAGCAGGTGAAAGGACATGGAGTATCATGCACCTCGGGAGTGGCTCCTGCAGCTCTTACAGTAGCCACGGCTACTGAGATTTCAGCCGCGGACAAGGGATCCAATGGATGGCTTGATTGTACCCTGAACAAGACTGGGATGCCTGCTAAGAAACGAGAACAAAAAACAATGATTTTTCAAAACCGACAGTCCTGATACACGAACGGAATTAGATACCTTGACACAAGAGTTCCAGATCATGATGACATATGACGGAATATTTCAGCCGCTGTTATTTCCAAGCTAATTAAAATCATCATGCATTCACAAAGCAACAAATAGGACAAAAATTCTATCGACTTAATTTCAATTTCCGTCAGAATATGCCTAAATTCAGAGGCATGCAATATCCCCTGCAGACAGAGAACAATCTGGAAGTATGAAACAAAGTGCATTGAGCTCGCGCGTAAGCAAGATATCAGAGTCAATCAACATCAAGAATTGTATCGTCCAAAAAAGAGTCGTGATCCACTAAATAAAGGCAACGTGACACTCTAGAGGCAGAAAAAACGATTAGCGAACAGCCGCCAAGACGCGACGCGATTTTCACAGACCGTGAAATAAAAAAGATCTCAATAATGATAAGGAGGGGAGTACCTTTGGCAGCCAAATTGGTTGCAGATTCAGGAAGGGAGTCGATCGGAGGAGCAATCAAGGGCGTGATAGCCTTGACGCCGATCTGATCGTCTCTCCGGCGACGATCGGCGGGAGGAACAGTCCAATCCTGGACGGCATTCTCAGGAACAGGGGACTGAGTGACATAAGCCTGACGGGGAACAACAGAGCGGGAATCGCCACCACAGCAGGCAGAATTAGAAGAAGAAGAGGAAGGAATCTTCGCTTTTTCCTGAGCTGAGGCCATTGCAAGGGATTCGCAAGCTCACCAATTCCACCAAGGTAAGACTCTTTACAATCTACTGACATACAGCAATACGCTTCGTCACCTCTTCCTATCACTCCCTTCTCCACTTCGCCACTCTCTCTCTCTCTCTCTATATATATATATAAATGGGGGAAGGAAGGGGTGTTTGATTCAGAAAAGGATTCAGAGAAGAGTGCTTGTCTTTCCCTTCCTTCCTAAACGGTGATCAGAGCAGCCAAGCTTAGGGTTTCCACAATCTATTAAGAGCAGGAAAAATCTCAACAGAATCGAGCGAAATATTCGGAGATAGAGAGAGAGAGAGGCTCTGATCCACGGGAGAAGCAGATATATAAAAGATTAAAGAGAAGAGAGATTTTGCAGCTTCAAAATTTCTGTGAGCTGGGAGTTGGACTGCGACTGTGAGATGGACAGGGGCAACGGGGAAATTATTATTATATAAAGGTGGAGTCACGTGCTGACGTGTACGTTGTCATTTCTCATTTTCATCATTTTATTTTATTTCTACTACTACAAGTATTTAATAATTGCCATTTGCATTCAAATATTTTATATATTTCCATATTTTCCCATTCTGATTTATATTTTCCAAAATAATAAACTGTTATGAAATTGATTGTGACCTTTTATGAAATCGCATTTAACTTTCTCATAATTAATTTTTTGTTGGCCAATCTCTATTAACCTTCTTTGGGAAGAGGATGGGAAAGTTGGAAAGTTAATTGGACTAGCTTTGGTCATTAATAATAAAGGAGGAATTAGTTTTAAAGATTTGGCATGTTGGAATTTGGAGGAGTGAAATCGACGATTTTGATTTTAAAATTTTATGATTTTATTGGTATTTAATAATTTTGATTTCACTTAAAATTGATTGTTGATTACATTCGAAGGTGTATTCAAAGATAAAACTCGGTAAAATCCGAGGTTGTATTCACGGGGTTTCTTTCCGAGTATTACTCTGGAAAGTGCGATGATGAAAATATTGTCGTTGGAATAGCGGGTATGGAAGCATGAAAATCGGAATCGCGTTTAATGGATAAGTGAAACTTGTTCGAAAATGAAATAAACAATGATAATTAAGTAAATTATTCTGAAAGTGTTATGCTTAACTATACAGTAAAAACTAAAAAGTAATTAAAACGATTCAGAATTAGAATCTAAGCATTTTCGTATAATAAATTCCCTACTCGATATTAATCTAACCGCTCTCTCAAGACTAATTAAAGTTAATTACCAAGTACATTAATATAGAACAATGATTAATCAGAAAATTAATTCCAAAGCGAATCAACGTTCCTCCCCTCTCGAATGTAGCGGAGAAGACGATTGTAACCCTTGGCGTTCGGAGATTTAATCGCACTTTCGCATCTAAACCAAATCTCAACGATAAATGACCCGAAGGGTTCTTGGTTTTCGTAGTACGACGAAGGATATGTTTGTCTGTCTGTCTGTATATTTGGCTTGACATTAGCAGAGCTGTCCGGTAGACTAATTTAATTACGGAGGGTTGCTTATCAGTGAACGGAGGCGGCTAAATTAAGATAAGTGGGTAGTAGGGAGGAGTGTTTGATAATTTAATTTGATAGGGAGGTTTGCTTTGTGGTAAAACGACAAACTATTAGGGTCCAAATCTGGTGTACCAATTGTATTGTCTGATATTTACATGATAAGCCCATCTTTAATCTCTAATTTTTTTTATAAGGACTTGGGTGTTCAATAATTTCTCAACACCCCCCTGTCCTTTCTTGTAACTTTTTATCACTTTTCCATGACATTTGTTTATTTCCTTCCAATTGAGTGGCTGGACAATCCATCTCATTATCCATTCTATCTATAAAATATAAATATAAATTATTATTGAATAAATAATTATTTTTTTAAAAATAGATGGATACACCAATTATTAATAAATGACTTTCAAAAAAAAAACCACAGTCATATCAACACAAATACAATGCACATCCCTTTACGCTAATTAGATAATACAGAAGATATCCCTGAAAGTAAGCCAAATTCTACAGTCAACACAAAGAATGAGCCAATGCACATCCCTTTACTAAGGAGGTCATGTTACTACTGGGTTGTAGACGATCCTGATAAATAAATACTCAGATACGCATTGTGTCTAACTGTGTAGGGTGGTAGAAGACGGTGTTTCAATCCAGGTACAGTGTGCTTACCGATACAAAATGAAGCTACCAGTGCCGCTTGGATCCGAGAAGCGTCATATTAGAGCCCGATCGGTTGCCATAGCCACCACCTCCTCCTCGTCCCCTGGATCTGAAGTTTCCTCCTGAACCAACATACAGAACAACTTTTAACAAGGATGATTGGTCATGCTTTCAAAACAAACAGTATCAAGAAAGGATGAAAGATGTTTACCTCCAAAAGAACCAGATGCTCTTGCTAGTTCCGACAATGGCGGAGGCACGATCTGCCGTGCTTCTGCCAAGATCTTCATGAGCTCTCTTGCAAATTTCGCATTTGCATGTGTAAAGAAGGTAAAGGCAGTTCCTTTTGCCCCAGCACGCCCAGTTCGCCCTATCCTGTGAATATAGTCTTCCAGACTGGTAGGGAAGTCATAGTTGATCACACATTTTATATCCTTCACATCTACAATATACAGAGACATTATAAGTTGAAGTAACATATTTGTCTGCAAACCCACATCACCAGACTCAGGCAAGACAAATCCCACTTTGACAATAGACAAGACGTGGCTATCAAAGTCTGTTAACGGGGGGGGGGATGGAAAAAAACAATCAAGCTCCCAAAGAATGCTATGCATAACAATCCCATGCATATGATCATACTATTGTAACAGCAGAAACTAGACTATAAGCACTCACTTATCCCTGCACTCCTAAGATCTGAGAGATCAATTTAAGATTAACACATTCATCAGATAAATGTGCCCACCTTAACAATGCAGGGATAAGGTTCAGCTTTCACCATGACCACCTAATGTGCAGTAAATTAATAAACTCGGCTGAGTCATCCGGCTGCCAAACAAACCAACTCCATATCCCTGCAACCATGTTACTTGAGACAGCAACGAGCATCTCCATGCATAGACAGAAACAAATCGAAGAAGCACTGAGCTCTTAAACACCATTGTTATTAGTTCACCATCTACTGCTATGAAAAGGGGTCATCACAAATCCACTAAACTAAAACGAAGAAGTTATATCTTATCGCCACAGAATCTTGAATAACACCCCAGCAATATGGTAGACCGTGCTATCTTTGTCCAAGTAACATGAGCGCTATATGATGAAGGTGACCAAGTAGGATTGTGTGGCAGGATATTGCACTCAATATGGGAAACTGGCATGCCTCTCAATCCAACTTGTACATCTCTTGAATCTGAGAGATATGTCCAACTCAAAAGTCAAATCCATCCCCTTCATTTGTTCATATATCCTCCAATTCGCACCCTACAACTAATAGTACCATCAGGAACTGGATAGCAGCCGGCGACTCACCTATTTCCTTATTTCAAAACGCAAGCGGACAGACTTAGACTTAATACACACAGTGATCCTACCAAGACCACGAGCAGCAACATCAGTGGCAGTCATTACAGGACTTCTGCCGCTCTTGAATTCAGAAAGAACCCAATCCCTTTCAGCCTGATTTTTGTCTCCATGGATGGATAGAGCAGGCCAACCATCCATTCTCAATTGCCTTGTGATTTGGTCACAGCCCTTTTTTGTCTCTGTAAATATGAGAATCTTGCTACCATCCATTACTTCTTTCAGAAGATTGACCAGTCTGCATGGACAAGCATAATTAAGCATTTCACATTCAAGGAATCCAACTCTGGACAAGCATTGTTAAGTATTCTACATAGAGTAAGCTCAAACCTATTGTACTTCTGAACCTCTGTGACAACTTCAATTACTTGAATTATTGACTGGTTGGCTTTCAAATCTGGCGAGCCAATAATCACCTGGACATGATAACAATATTCAGAGCTGGGGGAACTCTATACAGTCTTGAGTTACAACCAAATTATAACTGCTTGTAAAGATAAATCATCACAACCAGAGATATTCTACCTTGTATGGATTATGCAGAAACTGCCTAGCTAATGTTTCAACTTCTTTTGGCCATGTCGCACTCCAATACAATGTTTGTCTATCAGGTCGGATCTACAAGAAAACGAACCTTTTACCAAAGAGCTAATACATCCCGAACAAATTTCGACAAACTAAGACAACGAGGTTCCAAAAGCATTAAAAATATTCTATACTGTACGTACTTGAGATATCAGCTTCCTGATCTGGGGCTCAAATCCCATGTCCAACATCCTGTCAGCCTCATCTAACACTAAGTACGTAACCCTTCGCAAGTTTGTATGTTGAGCTTCCAACATATCAATAAGACGACCCGGGGTAGCAATGACAATCTCAACACCTTGAGCAATACAATACAAACATCACAATAAAGTATTGGTCTGCATCCAATACATTTGGTGAAAACATACTCAAGTGAGCAAGTACCTCTTCTGAGATCACGAATCTGGGGGCCTTTTGGAGCACCACCATAAACACAAGTACTCCTAGTATTAGCACGGGCACCAAACTTTGCAGCCTCTTCTTGAATTTGAACTGCTAATTCTCTTGTAGGAGCCAGTACCAATACAATTGGACCATCACCTTGGGCTAGAAAGAAATTAGATGACAAAGGAAGTAAAAAAGTACAATTAAACTCGCCAACTTGAGCATTAATAATGTATTGAAACTAACTGCAAAACATTATGTTCTGGGAACTAACCCAATCGAGGTTGTGCGCTAACATGAACTAGAGCAGGCAAGAGGTAAGCCAGTGTCTTCCCAGAACCTGTCTCGGCAATACCAATCAAATCTCTACCCTTTAGAGCCATGGGCCAGCCTTGAGCCTGAATTGGTGTAGGCTCCACAAAACCGAGCTTAGCAATCACTTCTAGGCAGTAGTCTGACATCAAAGGGAAATCAAAACTAATTCAGCCATGAAAACAACATTTTCATGATGCGAAAGTCTCAAGTATCGACCACGTAAAAGAGAAACTCACCTGGGAAGTTGGCCTCCTGAAACATCTGAATTGGCCTAGGCACCTCAAACCCTTCAACAGTAATGTCCCTTCTTGATCGATAAATCATGACGTCCTGCTCGGACATAGCCCGGACTGCAGGACTCTCCAAGTAGAAACTCTTCTCAAACGGAACCAAATTATCAAAGTCCTGACTGGGGAGTGAGATATTATCTAAATCGCCTCGCGGAGCTCCACCGCCAAACCTACCTCCTCCCCTTCCCCCATAACTCCTTCCACCACCACCACCACCACCACCACCACGTCCACCGCCGTAATAACCGCCGTCACGGCCCCTTCCGCCACCGGAACGACCACCATCGAAACGACCACCACCATCGCCATATCCCCTACTGCCCCCGCCTCCACGCCCAATATCAAACCTACCGGCAGGAGGGTGAAAAGGTGGATATCCGTCGGAAATCCCAGGACCGCCTCCTGTTGCAAATGACAGTGGTGGGGGATGCCCACCGTAGGGCATTGGTCCTCCCCGCGGATACGGACCACCGCCTATCATTGGAGGAGGTCCAATGAAATCACTGAAATGTAATTTCAGGACATCGGACGCGTAAAATTGTTAGGAATTGGGAAAAATGAAACAGCACAGTAGTAGAAAGTAGAGCAGAACTGAGAGGAAAACTTGTACCTGCGACGATGAAGGTAGGATTCTGGGTCGTTGTATCTAGGATCATAAGGGTTCATTACTCTCTGTGATTGACTGGGGTTTCAGTGCTCTGAGAACAGGAGCAGGGGCAGGGAAGGTTGGGATCTGGGAAGCTATGCAGATCGCCAAACTTGCGCACACATGAGTTGAAGCCGCTGAGTATCGTTTGTTCTCCTTTTTCTTCTTCTTCTTTTGCTTACATTTGGATATTATGGTCACCTAATTTTGAGCCAAGTTACATAATGGTCACGGACATTTAGAATAGACCGTAACAGTCACTTAAGTTTTCCATTTGTAATGTGCGCTACTACGGTGATTCCTGTCAGTCCGTCTGTCACTGCCAGTAGTTGGGTGGGAGAGGGGTTTCGGAACTCTTAGAGCTGACGATGAAACGATTCTTCAAGCCGATAGAGAAGGATGGGTCTGCGAAGAAACCTGCGCTAGAACAACAACAACAACAACGACAACGACAAGGCAATGGCGAAAAGCGAGACGGGATAGCAGAGTCGGGAGCTGGATTGCCGAATCAGTACAAGCAGCCGTTGAAGTTCGTCATTTGGAATGCTAATAGCTTTCTTCTTCGAGTCAAAAACAACTGGCCCGAGTTTTCAAAGCTCGTCTCCCGCATTGACCCTGATGTCATCGCCGTCCAGGTGCATCATTATTACATTTAAGTGTTCGATGACTTTGGGAAAAAAGAAGCCTAATTGTTTCTATTCTGGGCTGTCTGCTTTACATCGTCAAAATCAAACTCCAGACAGTTTATGCTGCTTAAGATATAATACCAATTGAGATAAGGCATTCTTTGTTTCAGTTCCTTGAATTGGAATGAGGACTCGTTGCGCCTTTTTAATATGACAAACTTATTGTTTGCGTGAACCAAAATGAACTATCATGGAAGTTTTTGGTGCCATACTGGCTGTGCAGCTGCAGTCTTCTAGGGAATTTTGTTTTATAGGCCCGGTTTAGGAATTCAGGCTTCTTTGATTGGTTTTTGTTGTTGTTGAGAGACAAGTTGGATGATTTGAGATGTTTCTTGACGGAAGATGCTTTGCCTTGATATCAGGAAGTAAGAATGCCAGCTGCTGGTTCAAAAGGTGCACCCAAGAACCCAGGAGAGATAAAAGATGATACAAGCTCTTCACGGGAGGAAAAACAGGTGTTGTACTTTCACAATACATGTGTTGGATTTTAACTTTAGTTTCATGCTGGTTGACGAGTTTCATGGTATGCAATTCTGAGTCATTTAGGGTGCTAGCATTCCAGCATCCTGTCTATCAAATTGTATATAAAGTTTGGTGTTTTTTTAGTTGGCCGACTCTCGAGACATACCAGTAGGTTATATCTTAGCTGTGAAGTTATGCAGATACCCTGGGTACTCATGCTGGATGAAATGAACAAAATTTGGTGTGCGTTGGCCGTGTGTTTCAACATTGTCATTCTTTTCTTGTTTATGTAGTTACTGATGCGTGCTCTTTCTCGTCCGCCATTTGGAGATTATCGTATTTGGTGGTCCCTTGGTGACACCAAGTATGCTGGAACTGCCTTGTTGGTAAAGAAGTGTTGCCAGCCTTTGAAGGTCTCTTTCTCACTTGATAGAACAGGTAATTGGCTCCATTTCTTCATGTTTCATTATATGCCCTCTTCTGACCTATTTAGTAGCAGCCTGAACATAGCCACTTCTTTCCCACCGTCAAGTAATTATCAAATATATGTAGTGGAACTTCTAGGAGGCAAAAGTTATCGTGTAAATTTGATTGATTAATGAGTTCATGCCGAACTTTCCTCTATAGATTCGTTATGTTGTCTGCTATAGGAATGTGTGAAAGCCGGATGTCTCTATAGGTATTCTCTTGCTTTCTTTTGGAGTTGAGATACACTAGTGATTTTGTCTATAGATATGTGACGTTTATAGGTTTAATCAGTTATCATTCAACCAATTTTAACTTAAGCATAACATTTGCTCCGTTCTTTGTATTAGGTTCTAAACATGAACCGGATGGGCGAGTTATTTCAGCTGAATTTGAGACGTTCCGCCTATTGAATACGTATGCACCGAATAATGGATGGAAAGACGAGGAAAACGCATTTCAAAGGAGAAGGAAATGGGATAAAAGGATGCTAGATTTTGTTCTTCAAGCATCCGACAAACCTTTGATATGGTGCGGTGATCTGAATGTTAGGTGGGAATTTTTTTGTTCGCATCACTCCCTCCCTTTGTCTCATCATCCATAGCTGCTGCTGCTACCAAGTTGCACACTGAATCTTGTGTGGTCTGTGACTTGCCATTGTGCTCTCAGTCTTAACATGATAACAGTAGAAACTATAAATTTGTGGCCGACTATAGTCATCACTTGCATTTTCCTGGAAACTTGATACTAATCTCATAAGAATCTTTCTTTCCTTGTGGGAAAAATAATTAGATTGAGGTATATGCTTCTTAATTCTGAGTACGACAACTATAATCTTACTGTGGTGCAGTCTAGAAGACATAGATGTGAGTCATCCAGAATTTTTCAGTACGGCAAAGCAAAATGGTTACATACCTCCCAATGAAGAGGTACGAGCTTCTTACATCTTAAGAAGAGTACAGTTAGTGATGGTCATGAAACCAACATGATGTTATCCAATCATTTGATTAAGCAAATATTGAGTACAATTTCCAGTTACTAAAGCTTTTGTTCTGACAACTTCCCTGTGTGGATCACGGTAACAGCAGTAAATTGTACAAAGTTACATGTGCACCTATAATATGCAAGAAGTGAAAGAAATCCTCATAACTTATCGAATGTGACAGGATTGCGGGCAGCCTGGATTTACCCTGAATGAGAGGAAGCGATTTGGTGCAATACTGAAAGAGTGCGTGATTCACTTTCTCTATCAATTAAACTAAAAGTTGTGACCTTTGATGTGACAGCCGAAACCATGGACAAAACCTTTTTGTCCTCGTTGCCTTGTGGTTGACTTCTTAGTCGTAATCTTCAGGGGGAAACTCACAGATGCATACCGATTCTTGCACAAGGAAAAGGATATGGAGCATGGTTTCTCATGGTCTGGGAATCCCATTGGGAAGTAAGCTCATGATCAATTCATTACCGGATGCTTTTTCAAATCAGACTTGTGGCATTCGGTTTACAAGTTGAAATAATCCAAAGCGGTATAGTTCTTTTGTTGGAGAACGTATGGCCAATTTTTCATATGATGATTGCGGTGGATTTGTTAGGTATCGAGGGAAAAGGATGCGGATAGATTATTTTTTGGTCTCTGAGAAACTAAGAGATCGGATTGTTTCCTGTGAGATGCATGGCCAAGGAATTGAACTAGAAGGTGTAACTTAAAACCATCCAGTATCTATCTCCTTACCAAAAAAAGGCAAAGCACAAATGTCTCACTAATTTGCTATTTACACAGGCTTTTACGGAAGTGACCACTGTCCAGTTTCGCTTCAACTATCACCAATCACGTCAGATGCCAACGGAAGCTAAGTATTTGTAACCCCGGCAGTGCTTTGCTGGATAGAATTAATAGTATCTAACAGAGTACCTGATCTGTTTGTCTATGAAACCATGTATGGATTGCCTGGTGTACAAATTCATTGTTGATGGTGGATTCTATCCTTGTCCTGCTTGGATCAAAATCTACTATGGCAGTTGTAGCTCTCTTATCAAAGCCGGAATTTTTTACCAATGAGTTCAGGATACATGATGCCCAAGGTATTTCACAGGTAAACTGCTAGCCTGGAAGCCCGGACCAGCAACCAGATGAATTTGGACAGCCTCATCAATGGCCATGATTAAACCTCAACCTGGAGATAGGATAAATTGTGTTCAAAAGCTAACAGATTTGTTTGACCGCATGAGGCCAGGACAAGTGGCATTTGCGAGGATCATAACATCATCTGCAAAGCACAAGTGCAAAATCCCCAGTTTCTTGCACCTGGGATGGAAATGTATGTACCCCCCCTCTGCAGTTGTAGATCCCAGGCAATGAAAATTCTCCATACCAATCGAAAGGATAGGTGATCAAGGATCGCCATGAAGCAAGCCTTTCTTGGCTGGAAAGAAACCACATAAACCAACAGTCTTAGTGCTTTAGCGAGACAAATGTCTATCCAACAATATGGAATCTCATAGCTCGCAGAAATGCGTTAAGAAATCCCAGTTAACATTAACTTTCGACGCACTTAAAGGGCTAAGATGAGGATTGTGGTAAGCTTGGATTGATAGAAAATATCCGCAAGCTCTAAAACGTGCAACGGAAGCATCTAATTATATTTTGAAAACATAAATTTGCAGCAATATATCTCTTAGAGGCAGAGCCCTTCCCTACTTTGTCAGCACGAGCACAAACTGAATCTCCTCGGGTCCATACAAGCACGAACTCGATCTGCTGATCATAGGATGCTAGTGCCACGAACTCATAAACAAACATCCCCCTACTACAGACCTAAGCTTACTTTGAACAAGGGAAACAGACCTAAGCTTCAATGCCCAACAAGCAGTTACAATTGGAAACTTGTTTATAGGAATGATTCAACTAAAACGACATTCAATGGTTGGTGATAAATTGAAAATTATGCAAAGACCAAAATCCTAATCCTACTCTCCTAGCCTAACATTAGGCCCTCTCTCCGTCAATGGTACAACAATCCCATTACCACCAAATGTTAAAACATCATTTCCCTACTTCTGTTCAGTTACTCGCTGTCTTTCCTGCCTGAATGGCCAGTCTTCCTCTTGTGACGGCTGAAATCCGACACAAACCGGAATGTCTGACCGCAACCTTCTTCTGCACACACGTAAGGCCGTGCACCCGTGTGAACCCTGATGTGTTCAGTCCTCGCCCATGCCCACTTGAACGCCATCTTGCAGCCTTTCCATGGGCACTTGAGAGGCCTATCGTCTACATGAACTCGTCGATGCTGCACTAAATACTTATGTGAGAAGAACACCTTACCGCATCCCTTCACTGGACAAATGTTTCTTTTGTGGACATTGAGCTCTTGCTTTGAGCTAAAACCCATGGTGCAACCGTCAATATCACACTGGAACAGTCCATCCTCCACTTTGTTTTTTCCACCCTTTCGTCCAGCAGGGGCCTTCCCAGCCGGAGCAGACTTCACTTTAATCCTGCTGCTTTGCTGCTGCTGAATCTCTTTTGATTTAGTTATCGACACTTTTGTAGGTTTCGAGGGCCTTCTCCTTAGGCGTGAGCTAGGTCCACCCTCTTCTTCATCATCATCGACCGGGACATCATCAAACTGGTAAGCATTCTTCTGCACACCCTTGTTCCTCATGCGAGGAGTTTCCAGCTTAACCGGCCTCAAAGGAGTCTCTTTCTGCATAGGCTTCTTCCCCGATGGAGGAGTTCGACCTCTAGTATGTTTTTTCTGCTTGCTTCCTAGTGTCCTCCCTTGCTGCTCATTGAAATCCTCTCCCACCAAATGATCAGAATCTGCATCTTCAATCTCCCCCTTAATGAATCTACCGTGCTTCCCTCTTGGGGTCTTCCTTGGATAGCGACGAGTACTACTATTTCGCAGCTCATCTGTAATATCCTCCTGTCTTTCTGCAAATTTGGTCCTCTTGTTTTGGTGGATGCTGCTGAAGTTCTGTTCCATATCATCCTCCTGCAACGGGTCATCTGAAACTGCATCTTCATCTCCAAAAGATCTAGACCTTTCAATTCGAGGAATGGTTCTCTCCAGCTGCTGGGTATCCGTATCTAACGGATCATCTGATACTGCATCTTCAGCTGAATAAGACGAGGGATTTTTGCCTCCAACAGTTCCCCTTTGCTGATGAGCATCATCATTGTACACTGAATCATCAGACATTAAATCTTCCCTGGAAAAGCTCGCAGTTTGCCACTTAACACTTTCTTCTAGAGAATCATCAAACTCAGCTTCTTCGAACTGATTGCCTTCAGGATTCGAGCTGTTCTGTCTATGAAAAACATTTTCTGTCGACTCGCTTGGCGCTGCATATTCCTTCTCGGCATATTTTCCCTTTCTCCTTTTATAGACCTTATGGGATTTCTGAGAACTCTCTTCTAGTGGAAGCCCGGAAACTTCTTCTCTGTCCATTAGTTTCATTTGTTGCTTACTTCTAGGAACCCTTCCATGCCATTGAAGCATGTTTTCTTCTAAAGAATCATCTGAAGCAGATTCTTTCTGAACATATTTAGCCTGACAGACTCTAGGAGTTCTGCGTTGTTTTTGAGAGGTTTTATGAACTGTGTCGTAGAAGTCTGCAGGTTCACAGACAAATTCTCTAGTTTGTTGGCTTACAGCTTTCTTGTGCTGCTGCTGAAGAGATTCGTCTCCCAAAGAATCATCAGAATCTACATACTCACTCACAGCAGATCTGGCCAGCTTGCTTCTATGCAAGCTCTCATGCTCCTCGACTGAATTTGTTCGCTTCCTGTTGTTTAACCTCCCGAGTGGCTTATGAATCTCCTCAGTCTCTGCAAGAGCCACTTCCCTAACAGATGCACTCTTGGCTTTAGGTTTTCTTTTCTTCACAGATTTGACAGATTTTCTTAAAGTTTCTGTTTCAAAGACTTGTGGTTGTTGAACATCAAGCTTTTCTGGTTCTTGCTCCTGGTCTTGATACTGGGAATCCCAATTTGTTAGAAACGGATGGACTTGATTTGACATCCAAACTTTGCCACACCATTTACCAACCACTGCCTTTCTCTGCCTACCGTTCCTCCGTCCAGAGACATTATTAGACTTTTTAGGCGAGTTTCCTGGAGAGGTGCGGCCAAATGCATTGTATATCACGGAATTGTATGCCATCTGCTTACTATAAAGCGGTGACCAACTAAGATTAGCACTGTAGAAAAGATTGATCCCCAGTTTCACAGCCCAGTCGCTGTTCCCTGGAATGGCCTCTTCGCTATCAAGAACTGATTGGATCCTCTGTTCATCATCTAGGCTTGCATCCTTGAAATTCGTTTGCTTCCACAAGTAATCAACCCGCAGTTCTTCGGAAACTAACTTTGCCTGCTCTTCTACCCCAGGATAATCTGTCGACATATAATTCCATAAGCAAAGAGAAGAGAAAATGGTAGCTGGAATTAATGACTTATTATTTCTGCAGATCGATTGCAGAAACACCAATTACTTGATTCGTTCAAATAAATCTGTAATAAAAATCAATCAATATTGCCCCAAGATGTTAACTAATATGTTTTTGACAATGCAGCGCTCAGAAGTAATTTCACAACCAACAGGAAGAAATAAAGAGCACAATCCTCACCACCCAATAGCAAGAAGAAAGCATGGATAATAATCTCAAAATTATATCCCTGGTTTAATCTGACTTTGTCTTTTTGAAAACGGAATAAGGTATACTTAGAAACGAACCTGGATGGCAGAGAAGAAACACATGAACTCCTCCTATTTGGCGAAGTCGTTGTTCTACTTCAACAGCATGCTCAAGGCAGAAGACATGCATACGGGAAGAGTCTTCATCGCATGTAGGAGCAAGCAAAGGATCGGTATTTTCTAATTGTTGCACATTATTCTCTACACCCTGGAGAAACACTCTGTTCCCGCAATCAAATTTGTGTCGAGATGTACCATCAGGCAGTTCTTCCTCAAAGGATGGTGAAGCAGAGTCCTGAGACTGATTGTTACCTTCTGATAAACTATTCATCCTATCATATGTGTTATTATTATCGGGAGATAAACCTGGCTCTTCATCCATGTCGGATGAATCTCCATAATTTAAAGCTAAAAGACCAAGTGCTGACGTTTCAAGTTTTAGTTTAGTATCAGAAACTGCACCACTACTCAGATCGATTATCTGTTTGTGGTTATTTTCAGATTCAAGGATATCATGAGGTCCATGTGCAATGCTATCCTCAGCCCCTCCTGTATTCAAAAGCAAAACCATGCCTTCAGAACTAACAATCTAATTAAGAAATAAGAATGTCAGAAACATCACAGGAAAAAAGGAACTTTCAAGCACCCAAACAGCTTAATACTATGGCCATACAAAAATAGCTACATGTAATATGTTACCAACTAATAAAGACCTATAAATATTCCACAAAGCAAACACGTCATATATTATATGAACCAGTACGAAGTAAAATCTTTCACATAAAACCTACTACTGAGAGTAGAAGTACCTGCATCTTCATCTGCAGCAATGAATGCTTCTTTACCAGCACCAGAAACAACAGTCCAGTCATTAAAGAAGCTACAATCAGCTGACATGAAGTATCTTGCAGCGGCTTCTCTGGGTTGAATAATAGCAACACAATCATAATTCAAAATTCCACAGGTGACACATGAAAACAGTCTCTGATCAGGAGACTTATTGTCAAGCATCGCCATCCTTTCAGTTTCTGGGTGGGGGTTGTGCAAGTTTCCGCTCTTGCCTAAAACGGGACATGTCTTGCCTTCGTATGAAGAGCCAAACTTTGCTTTCAGAGGATACATGCCTTTAACTTGATTTATCACATCTATCTTGTCTGGTTTGGAGTCATCATAACTAGAGACTTTAGATTGTCCCATGAAACCCTTGTGAGCACGGAACCCAAATGATGGTTTTACAAACTGTGATCCAAAACGGTAATTTGAGCAGAGAGATATATCTGAAGAACTCCAGGGAAGAAGAACAACTGAGGCCCCTTTTCCAAGATTATGAAGTAAGTTGTTATTATTCATGACATTTTCCACTAAAATCTCTTTGGTCACCATTTCCGATTCACCCTTTTGCTTATCCTTTAGTCTAGAACTCCTTGGCTTAGCACTAGCGTTTGTTGTAAATCTGCAAACAAAGTACAAGAAATGTAAATGGCAACGAGCATGTTATAGTCACAATTGATGACTACAAAAATAGTGTGATTCTTGCAGGGGAATGTAAGTAACAGAACAGAGATATACAAGCGACTTTAAGATTAGTCATGTTGAGGGTGGTACCGATTCAATCACCAAACGAGAAAGGAACAGAGAGGTATATAAGGTTGATGCACATAATACAAATGGTTTTAAAATAAGAATTTCCAGTTCATTTCATTAAGCAGATAAATTAGCCGGTCCACCGACAATTGCAGCTGAAATTTTATATCCAGGATGGATATAAATTCTGATAGCCATAGCATGTAATCAACAACTGATGAATATACCTTGAACATAACTCAGATGCAAGATCATAGAGTAACTGAAAATGAGACACCATAGGAGGATAATTGATGGAAGCTCTTCTAACAGCAGCTTCCTTAGCAAATCTCAGCCATTCTGGAGTTGCAATATTAGAAGCCTCCCCGCAGTTAAACCCTATACTTGTCAAGAACCAGGAACATAAGAATCATGAGACGAAAGAACTGAAGGAGAACCAGTAACAGGGTTACTATTTCTGTAACATAGAGGAAACTGTAAGTAAACCGCCACTTTACCATGGCTGAATCCTGAATGATAGGCTCTTGGAAAGGTCACAACAAACTCCCCAGCATTTTGCACCAGTCTAATGATAAGCAACCGAAGAAGTCAGAACCCGGTACGTGGATATTTATATGCAAACAGCCATATTTAGAATCATGGTCCTAACAGGGGATGAAATTCTCACATAACATAAAACTCTTCCACTGAAAGAATGAATATTATATTTCAGAAGTCAATATCTGAACAACTTCGTCTGCTTGTAAAACTACTATAATTAGGTTACACTGCAGCACATAATAACACCGTAAAATCTAAAGTCCATAGTAAACAAGTTGTTCCATAATGAAACACCAACCAAACAACTGGAATAGTTAAAATGCAGAGAACAACAGGGCAGATAAACACAGCACCTGCAGCATGGAACACCTGCCCTAATGAATACTTCCGGGGACATAACTGTGGTCTTCTCACCCAGAACGGCAAATGTAACTGACAAGAAGTACAGAACAATGATATTAGTCCAGACATTACAGACACTAACTTTAACATATGATGAACCAATATCAGACGCAGTCTTCGAAGATGGTCAACAGAAAGACATGAATTCTGCTGAAAAAAGCACTCACGAAGAGGATTGATTTCTCCACCATAGCCATGAACCCTGACGACCTCCTCAAAAGCAACAGCAGCCTCCTTGGGGACACCATACCAAGTCTTGCCAGCTCCCATGTGCATGTAGTTCAAGCTGTGCAAATCGTGGTCCTCAACATGCCAAGCGAACCAGCTAAACATCATAGCTATATACAACATAGGGGAAGTGACACCAGGAATCTCCTCCTTCATATGCCTAAGCAGTGAACCTTTAGCCCTAGCAACACCTCTCATATTCCACTCAGTTTCCCCAACACTCATCCCTTCGACAACAATCCCAGAATTCTTCTTGACGGGGAAAGCAGAACCAGGCATATCATTGGCGTACTCGACGGAGAAAGGCTTGTCGACAGTAGCTTTCCAGTAGAGGGTTTCGATCTCCAGAGGAGACAGAGTCGTCCCTTTCTTCGCATACTTCTTAAAATAGGATTTTTCGAAAGACTTGGCCTTAGACTCGAACTCCTGGAAAGTGTAGTTCTCCCCGCTCTGCCACACGGGCTTCTGAACGGGTCTTGGTTTCCTCGGGCAGAACCCGATCTGCTGCTGCCTGGTAGTGAATGTGGGTGGGGAGGAGGAGGAGGAAGCTCCGCCAACAACTCGAGCGGCGAGAGAACGGTTGAGGTTGGCAATTGCAGTCTTCTTGGGGGATTGTAGCACAGGAGGCACGATTTTGCAGATACCATACTTGGAAGCCTCCTTCTCGATTTTGAAAATGTAGGCAATTGGATCTTGGAATTCGGCCAGAGTTGGGTGGTACTCTGGTGCTACCGGTAGGTTTCTCAGCCATTGAAGCACATCTTCCCTCTCTGCAGCTAAACCACCCGAGGCTGCCATAACCCACTAAACTTTCTAAAACCCACCTAGAAACAGAAACAGGAATTTATTTGTTCTTCTGCTGCAGGGCTTTGGGTCTTCTTCTTCTTCTTTTTCTCTCTGCTCAAACGAAATCCATTTCTGACAAGAAGAACCCACCCAAAGCGAGACAATAAGAAGAAAGGAGCAACGGAGAAGAAGAAGATGAGGGAAGAGGTCAGATTTTGAGCTTCTTCATATAATATTTTGCGTCCTAAAAATTGGGTTTTTTTTAGTAGCTGGGTTTCTTTTCGAGAAGGGGGGTTTTCGGGTTGCTCTGTTTAATACAGAGCGAGAGAAAGGAAGAGAGATGGAGACAGAGAGAGGGTAAGGAAGGGTTAAGATAAACGGAGGGTATGAGAAGAGAAAAGAAAACAGAGTAAGCGACATGTGAGTGAAGACTGAAAGAGGGGGTTTTATATATATAATAATTCTGATTCTGGCCTTTCTTCCTTTCCACCATCACTTCTTACAACTAACACTGTTTCCCTACCTATTTACTCTTTCTCCCACTCTTATGTATATAAAAAACGATAATTTCTTTACGGGAAAAAGTGGTGGTCATTCATTCATAAGAGGGCAAAAATTACTACAGATTTGAAAGGTTATTATAATGAATCCAGTCGTTCGAAAGTGAGTCCGTATGAGCCCTTTTAGTAACAAAATCAGTAACTCTATTAAGCCTACGAGAAATAAAGAATAAAAAGATGTGATTATGAGCTAGAAGAAGATTCTTTATGATGAGTGGTCGTGCAAAGCATTGCCATGGCCAGACATTTCTATTATATAAGGGCATCAACAAGCACGAGATTATCCGAGAAACTCACAGATTTGTGAGGATAGTTCTCGGCGGTTCTTAAGGCCTCGAGGAGAGCTTTGACTTCGGCTATCAAAGCTGATGAAAACATGAGCTTCCCAACTTTTCCATCGGAAACCTGTCCATGGGAGTTAATAATGACAACCCCATAACTGGGCAATGATGACTCTTGAGTGTAGGACCCATCACTGAAAATCTTCTGCTGATAGCAATCTGTAGGAAGTGGACCCGGAACTGGGGAACGGTGGGTGGCTTGGGCGAAAGGTGTGACGAGATGGCCATTCTGAATGGTGCTCCAATCGTCGTACAGTCTTTCTGCATTAAAAATGGTGTTGTCTCCAATCGGAGTGGCATTGTTGAAGATTTTATTATTTCCAACGTTCTCCAACAACCTTGTTGGAGCTGGTGTTCATCCGTATGTCTTTTTCCCAATAAATTGGGTTAATTTTTTCACTAAAATTGATTGGGAGATTAAGGAATTAGAAATAGCCCTTTTAATTTATCTCAATCAACCACGTTAGACTTTGACGGGAATTTCAAGCGGAAGAAAAATATTAAACACACATAAAACTTGATCATGAAATTATTGTAAAATAAAGTCACTCGGCCGAAATATTTTTTTCCTATGAATATCAGATTTTATTACATCGAAATCACAACAACTCAAAATAAAACAACAAAAAACACAGGAAACTATCTAAGCCTAAGTCACAACTGACATCTACAACCTATACAACTTACTATAAGCGGCATTGCACTGGCTTGTGTTAACGTCACACTTGACCATTGAGAGCAAATGCATCGTCCGAGTTGGTCCACATTCATCTGAATTCCAAAATGAACTCGTTAACACCGCTCTTTCCAAGCATGGCTAACAAGACAATGCCAAACAAGATTACCAACATCGGAAAAACAACAAAAAAGATCAACAACAATACAAAAAAAACATATTATCCTTCAAAGGCGAACACTCCAATATAATCTTCCAACTAATAAAAAAATACATGTGAATGGTAGGGTGTCCCAAATCAATCTCTACCAATACACTTTAGGACGATGAACTTGAATGATATCTCATACACGAGAAACACTGTAATGCAACATTAAACCCCCATCCCACAAAAAATCCTTGTCGAATCGTTGAATGATATGGAACAACGAATAATCGTGATAACTCATGAACTTTTTTCAGACCCAAAAGGCAAACACAATAGTCTAACCAAAACTGGAATAACCACCTATAGTTTTAACATTTCCAATATTTTGTTTCTTTTTATTTGTTGATTAACAGTTTAAACCCCCTCTCTTTTTTCTTTATTTTCTTGTAGTTTTCAACGAGAAAATCAAAATTAAATGAGGGTGAAAAATTAAATGTTTGAAATTATTTTTTCATTTCCAGTTCATCACTTAACCTGAAAGAAAGACACCTCTCCCACCCCCTCTCTTGTCCCTCCCTCGGTCTATTCTCTCTCGTTCTTCATTCCTTTCCTCACAAATTAGGGTTTCTTTTTGTTACAATTGAAATGCACATGAGCAATGGAGCAACCTGAATCAGCCAATTCCTTTCACGATCCTAATGGAACCAGCCACATAGAGATACAATCTCCTTCACCTTTGGACTCAACTCAGGATCCAGATCCTCAACCCTCCTTCCATCATGATGCTCCTCCGCCCGTTCACGCCGCCGGAAAAGATGAAGATGAGCTGCTCCGCCAGCAGGTTGAGAATCAGTTGCACCTGAGAGGGGAGGAAGAGGAGGAGACGGAGAAGAAGGAGGTGCAAACAGAAAGAGATTTGTGTTATTTGAATGGACAAACAACAGAGGTCGATGAGTCGGAGGAGCATCAGCTCAACAATGGGGAGACTGATGGATTTGGAGAGATGAATGTTGCGTATTTGGATGATCACCACCAGATGGAGAAAGAGGAGGAGGAAGTTGAAGAGGATAGCAAGGATACGAGAAGTAATGGCGGTTGGATGATTACGCAGCCTCAGTTTCCGGTGAGGCCTGAAGCAGAAGATTGCTCTTTCTATATGAAGACTGGGAATTGCAGATTTGCGTCCAATTGCAAATTTAATCACCCGGTTAAGAGGAAAACCCAGGTGTGAAGTTTTTATACTTTTGCTACATGCATTTGGTTACTTCCCAGTTCCCTCCCTAAAGTAGTTCCTTTCTCAGCTTATACATCTTGAATTCTTGATTGATACTATTTTTTGGATTGTTTGTCGTTTTTTTTCGCTTAGTGAATTTCCCTTCTGGTATTTACGAATGTAAAATTTTCTGCTCTAACTTGAGTTTTTCATGTTTGGGCAATTAAAAGGTGACAAGGGAAAGATTCAAGGAAACTGAAGAATCTGGGCAGATCGAATGCAAGGTTGCTTGTTGCTTTACGATTTCTGATTTTGTTTGTGGTGTTTTCTTCTTGTCATCTCGTTGTTGCCTTCTAGATGTTCCATGCGTATTACGGTAACAATAAGTCCTGAGGTAGATCCTTTTGGCCGCATTATTTTCTCAATTACAGCGTCATCATTATTTCACGAACAATAAGTCCTGAGGTAGTTCAGCTGCGTCTAAGATATGCAGAGGCTTAGTTCAGCTGTTTGCAAAGACTTAGGTCAGCTTCACCAGCAATAGTGGGCCATTTGGGAAGCGATTGTGGTCTACTGCTTTAGTAACCACTCGTTCCTCAGGTAGGTTAGTTCAGGGTTCATTTCATTCTCCTTTAACCATCAAGAAGAGCTACAGTGGGGCCACCTCAATTCTCTTTCTAACAGTATCAACTCTTGATCCATTTCCGGGGTTGTTGTTCCTCAATTCTCTTTCTAACAGTATCAACTCTTGATCCATTTCCGTGGTTGTTCAGTATTTTGCCGCATCTTTTGAACCTGACACCCTAAGGGAATTTCCTTGAGTTAGTTCTTCTTTGGGTAGGAAATTCAGATTTAGATTATTGGCTAAACCAGTAACTGGAAGGTTGGCAAGCTAATTGCTTTTATTCTATGTGGTATTTCAAATTTGTCATCTGGTTCCTTGTGTATGAATCATCCCATGCACCAGTTATTACATTTCCTTAACACTTTTCTAGTAGGGAAACCTCAATTAGATATTTTGCGACGATTTTTTCTCATGTATTGCAATTTACTCGAGCTCTTGCACAGTATTACTTGAGGACAGGAGGATGTAAGTACGGGAAAGCTTGTAGATTCAGCCACTCAAAAGTGAAAACTGTAGCAGTCCCTGCAAAATCGCCATTGGTGCCATTTCTCGAGTTTAACTTTCTTGGTCTACCAATTCGACTGGTATACTTTTTATTTTAGCAGTTCATTAGCAGTTTTTCCTGGACCAACGCTTGGACATAGGAATGGTAATGTGTGGTTTCACCTTCTTCAGGGAGAGAAAGAGTGTCCCTTTTATATGCGCAATGGCTCTTGCAAGTATGGTTCGAACTGCAGGTTTAACCATCCTGATCCTACAGTGGTTGGGGGAAATGAACCTTCTTCTGCAGTTGGAAATGGCCCTTCCCTGCATGCGTCATCACATTCAAACATTCCATCTTGGTCTCCTCCTCCGCCACGACCAGCATTAAATGAGGCTGCTCCTTTTGTCCCAGTTATGTTTCCCCCTAATCAAGGAACCAATTCGCGGAATCTAGATTGGAATGGATATCAGGTACTTATTCTGACATTGACATTTGGCTTCGCAAATGTGACATATGGATCTCTTTAGCTAAGGGTGGTGCTACTCTTTGTTTACCGTTGTTGTCTAAGCCTAATTTACTGCTCTTGATTCAGTCCTTATGTTCTACTTTCATGTTTACCGATGATTTTGCTATGTGCCAAGTGTTTTGCCTTCTTTTACCTGGTGATTTGTACAAGGTTTCCAGTTACATCTTTCAATCTCCATAGTTAAACATCCTCTGTACCTTACTGGGCAAACTTATCCTTGGAATTTTTCTTTCAAGAGTCTGTCACCGAACAACTTACAAAAGAATAGCCAAGAAGGAATGTACTCTATTATCAAACTAAAGAGGATGTATAGTTGTTTTGGGGCAACGTATTTTGTTATAACTATATTCTGTTTGGAGAAGAATAAGTAAGTTCGATGTTTTTCCCAACCAATGTTGTATGATCCTTTTCGAAGATTCTAATAGAGCCTTATGAACTCTACGGCACAAGCAACCGGGGTCATGATCCTATAGTATCCTGGAAATTGACTTTTCTCCCAGAAAGAATACATCTATCCTACATTTATTCATTAACATCTTTCTTTCATGACTTTGAAGGCTCCGGTATATCCACCACCTGAACGAGTTACGCCTCCTCCTCCTCCGGCATATGTAATGACTAACCCCTTGTCTGAAACCAATTTTTACACCCGCCACCAGCAACTAATGACAGTAGATGAATACCCTGAGCGACCTGGTCAACCAGACTGCAGCTATTTCTTGAAAACTGGGGGATGCAAGTACAAGTCCAATTGCAAGTTCAACCACCCAAAGGTTCGGATTGCGAAATCTCCTTCCTGTGTTCTTAGTGACAAGGGACTGCCGTTGAGACCTGTAAGTTCATAGTATCTATCAATTGTATTTAATTTCACCTTATTTACATTTATATGGTCAGTGTTCCATCCTGCATAAATGCTGATTGGCTGTTCCTCTCTACACCCTTCTCTGGATCATTCCAGGATCAAGACGTATGTGCATACTACAGTCGGTACGGGATCTGCAAGTTCGGTCCTGCATGTAGATTCGACCATCCGATCCAAGCGGATTCACCAACGGGATCACTTGATGGTCATCAATTTCATGGATTTGAAAACTCAGCGTCTGATGAAGAAGACCATAGGCTGGCTGAGAAGGCAAAAGAGATTAAGATATCCAATTAGAAGGCCTTTTGTGAACCTATTTAGCGTGCAGGTGCTGTAGCTTGTAGGATCAATACCAGTGAAGTTGACTTGAAGAGTGCTTCCTGAAACCCTTTTGTTTCGAACCTATTTTTGTGTCTTAGTTCTAATGGGCAGTGGGAAAGCAGAGAGTGAGTGAGTGTTGAACTGCCACAACTAAGCTTGTTGTCAAACTGTGGCATCTTCATCCATGGTGTTAACTTATTAATCATGTAATCCCTCACGGGGCCAAAGTGATATCAGGATGTGTAAATTATATAACGTTCAGAAATCCCTTTTTTTGTTTATTTATTTATTTCTCATCTATGTACAGATATACAAGTTGCAACTTCTCACCTTCACCTGCAGGTATTGCTTACCCTAGTGAAATCGATGATTTTACAAATTTTGCTGGTATTTAACGATTTTTATTCCACTCGAAATTCGTGGTTAGTAAAATTAGATAAGATTTCGATTAAAATATTATAATTTTGTAAGATCAATGATTCTTCGTGTATTTTACTATTCTATTTTTTAAAGAAAAAGTTGTCCATTTATTATTTCTTTTATTTTGTTTGATTTAGAAGAAAAAAATTGAAGTGTTATTAGTAATTTAAATTTTTTTTATTGATAGATTTTAGTTAATTTAAATACAATCAAATTAGCTGCACCAATCCTAACAATGCCCACTCCCATTTGGAATCTGCTTTAATTAATTACATCCCAAATACAATTCAATAAATAAAATACTATTTAACATATTTAATTTGATTAAAAGTTAAAATTAATTACCACGAGGAAGCAGTCGATACGAATGAGAGCATAAGCAGTCCAACAAACACCGTTTGCAAAGCAAAGCCAACGACAAGAATTACAGCATGTACTCCACACTTCTTATCTTTTTGACAAATTTCTACACAACACACATATACACCATGTTATATACAACCAAGCAAATAATATATTTACACCATTTTCAAGTTGTTTGGATAAGGTATTTGAATGATATATTTTGATTTAAATAATTCAGTGCAGAACACGACGGCCACAACTCCTACGATGGCGGTACGTTTGGCGATGCTGGGGACAAGAAACACGATTAGAAGCAGAAGCAGGACAATGAATGATATCTCGAGGACGAGGACGACCATGATTTCGATACGCGTCCTCTTGTCGGAATATACGAGGAGGATCGTTACGTAGATGACGGCGATGGCTGTCCCGACGGCGTTAGGTGGTGAGGACGAGGAGGCCGTCTGGGTTCACCAAGGGAAGCCCGTAAAGAACCCATGGCATGCAGTTCGCCGTCGATGCTAGGTATGGGTCCAGCTTGAACTGCTCCACCGACCTTTCTTCCATATTTGGACGAATGTCGGCCAGCGAGACCAAGATTTATTAAGGGGTCGTTTGGTACGTGATATTCGTCGGCCAGCGAGACCAAGATTTATTAAGGGGTTGTTTGGTACGTGATATTTTAAATATCATGATATTTGAGATATTGTGATATTAAATGAGATTGATATTATTCCATTACAAAAATGTACTTTTCATGACCCTCTTCATTCTATTATCTTCCTCTTTCTCTCTGTTTCAATGAATTTTGTTCTTCCAAGAAATTGTGTGCGTGAAAATCAAAGAACTTGTGTGCTGAAATTGTATACTATTCCTCTGTTTTCCTCAACTTTTGCAACCCATACAAAATTAAATTCAAGATCCAAAAGCCTCAAATCCTTACCCAAAATTAAAATAGGAAGATGAAGAAGAAGAGGATCACCATCCCAATCATGAATCCTCTGGCTTTCAACTCCTGATGGTTCGGGTATCCGATGTGGTTATAATATGTCGCCGGTGGCGCTTGAACCTGCGAATAAGTACCATTGTAGTTGTAACTGGGTGGTGGGTATTGGTATTCACTCGATGGGACCTTGCTAGTGACTTCCAATGCCATTCTCTCCACTTAACCTTCATGAAAACTACAAAACCAACCCCCAGAGGCCAACTCCATATCCCACAGTCACCAGCACATACAACAACCAATCTAGTTGTTCATCATCACCATCATCATCACCAGTTCCCTCGGGGATTAATCCAGTACTACTGCTGCAGTTGATTATCGCTCCAGGAGAACCACACAGGTATTTGTTCACAGCGAATCCCGAACCATCCCCATACAAAGTGTCCATCTTCCTCTCAGAAGGAATCCCCCCACTAAGATTATTGTACGATAAGTTGAGAGTTCCAAGAGCATCCAATAAGTTCAATGAGTTTGGAATCTCTCCGCTCAAACTGTTGAAGCTGAGGTCTATAGATTCCAAACCACTCATGTCCCCAACGTTTTCCGGAATATTTCCTGGGAAACAATTACGGGACAGGTTAAGCATGGATAGTCCTTTCAGACTGGCGATTCTGGGTGGAATACTTCCTGTCATGTTATTAAGAGACAGATCGGTTCCACTGTCTTACGTCATTACAACATCGAATTCGTGCATGAATCCTTTGTAAACCATGCTCAGCTCCACTCCCATGTACATTGCTGATACCACATATCCGAGAAGGTCTCCATCGCGAGGCCGAGAAGTTAGTATCTCAAGACCATCAAGTCTGTCAGGAATCTTTCCTGTCAGCATGTTGTTTGACATATCCATCACTTGGAGCTTTTGTAGCTTGTTTATATCTGCAGGTATTGTTTCAGAAAAGAAGTTGGACCCCATCATCAGAATTCGGACGTCCTTTAGATCTCTGATAATCGGAGGGATCCTTCCACTGAAATGGTTCTGTCCCATTTTGAGTACCACCAGTCGTTTGAATTTCGATATGAAGCTTGGAAACGGTCCTTCGAAACGATTATCAGCAACATCCAGGTAACTCAGATCTTTGGGATTTCCCAGGACTCCAGGAATCTCCCCATTGAAGTTGTTGACTCCTAACTTCAAGACAGTGAGATGGCTGCAATTTCCCAAGCTATTTGCGATAGTTCCAGACAAGCTGTTGTTGAAAAAATCTAGCAGCATTAGATTGTTGGTTCTGGTACTACAAAAGGATTGTGGAATCTGGCCCGAAAGCCGGTTCCTTGAAAACGAAACGAATCTTGTTTTTCCGAGCTGGAGTTTTGGTGGTATCTTTCCTGTGAAATTGTTTCCTGACAAGTTGATGGATTCCATATTCTCCAGCAACGCAATGGCTCCTTGAAGAAAATTTTCTGCTAAGTTCAAGGTCGTCGACATGAAAGATGAACTCATCCTGATAATGGGTGGTAGAAAGTCTTGAAATTTGTTGAAAGAGAGATCTAAATAAACCAGATTTGGAAGATCGAATAGCCAAGCTGGGATTTTTCCAGATAAGCTGTTATTGGCCATAGACAAGTAGGAGAGTTGGTTCATATTGGACAGAAAATTTGGGATCCGGCCTTGTATGTTGCTTGAACTTAGATCCAAAAACTGAGGCTTGAAGTTTGAAGTATTGACGGTTTGATTCTCATCTAACTTCACTGTAAACTTGTTGTTACCTATATGAAGCATGTACAGATAACTGGAGCTGTGGAAAAAAGATGTCAGAGATGGAATTGTTCCTGTCATGGAATTGAGACTATCAGTATCCTAAGATTTGGAAGACGGTCAATGCAGTCTGGTAACTTCCCTGTGAGAGAGTTACTTGACAAACCCAATTGTTGCAGAGAAGACATGTTGCAGACCGAATCGGGGATCGATCCCTGGAGAAACTTCTGCATTACTGACAGCAATTCAAGATTTCTCATGGTGAAAAGGGAGCTTGGTAGTTGACCTGTCAGCTTGTTGAAGTCTAGCTTTAAGGTTTGTAAATTAGACAAGTTTTTCAGAGTAGGAGGTATTGAGCCCTGTATCAAACAGTTGAAAGCTGTGAAACTGACAAGTGAAGAAGTAGCATTAGCAATAGAAGGTGGGATTTGACTGACGACATGCGTTGACTAGATATCCAGGACTTGCAACCTTGGCCAAGGGAGAGCAAACATGGAGTTGAGATCAATACTAAGGTTGGAATTACCGAGGTAAAGTTGTTCCAGCTGCGGAAGGTATGGAAATGGAATTCCACCTTGCAAGTTTGAGCAGCTGGTGAGATCAAGCACTGCAAGGGAGGTCATATTGGAAAGCTGAGCAGGAATCCGAGAATGAAAAGGATTGAAGTCCATGTATAAGTAGGAAAGCTGAGTGACATTAAGAACTCATACATAGGAATCTCTCCGGAAAGTTTGCAACTTGACAGCAGAAGGGCCCTTAAACTGTAGAGACCCGAAATGGGTCGAGCCCATCGCGGAGAAGATCTAGAAGCCTCTGATAGATCAACGCACCAGTTAAAACCAAGGCTCTAAGGTTGATCATGCCATGGAGCCAATCCAAATTAGGGGACGAGAGATAACCAGCGTTGATGTAAGCATACGAAATGCCTACACGGACGGTCAAAGTGGAAGAGAAGTTGTAGGTGACAGATGAGAGAAATCAGGAATTGGTGAAGAACATAAAAGATCCAACCTTTTCAGGTGGGTCATGTTGGAAAACTGTGTTGTGGTGATGGGGCCACTGAACATAGCGTTAGAGAGATTGAGGTAACTCAGTCCACTGAGATGGGAAATCCCTGGAGGGATTCTGGAAAACATGAAGTTGTTGAAGCTGAGGTCAAGATAAGTAAGATGAGATAAGTGGAAGAGTGAAGAAGGTATGGTGCCATTCAAAGCTGATGAGTTTGACGAAGTTGAACTTGTTGGGACGACATCGGAGTTCATGGTAATGTCAAAGGTGGTAGGATTGGGGTTCCTGAGATCAAGGGAGACGACGTGAAGAGATTTATCGGAGCATTGAATTCCATGCCATGAGCAGCAATTTCGGGCGGGTTGCCAAGAAGACAGACGATTCGATGGGTCGGTGAGTTGGGATTTGAATGTCAAGAGTGCAGCCCTTTCATGGTTATGGCAAGCATTTGAAGGTGTGATAAACTTGTGGAGACTAACTACAGAGAATGAAAAGGAAACAAGGAGTGAAAAGTTTAGTTGGCTCATGGCTTTACTGGGATTTGGAGATCAAAAATCAAGGCGGGTCTTCTGGGTTTAAGCCTGTAAAGGCTTGAACATTTTCTTTGGTTTTTTGGACGTTGATGTTGTTGTAGGTAGTAATATTGGCATCTTCCCATGAGCTATATCAAAATAGATCCTTTCTTATGACGCTATTATAAAAAAATGGTCAGAAGGTGAGAAAGATGATAGCAATGGCCACTCGGAATATATAGAAGAAGTGGATGACGTCTTCAAATTCAGAATTGATGCAGCAGTGCAGTACGTACAGAGTTGCTTTCAGTGACCCAGCGATGTCATTGGTTTATTATGGCAGGTAGGTCAATGGAATTAGGCATGAGGGGATATATCTGGTTTACTAAAGTGAAATATATTCATCATCCATGGGATATATCCTACGATTTTTATTCGAAAAAGACTTTTCGATCCCACGTTGAATCAACTATTTCACTACCGACTATGAGCATAACAACAAAACTACGTGTACATTTAGTTGTGTGCGCGGGCCGCGGGGTCCACAACCTAGTATGAACCTGCAATAGAATGCTAAAGAAGTAGCAGTCTCTCAAAGACGGCACATTCAAGATCATTAGCAAGTTCACCAAGGTTTCATATCTCCTGGAGGGCCAGACGTCCAATTGAGCACCTTCTGTCCGGGACTCAAGAACACCTTGCTCCTATCATGCGGCAACTTCCTCGCCAAGCCATTGAGTATCTGGTGAAACGCATCCCCTGCTTGGGCGGGTTGAGGGAACAACATCGCCCTCTTCATCGACGGATTCGCCAGCAGCCTTTGCTTCCTCAATATCACTTCCGGCGGAATGGACGTCAGGATGGTGTCCAAGTTGGGCACCTTCTCCTCCTCCACGAACACCCCTATCTCCTCCCACGGGATCGCGTCCGCGAACGGCAGAACGATGTCGTCTGCTATGATTACAGGGATGCAACCGAACACCACGGCCTCCACCAGCCTGGGACTCCACGGAGCCCAACCCAGCGGGCATAGGCAAAATATGGATCTCTGCATGTCTTCGTAGTATGTTGTCGGATGGTCGGTGGAGATGTCGAAGAGTGGATTGTTCTTGAAGTTCTCCCATACTGCTGCTCTGGCTCCCCTGTTTTTTTTTACAAAAGAATCAAAATTTGAAACAACAAGATTCATTATTTGATTGATGGGATAGGCCGGTACCTTGAACCGTTGCATCTTAATAATTTGAGTTGTTGAAGGTGGGTTCAGATTGGTTTTCATATTAATTAACGGATCATTATTACCATTTCAGTCGGTTTATTGATTATCCTATTTATTTATCAAATCCTAATTAACCAATCGAGATGGGAGGCTATCAGAATTCAAAATGGAAACCTCTCGGTTATGTAAAGTTTTGATATCATGCAATGAATTGTTGCATCCAATAACTTGAATTTTAGAGAAGTAGGTTCAAATTGATCTTTTATATTATTCATTGATATGGGTACGTACGATACCTAGCGTAGTAGCCGCCTTCAGGGTCGTTGTTGACATCGTAGAAGAGTCCTCGGAAGTAGACAAAGATGGAACGAGGAGTCTCCGGCGGAATGTGCCTAGCCTGCATTTTCTGCGGGGGAGCATAAGGAGGAATGGTGATGGAACCATCTTTCAAGCACACATGATTCCTCTGCCCAAACGTCTGAACAAGAGTGGCTCTACCAAGCAATGCTAGAATCCCTCTCTTAATGGCAATCTCCTCCTGGTAGTGGAAACAAGCACCGAAATCATGAGGCACCACGAAGAAATGGTCAGCGCCTTCAGTTCTATTCCAGTAAGGCCATTTGGAGGAGACGAGCTGGATGGCGCTTCGCATCATCCGAGGAGATTTGAAGGGCAGAGGTAGGCCGGTAGGGGTGAGGTCGCAGGTAACGTAGATCGGAGTGTAGAACCAGTCCGCCTCGTTCGGGTCGAGGGTTCGGACCGGGCTGGAGAGGAGAAACCTGTGCATGAATATCTCAGCGGCGAACATATGAGTCGAGCAACGTGGGTCTTTTTGAAGTAGCTTTTTGTTGTACTTGCTTGGGAGCTCGTACACGTATACTTTCAGCCTTCCGACTGGATTGTCGTCCAGCACATCTCCAGCACTGCCTGAAATCCTCTCGGTCCGTAGCCTGGGATCGGCATTGATGACAATGGTGGAGAGGGAAACAACGAGGAGTAGCAGTAAGGTCGTCATTTGTGGTGTTGTTTTTCATTTGCGTTGGAAATGGAATGTGGTTTCAATGTTTAATGGAGGGAGTTTTGTTGGGATGTCATTGGGTAACGTGGAGAAGGGGGTGGTTGAGGTGTTGAGATAACTTGGAATGGAGGTTTAGTACTTGTTTGATTGCATATGTGTACAAAATAATTAATGTAGTTTTTTCTCGAAATGATATTTATTAATGTAGTTTGTTGTGTAACATGAGGAAATTAGCATGAAACTTCTTGACGCGACAATTTATTAGTAGATCGTTTGGATGAGTTATTTTGATTTAACTTGGTATCGAAAATGAAATTTGTGATGAGTTGAGTGATGTGAGTTTTTAGAGTTTATTGCTTTAAGGAAGGATATATTTGGGGAAGTAGAACTGTGATGTGTGTTTAAGGGTGTGGTTGGTGGCGGTGGGTATGTGAAAGATGAGTTTGCTCTTTCACACTGCTGGCTAAACTTAGACGACCGCATCAACCGATATCTCATCTTTTTTGGGTGGAATCTGTTAACGCCATCTAGCGGGAATTAATGACGCAATATTTATGGTGAAAAATTAATACCTCGTGACAAAAAATTTATATTGAAACCATAGTGATATTTCTCAACATATGTCCAAACTTCGTGACATTTTAAAGTTTTTTCCTATATTTTACTATTTTACTTTCTAATAAAAATTATCATTTTGTCTTACTTAGTTTAGAAAAAAATATAAGTGTTATTAGTAATTTATTTATTTTATTTATAAATTTTGATTATTTTAGTTATAAGTAAAATTAAAATAATCCAATAGTTTAAAACTATGCATTTTCTTCTTAAAATAGCTGTCCAAAAGTTAATTGCCATTCTCATTTTCTATATTAACTTAATTGGGATCTAGCTACTTTCTATATTTTTTTTTACTTTGTTAATGTTTAGATATTTGCTATTATAAAAAAATCGTGGAATCTTACGATTTTACGATTCGATTCTACGACTACAATGTCACGTCACATTTCGATCCCACATTCAATCAACGATTTCACTAGTATTATAGCTATTGACGACACCCCTACCCACCCGAACCTAAGCTGATGCCGCTGCTGCAGTCTTGCGAATAATTGAAGTGGAAAAACCAAAGAACTTAACTAATTAGTTGACATGTTTACCTCTTAAAATCCAAAGAAGGATGAGGAAATATATGAAACATTTCGCACTTCACCACACACTCTAGTCTAATTGGTGGCATCATTACCTCCTAAAATCCTACGGATGAACAGAACAGCAGGAGGAAACAATATCTCTTTCACAAAACGAAACAGCATCAACTTCATACTAAATCATTCCCCTTATTTCACCAGCGCTCATACACTTTATTACCAGCTTTATAATTCAGAAAGAGGAAAAGAAATGGACATTATATATTCCTCATTCAATTATTTGCATGGGATGGTGAATACAACTATAGAAGACACATACATCTCATTTTGGTTTTGCAGAAGATTAAACACAAGAAAAGAAGAAGAAGAAGAAGAAGAAGAAGAAGAAGAAGAAGATGTACAAACTCACATTGAAATATCGATTGATACAACAACAAGAACAGTCGCAAACAACAAGATCATCTCAGCACTACCGGGTCATGCCTCTTTCAACTGCTGGTGGCAAGGAAGCCATCTCCAAATTACGATTCTTCCGCTCTACATTCCCATGCCATCCTGCACAGTTTGGACATAATATATATACACACAGTCACTGACGAAATAAAAAAAACAAAAGAGCATCTTCTTACTTCCATTCCCATTCCCATTCCCATTACATCCAAATACTACAACAAAATTGATAAGAACTGGAGATTTTGAGTTTTTACCAATGGACAAATCAAATCCGTTTTTCTTAAGCTCCCGGTACTCCTGACACAAGGAACAATACTCGCAGAAGCAGTGAACTAAGCAATCCAGAGAGTGGGTGCCTTTGAGACCGTACTGCTGCCTCAGTTTGGTGCGGTAGAAACAAGAGTAGCAACAAGGGAAACCAGTCACACATGCAATTAGAGTGTAGAGTGCTCCATTCACACCACAAGCTGCACTCAAAACAACAACAACAACAAATACAACATCATCTTTGTGCTTCTGGAAAATTTGAGATTTTGGATTCAGTTCTCTTATTCAACCTTGATGTACTACTAGTAGTTCAGTCGACCTATCAACACAGATAAAGGCAACAGATTGGAGTTCATTTATTACTTACAAGATGATCCCATATCCACAATCTCCGCGATCTGGCCGAAAGTGACGCATGGGCACCAGAAAGTTAAACAGCCTGCGATCAGATATAAATCCAGAATCTCAATCATTCAGATCTACTAATACACAAGAGTACTTGCCCTGAAAGCTCGCAGCAGCTGCTCGGAATTGTGCAAATGAGAAACTGTTATTTATGGATGGAGGAGTGGACTGAGACTTACAGTTACGGAAATCTGAGAAACAATCGCAGAGTCCGGAAGACCAGTCAACCTTATCCACGGATTCAGCATAAGAATTGCTGCTGTAGAACTGGCTACCGGTGGTGCTCTCCGTAACCAAGGTTGTGGAATCCTTGTACAACGGCGGCGGAGGGCTTACCTCCGCGTTGAACTTCTCGTATGAATTTGGGGCGGAGGAGTGCATGATTTTTGATTTGGGGGTTCCGTAAAGGAATGAGAAAATGGGACGGAGGGAGTCGGAGAAAGGAAATAAAGCTACCGGAACGGATTTTCTGCTGACAGTGGACTCTGGCTCATACAGCTAGTGAACGGAGTCAGGTCGTCGGTCATAAAATATGACCGAATCCAAATAAAATCTGCGCCGTTGATTTGTTTGGAGTGCTTTAAGTTTAATGGCTGATATCAAGGATAAAATATGGCTGATTAGTTTGGAGTGCTTTAAAATTATTTTCTCCGCTAATTTCTTCCCCGTCGAGCTCCATAATCGCCGAAGCCGCCGGTGAGATCACCTCCTCCTTCTCGTCCTCGTCTTGTCACTTCATCCCAGCTCAGAATTAATGAGGCATGGTTCGTATCTCAACTAAACAAAGGCAGAACCTAGTCAAAATGTGCATTGAGTAAGTTTTAAATAAAAAAAAATTATGAATCGAGTAATTATTTGACCAATATATATCTTTTTTTTATGAATGAATATATTTTTTAAATAAGTTAAAATATGATAAAAGAGTAATTTGTTGTATTCGTTATAACTAAAGAAAAAATGGAATGTGTCATGGGTATTTTTTTATAATATTTGGATGGTTTGAATTAAATTTGTAAAAAAAATATATTTATAATTATTATTTATTAATATATCAATTTAAATTTTAAATTTAATATATTATTTAATTAAAATAAAGGGATATAACTTCAAATACCATTGATCAGAAATATAAAATTATCAAATATTACATATAATTTAGTATTTGAGGCAAGAGAATAAGAGAATCGAAGCTCCCCTTTCTCCTTTTAGACATGCCCAAATATTGAGCGGAATCCTTAACCTCTGGCGACCTTTTTGAGTTACTAGAATAGATTTCACAAAATCTTCAAACGTCGGTGATATCAGGGTTCCTCAATGAGAGTTTTCTCTTCACAGCATCAGTCTGCACAGATTGATCAGAATCCTCATCTTTCACCACTTCACAAAGGAGAAAATGATGAGGCTTTCATATAATCTGGTTATGGGATCCATCATGTATGTCACGGCATGGACTCAATCTGAAGTTGTATATACTATAAGCATGTGTAGTAAACACCATGATTATTTTCTAGTATATGTGGTGAAAAGTAGTTGACTGTAAAACTGTAAAAGGGCATAGTGATGCCAAATACTAAATGACTAAGTGTGACGACACAAAGTCACAATCCGGATACGCATTCATGTTATATGAATGAGCGGTATGATGGAAGAACACCAGAGAGATTTTGGTGGCTCAATCTTCTACATAAACAGTAATATAAGATTTCTAGATCAAGAGGTTTCTGACTGAGCTTGAGGTGGACCGTTCTTATCAAAAGAAAATAGAGCTCCATTGTGAAAATAATAGGACAATTTTCTAACTGAATGAACAAAACCCCAAAGGTATGCCATTGCACATTAATGTGATGAGACACTTGATCAGACTCTGCAAAGTGTCAATGGATTATAATATTGTCAATCCGTTGTCTAAACCTCTAAGCGGTGCTGAGCATAAAGCTACACACTTGGCTAAAGGACTCAGACAAGTTGTTGGAGATTGTCTTTGAGACACCTTAGATTTGTACATACATTATGTAGTAGAGTTTCTACATGAGATGTATGACATTCAATTATTTTAATAAAAGGAAATATGTTTCCTTCTCATTTGATTGCGTTTTAGAATCAAATGAAATGGTCAAATAGTTGAAAGAGTTCAATGGGATCACACCACAAGTCGTGATGCATGAAACCCCATAAGTGAAATGAACCTATCAAGCTATATTTATCCCTAATCTAGAGTTGTTAAATTGAACATAAACGAACTCTCATAAAGGACTAGTTTGTAGTATGGTTGTGATAGTCTTGAGTTTCACAGACTATGGAGACAAAGTTGTGTCTTGCCATTTACATGGATATGCATAAGGGCTGCATATTGGACGTGACCAACTTCAGAAAGTAACCCAAAGACTTTCAGAAGCTTTTACACTTCTAGTGGATTCCTCTGACATGAGTATGATATGACCTCATTTCAAGGACGGGTTACCTTTGATTATGCCAAACGCTCACCTAAATAAGGGAGTTATAAAGGCATGTTTTGGGGTAGTCACAAATTGAGTCGGAGCATGATCAATACAAGACTGGAGATATCTCTCCTGCTAGTAAGCAGGATACAGTGACCTTGGCCCCTTGTAGAGTGAGAACTGGATAAATGCATGGCCGTGCTCAAATGGATTGTTTTACAATCATTTGTTTTTTTAAACAGTTCAAGAATCTTGGTATCAAGAAATAGTTTTTGAAGTATAAGTGAGTAACTGCTCCAAGTTACACGTTCTCAAAACGGTTGACTAGGAGACACCGGAAATCTTAACATGCGAACTTGACCCGATGCCAAGTGGGAGACTAAAGGATTTATGTCCTTCGACCTAAGTCCGCATAGGAACTAGTGAAGTGTTGGACCTGATTAATTGGAATTAATTCGGGCTGGTTAGGAGTTAACACGTCTTGCTAGATGCCACTGTTAATTAGTGGTTTGGGCCACGACTAATCGGATCGGGTCCTACAAGGTCACACACTTATAGTATGGACCAAATCAATGTCCTAATCCAAGATGGATTAGGGTTAGTTGGTTGGTGGCCCAAATAGAGTTTGTGTTTATGAGAAACTCTATAAATAGACTATTAGTAGTAATAGTTTATTTGAAGCCGTCAAAAGTCGTCAGAAGCTTTTAGAGAGAAAACTCTAGCCACCAAACACTCTAGAAAAACCGTTCTGCGATCAAGCATTTTAGCTGGCGTTGACGAAGGAGATCTGGATCCCAGCTAGCGTGGACTGAGTAGAGGAGCTACACGTGAAGCTCTCGCATTCGATCTAAGGCTTCGACAAGTACTAGTCGCCGAGCTAGTAGTCACGCTTCAAGAGGTAAATCGTGAAAAACTTTGCTATTGATTTATATACAAATGAGTTAGTCTAAGAAGTTAGATGTAATCATATTTCCGCTGTGACTAGTTGTTATGCATCTAAACAATTTCATATAGAAACCTTAGTGACTTTGTTGGAGGATTGGTTGCCAAGGTTGAAACCATTCATGCAAAGTTTACAACTTATACACAAATATTCAATACAGTACACTATAAGTCATATCCAAGAGGCATAGAATTGAAGGAGAAACTCATATTATGCTTGCATCAGCTGGTTAGAAGTTCACAGATGGACAGTGGAATCTTCGAGTTTGTATGGCATTGAAAAATATCTGAAATTATAATCGTAGAATTAAATCGTAAAATTGTAAAATTCTATTTTTTATAATAGCAAATTTAAAAATTATTATGTGGGAAGCTCAGACTTCTTGAATATTATTATGATTGGCCTTAAAAATTTTGTGTTAAAATTTTTCGATCCGTATAAGATAGAGACATTATATAAGTATACATGTGTATGATATTGAATTCGAATTTGATACTAAATTCAAATTTAATACCTCTAAATTTTAAATCCATAATTTTACCAAGAGACCTATTTTTACCGAAGATTAACAAGATATTTGAAGGAGAAATAACGAGCAGGGAACCTAAAAAGCCGTATTATTTGCTAAATTTATTTGATCAACAGTAACAGAATCTCCCCATCCGGGCAGAGAGAGAGAGGGGGGAACACGAGTCTTCTTCTCAAAATTGGCTTCTTTTCTGAATTTATTTCTTCTCAATCTCATGTTCACAATGAAAACCATTCACTCACTGTCCGGCTGTCCCTCTCTGTGCTTAAATTATATCTGATTCTTGTTTTTCTTGCATTTCTCTGTATAAATAATTATGACTTGTAAATACCATCTGTAATCCTTTTGTTTCTCCAACTATTTTTCTTCTTTCCCCCTTCCCTTTTTTTTTTCTGTTGTTTTTCGACCCAAGGAGCTGGATTCATCTTCTCTCTGCATCGGAATACCAGGTACATGGTTGATGAGTTCTCTGTTTCCCTCCCCAGTTTCTGTCCTTCTCCGCATCCATAATGGTTCGTTTTTCTGTATTAGATTTCCGTAGATTCCTTTCCTTGTATCTGGGATGTTTTGTGGGAAAATGAAAGTTTCCCCTTTTCTGGTTCTTCAATCGTCCTACGTCTATTTCAGCTCTGTGCTCTGTCATTGTTGATTTATTTCTGATACTGGGGCTTGTTTCTCTTTTTCTTTCTATTGTGTGCTTTATTGATTGGAATGATTTTGAATCTTGTGTTGCCTTATTCGGGAATGATTTCTTTGATCCGGCATTTTTAGGCTTCTGGGATTTTGATGATTGCTTCGTGCATAGGAAGGGATTTTTGGTGTCGCAGATGCTTGGATCTTCAGTTACAAAGAGATCGTTTTTCTTGTGGTTTCTAGCGCTGTTGTATAATACTAATCGTCCCTTCATGAATGATTTCGTATTAATTACAATTAAATAGCTTAGCCATTTATGAATCTAATCTTGTATGTGTTACCTTAATTTAAGAGTTTGGGTTTCGTGATGCATTTTCTATCTGCTCGTCATGAATTTTGAGTTGTCACAGCTTGCATTGAATTCATCTTCGGTTTAATTATTTTTGTATTTTCCAACAAACGATTTTTCTTTCGATTCTCCATTTTGTCGCTTGTTGATCAGATACATACTGCTCTTCAACTTTCATTCATCCTAAAGCGTATCGATATAGCAATGTCTGTAACTCGTTGTTCTCGTTTTGTTTGATCAGCATGCTTCTCCTGTTCATATAAAGAATCAACCGTGGCATCCTAGGCAGGCCAAAAGTCTCTATTTAAACGTTACTCAGTTTGTCTGTTAGAGGAGGCATATATTGAAGCTGAATGTGAGGATCCTTCACTGGGAAATCCATGATAAGGTCTTACAATGGGGTCTCTGAACATGGAGAAGAAGTGGGTTTTCCCTCTGGTCATAAGCTCTCTCATCTGTGTCTTCCTGTTAGCAACTTCCTTCAACATGGGTCTCATCTCTTCACTCCACACCATCAATCACATCTTCAACATTTTCCCATCTCGTTTAAACCAAACGGGCCAAGGTTTTGCTGAATCAAAGGTCTCGCAGTCTCCTCCTCCTCCTCCGCCCGGTCCAAAAATTCCCAGGTTCGCTTACTTGGTATCTGGATCAAAAGGTGACCTGGAAAAGCTTTGGAGGACGCTTCACGCCCTTTACCATCCAAGAAACCACTATGTCGTTCATCTTGACCTTGAGTCCCCGGCAGAGGAGAGGTTAGAGCTTGCTTCAAGGGTTGAGAAGCACCCAATTTTCTCCAAGTTTGGGAATGTTTACATGAATTCCAAAGCTAATATGGTGACCTATAGAGGACCCACTATGGTCTCCAATACACTTCATGCCTGTGCAATTCTTCTGAAGAAGAGTAAAGATTGGGATTGGTTTGTCAACCTCAGTGCTTCTGATTATCCTCTTGTAACCCAAGATGGTTAGTGTTATATCATCCAAGTTGATTCAATTGGTTTTTTCTTGTTTAGTTTATTTCTCTTGCAGCAAGTGTTTTTTTAATTTCCTATACTGGTTCGTTCATGTGATGCAGATCTTCTTGACACGTTCTCAACTTTGAACCGAAATCTAAACTTTATTGAGCATACTAGTCAGTTAGGATGGAAAGAGTAAGTCTCATGCCCTGTTTCTCTCTTCCCTCTCAAGAGATACCACCTCAATAGAGTCCATAGAACAGAAAGGAAAAAGAGGCAGAAACATAAAACTTGTTTGCAGTGAGTGATTGGGTTCCTGCCTCTGCTGTGCAGGGACAAGAGAGCAATGCCGCTGATTGTGGATCCTGGACTCTACTCTACCACTAAAGAAGACATTTTTCCAGCTAATCCCAAGAGATCTCTCCCAACAGCATTCAAGCTGTTCACAGGTTAGTATATAAGATGTCTTCCTTGTAGTTTTTTTCAGTCCTGCATCTGAAGCAACCTTGAACTGACGGTTTCATTCTACATCATGCTGCGGAAAATGAACTAGATCAGATGAGCATCTTTGCACTTAATATTTGATGTCTCACTCATTTTGTATGATTGCAAGTGTTTCCCACTATGTTTCATAGCACATTTCAATGTCTGGACTAGTTGGCGTCCTCCTAATGGACTTTGTTAGATTCTGTAGAATCACATCTCAGTTTCTAGCTTTCCATTGAACGACGAGCTTATCATTTTCACTGAAAATAGCTTCTAATACTAGCCTGTTTCTAAACTGTGTCTTTTAAGAAGCCGATGATAATACAGTTTCATTCCCAGTTGCTCACTGTTGTTTTCTTGTATTGAATACTTTCCCTTTGGCTTAGCTGTGGGTGGTCACTTGAGCAAAAGCTAGCTTTTAGTACTTTAGATCAAGTACATGAATATCTGCAGTTTTATGTGTAGCAGATGTCAATGTGACTATCTATCATTCTTGAATTGTTCGACAGGTTCTGCATGGATGGTTCTTACCCGTCCATTTATCGAGTACTTAATTTGGGGTTGGGATAACCTACCAAGAACGCTGCTCATGTATTACGCCAACTTCGTGTCCTCCCCTGAAGGTTATTTCCACACTGTAATATGCAATGCACCAGAATTTGCCCGTACAGCTATCAACCATGACTTGCATTACATTGCTTGGGATGTCCCTCCGAGGCAGCATCCGCATATTCTGACGCTTAACGATACCGAAAAGATGATCGCAAGCGGTGCTGCCTTTGCTAGAAAGTTCCGTCAGGACGATCCTGCGCTAGAAAAGATCGATAATGAGTTGCTTGGGAGGAAGGTTGGGGCATTCACTCCTGGAGGGTGGTGCTCCAATAGCCCAAACTGTACCGAGGTTGGGGACATGAACAGCATCAAGCCTGGTCCAGGTGCTGACAGGCTTAAACATCTCATAGCTAGGGTTGCTTTGATGGCAAAGCGTCAAGAAAATCAGTGTAAATAGATTTTGGCCAACGGGCTTATTCACCGATACCAGAGAATATATGTAGCTGCTCGTTTTGAGAAGTGAATGCAAGGAGAGAATTTTTGATGATGGAGTTGCAGCCACAGGGCTGATTCTTACCAGAATTCAAGGGTAAGCAAGCAGGCTAGTGTTGTCAATCTCATATGCACAAGAAAATAGATATAATATTTTAGAGATGAGGGGGTTTAGCTACAGGAATGAATATAGAGTGGGAGAAGAATAACTTTGGTTTGGAAGGGTTTCATTTCAGACTGTATGTTTAACAGTTGCTGGGCATACCTTTTCCCCAGTTATATATGTGTTTTGCCTTCAGCTATTTACCACAATAATTTTGACCTCTTTCTTTGCTTTTCTTGCAATTTGTTCAGTTTGGTATGTGGCTTGATAAAACATACTGAACCCAAGATGATGAGAAGAGAGCATCGGTACCCAGAACGTGTTTAGAGATTCTGTTCACATGATCGTTTATATTTACAAACAAAAAAAAGTAATTTTCCGCTGCCGGGATTTGAACGCGGATTTCTAAACATTGGAATTGCCAAATTGCTACAGCGGATTCTTTGGTATATTTGCCCGATCATGTTTTAAAATTGTTGGTTTAGGTAAATGTAGAAAAAAAATTATATATATGGTACACAGATTGAGGTAATACATAATTACGGATATTATAGGGCTTTAGATTCGGTTGCTATTTGGATTGACGATTAACAAACAAGTGCGCTATACGATATGGATCAAGGAAACCAGTGGAATAAACCAAAGATGTATATCCATTTGCTTCACTAAAAACTTTCATTCTCTCTCTTCATCATTCGCTCGTCATCATCTTGTGGATTGTATCTTACTTATGCAATTGATTTCTGTTTTGCTTTATTTGTAATGATGTTTTGGCAGGTTTAACTTGTGGTTGCTCGATTACATGAGGAACATGCACAAAACTGCTGCTTTGTTCATTGCGGAAGCCAATATTCTTCTTGTTGAAGTCTGTAAGTATTGCTAAATTACAAGTTTTCTCTGAACGTAATCTGTAATTTTTAACTATGGTTAGCCGCGATCCAATAATTTTTCCGATTAATCTAAAATGGCCTAAACAGTTACTGATGAGGCCATCCCTCTTATTCAACTAGCAGGCTCGATGGAACCGATGCCACCAAGTGGCCCCACGACATCACAAGAATCAAGCCTGCACCAAATCATGACTGAGTCCATTTTCCTCGAGCAACAAACACTCCAAGATTCATTTTCCTCGAGCAACAAAAACTCCAGACCATGGAGGGAAGTGTGGGAGGACCATGCAACAGCCACGGCCAACCAAGGATCAAGTTTGAGACCCAAGGGTATGAAGGCCGTGGCACTATCACACCAACTCAAGGAGGCCCGAGCCTTTTTCAAACTAAAACTGCTTTATTCGAGCGCCAAGAGAACCAGCTACTGCCCAAGGATTCAGGAGTCCGACGGACCAGCCCAAGCCAACCAAAGAGGAAGGGAAGGTCCAAAAGGTGTGACAACATCAACTCGGGCGCACCGCAACAAGGAGCCTCGAGCATTTTCTTATTTGTGCCAACTTCCTTATCACAAGATGAAACCCATGAGGCTAATATACATCAAGGGAGCATTCAGATCAGTCCCCACAACCAAGAGGTTCAGTTGGACCCGATACCACCAAGTGGCCTCGCAAGTACACCGCAATTGGACCCGTCTCACCCTAGCCCAACGAGGACAACTTTACTTGCACCATAACTTACAAGAACACTCAAGAGGCTGCCTAGAACAAGTTCAAAATCTGAATCAGAACCCTCTATCCATCCACCATCTAAAAGCTCACTTGGACCCGTTTTCGAGCCCACAAGTGGACTTCCTCCTATCTTATCCAATTTTGAACTCTTTAATTTAAATTTATTTCATTTCAGTCTTACTTTTTAGTCAAGGCCCCAAGTTTCCTCCATCTGAAATACTCTTTGGCCAAAATTATAAGGTTCATCTTTTTAATTTCTGTAGTTATCAAGTCAAGGACTAACCCTAACTTGTATAAGAATTTCGTCCACCCCTTTTATATAAAGAGGGTTTGACCTTCATTAAATCTCATACCCCTTTTGAATACATATATGTCCATTTCTTTTTTTTTTTATTTTTTTAAATAGGTCTAGATTCTCAGTCAATATAAAATATAAGACATAAAGTAAATAAATATCCATTTTATGAGATATACTGAATTCGAATCCAAAACTTTCAAATCATCAAACATACGCTCTACTGTTGGAACAACTTCACTTGAACCATTTCTTTCTTGCTCGTTATTATATTGATTAAGTAATGCTATATATAAGTGTAACACCCCTCAAACCTGAATATTTAGAAGCCCCTAAAAAATAAAAAGGCATGTGGAGTTTTAGTCTTTAAAAAAAATTGGTAATTCGCTGGGACATAATTCGGCGAATAAAAGGCATGTGATATTTTGTTGCAGTTGAGGTTGAGGTGTTGGTGGCGCCACGTCGTTGAAATGAGAACAGAGGCGGGAAAAAGATAACGAGAGCAAGGAAGCGTGAGTGAGTGAGTGAACCTTATGCTTCCGTAAGAAAGAAACAGATAACAATCAATGAAAGAACCCTCCTTTCCCAGAATATCATATCACCCCAATAAATTTTTAAGAAAAAAACAGAAATCAGTCTGGAAAATAAAAATATCAGCTAATAAATGATAAATGAAGTACGGTAGCAGTCGGTCGGTTGGCGTAGGGCCTCCTTCCTGGTGGCTCTATTGAATCAATGGAATGGAAGAGGAGATATTAGTCCAACAAAAGAAGTCAGCTTTTCTTTTTTTTTTTTCTTTTTCTGGTGGATTTCCTCTCTCAATCTTTTCTCTTGCTTCTCCCAAATCTGCATTGGTTTTTTTTTTCTTTAGCGTCTTGATTTGTATTCTAGTGGCAAGGAAATAAGATCAGAGTTTAAAAAAAAAGCAGAAAAGGTTTCTGAGGCTGTCAATTGTCATCTATTTCTTTAATGGAATATGCATAAGCTATCCAGCATAGTGTTCTGATTATGTTGTGTGGTTCACTTTTCAGGTTTGGTATATATCAGAACTCAAGAGAGAGATCCTCCTATCTGCCACTCTGTCTCTTGATCTTTCAAAAGTGATCAGTGATTGTAGGTGTGTTCCCCTTTCTCTTCTCCTTTGTTGTTGTTGTTCTTGTTGCAACTTCTGAAGTTCTTAGCTTGGAGGGTTGTTCTTCTAGGGTAAAATGTGTATATACTTATGAATTGTAACGTGTGTGTATCTTGTCATGGCAAGAATAGTTGTAGCTAAGGAAATTTGTTGTTCTGTTGATTTGTGGTTTATTGGTTGCTCATAATCTTCCATGATTCCAGTTGAGCTTATTGTGATTGTTCTTTGCCAACAGGGAAGATTGAAAAATGGTTGAATGTAGGCAGCAGATGTTTGTGGCAGAATCTGGTTAAATATTGTTCCACTCATTATAGGATGTGTATGTTCTCGTGGGTTCCAGTGATGAGAAATAATCAGGGTGCTCCTTAGTTCCGTATGGATGGATGGATGGATGGAACTCTGTACCTCAGTAGTTTGATTTTGGAGTTCAGTAGGGTTCCATTGGCAACCCATAGGTTGATACATTAGGTTGGACGCGGAGGATGAAGGAGGTTTGTTTGGACCCATTTTGGTAGGCAATGAGGTGGGGTGGTGATGTTAGCTTGAGACACTGGTTGGACAAACCGGATCGTTGTGTCGATGAATACGAATGCTTCCACGTATTTTCTCAAATTGTTGATTTTGTCAACGTAGCACATTCTCAAGGGATTGTTGTCAACAATGTCCGGCCTTCTTGCTTTTATATGTCCTCTTTCAACCATGTTTCTTTCATCGAATCTGCTTCTTGCTCCCATTCCGGGTCTGATTCATTGGAGGATGGACTTAATAATCACGATGTCAGAAATTCTTCTTCTTCTGCTTTGCTTCTTGGCCCGTCTTCCCAGCAGAAAAGTAGCATTGGTGGTGGGAGTGAAGATTTTCAACCTGTATCGACAAATGCTTTGTCCGATATTAGTTGCATACAATCAAGCTCGGCCTGTGTAACATGTGTGCCATTAGTAGAAGACAATGAAGAAGAAGATAAATTCTGTGATAGAGTTCCTGGGGAAGGAGGGGAAAGAAAGCAACCATTTCCAATGAAGGAGATTTTGCTTATGGAGACTGGTTGGTATACCAGTCCTGAAGAGGTTTCTAGTTCCACAAGCTCTTTCGCCTCTGATATATATCGGCTTGGTGTCCTTCTTTTTGAGGTAAGGTTATTACATATATGGAGCGACTCATATTATAGGTTGTTTACGTCAGTTTTTCTTTTTGCTATTTTTTGCCAGTGGTTGTTTCATATTGTCTGCGATTTTTCTTTCTACACTGATGCAATATAGCTCCATTGGTGGACAGTTGTTCTGCCCGGTTCATTCAAGGGTAGATAAGAGCAGAACCATGTCCAGTTTACGTCATCGAGTTCTTCCCCCCCAACTGCTGCTGAGCTGGCCAAAAGCAGCTTCATTTTGCTTATGGTTGTTGCATCCTGATCCAAGCAGTCGACCAAGTGTGAGGTAAGACAGTGAATATGTACATCCTATGGTGTCAGTGAATGTGTATGTTATTAAACTCGATGTGTTAGTTCTAACGGGTATTTGCTGTTGTCTCCTCGAAAACAACAGTGATGTGTTGCAGAGCGAGTTCCTTGCTGAACGAAAGGATAAACTGGAAGAGCGTGAAGCAGCAATACAGCTGAGAGAGAGCATAGAAGAGGAAGACCTGTTGCTCGAATTCCTGTTAGTGATACAACAGAGAAAACAGGAAGCTGCTGATAAGTTGAGAGACACTGTTTCTCTTTTATGTTCTGACATTGAAGAGATTTTGAAGCATCAAAAGTTTGAAGGGAGTATTGAAAGTACAGCCATAGATCAAATAGGGAAGGATGATCTTCTAGACTCAGAGATTCTGCCCTTGAGCACATCCAACACTGACGATGGTTTCAGCCTCGGTTCTAGAAAACGAGGCAGACCTGGCTGTCAGAATCGGGATAAAGAGGAATGTGATGATAACTTAAACGAATCTCGAAACTCAAGTATGGGGGCATCACAAATTCAAGAAAGCCAACTATTTAAGAACTCAAGGCTCATGAAGAACTTCAAGAAACTCGAAGCGGCATATCTTATGACCAGATGCAGGCCAGTTAGGCCACTTGGCAGATCGGTTATTAGACATTCCCCAGCGAGCAGTGATGCAAGAGGTTCCGCTGTAGCAAGTGAAAGAAGTTCCATCAGTGCCTTGCAACCGAAAGATCGGCACGTTGTGGGGAGACAAAGTGGATGGATAAGTCCATTTCTTGAGGGTCTGTGCAAGTATTTATCAATGACTAATCTTAAAGTTAAGGCTGATTTGAAACAGGGAGATTTGTTAAACTCCTCTAATCTGGTATGCTCTCTGAGTTTCGATCGAGATGGAGAATTCTTTGCCGCAGCTGGAGTAAATAAGAAAATCAAAGTGTTCGACTGCGATGCAATCATAAATGAGCACCACGACATCCACTACCCCGTTGTTGAGATGGCTAGTAGGTCCAAACTGAGCAGTATATGTTGGAACAGTTATATTAAAAGCCAAATCGCTTCAAGTAACTTTGAAGGCGTGGTGCAGGTTGGTCAATCCTTACATTTGCATTCCTTCAACTTTTCTACCGTTACTTAGCATGTCTTAAAGTGTTTGGATATGTATGATGAATGGCACAGGTTTGGGATGCTTCAAGAGGTCAAGTACAAACTGAATTAAGAGAACATGAGAGGCGTGTTTGGTCCATTGACTTCTCACCTGTAGATCCAACGCTTCTGGGGAGTGGGAGCGATGATGGTTCTGTTAAGCTATGGAGTATCAATCAGGCAATTCTAATTTTTGCACTTGTTGGATGTGAGCTTGAATCTAAACGTACTAATGTTTTCTAGTCGTATAGTGCTTGTAAAATGTTATGCATGCATAGCAAGTTTTCTCCTTTTGAATTCTTTTTTTTGTTGGTCTTCTTACTGCAGGGAGCAAGTATTGGTACCATAAAAACAAAGGCCAATGTTTGCTGCGTTCAGTTTCCCTTGGGTTCCAGTCGTTCTCTTGCATTTGGTTCCGCAGATCACAGGATTTATTATTATGATCTTCGCAACTCGAGAGCTCCTCTGTGCACATTGGTTGGCCACAGTAAAACTGTGAGTTATGTGAAGTTTCTTGATGCAACAACCATTGTTTCCGCCTCAACGGATAACACACTGAAGCTATGGGATTTGTCAGCATGCACCGCTCGAGTCAATGACACTCCACTGCACTCTTTCACGGGACACACCAACGTAAAGGTATTTCGTCAGTTCGCATGTAGCAAGTTATTTTCTTTTACGTTGCCATAGACGATTGATTGTTCATATAACAAGTTATTTTCTTTTACGTTGTAGAATTTTGTGGGTCTATCAGTGTCTGATGGCTACATTGCTACTGGCTCAGAAACAAACGAGGTAACTTTCTGAACACGTTTTCAAACAAGTACCTATATATGTATTCGCCTACTTAATTGGTTCTGATGGGTCCCTTCATGAATGTTTCTAAAGTAGGTAGGATAAGATCCAAGATTTTCTAGTAAATTGTATTGCATATGATTCTCTTAATCTGCAGGCCTGTAATTCAATTTACAAGAAATAGTACTTCAATTAACTAATGTTTTCAAACATACTGATTTTTTCTTTCCGTTGCATGAGAAAAACTTACGGGTCGTTGGATGAGGTAGTTGGTGAGTTATTTTGTCCCAAATATATCGTTTGGTATTCATTCTAGGTTATTTGGGTCAAAATAACTCGTTTGACATCTGGAAAAAAATTTGTGGTATTTCTAGACTGGTATTTAAAAAAACTTGCATTGAGTTATTTCAAATATCTCATTGGAAGGAGGTATTTGAAATATCATGGTATTTCGGCTAATTAGTTCTCTCCGTTTACCCTGTCAAGAAAAAGTTATCTCCGTTTACCAAATACCACATCGACTCATTAGCGAAACAAGATGATTCCCACACCACAATCATTGCACCTTATGAATACCACATTCTCAAATAACGCATCATTTGCTACATGCAAAATAACTCATCCAAACTACCGGTTAGGTATACTTATCCGTCCAGCCTTCGCCTGTGAAGGAAATTCTGTGTTATATACCTACTGTTGATACTGTTGACTCGATATACCAGGTTCTGATCTACCATAGAGCCTTCCCTATGCCGGCATTGTCATACAAGTTCAACACGACAGACCCCATTTCGGGTGACGAAATGGAAGATGCGTCGCAGTTCATCTCATCGGTGTGTTGGCGAGGCCAATCCTCAACTCTTGTTGCTGCAAATTCGAGTGGAAATATCAAAATCCTGGAGATGGGTTGATTCGATGCGGCAGTATACAAAACCCATATATAGTAAGTGAATTAATAGCTGGAGCTACAGAGATGAAAAAGGAATAAGCTTGCAGTAGAAGTATTTGTTAGAAGTCCTTAGACCATATTATATATGTAGAGCCGAGACAGAACTTGTAATCATGATTGCCTAATGATTTATAGGAAATCAGATATATTCCATTCTGCTAGCGTCTTCTTCTTTGGGGGTCTAGATTATGAAGCAGTCACTAGGTATCTGAAAAAGATTTTATGTACACGTCCTCATTGCTGCTGCTCTGTACTACTGTATGTTTGTAATGCTTTCATAGGCAGGATCATCGATGTTCCTCCTGATGACTTGGCCTGGTTGCGGATAACTTTTAACTTCTTCCTTCTCTATATCAATCTTTAAGATCATATCCATCCCTATCATATAGGGCTAGTACAGAACAGGTGAAAATTAACTTTGGTGATTGATGATTGTACCAAACATTTACTTATGTACATGTGTATATACTATTATTCAAGATTCGATGTACGTTCTTTTTACAAGGAATCTCCGGGTCATAGAATTGACAAGTCATGTGATAATTGTGCCATGATCATCTGAATCTCAGATTTCATAAGAGGGATCATCTTCTTCAGGTTGCTTCTTAGCTCCAGTAGTGTAATCCAACTGCTCTCTGCCTCTGGTTAAACTTCTTACAATCCGATTCCACAAGGTCAATGGCCTTCTGCAACCCGAAAATGATAGCTTTCAGCAAATATGTTTATTGATCACAAAACAACCAGTTTCAGAATCACAATGTTGATGAAATAGAAATAGAATTCTTTTTCTTTTTCAAATACAGAATCAAACGGGACCCTAAATAATGTAATGGTTGAAAATAAAAATTCCCCCTTTTCAGAAAGAAAGGAAAAAAAGAATTTCCCCTTAAACCCTGCACCTTGGAACCTTGTGCTGCGCTCGACATTTCTTAAACCCTAGTAACTCACGCAAGAGATTTGTTTGAATTCCATCTGTTACAATGTTACGAGCAAAGTCAATTATTTCTACAATCAAGCTTTCCAAGATCCTCCAATCAGCTTGTCATTCCCCTGCTGCTCAGCTCCTTCTTCCTCAGGTAACCAGTTCCAACCAATTTGATTCCCAATGTTTCAACGCCCATCAAATTCTCCACCTCTCCTCCCAATCATCAAACTCCATGCTTGACCTACTTTTAGAGAATGATTGGTCTGCCGAGTTGCATAACCAGTTAGAAGAGAGCTTTCATTCACCGATTACCCACGAGACAATTGTTTATGTACTGAGAAAACTGGACCAAGTGCCAGACAACGCTTGGGGTTTTTACAACTGGGTCAGGAAGAGAGATGGATATCTACCAAGTTCCTCCCTTTATAGCCTGTTGCTTAGGCTGTTTGCTAAGAAGGATTCCATGAAGAAGTTCTGGATCACTCTGAGGAAAATGAGAGAGGAAGGGTTTTGTTTGGATGAGGAGACTTACCTAACACTTTCCAAGGTCTTTAAGAAGGAGAGGATGAACAGTGACGCTGTAGCCTTGAAACAATTTTATGAGAAGATGATTCAGGAGAATGCCATTGATGGTGTAGTGAAGAAGGTGGTTGGTGTAATTCTGGAAGAAGAAGAACAATGCTTTGATAAGGTTGAGAGGCGGTTGATGGATATGAAGATTATTTTGTCTGATAACTTTGTGATACGATCATTGAAGGAGCTTAAGAGTCAGCCTTTCAAAGCTTTGAGGTTCTTCCATTGGGTTGCGAAGTCGTGCGAGGGATATAAGCACACCACTGTTACTTACAATGGTATGGCTAGGGTTCTTGGTCGGGGGGATACGATAGGGGAATTCTGGAGCATCGTTGAGGAGATGAAGAATGCTGGCTTCGAGATCGATATCGATACGTACATAAAGATCTCGAGGCACTTTCAGAAGTACAAGTTGACGGAGGATGCGGTAAAGCTATATGAATTGATGATGGACGGTCCATTTAAGCCCTCTGTCCAAGATTGCAGCTTGCTTCTAAGAAACATGTCTTCCAGTCATAAGCTGGATCTGACTTTAGTTTTTAGAGTCGTGCAGAAGTACGAGAAGTCCGGGAATGTTCTGTCGAAAGCTGTTTATGACGGGATGCACAGGTCTTTTGTTAATGTGGGGAGCTTCGACGAAGCGGAAAAGATTGTGAAAGCTATGAAAGATGCAGGATACGAACCGGATAATATCACGTATAGCCAGTTGGTTTTCGGATTATGTAAAGCCGGTAGACTAGATGAAGCCTGCAAGATTTTGGATGATATGGAAATAGAAGGATGCACACCGGATATCAAGACTTGGACCATATTGATTCAGGGCCACTGTGATGCCGGGGAACTGGGGAAGGCGTTTGTGTGCTTTGATACAATGATGAGGAAAAATGGCGGCCCTGATGCTGATTTGGTGGATGTGTTGATGAAGGGCTTTGTAGGCCAAAAGAGGGTAGATGGAGCGTACGTATTTCTAGTTGAGATGATCAATAAGGCTCATGTGACACCTTGGCAAGCTACTTATAAGCTTCTTATCGACAGCCTTTTAGGCGAGAGCAAACTCGAAGAGTCGATGAGTCTCCTCCGGTTGATGAAGAAGCATAACTATCCTCCACACGCTGAGCCTTTTGTTCAATACATCTCCAAATTTGGGACCGTGCAAGATGCTGCGGATCTCCTGCAGGCGTTGAGTAACAAACAGTATCCTTCGTTGACGGCTTATCGGAATGTGTTTGAATCCTTCTTCAAGGAAGGTAGACATTCTGAGGCGCAGGATCTGCTTTATAAATGTCCTTATCATGTTCGTGAGCATCAACAGATTGGTCAGCTGTTTGGCTCCGCAAAGAGAGGTGCAGCTGCTGCAACCGTATCTAAGAACACTGTCACATAGTTATATTTCGGTCGAAACATCTTTACGTAGGTGAAGACTTTTGATGTACTATTTCATATCCATTTTGCTCACAAGGGAATGCATGTCTTTTGGTAAACAATTATTTAACTGCTCATCAATTTGTGCATTCTAGTTTCGATTGGTAACCTTGCCAGGTTCGCTCTACTTCTGTTCCTCCTTGTCTTCGTATTTCCAGTGTTGTTAGTTGATAGCTAGAGATCAACGTCCAGTTATGTTACTCCTTTTTGTCTACGAAATTTGACTCGGCTCCACTGAGTCAAATTTGAGCCAAGGTATGTTCAACTCGATAGGTTCGCGAGCATGCTCAAGTTTGAGAGCCAACTTGAATATTAGGTCGAGCATATGCTTCGCTAGTAGACTCAATAATGCAACGTGTATTTGCTTCGAATACTATATACAATAATCATATAAAATCAGTGATTGTGCTAGTAAAAATGCACATTAGACAATTGTTTAACTATTTTAATCGAAAAAAAGAAAAAAATTACAAAATTTATAAATTTAATATAGCTTGTTTTTTAGCTGACTTTAGGTGTTTTAGTGTTCGAGATTTCAATTAAACTCAAATTAGACTTACTGGAATTTTAATGAGTTAAGTTTGAGTTAATCTCGAGTTTGACTTAAGATGCCTTAAATTACACCCAAAAAAAAACAAATTGCAGATTATATTAATTCACCAAAGCATTCACAAGCAGCATTAAAACACTTTCCACACATAAGTGGAGTTGTAAAACAAGGCAGTTCCTAGTTTCTTTCTACTGTTCCAACTTACAAGAACATTTGTATTTGGTTCAGTTCTAGCTTTTTACACTGAGATCCCTTGAGATCATCATCGTCTTCTCTTTCTACAGAAGCTTGCATCCGGGAGTCGCAGCAATTCGCAGGTTGAAGATGAGGAGCTACTCTTGAGAACTATCTGTCCACTTGACATATGTAGTAAGAAATCAGACTTGCTTCCTACAGCATCTAGGTGTATATATGGAGAGACAACTCATGAACCTAGTAGTTCAGAATGCTCCCTTCTTGCCGTATTAATCAATGTGCTTAAGAACTTAGTCGGGTCACTACTGCCTGGAGTTGAAAGAGATGCATGTGCAAGAAATGGAAGCTTTCTCAGTGACCTACCACTCAACCCCTGTAAAAATATTCAACAAAAAGAAGTACCATCATTCTGTGCAACGAGTCCTAATAGGCACTTGATTTGCTATTAGAACCAGATTTTCTATTACCTCACATGCCACTGCAGCATCAAGCAATTGTTTATACAGCAGCAACGAGCGTGTTTGAGCTTCTTGTACATCAAGTGCACCTAATTTCTCATTCAACGTTGAATAATCTGGAAACTTTAGGTCGTCAAAACCCTGAAAGAAAATAACAGGTCGATGTGTTTGGCTTTTCCATGGCTATGGAAAAGATAGGTGCAGTATATCTGCATAGCTTCTTAAGACTACTATAATATAAGCATAAGAACCTGGAAATTTGATACTATTCTGGTTCGGATAAGTTCTTGCATGCAAGATCTCAGAATCTCATAACGAGCTTCAAGAGTAGGAGGGCCAACATATGCCTTAATATCAGCTCGATCAACAAATGCAATATCTGCAATCGAAGGAAAACTAATTGTGAAGTGTTAAAAGGGAAAATAAAAATGGATGGTAAAAAAGACACATATATCTTGGTTTTCTAATGACAGTGGATTATAAGTTGATCAACCAGGAGATATTTGACGCTTACCAATTGCGGCAGTAATATTGGATGTAGTCAGAATAATCACATTTGGTGAAGATTTCAATCTGTCCATCTGAGTTAGTAACGCATTCACAACCTGGAATTGATCTCATTAACAAACTGAGTTGACCAAGATATTCTTGTCCTAAGAAGGAATGAACAACAAAGATGAAACCTAAGGCAACAGTACCCGAATAGAGTCTGAAGGTTCAGAGCCTGATATAGCAGCTTTTCTAGCAGCAGCTAGGCTTTCAACTTCATCTGCAGAATAAACACAGTCAATGTAAGATTGCAAAGAGAAAAGGAAGCAGCCGAGAATTTAACTTGTAAAGTTTTGAATATTCAAAATAAACCTCACCAATCAACACAAATACCAGATTGTTGTCTTCCTCTACCATCTCTTGAATCTTCTGGAAAAGCTTAGCGACCTAATATTGCAAACATAAATCATATCACCATCTATAGGATATGTACAAAGCCAAGGGGGGACAATTACAACTAAAAGGGATAAAGCCGGCAGTTCAAAACTCTAGGCACCTGGGTAGAGAAAAAGAAATGGTAATATCTACATCCCTGATCAATGTATCTTGCAATTTGACAAATGGCAACGAGAACTCAAAGTTAAATATAAAACAACATTTACTTTTATCAGAAGATTTAAAGAGGAAAACACACCTATCTAAAGAGTGTTGTTTCCATCTGATAAGCCGGTCGAATGCAGGTTTGTATACAAAAGAAATCTGTTTTGCAGCTTATTAATGTGATTGTGCGAGCACTTACCAACTTGCCACTTTCAGAGAACCATTTGCTGAACAGAGAATGAGCGTTGACTTCAATCAGCTGGCACTGTGGATATCTGATTAGAGAAGCACAAATAGTTGTGGAACTTAACAATATATTCTACAAACAGAGGTTTCTTTCTGAAAGTTCAACAAAAGGGGAAAATATCCAGAACAAAGTGCAAATAGACCTGGAATTGAACCGTATTGAAAGCTTTTGAGCAAGGGCCTTGCATAAAGACGTCTTGCCAGTACCTGGAGGACCATGTAAAAGAACAATGCTGCAAAAATGTAAAAGATGAACAATGTGAGCCACCATCCTAGAAGATAACTAGAGAACAAAAGCATCATCTGCCTGAAAACTAATGAACCTACCAGAATAGAAACCAGGAAAAACAATGAAAACTACTTGATTCGAATGTCCAAACACTCTCATCCAACCATTACAGTAGATAACCCTTACCGGTTCCAGGACACGAGGAAAGGGTCCACACCCTTTTCAGTAAAGAGCAACGCACTTGCAGCATATCGCAACAACCTTTGCTTGAGACCAGATTCATAAATCAAGCTGCCCAGAAAACGCTTGTGTCAGTATCCTTACAATCATCTACTCGAACACAAGGGAAAACCAACCTTTCCCACAAGCCATCAAATTCCTTGGCTGGAAGAATCCATTCATTGAAGCTAGCGAGTTGACCATCTCCACTTAGCTCTTCACATGGTCCCTCATCACTAAGCTACAAAGCAATATGTAGAGTAAAAAGGCTGATGTATGTGATGTATGCATCTCGTCAATATCTGAGAAGATGCCTAACCTTAAAAGTGAAATTACCTGAAAGACGTGAACAAGAGGTTTGACTTGCCAGAACAAGAGAATTCTACGGTTCTTTATCCCTTCATCTACGGAAGGACAGGCAAAAAACAGCGGTTATGTTAACTCTAGATTCGGGTACTTCATCATATCTCGTTGACTGAATTCACTATGAACAAGATAATCTCAGTTAAAGATCAGAGAGACAAACCTGCATCACATATACATATCCTCTCAATGTTCTCAACAAGAAAAGGATCATCAATAGGCACGGGTACCGGTCCATCGATATAGCTCGTGCTCCTCTTTTCCAGCATTCTGCCGCAAAAAAAAAAAAACGAAAACAAATCCATAAATTCAAGCATTTCATGTATCATTGAAACTGCATTAAACGCTAAACAATCACACAAATTACAAGACATTTCAACCTTTCAACCGCTGAGCAGACGTCCTGAGGCCGAGCAGTGCTGGAAGCTTTTAAGCAAACTTCAACTGGAAGAGGAAAGGTAATAAGCTCAGTTTTAGGGGCACATGAGTGCTTGCGTTCCGAAGCTAATAATGAAGTTTCGGCTTACCAGAAACAAGAAACTTGTCTTCGTAGAGAGACGGAGGAGGAGGAGGATTTTGTGCGGGGAGCAGCGGAGGGCCGTTCTGGTCGGAAATGTGGGTTTCAGTGACGGAGCTCGGCGCAGAGATCTCCATCGGAGTCGTCATAAAGCAGGAAGGTATCTAGTGGAAACAAAATGCGTCCGGAGGGGATGGGGTAGAGATTTGGGGAAGTCAGTAAACCCTAGAAACAGAAAGACTGTTTCAAAGTCGGGCGGGAAATGTTTCATGTTTGGGTACAAATTCCGTACTGGAGCAACATTTCAACATTTCAGCCATGGACAATCACAGCTCGCAACTCGCAAGTCGAGTGGTTTCGTGCTGGCTTTGTGTGATCGCATCATAATATTGGAAAAAGTTGTTTGACGCCATTAGCCTCGTTATTCACATACAAATTACATTTCCATATAAAGTATTAATTATTTTACACTTATTTTAAACACAACTTATAAATACCTGAAAAGTTTGATTGGCTAGTGAAAAAAAAGAAATTGTGTAAAAAATAATGTATGTGTGTGATTAAAGTTTAATTTAATTGATAATCTGTTAGAAAAAATGTAACATTTATGTGGGAATGAGACAAAATAATTATCCTTTGTCTCACTGTGTGACAAAGAACTTGCGAAAACATACTAATAAAGTTAGTTTGCAAAAATAAAGTGTTGTATTTTCGATACATTTATTCTCATTACAAATTATATGTTTGTGTGTCGAAATGCATTTAAACTCAGGATTTTGAGTATATGTTTAGTTCCCTTGCCCCTCGGGGCCGTATTACGTTGTTTGGGATGTTTCATATGCATTTTCAGACGATGTACGGCGTTTGGAAACAAGCGGGAACTAAAACGGATGATTTAACCTGTTTGGGGCGAAGATTTGCTGATGCTGAAGAGGAACACGGCGTTTGGGGAAATTAACGATTCCATTAGAACCATCTAATGGATATTTGATTAGCAGGTGAAAATCCGCGCGTCAACTGACAGCATGCATGTCAACAAGTTAAATACACACGATACCACTAAATTTTAATTTACGGTCATAATAATACCCAAACTAAGTTACGTTGGACAAATTATAAATCTATTTTCTTAGGTACCAAATACCACCAAATGAAACAGCCGAGTCGAGGTGGGAAGCAAAACAGCAATCTTATTCGACTGTTATATTATAATTCTAACCACCACTAGTAATGATAATGTTATACGCTTAATTATACCAGAAAACAAACACCACACGATCGTGCATGGAGTCAGAGCCTGAAGGTCTTCCATTTGCACAACTCGAAACCCTTACGCTTCTGCTGGATGAACCCTTAAGCTTCAGAATCAACACCAGTACTAGTTTTCACAGCAGCACTGCTAGTACTCTCATTATAATTAATAGCTTTCTGCTGACCATGATCCATCAACGGAACTCGCCTCTTGGCCGTTTGGATAGTGAGGCACGCCGTGGATAAGACTGGGAGTTTTCATGATCGTAGAGATATGGGCATGGTAGTCGTCGTCATGGCTATTGTTTCCGCCCTCCTTTATATTCCTATAAAATCATTCTACAATTATCACATGGTATAAAGAGCACAAACAATACATTTTTAGAAATGAAAGATGTGCACGAGATTTTATAGTACATATACTAGAGTTTGGTGACTATTTTATACATTGTCCAGCCGGTTACAAATAACAAACACACTGTAAGATTCTTTTTTCACGCGTGGCTAAATTCAGTTCGCATGCATAACATTTACACATGGCTGGATTTTTTTACGCATAGTTTTATTATTTCATTGGCATCTAACAATTTAGATTTTACTCAAAATTGATAGTTAGTAGAATCAGATAAAATTTCGATTAAAATTTTAGAATCTCATAAAATCAATGATTTTTCATATATTTTACGATTACTTATAAAAAATTGTTCATTTGTCATTTTGTTGCACACGGTTTGGTTTAGAAGAAACACAACCTAAGTGTTATTAGTAATTTATTGATAGATTTGAAACTTTTTTCTTACAATCAATTAAGATTTATAAATCAATGCTCGTTCGAGCGACATCTGCCAAGTACATCGGTGATCTAGTGATAGCAACAGTTTCTGTACAAAATATGAGTTGGTAATCTAGGAGGTGCTACTCACATACGGGTAACAAAGGAGAAACAGTTTACCTTATTAGTTACCGTACTTCCCATCCTTAATCTCCTAACAACCCTTTCAAAGTCATAGACACGAAACTAACAAATAGAACGAAAAAGACAAACTAAAGCGAAAAAAGACACTAACAAACAATACTGATAACGACTTGAAAAACTAGGAGTTGAGAATAACATAAAATACTGGAAAGAAATTCGGCCGGAGGGGGCGAACGTTGCTGAAGCCGATCCGGAGCTCCACACCCCCTGGCGACGATTATGCAGTTGGACGGGTCGCCACTAGATGACCCGCATGTGCCATAATTGCTAAAGCATGACCTCCCTTCTTCAGTGATTTCAACAACTTCTTATTGTAGACTTTCTTTAGTTTCTTGGATGAATCGTAGGAGGTCGTTGGAGATGCAGAGCCGTAATTGTAAAAGAAGAAATCGGAAAATCCTACTGAAGGGGAGAACAAACCTTACTCGAAGAGAAAACAAAACCTTACTTAAAAAAAAAAAACAAAACCCAAACAACGAATAAAAGCTATCGAAATTGAGAAAAGACAAAAAAATAAATAAACATCGACAGAAGGGAAAGATATTGAGTTTTAGTGTTTTACGCAAAACAAAATTTGATTATTTTAATAACAAATAAAAATAAAAATAATATCAATAACCTAAAATCATTGCATTTTTTCTTTAAATGACTTCACAAGAGTTAATTGTTACTCTTACTTTCTACATTTTTTAATATTGACTTTAAATAATAAACTCAATCTTGCTACTTTATATATCTATTTATTCCATCAATATTTAGATATTTATTATTATAAAATAATCGTAAAATCTTACAATTTTATATTATTTTGGAATTCCAAATTAAATGGTTGCAGTTATCCCATTAAGCAAAACCAAAAGTGCTATTAATAGTCAGTCGGTGGGTGTGGATTACGGAGGAAGGAAGGACTCCTCGTCGTCACGCGAAAAGCGGCTTACAGGTATGCTTTGAGCAGAGTGTCTCTTGTTCTTATATATTGGCTAGCTCCATCTGCCGGTTTACAATCTCTTCTCACATCACTTCTCACTCATCTCTTACATATTCTCCAGGCTTTTCCCATTCTGATGTCAGTTTTCCCTGTGCTCTCATCACTTACTATGGCGTCTACTCTGGTGATCAAGGTATTCATCTTCTCTCCAGTACTTCTCTTGCATTATTCATTTTTAGTCTGTTCGCATTAGGTTTTCTGTTCTTAATGATGAGTTTTGTTTTGAGTTTGGAGCTCGCTCGAACCCTGTTGCTTCATCTTCTATGACTATTCCATTGAGGTTGTTTACGATTTGTGTTTTGAAATAGAATGCCAGTTTTTTGTTTTGAATACTAGCTCTGATTTCTTGACTCGTAATTGTAGTAGCTAGGTCACTGATGATCTAGCTGAGTCGTGAATGATTTTCTGTTTGTTCTGCTCTTGTTAAATGTAAGCTCGTTCAGTTCTCAATTGATCGATCGACCTCTCATGATCGTTAGTCTTACATTGAATCCGTTTTACTGCTTTCAGGTTAGCTATGGTGATACGTTGAGGCGATTCAATGTTGCTGTTAGGGATGACGGACAATTGTCCCTCGACATGGAGGCGCTCAGGGCTACGATCCTTGGTCTTTTCAACATCCCTTCCGAGTCAGAAATTAGACTGACTTATGTTGATGAGGATGGGGATGTTGTGACTCTTGTTGATGATTATGATCTGCAAGAGGTCATGAGGCAAAATCTCAAGTTCTTGAAGGTTTCTGTCATTTTGCAACATGCAAAAGCTGGATTGTCTAATTCTGTTCCACCTAGTGCTTCTTCTCCCTTCAGATCTCCACCAATCAATGGGACATTATCTAATGCCACATCTGAAGCTGTTTCTACTGGTCCTCCGATCAAAACTGGCGTTGCTAACCTTTTGAAATCCGCTCCTCTTCGTGAAGCACTTTCCAAGCTGTCCATGGAGCTGGCTTCAAAAAATGGATCTTCCTCTCTGGTCATTACGGACCAGAAGCCTTTCGTTGCCACTAATGTGATCACTCAAGCAGGGGTTGGCAGTGTCCCAACTGCACCATGTTTGGTTCCATGCGTGCCAGAAGATGGTGCTGTTAAATGCAATGGACCTTCTGATACTATCCAGGATGAGCGTGGGCCAAGTCTACCGAATCCTATTTCTCATCCTATTGATTTGACTAAGGATTATGAGAATGATTCTTCTCCATTTAGGAGAATGTTTGGGGATTCTTTACGGCCCCTAATTAACAAGAGGGCAATTGGTGAAGCCGATAAGCAATCAAAGGAACAAAGTGCTGCAATTCCTGTTTTGACTGATACAATGCAGCGTTGGGGCACTTCATGTCTGAGGAGTAATAAGTTGCCTAATGCTAGCAGTACTCACGTTCTGGTGCCTCTGGATCTTACTGATGCTAAGAGTTCTAACTCACAGAATGATGGATTGATTGGCTTGTTTCACCAAAATATTATATGTGATGGGTGCGGGATAGTTCCCATTCCAGGACCTAGATACAAGTCAAAAATGTAGGGTGTCTGATGCTTTGATCTGTTTATAGGAGTTATAGTCTCAATTTCTTGTTTTGATTTTCACCGGATGAAGTAAGTTATGTTTTTGACGTCATTTGTGCAGAGAGGAAGATCATGACTTGTGCAGCTTATGCTTTGCTGACATTGTTAATAAAGATGACTACATCAAGATGAACGCACCCATGTCTGCTCAACATTCACAGTCTTCCAGGAGCTTGCGTGATCCTGTAGTCACATCTTTCTTAGTTATACGTCAGTTGAATTTATTATTATCTTCTGTCACTTAGTTTTACCTGTTTTATCATACGTATGTTCTTTCTAATTTGCAAGGTTCAAAGTAATGGACTGTTTTCACCTGGGAGGTCAGCTCTTCTTAAGTTGGATAGCTGCTTTGTTTTAGATGTGAATGTAGAGGATGGTACCATAATGGCACCATCCACTACATTTACGAAGATATGGCGGATGCGAAACACTGGTGTTGTTGCGTGGCCTTGTGGAACTCGCCTAGTGCAAATTGGAGGTGACAAATTTAGCACTAAAGATACAGCTGATCTGGAGGTTTGCATATCCATTTATTGGCATGTCTTCTGAAATGATGCTACTCCGATTCTTTTTTCCTTTGCTTCTAATTTGATGTTTATAACTATTCAATTTTGCCAGATTCCTGCGCATGGTGTTCCTGTGGATGCAGAACTTGACGTTGCCATGGACTTTACTTCACCTGCATCTCCTGGCCAGTATATTTCATCCTGGAGAATGGCTTCACCATATGGCACACCATTTGGTCAAGGCATTTGGGTTCACATCCAGGTTATAAGCTTAAAGGCAAAGCTTTTCCATTGGATTTTTTCCCTCCTTGGGTTCGACTGCAAGTGAGTTGGTACTTGGTGGAAAATATCACAATCCTTTTCATTCTTGCAGGTGGATGCTTCTCCGAGCAGTGGAAGATCGCATGGCTTCAACTTGAATTTGCTCCCTGAATGCGGTGATGAGCCGAAATGTCTTGGAACAGTAGATGTGAAGAACAAACCTGTTGCTGGCGGGGTTTTCCCGGAGACTTATGGTTCCGCAATATCTTCAGAGCATTTTAACCTGTCTCATCCTGCTGCTCCTTCTGGTGTCTGCACAAGTAGTGATCTCCCAACAGTAAAACCAACCAAACCAGACAAAAAGGGCAAGGGAGTACATGATTCTGCTATCGAGAAGATGCTTCTGGAGGATCTGGAAGAGATGGGGTTCAAGCAGACAAATCTGAACAAGGAAATCCTGAGGATGAATCAGTATGACTTGGAGCAGTCACTGAACGATCTCTGTGGGGTTGCCGAGTTTGATGATTCTATCCTCCTAGAGTTGGATGAGATGGTAAGTAGCGTGCTTGACTGAAAACACGCTGCTTACCGGTGAATAAGGAGAAAGTGCTGATAGACTGGGATTATATATGGCTGCAGGGTGGTTTCTGTGACAAGAACCTGAACAAGAGGCTGCTTATAAAGAACAACGGTAGCATCAAGCGTGTGGTAATGGACCTCCTCAGTTGAATAGAAGGCGTTCTAGTTTCAGAATTTTAAATATTAACATGAACTAATGCTGCTAGCTGCATCTGTCTTTCTTTACTTGATAGAATCGTTTTATGATCTTGGTTTCTGGGTTTCGTCATATCAATCGTTACATAGCATGCAATTGATCTTGTTTACTGTAACCAGTACCCTGTGGAGTTGGTGAGTCTCCCCAGGTAGTTAAGAAGCCTTTTTTAAAACCAGATCTTTTAATCTTAACTCCCTGGTCCATCGAATTTTGCCAGCACCTCCGACGATAGTTCTGAAGCCGGCAAAATCACCCGATGTCCCGCGGAGTAGTACAGTTGATCTGGAGGTTTCGAATTTGAATCCAACACATCCTATATGTGACATTCTATATGTGGACATTAATATTGTATTTCTTTTATTTGCTATTTTTTTTAATAACATCTCACCTTATTTATCTTGGGGGGAACAGTACTTCTACTGGCTTGGCATTTTGGTCAGGTAATTGAAAAACTGTCCGAATATGATCCGGTCAGCACAGACAAAATCCTGCTTGATCGGGCGGCAGATAAGATTCGGAGACGGGCGACGGGTGTGTATCGGATTCACTAGTATCCGATCAAACTCCGTCTAAAAGTATATATACGTACAAAAAAGGCATTAGATTCGTATGGTTTATGTTTCGGTTAGAGGGATTGTTATTTGGTTTATGTTGCTAGTGGCTGATGATGTCAGTTGTTACGCAAATTTAGTATTTTGGATAACTTGACGGTTGTCCGGTTGATTTTGTTTTGGTTTAAATTCAGTTTTCAATCTTAGTTTATTCTGTTTCAGATCAAATTCGGAAAAACCCCGACCGTACCTGCCAAAATAGGCGATGGGTGGGGATGGTATGAAATTTATATTCGATTGCTATCATCGGGCGAGATTTCCAAATTCGACAATACAATAGGTGGATACCGAATTCATATAAATCCGGATGTAACCCACCTAATTGCCAAGCCCACCCACTTATACTCCAAACTCAAAACACAAATGGATGTAGAGGCAACGTTGGGTGATTTTGCCGCCTCGTTCCAGAGCAGAGTCATAGAGAAAACAATATGCCTTGCCTGGATCAAGAGTATTATAAATGGTTTAAACAATTACCATTTTTTGTCAAAATCAAACCATTGACTTGTGAAGAGGAAGGTATATATTTTGTTGGTAGCTGTTGTTGGGTTTTGTGTGGAAGCCTATGATTGATATGATCTCCCGTTGAAGATCGGACGTCTAGCTTCCAATACCTGAGAAACAACCCAATCATCGTCATTCGTCACCTGGGAAAGCGACATCTTCCAGCCAGCCAGCCAGCAATATGCTTAATTCTTTCCTACCGAATTCCATTTCTGTTTGTCTACGAGTTGCCCTCTGGCAGCCTAACTCTGCTCTTATTCTTTCCGATCAAAATGAACGACGACACAGAATCCGGAATCATTATGGACTGCGACAACAACGACAAACCAGAGTTCATTGTAGAGCTACGCAAGTTAGTGAAATTGGCAGGGCCTCTGCTTTTCGTCAGCTTATTGCAGTTCAGCCTCCAGATTATGTCGGTGATGTTCGTGGGCCATCTGGGCCAGCTACACTTAGCTTCAGCTTCTCTAACCACCTCCATTGCAGGACTCGCCGGTTACAATGTCATGGTCAGCAATTTCTTCTAATCCCTTTTTTCTTGCAAATTTACAATAATGCGAACGAGGTGTAGTCGAGGCGGTAGTACTTATGCCGGTTTTCAGCCTGGATATATATCCCGGGAGTACACTCCCAACTACCTTCTTGTAGCACCTCCGTTAAAACAAGTATCCCGGAATTCACCTGCGTGACCAGATAGGAATGGGGGCAGCCTTGGAGACGCTGTGCGGACGAGCTTACGGAGCGAAACAATACCACATGCTAGGAGTTCACATGCAGAGGACAATGCTAGTCTTCGCAATCCTCTGCATCCCAGTTTCCGTACTGTTATCGTTTACACGCCCGGTTCTCCGATTCCTGAAGCAGGAAAGTTCCATCTCGAACTTAGCAGGGGAATCAGCTCCTTGGCTGATTCCAAGCCTTTTGCCATTCGGCATTCTTCAGTGCCAGACCAGATTCCTGCAGACTCAGAACATCACGTCACCACAGATGATAAGCGCCACGGTCGGGTTCATAGTCCACGGTGTATCCTGCTGAGTCCTGATTTTCAGTGTTCACATGGGGAATAGCGGTGCCTGCCTGGCCAACGACGTTACTTATTGGACGATTGCTGTCATCCTGATGGCGTACATCAAGTTTTCAGGTTCCTGTAAGGATACCTGGAAAGGTTTCAACTTGGATTGCGCCAGAGATGTGCTCTCTTTCCTCAAGTTGGGTGTCCCTTCCGGCCTCATGACTAGGAGCCGGCAAACCAAAGGCCACTCTACTCTTGGTAATGACATTATCAACTAATTGGGAGTATGAGGTAATTAATTATATTAGAAATAACTCGAGTTTTGTCGCAAAAATAATATGTTTCGGTATGTAAATTTAATTAAATGATAAAGGAACACATATACGGAATATATAAATATATATATATATAAGCACTGAATATCGAATATGGATATCATTGTTTTGATATTGTCCGATAAAAAATAAAATTATGAGATGGGTGGGCCAGACATACCACAATTTGAATTTAATGAAGGGATATGTTAACAGAGTTATCAAGTTATGAAGTCTGAAGTAGAAATGCTAATAACTGACCACATTTGGTCGGCAGTCGGTCGGCGCGGATACAACTACGAAGATAGTGGGTTAAAAATTATTTCGGTTAAATTTTTTTCAAATGCTTAACTAATTAATCAACCTAATTATTTTATTATAAATTGGAGAAACAATGAGTGTATAGAGCATACATTAATACTTTGATGAAAAAGAAAATTACAATGTTTAACCTTAGTTTAATTGAAAATTTATAGTTCTTAATTAAAGTGAAAAAAATGTATATAAATCCTAATAGCCATTTATTTACTGGAAAGTTGAACTCATTGTCATTTGCAGGCTAAAACGGCCAAGGAAAAGGTGAATGAATCGAGTATTCCTATAGATATGGTTGAGTGATTATATTTCATAAAATGAATGAGATTATTTTTTGGTGTAGATTTTGGTATTCGACATTGGTTGACTAATCCAGTTAAGGAATTCTTTTGGGGTTAAAGTTTTATTTCTCTTCCAACATTGTTGCGGAGAATTAAATCTTAATTTATCTTTTTAAATGTAGCCTACACTATTATACCAACAACTAATTAGTATAAAAATATGGATAAAATCCGGAGGAAAGAGAAGAATACATAAGCCCCATAATACACAATTTGAAGATTAAGTCCACATAAAACACATTGCCAAGCCCTAACATATTCAACACAACCATCTAAGGGGTCGTGATATTCGAAATATCAAGATATTGGGTGAGTTTGATATTGAATGAAAAGTATATCAATATTTTTATTTGGTATTAAATATTTGATTTTTAAAGTCCAATTACATTACTACCCTCCCTATTCTAACTGTGATCTCTGATAATAGGTGAAGTCCTTCGTGTCTTCATGCTTCTCCAATCCATATCATGTTGGTATTCGAAGTTGCTGTTGTGCTCTGTTTCTTAAACTCATTATCATCTCCATAATTCCATCTTCTCTTATATTGAAAAAATTATAAAACAACAACCCAGATCCTAGATTCAAAATATAGAATACGAAATTGACAATTAATTATGAATCACAATAGATATTCTCCCTCGATTCTGCTTCCATTGCCGATCGTCTCTACGAGCTTGCCATCGCTGGAGCATCCTCGCATCAGCCATCATCACGGACTCACAATTCCTCAGCAAAAATCCCAGGTAAGCTGCCCGAAAATTGAATATCGTATTTTTGCGATTTAGATATCACTCAATATTATTATATTCGCGCTCCGAAACACGGAGATATTACTAATATCACGATATTGGGTGATATCAAATATCATCGATACCAAACGAGGCCTAAAAAGAATGAAAAATGTCAAAGGGGGAATGTTTTTTATGGTATTGGTGGCAGACGATGGAATTTCATATAAACCGCTGATTCTATTGGAACGATCCAAACCTTTAAATTGACGCGATCCATTGAGATAATACCACATGTGTTCGGGTTTAAAGATCGAGCGAAAGAGGTCTCTGGCCTTAATCGCTTGAGTTCCAGCATGTCGGACCAGACATTGAAAGGTACGATCGGCGGCCGTCATGAGGACATCTAAGATCTAAGGGCTTTCTTTGAGACGGGACACCGATTTCCAGATTTGATTTTTTGAACTTTTTCAGTAATAGTAACAGACATGGCCCCGTTTCACTCAGTTCCGGTTGAACCAATGGTAGCTCAACCCGATCAAACCACCTGATTTTGACGGTCAAAACCAGGTCAATGCCCCCGGTTTTGACTTTACTGGTAAAACGTTGACTTGGTTTCAGTGTTCGGTTGACGGTCCGATCCGGTATTCTTAACCTTGGTTGGAGTGGTCTCTCAGTTTTCGGCATTTCTATGGGCCTCCATAATGGAATAGGCAAAAAAAATGTACAGGAAACGGCGATTGGTGATTATTGAAGATGGTCAAATTTGATCAGCGGTAGTTCTCTTCTAACACTGGTCCACTCAATTTATTTGCAGTTACAAATAATGAGGTCAAATCTTTCGAATTGTCCAGACAGCCGATCAAGTAGTTTAAAGTCAGTTTTATCAATTTCAATTTGATAAAAATATAACGAGAATTTAAAAATATTTTCTCTATTTTAACTTTTCTTTTTCTCTTCTCTATCTATTCTTCTCACCTAAACTGAATATAATAGTGTAATAATGAAGTAATGTAGATATAACAACTTACATTTGAAGTCAATATAATGAGCTTATTAAAAGGACATAATAAAAAATTATAACAAACTCGTAAAGTATATATATCACTGACATAAAAGAGTGGTAAACTGGACATAACGATGATAAATTCAACTACTCGTAAGGTGAACGTAACAACGACATAACGAGTCTGTAAAATGGTCGTATTAGCGACATAACATGCTCGTACAATGACCACACTCATGTGATTTTTTGTTCCGAAACTACCCTATTCAAGTCAATTCGTTTGATTTATTTTCAGCCGTTGGATGAACGTTGACCCCAAAGTAGCCTAATCCAACGGCCTACCATCTGTCGGGATTATCTCTCGAAACCGTAACCGGGTTGATGCAGCACTTAAGCTAGCATGGCCAACAAATATTGTTCAGCAAAATACTTCAACACTCAATGGAGAAGAACAAAATATACACAAAGTTGAAACGAAAGAAGAAATAAATCAAAACAAGTAACAGAATCGGAATATAAAGTACATAGTATTGGCAAAGATTTACAAATCAACGACAATTAATGATTGGTGTAGCTAGCTAGCTAGGCGGCGTATTTAAACAGATTGCGGAGGACGTCAGTGGTTATCCGCTGGCGGTGCTGAACGAGAACACGGCGGCGGTTGCCGGCGAAGGTTAACAGCACCAGCAGGGTAATCCAAGTGACCATGGCAGCTCTTGCGGCAACGACGACGAACAGCGAAGCCAAAACGAAAGCAGCAGCAAGGAAGAGGAAGGAGCGATGTAAATCGGGCCAGTAGGCCGCGGTACCGACAGTGATCAGAGCGGGTAGAGCAAGTAGTGAAAGAGAGAAGAGCAGCAGAATCGCTGTGGCGCCGGATTTGGGTCCGAGAGAAGCCGGCGGCGTCATAGAAGAAGAATGAGAATGAAGTTGCGAAGCATGTGCGTGCAACCACATGGGGGGCTGTGGGGTGTTGAATTTATTGGATGGAATTTGCTGATTTTTCAAATCGTGTGCTTTGTAAATGGTTGTCACTGATTATTTGGGTGCACTGTATTGTGATCCATTTTTATTCTATTGGTCGGTTTTTATACGAACGAGGGAGGCCACAAAATTGGAATAAATTATTATAAAAGATAATAGTTTAGTCGGTAGAATTGTGTTTTGAAGTAGAACTGTATTAGAGTTGTGTATTAGAACCGTATAATATTTTAATTTTATAAATAGATATTTATTTGATGTTTAAATTTTTTTATGTTTTGTTATGTGACTCTATCAATTTTTTGTTTTTTTTTGAATTTTTCCGTATGAGTTTATCCCGATTAGTATGAAACATACCACCATACAATGGCCTACATTTATATGTAAATTTGAAATTTTTTGCAAGTCATCTCTAATGAAATTGCAGTACCATTTTTTTGTGAAAATTGCATTACAATTGCAAATAAGAAAGAAAAACATAAATGGGACGATGATGGGTTTTGTTCCACTTGTCAGCCTATATTCATAAGCTAGCTGGAATTTGGTACCGCGGGTTTCGGGTAATATCGAATTTGTTTCGAACCCGTGCGAATTTGGATACTCGTTGTCCGCAAGTATTCGGGACATGAGATATAAATTAGATGGTTTATATACCCGTTGATACCCATTAACCCATTCGGGTAAACCCGTAATTCCATTCTACCAGTTAATCCTAAGTACCCTATAACTATAAACATAACCTTATTACAATTTATTACCCAGTGCTCGACTTCCAGTGTGTCGTCTTCCTCCATGATCGTTGGCCAGGTTAGCTAAATCTAAATGTGAGATCAGCTCCAAGATTTGAAAATGGCAAACATTGATGAACATGAACAACAAACACAACAAGCGAGTAATAGTGAGAATGTGGAGTCAAGCTCTCCTTAGGTCACCACCGTGGGAAGAGTTTATACCAATTTATCCAATGCAAGGAAATCCACCAATTGAGGTACGAAAAGGAAATTGTAGTTATTGCTGCCGATGGGATACATGACACCAAATGGATTGAAAAACCACATTGAGTCATGTAAGAAAAAGTCCCAAAGATTCTAGAAAGCAAACAACATTGATGTACCGACCAGGTGAAGATGGTTCGGGTGCACTAACTACTTGGGTTTTTAACCAAGATGAAGTTTTCCTGCGACAATCAGATCTTTTTGGCAATTATGTCTCGTGTAATCTTCAAGCTAAGAATTTGTGTCGCGGGCGCCAGGCCTTTCATAGCAAAAGACTTGTTCAACTCCTTCTTCAAGTTGTTCATTCTGGAAACGTTTCGGCGAACAATCAACATGTCATCAACATAGAGCAACAGAATGATGAAATCACGATCAGCGAACTTCTTCACAAACATGCAATGGTCTGAAGGGGCAAAATAAATAATGCAGTTGGGACAGAGTTGAATTAGTTGATTAGAGATCCAACTAATCTTGCGGTGCTTATTTCATTTGCACATCAATTATCCGGGACCAACAACTCCATACTAACCGAAAGCTCGGTCGGCGGCGAAAAAGGGATGGCTGCACCACGCCTGTACACCCTAAGGCCGAAGAAGGCGGCAACGGCGCGGAGCTCGGAGAAACCAACGGAATCGACATCGTGTATTCGAAAGTCGACCCAATGATTTGGAGCGGATTTGGACGCCTCACAACCAGAACCGATGGCTCTTCAACAGGTGAATGGCCTCAAGGTCATTCGCCAATCAATGTAGGCACAAAACGGGAGCGAGGAGTCCGGATGCTCCGTCGCCGCAAGCCCGAAAGACCGGCTACCTACCCGGAGTTTTTTCCTTTTTAGTTTGTTGTGTCGAACTTACTGTTTTGGCCCTTGATTTCGGTTTGAATTGTTTCCTTAGTATCGGTTTCATAGACACCGTGATGGGTAGGTAGTGTTCTTTTGTTTTTAGGTCTGAATTTGGATAGATGAAATTGAAGAAGAGAAACACAATAATATTATGATTACTTATTTCTCCCTTGCCAACCATTTGTGAAAAGCACCTCCAAATACCTTTTTTTATCGATGTACGACACGATTTTATCAATAAAATTATTCTCACCGTTGATGTAAAAAAAATACAATTAAGCCTTTTCCAATTTTCCTGTATATATAATTGCATTAGCCGGTGCATTGATCTAATTAATGAAACTATTATATAATTTAGAGGTTTTAAATTGGTTAGAATTAACTTTCATAATATTAATGCCTGTAAATTGTAATTTAGGATGCGTTTTTTCGTAAAATTCTAAACCCTAAACCTTAAACTTTAATTTTTAATTATGATAAAAGTTTTGCTGCCGCCATACGTCTGGAAAAACTTGCAGTGTCATCTACTGTTATTCATCTTTTATCTCATTTATTACCGAAATTGGAGCATTAATGCAGACAAAGAACACCACTGGCAGCAGGAAGCATCTACAACATCGCACCTCCTCCTCCTCCTCCCCCATCACCGATATTATTACTAGTCTATCTTATTATATTTTATCGATATCCTCTTCAATTCAACATCTTTTGTATAGTTTCCATACTCCAACTCACTCTACACCGCCTTGTCGGCTCCCACACCCCCCTCCTACTTTAACCTAACTTCCTAATAACCTCTCTCAGATTATTAAAAGCAATGCAACACCTTGACAAGAGCCTCCCGGCGGCTTCCTCCGCCGCCGTCACCAGGTCCGGCCAGAGCATATTCTCGTCGGTATACCGGACAAAGATATCCGGCCAGTGCCGCCTAGTGACCGTGACATGGTCCAAAAACCTCCTCCTCCACGGCCTATCCATCTCTGTTCAAGACCACCAGGCCCCACAGCACCAAGTCAGCCTGGAGCTCAAACCCTGGTACTTCTGGCGCAAGCATGGCTCCAAGCGCTTCTTCCTCCTCCTTGAAGACGACGACGACGACACTCACAACAAGGCGCCGTTAGACGTCTTCTGGGACCTTAAATCCGCCAAGTTCCACGTCGACACGCCCGAGCCCTCGTCACATTACTACGTCGCTCTAGCGTGCGAGGGCGAGGTTGTCCTCCTCCTGGGAGACATGCGCAACGAGGCCTACCGCAAATCCCGCTGCCGTCCTTCTTTAATCGACCCGGTTCTCCTCTCCAGGAAGGAACACGTGTACGCGGGGAAGAAGGTGCTCCTCACGCGCGCCAAGTTCCACGACCGCGGCAAGGTCCACGACATCTCTATAGAGTGTAAGAACAAGGCCGAGCCGGAGATGGAGATTCGCATCGACGGAAAACTGGCGGTGGAGGTCAAGCATTTGAGGTGGAAGTTTAGGGGTAACGACTCTGTTCAGCTCACTAAATATCTTGAGGTGGAAGTTTACTGGGACGTTCATGATTGGTTGTTTAGTCCTGGATTGCGGCATGCCTCGTTTATATTTAAACCCATTGTTACCATGATTTCGTCGTCCACGTCGTCGGATTCTTCGCCGACGACTACGACGACCACACCTTTGTCGTCCGGGGTTAGTAGTTCAGGGTCATTGTCGGCGGCGGATGGGACGATGAGTCAGAGTGTTATTGGGGAGACGGAGTTTAGCCTTTTTCTGTATGCTTGGAGGATGGATTAAAATTAATTAATTAATAATGAGTATCAAACAGTTAATTAAAAGGTCTTAATGAATAAGAGTAATTAATTAAGTCATAGAGAATAGTAGAAATTTATAACTAATTATTGTCAGTAGCTTCACAGCTATACTATATTGTGATACTATATTATATAAAATATTAAATGAATAAATGTTGGTACATGGAGCTTGGGGGAAGATTGATCTGTTCTTGAAGTATGAGCTGGAGCTGGTCACCCACTTTCTCGTTTCTATAAAGTTTGTATAAGCTATGATATATTGATATATCAAAATCAGATTTTTTTAGTAGAAGAAATGAAAAAAATATAATATAAATGTTATAAATTTAATGTGGATAAATTTGAATTTAATATACATATTTAAATTGTCAACCACACAATTGAATTAACTGTCCTACTTTAAAAAACATCAAAATGAAAATATGCATTAATGCTCTTTATATTTCCAAAAAAAAAGGCCGCAAATTCCTAGATATATTAATTTTGAGCAATTTACTTCTATAATTTCAAGGATAATTATGCATCGTCTCATTTCTGTATTAATTTTTAATATTTAATGGTCCAACTAACTTCTAATTGTTTGTGTTGATCGTGGTAGCATTTGAAATTTGAATTCGTTGCTTTGCTTTAAGGTCTGATTTGTCGAATGTAAAATGATTCAGTGTGATGTACCGAAAATTCTAACTCAGTGATTTTGAAGTTTCGTCGCCATATTGCCACTGGATAAGCTCCTTAGAGTTTATCTCCATATTACCGCTAAGATCAATTTCGTAGGAGTAGAGTAGAATCTCCCTATAGCTAACTATGTGACTGTCTGTTTCTCTAATTCAATGGGGAGGATCGGAAAATTTAAGACTGTCTTGTTTCTCTAATTTAAGTCATAATTAATGCATTTATCAGTTAGTGTGTGATATCGTTAATACTTAATCGAGAAGTACATAATTTTCTATTCGATCCTCTATTGTCTCTCCCTCCCCTCCATAACCTAGTTTGTCATCCTTCTAAAATTCACTTCTCTCCTCCTACATTTTTTTTGGATTTTTTCCGCTCTAATTACTCTTATTATTTATGATCCTCTTTCCATGGAGTTTTCTGAATAATGAAAAAAAAAATGGTAAATGATTTCTAATTGTCATATCACTAACTTAAGCAAATGATTCTTTTAATAATTTTTAATCACTTACATCTCAAAATTTTTTAACAATTTTTTATGTTTAAAAATATTTCAATATACTTACGTGTCATGGCTAATATTAATTTTTTTTATTTAGAAAATTGGTCCATATCATATATGTGGCATTGCTAATGAAATTATTAATTTAACAATCTTGTTAATTAACAATCACTCTTACATCCCTAGCCATTACTAATAAAGGATGCCACATTACCCCTCACATCACTTAGCAATTGTTAAAATATTAGGGATGTACATGCTCTAAGTCTACAGCTCGTTTGACAGATAAAATATTAGGAATGGAATTTGGTTGAGAATAAAAATGAAAAAGTTAGCTCACAATTAAACTACACTTTTTAGAATCTAAAGTTTCTCGTTCAAATGTGAAACTGTTTATGTTTCCATCTCACCTTACAAACGTACCACTAGAAATAAGACTTGGGATGTGAAAATAAAAGCCATTGCATGCACAAGCTTAATTTATCCTACTACAAAATTATTACGAAGATTAAAGTACGTATAAGTTTCGATAGTCTGTAGTATGTTAATTCCTCTAGGACTTTATAGTTGACGATTTACGAATTAACTCTCATATTGTAGCTCACTTTCTAAAAGCATATCTGAAATCCTAGATCACATCCACATCTTATTTTTTTAAATCGAGGACTAGTCATACTTCAAAAAAATAACATATCACATCTTATTTCCGGAAGAGGACCTCCAAAATTCATCGCACGGTGTTCGTTGCTCGTTGCGGTAAAAGAATATACAAAAGAAGTTGCAAGAAATGGAAGCTAAGTGTACATATGTAGATGTACATAAATCTCGGCAGATCAGAGAGCATCAAATCAATTATAATCCACAAGATATTAGTATTACAGATGAAGGAATCGGGAAAGAATAGTGTAGCTAGTAATAAGATTATTTCGAGAAAAGAATTGTACTAACAGGATTGAATGATAAACATAAGGGAAAGCTATCCTTAACTGGAAACGAGAATAGGAAGAGCAGAGCTACTGCTCTTGCCTCCTCATCTGATCAAGAAACTATGAAAGATTGGTCCGATCGATCATTACTTTCCTCCGAAACCAAACCACTTGGAGAGGAAGTTCTTGTTCTTTCCGCGAGAGGAATCGCTGTTGTTAGGCTGCTGAGCCTGTGCTTTCACAATCGTTCCTGCTGCTGTTGGTGCTGCTGCCTTCCGCGAACCTCCACTACTATTTTGTTTAGCTGCACACAATAAATTAAACCATCATATATAAGTATAACCCATCCCAGATTCATACCAATCCATAATAATCGAGAATGACCTGTTCTTGAAGGATCCCCTTTGGTTGTCGTATTGGATTCAGTTTGGCTCGAGTTGCTCGAATTTTTCTCCGTTCTGCCACCTACATTGATCAAGCAAAGTAAGTAAACTTTCCGTCTTGTATCTGTTCTATCAGTGTTGAAAACTGCATCAGCTTACTCTCGCTGCTGGGAGGCTTTCCATAGTAACGGCGTAATGCTTCAAAAAAGGCGTGGTCTTTCTGATCTTGCACCACTGTAGTTTGGTTACATAAGAAGCCGATTAAAAATCTTGAACATTGTCTGTCCTTTTTTCGTGTGAAGAATCAAAAACTGAAGAACCTACGTACGTACATTGGTCATAGATAGTAGTCCGGTAGTTTGGAGGAGAGCCAGCTAGGAGCAACTGGACTGCCTCAGAGTCTCTTGTTGTCGACAACTCAACTGCTGAATTTAGATTCTGCGTGTCTAACAAGATCCCTGCAAGCTGCACAGAAAGGATGGCGAAACTGGTGAGTTCTAAATTCTCACATTGAACATGATAAGTCGGGTTCAGGATGATTGATAAGCCTTACTTACCAAAAGCTTTTTCAGCATCTGGAATTCTAGCAAGTCATAAGCATCTTCACAGTAGTTGTCTGTCAGAATTGTACATTGAGATCCGACCTAAACACGTACACAGTTAGTGCAAATGTTTCATGCTTTATTTCGCATATACAATTTGTCTTTACAACTGACCTCGCCATTAGTTCGGAGTACGTCTTGGCCAACCACAAGGATGTTCAGTTGTCCTGACATCATTAGATTCTCAAAGTCGACCTGCAGAAATCCCCAGATGCAATTTGGATTACTGAAAGTAGTAAAAAACGGATGATTATATTGACTACTAATTGAGTAAGCGTATAACTACGTACATACCTCCTCAGCAAAAAGCAGTGATTTGCAATCAAGGCCAACATGGTGGAACAACCAAGCAGCTTGCCTCTGCTTCCACATCCTCCCTCTCCTAACGTTCATTACTGGCACCACTACGTAAGGAGTCTCGACATCTTCCTTATTATTCTTCAATACCCTGTTCTCCAACAACCAAGCATAGCAAATTGCTGCCACCATTGAACTTGTACCTACAATACAACAACAACATTTAACATTAGAAAAACCTCTATCCCAGAAACAGTTTCGAATACAAGCAACTGTTGACAATTAGCTCATTTAGCAATTTCAAATTACCGAAGGTTGATGATTTTGAGATCTAGATCGACCAAATCGGTCTGATTTCGGTAGGGCAGATAACCGATTTCGAATTGAATTTAAATTCGACAAACCGAATTGAATTCGAAATCGATTACGATTTTGTCCGAATTCGGTTTCGAAATCGAGCAACCGATTTCGACTGAATTGCCAGGCCTACCGATGTACTTTGCAGTTGCCGCTCTATTGAGCATTGATTTATAAATCTTAATTGATTGTAAAAAAAAATTAGAATGAGATGATAATTAAGTCTTTTTTAAAAATAAGTTAATTTAATAGTTGGGTTTTTAAATATTAGAAAAAAGTATTATGAAATTATTAGATATTTTAAATTATTAGTTACAAATTTGAGAGGGTTGTTAGGAGATTGTAGGATACGAAGTAAAATAATTTATAGGGTTAATTACTTTTTTTTGGGTATCCGTTTGTGGATAGCACCTCCCAGATTATCAACTCATGAGTTATACAGAAACTGTTACTATAATCTCTTTGATTGTAAAAAAAAAAGATATTTTCAAAATTTTAAATACAAATAATAAGTAAATGATAATTAAGGGGTTTCGCTGATTATTAATTAACTAGTTCAAATTCCCAAATCTAAAAAGTTCAAACAATGTGTAGGTGATAATTAAGGGGTTTGGGTGATTACTTACTGTTAGACGGGCCAGAGAGGATGATCTTAGCCTTGCCATCGATCTCTTTGTTCATGATCTGTTCAGCTTTAACCCTCTGTTTCTTCAGGAACCCATTCAGACTAACTTGTTCTTCTCCTAAAGCTTCATCTCCGTGTGCAACCTGATTGGGAGCTATTTTCTCAATGGAACAAGTGGACTTAGAGATGGACCTCCTGTGAGCCGACTCAACGAGATTCTTGGGCGGCGAGAGCACCTGACCGGAACGCGGCGGTGGAGGTGGAGGACCAGCAGCATGGCCGTGTTGGTGCTTGAACCTTCTGGGAATATCCTGAGCCGGCGAAGGAGAAGATTGAGGATGAGACGTCGGAGATTCGGCTTGAAAGCGGGACCTCCGGTGATGTGTGGATTGCCGCGGCGGAGGTGGAAGCCCTGATGATTCGTTAGATGGGTAGACGAGAGCAGCGTTGTTGTTGTTGTTGGAGAAATGGTATTCAGGTGATGAGCCATTTGGGGGTTTGATGTTTTTGGAAATCCACTTGTGGACTTGTGATGCCGGGGATGTTTCTGCTGATTGGTCCGACGAGATGGAGCCGTTGCGAGTGTGCCTCGCCGATCGCGTCAGGATCTCTTCACTGAACCCTTCCGTTGCCCTGTTCCTGTAATTTGACAAAAATTCTAAAATTAATTCCTATAATTTGACAATATTTAGTGAAAGTGGAGATGGGTGAGTGTCGACTGTCGTACGTACCTTCTGGCGGATCTGGAAAGAGGATCCCTACGATCAAGTGCAGAACCAGTGGAAAGCCTGGCGGAGGCGAACCTGGGAGACCCAACAAGCTTCACCGGCGCAGCAGCAGCAGGGGAATCGAAACCACCGCGGGAAGGAGAAGAAGCAACCATCCTCCTAGCCTCGTGGAGCCACTCTTGTGTCAGCTTGCTGCTGTCGCTCCTCATGCTGTCATCGAAACCGCCTTGTTCCTCATCTTCCCACCTACTATTCTTATTACTATTACTATTCCCTGTCAGGTTATAAGACTTATTGTTATCAGAACTGATGGTTCCGAAGAACATGTCGTTCATGAAATCTGTCAGGTCCGGTGAAGCACGGCCGGCTGCCGATTTCTTCTTGTTGTGGAGGACAGCGGTCATCGATGGTCCTGTCGCAGCCGCCGATCCTCGGGTGAATCTCGCCCGATCCATGTGGGAATTGGGAAACTGGTGGGGGGAGGAAGAGATTGTGAGGGCGGAGGGGAATGAATGATGTGATTAGTAGAGAGAATGGGGAATAATTGAATAAAGCTAGGAAGGAAGCATTGGGATTGTCGGCCGGCCGGCAAAATTTATCTATGCTTAGACTGCCACTGTGTCTTCTTCTGCGCAACAATATTTTATATCCTTCTGGTACAAAATTTTTGACATTTGGGCAAACAATGGTGTAGAAGAATTGAATTGGTAATCGGAAATTTGGGATTTTACTACTCAGAGGCTGACCCTGCTGGCCTCCGCCGGCCGCAATTCTTCAAAGTTAACGGCTTCCCTGAAAGAATCATAACACTATTATAAAATGTTTTTTTTTATGAGGGACAACATCCAGCAATGTAAATGTGTATATATGAAATAAATTACGTATAGACTATCAATGAAGTATCACCTACGTACGTACACTCTGAATGTTGAAAGCTTGTTAGGAATTTGTTCTTTCATGAAGGAGTTTCGGTTCGGGAGAATTAAGACAACGCACCAATATAATCTAGACTGAAAAAATAAAATCAAAGAAGACGGTAGGAAGCTGAGACGAGAGGTAAAAAGACACGACAAGGACCAACTGGTAAAACATTGACAGGGCGAATTTAGCAATCTTATGCCTTATTCCATTAAGTTGACAGGCGATGAGAATCGTGATATTTGTAAATTTTGAATAGATGAAAAGTAATACCACTCCGGTGATGGAGAATCGAGGGTAGAGTTGGTTATGAATTTGTTTGAAATACTTAGAATTCAAAATCCGGAGATGAAGACAAATTAAATAGTTGTCGGATCGATTAGGTATTGGGACTACCTGATTCAAACTAAAAGGAAGGCCTGTCATTAGGTATTGTCAAGTGTCGGGTTGAGCTTGGCAGACCCAACTGATCAGGTGGCAGCTAGGCGGAGGGGGTTGGTTTATGCTGTAACTCCGACGAATCTCTCGCCATCATCAAACAGGATCAAACAGGTTCTACGGTCGTCGATGGGACTATTCGGGACGATCAGGGGAGATAGTACTCTTCTTGGTTGGCTTCGCTATGATCTTGTTTGTAATATTTAGCCTCATTCAAACAATAATATATTCATCACAAAGAGTTAAGACAATCTGCTACAACATAACCTGTTCATTTCCTGAGCACTGTCATGGGGAAATTTGAAACCCTATCATCGAAAAAGGTAACAGGTAAAAGATTTAAGACTCATATCAGAAATTGCACAAGCTGCTGCTCATAACTCTATTGGAAGCCATCACTAAGACTCAAACTCTTGCTGTTTCAGACTGGTATTCCTCCAATCAGCCATACTCACGGCTTAATGTTGAACTTCTATCCATGAATTCCAACACTATATGTTATGTTGCCTCCTAATTCAGCAACCCCAAGTGAGATATATTCTACGCATTACTTAGGTGTCAAATACCATTTCTGTGCTTGGCATTCTATCAGTACCAGAGAGAACAAACCTGTTATCATAAACATCAACAACACCAAATGCATCAGTACCAGGAGGACATTCCAGAGCAGCCTCAAGGGACCTATGGTGAATCCCATGGGAGTCTATCGAGTATCCACCGTTGTCATCATGTCCAGAAAGGCAAACCTTCACACAACTATGCTTGTGTACCAAATCCACACCTCATCATAGTTCCAAAGAAGAGATCCCGGAAACGACACGCCAGGGTCCAAAGGTATGTGGCAACATAAAATTACTTTCTGCTTTAGTTCCGTTGCATCCTGGAGAACATCGTCTAACCAATCCAATTGCTCTCTCCCAACAGCTCCATTGTACTTGAGGAACCTTCTCTCGACACCCACCAGTCCTTCGGGGCTGTTCTTATCTGAATTCGGATTCTTCGTCTTCAGAAGTTCTAACGCTTGCACTGTCTTTGGATTATCTTCAGACCAGCCAATAGCGCTGATATCATAACCATCCAGCACCACGAATCTAAACTCCGGAACGGGTGAGAAGTCGTAGTACGCACGTAAATCGGAGCTCCGAATAGTGAGTAACGGAAGCAATTCTTCACGGGGAAGATTGTATAGGCAGTGATTGCCAATCATGTGATAAACAGGACCGTTGAATTTCTGAAAATGAGAAACTACTTTCTTGACAGAATCTAGTGACTGGTCTTTGGGGCAGGTCCCATCAACAATATCACCAAAATTCATCACAAACATTAGGTTTTGGCGCTGGTTCCATTTCTCTACCGCTCTTTGAAGCACATTGATGCTGTGCCGATAGTAGCGAGGGACGCCAAGGAATGAAAAGCCATCAGGGAGATCAGCATACTGCACATCAGCTATAACCCCAAATGAAAACAAAGGTTTTGACGCCATCGTCATCTACCTACCCCAAGGAATGAATGGCCATTAGGGATAGACGATGAGAAGAAAAGCAAGGAGTGGGTCCGTAAATAAATGGAACTGTGATCTGAGTTAACTTACCGGGAGAGATATACTAGCCAGCGAAGGCCTCCAACCGGTTATCTTTTCCCTCCACCACGACCACCACTTCCATACAGTATCCTCCCGTTGCTGCCGCTTCATCTTTGGACAACAAGTTCTGTTTGTCAATTCCTTTGGACCAACCCTTATTTAACTCTGCAAAGAAGATTGGGACATGGGAGGATTCGATTACTGTAAATTTGGCTTTGTGGTTTCATGTCGCTGGGATTTGAATTGCCCCTTCTTTTATAGTCTCCGTAGATTAATCACCAGAAAAGAAACGAATTAATCCTCCCGTCACCGTAGTTGGGAAAATAAAGGTCGTCGATGGTGATTTGTGGTTGGTGGAGAGTTAGGCCTTTAGGGTTTCATAGTCATCGGCATTGGACGTCGGTGACTTGGTGCCCTGACTTTGCGAGAAATCGCCTATGGGAGTTTCAATGCACTTTTTGGTCTATTCAGCAAGAAATGATACAGTAATGCCTTCAGTTTATTCATATTAGCTTCAGTAGGATGAGTTCTGACTACTGCCTGAGCAGCAAGCACCCTCTCTGTTACTTGAACCAGAATAGATAGCTGCTGTGAGCAAGGATATGCCAAACCCTTAACCCCCACTTTTTATGTCCCAAACAAATTATCTGCACTTTCAACTGTAAATCTACCACTACAGCAGCACAAACAGCACCCAGCTGTTGTGAGCCATGATGTGCCAAAATTCTTAAAAAAAAAAGATAACATCTTTTATCAGTATTGTTGATTCCAATGCTTCGAACCTAGAGATAGGACAAATTATCACTTAATCAACTCTTTGAGATGCTTCCACTTGCTTTGTTACTAAGCTAACCCTCTTTGGTTTACTATAAATAAGAAGTAAGATTATGGTAAAATCTCAGCTTCAAACAGAAGAAAAATGTTGCCTCCACCCACGCCCTGCCAGGACACACCAACAACAACTGATTTTCACGATCTGCCATTGCCATGCTGATGTAGGATCTGATGAACGAGCTTATCCGACATTTGCTTTTTAGCCTGCAAATGTGAGTGCATCCAAAACCAACTTTGAGTATTTTATCAGGAAAACTAAACAGGGCACATGGTTTTTTTAGCCAACCTGGAAGTGTCTCATATGCAAGATGGGTTCACAACCAACATCTGCTATATCTTTCCCGCCTGGTGTCTGTGTCTTAAAGCGTTCAGCTTGATAAGGGGCTAGCATATTCTCCGTGTCGGGCAATTGATGGCATACTTTCAGTAGAGAGTTGAGAGAATTCATCTGTTTTACACAAAAGAGAAACTAATAATGAACCTCCATGATCATTGACTACTACACGTTTAGGGAAAGGAAATTAGAATCCACTAACCTTCATATACGGACAGGATGCACATCCCCCATGCAAAGAACATCCCTCGCCACTGGCAGCACCAGGTACTACAGGTAATACAACATCTCCAAGTGTGACCGAGTTTGAATCCAAAGGTGAACTGGTTCTCGTTTGAGTTATTGAGTCTGATGATACGGGGAAGACAATTTCGATGACAATATTTGCTTTCTCGGAAGATGTCGAGGAGTCTAGTAACTGCCGGACTGCTGCAACGATAGCAGTCACCATTCCAGACTCTGTGCCCAACACGAATTGGAGATGATCACTCACATTTCTATCTAGAGCTTCTTGGACTCTCTGTTTTATGAAGTCTAGTATGTTTTGTGTTGATCCTACTACCCCCATTCCTCTCTTCTTTGCATCCATTGCTAAAGAAAACATTTCTCCTGGAACCTCAAGATGAGCAGTCAAGAAAGCATCACCGTACATTTCGTTTATCTTCTGTACAACTTCATGTCCGAAAAGATCATGAACAATGCATGATCCATCCTGGATGAAATATTGAACTAAAATCAGAAAATTTCAAAATATTAACCAACTAATTATCTGTGGCAAATCAGTCTGACTAGGATACTTTACCTGAAAGTAATGCAGGCGAGGAAGAAATGATCTAATGGTGTCTGCAGTATGTGCAGGGTGTATGTCAGCGATTTCTTCATCAGTCATCATTGTCATTTGCTGGAACAGTTTTGCTATGTTAGCACCCATGTAAGAGTCAGGGCCATACCATATCTTCAAATCTGGAATTTCAGCGAAGGCCTGTCCCCGAAAAGGATAGGAAAAGAAGAATGAACTTTATTAGGTGACTAAAAAATCAAGATTCAATATGTATGTAAAGTAAGGATTGTGATGTTACTGCTACTTACTTGCAATACGGTTTGAACGACATTGGAAGAAGTGCATGTAATCGTAGGCACGAGTTCGTGAGTATAAGCTTTGGTCTCAAGCGACGTATTTATATAGATAACATGCAGAGATGGAGGAGACTTGGAAGCCTCCTCAAGATAATTCATATATGCAGGGGTGGATGCAGCATCTGCCAGCGAACAGCTAATTTGCTCATCAGACATTCTGTATACAGCAACCTGCAATGGAATCCCCACAATCGAACAAAGATCATAAATATGAGGTTTAAGAATACCAGTAGCCACTAAAACCATGAAAAGAAGTTTACACTAACAGATAAACTCAGGCTACATAGAAAGTCACAGAATTTAGTCAATAACATGTTATATTCTTTCTGATCTCTGTTCAACAACAAGGATGCATGAAAACTGAAAAAAATCAGCACACACACAAGTTATGGAAGTATGACGTACATTTCGGTATCCAGCCTGATCAAGGATAGCACGGACGTTTTCGGACATGAAATCGACACCAAGGACTGTTATGAATTTGCATCCATCTTCTGCCATCTTCACAGCACTATCCGCCATTACCAGAGAATCAGAGATATGTATGTGAGGCCAATGCTTCTGCGCGGCAGTGAGGACACCTTGAACTTCAGGGTCCATGTAAAAATGTGCCACTACTCCGATTTGCTTCTCTTTTAGCACCTTAACAAGTTGCTGAACCTTCAACTCATCCGGGAACAAATATCTGGCCTGCAATAATACTAGAAATTTGAACACTCCGAACGAATATGCAGTTACGTACATCTAGCAACCATGAACAACCCATGCAAATAATATTCAAATTCCAAAGAACCTGAGCTTCAGCATAGCTTCCTTGGGCTTCAATCCCGTGAGAGGTAACCATCAACGACGGGAAAGGCTGAAACAATTTGCCTTCAATTTCGGCCACCAATTTCTTGGTTCTCTTCTGCATACTAACCAGAACGTTATGCCAAGTATTCACTCTCGACCTCTGAGCTCCGGTCATCCCTACATTCAGCGCCGCCAAATCCTCCGTCTTGATACTCAACACCTCCTCAGGCGCCGCCCCGTCGAGTAACCAGATCAAGCAACCGCAAAACCCTCGCGTGATCTCCGAATCACTGTCGGCCAAAAACTTCATCTTCTCGTTCTCGTCCATCCCGGCATCCAACCAAACCCGGGCGGTGCAACCCATGACGCGGTTGGACCCGACCCGGGACGCTTCGGGAAATGGTGGGAGCAGAGCGGCGTAACCCATCAGCCGCTTGATCCTGTCGGCCGGTTCGTCAAGTGATCCGAATTCAGAGATGAGTTGCTGGAGCTTACCTGACACCAGCTCGGAGGTGGGAGACGAAGACAAAACGACGCCTGATGGGGATGCACGGGGTTTCGCATCCCGAGAAGGAGATTGGATGAGGTTGAGGGATTTGGGGAAAGGCGACGGATTGTGAGACAGAGACGAATGCCTGCTGAAGATGCAGGGTTTCTGGGACGACCCATAACGGGAATTAGAGGAGAAAGAGGGAAGTAAACGAGAAAGAGATGAAGCTTTCATGGACACAGAGTATTCCATGGCGAAAGGGTGCAGAGAAATGAGGTTGGATTCGAGAGAAAACGGAACGGTGGAGATGGGGGCTCGAATGGGTGAAGAAGGATGGATTCACATGGTATTATTAGTTATTACGATGGCGAGGAGCATCGATCCTCAGCCGTGAAAATGGTGCTGCGAGGAATCGCGGCTATTGGGATACTCCTTGGGACCAAATTACTTTTCTTTGCAAAAGCCATTTGTTTTGTATACTATTGTGAATATAAATAAGTAGTGGATTTCAACCTCAACTTTGAATCTTCTTTGGTCAGTGGACTTTGAATCCAAATTGATAGTTGGACCATCAACCTTTTTAGGTTTTGGGAGTTCACAAACTACTCCTCGAACTAACATCAGTGATGGAACTAGTCCTGCAACATATTATCGGCAATGGGTTTAGGTGTGTATCTACCCTATCTCATATTTATATTCGTCCTACAAATGAAAATACCATCATTTTATATATTTTAACTCAAATTTTGGACTGGTATATAAGAAGTTTCTATATATCCGAGTTGAATATATACTTAAAGTTTGGAAGATCTTAATTCACTTATAATGTGATTTTAAACGAAAAAATGACAGTTAAAAGCTCTAAAGAAATGAATTTTGGATAACATTGCGAAGAAAAGGTAAAAGAATCATCACCAAATTCCTGAAATATTAATGTTTGAGATTGATGGTGGAAGTTTAAGGACTGTAATTTCAGCTGATGATTCTAAGTTTTAAGAATTTTTTTTTCTTAAATCGTAATCTTAAGTTTCATGGTTTTGATTATTGCTTTTGTATTTTTTTTCTTGATGATGAGTAGCTAAATTCTTAATGAATGGAGGAGTAATAGCCAATTTTTTGCGATTTTTTTTGCATAAAGCTCATTTCATTTGAGATTATCCGCTTTTGGAACTTCATAACGAGAAAGTTACGGTTTGTGATCTTGGTTTTTGAAAGAGAAAAATAAAATAATAAAAACTTGGCTAGCCCACATCCGTCTCAGTTGCCGGCCTTTTACTCGGCTCGACTTGGTCAGATTGGACTCGACTAATTCGGAAGTCCGTCCATTTATGCTTAGGGTCGGATTTGGGTTCTATTTTATGCGCTATTCGGGCTTCAGGCTATTTGGTATCGCGAACCCTCCCTATGTATGCTTTGTGGTACTCAAATTGAACTGCAACATGATACAATGAATATTATCATTTCTTGTAACAAAAATATTTCACGGAAAACCATAGGATGTGACATGGTTAGATGCTCATTTTATTGAGAGTTCGATCCTTATTCATGAGAATCAAATATACCTTGTGGCCAGCCGTTTACCTTTTTGTGCAAGCACCCACAACGAAGGAATCGATTATTACTATCGGTGATAAACACCCTATATAATTACACAAAAATCACTGAAACTTATTACATAATACGAATTGATCACAACTGGAACTATTCAATGAATCAATCAAGCCGTCTCTATTCAACGTTTTGGTGTGTCAAAACTGGAACTAGACAAAGAGGATTCTCCCTACGAAGAACAACAGAGTTGATCTCACTCATATCCAAATCAACCACTCCCTGAGGCAGCTCCCAATCGAACCAACACAGCAAGTTGGCAGCCACAAGTTCAACTTCCACCAGCGCCAAGGTCATCCCCGGACACAGCCTCCTCCCAGCACCGAAAGGGACGAACTTCCCAGTCTGGCCCTTGAAATCGACCGGGTCGTTCAGAAACCTGTCAGGAACAAATTCCTCAGGGGTGTCCCAGACCTCAGGGTCCCTCATTACCGCCCACAAGTTGATCATCACCATCATTCCCTGCGGAATGTCGTAGCCTTTCAGCTTGACTGCTTCGGATGTCTTGCGTAGGGAGACTGGAGCCGGCGCGTGCAGCCTGAGTGTCTCCTTGATGATGCATTTCAGGTACACCATCTGATTCATATCAGCTTCCTCTATTTTGGACTTGTACCCAACTACCTTCCTTACTTCTTCCTGTGCTCTCTTCATGATCGATGGATGTTTTATTAGCTCCGACATCACCCATTCCAATGTCGTTGCAATCGTGTCGGTTCCTCCCGCAAACATATCCTGCATTCATATGAAAAGAATGAATGGCAGAACCAGGGTAGATCAACCTATAGTTCATCGCTTAGGGTTTTCTAATTCGACGAAGATGATGTATTTTATGTAAAATTCTCAAAATTAAAGTTTATAATGTCTAGTTGTCACGTAAGTTAAGACATTTAATTTGAAATCTCATCTAGAATAATAAATCGGACCATCCTGATTCCACTATAGGCGGCAAGTTAATATTTGTAAATCCACCCACTTTTTAACATTTTTAATGACTCACATGCCCAATGGCCTCCTTTTAAAGACGGTCGGCTCGAGGGTCCGAGTGTCAAGCCTAAGGGTCTACTCTGCAAGCCAACCAGTCAAAACGAACCCAAGCCATACAATTGACAAACCAGTTAATTGATTTGGCACTGACATGACAGATTGTAGACCACCACATAGGGTATGATTCAACCGTTTTCCTTATAAAAGTTATAGGCGGATTCTGATCCTTCATTAACGGTGAAGCTTTTTCTTTAGCCTAGTTATAATTATAATGAATGGGTGAGCAATTCTACATACCAAGAAAGTAAGTTTAATGTTCTTTCAACCATTTTTTAACATTTTTAGTTAGATTGATGGCCCCAAGCCTAACGACCGCTCTAGTAGGCACAGTTAGTCCAAGGGTTCGACTTTCGAGTGCCAAATCTAAGGGTCTAGACAATCAATTAGCTAGTTGAACTGAACGACTCAAGCTATTTGATCGACAAACTGATTGTCACTCTAGTTTGACAAGCCGCCCATCCGCATCGGTCAACCTGTCGATATAGGCCTAGGCAAATCTTCGCCCTCAATGGGTCAAGATCCTGTCAGGTTATAAATTAGAATGAATGTGGGAAACCTTACCAAGAGAGTAGCTTTAATGTTTGCGTCGGTGAAATGAAAGTCAAGCTCCCTTTCCTTCTGAACACGCAGCAGAATATCAACAATATCCAGCTGCCTCTCTGCAGACACTTTTTCATCGTCATCATCCTGATCAACATTCTCCATAGCCGATTTGTGGTCATCAATCACCCTGTCCAAGAAATCGCTTACTTCCTTAGACACCCTCTTAACCTTGGAATCAAACCCATTCAACACATCAACCCATCCCAAATACGGGAACGAATCCTTAAAGCAAAACTCCGCCAATATATCCACCGCCCTCCTCAACAGCGGCACGAAATTCTTCTCCCCTGCATTTCCACCGTTAATCTGCTGGTACGTCTTCCCAAAAGCCGCCCTCGAGATCACCGTATTCGTGAAAGTAGAGATGGCATCGCTTAGATCAACAGTGGTTCGCTCTTTTGACGCAACTTTCAGAATGCCCACCAGGTGTTGGACCTCTTGCTCCCGGATGTTGCGGAACTGATTCACCCTCCTCTGGCTCAGCACTTCCAGCATGCATATCCTCTTCATCTGCCGCCAGTACTCCCCGTAGGAAGAGAAGATGATGTCGGTGCTCCCACCGAAGAGCGCGTCCGACGACTTCCACTGCGGCCTGCCGGAGAAGATGACGTCGTGGTCCTTGTCGGTGAGCTCTTGGATGGCGTCCGCGGACGAGACGATCACGTACGGAATGCTTCCGAGCTTGACGAGCATCAGGGGACCGTATTGAGTGGAGAGGGCGCGGAGGGAACGGTAAGGAAGCTTGCTCATTTGGAAGAGGTTTCCTATTAGAGGCAGAGATGGTGGAGATGGCGGCAAGTTTAGCTTGCTCTTTCCATTCATCTTTCTGAGTAGATAGACAACTCCTGAGAAGAGAAGGATTGAAGCAACGGCCAATAAGAGTTCAGACGACATTTTTGTGTGTGTTTTTCTGTATGTGCTCTGCTGAATGGAAACTGTGGAATGTGCAAATGAATAGCTTGAAAATGGGCGTATTTATAGATCAGAAAATTAATCGTTCAAGGATAATTAGAAGATTAGATGAAATAAATATTTAAATTGTTACCTACTGTGAGGAATTAATGGCGGAAATAGGAATTGAATCGAAGAATACACCATTAGATAATAATCATTCAACAATTCATCTTCTATTCGATTGTGAAATTTATTCTTGACGCAAGTCATCGCAAAAAAATTCATACTTTTATAATAATGGTTTTCTACATTTAAATTGAGATAATATATTTAAAAAATCGATTGTAGTGTAGTGGAGTGGTGATAAGAATATAGAATATGCAACCAATTGTAGTTCTATCGTTGATCAGTGTCCGGTTAGATTAACTCGATCCGATTGATGTAATGCCAAAAGAGGTGGCTGCTAAAAGCCTCCGGCCGGCACAGCCACCTACTTCAGATTTAATTCATAATAATAACCAATGACAACTTGTTTGGCTGCTGCATGCATCTGCAATTCTGCATGCATGTTGTATTATTTTTATGCATATAATCGATCTCGTCACTCGTGAGAAACTTCCCCGAATCCGGATTAAAAGCAAAGAGAAAATTCTTGCTGGCTGGCGGCAAGGAGAGATCTAGACAGTTTATTTATTGTTCTAGATCTGACGGTCAAAATACTTAATTGACATTTTAAGGTTTAATTATATTCATTTTTAATTCGATTCGGTTTGAGTTTGGATTTAGTGTTTTGGTTTCGATTTTTTGTTTTGGATTTTAAGGTTTAAGATCTATTGAATTTTCTATTTTGGATTTTAGACTTTGAGTTTCGTGTTTGGGTTTTGGATTTTGAGGTTTAGGGTTTAGAGTATTGAGTTTTCAATTTTGGATTTTAGATTTTGAGTTTTGATTTTAGGTTTTGAAGTTTTAGATTTAGAATTTAGAGTATTGGATTTTCAATTTTAAATTTTAGATTTTGAGTTTCCAATTTGGGTTATCAAATATTTGTCCATTCTTGTAAAATGACAAAATTGTCCTTGTTGGATTTGTTTGCTGATTCCTTTGCTGGGTATCCGGACTCCATGCATGTTGCTATAGTTTTATTATTCTTTTTAGGCAATTTGGGGCAGAAGAAAGTTGCTACGGTCAAGATCGTCAACTAGTCCTGTTTCAGATATCGATGATTAATCCACCGATGAAATTATATATTCTACTGGATTTTGTTGTCGTGTATATTCTCTTGAGTTCGGATTTGAGTAAAACTCCCGGTTTTAGAATCTCAATTATTACATCTATTTTTGAACCTTTGATTGATCTAATGGTCTAAATTTGAGTGGGTAGTTAGGTCATTTCAAAAGGTAATTTACTTATTCTTTTTTCTTCACAACTTCTAGCCATCACCACCATCACCTCCGGCGAACTCCACCACAACCGGCGAGACAACGTTGTTCGCTGACGAGACTCCGGCAAGACTTCACCATCCGCTGACAACCGACGAGACTCCGATGAAATTCCGGCCACCTTTTCATAACTAGTTATAGTCACTTATAACAAGTTATAAATTTCGGTGATTGGTTGCATGCACTCTAACTAGTTACTTGTGTGTGTAACTGGTTACAAACACGTGTAACCTACTATGCCAATTCATAACTAGCTATAATCACCAAACACTGTCGAGAGGGTCCGACCACATTGGGTAGAATGTGAAACAAAGGTTTATATTATAAAAGTAAGAGGTGGAGAGATGCGCGCAAAGTGAACTGTTAATTAAGTTGAGAAGTGACAAGCACATTAGTAAGCAAGCAAAGTGAACTATTAATTAAGTTGAGAAGTGATGAAGTGTAGGGAGAAGAACAAGAGGCATCTTCCTACGGATGACCATATCAAAATTATCAGTCATATCCAAATCCTCCCCACGCCCACCACCTCCGACTCCCCAATCGAACTTGTAAATCAAATTGGCCACCACATACTCAACCTCCTTCAATGCATACGATATCCCGGGGCATATCCTCCTCCCAGTACCGAACGGAAGGTACTCCTTGTGCTGCCCTCTGAAATCGAGCTCGTTCCCCACGAATCTCTCCGGATCAAACTCCTCGGGCCTCTCCCACTGCTTCTCGTCCCTCTGGATCGCCCATGTGTTTATCAACACTCTCGTGTTCGCTGGAATGTCATAGCCGTTAAGTTTCACCGCGCTTGTGGTCTGCCGAGGGATGATCCCTGACACATGGAGCCTTAGTGTCTCCTTGATCACACATTTCAAGTAGCTCAAGTTGTCTAGGTCGCTCTCTTCCACCTTGGGTTTCTTCCCCACCACTTTCCTTACTTCTTCTTGAGCTTTCTTTAGAATGGCTGGGTTCTTCATCATCTCTGCCATTGCCCAATCCATTGTCGACGCTGTCGTGTCTGTTCCCCCGATAAACATGTCCTGTTTCGCCCAACAATTGGTCAGAACACGTTTCTTAACAAAATAACAAATACATATACAGATGTCGTGAACGTTTCAGTATTTGTGGATACGATATTTTCTACGTTAAAAATCACACATTTATAAAATTTTATCAAAAAGAAATCGTAGCTTCACCGGTATGATGTTGGGCTGAACCATCGAAACAATACATATAGTAATATATATACTAACCATGACGACGGCTTTCATGTTGTTGCGAGTGAGATTGATCCCAAGCTTTCCTTCCCTTTCCAATTGCAGAAGAATGTCGATGATGTCCTTCCGATCAGCCGACCCAACATTATTCGACCCTTCCTTACTATCAGCAGCCTCATGTTCTTCAATCACTTTATCCAGAAATACATGAAGAGCCCTGGACGCCTCATGAACTTTAGCATTAAATCCCCTCACGGTATCCAAGAACGCAAGCCAGGGGAAGAAATCCTTAAAGCAGAATCCACCCACCAAACCCAGAGCCGTCCGTACAAGATCCCCTGAGCTCAACTCGCCATCCTCGCTCTTGGTATAAGTCCGGCCCAGAGCAGATCTGGACACGATGTTGTTCGAAATCGAAACCAGCAGCTCGCTGAGGTCGACGGATTCGCCGCGGCGGCTGGAGGCGGAGATCTCCTCGACCAAATTGTCGGTCTCTTCCTCCCTGACGAAGTCGAAACCCTGGACTCGCTTCTGGCTGAGGAGCTCGAGGACGCAGATCTTCTTCACCTGCCTCCAGTACTCGCCGTAAGGACAGAAGGCGAGGTCGCTCCACCCGAAGAAGAAGATGTTGGCCACGCTGAGACGTGGCCTGTCGGCGAAGACGACGTCGTGGTCTCTGGTGATGAGTTCGGCTACCTGCGCGGAAGAGACGACGACGGTGGGGGCGCTACCGAAGTGGAGGAGCATTAGGGGGCCGTACTTGTCGGCGAGGGATTTGAGCGAGCGGTATGGGACGGCGCCGACTTGGTGAAGGTTTCCGATGACTGGCAGAGTCGGCGGTGAGGGCGGGAGGTTGAGTTGGGTTTTGTTGGAGTTTCTTCTTGATTTGAGGAGGAAAAAGAACAATGGGGTTATGAAGAGGAGTGGGAAAATGATCATGGGAAGCTCCATTTTCGACGTGGGGTGATGAATACAGTCGGAGAATTAGTGATTGGGAGAGCGATCGATGAAACTTGGTAGGATATTATGGCCGTATATTTATAACAGAGATCACAGAAGCAGAGTGGCACAGTAGACTGAAGACTGGCGTCTGGCGCCTGGCGGGCATGTTAGTCTAATTTGGCGATTTTTGTTTGGCTGAATATCCAAATGTTAGTCCGAATTTTTTTTAATTGTCAAATCTACTTCGAATTATTTTTGATGATCTGATTAATAATTTTAATTTTTCACAATTTTAACACCGATATTAACGAAATTGGCGGAGCTAACATTATATTTGATTGACTAGTCAAATGAATATATCATAATCCGCAGTCGTTTAAATAGAAGGAAGGTTCCGAATTCGAATGTTGCATATTTTTTTGATCAAGTTTCATATTTGTAATTCTTTAATCGTGTTTTGTTTACTTACCCTGTGGATGTAGCCACCATGTTTGATTATTAACACTATTGAAAAAAGCAATGTTCTTCTTGCACAACTTTATTTGGATTCTGTTTTTCTAAGTCTCACGTTGCAAATTTCTTCTACACTGACCAGCTCTAAACGTGACACAAAAGTATTCAAGCTGAGAAGATATAATAATTTTTTTATATATATAAATAGTTGAGAAAAGATAATTAGCTAGCCAAGTCAAAACTACAGAAGTTCTGAAGTTGAAATCGAAAACGAAAGTAGATCGAGTAAATATGTTTTGCTAAGACCAGAAACAAGAAGCCACTATTGGGGTCGGGACTGCTACATCCAGTTAAAGAGTTTGTAAGCAGAGGTGCCTATATGTGAGTACTTAATTAGTCACATTTAGGCAACCTCTGCCGATATAATCGTGAAATATAACGGTATGTTACACTATTAACAATTAACAATGTTATGTTGGCTTGAGTAGCCAGATGGAGATCCCTTCAAACCAAGACTAGTTTGTTAAATACTTTACGAGGATTTTTGCCCTTAAAAAGCTATTAATCTAGGGTATTTAGCACAGGTAGTTAACAGACCTTCAATTCAAGGTTCATGCTACGCAACTGGGAATCAAAACAAGCGGCTTTTTCTTATGCACAATCAAAGCATTGGTCTCGCTCAAATCCAAATCCTCTGCAATTTCCCCATCAGGCAACCTCCAGTCAAACCAGCACAGCAGGTTTGCCAGCACAAGCTCAGCTACCGCAACTGCGAATCCCATTCCAGGGCACGTCCTTCTCCCAAACCCAAACGGGATGAATTCACTGTGTTGACCTTTAAAATCCACAGACGAAGACTTTCCTGCGAACCTCTCCGGGATGAACTCTTCAGCGTCGTCCCCCCATGTCGTTGGATCCCTCTGAATCGCCCATGCATTCACCAGCACTCTGCTCTTTGATGGGATGTCGTATCCTTGAAGCGTCACTGCCTCGGATGTCTCCCTGGCAATCAGTGTCTCTTTCAGGATGGACTTCAGGTACGGCATCTGATTCAACTCTGCCTCGCTGATTTTGCGTTTGTTCCCCACTGCTCTCCTTATCTCTTCCTGGGCTTTCTTCATTATTGGTGGGTTCTTCACAAGTTGTGACATTGCCCACTCCATGACTGCCGATGTTGTGTTTGTTCCTCCCACGAACATGTCCTGAATTGGGAACGAACTATCATTATCGATATGAATTTTTCACAAATTTGGTCGAATGTATTTTCAAATAAATGGGATTTCAAATATGCAAAATATTTTGTAAATGGGATGATATAGCGATATCTACGTTGGGCAGAATTATTGACAAAATTAGATGGAAAACATAACGAAATGACACAATCGATTAACTGGCGGTTATAGTATTTCGTAAATAGCTCATATGTCTAGTAGGATTCTAATTTTAGGAAAATATATGAATATATCTTTAGCATTATCTCCTTTTACTAAATCAACAAGGTGATGGGGTAAATTTGCTAAGATGCGAGAGAGAAAATAAATAAATAAAATATAAGTGTTCATATGTGGAGTGTGACTGGATTCGAACTTGTTACCTTCAGTTCTCTAGCGCTACACAGCACAACCAACTACACTATCCTCGGAACAAATTTGGCAAATTCCATATCTATGTAAGTGATTCCAAATTACCTTCTAAATCATTTTGGGGAGCGATTTCTAATCTAAATTTCTATTCGACCCCCTAGCATTTGAATTTAATCGTTCTAAAATTAGTGAATTACACAATTAGCCTTTTCTAATAAAAACCCCTTAACTCAAAACACTAATGTTTAATCTGTCTGTCTCTTCCGTTTATAATACTTAGGGCGATTAAGCTTAAAATGTAGGGTTTCGCTCATTTTAAATCTTTTTAAAATCTCACCTCATTTACGCATTCAAACGTGTTATTTCGATCAAAATCACACCCTAAAAATCAAACGAAATAATCAAATATAAGATCAAGTAGATATACCATGAGGATTGCTCTAAGATTCTCTCTGCTCAGGTGAATCTCAAACATGTCATCCCTCTGAAGTTGGAGTAATATATCCACAAGATCTCCCAAGACTATCCTCCCTTTCACAACCATTAACTTCATACACCTTACCAAGAGCAGATCTTGATATGATGATGTTGGAAAGGGTGAGAAGAATCTCGCTGACATCAACAGCGAGATTCTTTTTACTTTTAACACGGATCATCTCAACCACAGCAGCAACTTCCTCCTCCCTAACAAACTGGAATTCCTGAACTCTCCTCTGGCTCAGAAGCTGCTGCACGCAAATCTTCTTGACTGCCCTCCAGTACTCGCTGTAGGGAGAGAACGCCACGTCAGTGCACCTGGAGAATAAGGCGTTGGTGGCCCTTGTTTGAGGTCTACAGGAGAAACTGGCGTCGTGGCTTTTCATAATCTCTCGAGCTGCGTCCTCAGATGAGCCAGCCAAGGTGGGAGCTTTCCCCATGTGGATCAGCATTACAGGTCCGTACTTGCGGGAAAGAGACTGAATGGAGCGGTGGAGGAGTGTGCTGAGCTGGTGGAGGTTTCCGATTATGGGAAGCTTGGGAGGTGAAGGGGGCATAGCAGATTGATTTTTGGAGTGTTGTAGAACGTGAGAAGAAGATAGAGACATGGGAGCACAAGGAGAAGGGAAAACACAAGGAGTAGTTGGTGATCATATTGCACAGTTTGCCAGAACTGGTGCAAGGGAATTCTCAGTTGAGCATCCATTGCTATGATTTGAGGGACTGATTATCTTAGCTCTGCTCTGTTTTTTCCGTCCCACCATTGCTTCTGGCATTTGTTATAAAGGCAGTTACTTCATCCACAAACAACGCAACAACAGTTGAGACATTAGGAAATTCTACCCAGGCAAAAAATTATTTGCACTTGAGACAATTAGCAAACCAAGTATATTCGAATCAGGATTACAGCAGTTATGCTTCATTTTTCCGGTAGTTGGGTACTGCTCTTTTACGATAGTTGGTACACACGGTATAACACTATATACAAAGGTCGATAAAGGCACCTACAGCAAGAGGGCTGGAGAATTGTTCTAGTTTTGAATCAGAGCCTTGCCGCCGCCCAGCTGGAAGAGAGACAATTTTGCATCGTGCTCTGCTTCTTCTTCTCACCTCCTGAAAAGGTCCCTCGTGAAGAAGGAATGCCTCAAAGCTTCACGTGCAGTTAGCCTTTCCAAAGGATCATACCTAAGGAGTCCTTGCAACAGGTGAATCAAGTCGCCCGCAGAATGGTCCACATGCTGCATTACCAAATTCTGAAGCCTAGGAAGCTTTAATACTGCCCTGATGCTCTCCCTGGATGTAGCACCATCAGGCCAGTCGAGTTTACCCCTTCTCACATACTTGTCAGCATGTCGACTAAAGTACAAAAGCATATCGATAAAGAATCAGCTCGCCGATACTTAAATCTTTGTAGAGCAAGGAAACATGAAAATTAAGATACTGATGTCACGTACTCTGCTTTTTTCAACATGTGCTGAGGTAAAGGTCCAAGCACACGCTCCATCATTGCAAGGTGCTCCAAGTTCTCATGTGTTTGAAACAACGCTTCACCCTGCAAATCAAGCGTAAGACCAACACATAAACTACAGAGCCCTTAAGAATATAGCAAGCAGTACACCCCCCTCAACAGAATCTTGTAGATCATACCGTGCACAACTCCACTAGAATACAACCAATGCTCCAAACATCACATGGATAGCTCCAACCCATACCTGCAAGCATAAAGCACAGTTAGAATCTTCCAAAAAAGGCAAGGTTTTTAACTTCAGTCCAAGAGAACGAAGCAGCTACCAAGGATGACTTCTGGAGCTCGATAATGCCTGGTTGACACAATGTAGCTCTGATCTTGACGATCATAAGTTGTGCTCCCAAAATCAATAACCTTTATTGCACTTGACTTTGGAACTCTTTTGAAGTAAGAACTGTCCCTTGGGGAACGAGAAGAACCCTGCACAAGTAAACAACAAGATAATGCAAGTGGGGAAGTACAAATTGCAGTTAGGACGTAAACAAATAGGATAAAGCCTTACCCTGTAATCAGGCACCTTCACATAGTCTGATGAAACTAAGAGAATATTCTCAGGCTTCAAATCTGTGTGAATGAGCTGTAAGTCATGCATAACTGCATTTAAAGAGAAAAGGGAAAGAACATCAACCAACTGAAACTTCAACTAATTTCATATGAAACTAAATTGCATTTTATACTATACAAAGATGAAGGAAGTGGTCGTTATTTAATGCCCATTAATATCTTACAAACTGTAAAGTCCAATGGAACAACAAAAAGTGTGTAAAGAAACTAGCTTAAGTGATTTTTACACACATGCTATACATTCCAACAGTTGTCTGCCAATCTCTCGGACAAGATCAATGGGAAATGACCGATAATTGTTTTTGCGAAGAAAATCGTATAAGCTTGATCCAAGCTTCTCAAAGACCTGTTGACATCATTTACAATTCACCGAAACTCTTAACCCCCGAGTTATTCATAAATTGGGGAAATTAACCCATCACAAACCAATCATATACTTACAATACATATATGATTACGATAGTCAAACCAGTTCCGTAACTGCACACAACTGCAAGGAATAAACAGCTTTAACCATTGACCCAAATTTCATGAAACAGGTCACATTGCATCAAGAGCAGCGAGGCTCAACAGATATGTTGCAGATTACTCACCGTTCACCACCCCTATCATGTTTACCAAGTTGCTGCAACATCTCAATTTCAATCATGGCTGCCTCACGATATTTCTTGATACCGCGAACAATTTTAATTGCCACCATTTCTTTCCTTTCCCTGTCCCAGCATTCTAGGACCTGGCCAAAAGTTCCTGATGTAATACAGGAAAAAACAACCCATTAGCTTTTACTCAAAGTCATAAAAGGAAAGAGAAAGCTTGAACCTAACAAGCGGTTCTACCTTCACCCATTTTGCTGTGAATCTTATCTGCCAGATCATAACAACAAAACAAATAAAAACACCATCTCAGTTTAAGCAACAGGAAAAAAGACAAGCTATCCTCTTAAATTATCAACTAAATTCCCAAAGGACTAAGGTTGTCATTCATGACTGACAAATAAGGGATAAAGAAGAGTCATAGACGCTAAAGAGATGATGAGAAAAATTACAGCGTGAAGTTAAATTTTCCCCAATAGCAAACATGTAATGGCCGTCTTTGTCGTCTTCCCGCCATGGGGGAGACCCATTTCGAGCAACAGCATTATCAAATAGAGAACTAGATGTGATGGTATAGTCTGAGTTTGCTCCAGCAGAGTCAAAGCTTGGTACACCAATTTCTTGTCCACAATACAATCCTACCTGAGCCTACATAAAGCCACCCATATATCCACACTCAAAATGTCAAAACCATAATACTTTACCCCATATCTGCATATCCTTAGAAATCCCTCCGTTCATTAAGAGAAAATTTTGATTGATGAGGTAATACGTGCAAAAAAATTAGGGACTAATACCAACAAAAGAGGCCATTCATTACAGAGAACTCCTCTAAATAAAATATGAAAAATTCAACTAATCAGAACATTCCTGCAGAAAGAAGAATCAACCTCCCTTCAGGATGTATGAAACAACTTTACACAAGAAAAAACACAGAGATAAATGACAGAAAAAGGTGAAAACTGCTAATACAGAGAAGGAATACTTGATCTATTCATAGATCTAACCATATCGATTAGATCGGAGATCTGTGGAGATGTCCTAAATCCAAAACGTAGTATTCCTTTTCGAATGAAAATTTCAACATAACAATTAGAACTGTAGATCTTTGGTTCAACGAATAAAACTAAAAGGCTGTACGACAGATCTAATACAGAGAAGAAAACAGAAAAAACTAATCAGAAGGCAGAAGATCGATGAAGGAAAAAGATGCTACCTTAGGGATAACAGGGACATCCCAGCCCAGACGAGCCCTCTTCCGAGGCCTCCGATCGAGGTGAGCGAGCGGAAATTCGACCACGCGTTCCGTCTCCATGATCTGATTCGAAGATCGTCGGCTGTTGACGGGGGAAACAAGAGTGGAGGAAAACCTTGACAACGATTTGATGAAAATTGAAAACAGAGGGGTAAACTGGAGAGATAAGCATATGAGGTGGGTGGAGAACTTGAGCCAACCCTAATTTTATCCAACTACCAATGTTCGGATTTTGGGGCGAGATCTGACCATCCACGTGAAGCGATGGTGGCCGTTCGATGAAAACAATTACGTCTACTCGAAAAAATTGGATTTGTTAGAACACCGAAATTAATCAACTAGATTAGGCATTTATTTTGTCGCCTAGTCGATTCTAGATCTTTGTCTCGAAAGAGCGGACTGGAATAGTAGATAAGTAGCAGATTAGCAGATCCGAAAGGGCGTGATTTGATTAGAGAAGAAATGCGACGGTGAATTGAATATGTCATGTTTGTTTAAATAGTGGAATTTGTCCGTCGTTGGTTGGTGAATTTGAATAGTCTAGTGAGATTCAAAATCTAAACAGTTTTCTCGCATTTGGTTCAAACCTTATATCGTGCAGTCTTGCAGTCTTGTGTTATTTTTCCTGTCATTTGCGTTATTAGAATAATTAATAGTTTTAAAATCGTGGAACCTACACCACAAAACTTTTTTAATCGATTAGCACTTTTCATAACTTTAAATAGTCACGACATTAAGACCCTAAAGAGATTCGACTCAAATTAATTCATTAACCATATTATTTTAACAACGTCTAAAAACGTTCATCATCAATATTTAAATATTCAACCTTAATATTTATACCCGGTACACTAATACATCGGAAATCCTTTTCTTAAAACAACCTCATAAGTTTCCTAGCTAGTACAACCTGTGAGTGCATGGGCGGCTAATTTAGATAATATTGTTATTCTACTATAATAAATGTATGCTATGCTGGTTTATAATTCCCAGTTGACCAACTTGCATTCTGATTTTTGCCATTTTGCATGATCCTCAGGCCTTCAAATTGCAGACTCCATTTTGCCGGCGGCGATCCACAGCAGCAGCCATCAATGACTATATAATATATAACGTACGTACCATAGAGATAGAGCAGAACATGTGGATGCAAGAGATCACTTCATCATTTTCGATCCTCTATGTCCTCGGATTCCTCCTACTCCTGCGCCTCTTCTTCTCCTCCAAATGGCCCAGGAAGAAGCTCCTCCTTCCTCCATCCCCTTTCAAGCTCCCAGTTCTGGGAAACCTCCACCAACTAGGCTCCCATCCACACCGTTCCCTCCACTCCATGTCCCAAACCCACGGCCCCATCATGCTCTTGCACCTCGGCCGATCCCCGACCTTGGTCATCTCCTCCCCTGAATCCGCCAGGGAGATTTTGAAAACCCACGACCTCGATTTCTCCAACCGTACCGACTCCATCATCGCCAGGAGGCTCCTCTACAACTACAAGGACCTGTCCCTGTCTCCCTACGGCGAGTACTGGAGGCAGATGAGGAGCATCTGCGTCATGCAGCTCCTCAGCACCAAGAAGGTCCAGTCCTTCCGCCGCGTCAGAGAGGAAGAAGCCAATTTGATGGTTGACCGGATTTTGCAAAAACATCAGCAGGCAGTGGATTTGGGGGAGGTGTTTTCCGTGCTGACTGAGGATGTTATATCCAGAGTGGCGTTTGGGAAGAAGTACAGGAAGCTGAAGGAGATGCTGAAAGAGATGGCTGTTCTGTTGGGGATTTTCAATGTGGCTGACTTTGTGCCGTGGCTGGGATGGATTAACCGTTTCAACGGGCTGAATGGTAGAGTGGAGAGGGTGTTTGCGGAATTCGATCAGTTTTTGGATGAAGTTGTTGATGAACATTTGGCCAGGAGGAGGAGGAGGAGGCAGGGGAGTAGTACTGTAGACGAAACAGAGAAGGAGGAGGAACAGAAGGATTTCGTTGATGTTTTGCTTGATGCACAGGCGGAGAATGAGCTTATGGATAGAGACAGCATCAAAGCCATCATTCTCGTAAGTCCAAATCCGTTTTTTCATAATATAACAAGTTATAGATTATATTTATGAGTTCAATCTAGAAATTGGTTGGTGGTTATAACAATTAATTGTATCGAAATTTTCGTTATTGGTCAATCACTAAGTATGTAAGGACATTTTTATCTCAAAATTTTAACAATTGTTAAAATTAGATGGTGGCTAAAGTAACACTAACAATTGCTAATATAATAAATTATTAATTTAAAGTTGTTGTTAAAAGTTTGAAACTAGTCTTAAAGTTTTATATGTGCTCAGTCTGTAAAAATTTTGAAATTTTAAGTCGACAATATTAAAGATTTTTATCTATATCTATATATATATATATTGTTGAGTTTCTTAAAATAGCTTGTTTATGTGGTTAACCATTAATCACGTCATTGTTTAGTGGTTAACCATATAAAAATGTAACACGGTTAGTAATTTGATTAAAATTGTATTTCGGTTAACCATAACAACATTGATTTCCACCCCTAATTAAATCTCTATATATGATGTGTGTTGAGCAGGACATGTTTGGAGCGGGAAGCGACACAACATTCACAGCACTGGAATGGGCAATGACAGAGGTCCTCAAGCATCCAAGAGTGACCAACAAACTCCAGCAAGAGATCAGAAGCGTGGTGGGTAACAGCAACCCAACAGTAAAAGAAGAGGACATAGAGAGAATGCCATACTTAAAAGCTGTAATCAAGGAATCACTCCGCCTTCACCCTCCAATCCCGCTGCTGGTTCCAAGGGCATCGACAAAGGACACCAAAGTACTCGGCTACGACATTGCAGCCAAGACAGGGGTCCTTATCAACGCCTGGGCAATCGGGAGGGACCCGACTGCTTGGGAGGATCCTGCAGAGTTCAATCCAGAGAGATTTATGGACGTGGGGAGTGTAACAGATTACAAGGGTCAGGATTTCCATTTAATCCCCTTTGGTGCTGGAAGGAGGGGATGCCCTGGAATTACGTTTGCGGCTGCTGTACTGGAGATAGCCATGGCTGCTCTGCTTCACAAGTTTGACTGGTCGTTCCCTGGTGGAGCAAAGGCTGAGGATTTGGACGTGAGTGAGGCTCCTGGAATGGCTGTCCAGCGCAAATTTCCTCTTCTGGTTATTGCTACTCCCCACAAGTTTCAGGAATGATAAGAGTTGGTTTAATTGAACGCATTTCCCTTCAGACATCATCAGGTGTTTATGCGGTTTCCCAGTACTCACTTAATTAAAGAAATAAGGAACAGAAAATTCGGTCATATAATTACCATTCTGAAGCAAGCAATGATCAAGAACATGCAGAGCAATAATCACATCGTGGAAAAACGAATTAAGTGGCGTTTTGGAGTTAACGCCACTCAGTATTATAGTAACCTCTTCGCTTACGAGGAAGATAGAGTTCACGACTCTTCCTTCCTCTAACCTAAAATTTCTCAAGATGAATCGGGCACCGGGGATTTGAGGATCTCCTTGTGTAATCCGATCACGTCTCAAGGAACATCTGTTGTTGTTCCTCAGCCTGGAAGGAGAAGGGGGTGAAACCCTCTGAATATCTTCTTTGTATCGTTTGGGATCTTGGGTGTTCTTGGGGTGTAAAATGTGGAAGCACAATTAGTTAAACAAGTCACATAAGAGTTGAAGGTAAACCAATGGAAATGATGATGATTGAATTAAAAGATGAGTAAAACAGATTTGAGTACTAGTGGATCGAGATCCACTTATTGTAGTAACAACGACAAACATAAAACTTGATCATATACAGATAGTCATAGCATGCAATGCTCTTGTTGATTAGCTCACATTCGGTGGATGAATCGAATCTGCAATCCTCGATCGACCATCGAGATTATTTGCACTTAGCGACCTCATTCTGAGCATTGCACCCCGTGACAATAGTACCGGCCTTAGGATTGCTCGCGAAAACCGGTTTCATGCAGGCGCAGACCGGCTTGAGTTGGTCCGCTGGTGGGGCTAGTAGTTTCTTAAGCTGTGTGCAGCAGCTCTGAGGCGGGGTGTCGGTGTCCTTACTACCCAAATAGGTGACGCAGTCAGGGACTTTGCTTTGGTAAGTAACACAATTTGAGGAATCGTCGGTCGGCAGTCTGGCTGCTTCACCAAAGTTGATGCTGCTGCTGCTTAGGCAAATCATGATCACGACACAAGAGAATGTTGTGTATGGTGATGTTGTTGTTCTTCATCTGGACGAGAGGAAGCTAAGGATCCACACAACAAAAATTATAATTAATTATATATGGTTCTTTAATTATGTTGTGTGGGTGCTTCGAATTCGAAGGTAACCGTTTGGAGGGAATGGGTTATTCATAATAGCTAGGTTGTCTGCTTTAGTACAGAGTCCAGAAATTATCCTAGCTAAGTTGTTTTTTTTTGCCATTACCGCCGGTCCAGAATTTATTATATATTATACTAAAAATAATTCGTGATTTTCTGAGAAAAATAATATGGTGGCAAATTATATGAAAAATATAATGATATATGTGACAGAATGATGTTAATAATATAATTGATATGTTGATTAGACACTTTTTAACCATAAATTGATTAAGAAACTGAAAAAAGTTTCATTTAGAGTCGAGTAAACAATGCGGCCAGCAGTCTTATACTTCTAGTCGACTGCTCTATGACGTCCCTGTTTCCTGGGCTCTGCTCGCTCGTCTACGCTCCGACCCAGCAAGTAATAATTGAAATGAAAATTTCCTTTCCTCTCCCTATCGGTCGAGACTTCGTTCCTGCATTAAGATTTAAAACTTGTCGTCAAAAAAAAGGCAATCAATCAGAATCCAGAAAAAATTAAATCATTAAAGTCCCTCATATAGCAGTTCTGCTATTGCAATGGATAGCCGGATAGGGATAGAAAACGAATTTTCAAATCCAATTTTTCGAATTCCCAAATTTCCAAAATTTAATTCGGAATTAGGAATTCAAATTTCAAACTTGGAAATGGTTATAGGAAAATTCACTCTAATTAAACAACATTATCGAATTAATAATAAAACATTTGCTAGAATTATATTTTTAATTATGTTTGATAGTGTTTCAGTTGGTCCGCAGATTTGTGATTCTTCCCATCCTTTTGTGTTTTGATTTGAGATTGATGTCTTGCCAATAATTTTCAGTAAGTTCCTCGGCTATTTTAATTATAAAATAATAGGATTATGGTTAAAATGACTCCTATACCATTACAAGTTAACAATTAAGCCAATTTACTACTTTTCTTTTTAATCAAATCGTTACACTTTTCTCAGACCATTAAATAAGCCCCTTTTCTTTTTTTTGGGCGATTGTGATGAATTAACACGTCCAGTTGAACGTTTTGCTGACGTGACACTTGTTTACTGGGATTTCTCTATAAATTACTAATTAGATAGGTTTTAAAATTAACAAAAAAAAATATTATAGAGAAAAGTAAGGTGGGAAAAAAAAATTGTAGGCCGATTAAAATTAAACAATTCATCTCCTAAAAAGAAATAAAATTATATTTTTCTTATACTCCTCTAAATAAAATTAGATAATCATCTATAATAAAAAATCAAATTTTTTGAAAAAATTTCTCTTCAACGTTTCAACAAGAAATATAATTTATTTTTTATAATTCTGCTTCAATTGGCACCATGATATGATATTTATAACAAATTTTATGATTTATCTCCATACTTCTTAATCACTCTAAATAAGAAAATACGGATCGAAGAGAGAAATTGCAAAGTCTTGTATTTCGTACACCTGCAATTCTTATCTGATACTACATTCATAAAAAACCCCTCCACATAATCAAAATCCAAATGGCACCTGTCCTTAAAGTGACTTCATTTCTTGAATGTAATGACCCACTTGCTGAACCCCAATATAGAATGCATCAGCAGCAATAAACAAACCAACCTGTGAATAATGAATGTACACACCAAGATTTATCATCATCGTCATTATCAACCTCTTGAGTCTTGACCATGCAACGATGAGGATTATTGCATTCATAGCACACAAAGACTCAGGCAGTAGTTTTAATTACCAGACGAGCGGAGAAAAGTAAGCGGTATCCCCACCCTTCTCTGGCTGCAGCAGCTCTTTGTTGGTCTGTCCACCTAAATACAAGATTACCAATTTACCATCACTAGGTCAGTCACTGATATCTTCAACAATCAGGTGATAACATCACAGTAACAGTCTGCATGAACTCGATAACTAGCTACGTAAGCTTGCAGTGGTTTTGTACAAGCAAAAGAAATTCTAGCAGATAACAGACTTATCACCCTGACTACTCATCAGTGCAGCGGGAAGGTAAAAACAAAAAGGGACAATAAGGCAGTAATTTTCTTCTCTTAAGCAACTACAACATCTCTATCCAAGATTCAGGCAGTAGGAGCACTTGTGATTCTATTTTTCATTATTTACCATAATGGTTTATGCAAAGTTAACACTAATAAATAGCAGGAAGCAATGAAGTCATTTGAAAGGTGCCAAACTAAAGTAGCAGAGCTTTGGTTTGTCTACCCAAGGAATTCAGAAACGCCACCTAGCCCAGCAAACTTTAAAGGCACGGGACCTTCTCGTACAAGATCCTGGTCAATGGAAAGAACATCATTGATTGATCAAATATTTTGTGTGTTTCTTTCATCTGGATAAATGGTGAGCATCAGAGGCAAAGAAAGACATCAAATTTAATACGGGAAATGCCTTTTACCTCTTCTTCTGCAGCCTCTAGCCCCCCTTGAACCCAGAAAAGGTTCGTATAGCCAGCCCTCTGCAATAGTTCACATGCAGCAAGAGATCTGGCAGCGTATCATGATTCAAAACGAAGCTGTAAAGATACTTGTATCTTCCAATTTCATGACCTATCTAATGGAACTAAAATTATTTGCAAAAATGTATCACCATGACAATCCTTCTACTGAACTAATATGGTTTCAGTTATGTGTTTTAGTAGTGAAACCTTATTGGCAAATGAAGCAAAAAATTGTTACCTTAGTCCTTTCTGGCATGCAACGATGAGGTCCGTGTCCTGTGGGAACTTCTCCTCCACCTTAGATAAGAACTGGCTGGTAAGCAAAGAGGTAGAAGCAAAAATGCAGCTCAACTTATGTCACACAATTAACTCTTTAATTAATACTAAGCCAGAAAAAGTAGTTGTTTATCCCTTACTTGTTGTAAGATACTGTAGGCATGCCACTCCACCAACCCCCTGTCAGAACACAAGCAGTTAGGTATCAACATCAGTACACAGGTAAAACAAAAGAACAACTAATGTATCATGAATATTAACAGTATCAAACATCAGAAGCTGCTCTTTAAGCTACAAATACCAACAGCCTACAAATGATGCTGAAAACTAGATCAATTGCATAGCGCAAATGAGGAGATGGAACAGAATGCATCAATATGTGTCTGCATAAAAAAAGTGGGCAGCAGTTCTAGGATACCCATGGCAAAGCTTGTGATCTTCTTTGAAATGGCTCCAATGTCAACGTTGCTATCAACTTCAAACATAGGAATCCATGTTGAGCCTTTAACCCATGCCTGGATGGAATGCAAAAAAGAAAGACTCAAAGACTCCATGACAAAAAATCAAGATTGCATTACTTTGAATGAATATCACAAGACACACTAAGAAGAGCATCAAAGCTCGTCACCGGGGTAAACAAAAATTTGGCAAACTGTAATTGTTAGTTATCACATAAATTTGCAATAGAACCTGTATGTTACCAGTTGAGATGAATAAGTATGTTATTTAGGCATTGGAACAAGTGAATGATTGATTCTGGTGTACAAGGAACCCAAATTAAGATAGCAGAAAGAGCAGTTTACCTTTTCATGTTCAACCGAGGGCCTAACATCCAGAAGAGTTTTGTTGGAGAGTTGAATTGCATACCCTGCTTCCCTGGGGGTAAGCATCTTTACTTTTCCTTCCCTAATCTTCACATTTCAGGGAGAAACAGTATGAAGTTACTCTTATCAAACCAAAAAATGTATATAATTGCAACCAATGAAATTGTTTACACTCTTAATCAATTACTTTCCTTGGCCTCCCAATAAACCATTTCCAAATAACTATACTCATTGGAAGAGTAGAAATAGGCACCGGAAAAGTACCATAACATCCCATCTCTTCTTAGCAGCGGCCATATCTTTCATCTGCTTCAGCTCGAGGTCCTCATCGGCAGCTCGAATTTCCACAGAGCTCCTCCAACGCTGATTAAACCAGTTAGAATATGAAACCAGATTTCCACCCCAGATTAAAATCAAGGTCAGATCCATAAGCAAGAGCTCGTAAAATAAAAAAGATCGGACATATAAAGAGCGTACAGAATTTTGACTTGTTTTGACAGTGGAACTAAGTTTGAGAGTAGCCGCCATTGCGATTTCCTTCACTGAGAGCTGCACATTGCTCGGGGTCTTCCGTATGAGAGAAGGGGAATGAGAAAGTCGAAGGAGGTTGAGAGAAGGAAGTCCCAGAGTCTCCATAGCTAGCAACTTTTTACCATCGGCTGTCCAGTTCCAGAGAAAGATAGGTGTAGTGGCGGGAGTTGGATGATTCTCTTCAGCTTATCCGCATGTCTGCCAACCCGGGGAAATTAATTTTCATATCTGGTCATTCAAGTTTCGAAAATATCACATGATCATTTTCCGACAAGTATTTGATATATTGTCACCAATAGACTAATAATGAACAAGAAATAAATAAATAAAATTATCCTAGGGTAAAACGCATAAATGGTACAGTAGGTATCCTTAAATGATGTTTGGATACTATGATTTAAAAATTTATCCTATAGATTTTTATTTTATTTTCCATCCGTATCCGTCAGCGTAAAACGAATAGTCTAAGTAAAAAAGTTTTGGAGGATCTAAATTCTAACAAAAGTTGGCTCCTTTCTATAGTTACGAGTCGAGCCTCTACTATATAAATAACCTCCATCGGAAAGGTATGAACGATCATGCCTAATTATTAAATAAAAAATAAATTAAAAAAATTTCTCATCGAAATACTTACAAATTATAATAAAATTTAATATTCGCACAACTATTATTTCATGTCACACCCTTATAAAAAATATTACAACAAAAAATTCCCAAGATTACATAGCAGTAAAGTATATGCTGTAATTCTCTCTCTCTCTTGATATACAAATGGTCTAAATTATATTTTCTCCAGTGTTATCTCCTCTGGAAATTGAAGGATTTTATTGCGAAAGCGAAAATGACGGCGAACAGCAAACAGAAACCAACCACCATTACACCTGCAACTCCCAGGAACTCATGTTTGTAACCAAGCAATTCCCGGAGCACCAGCTTCACCGGCGCCATCTGATTTCCGTCCGGCAGCATCATGGCCCTCCCGTCGTCTCCGTACTGGGATGTCAACAGTCCGTATAACGTCCAAGCTATCGGGTTTGCCCAGTAGTACCATCTCCACCAAATTGGGATTCTCTGTTCCGAAGTACCAAATAAATAAACAGTCACAAATTAATGCAGTCAAAATTGCGGATTTTGATCTTGTAAAATCTTATACTGACCTTGTGGGGGATCATGAAACCGCTGAAGAGATGCCAGAGCATGTAAAAGGGTGCGGAGATGACGGCGGCAACGTTATGGTTTGGAGTCAGGGCTGTCGTCATCATGCCGTAGAAGGTGAAGTAGAGCATGCTGAAGTACATGAAGAATGTGTACCAGATGAACTTGAGAGCACTCCACTCAAATGCTGCCATGGAGTAGAATATCGAGCAGTATATGATCGTCTGTCCAAAAACGTATGGAAACTCAATCACAACCTGCAAAAAAAACAACAGATAATTATTCATTAGTAAACGAAAACAGATGAAACTGTCAATAATGTAGAACTTGTTAATTAACTACCTGAGCAAATGCAAAAGGCAGAGCTGAGTACATCCCGGCAGCTCGTTCTCGATACGAGACGAACCTCTCGATGGAGACCACAGGTTGAACTGCTGTAGCATTGGTGATTCCAATGAAGAGAACTGCTGCATACATGGATCCCATAGACCAAGAAAATGATTCCAAATTCCATTCTCAAAACTGAAATTTCAAATGCTGTTAACTATACATGCGCACGACCAAAGACCAACTTTCACCAAAGCTCTATTATCTCATCCTCGTAAAAAAACAAAGTTTCTGTTTAATATCAATATTTATTTTTCGAAAACTACTAGCTCCGACAACAACTCCACCCCGACAAAGAGTAGCTTCTTGCAACTTTAGTAGTTTCATTTTCTTTTTGCATGTTATGGACTATTTACGTCGTTTCTTTTCATGTTCCGGGTTTAGATTATCTGTCGCAAAGGTCATAGCCAAATGTTTGGCCTCTACAGTCGTTAGGATTTGTCGTTGAATCGGGGTTTTGAGCTAATGATCTTTTGGCTAGATATTGAGGAGAGTATGATTGTGGTGTATATGATTTTAAATCGGTACAACCCCTCTATACCCACATAAGAGCTACATCTCTCAGGTTACCATCCTATATGTTGTATTGCGTGCTCATCTCAAATTCTTCTAATGAAATACGCGTATGCCCGTTCAGTAGTAGTAAAAAACTCAAACTATTAACTATACCATGAATGGTGAAATTATGAAGAGAGATTAGACTTGAGCAAATAAAAGAGAATCTTGTTTAGCTTATCACCCACGTCATTAAAGGTGGGAAAAAAAGAAGGAATTTCATTAGAAAAATGAAAAGAGACAAAAGCTAAGTAGTTATGCCGGACGAAGAAGATTCTGCAGAGAGACGAGTAAGTGCTTTAGGATTTGGGAAGGGTAAAAATCAGAGTGGTGGAATTGGAAGAGAAGAAGAGATATTCCTTCCTTAGAGACCAAAGCCATATAAATAGTGTATTATATTCTCCTTGTCTATTCGGGCTAATGACATTCTATCGGGCTACCTATACCTGTAAATATACGTACATGTTCAGGAAAGGTAGAATTTCATGAGCAACCAATGTGTCGCCAACTATGCACCTAGTGTTACGTCGGAAAAGTCTTGACAGTGTCGTCTCCACTATCCACCTGTCAGACACCACGGCGGAAACACTGCACACAAACGGTCCGGGACGGGCAAAAACTCCAGAGATAACATTAATTAAAATCAACTAACTATTTCTTGACAACTGAAATTTTATCTTCATGTTTTTTATTATAGAAAACTATTCAAATGGGTGAGAATTGTGTGTATCAAAAGTATGATCCATATTCTCGATAAGATCCTGATCACAGTTGCTGACCAACTGGGTGGTGGAGGAATTTAGACTACTTACAGAATAATAATTGTACAATAATGATAATAATAAAAAGAAAAAGGTATATATTCTGAATTAGCTGCTTTCTACAACACCCGATTTAATAATAATAATAATAATAATAATAATAATAATAATGGAATCCTGCATATATTAGGTAGAATAGAAGAATGGCTAGTTATTAAGAGACAAAACATAAATAATAATAGGGTAAAAATTCGCAATAAGGACGAACCAAAGTACATATGTAGTTTTGTCCCCAACCCACCACCATAGAATCTATGTAATTGCTCATTACTATTAATTAGTAATATATAAAAAAAATCCAATACTGAATAATAACCTATTCAATTATTGCGGGTGCAATATGCATTCCTCGTTACAATGTTTTGGTGGTCACTAAACTCGAGGAGATTTTGAAATATTCTATATATGATTATTTGTTTAGGGTTTTGTAATCTCGTTGTATTATGAATGAAATATAAATGTTGTCGCGTCCGGATTTAAAAAAAAAAGCATTGAAGGGATAAGAATAAAAGGTGGTAATTGGCTATTGAATGCTCTTGAAAGAGAGCTCTAGTGGCTATTTTTGAAGAATGTCACGTCGTCCAGAGATTTTGCGAATTTAGCTCAATCATTTTGTGAAGCTGGCTTACTGTGTAATTTGATTATTCTAATATATAATAAAAATTGTTCTCGACATAAAATTACCGAACTTGTGTACCCTAGCTAGGGTTTGCTCCTCACCCTCTAGTTTAGGGTTTTCTTCCTCTCGTAGGAACTCCGACTCCAGCATGCCACCCCAATCGACCTCAACGACGGCAGCGACGAGCAACCCGTCCATCGGAAGCAAAGGGCCCGCCGCTCCGAGTCGCTATACCCCAAGACTGCAGAAACCAGCAATGGCAAGGAGCTCGGAGATGTTGGCCCCTGGAGGGATCAACTCCGATGAACCCCATGCCGACACAACCGGGAGCGGTTATGGAATCGTCCCAATCGGACTTGGTGGCCCTCCAAGTCCAAAGCTTCTCGCTTGTGGAGAGCGACGATGAGTAATCCCGAAGAAACTAGGTGTTCCTCCAGGTTTTGAACAACAGATGAGTGGTCTTGGAACCACTCGCCCACCGATGTAAGGTCTCACCGAGAGTGGCGAGTCCAGCTACCCCGCCGCTGCAAACCCGTTAGGCTGGCTACCTCCCTCCGCGTCTTCGATTTCGATTTCAATTAATTTATTTTGAGTATATTTTCGTATCGTCCAGGTTCTGTTAGTTTTTTTTTATCCTTATCGTAGTATCGGGGTAGATAGTTTTGTCTTTTCATGTCTAAAGCCAATATGGTCGTGGAGTTTTCAAGGCAAAAAACACTCCAACTAATCAAATTACCTGTTTTCCCCTCGTTTCCTAACTTAAGAAACACCTCCCGTTTAGAAACCGTTGTACTCAACGTTGTCATCTCGCTCTATCAATGAAGAAAGCGTAAAAAAGAAATTGAACTTAACACCGTCTCTAAAATAACAAATCCAATACTAATAAATAACCTATTCAGTTATTGTACAACTTACTTTTGAGTGAAAATTTCACTTATTGTTTACTTTTGTCATAATCATAAACTTTTCTTCGTAACACATGTATGTACAAATGTTAATGCAGGATATTAAGAAATGTGACTTTTTTTTACTGACGGTAGTAAACTTGGATCTAATAGAATTCCTGGTGTAATTAATTCATCTTCATGGAAATGTTACAAATTTGTTGTTTTCTTGGTAATAATTAATGTTTTGGTGGTCACCAAACTCCAGGAATTAAATTCTGAAATATTCTATATATTGAAGGGATACAAAATAAAAGGTGTTGATTGGCTTTTGAATGGTCTATTTTTGAAGAATGTCACGTGGCTTTCAAAGCCATTCCATGCCATGCAAACGTGTATATATATTTATATATATTTAGGGGAATCCAATGACAAGTTTACATACAATATATATAAATAACATCAGTAATATATGAAAAATTATACTTTGGTATTTTGAGGGTATTTATATATCATATTTTATTAGATTTTATGTTTTTTTAGTTGTGGATTTGTGTTTAGAGTTGAAAGTGTAATGTTAGGGTTACGAGTTTAATATTTAGGGTTTATAATTTTTTATTTTTTATTTATAGTCAAAAGTTAAATTTTTTTATACGATTTAGAGATTGGGTTTATGATGTAGTGTTTATAGGTTAAGATTTAGTGATCGCAGTGTTAGCATTATTCTTTAATATTTAACATTTACTATATGACTTTAGGATTTATTTCTTTAATTTTAAATTTTAAAAATGTAATTTTTTAATATAAAAGATATCGATACCTATAGGGTATGGAAGTGTTCTCCTATGTTAAGAAGAAGAAAAATACTTACTGCAACAGTTGTCAAACTTTAAACTACCTCCAATAGTAAGCGTTAAAAGTGATAAAATGCTGAAATTTGGCACAAAAACTCTTTCAATGATAAATGCTAAAATGTCAAAGTACTCATTTTTTAAAATGTTGGTGTTAAATTTGGCTAGCGAAAGTGTCAAAATGCCAAATTTAACTCACTAATCTCTAATGATATGTGCTTCTCATTTTTTTATTTAAATTTCGATGTGGATAATTTTTATATCCATATTCCCATTTCTTAAAAAATTATGTAAAATAATATTTTAATAAATTTATAAATCACTAGGACCAAATTTAGCTCTTGCAGTTAGAGACACTTTTCGAGATACTAAAAATTTAAATATTTAACATTTTGATTTGACACTTTAGCACTTAATTAAAGATAATCTTACATGGTAGTTAGAGCGGTAATGACCTGTTATACGACAACACTATAATTATAACCTTTGCATTTTTATGAATTTTGAACTTCATTAAAAGGGATGCACTACTCTAGCTAGTATGATCATCTCTAACCCAATTTGTTTTAAAGACAGACTTTAAACTTAAACATTCTAAAAAACCACCTGTATATTACTTAATTATAAAAATCAATTTACGCCACGTATTAGGATACCGAAACATTATATATGATTGCGATCCGAAATTGGATTGTAATTGATCCAAAATTTCATGTGATTTCAAATAAAAAATTTCATGTGGTTTAATTAAAATTGTTGCTGCTGTTTTTTTGCTGTCACTTTGGGGTGCCAGACATGGCGTTTTGTTTGGTTTTTCAGTTGCAGAATGTCTCAAGTCTTGTTTTGAAGCACCGGAATTTTGTTATCTTGCTGCATTTTTTCGGAGTTGTGTTTCCTTCGTCTCCCTCCCTTACTCTCTGAGCTGATACCTTAACTTGCTAAAGCTCCTTTGTCAAATTGAGAAAGTAAGATCTTTTGTCAAATTGAAAAAATATATGAGATCAAAAATATAATGTGAAATAGAAATTTAATATTTGAATAATTGTGAACCGTCGAGATCGCAAACTGAAAATGGACGGTGGTGATGAATTTACGTTACTAAAAAAACTGGGCACACCGAAAATTTCGATATATCAGGTATACCGAAGAATTAGGAAAATATATAAAAGGAGTTGAGAGAGCACATGATCCTCTCTATATCTTAGTGTCAGAGAGACCAATAGTACTACTGAATAGCTCTTTCCTGATCTGATTCTTCCTTTGTTATCTGTAATTTCAGTGTTTTTTTTTTACCTTTTTCCATCCACCCTTTTACTTTTCTTGCAAGAAGTTACCATCCATCTTTATCCCCCTATCTTCCTTTTTAATTTTCATCTATAAATTAATTAATTCATTTACTACTTTATTCCCTTCTTGAACCCCTCATCCCTAAAAGAAGAAGAAAAACCCACAAGAGTATCCAAACCCCACTTTGTTCTCTCTTTCCCCCTTTCATGTTTTCCTCCTCTACCTACAGCTCTTCTCAACACTTGATCGTCGTTTAATTTTGAGTGAGCATCGGCCTACTACTCTTAATATGGCATCTCCATCTGAACTAAGCTTAGATTGCAAACCCCACAGCCATTCTTTGCTTCTGAAATCTTTCTCCGACCAGATCGTTGCTAATAACGCCCCCCCTCAGGATGATCAGAAACACAAGCTCGAAGAGTTTCTATCTCGACTCGAGGAGGAAAGGTTCAAGATCGATGCTTTCAAGCGGGAGCTCCCTCTTTGCATGCAACTACTCACTAATGGTACATATATATTGTTCATTGTTTTTAATTCAAACCCTAGCTATGAGTTGTTGTGATCATTTAAATGATTTCTTGTTTCAGCTATGGAAAGCTCGAGGCAACAACTCGAAGCATACAGGGGATCAAGGCAGCCAGCAGCTGTAGTACTGGAAGAGTTCATACCCATGAAGAACACAGTAGCACCACCACCATCATCCTCTGATCAAATAGTCATGTCGATGGAGAACAAGGCCAACTGGATGACCACAGCTCAGCTATGGAGCCAAGACACCAAGCCTGCTCTTCACCACGAAAAAGATGAAACCTTTCGTCAAGATAACAACAATTCGACGATGGGTTTCAGCGTAATTACAGAGAGGAGGAATTCATGTAATGGCAGTACTGGAGCTTTCCTTCCATTCTCCAAAGAGAGGAATAATAATGACTCTAACTGCACTTTGGCACTTGCGGCCTCGACAGACACTAGCAACAAATTAGATCATCGTGAGGAGGAAGAGGAAAAGATCAAATGTTCTGATCAGCCCGTCAACATTATTAATGGGTTTTCATCAGAGAGTGACGGCGGTGGGATTAATGTAACGGCGGCTGAGGCGGCAGCGGCGGCAGGAGGAAGCAATAACAGTCAGAGGAAGGCTAGGAGATGTTGGTCGCCTGACTTGCACAGGAGATTCGTGAATGCTCTTCAAATGCTTGGTGGCTCCCAAGGTACGGTAATTAAGTTAGTTGAGTTAGTTAATAAGTTTTTAGTTTTAACAGACGTAACGGTTAACTGTAAAATATATGCATATGTGGGTCCTCCTAGCTAGCTAGCTAGTTCAAAGATTGTGTTGGAATGATTGTCATCTTTTGATTTCGTTACTTTATTTTTGTTTGTTGCTGTGCCTGTGTTCGGGGGTTTGTTTTACTAACCGTGGGGCCATGCATGGGACTGTGTTGTTTCTTTGTTTGTTTTACATTGCAGTGGCTACACCAAAGCAAATCAGGGAACTGATGAAGGTCGATGGTTTGACCAACGATGAAGTTAAAAGCCACCTCCAGGTAAGATGAAGTTCTATTTGAAACTTTGTCCAGCCGGAACTTTATCTGACCATCCTTGTTCCGCTATTAGTTATCGTAGGTTATTACTTAATGGTTTCAATTCCTTGAATCTCATGAATTGTTACACTAGTAAACAATTGTATTTCAACCTGGGGTAATTGTCTATCTAGCTTGGTCGTTTTAGAAGTAGCTAGCTAGCTAGGAACACCATTTCGTTTATTAGCTCTTCATGTTCATACAGTCTGGCATCAATGTTCTAACGGTTTAGTTTGGTACCATGAAATATATTCTGTTTTTTAACCAAGAACAAATCCCCAGCTGCTTACTTGAGAATCTCAGCTGAGCCAACAGAATAACTGATTAATGATCTTCGTTTTGTCCTTTTGTTTTTGTCGTTATTGGGGCACAGAAATATAGGCTTCACACAAGGCGACCAAGTCCAAGCCCACAGGCATCAGGGGGCCCGCCTCCCCAGCTCGTTGTCCTCGGCGGAATCTGGGTCCCACCAGAATACGCCGCCTCTCACGGCGGTGCCCACGCTTTCTACGGCGCCGCCACCGCTCACCCACCACCGCCTTCCCACTTCTACTCCGTTCCTCCTCCGCAAGATTACTACACTGCTGCCGGACTGCCGATGCAGGCTCTTCCTCCTCCTCATACTCCGCCAACGTCCCACCACCACCTCCACCACCACCACCAGATCCAGCTCTACAAGGCTTCTCCGTCGTCGCAGGCCCACAGCTCCGGACAGGATTCGGACGACAGGGCAGCCGGGGACAGGTCGGAGAGCATTGAAGATGGGAAGTCGGAGAGCGGGAGCTGGAAAGCAGGGGAGAGCGGAGACAATGCTGGCGGCGATGGAGGAGAGAGAAAAGATAGAGAGGAATGCAATCGGAGAGAGATCACCCTCAAATTTTAACTCATAAATACAATTACTCTTATCCTTTATCCTCCTAGGGTTTTACATTAAATTTTAGAAACTGAAACAAAACGGAAACAAAATTAAGATAAATTTTCTCACTCAAATGTTTGCTAGTTAGTAGTTAAAATGACGATTATACCCATATTAAAACACTTATCTTTTATTTTGTCAAAATAATTTATCTTATAAATTTTCTCACTTCTCATAAAGTCTATATGCTCAATAATAGTGCCTTCAAAAACCTCTTCCTTCATAGATTCGCTTTTACAAATTTTTTATTGTATTGATGATTAATACGATAAAATGTATATTTTTTATCAAAATATAAACGATACGAAATAAAATACGAATTATATAGAAACAAATTATTCACTTTTGGTCAAAAAAGGGTACAGATATGGAGATAAGGGGAAAAGTGAGGGGTTGTTTCTGTTAGCAGATGTACAAAGGAGAAGTGGAAATCTTTTGTTCTGCAATATTCTTTCGGATATTGGATTCTTCTGGTGGGGAGTTCCTGTGAACAACTTTTCTTTCTTGGTTGGTTGTACCCATCTCTGTAAATCTAAACAATACAAGGGACTCGTCTGCAAACTTGAGGTTAGGAGATCAGCAGCAGAGCAACTTTTTGGTCCTTGAGTTGAAGCAGGGGAAGAAGGCTTGCAAATTGTGTATCAGAAGAAATCAAATTTGTCGCAGGCTTTTTCTTCTTGGACGTACAATAACAGCAGCTGCGACGGCCACAAAAATGGCAGTATCGCATCTGTAAAGGTAGTAAGTAGCAAGTGTGAGTTTTGATTTTCTTACCTCACCATTTTGGCCCTCCAACATGAGATATTCGGGGAGCCGAAAGCATCTGACGACTGAGCAGTTGCCTTCTTTCTTTCCAGAGCTTATTATTCTCTTTTACACACACTCACAAGCTTTCACAAAACCACTTTTAATTCTCTCCCCATTTCTTCTTTCCCCCCCACTGGTTTCTTCCAAAGCAAGTTGCTTTTAACAAAGGCTCCAAACTCCTCTGTTTTTTTTTAATCACCAGACCTCCGTGAAAAGAAGACGCAATTAATCTGCATTGCAGACGCTTTCAAAGAGATGATACATAGAGTCATGATGATTCCAACTTCTATTCTATATCCTATAATATAGATTATAAATAGTTGTGCGCTATGTCGCGAAAAACTTTTATGGTTAAGGTATAATGAAAATTTATGCGTTGAAATTTTTTGGAAGAATAACATAGTGGACGTCATAATGGACGTCATGAGGACGATCAAACCTTGATGAAAAAGAATAGTATAGTAGGCAACAAAATGAATAAGTCTGTCAAATATTTGTGAATAGACATCTCAGTTAAAGAACTAAGTCTCCCAAAAATAATAAGTATAATAGGAAAAGCGGATCATCTAATAGTTATTTTGTGAATGGTATATTGTCTCAATTGGAAAGATGGATAAAACTTAAAACTTGCACATTCTAAGGTAACTCGGATGGGTTTGGGATCTGGGCCTGGTCGGGCTAAAACCGACCTGGTCAAACCGAATTTATTCAGGTCCTGATTTATTCGGGGTTTTTACCCAACCTGTTTCTAAACCCAAATTTCTATATTTTGCAAACCCAAACCCAATAAGATTCTACTTAGTCCGGGTTTCGGGTTACCTAAAGCCCGGTTTGACCGGACCAGACCAGGTTAAACCCACCTGAGTTTCCATACCTAATGAATAATATATATCATTCAAGTAAAATTAGCCCGAGTTAAACCGGGCTTTCACCAGGTTCAGACTTATTCAGGCTTTACCCAAATTGTTTAGAAACCCGAATCTCCAAAATTTACAAATCCAAACCCGATCCGATTCCAATTAATCCGATTGTTTGAATAACTCAAAACTCTGTTTAATCAAATCGAGTCGAGCTAAACCGCAGCAAACCCTTAATTGTACTAGAGAAAATTTGTACATTTCCATCGCTTTCCACACCGTTTTAAACGACGCCCTGGTGGTTCGAGTCGTATCTCGGCCGTAGGACCACCGGTTGGTCCCAGCCGTACCTCCCTAATCGGACGGCTATCACCATGTTCCCTTCGGGACCGTTGGATATATTGAGGAAGATGTGTTGAATTTCATCATCATCATTGACTGATCGGTCGTAACCCCCACCGTCCAGCGCTTCGAGTGACTGCCACGTGTCGGAATCCGAGGAGTAGATAAAAAGTACAGGGCGAGAGTCGACCAATTCCCCGAACATGAACCGGAAGTGAGCGTCTGATGACCCGGAAACCAGCTTCATACCGGATCTCCGCCACGACGACGTGCCACGTGGACCCAGCGGGCTGGGCGGGAGTTTCGCCGCCGTCTTGGCGACCAAATTGACGGCGATGATTTCCTTCCGGCTATTGGAAGCGAATAGGAAGACGTTCCCGCTGGCCGTCAAGAAATAGAGGCTCTCGCCGGGACAGATGACGGGACGGAGGAGGTCTCCGATCTCGATTTTGAACCAGACCCGGTCGGAGCTTCGTGTGAAGCGTTGGAGGATGGCATCCTTGTGCCATCGCTTCTTGTAAACAAAAAGCCAGGTGGCGGCGGTGGAGCGGGAGTTGAATTCGCGGACGAAGTTGCGGTCGGAGATGATTCGGGAAACGGATTTGTTGAGGGATTTGAGGCGGAAGAGTTCGGGTAAGGCTAAGGAGAGGAGTATGGTTTCGATGAGTTCGGGGGGTAGGAGGTCGAATCCGACGGCGGAGAATGGAGAAGGAGAGGATAGTGATCGACGGCTGTGATGATGATCGGTTTTTTCCATGATCATCACTCGGAAATGTTTCTCTTTCCGTATTGGGCCTTTGAGGCGTTTGGATAGGATTTTATAGTGAGGGACAATCATTAATTAATTGTTCAATTTACTTATTTATTTAATAAAGGTAGGAGAAATGAAGCATGATCCTAAATTTATATTTTGATTTGATTGTTTTTTCATTTGATTTTATTAATTAGGGTTATTTTGTCATAATTAATTATTATGACAAATAACAGCTGTAGCTAAAATTTGGGAACCGCTAAACATCGCCCTAACTTTTGAAAAAAATCGCCCTAACTTTAAAATGTGAACAGTAAAATTACGAAAATACCCCTGATGTTGGCTTTAAATATTAAAGGACCAATGAAGTTCATTCGTACACTGCCCATTTGTTATTATTTTCTTCCTTGTCTTGCCGGAGAGTCACTGGAGTTTCGCCGGATCACCGCTGTGATAGAATTTCGCGGATTCGTCGTATTCGTCATACGGTGAAGGTGAGTATAAAAAAAATCGGAAAAAATGACCCACCGCCCAAACCGGATAGCCGGTCAATTTAACCGATTTTTATGTCAAAATATTATATAAATTAAATATTTTATAAGTACATAATAATATTTATATTTTTAAAATTATATTCTCATAACGATATGATTAATTGTAATTTTAGTGAATTTTTTTCGTAAAAAATTAATGAGCCGTCCAAATCGAACGGTCGGTTTGAAAACAAGCCGCCCAAACCGGACGGCCGGTTAAGAAACCAGCCGCCCAAACCGGACGGCCGGTTAAGAAACAAGCCGTCCGATTTGGACAGCTGGTTTCTTAACCGACCGTCCGGTTTGGACGGCTGGTTTCTTAACCGGCTGTCCGGTTTGGGCTAGCAATGCAGTAAAATTTGGGCACGAAACAAAGAATTTGAACATTCTCCAAAATAAAAAAAATCCATTTTCCCATTTCCAAAATTCTATATTTTCCCAACTCTACCTTCCCCTATGTCAGGCCTAGTGGCCTACAGCTAATTGAGTTTCTGAAATCCTCAAGGGCTTAAAAGCCCAACAGCTTATGGCTTATTTAGGCCTGTGAGACCCGCAATTTTCCGGCCTAGTTACCCGGCCCATAAAAGAAGGCACCGGAAGTCAGACAGCCGGAGCAAAATGGAGGCGGTAGTAGCAGCAGGTTATAAAACAAAACATCCCCGTCGCCATTGATGGAAACTCTGCACCTAGCCCCCCTTTGGCGTCGTAGCTCTAGCCGAGGAACGTAATTTTCCTCTTCCCCTCCCATCAAAACAAGAAAAATTTGAAAAAAAAGCCTCTCTCATTGATCAATTTCCTCAGAGCTAGGGTTAGGAGGTGCGGATTCAAATAATAAGATCATCGGGGCGTAATTTTCCCATCCTGTGCCCAAATTTTGCCTTCTACAACTATTGCTAGTTTCAATCAGTCTTGCCTTTTCCTGATCGGTGCAGTTTCCACTCTCAATACTTCTATTTAGGCGTTGAATTTGCCGGATCTTTCTTCGAAGAAACGGGATTCGTAAAGGAGGTTATTTATATAGACTATTTTCTAGTTTCGTTATGGAAAAGAAGAAGGTAGCGGTTCCATTGGTCTGCCACGGCCATTCCCGCCCGGTCGTGGATCTGTTTTACAGTCCGATTACTCCAGATGGCTTCTTTCTCATCAGTGCCAGCAAGGGTACGGTGTCAATTTCTCAACTCCCTGTTAAGTCTGTATTGGCGTTTCTTTTCTACGGAGATGAATTTCGTTGCTGGAATGATGATCTTATTTCTTGTTATTTTCTGTTACACTGTAAAACCTGAGTAAGAGCCTAGCTTTAGCCAGTATATGGTGATTGTTATTTGAAGTAATGAAATGTTGCCCAGATATTTGACATGGGAGGATAACCGTGGACCATTTATAATCCCAATGGTCTTCTTCTGTTATTGTCAGATTCCAGTCCCATGCTAAGAAATGGAGAAACTGGAGATTGGATTGGAACGTTTGAAGGGCATAAAGGTGCTGTGTGGAGCTCCTGCTTGGATACTAACGCTTTACGTGCTGCATCTGCTTCTGCTGATTTTACTGCGTATGTATCTTTTATTTCCTTTCCGGGATGGTGAATTAACCCTTTTTTGTATTTTTGGTTGTCATGTGGATGTGATGTCTGCGTGGAGGGTTGAGTTGGATAGTGCTTTATGTGGCTGGTGCTACTTTTTCTTCACTGGAACTTGCCTTTATTTTGATCAACCAGTTTTTCCTGTTGATGTGATATTTATTGGTATCTTGGTTGCTCTATTGAAGGGGTCTTCCTCAGTTGCTCACCAATGAGAGTACACAAGCTGGGCCAAAATTGGCCGGCCATCCCTGAACTAGAAAACTCTATAACTGTGATTAATAGTCAATCTAATAATTTACTTAAAATTTTGAGGTACCATCTATATTTTACCGATACATGACAGCTGCTTAATGAACTACAAGTTTCACACTAATGCTGATGTGCAGGAAAGTTTGGGATGCATTAACGGGAGATGTGCTGCATTCATTCGAACACAAGCACATAGTGAGAGCTTGTACATTTTCAGAGGTACATATGACCTTTTCTTTTACTCAGATTCCTTGTTGCTGAAAAGACTATTCGACGGGTCTGAAATGCATGCTTGATAACTGTGTGCGCATAAATTTGGTGAACTATTCAGATGCTTGATACATTTTACCTCTATTGTTTGACTGTGGGAGTACTAGCCTGCTCGGCATGATGAACATGTTATAATCAAAGAATATCAGCATGCTGAATATTAGATGGCGTCAAACCGACTGTCTGCAGCCCAGTGTGTCTCTGTGGTTTCTGCATTTTAATCCTTCTTTTATCTAATTTTGTGCTTGATATTTCTCCTTAGGACACACACCTTTTATTAACTGGTGGAATGGAGAAAATCTTGCGCATTTATGATCTCAACCGCCCAGATGCACCTCCAAGAGAAGTTGATAAGTCACCTGGTTCTGTCAGAGCTCTTGCCTGGCTGCATAGTGATCAGACCATTTTGAGTTCATGCACTGACATGGGGGGTGTAAGGTGCATTCTTCTTCTTCTTCCAAGCTAGCTAGAAAACTACAGTAACAAATTCCTAACTGGACAAGACATCTTTGTTGTCTCTCTTTTGGATAATGTATCTTAAACCATTTTCAGCCATTCAGAATCTCCTGTCTGGTGTTGGAAAATGAAGTTTTTATGTGAGATGTGTGCCTGTGACTCATATCTACCTTTTTGGTATACAGGTTGTGGGATGTAAGAAGTGGTCAGATTGTGCAGACCCTTGAGACCAAGTCATCTGTGACTAGTGCTGAAGTCAGTCAGGATGGTCGCTATATAACAACTGCCGATGGCTCGACTGTAAAGTTTTGGGATGCAAATCAGTAAGTTATCAGCCAGTCACTCGACCTTTGCCAAAACCTTTACGATCACATTGTTGTCATAGTTTGTTGTGTGTTACATTTCTTGTGTAGTTTTGGGCTCGTGAAGAGCTACGATATGCCATGCACTGTGGAATCAGCTTCCTTGGAACCCAAGTATGGAAATAAGTTCATTGCTGCGGGAGAAGACATGTGGGTTCACGTATTTGATTTTCACACTGGGGAGGAGATAGGTACTTGTCTTGAGCTGGTGATGCCAGTGTCTTTTGTTATATATATCCCTTTTGTTGTTGACTTGTATTCTGGATTTACTGTAGCTTGCAACAAGGGTCACCATGGTCCAGTTCACTGCTTGCGCTTTTCACCTGGAGGAGAATCATATGCGTCTGGATCGGAGGATGGAACCATCAGAATATGGCAGACTGGTCCACTAACGAGCGAGGAGAAAGAAGGGCTGGCAACAGCGAATGGAACGGCGGGGAAGGCGAAGGTGAGCGCTACAGAAGAAGTGTCGAGAAAGATTGAAGGATTTCAGATTAGTGACGAGGGGAAGGCTAAAGAGAAGGACGAGGCAGCAGGGAAAGAGTGATGATAGTTAACCCAGTTAATTTTTTCTGTCGGTTCTTTCTGTGTTTGCTGTTGCTTCTCTTCTCTACCTGTTGGGACTCTGAAAGAAGTTACACACTAAAGACTCTTGTTTTCCAGATTTTGTCCCGACTTATACTCCCTCTTCATTGAAGTTGGGGAGTTGAATCATAGATGGTAATTCATAATTCCCTTCCCTCTTGCTTTTCAACCACTCCACAGACATTGAATTGAATACAGTTGGGGTCTAAACCCTAGATCTTTGATACGTAGACTTGGATGCACATTAGCATGATGTGTCCTGTACTTCTCCTGTAAACCAAACTTCTGCTTAGGAGGATAACTGGAGAGATTCAGGTTTAAATCCAATATATGTATCGAACTTTCTATACACTCGTGGAATCCGGACAGTTCGAGAGGGACCACCATGGCTCCTCTATGAACACTGAACAGGCATATTATTGAACAAAAAAATGCGAAAAACGACGCCGAATCTAAATATTACATATCAGATTGACCTTAACCGGATTGAGTGGGTTCGTCAATTCTGTTGAAAGTTCCTTTCTTCTGTGTCTGTTCCGACTTCCCGACTCCCCTCTGTTCATCGCCAATCGCTAACCCAATTCGTTTCTCCAGCTGGGTAAGAGAAGAGAATAGAGAAGGAGAGTAAATCGGACTCTGATTCTCAGACTCTTGACAGAAAGCATTAGCGTCCAGAGAAGAGTTAGTGTTGGCGGGAAAGGGAAGATGTCGGGTAAAGGAGCAAAGGGTCTGATTATGGGGAAAGGCGCTGCAGCTAACAAAGACAAGGATAAGGACAAGAAGAAACCTACTTCCCGTTCTTCTCGTGCTGGCCTCCAGGTGTGATTCTTTCCCTCAGATCTCCTCCCCTAATTCCTTATTTCCTTTCATTGATGAATCTTTGCTTCAATTGGAAGTTCGCTATTAGCTGCGATTAGGCTCTCCCGTGTACAAAGAACATGATTGTGATGTGAACCATCGTTGTTTATTCCAATCAGGATGCAAGTATACGTATACGATCCTGAGCTGCTCTTGTTGTTGGGGTTGAGTGGACAATTCAAGGCTTATTTTCCATCTACTGAATATAGACAGAGGTATAGTATAGAGATGGAGATGATGAATCTAATGAGTAAAGAAGAAGCATGTACTTGAGTTACGTGCTACTTGATATTTTCTTGTTTAGGTAGGGGCTATGAAATCGATTTCTGTTTCTGTCCAGCCAATTGTCTAGCCAATTTTCATACTGGTCTTTGGTTAATCACTAATGGAATGGTATTGGTTTAGGTAACTTATTCTACGATTCTTCGGTTCTTTGATTCCGAATTTACACTTCTTTTGTAGCATTACTGTACCTCATTCAAATGAGTGTTTCTCATATGCTTGATACTTTCAGGTAACCATTTTACTTGATAGTTTTGCCCTTTTGATGTCATAAGAATGCCTCATTGCCGAGACCTAGTAGTATCGTTCTGGTTGGATCACTCGAGGTAAACAGAAGAACTGGATAGCATTGCTTGCTGATTTGAATGAATGTTGTTTAGTAAGCTGTCGCTTTCTTTTGTAGATGTATGCAAATCTCTGGTAGGTTTGTATCTATAAGAAAATGGACCTTTGGTGCCTGTTCTGGACATTTCGGTCTGTTCTTATGAACTTATCAACATAAAAATTAATTCGTTTTTCTGTCTAGTTGAGTCTACAATCTACATGTTAAGTGAGCCAAAGTTCTTTAGTACTTAAGCCTGAGGTTCTGAATTCGTCCTTGGTTTTGCAGTTTCCAGTTGGTCGTATCCATCGACTTCTGAAGACGAGATCCACAGCTCATGGGAGGGTAGGAGCTACAGCTGCTGTTTATTCCGCAGCTATTCTTGAGTACCTGACTGCTGAAGTACTGGAGTTGGCTGGCAACGCAAGTAAAGATCTCAAGGTGAAACGTATTACTCCAAGGCACTTGCAGCTCGCAATCCGAGGTGACGAAGAACTTGATACCTTAATCAAGGGTACTATCGCTGGCGGTGGAGTTATACCTCACATCCACAAGTCCCTCATCAACAAGTCATCCAAAGAGTAAAACTTTTGTTTGCACAAGGGGGAGAAACAGACAGCATACACATCTCTTCTTAGTTTATACTGTGATTTGCCAGTACGGTTTAAATGTATGCTAATTAATTAAGACTCCATCATGATTTTGCTTTCTGTGACACGGTTTAAACGTTTCTCCAAAATGAATGGATCGAGTTGAGATTGGCATTACTAGTTGCCTAATGGGATTCCGAAATGAAATCAAGTTACAGATCCTCAAAAAGATCAAGCCTTGTCCGAAAAGAATGCTCAAAAGAATGTTGAAATCATATCACACACACTAGCCTCGATCTAAGCGATTGTTGATACCTTGGGCACAGCGACGGGGAACTCATGAATTTCATCCATCCAAGGGTTCTTCTCTTTTGCAGGGTCAATAGTCCTCAAAGCCTTCCACACAGCACTGTTACACTTGAACCCTGAACCAAACGCTATTTGCCATGTTCTATCCCCCTTCCTAATCCTCCCTTTAGCTTCCGCATAAGCTAGTTCATACCACAGAGAACTGCTTGAAGTATTACCAAATCGGTAGAGCGTCATTCTAGACGGCTCCATGTGCCACTCAGAAAGCTGCAAGTTCTTCTCCAACTCATCCAAAACAGCTCTCCCACCTGCATGGATGCAAAAGTGCTCGAAGGCCAGCTTGAAATCAGGGATGTACGGCTTGATCTTCATCTTCAGAACTTTCTTCCCGACCAATGTCGCAAAGAAAATAAGCTGTTCTGACATCGGGAGGACGAGAGGACCCAACGTAGTGATGTTAGTCTTCAATGCATCCCCTGCAACCGCCATCAGATCTTTCGACAAAGTCACGCCTACTTTCCCGTTTCGATCCTCTTCTTGGGTGACGCAAGAGAAGCACTTGTCGTCGGCACCTTTGTGAGTTCGAACGGTGTGAACCAGCTCGTACTTAGACCTTCTCCTGTCCGATCTTCGGTTGGAGAGCAGAATCGCAGCACACCCCATACGGAAAAGGCAGTTTGAAACGAGCTTCGACCGGTCATTCCCAAAATACCAATTCAAAGTGATGTTCTCAGTGCTTATAACCAATGCATACGAATTGGGATGCACCTGAAGAAGCTCTTTCGCCAGAGCTATAGAGATTAAACCAGCGCTGCATCCCATCCCACCGAGATTGTAGCTAACAATATTTCCTCGAAGCTTGTAATGGTTGACAACCATTGCAGATAACGACGGCGTGGGATTGAACAAACTGCAATTCACAACCAAGATGCCGATATCCTTGGGGTTAACACACGACTTTGCCATGAGCTCATCGATAGCTCCGAACATCACAGCCTCGGCTTCTCTCCTGGCCTCTTGCATAGAAGGGTTTGGAGGGGTAGCCAGCACGGCCTCCGGTAAATACGTTGAATCGCCTAAACCAGACCGTTCGAGGATCTTCCTCTGGAATTCGAGACTCTCCTCGGTGAACGTCCCGGCCATGCAAGACCGGTCCATGAAGATCTTCTTGGTGCATTTTGTCGAATCCTCGGCCTTGTAACATGAGAAGTTGACGAGATAAACAGGCCTGGGACGAGTCACAAAGTAGAGCGTGGAAAGGAAAACCATCAAGGTCGAGCACAGGACTACGGAGATAAGATTGTATTGGAGATGTTCCCACAAGTCTCGGAGATCGTTGATGGAGAATGTCGAAAGCTGAGCTGCAAGCACAACTACAAGAGGGGAAAGGAAGAGGAACATGCCATGAGTAATGAGGTAATGATATCCCAGCTTCACGTATTTCAGCTTCACGGAATTCTTGAAATCTGGGAGGTTCCTTGATGGTGAAGGTAGTGAGGGTTGAATCAAGGGCGTATTAGGTTTTGGCTGTGGCATCATTTTTCCCTGTAAAAAGGACATAAGCGACGCAAAAAATCAATCAGAAATTCAGAAATTGGGAGTTGGGATTTCAAAATCATTTCCAGAAAGAAACCCTGGATTTGGTTTAAAATCCGTTTTTAATGAATCCCGTGTTTGTTTACTTACCATCCACAATACAATGACGTTGAATCCTAATTACACACAAATCCTAGCAATTTCAAAGAATTTAAATCTTATCTATCCTCCTAAGATTTCCAAATGTGAAACGAAAAAATTCAAATCTATGATGGCGAGTAAGGATTGGCAGATACAGTCCTAGGAACCCAGATCAAACAAACCCTAACAATGAAGTATCCAAAAATTCATGAAATGTCAAACCAACCTTGAGAAGCGGTAGATTGGAGGCTCTGGCGGTAGATGAGACGGGCCGTCAGTTAATTAATAGCCAAAAGGATTGGCGGCTGCGGCGCCTGGCGGACAGCGGTGGGTGGCAATTGGCAAATGCTTTGTGTTGATGGAATGGGCTGGAACAACGCGATTTACAGAGACGCAGATTTATTTATTTTGCGGACGTTGAAATACGTATTTCCCGGAGCAAAACTTAAACTACTTGTTGGATGGAATCAAGGTTCTATCTGGCCGTTGGATTATTACTAGAAGCCTAGATAAGAAAGGGCACATAAGTCATTCTAAAAACTCACTTTTTCCCCTCAAAATAACCAATAGTTGGACCATTGAAGGGATAATCGCTGCTCGTAGCGGATGATGTAACAGTTCATTCTGATAAATAAGATTTCCGCAGATTTCAGTCCGAAAAAAAAGATAACTGCCTACCGATCAATGATAAGCTGACTTTCGACTATGATGTGACGTAGCAGCCATTAATAAGTTAGATACGAAACGACTTCAGTGCGGATGGGTTAATTTCCCTTAGAAGATCGCAAATTGTACTTACGTCTTAGATCAATAATATCGAGTCAGTGAACACCATCCATATGAACAATATGAAATGCTGTTCATGTTTTATTTTTACACAGTAAACACAATTACAAGTGAGCAAAGAAGAGGAAAACCTGTGATGAATGAGTTCTTCCTACTTCTATCGATTCACCATCTAATTCTCTATTCACTCTTTACAACTTAATATACATACATACATACAGACCATCTTTCAATATCTGGTTGATCTGATATGGGATTGCAGAATAATTTACCATACTTCAATAAAGGTTGAGCTGATCAGAACATGATATGATCACCATTTTTGTTTGTTTGAATTGTCCAGAACTTAAAATACATTGCCTGCAAAGTGGAAGAATCCTTACTTGCTGAAGTCTTTGTTCAAGGGAAGAACTACTTGGATAACTACTTTGGTCAGCTCGGAATCCTTTGCCTCTGTGAATATAGGAGTAGTCATTGGTATAACTTCCGTCTTGGTATTATTTCCGAAGATGTACCTTCAGATGTTCCAATGTTATTGAATGTTTTGTTTAAGGCGCATGGTGTGCAAGATTTTCAGAGAATCCATGCGCCCAACTTATCACACTATGCGTCTTAACAATGTATCATTTTAGGCGCATAGTGTGACAAAGTTCAGTTCTTGATGTTTTCTCCACTTTTGATCCGTCCTAATTCGTTCATGCATAGTTTCATACCCACATTGTTTCGAATAGTGCCTCGATATCGTCATGTGCCTGAAATCTTACAAAAACACTCCAAAATGACATGAAAAGGACCATGGACGGGTTTGAGATACTAAATCGAGATAGAAGCTAGAAATGTGCAAAACTTCTTAAACTTCTACCCAAAACTATACAACTATACATGGAATATTGCTTAAACGAAGACGATGAACACGACAAATCAAATATCATCAACCATGAATGTCTGCGAAGTTATTAGCTCATTGCAAGCATGCAAAGAAAGGCGAGAGGAAAGGAAGAAGAAACTAGTGGAGCAAATCCTAACGACACAGCTAACAACATGGGAAGGAAATTACTACATATATGTTTATGAAGAGGTTAAGCTGCTAGTAGTAGAGGAGGCAAAGAAAGAGGTCGATGTGCATATAATAGAAGATTTGGACAAGCCAAAATTGATAATGGATCTTCCCCTCAACCTATGATAAGAAGAGGTTGTGGACAATAGAAGAAAAAATTGAAGATTCAATGAAAGTCAAGATAAATCCAATTAAAATATACGTGCCAGAGTGTTGGAGTCAACATAAAAAACGAGATGGTGATCAACACCCAAGAAAGCGGTGTTACGGCAAGGCCCTACTGTCCTGCCAAGGTGACGAAAGACATTAAGACAATATGTGGTACATCGAGAATGTAGCAACTAGCATAGGTTCGGCTACTAAATTTTGGGGAGTTTAAATTACTAAGTTAGAAGAAGATGGTGCATGACCTAAAACTCGTCAATCATCCAAAAAAACCTTATGAAGGATGGCTCATCGGGAAGCAGTTGTGAATATATAGGGATGCCAAAAATATTCATACATGCAAGTATCCGACCTTCCCTGATTTGATCAAATTAAACGGATAATATCCATATTGAACGGAGTTATTATAAGACAGGTATGGGGACTAGCCGCAAAAAAATGGCGGGGATGGATGCACCGCCACCCAATACCCATACATGTACTCTCCCCACGCGCAATATAAAACTTTGTTGTTTTATCTTTATTTGTATGAATGTCAAGTCAGCATTTCTAGTGGATATCTTGACGAACATACATACATGGAGAAACATGTGGTGTACCTAATTGAAGGAGACAAAGATAAAGTTAGGGTAAGCACTGTCAGTTGTCACTAATGAGAGGGGATTCAGCAAAAACAAATTAGTGATGAATAGGGTGAGCATTTCGCTTACTACCCGGGGGATGTTGATCACATCTTGGCTAAATCAATGACGGCTATGTTTCTGACTTTGGAGGGGCACCGATTTTGACTATAGAGGGAGATAGTGGTAGAGTTGTAAGGATCCTCGACCAAGTTCATCATAGCATCTCGGCAGGATCAAGTTCATTATAGCATCTCGGCGGCAGACAATGAGGAGTTAGTGGGTGGGTTTATTAAAGAGGAATTTCGTCGGGCTTTTTTCGACATAGATTCGGATAAATCTGTGGGGTGTTGTTGTTATTGGTTGGATTCAGATTTCAGAGCTGTGAAATAAAATAATAAAAGGTGTGTGCCGAGTAGGTGTGAAATATGTAATTTCTAGAATGTTTAGGTGTAAAAATCAAACATGAAAACAGTTTGAAAGTAAAACAATGGAAGAAAATTCTTTGCTCCATTTGGTCGCATGTCAAAGAATTTCACATTCAAGAAGCAGAAGAAGCCGAGCTTCTGATTATACAATTTCTATTTCCAATTCCTTAATTACACAATCGAATATTTCTTCTGCAATTAAATCAATTCCCCGATTCTGAAACGAACTCCGATCAACAACAACAACTACTACACCCTGCAAAAAAGAAAAAGATAGAAAACATCAATAGAACCCAAGAGATTCAGAAATCAACGCAGCTGGAATGGAATTAACAAGGCGTTTTTTACTTCTCGATCTCAATGTTGATGCTCTTGCTAGCGGTCCAATTCGCGACTGCTCCGAACGCCGTCTGGGACAGGACGATGGTGGTCCCCCCGGCCGAAGGTGTAGAGACCAAGGATGAGGCGTGGTCGACGATCCTCACCTGAATCGTCTGGCTGGGCTTACAGGATCCAGTCGCCACCGCGCTGAGACACCGCACCTTGTACTGCCTCCCGCACCCTGCTCCATTGTCCCATATCCCTTCCCCGGCAGCCGCGAAGAGATTGCTAGACGGGAACTGGGAGGCGTCGCCGCCGTAACACGCCGTCGCTGGGGAAGATTTTGTATTCAGAGAGTTCACAGATCGAGAAAACACAAATCATATATGAAATTGGACTGAGGAGGGAGGGGGGGAGGGAGTGTACTTACGAGAATAAGGAGGAGCGTACCAGGCGGCGGTGCCGATATCGGCGAGGGAGGAGCAAGGGAGATACAGAATGGTGAAGAGGAAGGAGAGGGAGAGAAGGAGAAGCCTCGACATTGATGGCGATGATTGAGTGAGTTGAAACTTTAAGGATTTTAATTAATTTGGGGAAATACAAGTACACGTAAGTCAACCCGTATTAATTTTTCGAGTCTTGTACGGTTGGCTGTATGTAGCCGGTGGGGTAACATATTCAATGGAAGTTGGGCTCACATACAGTTACAAAAATGCCCCTTACTTCTACATAGTATGGAGTGTTCCGGTGGCGAAACAAGTAGTGGGCCGACCGCGGACCAATTTTTTTATTGGGCGGACAGTAATTTCAAGCAGCGTCACCGGATATGAGCTTTTGGACGGTCATGATTTATTTTAGTAACTTTTTATTCGATGGTTAAAATTAAATTGAGAGTATGTAAGGTAATTTCATCCCTCGCAGCTCATAATTTAGCACCCACAGAAACCAACGGCTCACCTCCATTTCAAAAAATAGAACCCCCCCCGTCCCGCCTTTTTATTCTCTTCCCGCCATTCTTCATCCTCTCTCTTTTCTTTTCGTTCCTCGCTTCTTCTTCAATTCCCTTTCTTCCCAAACCCACCTTTTCGTTTCTGTTCAAATTCTCCCTCATCCAGACGCCAAGTCATCTTTATTGGCGTCTGGACTATCTCGATGAAAGGTCTAATTCAGGACTTCAAAGGAAGAAAAGCTGTCTATGGCGATGACTGGGCCAATGCTTTCGCCGCCGGTCCCAGGTTCGTTTTCTCTCTCTCAATCTCTTATATCCCCATTCCTGGCGTAGTTGATTGAATCAAGTAAGTTTTTTCACCGCAAAAGGATATTCGCTCCAATCGCATACATCTTCTTTGCGTCTGCTCTTCCTGTCATTGCTTTCGGCGAGCAACTCAGCCGTGAAACAGGTTTCCAATTTTACTGATCTCCCCACACCTTTATTTGTGGTGATTCAGTTTTTTTGAAATTTTAGGAATTGATTATGTGTTAGGTTGTTTGTTTTGTAATTTGTGGCAGATGGATGCCTAAGCACTGTGGAGACATTAGCTTCAACAGCTCTATGCGGAATAATTCATTCGTTAATTGGAGGGCAGCAATTGTTGGTTGTGGGAGTTGCAGAACCAACGGTGATAATGTACCATTACCTTTACTCTTTTGCCAAAACATCAGACTCTGTTGGGAAAAAGCTGTACCTCGCTTGGGCTGGATGGTAAGTAATGATCACACACCATAACCTTTTCAACTAGGGTTGTTCACGACCTCACGAACCGAGTTACTATGCTCAAGCTTGGCTCGTTATTTTTTAGGCGAGCTGTAACTTGAGCTCGAGCTAAAAATGTTTAGCATGTATCGAGCTCGAGCCTATTCGAACTTGACTCGTTAATTAACCTTGACAAGCCTAACTCGAGCTCAACTCGAACTTCACTCATTAAATCACCCTAATGAATCCAATTTGAGTTGCATTTGATGCTTTACAACGTACCACTTGCATTTTCATTAGCACAATCGTAAATTACATATGAGTTATTGTATATGATACTCGAGGCAAACACATGTTGCATTATTGAGTCCACTAACGAGCCATACAATCGAGCAAGTATTCGAGTTGTCTCTCGAGGTTGAGCTCGAGCCATCTCGTGAGCCTATGAGTCTAATATACCATGACTGCTCATCTTAAATTGAGTCGAGTGTGCAAAAAACTTTTTTCTAGCCGAACGCCGACCTGCTCGCGAGCGGTTTGGCTCGTCAACTGCCATAATTAGTGAAATTTAACTGTCTCAACTCTTGGGCGATCGCACCAAAAATTCGAGTTCCCTTTGGATTTCCTTCTTTATTAATGACAACTGCAGCATTGTCATCATATCGTATTTTCATACCATTGTTGCGTTTGAGTACCATGCATTTTGTGATCATGTAACTATGTGCTTTTGCCTTTTGTTCTTCCTACTCTAATGTAATTAGGGTGTGTGTGTGGACGGCTCTCATGCTTATCCTGCTAGCTGTATTCGACGCTTGCAACATCCTAAACAAGTTCAGAAGGCTTGCTGGAGAGACATTTGGGATGTTGATTTCTGTTCTCTTCTTTCAGCAGGCCATCAAGGTAACTAAAAATCTACACTAATACCCAATGCGAGTTGGACCGAGCATTGAACATTGGTGCTTTGGGAAATAGGGAATGGTGGGAGAGTTCAGCCTTGTAGAGCATGAGGACACTAATCGCCAGACAGCAGTTTCCAATGGCTGTACGTGAATGGACTGCTGGGAGTCATATTCACCTTTGGGGTATTAATCACAGCTCTAAAGAGTAGAAAGGCAAGGTCTTGGGATTATGGCACCGGATGGTTTCGGAGCCTCATCGCAGATTATGGTGTCCCTCTAGTCGTCATGTTCTGGGCAGCATTGTCACTAACCATCCCTAGCCAGGTTCCAGAAGGCATTCCACGTCGCCTTCAGACTCCTCTCCCTTGGGAACCTGCTTCCATGTCTCATTGGACTGTCTTCATGGTACATAATCTCATTCTTTTTCAGTACTCTCAAATTTTTTATGGGACAAACTCATTAAGAGGAATTGAAGTTAGAAATTGGCAAATTACTAAGTCTAAGTGGAGTTGTGTGCTGGCAATCAGGAGGAATCGAGCTCGAATCCAGAACACTCAACGCACTGACACCAATGTAGTCATCTTTATTTACTTTATGATATTGTTTTTCGCTCAAAAGGTGTCGATGCCGGCTGGAATTGTCAAAGCCGTTGTAATTACAAAAGCAAATCCGCCGGATTTGACAAATCCGGACCACTCCACAAGGAATTCGGAGGCTAGAATTAGGCGAAATTAAACCCGCAAATCCGGCAGAATTGGGAATGTCGCTTTCTGGCCGAGGAAAACGTATTTGACGGAATTGATTGGTTGTCCGGATTTGACCCTCAAATCCGGCAGCAAAAAATATACATATATTTTGAAATGATCGAGAGTTCTACTCCAACAAAAAGTTAGAAAATGCAACGAGGTGTACATGAGGTGGTAGTTTCGCTTGTTTTCAGCCTGGAGAAACCGGGTTCGAATTCCGTGGAACGCACTCCTCATTACCCTCTTGTAGCACATCCGGTCTGTTTAAATAAGTACTCGGGCTAAATGTCTGCAGCCCCAGAATTTATTTACTTGACTGCAGCGCCACAAAGTGGTCCCTGTGGAATGGGTTCCTCGTAATAAAGAGGTTAGAACGAATGTCATGGCGGGTTGAAGAATAATCTTGTGGTGTGTTTTTAGGATATGGGAAAAGTGCCACCAGGGTTCATCCTGGCTGCAATCATACCAGCAGTGATGGTTGCGGACTCTACTTTTTCGACCATAGCGTTGCATCTCAGATGGCACAGCAGAAAGAGTTCAACATCAAGAAGCCTTCTGCTTACCATTACGACATCTTTATCCTTGGCATTACGGTCTCTCTCTCTCTCTCTCTCTCTCTCTCTCTCTCTCTCTATTTGTCTGTGTTTGGATTACCACCCTTAATTACAGCCTTCATGATCCCCACCTTAGCAACTTTTTATGTGTTTTTTGTTTAAGACTTTGATATGTGGACTGCTTGGGCTTCCACCTTGCAACGGAGTCCTCCCACAGTCTCCTATGCACACCAAGAGTCTCTCAGTTCTCAGTGGACAGGTTAGTGTTGTAAACTTCACAGAATAGAACCATTGAGAATAAATGAATTTCAAATATATTTGAGTTCTTATATCTTGATATGAAATGCAGCTGATAAGGAAGAAGATGGTGCAAACAGCCAAGGAAAGCATGATGCAAAAAGATAGCAAATCCAAGGTTTACGGGAAAATGGAGGAGGCTTTTGTCCAAATGGATGGAACTGCAGGAGTAAGCCAAATTACTATGCATTTTACAAGTTGCAGGACTATGATTTTTAGTTGAGAAATGGGATTTTTTTTTCCTTTTTGGCAGCCTTCAGCAGCAAAGGAGCTGAAGAACTTGAAAGAAGCAGTGATGAGATCTGGAAATGAGGGAAGTAAAGATGGTGGTGAAAGCTTTGACCCAGAGAAGATTGATGCTTACTTGCCAGTGAGGGTAATTGAGCAAAGATTTAGCAACTTCTTGCAGTCTCTTCTTATTGGGTTATCACTTCTGGCGATGCCAGTCATCAAAAAGATCCCAACTTCAGTACTTTGGGGTTACTTTGCTTACATGGCAATTGACAGTCTCCCTGGAAACCAGTTCTGGGAAAGGCTCGTCATGCTCCTCATTGCTCCTAGCAGACGCCACAAGTTAGCTGCAAAAATGTATACACTTAGTTTATCCTCAACTGTCAATTTATTGAATTATTACTATTATTGTGTGTCAGGATTATGGAAAAGCCTCATGCATCATTCGTGGAGACTGTACCGTTCAAACAAATAGCAAAGTTCACAACATTCCAGATAATTTACTTCTTGATCTGCTTTGGGGTGACATGGATTCCCATTGCTGGAATATTGTTCCCACTGCCATTCTTCTTCCTGATAAGCATTAGAGAAAAAATATTGCCAAAGTTCTTCCAACCTCAACACCTGAAAGAGATGGATGGTGTTGAGTATGAAGAAGTTGAAGGCGACCCATTACGCAGCCGTTCCATGTCTTTAAGGGTAAACCAATCTTCTCTTTTCCTATGAATCAATGCAAAAAGTCCAAATCAAAATAAAGCTGAAAACCTGCATTTCGATTTTTTTTAACTGTTGGGGTTAGCAGAGGATCAGTTCGAGAGATGGAGCTGGATGTGAGCCACAAGATGCTGAGATATTCGATGAGCTCACCACCGGAAGAGGAGAGCTGAGGCTACGATCTACAAGTGTTAGCCAGGAAAGGAGCAACCAGGCAAGATGATCATAACACACAAAGAAGAGCCCACAATTTGGGAATTCTCGATGCAAATGAATGTAAAAGTTTTGTTTTTGGGTTGCTGCAGGTTTACCCTGGGAATTTCATGGATAATTGAATGGAAAAGCTTGCTGGTCTGGAAACAGAAAATGAAAGAAGAGAAGAGAATATTGCAGAGAATGAAGAGCTTTGACTTTACATTCCTTTGCTTCTTTGGTTATGTGTAATTTCACTTACAGGAGAAACTAACACTAGAAATGGAAACTGTATAGAGGAAACTTACACAAAAATTGTGCACATTCAACTTAAGGAGATTAGCTTATGATATATTTCTAGATAAAACATCTACTTTGATGTTTGACCTATAATTACTTACTTTTGATACTTTAAATTTTGTTTTAAAATATTTCTTCTTTCTATTCAAAGTGGGAGGTTCAATTTTGTTTCACCTTTTCACACTTATGGTCATGCTCTTTGTTGGACAACTTTCCATTACAACATCATCATTGGTGAGCCACCAAGTTCTCTCCTTCGATACTGAAATCAGTTTCCAGATTGCCTAAGAAGTGGTTTACATGAAGAGAAAAACAACTCATTACAATGATGGAGCTAGGAACTCATTATCAATACACTTCTCTGTATCGTTGCAATTTTATCGGATGTTTCCGAAGGGACATAATCAATACACTTATAAGAAGAAGAAGAAGAAGAAGAATTACTGAATCAGCTTATCTGTATTTGTAGTAGCAGTATTAGTAGTCTCAGGTGTTCCATCACTAACAAATATTAGTTCATCACCATCTCTAACCACTTCAATATCATCAACTTCAACTCTGTTTTGCATCACTACTTTACCTACTTTTATCCCATATTTCTTTGCCCCCAAGTCAAGTAACTCCTGGAAGCTCTTAGGAAGCAGCACAAGCTTCTTGGTATCATCTCCCTGTTCAGGGCAACTTATCATCACTCTAGCTGCTTCTGTACTATTCCCCTGGCTTGTATTATTGTTATTGACAGAAAACATAACTCCTGCATTGTTATTAGTATCCCCATTTTGTGCAGCCGACATCATTCCGAAAAGAGAGTTGTGGAAATTGTTAGTCTTACGCCTTGGCCGACTTTGGCGCCCCAACGACCCCTCAGACAAGACAGCTTCGGAAGGCAGCGGGTGGATGGTTGGCTCGCTTGAGAACCTTCCCAGGTACCTAACTCGGTTCTCTTGCTTCTCGGGAACCGACACAATGGATTGAGGTTTCGGTGGCTCTTTACATTTCTTAAACATGAACTGTATCTCCTCATGTCCTTGTTGATCAGCCAACTCTCTTGCAGTCCAACCATTGGCATCTGGTTTGTCCATATCAGCACCTTGGTCGAGAAGGTACCTGATGATCTCGGGGTTATCCTCGCAGACAGCAACGTGCAGTGCTGTGCTACCGTTGCTCTTGGGGCACTTGATGTCTCCCCCATGGCGTGCGATTTCCTTGAGCAAGTCGAGGTTATTCTCCTCGGCAGCAGTGCAGGCGAAATGACCGACATCTCCGGATAGTATGGAGGCGCCATTTTCTAACAACAACTTCACCACTCCTGTATGGCCAGCTTTCATTGCCTCCCATAATGGAACATTGCCATCTGAGTCTGCAACATGTTTTGAAAGTCAACTTCTGAAAGTCAACTTCTATCATCAGCACATTCAAATTGACATACTTTATAAACTCCATTATTGGATCAACAATCTTTGACAAATTAATCGTTTGGATAAGATCAAAAGTCAACAATTTTTCTAAAGGGCAGAAACCCCTTTCTTTCCGCCCCAGCGGATAAATTGTAGGTCATCCGATCAATCACAAAAATAATCTAACGTTTATATAATCACATATTTATATGCCGTTTTAACTGTAAAAGACCGCATAGTAATTTTTTTAATTCTTTTCTTTTATTTCTGTAATATTATCTCTCTTTCTTTAAATTTTCTCTAATTTCAGTTTAATTACCATAATTTTTTATAGATTTATCAAAATATAATTTTTACTTCACAAATGTTGTTTATTTTAATATTTCAAATCTAATGAGACCAATTTTAATATATTTTACTAATTTTTTTAAGAACAAATTAATAAACTTGTTAAGTACGTTGTTATACGGGTGTTATGTCACTGTTATGTCCACAATAAGAACGAACTTGTTATGTCACTGTTATAACCGTTGTACACGTATGTTATGCTATTGTTATAACCAAAGTACATGTATGTTATGCCACTATTATGTGCTATGAATATGTTATGCCACTATCATGTGTTAGAAGTCTGGTATGTCGTACGAGTATGTTATCACTGTTATGTCCACAATACGAACAAACTTGTTATACCACTGTTATAACCTTTTTACATGTATGTTATGCTACTATTATAACCATGGTACATGTCTGTTATGCCACTGTTATGTGCTATGACTATGTTATGCTACTGTTATAACCATACTACAAGTTTGTTATGTCGTACGAGTATGTTATATTTATTTTTCAAGTGTGTTATATGATTGTTATGTTGATTTATAAGATTACTCTATAATATATATTTCAATAAATTTATAAATAAATATTTAAAATTAAAATAAATTAGGGAATGTATAAAAAGAGTGAATGTGAAAAAAATAAAAAGGAAAACAATTAATTTCCTCTCCCACTTCATTTGAGATTTATTTAGATTTTAAAAGTTGCCAAATTTTACTTTTCATTTTAACCTTTAGATCTTTTGTGTGGGTGATCGGATGACCCACAATCTATCCGCTCGAACGGAAAGAAGGGAGTGTCCGCCATTTCGTAAAACTGAAAAGTCAACTACTTTCCATTTCTGTGATCCTGACTCGTTTTCTAATATATTAAAAGCAGATTTAGGTCAAAGGCTACTGCTAAATAAAGTAGTGGTTGGAACAGATCTGATTTCTGAACCAGACCAAAGGCCAGCAAAACAACAGTCAACCACACTCCACAGTAACAAAGGTTAAATTGTTTTTGCTTAAGGATAGTAAAAACTATTTCTTTACCTCTACAGTTAGGATCAGCCCCATAGTCCAGCAGAAGAAGTACACAGTTCTCACTTCCTCCAGATGCTGCAATGTGCTGATATTTGAAAGAGAAAATGTGAATTGACTTGAGGTATATAACTTCATAAGGGAGCAGAAGTTTGAAGATTTAAGAACATACCAGAGCTGCTTTGCCATTATTGTCGGACTCATTTGGATCTAGACCGCGTTTTAGTAGCTGATGCAACAAGAGATCATCTCCTCTCATTGCAGCAAAGCATAGACTGAGAGGAATGTCCATTCTTCCATGAGCCAGCATGTTCTCTGTTTCCAGCAGAACTCCCTCCATGATTGGATCCTTGAGATCTTTCAAATGCTGAGCAAATCAAGCATAACAGGTAGGCATGAATTTGGCATCCCAAGGTACCTCAGAGAACAATTTTAACCAAAAACACTATTGCAATTATTTTTGTCAATTCTTAATTGACCTGAAGAAGATTGTTCATAATAATTGTCCCGTCTCCAACATTGGCTTGAACAATATTCAAGAATGTAGTTCGGTTCATTCGAAGTAGCTGGCACAGTCTTTTGGTCCTCACAGTAAACAGTTGTGGTTTGTAGCAAAGCACTCCAATCTCACCACAAACATCACCCGTTTTTAGCTCCCCAACCACCTTCAAGAATCCGATGTAGATACAATTTTAGTACACAACATAAGCATACAGTTAAAGAATATTCAAGTCAAGCAATTCAAGGTGTACGACTTGCCTGCTCCACACCATTCTTGAGAACTACTAGATCCTACAAAGCAAGGGAAATATCACGAATTAACAGAAAAAATCAAGAGCAACTTGATATGTACAGATGGAAACCAGATAGGAGCTTGAAATTTACGACGGAACCAGTGACGAGGATATAGAAGTCTGTTGGGGCTTCATTCTGCAAAATCACATCTTCTTTGGGAGGGAAATACTCAGCTTTCATCTCCGAGACCTTTCAAAATTTCAAATTAAAGTAATCAATCATTAGATATATGCATGCTTAAGGACACAAGGGAAAGAGCTTCTATAAATGACTTACCAACTGGAAAAGCAAGTCGTTAGACACCCCACGAAACAAGTAAACTTTGTCGACGAGAGAGTAGAACAGGTAATGGGAAATGCTCGAGCGAATGGCTTTCGGGAGGGAATCAAGAGTCTCCTGCTGCTGCAGTCCCTCTGAGTCTGTCCTGAATCTCAAACACAAATGTGCAAGCATCTGATCTTGCAACCTGACTGGCAACTGGTTCCTATGAGAAAAGCTGGAAGCAGCTTGAATGGTATCTCTCTGAACACTCGCATTAACACAAGAATATGATCAACAACGCATCCAATAAAAAATGTGGGGTTTCTTGAAATAAAATGGTACAGAAAATATAAGATCTGTTTAGGAGTCACTCACAAATCTTCTCGTTCGACTGGTACCATGAACAACCAAGTTGGTCATGTTACCAATCAAGTATGCAGTCAATCCAAGGTTAAAGAGCATATAAAAGATGTCAAATAACATTTCTCTTGTGTTCACAGGATGCAAATCGCCATAGCCAACTGTTGTCAGAGTAGTAATAGACCAGTACATTGACGTCACATATCGAATCCATACTCCTCTTTCGTGAAAATCATTCCCAAGCGAAGCTCCAATCCAGGTTCTTTCAGGATTGTGATAGCGAGCAGCAATAAGATAATAGAAGCATCCAGCACAATGGACAGCGAAAAGGGTGACCTGTTCATCCACAAATAAAAAGGGTGACCCTACAGGAATCATTCAAGTCCTAATCATATCCTAAATATTTAAACTCCATTCTGATCCAACCAGTATGACCAAAACATACTCAACATCTATTGAATACTTACACAGATGAGTTTGGCACATCGGACCCAGAAGTAGTTGTAGTTTCTGTCTTTTTCCAACCTATTCAAAGAGTTCTCCACTTTTTAAGTCCAGCCCACAGAGAACAGAAAGAATGTACTTTTACACTCCACAGGAGAAGGCATATTACCTGGAAAAGAGAGAACTAACTCTTCTAAGACGCCACAGACGAAGCATGTTAAACAAGCCATATGACCGGAATGGCTTGGGAGAGATTTTCCAAGCGAGCTCGGACGGGATGATGGAAATGACATCAAAGACCAGCCAAGTTCTTGTATACTTCCAAGCAATCTTTTTCCAATTGTCCACAAGAAGGTAGGTAGATTTGTCAAGGTAAGCCACAAAGAATGTAAGAATGATATCCACGGCAAAGAATGCATTGACAATGTTATCGACAATCGAGAGTGGCTTCTCTGGCTTTTTAAGAAAGCCGAATTCAAAAGGAGATGCCCAAGCCGTGTAAATGACCAAGACAATGAGGAATGTCTCCCATATCCTGCAAGAGTGAAATCAGTCCTCAAGTAAGAACCTGCCAGAAAATCATCACAGAGGCCATAAAATTTGAAATCCATTTAATCATTCGAAGTCATTTGTTGTCCTTCACGTGGAATAATCGATCAGATCGGAGGAAACCTCACAAGACAGCTATATTCCTAGAAAAACTAGGATGAAATCTAGTACCAGATTGTCAAACCCCAACTGAGGTGGAACTATTCACACATCGGATGTGAACTAGGCAGACTGACTGTCCTCTTCCGAAGTAACAGCTAAAGAAGGACACATGCAGCTAGCTTACAAGAAATGAGCAGCAAAGTACTGACCAGGACAGGATTTAGAAAATCATAAAAATAAAACAAACCATAGGACCCATCAATAAGAGAAAAGACGACAGAGACAAGGCAACAACAGAACATAGAAAGATCCAAAGCCCAAAAGAGAGAGGTGGCCAAGAAGAAAAGGCAGCAACAGCAACTATCAGAAGGGACAAAAAGTGATCAGTAGAAGAAAAGGTCGGAAATCCCTAAACACCCCAGATAGGCACAAACTGACAGAAGAACAATCATTACAGAAAAGAGGCAAAACTACGAAGATTAATAATAAACAAATCCAAGCAACGCTCATAGTCCCTGTAAAATAATGATTAGCCCTTTTAATTCTTCCTCTAAGCAACGTATGTCACGGATTTCAATAATGCAATTGCCAGACTTTAACACACTACAGTCTAATTGCTAATAAAACTGGACCGGAAATGGAGGATCGCAGTCAAGAAGTCGATAAAGACGAGAACCAAAGTCTCAGGAAAAATAAAGGCTGAAACTTTTCATCAACCCAGAAGTCAAATAGTAGAACCAGAAGGTACCTGTAATGGCGATCGTAAGGAGAGATAATGAACTTGCGCAGCCTGACCCTCCGATTACTTCTTGCACCAAGAGATGGCAGTATCCCAGTTGAGAGACTGTACTGGCTTCCGTCCCTCGATATGTGCTCCAGCTCATCTTGCCCACAAACAGAGACGTTGAACATCCTTATACCTAGCAGATTCTCCATCTTTTTTCTCTTAGCCTTTGGACACACAGTTGAACATATACAGAGATGGCCTCGAATTCACAGTTTTCAGTTAATAACTGCTACGCCTTTCACAAAGTGGGATGGCACTAAAACGAAATACACTCCTTTCTGGGGGGTCGGATTGATTCCTTCAAAAATATTTTCAACACTGGGGCATTTTAACATACACTTTGAGGGCTATAACTTGCTGCCGCCTGCGGAAACCAGATCAATTACTGCGAGATTGAAAGCAAGCCGAAAGAGAGGCCAACCATAGCTCGATTCAGTATAAATACGGCAGGGAAGATTGTTTGTGGTGTGATATAATCAGTCAAACTCTTTCCCGATCTCGAGAGAAAGATTGGAGAAAATGGCAGAGACGAGAATGAGAGGGGAAAAGCCTCTTTTTTTTTTGGTGGGAGGAAACTCGTTTCAGGAGTTAACGCATTTATACGAGGCCGCCGCTTGAATTTCACTACAGTTGGAGAGCGCGTGGATGCTGATTCAAGTTCTTTTTTCTTGCCCTTTTCGGCTTTTGTGCTCTCTGTTTTCTGTGCTTTGCCGTTTTTGCTCATTTCCCGTCGTCCTACGTGTCGGCGCTACACAAAGTCTGTTTACCCATTTAGTTTTAGTCATTAAAATTTCATTTAAATGTTTTTAATGATTTTTTTTTCGAATTTTTTTCAAAAATTAATGATTAGATTTAGTAGTGGAGATTTATTTGAAGAGTTAGTTCATTTAAGATCATTCTCAAAAGTTCATTAGCAATTTTAAATAAAGTTTATATTGCTACAATTAGTAATTTTAGTAACTAATTGATCGATTAATTTCCAATCATCTCCATTTTAGAAATATTTAAAGAAATTCTTAAAAAGAGTGTTCTAAAGTGTGGCATTGTTAAACATAAATGTTGTTAAAAAAATATTATTCAAATTATTTAAGTGATATTATTAATAAAATTGTTAAATTAACACTTTCACATTTTCTAGCAATTACTAAATCAAAATATTTCATCATCAATCTCATTTAGCAATTATTAAAAAATTGGGAGGGAGATCCGATAATAAATAATTTAATTAAAATTATTTATACTGTATTTCTTGGGAAAATGCATTTTTGTAATATTAAAAGGAAGAACAGGTGTTAGTTGGGGAAGAGAGTTGAGAATTATATTAACAAAGAAAAAGAGTTGAAACTTTCAATTGATCAATGACACTTAATAATAGTATTAAAATGTAATATAGTATATATTATTACTTAATGTTCAATTATTATTTCATAAAAAACTAATGATTTCAAGGTCAAATTTCAGCTTGCGCAATATAAGTGTTTCACAAAAACACTTATATTTTGAAGTAACTAATTAACTCGAAAACTCAACTTCGTTGTTGTGAGATCGGGAGATTATCAATGAATGCTCGTTTGTGATCCAATACAATGTCTATAGCAGTATCGTAAATTTAATATAGAACGGGACGAGAATGGGGAGTGTTGGAGAGCGAGGCGTAAGAAAATTCAAATCACCCCATACCCATCATGGATTGAGATATTATCGAATTTGGATTAGCTCAACTCGAATATGTCTGAGTATAAATTATCATATTGGAGCTGATGATGCTAAATTTGTCATATTTATCGCCCTCATTTTAGTGATATTTTATGCATAATTATATTGCTTTAGGTAGAAGTTTAGAATGTTGTATGCATTTTAAACTTTTATCTCGATTTAGTGTCTCGGACCAGGTCAGAGTCCATTTGATGTCGTTTTGGAGTGTTTTTTTATAGATTGCAGGTACATAATGACATCGAGACATTAATCGGAGTGATACGACATGCATGGATGATCTAAGACAAGCAATGAGAAGCATTTCTATATCTTCAAGGAACGTGGATCTCGACTTTGTCGAAAAACGTCGCAGTTTTGTATTTTAGACATATCTTTTAGCTCAGAAGTCCGATGAAGCAAGGTCGGCAACGTTGGAAAACTCATTTAATTTCCTACAACTTTGGTATCAAAAGGTGAGTTTCAATGGTAGACGCCATGCAATGCATGCACCCAAGCTGGTGGTGGGTACTGTGGATTCAATTCAAAGCGTCTTACATTAATTGATTGCCGTCCGAATGTTTGGAGTGGGCGAGAGATAACTATGGAGAAGAAGGAAGTTGGAAAAAGAAAGGTGTACGTACCTTTTGTTAGTCGAGTCGAGGCCACATAATGAATCATCTCGTCAATAATGCAAATAGTGTAAGGTGTTGGTGCTGGGTAAACAACAAAATCATCTGAATTGATTCAGACCCACTCTTGGCTGATCATAGAGCAATTAGCAAACGTATAAAACTAAAGGGTGATACCATTTTGAATCATGATAAGACACCCAACACCGTATCTCTTCCAACCACTTACTTTCCACTCATAAACAAAAAGAACATGTCACTACATAAATTCCACCTCTTATAAATCAAAACTTCAAGAAAGTTACGGAACCACGCTCCTCCATGCATGCCAATCTGTCTTCTAACTTCACTTGCTCTCAACGTCGTATAAATCAGTTCTGAAAAGTTGATCATCAAGGACTACTATTGAAGCAGGGAGACACACATACATTTTCCTTTTATGATCACTTACTGAAACATCAAAGGAAGGCCCTATTCTTTTTATGATCGACCAAATGCTTCATTCATCAGGGGGTGTTCATAATGCATTCCTAGACATGAGGCCGGCTATAAACAGCTTGCCTAGATTTTAGACTTGCTTTCATGTAGCGATTCATCATTACCATTGCTATCCTCGTCAAGGTCTCATCAGCTCTGGTTTGGCCACTATAACTGATGGTAAGGCTATGCGACTAACTAGCCATTTCAGGTGCTAATGGGTATAAGTGATTCTGACAAAGAAGAAATACAACATTCGGCAGAACAAACAAGCAAGGTGTAAAGCTCTTATAGTAGATTTTCGATGCAGTGACCATAGATGATGAATCATGATTAAGGAACTTTGTAATCTTACTTCCTTATACTTACAGCTATGTAGGTACAAAAACTGAGAGTGATACAAAACACAGCAAACAGAAAAACATAAACTACGGAAGATTACACGAGAACAAGCACATTCCAATGCCTACTTGACGACTGTCCTACTAAGCAAGATAAACAAACAAAGAGAAAGGAGGGGAAAATAGCAAGAATGTATCATATGATAAATTTTCCCTTCTGGTATTCAAAACGTTGGAAATTGTTTCCAGTTTATACGTATCTTTTCCGCAAATAAGGTCATAAACTCCTATGATAAAAACTCATTACCAAACTATCTATCTATCCATCTATATAGTATACAGTTTGCTGATACAAGAAATAACTAAAATGCCAGGCTCTAGGAACAAGCTAGAAGAAGAGAGTCTAGATCAGAAAGTCATAAAGAAGTATGGAGAAGATAAGTCATTTGCAACACCAAATGTAGAAAACTAGATAATCCTAAACTGGACTTGCTCTCCAGTTTCCTGATGCCAATTGTAGTTTCCAATATGTAAAAGGGGAATATATATATAAGCAAATCAAAGTGCAGAACCTCTAGCAAAAGCTGTACACTACAAGGGACCTGAACCTACTTGTCTCTCAACAGCATGAGGATCACGAAAAAGGACAGCTGACTTATCACCAAAACTATATATATTCAACAAGCAAGCAACCCAGATTAGAAAATTTGAAATGAAGGCCCCTAAGTATCAAGCGCATTGGAACCTTGACAGCCGACTATCCAATGCATGGTTGCAAAATAAGAAGAGATTCAAAGTAGAGAAGGATACACCAAGTATCCACCATGAATGAAGGCACCAGCCAATACAGCCGTGAACAATCTGTCCCTCAATACGGGACTCCTACGCAGCGATAACCTGACTGGAAACATTTTTTTTTTTAAATCCGAAAGAATCATCAGTTGCTGAGAAAGCCAAAACCAATCAACAGATTTGGGAAAGCTTGGAAGTTCACAAATAGAGGGCATCATCATGATAAAACTTACTTAAGGGAAGAACGGGAGCATATATTAGAGGTACCAAGAACTTAAAGGGAGTCTTCTGCTTCCTGACAACAACTGGCTCCCTGCAATCGCGTCGTCAGACCCCAGCGCCAAAATTCACGGGCAAAATTCACGAACAATTGAACCGAAACTTACGGGTGGTTCCATGGATCGGACGACGAAGACATGCTTGATTGAGCTCGAATAAAGAAACCGGCTGAGGATCTCCGCCAGAGATTGTGACGATGTTGAGCCTCTTTTTGCGTTTTGTGGAAATTGGAGAAGGCGATGTCAGAGTTTGTTTAGACTATCGCCGGTCCATGTTCAACGATTCATTTTCTACGCTATACATTCTTTGTTCTGTTATGATGGGCTGATGATCTTTCCACAGTGGGCTGATGATGGTTTTTTTTAATGGATCGAGATCCATATAAAATATAAAATAATAGTGTTGATTTTGTGTGATATGTTGAGTTTAAATTTGAGATCTTAAAATCCTTAGAAAAATAATTCTATTATCGAAAAAATTTCATTTAAATAATAATATAATAATTTGTCTTTATTTCAAAAAATTAGTAAAACCTTAATTGTTTGATTTAGGTGGTACATGTTGGGCAAGTCTTAGTTGAGGTGGCATTAAGAAGTCTTAATTTAGATAGCATGGTGAATTTATATAAGTTTTTAGATGGAAAATATAACATAAGTAGGCAAGATAGTGATTTTTTAACCAAAAATTCAATTTGGGGAAAATTCTTATAAATGTAGCAAAGATAAATGAAGTGCGTACATAAGTCTATCTAAAAGTGCAGATTTTACAGACGGGGATTATATAGATCGCGAGCCCTTAGCGAAATAAAAATGGCTTCAATCCTTACTCTCATACAAGACATTCGACAGATAGAAGGACTATGAAAGTGGAAAAACAGATAGACAGTAACCTAAAAGCATGAAAGAGATCCGACCATAAGGGGTGAGCGTTGATGGAACTGATTTAGAGATCCCCGACCCCCGAGAGACGATTACACTATTGGGCGGGTCGCCCCTGACTGCCCTGTATGTACCATGATTGCTGGAGCACGACCTCCCTTCTTCGGTGACTTCAACGACTTCTGATCATTGACTTTTTTGCGTTCCATTGACTGGATCGTAGGGGGTTATTGGGAAATCAGAGCCATCGTTATAGAAGAAGAATTGAAAAACCCTATTCGAGGGATTCATTGAAAAAAAGTAGAGTGACCAATTTGCTATATATTCTAAATTTAAGTGACCATAAATACTTTAAATTCAGCTACGAAGCTACCGAACCGGAAAAAAAGAAAACTCCCAAAATTCAAAAAAGAATGACGACGAGTCATAAATGCTGGCAACGCAAGCGCGGCGTTAATAATAAGCTGAATAAAGGCTCACAGCAAGTTAATCTGACGGCCACCATCGTTTGGAGATATCCCCAATTCGAAAAAAGTCATCAAATCCAACGGCTGATTTAGCTGCTTAATTTGAAAGCAGAGCCGCTTAAATCTCAAGCATTGTTTCAAACACTATAAAACCCCTCTTCAAACGAAATAAGCTTCGCCGTCTTCATTTGCCCTCTCCCAATCGCCTCACTCGTCTGCTACCCACCGGAACCCTTGTTGTTTGTTGAATCTCCCGTACCCCTCGGCGAGAATGGTACGCTTTTGTTCTGATGATAACTACCGTCGGTTGTTTCCCTGACGCTGATTGGTTGCACATTAGCAGCTTCCTTCCTTCATAGGGTTAGGTTTCGCTGATTTGGTACTGTGTTTCAGGCTCTCCCGAATCAGCAAGTAGTTGACTACCCGAGCTTCAAGCTCGTTATTGTTGGCGATGGAGGCACCGGTAACTTCTCTCTCCAGCACTTTTAATTTTTGAAGCCTCTTTATGTTTTCCTTTAGCCTGAAACATAAGTGTATCATTCCTGTACGCCTGCATACGAGTATAGATCTCCTCAGGTGTAATATTATTGTTGAGATGTAACGGTTGGACTTCGCTACCCCCAGTTTCTTTGGCCGGGCTGTCTGGATCTTTATTGTTGATATGATGTTTTATTAAGATATTGCTTTGATCTTGTGCAGGGAAAACCACATTCGTCAAGAGACATTTGACTGGAGAGTTTGAGAAGAAATATGAACGTGAGTGTTAACTTTCAATATTCTATTTGGTGACTGATTCAGTGTTTGGCTCAAGTGAACTGACTTTTTGTTCTTCAGCGACCATTGGCGTGGAAGTCCATCCATTGGATTTCACTACCAACTGTGGAAAGATCCGATTCTATTGCTGGGACACAGCTGGACAAGAGAAATTTGGCGGACTCAGAGATGGATACTAGTAAGTGATTGGGTTTTCTTACCTGGTGGAAAGTATTGCTACTCTTTCGAGATTTTGTTCTTTCAGTCGGAACCTGTTGATGCATTTTCAATGTTGTGTGTGCAATGCATACCGATTTCCATTGTCCTTCAATATAGCTTGTTCACCCTGTTATCTTACTCTGTTTTTCTTTCAATTTTTAAGTAGCTACTTCACATTTTCCACTTTCATGACTCACACGGTTATGTTGAATATCTGCTTTTTGGAGCTGGAAAAGATTCTTCTTGGCTATTGGAACTTTTTTCTTATAAAAACTGTTGCATTTGGATAGTTTCTCTCCGTGTTCTTGAAAATCAATTGTGGTTCTTCAGATAAAATGACATTTTGCTTGCTGAACTTGCTGCTGTTTTGTTTTATCTTGAACTTATGATGGTTTGTGATACAATAGCATACATCCTTGTCAATGATGTTTTGTCTTGCACAATGCAGCATCCATGGTCAATGTGCGATTATAATGTTTGATGTTACGGCAAGATTGACCTACAAGAATGTTCCTACATGGCACCGTGATCTGTGCAGGTATTCCACCATCGTGTCCAATAGTTTAATATTTTACTTTTGGATGTGTTGTTTACTGATTCTTATTGGTTTCAGGGTTTGTGAAAATATACCCATTGTCCTCTGTGGAAACAAGGTTGATGTGAAAAACAGGCAGGTTAAGGCTAAGCAGGTTACTTTCCACAGGAAGAAGAATCTCCAGTACTATGAGATATCTGCCAAGAGCAACTACAACTTTGAGAAGCCTTTCCTCTACCTTGCTCGCAAGCTTGCTGGGTAGCTGAATGCCGTTGCTCCTTTTTGTACCCTTTGTTGTCTAAATACTGATGTATCTTGATAAGTACCTTTGTTTTGAAATAGGGACCCAAACCTTCACTTTGTGGAGGCAGTTGCCCTGCGTCCTCCAGAGGTTCAAATCGACTTGGCTACACAGGAACAGTAAGACTCTTAACTCAATTGCAAGCACGTGTAATTAATTGGTCTTTATACTGCTTGGTCAGTTCCAACTGATGTTTTGTTGTTGTTTGTGATGCACAGACATGAACAAGAGCTTGCTCAAGCTGCTAACCAGCCTCTTCCTGATGACGATGATGATGCATTTGAGTAAAAGATTAATGGTTGTCTCACTTGTGCCCAGGCTGCTTACTACTATTTCATGGTGTCATCTCCTGAGTTTATGGTTTTTTCCATGATGGGATGTGCCCCCATTGTAGTTGCTTCTTGATGGTGGAAAACTTACATTGGGTTCTGGTGATTAGGGAATTAATTTATCTTGGGTCTGTGAATTGGCTGAGTTGGATATTAATTATGAGTGTCAATGCGGTGTTTTGGTTGCCTTGAGATTTTGCAACTGTGTTAAGTGCAATGAATGTTGAGATGTTTTTCGTGCAAGGTTGTGCCCTGAAACTTGTTGCTTGTTTGATTTCCTTATGGTTTTCGTGCAAGCTTTTGGAGGTTTTTCCAAGCGCAGATCTGTACGCCTCTGGTTGTCACTCTAGCTTCCTAACACAATCATGGGACGAACGATAACGGTGCAAAAAGACCTCGAACACTTTGCACACTGTCAATCTCTAGCCCCGACCAATTTAATACCAAGTATGGAGACGGATCAGGGGATACATGAAATATTCCCATAGTCAAAACTAATTTTTGTTTGTTCTTATGGAGCAAATCGATACGGCTGTTGTGGACTGAAACGCAACGACGGTTGCCTCCCGACTATGGGCGTTGCAGAAGGTTATAAAAGAGCCGGGAATTAAATCAGAGATCAACCATTCTCATGGATGCATTTTTCGTAGCCACAAAGCGACATCCCCAACTCCACTGCATTTGATGGTTGAATTCTGCATAAATCCAGCCTCCGAATTCCATTTCGAGTGGTCCTAATTTATCAAATTTGGCGGATTTGCATTTTGGATACGAATTCCGGCGGCTTTAAAAATTCCAACCGAAATTGACACCTTTTGAGAGAAAAATAACACCCAATTAACACGGTAATGGTTGACAAGCGCAAGATAGAGAGAAGTTAGCAGAGGAATAAGGACTAGGTGAAGCAAAAATATTATCCGACGAGTCACATTACATGCTTAATGTTTCCTCGATTTGACAGACCGGCAAAATACAAACGCCAGGCTACAAGGCCTTGAAATAGCGTTAATGGCTTCACTCGAGGACAAGAGAAGAGCCACAGAACGAAACCGCAGAGAAAGATAACAAGTGGGGATGAGGTGAACTGCATTTTCCCCTCCTAGCTTCTGTCGTTGCAGATCAACTTCCTTCTTGCTCCCTTCGGAAGAATCAGCCGAGGAAACCACCACCACTTTCAGAGGCGACCCAGTAGTCACTGCAGAAGCTGAAGATGACAAGTTGAGGAGGTATTCATCAGAGAGACGGAAACTGCTGGAAGATCTATACATTGTCTTAGATAGATCAGATAAAATGTTTTGAAAAACTTAACAGTTTGCTAGAGCTTTAAGTTTTACGATGCTGATTGCAGAGTAATTAAAGCCATGAATGTGCTTAAGAAGAAAAGTTGCCACTTTTCACCAAAAGTCAAACCCTGGCTGGTGCGTGAAACTGAGCTAAATGCATTACTATTCTGAAGGTTGACTTTTTATATAAAAAAAATAGATAACCAAATTCAAGATCCAGCAGCAATAAACATTCATGGAAAGAGGGACACATTAATGTTGAGAGAAAGCAACAGCATAACACCATCAAAACAAAACCCCCATCTGTTTAGAGATGTTTTAATGGTGCAAATATCCATCCAGAAGGATAACACAAAACCCACAAGGATTACAAGAAACAAACTAACTCCGTTTGAAAATTTTACAGTTACAACCATATCCTGTCCCATAGCTTACCAATGAGCCTTTGCTGGATCACTCGACATGAAATATGCTTCTAAATGGCGGAAGCAACTTGCCGGAGGACTGCCTGACATGACATCCAAGCTCTACCTCCATTAATCTATGGTTTTCCTTTGCGCGATACATTAGGAATGATACATTCACATTATCTCCTTCAGTCACGGAACTAGGAGGGTGGGTGAGGAAAACCTATGAATTCAGCAGAGACAAAGTGAAATTTATCAATGTCAGAATAGAGCAAACTATGATCATATACTCATGGAGGAAAGCAAGACAAACCTGCTGGCCCCAGTGAGTACCACCATCTCTACTAGGAGCGGTTGTCAACTCAATTTCTTCTTTGGCAGGGTTATCAATTCTACCCTGGTACAAACGGAACCAGGCAAAAAAAAGAGTTAATCATCTGTAGATTGGAACACGAAGCCTTAAGAATATGATACCCTACTTACTCGAAAATGAACATCAAACCATCCACCAAATCCACAGAGCGTTGTATCCTCCAAGCTGATTAGTGATGAAAAGTTCGCCCTGACCTCACTTATGTCGCTTACAGTGGCAGTCAGGCAATCGATCTCTTTGATTATAGTGGCTGACCCAATAATTTGATTTGGATGAAGGTTTTGCCAGAAGGATGTCTACAAAAGATTGATAGTATGTCCTTTAAAATACGTAGAACATCACAAGGGCAAGGATTGTAGTTTGGGAGAGTTAAAGCCACAGGATTAGCAGCATTTTGTTTCTTCAGTTATTGATTAAACTAACCTGTAGGTAATGTTTTCTCTGCTCGTCAGTGAAAGGTTGGGTTAAAGCACCCATATCAACCCCGTAAGAATCCCGGGTATCTTCAACAAACTTATACCAATCATCGATTACTTCTTCCAAGTCATTCTCTTTTCTGTCTACTAATCCAGATCTGATAGGCGCAAACCACATGCGAGCATGGCTTGGATACCTACAAATCAGAAATCAGTTCTTGAACATTCTCATTTAATGTAAGACCTGCAACGAATCAACATAGCATAAGCACCTAAAGATTAGGTCTTGCACTAAGAAAGCGCAGCATTTATAGTACATCAACTTATGAATTGAAACATCAATCTGCTCACATCACTCCATCGGGTTTCAGCCAGCGGTCTCGAGCACATATAACAGAGTCAAACATCGACTCACGGAGAAGAAAGTAACCCATCCACTCCGAGATAATTACATCAACTGTCACCAGAAAAAGTACAAAGATTATAATCACAGAAATAGGTACTGAACATCATAAATGATCGATGAGACAAATTGAAACCTTTCTCTGGCAGGACAACATCCTCCATAGAACCCTCGATGACTTCAACCACATTCCCAACATTGTTTGCCTTAACGAGTGCTCGAGCATGCTCCGACATCTTAGTTGCTTCTACTGCATAGACCTTCCTTGCACCAGCTTGTGCAGACCATATTGCAAGAATTCCGCTACCGGTTCCAACATCCAATACTGTCTACCAGAAGAGTCATTCAGCAGCGTCAGCTTGAGCCAATAACAATCAAAAGGACAAAACAGAAAATAAGCAAAACCAAACTCCGAGACACAACATGCGCTAAGATCCAACTTTTAATGAACACCAGAGAAAGTTTCAAACTTTGAACCAACTATGAGCTTAAGGCCACCACAAATTCCTTGCTTGTGAAGCCAAAAACACTCTCTTTCTCACTAGTGGACAACCAATGAATAGTCATGAAAAGGGTCAAAAGGAAAGACTGAAACACAATCAGACAGGCACTGGTTCAACTCGAAGATTAAAGATCTAACAACTTTCTCCCTGAAATCACTGATGTTAGTCTCTATGAAGTCAATTTGAAGGAAAAAAGCTCCGAACTATAAAATATCTGCAACAGAAAACTATAATACAGGTCAGTTGGGCATGGAGAGAGTTATGGTTTTGTTTACTTTTCCATGGAAGTGGTGTTTGTTGCGGAATATGGAGTTGTAGTAAGCGTCCATCCGAACCCGATCGGAGAGCATCTCTTTCTGGTGGTAGAGGAAGGCGTATGTACAGAAGTACTGAGCAAAATCAACCTCCTTGTCCACTGCCGGAAGTCCTCCGCCGCCGCCATTGGCGAGGGCAGTGCGGTCGTTAGCTCCGGCGATATGCCTGCTCCCCATTCTCAGTTTGTTTTGCTACCTCCGTTTAACTAGGGTTCAGGGTTTAGGGTCAAATATATATTCTACCGAAACGGCTGTTGAGCCGAGAGCCAAATCTGTCGGATCGTCCCAATATACCGATCCAACGATTCAGATTGTGTTTCAGCTCCAATTTTCATCTAACGGTGATGATCGAAACAGGGACATTCTTGGTACTAAGAAGGTCACAGGACCCACTTTGCACCGTGTAGTTTGGGTGGCCGGCTCCACCATTGCTGATTGCCCAGTAAAGTAGAGAATATGATGTGGCATAATCAAACTTGGGTCGGTCCAATCTGAAAGAATCAACGGTAGAAAATGAATCAGGACCAGCAATTGGGCAAATTGGAGAGGTCTAGACTGGAGTTTGGACACAGACGCAGACCAGGTAACAAGTGTCACTTAAAACGGCACCCCTCAATCAAACGAAACGCAAGTGGATAGATATGAATATCCGCTTATGGATAATTAATCATGATTAGTAGTTAAGTAGATGAATATATAATATGTAGTTATTATCATTTGCATATTTGGTTATTAGTCATTAGTAGTTATCGAAAGTGAATATATTATTTAAGGTGAATGCTTTGGTATTTTTGGAGTATCATTACTTCGTATATGTGGTGTGACATTTCTCGATTTTTCGGTTACTCATTTAACTCGAATTCGGTTCGGAACTTTTCATTAGTGTTAAGTGATTCCTTGGTTACCAGTATAATATATAGAATTGAAGGAATTGTATAATTATACCCAGTTATACTTGTGAAATAATGAATTGAGTGAATGATATGTAATTTGTAAGATAGCTTTTCCTCATTTTTCCCAGTTACTGGTTTATGCATGCAATTGAAGTAATGCACGCAATAAACAGATGATGATAGTTTTGCTGGTGGGGATGCATGAAACAGACCTAACAATTAGGGTTGTTCAGTGCAACTATTAATTTGCGATAATTTCAATAATTAATATTATTAATTGAAATAAAGTACTAATTAAATTATATAAATTTAATTTTGAAAAAAAAAATTACGGTCGTCGCTATTGAACGGCAACAATTATACGGCACCATCGCTATTGAACGGCGACCAACCGTGTATCCTGTCGCCATTGAATGGCGGCTTGTGCAATGGTACTATCGTCATTCAATGACGACGGGATACATGGTTTGGTCGTCGTTCAATGGCGATGGTGCTATATAATGGTGGCCATTGAACGACGATCAAGTTGTGTATCCCGTCGCCATTAAATGGCGACAGTACCATTGCACAAGTAGCCATTCAATGGCGGCGGGTACACGGCTTGGTCGCCGTTCAATGGCGATGGTGCCCGTATAATTGGTCGTCAGCGGTAATTTTCTTTGAAGATAGGTACTAACGGTGACGTTTAATAGTGAATTTTGATTGACGGTGGGATATGAGACATTCATTGGTTGAGAGATTTTAAAAAGAAATGTATCAGAAGTCATTTTATGTATCAAATTTAAAATTTAGGTGGTTTGTAAGTAAAAGTTAGAACCTCGTGTAGCAATTCAGTTGTTAAATGAGGGAAACGAGGGAGAACGTCGATATTTACGTCACGGGAAGAAAGTCCCCAGCTCTTTGGTTTATGGCGTGTAGAGGAGGAAGAAGAAGAAGTTCCGCTGAAAGGCTCCCCTTTTTCTTGAGCTCCGCTGAAAGGCGGTTGTGCCCTGTTGCTTTTTTCCCTTGACAGGTTCGGTTTCCTTCAACTTTTTTCCTTCGTCGGAATCAAACTCCTTTTTGTGTGGATTACGAAATGTATCCTTTCTTGTTCGTTAATGCGTTTAGCTGAGATGAGATTTGTGGTAAGGGATTTGGGCAATGTGGGAAGGAGATGGAGACTCGAATTTGTTATAGGTTTCCTATCCGGTTGTTGAATTTCCCTTTTTTGGTCTATCGGCCAATCAACCAAACGTGAAATCTTCGTCATTCCTTTTGTGCGTGTTTGTCTGTGTGTTAATTTTGACTGGAATCCCATTTTTCTTGTAGGTTCCGTTGTTTTTGGGATTATTGCCACGGCTTTGTTTCTGGCCAACATGAGCTTTACTGGTCCTTCAATGGCATCTGGTTGGTCTTTTCTTTGCATACAATGACATTTTCATGTGTGGATTCGCAAATCATTTGCTTTTTTTTATCAGGTAAGAGAGCGTTTGATTTTGGCAAGACATTTGTTGTAAGACCTAAAGGCAAACACCAAGCTACTGTTGTTTGGCTCCATGGCCTTGGTGATAATGGCTCTAGGTAAATGTCAATTTCCTCCTCCTTAACATTGTATTTACTATGAGTAAGAGATAGTTTCACCTGCTAGTAACTGAGAGCAGGAACATATTTATGCACTAGTATTCTTGAAGTTATGTAATGAAGCTTGTAGCTGGACTTGCTTTTTCTCCCTCCGGTTTAGGTGTTTTACCGTTGCACTTTTCCCAATCCTGTTAAACTTGTTTCTGCACAGATTTCTACGATTGAGTTTGCTTAATGTTCTACCTTTGGAGGCCTCGTGTTACGAATCGATCCCGTTTGTGCTGTTCGCTTTGGTGTTGAAATGGAGCTTTTGATGTATACACATTCCAAACGTTTCTATTGGATGGAAAGTCTTCCTAGTGAGAAACGAAAATAGAAACACTTAGATTTCTGAGTCATGCAGAAGTACAGACTTATCTATTCTATTTCCATGATCTTTTCTTATGTATACATGGAAGTTATAATTTCAGGATATCTATGCCAATTATTTATATATTCTGCTCTCTTGTTTTGTTGGCAGCTGGTCACAGCTCTTGGAGACCCTTCCTCTTCCAAATGTAATTATACTTCCCTTTAAGCTTCTAGGAAAACTTGTTTCAACTAGCTCCTTTGTTTGCACAAGTGAAACTGTTCCATGCATATTGTTGTAATTCTCTCGTCTGACGCAGATCAAATGGATATGTCCAACAGCTCCAACCCGGCCTATAACTATGTTTGGTGGTTTCCCATCTACAGCATGTAAGTTTGGCTGCTCAATAGTGTAGTTTCCGTCTGTCTTCAAATTAGTGCATGTCCAGTTCCTTACTATTGCTCATATCTGAGAACGAAAAGTTGATTTTTGTATCTAGGTAGAAGATGGAAACTGATTTTATATTTGTTATCATGTTTTCTGATAAGTGAAATTCATTATATAGAAAATCGTACAAAAAGAGATTTATATTTGTTATCATGACATTCGAAATAATGTGAACCTTGACTGGACGAATTCAGGGTTTGACGTGAGAGATCTTTCAGAGGATGCTCCAGATGACGTAGAGGGTTTGGATGCTGCAGCAAACCATGTTGCAAACCTATTGGCATCGGAGCCTGCTGATAGTAGGTGTTATCCTGCGGGAGGCTATTTTTTCTTCTTCTAGTGGTGCTAGCCTATCATGAACATTTAATGCATTTTTCTGATGATATAAAGCTTTTGTGCAGTTAAAATAGCCATTGGAGGATTTAGTATGGGTGCAGCAACCTCCCTGTACTCTGGGACCTGCTTCACTATGGGAAAGTATGCCGATGGCAATCCATATCCAGCTAATTTGACTGCTGTTGTTGGATTAAGCGGCTGGCTTCCATGCTCAAAGTTTGACTTCTGCATATTCTTTCTTTCACTTTTTTTCTGTTTGATGTAGAATTATCTTTCCCTAATCTATTGTTTCTTACGTTTCAGGACTTTGGGTAAACAACTAGCAGGAGTTGATGGGGCAGCTAACCGTGCTACATCTCTGCCAATTTTGCTATGCCATGGAAAAGGTACTCTGGATTGCCTGTTCAGTCTGAGAAGCGAATGATTCCTTCAAGTTATAGTTATCATAAATGTCCTCACCTAAGAACTCTTACGGGTTCACATTGGATGACCATAACAATGTTGATATTCGTCATTATCATATGTGGTCGTAACAAGCTTACAAGTTGTTGTTGGTATGGTGTCATTGCAGGTGATGATGTGGTCTCATACAAATACGGTGAGAAATCGTCTCAGGTTCTGAGCTCGCTTGGTTTCCAAGATGTAACGTTCAAATCATACAGTGGGTATGTGGTTTGCAGAGAACTCTTTAGATTGTTTACAGCAATTAGCATTGGAATTAAACAGTTTTGGCTGTTTTTGTGAATTCGCACAGGCTTGGGCATTACACAATCGCTCAAGAGATGGACGATCTTTGTGGCTGGCTAACTTCCAAGTTGGGGCTTGGTAGCAGCTCTTCATCAGCCAAGTAAAATGAAGTAATGGGAGGTTTCTGGAGTTTATAGTTTTTCATTGGGCTATATGAGCAGTTGACCAAAACTTACTTTTGAGTAGTTTGATTTTGCACTCTTGTTCCCATCATGTGGTATTTTGACAAAACCCCATCATTGTACAATTGAATCCTATTGCTCGCTCTACTTTCAGTTGAGGCGGAATGAAATCGAAATTTATAACTACATCGGAGTAGAGCAGATACGCATTGCAGGAAATCCAAACTGGTATTTCTTAATATAAATCTTGATACAAATTCGAAACCAAATACCACTCTAGTAAACAGTTACAAACGCCCTAACTGACTCGTAGTGCATACATACGCCAATCTATGTCACTTCATTCGACTCATTTTTTGACCCATCCAATGACTGTGATCTATTGGAACAACGTTCCTATATCCGTGTCTATAGCCCCCGGAAAAACTCATGCCAAGGGTGTCCCAGAAATGAGCTCTGTTATAAGAGTTCCTAAGCCGTGCAAAACACAACTCAGATTTATCATTGATAAAAAAATCGACACAACGCTCATCGTAGTCAAGTACATATTACGAAGTATAACAACACTTGCAAAAAGAAAAATAAAGTTGCCATACAAGGTATGAATACAGTATTTACAGTATTTCCAACAGATGACAACAGAAGAACAAATCAACAAAAGAGCACAATCTTAGAGTGGAAAACCGTATGACATTGAAGAGCAATACCCATTCTATGATACAACAAGAACAACACACCAACAAATAACAGCCACCCAAAAATTACAAACAGCTAACCCTATTGCGAGTTTCACTATTCTATCCCATTTCTTCTGCTCACAAATTCTTGAAATGGAGGTGGCTTGTTTTCCGTCCCACATCTCTCTTTCACAAATGAGATTTCTCCAGCAGCTCCATTTCTTGGTGACAGCAGATGCCTATCTTCATCCTTGTCGTCAATTTCTGTAGACCCACGCGGCGGGGAGGCAGTTGTCATAGACTCACTTCCATCTTCTTCTGTGAACCAACCGCCAACAAGGTTCAAGGAAAGTTATTCACAATTAAGTGCGCTATTGGATATGTCAGAGAGCTACTTACCCAAAAAGTCATGGTGTTCAGGTAGTTGTTTCACTGCAGTAACTTGAAGGCTTTCGGGAAGCAAACAACTACATAGAGCACCTGGATCACGAATCAAACATCATTCTAGTTATATATTAAACAACATATGGAAATCTCAACAAAACTGGTTTGAAGTAGATGAACAATTGAAGGCACTTTTGCTTACCAAGCCGGGCAAGTCGATTTATGAAACCCGGTATGCTCTTTCCAACCAACCTGTAGCTGACATCATCTGTAAAATGGTTGCAGTTCTTGGAGATGAGGTGGTACGTGTCACCGTGATACTCGGAAGCCATGCTCTCTATGAATGTCCTCAACTCACTATGATGCATCGATATGCGCCCCAGTGGGATGGAGCATCTGTAAATGAAACCTGGGCAGTTTCTTGGCTCAACTTCAAACACTCCGCTAATTGGGAAATCATGAGCTCCAAAGCCATACTCTTTACCATGAACTGTTGGCAATTCATATGCAAAAAATCACTCAAAAGGACTTGAGAGAAAGACCATATACCAGCGAGAATCAGAGTAACTTCCACAGAACTCATGCCCAGTCATACTTGTTTCTTCCATGGAATGAACAAGAATGTCATTTTTCCTAGTAGAAATCACAATGGTGACTAAATAAACGGAAACCTGAATACTGAGTGAAAGAAAAATCATAACATCTATACAAAATGGTCAAACTCAACAATGGTATCCCACGAAGAAAAAGTTACTTTCACAACTGCAAGGAAATAAAAAGATGAGAAAGAAGAAGAAAAGATAGAAGAACTTCAAGCCAACAGGAACCTGACTTCAAATTCCTGCAACTCCCCTATGTAAATTATGAAGTCAAGATTCTCTATAACCCTTCCATTCTCAGAATCGCCATCAACATCTCAACAGTTACAACGCAGAAATCCCCAGAATAACCAAAGACCCGCAAACCCTCTTATTCCAACAACATTAGCAAAAGGAAGCAAGAAACAGCTTTACTGGAAAAAGGAAGAAGCTAGAGAAGAGAGAGCGATTCGAGAAATGTGAAAAAGAGGAGGCAGACCTTCAATGCCGGAGTGGAAAATCCCAAAGCCGAACCAATAAGTGTAATTGTTGACAGAGGTGAGGTCGTAGACGTTTAAAAAGACCAGAGTTTCGGCGCTTTCGTCGGAGTTCTCCTTCTCGGAGCTGGAATGATCCAAGATCGCTTCTGAAGCAGCCGCCATCCGCGGCGGCGGCACAATACACGCAGCCAGCGGACAAGAAATCAAAAGCTTCTAAGATTTCTTTATGAGGAAGAAGGAAATGAAACAGCCGAATTCAAAGAGTGAGGGATCCACCACGACCTCCCAGCCTGGAAGGAGATAATTGATATTAAGAGTACTCATAGTTTCAGGTTTTTATGTTCGGATACACATCTTTCCAAATTCATCATTTCAGTCCCGTAAGATGTGTCAAAAAAAAATTTAACAGAAAATTTCATCCACTTCCATCCATTAATCAAAGTATGGGAGAAGCCGTGTAACTCATATTAACATCCGAATAGAGCTGTGTGCCCTCGATGTCAGGCGTTACCAGCATTTATTCCGGGGAGCACTCCATGAGCATAGGGATGGTGTTGCATGATCACATGGGTCAAGTTACGAGTTTGACCTAGGGTCCGTGACAAATAAGTGAATAGTATTTGCCGCGAGCAAAGAACAATTTGAACCGTCTATTTTGGACGTCAGATCTGACGGACCAAAATTAACTTCAATTAGGGATAAATTTGTCATTTTCTCTTTTTTTTTATAATTTTTTTTGGCTTACAGTCTAGAATATTGAGTTTTCAATTTTGAATTTTAGATTTTGAATTTGTAGGTTTAGAGTTTAGAGTATTAGCCTTTCAGTTTTGGATTTTAGATTTTTGGTTTCGATTTTAGGTTTTGCATTTTTCTTAAAATGACAAAAATGCCCCTGTGTGCAATTTGTTTGCCGCAATCATCAAGTTTGGCATGGTGTAGGCCTCTGGACGCCACTCGAGTGGGAGCCCCCGACATTTTTAGCGTGCGATGCGATGGGTAGCAAATGGGGATTTCGCGGCGGGTTATTTTTTAGATAGATGTAATGACCATATTGCCGCTCTAACGAGTGGGAAAGTAGATAATCCTGAATTTAGGTGTTCGGTCTTGGGAGTGATGTGAGGTCCTTGCTATGAGTCCTACCTTTGAAGTCCATCCAAGTTGTTCGACGAAATAAGAGCCAAAATGTGTACTTGTTTGCGGCTTAGCGCATCAGTCTCTTTCGGTAGATTCACTCGTTGCTGTGTTATCTTCACCTATCGGGATGGACAGTATTTTAAGCGACATCGGCATTAATAGGATACACTAGCATCGCCTCAAAATTCTCTAATCGTGTATCTCCTTGTTCGGAGTCGATCAATCCCATATTTTGCTGCATATTTTAAGAAATGCACCCACATGTTGAGGAATAACACAATCATCAAAGTTTCATCACATTATTACAAGGCCAGCAAGACTACAAGTAAGAAGCCTGTCATCCATCGCTGGCATTTCTAGGTCCCAAAGAAAGTCTGTAACCAACCAAAACCCTACTTAGTCGTCTTCTGTAGCAAAGCAAAATATGATAACCGATATACAAAAGCTCCAACCATTTAAAGGGTGGGAACCCAAAATGTGAGAGATGTGATGCTAGCTTCAAAGTTCCAACCCAGATGTTATGGATGCTTTCATGCTCACTTACAGTCCAGGAGGGCACCCTTACGACAGAACAAGGTTCAACCATGCCAAGAAAATGTATTTATTTCAAGGATCATCGCCTCGTATAGAAATGTTCAGAACATCTAGGATAACAGAAGCAGTACCAGAAAGCAAGGTGACAGAAACCAATGTACTTGCGAGACAAACACAAATCAATTCATTAACAAAATCAAGAAACCTGTTTCATATTACAATTTGTTGCCACCTCCCAACCCTGTAAAATCATCCCATTGACAAGCCTCCAAGCAACAACAGACCGAACAGCATCCAAAGAGCACACTTTGACCACGCTGTTCTGACCTGTGAAGTGGATGGCAACAATGCATTAGGTCAATACGATTTCAGTTTAGGGTGTGAAGGGAGATGAGATGGGAACAACACTTACATCTGGAACATTACAAGTGGATCAAGCCAATGTAATCCTTCATACTCTGCCAATATCATGATAAGTCAGGCGTTCTCCTCCGCTGCCTAAGGCGCTCACTGCGCCTCAAAGGGACTGACGAACCCCCATCCGATGTCGTATCGTTCTCCTCGTCTCTGGAAGAAGATGCAGTTTCTTCTTCAACATGAGTCTCCCCCAGCAATCTCGTGGAACGCCTCCGAAAACTCAACAATTGCGTTCTAGTTCTTGTGGCACCTGACCGTGTGGTGCTGTTCCTTGCACCTGACCCTGGTCGGAGTATCCTTATAAAGAAAATCACAGTAAGCCAACCACTCTCATCTCCTACCCTCTCTTCCCCGAACGAAGACTGAAGCGTACTGAGCAGGTCCCCCAAATCCCTCTCTTGCTCCAGCCTCCTCCAGTTCCGTTCCCTTTCGGGATCAGCGTCCGACGGTCGAACAAGAGGGTGTTCGTGCCTAGCATGCTTCCTAAGATCTGCATATGTGCCACTAAAATCGCACATCTCACAGGCACAACTCCTCGATTTCGCATTCATGAAATCTCGAGCAGGCTCAAGGACAACCCAAGTCGTTATATCTCCTCTACATAAGGGACACAGCAGCTGAGGTGGCACCTTGTTATCACAAGTATTTCCAGCAGAGACTATCCCTTCTAATGTTGAAGGAGTAGTCACATCGGTATTACTGACCAGCTCACTAGTGATTATATCACTATTTTCGTCTGGCACCTCAGTGGTCGTTTCCGATGCCTGCTCAAATGATTTACGGAACTGATCGAAACAGTTAGAGTGACGATAACTCGTATCACACATGTATGGACGGCAACCTTTCTCATGAGAGGAGCATATAAGAAGAATAGCATTATGAGGATGTTCCATACAGACAGGGCACCGAGCATCGTCCCATTCCTTTACATTTTCAGCGGTCTCGGGAGATGCTTTCGACGAACCGAGTCTGGTTCTTTTCGAACTACTTGCGTAGGGAGATGACCTATCTAAAGACCTAGAACGATCTCTTCTATGCTTCGGCATCGTTCAATAAAGTCAATGAATATCTACCCAAACACTTCAAAATAATCCAACACCTGCCAAACTGCAGCAACAGAATCCATCCATTGTTCAAACCAAACTAAGAATCCAATCTCAATAGCAAATAACAGAGGGAGATAAGAAATAATAACATAGTTAAACTTACAACAATTGCACACAAAACTAAACATATTTTTCAATCTTCAGCATCACAATCAACGGTCTACGAGATCAAACCCTAAACTTAACACAATCAGAAGCTGAAAAGCACGACTTTCTTCGACAAGACGACAACCAAAAAGAGTACAAATTACCCCAAAAATCTGAGTTCCAAAAAACAAATCAGTCTAAGAACAGCAGATCCCGAACGAAAATCCGATGGAAATAAATAAGGACAGAATCAAGTCAAGAGTATTACCTAAAACCTTTGCAAGAATCCGATTTTTTTCAAAAACTTCTGAAACCCTTCTTCATCTCTCTCTACTAATCCATTTGTGAGGAGTATTACGTAAACAAGGTATTTACTTTTGCAGCTATTTCAGAGGAATTGGCAAAGATCGTGAGACCCTAGAGCAGATTGAGCTCAATCCAGAGTGAGGTCAGTGAACAGTTTTTTTTTCTAGGGCTCCCTTCACACTTCCTCCCTCTGCGAGAGAAATTCCCGACGACCTAGAACCTAGAGAGAGAGAGAGATGATTACAATCGCAATATAAGAGAGAGAAACGAAGGCGACGGGGGACATAAATATAGGGGCAGCCGACGTGGAGGTTTACACGACGTTTATTGTTTTCTTTTGGTAAAATATTTCAGAAGGAACCGGCCAGTCCAATTGGAAAATCCGGAAATCGGTTTAATCAAAATTAGAATTAAAGATTTTTTTGTTATAGCTTTCGATTTAAGATAGTACGCTCATAAATATTTATCGAAAACATGAGAACAACACGTTTTAAGAGGTGTAAAAGAGTATTTCTCGCCATTAAATAAGCAATTTCGTTCCTACCATGGCGGATGATAACCGAATTTTTTGCTCGTCTCAAAATAAACCTAATTACATAAGTAATCAGGGTTGAATCTCCTTAGGATAGTTATGTAAACTGGAAATCGATTAAACAGATTTTATGGTGCGGGTTCTGTGATCTCTAAAAATATCAATTAAACTAAATATGCGAATGACTGAGAAAACAAAGGTGGCAAGACTCCATGAATAATGGTGGAAAAACACTAATGGAAAAAATTTCTTAGATTTCGAATCTCTCTCAGTTATTTAGACAAACAAACGATATCCAATTAACTAAATATATGCAAAATGAGCTGTAAACAATTTACCGTCGCAATCCTTTTTTATTTAGGTCCGTTAACCTACTACCATCCTAGTATCGCAGTCCGCTCTCTAATGCATGCAAATATAAAATATATAGTTGACAAATGATATTATGATTTTATTAGGCATATGATGACATTTTCCAATTCAATTATATTTTGAAAAGTATTGAGAAAGATTAAACTAAACTCAAATGGTATATTATTTTTCAAATATTTAAACTCTAAAAATCACTAATAAATCAAATATCACATTATATCACTCAAATATTTACAATTATCTACTCTATACATAAAGACATCTCACGACAAAACAAATCAATAGAAATTTAATTAATCAAGTTAGATTCAGCTCAAATATTTTAATATCCACACCCTACATATACCAACACTTAACAATTTTCTAACATACTCATACCGTAAAAATATACCCGATCAATTTAGATTTGACCATATTTGACCAAATCAAATTCGACCAAAATACCTATATTAATGGTTATAAGTAACGAGGAAGGTGAAAAAAATTTTCTTATGTAACCCACACAAAAAAATTGATAAAAGTAATTAAAATGTGAAAACACTTAAAAGTGTAAATGAACTAAAATTGAAAGAAAGTCACAACTTTAGTTACATTTCAATTACAAAAGGATCTTTATTTGCATTTCAACTACAAAGAGGTGAATAGTAAGCTACAATAAACATGCCTTGCTCTTTTGGTCTTAATCTTAATAAAAATCTGAAACCCAGTAACCGTTCAGGTTCATCAGAGAGGAACCTACATCAGTCAATGTTCTTATTCTGTCCAGAGGTTTCTGTCTCGATTTTTCGACCAAAGACGCTCTCTGCGTTGAAGATAAAGCTTTTGTGTACCGTTGAAGAGGAATCAATGAACAAGGCTGGAGGGAAAATGCCACGTAAGAGGTGGGTGCATTATAGAAACCAGTTGCTGAACCATGAAATTACAATGTAGTAAGTTTATATAAATACCTCTAGTGGCAGATAAAAATTGGCCTTTTCGGCTTGCCTACATCAAGGCGACGAAAGTTTCCAGAATATCTTAGTTGTACTCCAAGACGTCGTTCAAAATATTCAGAAACAGTTAGCTCCAAGTTCTCTGATTCACCACTTGCACCAACGCTGTTCCTCACTCTCATGGGGAACCTGGAGAGATTGAGCCAAAGACAGTAGTCTACACAGTTGAAATCCAAATGGTAATAGAATGAAAAACGAGATAAAATGCATAAATTATAGCAGTTACAGTTGTTGGTTGCATCGCTGCTCACTCAAACCTATAATTTTGAACTCCCTATTGCTGTGTGTCGCCTTAATCCTCAAATTCTTCAGCATTCTCCTAGCCTGTAGTTCAGGAAACAGTTGGCCTTTTAATGTACCGAACATGTACACAGTTACACTGTAATCTGGATCCTGTTCAGTAAGTCCTTATATTGAGGATCTTTCAAATTCTGATTCGTCAAAAGAAAATCAATAACTGGTCCGGGAGTTAAAACCATGGTCGCCGAGACATCTGCTCGTTTAAAAAAACGGAACGGTGGGTGAGCACGTAGCCCAACTTATCATTGAACTTAGAGAAAGCTAGAGATGATGTACCCATGTTCAGTGAAAGGCCACCATGAGTGGTACGAAAGCTGGAACGGAAACCCCTGAGATCACTTATACCCTCTCCAACATCAGTGTAGTTCCTTGAATCATCGTGAAAGAATTGTCTGTCTCACCAAAAGGCACCCCCTGACCGCACAAACAATGGGTTAAGAAGCATTATTGATGTGTTTAAAATTTAGAGGTTAGAATAGAAAAACATTGCAACCTGCTGGCCGCTTGCTGCCTTAAGATTATATCCAGCACTCTCACTGCATCCTGAATGCCACCATTATCGGCATCAACTCCTTTGAGGGCAAGAGCTATTGGCTTCATGGGGATCATGGCAGCATAATTGATCTCTACTTTAAAAGTCTTTGATCTTATAGAATGCTTGGACCGCTTACTTGTTGACTGGGGGCTTCCATGTTCGCTGAAACAGTTAAAAATTGACATATCCCGTAAACAGAGAACAAAAGAAAAGCAAACCGATGAAATCAATTGCTTGGTACCATACCTTTTGGCAATAGCATCCTCAAGAACAACTGTGAACGCCAGCTTCTTCTGAGGTAAAGGACCTACAGTGTAGAGGGCCTTTTCTCCGTCGTACGCAAATCTTTTACCAGCAAACTCAGATGAATAGGTCTGGTAAAGCTTGTCAATGAGCTTTCTCCCAATTCCCTTCCCTTCGACAGGTCTGTCGTCTTCGTACTTAATCGAAACCTGAAACCCAATTCGGCTTTGAAACAATTAGATCGTCTACAGATAAAAGTAATGTAAGATCAGGGTGGAGTGGACATACAGAAACTCTGAAGTGGTTCGTAAGCAAAGGGATCCGACGCCCAAATGTTCCAAACCCCTTTCTACTCACAATCGAGTGCTTTGGAGGAGGCAGCTGAGAGGATTCAGTTGATACTTTCGACATGTTTACCTGGAAAAAGATTACAGTGCTGAAATGATTCACGTAAACAATGTAAACTGAAGAAACTCCCCGCGAATAAGTAAAACAGGGAGGGAACTAGGGGAACGATCTAATACTTGATTGCTAGATAGAATCATTGAACTATTGAAATCAGCTGTTAAGTAAAGCCATAAATAAATGAAGGAAATGGAAAAGACCAGCATCAACGGTTGAGAATCCAGAAAACCAAAAGATAAAGAAACTTCAACGGACACCGAAACAAACAGATCCATCCATACAGAAAAACCACAATCGAGGCTCTAAGGACTAACTAAACCCTGATCAAGCGACGAGGAAAGAATAATGAAGGCCAAACAGAGTTGTGGGTAAGACTTGAATGGAAAAGAAACTTAGAAATTCAAACGCTCCCGAAAGCAAATCGTTAAGAAACTAAGAAAGAAGAAGAGCATTTGAATGACGAAGGCGAAAAGACCATTTGAAGAGGGGAACAGCTGAGACAAACAGATCCATCCAATCATCCATACACACAAAAACAACCATAGTCAAGACTCTAAACAGTGAATCGCTGATCTAGCCAAACAGGACGTATTACCTTCGCTCTAACAGATGAGACATCCGTACACAGAAAATCACAGCCAGACTCTACGCAGTGAACTTTGATGATGAATCCAAACAGTACTACCTCCGATCAAACACTAGAGGTGAGATCGATTTTCAGCGAAATGATTCCAACTTCCAAGATATTGATCAAGAAAACGAGAGGAAGGCGGAGGAGGTTCCTGAAGTAGAAGATATAGAGTGAGTCGGTACACGCCTAGGGTTTCTTCATTTCGTTAAAAGAAGTATTTCTCTGCACAATTTCTTTCTCCCACGGGCTCCATACTTGCAGAGACTGGAGTGGGATGTTGCAGAAAGCAGAGAGGGAGGAGTGAAGTTGCCAAATAGCTGTGGTATGTAACTTTTTCGGCGAAAGATGAATTTTCCCGCCTTTTTTCTACTTACAGTAACAGTGTTGGTTCAGACACGACGAGATTGTGGTGGCCGGTGGGCCCACTTGTTTATGGGCTGGTTTGTTTCAGTTTTTCTATTCCCCGTAGAGGGAAATTTATCTGCCCCTAGGGATATGATTTTTAGTCGTTGGATTGTTTAAAACAAAAATTTAATGTTGAAAAAATCGTTAAAGTAAGGTGAATGATGATGTAATTTATTAATATATGAGTAATTATTATAAGCAAAACATTTAAGTAGAGTTAATTTGGTAAGAATAAATTAAAAAAAATATTTTTTGTCTGGAAATATTTATCAACGACCAATCATATAAATTTGTATGGCTTTTGTACAAAATGTAATATTAAGTATTGTACTAAGTAAAATACTTAAATATACATATTTGTATAATTCTAAAACATAATTTAATTTACCCCTGTATTTTTAGCCGTTAAATTTATAAATATGTAGCATAGCAGGCAAGTGAGAATAAATAAATACGTAGCATAGCAGGCAATAATTGATCCCCAACACTAAGTACGTAGCGGTGTAGTGAAGTAGTGATCCCCGACTCGCAGAAAGCTGAGCTCAGACCGAGTGCATGACGATACTGTTTCAGTCTTGTGGCAACATTTTTCGTTTGGATAAGGCTACTCGTTCCTCGTGCCCCTTCACTTTGTTTGCTTGCTGTTTACACTGTATTCATTTTTATAATGTACACATCTTTTACGTGTCTTTGGACTCTATAAACCGTGCCGATATAAAACTGTGAAATCGGCAGAGTACAGAAGAATCTGGAGTTGTTCCGATGATAGAGCAATATTTGATAATCTGGAAAGATGTGTTCTTTTTCAAGTCATCCTTCTGAAACATAAACTGGGTAGACTGTTGTTGTGTTCCCCCCTCTGTCTCATGTCGATATATGAAATAAACCATTTATTACTAAAAAGCAGAGTAGTTTTTGGGATGGGGAGCAGAGTACAGTAGAATCAACCGACCAACCAAAACAGAAAACTTGTACTCAACTGGTAATAAAACCATCAAACCGCCATACACAAAAGTTTAAACCCTTCTCTTATATAAACCCAGCTTTCCCCCCTTCACTCCATTTCATCAAAGCATATTATCAAAACCATCATCTTAATTCAAGTTTACCAAACATATCATCATGACAAAGGATGTGGTTCAGTCTCCCTCTCTGGACACCAGCATGTCTTTCCATGACCAAAGGTTGGCCATGGCTAAGCAATGCTCTCATGGTATAATTTACTATATGTATTTACTTGTTCCTCCAGATCTAATTACTGTTAATTACTCAGAAATGGATGATGAACAAACTAATATTTTAGTTGCTTGCTTCCATTACAGAGGGTGTGGTTGCTGGAGCAAAGGCAGCTGTGATTGCTGGCATAGCTACTGCTATCCCAACTGTAAGTACTTCCATCTCTTAGCCAAGACAGACAAGATTCTCTTACAACATTTTAGACAAATTCTGACCATTTTTGTTGCACCTCAGATGGCTAGTGCAAGGATGCTTCCATGGGTAAAAGCTAATCTGAACTACACTGCTCAAGCTCTCATCATATCCACAGTTGCCGGAGCAGCCTATTTCATAGTTGCTGACAAAACTGTGCTGGCTACTGCAAGAAAGAACTCTTTCAAGCACGCTGCTAACAACTGAATCCTGGCGGTTTTCTACTAAGCGCTTAAGCCAGGATTAATGATTCCTAGCTAGTAGGTTTGTACTTCTTCCGTATGTGGGAAAACTCATCTACTCTTGTTGATAAATAAAGATGAGACGGAACTAGCATAGTTGGGTGCGTTGTGGGCTGGTGATTCTAAGATATCGGGTTTGAATCTAGCATCATACCCCACTTATGAACACCAATGTTAGATTTAATTTCTTTACTTTCGTAATAGCATCCGTTTTTTTTTTGCAATTTTCGGGGAAAAATCAGTCGACAACATACATGTACTCAGAGACCTGCAGAGCAATCAAAAGGAATCTGTGTTCGATTTACTTACTCTGGACTTCTAAGTTTAATCCAATCCTTCACCGAAATTGTGCATCCATGATTCACCATGATGTTGTAATTTAGGAGAAATCTTGGTGAGGTTAAACTTCAGTACTGGCATCCAAGATCCACAGCCATTGCCAGTTGTACCAATTGGTACTGTTTTTTTCATTATCACTGTGCAGAAAAGGTTTAGATCTGATGGCTCCAAGCCCAGCAGGCCCAACTGTTCAAACGCAATGCCTAGAGAATCAAATTCGTAAAATTATTGGATCAAACCACTTAGGTATATGAAACTCTTGTGTCACAAACTGGCAAGGGTCTGATGCAGAGTGGTCTCACCCTCACCCACACCCATCTGGTGCGAAGGGCAAAACTGATTGAGGATTCTCCTAAATGATTTAGTGGTTTAACTTAAGATGGAGAACATGAGGTGATGACTCGCTCGGTGCCATACTAACAATACTTCTCTGTCTTAGATGGTGGTTTAAGGTCTTTTTGTCGTAGTTAATAGTATTTGCCACGGACTTTGCTCCGCTGCCACTATGGTAGCCAATAGTGGTGCAGAGTAATGGTAGATAGTATGTGATCAACAATACGAGTGCATCGGGGCTAGGGTTGAATATCCATGTGCCCGGGACCGTTTGCCCTGGACCGTTCGGGGGTTCAACTTTTTATATGAGGATCCAAAAGGAATATTTCATATTTCTCCTTTAGAGCATGTATTGTAATGGTAGTCAGGTAACCATGCACCCATTACAAATTAAGAAGAAAAAGCAGCCCCCGCCCCCCGCCCACACACACACACACACAACCGATAAAGCTAGCTACTTTACTGTTTATTAACCAGCCTTGAGTAAGGTGAAAAGAGCATAAGATCAAAAGCATCATGCATGTTGGTGTAGTAGTGCAATGAGAAACCAGAGAACTCCAATCTCGATCTCTTTGTTACATTGCACCTGAAACAACAGAAAAATTGGGATGGGAGTTTTTGTTCGTTAGTTGTAAAGTCGAATCATGTGGGTCAATATAATGTTCAATCTTTCCTAACAAAACCAATTGAATATTAAACATGCATACCATATTCCCTTGATGTCCTGCATTTGAAGCATTCACCCCTGCTAGCAAAATTGTGGCTGCCACATCCCATCCTGCAATCCCAAACATAAAATTAAATGTAAGATTCCGTAAAAATTTTATGTAAAATTTTCAAAATCAAAGTTTTCGTCAAATATATTTTCAAATTTCGCTCGGTGACAACCTTCAAATTATTCATAAAAAAGATGGAAAAAAAAGGTGTAGGTACCTGGAGCAGACCCAATCGCCAGTCTTCCATCCCGGAGGCATGCCAGAGTCAGAAGCATAACCAGCAGCATAGTCAATCTTAAGTTGACCACACCTGAAGCAGGAGGCCCTGCTGGCATAGTTGTGGGAGCCACAAGGGCCGCAATACCAGTCCCCTGCCAGCACCTCTGTCCTGTTGTACAGGTAGGTTGCCACGTCAGGGCCTCCGTATTTGGGGTAGCCGCATCGCTGGCAGCTCTCCCTCTTCTTGAAGTTCTGGTGTTGGCATGCTGGGCACATCCAGTCACCTCCGGTCCAGCTCATCTTGTTGTACAAACTAACTATTAGAAAGAAAGGAACAAAAGAAATGTGATGAATGAAAGAATGAATCCTAATAATAATTTGCAGAGGAGATGGATGGATAGTCCTTCCAGCAGTGCAGTGTGATGAATTTGAAAGGCTTGGGTTTTGAGTTGTATATATAGTTGAAATATGTAGGCCCTGTGGAATATTGTTTGCCTCTGTAATTGGTATTTTTGTCACCTTTTGGCGAAAATGTTATTGATCTCAAAGCCCTTTCTTTTAATTAATGGGATAGTTTTTTCTTTTCGATCAATTCGATAGTTAATTTAACGGTATTTTCGTCAATTTCAATTCGACGGTTGAAATTATATTAAGGTATAACGGGAATTTAAAAAATATTCTCTCTTTTTCTATTTTTCTTTCTCTCTCCTCTCCTTACTCTTTTCACTTCTCACGTAAACCGAATAGAATAATGACATAATAATGATGTAATAATGAAGTAACGTGGATATATCAATTTACATATGAAGTTCACATAATGAGCCTGTTAAAAAAACATAATAAAAAACGCATAACAGATTCGTAAAGTATATATATCACCGACATAAACGAGTGGTAAGGTAGACATAACGTTGATGAATTCAACTACTCATAAGATGGACGCAACAACGACATGACGAGCCTGTAGAATGGCCGTATTAGCGACATAACATGCTCGTATAATGACCAAACTCATGTGACTTTTTGTAATTTTTTTTTTTAGAAACTACTCCATCATTTTTAGCCGTTGGATGAAAGTCGGATCAAAAGTGACCTAATTCAATAATCACGATCCTTCATATTGATCCGACAGAAAGAGATCTCGGACAGGTTGACCTTTTGGTTTGAAGGTTGATACATATATGGAATATGTAGAGGAATGCATGGTTACTCCCGCCTTGATTCACGTATCTCTTAACTCTTAGGCATGAGAAAGAAAGGCGTGTTTCACAAATTGAGAAGAGAAGGAAAAAAAAGGCAGAGCAAGAACAAGAAGTTGGCAAAGACGGTCAGTTTCATGCAATGCAATCACATAATTGAGTGAGGAGATTGGTGAGAAGCGAAAGGTCAAAAATTCGCACTTCATTTTTAATACGAAGATCGGAATGTATAATTATTTTGATATTTTTATAATGATATTTGAATTAATGGTTGACAGTTTTAAAATTTATCAAATAATGGTATCACTCAATATGGTGTTCGTGATCAAAATTATTATTTTTTTGTAACAATTAATTAATGGGGATATTTAGCAATTTTAAGTTACCTCTACTCTTTAATTATTTAGTAATTTTAAAAGAAAAGCTATTGTAATGTATCTATGTGATATTCGCCAGCAAAATTTATAATTTAGCATTTTGCTTTCTTCCTTTTGTTCTGAGGAGGGAGGTTGTATGCAGTTCAGGTTACAAAATACAACTACAGTTTACAAACAAAAGGACCGATTCTTTATGTTCTTTTTTATAGTAATGCATATATATATATATATATGGTGGGAATCAATTCTTCAATTCATAATAATAATAATAATAATAATAATAATAATAATAATAATGCATATCCATTGCCAAATTCTATTCTCCCATATATGGCCTTCTTTTCATTTCCCATTCGATGGATTCCCTCTCTAATAATTCATGCATAAAGTCAGTACCACTAGATTCATATATATATATATATAGCGGTGGAGTTAGAAATTTCATCAAAAGGATGCTTTTTTCGTACCATAAAAATTCAAATTTTGTCAAATACATAAAAAAATCAACTTAATATGCAAGATTCGTATTTTACAACTAATAATTCAATGTACACCTCCTACAACGAATATAACGCGACAAAACTTTATATACTAAAAGTATTGTAGAACACATTTTTTATTCAAACTACAAGATTTAATTTTGTGTAGATTAGTTAAGTAAATGTATAAGTATAAGTCATTATTGATGTTAATTTAGAGGGTGAGAGAGCTCAAATCCACACCACCAAACATTCTTCTACAACAATGTTAGATGTTATTGGATCTTACAACATCATATAAATAAGCTCAATATATAATTATACTTATAAGCAACCGTACTCACCGCCACGAAATCCTTCCGACTAATATAATATTGTTTACTTTTGATTAATCCCGCATGAATTTATTTTTAGGTTCCTTTCTCAACACTCCTAATACCAATGTTTTCCCTGTTAACCCCTCTATTTAATATATCATTATCGTGAAAAAGGAATGTCCATTGCAGTGAGAGGATAAAGGGAAATCTGGGACTGCGGCGACTCGACGCAGAGGAAGCTGTGTCTAGTTAGAACGATCCTCCACCAGAAGGAGCCTAGCTAGCTAGCTAGACAGTTCATCTCAAACTGGAAACAGATCGAATGTATATAGATTCCTAAAGAGTTATATATTTGATACGTATGGCATTTGGATGAGATGAATATCTGGTCCGTTGGTCCAAATTATCCAAAGGAATCGTGCCCATGAAATTTTGTGAAAAATAATTATTATATTCGTCCACGTCGTTGTTCAGTTTTGGAGTATCAAGGCATCCCACAACCCAGCAGCACGACCATTGCCAAGTCACGTGCCCATCCAGAATATACCCCCCCCCCCCCCTCTTCCCCGCAATTATTGTGCTGACGTGGCATATATACACTTATTTCTTTCTCATCCCCGATGCTTACATGGCAATGCCTAACGCCACACAAGCACCAAATTCATATCCACGGCAAATCGATACAATGGCCACCTCTAGATTCCGCCTCGAAATGTAAATATTTAATTTGGCAGGTGGAATGTGAAATAGAATTCTAAATATTTTTATTTGAACAAAAAATTTAAAACGTAATAATGTATATTTTGGAATCTAACTTTATCATTTTCGTCCAAATTTTATTGTATCTGTGAAACAAATTATGTAAAGTTTTAATAGAGTTATGATCTAATTTATTAATGGCTTCTCCTCCTAACAATTACCGGTAAAACTGTGTTTTGACAAATCTAAATTGCCACAACAATACTCTACATATAAATATTTATTTTTTAGCATCGTTATTTCGTTTTATCACACTTAAAATCGTATGTTGTAATTACAAACTTGCAAGTATTAGTAGGGCCGGACAATGGTTGTGGTTAGAATTGGATAATCCGAAATCGTACCGGTCAAATCCGGTTAGCGGATATCCAATATTCGATATAGAAAACGGTTACGGTTAACTAATTTGAGAGGTATCGGTGTTTTGGATTATTACGATTATCTATCCGGTTTATCCGGTAACTGTATTTGCAAACCGGTCAACAAATTAAAGTTTTTTTTTCTGACAAAGAAACAATTCATTCATAAATAGATCAAAGATAGGAGACGATGAGTTACAAATGGTGTCACTGAGAGTCGCTGCTTAGAAAGGTCACAAGGGAAAAGCAGGTAGCTGAAAAGCAATTCAACAAATTAAAGTCTAATATCACTTCTGTAATTGAATAAAATATTCAGAAATAATTCACACTTTTTATGCTCAAAATGGATGTACACATTTAAAATATAACCCCTGACACCACTACACCAACAATTCGGTGCTCGTGGTTGGCGCTTATAATTTACCGTTGAGTTTTCCAGCCCAAATTCTGATAAAGGGGCTAATTTGGAGGCCCAACTTCCCATTACCGTAACATGGTCGAATATGATGCTAACAAGTAACAACTAGTAATGGTATCAATGAGTTGTTGGTGCAGTGATATAAGTGAATGTACTTAAAAGGATAAATCAAAGTTTGATCTCCTATAACAATATTGGGAGATGAGTAAAATCGTAACTCCAAAATTATTCTCAATTGAATTAGTCGGTGAGTGGGTTTTTATATAAAAGTAGAAATAGAGAAGCAAATTAATAAACTACTGGCTAGCTAGCTAGTGCAAGCAATATATTTGATGATTTGAATTCATTCAAATGCCCACTGGTTCTCCATGCGAATCTTTTTCCTGCTCCTCTGGAGATAAGTCGTTTTGGATGCCCAAATAGTCCCTCATTTGCTGTGGAGTCTTTCCCTTTGGCATGCGAGATCCAACAGCCCCATGATGTTCAAATAGTTGGCAGCCATTGTAACGTCGTAGACCGTGGCCTGATCCATTATTTTCGTGAACTCGGCGTCCCACTGTTTGAGATCGGAGGGTACTGTCGGCGTGCTTCTTGCAGTAGTCGATTACTAGAGACCCAATGTATGGCCGGTAACGTTGGTGATGGGCATTTCATCGTCAGCACAACCATCCTCGATTAAGTTCTTGATTGTCTGCGATTCCATTGCCACCGCCTCAGCTACTTGGAACAACTTACCGTCGCTGCTCTTCAGGGTGAACGACATGATTGATTGGTGTATGTATGTGTATGAGAAATTGTTTTGATCTGTGTGAGAATTAAAGCTGTGTCGGTGGGGGTTTTAGGTTTATACAGAAGCTAGTTAGCTAGCTTATCTTTTCAATGACCTAGTTGCATTCCTTGATAAATTTGGGTGCCAACCCAACATTTTTTTTAATTTAAAAAGAAACCTAATGAAAAATCGTCACGTTGCGTTTGTACGCGTTGCAAATTTACACCATAGAGTCCGAAAACATTTTATATATCATTAGTTTTTGTTAATTGTAGTGTTAGAATATAAGAGCATCTTTAATAATAAACTCTTTTGCAGCAAACTGTTACTAGAGCCGAGATTCGTGGGATTACTTATGGTGTCTTAATTGGTTTAAAATTTGAGATATCGTCATGTTAATTTTTAGTTTAATTTTCACGCTACTATCTTTTATATTGGTGTAGATGTTGTTGATGATTTGTGTCACAACTCACAATTCCGACATTCGCAAAACTCAATCTTTGGGATCGCAAATGAATTGTGCCACATCTCACACTTTCAGAGAAGGAAATAGCACAATAAATTGCCTTGCCCACATCACAAGAACTCTCTCTCATTTGGTTTTCTAAACCGCCATTTTAACATAGACGTCGTGATGAGTATATTGCTACTTCTTTGTTCTCAAGTCTAAAAAATATTTATTTATTTTTTTTTAAAAAATTATATAATGAATGATATTATTTGAACGTGTTCAAAACTTATGAATTTAAGTATAATAATAACTAAAAATGAATAATCATGTTGTTCATAGAAAAATTTAATTTAATCTTAAATTTAATGGAATTTGAATTCAACTATGTGGACGAAAAAATTGGTATAATTTGTACAATCATATTAAATGGAATTTGGATGAAAAATCTAAAAAGTCGTATGATTTGGTTGAAATAATAAATATAGTAATGGAGTACCTTTTGTTAACTTTAGATAGTATAGGGATTTAAAAGTATATTAACCCGAAAAGCACGTGTAAAGCCGGCGCCAGTCTGTCGTACAGTCTGGTAATGAAACAATGTTGGCCACGTGGAGGGACAGGGAAACCAAGTTGCGATTTCTTCATTCATGACAGGGTTTTTCGAATTTTTTTTTAACTTTTTTATTTTTATTTTCCCTCGTTCCGATTTAGGGTTTTGAGCAACTATTAAGTTTCCGCCCTTCTCTTCATTCCCTTTCATGTCCGCCTCCATTCCCAATCCCATCATCTCTTCCTCTTGGTATCCTTAACCACGTTGTTCTTTTCAGCCGTGCTGTTCGTTTTCAAATTTGGCGGCTAGGTATTCGCACGACTCTTCTCTTCATTCAGACATCACATCCTCCTGTGTACAGTTTATATATACAGTTCTACATTCTCGTTTGATTCAATTGGTTGACACAATCTCTGAGGAAATTTCTTCTCCGTACGTAGGGTTTCAATTGCTTTCTCGGCTTACGACCAAAATTGTGATCAGTCGTTTCTTCCTACTCAAGAAAGTCTCCTCCTTGCACTTGTTCTGAAAACCAGATCAATAAAGTTTCCGTCAGGTGAGTGTCTCTCAACTTTCGGATTGGTTTTTCATTGTTTTTACTTTTGAATACTTGCGCAATGGCGTTGGTTTGTGAGAAATTGGTCTGAATTTATAATACTGTTTGCCCGTTTTGTTGCAGACAAAAATTACGAAAATTTGACTACTAGAATGAGTTACTCTGATTCCCAGCCTCACTTCACACAGCCGTGTTATCAATCAGGTAGTGATGCGATTGGTATATGGCCTCAATTCTCTATGAGCGGCATGAATGAACAATTTGACCAACCTCCTTACAAAAGGGCCAAGAATTCTGATGATGACAACAGCGTCCATCTTACGAATTCTCGGTTGCCAAGCAATCCCCCTGTCAACCGAGGAACAACTTGCATCTTTTTCAAGACCAGAATGTGTGCAAAATTTAAGACAGGAACTTGTAGGAACGGCGAGAACTGCAATTTCGCTCATGGTATGCAGGATTTGAGGCAGCCTCCGCCCAATTGGCAAGAACTTGCTGGAGTAGGTAGTGGCGGCGGCGGCGGTGGTGGGCGTGTTGATGAGGATAATAGGCCGTCTCCTGCGGTGAATTGGGAGGATGATCAGAGGATAATTCATAAGATGAAATTGTGTAAGAAGTTTTGCAATGGTGAGGAATGCCCGTATGGGGACAGATGCAATTTTCTTCACGAGGATCCTGCTAAGTTTAGGAGCGATGCAGCCGGCAGGTTCAGGGAGAGTGCAGCAATAAGCATTGGAACCACGGGGATGCCAATGGTGCATCATGGGAATGGTGGTGGATACAGTGCGGGTGAAGTTGTTGTTAGGCCTGCTCAAAGTGGTGGTTCAGATCCTCTTCGGGTTGCTAATAATGTGAAGCCGGTTTACTGGAAGACGAGATTGTGCTCGAAATTTGAGATTACAGGTCATTGCCCCTTTGGTGAGAAATGCCATTTTGCCCATGGGCTATCAGGTACTGAATTCATTGATTGTTGTTCTTGGTTGCCAATTCTCTGATTGACTTTCGTATGCTCCGTGATGATGATGAAAGTCTGTCATGTTTGTGACAGCATATCAGTGATTGAATCAATAAGACAATCAGTTCATTAGTACATCTTTTAGACCATTAATATGCTTCAGAAAGTAGATTACTTACGACGTTAAGTTTAATAGAGTTAGATTAGTTTCTCTTCTTGAGGAACTATTGATCTGAAAGATTCTAATGCAGTAAAGTTGATCGTTTTTATATAAATTACTTGTAACACTTTTCTTAATACTATATATCACCTTGTGTTGAAACCAGAGTTGCATGCAAATGGCGGACGCTTAGAGGGGGATTCCGCAAGTCAGGGAACTATTCTATCAAAGCCGTCTGTTTTTGGTAATGGTGGCAATCCATCCTCATATATGACATCAGGTGTTGCTGAAGAATCAGAGGGCGGGAAGAAGTGCCTGGTGAAGTGGAATGGCCGAAAGAAGATTAACAGGATTTATGGCGACTGGCTTGACGATCTTCCATTAGCTCAAAACTTGACAAACGTGCAGAGCTGAGCTTTTCTTTCATGAGGTTCTTCTTGATGATCTGCTTGCTTACTTGCACAAGTATTTTGAAGATTTTGTTTCATAGGATAATGCTTCAAGTTCTTTACCAAAGGCGTAGCGTCTATCAAAGAGTTTTTTGCGTGTTTCGGCTAGTGAATAGATTGTGCTTCATTCTATTTAGATGAAAGAAGAAGAAGAAGAAGAAGAAGAAGAAGAATAAGAGGGATTGCATTAATACCTTGGTTTGTTTTCTAGTCTGGTCTTCTGGTGTTTTAGTGATGCAGGGAATTGGTGTTCCTTTGATTATTTTCACCGTCTTTTTTTATCCCCTTTCTCCCCCAATTGTTTTCATTATATATATATATAGAAAATGCCTTTGAAAGTTAGAATAACATGAATGGATCCTGTTGCAAGACTGGGTTTTGTGTGCGACGGCAGAGCTTGCATTGCTTTCATTTCACTCCTAATGTTCCCACCTGCATTTTCTCTTTGGTCGACATCCTCAACGACGAGCCTGATTCATGGCCTTCAGATTGTAACGCACATATTGCTTCTATGATGAACTCGCTTTGGCCAAATCGGACATTACTAGTGAACTACATAACTACTGTTCACCAAGGAATATTTCGGAATTATTCGGATATAGGCGATACATAGTTGTTGAACAAAATAATATATAGGAACGAGATCGAAATCACCCAATACCCAAACCTGCACGAATTTTAAACAACCAAACTCCACTCATATTAGGAACGAGATCGGAAGCACACGATACTAGTCGAGTAGATTTCCAATTAGGCTTGGCAATCGGGTAGGTCGGAGCTAGATTTATATGAATTTGTTACCCATCCGTTGCATTGTCGGATTCGGTAAATCCCTACCCGATGATAGCAATCGGATATAGATTTCATACCATTCCCGCCCATCGGCCGATTTTGGGTTGGTCGAGGATCCGAATTTGAGTTGTAAAAGAATAAACCAAGATTGAAAACCGAGTTTAAACCAAAGCAAAATCAAGCAGACGACCGTCAAATTATCCAAAATACTAATTTTGCTTAACAACCGTCATCAGCAAAAATCATTGTAACAACTAGCAACATAAACCAAACAATAATCCCTCTAAAAGACACAAACCGAACTAATCTATGGTTGTTTTGCAAGTATATATATTTTCGGGCACAGTTGGATCAGATACCTTTGAATCCGATACCCACCCGTCGCCCATCACCTTTCCGGACCTCGAATTAATCCGAATCCGATCCATGCCCGATAAAACCGAATTTTACCCGCACAGACCGGATCAAAGACGAGTTTTCGGAATTCCATCCAAAATGCCAAGCCTACTTCCGGCTAGAACCCAAAATCCATATAAAAAGAGAGAGAAGAAAAACCCAAAATCCAATCTCCTTGAGACCTTGACCACAAAACCAAAATAGGTCAAAAACCAGAAAAGGAAATATGCCGTAAGCCGTAACTTTCCAATCTCCTCCTCCTCCTCTTTCTCCGTCTCTCCTTTCTCTTCCTCTTTCCCTCTCTGCATCTGTCGCTCTAACAAACACTAAAGGGTACAGACAGCCAAACGGAAACCAAGTGCAAACAAGGCCTCAATAGGGCAACATCCAGCCAAGAACCCACCCAAGAACTCCCTTATCTTTCTTTCTTCAGCAGCTCAAGTAAATGGATGAAGAATTGCAGAAGCGAAACACCGATTGTGTTTACTTCCTCGCTTCTCCTCTCACTTGCAAGAAGGTCCTCTCCTCAATCCCCCCCACACCTCAACTCCTTTCACTTCATTGTTTCTAATTCTAGCCCTTTTCATTGGGCGGGGTTTAGCTGATTTTTAGGGTTTCTTTTTGTTTGCTGGATCCGATTGGCTCGTCGGCGTATCTTTAGGTTTCCTGTAGCTGTTGGGTAGTTGGAAATGAGTAAACTTGTTTTGCTTGCAATAATTATGTTCCAAGTTATGCGTACTCTTGTGAATTGATTTTGATTTCTTTGTTATGGTTTTTGCAGGGAGCTGAGTGCGAGTACCGGCACAGCGAGATGGCGAGGCTTAACCCTAGGGATTGCTGGTTCTGGTTGTCTGGTACCTGTCTTAATCCCACCTGCGCTTTCAGACACCCTGTAAGTAGTCATTTTCTTGGATATTTGCTTTTACTCTGTGATGTTGCTTAGGATTTGGTTTTCAATTTGGTAATCCAACAACTCGAGTTATTGGATGCAACGGTTCTCCACACTGTTCTGTAAGATATGTGTGAGTTTGTCTCCTATTTGCATTTGCATTCTTTGTGGTGACTGCAATTAATCTCCATTTAAAGTGAAATCCGTGTAGCTACATCAGCTCTGAAATCTTCTGGCTTTAGGTTTTATCGTTTCTTCTGAGGTTCAATTCGTTCTAGCTTACATGTGATTCAGTTTGTTGTCACTTGCTCTCTTAAGCTCTTTTCTACCTAATGCTGCTGGCCTGGAAGTTCCGGATGTACCACTGGCATGTCTTTTGGGACTCAGTTTCTTGTATGATTAAATAGGGTCTCAATGCTTTGAACCTCAACAAGTAGCACTGACCTTAGTTCCTTTGTAGTCTCATTATTTGTTTGCTGCCGACAACATAAAGCAATCCTGAAAACTTCTTCAAATATCTATCTATTGCTATGCAAATTATGTTCTAGAAAATCAAGTCCTTTATATTTTTTATTTCCTTGCTTGGTGAGAAGTCTCAATCTTCCCAAGGACTTGAATGGCCTTTGTTATGAAGCTCTATGTTTGTTAGTCTTAAACCAACAGGATCTAGCCATGTTCTATTCCAGTGGAGGCGCCTCAATTATTTGAACTTTTGTTCATTTCCTTATGTGTTTAGAACTCTCAATCATTTAGGCATGCAGCAATTTCCTGTACCTTTATTTGTCAATGTGTTCTAAGAGTGGCTGAGTGGGTATATGTGGAAACCAGACTCTCATTTTTCAGTTTTTGAACTAGACTTAAAAAGCTTTTCCCCCCCTCCATATTCAGGTTGTATGGAATTTTCCAAGTGCATTTTTACCGGTTGATTTCTTCACGTTATAGTCATCTGAAAATTTCATCTTTACTCTCAACAGCCTCTGGAAAAGCCAGCTGAAACACCTTCGGAATCTGGTGCTGTTCCAACTCAGGCTCCTCAACCCACAAACAAGCCTACTGTCCCTTGTTTCTTCTACTTCCAAGGGTTCTGTGGGAAAGGGGATAAATGTACCTTCTCTCATAGTCCTGATGGTAGCATGCCTGCTGCAAAATCTTTCAAGGTTCCTTCTACCACCAACTCAGATGTTCGTCCAGTGGAGAATAATAAGAATTCCACAGGAAACAAAACTGCAGCTGCACCAACTGAGCCACGAAATAATCCGTCTGTAACGCCTAAGAAGCCATCAGCTAATGTGAAATTACAATCCAGACCGGAAGTACAGCAGCAGCTAGTCCCTAAAATTGCGGTACAGAAGAGTTCCTCTCTAGAGACAGCTGCGTTCAATGGTGAGGGAGTTGGTGTTATTAATTCAGATTATGTGTTGCCATCAGAGAACTACAACGGGGATAGATCATACACGGGTGCTGATCAGAATTTGGAAGACCATGTTGACGAGCATGTTGAACCAGAAGAGCGGTGGGAATCATCACCGGGCTTTGATGTTCTCGTGGATAACGAGGAGGAGGATCATCTTCACTATGAGGATGAGCAGGAATATATGGCTGCCCTCGATAGGGAACAGAAGGAGGTAGATAATCGATTTGTAGAATATGGTTTTGAGGAATCAGTTCGACATGAAGAGCCATTGGGATATAGTCAAAGTGGAGAAATGGATCTTCGAGACCACCTGAGGAAACGACGGGCCATTGACAATGAGCCATTCACTAGATCATCAAGAAGGCGTGATGACGCCAGACCATATGAGCATGGACTAAGTGAAAGGCTACGTGGAAGATTGGCATCGGAGGTTGGGAGGGCCGGAATCAGACCCATTGACGACTATGGTATTCATACGAATGGTGGTAGTCATCATGGCCGGCTCAGACACTCTCAGTTCGACCGGCTGAGGGAATCCAGGGAAAGAACGGGAGCTCCTATGCGGCCTTTCATACCTTCAGAGGTCCGGAGGAGGCCATTTGCGAAAGAGAGGAGGTCGAGCGAGGCATGTGGGGAATTCTCGGCGCCAAAGAGCCTTGCGGAGATAAGAGAAGAGAAGAGAAAGGCTGAAGAAAATGGGTACCAGAACGCGAGAGATGAGGACATGGGTGGAATGGAATCAGCGAATTTTGACGGTCCAAAGCCTCTGAATGAAATCCTAAAGGAGAAAAAGAAGTTGGGTTCTTCTGTAGAGTATGATAACGGCAGTTGCAGCAACTGAAGAGTGTTGATTGAGATTTAGTCACAGGAATTTTGATTCTTTTTGTTGAGAGCTTATGATAAAAGAACCAAGTTTTCCTTTAGATTGTTTTTGGAGAACTACAGTAGTAGTGTATCTGATGCCTGAGAAGGCACTTCCTTCAGTAACAACGTTTCTACTTGTTTGATTTGCCGATTTCATACAGGGTGTGCTGCTGCATTTATATTGTGTCCAGTTAGCTGCTAACTTTCCTTATGGTTATGGTGCGTTTACTCGTAATGGTAGTTATGGGTTGCTCAATCTCAGAGGCAACCTCTAACCGTGGACTGACACCAAATCGAGATACTGAAACTTCGTAACAAACCAAACACTATTTATTAAATAGTGATCCTTGTTGTGCTTTTAGCATTTTACGAGTAAAAAAGCACGAACTCATCAACTCTTATTACTAATTATCGGCATGAAAATACATTAACAGATAGTCCAAACGTCAACGAAACAAGAAAGCCCAGCCCACAGAAACAACGAAAACCCAGCCCATACCAACCTCCTTCAGACCAACCGGTCCAGACCCACTCGGTATCCAAATGGGTTTGGGTTCAGACACGAATTGGGCAACGGATATCCACACAATCCAGCATTCCCTAAAAAGCAATCAGCTCCAAAACTTTAACTCCTTCAGGAAGGGGGCCACTGAGATCATTATTCGACACGTTAAAACTTCCGATGACCCCGAAATCGAACCTGTGATCGAACCAGTCAGGAAATTTTGCTCAACGTGGAAAGATGTCAGTCTAGGTTCTTCGGTGGGTCGATTCGTCAATTTAGGAATCGAATTCGGAATTGATCCCGAAAGTCGGTTGTTACTCAGATCCAAGATCGTTAAGCTCGTACATTCTCCCAAATTTGCAGGGATCGAGCCCGAAAGTTGGTTATCACTGAGATTCAACATGATCAAACTTGTACAAAGACCAATCTCCTGAGGAATTTGTCCGGAAATAGGAGGGTTGACGACTTGGGTAGAAGGATTGGCCGGGTATGGAGAGGACTTCAAGCAGTGGATCTTCACGTTGGTATCGTCTGGAATGCGAGGATATTTACACGACGAGCCGAGGCATTGGAAGCTATTGTTTGCCGATGTTTCGAGGAAACGCAAGACTGGAAGAGGGCGAACATAACTGATGCGAGGTCGTGCCAAACACGGCTTATTCCATGCCCAAAGTGGCATCCTCCACAACCCAACGCTATTAAATGTAATGTGGACATTGCGACTGCTGTTGGAAGCTTTGGGATGGGGATAGTGGTACCTGATGACCAAGGGGAAGTGCTACAACTGTTGATGCAACATAGACAAGGCGGAATTTTGCCACGTGAAGCTGAAGGTGAGGCCCAGTTAACAACGCTGGGGTGGGTTCGAGATATGGGATACGAGAACTGCATCTTCAAGACAGATAACCAAGCAGTGACATTTGCTGTCAATGGGAGGCCACACGGATCTCTCGGAATTTGGTACTATTATTGCTGCTTGTAGAGCATTGCTGTATAACAACCCTTTGTACAAGGTTTGTTGGATTGTTGGATTAGGAGGAATATAAATGAGGTGGTGCACGAGTTAGCACGTCACTCACATTATTTTGTGTCCACTTTTCTGAATGTGATACCTTCTGAATGGTGTGATTCATTTGTAAACAACATTTGTTTTGAGTTGACGCATTAATAATATTTCACCGGCGTTCTTCGAAAAAAAAGCCTCTAAAACTTGCGAAATTCAATATTGACGAACATTTTATTTTCGTCTCTCTACCACAATATTATTCATATTCCAAACGTTAAAGTCTTCCCATTCTATCTCGAAAATAATCAATTAAACAAGTCGAACTGTAGACCACGGAAAATCAGCAACATTAACACCATCCGTAGGTGGCTCTGCCACCGGCGGAGCTGCTCCACCACTTTCTGGTGCAGGCGCGATCGGGGGTAGGGGAGGCGAGTCACCAGAGCTGACAATGGCAGTGCAGAAACCCTCAATGACTGGTGTAATGGTACTGTTTTGGAAAATCTCAACCTGGCAATCTCCGGTGAGGGAAAGGAAAGCCTTGCAGCAGGGGACACCAACGCCATCGATCGACCCTCCGCCGACGAAGGCCTTTATTAAGTTGAAAACGCAGCTGGGAACTTGGTATATCTCCTTCCAACATCCCGCTGCCACTTCCGGCTCCAGCCGCTCGGAGTTGGTCGGCATTGCGCCTACGGAGAGGAGGAGGAGCAGAGTGAAGAAGCGAAGCGATGTGAGTGCCATGATAATTTGTGGATTGAAGGTTATTTGATTTTGTGTGGAAATCCATGAAGAAGGTTCAAGGATTTATAAGGTGGATGGTTTCTTTCCATGAAGGTAAACGTATCAAGGACTAGAGAAGAAGGAATTGTTGCCTTTTTTCTCATGGGAGGAGCAAATCTTTTAGTTAAAAGTACTAATAACACTGTGTTCATCAGAAACAATGTGCGTGTTTCGACGTCGTATTTTAAAATAAAAGAGTAATAAAGTGTACATTTTGAAAAATGATTTTTGCAGAAATTGTGTACTACTAATTTAGAACTCTCTACAATGCACCTAATTAATGACCTAATTTTCTTTTAACTCCCAAAAAATAAATGGGAAAAGATTGCATACATGCATGGATCATGGTTGGCCAGTTGGGTGTATACATACCATATTTTCCATGTTCAGTGTATACTGAATTGAGGTGGATCAAAATTGTTAGGTTTAACATGCTAAAGAGTGGAGTGGGTTGGATAGTAAATTTGGATTGGTGATTTGGATTTGTGTTGAGATTTGATCGTAAATTTTTTTATTTGAATATAAAAAATAGAAGTGATTTAAATGTTAAGAAATTATTGTGTGGGTTCGTAGAAAATTTCACAGGTGATTTCAGATAATTAGGGATGTTGATTTTGGAGGATAAGAGTGAGACTCGAGAATCTCAACAAAAATATCTTTTTTTGTAGTAGTTGATATTTTTTTGGTGTGAAATTTGGTATCCGATTGGCCGACTAATTCAGTCGAGAAATGGTGCCGAGGTTAATATTTTACTTCTCTTTCAATATTGTTGTGGAGGATCGAATTTTAATTCGCCCTTCTAAGTACATCCCTTGGCACCACCGCACCAACAATTCGTTAGTTTTTAGTAAATATGATATGATCGTAAATAAGTCAGAAACATTTTAGTCTCCTTAGTTTTCTGGTGTGAAGTCTGGTATCCGACCCACTAATCGACTAATCTAATCAAAAATAATTCTGAGGTTAAGATTTTACTCCTCTCTCACCGTTATTCCAAAAAATCAAATCTTGATTCACCCTTTCAAATACATCCTCTCCTAAACAATTTATTGGTATTTTAGTCTCCTTAGTTTGGAGCACTAACTGACAAGAATTCTTAGTCAGGGGATCCAAATGACAATCCTAACAAGCCCACTGTATTGAGGCCCAGTTATTGAAGGTGTTGGGCCTCGTAATTCAACATCCTTACAAGGCCGGAGACATGAACGTTGACTATTAGGAACCCAGTTCCATAAACGCCGATATACCTCTTTTCCCTTACTTCTCTTTCCCAGACAAATTTGCCCCGGAAAATCTCAATCTTTCGGAGTAGGAAATGGACGGGAACTTAGAAATCTCCATCGACAAGCTCCCTGTGAAGCGATTGGAGTCCATTGAGGAAAATGGCGCCGAACGCTTTCCTACGTACGCTTCCTTCTTCCTTTGAATGGATGGACTAGAGGAATTAAATTATGTTCCTCTTGACCTAATAACCATCAGCTACTAAGATTTCTGGCGTTACGGACCTCACTGATTTGGAAATTTTTCGGTGTGCAGTGATGTTGGATACGACGAGAAGCGAGTTTCGCTAATTCGTAGAGTAGATTTTGCGTGGGCGTTGGAGAGGGAGGAGGACGAGAAGAAGAAGAAGCAGAAGAGTAGTAAGGAGAGCGCTTCAGCTACACAATGGCCTTGGCAGGGAATGGTGGAGAATTTGCAATTGGCTCATCAGGAGCTATCCGTCATCATAGATCTCATTCAAACTGTGAGACTCACTGTCTCCCATCCCTTTTGTTATTCATTTTCTAGAGTAATGTATGCTTCTGGATGTTAATGGGAAGTTAGGAGGATAGTTATAGAGTTGGAAAAAATCAGCTTCCCAAACCGGGCATGTTGGCATATGTGATTACTCTACTTGAGTGAATTATAGACTTGAGAGAAGCAATCTGAATGTTGAATGCTGAAACTACTAGAGTTGAAATGGGAAGCTAAGCGAAGTCATGGGCTTTTTTAGAGGATTTTGGTTGAAGGGTTGTGTGATTTTCGATTTGTGTTGTTAATTTTAGGTGGAAGCTAACGATGCTGTAACAGTAGCTGGTATGACCAGGCCGAAACTGTTGCCTAATGAGCACCTGGCGGACCTTGCTGTATCTACGGCAACCAAGCTACAATGCTACCGAGTATTTTCTTTTTCCACCTTACCGTTCCTCGCTCCTCTTGCATTGCGTCAGTTGTTCACAATTCAGCTCCTTTCATTTGCAGCAACTCGGAAAATATTTTAAGCAGTCTGCGAAAGCTTTGGATCAACAAGTTGCACGGGAAGCAAGATTTTATGGAGCTCTAATCAGGTACGCTACCTGTGTTGTTTCAGCTTCTGCACTTCATTGAATGTCCTAGAAGTATTCCTTGGAATATGAAAATATTCAACAAAGCCATTTCATGTGACTGAGATACACAGATATAGCAGTTTCAAGTATGTATTGTAAAATCAACACTGGCATTTATAGTGTTTGCACTTATGAGTACATTAAATATGAAGTACTGACAAGCTAATGACAGATTGCAGCAAAACTGGAAAGTTAAACGGCTGAGACTGGCTCCACTTACTCCTGGCAATGAAGGTTTCACTTTTGACCTTTACGACAACTCATTATATGATCCATCAATGGTTAGGCCTACCTCTCTGTCCACCATTCGGATTGATCGTGATCCAGCTGGCATGCTTGCTATAAACTTGCCTCCGAAGTCTCTTCATTCGCTTCATTTTGGTATTCTTGGTGTACACTCTAATGCCCGTAGTAAAACATCCATTAAAGGAAAAAGCACTTCTTCAATTGGACGTGTATCAAAAGAAAATGAGAAAGAACAACTTGATGATAATGGGAGTGTGAAAGCAACACACTTATTGCTTCGTGAAGTTCATCAAGCAATCTTCGACGAGCAGGTTGATTATCCATGTTTCTCAATTGTGTGGGAGCTGAGTCTATTTACTTTATGTAGTCTTACACTCTTCAGGTCATTATTGTTTCAGGTGTTTGATTTAGTGAACCGTGAAGCAGTTAACCAATCTGCAGGGGTCAACATAACTGGAATACGAGAAAATTATCTACAGCTAAACATTGGTCCGGGAGCCTCCGTATTTGTATCTGTGACACCTTGTGATCAGGATGAATCAACTGTTGATGGTAGAATTCCCAAGGACTCAATATCTACAGCCTTACCTTTGGATTTGAGTGACGGAGCAAGGTTGATAAAAGAGAGCTCAGGCTTCCCAAATTCTATCAGTTACGATATATTTCTACGACAGATATTCCACGAGCATCTCATTGAAAAATCGAAGGAAAAACCGGTTCCCAAAGGCACTCACCTAGCTAGTGTCCGGCCACAGGAAGGATCCAGTCTTCTGAGTCACTTCTGCTTATCTCTGGCTCATAGAATAATTTCAAACAAAGTTCTTATCGAGCTAGAAAAAGTGGTACGTCATTGTTTGCTTGCTAGACTTGAATGAAATATCAATGCTATTGATCTCTTAATAGTCTGACCAGTTTTCTTTGGCTGCCTCAGGTTGGCCGAGTCCCGTATCTACATTTGATATCTCATCCCACTTGGCATTCGAGGTCATCTTCGTGGACGGTCTCCATGCGAGTGCCGCAGACAGTGCTGCGTGCAAACTCTCAACTACAGTCATCGGACATCCAAAGCATGAAGAAGTCTACCAAATCAGAGTTCCGGAATAAGGTAATGGTAAATGATGATAGCATACATGTCGAAGCAGAGGGTGCTCCAAATGTTGTTGGCCTCTTCAATGGGAGTTCTAAAGACAGATGTATCACCAACAAATATGATTGTGATTTGGCGGGTCTTCCTGTCATAATTCTGCAGCAGGTAGGCAAGAGGATTGATAGTTTCAAATCATGCTAGTTTCAGAAATGATTCGTCATAGTGGGTTTGAAATGTGTGTTTAATTTCAGGTTGCAAGCCAGGTCATCCGATGGTTGCACGGGGAAGCTCTAGCGGTGGGAATGAAAGCAAGCAGAGATTTCTTGTGTTTGTCTTTCGAGTTGGATCAAGGGGAGATACTTAGCCTTGTGGCGCACGTCGATTCAGACGATACGGAGGGATGTATCTCGTGGTGGTTCGTAATGGAAGACGGTGTTGCAGAAGAGCGAAAACTCTATGCAGATGGTGGAGCAGAAGATGGTTCGTCTGAGTACAGGAAGTTCTTAGGGTATCTAAGCCTGGATGTGTTGCATTCGACGCTAATGGACTTGGTGACTTTGTGCAGTGGAGGTGGAAGCCATAGATAAAAGGGGTATGTATACTTGTTTAAGGTAATTAATGAGATGTAATTTGTTCCATGTAACGGAATTGTTGTGTAATTCTTACGAGTTTAGCGAGTGATTAGTGTAGTTTAGTCTCTGTTGACAAATCTTGAAGCTAGGGGGGTGTAACACTTTTGTTTTGCTCCTTGCTTCGTTCGGCATGTGTAGAGACTTGGGGCAGAAACCGCTTCCAAACCTGTTGCGCAAAATTACAATCTCGTACAACAGGTAAACAAGATTCTGAATGAAATAAGCAAAAGGAACAAAGCACCTTGCTCTTGATTAGTGAGCTTGATTAGTGAGCAGGCGATCGTGAAGAGCAAGCCACAGGAAGTGTCGAACTTTGTTCGGGCCTTGCCACCTCCAAACGCCTTCCCAAGCCGAACTCGGATTTTCCTCGCAAAGATCCTTCAAGATCATATACGCAGAACGAATCGTGAAATTGCCTGAAGGTTCAAGACCCAGACAACTGAATCCGGTTCAAGATTAGCTTTAGGCGGGGTCATATAAAAAACCTGCAAAGCAATATCAACAGAAAAGATGTGTAAGAATAAGGTCTATGTTCCAGGATCCATCAGACAAAGCAAAGTATGAAACAGTGGCAGACGAAAGAATTCCCTATAAATCGACAGCATGGTCAATAAGAAGAATCCCGCTATCGATCCATCGACCCATCCAAAACTTTGTCTGTTGGCCACTTCTAATAATCCATTGCATGCCATTGACAATAGTCGGCCCAGCTTTAACAATGCCCTTCCAAGCTGCCGATGAGCCTTTGGTATTAGCCAAAACGTAGCCCTCGTTAGTTTGTCGCTGATATTTGGTAAGCAACACCTTCGCCACAGTTCATCTGATCTAGTCATGAGACCCCATGCCACCTTCATAAGAAAGGACATGTTCATCTCCCGAGCACTGCAAAGACCCAATCCACCAAGGTTTTTTGGTTTACAAACAGTTTCCCAGTCAATCTTATGGATCTTCCTCACAGCCTCAGTCGAGTCCCATATGAAATTCCTAATTTTTCTGTCAGTCAAATCACAAACAATAACAGGAATAAAGGATGTTTGCATCACATAACAAGGAATAGAATTAAGAACACTATAATCAAGGATCACCCGTCCTGCAAGATGAAGAGTATGCGCTTTCCACCCAGCCAACTTAGTATTGATCCTATCCAGCAAGAAATCATAAGTAGAAGTCAGGACTCTGCCATGTATGGCAGGATCCCCCTGGTAACGACCCAAGTTCTGGGTTGTCAAAATTTCCATAGCGTGACAAATAGAAGAAGACAGATTCCTGCAACATTTTTTAGAAAAGAAATTCTTGACTTTTCCCTGATAATACTCTGTCCTGAAGCTCCACAAAACCGATCAAGAATATCAATCATTATTTGAGCCTGATCCATAGTAGCCTTACTAAAAAGGACAAGGTCATCTACAAAGAAAACATGGGAGAAAGGAATTCCATTAGCAAAGAGAGTAATAGGTTTCCAAATTCCCTCTGAAATTGACGAATTATGTGACCAAGTCGTTCAATATGAAGAGTGAAAAGATAAGGAGGGAGAGGACATCTCTGACGGAGACCACGAGTTGGTTTGAAGCTCTCAGAACACGATTCATTCCACAAAACTTGGAACGAGGTCGAGATGCAGCTCATGATCACATTGCACAAGTGGGGAGGGAAACCAGCAAGACGAATCGTATCATGAACAAATTCCCATTCGATCTTGTCATAGGCCTTGGCAAGGTAAAGTTTAATCACCATAGAGGGATTTCTTGCCTTACCCGAGCTAAGAAATTGAACCAACTCCTGAAGAATCAAGATATTATCTGTAATATGACGACCTGGCACAAATCTAGTTTGGGAAGGATGTATGAGACCTTTCATGAGCCTTTTAATTCGATTTGCTTCTCTAGTTCAAACGCTTCTCCAGACTACAATTCACACTTAGTAAATAAGCAACATTGCACAAGTTAATCGGCCTGAAATCCACCATTGTTGAGGGGTTCGGCTTCTTAGGAATGAGATTAATAAGTGTCTGGTTGATAGACTCCACACGTTCGGAGAATTGAAAACATTCACTCACAAAACTAGTGAAATTCCCACCAACAACATCCCAACATTTCTGATAAAAGATAGGTTGAAAACCATCATAATTCGGGGCCTTAATTCCACTCATGCATTTTAACGTTGAATGAATCTCTAAAGAAGAGAGAGGAGCATCTAAACCAGTCACAGTCTCGATAGGAATGCTAGCTGAAAATCCGATCAAGCATTGTGAGCCACCCGTGGATGCTTGGTACATTGCCTTGAAGAAATTAACCGCCATATTCCTGAGAAGCTCTTGATTCGAAACCCAAACACCCGCTCCATCTTTAAGACATGAAATTTTATTAAAAACACGCCTTTTAAGGGTAGCAAGATGAATAGATAGCACTCTTTCTTTATGTATTTCGTGTTTTTTATGTAAACATATAAAGAATCAATTAATGATTTAATGGCTGTGTTTTTTAATCCCATTGGTTTGTATTTGATTTTGGATTTGTTTAAAAGTGATTTGAAATAATTACGTATCATTTGGATAGGTTCAAAATCATTCATTTAAACATTTAAATCGGAAGAGATTTATGGTGATTCAAAATGAACCAAAATTGTATGAGAGATTTATGAGGATAGAAAGGAGATTTAAGAATTTTAATCAAAGTTATTTTTTTTCCATAGCTGATATGAAATAAACTAAGTTATTTTGATATTTTCCTTCTTTTTTTTTTCTTTTTCTACCATAATTACACACAAAATCACCTACAAAACACCCATCGAAATAATTAATTTTGAAAATAGTATCTCCATCCAAATCTCTTATATTTCAAATTTCTAACTATTTCAAATTTCTTCTATTTCGAATCACCCATCCAAACCAAACGATTGAGTGGTTTCGTAAATAGTTTGTTTATTTAGTGAAATTTTGGAAATCAAAAGAGAAATTATAATGTATGAAAAATTATTATTTTTTCGAAAATAACTAATGCATTCTTAACATTATTTTTATTCATTTAAATTCAACAAGACGGTTAGGTATGTTTCCATCTAAATCATTTGAGATTTGACAAATCTCCCAATCAATAAATGATTTAAAATCACCTCTCAAATCATCACTCAAATCTAAAAATATCACTCTCCCAATTTCCTCGAAATAAAAAAAAAATCTAACTTCTTTCAACAATTAGCTTATTAAATTACATTTTACTTGAGAATAATTAATCCCTAAAAAATGGTAGATCAAATCTCGCGTAATCTCAGAGAAATTAGGGCAAACTTTCCCGTTGAACAACGTATATCCCTTTCGTCGTCACACGCTAGTGAAACAATAAACAAAAAAAGCCAAAACCAGAAAGAAATTATACTAATCCAATAGTGAACTCTTCCTTCGGCTTCTCCCCCAATTTTCTCACCCAGCTCTCCCGCTCCCTCGTCTTTGGCTCTTTGCTGTCTGTCTACGCATTGCAGCCGAAAAGGGTGATTTCCCAAGGTTTAGGGCAGCGGAAATCCCAATTTCGCATTGTGGAGAGTTTCCACCATTTTGTTTTCCTTTTCTTCGTTGGTTTCCTTGGTGTTATCGAGGAACAGGAGCATGTGATTGCGATCGTGATGTGTTTGCCTTGAGGATGAGTTAGTGAGTGAGCGGAGTTCGTCACGTAATTCCGATGTCTCTTGTTGAAGAATCACTGCCGTAGTGTTTTTGAACACTTTGTTGGAAGTGCATACGGCTTTCTTCAGCATTGAATTCGAATTGGTAGGTATAGTAGCTGCTGGCCTGGAGTTAGGATTACTGCTTCTTTCTGCCCCATAAGAGAATTCCTCCCCTTTTTTTATGGAGTGAGGGATCCGTTGATTTGATTGTGGAGGAGGAAGATGTCTGGTGGAACACCGAGAGGGGGATACGTGAGGCAGAGACATAGCCAAGGAGGCTATGGATCGAGCGGTGATGATCTGGAGGATGATGCATGTTCGAGGCCACACCAACATTACTTCTCTCCCACTCCGCCACGGGCTAGGTCTTGGGTGGTGATTTTGGAGAACCTGGTTTGGATTGCTTCTGCCATTTTCGTGGTTTACTATGGTGACAGACATTCCAATTTGGTGTATCTGCTGTGGCACGATGGTAGAGTTAGAAGGTAATGCAGCTTCTGTTCTTTTCTCACAATTCTCTTCTGCTGCTTGTGTTTTTGCTGAAATGACTGCCGGAATGTTAATTGTAGGTGTGAGCGCTTTTACTGTATTTGGAATGATTCCATAAAGGATTTCGTTACTAATTCGATGATACTGTGGTTTACTAGTGATCTTATTCTGCTAGCCTTGAATAAGATGATATGAACAATTTGCTATATTTACATTCGTGGCAGTCAGTGTGCCTACTGCTGAAATCAAGGACCTCAATGTGATTAAATTTGATACTGTGCGTTCTTCCCCGGTTATCGAGTCTATGATCTAGAAACGAGCTTGTTCCTGTAGTGAAAAATGGGGAATGTGAGCGCTTGCGTGCCATAAGTCGTTTACTCATTCAAACAAACTGGAAGGGGAATGTGCTGACGATTGAGAGACAGACTCATGGTTATCTATCATTGTTTCACTTATTTGCTAAACTTGCTTGCTTTTTCCTTTTTCGTGATTTACCAATAATTCTATACTAGTTAAGTTATCAAGTATAGGATCCGTTTTGAAGAATCAAATGGGGAAGCTATGCACGGTGAAGGTTTTGGTGGGTTTGGCATTGGGGTTTTCTGATATCTCAGCTATTTCACTTGTTCTTTCTGTCAAGTCGTATTCTTATTGTTGTGAGGTGTACATTGAAGCGGTGATCAAACTTGTTCTTTAAAGGTTGTGAGTTCTTTAAAGGACTCATCTAAATAGACTGATGTAGAATAATAGGAAAGGATTCTAATTCATAGTGGATGTAGTTTGCGGTACAGAGAGGTTGTCCAAGATCAAAATGGGTATAGAGAGTCACAAGAAAGCGGTGATTAAATTAGTCACTGAATGTAGAAATCTCCTTGCATCTTTCCCTTGCTCGATCGATGGGAGTTTCCATATTCTTGTGTCATGTACGATTTTTAGAGTGAAAACAAATTCCAGTGTTTCTTACACTGGCTTTGTTGCTTTCTTTGTTAACTTTGTGTAGTTCGAGGGACACTCCAAAGTCCTGTATGTAAGGTAGTCATCGAGCAAGTCACTGGATGAATGATTTTTTTCTCCTGACTTTCCATTGTTAGGTCGATGCAATCTTCTGGTCCCTGTTACATTTTGGTAGTTTAACATGAAAGCAAGCTGCAGATTGGGGGACATATGATTTTCTGGGTGTTTTTTGGTGAACTTTATTTTGTGAGGAATATCATGAATCGTTACTTCAAGACCTGCAAGGCTCTTTTACAATATGGGAGGAATATTCTTGGGCAAAATCAATCTTGATTTCTAAGTAGCATTAAATTTACTTCTTCAAACACTTGGAATGTCCTTCAGTAAGTTGATACTTCAATCATCTTAAGGTATTTTTTTCTGTCTAAGAAGCTGGTCTAACATCTCTCGGTATCAGTTCTTGTGGTAGATGGTTGGAGATGCTGTCTGGAATATGAAAAATAACGTAATGCTTGGCAAGTTGGAAATTCCTATGGTAACTGACCCTGAACTTCTTTGCAGAGTGCCTTTTTACTTGGGGATGGCAGGTGTTGGTTTCAATGTACTCATCTTTTTGTACACGAGTTTATTCGCTTGGAGTGTACGGAGATTTGACGAGAAATGGGAATTGTCAAGTATAGCTGCTTTACCATGGGTTACTGTATTGGGCCTCCTCTCCTTCTGCTTGTGAGAATATATGTTATGTTAATTGAGGTTTGTTATCATTGGACATGAATCCAGTTTTCTAACCTCCCCCATTGATGTAGGTTCTGTATTGCTCTGTGGCCAATATGGAGCTTCTTGACGGTTCCACTTCTGGTACATCTCAAATACTTAAGCTCCCCGCCCCCCCCCCCCCCCCACACACACACACACACACACGTTATGCTAGCTACTCGTTCACCATCAAAATCATCACTTGTCACTTATCTTCTCTTTTCGCTGCAGTTCACCTTGTTCATGGCTTTCATGATAATACTACCTTCAGTAATAGTCGGAATGCTAAGGCAGCATGGTGATGCATTCCGTATAGATTAAGATCTTCTCAACACAATACATGGTGGTAGGTAGGTAGGTCAGTGATCCCATTTGTCTCGCGGAACACAGCCGCTGCAAAGTATACCATCCTTGTTTATGGTGGTATCAAAAGCTGAAAGCTGACTGGGGGATCAACCCAGTCAGTTGTTATACTGATAGCATTGGCACATACATGAACTTGCAAGGTCAGCCTTGTGATTTAAGCGCAGGATTGGAACAGCAGGGCTTGATGGAGAATTAAAGCGTTCGGATTGATTGGCTTTTGACAATTTGAATGAAGTGTGAGGGGGTGGTGAGTTCCAGGTTATACAATATGATGAGATGAGTGTTCATAGTTTTGTTTTTGTTTTTGCAGTTATACTTGATTGCTTTCTATCGTCCCACCTGGCTTCATAATAGTTTTGAATTTCCAACCATCCTGGAATTATTTGTTTACCCTTTTTTCTTGTGGCTTATTGGCATGGAAATAGACACTTGATTATGTGGTTCTTTACAAGAATGGAAAGAAAACAAGTTAAAAGGTAAGCTAGTCAAACTCTTTTTTCCCGCATAGATTAGGAGATAACAAACACACACAAACCTAACCATTTACTCAGGAAGTGTGGACTACCGACAACACTCCTAAAAAATATCGAAGAGTTTGAATGAACTCTCTATATCTGACCGACGAACGGTTTGAAGACGAATATCTGGCATGGATGAGAGGTGATCCCTTATCTCACGAAGAATAGCTCCTCTTGCATCTAGACTGTAGCGACCCACACGTATATATGTATTGTGACTGCCTCATCGTCACCTTTCGATACTAACCTGCAAAAACCCCGCATGAGAGCGCTCCATAAACGGACATCTCGGATAGCTAATAACTCAAGGAAGAAAAGGTTAAAAATAGTCAAGCTTTGTTTGTCCTATGAAGAGGCGCATTTATTATAAGAAATGACTAATTGGTTGGTCTAATTCTAATTTCATGAGAAGGTAATAAGAACTTCTCAGTTCTCATCTAAGTATTGAAATATGACTTTTTTGGTTGATGAGATGCTGGAAATAGTATTACATTACCAGCAGCTTAGGGCAAACTTTTGCCTTTTTTGGGTGGATTCCAACTCTAGAGGACCAAACTAACTTCAACCAACTCTCTTCCATCAAGCAATAACATTCACATCATGGGACTTGTCTTTCAACCCCCCCATTTTCATCTCAACCCAAAGGTTGAGACTTGATCTAAAGAAGTGAAAGTTCACAATAAGTAGGACTGAATTTTGAAAAAAATTGAAAGCAAAACAAAACAAATTAACTTTCAGTAGAAAGAAACAGTTATGTGTTGCAGTAAGTTCATATAATTTTCGTAAGCGAGAAATATGAAAACTTTAATTGAAGATACATACCAATGACCTTTGGGACACCATTTGACTATGAATCATAAATTGGGGTTAGTTGGCAATGACTTCTGGTGGATTCATTTCATTGGATAGCTCATAAATTATGAACCATATATACTCACTGTCAACTGTAAACACGTCAAAATATTTTTTCTTTAGATCATCTTCGTCGTATAAATTGATTAATTAGAAATTTATAACGGACTTGTATTAATAATTTTAACAATTAATTCAAAGGTTGTTAATTTGATGGTTTGAGTTCCGAGACTTGAAATGTACCAAAAGTAATAAACCTTATAAGGTCTTCAATTTTATTTCTCTATCGAACAACGTCTTCCGACCTGGCTGAAGAATGGGTCGAACCTTCCGACCAAGACCGGTTCAACTCTATTGACAAAATTCTTCAGTCTTTAATTAGGGAAGAAAAGTGGGGAAAATGAAAGGAAAGAAAGAAGAAGGGTCTCCTCCGTCTGTATTCTCAAATGCTTAGTAATTGCTTACCATACGACTTGCCTGCCCTTTAATTCTTCTTGCTGTCTCGCATTTGGGTTGTCTCCTACACCATAAAGTTGGAGTCTTTTTTTTTTCCCTCTCTTCCTTTTCCCCCCTCAGTCATCGTTCTTTCAGTCAAATTTTCCAATTGGATGCGCTAGTTTAATTCTGTAAGGGCACTTTTTTCTTGAGATGGGTATTTGATTGTGATGTTGGGTCGCTTCGGTAAGCACCCAGTAGTGTGTGTCAGTTTCTGAGCTGGGTTTTTGAGGTTTCGACAGAGTTAGCTGGGAGCTGAATTTGGGGGTTTCAATTTTGGTGAGGTGAAAGTTAAAGCTTTTGATGTATTCAGATTCGTGTGAAAACTTTGGCTTTTTTATTCAACAGCAAGGGAATCATGATTGAGACTTTGCCCTTCTGAGTATTTATTTTTTCAAAAAAAAAGCAGTCAACTTTAGTGATTTAAGTTAAATCTGGCCATGGCGGATCCTTGGAGGACGAGAGATGCGGCGAGAATGAATCAACCTCCTCTGGTAAGTCTGGTTTGAAAAATTCTAGTCTTAGGCTGTTTCATTTCTGTTTTGCCCTTACGTTCTTGAATGCATTGATGAGTTTCTTCTTCTAAGCATTTTTATAACTAGTTAGTTTTAGGGATCTTTATGTTTGCAGAGATTTTGCCAATGGAAGAAAGAAACACCCTTTCCAGAATTGGAGATGCTGATAAATAGGTTACGGAAACATTTGTTAACCACTGTTCTTTATCTGTGTTTTCTCAGGTTGACACAACAGCTTGCTTATGCAGAGTAGACGCAGGACTGAAAACTGTTGCAGGTGCAAAGAAGTACGTTCCAGGAAGTAAGCTTTGTCTTCAACCAGACATAAGACCATCTATTCATCCAACTAGGCAGAAGCCTTCGCGAGGCGATAGGAGCAGGAATCAGTCCCCATTGCTTCCTGGACTACCCGATGATCTTGCCATTGCTTGCCTGATTCGTGTACCGAGAGCTGAGCATCGTAAGCTCAGGCTAGTCTGCAAAAGATGGTATCGTCTTCTCTCCGGTAACTTCTATTATTCGCTTAGGAAGAACCTTGGAATAGCTGAGGAATGGATATACGTAATCAAAAGAGACCGAGATGGGAAAATCTCGTGGCATGCTTTCGATCCAATATACCAGCTTTGGCATCCCCTACCGCCTGTCCCCAAGGAATATTCCGAAGCTCTTGGTTTCGGTTCTGCTGTTCTAAGTGGTTGTAACCTCTACTTGTTTGGTGGCAAAGACCCTTTAAAGGGATCAATGAGAAGAGTCATTTTTTACAGTGCCAGGACGAATAAGTGGCATCGTGCTCCTGACATGCTTCGGAGAAGACATTTCTTCGGTTCCTGTGTCATAAACAACTGTTTGTATGTAGCTGGTGGGGAGAATGAAGGTGTGCATCGTCCGTTGAGATCTGCAGAAGTTTACGATCCGAATAAGAACAGATGGTCGCTCATTTCGGATATGAGCACCGCAATGGTGCCATTCATTGGGGTGGTTTATGAAGGGAAGTGGTACCTGAAAGGACTTGGAACTCATAGACAGGTCTTGAGTGAAGTATACCATCCGGAAACCGATAACTGGTATCCTGTGTATGATGGCATGGTAGCAGGTTGGAGGAACCCTAGTGCTTCGTTGAACGGAAACCTCTATGCATTGGAATGTAAAGACGGTTGCAAACTCAGGGTTTACGACGAATCCACAGATTCCTGGAGCAAGCATATCGATAGCAAGTTGCATTTGGGCAATTCGTGTGCGTTGGAAGCAGCTGCACTTGTGGCGCTCAACGGGAAACTGTGCATCATCCGGAACAACATGAGCATATCCATAGTTGATGTTTCGAAGTCCGAAGATCTCGGGGAAGCTCCTGCCGAGCATTTGTGGGAAACTCTCTCGGGGAGAGGGCAGTTCAAGACTATAGTCTCGAATCTTTGGTCGAGCCTTGCTGGAAGGAACCGCCTGCGAAGTCACATTGTTCACTGCCAGGTTCTTCAAGCGTAAAGGTTTCATCTTTAGGTGGTTGCATGTATGTAAGATACACTTTGAGTTGTTAAGAATTTAGAACAAGTGAAGAATGGATGAAGAGCAAGTTATCCAAACAGCCAGTTGTTATTGGCACCTTCCGTTGAATAGGATAAAATCCAGGTAATGTGGGTTTTGAGTTGTATCCTAAGCTGGCTGGTCGATTGGATATATTGATCTTTGTATCCATCCTGTCCAACAAGATTTTTGTTACTTCTGTCATAGCTTATTATATGTAATGCATCCACTTTCCTAAAGTCTTCCCCCCCAAAAGAATTTGCAGTTTGTTAAAATCATATTAAACAGGTTCAACGGCACACTGGCTTGGCACTGTTTCTGCAGAATGTTGTGAAATTTGCAGCGAGTTAAACCGACCTAGTGGGAACTTGGCCATTCGGTCTTTGAGCACCTTACATGTCTCATGCGGAACTCCCCAGTTTACTCACTACAGATGGGTCTGAAAGAGCCTTTTAAATCTGCCACTGACGCTACACAACTAGGTTGGTCTCTTGTTTATAGATGCATAGAAAGATATCCCAATCAAACATAACATAAAAATCCCAATCATGCGACCAGCAAGACGAATATTCAAAAATTAACAAAACACAAGAGTTCAAAATACGAAAGTCAACATCACCAACAAATACCACATATCCCGCAGTCCAATCTAGTCAATCCCCGAACCCTTGAATCAACGGTTCGATCTTAACTTGACAAAACCATTGGAATCGATTTTGCCAACCGTCTTTCTCTTTAACCAGTCTCCCAAACTAAACTTTAGATCCATAAAATGAAATTTTTCCTATTTTATTTCGTAAGTTACCTAAAGCACTTTCAACCAGCAAATCAAAACCTGAAGGGTGTTCTTGATGTGTTGGATAGTACATTGAGAGCAAGTTGTTCACCATATCCGCAGACTACATGGTCAAGTTGGTCGTGGGGAGGGTGTTGACAAGAATTTGGAATTCGATCGTTAAGATGGATCCACCAGCCTCGACCACCCCACAATGATTTCACCTTCCATGGTGGCCATAGGAAAGTTCCATCCGGGAGAATAGCATACCCAGATGGCAAGAGATGTTTTCTCCACTGCTCATCACCATCTCCATCAATGTCACACTCACCGGTGGTCCCGAAGCATCGTGCCACGATTCCTGAAGTACGGCCATTTGGTTGGCGTCCTCAGACATAAGATTATCAAGATTCTGCAATAACACGAAAAAAAGAACGAACAAGGTGGTTTAACAACTGGAGAGATATACAAGGGCGTTTAAGAAAGCACATTGATTGAGAAGATACTTACAACACCACGGAGGGAGATATGGTTTCCAGGAGCATCCATCTCATTTCCAATTTAATATTGCTTAAAAGAAACTTTCTCCACCTGAACATCAATGATTGTCCAACAAAATTTTGGGATCTATTTCTCATTCTTTTAGATCTGGTCTGAGGGATCTCTCTCAACCATCGAGTTTTGGGCCTTGTATTCGTCAAGATAGTCATTCATGAACATCTGGTTCAGAAAACCCAGCACGTAGAAATCAATGATTGTTCAAGATCATCTCATAAGCTAACATTAGTATTGTTGTTTTTTAATGCAAAAATGTGTTGCAATCAGCCTCGTCGTGAGTTATGAATTTTCTCAGAATAATGTGGACAGCAAAATATTAATTCAGTATATAACAAGCTTCAAGCTAAGAGAACAAAACTCTGGTAATGCTGGTTCATAGTCATTATCACCCTCATAGTTCAAAACAAGTCAGCTTTAACATGGATACAACATTTCCACCATCCTAGGTAAAGATCGCTGATCGCATCAAGCTGATTCAATGTCTGAAGCTTCATCAAGTCCCTCTCTGTAAAGCTCGAAATCTTCAGAGCTCCATCTGCAGATTAAGTTCAGCCGGAAGGTTGCCATCTTGATCCCTAACAATCTCTGCATACAAGATTATTTATGCCCATCATGTTCTTAAACACAGAAAGAATCAATTCATTAACGATTGTAATCTCAGACTTGTTCTTAAAAAAAGAATACTGCCCTTAATTTCTTGACATTCATGATGCTTAACTTTTAACAATGTTTATGTACTACGTTTCTAAAGCACCCAAGAGAAATTAAAAAAAAATCGAGATACCAAGCAGTACAGATTTGCAAGGCAGATTAAACGGCAGTAACTAACCAGTATCCGAGCAGATTCAGGTGACAAAGGCTTTCCTTCTTCACAGACAACAAAGTCCGAAATAAGTTCCACAGCACCTGAAAACCATCGATGATGTCAAGAAGAGTCTTTACATACTGACATATACCATGAACAGCCTATAGAAACAAGTTACTACTACACACCCTTGTTTAAGCGAACAGGCAACCCTTGTTTACGCAGAAAAGGCTCCATTTCATGAGTAAACTGCTCCAGAGGTCCTTCGTTGAGTTCCACCTGTAACAATCAAAACTTGTGTCGTGATCCAGAAAGTAATAACATGTAATAGGCATAGATTGAAGAAAACTTATAACGCTTGGTGACTCATCAAGATAACTCAGCCATAAGCAAAACTGGAACTGAAGTTTGCTACAGACCTTTTCAGGGGCCTTACAACCAGTCCGTGCAAAGTCATAATCTTCATATTCGCGGAATAACCTGAAAGCAGAAGGAACAGCAACACAAAAAAGGACATTATTAGAGTACATTCAGTGAAGGTACGGTTAAATACTTATCCCCGTTTATACTGCAACGGCATAAACTACTCGGGACACATGTATTCAATTGCGTTTCTTGAAAAAAAACTACATGCAGGAATCCTCAAATACGATTTGAGGTAGACATAAAAAGAAGAATCGGTATTTTCAGCCCTATTGTCGGATTAGAAAGAATTTCAAAACTTCCCATAGGTTTCTGTATACTTCATTTTTAAAGGAGCATTAGACCTCCAACTAACCTATGGGTCTGAAAATGTCATGATGAACCTCTTACTTACAGATAAACATAAGGAAAGGTAATACCTTTCCACTTCCTCCTTAGGCAAGTTAGTACAAACAAGACCAGAATCTCCATGCAGAAGCTGCGAAAAGCAAAAAATGAAAAACAGATCACTGCAGCGAGGAAGCATTCCTGTCCGTCTTTATATCAAACAGAAAGGGGCAGAAATGCTAAATGGTTCATAAAGAGAAAGTACACACCTTAGACACCTTGCGGAGCCCTGGTCTAAGCTCATCAGCAGCAGATCGACCAAGAGCAACTTGCATCACTTTGTTTGACCCGAGAAAGAATCTGTTCAAGTGATACGAAACACAGTAAGCAACCACGTCAGTGGGCACAATACAAGCTGGAATAAAAGTGATAAAAATCCTTCGGCTCCATCCATCTTACCTGCTGCTGGACTTAAGCTGCTCTCGAAATTCCTTGAACTTGAGATTTCGCATGTTCTCGAAACCAAACACGTAAACGGAAGCGTATTTCTCCACAGCATCCCTTATCGAGTTTACTATGACTTCTTTATGTTCCCTTCCCTTCTTCTTCGTCTTCGACAGAGTAACTGAATTTTTTCAAGCGACATAAAAAGATTCAAATAACATTACAAAATCGCCATTGAGAACTCTATTTTCCAAATGGATAAATCAGGATAGGGCTCTACTCGTTTATCTTCCTTTTTGTCTGACCCGTTTCACGGACTTGCGCGAGGCATATACACAGAAACTGCTGAAGAAGGAGGAAGAGGAGACTGACCTGCACGATTACGCTTTGACTTGGGCATGGTTTGAGGCGGAGGAGTTCAAGAGACGGCGGCTCTGCTTGTTTCTTCAGCTGCTTCTCAATATGTTTTCCTCTGCTTTTGAAGCTTTCAGCAACGGTGGAAACTGGAACTCCCTCTAGGGTTTAGACCTTCGCACCCTTTATGTTTTTATTTCGTGTGTTGGACTTGTGGTCGTTTCATTTTACTTGTTTATTTACCATTAAGTTCTTTTTTGTTTGATTTTTTTTAGTCGCTTGAGAGAATTTGACTCTTCGTCAATACAACATTTAAGACAAAAAATAAACATTTTTATACAGAGTCCTTTTTTTGTGTATGTATAAAATGAAAATAGTATTATGTACGAGATCTAAAAGTTAATAAATTCGTTGCTTGTCGTAAGTTATATAAAATTCTTTTTAATGAATCCAATTAGGAATTTTTTCATATTATTATTAAGGCTAACTAGGAATCTAGACTCCATGGGAGCAACACTGTGGGTTCTTCAACATCTTTCTCGCCAAATAAAAGTCACCGCCAATCACCAAATAGTACGATCCATAAGACCTCTTGCCATCTTTTCCTTCCCAAATGAGCTAAAAGGCTCCAAGCTCGAGCTCCAAAGAAAGTTTGAAGTAGGCACAAATTGATAAAGCAACTCCATGTAAACTCTATGAGAGTAGGGGCACTCAAAGAGAAGATGGTTTCTAGTCTCTTCAACCCCCAAGTCACACATCACACAATTGGGAGAACCTCCTACCTTTTGTTAATAGCAAGCCGAGCATGAAAGTAGTTCCTGTGAATGTGCATCCCACACTAAATTAAAACATCCAACTTTAGGCTTTTACATCGCGAATAAGCCGAGCATGAAAGTAGTTTCTGTGAATGTGCATCCCACACTAGATTAAAACATCCAACTTTAGGCTTTTACATCTCGAATATTTTGTCATATAGTTGTGAAAGTTAATTTAGTAACTTTCTTCCCATCCCATTTGAAGCCATCAACATCCACGAAAGCATGTTGAGCAAAAACCCCTCTTTCCCTTATAATTTTCATTTCGTAGGGTGAACTGGATTCAAACTTAAGATTTCCAAACCACTCGACACACAATTCTATTATCGAAGCAACACCGAAACATATAAATGTTTATTGAGAAATATAATTTCACAAACCGAAACATATAATTTTGGACAAGCACATAATTTCGGTACATTTTATAAGCCAATATTCGAAAGAAAAAGAGTAGCATTTATCACAATATGCTGGCCAACATTATTACATGCGGTATATACAGTAATGCCAACTTACTCTTCTAGCAAACGAACTCAAAGCACAGCAACAAAACGAAATTGCCATTTAACGTTCCAGCTGCTGCTGCTTGCTTCTTCCTTGACAGTTGCGAAAGAATATCTGACAACACGCCTAACTTCCATCTTCTAGCTATGTGAAAGTCTTACCCTTTCTGCAGCGCCGAGAGATATGATCGGGCCAAGGAACAGCAAGCTTCCTTCTGCTTTTTGTACTCGTTATATCGCAGGAAGAAGTAGCCGAGGTAGTCGAAGTCGATTGGCGACATCTTTGCCTGCGCATAGACAATAGAACCAACAACGGTTGGTACTTAGACGTATGGATAAAGGTGTTGAGGGTCCATGCCTTTTCTTATTCTGCAGATTTCAGGATAAATCAACACTTTGATTTTGGCAAACCATTGGTTTGGCAGGTGGAAAATTGGAAAAAATTTAGATGTCGACAGGAAAATTCACTACCCAAAATCACTTTATCGGGAGGTAACTTTTCTGTATGGACAGGATAATGTTTAAAATTTCATCTAACTTTCCATCTGCCAAACTAAACCTGATTCATCTCAGTCAAAAGGTATTACCTGGATTAGTGCCCAGAGGGCCCAGAATATATGTGAAGCCAACATGAAGGTGTTTGACTCTACGTAAAGTGCTTCAAGCTCCTCTTTGCTTGCCTGTTGGTTTCAAGTACCAGTTTCTTGTGTCATAATGAGCTAGCATCAATTACTACATTACAAACTTTATTTCAGTTTTTTTCCTAACACTTACAGCATCTGGATTATCAGGCTGTAAATAGTGTCTGAAGAAGTGATACTGCTGGTCTTTACTGGGATACCTGCATTCACCGTAAATTAAGAATGAAAAGGACGTACATTCGTAATCACTACCTCTATCAGATACCTGAGGTTAAAAAGAAATTGGAAGTCATACAAGGTGTAGTCGCAATCATAGCCTGCATACTCGCTGAAGTGGTTCCCAATATCGTAACCTCTGTAACTGTATGATCCGTACTCAAAATCTATCAAGTAGAGTTTCCCTGGAGTTCATACACAAGAACACGGGATCCTGAGTTACAAATTTTATGTTCTATGCGGGGACTGTTTCCCCAAATGTTATCAAGATGGGTTGGATAATAGAAAGGGAAACCATGCATACCTTCATCATCGTTAACCATCAGGTTCCCAGAAAGCAAGTCATTATGAGCAAAAACCACTGGAGAATGTAAACGGCTTGTCAATTCCTGTTTGATTATAAAGATGAAATGTCGAATTGATCAGTTCAAGAGATCCTAATTTTTGCAGCTGAAAGAAACACATACACTACGAGTCTAGGAAAGAAATGCAGAGAGAAGTTTCAGTGGCGCAAAAATGAGAAGTAATTATCCCTTCAACTCCAACAACTTTATGAAGCCATCAAAATGGCACATCGGATTCTTATTCCATTCGAACTTATAAATCATCCGATTTTCATGTTTTCCGAAAAAATACCAAGAAGAACCCTCCAGAACTTTTCAATGTAAAGGGCCAAAAGGGGACATCATACATCTTCAAACTGTAACAGACAGCAATTATTGAAAGCATCAGCTATTCTAATCTGAACATAATATATGCATCTCTTAGTTTTATCCCAATGTTATTTTCCTTGGAGAAGTAGTTATACAATAAGAAAGCCTTTGCAAATCTACAGTGGTTTGCTAGAAGATCCTGGTTGTTTGGTGCTTTAAATCAGATGGTAACGCCAGTCAAGCGGTCGGATACAAAGCAATTAGAATTACAACCAGAAAGACAATAGTCCTATCTGAAGATGAAAGGACATAACCAACATAGCAACGAAGCAGTGAAAGAGTCAAATAGTCGTGTCAAACCCTTAAAAGACAACCTTAGAACATCCAGCTAGAAATATGCTATTAGACAACCCCAAGTGATAGACTATCTACAGAAATTACCTGGATTTCAGTGATTTCACTGTGAATTTCTTTAAAGGAGATAGTCTGATATATCCTTTGCTTCTCAGCATTATCGAATTGCAGAATCTTTGCTGGAATAGAAAAAAGTGGCACATCACTCGTCAAAAAGATGACACACAAAAGCAACTGCTAAAGCAGGTAAAAAGTTGATACCAATTGGTTTCTAACTGTTATAAGTGCAACTAGTACCATTCTCGTAGAACTTGAATATTTCGTCCCATAACTGAGGTTCCTTGGAGCCTGGTATTTCAACTGCATGAAACCTTCGAAGTTGCTTAGCAATTTCAGCGGCCAACTTCGGCACACTCATGTCTGTAAAATTAAAAAAGAAAATTTTAAGATCTGCTCTGCATAACAGGCCATAGATGAAAAAGAATATACATAACCATCAACTGGTTCATTTCCAAAAAAATAAAATTTAGCTCGTTCATCCTCCTTACCTGTTGGTGTCAGAGTCCTTGCATTGATAAATGACTGCACCATGCCATTCTTAAATACTCCAAGCAATTTGGCACCAAATCCTGCAGCTGAGAGGTACTTGATAGCCTAAACATAGTATGTGGTGAGAAACCATGTGATATGAATGAATGTAGAAGAAACTGTTACAGTCTAAATGAAAGAAGTGCAACACATCACATACGAACAATCAAACATGTCTCGAATGCCGGGAATCAAATATGTGCACAAAGGCTTGTCTTATGATCCGGTATCATTCATACATTTCAGAGTTCTGCGCCGCAGGCAAACAATCAGACAAACCATACTCCATCCAAGCAAGAACATATTACAATTTTGGGAAGCCAAAGAGAAAGCAACCTGCAATTCCCGCTCACGGTTGATGACATAGTCGGTGTTTGGGCCATATAATCTGACAGTTATAGCGCTCTCTTCTCCATTTTTTTCCTTTACAGATACCTTCAACACTGCAGAAATGACAGATTCTCACCATCAGAGATCGAGAGTCAAATTAAAAAGCAACGGAACAATGTTATCAAGAGAAACACATGTACGAACACAGATTAGTAATGCCGCCGGAAACTCTCTCGACTGTGAAGCACGGGTCGTCCAAATCTGACCACTTCTTGAACAAATCCTTGCACAACTCGCTGTCAATCTCGAACAGAGAAAGGGAAATGATAACAATCAGATAAAAGGTATCACGAGCTCCACGGAAAGGAAAAACCTCTCCAATCGCCAAAAAAACAACACAGCAGACTCGTTAAAAGAGCAGCAATCGCGCGATTCGGCCTCGTGCTCTTTCAAGAAAACTTCACAAACTAATAACTCTAATACGAATCTCCAAATAAGTATAACAAAGCTACACTGTTGCAGAACCTCGGATATTTCATTTCCTCCCAAACAAACACTCCCTCTCAACATCCAAGCGATACAGAACGGAGAACTCGTAGAATCCGTTCAATCTAAAGCTGAAAGAGAAAGTCCGAAAAACGCGGGGGGTGGACGTACATGACGCGAGGGGACATATTAGCGATGGTGAACCCGGGGTCGACGGTGCAAGACGAAGACGGAATCGCATAGGAGACGCAACTGCCATTGGTTCGAGCTCCATGTTCGACGACTTCCATGGCGTTAGAGGTCGTTTCCGCAGCTCCCATTTCTTATGCAGCGTCGTCGGCTTGTTCGAGGAAAACTATTCCGATATTTGTCAGGGGCGGTTGTTGATTCCTTCCTGTTTGAAATCAGGATCTAACGGGGATTAAAGAAGGAAACGTGATTCGGGAAGTTAACAAGATTATGTCACCACCAGCTTAAGGGCAGAGCTGGTATTAAACTAACTTTTTCAACTCTAATCTGATAGATCTGATATGCCTCATATTCCGTTCAAACTATTTGACCATTTGAAAACCCCATGGGTTTGTTCTGACATGACTTCCGTGTGGGTGACATTTTATTCCGTAGTGCGAATGAAGTAAATCTAATAATGGAAGCGTATAATAATGTTAGAGTAATATGAGATTATATGTGAAATTATTATTTATTATCATCATATAATAATGTTAGAGTAATTTGCGAATGACGCTTGACTAAAACAAGACTAACACTGAAATAATATTTAAGTAGCATCAGACTAACAACATGGTAATTGGCAACATGTGATATAATGTTCAATACAATCATATAATAACGTTAGAATAATACGCGAGTGACAATGAACTAAAACAAAACTAACATCATAAGTAATGAAACAATAATTAACAATTTGATAATAATAAAAAATAACTAAATAAAAAAGAAATAATAGGAGTCATAATTTAATTTGAATCAACTTTGAACTGTAAGATATGACAATCCGCACTGCGGATTTTTTATCCCATCCACATTAAAGTCGTTTCGTTGTTTTCTGTGGTCGATTTTTATAATAAAAGACTATTATACCTATCATGATTTGTAATCTTAATTAAGTGAGTGATTTGAGTGGGAAATTTTTAATTTTTTATAGCAAAGAATTAATTTGAAATAAAATGTTTGGATTGTAAAAAAATGAAATTTTTTTTGGAGAATTAACATCTCTTATAATGGATGTATGTGATTTGGGCACCAAATGAATTTTCTTTCAATCCTAATAGTAGAGAATACAGAATTAATTCAGTGTTGTTATCACTAAGATTTTAGCTTTCATGACGGCTTGCCTTGTAATTGTAGTCTGCACGTATATGTGGTTCAACGTGGTGTCAACAGAGCTGCTAATAAAGTAATGAAAAATGCTATTTCATATTTCCCAATTCGTATAAAAGTCAATCTTACGAAATGAATGGATGGTTAATTTTATTTATACTTGTTATTTTGATTTCTTCCATATTGGGAAGCTGTAGGACAAAAATATGGATAGGGTTTCCTAAATGAAACAATTAAAATTATATAAAATATAAATGAAGCAAGAAAAATAGAAAATAATAAATAAACAACAAACAAAGTGCCCAAAATCTCACGAAGAAGGCTGCCCACGGTTATATATAAACCAAATATCATCCGCACCACCGCCGCCGTCCTCCTTCTCGTCGATCCTTTTCACAAACATCTCCTCCGCAAGGTTTTCGACACCGATTCACTCTTAAGGGTTCCTTACTTGTCTCCACCATCTACAATGGAAGAGATTACTGAGGGCGTGAACAACATGGACCTTGCCGGAGCCGATGCGAGCAAGAAGAATCGGATTCAGGTCTCTAACACCAAGAAGCCCCTCTTCTTCTATGTTAATCTCGCTAAGGTAGCTTCGAATTTCTCCAATAACTTTATTTCTTAAATAAATTTCGCAGTTTTTAGGGTTTCGGATTTGTCCGATTCAGGTTTTCGTTTGCTCATCGGGTTCTCTCTGTTAAATGCTTTCATTACAAGTTCTTGAAATTTTTTGCTGGATTTGTTTATCGCAGAGGTATATGCAGCAGTTCAATGAGGTGGAGCTATCCGCTCTTGGAATGGGTAAGGGAAACAAAATTTCTTGGCTTACCCTGGTTCGTTTGTTGACATTATCTTGAGTATGATGTAACCATCAAATAATTATCCTCTTGTATTAGCTGTAATGACGCATGTGCGCCTTTGATATTTTGACTATTCTAAAGTGCGAACTCAATATGTGGTGGATGTTACTCTGTGTTATCATCCTAACTGGTAGCATAGGTCAATTCATTAGAGCTTATTCTTCCTCAAGTTATTGACTTGCTTTCTCCCTTGGTCATTGCTGTTCTATGGTGAAGCCTGAATATGTATACATGTAAAATGCTGGCTGGTTGATGGAGTGCATGATTACTAGATATGTAAGCTGACCCTAGGACTTTTTGTTGTTTTGTTTTTGTAGCTATTGCCACAGTTGTCACCGTGGCAGAAATTCTCAAGAACAATGGATTGGCTGTGGAGAAGAGTAAGAGTGTTCTTGAAAATGCTACTACTAAGATTATGCATCAGTACTGTTTCTTGATTCTTATGCAACTGATTCATCTTTCAGAAATCATGACCTCGACTGTTGACATGAGGGATGATTCTAGGGGACGGCCTGTCCAAAAAGCCAAGGTAGAATAGAATGACTAAAGTTCTTTCTGGATTTATAGCTCCGTGCTCTATCAGCAAATCCACATTGTAGGAATAAACAGGAAAGGTGTGCATTTTTTGTTGATATGTAATTATTTGTGCAGATTGAGATACTACTGGGGAAGACTGCAAACTTTGATGAACTGATGGCAGCTGCTGCAGAAGAGAGGGAGAGGGAGAGGGAAGCAGGAGAAGAAGAGGAGCAGAGCTGATCTAATAAATAGTGTCAGTTATCAGAATGATGCAGGTGATGTTTAGGGGCATAATGAGAACAAGTTGTTAGTTAGTTGGTGTTTTCCTTCCTCAAGGCTGTGATAAAATTGTGTGGGTATCTTGGATTCCATGTAGTCGGTCAGACAGGTAAAACTAGTAGATGCAAGGTTTTATTTATTGATGAGGGGTTCCTCTTCCTTCTACTCAGATATTACTCTTTCTATGGTGTTTGTCATAACTTCACTGTGAGTGGTTACTGATTGGATTCATCCATTTGGTTTTTCTAAGAGCCATTTTACTAGCATCCATGGTCATTAACTTCTTCGATCCCAAGTTCCCGTCAGCAAGGATGTATCCGAAGAATTTGCATTCAAGAAACGCTCCTGACGCGACCTTTTGAAGTTATTTCCAGCTGCTCTTGTACAAATCCATCCCAGTTTATATGATTGGGCAACCCAAAAAGTAGTTCGATCCGATTTGATTGCTGAACTGATGACCAAAGGGCACGTTAGACCTTCGTGGAGGATCCTTGCAAAGCGTATGAAAGAGAGTTGTACATGGCTGTGGAAGAGGTCGTTAAGGCATATATGAGAGACTCTGGGATACAGTCTAGGATACAGCCTCTAGGGTTCGACCTTGAGTCAGAGTGCTAATTGAACTTTTGTTGGGCGTGGGTTACTCTGTCCAACAAAATGTGCCGTCTTATTCAGGAAATTCTAGCATCCAATGTAAACCCCTCTTTCGGGACGACGTTGGTAAACCCATCCTTATGGCCGGCTCTGTGGTCATTATCGTTACAATCGAAAGCTTTTTTCTATTCATTCTTTCTACATTCACGGACCTGGCCTCGCGGGGTGTTTTCCATTGATCTCTGGTGCCCGGTTTGTGGGTTTGCTAACGAGACTCTTCATCGCCTTCTTTTCACTTATCCCGCAGCCATTAAAATGGCACAAGCTTGCAAGTCTCTCTTGTCTCACCAACCACCTAGTTGCTTTTTAGCAGTGAGTTAACAATTCAAGTAAAAGCAAGATTCAACGGCTACGGCCCTAGTAGTCCATGACATGACAGACCTTCTGACGTTAAGAGTGTTAGCAATTCGAATGGCTCTCCACACGTTCTCAGGTTGACATCGTGAACTGCTCACTGTACTCACATATTCGGCGAAAGCAGCTCAGCTACTCAATTCGACTACTTCAAGTATTAGGGTTGGGTTGCTACTCGAGAAATACCAGCCCATTCTCACTTCCACTTCCTTGGTTACAATTCAACATATCCCGATAATTAGACCGCTTATGAAGCTCTTTACAGTGTATCCTGATAATGATATTAGAATTTTTGTTCTTCGTTACTTGCACAGTTAATTGTACTTCGTTTATTTGTTTGTGTATCAATGCTTGTTGGGCCATCGAATACTATTCATACACACCAAATCACAAACCTCGTACATGAATGTTGAAGAGAGACAAGACTGGAAACTAAAACTTATCTGACCATTAACCATAAACTATAGAGTCGTGCAACACCAGTAAAAAATCCAAAATTTTCATAAAGCAAAAAACGAGTTTGATAGTGGTCGAGACTTATTCAGCCCTCCCTCTGTTTGATCCACCTTTGGAAAACTTCTTGTTCGGTTTGTTGTTCTTGCCACCTTTCATGGGTTTGCCACTTGGTTTCAACTTACTAGAGCTGTAAGGAGATTTGGGTTTGCCACTTGGTTTCCCTCCTCCTTTATTATCCCTTCTCCCTTTCTTCTCGTTCTTCCCATTGTACATGTTAATGGCCTGCGTTCCCAAAATAAAACGCGGTCAATACTCTGTATTGCTCATCATCACAAAAATTTGTTACAGATCAAATATATATATATTTGCTTACTTTGTTCACGTTGAGAATCTCATGCGAGCTTTTCGCCATTAGTTTGCTCAACACTTTATCTGTTTGTTCTTTCTCTCGGTTGCCCATTCCTGAGCCTTCAGCAGCTGGTAAGAACTGAACAATTGGGGGAAAAAGTATCAGCAAGTGAAAAAGATGACGCAGCAGCAGCAGATATATGTAAGAGTATAAAACAACTGCAGTTGGGGGGGAAGTAAGTTCCGAACCTTGCGGTATTTTCCTTCGTGTTTGGCGGGCTTTTCACCTCGTACCTTCTTATCGAACTTTCCACCGCTGGCTGTGGCTGTTCCTGCAAGTCCAGCAACATTTCCCAGTTCGTCTTTTGTAATTTTCTTTGGTAATGATTGCGTTCCGGTTATAGGTAATGATGTAGCAGCTAGCTGAACATGGCTGCACAACAGAGTCCACTTAGGGTTATTACTCAGCATCCGAGAAAGTGTGCAAACTTCAATAAACAAGCAGAATTACAGTTTACATCGAGTAGCCATCATTATCAACAATAAAGACTATCATTATAATAAAACGGACGGAAGCATTTTTCATATGGTTACTTGTTGGAAGCACCAGTATGAGATTCTCAGCGAATCACCAAATAGGCATGTTAACATACCGGAGGAAAGAACAAAAGCGAATACCTTGGCAAAGCATTAGCTTTTGCAGCTTCTTTCAAATTTTGCAAACGATTATTCTCTTGCTTCCCAACTCTTTTCTTCTTATCTGCTTTCCTCTTGGCAAAAGGATCACCTCCAGGTTCTGCATACGTACAGTTAAATAAAATTACTGGCTATACATCTATTGCTCATCAGAATCCTATGGAATTGGTATTTGTATGTCGCCCGGATGTTCCTGTTCGAATAGTTTTTATCTATCTTTCTACCAACGAAATGACACAGTGACAAATGAACCAGATTACGATGGGTTGATGACTCTAAAGCAGCATTACCGTCAGTCATCTTGGCTTCAATGATTGGGACATCAGCATCATCATTAACACGATCATATCCATATCTGCGTTTCCACTGGTTAGTTTGCTCATCCCATATAACCTTGTCCTTTTTACGTTTCTGTATTCCTGCAACAAAGTGACGCAGTACCATAATTCATAAATTTCAGCTTAAACAAACAATGTATTTATGCCATTTAAAATCCATAGAAAGTGATTAAAGTTACCTTTATCTTGGGCAAACTTTTGCCATTTGGTTTGAGGTTTAGCCACAGGCACCTGCAACCCATACACAAACAACCTATCAGTGCTACTCAAAAAAATTCTTTCAGAGTCCAGTCGTTCACACAAATTCAATTGCTCAGCGTTAACAAACTCTTCAACAATGATATCGAGAGTTCCGCTCGCCTAGTTTAACTATTCATAACCATATCAACCAAACAAGCAACATAAATTTCCAAAAAGTGCAGGCTTACATGCTTCTCTCTGGGAAGCTTAGTGATGGGAGGAGGCAGCTTTACTAAAGGGCCCTGAATATCATCCGTAGATGGCAAGTTGAAAAGGGAATCAGCAATGGCTTGAACCAGCTCAGTCCCCTTCTTTAAACACTCCTTCACCAATTCCTCCCTAACGTAAACGGAAAAAATCAATTAAACAATCACTACAGCATTCTAATAAATTTCAACCACAATGAATCGACATAGAAACACTGACCTGGCATTAGGGTAAGAAGGGAAGTTGTATGGGTCGAACGCCATCAGATGGCCGAGGTCAACCTGGTATTGGTTCTGGATCTCCATTGAAGTCGGATTACCCATCGTGACAATCTCGCAAAACCCTTGTGGTTTTAATTTCTTCAGTTGCTCTGCACAAACCCTAGAACCTCCGCTACTTCTTCCCAGCGTTGTTAAAACAGAACAAGAGCTGCCGTGACTCGCGAGTGCTGTTTTATATATATAAAAGGCTTAAATATTCAGTTTCATCATCGACCTTTCAGCTTTCATCTATCAGTCACTTATCTATAAGAAGTAACATGAATATCACTCACCAAATTAATTTGCTTTTTATAGACATGAAAGTGTAATATATATTTTTTTTTCAAAAGTGCTTCATTAATCATTCCACTGAGACGAACGAAACGAACGTATAAAGTTCTCATCAGAAGTACAGACTTTATAGACGGAGTTGTATGGATCGAGGGTTATCGCTATAGCGATAACCTCGGTCTTGACTCACCGGCTAATGGAAAACCAAAATGATAGAACATCAAAGTCTAGCTACTAGTCAAAACAGTCGGTCCTTATTGAAGTGTTATAGAGCTAGTCCCATAACACCCTTATCCGTGAAACTAGAGCTGGCCAAAACCGAGTATTTGTCATGGGCTTTGTTTCTGTTGCAATTTTTTGGTCTTCACTTATGTGTTGGCTTTTGCGTTCATCAGATCTGATGTCGTCACCTCGCACCGACGACGCTTTTGATCATCCGACTTGTCAACCGTTCCTGGATCCATGTCATGTTCTATCGGGGCAGTCGACAAATATAAAGCCTTTACTTGGCGCAGCTCGTCGGCCGGTGTAGCAAGCGGGACTGGTGTCCCTCGTCCTTTGGCTGGTTCTTGTTGTCAACCCTTGCTACAGCTAGTGATGCTCCATTGGGACTCCTTCTGCGCTTGAGCTTCCTTCCAAGATGGTACTTTGATCGACTCATCCCATAGAAAGGGAAATTGTGTCTCCGAAAGCTGGAACCGAAGTGCACACTTCTTCTCGACATGCCCCATAACTCCACAAATGAAGCATAAGCAAGGGAGCCGCTCATACTTGTACTTACAAGTGATCACAGTACCCTCATACATGATAATATCTCGTTCCTTCAGAAGCGGCTTCTTGATATCCAATGCTTTCCTAAGTCGCATAAACGGCTTGGGGAAGAACCTGTTGTTCTTCTCATCATAGTCGAGGTACTCCCCTATTGAGTTAGCCATCTCCTTTCTCACTGGTTCCGAGAAGTATTCCAAAGGAAAAATTGTGTATCTGGAGCCAGAGATCCACTGCATGGAGCGGGACTCGTTGCGGATCATCCCCCCGCCACAGTTCATGGGTGAGCAGAATGTGGTTGTCAAAGTACCACGACCTGTGGTCCATGACATAGCGGACGTTGAGAGTATGAGTGAAACGGAACAAGAATCTTCGTTCCTCCAGTGTCGTAATCGCAACCCCTTGTCCTGGTTGTTATGCGTTAGACAGGCTACGACGCATCTGGACAGATTGATGTCCTTCTTAGCAAGGAAGGTGTGTATGATACAGTACTCGTAACCCCACGGCGGTGGTGTGGCGACCAGTTCGGCGAGAGAGGGGCTGCAACCGACGAGATGAAAATCTCTTGACACATTTGGTGTAGTCGAGTCGGTGTTGGTAGTGATTACTAGGACGAGCGTTGTTACTGTTCCTGGTATATGTGTCGTTGAGCCATAGGGACGCCGATCACGGGACTCCCTTCGCAGAGCGGTGGAGCCACTCTGACCGGAAGGAATTGCCGGTCTTTTGCTTACCGCTGATTGGCGATGTGGAGGGGTGGTGGTGTTCGGCATGAGAGGTCGAGAGTCGGAGAGGGATGTGTGGGGGATGGCGGCCGTTTGGAGAGATGGTGGTTTCATGGTGCTCCTGAAATTGCGATTAGGGTTTGAAACTCTCCTAAAAAGTGCAGCTTCTCTCCTATAGAGAACAACTATGACAGTTAAAGTTTGTATGAAAGTGTTATATTATTCGTCTTCAAAAATACCACGTAATCTGCTAATTCCCTGGTCAGAGCATTGTCGGCGAGTTGAAACCAGCGCTTCCTTAGGGATTCTACAATGGTCAATCTGCTATACGAAATTAAAGTTGATGGTGAAGCTAGTCGGCGCTGATCTTACCGGTTTCGCGACGTTACCGTTGCCGTCGGACGAGGCCGTCGGCCCCATTCATCGTTACCGACTACGGCGTACCGTCGTTGCCACTGGGTCTTCTCGTGCTGGCCGGCCTTCGAGCAATGGGTTCATCCCCTCGGCTTTCCAGCCAATTCTGGCATCTTGCCTGCTTAATCTCAGTAGATTTCCTTCAAGTTACCTGATGGTGCATTTGTACTCATATTGAAAATTTGCTTATGACTAACACGGTCACCTACAATTTTAGGTTTCCTTCAAGATAACTTGGATTCATTCGTTCCCTTAATTAGTGTTTTCACCCCAAATAAGACTACACTTACCTCTACAACGTTTACCTTGGTCATCACACCCGGTGACTCTCCAAAATCGTCTCGGGTTGTATTGTAGATCGATAACTCCTATTCACCCCTCATTAAATTAATATGGATGATGTAGTGGCAGACCCAATCGGTGGTGTGGTAGGTCTGATTGTTTGGGACACCGAGAGTAGTATTGTAGGGGATCAGACAGACGTTTCCAAAGCTCCTTGACCTTTATGTTGTGGAGCTCCTGATCGTCTGTGACGGGCGTGTTAAGTGCTTTCGTCATGAAGTCTGACAGGTGCACATTAAAGAGGAAGCGAAGGCTGTTCTATCCAATCTCTGCTGTCGGTGTACTCGTTGTATTGTAGGTGGCTATTCTATCCAATCTCTGCTGTTGGTGTACTCGTTGTGTTGTAGGTGGCTATTCTATCCAATCTCTACTGTCGGTGTACTCGTTGTGTTGTAGGTGGCGTTATTGTGACTGAGCTTCTTACCTTTTTTACGGCGTGTTCATGTTTACAGGTTCTGTCGGTCTGATGGCGGTATGCCCGTAAAATAGATTATTTTGATTGCTTGAAAGATTTTAGCAAGTTTAATGTAATATTATTCGAAAAAGCCTTTCCCAACTAAATCTTTGAACCCAACTTTTCTCGATTGGTTGCTGAACTCAATTTTTGGATGCAGTTCTTCCCGATCAGTACACTTACCCGGCCCACTAATACTTTCATTTAAGCTTTGTTGTTTAGAGAGGAATGGCCCAGTAAAAGCGGCCCAATAGAGTACGACATGCCGTACATAACAACGAAACAAATAAACCATAAAAATTATCGGACAGCTCGGAACAGTGGCGATTGTTCCACATTTCCACGGATCAATTTGTTGCATCTTCCTCCTAAATCTCCTGAGATCAGATGAAACCCTAATTTCTCCGATTTCCATACAAAATTTTCCGATCTCCGTCTCTGTACTCCCCCTCCGTCTGCACTAATCCGTAAGCTCTGATTTACCAAAATTCTCCCATTTCAAAATCCCACCTCCAATCGGTTTCCGCTTCACTTTCCTTCCTTCACACGGTCAGTAATCATCTCTGTTTTGTGCTGATCGTTTTGCAGGTCTGCCGAGCAAATGGACGGGAACAAAGACGACGCGTTAAAATGCTTGAGAATCGGCAAGGAAGCACTCACATCGGGGGACAGGGCTCGCGCTGTGAAATTCTTCTACAAAGCTCGCCGTCTAGATCCAACTCTCCCGATCGAAGATCTGATCGCGGAGACGGCGAAGGAGAATCAGTCGTCGTCGTCTGATCAGACATCTGGGAAGGCTAACGGATCGGCAAGTAATGAATCGAAGCTTCGTCATCGAGCTAACGGAACAGCGGCGGCGTCTCCTATTGCTGCCGCCGGTGGTGTTGCTGGCTCGGCTTCGTCATCATCGCCTAATTATACTGAGGATCAAGTCAAGATGGTGAGACAGATTAATAAGAAGAAGGATTATTATGAAATTTTGGGAGTGGAGAAGAGCTGTACTGTTGATGATGTTCGTAAGGCGTATAGGAAGTTGTCATTGAAAGTTCATCCTGATAAGAACCCAGCACCAGGAGCTGAGGAGGCGTTTAAGTCGGTGTCTAAAGCGTTCCAGTGTCTGAGCAATGAAGAGAGTAGGAATAAATATGATGTGACTGGGAGTGAAGAGCCTGTTATTGAGAGACGAGCTGCTAGCCGTCATGGTGGAGGAGGAATGCACAATGGGTTTTATGATGAGTTTGATGCTGACGAGATATTCAGGCAGTTCTTCTATGGAGGAATGTCTCCTGCAGCTACACAGTTCAGGACTTTCAACTTTGGGGGTGGGATGGGAGGACCTAGACCGGGTGACAATGGATCCGGGTTCAACGCTCGTGCGTTGATTCAGCTGCTGCCTGTTCTGTTGATTGTGCTTTTCAGTTTACTGCCATCTTCGGATCCGATTTACACACTCTCTCGGTCATATCCTTATGAACATAGGTACACCACGGAGAAAGGGGTTAATTTCTATGTCAAGAGTGGTAACAGATTTGAGCAGGATCATCCAATTGGTAGCCAGAACAGGATAGCGGTTGAAGAAAAAGTGGAGAGGGACTACGTTTCACTACTTGCTCAGAATTGCAGGTTTGAGTTGCAAAGGCAGCAGTGGGGCTTTGTACGGAAGACTCCACACTGCGAGATGCTGCAGCAGTATCAGTCTGGGGAAAGTGCTGCGTGAGATAGTTGAACTTTTGAAGGTTGATCTCGTTCCCTCAATTACACTCTCGTTTACATGTCATTACGTGCGGGTTTGATGTAATACTATCAGTTTTCAACTTGAGTAATTTGCTTGATCGAAATTTTTGCTTCTCTTTCATGGTCCATGGATCACAGGCATTACTAATTTTAGACGCATTCAGATGTGTACAATGTGTTTGCTACTGATGAACTGATATACATGTATTTTGTATAATGGTATAGTACCTCTACAAGAATACATATTATACTGGTTGAGTTGTTCACAGCCTGCTGTCTTGATGTATACTTCATCTAGTCTAGTTTGTTTCCTTGAGTCGTATATATTCGTAAAACCTCTCTCTTCTGCCGGTTATTAAATGGCATTAACCTAGGCTCTGCATATGATTAAGCCCTGCACACCTAGTAGTTCATCTTCTTCACTTTTGCAGTTGCATATTTTTGTGAGATGGGTGAATCCTCGGACGAGCTAAGTTTGTGGAATCTGGGTGGAGATGAGCCAGAAGATATGGAGTTGGAGTATATATATTTTAAGCAAGCTCACTGAAGAACAGATTCTGCGGTAGCTAGCTGCAGGTTTCAGTTGCATTCTGCATACTTGACTGTTTTCAGTCCAATACTGGAGTGAGTCAATATGGACCATTTTCTTCGTTCTGTACAGTAATAATGGATTTCGGTGAATACATCGATTGTTTGTAGTGTGGAAATGCTAAAGCCTAGTAACTACCATATTTATGTGTTGGCAACAATAGCTTGATTCAATCTGCTGCTTCCTCTACTTATTCGAATTTTTACGTATTCGATTCCTCATGGAATACTGTCCTGATCATGATCGGATTTTTCCGCATCGATTGATTTTTCGGGTGGACGATAGTTTATTAGGATCGTGTTTAGGGTCTTAGACAGACATATCCAAGGCGGCAAAGTGAGACCTACAAGACTAGACAAACCTTGGACAGACCCCTGTTTGTTTTGGTTGGATGTGTGTGAATAATCATGTATGAATAAGGAGTATGACTAACTTCGTTGGTAGACACTGAATGGCCAACATGTTCTGACTTTCTTCCTCATAATGTGATGTTGGGAATTAGCCTCCATGTATCCTGTCATTCCCCTTAAAAGGTTGTAGTGTTGTACGTTGAGCAAGGGGCACATACTATGATAGTACTCGAGCAACCTAACCCTAAAACTGCATAAAATCGAGCAAAATAAAAAAATGAGAGTGTTTCGATTTCCCTGTTTTTGACCGAACAAGCGGTTTAGGGTTGATATGTTGATACCTTATTGGGCGCGATTACATGAGGGTGCCGCAAACGTCTTAAGAGCCAATAATATCATAACCTTGTTTATTTTCCTTTTTTCCTCACTTTCTAACACCTCTTAAGTATGGAAATTAAATTTAATAGGTGATTGGATCTCAAAAGTGACATATATTTTTATTTCCATGGTATGAGGAAAGAAAAACAAAATTAGTCGAGTGACCTTTCGGTACATACTCATAAGTTTGAGCTACGAATGGAAAAATAGTTTCCCTATAAATCTGATATCTATTTGCAGAGGAGAGGAGCTCAGCGCCTTAAACTCTCAAAATTGTTCAAAACCCTAAACCCTAGCCGGCGTCGACCTCCCCATCTGAAGATGGTAGGCTTCTTCATCCCTAATCCTTTCATTGTAGCGTCTTCTATTCTTATATTTCCACTGTATCTTTTTGTTTTGTTTTGAGCCATTGCTGATTGTTGTCTATGGCTGTGTTTATCTGATTGCTCGTGCGCAGACTGGTGAAGCAGTAAACCCGAAAGCCTACCCGCTCGCTGATTCTCAGCTGACAATCACTATTCTCGACCTTGTTCAACAAGCTGCTAACTACAAGCAGCTCAAGAAGGGAGCAAATGAAGGTCTGGTTCCTATATTTTCATTGCTTAGTTGTGCTCAAGTGGTAGCGCGTTTTGTTTTTCAGCTTGCTTAGTTTTTTATGTTCTGAGATTTGTTGTTTTTGTTTTGATCCAGCTACCAAGACACTGAACAGGGGTATCTCTGAGTTCGTTGTCATGGCTGCCGATACTGAGCCCCTCGAGATTCTTCTCCACCTTCCATTGCTTGCTGAGGACAAGGTATATGTTGCTTTATGCATTCATGGCTTGTTAAACTTGATTGACTTTTTGTTGTTGATGATAGGTTCATCTGCTTAGTTAGTTTCTTATGTGGTTTGTGTTCATTGTTGTTAGTTTACTTGAAAGAGTCTTCCAATCAGGGATTGTAGTTTGGTTAAGTTGGAAATGAATGGTTGCGATTGAATACAGTTGCTCTGAACTGTCCTTCTAAGTGAGTTTTGAAATGCGTTGGTTCTGCTCCAATCCTACCGTTTATGTATTGCATTCTCTTCGTTGTTTTGTATATATGTGAAAGAATGCTCCATAGTTTTGTTAACCGACTTATAGTGGCGAGTAGAATTCAACGTCTCAGCTTTAAGGCTTCTTGGTAAATTGTTTTGATCACAGTTTTTGCCAATATAAAACCACCTAGGGGGTCTCTACCTCGCCATTATTAACATTGATTTCAGGGCCATTGCTCTCTTATATGTGGCTGCGTGAGAATGTTTGAATGCGAGCATTGAATTGACTAATGCTCGTTTTGTTTTCTATAGAATGTGCCATATGTGTTTGTTCCTTCAAAGCAAGCACTTGGCAGAGCTTGCGGTGTCACAAGACCTGTCATCTCTTGTTCCGTGACAACGAACGAAGGAAGTCAATTGAAGTCTCAGATACAACAACTCAAGGTAGTCTTTTGTCATAAGAGTTTCTTTCGTTGAAGAAGATGCCAGAGGGAATATCCAATGTTGTAATGCTTTCTTCTTTGTTGCTGCTGTTGTGCAGGATGCCATCGAAAAGCTGTTGATCTAAAGATTGAAAGCTTGGGGTTTTCGGCAATAGAGAAAGAACGGTGTACTCGCGGTGTGATGGGCCTCTTGGATCATTAAGTGGTCTCTCTCCATTAGAGGCTTTGACTGATGAAGTTGTAACATTAGGGGGATGAACGCATCTTTTTATGTGTCTTTTGAGTTTTGATTGAAGTTCAGAATTACTGTACGGGTTATTTGTTTGTTCCCCAGAAGCTGTGGGGCGAATACTGAATCGAATCCTCTGGGTTGAACAACTGCTTTTGTATGTCATCTTTGCTTTGATGTTATGATTAGAGATCGCGGGTCTTGTGGTTCTTAAAAATAAAAGCCTATTGAGGTGTTGAAGGTTGTCCAATTTGGTTATCAAATTGGTAAATCCGAAACCCGTATACGGTGGGATGGTTTCTATATTACTGTACTCTTCATATTATACCCATTTATACAATTACGTGGGTATGGATAAAATTTGATGACTAAACATTGGCGGATGATGAATATGTCAAAACTGTACCTATACTAATTTCTAAACCTTTATACTCCCATACAACTTATCTAGAATTTTATATCGAAAAGCTCGATTATGATTGATCGGTTTAATCATGGTTGCTCGCTTATTGGTTAGCCCATAATGCTATAGAAGGAAGCGGCCTGCAGCCGTTGGAAAATAATAATAGGAAACAGGGCCATCGACTTTAAGAGTCCTCTATGTTTAGAGGTTTTTTTATCCTAACGTTGTGTTTTTCATTAAAATAGTCTAAGATGCAAATTTCGCAACTCGCCTTTAACGTTTTCCGTCCTCCACTTCGTCACGCATGCACGTTATGTAGACGGGACGTCAAGTCAGCATTTTAAACATTCGAATCACTATTTATACTGATTACTACTTTTCTATATAGTCGAGTATATATCATACATATAATTGGTTATGTACATTTCTATGACCGATTATATATTGACATATAACCTGTTATATACATTTCTATGACCGATTATATATTGATATATAACCTGTTATATACATTTTGTATGATCGGTTCTGATAAAAACTTATAATTGGAAGGATATTGATCTGGACAGATTAAGCGTAAAGTCCAAATACCTCCTAATATTCAGCGCAAAATTATCTCCTTACTCATGCACTTGACCCCCTAATCCACGCAATGAATTGCATAGTAAAAGCTACCGCATCAAGGATTCGAAGCAAAAATGAATGATCAACCGAATCAAATGCCTTCTTTCAGATCTACCTTTACAGCACAACACGAGGTAGTTTGCTTCAGGTGATAAGCACTTACCAACTCGTGTGCCATCAATATATTATCCCCGATGTGCTGGTCCTTAATAAAAGCATATTGGGTATTACTGATAACTGTATGGAGACAATGCACCAACCTATTTAAGAGGATTTTTGCAATACAATTTGTTCTAACTAAAAATGACGCAATAAATATTTTTATTATATATTTTAATTTAGTTTTATTGTTAATTGGTTACTCAATATACAATTTTTTTTAGTCAAATCCAATTTAATACCTGTTTCAATTTTAAATTTCTCCACTTCCAATAGACCTCTGACCTTTTTGTTCCTTGTCTTGAGGCCACTTGTTCCTTTCCTACTGTAATAGCCGTTGGGCCCAAGTGTTGGGCCCGAAGTGTTGGGCCCAAGTGCTTTAGGCGACTTAAATAGGCCGAGTCTGGCCCAATTTGTTGGAAAACAACTCGGGCCTGAATAATTAATTTCTCTACTCAGGGAGAAAATATCCACAATTCGGAAAAAAGTCCCGATAGAGTCATCAAATCCAGCGGCTGATATAGCTGCTTAATTTGAAAGCAAGCCGCTTAAATCTCAAGCTATTGTTTCTAACCCTATATAAACCCCTTTCAAACGATACAAGCTTCGCCGTCCTTCACATTTGCCCTCGTACAATCTTCCCCAAATCGGCTGCTGCCTTCCGCAATCCTTGTTGTTTGTTGAAGCTCCGATTCTTCTCGCCGAGAATGGTACTTTTTTTTGTTTTGATGATTCTCTCGTCGGTTGTTTTCCTGCCGCTGTTTAGGTGCACATTAGCGGCTTCCTTCGTAGGGTTAGATTTCGCTGATTTCGTCCTCTGTGTTTTCAGGCTCTGCCGAATCAGCAAGTAGTTGACTACCCGAGCTTCAAGCTCGTTATTGTTGGCGATGGAGGGACTGGTAACTTCTCTTTCCAGCACTTTTTAATTGTTGCATCATGTTTATGTTTTTTCTTGAGCTTGAAACCTAATAGTATGATTTCTGTACGTCTGCTTGTTTGTATAGATCTGTTCGCGTTTTATATCATTGTTGAGATGTAATAGATGGACTTAGCTAGTCCCAGTTTTTCTTTGGCGAGCCTTCTGGATCTTTACGATTGATATATTGCTGTTGATATGATGTTTTATTATGATATTATCTTGATGTTGTGCAGGGAAAACCACATTCGTCAAGAGACATTTGACTGGAGAGTTTGAGAAGAAATATGAACGTGAGTATTAAGATTCTAGTCTGTTCTATTCTGTTGACTGATTCAGTGTTTGGCTCAAGTGAACTAACTTTTTGTTCTTCAGCAACCATTGGCGTGGAAGTCCATCCTTTGGATTTCACTACCAACTGTGGGAAGATCCGATTCTATTGCTGGGACACAGCTGGACAAGAGAAGTTTGGCGGACTCAGAGATGGATACTAGTAAGTGATTTGGTTGCTCTTACCTGGTGGAAAGTATTGTTAGTGTTTGAAATTTTGCTTCGTTCAATGTGTTCTAACTTAATGTTGTGATCATGAATTATTGAACTATCTAGAGTGTCCACATACCAATTTGTTCAGCCATTCCTTGTGGCGGTTACATTTTGTTCTTTTAGTCGAATTTGCTGATGTATTTTCAATGCTGTGTTTGCATACCTACTTCCCTTGTTCTTCATATAGTTGATTAGCAGTGGTTGTTTTGGATAGTTTCTCTGTGTTCTTGAAACTCAGTTGTGTGCCTCTTCAGATAGAATGACATTTTGCTAGCTGGAGATTATGAAACTTGCTGCTGTTTTGTTTTATCCTGGACTTGTATTGTTTGTGATACAGTAGCATACTTCCTTGGTAATGATATTTTGTCTTGCACAATGCAGCATCCATGGTCAATGTGCGATTATAATGTTTGATGTTACGGCAAGATTGACCTACAAGAATGTTCCTACATGGCACCGTGATCTCTGCAGGTATTTCACAACGTGTCCAATAGTTAATATTTTACATTTAGATGTAATGTTTACTGATTATTATTTGGTTTCAGGGTTTGTGAAAATATACCCATTGTCCTCTGTGGAAACAAGGTTGATGTGAAAAACAGGCAGGTTAAGGCTAAGCAGGTTACTTTCCACAGGAAGAAGAATCTCCAGTACTATGAGATATCTGCCAAGAGCAACTACAACTTTGAGAAGCCTTTCCTCTACCTTGCTCGCAAGCTTGCTGGGTAAGCTGAATGCCGTTGCTCCTTTTTGTACCCTTTGTTGTCCAATCACTGATGTATCCTGATAAGTACCTTTTTTTTAAATAGGGACCCAAACCTTCACTTTGTGGAGGCAGTTGCCCTGCGTCCTCCAGAGGTTCAAATTGACATGGCTACACAGCAACAGTAAGACTCGTAACTCAACTGCAAGCACGTGCAATTAATTGGTCTTAAAACTGCTTGGTCAGTTCCAACTGATGTTTATTTTTGTTTGTGATGCACAGACATGAACAAGAGCTGGCACAAGCTGCTAACCAGCCTCTTCCTGATGACGATGATGATGCATTTGAGTAAAGATTATCGATGGCTTGGGAGGGAAGTTATCTGGAGGGTTGTCTCACTTGTGCCCAGGCTATTTCATGGTGTCATCTCCTGAATTTAATGGTTTTTTTCTTGATGATGGGATGTGCCCTATTGTAGTTGCTTCTTCTGGTTCAGATGAGATGGGAAAACATTGAATGATTTCTGGTGATTTGGGAATTGAATTATCTTGGGTCTGTGAATTGGCTGAGTTGGATATTGCGAGTGCAATGCGGTGTTTTGGTTGCCTTGAAGTTTTGCAACTGTGCTAAATGCATCAATGTTGAGATTTTTTTCGTGCAAGTTTCATTTCATTAATCATTAACCACAAACTGAAACTTGTTACAAGTTTGATTTCCTTTCGAAATCAATTGGTTGAACACCGGGCTATGGGATCTGGCCATCTCGCTCACTGTCGACTACGCTTTTTTCACCGAGCTACTCCATGATATCGGTGACTCCATGATACTGATCATGGTGACGGGTCAAGATATGCATGAGAGGTTTTCATTACCAAAACTACATTCTGTTTTCTCGAGAGCACCAAGGAGACACCGGTGCCTATAGACCCTAAAGGCTATCAACACCGGATAAATTGCGACGTTAAGGTGAGGTTGGCTCAAATCGTTTGTGTTGCCGCTCTTCGTTGTAGTGGCATGCTATGCGCCGCACACAGATATCAAGGATCATTTTAATCGAAGTTGACTGCCTGAGGCTATGAGCTACGCCACAATCTCACTACTTCACCAAGACATATCACAGTCTATTTTATGAAACAATGCACCAACTGGTAGCAGCTGAAGCGCCATTAATCCAATCAGGGTTTTACATGTGATATCCAAATAGGTACGGAGTGTATCGTTTCTGTAGTATTAACCATTACGTCCAAATACCTTTAATTGTCGGGAGATGATTCAAATTGGTTTTAGATAACTCATTAACACACTCCTCAAATGGACGCACTCCTAGAAGAGCTAACATTTTGACAATTGAAGTAAATCATGTGCATAGATTGGAGGCTATTCGGGTTCGAATTGAAGACTTCTCGGTCTTTTAACGGTCTAATACCTTGACATAACCCGTTGCATTCTAATAACTTGAGTTGATGAGAAAAGGTTCTCAATACTATTTTCATTAACACAAACTATGTTAATAATATTGTGCTTAAATAAGAAAAGCTGCTACTTTCCACCAAAAGTCAGACCCGGAACTTGAGCTAAATGCATAGTTGGGGTGATATGTACTATGCTCCCACACAGCACCATAAGATGTTGGTACTAATTACTGCATATAGAACATCAAAGTTTGGGTGACTGGTGTCATATAGATTGTGTCTGGTGACTGGTGTTAATGAACCAAAATTATGAAGATAGAAGTTTTTCAACTCTTGTGCGTAAGTACGGTCCTCGTCTACATCCAGGACGAAGTCGATTGTAGCAAGGCTTATGGAATTTGTTCTGCTTCAGTGTTCATAGCCATTGGGATATTGCTCTCTGGAGTGAAGAAGTATAGGCATAAGAAAAGTATGGGAAGTCCTATTGTTCAGATATTCCAAGTGCCATTAGTAAGAGGAAGCTGGCCCTCCCTTATGATCCCACCTTGTTGTATGAGAATAATCCTGATGGTTCAAGGATTCACCACAATATTTTGAAGTACATCGTTTTCATCTACCTTTTCCTGTATATCCTCCTGCAACTTTCCTCTGCTGTCTCTGTATTCCTCTTCCAGCCTTGCTAGTTTCTGCAAAAGTTGTTCCTGAATGATAGAATAAAACCGAGCCGATCGTTTGGAATAATTAATACTACGTACTATGAAGTACATCTAGTAGATATGAAACATGTATACCAATTCTTTCTCGGATGATCTTGAGCTTTCTGACAAAGCAGCGAATTTCTCCTCCTTTGAAGTATTAACTCCATTTCCTCCCTTTTTACTAGCGCTTTTGCCTCTGCTTCCAACTTGCTAATTTTCTAAGCTGCTAACTTTTGTTCCTCATCAGCGATCATTTCAATAATCTTGATCTTATCATTCAGTTCCTTGATTGATCGTCAGTTGCATCTCCCCTCTTTCAGATTTCATTCCGACGACTTGGTTGTGGACTGTGGAGCACATCATGCTGATCGTCAGCATGCTTGGAGACAAGGTCCTTCTCTTCCTGTCATGGAGGAAATTCAGGAGGTGAAAGTTTTTGATGAAACATTTCTCTTCCTGCATGCGTGTAGTAACATTTCGTGGCCTCTTTTTTGTTTAAATCAACAAAATGTTTGTGAGCTCCTCTTTTTATTGTTTGCTGCACTATCCGTTCATATACCATAAAGAAAGTTAGGTAAAATACCCAAATCAGACACTGAATTTTGAGCGAATTATCAAATCTAATTTGAACTATTTTTTCTCGATTCGTTTACTGGAGCACGAGTTGTAGAGCTAGTGATGACCATCACTTCAGAGATCCTAACCTCCCTGACTACTTATCATCGGCTCTAAAGTGTAGGTTGTTCAGCGGTCTGCTAATGAAACTGTCCACTTAGTGACAAGTGGGAAAGGCTCTTTATTATCTCTCAAGTTATATTGAGACCGGTCTCACAATCTAACGTTATTTTTAAATTATATTTACTTGTTTTCTATCTTAATCTCTTTAACTATCTATCACACAAAAATAACCTTAACTTTGCAGCCTTTGAAATGTCCACCTACAAAACCAGAAGACAAAGACACAATATGCACAACACAAACCACAACAACAATTCGAGAGCAAAAAGATCGAGTATACCTCGATATGGAGTAATAACCCAATAAAAACTAGATCGTTTAGAATTCTATAAAATCATTTTCGAATGATCAACATAACACAATTCAAACCACCAAACATGAGACACCACCATCTAGATCAGACTCAATTACATCACCTTATATAGCGAATGGATCCGATTATATCGTAAACCACCAAACACGTGACACTACCATCCGAATTGGACACATCATCTCCCTCGTTGCATCGTCGTCATGTCAACCATAAAACTAAATGGATCCGGCTGAGTCTACTTGTTCGGTCCGGTCTGGACAATAATGGACATTAAACGGCAACGGACCACGGCTGCAACTGGATCCCTCTTTAGTTACCCTACTCAACGAACAGCAGCTCTTTCCATATCAACAAAGAATCAAGATCGTCTCTTTCTTTCTTCATCACTCTTCCCCAGATCCAACGCAAAAACTCTGTTCATTGTTTGTTTCCTTGCTTGTCTACATCTTCCAATGGCAAATGCGTGGAGAAGAGAGGGTAGAAACCCAAAGCTTCTATCAGCAAAGCCACTGATCCTCCTCCTCCTCTCCATCTCCCTCCTCCTCGTCTTCCTTTTCCTCTCATCTCGTTTCCCATCAAACCCAAATCTAACCTCATCTCTCGCAATCTCCAATCCTCTCTTCAAACCCTACCCAATCCCTCCTTTCAACTGCTTCAATTCCCCACAAGCTCACCCTGTAGTAGCCAATTTGGTGGAAAATGTTCAATACCCTTTCCTCTTCTCCCTGTCCGATTTCGGATCTTTGCCCGATAAGCCTCACAAGAACATCGTAAGGTTGCTGAAAGGGAAGCTTTTCCGGAAGCCTGATATCTCCGCTACGATCCAGGGGATTCTCCAAGGTAAGAAGAGTGATGACGGGGTAGTTGTGGATGTGGGTGCTAATGTGGGAATGGCCAGCTTTGCAGCTGCGGTTATGGGGTTCAAGGTGTTTGCTTTTGAGCCTGTTATGGAGAATCTGCAGAGGATCTGTGATGGGATTTGGTTCAATCGAGTTGGGGAGCTGGTTACTGTTTTTGATGCTGCTGCTTCTGATCGGTTTGGGAATATCACTTTCCACAAGGTAAATTGCTTGTTCTCCTCCTCTGACTCATTGATTAGTAGTCTTTTCATATGGTTGAACTTGTTTGTTAATGAACTATATCTATAGCTAGACATTGCTGAACATCTTCAAGTCCTCATTCTATGACATGAACATCCATTAGAATCACCAGTGCGTTTAGAGTGGAATCGTTGATTGTCATGTTCTTCATAATGAATTAATGATAATGAGAGTGTTAGACTGACTTTGGGTTCTTGAGGATTGTAGATTTCTTTCAAATTGCCATTGATGTCTCTTCTTTGGTAGGAAGTTATCTATATATATGTGACGAGCTAGCTCTCGGCTAGAGAAAAAGTAGTCTTTTCATATGGTTGAACTTGTTTGTTAATGAACTATATCTATAGCTAGACATTGCTGAACATCTTCAAGTCCTCATTCTATGACATGAACATCCATTAGAATCACCAGTGCGTTTAGAGTGGAATCGTTGATTGTCATGTTCTTCATAATGAATTAATGATAATGAGAGTGTTAGACTGACTTTGGGTTCTTGAGGATTGTAGATTTCTTTCAAATTGCCATTGATGTCTCTTCTTTGGTAGGAAGTTATCTATATATATGTGACGAGCTAGCTCTCGGCTAGAGAAAAAGTAGTCTTTTCATATGGTTGAACTTGTTTGTTAATGAACTATATCTATAGCTAGACATTGCTGAACATCTTCAAGTCCTCATTCTATGACATGAACATCCATTAGAATCACCAGTGCGTTTAGAGTGGAATCGTTGATTGTCATGTTCTTCATAATGAATTAATGATAATGAGAGTGTTAGACTGACTTTGGGTTCTTGAGGATTGTAGATTTCTTTCAAATTGCCATTGATGTCTCTTCTTTGGTAGGAAGTTATCTATATATATGTGACGAGCTAGCTCTCGGCTAGAGAAAAAGTAGTCTTTTCATATGGTTGAACTTGTTTGTTAATGAACTATATCTATAGCTAGACATTGCTGAACATCTTCAAGTCCTCATTCTATGACATGAACATCCATTAGAATCACCAGTGCGTTTAGAGTGGAATCGTTGATTGTCATGTTCTTCATAATGAATTAATGATAATGAGAGTGTTAGACTGACTTTGGGTTCTTGAGGATTGTAGATTTCTTTCAAATTGCCATTGATGTCTCTTCTTTGGTAGGAAGTTATCTATATATATGTGACGAGCTAGCTCTCGGCTAGAGAAAAAGTAGTCTTTTCATATGGTTGAACTTGTTTGTTAATGAACTATATCTATAGCTAGACATTGCTGAACATCTTCAAGTCCTCATTCTATGACATGAACAGCCATTAGAATCACCAGTGCGTTTAGAGTGGAATCGTTGATTGTCATGTTCTTCATAATGAATTAATGATAATGAGAGTGTTAGACTGACTTTGGGTTCTTGAGGATTGTAGATTTCTTTCAAATTGCCATTGATGTCTCTTCTTTGGTAGGAAGTTATCTATATATATGTGACGAGCTAGCTCTCGGCTAGAGAAAAAGCTCGTTTGTGGCTCGTCTCGATTTTATACGAGTCGGGATATGTTCGACTCAATAAGCTCGCATGCTGGCTTGAGCTCGATAGCCAACTCGAATACTAGCTCGAGTTTATGGCTCGTTAGTAGACTCAATACTATACACAAGAAATCATATGTAATTTGTGAACTTACATACCTACATTATTTAGGTTTAACTAGTTTAATTGAGAAAAGTAAAAATTTGTAAAATTTTAGGATAACTTATTTACTCATCAATGCCTTTTAATGTACAACCTTCAAATTCATATGAAATTTAACTTATTAGGGGGCTTAATGAGTGAAGTTCTAGTTGAACTAGAGTTTGGCTCGTCAAGGTTAATTAACGAGCCAGACTCGAAAAGGCTAGAGCTCGACACGAGCTAAAATTTTCTAGCTCGAGTTCGCCTAAAAAGTAACGAGCCAAGATTAAGCATAGTGATGTTTGGCTCGTTTCGTGAGCAGCCCTATTAGATTAAGGTCAAAGTTGCTCCTTTTTTTGGTTAAGTCAAAGTTGCTCCATTGTCCTTAATTGTTTCCATGTTTTGTTGGCATTGCTATCCACTTACTAAGCTTTCCATTGTTTGATAGTTGGTTGGCCGGCTTGACAACAGTGCCATATCAGCCACCGGTGCAAAACTAGCATTCAAGTCCAACGAGGAAGTAGCAGTTCAAGTTCAGACGATACCCTTGGATGATGTGATCCCCGATTCACAGCCCGTGCTTCTGATCAAAATCGATGTGCAGGGGTGGGAATATCACGTATTGAAAGGAGCATCGAAATTGCTCTCTAGAGCAAAGGGCGAAGCCCCCTACGTCATCTACGAAGAAGACGAGCGATTGCTCCAAGCTAGCAATAGCAGTGCCAAAGAGATCCGTGATTTCCTGCACACTGTTGGCTACCATCACTGCACCCAGCATGGCACTGACGCGCACTGTACTAAGAAATGATTAATAGTGAGGTCTCTGAATTCGTTCATTCCTCGAGTTTTCAAGCAACAACTTCAGAGAATGGTGATACTCCAGACGATTGATTCATTCGTCCCAGCAGGAGCCATAGTTTTGCGACTCAAAGAGTAGTGCTTTTCTGCTGTACAGAGCCGTCAAAAAACAGACAAACGTCACTCTTCTAGAAGCTCGGATCGTCGTAGAACTTTTGCAGTGCTGAAATTCTGGAAACATGTTCATCCACTGGGCGAGGTGTGTACATTGAAGTGATTTCATTCATCAAAACAGCAAATTGAAGAGCGGAAAAGTACAGCTGGGATTTGTCATTTGTTTGATTATGACAAAAATGATATTCTTCCAATTTTTTTGGGTGTTGATTGACTTGGTGATACTTGTTATTAGGAAAATGAAAGCCATCCAAATTTGGACATACAAATGAAGTTGATTCTGATTACAATTTATTTCAATTTTGCTTGAAGCGATGTTTTACACAGTTCCAACATCAAACCTTCCTACTGGCTACTGGTACAAGAAATCAAGTCTATTCGATTCTGACATTTTTATAATTAAATGGATAATTCAGTAGATATATAGACAATATCGTCCTGTTTCCTTTTTCTTCTTCAAATAAGGGAATCCTAATCTAAAATTATTCGTATCCATATCCAACGTTTTGTCACCACCAGTCCATCACCAAATGCTTACTTAGCTTTATGCATTTTCGGGTAAAATAAGTAAATTGTCATCAAGGGAATCAAACTTGTCTCTTGTTTCTCTGTAAAAATGGCAACTTCTTCATGCTTCACAACCATTTGCTGGCTTAATAAACCAGGTAAAGGATTCATCATTGTTATTCCTCTGATGCTTATATCTCTCTGCATTTTTTTAGCGTTTCCCTAATGGTGGAGGTGTTATCGACAGGACTTATCAGGAATTCAGTTGCTCAAGGGAAAGTCGTAAACAGAGTTTTGCAGACCTCTAGAACCCCAAAGTCTCGGTCTTTAGTGGTCAAGGTCAGTTCTTTCTTCAGCTGTTGTTGCATAATGTGCGTGACTGCTGCAACAGTTGACACTGCAGAAGTGATATTAGAACAGGCAAAGGGGTTATGAGCATTAAAGACAGTAGATTTATTACTAAGTTTCTGGTTTGATTGCATCAAATACAAATTACATTTGACAGTATTTATAGGTTTCTCAAACCTGTTGCAGACTAGGGATTATCATGCAGCCTACTTTGAAAATGACTGAACATGTATGATAATAGCTCGATTTGGGTTTCTGTTGAACAGGCGACAGATGATAAGAAAACCGTGAAACCAAGGAGCATAGTATGTACTGGCTGTGAAGGCAACGGTAAGCTCAATCCTTGATTCAAATTTCAATGAATGGAATTTGGTAGTGACTGTGAAAGAATTTCAGGGGCAGTATCATGTTCTTAGTGCAACGGTTCAGGAGTCAATTCTGTTGACCACTTTAACGGACAGTTTAAAGCTGGTGGATTGTGCTGGTTATGCAGGTACTAACTTAGAAAAGTCTTGTAATAGCATAATGAAAAGAGAAGACAAGAAGAGAAAATTTCTCCTACCTAGGCTAGTTAGTTACTCTGAATCAATATATAGAACAGCCAAGTTATAGAAACTGTGGGTTAGTGAAATGAAATGTTGGTGTTTGGTTGCAGAGGTAAAAGGGAGATGTTGTGTGGGAACTGCAATGGAGCTGGTTTTGTCAGCGGGTTCATGAGCAGTTTCGACGAATGAAAGGAATGGAGCAATGCTTGCATGTATTAGGAAAACTGTCATCAATGTGTAAAATTAGAGATAATAATAATCACAGCGTGTAATCCTCCTGGCATCTTGTGTTACCAGTTATGTGAAGAAACAAGCATGATTGGAATCATTGGTTGACTTAGGATTCATTCAAAAAACATTTCAAAGCATTGCGCGCCAGGAAGGGGTCGAACCTTCGACCTTCTGCTTAGGAAACAGACGCTCTATCCACTGAGCTACAGGCGCTACTTCTGCTGATAATGTCGTAGACATTTTATTTGTAGAGTCATGTAACTGAGGCAAATTGAAATTTGGTACACTATGAATCTATCACCTCTAAATTCTAATATTAGACTTTTTCTTTTCTAATTTATTATATTTCAAGTGGTGATTTTTCAGTTTTAATTAAGAGAAATTACTCTAGAAATTTTAAAAATACACTAATGATTTTAAATCTTCCAAATTACAGCAAATATATTGTAATTTTAAATCACATTTCAAATCACTACGAAATTAGTCATTTCTTAAACATCAAACAAAAAAATTAATCTAAATCACATAAACCCACCAATTCTCTCGCAAATCACACTCAAAATCCAAAAATCAAACAACTACTAAAGACTGAATTAAATGGAATTATATTATTTATTGTAGGATGGAAGAAAGACATCTTCTCCTCTTTTTAAACGATGGCAGAAAGAGATTCAGCATCACTAGCAGCATCAGCAGAATTACAGAGGTTGTTAAACCCATACCAAACCCCATTGGGCAGAAACACATCGAAGTCAAAAGCCAACAGTTCCAAAATACTGACCGTAGATCTTCACACTCTCTGGTTTCCATCCGTCGGATCCCTTCCTAAGCATGTACAGATAGCAGACGCTCCTAACGCAGGGTCCCGTGATCTTGAACTTGTCCTTGGAACACCTCTCGAATGTCCTTGAATATGGGTCGTCAATCCTCTTGGCATAGACCTCGTTGATGAATCGCCAAAGGCAAGTCTGATTTGGTCTCTGGTGTAGGAAGGTGAAGCGCAGCTGGTCTTTATGGTTACTGTGTAGGAACATCTGTTTGCAGGCTGGGATTTGGGTTTGTATCCATGGATGAACTGGGGCTGTTGTGGTGCTGCATATCTAGCATTTGGAAGAGCGGCTGCAAAATAAATTAACGGGGGGTGGTTTTAATTTCAATGGACCCATCGATTATTAAATAACTCGGGATGATCCATCTGTCCCAGATTTAGGACTGGACAAAAATGCACCACGGGTACCCAATTTATCTATTGAAACTCATGGACACAAACAATTTCTTTTCCAGATGAACTCCGGCACTGCTGACCTGCAACAGTTATGAAACTCAAGTGTGATCTGTTGAAATGGATTCCTATTTGGCTTGGTTTGGTTGCTGCTCTAACTTGTTCTTCACTGCTGATAGTTCACAACTCACTGACACTCCCAGTTTGTTACCACTCATCATAAATCTCAAGTTGTAGGGTATCTTGTTTGAGATTAGAGCTATTAACAACTAGATGAAATGGGCGGAGAGATTGGGGTACTTGCAGGTCATTATTGAGATGGACATCCACGTCGTTCAGAAGTCAATTATGGGTGAAGTTGTTGATATCACTGAGTTTGGGGTTCCTTTAAACCGGGTTTATCGGGTTTGTTTGCTAGGAGAAATGGAAATGGTGTAGCTTACATATTAAGTAAAAGATTCATTACCTCGACTGTAACTGTTATAGGTGAAGTCCCTCCTGAGTGATTATCCGCCAATTTGACTAACATTTGGTTCATGGATTATCATTAGTAGGTTTTTTCAGTTTTCTATAAAAAAAACTAGTCATGATTATAATCAGTTAATTTTCTAATAACCGGTTATATTTTAAAATTATAACTCTACGATTTTCTAATAATCGGTTATAATTTTAAAATATAATCGGTTAATTAATAACCAGTTAATTCTTTTATAACCGATTATAAAAAATAACTGGTTATAATCATGATTAATTATTTTTTTCTTACAGAAAACTAAATTTCATTAATGATAATCCATGAAATAAGTGTTAGTAAAAAAACCGGTTATTAGATAATTAACTAGTTATAATTTTAAAATATAATCGATTATTAGAAAATTATAGAGTTATAACTTTAAATATAACCAGTTATTAGAAAATTAACTGGTTATAACTTTAAAATATAACCGGTTATAAATTTTTGTCAAAAAAGTCGACGGAGAATTGCCAGAAAAGTCGTCGGCCAGTGCCTGGAGACTTGTCGGAAAAGTCGTCAGTCGGTGACCAGAGTCTCACTGGAAATTCAACTGCCGGTCAACTGGAAAGTCAATAACCAGTCAACTGAGACTCGAGGGAGCAATGAGGCGGCAGTGGTGTTTTCTGAAAAATAATAAAATGAAAGACTTTTATACATACCGACGGTTAGATCAGTTAAAGGTCGAAACCCTAAAATCTAACGAGCCAAAACATTCTGAAGGTGCTATTCGCCTGGATATCAAAACCGTCCCTTTAATTTATCAGTTTAAACTTTAACGCTCTGTTTTCAGTTTCTGGTTATGGATTCTATACCAGAAGACAAAACCTGCAATACATACAACATTTTATTGAACAGGAAGAGAACTGAAATATTTAGTTACTTCACCACTTCAACCCTTTACATACATCTCCATACTACGTTAGTATCGTTCATCATCCATCTAATGCACAAGCCTATGAATGAAAAACGGACAGCAACTTACCAATCCTAATAAGAAGTACATTAACCAGAGAACACGTACATAAGCAACTGCAATGAAATCGCCTCGTTGTTCTTTCTGCTCTCTTCACAGTAAAGGATCCAACTCCCACACACCCTCAGGATTTCGCTGCTTGTTCCAGGATTGGAACATTACTCCAAGAATCTTCTAGCCCACCAATCTGCAATGGCGGCAATGAAAACGCACTAACTGTGGAGCTTTTACTGCGAATTTCCTGCAAAATCCGCAGTGCTGACTTGGTGCTTTTCAGGTATAAGCTATCATCCATCTGCTCAATCTCTGCAAGTTCCTCATTATCAGCAGCAGCAGCTGAAGTTGATGGGCAGCATTCGTCATCCCCATCGTCAAAAGAAGATGGGCCTGCAACAGCTGACGGCGCCATTGCTGCCATTTTCCGTGGGAACAGGCGGTCTAGCATCGTCTCGCACTCTTTCACTAGTTTGTTTAGCAGGTCAGTGGTGAAGAATGGCTGTTGCAGTACCTTTTGGATGAAGGGGAGACGGATAAGTGCCCCGGTTCTCTTGTCGTACTTCTTTAATATCTTTGCTAGTCCTGATCATACAAAGATGGAAACAGAGTGAGTAACATGGAACGTCACATATATATTAAGGGAGGAAAGTTAGTGATATATATTATACCTGTATAGTTAAGGGCGCTGTAGTTCTCCAGCAAAACCATCTCTCCATGGAAGTCAACGATCTCTTTGCGAATTTTTATGATTTCCTCGTTACAATCCTCAGCACTTACTAACATGTCTTGTAGCTCCTGCACCATCATTTACAAAACTTTACAACCTTTCAACTTGATCATGTCCACTATACATTAGGAATTGCAATACACTTCAATTGAGTCTAAACGCAATAATCTCTGAGACAAAGTATATCAGATAAAATCTTTGAGTCTAATGATTGAAAGTCATAAATTTCTATGATGGGTTATCTTGACCTTACATAAATTTACATAACCCAACGTTTATCAATCACGGCATTGATTCGAAAGGAGAGTAGTTTACCTATCCAAATAACCCTTTGATACAAAACTAGGTGACCCATTATTCATCAAGTGGAACTGATGAAATTCTAATTGGTGTTTTCCAGGAGCAAGCATCCTATTCGGTTCAGTAGAAAAGATTGAGGCATCTTGAGAAGTTTAGCTTGTGATGCATGTTTAAAGTAAGGAAAAAGAATATGCCGCTGGAAATATTTATCTCATCTGTAATGAGATCTCAAAATAGTTCTTCTGTAAATTGAGTGCGAGCCAGCTGCCAAAAGCCAACAAGTGGAGAGGAAAAGGAAGCTACTTGGCTACCAGTGATTAGTACAGTTGGCAGTTGCTTAACGAAAACTTTAACGGTCTTAACTGTCCATCACATTAATCTCTCTTTTCCCGTCCGTCAAATCTAACGGTACTAAATCAAACTCATCCGCGACGGCATCGTTTTGGCTTCCGGCGAAATACAGTTGAGTTTTCCCATCGTGTAACCAAACCGATCGGAAGCAAAAGAGAAAAGGGAATCGATCACACGAACAGGAAAATGGATTTACCTTGAGCCTGATGATGTACTCCTCCTCCTTCTCGACAAAGAAGGCGTTGAATTTCTCGAGCTCGTCTTCTAACAGGTTAATGAAATCGATCTCCTCCTCCGTCATGAAGGCGGCGGAGCAATCATCGCCTCCGTCCAATCTGGGACGCTTGGCAGGCCTGTCTGTTCCACCAATGAGCTTCAATCTCTTCTTGAGGTCCTTATAGGAGAGGAATTTGTCTCTCCATTCAGGGAGAGTCTCGTCGATCTGGTTGCTGAGGCTTTTCCCGAACTTCATTACGCCCGCCGAGGGTCTGTTTGGTTGATGAGAAAAATGAGGGGATTGAGATGGGAAGAATTGGGAGAGGGGGACTGGGAAAGTTATAGTGTTGGTGGAGTTGGCCGAATATTCGAAATGTTAATATTGGAATATCCAGAAAAAAATTAAGGAGAGGGAATATCTTTGGTTTTATTCCTTTCTGTGTGACGTTGGACCAAGGCGGATCCACAAAGCTTTTCCTGCATTATTTTAAGATTATAATTCTTTGGGAATCAATTCAAATCACCGATTTCATGATTTATCGCTATTTTCGGATGTCGTGATATCCAAACCGGGTCGACCCAAATGAACAAATGGTTTGAGAGTCAAAGGTTGATTAAACATATGAATTGTTAAAAAATTGTATAGTGAACCAATAAAGATAAGTATAGGTTGTAGTTGGTGACATCAGTTACTTCTCATTATTGAACGGGGTCATGGTAGTGAGGTTCATCTTATGTAATTGTCTTGACGGTTTTTTTTTTCTTTTTTTTCCTTATCCGTGTGATGCGTGTGGTGATTTGATGATCGGCGTTGATGCGAGTTGTCGGCATGGGACGTTGACGCGAGTTATTGGCGAGGGACGTGGACACGAGTTGTCGGCGAGGGATGTTGGCGTGAAGAGTTGACCGATTAGAGGAGCCAGTCGGCGTGAAGAGTTGACCGATGAGAAGTTTCAACGACGCTCCTTTGACGAAGGGTGCTGGAGTGAGGGGTCGACGTGAGGTGTTGGCGTGATGCTGTTGACTGGTGAGAAGTCAGCTCCTTTGACGAGGGGTGTCGACGTGAGAGGTCGACGTGGGAGGTTGACACAAGAGGTCTGCAGAAAAGGCTGACATGGAAGATCGACACAATAATAGGGTTAAATCAATTAAAGGCTCACTGAATATAAAGTTAACTAGACCATTAAATAGTAGATTATTTCCTTAAAACTAATCACTATGGTATAATTTTTTTGTGTGTTCGCAAGATCACAATTTTGACACGATGTGGCCAACTTTAACTACCATACCCAATACAATATATATATATATATCCTTTTGATAAAAAAGATGGACTTCCAATATAATCAAAATAAAACGAGGGAAAGCAACTCTAACCGAGTTTGCATGAATACAATTAATAACATTTCGCGAGAGCTTTGAAATAACATGGAACTCAAAACTAAGAAAATGCATGCGATGGATGAGGAGATCTGCAACAGTAAAGTTACTTTTTTTATGAATACGAGTGATCGAAACATCCAACCCTCGACGTAGAAATTAACCAGCCTTACAAATAAATGAGCCGTGTCTAACATCATCGATAGGATCCTCAACTAAGTACAATATTTACTAGAAAATTATAAATATACGTACAATAATTACCTATTTAGTACTGTAGTTTTATGTTATATTTCACATTTAAGAATACGATTTAATGTATGTGTGGATATTGCTATAGGTGCGCTAAGAACAAGGGTTTTGAAGCCGATGGTGCTTAGCCGGATATTATAATAACCGGACAAGAAGCATATGAGTAATAGTTACATTGTGCATCCGACCAATGGGGGAAGGGGAGTGTCTTTTGTAACACTAGTGACAATAATGTTGTTTTCCTAGGACAGTAAATGCACTCTGGATCCTTCTAAAATCTTATGGCATAGTGTCTGGCCAGCTTTTTTATTCCCCCGATCACTAACTTACAATTGACAATTGATCAAGGATATCCAGTTTGTTTGGCTTGTTCGGTCTACATCTTGTTTTCGTCAATCATTTTAAATGAGCGGTAGACGGTGAAATTAAAATTGAACTTTAGTGATACGAATTATATTAATTAAAATTTAGCGGTAAGTGTAAAAATGTTTTTAAATCTTTTGTGGTATATAATATAATTAAGTAACTTGTTATTTTTTTGGAGTGGACTAATATTTTCGATCCATATAAGATAAAAGATATGAAATTACATGTCATTGGTGCCCATTTCGTAGGCTGTGTTGGATTCAAACCCAAAACCTTCTAATGCACTAAACACATAGCACTACTGAGACAACGACACTTGGACAATTAAATAACTCTTTCTAAATCAATCAAATTATCAAACACTTAAATCTGCATTATAATTAATGTGGTTGTACGGTGGCTGATCCGATCGGTAGTGTGGTGGGTCAGATAATTCAAAATGCCGGTGGGAAGTTTTTGCAGGGAATTGGGCGAATGTTTTTATGGCTTCTTGATCTCTATGTCATGGGAGTTTCTGACCGTTCGCGATTCATGTGCATGACGCTGTCTTTACGGAGTCTGGCAGGTGGACATTGAAGGGGATGTACAGGATGTCCTTGCACAGTGATGAAATCCTTGCTTTTTTGGTGGTGAGTTCGCGTTTGCAGGTGTAGGTGGTCTGACTTGCCGCCAACTAAATTGTTTATAAAATAACGAAAAATACTCTTTCATATCTCCCAAATCATACTGATAATTAGTTTTGTGTATGTTTGTTATCTCAATTTTTCCCGTCGGAAACTATTTATGAAAAAAAGAAAAAGAAAACTATTAGTGTTATTTCTCCTTCAACTTCTTAAGCCCAGCAAATCACTCAACCAAATGAGCTTTCTTGAACTCTTTAAGCCCAGCAAATCACTCGACCAAATGGGCTTCCGAATTTACTGAGGTCCTATAATAATTTAAGTTTAACCATCAACGGCATAACGTCTGTTTGGTTTTCGGTACAATTCTGAAAAAAAGACCAGAAAGCAACATAACATCGTGGAAAAGCTAATCCAGCTCTTCACTTCCTTCTTTTCTGCCGCCGCGGCCGTCGTTCCGACACCAATGCCACCACTCGGACTAGGTCAATTCCGGATCAGAAGCTCATCAATCATCTGCAGTGCTATCCTCTTCTCTTCCTCCATTTCCCTTCTGATTCCCGACACCGGATCTGCCAGCGTCTGTATTCCCGAATTCTCATCTTTGCTGTTGATCACAATGTCCTCGACTCCTCCTACCTTCGCCTGGTTTACTTCCGATGACGAAGAAGATCGGTCTCCTTCCATTTTCACTATCATGACCCAATTGGAATCCGACCTCTTCCCGGCGCGTTTCTGCCACACCCCAATGTGAGAGTTCTCGGTGTCCAGCCTCAGGCACGTCATCGACGGCGAAGGCTTCTTACTGCACCTCCGGACCTTGGCTTGGAGTAATTCCGAAAGCCCATTATTCGGTTGTGTGGTTTCACCGGAGTGGGGGAATTGAGAGATGGGGAAGTTGGTCTTGGCGTTCCGGCCACTCATTAGGATTGCGGCTTGGTCGTATGCTCTTGCAGCTTCCTCCGCCGTCTCGAATGTCCCTAGCCAGATCCTCCGTTTCCTGTACAATGGTGGTGGGCCAGGCAGGGGGTTATTGAGTTACAACTTATAAGAGCAGAGTGAATTGAGATAAATGCAGACGAGATGTTCGACGAAATGTCGCTTACAATAAGGGGTGTCGAATTTCGGAAACCCAAGAGCCCCACTGACGCTGCCTAACGCCTCTGAACTTCCTTGATTGCACCATTTTGGTGATGTTGCTGTTAGAAAGGAGCAGAGGAGATTTTCAGTAGGAGCAGAGTTCTGAAAAATGCAGAAATGCACAGAAAAAGATAGTGAGGGAGAAGTAAAGGGTGAAGAAGGCAAATATAGAGGAAAGGTTGGAGACTGATAGGATTATGATGATGACTATACGATGATCATCAAAATTAAAGGTTGGTACTATGTTAGCTGTGATTTACCAACTCTAATCATATATATAAACACTATAGGACATAATTGCCAGTTTGGGGTATTATTTGAATGAACTAGTAAGGGCCCTTATGTATCGTACTTGATTGGATGATATGTATAATTTAAGTACACTATATTATTGACTTGTGCAAACTTTTTAAGCCTAGTAGATAGAATTTTGGTGGAGAAAGGATCTAAGAACGAGATGAAGTATGCCATTATGCTTGCAACTTGGCTTAACCTTGTTGGATATTTCCTTGTCTAAAAATCTGCTGTATGTGTGTGTGTACCACAGCAAACTAATTTCAGAAACATAAGGTATAGAGTGAATTGGGGGATTTGTCACTAGTTGTAATCAGTACTATCTATCCTGTTCATAGAAAGGAGCGTTTCAACTGGGACATTAAGAAGAAGTGGCCTACCCTTGATCAATGAAGTGGGCACCTCTACACTTTCTGTTTCCACATGGAGGGATGGTTAGCTTTATGGATCCATTACTAGCACGTTAAACTGTTTTAGATGCTGCTCATCAACACAGTTGAATCGCAAGAAGGAAAGTAAAGTAGTTCAGGATATATGAAGAGTTTGTGGTTGTTTTTGTCCTGGTACATACACACTTTGCATACGTTATTCATATAACATGTATCTTCGATTTCTTAGCAGGTGGATTTAGCTAGGAAGGTGCCGCTCAGCTGTGGTCCAACCTTTCAGACATAATGAAACATATGTATTTCTTTCAACTCATCCTTCTTTTTTATCGTCTTGAAATAATATGCAGTTTGAAGGCCAGATCTGAAATATCCAAGGAAAACCAAACACACTCCTCTACTCCATACTGAATGCACTCTTTGAACTCTGCTACTACATGCTGATGTTTCTGATTAAACATGTGATGACGGCAGTTGCTGTCTTGTTGTCATATCATGTTGTGCAGCTGAAACATGTTTGGTTACAATGTTTTATGTGTCCTTGCCACTAGAACCCCTGTCTCTATCTTTCGTATTTTAGCATCTCGAGGCTGCTAGATTTCGGATTCCATAGGTTTTTACTTTGACATAATTTTCTGTACATATTAATTTATAAGTTGCCAATATATGCTTTATATGCATGTAGTGTCTTTGAATTATACCTGAAATAGCCATGTAGTTCTCCAGTGATGATAGTTCGTGTAGAGCTGGATACTGTTTGTAAGCAGTCTCTTCTGTTTATCCTTTTCCAGAATTCGGACAGAAACTTGAATGCTGAAATTAGTCCAGTGGAACTGAAACCGTACATCTTACTTTTGCAACACCAAATCAAGGTGTGGTTGTTGTTGAACAAACAAGTCCATATATATATAACTGTATTCTCTGAAATGGTAGAAAGTTTTTCTGTTATTTACAAGCATGCTTGCGTTTCATCTATCCTTATGATGTTGAAAATCTTATCTGCCGGTAAATATTTGGATCAAATGCAAGCAGCATCCCAACTACAATGGTAATGATTGAGTATCAACTATCACGAGTGGCTGCTTGATTGATAATGGTGGATTCATCATTCAGAAGGAAGCACAATCCACGAGGTGTGTTGTAGGATTCCCTATGCATCATATCTGAGCATTTTCAGTTAATCACCTGTGGTCTTGGGACTCCTCCAGCGGAAGATGGAGAGTCTCTTCTTTAGTCTTTACAGTTGCTGATGAAATTGGAGTTGCAGCGGGGGAGATTGCGTCAGCAAAGTTGGTGGTCCGGTTTCTGGGCAAAAGGGGAGAAGGGGAATTTTCGATCCCGGGTTGTTAGGAAAGAAGTGGAAAAGATAGGCGTAACCTGGCTCTGAGTCCCGCTTCGCAGGTTATCGCTGTCCTCTCTAACCGTCGGGTCATTGATAGTTTGGTGGGGCCTGTTCTAACTGTTGGTGTGGACGTAGCAGAGAACCCAGGGGAAGTAGAGCTTCCTGTCGCCGAGGGGGTTTCGCCTTGCTCCTCATCTCTGATGTCGTCGATTTTCTGGATGGGGGGGCTCGGCTTCGAGATACTGGTACTCTCCAGAGGGGACCCCGTCGCCTCTATTCCTTATGAAGTTGTTTCGCTCCATGCAGGTCGGCATTTCATGCCCTAGTCTTCCACAGAACTCGCACACTTCTTGGAGTCTTTCGTATATGAACCACACTTTTCTGTCCGGTTGATTGTGCGACATTTCCATGGAGGAAGGGAGTCTTCAGCATTAACATCCACTTTGATCCTGATTGCTTTGGAATATTTGGTTCGGTCTAAGCCAGCCCCTGCCACTTCATGGAGGAAGGGGAAGTATGTGGTGCCTATGGTGTGGATGACATTCAGATATCAGAAGCACTTTGGGACACCTTCCAGTTGGACCTATAGGGGATGTTCTTGAACCCGACTCCCTTTGGCCTAAAGTCACCGTCGTAAAGCTTGACACTGAGGAGGGCTCCAAAGACTGCGTAGGGTTGGTGGTTGATGGCATAGTATTGTTGTTGTTTGTTGCAGAGTGTGGAGATGAACACATCTGTCCTCAGCTCCACTTCCTTGACGTCAGGGATTGCCAAAATTTTGCCAGGCCTTGTCCGCCCACTTGATTGACAGCTTTGTCCCACAACACTTTTCAACCAGGTGGAAGGCCTCGGTTCTGGCCGCCACAGCTGGGTCTAAGGGAATAAAAAGCTTGCTTCTTGTGGTGGAATGACTTGAGGGGGTTTTGGATCGGATGATTAGACGGTCCATGGTGGGATTTTTTTGTTGATTTGCTGTAATTTTGGGTTTAGGACTAGGACTCCGGTGAGAGTACTGGTTGCATCTTAGGTTGGGGAAAGGCGGTGGTCAGTTCTATACTCTATTTGCTTCCTTGACATGCACAAATTTTATAATTGTGTGAAGTGGTGGTGTCTTCATCATCAAAATATAAATTTATAGTGACAAGTATCTAAATATTTGATTCATTAATTGTATATTCATATAATCCATTATTACCAAGAACATCGTTCAAACCGAATTTTTCCCTTCCTCAAATATGCCTAATAGACTATTCTTACTTGATTAATTTACGTACAACAATGACGATGTCAAAATTAGTAAATATTATCATCTATTTATCAAGGTAGTTGGTGGGGAGTCGTAATCAAAGTGACCTTTATATCTCATATTGCAACGGTTTGTTACGACGTCATTTTCTCCTACTAGTTTTCAAATTCTCCCAATAAAAAAGAAAAAAGAAACATATACATGAATGAATGAATGAACACCTTCGTCTGTTTGGCAAAAGTCATTAACTTTAATGACGAAATTAATGGCAATTTTGATAGAAACTGGTAATCGTTGGAGGAATTAATGGTGATAGATGAGATGAATAAAATTTATATTATTATTTTTAGTCAGAGAGAAATTAAAATGTGTACAAGTTAAGACAGTCTCTATATAGAAATGATTCTACATAAATTTTATCATCACATTAGAAACTTTAACAATTAACTTGTTCAATAATTTCTTACATTCCTCATTTTTGATAAAAAAAAAAATTTATTAATTTATTCTTCCAAAATTAACTTTACATAAAAAAGTTGATCCAATGTGCGTGTGACAAAAATTTAAATTTTGTAAACTCATATATTTAAGAAAATTTCTCAATGAAGTGTCGCATAATTTTCCATCCTATTTAGAACTTGCTCAAAAATGGGGATGAAGATACTCTAATAATGATAAACATGTTATAGTAAAGAGCTACAGAAACAGAAGTATAGACAACACAAGAATTATAGTGAGAAATGGCAGACGAGAATGCTTCTTAATGCGGTGTAAAAATGATATAAGTGAGAGAGCACTACCAAACGGTATTCTTGTGCATGATAAAGAAAACACTATGTTAAAGTGTAGAATCTGTTCTACATGCCATAAATCACATATTTTGAGTATTTTGATGGTTGTAAGATCACTAGATGTGAATAAAAATTCTTTTAGATATCGAAAAAGTGATAAAGAATTACTTGATCTTGCAGTACCTTATTACAGTGTAATCAGCACATTTATATATATTGTTGGTCATACAAAAATCAAAATATCTTTTAACGTTAATTTATTAGCAAGATACAGTTCTCCTCCCACTAAAATACATTGAAATGGTGTCAAACATGTACTTCGTTATGTGCAAGAAACACAATATATAAGATTGTTTTATTCGAGCGAATCAAAATAAATTTGGTGGGTGACCGATCACAAGGGAGTATTAAAAATGTATTACAAAGGTTATAAGGGGCAATAATATATAAAGTATTACAAAATACAAAGTACAAATAAACAAAATAATGAGCAAGACAAGTAATTATTTACTAGAAATTTTGACCGTCAACATTTATAAGTAATGATAATCATCCAGCAATGGCCAAAAGTTATATATATATATGTGACAAAATGGCCAAAAGGTTAAATATGTGTGACAAAATAAACTTCATACTTCCAAAATTCATCAATTCGTTCATGTTTAGAATGTAATATTGACACTGACACCTATTAAATTGAAAATATAAAACTCATCCTCATTGTGTTGAATGTTAAATTTTTTTTGTTGAAAGTTAATTTAATCCTACTTTTATTTTATTTTATATAAATATTTTTAAAGGCGTTTACAAAACATACTACACAACCTCAATTATAGATAGTTAGAATTTCTAACGAAAAATTACCTCGTCTATCTTTGATAAAAAAAACTTTAATTTTTTTTAAAAGAAAGAAGAAGAAGTCCAATGAAATAAAAAAAAGCCACCGAAGCAGAAGCAGCAGAGCATATTCCCTCTCGCTTTTGAATTAATTAATCCAATCTTTCTTCTTCTTCTTCTTCCTCCTTTTCCTCTGTTTTTTCCACTTGTCTCTCTGAAATCATCATCCCCACCCCCCTCAATAATGTTATCCATACTAAATTCTCAAGGCGTCGTCTTCGCCACCGCCATGGCAGTCTCCGGCACCGTTATCCTCCTGGCCCTCCGCCTCCAAAAACCCACCACTACCCACCACTACTTGATCTCCCCCCACCACCCGCCAACTCCCATCTTGCGATCTTGCATCTCTTCCGGTAATAAGAACAACAAGACTAAGAAGAAGGTTCGGTTCGCGGATGACGTGGTGGATCCCAAGGGCCACGGCGCCGAGTTCAGGAGGCACTGCCACGCCAAGATGAACGCCTCTTCTTCTTCTTCTTCTTCTTCCTCCAAGAGATCATGCGGTGGCGATGTTTCTCCGCCGCCGTCGTCGTCGGCGATAGACAGGGGAATTCCGGCGAACAGAGTGGCTCTCTACTCCGGAATCATAAGGGATCGAGGGGTTCAACGGTTGACTTATTCTCACTGATTCAGATTCAGATTCCTTCCACTTTTGTACAATTTATTACAATTTCACAACTAATTATCTCTTTGATTCAACTTTCTTTTCCCTGTTTGTACATAATATATATTACTGTAATTGTTGGTGGATGAAATCTCCATTTCCTGGTTGATTCATTCACTTGAGGAGTTTAATTTGTTTCTTTCTTTCTAGGTTTGAATTGTGAATTTTTGTCAATTCCGTTACTGTAACGTTTAATTAGTATTTCATTTCATTTAATGAGAAGATTCCCAGAAGGGCTCTCTTGGAAAATGCAGATGATTCAAACATATGACTTGTCTACTCAAACATGTCAAGTACCTGCATTTTCAATGGCGATTTGGTTGTTGAAGTTACAAGGATGCAAGCAATGAAAAAATATGGAGGCAACTTGGCTCTGTATTTTTTTCTCAATGGACCAATTTCTAGAAGCTAAATTTGGCGTGGTCAAAAGGGGTTGCTGTGCGCTGTTGAAGACTTCAATATTTGTAGCCACCCAAAAAAGAAAACCCCTTTTGGAAAAGCCAATAATGTCCTCAACCAATCACCATCGTTGGATCTGATCAACGGTCAATATTAACAACATACATTCTGTAATTTATGCCCCTTTCGAAACCATTTCAGAATAGTCCAGATTTGTTGGGCTTTCTACTGATATCGTCCTCGTTTAAACTGTGCTGGGCTTGGGCCTCAGGAATGGATTTAAAAGTCCATCAGATATTGTAACTTCTCTATTCAGAACTTTAAGTTTCCCGTCTTCGTTCCTGCTCGGAAAAGGTCAGTTCTCGCCGGCACCGAGAAAACCCTAAGAGCTCCGCATGTGAAGACCTTGATTGATCTAATTTCGCAATCCTGACCTTCGCCGTTGTTCAAGTCAGTTGACCCACAATTGGTTCGTTCTTGTTTATTTGTTTGTTTTTATTCCCGTCTCTAGCAGTGCAAAATTTCACCTTACGTTGCTCGCTAGTCATTTCAACTTGATTCATCGCAAAACTGAGGCTTTTCTTAATGCAAGCATTGGCTTCGTTGCTTTTCTGTGGGAAATGTAAATCGGTTTAGCTGTTTGCAGTAGCGATGAAGGTTAGATCTTCAGTGAAGAAGATGTGCGAGTTCTGCCAAGTAATTAAGAGGCGGGGAAGAATCTATGTGCTTTGCAGCTCCAATCCTAAGCACAAGCAGCGACAGGGCATGTCCACCTTTGCCCAACAACAACAGTAAGCATCTTTTTTCCGAACAAACTCTAATCAAATGGTTTCAATCACAACTAGTAGTCTTTTATATTTTCAGTGGGCATTAGTGACAACTTACTTATCCCATAGCTCTCATAATTTTCGAAACAGAAGCACGGTCATATGTTGCAGCTAAGAAACTACTAGTATAGTATGTACTATCAGTCAGTTCTCTTCATGTCTAACCCTTTTGAGGTTTGAAGTTGGTTGGCTTGACTTTCGAACCTTTGAAATGGAGGATCGGGTGCCGACTTGATCCTAATGCCCGTCTTTGTGTCCTTGTAAGTTAGAACTTCACATACAATTTCCTTCCTTATAGCGGAAGTTTGGATAAAGACATTTTGAATTGATCCTCCTATTTGTTTGAGTCCGTATGATGTGGATTTCAATATGCAGAAACATTATGATTCCACGCTTAGTGATGCTCATTAAAGTCATCTCCACTGTCTTTGCCAGATCTACAGAAACCAATATCGTTCGAGAGATCGCTCCTAACCATGGTGCAGGGATAGGTCTGCCTTCTCTGATACCTAAGAAGCATGAACCTTCAATTGTTTTCGGATGGAGCGGGAGCCTTGCATCGCTCCTCTTCGGGCAAAGGAAGTAGCTTTTCATCGAACGATCGGCATTGATTGCCCCGAGGCACTACCATCATGAATCCAAGTCGATAGAAGTGAAGAAAAAGTTTGAACTCCTCTTCCTCTTTAATGGCTCATGTCTAGTTGCCAAAACAGTCCGTGTTTTGTTGATTTCATCAGTTTCCGATTATATGGAGCGGATCCAATGTTAGTGAACATGCTAGTCATTGATTAGGATCTGTTGAATCTCATATATAGCGTAGATTAATAAGCTTGTCGTGGGTTTGACCGAATGGTCTATGTATCAAGTTCTTGGTATGTTTTCAGAAACGTAGATCGAATTGGATGTCATGTGGTGTAACAGGGATCTAATGACCCAGTCACGACTAAAGGAATCCAAACTCTCTTATTATTTTACAGGTTTTTTTTAAAGAACATGGGGTTCTCTGGTTTTATTTATTACTACACACAAATTTATATGAAATATCATATTTAGATGAAATAACATCTTTAGAAGCTTCTACGTCGCAATTTGCCCACTATGGAGGCCCTCCGTTCCAAAGGGATGATTATTCTTCCAGATTGCCCCGTCTGTTCGGACCCTTTAGAGTCGGTAGAATACCTTCTTTTCACCTGTCCCTTTGCGCGGCGCTTATACTCTTAGTGTGGATTGTGTCTGCCTCCTTTGTCAGATACCCATTTTGTCTACTTTTGGCGTCAGATCCTACTAGACCAGATGCACCTCTCTTCCGTTTGGATTCTGGCTTGGTGGAGACTGTGGAAGAGTTGGAACTGGGTCGTGTTTGACAAGACGTAGTGGCTTCCTCTCCCTTTGTATCGCCAGTTCTGTCGTCGAGGTGCAGAGCTACGACATCTAGTTCCTTCGTCATCGGTAGGCCCTAGATCTCCTCCTCCGCCTCCCGTTCTGCCTTCGTTCTGGGTACCACCAGTCCACCCCCGTTTTAAAATTAATGTGGATGGGGCTTTTCGGACAGGTGATTATGGCTCCACTGGGTGGGTGCTCCGGGCATCTTCAAGGGCAATTCTTTATGCAGTTGGTACGCCTTATCCCGGCCTGACGGATCCAGGCTTGCTTGAGTTTCTGGCTGTTCGTGATACCTGTTCATAGTGGGTTCGCGCGGGTTTTTTGCAGGTTGACATTTGAAGGGGACGCCGAGACAGTGGTCACTCATATTAACGTAGGACATTCACGGCTGGCCACCGGGGCGCTATAGTTTGAGAGGTCCGTCAGCTCCTTTCTCATCGTCCAGGGCTCCGTCTGTAGATAGTTCGGTGGGAAGGTAACAGAGCTGTCTATTTAGTGGCTTGCATGGCATTTGGATATCTTCGGAGAGTGTTGTCGATAGTCCTACTCCTTGGGTTGATGATTAGATATTTTTAGTCTTTTGTGTGCTATTTTCTTATCTTTATAATGAAGTTATTTATGAAAGAAAAACATATTTAGAAGAAATCCAATTGAACTTACAAAAACATACAATTATAGTGTAGGGGATTCGAATTAAACGATGCCCTAGATAGAGTGATTTACATTATTGGCCTTCAGTAAAAAAATTATCCGGACAACATAACTAACCGGCCGGATCAAAAATCCGACCATCATAACTAATCGGTCTGATTTCCAATCCAACCGGTTAGTTATGTTGGCTGAAAATTCAGTCGGCCGGAATTTTGTTTCGTACAATTGATTATTTACAGTCGGCCGTCGCATGCACCCGGCCATTACAACTGGTGGTGTTGGACAACCTGACTTGCGTGGTACGACGTTGTCTCTTCAAACCAAAAAACAGCGTTCAATACTCGACAAAATTTAACGGAAGAGAGTTTCGATATCTTGGTTCAATTGTTCGGTTGGCGAGGAGCTGAGGATCTACGAGATTGGAAGGCAAAACAAAAACAAAACTTGATCGGGCAAAGAATATATGCAAGCCGTAAGTAAAGTAAGTACATATATAGCTAAACTAACAGGCCCCTCTGCTTGGCTCCGATTCCTCCCGGCCGTCTCACGCAGCTGCTTCTTCCCACGGCCAAATCCTTCGACTGCATGTGGTGATCTCCACCATCGTCGCCAGTGAACTGATGATCAGCTGGTGCGTCGTACTCGTCGGTGGTGCTGACATCACTTGAGGAAAGACGGTGGTAGTGGCGACGAGTATTTTGCTTCTTCAACGCGGTCCAGAGCCACGGAATGAGGCCTTCCATATCTGACATGTCTGTTCTCTTCATGATGATCTTTACTCTCTTGCTTCGGATATTCTTACACAACCCAGTAGTAAGAGATTGATTGATGACTGTTGGAATGAACAAGAGTAGTAAGTAAGCATGTGTCCTTTATATAACCCTTTGTGTAGGATTCCTAATCCTTTTAGAATTAGGATTTAGGATTCCTAATTAATTAGCAATCGTAATACTACACGATAAAGGATTCATTAAAGCCTATTCCTTATAGGACTTGTAAAACCCTGCTTAATCGCAATGATACTTCGGTTTTTATTTCTGCTCCGTGTTTTACTGCTCCCGTGCGTAATTTATTATAAAAGGATTAATATACTTTATTAAAATAATTATTTACTATTTTTTCTAAAGTAACTCTTATAATCATCACTAACGATAAGGTTTTGTAAGAAGCGAACTTACAAAAAAAGAGATTTTCAAAGTCGTCATTGCTGAACGCATACATTTTTAAGAAGAGGAGAAATCTCGAAACCGCCATTGATGATTAATACGGTATTCGTTATTTTAACAAAATGCGGACGGCGCGGAGTAAAATACAGACGGCATATATAAAGCGATTAGCTTTTTTTTGTATAATCAATCAATAATAAGTAGTGCCGATTGAAATAAAACATTTTTAGGGGTTTGAGGTTTTCAAACTTCAATTTCAACCATTAGATTTAGTTTTGACCTTTTAACTGATTTAATGGTCTATATTTGAATGGGTAGTTAAGTAATTGAATAAACAAATTTAACAATTTGGCTCATAAACTACAATAGCTACTTGGACATTAGAATCAATTATATGTCTCAAGACCATGTGAAGTGCATCTGTATCTGGCTACAAGTAACTTGTGTATTAGTTTGATGCTAACTAGTTATAATCGTCAACGAGACTCCTCTAGTGAGATTTCAATGAGGGTCTGAGTACCTTTACATAACTATTTACAATCGCCTATAACTAGTTAAAAGATAAACGACTCAATACCTAGTTATACTTGTCGGCAAGACTCCAGGCGGCTCCACCTACCATCACCAGTTACATGAAAAATCGTATGTAACTAGTTACAACGCTCTAGTTACGACGTTCTTTCTTATATTACTAGTTAGACGAAAAACCGCATGTACTAGTTACAAACGTCATCTATAACTAGTTACTGTTGAATCGTCTATAATAAATAAAAATCGGCGCTTCTTTCTCGGTTTGAAAGATGAAGTCAACATACACTACTTACACATTTCTGTTTATTCAGACAGAGATATAGACAGACGGACATATATGCAGAGCTAAAACGGATGCAAGATGATGTCCAAATTCAAAACCCCCAGACAGACAGACAGAAGTATGAGTTTGCTTCCTCCTTGGATCAGCAAGTCATCGTTCGTAGCAAGTCCGAAGTCGCACCTTCTGCTCCTTTCCATATAATATTCTCAAGCCTTGCACAGAATTTCTTGTAGAACTGCATTACCACATTCACAATGTTTCACACAATGATTTCAGATCGATACCCGTTGCAGAATTACATCTCGACGAGTGTGTTTTACCTTGTGATACTCGAGAGTCTCCCCAGATGCCTTCCTAACATCCACCATGAACAATGAAGGCGCAACCTCATAAACCTACAAACACAAATCCCGCAATTCTGGATAAGAAATCAGCTGCTGCAAGCACAGTTTCGAGCTGCTTCAAAAACCGATCGAAATCAAAATCGGTGTGATTTAACCGATTTCGAGTGAATTTCGGGCCCTAGAGGTGGCATCAGGGTTCGAAAGGCAAATCACCTCCAACACCACTGCTAGTTGCCCTGCTTTATTTGCTGACATCCCTTCAAGTCTAGTCTGCAAAAAGACACCTTTTTGGGTCACAATCAATAGGAGTGTAAAAACTAAAAGTCTAAATCAAGGTGTCATTTTTCCAGCGATGAAACTATAAAAATTACTAAAGAAATTACAACTAGGTTACTGGAGGTTGGACCTTGTAACCACGTGTATGAACCTGGAGGCCAATCGAGACGGCAACTGCTTCAACTGTTGAAATTATATCCTTTGCTGGTCTGCGGGATACAAAACGGGTCTGCCTCTTTATATAGTCCTGCCACAAGAAAATGAAGCAAAGCCAAGGAATTTTTGAATTCATAAGCCACTGGTACGGTAACACATAAAACAATCAACCCAAACTTTGGAGATTGTTTTAAGAGATTATACCTGGTGTCTGTCAAAGAGTGCTGATAGATTTAGCCCTTGGGAAAGGGTAATCATCTCAAAGGCATTCATTAGTAATGGTCCTGTATCACTGCTTTCTGTTTTCTCTGCTACGTATTGGTCCTGCGTAATGAAGGGCAAACTCTAAAACTACAGGAACGATACCAACAGCACAAATGGAGATTGACACTTCAGAAGCTTGCACTAGTATCTGATCTGAACAAGCTATGATGCCCAACCTCAATGTCATCAAAAACTGCACGAACATCATCCAGATTCACTTCTTCCTCTTTGCTGATTTTTACAGGCATATAGTTCTTTCTGAACCATGGATCTCTTCTTATTGCATTAATCTGTATGCGCTGCATAAAAGTAGAGAAAAGATATCATCAAATTCTCAAAGTCAAAACTGAACTCGCAAATTTAGTTAACCAATTAGCATATATTTTCACCAGTTATTCCAGAAATAAGTTCTCATATATCAGATGTGATTGTCCCAGACTATATGGTGCATCCTAGATAGATCGCTTGGGGAAAAGAGAAAACATACTCGAAGCTTTGACATGCTAGGTAATTAGCTAAAACCAAAACTGGACATTGTTAACTTCTAGCTACAAGAATTATCATGAATGATAATCTCTATTCTCTTCTAACAACAAGAAAAGTTATACGAACACAATTTTGAACCCAATCACCAAAGTCAGCTTGATGGTACAATTAGCGGCAAACAGGGTGTTACCAATTATGTACAAGTCGGAAGAAATTCACGCAGAGAAAATAATACTCACATTTTCAGGATTGGGAGTAAGTATCTTATCTATTAGAGCCTTTGCCTCTGGAGAAAACCAAAAGGGACAAGTGAATTCTGCAGCATTTATCTGCAAATGAATGGAAATGCACAAATCTGAACGTAATAAGTATCTGATAATATGAATGGTAGACAAAGGTATGATCACCCAAAAACAGAGAAAATGGAAATAAAAACTTGGTTCACAAGAAGTCCTATCTTGAAATTGAGATAAACGAAATTCCTCAGAATCAACATCCTGAAAAGTATTTGATCGCAAGAGCTATCTGCTGCGAGCCTTTATGACGACAAATGAATAAATGCATGCATCCTAGTCTTTGGAAAACTATAAACTAAAACATTTCAGACTATTTGTTTCAATCTACAACTATCAGTAGCGAACTACATAATGTCAAATAATCAACCTAGTTAAACATACATCCTTCCTTTCTTTTGAAGTACCCTTCCAAATTTCAAGTCACCTTATATCGACGTGGACACCACGTTTTGATATTTTCAGTGCAGAATCAAATTCTGAAACCTCTAATTCCACGTATTTTCTTCCCAGTAATCTTTGGTGCTAAAGAAGTAAAGAAAGCGTCGCAAAATAACAGTACTAGTTCTTCAAACAAACTCTTTCCCTAATTAGCTACTTCTATTGAACGCATTCTCTTCTGATTTCCTACACTGATTCATAAAGCCAACTTCTCCTAGTCTCATAAGCGTTGCAATAGAAACTTAAAGTATTTTACAGATCAGTAACGATTAACCTACTCAGCACTATTACGTGTATTGAATAAACTAAACGGATAAGAAAACAACTGACACACCATCTGTCAAGAAAATGAAAATAGAAGCCGACCTTCTTGTATAAAGTAGGAAGGTCTGTCTCATCAAAGGGTAGATATCCAGCCATAAGAACGTAGAGGATTACGCCACATGACCATATATCAGCAGCTGCACCATCATAACCTTGGTGGCGAAGCACCTGAGGGACAGTTTTCATAAGGTGAGCAAAATCAAGTTGCACCTCAGACAAACAACTATGACTTCTTCTGTATATTATCATAGATAAAAAGACTGTAGAAACCTCTGAACTCAATCAACATTCAGAAAAGTAAAGAGAAGTTGAGTCATTGATAAGTAGAAGAGGAACATAATAATTATTCTACCAATAAATATCCAGTTTTCTTAAATACCAACCACCATAGCTTAAGAACCGAAAGATAGAATATTCGAATCAGCATGTTAGCAGACTAAAGCAAGCATTGTTTTGCATGACTATCTAGAAACAGGGAGAAGCGAGGTCATGATACATCACGTCCCGAGTTTAACAATAGAGCATCAAGGGAAAGCATTATTGATAATAATGAAGGTGAGTCCCACATTATCACAAGTTGAATGTTGTTTTCCAACGACTTGGAAGATCACAGAACAAAGTAAGAGAAGAATAACAGCATTTAATAGAGCACGGATATTCAGAAAAACATTGAAAACAATCGCAGTGCAGCAATGATTTAAGACATGCCTTTCAGGTTTCTTACAATAATACCTCAGGTGCAACATAATTTGGTGTACCGCAGGTGGTATGGAGAAGACCGACACCCTGCACCAAATATGAGGGCAGTGACTAGATTGATTCCAATGAATTTATAAAACAAAAGCTTTATAAAAATAAATAGACTGAGGGGTTACTCACGTCCTGAGGCAACGCACTTAATCCAAAGTCGGAAACCTTCAAATTCCCAGCGGCATCTAGAAGAAGGTTTTCAGGCTACATAGGGAAAAGGTGTAATCAGTTTGAGAAAATCTCAAATTAAACTGATGGGAGAAGAACTTAATCACTTCTTACTTTACCTTGAGGTCTCTGTGGTACACACGCTTACTATGGCAGTGATCCACTGCATCTATAAGCTGTTGAAAGTATCGCCTCGCCTCATGTTCTTTAAGTCTTCCTTGGTGAACCTGCAAACCAGGACAATTAGTGTTTTTAATCAATGATAGATGATTATATTCATGATGAAGAAAAGCATACACGATGGACACTTTTAACATACGAAAAACAAACAAAAATCTGCCAAAGTGATCCCATGTGTTAAAACCAAATCTCCAATTCATTGTCAAGGATAATAGGTTCGGCTGCTTAACAGAGCAGGATAAGAAGCTTGATTTCCTTGTAATCTGAGGGAAATGTAGTGTTATTGCTCGAACATGTCCTTCAAAGGAGAAGAAGAAGATGCTTACAATTCTATCATACAGTTCTCCGCCGGTAACAAACTCGAGAATGATATATATCTTCGTCCGTCCTGCCAAAACCTAGTAGTAATGAAGAACTAAACCGTTTTAATACCAAACAAGAAGAAAATTGCAGAAGCGTTCGATAATACAAATGTAACACATCATCAAGTAAGCTGAGGGGCACATACCTCGTGTAACCTGACAATATAAGGATGTCTGACAATCTTCATGATCGAAATTTCTCGTTTAATCTGAAACCCAAAACCAAATTAGATAGTGATCAAGAGAATCAAGCGCAGGCAGAATCCTAACCCACTAAAAATGAACCACTCGTTCATCTAGTAGACCACATGGATGCAAAAACAAATGGAGTTAAAAATCCAAAATTTCCATCCTAGTATATCCAATCACCACTTTTGTTCAACAGGAAACTAATGGAGGAACAAGAATTGATCAATAGGGCTGACCTGATCAACCATTTTGTGTTTGAGAATGGTAGATTTCACCATGATTTTGATGGCAACGCTTTCGCCCGTATCCTTATTCCTCGCGAACTTAACCTTGGCGAACGTACCTTCCCCGATCGTCCTGCCGACCTCATACTTGCCGACCTTCCTCGTTACCTTCTTCATCATGCACCGCCGCAGCTCATTTCACAAGAGCACCTATTCCTCCTCAATTTTTTTTAATTCAAATATTCTCCTCCTGCTCCCAATCAAATACCATTTTATTTTGGGGATAAAGATCAAATACCAATTAACAAAAATCAACCCACAAGCTCAAATTCTCAATTTGAATAAGTGCGGATAATCGGAATCGGAAAAGGAAGATAGAAATGCTTACCAAGTGTGGAGAATCAGAAATTTCGGACGAGATCGGTCGGCGAAACTATAATCGTCGCAGTTGGCTGAGCTGAGTTGAGCTGGGTGAAAAGAAGCCGTGCGGCAGAATCTGCAGAACCCGATTTTTGGCAAGGGAAGAAGAAAATGGTGACGTTGTTGTCAAAATCAGAGGATGTTTCAACTTTAAACAAAGGGTTGCTTGCTTGCTGAAACCATGTGTATGGAGACTGATCAGAAATTGTATTCTAACACCATTAACAACTCAACAATTTTGAGGTTCAACGTCAGTTTTCATTGACGTATGCTGATGTTTATCACTTTATCTCCCCCCCTCCTCATTTGAATACTTTGTTGTATACTAGTTTTTAGTAAAAGAGTGCAATCTGATTTGGTGACAATATATTGTTTGATCCTAAAAAATGTACATTTCATTTTTCGATATTTAATATGGATTAATTATATTGTCTATTCATTTTGAATAAAATTCGAGCTAGAAATGATTGGCGTTTTTTATGGCTAATCTATGAACTCGTCAAATAATTTTGAAACACCTTGTTTTATAATTAAAATTGTGGGAAAAAAATTAGACAATTTTTATTAAAAATTAAAACTTCAAAGTGAGATTTTTCCGATCACCAGAGCTTCGATTCTAAATTAAATTCCTCCTTCCAAATCACTTTTTAACACTTTTTTTGAAAAATAATTGTACTCATGTTATGTATGTGTTTATATGTCCTTGTATTCATTTTTAAATGTTACTCATTTTTTTCATAGTATGTACACACATAAATTTGGTCAGAAGGAGTAAAAAATTGTAAGACTTTTTATGAAATTAACCAATATTGTTAATAATATATAGTAAAAAAATGAAAACTATTTTTGAATTTCAATGGTTAAATCAGCAAAATCAAATAATTTAAGGATTTTCTAATGGTGCCCATATTTTCATTATTTTCCAACTATTCGATTTTGTTGATTTGACCATTGAAAGCTCAAAAATAACTACAAGTTTCTTTAAAAAAAATATTTGATCGCTTATTTTAAAAAAATATTATTGTAATTATTAATTTATCACTATTCTATTATAAACTTTAACAAATTTCATCCTTTCCAACTAAAATTTCTCTACGTATTAGACATTAGCTAGGTAGGGAATCTAACGATCAACTTAAAATACGGGCGGGCGGAAGTGTTTTGTTGATCAATTCGCAACAGTACGTACGTACTGGGAATCAATATTGACAATTGGCAATGCTTCTTGAGGCTCCTACATTCCACTCATCGCCTTCACGCACAACTTGGCCTTGGATTTTAAGGGCATCCCTTTCTCTTAGTCTGCCTCTTATATGCGGTATGCCCACTCCAACTTGGCCTTGAAATCACCATCTTTCTTTTACTAGGCTCCAAATCCATGAGAAAACTAATTCCATGTGATGAGTAGTTATAATTTTATGGCACCCCGAGCATAATCGTTTTTGGCGTTGTGGAGTTTCGTATCGGCTTTACCAACGCTCACTTTTCTTCCGACCAGACTTTTTTATTTGTTAGAGTTAGTTGTTTCTCTATTGCTATCCATATGCGGAAAGTGCCTCCAAGGTGACCAACTCGTCCGTCGTATAAAATTATTTCTATCCATATAATCATCCTATGCTTGTTGTAAAAATATTTATAGCAGCGCGATTATAGTAACCATTATAAAGTTCAATCAAATTCAATATTGCGAGTGCATTTATTAGGACAGAGAGAATTTTAATTTATATTATAAAAATGTTAATGAGGTGGATGATTATACGTTAAAAAAGTCATCATATGTGTTGAATGTTGAAGGGCTAGTAGGAAAGATACTTAATTAGTAATTTAGCATTCATATAGAATTGGAATGAACATTCGAATTTGATAGGACTTATTGGGTGAATGCACGAAGAAGAGTTAATGTTGTTGTATTAACTACTTAATATATAAGTATGATTCTCGTGCGTCTCAGTCGGAATTGGATCGTCCAGAAGGCCATAGGCAATTAAGCCTTAAAAAAGAGTTTAACCTATCACAATTGAATTTTTTTCTTTACCATAATACGTAGTGAGATCCCAACGAACTGTTATAAGTGACGGCAAAAATTACCTCGAAACGCAGTCATCAATTTACATCACCAAATTTTATAACAAAATGTTGGATTTGTAGGGAAATACGGTTGTGCCCTGCGAAGTTGGTTAACCATGAAAAGAAGGACAGGGGTGTATCAGAAAATAATATATCGAGTCAACGAAGAATGGGGGCCCAGCACAAGAAGCCCAGGGGGTTAGAATGGCGATGTTGATGGGCCTGGTGGTAGTGACCTCGCAGTCCATAGCTCACCGTTAAAGAATATCCCCCATAGCGATGGGCTCCACTTCACGTGATATGTGGGACCAACAGAGTCTCTAACCCCATACAGAGCCTAATCCCACTGGGCATTGGCTGGTTTTAATGTCCACATCATTATCAATATTTTTAACCTCACTATCATAGTAATGAACAAATCAGAAGTTGACACGCACCGCACTAATGCAAATGCCGCCTAACCATAATGCGAATGGGTCTTCCGATCTTCTTCCTCCCGTCGATGGGTCGCTGTAGGGCGGCAAAAACATCCTAGAGGGACCATACTTACTTACCTCCACAATTCAAGTGCAATCCTACATTGTGGATCTGCAGAACAAAGGAGCTCCAGGGATTAAGGCTAATGAAGAAGACTATGGGGGACGACGTCGTAAGTGAAGGAAGTGAAGATGAATGAAGACACCTGTCTGTTCTGTAATAACTTCATAGTTTTACAGTTAGACTCTATTTCACCTTTATTGCTTGAAAACCCAGCTGTATAAGTATAAATACAGAGCTGGAAGAATAAACGGATTAAGCTTTTTCCACAAATCATTTTCTGTGCGTCTCTGAATTGTGAAATGGTCTGTGGTGGATGCTTTGATTCCAATCCAGATGAACGAGGATAGGCAATTTATAGTACTGAATGGTGGAGAGGAGCCGTAGATGATTTGATAATTAATATTTGAGAGTGGAGACGGGTGAAAATTAAAAGAACTGAGTATAAGGGTTGACGATGGAAGACAGCGGAGAAGAACCCGGCGGCGGTGGAGGTTTTGGGAGCAGGTATGATTTTCGTCGATGGATTCCAGATGGAGAAGCCGATTGCAACTAGTGGAGGTTTGAAGTGCCACTGATCTACCGCCGGTGGTTGCAGATGGCGGCGGTAGAGGTTTTGGGATCGAGAGCGATTTCCACTTATGGATTCCAGATGGAGAATCCGACGGAAAAGCTGATTGCAACTGGTGGAGTTTTGGAGCGCCACTAATTTGTCATCGATTGTTGCAGATGGAAGACGACAGTGAAGAAATTATCAGATATAGAAATCAATAACTGGCTATGTATTAGGTTTAACCCATGCTGGTTTGGTTTGTGATTAAATTTGTAAATCAATAACCGATTCTATTTTAGGTTAATGATTAGAAATAATTAGATCGATCAAATATATTGACCAACCAACCAGATTACATTTTGATTTACTTATAAGCACTAATTATATTACATCGGAAATTGTTGGATCTAGTTTATCGGATGCTTCACCGTGCAACATCGAATCAACATATAGATCGACGATCAGGGACGAGTTCCATATAACACCCCCAACTGGTGTGGAAATCTAGATATAAAAGCACTCATCTGCAATCAACTGTAGAGCTCTTCATACTTATGCACCAATTTTATATCGAGATGAAAAAAACAACCCACAAAAAGCGTAATGGAGTTTCAATTAGGAATTGAAATCGGTAATACCTAATTTCTTCTCCCTTTATTTTGGCTATCTTAGTGTCGTTGATTCCGTTGCCGTTTATCCGTGAAAAGGAAATAACGGATCGAGGTCATTTTGATACCCGCAATCCATATAGTTTCGCTTGTAATGACTGTACCTCCATTTGGACACTTATATGATATTTTGTTTGTTTAAGAAAATATAAAGTAGGGATTTTGTTAAAATTATTTGCTGAATTTTTTAAAATTATTTGTCAACCAAGTTAATTAATCAATTATTACTAAATATATTCTGATTTCATTTTCTTTCTATTTCAAATCAGCCCAAAATTGAAAAAAAAGAGTAAAAAACAACAATAATCGAAACACCTGCGTTGTGTGTTCATATATATTATTGAAACCAAACGCGCCATAAGACAACCTAAACATCGCCAAAAATAATTACGCACGTGAATCACACGAGCTCATTCATACCCGTCCAGATAATAATAAAAATGCCACCAAACGGTTCAGATTTACTCCGTACACTCGACCCTCCACCCAGCTATAAATATCAAAGCGTCCCCTTGTTCTCCATTTACAAGTCGTCCCTGCAAAACAAATATCTCACACCCTAACAAAAACGAAAAATGCTTCTACGAAGCTCATCAACTCCGATACTGAATTCATGGATCCCACACTCCAAAGATCAACATCAGTCACCGGAATCCGATTCCTTACCCCAAATTCCGAGGACCCCATCCGTAACCTTGACCGCCTCATTTTCCAGCCCAATCTCGTCCCCTTCATCCTCTTCCCACGGTGATTACATCGGTAAAATGACGAGGGCGCTTTCGGAGACGGATCTACGGAGTCTGTCATCATCAGCGCCGGTTCCGAAGAAGAATCCGAGGACCTTCGGGTTATCCGTCGAGGAGAAGGACGAGGAGGAGGAGGAAACGGCGTCTTCCGATTGCGGGTTCGTTTGGGGATCCAACGGGTTGGGCGAAAAAACCGGATCGGAATGCGGCTTGTGGACGCTCGTGGCCGGCGACGGAGCTGGCGGATGCGGCGGGAGGACAGGAACCGGCGGCCACGGTGGCGGGAGCGAGGAGTCTTCGGATTCGAATTATAAGACGGAGGTGTATTACGAGACAATGATCGAATCTAATCCTGGGAATTCGTTACTGATGGGGAACTACGCTAGGTTCTTGAAAGATGTATGTAAACCTGGAATCCAATTTTCAGACTCGTGCAAAAAGTTTCAATTTTGGAAGTAATTAGATTGGTGAAATGACATCAATAATTGTTGGATGCAGGTTCGTGGGGATTTGGTGAAGGCGGAAGAGTATTGCGGGAGAGCAATCCTGGTGAACCCTAACGACGGAGGTGTTCTTTCGATGTACGCCGATTTGATTTGGAGGAGCCACAAGGATTCTTCGAGAGCTGAGAGCTATTTTGATCGCGCTGTTAAAGCCGCCCCTGAGGATTCGTAAGGATTTGGATTCAAATTTTGTTGTGGCGCTTACAATTGGTTTTGGAATCTGATATCGAATTTTGTGTTGATGGGCAGCTATGTTCTTGCTTCATATGCTCATTTTCTGTGGGATGCTGATGAGGAAGACGAAGAAGAAGAAGAAGAAGAAGAAGAAGAGAAGGCTGACGTGGGGCTGGAGATGCCATCACCACCGAGTTTCTTCAATGGAGTTGCACCTCTGTCTCCTCCTATGATTGCTGCTTCATGAAAAGCTCTGTTCTTTGGTGGAGATATTGTAATATAGCTATAGACTCAAAAGCTTCTGACCATCTCCTTTTTGTTAATAGCCCCTTTTAATTAGTTCATCATCGCAACTGGGTTTGGTTGCTTTTTTGACCTTGTCTGTCATTTTTGTAGAAATGCAAATAAAGAAATTGGCACAAGTTCCCTTCTGTTATAAATTCTTAACTCTGCTTCAGTTCTTCAATGGAAAGAAGCCAGTTTGTTTGCTCTGTGAGAAAAGTTATTGGCCATGCTTTGTCTTCTGTCCTGAGGCTAAGTAATTCACGGCCCATGCATGTTGAACTTTCGTTGTTGATGAATTATCTGTAAACAGTGTGCTCCCATGCTGCTTACTCAGAATACTACTGCTTGTTTTGGAGTTTTCCTTAGCAGCCGTTGATTGTTTTGGATCAAGTCGGGGTTCAATTATTTGATATCCTTTTGGTAAAGGTTTAATGTGGTGCCCCCCATACCCATATTTCTCTGCTGCTCTGCATCATCATTTTAAGTACAGACTTACCTCTCTTCTGGTGACACATCAACCTGAGAAAATAATTTGTATGAATTGCAGAAACTAACTGTTTAACCGTTTACAGTAAAAGCTAGTTGGAGAGAATCTGAGAGTTGAGATTGCTTCAGTATGAACCAAAATGAATAAATGAAATTAAAAGAAACGAATCCATGTGATTATTCTAGGGAATTGAAGGTTTCATAGGATTCTGAAGCAGGAAACAGGCAACACAAGATCCAATAACCAGCCCAATCACCAAGGCACACACCCATTATATTCCAACTGCAACCCACAGCAATTACAAAGACAACAGGGTCGAGGGGACAATCAAGTATATCTGGAAATGGGGTAACAATCTGATCAAGATTAGCGTAGATTGTCGATAATCTACACAATCTTAATATTCTAAATCCCAACTTCTAAAAATGTTATGGGACGTTTGGTATATTATACTTCGAATATTATGATATTCGAGATAAGGAAGTTTAATAGTGGATGAAGTTCAATAAAAATTCATATTTAGTATATAATATTCAATGGAATATGTCTAATTACATTTTGACGCGTATTCATTATTCATAAAAATTCATAAGCACTTCATAACTCTTGGCGATCTGTTCGATTGACCTTTGAAGACTATACAACACACGTGTCATGTCGTGTCCTGTTGTCCCTTCCCATTTAAACGACGCCGTTCTCTTTCCGCCCAAAAGTAATTTCCTGTTTATACCGAAAAAATAAAATTAAAAACCCGCGCTATTCCTTTCCAGCAAAACAAAACGATCCCAAAAAGTTCCCTTACGCCCTCGGTTTTCCTTCGATGGAGAGGAAGAACGATTCCCGCTACACGTCACCGTACCTCGCCGGAGAAGAAGGTAGAGGGGCCGGCGGAAAGTTCAGGAAGCGCCCGGCCAGGAGAACTTCTGCTTCTGCTACGCCTTATGCTCGGCCCCAGCCGATCTTAGCGCAGCGTACGCGGCCTTGGCTCTCCAGGCTAGCTAACCTAATCTTACCTAGCTTCTTCTCTCAATCAAATGCCCTCCCTGCTCCTCCAGACACTGCGCGACGAGTTGAAGATGAAGAAGAGGAAGAAGAAGATGATCACGGTTGGTTGCTAGAAGTTTAAATCCTAGTTTTCAATGTTTTTTAATTTTTTTTCACATTGCTGATTTTTTCAATTAGGGTTCCTCCTTAGGGAATAGTGTTTTAAAGCCAATTTTTAGCAGGGGATTCTGGAAATAACACTGGAGAGGAAAACGATAGAGGGGATGATGGAAGTTTTTCATTCAATGTAAGTGATTTGGATTGTTGTATGCTTTGAGCTTTGAGGTTTTGGAACGAGTTAATTAAGTGTTCGGGGTTTTCCTGTGCTAGCAGCATCTGGTTCCGGGATCAACTCAGCTCAGTAGTGCTAATGGAGCCACTAATGAAATAAGTTCTCAGCCGGAGGTTGAAAGACATGGAGAACAGCATAAGGTTGATACGTCTGATCATAATGGTCTATCTGAAATCGAACAGCTACTGCAGAATAAAAATTTTTCTAGGTAGAACTTGTTTTCCTTGTTAAACCCTAGTCAAATGTCCCTCCATTGTGTCATTACATATGCTGTTTGGTTATAACTTTTGAGGTGAGGTATCATCACTATGCAGGGATGAAGTCAACAGGCTTATTGGGGTACTTCGTTCCAAGGCTGATACTTCTCCCAACAAGGAGCAAGAGAAGCAACATTCTGAAATGTTTGGGCGGGATGATCAGGGTTCGGCTTTCCTTGAAGATTCTCAAAGGCACAGTCAAGAAAAGCTGGGATTTTCGCGCCCAAAAGTTTGGGGAACTTCAGAGATGAAGAACAAGTATCCAAGTTCAGTAACACAAGCCGTTATTAACCCTGCTTCGTGGGCTGAGAATTCAAGAATGTCTTATGAAAGAAAGCATGACGACACCAATGAGGTAACTTCGGGAAGCACAACTCCTATTATCCAGTCGTCAGAGAGTAGGTCATTTTATGGTAGTCAAATTGCATCTGCCACTTGAAGTCATGAGTTTGTCCATTCATATGCAAAGTTTGTTTTATATCATGCATAATCAGTAACTCAATCTTGTACAGGATGGGGTAGATGGGTATATCCGAATGGAAAACTCTCTCAAGATAATCTGTATCACATCTTGTAAAGCATGGCGATGTATGCATATTCGTGTGCTGATTTGGTGCTTGTGCTCATAGTTTCTCAGAGCACGTGAACTGAGAATTCCATCGATTTCCTATTGCTTGCAAAACCATATAATATATCTGTTCAATTATACAGGTTACAGATGACGTGGGTGCTTCACCAATCCAAATTGCCAAAGCTTACATGCAAAAACGGACTTCGGAAGCAGGATTTGCATCCGAGGATGCAGCTGTAAGAGATGAAGGGCCAGCATCTTGTGTTGACGAGCAAGCACTTAAACCATATATGGCATCATCTTCTATTAGGTCATCGACATGCTGGCCAGGTGCCAGGGTCCGAGATCAGACTGAGTATGCCACCCCTGTCAGTCAAAGAGGAAGATTTGGCTTTCAAAGCTTCCATAGGACCCCTTATTCTAGAGCTATTGCTTCAAAGTCCAAGACTAAGGTTAGTATAAGTTGAGAACTATTTATTGTTCGCAATGCTTCACAGAAGAATCTATTTCCGATCCATGATTACTTCCTTTTTAAATATCACCAGTTGCTCCAGTTGCAAGGGAATAATGATAAGCCCCTGAACTTGCCTTCAACTCCTTTCCAGCATTCTCAATCATCCACTTATGGACGGGTAAATTTTCATATTAGCACACTTTTTAAAGGAAGTACATCATTACCATTATTTGGTTACATCACTTGTCTCTTCACAAAGTTATTAGTATTACTAGCCTCTACTGTTTGAATCCAAATTGTGGGTAGGTTTTAATTTATATCCCCACATTACACTAGACTAACTCATTGGGGTTCTTTGTTACCATATTCGCTATTGCCAATAGTTTAATTGCCTTTCTCCTGGGTAATTTCATAGAGATGGGTTTGGCTACTCTGCCTTGTCTGTGCATGATAAGCGTATTTGTATCTCTTTTTATTTTCTTCTGTATTTCTGGTGATTACGATCAGTCTTGATCTGATAAAGGCAGTCCGTGGCTAAATTACCGTAAATGTTATTGTGACTTTTAGTTCAGTTCAAAGGAGAAGTTGGGTACTGGTGAAGGATCTGTAGGACCTATCCAAAGAACACGACGACGGGGAGCTATAGACCTTCCAGCCAGAGGATCTCCCTTTTTAAGGCCATCCATGGATAGTCCCAAGGTTGAAAACTTGCATGATTCTGAAGGCATATTTTCTGCCTGGAAGAAGGATTCTGAGAAGGGAAGAATGCCTTACTCTGAAGTTGGTGTTCCAACTGTTCCTTCACATTCTAGCCAGACAGCTCGCAAGATATTAGAGCATCTGGACAGAAACCCGGTAACTCCAAAAGAAAAGTCTGCCGAGTTAAGGCGGGCCACTGCATGGAAGAAGCCTGAATCTTCTAACACGACCACTTTGATGCCATTCGAGTATAATAGCTTGCCTCAGTTTGGGATTCTTGATTCAATTGGAAAATCAAGCCAGGTTCATCAAAAAAAATCTGTACACTGGGGTGAAGACAGAGGGAAGTCTCTGTTTTCGCATCCTCAGGAATCTAGCAATAAAGCTACTGATCCGGAGGATAAATCTCTCCCCTCTAGCTTAATAATTGGCAGTGATGCCGTACCCCAGGCTGTTGATCCTAAACCATCACAAGAGCTCAAGCGCAAAACGGAGTCCCACGTCAACAAACCAAATGAGGTATTTATGCAACTCTGAATACTATCCTTAAATTAGACCTGATATTGTGTAAATTGTCTTCAAATCAATCTTGTATTAAATTTTAAATACTCGGTCTACAAGTTTGTAACCTCACACCTAACTGTACTCTATAAACTGCCCTGAAATGTGCTCTCAGTAGCTACCCCTTCTTACGTTATCTCAAGCAGGTTGCGTTGCTGCATTTTTGCTGTTTTTTATATTATGGCTGATGATGAACCCAGACAATGCTTGTATTATGTCATAACTATGACTTTATCGTCCAATACTTTTCTTCTGGTTGTCGTGAAGCAAACTAGCAGCAGTAGGCGTGTTCTTACACATAATTAAGTTCTCTATTTCGAAATGCTATCGAGAATGAATGTTGAAAATAATGTCTCGGTCTTGTTGCAGAATGTTGCCGTCCTTGAGATTCCAAATCTACCGCATAAGAAGCCTCCAACCCACTCAACAGGGACGAAACCAGTTTTGCCATCTATCTCCATCGCAAAGCCAGATCAGAAGTGGGCGGCAGCTTCTGGTTTTACTTTCCAAATTCCTGCACCAAGTGGAATGTCCTCTGAGCCACCGACTCCCTCCATGCCATCTTCCTATGCAAACGGGGTGCATCAGCCCGAAGCTGCTGATGCAGGAGTGTCGATCCCTACTTACAGCTTTGGCTCAAACAAGGCGTCTCCTGCTCTTGTTTTTTCGTTCCCATCGACTAGCAGCAGCGGCAGTCCCCTTTTACCAGACGCAAAATCAGATTTGAAGTTCAACTTTGGATCAGATAAGAGCAGTAGGGTTTGCTTCAGTTCCATTGGTAAAGATTCCATCTGCTACTAAGGACGTGTTTGGTTGTGATATTGTTGTGATTTCCAGTTTTGTGAGATGAATGCTAGAAACTGCGTAGATGGGTTATCTTGATACCGTGATGCTCTCCCCTGTCGTCTGATTTGGTGGAAGAAAACTAGAAGAAGGGAGTGATTTGAATTGTTCAAAAAGTATTGTTTGTTTCTTACTATCGGTTTGGAGAGAATACGATGGATGAAAATCCCCCCTTTTTTGCTTATACACTGGTTCAATTCGGTTCAGATCGTTTCCAAACCAGAGATCGGTAAACATCCATTCTCTTTATCTGGTACTGGACAACCGAAATTTCGAGGCCTCCAAAATTTCAAATTTCAAGGCCTTGTGCCGAAATAATCGGTTTGAGTGAAAATGATTTGTTTGTCATCTAACACAAAATGGATGGCTTTTTAAATAATCCACTTTCGTGTTATTTTAAATACCTCATCAAAATAAAATGTTTGATAACCAAAATACATCCGCGGCTATTCAAACTACAATATATAAAATAACTCATTTTTTAATTATTTCAAATACTTTATCATCTTCATATATTTAAAATATTGTGACATTTTAAGAATACGATATTTCCGTTATCACCGAGTGGAAGCATGTGAGTGAAATTGGTGCGGGTGAGGGAGGGGGAATAATGACATGACAGCCTACCAGCTAAATAATAATAAATAAATAAAAAGATAAGAATTGAATGAATGATTGCGTTGCAGACAGAGACATGACATTGACGTTTCAGATTCTCACTGCCCATTTATTTATTTATTTATTTTAATCTCCCAATTAACCCTTCTCCTATATATTTCATCCATATGCTATGTTCTTTATTTTTTCTATTCATTTCAAAATTTTGATAATTGTTATATTAAAATTTCTAATTTTTACAAAAAAAAATATAACAAGATCAATTTTAGTATGAATGATTAAATATATATAATTAAAGAATATAATAAAAATAAAAACGACGAGGGGCTAAATTTAGCTTCAACATAATTAAAGCAAAAACACTTTTATAAAGCGTTAAAAAGGTCAAATTTAGGTATTTAATTTCACATTTTAACACTAACATTGTGGATGGTCTAAGAACCGCGAGTGTTTAGGAATAATAAACATAGCTAGAATATTCGAAACGCAGTCTAAACATTAAACCGTAATGCTAGAATTTGAAAATATATAGTATGATTTTACTAGATCTGAAACGTAACACAACATTATGATTCATGAATTCAAATTAAAAAAAAATAATGGAATTCCAAAATTTAACTTTTTTTTTTATACCAGAAAACCAAACTTTATACATAGCCTTTGCTTTTTTTTTGACACATATTTTAAGGTGTCCACCTCCACCATCAATCTGCTTTGTTTTGCTTTAGTTTTCCTAGCAGAAGCAGAGCTATCATGTCCTCTTTTCTCTTTCGATTATTAGCTCTAATAATACATGTTACACATATACTGTTAAATAAAATATTATATGTTTGACCAATAAGGGTAATTATTTTGGTATCTGCGGTACTATCGGATTTTAATCTATTTTATTATGTTTAAAAGTAAGAGTTTGGAGCTTTGTATTTAGTGTTTAGAATATATATAGCCGATCGGAGAATAGTATGTTTGAAGGAATTAGGTAGTTAGGAAGCGTACTGCCCTACCATAGTCTACTGTGATTTTGAGCTCAGCTGGCAAGCCAATCGCCGTCAGTGGTTTCGGCAGTCATTCCATTCAAGCAAGCTAGTCGTAGCTCTTGATGACTCACACTTGGGGCTCGTCAATGTCCTGCCCCTGAAAGTGGAGAAACCCTAGCTTGACTTTTAGTCGTCATAGCAATTCGTTCCCTGGCTACGTTGTCTGCAGAGCCAGCACTAGAGGGTGCAGGTTCTGAGTGAGCTAGGTAGTCATTTTCGTACTTCTTTCAATGCCTGCTCCTCTTATGAAAAATAGGAAGTCGGACTTAGAATCTGCTTATTCAATCTCTTATATATATAAACTTGGGATTTAGTGTTTATATTTTTAAGGTTTGTGATTTATTAATTTAATTTAGAAAAAAAGAAGAGGAAATAGATGATAATGATGATGATTTTTCCCTATATATGACTATGAATAAAGGTTACAATGTATTGATTTATTCCCATATATAATAAAGTGCCCACTTTTTTTGGACCAATTGGAAAAACATATATATTATTATTATTATTGCATGTGTACCCCCCTTTAATTTTGCCAGAAAGCCAAAACAATATTGTTGGTGGTCCAATTTGGTAATTTCCTTTTCAATCCGAATAAAGGAGCTACTCAACTTACATTCTATATGACCATCGTGTCAACATTTTTTTTTCAAAAAACATAAACCGCTGATATACATTTCTTAAAACGGTTGTGAACGAGTGTACAAAGTGTCCATCGGAAGTATAAACTCCACAGGCGGAGTTGTATGGAACGCGGGTCTCCATGCATGAGGCGACCTCGTTCCTTTTTCACCGACAACGAACAACGGTAAAGGGGAACAAGTCACAACGTAAAGATAGTGAAAGCGACAGACTAAAAATCTAGCTAATGCATGAAACATTCAATCCTTATTTAAATCACTACCGGGCTAGACCGCTAATGATTCCGAGCCTGACGGCTACTTCGGCTGACGGGGCCCCGTCCATTGTCTCGGAATGAGCTTCTGTGGCGATTTCGGTGTTGCAGCAGTCGAGGCGCCGATTGTTGGGGTTGTCTCGGTCACTGGTAGCATCGCCGATGGATCTGGTAGCCAAGCCCTGAGCCGCGGGGTTGGATAGGCGGGTCTCGTATGATCCGGCTTGAGTTAGCGGCCGAGATCAGGTGAGAGGGATGATGGAGCGGTGGTAGCGGAGGTCGCATGATGAGGAAGATGATGATGATGAACGTGTTGTGGCAGCTAGGGTTAGGTTTGGATCTTTCCAAAAGAGTGCAACTTTCCTTCCGAAAGAAAGCAACTAGGCAACACTGCAGCAAAAATTTAAAATGAAATCGGAAAGACGAAGAAGACCGAAAAATCTAGAAACGGCTATGACGACTAGAGTTTGACTCTCACTTAGAGCTTTTTTTTGTTCTAGTCGCACGAGTTTGGTCATCATATATCATCAACCTTATTGTTTACAACTCTCCACTACGATGTATTATTTAAAATAGGAATTTTGATAATAAAAATTATATTTTATATCAGAAAAGTCTGATTTTATTAATTAACTGATACAATTGACCTCTCCATCTTAATGGGTTCCAGTGGTGAATAAGTTGCTTGAAGAGTACCTATGTGATCAAGCATACAAGATGATCTAACGATCATTGCATGCATCTAGAAGGTCACAGCTTGAAAACATACGTGGCAAGATCTTAATTAGCGGATCGCCTCAACTCAATGGACAAGATCGACCAATGATATCGACCATCAAGATAAAGCCACACTATCCAACACCAAGCGTTAAATGTTGCCCTACTGCTATTGCAGAAGGTAGGCTGCTATCGTTGTAGAGGGAACATATGTATACTCCGTCCCCAACCCTTTGTTTCTCTCCTCTAATTCTACGTGCCACATTGAACTCACTACCTCACATTACCCTTTTTGCAAGGACATCACACAAGGGCATAACCAAGCGATATACTCGTACTTGACGTACAAAGCCATAATCTCTATTGTCCACTCCAAACGACTGGGGGCTGAGCAATATTAGAAACGGTTCCAAAAATCCCGGTTCGCAACACCATCCTTAATTATCACAAAATTTGCACAATTAATTCACTAACAATCTGAATTATTAGGAGAGGGTTGAAGATTAATTTCATATTAATATCGCTATTTGTCCCTCCCTAACATTTAAATTTTAATCGGCCTAAAATTAATGAAATTACACTCTTACCCCTTTAAGGCTTTAAAGTTTGTGTACTCGTTGGGGGACAATTATGTCAAATTACAAATAGAAGTAATTAGATGGTGGAAAAAGAAGTAAAGCAGAGGGAGAGAGATAAATGGATCAAATTAAATTAAATTAAATACAAACCAGTACTTGAATCCGGGCATCATCATTACATTATCATCACAAACTGACACACCCAATCATTGAAATACAATATTTATAATGTGTACAAATAATATATAAATATCCGTACGTACGTAGGGATTCCATGTCGTTAAATTCAATATTGCACATTATATATAAATAAATTATAACCAGGAATTAATTAAACTTCAAGTAATAAAGATAAATATTTATTAAAACCCGACGTTTCTTTGAATCCTACAACACAAAAACACAAAAAAAAAGTTATTAATTATACGTACATAATAACATTTTGTGATTATATATATAGGGTTTGTTGATATCGTCCGACTTACTTGATTATCGATCGATCGATGATGGACCGATCTGGCTTAGTAAGTAGTTTTCTTGTTGGACTCCAACATCAACCCGAAATGGATATGGGGGAAGTGTGCCCACTGTGCATAAATTAATTATTTTATGAGAAAATTCAATTATATATTAAGAAGGCGTTTAATTAATTAAAAAAGGGTTACGGGTTAATTAATTACATTTTTAGCGGCGGTGCTAAAAGCTTCGCGGTGAGTGATGTCTGGGTTATTGGCTTTGATCCTCTGGATCTCTTCCCTGCACAGAATTTTACACAGAGTTAAGCATTCGTTCCTCGGTGGTTAATTAATTAGCAGTGAAACAATAAAATAATACGTACTTTATGAACTGGTTGTATGCAGAAGGCACTCGCTGACGCTTCTCGGGAGCTGAATATATATTTTTCAAGTATGAAATTAGCCTAAATTTGATACTTCAAAAATTACCGAATACTGATATTTATTTTATACGTACGTCGATTAACGATTCGATTTTGGGGAGGTGAAGCACGGGCTGTTAATTTGGTGGTGGGGATGGATTTGGCAGAAGAAGAAGAAGAAGAAGAAGAAGAAGAAGATGATGATGAGCCTCCACCTCCACCTCCACCTCCATTGTAATACTGTTGATCATTTGTATTCCCTCCTGCTTGATACACATTGTAGTTTCCTCCCTTCTGTATTTTTTCACAGAGCACAATGAGTTATCAACAGCATCTGGAAGAACCAGCAGGCGTAATTAGATGATCAGATTTCGGCCGATCGAATTCATTGTATCTGTAGGTACGCATACAAGTTTTATGCGTATCCTAGATGCACATTTAGATGTATCCAGACCAAGCAATGGTGGAGTTACATCGAGCCTAGCAGCTAGACTAGTCCTGGTTGAGTGAACATATGTATATTTACAGTATCGAACTTAGTTAGAAACCCCTATGAAATTTTGAGGATGCAAAATGTAGCAGGTAAAAGAAAATTACTAGGGCGAGATAACTGTTATAAAGGGTGGAAAAGACAGACAGACAGACATCCCATCAAATCTTTTTTGTTTTTGTTTTTGAATAATATGAAAGAGGGGTCAACGTACACTCAGTTTAGTCAACACACTAGCCTATATAGCCTGGAGCTGGCTGCTCATGTAGTATCTGATCAGACTGTGTCTAACTAATTTTGAAAGTGAGTCAGTAGAAGAAGACTAACTTAACTGACACCTCCATTTTTACATACACACAGACCTGGATATGACCTGAGAGATAGCTAAGATAGATAAGCAGCATGGGATTCTGGATCTCTTTCTTTTTCCTCTTTTATTAATTACAAAAACTATGGAGTTGGAATTTGTGAAGTGGACATAGACCTCCAAATGAAAAGCCAGACAAAAGTAGAGCTGTAACCCTAAATTAAAAATAAAAAAATGGTACCTGGTGGTGGTGAAGGGAGAGGTGATCTGCTGCTGGTTGCTGCTGCTGCTGAGCACGGGAAGCAGCTGAAAGAGAGTACTGAAACGCGGCAGCCATATTCACTGACCACAGGTTTGTGCAGTGACCGCATCTCACTGTTACTATGTCCATCAGATTGCTGCATGGAACGCTCACCTATCATATATATATCATCATCTCATCAACCAACCAACACATCCATCGTCAAGTTAGAGAAATTGTGGCGCAGGGACTATGTATGTATGCTGGCTTAAAGATCATGTAAAATAGCTAGCTATCTATCTATCTAGCTACTGAAAGATGGAGAAAGAGAGAGGGAGAGAGAGAGAGGGATGGATCATGGAAGTTATGTGATAGCAATGACTTGTCCTCATCACCACTTCAAATTTATTGTTCATTTTTCTTTTTTATAATAAACAAAATCATTCTCTCTCTCTCTCTCTCTGAATTGTTCATCAAATGAATGTTTCAGAATGCCTTGATGATTCAGAGAAGCCTGCCAGCCTCCCCCACTTTTTCCTGACTTCAAATTTGAAACAAGAGAAGAGAGATCTAAGAAGATGGAATTATGTACATGGAAGAGGGAGGAAAAAAGTCCAAAAAAGATGTAGACTTGACGATCGAGTACTGTGATAATTTCTTTGAGAGTGAGTGAGTCGGATGCCTGCTCCCATGTCATTACTGATCATCACAGCACCCAGAAGCTAGCTTTTATCATCATATCCACACACACACACACAAAAAGTACACTTACATATATACCAAACTGTACAGAAATATGACCATGTCTTTTCCCCTTCTTTAAGATTCCCCTCTTGATTTTTCACAGAATTAAGAGAGAAGATCAGTACTGAAAGGATCTTTAATTCAATACAAGGAAGGAAGGAAGGAAGGAAGGAAGAAGCTTATATATATATATATATTTTTAAGGGGATTAATTACGTACCGCAAGAACAATATTGCAGAAGTTGCAAGGGACGTAACAAAGCTGCTGATCAGCCACCATCTCTATGCTGCAGCTTCCCATTAATAATTTTCTTTTCTTGCCCTAATTCAACAAACCCAAATGAAAGAAGAAGAGAAATTAGATATTGATTGTGAGGACTGAGGAGCTCCCTCTCCCCCTCCCTCTCTCTCTCTCTCTCTCTCTCTCTCTCTCTCCGCCTGCAAATATAATTGGTATAGAGGAATGGTTGAGGATCCAAACTATATATATATAAAGAAGGCATAACCCATTTATTTTACTTCTATACGCAAAATTAAAGTTCTCTTCTGAAATGATTACCTTGTAATCTCTTCACTGTGTCAATTGCTTTTCATTTTATCACTGCCTGCACCTTCAATTTCATGTGTGGTGCTGCTTGGATAACATACTCACTCTGTAGCTAGAATGTATATATGTTTACCATTATTACTTTTCTTCTCTGCATTTTTTTATGCCATATAAAGCAACTAGAAGATAACAGGAAAACATTCCTTGATTTATTTGCTAGGGTTGTGAGGTGCATGCTACCCGAGTTTTTACCCACCACTTGTATAAAGAAAATCAAAGAGGCCATCAATTATATGATTTATTTTAATTTTTTTTTGGGTATAGATACTCAATGGTGTATAAGATTTCAATCGATTACATATTTCTTTAGTGATTACAACGAAACATATGGACATGCCAACAATCGCGTAGCGACATGGTCACTTGATGTGCTCGATTATTTTGGATATTTGGATGTTTTAACATGTTCGAATTCATGACGTTTGATGCTTATTTGGTTCCTTTTGGCGCTTTGGGTCGTGTTACGATGCTTTGTATCTTTTTGGTACATTTCAGGTGTCATATGACGTCTCGGGATGAATCAAGGCATGGCGGGGAGGCTGGAACAACTCGGTACGTTCGACTTGGGAAGAAAATATCGCAATTTAGTATTTTGGGCATAACACATCGCTTGAAAGTCCGATTGATGCAAGGTCAGCGGCGTTGGAAAGCCAATTCGACTGCCTCCAACTTTGATGTTGACGTCGAGAGAAAAATAAGTATATTTTAACAAACGGGCGTGTGTTAGCGAGCAGCAGCCACGAGAAGCATAACACACGGCCGTGTGTTAGTTTTTCACGAGATTTTTGGGCCTTTTCCTTCTCCAACTTGGCCTAGAAGTCTATATAAACCCTTGGGACATCAATAGACATCATTAGACTTTATTATACACATATTTTAGACCTCTTAGAGAGAGCTAGAGTTCCAGAGATCGATTGAAGCGAGAGAACATCAACGATTGAAGATGGATCGAAGATCAGCGACAAGACGGAGATTTCTCGACGAATGATGTTTTCTTCCCGGGTTATTTTCCTTTCTTCTACCTTTCTTGTTTCCCCGAACCATGAGTAGCTAAACTCTTCGTGTTGCTTGGATTAGATGACGTTTTAGCTTAGTTTTTTATGGATGATGGGGTTTTAACCCTTTGATTTGTTATCGAGGTTATATAGACTTATGATGTGTTCTTGCTAAACCTAATTTCTGATTCAATTTCATTTGATCACCTTAATTGAATCATCGTCATTGATTTGTGGGTCCGAGAGGAACATAGATTAATAGGTCGTTTAGAAAGAACTCTAGATTATTCGTTAGCTCTAGAGAGGAACGAATCATTTAGGCTTTTTGCATCATTTATCGTTGTGGCATTTCATCGAACACCTTTAGTGCATTTTGCTTGGGTGTACATTAGCTCGAGAGAAGAGTCTACGGTCGAGCAGAATAAATCCTTAGAAAGGAGTGATCTAAGATTATCGTAGGAAATCCCCAAGCCATTATAACCTGAATAATTGAGATAACGTATCGTTCATCCATGCATTGCTAGCTTCAGTGGATTCAAATCCGAACAACCTTCATTCCATATTTGAAACTCAATATTTTGCATTTGCTTCCTTTTGATTTGCATTCTTATTTGATAATTGGTTACGTCAACAAACAATCAAACAAGTATTCACAGTTACTTGGTCTAGTTAGCATAATTGAATTGAGTAATAGCGTTAGAAAGACCCTAGGGAAATACAATTCCATTAATTCATTCTAGTGGGTATTTGATTGGCGGGGTAAAACCTGCTCGTTAAATTGACGCTGTTGTTGGAGAGTTTTCTAATACTAGGAAAGAATTTGATTGTTGGCTATTCCTCACTTTTCTTATCATATCTATTTCTAACATAGGTAGAAACATTTGTAGAGATATGAAAATTGTAGATAGATAGTTACAGAAGTTAGATCTCTCATTGTAGTGGATAGATTTATGTAATGAACTTTTCTCGGCGGTGCTTTTTTATTTGGAAGACTGCAAATTAATGAATAAAATCTTAATATTCATAGAAAAAAAAGACACATAATATAACCCTCAAACATGAAATCAAACATGAAACAATAAAGAAAGAACTCAACAAAAAGCACACAGGAAACAATAATAATCTTCCCTATAAACTGAGGAGATCAACAGTACAGAAGCCCCAAGCTCTCTGATCGCACAACACAAACCCTAACTAGCTCCAAGAATCCTCTCAAGAGAAAGACAATATGGCGTATTGAATGAGTTATTCTCAACTTATAACGTATCAACTCATAAAACGTTGAGGGTTATACTAGGGTTCTTAGCCAGAGTGGAGCCATCAGACCGAATGTTAGAATCGGTGATAAAGCACTGCCGGTAGACTTCCATCGGCGACGTTGAAACTCTACCAATCAAATTCTCGAGGGTGACAACGATAATCCATCATTAAATCCAGCACTAGCCGTGACAAATTTACCGGTGAGGTTTTAGTGTAGTTAGCCAACGTACGTACTCTACCGCGTTCACGAGTATAATTGTAGCAGTGGAACTATATCGAAAAAGTCGATCGATCGATCAATCGACCGGCACCGGAGGACACTATTGGATCTGATATATGTATAATCTACGTTTGTTCGTCGGTCGACTCACCCAACATGATAATGGACTTGGCATTTGCCTATTTACGTTCTGTCCCTTTCTATGTCGGATATATATAATTAATTTCAATCGCCCCCGGCCCCACCACCACTTCTATTTATACTGTATATTGTTTTGCACAACTCTTTTTATATTTCCAACTCTACCCTTATATATTACCAATGCCATCTATTGCATTTACACTAATTAAAATGTGTAATGACCGAGTTGGACCTGCTAGCTAGCTATAATTTTGAAGGGTCAAATCGTAATCAACCTTGCTTAAAACCCCAAAATACAATGAATCATCAGGAGAGTGAAACGTTTTCCAACCTCAATTAATTAATTAATTAATTAATTAATTAATTGTGTGTGTCAATTAACAATTGGCAATTGCAGCTACATTACATGTGCAAGCACATGAATTAATAAGTACATTTAAACGAGACGTAGAGTTGATTTTTTCTCGCCTTTCACAATAAAGTGTTTGATGCACTAATTTTAGGGTGTCATCATTATTAAAATTTTGGCATATTTGATGTTATGTTTTCGAATATAGGTAAAGGTTATCTGTTACAATAGGAATGAAGTTGTCCATTTAATAATGAAATTTTTTTTGTTTACATTAATTCTTATGACATGTTGAGATAAATATATCTCACATCTTAAATAGATTTTTTTAATTTTTTAACCGCGCTAATTTAATATTTTTTGTCGAAATTGGAGCTATTTATGAAAAAAGCGTAGATATATAGGTGGCTACAAGTAAATGCGATCGAGAGGCATATGAGGATCAAGTAATTAATTTGACTACGTAAATACGTAGTACCTGGTCGTTACAAGAAGTCAAGAACTGATCAAATAACATTTATTCCAATATATAAGTATTAGATTCATCACCGGTCCGTTGACCAGGTTACATTTTGTTATTTTTTATGGTTGATAATGTACATTTGTTTGTAAATAGATCTCGATTAGGGGTGAGATCGGAACTATGGGTTTCAGGTAGTGCCAAATATGTATGGATTTGAGTATTCGTTACCCGCAAATGTTTGAAACATGAGATATATATAAGTTAGATGGTTTAGATATTTACAAATATACAATTATCCATTCATATAAACCCATAATCTCATTCTTCCTGTTTATCCTAATTATCAACTACCCACAACCCTATTATCCAATAATAACCCAAAACCAAAACAGTACATATATTATGGGGTTATATATTTACAATTTTACATACAACAAAACCTTGGATATATAAACCCAAGGTTGCGCTTTTGGTGGTCCGTGTCGGGTGGATGAATATTGAAAGACAACCTTAGGAATTCCAAGACAAACCTCTGAATTGTCATTTCACAACTCCATTGTAAAACACTTACATTTACGTGGCCATAATATTCGCTGTCTTTAATTGCCAATCGAGGTCCGGCTTTTCTTTTGTTTCTTTTTTATATATTTACAGTTCATATTTTACTAACGTGTCCCATATATGTTTTTTTTTAAACACGATTAAATTAAAAATTAAGTAAACAATCAAGTCGAAATTTAAATTACAAAAATAGGTAATTATCGTGTCGCGCTGTACGTTTCAACAATTCATTATTTCATTTCTTTGGACAAACCAGTTTTTCATTTTAACTCCCAAACTTTTACATAGTTGTATTTTAGTCACTCTATTAGTTTGTGAAGTGTGCTTAACTGAAACTCGATTAATTAGTTATGAAATTGGTTTAAATGCATTAAATCAGTTAAAACGTGAGCTCAATCCACAATTGTTCAATTTAAAATCTGTTACGATTCACTCGAGTTCAGCCCAGATACGGATTAACCTGACATTTGAACCGGTTTAGTGTATTTTAACCAATTTCGTAACTGTTTGACATTACCCTAACTCACTGTAAATCGAGTTTCAGTTAACCGCACTTCATAAACTAATTGACTGATGCAATTACAATTACACAAAACTTTAGGAGTTAAAAGTAAAAAAAATGGGTTTTCCAAAGAAATGAAATAATGGATTGTTGAAATGTACAGTCCGCCGCACTCTAAAACTCGATAATTTCCTATTTTCATAATTTATATTTGATTTGATTGTCTACGTAATTTTCGATTTAATCGTATTTAATTATATCGTCCATATTTTACTAACGTGTTCCACATGCAAGAAGTTAATTAATAACTTGACAAACCTTAAAAAAAAAGTAACTCTTCATTTGTGAAAAAAAACTTAGTGGTATTTTATTTTGTTGTGAAAGTGACGACACTGACTCTCCCTATCTAGACCCTACCAAAACCTTCCAGTTACCAAATATCATAAGTCGCTGCATATCGTTGGGCTCGGACTAGCAACCCCTCCAATAAGAAGTGATGAGCCCAAAAAATCAGTTGGATAGCAACTATTTTCACTCTTTCTTTCTTTCTTTTTATCATATATAGATAGTTTTTATGAAGGTGATCGATCGATAATTGAATTTGAACTGGGTATCTTCATATCGTCAACACAACTGAATCATTCCCTTCGTATATAAATGTTGACCTACCTAGCTATAGCTATCTCGTTTACTATTCCGAATCCGGTATATATATATGGACAACGTATGTATGTGTCTTGTAACATCACTAGTGTAAATTTGTTTCGGAGATATATAATTGCGTGTTGATTAAGGGTCACTAGCTACAAGTAGTTTTGATCACCACCCATTCAAACAATCATTGGTTTGTACCTTTATATCCCTGGATCGTGACCTTTACTTACTAATTAATTAGGGGTTTGACTAATGATGCTTATTATTAGTGTATTTTTGTCGTTGAACCGGGGGCGAAATCGACATTAATCGGATGATAAAGAAGCACAAAGCAAGTTTTTCAATACCGAAGGTATCTATGCGATCATCATGTTTAAGTGGGGTTGTTTTGATATTAATCTATCGTTTATTTTTATTTATTTTATATTAACCGAAAACATCAGTTTATTCCAAAAATAAAATACAAATAACAAGGACAACCATAAAGGAATGAAAACGAGTGCACAGGTGGATCTAAGAAAGGTAATGGCTAGAAAAAAAAATGAATCCATACACAATAATCAACCACTAGAGTATATAGATTAGAAAATAATCAACCACCCGAGATTTATATCATCAACACAAGGGAAGTTATTCAGATTTCGATTGGTTCCAAGCATTGGGACTCACATCCTACTTTTGGTGTTGCCACTTGCTGCGGCCTATTCGTCGGAATTCTGGATGAAGAAGAGTACGTCGAAAGTCTGGAAAAGGATAAAGCGATGTTGGATATCATCGAGGAGAGGAAGAAGCGGCTAGAGTAGAAGAACTCGAATTCCGCCGACATGAATGAGGGAGGCCATGCTCCTACACACGTGGTACGAGCGGGTTAGTTCAAGGTGATTCGCCCAGCGGCGTAGAGTTACCTCGGGGGTTGTGGAGACAAGATCATCTCCGACAACGTTTTCTCCCCTGAAACTGGATCGACTTTTCCGTTGTTAGTTTTGTTTTAGACTATGTCTTCTGAATTTCTTTGATATTTCGTTCTCTAGTTTTTTTCGATTTGCTAGTTCTGTTAGTCTTGAACTGATCTTTTCTGGTTCCTTGAGTTCTACCGGATGAGTCACGATATCGAGGAGTGTTAGGATGCGAAGTTGATAATTATATGATTAATTGCTTTTTCAACTGTAATTTCTATAGATTGCACCTCCTGAATTACCACTCACACAATGTTTTTCAAGTTTCTTATTGCAATAATATACGGGTATTGATCGTTGCGACGTAGCCATGTAGGTGAAATGAATGGGTGAGTAATAGAATTATAAAGTAGATGATGTGGTTGTACGGACCACAATTTACAATTGCAATCCTCTATCCTGGATGAGGATGGTCTTAATAAAAAAGTAAAATGTGGTGGAAGCCACTTATTAGTTTCGCTGACTAAGCATGCTGACGAAGCATGTTTTTCGGAAAAGTGAATCGAAGGCCGAAGTTGGGATTGATTGTTATGTATTTTCATAGATAGCTCTCGATGGGAGAAATCGAGATAGCACAAATATAATAAATCTAACTATCAGCCCAAACTGTGAGATCAATCTCTATAAAAGGTAGGAGATATGAAAGGGTCTTTCACGCCACTATATGGGCAGCTCAATTACCTGTACATGCAAGCGAGAATAAGCCGTCAAGAAATCCAAAACTTTTGCGTTGACTACACCACCAGGCACCAGCCACCTATCTAGTGCTCCAACATAGTAGTCGGAGCAAAAGCTTCGCGACTTTTCAAAATGTACCTGTCAAACCCCCCACCGAAAATACCAAACAGATCTCTTGGAGAGCGAACAGACCAGTAATGGCCATGATAAGCGGGAGAAATCCGAGTGGGATAACCCAAAAACGCACAAGGTCTGATACGGGAGAACCCACAGAGACACAAGACCTGATGCGAGAGAATTTGCAGAGGCACAAGACCGATAGATTCACTCAAATAAAAGCAAAGTCGGAAATATAAAGATTCATCAGTAAGCACAACAAAACGGTTCCAAAAGCATACATATAAAGTCAAAATCTTAGTAGTTGGTGCAATGACATAAAAAATGTACGTACGTAAACAAAAGTGAATGTGCATAAATAATTGATAATCAACGTGAAAAAAAATAAAATTTGTATGTGAATGGTGAGATAACAAACTTCTCTCTTACTTTTTTTTAAGTCAACAGCAACCTCTCAACATCGAGGCTCCGACGACTTTCAGCTCAGTCTAAAGGTCTCAGTCTCTACACTCTCTTGACTTATTCTTTCCCCGTTTATGAAAATTGCTGATTCTTGAAGAGTTTCAATGTCGTTGATGCCGCTTTCTTTAATTCTTTCTAGCCTAACATTGATTTTCTTGTTTGGGGCTGATTTTTTAGTACTAATTTATGAGTAATACAGAAAATTCTAATTTATTAATGGCAGACTATCAGTATTGGAAAAATCCCCTGCACATATTTTTTATTTTTGAAGGAAATGTGGGTTGAGAAAAAAAATATTTCTCCAATACCTCGCCCATTTAATGCAAACAAACAAGTAAAGTTCTCTCCAAATTTCCCTTAAATAAATTTAGCTTCGAATTGGATAGGAGTAACAAGTGTGGGGAGGGTGGCGGATTATATATTGTTGTTGTTGATTGTTGATTCTTGCTTCTTTTCTCTTTTTTTTCAGTTTTTTTTCGAGCGAATTTGTCGATCAGAAGTCTAAAACTTTATAAGTTATTGTTAAATTTTGAAATGTTTAAAACACATAGATTTTATTTAAACATATAAAATGATTTTGTACAAAATTAAAATGTACGGGGATCACTAATATTAATTAGCCACAAAAAAAACATCCACTTGACAAATTTTCTAAATACACTATAAATAAGGGTGTAAGACTAAATATATAAAAAAGCCACATATGACATTAGAAATAGTAATTTTAATATCTACCAAACAATTCTTTGAATCGTCGGGTCGATCCTAAACTCAAATCTAACCCGTCCAAAATAAAACTGGGTTTTTGAGTTCTACTCATTTCGGTTTAGGTGATAAAAAAGGGCAAACCCAACCTTAAATTTTTGAGCGGGTTCTGGTTTGATCAATGAGTGGGTTCTGGTCGGATCAATGGGTTGGGTCAATGGTTTGAGTTGTTCATTGGAATTGCATAGAATTTGGGCTTTTACAGGTTTCCTTATTTATTAGCTGAGCTCTGAGTGAGGGAATATTGCGTGTTAAATTCTCATGAATATCCTTTTGAGTGAGTGAGTGAGTGAGGTGTGCGTTTCTTTCCGTGCAGGATTTTCGTGGGTAAAATAAACTCTCTCTCTCTCTCTCCCTCTCCCTCTTTTGAAACTTTCGAAATTCTTACAGGGGGGTGCTTTGTTGCCGCGAGCTCTGAATTAGGTAAAAGAAGGCAGTTGGAACTCGGAATTCAGCCATGGCGAGCTTGGTTGACAAGGAAGAGACTATTAACACCACTACTATCAGGGACGAAGGTTTCTCTGTCGAGCTCACTGCTCCTCCTGGCTGGAAGAAGATGGTACACTTCCTTCTCCCTCTCCCTCTCTCTCTAGTCTGTTGCTTCAATTCATGTTCCTGAAGTTCACTCAGTTGCAGATCGTTGCTGCAATTTCGCTTTTATGCTGTCTTGTTCGTTCTAATTTTTGCTCGTTGGGCGGGAATTAGGCAGTTAGGGTTTGTTCGGTGCGGTTTTGGGGTTATAGTCCTGTACATTTGTGTCCTGCTGGAAACATTGCAGTAATTTGGCTCTTTCCGCAGGTAGCTAAAATTTCTGTTCAACTTCCGTCTTTTCTTTCCTCCATGGGAAGACTGGTTTGTTTGTTAATACGTATCTCGTTGAAGATGCTCAGTACTGTTTGTTTCAATAATTCCCGATTTGGTGTAATTGGGGAAACTGTGCTTGTGGCGGAGAATTGGGAAGGTTGGATGAATAGAATTTGAGGCAAGTTTCGTTAAATTGGTATAGCTAGTGAGTGCTATTTGTGTAGCTATACCGTATGATAAGGTGATGCGTCATTGCTTTAACCGAAGTGGACGTTTTAACTGTGGAGATTTAAGTTTCGACTGATAGGTCGTGATGCATTCTCCTTTCGTAGCTGAAATTTTTACTTGGTTCAAAGAAGTATTGGTCGTGGCATGATGAACAGCTCGTTGCACGTTTTCCCTTGGTTATACCGTTATTGTTCCTCTTGGTCGAAGTTGTTGCAAAATTCTACTGCATTCAAGCAGTGTAAATGATAACCTCATACTAACACAACTACAGCGGTTATGGTTTATCATGATAATTACTGCAGATTGTGTTTGTCATGACTGTTGGGATGATATAAGCAAAATAGTCTTCTATTATGAACAATAACTCAGTCACGCACTGCAGTTTAATTATTTTTCCATTTCATTGATTTTTCAGTTCTCACCCAAGAAGAAGAAAGGTGAGATTGCATTTGTTGCCCCTACAGGGGAGGAAATAACTGGTAAGAGACAGTTGGAGCAGTATCTCAAAGCGCATCCTGGTGGACCACCAGCAGCTGAGTTCGATTGGAGCACTGGTGAGACACCAAGGCGATCCTCAAGGATCAGTGAGAAGGTGAAGGCAGCTCCGCCTCCACAAAGTGAGCCTCCAAAGAAGAAGGGCAAGAAGTCATCCGCAACGAAGAATGAGGCCAAACAGACTGGTGATGATGGAGCTCAGGAGGCAAAAGACGTCAGTATGGAGGAAGCAGGAAAGGGTGAGAAGGATGACCCTTCAGCTGTCAAAGAAGAGAATGTTGTGAAAGAAAGCAAGGATGAGGGCAAAGAAGAAGCACCACAAGGTCCCGATGATACTGAAAAGATTAAGGATGAGCAAGATGGAGCTGCAGCTCAGAAGGAATCCGCTGAAGCTGAAGTTCAGCTCACCATAGGTGAGAAGGCTGAAGAAGTGCAGGATAAGGAGAAGCAACCGCAGGTAGAAGAAACAGAAACAGGGGAGGAAAAAAAGACAACGACCGAAGCTGAAGGAGGCGAGAAAGAGCAAAGCGTAGCAGCACCAGAAGCAGAGATCAAGGACAAAGAGGCAGCAAATGGGAGCAGCAGCGAGAAGGATGATGGTGAGGAAACTGAGAAAGTCGAGGGAGGCTCGTCCATGGAGAACGGAAGCCTTGCTGCTGCTACTGCTACCTGAGTGAAACAGAGTAAAGAGAATGATGATGAAATTCCTCAGTGTAAGGAGTTTCAGTTGGTGTCTGTGAGTCTTTTGTTAATGTCTTCACTTCCCTGACCAGTTTAGGATGATGAGACTGTATAGCTGATGATGTTGGATTTGTGTGTGCTTGTGTTGTTATAACACTACAGATTTAGGTGTGCATTGTAGCAGCTGCTAAGAGTAATTAGAGACCCATATATAGTTGAAGAAATTGTTAACAGTTATATGGTGTCAGACATGGAATAAGCTCTCTTGTAAGTAAGAGAGATTCTTTGTGATTACAAGTCCTTTTCAGGTTTCAGCATTTCCGGTAATGATCGCTTTGTAATCGGCCGTCCATGTTCTAACTTGGAAGTCTTCAATTGCTTTCTCTGTATGTCACCGTTATACTATTTCTTAAAAGTGCAGGCAAACAAATTAGATTCAAGGATGCATGGTTCAAGGAGTTCAAGACGAACGACAAACAGAGTGAACTCAAGACTTAAAAGACATGGGATATCATTACATTATTTAAAACTCATCACACTTATTATTAAGTTTTATTTTATTTATCGGATACCACATACCACTTTAATCAAATTCTAAACCGACAAGCGACATGGACACGTTAGAAATTGCCTCGTCACCATTTACGGGTGATGTGGCTGACACAAGGTCAAAATTATAAAATTTGGCTTTGAAGTAGCCCATAAAACCAGTGACACCAACATTGTATATAACCTTTGATCAATAAGTAATTATTAATAAATGAGTTGTTGGTACAGTGGTGCTAAGGGCTGCACTTAGAAGGATCCTATGTGCAGTATAACATCGTCGACACGAGCAACATAATGGTTCAAGAACATCGCGTCTATTATCTAACTGGTAAATTTGGTATGCTCGATCACAAGAAAAAGTTCAAAGGATAACACCAACCTATCCTATGCAGGATTTAACCATTGGGCAGAGCTATCGTTTCTTCTCGTTAAATTTTTTAGTCCAATTTTCATTTGTGTGGAGGGCTGTTGGGAGACGACTTGTAGGCCAAAGGAGGATGGTGGGTTAGGTCTTCGCAAACCTAAGGATCTGAGCTCTGCTTACCTTATGAAGCTGTCTTTTTTCTTGTTCAGCGAAACTCGTCACATCTTTAGATGTAGGTTTTGCTGGGGAAGTATTTCCAACGTGGATCAGAAGGAGTTGTTGGCAAGCGATCTGGACGCAAATCCCTATGTGGTGCGACATACTTCGAGTTTGGGACACCATCGTGGTTGGTACCCACATGAGCATTCGGGATGGTATGCAGACCTGCTTTTTGGCTTGATAGTTTTGACAGATAATGGGAGCCGCTGGTGGATGCTTTGCTTTTGTCGACGTCGCGAGTGGATACCAACCAGACGGTTGCAAATTGGGTAGAGTTTGAAGGTACCTGGAACCTTCCCTAGCTATCTCCTTTCCTCCCTCGCCATTCAATCATGCATTTTGTTTGCTTACTGACGGTACAGGATCCACCAACCATGGCTTGAGTTTGTGGAGCTGGGACGTCCCCCAACAGGTGCGATAGTTCTGTGGATTGCCACACATGGACGGCATTTCACTAATTCGGAGAGGCATTGACACCATCTTAATTGCGCCCTGAAGTAGGTGTCCTCGTTATCCCTCCTCGGATGAGACAATCATGGTTTGGTGTGGGATTGTCCTTTTGCGGTTACCATCTCGGGACTACTTATCATTCTTCTGAAGATCCTATGTTCGTTGAAATGCCACTCCTATCATAGATCACACACCACCTTTAAGTTCACCGAACTGCTTTTGGGATTGCTTGTTGGACCTTTAAAGGGCCAGCAATGAAATGTTATTTCAGCAACTTAGCATGACTCGCGAACTATTGTCACAACGGATACGCTATTGGAAGAGTATTATAGAGGATGCCTGCCTCCATACTGGGGTGGGCGCCAAATCGGTTTACCCGCACCGATCCGTAAAAAATTTAATCCACATTGTACCGCTTTACGGTTTCATATGCTGTACGGTTTTTTTCAATTAATATTTTGCGGTTCAATGCGGTTTAAAATCGCGATTTGCAGTTTCAATCCGCAAACCGCAATTGAAATAAAAAAGATGGATATAGCCCATACCCAAACCAAATCCCTTGCTCAGTTGGCATTCTAGATGGTCCAGATCAACGTTTCTGAGATTTTCCAAACAATTCCACAATCATACATTTTATATGAACAAGTTGGGAATGGTGTTTTATGCCAATAGAAGTGTAGCTAAAACATTTATTACCATTTTATTATTCACAGATTGGCCGCATATAACTTGTTACCATTTTATTTACCGGTTTGTGGTTTTGCGGTTTAAACCACACCGAAACCGCAAAATGATGCGGTGCGTTTAAACCGTACTAATATTTTAAGCGGTACTGTTACGATACGGTTCTAAATCGATTTACGGTGTGATTTTTTCCATTATTGTGGTTTGGTCCGCACCATGCCCACCCCTACCTCCCGTAGTGCCAGTGGTCCTATTGGCACTATTGAATCAACATAAGCAAAACACATATTATCAGTAAGCAAAACCAAGAAATCGCTCAAAAGAACACACAAATACACAATTAAGAATAACGAACAAGCAAGAGAATATAGGATAGGGAATCATCCGGTCCCCTTTGATGAGGCTGAGCATACCGCCACATATCTCCACCAACGATAAACAATATGTACTCTTGAGGACACTAGAACAACACCGACGAGATTCGATCTTCCCAACTGGTCTCGAATCCATTTTCTCTCATAAGGTAAGTGAACTAGGGGCTCTCAAAGCTTAGGAGAGGCAGAAATATGAAGCCACCATGCACCGTTTGGCCAAGGAGTCGTCAAGGGTTTTAGACCAAGTCAATGAATGAGCTGGTCTAGTGAGGGCCGATGTCCCAGAGCCAACTGTGGGACAACACCGATAAAGATGTTTAGGCAACCTAGCTTAGTGAAGCTCGAAAGTTATGCTGGTGGAGGGAAAGCTTTTTTGGGTTGTCTGGTTGTGGGGGGAGAGAGAGACTTGAGATGAGGAAAAGCAGGGAAAGAACATCGGTGAGGCAATTACTGAAAAAATGGCCCCAGAATGTGAAATGACATCACAATAATAAATCATAAAATGGCAAAATAGGTAGTAGTAGTAGTGTCCTTCAGTGCAGTGCTCCCTTTTGTTTTTCTTTTGCTGCTGCAGTACTCAGACCCCAACCATTCTCATTGAATGTGCAACAGCTACTACACCAACCATATACATGTATAAAAGGAAACAGAGCACAGTTACTACATACAGAGCCAACACTTCTTTTCTGTCTTATATTTAAAATTAAATTTCCAGCTAATGATCTTCCAATTCTACTACTGACTACACTCGAAACAAGGGAAGCAATGCATAAATACCACCTTTGTTTTTGTCAAACACAGCCTGATTTGTAGTAAACAGGATACCACCACTGTTAAACAAGAAATAAAACCATCCGGTCTTGATTCTGGTTCTTTAAATTGCAGAAAAGAAAGTCACGGTGCAGAGTTAGACTGTTATCTTGGCTAAATGATTCCTGTAAAGACCTACCCACTGTTGTATCAATGAAATAAGAAGGTAGGTGGTTGGACAATCAAATGAGTTGCCAAACTAATAGCAGGCTATCTATATCTATGAATAATAAAAACAGTACAGAATTGATCTTTCATACAAACAACAGTCTGCAAACACTGTAAACAGAAATCCACAACTTGCTACACCAAAAATGCCTCGCAATGCACCCAGATAGTCTATAGACTTGGTCTCAGCAGCAGTCAGAAATCTCTGCTAAGCATCATTACCACAATAAATAATAACGGAAAACTACAGCCATGATTAACACATTTCACAGTAGCTCTTCCCTAGTAAAGAACTGAGATTGCAACTTCGACATCATAAGGAGACTATTATTTTAGTAAAGATGTATACTTGAGAGAGAGAAAGACAGACTACAAGAAACTTAGATTATCATTGAAAATTGACTTCCATTTACAGTTTACCTCTCACAGGCTGCTGCCAATCTCACCATCATGCCTTTTGCTATCTCAACTACATAGCGAAATGAGCAAAATGATGTTTGCATAAAGGATTGACACCAGCATTGTTCAGAAGCAACAGCTCAAAATTCCCGCAGCATATACATTACTACCCCAAAACCCATTTTGCCTACTACATACCTGGCCTTTTCTCTACTCAACCAATGAAACGGTTCGATGGGAAACCAGGAGGACAGCAGGACTGTCCATCCTCCACATTGCCACTGAAGTGCGTCTTCATCGAAGGGAACTCGAACTCATTACTATTACTATTGCTATTACCAGGGAAAAAACTGAACTCCTGGCTGTTTGGTAGAGAAGGATCATGACCAGCATTTCTTTCCCATGGGTCTGAAGAAAACCCCAACTTCAATGACAAATCACACTGTGTTCCTGCTCCATGATCATGGACATCTCGATATTCAGTCCTCGATGAAGCAATCTCATAACTTGGAGTCAAAAAATTCTTCAGGGTCCCCATTTCAGAAGGCCTAGCAGCTGATGTACTAATGGGTTTACCCAACAAAATAGTGCTGGTGGGGGCTGGTCTCTCCGGAACTTGAGACACAAACTGCGGCTCCTTATTTTCGTAGCGATCGCCGTAATATAAAGGATACACAGTGCCATATCGCGATACTGTGTCAGCTTCCTTTGTTGCCATCAACCAACTAGAATCCGCAGCTGCTGTTGAATTCTGATTGCCGGAATGAAATGGCGGCAACTGAGGGGTTCTCTCATCACTCAAAAACCTTGCAGGTAGTGGTCGCACAGGTGAAGAAGGTCGTGCAGGTTCTTGGATTCTCGGGCTGAGGTAAGTTCTCTGGTTTGTATGTCGCTGGCTTCTGGAAGCCCGCACAGGAATGCAACCCAGATTCAACGCAGCTAGATAAGAAGAACATTTATCCACAACATGATTGTGTCAGGATGTTCTATTTAATTCATCTCTAGATAAAGAAACTTTGAGAGACCATAAAACAATGAGCCATGAAATTCAATTCAAAACTGACTTTGAGGCTTGCTTGGACAACATGAATCATGATTTCTAAGAAAGTTGAGTTGAGGACAGTATAAGAAAGTAAACTTGGAACAAGTGATACAAAGGATTCCAAGTGGAATTATGTTTCCCAATCTACTCAAAAGGAAATTAAACATTCCTTTCACAACCCCTCCCAACTTGGACTAAAACTTCTTTCCACTATTCTTCACTCAACTTCCCTAAGAAATGAATCATGATTCTTGTTGCTAAACCAAGCATCAGTTCAACCCAAGTTGAATACATTAACAACCATAAGAATAGTGTACCTACCTTCAACACAAGGGGGCAAAAGCTTGCCAGTTTCAGTCTGCTCTTCTCGACGAATGATGGTGTTGATGGCTTCATTGACACGATCCCACAGAGTTTCCTGGCTCATATACTCTTCCTAGTAAATAGTACAGCAAATGAGCAGAAAGATCCACAAGAAAGAAAGAAAGAAACGGAAACAAAAAAGCAAAGAAGGAGGAGGGAAAGAACTTACAAACTCACCTCAGAGTTGGCTTTAGAATAGATGATTTCCTCAGCCTTCAAGACCACAATAGGCAATTTCTCCTGCCATTCCTTGTTCTTCCTAGTACCAGCACTGTGATTCTCACTCACAGCCCTAATAAATCAAAACCCGGAATTTCAGAACCAAAATGACAGAAAACAAAAAATAGAAAAGGGCGTAATATAGAGAACCTGAAAATCTGCTGAATGATGGAACCCCTCATGGACTGGTGCCTATCGCTGTGCCAAGCTCTCCTAACACACTCATAAGGTCTCGGACCAGGCCTTGGCATCTTCCTGTTCCTCTTCTTCTACTTTCTTCTTCTTCTTCTTCTTCTTCTTCTTCTTCTCTTCCAAGGGAATCAGAAGGTGGAATAGAATAAAGGAAGATGAAGAAAGACGGAGAAAATGATAATAATAATTCAGTGTTTCGTGAAAAGAAGAAGAACATGCTAGTACAGTTACTACTGCAGCTACTGCTACTTCTACTTCTACCCACTGCCCAAAATTGAAAAATTTTAAGCAAAAATAAAAAATAAAAATGGAAATGGATAGGTCACCCTCAGTTTTTCTTTCAGCTACTACTACTACTAGTCATATATTTTGTTTGTTAGTTTAATTCTTCTTTCAAAGAAATGGGGATTCCTTGCCATCTCTTTCTCCCCGGAAGCAAAGGCCCCAGCTCTCATCTCCTTTGTTTTCTTTGGCTGGGGAGCAACACAGAGCCAGAATGATAGAGAGATAGAGAGAGAGAGGTTGCTTTCAATAATTCACAGCTTCTTCTTCCCCTCCCTTGACCCTCCACCCCTACCCTATCTTTTTATTTATTGACGTAAAACATCTTTTTGACAAGTCTATTTATTATTATTATTATTATTGGGGGCACATCCATAAATGATTTGTCACCATTATTTCATAGCCCAAACGTTTTATTATTGCTTGTTTGCTTTCAAGGCAACTTCAATTGCTTTCATTTGTTTTCTTCAAATACAACTTTAATATTGCGTAATTTTCGTATACGGTATAATGTCATAAGTTTTATACGATTTGATTCAGTGTATTTAATTGTTTTGGATCCGTTGTTGTTACGTTACTCCATGAAGTTGTATTATTTGGAAATGATCTAATTAATCTAAATATATTTATCGTTTATGTATATTTACATATGGTCAATGCTTTGGTACCTTTATACTAAAATTTCATATTTTTAAGCTTTAAAATTCGAAAAATAAATCCTGAACCCTTTATAGTAAACTCTAAACACTAAAGAATGATGCTAACACACTACACATTAAATCCTAACTCTCGAACAGTGCATCATAAACTCAAACTCAAGATCATATCACAAACTCGAACTTTTGACCATAAATTAAAATTAATAGATCATAAATCCTAGATATCAAACTCTAACCCATAACACTATACCCTGGTTCATAAATTTTAAACACAAATCTATAACCTTAAAAATATTAATTTTAAATATAAAATATAGTAAATTTTGATATAGAGAATTCCAAAACTTTTAAATTTAATGGATTAAAGATGGCTATTTTTTTATATTTTGAACACTGTGAAGAACTAGTAAAGTAATTAAAGTATAAACTGTTCCTTTTATTTTCTTTACCGGGAAAAAAGCCAACGGTATTAAATCAATCTCCCACGGTTTGTCAGTTGTTACAGAGAACTAAAGTTAGAAAAAAACATATGGAAGTTGAAACCATTAACTATTTTTACTAGGCACATTGAAGCCATGATGAAATTTGGTGGGTGATTTTATAGGTATGAATGATTTAATTAATATCATATTTAATTTTGAGAATAAAATAAGATTTTGAGGTGATTTGAAATTATATGTAGAAAGTAATTTTGGGAGGTCCTTTGAAATCTCTTCTCATGAACAAATGGATTTGTCAAATCTTAAATGATTTAATTTTTTTTATATAAAAGACACTTAAAATAACGGCGAAAAAAATAATTCCACTTTTTTCGATTAAAAAACGTCTCCCAACACCATTTGACGTTGAATATCCTGGGGCCCTCAAATCATATCCGTAACAGCTTCCATTTTTGCTAATGAGAAAAGATTAACTTACCTTATCGCTTTAGGTAGGGCAGTTGACGAGTCAAAGTATTGGTGGGTGAGATGACAGAGTAATAAAAAGAAAATAAACAAATATTTAATTTATCAAAATACCAAAGTACCCCTAATATTTAATTGGTAAAATGTTCAAATCAGTTAAGGGCCCAGATTTAGTGTGAGATTTTGTAACCAAACCTTCGAAGCTGATGCAAAGCCCACAAATAAAGCTCAGCAATCGGATCGGTTAAACCCGAGAAAACCACTCGGTCTTCCTTCCAAGTTCGAACTCTCCGAATCAAATACAGGGGACAACACAATGAAACACAATGGGGACGAAGAAGGCCGACACATAACAATTTCTTTTTATTTTTCCTCTCCATTTCAACGGTTTGACTACGGATGTCTCCCGCTGCAACGCCGCCAGCGGACACCTCCCCGTGGGAATGCATGCTCCCTGGTCCTCCTTCCCGTAACAATTTCGGGTCCGTCGACATTTCTGCCTCCGGCCTCCTCGCTTTCCCTTCCGGATCTTCAGTCTCAGTCGTCGACTCCCGCTCCCTCCAGCACATCGCCACCATACCTCTCCCTGCTCCTACTTCCTCTTCCTCCTCTTCCGCATCCACCGCTCTCTCTCCTTTCGTCACCTCCGTACGCTGGACTCCCCACCCCTTGCGCCGCGACCTCCTCGTCACGGAGCCTTCCTCCTCTCACTTGATCCTTGCTGCTGGAGACCGCCATGGCCGGATCGCGCTCGTCGATTTCCGCCACAGGTCGATCCTGCTCTGGCTGGAATCCGATTCGAGCTCCAAGTGTGGAATTCAGGATCTCTGCTGGATCCTGTGTAAGCCGGACTCTTACATTCTCGCTGCCCTCTCTGGTCCTTCGACTCTCTCACTCTACAACACCGCGTCTGGATACTGCTTCTTCAAGTACGACGCTACTCCGGAGCTGCTCTCGTGTATCCGCCGCGATCCGTTTGATCTCCGCCATGTGTGCGTTATTGGCCTCAAGGGATTCATGTTGTCCATCAAAGTGCTTGGAGAAGGTGAGGACGAGGTTCTGGTGAAGGAACTTCGCGTTCCTACTGATTGCGCTGACTTGCTGAAGCTCGAGAAGGATGCTGCCGCCGGATCTTCTTCTTCTTCCTCCTCCTCCGCTTCCGCCCCTGCTTCTGCCGTCTTCCCGCTATACTCCGTTAAGTTGACGTTTTCGCCGCACTGGCAGCACATTCTGTTCGTGACGTTCCCTAAAGAGGTGGTGGTGTTCGATTTGCAGTACGAGACTGCACTATTTAGTTCTTCACTGCCGAGAGGGTGCGCCAAGTTCTTGGACGTGTTGACGGATCCGAATAGCCGCTTCTTGTACTGTGCACACCTGGATGGCAAGCTCAGCGTCTGGCGGCGTAACGGGTGAGTTGAATTATAACTATCCTTGTTATATAATTCATTACATTGTTGGTTCAGTAAGATGTTTGAACTACTTCTTGAAGTAAACCAGGAACCCGGCATTTCCATCTTGATTAAGGAACGGCCTCCAAGTATAATGCTCGAAATGATTACTTTCTCTGACCTTGTATAGTTTCTCATTGCAAGAACATTTCTTTTTTGGTACCTTATAAACTGATTGACAGAATCCACAATCTGCCTTCTTTCACCTGAGATTGAGCTGTGCTTATCGAGACTGAGCAAGATTACTAAATATTCTCTGGTTTTGGATTTTAATTTCTGTTTTTATGAACATTGTCCTAGTGGTATAAAGTTAAGTTAGAATCAAATTTCTTTGGCTGTTTCATTTTAGTTCTTCGAACAAAAAGGCTAAAGCAGTAGTTGATTATTCGACTTCTCATGTCATTAGCAGATTGCACTGCCTACACTATCTAACTAACATTAGATGCTTCCATGATTTCAATTTTTGTTGTATTTTCATCTATGTTTTCCTATCTTTCGGTCTCCCTTGACTTGACTTGTTACTATTGCATTTATATGCCTATCTCTTTTTTTTTTGTGGTTTGTCTTTTATTTAACTAGAGAAGAACAGGTGCATGTGATGTGCTCAATGGAAGAATTAATGCCTTCGCTAGGAACTTCTGTTCCTTCACCTTCATTACTTGCTGTAACCATCTGTCAATCAGACTCCACTCTGCAGAATATTGCTAAGTTATATCGAGATGCTCCCTTGTCCCAGGATATTGACAACCCTTTCGATTTCTATGATGAGTCTCTACTTCTTTCCAAGACATACATGATTTCGATTTCTGATGATGGCAAATTATGGAATTGGCGTTTAACTGCTGAAGAAATAGTAGAAAAGGATGTCAATATAATCCCATATATAGGAGATGATTTCAACAGTGGTGGTATCAAGCTGGAAGGAAACAAGCAAAATGAGAACTTACGTGGCGATAAAGGGCGGTCATCATCTCTTCCCAGTGAAGACAATACAACATTCAAGGTATGGGATCACTTGCTGCCTATTTTTCCAACTTCTGAATTTTAAGGTTTTACGTACCTAAGTTGGAGAGCAATTTTTAATCGTCTTAAATGTAACTTTATGATTGCATATTACTAAATACATCATGTGCCAATATGATTTCTTATATATTTCTGGCATTTGAAGTCCTTCTGCTTTTGAAAGTTTCCAACTGTGTTTTATTAATCTAACATCATCATATTTTTCTTACCTTCATCATTATTTTGGTTGTACCTTTGCAGAAATCATTTTTAACCCCAAATCTAGTAACACCTTTATAAGAAGGCTGCCCAAGTGTGACCGAGAAATTATGGACAAGTTTGAGGGAATAGATCAGCACACAGGGAGGGATATTTATTTAGGCAATCACTTGATATTCCTGATGTTTTTGGCAAAAACCTACTTAGCTTAACACATGTATGATGCTAATATCACTTACAGTGTTTGATGTCTATTATTTTTTCCAAGAGTGTGCAAGGTACATGCTAATATTTCTTTCTTGTTTTGGTTGTCTGCGTTGGACACTGCTAAAACCGTTTTGTTGTTTCTAGATCACTCATGTGCGCTAACAAGCGAATTACTGTGTAGATATGCTTGGTTGGACAGCTGCAGCTGCTTTCCTCAACATTAACAATGCTGGCTGTTCCATCTCCTTCTTTAACAGCTACTTTAGCTCGTCAGTCTCATCTCCTTGCTTAATTAAATTATCTGTTGCATTCCTTTACTGCTAGGCTATTGCTAATTATTTAATGAGATTATATGACTTGCAGGCGGGGGAAACTATCCTGCTGTAGCAGTGCCACTTGTTGCGTTAGGAACTCAGAGTGGAATGGTTGACATTGTTGATGTCTGTGCAAATGCTGTTGCTGCAAATTTTTCTGTTCACACAAGCTCAGTTCGTGGTCTGCGATGGCTTGGAAACTCTAGATTGGTTTCGTTCTCTTACAGTCAGGTTGTAATGTTTGTGATTCCTATCATTACTTAATTCCTGCATTGTGAACTAAAAACTTATTTTGCTTTATCCTTGCTTTCCATCACTCTTTCAACACTCGAGCCAGGCTAATGAAAAGACTGGAGGTTATGTAAATCGACTTGTTGTAACATGCATTAGAAGTGGCCTTAAAAGACCATTCCGTGTTCTACAGAAGCCGGAGCGTGCACCCATTAGAGCCTTAAGGGCTTCTTCATCTGGAAGGTAACTGGAAAGTTTAAATTTGATTAAGATGGCTCTATGCATATGCTTTCCTCCTTGTCGATATAATATAATATAACATATATTCAGGTACCTTCTTCTTTTGTCACCCAAATTGACGTGATTGTCACATTCAGGTACCTTCTTATTTTGTTTCGTGACGCACCGGTGGAAGTTTGGGCAATGACGAAAAGTCCCGTTATGGTTTGTTGTCTAATACCCCATCTTTTCCAATTCTTAACATCAATGTCTTATTAGTTATTAGTTATTACTAGTTATACTAGTTACAAATTGCGTTAGTTCTACAATGGTGTCGATATGGTTATGAACAGCATAATCTACCGTTTGTGATGGTGTATGGAATTTTACACCGTATCCTATGGGTCACAGGTTATTCTTACACAGGCTGAGAATGTGATGTTGTTACCCTGCATTCTCAAGGTGACAACATCACACAATTATTCTTATATGGAATTATTTGCCTCATTACTGACTTGACTGAGAATGTGTGATGTTGTCACCCTGCTCTCAAGACCTGAGCTTAGGGCTGGGAGTTGGGTAATTTGGTTATTAACCGACGGTTTTGGTCGGTTAAAAATAGAAACCCAACTGGAGGCGATTAACCACCTTAACCAACCGTCCCTTCACCAAATACTATTATCTTGACAGATACTTATTAGTTGTCGATTTGTATGTGTAGCTTAGATCCTTAGCTCTTCCATTCACAGTGTTGGAATGGACCCTTCCAACCGTTCCAAAGCCAGCCCAGAATGGTACTCCAAGCACACCTAGGGCATCAGATGGTCCATCCACCCCAAAACCATCTTCGTCAGAATCTAGTAAGCTTTCTACAGAAGTATAATGATGATCTCGTGACTGCTTGCGTGACTGTATAGCATTATCCATTTTCATTGTTTATAGTTTCTTTTATGTGCAACAGCTGTGAGCTCAGATACATCTCAAGAAGAGATTGCAGAAAGCTTTGCATTTGCACTCGTGAATGGGGCACTTGGAGTTTTTGAGGTTCATGGGCGGAAGATTCGAGATTTTAGGTGTGTGAGAATCCAGTCCCCTGAATGTCTCAATCAGTAATATATATTTTAGTGACTGGTTTTCAGCTGTTCCTTCTGCTTTCTATTCCTCGTGCTAGACCAAAATGGCCTTCCTCTTCATTTGTTCCGTCCGATGGACTAATTACAGCAATGGCCTACCGCTTGCCTCATGTGGTATGTATAATAATCTTCTTACATGATCCATCCAGTGAATCAGATTTGTTAATCATGATTGAATATTTTTCAGGTAATGGGGGACAGAACAGGGAACATACGGTGGTGGGATGTAACGACGGGGTCTTCTTCTTCATTTAACACTCACCGAGATGGGATACGGAGGCTTAGGTTCTCACCTGTAGTCCCTGGAGACCAGAGCAGAGGCCGCATAGCTGTGCTCTTTTATGATAATACCTTTTCTGTATTCGATCTTGTAAGTTTGGAGACCTACGAATTTATATCGTGCATTTTACACTCTTGCTGTAGTAACTGCATGAATCATTCTTGCCCTGTTATAAGGTTAGCAACCTGTATATAGTTTCATCATTTTTGTATGGAGAAATCGACATATGGTTGGATTTTATGTATTGATGTGCCTTTCGTAATGATATCCTCTACGTATAGTTGCTGATTTCGGGTCCATTCTCTGTATCTGCAGGATTCACCAGACCCGTTAGCCAATTCCCTCTTGCAGCCGCAGTTTCCTGGAACGCTTGTGTTGGAACTCGATTGGTTGCCCTTGAGAACTGACAAAAATGACCCTCTCGTTTTGTGCATTGCTGGGGCTGATAGTAGCTTTCGCTTGCTTGAAGTTAATGTGTAGGTTCATTGTTCCGCCTTATACAGATATCAATTTATTCTTGGTGCTACAAACTTATGCAAACCTGATTATTTCAGTAACTCTTAACAATAAGAGTGTCGCTTTAGTTTTGTAAATCTCCTTCTTTGCTGCATTTGTAGAGAATAACGGGGAAGACATTGTGTATTATCTCAAAATTTACATGCTAGAACGTATGCTGAAGTTAAGTATTCCTGCATAAAAGACTATTGGATTGACCTAGGAATACATTGCATGCCGTAATATTGTTTCAGCAATTTCTGAGATCAAGTTCTTATTGTGTTTGATGCCTATTTTGTCTTCACTATATTTTTTATCCAGAAGTGACAAGAGACATGGTTATAGACCTCAGTATCAATCTCTTAAAGAGAGATTCCGCCCTGTGCCTATTTGCTCTCCTGTACTGCTACCCACTGCCCATGCACTTGTAAGGCTAATTCTTCTCTGGTGCCTTGTACTTATATTTTATGCAGAGAACACCTGACCGAACATGGTTATGCTCATACATGATGTTGCCCTCCTGGGGGATGCTAATACCAAGTATAATTGTCCAGTTCGAATATTGTTTTATTGCAGGCTTTGCGTATGATCTTGCAATTGGGTGTGCAACCTTCATGGTTCAATACATCCAGCACAGCCGTTGATAAGAGGCCACACTCACTTCCTGGCGCTTCGTCATCTGCCGGGGATTTACGTGGTTATATGATTGATCCACCGGCTATTGGAGATTCTGTGGTGCCTGAAATGCTGCTTAAAGCCTTAGAACCATATCGCAGAGAAGGTGCGTTTTTCGGCTAATATGTATTATAGAACTTCCTTTCTTTAGAATGGTATGTCTCTTGCTTGTTGCCTTCTAGTCAGAGTTTCTACTTCTCTTTCTAGGTTGCATACTTGACGATGACATAGCAAAACTCTATTCAACGGTGCTCAATAAAGGCTGTGCTGCAAGGTTTGCATTTGCAGCCGCTGTTTTTGGTGATACCTCCGAAGCACTCTTCTGGTTACAATTGCCTCATGCTTTAAAGCATCTGATGAGCAAACTAGCAAGCAGATCTCCATTAAAACCTGCAATGTCAGCAACAGCAACAGAGCTAGATGGTGCAGCCATGTTGACCAGAATTGCCTCTAGGGAAAAGTCGATGGCTAGTATGGGGAGAAGGGGCTCATCGGTAAGGGCAATATACTATATTTAGGCAATGCTTGTTCTTAATTAAGTTTTCAGCTGCTGTCATCATCCATTTCTGTTATGAGCACGACTGATGAGTTCATCAGGACTTGTATGGTAAATGAGATTATCTGACCTTGCTATATTTGCAGCTGAGTCACAGTCCACTGAGATTGATGGTTTTCGAGCAGGAAGAGCTGTGGGAGAGTGCAAATGAGCGTATTCCTTGGCATGGAAAACTGGAGGGAGAAGCAGCTGTCCAGAATCAAGTGCACGAGTAAGTCTCTTATTTCCACCGAAGAATTTTGTGTCTTCAATTTTATGTTTCTTGGACCACGGAGATTACAAATCATATTATTGCTTGCTAAATATTTAAATCAATTTTTAATATTCATACTTGAGTATGTATTCTGTACCATGCTTCCACTTTTCCTCATTTGGATTAACAAAGCGGAGAAATCACCTCTTGAATTCTTCGCTAACAGGCTTGTGACGGTTGGGAATCTGGAAGCAGCTGTAAGTTTGTTGCTTTCGACTCCACCAGAAAGCTCTTTCTTCTACCCAAATGCTTTACGTGCAGTGGCTCTTTCGTCTGCCGTGTCTAAGTCTCTGCTTGAACTTGCAGTCAAGGTGAGCACACGTTGGAACTGCATGAGAACACAGACAAAACAAAACCTTTTTACTTATATCTTTTGAAATGACATTGTGCTACCATATGATAATCTAGGTTGTCGCCGCAAACATGGTCAGGACAGACAGATCACTTTCCGGTACTCATCTTCTTTGTGCTGTTGGAAGGCATCAAGAAGCATGTTCACAGGTTTATTTCTATTTTTGAAACTTGTTTTGTACATTCTCATCATCATTTTTTCGCTATAGCTCATTGTAGCTTATCCGACTAGAAAACTCGGTTTGTCATAATGAATAATGATTAGGATTTGAAAAGCAAAATTCAGGAGGAAGTATCAAATTTGGGTTGGCATTGCTTCTATTATGGGCTTAACTTTATGTACTTGTTCAGCTTCAAGATGCTGGATGCTGGACTGATGCCGCAACTCTTGCTGCTGCGCATTTGAACGGATCAGATTACGCGAGGTTTGTTCTTTTTTCACAACTAATCATCTAAAGTTGAGGACTGCAGTTTCATTTCACAAACTCTATTCGGATCTCCGTTCTCATTAATAACCCATCTTCGTGCAGAGTTCTGCAGAGGTGGGCAGGGCATGTTCTTCATACGGAGCATAATGTTTGGAGGTATCAACAATTCCTCATTAACGTTATCGTTAAGCCATTAAATGTAGTTGAGGGAACAATCCCTTTATTGCGGTGACGCAGGGCGCAGAATTATTCTGTACATTGCTGCTGGTGCTTTGCCGGAGGCCCTGGCAGGACTCCGGGAGGCACAACAACCAGACACTGCTGCTATGTTCATCCTAGCTTGCTGTGAAATCCATGCCGAAATCCTGTCAAGTTCAGCAGGCGAAGCAGGTTGTTCAGGATCAGCAGCCAGGTTACCTGGTTTAGAAGCAGAGAACGAAGATGTGCTGGTGGTTGGTGAATATTTCGGAGAGTACCAGAGGAAATTGGTCCATCTGTGCATGGAATCACACCCGCTTTATGACTGACTAGTAGCACCATAGTTGCACCAGACGGATTGATGAAAATCGGTGTCATTTGAGAACAAAGAAACATACGAGAGATAAAGGAATCTGTGGAGTCTGAAGGAAGGATCAGATTTGTTGACGACTCAAGTCAAAACAGCGTGTTTGTGAGTTGGGGAGCGAACCTTGTCGTCTTACTATTCAACTGCTTTCTTTGGAGTATAAATTGGGGTGACAAGGAAAAGAAAGGTAACATTATCTTGTAGCTCAAATTTTGTATAATTATATCTGAGCGGTTTAATACTTCATTCTCTGTATTTTAGCGTAATCGGACAAATATATCTTTAATAAAATTTTTACTTTATGCAATCTGTTCGAAGTAACAATAGACTCTAAAAGGTAAAAATAAATTACGTACGATATTAATAAAAAAATTTAAGCAATAGTACATCAATTTTTTTATGTTGAAATAAAAATTACACAAAGTAACAAAAATAAAAGACTATAACAACACCCTTAAAAAATGAGTTACTACTATTTTTTATACCTATTGAGATTGTATATTTTGATCATATAAGTATAATTTAGAATCAATTCATACCTAATCTATTCAAATGTAACACGATGTGATCCCTCCGTCCAAATTCCGTCCAATTCTTCCGTTAAGTGCTGACGTGGAATAAAAATCCAGCCGTGTAATAAAAAAATCGGAAACGCGTGCTTTATCACTTAAAACGCCCAATCCTTGTCATCCGTTTCAAAAAAACAGCTCAGAAGAAGCCTCCAAAATCACAACTCCTCCTCCTGCCGGATATTTCGGAGTTGCCGCCGTCGGTTTCCGACTCTTTCAGACTCAGTCAGTCTCCAATCAAAGTATCACACCCCTCTCTTTCCTCCTTCGTCCCTCATTTACCAAACACTCTCCGACTCCCCGCCGGCGAACCCCCAGGTACATTGATCCTATCCACTTTGCATTTCCCGCTCTTTCCACTCAATTTCGATCGCTCTCCGATTCCCCTTCTTTTCCGTTGTTTTGGCTTTTGATTTTTAGGGTCTAGTGAATCAGGAATTCTCCAGAGAAAGAAGAAAGAAGGAAGTTGTGTTTGTTTGTTTGTTTGTTTTCGTCACAACGGAATGGCGCCGAGCACGATCAGAAAGGCAATCGGAGCGGTGAAGGACCAGACGAGTATAAGCCTGGCGAAGGTGGCCGGAACCGTAGCGCCGGAGCTGGAAGTACTGGTAGTCAAAGCCACCAGCCACGACCAGGATCCCACAGACGAGAAGTACTACAGAGAGATTCTCTACCTCACCTCAACCTCTTCAAGGGGTTACATCGGCGCCTGCATCGCCACCGTCTCCAAGCGGCTGGGCAAGACTCACGACTGGATCGTCGCTCTCAAGTCTCTGATGCTGGTCCACCGCCTGCTGGCCGACGGCCACTCTTCCTTCGAGGACGAGATCTTGCACGCAATGCGGAGCGGGATGAGAGTCCTTAACATGTCCGATTTCAGGGCCGAAGCCAGCTCCAATTCCTGGGATCACGCAGGCTTCGTCAGGTTATACGCCATGTATTTGGAAGAGATGGTGCGGTGCTCTTCGTTTGAGAAGAAATGGTCAGGTAATCAAGGAGATAATAACGAAAGGAATGATCATCGGAAGGTGTTTGGTGAGAGGGACGATGGATTCGATCAGAAATGGAGGAGATTCGATGAGAGGGATGGTGAATTTGGTAGAAGAGAGACTGCTAGGGTTCATGAGGACGATGATTCAGGTTCCACGAATTCGAATCTAAAGGAGATTGGGACAGAGGCTGTGATGGGAAAATCGAAGCAATTGCTCAAGATTCTTCACAGGGTTTTGGCATGTAGACCGGCAGGGATGGCGAGGAGTAATAGACTGGTGCTGGTGGCATTTCAGCAGGTGGTGAAGGAGAGCTTTGTGCTGTATGTTGAGATATGCGAGACATTAGGCATTTTGCTGGATCGATTCACCGAGATGGGGTATGAGAATTGTGTCAAGACATTCGACATTCATGTCAGTGCAGGGAAGATGATCGATGAGCTCATTGCGTTCTATGGTTGGTGTAAGGATATAGGGATTGCCAGATCTTCTGAGTATCCTGATGTGCAGAAGGTCACTGACAAACTGCTTGGAAATTTACAAGGGTTTTTGAGAGACATGGCGACTACAAGGCCGCCTAAGAGTCCAGAGAGAAGTAAAGAGGAGGTGAAGATAATCATCCCAGTTGAAGAACCATACATGAATGAGATAAAGGCTCTTCCTCCTCCTCAGAACTATATTACCCCAAAACCTGAACCATTATTGCAGAAGCCTGAGCCACCGAAGGTGACAGTGACACAAGATTTGGTGAACTTGAGAGATGATGGTGTTACAGCTGACGGAGAGGGAAACAAATTAGCACTGTCACTGTTCTCCCAGGCTATAAATGGTGATGGTTCATGGGAAAAATTCCCAGGAGAGGAAGAAGTGGTGACTTCGGCATGGCAGAACCCGGCTGCCGAGATGGGGAAAGCAGATTGGGAACTTGCACTTGTGGAGACGGGGAGTATTTTATCAAAGCAGAAGGCAACAATGGGCGGGGGATTGGATTCGCTGATTCTGAACGGAATGTACGACCAGGGAGCAGTGAATCAGCATTCAAACGCTTCCCAGATGAGCAAAGGAAGTGGTAGCAGTGTGGCACTGCGTATTAATAATGGGACGACGCAGCAAGTGCTGGCATTGCCTGCTCCAGATGGAACGATGACGGCGGTGGGGAACCAGGACCCTTTTGCTGCGTCGGCGGGGGTTCCTCCTCCGTCGTACGTGCAAATAGCAGAGATGGAGATGAAGCAGCAGCTGTTTATACAGGAACAGCATGCCTGGCAACACTATAATCCTCAGCAGAGTATGATGATGATGCCGCAGCCTCCTCCGCCGGTTTATGGAATGCAGCAGCAGCCGGGAGGGTTTTATCAAACGGGGCCGTATAATTAAGGAACAGAGGCGCTGATGATGAAGGTTATGCTGCTTTTGAGTGAAAGGTTTTAGTTCTTCCACCATCAATCATGGTTATTCTCTTAACTTTGAACTACAGTAACCATATAATTTGTTTCCTTTTTCTATATTGCGTATCCTCTGTTTCTACCAAAGTCTTCTTATAGATTTTGTCTAATCTGCAGCAGACATCTTCACTAACTCATTTTATTTGACAGTCAGTCATCTTCCCCTTGGCTTGTTTAATTTCTGCAAGTATTAGGATTTAGTAATAGTTCAGTGACTCCTGTGGACTTCGAACCCGCGAGATCTGAAGTTTACTATAGTTTGATTTGATCGGTGAAAAGTTGGAGGGATATCAGAAATAATTGACTACATCATGAAAAAATTAACGTTACGAAGTCAACAAACCTATAATACTTGACATTCATATAATTATAGAACAATATGAAGGACAGATTGCTGTGGTTAAAATTTTGGCCACATTTTGGGTATTTGGCAAAAATAATAATTTAACACCGACGGCAACGCTGCGTGGGTGGCGAGACAACCTTGCGACCTTGCGCGAGGCATACTAACTCGACCATCATAGGTTCAATCGTTCGGGAGATCTAGCAACACTCGACGACCATGGCAGAGTTCCGACTCCAGCGAGTTCGTCGGTCAGCCTTTTTGTAGAAGTAAGGGCGACCCAAATTTGGAAATCGGAGGCTCTACTATCCATGAGATTTGTCACGCCGACCTTCCAAATTTGGCAATCGGATGGATCCGTCGCCTCCTTGTTTCCCTATCAGTGATTTGTCTTCAATCAATCGTATGCAGTTGGTTCAGAGGTCAGGTAACGGGGTCGCCCATTGCGTGGCTCACATGGCCCTTAGATATCTCTCTGAAGTGTTTCCGGTAGTCCTCACTATGTGGGTTGATTAGGTATTTTTGATTTTTTGTGTGCTATCTTCTTGTCTCTACAAGGAGCCTATCTATGCCCAAAAAAATTGACAAATGACGATTTTGTTTATAAATGGAAAAATGACCCAAAATGTCACGAACTATTGTGGAATTACCAAACTATACACGAACTATACCGAATTTTATGTATATCACCACCTATCGAAAGCGTTTACGAATGTAGACATGCCATCAACTTCCATCGTTAGTGTGCTTACATGGCAGGAATGTAGTCAGCTGACTGTGCGGATAAATGATTTGGACCTCCCATGTCAGTAATTGAGCATTAAGTGATTTTTTAATAGATTAATGATTTTACAAGTTTTCCCTTGACCTAGTATATATAGAGCTTCCTTATAAGCATTTTGTTCAATTCCCTCCTTGTCAATTACCGGCGGTGGCTGTCCCAAACCCTAACTCTCAGTATCGCTCCCATCAATTGTTCCTTTTCCATTCTACCCAGAGCTTTGTTCCATCATTTTCTTCCCTGTTGACATCCGATCATGGATGGTGTGAAGGAGCAGCACAGCTCTGGAGAATCTAGCTCATCCCGACAGCAATCAGTGCACTGGGGATCTCCGGCGGTGGCGAAACTTGCTACCACGAGGTTGAATTTGTTACAAAAGTTACAGGGACTGCAAAAGAACAAAGGTAGGAGATTCTTCCGATGGGTATATGAAACTCCGTCGGTAGGTGGTGAGATCAGCTCCATCGTCGAGCTGTGAAGGACGACTGAGGAGATGAAACTAAGACTAGAAGAAACTGAAGAGCGTTTGAAGGTTGTCCAAAGGAATTTGAAATTTATAGAATGGAAGATTGCTTTGCTTTTGTGCATTGGTGCTGTGTTACTAATATATGTATCTTTTTGAGTTTATAAATGAAATCAATGTAGCTTTGGGAACCATTTCACAGAAAACATTCAGATATGGCAATACGTAGGCACTTAACATTAACATCCATAGAGTACATCACCAACATAAAAGCATCCGAACTGAAGAAGACAACAACCGTAGCTCCATCCAATAGTTCAATCACATACGGAATCTACCTTCTTTTCCTAGTCACTCGCTTGGCTGTGTACCCGGTAGTGGCTGAGATGGTCTGATGACTTGCTCTGCTTCTGCATCGATCCTTGAAGTAGATCCCTAGAAAATATAAGACAGCAAATCCATGAGGTCTCCTATGAACAATGGACACTGAATTTGACAGAACAATAATACCTAATTACCCTAAAGTACATGTTTCCCTCGTCAGGGTTAGCGTATAACCCAACTCCTTGCATTACAGCTCGCTCCTTCCTACGTCTAACCCTACGATCTGTGTTGGGGTCAACAACTGCCTGCTGGAATCAAGTTCATGCAGTTGACGAGCCTGTAGTAGTAGGTAACCGGAGAAGATAGGTATGTCAGTGACGTTTCGATAAAGTTTGAGAACAAAAGGAAAATATGGAAGAGTTTAGATTCAGAGGATGAAAAAATTGAAAAAAAAAACATGTACAAATAAAACTCACCTCTCCAATCTTCATTATACGAAACGACATCATATGCATAATTGTATAAACAAGTGGATGTGCGGTGCATAGTACAATATCCATCTCCGATTCATGCCCGCTAAACTTATTTCCCGGTTTACTCAATTCATTTGTTAAATCAAAATACCTAGAATCTGGTCTCAACCTAGTTTTCAAATTATGGCCTTCACCCAGTTCCCAAATCATGTTCAATTCTGACTCAATTTCAGAATTCGATCTTGAGCCGGATCTTAAGTCTTATATAGTTTGCATAAATCATCCGAATTCGAACCTTATTACAGATTCATGGAAGTTTTGTGGTCTAAACACCAAAATATGATTAGACAGAGACACTAAAACACTAATTGTTATGAATAAAAACAAATGCTCATCCTTGGACTGCAATCACCACCTCTGCTATCCATAATCCATAAAAATAAACCAAAAAACAAAGATTTGATGATGCATTTTGACTGTTTGTAATTTACACCACAATTCTCCCTCTCCAGCTTTCTTCATTCATATATTCAATTGCCTAATTAAAGACAGGCCTGCCTATATGATGGATGGAGTCTTTTACCAGCTTAGCTTGGGTTTGGTTGCCTTTTTTTTTTACCCTACCCTATCAATTTTACCTAATTTCCACAGCTTCCCCTCCAAAAATCAGACTCTGCTGCCACCATTGAACCCAGCAGCCACATCAAAGCAATGGCTTCACCCCACATGTATCTAAAGACGGGTTTCTCCTCATCTTTGAGCTTGTTCCGAACCTGCAGCAGCCGCAGCACCTGAAGTGCTAGGTCCAGCCCCATTTTCGGCTGGAGGTGCAGTGCCCCATTTGCCTTCTGACTCTAGTGGCTCTAGGACATGAACTCCACCGTCTGTTAGTCCCAACGCAAACTGGTTTGGTTCCGATGGATGGGCAGCGATGACTAAAGGATACACCCTTAAGCTGTTGATAGGAAATTTCATTAGAAAAGGAAACAGATAGTTAGTAAATATTCCGTTTAATACCCATATATATGGGTGTACGTGTTATTTTGTGCGGTTATAACGTCTGTTCCGTACTATTGTCAAGCCATCTCATTCTCTTTCCGGACCGAACACGCAAAAAACTAGGATAACACGTTTAATATTCATATTTTTGGATTAAATCGACAATATAAACATTATTTATATATTAATGTATTTTTAAATAATTAATTTCATATATTTATTGATAATTAACGCACTGTTGAACATACCATTAGTTTAGACAAGAACTAGAATACTCATACATATCTTTGCCCGAACTTACCCGTACCATATTTTGCTAACTATGACAGGCTAAGAATATTTTTAAGTTTAGTGAGAAGCAGTTAGAAGCGGGGAACTAACCTTGGATTGGGAGGTAAATATGCTGGAGAAGCTATTCTACATCTCAGTCTCAGGGAAGGAGCCGAAAGAACGCCCACACTTCCATCTTCAAAGCTAACGTATATCGACTGGCTATCACATGAATACGTAGCATGTGTGATGGGATTTACATCTCGAGGGAACCACTGCAAAACCCAAAAAAAATGTTAGCGTGTATCAGAAGCTATCGTTAAGAATGAAAGGCGAGGAAGAGCAACAACGAATTTAACTTACTTGCTTCAGACATTCCAGCTTTGGTGCTTCGTAGAGTGCAATCTGTGATTCATGAATTGCAAGCAGATGAGTCTGGTCAATATGAAACTGGACACGGGTATCCGAAAGTGGAGAAGTTGGGCGTCCAGGAGGGATCTGCAAGGTTTTACTAGCCTGCTTTCCCCACCCATCTGTATTCCACACGCACAGCTGCCAAAACGTAACAATTAGAACTACCAGTAATTGCCTGCTTCTCCAATAATTTACAAGATCGGTGGGGTATCCTCACCTGAGAATCGGCTCCAGAAGATACTAGCACATTTAGAGTGTTAGAGAAGGCAAGGCCAGTGATTCTTTTCTGATGACCTTGCAACTTAGTCTTAACCTATGGAAGTGAATGTAACGTCAAGGCTGATGCTGCTGCAACTCACGCTTTGTTCAACAGAAAGGGAAATCAAGTTGTAATTGCCGCGTACCTCATCAACCCTGACATTATATATCTGAATTGTCGAATCCTCCATCCCGATAGCAATTATGTTATTGTCTTGAGGATGAAACGCCAGGAAAGTTGCGGCTGGTGGTGGGGGCATGAACGTTGTCATTGTCTGCAATTATTTATAAGGACATCATTAGAAAGAGTATGTTAGGAACCACAGACAAGTAAATGATCATATAAGAAACAAACTCCTACCTTGAATGTCATCATGTTGAACAGAGAAATCTTTCCTCCTGATGCTGACATAACGTAAGAATCATTCTTTGATAGAGCGAAGCATGGGACAGCATCTTCAGGATTTGTATCACTTATATCATTGGTCATCAATATTCCACTTGATGGTTGCCATAATTGTGGTGCAAGGCTAGCAGTAGCCTACATACAACAGGTCAAAAAGAAACAGCAAGAGAACAGAATTAAAATCTTCCATTCTGCACGAGCAATCGCGTCCAGGAAACAACATAATAGAAGAACGTAACAGGGAAAGCCGAAACCTAAGAATTACCTTCCCCGTTGCATTTCTCTCATTTCTCTGCCATTTCCATAGCTTATGAACAGCATTGGAAGATAATGCCAATATGGCCATTCCTGAATTTGTATACATCAATCTGGATACCTGAACAATTGCAAGTACATGGTAAATCACAAGAGGGACAACAAAAAAAGTTCAAAGGTGTGATGGAAGTTACTAACACAGACAAGCATCACTTCATGACATTACATACATCCTAGATATAAGAAAAGAAGCCTCCTATGTCGACATTAAAGCGGAAGACTCAGAACAAAGGGGTAAGTTCACAGAGACGGGTGAAGCAATATACCCTCATTGCAGTCAAACTATCAGGAAGCCTAAGAGAACGGCAGTGAGTTGGTTCGTTTATTTCGGCAGCCTTCCAGATCCTTGACTTCTCCACCGGTTCATCAACAATTCTAGGTTTAACATCAGCCAAAGAACGACTATCGCTAATCTGCACAAGACAAGAAAAATGAACAGTTCAGCCCATTGAATGTTGCAAAAATGCTATTATATTACTTAGGAAATAAAATATAGACACAATGTTTGAGCAAGGATACTTACCATCCCAACCATAGGAGGTGGTACAGGAGCAGCTGGATTTCCCATGCTAATTCCAGGATTAGGATTGGCCGCAGCAAAATTTGGCATTGCAGGCGCCTGTATGTATGTCATGTCAAACAATAAGCTTCGTGTATAGTTTGTGCAAACCCTTTTATTTGTAGGCCTAGTCCAAATAAAAAAAAATGCCATTGTAGTGTTCCAACTGAGAAACCCCAATCACCTTCACAATAGCTGCAGAAGCAGCTCTGGAAGCATCAAAAGTGCGATTCTCAACAGTCTTTAACAACCTAATTCCATCAGGATTCGCTAGAATTTTAACACTATTGTCACTGGTTGAAACAGCTAGGAGAATTCCTTCTTTATTGAATCTTATACAAGGAGAAGCCTGCAGATTTATGGAAGAAAAGCAGTTAAACAACGAGAAGAAATGTACAAAACTTGCCTTGACAGAAATTATGCACATATAAAATTTACCGGCAGTCCTCCATCTGCATCTATACTGGTTACTGTGCTAACATTATCCATGTCCCAGAATTTCACAGTGAACTCATCACCAGCAGCCAAGAACCGATTCTTGGTGGTATCGAATTGTACCACTCCAACTGATCGCTTCCCAAGACCACTATACCTGCGCTTTACTGCACCTTCACTTTCATTCCATTCAACCAAATGTGATTCCCCCTCCTTGTTTGTCCCACATGAGAACAATCTATAAGCCATACGATAACAGAACATTAGGGCCTATAGAAAGATGTCAACAAACCAGACACAACAAACAGTGGTACTTAAAAATAGTGTCCAGTGTTAAGAGGAATAGAAAAGCACTAGTGTAACAGAAATCTAGCTCCAAATTGGGATCAAGAGTTTAATGACTGAAACCACCAATGACAGTAAAAATGTGACGTTATCATACCTCTACCTGTATGACCTAAAGACTCAGCTACTAAATGATACAAGACAGCAAAAAATACCTTGTTCCATCAGCACTATATGCCATTGTGGTTGATGAATGTCCTGGAGCATCATAATCAACTCTTGACCCCATGGTATCATACAACCATGCTTTAATCTTTCCATCAGTTGCAGTTGAGAATATAAACTGTGGGGGCAAAATAAAGGGAAGTAAGGAAGAACTCAACAACTGCAGAATCTTTTTAACACCACAAGTCAATCTCAATGAATGATACAAAGCCATAAAATAATTTCATTGGAAATCAATTGCATGCTAAACATCGGTTACTAGACATTACCTGAATACTTTCTTTGTGGTGTGGGCACACAGAATATACAGGTGCTTCATGACCTTCAAACGTAAACTGCTTATTGCCAGTAACTGCATCCCACACCTGTGGATTCTAGGGCATTAAAATATGTCCTAAAACTATTGCGAACTTTACTAGACAGAAAAAAGTAGACAAACCTTAATCACCCTGTCTTCGCCGCAAGTAACTACACACAGTTGCTTGTTGGGATAGGAGAAAGCGAGGTCATTAACACTTCCAACATGGGCCTCAATCTAAATAATAAAATTAGTTGAGATCTCAGTTTGGCAGGCACCATGATACAAACAAACATAGTACAATATACAGGCTGAAACCCAATTTTTTGGTGAATATATCTATATATTATGTCAGAGGAATATTTGGTGAAACCCAATCAGTCCGTAACTGGGTAGAGCACAAACCTCAAGGTGGTTCCTTATATCATCACCGCCATGGTATGAATAGATGTGTACAATGTGTTTAGAGTAAGCAACACCTGCAAGAAAGATGCTTACATTTATAATTTCCCTTCACATAAGAACTGCATTAGATTAGATTACATTAAAAAAGATGAAACTGCAATATACCAAATAGAGTTCCATCAGGACTCCACATGACACGGTTCACCGATGCTGTATAATCATTGGCAAGAGATGCCTACAGAAGAAGCAGAATATCAATCAATTCATCTTTGGGAAGCATCATATTTGTTTGTTTGTGGTAAGAAAAATACCAACCTGCAATCCCATCGAACAAGCTCCAAGGTCCCAAACCTTGAAATTCTTTAAAACAATTCTTTCTCGGCTACCCAGCTCCCATACCATGACATCACCCATGTTTGTTCCAACTGGAACAACAAAAGAACACGGGATTCACGAAGCAGCAATATATTAAGGATGAAGAGTTGAATCTCAAATCAATTGAACAGCGGAGTAACCAAAGAGTTCTGAGGGGAAATGCCATTATAAGAGCCTGAAGCACCATCCTTTTAGTACAAGTCAAGGCAGTGTCTCAGAAACCACAGCTTATGTTTAGCCTTCAAAACTTTGAAAATGAAGTTTAGGCTTGCCCAAAGCTTACCAAGAAGTAAAATCTGCTGCAATGGATGAAAATCCATACTCTTCACTGCTGAGCCTTGATTCAAGGCCATAACAACATTTTTTGGAAGATCATCAGATGAGTAGGAACTCTGTCCATGGCTGTGGCTGGCATATCCAACAGGCAGAATGTTTACAGGAAGATTATTAACCTGATAGAATTTTATAAAAATAACAGAGATTAGTGTGATTCCATGGCTAAAAAAGTAGAAAGGAGCATAATTCATGGATTAGAACTTCACTGAGGAACCCATACTAATCGTCAAGCAGGTGCCCTAATCGACACACAGATTTATGCAACGAAAGAATTTAAACTGGTGGCTGCAAATATAGTCACAAACACTTCAGGTTAGGCTAATTTTTTAAGGTGGTATCATTTCAATACCTCTTCAGACATTCCAAAAGGCCGTGGTCTTTTCATAACAAGCTCAGAGTCTGCCGTCTGATAATCCATAGCCGGATTGTTTGTAGGAGGGGTCCTGGGACGCTTCAATAAAGCTGCTGTATAATTGACATAAACAGGCAAAAAAACATGTTACATTGTTTGTTTAATATGAAATACAAGAACACGGTGACCATTCAATTGACTTCCATTACGTTGACAGCTGCAATTTTCTGCAATCAGTTAAAGATTAGAAGTGGGCTACAAGACATTTCTGCCAACCAGCAAACGAACAAAACTAATATTCATTCCCCTTTGCAGACAAACATATTGGAAGAGACAATTCGCCACTGTGTCCAAGGAATGCCAAGGCCCCTAATTTGTTTCTATCAGCCAGAAAACTACCCAAAAGTCCTTACAATTTCACTGCAAGACAAATGTATTGCACATTTAAGAGAAACTGGAAGCAACTTCAGCCAACCTGTACTATTAGGAGCAGGCAGGCCAATGGGTCCAGCAGAAGCTGATGGATGAGCGGCAGGGGATGGATTCGCCATCCAACCAGCAAGAGATGTTGGTAGAGTAGCAGGCGCAGGTTGGAATGGCTGAAAGCAAGCAAACTAAGTCAAACTTTTGAAACTACTTGAAAGTAGAAAATATATATTACACTTTCGCTTACACCATGAGCACCAAGCGGAGGGAAGCCGCCTGGCTTTGGCATACCACCCATTAAGGTATTGGTGACAGGCGATGGGGCTCGAGCACCATTTGGCTGCCCACCGCAGCTGTGGTCCACGAACAAGGTCTTTATATCAGGATTAGGCCTAGGATTCTTACACAGCTGATGTTGCCAATTTAAACTGCATTTCAATAATAAATTTATAGGTAAACGAAAATCAAAATGAAACGGCTATGTTACAAAGAATTGTCAAAGACAAGTTGTTCAAGACCTTTGATTGATTAGGGTTCGCAATCTTGAATTCTTCAATGTAGGAAACTGAAGTTTATCCCGAAACAAAGGGTTAGCTTCTATCAGCTTCTTCAGTTCACCAAGCATTATGTTCCTAGCAGATTTAGTATCTCCGTACTTGGACAACTGTTCGTTTTCTCTGTAAATGACGGTACCGACAACATTCTAAGTCAAACTATCACAAGCTGAAAAGCACACTTCACTATTCACCAAACGACAAGTTCCGCAACAGAATGGTAAGCAACAACAAGCCACACCTGAAGTTTTCCAATGTCAACAGCTGTGTAATTTCCTTAAATAGCTCTTCATTAAATGCTGCAAACACTTTCAAGTCCTTCACCAAAATTTCCACTGCCTTGGCACGATCCCGCCTAAAGATATTTTACGCGAAACAAAATCCGTTCATCATCATTCGACATTCATCAAGACCTCGAGAAAAAGGAAATGATGACCAAAATGCATGCATTGTTGAAACGACATACTTATCTAAAGCCTCGAGATACTTCTGCTTCCGGATCTCGAAGAAAATCTTCATGGAATATCTATTATCATCAACCTTGGTGAATCCTGATAAATACTTCTCCACCTCATCCCACTCTCCATTTGTCACCATTTCCTCGAAATACCGCATGTTGAAATAAAACCCAGACTCCTGCTCCAATCTTAACACATCCACACACAGAGAAAAAAAGAGAGTCGAAATCACAAACAGACAGAACCATATGAAACACAAACCAGCAGCTACCGTCACTATCATATCCACAAATACCAAGAATGACAGTAATTCAGGCTTACTTGTGCACGGTCTCCTTGAATTTTTCCTCGTCCAGGAACTGGAGTATGAGGAACACAAGCTCCCTACTGAGAGAAGACATGATTTCCTCCTCTCCTTGCTCCACCTGACCAACAAAAATCAAGAGATCTAAAACCCTCACAAATCAAATTCCCTCCAACAACCCTACCCCTAATTATCTCCGTAAAACCCGAACAAGGAATCAAGCAGTGGTCACTATAATAAGCTTTCAGTCTCACTCCCGTCCGTCCCTGCAATTGAGAGACGACAAAACAAAACGACAGTAGACAGGGAAATGATTGATTGGCGGTGGTTATACCTGAGCAAAAATTAGATCGGAGAATTCAACAAAGCTACGGCCACTACCGTGTTGTTCCTTTCCTCTTCAGAAATCTTGTCTTTTCCTCTTCCGTTTTCCTATTCCTTCTTCTACTTCTTCTCTCTTCCACTTTCTCTCTCTCTCATTTGGCGCTTCTCTCTGCTATCATCTGTTCATCTCCTGGGCCAGTATTTATAGGGATGGAGCTGCGTTAGGGATTTCGGGAAAGAGAGAGAAGAAAAAATGAAGAGGGGGCACCGGACAACTCGCGAGACGATATGAGATGTGGTATGATAGGCTAACTGACAACGAGGAGTAGGTTAGTGATAAGCTCAGTTACTTCTCAAAAGGAGGTGATAAGCGGGATGGAGTATCGGGCGTTATCGACACGCTTTAATGAGGGACTTATTTGCTATTTTTCTTTATTATTAATGGAGCTAGATTTGAGGACTTTTCCGGTATCATTTTTCATGGCTTTCAGTGGTCTCGCTACTTGTCAACAACAAAGAAAGCTGTCTAGGTGCGGAAAATATGTGAGGTAAGATTTTGGAAACAAAATGAAAATAAATGATAAATTGTCACCAAACACAATAAATTGGCATTATGGTCTATCAGCATAATGTCCAATTAAATATTACATCGTTAAGTAGGGGATTAGTGAATGAATTTATAATTTTTGGACACCCTCTCTTTATAAACTAACTTTTGTGGATGAGTTCTATCTAAAAGATTGTAACGGTTGATAACAGAGCCTGTCCCACGTGCCGATCTACGTTTGCGAATGGGGAGACTTACGGAAGGAGCGACCCGCAAAAGAGCGACTTGAAAGCAGAGTAGGCCAGTCGAAGTAGGCCAGCCAAAGTGGGCTAACCAGAGTATGTAACGTGGATGTCGGTTCGAAAGCGTGGTTGTATGTTACGTGTCAAATTGAATACCACATCGTTGAATATGATATTAACGGGTGGGTTGATAACCTTCTGAGCATCCTCTCTTTTTAAGTTAGCTTTTGGAATTGAGTTTTTCCCCGAGAGTTATAACACATATACTAATGCAATAAATCAACATAAATATCATTTAAACAAAGATAATATGTCCAATTGTCCATTTCTGATCTTAAACATGATCGTGGGCTATTTTCACAGACAAATACAATAAATATGGAGATTTAATAGTGAAGTTTCAAGTCCGTATATGCGTTTTTTGTGATCTTCGGTGTGAATGTTATTTTAACAAAAAGAGAATCTTTCAATAACCCTTCTAAATTAAGCTCATAATCTTAAATATTGTTTTTATTATTTGATTGATGAATGGATTATTGTTTAATCGTTTTTCAGAAAAAAAAAGATTACAAGTATAAATTTTTCAGCCTGTTATGAATATAATTACTATAGTGAATGCACCATTGTGTAACTTCTTATTCCATTCTTCAATGTATTTCATTGTATTTATTTTCCCACCTTTATGTGTAATAATATTAGAGAGTATAGGTTATGATCTATGAGCCTATAAATAGAGCTCTCATTTGTAGCATTCCATACACCTCAATAAAAACTCTCTCCCTCTCCATATTTCTCTTGTTCTTGTCTTTCTTTGAGTTTAGTTTAATAACACGTTATCAGCACGAAGTTCTGCCGTCGAGCAACTTCTTGTAATCATGAGCGAAGTGCATACAAACAATACATATGGCCAGTGAGTTCATGCTTATGCTCCTGATGCCCATTTTTGCAATTTTATTATTGCGCACGAGTGCTCGATTCTCAAAAGTTTACAAAGATTGATATTTGATCGCTATTTACTCGATTCTCTTATTCTTCTACCTACTTTCTTTTTGTTTCAAAACTAGATTTAGTTTGCGATTTCAAATGTTATTACATTGATTTACTCAATTCCTTACATTTTAGCTTATTATATCATCACATCAATTTTTTTCTCCTAAAAAATTTGTGATTCTCATTTTCATTTCTTACTTTTTCATAACGCTATTGTTACTATTTAAAAATAGGTCATTGAGGTGGGCTATTAGCTAATTCATATGTTTACTTCTTCAATCTTCATTTTTGTTTGTTTTCTACTAATACCCCACCGAAGATATATAGTAACAAATTGTTTATATGAATATTCACCGAGTAACAATATTATTTATTTATTTTGTGTTCATATATGTCTATGACTTAATTCTAATATTTGATAGCTTATCTTTATCGCTCAATTATTATTGATCACGCAAACAGTAATAGACATCTTATGCATATACATATGTATTTTTTTCCTTTGTTTTTATCGGTCTTACTTAATATTAAAGCATATTTGTCAAAAGGAAACAAATCGGTGGTTATCTGATTATTATCATAACCATTATTTTTGTAACGTTGGTCATCACATTATTACAATACGTTTACATTAATATTTTTCAATCATCATCAACGATTGTCATTAAATATTTAAATGGCTAATGATCATGTCATTATTAATGGAATCGTAAGTTACGTTTACGGATTAAATAAATGTATTATATATGTTGCTAATTACAGTTTTACTAGTATATTCATGTCATTATTAATTCATTCATAATGTGATCTAATTTATTTATTTTGATAATTACGTCACACTTTTTTTAAATTTGAGTATGTGGTTTTTGATGTTTCGGGCAAGAATTACTCTTCATGGGCATTCGAGGCTAAAATCCATATATAATAGTATTGGTGAAACGAGACGATAATGCACGTCTTATCATGACAAAGCTAAAGCTTTGCTATTTACTCGCCATCATCTGAATGATAGGGCGAAAGATGAGTACCAAGAGACACAACATATCGAAAGAACAAAGCTATACATATATTTTATATGTCTCGAATATTGAAGGTCAAAGTGACAAAATATCAATCTTTGTAGTGATTGATTATACTCATAAAATCTCGATATGATTGAATGTCCCACGAGACACATATCTTGAGAAACGGGTTATCTTATATTTCCAATGTTGATGGTCCAATGAGACAAAATATCGATCCATGAAGTGAGTGGATATAATCATATGTCCACAAAGTGATTAGACAATATATATTCCCACAAAGTCAATACACTATCGTCGAAGAGAAAGACCTAATCTTTCAAAGGTCATAGTCCATCCAAATTTATTGTGATGAGAAAATCCCATATGACACTATCATATTTCTCGAAGTGCATACACTTATATCATATTATTTTCCGATGAAAATTTCACAATACATGATTACTATTTCATATACGGAATTCAATGTGGATTTGATGGGCATATAGTACCAAGGAAAGTATTTTTCAACCAATAGTTGAACAAAATCTCGAATAATTATATGATGAAATTCACACAACTTCTCGAGTTTGACGGGAAATTGGTCATCTCGTTGGTGATAGAGATGTGGAAAGATTAAGTTGATAATCATGTTGAAAAATTCTAGTGACATGAAAGGTGATACAACCATCAATTTTATTTTGATGATCATATTAAAATGATGTTAATTTAGCACTCTAAGTGATTGTGCAAAGACACATTTAATTTGTTACATTGTTCCTGAAAGCATAAGTGACAACATATTATCATTGTTCACATAAGGAACCGTTTTATTCGGATGGACATAACAATTGTGGTTATACGAGAATTATTGATCTATTAATTGGTGACATAGATGATTGAGAAATATATCTATTTATCATTTAAACTATGTACCAATTCTCATGACAAAAATGAGTATTTTATGATGAGAATCACCATAATTAATTGTGATATATATCACATCGATAGTGCACCAAGATATATGGTGTAGTACAACTTTTCTCTCAAGACCTAGATCGAGCTATTATATTGTTCACGAAGGAACAAAATCCTTATTCCAATTTGTTTAGGATCAAGAGAGGAACAATAATATGGTCTATGGCTATATAATTATTGAATCAATAATATTATCCTCCAATTTGTACTACACATATGTTATTGTGATTGAGATACATATATATAAATGTAAACTATACGTTTACTCGTCCTGACAACTATTATTTGGCATAACCGGTGAGACCATCCCGGTTCAATCATGATGCGAATCGATAAGTACCTCTATGGTCAATTTTGATGATTCCATAATCTAAAATGTATGTTCTATTGAAGATTGTTGTGCATGATGGTCTCAACTTGGGTATTCTAAAGAAATGATTCCTAAGGTTATAGGGATTTAAGTAGTCCTTGTGACTCCCCTACTTCCTGGGAACACAAACGATTTTCCGTTCCGTCAACAAGGTTTCGTTTCTAGGAAAGCATTTTCACCTTTCCGTTACCCATTGTTGGGTAAATCTCCAACACAACATAATTCATTTTTGGATTGCTTTTCCTCAAATAGAGTTGATTGTTGGATAATCATCAACTAAAGTAAGATCATTTATCTTACACACAACAAAACAAGGGTGATATTTATGGATCCATACGCCCAACATGTGAGCCAATTATTTTAATTGATGTATCAACTAGAAGGTCACATGTGTATATGAAAGAAAACTAAAATTTGCGAGATTACTAGCTCAACCATTTTGGTTATTAGCATATTTTCATGATTATCCAATAACGAAAATGTGTCATTGAAAACCAATATATTATTGTGAACATGTCATTTACATGCACAACACAAATTAGCATTACGCCAAGAAATTATCATGAATTCCTCCATTATGTATGGTTTTTGGGTCAAAACCTTATACTTCCCATCTATGGATATATGAATGTGATATACACATCTGAATTGCTCCACCGCCATTTATTAGGATGGGTTCTCAATAAAGATTGAGAAATTATTTTGATTATGAGTTCATCGATGGTAAAGTATCACATCGTTGTCGGGAGTATTTTGATGACTCGTTTGGAGGTTTATATTTAAACTTCCCAACATTAGGGGGAGAAAATAAAAGTTGGCCAAGAGATTAGATGAATGATCATGTTATTTTGATCCTTGCACTAAGCAATATGAGCTTGAAGTTCAAAAATATATAATTCATTATCTGCTAGACACTTTACTGACCCAACGAGAGTAAAGTTTTCATGTGCCAACTCAAAATGCTCCAATAACAATAATACCAATATTGGGCAATCTGACATCACAAATGACTCTAAAACCCGCAAAGGCGTGATAGACCACTCGGTTCCAAAGAAAAAATCCTCAAAAGTGGAATGGAGCTATATATCAAGATGGTCAAATTGAGGTTAAGATTATTTAAACAAAGCCACCAAGAGAAGCAAATAATGTGCTCAAGAAGAGTATCGAAACACGAAAGATATGAATATATATCTCAATTATCTATATCTTGGATGGAAAATATTGGAACCCCAATAAAGTCAACGTCGACGAAATATTTGCGTATAGTGCAACGCTAAATATGATAGTTGAAAATGAGGATCATTAGCCAAAATGCATGCACAGATAGAAATGATTGGCTAAAAAAAATTTCAATTTGAGGCAAATTCAAATTCCCAAGAGAAATGAAAAGTTTTAAGACATCAAGTCTTTATACATTGAGATGTAAAGTATGAGTATGAGAAGTTATGAAACATCTCATTTTTGAAAGGTTTTGTACAACAAACCTATAACATTTTGATTATGAGAAAATATATTCTCATGTGGTGGATGCAACTACTTTTTATTATTCGATTAGTCTGGCAATTTGTGAAGGGAAAGAGTTTGCCCCTAATGGATGTCCTTGCAACCTATATGTATGGTTTTCATAATTAGAATACACATGTGTATATGAAATTCCCTTGAGGATTTATTTTGCTATAAGCAAACAATTCAAGTTCACGTGAACAAGTTATATCTAATTGACGTCATATGGATTGAATAATTGAGAGAAGTGGTCCACTTAGCATATCATACATTTCTCTATGCATAAAACTATGATTTCTTTTTCATATTGAGTTGAATTTTGAATGATGAAAAATCATCTTTGTCATATTTTATGATTTTGAAATTCTTATAAAAATTTATATACTTTATTTTATATTTAAAATGTATTTCTTTTGTTTATAAGAGTTTAAGTGTCATCATCATCTTTTGTTATATAGATGACATACACTTTATTGAGACTCCTAAAGAGTTTCTCAAAGCAATCAAATATTGATTAGCTAGAGTTCGAGATGGAAGATGTGGAAGATTACCACTAACTTGCCAACCGTGCATCTCTCTCGAACATGATTTTCGTATATCATCAATGATATACTAATTATATCCAACAAAAAGTTATATGGATATGACATGGCTATCGATTGCTGGATGGTAGTCAGATCACTATGTGACTCTATGTCGAATTTAATCGACCTTTATTAAGACACAAGATGTACTCGATTTTGAAGTAGTAATCTTGGTCATATTTGTGTTGGTTGACCATAAATTGGTCTCATGTGATAATTTTACCACTTGGTGGGCTGTGAAACCAACTTATAAAGCTACACCACCATTTCAAGATCTCGATCCTATAAATCATGCATGATATTTATTTTGCATATATCCTTGAGTTGCAAGAAAATGTTGCAACGTGATGTGATGATTATGTACTCTTTTTCCTTCACTAGGTTTTTATCCCATAGGGTTTTCCTAGTAAGGTTTTAATGAGACATATTCTCATCTAATTGTCATCTAAGGTGAAGTGTCATGTGAATTATGGATGACCATCGATCATGTGATGCATACATTTTATGCACAAACTTCAATGAGGTGAAATATTTATCGACTAAGTGCACCTAAGTGATAACTTGGTTGATTTATTCACCAAAGATCTCTCTCGCATCAACTCGTTGGAAAGCAAATTTGGAATTGGTGAGTGAATGATCTCAACCGATATAATGATGAGCGAGAGTTGATATCCTCATCGTGGGGAGTCAATATGAAGGATCTCAACCGATATCATCATCGTGGGGAGTCAATACGCAACAGTATTTTTTCCCTTAACCATGGTTTTTCCCACCGGGTTTTCCCGGTAAGGTTTTTAATGAGGCGCAGTATCAAAAGCGTATTCGAAGAACGATGTATAACCAATGGTCATTCAAGGGGGAGTGTTATGAATATAATTACTATAGTGAATGCACCATTGTGTAACTTCTTATTCCATTCTTCAATGTATTTCATTGTATTTATTTTCCCACCTTTATGTGTAATAATATTAGAGAGTATAGGTTATGATCTATGAGCCTATAAATAGAGCTCTCATTTGTAGCATTCCATACACCTCAATAAGAAACTCTCTCCCTCTCCATATTTCTCTTGTTCTTGTCTTTCTTTGAGTTTAGTTTTATAACACAGCCTAATTTATTATATTTAAAAATGTTTTATTCTAAATGTTATAAAATATGATTGATTTATATAGAAGTCTTTTGGAGTTTTAATAGAAGTCTTTTAGAATTTTAATAAAAAAGTATGGCGAAATCATTAACATACAAGTTGAATATATTAAATGACAAGAATAAATACAAAAAATATATGAGATTTAACATGGTCTTTGACCAATATTTATGTTATATAATATTTTTGGAAAATAATTTATCCGTTATATAATTAGGAAAGTAGTTAGATTCCATATATTTTTATCTTAACAACAAAATTACAATTCATTTTATTTTTAATATTGTTCTTTCGTAGTTTTGTTACCTTTATTTTGATATATACTTAACTAGATAAATCAATCAAACATCCATAACATCCTTATAAAACAATTCTTGCTTAACGTAAGTTTTGATTTACGATCACCCTGCCCCTTTCTATAACAATAAGGCAAGCATCAAAACCCAACAACTTGTTGGGAGTATGGGCATCCAAACTTGCCCAAACCTTGTAAAGAGGTTTGAAACAAAAATAGGTATATCAGTCTAGATGTATTTTCACGAATATGTCTATTCCACCAACAATTTTCAAGTAGAAGTTCTTTTTTGTTCCTGTTGTAGAGTGTTATTTAAAGTTTTTTTTTCAGTTTTTGCCTGAAGAAAATGGTTAGATCAATCATATAATTAAATTAAAAGAGGAGTTTCACGGAAGAATTTTAGTTCGGGTCGACACTGGCGGTTGAACCAAAACTAGTTCGACCAATCTTGATCATGCCATTTCGGATCAAATCAAACCTTTTGAATCAATGCATGTTGATCACTGAGGTTTATATAGTTACGACTAAGTCATTGATCTATTAAGTTTATGAATGTCAGTCACCCTGTGAACTTTCTGCCCCCATCAAAATACACCCAGCTAACTAGACGACGAAGAGGTATTTTTTTTATTTAATTTTATATTTTATATTTTGAAAAGCAATTATGTCGCATTTATTGTAATTAAAATGCCAATGTGGCATCCTACGTGGAATTTGTTTGACCGGTCATATGAATGTTACGTTAATTCTGTCTGCTTTGTCATTCGCGGTGTAAAAGTTTTAAAGAAAAATTTGGTCAACGGGTTAGATTTGACAGACAACTGAACGTAATGACCAGAAAAATATAATAAGCTAGATTTAACAACTCACACAAAATATTGACCAATTTTTTATTTTTTGTCTATGATAAATTATATACTTCTTTAAAAGGATAAGAGTAATAATGTATTTCCATAACTATCAAGAATGAATTAATATGAGAAATACTAATAATATGTTCTAATTATTTATTGTCTCAAAATCAGAAGATTTTGTTAGGATTGGTAATAATAATTTTCTTGATCTTTATAATAACTCATTCCTTTAAGATAATATAATTATTCGAAAAAATCGTCATAAAGTGGATCATATAACTGTCGTCCTTGACTACCCCAACTATTGTTTGATTTCAGTGTACTATTTTTGTTTTGTTTTTAGGTTCATAAAGACGACTTTTTAGATGAGACTCTAATCGTCATGTTGAATCTTGCCCGCTAATTTTAAAGGGGTTGGTTTTAAGGGGGTGATCATATCTTCGTGTTGTTGTACATATGTTATATTTTATTATCTTCGGTTCAATCATCTTTATATCATTATATTACTGTTATACTTTTTAGGTTATGTATCGTTTAGATTATTATGATCAAGTTATCTGTATATCATTATATCATTGTTATACTTCTTAGGTTACGTATCGCTTAGATTATTATGATCAAATTATAATAAATTACAGTTAGATAGCTAGTGAACAAGAAAGTACTATCCCAGGTTTGGACATTAATAAATGATCTAATGATAAGTACCTTTCCGGGCCACTAGAGAAAGAACAAAACCCTTGATAAAAACAAAGAGAGGAAGGAAGAGCTAGCTGCACATAACCCTAAAACACCAAAAGCTAATTAAGTTCTAACACAGTGCTCCTTCAAGCAGCATACTTTGTTCTTAGACACCCTCCAGGAAGAAGAAACCTAAACGTCTCTGCATTCTCTATCAAATAAGCAGGAAGGTGAACCCCAGAAGCTGAATGTGGGATTGACCCCATCTTCTTAATCAGCTCTTTAAATGTGTACTCTTCAGGTAGCATGTCAAACAAATCGTCCCCTTTGCATATCAGTTTCTGAATCCTCTGGTGGTTAAGAAAATCCTGTCTCCTTACCCGGTCAGCGTGGCTGTACGCCTTCATCTTGAACACAAACTCCTCAAGCTTCCGAAAGCAGAAGCTGCAGTGCCATCCAGCGTCCGATAGTATAACATCTGATTGCCGCGAGTGCCTGTATCTTGTCCAAGGGCTATAAGTCTGCACCGTGGCCCTCCAGTGGCTGCTATCTACGGGGAATTCAAACGAGTATAAGTAGTTCCTCATCTCGAGATGTAACACGGGTGGTATTCCATCGCACCACTGTAGCAGTTTCACAGTATGAGGGCTTGGAATCTCGTCTGTATCCGACATGATGACTAAGTCCCCGTTGGAAACTCCTGCACGGCGAAGCAAACCGTTCATGGACGCTCGCTGCTCCGACTCGAGCACAAAGGGGTCTTCCTGGGATCCAGGTTCAGCCATTCGACCCGAGAATATACCGTGGACCACCTTGTCTGCTGCAAAGTCGAACCGGTGCCTGTTTGAGTCGAAGAAGAGAGGCTTTGGTATCCCTGTGAAGGTGGTGTTGGACTCGAGGATCACAAACTTGGTGACGTAACGATGAAGCTCGCGCCATCTTATCTCGAGAAGGTCCAGCTCGTTGCTGAAGATGATGCCATCAAAGACACGACGAGGCTCCCTGCGAATGCTCCAGCCGTGGAGGCTGCAGAGGTGTTCCATTGGCACTTTCTCTGCGTAGTAGTGAGGTATCTTTTGGAATGGACGAGGAGGACTGTCCCAAAGCGGTCGGAAAAGATACGAGATTGTATGGAAATGAGTGACGATTCCGATGACACAGATGGGGACTAGTATCAAGAATATCATGAATGCAAGCTTCCGTGGTAGCCTTTTCGTGGAGGTGCGTACAGATCGTGGTGCCATAGTTCGGAGAAGTCAATAACATGTTAGTCCACAATCATGTAACCTGTAAATTGTGCCGCATCAGCATTTCCCTCACCTGGACAAGAAAGAAAGCAAATCAGAGACCAATAGCTGATGAAAACTTCCAATCATCTGCATCGACTCCAGAAAAGCAAAAGAGGCAAAGTGAAACGTGCAGGGACAACAAACTGTAACAATTGATAACAATAGACCAATGTGGACCATTCATAAAGCATTCTTAATCCAACTAAAGCAAGACGAAATAAGATGAATGGATAAACGATTCAAAAGAAGGATGCTAGCTGTGAGATCCAATCTTTCTGCCCTGTATCCTCCTCTCTAAATCATTAAAACCATTATTTATCGACGAACATATAATGATGGCAATTGAATAGGCTTTGCAAATTGATAAAATTTGGAGGAAACTCTTAACGCCTCAATAGCTTAGAAAATGGTTCACAATTTCAAGGGTCATTCAGTTTCAACCCATATAAACCCAAATCCCCAATCTCATTTTCAGAAACGGGAAAACAATACGAAAAAAGAAGCCAAAAACCCCATAAGCAGCTAACTTTCCAACCAACGCTCAAAAGGAGAAAAAGATGTCCAGTGGGTGCATCAATTACCAAAAAAAAAAGAAACACACAGAAAATGTGAAGAAGAAGTTCGCGAACGAGATCAAAGATTGGTTACCTTTGAAAGGGGGAGCTGCGACAGAGGAGAAATGAAAGGAGCAAACGGTAGATTAAGGAAGAGGGGAAGGGAGGGAAACGTAACTCCCGCCAGTTCGATTGAGGACGATTCCTTCCCCCATTTCTCGTTCCTCCCCGTCGGCGGAGTTATCGATAGGAAGGATAGGATACTCCTTCTCTTAAGAGATATTTTTGCAGAAACATTTCATCGGAGAAAATGTAGGGAACCCAGGTCTTTCTGAGAGCGATGGAGAGGAACAGTTTTTTATTTGTAAATTTGTCCCTTTGTGTGCGCGCCGAATGTGCTGGCGAGATGTGATTCCCCGTTGTAGAAAATCAATTCCTTATCGGTCAAAACTAATCTCAGCCGTTGAGTAATTAATCCTAGATCTAATGGGTGACAGTTATAAAAATCGAATCTTTAATTTATCCTTTCAAATACAATTTAATAACTATCACTCCGTGAATCCTATGCTGAAACCATTTTAGTTATCACATGGGCTTCCATCAACTAACCGCACCGCATTCAATATTTTGGCCCACAGAAGGAAGACGCATTTCTTCTTCCTCATCGTCACCGGCGGCGGATATATATTCTTTCCGCCCGGCTCGGCCTTTCCCCCTTTACATTTCCCGTCGACTTCTCCGATGGCTTTAAGGCGTTCCGAATTCCTCCAACTCTACGGTTGGTAATTCAATTCTCTCACTTTCCTTCCCTGCAAAGGTCTTCATTGCTAGAGGTTTTGATCCCACTCTTTTTACCCCGCAGGCTATGACTTAATGTTAGGATCGATAGCTGTGTTTTATGCGCTTATGGCGCCGTACACCAAGGTTGAAGAAAGCTTCAACGTTCAGGTGCTAGATTAGTTGAAGAAATATCTTTTTGCTTCTTTATCTTCCCATTATTATCTGTGATTCTGCTGCTCACTCTTTCCAATTCTTTTGTGATTGTCAAGGCGATGCATGACATTCTTTTCCATCGTCATCACTTGGATAGTGTAAGTTCTACTGGTGGCGTTGTGGATCAGTTCTTAAAAGATTCTACATATATATATTCGTGAATCTGAACTTTTAACTTCCCTTTTGTTTCAGTATGATCACTTGGAGTTCCCTGGCGTTGTTCCTCGCACTTTCATTGGTACTAGCATGCGCCCCAGACCAGTACTATTAGTAGCATTTCTGGCTGCAGTTGTTCATTCATTTTTCTCTTTGCATTAGGAGCATTGCTGATTTCAGCATTAGCATCCCCCATACTTTTGGCAAAGAGCTTCCTGCAGTTGCCAAAACTTTATGCACTCATCGCAGGTTAGTTATCTAAACAGTAGCTTATCATGTTTTTCACTCTCGGTTATCTAGAGATCTTTCCAAGTTTTTCATCCTGTGGATATGTATCATTTCTCCCAAGATACTACTTTCTTTCTCTTTGCTATTGCTAGTTCGCTTGGCATTGGGTTCCATGGTATTAGGAACCTTGAGGTTCTTTCGTGTTCAGGTACACAATGTACTTCTGACTTTTGGAATTAAGTAATTATTTTAAAGCTTTTGTTGTTCTTATTAGTTATTGCAGTTGGAATCCTTTTCCGAAGGACATTGACTTCAACTGTTTATCTTGATGTACATTCTGTTGGATCAGGTTAGGCAGAAGTTTGGCCATCAAGTGGAATGGTTCTTTGTGGTACTAACGGCGTTTCAGTTTCACTTGCTGTTCTATTGCACAAGACCACTTCCTAATATTTTTGCTTTGGGTTTAGGTAATACTACTAGTAGTTCAACTCCATTATTTTCCCAGTATTTTCCCCAACTGCTTTAGGAATATCATTTATTTCTTATTGAAGAACTCTTCCCCGGGAGGTGTTTGATGTGCGCTTGAGCTCATTATTAGCAAATGCTGCATAACCATCCCGAGTTGAAGAGTGCTGACGATTGTTGTCTGGATTGAAGTTCCTACATCTATTCTTGATGAATCCCTAGATGTTACCTACCTTATTCTCGTGTTTATAACCTGTCTGTTACAAAGCCTTAAACTTGTTAGTGGGAACTAAGTGAACCATTAGTGTCATATATTACTCATCAAGAATGGGAAATTAAGTGCTATACTAACTTTATTCTCCTTCAATTGTTTGCAGTCAACTTGGCTTATGGGTATTGGCTCAAGGGGAAAAATTATGCTGCCCTGAATTGTCTGGTATTGTAGTATTGTACTCTAGATGATGTACATAAATGTGCTCTCATTTCAGTTAGATTAAATGGGGCTGCTGGAATTTCAAAATAGCGATGAACAATTGAGGTTTTGATAAATAGGATAGAGGAAGAACCGCCACATCAGATGGTGATAAGTCTCAATAGGTATGGCGCCACAATATGGAGTTGATAAGCTAGAGAGAACATAAGAAAACTCTTAGGTAAAATAAGGCATCATTAGTACTAATTCTAACAATGAAATACAAAGAAATTATTCTCTTAAATATCCAAAATATTCCTAGTTCATTGTTGGACGAAAGTACTCCTCCTTAAATCCTTGTAGACGAAGGATTGTTTTAAGAACACACTCTTACTGGAAACCTGCACCTTCTTTAATGCTTGAAAACTCATCTAAGGCACTTTAAACCATAATAGCATGCTTTGGAGCCTTGCAAGAGTAAGCAGACCACCAATATTCAATCACATCCCTAGGGTCAATATCGGAGTATCTAGATTCCCATCAGTACATCTTATCTTAGTTCTGCTGTATGCAACCAGATGTCATAGTGCAAACAATTGCATCATTTTCTCATTCATAGTTTCTGAATCTTTCCAGCAATGATTTGGATGTTATTGTTGCATTGAGGATTCTGTTATTAGGACCCTTGTAAGTGGCGGTTAAACATAATCGGTCTCTTATGTGCGCACATTTCAGATCTTCTCACAGTTTTGTTTTTCTGGACCAGATCTTTGCTGCAGTAGTCTTCAGATGTGACATGCTGTTACTTCTTGGTCCTCTTGGCTTGCAGCTTTTGTTGGTAGTGCATTGTTAATAAATGTGTTGTTATACCCCTGAGTTCACACAGTCCTTATTCATTCAATTGGTTGAAAGAACTTTTGATGTTTGCAATTTTCAGGCTAGATCTGTGTCAATATTTGGTGGAATCAAATACTGCCTAGGCATTGCACTATTGTCTATAGGTTGGTCAGATTTACTACTGAAAATACCAATCACTTTTTGTTGTAATGCGTTGTTACTGGTGATGGATCTGAATTAGTCTTCATATAACTTGAGTCTTAGTGCAGGTCTTACTATGCTCATTGACTCAATTATGTGGAGACGTGTATTATGGCCAGAATTTGAAGTATTTTGGTTCAATTCTATTCTAAACCGAAGTTCTGAGTGGGGTGTATCCTTCAATTTATGAGATCGTTGAGTATGGTTGAGGTGGTTTATGTTTTCGACGCCTACAAGCTGTATCTTGACACTTCTCAATGCTCATGTAAAACTCTTTTTGTTTCCCTTAACGTGATTTTTATTAGACACATTCTCTCCATTGGTACTTCACTTCAGCTCTCCCCCGTTCACTACTTGCTGCATATCCTCTTTCTATGGTGAGTGTTGCAAGTAATAACTGAAATGCCGGCAAGTCCAGCTATGTTCCTGGAGTGCTGAAAAAAGGAGTGACCTAGTAACTGATATATACTGCTACTTTCCCTTCCATTCTCTTATCTGTCACCTTGTTATTGTTATCTGCAGCTTGGAGTTATACTAGATCGAAGAGTTCGGCATTTTGTTTTTCCGGTTGTTACATTCATTTTCCTTTACTCCAAGCTTCCACACAAAGTATGTATTACAAGCTTTCTTGACTCAAGCATGTTATAGAAGTGTACCCGATTGTCCTTAGTATGATGCAGGAACTACGATTCATCATTAGCTCTGTTCCAATGTTTAACCTTTCTGCAGCAGTTGCAGCAAGCAGAGTGTATGTTAGCTTCATCCATCTCATAAATCACTGTCTGCAGTTGGCCATTTTGTACGGTGCTGACAGGATTTGTTGCTCTAAATCTGCAGCTACAACAATAGGAAGAAGACACTATGGAAGTTGTTTAATCTTATCATGTTGGGACTATTCTTGATCAGGTTTGACCCATTCTTTTGGTCCTCTGGATCATCCTCCTTCCTATATATAACTCACTCCGGTAATCTGTAGTCTAGGGTGTACTGCAGTGACTTTCATGGCATCTTATGAAAATTATCCCAGTGGTCATGCATTAATGGAGCTGCACCAGATTGGTGAGTATTTCCCTTTGCTGCACGTCTCATGAATTGGTGTCAAGTGAGCTCTTATTAAGGTTTGATGATGGTTCTGCGGTGATCCCTAACCACGTTCTCTGAGGTTAATCTCATGGATGTTACTTGTTAGGCGATATTGGTGACAAGGATCAAGTGTTAGTTCATATTGATACCTTCTCAGCCATGAATGGAATATCACGGTTTTCAGAAAATGGTTCTGTATGGAGGTAAAACTTTATTTCACAACGATGACATAAAGCATCTACCGTTTTATATGCCTACTCAACTCTTGCACGTAGGTACACTAAAGAAGAGCGGATTCCTCTTGAAGAGTACAAGCACAGAAATTTTACATATCTCGTAAGGTGAGTTGAGTTTTCTGCAATTACAATGGCTGCTTGCTATGTGACGCAGGTCATGAATGGTGATGTTAAATCTTGTAGTGGTTCGTCCTTAGACATTTACAGATCTTGAATCTCTTATCCATTAAACAGTGAGCATCCAGATGTTGATGGGTACAAATGTTTATTTGCTGCGAATGGCTTCTCAAGGATTCTCCTTAAACGTGGCTTCCCTCCCATTTCCCTGGTATGAAAATTGAAGATTAAACCTGGCCAATGGACTACCCAATTTGGGTACGGCAAGGACATTGACTGACGATTACACATTGATCAGGTGAAGGAGGCTAAAGTATACGTTCATGGGAACGTGGAAGTCTGGGCTATTGCAGAGAAAAAATGGCGGGGATGCTCTTAAAGGAAAGATTGAGTTTGATTTTGTTCAAAACCATAGGGTGCCTGCTACTGGGCATGGTTCTAGTTAGCAAAGTAAGCAAAACCATCTGTTATTTCCTTTTGCTGGCAAGCAATTTGTCTACTTACAAAGAGCTAAGCAAAAGTAGATGAAAGTTGGTGAGTTTTAGGAAGGCTTTTACTTTGTTTTATCCAACTTGAACTCGACAAAACATTTTACTCATCGTACTCCTACCTTCATTTCACTACGCAGACCAATGCTTGTATTGCTTTCTTTTTACCTCGGAAAAAGGTTGTTGTCGTACTCTTACCATTCATATACAAATGTTATTTTTCACGCCGATGATCAATTATTAACGAGGATTCATTTTTATTCACTTACATAACCTTTTTTTAACGCATCTTAAAAATTCGATTGGCTAGTAAGAAAAGAAAATATAGCACTTGTTCGTGAAGAAGTATTTGTGAGTAGATAGTGAAATAAAATCGTATAAAGAGAAACCTTGTTCATTTACCTCTCGAAGAGACGATGTAATTTTTTTTTCGGTTTTTACCCTTTTGATTTACACAATTGTAAAAAAAATAAAATTCATCGGGTCACTCAACCAAAATGAATGGACAAACACAATTTCGGTTTAACTTCCGATTCGGAATTGGACACAAATCCTATCCGGTTTTGATAAAAGCAAGCAACGTTACGGAGCTGTTAGCGGAATTCAAATTTAGAATTTGCGGGATCTTAAATTTCAAATCGTAACGGCCGTCTTTCCTATCGCCTTCTTCAGCAGCATTTCTTTCCTTTTCCTCACCACACTTGACGACATACAAACAAACAATACAAACAGACAGAGTCACTCACTCTCCTTTCATTCAGCAACAATGGCTTCTCTGACTCCTGGAATCCTCCTCAAGCTCCTCCAGACCATGAACTCCACCACGCGCGTCACCGGCGACCACCGTTCCCCTCTACTCCAAGTCATCGGCATTGTCCCAGCCCTCGCCGGCTCCGACCTCTGGCCTAACCACGGCTTCTACGTTCAGCTCTCCGACTCCCTCAACTCCACCTACGTCTCCCTCTCCGACCACGACGTCGACCTCATCCTCTCCAACCGCCTCCAGCTTGGCCAGTTCGTCTACATCGACCGCTTCCAGCCTGACTCCCCTGTTCCTAGGGCTTGCGGAATCCGCACCATCGCCGGCCGGCACGCTTTTCTCGGAACTCCCGAGCCGCTAATCGCTCGAATTTCGCCTTCCAAGAAGGAATTCGTCATTCAGCCTGTGGAGACCAACTCAGATTCTCCGTCCTCCGTGGATCCGATTGCCGCCTACTTGTCCGTCAACAAGAAATCGAGCGATTCAGCTGCTAAGATCGAGAGCAAGGAAGTTACTACGACTGATACCAGAAAGTTCGAGAAGAGCGTTAGGAAAGGTGCCAGGCAACCTCTTGCGCCGGTAGACAACGCAAATTCGAATCCCAAGGAAATTAAACCGCCGCAGAGGTTCTCTTCTCCTGCCGGAGCGAAGCGATCTGTTTCCGCCGGGAAGAAGAACTTGGCCGCACCGGTGGAGCGTGATCCGTCTCCTGCCGGGAAAGGGAAGAGGTCGTCCTCTCCGGCTCCGTCCAAATGCGTAGTGCCGAGTCTGGCGGCAGCAAGGGAAGAGAACAGGAGAGCGTCGAGGGAGCCGGCGATTATAGTTTCGTCAAGGTACAGACAGCCGTCCCCGACTGGGAGGAGGCAAGCTTCTCCGAACCCTAGAAGAGCTTCATTATCCCCAGGAAGGAGGCTCTCCGGAGTGAAATTTACATCTCCGATGGTGGCGGATTCGACAGGAAGGAAGAAAATTGCTTCAATCGTCGCAGGGATTTCCAAAATTTCTGAATCACTTGTTGGATCTGGAAAGAGTAGTAGAAAGAATTGGGAAGAAACACCTCCTGCCGCGGCAATGGCGGCCGCTGGGGATAAGAAAGAGAAGGGTGATGCCAAGAAGAAAGTGGATATGAAGTCGATTCTGCGGACACAGGTTCACCATTTCTTTTCCTTTCATTTGGTAAACTTACTCAATCGGTAGATTGTCTGTGCATTATTCGCAGTAGCTTAAGGCAACTGTTAATTAGCTCTTTTGATTTACAGGCTGCATTGTCTAGGCGTCTGAGTGATGCTGGTCGCCATTCAAATCAAGATGATGACGAAGATGATTATTATTCCACGAGTAGCGAAAAAGGAAATCTTTATTCTCCTGGGAGATCATCTACTACTGATAATGAGAAGCCTGCAGGAGCTATTGGATTCACTGTACATGAGAAGAAATGGACTGACGGAAGCGTCCCACTGGATGCAGTTTCTTCAGACCTTGTCCTGCTTACAAAGGTTAGCATTTTTTATATAGAAAAAAGGTTAGATTGACTCACATGTATGTGTATTAGTTGAAGATACTGTGTCAATAACCATGGGTTCTGACGCATAAATCCAGGAGGCTATTCAAAGGCGAGTTCTAGCATCTACAGCTGCAGCTGAAGCTCTAGAAGAAGCCATTGCCACTGAATCTATCGTCAGATCTGTAAGGTACTATTTTCGGTAAATTGTACAGAAAACTGAACCTAACAATGGTAATGATCCCAATCGTAAGGAAGCACGACAAAACCATACTAATAGGAAAATTTGTGCGCTTCTTGCAGCATATTCTCAGACCTCCGATCATCGACAACCAAAGCCAAGGCAGAGAATCCCTCACCCACCATAGACAGATTCTTCTCTCTGTATGACGACGTGGAGAAGTATGCACAGAGTGCCCAATCAGTCGCCACCAGCCACTCTTCCTCGTCTGGGAAGGAAACCATCCAAACCGACCATTCCAAAGCAGCTTCATTATGGGTTGAAGCTGCTCTAGCAACAGACCTTGAAATCGTCACAGTTCTGAACAGCAAGATCAGTGTTGAAAACCCCCCTCCTCCGCCTCCCACTTCTCTTCGCAGAAGTCTGTCGAAAAGAAGAGGAAGCTCATCATCATCTCCATCCCAAACTGCTGGCGTTTCAGCAGCAGGAGGAAAAGGAGTTAGTTGTTGGACAAGAGGCAATGGGATGAGTGAAACTGTAGAGCTGGCAATGAAGCTGCAAATGGAAATGCAGGTTTGGTTCGTGAGGTTTCTAGAGGAATCGTTACACAGTGGGTTTCGTTCGCTGGGTCCGGTAAACGCTGGATCCATTGCAGCTATCTTATCGCAGCTGAAGAGAGTCAACGGTTGGCTAGATCGTGTGTCGGCAAAAGGTGAGCAGAGTCTTATAGATGAGATCGAGAAGTTGAAGAAGAAGATTTATGGGTTCGTTATTCAGCATGTTGGGGCTGCCTTTTGACAACTCATCTTTTGAGCATCTTGTTTTGGTATGAAATTTAAATAGCAGCTTCAAGTTTGCTGCTAACGAGATCATGCAACAAATGACCTCCACGAGCATTGCAGATTAAGGTTCATGTTCCATTGCATATTCATGCTGTATTGCAGATTTGTTTTTAAGTTCAATGTGTGCTTCGACAGGATATTCCAATCGAAGACAAAAATGTTTGACGATGCTCCAATTGTAACGCCCATCTCGCTATACTAAGCAACAATTTCTCTTGGATTCAACTTGATTCAACTTCATATGAATGTTCCATTTCATGCCGATTACACTAGTCTAGGCTTATTCTTGCTAAACTTCTGAACAAGGAGTAGTTCCCCTCTTGTGATTCAAGGTATATTTTTTTCCCGTAGATTGATCTTTTAGGGTTTCTATACACCACGTTTTGGATCCTATAATTAGATTTTAAAGATGGTTAGGCCATAAATCTGACTTAGAAGAGCTCTAATGGACTGCTTCTAGGTAGAAAAAGACCAGGGAACAGCTGTTTGATTGCAATTCGGAGTAGTAAGAAGAAACCTAGATCACTACATTGTACGAGTTTCCACCTTATCAACTGTGAGGGTTCTCCCTAAACCGATATGTGTCTTGTTAATTATGGCATCTAATTTGCTTATATGCCACTAGCCGGGGATAACTTAACAAACAAACTTCAGTAAGCAGCCTACGAAACTGATGATGCCAACCTAAACGAATTCGTTTTCACTATTTTAGCAGAGCAGTGGAAGTGTTTAACCGCGTCTACCTCTTCCTCTCCCTCTACCTCTCCCACCTCTGCCTCTGCCTCTACCTCTACCTCTACCTCCACGCTCCATGTCATGACTCGGGTCGTCGTCTCTTTCAAAGCTAAACATGGACATCCGAATGTCTGTTGCCACTGTGCCCTGTGTTCCTCTCTGTACCTGGACAAGGACGAGGGTCATCAATCGTAATCAAAATTTTGAGAAGAAAGCTGTGAATTGGATTGAACGGATAATAAGAGGTACAGACATGTGCATCCTCCATAGCAAGCTGGTTTTGCAACTGCCAAGCTAAATCTTCGTCATTACTAGTATCTGGAAACTCGTTTCCCATCCCCGGCTTAGCTCCATCGTTCCTGTTTTGCCACTCCTCTAATGTCCAAGTCTGAGGTTCGTCATCATGTCTACCCCTTCCCCTGTGTTGTCTACGGCCTCGGCCTCTGTACCGCTGATCATATTGGTTTTGAGGAGCCATCTTTTGGAGGAGTTTTTGAGCAGCCACTTGATTTTGCACTGGGGCTGATTCAGCTACTGCAAGTCATACAAGCATTGATGCTGATGATATTAGTTAACATAATCTCAAGTTAGCACTCAAATTTGGGGAAGGTCAAGATTTTAGAGCCTATATATTTGAATAATGTATGCGCGTGTCTCTCTTTAACTACTTTTCTTCAGCTTGGAACAGAAAATATCCATAAGTTGGAAGTAATGCAAAACCTGTACCTTCCTTCGGCCTACTGTATGAGTTGCTCGTCTTTTCTTCCTTACTTTCAGCAAGTGCAGTTGTTTTCATGTTACTGCTAGTGCTGGCAGTATCTGCATTGTTTTGAACATTCTCAGCAGCGGCAGGGAAGGTGGATCTTGAGGTAGACGCAAAGTTTTCTGAAAAGATTAACAAGTTCTTCTGTGCATAAGCAATCAAAGACAATTTACAACCCAAAAGATCTCACATTCAAATGCAACTTAAACCACACAGATAGAGAATTCCTAATGGCAGGTGGAGTTTCGTTTAACATGACCTGGTATAGTGCTCCTGAATAAAAAATTAATTGAGGCCTTATTCTCTACAAGAATCTACTTTTCCAATGTGAGAAATTAAGCCATGATGGAGAATACAAGAAAAATAAAGAATAGTACTCTGACCTTCATTGGGTCTCATTGCACTTCGGAGTGGCTTCCACCGTGCATTCTCCTCGGGGAACACAGTTTTTGGGTTGTCTACAGTGTTCTCTGTTCTATTTTGAGCATAATCTAACCTGACTTCACCTTTACGTACAAGTTCTTCAGCTACAGGCATGCTGCTTTTAGAAATTACCTGGAAGTAATCTACAAACGAAGTAACATTTGCCATGAGTACTTTCTGGTAGAAGAGACTTCAGTTTGCGTTTAGAAATTTAAACACTTGAGGAGTGCAGCCATTAGCCCATTACCATAAACCCTGTTACTCGATGATGGACGAATAAAAGAGATTCCAGTTTGCAACTTCTCAAAAGCAGGAGGACCAGCCACGCCCATTTCCTGAGTCGGCCTCATTGATGAACGTGAAAAAGCTGCGTACTTCTGATTCATACGCCATTCTTCATGAAGCGATTGAACAATGCCTCCAATCGGAGTCACCACTTTAGGGTTTAAGCACAGTATACCACTATGAATTGGAGACTTGTTCTCTAGAAGAATCTACTTTTCCAAACCGGCAACATTCACAAGAGATTCAAATATTCACTCGAGAAACAAAAAAAGATTATACACAAACAACGAGTGGCTAGTATCAAAATACCTTGTAACCAGGAGCAACGTCGCTTGGGATAGAGGACAAATGAGAGTACTCAATCGCAGGTATCTCAGTGTGTCCGTCGGTGAGGACAAGCTTAAGGAGGCGCCGGTGACCGGAGCTTGAAAAGGCGTCAATGGTACTTAAGGCTACGTCTCTTACCGAACATATCTGAAGAACTTTGCGACCTTGGAGATGGGAAGCTTTGGGTAAAAGGCTGGCTTCCGGCAACGACTTGCCGCCGAAGGACCTAAGGTCCATGTTGAGGAGTTCGGATTCGACGGAATCGGCGATGGTGGAAGGTTTGCCATCGTCGGACAAACCTGATTGGACAAACACAATCGCCTTGACTCGATCGATATCACCGAAACACCAACCCCTGGTGGTTAGGGTTTGTATGACATCCTCTGTAATTTTGGCCGACCTCGAGCTCTCTCCCTCCATGTCTTGGTGCCGGTGTGTACTACGGACTCCTTTTACACCGATCGAAACAGGTTCGAACTTCAAACTTCAAATTAGGTTCAGTGACGTAGAAACCATTTGAAGGACTGGAGGGGGCAATTTAAAGTATTAAAAGTTAAATATTTTGTTTTTAACAAATTTTTTATATAAATTAATAATTTCATATCATAAAAATTAGGTTCAGTGACGTAGAAACCATTTTAAAGACTGCAGGGTTTGTGTCAAGGTTGATCTCGAAAGAACCCTTCTTCCGTCTGTTGGTTGGAAAACGTTTGATATTAAGGTGAAATATGAAGGAATTCCCCTTTTCTGCATGTATTGTGGATTGTCAGGTCACCTTATTAGCTCCTGCCTCACAAAGGCGAAGCAACAATCCTTGCCGGAGAATGACGCAGCTGATGCAATGGGCTCAAAAGATACCCAGCAGGGGAAGAAGTGTAGACAATTTTGGGGGTTGGATGAATCCACGTCGCCCAGGTTCCCAGAAGGGGAATTTTCAGGGGAGGGGTTAGCCAGATGCTCATCAACAAGAGAGTCGTCCTTCACGGAAGGACAAGGCTAATGCTCGGAGTAAACCAAATACTGAGACAACAGAGACGTCGAATAGTTTTAATGCTCTCTTTGATATGATTGATGACGAGGGGGATGTCATGAATGATATCGCCAATACTGTCAATCCGGTTGGTACTGGGATGGAAGGTAATGCTGAGACCTCAAAGGGGGAGAGCGAATTACAGGGGATTGAGAAGAGTCCGATCCAAGTTATGAAGGCCTCTACAAAACCCTTTATGAAGATTTCTACAGAGGATGGCGGTGGCGTCGCCTCCCCAGGTAAACCGCCGTCCAAGAAGCGGTCCACAAACAATGGGAGAATGGGGGAAATGAGAGTCGCAAGGGTGGGATTTCATCGAACTCTTCCAAGAGTTCGTCCCAACGCAAACTCTGAGCCTATAGGGTGGGAAATTCCAGCTTCCTTCCCTGTTATGTTGATGCTTTTTTCCTGGAATTGTCATGGGGCAGGGAACGATCGATTTCTTACAGTTTTTAAGAATTATACGATGAAGCACAAACCTAATGTGGTGGTTCTTATCGAACCTAAGATTAGCGGTGTCACGACGGAGAGAGTTTGTCAGAAGCTGGGGTTCAGGGATGGTACTAGGGTGGAGGTTGTCGGGTTGGGGGGGGGGGGGGGGGGGGATTTGGGTTCTGTGGAATGGGAATCAGATCAACCTTACTAGAATCGATGCCTCTGATCAGTTTATCCATTTTAGTGGAAGTTCTCGAGTGATGGGTGACTTCCTTTTGACGACTGTCTATGGCAAGCCTAGCGCGGCCGATCGTTAAGCTTTATGGAGTGACCTTGCTTGTCTATCGATGGGCACGCAAACCTTGGATTTTAGCAGGAGAATTTAATGCTATGATGTCGATGCAGGACAAACAAGGGGGTGCTCCCCTTGGCCCTAACCAAACTACCTCTTTTCTCAATTGCTGTCATATGTGTAGATTCTCCGCACTCCATTTTGTTGGTCCGCGGTTCACATGGTCTAGAAGATTGGTTGCGGAACGGATTGACTGGGCAATTGCTAATGTTGAGTGGGTGCAGAGATTTCCAAGTTTCAAAGTGTTCCACCTCCCCAAGCTCTATTCGGATCACAGACCGATTCTCATCAAGGAACCGGATCGCTTTCGCAATCGACTGCCAAGGCCTTTCTGGTTTGTTGCGGCTTGGCTTAATCATGAAACTTTAGATGATGTTCTTCGCTCGGTGTGGCAGCGGCAGTCTGAGCTGCTGATTAAGCATGGGGACTTCGCACAGAGCTCAAAACTTGGAATAAAAATATTTTTGGAGATATCTTCGAGCTCAAACGCAACAGCTTGCTAGACTTACTAAACTCGAATTGGATTTGGAAGTTACACCCTCACCTAATGTTCAAAAAGAGGTTGACAATACTCGCGCAGCACTCGAGAAGACTCTCTGGGAGGAAGAGTTGTTATGGATTCAAAAGGCAAGGAGTACAGCAACTATCGAAGGTGACGGAATACTAAGTTTTTCCACAACTCCACCACTCGTCGACGGGAATGTAACCGAATCACAAGGCTATTAAATGAGGTGGGTGAGTGGATCAAAGATGATGCAGCTATTATGCAAATGGCAGTCAGTTTCTTTACGCAGCTATATACAGCCCAGGACACACTGCTTCAGGGTGCAGATCCCAACTCTTCAACGTTTCTTTCGAAGGGGCAGATCATAGCTGCTTCCATGACTCTGCGCGACGATGAGGTGAAAACGTTGATTATGGATATGGGGAGTATGAAAGCCCCGGGACGTGATGGTTTTCATCCAATTTTTTATTAGAAATGTTGGGGGTATCGTGGGAAAGGAGTTGATCACTTTTGTTAAGGATGTTTTTGCCTAACCCTAGCGTATTAAAGAAGTCAACGAAACTTATTGGTGCTCATTCCTAAGGTGGCGGCGCAACCTAGGCGTTTCTCGGACTTTAGACCCATAAGTCTTTGTAATGTGGCGTATAAGACAGTGACTAAGTGCTTGTCAAACAGAATGAAACATTGCATGCCAACTCTTGTACACCCCTCGCATGCTAGTTTTGTCCCAGGCTGTCATATTATTGACAATATTATTGTGGTGCAGGAAGTTGTACATACGATGCATACACGAAGGAGTGGCAAAGGCCTAATGTTGCTTAATGTTGACCTTGTCAAAGCATATGATAGAGTATGCTGGGATTTTGTTCGTGAAACACTACAGGTGATGAAGTTCCCTCGGTGTATGATTGACCTAATTATGAGTGTATCTCCATGGCTTCTTTTCATGTTTAATGAAATGGAGGTTGCTCTTAGTTCTTTATATTTGGGTGTGGCCTACGACAAGGATGTCCCCTATCACCATACCTCTTCACGTTGTGTATGGAACAATTTAGTCAGATTATCCAGGAGAGTGCATAGTCAGGGGATTGGAAGCCGATTACCCTGGCTAGGGGTGGAACCGCTCTTACTCACATATTTTTCGCAGATGATTTAGTTTTATTTGGGAAGGCAACGGTGGCACAAGCAGCTATCATTGGTGGTTGTTTAGAATGATTCTCGGGAATCTCTGGTCAAGAGGTAAGCAAACCCAAGTCAAGGGTCCTCTTCTCCACCAATGTAAGAAGAGTGCGATCGCAGGAAATCTGCAATACCCTAGGTATTGTAGCCACACAGAACTTGGGACGGTACCTCGGCGTCCCCTTAATCCATGGTAGAAATTCTAGGTTGACACATAGATACTTGATTGAGAGATTAGAGGCCAAACTTTCGGCATGGAAGGCGAAGTCACTCTCTATGGCAGGACGGGTGACGCTTGCACAGTCGGTTTTGAATGCACTTCCCTCCTTTACGATGTAGACGTCCTTTATTCCTTTTGAGACCTGCGATCTCATTGACAGGCGTATTCGAGATTTTATTTGAGGGTTGCAAGCGGGAGCTAGGAAATTACACCTTATCAATTGGGATATGGTTTGTTCCCCGAAGGAGCAAGGTGGTTTGAGGCTTAGAAGTGCGTGTGAGCTTAATCAAGCCTATTTGATGAAGCTCATTTGGGGTATGATGAAGAACAAGACTGAATTGTGGGTTCAGGTTTTAATCACCAAATACTTTAAGCGAACAACGAACAACGAACAACGAACGACCTCCTCCCTTGCAGATCCAATTGCAGATCAGCCCTTTGGCAAGGTATGTCTTGTTTCTGGAATTGCTTCAGAGGTGGGCTTGCATGGGGTATCAGCAATGGAAAAGATACGAATTTTTGGAGTGAGAGATGGCTGGACAACGAATGAGTTATTGGAGAGGAAATGGTAGCACCGCTGCAGGATATTGATAAGAAGATAAGCGCTTATGTTAGGGCGGACGGGCAGTGGGATATCCACTACCTGGCTTCGATTTTGCCTGCGGGTTTACTTAAAGAGGTGGTGGGGATGACGCCTCCTATGGTGGATGGGGATTATGACATCCCAATTTGGAGGTTCAAGAGTAATGTGGTGTATTCGGTACGCTCGGAGTATCTACTTGCTAAAGAGATTGAAAGTGTCGAATCGTCTGGGGGTGGAAGATGGTGTGGCAATGGCCTGGACCCATAGAGTCTGCCAATTTCTATGGACGGCTACTCATGGCCGCCTTCTTACAGGGCAAGAGAGATTTCTCCGTCACATTTCGGACAATGATAACTGCTGCAGGTGTCCAGGCTCGATGGAGTCCACCTTACACGTCTTCTCATGACTGATAGTACAAATGATTTCTTCTCTTTGCATATAGATACTAGGTGGAACAAATCTTTAGCTGACAAATCGACAAGGAAAGTGTTTGGTCTTACGTGTTGGCTGTTGTGGAAATCTTGCAATAGCTATAAGTTTTGAAGGCAATTCTCTGTCAATGCTTTCGGTGATTCGTCAATGTAATTAATGGTTACAGGTTGTCGACTCTTCCTTTAACGGAGCTATGGAACTTCGCTCGCAAAATGTAGACCCTCGACAGGAGGTCTCCATCTCTTGGAAAGCGGCAACGACTCCTTGGGTTACTCTCAATACAAATGGCTCTTTTCTTGACTCGACTAATAGTGCTGCTTTAGGTGGGGTTATTCGTGACAGTGGGGGCGTATGTTGAGTGCTTTTGCGGCTAACTTGGGCACGTGCTCTATTACTAGAGCAGAGATAAGCGGGGTTGTTGAAGGGATGGAACGAGCTTGGGATATTGGTGTGACCAATCTTGAAGTACAAATGGATTCTATTACTGCAGTGAGCCTTTTCACCGCAGAGGGGGCATGCAATCACCAACATGCAGGCCTGGTGTTAAAGTTCCGTCAACTGCTACAACGGCAATGACAGGTACGCATCATCCACGTGTACCGGGAGGCGAATCACGTCGCTGATTTCTTGGCTCTCTGAGCATTCTTTACCACTTGGGTGCCACAATGTTAACTTCCTAATGCAGGAGTTAGCAGGTGGCTTCAGTTTGATATTGCTGGTGGGTCGGAAGCCCGAGTCATTAGGTGTAATTGCTCTTCTCCTGTTTGTTCTACCAAAAACACCATCTGGCGCAATAAATCTCAAGAACAACTTACAAAAAAATAACAACATCTAAAAAGAACAACCAAACTACATTAACTCACAATAAATCGCTTTTTCTCATACCTGGCATAAGTACAACGAATAAGATCATTTCTTATGTTAAATATTCATTTTAGGACACAATGAGAGTAGGTTTCGTGGTTCGTTCTGAGATTGTACTGATTCTGCTGAAGGGGTTGAGGTTACTATTAATTCAGATGACCCGACTCTTTAACTATCTGCGGATGTTGGTGCGGGCGGCCCTTTGCGAGACCGCAAGTGCGTATGGTGACGCCTTTGCAACTAACTTAAAACGATGCTCGATCATTTGTTGAGATTCGGGAGCTATTCACACGCTCTAATTGATGTGGAACTTCAGTTTTAGAATTGACGTGAAACTTCGGTTTTAGAAGAGTTCGTCTTCCGCTTGATTCTGTCGTGGCGCTTGCTTGTTTGACGGAAGGCGAGCATCTCAACGACCACTATCGTCAATGTATTATGGAAGCACAACAACTAGCTACTTCATCAAGATTGCTTGTGAGCGTCTCATATATCTTCAAAGAAAGCAGCCGTTGTACAAACCTCCTGGTCCATCTTAGGCATTCTTTGAGCTTTGACATTCATTCTATTCTCGTATCTTTATGGGAGGATTTGTGATGATATTCAAGCTGGTTGTACGAGAGTTGTTTCGGTCCGATAAATTAGTAAAGTAATTCTAAGTTAACTGTTAGAAATGTTGGCAACCGTTAAAATACATCATCACATTAACATATAATCACAATCGAAATGAGTTTTTTAAGATTATGAAAATTTAAACAAAGTCTAGAAATCAATGTAGGTATGTAAATTACGATTGTGTCCTTTTAGCGCACTCTTTCCATTTCGCCGACAACAGAGAAATCTGTTTAGTGTTTATATAATATAGTACAGAAATGAAGAGCATCTTCTCGACGTCACGGCTCTTCTCCAGATCAGCGGCTCTCTTCACCTCCACTCGCTCCCCTCGACACGTTTCACCCCGCCTCTTCCTCTCCTGTAACTCCGCCGCTCTTCCCACTCGAAGTCTGGCTGCGATGGCGGCGTCTGCTGCTGACGAGTTCGTCAAGGGCAGTGTTCATCCTAATGGCGTCGCTGTCATCATTCTCGACCGTCCCAAAGCCCTCAACGCCATGAACTTAGGTGGTCTTTTTGTTTTGTCGACTGTGGAGGTTTTAATCCAAAGATTGTTGGAGTTAGCAAATCATTTTATGTTGATTGTTTGCTTAGGTTAATTTTTTTACTGCTGTTGTCCTAATCCTCTCAACTTCATGAACTTAGGTGCTCGATTTCTTCGTCCTCATAACGAATGACGTTGATTCATTTCTGGCTCTTTGTTATAAGGCAGATATGGACATTCGATACAAGAGTTTCCTTGATGAATGGGAGGCGGATCCAAACGTGAAATGCGTTCTGGTGGAAGGTAGCACTCCTCGGGCTTTCTGTGCAGGTAAATGGTTAGCGAGTAAGATTAACGCTTCCTTCTAGCTCCTCTATAATCCCAAAGCGGCAGTAGTCTCCATTTTGACTGGCTTGGAAACTTCCCTAGGTATTTGAATACCAGAGTCTGTTGTTTACTCTCCTATTTCACTTCTTCAATGTTTGGGTATGATTTTGAGGGTGGCTATGTATGACAACTGCAGGTATGGATATTAAAGGGGTTGTCGCTGAAATTCAGAAGGATAAAAATACGCCTCTGGTGCAGAAGGTGCCTTGTGCACTCTAGAGATGCTGGTTCCTTATGCTTTGTTCTGATGATTTGGTCCTCCTATATGTCGTCAACTGTTGCAATAATTGTTTTCTTTCCGCTTGTTATTTTTCCGCATTGTTTTTGTGGACTCAAGTACAAAGGCAGTAGTTTATATGCAGGAGGTGATGTGAAGGCTATTACTACCAAAAATCAACTTCCCGATATGATTGAGGTCTAGTTGGGATTTTCATGTTACTTTAACTAAATGCCGCGTTAGTTTGGTCGAATCTTCCAAACTTTCTAGAGAATGTTGTCACTACCACTTCGAGTCTTGTCATGCTTCAATCATTTACAAAAAGATTTTGCCAGAAGACCTGTGGCTTCAAGTGTTTGGAAGTTCATCTGTATTAAAAGTAATGCAGTGTTTGCTTTTAAATTGTCAGTTTCACTGTGTAATGCTTCAGTTGGAATTCTCTTTCAGGTTTTCACGGCAGAATACACTCTGATATGTAAAATTGCTGAATACAAGAAACCATATATAGCTTTTATGGATGGGATAACAATGGGATTTGGAATTGGCCTATCTGGACATGGTCGCTACCGAATTATAACAGAGGTAAATATCCCTTATGAGAGGAGGCTAATAGTATTTTAGCGGATTCTGGTTGACTCTTGTTCTTGATTTCCCGGATTCACAGAGGACGCTGCTTGCTATGCCTGAAAATGGGATTGGCTTGTTTCCTGATGTGGGATTTTCTTATATAGCAGCACAAAGTCCAGGAGAAGGATCAGTTGGTAGGATGTCTGTTTGTGTTTGTGTTGTTTGTGTTGTTTGTGTTTGTATTGTTTGTGTTATCCACAGGTTTTTACTCTATGCGAGATCTTCTTGCAGGTGCTTATCTTGGATTGACAGGAAAGAGGGTTTCTTCTCCCTCTGATGCATTGTTTGTTGGCCTCGGGACGCACTATGTCCCATCTGGAAACTTGAGCTCATTGAAGGACGAGCTTTTGGCTATTAACTTGTACGTACATACTATCCTTATTTGCAGCTTTAGAAAACAATAAAAATCAATTACCTTGTGTACATGTCAAATTCTTCAGTCATACAAATCAAATAGAGTGTTTCAATTGACTCATCCCTATATTATTTTTGTGAAATGCTCGACTGTGGTTTACTTTTGCTAGTACCTTGCGCTTAAATTTCAGCGTCTTTCCTAATGTTATGTATGCTCTTGATACAGCTCACAAGACCCGCATGATGAAGTCAAAGGACTTCTAGCAAAGTACAAGCATGAACCTGATTCCGATGCCCAATTGAAATTACTTTTACCACGAATCATTTCAACCTTTGGTGGACATAAGTTAGTGAAGGACATTGCTGAAGAGCTCAAACAGCATAAACAGAGTGCTGATGCGAAAGGTTACTTTACACTGGTGTTCCAGCATTTTATTCATGGAACCGAACTAAGTTTTTGTTTCCCTTTCCTGCTTTCATTTATTTTACTGACTATATACTTTGGTCAGTGTCCGAGTGGGCCACTGAAGCTTTTCAAGGTCTTGAAAAGGGTGCACCTTTTTCTCTTTGCTTGACGCAAAGCTATTTCTCTAAAGTTGCATCTGCCTGTGGAAGAACCTCCAATGACTTATCAACAGTGAGTTTTTTTTCCCTCTGATGAATTTGATTCATCTTTTAACGTCCTCCTGGTCGTGGTTGCATAGTTTGATTTCTTCTATTTCTTGGATCCAGCTAAATGGTGTAATGAAAACCGAGTATCGCATCGCGTTGAGATCTTCCCTGCGTAACGATTTTGCGGAAGGTGTCAGAGCCGTTTTGGTGGACAAAGATCAGGTAATTGTTCGTTATAGCATCACAATCATCATGCTTCTGATTTCCGTAACTAAAATGCTCTCTCGTATTGGTTGCTGTACTTACATGGCATTACTTTCATTTGCAGAACCCCAAGTGGGATCCCCCAAGCTTGGAAGAAGTTGAACAGAATGAAGTGGAGTCTCTGTTTCAACCGTTGGGTTCAGAAACTCCGGAACTGGCCGTGTAAGTCCAACAAAAAAAAGCATAGTGTGCTTGCTATGAGTATGAATGCCGAAAGCATATTGGAGTTCTTAAGGATTTCGCGTTGATTCTGACATTGCAATCAAAGCTTCCTTCCGGAATAAACACTTCCCCGCACTTGATCACCCCTCGAGCTTTGTGCTATGATATATGACCAGCAATAGTTAGTATGTTTGTCTTAGATCGGAATGCAGGACGCATCTCCCCTTTCAACTCGCGTAATAAATTATTGTTGTATTTCGTGATGATCTCTCAGTTTCTGTGGTCTATGATGGTTGATTATAATCAATTGTAAAATGAGCTACATGAGTCAAGGAGGATGAATGGAGTCAAATCTGGAAACTTAACGCATTGTTTCCAAACCGACGACCCACATCCTGCGTTGATTTTGCCGCAATGTCTTCTGTTTCAAACGATAAGCCCGAAGCCATGGAATCTACAAAGAACCATGGCCAAGCATCATAATCCACAGTAACATTAGAACCACAAATAGAGATCCCCTACCACATACATTAGAGTCTAAAAGCTTCGAGACCAGACGATAATCCCGAAGCCAAGGAGACGAGACGAGACTCGCATTATGGAGCAACCGTTCGCCGCATCAACCATATTGGTGTTGAATGCGAATGGAGTGAATTTCTTACTCATATAAGGAAGATAACGGTTTAAAATGATATTTTGTGCCTAAAGATTTGAGAGAAACTCTCTATTATCTGGTGACTGCTCTCCGGGGAAAATTCAACTACTAAGAAGCACAGGAGGAATGCCACAGGCTTGATATTGGATTGTTTTCCAGAATCTTGCAACACAGTACGTGCATGAAACACATGTCTGGAAGATTGTTTACCCTCAGCACCCGCCAACCAACCTTTCAATTGTTTGCAACTGATCATAGGGAGCAATCTGGCGAATCGACAAATAACATTTTCGATATAAGAATCAGTATGCCAACGGAATTAGAGATGTCATGGATTCGAAATAAGGTGAAAATGAAAACCTGGTTAAATCCATCCGGCCATGTTATTTGCACTGCATAGTTTCCCATTGGACGGATTTCTAGCGGTTCAATGTCTTCCGGGATATCCGTGTACTGCAGTTTCTGCTCCCCTGTCCATTCGTCCTGTTGTTTTCAACCAAACCAGACCTCTCTAAGTGGCTAACTAATAAACCAATAAGCAAACTGCAGAATGTTATCAGTACGATGAGCACATACCACGCTTTGTGCTGAACGATCATTTCTTCTCACCATTGCAGGATGAAGAAGAAACTCTTCTTCCGAGTCTGGTACCTTCACCTTGATTGCCTTGATTGATTTATCATAGGTGACAGCAGTTGAAACTAGAAATTTAAGAACAAACAATTATGTCAACCTAGAAGGCTATCTGCGACTGAAATAGGAATGATAACTTTCGCCCTCTTCATGATTTCTAACTGCGCCCCTACGCTGGGAATTCTGACATTGACTGGATTTGAGTTGATACCAGCAACATATGTGGAATTTTATATTTACAGATAAATACCATGAATAATGTCAGCTATTATGAAAACATGAAATAAATGTACCTTGTTGACGTATCTTTGCACATTGCTGAACAACACAAACTCCAAGTTCCTGGAAAGTCTTCGCGACTTCACCTTGAGGATTAGCTACCACTTCAGGCATTCCACTATCTCCAGAAGCAGATAGCTAATTACCCATGAAACCAGTGATTTAATGTTATGTGGTGAATTGAATTGAACCAGGTATTCAACTCCAACAGCCGATTCGAGGGACAAAATATTTTAGTCAACTATGTTAACCAAGGGACTCACAGTTGGTCTGATTGGAAGATCGAAGAGATGAGGAATTCCGAATTGCTTGACGACCTATGAATACATCATAAACCGTACGTAATATAATCCACCACGCAATAATAATCAAAATGACCTGTATAATCTAACATTATTTACACATGGTGACAAAATTAATATATCGACCTCGTGAACTTTAAACTAAGAAGCATAGATTATACACCAAGATACATGCCTCAGATCCTGATCCTCTGCCAAAAGGGTAGAAGCGTTTTCCGTCAGCATCAAAGTGGCACATGTTCTCCACTACAGCAACGCACGGCACCTATATGCTTAACAAGAAATCATGCATGTGACAATTAGCAGCTTGTACGTTTAAAACCGTCATTAGCGTCCTTTTTGATGGAAACAGCAGACAGTTCACAATACATACTGTAAGAATGGACCTTCACTATTCATTTTGTAGAGAAACTGTGGGGAGAGGTATACGTACCTTAAGCTTTGAAAACATCCGAACACCCTTTGCAACATCAATAAATGCAAGTTTCTGAGGGGTGGTGACTATAACAGCAGCAGTCAATGGGACAACCTGGCATAGAGTAAGCTGTATGTCACCAGTTCCAGGAGGCATGTCGATGATCAGATAATCCAGCTCTCCCCTGCATTATAAAAAAATACAAATTGAGTTTAAATATTCTGTTGGTATTGAAAACTATGCAATAGGGAATGGTAATGTGGTTATGTAGGGAACATGACTAGGATAGTGCAACGGTAAAGTGTCTCTTTTATTACTTTGTTGCGAAATGCGCACAATTACATCTTCATGTCAATATGTGCATATTCATTTTCCAAGCACGAACTCACCACTCTGTAGTTGTGAGAAGTTGGTCGATTACTCCAGACACCATTGGACCCCTCATTATTGCACGGCCTTGTCCAGCAAAGCCAAACGATACCAACTTGACTCCCAAGTATTCAGTAGGGATAATTGTCCGTTTCTCTGGATTCTGAGGCAAGATTTTAGCTCAATCCATATTTCAGCATTTAACTGAATTGACTAAACTCTGTTGTAACTCGAGTCTAGAATCTTACCATCTCCAGCAAGCGGTTTTCAGGAGAGACCATGGTTGGTAAACTTGGACCATAGACATCCGCGTCAAAAATCCCAACTCTAGCACCCATATCAGCCAAAGTATACGCAAGATTTACAGCTACAGTTGATTTGCCCACACCCCCCTGCACAACTCTCAGAACTAAGTAAGAACTTGGCGAGCAAAACATTATTTGTAAAAAGAAAAATGCTAGATAACTTGTTAGGAGACCATAAAAACTAACTTTGCAACTTGAAACTGCCACAATATTTGAGATGGTCTGGAGTCCAGCGGGAAGTTCCCCTGCATAGATAGGCTTAGCTGGTTGTGCTGACATTGTCACATTAACGCTCTTGACCCATGGAAGCCGAGCAACCACCTCATTGGCCTGCTGCTCAAACTGTACACGAAACAAGAAGGCTGTGAAAAAATCATTACCCGAGTAACTCTGAGAGAAAAGGTTCAACAAATAACGATAGTGTGGAACTTAACCAAGTCCTTGATTGGACAAGCCGGTGTTGTGAGCTCCAGCCTAAACGACACCTACTAGAGGGAAACACCAAACAAAACGAACAAATTCAAGAATATTACGTAAGTATTTTAAAAGAGAAACTAACCTTGAAACTGTTTATGGGAGAAATGATCACAAACCTTTCCTTGAGCTTCATCAATCGCCAAATCTTTGACAAAACCACAAGTGACTATGTCCGTTCCAAAATCAGGATCAATTATTTGCGACAAGGCTTTCAGCACTTCACTCTCCAAGGCTGAGCTTAATTCGGCCGATGTTACAGAAGCACCGACTAGAGAGAATCGTTACACAGGAATTCCGTAATTAAGAAGCTTGGCAAGTTGAGAGATCTTGGGAAAAAAAGAGGAGTGCTAAATGCAAGATTAAACTAACCTTCAGTGGAAGCAGCTCTAGTCGTAAAGCAGCAGAAGCTAGAGTACGACCTCCGAGACAAAGTTGAGATACAGCTTCTTAAGGACGAGGAATTCGGTACGGAATACTGAAGCAACGAGGAAATTCCTGAAACGCCAGGACGGGAATTTCGAACTCAGGAGACGGTAAAACAGGAACACTGCAGCTATTCACACAATGACGGAGGAGGGACAATTCAATGGTGGAAGGAAATTGATCCAGGCAAATAGGTGTTTACCTGACTTTGAGTGAGTCTTCAAGCATTCGAGTGAAAGATGCAGGGAAGATGGAGCTGATAGAATCTGCATTTTTCTTTGGCAAAGAGCGGGAGAGAAGCAACGATCTTTCTGGGCCTCATCTTTTTAACTGCTTGCTGATATGCGATATGGCATGAGCATATAATTTTGAAAGATGTCCTGATTCTTGAAACGACGTCGGCTCGCCTTGGTGGCGCTTCAGAGGAGAAAAGGATATTTCCATTTAAAAAACAGATTAGAGATGTGAATAAATCAAACTCTCCCGTAAAAACATCCACGCGGTATAAACATTATGAGGTGAAATATTATTAATTGTTTTTTTATAAAAAATAATGTTAAGTTAACATTTAAATATGTCAACAATATAATTTGGGGATTTAGTTGTATTGTTAAATATATTTAAATATTAAATTAATATTAATTTTTATTAAACAAATAACCAATGATGATAAGTTTATACCGTGTACAAATTTTCATTACGATATTTTCCTTAAATAAAATAGATTTTGGCTCCTTCGTGTTAGATTCCTATATTGTATGTTCATTTGTCCAAACCTTTAACCACAAAAGTTTAATTGTTTTTTAAATGAATAACCAACACTTATTTTTTAGATAAAAGACTTTAAGCATATACTAATGTATGATGAGTCAACCACCCAATAAAATTGTTTGAATAGTCATGCAACAGCTGGCCAATTAGATTAATACAATTGACGTAGTTGGACGTCAAATTTTAAGCTACGAGGAATTGTGAGGCTTTTTATTTATTTAAGAATGTCAAGTAAAGTGTAGTGTAGATATTAAATAACTTCTTTTTAGTTAAAAAAAAATGATTTCCGGCAAATATTTGGCAAGTCTTATAATTAGTTATTTTTTAATTGTTTTTATGTAATTAATTATTTTCTATACAATTACTTGTGTTGTCAGTTAAAAAAAGCACGAGCTTTTCCTCACAAGGTACTTTCACGTAAATAATTATTTCTTCATGTAGCTAGTTATTCTATCAAAATTTGTCACGAACTCACTGAAAATTTGATGGAGAGAAAGTCGTCAGCCAGTCGCAGAATATATATTGATTACCTGCTAACAGTTTATGGGGTATAATCAGCAAAGGTTTACAGGACTACCAGCGGCTAGAGAGGGTGAAGCGGTGGTGGTGCTAGAAGGGCATTAAATGGGTTCTTGCTCTCAATTATCCCCAGGTGATCGTGGATACAAATTGTCAAGTAGTCGAGCGAGCGATTTCAGGAGACAGTGTTGATGTTACAGAGTTTGGTAGTATTATAGTTGAGTGTAGATGGAGAGTTTGTTCTAAACCGAGTCTGTCGGTTTTGTTTGTTCGGAGAGATGATAATGGTGTCGCGCATGCACTAGTAAAGCGGTCCCTTACTCCGTTTGTAACAGTTTTAGGTGAGATCTCTTTAGAGTAATTATCTTACCGTTTGACAAGCAGTGTTTTCGTTGATCATTAGTAATAAAAAGTGATTTTACTTAAAAAAAACTAAATCAAATTATCTAAAATTTCCACAGAACAATATCTAAAGGCTAGATGTGGAAGAAATCGGTTTTGTCATCCCTACCCGTTAGGGTCCTCTTTTTTCCGTTGCCCCCAACCGTTGCCCTCCCTTCCCGGCCCAGCTACTATGGCGACTCAAGCATCCCTTTTTAGCGACAGGCTCATGGTAAGTTATTGATCGCGTCCTGTTTTGTTTGTCTCTCTCTACTTTGACAGACTTTCCCTCTGTGGAAAAGACGGCTAGAGTTTTTGAATCAAAAGACAACTAGGATTTTTTAAATCAAAAGATGATTAGGTTTTTGCTTCCGTTCTCTTGGCGGAAAATCGGCGATGACAATGGTTTCATCAGGACGAGAGGATATTGTGGTGGAACAAAAAGTGCCAGCACTGCGGCTGGACGGGGAAGAACATGCAGCGACCGTTCGAGGATATCCAGGAACACCCAAAAAATCTAGCACCGGCAGGCCTGGACAACAAGTCCTGCCACGAGAAGTGATTAGTCAGCAAGAACTCACTCGAGGTATCGGGCTCTTCGAGTGCTTGATGTTTTGGGTGTCCCCAATTCTCGCTCCACCGGTCGTTTACTGCTTTCTCAGTTTCGGATGTTTCTTTTTGTTTGAACAATTATTTCTGGTTTGTTTTTGCTATCGGGTAGAGTTTAGAGTCTCGAATGTTAACCCTCGTTCGAGGTTTCTAGTATAGGGATGATTGTAAGTACGAATGTGGTAGCTCATGCTACTCATTTGTGGGTCCGGACTTCACTCGTTAACAGTGGTAATCCTCCCTGGAGATCGTTTGACAAATTGAATATCAATTGACCAAGAGTTTTTTTAAAAAAACAAGCAATGGTCTCATATTATATTAATGCTGTGCCGACAGGCACAACGCTTGAACAGCATTAATAAGCCAAATAGGAGGTGCAATCCCCACGGACGAGGATGCGTAGAACCTAAATCTTCGAACAAGCTCGTGTGTAACCTCATTCCTTTCCCTCCGGACGTAATGAAAATTAAACCCTTCACAGGCCCTTAGCAGACCTTTACACATGCGTATAATTTCCCCAAACTCTGTCATGTCTACTGCAGTACCTGTAAGAGCGTGGGAAACAAGATGCGAGTCACCTTCGATGGAACCTGCTCGTAACCCAACTCGATGCACCATCGGATAGCAATGAGAAGAGCTGCTGCTTCACATGACCGACCAGACACCTTCCCTCCAAAGCATTTTATAATGCAGCATCGTTCCATCATGATCTCGAATCGCCAACCCCAAGCCTGTCCCGCTGATATCAGAGAAGATGGCTACATCTACATTACATTTTTAGAGTACCTTCGATCGGGGGGTGACACCTCGAGCATGGTCGAGGAGGAGCTCTCGTTCCCGTCCCACTTTTGTTTCTCGAAACCAGCCAACAAAAATTATGACCCTTCTCGGATGACGATCCATGCAGGGCTCTTTTAATTGCTCCAAATTCGATTATTGTGTTACCAATTCGGCAAAGAATTTAATAATATAGTGGCCAATTTTGAAAAAAAAAATCTAAAATTTAATTCCGAAATCTTGGAGAATCCTCGGAAAAAAAAATCCAAATTGCAGCCAATGAAAATAAAACTGGATAAAGTGGTGTTTTTGCAGAAAGATAAAAAAAATTTGAATAGTCTAATCAGCCGAATGTATATATTTATTTCTCCGAATCAGACGGTTGCAATTGCATCATACGTTGACGTGCGACTTGGTTCCACATGTGAAGCCCACAAACGCCCGGCAAAAATAAATAATTGAAAAAGTATTTCGGAAATTAGGAATAATAAAGATTCCGATAAAAGTATACAAGCAGTAATAATAACGCGCTACCGTAGTGTGGGGTCACTTTCACGTACCAATAAAACTACGTGACGGTGCTCAACGTACTTTGTCTCCTCTAGCTGAGCCAACCAAGTGCCTTCAACTCGCCCAACAAACATACGCGCCATCTCTCGCGCGTAAATTTCCCCCCACCACCCCCCTTCCACGCTCTGAACAAGCATTCTTTTTTTTGTTTTCCTTTCTCGCCAAACAGCAACAATAGCGGAGAAGCTAATCCCTCTCCCTCTCTCTCCTCTCTGCATCTTTGAATTCTCCCCTTTACAGAGAGAGATTTCTTCTTCTACTTCTTCTTCTTCGTTCTCGGGCTTTGGCTGGTCCTGCCATTCCAAACCCTAGCTTATTTTTCTTCTGTTATCCACTCGCTCCTGCTGGTGCGTCTCTCATGGTTTTCTCTTCCTTTCTCTTGTACTTTCTGTCTTTTCTCGTCTTGCCAGAGGCTTTTACGTGCTCAGATCCGTTACAGTTTACCCGCTCTGACTCATTTACAATTTCCAGAACTATTGCGCTTGTATTGTTTCTATCGCCATAGCTGCTTTGTAGAATTCGTGGGGATTTTTTTTCGTTTTGCCTTTCGGGTATATGATTCTACGTAGCTGCTTCAATCTGTATGTTTGAATTTTTTGTGTGAATTTTTTGCTTTCACGTTGAGTTTACGCAATGTACCGGGTTCTGATGTAGTGGGCCTTTGTTTGCATAGCTTTCGAAGGTAGAGTTTTTTTTATACAATTATATTGTTTTTTTTGTATTCTGAAGAAGATAAGGGAACACGTTTCTTTTTGGGAGTAATGGAGACGAGAGGGGGACTGGTGTGAGGGTTCTAGATGATTATCTTCATTATCTTTGCCCTTGATCGCAATTGGAGCTTGTTTACTTCTATCTTTTTTCTTGTTCGCTAGGCCTTCTACTTTGTTCTTTCTCTGGAAGTTCCCAGTTCAGGTAGGCTACTCATTTTTTTAGTATGAATCTTAGGATTTGTTGCTTTCTCTACGGAGTTTGTGCTTTTCATCGCTCATTTTTGTCTTTACCGGTATCTGCATTCGGCATTCAACTTACATAAAAATTATCTCTTTCTTTGAAGACGTGTGTAACTGATGATCTCGATCCCTCTTTGTCTCCCCTCCAATCATGTCACTCAAAAGATTTATTTTGTTATATTGTTTGTTTTACCTGGTATTCCCTCACGAGGGATGAAAGTCGGTTGGTTTTTATAAATTTGAGTAGCATGTTTACGTATGTTTGATTGAGCTTCTAGATAAATGTAGGGAATTTCTATGTCAAATTTATTGACATTTCTAACGCTTATGTAGGGCAGCTACAACTATTGAGCGGATCTGCATAGTAATGGACTTGGATGATAAATTCCATCGCAGAGGTATGGTCTGTATCTGACGTCTCAAAATTAAGGTTGGCTTGTACTCGATAGTTACTAAGTTGCACAATTACATTGAACGAAATGGGTTTTGAAACTGACATGAAGTAATACCATTGGAGTTCATATGCATAATATACTGTATGGTTGCTCATATGCTGCATTACTGGTAATTTCCTGCTAATGTATATCATACGAACATGTTCCATTTTTCCTGTTACACAGTAATTAGTGTATATTCATGCAACATGTTTCTCTAAAACATAAGGCTGAGGTTGATAAAATCGAAGATTATTTCTTGTAATGATTAACACTGTGCTGTATTACTATTAGGGGTTTCCCCGTGTTGCTGATGACTTCTCTTGCTCCTATGTTCCCTAGTTCCGTATCTGCGTCTGGTTAAAAGGAAACTTTTAGGTCCGTATCTGCATCTGGTTAAAAGGAAACTTTTTTCAATTCCAAGTTATTTACAAAAACTATCAGATATAAGTATGATTCCAGTGGGAGCTGCATTCAGATCTCTGTTTTTATGTCAAAGTTCTGTAATTTGATTGGACGGTATTTTCTTGTCCACAGTACCAAAGTTTATGAGTTTGTCCTAGTCATGTCTTGGTTACTTCGCCTGCATGGCTTTCTATTTGTATGGTTGTTTTTGGGTTCCGTATTCTTTCCGTTTCATTGCATGGCTGAGAAGAATCTTACATAAGAAAATCGTTTCAGATGAACTTTCTGCATTTTAATGGGACAGTTTCAGGAGCACATTTCAATTTCTTAAGTTGGCCCTTCTCTATTCCAGTTTCTGGTGTTCAAAGCCTCTCTTCCAGCGTGCATAGCACTCCAGAGAAAAATAATAATTCCGATGTGGCTTCAAGAAGTTCAGAGCTAATTCAAGAGTTTCTGAAATCTGGTCCCAGAAAGGAACTTCTCCGTACTTGCTTTGATAAGGACGATAAACAATCATCATCATCCAAAAGCAAAATGACTGAACTTAAGTCGGGTAGCAAAACGAACAAGAAGCAGGAAACAAAGAAAAATCCTGCCACCAATAATCAGTCTTCTTCGAAGAAGCAGAAAAGAAAGGGGGATAATCCTACGCGGATTGTGCATTCCTCTGATGAATCTCCGGAATTTGGTAGTGAAAACTCGTGGATATGTAAAAATGCCGCCTGCCGAGCTATCTTATCCATCGAGGACTCATTTTGCAAAAGATGTTCTTGCTGTATCTGTCATTCCTTTGACGAGAATAAAGACCCGAGTCTGTGGTTGTTCTGCACATCTGAATCCAGTGATGAGGATTCTTGTGGGCTCTCTTGTCACATTGAGTGTGCCCTCCAGCATGAAAAGGTTGGAGTTATTGATCTCGGGCAACTCATGCAGCTAGATGGCAGTTATTGCTGCGCTTCTTGCGGTAAAGTGTCTGGCATTCTAGAGTAAGTAATTGTTTTTGTTTCGTTTTTCACTTGTATTAGAAAGGGTGCACGAGTAGCTGAAAGAAGTGTGGCCCAATTGGTACTTGCAGATCCTGGAAGAAGCAGCTGAGTATTGCTAAAGATGCCCGTCGTGTTGATGTGCTATGCTATAGAATAGACCTTAGTTATAGATTACTGGACAGAACTTCAAGATTCAAAGAGTTGCACGAATTCATAAAAGTTGCGAAAGCCAAGCTAGAGACCGAGGTTGGCTCGATAAACGGTGTTTCTGCCAACTTGGCACGGGGCATTGTCAGCAGACTCCCTGTAGCTGGCGATGTGCTGAAACTTTGCTCTCTTGCAATTGAAAGGGCAGATGAATGGCTATCATCAACTACTAAAGTCAATTCTAATCTCAAAGGTTTTGCATTTCCCAACAACTCTTTTTCTCCGGTTGATCTTTCTTGTTCTGTATCCGGAAAGCCTAATAATCACTTCTTTCTTATTTTCCAGAGGGCTCACTGCCAGCAGCTTGCAGGTTTTTCTTTGAAGAAGTAACATCGTCCTCCGTCATTATTATTCTGATCGAAATATCTGCTGCATCGTTTGCTGATGATATTAAGGGTTACAAACTGTGGTATAGCAAGAGTCGAGAAGAGACGCCTCAAAAGGAACCTGTTAGTGTGTTCCCAAAGACTCAGAGGAGGATTCTGATAACAAATCTGCAGCCATGCACAGAGTATACATTTCGAATTATGTCATACACTGATTCTGGTGATTTAGGTCATTCAGAGGCCAAGTGTTTCACCAAAAGTGTTGACATTATTCGTAAGCATCCTCGTTCTTCTTCTGTTGTAGAAAATGGTAAGAAGGATGATCATCCTAACGAAAGAGAGAGTGAATTCTCCGGATTCAGAGTCCGGGAGCTTGGGAAAATCATACGTATGGCGTGGGCACAAGAGCGAGCCGGCGTAGAAGGTTTCTGTAGTGCTGGCACTGACAAGTGTTGTGATGCTGTTGTGACCATAGCAGAGACTCGAGACGATGACATTCACATGCCAACTGCATCACGAGGGCTTGATCTGAATTTAATGTCCGTTCCGGACTTGAACGAAGAGTTCACACCTCCATTAGAATCATCCAGAGATGAGGACTACGAAAATGGTTGCACTCTGGAGAATAATGCCATGGAAGCCGACGATGACGCTGCTTCTCACGAGATAAAGAAGGAAAGCATAGCTAGATCAAACGGTAGCGGTGGTGGTGGTGATTCCCAGACCGCCGTTGATTCTGGCCGGGGAGAAGAAGACACCAAACGCAGCAGGAAGAGGATGAACGATGAGGTGCATGATTGCGATAGTACCCTCATCAATGGGGGATCTCCTTGTCGTGTCTCTCGAGGAAAACCAGGCTCCTTAGACGACAGCTTTGAGTATTGTGTGAAGACGATACGAATGCTGGAATGTGGAGGTCACATCGATCAGGAATTCAGACTGAAATTGCTGACGTGGTTTAGCTTGAGATCAACGGAACAGGAGCGGAGAGTGGTGCATACTTTCATTAGGACTCTGAATGATGACCATGGTAGCTTAGCCGAACAGTTGGTTGATTCGTTCTCGGATGTCGTATCCAGCAAGAGGCCTAGGAATGGATTCTGCAGCAAGTTATGGCATTAAGAAAAACAACCCACCTCGCCTTACTTAAGAAGGGGCAATTCTTTTGTTACCTTGCAGTCCAAGTCATCCTAGTCTCTCGGTACAGGCAATTCCTTTCTTGCAGCTCCTGGTAAAGGAATGTGATGAATGGCACAGGCTAACTGCGTAGTCAATGGTTTGTGGTTTAATCTCAAACCTTCGCTATGTTGTCTAAATCTCCCACATTTATTAGTCGGCATTGAATTTGAACCTTAGCGTTTTAGTTAGTGAAGGATAACCCTCAGTTGTCATCTGTCTGCGTCACTATTTGTTACCTTTTCTCCCATTCAAAGAAGAGGAATTGAATCGATGATAGATTTTAGTTTCTAAGTGTCCCTATGTCCATCATCAAAGCAGTTGGAGATTAGATTGACATAAGTGAACATGAGTTACAATCTCCACAGCTCGAAAGGTTCGGATTGGGTTGAATCTCGTCTCCGTAATAACATTTATGTGGCTCAATCTAACATTTTTTGTATATGGAATAATGCACTTGTTGAGTTGAGATGCCTATTTTCTTTTAAGGGAGATCTATGCTTTATTTACAGATAATTAAGTGGATCAGACTCGTCTCGTGTTGTGGGAGTACTTTATGGGGGATGTTGCGGTACACTTGGGGGCCAGGGCGCGCAAGCATGGTTATACCACGAGCTCGACAAGGCTAGTCATGCCTCGTGCAAGGGGATGGTTGGCGGTCCGACACTACTTTAGTCTTGGATCCACGAGCATTTCTCTAGTACTCGTTCTACTAGAGTAGTGTGTCGGGAACGGGGCGAGGGTGAGGCTTTAGGTGGAGGTGGAGTAGTGGCGAGCAGTTAGAGAGGCCATACAAGTTCAAGAACCATAGGTTAGAGTGTTATCGTCATCTTCTCAATGATATGACCGCACATGATGTGACTTGGCTGCCTTTCGGTCACTGGCCCGAGCTAGAGGTTCCTGATTCAGTGTTTCGTGGGGTGATTTGTTACGCTACTACCCCCGAGTACTACGACCCCACCAAAGGTGGTTAGACAGTTTGGCTACATGCAGATGATTCCTCCGCATATCGTCCGTCCCATTAGGGTTGTTAGGTTAGCTGAGGCTAATGGATATGTGGTTGAGTGGGATCCAACTCGGGATTTTTCCTGGACTGACCCCAAATACGTTCGACTTATCTCACTTCAGACTTTGTTTCGATGTGTGGAGGACAACGTCGATGTCAAGCCGCGCTATATGGAGTTGTAGGTACGGCACAACCACCCACACATTTTAGTCCCGATTTTTAGTGGTGCTCGCTTGTCGATCGATATGGTAAGTGGGGTGCTCGCTTGTCGACCTATATGGTAAGTGTGATTCTCGAATTGTATTAATTATTGCACCTTTATACACGATTAATGAGTTTTGTTTTTCTTTGTACAGTCGGCTTACTGGATGTTAGATCATCTACACCCCTACTTAAACGGTTTGCTTGCACACCAGTTCGAGACTGGCAGTGTGTAACTCACACAGTTAGAGGAGCTGCGTTCCAGCATGGAGGACCTCTACATGGACTTCCACGCGCAGGGACCGTACCGCTAGACAGTGGTATGTTCGTTATGCTCAGTTAGTGTTATGTTTTAGACGTTCATGTATTTTGTTGTTGTTTTGTATGAGACTCTGTTGCAGATGACATACAATTATGTTCTATTTGTTGCTCTATTTTGTTAAGTATGCGATTCTGTTATGGTTGACATTATGCATGAAAAACGTTTTCTGTTAAACCATGAATGAATACCTACTTATAACAAGTTGTAACAAGTTTTTAATGAATACCAAGTTATAATGAGTTTAACATCGCTATACCAGAGTATAACGACTTATATGTAACGAGGTATGAATGACATGTAATTAATTATAACAAGGATGAATAGCTAGGTACGACAACCAAAATAGGACAGAACTAACCAGACAGACGAAATTTTCGTCCGTCAAAACTAACCGGACGAATGGGATTTCCGTCCGGCGGAACAAGACTAATGGACCCGTCCTTCCTGTTGGTTTGCATTTTTTACGTTACGGTATTTAAATATAATTAAGAGTTACGGTATTTAAATATAATTAAGAGTCAATGGAGCTAGATTAACAAATAGGAAACCGTACTGCAAGCGTTTAGTACACATATGAGATTACAGTGTCATCTACTTACGCGGTGGAACCAACATATCATACTTTGCACGTTCATCATGATACAAACTGCCCACCCACACACTTTTGCACTTTCATCGGCCCAATAATTCCACGCGTTCGGCTGCAAAATTAAAAACACCACGTCGTCAGCATCCAAATATAACCGCACCCAATGATTACTGGTACACACGAGGTACGTCACACATCTCTGACGACTGTGTCCCACGCCGGAGTCTCAACAGAAGAAATGTCTCCTTATATGGGAGACCATCCCCCAATGCCGAACACAACATAAGTCCAACTGTGCATAGTGGCAAATCCGAACAGGTCCAGGTTCCAGAACCATCATTGGTCGTCACATGGTTCCTTGCTCAGCCAACCTAACCTTGCTAGAATGGTCTCCAACTCTTCTCCATATGGTACCAACTTGCCAAGTAAACAACATGATCCATAAGCTCCTATCTCATTTCCACGAGTCGTGAACTGAGTGGGACACGCATCTAAACCCGCAATGGCCATCGTCGATAACGTCAAACACGTTGTTTAGCAGTCCACGGAGTCCGATGGGGATATACTGGATAAAGAGTTGCACTCAAATTTTAGAGGTGCAATAAATAATTAGGACGGTGATTTTATTCTAGTACAATAGTTCCATAGACGTGATCAAGAATCTGCTACACACCTCTACACGGAATGGATCTTGCTGGAGTGGCTCCCGACATGCTTGGTGTGGGTGTACCCTTCACAGGCGTTTGAATGATCTGTAACGTTATGCTATTTTGTGATCACAACCGATAAGATGAAGACAGTGATGTAGTATAAAATCGTGCGAACCTGACTTGGGTTTGCCCTTGGTCGGGGTACAATGAGCACTCGCATGCTCGTGCTAAGAAGGGTTCCAGCCGTCTGCCTTTCGTGCACGAGGTCTACCCTTTGGGGCCTCAGACGTTTTAGGCTCTTTCACATTCTCCGATTCGGGTTGGAACTACGACTGAACCAATTTACGGGAAGCCTGTATAGCAGCCCCACCGCTGTCACAAATCGTCTGTACCATCCCGCTCAGAATGTCGCGGTCATGATCTTCCCACTTCTCACTGTTTGGAAGCTAGTGTACTCCAATGATCGCAAAAATTAGTGGAGGTGGTATGATTTCAACCAAACCCTGTCACGTTCCATAGATTCAAGCCTACATGTACACGAGATTCCAAGGCTATCTTCGATCACACAGTCACAACGGTCTACCTTCGATAGAGGCGGGGGACGAGAAGGTGAAAAGGGAATTTGGTTTGGAGGAGATGGAGAATGTGTTAATAAAATATGTTTTAATTAGAAATAATTGAATGCCACATCAGCGGTACAAATCTGACATGTACGGGCTAGGGCGAATTTTGTGGACGGAGTGAAGCACAAATTAACAGCGTGACATAGTTCGTCCGAAACTTCAAATTCGGTGACAAAAAATCTATATAAAAGTTGCAACATTTCTCGATATATACCTAAACTTCATCACATTTTGAATATTTTGTATAAAAAAACACCCTGCGAAAATAATTAATTGCAAGAAAAAAGTCAGGAAGTAAAAAGATTCCGAAAATCCTGAAATAAAAATATACAAGCAGAAATAATAACGCGCTAGCGCAGCCTGGGGTTACTTTCACGTACCAATAAAACCACGTGACGGTGCTCAACGTAACTTCAACTCGCCCAACAAATATACGCACCGGCACTCGCGCGTAAAGTTTCCCCACCACCTCCCCTTCCGCGCTCACATCTCGTTACCGGCATTTCTTTTTTATTTTATTTTCTCTTTCTCGCCAAACAGAGCAACAATAGATTAGCAGCAGAGAAGCTAATTCCTCTCTCTCCTCTCTGCATCTTTGGATTCTCCTCTTTCACAGAGAGAAATTTCTTCTTCTACTTCTTCTTCTACTTCTTCTTCTTCGTCCTTGGGCTTTTTGCTGGTCCCATTCCAAACCCTAGGAGCTTATTTTTCTTCTGTTATTATCCACTCGCTCCTGCTGGTACGTCTCTCATGGTTTTTTCTTCCTTTCTCTTGTACTTTCTATCTTTTCTCGTTTTGCCGGAAGCTTTTACGTGCCCAGATCCGTTACAGATACCAGCTGTGACTCGATTAACGTTTCCAGGACTATTGCGCCTGCTTTTCTTTCTATCGTCATGGCTTTGTGAAATTCGTGAGGATTTTTCTTTTTTCCTTTTGCCTTTCCGGTATTTGCTTCTACGTAGCTGCTTCAATTTGTATATTTGAATTTTGTGTGTGAATTATTTGCTTTTCACGTTGAATTTACGCAATGTACGAGAGTTCAGATGTAGTGGAACTTTGTTCCATAGCTTTGGCAGGTCGAGTTTAAAAATATAAAATTATATTGGTTTTTTTGTAAAAAATAATCTGAAGAAGATAGGGAAACATGGTTCTTTTTGGGAGTAATGGAGACGAGAGGGGGACTGGTGCGAGGGTTCTAGATGATTGTCTTCATTATCTTTGCCCTTGATCTCAATTGGAGCTTGTTTACTCCAATCTTTGTTCTTGTTCGCTAGGCCTTCTATTTTGTTCTTTCTCTGGAAGTTCCCAGTTCAGCTAGGCTACTGTTTTTTTAAGTATGAATCTTAGAATTTGTTGCTTTCTCTACGGAGTTTGTGCGTTTCATTGTTCATTTTTGTCTTTACCAGTATCTGCATTCGGCATTCAACTTACATAAAAATTATCTCTTACTTTGAAGACGTGGGTAACTGATGATCTCGATCCTTCTTTGTCTCCCCTCACGAATGGGTTGGATTCTATAAATTTGAGTAGCATGTTAACGTATTTTTGATTGAGCTTCTGGATAAGAATTCCCATGTCAATTTACTGACATTTCTAGCATCTTTGTCATAGGTAGGGCAGCTAAAGCTATTGGGCGGATCTGTATAGTAATGGACTTGGATGATAAATTCCACGGCAGAGGTATGGTCTGTCTCTGACCTCTCAAAATTGAGTTTGGCTTGTAATCGATCGATGGTTACTAAGTTGCTCATAGGCTGAGGTTGATGAAATTGAAGATTGTTTCTTGTGAAGAATAACACTTTCCTGGCCCGTGTTCCTGATGACTTTCTCTTGCTCACATGCTCCCTGGTTCGGAATCTGCATCTGATAAAAAAAGGAAATCTTTTCAAACCGAAGTTGTTTACAAAAACTGCCGGATGTAAGAATGATTCCAATAGGAGCTGGCATTCAGATCTCTGCTTTTATGTCAAACTTCTGTAATTTGATTGGAAGGTGTTTTCCTGACTGCAGTACCAAAATGTTTTTGACTTTGTCCTAGTCATGTCTTGGTTACTTCGTCTGCATGGATTTCTATTTGAATGGTTGTTTTTGGGTTCCGTATTCTCTCCGTTTTATTGCATGGCTGAGAATCTTACAAAAGAAAATTGTTGCAGATGAACTTTCTGCATTTTAATCTGACAGATTTTGGAGCGCATTTCAATTTCTTAAATTAGCCCCTTGTCTTATTCCAGTTTCTGGTGTTCAAAACCTCTCTTCCAGTGTGATAGCACTCGAGAGAAAAATAATAATTCCGATGAGGCTTCAAGAAGTTCAGAGCTAATTCAAGAGTTTCTGAAATCTGGTCCCAGAAAGGCCCTTCTCTGTACTTCCTTTGGTAAGGACAATAAACAATCAGCATCATCCAAAGGCAAAATGACTGAACTTCAGTTGGGTAACAAAACGAACAAGAAGCAGGAAACAAAGAAAATTCCTGCCACCAATAATCAGTCTTCTTCAAAGAAGCAGAAAAGAAAGGGGGATAATCCTGCGCGGATCGTGCATTCCTCTGATGAATCACCGGAATTTGGGAGTGAAAACTCGTGGATATGTAAAAATTCTGCCTGCCGAGCTGTCTTATCCATCGAGGACTCATTTTGCAAGAGATGTTCTTGCTGCATCTGTCATTCCTTTGACGAGAATAAAGACCCGAGTCTGTGGTTGTTCTGCACATCTGAATCCAGTGATGAGGATTCTTGTGGGCTCTCTTGTCACATTGAGTGTGCCTTCCAGCATGAAAAGGTTGGAGTTGTTGATCTCGGGCAACTCATGCAGCTAGATGGCAGTTATTGCTGCGCTTCTTGTGGTAAAGTGTCTGGCATTCTAGAGTAAGTATTTGTTTTTCATTTCGTTTCTCTTGCAATCCTATATAGAAAGGGTGCGTTATCGTCAAATTGTCTACATACGTGCAGATCCTGGAAGAAGCAGCTGAGTATTGCTAAAGATGCCCGTCGTGTTGATGTGCTATGCTATAGAATAGACCTTAGTTATAGATTACTGGACAGAACTTCAAGATTCAAAGAGTTGCACGAATTCATAAAAGTTGCGAAAGCCAAGCTAGAGACCGAGGTTGGCTCGATAAACGGTGTTTCTGCCAACTTGGCACGGGGCATTGTCAGCAGACTCCCTGTAGCTGGCGATGTGCTGAAACTTTGCTCTCTTGCAATTGAAAGAGCAGATGAATGGCTATCATCAACTACTAAAGTCAATTCTAATCTCAAAGGTTTTGCATTTCCCAACAGCTCTTTTCTCCGGTTGATCTTTCTTGTTCTGTATCCGGAAAGCCTAATAATCACTTCTTTCTTATTTTCCAGAGGGCTCACTGCCAGCAGCTTGCAGGTTTTTCTTTGAAGAAGTAACATCTTCCTCCGTCATTATTATTCTGATCGAAATATCAGCTGCATCGTTTGCTGATGATATTAAGGGTTACAAACTGTGGTATAGCAAGAGTCGAGAAGAGACGCCTCAAAAGGAACCTGTTAGTGTGTTCCCAAAGACTCAGAGGAGGATTCTGATAACAAATCTGCAGCCATGCACAGAGTATACATTTCGAATTATGTCATACACTGATTCTGGTGATTTAGGTCATTCAGAGGCCAAGTGTTTCACCAAAAGTGTTGACATTATTCGTAAGCATCCTCGTTCTTCTTCTGTTGTAGAAAATGGTAAGACGGATGATCATCCTAACGAAAGAGGGAGTGAATTCTCCGGATTCAGAGTCCGGGAGCTTGGGAAAATCATACGTATGGCGTGGGCACAAGAGCGAGCCGGCGTAGAAGGTTTCTGTAGTGCTGGCACTGACAACTGTTGTGATGCTGTTGTGACCATATCAGAGACTCGAGACGATGACATTCACATGCCAACTGCGTCACGAGGGCTTGATCTGAATTTAATGTCCGTTCCGGACTTGAACGAAGAGTTCACACCTCCATTAGAATCATCCAGAGATGAGGACTACGAAAATGGTTGCACTCTGGAGAATAATGCCATGGAAGCCGACGATGACGCTGCTTCTCACGAGATAAAGAAGGAAAGCTTAGCTAGATCAAACGGTAGCGGTGGTGGTGGTGATTCCCAGACCGCCGTTGATTCTGGCCGGGGAGAAGAAGACACCAATCGCAGCAGGAAGAGGATGAACGATGAGGTGCATGATTGCGATAGTACCCTCATCAATGGGGGATCTCCTTTTCGTGTCTCTCGAGGAAAACCAGGCTCCTTAGACGACAGTTTTGTGTATTGTGTGAAGACGATCCGAATGCTGGAATGTGGAGGTCACATCGATCAGGAATTCAGACTGAAATTGCTGACGTGGTTTAGCTTGAGATCAACGGAACAGGAGCGGAGAGTGGTGCATACTTTCATTAGGACTCTGAATGATGACCATGGTAGCTTAGCCGAACAGTTGGTTGATTCGTTCTCGGATGTCGTATCCAGCAAGAGGCCTAGGAATGGGTTCTGCAGCAAGTTATGGCATTAAGAAAAACAACCCACCTCGCCTTACTTAAGAAGGGGCAATTCTTTTGTTACCTTGCAGTCCAAGTCATCCTAGTCTCTCTGTACAGGCAATTCCTTTCTTGCAGCTCCTGGTAAAGGAATGTGATGAATGGCACAGGCTAGCTGCGCAGTCAATGGTTTGTGGTTTAATCTCAAACCTTCGCTATGTAGTCTAAATCTCCCACATTTATTAGTCGGCATTGAATTTGAACCTTAGCGTTTTAGTTAGTGAAGGATAACCCTCAGTTGTCATCTGTCTGCGTCACTATTTGTTACCTTTTCTCCCATTCAAAGAAGAGGAATTGAATCGATGATAGATTTTAGTTTCTAAGTGTCCCTATGTCCATCATCAAAGCAGTTGGAGATTAGATTGACATAAGTGAACATAAGTTACAATCTCCGCAGCTCGAAAGGTTCGGATTGGGTTGAATCTCGTCTCCGAATAACATTTATGTGGCTGAATCTAACATTTTATGTATATGGAATAATGTACTTGTTGAGTTGAGATGCCTGTTTTTTTACAATGGAGATTCCTGTTTTTTTAAGGGAGATGCATGTTTTTTTTACTTAGATAGACTCGTTGTAAAAACAAGAAGATAGCAAGCACATAGAGTAAGAAAATTTCTGAACATCAACTCTAGGAGTGAAGGCTACCGGTAACACTTACTACTAGAGTTGAAGGCTACCGGTAACACTTACTAGAGATATCTTAAAGCCATGCGAGCTACTGAATGGGCAGCTCTGTTACTTAACTTTCAGACTATCTACAGATAAACCTCTCGAAGAGAGGAAAGGAGCTGGCAGATCACTTGATTTGTGGTGCTTTCAATGGCCAACTTGGTATGACCTTTAGTGATGTTTTAATATGTTTTCTATGATGATGTAAAAAAAAGGAATAAATAATTTACGAAGCCCAATCTATAAACAGTTTTTAAAAAATGGCACCATTTATGGAAAATACAATTTATAAAACAAATTTTAACTAATTTTAACGAAAATTGTTCATCCATAACCTTACCCGTTAAAATGACAAAAAAATTAACTTCTTTTATGACAGAAGGAAATAATGCTGACTGGATGGGGCAACTTCATCCCAAATCAGCGCCACATAAGCAAACATATAAAAATAAATAAATAAATAAAAATTAAATTTCATCTCTCAGTCTCTAATTGCGGCAATCCGCTTCCGCCGTCGTCTTCTATACTTCCTCCCTCGTCCCTCACAATGCTTTCTTCAATCCTCATTCTCTTATTCCTCGGTCTCACAATCAATCAACCATCCAGGGCGTGAAGAATCCAACTCCAACGACGGCTCTGACAACCACGCATCCACCATACTGCCACCGGAAGAAGCCGCCGCATGGTCGAGAGAAATTATATTCCTTAATCAAACGCCATTACCGCCACAACCCGAATCCAAAGCCTACTGCCTTCCCGATTTCACCATCCCATCTCTGATCTCCCACGGCTTCTCCCAACGCTATCTCTTTCCGGAGAGTCATCGCGATGTCATCCCTTTCCAACAGACACTCGCGTTATTCAATTGGGCAGTCAACCAGGAGACATTTTCATCTCTCTCCCTTGAACCCTGCAACGAGATACTGGAACTCGCTAAGAGATTGAAGCTCTCCAATCTGGCATGGAAGATCCCTTGCCATCAATAAGAATCTTGGGAGAGAGAAGAGTTAAAAAAATTGGGGAAGAAGAAGCTTGGGAGAGAGAAAAAAAAGAAGAAGCTTAGGAGAGAGAGACTTTGGAGAAGAAGCTTGCGCTGGTTTTCATCAAAAAGACTTGACGGAGCAACGGCAGAATAGAATATTCCGCTCGGTGGAAAAGCCAATTACAATTTTATTTTATTTTATTTGAGTTGACTAAGCTGACTGTATCTCATGTTTTTTGTCCGTCCTCCACGTCAGCCATCCATCCGCCACATTGGATACGCTACAAATTCAAATTTAAGTTAACAAAGACGACAGAGCCTGAAATATATACCACAAAATGTAGTTCTCATAGATTAGGCTTCCAGAAGTATTTATTCGTAAAAAAATTAATAATGATCTTAATAGGCTTAACCTATTGAGTCTTGATCCAGAATGATACAACCTATTGAAAATGTCTATTGTGACACGAAATTTAAATTTCCGCTAAAACCGTCAAATTTCATTCGCTAACGTGGACTTTAAAAATTCACATGACACTAAAAGCTAATATGGATTAGCTGACATGGCATAACATAATTATAATTTTACAAAATACAATATTTAATTGAATTTTCAAAACTCAATAAAAAAATTTAAAAAATAATAAAGTTCATCGTATTCGTCTCTCACCAGGCCACCGCCATCCTATCTCCCCTTTTTTCTTATCATCCCCATTTTCCATCGTTAAACCCAACAACTGCTTTTCTTAAATCTCTTCTTTACCAAATCTAAAATCTTATTCATCTATACACATGACCAAATTTGTAAATTTTGGATCTTATTTATTTTAAATTTTTGGATATGATTTTATCAATATCGAATGTGAAGTTGATCGACGACGGAAAAAGAGACTTTGATACTCATATATGCTACTAGAGAATAATCCATCTTTCTTGGCTATTGCAATTGGTATCACTCCTTAAATACGAACAAAGAACGACGACACGTCGAGCTCAAGAAAAGAGGGTAGCGAGTAATCGCATAAGAGTAAAAAATTAATTTTGCAAGCAAAACAGAAATCGGCAACCATGTCTCCTTGGATTCCTCATTTGAGGAAGTCATCAAGAAGGTCTTTCCAGTAAGTCTGTTCAGCTGCTAAAGGTATAAGTGGCGATGATGAAGAAGTTTTTATTGGTGGTTTGCTAGGTATTTCTATTGTTGACCTTCTTTATGGGTGTTCTGTCGCCAGCAGTTCTAAAAAATCATACATTTAAACATGTTTACATAGAAAATTTAATTAAATTTTTTCTAATCCATTGTCAGGAGGAGCGGAAGGCGGAAACAAGCTTCGGTTGTCTTCTTCCTTGGGGATTTTTTTTGAATTAATTAAGAGTTTTTTAATTAAAATATTATTATTATCTAATGCAGAGTGGAAGTTAAGTGAAAAATCAACGATGTTAAATTTAATCGTTAAATTTATGATCAAATTTTAAATATATGTTACAATAGACATTTTTAATACGTTATATCATTCTGAGGTAAAACTTAATATGTTGGGCCTCCTGACATTATTATTTCTAAAAAAATGATATGGCAAGGATGTAACCAATTGATTAATATGAAAATAGATTGGTGGTATATAGGTTATTTTTTATAGATGGATGACCACCGTGTGACAAACCTGATAGGTGGATGAGGTCGATTGATATTAAGCCCTGAAACTAGGGTTTGTAGTTTCATGACTGTGTTAACACTTCACATTCATAGTTCAATCAGATTAGCCCTGAAAAACCCTCCCGTATTCTCATTCCTGATCACGCCGCCTGCCGCGACGTAGCTTTTGTTCCGGTGACCTTTCGAAATCCTTATAAAAAACAGGTTACTTTCCTCAACGAGTTCTTACACCGAATTACGATTCATCTTCAGACGGATTTTCCTCTGATATTGCTTATGGAATTTTCTAGGCAGGCCATTAGTTCCATTGGAACCCTTTCTAGGCAGGCCATTGTGTTCATTTTCTGGGTTTGGTGAAAAGTTTTGTTCTTTGAAGTTTGTGTTTTAGTCGAAGAGATTATGCTTTCCAGTTGAACTGATGATTTTTCTGGCATTATTTGGATTGATACTTGCTTCAGTAGTCTTTGAGTTTTGAGTTGTTAATTAAAACGATTCTTCAGTCTACAGCTTAGGTCAGCTGCTTGAAATATTGAGGTACCCAAACATTTTGTCAATAGGGAATAGGTAGAAAGAGATGAGCAGTCGAAGCGGCCCCCCAAAGCACCAAAATCTATTTGCCTGGAAGCCCAAGGCCGGTATCAAGATCAATGAAACGGTAATTCCTTACCAGAGATAGAGTGCCTTTTCTCTATTTATGCTCTACCCTTTGACCATGTGGAACTTCACAATGTCAACTCACTTTCTCAAACTCTAATTGGAATATTAGGAGGTGGGTGGGAGGTTTAGGCCATTGCCAGCGATTACGGGAGTGTGCCAAAGATGTAAAGAGCAGATCGACTGGAAGCGCCGCTATGGGAAGTACAAGACTCTCATCGAGCCTGCAAAATGGTTGATCGAGTTCTACGTCATCTTGTAGTTTGTGTTTCAATATAGTCGATAGAATTTTGAGTAATGGGATATTAACGTATTTGCAGCCAACAATGTTCCAAACGTGCAGTCCGACATGCCTACCATAATTTATGCTCTGGTACACTTCCTTCCACACTTTCGCTATTTTATAATTTTTGAAAGGGTTCAGCTTTCTACCTTGTTGATCACTTAGTTGCTGATGGTAACACTGCTTTTCCTGCAACTGTTCTGTTTAGGTTGCGCAAAGGAGCAAAAGGTTTGTGCAAAGTGTCGATGCCGTGTGGACCACATTGTTGGAAGGTCCGGCTTACTGTTTCTTTGGTTAAAAGGATATGGATTTAGCCATATGTTTCCTTTATATTCTAATCGTGAGAGAGACTTGTGTTGTTTGTGCTTCCAGGGATGCTGCTGAAGTAGAGGCTGAGCAGAAGACCCTGGAGGATGTATGTTGTTTAATTTGGCCGTGATTTTCATTAAAAACTTAAAATGCTTGTCATTTTTTTATATAAGTATACCGTTTGTTTTGTTGTAGGCCATTAAAAATGCTCGAGAAAGAGATCGGAGGACCCTCCTGCGCTCAGTAAGTTTATATTGATTCTGCACCTTGTGACTTGTGTTCTTTTCATGTTTATAAGAGGTCTTGGAGAGTTTACTTTTTGAAGAGAAAAGATGGATCTTGGAGAGCTAGTAGAGCAGAACACAGAGTTTTCTAGTAGTGAGAATTTGGATTCTTAGTAGAATCCTCTGCAGCGTTTCTTTTTGTGTACCCAAAGCTTCGTTTTAGAAGGAAAATTTGAAATCAGGGTAATTAAAAGAAGAATTAGAACTTAATAGGAATCCGAGAAAATAAAAGTTGCCATCGAAGATGTAGGGAAAATCTTCTTGTATGGTCTATCTCTAAGATGGTCGTATGTTCTACCGCATGTTAATCTACTTATTAGTTATTTCTTTGACAATGCTGAAAAAAGATATCGAATTATCTGTCAGTATCCTAGAGATTCCTTGATACTCGTAGTCTTCAGTGAATTCTGAATATTATCATCTGTTAGATTTTGTGTTCGGCAATCGATCTGGATGTCAACGTTACTTATCGAGTTAGCAGCAAGTGGCTCTCACACAGTAGCTTTTGGGTTCTAGACGATGATGTCACTAATCCATTCAAGTTTGAGCTGCTATATACATTAGGGGTCTTGGATGAGACATTTTGGCAAATAACTCATTTGAGTTATTTGGGTTAAAATAACTCGTTTGACATACAACACAAAATATGTGGTATTTCAAACTACGGTCTTTGCAATAATTTACTTTCGAGCTATTTCAAATATCTCATTAAAATAACTCATTTGATAACCAAAACAAAATATATAGCAATTTAGACGGTGGTATTTGAAATAACTTCAAATACCTTCCCATCCCCTAGGTATTTGAAATATTGCGGTATTTCGAGAATGCATCATTTTCGTTACCAACCACATTGAATAACTGATTAACCAAACAAGATAATTCTCCCATCACAAGTCCTTTGCACCTCATAAATACTACATTCTCAAAAAACACATCATTTTGATCTAAAATACCTCATTCAAACGGCTGCTAGTTCTATACGTTACGATCAAGTATTTATCATTCGGGGTTGGTTTTTGCTTGATTTTCTGCCTACCCCTGTATACTATGTTTCAATTTGCATCAGATGAACAAAGGTATAAGCAACAACAAAACTTCAGAGAAGCCGGCAACCACAGATGGAAAGAAAGTTGGGGATCTGTTTCCTAGTGCATCACTTGAAGGGTATGCTGCCAAAGCAGCAGGAGGTCGTATTCCAAGTGTTGGGGACCTCGATGGAGATGATGGCGGAAATGAAGAAGTTGATGAGGAGGTGAGTGATGAAGAAGGTGATGACGTGGGCGAGAATGATGAAGCTGAAAGTGGGAACGGTATTGAAGAAAAAGCGCATCAAGATCATCATTAGGATGTTATGTTAGGCAGAGAGACAAAAGGGGAAGAAGAATGGTTGTGTTAAAACTGGAAAATGTGTTGAGGATTTTAAAGAGAATCATAGCATCTTCGGAATTGGAAGCCATTGCTCAAATCTCTGGATTTTGCCTTTTGTTCGTTCAAGCTTTTGGGTTTTGTTGATTTCAGTCCACTGTCTTCCTCCAAGAACAGTTCTTTCAGCTGGGGAATCTGAAGCAAGTGCATCTTAAGTTGCTATTGGGAAATTTGGTTCGTTTATTGTTTAAGGTTGATTTTCCTATGTCTCTATCTTACTCTGGAAAGAGTTAAGGATCTATACTGCTTCTATGGCACCCCCAATACTTCTCAGTCTCCCGCTCATATACATGTACAGACGCTCTCTACCCTATATGATATGCATTGCGAGGAACCGGTCGAAGAGATTTCCAGACGTATAGGATTTGGACGATTGCACATGCAACCATGAACTAACTCCAAAAACATATCGATTTCCCAGACCGAAATGCCTGCTAGACCACCAATCGAGCTGGACTGGCCAAGTCTCATCCCATAAACTCATTTTATACTTAAAGACAGCTACCAAGGTACCCTTAGGCCTTATCCATCTCGAACTTTATGGCACATAGAAAGCGTTTCCCTTTTAAAAGATTGAATAGAATAACCATCAGTTCACCATCAAATGTGACGGGCAAGCGACAAAGTACAATACATGAGTTCAACAAATGTAAATTCAATCAAGGTCACTTCGTGGTTTGGCATCGTAATTGACAGAAAGACAGTGGCTGTCTGAACTGAAGCATGAAAGATATCATTAGTCACAGCACAATTTGACAAATGTGCATATATACTCTTGTCTAGATTCATTCAGGAAAACAAACATGTGTCTCCAGAAAGCAAAAAAAATTACTAATGATTGAACTGTGACTGCCGATCGATCCCTTTAATTCGGTTTTGTATGTATATATAATAATCATTTGAGATAAGATATTGTTAAAAGATGGCATTTGGATTGTGTTGAGGATTTGCTAAAGCTGTGGCCTTTCTTGCTTGCTCATGACTGTCAGTTTACCTTTTCGACACATTAATACTGCTTGCTTTACAACCTTTTGAATTGCAAATTCGGATCATTTTGATTTCTTGGTTGATTCCTCAGGAAAAAAGATGAAGACGTGTTCCTTGGCCAAAAGGTTATTAGGAGCGTGTCGCAGAATCATCAAGGAGTTGGTAGTTAAGAACTCAATATTCGAACAGAGATCTGAATACTGGGAATAATGAAAATACGAGTAAAATTTTGTATGTATTATAAAATAATCATAAATTGCTTAACAAAAAGAACCTTGAAAACAAATCTAGAGGAGAAGAAGATATGACATGGAAACAAAAATAATAAAAATAGGCCCTTCACTTCTATACAGACAAAACATTCCCCTGCAATTCTCTAAAAGTAACTCTCTGATCTATCTGAAATATTATATTTATGGACTCGATTGATGATAACAATTCGAATTTAAAAGAATCAATAGTAAGGCGGAGGTGGAGGTGAAGAGTATGGGATTCCTGTCACTGGTGGCAATGGCCCCATGTATTCAGGCGGTGGGGGTGGCGGACTTGCATACTTAATTGCTGGCGGTGGTGGTGATGGATAAAATATGGGAGGCGGCGGAGATGGATGGATGACTGGCGGTGGTGGTTTGTAAGGTTCTGCCGCCGGTGGGGGTGGGTTTTCTACACACGGTGGCGGTGGCGGGGGTGGTTCTAAACATGGCGGTGGGGGTGGTGGCGAAGATGGTGGAGGCGGCGGAGGGGGGAAGTAGACTGGGGGTGGGGGAGGGGGCGGAGATAGTTGGGGGTAAGTGGGAGGAGGAGATGACGGAGGTGGAGGCGATGGGGGCGGTGGGGCTCCGTAGTAAGGATTTAACGGCGACGGCGACGGTGGTGGTGGTGAGGCGTAAACTGGAGGTGGTGGTGAGACGAAAACTGGAGGCGGTGGTGGAGATGGTGGAGGTGGTGGGGGACGGGCGCAAGGTGTTATTGGTGAGGGAGAAGGTGGTGGTGGGGAGGGAGAAGGCGGCGGCGGTGAAGGAGATGGCGGTGGTGGTGAGGGTAGAGGAGGAGAATATGACGGCGGAGGTGGTGGAGGCGGTGTTGGAGACGGTGACGGCGGCGGAGAAGGAGATGGTGGCGGTGGCGGAGAAGGTGTCGGTGGCGGCGGCGGAGAAGGAGATGGTGGCGGCGGCGGAGAAGGTGTCGGTGGTGGCGGAGGAGAAGGAGATGGTGGTGGCGGCGGTGAAGGTGTCGGTGATGGCGGCGGTGAAGGAGGTGCCGGCGGAGGGGACGGAGATGGAGGTGGTGGTGAGGGCAGAGGAGGGGAAACTGACGGCGGTGTTGGCGACGGTGGTGGTGGAGGTGGCGACGGCGGAGGCAAGTAAACTGGAGGAGGTGGCGGCGGAGTAGGAGACGGAATAAACGGAGCACATCTAAAAGCACTACACCTAACCGGCTTGGAAAGAAACGCTTGGCATTGCCCAGTAGACCTCTGCTCCGGCCGATTCGGCAAACAATTTCTCTTGTCATCAACAGTCGGCAAAGCCAAGCACTGCGGCGGCTCGCCGGTGAAGAAGTTATCAGAAAAGGTAAAATTCCGCAGCCGCGGAAGCTGACAAATCGCCGCTGGGATCTTCCCAGACAACAAATTATGAGCCACATTCAGCCACTCCAAGCTCACCATTCCCCCAATACTCCCCGGCAACGGACCTAAAATCCGGTTAAAGCTAACATCGAACACCGTCACATTCCTCAGCCTGCCAATCTCCGGCGGAAAGCACGACCTGAAGCCGTTGTTCATCAGTACAATCTCGTTCAAATTAGACATATTCCCCAAGCTGGAAGGAACACACCCACGGAAATCGTTATGCGCCGCTACAATCACGGAAACCGGCGAGTTCCCGAAGTTCTTTGGGAGCTCGAAGCGGAATCGATTGTTGTTGATAAAAATCGCATCCAGATCCTTATCGAACAATTCCTTAGGGACACTGCCTTCGAATTCGTTAAACCTGATATCCAAAAATTTCAGCTTACGCAATCGGAGGACGACGGCGGGGAATTTCCCGGCGAATCGATTGTTGCTGAGATCGAGCTCGTACATCCGGCTGAAATTTTTGAAGCTCCGAGGAACAGTTCCGCAGAATCTGTTGGAATTGATGTGGATGAAGGCTAAATCGGTGAGTAGGCCAAGTTCCTCCGGCAAGTAGCCGGCGATGTCGGCGTGGTTGAGGTCGATTCCGGCGACGGTTCTGATGGTTTTGTTGTCCGGTGCGGGTGCACAGAACACTCCAGTGTAGCTGCAGACATCGGAACCCACCCAATTTCCAGTGATATTGAACGGGTCAGAGATGATAGCCTCCTTCCAAGCCTGCAATGCAATGTAAGCATTGCGAAGCCTGAGGTTTTCGAAGACGAAACCGGGAGGGACAGTGATGTTTTCGCCGGAATCATCCTTGGAAGAAAGAAGCTGGCGGGTGGTTAAGTGGGAAACCTCGGCTTCCGTGAGATATCCACGGCTGGAAGAAGAGAGGCAGAGGATGAAGAGAAGAAGAAGAAGAAGAAGGGGGAAGAAATGGGTAGTCTTCATCTTCATCTGATATGAGACATTCACTGTCTTTCCTCAGAGGCCAGACTCAAAGGTTGAATCTTTAGCTTGTTTGGAGAAATGGGTTTTTGGGATCGGAGAGGTGAAAATAGAGGGTAGAAGAAGAAGGAGAAGAAATAGTACAGAAAAAAGGAGGAAGACAGCTAATAAGACAAGAAGAGACAGCTAATCACAGCTTTTAAAACCCACCACCATTTCGATTCTCTACCTCATCCCTTTCAGGGCTTTAAGCTTTTTATTTTACATTTTGAATTTATTTGAAATATACAAGTATATGATTTCACACCATCATACTACCATATGGCGTTTTCTTTTCTCCACCGGCCTGTCGAGATCAATAGACGAACAATAGCTCCTTTTTCCAGACTTTCATTTCAAAATTTTGGAAGCACACAACAGCTTATTCCAGGAATTTTCTCACACTTTTCTCTTACTTGTTCTGTTATTTTGGATTTGATTAAGTCCCATAATGCGGATGAACATGATATGCCCAAAGGAAAAACAAAAAAAGTCGTCGGGTGGAGGAAATAAGGAAATAAGTTAGTTGGGGTGCCGGATTTCACCATTGTATTCTACATTCTTCTATCGTTCCTTTTAACTTGTACAATCAGAAACCAGCAATGGTGGTTGCTGTACATCTCTGCTTCACACTAGGGTTATTAGTCTTCTCATGCATTCATTTAATATAGCACAATTAAACGAATTTACCCGATGTAGATACAAATATAACCTGCCTAAATGTGGGTTATTCCATCTAAATCTATCTTAGCTGGCACACTGAATAGAGCTACTGGTTTATTCAATGGGCTACGACCCACCATTTTGCTTATTCCATATCGTCCATTGTGACGCGTTATCTATTTCTTCCCAGCTAAATGTGTGGAAAGCTCCAAGCATATTCATCACAACACCATCCAATTCATAATGGATTAACCGTGTGTTTGGTCAGCCAAAAGTAGAGCATCTTGCAAATAAGTTACTCGGTTGCAATCCAAGACCGGTTGGTTGATAACCATAAACTACAGAAGAAATTACAGCACGAAAATTCCGACTTTGACACCAGTGAGAGATCCTTCTCCCAAAGGCTCGCTTGATCTGCAATTCCGTAACATTGCTGTTCATTCACCCAGAAAAAGGATAATCCGCTCTGATGACGTATCACCCGAATGTTGCTACCAGGAAAGCCTTGTATATGCTCATGAATTTCGCCACGAATGCTGCATACATTCAAATCCATGACAAACTTCTTACGATCCAACAGAGACCACAAACACACAATTTGAATGAGTAAAATCAACAACACTGTAAATTTGTGTCTGACAATACCTTCCAGGTGAAATATGGCTTTCTGCCCCTGTCGCATTCTATGTTCCTGTTCCAGAAAGAATCGAAAGCATACAAAAGCACAGGATCAGGAGAAATGCTTCATGTACTGTAAGACAACACCATCGCCTAAACAAAATGGGGGAGAAATTGCTTCGGAACTTACATAATATGCAGCCCAATGACAAACCTCATGCTTTAACTCCTCGTCCAATTTCCTCAACAACTCATAAAGAAGTCTCTGATTAAAGGGATATGCATGCATATTAGTTATCTGGATTGAAAATGATGATGAGTAGAGAAAGATTATACAAGTGACTTCTCTACCTTCAATATTATCTCGGGAGGAATACAGTTGATAAGTAATTCATACAGCTTCCCTCGAACCTGAAACAATCTATCAAATCCAAATGCCGTTTGATCAGAAAACTATGAATACGTTAATGGTTTGCGAGTTATGGTCATAATGTTCATTTGCGGACAGACCTTTTAGGACTCTGCTCCTTCATTATGTCAGACGATATTTCAAAAACATACTCTTCCCAGTCCATTGGAGGAATTGCTTGATTACTTGTGAGCGGGGACCTAAAAAATGAGCCACGTAATTATTATGATATCAAAAACATCAAATTGTATTATTATATTATTGTTGGTAGAGCTTAACTGTTGAACCCGGCAAGTCTCGAATGAGAGTATGGCTCTCCTTAAACTCCGATTCGATTTTTCAGCTACACGCCCAGCAAATCCAGATGGAATGTCCAACCCTTCTTTCTTCCCAATGAACTCCAAAACCCTAACTATCTATAGGTAAAACAATAGGCAAAGTAGCAGGGGCAAAAAAAACTAGTAACACCATTTACAGATGGTTATCTGATAGAGAAAAAATGAAGGACATGAAGAAGAAAATATCTGATACCTGTTCCTCTGAAGGTGCATTAATTCGAACATTCAGACAACGAGACCGGATGGCCTCAGTAACCTTTGAAGAACTGTTGCAGCACAAAATGAGCCGGCATGAACTACTATATTTCTCCATAGTTCTTCGCAAAGAATGCTGGGCTTCTCTTGAAAGCTTGTCAACCTCATTAAGAACTATCACTGAGATTGGACAAGGAAAATATCTCAGCACAAACAGAAATACATCAACCCTATTGGCCAATGAAAATGATCAAACTACATATACCCTACTCGAAATAATGCTCAGACAAATGTATGTGGTTGAGTGTGATAAACAGCTCCGCAAACCAATGAGTTCATGTCACTTATAGACTTGTCACCTCGTTTAAATACAGTCGAATAGGTAATGCAGAAGGGGAAAGATAAACTGGAAGCACAAAAAATAGCAAAGAGAATGCATTTCGGAAGCATGGAAACAGGTAGGCTGAAACTACCTTTATACGATTTCTTTCCATTTGTGTCAATTGGCCTATTCCTGGCCATCTCTTTGATTATCTCCTGGACAATATATCTATCCTGGAAGCCTGCATCACTAGGACTTAATTCCACATGGTTTGCACTGGCTAATGTAGTCAACTCAAGATCAATGGTTCTACTTCCAGCCTGAAGCACCAGAGGAAAGCCGATCAAACATCATAAACATAGATAAGGGAAACATTGCAGCGGTAAAAAACTAATAGCAAGGAGCTCATCTCTGGAAAAGAAAGGAATTGGACGACTATCAGTAACATATTGCACACTAAAGTTCTGATTCAATGGTTTAGACTAAAGAATGAAAGCCAAGAGGCTCAAGGCCAAAATATTCAATCACAGATAAGCAAGAAGCAATACAACCGACCGTCATACAAGTAACAAAAGAACCAGGGGAGCATCATACATGTAACAAAAAAAAAGAAGAAATAAACAAGTTAAAACTTACATCAACTTTCCACGTCCTGTTTTCCACCTTCACCTGCCATCAAAACAGCAAGCATTAGCATAATAGGAGAACCAATACACTGAGAACTATTTCCTTCTCTTATATCTGTCTACACATGGAATAATCAGTTTAAGAATGAAGAGACAAAAACAAAGGAAGAAGAAACAGAGGAAGGTCTGACCTTTTCAGCACCGGGGCCAAATATTTGACGGAGCAAAGCCATAATCAGTGTCTTCTTCCCAGCACCAGAGGGGCCATAGAAAAGCAAATGAGGGCAATCCTGCTCAGCAACCTGGAGAGTAATCAGAAAGTGTAATTAGAAAGAATAAGAGACCAGCCTGAAAAAAGAGGGAAAGAGTAACAGAACTGGGTCTGATTAGAGTGAAGGAATACCAATTTCTTTAGGTTTTGGGCGATATCTTCATGAACGATCATTTGGTCAAGGGTTTTGGGTCTGTACTTGTCCACCCACAACATCTTCGAATCTCTTGCTTCTGCGATGGAATGGAAAAAGACAGATAGGCAGACAGAAGTAGCACTGTGAGTGAGCGGCTAATTAGCAAACTAAGGTAGCTAGAATTTGAGATTGTACCTAAATTTGAAATTGGGGTGCAAATTGTAACCCTAAAATCTCACCTCAAAATTCTACGATAATCAAAATCGAACAAAACCACTCTCTATTTCTTTTAAAAACCTAAATCCCCAATATTTACTTCTTAAACCCAGGCTTCTTAAACCCTCGTGGAATCTTTCTTGTTCAAGTTTTAAGCAACAAAGCACACGGTGGAACAGCAAACCCAGGCCCTTTCTGTAATGATCCAACTAATGGGAGTGACCAAAATAAACTAAGTAAAAAGTAAGATGATCTATTTACAATTTCGTATTAGTAAGGACTATAAAGCCTAACATTTGTAATGGAGAGAGGTATCAATGCTATGAACAATATTTCCATTGTCACCAGCATTAACACTTCCACTTTTGCTCCCCTTCCCACAGTTCAGATGGAGAGTTTTGAGCAGACCATGGCCAGATTGGAGGAAATGGTGGACCGGTTATGTGGAAAGCGGGAGGTTCCTCCGCTGCCATCCCCACAAACAACCTCTTTGACACCTGTAGCGACCACGACAGCAATGGGTTTCCATTCTCACGGGTTGCATTTTGCTTCCACATCTCCTGGAAATAGTTTGAACATTGCCCACTAGGTGCTCCAAGAAAGTCCCCTACCAACTCCAATTGAAAACCCACTTCCATCTTTTGAACCTCTCATGTTCTCTGGTGATTCTGATCCGTCTTCATGGCTCGAAGCTTGTGTTTGATACTTCAGCATCTCCGAAGTCCCTGCTAACGAGATGGTAGATGAAGCCGGCTGGTTTCTTGAGAATGAGGCGTACTTCTGGTTTCTCGATTGGGAGAATGGCCGATTTCCAATACCATGGGTCGAGTTTTCTCATGCCATGTTATGCCGATTTGGGTCTTCTATTCCCAACACCATTACTACAGCTAGTCCACCGAAATTTCACCACCTGGTGTTCGATAGAAATCCCCACCGTAGTCTAACTTTTCCAACTTCCCCAACCTTGGTTGTTTCCCTTGTTGGATGTGCCAATACATGTCCACAACTTGTGGAATTCATTTTCCCATCTCAACCAAGCACTTAATCCATGACAAATTATCCTTCTCATACAGAGGATGTGCATCCACTGGTACTTTCTTCTTCATTTGAAGATTTAAAGTTGTTGTGTGCTTCAGTGATTAAGGTTGGTGGTGAGTTGATATTCAATATAGGAGGCTGTGTTGTAACACTCTATGGGCGTGATGTGAAGAAATGGAAATTCTATAGTCATTATGGAGTAGAATACAATCTTGTTTGCTGTTGCTGGGATATTCAGCTTTTGAAGGAGGGAAATTGTCACTACTGATTTCTTTTGGAAGGTACCAAAATTTGATTGTCAACTGGCATGCATTTAAGGTGCATCTGCTTACCAAGTGCAGTATGAATTTTCTTTTCAAACCTTGATTCTTGGGAATTATGATTTGCAACTTCCTTGTCGTAATATGGAGCTCACTGAAAGGGAGATGCATGATACAAATCTTGGCTCATTTAACGTTTGTGGGGTGAGGAAGAAAATAGACATTGATCACAGTAGTGGAAATTTGGTGATGAGCCTTGCACATTATTGCTTACGTGCATGTCAAATGTGCTCATGTGTTGGAAGTCTCATTCATTTCAAACTGTCAGGTCCACTAGCATCTCCTTCGCATGATTATAGACCAATGAATGATATTTGGGGTCGGGGAGTGAAGAAATGGAAGCAACCGATTGTTCAGTTTGCATAGGAGCTGCAACAGCTGTAGTTGAGGCTGGTCAGAGAATTATTGGCAAGGGAGGTGGCAACTGATGCAATTGGGATGGACCTGAACTTGAATATCTCCAGGATTATCTCTGCAACTATGAAAAATTGCAATGGTGTCGAGATATGGGATCTAACAACGCTAGAGGTCGAGCAAATTACAGGAAGAGCTGGCACGTATGGTTCAAAGTTCATTGTCGAAGAGGGTGCGTATCTTGATGGAGATGATCTACCCTTGCTTCATTCAGCATTTACAATCTTCATCTTCTCTTATTGAACGTGATGGGTTGTTTCCTATGTTTGATCTCTATGAATTGTTGAGCAACCATGCGGAGGCATTCAAGCTTTGCTTTCGTTGTTATGATGTTGTTTCTTATAAAAGAGGCAGTTTTGGGTTTAGACTATGGAGTCAGGAGCAGCTGAGATGTTTCAACGAGTTTAACGGTGTGGTTCCTAAGGTTACTGAAGTGTCTAAGAAATCTGAAGGTATATACCTTGTGTCAGATGGAAATATTAATTTTATTGGTATTATACGTTCATTGTGATGCTTTTTTATGTTCCCTACAAATAGAAGTTTCACAATCTCAAGCCTTCACATACTTCCAATCACGGCTGAAACTGGCAATAGCATTGTTGACGGTGAGATTCAGTGTGCTGAACTTTTTGGCCTAGACCTTCCCGTGAGTGAGATGGTGGCACATAGAATCAAGTTGGATCATGGCATAGATGATGGGAATCAAATCCAGGTGCGGTCAACAGGTAGGATATGGGTAAAAAAATTGGTCTTGGCTGTTTGTATTGAATTCAAGTCTGGTCTCTTTTGTTGGTATAATATTGATTCACATGGAAGAGGTAATTTTCTCAACCCAAGGAGCCTTAACAGGATTTTGATGTATCAACAGTGGGGAAGAGATTATTTTGTTGGTTAATAACACTCAAATTGCTTGAGGTAACTTATTTGATGTTGTATTGTGGGAGCTTGTTGATATTCAACGGTAACTTGGTGTGCTACTTTTGTTCGAACATCGGCTTGGGGACAAGCCGAATTTTAAGGAGAATGGAAAGGATAGTATATAAAAAAGACTAATGAGGGACAAGTTCACAAGTGGATTCAATTGCAACATACCAGTATAATTATTTCAGCAGCCATTGTTTCAACTTTGAGTGCCCAACTTTTGTTATGTGTTTCTGTATTAGACTTGAGGATAAGTCTGTTTTTAAGGAGGATGGATTGTAATGACCCAACTAATGGGAGTGATCAAAAATAGACTAAATAGAAAGTAGGATGATCTATTTGCAATTTCATATTAGTAATGGCTATAAAGCCTAGCATTTTGTAATGGAGAGGTATCAAAATCAATTAACAACAATTCAAATTTTCTCTCTATTGAAGGCTTGTGCATCTTCTCTATTTCTCCTATTTTTCTTCTCATTTAATTCCTTTCTTGTCTAAATAATTTATCCAACACTATAATCATTTGCCAGAGACTATGTCGATTCCATCGATACATTACACTTTCCCACATTTATAAGCAGGTGCAATTATGCGAGTGAGGTCGCAAAATGCTAGCAAACACAGATTAATTAAAGAGAATAGAATATTACCTCCTTGAGTTCTATTGAGGGATCGATGACGGAAGGTGGGTACTTCAGATGCTCGTTCATCGTTTCAAAACTGAGCCAAGACGGAAAAGATTGGACTCGGAATGGTAGTGTAGTTGCTGGAGCTAGCAATGGAAGTAGAGATTCAGACTGACTGAAGGATTACAAGGATTCGGGTAAATAAGTGTTGTATCGATATTTTGGTGGGAAGACCATCTCACTTTCCCGCTTAAAATGCATGTGTTATGTTTATTCCTCATCTATGAGTTGAGCAGAAACATACGTATTCTATATATAATAGTAGATGAGAGTTACTATTGCTTAAAAAATGTAGGATTTCGCATGTTCTTCTGCATGTGCTTGTATTCATTTGTAACTTTCTGAACAATATAGATGTCGGGTGATGTAGAGTGGTGCCCTGATGTAGAGTCGTTATGGATATCTGCTTGTAATGTTACTATGAAGGGATGTTGAGGTTTAATGTTAAAGTGATATAGGAGGAAAGCATCCAAAAATATATTTTTGTGTTTTGTCCAAAAATATTTTTTTTTTGTAGGGTGATGATTCTATCATTTTTTTTTTGCAAATAAGAAAATAACAAAAATAACATTCGAAATTGAAAAAGAAAGTTACATAATATTTTATTTTTTTGTTATGAATAATTAGATTTCATTTAGTAAAAGAACACTGTAAGTGCGATATAAGTTTTGTCCACAATTAATAAGCAAAGAGCAGGTCGTGGTGATTAGTTCTACTTTCTCAAATACATCTATAATAAAATTTTCATCTTAAATCAAGGATATATCCTTCTAAAAATAAATTGTCAAGAAATTTTTAAAAAATCATATGCTTTGTTATCAAATTTATAGAAAGTTTGCGATATTGAAGAGTGGTTTTATGATAGGTATATAATGAAATTGGAGTTTTGACTTTGAATTTTTGAATGAGGTGTTGAGAGTTGAAAAATAATTCCCTTTTAAAATGGATGATCGTGTGAAAAAGATATTCAAAATACTAAAAGAGAAGTGAAGAATAGTGAAGACAAGAGTTAAGAAAAAAGCTAGGAGAAAGGTGAAGAGAAGAGCGAAAGGAATAGTACTTACAAAAAAAAAGATTTAAGGAATGAAATAGTAGAAGACATAGCAATATCAGTTTTAGTGGTGTGTGTGGACTCCAAAGACACCAAGCTTTGGTTTCTTGATTGCAGTCTTAGCGGTCCAGAAAAAATGTATCAACACAAGTAATGCGTTGTAGCAAGATGCGGATTACCGGATGCTGCACCAAAATTATACAACATGTACAACACACATGGTATATAATGAAATTGAAGTTTTGGCTTTGGATTTTTGGATGAGGTGTTGAGAGTTGAAAAATAATCAAAATGGATGATCGTGTGAAAAAGATATTCGAGATACTAAAAGAGAAGTGAAAGATAGTGAAGACAAGAGTAAAGAAAAAAGCTAGGAGAAAGGTAAAGAGAAATGTGAAGAGAAAAGCGAAAGGAATAGTACTTACCAAAAAAAAGATTTGAGAAATGAAGTAGTAGAAAACAGAGCAATATCAGTTTTAGTGGTGTGCGTGGATTTCAAAGACACCAAGCTTTGGCTTCTTGATTGCAGTATTAGCGGTCCAGAAAAAATGTATCAACACAAGTAATGCGTTGTAGCAAGGTGCGGATTATCGGATGTTGTACCAATATTATACAACAGGTACGACACACATGGTATATAATGAAATTGGAGTTTTGGCTTTGGATTTTTGGATGAAGTGTTGAGAGTTGAAAAATAATTTCCTTTTAAAATGGATGATCGTGTGAAAAAGATATTCGAGATTCTAAAAGAGAAGTGAAGAATAGTGAAGATAAGAGTTAAGAAAAAAGCTAGGAGAAAGGTGAAGAGAAATGTGAAGAGAAGAGCGAAAGGAATAGTACTTACTGAAAAAAAAAGATTTGAGGAATGAAGTAGTAGAAGACAGATCCATATCTGTTTTAGTGGTGTGTGTGGATGCCAAAGACACCAAACTTTGGCTTATTGATTGCAATATTAATGGTCCAGAAAAAATGTTTCAACACAAGTAATGTATTGTAACAAGATGCGGATTGCCGGATGCTGCACCAAAATTTTACAACAGGTACGACAACATGATAAACTCATATGAAGCCATAGAGTTGTGCTTTTGAGATTTATTTAGAGCAACCTTGTTAGATTCAAAGTGTGGGGATGTTATGTTTATGTTATGTCGAAAGACATATTTTTTTTGTAGGGTGATGATTCTAACATTTTTCTCTTTACAAATAAGAAAATAACAAGAATAACATTTGAAATTAAAAAAGAAAGTTGAATCACATTCTATTTTTTTGTTATGAATAATTAGATTTCATTTTATTAAAAAAATTTAAGTGCGATACAAATTATGTCCACAATTAGCAGAAAAGAGTAGGTCGTAGTGAGTTTTACTTTCCCAAAGTACTCATCTACAATAGATTCTTCGTAGGATGCCCAAAATTGCTACTTTGGTTTATGGGTTGGAGAAGTATGAATCGATGAGGTCATTGCTAGACTTGAAAGAATTTAGAATCGCTTCTTTCGGGCAAGTAGTGTGGATAAGGATATGATTCACTGGGTCGACTCACAAATAGTTAAACTCCCATAGACCGTGGTGGTCTGGGTATTATTGATTTGAGAGTTTTGAACTCATCTTTGCTTTGTAAGTGGATTTGGAGATATGCGATCGAAAGAAACGCCTTGGAGGGGTCTGATTGTCGCCAAGTGCGGTGTGGGCACGTCCATGTGGAGACCAATGTGGGAGTTAGGTTCTAACGATTGTTCTATGTGGAAAATTTTGGTTTCGTCTTGTTCTCTTTTTTGGAAGTACGGCTATATTGATCCAAGAGGGTGGGGGATGAGTACTTTTTGGTTCGATCTTTGGATTTCGTGGGTGAGGTTGAGTGATTTTTATCTAAGGATTGTTGCAGCTGCACAATCTTTGGATTCTCGTGTTTCTGACATGTTTGTGCTTGTTGGTAGGCGTTCATGGAGCATTTCTCTCACCACTAATCTGAGAGGCGGCGTTTTGATCGAATTAAACCATCTTCTATAATGTTTGGACAACCTTTTGATGGAGTTTATTACTGCTGGTCCCGATGCTCTTATTTGGTCAACGGAGAGGAGTGGTGTTTTCTCTGTCAGGTCATTGCGGAATGAGTTGATTGCTGGAAAGTTCCTGGGTCTAAACCATTTTCCTACTACCACGATTTGGATGGCCGGAGTCCCTATCAAGATTCAGAGCTTTTGTTGGTGTGTGTATCACAAGAAAATTGCTACCCAAGATAACCTCCAAAGGAGAGGTTTTAATTTGCCGAATATATGTGTGTGTTTTGCAAGTCCCAAGTTGAAATAGTGGATCATCTTTTTTCGGAATGTGCTTTCTCTGCGTCATCGTGGAATGATATTAGCTCAACTTTGTCCATATTCGGCCCATTACAAACTCACATTCAGGAGGTCTTTGCGTCGTGGAAGAGTTTGAACTGCCAGCCCTCCTATCACGACGGAATGAAGTTCATCTTACACGCGACCTTGTGGTACATTTGGCTCGAGAGAAATGAGAGGATTTTCAACGGAAAAGAGAAAGCATAAACTGTTGTGGCTGCTAGAATCATGATGAATGTTGGCTCATGGTTACTTGCGGAAGGTTTTTCCAATGGCGACAGATATTGACTTTGGACGCAGCTTATTTTTGACCCCGGTTGAGTCTTGTTTTGGATTGTATCTGTGTTTTGGGTGCTGTTTTTAGCTTTCCTTCTGGTGTTGTGCGGTTGGTATTGGGTGCCAGGTGACCATGGGAAAGAAGGAAACAAAGCATGAAATGAATGCTTATTATCTAACAAGCCAGCAACGATAACTAATGACCAACATATACGGCATCGATTTCACTAAACAGCCGGATCGGGGATTTTGTGCGGGGCGGACAGTTGCAATACCGTCCCCGATCTGTTGGATAAAAGATAACGGATTGGATTTTCCCGGATTCGACCCGGGGCGGGGTCAAAACGATTATTACCCACGTTGACTGGACCGATTCAGCTGGGGTACCGTTATTCACTCATGGGTGTCAAGCCTACTTTCACCTTATTTTGTTTTGTAATTTTGTATTATTAAGTTCCATAACATTTCCAATGCAATCCAAAAATAATTGTAAAAGTGGACCTACACGAGTGAAATATTTATATCTTATTCATATTATATATATTATTTTATTAACAACAAAAATGTATATGTGAAAATTTGGTTTCAAATAATTAAATAAATGTGAAAAAATTGGTCCCAAATAAGATTATTATTTTAACTTGCAACAAGTATAAATTTATACTTGTAAACATCCCTCTCCTATCAATAATATTATTATTTAAATTACAAAAGTATCACATGAGCTCTGTGTCACTTTGCGAGTGGAGAAAATCTCATTGATAAAAAGATGTTATTAAAATTACACATTTTTCACCATTAACTCGGAGCCATTGGATCCGAGGGTTAAATAACCAATGGCTGAAATATTGTTGGCTTTGATCAAGGAACAAATTTCCTGGAGATTAAAGAAAAACTACCATTTTGTTTGTGATTTTTGGTAACCAAAATGTAGGCTATATACAAATATTTATAGTCAGGCCAGCCTTCTTAATTAAGTCTTAACTAATGACTTACTGAGCCTGCACATATAAATTCTATAATTCTCTTTTTTTGATTACGTACAACTATGCATACACCAATTTTTTCTAATGATCCAAAACGACCGATTAAACAAAAATGAGGAGAAACAGGCAAAAGAAAAAGATAAACACGATGGATCCCAGTCCCAGCATGCAGAAATGATGCTTCAGAAGTTCTCCTTGTGAAAATGGAACCTGGTAGTTGAATTGAGACTAAAGTCCTGGCACAGCTCCCTTAATGTCTTCACTAGCGCTACACTACCGCAGTAGAACACCCCTGCATCCATCCATGCATGCACCCAATTCAATTAATTAATTAATCATCAACACAATTAATTCCTTTTTCTTTACACTGCAATAGTATACGTACCGATATGAGAAGACGGATGCGCCTTCTCCAGCTCAGAGAAAACCCTTTTCCAGTTGGGTCTTGCAAAGTGTGTCCTTATCTGCAAATTGGATTTTTAATTCATAATAAAATAAAATAGCTTGATTAATTCAACCAGATGAATGTCCACTGCATGCATGCATGCATGCGCCTAGTTAGTACGTACTCGGCTCTGGGAGACGATATCGACACCATTCTTGGCGTGCTGAAGCTTCTGGACCATGGCAATGAGTGCTGACCTAGCGTCTCCTTCCTCGTACACGCTTGTCAAGTAATTGTGCATCTCGATTATATGCTGTTGTTGTCAAGGAATTTTTTCTTTTCTTCATATTAGTAGACACGCGAAATTGAAACAGAGAAAGAAGAAGAAAGAAAGCGTAAGCAAGCTCACATTTCGGTCATACTCGGCAATGTCGTCCATGACTCCTTTAAACCATTCGAAGGATGCTTGTTCTCTTGTAACCCAGTAGAAGTAGGCTCTCTCTGGGTACTTCTTCGTTGCCGCCTCCACTGAAAATTCTCCCTGCAATTTCCAATTTTTACCATCTGTTTATTTTATTTCTCGATTTTAAAAATCTAGCTAGATTCGATTGGCTTACTGGCTTCATTGGTTTGAGCCCATTCAGGAGATCCTTTAAAATGCTAACCATAGGAGTGGCTCCAATTCCTAGTCCAACCAGCAACAATATGTCGTACTTGTTGTAGTTCTGGGCCGGGGCTCCGAACGGTCCTTTCACCAGGATCGTCGGAAACCTGTTTTTTTTCCTAACATGTTAGCTACGTACTGATCGAGGCTTTTATTGAGTAGATCTGAGATAACAAAAAAAAAAATACTAACGTTTTTTGAAGTTCATCGTAGTTGGAGTCGGAAACATTCCTGGTCTCCATTCTCATCAAGTTCATTCCTCTGGGTTTAGCTTGCTGGGGAGGTTCGCATACCTTGGCGAATATGTTTCTCATTTCTTTGGTCCAGTCTCCTAGTGTTCGTATGTGGACGCTCAAGTAATCGTCATCCGGTGCGGATGTTATTGAGAAAGGATGCCATTCGAAGCTGGAGATGTTGGGACACTTCACGAAGATGTACATCCCACTTTTGTACTTGAACCCCATTGGCTTCGTCATGTACAGTGCCAGAACATTCCCCGAGTATATTACTGCCTGCAATGAATGCACCCAAAACTTGGTATTATATATATCGCATGCATGCATGCATGCATGTACGCCTTCATATTTGTACGTGGATGAGCATGCAAATTAAACGTACCTTAATTATGTTGACGGGCTCCGTACGTTCCCTGTAAGATAGAAACACTCTCTCTAAAGCATACAACATCACCGGACCACATATATACATCCACGTCTGCGCCCACAACGAAACCCATCATCAGTTGGAGTTTGGCTCGTCAAGGATAGTAAACGAGTCAAGCTAAAGCTCTGTACGAGCTAAAACTTTCTAACTCAAGCTCGCGTATGGTATGTATATGTATACTATATAGGGGGAAAACCGATAACACTACAGTAATACGAGAACGAGAGTTTTAACACATTTAGCACGTATACCGATATTAAAGGGATTTATGCTAACTACAGGTCGACAAATACGAATACTTCTGACATATATAAGATTTTTAAAAAAATTACATACCGTCTTCTCGTACCAAGGCTTCTCAGTGAGCAAGAACCAACCGTGCAAGAAGAGCAGAACATAAGCCACGGCCAGCAAATGGTGAGCATACCAGAAAGCATTGAAACCAGCCAAGTTATGGATAACCCCAGGCAGCTTCACCACGTTCCTCCGGAAAGAGTGGGTCGCGAGTGTGAAGGAGAACGCCATAATCAAATCCATCAACACACCCGTCACGCTTATCGAATGCATCATCAGCATACCGTAAGTAGGCTGGACGTAGTTAAACGCGCTCCCGATGAGCGTGTCGAACCTGTCCTTTGGGCATTGTGCTATCAGAGGATAGTTACACGCCACGTGTGCCACGGTGTGGGCCAGGGAGGCCACGGCGATCGCCACCGAGATGACCTTGTGGAAGTTGATGTTGTCGTCGAACGGGATGAACTTTCCGAGGATTGTCGATCGGAGAGATGTCAAGGTCCGGCGACATACAGGGATGAGGATCATGGCCATGTTGAACTTGATGGTCTCGGCAGTTGCCTTGGCTATACAGAGACAGTATCCTGAGACCTACAGAAAGTAGAAGGATGGTAATAATAACCATCATTATAGGTAATCTGTATAGGGTAAAATTCAAGTTGGTTGAATCTTTTTAATATATGAATAATTCTAAAAATTGTTATATACACCGTATCTGGTAGGATATGCATATTAAAGTATATAAACCAAACCCAAATCGATCAACTTAATTCCTACAAAAGTATTTTTATAATGAGATTTTTTATGTTCTAAGGGTGAGCCATATATTCAGATATATTGAATCGGTTAAACATTTTAAATTTTATTAACCAAAATAACTTTAACACTTAGTCTCTTCCTATTTATATTTATTTAATCAGAACCGAGCTTAGACGACTTGCTTCAAGTCGGCTAATTAACCGATCATCACTACATGATTAATCAATTAACCTTTACTTTTATTAAATCTTTTAACCGATCGAAAATAATTCGTTATTAACTTCCCCAACCGACTCTCACCCCTATGAATAGTTGCTATTTCTTATAGTTTTTATAGTTAGGATGATAAAATATTTGAGATATGTAGTTTTACAATGATTTATAAAATCTAAGTGTTTTGAAAAATGATGAACTTTGTGAAACCCAATTTTTTTATCGTTACAGGATTAATTGAAAATTGACGGATGTGAAATTTATTATTCAAAATTGTATTTTAAAATGGTTATTACTCAAATTTAGAAATTATAACGGATAAGAAACGGATATGAACGATGTGAACTCCAACAGTTGGCGAGCCAATTTACCTGGAAGAGTGGGGTTCCAATGAAGATGGAGAATTTCCAGTAGAAGAGGTAGGCGTTGACCGCGGCCCAGAAGGCGAGGACCCAAATGACTTTCCAGTTCTCATGGATGTACTCGGAGGCGTTGGTGAAGGACCTGGTCAAAGGGGATCTATACCGACTGGGAATCATGGCTCGGGCTAGAGACATGGCTTGCCGGTTCATTTTGGTGCTCGCTTCGGCCGAGCCGTCTCCGTTGACCATCCCGCACAGGAGAGTCTCGAGCTGCCATATCTCGATATAGCCACGCTGGTCAGGGTCCATCTCGTCCATTATTAAGGCTGCGTACGTCCCTGCGTTTTCCTTTAGGTTGTTTAGCTTGTTCGCTGATGCGCTCAACAGTATCACCTGATCGTATTGCAATTCAATTAATTAACACACTGCATTATTTTTCGATAATCCGCCGTGAAAATATAAAATTAATTAAATTAAACTAATCATGCATCTACTTTCTCATTAATACCTCCTTAACTTCACTTTCTGAAAGTTTTCCATCTCCGTTCTTGTCACACCTGCATCCAGATTACGCATTAAATTAATTTAATGAATTCTGCATTACTTTATAATATTGAAATCACTGGTGTCTGGTAAACATTTGCACAATTAAGTTGGTTAGAAACATTGGCTTATTTACTTAGGAGTAGTTTGGGACAAATTTTTTAGAGATTTGGAAGAAATTTGTTATTTTTAGAATAAATCTGTGATTGGTGGATGATTTTAAGTGATAATTATTAATGAAAAAAATTAAAATTAAAATAATTATATAACTACTTTATTTATAATTATATCATCTATCAAAAAAATAACACACACTTGTTTTTTTTAGAAGATGCCATGTGAGGTGTGATTAGATTTTTTAATTAAAGAAAGATAGGGCAAAACCGATATTTCTAAGGCTCCAACCACATAACATAATCAATTGTATTATTCCATAAAAATAAAATTATCAAATTTCTATTTTTTCTGAAATTTTCCTCCTAAAAGATTTGAAATAATCTATAGAATTCTCTTATGGCCTATAAAGTAATTTTAATTCACTTTCAAAATCTCTTTTTTGGAGGGTAATTTGAGATTTAATCTCCATCTAAATCCAAAATCAAAGTCAAATCATTTGTTCAAATCTTCTATCCAAACGAGTCCTTGATTAATTGCCATAAAAAAAGGAAAAGATAGGAAAGAGGAGAAGAAAAAGATTTATTAGTATGGATATATATATAGAAGAAATGAAACATACATGTCAAAAAAGATCTGAAGACGAGCATCAAGATCTTGTTTACTCATGTCTTCCCAGAACACTTGCAGATCCTCTTTCGTTATACCATTCGCCGTCGGTATGAACTTCCGCCTCGCAATGGCCTCGAATAACTCAGACGCAAATTCTTTCGAATCTCCCATCCCTTCATGTACATACATACATAAGAATGCAAGATATTGAATCAAATTATTAAAAAAAACAATAGTAGTAATTAATTAAAAAAAATCAATATTATTAATAGTACCAATGCAGACAGCAAAATCCTCCTTGGCGAGCCGGCCGTCAACAGCATACTGCTCAAACCTTCTCTCAATCGCTTTCCAACCATCGGTCTGATCCTTCCCGGCCGACGTACCGTCAAGAAACCTCAAGCTCTTGAGGCCTCTGGCGGCGGAGGACGCCGTTCTCTCTACCCTCTGCCTCCCAACCTGCTGCTTGTTCCCTGCTCCCGGAATAATCCCGGCCGTCTTCTTCAACGCGCTGCTCGTCGTCCTCCTAAACGATATCCCAAAGTTTCCGAAGTTGCTCGTCGTCCTCCGAAACGACGCCCCAAAATTGCTCGCCGTACGGCCCAACCCTCCCCCACCGCCACCGCCACCACCGTCGGACGACTTCCCCATGTCCACCGACATTCTCGGCGGGTGTGAGGCCTTGCTGGGACGTGCCTCGTTTATGGGCACGTCGGCCATCTTATCGATCTCGACGCTATTCAACATATTAATTGTTGGCTTAATTTGTTTTCTTTGGCGTCAGAAAGAAAGAGATAGAAAACAGAGTCGTGAAAATAATTTTAAGGGGTCAAATGGGTGTCAAGGGGGAGATGGATGGATGAAAGAGCGAGCGAGAGTTAGGGGAATTAGCTAGCTCATCACCTTTAATTTCCCCTTGGTCATGATCCGATTCTCATGGGGTCAAATGGGAAACTATACACTGCATTACCAAAGATGCAACGGGTGGCTATGAGGTTGGGCCGATTTGGTATATGATTTATCCGCTCGTTTAGTTGTTAGGTAAAATGTACTTACGAGGTTTGCATAAATGTGTATGTTTTTTAAATAGTAGTTTAGGTCACTTTTAATATTTTCGTTTTTTGAGGAGACAAAACTGACGTTAATCAATCGACAATCGTGGATGTTGTGTGATGACAAATCATTCGAGTAATGAGGTAGGTAGTATTTTGATTATGATTTATAATGTTTTTAGAATGTATAGAATATATGTTTATAGGAAGGACATATGCTGTATTGATTAATGATTAATCATCACAACTTCCTTTTTTTTATCAATAACGCCCAACTTCCTATGGTACAGTCCTTCATGTCTTTGTAGCGAACTTAGGAAGATGTAGAGTTGCGTGCAGCTATTTTTGGTTTTAGATTGGTTCGCTGTGTCGTCAGGGACGGATTTAGTATCGAAAATAGCACTAGATTAAAATAAAAAATATTTTAATTTATAATTAAATTTGTCATCCTAAGTACTAAAAAGGGAAGGGGAGTCACCCCTAAGTCTGTCCCTATGTATCGCAAGGTCAATCTACAGTTTGATTCGTTGTACACAATATCATGTATGCTTATTGGGGAACCTTTTGACGATTTTTTATATTTATCATGTTTTCTCGGAGTAAAACAGCTTTTTGATAGAAATTGAAATTAAAATGTGTGTATTATGTATACGTTCTTTTCATGAAGCCAACCATGTTACAGATACCCTCGTCTCTCGTTCGATTGCAAAGATAGAAGTTTTACCTCAGATGGAGTAATAATCAACCTTGATTTATGATATTGCTAGAATGTATAGGTTAATATTTTGTTTATATTCTTTGATTTTCCATTGATTGAGCTCATAGTAATTTTCTTTTAAATGAATTCTTTCCATCTTTAATCACTATTTTTCTGAATACATAATATAAAAATGATATCTTACCTATTAAAAATGTACAATTTGATACCTTACCTATTCATATATAACTTATTAGAACATAATGTTGTGATCCATCCATCTAGTTTTGCTCATTTTCCGTTAAATGCTAACGTGACATCCTATAGTCATTAATCTCAATCAACAAGAATAATAGAAATTCGTCTGTTAATTATTTTATAAAAACATACACAATAATAGAAAATCCCACCACCGCTCTTTTCCTCTTTTCCTTCCCCTCTGGTTGGTTTGCTCCATGCTCCATCACATATTCCTCGACTCTGCAAAATTGCCGCCGCCGCAGAGTGCGTGCGATAGGTTAGTGGTGATTGAGGGTATAATTGTAAATAGCCAATTTTAACGGCTACATATATAGTTCAGCCCGGGCAGCAAGATCCACCGCCCGACGAACGCAGGTTTGGATTGAGACAAAATCCTCGTCATTACGAACAAGTGACTATCCGTATGGAATCTAAAATTCCAATAAAGGATTAATTCGATAGGTAGAACCACAACGTCACGCTTCCTACATTATACGTGTTTACACGGTGTGGGACACCTTTTTGTCTATTTTTGTAAATCGTTCTACAGGGTGTCTAAATCCGTTATTTCAAATTAAAACGTATCTAAAAAATAAAAATTTTAGCTTAAAAAATAAAATTGAGAAAACAAAATTCGCTAGGAGCACATATAATTTTGCTTTAAATAAAAGCAGGATATATAAAAAATCTATCCGTCAATTAATTATTTGATATATATATATATAAATTTTTAATTCAAATCAGACACGTGAATATTTTGATCATGATTCCGCCGTATTAGGATCCCTACAACGCACGTTTTCTCCCATTCCACATTCATCCTTGACCAAACATCCTTTCTTTCCATTGAAATGAAAACCAGCTCTCTCATCATAAGGTGATAAAACCCAATTCCACAATATTCATTCTTGGCCAAACATCCTTTCTTTTCAATTGAAATGAGAACCAACTATTTATCATCATAAGGTGACAGACCTCACCATTATTCAACTTAAATGTCCAAATGACCAATAGTTACTTTTCTTTAATTACACAAGTGGTATGTTTACTATATACCCAACGTGAACAATGGTTTTGGAATTTCATTTAAATGCCACACTAGTAAGGATTCAACATTGAGGCTTGTTTAACCTTGCACTTGTAAGATGGTTCTTGGTCCCGTAAAAAACCATCTCGTTGGTTGAACCTTGCACTTCTAAAACAGTTCTTAATCCCGTCAAAAACAATCTGACCAGTTAAACTTTGTACTACTCATTAAAATGAAGAGTTCCGAATCAAATTAAAGTCAAACCCATAACAAAAAAAATGAAGCATTACAATGTTCAGCCATCTTAATGAGCTTAATAACAATAAAATAAAAAGTTTCTTGTTATTGACCAATTTACCCTTGGAAATCAAGAACATTATACATGTTTCCATTAGCAATGGAGGCAGAGTTCTTAGTTTTTTCCCCACGTAGAACACAACTCCAATTCCATTAGACCAAAGGATTCTTAGGTTCTTCCCACTTAGAACACAAACCGAGGTATTAGGTTGTTCCATTAGACCAAGGGTTTAATAAGAAACCACAAACCATATATGTAGAACACAAATCAAATTATGGCGAGTCACTATGCCGCCGAGCAAGGATCTTTCCGCGTTTTCTCACTTCCCAAGCCCCTGACGGAACTGACAAGGAAGCGAGGCTGTGTCTCCTCCACGATGATTAGTTTTTGGAAGGTCTTCCATCACCTTCTTGCAGATCAGAGATAATTATTCTTATCTCTGTTATTGCTGCCACGAGACAACAGAGGCGGAGCCGATGATGAAGCTCGGTGGTGAAGGCGACCTTCACAAAGCCGTGACTGGGGACGTGAGAGGGGTTGAGGTTGGGAAACTGCGGATGAAGCTCGCCGAGTCGTCATTGTAAACTGCAATCTAGCTTTCCAGACGAAGGACGAAAATGGGCAAAGGGCAACTAGGACAATTTCAATCCATGTGTCAGTATAGAATCTCTCAAAGCCTTCTTTGTGAGTACGAACGTCTTCTCTATTACAAGCACTACTCACCACCTCCTTATAATCCTCCATACCAGTCCATAAATTTAAAAAATTTAAAAGGCTTTGGGAGACTGACCAACTGGTGATCCGTATCAAGGAGAATACCACAATGGTCAGACATTCCAGGTTCCAGAAGAATCACTCTGCTATAAGGGAAGGAATGCAACCAGAGGGAGGAAACGAAACATCTATCAAGGCGTCTGGCAATCGGATCATCACATCTGTTGTTATGCTAGGTAAAAACAGGGCCAGCATAAGAGTGATCAATAAGCTCATTGCTATTGATCCAATCTCCAAAATCTCTCATAGCTGTTGTGATCCCCACATTCTTGGATGCGTCCTCAGGAGCGAGGATCGCGTTAAAATCTCCCAGAACACAAAGAGGTAGCTGTAGATGAAGCTTACCTTCAAGGCGCTGATAGATTGGAAGACGCTCTCCAGGCTGATTAGCTCCGTATACAACACAAATATAAAAGGGGCGAAGGCCTCCAACCAGGCTAAGAACATGCTGAGCATCATGCTATATAACTTGCAGCTACACACAAGACTTCCATAAAATCCAAATTTTTCCCAGAGGGCTACTGTCACAGTTTGTAAAGGAATGCCAAGACCCAAAACTATGTTGCTCAATTTGTTATGGTTTATGTTTTTCAGTTTTCAAAGGTTATATTTCAAAATTTGACTAGGTATGTTATCGGTTTGATCCCGTTCAATTTAAAAGTTTTTCGATCTGGTTTAATTATATTAATTAATTTATTTAATAATTAAAATGGTTTAACCCGGGTTTTTAAAACGGTCCAATCCCAATTAAACCATTAAAACCTGAACCCCCAACCTCAACGGTTCAATATCCGATCCGGTTTTCAAAATCTTGGAATTTATACAACTCCTCATACAAAGTTGTATGGTCGGTTGTTGGATTTTTTTTCTAGAAACGTGAGCCAACATTGGTAATTATATGAGTGAAAAATATTTCCGTCAACGGAAGTCGGAGTTGCCGGAAAACACAATCGAAACTTTTCGGTAGCACGTACACTGCTGGTTAAGATTTCTTGCTCTACAAGGTACTGTCTAGTATCCATTTCATCTTAATGTGAAAACTATATATACTAATGTCAAAATAGAGTGATAATGATATTAAAGTACCGAAATCCGAAAACAATATCCTTTTTAATTTATACAGTGTTTTTTACCAAAAATATTAGATGTCTTAACTCGAAAAATTTCAACGACAAAATATTTCATGTTCAAAATTACGATGATATAATCATTCCGCATTTGATAAATATATGGTCAACGATGATTCTATAATTTAGCAATGCCGTCACTACCCAGAGACAAAGGAGATGGAATGAAATTCAACTATTTTCTAAGCGCCATCACTTGCTTCTACTAATTTTGGAAAACCTAAAAAATCTCTTTCATGGCTCAAATATATATAAATTTCAAAATTGGTTGCAGTAGACACATGAACATTTGTTTCCTTCTCCCCATCTGTGAAAAATCAAAATGGTCAGGACACCACCAGCAGAGAAGCATGACGAACATCATCAACACCAAAATCACACATCGATAGCCTCAGCCTCTGATTTCCATACCCCTCTAAGACTTTCAATTGAGACCCCTCGAGCACCAAGTTTCTCAGGGAACCGGCAATTGCCAAGAATCATTGACTACGACGACCCAATTCCTGAGATTACCATGGCTTCTTCTCGTCAAGATCAAACTTCCATTCTTATTCCGAACAATGCCACACTTCTCGACCATGATGATTTCCCACTGGGATCGTCGTCCTCAGGGACTAAAAAGGGGAATAATTTTAACAACCATGTAGAGATACATGATGTGTGCCACCCGCCTCATGTTTCGACGTGTGACAAGTTTAAGGCGAGATTGCGTGAGATTTTCTTTCCTGAAGACCCTTTCCATGTCTTCAGGAAGAAGGACCAAACTCTTGCTATGAAGTTCCTCCAGGCTTTCCAGTATGTCTTTCCTATAATCGGATGGTTAAGAAGTTATGATCTCGATATGTTTCGGTCTGATGCCATAGCGGGTCTCACCATTGCAAGCTTGGCAATCCCTCAGGTCGAATATCCCTTCATTAGCTTTCAAATAATTATTATATATATAGATTCACCATGGCCATTCGAAAATTTGTCAACATAACTTCAAATTGTTTGAATAAAATTGCAGGGTATCAGTTATGCCAAACTTGCAAACCTGCCAGCAATAATTGGACTATGTAAGTCTGAAACTAGCTAGCTTTGTCATTAGTTACTATGTATGTTCATAAAAACTCTTTAACACAATAAGTAAATTTGGACTTTGACACAGATTCAAGCTTTGTGCCACCACTGATATATGTGGTTCTGGGGAGTTCAAGACATTTAGGGATTGGTCCTGTCTCAGTTGCATCTCTAGTCATAGGTTCAATGTTGAGTGAATCTGTTTCTCCTGATACAGAAACAGAACTGTATGTAAGCCTTGCTTTCACTGCTACACTTTTTGCCGGTTTGCTCCAAGCTGGTCTGGGCATTTTTAGGTTAGGGTTCATCATTGATTTCCTATCAAAGGCAACTTTAACCGGGTTCATGGCTGGAGTAGCAGTGATTGTGATCCTCCAACAGCTCAAAGGACTGTTTGGAATTGTACATTTCACCAAACAAATGCAGATCATCCCTGTTTTGAAATCCGTCATCAGTGAAGAGAAAGAGGTATCAATTTGAACAAGAAATCTCTTAATTAGTAACTACTCGAAGATTTACAAATTGATCAATTTTGCAGTGGACATGGGAGACTGTGGTCATATGTGTTTCCTTCTTGGTAATCCTGTTAATCGCCAGAAATATTGTGAGTGATATTTTAACCCTATTTTAATTGAAAAGATATATATGGAAATTACTCCGGTACCCTGTATTCTTCGGTAAGATACCCTACGTGATATTTGGGCATCAACAACGTGGCAACTTATTGACGTCTAAGTGTCAGCCACATAGGGGCTATCAGTACTCCTTGTTGGCGTCAACAATGTGGTACCTCGTTGGTGCCTAAGTAGCAGTCACGCAGCGGTTATATGCACTCCTACGTGGTTGTTGACATCAACGACGTGACCCTTAAGTGACAGCTAGGTAGTGGGGTATTCGTGCTCTGAACGTATGGGAGTGAGCACTTGAAAAATACATACGAGAAATTAACCAGTCTGATGATCTTTTGTGTGTGAAAAAAAAAATTGAATGCAGAGCGCAAGAAGGCCAAAGCTTTTCTGGGTATCTGCACTTTGTCCACTAACTTCAGTTATCATTTCAACTGTCATCATGTTCGTGTTCAAGAAGAAACTTCATCGAGTCTCAACAGTTAAGCATACTGCAGAAAGTTCATGATTCATATATTCATTTTATAATCAACTAGCAGCTGGCTGACCTTAGATAGTGGAAAATAGATAGGGAAGTTGCCAGAAGGACTGAACCCATCTTCACTGAAACGATTGTACTTCCATGGCCCTTACCTGCCTCTAGTCATTAAAACTGGCATCTTGGCTGGAGTTCTGTCTCTCACTGTAAGTTTATATTTAAGACTTAATTTTCAAGCTATTGGGTTTAGATATAATGTAAAGCAACAAGTGATCAGTTGAATGATGTATTTTATATAGGAAGGAATTGCAGTGGGAAGAACATGCGCTAGCATGAGCAACTACCAAATTGACGGCAACAAGGAAATGATAGCAATTGGTGCCATGAACCTCTGCGGCTGTTTATGCTCTTGCTACGTTGTCTCAGGTAATTTTCCACTTTTTAACCAAACAAAATTTTGGTTGGAAAAAACGAATTTGTTGAGAGTGGGATTTGAACCCACGCCCTTTCGGACCAGAACCTTAATCTGGCGCATTAGACCAACTCGGCCATCTCAACTTTGTTGACAACTTTGCTCAATTGATTACAAACAAAAAATAGGAGGATTTGCACGATCTGCAGTGAATTACAACGCAGGAGCGAAAACTGCGATTTCAAACATGATAATGGCGCTAGCCGTGATGGTAACTCTGTTGTTGTTGATGCCGTTGTTCTACTACACTCCTAACGCCGTGCTAGCCGCCATTATAATATCTGCCGTCATCGGGTTCATCGATCTAAACGCAGCGTACCACCTCTACAAGCTGGACAAACTCGACTTCCTCATCTTCTTATGTTCCTTCTTCGGTGTTCTCTTCCTCTCTGTCCCAATGGGACTTGCAATAGCAGTAAGTGCACCCCATTGATAGAATGTAATCGGACAACAAAATTGTTATATTTAACTTTGGCGTTGATCAAATAAATAAATGCAGATTGGGATTTCATTGTTGAAAATAATCCTGAATGTATCGAGGCCGTTCACGTCGGTGCTGGGGAACATCCCAGGGACTCAGATATACCGAGATCTCGCGTGTTACAGTAACGCAGTTAGAGTTCCTGCTTTCCTGATTCTCAGCATCGAATCGCCCATCTATTTCGCAAACTCGATGTATATCCAGGAAAGGATATTGAGATGGATAAGGGAGGAAGAACAGAGGATTCAGGAAACAGGGGAGAGCATCCTCAAATGTGTAATCCTTGACATCACTGGTATCAGTACTCAGATATGAAATCTATGTTTGTTTCTTTCTTTTCATTGCTTCTGGAGGCACTAATTAAACAGATGGTAAAATTGCAGCGGTGACGAACATTGACAGCAGTGGGATTGAAATGTTGAACCAGTTGAAGAGAACAATGGACATAAGTTTACTTCAGGTTACACACAAAATTTATATTGCTTCAGTATGTTTTTGCTTAAGGTCCCGTTCTGATTTCGATCAAATTGATTAATTTTTGATGTTGAAAACTGGTGTAGCTGGTACTAGTGAACCCAGTGGCAATTGTGATGGAGAGGCTTCAGAATGCTAGGTTCATGGCAACTTTCCAGTCCAGAGGACTTTATTTGACCATTGGAGAAGCTGTTGTTGACATTTCTTCTTCATGGAGACGTTAATTAATAATTACCCTTAATTAAGTGATTAGGAGCAAATGGAACACAAAATAAATTGCAATCTTTGTAAATTGCAATAATATATTTGAGTATTATCCATTTGTATAGTTACTATTAGGTCACTCAAATTTCATGTAATAAGACAAGTTAATAATTCTGAGAAATTCTTATAACTATTGATTAGATTGGATGGTTCATCAAGTCTTTTCACCTACAGCTTGGGGTAAGACAATTATTTATTCGTGCTTTGGAGAGAAATAATTGTTTTATTTATGCATATTTTGAGGTAATATGTCACATTATACTGATTTTGGTTGAACATCAAGATCAATTTCATATAACAATTTAATTCGGATATTGTGGGAAAATGAGCACAACATAATATATAGTCAAGTATTGTGGCAAAACCAGGCAAATCACATTGGCTTCTGCCAGTTTTATCGTTGGAGAGATTTGTCACTACTCAAAAGCCAAATTTTCGAACGTTTTTAGATTGTTTGGCGGTCAGGTAATAAAGCTGCTCATCATGTGACACGTAAGGCTAATAAATATTGTTTTAAAATGTTGTTGGTAATCATCACGTTTTGAGTTAATACTTAAATTTATTTGTGCTTACTATCTTTTTATTACCGCAAAAAACTATGATAAAAAAACTTGACAAGCCAACTATTATCACCCCCACTTAACCGTTCCTAATCAGAAATCCAACAGTGTCCATTTCTTCATAGTGATGCGGCGGTGGACTCGGAGACGGGAAGGAAACCATCCAAATCACCATAAAAAGATAACCATATTCAGATTCAAGTGGGATAGGCGGATCAGCCCGGAGCGATCCGCCCACATGCATAAAGGACGACAGGGTTTGCAGAGTGTTTCGACCAGCTCCGACAACATCACCTCCCAAGCATGGTTTCAACTGCTGCTGCTAAGTTCGTGTTTTGATGTCTTCTTTTGCTGTCATTTGTCGGATTGTGCGGTACTCTCTAATGTTTGGTTTGTTTTACTTATCGTTAATGCCTTCTTGCGGGTTTCGGGTCAACAGTAAAGTCCTGTTTCTTTCATAGTTTTTAGTAGCTAGTGTCGTGAACTGATAGCATAGTTTTGATTTGGTTAAGAGGGAGTGTATGTAAGATGTGGTGTATCTTAACTTTTAGTTATATATCTCTCCTGATGTGACATGTTTGTAGGTTGCACTTCTTAAAAATCGTTTATACGTGAAAATACTATTGATCTGAGAGCCTTTTCTATCGAATCAATCCAACCGCCAATTCAATGGTCCAAAATCATTTTCGCCAAAGTCAATTTGACGGTTGCAATTTTATCAAGGCATAATGGAAATTTAAAAAGTATCATCTTTCTTTCAACTTTTCTTTTTATTTCCTCTCTATGCTCTTCTCACGTAAACTGGATATAATAATGGTATAACAAGATGTAATAGTGACGTAATATGGATATAATAGTTTACGTATAAATTATTGTGAAAAAACAATTTACATATGAACTCGACATAAAATGTCATAATAAAAACACATAACAGAATCGTAAAATGTATATATCACCGACATAAAAGAGCGGTAAATTAGACATAACGATTATAAATTGAACTACTCGTAAGGTGGACGTAACAATGACATAAGGAGCCCGTAAAATGGTCGTATTAGCGACATAACATGCTCGTACAATGACCACACTCATGTGATTTTTTTCAATTTTTTTGTTCCAAAACTATGTCTATCATTTTTAGCCGTTGGATGAAAATTGGCCCAAAAATGACCTAATTCAACGACTACAATCTATCGAATTAATCCAACATAAAGAATTCTCAAACCATTAACCTGATTGGTTCATGTCGTGTATGTTCTTAATTGTTTCCATGATGATATAAAAGCAATTATGCAAGTTTGTAATCGAAAAAAGAAATCCAACAATGTCCATAATTTCAAATTCACACCCCGCAATCAAGATTTATCAGATTATTGCATCATCATAATTCATAAACCCTAGAGACGCATTGATGTTTGGGGTTCTCTTTCTTTCTTTCCTTGCCTCATTCCCAGTTTCCTTCCCTTTTCTATTCCCTCCAAAACTTTCCAAAGTCCAACAATCTTCATTTTTCCGCCATGGACGACACCGATGATGATGACAGCTACCCACTCAAATCTTACACACCGAGCCACCGCACTACGAAGAAGAACAAATCTGCTTCACAGTCCTCCCACCGTCCCCTTCCCAGGTTCTACAACCACCGTTACGATGACGTCCAAAACAATGAAGAAGATGACGATGCCAACGACGATTTCCTGTGGTACTCAAAGAGGATTAAGCAGCTCAAGAAGTCATCGGCTTCCAATTATGAATTCTTGGCAATAATAATAGCAGCGAATGGAATGACGAGGATAAGTCTGTCCTTTTGGAAGTTTGGGGGGAGAGGTTCTTGGAATTGGGGAGGAACAGTTTAAGGTCAGAGGATTGGGCGGAGGTTGCTAGCAAAGTTTCTGAGGCGTTGGGAATTGAAAGGACGGAAGGCGAGTGTAGGGAGATGATGGAGTCTTTAAAGAGAAGAGAAGGTACAGAAAAGAGCAGGGGAAAAGTAAGAAATTGACATTTTATAGGAAGATGGATATGTTGATGAGGAGGCAAGAGAATGGGAATGTTCATAGTTTGTGTTGTGGGTTGGATTCAGGAGAGTATGTGCTTATGGATACAGGTGTCTACTTGGAGAGAGCGAATGGGAATGATGAGATGATAGTCCTTGCGACTCATAAGAGGATGAAAGTGGTGATACTGATGTGTTCAAAGGGTTGACTGTGCTGGCAGAATATTTCGTAAGTTTGGTGAGATATACAAAAGAATTGAGAGCATTAAGAAGGAACAGATGTTGGAGTTGGAGATGATGCGGGTTGATTTCCAGGCGGGATTGGAGTTGCAGAGCAAGCAAATGTTGGAGATAGCTCTGGCCGAGATTGCTAAAATCAGAGATGAGGATGAGGATGATGATGATGATGGTAATGACCCTGAAAGCAATGTCAATAAAGAAAGAAAAGCTGAGGATGAGAGTGGTGATGATGATGATTCTGGGGGGAATGTCAGCTAACAATGTGAGTAATGTTTGGATACGATGGATGTTTAAGTGTTGTATAGTAGCATAGCATCAAGTTTTGAACTTTACTGTTAGGAAGGACTGAAACCTTCTTTTCTATTGTTGCTGCCATTATGAGTTTTGTTCTGCAATAGATGTAAATGCTTGAAATATTGGTTGTGGCAGTAAAGCATTGAATAAGTCTTGTTTTGCAGTTGAGAATTGCGCAAGCCACTATATGCTGTCAGTGGTTATTTCTGCATGTATAAAGAAGCGTATACATCCAACTAATATTGCTTCATGCCGCTGTGCTAACTTTCCGTAGGAATCTGCTAATTGAATTTCGCACGTTGTATATTTATTCAGCGCTAGCAGTGTCCCTGATTTTAACATAAAGGTGATGCTGACATAGTTCTGTATCTGATGGTCTGAATACCAGGACTTGATAAATTAGGCACCAAGGATTATGAATCTGGATCTTCCATTTTAAGAAAAGATCCATATAGGCACGCTTAAATGGATGCACACCTTCCTTCAGCTTTGAGTTAACTCCCTGTGAATAAAAAAAGTGTATATAGATGCCATTCATGTAGCCATGGTAGTTTCTGTAGTTATGTGCCTGAAAGTAGTGGACAATGCAGTTTTCTGGTTTAGTTGCAGAATACAATGGTCGTCGCAGATTGATCGCTTCGAGATCATGAAAGAGGGTCCTCTTGGTTATAGTGATGACGATTGTCCATGACGAACTTTTAGAGCGTTCAGGACTCCGCTCGAATCAACACCAAGTAAGAAACCAATCTCTAATATACAACTTATATTTATTCTATCTTTTTTTTTCTTATTACCGTGGATCATCTGTCATTTTTAGTCTATAAAGATTACATTGCATACTTTAAGAATCTATCTTCCCAACTCTCTATCTTTATTACTGTGGGAATGGCTCTCTCTGTTTATTTTTTTTGTTACACAGTGGTAGGAACCTCATAGCCAAGGGGAGTTGTAAATGGGAGTGACAACTGACTTAACATGAAGATACTTGTGAAGAGCCTCCAAACCAAGGTCCCTTTCGAAGCCACTCGATTTGTACCCTCCGTAAGGGCAGTCATTATCGAACGCAAAGTAACAGTTAATCCAGATGACTCCCGCTCTGATCGATCTTGAAACTGTGTTTGCAATGTCCAAGTTGTTGGTCACTATCCCCGCTGCTAACCCATACCTTGTATTGTTCGCCAACTTGATTGCTTCTTCCATCGTTCTAGCCACCACATATACATCAAATTAGGATTCATATGTATGTACATGGAAATGTAATGAACGTCTCGTAAAATACGTACTTGAACTTCATGAGTGACATTACCGGACCGAAGATCTCGTCTTTCGCTATGGTCATATCCTCCTGTGCACATTTGCATGAACAACTAGTGTCAAAATCCATTAGGAGCATGGAAAAGAAAGAGAAAAAGTTTTCGACTGACCGTAACATCGGTGAAGACAGTAGGATGAATGTAATATCCCTTATTAGCAGCGGCTTTACCGCCGGTTAATAAGGTAGCTCCTTCTTTCTTGCCTTGCTCAATGTATGACAGTATCTTCTCGTACTGTTGCTTATCGACCTGTGGACCAAGACGAGAAGCCGGGTGGAAAGGATCACCAACGACCCAATCTTTGGCTTTCACAGCCAACTTGCTGACGAATTCATCGTATATTCCTTCCTGCACATACACCCGCGAACTTGCTACACACACTTCTCCCTGCAGAAATCATATCAGATAAAATGTTTCATGTTTTTGAGTTGCTGCTCATAAATAAGAAAAAGGCCAGTTCATACCTTATTGTAGAGGATGCCTAAGAGGGCGAGATCAGCAGCCTTATCAATGTCAGCATCGTCGAAAATTAGCATAGGAGATTTGCCGCCCAACTCAAGTGATACCTGTTTCAGATTGCTGGTCGCTGCTGCCTGCATCACCTTCCTCCCTACTTCGGTTGACCCAGTAAAACTCAGCTACACAACAGAACACACTCACATCACAGTTTTGAGTTTTTCTTTTTAAGTAGTTAATTGCACAAACTATATTATAAATGAACGAGAGATAATAATAATAAACGTCAATATAGTTATCCATCTGAACCGGTTAACTAGGGAGAAATTTGAGTTGATTGTATTTTTTTAGGGTGTGGTTAAATTCGAAAATTATTGTACGTTGGTATAATTAAAGTATGAATATTGAAATGTCCCAACCAAATTCGTACCGATCTGACTTAATTCCTAATGAACGTATTCTTTTATGTTTATAACAGCTCAAAATTTGAGTTAAGATAATTTGAAAAATAGTTTATTCATGATCTAAAAAAGTGTTTTAAGTGTTTTAAAATAATAGAGTTTGTGAATTTTTCTCCTTTTTTTTCTTTTGTTAGTTGTTATGCCTAAAATAAACCAATCATATTAGTGTTGTTACATCCCGTTTATATTTTAAATCATGCGGTTTGTATTTTAATATAAATAGAATAATATGTCACTAATAAAAAGATTTATTTACTATTTTGCTAAAATAACTCTTATTGTATTAATTATCAATATAATAACAATTTTATGAAAAACGAATTGACGATGAGATAGATTTTTGAAGTTATCATTGTTGAGTTTGTAGATTTTTTAAGAAAAAGGAAAATTTCAAAGTCATCATTGATGATTAACATGATACGAGTTATTTTAACAAAATAGTATATTTTTATTTTATTAAGGATATGACTGACGGTGCGACGTAAAATTTCGTACTGTATGGGTAAATAATGGAGGGGACCTACCTTGTCAACGTCCATGTGGGAAGCAAGTGCCGCCCCGGCTGTTGGGCCAAATCCATTCACAACGTTAATCACCCCGTCAGGAATTCCCGCCTGCAATCAACCACCGTTAGTTCGTTTCATCGAGTGTGTGTTATCTATACATATATGGAATATCCGCCTTAATTACGCCGCCGGTCACTTCGTCATTCAAAAAAATGCGTGCGACATGATGAGATTTCCGCACCTGTTTGGCAAGATAGGCGTAGAACAAGGCGGAAAGTGGGGTTTGCTCGGCCGGCTTAACGACCATCGTACAACCGGCGGCCAGGGCCGGGCTGACCTTCATGAAGAACATGGTGCTCGGAAAATTCCACGGGATGATGTGTCCCACCACCCCGACCGGCTCCCGCAATGTGTAGGCATGAAGCTCCCGAGACATCTTCAGCACCTCTCCGTGGATCTTGTCGGCAGCTCCGGCGTAGTACCGGAGACAGTTGGCCGTGGATGGGATGTCTATCGCTTTGCCCCAACTCAACAGTTTGCCGGCGTTGAGGGTGTCGAGCGTCGCGATCTCCTCTATGTGTTGCTCGATTAAGTCCGCAAATTTGTTCATTATCCTCGCCCTAGCCTAAATTAGGTCACATTTAATTTAATTTAACTTCTTGGAACACTAACTATTATGTATGCTTTTCATGCTTTTAGGACAATCAAATCCGTTCGTAAACAGCTAGCTAAATGTTCGGTTCTAAAAACAATTATTCGTAACTCGTTTAAATTTCAAATGAGTCAAATTTGAGTTAGGGTATACAAAAAATACGAGCTAAAAAATTTCAGCTCAGATTGGGTTCGATTCACCTCCTTTAGTGATGTAAGCGTCCGTATACAACAAGAAAGAAGTGTAGGAAAATAAGATTGGGGTCCACCTCCTACGTACCGGGAAGAAATAAAAAGAGAAAAAAGGTTCAAAATGGGAGGCCAGAAAACGTCAAATGAAGCACGACCGTAAACAGCAAAGGATAAACTACAAAATAGCGTCGGCGTCATGGAAATTGATTGATTTGGTTTTAGTATCGTCTGAAATTTATAACTACTTTTATAAATATAACAAAGATGTAGCTAGATTGGGACAACTAGACGATTCTCAAGCCCTGTGAAAACAATAACGTCGTCGGCTCTAGCTAGCTCTGACGTGACGACATATCTCTCTGTGTTGGAACTGTGAGAAAATATGCAGGGAAGCTAGGGAAGAAAAAGTGCAGTAGGGTAGTACCACTTTTGTTAGAACGAAAATTGAAACGAAAAGAAATGAAAGATTATTATTAATTATGTAATTATACGTACAGCGCCAGGGAAGCGAGGCCAGGGGCCATGGTCGAAGGCACGGCGGGCGGCTTGGACAGCCAAATCAACGTCCTCTTTATCTCCTTCTGATACCTCTGTTATCACCTCCCCTGTTCTTGGATCAATCGTCTCAAACCTTTTTCCTGCAAATTAACAGAGTCCACGAACCAAGAACTTGCCTTTGTTATCACTTAATAATGAAGGTATATGGTACTAATTATTAACTGTATATATGGTACTGATTAAATTATAAACCTGAAAGGGAGTCGACGAATTTGCCGTCTATAAACAGCTTGGTGAACTTTATCTCCGCCGGCGGGGCTTTCACGGTTAAGAAGGCATCCGTACTTCCGTTACTGACGTGGCTAGCCATCTCTCGGTCTCTCTGTCTCTCTGTCTCTGAAATACAAGTGATGGATGGACTCGGTATTGTTAGCTGCGAGTTTTGGTGTAGACGAAATCTCCAGATACTGAGATACTTATACAAGGGAGGGAAGGCGACACGTCAAAACCACACTGTTTCTGTTGCAATTTTTTTAGCCTTAAATTATAACAATTTTCCGCCGATTATTTATATTTAAATATTTATTTGGTTGTTATATATCTTAGCACAAAATATGGCAATGGGGCTTTTGGATCGGTTCGTAAATCCCATTTCCATATTAATTTCTAAAATTTATATCTATTTTTATATACATACCCATTTAATTGTTTTTTTTTTAAAACACACTTATATTACTTAGAAAATCTCGATGAAGCACAAATATAAAGTATATAGATAGTAAATTGGGAGGTACAACTCACAAATGGGTCATAAAAAGATTATAATGGCTGAAAAAATTGCGTACGTATACTGCAACAAAACTCTCCTCAATATCTAAGCCACATCGCTCAAAGGCATTTAGACACCTACGGACCTGACAAAACTTGGTTGATGAGGCTACATCATCACTCGTTGACCACCATAACCGACTCTTGACTCTTAACGAAAGAGAGAAAAGTAAATCAAATACAATTAGCAAAATTAGCAACTGTTAAAACAAGTCCATTAGCAAAATTATTAATTTAGCAAGTTCATTAGCAACGCCACTTAGGTAAAATGGAACAAGTTTATAAGAAAACCATTAATTCTGTAAAGATAAATTATTAAAACAAAACTTTGTAAAGGTAAAATGTATTGGAGGTTCCACGAATACCATTTGATAACGAATTGTTGGAATGTAAGTGGTTAGAAATTGCTTAATAAATTAATTACTAAAATTGATGATGTGGTTATAAAATATCTATTAAAAATTGCTAAATCATTTCTGAAATGTAAATAATGATTACTATAATTTGTTATATATCCGATTCATCAAGGACATCAATTTAGAGACATTCAATGTGTTTATTAATTATTACATTATTATTATTGTTGTTGTTGTCGTCGACAATTCAAAGGAGACTTATGAATCAGATTCAAAGAAAATTCTGTCTTTCAAAATCTCAAAGATAAGTATGAGCCCCTAGATTATGGTTGAGTACTATTAGATCAATCTAATGGTAATAATAATGGGTATCGGGTAGGTTTTTTTTCGAATCCCAAATCAAGATATTATATTAATGATTTAAGTGTGTACAAATTTAAATAATAAAATCCTCACGCTACACAGGAAAGTTCACAAACAAACATAAAGTATAATTAGTAAAATACGGTACGAAGAAGTTATGGTAAGAATATGTACAGGTATTTTACTTTATGTCTAATTAAACTAAGGATGGTACATTAGTAATCAATGAATATGTGAGATTAAATTTTTTTCGTATAAATGAATTTTTTATTAAAAAAAAATTAGGAGTTCTAACGAAAGGAAAAAGTGAAGGTCTCAAAAATTATAATTATTATCTAATACATAAACCCCGATCCACAAAAGATTAGTAAGTTCAGCACTCATTTTAACCATTTTTCGAAATTAATTATTTTAATAATATATTTATATAAAAATAATATTCAAAGTAATTCATTAAATACGGATATTAATCGTGTTATAAACATCAACTAAACGAAAAAATAAGATAGTTTGACAATATGATCGAAATAAATAAATATTAGACACATAAAATACGTACAACCATATTGCGTATTAAACTAAGTATATACCAACTACACAAACAACGAACTAGCTAGCTTCACAGTTCACGCAGATGCGAGACTCAACCATCTGGCGGTCATTCGCTCGCAGCTCAATATGCCTGTACCAAGAATGTGACTGGCATTTCTGGTGCCCGAAAATGACGCATGGAGGACGATCATCACAGTGATGTGACTGTGGAACCGGAGAATGGGATGAGACCTTCCAAATCACCGAAAAAGGACAACCACATCCAGATCCAAGTGGTTCAGCCGAATCAGCCCAGAGCAATCCGCCCAAGTGCATAAGAGACGCCAAGGGTTGCATAATGTTTCGACCAGCTCCGGTAACATCACCTCCCAAGCATGGTTGCAACCGTTGCTGCCCGGTTCCTGTTTTGATGTTTTTCCTTTGCTGTCCTTGCCGGATTGTATGGTACTCTAATGTTTGGTTTGTTTTACTTATCGTATAATGTCCTCTTGCGGTTTGGGGTCAGCATAGGGTCATGTTTCTTTCGTATCTAGTGTTTTTAGTATCGAGTGTCGTTAGCTGATAGCGTAGTTTTGATTTGGTTACGAGGAGTGTTTGTAGGATGTTGTGTATCTTAATTTTTTATCAAATACTTCCCTCGATGTGACCTGCTTGTAGGTTGCACTTTTCAGAAACCGTTCATACGGTGTATGTTCTTAATGTTGGGCCTTAAAAAGGCTAAGTCGGAAATGTGAAGAAAAAGAAAATAGACCGCTGTCACCTTAGAATTAAACATAAATTAAAATATGGATCAAATCGGTAAAATGGGGGGCAGGGATATTACTTTACCTTTAACATTGTCAGTTTAGTCTTCTACAGCTTGCAGATGACAAAATAAAGCAACTAAGATCCTCCGGTGATCGACCTGAGGAGAATATAATCACCAAGAATCACAGAAAGCAGGGTAGAGTTTTTCCGAGGGTTTTGATCTGAAAAAGAAGCTTTCGAATACTTGCATGTAGGGAGTCTGTTAAGTGCTGGGTAGGAAATAGTGTTTACTTGTTTATCGGTTATTCTCATAGCGGGGAGCTAGAAGTGGACCAGGGGGTTCACTAGGTCGGGAGGGTAATTGGGTAGCTTGTAATACACATTTGATATTAATCAAAGAAGCTTTCAAACTCTTAGAGGGAAACCTCTGAGCGAGGATTGACGACAAAGTCTTTTGACTTTGGCGGAACCTCGTTAAATCGGTGTGTCGTGTGAACTGTTATTACTCTTCTTCTTTCGCTACTTGCTCTCTTACTTGGGGCCTTGCATGTTCTGTGATTATCTTCGATTTCTCAGGAAAAGACTGATCCATTGCGTGAGACGATCCCATCAGTAGAAACTAATCTGTTCCAACACTTAATTGTTTCTTTGATGATATAAAAGTATATATGCTAGTTCGCAATCGAAAAATATGAACTAGCTAGTTTACGCGAAATTACTTAGATTTTATTGTTTTTTTATCTCCGGATCTCCTCGGGGGAGCCATCTATATAGCCAAAGACAAAACAAAAAATTACAGAGGTCATACTCGTGACAGATGCGAACAAAGTAATAGCTAGCTAAGCAATCTCTTCATTATTGTTGGAAGGCAACATCACTCAATAATAGTATCGCATAATGCCAAACTCAATTTAATGAATCTTTGTTCATGTCGCTCTCACCCTGCCTGCTTTTTCCATTCGGTTAACTCGACTTATGGCGGTCAGCTAAAATGGCTGATTGGCCGTGCCTAGCAGCTAGCCTAGCACTTTATCTGGGCTCCCTATTAAGTTCACCCATGGTCATGCCTAGCAATCTAGCCGTTGTCTTCATCTTGTTCACCCATTAGACTTGAGGGTCCCTAAACGACGCCCTAGTTTTCGAATTAGACGACGCCCTACATTCATATATGACCTAAACGTCCATTTCGTAAAATTGAAAAAAGTACTATTTCGATCCAAAAAACTCTTATGTATTATGTTTTAGTATGTTTTGTTTGTCGAAAACACTCGTACGAACAACGATTCAAAATTCGGAAGGTACGAAATTAAATTTTGAATGCGAAAAAAAAAAAAAAACCAAACGGACGAACCGGACGGATCCGTCCGGTCGGACCGACCCGGACGGACCGCCGCTCCGTCTGGTCAGACCAAGCAGACGGAACCGTACTCCGTCTGGTTGGTCTGACCAGACGGATCCGTCCGGTTCGTCCGTTTGGTTTTTTTTAAAAAAAAAAATTCAAAATTTAATAATTTTTTAGGGTTTGTTGTTAATTGTATTAGGGTATAGGGTTTAGGGTTTACATTTTAGGGTTTAGATTTCAGTATTTTGTGTTTAAGATTTATAATTTAGCGTTTAGGACTTAGTGTTTAGGGTTTAGGGATTAAATTTTATAATTTTAGGTTAGAGTATAGGGTTTAGGGTTTAAATTTTATAATTTTAGGGTTTAGAGTTTAGTGTTTAGGTTTTAGGGTTTAGGGTTTAGGGTTTAGGGTTTAGGGGTTAGTGTTTAGGGTTTAGGGGTTAAATTTTATAATTTTAGGTTAGAGTATAGGGTTTAGGGTTTAAATTTTATAATTTTAGGGTTTAGAGTTTAGTGTTTAGGTTTTAGGGTTTAGATTTTAGTGTTTAGTGTTTAAGGTTTAGGGTTTAGGGTTTAGGGGTTAAATTTTATAATTTTAGGTTAGAGTATAGGGTTTAGGGTTTAAATTTTATAATTTTAGGGTTTAGAGTTTAGTGTTTAGGTTTTAGGGTTTAGATTTTAGTGTTTAGTGTTTAAGGTTTAGGGTTTAGGGTTTAGGGGTTAAATTTTATAATTTTAGGTTAGAGTATAGGGTTTAGGGGTTAAATTTTATAATTTTAGGTTAGAGTATAGGGTTTAGGGTTTAAATTTTATAATTTTAGGGTTTAGAGTTTAGTGTTTAGGTTTTAGGGTTTAGGGTTTAGGGTTTAGGGGTTAGTGTTTAGGGTTTAGGGGTTAAATTTTATAATTTTAGGTTAGAGTATAGGGTTTAGGGTTTAAATTTTATAATTTTAGGGTTTAGAGTTTAGTGTTTAGGTTTTAGGGTTTAGATTTTAGTGTTTAGTGTTTAAGGTTTAGGGTTTAGGGTTTAGGGGTTAAATTTTATAATTTTAGGTTAGAGTATAGGGTTTAGGGTTTAAATTTTATAATTTTAGGGTTTAGAGTTTAGTGTTTAGATTTTAGGGTTTAGATTTTAGTGTTTAGTGTTTAAGGTTTAGGGTTTAGGGTTTAGGGGTTAAATTTTATAATTTTAGGTTAGAGTATAGGGTTTAGGGTTTAAATTTTATAATTTTAGGGTTTAGAGTTTAGTGTTTAGGTTTTAGGGTTTAGATTTTAGTGTTTAGTGTTTAAGGTTTAGGGTTTAGGGTTTAGGGTTTAGTGTTTAGGGTTTAAGTTTTATAATTTTGTGTTTAAGATTTTAGGGTTTAGGTTTTATTTGTTAGGGTTTAATGTTTTAGTGGTTTAGGGTTTAGGCTCAACAATGCATAATATCGTAAGTGCATTATAACGAAAGTGCATAATATCATAAGTGCGTTATATCGAAAGTGCATAATGTCTCAAATCTGAAATCAAGACTACATAGGTCGAAAAACATAAGTACATAAGTCTCATTACACAACATGGAAAGAAATGATAACATATGCCATAAACGAAGTCTAACGGTACGGTCTCGGTGTCGGAAGTCCACGTACATGCCGGCAACATCGCATCTCAAATGCTCGACCGCCTACAGGTACTCGGCATCGGACTCGTACTCTCGTCTCATCTGCCCAGTATAGAATGGATGCATATGATCCAACACCCTGTAAGCTAGCTGCAAAGGGGAAAATTATACAAGTTAGCTATCGGTATCCGACTCTGACCCTAAACCCTAAACCCTAACTGAAAAGAATGTAGACACATACCATATCTGTCGGGGCCGCTACACCAGTAGGGATGGGTCTGAGGATGCGCGGGTGGGTGTGGCGCCGATACCGGTACATGTATCGGGGGTCGACCTCGGTCACATCCTCTCGCACGCCTAAACAAAGACTGAAACGGCATCAGCCTGGACCAGTCCTCGTCCCTCCACGCTCTATCTGTGGTGTCAGCACACTCAACTGTGTACCCGTTGGGCTCAGCAGCCCTGTAAGCCCTGGAAGGCAACGGGATGAGGCCCGAAATCATCTGCGCATAGCCGTACTGTCTCATGACGCGCGTCGGGTCATAGTACTCTGCCGTCGGACCGAAACGAATGACCCCACGAAACGTCGAATCAGGAACCTCCACCTCGGGGCGTGGCCCAAATGGCAGCCAAATCACATCCTCTGCGGTCATATCATCCAGCAGACGACGGTAATACTCAAGACGACGATGCAAGAAGTCGTATGATCTATCCGGCTGCTCGATACTACTCCACCGCCCAACCAACGCCTCGGTATCACCCCGCTGTCGAGCCGCTACTCTAGCAGCACGAGTACTAGAGAAGTACTCGTGAATCCAGGACTGAAGTAGGGACACGGACCCCGCCATCCCCTTACACTTAGCCCTGGTGGCTTTACCCAACTCGTGGTACAACCATGCCAGAGCCCCTGTCCCCCAAGCATATCTCGAAACCGTGGACACGCCCCCCATAAAATACTCTCAAAGCACCAGACGTGTACGATCGGCGGTCTTATCAGTGAAGAGAGTCGACCCCGGCGGACAAAACATGAAGACCACCGTATGCATCCTCATCCACTAAACCGCTCGCCGGTGCCAACATCGACTTCTCATGCATGGCAGCACCCTTCAGCCAAGGGTATCGTGCATCACCACCTGTAGCGGCCCCAACTGGCAGCTTCAAATCCTCGGGTCGGATACCGAGGGCTCGAGCTACATCCAACTGCAGATCATGACTGGATCGAGGAACGTGAAGTTGACGTCCATGTACCGGTATACGAAGAATATGCCACACATCATGAAGTGTGATGGTCATCTCTCCGAAGGGCATGTGGAACGTGTTAGTATCTGGCTGCCACCTCTCTATAAAAGCGTGGATCAGTGCCTCGTCCAACTGATCACTCATCCCGAGATGACCCAAATGGAGAAGTCCCGAGGTGGACATCATCATCTCCAGATCCGGTGTCTGTGGCTGGAATCTCATCACATGCCTCAGATGATCCCGTCGGGGGTAGAACCTGAAGTCTCGGATATTACGGTAATCCGCACCGAGCTCCCACAGATATGCGCAATGTGACCCCCGAAACTAGGAATCACACTGGTCGCAATCGGCCCTCCATCCTCAATCCCGACTCCAGCTGCCAAGTGCGGGAAAGGTTTCCCGCAACCCTAGTAGTGTGGACCTCCTCATCCCTCTGGGCACCGTGTGTACTAGTGGCGGGAGCAAAAGTAACATCTCTCCTAGCTGCAGCTCCAACGCTCGCTGAAGCGTGAGACGAACCAGTGGAGGCCGAAACGTATCGGACTCGTACCCACTAAATAACTCCTCCTCGTCGTCATCTGGTATAAACCTCCGCCGTGAAGTCAGAAAGGGGGGAACTCTAACAGGCCTAGCGGGGGATGGAGCTCTATCACGACATACGGGAATCTAATCGGGGTAAAAGACTCGGGGGTCTCGTAAATCTTCTCGCTTTTTCTTCTTCTTATCCGCTTCTCTCCTATTAGAAGCAGTAATCGCACGCTCGGCAAGTCGGTTCATAGTTTCCAACGACTTGCCCTTCCCTCGCATTTTCTGAATTCCATCGGTCTCTTCTTCGACCGGGTCGGTGCTATGCTGCTTACCTCCACCTTTTGTCTTCGCCATTTTATTCAAACACTATAATAAACAAAATTATCTAATTAATCACATACTTATAAAAAATTTAATCAATTAAATTAATACTAATTATGAAAGTTAATCTAAACCCTAAAACCCTAAATTCACGTAAACCCTAAACTATATTCATCTAAACCCTAAAAATCTAAATTCATCTAAACCCTAAACCCTAAATTAAATTCATCTAAACCCTAAACTAAGTTCATCTAAACCCTAAACTAAATTCATCTAAACCCTAAACTAAGTTCATCTAAACCCTAAACTAAATTCACCTAAACCCTAAATCCTAAATAAAATTCATCTAAACCCTAACCCTAAACCGAATTCAACTAAACCCTAAATTAAATCAAAGTGAATCTAAATTAATCATAATAAAATAATTTTTTTTAAAAAAATAATAATAATGAGCCAGACGGACGGCGGGTCCGTCCGGTTCTACATATATATATATATATAAAATAAAAATTAATTGGGCCAGACGGACGGCGGGTCCGTCCGCCGCCGTTGGCCAGACGGAGCCCGTCTGGCCCAATTATATATATTTTTTTTTTCAAAATTCATTAAAACAAGCTGAAATTAGGGTTACCTTTTCCGAAAGTCGTCGATCTTCGTTCGGAACTTCGATTTCTCGTTGAATCTTCGAGTTAGGATCTTCAACTTCTTCAACTGTTGTGTTTTAGATTGAATGTGTTTGTTCAAGATTGAACTTCTTATAAATTTACGAAAGGTCAATTTAGTAATTTTATCGTTTTAGGGCGTCGTCTAATTCGAAAATTAGGGCGTCGTTTAGGGATTCAGTTAGACTTATCAATCAATGTGCCCCATAACTCCACACACATAGAAAAAGTTCTGAAGTCGTTCATACCGGAACTTGCATGTAACCGGAGCATTGTCGTGGAGCCGGACTCGCTTCAACGGCGTCCTGATATCCAACAACGCCTGCTGCCTCATGTACGGGATCGGCGAATGGAACAACATTCTTCTCATCGTATTCGAGGAACTCGGCGACATAATTGATGACTATGCATCGCACCGTCTCCGAGAAATAGGCAAATGAGAGATCATGAACCTGAATCCAGAACGTCGCCTTCTTAGCCAGAACCTGTTGAGGATATTCTCCGCGTTTCAGCTCATGAACATTCATTCAGTAGTGGTCCATCAAAATTCAGTGGGTTATCCTCCATTACTCGACGGAACTTCAAGTGTGTGATTGAAGCGGAGCAGGAACAATCGTCCCTCTAGTGCGCCCATTTCGATCCCCCGACCGGGTTGCTACACGCACACTCGATAACTTGCGGCACATCTCATGTAAGTACACTTTTTTTTGTGGGAAAAGTGTTCACCATGCATAGGTCGTACTCCCACGACAGTAGCACCTCAACCAATACTGCAAGGAACAACTCGTTCTTCGCGACTTCTTCCAGGTAAGCCACGTGCTTCTTCATGCTACTCCAACGCGGCTATTGATTCGAGAGGTGCATCCAAGAGATGCATCTGACATATCTTAGCCGTTGGATCAGACCACTTTTTGGCAAACTTTCATTCACCGGCTGTAAACGAGTCAAACGAATTGACTTGAATAGGGTAGTTTCAGAATAACAAATTGGAAAAAATCACATGGGTGTGGGTCATTGTACGAGCATGTTAAGTCGCTAATACGACCATTTTACAGGCTCGTTATGTCGTTGTCACCTCACAAGTAGTTGAATACATCGTTATGTCCGGTTTACCACTCTTTTATGTCGGTGATATATACACATTACGAGTCTATTATGCGTTTTATTATGTCCTTTTAATATGCTCACCATGTCGATGTCGACTACATATGTAAATTGTTATATCCACGTTACGTCATTATTATATTATTGTTATGTCATTATTATGTCCGGTTTACGTGAGAAGATTAAAGAGGGAAAGAGAAAAAAAAGTAGAAAAAGAGAAAATATTTTTTAAGCTCCCGTTATACCTCCGATAAAATTTCAACCGTCCAATTAAAATTAGCGAAAATAATTTTGAACGGTTAAATTTCCTGTCGGATGCCTCCTATAAAAAAAGACTGTGGGATAAATATCATTTTTGATGCTGCTCGTAGTCGCCAGATTGATTGCCACAATACCAATTTAACATCAATGATTGATTAAATATAAACCAGCTTACGAACCATCTAGAATTCTCCGAAATTATTATAGCAAGTTCTAATAAATGTTTTATAATCACGTCATCAACGTTAGTAATTAACTCATTCAATAATTTTTAATCATGTACATCCCAACAATCTATTAACAATTGCTATTCGTGAAACCTACAATACATTTTACCTTTAAAAAATTTTGTTTTAATAATTTTCTAAAAAATATATTTTATTTTGATTATGCGGTTGGACTTACTAAATTAACAAAACCTTCCATATCAATTAATAATTATTAAAAAATTAAAGACGGAGAGGTACATATTCACTTGTTCAAATACGATAAAGATGTGTGGAAATAGTAATTTTATTTTCCCTCTTGGCAGCCTCTTCCGACCACCACCATTCACAGTTTTTTATGTCTGTCCGTCATTGTCCTCCACGGGGCTCAGTCCGGATTTTTTACAAATAAAAATAGTTTATTTGCTAGTGTGAAAGAACAGTCCTAACCGTTCATTACAGACTTTAGATCTGACAAGATAGTATGATTAATTTAAACTAAAGGTATATCTGTTATTTTATTTTATTTTTCTCTTCAAGTTTTTTTTATTTAATTATCATTGATGATTTTAAGTTTTGGTTTTAATTTTTCAATTTTGGGTTTCAATTTTGGATTTTAAATTTTAAGATTTAGAAGCTTTGAGTGTTTAATTTTGAATTTTAAATTTTGAATTTTTAAATTTTTAGATTTAGAGTTTAAATTTTAAAATTTTAAAATTTAAAATTTAAAATTTTTTCTTAAAATGACAAAACTATATATCTATTTTAAAATTTATTTGCCGCCTATCCGCACTCCGCCACCCTTTGGTTCACTTGAGGAAATACAAATTAAGGGTCAGTGGTGGGTCCAGTCGATCAAGATTGACCCATACAAAATTTCCATGATTTTGAACCTCTAGCTGCGACTTCACAACTGAGAGCGTTAATTACATCACGCAAAATATCATTGCCAAAGATGTCATCATCGAAAAAGTTATCGGACGGTACCAGTAGACTCGGCGGTGGTGAATGCTGGAAGTTGTGGGAAGGAAATAATATATAAATTAATTTGTTAAATGACTTAATTACCCCTCATATCTAGTCATTAGATCAATTAAAGGATCCAAATTAGATCTAATTGCTGATATTGAGAAGGCCTAATATTGAGATTTAAAGATTCTAAAATCTTTAAAAAAAGTTTTGACTCAAATTCGAATGCATATAAAAGATATATTTTAAATTGTTTGAGTCTGAATTTTTTGGAGCAGGTTTAAAACTCAAGCAAAAAAGTGTTCCGGTATATACAAGACGATCTTGAACAGTTAGATCTCATGAGTTTTGCATTTTGATAGATCTAACGATTTGTATAAAAAAGTTATGAAAGTTTTTTCAACAAATTTATTTAATTTATTATTTTTATAAAAGAACACACCCACCTCATCGTGACGTTGACCGGTCAGCGACGTCCCAATCACCATCCGATGACTTTTCCGACAAAACTGCGATCACCAGCCGATGACTTTCCGCGCGAGATCCCGGTCACCTACCGGTGATTTTCCATCGAAACTCTAGTCACCGGCTGGTCACTATTCCGACGAGTCTTCTATGACTTTTCCGACGCAAATTTATAACTGGTTATATTTTTTAACTTATAACCAGTTATATTATAACTATAGTCGGTTATTAAAAAATATAAGCGATTATATTTTAAATATAATCAGTTATAAAATATAAGTCGGTTATATTTTAATTATAATCGATTATAAAATTTAATAGATTATAAATTTTAGTTATGCTTTTAAATATAACTGATTATGAAATATAATTTGTTATAAAAGAAATATAATTAGTTATAAAAAAAATTAATTAATTATAATCTTAAATAACTCATTAAATATTAAATAAATAGTAATCAGTTGGGTCTATTTATATTAACTAGAAAAGTATTTGGATCATTAATGTTAATATTTGAAAAATTAAAGACTACACTGTTAATAATAGAAATGAAGGATTGATTAGGTAACCGTAGAAAAGTATTTACCACACTTTAATCCGCACCATCATCCCCGAATCCGGTCATTGACATCGACGGCGCACCCCTCCGATCGGGCCGCAAGTACTTCATCCTCCCATCTGTTCCCGGAAAAGGGGGAGGCCTCGCTCTAGGCAGAAGAACCGATACAAAGAAATGCCCGCTCTCCGTCATCCAGGACGACCACGAGCTCTCCAAGGGTCTCCCTGTAGTTTTCCTGCCCATCAATGCCAACCCAGGCTACACCGTTCGAACGGACACCGATCTCAACATCGAGTTCACGGCCGAGACTGCTTGCGATGAAGCCCCCGTGTCGAAGGTGGAGGGTTATGACCATGACGTCAGGCAGTGGTTCATTGGCACCGGTGGCATCGGAGGAAAGCCCGGTCCGAGGACTGTGGACAACTGGTTTAAGATTGCCAAATACGGCGGGAACTACAAGCTCGTGCACTGCCCTTCTGTGTGCAAGACTTGCAAGGTTCAGTGTAAGGATGTCGGGGTTTATGTGGATGAATATGGCAAGAAGAGGCTTGCTCTTACTACTGACGATGAGCCTTCCATTGTTAAGTTCATGAAAGCATCCAAATAGGGTGTAATACTCTGTAGTATTACTTGAGATATTACTACTAATAATGTATCAGAATAAGAGCTGAGTACAAGCTAGCTCACCAAATAATTAAATGATAACTAGTGCTTAAGAATCGTGCGTCAACATCACTGAAAATTCACTTTGAACCTGTGAGAAACAAAGACATATGTTTTAAGCAAACCCAAATTCTGCAAAATCTAGTTTCATATGATAAGCTTAACAGGTAAATTCTGAAAATGCTATTTGTCCGAGAGCCATTTCTCTCGGATCAACCCGACAGTCAATCCAACGATCCAAAATCATTTTCGCCAATTTCAATCTGACGGTTGAAATTTTATCGGGACTATACGGGAATTTAAAAAATATTCACTCTCTTTCAGCTTTTCTTTCTCTCTCCTCTCTCTACTCTTCTCACGTAAATTGGATATAATAATGACATAACAATGATGTAATAATGACTTAACGTGGATGTAACAATTTACTTATAAAGTCGACATAATGAGTCTATTAAAAGGACAAAATAAAAAACGCATAACAGAATCGTAAAGTGTATATATCACCGACATAAAAGAGTGGTAAACTGGATAAAACGATGTTGAATTCCACTACTCGTAAGGTGGACGTAACAACGAGCCCGTAAAATGGTTGTATTGCCGACATAACATGCTCGTACAATGACCACACTTATGTGATTTTTTTTCCAATTTTTTTATTCCGAAACTACCCCATCCAAGCAATTCGTTTGACTCATTTTTCATTCGTTTGATGAAAGTTGACGCAAAAGAAACCTGATCTAACGGCTAACGATTTGTCGAGACAATCTCTCGAATCCGGCTGTCGGACCATTAGCCTGGTTGGGTAAATTCCTGACATCATATATTAACGAATTGGCTAATCTTATAATATTCTTGAAACGCATCAGTAACACCTGAATATTTGAACCGTGTATATGAAGTTAATTACAAAAGAGATCGAGGAAGAATTAATAGGTAAACTATACAGAGATCAAATTAAGAGAAGAGGGGGCTTCTTTCGGGAGGAAGGATCAGCATATCGGACTGAGAAAGATCGGAGAAAGCTGTCAGGCTCATCGTCATCATCATCCATGGCTGCCATGGCTTCAAAGTTCTGTTTGTAACTTAATTCATCATAACTACTAGTGCAATTACAAGGACAACCTTTTCCTGGAGAAACTGTCTTCTTCATCCTCCTCCTCCTCCTCATTAGGAGATCCATCCACCTCGCCTTCCACTTTAAGGAAACAGAGCCGCCACCATGGCGGCAGGACCTGCCCGCCGCCGCCGTCAGGCTCCTTCCTAGATAAATTGTCTCCATGAATACCTTTGCCTGAATCCGCCGCTTTGACAACTCTACACTTCTTTCTTAATTACTTTTGCTAGGATGATGGTAGTTAGTTGTAAGTTATTTTGTATTTATAGCACTCCCTAATTTGTAGACAGCGTGTTTTCGTTAGTCTAATCTGGCGGCTGCCTGTGAGAAAAATTCCATAGTAAATTCCATAGTCTAATCAACACGCATCGCACACAGTTGATTATACGTGCTCACTGCTCGACCATTAATAAATTTTGAGCTCAATAACTTGATTACCTTTCATGAACCCCACAACCGCTGATATTTTCGTTCATCTCCGATCTAATCCATATGATATAGCATCACGGAGGATATGATAATTAAACTACGAATCTGCAAATATTTTCGTCCATATTAAATCCGACTCACTAGACACTAACCATTTTATTTTTATTTTCAGCAAAAACAAAGATGACACAAAAACTAACAAATGAACTTTACAGTTAGTCGTCCAGATGGATAGCTCAGTTGGGAGAAGGCTGGCCGGCCCCTTCGTCCCTCGAAACCACCAGCTTCAGGATACGGTTCTTCCATAACATATCGAAGCCTATGTACAGATTCTTTGACCATTTATCCTAATCACATTAACAGAAAAGAGTCTTTAAGCATTAGGTTTACCTTAACATGGGTACTAGGAAAGGCAGATGTCCTCAAGGTTTCTTGAGCAGCTTCTGGTAATTTCTTCTTGGGTTTGCTAAGTATGAATGCAGCCTGGTCAGCTGTAGCAGAAGATGCAGTTATTCGATATCCATTGTACCATCTCCTGTTGATCCCGTCACTAGGATACAGGAAATCGAGTTCAACCACCTAGTGAGAGTTAGGGATAAACATTAGCACTTCGATCCAATTTGAACGGAAGTGAAGGACAAAAAAAGTTTAAGTTGGACGTGCAAACCTGGTTTAGATAACCTGCATTCCTGGACATAACAATCCCCCACTTACTACCTGCAGTGGTCATTGAGGTACAATATCAATACGAAGGTACAGACTTCACAGGCGGGGCTAGGTCGAGGCTTACTCTCCTGTTAGGCCGGGTAACAAAAAGTAACAAAATTAATCAACATTCAACAAAAGGGGAAAAAACAAAGCATACTAAGGCAACATTACCGAAAGCAAATAAGAAAAAAACGCAAGGAAATCTAGCTAACTTGGATGTGACATCATTATCGAGACTCACTAAGAGAGGCTAGGATCTTAGTGGTGTGTATTCCGGCTCTGCCTGTCCATCCTATCCCGAGCTGCAAATCAGTTGGTCCTCATCCCTCAAGCTCTTGCCATGACTTCCTAGACGACTTGGTAGGGTTCCTTCAGAGGGAGTCCTCCGAGCCTATTGGACTGCTCTTCGACAGCTCCCTACGACGTCTCTTCTTCTCATCAATGTGCAAGCTGTCCTAGATCCTCCCGTTCTTCGGTCACCGGCAGTGTGACCTCTCGATTCTCGTCCCTAGTTATTCACACTCATGCAAATAGTTGTCCAAGCTTCATTAATTAATGTAAAGTATTAATTTGTTGATGTAAATTTAATTTAACTCTTTGTAACCAAAACTTGCAAAACTCTCTCTTTTATCTTTTTATTTTACTTCTAACCCTAGGACAACTCATAAACTCTGTCGAGCTTTTGCTCTTCTTTTTTGAACAAGTATAGATTATATTATTAATGGCGTGCCAATCCGCATTGAACTTTAGTTACATCATTGAGCCATTTAGGAGGTACATTCCTCATAATTGAGGATGCATGGAATCTTGATCGACACACTAACTCGTGCGCAACCTTATTTCGCTCTTTCCTAACAAAATTGAAGCTAAAACTTTCTCATGCCCGAAATAACCCCTACACATCCGAATAATCTCCTCCAAACTCCGTGTGATCTTCGTTGGTCGCTTGAAGAGCATGCATTAGCACCTACGAATCACCTTCAAAGATCACCCGCTCGTATCCGGCCGTGATCATTCCACACATGGCAATAAGCAAAGCGGCAGCCTCCCCATTCTTCACTGCCCAAGCACCCGTGGGCAACTGCATTTTAAATTGAAGTATCGCCCCTGAATGGTCTCTAACCACCCAGCTGGTTCCTGTTGTCTGCAGGTCATCGAAAGTCGCTACATCCGTGTTACATTTGAGAACGAGTTCCGGCGGAGGGTGCCATTTTGGACATTCGTATTGGGTTGCCGTTCTCGTACAATTCTTCACTCGCAGCATCTGCCATTCCTGTAGATAATGTAGACCATCCTCAACTACCCTCTGAGGATTTCGCTGGCCGTGCTTCCAAACTCGATTGTTACGCTCCTTCCAAATACACCAGAGACCCATCGCAACCTTATGACAAACCTGTGCAGTTTCACTTTTTAATAAATTCCATAGCCATTCGTCGACTTCCAACACCGTCGAGCTCAACGCTTGAATCTTGTCCGCGATTCCCATTTCGATCCATACCTGCTTGGTGAATGGGCAATCAAGTAATCTACCGATTTGTTAATGCTTCCTTCTTCCATTAGCTGCAGCATGGAAAAATTGGGTGTTAAGGTCTCCCCCAATCATCCAATCTTGTTTAGCACGTTGAGCCTAGTGAGCTTCTTCCTCCCGTAGAATTTGTATGAACTCCTCTTGGCATTCTTTGATCTCCGCTTGATTCATTGACACGCCAGCTATTTTCAAATCTGAAATTTCTCACCTCCTGACGTAATTCCTGCTGATCAATTTCCAATAACAACGACGAGTGATCCGATCTTGAAGCCGTCAAGTTATGCTGGGTTAGATTTTGCAAAGTATCATTTAGTGCATTATTTACGAATGCCCAGTCGAGAGACGTTCTTCCACCCTATTCGGAAGGCCAAGCCACTTCGCCCAAGCGTAAGGGTGTCCCTGCATCGGCACCTCCTTAAGAAAGCAATTGGAGACTGCTTGCTGGACGCCTGCCAATAGCAACGGTGGGTGAGGATGCAGGTCAGCTTTGTCTGCCGAGGTTAGCATATCATTGAAGTCGCCAATACAGCACCATGGTTCCGATTTGGGTCGCTCGAATCTGGTATCTCCGAACCCAGATTATGTCAATAGTCACGCTAGTGGTCCTAATAGTCTTAATCATTCTACACCTGGCAAAGGTTGTAAAGAGTCCTCTAAAAACGTTCGTCGACCGGTATAACAATAGTTGTTTCCCTAGAGCAGAAAAATATTGGTGTTGAGTTTATTATGAGCCATACCATCATTCATTTAAATTACGATCAAACCTATTTTTTTTTGTTATAAATAACTCCTGCAGGGAGAATTGTGGTAACACAAACAACATAAACTAAGCATCAATCCAATCGGTTTTTATCCGGTTTGGGAGATGTGAAAGATTTCTGTCTCGCCACTCAGTAGGCAACTCTGTTGGCCCCTCGTCGGACCACCTACACCTACAACCGTGGGCACGCTGCCATAAAGAGAAATCTCTGCAAGCACAACGCCGCCAACAACACACCAAGTGCACCACCAAGAGAGTTTGGAAAGTACTGTCTCCGCATCCCCTTCAATGTCAACTTATCACACCCCAAAACTGAAGCACCATGCGCAAATATCACAAACAACCAGGAGCTTCCAGACATATGGATGAAGGAGTCTTGGATATATCCGTCGAATCTCCAATAGAATATTTATACCTGGATTTTCGTACCACTAGACCAAGCGCATCGCCAACCAGATCAGCCACCGCACCATCCACATTGATTTTAATAAGGGGAGCGAGTGGGGGGAACCGGACCACCAAGAGTATAGCTGGGGGAACAATCATCGGGGGATTTGTGGCTGTCGAAAGCAGGGATAGATCAGAGATCTTACGGTAGAAGATGCGGATCGCAGGCTGCAATTGTCGACGCTCAAAGACAACCAAGTTCCGAGCCTTCCACAGCCTCCCCCACAAAAGAGTGTAGCGGGCCCCATGGTCATGGTTGGATAGTAGACGCCCGCCAGACTGTAGCCGGATGCAATGCAACTGAGCCAAGAATCTGCAACCCAACCATGACGGTGATTCAGACGACATCCGGGCACTCCAATAGTAGATGCTCAATGGTTTCCTCCAGGGCCCAATAAATAGGTCATCGTAGATCATGGATGGGGGTATGATTACGCACAACAACCTTTAGAGTCAGAAGGATTCGGTGAATCGGCAGAGAAAAAATCGAAGTTTAGGTAGGATCGAAAGGTGCCAGACTAAGTGTCACAGTCGGGAACCCATGGGGCAATAGTGGTGTTGTGCTAGTAAGTCTCCTCCCGCCGAGGAAGACAAAAAGCAGAAGATGTGAAAAATAAACCAAAAGGAGAATAATGTCGAAGCATCTGGTCAGGTCGAGGAGACAATAAAAGTGGAACAGATAGGATGAGACGAAGGACCAACAGATCAAGTCTTCTCGGAAAGGAAGTAATTGACTCATTTTGTATGAAGTTTGATCTATTGTGTGAGAATTAAGCCAAGGAAGTAGAGGGTGATTGATGACAAGTAGTAACGTTTATTTTCCAGCTGGGTGGAACATATCTGGTATTCAAAGTTCAAACACATGATATTCCAGCTGATAGAAAAGACAAGCAAGCACACATGAAACAGTGACGCAATGCACACTCAGATATGCAGCCCTGGTCATTGGGAATCATCAAATCCCAACAGTACAACAGCAAGTAGTGTGTCGCGTTACTGTGTGATTTTGAAAATGATTTTCTTCAACTAGTTTTGGCTGGTCCTCGATCGGTTGTGTGTGTGTTGTCATGTAACGTATGATCACATCCCATCGACCCAGAATTTCCCAACTGTCAGTTAGCGGTTTGTTTGTTGAATGTTTGAAATTTGTAGCACTTAATTGGGTTCGTGTCGGACATGTTTTCTTCCTCTTGGAGGCTTCCCATTCATTCAGATGCCCCCTCTTTAATTTGTTCTTTTAGCAATTTATGGTATAGGAAGGAACACTCACTCTCTCCAATTCTGGATATTTTAGGTGGTTTTCATAATTAGAACCAGAAGACAAACCTCAGACACTGTTTCAAACAACCTCTTTGTAATTCTTTATGTTACATAATAACATTTTGTGGGTCTTTTTGTCCTCTCTCTACCCTTTTAACTAATTTTTTTTTAATTTTTTTTGTCATAAATAAAATACCACTTACTAAAATTATTAGTATATAATTAATTACATTCTTATATTTTATTCCATTTTGTATTTTTTTTACACTTAGGCGCAAAGACTTTTCTTCACAATCAATACATTCTCATAAACATAGAATACATTATAACATGTATCATAAATAGAAAAATTAAACACACTATCCAAAGGTATTTTATGCTCAACGCTATCAAGAAAGTCTGTCAATATGATTCTCCTCTATACACATGACGAATGAACTTAATCTTCCACGTTTGCTGAATTAATTCATGAACCTAAACTCTCCTATATCCATTCTCCCAAATTATTTTAAAGTCACTTTATTTTTTCAATTACTAATAAGAAAATAATTTATATCGCGTTATGAATAAATTTCAAGGTCGCCGTAAGCCAAGGTGGCCTAATAAATAAAATAACAGAAAATAAATTATGAATGTGTTTTTTGAAATTCAAATTGGTATAGAAAAGGTATTGTTTGGTCCCCTCCCTCCACCCATTGTTGAATGTGAAAGCTTGTTAATCAGAAACAAGCTACCAACTTAATGGAACAACAATAGAGAAAGGTTGGTGCTTGGTTGGCATTTACTGAACCCACAGCAAAAACTTCCACTATTTTCATTTTACTATTGAAAGTAGGAATGAAATATTCAATTACATAACCAAATGCATTCAAGGAGATAAAAGTTGATGCCTTTAGTGATCTCTTTGGTTTTTGTTTTTGTTCATCTTTGACGGTGGTGAAAATGCATATGTTTAAAAATTATACCCGTTTATGCAAACGGATGAATACGAGTAAAACCCAATAACTAAACAAACGGATAATAAATATATCAAACCCGTCCCCATGGCCCGGTTATTAAGGGTTGACACTTGGGTTGAATCCTCACAATCACAAATAATAAGTGGTAATGAGTTCCAAGGTGACACAAAAAAGAGAGTAAGATAAATAGAGATGGATTGAAGGAACATACGTATAGAGCTGTTCTCTCTTCCTGTGGTCACTAACTAAATCTATATATCAATCAACAAAACTCAATTCGGCCCAATGATAAACAATTAGCTTAATAACAATCAGATATGAGTTTTGAATCCCACCTACGTTAAGTTTTTCCAATTTAGCGTTTAATTCATCTAATCCTAATAAATCATTAAAATCATAAAAACCTTACAATTTTTTCTCTATGATTATTTCGGAAAGGTTAATTCTAAAAAATCGACTATTCCGAATAATCATCAAGAAATCCCAAAACATTCTTCCTAATATTTCTAAACCCCCTAAAATAATAATAAATGAATAAAAAATTATAAAAATCTATCTTAAATAAAACATAAGATAGTTAAATAAGTGCCAAACAATAGCTAATTCCTCAAGATAGCTATTTCGAATAATCATTAAAATCCCTACTTTCTATTAGGACTTCTCCCACCTTTTAGGAAAGCCCCTATAAAAATTATAAATAAAATAATAACTATAGAAAATAACAAATAAATATATATTTGCATAATTATTTTAAATAGTCTAAATCTCATGATTTGGCTATCCTTAATAATTATTCAAACCCCAAAAAATATTTCTTAAAAATAGAATAAATTTAGAAAATCAACAAAAAATCCTAAATAAAATAGTCTGTCTAATTATCCTTTAATAGTTCATTTCTTGAAGTTAGTTGTTAAAGATAATTTCTTCCCTCAAAATATCCAAACGTTATTAGGTTTTGATTTCTAGCAAGCCGCGTTGATAAATACTGAAAACCCGAATCAAACCCAATCTCTCAAAATCAAACAAAAGTTATTCAATTTTGAACTACGCAGACTTTGATCCCGATTTCTGGATACGTAGGCAGTCATTGGGACTCGAGTCCACCCATCCATTCATTATATCCAAATTTCATTCGATATTTTTCGTTGAGTCTATGGAAAGTATCATCCAAAAAAATCAATATTTGATATTCGTTGTTAAGTCAACAGTCAATATCACCACCAAATATCAAAAGAATTCAACTTGAGCACCAGAGTATAAATGGATTGCAAGCCAAACAAAAAATTACCAATTTCGAATTATGCGGACTTTGATCCCGATTTCCAGGTAAATAGGCAATCATTCCGACTCCAGTCCACCCATCCATCTAAATCAATGTCTCCCTAAAAATCCAAAACAGTCCTAAAATCCCTTCTCCTAAAACGCTCGGTAACCCAAACTAAAAAATTCATAAAAACTTGTCATCTAGTAGAACCGGCCTTGAGTCGGGTGGAGTGGGAGCATTAAGTTGCTTTCGTTGCGTAATCGAGTCTCGTACGTAGATTCTTTATTTTGTAGACCGAGTCAAAGCGTCCGTCTCGAGCCACGGCGGCTTAGACGGACGAGCAGGGTGTTCGATCCACCTCTATATTTTGATTGATGGCGACTCCAGCCCATATCGTCAACCTTGCACCGCCAGCGCAGCCGATCACCCTCCTTCCCCGCAACGGAAGAGGGTCGAGCGCCGGCGAAATACGTTCCCGGACAAGAGACCTCCGTGACACCGTCTATCCAGAACTTTGACTCGCCTTTTACCACACGGTACCTCACTGCCAGTTTGAAGGGGAAATCACACTTCTTGGTCTTTGACATCCGTTTTGGATGTTCGGAACCCGAGGATTTGCGAGCAGGCTCAGAGAGCAATACAGATACAACTGTACTCGCGCTCTGCCTTGTTTATTTTGTTGCATCCTTTAGTCAACTTGAAATTAAATGACTGGGCAATTCGCTTTACAGCTTCACAAGCTTCCTCTGAAGTATCGTAAACATCGACAGATAAAAATCTATCGGTGTAATTGATTCCATTACCCTTATTCACCGATGGATCTCCCTACACACAAAACTTACGCTACATTTATCAATTATCTACACATCTACGTATTCATTCATATATTTCTCCAACAAAATTAACGACCACTTACGGAATTACTCATGACGAGTTAGTGAATCCAACGAACGTTAAAACCATCCCGTGAATGTGATTACCTGAAAAACAATTAAATGAGATCATTAAAAAATTAAAAAGAAACTCAAACCGCCCGGATAGAAATTCTGGCCAAAAGACCGTCCGGCTGTTTCGGCCCGCAGTAATGGCAAGCTGAAACAGTCGGCCGGCTGGGCCTTCTCGGCGGCCGAATGGTTTTTTCGGCTGAAATTTCGGTCCGGCCGATAAAATTTTATCGAATTATAAAAAAAATGTACCGTGAAAAAAAATTTGATAAAATAAATTTGGACAATATTATCCTCACATCTTTTTGTCCTCAAAAAGTAATGCGTGAAATAATAACCCTCATTTGAAACGATACATATTTTGAAATCACACTCAATTTTAATAAAATCACCCCATATATATAAGTGATTGAAAAGGTTTAAACCCTGAAAAGACGCCGAAAAAATAACTATTCAAAACAAAGCATCTCGTCTTTTTGACCTATGTATGTTAATTAAATGTTAAATTTGATTTCCCCATTCCATCAGCATTATTTATTATTAAAATGAATATTTGAGGGGAAAGTCATAATTAATAAATGATTGATTGATGATTAAGGTCGTCTCTGCAGTCCAAAACTTTCTTACCAAAGCAGACAAACGGGAACAAGACGAACCACAACTGCAAATCCCAGAACCAGTGACACAACAGAGTATTCAAAACCACCCCCCCACCAGAGTTTTTCACGTTGAGTTTGGACTCTCTGTATTTTACTATTTATGCCTCTTGACTTGACGTCTTTCCTCTCCACGAACAAAAAACCAAACTTCTCTTTTTCTTTCCCTCTCAATCACCCTCTTCCTTTCCTTCCTTCCTCCACAATGGAAAACCGATTCAAGACCAGGATCTCTCGTATGTTCGGGAAACCATTCGGATCCTCTTGCCGTACCCGAAACTTATCCTCCGACGTCGTAGAGAAAGCCGCCTTCCTTCCTCACCAACAACAACGTATTTCCAACGACGGAAGTGGAAGCTGCAGATTCTCCCCTGTTTCTCCTCCCAAAAAGAATCGGCCTTTCCCGACGACGATATGTAGCAGAGCCACGTGTCCCGAAGCTGCCGCCACTCGTGTCATCAATCATTGTACCATTTCCGCCTCCTCGGCCCGCCGCCGGAGCCGACAAGGAGTCAAATCTGGTCGTCCTGTTCCTGCAAGCTCCCCTGTTTCCCCCTTGACTCATTCCTACTACGAGAAAAAACAGAGCACCAAAAAGCAGGGGAAAAACAACAACAACAAGAAGAAAAAACAGACCACGTTCCAGAGGCGAGAAATCAGTTCCCTTTTCAGCTCGTCGTCCCTGGACAGCGCGTATTTCGGACGGAGTTACTACTGGTTTAGTACTGGCGATGAGAAGGAAGAAGACGTAGAGTTAAATGGGTATGAGAACGACGACGAATCCGACACTCTGTTTTTCTCTTCGAGAAGCTTCTCCTCCTCCGACTCATCGACTGTTTCCGCTCTGAAAAAAAATCAGACTGGCGGGAAGAAGTACAAGAGTGAGGAGGAGGAGGAAATCGGAGTGCTGCAGAAAGTGAAGGGGAGCTTTGCGGTGGTGAAGAGCTCGAGCGATCCTTACAACGATTTCAGGAAGTCGATGGTGGAGATGATAGTAGAGAAGCAGATATTCGGGGCCAAGGATTTGGAGCAGCTGTTGCAGTGTTTCTTGTCGCTTAACGCAGATCGTCACCATAGGATCATTGTGGAGGTGTTCACTGATATTTGGGAGACATTGTTCTCCAATTGGTCTTTTGATTAGTTTTGTAGTTCACTGTAATCGTATTAGTAGTATATTAGCTGGTATTACGAGCGACTTAACAGTCCCTGTTGCTGATGTGTGTTTTCATTTTCTAGCCCCTTTGAGCTCTTCCTAATTGAATCCTAACTCTAATTTACAACTCAAACATTGATGGACAGTTGAAATTAAAAGATTAGGGCGCTATGAAACTGCTCCTGCAGAAACTAACTGTTTACGATTATCAACCACAACGGTTTTGGCGGAGTCACAATGACCGTTTCACCAATTGGAGGCAATCGGTGGTGTGTGGTCTAACAGTCGTAGCGAACCACAAAGGAGCAACACGAGTTGCGTATTACAACGTCCCTTGCTATACAGATGACAACGGTCATCTGCCTAGCTAGCACAAGGCCGTTGTCAATTGTTGTAAAAGCATAGATCGATAAATCGTCTCATTTGATGAACGGTGCACCTCAATGATCCTTTCTCCAAAAATTCAAAAGCAATCAATTTTAGATTGTCTACAAAGTTTATAGCGAGGCATACGAAGGCGGTATTAGATTCTTCCCCCATTCCGAGTTAAGGTTCCCAATAGGGACTTTCATATTTTGATGATCTGATTTTTGGGGAGTTCACTTGGGAATTGGTGGAGTTGGCATTCTAGAGGCTAGGATCCATCAAGAGTGAGGGCTTACAATACAATGTATTACTTTGAGCATTTACAATATTGATGTGTTAAGTCGGGAGAGTAAAAAGAGAGAGAATGAGAGAGTGGGGAGAAGAAAGAAGTTGGGAAGGAAATATACAACAACAACAACAACAACAACAACCTGTACTGTGGTGCACAGCTTCCAAATGTAGATAGATAGGTGCATTAAATCAAAATCCCTGATGCCATACCAGCAGCCTGCATATTGGCTTTATTGACAGCAATGTTACGTTACGTCCAGGAATTGGATTTTCTGAGGTTGACAAGGCCACAAAAAGGAGCAAGTGAGTGGGGTTGTGGGGAAGAAGAGTTTTCTCTCTGTGCACATAGATATATACAGCAGCTATTTACTGCGCATTTCGCATTTTTTGGGTTCTTGAGCCTCTCTCATTCATAGCCCACAAACCAGTCTGCGCTGGGTGCAGATGTACATACATATGATTCGATCCGACGGTGGAAAATGACCAAAAATGATCGAACGGTCGTGGAAGAAACTATTCAAAAAACTCAAGTGTACGTACACAGAAAATTAATGAAGGCTATTTTTCCACAGTTTCCCTTCTTAGTTCTTCCTCCACTTCTCTCTCTCTTATTACGACACCACCGCCGGCGATATGGATGGACGAATTCTTTAATCTTTCTCAGAAAGAATCCCATGAGAGCAAAATAAAGGGAAATTAAAACCCAATTGAAACCCAGTTAAAACCTAATTCATCTTCTGATAGATTTTGGAGTGTTGGCATATATGAATATATCCCCTGCATGAAGGAGTCATAAATTCTTAAATCTGACCTGAAATCTTCCTTCATGATAAACTTATGCTTGCAATGTCGTTGTTGTTTTGTTAATTGGAGAAGAGAGTATACAAGAAGAGGAAGAATCAAGAAAAGAGAAGAAGAATCGGAAAGAGAGGAAGAACAGAGAAGAGAAGCAAAGAAATAAAAGCATAATTATAAATTGGGATCCTAAGATGTGTTAGGTTAATAGTTTCTTCCAACCGTTAGATCATTCTTGGCCGTTTCCACCGTTGGATCGAGTCATCTGTACCCAGCGCAATTTGCCCACAAACCCTCTTAAGATCTCATCTTTTTGAAAACGGAACTTAGTTATTAGTGTCTTCCTTTCTTCACAGGTTTGAATAAGACCCACATATCCACTACATATGTGCTTTGACATCGATCCCATCCCCTAGCTAGAGTTTTGGGATGCATGCCCTAAGAGATCGTAGGGTCTTTTCTTAAAAAAAACTGATAACTCGAGCGAGATGAGGCACGAATCGAACGAGTAGTATACATAATATGTCTGTAGATCAATGCATCTTAAGTTTGAATACGACCCAAATATCCACTACATATATATGTGCTTTGACATCGATCTCACCCCTAGCTAGAGTTTAACGTGGTTTCTCGACAATGTATTAATCTTACATCCGAAGAACTTAGCAAGTTTTTTTTTGGTAAAGCAGCGAGTTGTTGGGATGCAACCATTTTTTGACATGATATTACTTACAGCCGTACATGATCAAAATATCTTCGTTTCGAATCCCGATAGCCACAGTCCGTGCACAAGACTCACCGGAATTGTGTAAACTTGAGCTCTTTTGAGAGCTACAGAGGAGGTTAAACCATGCATTTCTTTCACCTAGTATAATGAAAAGGTAAAAATACAATGCATCATGATCTTTTATCATTTGTTGGATGGAATTGGTTTGAACAATTAACCGACTTGGAGATATAATGATGGGGACATGGAAGTGTTATTAGCTGGGTTCAGTAGTACACTACTGCAGTAGTAGTTTTACCATATTGAACTGTATCGTACCAGTTTATTGGATGTTGAAACGTAGTAGCTATTAAATTCTCTGCTGTAACGTGTTTGTTAGACATAAATGCTACATCAGTGTATATCTTTCTCCTACAAAGAGGAGCTGCAGCAGCAGAGCAGTCTGTATATATATCGATGTATGAGCATAGTATAGGGTTCAAAGTTTGGGTTCACGGGTCTCTCATCCATTTAGTCTTGTTGTATTTTTCCAAAAGCAGATAGTAACTGCAGAGTTTGGATGAGAATTACAGAAAGGTCGCGCCCATTCTGCTTCCAAAGGGCTCAATTGCTGGATTCCAGGCTCTTTTTCTAGTGGTCAAGTTTGAACTTAAATAATGATGTTTTACAACGTCTATCTTTAGTTCACATATTTATAAAAGTATAATATAAATCACTATATATGGTATATAGTATTTTGGTTTTTTTATCGAAACTTTATTTTAAATTTACATAATATTTTTTATGAGTTTTATAATTTTTTTATTTTTTAATTGATATCTTTAATTTCACGTTTTTATTTTATTAATTAGAAAATTTATTTATTATATATTTTTAAATTGTCTTCTTTCCAATCCTACCCATCCGCTATGCCAGCCTCTAGTTCTGCTCCCCAGCTATCGTGTTTCACCTCCAATTTCCTCTAGATATAAGATTAATGTTGATGGCACTGTGAGGCAAGGCTCTGAGGATCGACAGGGTGCTTCCTCAAGGATGCTATTGGGTATGTCTTCTATGCGGTCGGAACTCTTTACCCTAAACTTTCTAATCCCTTTCTCTTAGAATTTTTAGCTGTACGTGACGTTTGTTTGTGGTGTCAGTAGACCGGTTTTTCATAAGTAGACATCGAAAGGATGCAAAAGGAGTGACAACTCGAATTCGGGAAAGACGTTTCAGGTTGGCCGATGAAGACTCTATTGTTGGGGAGATTTGTCAGTTGCTCTTGTCCTTGTCAGGACTCCGGGTTTAAACTGTGCGATAATCAGGTAACAAGGTCGCCTTTTGTATGGCTTGCGAGGCTCTTAATATCTCATAAGAATGTTGCTGATAATTTTCATTATCTGGATTGATTTTTAATTGTCATTTTGCTATCTCACGAGAAAAACACGGTTGGGTTTAAGTTAAAACGAAGTTGGATGGGTGGAGTGACGTTGGGCCTTGGTCAAAGTGAAACATAGTCAACTTCTTCTTCCTTTCGAATGCGGACGAGGAGCAGAGTACCTCTGCTTCTGTAGAAACTGAACGATGGAAACAGAGAAACAACAACATGACACAACACGCAGAATTTATTATATTTGCACATAAAACGGATGCCGGGAAACTGAGACAAGTACGTATCGCCGGAAGGTCACCGGATACGTAGCTATTTTGTTTATTTATTAATTAGTACGTACATAGTAGAAAGCAAAGACATGCATATATGCATGATTGTGATTTGTGAAAGCAGATAGACTTGTTAGTATATGAAAAGTACAACAGCCACGAGGGAGCTAGCTACTTCTTAGATGATGGTGACGATAGTCGATAGATCCCATGCCATTAATTAATTTTTACCAGGACCGTCTGCTCCAGGACTGTTCTTCTTTTTCTTCTTTTTGGTTTTTTTGCCTCCGTCGCCATTACAATCGATTTCATCATTAACGTCTGAAACTGGAGGAGATGGTGCGGAGCTAACATCACTCACCTGCAGATTTCCGGTGGCAGATTTGTCGGCAATATCCGGACGAGCTCCAAAAGAAGCAGTAATGAGCAAAGATGCCACCAGCAAAAAGAAGAAGAAAGTTGCAGCTTTGGAAGCCATTATTATAGCTATTTGGATTCAGCTGCTGTTGAACACAGTAGTAGCTAGTAGTACTCTTAATTAACTCTTGCTTTGTTTTTGCTGTTCTGAGAGTGGATTCGTTGATTTGATTTGGGTAGTATTGTTATATATATATAAACACAAATGGTATAAAAAGTCAAAAAAATGAAGTAAGAAGAATGCTAAGTAAGTTCACTTCAAATTCCAGTTGCGTACGGTTCTACCTTCATTACTATATTTCATGTGCAACATTTTGTGGCCGATTGGTTGACCTTCTTTGCCACATTTTGTGGGATACCGTGTGAATAGCTGAAAGGGGCAATCAAGTCTTTTCCTCTGTTTGATGAGCTTCTTGTTTTATTCTAAATTACAAAATTGTCTTTTGAAGATGAACTTTTTTTTTTTCAAAAAAAGTGATATGTATATTCATTTCTAAAGGAAAACGTTTTACAATAAATGAGAAAAATAGGTACAATGAATCTAGTTGTGAGGGAGCGTGTTCGAATGGGCGCCTCGAGCAACATAGTCCGCTACTTTATTGAGACGACGAGGGATAAACGATAAGGAAATTCAGTCATGAGTAGGAGAAGGTTCTTCATGAGGAGTAGCCATGTGAAATATTGCTCTGGCCAATCATTCTTATCTCGTCTAAGAGCATCAACCAGCACGAGAGTGCCTGCCAGTGAGGACGAGAGTCTTGAGATTGGATCTCTCAGCTAGTCGAAGGGCTTCAAGAAGAGCTTTAGCTTCAGCTATGAGGGTAGATGAACAAACAAGTTTCCCAACTTTGCCACTGGACATCTGTCCATAAGAGTTAGTTATAACAACCCCATAACCCGCTAATGATGAATTCTGATTGTAGGATCTATCGCCGAAGAGTTTCAGCTGATAGCAATTTGTAGGCGGTGGGTGCGATTTCGTGGTTAAGGTGGGAGACTCAGTAGGGGGCCAACAGGCCGATGGATCAAGAGACCCCAGTCGTCATAAGATTTTTCCGCTTCAAAAATATTGGCTTCAGGGCGAGTGTTTTCGTTGTTGGATGAAGTTTTTTTGGAGAACGAAAGCTTACATCTATTTCACTTATTGGTGTGTTTTTTTACCGGAAAAAGAACGGTTAGTAACGTAAATATATGTATGATTGATGGAAACATAATTTGGATAACGGGAAACCTATGCATTCCTATCTTAAACGTAGTGAGTTTGAGAAATTATCTCTCCAATTGACATTGATTGAACTTTGCAGTAGTAGTATTTAAATAAAAACAGAACTAAACATTGTGGTGTATGATTTCATATAGAAATTATCTCTCCAACTTTAGCTTTCACGATTTTGTCGGAATGGCAGTGATTCAGGCCATTCCGACATACATCATGGGAGTGTTCTTACTCTCCAATACCCTCACGAAGAAGATGGACCGAATTCTTTGCAACTTCTTCCGGTCCGGTTCAATGAACAAGAAAATTATTCACTGTTACAACGAAAAGGTCTTATGTTCCCCCAAAAGAGATGGGGTTTGGGATATCGGAACTTCAATTACTTCGACCTGGCTTTACTCAGCAAGCAAGCATGGCGAATGCTCGATAACCCTTACGCGTTGTGGGTTCGTCTTCTGAAAGGTCTCTATTTTACCAAGGTTGAGTTTCTGGACTCGTCAAAATGATCCTGCTCGTCCTGGATTTGGTCAAGCATCTTCAAGGCCAAAAAGGTTATCCGAGTAGGGGCCTTCAAATGTCTTGGTAATGGCTCTACAATCACTTTTCGCGCGACCTATGGATCTCATGGATCGACTCTTTTAAATGGACCGTTCCGGACCAAGGGGAAATGAAAGCGGCTGCCTGGATCAAGGAGGATTCTCGAGCTTGGGACACTGATCTTGTTGCGCTCCACTTTAATCAATCCCATACCACGAATATCTGCAAAATTTCGATAGGTCTGGTTGGTATGGAAGACGAGTGAAGATGGAAGCATGCCCTTTGGGATGGTTTACGGTCAAGTCTGCGTACCATACCATCAGGCGTATCCCCAATGCCATCACGGGGACCCATAACGACGTTTCAAGCAACAATTGGAAGTGGGTTTGGAGTCTATCCCTCCCGCCAAAGATCCGTTTTTTTCCTATAAAGATAATGCAAAGACGCTTTGGCCACCAAGGTCAATTTAGCCAAACGCCACTACTCTCCAACCACTCTTTGCTCGATCTGCCACCATAGAGAGGAAAACCTCGCCCATTGCCTATTTACTTGCACTCACGCACCATGACTTGGGGAAGCTCTCTACTGGTTTCTCTGTCTTTTTCAACGTCCTTTTCTTCTGAAAGTTAGCATTGGTTTCTCAAATCCTTCTGCTTTCAAGTACTGATCGCAAAGTTTGTTGTCTATTGCTGGAACGTTTAGAAAATTAGGATCGCCTTCACTTTTCGATCCTTCCTTCCGGTGCCTAGCATCTCCATAGCCGGCGCCGAAAGAGATTTGGACGACTGGTCTTCCCCAATGGCTGGTCGAAACATGATTATGAGGCGGTGGCCAAGGCCGATGACTGGTCTTCCCCGACGGCTTATGGCGTTATCATGACTAACGCCCATGGACTTATCTGTGGTGGTTCCAATGATCGTTTCCTTTGCTCTTCTCCGGTTGTTGCGGAAGGTCATGCTCTTCATGAAGCCATCAATCTGGCTATATCTACAGCTCAACCGACCCATATATACTAAGATTGCCAATCCCTAGTGAATATCCTCAATAAAAGTGACTCCCCCTAATCTTAAGAATGTGCAGCGATCAATGGATATATGAAGTCGAAGCTCGGGCTCAACATCGATATACAAGTGTCTTTTCTTCCTCGCGGACAGAACAAGGTTGCCGATTGGCTTGCAGTTTTTTTTAGAAATTGTTCACTTCCGCCAAACTAGCTCGACCTTATTATGAATGCTGGGGATGACGAGTATCCCATGTATGAAATTAACGATCACTAATATATAAAATCTCTTTTTCCAAAAAAGAATTGTAGCTTTCACATGGAACTGTAATGTTCTGTTCATTGTGCCTCGCCATCTTGTCAACCCGACAGGCCCATGAGCCAACCACCCAAGTATGATTCATCAGTTTCAACCAACGAATATCAGTTTATCAATCTCAATCAGATACAGGTCAAATATCGTCAATAGTTTTTGTGCGAGATAAGAAAACAAAAGATAAAATTAAAATAACATTATACACTAGTGTCCATTTATAAAATATATAAATTAAATTTAAAAATTGATAACTCTTCATCACCATCACACAACGATTCTTCTATGCGATTTATGTTATGTAAAAAGAAAATGTCAAACCCTGATTGGGCTTAAGTTAAAACAAAGTCGGATGGGGTGGAGTGACGTTGGGCCTTGGTCAAAGTGAAACATAGTCAACTTCTTCTTCCTTCGAATGCGGACGAGCTGCAGAGTACCTCTGCTTCTGTAGAAACTCAATGATGGAAACAGAGAAACAACAACATGACACAACACGCAGAATTTATTATATTTGCACTTAAAACGGATGCCGAGAAACTGAGACAAGTACGTATCGCCGGAAGGTCACCGGATACGTAGCTATTTTGTTTATTTATTAATTAGTAGGTACATAGTAGAAAGCTACGACATGCATATATGCATGATTATGATTTGTGAAAGCAGATAGACTTGTTAGTATATGAAAAGTACAACAGCCAGGAGGGAGCTAGCTACTTCTTAGATGATGGTGACGATAGTCGATAGATCCCATGCTATTAATTAATTTTTACCAGGACCGTCTGCTCCAGGACTGTTCTTCTTTTTCTTCTTTTTGGTTTTTTTGCCTCCGTCGCCATTACAATCGATTTCATCATTAACGTCTGAAACTGGAGGAGATGGTGCGGAGCTAACATCACTCACCTGCAGATTTCCGGTGGCAGATTTGTCGACAATATCCGGACGAGCTCCAAAAGAAGCAGTAATGAGCAAAGATGCCACCAGCAAAAAGAAGAAGAAAGTTGCAGCTTTGGAAGCCATTATTATAGCTATTTGGATTCAGCTGTTGAACACAGTAGTAGCTAGTAGTACTCTTAATCAACTCTTGCTTTGTTTTTGTTTTGATTCGAGTAGTATTGCTATACAGAGGTATATATAGGAACACAAATGGTTGAAAGGTCAAGAAAATGAAGTAAGAAGAAGGCTAATTAAGTTCACTTCTTATTACACTTGCGTACAGTTCCTACCTTCCTAGCTACTATTCTTTCTTCATATTTGGCTTCTCTGCTTCATTCGGCGCACAACGACGACTTCTATGATTCTCACACTCACACACACAATGACACAAGAACAATAATATTGTGTTTCCATCTCTCTAATCTCCTTGTGTACTTTATTTTGGTAGTAAAACACCTCTTTTTTAACTACATCTAAGAGGACTTTCTCAAGCTATTCACTCGTATATAAAGATCACGAACATCCAAAAAAGTCTCAACTACTATTAGTTGTGGGACGTGACACGATTGTGCACTCAATTTTTTTCGCAACGCCTTCCTTCCTATATCATGCAACCAACGTGGCTCCCCTCCATGATTTTTACAAAATAGATGATATGTATATTCATTTCTAAAGGAAAACGCTTTACAATAAATCAGAAAAATAGGTACAATGAATCTAGTTATGAGGAAGCGTGTCCGAAGGAGCGCCTCAAGCAACATAGTCCGCCGCTTTATTGAGACGACGGGGATAAACGATAAGGAAATTCAGTCATGAGATAGGAGAATGTCCTTCATGAGGAGTAGCCATGTGAAACATTGCCCTGGCCAATCATCCTTATCTCGTCTAAGAGCATCAACCAGCACAAGAGTGACTGCCAGCGAGGACGAGAGTCCTGAGATTGGATCTCTCAGCTAGTCGATGGGCTTCAAGAAGAGCTTTAGCTTCAGCTATGAGGGTAGATGAACAAACAAGTTTCCCAACTTTGCCACTGGACATCTGTCCATAAGAGTTAGTTATAACAACCCCATAACCCGCTACAGATGAATCCTGATTGTAGGATCTATCGCCGAAGAGTTTCAGTTGATAGCAATCTGTAGGCGGTGGGCATGATTTCGTGGTTAAGGTGGGAGACTCAGTAGGGGGGCCAACATGCTGATGGATCAAGAGACCCTAGTAGTCATAAGATTTTTCCGCTTCAAAAATATTGGATTCAAGGCGAGTATTTTCGTTGTTGAATGAACTTTTTTTTGGAGAGCGAAAGCTTGCATCTGTTTGACTTATTGGTGTGTTTTTTTACCTGAGAAAGAACTGCTAGTAACGTAAATATATGTATGATTGATGGAAACATAATTTGGATAACGGAGGAAATTTATGCATTCCTATCTAAAACGTAGTGATTTTGAGTAATAATTTCTCCAATTGACCTTGATTGAACTTTGCAGTAGTCGTATTTAAATAAAAAAAGAACTAAATATTGTGGTGTACGATTTCATATAAAAATTATCTCTCCAACTTAGCTTTCACGATTTTGTCGGAATGGCAGTGAGTCAGGCCATTCCGACATACATCATGGGAGTGTTCTTACTCTCCAATACCCTCACAAAGAAGATGGACCGAATTCTTTGCAACTTCTTCTGGTCTGGTTCAATGAACAAGAAAATTATTCACTGTTGCAACGAAAAGGTCTTATGTTCCCCCAAATGGGATGGGGGTTTAGGATATCGGAACTTCAATTACTTCAACCTGGCTCTACTTAGCAAACAAGCATGGCGAATGCTCGATAACCCTTACGCGTTGTGGGTTCGTCTTCTGAAAGGTCTCTATTTTACCAAGGTTGAGTTCCTGGACTCGTCAAAAGGATGCTGCTCGTCATGGATTTGGTCAAGCATCTCCAAGGCCAAAGAGGTTATCCGATTAGGGGCCTTCAAAGGTCTTGGTGATGGATCCACAATCACTTTTCGCACGATCCACAGATCTCATGGATCGACTCTTTTAAATTGATCGGTCCGGACCAAGGGGAAATGAAAGCGACTGCTTGGACCAAGGAGGATTCCCGAGCTTGGGACACATATCTTATTGCGCTCTGCTTTAATCAATCCCAGACCACGGCTATGTGCAAAATTCGGATAGATCCTGTTGGTATGGAAGACGAGTGAAAATGGAAGCATAACCCTTTGGGACGGTTTACGGTCAAGTCTTCGTACCATACCATCAGGCGTATCCCCAATGCCATCACGAGGACCCATAACGGCGTTTCAAGCAACAATTGGAAGTGGCTTTGGAGTCTATCCCTCCCGCCAAAGATCTGTTTTTTCCTGTGGAGATGCTGCAAAGACGCTTTGGCCACCAGGGTCAACTTAGCCAAACGCCACTACTCTCCAACCACTCTTTGCTCAATCTACCACCGTAGAGAGGAAAACCTCGCCCATTGCCTATTTACTTGCACTCACGCGGCCATGACTTGGGGAAGCTCTCTACTGGTTTCTCTGTCTTTTTCAACGTCCTTTTCTTCTGAACGTTAGCATTGGTTTCTCAAATCCTTCTGCTCTCAAGTACTGAGCACAAAATTTGCTGTCTACTGATGGAACATTTAGAAGGCTAGGAACGCCTTCACTTTCCAATCCTTCCTTCCAGTGCCTAGCATCTCTATAACCGGCGGCGAAAGAGATTTGGACGACTGGTCTTCCCCGAGGGCTGGTCAAAACATGATTCCCAACACCTTCATTCCTATCCCTCCCACTCATCAGCCTTGTTCACCGCCTCAGAATCATAACTTTGAGATACATCGTGACGGGCTGTTCTTGAGCGATTCACAGCCGACGGCTTATGGCGTTATCATGACTAATGGCCATGGACTTATCTGTGGTGGTTCCAGCGATCGTTTCCTTTCCTCTTCTCCGATTGTTGCGGAAGCTCATGCTCTTCATGAAGCCATCAATCTGGCTATATTCTTGCTCAACCGACCCATTAATACTCAGACTGCCAATCCCTAGTGAATATCCTCAATTAAAGTGACTCTCTCTGGTCCTGGATATGTGTAGTGATCATTGGATATATGAAGTCGAAGCTCAAGCTCAACACCAATATACAAGTGTCTTTTCTTCCTTGCGGATAGGACAAGCTTGTCGATTGGCTTGCAGTTTCTTCTATGAATTGTTCGTTTCCACCAAAGTGGCTCGACCTTGTTATGAATGTTGGGGATGATGAGTAACCCATGTATGGAATTAACGATCACTAATATATGAAATCTCTTTTTTCAAAAAAGAACTGTAGCTTTCACATGGAACTGTAATGTTCTGTTCATTATGCCTCGCCTTTTTGTCAACCCGGCAGACCCATGAGCCAACCGCCCAAGTATGATTCATCAGTTTCAATCAACGAACATCAGTTTATCGATCTCAATCATATATGGTTCAAATATCGTCAATATTTTTTGTTCGAAATAAGAAAAAAAAATAACATTACACTAGTATCAATTTGTAAAATATATAATTAAATTTAAAAATCGATAACTCTTCATCACCGGCACACACACAGATTCTTCTATGTGATTTATGCTATGTAAAAAGAAAAAGTCAAACCCTGATTGGGCTTAAGTTAAAACAAAGTCAGATGGGGTGGAGTGACGTTGGGCCTTGGTCAAAGTGAAACATAGTCAACTTCTTCTCCCTTCGAATGCGGACGAGGAGCAGAGTACCTATGCTTCTGTAGAAACTGAACGATGGAAACAGAGAAACAAGATGACACAGCACGCAGAATTTATTATATTGGCACTTCAAACGGATGCCGGGAAACTGAGACAAGTACGTATCGCCGGAAGGTCACCGGATACACAGCTATTTTGTTTATTTGTTAATTAGTACGTACATAGTAGAAAGCAACAACATGCATATATGCATGATTGTGATCTGTGTAAGCAGATAGACTTGTTAGTATATGAAAAGTACAACAGCCAGGAGGGAGCTAGCTACTTCTTAGATGATGGTGACGATAGTCGATAGATCCCATGCTATTAATTAATTTTTACCAGGACCGTCTGCTCCAGGACTGTTCTTCTTTTTCTTCTTTTTGGTTTTTTTGCCTCCGTCACCATTACAATCGATTTCATCATTAACGTCTGAAACTGGAGGAGATGGTGCGGAGCTAACATCACTCACCTGCAGATTTCCGGTGGCAGATTTGTCGGCAATATCCGGACGAGCTCCAAAAGAAGCAGTAATGAGCAAAGATGCCACCAGCAAAAAGAAGAAGAAAGTTGCAGCTTTGGAAGCCATTATTATAGCTATTTGGATTCAGCTGTTGAACACAGTAGTAGCTAGTAGTACTCTTAATCAACTCTTGCTTTGTTTTTGTTTTGATTCGAGTAGTATTGCTATACAGAGGTATATATAGGAACACAAATGGTTGAAAGGTCAAGAAAATGAAGTAAGAAGAAGGCTAATTAAGTTCACTTCTTATTACACTTGCGTACAGTTCCTACCTTCCTAGCTACTATTCTTTCTTCATATTTGGCTTCTCTGCTTCATTCGGCACAACAACGACTTCTATGATTCTCACGCTCACACACACAATGACACGAGAACAATAATATTGTGTTTCCATCTCTCTAATCTCCTTGTGTTCTTTATTTTGGTAGTAAAACACCTCTTTTTTAACTACATCTAAGAAGACTTTAGTACGAAGCTATTCACTCGTATATAAAGATCATGAAGATCCAAAAAAGTCTCAACTACTATTAGCTGTGGGACGTGACACGATTGTGCACTCAATTCTTTTCGCAACGCCTTCCTTCCTATATCATGCAACCAACGTGGCTCCCCTCCACGATTTTTGCACCATTCGCGACCTTTTTATTGCAACTTCCTTTCGGGCGGTTGCGATGAGAAACAAAAGATGTTGCTTGTTAATTAGCTGGCCATAAGTACTTAAACCACAGGTGGAAGGAGGGATGGCCATTCGGAACCCAAGGATGAACGATATTGCGCTCCTTGGGAAGGTTGCGTGGAAGATCCTCTCGGGTACTCGATATATAGGAACTCTCGAGCCTCCGGCTTCGTCCACTTGGAAAGGGGGAATGCTGGACTTATGCGGCTCTTTCTCCTAAGTTGATGTGGAAAGTTTGCGTCGCCACCCTTTTTGTATTTCTTTGAATGTCTACTTGTGTAAAAATGTCTGTTAGCATCACAAACAAGCATCACGAATAAATTAATAAATTCGAAATAAGATATTACCGTCCACCGAAAATTTTTAACCATGCCACCTTAGACATTAAACAAGTGAACCGGTACCGTTAATTTAGATTTATCCATGAGCATCCCAAGTCCAGTATCCTGTGTCGATTCGCCCCTCACTCCCGCTCCGCCTAGAGGAGACTGATAGATAAAAGTCTTCGTCTTTCTCTTCAGTCCCCCTCCCCCCGAAAAACCCTCGAAAACACCAACCTGAAGTCCACACCTGCAGCTGCCGGCGCCCACTTTACTCCTTCATCTTCTGTCTCCGCGATGGGGAGTCCGGACAGCACCAACGATTCGCTGGCCACGGCGTCCAGTCTGCGAAATGCGTTCGGCGGCGTTCTCTCTTTCATCATACTCCTTCTGATCGGAGTCCTCGCCTTCTCGATCCGCCTCTTTTCCGTAATTTGTCTCTCAATTTCCATCTCGATCCGTCTAATTTTTTGCTGTAGTTGGTACATTTGGATCAGTCCGAGTCAGATGCGAACTCGTCCGTCAAGCTGTTGCGATTCAAATTTCTTTACGTTTGTGATGCTGAATGCTGAGTTAGCTGTTGCGATCCGTCTAATTCAAAAATTCTATCTAGTTCAGTTTGATAATCGGCATTCACCTTGCTAGCTAGTTAGGACGGGTGTCTCGCCTGCTGAACTTTTATTTTTTGTTTTCGTTTGGTCTACAATTTGTGATCAGTCATTCCGTGTATTCATTCTCTGGCATCAAAAGGAAATTCTTCTTTTGGAGATTTAAACATGGCGCTTGATGTCTGCTTATCTCACAGACATGCGTGTTGCTGTCAGGTGATAAAATATGAAAGCGTGATTCACGAGTTTGATCCTTACTTCAATTATCGGGTTACTCAGGTACATTTACTAGTATATAGTTCTTATTTCTTATTTCATTTACTAAAATATATTGTGGCATATATGCAGTATGATTATTACATTACCCGTAGGGTGATTTCTGAACAGTTTCATGGTTTCAGTTTTTATCGAAGAATGGGATATACGACTTTTGGAACTGGTTTGATGATCGAACATGGTAATTGGAATGATTGTGGTTAGACATTTACCAGTGTTCTCTGTTTCTTGTTCACATTAGCATCATCATATACTTACGAGGCAATCAATCATCTTTCTTAATTTCACTCAAGGTATCCTCTTGGGCGAGTCATTGGTGGAACTGTTTTTCCCGGTTTGATGTTGACAGCTGGCACAATGTGGAAGTGAGTTCTTACATTTGCGGTTTTAAGCAATCTTGTCATTACGTCGATGCTATCTTTATGCGATGTATCTGTTACTGCAGTTGTGATAGTTTTAGAAGCAGCGTTTCGATTATTTGAAGTATGTGTTACTGATTTATCTGTGGTTTAATTTTACTCTTGTGTTAACAGGGTCCTGAATTCCTTGAACATTCCTCTCTCTGTGGAGACTGTCTGTGTGTTTACTGCACCAATTTTCTCCGCGTTTGCTTCCTGGGCAGCTTATCTATTGACCAAAGTTTGTCTCTTTCTTTTCCTGTTCTATCTTCGTTTGGGGTTATGATTTAGAAGTTGATTGGCTGAGACCCTTAGAATTTCTCTCTCTGTAGGAAGTTAAAGGTCCTGGGGCTGGACTCGCAGCAGCAACACTCTTGGCCATGGTAGTAACTAATAGAACTACTTATAAGTTTTCTTTGTCAACATTTTCAAGGTTTAACAAATAACCAGGCATGTCCTCGTACAACCAATATAATTATACCACGTGCTTGTCTTTCATTTTTCAGATTTTGAATCTATTGATTATGTTATCATTAGTCAGATCATGGTAAGCAGTCTTAAAAAAATGCCACCCACGGTTGAATATGACATATATAAAACTAACTTGTGTAGATAGATTTCATGTTGAAATTAAATTTCCCCTGCGTTATGCTTATTGGTTATGTACTAGCTAGTTCATGTTACTCCACAGCATAGGTCCATGTTTATCTAATATATTTGTTTTGCCTTCAGGTTCCATCATACATATCTCGCTCTGTGGCTGGGAGCTATGACAATGAAGCTGTTGCTATATTTGCATTAGTCTTCACCTTCTATCTTTATATCAAGGTTTGATGTTCAGAAGGATTTTATAACTCTCTCTTCCTTTTGCTTATGAGATTCTCTCTAAGAGTGTACCATGTTAGTAATTATCCTTGAGCAGACTAGGCTCTTTTCTAATCAAATCTTGCTTATTGTCAGACACTAAATACAGGGTCCCTTTTCTATGCAACTCTGAATTCCCTAGCTTACTTTTATATGGTAAGCTATTTAATACTATTTTGTTTCTTAGTTATACGCATTGCATATCTTAACTTGTTGAGGTATTGTTTTTCAGGTCTGCTCATGGGGTGGTTACACCTTCATTATTAACCTGATTCCAATGCACGTGATGCTCTGCATTGTGACGGGTCGTTATTCTTCTCGGCTGTACATTGCTTATGCACCTCTTGTAAGTATTGTGACCTTTTTTTTCATTGTCATAAAGAAGCAATGTCATAGTCCTAAGAAATGACTGATAGTGCTTGAATTTGGACGGTGGTCTGAAAGCATAAACAATAGTTCATGCGATCATAAGCCCATTCAATTTCTCTTGCTAGTTACTATTCTGTAAGACGAGTCATTATTCTAAAATATTATGTTCAGGCATATAGTGGCTAAACTATATGGAGTTGTGACGTAATATTTGTAATCTTCACTTGCGCTGCTAATATGAATGTCTTTTTTTCGTGGCTAATATGAATGTCATGCACGTTTCAATATGAAAATTTTCTGTGCCACGTCTTCTGTGGATTGACCAAATTGGAGAATTTTTTGACGACATGATTTCTTGATGCAGGTGATATTGGGTACTTTACTAGCTTCTTTGGTGCCCGTTGTTGGTTTTAATGCTGTCATGACTTCTGAACATTTTGCTTCATTCCTGGCAAGTTAATTTAATTTGTTTTCCTTCTCCTATCTCTTTTTTCAATTTCATCTTTACATGCATGCCATCTACTTCTCTTGCTTTTGAATGTAGAGTAAACTGTTATGCTGTCATTTCCTTATCTCATCCCAATCTTGGCCAGGTTTCTTATCTGTATTTTTCACTGTTACCTTCTGCAGGTCTTCATTATTATCCATGTTGTGGCCCTTGTGCACTACATTAAAGGGATCCTCTCTCCAAAAATGTTCAAAGTTGCTGTGACACTTGTTGTTTCTGTTGGCCTGTAAGCATCCTTATAATTCAGGATAGTTAGTATTTGAGAGAGCGCAGAGTATAGCAAACTAGTATATTTTGGATTTTTGTCTTGCCTTTTGCTGTATTATTTTGGAATTGATATTGGTACTCTACGTTCACCTTTTTTTTTTCCAGAGCAGTCTGTTTTGCGGTGATTGGAGTTCTTATAGCAGTGGTGGCATCAAGCCCAACGAAGGGATGGAGTGGGCGTAGTTTAACTCTCCTTGACCCGTAATTAACTAATTTCATTCTCTAGTGGATCATTTTAGTCTTTGTAGTAGGAATACCTTGCATCACGGTCAATGTCTCATGCCTCATTTGACTTGTTTTTATGTGAATATGACAGGACTTATGCAAGCAAATACATTCCAATTATTGCTAGTGTTAGTGAACATCAACCTCCTACTTGGCCATCATACTTCATGGACATCAATGTTTTAGCTTTCTTGGTTCCAGCTGGGATCATCGTAAGTTTCTTAGGATTTAAAACAAGGTTTCCTTCTTTATTAGTATCACTTTTAGCTTTCTGAACATAACTTACATTCGTTTGCAGGCCTGCTTCATGCCCTTATCCGACTCAAGTTCTTTCCTCATCCTTTACATTGTGACTTCTGTTTACTTTTCTGGTGTCATGGTAGGAACAGTCTTTTGTTCACATCCCCCAGTGATTATTTGCATCCTTTCTCCTTCTCACATAGCTGTACGCTGTGCTTGTTTGTTATGAACTATGTTTTAGGTACGGCTGATGCTTGTACTTGCCCCAGCCGCATGCATTTTGTCTGGAATTGCACTTTCTGAAGCTTTTAATGTGTTGACTCGGTCAATCAAGTTTCAGCTACCTGGAATGGCAGGGATCTCCAATGTTGCTGTAAGACTGCGTTGCTTACGAGTTTTCCGGTTGTCCTTGTTGGTTGATATTCTAACCAAAGCTTACATTTTGTGGACATTTTCATCGTGAAGAAGGAAAATGGTTCAAGTTCTGCGGTGGCACAAGAAAATGCACCAAAGACTGAAGAAGTTCCAAAAGAAAAACCACAGAGAAAGAACAAGAAAAAAGAAAAAGAGAATGCAGAGAAGGTGGAGAAGGTGCCCACGCCAGCAAAAACTGAGAGAAGGCTTCTCGTACTACCTTTGGAAGCGTCATTCATTGCAGTTCTCTTAATTGTGTTGCTTGGTGCCTTCTATGTGGTATGCACCCTCTTCCTTTCAAGGATTTTTCTATCAGTTAGAAGTTTCACATCGTCAATTGAGAAAAAGGACATACATTTTTCTGAATAGATTTTCTAAAAGTACGAACAACTTGCACACATTGGTGATAATTATGCAATAACCAGGTGAATAGATAAAATTAGGTTGGAATATAGAGCAAATTGAAATTGATCTCTATGTGCAGGTTCATTGTGTATGGGCAGCAGCAGAAGCATATTCAGCCCCTTCGATCGTTCTAACATCTTACTCAAATGATGGTGGCTTGCATGTCTTTGACGATTTTAGAGAGTCCTATGCTTGGTTGAGCCACAATACTGATGTAGATGACAAAGTACGGTTACACCCTGCAGACTACATCACTTTTGTCTTGTTAATCTTATTGTGGAACAGGAAATCAGATTATATCAGCAGACATTATGCACTTTACAAAATCCTTATGTTTCCACAGGATAACACATGCGATGGTTCATTTATTTTTCGCAGGTTGCATCATGGTGGGACTATGGTTATCAAACAACTGCGATGGCAAACCGCACTGTTCTCGTCGATAATAACACATGGAACAACACACATATCGCAACTGTTGGTACTGCCATGTCATCTCCTGAGAAACAAGCCTGGGAAATCTTCCATTCACTGGACGTGAAATATGTTCTAGTAGTCTTTGGAGGTAATGCTTCAGTTTGATCTTTGATTGTGTTATATATCCTTTTCAACTGCATTTCTCTAACATAGATTCTTAATTTGGTCAGGTCTTGTTGGCTATCCTAGTGATGACATCAACAAGTTCCTGTGGATGGTTCGAATAGGAGGGGGCGTATTCCCGCACATCAAAGAACCAGATTACCTGGTTAGCTTTATGATTCTTTTACACTGTCTGGCTCGTTTCGTGCTTTTTGGCTGCATCCTTGCTGTCGGTGGAGGTGTCATTAAACCAGATATAACTTTCTCAACGAACTACATTCTGATATCTCTAACTGTTGATTGTTTGTGGTCTTTAGAGAGATGGGCAGTACAGGATAGACAATCAAGCTACTCCAACGATGTTGAACTCTCTTATGTACAAACTGTCATACTACAGGTCAGGATTCTCTAACTACATCCACGATACTTGAACTCAATTCCACCGGCATGGACCGGATTTCGTACACCATATATAGTTTGAATTAGAACTGGACAATTTTTATGAGCAGGTTTGTTGAAACAGACGGGAAAGGATTTGACAGAGTGAGAAGAACAGAGATAGGGAAGAAACATTTCAAGCTTACTCATTTCGAAGAGGTATAGTAGCTGATACAATACCCTAACTGCTGCCTGGATGTTGCTGCGAATTCAGTTCTGATTTTATTTGACTGTGGGGGAATGAATACCAGGTATTCACCACTCACCATTGGATGGTTCGGATTTACAAACTGAAAGCGCCAAGGAACAGGATCCGTGGAAAGACTAAGAAATCGAAATCATCGGTATGTGGATAGGAACGAAATGTCGAAACAAAATTTTAAATGTTTTTGCTTGAGTGATTGTTTTGACAGCCATATTGTGTGCGATGGCAGAAATCAGTAAGCTCAAAGAGAGATGGAAGGGAAAGGAGGAATCCATGGCACTAAGGAGAGGGAGGAGGCAATACACTTTCTATTTATCTTTTGTAGGGTTGTTGTACGGAGGGGGGTTTTTAGCATTGCTTCCTAGACCGTTTAATTTTGCATCAGTTACTTAGAACTTTATGGTTTATGATTTTACAATCACAGTTCAGTTGAGGATACAAAGTTGTTGACATGTGACTTCTCGTCAAGCGAATTCCGTTGAACATTTGCGAGGGACCGTAATATCTTCAGAAGTGCCTTACTGAAAAACTATATTGATTATCGGTCTATTGGCCGCTGTAGTATTTGTCAGGCGAGAGAACGACGATTTTGCAGCGGTTCCATGTAAATTCAGACGAGAGAATCGTCGTTGAGAAAACGATAGAAGATGAACTGGGAGGGAGAGTGACTGAGGGAAAGTAAGAAGATTAAAAGATGAGTCAGAGATGAAAAGTGAAATTCTTTGAGCACAATCCTAAAGAATTAGCTCATGGTAATAGCTTCGAAATCTGCAGTGACAGAGTGAGGAAGAACACGAACACAGAGTGCCAAATAGTTTTGAGATTTTCGAGCAAATGTTCAGAATTCAGTATTAAGAAGGTCAACTTTGGAGTTAAGGATAGCACATGCTGACTGTGTTTACGTGAAAAGTTATGACAGGTTTACATTTAATTGTTATGGTCTGGTTCCTTAATTAAATCGATAGTCCCTATATTAGATTATTAATTAAGAAGGCTATAATAATGAGCCCAGAATTCAGGCCTCCAGCTTCAATATACCAGCTGAGTTCGATGCAGTCTGACAAATTAAAATACCGACTGAAACGGCTGGGGTTGACTGTAACCAGGAAGAAGCTTGAGCTCAAAACAAAACATCATAAATTAAAAGTACTTAGGTTGTTGGTCTTTCCTTGTCATTTGTATATATTCTGCTCTTCGCAAACCATGTCTGTACTCGTGGCCAAACAACGTCTTCCCAATATGAAAGACAAATTTGCTTTATTTCTAACCAGAAAAATCGTGGACGGTCAATCATATATACTGTTTGTTTGTATACGTCGTCCTAATATAATTATAACTATAATTATAATTAAAGCAGCAACAACAGTCCAACTGATTAATTAACGAATCGAAGCTTCGGTTGATCTCTTGGATGAAGAATATCTTCCAGCAATGGCTATTATAGAATAATTCAACCTTTTTTTTTATTTCAATTATTGCCTTAATCCGAACAATGCCTGGCTAGGTGCATGATTAACCAAATTAATTAAGTAGTGATCGAAGATATCTAGCTAGGCTCAAACGTTGACCATGGTCCAATTTATGCTTTGTTTTCCAGGCGGTTGCCCCAGTAGCAGGGGCGTTTACAAACATAGTCGGCCGAACTTTATATAGTTCAAGCTTGGCTCGTTATATTTTAGACGAGGTTAAAGTTGAACTCGAATTAGGAAGTTAAAGAAACAAGTAAGGAGGTAGATTATTGAATGAACGTATATCAGTGACGGTTCTTATTATGTCATGAGGTTGCTGTCTAGATTTTGAAGTATTTTGAAAAGTTTTGTGGTGGAAATTGGCTAAAATGTATTAAACTAGTTAGAGTGTGAGCTCAATCCGTAATCGTTCAATTCAAAATATGTTACGGTTAACCTGAGTTCAGCCCAAATGTGGCTTGGTTATTATTTTGAAATCCATGAAGTTACTATTGTAGAGCCGTCTATATTGCAGTTAATCAAACTACCGAAATTGTGTTTCCGTTAATCGTTTCATAAATTAATTAAGTGATTAAATTGCAATTACATAAAAGTGTGGGAGTTGAAGAAAAGTCCTAAGTTTAATAACTTAGTGAAGCGGTGGGAAATTTTGATAAAATCAAAGGCTCACTGTGCTGTTTAGTGTAGGATGAGTGACGTGGTATACAATAGCTTATTTTTGTAATTTAAATTTTAACTTCAATGTTTAAGTAATTTTTTATTTTAATTGGATATAAAATAATTTATTTATATATATAAGGTAGTTATTAGTTATTTAGAAATATGTATCGTGACTCATAAAGCAAAGCCAAAAAAATTGAATTTTTTATTTCCATATAATGTGATTTTTTTTTACATTTATCATTTAAATAGTTCAAGGTATATTGGGGTTTTCAAGTAAATGATACATTGAAGCATACATATTTATGATTCATTTTAAATATAAAATTTCATTATGATGTTTAATTTTCTGGATTTATTAAGTAAAATATTTAAAGATAATATCAGGATTTAAATTAATTAAATAATAAATTTTTTATGACAAAAATAATAAATATCGATGCATAACTTATTATGAATTTTGTTCATGATACAAATTGACATAGTTTTAAGAAAAAAGTATATGAGAGACCATTTATGTTTTTAATTTGTTTCACATAAACTACTTAAGTTTCATTTTTTCATCAAATATCATCTACGTTTTATTTAAGTTTCGTACCAAATACTTCTATTCTAATCAGCGATCACATAACTTTTTTTTATTAATTTAATAAAATACACCAGCTGTCAAAAAATACTCAAACCGATTAATTTTATTAATTTAACCAGCTTTTTAACCGACCAGTTAGTTGGTTGATGAATTTTAGACTTCCTTCTTTAATTCGAACTTTTCCGAAATTGTTAATATGACTATGATGAACATATTAAGAATTTTTTGGGAAAGAATAAGACTTGCAAAAATGGGCTGAGATTTTCCATTTTTTCTCATCTAACAACTCAAAACAAAACTATAATGAGAAACACACCCAAAAATGGTAATGAATGAACCAGCTAATGCTGCCACAACGAGATCCCACAACCGCTGCCACCGCCGCCGTTGCCACTTTCCGGTAATAGTGACAGCATGCCGCCGTCGCTAAAGTATTCTCCCACAGCGCTGCAGTAATCCCCGTACCACGTCCGATCATACAGCCAAGAATCCCCGTAAAGTACGAACTCATCCACCAACTCCGCGGCTGCAGCCGCCGCCGCCTTACTTTCGTCCGATAAGCATCCAGTCTCCGATCCCTGAAGGCTAGGCAACTCCACTATCTCGGAAAGCTCTTCCGGAGTAGCCGCGGCGGCGTCGGGGAAGAAATCCATGGAGGCGGCTTTGAGGGCGGCGGCCCGGACGTCGCGGGGGGAGCTGGAGACGGGCCGGGGCAGTGAGGCGGAGAGTTGGGGGAAGTTAAGTATGGCGGCGGTGGGGCCTTTGATGGACAAGGCGGCGACGTCGTGAGCACGTGCCGCCATTTCAGGAGTGGCGAAAGTGCCCAACCAGATCCGGCTCTTCTTGCGGGGCTCCCGAATCTCGGAAACCCACTTGCCCCACGTCCTCATTCGCACCCCTCTGTACACAGGATGCTTCGTCGTCGTCGTCCCACTCCCTCTGCCGCCGTCGTCCCCTCTCCCTCTCTTCAGCTTACTTTTAATATTAATATTATTGTAATTAGTTTTATCAGGTTCCGGGTTGGGGACGGGTTGACCCGAAAAACCAAAAGAGGAGGAGGAGTAAGCAGTGGGCGGTGGCGGAGAATCAGCAGCAGCCATTTTCTGTCTTTCGGTTTGGGAAAGAAAATGGAGTTAGTGAAAAGCGAAGAAGATCGAAGAAGGAAGGATGAAACGTTGAGGCTAAAACTGGCAAGTGCAGACAGTATTTATACAAAGATTACAGGAAGATTTCATGTTTATAATTATTAAATGATGCTGACTTGTAGGGGCAACTGAGTTCGAATCCCGACGATAGAGATCCGTTCGTTGATTGGATCCAACGGATCATATTAAATTGGGGCGATCCTAAATTTTACGGTTTATATGCGGCCGGGCTTAATTGAGAATTGAGAATTGACCACGATCCCGGTGAAGTCGAGGTAGGAGTTGACGATCATTGTTTGATCGATCCCTGGGAGCTTGATGTAGATTTCCATGTCGCCGAACCCGGAAGCCTTATTGTAGCAGTGGACGCTGGCGAGGATGTTGCATAGCCGTTGATCATGAGCTCGACGATGACCACATCGATGATTGCGTTGTCGTTGCTCTCTTGATGTTTGATCATAACAGAATGCACCGTTACCCCAAACTTTATACCCATCGTGTACACATTGTATACAACTTCTATATTACATATCAAGCGTATATACAATTTGCATAAACGGTATACAATCCTCATATAAAATGTGCACATTACATAGTGTATATAATTTATATGAATCTTTGCGACCCTGATACAAGTCGTATGAGAGGTCAATGAAAATAAACAAATAATTATTTTTTCAGAAACATAGAATTGATGGTAATGGTCACGTAGGTGAAAAAACTTTGATCAACGAAAATCGGAGTCGTCGAGAAACGTTTCGGTCAACGGAGACAGTTCGATTGTAAAAAAAACAAAAAAGTCTAAATTCCAAGAAGTTAGATATCTTCACATTAAATCACTTTACTTAAATCATCTATATTTGAGCTCCTTGATCGAGATTTGGAGTCGGAGAAACTACATTAAATCACGATACGACTACCGAGATTCGGAGTACAGAATTCCATGATAAAGACGTCAAAATGAATGATGAACACTAACATTACAAATACATGTTGGTATCGATTCGAATCAGAAGGCGACTCTCGTGACAAAACCAAGTCTTTCTGAGCACAAAATAAACCAAGTCAGTCCTATTGCGCAAAACTAAGCCACATCTTTTTTATATCGATTGTGAGGTTTCCAGTACCAAGATCAGGAAATTACCCCCAAAGACAACAACAACAAAAAACAAAAACAGTAGAGTTTTCATAGAGATTTGACTTTCATCTTGTTCTTGCCAAGTTCAACAAGCATGGTCAGCAGAGCCTCACACATCTGACCAGAATCAGGATCTGTAGGGTCCTTTTTCTTCGAGGTGTAAACCATCCAGCCATGATCAAGCTTCCTGTCCGGTCTCACCACAACCGAACCTGGAACTTCAGCATCTCGGCAAGTCACCAATCCATCACTCTTCTCCCCATACCGGAGCTGCAAGTGCAGGGCACACAGTGCCATTGCACCAGATATAGGCATCACCACTGGTACCTGCCGCCCCACTTGAACCGTATTTTCTTCAGACTCACCACTGCCAACACTAGCAAGTGGGAGCCATGGAAGCTCCGCGTGTGCTATCTGGGTCATAGTGGCAAGTACACCGGGAGCAATGCTTGCTTCCGAGTGGAAACAGATTATCGGGATTTCTTCTGGCAGGTTGTGGCTCATTATGAACTCTCTCCGCTTATCGTACGTAAGATCTTCCAATGCTCGTATGTCGCCCTGCATGAGTTGCAATCCACATATCAAGAACCCCATAATGATAAAGAACACATGAAGGCTAGATAGTCGATATCGCGTAAAGAAAAAATTCATGTTAGCAGAGAGAACACCTTAATGAGCTTGCATATCAGGAATTCCATTATCCTCCTGGTTTCTCGATCGGCAATCTGTCCCTCGCGAAGAATGTCCGAAGCGATCGGTGTGCCCCCATAAGGGCTCTGAACCAATGCAAGACCGGCAACTTTGTCTTTCAAGTCCGACGAGTAGATTGACAATGCAGCAGCAGCATCAACTCCTCCCTTACTATGTCCAAGAAGCATCACACGCTTCCCTGAACCCCAGTAGAGTTCATCAATGTACTGTTTCAGTTCCAATGCATTGTGCTCCACTGATGCCTTCACATTCACCACAGTAGAACAATGTGAATATGAATATAGCATTCCAATGCAACACATAAATAGGATAGAATTTTATAGGCATTTCATCTAACACCTCACTATGAATTTTTGCAATATGACAAGCAAGACCCATCTTCGAAAAGAACCGCTTCGTGGACACGAAATACAAGGGACCATGGTTGCTGAAAAGCCCTGTAAAAAAAATACAGTTCATGCTTAGACGTTGGTAAGAGTTATCCTCCCTCCTATGTAAAACCTCCAAAGAGATAGGCTAGAGTAGAAGAATATATCTCGAACACCTGGTATCAAGAGATAAACGAAGGAATCAGGAAGCGCATGCTCTCCATTCCTAAAGGGTAGAGGAGAGCAGGTCATTAAACTTTATTCATGATTAAAAACCCATAAAGACATTACAACAATTGACATTTTAAGACTAGTCATGAAGAAGAAATAGGCAGCAGGCCATGGAAGTAATATGCATGCAGTGATCTAGAAAGCATTCAATTCTACAAGTGATACCTGATATTCTCAAGAAGCTCTAAGAACCTAGGTGTACCATCTCTGACAGGAGGCATTCCAGGAGTGCTTTGCAACCACCCAATATCATCACTTGAACCATGCAGTGTTTTGTATACTCGCGATGCAACACTGAGGATTGAGAAAAAGCATAAATGAAAAGAAGAGGGAACAGAGTAGTCTTTGGGGTTTATGACATAAATGGAAGCAGACCAAATGAGCAACATGAATTCGAACGAAGCTAGCAATTCGGAAATCTAAAAAGATAGTTCTTTTACCTACGTACTCGAAGTTGGGTGCGTCTAATGGAATGATAAAAACATTTCCAGGAGCACAAGCCCAGCCGCCAGGCAAGTCTTGCACCAAATAATGGGATCGTCAACCTACACAAGGGTGGAGAAAATGTGTTACAGTTGCAACCATAAAGCATACATACGAATTCCATGAATATTCATAAAGCATAACTATGTCAATTAAATTCAGAGTAATGAAAAAAGGGTATAGCATGAAAAAAATTCATAAAGTATAACATACAACTAACGAGGGACTAGTCAGGTCTGTTAAATAGACAAGTGGAAACAAGTGACATACTTGGGCTATACAATCGAGTTCAATGAGAGGAGGAGGGGGGGGGGGCGAGGGGGAGTTGTACCCTTTAATAATGAGGCAGATGCGTTGATGACTGTAACTTGCATCCAAAACATCGTATCCTGTATTTACATTTAATCCTTCAATGGATTGTGAAGTTCCTTCTCCGCAGCATCCAGAGGAGTTATCAGCCATGCGGTAACAAGAACATGAGGGACAACCTCTCACATGATACTTACAGAGGCCAGCAGTGCTTAAGGATCTTGCAGTTGGTGTAGGGTTACTGGTTAAAAAATTTCCTGACCATGCAGCAACATCCCGGAGTACGAGACTCTCTGCAACATCAATACATCGGATCAATTCAATTAATCTATCTAGGTTTCAGTAAACAACGATGAAGTGTAAATGGATGAGAGGAAACCAAAAGTACTCACCTATAAAACAAATAAATCTGTGACTTATGTAAGAACTTAATCTCAGAAGGCTAGTGAAAATATCGTCTTCCGAGGAGCAGGGTCCAAAGCAATCAGTAAGTAATCTTCTCTTATCATGTGCATCCCAGTCGCGGCAAGCCTAATTAGAGAAATCAGCAATGACATCAGAGCTCATTACCAAGTTTTCAGATTTCACTTCAATGAAACGTGACACCTTCCAAGTTCAAGTCATGTGGTGAATATTCAACTAGGCAAATAAATGATGAAGCACAAAGCATAAGCACAAGCACCTGAGATGTGTAGACATAATATTTTGAGATCAGGGAAGGATTTGAAAGTTGAATCTTACTACATATTCACATTGGCACTCATGCCCTAGCTCTAGCTCATAGTCACGGGATGGTGCATGACCGACCTGGTCCGACTTGAAATTTGCACACTGCACAGCAGACAAAGGGCCTAAGAGTTAGAGCTAAACTTATTATTACCTCTCAATGAATTGAGACTGATGAAGAATTGACCACTTACGGGGGAAGGAATTTCTACCGATTCTTCAAGAATTTCTGGTATTCCTTTTGCTCCCTCGTGAACAAATACATCTCCCATCGGATACTTCCTGAAATAAGGAAGCACTACTTAATATTGCAACATTTCGGAACCCTTCCTAATTGCATTTCTTATCGAAGGTTTGCAAGCACAAACAAACATGAATCAAAAGAAACAAGAAAGCTGACACGGATGGATTGCAGCCATAAATGATCAATAAGTAATCGGGGGGCGGAGGGCTTACTTACTGACAAGAAACCAGGGGAAGAAAGCAGTGTAATTCTACTGACGAAGATGATGCAGGAAGAATGGAGGCCGCAGAAATTAAAAACAAGGACAGATCATTGATAAAAAAAAACAAGGGCAGATCCAAATCTCTGCAAGAAACAAACAAATAGAGCGCAGTGCTGCCGAATCACAAACCCAGTTTACCTGATATTCGTTAATAATTTATATATATAGAGGGGGGAAAGGAAAAGGTAGCAAGCAATCATAAATGCACCCCATTTCCCAGCTCCCATCCCACACTAAAGAATTCAGAAAATATAGAAAAAGGTGGGAACAAAAAAGAGGTGGAAAGAGAGGGAAAGAGAAAACCCAAACGTAAAATATGCTGATCAGAATTAATGTATATCAAAGGAGAGGGCAAAGAAAAGAAGTAATGGAATTGGAATGGAAGAATTGATGATTGCTATCCTATCGTTCCAAAAGAAAGTAAAGGCTGTTGCTTTCCCACGCCTTCTGCTCAAATCACAATGGGAGATTGAATTGAAAACATTTTCCCAGGAGAAATACGAAAGCTTTTTGAGTAGTTACCTTACCTTACCCCAACAAACGGAATTACAGACTCTGGGTTTTCAGAATTCAGAAGCCGGAAAGAAAAAGACAAGGGAAATAGAAAAAAGAAAAAGAGGGTTCCTTTTTTACTGCAAATACTACTAGGGCGTCACTCTGATCATGAAAGAAACAGTGAAGACTGTCTGGTGGTTCATGGTTGGGTAAATTACTACGGTGGTTGTCGAGTAAAAAATTAGGGTTCGTCTTTCTGAATTGTTTCTGGTTTGGTTGTGAAAGCTGAAAAGCAGAGGCGTCCAGATTTTGGTGGTAGCAGGATGGGGAACTGATCAGAGAGCTGAATCGTAATGGCACATGTGTTTTTTTTTTATCTTCCTGAAAATTAATGGCTCCTGTGTTTTGTTTAATAAAATAACCTTAAGATCGTCTTAAGTAAATAAATCCTTAAGTAACCGTACTTGGATGATAAAAAAAATCAATCTTAAAAACATCACCAACATAATATTTAAGATTATAAAATAACTAAATAATTGTTCGACACACCACGTTTATAACAAAGTAATAAACCACAACAAAATTTGATATTTTAAAATTTGTTTGAAACATATTTTTTATCCAAATTAATACACAAATCTTAGTCAAATGTGTTGTAAAATGTATAGATTGAAGAATCGATACACAAGTTAATACTGATGTATTGCCTGCAACTTTGTTACTATAACTTCGAGGTCATCAATTCAATTTGGAGATTACATATATATATATATATATATATATATATAATCGAATTTCTTGTGTAGCCTTTTAGTCTAGAGAGTGCATGCATTTGAGTTAAAATACCCAAAAAACCTTTTAATATGTATATTATTAAAGAATTACTCCGCAGTTCTGATGATAGAGATGTATGTCTGGTGACCTGGAGGCCTCGGGTTCTAATCATGTACACCTCACGAAATGAACATCAATTTTATGTTGAAAATCTCGATCTACTCTAAAAAAAAATCTAATAATATATATTTATCTTCAAATCACGGGGCTACGGAGGGTATGCTGTCCAATTAGGTGACAGAGAAAAGACACATGGCTTAATGCGTCTCAACCATGGCGGGGTGGACGTGTACAGAAGCTGGAATCAATCAAGAGTGATGAAGTGTAACTCGTACTCCAAACTCACAAGCAACCAACGATGATGATCTTCCTTTTATTCTTTACTTTGCGGCATCCTTGTATATTATTCTCCTTCCAATACCTGGATCATCTTTCTCATCTTATCCTCAGGACTTAGCAACTCGAGTGGACAAAAGCAGATTCAGCTCTGCAAAAAGGTACATGTTTGGAACTCACCATCATCATTAAAGAAAGCAGCCATTTTCTCAAGCATGTCCTGCAATTGCAATGGCTTCCCGTTGAAGAGTCGAGTGTTTGTCAGTACAAAAAACCAAACAGCAATACTTCGCCTGGGAATATGGCAACAGCTAGCTAATGAACTCTTAGATAGAAAGGCACAACTTCATTTACATACGGCTTAATTCAGGGAGTAGTTATGTACATAAAGAAAGGTATCCATTCTCACTGTATTATACGCACATACCAACTCCTTACCACAAACTTACTCGGAAATCAAGGATATATACACTTCCCCTCAATTATTTCCACTACCATTCATCGTGGTTTGATCTGATAAACTCGATTATACCAAATTGAATGAAGGGTCATGAGAAAGAGATCATATTTCACAGGCTTTGCATGCCAAAGGAAATGCCTTTGAACCTTCCTCACCCCTAGTTGCAGTTCAATGTATCGTTTTTCCGGTACGGAGAGCAAAATCTCTTTCAGATTAGGAATGTCTTTCTCTGCAAGAATAATCGAGAAGGCGCTCCAATCGAACACCTCGAAAAACGGTGGCACGAAGTTGTCCGATATGATAACAGGCACACATTCGTAGAAGATGGACTCGACGACTCGCGGGCTATTGACCTCGTAACCTTTAGGGCATATACAGTACTTGCTGCTCTTCATGTGGCTGATGTAGTTCATTTTGCTTGCTACACCAAGAGGCATACGACCCCATATCTTCATATCGGGGTCCTTGTCTTTCCAGTGCTTGATTAGAATTTGACGAAGATATCCGTGCATACTCCCAGCATAGAAGGCAAGAATGTGCCTTTCGGAAGGCGGTTTCCCTCCTAGGTCGCGGAGAGGATTAGTGGCTGCTCGGACGTACGTTTCGGGAAGAGATACGTCCCTCCCTATTTTGAAGCCTGTCGTAACATCAGCATTGCAGAGGGCTTTAGGACAATGTTCCATATGGTGCCTCGTCTCGTATGGAGCCTGCCAAGAATGGTCTGTAAGAGAATGATATAAGATTATCCATCATTAACCTTCTCCCAACAACTCGAGTTATTAGGATGAAACCGTTCATCAGATGATATTAGAGCCTTGTCATTGTCCAACTGGGATCGATTTCTGTTAGCGCCCAATATAACAATTTCACATGCACAAGACTATGTGGACCTGTGCAAATTCGAGTTATTGGGATGCAACGGTTTCTCCACACAGTCACAACAATGGCAACATACACCTAGCCATGAACTTGTATGTAACAAATTGAAATGTTGAACTTGAAAGTGCTTAGGCAAAGGATGATGATAACAAACCCAATCATGGCAGGCAACAAGAAAATGGTCAGCTCCACCAGTTCGGTTCCAATAGGGATACTTGGCTGCAATTAGATCTGCATACTCTTTTAGGTACTGACGTAGATTCGTCCTATTATGTGAATTCCGTACGTAGAGAGTGTACTCGAGCATTCGTGAACTGAATGGCATATAGAACAAGTGTGCCTTTCGAGGGTCCTTCACCAAAAATCGCTTACTTCCTTCCATTAGCTTCATAAACCATCCTTCTGAAGCATACAATCCCTTCAGTATTGGTAGATGAAAGATTGGCTTATTTCCATCCTTGTATACATAGACCTTCAGTGTGCGTTCCATAAGCTCATAACTCCTACAAACACAGCAAAAGCCTTTTACTTTGAGCCTTGATGTTGCTACAAGATCAACAGATTTAGATACCCATAGTTACTTGGACAAACAAGTTGAGTATTTAATATCAACATAGATTGAATTACCTTTTGAACTGGGAAACGTTTCTGAAGAGTGGAGCATAAAGATCTGGATCTTTCACCAGCACAGCTGCATTTTCAATCTGTGACTTCATAGCCAAAATCTCCTTATCACGTGCCGAAGACCATCTTGGTCTCTACAAGGAAATTTGTAACTGGTCAACAATAATCATTCCATAAAATGTTTAGATCACTACTTCAGATTTCAACCAAAGCAATAAAGTACAAGAACACACCATTGCCCGAGAAGAACGGCGACGCCTTGCTAACAAATGGTTCATCTCGTCAAATGTTGTAACTGATTTTGGTGGCATCTCACACCTCATCTTTTTCTTCGCATGTATACTAACTCCAGCAGAAGTGTTTCCTGAAACTAAAATCCGAACACTTGTTTCTTCTTTGATCTTCTTCATTGTAGAAATGTCCTTTTTGGGTTCACTAAGCAACTCCATAACAGAATCTCTCTCTCGAGTAACCGCATTCCCATCCACCCGAACATCATTGTCATCATCATCATCAACAACCACGTCCCTATCCACTGCAACTTCACCGTGATCATCATCATCATTGTGATGTACATTCACTTCACTGGTAACACCTGAATCCTCAATATCAAATTTTTCATCATTTCTCACGAGAACTCTAATCTGCAAATTGCCATAGGAGCTTGATGCATCAAGTGGTAACGCATTACCATCCATTCTTCCAGGGTTGATGGAAGATTCCACTCGCGAAGTCATCACAGTTTGATCAAACATGGAATCCTGGCTTGTCGGAAGGAGAGGCCAAATGGTGTAGCCATATGAAATTACTAGGATATGGAACACTGCCTGAGCAATGACGGCTGTACCCAGAAGAATTAGCCATTTTCTCGCATCGATCTGATAGACGTTGGGTAGTCGAAATTGGAAACCCATTCAGAGATTTGAACTTGGGAACTCTTTGAATATCTTACATGAGTTCTGCAGAACCACTCCATTAATCAGAAGTCAGAGAAAGAGTGTATATCTCTATCATATTCTTAAACAAGTGAACACATGCAACTAAATCAGTGCCAGGAAAGCAGCAGAAGCAGTCTGGGACTATAGTTCAAATTCAATAATTTCTACAGAGAAGCAGAACCCAATAGGGGTTTTTAGGAAGCAATAAACAGGGAAACAAACCTAGACTGCTGTTCTATGAAGAATGAACCAAATTCCAGGAAGCCCAAACTTTTTGTGAGGGGTTTTCTAGCAAAGAAAGGAACTATAAAATCCAGTTGGCTATGAAGTTAGAAGGAGTATAAAGGATGAACATTTACCTGAGTAAGCTACTAAGGAGTGAAAAGTGAAGCAAGCAGAGGTCTTTTGTCAGCAGAGATGGAGAAAGAAAAAGAGAGATTTTATTTCGCCAGAAAATAAAACAACCAAAAGTCCAAAACCCGCGTTTCTTTGTCTCTCATTCTCCCGTCCCGGCGGATTCCTCAATCCAACGGCCCATTCGTATTTTTTCAGATCCAACGTTGCTTCTTGTGTTTTATTTTATTTGCCTCATAACTTGTAACATCCCAACCTAAATGACAACGTTTGATTTTGAACTACTCGTTCAACCTATGAAACAGATTAACTGAGGGGCGATGCAAATATCAATAAAATCCAACATACATGAATAACAACTATTGATATGCTAATACCATGTCAACTACAACAATCTTAGCTCAAACAGTCATGTACATGTGAACAATTGGGAGATGCAACTCGTATAACAATCTTAGTTCAAACTTCAAACAGGGGATCGCAGCTTTGGAGAAAAAGGAGGTCAGAGTTACACACTCGGTTTCGGCTCGTAACAGTTTGGCTATTTGTTCTCATACTTAGTCCTTCGACTATGTCGCCAGTACTTTGATTTATCTGACTGACAAAACCACGTACAAAATTTCACATGTAACTTGACAAAGCTCTGCAGTTCTGTACAATGAGCAAACCTACAATGAGCAAACCTATTTACACGATTTCGTCTGATTTTCGAGACGTGATCTGTACACACACTCACGAAAGCTCTTTCTGGTACATTATCTGTGAAGTTGTCGACTTTTGTCATAGGGCTTTTACCTCGAAAACTCGGTTGTGCCAAACAGAGTAAAGGATCATATGAAACAAGTCATACTTTAGAGGTTTCCTATGCCACAAGAAATGTTGCTGCACCATCTTCACACTTGACTGCATAGCCAAATACTTCTCTTCCGGGATGGCCGACAGAATCTCCTTCAACTTAGGAACGTCTTTCTCCAACACAAACACAGCGAATTCCTCCCAGTTGAGCACCTCAAAGAATGGAGGAACATAGTTGTCCGAGATTATGACGGGGACACACTCGTAGTAGATAGCCTCGACCACTCTAGGTGTGTGGACTTCGTGACCTCTGGCACAGATGCAGTACTTGCTGCTCTTCATGTAATCCCGGTACAGTCTCTTGCTCTCGACATCCCGCGGCATTGGACCCAAGATCTTCATGGTTTGGTGGGGTCCGTTGTTATCCGCGGCCCAGTGCTGTAGTAGCACTGGCCGGAGGGAGCCATGACTTCCTCCGGCAAAGAACGCAAGGATGTGCCTTTCGGAGGGAGGTTTCCCTCCGATATCCTGTGTAGGCCTCTCCTGTGACCGTATGCTTGTCACCGGCAAAGTTGTGTCCTTTCCGATTCGGAAGCCCTTGCCTACATTGGCATTGCAGAGGACTCGGATGCACCTCCTCATGGGATTGCTTGTCAATTTTGGTGCCTGAAAAAGAAAAATCAAGAGCGGATTCAGAAAATTAGTCCGGGGGATCAAAATTCAGAGGTTGCAATAAAAATTACTACAAAAAATAACATTCAAAATTCATAAGTTGCAACAAAAATAACTATCTATTTTTTGAACAAACTGGGAGACAAAGCAGGGCTTAATCAAGAACAATGGATTGAGAAAGCATATGTACCCAGTCATGGCATCCGACAACGAAATGATCAGCTCCATTGCTTCTGTTCCAAAACATGTACTTTTGTGAAACTAGATTCACATAGCCTTGCAAGTGCTGTTCAAGATCCTTAACTGTGTGCAATGTCGGGCTTCCGTATAGTTCTTTCCTCAACATCTCTGAACTAAAAGGTATGTAGAATAAGTGAGCTTTTCTTGGGTCTTTCACAACAAACCTCTTGCTTTCCTTGATCAGTTTCATGAACCATCCCTCTGAAGCATATATCCCCCTCATCCTTGACCGGTGGAACACCGGTTTCTCTCCTTCCTTGTAGATGTACACTTTCATCGTTCGCTCCATCAACTTATAGCTCCTGCGGCATCATCATGAAATCAAATCGATATTTCCATCATTTAACACATGAAAGATGATCATACAGTATACATGTATGAAATTTATACCTCATAAAGCTGGAAACATTCCAGAAACTAGAAGCATGGAGTCCAGGATCCCACTTCAAGATAGGAACATTTTCTATCTGCATTCTTGCAGAACGGAGCTGACGATCGCGCGTAGAAGGATGTTGTACACTCAGCGAAAATGTAACGGAAAGTTACAGTTCCATATAAGACATCGGTGAGAAATCAACATGCAATAAACAAAATAAAGATGGATTGAAAGAGAAACGACACAAACAATTTTACGTGGAAAACCCTTACGGGGAAAAACTGAATGCACGGTAGCGATGAAATCTCCGTTATGGTTAGAGAGTATAAACTCGAAAGGGATTTACAATATAATTTCAGGACTTCCCAATTGACAAAACAAGAAGTACAAAAGAAACATTACAAAATAGTAGTACGACTAGTCCGAACTCTGACCCTTTGGCAGAGGGAGATTTAAATCAACTAACTTCAGCATCATCTACAATCTCGCCCTATTTCGATCAAAACCTAATCATTAGGAGACCATCAATTAAATTTGCTGTTACTTACCATAGAAGTAGCTGAAAAAAGGCTGTGAAGAATTTGTGAGTTCATCTGAGATATAGTTGTCGGATTCTTCCTTCCCACCCTCTTGCCTGCGGATACACTAGCTACTTTCCTGTTTTTGGAGGTTGATTCAATCTCACCCCCAACATTCTCTACAATCTTGGATGATGGTGAAGAGGATGAATCGTTTCGGTGCTGAATTTCACCCAACTTCGAGTCATCTGAAACTACGGGGTTGTTGGCTGGAATAATAACCCAGGAAAAATTTTCACGAGCGACTAAAGGAGACCATGGTGTTCCATTTCTCCCATTGGCAAAAGGCGAAGAAGAGAGCTGAACAAGAATAAGAACCAGAGCAATAACTGCCATTGCCATGATAACCAGCAGCCTCCAAATTATGCTGCCAACGTTGGATCTTCGAATCCAGACAGCGAAAGCCATTTCCCAAGTTCTTCAAGAGATGATGGTACCTTAGAAACTTCAAAAGTACAAGGAAAGCAAGTACCTTCAAAGGATCCCCATGCTCAATATCTGAGCTCAGAAGCACGCAGCATTTTGAAGCTTTTGAAAGCAAGCAATTCTCTGTAGGCAGTCAATTTGGTGATCACTAGTTCATACTGTTCCTGCTTCAATCTCATTACGAACCACAAAGGAGAATGCTTTCACCTTTTCGACCTTGTTGTTAACCAAAATTACGAACCAGAATAAAACAGTATCATTGAAACGACGCCGTTTTCGTACGTCCATTTTATTTCCAAATATCCATTTTCTTGATGATGGGCTTAGCCATGGCATTGAAGCTGCTCCAAATCCCATTTCCGATTACTGCTCCGCCGCCGGCAAGCTCGTCTCCGACTCCCAACCCATCGCCATCGAAGCCTCATCTCCGCCATCCTACCACCGTGACCCGCTTCTCCCGTTGTAACAACGTCAACGCCCGACAATTCAAGGACAGGAAGGAAATCGAGGATGACAGCCGCCGCGCCCACCGATTCGGTTCCGTCGATGCTAAAGATCCGACGACAACATCCCATGGCGGCAGGAGGAGTTTAAAGTCTGTATGGACGCCGTCTTCGCCACCCGGCCGGGGATCCCAATATTCGAAACCCACCGAAGGCGGCCAGAAACCCGCTCACCCGGCCTCCCGTAAGGCCCTCAAACGAGAGCAACCTAATTATCGGAAAGCTGACGTCAAACTCAGCGAAGATGGGCTCTCTTACGTCATCAACGGGGCGCCGTTCGAGTTCAAGTACAGTTACACGGAGGCGCCGAAAATTAAGCCGCTGAAGTTAAGGGAGCCGCCTTTCTCGCCGTTTGGTCCCGTGACGATGCCTCGGCCGTGGACCGGAAGAGCTCCGCTTCCGCCTAGTAAGAAGAAGTTGAAGGAATTCGATTCGTTTCAGCCACCGCCACCGAATAAGAAAGGTGTCAAACCCGTCCAACCGCCGGGCCCTTTTCTGCCTGGAACGGGGCCGAGGTACGTGAATACAAGAGAGGAGATACTGGGAGAGCCATTGACGAAGGAGGAGATTAAGTCTTTACTCGAAGGCTGCGTCAAGTCCAGGCGGCAAATGAATATGGGTATATGCATAATTCGGGGTGGCCTTCAAAGTGTTCGACGAAATGTCCGAGAGAGAACTTATTATTTGTCTTGTTATTTTTTATAAGGTAGAGATGGTTTGACTCACAACATGCTTGATAACATACATGCTCATTGGAAGCGGAAGAGGGTCTGCAAGATCAAATGCATGGGAGTTTGCACTGTCGATTTGGACAATGTCTGTGAAGAACTCGAGGTAGTTAGTCCTTTGAACTCTTTGTAAGGATTAACGTTTGCTAGTTATTGAAATTATGATGGATTTGTGGCAGCAAAGGACTGGAGGGAAGATCATTTACAAGAGAGGAGGAATGGTGTATCTATTCCGAGGGAGAAACTATAATTACAGAACTCGAATCCGGCTCCCGCTCATGTTATGGAAACCTGCTCCTGCAGTGTATCCAAGGTTGGTCCAAAAAGCTCCAGCTGGTCTGACATTGGATGAAGCCTCCGAGATGCGGAAGAAGGGTCGAAGTTTGATTCCCATATGCAAACTTGGTACAAGTCAATAGCTTGCCAGATTATATAGGACTACTGACTATTTTGATTGAATATATCTGATTGCCTGCAATTATTTCTTGGTTGGTTGTAGGGAAAAATGGTGTGTACTCTTATCTGACTGATAATGTCAGAGAAGCATTTGAAGAGTGTGAATTGGTAAGAATCAATTGTCAGGGAATGAATGGAAGTGATTTCCGGAGAATCGGTGCCAAGTTAAGGGTCGGTACATGTCTGCTTTTACATCTTATTACCAGGTATGCTGTCAAGATATCAATGCAGTAGGAAAAGTAAATTGTTCCTGACATTTTGCAGGACCTTGTTCCATGTGTTCTAATCTCTTTTGAGGCTGAGCACATTCTGATGTGGAGAGGAAGGGACTGGAAGTCCTCCCCAACAAGATTGATGCCTATTGATGACCAAAATGAAGAAACTATGATTAGTCCAGATACGAGCGAGAGCATGTTCGTTGAGGATACCAGCAATGGGAATGAAGTAGCAGAAGCAAGAATAGATGGTTGTGATAATGCAGTAGAAAGCTCGGAACAAGGCTGGAAAAGTGTGCCATCTATGCAGGGAGTGATAGGGCTGTTGAACAAAGCTGTTGAAAATGGGGCTGCAATACTGTTGGATGATGAGGAATTAGATGCTGACACTATCCGTAAGAGGACAGTTATCTTCTCCCAGTCAGCTACACCGTGTCCTGTATTCCAGTATCGGAGGCGAAGAATGAAACACAAACTGGAGAGAAACTGTTCGAATCAGGAAAGTGGAGATTCAGAGTATGAAGAAGTTCCAGCAGCGGCAGCAAGAGTAGAAGGGTTAGAATTAGCGGGTGAAACTCTTGAGGGAAGATTGGGAGTAGATGAACTTGCTAAGCTGCTACGATAGTCTTAACTCCTGTTCATGTGTATGTATAATTGTGTAGACTCTGAAGGGTAGGGAAATTTATTTGACTTGTCTTATACTATACAACAGGCTAATAATAAAATTACTCCATGTACGTACTGTCCATCTCTATTCAAGAATTAGTAAAAGATAAAAAGTTAACTTGCAGCAGTTGTCTATCATGTCTGTTGTTCATCGAGTAGAGTGATCATATTACAATTATGACTTATGAATAATGTCCAAGGGAAGATGTTCTAATGACAGAGTTGGTGCGTTGGTAACTCATAGGTTTTAGATTCGAATCTAGTTACTCTTTACGTTCGAATCTAATTATACTTTATGTACGGGTAGTCGAAGGGTCTAGTCTGAAAAAAAATCTTTAAAAACTTCTAATTTAGATCTTCCGCACGGTTCGATAGACTCTTTTCTAGTTCGTTAGTCATAGTACTCATACGTAAGTCATAACGTTTGATTGGAATTATTTTTCATTTTGGGAAATGATTAAATGCTTGGACTTCAATTCTAGGTATCGCTTGTTCGTTAAAGAATTGAGGCAGGAATTAAGTATTTCTGACGGAATTGTCCAATATTTTGTTTTCCGTCACACCGTCACAGCTTTACGTTTCAATTCCGCCAAATTCGAATTGTGTACCAGCCCAATTCCGGCCAGAAATAGATTTTGAAATCCCGTTTGGCGGTTTTAACGAGTGGGATTTTCAAATTCCGTTCCTTTTTCCCCAAATTTCAAAAATTGACCCCATCTTTTTTTCTTTCTTCTTAGTTCTTACCCATTTTCCGTCGTTCGAACTTCCCTTCCTCCTCGCAAGCTGCTCGATCGTTCCGTTCAGGTACACGGTCTCGTCACCTCTCCTCAGTGTTGAGGGTTGACTGTTGTTCTTCGTGTGTTCTTCGGCCGATTTAGGGTTTACCTATTGCTAGCAATCGTTCTTCTTCTTCAGAGCTTTGTCTATCTGAATTCGTTTATAGTTTTCTCTTAGTAGTTTACGAAATTGTTAGTCTCCTGGTTTGAGGACGTGTTAGGAACCATTGTCATGGGATTCATGTCGACTACATATTAATAGTTGCCAAATGAAGTTATAACATTTTTCAACGTGCTAAAATAACATCAAGTAGAATTGATTTTTAACTACGTTTGATCATTATTTATAGGGGTTACCATAATGAAACTTGATTTTTAGCCATTTCCAACATGCATATCAAATATTAGTTGATTTGAAATTTTCTTGTGAAAATAGTCGATTTTCATAGGTTAACCCCTTTGGAAATTGACAATCTTGACATTAAAAATGAATTTTTATAAAAAAAAACTAATATTTGACATTCATGTTGGGAATGACTAAAAATTGAGGTTTCACCATGTTAAACCCTTCAAATAATAGCCAAATGAAGTTAAAATGATTTTCAACATGTTAAAATAACATCAAATAAAGTTGATATTTATTAACATCTCATCATTATTTATAGAGGTTACCATAATGAAACTTGATTTTTCAGCCATTTCTAACATGCATGTCAAATATTAGTCGATTTGAATTTTTCTTATGAAAATGATTGATTTCCATAGATTAACCCCTTTGGAAATTTACAATCTTGACATGAAAAAAGAAAATTTTAAATTGGCTAATAATTGAATTTCATGTTGGGAATGGCTAAAAATTGAGGTTTCACTATATTGAGCCCTTCATATAATAGCCAAATGAAGTTAAAGACATTTTTCAACATGTTAAAAAAACACATATTAAAATTTATTTTTAACTACGTTTGATCATAATTTATAGGGGTTACAATAATGAAACTTGATTTTTAACCATTTCCAACATGCATGTCAAATATTAGTCGATTTGAAATTTTCTTGTGAAAATGGTTGATTTCCATAGTTTAACCCCTTTGGAAATTGATAATTTTAACATGAAAATTGAAAATTATTTTAAAAACTAATATTTGACATTCATGTTGGGAATGGCTAAAAATTGAGGTTTTCCCATATTAAGCCCTTCAAATAATAGCCAAATGAAGTTAAAACGTTTTTCAACATGCTAAAATAACACCAAGTAGAGTTTATATTTATTTACATATGATCATTATTTAAAGAGGTTTCCATCATGAAACTTGATTTTTTAGCCATTTCCAACATGCATGTCAAATATTAGTCGATTTAAAATTTTCTTGTGAAAATGGTCGATTTCCATAGGTACCCTTTGGAATTTGACAATCTTGTTGAAAAATGAATTTTTTTTTAAAAACTTATATTTGACATTGATGTTGAGAATGGCTAAAATTGAGGTTTCACCATGTTAAGTCCTTCAAATAATAGCCAAATGAAGTTAAAATATTTTTCAACATGCTAAAATAACACCGAGTAGAGTTGATATTTATTTACATCTAATCATTATTTATAGAGGTTACCATAATAAAAATTGATTTTTTAGCCATTTTCAACATGCATGTCAAATATTAGTCGATATGAAATTTTCATGTGAAAATGGTTAATTTCAATAGGTGTACCCTTTGGAAATTGATAATTTTGACATGAAAATTTAATTTTTTTAAATTGGCTAATATTTAACATTCATTTCGGGAATGGCTATAAATTGAGGTTTCACCATGTTAAGCCCTCCAAATAATAGCCAAATTAAGTTAAAACAATTTTCAACATGCTAAAATAACACCAAGTACTCTTGATTTTTAACTACGTTTGATCATTATTTACAGGGGTTAACATAATAAAACTTGATTTTTTAGCAATTTCCAACACGCATATCAAATATTAGTCGATTTAAAACATTTTAAATTATCTTGTGAAAATGGTCGATTTCCATAGGTTAACCCTTTGGAAATTTACAATTTTGACAAGTAAACTGAATTGTTTTAGCTAATATTTAACATTTATGTTAGGAATGACTGAAAATTGAGGTTTCACCATGTTAAGCCCTACAAACAATCACCTAATGAAGTTAAAAATAATTTCAACATGTTAAAAAACACAAATTAAAATTAATTTTTAACTACGTTTGACCATTATTTATAGAGGTTACCATAATCAAACTTGATTTTTATACCCATTTCCAATATGCATGTCAAATATTAGTCGATTTGAAATTTTCTTGTGAAAATAGTCGATTTCCATAGGTTAACCCATTTGGAAATTGACAATCTTGACATGAAAAATAAATTTTTTTAAATTGGCTAATATTTGACATTCATGTTGGAAATGGCTAAAAATTGAGGTTTCATCATGTTAAACCCTTCAAATAATATCCAAATGAAGTTAAAACATTTTTCAACATGTTAAAATATCGCCGAGTACAGTTGATATTTATTTACATCTGATCATTATTTATAGAGGTTATCATAATGAAACTTGATTTTCTAACAATTTCCAACATGCATGTCAAATTTTAGTCGATTTGAAATTTTCTTGTGAAAATGGTTAATCTCCATAGGTTAACCCCTTTAGAAATTGACAATCTTGACATGACAAATGAAATTTTTTAAATTGGCTAATATTTCATATTCATGTTTCTAAAATTCAAGTTTCACCATGTCAAGCCCTTCAAATAATAGCCAAATGAAATTAAAAACATTTTTCAACATGCTAAAATAACACTGAGTAAAATTGATTTTTACTTACGTTTGATCATTATTTATAGGGATTACCATATTGAAACTTTATTTTTAAGCCATTTCCAACATGCATGTCAAATATAATTCGATTTGAAATTTTCTTGTGAAAATGGTTGATTTCCATAGGTTAACCCCTTTGAAAATTGATAATTTTGACATGAAAATTGAATTTTTTAAAATTGGCTAATATTTAACATTCATTTCGAGAATGACTAAAAATTGAGGTTTCAACATGTTAAGCCCTCCAAATAATAGCCATATTAAGTTAAAACACTTTTCAACATTCTAAAATAACACTAAGTAGAATTGATTTTTAACTCTGTTTCATCATTATTTATAGAGGTTACCACAATGAAACTTGATTTTTTAGTCATTTCCAACATGCATGTGAAATATTAGTCAATTAGAAATTTTCTTGTGAAAATGATTTATTTTCATAGGTTAACCCCTTTGGAAATTTACAATCTTGACATGAAAATGAAACGTTTTAAATCGGCTAATATGTGATATGCATGTCGGGAATGGCTTAAAATTAAGGTTTCACCATGTTAAGCCCTTCAACTAATAGCCAAATGAAGTTAAAAACATTTTTCAACATGCTAAATTTATTTTTACTTACGTTTGATCATTATTTATGGGGGTTACCATATTGAAACTTGATATTTTAGCCATTTCCAACATGCATGCTAAATATTAATCTATTTAAAATTTTCTTGTGAAAATGAATGATTTCCATAGATGTTACCCTTTGAAAATTAACAATTTTGACATGAAAATTGAATTTTTTTTAAATTGACTAATATTTGGCATGCATGTTGGGAAAGGCTAGAAATTGAGGTTTAACCATGTTAAGTCCTTCAAATAATCGCTAAATGAAGTGAAAAAAATATTTCAATATGCTCAAATAACACTGAGTAGAATTGATATTTATCTACGTTTGATCATTATTTATAGGGGTTACCATAATGAAACTTGATTTTTAGGCATTTCCAACATGTATGTCAAATATTAGTCGATGTGAAATTTTCTTGTGAAATGGTCGATTTCCATAGGTTAACCCCCTTTGGAAATTCATAATTTTGACATGAAATTTATTTTTTTTTTAAATTTGTTAATATTTAACATGCATGTTAGGAATGGCTAAAAACTGTGATTTCAACATATTAAGCCCTTCAACTAATAGTCAAATGAAATTAAAAACATTTTTAAACATGATAAAATAACACCGAGTCAAATTTATTTTTAGTTACGTCTGATCATTATTTATAGGGGTTACCATAATGAAACATGATTTTTTAGTCATTTCCCACATGCATGTCAAACATTAATCGATTTGAAATTTGTTAAATTAACTTGTGCAAATTGTCGATTTCCATAGGTTAACCCCTTTGAAAATTGTCAATTTTGACATGAAAATAGAAATTTTTTAAATGGGCTAATATTTCACATTTATGTTGGGAATGACTAAAAATTGAGGTTTCACCATGTTAAGTCGTTCAATTAATAGTCAAATGAAATTAAAAACAATTTTGAACATGCTAAAAAAACACAAATTAAAATGAATTTTTAACTACTCGTGATCATTATTTATAAGGATTACCATAATAAAATTTGATTTTTTAATTGTGATTATCTATCTTGTACCATGATTGCATCTGCTCTGCATTAACTGAGCTGTTTTCCCGTCTTCCAATTCCCACTAATTAATAAGCTGTCGCCATTGGAGTCAAACAAACAAAAGGATTTTCTGTACGAGGACAGATCAGTTTTGTTTAACCTCTTTCCTTAAACGGATCCCAAGGAAATCAAGTAATTGAGGATACAATAGATTACTGATCACTCAGAAAGACAAGATAGTTAGATAGATAGATAGATTTGATGACAAAATTCACAAAGTACATAGGAAACCATTTTAAATCATCATCATCTTCATCATCTTCCTGGTATCCCATCCATCACCTAGCCAAAGATATTAACAGTTTATATGTTGGATGATTTTGCAGTGGGTACTGTATTTTTTATAACCACATTAGATATGGCAAGGTTGATGGAGTCAACCGAACCCCGTAGGAGTATGATGCTTACAACAGCACTGTTGGTTTTTCAACTCATACCACTTGCATTGACTTTACAGAGACGACATCGTCGACCACGAATCCGGCGTGCACTTGTAAGAAGCTTGATAGTATAGGTTGATACGGGGTGACAAAAAGCTAGCGCAGATTTCATGTTTGAGACCCACCAAACTCAATGATCGCATTAGGATGTCTATCCACGTGGTTGTGTGAAGTACTAGTTGCTGAAGGTGGATTGAAAAAAAATATTGTGAAAGTAGATGAGATGGTTTCATTTGCTGATGCTAATGTAACGGGGTTCATTTGTTTGTGTATACTTTCTTGCTGCAGTTTGTGGTCATGGCTGACCTGTTACATGACTATCAATTATTATTATTACTACTATTATCAACCAGATAGATAGATGCAAGAGCTGATGTCACTTCTCATCATTGTGGTGACTAGCATAAGAATATGGAAGTGGTGTGTAAAGCTAGATTTATTGATCCAAGTTTTCTTGCTGGGTTTTTTTGTGTTGCAGGTTCTCTGTTCATGTGGCTGCGTTCCTTTGTAATGGGTTAATGGATGTATGAGTTCTCTGCTGTGTTTTCTGTTTTTATGGCGGTTTTTCACAGCCTGTTTGCTTTCTTTTATATTTTTTTTATCTAATATGCTGTTAGTTGTTGTAGCTGATAAACGAGAGAGACAGGGAGAGGACGACAATGTTCTGCAATTTTTCTTCAGTCTGGATTCGGATAACCGTAAGCTCCTCGCCCAAAGTATTATTGCTACACTTTGATTAGATTGTTGGATTCAGTTTTGTCAGTGCTGGAATTTCATTGCATGTATTATGTTATGAACTCTTAAACAGAACAGTGGCTGGGTTTGTGCACATGTTTGTTTCAGCTTTATCAACTGCTTTAAACAGAAGGTTGTTTCAGATTTATGAATATTTTGCTCTTCATCCTACTACTTTCTCGCACAAGCTGATCAGAGTGTTGTGACCATATTGGGGTCTTGTGACCATATGGAATAGTTGGACATAATCTTATGTGAAATCGATGATTTTGATCATACAAATCTTATACTCTTATGATTTTATTGGTGTCTAACAATTCCGATTTTATTCGAAATTGATGGTTAGTGGAATCAGGTACAATCTCGATTAAAATCTTGTAAAATTAACGATTTTCATGTATTTTACAATTCTACTTTCTAAGTAAAAATTGCGCATTTGTCCTTTTTTCAAGTGTTATTAATAATTTATTTATTTTATTGATAGATTTTAATTATTTTAGTAATAAGTGAAAATTAAAATAATATTAATAGTCTAAAATTTGTGCATTTTCTTCTTCAAATGGTTGTCGTGGAATCTTACGATTCGATCATGCGACTAATCTTTTAATCATTTTTCAATCCTACGTTGAATCAACGATTTCACTACTATATTGTGGGTATTCTTAGAGCATCCTTATCCCTACATTTTTTAGCAATTGCTAAATGAGGTGGATGGTGATGCGGCACTCCATTTAGCAATTGTTGACGATGCAAGAGCACTTGCTAATTAGCAATGCCATGTAGGATTATGGATCAATTCCCTAAGAAAAGCAATTGTATTATGTATGCGACATAAGCTTGTTGGAACATTTTTCTAAAAAGTTCACCTTTTAAGAAATTGCTAATGTATTTTAGGGATGTAGTGGATTAGAAATTGTTACATGAGTTGTTTGCCCCTCCAACAAATTGGCAGCAGAATGAGAACTTTCCTCTCCTCCGCCCCCCACAAGACCCATTCTAATAGCACCACTATTACCTAGTACACCGCTGAGCACCAACCATGTGCAGGAAGTCTACTATGACGGCTCTTTCTAAAAATTTCTCTCAAGGCGGGATATGGGATCATCATTAAATTTTCCATGGATAGGTTAGTAGTGGTTATTCGGGTACTTTATTATGCTCGTCTCCCATGGTGGCAGAAGCGAAAATCCTCATGGTGGCCCTCAAGGTTTCTATAGAGTCCGACCTAAATACCAGTGTACAATATGACTGCCTTACTCTCGTGGAGGGCCTTCGAAAGGAGCCGGCTAGAAGACCTTGGCAGTGCACGGTCTAGATGTCCCTAATGGATGATATTCTTCGTGATACCCCCCAAATTCGGGTCTCCTTTACACCCAGACGACTCAATATCCTCGTGGATCGGATGGCCAAAGCTGTTGCTCATGGACGCTTCCGAGTAATTGAATTCATCATGCTTATTTTACAAATTCATAATGTAATGATCCTTTTCAATCTCCTTGAGCGTAATATACGAGTTTTTATTATCAAAAAAGGTTGATTACTAAAGTTGTTGATGTGGCGGTTTAGAAATTGCTAAATAATTCATGTGATAGAGATGATCTTAGGGCATCTCCATCCCCAAATTCTAGCAATTGTTAAAATGAGGTGGAGGGTGAGTTAACACTCATTTAGCAATTGCTAAGGATGTATGTGTAATTGTTAGTTTAGAAATTTTGTTAGAAATTGTTAAATTAGAAATTTGGTTAGTAATGCCACATAAGCATATGGAACAATTTTCTAAGTAAAATAATTAATTTTGTATGTATAAATTAATTACAACAAGAACTTTCAAAGGTAAATTATAATGTAGGTTTTATGAATAGAAATTGCTAAATAATTATAGGGATAGAGATGTTTAAAAATTATTGAATGAGTTAATTGTTAAAGTTGGTGATGTGACGATAAAGTTTCTATTAGAAATTGCTAAGTCGTTTCTTGATGGAAATGGCCTTAGAGCATATACATCCCTTATATTTTAGCAATTGTAAGTGATGTGGAGGGTGATTTGACATCACTTAAGCAATTGCTTGGGATGGATGATTGCTTGTTCATTTAGCAATCTTGCTAATTTAACAAGTCAATTAGCAATGTCACCTAGGCAAATTAACTCATCTTTTAACGAAACTCATTTATGATAAAATAAATTAATTTTCAATTGCTTAATTTTTATTCATACAGTTGTGTATGATATAAACAATTAAATTGAGCTGCAAAGTGCAAACTCGAGTACCATATATAAAATGAGCATGAATTGCAATATTATATAAGCAAAGTTTGCCAAATTGTATAAAACGATTACTAATAATTAAAAAAGAATTTTTTTGATTTGCATACCATACCTCCTTTGTTCTTCTATCATCTTTGACTGATCAATCTCTAATAATTTAATTGTTAACCGATTCTTTTTGTATTCTTTTCGTTTCATTTCTCATTCAATTTGTTGATTCTTTTCGGATTTTTTTTTCGGAGTCGATTTGGGGAGGAAGATGATAAATAATCTAGTATTTTATTTGTTTATAAAATTTTAATTATTTTTAATATTATGATGGTTATATTTTATATTAAAATTCCATAATTTTATATTTCAGAAAAAATTACATAATTTTATATTCATTAGATAATAGTTACTTTAGTTATTATTTAATTTATAAGAATGTAAATATTATTATTCAAATAAAGTATAAATTATCTATTATCATTTATATAAAAGTATTTTTAAGAAAAAAATAAATGCTTTATAAAAATTGTTAATCAATTGTTGGGATGGAGGAGGTTAGAAATTGTAGAAGAAATGAATTGCTAAAGTTGTTGATGTGACGATAAAGTCCATATTAAAAATTGCTAATCAATTTACTGGAATGTACATCATCTTAGGTGTTTGGAGTATGAGTATATTGATTTGAGTGTGTAACCGCCTTGGTACATGTTTATAATCAATGAGTAGTATATATAGTAGTTGAATGTTTTAAGGTGCACGATTGCATAGTAACACCCTGTATTTCCAAATGAGAGTTGAAAAACTTTAGCCGTTGAAGAATTTTAGTTATCGCACTTTCTGTCGTTGACGCCTACCTTTTTGTCCTCGTCTCTCCTTGATTTCAATAGCTTCTACCCGTTGTTAAGGTTTGTTTCTCCCCTCGAGTAGGGTTTTTTTTCTCCCCTAAAATAGGGTTTTTCAATTCTTCTTCTACAACGATGGTTCTGATTTCCCAATGACCTCCTACGATCCAGCCAATGGAACGCAAGAAAGTCAACTGTCAGAAGTCGTTGAAGTCACCCAAGAAGGGAGGCCATACTCCAGCAACCATGGCCTGGCTGACCCGCCCAATGACATAATCTTCTCTAGGGGGTTGTGGAGCTCCAAATTGGTTCCAGCAATGCTCACCCCCCCCCCCCTCCGGCCATACCTCTTTCCTGCTTTTTAGGTTACTATATATCTGTTACCCCACCTTTATAATCCTTCTGTCTATCGAATGTCTTGTATGAGAGTAAGGATTGAGACCGTTTTTGTTTCGCAAAGGGCTTGCGATCTATATAGCCCCGTCTATAAATTTACATCTTTTGATAGACTTGCATACACGCTTCGTTTAAATTTGCTACATTTATGAAAATTCTCCCCAAGTATTCCCGTTGCATAAGTCGATCAATAGTTCAATCAAAATCTTTCCAGGACAGAGTGTTACGCGTCTGATAATTTGCCCTTAACTTTGTTAATACAAAATCGATTTAAATAGTTACATCACATCCCAATTTTTTAAAATAGTATAGATAAATTATAAATGATAAATTACGAACACCGAATTATAGCAACAAGGTTTTTCAATTAAAACGTGGCACGTGTGTATTTGACATTAGGTCATGTAACAAGAAAGAGTCTTAATTTGAACGCCGGGAAGGACGTTATTACATTGTTATTGTTCTTGTAGAACTTTAACTAAGATGAATTATAATCTTAAAAAAATAAACAATGTTGACTATTACAGCATTGACTCTTGAAGAAAAAAGATTAAACGTTTTTTAATAAGTTTTGACTAATTAATCAAATGTTAGGAAACAGTAATTGTTTTTATCATACTATATATGTTCCTAGTTTTCAACGCATGAACCACAGCTTTGACTAATTATCAGAGTTTGCTGTGATTGTTCCAAAGGATTATATAATTTTAAGTAGTTGCTGTGAACCACAGCTTTGACTTATTAGTTTTCGTAGATGGTTTTGAGGATGTGTTTGTTTACCCCTTTGAGAACTGCATTGGGTTCATTTTACTAGTGAGTCGTCGTCATTCATTGGCTTGCTGTATTATTTCATGCGGTGGTTTAGCATGTCACCGGCTGGGATGTAATTGCGGTTTGTACTTTGTTAACATGGCGCTACTCCGAGCAAGCATTGTTTGTATTACAGTAGACAGTAATTATTTGTATGTGGGTTTTACCCGTTGATCCGTTAGTCCGGCTGGCTTGAAGATGGGTTGTAATGCGCGCTTGTTTGGGTTCCGGGGCTGAGAACAGGGAAACCCAGTTTGATTGGCGGGCTAGGATCGGAGGTTGACAATAAGGACCCACCCGTACTCATTGCCAAGACTTTACTATTAGTCTCATGCTGATGTGGCCATTAACTGCTTAATTTTTTTTTTCTGACAAATATCATATCATTTATTCTTTGTCAAGGCATAGCAACGTGAGGCGTATAGGAAATTCCACCGGAGGTGTAGTACTCACCAACGAAGCTAGCAAACACATCAATTCTTTTTTTTTCAACAAACGGACAATCTAATATGGATTCACCCTAACAATTAAAAGTAAGGACACTAATAATCACCAATAAGACAAACGCAAACCAAAAAGAAAGAAAAAGTTGAAGTTAGAAATAAAACTATAAGAGAAACCTAGCAAACTTGGATGCGATTAGTAACGTCCTATTTCAACTGCTAAGTGAGGTTAGGACCTTAGCCTCTCCAACTCGCAGGCTCAGTGAACCGGATCGGTCGCCTTTGGCTGATCGGCTGGTGATGTAGAGATGATATCATGTTTGTGCTTCTTGGAAGAGGGTAGGGGTGCAACAACGGTGGTGGTAAACGGCATAGCAGTAACAACGATGGCGACGTTGGCAGCGATGGCGACGTTGGCGGAGCTAGAGATGTTGGTGGTGATGGCGATGTTGGCGGCTATAAATTGCGATGTATTGTGCAAACGAGATTGGGTTTTTTTTGAAGCAAAAAGAGGGTTTGGAGTTTTTTGGTTCCTTAACTCCGCGACAAATTGGAGATAGTAATGGTGGAATGAGAAAAAACTAAGTGGAGTTTTAATGATGTATATCAGGTCTAAACATCAATAATTATTTGTTAGCTAATTTTCTTTTTTTTAAATGAAATTCGTTCATTAATAAATCAGTTAAGTACATTATAAAAGCCTTCCCATATTAAATACGATATTAAAAAATAATTACCAAACAATAACATCAACCGTCTCACTTTTTTCCTCTTAAGAAAACAAAACCCAAAGGGCAACATAAAGTTTTTAAATAAGTAATAATCTTTATAAAAAAAAGTAATAATTGACTTATTTTTAATGTTTAAAAATGTAAATAAACACATTTTTCACTACGTCAAACTTTAAAAATATTAAGAGATTTTGAATTTTCTCTCCACAAAAAATTGCCATTGGCACACACGCGATTCACATGCTTAAAAAGCATATAATTTGAATTTCTTCTCCTAAGGAAAAAAATATAAAATTGGGAAACATTTTTGGTCTCCTTCTTCCTTAGTTTTACCTTACTCCCTCCCGCCGTTCTCTCTCTTTCTCCACAGTGCTCTGCTGGAAGGAGGATCTGAGCTTTGTTTCCGCTTTTGATTATCTTTCTCCTCTCTCTCGATTTCAGGTATCCATTTTATGCTGCTTCTTTTTCTCCGTTACCCCTTTTGCTCGATTTTCTGATAACTTCCCAGATTTCTTTCTTTTTTTTTGTTTCTTTGGCTTCCTTCCATATCAATTCGTACGATATTCTTAGCAAAGCTTTTTCATTTCTTAGCTTCTGGGTTTAAATATGCTTGATCAAAACAATTTGAAAACCGATTTGTTTTGGTTCCCCGTTCCTGTCTCGTAGGAGTTCTGCTGTCTCCCTTCTTCTTTATTTCCTTATTAATTTCCAGGAATTAACATGCATGCTACTTCCAGGGATAGATCTGGGCTGTTCTTGTTCCTAGGTTCCTGAAAATCAAATTGAGGATGATGGCTAAGAAATTGAAATTCTTTTCTGGGTGGTGCTTAGCTGTTAAGTCATTTCTCTTCTTTTTATCTTTTGGGAAATCTGTTTTTCCCGTTTCTACTCTACTTTTGGCTCTTGATGCTTATGTTGCTGCAATCTCTTCTTGTTCTTGTGTTATCTTTCCAGTTTTTCTCTTCTCATGTTGAGAAATTTGAGTGGTAACTCTTTTCATGGGTTGTATATTGGAAGGAGCAACCTTTTTCTTTGTAGTACTTAACTACAGTTCTTGACTAGATCAATGGGTCTTAGAAGTTAGATCTAAGTCATCCGCAGATGTTTGGGAAAGTGACTGTTCAGAGAAAATAGTGGATTGGTTTGTTTGATTTGTTAAATTGCTTGAAGATTACATAATTCAGTCTATCAATATACCAGTTCTTGTTTCTATCAAAGTCAGTTGTCTTCTGCTTTGTTTCCTATATAACATTGTTGCATGAACTGTTAATGAATTCAGAAAATAGTCAGCATTCTGTGCTTCTACTCAACATGGACTCGGATTGTCAATATGTTTTTAGATACTTACTTTGAACTTGCAGATCTAGATGAGTAAATTTGCAACTGGATCTTGTGTCAGCTTTTCTTATGCTGCATGAAATTCTCCAGTCTGTGTTTGATCATGGTCTCACTTTATCTTTCTCAAGCATGTTCATTCCACTATTTCGATAAAAAAATGTGTTCTTGTTCTGGTATCGTACCTGACATGCTTTCTTCTTTCTGATAATCTGCGCAGAAGGATAAAGGCAACAGTTTGTATTTTCCTACTGTGTCGAGGTTGGTATATAACTTGATATGGAGGATGAGAATGGTCTTGAACTTAGTTTAGGTCTAGGTTTTGGCGGATCATCCACCAAATGCAAGGGAAAAATTGGAAGCTCATTGGATATTGGGACAGAAGTTGAGAAAGCAGACAAATCGAAAGAAGATTTTAAAGTTCTTCTTGGTGCCAGCCCTCTGAATCAAGATCCAGGCAGTGGATCTCATTCTCATAGGGGTGATTCGTCGAAACCACAAGAGAACTTCTTCCACGACCTCACAAGTAGAAATGCTGATCGTGATGCATCATCCATAAGTCTGAATGCTAGAGGTCTCTGGGTTGGATCCAGTAACAGATCTGTGGGAATTGAAGATGAGAAGAGGATTGATGGAGGAGAAGGTAACAAACGTAAAGTAGATTTTGATGATGTAAACACTCAGAAGAGGCCAGAAAGGGATGGTGGTCACCGGGTTGATTTCCACGACAAGAAAGCATCACATATTTCCCTAACTGAAGATGGCTCCACTGCTGAAAATGAAGATGTAGCGGAGTCGGAAGTGGAGGGTTCAACCTCAAGGTTCGTTTCTCGGCATGATGCAAATGCTGGGGAGTTGCAAGATCAAAGAAGGCATAATGGTTTGCCAGAAAATGAATTTAAGCTTGGCATCAAATTTGGGGCGCCGTTTTCAGTCGAACCATCTAATGTCATGAGCATGTCCTACCAGTTCCCAGTGAAAGATCACCATCCAGTTGGTTCAGCTAGCACTACGGGCATAGTTTCAACTTCGAACACTATCCAGACAGTAAATCCAGGTGGTTCGCCAATAACGTTTGGTTACTCTCCTGTGCAGCTTCCAACCCTGGATAAAAATAATTCTTGGGGTTTGGTTTCTCAGCAACAACAAGTCCAGCCTCCGTATCAAGTCAAACCGACTGCAAACTCAGATAACCACAATGAACGACTAAGAATTTCTCAAGGTACTTTCTTTTTCATGGTTTGCATACACTGTAGTCAATGGTATTTACTTATATGGAAAACCGAAGCCCCAGGGTACTGGTACCCTCCACGTCGCATTTTGTGCTTAAAATTAAGATCTTTGAGGTTGTAAGTTTGGAGTTTAGGGTATAGTATTAGGGGGTTAGAGTTTAATTATTCAGCTCTAGGATCTATTAATTTTGATTTATGTTAAAAGTAGAGTTTGTGATATAATTTTGAGTTTGAGTTTATGATTTAGAGTTTAGGATATAGTATCATTCTTCACTGTTCAGGATTTACCGTAAGGAGTTTAGGATTTATTTTTAAAATTTTTGTTTTTGAATATCTTGGCATGATTAGTTCCATTTTGCTAAATAAGATATCAATTGCCGATTGCATGTGTGGCTTGATAATGAAACCGGCTTTCTGTAACTCCCATCATTTTACACTTGCAGCCATGCAAATAATTGGTCGAAACCCCACCGAGGTATACGATTCTCGAGTATTTGATCGGCCGAAAGGTGATGGCAAACAACAAACCGGAGAACAAAGTTCCTCTTCCAAGGCCGAAAATGAAGCAAAGATCAGCGGCGCAAACGTAAGAGCGCACGATGGCCACGATCAACGAGCAGCCGATGGCTTCTCTCTCGACTTCTCCGCGATAAAGCCAGGCATTTCTCCAGATGTTAAGCTCGGAGGTTGCGGTTCGTACCCGAACCTACCTTGGGTTTCCACCACAGCTCCCGGACCAAACGGTAGAACCATTTCAGGGGTCACATACAGATACAGCCAGAGCCAAATAAGAATCGTTTGCGCTTGCCACGGTTCGCATATGTCCCCGGAGGAATTCATTCTCCATGCAAGTGATGGTAATGCCGCTGCTGCCGGTGAGGGTAACGATGGGGCAGGATCGGCGTCGGCTCAACGTAACAGTAACCCACCTGCATCTGCTAGTAGCTGAAAAGTCAGGTCAGCTAATCGACACCTTTCTGTATACAATGCGACAATCTCAGGGTATTTGGCTTTTTTGCAGTTTGAACAATCATTGTTGCTCAATGTTGGTGTAAGATCAAATCTTTTGATATATGTTTACAAGTAGCGCAGGCCAAAATAGCACCTAAGATTGATTTTTTAAGTAACGATGTCTGTCTTTTCCTTTCCGACAACTTGCGTTACGTAAGTCTCATGTTATGGAAATGTTTTGTTGGTTATCAGAAGTATTTACGTACGTAAGTCTCTCATATTATATCATATGGCAACTAAGAGGAAGAAAACCAAAAGAGGACAGTATGATTATGTATATATAGTAAACAACGACGAAGCAGTATTGTCGTACTTGGCTCGGAGGTATTGATAAAACATGGGGGTGTTCTGTCATTGACTTGTTCGAGAAAAATGATTTTAAATTTGGTCCGTCGGTTTGAACTATTGGTATCGGTTGGATCTTGTGTGAACTGGAGTCAGTCATGCATCAAACTTCAGCGTCAAAATCAATGGCCGAGTTAGAACACTTGGCACTTTTGTTTTAATGTCGGCAAACAGACATTGGCCAGATTCAAACCCACCAGTGGCTGACCTTGCTTAGCCATGTCTATAATTTCCTGGTTATTTTTATAGTGGATATTGTACTTTCAATTAAGAAATTGTTATGCACCAGAGGATCTGTAGGACTCGAATGGGGAGTTGGAATGGGTTACTTGTTCAGAGGGACTCATAGAGTGGCGAATCGGCTTGAGCGAACCTTGCATGGACACTTATGAGTAGAGTAGTAACAGGTAGTGTGAGAGAGCAATGTGAACTCTTGGAGATGTGGGAGACAAAGAAGTACCGTAGGCTGCTAAGATGAATTGGGCCGAGTAATTGTACCGAATGTTCTTGTTGTCTGCTTCATTGATGGAGGATGAGAATTAATCTCAGTGAAGTAGCTCATTATACTTCATGGTAAATATCCAAAGGAAAAGCTTTTTGTGATCCGATCCAAAATATCCTATGTCATCCCAGCCATTTAAAATAATTAATTTAGATCCACCGGCTGTAAATTTGGGGTAAAACCGGAAACTAAGAACAAACAAATGAGGTTGCATTGTGGTCATCGAAAAGTTTCTCGTTGACTTTTCCAACAACTCCGACCTCCGTTGAAAGAAATTTGGTCAACCGCATAATCACCACCACTAGCTTTACATTTCAGAAAATATTATTTTTGGAAAATATTCCCGATGAGTTTCCGGCGACTCGGACCCCACTTAAAAAAAATCATCCAAATAATCACCATCACTAGCTCTATATTTATGAAGAAATTAGTTTTTTATGGAAAATTTCCGACGACTGGCTGTACAATTGTACGAGGGGTTGTACAAATTCATAAAATATGTATACAACTTGTGCTACATTTGTATATACACCTGTATTACAAATTGTATCGCAATTTGCATAGACTTGTGAATGGATTGTATACACATAATACACAATTAACAATACACAATATAACTTTTACGCATTGTGTATTATACACACTATAATACACAAAATCTGCGAATTGTGTATTATACATTTTATAACTTGTATTCTGAAACTGAATACAGGGTCCGGCGACAAAAGTTGGTTGTATTCTGTTCCAACAAAGTTATTTAAATACAATATGACAATATTATCCCTGATTGATCTAATCCAATAGATCATTTGAGGATTGGAGGGCCTAGGTCCTTGTAGAATGAAACTCTTAATTAAGAATCAGAGTCATATGGAGTCTAGGTCAGCATCAAAGAGGGAAGTACAATACAATAAACCTTCTTCAACCGGTTTTCACTCTCCAAAACTCTCACCCCCAATTTCGCAAACAAGATGATGCGTCTGAATTGATGCCATGTTTCCCTTGCATTTTCCCTCAAGTTCTTCAAATTCCCCAGGGGCCTTCCTCGGCATCTCCATTATCCTCGAGCATCCTTCGTCATCTTCTTCTTTCGGCCTCGACTTTTACTTGAATTTCATCGACCTTCCAGCTCCTTGGTAACAGATTTTACTTACTTTATTTGAATGACAAAATTGCCCTCGGAATAATGAACAACCGTTGGATTGAAGCTAAACAACAAACGAACCAGATTTATTAGCCGGCAACCAGAAACCTCTTCTTTGCCGCGAATAGCCTCACATATTGTCTTTGTCCGGCTCTCTGGCCCTGCGCAGAGGAAATACTTATCCCAAACATCACTAGAAGGAAGAACCTCATAAATAAATTAATTCATTAAAACATAGAAAATTGTCCAAAGTAGGTTCTGGATTTCGATACCTGTCTCCCGAGATTTACATGGTGAGGATAATCCCCATGGCGTCCTCAATCCGTCCGTCTCTCTCGTCCTCTTTCAGGCTCTGTAACAATACCGCCACTTCTCGCGCTGCCGTCGCTTCTCTCACTTCCTTCACTTCTCCTCCTTCCCACCGATTGCCTTTCCTCTCCATCGGTAATCCACTCCTTCGTCCGTTTTTATCTTTCGATCCGTTCTCGATTTTTTGTTCGCAACTAGTGTTTTCGGTATTTAATTTTGCGTGTTTCAGCTCTCTGTTTGTATTCCGAGATTTTAGATTCCTTTTTAGGGACGAAATTTTATTGGAGGTAGTCGAATCGCGCGCTGAAGTATATTGAATCCGACCCTCCGCAGTTGCCTGCCAGTGTCTGGTGCACCTGCGTGAGTTGAGATTTATCTTCATTTTTTTCCTATCGGTAATCGGCTAATATCCTCGCAGAACGAGATATGTCATGTTGAATTCAGCACTTCAGAATTGTATCCCAAAGTGATCTGTGTAGAGCCCACTGTAGGGTTAGGAGATGCAGGCAAGGGAAGGTGGGGTCGCTCCCACTCTCATGCTCTGGAGTCTGAATTGTACGAAACATGATTTTGTGTGCCTGCTACGTGTTGGTGGAAGTAGGAAAGACATGTTTATGAATGGGCATTGATTAGGTTGAACTACGGTGAGAGGTTGTATTGGTGTGATAAAGAAGTAATTTCTGTTCAATCCGTGCGTGGATGAGGAGGTATACGTTTGAATACAGGCGATGAAGTTTGAAATATTCTGCATAGGATAAACTGTTGATAGTAAAGTCTCTTGTGCGTGGGAAAGAATTTCCAAACAACGTGTTAGGAGCAAACTAGTGGTTGAATGATGAACACATCTACAAATGCTTTCGCCTTTTTGGACACGGTAGGTTGTTAATTTTGAAGCTACTCCGAACTCTGTAGTCCATTTGGCTGGCTCATATAATTTGATGGAAAGCTTTTTTTTTGCACGTTAACTTTACAATTTGACTTTTCACCCTTGGTTGTGCGGGAATTTTAATGGTGTCTTTTTATATAGGTTTCATACTATGATGTCTAGGCACTGATTCAGATACTTAGTATTTTTAATCCATATTGCAGCTGTTCGACATTCAGAGCTACTTGGGTTCAAACCATCTAAACCATGTGGACAAGAGAGTACCAGCTTCAGAGTTTGTGCAGCTGGGAATATGGCGCAAGCAAGCACTACAGCTGCCCAGGAAAATATACTTGAGTGGGTCAAACAAGACAACAGAAGAATGCTACATGTTGTTTATCGTGTTGGGGATTTGGACAGGACCATAAAGTATATAATGGGAAAATCCCAGCTCCTCTAAAAATCATGTTTTTGGGTTCTTTGTTGCCATGAATTCATTATGACTAGCTTATTCTCAAAACCCGGTATCTAATGACTGCAGATTCTACACAGAGTGCTTGGGTATGAAGCTGCTAAGGAAACGGGACATACCAGAGGAGAGGTACACAAATGCCTTTCTTGGATATGGACCAGAAGATTCAAACTTTGTCATAGAGATTACATATAGTAAGCTATCTTACTCTCCAAATGCCTTTCACTTCTAAAGTGCTGTAAACTGACCTTGGTACGATGTAATGTTTGTTTGTGGTGGTTCTTTGATGTTATCAGATTATGGTGTTGACACGTATGACATTGGGAGTGGATTTGGACATTTTGGCATTGCAGTAGAGGATGTAAGCTGCAATTAGGTCTTTAATTATCTGTCATTGAAACTATTATCATCATTCGTCTCAAGTTTGCATTATGGAAGAATAGCATATACCTTTCCATTGATTAGTAGTGTTCATCTGTGGTTGGTTGTTCATTTCTATTTCCATTTGCTAGGTTTCCAAGACTGTTGAACTTGTAAAGGCCAAGGGAGGCAAAATAACTAGGGAACCTGGTCCTGTTAAAGGTGGCAGTACTGTGATTGCGTTTATTGAAGACCCTGATGGCTATAAGTTTGAACTTCTTGAAAGAGGGCCTACTCCGGAGCCTCTTTGTCAGGTGATGCTTCGTGTTGGTGATCTTGATCGGGCAATAAAGTTCTATGAGAAGGTGAGATAAGTAGCTACCACTCCTTTCTGTAATTGTATTCTTCCTCTTCTGAGGTCTGATCAATCAATGGATGGCGTGGGTTCTAGCTAGGATTGTGAATTACTGAACCTTCATAATATGTTTCGTGTTCAGGCTTTTGGCATGGAGCTTCTCCGCAAACGTGATAATTCAGAATACAAGGTAAAATTGAGCAATGTTGCTGAATAAAGGTCTCCCATTTGAAGGAGTTACTCCGACAGGAGAATCTTTTTCCTCATCTCAAGTGGTCAAGTGGCCTGACTGTTTCATAAATTGCTTTATAATTTATCAGTATACTATTGCAATGATGGGTTATGGACCTGAAGATAAAAATGCTGTACTAGAGTTAACGTACAATTATGGAGTCACCGAGTATGAGAAGGGAAATGCTTATGCTCAGGTATGTTGTTTTTCCCCCCATAAAATGTTGTGTTCTGGTTGTTTAGCAAGCCTATGTGGAAACATCACTTGGTTTTCACAATAGTTTTGTGGATGGATAATAACTCAAGAAGCTAATATTTGATCTTGACAGATTGCAATAGGCACAGATGATGTTTACAAAACGGCAGAAGCTGTCAAACTTTTTGGTGGGAAGATAACTCGGGAACCAGGGCCATTGCCGGGTATCAATACCAAGATCACTGCATGCTTGGATCCAGATGGTTGGAAGACGGTACGATCTTGGTGCTCTTATAATCCAGTTTTTGAAGTGAAGCTTTTGATCCACAGCTTGCTTGCGGCTGGCGTCAATTTCTTTTGCAGGTATTCGTGGATAATATTGATTTCCTCAAGGAATTGGAGTGAGTTGGTCCATGCAATATGGTGCAGGCCATCAAAGTATCTAAATCTATTTTGACAAACACCAAGATGTGAGCACCGGTGCATACCCAAGAAGATACATTGCGTCGTGGCACTGAAAATGCCTGTTTTGTAGATAAGGTAAGGTGGTAGAATCAATCAAAGGTAAAACAAAAAAAAAAAGGTTTCCACAGCCAGCAGCAGCAGCAAAAGGGAGTCTAGAGTCGTGGCCCAGTTCGGTTAATAACTGAGTAATTGAGAATCATCTATCATACTCAACACTTCTCTCCTCTATCTTGTGTCACAAATATCCATTCTGGAGCCCTTTCGCTTCTTGTGATCTCGTGAAAGGGTGTCCGGTTATCATCGAATGTGTACATTACCGAATGCTTCAGCCGTGGTTTATGCTGACAATAATTGTAGGATCCAAACATCTTTTTTCATGTTTCGAATCAAACCTCAACAGAGCTACCACCCTAGATAGAACAGCTCATCCAAGGACTCGAACGATACTCTCGAGTAATATGCTCACAATGAAAGAAGATATGAGTTCCGTTACCAATGCCATCACTACATAAGAGACGACTAGTATTAACACGTAAACCCCGAGAAGCAGAAGTAGTTAACCTGTTTTGAATCACAATCCAGTTGATGATCGATGCAGGCTTGAGGAATTGTGAGACCAAAGGATAGACTGTTACCGCTCTCTGGTGGATCTCCGAACTCTGCTAATCTCAAACCGGTCCTATCTTCGTGTTACATGAATCGGGGAAAGGAGAAACAGCCATCGATCAAACCAGCCTTTAATTGAGCCATTAAATGGTGTCTTGTTGGCTATGATTGAGAAGGGAGGTTAGGTGGTGGAAGACTCGCCGCCAGTAGAGAGCATTTTCCCGCCAAATTTTTCTGATGCGTTCCTTCTTCCTATTTTATTACTCTTTTCTTTTCCCCTCGAACCACTCTCCTCATCAAAATCTTATCGGACCAGCCAGTTCGATCAGTCCGGCCAAAAGACACTAACTTTGTAACCTAAGTTAAACCATTAAATCTTGAATCTTTAGTTTCACTAGTTACGAGTCCTTTTTTATTATAAAGCGATTAGTAAGAGTTTGTTATCGTGTTCGAATTCAATACACCGAATCATACGAATTGATACCTTTGAGAAAAAAAAGTTTGTTACACGGATGGAAGACTGACAAAAATAAACACTAATAAGTAAGCGAACAAAAAAACACAAAAACCCTGCCTATTAACTCTGATAAAAAAGCCTAATAATCCTTAGCTGGCCGGAACAGCTGCGGCGGATGGTATTTTTTAAACCACTAGGTTGTAATTAAACGGGAAGCTGCCGCGAAGTAACAGCGACGCACAAACTCCCCGTATCAAGCCTCCGAAACACCCAAACGGCGACGTAATCCTCGTGGGAAACCAGTCTATGAGCCTCCGCGAACGGCCTCCACCCGCTGGTCAGCACATAAACCTTTTCCGCCCACAGCTTCAGCTTCATCGGAAACTCCTTTCCGTCGGCGTCGTACACCGTCACGCGGATCCCTCTGACGACGTCCTCGGTCGAGTTCAGCAGCGGAAGGATGCTGTCCCTTGCGTAGTCCTTGCTGAGGGACAGACGCGCCTGGCTGGGATTCACGTCGCTCTCCGTCAGCTGCTTCTCGTAGGGCTCCGTGCACTCTCCGATGAGAAATTCCGGCAGCCCTGGAATCGCCGGCGGCCGGATCGGCGGAGGCCTCCAGTGCTGCTCTCTCGTTAGTTTGGGGATTTTCTCGTCAGGGGGAATTGGGAGGGCTTTTTGGCGTTCGGGTTTGGAGTACATTAGAACGATGAGCTGCAGAGCTGCTCTGGAGAGCTCTTTGTTGTCTTCCTCCATGGCTATGGTGTTTCTCTGTGGCGGGGGAGCGGAGGGTAAACTGGGGAAGGGGATGAAATCTGATTTTATGGTAATTTTTGTTTTTCACATTAGGAATTAAAATAGGGAAGAAAGAGAAAGAAATCGTGGTAAATATTATCGAGGAAATTCAATTATACCAAAACTATAATATTTATATTTTAATTTATTTAATTATGGATTTGTTTGGTGTGGGATGAAATAGTAACCTATTAAAACTTCTCCACTTTCATAATTATCAGTAACTGTATAAAAAAAAGTATATTTTATATCTACGTTACTTAGTTGTTGGTCTGAAAATGTCCTATCAAAACCAATCTTTTTTTTATCGGACTAGATTTTAAGTTTACGAAAAAACTAACTAACACACGATTATATCACTAGAACAACTACAACAATCAAGTCAATCCTCTGTCTCGAGGAGTTAACAAACAAACCCTTAAATTCATGAGTTGAAACAAATAAAACCTTGATTTATGATTCAAACTTCCGCTGGGAATTCAGTCGTTAGTAGTTTAGGTTTTAATATGTAACCCCCAGCTCCATCCTTACTTCTATTATTTTCATCGACAGAGAGGAACAGTGCGTTTAGTTGGATTTGCCATCGGTCGACTCATCCTTCACACCGCGGATCCTTCGGAATTTAGACGATTTAGCTTCAACGAAATGCTCGAATCTTCGAAGACAGAGATAGGTATGTTAGACAAATCTGCTGCATGATTTTTACTGCTGTTGGGATATAATTATATGTTGCTTGGTCTGTTTTCGTCTGATATGCAGGATCGTTGGATGCACCTCATTTCTGATCCAGAATGATTGATTTTGAGGTTTCTGCTTTGTCCTGTCCATGTGTTTGTCTCGGTTGTGTTTAGGCTGCTGGTTTTTCTGTTTTGTACGATTATACCTTGTTGTGTGACGGTTCGTTTAAGTACGACGTCCAGCAGCAGGCGGACCACGGAGTTGTTCTGTTTAATTCTGTTGGGATTGTTATCGATGGGAAGGCAGGCCGTCTGGTTTGTCAAGAGCCTTTGGTGGCGGAAGCTTGGGCCTTACTAGCGGCTGTTAGGCTATCTATCACCCTGGTTGGTAAGGTACGATCAATATTTTGCCGGATTGCAAGGTTTTGGTGATGGATCTTAAGCAGCCTTCGGACAGGTGGCCTTGGGCGTGCGCGTCTCTGCTTGCACCGGTGGTGGAGTGTCGTCAGCTTAACCCTTTTATTCAGGTGTCCCATTGCAAAAGATCGAGACTTATGATGGTTGATCGAATCGTCAAACTAGCGAGAGAAGGTAATTTAGCGCCTGGGTGGCCAGCCGAGTTATAAATTATTTTAGCTGTAGTCCTTAGCGTTTGGTCATTTTTGTAGCTCGGAGATTTCATATAACTCACCTCCTTTAAAAAAAACGATAGATATGCTATGCTTCAACTTTTAGGATGTGATAATCCTCACATGTTATGGTGCTGAAACTGAACTTCATCATGATGTTAAAACCAAGTTAAATCATCATATTTGGACTTCTTTAATTTAATGGCCCAAATCCACCGGTTGTTTTATTCCGAGATATCAAGACTTGATACACAATGTTAGAAAATTACATGGAAGAAGAAATACAACGGGGAAGTGAAAAATGAATATCGAATCTTAAGATAACAAAGAGTCTCGCGTGTCACTGAATACACGACATAAACAGATACCTACTTTTGTTCTTCTTGTTATTTTCGCATTATTTTAAGCATAACTCCTTCGTTAACAAATTTAACAATACCAATCTCGGTAGTATTCGAAAAGATTATAAAAAATTGCGCTGTTTTCAGAACCATTCTTCTTTCATGAAATTGATTATAGTTGCCAAGCTAATCACCACGTCATGGGTTTCATTTCTACATTTCATCTCACATCATCCCAGCAGAAAATGTGAAGGTATACATGTTTAAGTTCTTCAATAAATACATTTAGATAGGTTTTAAAAAGCAAAGAAAAAAACATTTAGATAGGAACGCATGTTCTTACCAATCATACATACATCTAAATTGCTCGTGCATAATGACTATATTTACGACCGTTGAAGCATATAGTTGACCTTGGGAAGAAGTTAGCCCAATCTTATTACAGTTAAAGAAATAGGGTTTTATAGCAAAAATTATTCAAAACCAAATTTGCATGTCAAGTCTTTGTTTCTGCAACTGATTTGGTTGCCGTACTTTCGATGCAATAATATTTGGTTGCATGTTAAAGGAATGAATTACAATCTCCTACCCTTGAATCAGATTTCCATCCAAGAACCAAACCACCAAAGAAATGAAAGGGTTTTTAGGCCTCCAGAGAAGAATTTATGTACAACCAGATACATTGACAGCCTAATGATCTACACCCTCTCCATCAAACCATCCATCTTCCTACATTTTTCGGCCAGAGGAAGAAACGACACCGTCGTATTCAAACTTCCACACCCCTGTAACCTACCAATTTGTGTCTTAAGCTGTGGGCATAACCTAACCCTATATTGGTCAGAAACAGATCAACAGAAAAAGTTCGTCCAAGTAGTAGCAAGCAATTCACATATAAAAAAACAGAACTCGAAATCCACAGTAATCGAGTCGAGCCTAATAACACCCGGCGTTTTACCAGAGGTTTACGGATTATCTACCCATTGCTCATCCTGTGGATTTAAGTTGCCCTCGAACGATGAGATACTATTTTCCTGTGAGCTAAAAAATCACAGCATAGCTTAACTACCCTTTGTCATACGCGCAACAACTCTCTAAGAGTCAAAATCAGCCTTTTTGACACAGCACAACTTAAGAAGCAATGCTTCATATTTGGGTTCCTACCACGTCTTTGCTTAGTGCTACAAACTACACAAAGGAAGGTCCGGGTTCTTTCTCTTACTTGGATCAAGTATATGCCGAGGAACAATGGAGATTGGGACCTGCAGTAACAACATTATCCATTATTATCAGATTACCATATCGGCAGTTACGCAGAGCTTTACTCAATCAAAGCTTGTACGTTTCCAGAGTCAGATTGCGCATTGTCATCAACTCCATCCTGCAAATATGAGTTAACCGCTGCTGCTGATAAGTTGGTGAAGATCCTGCAAACCAGAGATTATGAATTGATAATTAAGCGAATCAATACAATTTTCAAAGAAAGATCCTCATGATATATACTGGCCCTTCAACCCTAGGATGCACATTTATGAAAAAAGCTGAAATAAGTGGCTACTTAAGTTTAAAGTGATCGACTAAGATCTTCATTTCCGTTTAAAAGCTCCAGAATTCTGGAGGACATTACTTGACGTTGAACAAAAACAAAACTAGTCGTACAAAATTAACTGCCACCGTAAAAACACCTCATGAATACAAGAGTTACTTAGACAACAATTTTAATCATGAATAGTGCAGCAAAACAAAACAAATCAGTGGATGAAAAACGAACTGAGAGCTTTTTTAAGTCAAAGACGACACAACAAAAAATGCGCAATATATGTCAAAAAATGAAGACACGTTGACCTTACACTTACAAATACACCGTTAAATATGTACGAGTCAGGTGAATGTTCATACAAAAGAAAAGAGCTGCCATCAATCTCTCACCATGTCAACTGGTTTTAATGGTGCTGTCTAACCATGGAATAGACCAACCATTCTTTCTGCAACGAGGATGAACTTACATAAAGTAATCATGAACACGGAACTAACAATTTAAATGCTATTAAGAACAACTATTTGAAAGGAAGCTGTCTTGTGCCAAGAGCTTCACATGCCATTCCAATTACATGAAATCAGAAATACAGTGTTTGTATAAATAAACTATAACACCTATGTACAGCACAACAAGCCTTGGTAATTTATAACAAACCGATGTGTTTGTAGTCACCTTAAGAACAAATAACCGATCCATCTTTCAACAAGAACCAAGCACCATTCAATCGCATGCATTGCATCTGCATCTCGAGAACACACAGCTGAAAACATGATACCAGATCACCAACTTCTAATCAGCCTCCAACTGACGAACCAACCATTATAACCTCCTTGATCACATCCATTGCTAACAACACTAGAGATATAAAGCATTCATTAATGAAACTGATAATGAATTAATGATGATATGAACTTCAACTGCTGAATAGCCGAATATTATCTGACCAGTCATGCAATTGCAACAGGGAGAAGGAAACTACCATCGAGATCATTTGGCAGAATGAACACGTTGCAATGACGAGATCCAGCTCCCAGATGGCCCAACCTTACTAGAGTGTCCCTGACCACTCGTTGCTTCAGTGGGTAATCCACCTGGTTTCACAGCAGCTCTTCTTGATGCCCCAGCATATGAATAGGAACTGGAAGGCATATGAGGCTCACCCATAACCTACAAGAAGCAATTCCACAACTGATTATCAACTAACAGGAAACTGGGAAGCAACGAAATGCAAGATGAATCAAATTAAGTGAAATCACATTTAAGCTGATTTAATTGAGCATTATTGTCTCAACAAAATATGTTGCTTAGTAAGCTGGAGTAGTTTCATATCAATTCTGCATTATGCGAACCATGATGGGCATGAGACTTCTAACTTCGTAATAGCATATGCAATTCAGGTAATCAATCCCTTGATGTAATTTCTCTCTAGGAAATTCCAAATAATCTCATTACACATCTCGATGTGTCCTTTGAAATTAGTTATAAGAGCCAGCCTGGCCAGTCACAAATATTCTACAAGATGCACAGTTTACTACACTACTGCTGTGGCTGTCACAAAATACCCATACAAAGAGGAACTCATATTGGAAATTAATAAAATAATAGATGACAACATAACCTTATGAAGAACTATTAGAACATAGCACCGCAATTGCATTGCATATAGTAGAACAGTAGCTTTAAAGCAGAGTGATGGAGAACTTACATTCCTGTCAGCATGATTGTCGGATACCAAATTCTTTCCAGTTGATGATTTGAATTGCATATGGATTCCAGGACCAGTAGATTGGACAACCTCAGAGGCATAAGCAGCGTTGCTACTTCCTGCACTCAAATGCTCCTACTAATGAGAATGAATTCACTACATCTCAGTATCACATACAGTCATATTCATAATCATTGTCCGAAAGAAAAGGGAAAAAGTACAATGCATGTCTGCTTAGAATCATGATTGATAATGTTGAAATGCTATGGTGGAGAAATGAGAGAGCAAGAAGCCCCCATCTTTCATAGAGATACTCAGATACAAAGTAGATAGTAGCCTAACCTTGTTGATTTGCATTCTCTGCTCGAACAACATGGCTGCCACTTGTTCCAGTAACTTGCTGCTGCATCAATAAGCAGATGTATAAATTTTCAATTAGACGCATGGCATTAGTAAAGGTACAAGGAAAAAGAGGGAGTTAAAAGAAACTGAAATACATAAACAATCATTATCCGTAGGAGCTCATGAAATGGACATATAAGAATGCAATATGTTAATTCAGGATTTGCTGGTGAAAGGGGATATGAAGGTCAGACAACTACTGACCGATAATCTAGGCTGTGTTCTAGGCTTCTGTGCCTGCTGGTACTTTAGAATGGTCCAATCAAATACATAATCTAACTCATATCCTGCATCAATAGAAGATAAGAGGGGACACTTTGACCTATCAGAGAGGTTTAGTGAAAACAACTGCATTGCACATCAACTTGCTAGAGGTAGTATTAGAACTTCCCACAATACGGAAACTAAATATTTAATTTTGAAGTAGAAACTCGAACTGATCAACACATACCTTCACGTACAAACAGATCTCGAAACAGCCGCTTCAAAAACCCATAGTCAGGCCGTTGATCAAACGTCAGTGAATGACAATAATGCATGTAGGAAGCAAACTCCACTGGATGAGATTTGCACAGAACCTGGTAAGGAAAACTTGATTTTCAGGTTATATTTCAATGCCGTCATTTAGCAAGTACCCTAAGCTAAGCACGCACCTCAATTGGAGTAGAAACTTTCTTTTCACATATTTTATCATACTTCTGCTTCTTCGTAGCTGCTTTTAAACCCTGCCATGGAAGGCTAACAACAGAGGAAGGTAAGTTAACAGAAGCATAATTTGTAAATTTTCAACAATGTAACCGCATTAGTTTTTCATACAACTATAACAGAAACATGTCGCATCGATGAAATAAAACAACAAAGACAGCCAGAAACCATACCTCCCCCTCAGAAAATATAGTAACACGTAGCCAAGTGACTCTAAATCATCACGTCGACTCTGCTCTGTAGAACATCAAATGTGAAAACATAGATTTGTAAGCTCAAAGAAATGGAGGAGCTAAATAAGTAGATAACTGTATAAATACAGCTTCATTCCTGTCCATATTGTAAAAATGTCAAGTTATTCCAAGCTACAGTGTCATACCAATGCCGAGATGAGTATTGCAACTTGCATAGCGTGCAGTTCCAGTCAAGTTCTTGTTCTCTCTGTATGGAAAATTGTCAATATCAGAATATGAACCCGGAGAATTGTAATACTTTGGACAAAAAGTTTAAGTCCAATTAAAAGCTAAGAAATCAATGCCGTAGCCTTGCAAAATAACTTGGAAGAAGTATACTACATATTATACAAATAATGTCAGAATCACCTGTAAGGAATGTGTCGATTTGTTGTGGCATCTCTATATCTTTTTGCAAGCCCAAAATCAATTATGTATACCTGAGAGACATGGTATAGCAATTAATATATTAGCATATACACTTTTGACTTGCAGTGTAAAATAATTTGAGGGAAAAAGCTAATAATTCATCACCTGGTTTGCTTTCCGACCAAGACCCATGAGGAAGTTATCAGGTTTAATGTCTCTGTGCAGATAACCTTTTGAATGCACATATTCAATCCTTGTAATCTGCAAATACCACATATCATCATTGATCACTTCATGATCGAGTGAGAAGAGAGGAGGATCACTGAATCATGCATGAGAACCAATAAAAAAGGGTAGAGAATCAAGTTTACCATTTGCTCAGCCAACATTAACACAGTCTTGAGCGAGAACTTCCGCCCACAGTAGACAAACAGGTCCTCCAAGCTTGGCCCAAGCAAATCAAGAACTAGCACGTGGTCCTCCTTATCTAAACCAGACCACTTTGTGCTGGGAATGCCACCTGCAATAATTGGCAATTTGAGCGTCATAGCGAAGATTCAGAGGAGGATGGGAAAAAAGAAAGACGACCACCGCATATATATACATATATATAAAAAGCATAAATCGTAGAAGGAGAGTCGCATACTTCCTCCTTGAAGAATATTGTAAAGCTTGGCCTCGTAAAGCAACTGCGGGTGCTTCGTTTTACTGTTCTCCTGAGAGCAACATGCAAAGCAAGAGCAGCAGAATTAAACAATTAATAATCAACTCCCAAGTCAGCAAATTCAAAGCCATAGCTTCTTCAACAGCAGAATTCAAACGCGTCCAACTACTACTACTACAACAGCCGCCTATCTATTCCAACAAAGACCAATTTTGTTTCCTCGTCCACATTTTCTGAAAATCCCAGAGCTCTAATTACACCTGCCGAATGAAATATGAGAATCGGAAACGATCACCAGGAGAGAGAGACTAGCTGACAGAGAGAACTTACGATCTTCACCGCTACGATCTCATACGTATCGATATTAGTAGCTGCAAAAAGGAAAGAGTCAGGAGAATGAAATCAGTTCCAAAACAATCAATAGCTACACGCAGTAAATCCATTGTGCGTAGACTGAATTGGAGTGACAGACAAACAGCACAGACTGACTGACCGAGGAATATTTCGCCAAATGATCCGCTGCCGATCTTGCGACCGAGCTTGAACTTTCCACCGACGATCCTTTCCATTCGAATAAGCTGGGTTCCTGGTCAAGTTCTGGATATAAACAAATTGGAGTAGATCAAAATCTGCACCGACGGAAGAAGGTAGAAATTGGGTGGGCCGTAGAGGTTGGTAATATCTACGGATTGGATCCCGGCGGCCGGAGAGGTAGAGCTGGGGAGCTCAGAGGGGGTAACTAATTGAGCAGAAGAAGAAGAAATTGGGAGGATTGGAATTGCAGGGTTTTCTAGGTATCCGTGAGGGCAACTGAAACCACACACAGAAACAGAAGAAGAAAGAGAAGTAGGCAAGTATCGACAGGCAGACAGACAGACAGAATGGGAAAATAAAATACTAACTACAGCTACAGAATGGAGAAAATGGAGTTTAGTCGTTGAGGGCAAATATGGTATTGTTGTTTGCTGGTTTCGGTTAGGTGCATCGATGCATGACAACTATATTATATGGGATCAACATTATGTTCTTCCATGTTACGGTAATCGAAAATTGGTCTACCTGTGTTTTTCGTTGTTCTTATATTCACACAATAAGAATAACGAAAAATTGTGATCCTAAATCAAATGTAACGGAATAAAAAAGCTGCGAAAGATGAAAGAGCAACAACATTCTTTACTCAATTCATCTTTATTATTATGTGGAGTCTCAAATGAGAGGCTTTCATGAAAAGATTATACTAAGAACAGTCACAATTACAACAAATTAACAAAGCCACATAACAGAAATCAATAATAGTAATAAGAATATATACAACAACATATAAATTAGTGTGTGGAAGAAGGTTAACAAATTTATACATTCCTAGCTAAGGTCAGAGAATAAGATCAAAACTTTCACGATATTGCCTTAACTAGACACCCCGATATGTTAAATTAGAATACTAATAATGATGTCACTCTCCTTGCATTACCTTTAATTTCTTCTCTTTCTTTCGACCGCCATTAAAAGGGCATGGGCAAATTTACAAAAAAAGAAATATTACGTGATATTAATATTACCGAATAACTAACTAGCTATCCGAGCTTTTAAACACAAAGTTATTCCGAATAATTAATTATTAGATAATATTAATTTACCGAACGATCTCTAAATTAACTTTGAGACTTAGCCTCTCCATCAATACACACAAAGAATTAGATAAGTGGGAACATAATAAACATAGGAATCCACACTAGTCTCCCTCATCGCACATCAATCTTTTGAACCAACCTGAATACTATCCCTGTCAAGAACCGTTACATCTCAATAACTCGAGTTGTTAGGAGAGGGTTAATGATGAATTTTATATCATTTTCTAACACGTCTCCTCATACATTGTGCTTAAATCAACTATCAATATTGGGGTCGTGAAGATTCAAACACGCGACCGTTTGGTCTAAATGCTCTAATACCATATCAAAAATCATTACATCCCAATAACTCAAATTATTGGAAGAGGATTAATGATTAATTTTATACCGTTCCCTAACAATCCCGGACAAACATAAGTAATCAACCAAAACTTCTCATTATTTCACATTAGGCCCTGATCAGTGATCCCCCTTAATTAGTCCCATGCACGATGCTAGTGGTAGGCTTCAACTCCCCTTCTCCAACCGCGTTCCTTACTCTCTATTACGACCAGTACAGATTAGCAACAACAAAAAGAACAGGCTGGAATAAACGTTCACCTAATTAGTTCATTAATTTCTACGCCATTCTATAAAAAGGCCCTGCACGATTTTGGAGAAAAGCAACACCCATTTCCAGCTGATGGCAACTCTTGGTTACTCCTCCGCCACTGTGTTTGTGGTGTTGGCATTCTCTGCATTTTCGATAATAGCATTCCATCCCACCTCCGTGGATGCTAAGTTCTCCAAAAGTGTCTACTTCTACTGGGGTGCTCACCACTCTTCTATCCTTGGCAATGGGGATGACCTCCAGCTTGTGTTGGATCAATCCTCTGGGTCCGGGATTAAGTCCAAGCGGCCCTTCTTGTTTGGCACCATTGAGATGCTAATCAAGTTGGTGCCTGGCAACTCTGCAGGAACAGTCACTGCATATTATGTGAGTAAATATGAAAAAAGATCCTCATCTCAAAATCTGCTCTCTTTGTCATCTAACTTGTTCTGATAAATAATCTGCCCGTACCTGTAACAGGTATCGTCTACTGGAGACAGGCACGACGAGATCGACTTCGAGTTCCTAGGAAACGTGTCGGGGCAGCCGTACATTATCCATACAAACATTTATACACAGGGTAATGGAAGCAGGGAACAGCAGTTCTACCCTTGGTTTGACCCAACTGCTGATTTCCACAACTACACCATTCACTGGAATCCTACTTCCATTGTGTAAGTCCCCCCCCCATACATTACTATTCCCGATTAACAAGTGATTAACAACTACGTCCTACTTCTGGTCTTCTAAGTGATTTCGGAAAAACATGAGATTTGTTTTCTTTTGGGTAGAGACCTCTCGGTCAGTACAATATAGAAAATAATCAGTAAATATGGCAAAAATATCCGTTCGTGGGTGTGCTGAATTCGAACCCGGAACCTTTAAACCGCCAATACACATGTGCAAGACCACATTGTCATGTTGCCTTGTTGAGTTTGGAGAAAAGAGACATTGTTATTTGTCATAAGTTATTACATAACTGTTTTTCTTAAATTAAATTTTTTGTTGAATTTTCAGGTGGTACGTGGATAGCGTGCCAATCAGAGTGTACCGCAACTACGAGAGCCGAGGGGTGCCATACCCAAATAAGCAAGGGATGAGGGTCTACTCTAGCCTCTGGAACGCTGATAACTGGGCTACTAGAGGCGGGTTGGATAAGATCGATTGGAATTCCGCACCCTTCGTAGCGAGATACCGCAATTTCAGGGCGAGGGCTTGCAAGTATGATGGACCTGCAAGCATCAACCAATGTGCTGCAACTACTCCAGCCAACTGGTGGACATCTGCTACACACAAACAGCTGAGCTTTGCCAAACAAGGACAGATGAAATGGGTGAGGGACAAGTACATGATCTATGACTACTGCAGAGATTTCAAGAGGTTCAACGGCAATATCCCAGCTGAATGCTTCAACCCACAATTCTAACACAAACTATTCATCAATGGGCAAGACGAGAAAAAAGCCACTATCAACCATTTAATCAAATATATATTTTCGCTGTATCAATTCTTTTTTTTTTTCAAAAAGCATCTTCCATTTCATCCTTTCTGTTTATATATATGTTTCGTTTGCTGAATCCGGTCCTGTTGCAATTGTTGAATTTAAACTATACGGCATGTATACTATTATACCCAAATTTGGGAGATTACGATTTCGTTTTGCTTTTAAAATTTGGTAGATATTTGGTAAGTGATTTTGTGAATTTAGGTGAATTGATCAAAATATCACATTTAAATACGAAAATGAATGAGTTTTAAAGGTGATTTGAAATTCACTTCGTGAATATGAGATTTTAGAAAAATATGAAACTAGTTTCTTGAATTTTAAGGAAAGAAGATAATATTAGGGATGTATTAATCATTTGTCAAATTAGTTAATTTTAATATTTTATCTTCATAAATTAATTTTTTTTTATTTTCAAAATTTCACTAAACAAACAAGTTATTTATGTCATTGGCTAATTTAAATTATTTTAGGCAAAATTTCAAAATCAAATGACCCCTAAAATATCAAGGTTGACTTTACAAGTGTACTAATTCCGAGTCTCGATCAAATTTCAAAATCAAACGACTCTTGATATATTAAGATTGACTTTACAAGCATACTAGTTCTGACTCAATAACTCAATTTTGAGGTAAAGTGAGAAATAAAAAATGTAAATATTGTTATAAAACTAAGAACAAAGAAGAGAACAAGAACATGGGAGGAGAAGTACTTTCTTATTGAGGTGTATAGAATGCTACAAATGAGAGCTTTATTTATAGGCTCATGAAATCATAACCTACACTCTCTAATATTATTACACATAAAAGAGGGGAATGAAATACATTGAATCATACACATAAAGGAGGGGAATAAAATACATTAATCATAGAATGAGAGTTACACAATTGGGCATTCACTACATTATTATCTTCATAACACTCCCCTTGAATGTCCATTGGTTAACGATATACATCATTTTTTGAATACGCGTTTGATATCGCCTCGTTAAAAACCTTACCGGAAAACCCAATGGGAAAAACCATGGTTAAGGGAAAAAGAGTGCGGTGCGTATCAACTCCCCCTAATGATGATATCAATTAAAGTCCCTCGCCGCCGAACTCCAATTTTCCGAACTAGTCTCTCAAATGTTGATGGCGGAAGAGCCTTAGTGAATAAATCGGCCAAGTTATCACTTGAACGTACTTGTTTGACAGTAATGTCACCATTCTTTTGAAGGTCATGAGTGAAGAAGAATTTAGGAGAGATATGTTTTGTTCTATCTCCTTTGATGTATCCCTCTTTCAATTGTACGATGCATGCAGCATTATCTTCATGCAAGGGTGTCGGAGCCATCTTTTCGAAGTTAATCCACACGAACTTCGAATATGTTGAATTATAGACCTCAACCAAACACATTCACGACTAGCCTCATGTATTGCTAAAATCTCGGCATGGTTAGATGATGTGGCGGTAAGTGTTTGTTTCACGAGCGCCAAGAAATTGCTGTATCACCACATGTGAATAAATAACCGGTTTGTGATCGGCTAGTATGAGGGTCGATAGGTATCCGACATTCGCATATCCTACCAAATCGCTTTTGATTCATTCGAGAAGAATAATCCCATATCTTGTGTTCCTTGCGGATAGCGAAGTATATGTTTGACACCATTCCAATGTCTTCGTGTGGGAGAAGAACTATATCTTACTAATAAATTAACGGCAAATGATATGTCGGGTCTTGTATGACCGAAGGTACATTAGTGCACCGATTGCACTAAGATAAGGTACTTCGAGACCAAGTAGTTCTTCATCACTTTCCCGAGGTCTAAAGGGATCTTTTTTCACATCTAGTGATCGACAACCATCGGGGTACTCAATGGGTGTGATTTATCCATGTAAAATCGTTTCAACACTTTAGTAGTGTATCCTTCTTGATGTACAAGAATACCGTTTGGTAGGTGCTCAACTCCGCAAACCAAGACAATATTTTGTCCGCCCCAAATCTTTCATCTCAAATTCCTTTTTCAAACGGTGATTGCTTTTGTAAGCTCATTTGGAGTCCCAATGATATTTATGTCATCAACATAAACCGAAATGATAACGAACTCGGTTCCTAATCTTTTAGGAAAACACATGGACATATCGGATCATTTGCATATCCTTCTTTGATCAAATATTCACTAAGGCGGTTATACCACATTACGCAGATTGTTTCAATCCATATAAGGATTTATTCAATTTGATCGAATAACGTTCTCGAGAACTTGATTTGTAAGCTTCGAGCAAATGAAATCCTTCGGGAAGTTTCATATAGATGTCGTTATCAAGTGATCCATATAAATAGGCGATTACGACATCCATGAGACGCAAATCTAATCCTTCTCGAATTGCCAGACTGATCAAATAACGAAAAGTAGTTGCATCCACCACAGGAGAATATGTCTCCTCATAATCAATTCCGGGTCTTTGTGAAAATCCTTACAAAAACCCATTTGTACCCGACGGGGTTGACACCATCAGGTGTAAGGACCACAGGTCCAAAAACTTTTCGTTTTTCAAGAGAATGTAATTCTGCCTTAACTGCGTCATTCCATTTTGGCCAATCCTTTCGTTTTTTGCATGCATTCATGGATTTTGGCTCATAATCCTCATTTTCATCAATAACATTCGGCGCCGAATTATAAGCAAAAATTTCATCGATGTTAACCGTATTGCGGTTCCATTGTTTACCATCCAAGACATAGTTGATTGAGATCTCATTATTTTCAATATGTTCGGGTACCCGATGTTGTTCTTGTGCCGATATATCGGCAATGTTTGGTAGCTTATCCTCGATTGGACCATCTTGATTTACAGCTCTTTTTCTTTTTCGAGGATTTTTATCTTTGGAACCGATAGGTCTACCACGCTTCAGACGTGCTTTAGACTCATTTGTATTTTCATGATGTCCAATAGGGACATCTACTCTTGATGGAGCATTCATTGCCGGAACATGAGATTTGGTTACTCGATGTGGGTCGGTAAAAAAGCGTCTCGCGCTTGATTCGCTAAACTTTGTAAATGAATTAGCTTTTGAATTTCTAGTTCACATTGTCTAGTACGAGGATCATAATGAGATAATGCTAATTCATTCCAACCGATCTCTTTGTCCAAACTTATTATTTTCTCCCCCTAATGTTGGGAAAACTCGATTCATCAAAGTGACAATCGACAAAACGAGCCGTGAATAAATCTCCCGTCATTAGTTCTAAATATTTTATAATCGAGGGAGACTCATACCCAACATAAATTCCCAACCTCCTTTGAGGTCCCATCTTAGTGCGTTGTGGTGGTGTAATAGGGATGTAAACAAGACATCCAAATATTCTTAGATGGGATATATTCGGTTCCTGACCAAAAACCATTTGTAAGACAGCATGCCCCCAACATGAAGTGGGAAGCTTTGCCTTCATTAACAATGGTCTTGCTATTAACTGTAAGCGTTTGATTAGAGATTCTGCTAAACCATTTTGTGTATGAACATGTGCTACGGGATGTTCAACATCAATTCCGACGTACATGCAATAATCATTAAAATGTTGTGAAGTAAATTCACCGGCATTGTCAAGGCGTATCGTTTTTATCGGATAATCCGGAAACTGTGCCCGTAATCTGATCAATTGAGCAAGTAATCGCGCAAATGCCAAATTACGAGTGGATAATAACGATACATGTGACCACTTAGTTGATGCATCAATCAAAACCATAAAATATCTAAATGGTCCGCATGATGGATGAATTGGTCCACAAATATCGCCTTGAATGCGTTCCAAAAATGTGAGCGATTCATTTCTCACTTTTATCGATGATGGTCGGATAATCAATTTTCCTTGAGAACATGCAATACGAGCCAAATCATTCGATTGGGGAATTCGCTTACTCATCAACGAGTGTCCAAGGGAATTCTCAAGTATTTTACGCATCATAATTGTTCCGGGATGGCCTAACCGGTTATGCCAAACTACAAATCTATCACGATCCATAAACTTGGAGTTTATAATGGAATGTGATTCAATTGTACTAATAAAAGTGTAGTACAAACCGGAAGAAATAGATGGTAGTTTTTCAAGATAACATTTGTTACCATCTACCATACTTGTGATGGCAATATATTCTTTATTTTCTTCCTCAATTGTCTCGATGTGATATCCGTTACGACGGATATCTTTATAACTTAATAAGTTGCGGTGAGACTTTGTAGAATATAATGCATCATCAATATGCATTCTAGTTCCTCCGTGTAGTAGCACGGTTGCTCTTCCGAGCCTTCAATTAAATTACTACTACCGGATATAGTGCTAACATTAGCTTCTCGCATCACTAGATGAGAAAAATACTTCTTATCCTTTAGAATAGTATGAGTGGAAGCACTATCGATGAGACACACATCCTCATTTTTTATGTTGTCGTGGATGGCGTAGTATCCATGCTATAACACGAAAATGATAATCCATATTAGAAGGGACAATTATGATGGGAAATTCATTAATAAAAAGAAATAAAAAAAAATGAGAAAACACGTTCAAGAAAACAAAGTCAAACAAATCAAATGAGAACGATAATAAGGTGCATACATCAAGGCACCATTTTTGTAATAAAAGATATCTCAACAACAATCTTATTTCTCAACATTTCCATCATGAGGAGGAAAGAAGTCAGCAACATCCAGATGAGTGGTGTCAAATTGGCCATGGTTCAAAACACCTTCCTCAATGACCATATTGGTTTCAACCTTCTTGTCTTTCCTTGACTCTTGGTAAAGATTGATAAGATGTCTAGGTGTACGACAAGTGCGAGTCCAATGATCGCCGCCACATCTAGTACACATATTTTGAAAGTTTCGTTGCTAGGCCCACCTCGTTCCTTATTCATTCGCCCATCCCGTTTGAAATGTGGACGAGGAGAGTGGTTGAATCTCTGAAAGCGACCGTGACCATAATCACGTCCACGACCATGGACATTATTGCGACCATAACCACCACCACGGTTATGACCACGACCACGACCACGGCCACGGCCACGATATTGATCAAAATTGTGGCCATTTGTCGCGTTAGCTTCCGGAAATGGAGCCATACTAGTGGGGCGTGATTGGTGATTTTTCAATAAGAGGTCATTGTTTTGCTCGGCTACTAAGAGACATGATATTAATTCAGAATATTTGGTGAAGCCCTTCTCCCGATATTGTTGTTGGAGAACTATATTGGAAGCATGGAAAGTGGAAAATGTCTTCTCGAGCATTTCCTTATCGGTGATTTTCTCGCCACATAGCAACAACTCGCGAGCAAATTTTGAAGAGGGCGAATTGTACTCGCTCACGGATTTGAAATCTTGTAGGCGTAAATGCACCCAATTATCACGAGCTCGAGGGAGAATCACCGTTCTCCGGTGGTCATATCGGTCTTTGAGATTATTCCACAATTCGAGAGGATCTTTGATGGTGAGATACTCGTTTTTCAAGCCCTCGTCAAGATGGTGGCGAATAAAGATCAAAGCCTTGGCTTTGTCTTGCGTATGTTTCGCTTTCATCTTTAATCGTGTCGCCCAACCCTTTGGCTTGCAAATGGATGTCAGCATTCAAGACCCACGAGAGGTAATTTTTGCCCGAAACGTCAAGGGCCACAAACTCAAGTTTGGAAATATTCGACATGCTATAAAAGAAGCAAATTGAATTACAAATATATTATAAGCCAAATAATAAAACATATGAAAATGATATAATAATTAAAATAGTAACGGTAATGGAACATTCATTAACATAAAAATAAAGAATGCTTTAAAGAAATAATAATAATAATAATAATAGTGGCATACCCATCTTGAAACATAACTATATAGACATTTAAATAGTGATAAAGGTTTTCTCTTTTGGGTAGGAACAAAAAAAAAAAAGAGGTATTCATGAATTATAAATAAAATGCACAAAATCAAAAGAGTTAACTATAATGAGATGATAAATTTTAATATATTTGTATAACGGCTAAAATAACATATATATATTTTTAGAATGCTTTGTTAATTATTAAGAATTCAAGCACGTTATATATGTAGCAAGAATTATGGCCAACACTAAATGAGTTTACTAACTACCTAGTTAGGCATCATTGCAGGTCACTCATTCAAATTGAAATTCATATTTTCTTGCGTTTTTTTTACACAAAAAACAGAAAATATATATATATGATAAATATGGATATGATCATTTAAAATAGGATGGAAAAAATGCTAACGATATAATGTGAGTTCACTTAGAAAACTGCATAAAATATTTTATAAATATTGTTGCTTAGAAGAGATACTCATGCATATGCCATAATAAAATAGAAACTATATCTATTTTAGAATTGATCATGAATTAAAAAGGCAACATACAAGCAAAAAAAAAAAAAACTATGGAACGAAACGGAAGATATAAAATATGATAGGTCATAATAATATATACTATAAAATATACATGATGATAACTAAACGTTTAGGCCAGTCTATAAAGACATGATATTTGACCAATATAAACGTTTGATTATAGTCATCAATAGAAAAATGACAAAGTAGTTTTTGAAATCGGTAAAATGAGAAAGACCACCATTTGTTACATATAAAAAAAAAATAGAAATGGATTCCTTTCTCTAACTCTAATTTTGAAAAAGAAGATTTTATAAGCAAATAAAAGAACAAGATAAATAATAATAATAACTTTGGAAAACAAGATATAGCAAATAACAACCTTCGTGCAAACTTCGAGAAAATAGGCGAGCACTCGTGCTGATAACGTGTTATAAAACTAAGAACAAAGAAGAGAACAAGAACATGGGAGGAGAAGTACTTTCTTATTGAGGTGTATAGAATGCTACAAATGAGAGCTCTATTTATAGGCTCATGAAATCATAACCTACACTCTCTAATATTATTACACATAAAAGAGGGGAATGAAATACATTGAATCATACACATAAAGGAGGGGAATAAAATACATTAATCATAGAATGAGAGTTACACAATTGGGCATTCACTACATTATTATCTTCATAACAAATATGTAATAGTGAGAGCGGAGACTAATTCTCATTTTCAACCGAGACACAAAATAAATAAAGAATTTTTTTTTTGTTTAAGGAGCTCCGTGGTAAGAAAATTATAAATAATAAGCCTAATTAGAATGAAAAAAAATAAAAAATAAATAAATAAAGGATATAGAAACGATGTAATAAAATTTATAATTTCATTTATAATCATTCATATCAATTGAAGAATTACAATATAAAAATGTCGGAAAATAATAAATAAACCCCACATTAATTTACTTAAATTCACTTGGCGTTAATCTGAACCCAGATTCCTTCGCTAGGAACTCCCTGGTGAACAACAAACATCAAGTAATATCCGGTGGGAGCAACCTTGGTATCCGGCGGGGTCCAGACATCAATGATATAAACTCCAGCCCCATTGGGCCTGACGGACTCCAGGCCCAAATGCAAAAGCCTCATATTCATGGACACGCTGTGGGTGGTGAAAGCCGGCACGTACATCGTCACCTTCAAATTATCCTGCTGCACGACCTGCTGTGGGTCTTTGAACTTAATCTGTAAGTTGATCTTCTCGTTATACGCTAGTTTCGCCGGAGCAACCGTAGGGTCGATCACCGGCTTGAATTTCTCTAGTGCAGGGTCCAGGTAGGGCGGGGAGAATTTCTCGGCTCTCAATTCCGTCGGGAACATCGCATCGTAGACGTATCCGTTGTTCGTGTTGCTTCCGGCAATCAGAACCTTTCCGTCCTGGAGAACGGTGGCGGTGGAGTGATAAACCCTAGGAATGTCCGTCGGAGCAAGTTCGATAAACCGCTCGCCTCTTTTGACTCTCGGATTGTAGATAGCAGGGATGAAATTAGGCTCTCTGGCGAATCCCCAACCTGAAGATCCCCTTTTAACACCGTTGATGAGGAGGACTTCTCCCGAAGGGAGGATCGACATATCTCCCATCAATCGAGGCGAAGGCATGAGCTCTCTCTTCCAGACCGGGTTAGGGTCGGTGATTCGCATCCTACCGCAATCCTGCAAGGCGGCATAGAAGACTCCTTCGCTGGCCTTGGTGTAGGAATCAACGTGGGCGGATCCACCGCAGATGAGGACCTCAGCGGCGACGGGGACCTTGTTTCCAGCGTGGAGTTTCAAAGGGAGGAGGACTGATTGGCCGGCGGCAGGGTAATTGCGATGGCCTCCTAGAAGGCGGGGGACTTCCCTGACGATGGCGTTTGTGTTTGGGTCGAGGAGGACGCCGCGATTGTTGGCGAAGATGAACACGTTGCCATCGGTGCTGAGGTGGACGAACGGGTAGAGGTTGTTCTCGTCCTTGTCCATGGTTTCGGTTAGGAACTTGAAGTTGATCGGAGCTGGGTTGTGCTGCCCTTCCGCCGGGATGAACTCGTAACTGTGGGCGTCTCTGCCTCCCACCACTATCATTCTCCCGTCCGACAGCTGAGCCTGCGTAGCGTACCATCTAGGAGCGGCAAGGGCGGTGGGGTATTCCCTCCAATCACAGTTTGCGCAAGTGTCCAAGTATCTCACTGTGTTAGCACCACCTTGGAAACCACCCGTACTCACTAGGTTACCTTCCAGTGTCAATCCTCCAGATGAGCACCAGGTATCCGTACGAAGCTACACATTGCATAGAAATTAAACACAAAATAAAATTAATAATTTTTCGAAATTAATACTCAAAACTATACGGAAATTTTGTGGGCCTGGCTGATTTGATCGAAATATCAAATTTGAATACAAAAATAAAAATAGGTCGAAATATCAAATTACTCCACATATAGAATTTTGTGTTGTTAAATAATGGAATGTTTGTTTTCCTTCGATTACCTCAAGCGGGGTGATATTGGCGGTATTGGTGTCAAGCAAAACGGAATGAGCATAGCAATCCTTCTCGCCGGTCTTCTCATCCAACAGCCGACATTCTCCGATGGGCAGCTTCATCCCGGAGATCCTCCAGATGGTGGCGTCGTACATCAACACCTTATTAACCTTGGGCAACAAAATTGCATGCATGGACGAAACCCCGGTATTCTTGCAAAACAACTCCCACTTCCCCTTGAACCCCGTGGGGTTCACGAGGTGGGTCGTTGGGCCCTTCTTCGCCGTGGCCGCAGTTCCACCAGTCGTCCCGAACGCGGTGGCACCACCTCCTGCGCCGCCGGCCTCCACTTTCAACCCGCCGTCGGCAGAGAGGGCCTTCACCTCCGACTCGGTGAGGCTGGCACCGGTGCCGCTGGCTGCCACCTTGTGTTGGGCGTCCTTGGTCAGGAGTTCGTCGATTTCCTTGTCCACGGGCGTCCCGATGTCGTCGGCTATCTTCTTCTTCTCGAAGTCATCAGGGTTCCCGAACGGATTCCCGAACAGCTCATGGGGGCCGAGGACCTTGTCCTGGTTTAAGGCCTCGTATTTTTTAGGGTCGGTGAAATCATCAGGGGGTAGAGGCGCGCTTGCCTCCTCTGCCTCGGTAACTGCTTGGTCGACCACGCCGTGGGCAGTGGTGGTGGCGGGGGCTAACAGCAACAAGAAGAAGAGCGGAATAGAGGAGAAAATGAGGAGGAAGGATAGTGTTTTTGTTTCCGCCATGATTGCTGTTGTTATGTGAGGACTAAGTACTATGGACGAGGGAATAGTGGTGTACTATTTATAATTAAGCATTTGTCGATCCTTAATTAACAATGTGGTTTGTTTTGAAAAAATGGATGGCTGAAAGATTTTCCAACAATTTGTTAAGGAATGGGTTTTGTCTGAAATGGTCAAAATGTGGCTATTCTTGGGGGAAATATATTGTTTTGTTTTTCTGGGGACATTATTAATTTTACCACATTTTTCCTTCCTAATTTTAGGTCATGACGTAGCTTATAGCTGGAAAGAAGTTGTAACTTTTTTTTTCTAAGATAGAAGGTAAAATTTGGACCATTTCTTGATTTACGTGTGGTAATTAATTTCATGTGTTTGTGTATTACCATTTTTCTTAATAATATATAAGAAATTTTTTAATGTACCTAGTATATTAAAGTTTCGGTGTGCTTATATTATTTTGAGTAACATACATACATTATTAATGTTTATTTTAAGTTTTGGATTCAACGGTTCACAACTAATAGAATTTTAAGGCCTTAATTTCACATTTCGCTTTTGCTCTCATACTTATTTTCAATTTTCAAACTCATCACTCTCTTTAATGCCGCGAAATTTTAAGTTGGAATTGGTATGACATTGTACATCCGTAAATAAAGTAATAAATATCTATGTAATTATAAATATAAGATGATGAAAAAAAAACTGCTTCTACTCAAAAGTGTGTTGTCTTACTTGCCGTTTATTTCCATTTTGAAGGCTCAGGCGAAGGTCATTTTCGAAATCGAGAGGGTGCAGAATCATTTCCTCGGGGTTGGAAATGCGGAAAAGGAAAAAATTTATTGGATTGATTGGTTAAGACCTCGTTGAGGTTTGGGGGTTTAGGGGTGCATGATATCAAGATCCTCAATATCTCTCTCGTCAACACGTGGGTTTGGAGGTATGCGACTCAGAGGAACTCATGGCGACGTAGGTTAATCGTGGATAAATGTGGCAGTGGTATGTCGAACTGGGATCATTCGTGGGGGCTTGGCCTGGTTGGCTTCTTGTGGTGGAAAACAATGATTAGTTACAGTTCTTTTTTCTGGTCTTACGGCTTGATCGATCCTGGGGTTGTGTGCTTTTTGGTGGGACTATTGGATTTTAGAGGTGAGGTTACGTGATAACTATCCAAGGATCGCTGGTGGGTGGCAATCCTTGGATAGTAATATTTCTGACTTGTTTGATTTTGATGACAGGGTCTCTTGGCGCATCTCGCTTACTACTACCCTCCGCGGAGGGGCGCTCGAGGAATGGAACCACTGACTCCATCGTTTATCTAACATGCCGATGGACTCTATATCTTGTGGGGCTGCGTCTATCTCTTGAACTTTGGAAACCTATATCAAGTTCCTTGGGAGTCCTCTCTTTCCGCACAAGACAATCTGGGTTAACTGTGTTCCCACAAAGACTCAATGCTTCACCTGGAAGGCTTTTCACAAGAAGATTGCAACTTTAGACAACCTGCAGAAGCCCGGATTTCAACCGGCGAAAACATGCTTCTTGTTGTTTTGTTGAGGCTGAAACCGTCGACCATCTGCTGCTGCACTGTACCTTCACGTCTTTTGTTTGGTTGGAAAGAAAACCTCAACTAATCTCAATTCGATGGTCTTCGCCAACCATTATTTTGTAACAATATATTATTAAAAAAAGGCCCCCAAAATAGTAATGGGATGAAGTAAATAGACCATTACACAATTAGCTAATAAATAAAAGAAATAATTGTTTACTTACAAATTAAACTCAAATCCTCCAAATAAAATAAAAATTGTTTATCTAGTAACCACCGCCACCAGATTGACCCCAAAAAAAAAAAACTGTTCTTCAGGTTTTCACTTCAGCTGGACCCAGACGGCTTTGCTGGGAACGCCCTGATAAACAACGCTTAGCATATAGTAACCCGTCGGAGCCACCGCACTATTCGGAGGAGTCCTCGCAACGACGTCGAAAACCCCATCCTTCCCTGCCGTCGGATTCGCCGAATCCAACCCCAACATTATCAACCTCTGGTTCATGGTCACGCCGTGAGTACTAAACCCAGGCACGTTGATCGTCACCTTCAGATTCATCAGCACAATCGACGCCACCGTCGGATTCAGCTTCGCCTGAATCGTAATCTTGGCCTTGTACCTAAACTTGGCAATCGCTTCCCCGTTCATGATCTCGGGTCTTTTGTAGGCCAGAGCAGGATCCAAGTAAGGCGGCGAGAATTTCTCGACCCTCAATTCCGTCGGGTACGTGGCGTCGTAGATGTAGCCGTTGTTTGTGTTGCTCCCGGAGATCATAACCCTGGCGTCGGGGAGGACGACGGTGGAGGAATGGTACATTCTAGGGATTGTGGAGGGAGTCAGTTGACGGAATCTGGTCCCGAATTTGGCTCCCGGGGTGTAGATCAAAGGGGTGAAATTGGGGTCCCTTGCGAAACCCCAACCGGAAGCTCCCCTCATAGCGCCGTTAACGATTAGGACTTCTCCGGAAGGTAAGAGCATCATATCGCCCATGATTCGAGGGCTAGGCATCAGATCTCGCTCCCAAACAGGGTTTGGATCTGTGATTTTGAGGCGGCCGCAGTCTTCTAGGGTTTCGTAGAAGATCCTCTGGCTGACCTTGCCGTAAGAGTCGATGTGGGCGGATCCACCGCAGACCATTACTTCAGCGGGGACAGTGGCAGCGGCGGGTGAGGAGTTAGGGTTGTCGAGGTCGATTGGGAGGATGACGGACATGCCACTGGCGGGGTAGTTGCGGTGGCCGCCTGGGAGAACAGGGAACTCCTTGACGACGGTATTGGTGTTTGGGTTGAGGAGGACGGAACGGTTGTTGGCGAAGATGAAGACGTTGGAGTCGGTGGAGAGGAAGACGAATGGGTAGAGATTGTTCTCTTCTGGATCGTGGGTTTGCTTTAGCAAGTCGAGGAAGAAGGGCTTGTCGTTTTGTTTGCCTTCCGGCGGGATGTACTCGAAGCTATGTGCGTCTCTGCCTCCCACTACGATGAACCTGCCGTCTGCTAATTGGGCCTGTGTTGAGTACCTGCAATTTCAATAACAAATTACATTTCTACCATAAGTTAAAATATTTATATTTGAATATACCATAGGATTAATCACCATCTTGGGGCAGAAAGAGCAGTAGGGTATTCTCTCCAAGTGCAGTCCTCGCATGTATCCAAATATCTAACGGTGTTTGCACCTCCCTGGAAACCCCCCGTGCTCACAAACTGCCCTTCCAACGTCAGCCCTCCCGACGAACACCATGTATCCGTCTTCAACTGCATGCACAGATAATTAAAATTATACACCAATATATACAGAAATATTATTACTAAGATAAATAATATATAGGTGTAGGTACGGTACGGTACCTCGAGTGGAATGAGGTTATCGAGGTGGGTATCGAACCAAACCGAATGAGCATAACAATCCTTCTCCCCAGTCTCCTCAGCCAACGCACGACACACCCCATTCGGCAACATAATGTTGGAAATCCTCCATATCGTAGAATCATACATCAACACCTTATCAACCTTGGGCAGCAATATCGAGTGCATCGCCGACACTCCCGAGTTCTTGGAGAACAGCTCCCACTCCCCGTTGTACGCGCCAGGGGAAACCAACGGACTCTCCCCGCCTCCGACAAACCTGTCCTTCAGCTTCGCACCCAACTTGCTCTTCCCTCCGCCGCCGACGTCGTCAGCGTTTGGGAGCTCCAGAGTTTGGGGCTTTTCCTCCTTTTGGGCCTCTTTGGCGACCTGCTCCACATGCTTTAGGGCCGGGTCCATCGGGGTGCCAACGTCGTCCGGGATCTTCCTTGACTTGAAGTCGTTCGGTTTCCCGAACGGGTCCCCGAGCAGCTTGTGTTTCCCCATCACGTGCTCCTTGTTCAGAAGGCTGAAGTCACGTGGGCGTTTGAATAGGCCCTCGGTGTTGGTTCCGACCACCGCCGTCATGAACAACGCCGGCAGCAGAATCAGGCTGATCAAGTAGTAGCTCGCCTTATTCTTCATTTTTCACAATCTATTTTCAATCTCTTCCCCTGATCCAGTAAATAAATAATCTACGTCGATCTACTGCATGTTTTATTTGAGATAAGAAGAAGAATTATAGTGCAGGGGAGTGTTTGAGATGGTTTTATTATATATAGACTATGTTTTCCGTTCAATTGAGTATTTTCCTAGGTGGAATTATTTTTCGCCGGAGTTCAATTGTTTGTGGGAGTCCAATTATCTGCAGAAAAAGCCATGTTTTTCGTATGGTAAGCCCATTTTACGTACCGAATTTTACATTTAATCAGCATAATGAAAAGACTAAAATACTCACTTATCCCTATCATCCTCCTTATGATGGGGAACACCCTCGGCAGTCACCACATGGAGTGATGCTGGGTGCAGGCTAAACTCCGAGGAAAAAATAGGGGTCGTAATCATCACTTATATTTTTTAGTTTATTTTCGGAAATTTTTGTTTGTAGGCAAGATTAAATCGGAAATTAGGTAGATAATCAAGTCGAAATGTAAATTACATGATTTGGCCATTACCAACACCTACAACGCGTCGCACATCCTAGGACGCGATGCACATCGTAGGGAGCGTCACGCGTTGTAAGTAGCCTCCAATGGCTACTTTCTAACAGCCGTACCTCACACGCACAGTGAGCCGGTGAGATACAACACCCGAAGTCTCAGTTCGAGACGATGACGTCCGAGGAGCAGATAATTAGATAGGGTGAGGAAGACACAACACCTCGGAAGGACCGTCGACCTGGGTTACGAACCAACCCTCGACAGGCCATGTGCGACATCAGAGACCACCCCTTTGCAGCTCACTAAAGGGGGGAGGTCGTAGGTAGATTATGTTTCGAGTATCTCTAAACTTTTCATATCATGATTGTAGTACGTTTTTATTTATGAGTTTACTATGGTTGTAATACTATGTTGTTATGACTCATATTTAATCTAAGCAGTTGTAATCATATTAGTTGCTTTAATTTCAATAAATTTCAAGTGTTATAGGTTCAAATGAAAAAGAGAAAAGCCTCTCTGCATGGTTTTGGAAATATCATGTGTTCTGCCGAAATCAGGGTACGTAGCTAGGACGAGGATACATTAATTTAATAATATAAATTACGTAGGTACGTGTGTATGAGATTGTATTCATGCATAATGTTGGTCGTTGGTTAGTCTTATTGTTGCTGTTGTCGATGGTGGGTAGGAATAACAAAATTCAGCAAATCCAAATAGAGGAAGGAGAAGAGGGTGGGGGTGAAGTAGCAAAAGGAATGGAGTTAGAAATAGTGGCAACGTGTGGAGTGGGCAATTGACTTTGTATAATTTTGTTTGTACTCATGTCTTATTTTAAATACATGGTTGGTGTGATAGGGAGAGGAGAGAAAGGCACTTAATTATTTGACTATGGGATTTTTGCATATATCATGTAACAATTTGTTTTCGACTGGTTGGATATTGGGTGGATGGGTTGTTTTTGTGCTTGGGATGGAAATGTTTAGTTGTTTAGGTCATTTTTATCGAGAAATGGCTTAGCGATTTTTAATAAAATTTTTATTGTTACATTATCAATTTTGGCAATTAACTTATTTAATAATTTCAGAACACCTCAATCTCTATAAGTTTTTAGTAATTTCTATTCATAAAATCTACATTCAATAATTTCAGAACACCTTCGTCCCTACAATTCTTTATGGCTACATTACCAATTTTGGTAATTAACTCATTCAATAATTTCATAACACCTTCATCCCTACTATTCTTTAGCAATTTCTATTCATAAAATATACATTATAATTTACCTTTAAAAGTTTTTGTTTTAATTAATTTATCCATACAAAATTAACCATATTTTAATATTTGTTTAGAAAATTGATCCATATATTTATGTGGCATTGCTAACCAAATTTATAATTTAGCAATTTGTAATAAAATTTCTAAGTTAGCAATTACACATATATATCTAGCAAATTGTTAAAGTAGTGTCACCTCATCATCCCCTCAATTTAACAATTGCTAAAATTTTGGAATGGAGATGCCCTATTCGTACAAAGTTACTATCTTATCATTTTGGAATTTCTGTAAGAATATCATCCATACAAAATGAGAGATATGTATGCATTAAGCATGTCGAAGTGGGGTGATTTAGATGGTATAGAGTTGTTTGTTGTTGTTTTGAAGATATTGGGTTTAAATCTAGTTTTTTTTATGAAAGTAGCATATAGCTTGTATTCCTGAACATCCGATTACTACAACACAGAACAGGTATACACTGACAGTAAAAGAGAAGCAGTTAACTACTAAATTATCATACTTTGTGTCCTTCAATTCCTCACACCATACAATTCTTTTCCACACGACTCAAGAAACCAAAAAGACTCGGAATCAAATTGACTCACTACCCCAAACCGAAATTCTAAGACTAAACTACCAACGAGGACTGACACATAAAACAAACCGGAAAGGAAAACACTTTACCAACACAAGTTGAAAAGTGAATTTAAAGGGGGTAGCCGGCTTGCATACTCCGGCGAAATCACCGGATGCTCCGTCGAGGACTTTCCTTTCGCTTAGCTGGGCCGGCCAGTCCACGCTAACCCGTCTGTTGCCCGAAGTCCGGAGGGACCCCGATCTTTTTTGGAGATTTGGATGGCTTTCCCTGCTCCTCCCTATCCACTTGTTCGTCCCCATCTTTGATCCCTTCCCTGCGACATTGGCGATATGTTGGGACATCAACCATGATCTCGTCTTCGTCTAAGCTCCTGGCCTTGAATGGTGTGATCTTTGATTGCCTTTTGCCGTTTCCCAACTCATTTCCTTTTGCCATGCTATCTATCTTTGTTCCAGGGTTCTCCTCCCTTCGGTCGACATCACTCACATTCCAATCAGGATAATATCGACTTCCATATTGTAACAAGATGGACTCATTGTCGGGACTCGACTCCAACACTTCTTCCTTTCTTTCTTGTGTATCAAGGTACCCAGTAAAGCAAAACCTGTATATGTGATATCACACTTGGGCTCCCCTACCGGCTTCCAATACGCAGTTGTAGGCCCAAAAGAAGAAATGAGCTTGGGCTTTCTTGTTAATTATGAATATTAGACAAGCGGCTCAGTCCAATAAAGCTGAATGCGCCGAGCCGGTGGCCAGTTGTTTTATCTGTTATCCACGAACGGGAAAAAAAAACAGCGGGAGCCATGAGCAATTAGGATAGATAAGGTTTATATGAAAGCCTTCCTCTCGCACCTTTCATTTCCCTCTCTTTCTTCGATCCCTCCTGCAACTCTTTCCTTTCTCCATCAGTTTCACCTTACCGCTCTACACACTTCGACGGCCCCTGATTCATCCTGTTCCTTCTTTGCATTCACGGACTACTACTACTACTACTACTTCCATTTCCAAAGGTTTTCCAGGCAATCCGTCCCCCCTCCCCTTGTGTTTCATTCGTTTTTTTACTTGGTAAATTGGTATGAATTGAATTCCCGGTGATGTTTGTTTGAATTAGCGGGGGGGTTCCTTGTATTATGGTTCATGCTGTGTTTTTTTTTCCCGCGATATTCTTTATTTCAATGTTAATTCCACAGTCGCTTTGTGAGTTTTAGTAGCTGTAGGAAGGTGATGACACTAGGGGAACTCTAAATGGTGACACTGTTTTTGATGTGATCAAAATTAGTCTCTCGGTTGGTTGGAAGTAAAATGAAGATTTAAGTACATAAGTGTATTATTGACTGCTAAGTTTGTTCAGGACATATGTTCTGGATGTTGAATTTGGTGAGAAATAGTGAAGCTGGAGCATACGATTGAATTTAGGTGAAAGTGAAGCATTCATATCTCAAAGTAAGTAGGAAAAACTAGTTTGCTTACCTGATTTTACTTCTTCTTTGGTGCAGTGGATGTTCTGATGAACAACTCATTCTAGCTGCTCACTGTCAATTCCCATACAAGTAAAAATGATGCCAGGAATCCTATGTTCGACAAGCAGAATTGCACTCATTCCAGGAACTCCTTTCACATTAACAAAGAACAACGGTTCTACTAAATGTAGTTTATCCAGGAAACCAACCAAGCATGCAACATTCTTACCCTTCCCTGCATCGGTTAAGTCCTTGCCCAATTACAGAAGGTGTCATCATGCTTTCGTCAGGACGAGGACGATGCACGAGCTATCAGCCACAGGCACTGACGTAGCGGTTGGTGAGGCGGAAACACCTGCTGTCACTGAGGAAACTTCTGATGGAGCCGATGAAAATGGAACTTCCTCTTCTCCCCCATCGGATGCCAGTACTCCAACAGCTCAACCTAAGCGTGCAAGACCAGGAAGAAGAAGCGAGATGCCACCGGTAAAGAATGAGGATTTGGTTCCTGGTGCAACATTCACCGGAAAAGTCAGGTCTATTCAACCATTTGGCGCGTTCATCGATTTTGGAGCTTTCACGGATGGCCTTGTACATGTTTCAAAGCTGAGTGATGGCTTTGTTAAGGATGTTGGAGATGTTGTTTCTGTTGGACAAGAGGTTCAGGTAAGGCTAGTTGAAGCAAGCACTGAGACAGGGCGTATTTCTCTTAGTATGCGAGACGATGATTCAAGTAGTAAGCCGCAGCAAAGAAGAGATACATCTTCTGCAGCCAGTGGAGGAGATAAGCCAAGACCTGCAAGAAGAAATACACAGAGGACAGGCCAGAAGAGGGATGAAAAGAGTTCAAAGTTTACTATTGGGCAGCAACTAGAAGGAACAGTTAAGAACTTGGCCAGGTCTGGTGCTTTCATTTCTCTCCCTGACGGTGAGGAAGGATTCTTGCCTTCATCAGAAGAAGCTACTGAGGGATTCGTAAACATGATGGGTGGCTCTAAACTGGAGGTAGGACAACAAGTCAGTGTGAGGGTTTTGCGTGTGAATAGAGGCCAGGCTACATTGACAATGAAAAAGGAGGTAGACAATAAAAATGTAGGTGGGTTACTAGGCCAGGGAGTGGTCCATGCGGCAACAAATCCTTTCCTGCTGGCTTTCCGTAAGAACGAGGATATAGCAAGCTTTCTAGACGAAAGAGAGAAGGCAGAGAAAGAGGCAGAGACTACTTTAGTAGAGGAAGAGCTAAAACAGGAAGGTAACATGTCTGATGTTCAATCAGAAACCGGTTCCGACAGCTTAGTTGGTGTCTCTTCCTTGGTAGATCAAACAGTAGAAGATGCTGTTGCTTCTTCGGAGGTGACTCTAGACTCTAGTTCATCACAAGTGGAGAGTACTGTTCAAATTATAGCTGATAAGACGATTGAAGAAGAGAATGTAGCTGTGGATATCGCAATTCCAGATCAAAAGGTTGAGGAAGAACCTTTGGCAGAAGCAGAGGAAAGCGAGGTTAAGTCCGGTTTATCTGAAGAAATAGCTGGTCAAGCCTTATCGTCAGAAACTCCCGTCAATGAAACTATTGCCACACCAGTAGTAGATAATGAAATCGTGGCACCAGATTCTGAAGGAAATGGGAGTACTGCCATTGCAGGTGGGCATCCATATTTCATTCCCAACTAGATATGAGACAAGTAGACTGTCATTAGCCATTGTAAAAACATATCTGATATTGTTATGTAATTTTGTTTACATAAGTAAGAACCAACTCAATTTACAGTCTATGAAATGGCTTCTATTGATAAAAAATTATTTCTTTGACCATCAGACTTGAATTGAATCTCGGTAATGCATTGATCTGAACAGATGAAGTGGAAAATCTTACAGCGGCAGAAGTCCCAGAGGAAGTCGAAGCCAACAAGGATGCAGTGGAGATTCAAACCTCTGCCATGGACAATGAGACTACTTCTGCCTCTCTGGTTCCAGATGAGATACCTGAGAAAAATGGTATATTTTTAAGAATTTGTGCATGGCTGCCTGCACCTGACTTTTCGTTTTTCGGATGCAATCTCATTTTAGCTCGAGTAAAATGACTGTATTGGTCAATAAACAACTCCCATTTCTCATGCTTCCTGTGATTCCCAGACCAGAAGTTTGAGATTATTAATGGGTCGGGTATATTTTGTAGTTTAGGCCGAACTACATTCTATAATTCACAATTTCTCTTTATCTTGGTTGAACTTTTCTGCTTTATTTGGACAATGCCTCATCTTCTGTTCATCTTTCTCTGATGTACATAGCAACAACTATCTCACCAGCTCTGGTAAAGCAACTTCGAGAGGAAACAGGAGCAGGAATGATGGATTGCAAGAACGCTCTTTCCGAGACAGGAGGCGACATCATTAAAGCACAGGAATTCCTCCGAACCAAAGGGCTGGCAAGTGCAGAGAAAAAGGCGAGCAGAGCCACTGCAGAAGGAAGAATCGGCTCTTACATTCATGACAGCAGAATCGGTATCCTCATTGAGGTCAACTGCGAAACAGACTTTGTTTCCCGTGGCGAAATTTTCAAGGAACTGGTTGATGACCTATCGATGCAAGTGGCTGCGTGCCCACAAGTGAAGTATGTAGCCAAGGAAGATGTTGCTGAAGAACTCGTTAGCAAGGAAAGAGAGATCGAGATGCAAAAGGAAGATCTCCTGTCCAAACCGGAGCAGATCAGAGCTAAAATCGTGGAAGGGCGGATCCAGAAGAGGCTCGACGAACTGGCACTGCTGGAGCAACCATACATCAAGAATGATAAGGTTGTGGTTAAGGACTGGATTAAGCAGACAATAGCCACCATTGGCGAAAATATGAAAGTTAAGAGGTTTGTCCGCTTCAATCTCGGTGAGGGTCTCGAGAAGAAAAGCCAGGATTTTGCTGCTGAGGTTGCTGCACAAACTGCAGCTAGATCAGCCCCAGCGCCACCGAAAGAAGAACCTGCTGCAACCGAGGACAAAGAAGATGTTCAGAAGTAAGTGGCTAACTAGTCTCTTTGATTCATGGTTTTTAAGTTGCTTAAAAGGTTGAAACCTTGGATGATTTGGTTCCATTTTACAGAACTGAAATGCATTTTATGGGTTGTTTGGACGAGGTATTTGGGTATTTAGGTGAGTTATTCTGGTTGAAATAACTCAGAATGTCCAACATAAAATCTTTGGTATTTCAGACTGTGGTATTTCAAATAACTCGCCTTCGAGTTATTTCAAATACCTCATCAAAACATCTCGTTTGGCAACCAAAACAAACTCTGTAGCATTTCGGGCAGTGGTATTTGAAATAACTTTGTTTTTAGTTATTTCAAATATGTCCCCACCCCTAGGTATTTGAAATACTGCGGTATTTTGAGAATGTCAAATACCACATTGAATAACTCATTAGCCAAATAAGATAATTCTCACTCCACAAGCCCTTTGCACCTCATAAATACCACATTCACAAATAATGCATCATTTTGCTTCAAAATATCACATATCCAAACATACGTCTACAAACGACAATTTATTCTTACCAGTGTAACAAGTTATAAATGTTGATGTGGAAACAAACCCTACAGAATCCAAGTCTGAGATGTGCTTTTCTTTTCTATTCTCTTTTCAGGGCACCAGCGGCACCGGTTTCTGCAGCACTGGTGAAGCAACTGAGGGAAGAAACAGGAGCAGGGATGATGGACTGCAAGAAAGCACTCTCTGAAACTGGAGGTGATCTGGAGAAGGCACAGGAGTATCTCAGAAAGAAAGGTCTTTCATCCGCGGATAAGAAATCCAGCCGAATTGCTGCTGAGGGCCGAATTGGTTCCTACATCCACGATTCTCGCATCGGAGTACTGATTGAGGTCAACTGCGAGACTGATTTCGTCGGCAGAAGCGAGAAATTCAAGGAATTAGTTGATGATCTGGCAATGCAGGTTGTGGCCTGCCCACAGGTGCGGTTTGTATCTGTCGAAGATGTGCCGGAGAGCGTAATAATGAAAGAAAAGGAACTCGAAATGCAGAGGGAGGACCTCCAGTCGAAACCGGAGAACATTAGGGAAAAGATTGTGGAAGGAAGGATGTCGAAAATGCTGGGAGAGCTTGCACTTCTGGAGCAGCCGTTCATTAAAGACGACAAACTCCTGGTGAAGGATTTGGTGAAGCAAACCATTGCTGCTCTGGGTGAGAACATAAAGGTCCGCAGGTTTGTCAAGTTTACTCTTGGAGAAGCCATTGAAGATGCAAACCCGGAAGCTTAGAAAAAACCCATAAGGAGAAAATTGATTTCCTTGTGTTTCAAGAGGCGTTTAGAGAAAGAAAAAGAACTAATTTTGGACGAGAGGATAGAATGTTTCCTGATTCTTTTTTAGTCGTGTTTAAATCTCTTTCAATTCGACTTTTTGTATTATCATCAATCCATAGTTACATTTCCAATTCTACATCTTAGCGACATTCATTCATATATGAATCAAGAGACAACAAAACTGGATTGCAGATATTCATTGAAATTTGCAACTGGAAATATTAAGGTGTTCCGTCAGAATCAGTATCTTTTCCAACTGCATAACTATCACATAAGCATCAATAGCTCTTCCATTTGGTTACCGGTCTCGAATCCTCATCAATGCTTTGGCTCGAACCACTCTTGGATTCTCTTCAATGCTTTGGCTCGAACCGCCAAAGGTCTACTGCTATATCCATCTCCTTCTTCTTATGGAACTTGTATAGTTTTGGAAGGTCATACCGGAGCTGGAATCAGGGTTAAAACAAGTGTAAATGTCAAAGCAAAGGACTAACGTCATAATCAATGATAATGAAACCTTTACTCTCTTTTTTTGGTAAATAAAAGAGGGATCTTAGTATTATTTTCGCCCAAACACGTTTAATTTCGGAGTTTTGATGGGATCAGGTGCATTAGTGCTAATAATTGATGGCACGCAATGAAACCTTTACTCACCTCACACAAAACTTCAGCACTTTTAGCACCTAAGTTCTGCAGGGCTGCTCTTTTAATATGCTGAAGTCAACAAAAAGTTACAACGATGACATTTAGACGATGCATCATAGCCTAAATAACAGAGGAGGAAATTTCGAGTTCAATTCTCCTTCCCAACTATTGAAATGTAAAATACTAGATACTGAACAGCCAAAAATGAAGCATTTTTTCCGGTTATTACAATTACTTACCTCTCTGGTTGATGTTTTGTGCAAAGAATAAACCGCTTGAGAAGCAACCTGGCATCAACAAGACAAAAACACCAAATGACCAACAAAGCTTCCATTACAAGAAAGGGTATACAGTGTCAACAAAGTAGATTCTTTTATCAGAGAAATGTACTTTTAAGGCCGCAGAGAGGAAAACCATATCTGCGCCTTTCTTCCGTGTTCCAAATGGAGGGTTCATTACAACTGTATCAACAACACAACCTAGACAAAGAAGACATTATTCATATATTTGATTTGAATGCATCACCAGATGAAGATGTAATAATAACAAACAGGCCACTCTTTATACCACTACCTCTCAACGCTAGCCTGCTGATGTCACACTGTACAAAGTTTATGTCCAGCTGCAGGTTCAATAATTTGCCAAGGGAAGATAGATGCATAAGACCAACATACATTGTTCTTTTAACAATTGAGCACTTGAGTGACTATGATAGAACACATTCTAGGGAGGAACAAGAGCAGAAAAATACCTCGAGATCCTCAGCATTCGCTGTTGCCATCTCGAGAGATTCTGAATCAATGTCGATACCGATCACCTGTCTGTCACAATAATGACAGAGATAAGGCAAGTTTCCGTCAAGCTCCTAAATAACAGTCGAAATGTGCAGACTTGGTTTTGCAGGTGGAAAATTGGATAGAATTTAGAAACTTAGCTCCCAAAATTTACTTAGCTGGTATCTAAATTTCCTGTCCGGCAGGGGGAATATTCAAAATTCCCTCCAACTTTCCACTTGCCAAACCAAGCTCCTATGGAAAATCATTAAGAGATTGACTAACAACCACAACCAAAGAAGAGATGACTTACTCTGCACCCATAAGAGCAGCAGCAGCACCTAATGTCCCACAACCACAGCCAAAATCTGCAACCACCTTATCCGTCACATCCCCAAATGAATTCTCGGCCTGCTCAGTTCGTTGACCAATGTAAAATCAAAGCCACAAAAGCTATCAGTTTCGAACAGAGCAGAAAGTTGATTAGAGATTGAATGAAATTGGGAAATGGAAAGAGAAGAAAAAGAGAGGAGAAAGCCTTAACAGTGAAGAGCATGCGGGAAGCGATATGAGGTCCAGTGGGATACTGCTCCAGCTCAACCTGCAGCCACAGAAAAAGAAAAACTTGGAAATTGTCGGGATGAACGAAGACGATTAGCAAGAGAAAAGGAGAGACCTTTGGGTTGGAGAATTGTTGAAGATCGCCAAGCAGGCTTTCCAATTGCTTCAGCTTCATTCTCTTTTCTAATTTTTACTCCGACAAAGATTCGGATCACAGATCACCAACCAGAAAGGACCTGAGCGCTCAAGTTCTGAAAACCCTAATAAAAGACTAGGACTCAATTACCACAAACGGTCCCCAACGTTTGGGGGATTCACATAAAGGTCATGATTGTTTAAAAATTATTGCACAGATAACCAACGTTTCCATTTATAAGAATAACTTTCAACGGGGGATTCAGGGCTTCCCCGGGCCCGGCTCAGCGTATTTTTTATTTTTAAAGTGTAATGTTATGTAGTTTTTTTTATATTGTTTGGTTTATTGGCATTATTTTACGGCTCAGTGTATTTGAACTTTTATATAATTCAATATAGTTTATTAAACTATTTTGATTCACTGTTGATAATTTTTTTTGCACTTTAGGAAAAAATCAATTATAAACGAAATATAATGTCAACATCATAATATTAAAGATTCGTATAATTATAAAATAATAATTTAAAATCCAACGCTTGCAACAAATTAACATACGATTTCATATTCTACAATTATTTTAGAACACTTTTCTTTTCGGAATTAACACATAAATCTTGTTGAATACAATGGCCGAATACATTGAGCAGGATTTAAATGAAAATTTTAAACTAAATTTATGTATCACTTGTAAGCTTTTTGCGAAATTTTCCAAGACGTTTTTTTACACAAGTTCGTCGCATCAACTCAACGGTGGGTGACTCCAACAATTTAATGGTAACGAATAGTTATTAGTATTGATTTTTTTAATGGTTAGTATTGTTAATGGTGAGTCTTCCGCAAGTCCTGTCGCTAGTTACGTTATTGAAATTTTGTAACTAGTTACAGGATAAAAATAATTAATCACGAAAATGATTAATTATTTAAGTTGGAATGCCTAGTTTTATGATTTATAGTATAATTAGTTATATGTGAAAATAATTAGTTGTAAAATAAATAAATAAATTATTATTATATTAAATAACTAGTTATATGATTGATAATATAACTAATTATATGTGAAAATAAGTAGAATAAAGAAAAGTTATTCTTAATGATCATTCACCTAAATTCTTTTAAAAAAGATCAATCATGTAACAAATTATGGAGATCTTATCCATAAAATAAACAAACTAGATGATGATGATGATGATGATGATGATGATGATGATGATGGTGGTGGCCGCCGCCGGAAACCCTACTCACTGATGGACAACCATCTGCCCTCCTCCACCGTCGACCTCTCACCAAACCCTAGTTTCTGCTAATAACTTCTTCAATCTTCCTCCAAATTTTACTACCACTACCACCCACTACTCTTTCTCCCTCCTCTCCACTTCCTTTGCCTTCATGGATTGATACGACTAACAACAACACACAAGATCTACCTGAATCATGGAGCCAACTCCTCTTGTAAATATTATTTCTCCCTCATCCTCATCTCCTACTTAATTGTATTCTAAAGTTTAATTATTTTTGTTATTTTTGTAACAAGTCATCAACTTTTTAGATCCCAAAATCCTTTTCTGCAGTATGTTTAATTTTTTTGAGCTAAAATTAATAATTGGTTTGTTGAGATTAATTAATTGATGTTTAATTAATTTATTCTTTGTGTTTGTAGGGGTGGATTGATGGTCGGGGATGAAGAAGATAAAGGGAACCACCAAATAACGATGAAGCAAGAAAGCTCATTCTATGATGCAAACCAGCAAGCTGCAACTACTATCTTCGATTTCTCCGCGGCCAAGCAGATCGTAGTTGGAGCATCATCGTCGGATGTCGAGTTAAGGCATTCGGAGGTATATATGTATTAGCTAGCTAGACATGATTATAAATATTATCTATATTAATGAAGTTAATGATTCTTGTTAGCATCAATCATCGCTTTTCCAGCATTTCGGGAACACCTTTCATATCAAACATGAGATATAATAATAGCCCTCTAAATAGCTATCTGCTTTTTCACTTCCATCGTGCCTCCATTTAGCTTACCGTTTCTGTTGGAAACCTCCGCACTCGAGTCTGCCTGTGGCTTGAACTCCACACCATAACTGTTTTGAATACTAGCTGAATAGGAACAACTAGTGCATAGGTGATCTGTAATATCATCAACTCCATCGTCACAAAGGAGACAAGAGATATCTCGAGGAAGTCCCCATCTCGTCATATCACAATTTGTTACCAACTTCCCTTTAACTTCCATCTAACTAATGAGGCAATGTTTAGGAACAGAAAGCCCTTTCCAAACAAGATTGCACCAATGCACCTCAAGGCCTTTTTGTCTGATATCGTTCCAAACTCTAGTTACTGAGTAACTTCCCATAAAGTTCCCTGCCCATATTAGATCCCCATCTTCATCATGTTCAATAAACGGTGCATCAATAGGTCTCACCTTGAGAATTCTTTTCCAAACCCAAGAGTGGTAAAGTTGTCATTTACAATTCCAGATGTTATCCCTCTTCAGTCAATACACCTTCAGCCATGCAATCCATATAGAACCTGCATCACGAAGAACATCCCAAATATGTTTTATGATACAAGCAGCATGCATTCCAAGTGAAAATTGCCTTAATTCCCAAACCACTTTCATTCTTAGGCGAAGCAACACTAGACCACGCAACTTTTGTCTACCTCTAGCTTCAACAGACCATAAGAAATCACTACGCTTTTTTCAATGCTTGTAATAACCTCTTGAGGAAGCAAAACACAAAGAACTAGAATTGACTCATAGCTGGAAGAACAGAGATCACTAGTTATAGCCGTCCTACATAACTCAAAAACTTTGCATGCCATTTTGGAATTTTTGCCACAATTCGATCAACTAAAACATCATATTTCTGAATAGTAAATCTCCCTAAGATTAAGGAAACTCCTAGATATCTAATAGGAAGAGGAAAGCAGCTTCCGATGATCACCAGGTACTCCCCCCTCTATAACACCGGCCTTCATGCTTATACACATGCATGCAACAAAAAAATGAAAGATAATCAAAATTATGTATGTTTATGCACATGCATGCAACAATACTTACTACATATATATATTTAATTATTTGGTAGGAGTGCTACAATAATATTGATGAGCCAAACAAGGACTTAAGGAGCAGGGGGTTGTGCCTTGTCCCCGTCTCTTGCACCATGCAAGTTGGTAATGACGATGGAGCTGGTTACTAGGCTCCATCCCTTGGAGAAGGATTCCGGTGAACCGGATTCCATTCCGACCGGCTGAAGTAGATGAACCTTGATCGTCAGAAAATGAGCGTATGGTGAAATGATATAACATCATGAGCAATCAATCTGTTCAAGTGGTAATTAAGTCAAAGGTTGATTGCTCAAGATGCTATACAACTTAACTTAGGCCCAAAAATATTGCAGTGATTTTCTTTTATAATAGGCCGAAACTTTCGATTAATACAAAATAAAATATTGGATTATCTCTCGTCGAAGAGTGGAAAGGGCTGTGTGTTGTTTATAAGCGTGAGGGAAAGCCTCACTCTTTGAACTAGCTTTTGGGGTGAGAAGACCCAATAGCATCCAATAGTGGTATCAGAGCCCAGGTTGACAACACCACTCGAGATCTGGTCTGAACGATCGATGGTGATCCGGTCAGAGTCGATAGATGGGTAATGCCTATCGAGAGACTGATGTGTGAGAGGGGGGGGGGTTGTTGGGTTATCCCACATCGGAGAGTGTAAGGAAAAGTCTCACTTTTTAAACTAACTTTTGAGCTAATTTTTGAAGTGAGAAGGCCCAATAACACTCAATATAAAAAATATAAAATAAACATAATAGGGCATTCATTTCACAAAATACTTGTGTTCATTTACAGATGGGGAGAATGACGGTAGGAATTAGGAAAGCCCACCGGATTTCTTGTTTGAAATATTGTCTCAGTCCAAATCCGGTCCAATAGACCCTCTGAACCGTTAAAAATAAAATTTAACTTCGACATGATGGTTGAAGACACAAGGGCAAAAAGGTAATCTTTCATTTTAGGACCCTAGCTAGTAGCTACTACCTCCTTGTCACACATACAAACTCTACAAACGGTTGTCCAAATTTTTTGCTGAAAATTAATAAAAAATTCAATGTTGATCGGCGTTGAGCCTCGGCCGGCGTGGTGACGGGTGCCGCCTCATTCATATGGACTCTGGTGATTAATTCCGTTAGGTAGTGCTTTTGTGTCAACTGAATTCCATCGGCTGTGTGGAGTATGCCAATTCCCAAAAAATGTTGCAGACCTCCCATATCTTTGAGTGGAAATTGATGGCCCAATTTTTGAATGAAGGTCTGGACGAACAAGAGATTGCTACTGATGATGATGAAATCATCTACGTAGACCAGAACGTACGTACAAGCTTGAGGCATCGTGTGGATGAATAGAGATGTGTCGGATTGACATGCCTTGAATCCTCGACCCGTCAAATATGTCTTGAGTTTTTTGAACCAAGCACGAGGTGCTTGTTTGAACCCATACAACGCTTTATGAAGGCGACAAACGTGATTGGGACAATCTGGATGCTCAAAACCCCTTGGTTGCTTCATGTAAACTTCCTCCGTTAAGTCGCCATTTAAAAATGCATTGTTGATATGGAGTTGACGCAACTCCCACCCTTTGGACACTACGAGTGATAGAACCGTGCGAATCGTAGTTGGTTTTACAACCGAATTGAACGTCTCGTAATAATCAATCCCTTCTTCTTGGCTGAAACCTTGAGCTATAAGGCGAGCTTTGAAGTAGTCAAGTGTCCCATCGGAGTTTCGTTTGATCCTGAAAATCCATTTACTTTCAACAAGATTGATATTAATAAAACACGGTACTAGTGACCGAGGACAATTTCCCATAAGAGCGTTAAATTCAGCTTTCATAGCACGTCGCCAATATTCATGTTCCACAACTTGTTTAAAAGTTTTTGATTCTATTAAGCGATCAGAATCTAGGATCACCGTAAAGGCTTTAGGCTTTAGGGAATCGATAGCAGCACGTGTGGTCATGAGATGAGAGGTGTGAGCAGCCCTACGGTAGTGTGCTTGGTTTGGCTGGGTGTTTTTAGCTTGGGAGCTTGCTGTGGCTCGTTGGTATGAAGGTGTGGTAGGTGGAGGAGGAGGCGGTGGTGGGGGAGAAGGTGACAAGGATGTAGAAAGAAGATGATGATGAGATATGTGTGTTGGACGAAAATCAGTTTTATGAGTATTATATCGGCGGAGATAAGGGTAACAAAGACAACCGAAGGCTTTGAGAGAGGAGTAGTTTGGCGGATTGGGGTAGAGGCGATGAAATGGGGGCTGCAAATCAAGAGTTGGCGTCGGCGTTCTATTGTGAAGATATGTTGCCGTCTTGAAGGCATGCTCCCAAAAATGTGAGGTAAGGATGATTGAGCTAGGAGAGTTAAGCCCTTTTCGACGAAGATACGATTTCGGCGTTCCACGACTCCATTTTGTTCCGGCGTATGTGGATACGAAACAGGATGGTGTATCCCGTTATCAGCAAGGAATTTGGATATCGGACGGAATTCACCACCCCAATTGGATTGGAATTGTTTGATTGTAATACCGAATTGGATTTGAACCATATCATGGAGTCTGCGTATGTAATCAATAACCTCGGATTTTTTAGTTAAGAAATAAATCTAAATAAATTTAGTGCAGTCATCAACGAAAAGTAAGGAATAACGATGACCATTCAAAGATATGCAAGGAGAAGGACCCCAAACATCCAAATACATCAAATCAAAAAGTTTCGAACTAGGAAAATGAACAAAAGGAAAAAAAAGACGTCAACTTTTGGCTAACTGACAAGGCTCACAAACAACCGGCATTTTATTAGAGGTGACCGGAAAATGAAAAGAGGAAACTAAACAACGAAAAATCTCCAGATGAGGATGAGCCATCCGTTGATGCCAACCATGCAGAGTCGTCCGAACACTGGTGTATGCCACATGAGATAAAGCGGTAGCCGTAGTGCCCGACGTAGGAAGGTGATAAAGACCATTATTGATGTCCCTTTTGAGAAGATATCGACTTGCATGTTCTTAAAAACATAATGAGTTGGCCAAAATTCAACTCAAACATTGTTGTCACGAGTGAATTTTGAAACACTTAATAGATTTGTAGTGAGCTATGGAACGAAGTAAATATTAGGTAAACGCAACCAAAAAAGAGAGCTTGTGCCAATATGAGAAATAGTTAAATGGTTGCCGTTACCAACTTGAAGTTTGTCGTTGCCCGAGTAATCGTTAGTAACGGTGAGTTTGCTGAAATCCGGGGTCAGGTGATCACCAGGCTCCGGTGTCAAAATACCAAGAAGGATCCATGACGGCTGGAGAACCTGTGAGTTCAGTGTGATGAATCTGGAGAGATGGTTGATGCCGAGATGCTAGAGGTGGTGGGCTGCGAGACGGATAAGCGGACAGATTTGTCCTTTCCCAGCAGTCGATTGCTTCATGACCACTGATACGGCAAAGCCGACAGAAAACTTTGGGCCGAGGAGAACCGTACCACGGTGAAGAAGAGCGCCCAGCATTGGAAATACGACGTCCCGAGCCGCGGTGGTGGAAAGATGGACCAGATGAGCGATTGAGTTCGTAAGCAGCTACAGGTTGCGGCATCGTCGGCGTCGGGAGAAGAGCAGCAGTACGATTTGAGGATTGCTCATGACGAGCTTCTTCATGTAGTAGAAGGCCAGCGAGATCATCGACGCTAAGTACACCCACCTTCATCATGAATGCTGTGATGAAAGCATCATAGGAGTCGTCAAGACCCGCAAGAATATATCCGATCAGATCCTCATCTGAAATCGGTTGGTCATCAGCGAGGGAATCGGCGATCACTCTCTTCTTCTCCAGGTATTCGAACATGGAGAGCGACCCCTTGTTGAGGGATTGAAGCTGCACCTTCAGATGCATCCGCCGAGCCTTGGTCTGTGATTGAAAACTGCAGTCGATCGTCTGCCATGCCATATGAGTAGTCGTTGCACGAACCACCAAGGAAAGGGCTCCTTCCGAGAGTGTAGATCGGAGCCATAGCAAGATGATCCTGCCCTTCTGTTTCCAGGTCGTGAACGCTGGATTGGGTTCCTCCGTCGCATCACCAGTTGCCGACGTCACGAAGCCAGTTGCTGAAGGGGTTGAGGAGAGAGAACGTGAGACTCCAAATCGAATGTCTATAGTGCAGAGAGAATCGTCGCACGTCAGAGAGAGTAATTGTCGCGATCGAATTTGATGGAGATTGGAGGTATTTGGAGATTGAGAGACGAAGATAAGGGCAAAAATATTAAAATAAGATAAAAAAAAGAAGGGGTTAATGTTTGACAACTTTTAAATGACTACAAATATTGATGATTGATTTGCAGTTTATTTTATTTTCAAGGGTTTAGCCAACATTTTTTAATAAAAAATAAAACCCGCTAACAATAAACTGTCACATAACATTTGCACCCGATATATATTTTCATCGAAATGTCCGTCCTCTAGGTATCTAACATCTAACTCCTAGAGGTTTATCATGAATCTCCCTAATACCAAGGATGCCCGTATCAACACAACCTCTTTCCTCGTGGCACGTATAGAAATCTTAGGAATAATGTCATGTTTCGTAATACTCAAATGATTTTCTGTTCATTTTATTCTTAGACGTTTCCAAGATCAACTTGAAGAATTCAAGAATGCAGTTTGGGATATCAACAAACCTTGTGAACATTCAAACACAAGTCTCCTAATCCGAGCTGCATCGTGATCGTCGTCGCGTCTTCGTTATCGTCACTACCATCATCATCGTGCTCGTCACCGCCATCACCACAGCTGCCGCCACGAGAACTCACAGTCAGCTGCTCAACATATCCAAGGGACACCAAGCGATAACCACAACTTATAACCTCCACTCTTCCTCCCTGAGAAGCACCTGATATTATGAGATGGGAGAAGGGCGATTTCTCAAACGACAACCCAACAAATGCCCGCCGATTCTCAGGCCCTTTTAAAAGAAACAAAATACTGTCCCATGGCACGTACTTAAAGCAAATGTGATGCCGCCCTGCATCCCTGTACACAGTAAAATTGTGAGCATCCTACCTTCGAAACCACTCAGTCTAAGATACAAATTGCACAAAAATCAACTAACCATAACCCACACAACATGCAACTCACTGAGTCAGATTCGATTATCCATGAATTTGAAAACAACGGCAAAAAGGTTTCACCTGTAGCCGCCTAATTAAACAAGCATCCAACCTGACACCAGTACTGAGGGTTTAAGTGAAAATATAGTGATCGTTGAGTGTTTTAATTGTGTTCAAACTAATGATGGGATGGGTATTTTCATGCATATACGTAAGCAAACCAACCAGTCGGGTTTAGGTTATGAAAAATTCTCAAGGAATATGCATTTAGCCTTACCCGAAGCAGAGGTCTTGTATGCAGGTTAAGCCAAGCGGTGTCCAGAGAAACACCATTCTCATCATACAGGTTGGAACAGTCAAGAGCTTCGAAATAGAAAAGACTTCCCCTGGGCTTCATCACCGGCATTTCCCCCAACGAAATGCAGCGATTAACGTACAGAAACTCAATCTTCGAAGGAAGTTCCGGCAGAGATGTCACCAACACGCAGTTGTCTAAACGAAGCGAGTAAAGCCTTGAAAGTTGGCAGATGATTTGCAGGCTGACAAAGTCGCTATTGCTTAGATTCAACAACTCCAAGGACGGAAACAAGATCTCCTTCCCTCAGCCCACAGTCCCCCAGGTCCAGAGTTGTTATTGAATGGTAACCAAACAAGGCAGGCAACTTCATGTTGTAACAGTTCATTAACAAGTGATGTTGACTTGAAGATGTAAATGTGCGCTGGGTTGACTCGTATAATAATGGTCCCTTGCAGCCCTGAAATGATATTACTCTTGAGTTTCTTGAGATAGAAAATAGAGGGCGGTGCATGATAAGTTCCACGAGTTTACTATGTCTAAAAGGAGCCGGAAACGAGTCTGCAGGGTACCCATCCCATTCAAGAAATCTCAATTCACTGGGAAGATTGACGGGTCCTGCATCAAATTTGGCCTTGCGTATGATAAGCAGTCTCAGACTATACATATTTGAGAAAGCTTCCCTATTTAATTGCATCTCCTCCATCTCTGATAGATCCAATACAATGGCTTCCACCTCTTCCCTTCCCTGCATAAGGGTAAGAAGCAAACGCAAAAAGGATCAACTAGAGACTAGTGGCATGGATTAAAAAAATCACTGTAATTTTACAACGTGAAGACATTCTCAACTTACCATTGGTGCAATCAACACAGAAAGGACATCTTCGGGATCCCACAATGGACTGCGCCTTCCAGGATTCCTGGGAGATTCGTGAAAAACAATATCTCTACCCATGTCTCACAACAGATCATGCATCCCCAATTTTCCAGTGTCTGAAAAGTCAGGAGAGACTTCTCTACGAGATTCTGTACTCCAATGTCTGCACAAAAACCACAGATATCGAGTACTTTCTTCACCTCCCTAATGCTCTTCCAGTTGAAGAAACACGCAATGTCCAAAAGTATGTCTTGGTCACGTTTATTCAGTGCATCAAAACTTATCTTGCGCACATCTAGAATGTCATTAGAGTAGTCCTTCAAACTAGTAATTGCACTTTCCCACTCTCTTTTGCTTCTTCCACCAAGAAAACTGGGCAGGACTCTAATTGCAAGGGGGAGGCCTTGAGCATACTCCAAGACACGCACGGACAACTCCTTAAATTCTTCTCTCGGCTCATGTTGCTTAGAGGAGCAGAGCCTCGTCTAACGTATCAGTCATACTAGGGCCTAAGTGGAGAAGTTCCGATGTAGACATCATCGTCACAAGTGTCAGTGTCTGAGACTGAAATCCTATCACATACTGAAGACAACTCGTGCATGTGTAGAATCTGAAGTCACGGATATTACGGTAGTCCGAAACTACCTCCCATAGATAATGTGCAATGTGACCCCGAAAATAGGAATCACACTCGTCGCAATCGGGCCATCATCCTCTATCCCCGTAGCAAGCTGCCATGCGTGCGAAATGTTTCCCCCGACCCCAGTAGTCTCGGCCTCCTCATTAATCTGAACATCCTGTGTACTCACGGAAGGAGCAAAACGACAAGCTCTCCCAACTGTAACCCCAATGCTCGCCGATGCATGGGACGACCCAGTAGAAGCCTAAATGGATGGTGCGGAACAAAATCAGACTCATAGTCACCAAGCCGCTCCTCCTCGTTGTCATCTGGAACAAATCTCCGGCTCGAAGTCAGAAAGAATGGTTGTCTAACGGGCCTATCGGAGGATAGAGGTCTAAAGGGCCCACTAGGGCCGCCCGTAATCCTAATAGGGGAAAGGCGGAGGCATCTCATAGATTTTTTGTTTCTTGTCCTTCATCAACACTGCTTCTTTCCGTTGTGAAGTAATAATCTCGCGCTCTACAAGCCTGTTCAAAGTTGGCACTGACTTGCCTCTCTCTCGCATTTTTTGGATTCCACCAGTCTCTTCTTCTATCGGATCATCTCTGTTGTTATTATGTTTCTTACCGCTACCCTTGTTTTCTCCATTTTATTCACAAACTATATTTAATGAAATCAAACATCTAATTAATTACATGTAACTTGTTCTATTTACCTACAAATTTAATTAATAAACTTAACTAATTAGGAGATAATTCTTTTCATCATCCCTATACAATTCTTTTAATTACTACTTCAATTACAACTTTAATTACATTTACCTAATTCTACTAATTGTTATTTTCATTAAACAAATTGAACTAATTATATTAATTAAATTTAAAATTAATTACTAATTTAAGTAAAATTAAAATTAAAAAAGGGGCGAGCGAATGACGAATTTGTCCGTCGCTGCATGCCTGATGGAATCGGCGTCCGTCTGGTTTGCAGTGGGTGACAGATGGGTGACAGATTCGTTTCCATCACCTACGTCCTCTCGCCGCCAGCCGGACGGACGATGGCGGTGACAGTTAGAAGGCCCTAAACACCTAATTTCAAATCGAAAAGTTCGATTTCGAGGGTTACTCATATCGGAACGTCGTCGATTTTCAAACTCTGATTTTCAATTTTTCGTTGGAGCTTCAAGTTCTTGTTCGATTTTTAGATTTTCAGTTCGACAATGATTGAGTTTGTCGAAAATTAATTTCTTTTATAAAAGAGTAATTTAATAATTTACTCAATCTATTGCGCAGTTTAATTCGAATATTAGGGGTTGTTTAGATTATTGATTCAGTTCTGTTCCATAGTCGTCTCCCTCCCTCTTCTTTCTCGTCTCTTGGCCGCAGCGCCTGAAATTCCTCTGCTCTTGCCTTTTCCGTTATTCGTTTTTCATCGCCTCTGCTCGATCGGTTTCCCTTGCTCTTCAATTTCCCCTCTTTTCCATCATCTTCCCAAAACTCGGGGCTCCGCCCAAATTCTGGCGGCAGTCTGCTCTTGAGCTCATTGTCGAGCTCTAGGTGTTTGTGATTGACGATTTCCGGACAAGCCTTGTTGTGTTCTTGGAATTAGCGGGAAATAATTGTGTGGCCTCGTTTATTTTTGAATTTCTACGATGGAGGAGGGCGAAGGGGGCGAATTCCCTCCAAATAACGCTCCCCAATCGGAGGCTCAACAACCTTTAGATGCCCCTGCGAAGAAGCTTGCTAGGCAGCTGGATTTCACGCAGACCGCTTCCGTGGCTCTCCCCGACCATTCACAATCTTCGCAGCAGCCGGCGGCGGCGGCGGTGGATGTACAGCCGATTGCCAAACCGTTGGTCCCTGTAGCTGTTACTCAGAGCCTTCCGTATCTCGCTCCAACAGCGGCTCAGCCTCCGAATCTGCAGCATGAGCAAGTTCTTCCAGTTGTGAAGCCTGAGTAAGTTCCTCTCTTTTGATTCTTCCTATTTCTTGAATTTCTCGATGTTTGAGATGGGCGATTCTTGCGTTCATTGAATATTTTGTGGAATTTGTATTTAGCTCATTGAAGAATAGGATTTTGTCTTGCTGGTATAATTTATTTGCTAATTCTTCTCTGAAGTTTATATCTTTCATGGTATTCCATGATTGATGTCAAGCAGTACTGAATTTTGTCGATACTTGGAAGTGTCCATATCTCTTCAAGTCAGTTTGGACACCCAGATAGATAGTTGAAGTGTGGCTTACGGACTTCATTTTATCTTGTTATTGATCCTATTTGATTATGCGAAAACTGATGGTTTTATTCAGGTGATATCGTAGGGTTGGTTAGCCTCCCATACATTTTCCTTCCTGGTACATATAGGTCACAAAATCGTCTTTGCTTTTTTTTCCGCATTTATTTGTCTGTTGAAGAAGATGGAGTCTCAGCTATCTTAAATGCGCCACCTTGATACAGTACAATTTCCTTTTGTACCACGAGGCGTTATAGCTTACATGATCTGGAGCCAACTTACCGATGTGTGTTTTTGAAATTGTGGTATTCAACGTTAGCAAGGGGAGATGAATAACTTAGTTTCAACCTGTTGTGCTTTCTGAAACATTATTTCAACATGTTCACTAAAAATTGCTGCAAAAGTATAGGCAGGGACCCCTACATTTCTGATCATTATTTGACTTGTGCTGATGGAACTATTTCTATTTGCAGAAATCCCGATTCTCCTAAATCAAGGTCAAGAACAGCTACAGAATTGAAAGATGCTACTCCAAAGAAGCCGAAACAGTGCAACTGCAAACACTCACAGTGCTTGAAGCTGTGAGTGCCATCTTGTCTGAATTGCATTGTGTTTGTGTTTGATATTTTGAATTGTATTCTGTTCAAATTTACCAAAGAGTGGAGTTTGCAATTTGCTATGGCTTAGGAGCCTTTGGTACCGATAGTGAAGTCCCAATTAAAATCAATTACTCAGGTCACGATGACATATTTCACTTTTCGCCAATGTCTAAAGAATGTTCTCTGAGCAAAAGTCTTTCCTCCCTGCCATATTTAGAACTCAGAAGCTGGATGTGCTGTGAGGTAGTGCGGGTTTGTCATGTTTGTTTGGTCCCTCTATTTTAGCTTGGGATTTCTGGTGAGGGTATCTTTGTTAGATATATCGACTCCCATTGTTAGCTATACTTATCTAACATCATCAAGATTTAGGATTCCAACTTATATGATCCACATCATAATCCTAGTGCATGCTTTCCTCCATTCTCTAATTGGCATTAAGCTGTAAGCTTATACCCTCTACCGATTGCAAAAATGCAGATCTTTGATAAGGGGGTCGGAGAATCTTCATTTTTGGAATCATGTCAATCTACCCTAGTGGAGAGTCATCTTAAGTGTATTCAAAGGTTCAAGACATAGTTGATAGAGTTTCAGTTGCTGACAGCCAAATACATGTAAATTTGCGGATTAGCATGATGGTTGATAGTTGTAAGTCCAGTTTGGAATTTTTGTCTGCTTTTGGAGATGTGTGGAGTCTTCTCAGAGCCACCTTCAAAAGTTTGTCTGGACTTTCCTTTATTTGGATATATTAAACTATAATTTGATGGTTTGTATCTATATTACTTAAGTTACCTTACGTACAACATCATGGTTGTTTGAGCTAGCTTAATTTAAAAAATTTGTTAGGTACTGCGAGTGCTTTGCGTCTGGAACGTATTGTGATGGATGCAATTGCACAGGTTGCTTCAACAATGCAGACAATGAATCTTCCAGGCGAGAAGCAATCAAAGTAACATTGGAGCGTAATCCTAATGCTTTCAGGCCAAAAATTACAAGCAGCCCACATGGGACACAAGATAAGCGGGTAAATACAGCTCTGTTAATTGATAAGTTCTGTATTTGTTTGGTAATCTGTAACTCTCTTACTTGATCAAGTTTTGCACTGATTTGAGCCAAGTTTCTCAATCTGCTCCAATGCTAATTGGGTCATATATGTGCAGGAGGAAAAAGGGGAAGTAATAGTCTTGGGAAGGCATAACAAGGGATGCCACTGTAAAAAGTCAGGATGCCTAAAGAAGTACTGTGAATGTTTCCAAGCAAACATTCTCTGCTCTGAAAATTGTAGGTGCAACGATTGCAAGAATTTTGAAGGAAGTGAGGAACGACAGGCGCTCTTTCACAATGACCATGCCAACAACATTGCATACATTCAGCAAGCCGCAAATGCTGCTATAACAGGAGCTATAGGTACATCTGGGTTTACATCCCCTCCTGTGTCTCGCAAGAGGAAAGGTTCGGAATCAATTTTCGATCAAAAAGGCAGGGACCGGGCCCTTCACAGGCCGGGACATATTCAGCAGGTCAGCTCCTATACACTTGAATTGGAAGTTTCTTGACGTAGCATGGCTAAAGGCTAAAGCTTTTCATAAAGACAACATATACACTGTAGAATACCATAAAAATGCCACAACTGCATGTTATCTGCTCTTTGGGATATGAATTAGTAATTTGACCTTGACGTGTATTCCTCTTAACCAGGCTAACCAAATCATAGCTCCAGCACCGTGTTCAAACCCTGTTGTTCGTGGTACTATGGCAACATTGACCCCTTCAAAATTCACATACAGGTATGAAGCTTTCTTTATTCGATTCAAGCCGATTTTCTTGTTCACTTCACTGATTGCCCCCTCCCCGGCTTGTGATTGAAGGTCTCTGTTAGCAGACATTATCCAACCACATGACATAAAAGAACTTTGTTCTGTGCTGGTTGTTATATCAAGAGAAGCTGCTAAAACGCTGGAAGGTATGATGCTGAACTTGGTAGATCTTTTAGAATTTCAAGAATCAAGATTTTGTCATTACAACTTTGCATGGCTACCTTTGATCTTTTTTTACCACGGGGGATGAGGACCTCCTTGATGTCCTTCACTATGGATTAGATTATCTTTCTTTGTGCTTGGAAATAGAAAACATGTTATTCCATTATGTTTACTGATGGGTTCGTTCTTACTGGAAATACCGGATGTAATTTAATAATCTTGCCTGCACTACAACCTCATTCCCTCAAATCCTGATCTGTTTTTTATTTTTCCTTACATTATAAGTTTGTAGCATGGAACTACATACAGAAAGCCGTAAATTTTACTTGAAACTGCAGAACAAAGAAGTGAAGAAGAGAAGCAGTTAGGGGACCAAAGAAAAGCTAATATCACATCATCAAGTGATCAAGAAAGGTTGCAGAACAAGAGAGAATCAGATGCCAAGAAAAGCAAAGGTCAAGATGATTGTTCTGCAATCGATAATGCAGGTCCCGATAGTTCCACATCGGAAGGTGTAGATGCGCCTAAGTCGGAACCAATGTCACCAGGGACTTTGGCCCTTATGTGTGATGAAAAAGATACAATGTTTATGGAAGCAGCTGCTTCTTCCTCCAGTGGTTTGACAGACCAGGGTGGCAATGGCAATGCAGTGCTGCAATTGCCTAAGAAAGTTGGCGGCTTGACAGAGATGTATGCAGAGCAAGAAAGGGTGGTACTAGCCAAGTTCAGAGATTGCTTAAATAAGCTTATCGCCATAGGAGAGAATATAAAAGGCACGTTCCTTTCTTTCCTCTTTTCTTCTGAAAGATATTTTTTCTTTTGCACTTTGCTTCCAGTGTTGATAGCTGATATCCTTGCCAATTCCAACAGAAACAAAACGTTCGTCTTTAGCGCGAATGGAGTCTTCGATGGATCAAAAGTACATATTAAGCAATAGGGTAGCAAGTACTCGAGCTGATGCGGGAAGGATTCAACACGGCGGGCCCTTGAGTAATGGCCGGACGAACCATGTCAATCCACCAACAGCCATTGGTGTTGGAGCATCGAACACGGTGGATGTTCCCAAGGTTGTAGCACAGTCGCAAAATTCGGACGGCAAAAATGGCAAGCAGGCGTCTGGTAGGTCTGGCGGTCTCCTTCATTGATTGTCTAGGATTTAATAACGTAAGATGAGTTTGTCATGGTTAACTGAGAATGTAAATTGCAGAGGAGAGAATGAAGTTGTAGTTGTAGAATTTGTTTGGCTGATACTACTCACCATTATTGGAGAAGAAAGAGCAATACAAATGATTTATTATTTGGCTTGGAATATAATTCAAAGAGCCTTTCTTTCTATTTCGTATACATGGCGGGGTTTTGGATTTATTTCTTTCCTCTCCATTTCTCTCCCTTTAGAATTCACTGGCATTTGGTCCATGAGATCTATCACTACATTGGATCTTCATTGACCAATCTTGCTATAACCCCTTCTACCGATTGACATAACTCTTAACTATGTCAAATATTGGTAGAAACATGGGTCACATGAGTGTATACAAGTATCTATTTGTTATTTGTTACGTCAGCCCTTATTGGTAATTGCTCGATGTTTATTATTGACCTCATAATATATATATTTTTTTTGATCGATGTTGCCTAGGTCATCATACCGCATAGGAAAGCTCGTAGTGGACTTATTGAACTGCATGTACTCTTTGAGCATGCTAGGTACCAGTTGGGATAAACACACCTACACAGCTTCTGTTCTACATTGGCTTTGGACCAAATTGTATAACTGTTTTTTTAAGGAGTTTCATGGTAGGAGAACCATAGATAATAAGTCTAATTAAAGCGGAAAAATGAATGTCTAGGTTATTGTTGGTGGTGCAATCGAATATATCTCATCTAAAAATATTTGGGTGTGCTATTTACATTCCTATTACACCACCACAACGTACTAAAATGGGACCTTAAAAGAGGTTGAGAATTTATGTTGGGTATGAGTCTCGCTCGATTATAAAATATTTAGAACCAATTATAGGAGATCTATTTACTACTTGTTTGCTGATTGTCACTTTGATGAATCAGTTTTCTCAATATTAGGGGGAGAAAATAACAAGCTGGACAAAAAGATCGGTTGGGATGAATTATCATTATCTCATTATGATCCTCGCACTAGACAATGTGAACTAGAAGTTCAAAAAATAATTCATTTACAAAGTTTAGTGAATTAATCGCCAGAGGTTTTTATTGACCTACATCGAGTAACTAAATCTCATGTTCTAGCAATGAACGCTCCATCAAGAGTAGATGTCCCTATTGAACATCATGAAAATGCATATGAGTCTAAAGCACGCCTAAAGCGTGATAGAGCTATCGGTTGCAAAAATAAAAATCCTCGGAAAAAAAGAACTATAAATCAAGATGGTCCAATCGAGGATAAGCCACCAAGCATCACTGATATATCAGCTCAAGAAGAGCATTAGGTACCTGAACATATTGAAAATAATGGGATCTCAATCAACTATGTATTGGATGGTAAACAATGACATCGCAATACAGTAAACGTCGATGAAATTTTTGCTTACAATTCAGCGCTAAATGTTATTGATGAAAATGAGGATCATAAGTTAAAATTCATAAATATATATAGAAAACGAAAAGATTGGTCAAAATATATTTAATTATTCTTTTCTCCTGATTCTTAAAATGGAGCTCTATTTTTTTTTATAGATGAATGTCTTCCCAAGTTCTTCATCATTATCGGCGGTAGAGTCCGCTTCAAACCAAATCCTCCAATTTCCATACAAACCCAGCGTAGTAAATTTTTAAAATCCATATATTTCAGTATATAGGTAATTTGGTCATGTCAAATTCAACTCATATTTTCGCATGGAAATCTACAAATTTTGATGTATAATAATACGTTTTTATCACGTCAGTAGAATTTGAGAGAGGTTCATCAAGCAAATTTCAGTTATGTTTTGTCTGTATAATGAATTCTAATTAAACTTGTATTACTTTGATAACACAACAAGCTACTGAGCTTGTCTACGTATTTTACATCGATGAAATAGTACATTCCTAACCCAACGTAGTAATTATCATTTAAACCGAAATAACGAAAAATATAATTTTAAAATATTTGAGATAAAGAGTTAAAAGTACGGACTATTAAAGTCGATTACCCGGTCTCTAAGGGGATACCAGATGCTCTATTTGTAATTACTAATTAGCCGCCTCCGTCTACTCTACTCCTGCATCCTCCGATTACCTTCTTTCAACTCTCTATTTGCGGGTCCAGTCCAGCAATTACCAAAGGCAAGCCATGGCTAAGCCTCACGTGTCGATGGAGGTCGGGAACGACGGCGTCGCAGTCATTGCCATCTTCAATCCTCCGGTTAATGCTTTAGCTATCCCAAGTAATTGACCGCCACTGCATGTCGTTTTTTGCAATTCCCTGCCACTGGCTTTTTGGGTTTGATGATCTTCTGTCACGTTTTCATTTTCGGCAACTGATTAGTCATCTTTGTAATTTTTTTCCTTGGAGCGGCGCGTAGTACTCGACGGATTGAAGGAGAAGTTCGCCGAGGCCACCAGCAGAAACGACGTCAAGGCAATCGTTCTCACTGGTGAGTGTTTTGACTTTCGGATCCATGACTTGTTTTAGCTAGTTTTTGTTCCAACTTTAGAGGTTGAGTAGTCTTAGAAATGGAAATGATGACGCCGGCTCGGGATTTGGCTATTCTATATCTTTCCTTTTAACTTGCTGGATACCCCTATGATCTCTGAGCTCTTCCCGTTGGTTTTATAGAGATTTGTCTCTCCTAAAACTGATGAATTCCGTCTGGTCCTGCTGGAGCTTATTGTGTATTAAAAAGTTGCATTAATGAAGCTGATGGAGTTTAGCATATGCCAATACAAATTGTGGTGGTTACTTATCGTCTTTTTAACGATTATGTTACTTATCGTCTGGGGTTGAAGGCAAGGGTGGAAGATTTTCCGGCGGTTTTGACATCAATGTATTCCAAAAGGTCCATGCAACCGGTACGTTCTGATATGCGCATGAACTTCGTGTGGTTTGTGATGCTCGATAAGTTGAATTGATTACTGACCTATTTTTCCACTATTTCGCTGTTTGGTACTGCAGGGGATGTCTCTATCATGCCTGATGTTTCTGTTGATCTTGTGGTCAACACTATTGAAGGTGCATGTTCTGTTTTTTGCATCTCTGGGATTGATGAACTTCTCTTGGGGGGATTTCCAGAAATGGATTTGTAACTTAGAGTATGGTGTAGTATAACAGGAAGTGATAGTTGTGACAATTTGTCTTTCTATTTCATTGTTTGCTGTGCACAGATTGCAAGAAGCCAGTTGTTGCAGCTGTGGAAGGATTGGCGTTGGGTGGAGGCTTAGAACTAGCACTGGTATGTGTTGTCCTCAAGCCCTATTGCGATTTTGGCACGATAGCTTTTATTATCTAACTTCTGAACTGTGCTCCTTTTTTAATTATTTTCAGGGATGTCATGCACGTATTGTTGCACCAAGAACGCAACTTGGCTTACCAGAATTAACACTTGGTGTAATTCCTGGTTTCGGAGGTCTGAATTTTTTACACAAAATCTTCTAGGATCAGACTCCTATCAAATGTTCACAACCTCTTACCTAGATTCGTACATTTCAATGGATTGTATGATCTACTGAAATAGTTCCTTTTTCAAAGGTACACAGCGACTCCCAAGGCTTGTAGGACTCTCGAAAGCCATTGATATGATGCTGGTAAGCTCTTCCATTCAATGCTGAAAGGGAAATTATGTCTAGAAAATGTTGCCTAGCTAAATGATTGCTCTCGTCATTTCTATTTTCACGAGCAGTTCACACTGGAATTTGACAATATGTGGAATTTTAATCTAATATTTGGTCCACCTGCATAGTCAAAAGCTCAAATACAAAAGTAAACAAAATGCCCAGTATGAGCTAGTTTCCCATTGATTAGTAAAAATTTTGTACAGCTATCCAAACCGATCCTCTCTGAAGAAGGAAAGAAACTTGGTCTTGTTGATGCTCTTGTCTCTTCTCAAGAGTTGCTGAAAGTATCTCGTGAATGGGCTTCGGACATTGCTGACAGGCGCAAACCATGGGTCCGTTCGCTTCATAAGACTGATAAGATTGGTTCCCTAGCTGAGGCCCGCCAGGTCCTGCAAGCTGCTCGGCTACAAGCCAAGAAGATAGCTCCAAATATGCCTCAACATCTGGGATGCCTCGATTCAATTGAGGATGGCATTATTCATGGAGGGTATAGTGGGGTTCTAAAGGTACTATAAGCTTCGAGATTTACAACCCTCTAAATACTAAGCAAACTTGTTCCTGCATCCTGCGAACCTATATAAGTAGTCATCTTGTGTTATATGATGACAAGGAATTGGCTTTATTGCTGTGACATACCTCGTCATAGTCTTACTGATGGATGAAATGATTTGGCAGGAAGCAAGAGTATTCAAGGAGTTAGTCTTATCAGATACTTCTAGGGGTCTGGTTCATTCATTTTTTGGCCAGCGTGCAACATCAAAGGTATGATGTGAAGCCGTATATCTAGTTTGGTATTAGCATAAATATATTTTTATGTTCACTCTTATGTTGATGTTCTTTGTAACAAGCAGACACCGAACTTAATTTGCTGAAGTCGATGCAATAGTTCACATGCATAGACAATCAGAGTGGGACAAAGACACTTACTTTCATCTTCCCATTTTTACCTCTGACAGGTGCCTGGTGTTACTGATGTTGGGCTTAAGCCAAGGCAGATAAAGAAAGTGGCTGTAATAGGTGGAGGGTTAATGGGTTCTGGTATAGCTACTGCCCTAATTACAAGCAACATATATGTTCTTCTCAAAGAAATCAACTCTGAGTATCTTCTCAAAGGGATAAAAACCATAGAAGGTAGGTCGCCTATTTACTCTGGTTTTAAAGCTGATCTGACTGGTAGTATTTTTTAGATTCCAAGCTTCCGATAAATCCATCTGGAATTAGTTTAGTGGTGTTGGTCAGTATTTTTTAGACTCATACTATTAACTGCAGGAAATGTTCGGAACTTGGAGACAAGAGGAAAGTTGACGAAGGATAAGGCTAGCAAAGCTCTTTCAATGTTGAAAGGTGTTTTGGACTATTCTGGCTTCAAGGATGTGGACATGGTCATAGAGGTAAGGTGTTCAAGAGTGCTTAGTCAGTTAGTCTTATGGAGCCATCTTACATGTACTATAGAAAGTTGGCGTCCTGCAAAAGGGATCACATTTTTTAACCTCCTATGCATGTATGCTTTCTATCAGTTGAAAAGATTTCTTGTAGTTTGTGATAACAAGCTTGTCTGATACAGTTTCTAACATTTGCAGGCAGTTATTGAGAGTATTCCTTTGAAACAAAAAATATTTGCTGAGCTTGAAAATATTTGTCCTGGCCACTGCATTTTAGCATCAAATACATCCACCATCGATTTGAATGTGATTGGAGAGAAGACCAATTCACAGGATCACATAATAGGAGCACATTTTTTCAGGTTTGATTTGAATCACCGAGTCCATAATCACGTGAATCTATATCTATCATCACAAAATTTCTGTGTGGATCTTACTATGCTACTTAAAACGAGCAAACAAGTTTAAGTTTCAGCATCAGTTTATTAAAGTTGTGATTGGCCATCCTTTTGTATTGATAATTTATTTCTGGAAGCCATTACTGCATCCTATAATTGTAGTCCGTGTCAGACAAAACTGTGCACAATAGTCGCCTGTATCCATCTGGAGTTAATTTGCTTCCTTGCCGCCTTATGACCCATCATGGATCTGTTCATATTAGGATCTTATTTTCAGTTCTGTGGTCCTAGACCTCCAATAAAATCCCGGGTGTCTATTTTTTACACTAGTAAGGAATGCACGAGGTTATAGGACTATTTTTATGCTAGATTTTAACCTGATGAGATGCGTGAAATGATGGAATTTACAGAGCTTTTGAGCTTTTAATGTCATTTTGTTCATGTGTTCTATATATGATCCATTTGTGAGCAGAGTTGAGACAGTAGCAATAATTGTTAGAGCCATTGATGCATTGTATATTTGATCGATTTGTGAATGGAGTTGAGATAGTAATCAGGGTTGAAACTGCAGAAGTCTCGATTCATTGACAAGTCGTCTGAGTTTCAATTGTTTCTTGTTCACCAGTCTTTATATTCCCCCCCCTGATATGCTCTTTATTTTTGGGCAGCCCTGCTCATATAATGCCCCTTCTGGAGATTGTGAGGACGAACAGAACCTCTGCCCAAGCAATTCTTGATCTAATGATAGTTGGGAAGACCATAAAGAAAGTACCAGTCGTTGTGGGTAATTGCACTGGTTTTGCAGTCAATCGGACCTTTTTCCCCTATTCGCAGAGTGCACACTTGCTAGTCCATCTAGGTGTGGACATCTTCAGAATCGACAAGGTTATCAGCAGCTTCGGACTCCCTATGGGTCCTTTCCAGTAATTACTTGTCCTTTTAACTTCTGCATTTCATGGTTTCTGGGATGGATGGACATACTATTATATCTGGCTCATATGGTGTCGAAATGCTGCTTAGGGTAGGGATTATTAATTTTTGTTTCGATAGCAATGTGGCTGATATAGCATACCTCTCCTCCTTAATTTAGGCTTCAGGATCTTGCTGGATATGGAGTAGCTGTGGCCGTGGGCAAAGAATTCAGCAGTTCATTCCCTGACCGCGTATTCAAGACGCCACTGGTTGATCTGTTGATTAAAAATGGACGGAATGGTAAGAACAATGGAAGAGGATACTACATATACGAGAAGGGAAGCAAGCCAAAGCCGGATTCCTCAGTAGTACCGATCATCGAGGAGTCCAGACGTATTGCTAATATAATGCCCAACGGAAAGGTCAGATTCTCTTTAGACTTCGAACAAAAAATACGATAAAGCAGTCGGAACTCTCTCCTCGTTATCTTCAAACCAAAGTTCTGATGTTGTGGGTTTCCAAAATTATTGGTGTGGCAGCCGATTAATGTTACTGATATGGAGATTATGGAGATGATCCTCTTCCCAGTGGTAAACGAGGCATGTCGTGTACTCGAAGAGGGCGTGGTTGTTAGAGCTTCAGACCTCGATACAGCATCTGTACTCGGAATGAGCTTCCCATCTTATCGGTAAGAATCTTTGATCAGATTCTACACAAACCCATCCTTTATTTGTACCGTCGTTTCTCGGTGAACTTAAGTCCCTGTTTGGCAAAAACTGTTACATTATGCAAGGGGTGGGATCGTGTTCTGGGCGGACTTGATTGGGGCAAAACACATATACTCAAGCTTGAAGAGGTGGTCGGAGTTGTACGGTGGGTTCTTCAAGCCATCGAGGTACTTGGAAGAACGAGCTACGAAGGGAGTGCCACTGGTAAGTAACCAAACCAAATCTGTTTGATGTTTTATAATATGTTGCACTATGGTGATTTTATGTTACACAAATGTTTCTGTTCTAAAATATCATGTTTTTTGTTGCTTCTATAGAGCGCTGCCTCTGCGTCAACGTCTTCAAGGTCTCGCCTGTAGAGGCTGTTAGAGTCATGGTCGGGCTCGGGTTGCAACACTTGAAAATAAATGCTCAGTGTGTATTTCCTGTGGTCGTGAATAAAAGGAAGATGGGTTTATGAACCTCTTTTTCCCTTGGAGTTCTAAGTGTGTTAATAGAGTTTTTGTATTCAGGAAGGAAATTTGCATGCGTTTCGTTGTTCAAGTGATATTGATATCAGCCGATAGATAGTTATTCGTGATATAAGCAAAATCCCATCTGTGGCGCACTTTGCAGGCTTGCCTTGCTGGAGATGGTTCTGTCCCCGACCCTGCGGCTCGAATAACTGCATCAAATTCGGGTATTGGCCTTTCGCTTCATGGTGTATGTAGAGATTGTGCCAGAAATACAGGCTGTATGGGTCTGATTTCTTGCTATCCGTGGAGATTTGTGGACGAGTTAGCCATCCGTATAGATTCCGCTAGTATTATCAGACTTCAATTGAGGTTCAAGGAACCAAAATCCATGTTATCGAATTAAGGAGGAATAGTAACCCTTAGATCTTTCCATTATGATCTAAGGATCTAAATTATCCGGGTTAAGATGGTTATTTCATAATAATTTTATTTTTATTTTTTCACCTCCAATTCCGCTCCAGTCGCCAGTAGAGCTATTGACGAACGAAGCCGCTCGCGAGTAGCTCGGTGTTCGGTTCGGAAAAAGTTCGATCGAAACTCGGCTCGATCTTAACGAGCTAGCTCGCGAGCCGGATCGATAATAAACGAGCCGAGCTAGAGCTGAGTCTGGCTCGATTCGGCAAACTTGCGAGTCAGCTCAGCTCATGAGCTAGATAAACAGCTCGTTTGAGGCTCGAGTACAAGTTCGATTAGGGTTCGTTCGTTGGCTCGAATGATTTGAGGCCCGTTCGTTGACTCGATTAGTGTAGCTCGTGAATTGGTTTTGTATATTTTAATGTTTCGAATGTCCATTTTAGAATCTTTATAAATTTATTTGAGTTCAAAATTTAACCGGTGACTGCAGGTCATTGAGGTGATTGCATTAAAAAGAGTAACTGGTTCTGCTTGCTTCACTCGAACTATATACCACTCCGCCCTTGAAGCTTTTGGTTAACGGCCACAATGGCCTCTTGCTCCACGGCATCCATGTTCAGCTGCTCCAAACAACACTTTCTATCCACGACCTTTCCCCATTCCAAGTTTCCATACAGCCAAGTCTCCTCACACAATCACACACCTTCCTCAAATGCTAAACCCAAGTCGCCGCTCCCCAGAAGCCACCAAGTTTGGAGGAGAACCAGAAACAGAAACGATTCCGGATCCTCGTCTCCCCTTATTTCAGAGAAAAGGATCGACAGCCAGTCTGCCAAAGAGCTTGTCAGTAATTTCGAGATACCCGACGAGGGTACAAGTAAGAGAACTGATGGTGATGAAATGGAGAAACCGTATTATAAGAAGAAGAGCAAGGCTGTTCAGAGGCGGATTCAGTTGGACATGTGCTCCAGAAGAGGAGACGTCATGGGAGCGATTGAACTCTACGATTCGGCAAATGAGGAAGGAATCGCTATGACGCTGTATGAGTATTCCGTAATTCTCTATCTTTGTTCTTCTGCTGCCGTTGGAGTTGTTCAACCGGCCAAGAGCGGGACATGTAATAATGCAGGCCAGGTGTTTGATGAAAGCTCACAGGCAAGCGATGGCGTAATTCAGGTAAGTGAAGATGTCAGGAACTACGCGCTTCAGAAGGGATTAGAAATCTACGAAAGCATGCGTCTCCGCAATGTGCCGATGAACGAAGCAACCTTAACTGCCGTGGCTAGGATGGCTATGTCGACGGGGGATGGGGACATGGCGTTCGATATGGTGAAGCAGATGACTCAGTTGGGGATAACTCCTAAACTAAGATCATACGTTCCTGCTCTGACTGCATACTGTGGAAGTAAAGATGTTGAGAAAGCGTTCAGCGTGGAAAATCACATGTTGGAGCATGGCGTGTCACCAGAAGCTTCAGAACTTGAGGCGTTGTTGAGAGTCAGTGTGGAAGCTGGTGGTAAAGGCGATAAGGTGTATTACTTGTTGCATAATCTCAGAACTAGTGTACGGAGGGTCTCACCTTCCACTGCTGATATAATCGTTAGCTGGTTTAGTAGCAATACAGCTTCCAGAGTGGGGAAAAGGAAATGGTCTGAACTACATATCAAAGAGGCCATAGAAAATGGAGGTGGAGGTTGGCATGGGAAAGGCTGGTTAGGGAAAGGAAAGTGGAGAGTTTCTTATACAACTGTTGGACCAGATGCATCTTGTAGATGTTGTGGAGACAAACTGGCCACGGTTGACCTTGATCCCGCAGAAACGGAGAATTTTGCGGAATCAGTTGCTTCGATTGCTCTTAAGAGCGATAAAGATTCGAGATTTGTGAAGTTTCAAGTATGGAACATCATTAATAAGTATTGTCTGGGGAGTTATGTCATGTTCTCTTAAAAAAACATGTGTTGAACCCTTTTGTGCTCTTCTTACGTCTTACAGAAATGGCTAGATCATCATGGACCATTTGAAGTTGTGGTGGATGGAGCTAATGTTGGACTTTCCTGCAATAAGAAGTTTATCGTAGCCAAGGTCTACTGTACACAGCATTCTTAGCCCTTCAAGAACTTCATATTTTCTTCTCTGGTGATTAACAAGATAGTTTATATTGGAACGCATTGTAGGTCAATGCCGTTTGGGATGGCCTGCGGAAAAAATTTCCTTCTCACAAACGGCCACTCATAATATTGTACAGTAGGCGCATGTCTGGAATGACTGGGCGAAAGCACGAGGCACTCTTGAAGAAGTGGCGAAATGCCAGTGCACTCTTTACATCACCTACTGGATCCAATGACGATTGGTGAGATGTCGTTGCACCTATATAAACACTTACTAAAACTTATTTTATCATCCTTATTTGAAAGAAGTAGAAGTAATGCAATGCAATATTTAAATGCTATGGATTATGAAACGTGCTTCAGGTACTGGTTATATGCAGCTATAAAGTTCAAGAGCTTAATTGTAACAAATGATGAGATGAGAGACCATAGTTTCCAACTTCTGGGAAATGACTTTTTCCCCAAGTGGAAAGAGAGGCATCAAGTAAGAAAAGTTCTAATTTTTCAAGTTTTGTATTCTCGTCTCCTTTACGTTACTTGTTCCCCACCTTACTAAACATTTCCTTTCCCGATGAAAAGGTGCGGTTTTGTTTTGACGGGACTGATCCAATCTTCCGTATGCCTCCACCTTACTCCGTTGTAATTCAGGTGAGACATCTTTTTCTCAAGAATTCCTGCATTACCTGTCTTACATGAGAAGGATGCAAAGCTGTACTTTCGAGTAGCGTTTCTTTAGTTATTGAATGGATATTCCATGAAAACAGGAATCAGAGAAAGGCCATTGGCATATACCCATTGCATCGGATCAAGATGAGGAATCAGACAGAACATGGTTATGCATTACTCGTGCTAACTCGTCTTCAGAGAAGCAAATCTCAGTTGCTCACAAGCGTGAAGGTAGCTCGTTATCTTGTGAATGCTAGTTTTCTGGGTCAACTAGGTATGTATGCCAGTAACAGTGACCCTTAATTTGGTAATTAGACACTTCCCGATACTGGGCATTGGTGTTAATCTTATGTGTGGTTAAACTCTCTTCATTCTTTTTGTGTTCTTGTTTTCAGTTATCTGGTTCAAGCTTTCACACCATTCATGTCAATGTTCCCTTCATTATCTGCTCGTATTTCTGATGATCTTATATTTGCATTAATAGGGTCAAGTGTGCAAACCGGCAAGAAGCAGAATCCAGCATGAATTAACAGTAGCAATAGTGTCGATCCACAGTACAATTGTAGAGAAGGTTTCAAGGATCGTAAGGAGACACTGTCAATCTCGGGTTTGAAAGATTCATTCAGCAGTTTTTAGCACAACTTGATATCGCAGAAGAGCTAGGAAACCCTGTACAATCGACTTTTACATATAACAAAATGGCCTTCAACATATAGAGCTTTGAAGTAAATATGAGTAAACATACAGCAGAACAGACGCCATTCTTCAGTCTGGTATTGTTCATCAGGTGGGTATCTCATTTTGTGACCAATCATGGGACAGCTATCATAGTATTATTGCTTGCTCTCATAATAGATCAAAATTCAACCCCACGACAATTTGGTATTCAACGAATCTTAAGATATGCTTTCTCCTTTTTTTTCCGATGAATTAAGCTTGATTTCTCCTTTTTCCGACTAATGATTCCTCACTAATTTTCCAGGCAATCTTTGTCAGCAGGCCATGTGCTGCAATAACTGCAGCCTCATGTCTACGTTATATGTTTTGCCATCAAATTCAAGAGCATTGATGATTAGGTAGGTAAACTCTATAGAATACACCAGGATAATTGTATTTGACCTGTGTTGAAATAGGACCAGATATCAAACCCGAGACTCTACGTAAAATTGAAATAAAAATCGTATGTACAGATTTTGTTTCCAGTATGCAAATTTGACTCATACAAATATACAATACACATTCTTCTTTTGACTAGCGTCATCAACATTATAGCTTGTGTTTGCTATAGATGTATGTCAAAAAATGTAATGACATGACTTGTTCGTTTTTTGAAATGTTGGAGAAAGCAAAAAGTCGAGTCGGATGATGTATCAGAAGTTCACGGGTTGGGCAGCACAGGAAATTTTTACTTGTCGTTTTCCTGAACTTGATGGGCTGTTGTTTCACAGAATCTCACTTTGATGTCCCCTTCCTCTTGTTGGTTTCTGTTGCTATTTTCTCCTACGTGTGTGTGCTTTGAATTCAGAACTTCTATTTTGGTGCGGATCACGGGCCTCTGAGTAAAACAATTGCACACCCATCACTTCTGATTCTGTCCTATCGTTTTCTCAGCAAACAAACATAGAAGTACTAGTAGATAAGGGAAGTCAGCCCAGCTTTGGCAATTTGGACTTCTCCTGCAGCTCTTTTAAGCAGAATAAAAAGGCATTCTTAGACATGAAACTCCAAACCATTATCCTGTGATGGGTTCCCGGCATCATCAACCTTCTCAGTTCATCAAGTCTCTCCAAGTGATTAATCACCCTTTGCGGTTTTTGTTGACCTGAATGATTCCTTCTTTCTATTGCGGGTTTTTATTAAATTTCATGTCTTTGCTGGGATTGGGCAGGAACTAAAGGAATTGCAGTCTCAGCTACGCCGTGCAGCAGATTACTGGGAGAAAGGCTTCCAGAATGCTAAACAGAAGAAGCAGTAAGTCTTCTTGTCTACATCAAACATCTCTGTCAAGGTGTATGAAACAATATTTGAACAAAACACATGGAACATAACATATACAGGGTCGTGGAGAGCACAAAAGAGTACGTGTGCAGAGCAGTGGTGGCTGTTGTGGATCATCTGGGCAGCGTTTCAGTCAGTTTGAACACCACAATATCTGACAAGACCCGTGGATTCTCTGGAGCTGAACTCAGGATTGATTCCCTTAAGCAAGTCAGTATCATTTTCTAGCCGCATTTTTATCCCTTTTTGAAGTAGTAAGAATGTCTTTTTTTATTTATTTCTATCATAACGTTGATAGGTGTTTTTGTTTTGGGGATGACATGACAGAGATTGCTTTCCTATGAACTGTATGCACAGAAGATTGGTCTGACTAGAACGAGATGGTGCCCAAACCTGCCAAAGTTTCACCGCCGATATATGTCAACACGTAAGTCCGGTGTAGTAATATTTTAAAAAGTGATTGGGTAGTTTGGTTTGTATATAAACAATGACCATGAGATGGGACTTCAATTTACAGTTATTGACAAAGATGCTAGTCCTGTGGCATCTTCAGCCAATTCTACCAATTACTCCATGGGTACGGTCTTTTTAACCATTTATTTCTTTCTTTCTAGGAATGATGTGATCTTTTATTTGTGACATGGGAGTAAATTGTGGCAGTTCCAGTTGGAGACAGCATCACAGTATGTGGGAAAGTGCAGACTGCCACGTTCCATTTCCAGGTAAAAATCAAGAACACAGTTATAGATGTGTTTTAATCATGTGGTTTATTGTTGTTCTGAATTTTCTTTTTGTTGGGTGCAGCAAATCAGTAATGGTCAGAAGAAGGAGAAGAAGGATGGGCACAGAAGATGGTCTGGCGGCCGTAGTAGTGGCGACGTTGTGTCTCTCGTCCGACGAAGCAAACGGCTATCCTGAATTAAGAGGGTTTGTTTAGTAATTCGGTTAGTTTGATGTACTAATATTGGCATAGCCACCCGTGGTTTCATATCTCCTCCATTTGAATGATAAATAGCCACCCGTGTTTGAAGATGAAGATGTATGATGTGAGGATATTGAACTTGAATATCAATATCCAACGACCAAACTAAAACTTGCTATATCAAATATTTATGATATTCGATAATATTAGAATTGTTCTTGCTCCCCTCAGCCACGGAAACCTGCGACGGGGATCCCCGAGGCGGTTGCAGTGGCGGTCTGGATTTCCCTATTGCCCCCGCATTAAAATCAATGTGGACTATGTGGTGGCTAACCTATCTGATGGTGTGGTGGATTTGGTGGTTTCATTAGCATGTGGGGTGATTTTGCAGGGGATTTGACGGATGTATCCAGGGCTTTTGGACCTCTATGTCTTGGAGCTCCTGATTGTCCACAATGTTAGTGTGTGGTACTTCCGGCATGAAATCAGCCAGGTGGACATTGAAGCCGACGTGTAGGTTGTCCTTTCGAAGCTCTCCTGACGTAGCACTTGATGTGTTGCAGGCGACGAAATGGTTGCTGAGATCCTTACCTTTTTTACGGCATGCCCACGGTGTAGGTGGTCGAGGCTGCCCATAAAGCGACGAGACATTTTCTTTTATATCTCTCAACCCGTGTGGAGACTGATCTCTCGACTTGGGCTGATGCTTAGTTTTATTTGATATGCTATCTTGATTTCTCCCTTCCGGAGCTGTTAATGCAACAACAATAAAGTATGACATTCAAGATCATCTCATACCAAACAACCCTCTATTGTTATTGGTGTGTTTTGGATGGTTGATTATGAGCTATGGTTGAATAGTATAGTGAATGTCATTTCACTGGACACCGTAAAGTCTGATATCTTGAAAACGCATGCAATAATGAAAGAAGAATTGAATGGTACTTTCCAGAAGATTTTTAGTCGAATTGGTTTGACTAGTGATATGTGGACATCATTAACAATTAGGAGTTTTTTTTGCTTGACATCTCACTATGTAGATGAGAATTGGAATTGAATAGTAAACTCTTGAACTTTTCCATGTTCTGCATCCACATACACCTTTTAAGTTGAAAACAGTTATTTATCATATGTTGAAAATACATTTTTTACTATTACCTTGGACAATGCTAGCAATATGACTAACATGCAAAGCGAGTTGCGTGATTAACTGAATGGACAACATGCTTTTGTGTGTGGTGGTAAATACTTCCATATTCGTTGTTGTGGACATATATTGAATTTTATTGTTCATGATGGATTGAAAGTGATAAAGTACAATGTTAGATGTGTTAAAGAAAGGGTTAAACACGTAGATGGATCTGAAGCAAGGAAGATTAAATTTAGGGAATGTATTGAACAAGCTGGGATGAAATGTACCAAGGAGTAGTGACTTGATATACTAACAAGATGGAATTTAACCTACATGATGCTTGAAAGAGCCTCTTTAATAGGCAAGCATTTGTCAATCTAGTAAGGAGTGCTAAGGGTTACAAGGATTGTCCATCATCAGAGCATTAGGAGGAAATAAGTGCATTTGCCAAACTTTTGAAACTTTTTTATGAAATTACCAAGTTATTCTCAAGATCCTTATATTCAATTATTAATTTTTTTTTTAGTATGTCTGAAAGATTCATCTTCAATTGCTGCAAATTTTTTCAAGCCTTGATGATGTTCTAAGAAATATACACGGGAAATATGATGATGTTAAAGTTCAAATATTGAGAAGACTATAATTTAATACTTGCTTTTGGTGTAATTTTGAATCCTCGTTGTAAGGTTGATTTTGTTAAGTTTTGTTATGAGAAGTTGGGTGGATACTACTCTAACAAGTAAATGGATATTAGAGAGCAGTTATATTTTATGTTTGAGGAATATGAGAAAATGAATGGTTCAGTTTCAGATTCTACAACGAGCACCCTTTTTAGTTTGAGCATTTCAACTAACTCAAGACCGATGTAAGTACTTAATTATTTTTTTTTTAATATGTTATTGATGAGCGGATTTTACCCCACTATTAAATACCCACTAGATTGCTCTAATTGAATCGTTTATTTTCCTAGGGTCTTCTTAATGCTATTACTCAAATTGATTATGCTAACTAAATCAAGTAACAGTGAATGTTTAATTGTTTGTTTGCTGAAGTATCGAATTATAAACTAAGAATGAAATTCAAAAGGAAGCAATTGCAAGAGATTGAGTTTCAAATATGGAGTGAAGGTTGTTCGGATTCGAATCCACTAAAGCTAGCAATGCATGAATGAATGATAAGTAATCTCAATTATTCAGGTTATAACGGCTTGGCTATTTCCTACGGTAGTCTTAGATCACTCTCACGCCTCTAAGGATCTATTCCGCTCGACCGTAGACTCTTCTCTCGAGCTAATCTACACCCAAGCAAAACGCACTAAAAGTGTCCGATGAAATGCCACAATGATAAATGATGCAAAAAGCCTAAACAATTCGTTCCTCTCTCAAGCTAACGAATAATCTAGAGTTCTTCCTAAGCAGCCTATCAATACATGTTCCTCCCGGACCCACAAATCAATAACAATGATTTAATTAAGGCGATCAAACGAAATTGAATCAGAAATTAGGTTTATAAAGAACACATCATAAGTCTGAATAATCTCGATAACAAATCAAAGGGTTAAAACCCCATCATCCATACAAAAGCTAAACTAAAGTTTCATCTCATCCAAACAACATGAAATGTTTACCTAATTAATTTTTAAACCAAATCCTATCAAATTAAGGCGATGGTGGTTTTATGAATTAATTATCTGTTAGAATTTATGATAAATTGTACTTGTAAGAGTACTTAATATTTATTCGGATGATATGATGGGTCAAACAGGCGGGTTGGGCGGGTCACGGATTAGCCGGGTTAAGGGTTAATCGGATTATAGTCTAATCGGGTTACTGATTAATCGAGTTACAGGTTTATCGGATCATGAGTTTATCGAATCACAATCTAGAAGGGTTCCAAGTTATGTACTTTCTAGTTAAATGGATTATAAATCGATCTAGGTTAGTCAGATTGAGCAGGCTCTTCAGGCTGGGTTAGCTTTTACCGGCTCTATCCACTATGGATTATCACAGTTTTGAACAGTAAAGTATTGATTTTGTTACTATGGTATGTTATTCCAATTTTGGTTTACAGTTCATCCACATAAACATGATGCTTGTGTAATATTTGGTGAATGGATGGTTTTTTCCGTCTAATTTCGGTTGAACCTTATGGTTTGGTTTGACGACCGGTCCGGTTCATTAAAACAGTAAACCGCAGATGCGTTTTCGTTTCGCGCACGCAAGACGACACGTATTTAAACCAGTGCACCCATGGCGCCACGTGGTTTTCTTTTCTCCCAACTTTTTCAAGACTGCGCTGCGCCCACCGTAATTACATGAAACTAATTAGTAATTACCACCCAAACAGGCAACCAGTGACCTCTTTGCGTTCGCTTTCCGCCATTAAAACCATCTCTCCGATCCTCCTGCACAATAGTGATCTCTTCACAACTTCACTTCTCCTGCTCCTCTTTCTCCTCAACCACTTAATCTCCCTACTTCTCATCCTCATGACTTCCGATTCCGTTTTCGCCGCCGTCGTTCGTGCTCCCGAAGATCCCATCCTCGGGGTAACTAACTAACTCTCTCGTTCTCCTCTACTGATCTTGATTACGAAAATGCTTCGTTTAAACTTCTGTTTTCATGTAACTCCCCAAGCCTCGAATACACTATGATCAGAATCATCGGCCTTATTTCAGGCTTCTTGACTGAAATCAGTTTCAATATAGAGTAGCGATCGGATCACAAGTTGTGTATTCCCTTTCTTCTGTATTCATTCCTATTAAGATTTTATTTGTTCGTTTCTTTGGTTTTGAACAAATGATCAGGTGACCGTTGCTTACAACAAGGACACCAGCCCAAACAAGGTGAATTTGGGCGTCGGTGCTTACCGGACAGAGGTATAATTGGATTTCATGATCTGGATTGCGTATCTTTTATCTCTGTGATCATTGTGAACTTGCTTCTACTGAATAATGACACTCATGTGCTTCATCCGATTGGATGATTGGTTGGGGGAGTAACAGGAAGGAAAGCCTCTTGTTCTCAATGTTGTTCGAAAAGCGGAGCAGATTTTGGTGAATGACAAGTGAGTTTAATTTCTTTTTTTTGATTGTTTGGGATTTGGATCAATTTCGTCGATTAGTTTTATGTATTGGAATTGTTTAAAGTTGTTTGGTTCTCCCTTGCTTCTTTTTCAGGTCTGGCATCAAGGAGTATCTTCCCATCACTGGTCTAGCAAACTTCAACAAGCTGAGTGCCAAGCTCATCCTTGGATCTGACAGGTCAGTCATTTTCTTGCAGTTTTCGTTGGTTTGTTACAGATTATGCTCTGTAAGTTTGAGTGGAATTAACATTCTTCTAAGACTTCTTGCTTGGTTCATAACAGCCCAGCCATACAAGACGACAGAGTGACAACGGTCCAGTGCTTATCTGGTACTGGTTCTTTGAGGGTCGGAGGTGAATTTCTCGCTAGACATTATCATGAGGTAAGGACTAAGGATAAGTCTTCATCCGTTTCCGTCTGAACTATTTCTTTTCTTGCGACTTAAGGAAACAAGCACAATCACCACCTTGACCTGACCTGAGTATTATTATTTGGCAGCACACTATCTACATTCCAAAACCAACGTGGGGAAATCATCCTAAGATCTTTACTCTCGCTGGATTGTCTGTGAAAACTTACCGCTACTATGACCCTGCTACGAAGGGCCTGGACTTTCAAGGTTCTTCGCCCTTAAATCAATAGAGAGTACAACTTTCGATATTATTTGACGGTCTTTCACTTTCGTTTCCGCTGGCATCACTTGGGAAAAAAGAAGCTTTAATGAAGCTGTGATTGGTCTTGGATTGTGATCTTATCCTGGCTTTTTCAACGACGTTATGTTCATGATGTTGCAACATGCAACTGAAACTGGTGAGTTATTGTTTTTGTGGTGCGCAGGATTGCTGGAGGATCTCGGATCTGCACCATCAGGAGCTATAGTGCTTCTTCATGCGTGTGCTCACAACCCAACGGGTGTTGACCCAACCCTCGAGCAGTGGGAACAGATTAGACAGTTGATTAGATCGAAACAGTTGTTGCCCTTTTTTGACAGTGCTTACCAGGTATGGAGAACATTTATGCTTTACACCATTTTACTGAGGTTGGACAACTGTTCCAAATGGTTCTAAGTTTGATCATGAAGAAAACATATGTAATCTAGATGCAGATGCAATCAATTCTGAATTCTGATCACCCTTATGTCAATAGCTTCTCTTTCCTCATTATATCGCCCCTGATGTAGGGATTTGCCAGTGGTAGCCTTGATGCTGATGCCCAATCCGTTAGAATGTTTGTTGCGGATGGTGGTGAATGTCTTGCGGCGCAAAGTTATGCCAAAAACATGGGACTTTATGGGGAACGTGTCGGTGCCCTCAGCATTGTAAGATATAACTCTTCATCCATTGGATTTTCTTAATACGAATGAGCTAGGGACTTCTGAGAAAAGAAAAAAAAATGAAAACAAGCCCGGTGGTATTACAGCAGCTTTTATTTGGACAACTTTAGTAACTCTACTGGGAGTTAGGCTTTGGTAGCGAGCTTTAACTAACCCTAAAGTTACCTGAAGGATTTTTCCGGTTTGGCCTACTCCCTTTGCATGTTAACGAGTCTGCCTTAATGCTTGTATTCGATTGTCTATGGCGTATTGTCTTCTGATCATTCAATTTCCATAGGTCTGCAAGACAGCCGATGTGGCAAGCAGAGTTGAGAGTCAATTGAAACTTGTGATCCGGCCAATGTATTCCAGCCCACCTATCCATGGTGCAGCTATAGTTGCAACAATTCTGAAAGACAGGTAAACGTGATGTTGAAGGCAAATTGTTGATATTTTGTAAAAACACAGCAACCAAGATAACTTAGTATTTGAGCTTGCCTGAGGCAATGGTAACATGCTTAGAACTCATCATCGGGACAACTAGATTGAGACATTTTCTAGTGCCATTTGTCAAACGTTTAATTGGAGGTGGCAAATCTTACATTGCTGAAATCCTTTGAAAATTCAAAACAAGAAGTGTTACAGTTCGAGTTATGGATATTTAAGTTGTTTGTTTACTGGTTGGTTATTTACTTATATAAAATTAAAAGGGTGCTAACTCTCAAACGAATGTTTCTGTTTGCAATCTGGAATTCATTTTCAGTAACCTGTATGAAGAGTGGACCGTGGAGCTTAAAGCCATGGCTGACAGAATCCTAAGCATGCGTCAGCAACTTTTCGACGCTTTATCTACCAGAGGTTTCTCATCCTTTCACTTATAAATTATCTTTCTTTCTTGGGAATCTTCGACAATTGGTATAGGAGGGTACCTGTCATTGGTCTATTTAAGCCTTCTTTCAAGGTTACTATTTTACGAAGGACAGCTTTCTAATGTGCTATGGAAGTTAAATAAACATATCATTTGTCCAAAAGATTTCCATTCCCTTTTCTCTTTTTCAATCAACTCTAAAACGACGTTTTTGTTGTTTTGGCAGGTACTCCAGGTGACTGGAGCCACATCCTGAAGCAAATTGGTATGTTTACTTTCACCGGTCTCAACTCGGAACAAGTTGCCTTTATGACAAAAGAGTACCACATTTACATGACATCTGATGGGTACGTACGTAAATAAAACATCCTTCCTCCTCCCCTTGAAACTTCATAACCGAGTGGTTTTTCGGTCATTTACATGAAATAAGGACTTTACCATGTGTGATTTTGGTCACAACACAGGAGGATAAGCATGGCTGGTCTGAGTTCAAGTACAGTAGGTCATCTTGCAGATGCGATACATGCTGCAGTCACCCATTCCGGTCCCGCGTAGATATTGCTTCTACTTTCAGAGTGTGTCTGGAAGAGTTGTTCATCTTTGGATATTGTATCTTGCAACGTTTAATGTACTTTAACTACTTTGGGCAGAGTGGCAGTTGGCCATGGTCTTGTGTTCTTTTCTTTCGCCTGTGTTCGCAGGGTTTTAGGTTGCTTATTATGCAAGCGACATCAAGGGCGTATCGGTGATGAAACTCGGAGCGTTTTTGCATCCCTCGGCATTCGAACTAGTAAAAGATAAGCTTTGAAGTTTGAACACTATTTGTCATGAACGATATTCTATTGCATTATGATTCCCTTAGCCAAAACGATCAAATCCATAAATCTTATCGTCGAGATTTATTCTTCAAGTCCTTGAATTAAAATGGATCCTTGGAATAAAATGGTTCTCGTTCTACACAAGGAATTTAGATGATACACATAAAAGGTGCTAAGAGGATAAAATGGTTTAATAATTTTTTATAGAAATTTTATCGTTAATTAATAATTTTTAACATTTTTATTCTAGCAATTTTTAGCGATATTTATTAGTAACATTCCGGTCTTAAACTTTTTTGTTTTATTAATTTATCTTATAAAAATAACTTTATTGAAATATTTTTTATTAATTTATCTTATAAAAAATCTTTTTTAAAAATGTTTATGTTTTGGTTTGAAAAAATAATGCATGTGTGATATTGTTAGCCAACATTTTAATTTAGAAATTTCTATCAAAAATTTTTAATTAATAATTTTTTATATATTCCTAGTAATTGTTAAAAAATGTTGAATAACCCTTCATATTATTTGAGTAATTATTAAAATTTTGAATGTTAACAATTATTAAGGATTCACATAAATTTGATAAACTAATAAGTTTTAAATTTAAAAATTAATTAACAATATTATAGGGGTAAATTGATCATCTTTTAAGAAAATGTTTAAAAAGACATTGACAAATAATATACTATTATTAATACAAAATATTATTAAAAAACATAAATGATGAATAGAAATTGTTAAGAGTTTAAGAATGAAGGTGATTGAAAATTATTTCTTCGACAAATAACTCTCTACCTGTACACCCCTGCCACATTAGCCTCAGGCTGGTTGTGCGGTAAAAAATATTCGTTTAGTCCTCCTTGGTGGTCTGGGCAACATTTGTAGTTTATGTCTCTACCCTGATACCCAAAAGACTAAAAACAAACCCCATTAATGGATCGGAATTGAAAATCCAGTTATCCCCTTCGTTTTCATAATCCTTTGCATCTCCGAGAAGTCATTATCGACAATCCAGTTATTCCTTTTATTTTCAAAATCCTTTGCAGCTCCGAAAAATTATTATTGCCCTCGCCGCCTTTCACGAACAGGCAGCCATGGATACGAATGCTTCACAGTTGTTAGACTACACGAACGGGATTCATATATGAACGATATTGTTATGTGTGATGGATTGTTAAGTTTGTGATGCAGCATCTACAAAGCCAGTAAAGATCCCATGACTTCAACAAGTAAAGATTATTCATCGACAAAATAAAACCAGCAAATTTCCATATCGTAAAATAGTGAGGAAAATCACACAGTACAGCAAGTTCCCTATAATATGAACAAAAACTAAGAATCAAACATTTGCTTACGGTAGTTGCAGAAGCATTCAGATTTTAGATCTCTTCCTCGAATGCTGCGAAATGGGACACCCTTCGAAGACAGCACTCTTCAGAATACTTAATATAATTCTCCGGATGCTTACCGCTCTTGATATGACTCCTGAACCGAAGAGCTTACGTTACTCCACGTGAAAGGGGTGTATTCGTAGGGGTTTTTATGGAAGCAGAACTTTTAACTTAATTGCTACATTTGTTGATGTCGCAGTATAAACATAATTAACAATTGCAAAATAAATTTTGGAATGAAAATATGTGTGAATGTTAACTAATTAGTTAATTAATAAAATAAAGACTGTACAATAAAAATTAGTCTTTAGAATAAAATTAATAATTTAATATATTATAATTGTTTTATTAAAATTGTTAAAGTATTATAGTAATAAAGGTGACTTACCATTATAAAGGGAAATGAATGTGGCCATAACTTTAGTTCGAAACTCTCAAATATTATGTATCGATCCGGAAACTAGTACTTTAAACCCACTTTAATCTATTATATTTGGAAATTTCAACAATAATATATAATAACATTTAAAATTTTCAAAATTAGTATTTAACATTTTTAGAAATTTCAAAAAAAAATTAGAAGTGACGGGACCAGTTATCTACTTGACTTGGAAACAAAGCAAGAAAGCAGCGACTCACGTGCATTTGCATTAAAGACAGATTTGGGGTGCAAATCTATTCGAATCCTTTTTTGATTTTGTCTTGAGCGAGCATCCTTCTTTTTATGAACTTCTTTTAGCATTTTGCACCACAAAAAGTTGAGACATTTTCATATATTGATATTTCCGGTTTGCATAAGTTTTTTCTTTTACAAAAATTATAACATTCGTATTCTTTATAAAACATGAGGCGTACATGAAGTCTCGTCGGAGATGCAGTCCTTATCAATAAGGCTAATATGGATCACGGGTTTTTACAATAGCAAACACATCAATCCTTTCTTTCCAATAAACGGACAATCCAATAGAGATTTATCTTAAAAATCAAAAGTAAAGATACTAATAATCACCAACAAGACAAACACAAACCAAAAATATAAAGAAAAAGTTGGAATTAAAAAAAAAACCTAGCAAACTTAGATGTGATTGACAACATCCTTATTTGAACTGATAAGCGAGGTTAGGATTTTAGCTACTCCATCTCTCAAACTCAGTGAACCGAACCGGTCGCTCTTGGCTGACCGGCTAGTGACGTAGGGATGATGTCTTGGTCGTACTTCTTAGAAGGGGGTAGGGCAGCTGCAATGACGGTGATAATCGACATAGCAACAGTAACGATGGCGACGTTGGTGGTGCTGGAGATGTTGATGACGATGGCGCGTTGGCGGTGTCGGAGACGTTGGTGACGATGGCACATTGGTGAAGATGACGACGTTGGCGGTTATGGATTGTAGTGTAAGGTGGGGATAGGTTGCGGCCATGATATTGGTGGTGGAGTTGGTGGTGATGGAGGTAATGTTGTTAGTGTTTGAAGCAAAAGGGTGTAGGGCGGCCATGGTGGATGTGGTGAGTACGGGGTCGTGGTTAGGGTTTCGGGGAGTGGGGAGGGTTTCAGGGATGCAACAAAGCAACTCCTCTTCTACGAGAGGCAACAAGAAAATTTCTCTCTTATGAGAGGCAACCGAAAATTGAAGAAGCTAAAAACGGTTGCGGCGGCTAGGATTTGACTCTCATTAAGAGCTTTTTCAACCAACGTTTCATCTCCGGTTTGCATACTTTTGTTGTGTATATTATGAAAAAAAAAAATTATGATTTTAACGGTTGAACCGGTGAACCGCAGTTGTACTTATCGGTATTAATTGTATTACAGTTTGTTACATAAAAAGGAAAATCTTCGTCGTAAGGAGGAAGATGACGACGACGCGCTAACGCGATTTGCTATATGAAAAGTGACGACAGCGCAGGCAACGATGACGATGATGAAGAAAAAGAATAGAAGAGCTCATACGCAATAATGATGAAGAAACACATGTTAACGACGCAATAGATGTTGTTTTGCTATTACCTAATATTTGATTAAGGTTAGGTTTATTTACAATTTAGTACCTATGGTATAAATAACTTTTAACTATGTATAATCAAATATGTTTAATATGTTATGTTTTAACAAGATAGATTTTGATATTAAATTTTTTATACTATAAGTATAATCCGGTTTTATTATTAACTTATCGGTATTGTATTTTATTATTAATTTATATATTTTATTTTTATTTAATCTTTCAAACGGTTAGGCTGCAAGCGAGCCAAACGGTTCGTGATTCGCTCGGTGTTCGGTTTGGAAAATTTGGGCTCGTAACTCGAATCGGTTCAAAACGAACCCGTTCGTGAGCCGGCTTGAAAGTTTAACGAATCGAGCCCGAGCCGCAAGGTATTCAGATCGAATGATTCGCGAGCCGGCTCGGTTCGTTGAATCGTCAAATCAGGTTCGCGAACATGTTCGTTTATGGTTAATGAGCCGGCTTGGCTCGTTGGCTCGTCGAACCAGGTTCGTGAACATGTTTGTTTATGGTTAACGATGACTACACTAGTTATTATATACAGCATGATCGGTTCAACATATTTGTGATATAGTTATATGTTATATCACTTGTGTATCATACAATCATGACTATTATAAAATGTAGAGTTTGTCAGTTTCATACGATTTACGTTAAGACTTACGATTTTTTGAAACATATATAGAGAATGAAACACATAATATACACCGTAAATTATATACGTAATTCTTAAATCTCAAATTATAACATAAACTCTATCAACAAATAATAACTCAAACATACATTTTTAATAAACAATTACCTATTAGACTAAACTCTATAACATTTAAAGTAGGGGTTTAGGAGTTGTTGTGATATCATAAAATATGATATATATATCAGAATGTATAGTTTATTGATAATATATATATATATATTAAGTTTTATGTGTCATTTCTCACAATTTGATGTAAGAAAATGAACTCAACTTATTAACATCTGAGCTCAAGCTAACAAGCTTGTAATTAAACCGAGGCTCGAGTTCGTTGATACATTTAAACGAATCAAGTTCGAATTTTTTAAACGAGCCGAGCTCGACCTTGATTATAAGCTCATTAATACATGTAAAGGAATCGAACTCAAATCAAACTCGAATCGAGCTCGAGCTCGAGATTTCTTAAACGAGCCAAGCTCGAGCTCGATTTATGAAGCTCGAGTCGAACTCGAGCCGAGCTCGAATAAAAAAAAAATTAAACGAGTCGAGCTCGAGCCGAGTAAAAGTTCGACTCTACTCGGCTCGTATACAGCCCTACAAACGATAAAACCGATATGAGACCCCGGTTAAACCATTAAACCTTCTACTAATAGACTTTTCGATATAATATCCAATACGATTTTGAAAACATCGATAGTAGCATTATTATTCCTTGCCTGTTCCTATTTGAGAAGGTTGTATTTGTCAATATTGTGCACCAAATCCAATCAATACATGTCCAGGAGGTGATGATGGCATATTATATTGATTGGCATGGAAGAGAACGTTCATGTCCATTTCATTTTTTAAATAAAAAATGATATAAAAAGTAGAAGCAAATCACAGGAAAAGGTGGCTACTCATTAAATTCCAAATTGGGTGAACTTCTCTTTTCATTAAAATAAAAAACCAACCACTCCCCCTCCAAATTCCTAAGAAGTAGACTGGTAGTTTTGTTCTGCTCTGTTTTGGTGAATTGAATTCACATGTCAGCAACAGTCCCAGAAATTGCCATAACAGACAAAGACATCGCCAGCTTCACCAATCACCAACCTCACCTCACTCTTCCCAGTTCCTCCTTTCTCCTTCTCTTAAAACCCATCTCTCAAAATCTCCCTCTACCCGCCTCTCTCTCTGTGCAATTCTGTGAACGGCTGCCGCTTGGACCTGAGCCGCCCCCATCAGCGTACTTCTTGGAGGTGAGAATTTCACTTTTGGCTTCTCTCAGTTTCTTGAACTCGTCCTCCGATTGATTGTTTCCTTCGTTTCAATCTTTGTCACTGGCCTGCAATTCTCCATACACGCTTCTCTTATTAAATTCAGTTTTCCCAATCCCAAGTCGACACCTTTGATCCGTTTTTTTATAACCCATCTGTTAGAAAATTACTAAATCGACTTGGTTTTTTTTTGTTGTTTTCTCCTTTGGCTGGAAGCTGTTTGTCTTTCTTGTTTTCATATTTGGAGGACATTTGCAGCCATTTCTAAACAAAGCGTGTCCAATTTTTATTTTTGTTTTGGTTTTGGGCAGAGAGAAAAATGTACAGACCATTTGTCACTTGTGAAGATCCCAAAGGTGTAGTTGAATGTGGGACAATCAGGAAGTCCAGCCATAGACATAAAAAGAAGAAGAATTCCGCTGGAGGAGGGGAGCACCACCATCCAAATCCATCCTCATTTCAGCTCATGGAGGTCTCAAAGGGAGCTAAGAAGCTGATGAACAAGGTAATGCTTAATGAACAACATGGGTCGTCTAAGGAGAGTATGGCTGAGGATTTTCTCAAGGGAGCTCTTCATTTGAAAGATTCATTGGTAATGCTTGGGAAGTTGCAAGATGCTTCTGACTACATGGCTAAGTTGAAGCAGCAGAAACAGTTGAAGGAGAGGGAAAGAAGGGTTATTGATGATGATGATGATGATGGGTTTCCTTCAGTGATGAGGAGGGCTACTTCATGTAGAGAACAAGATCCAAACTTTCAGATGATGGGGTTTCAAAGGCCAAGGCTTTCAGTTGATGGAGGAGGGGATTACATTGATGAGCTAAGGATGGCAATTACTGACAGCTTTGATAGGCAGAACTTGCTTTCAGTTGAGGAAAGGGCTTCTTTGCTTTACAGGAGAAGAAGAGATCAGGAGGAGGAGTCAATTACTAAATCCAGAGATCAAACATCACCACAGGTGGTAGTAAAGAAGAAGGACAAGAGTTATTCTACTTCTTCAAATGTGATTGCCAGATTGATGGGATTGGAAGATATCCTGCCTCCTGAATCACCACCGAAGCGGATGGACATTGGCGTACCAAACTCGAATGTCAGGAAGCCGAAGCAGAAGAAAGACGATTACTTTTTCAACATGAAGGAAGCTGAGACACAGCAAAGGAGCCTAAAGGAGCTTCTTGAGACAATGGAATTCAGAGGGCTTCTGAAGAAGAGCACTTCTGTGAAGAAGTACACTACTCAGCAGTTATTGCCTGAAGGGGTTCCCCCAGTTGTCCTCATAAAGCCCTTTTACATGCCTGAATCAGAATTCAGTACTAGTGAGGATGAATTTTTGCGCTCAAATGATGTGATTATGAGAAAGGTGGAAGCAAAAGATGAAACCTTTACCCCTGGAAGGAGTTACCAAGAAAGAAGGGCCAAGAATTTGAGTAGAAGGATTGGGAAGGAAGAGGAACAAGTTAAAACAGTTGTGCAGAGAGAAGGTCATGTGAAGGGAAAAAACAGGATGCCAAGAGAAGATGCTGGAGGGAAATCGGCTACTGGCAAAAATCGATCTTGTAAGGAACAGAAGGAGGTAGTTCAAAGGGTGAAAGACGGTGTACTTAAAAGTAATGCTAAGGTCATTGTGGACAAGACTCAGAAGGCGGTGAACGAAGTACCGGAAGTGAAGGAGACTTTGAAGGTTAGAAATGGATCTGCAAGAGTTGAGGATAATAAAACCAAAGTACCAACCTTTAGAGAAGTGAGGGATTCTGCAAGTGGAAGAATTGGTTCAAGGAGTCAAAGAGTTGAGCAGCAAAGTGGAACTCGTAATGCCAAAGCCAAGAAGAAGAGAAAGAATGAGGAACAGAAAGTGAAGCTGGTGGATGAGGTGAAAGAAAAAATAACAAAGGTGAGTCCTCCTTTACTTTATCACTCTGCAGTTCAACAAATTGTGGCAGATCAGAAACTTAATTTTGCTTCATCGTTGAAACAGTCTGTACATAAGCCTGAACATAAGAAAGTTGATCTCATTGAACCTGTTGTTGAAGGAAGTATCCCTATTACTTCAGGTTCACAGCAGAAATATAGCGAAGAAGAAACAAATTCATCTGCATTTCCACCTGAAGGTAACTGACTTCTTCTTTGGAAGCAAATAAAAAATATGCAGCATATAATTATGTTATTGTAACAAGTCATGTCATTTCTTAATAAGTTGGATAATCCTCGCCACACTATTATGATTTATGTATCCTGCCTGAGTGATAAACGTAGTTTTAACCAGTGTTTTCAATACCATACCAATACACACTGATTGGTTGGACCTTGAACCATTCATCAAAATGATCCAGTATAATTCTGACAATATCATTGAACCATTGCATCCCAATAACTCAAGTTGTTGGGAGTGGATTCAGATTGTTTTTTATATTATTCATTAGTAGATGTATAACGGGTTAAGCGGTTCAACCACACATAGTTAGACTCACTGATTGGATGTTCCGGTATGGTAATGAAGTATAGGGCTTTGTTTTGTAGTTGTCATCTTCCTACAAAGAGAGGAAACCATTTACATAGTTCTTTCTTCTTCTCTGTTGCAGAACATAGTACTGAAACCTATAGCTCTCCTACACCAGAATGTGGAAAGCATATTCAGTTGAAAACCAGTAAAGCAGAAGACAGCAACTTGAGAGGTAGAATACAATTCAAAACCTTCCTCTTAAGCAGCCAAGGGTTTCTCATCCGCACAGAGCAGCAGCTCTTCCCTCTCCCAATTCCAAACACCTTATTACCAGTGTCTAGAATAAACGATTCCGAGACATCATTATGTACGAAACTGTCGTTAGACTACGCAAATGAACTCATCGAATGCAGGCCGAGTAGCACTATTCCAGACTGGCAAGCAAGAAGTCGTTATTATTGTATGCTTCCTCCATCTTGTGCATCACTTGATGATGATAATATAGATGAGGTGGTGGAACAAGTCTGCAATGGCATCGACGAACTAAAGCACTACCATATGCTCAACAGTGTGAGCGCTATACTGGAAAGAGACTTGAAGAGCATAGGAGTGATGGTGAGCCGGGTGTGGGAATCGGGTTGGAGGGACGGATTATGTACTGAAGAAGCTGAAGAAGCTGTGTCTAAATTAGAGAAATTGATTCTTGACCACTTGATTGAGGAGGTATTCACTTGAGCTTTTTCAGTGTTTGAAGTAGCATATTTTTATTGGCTTGTTGTTCCTCTTTATATATATGTAGATGAAGGAAAAGAGGGAGAGAGTAAGAGATAGGTTTGGAGGGATGATGGCAATTTTCTGTCCTCTCTATATGTAAATGACCGTATAGTATTCAATTCATACGTACACAGAATTCGGCCAAGGGAAAGGCTAACGACTACAAATAGTCTCTGTTGTAGTAGTTGTTCACGAGTAGAGTCGAGCCGAGTTTAGTTAGTTCAAATTTGTCTTTTAGTTTATCGAGTTTGATCTCTATCCGAGCCATGACAATAGAACTTGGGTTGGGCTCGATTAATTTTGTGTGAGCTCGAGGCAGCTCAGCTCATTTGCAAGTCTTTAATTCTTACCAAATGAGTTAAATCTCAAATAATTGAATAAACTTATAAAGAATTTATAGTATTTTAAAATGGACTCCACTCTTATAATTTGGGTAGATGATTAATCATTTAGACAACATCATTCATCATCGTATTTTTGTTTTTAAACAAAATAAGAATATGTGAACCATTATAATCACGAAAACCAACTAACGAGCTACACTAATCGAGCCAATACGAACCTCAATTGATCCGACAATCAAGAAATCACTCGAGCTAGTTGTCGAGCTTCAAATGAGTTGGCTTGCGAACCAAATTCATCGACCTCACCGTTATAGTTTACTTATTTTTCTAGTTTGCATAACATTCATTACGATTTTGGTTTCTACAGTATTGATAGACAAACACCATACCAAATCATTATTCGTGTTTAGTTCGTGCATATAGGTTGAGTAATGGTATAAAAAACACTCAAAAACTTTAGAGACTAACAACCTCATTAAAGCATTTTAACGAGTATTACTAGATGTACATATTTTGTGCATCAAATAATGACAAGACAAACAGAATCATAAGTTCCAAAACCCTTAGCCAATATAAATCTGATAGTTACAACAGATTCCAACACGAATTTCCGAAAAAATTTAAGATGGCCAGAATATGGAAAACTGATCAAAGAGTAAAATGTACGTTTGGTGAAGAGAATGTGCGGCACACATCTAGACTAGTTTATTTTGTCTAGTTGAAGCAAATGTAACTCTTAAGAATGTGATGTATGTTTGTTATGTTTGTTTTGTATGAAGAGAAAAGAATTAAATTATCGATACAAATTAGCAATTTAGGCCCTATTTGGCTTGTTAATACTATTGACAGCTTGATTTTCTATAAAAGAACGCGTTAAACTAGAAAACAAATTTCCTCAAAGTCATCCCCCATTCCTTAACCAAATAAGTGTCTTTTACTTCATTATTGAATTATTATTACTCGCCCAATTTTTTTTTACAAAATATGATTTCATTCTTAAAAAAGTAAGATATAATAATAATTATAAATTGTATAATCGAGAAACGTTTTTTAGAAAAGTCGCAAGAAAAAAATAAGTAGTTGAATATTTTACTTTGCAACCTTAATTTTCTCAACTATCAACGACTCTAAACGTGACAAAACAAAAATTTAAACTAACATCTTCCTCGACTTAACAACCAATTATTCCCCTGATTTATTTAACCTATAGAGTATAATCATTGAATTTGTCTATTTTCTAATTAATTATATATATAAATTTCGAAAAACAATTAATTATATATTTAAAAAATTAGCAAAACCCGGCAACTCATTTCATCCTCGACTTGACGGATTATTGTTTACAAATTGAAACCAAAGCCCATTGCACAGCTGGACGAGGACGACGGGAGCTTAGACTTGGAGAGTCGTCTGTTCTTCTTCTTCTTCTTCTTCTTCATTGCCGGAGGAGATTATTCTTTCTTTCCTCCGGGGGATTTTGGTTTCGGATATAATTAGCCGTCGTTTGCTTCTTTCTTTTGTTTGGAGGAGTTATGGGCGAAGAGAAATCGGCGATCGTAATGGCCAGTATTGAACCCAGCAGAGAGCCAGATCGAGAGCTTCTCATCCATGTCTCCGACGCCAGCGGGCGTGACACTGTCAGCCCTAAACCTTCTTCCTCTTCATCGCATCATCATCCCGGTCGCGAGGTCAAAAATTCCACCCCCCCCCCCCCTTTTTTTCTCTCTCTCTCTCTCTCTCTCTCTCTCCCTCTCTCTCTCCCTTTTCCAATGTTTGCAATTTGATTCTGATTTCCTGATTACGAATTAGTTCGCAACTGGTTTGTTTCTTTCCGATTCTGTCTTTTTCGCGGTGAACGCTTTGTTAAGTTGCAGAAATTTGATTCACATGTTGGATTTGTTGCGTGTTCTCTGTTCTACTACTAGATCTACGAATTGGGTTACTCGCTAAGAGTATGCAGGTTTGCTTTCCCTAATCATTTCATTTCACTTGATATTTGAGTGCATTAATTGAATTGACCACTTCAAACAGTTATCGTAATCAAGCGTTTCTCTTGAGCCAGTTTTGAGGTTAACTGGATGGAGTGGAGCAGATTTTAGTTTTGATTGAATTGGATGGTGGTTTTTGTGTGCGTGCTACTGTTGAATCTAGATTAATTCAGCAGATAAAATCTGAGACCGTACGTGCTGTAAATATAGCAGTCCCCTTGAAGCTGCAGTTTATTTTTTTATGGATGATATTGATATACTGATTAGACTGATCAATCCCAGCCTCCCGTGAATGCCATTCCAATATCAATATTCTATCGGGGACCAACAGGAGTCCCAGAATGCTTTTTCCGGGAGTTCTTAAGTAAAACTATAACCTGTCTAATGGTCGTTTAGTTTGGCGGATACAGTGCAAATGTCTTTCTAGCCTTTGGGAATTATATTTTAGCATAGAATAACTTATATAGATACCAACTATAGTGGTCTTGTTGCTAGAGTTCCCTCCTGCTGGTTTCATTGCGAGCTACATTTGGTTTCTGATTATTGCGATTTTTTGGGCAAGTGTCCGTTTTTTGTTGCCTGATGTTTCCTATTTGTGTATGGCTTTCGTATAGACATTTTCCAAAGTTCTTCGGAGCTGGGCTTCAAAAAAGTTCATGACAGGATGGTATGAGTTTCTTTTTCCCTCTTGTTGCTCCCCTTTATTTCTGATGAATACTGCACTGTGCTTCCTTATGTAAACCTGTATGAATTCTGGATATCAACCTGGGATTTAAAGAACATCTGGACAGTGGCTCGTTTAAGCACACTATATTAGCTTTGACTCCTTTCTGTGAACTCTTCACATATGGGGTACTTAGTGCCGTTTGACAAAATAACATTGGCAACATCTATGTTCTTTTGCCTCCTAATCCTCTGGAATATCCATCTCCAATTAATGACCTTATTGTCAAAGCATGAATTTGATTCTCATGTCCTGTATACTACCCTCAGATTCCTACGAACAATTGAATGTTATTAGCTTCAATAAGAGGAGAGAGTACTATTATGACTGGCGTCTAGGCCTTGTGCTTATATGTTGTCCACCCAAGACTGTCCTTTCTTTATGGTAACAGGAATCTCAAGTCTGTGTTTCTCCATGAACTTTTTTTTTATTGAAGTCGGAGCACTATGTTGCCCTTGCAGTGAAATCCCTGGTTTCTAATTCGTAGAAGTTATTTGTTGTTAGGTGTTCTGCATTTTTTCAGTAATCTTTCTCTCTTTGATGATTTGCCATCAGATACTTCAATATAATGTAAGCCTTATTGGTCATTTCTTGGCAACTATGCAGTGTAATCCTCTTCCCAATTGCTATTACTTTCTACATAACATGGTGGTTTATTCACTTTGTGGATGGATTTTTCTCTCCAATCTATGCTCAACTTGGAATCAATATCTTTGGTAAGTCTTTTCTATATACATTCTTTCATTCGTTGCCCTACAGCTTGGCCTTTGTGAAGTTTCCTTCACTGCCTTGTCAACTAAAGTTTTTTTTGAATAAATAGTGGTCAAATGTTTAACAACACTTGCCATTTGGCTTCTTATGATGACCGACTACACATTGGAGCTGGATTACTGAACTCTTTGCTATTAACATATATCCATGTGGTTTGTGAAGTCCAGATCTTTCTAGTCCTAGCTACTGCTTTTCTAAGTTAAAATGGTTCCGAGCCACAGGGATCTGAGCTACAGTTGTTGACACCTCACTGCTTCAACCGTAGTCAGTCTGTTCTGCATGCGCTCCACAATGGATAAATTATTTGTTCACTTAAGTATGTTTGTTTCTCTTTGAAGCCTCTTATAATGGCTGGGTATCACTTTACTGTACGTATAATTTGTCTTTATATGGGATTGAGGCAACAACTGTCATATTAAATTCTCTTATGCATTGTTGTATTGAAGTGATCATGCAATATGTGGCATTTGGAGTAAGATTGTCTATGATGCTATGCGACTGGGTTATAATTTTATTTGCTTTACATCTGTGCTAGGTCTCGGATTCGTTACTTCAATTACGTTCATTTTCGTTGTTGGAGTATTCATGTCATCATGGTTGGGGGCATCAGTCCTGAGCCTTGGAGAATGGTTTATCAAAAGGATGCCTTTTGTCCGCCATATCTATAATGCTTCAAAGCAAATTGGTGCTGCCATATCACCAGGTTGGACTCTTTACTGATCCTTGATGGAATTAACCGTCTGATTTCTGATGTATATTCAAGTTTTGTAGTCTTTGTTTTTCAGATCAGAACACACAAGCTTTTAAGGAAGTAGCCATCATAAGACATCCACGTATTGGTGAATATGCATTTGGTTTCATAACATCCTCGGTCACCCTCCAGGTAAAATCACACAAGCATGTAAAGTTTTGCATCCTGCTTTCATCTGTGGTCTTCTTGCCGTACTTGATACTACAGTTAGGGGAGTCTGACCCTACCTTTGACAGGACTAGAAGTTTTTTACCCGACCATAATCTGTTTAGTTGTCTGGAATTTCGGTATGAACTGTCTTTCTAGGATTTGAGAACTATATTTTGGCTAAAGAAGGTTATTAGTTTCTTCAAAATTGCAACTGTATTGATTTCGGAAGGTGATTAGCATGGGAGGAGTAAGCAGTGAAATGTGAGGGTGGTATCAACAACTTGTTCAGTTCTTCATGAAATTTGGAGTTAATTCGTTTTTTTGACTCTGAATCCTGCATCTGCATGTTTGAATTTATTGGTTTTGTGACTGGTGATTACCAATTTACGATGATTATAGACGAAATGATCAATTATTGGGACTTGTTAGCCTGTTAGAAGTTGCTATGGTCCAGAGTTGAACATTTTCTTGCTTCTGATTGCAGAACTATGCTGGAGACGAAGAGCTCTGCTGCGTTTATGTTCCGACAAATCACCTATACATTGGTGATATATTCCTGGTCAGTGCAAATGATGTGATCAGACCTAATCTCTCAGTGAGGGAAGGAATAGGTGAGGAGGATTCCCTTGAATATTATGTTACAGGACAGTATTTCAATTCAAGATTTTTCATTTTCTTCCTCATTCATCTTCCTTGATCAAGTCATTCTTATCATGTTTTGCTCTTTTAATCACACAGAGATTGTGGTCTCTGGAGGGATGTCGATGCCACAGATGTTGTCTACATTGGATTCGCGCGTCACAGTGGATAGAAACAGACTGAGTAGAAGTTGATACTTAAAAAAGACAGCCAGACAGGGCGATTCTGATTTACTTGATATTTCGCAATATTTCCGGATGAAACCACTGGAAATGGATGTTCAGGAGGAGTCAATCAACAGCTTGATACTTATTAGCGGTGGAGGGGGGAATGTAACATTGTCTGTTGTCCAGAATGTAGAGTTTGTGTTTAGGGATTTGGGTTTGGAAGATATAGCAACAAGGTTTGATTGATGAAAGATAGGTTTTGTTTTTGTGCGGTTTAGGGTTTTGGATTCACTTGTTAATTTTAGTAAATCAATTAGCAGCAATCATCTGGCGAAATCAGACTGAGTATGTAAACCTTTGGTTGGTAGTATCTAACATTTTTCGTGTAGATAAAAAGATGATGACATTGTTTGTTTGTGTTTTGACTTCCTTCTGTTGTTGTCTCTGCTCTTTTTTCCAGCTTCAAACATTATCAAGAAACCACTGGCCAATCAACAGACGCCTTTGAGTAATGATTATATCATACATTACCTCACAAGATCGACATGCATACTCGACCAATCCACTACCTAAATGCAACAACTTCAATGAATGCATGCAAACTGTTTACAATTCCCATAACGAATCTTCTAACTATGAAGGTCAGAGTAGCTGAAAAGACCAACCATCGGGAGACTCTGGATTTGTCTTATGCTATGGGCCGATGCCATTGAAGTCCAAGTTGGAGAATGGCCCGATGCCATGGAAGTCCAAAGTCTCATCCTGTGAAAACCCTAGCTCTTCCCAGCTATCTCTCTCTCTCTGTTATAAGTAGTAGCAGCAGCAGCAGGATTCATTCAGCATTCTTCGTCTCTAATTGAATTGCTCATTCATTGTTTTTTCTCCTCTTCTATGTTGATTAGCTTTCTATGTTGGAATGGAAGGAAAGGCAGTGACGATCATTATCTTGAAAGGTCTCGTTCGTCGTAATTGGCTGAAAGGCCTTGCCGACCATCCTGATATATCACCACCCATATTCTGAGTCCTCCTCCATTTCGATTTTACTGTGCTTGTGTGTTGATTCAACTTCTGGGTTGTTGACGGCCGATCATCTAATTTTGACAAGCATATCTCAGAAGAAACTATTGATGTTGATTTCTGATTCTAAATTTCCAGTAGTGTTATTGTCGGGCTAGCCTGTGATGAGAATGGTGAGATGTTTATGTATGACTTATCAGAATGATTACATACAAACCACTACTGCCTTCCTTCTGAGGCTATTATAAATAATCTCTCTTTTTTTGTAATTTTGTTGAATCAAAGTGACGATTTTAAATGCATAGTTCAGATGATGATCTGTGATCAATGAATCTTGTTTTAGTCTTTCGCATCCTATCTGATGACCCTTTGAAATTGCATTTTAATATCAACGGCTAGGTCATGGCCAGTGATTTTGTTATAAAGACAAGTATATGACTGAATTTTGTTATCTGTATTAACATGGCTTCTTAGCAGCCTTGAAGAGCATCGGCTGGAATGTTGACATTTTGGAAATCAGCTGCTGCTGCGCTGGTCTTAAAAAGATGATCATATTGTATTAAAAGGACTTTGTTTTGTCATCCTGTTATTAGGTGTGAACTTGAATGGTGGTTGGTTGTACCCAACCAGTTATAACTGAAGTTCTGGCTTGATTGGAACATGTTCTGGCTACCCAGAAGTCAAATGCACAAAATATAATAATGCTTGTGGTAGTAGTGTTGTACATTTACATAAATCACACAAATGAATCAAAGAATCGAAAGAGCTCAGAGTTTTGTCTTTCCCTACAGCAATACTAACTCGCCTTCCTATATTACTAAATACGTTGTAGAAACAATCAACCAAGATTGATAAAGTAACAACCTGCCAATTCTGGTGAAAACCAGGGGCTATCATTTTACAGAGAGAGAGAGAGATCATATGGCCATAGGTTGAGACCAAGTCTCAACTGAAACCACCCATCTTCCCCATTTCCATTTCCATCTCCCTCGTTGTTATCTTCCCTTCACTGCTCGAACCGGACGGATTCAGACCATACTCACTCGTCGTCGGTGCAGCACTGTACTCGCTGCTTACCCCACCATGCTCTTGGCTCCCAAGTGCCATCTTCCTGAACTTTCTCATGTCCTCGTTGTACTGGCTTGTGTCATAGTCCGAGCTTCCATACGAACCATACCCCCGGCTGTCCCCTGGTTTCATTCCTTCGTTCAGGTCCGCTAGCGATACATCTCCTTCCAGAGCTCTGACTACCTGCCAAATTTTCCCCAAGTTTTAAGCTAAAAGTTTGAAACTTCGTAATTACTCTACTGAAACAAGAACGAAAAACAATCTGATCAAACCTGACTCATGCGGGGCCTACGCCTTGCAGAATGGCGAATGCAAGCAGCTGCACAAGCAACCATGCGAGTCATCTCGTTGTGGTCGTAGTTGTCTTGAAGCTTTGGATCGACCAAAACATCGTAGTTTCCATCCTCTTGAGCCCGTGAAAGTAAAGGTCGCGCCTAACAGCAGAACACGATGTACTAATTTAGCTTTTCGGTACGTGAAACTCTTACCAAGACCAATGATGGTGTGGCAACTTACCCAGTCCACAAGACTGTCATCCATGTAAGTGTGGGTTGTGTCAACTGGGCGCCTTCCTGTGATTAACTCTAGAAGCATTACGCCAAAGGAGAAAACATCGGACTTCTCGGTCAGTTTTCCACTAGAAGCATACTCCGGAGCCATATATCTACATCAGCCAAAGGAAAATACACTTAGAAACATCAAACAATCATCCCTTGCACAACTTGGTTCTCCACAACGCAAAATATCAGTTGGTCGTACCCAAACGTTCCCATCACCCTGGTGGAGACATGGGTGTTGGTATCAGATGAAAACTTTGCTAATCCAAAATCAGCAACCTGAGGATTGGTGATGTTCATCGAGAAAGCGAACAATTCTCTGTTAAGATGATAAACATATCCAGTATGCTATAAACAAACTTAAGAGGTGCATTATATTTGGTACCATGGCCTCGAACTTGAAATCCAAAAGTATATTGGCCGACTTGATGTCACGATGAATGATCTTAGGATGACCTGAACACAACCAAAAACAAGGTTCCAATAATATCAATTATCAATGCAACAAAGCTGAAATAAACATCTTTTCCAAGTCAATAAGCAAAAACTCATCACTCACAATCTTCATGGAGATACGCAAGCCCTTTAGCAGAACCCAACGCAATTCTCAACCTAGCCGGCCATTCCATAGTAGGTCGCCCTTTCGCTGCAATTTGAGAGAGAGCCTAAGCATTCTCATCATACACAGGTAAATACATTGAGCCAAATGAAGAAGAACATACCATGCAAATGGAACTCCAAGGTGTTGTTTGGTACAAACTCGTAAACAAGCAATCTCTCAGAGCCAGTGATGCAGTAACCAACCAAGGAAACGAGATGCTTGTGATGAACGCGGCTGATGATCTCCACCTCGGCTTGGAACTCCCTCTCCCCTTGCCCACTCCCTGCTTTCAGCTGCTTGATAGCCACCTCCTTGCCATTTGGAAGGACTCCTCTATGAACATACCCAAACCCACCTTGTCCTAGTAAGTTTGCTTCTGAGAAGCCATCCGTCGCCCTTGCTAGCTCCTCGTAGGTAAACGTGCTCTTGGAGAAACCCAAAGCCATCCCAGGGGAAGGTGGTGGCAGCGGCGTTTCGGAACCGGAGTAGTTAGACGCCCCACTGCTGCTCATGTAACCGTGCGGCGGAGGTGGCGGCGGCGAATGAGACGGCGGCTTCGGTATTGCTCCCACCACATGATCCGGCGGCGGTGGAGCACTCTGCTGCCAATGTTGACCGCCGTAATGGTCAACTGCAACCAAAAAGAAATTAGAACCCTAATTCAGAATATGTTGACCATTTTTCAGCAGGAAACAAGCAGATCTAAGTAGCATGGACAACGCAATGGTAGAATCCAATGAATTCCATAATGATTTATGCAAACGAGATCTAATAAGCTACTTCCGAAGTTGAAATTGCTGAAAAAAGAAAAGAGTGAAACCTTTAGGGCCAGAAGGAGGCGGAGGAGGAGGAGGAGCGTAGTAAGCAGCTTCGTGATCGCCTCTTCTCCTTCTCTTACGGCAAATACACAGCCCCACGAGCAGCAACAGGAGCAACACTCCCCCGATTGCAATCCCAACCACCAATCCGGTCGATATCCCCCCGGAAGAAGGAGGAGAGGAAGAATTCGGCGGAGAGCTGCCACCGGCGGGGGAAGAAGGCGGCGACCCCGTAGAGGGACGGGTACGAGTGTCAGGCGCTGACGGAGTAAGAGGGGTGGGATTAGACGGCGGCGAGGTGGTTGAAGGAGGAGAAGGAGTAGATGGCGGTGGTATGTCGGGAGAAGGAGGAGAAGGAGTTGTTGACGGCGTTGGAGGCGGGGATGTAGCGGGAGGAGGAGTGACGGGAGGTGGCGAGGATGTAGGAGGAGATGGAGGAGGGGCGGAAGGAGTTGCCGGAGGAGGGGCGGAGGGGGTTGCCGGAGGAGGGGAAGTGGTGTTGGTGGAAGGGGGGGAGGTGGGCGCCGGAGTTGACATTGCTTGCTCCGGCTGTCTCGTAGTTGCTTAGAAGGAAGGTCTTGCTCGCCGTGAAGTTGAAAAATGAAATAATGTTAGTTTTATTATTACTATTCAGATAGATGAGTGGGTGGATGGAGGGAGGGAGGGAAGAGAGAAATCGGAAAAGCGATGATGATGGATGGAATTATGGAAAGCTGCGACTGCTGCTGGTGCTGTGTGTGTTGTACTGTCGCTGACAGAAAAAATAAAGGAGAGAAGAGGAGGGGCCTACGTGTACTGGTCCCCCGCCGTGATGGTGGCTCTCCTCCGTTGGCCGGAAGCGGAGCTGAGTCCTCCCCACATATTTAATCAAATTTGGATCATCTAAACAACACAGAGACTTATTAAGGAGGAGGAATCATGACTGACTGGAATAGGGTGTGGACTTTCAAAGAAGTGGCTGCCCGGCTGGCTGGCTGGCTTAATTGAATCTTGTTCTTGTTAATCAACGGCGGGTTAGTAATCCTTTGACCACATTTATCTTCGTTGTTTCTCAATCTAAAATTAATTAACTAAATTGCTATATCACAAGCTAACTTTTACCTATAAACTTTTTAGAATTTGAACTTGGTATATAAAATGATGCGAATGCTTTTAAAATCGAAAAAAATTATCGTCGGCGACCAATTATACAAAGATCGTCGCCATTGAATGGTGACCAAATCATGTACCCCGTCGCCATTGAATGGCGACTTGTGCAACGGTACTGTCGCCATTCAATGGCGATGGGATACACTACTTGGTTGCCGTTCAATGGCGATGGTGTCGTATAATTGTTGCCATTCAATGGCGACGACCGTAATTTTTTTTTCAAAATCCAATTTATGTAATTTAATTAGTACTTTATTTCAATTAATAATATTAATTATTAAAATTAATAGATGTTATTATAAATTTATTTCAATTAATTATTGAAATTATCGCAAATTAATAGATGTATTTAACAATCCTAGACAAAGTCATAATTTTTACACTCCGGAGGCCGTATAATTAAAATAATCATAATATTTTAATTATACACAACTTTTTTTAATATCATTAAAATTACTTAAAGTAACGTTTGTACTACAAATTTAATAAAATGTATGTATTATGCCTAAAAACTCATTTATCAAAAACAAAATGAATCATCTCTGAGATAACAAGTGAGAAACTCATATACAACGAGTCAATTAATACATATCAAAATTGAAGAAAGTCAGACAGTGTTCCCAATACACAACAAAGGATAATAATTTTAAGTATATGAGAGAGTAGAAAGAACAATCTTCAAACTTTGATGAAGGTCGGAGTACTTAAATCGAATAAATTAGTATTGGCCTACTATTTTTTATACGGTAGGGTTTTAATCGTAGGAAATATATAAATAACTCATGGCAGTTTATTATCATTTGTTTTAATGAATTATTATTCAATTTTACAAAATAAAATAAATTAAAACCTAATGCACTAAATTACACAGATCGAAAATAACACGACATTACTAATTACATAAGGCAAGCTGGCAAAGTAATAAAATAAATTTTAAAAGGAAGGAGCTGGGTTTTGAACCAGTAACCTCAAACTAGAAAACCAACAACAATACCACTACACTACAGAGCTTGTTTGTATGGTTGACGCCCCCCTAAGTTCATAATGTAGCTCCGTCCTTTCCTAACATTTACGTTGGTTTCATGCATCCCCACCAGCAGTACTACCATCATCTGTTTATTGCATGCATGGACCAGTAATTGGGAAGAAATGGGGAAAAGTTATGTTATGAACTCACTAATTCATTATTTTAATTATTTTACGAGCATAACTGGATATAATTATAAACATTATTATTTAATAATTTGTTCAATTCTACGTATTATACCGGTAATCGAAAAATCATTTAGCACTAATGAGAAGTTTCGAACCGAACTCGAATTAAACTGGTAATCGAAAAATTGGGATGTCACACCACATATACGAAGTAACTGCAAATAAATATGAATCTCATTCTTTGCATGGGACATACAAATGGGGAGTGCAAATGAGACCTTTCCATTCCATCCATTCCCAAAGTACCAAAGTGATGGCGCGATTAGCGGAAGATTGAATGATTTGATTCTGGTTATCTTAAAGTCTAAACCCGTAGGCCTTACTCTATAGACTATAGTCATGATCAATCACTTGCAGCGGGTAAACATAACTAACTAACTTCTACTTAGGTGATGTGCGGTGCTGGCTTGGAAAAGGAAGAGCTCAAGTGACGTGGCGGCGGCGAGCCGACAGTGGCGATGGGAATATCCCAAGGGCGGCTGGCTAAACAAAGTGGACGGAGGAGGATCGGCGACTTGGAACCGTGGAGCTTAATAATAACAGAGCACGTGGAAATGAAGTTGGAAGAAGATGTGTGGAAAAAAAGCAGTCCGAATTCGCCTAAAATTCGACAAACCGTACTGAAGAACGTCGATGTGGCCCAATTGCACCAGCATGTGGCCCTATGCACCTGGGCCTTGTGTAAGCCCAACTTGGAGGATCTTCTTAGCCCATCAGCCTAAATTCACGCCACAATGAGGAATCCTAGCTGGTTAAGGACTTGACGTGGTCCTTTTCTTTTTCTTCAAGGTGAAGTTTTATTTGCCTTAGTTAGTTCTGACAATAAAAATCGTAATTTCGGGGTATTGCGGGGATGAGATGGGCGAAACTGTGCGTGCGGAAGGAGGACGGTGGCATGGGGTTTCGGAATTTAACGGATTTCAATCTCGCAATGCTGGGTAATCACGGTTGGCGATTTCTATAAGAATCCAATGCTCTGGTGTCTCGGGTGATCAAAACTAAATACTTTCCCTATGGGGATTTCCTTACGACGGTGGAACATAGAGGAGCTCTTGCTGATTTGACAAAGGATGGCGATTGGAAGCAAATATGGAGTGCGGAGCTGCCTCCCAATGTGAAACAGCTCTTATGTTGCATTGCTCGTGATGTGATCCCAACAAGGTCACGCTTGGTGGATAAAGGAGTTCAGGTGCAAGACATTTGTGGATGCTGTTCGGATTTGGGAGAAGATTTTGACCATTTACTCTTTGAATGCGAGGTGGGTGGAGCTTGCTGGGAGTGTGGAGGAATGGAGGAATGTGGCAGTGGGCGCATTCATAGCGCATGCAAGTTGATGATGTTCGAGGATGGGTATTTAAAATGCTGCAAACCAACGCAACTCATCAAATGCAAAAAGCAACAGCTATTGTTTGGGCCATATGGAGAGAGCGGAATGAGAGGGTATGGAAAAGTACCGCACGCACAGCGGAGATGATTATGAGATACGCACTGGATGACTTGCAGGAGTGGGTGAGCTATCGAATGGAAGGGGAGCGGTAACATCAACCTCACGCGGGTGAGTGTTCCCGATGGCATCCGTCGCTGGCGGGGTACGTTAAATGCAATGTAGATATTGCCAAGTTTCCTCAAGAAGGCAGTCATGGAGTGGGGATGGTGGTGCGAGATGAAGCAAGGGTATTGCTACATTTTCTCATGTACAAGTCAAGGGGGTTGGCTAGGGCGGGGAAGAAGAGGCGCGTACTGTGAAGGACTGCTTGGAGTGGATGCGAGACATGGGCTATGCACAAGTTATTATCGAGACTGATTGTCAGGCAGTCACGAAGGGTCTTAGCAGCATGGATAGAGATTACACGGTGTTTTGCCAGCCGGCTAATGTGATGAACGGATTTTACTTGTCTCAAAATAAATCATTAAGTACCGAAAGTTATAATTAACTAAAGACCTTTCTCCCAAATTAACCAATTTATGGAGAGGATGAGCAACCTTTCTCCCAACTTAAGGCTTTCGATATTTTTTAGGAATTAATATCTTCCGGACGGATACGGGGCGAATATAACCAAACCCAGACCCTATCCATAACCGAAAATTTTGGGCAGCGGGTTTATCCGATCAACGCCGGTTATAATCCATCTAACTCCGGATCGAATCCGCGCAGTTACGCGGGTGTCCGGATGTCCGGGTTTGAAGGAACATGAAAAAAGAAGCATGTGATCTGTTAGAAATGACAAGTAATGGGCATGATTGATTTGGAACATGAAGTGAATACGCATATTATTGGCAATATCATGAGCTGTTGCCTGGCTGCCTTTCTTATTAAGTTATCATCATCATCATCATCATCACCTAATACACACCAATTATAGTTAAATACTTTAAGTTGTTAGTGCAGCTGGGCTGTCTGGCACCTCAACAGTCATTTTGAAGTTTATCACAGAATTTGAATGGCGAATAATGGTTTTGTTATACTACAACAAACCCTAGTCGTTTACCAATGAAGGGTCATATACTTGCTGTTGTTTGTGCTCTCGACTCTTTTCTATCGGCGATTATGAAATGAAATACTTAGAAAAAAATATATAGTTGTAAGTTTGTGTTAGGTTATCCTACGTGATAGAGTGAAAGGGTTAAATGATGTTTATAAGTGAGAGGGAGAACTATCATTTCTTAAACTGGATTTTGGGATGAGAAAATAGGCCGCACGTACACGAATCAAACGGTTTGTGATTCGTTTGGTGTTCGATTCGGCAAATTTAGGTTCGTAACTCGAATCGGTTCGAAATGAACCTGTTCGCAAGCTGGCTCGAAGTTTGATGAATCGAGCCGAAGCCGTAAGATATTAGGCTCGGATGATTCGCGAGCTGACTCGGCTCATTGACTCGTCAAACCAGGTTCACAAATATGTTCGTTTATGGTTAACGATGACTACACTAGTTATTATATACGGCTCTCAATACGCTTGCTTGATCGGTTCAACATATTTGTTATATAGTTATATATTATATCACTTGTGTATTAGATAGTCATGACAATTATATAGTATAAAGTTTGTCAGTTTCATACGATTTACGTTAGGAATTAGGGTTTGTTGATTGAACGTTTAGAACATATATAACGGGTGAAACACACAATGGATACCATAAATTCTATACGTAATTCATAAATTTCAAATCGTAACATAAACACTATCAACAAATCGTAAACTCAAACATATATTTTCTTGATAAACCATTATCCCTAATATCTAAACTAAACTCTATAACAATTTCAAGTAGAGTTTAGAAGTTGTTGCGATATCATAAAGTATGATATATATTAGGATCTATAGTTTATGATAATATATATTAAGTTTTCTGTCCGTTCTTCATAATTTGCTGAAAACTTTACTGATTAAAGTTTGATCTCAAGTTCTTCAACGAGCTTATAATCGAATTGAGACTCGAGCTTATTTATACATTTAAACGAATCGAGCTAATTTTTTAAACGGGCCCGATCTCGAGATTGATTATATGCTCGTTAATACATTTAAACGAATCGAGCCCAAATCAAATTCGAATGGAGCTCGAGATTTTCTAAAAAAGCCGAGTTCGAGCTCGATTCTGAAAGTCGAATCGGAAAAAATTAAACGAACCAAACTCAAACCGAGTAGATGTTCGACTCGAATCGTATGCCTCTTTAATTATTGGACTAATAATTAGTCCAATAAAATAAAATAAGCAAACCCTTGTACAGTTTATACCAAACGTGCCCTTTTAAAATAAAAATTAATGAAAATGGCAACAAGTGACCCGCGGGAGAAATAAAACGTAAAAGACAGCCATTTCTTCCCATGTCCTTTCTTCTTCGCCTTTTGTTTACATCCTAAACTTCCGTTCCGTTCCGTTCCGTTCCGTTCCTTCTCTCTCAACGGCGGGAGAGAAGAAGCGGCCGCCACCGGCCGAAGACCGGAATATAATCCCACAAGACACACCATCCTCGAAACGGTCAGCAATGCAGAGGCCTTCCCAGGGTCAACGGTCGACCTCTTCTAAGCCCGCCACTATTCACGCCTTCGTCCAGTCCGGCGACCTTCCCGCCGTCCAGAAGCTGCTTCGTGTCAACCCTTCTCTTCTCAATGACAGAAACCCTGTCGTAAGATTATCATTTCTTTCTTTTACCTCTCTAATTCTCTAAATTACCATGGAATTCGTAGATTTGGTTGGGTAATAGATGATAGATCCCCTTTCACACATGGTTTACTTGTAATTCCCTTTTCTTCTACGCACTTTCAGATGTCGCAGACTCCTCTACATGTTTCAGCTGGAAACAACAAGGGGGAGATCGTTAAGTTTCTGCTGAGTTGGAAAGGAGCTGACAATGTTGAATTGGAAGCTAAAAACATGGTTCGACCTAAATACCTTACCATTCTTGTTGATCTTGACTTTCACACTCTCTCATTCTTAACATTGCTCTGCTGTTCTATCCTCTGGCAGTATGGGGAAACTCCACTGCACATGGCAGCAAAGAACGGCTGCAAAGAAGCTGCACAGTTACTCCTATCTCATGGCGCTTTCATTGAGGCCAGAGCAAATGTAGACTGACTCCTATAGTTCTCAGTCTGATTAGGGTTGTGTTAAATCATGATGAATCTAATTAACTTGTTTTTCTGTTGTTTCTCAGAACGGTATGACTCCATTACACCTGGCTGTTTGGTACTCTATAAGATCAGATGATTGCTTGACTGTCAAGACATTGCTAGAGTACAATGCTGACTGCAGTGCAAAGGACAATGTAATTTTTTCATTATTATTATTATTATAATCTATTATGTTTGATTTTTGGTTTTGTCTCTTGATGACTGATTTGCTTTGTGTGTTTTTTCAGGAGGGCATGGCTCCTCTGAACCATCTCTCGCACGGCCCAGGCAGTGAGAAGCTGCGGGATCTATTGAACCATTATGTTGAAGTGCAGAAAAGGAGGAAGGCAGTCGAAGCATGCAGTGAATCGAAATCTAAGATGGAAGAACTTGAGAAAGCATTGTCAAACATAGTAGGGTTGCATGATCTCAAGGTTCAGCTAAGAAAATGGGCCAAGGGGATGCTTTTGGACGAAAGGCGCAGGGCACTTGGTCTGAAACTAGGTGTTAGAAGGCCTCCTCATATGGCTTTTCTTGGAAATCCCGGAACAGGTAAATATGTTTTCCCTGGCTTGAAAGAGTTGGATATAGCTTCATCAACATCTAGCAATCTTAAAGGTACTGTCTTGGTCTTGAATGTGTTACAGGTAAGACTATGGTAGCACGAATACTTGGAAGATTGCTCCATCTGGTTGGCATCCTGCCTACAGATCGAGTTACTGAAGTACAGCGTACGGATTTGGTTGGCGAATTCGTTGGCCATACCGGACCAAAAACTAGGAAGAAGGTAATATGTTCAAAACCATAGTAGTTAAAATCGTGATTTACGATCTTACTTAGGCCTAGCTATTTTGACTACACTAAAAATCGGAATCAGGTCGAATTGAACGAAAAAAGAATTTAAAATCGGTGGAACCGGACGATTCAATTTTCTTCCTTGAACTAATGTTTGTGCCCAGGCCATGATTCCACCCGATTCACGGTTCCACTTTCTCCCCTGCGGATTTGATGTAATGTGAGGTGTTATTTGCATTTTAAATGGCAGACTAATATAGATTGTTAACATATGGATGTTGTATTTTGATGAAAACTTGTGGATTTATGCTTCTGTCGATGTTTAATATTTGCTATCAAAGTAGATCTTACGATTTTGCGATTCAATTCTACGACTACGACACTTTTCGATTCCACATGGAATCCACGATTTCACTACCTTGCTTAAAACCATAATTTCTCCAGTGCACTTGTAGCTTGCCTTCCGTAAAGCTGATAGCCTGAAGATCCAACCTTTATTACTTGTGTGTGCAGATCAAAGAAGCCGAGGGAGGAATTCTTTTCGTGGACGAGGCATATCGTCTTATACCAATGCAGAAAGCTGACGACAAGGATTACGGGTTAGAAGCATTGGAAGAGATAATGTCAGTTATGGACAGTGGGAAGATTGTGGTCATATTTGCTGGTTACAGTGAACCGATGAAACGTGTAATCGCTTCGAATGAAGGCTTCTGCAGAAGGGTAACCAAGTTCTTCACATTCGACGACTTCTCTTCACAGGACTTGGCCAACATTGTCAATATAAAGATGGCTAGCCAAGAAGAACAAGGCATGCTGTATGGATTCCAGTTACATCCTACTTGCAGCGTCGATGCCATGGAGAGGTTGATAGGGAGAGAGAGCACGGAGAAGCAGCGGAGGGAGATGAATGGAGGGCTAGTGGATACCATGCTGGTGAATGCTAGAGAGAATCTGGATCTCAGGCTGGATTTTGATTGTGTTGATGCTGACGAACTTCGGACAATCACGTTGGAGGACCTCAAAGCAGGATTGCGGTTGTTGTCTCGGTCATGAGGGGTTTGATAATAAAGATCCGACTGTGTCATATCTACAATTCTTCCCGGATGTCTATTAAATTTAATTGATTTGTGATTGGTCGTGTAAGCTGTGGATAGGGGAACATTTGATCTGTATTGTCTATTGTAAAGCCTTCATTGTTAAGTATCATTCTTTGTTCCCAACCTGCTCGCCGAGCTCTAGTCGATACCCAACTATGTAGTCTTGTTATCTGGAGACGTATAGGCCACCAAGTCTAGAAGCTCAAGGAACTGTCTCAATTCAGTGCATGAGATCGCTCTGATTACATCTACCGATGGGATGTCAGAAAAGGTTATAACATATTTTCCGATCAAGGACTCCCCGTAAATCCCTCTAGTTCAGACACGGCAAAGCACTGAAACAGATTCGAAAAAATCAGATTTTAATCCTCGAAACCGAAAGTGGTTCCACTCCTACTTCCCTCCACTAGTCTATTAATCATGCATGCATGTTCCTTTCTTATGTTCACTGAAATCTCTTTTTGCATATTTTGGAGCTACTGCCAAGAAAAACCAGAGGAAAGCTGACTAGAAAGCGCCAGTAGCCAGCATCCATTCTTTTGGACTTGCTGTCCCACCCAACCGCCTCTTTTTTCCCTTTTCTCCAAACATATTAGATATGTATTCCCAGAAATATATGATGCCTACGTTTATCAGTACAGTTAAGGCCCCATGTCCATATACATATGCATGCATGACTGTGCCCAATAAGTCATAAATGAAAAGGTTGGCCTTTCTTTCCCAACTAGAGCACTAATTTCTGGCTGTTTAGTCAAGTTCATATCAAACAAAAGAATCAAAATAGCAAAAGAATAAAATAAAGCACAAACCTTTCTGTGAAGCATCCTTCTTAAGTTCCTTTCTCTTCTCTTTGAAGAAAAGCCCCTTCTTTCTTTGCCTCTTTGTATAAACGAAGATACCCTCTTCCTTTCTTACTTTAAAGCTCTGCTACTGTCATTTAGAATGAGCAGAACTCCATAAGAGAAAGAGTAGGAAGAAGAGAATCAAAGAAAAACAATGTGTCAGAAAATACTTGTTCTTCCACCGATGATGATGATCCCTCATCATCTCCGGTGGGTGGTTGTGCAGGGGATTGATGATGCAGGGGAAGCAGGGAGAGTGAGGACGTGTGTGTGTTCGCCGTCGAGGCATCCGGGATCATTCAGGTGTAGATACCATAGAGCTCAATATGAATGGAGGGTTTCCAGATCAATTTCTACTGCAGCAAGAATATGATGGCAGTATGAATTAGGTGAAGATGACCTAGCTCTTCTCCACTAATGTCTAGATTGTTGCGGAAATCAAATTGGAGGTCTTTTTTGTTGAATGCTTTATAAATATGCTATACCGTCTTTATATATCCTTCCTTCGTTCAGTAATTACTAGCCAAATACGAACGTAAGCTTGAATCTAAAATACCCAATACGAGGTCGTCAGAGACATCGGAAAACTCACGGAGAAACTTTCTAGAAGTCGAAGATGGTGGTTTGATTGCCGGAGACGGTGGTCCAACGACAGAATTCAGTGGTGAGGTGACCAGAGCTACAATTCGGTGGTCCAACGTCAAATATATAATAAATGAATTGACCTAAAGCAACGGATCCTTCAGAAATCAGAACCTTTATAATGAAAGGCAATAGAAGATCATTCATTCAGTAGAACCCTTGCTAGAAAACTTTAGCTTCAGTAGATGTTCAGTCATCCTTAGTCCTAATGCAGTCAGATTAACAGTGGGTCTGAGCAAAATAGCTCATAAAGCAACCAATTTACAGTGTATTTACAGAAAGAATAAGCTTTGAGTAAATAATGTACATTAGGGGGATGCTGCTCAGGGGGAAGTTAACAACATGCTTCTCTTTTCTACCCAGAAGGATCAGTGATCACCGGCACTTTGATATTCAGAATCAGATGCCAAGCTCATAAAGTCACTGCCAACAATAGATAGTAAGAATGGATTAGTAAACCCAAACCAATGGAGAATCACATATAATATAAGGAATCTGACAAAACAAAAACCCAGAGTTCTTGGAACTATTAGCAACGGATCAATGTAGATTACTTGGCTACCATCAACACTAAACCTCCGAAACAGATGAAATACTGAGAATGGCTAACTAAGTGATCCATGGGTTGCCAATCACTCAGCCAGTATCTTAATCCCATAACCAACTTACACAAGATGGATGTGACACGAGTAACAAAGAAAGAACATTTATTCTCATCTTGAGTTGGATTCTTGGATGTAAACCAAGCCAATGCAGTGCTTCAGCGTACCATAGAGAAAACAGGTTTCCTTACCAGAGGGTAGCAATTCTGACGGACGACTGTCTGGTTGTTTGTGCTCACGTAAACCTCACATGATACTTTACCCTGTGAAAACAGTTTCAGGCCCTTAATGAAAGAAATCCCCATATATCAGCACACATAACACCAGCAAATTGCAAAAAATACTATAAGCTGTCAATCACATAGTAAGCATATATATATATATATATATATATGGATCCCAGATATGTTCTTCCTTGCTACTGAAACTCAGCGCAATTGACACAGAGCAACAACTATATAAGCAACTCTTACGAAGATGGAACCTAATCCCAGATTTGCAGGGAGTGATTTCTTCCATCCTACACTAATTCTTGGGCAGACGAAAAGCATCTGACTAAAGTCTAATAACGTTCAGCCAGCTGCTACTTGGAACTTGCCAAGCAAGATCATGACACGTCCTACACAAACTGACAGCCATGGAAAACTAATCGCGTGGTTACCTCAATAGGAATCTCGAAGAACAAGAGCCCTAAATCGCCGTTCACCGTGGTGGTCGTATCGAACTGGACAACGCCCTTAGCTAAATCCCCGATCAAGTAAAACGCGTCCTGAAAGAACTCGAGGCCGTCAAAATCAAGCGTGGCGTTGACGTAAGACGATCCTCTGGCGCTAACGATCCCACCATCCGACCTTACCAATCCAATCTGCCTCCCTCTGTACCCGATCGAAACCGAAAGGTAATCGTAGTCGAGGGAGTAGAAGTCCGGGTTTCGAACCCTGACGGCGAGGGATAAGGATACGTCGAGAGTGAGACTAGGAGAGTAGTGGATTTGGATTTTGTTGAGTCCCACGCGGACGACTTTGATTTGCGGATCGGAAGGGTAGAGGAAGAAGACAGCTGAGGATAGGAGGATTGCGACTAGGATGAAGGCGAGACAACGGCGTAGGAAGAGTAGGATAGGGTTGGGCGGAGGAGTACGGTAGTATGGGAGAAGGATGACGTTTGGAGGGTAGCCGGCGGGGAGGGCGGCGTAGGGGATGGAGTCCGCCGTCGATGAGGCTGTGGCGGACTTGGATGGCATTTCTGGTTTTTGGGTTAGTACCGATTATTTGGTCCTGTTTTGTTAGACCGGGGTAAAATAATAAAATAGACGGGATGCCGTTGAACTTTGGTTCACAATTACATTCACCATTCAACTAATTTTAGTATATGAAATAGCCAACTTTATCATTCATTTTTTACTTTATGCAGTTTTTGTAAATAGATTAAAATATTTTTAATTAAAAAAATTATTTTATATAATTTAATTTTATTAATATAATATATTTTTATTTTATATAGTTCATTTTTACTTTATACGGTTCATTTTTACAAATTATTATTTATTTTTTATAATATTCACAAACTATATTTATTTAATATTTTTATTTATAATTTAAATAAAATATAAAAATTATACATAAAAATTTTAAAAAAGTACTTATTATATTTTTGAATATACGGAAGATATATATATATATATATTATTGTTTATTTATATTTATAATATTTGTAATTATTTTTTAAAAATATGTTAATTTTTTAAGAAAATTTGGTAAGTAATATTTATTTAGCTCTTTTTTTTATTTATAATTTTCATAAGATCTATTTATAAAAAAAGAACTGCATTTATAAAAATAGACTGCACAAAGTAACAACGTATTGCAAAAAAGTAAAATTGGACTGCGTTAGTAAAAATGAACTGCACAAAGTAAAAACGGATTGAATTTTTAATTTTTTCATTAAGGATATAATTGTCCATTTACGATAAAATACAGACTATACAAAGTAAAATACGAACAACATATAGCATCACCATTAAATACTATCAAACAAATTAGAGCAACATTTAGGAAGTGGGACGTAACCTTTATTATATTGCAGTTACCTCCTCAGTGACAATGGTTAGTAATAATTATTTCCTATGAATTCGATTGATCAACATATAAGATAAAAGAATCATAACTATTCATTTAATAATAATTCATGTTAGTAAAAACGCATGTTTGACACTAATGGCACGTGTTAATATGTAATACGGATTCATTGGGGTAGTTTAGACTTTGTTTAATTCTTAATATAACCCTAGTATTCCTCCCCTGTGTATATGTAGCTAGCCGATTTCCCTGTATAGAGAACATATACTTTTCTCTTCTCTCTGCCGTGCTAATATTAATATATCCTTTTCTTTTTCCGTGGATTAATCGACCTTTTAGGTCGGAAATCACATTAATCTCGTATTTTTTTCTATTAATTCTCTGTCTATTGACCCTCGTCTCCTCTCGGCTCCAGTTATTGGCTCGAAATGGGTGTATACAATGAAATTTCGCCAAGAGTATGGGATTCACTATGATGAGATCTTTACTCCGGTAGCCAAGATGCAGACTATCCGGGTTCTTATGGCTTTAGCAGCTCAGACTATTTGGCCCTTGTATCAATTGGATGTCAAAAATGCCTTCCTTTATGGGACATTAACGGAGACCGTCTATATGGAATGTCCATCCGGCATGGACAAACCTCTCGGTGATGTTGTTTGTATGCTGAATAGGTCTCTTTATGGTCTCAAACAAGCTCCACCGGCTTGGTTTGAGACCTTTCAAGCACTCATCCTACAATCTGGTTTTGTACAAAGTCAAAATGACCCGTCCTTGTTCACCAAGACTATTGCGCAAGGGATCACAGTTCTTCTTCTTTATGTCGATTACATGATTCTAACGGAAAGCGATGCACATGGTATATCTCAGATCAAAGGCATTCTACATGACCATTTTAAACTCAAGGAACTTGGTGACCTCTCTTACTTCTTAGGCCTTCAGATTACCCGCTCAGTAGTGGGATCCTTGTTTCACAGAAGAAGTACATCGATGATCCACTTCAAATTGCACGCATGGCCGACTGTAAGCCTTGTGGGACACCAATCGAGTTGAACCTCAAGCTTAGTCGTGATCAAGGTGATCTAGTTTCTGATCCGACTCTTTACCGTCGACTTGTTGGCAGTCTTATTTATCTCACATCGACTCGCTCAGATATTGCATACGCAGTGCAAAATGTGAGTCAATCCTTGGCTGCCCCACAGGCTCCTCATCTTGTGGCCGTATTTCGTATTTTATGATTTCTCCATAGTACCAGTGACGTAGGGATGTTCTTCCCTAGTACAGGAACTACGCATGTTCTTATGCGGATGCTGACTACGCAGGGTGTGTCCACACTCGACGATCCACCTCCGGCTGGTGTGTCCGATACGGTGATGCTTTTGTTTTTTGGAGATGTAAAAAGCAGGATCAGGTGGCCAAGTCTTCTACTAAAGCGGAATATCGATCTATGTCTGAAGTTTGCTCTGAAGTTGTTTGGCTTGTCTGTCTTCTTGGTGAGTTTGGGGTTATAGTGTCGCCACCAGTTCATTTGTTTGGAGACAACACAAGTGCTATACATATTGCTACCAACCCTGATCTTCATGATCATACCAAGCACATTGAGATTCATGTCCATTATATTCGCAATTTTGTTAACGACGGTGTTATCAAACTCTTTTATGTTACCTCTGAAGAACAGATCGCCGATCTTCTTATGAAGGCTCTTCCGACTAGTCGACATTAGTTCTTGTCAGAAAAATTAATCATGCGTAGCCACCATCAATTTGAGGGGACTATTGTTAGTATGTAATACGGGTTCATTAAGGGTAGTTTAGACTTTGTTTCCTTCTTAATATAACCTAGTATCCCTCCCCTGTGTATATATAGCTAGCTGATTCCCCTGTATAGAGAACATATACTTTTCTCTTCTCTCTGTCATGCTAATATATCTTCTTCCTTCTTCGTGGACTAGTCGACCTTCTAAGTCGGAAACCATGTTAATTTTGTATGTTCTTTTATTAATTCTCGCTCTCTCGTGTTGTCTAACAACACGTCCATCCTGTTTGATTGGCCGCTACCGCTTCTCCGCTGCTAGGTTTAATTGGTTTCACCGATTTGGGCTCTCGCTTGTTGGGGATCATCATCCAGCCTTCGAGTCCAGGTCTATAACTCCAATCAAGGCGACTAACATCAGATCAGGAATCATCGGCCCACGATTTGACGTTGTGGATGTATGGTTGTAGATAGACACATCAAATTGAAGATGGTAGTCAAGAGGGCTTTAGTAATCCGACCGATCGTGAAGAGTCAAGGGCTGTTGTTATTTTCGTTTTTGTAGGTATTTTGCTGCGTCCCGGAGCATGTGATGAAGCCGATGGAATGCATATGGACGAGGCGAAGGCCCTAGTGAACAAGCCAATTCACAATTCCCAATCGTTCAGACAGTTTTACGGTCAAGTAGACATCGAAGGGGTCGTAGAGGCAGTGGTGGCCATTATCAACGCCGGGCATACAAGGTTGACCAAATGAGGAGCAATTTTTCATGAGATCCGCCAGTTCTTTGCTTTCCTTCCAAATGTCCCTTCTCCTTTCAGCCTTTCCTGAGGTTCGGAGGTCGGATAACAGGGCTGTCTACTTTATTGTGTTCGAGGCTTTTAAATATCATTCGGAAATATTGTCGGTAGTCCTCACTTTTTGAGTTGAATATACTTTATATGTGTTTGCTATCTTTTTGCCTCCACAACGAATTATATCAAGAAAAAAAAATTTGATCAACATATAGACACGAGACTGGAAAAAAATCACACAAATTAACACAAACACTTGACATAATTTACAAACTTTTCTCTCGGCAGCCATGATTGCACTTTCAGTTTTTCCATCTAGATCTCTAAGAATTTGGGATATTGCATGCATGGAGAAAAATTGCTCTCTTATCTTATGTGAGTGAGAGTACAAGAGATCAGATCTAATGTCGGACACCAACGTTTGATTCTTCATCATCTGCTTCACACGATCGAACTGCCCATACATACCCCAGTAGCCACCTCCACTACATATATGTGATGAACAAACATCCTGAAAACCACTACGATCACTGTCACTGACACTGACACTGAGGATGAAGATGGATGGACTTATCAATGCAGCCAAAAGATGTCTTATGTGTTCATGTTAAGATCCTGTGTTTGTTTGCATCAGTAATTAGTGTTTTGTCAGAGAGAATCATATACAATTAAGTAGTACAACATCCAAACATTATAGATGTCTCGTTACACAATTACCGGCCTACTTTTACGGATGGAACGTTGAATGAGCTTTCGTGTATTTTTTCATTCGAAAAACATAAGTAATTTTCAAAAACATATTTATTTTTGTCTTTATCTGAATTTCATCCAACTTTCCCATTACTATCAAACACATTAGTTAAAAGATCTTTGTGCCATCAATTGCCAAAATGAAAAGGAATCATCTTAAAATTTAAAAGAGGAAGTATGATATGGTTATTGAGTTATATCCATTGGCGAAGATTTTAACGGATGGGTTTAGCCAAACTCTCTTATCCGTCACAAAAATATCATTATATATAAGTATAGTTTGAATCTATAATATAATCAACGTCATACCATCTCACCACTGATTATTTTGTCTAAATTTTAGTCTAATTCATATTATACTTTTTTATGGTTTGTCGTAGACATTATCCGTTGAACTATTGATTAGTTATCACACGAATTATAAATATTTAATTGTTAATTTTTATTTTGAAGTTAATTTTTAATCATATGAATTCAGTAATTTTTGATCGATTTTCTGACTCTCCATCAATAATATGAGAAGAAAAATGAGTGGAGAGTGTAACAAAAGGTTGTCCATACATACATGGAAAATATGGACAAAACAGGGAATTAAGCCCCACTAGACCATAGTTTGTGATTGGAGGGATATACATATATAATAATCACCTCATAAATTAAATTAATATTTTTAAATAAAATCCACCTATTTTAATAACCTCTAACTCCTCTTTCACGATATTACACATTATTTATTACTTACATTTATTTTATTTATATTCTAATAATAATAATAATTGTCTTGGACCCCTGCATATAAATAACTCTCTCAAACATTCACAGCCAATCCACCAATAATATCAAAAGGAGGGAGATGGGATCCAACGCCGGCGATGGAAGCGGCACTGCCGCGGCAGGAGGTGGTGGTCAGTGCTTGTGCTCGCCAACGACGCATATGGGATCGTTCAGGTGCAGATTCCATGGAGCTTCTTCATCTGCTTTGAGTAAGAAGATGATGAAGAGATCATATTCCATGCCTGCTACTAACAATTCTTCTTCTTCTTCTTCTTCTTCTATTGCTCCTAATTCTACCTCGCCCTCTTTGGCTTGTAGTTCTCCCAAGTCGGTTGAATCCACCTAAGACTATTTATTAGTGTGGAATTGGCTGTGGGCCGTCGTTGGAGACATGGGATTGAATTTCAATGTTATATTTGATTAGTAAGATAAGCTAGCTAATATACAACTCTCAGTTTCGAAACCGTAACAAGATTTGACTTCTTTCACTTGTACAATGATGCAATTCCATCTCAATTATGTTAGCCGTCGATTTGTGACCGAGTTCGAATTGTGTTTGTTTAATTCGTCCTCAGTTTGTGATCGAGTTCAAATTGAACAAAAATGAAATTTGATTTGTCTAATATCTGATCCGATCTAAATAGAAATTGATCATAATGTATGTAGATCGGATATGAACTTATAAATTTTAAACGATTGGATAATAATAAGATTTGAATCAAATTTGAATTGTACTGAATCAACAAAAAAAGTGTACTTGCCCACTGACGGTTTCCTCTGCAATTTCACATTGTAGATTAACTGATGTTGTAGTTGCAATTCCTGCTGTAAACTCATCAATTGGATCCTTGTTCATATTAACTATTTAATTGAAAACAAGCATACATCCATTTCAACATTTTAACATGCAAGTATTTGTAAAGCAGTACATTTTTTTTACCAATAATACATGAAGCACCACACCAGCTGCACAACTACTTGAAATTCATGTTCTTCCCTTCAAATTACTTGAAATTCATGATCAGAAAGTCAAATTACTTGGATTGTTCTTTCTACCCCATACCACAATATGCCTCACTTTGATTTTCCATAACGCCCGCCTTGTTCTTCTTCTTCTAAGTCGAAATATTCTAGAGGAGGATCAAATGGCAGCGGCGACGGCATTGGTGTGCTCGCAGGCCTGAATTGGTGAAATATGTCCGGTCTCTTCGCAGGCCTAGGCTTTTTCCATTCCTGCATTTTCAAAGTTCAACACTGGTAATAGTCTTCCAGCAGATTCCCCAGCATAGATATATAAGAAACAAAAAAACATCATCTCAAGGAGACAACCACATTATATCTTTTAATCTTTCTTTTCGTATCATAGCCAGTAGCGGAATCTATACATTCCATGTTAACTATAAGCTAGTAAGAAGGCAAATGGTATGAAACAGAAGCAGTCCATCATGGAAATCCTGGACCAGTCTATATTTAAGTCGGTTGCAAAATCTGAAGTTGTTCACAGGCACAGCAACATAAAGCTCAACCACGACAGTAAGTCCATTCAACTCAAGCACCTATCCAGTAGTATCAAAGAGAGTAGTCATCCCCCTACCGTGTCGTTTAACAAGCAAGAACGAAGCAGTCCATCATGGAAATCCTGGACCAGTCTATTTAAGTTGGTTGCAAAATCCGAAGTTGCTCACAGGGACAGCAACATAAAGCTCAACCACGACAATAATTCCATTCAACTCAAGCACCTATCCAGTGTCAAGGAGAGTAGTCATCCCTCTACCAACACCTATTGTGTCGTTTAAACAGCACGAACGACTCATCGCTCACAAGAATCTCTGCATTTGCCCTTCCTTTCATGATGACAGCAAAAGTGAATTTATAATGGTCATTCAAAAGATGGTAAAAAGAAAATGGAACATTCAATTCTCTAAAGGTTGACAGGGTTCCTAAAAACTGTTAGAAGCAGAAACCGAGAGGTTTAAGCCCTGAGCTACGACTGAAATGAATGAAGGTCTAATGAAGTCTTCCAGAACGTCACACAAATTATTATGGCACAATAAAAGAAAAAAAAATCGAAACCTTCAGATGTTGAAGGTTAACAGCTGGTAAGACTAGTAAGCAAAGGTCAAGAAGATGATTGTGAGTTTGCAGCTCGCTTATCTTCAACGTCGTTCATGACTACGTTAAGACTCAAAACAGTCGCATTCAAAAGCTGCCAACTACTTAGTTAATAAAATCTCATCCACAATTTGTCTGTCTTCCGAATTCCACAGAAGAAAACACTTAAAAACTGGTACAGAGTTATAATTAGAGAAACAGTCAGAAGAGAGAAGAAGAAAGGGATAGGGGGACATACGAGAGGCCTATCATAGGGATTGGGGTTATTGAATCGAAATTCGTCGGGAGTCCGAGCCATACGAACCACTTGGAATCTTCCCCTACCACTGGGGACGCCGACTGAAGCAATAGCAGAATGAAATCCCTTTCTAGCTGCCGGTGGAAGACCAGCTACGGTGGTGAGACAGAAGGATGACATCCTTATAGTCCGTCAAAGAGAGAGCTATCTATTATTTCCTCTTCGGAACGGAACCCTAATTTCCGATTAAGAGTCACTGAGTCAGCTGTCAGCAAACGCCAAAGCTATCCACTCCCGTCTCCATTCTCCACCGCTTTTTCCTCTACGTTCCGTTCCTGCCACTCTGTGAATTTGTTTTGGGCTCAGGAAGCCCATTTTTGTTCCATCTGCCATGAACACTTCTAGTCCAACTCACATCCAAGGCCCATTTAGTGGTTGAATCTGGATTAGATTGTTAATATTTTGGGTCAGGCGGTTTTATATAAAAAAATATGATCAACTATTCAACTGGAACTAAACAATTTTTTTTACAAATCAATAAATGATTATTTTATTGATAAAAAATAATTGAGGAATGAGTACAATGGCACTGAGAGACTCTTCCTAAGATAGGTCATAGGAGGGAAGCATGTAATTAGAGTCGTTAAAGTGTTTCGCATCTTTCATTTTCATGATCATAATCGGCTGCAGACGTAACGGTGTAAGAACTCGACAAAACTATTTATCTACCCCCACACTGGGAAAACTACAGGAAAATAGAAGTCAATTACTAACGGTCCTTTTACTTTCAGAGAGTTGGGTGAGTCGCATCAAGATGACCCGCCTAGGTGAGTTGTAGTCCGAGCTCCCTGAATGGCGACAGCCGTCGACGGTTTAGGGTTGGTGCGGCCTAGAGCCGGCTCGCTGCTTCCCGTCCAAACGGGGCGTGATGATGGCTGCGGGCAATGGCGGAGCCAAAAAAGTCAGCTAAAGGGTGTTTTTTAAAAATATACAGAAAATCAATCATTTAATAAAAAATTCAACCATGACAATGTATTTTTAACAAAACATAAGCCTACAGACTACAGTATTCCAACATTCCATATAATACTTTCAAAATATAAAATTATATCATGATTTAGTAAAAATAATATGCATTTAACTATTATATTTGGTACTGTATGAATCGTAATTATTATGTCGTTGGTTTTTAATTTCGTTTTAGGGTTGAATTTTTTATTAAATGATTGATTTTTTGTATATTTTAGAAAATCACCCTTTAGCTGATGATGACTCCGAGCGAATTGAATCTCTTTACAAAATTAAATTTTGTATCAGTTAAATAATTAACTTTTTTTAATTAGAAATAGATAAGACGAATTTATTCTTAAAAGAGAAAAAATTGATATATAATAATATTTTTTTCCGATGAATATTATGCTCTCCCAAAAGAGACCACTCCACCAGCAAAGAGTCGAGACATAATCTGTCACTACTTACAAGAACCTGTAGACTATCAAAGAGGAACACAACTATCTAAAAACATCTATTTAGTATATACAAGAGTATCTCTGCAGATTTTCCTGACAACATTAAAAGCCAGAATAGAAGCTTCATTAACATTTCGTTTGCCTGTTTTAGATGGTCTGCCGTCACACCTCATTGATTGTATTCACCTTGATCTTGGATTTATGTGGAATCGTTTTAGTACTTTCTTTTGAGTACTATTATTTTTTAATAAAACTCGGTATTAATTTTACAAAGACGAACGAAAACGAACGTAAAAACGTGTCCATCAGAGGTACAGACTCCACAAACGGAACTGTATAGACCGCGGATTCCCACAAGCATGGTAACCTCGATCCTTGCTTACCAACAAAGACAATAGGAATGGTATTAGGCGCTACAAGCAAACTAAGATAAAAATGACACATTAGAGTTCTAGCTAATGGATAGAATAAACAATCCTTATTGGAGCCGCTGTAGTGCTAGTCCTGTTTAAAAGGTTCCGGTGATGCCGACTACTAGGGTGGTGTGGATCCCGCCATTTGGCTAGGGCTGTGTTTCTGCGGCGACTTCTGGACCTTACTCCTCGTTGTATCTTCTGTATCCATTGGATCCGAGAATGACGCTTTGCATCATCGGTTTTGGAATCCATTGCAAACAACCGATTATCACGCAGATATAAAGAGAGAAGGAAGCCCGTTCCAATTGGAATTCTCATCCCGCTTGCACTCCCATATATTCTCTCTCACTCGCTCTATGTACTCTCATATATCTCCTCTTTGCAGATAAACTGTTCGATAAAATTCCCAGCTCACATAATAAAAATTCTTCTCGTTCGTAACCCAACTTCATTGAGATTTAACCCAACGTACCACCCGAATCAAAGCTCAATAAAAACGATCCGACAAGTTGGACCTGATAACTATCCCAAGTCTTGCAAGCCTTTAATACTGATCGACTGCTGAGTCAATTCACCGAATTAATTCAATTTCCAACTCTCGGCTTCTACTTATCAAATAAAATTTTAATTGAACCGAAATTTAAACTGAACCGAAATCAAATTTAATCAAACCATATATTAACAAGTGAGAGGAAGAGGTTTCTTAATCAAATGGAGGACATTGTTTTTAAATTAGGGGCAAATACGTAATCATCTAATATCACATCCCAAACAATATTAATAGCATCCAATATTATAATATCTCGAATATGATGATATATATTTGAAATATCGCATACCAAACGAGGCCTTGTTCGATTTTTAAAAATAGTGCAGATTTGAAGTCACCACATGTGGCTTTATGGTGATTTGAAATAGCTAGTGATTTCATAAATACCTTATTGTTTTTCGACGTTGAGAGTGATTCTAGTATTTTAAACGAAAATGTTAAATTAACTTATTTAAGAAAAGACCAAATTTGTCTCTAGTTATAATATTAGCTTTTCTAATTTTTCATACTTCAAATGACATTTGTTGTAATTTCTTAGTTTTAATCAAATCAATATGTCATTTTCTGTCTAAATCACTCTAAGGATTTTCAAATCTCATCAAGCTCATGATAATTTCAAATCTCAAATTCAAACAAAGTACCGTTTAAAAAAATAGGGATACAAATTTAGAAATAGGCAGAGGAGAATGGGATAGAGGGATGGAAAACACAATGGTGTTCTTGTTGTTGTGTGTGAATCATATAATAGAAGTTGCATGGATCATATATCATATATGAGCGGTTGAGATATTTTGGATATGTGATATTTTAGTACAAAACGCTACATTATTTGAGAATGTTATATTTGTAAAACGAAAAGGTTTTGTGGGGTGAAAATTACCTTGCATTGGTTGAATAATAAGTTATTCAATATAGTATTTTAGTTACGGAAATATCATATAATTCTCAAACTACCACAGTTTTTAAATACCAAGTGGTTTTTGAAATAACTAAAAAAAATGACTTGATTATTTCAAATAACCCAACAAAAATGTCACATATTTTGTTTTGGCTGTCAAGAGTTATTTTTGAGTTATTTAAAAAAACTATACATTTTGCGTCGGAAGTCAAATGAGTTATTTTGACCCAAATATAACCCGGAACAAATTTTCTGCCAAAATAACTCAAAAGGGTATATATATATATATATATTATATTCTAACGAATCGGCCATTATAAGTAGTGGAGATTGAGATAGAGAGATGGAAACAAATTAGTTTTCTTTGTTGGTGTTGTTGTGTGTGTGAAGAATCATATGATAGAGGTTATGTATGTATATATAAACCATATAGTGTGAGGATGAATGATGCCCCGATTGAGGCAGAGAAGCCAAACAAAATAAGAAGCCAGACCCGTACGTATGCAACTTGAACATACAAGACGTGAACTTAGCCTTCTTCCTACTTATTTTCTCTTCATATTTTATCGCCATTTGTGTTCCTATATATACCACTCTGCACAACAATACTACTACTCAACAAGCAAAAACAGAGCAATTAATTAGAGTTCACAGAGTACTGCTGCTTAATCCAAAATCATAACAATGGCTTCCAATAAAGCTGCAGCTTTCTTCCTGCTTCTGTTGGTGACATCTTTCCTCGTTGCTGCTTCTTTTGGAGCTCGTCCGGCTACCCACGACAAGCACTTTCCCACCGACAATAATCTCCAGGTAATTAATATATAACACAGTGCTCTCAGATTTAGTCATATATATCGATCGTTGTTTCTGCAAGTAACCTATTTGCATGTTGTTGTTGTTGTTGTTGTGTGTGTATATATAAAGGCGAACGATGATGTGAGCTCTCCACCAGCCCCTCCAGTTATTTCAGACGCCATTAATGATGAAATCGATTATTATCATGATCATCAAGGCAAGAAAACCAAAAAGCAAAAAAAGAAGAACACTACTCCTAAAGCAGACGGCCCTGAGAGCAGCCACTAATTAATTAGCGATAGCATTTGATCTACTAAGTCTACATGCTTTCTGCAATCATGCATGCATGATTTTACTTTCTACTCTTGTCTATGTATACTAATGAATAAACAAAATACTATGTATTTGGTCACCTTCCGAATGACACGCAAGGTTCGGAAAAGTTTGATGGTTCGATTGGGGTTGGACCGTTTTTTTAAATTAAATCGGACTGTTTTAATTAATGTTTAATTATATAGTTAAGTTAGACCGAACGGATTTTAAGTTGAGCCGGATTAAACTAGCGGTATACCAATTTTATAATAACCTGTAAAAATCATAACATATAAAACATTTCGAGTAAAAATTTATTTTAATAGTACTCCAATATTTAAAATTAACGCGTCCCGATGCTTTGTTATCTCTCTTAAGAAGAGTTTGTAAGCGCCGTTTCATGGCCTTCTCCACAAACGCTAACCGATCCAACACAAACCCTAAATCGACCTCAACCATCGGCAGCAGCAGCATAGCCATGCCTCTCTCCAGCAATCATTCATCCCGCCCCGCCACCAACAATCCCAACGCCAGCGAGTCTTTTTCCTCTGGTAACATCTCCTCGCCGAGTCAAGCCGCAATTACAGTGGAACAGGCAACTCAAGGCCAACTCGAGACCGGCCGAATCCTTGGAGCTACAAAGGCCGCTTCACCTTCAGAAATCACAGAACTATCCACCGTAATGCAAGTCGTGTTTGCCTCAGCGGTGGCCGCACCGGGCCAGGGACAGAACCTAGCTAGATCGGAACACACGACAGCGACGGTTACCGACCCTGACATCTCCTCAATCACTCCGTCAACCCTCTGACCAGCGGTTCTCATCGCAGAGTTAACGGCACTATGCCTAACTGATATTGTCAGTCAACCGCCGAGTTGGGAGTACGAATTTCGTGTAGTAGGCGTCTTTCTCACCAAGAAATAGATAAACTTCATTGCAATGAAGAAAAGCTTGCGGAATACTTGGCAGCCACTGCGTGGTGTCGAGATCATGCAGTTGGACGATACCTATTTCGTTTCGCTCGTGATATTGACGTCTGTTATGGCATAAATTATGGTCCTTGATTTTTTGACAGACAGATGATGCTTACTCACGACCTACAGATAGGTGAGATCCCGGACAAAGTCCCTCTTCACGCCGCCGACATGTGGATCCGAATCCATAACTTGCCTTTTAGATATTTCTCAAAGGAAGTAGGGAAACGGTTGGGGAATTTCACTGGCCAATCCATTGGTTATGATGGAAAAAATTGTACGGCCTACTCTAATGCATATATGAGGATAAGAGTGACACTTGATTTCAATGCACCTCCATTGAAGGAGCGTTCGGTCAGACTTCATAAAGGGGTGGAGATTATTTGTAAGTATAAATACCAACGTTTACCAAACTTCTGCTTTATCTGTGAAATTATGGGGCATGTGGAGAAAAAATATAAGCGTAGAACAACTATTATTTTAATGGGATGACTCGATTAGGATTCTTACCTAGAAGGAAACTCAAGCCATAGCAGCTAGTCGATGGGACCTCAAAAAGCCATAAGATGAAGGAAGCAAGATGACAACCCACCTCATAGGAAGGATGCCATCGAGTTCCAGACCTGTGGTGAACCGTTATAGGAATCAAGCACCATCATTCCAATACCGGCCATCAATCATAGTGCATGACCTGACCACAGATGAGGAAGCGGATGCGGTAGAAGCTAAGAAGTGATGACGATGTGACCTCACAACGTCGGATCCAACGGAAACGGAAGCCGAAAGAAAATTCTCGAAGTCTCCGAAGAAAACCAACCAAGAGGCGACAACATCATGAGATATAGCCGGTCCTATGCAGGGGACCGGTCAGCCACACTAAGACATCGTCAACACAGCTAAGGCCCTAGCCCCCTGGCTGTGTACTTTGGGGTGAGCTCATCCATCTTTTTTTGCTTTGTTTTATTTGTTTTTATGCTTCCGAGAATGTTCTTAGTTAATTTTTCCTATCGGGTGCATCTCGTTAAATGTTTGTTTGTTAGAGACAAAGGATTGAGGTATTTGTCGTTGTAAAGACCCGCAATCCATGCTAGCCTTATTAATGAGGACTACATCTTCGATTGGACTTTTTATACGTCCCAAATTGTTTTACCTAATTATGGAATATGATGTTATTGTTGTGTTAAAAAATACAGCAACATTTCGAATATCATTCATATTATCCACTTCATTTTATTTTCGCACGTCGGTTTTGTCATAATGTGGTCAACCTAAGGATAAAAAGGGCAAAAAAGTAATTTAACTATTTACTTTTGGTTTTTTAATTGCATAGTTAGTGCCCGTCACAGGAACTGGAGCTCTAACGACCGAAAATTTGTCGAACAACTATTTTCGTTCAATAATTAAAAAGAAAATCCAATCGCAGTACCACTGTAGCCACATTTCTGGAGAATTTTTTTACTACTTTTTGTATGCTTTGTGTATGTATACATGTTATTTTTTTTCATGCACACGTGCACTACTCCCTCGACACGTTCATGTACGTACACACTGTTTTGCTCGAGCACAATGGAGGTTTATGAAAAGAGATTGCAAGGGGTCTGTTCGGCAAATCTCCAGAGTCGGTCCTTTTGGTTATAGTGATGGGCAGGTTGTGCCCGGCTGACCTGTCTATACAACGGTGTTGGAGCATAGCTTCCTTTTTTTCTGATTTAGACGGTTTCCTTTCGTGGAACTCGTTCACTTTTTCAGAGATTGTATGCGTCCCACCGACGGCGCTTTTGTTCCTCGTCGTTGTCGTCCAAAGTCAGACTCCGTGCTTAAAGTTTTCCACCGGCTTGTTGCTCACCAATGTTAGTAGCATTCGTTGCGGTTGCATCATGGCCAATGCGTCGTCTGTTGCTCTAACGTGCCATCGCCGTCACGGTTGTCGCTGCTCGTGGTTGGAAAACCCTATTGCGATGGGAGAAAAAACCCTATTTTGGGTGGACGTGAAAATATTGATTTGACGAACTCTTTTAAATTTTTTTATTAATAAATTAATTGAAATTTAATATATATTAACTTAATTTATGATAAGATGACCGTATTGTTTATTATTTTCAATTAATTGTAGGCCTAGCTGATCTAATGTAGGTCCAGAGTAACCCATAATGGAATTATCTGTAACTAGCTGCCCGGTACACATGGAGATAATACCAAACAAGATGGTCAGTTTGAACGGCACAAACTTTCATATATAGAGAAGCAAGATGAAGGATTTCTTGTTGATGAAAGATTTGGATGAACCGTTGTCATCATCAACTATTTTTAAAATCGTTGAATTTATCTGTCATTAGTGAAAGTGGATAGCCTATGAGGATTCAGAGTGTAAGTCGTTTTCTCCCATTTGGTTCAAACTTTACATTGTCTTGCAGCCTTGTGTTATTTTCCCAATCATTTGCATTATTAAAATAATTGATAGACTTAGTAATCGTGGAACATTATACCATAAAACTTGTTTAATCGATTAAAACTTTTCATAACTTTTAGTAGACATGGCATTGAAACCCTAGAAAAATTCTGACTCCGAATAATTTATTAATCGGATTGTTTTTAGACGAGTAAAAACGTTCATCGGTTACGTTCCTCGTCAAATCGGTGGCCGGGCACGATTCTCTATTGTTAATAGACCGTTGCGCATGTGGTGCAAAGATATAATCAGAGATAAGATCATGTATAATTATGCACAATATGATCGTTGAAGATGAGCGGGATTCATATATTTGTAATTTTGATTATACATATGATCTTCATGATAATTAAAATTATTTGTATTAACTTGTTGTTATTAAAATAATATAGATGATAGGATTATAATGTATTTAGATCCCACATTTACAAATATTATTTGAATTGTATGAATGAGAGTAATATGATAATAAATTGTAAAAAATTACAATTAAAGATGATATGGTAGTAGACCGTTTTAAAAAATGGAGAAAAATTGCATGAATGGAACCCATTTTCTAATCATATTTTGATTATGATTCGGAACAAAGATTATATATAATACGGATACTAACTTCAACATTTATTTATATATAAAATGTCATGAATTAACAATTTTATTTAAAAGTAGCGACGTATTTAAGAGTTTCGCGTGTCACTTTATCTAGAAAAGGAGAATTGAAAGTAGTTGAGGATAAAGTGGATGCCCCCAGCGTGTTCAATTGAGCTCCATCACACAACAATGGCTGCCTCTGCTGCTAGTGAATGCATCCTCCTCCTCCTCCTGTTCTTAACCTCCTCTTTCTTCACCACGGAATCCTCACCGGAAGATCCAACCCCGGCGCCATGGCCTCTCCAATTCCACTCAGTACTCTTCATGAACAAAAGCAACGGCGGAGGCCTCCAAATGATCGACCTCTGGTACGACTGGCCCAACGGCCGCAACTTCAACATCATCCGCGACCAACTAGGCGAGTCCGTCAAATACGACGCCGAATGGAACAACGGCACGTCCTTCATCTACACCCTCGGTGGCGACTCCTCCGCCGACCCGGAATGCAAAGTCCTCCACCTTGAAGTCGGCATCCTCCGACCTAATTGGCTCGACGGCGCCAATTACCTAGGTCAGCAATACTTCGACGGCTTCCACTGCAATGTATGGGAGAAGGTCGATTTCATTTGGTACTACGAAGACGTCCTCACCAAACGTCCAGTCCATTGGACTTTCTACACAGGTTAGGCCACATTAAAATTGAGGTTTATGATCTTGCTAGGGTTTTGCAGGGAATTTGGACGATAATTGAGTTGACGATTCCCTTTGTTTTGATGAACAGGGTATACTGCTCATGTGATGACATTTGATGTGGGAGCAGTGTTGGATGATGCTGGATGGCAGGCGCCACTGTCCTGCTTCTCCGATAAGCAAGTGGAGAAAACCAAAACCATTCCTGGTATTGAAACTCTGGCTGGATTTATATCCCTTCTCAGGCTGAACCATAGCAGTATTTGATGCTTGTACATCATCAGCTTATCTTGTTCTAATGTTCATCAGTTCATGGTCATGCTTTCAGTATGGATATCTGCTTTTAATATTGATTAAAATCTTTTGTTTTTTTTGCACAAAGTGGGAATGCAACATAGATTAATAACCTTCATTCACAATCAATTCATTATCGTTGTAACGCGATGAATAGGTCAACATTAACAAGATAATTAGTTGCGTGAACTCATTCGTAATTCAGTACCAACTGCTGCGTTTACTAGTAGAAACTTTGATTACAGGAGTATGATGATCATCAGCCGCAAATGCAACAAAACAAACGAGATGATCATCAACAAGAGGTTTAATACCTTTTTTACATCCTCCTATCTAGCTACCTAAATTGCTTCACATCTTCCTTTACTCCTCTGCCTACAAGAAACTAGGCCTACAAGCCGCTGTACTACTAGTTCATTTGCAAGCTCATCCCCCGGCGAGGAGGAATATCCTTGGCAGCATATATCATCACACGTGGCACCCTGCAGCCGTCACCCCCACAGTCAACCTTGTCGACTTTCAGATTCGGATTCATGTTGCTCTGGTTGATGAATCTTCCAAGATTCCCATATCGACTCGCATCGATGATCGAATAGCATCCTTTTCAGCCAGAAACACCACCGATGTCGAGACTATACCTGATTTCATCCTTGCTCCTCACTTCCTTCTTGTACTCACCCACGTACTCACAGATCAAACTTCCCGAAGGAATATACTGCCTCGACCTCAATCCCCAGCACTTGACATCATCCTGCTGCGTCCTGAAAACCTCGAACTGAAACTTGATCGGTACTGAATTTCCGCAGCATCCTACATTCACATAATTGAAAGGGGACGGCCTCTCATCATCCCAACCGTTCACAACCGACACAGCAATTCCTTCTTTCCCTTCCGATATGTCATTCCTTACAAGTATCTCTTCCCTTTTCAATCTCTTGGCCATCTTCTTTTCCGGAATTGCAATGTTGACAGGAGGTTGACCAGGAATCCGAATCAGCTTGAACTTAAACACCAGCTTCCCAAACTCCCCTCTTTCCTGCCGCACACTCTCCACAGTGTACAACCCGTCGTAAACATAAACACTATCCTGATGATCGGCCCTGTTCGAACTCAAACATCGAATCACACGAACAGGATTTCTCGATTCCATACTGTTAACCAGGGCGAGATTCCCTCTCTCAAGCTTCTGGTCAGCGATGGAACCCCCAATGCTCGTTTGAACATTAGGGTTCCCTCCATGGCCCGAGTAGATAAGAACGTCAGAGGACAGTATCAAGTTGGAGTAGCGCTTACCGGCCACAATGCTGATAGCTACCCCATTGTTGTAATCCGCACCAGCCATATATTGGCAGTGGAGTCCGATCACTTTCATCTCGGCTCTCGATCGGAACTTGTCACCAATTTCGACTCCAGGGATCGAACGGAGTCTTTTTTGTCTGTCCATGGATATTCCAGCCCGTTGGAGTAAGGTTGCTGCGGCGAGATATAAGTCGTAAGCTTTTTTCCCATCGCACTTCTTCTGCAGAGTGTCGAGTTGTTCCCTGTAGAGCCTGATGACTTCTTGGACTCTCTTCCGAGCGTGGTTGGCACGCTCTTCTGCTGCATCGGATTTGAATGTCATCATCCCGCCTTTTCTCTTCTTCTTCTCGTTGACCGTCTCCAGCGGAGGAGTTGTGTATCCCATAAAACCCGAGGAATGCTCTGTTTTTTGGCCTAGTTGAGGGGAAATGGAAAAATGACGGTTTATTGGAAACGACGCTGTGAAAGTAAAACGCCGGAGTGATAAGAAGAAGAAGAAGAAGTGGTTGAAGCCATAAATGGAAGAAATTCAAAATCCAGAACCCATCAAGAAGAGGATTGAATGAAAGAAGTTGCAGGAAGAGAGAAAGAGAGGGGGGAAAAGGCACGGCTTTTTGTGAAGGTTCTGGGGAAGTGAAATTTCTGTGCTGTAAGCAAGCTAGATATAGAGTAGAGTAGGGTGAAACAGTGGATGTAGGAAATTTGATATTGTGAGAGTAGGAATCAGATGGCAGAGAGGGATGACGAATATAGGATTTGTGATACAGGTGACGCAGCAGAAAAGTAAAAACTAAAGCTGAAAGCTTTCACAGTAGTCTCTCTGCAGAGATTAAATGAGCCTTTTGGTATTCCATTCTACCCACGCAACGGATAGTAAATAGTAATACTTCGAGTAAACCCCCCACGACTCCCACGTATTTCTCCCCACTTACATTTTCATTTTTCGGAGAGAAGAAAGCTCTAATAATCTGTTTTTGAAATTCTGTTACTCTGCTTTTTATTTATTGATTCAATAAGAAATCCAACTACTCACGATCACTTTGTGTTTTGAGAATCGATAGTTTTTTAAACCGTGTATAAGGTACTTTTATTATTGCAGTAGCAAGGAGAATTTTTACAACGCAAGGTGGTAAACTCGGAAGTACAATTCACAAGTGGATTGCAATGGGAGAAGAACCAACTCGAGGGTTAATTAACTTCGCAGCCTAACACTCCATAATATCATAACAAACGTCTAGAGCTCAAGAGATAAGACTAGAAATCAGACTCTAAGATCATCCTTGAGCTCAATTAATTTTTTGTCAAATTTGGTTTTTTAACTTTGTAAAAGTGACTTTGCTATAATGATGTGAGAACTAAACCTATTTAATTATTTATTTGAATCTAACTAAGTTCAATTTCGTAATTTTACTTACATAATTTGTTCATGATTTTTTAGAAGTACTATTAATTAATTAGAACGAAACATTTTGATGTAATTTATAAAAGTTATTGAACTTTTTAGTTTTCATATTTATTTTTTGAAGATTTTGAGATACCATCAATCTGATCTTGTTATATTCATGTTTGAAAGATAAGAATTTTGGTATGGATCTTTTGAATAGAAATAAAAATGAATAAGTTATAACAAAAATAAAAACGGTAGGAAAAATAAAAATGAATCACAAATCCCAATATTTCTCTATGCTATTGATAGCAGTTGGATCATTTAGTTAAAATTTAGCATTTTTTCATATCTCTAGCTAAATTTAACTTAAAGTTTTAGCATTTTATCATATTTTAACTTTTGACTCACATTATAGAGTATGCTAGAGTTAAATATGGATTATTTAGCATTTTGACTCACCATTGTGGATGATTTAAATATGGTTTTTTTAGCATTTTGTCCCACTTGATTTGTCGTGTTCATCGCCCTTATTTAAGCGACATTTCATGCATATAGTTTTGTGCAGAAGTTTAGGGTGTTTTGCACATTTCTAGCTTCTATATCAATTTAGTGTCTCGGACCCGTTCGGGGTCCTTTTGATGTCGTTTTAGAATGTTTTTGTAAGATTTCAGGTACATGACGATATCGGGACACTATTCGGAGCAATACATACATGCATGGTCGACTAGGACTGCACCCTGTCAAGATTGGCGCTATAGACAGTCAAAGTTGGCGCTATGCACATAGCGTCATATATTGACCATTCATAGCATCAATGTTGACATCCCTGTCTGATCATCTCGAGCCAAAGTTGGCGCTATCAAATGTCAAAGTTGGCACCATGGCCATAGCGTCAATATTGCACAAGGCCATAGCGCTGATGTTGACATTCCGCAACTAAAAGGATTTGCCGGAAGACATATTTAAAGCCCGTTCATGATCATAACATTTTGTGCTCTACTAGAGGGTACTTTATTATCGAGATTCTTGTCTATTTGGTCCGACGGAATACTAAGGATGTCCACAAATGGGTATGGATACGAGTTGAGTATATCCATCACCCACCTGTCTAGTTGTCAGGTTTTACCCATACCCACCCATTTATATAAACGAGTATAAAATTCAAATCATACCTACCTGTTGACAGGTTTCGGATTTACCCATTTAGTCGGTGGGTAATCCCGTCTACTAAAACTAAATTGTTTTATTCCATGGACAATACAACAATATGTCCATGTTTGCTGATTTGATGAAACTATAATGAAAATGAGAGTGAGGTCAGCATCAAAACCACATGAGCAAATGCATTTACAAAGCGATACATTCAATTTTAACAAGCAATAAAATCGTTTAACCGGAATCTGCAACTCAACATATGATATTTATGTTTTTATTTTACTTTGTATTAATGAAAGAACAACAGTAAGCAAACATTTGAAAAAGAAAACAGAGGGGAGGGGCAACCCAGAACGAACCTAGAGTAATTATTTTTATATAGTTATAGGCAAACCAGGTCATATAGGCTTCGGTATTCGTCGTGTGGGTATCGGAAAGGATACTACAAAATCGATATATACAAATTTCGAATCTATCCATATCCGTCAACAAATACCGAGAAAACGAAATACTATGGCCAATGTTACGGTTTTTTTATGTTTAATTTGTTATACTCTTCCGAGTTCCTACGAAGCTATCTACGGAAAGAAAACTGATCAGAAGGGTTGACGTGGCAAAAAGTAATTTATTAAATCTCTTCCCTCTCGTTGCTCGGACCACTCTATAATCTCGGACTCGACGACTCAATCGACGGCGGCCGGAGCTCCCTTTCCTCTCGTCGGGGATGAGTAGGTAAACGGTGTAAGATACAAGTGTGGGAATGGGAACGAGCTCTGGCTCAGATAAGGACGACTCTAATGGATGGGGCAAAACTCAGGGACTGGTGGTGAAGACGCTGATTTTGATCGGAGGTGCCTTTCTGGTGAAGCGGTTTACTAAATCCACTACTCGTTGGGACCATGCTAACCACGTCTCCCAATCGCTCTCCGGTGAAAAGGTACTCTTCTCAGCTCTTTTGTTTCCTTCTGAGATTTTGTTGTTGTTGATGTGGTTCTAAATTCCGATTCAAATTCGATTGTGGATTTCCATCGTTGCGAGTAGTCCTCGAGGGAGCAAGCATCCAGAGATCCTGATAATTACTTCAACATTAGGTAGTGTAGTGATGCCCACACACTGCCTTGATTTTGCAACTAGGAGCTTCCATGCCTTTGTATCTTAGTTGCAGGAAGGAAGTTGGAGAATCATTCCCAAATTCCTTTACATTCGTGCTTGTGCCTTAATTGTGGATGCTTTCTCCATTTGAAATGTGCAGGACGATTATGTGTCCTGCTGCTGAAATGGTTGATGGTACTAAGGTTTTGTACTTTGAACAGGTTGATGAGCCAGCTCTATTGTCTCATTTCAAGTGTTGTATATATGATTATTGTTTCTATCTCCAGGTATCACAGCTTGACTGCTTGACTAATTATGTTCTCTTTCTTACCAGGCATTCTGGCGCAATCCTCAGAAACCCTTTCGGCAAGTAAGCTGCTTCACCTTCTTTACCTATTGTATTGGAGTGGACATGGTGGCATGGTGCTAGACATGATATAATTGAACCTGAATCACATGTTTTGTTCTCATAATCTTCTCCCGGCTTTCGATAGTGCAGTGCGATTCATCATGATCGATTGTAACTTGTTTGTCATAGATTAAATGGGCTTCGGAACTGTTATTGGAAGGACTTACGAACCCGATTTTTTCCCTTTTTTATATTTTTATGGCTTGTATATCTTTTCGTTTAGAGTTACAATACCGTTTATGTACAGACTATCATGCTTGTACATTGCAGAGGTTCTACATGGTGAAGCCTTGCCCAAAGGAGTTGAAATGTGATGTGGAGGTACTAGCTTTATTGTTTTCTCTGTTGTCTCGGTGTTTGAACTCCACTTGGTACCTAGGTGCACTTTAAACATCATATGACTCTTACTGTACGTCATGTTGACTTACAGGTAAGCACTTATGCGATTAGAGATGCAGATGAGTACCTAAATTTCTGTGATCGGCTGAGGGATCAACGACCACGTCCTGAAGAAGTAATTAGTGTAAGTTTTATGGACTTATGTGGGAAAATTCTTGGTTTATTTTAGAGTTCTTCTCATGAAACTGCATTGAAGAATTAGAGCTACAGATTTTCGCCGGAATAGAAGACTAGGCTGGCTGAGGATACTAAATGTCGCATTTCATGCATGCATTTGCAACATCGACATAAAATTCTTCTTTTTTTTGTTAAATCGGCATAACATTCTATTTTCTATTATTGTGGACAAAGCTGGTTGGATTATGTATCTGAAGAAATGAGCAGTAAATTTCACAAACCCATGTCCAGCCTAGCCTAAGCATAGGCATTTTGAGTGTAATTCCTTCCTTTTACACGAGTGGAATGCTTGTCAGTAGCGATATGAATAGGGGGGATGGATAGTTGGAAGTTTCATATGTACTGCAATAGTGGCATGCTAAGCCTTCTTATTCATGTCGAGTTTAGCTGTATTTGTGATGCTATGTTAATACTAGCACCTTGGCCCATCTATTGCAGGGCATTGCAGAACAGCTCAGTACATTACATCTAGAACGATGTGATCGCGGAAAACGCTGCATGTACGAAGGTTCGACGCCTCCTGGAGGATTCCCTAACACATGGGTATGTGAGCTTTTTCCTGTTTCTATTCCACATTTCAATCCCCCACAGATCATTTTGTGCAAACGACAATGTCTTGTGCCGGCCATTCAATTCTTCTTGTTAAAAAGTAGCTTAAGTCTTACTCTTGTGTCACCAGCAGCCATTAATAATACTCGTCCCTCCATACCTTTTCTCCCATTTATTAGAATGACGCCACTTATTGTACCTCGCAACTGTCCGTATTGAAGAACAACGAAGTGCATATGTGGGACAGGTGTTACGATGATGATGGAAACCAGGTTAGCTTCATTTGATTCTGCATTTTCCTTTTGTTATTTTATCATCAAACCACGGAGGTTTGACAGAAACCAACCAATTGCCTTATTGTTTTGACAGGTTTGGGGATCAAGGGAAAGTCCTTACGAGTTCAAGCCTGCACCAGGTTTTTCTGGTAGTCTGAATGGGATTTTCTCTTCATTGAACCTCAGTCCTCTAACAAAAAGATAAAAAGAGGCTTCTTTCATACTGATTGGCATCCATTAGGTCTTAATACCGAACCAAAACAGAGCAGTGCTGTTGAAAGAAATGGACATTAACTGGCAAAGAGAAGAACTAAACAAAGAGTTAATAGCATTCTCCTTTGTGCATTTTGTCGCCTCCTCTTCGTGCAATTAATTTCTCGCCTTTGTGCAGTCTGACCTTCATTATTCATCCTTTCTTCATCTTCTTTCCACTTATTTAACGAAACAAACATTTTAAACATATGCCGGCTTGCCTGTTCGGGTGGCCGAAACGACCGGCCGGCCGGTGCCTTGTGTTAGCCGGAACGGGTGGTCGGTCGAGCCCTTATGCTGGCCGAAACGGGTGGCAGGCCGAGCTTTTATTTTATTTTTTAAATTTTGCGAATTTGAGTACGTGGTTAATTCAACAGGACCGTTATTAGTGCGATTAGAAGGTGTAATCGCACATAAAACTAATCTGAAGTAAAATGAAACAACCCGAAGTCTGACATACCTAGAAAACTGAAATAACCGAACAAAGTACATGACATAAACACGAATGACAAACAAACCTCTAAGACGAATACACATAATAACAAAGACAATAACGTAATTCACTCTATCTAGTTTATTTAATTCAAAAATTAGGACGTCATTTAGAGATTCAATAATGCTCCAGAATCATCGAACAATTACAACGAAGAGGATTCTCCAATCAATCCGGAGGAACAATTATAGTGGGCGAAACAAAAAAATGTTACCGTCTAGTAAAAACATGTGCAACCTCAGTCCTAACAATCACTATTTTATAGGCAGGTTTTGCTTGTAAAAACTGTAATTTTGATTATTAAAATTTTACTATATAATCTTTTTTATAAAACTGACCTTAAATTATTGCTTAAATGTCTAAAATGTCTTGAACTATTTGTTTATTACCAAACTATACCCGCTCATGATTATTATGGATTTGTCACCAACTGACTATAATTTTCAAAAAAAAAATGTCAGACCGTGACGGCTCCGCGTACTATACTCAAGAGATTTGCTGTTGAAGTTTGGCTCAAAAGGGCAATTTCGTAACTTTATATTAATTTTTATTATCAAAATTTATTTTTTCTCTAATTTCTTGATTTAATTAATATCTTTTATATATCAACTCGATTTTGTACCAAAATCTTAATTTTTCAAAGATAATTTAAACTAGCATAACTTTGATAGGGTTTCGACGAATTTTTTTTCCAAGGTCAAAGACGTGAGTTGACTGCTCAAAATTACACTTTATATGTATCGCTAACTTAGAGGTAGGTATTAGTCACTTTAATGTAGTTATTGACAACCTAGATGCAGACGTACTTATTAGCAATTTAGAGGTAGTTATATTAGCCACTTTGAGATATGTATTAGCAACTTAAATGTAAGGTAAATAAAACGGCAAAAATGTAGTTATTAGCAATTTAGACGTAGTTATGACAAACTTTATGTAGTTATAACCAACTTAGAGGTGGTTATTACCAATTTAGAGGTAGATATTAGCAACTTTGAGGTAGACATAGTTATTAGCTACTACATAGTTATTAGCTACTTTGAGGTAGTTCTTAGCAACTTGCTTGTTACTTATTAACAATTTAAACGTATTGTCGATATAAAGAAGAAAACATAGTTATTAGCAACTTCGACGTAGTTATGAAGGAATTTCTCGTAGTTATTAGCAACTTGGAAGAGTGCTCCGTGTTCCTAATATATGCATTTTATGGCGAAATGATGTAAAACCATCCCCTCAAAATGAAGTGATAACGAACCCCCTCAAAAACAAGTTTGATTCCCTCGAAAAGATACACGTTTTTAAAAATTCTCAAATACTCTCAATATTGATATCATTATATTCGTCTTTGGAAAATGATTTTTTTTATGTCAAGAGTATGTTGAAATGAGAGAGATATGCTTGAAATAAGGTGAAAAAAATATTTTTAAAAATCTTCGAGATAAAATCAATATTGATCTCGTTAGATTCGTCTGTGAAAGTCGATTCTTTCTATATAAAGAACATAAAAATCGGATTTAAGTTGAAAGAGTTATGTTTTTTACAGTAAAACTCTCAATATTATTAATATGATCAATGAAACAAGTATTCGCTAGATTGGCCGATAACCACCCAGGAGGGGCCTCACCTATGACAGCTACAGTCGAAGTAATGGATCGCCTAGCAAATGCGTGAGCAACCCCATTACCCTCAACCTACACTCCGCAATTATACTTCCAAATTATGTAATGTCAACAGTATCGCTCATGATTGCTCATTGAACTTCCTGGCAGTCCGTCTCAATAATTATCTGCGAATACCCCAATCCATCCGCCCACTTGATACCTTCAAGAACCGCTCTCGCCTCCCCTTCTCTTGCCTCCGGAAAACCTGCATAACGTTGTTGTTTGTACCCCATAGGCTGCCCCACCCGACCCCGAAGACTAAGTCCAATACCGAAACTCACTGCATCTGCAAAAAAAGCAGCATCCACATTTATCTTTACAACTCCCTCCAATGATCGTTGTCACTTCCGAAAATCCGTTTGTGATCTCGACACCATCGGCCGTTGACCCACTTCCTTCAACTATCCCCATTCAGTAACAAGTTCCCGACTAGTCTTCACCACCATCTCTTCCGGCCTTGATTGATTCTTCCATACGCAGTTGTTGCGTTCCGTCCAAAGGCCCCATAACACCGCCACAACATCCACCAATTCATCATACGAGGTCAATCGAAGGACCTCAAAAAGCCATTGAAAGAGTTATGTTAGTTTAACAAAAGAATAGGGGGGAAATTATTTTATTATAACGCCTAAACAGCCCACTCAAATTTGAGCCGTTAGATTGAAAATGGCTGAGAAAACTTCAGCAGCCTGCTAAATTGCCAATGGAGCACTAGAAAGCTGCTCTGGCCACCTGGATTTGGATGAGTTTATTTCATGCGCATGGGTTAATTTAGCTTAGTTAAACGGGTTAGTTAGTCTTACCTAACAAAGTTTTTAGATGGAGAGCTAACAAGATGATAAGAGGTTACGATTAAAATGGATTAATCATGTGTAAATCATCACAATGTTACAAACTTTTTACACACAACGTTAGAAACTCAAAAGGTAATTGCAATCTAGCAATGATTGATCCTTGAAGGTTCGCTACTGCAAGTATTAGGGGAGTGCTGCAGGTGTTTTTAGGTCGAATTATGCATGGAAAGAAACAAGAGTTTGAGGTGTAGGTACTACTATGCATGGTATAAGCTCGTTCTTCTTTATACATTACATTGAGGAACCTCATCCATTAAACAACAACAACAAACAGCAAAACTAAGTTTTGCAGTTTTAACCACCAATGCATTTCACAACAAACTCTACTAAACATCAGACCATCCGCAACCCCAGAACTTGCATATCCTCCTCCCGCATGCATTACCAAAATCTAGAAAGAAGAAAACAATTTACACTTCTGTAAACCTGCAAATTTGATTCCTCTATTGGCAGAAGGCCCTCAATTTCTTTCTTTCTTGGTAACCGCAGCAGCTACCACGGTTTGAGATCACCAACAGGACCAGCAGTCCAGTTCAAAACCTTCTCCCCAGGACTCAAGTACACACTCCTCTCATGGGGCAGCTTACGCGCCAGTCCGTTCAGAACTTGATGGAAGGCATCACCCGGTTGAGCCGGTTGAGGGAACAACATCGCCTGCTTCATCGAAGGGTTAGCCAGCAGTCTCTGTTTCCTCAGTATAACTTCGGGCGGGATCGAGGTTAGGATGGTGTCCAAGTTCGGAACATCTTTCTCATCGACAAACACCCCGATTTCCTCCCACGGGATTGCATCAGCAAAGGGCAGAACAATATCGTCGGCTATGATGACAGGGATACAACCGAACACCACCGCCTCGACCAATCTCGGACTCCACGGTGCCCATCCGAGCGGACACAGACAAAACACCGCCCGTTGCATATCTTCGTAGTATGTGACGGGATGATCTGTGGATATGTCGAACAGTGGATTGTTTTTGAAGTTCTCCCACACTGCTGCCCGAGCACCCCTGCAAGTTTGGAGCACAAATTTAATTTGACTGTAAATGGTCAACCTAGGCTACGATTCGTTCAACAATGTTATAAAGTACTAACCTTGCATAATAGCCGCCTTCTGGGTCATTTCCCACATCGTAAAACAATCCTCTGAAGTAGACAAAGATGGATCTTGGAACACTCTCGGGGATCAGATGAGATTTCATCTTCTGAGGAGGAGCATATGGAGGAACTGTGATTGAGCCCTCTTTTAAGCAAACATGATTCCGCTGCCCAAATGTTTGGACCAATGTAGCTCGTTGAAGCAAAGGAAGAATTCCTCTTTCAATTGCTTTCTCTTCCTTAAACCCATCGTATCGACAATGAAACCAGAGTTAATAAACACATCACCACAATGAAAATTGCTTAGTGTACCTCTACTCCAAAGAAGAAGAAACACTCACTTGATAATGAAAGCATGGTCCAAAGTCATGGGGCACCACAAAGAAGTGATCTGCTCCTTCAGTTCGATTCCAATAAGGCCAGTTGGAAGCAATCAGCTGTATTGCACTTCTCACGATTCTTGGCGACTTAAAAGGCAAAGGAAGACCGTTGGGTGTTAAGTCACAAGTGGGGTATACAGGAGTATAGAACCAATCAGCTTCCTCGGGATTGAGGGTGCGAACAGGGCTGGATAATAGAAACCGATGCATATAAATCTCAGCCGCAAACATGTGATTAAGGCATCTCTGGTCTTTCTGCAGAAGCTTCTTGTTGTATTTGCTAGGAAGTTCATAAACAAATACTTTCAGCCTTCCCACAGGGTCATCATCCAACACATCACCAGCACTACCTGCATCACCAAACACCGCATTTGACTAAGCATCCATAAACAGCACAGAAGAAAAACCATATAACTTTTCACCTAAACTGCTTCCTTGATCATCTTTATCAGCATAAATCAACAAGGAAAGACCAAAACCATGTTTTGACTCAAGTCTGCAACTACCTCAAACCGAAGTCATAATGAAGTCAGTTTACAGAGAAAACCCACTTGCAGAATTTCCAATCAGCTCAGAGTAGTAATTCAACTCAACTTCTCCACAATAATCAGTCCCGCATCTCCAGTTACATACTGAAGCTCAAGTAGTTACCAACTCACTATTGGCAGGAAAAACAGAATAGGAATAACTCAGCTACAAAGTTGAATTAAGACGATTCCATTACACCACAATAGACTATGAATTGTAACAAACCACGTGCATTCCTCTATCCAAGACTAAAAAAGCATTGCTTTGCTTTATCAGAAAGATAGCAGAAACGTTCAACACAGTCAGCTGGCTTGGAAACTTGGGAACCAACCGGAATCCCGATTAAATCTGTAAGCCCTTCTTCAGATCCTAGAGAGCTATCACAATCCCCACCAAGCCATAAGCAACTTGAGCTACTATCTATCTATCACGAAATTTAATCAACACAAAATTATCGGAGCAGCAAAAGAATCGAACCTGAAATCCTCTCGGTAGGCTGAGTCCTGGCGAGGTCAACAGCAGAGCCCATCCTCGGTAGAAAAGCGGCATGGCAGAGGATCGCAGAGAAGAGCCAGATCCAAATCTCCATCTTTTTTTCTTTTTTTTTGTATTTTCTGAGATGGGGTGTTTTCTTCCCAGAGAAGGGAGAAGAAGGAATAGTTTTAACAAGGGGAGGGAGGGAGGGAGGGGGTAGACTTACAGTTGGAATGTCGCAAGAGCAGGTAGGTGAAGGAGAACAACAACTGGAAGGAAATGGAAGGCTGGGAGTTGGAGGGAGGGCTTTCGTTCTCTATTTGCTCTACTTTGTTTAATCGCAAACGAATCAAAATGGAAGAACACCAGAAATAGACTTGACGACTACTGCCAGCCGATTTTGCGAGAGACAGAACCTGTTCATGTCTTTCTGCAACTTATTTTTTTTCTTTCAAAATCATATTAAGATCTAACTGTACGTGAAAAATCGTTATAAATTATATTTCGTTGTGATCCGACCGAATTTTACCAGACTCATTTTGATTAGCGTTTTAATGTCCAATTGGTCAAACCCCATATAATTTTTCGAAATCTGTTTTCTTAAGTCCGACCACAAGGAAATGATATGATAATTTCAATCAATCATCGTTCGAATTTGTGAAAAAAGAAAAGATTTTTCTGTGTGTTATAAAATCTGTGAATTGCTCGTCAAAACTATTTAGTACAATATCAATGTAATATTATTATTATTATGACCAATGAAATATTCCAAGTGTGATTCTGAAAATCAATATTGTTTGATAATTAAATAGATGAATAGGAAATGGATAAATATTTTATGAATGATCTCATAATTGTTGCCATTGACAACCTTCACTTAGAATAGCAGGTTTGGGATAAACAAAGAAAAATTGTTAGTTAAGAGGGTGTGGTCAGTAGTGTGTATATACGGCTGGTAGCCTCCCTCGACTTCAAAATTTTCTACAAATCGTTGTGTTTTTATTATATCAATTATTCGATTCGCATGTTTGGTATTTTTTTCTATACTCATTTTCCGACGTATTTCTTGTTTTCGAACACTTAGAGGGAGGTCACTCGATCCGATCCATCTGTTGTCGTGTCGTCTGCCCTTATATCAACAGGAAGAAGAAGAAGAAGAAGAAGCCAATACAAAGAAAGAAGGCAATTTTCGCAGCATTTGCCGATCGAGCAAGGATGTCGAACATCGACAGCAAGTACATCCAACAGGCATATGGCGGGTGGGCGGCATGGCGCAAACTGCCTTCCTTTCCAATCCACAAGACCTGAACAAGTTCGTCATTGCATGGAGTCAACATCATGGATACTTAGGTTTTGATCCAGTGCTGATGCTCAAGGTGCTCTTCTTAGCTGATAACCTCGTCGGGCATGGATTTCAGAATTAGCCCTGAAGGATTCATCGACTACAAGGATTCCTCAGCCGGCCTTCTCTTTAACATGAAATGATGAGTGATTGAACTATGGCATTGGGGTTGACAACTACTCGAGCCAAAACTTCCACCAAAGTTCATTCATTACCAATAATCTCCACAAGAACACGATCCCCTTTCAAACCTGTGAAACCGGACCCGATCTCTAACAAGAATAACTCGGTTCAACGCCATCGAAACAAATCTAAACCAGCTGTGGCAGTCGTCACAGATTCGAAGATTCTTTGAGATTCTTATTTCCGTTCCAGGAGCAGTCTTCAGAATCCCGTACGCCAACGCCAACTTTTCACTGTGATGATGAAGATTCTCCTCCTTCTCCTCTTCCGACACATCCATCATCACCAACTCAGTCTTGGGGACAAACCCAAACAACTTCGCCTTTTCAATCAGCCCTCCGACAACTTTGTACACGGCAGCTATCTCAGGATGAGATCTATCACCAGACTTGAAAAATGGTGAAAGCCCCCGCCCCATTCAAACCAACTAATTCCCTTCTTCTTACTCACCCCATTCTTCTTCATCATCTCCCTAACTCTCTGCGCACTGTCCCATTTCTGTTGGGAGCAGTATATGTTCGAAAACAATACATAATCACCACTTTTCAGCCGCGAGATATTAGCAATGGCAAGCTTACCGATTTCGGGGGCTTTGTGCAGTCTACAAGCACTAAGAAGGGCCCTCCATATAACAACATCCGTCTCAATCGGCATTGACATGATCACACATCACGAGCTTCCTCTAAAAATCCGGCTCGGCCCAAGAGATCAACCAGGGCTCCATAATGCTCGCGCTCTGGTTCGAGCGAATACCGAATTTTCATCAAACCGAAATAATGTCTACCTTCTTTGACCAAGCCGGAATGACTACACGCAGTGAGAAGTCCTAGAAACGTTATACTATCCGGAGAGACGTCTTCAAGCTCCATCTTTGAAAACACTGCAATTGCATCCAAGGCAAAGCCATGAATTGCAAAGCCATTGATCATTGAATACCAAATCGAAGCATTATCCCGCTGAACCCTCTCGAAAACACTTTTAGCAGCATCGATTCCGCCGCATTTCGAATACATGTCAATCATAGCTGCAACTAGAATAGAGTTCACTTCGATTCTCTTCTCAATCATCACTGTGTGTAGCCACTGAGCCTGGGGGAGACTTCCAAGCTTTGCACAGGCGGGCATCACGGATGCAAATGTGAACTTATCCGGATCGACGTTCGAGCTAAGCATCAATTTGAAAAGCCTGAAGGCCTCCTCAAATCGACCGTTTTTAACATAACCTCCTATCATCGAGTTCCAAGTCACCACATCTCGGCCAGGCATATTATCGAACACCTTCCGTGCCAAATCTGAATCTCTGGATATCATGAAACTCTGCAGCGTCTTATTCAAAACAACCAGATCAAAATCCCAACTAAACACCTGGCGAACGACTTTGGAAGCGAAATTGAGTCGGTCGCAGTGAGCGTAAACTGATATAAGCGAAGCCAGTAGAGAAGGGTGGGTTCCATACCCAAATCTTATGACTCTGGTGTGTGTTTCAGCTACGGTTCTGGTATCTGAGGAGAGTTTGCAGGCTTCCAGGAGATGACAGAATACTTGATAATCTGCTTGCGCCATTGAAATACGCGTTAAGAGAGATCAGAATTGAGAACATTTTAATAAATCAGAATATTCAAAATGACAGGCTTTGGAAACCTTGGTTGAGTTCATGGAAGTAATGAAGCGAAGAGACGGAGTAGAAACGGGGAGATCTCTCGATGTCCAGCTGAATATAGAAGCCGATCCTCCGAGCTCTATGACTGCTCTGCATGTTAAAGGAACTTGCCGCCGCCGCTCCTCCACCGCGCAGAGATATGGGGATGAACGGAAATTTCTCAGCTTACATCATTTCCATCCCAAAATGTCTAGTCATTTCTAATTAAATTTTTATCGCAATTTTGGCCATTAATATTTTTAAATATTTTTTATTATTAAAACATTTATTTTTAAATATTTTAATTTTATTAATTTAAACTTATAAAAATAACTCTATTTAAATGTTTTGTTTAAAAAATTAATTTGATATTAACCAACTTTCTAATTTATAAAATTTTCACAAAATTTTTAAATAATTACCGTGGCTAAAAGAGTGTAAATCCTAGATGTTTAAGAAATCTCTCAATTGAGAGAAGTTTGATGCAGCCGCCAATAGCTTTCCACCTAAATTATTTACCTACGACCGCTACGGGCAAATCCCAACTACATCCACCACCACACTCTCGACGCCACAACCATCACCACTACCACATTCGCTCCCTTCGGTTTCGGTGACCACCACCATCGCCATGCACAAGAAAACAGCAGCCGCCTCCCGCGGGGCAACGTCCACAGTGATCTCCACCATCGTCGTCCCGACCTCGACTCCAACAACAGAGGAGGAGGAGGAGGAGTTCAGATCCCCACCGACAACAGGTAACCAAAGAGGACTGACGGTCCTTGTCCTAGAACTGACCTCGCTCTCCCTTTCAACTCTAATAGATCCCCCGACGATCTCAACATATGAACTCCGTATAGTCGGATCTCTTCTTACCAAGAAAGAAGTTAATTTTCTGGCTATGAAAAAGAGTTTCCCAATACATGACAGCCAATGCAGGGGTAGAGATAACGACCATTGAGAAAAGACGCTTCCTGTGCTAATTTGCGCACGAACTGGATGCCTGACATGTTATGGAAAATGGTCCATGGTTCTTTGACGGACACTTATTGCTGGTTCACGACCTCTCGTTCGAGTACTTCTCGGAAGAGGTCGGAAAAGCACTGTAGACTCAGCTGGAACGTTTCTCAGGTACGATGAATCAAATCATATTGCGTTCCCGAGTGCTTATATGCGTTTGAGGGTGGAGCTCAACATATCTAAACCGTTTCTAAAAGAACGTCTGGTGACCCTCCACTCCGGCGCCGAAATCTCCTGCCGCTTCAAGTATGAACGTCTCCCAAGCTTCTGTTACATCTGCGGGATCATGGACACTTAGAGAAAAAGTGCGAGCTAAGGTGTCACTATCTAGAGGTGCAACTAATCTTTCAATGGGACGACTCGATCAGGGTACCTACTTGGAAGGATCTAAAGACTAGAGCAGCAAAATACTGGAGCCTAACAATGAAGCAGGAAAACCATTGAAGGGGACCAATGCTGCTGGAACATAAAGGAATGAGTTGGATCGTTCTACTGGCAACCAGAATCACCAATACTGACACTCCCAACTTAGAGATCAACGCGAGACTGAGAGAGCTGAAGAGGAAGACCCGAAGGTTGCGAAAGATAAGAAGAGGCATAGGTGTGAGTTAAAAAAATCATATCTCATGGACCTGGAATTAAACAACAATGCACCATCGAAGAAATCATCACGTAAGGAAGGTGCTTCAACATCAACGCAATTAAATGAAGCGCTTAAGGCAATGAGTTTGTTCCTCTGATCCGAAGTTGGACCGCCCAAGATCCTAGCCTCTCTCATCCGAAGTTGGACCGCCCAAGATCCTAGCCTCTCTCAGGGCGCCAATAAGCTCGCTTGCGACATGCTTGCTAGGTCTTTTCAGCAGTTTTGTTTCTTATTATTCAGTAAAACGTTCTCCTTTTTTTTCCTTTGTTACTTTGTTGGTTGTTTTAATGTCGGAGTGTAAGGAATGAGGTCACTTATTCGTAAAGACCGCAATCCATGTAACCTTATTAATAGGGTCGACACCTCTGATGAGACGCCTTGATCACAATGTACTTTGCTTATCATAAATATAAGTTTGACAACTTATTATAGAAAAGAGTGTCACTTCACCTTCCACCTTACTTTAACAATTGCTAAAATCTTGCGTGGAGATATCTTAGATCATATCAATCCTAAACATTGATTAGCAATTTCTACTGGGGACTTTATTGCCCATCGACAACATTAGCAATTAACTCCTTCAAAGAATTTTTAACCATCTCCATCCCCGTAATTGTTTATCAATTTTTATCCATCACTTTCACAAACAAACATAATTAAAATGAACCAATAAAAAATTATTATCTATAATTTATTTTCATTCATAAATATATTTCTTAAAAAAATGAATCAGTTTGTCCATGTAATATTGTTAATTGACTTGCTAAATTAACAATTTTGTTAATTTAGTAAGCAATCCTCCATCCCTAATAATTGCTTATTTCCTCTTTCATTATTTAGTTCATCACACCAAATGATATGGATGAAGATGTTTTTAAAAGTATTTTTTTCTTTTCTTTTTTAGTTCATCACACCAAATGGATTATACACAGATGACCTATTTTTCACCGTGCGAATGGAGTAAACTAATGGTTGAGATATACTATCCACTATATAGTAATATGTGAAATACTATTCATTACCATCAATCATATAATAACATCAGAGTAACATACAAGTGATATTGGACTAAAACAAAACTAACACTAGAATAACATTTAACTAGTATCAGACTAACAACATATTAACATGTGAAATACTATTCATTACCATCATATAATTAAACTCGGAGTAACATGCGAGTGACAATAAACTAAAACAAAACTAACACATAAATAATAGAATAATAATTAACAATTTAATAATGGTGAAGAATGACTAAATAAAGGAGAAATAACCGGAAAAGTTGAGGCGTAAAATGTGGCAATCTAGAATGAGAATTTTTTACCCCATCCACACTCAAATCGTTTCGCACAATAAATGGGCAAACTGTTAGAAAGAATTTTTCATTGCATTAAGATTTTGGATCCAATAAAAAGGTTGAGAAACCGAGCGGTCGGCTTTGACAATATTATTGTGTTATCTTACTGTCGTTTGGATGAGTTATTTTACAAATGAGGTATTTTAGAGTAAAATGATGCATTATTTGGAAATGTGGTATTATTAAGATGCAAAACATTTGATAGTTAAGAATTACCTTATTTAGCTTATACAAAACAATGAGTTATGGATTTTAATTTGAAGGCTTTGAAAACACCAACCTCATAATCAAGTATTTGAAATAACTCAAATCGAGTCATTTCAAATACCATAATTTGAAATACCACAATTTTTATTTTGGAAGGCAAATGAGGTATTTTGATCGAAATAATTTAATTATTATTTGGATCAAAATACCTTATTCAAATATATCATCCAAACGAAGTATCACTCATACATTATCGCAACCAAGCATGACATAACATTGTCGGGGCCAGGTGAGATTTAGGTTTTGACAGGTCTTGAACTAACACCGGAGAGTTAGAGTTGAGAACTAACTTATCACACTCTTCGGGATGATGCAAATTCCATTTATGAGGAGGGTTTCATTCTAGATTGACGATGAGCAAATAAACTAACCAAAAAATCCATTGCAAACAAGCTCGTCGAGTTTCTGTTTTTAATTATAATACATATATAAATCATTATAAGATCATTTTCTATGAAGAAGTGATCTCATAAAAATTCTTATTGAAAGTTGTTAAGATTTGAGTGAATAAAATGCGAGAACATCAATAATTTTCTTATGTTCTTCTCATCTTTTTTTATTGTGGCTACTAAAAATTATTTCTCTTTCAATCTTTTTAGATCAACTATATGTTTAATTCGATTTCATCTCACTCAACATCTATTAGGTATGTTTTTTTCTTTGAGTTTTCTATATACCAATATCAATCCAACTATTAATATAGTAGATGACTGATTGTACAACCCACAACTACTCAGTTATCGACAATAGATTGTTGTAAGTGGGTAATGACGAATGGTCGGTGAATTTAGGTAGGTTAGTAGGATGGAAGAACTTTAAAGCAATCCATTGTAATTATAATTCAAATTAAATAAAATCAGTTCAATCTTATAAAATACAACTCAAAGAACAACCATTTTCAATTATAACAAAGAAAAACTAAGCAGGTAAGATTTGGACTATCCATATATTTCATTGTTATCACTTTGAAAGAAAATTTATAGGGATTACAATAATAACTTATCATGGATAAAAGAAAATTAAAAACTCAAAGTTATGAATAAACTAATTGGATGGATCTGGAGTATAATCCATCATTTAACCCAACTCACTCATTAATTAATAAATAACTAAATATACAATCCAAACTTGAATTACGACGAGTAGATTTAGGTGAGTTTGTGCTTGACCCAATTCAATACCCAAGCCTACTCTTGACCAAGTCTCCACTTCAGCACCATAGGCCATGTCGCTCTTGGTGGGCCAGATCATGGTCTAAGCTAGTCTAGTTGCTTGGGCCATTCCATTCAGGCCCAATGAGAGTGAAAGTTTGTGGAGGAATTAATCGAGCTAAGCTGATATTTCTTGTTTGGCCCTGCCGCGCAATCTATTCATTCGTTCATTCCTCCGGAAACTTCACCCAGCTAAACCTACGGTAACACCATCGCCGGAAGAATCTTCTTCTCAGGTAAGCAAATCCCCCGTCCATGCTCATAGGGATTTTTCACCTTTCCTGGCTTTGTGGTTTTGTTTTGCTGATTCTTACGAAGAATCACCATATAGTCGGCGACGTAATTGATCGGATCCAATCATAATTGCCTACGATTCTGTGGTTGATAAATTAGGTGTAGGGTTTCTAGGGAAAGATAGAATGGATAGCCAGGAGCCTGTAGGTAGGTTGATTTCTTTGTTCTAAGTATTAGATGATGGATTCTTGATTTTTATTTTATTTTTACCTCTGGCTGTCTGGAGACGATATGGCTGCGGAGATAGTGCTTTCGTTTTTATGGCGTGTAAGGTGGTCTTACTTTTCCAGCTGGTAGTTGTATTCATTGAAATATAACTAGTTTCAAAGATCCATTGAAATGTTATTATTATGGCTTATCTTGTTGCTCCTATATGTTTTCTTCTCAGAAATTCTTCGGCTTGATGTCATACATCTGGATTCAAGATGCCAGTTGCTCTAACTTTGAGCGTAATGGCTTGTTTATTATGTCATTGTGTGTTATGTTGTTGCAGGTTTCTGAAATTCTGATATTTCATTGTAACCACTACCGTCTTCGGATCCTCATGTACCATGGTATGACTCCTTCACATCCTGAGAGATAATATACATGTTGTAAAATCAACTGGCTTGATTTCTGTTCTGTCGTCGAGTTGCTAGATACATTGAATGGCATGGTTAATGAAGACGCTTCAAACTTTAGTTTTGAGAACTTGGTCATCACTCTATCCAGAACGTGGTGTCTGTAATATTTTTGGGACGAATAATCCACAGTTATGGATACTTTCTCATCTAAGATTTTATTTTATATAAAAAGGAATACCACTGGATGAACAACTTCCTTGACATCAGGGGAATGTGAAAAGATTGTATTTAGAATTTTGTTGTTTCCTTGCCATGAGTGTGTACATTCTATATAGAGAGCTTCAGAAATTTTGATTTACGAAGAACTGCTTGTGTCATTTTTTGTTTCCCTTCAGATTTTTTATTCTGTGTATTGGTACGTTTTAAGTGTTTATCTGCTTGGACTTTTGGATGAAACTAGAAGCGATATCTGCTTGGACTTTTGGATGAAACTAGAAGTGATATCTGCTAGAGTAATGAACTAGAATGCTATTCGGTTTATAAGTTTCAAATCTGATCTGTTTCATAAACTTACTGGAGATGAGCCCCTGGATTAGAAGGTTTAATGGAATTGTTTGCTGTATTTTATCTCAGGCTGGCAGACTTATTGCTAACTTGATCGTGGTGGGCGGCGGGGTGTTGGTGAGGGCTGTTGCCCAGGCATATCGGCAAGCACTTCAAAGTACGGTTGACTTCTTTTTCTATAATTTTGTTGTGCTCTCTTATCTATCGGTGCTGGTTTAAGGTTGCGAACTATGCGATAAAAATTACAGATGCATCAAAGAATGGGGTGGCACAAGAAGCAATGCAGAACGTGAAGAGAGTAAGTAAGGCAATGAGCGAGTCGGAAGCGAGGCAGATTCTAGGAGTTTCTGAGAATGCATCTTGGGAGGAGGTTTTGAAGGTATGTGAAGTCAGTGCCTTGGAAATACGAGAGATGATGCCGTTGGGGCGATAAGATTGTACGGACTAACTGAACATTTTGATGAAATAACCTTGCAGAAATATGATGCCTTGTTTGAGAACAACGCGAAGAACGGCAGCTTCTACCTCCAGTCGAAGGTCTTCAGAGCTAAAGAGTGCCTAGAAAGCGCAGGCAAGAAGGCGGGTGTTGGTGAATGAATGAATGAGGGTTTGGAATTTTTCCCGTCTTCTGAACTTTGCAGTAGTTGCACATAAAATAGAAAGACGCATGAAGCTATATATAAAAGGTTTCTTATCGCCCCATGACCAGCTGTCGGTAGCATCGAGGTCTGGGGAGTTGGAGTGTTGTAAACTATGCGTCATGTGACAATCTCTGTTTCGTCTCTCCTTTATGCAATGTATGTTTTTTCAAAACCGCACCGAAACTATATCGGAAAGTTTAGTGATAGGGATTTAATGGTTCAACCGTAATTCTATACTGGTTGAACGGTACGTAATAGTAAATAAAATATTCTATCTGAAATAAATATTTATCAAATTGGGTTAAAATAGTATAGTATTACGTAAAAAATAAATATTCAACCTGTTTCAATAGCTTTGTATGTTTCAAATGCTCAACGTACTTGCGACTCCAGTACAGCCATGTTATATTAACACCCAGAACTTTGATTTCGTACAGGCATCAAAACTTAAAAAACAATAAAAAATCAGTTACATATTGTTTTGTACCCGCCGCCACTGAATGATGTTTGATCAAATTCTTCTGGTCTATTCGTGCTTTCCACGCAGAGCAAGCGGATGAATCGTCTGGTCCAAAGCTGGCAACTGGATTTTTTTTTAAAAAAGAAGGAACGAAGAGAAACAAGAAAAGAGTTCTGATATGATCAGACGGATTCCCATTTGCAATAACAACTCAGCTGTTGGTTTCTGTTCTGTGTGTAGGATACCAGAGGTCAAGACTATGGCTTCAGCTTTCTGGACCGCACGTAGGATAGAAATTGCGTTGGTAATTCGGCTAGAAGTTCTTGCACAACAGACATCTCCCCATCTGCACCCACATCACAGGATGCTTCATTAATTTACTCAGACAACTGCTATGCTTTCAATAAAAAAGGGAAGTTAGTTTCTAATGAGGTTTCAAGGATGGAAGATGTTCTTACTTTGTACATCTCGCATTGGTACGAACTGAACTATATCACGTGTAGCAACTCGACTAGTTGAGCTTTCGAGTCTTTCTCCTTTATCGCCATCTAAAATCTGCGCACACGAAATCGGAACAGTAATAAGAACCTGAAAGTCCCTCAAACATGATGGGTAGTGGTACAATTGTGAAAACTACGAACCTCCATTTCTCTGAAGTCGGCTCCTCCAACGCCTACAATAAGGATGGAAAGGGGAAGGTCCGAAGCTTGGACTATGGCGTCTTTGGTTTCTTGAAGATCTGTTACAACCCCATCCTACCACAACATCACACAAGTTCAGATTAATAACACTATCAGTATCTGGCTTCGTCATCATCCAGATGTTTTATGATTCCTCACCGTAATGATCAACAAAACGAAGTACGTTCTCTCTCCATTTTCAAGAGATTTTTTTGCAATGCTTGCGGCCTTAGTGATTACGTGTCCGAAAAGTGTTGGCCCTGCAAGGGAAACATTGTAGAGAGCATTTGAATAAGCCATCAGAATTCCATGGAGCCCTTCCACCTGAGAACAATAAAACTCACCATGCTTAACAATTATAACACAGACGGTAAAGTGAAATTATTATTCTAAAAAGGAGCCAAAGGAAAACGGACCTCATGGTTGTAATTACTTCCATTCAAGTTGAAGCAATGAGAGACAGGACCGTCAATGGGCCGTGCTCCAAATCCCCAGGCAGGAAATCGTTGATCTGAATCGTAAAACTTCAATACCTCTCCAACCTCCAAGATTGCCTGAAAATGTTTGGCAGCTGTGGTGATGCAGATGACCAAGCAAGAGAATACGGGAAGGGTTAAATCAAACATGTATTCATAAGATGATTCTCATACCCTCTGATATGCATTAGGCCGAGTTGACAGATCCATATTGTGGGAGGGATCAATATAGTGCAATGAATCAGGGAGGCGAGGGTTTCCGTTCGAAGCTTACAAATGAGAAGAACACACAGAATCAGAACACTTCACACCATCAACCATACTATCTAGAATTACCACCCATACATTATAGACAATAAGCAGGTACCTGTGAAGTCAACAGCCACCATGAAGTTCAGTTCATATCCCCCTTTCAGGTAATCTAGGAAGGTATGTTGCGTACTTTCTGAATATTTGTTCACGAAAAGCTGGCTTTTCAATACCTACATTCAGAAAGCAAAGCATTCAAACAGAGCAAAATAGAGAGAAGTTTATTAATCCTAAAAACAATGGATTTAAAGACAAAGATGGTGTTTTGCAGTCGCTCTATGTTATAAGTACCTTACTACTTTGATTATGCCCAACTGCTGGCAATACCAAATTAATTCCTTGATTGATAGAACAACGCTTTTCAAACTCTGCGAGTGGATTTTGAGTTTGTCTGGCAAACAACCAATGAAAAAGTTACTGTAAGTATTTATGCATATAAAACTACAAATCAGATTTCAAAGGAAAGAAAGAAGCAAAGATCTACTTGCCCAATCAAATCGTGTTTTCCATTATTATTGAAGTTAAAGCATTGTACGAGCAATGGACTGTCCTGCAGGTTTTATGAGAAAACAATGGTGAGAATACTATTCCAATAAGCAGCGGATATTGGTGAATCTACAGTTATCCCAACTAAGATCTAAGAACAAGTTTCAAATGCTCAATAAAACAGTTCCTCACTCTCACAAACAATCCCAGCTTTGTAATCCGCAAAACTTTGCATATGATTGGTAATTCTAGAATTTCCCCCTAACCTGTGATAATTATTTAATTACAAATATAAACTTCTAGAGCTACACACAAATGCTGACATGCACCAGAAGTACGAAATTAACAAAAAGAAACAGATACAGCAGTGCCTTACAGAATTTACTATGGTTCATTGTATCAAGTAATCAAAAGTTCTACTCCTCTTGAAAACTAGATCAGGAAATGAAGCACTCAATCTTATGCTGCTTTGTAACTAGTTAAAAATTAAAATAGGACACCACAAAAGCAACCGAGTACACACCTTGCTTCCAACTTGTTGAATGTTCAAGCTAATTGGTTTCCATGTAGGGTTTTGATCATTCTTTATGACCTCTGTTTTACAAACGGGAATTGCTTTCCCACCCTCAACAACTCTTGATAGTAACAGAAAAGGATCCTGCAATTGATTCTATGGTTTAGTATATAGTTAATGTTCCAAAATATCAGATAAAACAATGAAAGATGATTCAGTAGCCCATACACTCTTTGAGAACAAATCCTTGTTTTCCAAATCTGAACACCTTAACGTCATCTCTGTAGAAGTCTTTGAGTTAATGCATTCCTCCGCATGCACAATGAGCTGTCCATGGCTTTTAGGATGGCTTGGATCTTCTATTTGCATAAGATTTAAGATCAAGTTTCTGTCCGGCTTGGTCACTATCTAGAAGGACGACAAGATAACGAGAATAGTTTAATCCTCACTGCGTCTTACTAAAATTCACTGGTTTAAGGCACCACTTAATCTGGCTTTCAAATTTCATCTATTATTTCAGAAGTAGAATAAATATATATCAGTTATCAGCAAATTTCTGTAAAACAGGACAAGTTAACTACCTACAGTGTCCTTTATGTTCATTTATAAATGACATAATATAAAAGAAGATGAAATGAAGAGAGCAAGAACTGAAGACTGGCTTTTATGTGGTACCTGAGACAATATGGTGGAAGCTTCACCAAGAAATTGCTGCTCTTCTAGCTTAAGCATCTGCCATGTTTGATACAATTCCATATAATGAGTCATGGTTCTAGCTTCTAGTCTTGTCTATGAGGCTCTCTAGTGCATCGTACAATAGTAACCATATTTTATGCTGTGATGCGAGAGAAAAAGTTCTACAACAACTTGAAAGTCAAATTGAATCACTTTCTTAAGCAAATAACTTTACTGGCTATGTCAGTTCATCACAAAGTATAATAGCCAGATGAACTCAGAGTCTTTGAACGTGGTATCAAAACATTTGTTGACATGGACTGAACGAGAGAAAGTTAAAAGTTTCAGCTTCCAAGAACAGAGCAGATACGGCTTCAAAATTATACCTTCACATCAACATTGTGAAACTGAGTGTCTATGTCATACACATGAAACCTGCAGTACATTGTACACATTAATGTGTTAATGTCAACTACCCAAGCAAAAGGAATCTTTCGGTCAACAATAACATGATGTATATTGGCAGGATTGAAGAGATAAGTTGAACTTACACCAAATTTTGAACAATTTCAAACTGATATGTGACCGTACATTTTGCAATCCAAGATGGATTCAATGAATTAAGAACAACCTCAGTGCGGAAAACTTCAGTGAGGGCTCCATCTCTTCCTTTTGTATAAACAACCACCATTGGATCACTCTGAAGGAAGAAAACTTCTAGGTTAAGAAACTGAAGATACAAATCAGATAAAAGAATCAAGGAAACTGCAGAATTGCCCGCAACAAAACTACCTAGCATATTAAAAGACGAGGATATGGCTTCTATGATAGATCTGACATGCGAATTCCATCCTCATTACTATCAGAAGTGCTAAACAAAACTATCTCATCTGTCTCGTTGGTCTCAATGAAATACCAAAATGAAGCAAAAGCATGACATTGTGTTGGATAAGTAGAGTAGTCCCGACATTTCTACAAATCAAAGCTGTGAGAAGCTACTGCGCCACATCGTAGCCATCCTTCTAATTTAAACTCTAAGATACAATGTACAATACTGACAAAAGCAACATTATTATCGAGTTTAAAGCAAAGAAACCTAGCATACAATTCAGAGTTTCAATTCAATTTACGATTCCACAAACATAACAAACTGAGCATAGAAAATCAACGATTGAAAAGTGCTCCAGATAGACTGACCTTTGAAATCATATCCCGATCCCGCAAGTTCGTTGCGGAGAAAGATAACTGCAAAAATAAAAGGTAGCAGCAATTATAAAAGTAGGCGTTAATGACGGATTACTAAAGTTACAGATGGTTAGCTCGTCATTCGTTCTTAAGGTCCCAAAAAAAAGCACAGATATCCAGAGCAAACTACTTGAAGGATTCAACGAGCAACGTTCTGAAGCAAACTTCACATCTAACTAGAAAGGAAAGAGGTAACGAGTAGAAGAAAGTGGCTAAGGACCTCGATCTGAGAGAAGAGTCCGTGGAAGCCTCGATACCTGAGGAATTCATCGACCGCATCATTAGCACCGGCGCCGGCAGAGGAAGAACCAGTGCCGCCAACTGCCGATCTGCCGCCGCCCTCATCGGAGAAGCAGTTCCCCATTCTTTACAAGTTCGTCGTTCTTTGCTAATAAGCACAGCTATCCAGGCAAAGATCCTCAGCCAACTGGAAACTGAGAAACGGACAAACAAATGGCGGAGTTCAGTTTGGGGAAGACGCAGAGAGGGAGAGAGAGAGAGAGAGAGCATCCAAGGCCCAATCGTGCGACGAGAGGAGCAGGTTAAACAGTGGGTGCCTACCTCCCAGACTATCTCTTCCAATACCGAGCTTCAGTGTTTCTCTTCTTTTGTTTTTTTTTTCACTTTTTTCTATTCAACGTTGCTTCGAAGACTCAAGTTGAACAAGTGGGACCTTTTCTTTTTACATTTTCCTTTTTGCAAAATGGCTAGCGCCGGCAGCGGATGTCACCGGCTAGACTTTATTACTTTTTCCCGCTTTTACCGGATCACATTTTCCGGGAGCCGGGAAGGCTAAGGGGTTGAAACCAACGGTTTCAAATGGTATGTACCCCGGTTGAACTATATACCGCTCAACTAGCCGCTTTAATACATTCAAAATCGGTGGAAATTGTGTATTACCTAATTGAGCTTGATTGGTGTAGAGCATATGCCATGGAATGATAGTATTAGTAGCGTAAAGTAATGGATTGAAGTAGACGAAGCGTTAAAATTACTCTATGTATCGATACAGTTTTGAAAACATTGGGTTTAACTGGTGCATAAAATTTCAATGGCCACAAAGGCAGGAATAAATTGAATTGGAGCAAAAGGTAGGTTTAAAGAGAGATTGAAGGAGAAAAAGTGTATAGAAAGATGAATAAAAGGTGAATAAAGTAATTAGATTGGGTCAAATACGTCAATGGTCACCAAAAGTTTCGAGTTAATGACAACACAGTCACTCATCTTTTAAAACCAATGTTACACTCACCATAGCAATACCTCCTCCTATTGTTTAACGTTAGTCTGACCAGGCAGGCACCAGTCTTGTTGTCTCCAGCCATGACAACAAAGCCCATATATACAGACACGGTAGCTCGATAACTAGTACAAATGTCTGACTGGTCTGTACAAAATTAGTTGCTATGAGGAGAACTTGAGCAAACCGCACCGAAATGTTCATTCATCTCTCAGATTACGATGGGCGGTATTGCTGATACGGCACTGAAGAAATGTGAGAGTTCTCCTCAGACTGTGACGCAGTGATTAGTGTCTGAGCTACTACGCCCTGCTGATGGGGTTGAGTATACTGAATATATTGCTGCTCAAGGGTGTTCCCTTGCAGCAACCCATACACATTGTTCCCTTGTGATTGCGGATACCCATGGTTCTCTTGATTGCTCCAGTCGTAGTGTTGTTGGTAATTGGGGATGGTCTCCGCTACAGCTACACCTCCAGCTCCATTCCTATGAAACGGCAAAAAAGACAACAAACAACAAAGACGGCAGCTTTTCAGTCTCCAGTAACAGTCTAACAAGATTTTTCTAGTTCAACCGTAAACCATTAAGAGGGGCAAATTTACCGATAGTAAGGATCCACAGGAGCCTCTGGCTGTTGGATTACTGCAGAATCAGGGTAACCTTGTTGCCCTTGTGGATATTTGTACTGGGTCAATGAAGATGGATAAAAGTGTTGTTGCGAAGAAGCCTTCTGTGGTTGTTGGACTCTATGCTCAATAGTTTCAGTATTAATGGCAGGCTGCACATAACCATGCTGAGTAGTAGCATCGGAAGGATTATATGGGTAAGGCAAAGTAGGAGCCGGTTGACCGTGCTGCTCTACTGATTGGTGAGTATAATATCCATATTGGCGGCCTTCATCCATCTGAACAGAATACTGAGCATCTGAGACAGCTGGGGTGTGAGTGTGACTAAATTGGAACCTTTGATCGTGCATGTTTGAAAAATGAGCAGAAACCCCATTCTCCGCAGTTCTACAGTAATCATGCTGCGGTTGCATATTATTTTGCACTGCGAAAGGAGCATCTGACACTGCTGCGCCATTGCCGAGATGATTCCTAGTTCCGTGGGAGTTGAAAGGAGGCGCGCATTGTTGTTGCTGGTACTGGCCCTCGTCAGGTCTGCATAATGACATCAACAACTCACTCCTCTGAACAACTTAAGATTCTAGATTGTAGAGTAGAAATTGCATATATAAGTATGAAGATTTCACTGTCGTTTTCTAATATGTTGGAAGATTTCTGCGTCATAACCAACTTACTTGAACATACCTAAAAAATTGTTCAAGATTGGTTTTATATTATTTGAACATACCTAGAAAATTGTTAGTAAAAAAATGAACTTTAGGATGGTTATGGAGCTCACAGCACACTTTCCCTTGAACTAAATCCGATACGAAGTCAACCCAACAAAGAGTCTTATACCCATATTCAACACGCCTCTATGCATCTCTAAGTATATGGACTCCTGTTCGATAGTGTACATACAAAATCGGCTTGGCCAACCCGCATAAACGCAAGCCCGCGAGAGATAAGTGTTACAATGTCTAAAGATCGAAAGAGGATGGCTACGTCAACCTCAATGAACCCTGACTATATCTTGTGCAAACCAATGTGGAGATCAGAAGAGATGGAGATCAGGAGACGCTGAGAGCAATGCCACTCGGCTTTGAAGACTCGTTTCTGATGAGCTCTTATCGATTGCGATGGCTTGTGACCGTTGTACCTGATGTCGAATATGTGGATTACAGGATCGACCGACCCGGACGAGAGGTACAAACCGTCGTGAGACCAACCTTGATTAATCAGAGCCGATTGCGACTCACTGCTTTGTTGTTTAAACCCAAACGTGTGGATCTCGGTCTGTCTTAGCCGGATATCGAATAGTCTGAGCTGTTTCTCTGGAGTCCTGTGAGATGAAAGTGGTCAGGAGCTTTCAATTACTACACTGCAGCTGGTAACCCTCCAGAAAAGACTAGGGTTAGGTTTGACAACATAAATATATGATTCCATAGAAAGTTGAGTTAAGATTAAGATTAGTGGAAAAATGTTGAGTTATAGTTAAAAGGGGTTGTGAAAGAAATTGATTTCGGATATAAAAGATTCTCGAGAAAGTTTAATTTCTATTTGAATAGATTGGAAAATACAATTTCATTTAGAATCGTCATATTCCTTTATTTAAATTTCTTTCTACAATCCCTCTCAACTCTAACATATGTTTTTACACTAATCTCAACTCAATTTTCTACGGAATTATGAGTTTTGTTGCGAAACCTAACCTATACCTTGGTTTGGCAACATGAATCATAATTCCTAAAAGAAACATAGGAATTTGAGTAAAGAATAGTGAAAGAAAGTTAAGTTAGAGTTGGGAGGGTTGTGAAATGACATTTGCATTAAGGAACACAAGATTTCCAAGTGAAATTGTATTTCTCAAGCTATTCAAAGGGAAGTTTAACTTTCCTAAGTCGTTCCTATCTCTTAACTAAAGATTCCGTCCACAACTTTCTTCCATCTTCCACTCAACTTTCTTTCAAGCCTAGCAAATGCAAAGGTAATGAATGTTCAAGGACTGAAGTGTATCTTTACCCTGTTTGAACCATATAGAGATTGAAGTCGGCCGGATTAGGCAACACACTCATGCATTTGCTGTCTACTTGATGCTTCAGTTCTACTCTCCCTGCTTGGACATCAAAGCCGATGATTCTCTTGTCTGCACCAGCAGAAAGTACAATCTGCTTATGATGCATCCCGGCTGCCCCCATAACAGCAGAAGAATGAAGATTCCTGTGCAACGCCTTTGGCTTCCATGACTTTTCAGAGTCCTCATTCCAAGCAACAACAGCGTGATCACTGCCACTGGTGACGAAAAAGGGATCTCCCCACGGCATAAACATTACGCCGTTCACAATACCCTTCACATGAGGCTTTTCTTGTAGAAAAGTTACTCGGCTTTTCTGCAAAGAGTTTATGAGTGACATAAAGATGATGGCATATGTAGACACATGTATATTTACAAAAACTAGGCACGTGAATGATTGCAGAAGAAGAACAATTTAGTATGCAATATCATGCCAGAGTTCACACCTCATGTTTGTTATTCAGATCAATAATTGCTATCTGAGAATCACCGCTATCAGCTGTGTAAGTCGCAACCAAGCTGTTTCCCGATGGATGCCATGCTATATCTTCAGGCCACCGTCTGGTTTTCGGAGAAATGCACTCAGTTGTGTTAAGAAGAGAGGCACTTGACCTGAAAAGACAGAAGAAACCGGCAAGAAAAACTTCCTCAGACACACACTTCTTAACACTCAAAAGACGAGAGCAGAAAAGAAGCATATTGGTTCAGTGACATACTAACTACATAAACAGAGCAGCATAGACATAACAGGATGAAAATGTTTCACTCACGACGAAGACTGCAGTTGCCACAAATTGACCAGACCATCCAAAGCGCTGAAAATGTTCCAAACATATGAGACGTTAATATGACAAAATAAATTTAAATACTTGCAGAAAGAAAATGAAAAGAATGGACTGACCAAAAAGATGAAATGCATCCATGAGCAGTTCACCTTGTAACGAAAAGCTGGTCATTCACTGGACAAAGTACAAGACTTCTCAACTTTCTCTTGTGCTGACTAGAAATGTGATTATTAGCATGGCAATAAATCGTTTGTGGGGAAGAGTTTCTGCATACCATTGGAATCAATTCCGTGTGTTCTTTCTGTTCTGGGGACATGTTATGACATAATCCAGTAAATCTCAAAGTGCAAGTAATATGTTAGCAAATGAATACACGACGATAAACGATAATCTTACCACGTCTCCTCTTGATTCCTCTATCCTGGTTCTCAACCGTACGACTTCTATCCGACTTTTCCGCTTTTACTTTCGAAACAGTATCAGTGCGGTTTGAAGAACTTGTCTGAGCACTGGAATGAATGGATATCCTTGCGCCAGAGCCTCCTGATTGTAGAGTCTTTGGAGTAGCAGCAGGGATCACAAGTTCAGTCCTTGTCTGAGTTTGATTACCTGAAGAACTTTCATTAACACGAATGGAACTAGTTAAGCTGTTCCCCATCTTCAATCTTTTAGTGTCGTACTGGAGAGAAGTTTTCTGAGGCATGGTACCTCTCTTGAGACGAGCCAATTGTGATTTTGACGTTTGTAATTTACGTTCTGCATCCTCAAGCTGCAGAAAGGAATAATCCAAAAGTTAGTCCACCAAAATAAGACCGCCAACCAAAGATAATCGCAAGCAACGTTGAAAATTCTACATATAATCATGATAATGTATATGATTTCTATGTTCTTCCTGTCAGTAATTCATTTCAAATTGCTAGTAATTCCTAGCATCAAAGCAGGCACAAAAGCACATACATATCAAAGTAACACATTAGGAGGAGCTTAAAGAATGAAAATCTAGCCGGTGAAATGCAATCATGCACCATGCCCTGCGGGAAAGCATGATCTCTCGGAAATCTTAAGACAAAATGTTACGAAGAGATAAATTAACCAGAACCTGAGAGGTATAATAATCGATACGCTTCTTCAGATGTTCAACTTCACGAGTACGATGTTCGATTAGCGCCACCAACGCTGACTCTTCCTCGTCGTCTGTGGTTTCTTCATTATCATCAAATTCTGCTCCGCCTCCTCCTCCGTTTTGCTCTTTAACCGGAGACTTGTTGTGCCGCCGCCGTACTAATTCGCCGTCGTCGTCGTCGTGACCTTGCTCAAGTTTCGGCTTCTTCAGAATAGGTGTAATCGGGCTCATTTTTCAAATCTCTTCCAACAAGAACCGGCTGAGAATCTGCTGCTACTGTCGTGTTGTTTCCACCAACTGTACCGCCGCGCTGAAAACCTACAACAGTATTTCCGAGATCAAGGCGCTTGGAAGTTGGAAGGAAGATGAATCGAGTCGGACCTGACCCGAAACATAGGCCAATTGCTGCCAAATCGAACATAAATCCGGACTACTTCACATTTCTTTTTTTTTATAACCTATTAAACTTATTTTTCAAAGTAAATTCGCTTCTTATTACTAATCAATAAAATAAGTGTTTGCATCTTGAATTCGGATTAAAAATTGTCTTTTGTAAGAGAGAAGTTGTCTTATTATCTCTCGTATAAAAAAAGTTATCATGTTGCCTCACGTAGGAGAAAACTCTTCCCCCTCCCAAAAACCTTAGTCGTCGCCCTATACTCATCACAGCCGCCATGGCCGACCTACACTCTTTTACTTCCAACTCCAACAACACTACCTCCATCACCACCAACTTCACCACCAATGTTATGGCCGCAACTCATCCCCACCCCACACCACAATCCATAGCCGCCAACGTCACCAACGTCTCTAGCACCACCAACGTCGCCATCGTTGTTGATGCTTATGTTGATTACCATTGTCGTTGCTGCACCCCTACCCCCTTCCAAGAATTACGACCAGAAAAAAAAAATCTGCTTCACCAGTCGGTCCGGTTCACTAAACTTGAGAGTTGGAGCGGTTAAGATCCTAACCTCTCTTAGCAGTTCAAATAGGGATGTTGCTAATCACATCCAGATTTGCTAGGTTTCTTTTCTAGTTTTATTTCTAGCTTCAACACTTTCTTTGTTTCTGGTTCGTATTTGTCCGGTTAGTGATTGTTAGTGTCCTTATTTTTTATTTTTAGGGTGAATCCCTATTAAATTGTCTGTTTGTTGTAGAGAAAGGATTGAGGTGTTTGCTATTGCAAAAACCCGCGATCCATGTTAGTCTCGTTGGTGAAGACTGCACCTCTGATGGGACATCATGTACGCCTCACGTTGCTATACCTTGATAAGAAATATGAATGATATGATTTTTGAAAAAACAAAATAACACAAGTGTCTGTCAATTCGACATATAACACCACTCTGAAGAGACCTCACCAAAACACCAACCATGATTACGGTTAAGGTAATTGATCGCCTCGCAATCACGTGAGCGACATTATTACCATCTCTCCAACAAAACAAAACTGACAACCCCAATTTTGAGAAAACTCTCAACCTACACTCAACTCAACGATAATTCTACCAAACTCTAAAACATCATCACAGTCACCCATAATCGCGCGCTGAACCATTTAACGATCCGTCTGAATGATAATTTGAGGGTACTCCAATTCAATTGCCCACTTAATTTCTCCCAACACCGCCTTCGCTTCCCCTTCCCTAACTTCGGAACTCCCACAAATGAACGCTACGTATATCCCATAAGCTGTCATATAGCAAAATATGTCACTAAATATTAGTTTAGTGCGAAAATAAAATGGTGTTTAAATAACAAAATAACACGATTTCCTGATTATCCAAACAAGAAGATATATCTTGATAATGTTGGCGAATCAGATTAGAAGCACAATTTTACGATTATCCAAAACGTCGGTAATTTTACTTTCCAAAATTTCAATGATTAATTGCGTATGTCTATCAATTTTTATATTAAACATTACGTATCACATGTTCATACACAAAATGGTATATGATGATTTCTTTTCAAACGCTTACCATTAATAATCATACCATTGTTAATGAAAAACAAAGCTTCCCTTTCCAATGGACGTGTTATTTTTCGTGTAATATCATTAATTCATATCAAGTCAACAACGATAATGATTATTCACCCCTCACAATTATTTTTATTCTGGAACCAAACATATCAATTATCACATTTGAAAATATTTACAACATACTAAAATGAGTTCTCAAAAAAGGTGAAATATTATGTTGATTATGAGTCTCCATCGACTATTCACATCTTGTTTTGCCTATTGTTATTTTAACAAATAGATTTTCCCAACCTTATAAGAGAAAAAAATAAAAAGCTAAACAAAATAATTAGTATGAATAATCATTATCTCGTTTTGATCGATATGAATTGGAAGCTCGAAAAATAATTCATTTACAAAGTTTATCTAATCTAGTTGCTAAATTTCATGTTCTATTAATAAATGATATAGTTCAACTTAACGAACAACATGAAAATACAAATGAGTTTAAAACACGTAATCTCCAAAACAGAGTGACATTTAGATTCCAAAACACAAGAGAGAAAATGAAAATGAACTATTTTTGTATACATAGTGAGTGAGGGGGTTATATAGCTCACTGACTATTCCAAAAATTATGAGCCTTTTTTCATTGGTTAACAAAAAGCCTTAAGCTTCCCCTCTATAATCTTTTCCCCGACTCACAAGGCTTTTAATACAAAATATTCAAAAGGGTTACAAACGAAGAAGCACCCACCCACCCCCCGCCAAATTACAACACCGAATTGCAAAACAAAACCAAAAAACAAAACCAAAGGACAGAACAGAGTTTCTGTTCAAAAGGACCCTCTTCTTGGCATTCACAGAACTTCGATGGAATGGAAAAACCCGGTCGTCTCTGTTGAAAGGCCAAAAATAATAGATAAGTCACCTCTAGCGTACAGAATCGTAATGGGGGATTGATCCGTCTTCGTAAGAGTTAGAGTTCGCCTTAAGACGCAAGCAAGACCTCAGTCAGAATTAGAGGATGTGTCCGTTCCATCCATGTTTGCTGCCGATGATGGGCTCCCTTGGCGGTGGTGGTGGCTCCCTTCGTGGCTGCTGCTTCGTGGCCTCCCCATTCTCGACCTAATGTTCGTACCCATGGGGAAAGGCTCCTACATTGGCAAAGACGTTTTAGCATTATTATTATGCTAAATAAAATATTAAGAAAGACTATCAATCTATGTGATGTAATAATGAAAGCTGCCATGTTTTCCTCAAAAAAAAAACCGAAATCATACCGGGTCGCCAGCATTTGGACCTTCTGTGTGGAACAGTATAGGCCGACAGCGTTTATCCTCGTTCATCAAGCTCGAATTCTGGAAATGGGAAATAAGAGCCGCCTTTCCTTGAATCCGAGCATACGCCAAAGATGCCACCTTTTCACTGTTGAACTTCTCCCACTTTTTCCCATTGAACGCCTGCAGAAAGCCATATATGATTGATTCCATCTGTTGGCTTACTAGCACTCACTAGTCACTCCGAAGCATATACTTATAAAGAAAATAAACTCAAACTCAGTAAACTCTACAGACCTTATGGAACGGAATGATCTGTTGCGGATCAGTCATGTTGATGAATGCATAACCCACATTGCATTTGTTCTGTTAAGCAAAAAAACTTTGTTAATGGGGTCAGTTTGACAAAGAACTCGACAGTAGGAAGCTTCAAAGGACAGGAGATGAAATAACTTGCCTTGAAGTCAATTGGCAGATAGAGAAAATCATAAGATCCGCGGCAGTACTCATCAATCGCAGCAAGAAGCATCTTTGAAGTGTACCTGTAAAGAGATTTAAAATTGATCGGTCAAAAGGAAGCCTGGAAAATCATAATGCTTAAACCCAGTTCAAATGGCTTAAGAGATTGTGTACATACTTGTTTGGAATGTTCTTTATCATCAATGTGGTCCGGCTATCTTCGCCACGTGCGATGCGCTCAACATCCAGTTCAAACTGCTTCTTATCCGACTGATTGGAGTTGGATTCCATTCTGCGATGTGACAAATTCCTGACACGGTCGTTTGGAGAATCAAAAGATGAAGAAGGCATTGAAACCATTTGGTTTCTTCCAGGGAAAAGGTGGCACATTTGCTGAGGTGAGCGTATGCCAGCGGCGCTTTTTGATATGTCCACACAATTGCCATTAACGTGCGGGAAAATGTTCTCCATAGGATGTGGTGGAGAGCTACTAGCAAATCCCCCCATGCTTCCGAGCGAACCCAAATGGAAGCTGGAAGGGTCTGGAGAGTCCCACAAGGACGGGTTGACAGCTGGCGCAGAGCCAACATGGTGGGGTGCAGGTCCTCGGTTCAGCATCGCGGTAGGTGCCCTCGGAAGTCCATTGAGATGAGAAAGAGGATGAGCCCGAAAACCATTGACAAAGGATCCAGAATTAGGCCACATCATATGATTAGCCGGCTTTTGATGAACAGAGGTTGAATTATTCCATGAATAATGACCAGGGAGAGTGCTTCCATTTCCGGGAGAACCGAAACCAAAAGAACCTTGAGAAAAATTCAAGTCAGCGGTCACATTGATTAAGGAACTGAAAGGGGAACACTATTGATGCAAACTGGATGCACATTGTTAAAGTCAGTTAGAAATTTTCGATATAGGAAACTTAAATCACACTTTCAAAACCAACAGAAGATTAGCAATTATTTGGTGACCACATAGTATAATCACTAAATCATTAACAGTTGTCTATCGGCACTGAAGTCATTTAGGGGTCGTTTGGACTTTGGTTTGAGAAAATGTGGAAGAGTGTTTCTTGAAAGTTGGAGAATGTTAGATTATCTTGTTTGGTATGTATCTTTGGTAGGCAAAATAAGTAGGGAATACAGCGGGGGACCCAGTGGTTCATTTGGGGGGATGTTAAACAAAAAGAGGCAATTGAAGAGTTTTTGAAATTCATAAACTCAGCACCATCTTTTCTAAACAAACAGGTATAACTTCGAATTTGGTTCTATGAGGCATGGTGTCCCAGAAAGTATCCTACCTCATATTCCATAGTTCACAAAGTCACAGTAGTAGTAACTAAAATGCAGCATAAATCAAGGCAAAGAGAACATACCACGACTATTAAGTTCCATCATGTGCACATTAGAAGATACTCCACGACCATGCCTACCATTAATTCCCTCCATCACTTGCGAACCAACACTACCAGCCATGCCTCCTAGGGTGCTTGCAGAGTTGTAGGGAATTCCGTTTGTCAGACCATCATGGTACTCTGGAAGTGAATGAGGATGGAAAGCGGACATGCTATGATTACTAAACCTAATTTCCTGAATGGAACGTTGGTGATCAGGGTGGCTGAATTGCTTGGCAACTGATGCTTCTCGAGACCGTAGATGATTCGGAACACTAGAACTCTGATGAGGATCAATAAATGCACCTATGGGGGAATGTGCAACCTGGGATGGTATGCCATCCATGCAACTGGATGTCATCACTCCAGGAGAAAAAGCTGCTGCACATAGTTTTTTTAATAAAGATAAGAACACTGACTAAAGCTCTTTTCTTAGTATTTTGCAAAATGACTGAATAGAACTTACCCATTTGCATAGAAGACAAGTCGTTAATTTGACTTCCAAGACTGGTTTCATCTTGCCCCTGCACTGACCTGTAAAAGGAATTATTCTACATCAAACCACAAGCGAAAACTAAAAGGAACAAACAAAAGTCGGCTTCCTGTGAAGTAATCAAACACTTTGAAAAAATCTTTGAAGTACTTATCACGGTAGCATGCAAAAGCCTAATGGACATTGGTCAACGGAAAATCCAGTGTTTGTAGAATTGTTAAATCAAGATTGATGCTGAAGGGAACAAATTATACAGCACAACTATAAGTTGAACATACCGTCTTGCAGCACCCATTGTGCCTGCTTCAAGTTTAATCTGCTTCCCAGCAATCTCAGTTCTATCTAAGGCGTTAAGGGCAGCTTCTACAGATCTGACATCATAGTACTCTATGAGTATATGATTATGCTTATTTTGGTTGCCATGGACCTGAAACCCAAAGATACAACTGTAAATATCTGCTGCAGTTACTTCTGATACCGTGAAACAGTACTGAATCAACAAGATCACCTCTTTGATTTCTCCATAAGCAGCAAATATCTGATGAAGCTCATCTGTTGAAACAGAGGAATCAAGGTTGAGAACTGTTAGGATTCCTTGGTTGACATCTTTCTCTGATGGATTCTCCTGATAAATTGACAGCAACAAATCAGCTAACAAAGTTCCCGATGAACAAAGCAACTGCTCCAGAAAGTCCAAATAGTAATTAGCACACAATAACCATTTACCTTTGGAATTGAAAAGTGTATGTCAAGTTTTCTACGTCTCAGAGGCTTATGTTGAAGTGATTGCATCGCATTTTGAGCAGCTCGTATATCATAATACGAGATCATTACGAATCCGCGATGCTTGCAAGTTGTGTACAGGGTTCGGATCTCCCCATATTGCTGAAAGAACGAATGAAAAGGTAAGACTGACTGGATGGAGGAAAAAACGCCAGTTACATCATTGGAAGAAAATTTACTGGAAAAGGAATAGCATGCACCTCAAAGAGTGTTTTCAATTCAGAATCTTCCACATTACTGTTGATATTTCTAACGAAAAGTGTTCTGGAAGGCAGTTCACCAAAGGGGTGTTTACTAGTGATGGAACCACTAGAAAGTGAAAAAAGATCAGCATTTTTTCGCCCAGCAATGATATCCCCTTCTAATTCCATTCCTCCCCCACTGCTAAAAAGATCAAAATCTTCTAAATCATCTCCAACAGTGCCGTTGAGAATACTCCCCAAGTCATTAGTGATGCCAGAAAATAGATCATCGTCAGCAGGGAGAAGATTCCCAATAGTCTGTGCCTCAATTTCTTCAAGAGACTCAAAGGGCTCTTCCTCAAGAGCAGAAACAGCAACTTTTGTCGGTTCTCGAGATTGAATGTCATTACCCATTAACCTCACTGCAGAGCATCCATGGAACATATAGTTAAGCATGTGGAATAGATTTCTATTGCTAAGGTGATATATAAGAGGCAATGAAATGATAAAAAGTGTTATCCCACCAAGAGCGTACCTTTTCTATTAAATATTTCAGAAAATGAGCTTGAGAACAAACTGCTTTCCCACTCAGTCCCGGTAATATTAGCTCCATTTCGGCCCAAACTATGAGCTGCTGCAGGGTGTGATGACAAACTAGACCATGACTTTGGATGGTGATCGACAGAATTCCATCCAGCGTTAGATGTCCCTTCCCCATTGCTTAATTTTCCATTACTAGGTCTAGTGACGATTGCCCGAGGCAGTTCCATTGACAGAGCACTAGCTGGCAAAAGGGAATCAAAGGGCGACGAAGCAACAAATTTGTTTCCAGGTATCGGCATTGTTTGATGTCCACCTACAGAAAGAGTCAAATTTCATAAGAAGAAAGGTAAAGAACGCCATCAAACACAAAGTGTACCTTAATCCAGTTCAAAACAAAAATGTGATCGAAATGACCCCGCACCTTGGTGGTGATCGGTCATTGAATATGGTTTCCTAAACCCAACTTGTCTCTGCACAATGAAAACCACCAAGGAATTGAACAAAAACAAGATACAAATCAGCTGGAGATTCTTGAAAGCATGGGAAAACGTGGATACCTCGGCGGGAAGGCAAATGTCCTCAAAGAAATGGGAAGAAGCAGTAACACCCCTTTGATCCATGATCTCAAACGGCATGATGGAGCTGAAAAAGTCAGATATCAGAAGCTATCCACAATTGGCAACATAACAAGAACTCAGTTAGCTTTCCCCAGTTCAGACAAAAAGGTGGGGAGAGATCATATGTTCAACAACCAACACCACAGAAAGCTCAAACAAAGACAGACGAGTCAGAAAATGGGCAGAGGATAAGGAAAGGACATGTCCAGATCAGCAAAAAAAAAAAATTTAATAGAGCGGCAGATCATATATAACTTTAACTTGTGAAAAACGCACAGCAGTTACTGAATTGTAGCAAAAGGGAGAAAGAATACGTGAAAAACTCAGCTTCCTAGAGAGGAGAAAGGGACTTTTCTTCTCTACTTGGGCAACCCCCAGATGGGATTAGGCTAATACATACAGCTTTTCTTCTCGGGCGGGTTTTGACATTTTTTTTATATCAGCTGAGCTAGGTAGGAGGATTAAGATAGCAACATGAAAACGAGAGGCACAAAGCTTTCACCTAACGACAAGCAAACATCAAAGACTCGTTATCATAAAAATAAATAAGTAAAAACCCCCCACCGCAAAATGGAAATAAAGGGTTAAACAGCAACACCAAAGCAACAGGCGATGATGAACAGCTTAATTTTTTCCGTTCTGATATATTTGAGAAAAAGAAGAAGAAGAAGAAACCAACAGAGTTCCATGTTTAACGCAATTCCTTGTAAGAAGGTAAATTTTGTACAAAAACCCCTGCAAAATTTCTCAAAAAGCCTAGAAAACCAAGGAATGGCCCGATTCGGATTGTTCTTTTTTTATATATATCAAACAAACAAAAGGAGCAGCATCTCAGAACAGATCACGGAACTACATTTAGTCAGAGACCTGATCTCCCAAAAACAAACCCAGAAGATATCTCAAAACCCTCCCTTTCCCGGACAATCAAGCCAGAAAAAAGGAAAACAAGCCAGCATATGAAAACTCACCTTAAATCTTAGAATTCTGGTAGCAGGATCTCCAATTCCAAAGCAAAAAACGAAACAAAAGAGGCAAGAGCAAGTAGCTCAGGAGGAGGAAAGCGAGAATTTAAAAGGCAAAAGAAGAGAAGAAGAAGTAGGGAGAGGTTAAAAAAAAAACAGATCAACGAATCGTCTTCAGATGTTCCCTCTTAAGAGAACCTCTTCCCCCTCTCTTTCTCTCTCCCCCTGCATTGCAAGCTACTGGAGAAACAAAAAAGACTGAGAAAGAAGAAGAAGAAGAAGAAGAAGAAGGAAAAACGAATATTTTGACTTCTTTCTTTCTTCGGCCTTGTATAGGTTTTCTCCTCCTTTTTGTTTTTATTTTTATTTTTTGTTCTCAAAATTATACCTAAGTATCTCAGAATTAAACCTCCTTCCTCGACAACAAAAAGAAAGCAGAAGGAAACAAAGGACGGAAGAAATGGTTGAAGGAGGATAAAAGAAAAAGAGGCGAATTCCCGGCGAGATTCTCCTCGCCGGCAATTCGCTGGGGGGTGATGAAGAGAGATAAAACAAAAGGAAAAGGGAGAATTAGAGAGTTGAGAGATGGGGAAGAGAGAGAGAGAGAGAGGAGAGAGATGGGGGGGGCGGTGTTAAATGTTGGGAGGGGTTGGGTTAGTTGGAGTGTGTGGGGAGAGGAAGAAAGGGAAAATAAAATACAATAAAATAAAATAAAGAAGACAAAAGAAAAACAATTGAGAAATACGCGCAGGGTGGGCAAGGTTGTGTTTGCGTGTGATGCGTGCGGATAAGCTGCTGATACCATCACAACCGTCCGTTCCTCATTCAATGGCCTGATCTTCCGCACGAGAAAATGGGTGGATTTTTTTCGTGTTCCGGTCATCTAAGCTACGAATACTCTTTTCCTTTTTTCTTAATTAATATTCTTCTCTTTACCAATAATATTCATTTCTTTACTTCAATTTCATTTTATTTTATTTTAAAAAAAACTTCATGAATTTATATTTAATGAATATCGATATGTGGCCCGGGAAATAATTAATTTGATTATTAACCGTCAGTTTTGATCGATTAACTAAAATGTTATAACTGGCTGGTTAGTTGTTTTAACCATCCTAACTTTCCAACAAAATGTCATAATCCCTATCTTGATTTTATCATACCATCAAACGCATCCGCGTCTACATTCAATCATCTCCCCTGGGTGTCATGAAAGAATTATGTTCGGAGATATGTATGTGTGTTGTTTTGTTAAATTGAGATTTGGTATTGAATTATGGTTAGTATGATAATATAATGTAACACACTAATGAATGCGAGAAGATTAGTTCAAATGATATACGATATGAAGTTATTGAAGATCTTTTTATGGATCCGAGGATTGCCAAAATGCAGAAGGGGCATCTGATCACATCTAACTTGTCATAATATTAATACTTTTTACAACTAAACAAATTTTCAGTACCTAATTTCTCTTTCGTGTTAATATTTTAAAATTTCAAACTAGCTCAATTTTGACATTTAGATAATAGCACTACAAGAAAATGCAATTTAATCGCGATTTATTAGTCACCAATTTGAAAACCATGATCAGATAATCATGAATTTGAATGAACTGTAACCAACTAATCACGTATTTAAAAAACTGTGCCAACAGGTCACAAATTTATGCAACCAAATTGTGACCAACTTTATTCTTCCCAACGCCCATTTAACTTCCTTTTTAATATAACTCTCATCGTTTAATTTTTCTTTATCTCTATCTAACATATCCTCTCTCTCACGCCTCTGTTCTCTCTCTCATAAATTCTTACGATATCTTCTTCCTCTTTTAACACCCACGCGGCTTGAGGCGTGTCCAAGCCTCTGCAATTCCATGCCAAAAGAACCATACTAGTCGATTTGCCGTCGCTGGCGAAACGATTCCTACAAGCGAGGAAGAGAGCTAAACCCTAGCAGAGGGAGAGGAACGATTCCTACAAAGGAGGAAGAGAGCTAATGTAGTTCCCCGTCAATGTTTTCATATCGTACCATCTTTAATTCATATTTCAAACGGGTTGTTTATAGGTGATGCTATATATACAGTCTATATTTTACTTCGTGCAGTCTGTATTTACTGAAAAAATTGACTAATATACCCCAAATTAAAAATACCAATTTCTTTAAACAAAAAATAATCCAAATTGTATTAAGAAATCAAATCAAACACAAATCCAATTCTAAATAACAAATGATACAAGTACTAAATCTAAACCGAAAATGATTAAGAACATGTTAATAAATATAAATAATACAATCCATAGTTAAATTCTTCATTCATACAAAATTAAAGTTTTTTATTCTAACCGATTCACGATTAAATTTTTTATGAGATTTATCAAGTTTTTCGTTTTTGGTAAGTCAATTGACCGATTTAACTCTTTCTAAGATTGATCAAATTCTTCATTTTTGATAAATTAATTTTTTCTAGAATGTATCAAGTTCTTCATTTCGAGTTTGAGATATACGCCAGGAAAGTGGGAAAACTTTGCATATATTCTTCAACCCCACTGTGCATGCTAATTTAGATTTGCTGCACATTATCTGAGAGTGGGAAACGCGTGTCCTCACCGCCGATCGTCCACAAAAAAGCTCGTGTAATTAGCAGCGTAGAATGTGTTCGTCGGATCAGCCGCAATGGCTTCCAAAAATGTCTCCTCCGCCGCCCACAAATCGTCTCTCACTTTCCACAGGAAGTTTGCGTATTTGTTGAACGTCTCTGCATCCGCCGGCTCCGTTCCGATTGGCCTCTTGTAGTATTCATCCACCCTGCCAAAATTAGGGAAGGATTTTCTTAGAGTAGGGATTGGATAGCTAAGTTTATTTAATGGGTTGGGTAAATGGATCCGCATTTTAACAAAATATAGGCTAGAGTTTTAGTGTTATTTTATAATGATTCGTACATTAAAACGAACTGCACGAAATAAAACGGATTACGTGAAATAAACACGGACTGCGTTAATAATTTATTTTAACTAAGGGTATTTTAGTCTAAGACCGCTCAAAACAAAAGATGGACGGTAATAGAAAACGACTTTGTTTATTGGTCTTGGATAAGATACAATATTGTGTTGGGCTGAAGTTAAGTTAATTCATTAAGCCCATTTGTTTTTCTTTGAGAAGACATTAATTAAAGCCCATTTGTTTTTCTTTAAGAAGACATTAATTAAAGCCCATTTGAGAATTCAGAGAAAAGCCTTGTAAAAGCTTTCATTTCTTCCCTGCTTCGAAGAAATCTCTATCTGTTCCTTTCTCCAGATCACTCGACTGCAAGCTTTCACTTAGAAACCTCTATTTGGTCGAGATCAAGGTCTCGGATTTTCAGATTGGTATTAGGTTTTTCCGGCGACTAGCTCCGGGATTTGTTAATAATCTCCCGCGATTTATTTTGGTTCAAATGGATTTGATTCTTTTTACTTAAAATTGCAGGAGTGATGGGGAAAGACAGCGAAGCCACGGCGATGGAACTCGACGGCTCGAAACCGAACGATTCTGATCAGATTAATCCTAGATACTCAATTAACGGTAATTTCGTGTTTGTGTGTTGCGAAGGAACTGTTCTTCAGCCTCGGTTGAACTGAAGGTTGAGTTTCTTCCAATTCTCAGTTTTACAGCTCCTAAAGTCGGCCCAAATGCAGCACGGACTGCGGCATGGAGATTATACTCGATATCGGTGCGTCCATTTGCTTCTCTCCACTGTTGACATATTAGATATTTCTTCTAAATCTTAGCTGAATCGGTACGTGACTCAATTCTAGTGCAGAAGGTACTGCACTGCTCGGTTGAGGAGGTTATATAAGTCTCTCAAATTCACCCATGGCCGTGGTAAATACACTCGTAGAGCTATAGCTGAAGCAACTGTGACAGAAGTGAGGTATGAATTGTTGAGCCAACACCCGTTTCACTGTGGTTTATTTGTATTATCTCAAGCTTGCTTTACCAGTTAATCGTTTTGAATAGGTATCGCAGCATTCACACAATTTTATTTTGGTGTCTGATATATTGAACACAGATGAACTTGCATAAGCATTGAAATGATATACTAGTTTTACTCGTTCCATCAAGTTTAATACATCTCCTTTCTGGAACAAAAAACAGGTATTTGCATGTGCTTCTTTATACGGCGGAAAGAGCTTGGAGCCATGCAATGGAGAAGAGACAGCTTCCAGATGGCCCCAACGCACGCCAGAGAATTTATTTGATTGGTAGGCTGAGGAAAGCAGTGAAATGGGCTAATCACTTTTCTCGACTATGTGCTGCAAAGGGAGATTCCAAGACGTCTTTAGAAGCTGAGGTTTGCACCTTTTGCTAATGTGAATTGGACAACGTTCCTTCATTTGTTGAACATGGGTTCAGTGCCTCTAAACGCTATGATAAAATCCAATCTGACCTCATTTCAATAGTAGTTATACTCGGAACTGGAACTAAGTAATTACCTCCAGCTGTCCATGATGTTTTCTTGAACTTGGATGTTTATAGTAGTTGTTGAGTGCCCTCAAAGTTTATTTTCATTTTAGTTTATATATCTACTTCATCTCTTTTGCAGGCCTATGCATCCTATATGAACGGGACTTTACTGTTCGAACAGGACAAGAATTGGGAAACTGCACTGAAGAACTTCTTAAGTGCCAGGTTTTCAGAAGCTTGTGATTGGCTTACTAGACTTTTCGTCTTGCCAAGTTTGATGCTTAATGGTTCTCAATGAATTTGTGTAGAGCTGTTTATGAAGAACTAGGAAAATATGGAGATATGGAAAATCAAATCCTGTGCCGTGAGCGTGTGGAGGAGCTGGAACCTAGCATCAGATACTGCCGACACAAAATTGGGGAGTCAAATCTAAAAACTTCTGATCTGTTGCAAATTGGTGAGATGGAAGGCCCTGCTCTAGACCTCTTCAAGTCAAAGCTAGAGGTTGGAATTTTATTAAAGAACTGTTAAATAATGCTTATGTGCTGTTTATTTTCTGGTATGAACATAAATACTAGTTATGTTTAGATACCCTTTCAAGTTTCACCATCACCGAACTAACCGTTCTGATTATTCATGGTCTGCAAAGTTGGGAAGCATGTACTGACAATAGAGAGATTGGAAAACTAGTCTTGGTTTGTGAAATGATATGCACATTTGTTTACTGTCAGATGATTGTGTGATCTGGTATATTCGATCAAGCATGATGCATAGGTTACTCAACTCCTATCCGATCAAGCCTGATGGCTCGCTGTTCTTTTTATTGATACTCACCTGGCTTGCAGGCTGTTATTTCTGAGGCAAGGACTCAACAGGCTGCATCCTTGACGGAATTTCACTGGCTCGGGCACAAATATCCTATCTCTAATGCAAAAACTCGAGTTTCTATACTAAAAGGTTTACAAATATGACCTGACTTTCCTCTAGTGTTGACTATGACTTCCATTGATAATTTTCGTATCCTTCTCGTGTTTTATCTTATAGTGACTTACAAAACGCCTCTGAGTTTGTCAACTGAAATAGTCACTGCATCTCCTTTAAAATTGGATGATTTTGAGCAGTCCTCTATTTGAAGATGATTGTTGATACAGACACTATCATTCGTGAACCATAAGCACTCAATATCAAGCTCTCCACATAATTTGTTCCTTATTGAATGCACATCCTAGCCTTATTTTAATGCATAATTGAGTCGTCGTTCTGATGTAAAATAAGTCGGCAAAATTTGTTTGATTATGCGTCAGTTATGGTTTTAGATTAATGGTGCTTTGCCCATAATTGATCTACTGCAGTGTGGTCTAGTCCTGAAGTAACTCTTTCCCCCTTGATTGATGATTTGCAGCTCAAGAGCTGGAGAAAGATTTGGATGGTAGAGCTAATGATTCACTTCCAGCAGACAAAAAGCTAGCAGTATTTGACAAAATATTTACGGCATACCATGAAGCTCGGGGCTATATTAGGAGCGACTTGGTAATAGATTCTTGGTTTCTGTCACATTGGTTTTGAAAGAATACATGGTTTATTAATCTTCCAATTTTTCTGGAATACTGATGAGTGAAATTTGTAACTCTTTCTAATCCACCATCATTTCCAGTCTTGCTTATTTATACTGATGCCTGACTGACTCTATTTTCTAGACTGGTGCCGGTAATGCTGACCGCGTGAAGGATGACTTGAGCGGTCTGCACGATGCTGTCACAGCTGTTTTAGGACTACGAACGATAGAGCGTAACCGTCTGTTGGTTAGCATTGCTAAAAGTAAGTTAGTCAAACGCCGGGATGAAAAGAATGAGAAGGCTACCAAGCCAGAAGAACTTGTTCGCCTGTATGATCTATTGCTACAGGTAAAAGTGTGTCTGTTTCGTGCTGCAATTGAGCTTGTTCCTTGCGAATAATTAATGACTAACTTTTTCCTGTGACTTGGATAACAGAATGCGGATGATCTTTCTGAATTGGTCAGCTCGCGGAAAGAGAGAACATCAGAAGAAGTTGCATTTGCTGAAGAGTGTGGACTTAGGCGTTTAGCTTTCCGCGCTGAAAGGTCTGAAATTTTCTACTGCAATGTCATCAATGTTGATCGAACTTGGAAAAAAGTGTTCGCTTCTATTTTATGACACTTGGCTGAATACCCATGTTGTTATGACTTCCATTCTGCATTTTGCTTCAAGAATGTCTTGTGATCAATACTGTTTCTGGTCTGCTCTTCTTTCCATGTAACGTATATACATGTCAACTTCTCTGCAGGTGTTTCTATTTGGCAAAGTCGTACAGCATAGCTGGCAAGAGAGCAGAAGCTTATGTTCTCTACTGTCATGCCCAATCCCTTGCAGAGAATGCCTTGAAGAGTTATCAAGCTTCGAGTGACAAAGATGAGGTATTTGGCTATCGGAAAAAGAAGCAAAATTCTGTCATTCTCAATGTTACTCTCTTTGTCCATTCTATCAATTTCCGTTCCTTTTGCATCTGACAGATGACGATCAAGGAGCTGAAGGCTTTATACAGCGAGTGCAGATCTAGTAGTTGCATAGAGCACGCACTAGGGATTATGGAGGAAGAGAAGGCTCCTGAAAATCTCTCAACGAGAATCTCTAATTTATCTTTGAATGGGGCTAACAACATGGTAAAATCGGGATTCCTGTTATGCCAAAGACTTTGCGTCTTTTTTTTCCGATTAATGTGTCGACAAATATTGACCTCTGTTTGACCGGACTGTTTGTCATTTGCAGAAATTCCTTCTTCAGAATCTCGACGTGTATGAAGCTGCTCTCGGTGATCCAACTGCGAAACCAACTCAACCTCCACGCATCGAAGCCTTTCCTCCATCCTTCCAGTCGATTCCTCGAAATCCTATCATTCGAGATCTCGCATACGAGTATATTGATTTCCCATCGCTGGAGAATAGGATGAAGAAGCGAGGTCTGATTAGTAGGTTGTGGGGAAGATAAGAGACGGCGAGCTTGAACGTAACCTCTGGTGGCTGGATACTGCGAGATATGAATAGCATTTGGTAAGGATCAAAACTGGGCATTTGAATTAGACATTCAAGTCGGATTTCTTTCACAATTTTGGGTACGTTTGTTTCGAATGGAGATTTGGTTGAGTTCGATAAAATAGAAGGGTTGGTATTCAAATTTGAAGAATTGGTTTACCAGCTCGCAGGAGCTTTGTTAATTCTGAGTTGAAATTTGGAAGACTGATCCCGACATTCTCTTTCTGCTGAAGCCGCAAGGGTGATTTCAGTTTAGTTTAGGTTAGCCATCGGCCATATATCCGGGAGGTCCATATACCATTTTGTACGGACCTTGAGGTTTGTTCCTAATACACAAACCACAGTAGCTAAACACCAAATCACAACAAATGAAACTTGCAACTTTATCTCATCTCCTATGTGTAGTGAACCTCCAGTTTGTGATAGAAAACCCGAAACTGATGATTTGATCCTATCTCGGAGGGTCAAGACTCCGAAAATCGTTAAAATCAAACAGTTCCAATTATATGTTAGACTTCATCCCGACGATTTCCAAACGTCACAAAATGTCATCCAATGATTTCCTAACGTCCCAAATCGTGGCACGGACCTTCCTCGCACTCTTGATTCCATCTCTACCAAAAATTGAGTGTAGTTTAGAACATAGTTTACACTCATGTTTGCTGTTTCGGTAGGCCGGGCCAGGTCCGGTAGCCATATGGAGATCAGAACACAGTTTTGCAAAGAAAAACTGATGAAAAGGAGTCCAAATAACAGGATGGACAGTAAGGCTAGAGAAGCATGAATCAGAAGTTGAGATATCAAGTCTTCAGAGCACAAAGATCAACTTCAAACCAACCAGAACTTCAGCAACCAATTCTATGATGCGGCTTACAGAATCAGCAAATGAACATACATACGTCTTTATTACAGGCAGCAGTACTAGACTAGTAAGTTACACAAACTAAATCCACACTGCACAAGGAATTCCATATCCAACATCAACCTAATATAGGGACTTGTTATCCAATGAGTTAAGGCGTGGAGTTAAAGACTCCTTCACTGCTACGGCAGTGCATTTGGTTCCAGGTGCCAAGACTCCTCCGCTGGTACCCCAAACTGCTGAATCCCAGACACCTTGAACGCCGGTATGCGATGAGAAAAGCAAAGCAGATTACCTCTTGGAATAACACGACTTGCATCACTCCCATCCTTACAACGACATCCAAATGTGAAGCAACCTTCCACTGTCTCCATCCTTGTCACAAGGGTGCCGCCATCATGCCTTTCTGTAATGCTGGAATCCACTTGGACTACATTGTACTCACAGTTTCCGTAGTCCGATACTCCCCATTTCATACTCCACCCTCTGTACATTGCCCACACCTCCCCCTTCTGTGGGTATATCTTGTAGCACAACCCACTTGTCTGCTGGTACCTGTTAAAAACCCAACACAAAAAACATTAGAATCACCGGTTTGGCTGAATCATGATTACAAATTCTGTAGTTTAGAGGTCATCTAACTCCTCCCTTGTTCTATAAAAATCTTGTCATAAACCTCTTTAGATCTTACAGACTATTCGCATTTCTTGAACTCCAAGTAAGTATATTGGTATACCTGACACGAAATGAGAACCGTGAAAGATCAATGCTGCAGCTCCTCTCACCGATCCTGAACGTCCCGCAAGAAATCGGGAGCCTCTCCCTGGACGCTTTCACCTCGTGATCAAGAATACCTGCAGGTTCCAAGTATGTCACCACTGCTTCCACCTCGGATACCGTCTTATCAAACCGGACGTATTGTCTCGGCAGAGAGCTATGAGTCTCCACCCCATACACAGCCCAAATTTGACCAGCAACAAGATCCTTCACACTCCAACAGCTCCAATTAGACATCAATGAAGCAGCATTGCTTTCACAAGCCTTGAAGCACTGATTTCTTCTCCGGTCAAAATCGGTGCGCTTCTCCCTGTCCGTGAGCACCAATAGAGCATTATCCAACAGTGCGAAGGCTCTTCGGCCGAACCCCGCGTATGCTTGCTTCTTCTTGAGGGTTTGCAGCAAGTTGGTGAGCTTGTGGAATCGAGATCGGACGTCGGAAAAGCTAGCAGAGGGGTCGACTCCGAGAATAAAGTAGTGATCCACTACACCACTTCCCGGAATGTTAATCTCACCGTTGGCTGCGGACAAGATTTCACAAGCGGCTGTTAGAGATTCGACGTCGTCAAGTCCCGGAGGAAACAGCTCGCGAGCCTTAAGTAAATGCTCCATAGCCTTGCTGTAATCTTCTCCTCTCATCATGATCTGTTCCGCCGTCCTTTTCTCTCTCAAGGCATCTACTTCGTTTTTATTCATCTTTCAGAAATTGGACGCCCTAAACAAAAATTTCAAGATAGATACAAATTATGAACACAGACCTGCCATTTTCACAGAACCGAAATAAAATGGGAGAAAATTTTGAGAATGCGAACCTCTGCCTAACGAGTAGTTCTTGTTCACTTGGACGAAAGGGATGCTGCGGCGAAAGTGAGTTGCTCGCCGGAGGAGTCGAAAACGTCCGTCACACTGAAGTACCAATGCACTTTTTCAACACCAACAAGTATGTTTTTTTGTATGGGTTGCACCGAGAGAATGCGCTGAGGCGGGTTTTTTCCGCTAGCGCTTATCTCCCCTCAACGATCCGTCCTACACTCCGATCATCTCCATCCTGTTTGATTGGCCGCTACGCTTCTCTGCTGCTAGGTATAATTGGTTTCACCGATTTGGGCTCTCTCTTGTTGGGGATCGTTATCAAGCCTTCGAGTGCAGGTCTATGGGCGACTAACATCACATAAGGAATCTTCGGTTTACGATTTGACGCGGTGGGTACTTCAAGATGGTAGTCAAGAGGCTATTTCAATCCGGCCGATGCAACAGTGGACTGCATCTTCTCAGCGTTTATTGTCGGCTCCTGCCCGTCTCAGGGAAGTAATTTTATTTAAGTTCTTCTCCTTGCTTTTATTTATAATTACATTAGGGTGATAAAGTTAGTGTTGTTGCTCTTTTTAAGACCAAAATTACTTTGGTGTTGGGGGCTTTAGTAATCCGATCGTGTAGAGTTGGTGGTTGTTGTTATTTTCGTCTTCTTAGGTAGATTTCTATATCCCGGAGCATGTGATGAAGCCGATGGAATGCATATCGATGGGCGAAGACTTTAGTGAACAAGCTAATTCACAATTCTCAGTCGTTCAAACAATTTTATGGTCAAGTAGACATCGAAGAGGTCGTAGAAGCAATGGTAGCCCTTATAAAACTTGGTGAATATATATATGCAAACTTCAATTCATTTTCATGTGTGGTTTCTTGTTTGTTTGAGCAAGCATGTCAATAAAATATTCATTTTAATTAATTATTATCCTTTTCGAACAAATTAAATTATCGAAATATAACCATTGTACACATTAACAAACCCTTTAAGATTTTAATATTTTCCAAAATAATTATTTTTCAAATCGACAACAACAATATATATATAGTTTGATCATGAAAATAGCACTAAGTTATGGGGCATGTTGACTCGGCCTGAGAAGTTTTGGGCGAAGGTGATGCTTACCAAATACCTTAGGAATACGGATGGAGGTTATGTCAATGCCCATGCCTCAGGATTTTTGGCAGCCTTAGGATAATGGACTACAATGGGGAGTTCGAAGTCGGCAACAGATAAAGTTCTGGATGGACCGATGGGTTGATAGCGGAATCTTCCTAATCGATCACTCCCTTAATTTATAGGGAATTGACTCTACTGCTACTGTTTCTTCTTTTATTGTTGATTCTGGTCTGTGGGTTGCCACATTAATTTTTGCTTGTCTCCCTTCTAATATTGCTTTGCAGGTGCTAGGTATGATCCCTCATATGCCTACCTTGGGTCACGACTCGGTGGTGTGGGGTTTGGAGCCGCCAGGGAAGGTCACCATACGCTCAACATATCTCCTCTTAAATATCCTTAATGATGAGCAAGACAACCCGAGATGGAAAGACATATGGCGGTGGCAAGGACCTAACAAAATTAGACACTTCCTATGGTTGGCTTCCCATAATAAACTCCTCATTAATATGGATCGTAGTCGGCGCCACCTAACATATCAGGTGCTTTGTTCGTTTTGCTCATCTCAACCTGAATCATGTATACATGTTTTAAGGAAATGTTGCTTTGCTAGACAGGTTTGGAACAAAGTCCTTCTGGCAGTGATGAGCAATGGCGAGACTACAAAGAATGATGATGTGTGGTTGGCGGACAACATTCGTAGTGCGCAACACGCCTTGATCTTTGGCGTTGGAAATTGGTTACTTTGGCAAGTTAGAAACAAACGTATCTTCGAACAATCTTCAGATACGCCGCATGATGTGGCCCGAAGGTGTGATTATTGGGTAGTCTTTGTTACCTCAAGCTGGAAGACCGATCAATTGGGTCGAGAAGCGCCGAGGCAAGCTCGACAGTCCCAGTTGATTAGGTGGCGGCCGGGTAAGGAGGGTTGGTATACTCTTAGCACCGACAGGTTCATTCTCCTCGGCCCCGGATACAATAGAGCAGCTGCGGGAGGCATTATTCATACCGATCGAGGCTCTTTTGTCAAAGATTTTACTTTTAAATCTTGGGAGTTGTTCCATTACACGGTCAGAGATGAGGGGGTTGTTGAAGGGCTCAAATTGGCATGGTCTCTTGGCATTCAACGTATTCGCGTTCAGTCGGACTCAAAGACTGCCATTGCTATCTTATCAAAGGCTTCTTCCCTGGATCATCAACATGCTTCCCTTGTCATGCAATTTCAGGAACTCTGCAGCCGTCAATGGGACATTGACATCGTTCACATATACCGCGAAGCCAATTGTGCCGTGGATTACTCGGCTAATCTTGGTCACTCATCTTCTTATGATCTTCACATTTTTTTTATTTACCAAATCGAAATCTGTCCCACCGGTTGAACTACGATATTATTGATGTATCTCTTCCTTATCTTGTACCTTTAGATTTTAATAAAAATTAAGAGCGCTTTGATGCTTTCTCTTAAAAAAAATATCGCTTGATCATTTACGAGCTTGACCAATTCATAATTAGCACAAGTACATACGTTAAGCCTATGAAAAGTATAAATTAGTAGTGTCATGCATATGGCGTTGAAAATCAAATAACTGTGTATACATAGATTTTGATGCTCAAGATTAAATTAATGGAAACAAAAAAAAAAGAGCAATTGGTCTAATTAATGCGGCCAATTAGGTGTTTATGCGAGAGGTTGTTCATAGCTACGATAGACGACCAAACAATTCACACAACTGCAGGCACGTGGATAACCTCGCTTCCATGCAGGATAACGTTGATTAAATTAAGATACAATATATAATACAAAACACGAAGACTACGACGGCCGCGAGAGGTTTTTAAAGGTTCGTTTAAATGAGGTATAGTTGTTCTTCGAATTTCCGTGTCTTACGTCATTTCATTGTCAAACTCTATCGACGATATTATGACGTTGGACAGTAAAATACAGGGCGTCGTTTAGCAATAATGATCACGACCATGGCAGGGGTTGTTGTGACTTGGGTATGAATACACATTTGTTTTTTACCAGGTCCATAACCAGAGTGATGCGTAAGTTTGAAACAAAAACAGAATGACTAGCTTGTTATACATTTAATTCACATGTTCTACCCGAGTAAACCATTATATTGTTACTACGTAATAACACTTATAACTAGCTTGTCACAATGGAAATCGAAGAGGGTGGGTTCTTTTATACAAAACACAATGTCAAGATTTTACGAATCAATAATACACAACTCAATATGGTTAAATCGAATGAACAGTAATAGATAACACAATTTATTCTATCGAAATTGGAATTATTAGTTGATGATACAACCCAATTATATGAATAAATTGAATAAAAAGTTGATGCATAACTCAATTTGTTTAAAGTGGAGCAAATGAATGGATGATACAACTCATTATATTAAATATGCGATGAATTTAGGATTATATGAACAAATAACTCTTTTTTGTTATTTATGATGTCATATTGAATGAAGAAAAAGTATGTTCAAATTAAAAAAAGCTACATAAAAAAATATTGGTTTCAATTAACTAATATTATATCAAATTATTAAAGTAAAATGATAAAATCAACATTAAAATTAATGAGAAAATTAGAGCATCTACGAGTTATAAATGTAAATCTACATTATTCATATAAAACATATTTTCGCCGTTTTAAAATGTTAAATATAAAACATAGTTTTGATAAGATATTTGGGTAAGGTATTTTAGTCTAAATAATTTAGATTAAAATTTTTATAAAGAAACTTAGTATTAAAATATTCATTTGACTTAAAAAATTATAGTATTTCGAAATGTGGTACATCAAATAAGTGGATACACTTTTGAGTTATTTCTAATGGGTGCCTCCTCACCCCTAAGGCATTTGCAATTTCATGGTAATTTGAATATCTATGTTATTCTATTATTGAATATTATACTAAATTAACTTATTATCCAAACAAAATAATTCATATATCATAAATTTACACATAATAAATATCACACTCTTAAATATCATATTATTTTAATTTAAAATACTACACGTCTAAAATAACTAATTTTAGATTACTCACGCAAATTTATACACTCTCCTCTAAAAATAATTATGATTATGGTGATTGTGCAGTTACTATAAATTTTATAACATATCTTTATCCATTATTAGCACTTAATAAGTGTAATTGAAACCTCAAAATACTCAATCAACAAAGTTAAAAATAACTATTAAATTTAATAAAACTATAATGATTTAAACAGTAAAGATTTCCAATGGCATGTTTGGTACGAGTGATATTGAGTAATATTGAATAATATCACCCAATAGCTAGCTATTCGAGATATCTCAATGTGTTTCGGAGTGTAAATAGCTATTCGGTGATATTGAATATTGTAATATTGTGATATTCAATATTCATTTAAATGAGGCGATATTGAATATCACCCCTAGTATCTTTTCGATGAACATAATTGCCCCCAGGACAATTTAATAATTATAGACAATTGAGAGTTACAATGATAATTTTATTTATCCTCATGATTATAAACCACAAAAACATTTATATTTTTTAAATTTAATATCAATCTCATTTAATATCATAATATTTTAAATAACTAAATATCACTTAACAAATAAGGCCAAATCTATTTAGAGATGGTTCCACGCCCTCCCTCCCCCCTCCCATGGTTGTAGTAATAGTAACAGTATGCTCACAACACAAGTCACATGGCTACTTTGCCCTTTTCTCTCACTAAAACCCTTCCCGTCCAATCACTAAATAGTACAATCACGACAGAGGCAATTTTCCCCCATAAAACACAACATCTTTTCCCCGACTTGAAAAAAATCCTTAGGGAACAAACGGCGTCCCCCGTAAGATAACTAGATAAGTAGTGGAGCCAATGGAAAGTCGGCAGATACGTTAACGGCCGTTTGTGGTCTCTCCTCCCCCCCCACCACTACCACCACCACCAAGCACACAATTAGAAATAATAAATATACACCATCTTTTCTGGTCCCTCTAACGTCGTCAAGCCACGGGCTGTAGCCGGTCCAGGCCACCGGCGAATGTCAGTCATCCGATGGTTAGAAATTGACCATGGTTGAAATGATTGCCCACAGTTTTGACTACTATGGTTAACTTCTCGACTTCTTCCTCCAGACAAAGAGAGAGAATGACAGAGAAGAGAGGGACAAGCAGGAGCTAGAGAGAGAAAGATTGAGAGAGAGAGAGAGAGAGAATTGGTAAAGCTTAACAACACCAAAACCTGTGGTGGTTGGCACGGGAGGAAAAAAAAGAAATAGGGAGATAGAGAGAGACAGAGGCAGAGACAGACCAGAGAAGGGAGGCAGATTTTTCGTGCAATTGTCAGTGATTTTTAGCTTGTTTCGTTGCTCCGATTGGAAGCTAGAGAGAAATCAAGGCCGGATATGGTGGATTAGTGTTGATACTTGAGCTGGTTTTCGGGAGATCTGACCGAGAGATAGGTTTTACCTTTTGATGGCGTCTTCCGAGATTTCGATGAAAGGTAACAGTGGTAACGTCAGAGGAGAGAGCTTCTCCTCAAGTTACAGCGAGCAAACCGAAGGTAGGAAAGCCATAGAAGGTCACAAGGGAGCTCCTCTTGCTCATCCCGGTGCTCCTATTGGTAAAATTCTGTTCTAATTCCTGTTAAATTGCAGCGTTAATTTTTTCCATATTTAATTTTAAGCTTTTACTTACTGTTTATTGGTGTTTTTTTTTTCGGGGGGTTCATCGGTTTAGACGCTGAAGCTGCTTTGTACAAGGAGCTATGGCATGCCTGTGCTGGTCCTCTGGTGACAGTTCCTCGTAAGGGAGAGCTCGTTTACTACTTCCCTCAAGGACACATCGAGCAGGTTGCTGTCACACCGTAGCTACACCTTTCTGAAATTCTTTTCCCGCTCTTGATTGATTCAGCAGCTTCTTCTGGAACTCTCGGCTGTTTTCTTGTTTGTACTAGCAAATCCAGAGTTAATTCATACGAACACTTAACGACTCATGATCTGTTCAGGTCGAGGCATCCACAAATCAAGGGGCGGATCAGCAGATGCCACTTTATAATCTTCCGTCTAAGATCTTGTGTCGCGTGCTTAATGTTGAGTTGAAGGTAAAATGACTTACCTCTGTAGCTACAGGGTTTTTTTACTGTAAAACCACTTCTTGTACTTTGTTTTCGTTCTGCTAACGATGCACTTTGTGTACTTAGGCTGAGCCAGATACTGACGAGGTGTTTGCACAAGTAACCTTGTTACCAGAGGCCAATGTAAGTACTTTGAGGCTGGTGTTGCTTTGAGAAGTTGAATTTTGTTTAGGATGTTAATTTTAATTGCTTGTGTCTTCTATGTTCTGTAATTATCAGCAAGATGAGAATGCAGTTAAGAAGGAACCCCCCCTGCCTCCTCCTCCAAGATTTCATGTACACTCGTTTTGCAAGACCCTGACTGCATCAGATACCAGCACTCATGGTGGGTTTTCAGTGCTTAGGAGGCATGCTGACGAGTGTCTGCCACCACTGGTATGATTTCTCTTTGTGAGGCGTTGGGATTTTGTATTTGATGTAAACTTATATTGCTTGGAGTCTTATCTTTGCTACGTGCAGGATATGTCACGGCAACCTCCGACCCAGGAGTTGGTTGCCAAAGATTTACACAGCATTGAATGGCGTTTCCGGCATATTTTTCGAGGTCAACCCCGAAGGCATTTGCTTCAGAGTGGATGGAGTGTGTTTGTTAGCTCTAAAAGACTGGTTGCTGGTGATGCCTTTATATTTCTAAGGTGGGATATCTCTGTATAGGTTGATTAACGTCTTAATTATTGAAACCAACATGCCATGATGAACTAAAATTGTCTTCAGAGGTGAGAATGGAGAGCTCCGTGTTGGTGTTAGACGAGCAATGCGACAGCAAGGAAATGTCCCCTCTTCTGTTATTTCCAGCCACAGCATGCATTTGGGCGTTTTAGCCACAGCCTGGCATGCAATTTCTACAGGAACCTTGTTCACTGTTTATTATAAACCAAGGTATGTTTGTGACTTGATTCATTTGATGGTTATAGTAAAGTGGAAAGTGGATACGTTAATTTTCCTACATGCTGTTCTTTTGCTTGATGAAGATTGTAATGTCTTCTTACAGGACAAGTCCATCACAGTTTATTGTTCCATATGATCAGTACATGGAATCCGCAAAAAGTAACTATACTATTGGCATGAGGTTTAAAATGAGGTTTGAGGGAGAAGAAGCTCCTGAGCAAAGGTGTCAGATCTGCTTATTCGTTCTTCTATTATCATGTTACTCAACGGGAAACTAGATTAATGGGGGATCTATCAGTGTCAAGTTTTCTAATGCGTTATGGGCTGTTTTTATGCTGTTTTTCCATGGCAGATTTACTGGCACCATAGTTGGGATTGAAGATGCTGACCCTAAAAGGTGGCAAGAGTCAAAATGGAGATGCCTGAAAGTATGATTCACAGCTCTCTTGTTTGATTCCTCTTATCATATGCGAAGGTGCTCAGATAATGTTTTGAATGTTGACTTCAGGTGAGATGGGATGAAAACTCGAGCATACCTCGTCCGGAAAGAGTGTCTCCCTGGCAAATAGAACCTGCTTTGGCCCCTCCTGCTTTGAATCCGCTCCCGATGGCTAGGCCAAAGAGGCCACGAACAAGTATTATTCCTTCATCACCTGATTCTTCTGTGCTCACCAGAGAAGGTATGGTGAAGCAAAATCCTCCCCTGGTTCCCAGTTCCATGCAGCTATCAAGTTCTTTTTCTCTAATGTCTTGACTAAAAATTCATTTTTTTATTGGAATAAATAGTTTTGTCCAAAGTAACTGCAGACCCTCCCCCAGCTGGTGGATACTCGAGGGTCTTGCAAGGTCAAGAATTATCGACCTTGAGAGGCAATTTCACTGAGAGCACCGAGTCTGACACTGCTGAAAAGTCTGTTAGATGGCCATTGTCTGTTGATGATGAAAAAATCGATGTCGTTTCTGCTGATAGAAGAACTGGACATGAGAGCTGGACGCCGACAGTGAGACATGAACCAACTTACACAGATTTGCTGTCGGGCTTTGCAGGAAATACTGATTCTTCTTCCCATGGTTATAGTTCACCCTTTGCTGACCGAGGCTCTGTTCATGGTAATTCTATGAGGAAGCGTGGAGTAGACCAGGATGGCAAGTTCAGCTTGCTTGGTAATCCATGGTCCTTGATGCCGGCAGGCCTTTCACTCAAGGTGTCTGATAGTAATGTGAAAGCCCCATGGCAAAGTGGTGATTTAGGTACCCCGGTGCGGGCAAATTCCAGATACAGTGCATTTAGCGAGTATGCCAAGGCTGATCAATCACATGTCAACTGGTTGATGCCTCCGCCGTCCCAGTTCGATCATCATCTCCAGACGAGAGATATGATGTCAAAGAGTATACTGGCTCCAGGTCGCGACGCTGGGAAATCCACTGATGGGAACTGCAAGCTGTTTGGCATTCCGCTGATTAGTAACTCTAAGGTTGCTGATGTAGCAGCATCAAACAAGAGTACTATGAATGACTCGGTTGACCATACAAATGCTTCCAGTCAACATCATTCACGGGAATATGATCAACTGGAGCAGTCAAAGAGTAGCAAGATGAACAATGAAAGTGAGCATGAAAACCGAGTTGAACATTCACATGTACGGGACAATCATGGGAAGTCTCATTGTGGTTCAACTAGGAGTTGCACAAAGGTACAGTACTTGCAAAAATCATATAAAATTTCATTGTCAAGTTAGTTTTTTTTCCATGGAAGTGAGAATCTGAATTGTCTAGTGGGGGGGTTGCTGCAGGTTCACAAGCAGGGGATCGCTCTTGGTAGATCTGTTGATCTGAGCAAGTTTAACAACTATGAGCAATTGATTGCTGAATTGGACCGGTTGTTTGAGTTTGGTGGTGAACTAATTGACCCAAAGCAGAACTGGATGATAGTGTATACTGATGATGAAGGAGACATGATGCTTGTTGGAGACGACCCTTGGCAGTATGTGCTTCTAATATAATCCGTGTATATATAATGGTTTGCATGAATGAAATTGTTATCTGAGAGTAAAACGAGACTGATTGGGGAGGAAAATGGTGGTGAAAACAGGGAATTTGTAGGGATGGTGAGGAAGATATTCATCTACACGAGGGAAGAAGTACAGAAGATGAATCCTGGGAGTTTGAACAGCAAGGGGAACAACAATTGCGATGGAGAAGGCGGTGAAATGAAGCAATCGGCGGTGGGGGCATGCTCGTTGGCTTCTGCCTCGGAGAACTGCTAGAAGCAAAATAGGGTGGGTGATTGGATTTGGATGCATAGTATGTATGATTTTACCAGCTAATGAATGACGCCATCGGTTATTGTGATATGCAGATATGATGATGGTGGTACGGGATGGGCGGGGCATAAGTTGTTGTATGCGGTCAGCTAGGGATTAGATGACGCCAGTAAAGTAAATCCAATTTTGGACTATTTCTGGAATGGAGCTATTGAATGGTGTTCCGATATAACATATATATATATATATATATATACACGTACGTAACGTAAGGAAGGAAGGAAGGAAGGAGGCGATGATGTGTAATAGTGGTAGGCTTGGTAATATATTTTCCTGGGTCAAGTCCGAATGCTCATGTAAATAGCTTGGTTGATTTAGTCGGAGGCCATGAATGAATGCATGAATGAACGTACGTACGTATACGTGGTGGTAATAGTGTAGTGGCCAATTAATTAATTAATTAATATAACTGAGTAGAGTAGAGTATAGAGTAGATGAGAATGAGAGGCCTTTTTGGAGGAGAGGAATCAAAGCGTATGTATGTGTATAATGAATGTATGTTCTTATCCTCTCTAATCCCTTTGTTGTTGTTGTTGTTGTTGTTGGTAAACAGAAGTTGAGTGAGACGTTGTGACATAAAAAGAAGCAGTAGCCATGTGGGAGGGGGGGATGACGTGTTTGCGTATTATTGAAGCTGGGTGGGGCTCCCAGCAGCTACCCGTTGTCATCAAAACACTGACGATAAGAGTTGTGTTGTTTTTGTGTTTCCGTGCCGCCTTTTACTTATTACTTGCTGCCTTCTTCAACTTGCCTCTCTCAGTCTCAACTCTCGACACCACCTTCATTTTTTATTTTTTATTTTTTTAATGCGTGGGAGCTATGACGAGCGACCACATCCCACTTTGGATATGTTTCAAATATTCAAAATAATAATAATAATAACTTTGGATATGTTTCTTATTCAACTCTCTTCAATTGGAAAAATAATGGAGGAAATCCATATTTTCGCCAGTCGGGTCCATCGTGCGGTGGATGATGGCTTCTACAATTCAACAGTTGAGGGAGGAGGGTTTAGTCTCTTCTTATTTTTCCGTCAAGTTCTGTTTTCCTCTTTTTGTTTTTGTTTTGGCAAGGCAAAAAATCTCAGAATGTCGCGAATTATCACGCGATTATCAAAATGTATACGACCTATCGGTAATAGCGTTACGAAATACCGGTTTTCGATCCACCAAAATGTTCCCTTTGCCACGTGGGCGGTGACCGCCAACTCAACTGACACAGTCAGCATTCCACTACTGTAACATTAAAACTACCCCTACCTTATCTTCTCCTACTTATCTCTGTTATCTACCACAAACTCGTCGCCTACCACACACCCCTCGTTCCTTCTTTCTGTAAACCCTAGATCTGCGAAAACATGGATTCTTTGGAAACGGCACCGGAGTGAATACGCCGGATTCTTCCGTTCGCACATCGGAGTTCGTCGGGGAGTTTAGGGTTGAAGAGCACGACGTCGGGGGTGAAGAAACAGAAGGCTTACTTTGTTGCAGTTACAGGCTGAAAGCGAAACATTGTCGTTGTCCAAGAAAGGTGACTCCATTTTGAAATTTTTTATTCCGATTTACCGTCGTCTTCTGCAGTAAAGGACCACATGGGTTCCACCAGTGTGTTGGTGGAGTTCTTTAATGGGGTTTTCGTCTTTTTTGGAAGCTTATATCCTTTATTCTATACCCTAATAAGCCAAACCCGTACTTGAAAGTACATGAACTTTTCGATTAGGGTTTTGTTGGTGCTTCTTCTGTTGCATTAACTGGTGTTTGATCTGGTACCATGCAGCATGACAGTTGTTGTCCAGCTCCTAGTTCACCATGAGGGTAAGATGACCAACACCGAGATTGGACCGTAGTACGTCGGTGGAGATGTATTAGAAGTTTCAGTTGCCGGTGACTACCTCAGCTACTTCTCTCTCCTTAAGCTTGCAACTAGGGAGCTGAAGTACGGGTCGGTGGAGAAGATGTGTTATCTCACCCCAGGAAGGACCATGGCTGAAGGTCTACATCGAGTAAAAAACGACAGGGACACAGAGAAGCTTGCTAACGATGCCAAGTTGGGCATCGTCTCTTTGTTTTTTCACGTGACTTTCATTGAGGGGTTCATGGCTAACAACGAAGACTCTGACTTCGAATTGGAACGTGGATACGGAAATAGTGATGGTGAGGATGAAAATTCATACGTGGCTGCAGATGCTGGGATAATACACCTTGTAGATGAATCTGACCGCACTAGTGACAGTGAATTTTACCGAGCAATGGAGGATCTTGGTGTCGGGAAACTACGTCGGAAGTAGAGGGCCCGAAGAGAGTCAGAAGGAGAAGTTGTTGAAGTGGTGAATGAGTTTAGGGCTTTTCCACGAAGTGGCCCAGCCAGCAATGAAGATACTAATAATGGTGCACCCCCAAGGTCAAGATAATCGATCTACGAACAGTGTTCCCCATCTTAAAGATAGTGGTGATGGAACGCAATCGGAACATGACCTTGGCCACCATGATGCTGCCGTAAATGAAGAGCAGCAACCTTCTGACACTGTTCCCGTACCTGAAGCCAATGATAAAGTTGTCCAACCTGAAGCCAGTGATGGTGGCAACGAGGCTCCGATGAATGATGCAGATGCCGATGAATGATGCAGATGCCGACGATGAAGATGGTTTAAGTGATGTCGAAGCTGAAGCCATTCGATGTCACCGGATTTGGTGGTGCTAATGAAAGTCCTGTGCAGTCAAGGTACAGGAATTCATCACAGTCTCACCATGATGATGATGACAAGATTGATGGCGAGGAGGTGAACTCGGTACGTCGTAGCCATGACCACTATGACCCACAATGCGACCACACAAAGCTAGTTTGACGCTCCGGAATGAAGTTTACAAGCCCTGATCAATTCAAGGAGGCTGTAGTCAATTACACTATAGCGGTTGGTGCCGTCATCAAGTGGAAGAGGTCTAGCAAGTTGAATAAAGAAGATATGTGTACGGTTGATGGCTGCAGGTGGCGGGTTTTTGCTTCATGATTTGGGAGGAACAAGGCGTTTATAGTGAAGACAGTTGGTGCCGCCCACAACTGTCCCCGAACTATGAGGAACCACACTGCTACTGCAAGATGGATTGCTAACACCTACCTAGGTCGGTTTAGAACTTATAGGAACATCGAGCCTAAGGACTTGGTCACTAAGATTAGAGAGACACACGACATCAATTTTTTTACCCGCGTGTGTGTCAATGCTAAGGCTATAGCTAAGAGAATGATAGATGGTAAATTAAATGAAGCATATGGTAGACTTCATTCATATGTCTTGCAGTTATAGAAGTCCGATCCTGAAGGCACGTTCGTCATCGATGTTGATCCAGTATTGGTGAAGGACTATGTGATCTTCATGAGAGCCTACATTTGTTTCTCTTGCATGAAGAAAGGATTCCTAGAAGGGTGTATGAAAATCTTTAGCCTCGACGGGTGTTTTCTGAAGTGAGGAATACCTGGTATGCTGCTAAGTGATGTGGGGAAGGACGGTAATAATAAGATGTATCCAATGGCATGGGCAGTGGTTGAGGGTGAGAACAAAGACTCTTGGAGGTGGTTCACCTCTATCCTGTAAGAAGACCTAGAGTTGCGCGATGGCAGCAGTTGGTCCCTAATTTCAAACCAACAAAAGGTATGAACTGTGAACTATCTTAAACTTATTTGTGAAATGTTTCTAGAATTATAACTGAAGTACTTTCTTCTTGATAGGGTTTGGTGGAGGCACTACGTGAACACCTACCATTTGCTGAGCATAGAAAATGGGCTAGACACGTGTCAGCAAACTAGTCGATTAAACACAAGTCATTGTTGGCAAGGAAGTCATTATGGGACTGTGTATACTCCTGCAACGTTTCGGATTTCAAATACCATCTAGCCAAACTGAAAAGCTTAGAAGATTCAGGTGAGGACCCTTTATGTTACACTGATTTCATGAAGGTCGATCCCAAAACCTTCTGTAGGGCTTATGTGTCTAAGCTGCCTAAGTGTGACTCCATCGAGAGTAATATATGTGAAACATTCAACGGGTGTATAGTGAAACGGAGAGGTTTGAGAATCATTTACAGGCTGGAAGGGATTAGAACTTTCATGATGAGTAGGGTTGTTAATAAGAAGAAGTTACTTGAAACTACTAGGGAGAGAAGTGTGTGCCCTAGAATTGCTGCCGAAATAGAGAAGGGGAGATAGTTGGCTAGGAATTGCATTGTTCATCAGACTCTGTCACTGGTCTGTGAGTGTGAACTTGGGGATAACAGGTACGTTATAGATCTTGGCAAACTCACTTGTGAGTATTTTGAGCTTAGCAGTATACCTTGTGTCCATGCTAAACTCATGAGTGTAAGAAGGCTTATGGTTATAGAAGGATTCCAGCAATGCATGGACACAATGTTTGGGAGGTTGCAGCTCGAACTGTTATTCACGCTCCTCCACAGAGAGCAATGCCTGGCCGTCCCAAAAAAATGCACGAAGGAAAGAAGCACATGAGGTTAAAATAAGACCATCACATGCCAGAGTTGGTGGCACTGTCCTCAGCTGTAAAGAAGTGATCATGCACTGCTCCAAGTGTCAAGTCTATTGAGCACAATTTCAACCGCTCCCCTCAGAGGAAAGAGGCTCCAGATGTTGGATCGATGAGGGGTATTAGGCAGAGAGAGGAGGCTGATGATCTGCCTGAAGGGAGTGTTCGTAAAAGTGCAAGAAGGCTGTTTGTAGAAGAACATCCAATACCTGAACCTATGCGCACAAGGAATGTTACTTACAGGTATTACAAGGTGGTTGGCCAGAACAGCCGAGGCTGCCAGCTGAAGAAGGGAGTTTAGGTATGTTCCTCCCACCTGAAACCCTATATATGTGAACCTCAACAAGTGCTTTACCTATTATATGATTAAATGCATTTCGTGCCCTTTGGTAGTGTATAATAACCCTGACTTCAACTCAAAACACTCGTGCAAGAGAGCTGAGAACTGTGAACCAGGGAGTTGGCCTTTACGTGAACACTGTAACAGGGAACTCGTACTATAGGGTATATGTTTGATATGTGAAGTACATGGATTTTCCATCTACATGGTTGTTTAACTGTTCATTCTATCATGCTGTGTGCAGGCTGGTCATAGAGGTGCTAACAGGAACAATGGGCCTAGTGAACAAGTGATGGGAGGGAGCCAGCCACCAGCAACACAACCAACTCCATGAAGGGTGTGATGGGTACACAAGTTATAGTTGGGAATGTATGAACCATGTTGGTCCCATGCAATAGTACTGAACTAGTGTTTTCCTTTTGCTATTCAAGTTGTGGTATGTGTAATGCCTTACATTCTGGATAATATTTTGGGGGACGTTGGCATTGGGGTACTGCTTTTGGGGTGGTAATGGGTGGCCGTAGGCCTTTTTGGTATGTAATTGCCTACTTCTGGAAAGCAACTGAACAAGGAGTAACAAAATGAAAAGAGCTGTGGAAACCCTAGATTTCAAAGATTCTAACTGCCCATCGATACAGTTCAGTTGCTCACAGCTGACCTTAAACAATTCTTCATATTTTGCAACCTTGTCATCGTTGTCTTCTGTTGCCAGATGCGAACCAACCCTAGCTGAGCGCCCTTCACAAAATGAATCCGCCATCGAGTTTGTTGGTCGTTGATCAATCCAACAAAAATACCCACAATCTCCTGATCATTCCCAAACTGGACATCGAAGGATTGGTCTACCACGATTTGCAACTGTTCCGGCAACCTTGACAACAAAATCGTCCCCATGAACACACTTCCCAGCAACGCCAACACGACACAAACGTCCACGCTTGGAAGAGCCATAGTCGCCGGAATTACCAGATCGACTCATACTCGAAAATCAGAAAAGGAGATGAGGAAGGAAAGGAAGAAGAAGTAATGGAGATTGAATTTTTTCTCAACAATGGGGGTTTGTGGTAGAGAAAGGAGATAAGGGATAAGGTAGATATAAATAAGGTAGTTTTAATGTTACAGTAGTGGAATGCTGGCTGTGTCAGCTGAGTTGGCGGTCACCGCCCATGTGGCAAGGGGAGGAGACGGAATTTGAAGGATACATATGATATAACATTATGATGGACGGAAAACCGGCTGCAATTACCGATAGGTCGTGTACATTTTGGTAATCGATAAATAGTTCGTGATATTCTGAAATTTTTTGCATTTTGATAAAGATTTGCAAGGACTTTTATCTCCTTTTGTTTCTGAATTTCTAAATGACATATTAACTTTTGAATTAAATAACTACATAGATTGAGTAAATTATGTTATTGTCCTTTCGATCGAAATCCATATAAGAAATTGTGTATATTGACTAACTCAAATACTCAAAAACACTCTCAAACAAACAAGGAGAAATCGAAGATCAAGAACATCTATTAAGGTACGAAATAGGGGGGGGGGGGGTTAGGGCTAGTTGGCTGCCGGTTTCGGCCGAAGCAGCAGCCAGCCTGAACGGCCTCAAGGCTGGTTGTCACTTCGGCCGAAATCGACGCCAGCTGGTGGACTTTCCAGCCAAAACCTGCGGTCGGCCAGCCGGTTTCCCTTTTTTTATTTAAAAAAAAAATTAAGTGTGTAATTTATGTAATTAGTGTGATTAAGAAATGCCCAAAACACAACTTTGATGAGAAGTAGAAGGGATTAACCCATTACCCGAAGGCCGGCCAACACGGGAAACCCCATCGGCAACAACGGTAACGTTGTAGTTGGTAACGATGAAGGAAAGGCCAGAGGCCTCGACCAATGGCAACAGTAACGTCGCGGAATTGGAAAGAATGTTGTTGATAGTCGGGCGTCAGTGTTACGAACAGGCGCCGATTGAGTTGTAGCGTAAGGTAATCAGAATCTTGATCTACGGATGGGGAAATCAGTTGCTGACGAGAAGCGGCAGACTCCAGATTCAGAGAAATTCATGTTTCAAAAAATTAATAATAATAATAAAGCACTAAAAACGAGAAATATATTTATACTGGGAATGTTGCGGTACCCTAAAGGTATCGGTACCCTCAACACTAAAAATGTCACATTTTAAAAATTTAAAATTCAAAAGATAAATCCTAAAGTCTTGAATTTAAACAATAAAACACTAAGGAATGATATTAGCACCCTAAACACTAATCGTAACGAGCTGTTGGTACAGTGGTGTCAAGAACTGCACTTGGAAGGGCGAATCAAGGTTCGGTCCCCCGCAACAACGTTGGGAGAGGAGTAAAACCTTAACCCCGGGACTATGCTCGACTGGATTAGTCTGCCAGTGGGTCGGATACCATACTAAATTCTAACCCTCAAACACTGCATTATAACTCAATTTCTAAACCGTATCACAAACTCCAAATTTTGATAAATTAAAATTAAGCAGACACTCCGATAGAAACATATACCAGGTCCAAACGCATGTGACAGTTTACTATTGGCCCGTTTTATTATTTTATTTAAAAATGTTGGCTCAGCCCTTCAACTTGAAATAAACTACAATTCAATCACCAATATTTTGAAGTTATTTGAAAGCTGTCAAACGTTAACCCCATTTTCTTCAACTTATTTTAATATTTTCCCCTTAGCTTCGTCTTCTTCATCAGAAATTAAAGAACGAGTTCCACCTTTAAAACTGCAGAAACCTCCACCCTTTTTGTTTTTTCAAATACACCTCTTCCAGTGCAACTCTGGAGATTTATTTTGTAGGACTAGTGTTGTGTCATCATCATCGTCTTTGAATCTTCCACACACCAAATATCGTATAATCTCAAGGCACAATAAGGTTCTGTAATTTCAATTTCTGGAGAAATTCCATCGGCGACAATTCATTGGCGCTCCAAAACTCCAGTCTCCTCGAGCTTGGGTTTCAACCAAAACAAGGAGAGGCAGAAGCCCCAGTGATTGGAGGAGGAGAAAATGAGGGAATAAAACCACTAAATAAAACACATCGATCAAGGTGGCAGAGACCATATCTCTGCAAGCACGAGATTGAATGAAGAGTTGGAGCATGTCTCAATGCACACTGTTGATGAGGGTGACTCCCATGCAAGCACAAGGCCGGAGAACCGTGAGAAGAGACGAGCTTTAGACAGACTAACTGCAGAATCGATATCCTATCAGGTCTTGGAGCACCACAACTTTGAGCTCACCAAGTTGCTAAAGACAGTTATCGCCTAAGGTCCAGCAACACTAAACCAGTGGCCACAACCGGAGAAATGTTAGCTCTGGTCGCTCTCACGAGCAATTTTCACTGAACATCTACCCAATGGCCTAGCTAGCCCCTCATTATTTGGAGAAGTACACAAAGAGGGCATCGATCCAGACAAAATGCAACGGGCAAGCAATGTATCATACTATCGCGCTTTCCCAGCATCCGTCAAGTTAACAGTAACAACACCATTGCCGCGCAGCACAGTTTGGGGCTTGCGAAAATTAAGAACGACTTGAAACAAAACCAGATAATTTGAAATGTTAGATTCTGAATCTAATTCTTCATAGAACCATATCAATTTTGACAAATCTTGATTCTATCCTGCAGCTAAACCCTGATTAACACAGGCCTTGAAACCCAACAACTACCAGCTACTGTTTCTTCTACTATAACTAATAAAAACCAACAGCTCGATGACGACGACATCTACTCTCCCAGGTCACTAGTATTATATCAAACCATGATAGCCCGCAGAATCCAGAAGGACTGCTTTGATTTGCTCTGGTTGCACCTCCTGCCCTTCTTTGCATTGCTGTAAACACATATCAGTCACAAAACAGTGGTTAATAATAATATCATCATCTTCTTGCTCATCAACACATAAAATAGCATTACAGACCGTTTAATTTTGAAATTCGGTTGAAAATAACTTTTAATAGCTAGAGATTTGAAATAGAAAGAATTTCAAATATACAAACTATTTCATAAATTGCTCGTGGAGATTCTAATTTCTAGAAAATAATGCTCTAATTAACTTATTTGGCAAATGACTAATACAACCGCTAATATTATCTCATTCCCATAAAGCAATCAGGTAATTTGGTCTTTTCCCATCCAAATCACTTGGGAGGACCACATAGGGAGTCCAAATCATCTCCAAATCCCACTTTATTTTCGCAATCAATTTTATCGCCCGGACCCAATAAACCATTGGACAAATCACCCACTAAATCTCAAAATCAAATGAACCCTTAGTTCGAGTATCATATATACCTCGGCTCGGAAGATGTCCATGGCAAAGCCGTTGAAACAGCTAATAACGGCTTGTTGGATGTCGAGGCCGAGGTTGTCCAATGCAGTCATTGTGGAGAGCAAAAGGCCAGGTCTCCTACCACAGAACATGTGGATATTCACAGCTCTTCCTTCTCTCACTCTCACTTCAACCTACAAAAAGCATCACCATCATCATCATCAAATAGCCCCCCCCACATATGACAAAGTTCAAAAAGTTTTGCATCATCATCAATAAGTACCCTTGCAGGTTGGCTGCCATTTGGACTTGGCAAAGGGCTTGGGCAGAGTTTGTCTTTGATATGGGAGGAGAGTGCTGATGGGGTTGGTGTCAGAGGATGGAAGCTTGTAGCACCAGCTGTAGGTGTCAAGGAAGAAGACCCTGGTGGAGTTGATTCCAGTTCGTTATGAAGGTCGTTGATCCTTTGCAGAAGCTCCTTCAAGTATTCTATTGCATCCCCCAGTATCGATGCTCTGTCCATCTGTTATTGCCACACAGAAAGGTTATCAACATATATCTTTCTGTATGTTACATTATGCAGAGTTCCACGTTGCAACCTTTGGAAAATGAAGCATTGTGTAATGAAGAACTCCACTAAGGATCATTCCAAAAATCAGGTCCCACCTATATTTCAGTTTCGTAGTAAAACCATTTCATCTTAGGTAAGGTTTGGTATCTAGAATCACGTTTCCTAGGAAAGTTAAATTGAGATTAGCGGAAGGAATTAAGTTGGGTTAAGGTTAAGAGGGCTTGGGGAAGGGAAAGATATCTTTTTTACAGCAAAGATGACAACTTTCATAAAAAATCAAGCAGCTTGGATTCTTCATAAAACCTCTTCCAAGCTCAACTCAACTTTCTTCAACCAATTCAACTTTCTTAGGGAAGATGATTCTATTTTTAGATGCGAAACCTTACCTTAAGCTATCTCAAAATAGGACATTATTAGTTAAAAGTGGATGAAAGTTGCAGCAACAAGCAACCGAAGACAACAACTTCACAGTCATAGGCTCTTTCTCAAGGTTTTAAAACTGAAGGAATTCCAGGACAGGTCTGATCAGTAATAAAGAATAACAACTTCCTTCCTATACCGATTTCCATGTGATAGCAATGAATGACATTCTCATTTTCATGCAGATAGTACTAAACATCAGACAAGGGGAACAGCAGCATCATACAAAAGCTCTAAGCGTGAAAACATTAACTCTCTGATTGAATGAATGAATGAAATGATTGTAATCCGAATTTGGCTTTTAACTTACTTTGCTGATTCTTGGTACGACAGATCTGAGCATGTAGAGTCGATCATTCAGCTTCTTACGACGCCTCCTTTCCGCCATCAGGTTCTTAGCAGGAAGCCCCTTCTTCTTCCCTCCTCCTTTCTGATCCGTAACACCAGTACTAGCACTGTTTGCATTTGAGCTGCTAAATCCTCCAGCCTTGCAAATCTCATCCAACTTAGTAGTATCGTCACCAAGCTCATCAGAGTCGTAGTTCAGCCCTGACCCATCAATGCTCAAATCATCCAGAAACGAATCACCTCCACCACAACCACCACCATGACTCAACAAAACCCTCTTCTTCTCACTGAACTCTTCCATTTCAACCATTTCCTTCTTCCCGTTGTTATCCCCCAAATTCTTCCTCAAGGCCGCCCTTTTCTGAAACAAGGTGGGCTGCTCACCCACAGAAGGATAACTCTCAAGTGGCCTCAACAGCTTATTAGACCTATTCATGAACAACAACCCATTATTTCCATTTGCATTCCCTTCTTCAAATCCTCTAAACTCACCACCGCCAGTTTCAGGCAGTACTTGAAGCATGCTGTTGTTGTTAGACTGAAATTGAGGGTTTGGGCTGCAAAAATTGTGAGCACCTATCTGATGACCTGAACCGCCACAATTATCAGCACCAAACATCATCCCGCCGTTTGGCTTGTTCAGCAAAGTCGAGTAATTTGTAGCAAGTTGGTTGTCGAGGAAGCCAAAATCGAACCCAGGATCCAAAGGGTTCATAGCATTGAGGAAGGAAGAAGACGACGTCGGTTTGGGTTGTTGCATAAAGTAGTGAACTTGAGAATTAGGGTCGGCGACCAAGTTGTTGAAGACGGAGGAGGCGGAAGGGGAGCAAGATGAGGAGGAATGATCCACTGTGTGGTGGAGCAGCAAACCATCAGGGTCCGCAACCAGGTTTGAGGTGGCAAAGTTCATTTCTTTGTTTGGGACGTACCACTCAGATTCTTCACCTCCTTCTTCTTCCTCTTGTTGAAGCATGGATTTGTAACCCATGTTTTGGAGGATGATGTTGTGGTTTAATTTGTCGCCATTGTTGAGTCCTCCTGAAGCTGCTGCATCATCCTTGTTTTTGTTGTTGATGTTGTCATCCATCATCCAACTATTTCCATCCAGCCCTGAAATCATCTTCTTGTTTTGTCTGAGGGAGGGAAAAAGAAACGAACAAAAAAATGAAGAAGATAAAAGATACTAAGGGAAGCAAGCAATTGCAGAAAGGAGCCAAAAAACAGAGAATGTGGCTGCTACTGAATTGAGGAAGTAAAGGATGAGAGCTTATTTAAAAGGACAACAAGGAAGAAGCTTAGCTATTAGCTATTAGCTAACAGAGAGAGAGAGAGATAGAGAGAGAACTGAGAAGATGTTTGCAGAAGGAAAAGGAAATTGGCTTTCTCTTTCCCTTTTTCCTTTCTTTCTGTTGGCGAATTTTGTCTGGATGTCTTTTAAAGCCTTAAGACTGTAAAACGGTAAAAGAACTGACATGATAGACATGGAACTGCAGCGGGAGCTGCTCACAGTCTAGCCAACCGAATTCCACTATAGTTTGCTTCATTACTTTATTATATTATTATCATGGTATTAGAGGTGCACTGCAAGTTATATTATTGAGATTATTAACGAAATTATATATATCGAGTTAGTATTTGAAACGGTTTTTTAATTTAAATTTATCGAGTTGAATATATTAATTAGTTTCAAACTTTGAATTACTTGAAATCAAACCGAAACACCAATAAATTTTTTAACCAACCAAACACCAAACTATGCGTAAAAAGCTTGAATCGTCAACGGAATTTAAGTGCAGCTTTCCTTTTTCTTTGTTAATCTCATCATTTGGGTTGGGTCTCTTGGAACGTTACTGCAATGCCTCCAGTGATTCTTAGCAAGCAAGCAACTGCAATTCCACTACTACCTGAAACTGAAACTGAAAGTAATTATGTACTTTGAATGTTTTACCGGAAAATTAACCGTATGTGTGTACACGTGTCGAGCATGCAGCAAATGTATATATTATTAATTATGAACGTAAATATATATGCAAGTAGAGGGTTGAGAATTTGACTGAGAAAATTAATAAAAAACTTGCGCTTAATTATATATATATATATATATATATATATATATTATTGTGAGTTACTTCACCCAAACGAAAACTTGGTTTCACTTTCAGCAATCACATGCATGCATGTCCAAGAGTAGTGGCCTCGCCTCCACGTTAGGAATAGGAGACGATCCTGATCATTGACTGTTCCTTCCTAGCTAGATACTTGGAGGTAGAAACAAACTGGTTATATTTCAAACATCAATAAAAATATGTGCGAAATAAGTAAAGGTTGTACGCAATTACGTACATTCGTTTTTCATTTGATTCGAAATTGTGAGACTTGCGAAATGTTTAAGATTGTAGATATTCGCAAATTATTTCTCCGAAGCATTTTACAATGACCAATGCGTTCATAATCTGTTATTATAATCCCTTGAATAGAGCTTATCGAGACAAATTAATTTGTGAGACGAGGATGTCTGAAAATTTATATATATATTTAGTTGTTGAATTTGTACTGGTCACTATGATATCCAATTGGATTGTTGGACACGTAATATAATCACTATCTTATTATTTTCATTTCTTTAATAAGGGTAATTTGGTCTTTCTGTAATGAAATTGGTTCAACTTTGCCAATATCACTTCCATGAAAAGGAATTTTTCAAATTGGATTCTAATCCTCTTAAAAACTCATACAATTTTCATATCCAAATGGGTCAAATTAATTATTTCGGAGGAACAATCAAACTACCGTCAAAATTAAAAAATAAATTATATGTATATATATATATAATCTAGATATCCGATGACACCTTTTCCTAAGCTTCCTTATCTCATTAGCAGCCAGCCTACCTTAGCTAGCGGCCAATGTGTCTCAACAGGCAAAGCACATAGTACCTAGGTACAATGTAATGGTAAGTGTATGAACGCACTTAGAGATCTTCCACTAATCAAGAAATCTTATTATAAATAGTCGAGCTGCCTAGCCCTAGAAGTATAGAAAATCAAGCAGAAACAATCAAAAGTATTTTTCAAAGATCTTCACGTTTTTATACGAACATTACGAATTGAGAATTGACTAGTTAGTTTTTTGATTGAACCGGTAGTGGGCCAACCCTGACCACCACCCAAGGTTTTTTGATTGCAAATTGAATAAATTCTATAAATTGTTAAAATTAAAACTTTGTTCAATAATTTTCTTTATTATATTTTATATTCACTCCAAACTTAAAATTGTGTCCAAACTTTTCTATTGGGTTATTGGTAAGAAAAAGAATTAGGATTATTGGTTGAGAAGAAAGAAGGGAATTTGAGTGGGGGCAAAATAGGGAATAGTGAGAGATAGGTGGAAAAAAAGGAGGGAGGGGGAGTTGGGAAATGGCATTGGGAGGGATAAAAAGAAGCCAAGTATCTCGTGAAACCTTTTAATTGCTTCCTTTCCCACCACAACTCCCAATCAAAACCTTAACTCCTTCATTCATTCATTCATGATGCCAGCCTGCCATTCAAACCATGTATTTCTACTAGTCTTTTCTCTTTTTCTTTTTGTTTATATTGCAGCTTATATGTTTATGTTATTATCACGTTTATAATCAAAAGTTTGATTTTCGATATACAAATTTATAAGACACACTAAAACCACTAAAAAGAGTAATTTATGTTGTTAGCAAATGTTAAACGAGTGGAATAGTTGTATGGTGGTAGAGTTGTCTGTTTGTCACTTAGAAGTATTGGATTTAAATTTAATTACACCGTATGTGAGGACAATATGTATGTTTATTTTACGCAATGACGAAATTAGGATGGTTAGAGATCATGAGTGGAATTTCAAATCTAAAAGTTAATTGATGAAAAATTCAACTATGTAAGTGTTTTTATTAATAATTCTAAAATTTCAAATAACTTTTTGTATATCGAATAGTCAATTAACGAATACATTTTTTAATGTAGTTGAATTGTTGTTAGTTAAAACAAAATTGAATGTGCCACCAACAATTTTTTTCCCTACATTTGGTGTTTGAACTAAATTTATGAATATTACTTACTAGTAGTATTCCTCTCTCCTCTCGTCTCACTAGACGGCGCGTCGCGCCTCTGATTCTGCCTCCTTGTTCTTTCTCTTCCCTCTATGGTTGCTTCTCCGCCTTCCTCCTCCACCACACCCGTCCCCCTTCCCCCTTTCCTCCATTATACCCCGCCTCCATCCCTCATCATTATGGATCTCTCCCTCCAGTCGATCCTACCATCTCATGTAGAGAGCCATGATTAGTCTTGTTTGGTATGAACGCTGCAAAAGGAATGCTCAAGAGAGTCCAAGCTCCCCCTCTGATATTGCGCAAGCAATCTGCCGTGATACACATTATGTATATAGTTCATAGATAGTTTCTTTTACAGATGTTGTCTCTCTTTTTTACAGATGGTTACAGACTTTGTCTTGGGCCCTATTCCGATTAAGCTTTGTTATTTGGCATGCTCGACTTAGATGAATTAAATGCTACTATTCATCTAATTTTTTTTAATTGGATTAATTATTTAGTCTAAGAAAACAAGTAGAGGAGCAAAACTTCAAATACCATTAAATAATGTTCGGACGAGGGTGTTCGATGTATACGATGGCTATCTACTCTATCTACTACTACTCCTATGGAGGTTATGAGAGAGCTCCAAAAACTAAAAGTTATGACTACGGGCAAAGGAAATTTGGGCTGAGTATCTGCTTGGTGAGATTTTTTTCTATCGAACGAGGGTGTTCGATGTCTACGATGATTATCTGCTCTATTTGCTACTACTCCTATAGGGGTTCTGAGAGAGCTCTAAAAACTAAAAGTTATGACTACGGGCAAAGGAAATTTGGGTAGAGTGTCTGCTTGGTGAGATCTTTGTCTGTCTCTTCTTCGTGGATCTTCTCTTGTATTTATATGCTATGAGCGGTTACCATCGTGGGAGGAAACAACTGTCATGATAGTTACTTCCCACCATCGAACATGGTTTTGGTGGTAGTTTCTTCTCTTCAAACGTGCTTCCCCGTCAGTGTGATGCATGTGAAGTCGTCATATGAGGTGTTAGTGTGAGGAGTTGACGTGAGACATTGACGTAAGGGCATCGAGAAGAGTTTATTGGTTGATGGGCTGAGGTATTGCCATGACCATGAGTGATTGCCACATGTCGTGATGGCCTTTGGCAGCCATGAATGGAGGCGGTGAGTACTGATGGTGTGAGCACATGAACATGAGAGATGTCGGCGTGATGTGTCGGCGAAAGAGTCCGATTTGAGGTGTTGTCGTGGCGTTGACTGGCGGCATGATGGTGTTGACCGGAGGTGGTCGGCGGTGGTGTGCGGGAGACTGACGCGGCCGACGAGAGAGGCTAGCTAGAGGTCGACATGAGAGAGACCGACGCGAGATGCTCTGAAACGTTAAGCATGGATGCAAGTTGCGACACATAGTTCGTCTCACCGTCTGAACTAAACTGGGTTCCCCATATGGGAATTTAGAGTAAGTACAGTACATCGTGCAACGTGATCATCATCTCTCCGAACGGTATGTGGAAGATGTTGGTGTTTGGCTGCCACCTCTCAACGAACGCCAACAGTAGCAGAAGATCCAACCCCCACGACATAAGGGGACCGAGGCCTCGACTAACTGCTAAGCCCTAGCGGTAAGCCACTAGAACCTCTACAGCGTACGGACCCTAGACTTCGCAAGGCGGAGCCTGAACTTTGATGTCGACCTCGAGTCCAAATCGCGCGTCTAGAGGTGATGGGCTATGTGATTGCCATAATTAGGGATCAGAGTAGGGATATGTGGCCCACCGGGTGCTGGATGAGTAAGCATCCATTCTTCGCCAGTGCTATTGGACTGGACACCTGTAGAACGCCTAGCTCTGCCATGTCTAAGGCATGCGGTAGAAGAACCCAGCGATCCGTGAGATCACCTGCTACCTGCTTCTGATGGAGCGCCCGTACCCCTCCCTGCTGGTCTCTTCCGCAATGGAGCACTGTCAAGTAAGAAGGGGTGAAACGAGGTATCACGATCATCATCCTCAGCACCATCGCCGTCCTCCGGGATCTGCTCATCGTCGCCGTCTGCGTCATCTTGAATGGTATGAATGTCATTGCCCAAATCCTCTGGCTGGCTAGAAAAACTCTAATCAACCGTCAACTCTCTTCCAACAGACTACAGCTCGGGCTGCATATATATCGGTCTGGAAATTTGAAACTATGCTCTCGACTAACCAACATCCCCTAACTTAGAATTCTTTCCCTTCCCTTTTTCTTCGTTTGCTTTTCAAGTTCAGGCAGAAATTACACGACCCGTAAACCGTGGCAACAAACCACCACGACCTCGACCCGACATCGCTTCCAACTATATATGCAATTTAAAACGTAACTACTAATTAGAAACTAACGCTTTCCCTAATTTTCAAATGAATAGTGAATTTGAAATTTGTAATTACTGATTCACCTAAATTATGATGATTAATTACTAATTTCAAATCTTTTATTGAATAAACTTTCAATTACCACGTGTTTAATTAGTCAATATTTAACTACTAATTCACCTAAACTAAATCACACTAATTACATTCTTATCCTAAAAATATAATAATTATAAATGGAAAATTTTTATTTACTATTTCACCTTAATTATCATGACTAATTACTAATTTTCAAGTATTATTTAAATAAATATTCAATTATCAAGTATCTAATTACCAAATATGATAATTATTACCAAATTAAATAAATATGTAATTTCCAAGTATTCAATTATCAAGTATTTAATTATTAAATATTAATTATCATAACTAATAATTAAGTTTGAAGTACTAATTCACTAAACTATATTACACTAACTAAATTTTAATTATAAAAACATAATAATTATAAAAAAACAGAACAGCCGCCATAGAATGGCAACTACAACATAGTCTCCATCCCTATTAAACGGCGACGGCCACGAAACACTATCGCCATTGAATGGTGAAGGTTTTTCGTGGTCGTCGCAGTTGAATGGCGTTGGCAGGCATGTTGTGCATGAGTCTTTTTTTTTACTATCTTACCTCGGCGACGGCGGAGCAGCGGAGGAAGGGAACGGTGGTGGGGGCGGATATGATGTCTGGGGCGGAGGAAGGGAACGACGGCGGTGGCGGATCTGACGTCGGCGGGAGTAGTGGAGGAAGGGAACGACGACAGGGGATTTAGATAAGGTGGCGGTGGGGACTGTGGAGCAGCGGCGGCCACGTAAACGGCGGCGGCATTACTGTTTGGAGAATAAGATGGAGTTGAGAGTTTGGAATTAAGTAGTGTGTTTGATTCGAGTTACATCATATGTGTATTGAAACATTAGATTCGAAGGATATTCACTCAATTTTACTCACTGAATTTAAATATTAGATGTTTTGTAATAAAAAGCAGAGTATCACATAGAAACTACACTCCCACTTCTTGTAATTTGAAGGTACAATCGACTCTAAACCATCATCAAATTATGGATAAATATTCTTCAACATCGAGAGACTTGTTCATCACCAACGATTTGATCATTCTCCATTAAATCTTTTGTTTTAGTGGATTCACATTTGTAAGACTACATTATGTGGAAGAGGCTGAGAGAGAAAGAGAAATTGAGAGAGTACTGCCAATACTCGAACCTGAGAGCAGGCCAGTTGCATCGTCTGCGGTAAACTACATAACCAAACCAACCAAAGTCGGCTTGGTGTAAAACCACATTGTCATTTTGAGTTTATAAGTAAGATTTTAAGTCACCTAAACTAGTATTTTGATTGCATTTCCGTTTGAACTAGCTAGTGGAGGAGACGTGAGTTCAAGTCCTGGCAAGTTGTTGCAAGGGTTAGATATACTAGTCATAAGTCCTATGAGAGCTCACCCCACTCAACCAACTAGCCGTCATGTTTTACATTTTGTCATTAGTATGGGAATACATGGATAACTACAATTTTGTAACTCTGACTAAGTTGTTATACCATTATGTAACCTCAGGATGCAAATGTTAGAAACTAAGGCAACAAAACAATCCAAACCAACCGTTTGAACTTTGATGAATGAGAATGAACCGTGAACGTAACTATAAACTATTTTTTCTGGATATCTACAATTTTTTTAAAAGGAATAACAATTAAAGGTAATTCGTAAGAATCATGGAGAATTTCAAACCGAACTCTGTAAGCTAAAATAAGGTGTTTGAATCTTGATGAATGAGAATGGACCATAAATGTAACTACAAGCCACTGTCATTGAAGTATGTTCTTCATAAATCTCTGCAATCCTTTAAAGAAAAATTATGACCGAAGATGATTCATAAGAATCGTATAAAAAGAGAATTTCAGTCCCGACTATGCAAACATAGCAGAGCTAGTTGCCAAAATGAGGCCAAATGTAGGTATTAGACCTACATTACGCCCATGTGAAAATATGAAAAGAGTTTGCTGCCTGAGTTTTAGAGAGGGGAGGGGGGGGGGGGGGGGGGGGGGGGGGGGGGGTGGTGTGTGTGGGGTGGTGGTGGGGGGATGAGTCTCAAACTCCACGCTACAGTGACTCCTTACGGTGCCGTGGTATAGCGTAGCCCATCAAACAACCACCAAAGTGCCACGTCGTCGTAGGATACGAGAATTCGACATGTCGCGACGGGTCTGTCAGATATTTCCGATTCAGGGCTATGGTTATAGCAAGTCTGCTGGGAAACGTGGACGACTCTTGGACGGTGGCTGGCAGAAGATATCGACCAGCGTGAGGAGGAGGAGAAGTAGACGGCCAACTGACGGAAGAAAATACTAGTTCCGTCAAATAATAATTTCCATTTTTCTTTCTTTTGATTTTTATATAATTTTTGCATTTTTGTACTATTTTATCTATAATATCGTCTATCCTCTCCCAATTTCTTTGCTTCACTGCTGCTCCGCCCATCATTAGAGGGGAAGGTCTCGTTCTTTATCTCATATTTCCTCTTTCTCCGTCTTCCCTCTTGTTTATACTCGCAGGGAGCTATACCCTTCACTGGGTTTCAGCTCATCTTTGATTATCTTATTAAGGGTGAGAGGTTTTGTCGTCTGTTTTCCTTTCGCTTCATTTAGATTATGTTCGTGGTGGGTTCTTTGAATTGCATGTGCAAATCAGGGGATAAGGATTGGGTTTTTGTTCAATTGACATGGGTTGATGTGTGGTTCCCTGTCCGATTAGGTTTCTGATTCTTTCTATTCGTGAATTGTGGGTAGGGTTCCCGGGTTTGGTATGTTATCTACACACGTATGGTTAGCTGTTCATCTTTGACTTTGTGTTCTTCTCTTGCTCGTTGACGGGATTTGGGTTAAGTTTCTTTGCTCCTACTTGAATCATTTCGTGATGTCTTTTGCTTGAAGTGTTTCCAAGTTAATAATATATATAATTAGCTGTAATAACCTACTGAGCTTTCGGTGAGAATTTTGACAGAATGAAGTTAAAACTTGGTTCTTTGATTCTGCTATTAGCTGTGTGTTGGGTATCTAGCAATTTTGATGTCATGGTGTTGATCAATTTCGTAATTCGAACTGATGACTGTACCCTACAATTTCCTGCACTTTGTTTTCATTGATGAGTTATCTCGTTGCTCTCGAATTCACCTGTGTATTATCTTAGCTCCATGATGTTCCTTCTACTTTGCCCAAAGGGGAAAAGAAGGCTTCTTTCTATCGCAGACTTTCTTCTTTACACTTTGCCATTATCAAGTGCAGGTCTTTTCTTATATATATGATGGCGAGATTTCTAGTTCATTCCACCATTGCCCCTTCCCTGGCTCCTCCTGCTAAGGGAATCCGGCCTCAAGGATCCGAAAACTCGAAAAGGACTGTTGTCAAGGCGATGGCAAGTTTACAAGCACCCTTGAGGGGTTACTCTGGGTTGCGGAGTTCAACCTCTTTCGGTACATGGCAAGCTTTTGGTTCAAGGCTTGCTATCTCTACCTTTCCTAGGCAGAGGAGAGCTAAAAGATTTGTAGCTAAAGCTATGTTTGAGCGGTTCACAGAAAAAGCTATCAAAGTTATCATGCTTGCTCAAGAGGAGGCTAGACGTCTTGGCCACAACTTTGTTGGCACTGAGCAAATCCTTTTGGGTCTTATCGGCGAGGGAACTGGCATTGCTGCTAAGGTCCTCAAATCTATGGGTATCAATCTTAAGGACGCTCGTGTAGAAGTCGAAAAGATCATTGGACGAGGCAGTGGATTTGTAGCTGTGGAAATCCCATTCACTCCTCGAGCTAAGCGCGTTCTAGAATTGTCGCTTGAAGAAGCTCGCCAACTCGGTATAGTTTTTATTCTCTTATATAGAACACTCTTCTAGCTATACCTTGATGACTTGCTAGTAAGCTTTCTAATATTCTATTGCCATTTCTTAATGTGTGGTGAGAAATTCTATCTTGGATTGAAATATCTGTTCAACCATTTGCTTAGGTCACAACTACATCGGATCTGAGCACTTGCTCTTGGGGCTGCTCCGTGAAGGTGAGGGTGTTGCGGCCCGTGTTCTTGAGAATTTGGGTGCTGATCCTAGTAATATAAGAACACAGGCAAGTTCTAAACTCTTTTAAACTTGATGCAATATAATTCAAGGAATGTGACTCCAGCATCTTATTCACAGAAGAACAATATTGTTTCTCTCTTAGGTAATTCGCATGGTGGGTGAGAGCAATGAAGTTACGGCTAACGTTGGAGCAAGTGCCAGGGACACAAAGATGCCGACTCTTGAAGAATATGGAACTAATTTGACCAAACTTGCAGAGGAGGTAATGCTTTCGGTCGATCTGCTTGGAGTTCCTTAATTCTAGGGCTGTCAATGTTGATTCAGTTATTTTTTATCAGGGGAAATTAGATCCCGTGGTTGGAAGGCAGCCGCAGATAGAGCGTGTCGTCCAAATCTTGGGTCGGAGGACTAAGAATAACCCTTGTCTAATTGGAGAGCCAGGCGTTGGTAAAACAGCAATTGCTGAGGGTCTTGCTCAACGAATAGCAAGTGGTGATGTTCCTGAAACAATTGAAGGAAAGAAGGTACGGATTTTTTTCCCAGTTTGGTGTTCTGATAATACATCATTATAAACTAAACTCCATCTTGTTTGGTTGTTGGTCTTCATTCTACTCACCAAACTTTTCAATTGTTGTTTACGAGTAATCTTAGTTTTCTGGTTTAATAGGTTATCACTTTGGATATGGGTCTTCTTGTTGCTGGAACAAAGTACCGTGGAGAGTTTGAGGAAAGGCTGAAGAAGCTAATGGAGGAAATCAAACAGAGTGATGAAATTATTCTTTTCATTGATGAGGTGCATACGTTAATTGGTGCTGGAGCTGCAGAAGGCGCCATTGATGCAGCTAATATCTTGAAACCAGCTCTTGCTAGGGGTGAATTGCAGGTATTATTGGATATGTCCAATCTTTTTTTGCGGGGAAAATGTATTAATTGGACTTTGTTCAATCATTTTTGTCCCGAACTTGATGAACATGTACTTGTATATGCTGAAGTTGCTTGTCCTTGCATTTTGATAGTGCATAGGAGCTACAACATTAGACGAATACCGAAAACATATTGAGAAGGACCCAGCTTTGGAAAGACGATTCCAGCCTGTCAAAGTACCAGAGCCATCTGTGGATGAAACCATTCAGATATTGAAAGGGCTTCGTGAGCGATATGAGATTCACCACAAGCTTCGCTACACAGATGAGTCCCTAGAAGCTGCCGCCAATCTATCATATCAGTATATCAGGTAGACTCTCAAAGTCATAACCATTTTGCTTGAAGTTGTGGAAGATGTTTGGGTACATGAACTACGCTACTTTATTCTGTCATCTTATCTAAAATTGTAGCAGTTAAAACTTAAGTCAATTTTAACTCTTGTATTTCTTCAGTGACCGTTTCTTGCCTGACAAGGCAATTGACTTGATTGATGAAGCTGGCTCTCGTGTTCGTCTGCGCCATGCACAGGTGCGGGCTTCTTCTTAGTTGTCTCGTGCTCTACACTATCGTAGGTTTTGTTCCTCAATCGCTCTGTCCTAGTAGGTCCCTGAGGAAGCTAAGGAGCTCGAGAAAGAGGTCAGGCAGATTATAAAGGAGAAGGATGAAGCTGTTCGCAATCAAGACTTTGAAAAGGTACCAACTATCTGTTGCCCTTTGTTATATATAATTGGTCCATCGTAATATTTATCATTGCATGCTTATTTTATAGGCTGGAGAATTGCGTGATCGAGAAATGGACCTCAAGGCGCAGATCTCAGCTATCGTGGAGAAGGGCAAGGAGATGAGTAAAGCCGAAACGGAGGCCGGGGAGGAAGGTCCGATGGTGACTGAAGCAGACATTCAGCACATTGTCTCTTCATGGACCGGAATTCCCGTTGAGAAGGTGTCTGCCGATGAATCCGACCGCCTGCTAAAGATGGAAGAGACCTTGCACAAGAGGGTCATCGGTCAGGACGAAGCTGTCGAAGCCATTAGCCGCGCTATTCGCAGGGCCCGTGTCGGACTCAAGAACCCCAACAGGCCGATCGCCAGCTTCATCTTTTCCGGTCCGACCGGTGTTGGAAAGTCGGAACTCGCAAAAGCCCTTGCTGCCTACTACTATGGGTCGGAAGAAGCCATGACTAGACTCGACATGAGTGAGTTCATGGAAAGACACACGGTATCCAAGCTCATCGGTTCGCCTCCCGGGTATGTTGGTTACACCGAAGGCGGTCAGTTGACCGAAGCAGTTAGACGTCGCCCTTACACTGTGGTACTCTTTGACGAGATTGAGAAAGCCCATCCCGATGTCTTCAACATGATGCTTCAAATCCTCGAAGACGGAAGGTTGACTGATAGCAAGGGCAGAACGGTCGATTTCAAAAATACGCTCTTGATTATGACTTCGAACGTTGGGAGCAATGTTATTGAGAAGGGAGGAAAGAGAATAGGGTTCGACCTCGACTATGACGAGAAGGACAGCAGTTACAACAGGATCAAGAGCCTGGTTACGGAGGAACTGAAGCAGTATTTCAGGCCGGAGTTCTTGAACAGATTGGATGAGATGATCGTGTTCAGGCAGCTGACGAAACTGGAGGTGAAGGAAATTGCCGATATAATGTTGGCAGAGGTTTTCGATAGGTTGAAGAAGAAGGAGATTGAGCTTCAAGTGACGGAGAGGTTTAGGGAGAGAGTTGTGAACGAAGGGTACAATCCGAGTTATGGAGCGAGGCCTCTGAGGAGAGCGATCATGAGACTTCTGGAGGATAGCATGGCTGAGAAAATGCTTGGAGGGGAGATCAAAGAAGGTGACTCGGTCATCGTGGATATTGATTCTGATGGCAAGGTCATAGTTCTCAATAGCGGTAGTGGCGCCCCTGATTCCCTACCAGATGCTCTGTCTGTTGCATAGATAATAAAAGCTGTGAACTTTCGTTTCTTAGGTGCCGTCTTTGTATGTAAGTACTCTGCTTTTTGTTTTTTGGGTTGGAATTCGGAAGGCCTTCTTGGCTACTTGGACAGTGGGGGAATATGATGGAGGGTTGCTCAACTTCTGAATATGTATTACACCATGGAGGATGATGGAACAGAGCTAGTATAATTTTAATTTTCCAATCTTGATTGCAGTAATGCTTTTCTTTCTGGTAAATGCTAACATCATGTCTCCTCAAGGATCAAATTCACCAGCGACTCATTCCCAATAGGCTAGGCATCCGGCAGTCTGAGTCTCTCGGAGTGGTTAATAACGGTTTTTTTTGGGTGAAAGACATCTGAGTCGTTCGATAATTGTTTTTTTTGGGTGAAAGACATCTGAGTCGTTCGGAGTGATTAATAACTAATTTTCTTTTACTAATTAGAAACATACAAAATAGATTAACTAATCAATTGATCAATATGGTGATGATTGATTAATTAATCGCTAATTAACTGACTAAAGTACACCAATCTACTTAGCGAAGTACACCAATTAACTAGCCGAAGTATGCCGGTTTATGTTAAAATTTTAGCATATAAATACAAAGAGATTTGATTTTAAGTATTGTTTCGTTTTAAAAAACTCACCCTAGATGTCTAAGAAAGCTCTCAATTGAGAGAAGTTTGATGCAGCCGCCAATGGCTTCCTACCCTAACCAAACTCGCGACCGCTCCGAAAAAAACACGGCTACCTCCACCGCCAAATCATCGATATCACAACCACCACCACCACCTCCGCTTCCTCAAGTATCATCGACCACGGCCGCCACTAGACACAAGAGGACATCGACCTCCTCTCTTGGACCCGCGTCGCGGCGGCCTCGTCTCCAGCAACAGAGGAGGAGGACGAAGAGCCTAGACTCCGCCGACAACAGGGAATCAGAGAGGGCCGGCGGTCCTCGTCCCGGAACTAGCCGCGCTCTCTTCCTTTCAACTCTAATCGATCCCCCGCCGAACTCAGCGTATGAGCTCTGTATAGTCGGATCTTTTCTTACCAAGAAAGAAGTTAACTTTCTAGCCATGAAGAAGAGTTTTCCCAATACATGGCAACCAATGCAGGGGTGGAGATAACGGCAATCGAAAAAAGACGTTTCCTGTGCTGATTTGCGCATGAGCTGGACGTCCGACATGTGATGGAAAATAGCCCATGGTTCTTCGACGGCCACCTGCTGCTAATTCAGCAGGGAAAGTAGCAGAGCGAGAATCCGCAACAGGTACTGTTGCAGTCAGCGGCCTTCTGGATCCGGGTTCATGACCTCCCGTTCGAATAATTTTCAGAAGAGGTCGGCAAAGCATTGGGAGACTCAGCTGGAACGTTTCTCATGTATCATGAACCAAATCATATTGCTTTTCTGAGTGCTTATATGCGTTTGAGAATGGAGCTCAACATATCCAAACCACTGCTTAAAGAACACCCGATCACCCTCCACTTTGGCGCCGAAATCTCTCGTCGCTTCAAATATGAGCGTCTCTCTAGCTTATGTTACAAATGCGGTGTCATGGGTCATTTAGAGAAAAAAATGCAAGCTAAGGTGTCACTATCCGGAAGAGGGGCTAATTTTTCAATGGGATGACTCGATCAGGGTACCTATTTGGAAGGATTTACAGACTAGAGCAGTAAATTATTGGAGTCTGACAAGGAAACATAAAATACCACCGAGGGGGACCAAAACTGCAGAAACCCAAAGGAAATAGCTGCATCGAACTGCTGGTAACCGAAATCAACATTATCGGCATTCCCAACCTAGACAACAAAGTGAGACTGATAGAACTGAAGAGGAAGACCAGGAGGGTGCGGAGGACAAGAAGAGGCGTAGGTATAAGGTAACAACATCTGAGCTCATGGACCTGGAGCTAAACAATAATGCACCACCGACGAAGTCACCACACAAAGAAGGTGGAACTACATCGACTCCATCTAATGACGCGCTTAAGGCTTTTAGTCTGTCTCTCTGATTTGAAACTGGACCACCTGAGATCCTAGCCTCTCTCAGGGTGTCAATAAGTTCATCTGCGACATGCTTGTTACGTCCTTCAATAGTTTGATTGTTCATTTTCATTTAAACTTCATCTTTGTTTTCCTTGTTACTTGATCTAATGTGGGAGAGAAAGTAGTGAGGTTACTTATTCATAAGAACCCGCAGTACATATAATCCTATTAGTAGGGTTTGCATCTCTAATGAGACAATGCAATTTGCAATTTATGAATAAAAATTTGACAGCTTATTATAAAAAAAAACTCAACTAATAGCCAACATAATAATTTATAAATTAACCATAACGCATGAGCTAACTGGTGAAACTGGATGAACAATCAAGAGAATAAATTATAGTTGTATACAGAAGCTGCACAAAAATACCAGAGTCCTCTCAACTCAAGCAATGGATGGAAAATTATGCATGTACAAAAAACAACTACTGTTTTGTGTGTCGTAGAAGTTTCCATATGAACTTTTTTTGTGAGGCTACTCATCCATATCAGCCATGGACGACTGCGTTGGCGTAGGGCTGGCACTGCCACTTCTGGTTAATCTCAGTGCTTCCAAGGCCTTCTCGATTTCCATGGTCATGGCGCTATCCACACTCCCTGACGAGATCTTCTTATGTGATTTTTGCAGATGGAGCTTCAGTGAACTGCTGCTTAGACCAGCATTCTTCCCGCATATGGGACATACTTTCATCATGGGTTTCCGTTGTTGCCACTCCATCGAGACTTTGCCATGCAATTTCTTGTCGAGCTCCAGCAACACCCTTGCAAACCCATCGTTCGGTTGTGCTCTCCGGTGGACTCGCCTTAGGTTGTTCCATGCCTGTGCAAGTGTGAAGTTTCTGTTTCCAGACCGATAAACAAAAGGTTAACATAGATGTGGAGGGTATTTTTGTATTGAGGTCGATTCTATTTTTTACTTACTTTCTGAGCATCAAATAGGCCAGAACTACGGTTGCACTCCTACTTTTGCCTTCGAAACAGTGAACTAGAACTTTCCCACCAGTTGACTCGACATGATGGATGTAGTCAGAGGCATCATCAAAGATGCTGCTGATATTTGAATCTTCTCTGTCACATATCTGTTTATGGATGGGAAAACACAGATCGAGTTCAGGAGAATGCAAAACATAAACTCAAAAATTAAACACCAAACCCCTAACATTGTATCCTAGATCACTGACACAAACTTACAACCTCCAAAGTCTTAGGACTCGTTCGGATGAGGTATTTTGGCCCAAGTACCTCGTTTGGCATTCATTATGAGTTATTGGGTTCACAATAACTCGTTTGACATTTAAAAAGGAAACAATGGTATTTCAAATAACTCATTTGAAATACCTCCACCCATTGAATTAACTCATTATCCAAATAAGATAATTTTCAGACCACAAATTTTGCACCTCATAAATACTCATAAATACTTGATAAATACCACCTTCTCAATAATGTATCATTTTGTTCACAGATGCAAAATGTCTCATCCAAAGGGCCCGTTACTTTTTTAAGCACAAAATAACAACAAAAGTGGTACAGGGTACTGGTACCGGGGGTACCGAAGTGTTAGCCCTAAATATATAGTTCTGGTAAAAATGGAAATGATTGACAATGCTAAGGCCAAAGCAGTCACTTACAGAATAGTTCTTGTACTCGAATAGATCTTGACGCTGAGAATCCGACTGACCAATCTCATTGGCACAAAGACATAGTATATGAGTGATTCCCAGGTATTGCAAAGTGTAAAGAGACCTAGCAGCCAGAGCTCCGCCGATAAATAGACAGCTCGTAATTGATGATGGTTTCTCAGTGTTTGCGGCATCAGATATTAGTGATATCCTCTCGAGGATGTGCTCGAGTCTTACCTGTAAGTGACATTTCATGATGATGTGGGAATTCAATAAAATGTATCTATGAAATTCCATAACACGCATGCTGCATTTTTCCAGAACGTTCATTACCTTCAACTCATAGGCATCGACGATACCATTACTATCACTTCCTTCGAAAAACCCGGTGTTAAAATTGTTCTCCTGACACAGCTTGATAACATCATTTCTGAGCATCTCATTCCACTGTTCGAGATCTTTATTTGATTCCATGTCACACTGAGAAAAGGGATTTTGATGCTGACATGAGATATCAATATATCATCCTTGCGGAAATCAATAGACAATCGGAAAATCTAGGGGTATACTAACCTTGGCAAACTTTTGGAGGTCGCGAAGCTTTGTTGTTAAGCGGAAGCTACGAAGCTGGTCTCCACCTCCCTTCGACAACCTCCCGTGCCAATTCTCTTTTAAAAGGGGAGAACTAGTGTCAGGTGTATCTCTATTTCCTGAAGGTGCTGACTTTGGAGCAGGTGAGTCGATGAGATCTGAATGGTTATCATTGAAAAACTTGTCCTTGCTTGGTGGTGAAGGGCAACGAACACGAGGTGACTCTAGAGTCGTAAAATCCTCTCTATCCGAGTCTCCTGAATTTGTTTTGCTTGTAATGCTCAGGAATGTTCGCAGTAAGCCATCCAGCTTCTGGTGAAGTGTGAGAAGGAATATATGGAATCCTTGGAGATCTCTGAGAGCACCACGAAACCCACCACGGAAGTACTTGACTGATGAATCCGGATTCGTAATATTCCGACTATTGTTGTCATCGTCTTCAGATGGAGAACCTAATTTTCCACAAGTTATGTCATGCAACAAGTTTGAGGCATAGTCTGGACTGTTTAGAAGTAACTCCACCAATTTAGGATAGCTTTCGTGATCATTTGCACGTTTTCCAGCAGGAGGTCTTCGAGGAACACCAGAATCTATAGCCACGATATGAAAACTTGAAAGATCAGATAGAACCGAATCTTCAGAAGCTTGTCTTACCAGGGATTGGCTGCTAGTTTTTTGTGATTCTATTAGATCAGAAAGATCAGATCCTTGTGACATTCTTCGGTTGTGGGAATCAACTTTGATATCCACTGAGCTTTTCCTCCTATCACTTTGAAGAGCTCTAGCCATTCTTGGTTGTAGTTTCCTGATTGCAGAATCGTAAAAATCCCCCATTTCATCCAAATTTGTGGAAGTCACTTTATCTGCCAACAGCAAGTTTGCCGAATTTCCACGCCATCTCAAATCACGACAGGGAAGTCTATCTTCATTGCGGATTATGAGATCCAACATCAACACCCTACCAAGTGCTGCCGCAGTTTTTTCTGCATATTCAGGAGACTCAAATGCATTGGAGCTTTCCAGTAGAGGAGATCCATGAACATAACTGCAAATTGAAAATGTATCATGAATATTGCAAATTATGCATTTCAATCACAAATGCTTTGTACTAAATATTTTCTTTTCCTAGTTTAGGCACTCTGTTTTTAAGAAAGTAAATGACTTTCCCTTTATAGTGAAACATTATAGTCTGATCTCCAATGTTCATGGCTGATCAAAAAGATAAAACAGTGCACACACACACAGCCTAGACAAACGAACAAAAGTAGGACATGCTACTGTTAAGTACCTTAGTTGCTATTAATAAGTTATATTATTCTGCATTTATCTTTTCCTTATTAGTCAGGATTTACTACCACTTGTTAAATTATCCTCAATAGGTCGAGTAGAACTCCGTATTTAGGTAGGTCCCGTACCTCTGTTGTATAAAGGAGTTGTAAACTAGCAGACTAATGCAATATACGAGAATCTTCTAAACATAAATGTACATATCAAAATAAGAAAAGCAGTAGCACCTGGTAGTACCTCATCAGAAATAGACATCGACTTAGTTCTAGAGCTTCCAAGAGTTCTGAACATGTGTCACCAACTTCATCTCCCTCTGAAACTGCAGCAGCCTTTGCTTTTTCTGCAGCTTCCTTAATCTGGAGCCATTCGGGGCTGAAGTTGTGAATCACCCTAGCCTGCAATGTACCCGGATGCAAATTTAGCATCTATAATATCATTCATTCAGGTGGGTGCGTAGAATAAAAGGTTCCAGGGAAGTCAGTTTCTGGAAATGAACTGTTTAAGGCATGATATTACCTGCGGACTCCGTACACCTAACCATCTTGAAAATTCATAGCCAAGGCGTTCTGATTGTGTGGCCATCCTTGAAGATGAAAACTTGATCACTGCTGCTGCTTCTCTTGGGAACACATCACTGGTTTGAGGCTGGTTGAATAAGGCAAAGAAGACAACTCCTCCAGAATTTACAGTAACCTACACGAAGAGCACAGCCGATTACTTAGGAAGTTCCTTCCACAAATGTCTGTCCACATGCTGTGTTGCACGGAATCGGATTATAATAGTCGGATAAGGTCACCTACCTCGAGGGCCTTAGTCATTTCGTCCTCAGCTTGTTCATTGCTACTGCTGTGCTCATTATGATGGAGTGAAGAAAGCATGTCCCAGGCAAAAGAAGTGGAGTCTATGTCCAACATGGCAGCATTACCAAGCCTATCCCACAAACTAATCTCCGGAACTTGCTCACGAGGTGGATCGGTTATTGGGTTGTCAGAGGGTGCTTCTTCTCCTGCACTGAAAATGGAAACCTTGTGAATGCTAGCTAGAGCGGACACCAAATTGAATCAGCAACTAGTGTTTGTAGCCATATTACAATGGTAGTTTAGGAAAGAAGAGAAAGAGGGGGGAGTAATAATTACGTGGAGGAGGGCATACTATAGCTAGGGAGGCGGTGGTGGAAACCGGAAGGGCGATTTCTGCCGCCGCTTCTTTTACGGACCAACTCCAGCCATTGCGTGAAACGATAAGCAGGACCTGCGGTTATATCTCCCAACATATAAAGCACCTGTTCAATCAATCAAATTTGTAAGATTACAATCTTTTTCCGGAAATGAATCACATTGCATATGCAACAATTGGAGGAGAAAAGGAAAACCAGAATGGCGTACCCGGGATGTAACAGTGAGAGGTAAAGGAGTCTGTGGCTCGTCGGATCCCAACTCCAACTCCCTCTCTTCTTCTTCTTCTTCCTCTTCTTCTTTCTCCTGCAGCATATATGTAACGCGTTCAACCGGACGATAAATGAATAAATAAATAGCAAACGAACCAGAAACCTGGCCAGATCTGGAAACTCAAATAGAAAAGTCTAGATTGGAGGGAAATTTCTGAAAAAAAAAGAGGATAGAGAGAAGAAAGGATTGAATTATGAAAACTGAAAAAGGAACGTGTGCAGAAAGAAGAGAAAGTGATTAGGGTTAGAAAAAAGGAAAGAAATGAGGTAGGAGAAGAGCTGGAGGACCTGAAAAGTGGTGGTGGCGACGACGGGAAAAGGCGAAGAAGAAGTTTGCAGGTTATGATGTTTTGACATCTGGTGGGTCTTTGATTTGGTTGTTTTTACTTTTTCCAAAGGTGAGTTGAGAGAGATCAAGAGAGAGACAGACTGTGTGTTTGTGGGTGCAGAAATAGGAAAGTAGGAGGAGGAGGAGGAGGAAGAGGAGGGTTCAGTAATCAGTAGTAGCAGCTGCAGTTGTTTCCCGCCCGCTATTCCAGGCGAAAGAGTGTGGCTATATTAGTTCCATCCCAGTGCCCAAAGTATGAAAGCATTGCAGAGCTAGCCTAAAGTATTGTAAATTTCCAAATTTGGCACGCTTTTCGGATACTTTATCGGCAAATCTAGCATTTGTGTTCTTTCCTTTTATAACGGTGTTAATGTTAAATTATACATTAATGACTTGGAGTTATGATAATGGTCACGTACTATTGACTAATAGGAAGAGTTACATTATTGATCACAAATTGATCAATCAAGAAAAAGGAAGGACGATCCATTTGAATAATAAAACTTTGCCGATTGACGTTATTATGGGTCATTATATGAGCTGCCATATTAGTTTTACGACGACAATATTACCAAACTCCACATTCCAAACCATCTAACGACCGACAAATATACCTGTAAATTACTCTATCTCATCTTCTCCGGCTAGTACTAACTTAAGAATTAGTGAAGAAAAACCTTCAAAGCCCACGACTACCACCCCTCATCAGGTCCTGTAGTATCTATCGTCCATCGAATTGCTGGTGGTATTGGTGGATTCGTGGAAGAGGTGGAACACCCCAATTCTAATTACCAGAATGATTTGGGCAGATAAATAGCTTCTAGACTCCGAATCCATTTCAATTTTGCAATACACCTTCATTCCGGTTTGCCATTTACTTGAATCCAATTAGACGGCGGATCATTTATTTGTCGCGGCAAATAAATTCCACACAGGGACGTTTATGTTAAGCCAATAAAAAGCAGAAAAGCGGATATATGTACATAGAAAAATCTTACGCAGCAGACAAGTATCACTCTCCGTCTCCGCTATTCGTCAACTATCGTACTGGCCTTGCCGGAAAGCATGCAACTATGGGAAATCGATTCCGTGTAAAGAAAAGAAGAAGAAGATACACTTAACAGAGATATCGATAAAAACAACTTAAAGAACGAACAAAACAAACAGGAGAGGCCACAGAGACTTATAATCACCGGAAAATTTGTTCTATATTGACTGTGTCTGTTGTCTTACGACGAGAGATCGGAATCCGTGGGCGATTTATGATTACCAGGTGAAGGCTGAAGATCAATTTCTTTCCTCGATGCTTCCCAAAGTTGTTGTTCTATGCTCAACTTCCTTAGCTCCACCAACCCTCGCTCCACTGCACCAATGACCAATGCAAAACATTATAACGAAATCAGGACTAACATTACAATGCGTCTCTGTTTCAGGCACAACTTACCATCTATAGCGTCCTGTGAGGTTGGTGCCTTCCCACTCCGGCTAATCCAAACCTGAAGACGCTCTTCTGCAATATCCTCTTCCACGCCATGCACCTTGGCTCTTCTCCAGTAATACGTCAGCCATGCCTTTCCACATTATAATAATCACATTTATTAATTTCATGAGCAGTACATCCTTGCTTGAAATTTTTACAAGTCTGTATGAAAAGAAAACAAAGGTATAGTAAGTAACTCACCTCCTTGAAAAGAACATCTTCTGTCTGTGCTTCGCTTAACTCTGCATTGGTCATCGAATATTGATGAAATTCAACAAGTACGACCAAAAGATTTTAAGGAGGCATACTTTTATCTCTTACCAAAGGCTTCAGGATACTTGGGTTCACCAAGAGATTTTAAATCTGTAAAGAACCAAAAGAATTCAATGTTGATGTGCATTGATTTTCTACATGCAAATGGAGAAATACTGCGAGAGCCTGATTGTGGTGTCCTAATTGTGGGTTGTTGGGGTTTTTTCGACGTCTATTTGTATATAGTTTTGTTAGACAGCTTGTATCTCTTTCGTATTTGTAATTTGTTATAATACAAGTGGCACAAATTCACCAGCATAACAAAAATCGTATTTAGTAAAGAAATGGTGGACAAATAAGCTACCCATGGACCGTGATAACAAGAATTGGCCGTGGGCATCAGCAATCGACAATATAGATTATAGATGGCAGGAAAAAAGTGGCAAGTCAAAAAGACTACTCTGGCTTACAAAAAAACATAAAGAAAGCTTTCAATTATTGAACCAAAGCAAAGCAAGTGCATATAAAATATAGTCAAACGGAAAGCAACCCAAGCAACTTACATGCTCGTCTGTGCTCAGCCAATGCAAGCACAATAGCATCCTCAACCTGAAAAACAGAAATCGAAGGTCAATTGTTAATAACGCAAGAGAATTGAATATAAATGGATGCAATTCTTATCATTTGCAAGAAGTTTTGAAGAAACTCCACTCATAAAATTTCTGTAGTTCAAAATTTTAATGATACGGACCTTCAAAGATGCTAATTCTCTCAGTCCCATTTCCACCGAAAGCATACTCTCAATGTTTCCTTCTCCTGTTAAATCACTCAAATCACGAGCAGGTTTACTCCTATCTGAATCACTGCCAGCTGCATTATGACAAAGCGGTTAATTATCCACAACAAATTAAAGCAGATATACATAGAAAAATAAGCAAATCAGGGATGAAACAGCTAACCTTTGTCCCAAGTTTCTTCCTTTGCCTTCTGTCCAGCGGAAATGACGATCTCAAATGGAAGGGGAGCTAAAGCAGACCAATGTTCATGCTTTGACGTTGCTATGTCAGCGGCAATGCCTGGGATGTACCAAGATATGGAAAAGATAACTTAGTTTTCACATGTGAACATTAACCAAAGAGATTAATTTCAACCATCTAGCCATAGCATGCTGCTCGGTATTCTCCCAGTTAGAGGTTCGGCATAAACCGGTAATATATTCTTTTTAGGTAGAACGTACCACAATAATTATCTGAAGGTGAGAAAAAAGGAAGAAACTTTTTTTCCATAGTTCAATAGTCTGTCCTTTTCATCAACGGGCATGGCTTTAAATAAGCACCTCATACTGATTTGAATTTTAAGATATCCGGTGGCACAGGAAGTTAGAGACTTTCTTCGTAATATTCTATCTTCCCAGGGTTACACTAACCGATTGAAACATTTGGTAAATCTATTTTATGAATGAGGAAATTACTCCTGCTAAAATCTGAGAACTGGTGCAGTCATGCAAACAAAAAATTCATCTAAAAAGAAAAATATATATCTACTAAGCACCTCATAAACGGACAAAAGTAATTAATTACCTTGTTGCACAGCCAGACCCCAGTATCGAGCAAGCCAACATCGCTTTAGAACTACTTCCTCCTGAATGAAACCAAATTTCAAATTTAAAACCAATAGAGCGATTCAATATTATTTTCTTTTTTTCGATGAATAAATTTCAATATTATTGCATAAATTTCATTCTCTGACCATCTCTTCTTGAGTCAAAATCATTCTCTGTGTCATGGTACGAAGTGCTTTGGCTTCACTTTCTGATTCTCGCAGCTGCTCCACAGCTGTTGCCGTCTCATCCTTTAGAGTCTGGTTAAAGACAAAAAGAATACGAACACCATAAGAAAATTGAATGATTACGAACAGGATCAGCAGCCCAGGCATATTTTACTACCTCAAGCTCTGTACGAAGAGACACGACTTCCTCATCCCTCCCATCTTTCGTTTGCTTTGCCGCCTTTAGGGCAGCCTGTGGCACAGAGTTTAGTTGAATCAATCAGAATAAATGAAGCTTCCTATTGCCAACGAAAGAGGCAATCAAGGTTCCATAGACTCACCTCTCTTTGACGTAATGCTGCTTCTTTCCTAAAATTGAGTGGCATATTCAGCATCATGACAGCAAGTAATGGTAAAAGACATAAGAGCAATCAAGATCACCTGCTTAAGAGTTTAGCTTCAAGGGAAACACCTTCGCCAAGAGCAGCTACCTGTTATAGATGTTAAAATATATTAACACAGTCACTAATATGTTTGTTGGCCGTTGGACTCTGTCTCTGTTGGAAATGCAGTTGTAGCAGTATCATTAATGTGTGAAAATAACAAAGTATAACAACCTGTTTCTCAAGTTCTTTAGCCCTGGCCTCTGCTTGCTCACGTCTTTCTTCTGCCCGCCGCAGCTGTACAGCAACGTCAGACATTAACTAAACTACTTACACTACAAGGAAAAATAATATATTAACTTCAGGTAAGCTTGACCCACCTTGTCAAGCATGACCTCGTTTTCCTCTTGTAGCATATCAAGCTACAAACATGACAGAGTTAGTAAAGCATCATTTGTATCAACAAGCTAATTGACATAGTGGTTGGTGTTGCAAACAAAAGAATGTAAATAGTAACATACTTCATCACGAATAGCAGATGCTTCACGCTGATCTCCATTGTCTTTCTCAAATTGCCGCACATCCGGGGTAAACCTTTAGACAATAGAAACATTCAGCCATGTGTAATGCAAAGGCAAGGACTCGAATCATTGAACAAAATGTGAAAACAATCTGAAGATTCTACCAACCTTTTATCTCGGCTCTTGATGGCTGGAGGATCTATGGCAGGTATAGGCATGGGAGTCCTTAAAGTTGACTTACTAGACGCCATCAGAGAAGTTCGAACAGACATGGTGGCCCGTCCTGTTGATGAGGATCGAGGCTGAGTAACTTGCTCTGCAAAGTTTCGACCTAACTAATGCAAAAATTACCAAAACTGCAATTAGGTTGCAGGGCCAGGATGATATTAAAATCTAAAGACTAGTCATCACTCAAAATCAAAGATCAAGAGCTGCTGAGTTTATTTCAACCAGATTTCAATTCGGATCCTTGTGAATTACGGTTCTGCAATACAAAAATTGAATCTATAGCTATTTTGGGAGGTAGGAAACGCTAAAATTAGATGACACGTGAGAGAGTTGAATTACCGCAGGTGACGGAGATCTGTTCCCTCTAGTGAATGAAATGGCAGGAGTAGCACTGCTCCTCCCGTTCTGATTAGCACTGCTACCAAAAGATGAAGTAGGAGGAGCTGCCTGATTACTGAATCTAAACCCTAGATCATCGTCGTCATCGTCATCATCGGCGGTCTGCGATGCCATGACTTGAGCTAGCCGCTGAGCAGCTGCCTTGGCGGCTACATTCTGAGTTCGCTTGATCGTAGACATACCTCCACCCAGCCTGGAGCTCGGATGCGCCGGGGACATCATCGGGGAGGAAGTTCCCGTGCTGCTAGATCCACCACTCCACTGCCGCCCATATACCGGACTTCCAGCCCTCCTCCGATCCATCTATCTGCACACAACGACGACAGCGCCGCCACACAGGAGAGCTATATGGAAGCGTATTGACCGTTAAATCGATGATTTCGAGGAAGTCGGATCACCGCCGAGGAATCACGAAGAAGAAAGGAGGTGGAAGTGGAATTTTGAATCGGACAGTCAGAAAAAGGCCGGCACCGGTTGAAATGGAATTGGAAAGGAAAAGACAGCTAGCTGGGTTTTCTTTCGACACGAACGACAGGCCGTTTTCACGGTCGGGCTGACACCTTAGCCTAGCCGCCAGGTTCGCGGGAGGGGAATCAGGATTAGGAATGATTGAACGGATAAATATTCAATTTGGTCATTCATTTGATTGATGGTAATTCGGATAATCGACTTTAACAGTCCAGTACGTTTAATTTTTTTTCGCGCACACTTTAAGATCGTATTTTTGTCATTTGGTTTGAGTGGTAATTTACCATTGACACGCCGTCTACGATTTTCGTTAACTTCCGTCCGTATTGCTAGCGTGTATCGGCCACACATGCACTATCTTACATAACTTACAATCAGGACCAGCTGAACTAGTACGTGTATCCATACTACTGGTAATATAACATGATAGCTGTTTTCTGTTAGTTTCTCCACCTACACCTGACCCTTATTGTATTTAACTGGTCCATTTAGGGTTGACATGTATGAACAAACCTAACAGTTTGCAACAAGCCTACATATTTGTAACACAAATTGACTTCATACTTATGAGGGTATTTCCAATGCGTTCTACTTTACTGGCAAACAACTAAAGGTATTATTGCTTCCAGCTCTAATGGTACTGGAGGAATTGGTGCATCGTCACCTACTTCAACTATGTCATCAGTAGATAATCCATAAGGGTTCATGCCAACCTTGACAACTCGTGCCCCGGAAAGTCATGCCACAAGGGAAAAGTTGTCAGTAACAAAGGGAGGACACACTTAGTAGGAAACATGAGGTCATTTGGGGGGGATGTTTTTTTGGGGTATTCTAAGTACTGTATGGTAATGCTGTGGGGGATCCAGTGGATTGGTACATTATTTTGGGGTTAAGTTTCCACTACCTTACCACTATGTTGAAGGGTAACTAAAGCGCAGTAGGTAAAGCATAGACAATTATGCTATGACTATGGTTTATGGGTTTTGTAATATGTCCATGACTATGACAAACACTTAGGGTGTGTGGATGATGCCTTTAATGTAATATATAACTAGAACTATAGTTGTGGCATAAACAAGATGTTCACTCTAAATCATAACTCTAAACCCAATACATAGCACAATAATAGTAGACATACATTCAACAATGCAACAAACCCTACAATCGATACATAAAATCATAGCACCCCTCAGTTTATATTGCCATATCTACAACACCCCCTTCTCTCAAGTAAACCAACCTTGTATTTCAGCATTTCCAACTCACCAACAGTGTCATAGTCCATTCGATTTGACAGATTGGATGCCCAGCAAACTTCATCTTCCTTTTCCAAACAAACCACTCTAATTGTTTACTTCAACTTTAGGTTGGCTTGTTCAAGTTTTCAGACGTTCACCTGCAGCCTGTCCACCATTTCACCTAGCTCTTGCTTGTCTTTGAGTGCAGCTACCGTCACCTCGTACTAATCGAAGTACCCACATCCTTTTTGACCTTGGGAGACATATCGGGGGCAGACGCAAAACTTCTTTCCGGGGTTCCTGGACGTGTGCGAAATACGCCTCAAAGCCCTCAAGCCGCAATGGCACAACACTTCTTCATCATCGTAGCTGAACTCGTCCTTCGGAGGGGGTCGTCTCAATTGTGACATGATCTCCTCGATTTCTACAACACAGAAAACCCTAGTTGGGAAAAGTTTGGGTAATAACAACCGAAAGTAAGGCAATTTAGATGAAAGACTTACTGGACTAACTTAGCTATTGGGTGTTGGACACGTTGAGAATGTTCAATTGCTTGGTACTAGAGCTTTTGTCGTTGTTCGTTAATGGAGATATTGCAGAGATGGAGAAGGGGGGAAGGGAGAAAGGGAAGAAGATGAAGTAACTTTTATTATTTTCATATTGGACTTTTAACTTTAGTTAAAATAAAAAAACTTACCTTTTTTTACAACCACACAAAAAAGTCTGACGCATGGGTTGCCTTGAAAATGGTTTCCCACCAAAATACACGGGTACAAATCGGGGTTTAGTTAGAGATTCAACTTTGTGTTCACTTGAGTGAGGAATGGGTAGGGCGTTTACGTGGCATGCATGCGTGGCCGGTACACGCTGGCAACACGAACGAAAGTCGACGAAAATCGTGGACGACGTCACTGGTAAATTATCACTCAAACCAAAATGACGTAAAAACACGACCTTAAGGTGTTCGCAAAAAAAGTTAAACGTACGGGACTATTAAAGTCGATTGTCCGATAATTCGTGATAAAAACTCAACTATTAAAAATAACTTCAATATCAATTGTCTATTTAGGTGTAGACTACTAGATGTGGAGATATTATTTGTATTCACAGGTATTCAACTCTATTCAATTCTATCAGAGCGGAAAATACCCGTATCGAACGGGTTACAGGGAGGGTACAGGGAATACCCGCAAAAAATGAACGGGTAAGGATCGGGGATGAGTTTAGGTACCCCGCCTTATACCCATACCCTACCTAATATGTAAAAATACCTCACAACCGTACCCTTTCGTAATAGATACCAAACACACCCCTAACTTGATTCTATGTCTCAAAATGATTTGGAATGATTGTATCGTGGGTTGTCCAAGTTCGAAGGCTTGAAGCTACTTAAAAAATTCAAAGAAATCGTAGTATTTATTAGTATTGTAATAAAGACAACGAACGTGTTTATAAGGTTATTTTAACATGTTTCACTATCGAATGATGATTTATGTTTAAAAGTATTTTGAATTTGGATATAGGGATTATGTTGTTGTAGTCTTATTATTAAAATTTTTAATTAAGTTGTGTAAAAATGGGGATACCCACGGGTATCCGAAACCCATAAATTTAAGAATAGGTATGAATTTTGATATTCGCGAGAATGGGATGAATTTTAAGAATACGTATGGAAATGGATATAAGTACTCCCACCCCAAACCCGCCCCATTGCCAAGATGGTAATATATTGGCAGTTCGATTAACATCATTAAGATGAAAAATCAATAGATAAATGTTTGAAATAAAAGACAATTGGATTTACATTTTGTTGTTTCTAATCACAGAGTGTCTAAATATGAGAAAATTGTGGGTCGTTATTTATGTATCAGTATATTAAAGTGATGATACGTTGGTATTGTTTATGTCAATTCTCCATTATATGAGGTGTAGTTATCTTTTGAATAACAGAGAGTTAACATTCATGACATTAGATGCTGTGGCAATTGGCATTCCAGATGAATAACCATGTAAAGGGACTGCAACTTTGAATTTTAAAAGGCTCTAATCTAAGCCTATCGTGCCTCTTTTTAGGCCAGCTCCCCTATCCGACAGCATTGAAGAAGTAGTTTGCTGCTTAGAGAAATTCATCAAGATTACGCAGAAGTAGGAGATTCCTCTATCATTCCTCAGAGTCATCACAAAGATTATACATCTGTTACTTATCGGTCGAATTTTCGGATTCGGGAAATTCCCGCTCGATGATAGCAATCGGATTTAGATTTCATACCATCGCTGCCCATCCTCGGATTTCGTTTTGGTCTGGATCCGAATTTGGTCCGAAATATACTAAACCATAATTGAAAACCGAATTTAAACTAAAACAAAATCAACCAAAAAATTGCCAAATTATCCAAAATACTAAATTTGCTTAACAACCTTCATTAGCAAAACCTATTATAGCCACTAGTAACTTAAACCAAACAATAATTCCTCCTACAGAAATATAAATCAAACTAATCTAGAGTTTTTTTTGCAGGTATATATACTTCCGGGCGGAGTCGGATCGGATACCAGTGAATCCAATACCCACCCGTCGCTCGTTAGCTTCGAATTTGGATTATCACCACCCGATCAAACCAAAATTTTTCCACGTTGACCGGATCGAATTCGGACAATTTTTGAATTTCCTAACCAAAATGCCAAGCTTAATTTTATTGATCCTTTTAACTGATTGAGTATGAATGTACGATGAGTCACTAGCCACTAGACGGAAACATAGATGGAGTTAAGTGACACAACTATTTCGTTACAAGTTATTACAAAAGGTATGCTGTAGTTATGTTTCCAAAATAAAAGTACTGTTTTGTAGATGGGGTAAACGTAAAGTACCACTTAGGCTATCTACACCAATCCAGTTTTTCATGTTCGTAGAAGCTCCGTTTCTTCTCTTTGGCGGTTATCTAAGGACATCTCCGGCGGAAGAACTCAGAGAAAACTTCTTCTGAAGCTCTTTAAACCTGCAGTTTATTATTTTTTCCTAGGAAATGAGGATCCTGAAGTTCGGATTCTTGCTCGCTTTGGCATCTGGACTCTCCGCCATTCTCATCTACATCAACGGCGTCACCAATTTCGGTATCTTTGATCATTTCTGCTGTGCAATACTGGCATTGTGTGATCTGAATTTGATTAAAGTACCTAGCATTAGTATCTCTACTTCGATAGCTGTTCTGTTAATTTTGCTCGGTTATGTGCTCTAGATGGGATCCAGAGATTGTCCAGTGAAGAAGTCGAAGCTTTGCAATCTCTACAATCCAGTTTCAGGAAGTGCGTGGTATAATGGAATTTTCTTCTCTGGTTCTTGCTTTAGTTTTTGGGATGTTGTTTAGGTTCATTTTCCCCAATAGATGTAGTTTGAAGTTCTTTTGTGGGGGGAACTTGTGATGCAGAAAGCCAATGGATTAGGTCTTGAGGCTTTTCCAGGGAATGATTATTGCTCGGTCTCCATTAATTTCCCAAGCGACACTGACTCTAAATGGGTAAGGTAATGATGACCAGCACACTTGTTCAGGAAGAAAATGACTTATGGCTAATGAATTTACTGTTACTCACAGATAGATCCTAAAACAGGAGAACGAGAAGGTTTATCTTTCGAATTCAATCTATGTGAAGCAGTGGCGAACTGGGAGCAGGTGAGTTTTAGCATTTGTAATTTCGGTTGATAGTGGTTGTTGGTTTCCACCGTCTTTCTGGATTTTATATGCTTTGCTATTGACTTATTATTAAGTGAGTTAATTGACAGGTTAAGAACAGTACTACTATACTTACTAAGGAATTCATAGATGCACTTCCCAATGGATGGAAGGACTATGCCTGGCGTCGGATCAATAAAGGAATTCAGCTGTATGTACCAAAGTTCGCTTGGGACTTCTCGATTAACCATGGGTTACTTCCTTATTTAACGACGTAACCTTGTCTCCACTTCTTGAAATGCAGTAACCGATGTCAGAACAAAACGTTGTGTATGGAGAAGCTCAAACTTGTATTGCCTGAAACACCACCTTATGTTCCAAAACAGTTCGGCCGGTGTGCTGTTATTGGTAATTCAGGTGATCTTTTGAAAAGTAGGTTTGGCAAAGAAATTGATGGTTATGATGTTGTCATAAGAGAAAATGGTGCTCCTATTCAGGTGTGGCGTCGCTTTGATCTTTTAGCTGTTTGAGTTGCACGTTTGCTGCCTTAGGGGCTTTCTCAACCCCATGTTCTAAATCTATGTCACAGAACTACACGGAATATGTGGGCAAGAAAAGTTCCTTCCGCCTACTGAACAGGGGTTCTGCAAAGGCTCTTGATAAAGTTGTGGAGTTAGATGGTATACGCTCATTTGTCCATTTTCTACTAGTTGTATAAAATAAAGTGATAAACTTTATAGCAGTAATGGTCTGTGAATTCTGCAGAGTCAAGGAAGGAGGTGCTGATCGTCAAAACGACAATACATGACATTATGAACCAAATGATCCAGGTATGTTCCCACGAATTGATCCAGTAACCTCCTATTCTTTTCTAGTCTCCGCCCAAATTGTTCGATTTGCTGTCACTGCGCTTATCTCCATGCCTCGTTCAACTTTCACTGACGTTCTTTTTTCCTGCACTGCCTGACGCAGGAAATTCCAATAAGAAATCCTGTCTACCTTATGTTAGGTGCATCGTTTGGGTCAGCAGCAAAAGGAACTGGGCTGAAAGCACTCGAGTTTGCTCTATCTATGTGCCAGTCGGTTGATATGTATGGTTTCACTGTAGATCCGGGATACAAAGAATGGTACAGAAGATCTTCTGTTCAGCAAAGTTCCTGGTACCAGACTCATAATCTTAATGTGTTTGTCTGAAGGAACTTTTAATTTTACTTTCAGGACTAGATACTTCTCGGAATCTCGAAAGGGTCACACTCCTCTCCACGGGAGAGCTTACTACCAAATGATGGAGTGTCTGGGTGTAAGTTTGCTTTTAACATTGTCTTTGTAGGATGACAATCTATTTAGTTTTGCCTCCTGATTCCGTTGAGCCAAATCATATAGTTTGTTGATAACCTTGGCTGCTATTATGTTGTACAGCTGATCAAGATTCATTCTCCTTTGCGAGCTGATCCTAACCGTGTCGTGAAATGGGTTCCGAGCAAGAGTACTATAGCCGCTGCTACAGCTGGATCAGAGAAACTATTGAGGTGAGCCGATAGTAGTAGTTTTTATTTCTTCCCAACGGATGTGAGTTTTGCCCTCTGCATTGCGAGAACTCTACCACTATTAATATTCATGACTGGTCAAAAGTGCATCTTTATTGTTTGATCATCTAAAAGTGCAACATTAGAAGTGACATCTGTTAGTCTTTAGAGAGGATTCAGTTGATCATGGTTCAATTTTGGAAAAAAAAACATAATGCTAGTCGCGTAAGGATTAACTTTCCAGCACCAAAACCTCGGGAAAAAGTAAACTGAATCGTGTCTGGTAGAATTCGTAGTCTAGATCCGTACCATGGACAAGGAACTCTTCCTGATTGTTGATCGTGGTGTGGTGTAACGGAATGTTTTTCTGTCGATATAATAAGATCCGAGCGTTCTTTTTTTTTGTAATTTACAGGAGGGTCGGAGCAGGGTATACAGACCCACTGCGGGCGTGTGAAATAAAGAAGCAGGTTAAAAGGAAGCTGAAACCTGTTCCAAGCAAGAGGAAAGTTGCTCTTGATCATCAAAAGTCCTTGAAAGGCGCAACATTGTATGCTTTGGAACACAATCCTGGACATGGTATGCTCTGTACATTCCCAACAGATTGAGTTGAACCATCATTGCATAGAACCATCTAACTGAGAGTGGCCAAGTTATTATTCTTTGATTAATACGGCACGTTAAGAACATTGTAGAAGTGGAGAAGTAAGTAAAGTCGGTTCATCTTCAGCTCTGTTGTTGCTTATGTGACAAACTGGAGATCAGATTAGTGTTAGTGTAGTATCAAAATGTCATATTGGCGGGGTCACTTCCCCTCTGTAGAAGTTCAGGCCATTAGGGTGTTTTGTTATGGTTGGTCGTTAATGTATCCATTCACTTTTCACTGTGGATCCTGTACAATTGAAGCTCAGCTTTACTCATAAAAAAACACTGTTGCTCAGCTTGCCTAGTCATCTTTTACTGTTCTTAGAGGTTCACAACCAGGAAAAAAAGGCTGCTGTCCGTATGCAAAACTTCTAGTACAAAGACACATACACGTATAATAAGTAAGTGACCAAGAACCTAATGCAATTAAAGCTCCTCGACGTGTTTGGACATGGCGGCGGACAGGATGGTGAGGATGAAGAAAGAGAGAAATGACGAGTAAGAGAGAGCGAGAGAGACGGCTCCTACGTTGCAGAAACGGTGGAAGCGGTTGCAAATGGGCATCCAACCAGAGCTGGCCACTCCGTTTTCCGCCACCAGTCCGATCGCCGTGGCGGCGGAACACCCCGCCAGCAGAATCGCCGTGATCACCGAGTCGTGGAAGAAGAGGAAGAAAGCGTAGTGCTGCGGCGGCGGAATGTACAGGGAGCGAGTTCGCCTCTTGACTAAATACAGCAGCGGAAGCAGCGAGAATGCGGAACCCACCAAGTTCGCCACCACGAAGAACCTGCAGCCCACCCACACAGACACACGCCACGCGTGCACGTACCGTTATAACTAATTCTTCCTTCATTGTCAAAAAGAAAAAATAATAATAAAATTGAACAAAGGTGTTGTTTGGATAGGTCAATTTGCAATTTTGATAGCTCAAATTTTGCATGTTTCTTTGGAGTAGCTAGTGATTTCGACAGTCGATTTAACCTGAGGGAGGAGGAGTAGGAGTAGCGAGCAACGAGGACGAAGCCAGCTGTATATTGGTCACAGTGGAAAGAGCGGCAGACAGTGCGAATGCCTTTTGACTTGAGGAGGGGGATTAGTAGTAGTGTTACTGCTCTGGTGGACGTACTCAGTGTGTTGTGATGAGTACTTTTGAAGATCATCATCAGTAATGGCCGCCATGGGAAAGGGAAAGGAAAAATGACAGATAGCTGCGGAGAAGCGAAGTGTGTGATGGAGAAAGATGAAGGTCGTCTCTGTACTGGGGGTGGCAGAGGAAGGAAGGAAGGTGGTTATGGCTTCTTTGTTTATGAACACGTACATAGGGAATATTTTACGGTTTGGTAATTGCTCTTTTGGGGTAAACAGGGTTTGTTATTTTCTTATAATCTACTTGGGATATTTCCTAGTCTCTGTATTTTCTAAATTTTATCAGGAAATAAAAACATTAGGGTTTACTATGATGTGTGTGGCTGTTTAATTCCTTATGGCTATAATAAAAGTATATACAAGCGTGTATTTTAAACTGTGTCCCGAATGTATACACTTTGTACAAATTGTGTACGAGGTACACTTTGTACAAATTGTGTACGAATCCTCGTGTATACATTTTGTATTACACTTTTGTATAAATATGATGTATACTATATGTATCACAATGCGATTTGTACATAGTTCATACAAAATACGATATGGAATAAACTAATTATGAATTTATTTGTCAGCAGAGCCTCTTTCCGCGTATTCAACTCATTATTATTTGTGAATAAAAAGTGGGGAGTAGAGTAGTATTTAATTACAACACTGCCTTTCAAAAAGGGAGTTCGAGTGTGCCCAGAAAGTTGGCCTTAAAAACTGAGAAACAAATAGCAAATCAAGTTGGACCCAAAAACAAAAACAAAAACCATCGGAGTCGCAGACAGGTTTTTATTTGGATTCAGCACTCTACGCTGCTGCAGCCAATGAAGTTGCTGCTGCTGATCTGTAGCAAGTCCTCTTGGCCGCACGAACAATATCTTCAACCTGCAATTATAAACAAACGCAGCCATTCCATGGGGTGGGTTGTAATCTCTTTTCAGTAATAGAAAATCAAAGAGCTTCAGGTTTACCAACCTGAGGGACAGCCAATCTCTCTAGGTTTGCAGCGTAAGGCATCGGTACGTCTGCTCCGGCAATCCTCTCAACGGGCGCATCAAGATATCCGAAGCTCTCCTCCACGACTGACGCACTGTATCAACAAGGCATAAATAATATTCGATTAACAAAACAAACAAACTCAGCGATAATAACAGGTATTTCTGGTTGAGATTGTATTTACCATATCTCAGCACCAATTCCATGCTGAGGGAAACCTTCTTCGACCGTAACGAGTCTGTTTGTTTTTCTGACAGAGTTGTTGATTGTGGATCGATCAAGCGGACGAATAGATCGAAGATTTATAACCTGTAGAAATATAATATCATATTTATTTTTCCTGTGGCAGAAATTTAACGAAAGAGCACGCACAAATGTCTAGAGAATTACCTCGGCACTTATTCCTTCTTTTGCAAGAATATCAGCAGCCTACAGTGATCCATCCAGTAGAGAGTGATCAGATAACAGAAATTTGGAGTCGCCCTCTAATCCACTGATCATTCATGAAACTAGATGATTCATCTTACCTTGAGAGCATAACCAACCATCTTTGAGAAAGCAGTGATGGTTACGTCCTTGCCTTCTCTTTCAATCTATCAACAAGTACAGTTACAGAATTAATGCTTTCGAAACACCAAGGCTATGAAAAGATTCTCCAAAAGAATACACAAATGAGACGTGAGAGGACAGGCAAACAACAGTACGATGTGTACCTTAGCTTTCCCTATGGGAAGACAGAAACTAGAATCAAGAACTTCTTCTGAAACTGGAAAAGACTCACCATACCTGCGGGAAAAATTCATAACGGATGATGACTTGAAGTACAGTTAGCTATTAGATCAACAAAAGCTCACGATTAACAGAATACTCACAATAGCTCATTTTCCAGGAAGACAACTGGATCTGGGTCTCTTATGGCAGCCTTCATAAGACCGCGAGCATCTTCTGATGAGTAGGGAGCAAGGACCTTCAGACCAGGGCAGGAAGCATACCATGCTGCATAACACTGCATAAAAGCAAACGTACAATTTTACAGCATATCAGATGATTATTATGAACAAGAGGGCACAACGCTAATTTTCATACCTGAAGATAAGCTATACCGTTACACATTCACAGAGAAAAAACTCAAAATCAGATACTAAATGAAAAACTTTAGCGAAATCGTTAAGCTCCAGAGAAAAAAGAAACTTGAATCGGGGAAATAACTTCAGATTAGTTGTCCAGAGGAAAGAAATCCAGACGCACACCTCCAATTAAGACTACCAAACTGAAAGTGCCACCTAAAACTGCCGATTTCTTTAACAATATAAGCTAGTAAGAGGTGTGCCGTCTACAACAGTGCACTTCAGCACTATAACCTAGTAGGTAGTGGATGCCAAAAAAAAAAGCACGGGCAAATAAAAGGCATGCTTTACTGATGGCCACAAGTAGGCATATTCTCTTTTCCAGCTGACAACATAGAGATTTATAAAACTACCAGATTACTAAATATCTGAATGGTGACTGAAAAAAACCCAATCGTTTAGATTATAAGGACAGAAAACAAGAACCATCAATTAACAAATGTTAGGATTAGTAGATTACATGTGAATGCTGGGCACCGACTCCAGCAGCCGCACCATTCGGTCCCCTGAAGACTATAGGTACAGAAATTTGACCAGCAGACATGTAATTTGATTTTGCAGCCGAATTAATGATATGATCAATAGCCTGAAAACATAGTGGAACGAGTCAAACTCCAAGACTAATACCATGAATCCAAGAGCATGGGACAAGAGCCAGCATTTACTAAACTAAATAAATGTAAGTCAAAGCACAATATATACACGTATCAATCAACTTAATCAGTTCTTGATGGTAATCAGAGAAGAGAGTGGCACATGATTTCCACTAATAATAAGAAGAAACCGTATACCAACAACAACAATATATATTTTTACCTGCATGGAGAAGTTGAATGTCATGAATTCGATAATAGGCTTAAGCCCATGATAAGCTGCGCCAACTCCAATACCAGTAAATCCAGCCTAAATTCAACGAATGGAGTGAGTAGAGATATTCACTATAAAAAAGGAGGTTTCCTAAAGCATAAATCTCCACAACAGAATGCCACAATAGATGCATACTAAATAAACAACAATATAATATCTCTGCAGAGGTACAATGAACTACCTCGGTAATTGGGGTATCAAGGACTCTGTCAGGACCATACTTCTCCAGGAGACCTTTAGTAATCTGATAATCAATTCAACGTTAACCACCAATAACTAATGGGGCAATGAGATCGGTACAGTAAGTACTCTGTTGAAGAATATAACAATAGACAACTATAGCTTTGCTGTAGAAAAGAAGTCTATCTAACCTTGTATGCACCTTGATATTCTCCAACCTACATAACAAAAATTAGGATGAATATAATTTGATGAAATTGTAGTTCGATTATAAGTTTCAGCGATCCAAGCATTTAAGGTGTTAGATACCTCCTCTCCCATTAGAAAGACTTTTGGATCAGCAGACATTTCTTCATCAATCGCAGAATTGAGAGCTTCCCTCACATTCATCTGAAAAGGTTACAAGAAAAATGAGAAGCCGTGAAAGGGAACTCAATCTGCCAGAAGTCAGAAGTCAAAATATGCAGGCTTCGCGATCAAGATGAATAGAGTCCAGGAATCATAAAAACAATTGCAGCATCAAAATCAACCATACTCGTTCAGAATAAATGTAACATATAAGTACGTATTCCTTTGCGGTGAACTTAGGAACAAGGAGACTATCGTCCCAACAGCTAATTTACGAACACAGCGAAGTGCATCTCCATCTCTCTGACGGAGTCAAGTTAAGAAATGTTCGCACAACAGAAACTGTGTTACCTCTTTTGCTGCGGTGGAGAAACTCCTTAACATTTGAATCCCAGGGTGAGTTCCTTGCAGAGGCTGAGCCAATCAAACGCAAACAATCATAATTCTACTCGAAAAATAATAGAAGAGAAAAACCTAGACGTTTCTTTACCACAGCCGAAGATCCATGGCGGCAAAGACTTTGTCGAACGATCCCCCACATTCTCACCGTCTTCTTACCGATTTGTACAGAAACGTTCACGAATATCGGAAGACGAAAACCCAGATTCAAGCAGGTAGTTGCGTCTGAACGACGTAGAAGAGGATTAAATAAGCAATTAGTCCTACAAGCTGGGATGGGTTCCTAAAGTTAAATAAGTAAGAAATATCACTACACTTTAATTTAGAGTTATGTAATCATCAAATTAAGTTATATTTACCTATTTAATATTCTTAATTAAGAATACTGATGTAGCCTAACATGTCAGGAATATGTCAGCTATAAACTTATTATTTTAAAATCTAATAAAATCCCAATGTGATAAATTATTTTGATTCTTTTGGTATCAATATGCTTAAATTGTAGAGATTGGTGATTATTGATTGAAAAATTTCGATAATTTTCTTCAAATTATAGAAATATGGAAACATTTAAATTCTGAGTTTTGATACATATAATATAAACTATATAATAGAAAGCAAATCTTTAAGAATCTCACAAATTTCATATATGAGAGATTTTGGGTGATTTGATTTTTAAAAATTCTAAGTTAGAAATTTCACTGAATAAACTGTTTGCATTACAATTTTAATATATATTAAAGTAATCTATAAGATTAAGTTTGCCACATAAACTTCTACTTTTCTTTTAAATTTCCAAATCATCACTTATTTCTTCAATCAAAATTTAAATTCCATCTCTCCTCCTATTAGAGCTCTAGGTTCTGTATTCTCTCCATTTCTGTGTTTTTAAGTTGATTACCATGTGTAACTAAGCTCTACCTATGTCTGGAATTGATGAAACATTGATAATGTGTTAATACGGCATTATTTCGATTGTGTTATGTGGAACTATCGTTAATTTCGTTCTTATCTTTCTCTTGCATATAGCTACTGCCATATCCTACAATTGTCGAATTCCAGTTGTAAGATTATTGTTGGGATTTGGTTTACATACGAAAGTGCGACTAAATCCTCGAACACCAAGGGTTAGAATCGTCGTCTCAGCTACACTCGAGAGAGGGGCGAAACGTCGATCCGCTTTGGAATTAATTTTCAAATTAATCAATGTTATATATTATTTCACTTGGTAATTAACTCTAATTAGTCTCGAGAGAGCGGTTAGATTTATATCAAAAATGGAATCTATAATACGAAAGTGCTTAGATTCTAATTTGGATAAATCGCGGTAATTATTTTTTAATGTATACTTAAGCATAACACTTTCGGAATAATTTACTTAATTATCATTGCTTCTTTATGAATTCATTTCTGGACAGGTTTAACTCATCCATTAAACTCGATTCTGATTCTCGTGCTTACATACCTGCTATTCCAACGACTAGACTTTCATCCTCGCACTTTCCGGAGTAATACTCGGAACGAAATCTCGTGAATACGACCTCGGTTTTACCGAGTTTATCTTTGAACTCGCCAAAAGATACCTCTATGCTTGGTGGTTAGTAAAGACACTCGAAGGCGAGTTCAAAGATAAACTCGGTAAAAACCGAGGTCGTATTCACGGGGTTTCGTTCCGAGTATTACTCCAGAAAGTGCGAGGGTGAAAGTCTAGTCGTTGGAATAGCGGGTATGGAAGCACGAGAATCGGAATCGAGTTTAATGGATGAGTGAAATCTGTCTGTAAATGAATTCACCAAGAAACAATGATAATTAAGTAAATTATTCTGAAAGTATTATGCTTAACTATACGTTAAAAAGTAATTACCGCGATTAATTCAGAATTTGAATCTAAGCACTTTTGTATCATAGATTCCCTACTCGGTATTAATCTAACCGCTCTCTTGAGACTAATTAGAGTTAATGACCAAATGCATTAATATAGAACAATGATTAACCAGAAAATTAATTCCAAAGTGGATCGACGTTCCTCCTCTCTCTCGGGTGTAACGGAGACGACATTTCCGCCCCTTGGCATTTGGGGATTTAGTCGCACTTTCGTATCTAAACCAAATCCCAACGATAATCTTACAACTGGAATTCCACAATTGCAAGATATGGTAGTAGCTATATGCAAGAGAAAGACAAGAACGAAATTAACTATAGTTCAGTATAACACAATCGAAATAATGTCGTATTAACACATAATCAAAGTTTCATCAATTCCAGGCAGAGCTTGAGCTTAGTTACACATGGTGATCAACTTAAAAACACAGAAATGAAGACAATACATGAACCTGGAGCGTCGAGATTCAAGAACTCTCCGGCGTCGTAAAATTCAGCAATGCTGGCAATGCCGAACGGAAGTTCCGGAATGGATTTTTTCACCTCTGGGGCACCGAATTGTGTGCTGTTTGATGTGGCACATTCCTGGGTTGAAAGAGGACGTCTTAGGACAAAGTAACTCGGCTTGGAGGTCTGAAATGGTGTGTGTATGATGTGTTTTCACAATGGATATGAGTTGCCCTTATATATAGGCTCGGAAAATGTCGTATTAAAGCCTCCGACATGGGCGCCTACTCCATCAGCTGTATGCCGGAGATTACGAGCTTATATTGAAATCACTATTTTGAAAAGGAGATTCTATGAAAATTCATTTCATTTCATTTTTTAATTTTCTAATTTCAACAATTATTTAAAATGATACTCCAAACATCATATGTTTAAAAAATAATATAACCCTATATCTCTAACTATTTGAATTTTCTAACTTTTTAAATTCTTTCATGATGTTTTAAGTTTTTCACCCGGTATTTAATTAAAATCGATCCATCAAATAAATATTATTTGGATTCAGCACTCTATACTGCTGTTTATATAACAAAAATAAGCACTCTATGCTGCTGCTGATCTGTAGCAAGTCCTCTTAGCAGCACGAACAATATCTTCAACCTGAGGGACAGCCAATCTCTCTAGGTTTGCAGCGTAAGGCATCGGTACGTCTGCTCCGGCAATCCTCTCAACGGGCGCATCAAGATATCCAAAGCTCTCCTCAACGACTGACGCACTGTATCAACAAGGCATACATAATATTCGATTAACAAAACAAACAAACTCAGCGATAATAACAGGTATTTCTGGTTGAGATTGTATTTACCATATCTCAGCACCAATTCCATGCTGAGGGAAACCTTCTTCGACCGTAACGAGTCTGTTTGTTTTTCTGACAGAGTTGTTGATTGTGGATCGATCAAGCGGACGAATAGATCGAAGATTTATAACCTGTAGAAATATAATATCATATTTATTTTTCCTGTGGCAGAAATTTAACGAAAGAGCACGCACAAATGTCTAGAGAATTACCTCGGCACTTATTCCTTCTTTTGCAAGAATATCAGCAGCCTACAGTGATCCATCCAGTAGAGAGTGATCAAATAACAGAAATTTGGAGTCGCCCTCTAATCCACTGATCATTCATGAAACTAGATGATTCATCTTACCTTGAGAGCATAACCAACCATCTTTGAGAAAGCAGTGATGGTTACGTCCTTGCCTTCCCTTTCAATCTATCAACAAGTACAGTTACAGAATTAATGCTTTCTGAAACACCAAGGCTATTAAAAGATTCTCCAAAAGAATACACAAATGAGATAGTAGAGGAGAAGCAAACAACATTATGACGTGTACCTTAGCTTTCCCTATGGGGAGACAGAAACTAGAATCAAGAACTTCTTCAGAAACTGGAAAAGACTCTCCATACCTACAGGAAAATTTCATAACCTAGCTATTAGATCGTCAAAAGCCTACCACATGATGAAGCCCGCGAATTATAACATACTCACAATAGCTCATTTTCCAGGAAGACAACTGGATCTGGGTCTCTTATGGCAGCCTTCATAAGACCACGAGCATCTTCTGATGAATAAGGAGCAAGGACCTTCAGACCGGGGCAGGAAGCATACCACGCTGCATAGCACTGCATACAAGCATACGTATAATTTACAGCATATCTGATGATTATTATGAACAAGGATAAGAGGTTAATTCCTACGAAGGTCACACCGCCGATGATAAGCTCTAGGGTTATGCATTTAAAGAGGACAAGCTCAAAATCAGGTACTAAATGAAAAACTTTAGCTAAATTGTTAAGCTCCGGGGAAAAAAACTTGAATCGGGAAATAGCTTCAGATTAGTTGCCCAGAAGAAAGAAATCCAGACGCACCCCAATTAAGACTATACAACTAAGAGTGCCACCTAAAATTGTTGTCTTCTTTAATTATATAAGCGACCAAGTGGTTTGCCGTCTACAACAGGCACTTTAGCGCTATAGATGCTTAAAAAAAGTGTGAGCAAATGAAAGGCATGCTTTAGTGATGGCCACATGTAGCCATATTCTCTTGTCCAGCGGACAACATGCAGATTTATAAAACTACATGGTCACTACATATCTGACTGATGACGGAAAAGAACCTAGTCGTTTAGATTAGAAGGACAGAAAACAAGAACCATCAATCGGCAAATGTTAGGATTAGTAGATTACATGTGAATGCTGGGCACCGACTCCAGCAGCCGCACCATTAGGTCCCCTGAAAACTATAGGTACAGAAATCTGACCCGCAGACATGTAGTTTGATTTTGCAGCAGAATTGATGATATGATCAATAGCCTGAAAACATATTGGAACGAGTCAAACTCCAGAATAATACCATAAATCTACGAGGAACTAACAAGAGCCAGAATTTATAAACTGAATAAATGATAAGTCAAACCACAATGAATAGAATGTATCAATCTAATCATTTCCTTGATGGTAATAAGAGAAGAGAGTAGCATATGATTTACACTTATATTTTTACCTGCATGGAGAAGTTGAATGTCATGAATTCAACAATAGGCTTAAGCCCATGATAAGCTGCGCCAACTCCAATACCAGTAAATCCAGCCTAAATTCAAAGAATGGAGTGAGTAAACATATTCTCTCTAACAAAGGAGATACAGGAGGCTTACTTAAAGCATGAACATCCACAACAGAATGCCAAAAAAACACCTAGTAAATAAAGAACAATTGAATAGTCTGCAGAGGTACAATGAACTACCTCGGTAATTGGAGTATCGAGAACTCTGTCAGGACCATACTTCTCCAAGAGACCTTTAGTGATCTGATAACCAATTCATCGTTAACTAACGGAGCAACGAGATCAGTACAGTAAATTCATCATTAAGCGATAATTATAGCTTTGCTATAGCAAAGAAGCCTATCTAACCTTGTATGCACCTTGATATTCGCCAACCTAGAAGAAAATACAATTTGATGAGATTATAGTTGGATTGTAAATTTCAACAACCCAAGCATGTTAGGTGTTATATTATTATATACCTCCTCTCCCATCAGAAAGACTTTTGGATCCGCAGACATTTCTTCATCGATCGCAGAATTGAGAGCTTCCCTCACATTCATCTGAAAATGGTTATTAGAAAAATCAATCTGCCAGAAGTTGGTTGGTTCGTTTTCGGAATGTCACAATTGCAGCATCAGAATCAACCATGTCGAACATCCATACTCGTTCAGAAAAAATATAACAGATAAGTACATATCCCTTTGTCGTTAACTTATGAGCATGGAGAAATCGTCCCAACAGCTAATTTACGAAAACACAATAAAATGCATCTCCATCTCTCTGACAGAGTCAAGTTAAGAAATGTTCACACAACAGAAACTGTGTTACCTCTTTTGCTGCGGTGGAGAAACTCCTTAACATTTGAATCCCAGGGCGAGTTCCTTGCAGAGGCTGAGCCAATCAAACGCAAACAATCATAACTCTACTCGAAAAATGATAGCAAGAGAAAATCCTAGACGTTTCTTTACCACAGCCGAAGATCCATGGCGGCAAAGACTTTGTCCGACGATCCCCCACATTCTCACCGTCTTCTTACTGATTTGTACAGAAACGTTCACGAATATCAGAAGACGAAAACCCAGATTCGAGAAGGTAGTCGCGTCAACGACGTAGGAGAGGATTAAATAAGCAATTAGTCCAAGTTGGGATGAGTTACCTACTGGTCTCATAACTTTCGAACATTGCATATTGGTCTTAAAACTTCAAACTATGTTAAGTCAGCAAATTTTATCTGCACAATAAAAAACAATAATACCGTGTAATATGAGAATGTGAGAGGAAGAGAGATGATAAGAAAAGTGAGGGAATAGCTGACAATCGAAATCTTTCCTAGTATTAGAAAAGTCCTCAGCAACGACGCTAATTTGACGAGCGGATTTTACCATACCCTTCAAATATTCACTAGAATAAACTAATGGAATCGTATTTTCCCTAGGGTTTTTCTAACGCTATTACTCAATTCGAATAAGATAACTAGACCAAGTAGTAGTGGAGGTTTGTTTGTTTGAGTGTTTGAAGTATACAATTATGAACTAAGAATTCAAATAAAAAAAAGCAAATGCAAGAGATTAAATTTCAAATATGGGAATTAAGGCGGTTCGGACTCGAATGCACTAAACCTAGCAATGCATGGATGAACAATATGCAATCTCAATTATTCAGGTTATAATGGTTTGGTGATTTCCTACGATAGTCTTAGATCGCTCTCACGACTCTAAGGATCTATTCTGCTCGAGCGTAGACTCTTCTCTCGAGCTAATCTACACCCAAGCAGAACTCACTAAAGGTGTTTGATAAAATGCCACAACGATAAATGATGCAAAAAGTCTAGACGATTCGTTCTTCTCTCGAGCTAACAGAGAATCTAGAGTTTTTCCTAAGGGACCTTCGATCTATGTTCCTCTCAAACCCACAAATCATGACGAAGATTCAATCAAGGTGATCAAACGAAATTGAATTTGAAATTAGATTTAACAAGAACACATCATAAGTTTGAATAAACTCGATAACAAATCAAAGGGTTAAAAACCCATCATCCATACAAAAGCTAAACTAAAACTTCATCTAATCTAAACAACACAAAGAGTTTAGCTACTCATGGTTCGGGAAACAAGAAAGTAAGAAGAAAGGAAAATAACTCGGGAAGAAAACATCTTTCGTCGAGAAATCTCCGTCTTGTCACCGATCTTCGATCCATCTCCAATCGTTGATGAAACCTTACTTCAATCGATCTCTGGAACTCTTTCTCTCTCTAGAAGCTCGAAATTATGTCTGGAATATTGTGTATCTCGTCAATAGGAACCTCCGAGTATTTATATGGTGTCTTCCAAATCCGAAAAGGATTGAGTTGAAAAATAGCCCACTGAAGACAACACACGACGTATATTGTCAATACATGGCGTGTGTTGCTAACTAAAATTGCCACTACATTACAAAATGCTAAATGTTTGAGAACTAGTTATGGTTACAATCTTCCTGGTGAAAGTTTCTTGTATGATACTGAATGGGGCTGCCTTCTTGGGGTGTTCAAATCTTCCCCAGTCATTGAAAATGACTTTTATGGTAATGTTGAAATCATATCTTACAAGGAAGAGCTGAAAAACTCGAAGTGAAGGTAGATTTTCAAGATGCCACCAGAGCTTTTCTTCGCACTTTTAAGCAGCAGGCGTCTGTGTCAAAGATGACAAAGGAACATGTTCTTTCCTTTCTTTCATGCTACAGACAGTTGAAGAAACTTGCCAAACCTTTTGGCGAGATTAAAAAATGCATTAGCTCAGAGAAATGGCTCCGAACAAGGCTGGGCGATTATAGATCTCCAGCCGATTGCATTCTACTGGAAATCTCTTCGTGCAGTTACTTGTCTTCCTTTCCTTGATGATAGTGACAGTGGCTACGGAACAGGCATTCACGAGTATGCAGCTGAGCTCAAGCTGATGGGAGTAGTTTCTAGCTTGCAAGATGGGGCAAAGTTCGTGCCTACTTCTCTTTGTTTCCCTGATGATATATCCACCTTCAGTTCCAAAAGTGTGCTGTCGCTGTTAGATTGCATCAGGATTCTACTGGAGCAGAAAGATTATTCTTTTCCCGAATCTTTTACTAACAAGGTTTCTCGACAATGGTTGAAAACTTCTTTCGGTTACAGGGCTCCAAAGGATTGCTGCTTATTTGATTCCAGTTGGGAGACAGATTTGAAGCCGGCTGATGGACCTTTCATTGACGAATCCTTTTTTGGTCCCAAAATTTCATCATACGCGAAAGAACTCAGTAATCTAGGAGTTCGCGTTGATGCAGCTGAAGTATGCATGCTACTTTCCAGTGAACTTGATAGGCACTCGGAACTAACTTCCATAATTCGAATATATGATTTCTTGAGAGTAAACAAATGGAAGGCAGAGAATGAATCAACCAGCAAGATTTGGTTTCATCACTCGATCATCACTGCGAACTCTGGGAGAAATGGGAAAGCTCTCATCATCACTTGACTCCTTCAGAGTGTTGCGCATTCTGCAAATAATCTTCAGATCTTCATGGAAGACGAGGAGTTCCTCTCTTCCGCCTTTCCTTCCACTTAGGTACGTCTCCATAAGAACTATTGCTACAACTTTGATTATTTTGTTCTCTTAATAAGACTATTGTTGTCTTTGAGTTGGACTGCTGACATAAGGTGAAATGGCTTCTTTTCTGTGTTCGATGTGTATGCAGCTGAAGCAGCGAAACGCGGCAAGGCCAGAACACAGTATCATTTCCCCCTGAATATGCCTTGTTGAGGTACATTGAAATTTTCTACCTTTGGTATATGATCAGGAATAATGCAAACGAAGAGTGGTAGCTAATTATCATTCTGTTATGGAAAGGATCGAATATCGATGCCTGATGACGAGGAAGCGATTTGTTTAGTAGGTGGGGCTTTTTCATGAAGCAATTCGTTTATGATTATGTCTTCCAGAATTACTTCATGGCACCTTAAGCAATTTAGCTTACAGCAATTGCCCTTGGCTTTGTTATTATAACCTTCTTCAACTTCCCTCCCTGCTTCTTCATCCTCCTTATTGCCCCCTGCTTCTGTTTTACCACTTCAGGTTGCATGTTCTCAACACTTGCTGATGCTACCCTGTTTGTTTTGCTCTGTTTCTCATCTTCATAATCTTCCTCAAACTCCGACTCCGCTATGAGAAATAACGCACGTATATACGTCAGTGAGAGTGTTTCTTGCTACTATGTGGGCAGCGCTTGGTGTTCTAGTACAATCTATATGTGTAACAGGCAACATTAGAAGCTATTATAAGGGAGAAATAACATACCAAAGCTACTACCATCCTTGATTGTGGAAGCCAATGACTCTATATAGTATATAGTAGACCCTGAAGCTCGGAGACCCCTGGGCTATACATCTTGCTCGAAGGTCTTCATCGTCTTCCTCATCATCATCATCATTATCGTCGTAACCAATCTCCTCAGCCTCGTGCCATTTGGATTGTGCTCTCATTTCGCTCCATGAGAGGAACTCAGCAGCCACCATACTTATAATAAGCTTATCCTCCTCCTCCAACTGATCATCTGTCGTCTTGGTCTTGGGAGTCCCAGGTGTAGGGCTTTCAGGGAGACCCTCAACTGCATCCTTAAATTCGTCACAAGTTTCGTGTTGCTTGGTGTTCTTGATGCTTTCGTCATGAATGGTGGACCCTCTTTGGCTATGGACGTAGTAATGATTGGAGGAAGTAGTTGCAGAGAGGGTATGGTAGCCAGTGTCCCTGAGAAGCTCTTTCCTGGAAGAGCCGCCTCTCCTTGTACGAGCCTTGATGTGTTCAAGCTTTCGCCACAACACGGGTCGGATCTTTGCAGGAACCATTAGCACGTCCCCCAAACGATCCAGTTTTGATGAACTACAACCCATGAATGTCGATCGATCGATCTCTCTCGTTTAATTTCGAAACGCCAATAAGTCAAAATTATAAATAGAGAGTCTAGGGTTTCCTCTCAAATAGAGAGTTTAGGTTTTTTTCCGTCCCCTCGACACCTTGATATTATAAGTGGCCATCGATAACCACAAACCCTACCCTACGCAACCCCAAATCCTATTTGTAATCTCCCTCCCCAATCATACACACCCCAATCCATCATGCAAGCCCTCGAGTTCACCAATGTATCGATACTCAAATTAAGTAACCAACGAGTTGACTAGACCCGGCTAAGAAACGGAGCAGCCCATAAACCCGTCAGCTCAACTCGTTATATAAGATTCAACCAAAAAATGAAGTGCCAGTGCACCAACTAGATCAAACATTCGCTACTTAGAGCCGAGATTATCCTTCCAAATTTTGAACCACAAAAATTCCCCTTAATTAAAAACTCAGCCAAATTGTTGAATGGTTGGGCAAAGTACAAAAATAAAAGTAAATTAGGCCACCTAATCATTATCTTTAGGGTAAAGCTGTAGCTTACAAGGATTACCGAATCGGGTCGGTGGGAAATGGTACTTGGGCCAATCGGGTCAACCTTTGCTGTAAAAAGTTGTTCCTTATTTAGGTAAGTTAGCAATTTCTCATCTCATGTCTCCTCATTGTGATGGCTTTGCTCAATTCCTGACCGTTGGATTCTCTTTTCTATATCCCACCACCCAACCCAACCCAAATGAACAGTGCGATTACACATCATAGAATAAAAAAACCCACCCTTTTACTTTGCTTTGACAATGAGATTCTCCCGCCTCATCTTAACTTTAAAGTATATTACCCGACCCGAACCGACCCGGTCCCCATTAATTATTATAACCCAAATTCAATTTCACCTGGCCATGCAGTATAGTACGTGATGCATGATACGTAATTTGTTTCTTTAATGAAGTTTCCCCACGCTTTCTTGCTGCCTAAACTCATCCAATTAAACTTATTAGTTTTCCAGTCAACAAAGGTTCAGTTGAAAGTGCTTAAAAATGTCATGAAATACACGTGACAATATTATAATTAATTAATGGAGGTTTCTAACCCCGACCACAGGACATAAACGCCGGCATATATACAGCTTTACGGGTTGTTTGAGTTTGAGATTTGGTCGGACGTATATGTGATTTGAGCATAACAAGAGATTCGAAAATAAAATTGATTTTTCAAATATATATATATATATATATATATGCAAGCTATTTTTCAATTTTTTTCCGTTTGTTTGGTAGAGATTTGGGAAATTGAAAGATAAATTATTATTTGTCGAAAGTAATTATTATTTAATTAACAAATTACTTGGCGTATGACTATTAGTTGGTATTTTCCTATCAAATCACTTGAGTTTTGATAAAATCTCTTGTCCATAAAGACAGATTTGAAATTATCTCCCAACAAAATTTGAGGCCCACAAGGTATTTCTCATAACCAAACGAGTTGTTTCGACCAAATCTCACAAGACCACCAAATCGGTTTCCAATCTCAAAATCAAACGATTTCATGAGTAGTTATGAGTAAGTACACACCATGTTCATGCAAGTACATACCGAACACACACGAGTACCTTACAAGGTAGATAGGAGGACATAGTGATGCTTGATTACATATACATGGGCACTCTTCAACAACCTAGCTCACCTTCAGATTTAGAACCTCAATACAATATAACTTTCCTTATATTTATAAGTCAATTAAGTAGCATATTTTAGTTTAACGTCTTTACAATCAAGCCAATTACGTTGAACATCCCGAACTTGCAGCGGCCGGTTAGGGCTTTCTTTGTTTTAAAGGGAATGCACGATTAAATGTGTCACAAAGCAAGTAGGGTCATAATATAACACAGCCCACTTGGCATTAAGGTGCTCCACCAAATAGTGCCTGGCTAGCCACTAGCTAGGCCGACATGGGTGTAGAGAGAGAGAGAGAGAGAGGTATGATTTTGTAGTAAATGAATCTTGTTTCAGCGATGAATCTGATCAGTTTGCTTGCCTGGAACTGGCAAAACCTCATCTTCGACACAACATTCCAAGTCAGTTGCACTAGAACCAAAGTCGTCAAAATCTCAACTATGAGTTGTAAGCCTTATTAGCCACTTGGTGGGCGACACGTCAGAAAGGCCTTCTGGTGGGCCCGTCGTTTTTTTCCAAGCTGTACTGGTGGACCCACTCTGTGTGTTTTTATGGTACCCGATCCATGGGTGGAATTAGATTAGATTAGATGTAAATTAAATTAAAAATTAGTGAATTTCTAATTATAGCATATAGTTAATTACTTTGAGTGGACGAAGGAATGGGATATTTATGATTATGGGCAACAACCCTATTCCACCCAAGGAGTGGAAAGGAAAGGAACACACTATTTTGGATTATGTACGTTCAGCAATTTTCTTCCAACAATAATATACCATATTCTACAATTTAATTATATATAAATATAAAATTATGAGCACCAACAAAAGTTTAGATGATAATATCGATTTTATTTTATGTGGAACTTTTAATTACACTAAAATGTAGATGGATGATGCTTGGCATTTGGTGCATACTAAATTATGTTATCGTCTTTTTCGAAGATTACGGCTTTAAATTATTGACGAATAAAAACTTACCGACAACGCAAATTAAAGATCTTGGTTTTGCCTCTTATTCTAATTAAAGTATTAACTGTAAAACAGGATGCAATCTCACCAATTGATATGTGTGAAGTTGTTAGTTTAAACATCATTATTGGCATTGAGTGTCCTAAAATTAGTAATAGCTGGAGGAGATGAGGAAGGAGATGGCTACTATAATAGGATTAGATGACATTTACAAACATACTTATATTAGCGGAGTCCGAAAGGATTAGAGTATTTGGTCGAATTAAAAAGAACAATATATAACGATAGACGAAAATTAACAAAATCTGGACTTTTACACTGATTTTGATAATTCGATAGTTTTGGGATCTGGAGGCGAACGGAGTCAGATCCCAAAAAACCCACCTCCTTCTCCATCTATGCGCACTAACAAAAAAATTATATTTTGAAAAATACGATATATAAAAGTTTGTCACTCTGAATAAAAAAAAACCCAAACGGTAGTTTAAAAATACAAAATAGAAAACAGAAAATAAATAATTATGTATTTTGAACTCAAAACTTCTGAGAATAGCGAAACACGTACTCTACTACTAGAACAACTCCATTTGAACCGGCCATACCTCGGCTGTTACGGGAAGGCCGGTAGTGTATGAATCTATCTTAAAATCTGTAAACGGGTTTGAATGAATGAATGAATGTGGGTTATGAGTATTCAAATTTACTTGGTAGCCTTAGAAACAGAAAGCGGAAAGGGGGCAAAACAGAGGCCACTACTTAAATACGTGTGTGGATGTTTTTTTGTTTTCGTGAAAGAAAGAAAAAAAAAAAGAAACAGCAGAAAAAGCAAAACACACAGCAATAATTAGCATATCTCCCACTGCAGACGCATAACAGCAACAACACCATCGTCTATCATCTCTTCATTCATGGATTGGACTCATCCTCCAATCAAAACAAAAAGCAAAACAAAAACAAAAACAAAAAACATTACTATGCAACTTGCTTTGTAGCTAGCTCTCATCTTCTTTTTTTTTGTTATCTCCAAATACTTTGCCTGCCTATATAAGCCTTGTCATACCCGCACTCCACAACTCGCAGCACAACAAATCATTGCAGAGTTTCATTGGATTCCAAGCAGTACTTACTAATTCCCTTTAGTAGTACTGCTAGCTTTGTTGTGGAGCGAGTAGAAAGAAGAAGAAGAGAAGAAGAAGATGGCAGTCCACTTCTCTTTGGTGTTCCTCTTCGGCCTTCTCGGGAACGCCATCTCCTGCTTCGTATGCTTGGCTCCAATGCCCACCTTCTACCAGATTTGGAAGAAGAAGACCAGCGAAGGATACCAGTCCATCCCTTACGTCATCGGACTCTTCAGCGCCATGCTTTGGCTCTTCTACGCCATGTTCGCTAAAGACGCCATGCTCCTCATCACCATCAACGTCTTCACCTTCATCATGCAGACCTTCTACATTTCCATCTACCTCTTCTACGCCAACAAATCCGACAGGGTCAGTCAGTCTCTTAATATTATTAATACACGTCCAATTCTACCAACTGCTCTATTTAATTCGGACCTAACATTATTGTTGGTCTTTGTTGCAGCGGACTACGATAAAGCTGCTGAGCTTCTTCAACGTGGTTGGATTCGGAGTGATCTGCACTGTATGCATGGCGTTTACCCACGGTCAACTTCGAGTCAAGGTCCTTGGTTGGATTTGCATGGTCTTCTCCCTCTGCGTTTTCGTCGCCCCTCTTGGCATCGTGGTACGCATATTATTTATTTATTTATTTTATTTTATCATTAATTAACTAACCCATTTATACATTCTATATTAATATATTTTTAATGATATTATTAAATAATTAATTTGGATTCGCAGAGGAAAGTGATCAAAACCAAGAGCGTGGAGTTCATGCCCATCTCCCTCTCCTTCTTCCTCACCCTCAGCGCCGTCATGTGGTTCATGTACGGTTTCCTCAAGAAAGACCCTTACGTCGCTGTAAGTCAATGATCCAATCAATCATAGCTTAATTAATCTTTTTTTTTTATTTACTATACATTCTTCTGCTTGTAAAATATTAACACTCGCGTTTGACTTTAACTGTCCAGGTTCCGAACATTCTGGGGTTGACCTTCGGAATCCTGCAGATGGTGCTCTACCTAATCTACCGTAAGACCACTCCTGCTCCGGCAAGCAAGAAGGCGGCGGAGATCAAGGAGGTGGGGCCAGCACAAGTACAGGTAGTGATCGACGTGGCAAAGCTGGGAGGAGAGCAGCCCAACAAGCAAGTGATACCAGTCAACGCGGCCGCCGCTGTCCCTCAGGAGCTGATCATCGAACTGATTAACGTTGTTGCTGCGGCGGAGGAGGAAGAGGCCGAACGCGTCAAGCATATGAACAGCAAGAAAGACATGGCCATACGCAGCGCCGCCGTCGCCGTTGCATGAAAAATAATAATATTAAAACAAAATTAAAAGTTTGGGGGGCAACTGACCTACGTACGTACAACGTTTTGTTCCTATTAATTAACTGTGGTTGGTGTTGTTGTTGTTGGACGTAAAGTGATGATTACTGGGGCTGGCCACTGCCGCCACCATGTTTTTATTATTATTATTTGCTATATATTTTCCTACGTTGTATAAACAAAAAAAAGGCTGTTTTCCGGTGTGGGGGCGCCATCTAATTTCCTTATAATTAAGCACCAAAAATTGTACCTCTATCTATCTAATTGTTTCCCTTAATTATTGTTGCAGTATTGAATTATTTACCACCTCTCATAAATAAAATAAAAAAAATTGATTGACCTTTATCTCAAAACATGTATTTTTACCAAAACTGATATCGATCATAGTATAAATATTAATTAGAGTACAAAAAACCCATTATTTAAGGGCAAAACCAGGAATATAGAAAATGCACTAAATCATATTTTAATTAAAAATTTGTATGTCTATTGAGTAATCAAATGAAAAATAATTTTTTGTAAACATAATAGTAAATTAAAATATAAACAAATATTTGTTTCATTACTTTTAGTTTTTAAAAAAAGTATATGCGAGCTTTTTTTTCTATATTTCATTTTTTAAAGTAAATTTATAATGGTTACTTATTAATAGACTGATTAAAGGTTCAAATTATATATATATTGTTGGGATAGTTCGTTCAAAACGTTTATATCACATGCACCCTTTTTAAGATTTTAATATTAATATATGTTAAAAATAATATCTATAGAAAGCAAATGTTCCACTTAATTATGTTACATTAATTATATATATATATATATATATATACAGCAATATTCATAACTATTAATTGAGATTATGAGTTTTAGACGAGAGTTGACTGTTGTTGTAGTTAATTTGGTTCAATCATGTAGATTAATTGGCAGTAGCAAACGTTGAGAACCACACTTCTACTGTAGTTACGTTGACTAGCATTATTATTCAACCTTTTAAGAAACAAGTCCTAAACATGGGTCCACCCAGATGTCCATAACAAAATTCATATTTTAGGCACGTACGAATTCGTGATTGGTTGGTTGGTTATCAATCCAGTAGTCACTAAAAAGACTCGTCCCTTTATTAGTGTAAAATTATTCCATTAATTGCAAATCTTTATTTTTAAAGTTCATTTTCTTCGTCACGATCCTATCTTCTTCATTTTCGATTGAATTAAACCCTTCCGTCTGTATAAAATAAAAATAAAAAATACTATATTGGTGTTTATTTGTGGGATGTGCCGCGACCTAATCTTATTATCTTATCTGGAAGAAGAAAAAAGGCACATGTATCTCTAATAAAGAAAAACGTACCCGGCCACTATTCCCTTAAATCGAAGATATAAAGGGGGAAAAGAAAAACACCCTTTAATTTCTTTTTGTAAAGGAAACAAAAATAAAAATCATTTATTAATACATAATAATCTGCTTTGATTGATTCATCATGCATCTCCCATTGGGTGCACTGTAATCTAAAAATATGTATATATATATAATTTCGATTAAAAAAATTAAAAAAATAATCAGTTGTGAGCAATAATTTTAACAACCCCACCTGAATATCGTGGTGTAGGATGACAAAATCGAGATAGAATGTGCACTACTACTACTACTAATAATAATATATTTTCAAGAGTGGGAATCCGACATCATTATTTATGTCGATGGGTTTTCGGGTTCGGAGTTTGGTTTAAAAGTTATCATATTTTTCTACACATAGGTATTTGATATCCGTTCGGGTATTATATTCGACAGATACTCAAAATACTCGTTATTAACAAAACCTAACAGACAGACATTAAGTAGTTTACTAATTTCACTAATTTAGATGGTTGAGAATGATGGTGTGACTAAATTTGTAAGTTAGTAATTTGATATATGAGTGGAACTTATAATTCACTAGTTTTTGTCATCGTGCGTTGCCGCTTACTGATTAATTGGTCTGTATCATATGTTTGTTCACCCGTGTTTATAGTGTTGTATATATATATATATGAAGTTACTAATGCAAATAAGACTATACATTTAATTATATCTCACACTAATAAAATTAATTCAAAGAGTGATGTTACAAATCAAATACACATTTAGATAATAGTTGTAGTTCTCTATATTGTGTACCTTGCTCAAATGATGCAGAGTTGCAACTGCTGAGCTGCTGGGACTTATTTTCTGCTGCTGCTGTAGCAATGTTAGTACCTGCTGCTGCTGAAGCTTCCTTTTCTACTTTTGCATTCCATAATTTTTTACTTTTTTTTGGATATTAATAATGAAGTTTGCTTTCTAATGATGCTTTGATGTTTCATGTTTCGAATATTGTTTTGATGCATTGTTATGGATTTTGAGAACTCGACAGTCTCAACCACAAGACAGGAATCTGGCCTTCCTGACCGATCGTGTTTGTTCGTAGCCTAGCCTCGAAGATAGTTGTGAGGTCTGCTACAACAGCCACAACCTTGTCCACCATCCCCAAATTCAGAAAAAAAAAACTAAACCATATAGATAACGTGCTGTGATATATATCCTAAGCCCTATACAATTGTGTTATATTTACATATAGACTGCTCTGGTTTGCTCTAATATAGACCATGACTGTCATTTTGATCTGATAAACAAAAGGGTTTGCTCAAGATTATCGATAGAAGAGAAACTATTTGCCAGAATATATAATGCCTCTAGGAAACCATATGCGATCGACGTGTTTGAACTGTATGAATCTTAGGTGCTGTTGTGTATTAGAGAAGCTTACACCTGCCCAGATAAACGAAGGAAAATGTTTTGCTTTGGTAAAAATCTTAACTCATTTGCAAAACTCAGTGTTAGACAGACGACGACGGACTCGGAACAGTTGGATGAACAAACAAAAGTGGATTCCAAATGGATTAAGAAACAAGACACGAGAAGCTTTGCAAGTCTCTGCTTCTTAATTAGTTACCAAAAGAGACAAAAAAAAAATGTCGAGCGGCATTGGTTGATATTGAGCAAGTAAATAGTAAATACCCGCTGAACTTTCTTCACAAATCACAAACAAACAAAAGGAAAATCCATTTTAACAACACACAATAGTGTACATGCATAATTGCTCAGTTCAGTTCAGTAGTAATCGGACATGAAGAAGATCCATGGAATCAATCATTCCCATATGAGTGATTCAAAAGTCTTCATCGCACAAGAAGGAAGACCCAGAAGCACATTCACGCTCTTCCTTTCTTTCCCGTGAGAAAGGAACAGAATCACTTCCTTCTCCGGCAGAGCCACCGGCCCCGAAACCGTCGGCTCCCCCCACCCGAAATCCGTAGTGTGAAACGACAACCTCGACCAAGTAGTTATCAGAAGCGTGGCCGCCAGCGACGGCCTAGCCCTCGTCGTCTCAAAATAGTCAATCGCCGATCTCATATAACCGTCGTCGACCATCTTAACCGCTTCCTGAACTCGCTTCACCGCAAACGACAGGTCGTTTTCGACGATCTCCCCTGCTTCGCAGAGCGAGTTCGTGAGCACGATCGCGTTCCCGAAATACCCCTGAGGGATTGGAGGGACGAATCTACCCCTGCCATCCACGGCAAATAACAGCTTGGTCTGCTGATGTGGCAGCAGGTTCAACGCCTGCGTCCTGCATTTCCATACGAATGCGGAGAGGGCCTCGAAGGTTGTGCATTTTGGTAGTGACGCGTCTTCGAGTGCTTTGGACTTCACGCGCTGGAGCTTTTCTGGGTCGAAGCAGAATGACCTGTAGAGCATGTCTTCCTCATCGTACAGTTTTGCTATGTTGGATAGGTCTTCGATTTGGGCGAATTCGTGATGCGGGTTATCAATTTGCGGTGGGATTCGGGCTTTGAGGATTGTTCTGTCGAGGAACGGTGGGACGCTTAGTGGATTTCCTCTGGCAGTTTCTCCCCATGAGTTGACGAACTCCATGGCTCCGATTCCGTCGAACATGCAGTGGTTCATGCATAAGCCTATGACGAATCCTCCACACTTGAACCTCGTTACCTGCATACAACACAAAATCAAATCAAAGAGTGTTAATAGCAGAAATAGAAATCGCTACCGAAATAAACGTGTCTTTCTAGTTTGTATCTTTAATTATTTGAAATGGCTTTGACCAAATCCCAAAATCAAACCGAGTACAAGCTGGTTTATGAAGTATGAACTAGAGCATGGAATGCTTATTCCACACTTGTAGTCATGCATGTAGTATGCGATACACACAGTGACTAAAACTGTATGAAATTCACAACTTATATATGAAAACATTCCAAAAAACTAAAATCAGAAACAGGGCCGGAAAAAAGTTAACACAAAGAACCAACCTGAACGGCGAGAGGTGGGATCTGGAGAATGTTCTGAGCACCAGGAATGTCATAGACAAGCTTCTCAAGAGAGACGGGATCAGGCTTCGTGATGTCTCCAATCCCCGAAACGTCGCAATCGGCATCTGCCTCGACAAAGACAGCACCTTGATCAGCGCCGCCAGAGCAGTCGACAATGAGCTTCATGTCGGGGGTCAGAGTGAGTCGTCCGGCCAAAGGGTAGTAGTGTACAAGGACTTTGGAAAGCGCATCCTTGATGACCTCGGCGGAATCTTCGTTTCCTCTGGTTTCGGACTTGAAACAGTAGATGGTACGGACTATGACGGCGATGTTCTGGTCCAGGTTGGACAGAAAGTAGTGGCCTTTGTCGGTTTCCTCTGCTGGAGGAACCAGAGTGGGCTCTTTGCGAGTGACGTTGAGTGCTACTTGGGTTGGAGCTTCATGATCAGCCATGTTCTTGCTTTTTTATGATGGATGTCGGAACAGAGGAGACGGCGGTTTTGGATCGGTGAGTGTTTGGGAGATGTGGAGGGTGCAGGGAGTTATATATATATATGATGATGATGATTTGGGGGCCGGAGGGATTCAAGTAGATTTGGTTGTTTTTGGTTAACGAACTGTGTGAGTCAAGGCAGTGATAGATAGAAGGAAATTAATGGTTTCGTGTTTGGAAAGGTAATGGTGGTCTGAAATTTTGGTGGGTAGGCTAGCTACTGGCCAAAACATTACCAGTCCAGCAACTCTGGCGTGGGAAATTGTTGACAAGAAGAAGAAGAAGAAGAAAAAACAAATACACAAGGAAAGGAAGAACAAGTGTTTGTTTTATTAATTCTTTCCGGGTTAGGTCACTCAAATTTGAAACTAGTAACATTTTGATCAACTGACTTTGGTTTTTTAATAAATCTACAATTCAAATTTCAGGTAAATAACAAATTGGTAATTCAATTTATTTTTGTTTGAATATCAGTGAAAATTCTAACGTGACTAATAAGCTTCATTAACGAACCATGTCATCTAGTTAATGTTGTGTCCTCCAAAAAATGGGAACTCTAACAATTAAATCTCCAAAAAGTGGTTTGGGTTTTAAATAGATCTCTAAAACTCTGGTTTGGGTTTATGAGTAAATTTTTAATTTTGATTTGATTTTCAAATATTATGTTGCATAGGTGTGGGGTGGGTCCGTAATTGATGGAATAATTTTGTGTTATTGTTATACAGTTAGGCTTGACATTGGGGTGGATCGGGATAGGTAGGGTGCATCTGATTCTAGCCATCGTGGTTCTCGATTTTCTCCGTTCCCGCCCGTCTAGCCTAGTTGAGATTCAGATGCAAACAATCGCCGTCTGGCGATGGGTATCGGATCCCCACCTACCCGCTTATAAATGAAAAAAGTGCAAAAATAATTTCATTTGTAGAAACATCAAACATGAAAATTTTGTATTAAGGAGTACTTTTTCAGAAAACAATAATAAAACTTCAACAATCAGCAATTCAACATAATACATAAAATACGAGTGTGATGCTACTCATATTCTGTAACTGCATCTACCAACAAAATTGTAAATAGTTCAACAAACTTCAAAATGAAAAATCTCAGAAATTATTCAACAGAATCATAGATAAAACACCAATCTTCAAGACTTTAAACGTTCAATCCAGCATCCAAGTTCCAAACAACAGCAACAACTCGGCAACATAATAGAGAAGAACAAGCCAACAATATCAAAACTTGTAACAAGTACAGGACAGAACAAACCAACAATGATAGAGAATAGAGAATTAAGGATTATATTATGATTATGTTTCAGAAACAAGGACAGGAACGGAGCAGAAAAGTAGAAAACAAAAAAGCAATCCCGTTAAGCTGGGATTTTAGTTTACTGTTTCTGTTCTAGTTATGCAATCCTGGAGGAGCAGAATAAAAAACTCAGATTAGGTGTAGAAGAGAAGATTCTCTTCCTCTAATCCTCTACAACTAGTGTAAGTGCCCTTTTTCTATTCTTCCATCAACAAGCAAACAAGACATGGAGTAACTAATCAGTTCTTCCATCAATGTTGAGTAAAACTTCAAAACTTGTACCAGCTTCAAACTGCGGAAGTGACGATTGCTACAACTTGAAACTAGATAGCCTACAGCCGAACAAGAAACATGCACATGCATTAGCACCACAAACCAGATTCTACATTAACTAAACCCTAAACCAACTTACGAAATACAAAGTCTAAAAAGTAAAAATCTAAATCACTTATCCTGTTTTCTATCAGACCTGCTGGATGAGATGGCGGATACAAACCCAGAATCCATTCCTATATATAGAGTCAGAGAAGGAGATTAAGAGTGAGAATAAAAGAAATTAGAAACTAAAGGAAGGAATCAATCGAAGAAAGGAAGGAAGAGACTTATCTCATCTATGACTGTAATCGAAGAATTAGGGGGAGATATGAACCCTAATCCAGTAAATCTGTGTTTTGGGAAGTGGAATCGACGAAATCATCGGGTTTACCTTCGATCAGATTGTATGAAACGAAGAAAAAGAGGTGTGGATGACTGGATTCAATGAATTTCATGGGGATATAGAGGAATTTTTGGTGGCGAGCAGATCGAATTCAGAGGCCGAGAGTTGAGAGAATCGGGAGAGTTCTCATGGCCGCCAGGGTTTGGAATTGGGAGTGAACTGGTGAAGAGCGTCGCTTAATGGGGATATAGTTACCACCAAAACTACGTTGTTTTTGCGCTGGACTATCCGTCAGGTGGGTCTCGGGGCGGTCCGGTAACCGGAACCCCGGTTTTCGGGCCGTCCGCAAACCGTCAACGTGCCCAATCAACGGGCCCGGTCAATGGATTAAAAAAGCCTAATTTCCGGTTAAAACCCACTGGTATCTATTGCGAGTTTACCCAATGCCAAGCCTATATATAGTGGTGTCATGTACCAACATTAAATTTTTTATGAACGTTCGCATGAAAATGAACTGAATTATCAATTTGGAACTTGAGCTATACATTCGTTAAAATAAATCAAGTGACCAAAATAGTGTATACTGAAACTTGAATGACCTCAATGCTTTTAACCTATTTCTTAGGTTTATTCAACTCCAGGAATGGAGGCGTTGTTGGTTTGGTTGGTGAGGGTTGGCCTCCAAAATCTTGTTCTTTCTGTTTTTGTCTTTTATTTCCTTTTTACATGCCAGAAAAAAAAATGCCAACTCGCATTAACCAAAATGATTCAAAGTCATTAATATCCCCAAAAAGGGTTTAGCCCAATTCTACTAATATTAACTTAGGATTGGTCCAATATTATATTTTGTAAAATACATTATGTTACACTATTCATAGGTTTGAAATTCTATATATTTCATTTTAATATAATAGTACATTTAAAAGTTTGGCATCAATTATAATATTAGAAATTTATAATTTGAAAGTGAAAGTTATAAAATTATTGAAATACGAATTAAATTTCTTACAATACGTGTATATTAAATGTGTTGTACGTGTGAATGGAATTGGCCTTGCCTCTCGCTCGGATGTAAGACTCTCGCCGTCAACATATGTCCCATGCCACGTTTGGTAAATAACTATGTCCAATAATGAATTGTGATATAGCGCCGGACCAATAATAAGTCTCTCCGCTTAAAACAAGAAGTAGAACTATGGAGATGAAATGAAAATCGTCCAGCATAACAATCCACGAGAACAATTTTTCATTCTTCCATTGATGCCTACGAAAATAGGAGATTTATATTGTACGAGTTGTTCGTACAGAAGTTCGAACCCCTCTCTTTTCGATTTCGTTACAACGCGAAACATTAAAAAAGGGGAGGGGGAAATCAGACGGTTTTGTAATAACACAAAAATGAAAGATTTAAATGCATTCAGTACACAAATGCTGCTGACTACTGAGTTATGGATCAGAAATTTTAATTATTTGTGCAGAAATTCCTCCCTCCCTCGACAGAATTATTGATTTAGAACAGACTGTCAACCTATTACTCGTAATCGTTTCACGTATTAAATCATGGGAAATTGCACCACATTGATCTTGGGAATGCTGATCTTGTATGTTCCAATTGCAGATACATTACACAGTATATGATGACATCGATCCAAGCTGCAGCGGAAGCGAAATATCTCATACTTTTATATAAACAAATAATGATAAGATCTGTGATTACGTACCATTAATTCAAAGAGTGATTTATGTACTCCAAGTTGTATGCTTGATGCATCAAATTCCAAAGAGTCTCGAGTGAAATTTCTCTACTTAGCTTGATCCATACGACTATACAAGCATGTTCTCGATCTACTCGACCACATGAGTTTAGTATCATGTTTGAGAGCCCCATTGTTCTCATTTGCGAATCTTGTGATATCGCTTTTCTGGCCGGCTTTTGGTTTGATCGCGCAACCGAAGAAGTAACGAGACGTAAATTTACAAGGGTTTGTGTGGAGGTGGATTTAACAAAACCACTACTCTCTAAATACATGTTGGAGGGGGTTAAATATTTCATCTCTTATGAAGAGCTCCTTCTCATCTTTGTAAATGTCGGGCCCCTCTGGAAGCTGAGGTGGAGATGGTAGAGGTATCTTCTATTTTAGGGAGAGATGATCCTAACGACGAAAAAGTTGATGGAGGCTGGACGAAGGTTTCAGACAGCAGGCTTACAAAAACTCCCACAAACAGGCTGATAGCCGGAAAGTTTCCCAACTGAAAGGAGGTAATCGGTTTGAAGCCCTTCAAACTGATGATGTTTTGGAACAAACTATCGAGGAAACCAAACACAATGAAGAGACTGTGCAGGCTACTGTAGCTCCTGCCTCGGTTGGTATTACTCAGGGGAAGCATGGGGGTGCTTGGTGATTTAAGTACTCCCAATATGATGTCTACCCAGCTGGGGAAAAATGGTGAAAAGGTGAAAATTTTACCAACCCATAACAAGGGGTCTGATGATAGTAGATTTTCAAATGGTAATCATCAAGTTGAGCAAATGAAGAAGCAGGCAGAAAGAGAAAGGTGGTGGAATGAGTGGGAAGCTTGCCACTTCAAATGACAACAAACAAAAATCTAAGCTCAAAATCTCGGAGAAACAAGATTGTTTTAATGGTATGGGGAACCCATCTCCTTCGGTTAGTAGATGAAAATTATTTGCTATAATTGTCGTGGATTGAGGAATAAACGAACAGTTAAATCTCTTAATTCGTTAATTCGATTTCAATCCCCTCATATTCTTTTTCTTTTAAAAATTCGGCAACTTGTTGATGAGAATTTGATTCTGCAAAAGGAGTGTGGTTATTGTTGGCCTATGATTTCTTCTGTTAAAGGTCTTGCTGGTGGTTTATGTATCTGGTGGCTTGAGGAGGTGGAGTTAAGTCTTCAGTCGAGCTCTGCTAATCATGTTGATATGCAAGTTTTTGATAGTGTGCTTGGCAATTGGCGGTTTCCAGGTAACTATGGGTGGCCGAATGTCCTAGACAAAATTCTTTCTTGGGAGTTACTTTGTAACCTTGCTAATCAATGGGACGGCCCTGAGGCATGTGGTGGTTATTTTAATCAAATTGCTTCAGTTATGGAGAAATTTGGTGCTTGTTCTTCTTTTGAAAGCGGTATTACTTGTTTTTGTGATTGACTCTCTAGTTGTGGTCTTCAGAACCTTGGCTTTTTTGGATATCTTTTTACTTGGGATAATAATCGGAAGGAGAGTGATTTTATTGAAGAAATGTTAGATCGTTTTGTTGCTAACTAGGTGTGGCTTGACAGGTTCGGAGAGCAAACTTCACCTCAACCGCTTTCGGCCAGATCATAGACCTATTTGTTGTTTATCTAGGGGGGAAGATGATGTCGAGATTCGTTGGGGTTGGTCCTTCCGGTTTGAACCGCTTTGGGTTAATCACCCCGATTGTGCTTCGATTGTGAGGTCTGTTTGGATAGACTCGGGCCCTGATTCAATTGATGTGAAATTCTCTAAATGTCGGCAGAAGTTAGAACGGTCTAAAATTCAAAAAGCAGCTTTGGTTTTGGAGAAATGGCCTGTGTCTGAAAGTGTGGGAGCTGTCTGTTTTACTTAGATGCACCACCTTCTTTATAGATTTCGTAGAGATCCCTACAAGAGACCTAGCTACTTATGAAGAGAGGTATACAAATGATTATGAACATGTTATAAAAATTTATAATCTATCATAAAAGCGTGTCTAAAACTGTTGACGAACTGAGCCGAGCCGAACTTTGCCCAGCTTGAGTTTGGCTCGATAAACTCGAGTTTGGCTCGGCTCGACTCGAGCTCAGCTCGTTTAGAGGCCTTAACGAGCTCGAGTTTGAATTCTAGCTCGGCTCGTTTAGAATTCTTAATAATCCAAGTTAAATTTCAAACTCAATCGGATAAATTTATAACAAAAATTACAAGATTCTGAAATGGACACGACTCGTATAGTCTAAATAAGTAATTAACCGTTAGAATAACATCATTCATCATCATATTTTTGTTTGTAAATTAAATAAGAAGGACATTCGAACCATTAAAATGTACAAAACCAATTCACGAGCTACACTAATCGAGCCAACGAACGAGCCGTACTCGAACTTGTAGTCGAGCCTCAAACGAGCCGACTCGTGAGCCTGCCGAGCCGAGTCAGGGCCGGCTCGAGCTCGGCTCGTTTATTATCGAGTCGCCTCGCGAGCTAGCCCGTTAAGATCGAGTCGAATTTCAATCAAACTTTTTACGAACGGAACGTCGAACTGCTGAGCGACTTGGTTCACGCCGGAAAAACACCACCGGATATTCGCCGGCCAGTGGCTGCAGGCTCACCGACGGTTAGGTAGCAATAGGGTTATAAAAATGAAAAAGGAAAAAGAATTTAATTAAAGAAATGGCAAGACTAAAGTACCCCTGCGTTCATTTAAATTTACAAAATACTTTAAGAATGATCCAACGGCCCACAGCCTTCATTGAAGTTCTTGACAAGTTGTTGTTTTTGGTAAAAAATGCATTCCCGATTTTGAGGTGTGCTGCTTAAACTAGACCCAGCCAGACTTGGATGACTCCAACTCAAATCGCCACCAGGTCCATAATGGAGACAACAACAACAACAACAACAACCCGTCAGGACCCGATTGTGGATTCGACCCGACCAGGCGAACCAGAGTTCGATCTCTACACCATTCCCAGCTCCTCCAGTAAGTTTCCTCCTCATAGTCCTTCTCCCCTTCTTCTGGAACAATATCTTGCTCAATCTCTTACTTTCTCTCCCATTCCTCTTCTAGGTTGGTTTCGATGGAACGACATCCACGAGACGGAGAGATCCTCCCTGAGAGAGTTCTACGACGGAAGCTCAATTATGAGGAGCCCCAAAATCTACAAGGAATACCGCGACTTCATGATCAACAGGTACCGCGAGGATCCCTCGAGGAGACTTACCTTCACCGACGTCCGCAAGTCCCTGGTCGGCGACGTCAGCCTGCTGCGGAAGGTCTTTCAGTTCTTGAACGATTGGGGATTGATCAACTTCGGCGCCGAATCGGCTCCACATGAATTGGATAAGGAGGAGAAAGATGGAGTTAGGGTTGAGGATGGGCCTCCGAATGGCGTTCGTGTCGTGGCTACCCCCAATTCATTGAGACCGATCTCGTCCCCGCACTCCGGGGCCCCTCGCCACATTGATGGCGGCGGGAATCGATCCAAATTGCCGCCGTTGACGTCTTACTCCGATGTATTTGGCGAATTGGGGAGGCTCAAGGGAACCTTTTGTCGATGTTGTGGAGGAAATTGTGAGTCTGGCCGATATGTGAACGATAAGGTATTATGAGCATTTTAGGTTTAGGTATTCATTTCTGTTTGTAGCGTAATCAGGCTTGGCTTCTCGTGGTTGAAATTTCGTTGCATGTGCATTCGTTGCCTGAGATAATTTGATGTGCCTATGGCATTGCATGTACATTGGTTACCTGCAATTGTATGTGCTTATGGTACTTTTCATCCGTCAGTTGGGATCTTCGAATTCATTCTAGTTTATTTGTTGGCAGGAGGATAATTATGTAATCTGTGTCAAATGCTTCAATGATGGCAAGTATGGGAACGAATCCGCTGATAATTTCAAGCTCCGTAAGTGTAGTGACAGTAGCACTGAGCAAGGTGATTTATGGACAGATGCAGAGACTTTAATTCTTTTAGAGGCTGTTTTGAAGCATGGAGATGACTGGGACCTTGTCGCTCAAAGCGTGAAAACCAAGACTAAACTTGAGTGTATTTCCAAGCTCATCGAGCTTCCTTTCTGGGAGTTCATTTCCACTTCCTCCAGTCTTGGAAGGGACAATGCTCGAGGAGTACGTGTGACTGCAGACAGTGGGAAAGAAGTTCCTTTATCCTTACAAGGGCAACAAGATGTGACAAAAGAAGATGACTTACATCCCGCGCTGCCTAAAGTTAATGACCAGAACGGACATGATGCTGATAGCAATCCTCCTTTGAAAAAACAGCGTGTTTCTTCTCCTTCAGAAGCTGGAATTTCTATTATGAAACAGGTACGTTAATACTTTGATGTCACAGGCGATAACATACCGGTGTTATGTAGCTGCTTCCAGTATTATGTTTGCATGTAGCTGTTAACTTTTACTGGGAAAAAACGAGATCTTTGTGGTGCAGTTTAAAATTAAATTTTCATTTTTCAGGTACCAGGGTTAATTGGTTTTATTTTTTGGGCGTAAAATTTGTATGCTTTAACAAATGGTGATCTCTATACCCATGCAAATCTCTCGTTGAAATCTTGGCTGTAAAGTTTTATGCTTTAACTGGTTGGTTTCTTCTTGCAAGTTGGATCCTTAATAATGCTAATCGCTATACTTATGCATTTCTCAACATACTTAACAAATTTGTATACTTCTACCACTTCACCTCATTACCCTTTTTTGCTGGTATAAATAAATGGAATTTGAAGGAATGCTTACATGAATTGAAATTTCTGGGACAAGGTGCAACCAAGTTGATCTCTCTAGCTGTAAAATGTTTTCGATCTCCACACAATCCAAGAATTTTGCTTGTATTGTTAAGTTCTAAAAGAATATAGAACCCATTGAAGTTTGGTTGGAATAAAACTTGTATGAGTCTTGTCTAGGACGCTGATGTTTAATATGTCTAAATGATACGCTGCTAACCTTTGCATAAGCCACTTTAAATCCTTTCAGATGCATGCTTTGAAATGTTCCCAAGATTCAAAATTTGAAGTTTACAGTACTTTCAATAGGTGGCTCACATCTCAAGCATGGTCAGGGCTGACATCACAGCTGCTGCAGCCCAGGCGGCTTTTGCAGCACTCTGTGATGAAGCCTCTTGTCCTAGAGAAAGCTTTGATAATGAGGAGGATTTCGTTAGCAGACTCTGGCCTCAATCTGGTCAGTCTGAGTCAGAGAGGTTGGTTCTTTGTGTCAAGTATTTTGTACTGGCTGTGTCGTTTGATTTTGTAGCAACATATTGACGTTGTTTACCAAATTACTCTGTTTCAGAGCGCATCAGGATGAAGATATAGAGAAAGGAGTACCTGCACAATCAGGTAAATGATTTAGGAGTTTGCTGAACTCTAATGAAACCTTTTGATGATTGCTTCATTTATGTGCTCTTCGTTTCTGTATTTAGCCTGGTCAGTTATGCACAACCTTGTCAATACTGATGTTTTTCTAACATATTTCATATTTCTCAGAAGCTGGGAAGACAAACTCCTGTCAGAATGATGTGCCGTTAACTTTAAGACTTAGAGCTACAGTCGCAGCAGCTCTTGGGGCAGCTGCTGCTCATGGAAAATTGTTGGCCGATGAGGAAGACCAGCAAATCGAAGCTTTAGTTGGCACCATAACCGAAACACAGGTGGGTGAGGGTTGTTTCTGGATGTAAATACGAAACGGAGCCTACTATTATCAGTTAATTTTTCTTCACTATTCAGCTTCTAATCTATTTGTTTTACTGGGTTGCAACACTAGTTGAAGAAACTGCAGTGTAAGATGAAAGATTTGGATGAAATGGAGGCTATCATGGAGAAAGAACATGCTGAATTGGAAGAAGTGAAGCGATATTTAGCTGAGCAGCGAATGGACATCTTGAGCAGGGGAGGAATAAGAGCTGGTAGCACATCGAAATTACGAGATGATACGTATGTGAAATCCGAGAAGTAGTTTAGGAACGGGCAAAGTTGTTGGACTTGGTCGGTAAGGTACTGTTGTACACTAGTCGATGATAATATATCACGCGTTTTTGTCTGTTTTGTTCCGGTAAGGTACTGTTGTACACTAGTACAATGATTGCTTTGCTTGTATTCTGTGTTTGTAAACTCGCTAGAGTTGGATTTGAAAACAGTTAGAATGAGTAAAGTTTAAATTGAACTTGAATTTGACTCGTCGTCAATAATAGTTAACGACTCGGGCTTAAATATCATATTATATGGGCTAAAATTTTCTAGTTCGAATTCGAATTCACCTATAGACTATGAGCCTGCATAATGAAATTCCACTTGGTTCATAAACAACATAAAGTGATTGGAATTAGATAACAGAACAAAATATAAAACAAGTCATCTATTCCACTCGAGAAGCTTTACAACAGAGATTCCAAAACTAACATTTATTCTTCTACTGGAGTACTATCACATAGACTTGTTGAACAAAAGACCAACTCAAAATAAAAAGATGATCATAGATTCTGTTTAAACTGTCTTGATGGCAGGGTTGAGGATGGAATAAGGGTACATCAATCCCTGAGCTCCAGTCATATCAAGCATTTTCTTGCTGGGAGCCGGCTCACCGGGACGGCCGCTGGTGAAGAACAAGCGGTAACCCAACTCAACAGCATCAGGGCAGAAGATCTTCCATAACCACGTCGTTCTCACCCATGCCGGCACCGTCAGGTACTTATCCCCTCTGCACGCACTATTCACGATTCCCTTCGCCGTGCTTACCACGGACGCCACCGGTATCGGACCAAATTTTTCCTAGGAAAAAAAATCAACACAAATTACTTGTATAGTCACGAACAGAGAATACAGTACTAGCTAGTACTGGGAAGGTTGGGTCTTACATCTCTCAAATCTTGATCTACATCCATCCTGCCTTCAGCTGTCATGAATTTGCCTTGTGTGAGCTCCGACTCGATGTAACCAGGGGTGACGATTAGGACGCCTATGTCTGGGCTTAGCTCGACTCTAAGAGTCTCGAAGAATGCCACCATAGCTGCCTTGCTTGCCTGAATTTGTTCCAATTTTGAACTTTACTAATTTGTACAAACAATCAAAAAAATTGTTTGGTTGGATCAAAATAGTACGTACATTGTAGATGGTCATCCTTGGCTCAGGGAGCCAAGAACCTGCTGAAGAGAGAGCAATGATCTTGCCAGCCGCTTGTCGCAGGTACGGAATTGCGAATTGGGTTATGTAAGCCGAACCCCAGAAGTTGGTGTCCTATATAAATTACCTAGGTCATTAGAAATTGAAAGACACAAAAAACATCAACTGCAATTGAATTATACTGGTATACCATTATGGTACGGAAGTTGGTGACATCAGTTGCATCTTCAAAGAAGCAGACTGAACCGATCCCAGCATTGTTCACCAAGTGATCCACTTAAAGGTACGAAACAGAACACAGAAAAAGTTACAGCTTGGAGTTAAAGAAACAGTGCAAGTCAAATTGTGGTATTGTGCAACTTACGTCTGCCGAAATGGTTAATGGTCTCGTTGACGATTCTGCGGCAGTCATCGACCTTTTGGACATCTCCGACGATCATAATGACTTGAGGAGATCCGAGTTCAAGGGCAAGGTCAACTACTTCTCTAAGTCCTTTTTCTCTGCGTGCCACCAGTACCAAACATGCGCCTCTGCTCCCATACTCATAAGCCAGATGCTATAAATATATTGCGTTGTGTGTGAACAAGTTCGAGTCAGATGAATATCTGGTGTTACTACAAAAAACCATAACTTTGAAATATATTAATAATTACCTCGCCGATGCCAGAGGAGGCGCCGGTGATGAGGATGACCTTGCCGGAGACATTCTCGCTGAAGACATAGGACACCGCTGAGGTGAAGGTCTTGAAGAGGAAGTAAGGCGGAAGGAGGAAGCAGAGGGAGAAGAATGTGAATGGTGGAGCTACCAAGTTGAGGAACGTGTGAATCAGATCCATTTCTTTTGGAGAGTTCTAACTTGCTTTGATTTTCCAGAGTTGGATGTATGAGATGCGAAATGGAAGTTTATGGATAACGCTGAAGGGAAGATAGATATAGCAGCAAACCGAATGGGAGAAAGTAGAAGAGACAGGGAAGCACCGAAGCAGCAGCAGCAGCAGCAAGAGGGACATGAGGCTTACTGGCATTTGCTGCATGGAATGCATATGACACTTGTACAGTACTGCAACAAGTTTGGAGAACCTTCTACGTTCAATAGTTTAAAGTACAATGACTCAAATTTGAATTAGAATTATATTTCACAACCCTCTCTTAAGAATTCACATTATTAAAATACAACTGTCAAAACATGTACAAGTCTAAATAGGTGTTAAAAGTCACTCACCACTATCACCAGCAACATTAATCCAAGGGAGATGGATAAAATCTCACGCTAGAAACTTGAAACAATACCCTCCTTCGACTGCTAGCAAAGTTTGCAGCATACACCAAAGTGCAGCAAAAACGAGAAGGATGATCGATGAGGACATGAACGTATTGATGATATTCTGATAGCTCCTTTTCCTCGTACCCAAAATGGCTAGGCTAGCTCAAATTCGGTCGATCAGCCTTTTCAACGTGTCTTACAAGGTGATTACCAAATGTCTGGCTAATAGGATTTGGAATTGTATTGTATGTCGAGTTTGATTCATTGAACCTAAATAAGCGTTATATCACTGACAATATAATCGTGCATCGAGAGATTGTTAGTTCCATGATGGGTCATACACAAAACAAGGGCCAGATGATTGTTAGAAAACTGGTCTTGTCAAAGCCTATGACAAGATGCGCCTTTGTTCATGGAAACTTTGAGCTGGCTGGTCTCTAAGGAATTGAGTTCATCACCTTGATTATGCAGTAGTGTAATACTAATGCTCGGTTTCGAGTTGTTTGGAATGGTAAAAAAGTAAAACTACTGATGGCTTCAGTGTTCCCGTTGTCTGCATCAGGGATCTCTCCGTGCAGTATATCTTCAGTTCACTGTCTGCATACAAAAGCTCGGTCACATAATCACTGATGATGTCGTTGATGCTGGCGATTGGCGGCATATTTCAATTTGTAATTGAACCCCTGGATGGGATGGTGTGGATACACGTGACTCCACTCCACTGGCCGACATCATTGTGAGGTGACAACTTGAACCAATCGGCAGTGGGGGGAAAAGCAAGGAGCATACAACCTAAAACAACAAGCATATTACCCCTGTGTTTCAAACAAGCAGGATCTTCCTCCAACTCCAAGGTAATACCGACATATATAAATCAAGGTGGCCTAAAGCTTATCTTCAACACACAGATGACAGATGTTGCAATTACTTCAATGGAAACCTTCGTCACTACGGCAAAACACGTGGCGAGGTATCAGAGGAAATAGACTTTAGAAAGTAATCACAAAATGCCATGTGTATTCATAATGCCTACCTAATGATCAGTAAAGTAGGCTCATTTTACATATAGTGTTCTTCTTAATCATTAGTCATTACAGTACAAAGCTACATCAAACTTTAAAAAAGAAAACTAAGTTATTGTGAAAGCAACGTAACCAAATCAAGATCATCACAATCCCTCATCTGTGAGTATATCATTCATAGTCAGTCGTCTCTTCAAACAGCTACCCTCCAGTAGCAATCAGTGAGTGAGACTCTCATTCCGCCTGATCCAGATTTATTCAACATAATAATAAATTAGGATACTTCTTTACTTGGGAAGTTAATTTAGAATGACAAGGTTTGGAAAAATGAGCTTACTTTTTTGGGGGAAACAAAGTGAACAAACTTGTTGGTGGCCTTGGAGGAGCCATTAGCAGCACTGTTGTGGGTGAGATGCTTCCTGATATGTTGCCTAAAAAATCGGTCATAGATGAAAGCCGCCCCTCTGAACTGCGGCAGCACCAGCCAGGCCGCAAGCATCAGCTTCAACGTGTACCAAATCGGTATCCACTCCAGAATCGGCTGGAGGAGCATCTCCGATAGGGTTAAGAAGGAGTATAAAATCCAGTACGCCAGCCACTGCTCGTCGTCATCTTTCGATGGACTCTCTATTGCTATCACCGATGCATACCTAAAACCAAAAAAGTTTCCAGATTTTGATTCTGACTGGAAATAGAACGGAAGACGGATAAAGGAAAAAAAACAGAGTTCTTTCTTTCACTTACAGTGGATACAGCAACATCACAACTGGCCTGCAAAACAAAAAAAGAGAGAAGAGAAAATGAAGGAACCCAGAAAGCGAAACGGATGAGAAGCAGATTAGAACAAAGCTTACCCAGCAAGTGCGTGAACATGAGTAAGGAAAGTCCAGAAACGGCTCATCTTTTGATTTCTTTCTTGAAGACAGAGGGGAAGGAAAAGGAAGAAGGGGGAAAGCAAGCAGCTTGATGAATGATGATGAGTCAACAGTTTGGTTGGGCATACTAACTATATAATGACTTGGAATTTGGGAATTGAGGGTTGGTTTCTTCCTGGTATGAATAAAAAATATAATATTTATTTTATAGGAACGAGAGAGGGAGGGGCACGTGGCTGGGTGTGTGACCGACATAGCATCGGATTCTTCTTCTCTTTGGGCCTTGGAAGTAGAGATTCAGCAACCGTCCATATGGGGAGATTGCCCCCCGACAGCTTAATCGAATTTAAGAGATAATTAAACCCTGCAATCAACCTTAAATGCGGAATCCTCTGGTTTATTATTTTGATCCATTATCTTTTGGGTCACTGTTCTTTTTTTTTGGCAACGTATCTTACTAGTTGGGGGTGGCAAGGTGTCATCTTTGTAAGCCAGCCTAATACCAAAATCATGCAATCAAACCCAATTAGGTCGTCACATCGGTTGGAGTAGTTTGGCCGGATCTTGATCACACTTGATTTGTCTCGTTTAAGCGATATTTCATGCATAGTTGTATAGTTATGGGTAGAAGTTTAGGATGTTTTGTACATTTCTATTGTGTATCGGACCCATTCGGGGTCCTTTTGATGTCGTTTTGGAGTGTTTTTGTAAGATTCCAGGCCCATGAGGATATCGAGGCACTATTTGGAACAATACGGATATGCATGGATGAGTTAGGACGGATTAGGAATGGAGAAACACATCAAGAACTGAACTTTGTCACACTATGCACCTAAAAAGTGCATTGTTAAGGCGCATAGTGTGACAAGTTGGGCGCATGGATTCTCTAAAAATCTTGTACACCATGCACCTAAAGATGTCAGGCCATGCACCTTAAATAAAACATTAAAGGCACATAGTGTGACGGCAGATATCAATTAGGATTTCGGCTCCTATTTAAAGCCCAGTTCTCCCTCATTCAAAAATAGACTTTTCTGGACGAAATTGAGAACTTTATTGTAGATTTGAGAGCAACTTAAAGACAACTTCAAGGAGCTCTGAATTGGAGAAGTAATCAAGACAGCGAATCAAGTTTTTCGAGAAGATCGGCGAAATTAGGTTTTCATAATTCTCTGTGTATACCTATATTCAATGTCTTCCTCATCTGATTTTGATTTGTCTTCTGAAATTATGAGCAGCTAAATTTCTCTTACTTAGATTAGATGAACCCTAGGTATATCCTTATGAATCAATAATTTGATACGTTTGACGATTTATGCTAGTTGAATTGATTTCATTGCATATTTGATTTCGTTTTCGATTTGTTCTTGCCTGATCAACTTGAATGAATCTCTGTTAGATTTGTCTTGGACTCACCAGAGCTTGCATATCTAGAACGCCAAAAGCAAATAACTAGGTTAGACGTTAACCCTCGTCCGAGAGCGAATGAACTAGTATGTCGTGTGAGCAATTCTAAATCGGTAAATCACCTAGCAGGTTTAAAATTTTTGTTTTGAAAAGGCGGATTAGAATACTAGATAGGTAACAAATTAGCGGACCCGAAAGGTACTGATTTGATTATAGAAGAATTGCGGCAATGTAATGCATTTATCTTGTTTCGTTTAAATCGTGAAATTTGTCTGTGATTTGTGAATTAGAATTGCCTACGGTGATTCGACAGCTAAGCAATTCCATCTTTGATTGTCTAAACTCTTATCGTGCAGTCTTGCAACCCATTTACTTTAAAGCAATTTTCATCTTTTATTTTAACTGTTTGATTGATTCTCGTAACATCTAAACCACATTACTTAATATCTCGATTGATATTAATCACAATTTTTAGTAAGATATTAAAAGAAACTCTAAAAAAATTCGATTCAATTAATTTATTAACTGATTTATTTTGATAACGCCTAATAATGTTCATCAAACCTCATCTCCACTGCTAAAATTGTCATCGTCTTTGGATCGAACTTATCCTTTCTAAAGATCCTCTTTTGATTTCACAATTAAGATAAAATTGAATGAGGAACCTTGCTCTACTACCAATTTCTCCTTCTTTGTTGTTGTTCTTCGCGGAGTTCGAGCTGTTAATGTCGACATGCTCCCCCCTTCCATCATGTCGTCACCCCTATCCTCGTCTACTCGAATTTTAGCTATTAGGTTTTGGATCTAGCTTCCGCTGAATTTTGCTTCAAAGCAGTGCTGCTTTATGTGATTGATTCGATTTCTTATTTACAAAGTTAGTGGAGAAGAAGCTTTATACAGGAGTTGGAGGGGGTGAAGTTTTTGGAGGTCCTATGATTGCAATAATAGCTAGGGGGAACAATAAAAGGGCAATGAAAGCTATATGGGGTGATCTCAGTTGCTTGCACCTAATTAAGAGATGAAATCTGAGATAGATTCCATTCCTTCCGATTCTCGTTTTTCGGTTTCAACACTTATCTTCTGTACAGTTTTTCACATTCCTTCAAGAACACAACGTTGGATACTTGGATGAACAAAAGACACTCAGAGTCATCGGTTATAGGATTAATAACTGGTTATGGTACCTATAACTGGTAGTCACTGAGACTTACTGCAACGCTGCCAGAAACCTGTAACCAAAATGGACATGCATGCACCCACAATCAATAATATTGACCACATAAATTCATATATATGACGAGACTCTAGCAGGTATACATCCAAGGTAAACTTATGTTTGACCTTTTATAACACACCTACAACACATCCAACCAATATAGTGGAATGAGTGTGTCTTTATGATGGATGAAACACTCCACTACAGCTAATTGCTAACTCACAGTTCAGTTAATATGTACATAACATTCCTGCATGCCCCAGAGAAGAACAATCAGCGATAGAATTAGGGTTTCGAGTCTAGAGCTTCGATGTTACTTCGTATGAGTATATTTTCCTATATTCTTCCTAGTGCGTATCAGCAAATTCTATACAATTTAACTTAGTGCATTGGACCATTAATGATCTTTCTCCCCGTCGTCTCCTATAAAGAACAAGCTTGGCGTATCCGAGCAAAGGCACTTGTTCGTAGTAACCTTTTCTGTTGAACTCCTACTAATTATAACTTTCTCAGATGGGAATATCTCCACCACTTCCTTAGTAGCATCCTGAAAAAAAAGTGGGTTTGATGCCAGGGGAAACAGAGGAAGGCTGCGTGATATTGTTATTGTTTTTGGTAGAGAGAGTAGGAAGAAGGCCAGCTTCAGCAGCAAGAGCTAGTGTTGAAGATGAAGTAAAGATATTTAGGCCTTAAGGAGGAGGGAATCAGAGGGGCAACGATGAGGAGTGTTGCCATTATCTGATCACTCTTATTGTTCTTCATCTTCATATCCATCCTGGGCCTTTTTAGTGTTTGATTTGGGGGAGGAATGGAAAGAAAGTGGAGTGGTGGGTTCTCTCTGCACTAAAGAAAGGCTCTGCTCTATATAGAGATATAAAAGTAGGGGATGATATGATACAACATAGCATTTTACTTTAGTAGATTCGAATGTATCGAAAGGGTTAAGCATAGCTTTTTTTACGTTTGGGATGTGTTTTTTGGCTTCTTGGGGAAGCTCATGGAGTGTAAATACCTTAAGCATTAATTGCGAAGGAAGTTTGCGTTATAGAGTCGTAAGATTTGAATCGGATCACTTGATCGGAATCGAAGCTAATTCTCCGAGGATGATACCAAACTATTGATCTATGATACAATAGCTAATTGCAGAGGCAAAAAATGCTACATAATAAAGGTCTTCAAATATCCAAACAACATCTCGCAATAATTTCATCAAATCCATAGAAATAAACAGCGGCGACATCAATAGATTCTTATAGAGATGAACCCATATTACTAAATAGGGTTTCCACAACGACTGCTAATATATCTTACATCTACCACCCCCCCAAGAGTTAACAAATATCTCTAGACACTCGCACCACCACCCGTCTGATGGAGCATCGCATCTATTTCATCTCCATCCTCCATCTCTAGCTGCAAAGAGAAATGGGTAAGATCATACATTTATTTATAAACACAACTACAGAGAAAGAAAGAAAGAAAGAAATACGAACCTCATCTGGAGTCTGCTCGGCGCGGAGTCTGCGGCCATCAAACAAGAAGGCAATGGCGTTGAGGTCAACAGACTGACGGTCACAATATGCACCCATGAGCTTCTTCAATTGGGTGCTCCTCTTGATCCTGAAGAAGACTTCATTCCCATCCTACAAAATGGAGCTGTATTAGAAACATGATCAAGGGAGTGGAAGAATCTGGCCTAATTGCAGCAGGTGATAAGACCCAGTAAAGTAATTCTCTGTTACCACTTACAGCTTACTAGGATCATAGGGATAGAGATCCGAGTATAATACAATACAGCTGAATTCATAGACTAGCATTGCATTCGTAGAAAACAAGAGATATATAGACCACTATAGACTCTTCACAAAGTCACTTCATTACAAATTTCATCAAAAGTCCGCCTCCTTTACAAATGATAAAGTTCCAGACATGTAGAGAGCCTATGAACCTTGTTGAATTACACAACCAAAGATACAAGTTGGTTACGACTGTCATGTGTGGAAGTTGAGCCAATTAAGAATCGATCAAGAAAAAACTCAGCACAAGCAGCAGCGCAGTGATAAAGAAGTCGGAAGGGGAATCAACTTCAAAGGCGAATCAGTGATATTGATAGGGTTATTGAAGGAAACAGATACTCAATAATCCCAAACCCTAAGTACGTATACTAGACATGATATCTTACTGCACGATGGACGCAGGGAAAAAGAAAAGCGAAACCCTAATAATATTCTCGCAACCAAACTCTGAAACTTCACTTGAATCAATCGAGTGAAGATGAACTCTAATCGAGAATTGCAAGAAGAGCAAAAGTCGTCGAAAAGAGAAGATAGAGTAAATCAAGGGAGATGGGGAATCGAACCTGGCCCTTGACCTTGAGGTTGATGTGAGCTCCCTGATCTGCCGGCTTCTTCTCTTCCTCCTGGTTGGTGACTCCTGACATTTTTTATTCTTCTGACCCTCCTCCGACCAGAGAAAACGCTACTGATAATCGACACAACCCACCTTCACCACCAACAAATATTAAATCAAATAGTGGAACGAAATGGACGGGTACGATGTCTTCTGTGTACAAAGATCTGACGGCAAGAAACAATAAAGCCTGGTCAACGAGGAAGCAAGAGTTTGGTTGGACCATAAACCCACCAACTGTTTGAGTCTATGGTCCTAACCGATGGCCCATATACTTATGTTGAAGGCAATCTCGGTCACTAAAGTTGAGATTAGGTCACAAACTAGTCGCTTGACAATTTTCTCAACAAATCCATAACTTGTGGAAGATTTTGTTGACGATTCCGTATTGGATTCATTTTGGATTCACCGCTTCCTCAAACCCAATCATGATTCGAATGAATTAAGCCGTGATCATGTTAGTAGCATTGTGAAGTGGGTTTGGTGGGGGTGGGGGGAGAACAGAGGAAGGTTGTTTGATATTGTTTTTGTTGTTACGTTGTTTCAATAGCAAGAGCAATGATGAGAAGGTTGAAGATAAAGTACGTACTAAGGTATATATTTGTGCCTTAACGAGGAGGGGCCATAGGGGTAACGGTGAGGAGTATTTCCATGCCATTATGTCAAGCATCAGAATCTGAATTAATTTATTATTCAACATATGAGTATCGGATACCTTACAACGTGTCAAATTTTTATTAGTTGTTAAAAGTAAATTTTAAAATATGATGAATCAACACCCAAATTTAAAGCGGAACACATTAAGGCCATTTAAAAAATCCAAAACTTTTTTTTTTATTCCGTCCACCATCATCCACTTAACAACGACCTTGCCTAGATTCTGGCGAGGGTTTCCAGCGACCACACACACCACGCGCCGCCTGGAAAGCCCCTCTGATTCGTCCGCCTCGATTCCTGATCACACGGATCATCGTTCGACAGCCATTGCCGATCGATCCCTCCTTCTATCGAACCCCACCTCGAGCAAGGCTGTCGATGTCGTCGCCAACCATCGATCTTCATCCTCGATCTCCTTAGAGCCGACGTCGATCTCCTTTTGATCCCTACATGACCAACATCGACGAGGGGCCTCGTCCACTTCTTGGACCGTGAATGCCGCCGCAATCTCTAACTCACTCACGTTTCTGTTTTTATTTCTCTCCTCTCAGTTCTGTTCTGTACGCAGAGAACCCTAGCAGTCTTATATAATGATACCACCACACCCGTGACATACTTACCACCACGTTCATGGTCTACTTACCACCACAACCATGGTCAATTTACCACCATGCCCATGACCTACTTACCACCACGTCCATGGTTAGCATCCTTGAATTAGTTAATTTAATTCAGTTTTTAACTCCCGACTTCTACTCAACGAGTAAACTTTTAATCAAACGAAAACAAAAATTGGGGGTGTCATAACTCTCCCCTCCTACAAAAGGTTTTGTACCGAAACATGAACCTCACTCCATTGAGAGGGAAAGATTCGAGGCAACAGGTTTCAAACCTTGGGGCTTGCACCCCTGTTTGGTAACAAGCAGTCCTGACGTGCGGTCCTTCTCAAGGACTCTACCTGTCCACTCCTCGAAAATTATCCAAGGTCAAATTAAAACCTTATCCTAATAGACCGACAGTGGTCCACGCCTCAGCTTCTCTAACCATAACTCATCCCACTTGAGTGAAACTCAGAGCTAAATTCTTGCTCCCATAGAACTCCTTCTATCTCGACTCTCCGAATCTACTCTCGATCGAGTTGAGATTCCAAAGCTAAGTTGGGAACTCTTTGCCAACTTAAACCTATCCCTCTTGCCCTAAAATAGCATCGACCCTCAAGCTCGCTACCCATCGAGCGCCACTACCTAACAGCCTCCTCAGAAGCTACTAAACAACCAAGGTCGAAGCCTCACTTTTATTGTTCCAAGTCCAACTCACCTCTAAGTCGTCCCAGGATCTACCATGTGCATCATCTCACATATGAGATCAAATCTCAAATAAGGACGACACCATATCTATATGTCTGATCGTGTACTCTACTTAGCCCACTGTTTCACTTTCCACGTTTGTAGCCCCTCCGGTCACACCCCGCCCTTGACCAATAGGCCCGCCACGCATGTGACTAGCACACGTAACACTCGTGGCCAGTATAGCACCACACCCGTCACTTGGTTAGTGTCTGATTTCCTTCCTCACCTAGACTCTCCTCCACCGTTTTAGATTCTTTGCGATGTCGCTTCCAGTCATATCATCATCCTTTTCATCTCGGCGATTTCCTCAAGTCACCATTGCCCCGTCCATGATGTCAGCCATCTCTGGTGGTCCCATCGGTGTTTCCTCCAATGAATGGTGAGTGGTTTTTGTGATTGAAGTATTGAAGGGAACCTCCGTGTTTACCTGTATGGTCTCCACCGAATCCATAGATGATTCCCGGAGCCAATTAGCTGCAATTCTTTCATGTTTTGATTTATCCTTCGCCCTCGGAAAGTCCCCCCATTTGCGCACAATTTGGTTAGCTGGAATTTGAAACAGATCACAATACTTATCTGAATGCCCTATTATGCCGCAGATATAACAAAACCTTTGGAGAAGCTCATAATGGTATTTGCAGGTTGCACTTATTTCGCCATGGAGGCCTACTTTCTTCTCCCTTCGTAATGGTCGTTGGGCATCAAGTTCGACCCAGAATACGCATATAGGATCTCATCATCGCCTTGTTGTAGTTTGTTGCATCATAGTCGATGAATTTTCGAGCAAAGTCACCGATGAATTTTCCCATCGTCCTTAACAAGTAGCCGATTAGAAGATCTTAGATCTGTAGCCAGAATGGAACGTACCTCAACTTGACTGCTGTGGGGATTTCACCGGCATGTAGCTCGTGCAGTATCGTGAGACTACGATTGTAGTGTCACGGTATTGCAGCTAGTATACCTTGCACATCCAACTTGTAATGGAATGGGAAAAGGTATCTTCCTCCTTAGAGATCGACGCAATCGTCGACCTTGGGATATTTGAAATCAGTGCTCTGTGTTGGAACCCGGGTGATCTAGGAATGGCGCGAGGAAAGGGAAGAGAAGGACTTGGGGATGGAACACTAGTCGCGGAGAAGGGAGACTGACAATCAATGACATGACGGGGACGGTGACTGATGCCGGCAGCGGCGGCTAGAGAAGAGAGATGATGAGAGGAGACAAGCCCTCAGTAATTTTTAATTGGACGAAAATAATGTGTGGTATTTTCAGAGAAACAAACTTACATGACGTGTCACTCATTATAATGACGTGGCAAAGCAAACGTGTTTGGTTCATACGCCACCTAAGCCTGTTTGGCAAACGGACTTAACGTAGACTAATGTCATGATTTTTTTTAAAGATCATGACGCTTTAAACATAGATCATATACATTCGAGAAATTTGTTTATAATTTGTGACATACGAGAGAATTTTACCTTTATCATATGAATTAGTTCAAAAACCTAGATCGAATTGTCAGATTTATATTCGAGAACCGAAAACACCGAGGATACTAGAGCCCTTTACGTATCAGAATCGAAGCTAACAATTGATCTATGATACAGCAACAACATAAACAACAGCTAATTGTAGAGGTACAAAATGCTTCATCAAATCAACATCTCGCAATAGTTTCATCAAATCCATCGAAATAAACAGACGCAATATTTTTCATAAGAGTTTAAGACCCATATTATAAATACGGTTTCCACACAGACTGCTAATATATCTTACATCTAGCCCCCCCAATTAACATATATTTCTAGACACTCGCGCCACCACCCGTCTGATGGAGCATCGCATCTATTTCATCTCCATCCTCCATCTCTAGCTGCAAAGAGAAATGGGTAAGATCATACATTTATACTGATGGAGAGAGCACCATGATATAGAAAAGATATGCAAATACATATAGACCAGAAAATAAAACACAGCTACCTCGTCCGGAGTCTGCTCGGCGCGGAGTCTGCGGCCATCAAACAAGAATGCAATGGCGTTGAGGTCAACAGACTGACGGTCACAGTATGCACCCATGAGCTTCTTCAATTGGGTGCTCCTCTTGATCCTGAAGAAGACTTCATTCCCATCCTACAAAATGCAGCTGTATTAGAAAGAAACATGATCAAGGGAGTGGGAGAATCTGGTCTAATTGCAGCAAGTGATAAGACCCAGTAATTGTCTGTTACTGGGATCATAAGGATAGCGATAGTATAGTACAATACAGCTGAATTCATAGACTACCGATGCATTCGTAGAGAAAAAAAGATACATAGACTACTATAGAAGCTTCATATATCATAACCTAAGTAGTCACTTCATTACAAATGTCGACAGGCAAAGTTAAAACAAATTTCTCAAGCCAGTTACACTAAGACCAAATATGATCAAACCCAACTTCACAGGGTTTGCAACAGTCCCACATTTATCTTTAAACGAATCACAAATTTGGAGCTGCCTACAGTCCAATACCGGGGACTGCTATAACTCAAAGCCCACTTTACAAATGATCGAGTTCCAGACATGGGGAGAGCCTATGAACCTTGTTGAAATACACAACCAAAGGTACAAGCTGATTCCACTTAAGATTCTTCCAAAAAAACCACTCAGAACAAACAGGGACTAGTAATAAATCACTCAGCAGGGATTCAGCTTCAAAGGCGAATCAATTATATTGATAACACAATCATCAAATCATTCTTTCGAGGTTCTAGTAAATCAAAATTCAAGGAAACAGATACTCAATAATCCCAAACCCTAAGTATACTAGACATGATAACTTACTGCACAATGGACGGAGGGAAAAAGAAAAGCGAAACCCTAATATTCTAGCAACCAAACTCTGAAATTTCACTTCAATCGACTGAAGATAACTCTGATCGAGAATTGCAAGAGCAAAACCCGTCCAAAAGAGAAGATAGAGTAAATCATGGAAGATGGGGAATCGAACCTGGCCCTTGACCTTGAGGTTGATGTGAGCTCCCTGATCTGCCGGCTTCTTCTCTTCCTCCTGGTTGACTACTCCTGACATTTTTTAATCTCTCTTTAGCTTACTCGCTCAGGCGCACGATTCTGACCCTCCTCCGACCAGAGAAAACGCTGCTGATAATCGACGCAACCACCTTCACCACCAACAAATAACTAAAAGGGGGCCGTATGAAATAGTGGAACGAAATGGACGGGTATGATGTCTTCTGATATAAAGATCTGACGGCATGCAACTACAGGAGTGATGGTAGCACAATTGATCCCTTTTCCGGAGGAAATTGGGCCGCGAGCAAGAGTTTGGTTGGACCATATAAATGCAAACCCCCCCCAGCCCCCCAACTGTGTCTATCTATGGTCCAAACCAGCTTAACCTAGGCCCAAATCGATGGCCCATTTAGGATCATCACAAGCTAGTCAACAATTTTTTAAAACAAACCATAAGTCGTGAATGGTTTGTGTAACATTTAGTATTTACGTTCCCTCATTCGCACGATTCCTCTCCTTCACGCCCCATAGTGATGATCTTTTGATCTGGCATTCTTCTTCGTCAGGGCAGTACACTACTGCTATGAGATATGAGTTAGCGGCTTTGTCAACTTTCATCTTCAAAGTGTGGTCGGCAACCCCGGTCAACCCTCAGGTCTGGCGGTCAGCATGGACGGTAGATGTTGATCCCAAGCTTCAATTTTTCCTTCAAAAATCGTTATATCGAAATCCCCTACCATGAACCCATTTGTTACCAATTGGCACAATGTCAGGTGGTTTTTCAGTGAGGACCCAAGTTCGAGCCATGGCAAAAGAGTGGAGCTCTGAGCGAACAGCTTGATCCATTTGTCTGACTGAGATGCTTCTCGAGACGTACGTAGTAGGAACGCGTTCAGAGGTTATGGAAAAGAAAAGTGACGATGGTTGGGAGCAAGATGAGAATAAGTGAGAATACTTTGAATAGGATATCGAGTTGAGCAGGTTGCATTTATAATCTCGAAGATAAGCAGGACGATTGAAAGTTCGAGTAGAATGACGAATCGAAAAGGGGGCGGTTCAAAGTTTGTCGGACGAGAAGATGGGATAGTGGATGGTGAATGGTTATGGAGGTTGATGGTAGGTGAAATACGATGGGTGGCAGCGACTAGAGATATAGTAGTAGCGCAAGATTGACTTTGAAGAGGAATAGAGATTTTCTGTTATTTTGACTGCAGAGAGACTATCACAATAGATGGCATAAGGTTGGGAACAAGTGATGTTTAAGTCACGATAGCCATTGTAATTCAGAAACTGTGCTAGGGCAGGCTTGATACTCGGCCCCCTTGGAGGAGCGGGAGACCGTAGCTTGTTTCTTAAGACTTTCAAGAAATCAGGGAATCTCCTAACAAGTGGCAAAAACCAGTGACAGAGCGCCGAGTGTCAGGACATCCAGCCCAGTCGAAGTCGGAAAAAGCACTGATACGAAGAGTGGCAGTGCGAGAAAAATGTAGTCCATGAGCAGAAGTTGCTTTGAAATATCGTAGGAGACGATGAGTAGCAGCCTCATGAGAGGTGGTAGGGGCAGAGACAAATTGACTTAATTGATTGATCATGTGGAAAATGTTGGGACGAGTAGTACATAGGTACTGAAGTCGACCAAGAAGGTGACAGTAGCTGCTGGCATCTTTCGGGGAAAGGAGGGTGCTGTGAGCGATATGGTGAACTCCTGGGGGTGGCAGGGGTGGAAGCAGGTTTCTTAGCTAGATAATTGGTGTCGGTGAGAAGATCTAAGGTGTATTTTCGTTGACAAAGAATGATGCCGGAATGATTGCGGCAAACTTCCATGGAGAGAAAATATTTGAGAGGACCAAGATCTTTGGTGGTGAAAGTGAGATCTAAGCGTTGTTTGACATTAGTGATCTCATTAATATCGGAACCCGCTAAAATGATGTCATCAACATATACGAGGAGAGCGTGTGTTAGGATGATGATTGATTTTTTATAAAGGGAGTAATCAAACTTGGAATGTTGATAGCCAAGAGAGGTGAGCGTGTGTTAGCATGACATTGACGGCTCGCTTGTTTGAGATCGTATAAAGATCTTTTTAACTTGCATATTTTGTTCTCATCACTGGGGGATATGAGAAGACATGATGGGAAAGTCATATAAACGTCTTCATCAAGGTCTCCGTGTAAATAGACCGTATTAACATCCAATTGCTCTAAGTGCTAATTGTTGATAGATGCAACAACAAGTAAAGAGTGAATTGTGGTCATTTTGAAACCCGGAGAAAAGGTGTCCGTGCAATCAAGGCCTTCGGTTTGATTGTATCCTTGTGTGACCAATCTAGCTTTATATTTGTTAATAGACCCTGGTATTTAATGCGAAAAACTCATTTGTTACCAATTGGAACAATGTCAGGTGGCTTTTTAGTGAGCACCCAAGTTCGAATTAGGGCAAGAGAGTGGAGCTCTGAGCGAACGACTTGGAATCGAATTGTTTTGTTGTTGTACAGGGCGATGGATGAAGTCGTGACCCTCATCGGCAAGCATGGAGGCAAGACGTACTTTGTGGACGGCATTCCCGAGTACAGGGGGTGGTTCAACCTATACGCTACATCTGCTCAGGGATGATCTCTCATTGTACAAACTATTTGAAATAGCGAGTGAGGACTTGAAGTATACTAGGGTCGACAAAATGTGGTAGAGGAAGTGGACCAGTCCTACGTCAACTTAACAGGTGCGAACGAAGTTGAAGCTCCTCCACCGAGTCCTCCACGTGCATCACCCGAGGGCGAAGCTCATGAGGAAGATGCTCTTCATAATGAGGAACCGGACCACGTAGACAACTCAAGTAACTCTGGTTCAGACGCCGACAATGAGGACTACGTTGAAGGTCCTTTGTCTCCCGAGTCAGACTATAGAGGATCTTCTGACTCTGACCACATGAGGCAAAACAGTTCTGATGAGGAGGTTGAATCAGCCTATGAGAGGCAGCCATGGTATGACCCACAATGTGACCGTGAAACCCTAATTCTGAAGAAGGGCCTTAGGTTCACTGATGCTCAACAGTTCAGAGATGCGGTTGTTGAGTACAGCATAGTCATCGGTGCAGACGTGAAATGGGTGCGGAGTTCAGTTGGGAAGAAGGAAGCTATTTGTCGATCAAAAACTGCCCAAACCGGCGATTGGGTTTACCAACCTGTACAACCCGAATATCCGACGTGGATGACAGGAGTGGCCTATGTGTCTGTCTGACTCAGCAACGTCATAACGTCGTCCATTTTTCTGTCTAAACTAACGGTCAACCGAGTCAACAAGCCCTTCCCGTTAAATAATATTGAAAAGGGTGACGTGAGGTGTATTTTTCCGAAATCTAATGCCGGAAAAAAATCAGAAATCAATCCGTTTCCGTGTAGAAGAAACGAGGAAGAAGGAAGCAACTCTCTTCTTCTTCCTCCTCTTCCTGTTTGTGTTGCTGCCGTCCATCACAGTCTCCATCACCCAAAACCGTGTTTCTCCATTTTCCATTATTTATTTCTCCTTTCAACTCTCACCAATTTCCTCCACTCCATTTCCACAAATCCATCCCCGATCTCAGTTTTTCCTACCTTGTAATCATGGCAAGAGGTCGGCCCACGGAAGCACCACCACCAGCAGCTCTGGCGGCTGAGCCCAAATACAGAGGAGTTCGGAAGAGACCCTGGGGCAGATACGCAGCCGAGATCCGAGACCCTTCCAAGAAGACCAGAGTTTGGCTTGGTACCTTCGATTCCCCTGAAGAGGCAGCTCGAGCCTACGATGCCGCCGCAGTAGCTCTCCGCGGTCCCAGAGCGAAACCTAATTTCCCGTTTCCTTGCTCTTCCCATCGGCCTATTCCGTCTCCTTTCCATGGGAACCCGATCCGTCACGTTGATTTCCGTTTGATTGAAAAATCTCGGATGATGCCTGCATCTAGCAGCTTGAGCAGTACGGTGGAATCTTCAAGCGGTCCTCGCTCGAGGGAACAAGCTGGTGGTGGTATTTGTGTTTCTTTGACGGCGTCGTCGTCAGGCAGAAAGCGGAGACAGAGTAAGGATCGGCGTTCGCCGGCGGGAGATTTTCAGAGCGATTGCGATTCTTCTTCGTCGGTGGTAGACGATGGAGAAAGGGCGGTGGCGGCGGAGGATGCGGTGTCGGCTATGACTCGGGAAGCGTTGTTGTTGTTCGATCTCAATTTTCCACCACCACCAATGGATGAGTTGGCGTTCGGCAGAGAGGATCCTCTACGGCCGACTGATTTGTGCCTCTGATGTTCCCTCACCCACCCGATCCGATCCTGTCATCATCTTTACCATTCGATTTTCACTTTTGTTATTTCATTCTTTTTCAAACGCTCCTATCGCTCAATTCCTTAATTATATACAGCTGTATAATTATTATTTTTAACGGTAAGCTATGAAAATATTAAAAATTGAATTTTTTTTGCAGTATTACGAAAAAGAAAGCATGTTGATTTCGAAAAAAATGTTTAATTAGCGTAAAAATGAAGAATTTTAAGAATTTTACATGATATTATTACTTGAATTTTTTTCATACATAGAAATTTTATCATTCTTGAAAGAAAAATTCGGTTCAAAATCACATCAAAATTGATAACTTGTTCAATTTAATAAAATATGAAGGAACTAATATTTGGTATGCATAACTTCAAATAAATTGATTTAAATTTTCAAATAAACTCTAATTTAATTTATTTATATTTTCACCATCTCAACCTAAAAAATGAAGGCTTGTTTATTCGTCATTTTAAACTCAAATCAATTCAATTTGATAATAAATATTAACAAACCTTGTTACAAGCTAACGCAAACATATCCTAGAGATGCTGGACAAAACTCGTTTTCGACTTCTTACCATTATTCCTAGACTTCCAGTTCTAAACATACTAAAATTAGCCATGCAATTTGTTGCGAAAAATAATATAGAGCAATTATTACAACAAAAATTGAATACGAGATCAATCAAACAATAAAAGGCTTCATATGCAAAGTCAAAAAATATATACAAGTACCAAAAATTGAATTACTATAGTCATCATCGTCTTATTATTGCATATAATTGCACATAATTGTGGGTTAATTGAATGTCATAATTTGGATTCATGAGTTAAGGAAGTTATAGATTTATATATTTATAATTGATCGAATTATAAATTGAATGATTGAAAAAAATTTATTCATATTATTGAATGAATAAGATACGTCGACAGAATTATTTTTAAAAAAATTACATTTTTCATTTTAACCCAACTCAATTATAAAGGTGAGACTGCCGATTGAAATATTCAAACTGCTAAACTAAATAATTAAAGAAAAGATGCATAAAGCCAAAATAAATTACTAAATTCATAAAAAAAATGTATGAAAAACACACAAAAGCTTGACTAATTGTAGAGAACCTCAACCATCTCAATGGGAGATTTAAGGCTAAAAAAAAATGTTAGTAATTCTAATAGGAGGGCGTCCCTATCCCTTCATATACTATTAATCTAATAGTAATTTATTTTTATTGAAAATATATGAGAATTCCTTTGGATATACGTTCTAATCACGACTGATCAAATTTGAGTTGTGAGTACCCTAATTTGTTATGTTTATAGTTGGGTGTGGTACCATTTCACCTCGTTACCGATTACCAGATTTTTTCCGAATTTTTAAAGCAAAACCTGAATACAATACGGTGAATCCAGATATAGGCTATCCGGACACTCCAACCGATCTAAAATCGATTTAGTAATTTTAATAGCTGGTTATCTGAAAACCCGGGTTGTCCGAAGTATATATACCTTTTTATAGTTTTGCAAACGTTTGTGTATGCAATGGTAACACCTCAAGAAGAAGAGAATACAAACAAAAGAAGGGGAAGAAAGAGATTGCTGAACTTGGCATTCAAACTTTCCATCTCATAACGCAATTCGTTTAAAACAAGCCACTCCCTTCAAGTTTCAAACCAAAAGCGCCCTCTATTTTAAGTGAAGGGACCATTCCCGACATCTCCGGCGACATATCGCCGTTGCTGCTCTGACTTCCGGCGAGGCACCATGGAGATTTCTCCCTCTCCAATCGGTTCCTGCAACAAAGAGTTCCAGAAGATCTACCAGGAGTGGTTCAGCTACGCCGATGCAGGTAAAAACTAAAAACCTACTGCTTCTCTGATACTGTTATCTGTTATGTATATGGCCTTCTCTGTGTCGTCAGTTTCTCCTGTGGTAAACCTGATAGAATCGATTTGCCTGTTCTTTGTGTTTCAACTAGATGGAGATGGTAGAATCACTGGTAATGATGCTATAAAATTCTTCGGCATGTCCAATTTACCTCGCCCGGATCTTAAACAGGTTTGACTGTCGTACAGTTCTTTTGATTGTTTTGCGCGTTAGGTTCCTGGCTCCTTGCTTGATTTTTATAGTTTTTGTGTTTGTTGTGCTGAAGGTGTGGGCTATGGCTGACACCAAGAGGCAAGGATACCTTGGCTTCAAAGAATTCGTAGCGTCTATGCAGGTTCTCACACTAGTGCATCCCACCCCCATTTCTTTCTGCTTCGCTTCTGTGGAGACTGTAAATGATTATTAAATTGCTGTTCTCCAGTCCTGATTTTTTGGGGGGTCTGTTTTGGTTCTGTAGTTGGTTTCCTTGGCACAATCTGGGAAGGAGATATCAAATGATATTATTCACAGCGATAGTAAGATGTTCAAACTTGTTTTTTTTCTGGTTTCTCGTTACTTACTAGTGCCGAGCTTATATTTCGCTAGCTTTGAAACGCATTGCTGATGTGGAGTAATCTGTTCATGGATCAGCTGTTGATTTTGAGAATCTTCCTCCACCCATGATGGAGGGTTTAGCAGAACTTTTGGCGGTAAGTTCCCTGTCACTTTGCATCACCTTTACTTTTCTGTATGTCCATTTTGGTGAATCTTGCTTAGTTATTTGAATTTTTCGGCAGAAGCAAAAGAAGTCTTCAAGATTAAGTGATGGTGATGCAAATGGTAAGAGCATTTGGTATGGTAATTAGTTGTTATTCATTGTTGCTCGAATGCCCACTTTGAGTGGTAATAATGCAGGTAGCCCTCCCCAAGAAACCTCACCGTCAGTACGTTGGTTTTCTTCATCGAAATCCGTAAAAAAGGTTTGTTCTTTTCCTAAGTGTAACTTCAAAATCATGATAGTCTGATAGAGTATTGTTCGCTGTTTAACAGTGAGCTTGGTACTGCTGACTATTAACTTATCGATTGCGTTTAGGAAATATGCTGTGCTTGGTTTCTCTTGCTCAGGTGCTAATCTCTCCGTTTAGAGCTTAGTGTATAACAGTGTCAAAGGTATCAGGTTGTGATGAAAAGTTATTCCGAAGGTTCTGTGTGTTGAGATACTGTTATGCAGTTCTCGTTGTTCCAACTGCTGACATTTTATAACCTGCAGTCCTTGATATTAGTTGGACTTCTATTTGCCTTACAAGTGATTTTGAGATTGTGTTGCTCACACATCGTTGCCTTCTTCTTGAAATCCCTTTGAAGGGGAAGAAAATATGTATCCAGTTGTAGTGCTATATGTTCGTGCAAAACTATTCCATCTATATTCTAAACGCTATATGTATCCTGTTGTATTCATATAATTCACAGGTCTCTTTGTCCTCTGTGACATCCATTGTTGATGGTTTGAAGAAGTTGTATCTTCAAAAACTGAAGCCATTGGAAGTTGCTTATCGATTCAATGACTTTGTATCTCCTCTATTGGTAAGTATGGAATTCACTCAACATCAGCATATGGACATGCATATTCATGCTCAATTTATACCTAAAACTGTTTTGAGCTGAGCATGTCTTCTTTGTGTTTTTTATTGCAGACCAATAGTGATTTTGATTGCAAACCCATGGTTATGCTATTGGGCCAGTACTCCACAGGGAAAACAACATTCATTAAACATCTACTTAAAACTAGCTATCCAGGTGGAGTGCTTTTTTTGTACTGGGAGTGCATATAGGACTATGTCAGGCTTCATTTTTTTGTATAAAGTCTCATTTTGGTTTACTGTTCCTGCAGGGTCTCATATTGGACCTGAACCTACCACAGACAGATTTGTTGTTGTTATGGTAACAAAAGAAGTCCTGTTATCTATTTGCATCTAAATTTTATCAAACTTGAGGCAATGGATCCTATCTGCATTCTGCTGACCTTTTGTCTGTCATGTGGTTATGTTTTACTCTTAAAAGTGTGATCTTGGAAATCCCTGCATGTCCATAAAGTTTCCCTTTCTTTTAGGACCTCATACAGCTCCATGGTATTGCATGTACTTTACATAGGAAGTAATTGATACATGCGGTCCCCTTTGAAATATTTCTCCAAGCGCTATGCAGTTTATTACATATTAAAGCTGTTGGAGCATTCTGCCATACATGGCTTTCTTGTAGGAAGCTTAGAGCTTTAGCAAGCTTGAGTCTTGATTTTGATAATTTACAGCTGTTTTTAAATTATATTCTGCTCCAAATTTGTATTTATTTAACTATATTCCGCTATCCTGCTTTTCATGCTACATATTAAAGACATACTGCTTCTATATTCACTGAGTTGTACGAATGTTAATTTTCTGCACCTATGGTCGCATCTCTGAGGTGTTTGTGTTGCTAAATTGGAATTGCACGTCTGCCAGTAAGTTGGTGTAATGTTAAGTTACACTTGGTTCTTTTGTGCAGTCTGGACCAGATGAAAGAAGTATTCCTGGAAATACTGTTGCAGTTCAAGCAGACATGCCTTTTAGTGGATTAACAACTTTTGGAACTGCATTTTTGTCGAAATTTGAATGTTCCCAAATGCCGCATCCAGTAAGTCTTGCAATATGTTTATGATGCATGTTTATCTTGAGACCACCTTCTTAGCGGCAGAATTTTTTATTTTGGTGAAGCTGTTGGAGCATATTACATTTGTAGACTCACCTGGAGTGTTATCTGGAGAAAAGCAACGAATTCACCGGTCTTATGATTTTACGGGTGTCACGTCATGGTTTGCTTCAAAGTGTGACCTTATTCTGCTTCTCTTCGATCCTCACAAACTTGATGTCAGTGATGAGTTCAAGCGTGTGATTGCATCTCTACGTGGACATGACGATAAGATTAGGGTTGTTCTTAACAAGGCAGACCAAGTGGATACTCAACAAGTAAGAAAGGATTTGAAGCATCTCCTATAATATGTTGGCTATGTCGGGTATATCATTCGCTTGCTCTTAATATTTGAATGCAGCTAATGAGAGTCTATGGAGCCTTGATGTGGTCATTGGGAAAAGTTCTTAATACTCCTGAAGTTATGCGTGTCTATATAGGGTATGATAATGATATAACTCGGAATCAGTCTCAATCGACCATTGCCTTCTTTTTGTACTCTGCTCATATGCTGTATTTTGCTGCGTCCCGGTGATTTGCCAGCTCATTCAACGACAAACCAGTGAATGAAAATGCTGTTGGTCCCCTTGGGAGAGAGCTTTTTGAGAAAGAACAGTCTGACCTTCTTGCAGATCTTAAAGATATACCTAAGAAGGCTTGTGATCGCAGAGTGAGTTCCACTAACTTCGTTTTGAAAGTTTTATAAGTGAGTTGGTGCTGGAATATTACGGGATCACTAATGATGTTTTAACTTATGATAGATCAACGAATTTGTGAAACGGGCAAGGGCTGCAAAGATACATGCTTACATTATTAGCCACCTTAAGAAGGAGATGCCATCTATGATGGGAAAAGCAAAGGCTCAGCAAAGACTAATCGATAATTTGGCAGAGGAATTTGGAAAGGTTCATTTATCTCCCTCTCCATTTGAGCTCCTCGAAACCTTCTGCTAATTTCATTGTCGTATTGGATCTGTTAACTTACCGCATCAGTTCAAATTTCCACGCTTTCACAGGTTCAGAGAGAGTTTCACTTACCACCAGGTGACTTCCCAAATGTAGAGCAGTTCAAGGAGGTTCTAAGCGGCTACAACATCGACAAGTTTGAAAAATTGAAGCCGAAAATGATCCAAGCTGTTGATGAAATGCTCGGGTACGACATCCCCGACCTGTTGAAGAACTTTAGGAACCCATACGACTAAGGGGAGGATGTTCACGGGATCATAGAAGAGATGTATATTTACAATTTTCAGAATCCGGAGTGTGGTCTATTGAGTGACTCCATTTCGTTGTCGGTTTCCTACATATTGTAAGTGCGCGACTTGCTAGTCGAGCTGTAATGGAGTCGTCATAGCTTTGTTCTTGCAAATTGATTCAGTCATCTGGGGTCGTCAGTGTTCCTACTGATGTAATGCAGTAGGACGGGAAGTATCTTCTGGTTTTCGCTTATCGTTTCAAAACGATAAATTTTTGGAGAAATGTTTGCAACAGAGTCGCTGCGCAACTTATCTGTATTAGTTCTATGTAGCAATTCTTTACTTCATTAGTGTCTCCCTGAAATTAACCAAAGGCAAATCTCCAAGGAATCGCCCCAAACCCAGACTCATCAGTTCCTCCGGCAAATCCCTCCCTCGTTGGTGATCTGTCTGGCCGGCTCCGTATAATCGCTGAGGTCGGCCATCAAGACGACAAATATCAGCCGAGGTCGACCTACAACAGTTTTTGGAGAAGAAAACTCTAGATTTCTCTTTACTGATATTCTACCCTGAGGCCGCATAGAAATTATCCATGATACCAAGAACAATCCGGACCTGCACAATACTTGCTTCACCAAACAAAACAAGATCGTCAACAAAGAAAATATGAGAGAGAGGAGTGCCATTCATACCAAGTTTAATCGGGATCCAACAACCATGGGTGACAAAGGAGGTAATCATCTTACTAAGCCTTTCAATACAAAGAGAAAAAAAATATGGACAAAGAGGGCATCCCTGACGAAGATCACGAGCCGATGTAAACTCTTCCGAGCACGAACCATTCCAAAGCACTTGGAAAGAGGCTGAAAAAATGCAATGGAGAATCACGCTGCACAAATAGGACGTGAATCCAGCTGTTTCCAAAGTATCTCGAACGAAGATCCATTCAGTTTTTTCGTAAGCTTTAGCCAAATCAATTTTAATCACCATAGAGGACTTGCGAGAACAAGAAGAATTAAGCGTGTGAACAACTTCTAGCAGGATAAGAATATTGTCGGTGATGTGCCTACCAGGAACAAAACTAGTGTGAGACGGATGAGTAAGTAGCCCCATAAGACCCTTGATACGATTAGCAATGCACTTCGTGAGAGTCTTGTAAGCCACGTTGCACAGGTAAATAGGTCTAAAATCCACCATGGAGGAAGGATTAGGCTTCTTGGGAATGAGTGTGATGAGCGTGTGAGTAACCTCAGCAACTATAGAAGACGAGGGATCCGGCGGGATAAGGAGTCCTGATTCAGGTGATTGGAATTGATTGAACTGAATGGCTTCCACCTCTCTGCTTCGTTTCTTCTTCGGTCTAGTGATCGTCTCAGGCTTCTTCTTCCCACTACTAACCCCGCCAAGAGCTCTATATAGGACCGATTTATCCTGGTAGCTTTCCTTCTTCTTCGAAACTCTTTTCTTTTTTGGCAAACTAACATAATCAGAAACAACAATACTGGGGATTGGCGAGCCATTCGAAACGGACATCTCCACATCAGAGGCGGAGTTGGTGATGGGTAGTGCACCAGACCCGACAATGGCAGTCGGGGGGAGTACATCAGATGGTAGGGAGCCTCCAATGAGAACCTGTTGCTTCTGAGAATTAGAAAGCCCTCTAGATGAGACCCCAACATCACTAGAGGAGCCCGAAACAGAGGCCCTAGACGCAGGTTTACCTGCCAACACAGTGTTACCCGACGGAGAAGCTTTCTTGGGAGGAGGAATCTCCCTATGATTACTCCTCGATTGGCCCATCCCAAACTTACCTTTTCCATCTCCCATTGATTTGGAGCCGTTAGAGGAGATCATGCTTGCCGTTTTTTCGCCGCCATTCCTTGCGTGCAACCGTATGCCATGGGCCTTCAAGTTCCGACGGACTACCACCCGTGACAGACACCTTGCCGGTCAAATCAACTGATACTGCAGCACTGGGTTTCAAGGGATTAGATGTATGTCCCCCAACATGGCAATCGCAGGATGAGCTCTCATGACCAAATCTTCCACACTCGCAACAAAAAGATGACATATTCTCATGTTCAACCAATTGCCAGAATCCATCAACGTACACACCTTTCAAGGCTGGTTCAACAAGGTTAATCTCCACAGCTATCCTAACAAATTTTCCATGAACTGAATTTTGTGTATGAAGATCAGTGCGAATGGTACGACCCACTAGATTATCCCGAAATTGAGGAGACGTGTTGAGAAACCGAGCACCACCTATAACCTCCAACTTAATATCTCCTTCTTGCGCTCGATCCGGAGCAGAGCGTCGAACGACCCCGTGCCCGAACGAGCGCATCATAAGAGAGAGGAGCCGTCGCCAAAACCCCCTTATTTCCAATTCTTCCGCCACCGTTTTGGTGAGCAGGAATGTATTCATGTAGTATGTTGGAATAGCTTTTGCCACAGTTCTAATCAGCACCTCCTTCCCCGCCTTGAAGAGCTTTTTACTTCTCCAGCCTTGCAATCTCCGCCAAATCCTTTCATTCAGATGTGCAGAAATCCTCCTCTTATTTCTTCCCACGCATGAGGGCAACCCCAAATACCGCCGTGTATCAAAAGGCTTGTGGATCCCTATAATGGCTGAAACTCCTTCGGCAAGCATTGGGTTGGTGTTCTTGCTATATAGTCCTCAAGAATCCGCTGCAAATTCCTTGCTTCCTCCACCTCCGACCGCACAAAAAAGAATTTGTCATCCACAAACAAAATGTGGGACACTCTTGGGGGTGCCGCTGCAAACTCTCGAACCATGGATCTTTCCTACCGCTTCCACCTTCTTAAAAAGCGCCAAAAGTCTCTCCGCACACAGAATACACAAAAAATGGGGACGAGGGACACCTCTGACGTGATCCCTTTATCGATGTAATCGACCCTACTCTTTCATCATTCACCAAGATGGTGTAGTGGACCGACCTAACACACGTCATCATAAGATTTACCCAACGCTCAACAAAGCCTACCCTTCTCAGCACCGCCTCCAGATATGACCACTCCACTCGGTCAAATGCTTTAGGTATATCGATCCTTACTGCCACTTCCGCATGTTTATCATTGTACCTCCGCTTCATATTATGGATTGTCTCAAATGCCACCATGACATTGTCAATAATGGACCGACCTTTAACAAAAGCCGATTGCTCCTCTGAGATCAATCTTGGCATGACTCGAATGGATCGAGACTTGAACTATTTGAAGTGAGTGGTCTTTTTTCTATCATGAATACAAGGAAGGAAAGGACCTACATTTATATCCGAACTAAACCTTCACGTGGCCAGAATCAGGTGGTTAAGTTTATGTGGGCGGATATGCTCCCTCGAACAATAGTGGTCGGGCTCGCCCTCAGAGTTAGCATTACGAGCGTGCGCCGGGAGATGCCTGAGTAGGCTGGTCCAAGGTGGGCCAATAATAATGGGCTTTTTCGTGTCGAGTGAATTCATAGGAGCCCATTCCTTAGCTTTCCACTCGACATACTTATCAATTTTATGCCGTTAAGCATGGTTTCTAACGGGACATGTTGGCTATTTAAAGATTTAGTTAGTATTTTTAGTTTAATGTGTATCGACATACAAATATTTAGGAGATGCAAAATAGGTATGTTTCATATAATTAGAATAGAACACTTGTTGGAGAACAGACACACGTTGCAGAATATAAAAACCAATCTCACTGTTTGTTTTTGATCTCGTATGCCATCTAGATTCTTCCGATTCCGCAGAGAGCCCTACAAAGAGTTACAGCTTACAACGAACGGTAAATAAAGTGCTAAAGCCCTAGCACCAGCCATCTTCTATTTTCCTTAACTGACACCCGACCCTTCACAATCTCACAAGACCACTCCCGTCTTCCCAACCTTTGATCCTTGTCGTTCTCAATCTCCTTGTATCCTCTGTTTCTCACCTTTCTTCAATCGATTATGTTGTCGTCATCTAGGGTTTTGTCGCGAACCTCATGGATCTCCGGCGTCCGACGCCCCCTACTTCTTCTCTCCTCTGCCTCCTCCAAACACCAGGACCATTTGGTTCCGGCAATCTGTAATGGTGTTCATAACCCCGACCATGTGAGTAGCATACCGGAGAACAGAAAACTTCCTTTCGTCTCTGTATTAACTTTTGCTCAGGGGTTTAGCTAGGGTTTACCAACTCCTCCTCAATAGTTTAATTGAATTGGTGATTTCTTGAATTGCGTTTTGTTTGCATTAATCCCTAGTTCATCATACTATCCTCTCTTCTTCTTGTAATTCCTGTTGAGTTGTGTTCTTGTAATATTTGTTTCATGCAAAAATCTTTAATAGGACGTTCCTAACTGGGGCTAATTATGATGCACAATTGTTTTCCAGAGTCACAACGTGATGATATACGTCTGACTTGCTTTTTTGGGTTTCGTGTGAGTCAGGTATCCAAGTTTCATCATCCAGCCCACAGCTCTTTTCTCTTTCAAAGCTTTGGCTTTGCTTCATCGGCGTCTTCTGGGCAAGCACAGAAGGAAGAGGGTGCCACAGAGAGAAATGGGCAAGGGGAAACAGATGGAGATGTCGAGTCTGGTGGTCCTTCACAAGATTCGGCCTCTAGCGAGACCAAAGAAGCAGGTTTTGATTCTGAATCTCAAGCAACTGAATCTCAGCCTCCTAGAAGAAGGAGAAGGGGTGCCAAACAAACTGCATTTGCGGAGGATGATGCTGCTGATCTTTCAAGGGATGACTTGTTGAAGCTTGTGGTTGAGAAGGATGAGCTGCTCAAATCAAAGCAGGAAGAGTTTGAGATGATGAAGGATAAATTTCTTCGCAGCTTAGCAGAAAATGAGAATGTCATGGAAAGAACTAAACGTGAAGCAGAGAATTCCAAAAAATTCGCCATTCAGGTATCTATTTTACTCTGTATAGTCCTCAATTTCTTCTCCCGTTGTTTTAACCTCAGGAGTGGTGTGTTGTAGAATTTTGCAAAAGGTCTGTTGGATGTTGGGGACAATTTGGAAAGGGCTTCTTCGGTTTTCAAAGAGAGTTTTGCCAAACTCGACACGTCTAAAGACAGTACCGGAGTAGTGCAACTTGTGAAGTCGCTTTCGGAAGGAGTTGATATGACTGAGAAACAACTCGGGGAGGTATGATCTTAACTTACTGGATAAGGCTTTCTGTTTTATGGTTCGTTTCTTCAAATGAAGCCAATAGACGTATCTATTTGAATGACAGGTGTTTAAGAAGTTTGGTTTGGAAAAATTCGACCCAATAAATGAACCTTTTGACCCGCATAGGCATAATGCTGTATACCAAGTACCTGATGCTTCTAAACCTCCAGGGACAGTTGCTCAAGTTCTCAAGGTATGGATTTGTCTGAAATTAGTCTCAGACAGTTATTTATCAAATCTATGTGGCCTGTATTCAGACAGGTATGGACTGCTAACTATCCAAACATGGCCTGTCTATGTGGCTTCCTTGTTACCAAATCTGAATTCTCTAAGAAAAGAAAATAGTGGCATATTTGCCTAAGAAAAGATAGTAGTGTTTTTATAATGCTCCAGGGCCTAGGTACTATCTAGGGTTAGATGTTCAGAGGAGCAAGCTTTCGGCAGATACATATGGCGAATATCCTGAACCTATTCCTCAGAATGGCTGTCATAACATCGAATTGTAAAACTTTTAGAATAAGGATGAAGCCTCCCAGTTGTTTAAATGCGTGTACTTGTTCCTATATGTTATAGAACACATATTCAATGCAGAAATATGATTTCTCGTAATGCTGATAGTTTCTCAAATGGTGAATCACAGGCAGGGTATATGCTTCATGAGCGGGTAGTTCGACCAGCGGAAGTTGGTGTCACTAGAGGAGTTGAAGATGAGTAACAAAACGACTGGTGATATGGTCCAGCTAAAGAGTATTGCTGTGCAGAAAGAGAAGTATGTGATGTTGAATTGGCTTATTGGCTGCAATGCTACACAAGATGACGTTTCTGGTCTTGGTTTATAGTTTACACAAGGAGATTTCATGTGTGGGGGGATTAACTTAAACAAATTCCTTGCTGCTTTTTCTCGGTTTTTAGCTTCATGAAACGTTTTGAGGAGGCATAGTCTTGAACTTAAGATTATTAATTACAGAGATACGTACGGTTAGTTTCAACCTCTGGATACTGATAGATAGTACACAACACCGATAACCACATGTACACACAATTAAATAACCAAAGTCTCAATCAAATGTTGCATAGCTGCTACTGCTGGCTACAACATTCTACAAACAACCGATGTGGCTCTGCATTGCTGCTCTTGCTGGCTACAACATTCTACAAACAACCGATGTGGCTCTGCATTGCTGCTCTTGCTGGCTACAACATTCTACAAACAACCGATGTGGCTCTGGCTAGGGGACTTGACCAAATGCCCATACCCTTCCTGGGTTTGCCTTCTCCTTCGGTGGTTCCTCCTCCTGCTGGCTTGGGGACTCGCCCTTGCTGCTTTGCCCTTTCAGTCCCAGTCCCAGGTCCAGTGTACCACCAGTCTCCTGATTGATTGGCAAAAGTTACAGCACATGGAAACTTCTCAACAACAGTTACAAGACTGAAAGTCTGATTGAATCCAATTTCCATTGCTGTTGTTCTAAGCTAGGATACCAATGAATCGAACCCACAAAATAGAATCCATTTATGTCTTTACTAATCCTTCTTCTCTGAAAGGAAGAAGAAAACAAGGAGAATAAGCCAAACACTACAAGTTATACCTGCTCCTCCTCTTCGTCCTCCTTCATAGTTTCGTCATCGCCATCCTTGGAAACCTCATCCCCTTCACTTTCCTTCCCTTCAAGATCTACACTTTTCAATCCTTTCTTCCTCTCTTCCAGCGCTGCAATCTACAGTAACGTTTTACAGACACGATGAATTGGAACCCTAGCAAGACCAGCAAAATTTGAAGAGAAAATAAACGAAAAGCTACAACTAAAACCCCAACCCAAGACGGCTTACTCACAGGAGTGTAACGGTACCTCCTTTTGGGAGGTTGTTCGTCTGCGGCGGAAGAACCGTCTCCTTCTTCGCCGCCTTCGGCGAGAGGGGTCCACCTACAGAGTAAGAGGCGAGAGCCGTTGTCGCTGCCGTTGCTCGTCGTGGTGCTGATGTTGGTACTTCTTCCTCCGCCGTGGCGGTGGCCGTTTGAATGTGAGTTCGAGCTCTGGTTATTGGTCGGCGGTGGAGGAACGTAGACCCATTTCTTCCTCCACTTCCTAACCGGACCGTTGAACACGTTCGCGGTAGCCGACAGGCCGTAGCGAGAAGAGGCGCGGCCGATGCGAGAGCCGACGCCTTCCATTTGTGTTTTCTCGTCTCAATCAATCAGCTGAACCCTAGGGAAGCTCCGTCCCGGGTTCAACGAGCAGTGATTTATGCGAATTACGAGGGCGAGGGCTCAGCTCATGCCTGTGTTCGTTGGTTATGACAGTGATAGACTGAAAGAAAAAGAAAAGAGAGAGACAGAGAGTGAGCACCCGCGGTAAACAAGCATATAGCATCACTAATATTTGTTACATTCACAAAATGGTCATGGAAATTTCCAAAATAATTCGTGATAAATATTTGTACAGAGTACGTGAAGTAACTAATTTTGATATTTTAAGTCAACCTGCCATTTCTGGTCTATGATTGGTGGGATGCGACCCCTGTTTTTCGTCGAATTCATTGGAAATTCTGGCACTTCGTGTGTAAACCAAAGCTGGATGGCGGGTTAGGATTTCGCGATTTCCAATCCGTAAATCAATCGCTGCTTGCTGGTTTATGCTGGCGTCTAAATAATTCACCTTCTTGGCTCGCTTTTCAGGTGCTGCAAGGAAGATACTTTCCCACAGGCACTAATCCTTACGGCAGTCAAAGGCTCAAATCCTAGTTGGGGCTGGACTGGGATCCTCTACGGTAGAGATCTGTTGATTGCTGGTGGACATTAGTTGATTGGCGCTGGCTCATCCGTTCCTGTTTCGGCGAATTGGTTGGCGACGAGAATCCACCTCAACCGCCGATCCCACGCCCTCTATCAATCCGACTGCCCACTCTGGTTTCCGACTTCATTGTCGACGGGCATTGGAATTGTGATCTACTCACACTTTATTTCTCTCCTGCATTGATCAACTCAATTCCATCTATAGCTCTACCTCAAACACCTCAACTAGATCGCTGGGTTTGGGTTCACTCTCGAACAGGCTCTTATTCCGCTTCTTCTGGTTATAGACTAAGCCTTTCAATTCGCAGTAATCAGGTTCTGGTCAAAGAAGGTCCTTACATTGTCGATTCTTCTCTATGAGCGATCATTTGGTTCCTTCCTGTACAACCAAAATTGCACTTCTTCATTTGGAAATTATTCTCTGGCGCCTTGCCGATCTGTGAATCCTTAATTTGCAGAAACCTGGAAATCTCACCTTTATGCCTAGCTTGTGGTTTGGACAACGAAACAAGCTACACTTATGTATACATTGTCCAGTAATTTCTCAGTTGGCTGGTGCTGCAGGTTGCGGGGAGATCCTTCAACGTTTCGTTCATCCCATTAGTAGCTGGCGGCGACTGTTTTTGGACGATCGGCAGGCGGCTTTTGAAGATGATTTTTCTATGGTGGCGGGTTTGGAAGTCAAGAAACATCGATAGGATCCAACACTCAATTGATAGCCTGCATCGCCAATTTACCATTCAATGGTCTGAAGCATTACAGCACATGACGCCTAGGGATCAAATGCCTTCTCGATCTCAGTCTGTTTCACTCGCTGCTTCACCTCATACAACTCCTCTTGAAATGTGGTCTATTCATGTAGAAGCCGTTGTTCCAAAAATACAACATATGTTCTTTTATATTTTAACTAAATATTACGTTCCAAAAATTTATTTGTAAATTGATTATTCAATACCAAAAATTCGATTAAAATCTAGTTTAGTGCATATTTCGATCCTGAAGATGATTACGTAATGGTCAAAAGTTGAGATGAAAAATCTAAAAAGCTTGTTCAAAATAAAAGTAATATTGATCTTTCTATGTGCTTTATTATCTTTATTATTTATTTAAATGGACATTAGAAATTTAAACCCAACAATTAAACTATTTACAATTTTGATCCATGGTATACTTCAAAATTTATACAATTTTCTTCAATGTTGAAGGTTGACTGGGGAGAGAAAATGGGGTGGAAGAGGAACGGTTCGGCTAGTCAAAGCAAGTTAGACAGTGCCACGCTGGTAAATAAGCTGCTAAAATCGGGGTATTTTCCAGGTCAGACAACAAAAAGGAAGTAAATACGTGACATGGACCCCACATTTTCCCATCCCTAGATTTTATCTCATTCTCTCTCCTCATTACTTGTATTTCTCCAAGCAAACGTTTTTGTCGTTTAGAGGGTAGCTTGCTTCTATTATTATTATTATTATTATTATTATTTCCTACCAGTGCACTCCTTCCCTCTGACCTCTGCTGCTTCACGAACGTTGAGACTGTAGGAAAGAGAAAAAAAGCACAGTGTGAGCTTGCTTTTCTCTTACCATTTTCAGATCTGAAGCTTCACAGCACTTCACTACTCGTCTCCTCCCCAAAACCCTCAAGAACCATCTGGGTAATCTATTTTTGCTTTGCTTCTTCTTTCTTCTTCTTCTTGTCGTTGCTAAGCCAATGCGGGTGGAGATCTGGATTCGTCTCGAGGAGCTTTAATTTGTTTCTTTCAGTGCATTTTGATTGGTAGCTGTTGGGTGGTATTGATGGACAAATGAACTTTTCTTTTTTAATTGTTTGTCATCTTTTTGATGGTTTTATCAGTCAGGTTTTTGCTTGTTGGAGTAGGGAAGGGATCTACTTTCCTTTTTTCTTATAAACGACTTTGTATGCTATGATATAGTTCATCTTTAAGAATTACTGCCATGATTCCTGTGTTTTAGTTTTGGTTTGATTGGTATAGGGTTAGTTGTTGACCAAGTGAAAGTCATTGACTTTGTTAAGTGTTAGAATCCAGTCATGGCAAATTGAATCCGTAAGTGGCATGTTTGTTGTATCAAGTATTAACATTTAACTTAATTAGATGTCTTAACCTTAATCTTGAAAAATATTTGCTGATGCCATGCTAGGTTTCTGGACTTGTAAGTTTGATGGCACTCACAGACACTCAGAACCCTCTAGTTACACAAGTGACCTGCGGTACTTTGCTGCAGAAGCTTCAGGTTTGGGGACCAAAAATCATTTCTTTCAGACCAGCTCTTATTCTTTACCTTTGCAAATTACACTAAACTCCAAAGCTTTTGTAGGAAATTTGGGATGAAGTTGGTGAAAATGATGAGGAGAGGGATAAGATGCTTCTTCAAATAGAGCAAGAGTGCTTAGATGTTTACAAAAGGAAGGTTGAGCTGGCAGCACATTCAAGGGCAGAGCTTCTGCAAACTCTTTCGGACGCCACCATAGAGCTTTCCACCCTCCTATCTTCTCTAGGAGATAAAACTTCGGTTGGAATTGTGAGTACGAGAAGTTTTTGTTGTTTATACACATATCTTAAGAGCAAGCACAACATGGTTTTCTCACAATTGTCTGGTTGCATAATGTCAGCCTGAAAAGACTTCTGGAACGATCAAGGAGCAACTTGAAGCCATAGCACCAGCGCTGGAGCAGTTGTGGAAACAGAAAGAAGAGAGAGTAAATGAATTCTCAGATGTGCTTTCACAGATACAAAAGATTTGTGGAGAAATTGCCGGTAGTGTAAACTCTGATGGGGCTCCTGTAGTTGATGAATCTGATCTATCCTTGAAGAGGTTGGATGAATATCATGCTCATCTACAAGAACTTCAGAAGGAGAAGGTAAAAACTTTTTTCAATCCTAATGACGTCTTCTGATTTGTTCTTATTTGCAGCATTCATTTTTTAATTTCTTCTTTTACAATTATAGAGTGAGAGATTGCACAAGGTCCTTGAATTTGTGAGCAGTGTGCATGATCTCTGTGCTGTCCTGGGTTTGGACTTCTTTAGCACTGTTACTGAAGTTCATCCCAGCTTGAACGAGTCTACTAATGTTCAATCCAAAAGTATTAGCAACGATACATTGGCAAGGTTGGCTAAGACAGTTCTGGAGTTAAAGAGCGATAAGAAACAGAGGCTCCATAAAGTAAGTATCTTTCTATCATTCTATGTCGCTTTACCTTGTGATTGATGTTCTTTGATTCCCTAGATGTTTAATGCTGTGCTTTGGCGGTCATTTTAACTGACCTGATTTAAATCAGCTTGTAATGTATGAAATAAAATGATTTTCAATTACTCTATTGATCAGTTCTGGATTTAGTATCTTTTGCTGGCCTATTGGTCTAGTTATGGCGTACTGGGTGTTTCTGAAGACAGATTGATTTTGAATGACACGTTCTTAGTTGTATTTCAAATTTATAAGTAATTTGATTTCAAATTCACAAATCTCAATTATTAAATATAAATATCAAATGCCAAATTCAACTATCTCAACACACTCTAAGTGCATTTGTCATGGTCATCGTGTTCCATGACTCTCTAATTCATACCCTTTGATTGTAGCTCCAAGAATTAGCAACTCAGCTCACTGATCTGTGGAACCTGATGGATACCCCTGCGGAAGAAAGGAAACTATTTGACCATGTTACATGCAACATTTCAGCTACAGTTGATGAAGTGACTGTGCCTGGTTCTCTTGCACTGGATCTCATTGAACAGGTACGAGAATTTCGGCCAGCTTGAACATGCAGTCTTGAAAGTCTTTTGGTTTGATTCAGTTTCCATTTTTGTTCTTAAAAAGGCTGAAGTTGAAGTAGAGAGGCTTGATCTGCTAAAGTTCAGTAGGATGAAGGAAATCGCCTTCAAGAAGCAATCAGAACTTGAAGAGATCTTTACTCGGGCGCATATCGAGATTGATCCCGAGGCTGCTCGCGAAAGAATTATGGCACTGATCAATTCTGGGAATATTGAGCCCACTGAGTTACTAGCTGACATGGATAGTCAAACATCAAAGGCCAAAGAAGAAGCTCTTAGCAGGAAGGAAATTTTGGACAAGGTGGAGAAATGGATGTCTGCATGTGAAGAAGAAAGCTGGCTTGAAGACTATAATCGGGTACGCCTTGATTCCTGATCTTCTGTTAACTCTACAAACGATACATTCACCTAACCGTTGATATCTCCATTTGACAGGATGATAACAGGTATAATGCAAGCCGAGGTGCACACTTGAATCTCAAGCGAGCAGAGAAAGCCCGAATTCTAGTAAACAAAATTCCAGGTAATCCTTGGATTCTTAAAACCTTTATCAAAACCAGTCTAGATTTTTGGTCTTGATCTTATGTGTGATACATGTAGCTCTGGTGGACTCCTTGGTTGCTAAAACTCGGGCATGGGAAGAGGAACGTGAGCTTCAGTTCACTTACGATGGTGTTCCTCTTCTTGCTATGCTCGATGAATATGCCATGCTTAGGCAAGAACGAGAAGAGGAGAAGCGTAGGATGAAAGTAAGTGTTTGATTTTGATGAGACATTTGTCTGGCATGGTTGTTTCTGTAATGGGTTATAAAAAGGAACATCCCTTTTGTTTCCTAGGATCAGAAGAAGCACCAGGAGCTGCAAAGCACAGATCAAGAAGGTGCATTTGGGTCGAGGGCAAGCCCTGCTCGGCCAGTGAGTGCGAAGAAGGTGGCAGGACCTCGAACAAACAGTGCCAATGGTGGAACTCCAAGCAGGCGGCTGTCAATGAACACTACTCAGAATGGGGGCAGCAGATCGGGAGCAAGTAAAGACAGAAGGGAGGCGAGGATGTCTGCTCCTCCGAGTAACCACCATGTCACAGTGTCGAAGGAAGTTGATGATGTGTCTCATGCTTCCGGTACTGAGCCGATTCCAGCTTCACCGTAGTAGTAGATGATCGAACTGAGGTGCGGAAAGAGATGTAGTAGGTTTTTGTTATGCCAGCTTTACGACATTAAATGATGTTATTAGTTACCAGTTAGAGAGTTTGTTGTATTAGTGGGTATAGATGTGAAGGAGACTTAAGTTCTAAACTGGAGAGTTAAAAAAGTAAGCATTGTAGTTGGTATTAGTAGCTGTCCCTTTTAGTGTACTCTGCTGTATCTCTGATTCTGATCACGCTGCACTTGAGAGACAGCGGTATGGATTGGATGCAATGCAGTCTGAGATGGTAAACTGGTGTCGGTTAAATCCATATGCGGTTAATAACGGTAATCTGTTTTTCAGCAAGTTCAATTTTGACCAACGAAAAATGATCGATTATTAAGCGCACCGACCGACTCTCACTCGTATGTCCATATATATGATGGGATATCCGATACGACCTCTATTATCAATGTGTGATGGGATACCTGATACCGACCTTTATTATCACCTAAAAGGTTGGTACACTGATTGATAATCGGATTCTACACCGTCTTTCAAATATCCACTAAAATCAATTAATGAAATTGTATTTTTCCCAGGACTTTCTTATATTATTATTGAACTTATATTAAGTAACAACTAATAATTCAATTAAAAGAAAACAAAATGCAAGTATTGAGTTTCAAATATGAGAAAGAAGGTTGCTTAGACTCGAATCCACAATAAAGCGGACTCTAGGTCCTAATCATTTATCGAAATCATACGGGGAAATGAAACCCCGATTAAGTCTGCATGAATACAATCCACAGCCGGAGTAGGGAGCAAAAAATCAAAATTACAACCAAAAGGGAGAGAGTGTCCGTAATGGGCAAGGACATCCGCAAGACAGTTGCCTTCACGATAGATATGCGATACACATGATATATGACAAATGTCTAAAATCATCCGGAGGATCACCCATGATACCTGCGATAGCACACTGAGAGTCAAGTTGAAGATGGACCTTGTGATATCCTCGATCCCAAGCAAGTCTCAATCCGTAAATCGCGCCCCTAATCTCTGCCCTGGTGATAGTGCATCTTCCTAAGTTTGCTGCAAAGACATGGATAACCTTACCATGAGCGTCCCAGATAAATCCTTTGGCAGCTGCAACTATCTGGTTGCAGGACTGAGCCATCGGTACGGACTGTGATGTAATCATTCGGTGCAGCATTCCAACCAACAAACTCCTCATTTCGTACTTTAGTAGCTTTCGAGAACGCTCTATCTCCCATTCCCATTGTCTCATGAACCCCGTCGATCCAATAAACGACTTGTAGGAAAAGCTGATCGCAGGAAACATAGGCATTACAAAAGACTACTTCATTATGGTTTTTCCAAAGTAACCAACAAACAATCCCAAACTCTAGGATTTAGAAGGATGGGAAAATCCATTCAGAAGCCATGTCTCGAAATCATGTGTAAACAAATTTGGCCAGATAGAGTTCCCAGGGATCGCCTGCCAAAAAGAACCTGCAATTTGACAGTCATGCATCAAATGAAGATTAGTTTCAGGTACCAGTTTGCAAACACTACAAGTATCATGGTCCGTCATAGGCCATTTTGAACCATGCCCAAAAACTTGTCTAATGCCTCGCCAAATAGGGAAAGAAGTTTGTTTCCTAATAACATCAAACTCTCCGTCAACTTGTTTGGTATATTTCTCCACAAGGACCTTAACCCACAGAGCATCAGGTTATGCTATCAGATTCCACGCCAGCTTCATAAGGTAGACATCATTAAACTCTTTAGCTTTCCTCAATCCAAGTCCACCTTGCCTCTTATGTCTGCACACATCATCCCAAGACACAAAGTGGGTTTTTCTTGCATCAAGAAGGCTACCCCACACAAAGTTACAAATACGTTGATATTTTTTATTAGAATCTCAACTGGAAGAACAACAATTTGCATAACATCGAAAGGGATAATATTAAGGACAAAGGTAGCCAAAGTAACTCTTCCTGCCAAGGACATGGTCTTGCTCTTCCAACCTGCCAGCTTGGCATCCATTCTATCCAGAACAAATTGATAGATATAAGTAGTTACCCTTCCATGAAGGATAGGAACACCCATATACCTACCGAGATCTTTTGTTTCACAGAAGCCAAGACTAGTGTAGATAGTAGAGCGGGGCGAAGGCGAAATATTTTTAAAAAAGAAGATTCTAGACTTCTTTTGACTCACTACTTGACCAGATGCAAAGCAGAATTTATAAAGACAATTCTTAATAGTATGACATTGCACTGTAGTAACATTACTGAAGAGGATCATATCATCAGCAAAAAACAGATGAGAGAGCGGTGGCCCATGACGCTAGAGTGAAATGGGACACCAACTTTCATCCTCAAGACAAGACAAAATAAGATGGCAAAGATACTCAATACAAATTAAAGAGTATAAAGATAAGGGGAATAAAAGACATCCCTGCCGAAGCCCACGCCTTGGGATGAAAGCTTATGTCAGATTTCCATTCCACTGAACTTGGATAGTAACTATGGAATGCAAGCCATTGTAACGTTAATGAAGTGATATGGAAATTTCATGTGAATGATAGTGTCCTTTACAAAAGATCACTCAATTCAATTATACGCCTTTGCCAGGTCCAATTTAATAACCAACATTCCATGACATCATGTTTTTATTCTCATCTAATGAACCGCCTCTTGATTGAATTTAGGAATGAGCACAATCATAGTTTCATTAGTGGCCAGAATCAACTCCAGGTTCCTAAAACAAGCATTGAGAAACCCCACAAAGTCAGAACCAACAATATCCCAGCAAGGACACTCCCCTCTGAAGTAAACAAGTCGATGAAGTAGTTACGGGCCATTGAACCTAGCTCCTCCGGCTCATAGACCCATTCACCAACTGCATGACAAACGTGAGATAACATGTCAATTCAAGTATGAAAGGATCTAGATTTATATTGTATTTGCGGAATAATGGACCATATATAGAAAAAATGGGAGCTCCAATTTTGCTACCCAGCAGAACATCTGGCTCAACACTGGAACGATTCCATTAGTGCGGAATCCTGTTGGGAAACTAAGGCACGAACCGCGAATTCCTGACTAATTGTTCGGAAAGACGTGAGCCTAACAGAAAGAGGGCTCCGGACTCGAGGCCGAGGAGGTAGGGGACTGGGTAGAGTGAACCCCCCCTCCCCTCGGGAAAATGTGTTAAAGCTTAGTATATATATGGGAGCAAATCACTGGGATAAAGACAAGCAAATAGCACTTCCATCACCGGAAGACATCCAGCGAGACAGTCTACACGTCGATGAAAGAAAGAGGCATAGGAACGAGGCAGCACTGGAAGACCCGATGGATGCGGAATCCTCCGACAGCCAGAAACCTATAAAATCACAAAAGAAACCGGGACTAGTTTGACTAAGCTACAACTCGGACTTGGGCACATCGACTGATCCTAGGAGCTCAAGATCGCTAAGACCGTAGCCTCTCTTAGTGGGATAGCGAGTTCAACTGAAGGAGTTCGGCTTCAAGAGAAAAAGGCGTTGAAAACTGAGGCGAGGGAGCGAAAGCAAGTCGCCCGAAGGAAAGAAGTAGCTCGCCCCTCCTCCCTCTCTGGCTTATCAGTTACGCAAACATCCCGCTTTGAATGAATGAAAGCGCAATAAGGATGTCACATCCAAATTTGCTAGATTTTTTTTATTCTTTTATATTTTCATTATCCTTAGAACACAATTTGTTTTTAGTTTCTTTCTTTCTTACTTTTGGTTTATTTTTCGGTTAGAACTCTAAATAATAGGTTTTTTCGATTTTCTTGCTCCCCAGTCATCCCGGTTGTAGCGGTCGTATGGGGTTCTATTTATCTGTTGAACGATCATCCTCATGCAAATCCATATCTGGTGGAATTGTCTTCCGATGGTTGACAACAATCCTTCATTGTAAAACGGCCTTGGCCAAGCTTTAATAAGAAAAACTCACTGATGATGGTGCGCTTTGATCAGAAAAAAAAGACCAATTAGTACAATTCACTTTTCAATAAAAGCTACTTTTGTCATTATTATAATATTTGTTTTTCGATTGGACCTAGAGCTCAAATCCATCATTGCTCCGGCTATGAAATCAATGCCCTCTATCTCCAGTCAGGTATTAGGATCACACCAAGTGTCCGTTACAATTCGGAGGTGGGTATTAAACCTTCCAGGTAGGGGTAACAATTTCACCGATCTAAATGTTTATAGTAGGTTTTATATCTACCTAAACCAAACTAACCCGTAAGCAAATTAATCTAATGTTGTAACTAGAACGTGAGTTTTGTATTCAATAGTTAGGTATAGGTAAATCGCTTTCCGCTCCCCCCCCCCCCCCCCCCGACCGAGTACTAGTGATTCAGTGGGGCATTAGAATGAAATGAAATGTTCCAAATCTAAGGCTTTTCAGAATGGAGATGAAAAAGAGAAATTTATGGTTGATGGTCAAAGTTGGTTGTGATATATAAGAATATCCAAGTCAGAAGCAAACCCAAAAGCTCGATCAGCCTTGTTTCAACAAACTTGCAACAGCTAGCAAATTCCTTTTGAGCTTTTTTGACCATTCAACACCACCTTTTGATTTCTGGTTGAATTTTCTGTGTGTTTGTTGATTTCAAAAAGTCACACCTCGATCAAAGACTTGTAGTCCTATCTGCAGCACTGCTTATTATCAACTGATAAACCAACCATGTACGTAATTACCACCTTACAGTACAGTTAGGCAGTAAATTTTACAAAAAAAAAACACTTGTTTAAACAACTTAATCATTAGATTGGACAGTAACTAACTAACTAACTAACTAACTGCAAATAAATTGAAGCATGAGTCGTGAATGCGTGATTGTACCTTTTCAATATTGGACAACACTGTTGAAGCAACAGCTCTTAGTTAATCATAGTCCCCCCCGAAAGTAGTTGCTATAATTTGCTTCGGCGCAAAACAAGTGATAAAGTGAGAAATTTAAAGATCATGTGGGCATTAACTTACCGACAATGATATTATTATTTACTTCCACCATTTTTTATTGGTCATCATTAATTACAACCTTTAATTTTGCTTCCTCTCCATTATATCTGGTTAGCTGTTCAAAATTTTTAATTTGTTCTTACATTTCCCACAAAATCTTAATTAATATAGTGACAAACCTCGTGAGTGAAAAATCCTTTTAATTAATTTTAGTGGAAGGGTTTGATAGATGTTATTATCAACAGATATATGTTGTTGATCATTATTAGAGAAATTTACAAGTAGCCATGGATGGCTTAGATCCGTGTCAAAATGATAGTGTTAGAATTTGTAGTGATTATTTATCTTTATCTGCATACTTTTTGAGTGAATATTAGCTTGTTCGTTCTTTATTCTCGTGTGGTTTCGTGTTTTGGTATTATTTGCCTAGACCCGTTCACTTGGACCGTTTCGTCCAATTGATGTGGTTCTTTGTAGTATTTGTTATCCACATGTACTTTAGAGATAGGTGGTATGACTATGAGCCTTTGGACGGGGAATAGAGCACGGTTGGAGCTAGAAGATCAAAAGTGAAGATTGGAGCAAGATCGATTAATTGTCTCTTCATCAAGATGGTGGTTAGGTCGTATTCTGATTTCTCTTCTTCTAAAGTTATGAGTAGCTAATTCTTTAGAGTTTCTTAGTTGGGATGTAGGATTTGAGCCATGATACTCTCCCTAAACGTATAGGGTCGATGATTGTTGGATAATTGGAATTGAATGAAAGATTGCTTTGATTGTTGGTTTTTCAACCTTATTCTTGTTACGACTCGAATTAGATCAAATCTATGAAATCCTCTGTTTGATCAACTTAGGAATTTGTATGATTATCAATCTAAGACAGAAGAAAGTTATCGGTGGAATAAGTTGTTAGTTCAACAACTAATAATAAACTGGAAACTGGAAATAGAACACAAATGCAAGGAGCAGTGATAGTGGACAAGCCACTGCCTTTGAAGCGATTTCCCAATCACCATAACAATCAATGTGATCAAGAAAATCTCCCCAAGGTAATCACCAACAAAAACTCACTAAGTTCAGTGTATCAATGAAAGTAAAAGAAGAAAGTTGTCTCCTTCTGTGATCTACAGTCAAGCCTTTTATAGGTTACTCGCTTCCATAGATCAAAATACAAAAACGTGTTCTGCAAAGACTTCTTCTATTGATCGAATCATGGAGGGATCAGTTGAGAGAATCCAGGAGGAAGATCAGGTAAAGATCATCAGCTCTCCCTCCATTACCAACGGTCATATTCAGCAATAGGGTAAGAAGGAGTCCGTTAATTGTAACGGTGACGTTTCACTCTTGCTTTAGACCGTTGGTTTACTCAACTGATTCCACCGGTTTGAACTTTCATATTCCCAAAAATCCCCCACGAATATGAAGATTCATCCTCACTTCAACTTGATCCAAGAATTTCTGCACTTAAGTTCTAGTGTATGTGAGATTTGAACTAGAACATAGTGATCATGATGAACTGAGAGTTTAGGTGAATAAGATCTTAAACCAGAACTCTCAAATCCAACAATAGCACATGCATCCTTGGAGTGTTGAATAGTGCATCAATGCTAGTCATATTACCATATCACCTTGGTTTAGAATCATCCTCACCAGTTTACAATGCTGGTTCTGATTCAACAATCTCATCAAGTTCATTGAACCAGCTGACTTGCAGCCTGAAGAAGTCCGTTAATTGTAACGGAGACGTTTCACTCTTGGCTTAGACCGTTGGTTCACTCAACTGATTCCACCGGTTTGAACCTTCATATTCCCAACATAAGCCAATAGTTCGATTTTTCCTTTCGTGCTTCTTTTGGTTTTAAGGGTTGTTCATCGGGTAATTGGTAGGCGTTCTGGTTTGCACCTAATGGACAAAGTCGAGTGTAGTTATTAGTAGCTTAGGTGTTGATGGACCAAGTTAACACTATTTCCAATTACTTGTGATTTCCTTTAATTCTTAAAGAGCACCTTATCACTTTGTATAACTTCTCGGTGTTCATTATCAGTTAGCCTAGTTGAGGTTATTCCAACCTTGATTGGGAAGCTAGTAGTAGTAATCCGCGTGCATGATCGTGCTGTGAATTCATACGAGTGATAAGAGGAATCATTTTAATCTATCTAAGTCCAACGTTTGCTCGATCCGACTACTATTAGGAAGTTGAGCTTGATGAATCATCCCTTCCAAGAACTTGTCTTCTCCTCTTGATCAAACTATATTTGTTAGTTTTAATTAAATCATTAAAATTATTAGAAACCTATCCCAAATTGTTAAATCTAGACCGTGCTGATAAGTTTGAGTAAAAGTATAACAAAAGGAATCCTTAAATACATACGACTCTTGAATTGTCAAGATAACTTTACAGTTATTTTAGTGATCACAAAACATCTGTATAGTATATATATCCCCCTCCATCGTTGAATAGAAATCAAACCTATTATTTATAATTGATGCAGGATTACTAGCTACAAGTTAAAAAAGTGATTTGGCGTAAAATAATTACTCAATCTGAACTGAAGTACATCTACTTAATTTGTCTGGTTCTAATGTTGTGTTATGAATCAAATCTTAAGAGTTCAATAATTCATACCTTACGTGATTAATTATTAATTAATTAGTGTTAGCTGTAGCCTGTACATATGCATGTCCATATATTAATATAATTTTACGATAGTGGTTTTGGTAATAAATTAAATTCATGTAGAATTGACCAAGTCATTGATTGGCTTTAATCTTTGTCCATGTCTCCTCCATGAAATTACGGAGGACCCCATAATTTACTCTCAAGCCCTTGGTTATTCCACAAGTGTAATTCACACTTGTACTCTCTTCTATAAATAAATACTAATCCCCCCACCCATTCATTTGGCCAATTCCAAACCCTTGCATTTGATTATTTGGCTCCCATCAACCATGGCTGGGGAAAATATAGCAGTCGTAATTCCTACCGGCGGCAACAACAACGTCAACACCATGAAGCTTGAGAAATTGCTTTGCATGAAAGGTGGCCAGGGTGACTCCAGCTATGCCAACAACTCCAAAGCTCAGGTTCCACTTCATTTCATTTCATCTCATCATAACAACGTCCACTCTTAAATATACATTATTATGAAGTTTTGGGTCTCGTCTTTTGTGCCGGATTTTTGGGGCCAATTCCGCTTGTTACTTTTTTCAAGACTTCCGCCGAATTTAAAAGTGCCTAATTCCAATTTGGAGAAGTATTAAGATATCGTTTTTAGCTCAAAGTGTCCCAATTTTGGACGGAATACCCAAACGCCATGAGAATTAGGGTTTCATGACAAATCCGTCAGATTTAACAAATTTGTAGTGTTTTACCACCTCATAAATGAATTTTTGAGGCTAACCTTAAGTGAAATTAAGTCCTTAAATCGGGAAGAACTGAGAATATCACTTTATGATTATGGAAAATGTATTGAGCAGAATTGGTTGGACATTCGAAATTAACCATCTAAATCCTGCCAATTTCACCCAAAATCTACAGTGAAAATGATATATCCATTAGACCTTTAGTTTCTAGCAGTAATACCTGAATTTCCAAAGTCGGATGTCATGATTCTGATCAGAATCGGAGGTTGAGCAGCGGAAACCGTAGGCTTACTAATCAAGTTAATTAGTGTAATTAATTTATGGGGCCAGGATATAATATATATTGCAGGCGTTGCATGCAAGATCAGTAGCACACATTCTGGAGGAAACCCTGGACAAGATCCAGCTCCAACCCCCTCCACACAACTCCAAATTATTCCGGGTGGTTGATTTGGGATGTTCTTCAGGAAGCAACACCATCTCCACCGTCGAGTCCATCTTGAAACACATGATCAAGCGGTTTCAGGCGGCCGGGCTGGACCTGCCGGAGTTCGCCGCGTTTTTCTCCGACCTCCCGAGCAACGACTTCAACACTCTGTTCAAACTGCTCCCGACCACAAACGAAGACGAGGGATGCGGTGTTGAGTATTTCGCGGCGGGAGTTCCGGGGTCGTTTCACAAGCGGCTTTTCCCGACAAACTCCGTTGATTTCTTTCACTCAGCTTTCTCCCTTCACTGGCTCTCTCAGGTACGTAAAAGTTAAATACTAACTACTAATTAATTTGTCGTCTCTTCTCTTTTAATTAATATAATTTTCTAATATCATATTATTTGTACGTAGTAGTGTTACGTTGCGTGGAGTTTTATCTGTCGCTACATTAATTGGAACTCATATTAATTTTGTTGGAGTGTTCTTCAAGCTTTATGCATATATATATATATATATATATATAATAATATGGACCGTTAATTTAAATTAATTTTTTTATTCCCTAGGACGATTCTAATGATAGCTGTGACTTGACTGGATCAACATCCTTCTATTTTATACCGCGTTTGAATTCAGTCATATTTGATCACAAAGATATAATTATGTATTGTTTAGTTTTTTTAACTTGCATTCATATATCATCCGTTTATAAGTTCATTTGGTCTGATCAATGAGTAGTTTGGTGATAGAGAATTTGTTAAGTAAGTGTCTCTTCCAAGCCGCTTTATAGTTCATGGGTGTTTTTTGTAAGGTGTATAGGGACATTCTTATTGTAGGTTATTTATTGATGGATATAAACAAAAAGAGGGAGACAAAAAAGTATCAGATAGTTGCCAATAGATGGGTATGGGTCTAAAGCATTTTTAGGGCAACAAAATTATATGTGCTAAATGGTTTTTCTTTCGTCCTTACCTTTTATAGTCTTTTTTAAAGATTTAAGATGTAGTGTCATATATCGTAATTTAAAGAGGCGTTCAATTAAAAACATATCTGACCTTAAAATGATGCAGTTGGACGCACTAAGATTAGGGTTTTGAGCTTGTGTCCAATCATGAAGTTTGATCATTGAAACATGACACTAACTTATGAAATTTAATTTTGGAAAAGATGACTAAAAAATCACTATTTCATATAGTTAGTTCAAATTTTAACCTAGATTTCATGGGTAATGTCAAACAGAAGACATCATGATTGCAGTAATACTCAACTCATCATCAGACCCATAGATGAAGAAATAGGCCGGCCGACCAGCTAGCATTGGCGAGCTTAAAAAAGTTGAATTTATCATTGTCACAAGGCCACTTGAATTGAAACAAATTGGTGCTTTTATTATTTGGTTTGCCCTTAATTTGGACCCATATATGCAATTTGTATTCAAAGACTTGGACGTACATAATTACCAACCCATCAGTATTTATTAATTAAATAACTTGTTATAACTCATTGATTAATTATTTGCCTAATGATGATCATCATTGGGGGGACCGAGCAATTAACTAATAGTTAGTTAAAAAAAACATTGATGCAGGTGCCAGAGACAGTGATGGAGAAGAGATCAAGCGCATACAACAGAGGGAAGGTGTTCATCCATGGAGCTAAGGAGTCGACGGTTTCTGCATACAAACAACAATTCCAGACTGACTTGGGAGCTTTCCTCATAGCTAGATCTCTCGAGTTGACCACTGGAGGGACCATGTTCGTCGTCTGCTTGGGCCGGACCTCGCCCGACCCGACCGACCAAGGTGGTGCCGGGCTCCTGTTCGGGACCCACTTTCAGGATGCATGGAACGACCTTGTCCACCAGGTGCGTGTAATTTATAACGTATTATTGTTCTATATAAAACAGAAATTATTCAACAAATTCATCATATTATGGATCACAATTGTGACATTGGGTCTGCGGCAAGGAAGAACTTGCATCGTCTATTTCGAAAGTCAGATTTCACGGATAAAAAAACCAACTTAAATTAGAGATAAATTTATCATTTTTTCTTTTTTTTCTTATAAACAATAAATTTTTAGGTTTAGCGTTTATAATATTGGATTTTCAGATTTGGATTTTAAATTTTGGGTTTCGATTTTAGATTTTGTATTTTTAGGTTTAGGGTTTAAAATATTTAATTTTCAATTTTAGATTTTAGATTTCGAATTTGTTTAAAATGACAAAATTACCCTATGGGCAATTTGTTTGCCGCGGCAGATAAGCTTATCCACAGTCCACAATTCTCACAAACATATACTATAAATGACCCGACAGGCCGACAGTAAATTATATGTGAAGTAAGTTATTATGGAAGATGTCCCCTTTATTATGTTATAACCCTAGCTAGCTTAGCTAGCCACATAATTAAATCAGTATCGAGAGAATAGGAATTGGTCGGGGGCCTTAATTAAATGTCCTTCTGCATGCAAAAATTGCATGGTGGTAGGCATTATGATCAACCGTCAGCGTGCTGGGTGGGACGCCTACAGCGTTATCCATTCATCAAAAACGACAATGGATCATTCGATACGTCAAATTTTGGAGGTCAACGCAGAAAATGTTTCCCAAATAGAATTATGTATATATATTATGGGTAGTACTTTAGTATAAATGATTACACTACACCTTTTATTTGAAATTAGGAATGGGCGAACCTAAATTATAATTTATCGATATCGTCGTTCGATTTTAAAAGAATGAAATTCTATATAAAAGTGTTAAAATTACATATTTTATCTGGTATATTTTTGAATTTTGGCTCAATATAATTTTCAACCATAATGTAAACTTTAAATTTTGCTCGGAGTTTATAATCATTATGGTTCCACTATTACCTTTATCTTATTTTTGTCATATTTTTATATTTAAATTTAAAAGTTTGAAGGTTTTAATTTAGTTATTAGGGTTTATAAGAATATAATTTCATGGGTTTAGAGTTTAGTTTTTGGAATTTAATAATATTAAAATTATGTCCATATCCCATATCATTACAAATATGTTTTTGTGTGTGTGTGTGTATATATATAGGGAATGATATGTAGCGAGAAGCGTGACGAGTTCAACATTCCGATATACGCACCAAGCCTGCAAGAGTTCAAGCAAGTGGTAGAAGCCAATGGTTCCTTCGTGATTAACAAGCTTGAGGTCTGCAAAGGGGGAAGCCCTCTGGTAGTCAGCAAGCCTGACGATGCGTCGGAGATCGGTCGGGCATTGGCCAGCAGCTGCCGGAGCGTGGCCGGAGTCCTTGTGGACGCCCATATTGGTGAAGAGTTGAGTGAGCAACTGTTTCAAAACGTGGAACGGCGAGCCACTTGCCATGCTAGAGAGTTACTCGACGAGCTCCAATTCTACCATGTTGCTGCTTCCCTTTCTCTTCTTTAGTTTAATAATAACATAATTAACGTACACCCAAGTAAGTAGGCAAGGATTTTGCATTCAAAATACTTCATTTTGAATCAAAGACAATTATATATTAGCTATTTCAAATTACCTCCGTCCAAATATCAAATTCAAACGACTTCTTAGATTTTTTATCTAAATTATTTTCAATTGATTAATTTTTAGAAAAAAATTATCAAATAAAATATAACGTATACGCCGTAAACCCAATTTGACTGATGCTTTTCAGAATACAAAAAATTGCGCACTTTTCAAATCTGACTAATGAAAAGTCGTTTAGTTACTAAACTAACGTTCTCGATTATGCGGATGGATGGGTTGGCGGACATAAGTACATGAGTAGTGGATTGTAAAGGTAGCATGATAAAAAAAATGTAATACCCAGATTGACCCTAACCTTATCCGCCACCACCTTATACTGGCCAAAAAACACAGTAATCTCATCCCATCCTTCCCCCCACTTTTCACCCCACTAATCACATCCACCGGCAACCCAACCTCTTCCTTCATAACAACACCTCTCCCAAATCCACCCACAATTTCCCCAGCATCCACCATCGCCGCCTCATTATCCACCAACACCACCACCCCAGCTCTCCTCAACTCTTCGTCATCGCACTCCTTCATCTCCTCCCTGAACGATCCCACCAGATCCAAATGCGCCCCTCTCTTCAACTTCTCTCCCTGCACCAATGTCGATTCCGAATTCGTCGCGCAACAAATTATATATATCCCCTAATCCCACCACCTCATCCAATTCATCATCACAACATCTAAACTCCAAATCACCATTTTGACCTAATTCGTCTGACAATTTCTCAGCCAATCGGGCGACGTTCTGCCTGGTTTGGTTCCAGATCATAACTTCTTTCAATCCGGGTCTGGAGAGAAGCTTGGAGGCTAGGCCGGAAATGGAAGAGGTGTGGTGGAGGGTTAAAACGGTACCGTCTGAGGTGGCTAGGGTTGGACCGGTAGCGGAGCTGAAGAGGACGTAGGAGGCGTGGATTCTGGGGCTGTTTTGAGGGAAGTCGGTGACGAGCTTGACGTCGATGTAAGGGAAGGAAGGCTCGGAGGACCATGTTGGCATTAGGAGGAGAGAGGAGGTCGGTGAAACGGCGTAGCTTTGGCGGATTGGGGTTTTGAGGGTGGAAGGGGTGATGGTGGGGAGAGAGGTGTGGAAGTGGTTGATTAAGGCGGCGTGGGTTAGCGTTGAATCCATGGCTGAGGGTTCTACACCTGTGAACAGAGATGTACGGGAAGACAACACAAAAAGATAAGAACAAGAGTGATTGGAAACGAGGATAGCGACGAAATCGAGACCTTTGGCTGGAATGAACGCCGACGGCGACGGAAGGAATTGAAATTTAAAGGGCCATATGATTCGTGGAATAAAGGTAGATGAAGGGAAATCTGGTAAAAAAAAATTTCAAAATTTACCTCTAACGGGTGACGGTGACGTGGCAACACTAGTTTACGTGGCATCCTACATGGACTCCATCTTTTACCCACCATCCACAGCAAAGAAAAAATAAAAATTACTATTCGCTGCTCTACAATTTTATTTTAAATTGTCCGTTCTAAAAATAAAAATGATATAATTACCTATTAAAAAAAATTCTAAATTTTGTTTACTCTTTTTTTTTTCATCGAATGACCAACAAAACTCCAACGAACTCCCAATACTCATCCGTCGATCCAAACATTCATCACCAATTATAAACTATCAAACTCTGATCAACAAAAATAAAACTAACTATATACTTGCGCCTAATACACGTGAACTAATTGACTTTGAAAGTTATCATCATATCCAAAGCATGAAAAGCTGCATTAACCTAGCTTGTACACGTATCCAAAACTGAGGATGCATTAACTTAGGTGTAAGATTTGTGAACTTAACATTCAAAAAAACTCTAAAATATCACAAAGTTTGAGCATATTTCGAAAAATATATTATGTTTTCGAGTTAAATTTTCCGTCATAGGATATCGATTTTTTCACCAAAAATGTCATGTCGTTAGTTTCGCTGGATGCCGTACCACGTGTATTAGACGGTGTGAAGTAAGTCACCCACTACGCCCTGCTGTGAATTCCATGTAGATTATTTATTTTTTCGATTAATACACGTAAAACGTAGACCATATAAATACACTGATTTACATGAAATCATAATTTCTATCATGTGTCTTCATTCATTCTTCCCTTCTCAATCCCCGTCGATGTCTCATTTTCTCTTCCCCTTGATCTCTACCACGCATCTCCTTCGACGGGATCTACCAACAACGGATCTAGTGGTAGGAAATCAGTGACCACCACGATGGGAGTGAGTTCAATTACGTGTTCCCAAAATGTGGAGGCCATTCTGAAGACGGCGACTACTGCAAAGAATCGCGGCCGGACCTTCTTCCGATGTCCGATCTAAAGGAGTTCTGATTGCGGATTCTTCCCATGGGAGTCCGATGTTCCCGATTTGAACTGGAGGCTGCAGTTCCCAACCAAGGTGTTGCGAGAAGGCTTGAAGAACCACCGACGAGCTTGCAGTTCGATTTGGTTTTACAGGAGATTAGGAGTGTTAGGAACAAGATTGAAGGGTTTGACAACAAAATCACTCTTGTTCTTGGTGCATGTGGGTTTTTGTTCGGTTGGTTGCTATTAGTTGCATAATTCGTTAATCGAGCTTGAATGTAATGGAATTAGTTGGGCGTTTTTTACTGGCACACGAATGTTGTTTTCTTGTTTATAATGTTCACTGCATAGCACGTACTAGTTATCACACCCCATCTGAAACAAAGAAGTATACAACAATGCCTGGAAATTGAAGCATTCGCAGAAAACAGAACGAGGAACACTAGGTACGTGTTAACATAAATACCATCCATGCTATGATCAACATTGTCCAAAAGAACTTGAATCGAGGAACAAAACATAAGCGCTATAATCCAAATGACACCAACTTAAACCTAACATAAATATCTGTCACAATATCACCCTAAATATACAACTTTGTCTTGTTATGCTTCTAATGACGACCGTTGCTTCATGTATCCTCATTTGTGAGCTTACACCTCTCTTTTAGGCTCACTAAATCAGCATTAATAAATCGATCTACTATTGCATTTCTCGTAAAAACAAGTCCAACAAAGCTACTTCTAATCGAAACATTTTGATACCGTTGGAGATTCAGTCGGAGATTGAATAAAGAAAAGAACAGTTGGAGATTCACTGACAATTGATTCAACAAACAAAATCTTAAAATTCACAGATTGTCCGGAATGCTACTCAGAAGAAATTTATTCTGGAAAGGCACCACCAACTCAATTCTTAAACAAACTGCTTTTACAAGTTTTTATTATTTTGCACGTCTCAAAATATATCTGTAGGCTCAATCATCGTCTGGGAAAAAATATTGGGGGAGGAGAGAACGTAACTCCCTCCACCAGAACGTAACTAATAATTTCAAGTTACAAACGGATAAGAAGTCTACTACACACAGCACAGAAACGCCAACCGTGGAGATAAAAAATATCGTCTTGCTTGGCCTTCTCTCCTCCGTTGTAATTTTGATTCTACTCTGCTTCATTTAGGATTGGGACAATCAGTGGGTTCAGCTGTGCAAGATATACAATAGCCCACCTGCAAGGAAACAAATTTAATGCATAAACAGTAACAGCAGCCAAATTGGTTAAGCAAGATGAAAATAGCAGTATGATTGGTTTCTAAACTTCCACCCGAAATTAGCAGACTGTTGGTTCATTGACACAAGAATCACGAGTAGTAGTCAAATGCCTACTAGCTTCAGCACTAAATACGGCATCAGACTTGTTAGTTTCACTAATCAGCGATACATTGATGAGCCATACATGATTATGATTATCCAAACCCAGAGAAGAGCAATATATGATTACCCTATCACAGATTACATGGAAAGACCAGTAAGTAGACCACAAGCAACAAGCAAGTTACTGACTTTGGTTTTCTTTTCTTTTAACTATCTATGATGGAACTGAGTACAGGTTTTGGCACAAAGCTATATCTGTTTCTGGTACACCGTATGCTCCAAATGGTTAATTTTACATATTTTTCACGGAGCTGTATAGGATGAATAATTCTGTTGGTAACATGTAACAGGGTTACAAAGGACAGCCCTTCAACCACTCTCCTTATTGCTGGAGATACCATACCTCAGATCAGTATCACAGGTTTACCCCGAAACATAAACGAATTAAGTGAGTAACGTTAACCCAATAGAAATTTTCTGCCATAGGGCCCATTCTATAATATGTAAGCATGTTATGCAACCATCTTCACCAAATCCAATCACCAAAACTGCTCACTGAAAAGGGAAAATATGGTAGAATCCAAAACAAAAGAAGGGAAAAAGAAGAATGGAACTTACATCATCCAGCAGCTAACTGTTGCTGTTACAACCAATGTCAAATGCAACCTAACATCACAAGACCAAGGTTAGACTAACATAAGAAGAATATGCTGAGGAAAAAGATACAACCAAGAGAATCTGCTAAAATACATACACAACTCAGTTGGGGTGTTACTTGATATATAAATATAGTATTTAATCTTAACAGCATAAGATTTCTAGTAATCGTAGATACAAGTGCACACAATCTATCTAAGCTCACGGCAAGACATGGACCTATCATGATAAAGGCGACACTCAACAAAAATAGATCCAAATCGCTCATTACCAACACACAGTTTCCATTACGCACAATCTCTCTGAAGAAGAAAATGATTCAGAAGAGAGATGAAGCATACAAATTGGTGGAGGGTCCTCTGTTACAGCAGATTCGTGCGCAGAGCGAGGCGATTATTCCGACCACTACAAAGACCAGCGTCGTCACCAGAAACCCCATCTCGTTGTGCTTGTGAATCCGATCGCGATTTCTGAAACCACCACGGTGCGATTTGAGGAAGTTAAATGCATAATTCACAAATGTTAGGGAAATAGAATGGCCGGAACAACTGGGAAGATAGGTCAATCAAACGAATGCATGGAAGAAATCTTTTACCTGAGAATTGGGAGAAGCTGCTGGGTGTTGATCTGTGGTGGAGCTTTGGTTCTCTCGCAGTAGCAAGATCTAAATTTGCTCTTCTTCTTCTTCCTCTTCTTCTTCTGACGATGGTTCGACTGATTGACAAAGTTGGGCCTACGTAGACACATTACTTGAGGCCCATTGCTTTCATTTATTTTTCTCCAGTAATCCTCCTAAATGGTCACTTATAATAATCATACTAATATAATGATCACAAATTACTTTTTTCATGGCATAATTAGCACAACGCATATCCATATGAGATAAAGTTCAGTTGGCAAAACTTTATGATTGATAATCTAGAGTTCATGAATTCAAATTTAGTTACACTCCACAATTTAGTAAATCTATTAATCATTGTGCCTTCTTGGATCATCTCGTACAGGCTCATCCCCATCATCATGACCCGTTACAGGGCATTGACTTTTCCATGTCCGTGCAGGAGGTGGGACGAATCTCCTTAACCTCTATATCTTATAACTGCATGAAAAACTTTTTAATACTTTTTAATATCTCTCATGTTATGTTGATTAATAGAGGTGAATTTACAGGTGATTTGAAATTACTTGCAAACTTCCTCCAAATCCAATAGATTTATTTGTAGGTGATTTAGAATCTCCTTCACAGACGTAAGATTTCCCAAAGTTCAAGTGATTTGAATAGAAAAAGACCAAATTGTATTACTCGGTTGAGCATAAGGATATAAATGTTAGAGGTGTAAGAGTCAAGAGGCAGTAAAATTATCAATTAGAGTGGTAATGGGAGCAACAGAAGTTATTAGATTAGACTGACCATACAACATCAGACTTTGGCTCACTGTAAGAATTGGAAAACATGAAATAATAAATTCATAAAAGGAGCAGAAAATAAAAGCCTATGGGTGGATCATCAAAAGAAGGTGCAATTTGTCCCTTCTTTTGCTTCCCCCTTTGTCATCTTCTCTTTTGGTATTTGTTGTTCTGCCAAAGTGGGAAGGGTTGTCTCTTTGAGCAGCACCACTGACCATAATTTCCCTCAGAATCTGAACTGGGGATCAACGTCCATTGCCCATGCAAACTTTGCTAGAAGTGATTTGTTGAATATCTGCATAAACCACCACCAGCATTTTTCCATCATGACCAAACCAACCACATCAACACACAGCTAGCAACGGTTGTTACCTTCTCAATTGGAACTTCGTGCCTCTTGCACCATGCAACTGTGATCCTAGGATCCAGATAGTTTATCTTCGATGTCCCCAGTGCTACTGTTTTCAGATCCTCCTTCGACTTCATGTCCATTTCGTACTTCTCGATCTTTTGCTTCGCTGATGCTATTTTTTTCTCTATCCTGTTACATTACACGGTGGATTCTTTTCTTAATCCGCCATCACTGAAACAAAATACTCGGAAGAAGAAGAAGAAGATAGATCAAGGATGAGGTGACGCGATTATTACGCTTCAGGATTCAAGTTCCTCTTTTGCTTTCCATCTGCACCCTTCAATGGTGGCTTCCCCTTTTTAGCCCTCTCCAAATCAATTTTTAGCTCTTTCATTTCTTCCTACAAGTCGGCAAATAAAGACAATATCAATGCATGTGTGACACATCAATGAGTAGGTAATTTTATGCCAAACAACCAGGCATCTGTTTATTATCATTTAAGTGCAGCCATCAGGTTCAAAATGGATCACAACACCAGCATACATTACCTTAGCAGCATCGATCCTCTCAGTCAACCTCATCATTTGAGAATCATGACTTTTGGAAACGGTACGCTGATGATTACAGATGATTGCAACCTGCAGAAAGAGAGAGGCTACATAAAGACTCTTGGATAACTCAATAGTGTGTACAAAATATACCATTTTCTTTACCTGCTTGTTTGCCTTTTGATACACGACAACTTTCTCTGCAACATCACCATCTTCTGTTTCTTCATATAACTGTCGATAGATCATGAAAGCCCCAAAAGGGATTAAGTTCAGGATTGAATCTAACCATTCGTGGCAGTTGTAAGCTCTAGTCCATGTGAAATCATATGATAAGACGTGGACGACAAGAATCACTGAGATTCCATTATCAATGTCCAAAAGAACTAACTAATGCTGTAAAAAAGCGGCTTCTGCACCATCGAAATGAGAACACAAGGTCAAAAGATATGCGAATAAGGTAAATATCTTAACTAGCGACTTACTTGCTCATCCAATGTGATTGAAGCATTGTAGGTACGAAAAACCTTTGCTGTAAGCCCAGGCATTAGTTCTTTCAAGTGGGCGTTCAGTTTAGACGTATCCAGCTGGTCAAAAAGGAGATCAGCATCTTTTTTGCCTGCGTGCAAGGAAATATCAACCTCAATACAAACACATAAAATTCTAACTAATTAGTAAAAACAGGACAAACATATTCTTACCAGTTTGGAATTGTCCAATTGCTTTGAACACGGGAAGTTCGACCTCAACTGTGTTCTCATAACGAATTGAATCTTTACCAAGAAAGTCAAACTGCACAACAAGAAGAACAAACACAAGTCTCAGTCGTCACTAGCTAAAAACAGGCATTAGAAATTGTGACCACATGCAATGGTTTCTATGGTTGGTTAACCTCGCCTATCAGAACAGAGATGATGATGTGAACAAAACTTCTAGTAGTTGAAAGGAGAATAAAATAATAGAATTCAAGATACAAATTAATGATTCAGCAACTCAACACTACAATATAATGGTGTGTTCACTCTTATGCACCTTTAGCATATTGGGAGGGACGCACTCCACATTTGATACTTTTAATGTACAGCAACCAACCGTATCAGCTTCATCATCATCCTGCAGAAGGTCAGTATTTGGTTATACAATCATTTGAAACAAGTTTAATAGAGATCCACGTCAAGACTAATGAGGACAAAGACAGGTCTAGATCTTGTGGTTTGGGAACACCTAGTTCGACATATATATATAGCAGATGTTCCATAGTAAGAAAAGACATGATATATAGCAGATGCGCAAACATAGCATTTAGAAACATAAGTGCGTCATATGAGGGAACAAGATAAAAGGAAGACAAAATCTCCAGCCGCAGATATTCTACCAGAGGTATTAATAAATTATTAGAGTAATCAGCGGAGAAACAAATTGAGCCTTTTGCAGTCTGAGCACAATAAATATTAAAATTGATCACTAGAGTTATTTGGATTACACAAATGAAGCCTGGTTTGAATTTACAAGAATGGAGAGCAAAAGGAAAGGGGCAACTATATGAGAATGTCTACCAAGGAGGAAACCATATGTACCTTCTCATTACCCGCCCTAAGAGCTAGCTTATCGATAAGATACGTAGCAACTGCTATTTGCCGTTTTGTGACATCTTTACTCGTGAAATCCCTTGTGTAAGCGGTCCTTATACTGCGTATGTAGTCCTGCAGCAATATATGGTTAGACTCGTTGCTTTTTAAAAATTTGCATGGAAAGCAGCTGAAAAATATGAGAAAACAATGGTCTTGACCTTCAGCTTCCGTGCTTTTTCATATTTCTCTTTATCACTTTGCCCTTTTAATGAACTGCTGGCTGCCAAGAACACATACTTGAATTCTCTGGGGTTGATAGGATCATTCCAGAAAGCCAACCATGTAACAGTGTTGTCATGCTTTATTTCATTCCAGCTGCCAATTTAAATTTGACAAAGCATCAACACCACATGCTTAAAACTGACAGCGCCCACACCATTACAAGAAACCCAACTTGAAAAGGTTTCTGGAAAGCTAACCTTTCACCCTCAATTGGACATTCTGGAATAGGAGCGTCTTTACCAATGTTTATGGTGATATCCTTCGGATAAATACGCCTCTTCAGCTTTCCCATCTAACAAGCACCAATAAGATGGATTCGGAGTTAAGATACAGTTAGAGCAAGGTTTACATCACCAATCTAAATGCAATCTATAGTTATCAGCAAAGAACCTTTGGATGCTCTCCACGGCCTCGAAACAAACCAGGAGGTTCAACTCTGAAGTTCCCAACCTGAGATTTCATAATCATCAGAATCTTAAAATCCAGGAAGGGAACGGAAAACTGCAAAGTAGGAACCTAAAACTATGTTCACCCGAAACAATAGCAGACAAACGCTACCTTTTCTTTAACACCATCCAATATAGCCCACATATATTTCTCTTCCTGTTTCAGTTTTTCTTCTTTGATTGCCTTCTTCTCCTATACGAGAATCAGAATACTCAATCATTGGTGACTTACACAAAGTGAACTATTAACAATTTTAAAGAGAAGCAGGCATCTGATGGTAACAATTCTACACGATAATAGCCGCTATGATGTCCTTTTATTGTACTTACAGTATGAAATTCATTTGTATATCTATTATCATCAGTTATCCCGTAATTAGAGTTACTGTGTGATTCTATATTGGGAGATCCATATGATAATTCAAATTTTTTACAACCAGCAAAACTTACTTCTGTACTCATTTGTTTTTTCTTCTCCTTCTCTTGCTGATGCCAGTCATATATTGGTGTAAAATCACAGTCATCCAACTTCTGAATGACATGGTTCTTCCCTAGTATCTTACGCCAATCATTCCAGAAGTTCTCGAGGAATTTCGGTTTTTGCATGTAGTCAGTATCCTTCATCACAGCAAACATGGTAGCAACCTGAAAATTTGAAAGTAAGATGTGAAACTAACAGCGCTCAAACTAGTTAAGATAGCAGCACAAAATTCCTACAGAGTACTAATACAGAAATTTTGGGTATCAAAATACCCTTTAGCAACAAGATGATGAAAAAATGGAAGGCACCTCTTCTTGTTCAGGAGTTAAATCAACTTGTTTCCCCTTGTAACGCATCTTAACCCCATGAGGCTGATATGGAGGAGGAAATATTACACCGTTATGAACCAAGGTGGTCCATTTTTTCTGGCCATCATTGGAGCTCGGCTGGAATTTTGTTGACGTGGAATACTTGGAAGTTTTAACTTGTGTCTTGCTCTTAATATTCAGCTTTTTGAATGAAGAAGAGACCACTTTTGTTGCTTTCGATGAAGATGACTGTTTTCTTTCTGCAATCGCTTGCTGCTTGATCCTCTGGGAGATCGGAACATCATCGTCATCATCCGCCCTCTCCTCTGCTTTAGATGCTCGTGGTTCGACTTTCGTGGTGGTAGATGGAGTAGAAAGCTTTGGCTTTTTGGCCGACAATTGATCCATTCTATTACTCGCCACCATAGGTCTCTTGTTCGGCAGAGGATTGACCTTCTTCTCATTTGACGTTGAACAATTTTGCTGAGATCTTGATGGTAAGGGTTTTTTTTCATTAGATTGATTAGGTTTTGTTGAAATTCTTGAAGCCAAAGGTAAATCGTCATCATCATCAGAATCTTCCTTTTTCACCTGAGAGGGAGCACTGACTCCTTTCTGAGCATTGTTGCCAGATCCCTTCATTCTGTAACTCAAGGGCTTATCATCCTCAGAATCCTCATCATCAATTTGAGACTTGTTCTCAGATTTTACAGACTTAGTCTTAGTCTCCATCCTAACAGCAGAAGAAGCATTGTACTTAAGTCCCTGCTTGCTCTCCAAAGAAATTGACGACTTTGGATTTGTTACAGGAGATCGCAATGGAGATGCTTTCATAGATGAAGTTGATGCTCTAGGGCTCCCAATGGGAGATTTAACTGGCGAGGAGTTAGAAGATGCAACCGGGGCTTTATCCCTCTGCCCATTCGAGCTTTGGCCATTAACATTTTGAGACGAAGACGGCAGTCTCTTAACTTCAGCCTTTACTTGGCTTTGCCTAGCCGCGGAGCTACCATTCCTTCTAAAAACCAATGGCTTATCATCATCCTCAGAATCCATATCATCCATGACGCGCCTGGCAGGTGTTTGAACAGCCATTACCATCCAGTTTCCAGATTGAAGTTGTATCTCACGGATTCTACATCAATGTCGAAGAGAAGTCCATAAACTCAGAAATCCTTTCGGATTGCTGCAACACAGTAAGCACAACTAGTAATTCATCAAACTGGATGAAACACAGGTAATGTAAGAAATGAATCCATCAGTTAAATAGCTTCAACTGAACCTGAAATCACAATCAATTACAAGTAAAAACAACTTTCTGACACTTAACTACACCGAAAACATAGTTCAGCTAAGGTAGGGTGCACAGGGGAAACCACAAGACCGAATTAGGGTTCTCAACTAGCAAGCAAAACAAAGCCAGCGGCATTCCAAATTCAGGGCACCTTACATACATATAAGCGAAGGAGAAACTTCCGAGTGTGCTTGCTTTATTGATAAAATGTACACACATAATCAGTACGAAGAAATCTGGGAGATGAATTTCAAAGCTCGAGAGACAATATAATCTGCAATGAATTTCGAGGAATGCGAGAAGAGGAAGTAGATAATGGAAGACGCCAAATAGGGATTGACATCGGAAAAATTAGGAGAAAGTGAAAGTAAGAAGTTGATGAAGGAGAAGAAGCCGAGTTTTGGTTGGTGAAGGAGGGATAGAAGAAAACTAAACGGACCTCTGACGCCGGCGGAGAATGAGGCCGTAGGAAGCGGCGGCTGTGGCGGTCAGGAGCAGATCGAATTTTATTTTTTTCGCCGTTCTTTCTTAATGCCTGTTCTTTTTTGGCATAAAACTTCAAAATGGCACGTATTTTGTCGAAATTACACATTTATACATAACATTTTAGAAATTTTATGATGGTATATCAACTATGAAAAAATTAACTGAATTGCCATGTTGTTAGTGTTTTTCGTATTCCGTTAGTCTAGGTTGACTAAATAGCAGCATTATGATGTTGTTCTGTTGTGTTATACATTGAAAAAACTACAAGTGCCACTACACTAAGATAACAATATTACGATGGTGTTACGACTGTGTTCTAAATGCGTTATACTTTATCCAATGCAGTTCTACTATTATTTGAAACAGAGTTTAGGAAAATAACAAAAGCAGGAAACAACCTGTTGTTCAGTACAATAACTAAATATAAAGTAAATAACTTATCCATCGAAATAAATAGGCAAACACATTGAATAATAATAGGGTTTAGGACCCTTTACTTCCCCACTTTCCCTTGGAATTTGATCTCCTCATTGAATTGAATAGCATGTCCATTATTTGGCTACATGATCGGTTTGCACTGGATAGAACGATGCGACAAAAATACTTCAGTCTATCGGTTCGAAGCACAGCTGTAATGCTCCACTCGTGGTTCTGGTCTATGATAATGATCCATGAACTGCGACACATACACCCGCAACTATTTGTATTCGGCTGTTGAGGTATAGAAGGGACATGCCACGTGAACTCATCTATGTCCAATTCAGCTACCTCCAGAAGCACTAGCCTTGCGTACAACATCAGGCGCGTTCCCGTAGGTTTGTAGTAACTCTTTACTTCGAAATCATTGAGGCAAGACATGATATTAAGAATGAATTTCTCTTTGTGCACTAGATCTAGATCTAGCCCAAACACATAGAAGTGCTTAAAACTCCCCCCTGACAGGGGAAAACACCTGAACGAAACAAAAATTTATGGGTCAACTATATGTTTTCAATAATTGAAAACAAAGGGAAAGGAAAGTTAATTGAAGTTCACGAGTACAACACTTACATATTTCAATTTACTGAAGGTAGGGTCAATTGGATACGTTTGATACAATAGTTTGATGACCTTTGATACTGAAGGCAAGAACGGAAGTGAGTTTTCTACTACCTCACGGGCGGCACACTAACAGAACTAACAAAATATAAGGTTTTATGTTCAGCCAGGTACGATAATGTAAACACGAGTTAAGGAAAGTGACCCCAACTATTGTAGGGAAACAAAAACGTGTGTACTTCTGATTCCGTTCAAACTCTTCACGGTTCAGTTGATGGGCAATAGCGTCCACAACAGTTGTGCACATATCGTGACCAAACTGCATTGTCTTCAGCTCAAGTGTGTGCTACTTGGTTTCAAATTCAGCAAAACAGCAGATTACTTCCGCACTATATGGAAGGGGCACAAAACAAACTAGGTCAGAAGCCATAACATATGCATAACACAGACATAACGAACACGTAACAGCCAGTAACATACCAATTATCAGGAGCGGACAGAATATCGATAACGATCTTATTCTCGTCAGCAGTCAAGTCCTTCTCGAGGGTTTTGGTCAGGTAATACCAATGCATACTTGAATTCTTTCGTCCCTTCTTGCGGCCATAGGCAATCGATGTAGGGACCTTCTTCTTCTTAGGCCTCACCTCTTCTTGGATTGGCATTACTCCAAACACAACCAAATTTGTACTTGGTGTTGAATCAATTATTGTTTCTGCTTCAACCACAACCTCTACAGCTATTTCTTCCACTGTTTGATCACTAACATGACCACGAGACTGGTCCGGTAGTGGATGTTTTCCTCGACTCTGATTTGGTACAACCTTGACTGAAGTATCGACCTTAGGTGGCTTCATAGTCTGAACTTCCTAATTATCGGCGTCATCGTCATCGACAGAATCTTCATCGTAATCATAAGGGGTGTCACTTTCATCGTCGTCATCATCAGGGTCACCTGCCTTCTCTAATTGGTTTCGACGGTTATTGGCTTCTTTTTTTGTCCTTCTTCACTCCCCCGACAGATTTTTTTTGCTTTTCATACCTTTCCTCCTACATAACGCAGACAGAACAAAGTCAGAACAGATACAAGTTACATAACATGGACAGAACAAAGTCAGAACAAGGACAGAATAATGTAGACAAAACAAGTTACAATAAGTTGCAATAACCATGAACATAACTCACAATTCAGCCTCGTCCATCTGGATGTCTAGCAGGTTTGCAACGACATCGAACCGCCTCTCCCAAATACCCAACTCTTCCTTACTTTTGCATATGCGGTCAGTCCACTTTCTCACCTTTTCAACAGCTACTTGTTGGGCGAATTCCAGCTGCAAAGGAATGGCAGCAACACATGAATATAACATGGACAATATGAATATTACATTGAAAAGACATAATGCAAAGGGAATGAACCAATTGTTTGAGAGAATATTCAGAGAGGTGCTGACCCCAATTCAACAAAGCATCAGTGGAATCTTTTTGGCCTTCTTGACATGTTTCAAGGATATCTTGGGTATATTTTTATGTAGGTATATCGTCGAAAATATTATCAAGCCATGGCAAATCCACAGCTGCCAAGTCATCTTCAACCTCACCTCTGTTTTTTTATTTTAAAAGGCCAAGGATCCTTCGATGTTCCCTTAATTATCTTCCAAGCCACTTTCACCTTTGCATCATCTCAGTAAACACACGTTGGGTTGGTAGCTGGGGAGAGACCTTCGAGATTCACCATATCCAAAAATGTTGTTGGGCATAAAACCAACACACTGGACAATACAAACTTGGGTAACATATATATAACACAGGCAAACAAAGGTATACCACAGATACAACACATGTATAACACATGCACCCATAGGTATAACACATACATAACAAACGTATAACACATGTAAAATAGTAAACAGGGACGTACCACCATAAAGTTCATATCTCAATAGGATATGTTTATTTCGTGCAAAGCTCATTCAGACCCTTCAGTAGTGTATAACCACAAGCTTTCCCCAATTAAATGACGCAATATCTGCACACTCTCCATTTAATGAATGTGTGTACTTCATGGACACCCGCCAAGAGTTTTTAGGAGCTAGCATGGATCCTAACCTTTGTAGAATGTAAAGCTTGCAAAACGAATCTGCATTCGTTACGTCCTTCAGTCGCTCCTTCAATAGCCTGATTGTGATGTTATCGTATGCATTTGCAGTTATACCATATTCCTGCTCGAACTGTTTCCTATCTTCAAAAGATAAATCTGATTCAACATCAACAGGTTCTCCATAGTACATGAGGCCGTAAACCCTCCCAACATCAGAAGGGTGTATATCAATTGTTGCGTCGTTTGGGAACTTGATGTCCTTATGTGAACTCTGATAGCATGTAATTAGGAAATTACTAATCTCTTTGTTAATCAGGGTTAACTTGACATTTAGCAAGCCATGGAAGTTGGCATCCATCAGCAGATGCCTAATCCTATTTCTCTTCGGGTACTCCACTATCAGGTTGTTCGCCTCCAGTACTCATTTGGTCTTGCACCGGAACTTCCCCTTCTTGGTTACCTTCTTCTGTGCGCCCTTCCCTTTTAGGTTGATAGGTTCCCGTTGTTTCTTGCTAGCCATTGAACTTGTTTCCTATCACACAAACAGAACGTAGAACATAGTTATAACGGACGATGTACATACAATAGGAACAATCAAGTATAACAACAACATGAATTGTAGTTTTATAACATCCACGATTATAACATACTTAGAACAGACATGACCAAGGTGTATCTTCATGACAAAATCGAAACCAGAACCTAATTAGGGGAAGGAACTAGCACTTTTATAACTACCATATCCCTACCGTACCCACAGTAGCCTTACATCTGAGTCGGAATGATCAGAATCAGGAGTCCCAATCTGTGTCCTTTTGGCAGCTGCAGTTGGCACCAGAGTGGTCGACGGAGTCTTCACAGATGGTGTTGCATGTTCCCCTCCTAGCATTTGGAGGCGTCTAGACGATCGTATTGGAGGAATCTGGCCTTCTTTGGGGTTTTTGCTCCTCGAGGGAGAATCCACTTTCCTACCTTTCGTCATTTTATTCTGGATTCAATCAAAAAATGAACCTTCATGAAAACGAAATAAACCACTTACCTACATGAAACCGCGGGAAGATAAGGATTGAAGTGAAGAACGGTTGAGCAAATAAACCGTCCTTAAGATAAGACTTTAAAAGCTCAGACCGGTTGAGCAAATAAACCGTCTTCAATGCGCAAAAATTCGCACCTGTGTGCGATTTTGACACACCAAAATATGGACCCTCGACAAATTTTAAAATCTATTTGAGCAAATTTCAAAGTGCTTGCCATTATATCTCAGGGATATCATAAGGTACCCTCATAACAAGTTTGACAGAGTTTGGACTTGTATTTTTTTTATTACGATTTTTTGAAGTTTTTGCATTAAAAAATCATGTTAAATAAAATAAAATTCCAAAATTTATAAGGCAATAAGGTGATAGCGCCAGCGACGGAACATAGCATTCTATCAGCTAGTGGCTGCCGTCAGAGGCGGAGGGAGAAAGTGGGTCTATGCTCCGACAAAATGAGAGGAAAAAAGAAGTTAGAGTAGAGAAAATCACAAACTGGAAAGAGAAGGCGAGAGGTAAGATGAATAGAGAGAGAGTGGTAGAAATGTTGCAGAAAGATGAGATTGGTCGGATACGTTTTCGAATGACAGCTAACCTCAGTTGATATGACAATATCAATTTTCCGCTTTTTAAAATTAATTAAAGAAACGACATTTTTTAAAATTAAAAAATCGGCCAATTATTTATCTTTCCAAAAATACCCCTGACTTAACACCGACCGTAGATGCCAACTACCGGGCTGAGGGACGATTTGAGCCGTCAATTGCCGTCTACCTGCTGCTGCGGACAGGAAGGGTCTTCCGCCCAATAGAAAAATTTCCCTGGCTGATGTAGTTGAATTTTATGGAAAATGAAAGTCGGAAGAAAATCAAAGACGATTCAGCCTTTAATGAGTGTTTGCCAGGACGTACCAGTGACCACCAATTGAGATCTGTGTGAAACTGTATAAAGGAGAAAGATGCGATGTATGCTCGTGAAATTGAGGACAAAGGTGAAGCTGCAAGTGCTGCTAAGAATTTTGAGCTTTCTTCTTTTCTCTGTTCGTTGACGCCCAGTGTTTTTTGGCAATAGAAGACGGATATCAGATTAGATGGAACATACATCAGATTCATAGAAGTGAACAGAAAAAAAGCCTATGGTGGATCATCAAAAGAAGCTGCAATTTGTCCCTTCTTTCTCATCTTCTCTGTGGTTTTTTTGTTGTTTTGCCAAAGTGGGAGGGGTTGTCTCTTTGAGCAGCACCACTTCCCAGAATTGTTGTCTCAGAATCTGAACTGGGGATCAACGTCCATTGCCCATGCAAACTTTGCTAGAAGTGATTTGTTGAATATCTGCATAAACCACCACCAGCATTTTTCCATCATGACCAAACTAACCACATCAACACACAGCTAGCAACGGTTGTTACCTTCTCAATAGGAACTTCGTGCCTCTTGCACCATGCAACTGTGATCCTAGGATCCAGATAGTTTATCTTCGATGTCCCCAGTGCTACTGTTTTCAGATCCTCCTTCGACTTCATGTCCATTTCGTACTTCTCGATCTTTTGCTTCGCTGATGCTATTTTTTTCTCTATCCTGTTACATTACACGGTGGATTCTTTTCTTAATCCGCCATCACTGAAACAAAATACTCAGAAGAAGAAGAAGAAGATAGATCAAGGATGAGGTGACGCGATTATTACGCTTCAGGATTCAAGTTCCTCTTTTGCTTTCCATCTGCACCCTTCAATGGTGGCTTCCCCTTTTTAGCCCTCTCCAAATCAATTTTTAGCTCTTTCACTTCTTCCTACAGGTCCAGAAGTAAGAGACAATATCAATGCATGTGTGACACATCAATGAGTAGGTAAAAAACTCTCGATGTCACATCAATTAGTAGGTAAAAAACTCTCGAAAATAATTTTAGGGTTTATGTCAAACAACCAGGCATCTGCTTATTATTATTATTATTTAAAGGAGCAGCCATCAGGTTCAAATTGGATCACACCATCAACATACAGTACCTTAGCAGTGTCAATCCTCTCTGTCAACCTCATCATTTGAGAATCGTGACTTTTGGAAACGGTACGCTGATGATTACAGATGATTGCAACCTGAAGAACGAGAGAGGCTACATAAACACTCGTGGATAACTCACCAGTGTTACAAAATATACCATTTTCTTTACCTGTTTGTTTGCCTTTTGATACACGACAACTTTCTCTGCAACATCACCATCTTCTGTTTCTTCATATAACTGTCGATAGATCATAAAAGGCCCAAAAGGGATTGAGTTCAGGATTGAATTCAACCATTCGTTGTAGTTGTAAGCTCTAATCCATGTGAAATTATACGATAATATATGTAGGACAAGAATCACAGAGCTCCATTATCATTATCTAAAATCATTTAACTAATGCTGTAAAAGAAGAGACTTCTGTACCATCAAAATGAGTACACAAGGTCAAAAGATATGCGAATAAGGTAAATATCTTAACTAGCGACTTACTTGCTCATCCAATGTGATTGAAGCATTGTAGGTACGAAAAACCTTTGCTGTAAGCCCAGGCATTAGTTCTTTCAAGTGGGCGTTCAGTTTAGACGTATCCAGCTGGTCAAAAAGGAGATCAGCATCTTTTTTGCCTGCGTGCAAGGAAATATCAACCTCAATACAACCACATGATATTTAAACTAATTAGTACAAAACAGGATAGCCGTATTCTTACTAGTTTGGAATTGTCCAATTGTTTTGCTCGACCTCAACTGTGTTCTCATAACGAATTGAATCTTTACCAAGAAAGTCAAACTGCACAACAAGAAGAACAAACACAAGTCGCAGTCGTCACTAGCTAAAAACAAGCATTAGAAATTGTCACCACATGCATGGTTTCTATGGTTGGTTAACCTCACCTATCAGACCAGAGATGATGATGTGAACAAAACTTCTAGTAGTTGAAAGGAGAATGAAATAATAGAATTCAAGACACAAATTAATGATTCAGCAACTCAACACTACAATATACTGGTGTGTTCACTCTTATGCACCTTTAGCATATTGGGAGGGACGCACTCCACATTTGATACTTTTAAGGTACAGCAACCGACTGTATCAGCTTCATCATCATCCTGCAGAAGGTCAGTATTTTCTTACTGTTAGCTGTCAGATATCTACAGTATCATTAGCAATATTATTGAGATTGTATTTTCTGTAAATTAGGTTATTAGGTGTTAAATATGGTAGGAGATATGATTTCCTATCAAAGGAAATCATTACTTGAGAGGATAATATTCTGTATCTTAGTCCTATATATATGTTAGTTAATCCTACCTATGAATATATAACAAAATATAGTTTACCTCTATTCACCTATAGTTACACAATCATTTGAAACAAGTTTAAGGGGGATCCACGTCAAGACTGAGGAGAAAGACAGGTATAGATCTTGTAGTTTGGCAACGCCTATCTCGGCATATAGAACAGATGGATAAACATAATTGTTGAAGAATATTATATTTTCCTTTTTAGTATAGGAATAAGTTTTAATATTTTTCCTTATTATTATAGGAATAGTACTTGGAGTTTTCATAATTGAGAAGGATTCTCCTATCCTAACTCTATATAAACTTATATACCCTTATATAATCCTTCATATCATAATGCAATTGAAAGCTTTCTCTCATAAATTCAATAATAACATTTAGAGACATAAATGGGTCACATGAGGGAGCAAGATTAAAGGAAGGAAAAAACTCCAGCAGTTCATATTCTACCAAAAGTATCAACAAATATAGAGTACTCAACCGGAGAAACAAACAAGGAAGTATTTTGCAGTCTGAGCACAATAAATATTAAAATTGATCACTAGAGTTATTGGGATATCGGAAATGAAGCCTGATTTGAATTTACATGAATGGGGAGCAATAGGAAAGGCGAAACTACATGATAATGTCTACTAAGGTATGTACCTTCTCATTACCCGCCCTAAGAGCTAGTTTATCAATAAGATACGTAGCAACTGCTATTTGCCGTTTCATGACATCTTTACTAGTGAAATCCCTTGTGTAAGCTGTCCTTATACTGCGTATGTAGTCCTGCAGCAACATACAGTTACACTCGTTGCTTTACAAAAACTTACCGCTGAAAGCAGCTGAAAGATATGAGAAAACAATGATCTCGACCTTCAGCTTCCTTGCTTTTTCATATTTCTCTTTATCACTTTGCCCTTTTAATGAACTGCTGGCTGCCAAGAACACATACTTGAATTCTTTGGGGTTGATAGGATCATTCCAGAAAGCCAACCATGTAACAGTATTATCATGCTTTATTTCATTCCAGCTGCCAGATCAAATTTGAGAAAGAATCAACAAAATGGCCCCTTAATTTACCTAATGCTTTTAAAATGGCAACACCACATGCTTAAAACTGACAGCGCCCACACCCATCATTACAAGAAACCCAATTTGAAAAAAGTTCTGGAAGCTAACCTTTCACCATCAACCGGACATTCTGGAATAGGAGCGTCTTTACCGATGTTTATGGTGATATCCTTAGGACGAATACGCCTCTTCAGCTTTCCCATCTGACAAGCACCAATAAGATGGATTCGGAGTAAAGATACAGTTAGAGCAAGGTTTACATCACCAATCTAAATGCAATCTATAATTATCAGCAAAGAACCTTTGGATGCTCTCCACGGCCTCGAAACAAACCCGGAGGTTCAACTCTGAAGTTCCCGACCTGAGATTCCATAATCATCAGAATCTTAAAATCCTGGAAGGGGACGGAAAACTGCAAAGTAGGAACCTAAACTATGTTCACCCGAAACAATAGCAGACAAACGCTACCTTTTCTTTAACACCATCCAATATAGCCCACATATATTTCTCTTCCTGTTTCAGTTTTTCTTCTTTGATTGCCTTCTTCTCCTACACGAGAATCAGAAAACTCAATCATTGGTGGCTTACACAAAGTGAGTATTAACAATTTTACAGAGAAGCGGGCACGTGATGGTAAAGAATAGTGCCAAAGAATGAGACGATAATTCTGTCTTATTATTTAGAATTGAACGAGAATTCTAATTTATAGAGTTTACAGAGAACGCAAATAAGGTAGTTTCCATATAGGAGACACCTGCCTAAAATATGACAAAACTTACTTTCTAATTAGAATTAAAACTAGGAAATAGAATAATAATAATGATATGCCGTATCTCAACACTCCCCCTCAAGCTTGACGTATGCGTTGTAAACGTCAAGCTTGGAATGCAAATGTTCCAACACTTCTAGCGATGTAACCTTTGTGAGTACCTTTGTTGTTTGTTCTGCAAAAGGAACATACAGTACTTCAATGACTCCACTTGAGGCCTTCTCGGAGATGAACTGCCTATGAACTTCAACGTGCTTGGTCCGATCATGATGGACAGGATTCTTAACAATGCTTATGGCAGATTGGCTATCAGTTCTCATGGCTATAGGTCCTCTGCATTCAACCTTTAGTTCTTCGAAGATTCTTCGTAGCCATATACCTTTGCATATTCCTAGAGCAAAAGCTCTATATTCTGCTTCTGCCCTACTTCGAGCAACCACCTATTGTTTCTTGCTCTTCCAAGTAACCAGGTTCCCCCACACATAAGTGCAATATCCACTTGTGGATCTTCGATCCGTCAGTTCACCCACCCAGCTTGCATCAGTAAACACTTCAACTCCCCTGGCTGAATGTTTCTGAAACCTTAAACCAAGTCCAGGAGCTCCCTTTAGGTATCTCAAGATCTGAATAACTGCTTCCATATGGTCCTCCGTTGGCTCCTGCATTTGCCGACTAACGATTCCAACTGCATAGGAATGTGTGGTCTCGTATGGGAAAGATATATCAATTTACCTACAAGCTTCTGGTACCTTTCCTTGTCAGTTGGTTATCCGGGTTCTCCTCGATTCCACCTCTTGTTCTACTCCATCGGTATGCCAACAGGTTTACAGCCTAGGAGTCCAGTTTCCGATAGCAGATCGAGAATATATTTCCGCTGGCATATTCTCAATCCAGCCTTCAATATAGCCACTTCCATTCCAAGGAAATAGCATAGCTGCCCCAAACCCTTAACCTCAAATTCTGATGACAGCCGGTGCTTTAACCGAAGAATTTCAACTTCATCATCTCCGGTGATGATAATATCATCAACATAAACAATCAGAATTGCCATCTTCCCATTACGATTGTGTTTCACAAATAAGGTATGATCTATTTGACATTATTTGTAACCACAAGCCTTGACAGAAGGGTGAACCTCTCGAACCATGCTCTGGGTGACTGTTTTAAGCCATAGAGTGCTTTCTTGAGCAAACACGCAGTTCCAGGTTTCTTTCCATCTACACCATCTGGAACATTCATGTAGACTTCTTCTGCAAGATCATCATTGAGGAAGGCATTCTTTACATCAAGCTGAAACAGTGGCCAGTCTTGATTAAACAGTGGTCAATTCCTTGAGACTGGGTGAACCCTCTCGCCACTAGCCGAGCCTTGTATCTCTCAATGCTGTCATCGGCTTTATATTTGACTGTAACTATCCACTTACAGCTCACAAGTTTCTTCCCTTGAGGAAGTTGAGCTATGGTCCACATTTGGTTCTTTTGTAGTGCTCGTGTTCTTCTTCAACAGCCTTACGCCATTCAGGATGTTCCATGGCTTCCTGAATGTTACGCGGAATCTGTATTGTGTCCAGATTTGTGACAAAAGCCTTGTATCTTTGATTTAACCGGCTGTAATTCACCACACGATTGATGGAATGCTTTGTGCATTTCCTGACACCTTTCCTGTAAGCAATGGGAAGGTACAGATCACCATCATCAATGTTTGTATTTGTGTTTGCAGCTTCATCGACAGTCTCCTCTATAGCTACATCGTGATCTGACCCTACTTCGGGTTCCTCCACCCTTGTTGACCGACGCGTGTAGGTTTGAGTGATGGGAGGTCGAGTGATCGGAGGAGGATTGGCTGTCTCCTCCAACCTGGCCGCCTCCTCATGGATGGGAGATGAAGGAGAAGGCTCAACAGTAGTATATGTTGGTGCCTCATTCCTTTCTTGTGCTGGAGTTGACTCCCACAGCAACAATTCCTGCGATTCCATCTCTGTCGTGGCTGCTGCTCTCCCTGAATTGTTCCAGGTGGGAAATACGGCTCCCCCTCGAAAAAGGTGACGTCCATTATATGAAACATCTTCTAGTGCTGGGAGAGTAGCACTTATACCCTTTCTTGTGTGTTGAATACCCCACAAAACACTTGTGCGAGCTCGGATCCAATTTAGACCGCTGATGAGCATACACATGAACAAATGTTGTGCACCCAAAAACTTTGAGGAGCAGGTCAGACGAGAAAGCATAATGTGAGGATAAGTCTATTAGAGAAACTGTCGAGGGGATTGATATTGCAGAGGTCGACTCGGAAGTCAATTGATGAGATATGTAGCAGCAAGGATAGCTTCACCCCACAGATACTCGGGCACATGAGCGGTAAACATCATTGCTCTGGCCGTATTCAGGAGGTGTCGATTCTTCCGTTTTGCGATCCCATTCTGCTCTGGCCGTATTCAGGAGGTGTCGATTCTTCCGTTTTGCGATCCCATTCTGCTCTGGAGTTTCGACACAAGAGCTGCTTTGAATAATTCCATTCGATTGAAGGAATGATCCCAAAACAGCAATGAAGTAGTCCCTAGCATTGTCAGATTTCGGAACTTTGATCTTTGGTTGGAACTGAGTCTGAATAATAACTAAAAAGGTTTTGAAGATTGAGCAGGTTTCGAACTTATCCTTCATGAGGAATGTCGAAGTCATTCGGGTATAGTCGTCGATCATTGTAATAAACCAACGAGCCCCGCTAAGAGTCGGAATTCGGCAAGGACCCCAGATGTCGCTATGACTAACTGCAAAGGGAGCTGTAGCAGTATACGAAACAGTCGGATACATCGATCTGGTGTGTTTGGCATATTGGCAAACATCACAATTAAACTGAATAGATTTTTTATTGGCGAAAAGCTTAGGAAACAATCTTTCAAGATAACTGATACTAGGATGTCCCAACCGAATATGCCATAACATTATCTGACTGTCTATACTATTCGCTACTGAACTCTGAACTCCAGAACTGAGGGCTGCCTTGTAGCTCGAAGGTCCTCCTCGCAATCGGTAAACCCATCCACCTGGTTAGCCTGACCAATCATCTTCCCCGAGGCTGAATCCTGAAACTCACATGATCCATGGCCAAATATTACTTCACACTTCATATTTCTGGTTAGTTGACTAACAGACAGAAGATTGCAGCTTAGCTTAGAAACATAAAGGGCAGGGAATAGGGTAATAGACGGTGTGACTTTGACCCGTCCAATCCCTTTGATTGGTGCCAAGGTTCCATAAGCAATTCTAACCCCTGAACCTGTTGGATAGAGTTGAATGTCCTGAATAATACTCAGGTTCCAGTCATGTTATCTGTACAACCAGAATCTAGGATCCATACAGTACTACTTGGAATTTGAGTGCTAGAGGCAAAAGAGAAGATACCTTTGCTAGTCATTAGACTAGGGGATTTCCCGTTTGAAGAAGCAGCAAACTGAGCAAATATTTTCCCAAGCTGTTCCATTTGACCCTTTGAGAATGATTCCTGAACTTCTTCTTCATTCTTCTCAGCCGTGTTGGCACTCTTGTCACGTTTGCCTCCCATGAAGTGAATAACACTATTCTCGAGTGTGTCCAGTCCTCTTGCAATGATCACAATACTTGAGAGCTTTGGGAGTTTCATATGCAACGAGAGCTGATCCTTCAGCAGTAGGTTTCTGCTCTCCTGGCAGCATGACTCTTCGCCGACTTGACTCCTGTCAAACCTGAGCAAAAGCCTTCCTGAGATCGAGAAGAGGTGAGATTGCCATCACCCGGCCCCTTACTTCATCCAACTCTTTGTTGAGTCCAAGCAGAAATCGGATTGTCCGAGTTTCATCCACCAAGGTTCGGTAGGTGGCTGCATCCTCAGTACACTTCCACTTTGGGGCTCGATACATATCCATCTGAAGCCATAAATTGGATAGCTTGTTGTGGTAGGCCGAGATAGTCATATCTCCCTATTGCATATTATATAACTGTGTCTCGATCTCCATTATTTCAGCTGTATTGTCTGTGTTAGAGTAAGCGTCTTCAGCACTATCCCAGACATCCTTGGTGCAGTCTTGTGGAGCAAGTACAGTTCACCAATCGCCGTGTCCATGGTGTTGAGAAGCCACGACTTAACCAGGTTGTCGTTGATTTTCCATGCCTTGTACGTTGCTTCAGTAGATTCCGGAGCTGGTAGATCGTCATTGATATAGCCCTCTTTGTCACGGTGAGCATGATGAATCAGCAGCGACTGAGACCAGTGTAAGTAGTTGTCGCCATTGAGTTTGTGAGTCGTGATGAACGAGACATAGTCCTTCGTAGGAGGAGGCAGGTTGTTGTTGTTAGATCCCTGACTTGTTGTGTTGTCAGGGATAGTAACTTCACCCACGTTTCCGAATTTGATAGTTCCATCCATGATGAGCCATCCAATCAAAGAAGAAGAGAAAGAGATTTAAGAGGAATGTTGGTCGGCAACGGTGCGGGTGGTCCTAGGGTTCCAACCGGGCTCTGACACCATGCCAAATAATGAGACAATAATTTTGTCTTATTATTTAGAATTGAACGAGAACTCTAATGTATAGAGTTTACAGAGAAAGCAAATAAGGTAGTTTTCATGTAGGAGACACCTACCTAAAATATGAAAAAACTTACTTCCTAATTAGAATTAAAACTGGGAAATAGAATAATAATAATGATATGTCATATCTCAACAAATAGAACGATAACAGTTGCTTAAGTATACGAGTAGAAGAACCTCAAGGTCCTACTATATTGGAAAAGGTCTAAGAAGGCAAGATTCTTGGGCAATAAAAAGTCTGTCTTATACAGTCCAAGGTAAGTTCAGAGTTTCTTCCACTGAAGCAATTAGCAAACCTCTAACCACTCCTTGATTATGTGGGCAAATCAGCCATGGACTAAAAAGGCAGCAGAAAACAAAAAATGTCCCAAATCGACTTTCATACTATAATCTCCTAATTAGAGTGGCGATATGATTCACTATTGGGTGCTCCATATGATATTAAAATTTTTTACAACCAGCAAAACTTACTTCTGTACTCATTTGTTTTTTCTTCTCCTTCTCTTGCTGATGCCAGTCATATATTGGTGTAAAATCACAGTCATCCAACTTCTGAATGACATGGTTCTTCCCCAGTATCTTACGCCAATCATTCCAGAAGTTCTCGAGGAACTTCGGTTTTTGCATGTAGTCAGTATCCTTCATAACAGCAAACATGGTAGCAACCTGAAAATTTGAAAGTAAGATGTGAAACTAAAAGCGATCAAACTAGTTAAGATAGCAACTCAAACTTCTTGAAGAGTACTAATACAGAATTTTTGGTATCAAAATACCCTTTAGCAACAAGATGATGAAAAAATGGGAGGCACCTCTTCTTGTTCAGGAGTCAGATCAACTTGTTTCCCCTTGTAACGCATCTTAACCCCGTGAGGCTGATATGGTTGAGGAAATATTACACCGTTATGAACCAAGGTGGTCAATTTTTTCTGGCCATCATTGGAGCTCGGCTGGAATTTTGTTGACGTGGAATACTTGGAAGTTTTGACTTGTTTCTTGCTCTTAATATTGGTATTTTTTAATGAAGAAAAGACCACTTTTGTTGGTTTTGATGAAGATACCTGTTTTTTTTTCTGCAACCAGTGGCTTCTTGATCCTCTGGGAGATTGGAACATCATCGTCATCATCCGCCCTCTCCTCTGCTTTAGATGCTCGTGGTTCGACTTTAGTGGTGGTGGATGGGGCAGAAAGCTTTGGCTTTTTAGCAGACGATTGATCCATTCTATTACTCGCCTCCATAGGTCTTTTGTTCGGCAGAGGATTGACCTTCTTCTCATTTGACGTTGAACCATTTTGCTGAGATCTTGATGGTAAGGGTTTTTTTTCACTGGATTGATTAGGTTTTGTTGAAATTCTTGAAGCCAAAGGTAAATCGTCATCATCATCAGAACCTTCCTGTTTCACCTGAGAGGGAGCACCAACTCCTTTCTGAGCATTGTTGCCAGACCCCTTCATTCTGTAACTCAAGGACTTATCATCCTCGGAATCGTCATCACCAATCTGAGACTTGTTCTCTGATTTTACAGACTTAGTCTCCGTCCTAACAGCAGAAGAAGCAATGTACTTAAGTCCCTGCTTGCTATCCAAAGAAATTGACGACTTTGGATTTGTTACAGGAGATCGCAATGGAGATGTTTTCATAGATGAAGTTGATGCTTTAGGGCTCCCTATGGGAGATTTCACTGGCGGAGACTTAGAAGATGCAACCAGGGCTTTATCCCTCTGCCCATTCGAGCTTTGGCCATTAACATTTTAAGACGAAGACGGCAGTCTCTTAACTTCAGCCTTTACTTGGCTTTGCCTAGCCGCGGAGCTACCGTTCCTTCTAAAAACCAATGGCTTATCATCATCCTCAGAATCCATATCATCCATGACGTGCCTGGCATGTGTTTGAACAGCCATTACCATCCAGTTTCCAGATTGAAGCTGTATCTCACGGATTCTACATCAATGTCTAAGAGAAATGCAGAAACTCAGAAATCTTTTCGGATTGCTGCAACACAGTGAGCACAACTAGTAATTCATCAAACTGGTTGAAACATAGGTAATGTAAGAAATGATTCCATCAGTTAAATAGCTTCAACTAAACCTGAAATCACAATCAATTACAAGTAAAAACAACTTTCTGACACTTAACTACACCGAAAACATAGTTCAGCCAAGCTAGGGTGCACAGAGGAAACCGCAAGACCGAATTAGGGTTCTCAACTAGCAAACAAAATAAAGCCAGCGGCATTCCAAATTCAGGGCACTTACATACATATAAGCGAAGGAGGAACTTCCGACTGTGCTTGCTTTATTGATAAAATGTAAACACATAATCAGTACGAAGAAAGCTTGGAGATTAATTTCAAAGCTCGAGAGACAATATCATCTGTAATGAATTTCGAGGGATGCGGGAAGAGGAAGTTGATAATGGAAGACACCAAATAGGGATTGCCATCGACAAAATTAGGAGAAAGTGAAAGTAAGAAGTTGATGAAGAAGAAGAAGAAGAAGAAGAAGAAGAAGAAGCCGAGTTTTGGTTGGTGGAGGGAAAGAAGAAAACTAAACGGACCTCTGACGCCGGCGGAGAATGAGGTCGTAGGTGGTGGCGGCTGACTGGCTGAGGCGGTCAGGGGCAGATCGGATTTTTTGTTTCGCTGTTCTTTCTTAATGCATGTTCAGTTTAAAATTTGATTTTTTTTATCCAAGTACCGCCTCATACAACATTAGAAAATTACATTAATTGAAAATACATGCAATTAAATAGGCGATGCAGCTCTACATTCATGCATTAGTTGGCCGACACTAATATCATCCATCGAGCCATTGTTGAGCCGGATTGCTTCTGTGGAGCTCGTGTTGTGACTATGATACGGAAGACGCCCCTCGTCTTCTTTTTGGCTACCCCATCTCTGAAGGACATTTGGTCAGTTTGCCTTCCGCCGCCTTTCCATCCATCCCCTGTTGACAACTTCCGCTCATGGTTTTTCGGCTTGCAGCGCTGCACCGATTCTCAAATCGTTACCCGGGCTTCCTTATGCTGCTGGAAAATCTGGAAATGCATGAATGAATGCGTCTTAGAATCCGCGGTTATCTTTGTCCTCTCTATGGATTTGCGCTTTCGCTAGGAGTACGACAGTTGTTGGCGTATGCCAAGCCACCGCAACCTTTAACACCATCTTCAAACCCGATGTCTTGATGCTCACCCGACGAGGAGGTATGACTTTACTCTCCTATGTGATGGCTCGGTTAAAAACCGACATCCAGAAGGCGGTATATGAAGCTCTTCTGCAATACTCTAATGGGATTATAGTCTATGGGAGGGCGGGGAGTTCCTTTTGTTCGGAGCCTTTTCTTGTTGAAGCTTGGGCGGTGCTTTCGACGACTCGCCTTGCTACCAACCTTCACGGCAGCTTGGAGATCCTCATGGATTGTTCACAGCTTGTTTAAGATCTCTTGGAGCCTGAAGATTAATGGCCTTGGGCTGCTGCATCTGTCCTCGCCAGCATCTCTGTTTCTTTGCAGCAGTGCCCTTCCATTTTCGTTTGTCACTGTTCGAGGAACCTTCTTATTGTGGCCGACCGTGTTGCCAAGCAAGCTAGGAACCTTCCGTTCTATAGCTTCTGTTCTTCCCGGGTTGTATATATCTTTCGCATTCCTTCTCTCTCGTGTTGGTATCAACTTGTTATGACTCCCTCCTTGATGCAATTAGACTTGATAATCGAGTGGGTCAGAGTCGAATTTATATAAATTTATTACTCATCTATTATATTTTTGGATTCGAGAAATTCCTACCCGATGATAGCAATCAAATTTAGATTTTCATATATATCTGTAGTGGCGGATGCATGCAGCCCAGCCATTTCTAGTCTAGATCTATACATGTATAATTCCCATATCATGTAATTTTCGTGTACAGCTTAATTACATACTCATAGTCCAATTAATTAAGGGTTACTTTAATTAAATAAAGAGTTAGATGTTCATGTTCAACCCTCCCGTGACTCCTCCTCCGATCCAGACTGTTCACCCACATGAATGACACCTTCAAATATTCCATTTAATTTGGCTTCAATGGAATTTACCCATAACGTCTTATTAATTTAATAGCCATCCTCTCTTGTATTCTTTTTTACTATAAATATCAATGGCCTCTCCAAACAGCCCACAAATTGAAGTATATCAAGAGTGAGAGATGGCAAACCTCAAATTAGCACTTCTCCTTCTACTCTCAAGCTGCCTGATCACGCTGGTTTCGGCAGCAATGGCTACCGCTGCAAGACCGGTCAACAACTGTCGCGTTGACCCTTCCAGGCTCGTCGCGTGCAAGTCGGCCGTCACAGGGAAATATCAACCGCCTCCAACCGCCGAGTGCTGCAGACTGATGAGAAGGGCCAACTTGCCGTGCCTCTGTCGATTCAAGAGCTTCCTCCCTGCCTTTGGTATCGACCCGGCTCGCGCCATGGCTTTGCCCAAGAAATGTGGCCTCGAGCCTCCTCCATGCTAAGCTGGCTCACCATGTAAACCGTACCTTATAATATTAAATATAATTTGTCCTCGATCTGATTTTCACCAAAACTATATATGTTCACTGTTCTATATACTTATATTTAATAATGTTTCCTATGTATGAGGCTAATTAATCTATATGTATCCTGCTGCATTTGAAGTAATTAATAATCCTGTAAAGTGGGGGTGCCTGGAGAAACTCTGCCACCGTTTCTTTAATCTGTTCAGTGATCGAGATACCAAATTAACTCCAGATTGAATCCGTCTAATTTGATGTCGAATCACTTATGATGTGGTAGGAAATACACATAAATGTTGGACCAAAACTGTCCTTCACCAGTAGTTTATGTGGATACCGATAATCCGGGTTTGGTTCGAATACCAACATTCTTGTACTTTTGGAAACTATCTGTATTTAATACAGAGATGCTCGATGACAAGTGAGGAGTACATACAATACTCTATCAGTATGGTTGATGAATAGATGTTACTCGTTATCAAATTAAAATAAAATGGTTAATGAATTAATCGAGTAAAATCTCTTCAGGGTCTCTTTAAGTATCTTACTCAAAGTTGTAATTAGTATCAATCGAAATAACAAGAGTGTGGTTTAGGTGCCACGGATATCAATCAAACAGTCAAAAAGAAAGATGAAAATTGCTTTAAAGTAAACGGGTTGCAAGACTGCAAGATATAAGGTTTACAATCAAAGATGAAACTATTTAGATGTCGAATCCCCTTAGGCAATTTTAATTCAGAAATGACAGACAAATTCCATAATTTAAACGAAATAGGATAGATGCATTACACTTTCGCAATTCTTCTCTAATCAAATCACGCTCTTTAGGGTCTGCTAATTTGTTACCTATCTAGTATTCTAGTTCGCTCTTTCGAGACAAATATCTAAAACCCGCTAGGCGATTTACCGATTTAGAATTGATCACACGACATACTAGCTCATTCGCCCCGGATGAGGGTTAACGTCTAACCTAGTTATTTGATTTCAGCGTTCTAGATATGCAAGCTCTCGCGAGTCCAAGATGAATCTAACATAGATTTAATTCAAGTTGATCAGGGAAGAACAAATCGAAAACCAAATCAAATATGCAATGAAATCCATTCAACTCGCATAAATCGTCAAACGTATCACATCATTCGTTCGAAGGAATTAACTTAGGATTCATCTAATCTAAGCAAGAGAAGTTTAGCCACCCATAGTCTCGATAGACAAATCACAATTAGAAGAGGAAGACATTGATTCTAGGTTTACACAAAGAACTATGAAAAAACCTAATTTCGCCGATCTTTCTGAAGAACTTGATTTGCCGATCCTGAGCTCCTTGAATTTTCCCTTTAGTTGCTCTTGAATCTCTCTCTAAATCTCTCAATTTCGTCCAGGGAAGTCAGTCTTCGAATGAGGTGAAACGGGCTTTAAATAGGTCTTCCGACAAATCCTTTTAGTTGCGGAATGTCAACATTGGCGCTATGGCCTTGTGTCAATATTGGCGCTATGGCCATAGCACCAACTTTGATATTTGATAACGCCAACTTTGACTCGAGATGATCAGAAAGGGACGTCAATATTGGCGCTATGGATGGCACATTGCGCCAACTTTGGCTATCTATAGCGACAATCTTGACAACGTGCACCCCTTTGTGATTTCTTCACTTCTCAACCTGTCCCAACTCGCCCATGCATGTCTGTGTTGCTCCGAATAGTGTCTCGATATCGTCATGTACCTGAAATCTTACAAAAATACTCCAAAACGACATCAAAAGGACCCCGAACGGGTCCGAGACACTAAATCGAGATAGAAGCTAGAAATGTGCAAAAAACTCTAAACTTCTACCCAAAACTATACATATATGCATGAAATGTCGCTTAAATAAGGACGATGAACACGATAAATCAAATGTCGTCAATGGTTTAAATTAGAAGCTCAACTCAACCTTACCTCTAAACCTTACTCATGAGAAATTGATCCAAGTCTCGATGGCCTAGAAAAAGTAAAGTGACCCCTATATTTATGGAAACTCATCAATCCCATATGCCTAGACAGACTATACGCTTACTAAAGGTATATGCGCAGGCCTACCATATACCTAGCTACAGGCATGCCGCTGATACTTATTTACGTCCCAGACACTCTCATACGAGTTAACCCTTCACACTCACCCTTCCTACTCTCTTATATGTTATCCAAAAAACCACCCAAGCTAAGAGGCTGACTCATCTGCACATCAAAGAAGGGAGATCAATTCGATTCACACCGCACTCGTTCGACCCTCCAAATCGATGTGTTTATTGGGCTAGCTACCAGTCAAACTGGGTACGACGTAGAACAGTTAGCTAACTGTTTCATCATTGAAACGTTTCCTCTCAGCACCACAAGAATAAATTAATTAGAGAGAAATAACAAGAAAAATTAACCTTGTTTGTGTGATAGGGTGTAAGAATGTTGAGAGTTCACCATCAATGAATGTAATGGTAAAAAAAGAAAAGGAAGGATGGTAAATGGTCCTCACCATAACCATTTATCTAGAGAGGATCTGAGTTTAATTAATTAGGGTTGGTTCATTATTGAGTAGTTGGGAGTGGTTGAGTTGAGCTATAAAAAAACTACTAGCTATTATTTCTGGGATGAAATGAGAATAAATAGAAAACTGCACTGCAGCGCACACAGCCGACTTCTACAAAAGGAAACGCTAGCTTGCAGGCTAGCTGGCTGGAATCGAGACCTTCTTCTGACGTCGTCTAGTATTGTACGTTCTTTGTTCGTATTTGTTCGTATTTGTTTGGTCCATCGATCCTAAGATCGACGACCGGTTGGCTTTATCCGGCGCGCGGGATATCGACGTCATTTTTCAATGATCCTGCGGATGAAGCTTCCACCAACGATGTTTATATTGTCTTTCACCTGTGTTTTCATATAGTTCATGATATAAACGGTTGGCAACCGCGGAATTAGGGGTGGAGCGAATTTAGACTATCATTCAAATTTTGTTCCATTTCAAAACCTTTGCGAGTGTGTTTTTGAATTGTAAAAATATCATTATCGAGCTGCTCACAACAAACTTAAAATTTTGGTTAGGGTCTCCGTTGGGTACGAGTATATGGACTGTTACAATGTTTAGTAGCGCACCACAAACACTTATGTAAGGCACCAAATTTGGCGTGCAGGAGCAACCAATTTTAGGAACTCCAGCTGTGATGCTTAATGTTAGACCAGCCATTTCTTGGTCAACTATTTAATTTGCAGTAAAATTGTTTCTATCTGGAAAATCTTACCGTAAAAATCTAGTTGGTGGAGTTTGCGTACCATTGTCCAGAAATTTATATATACAAAGACGTTCATGGAAACAGCCAATCTGAGTTCTGTTTGAAAGTAGATAAATATGGGTTACAGGTGTAAGCTTGACAAATTAAAACAGAATTAGTGTCTGACGACTGATTAACAACCCAAAATTAGTGAGTTGGAGATTGGCTTATATGTAGTCCTGTCGGGGTTGATATTCCTCTAACTCGACCCACATTTGCTCCCTCGATGCTCCTCTCACCTGTTGGAGGGGCTATATAAATCATGGGCCTTTTGCGAACAAAAACAGGCTCAATTCACTCTCTTCAACAAGACTGTGTGAGTAACATAAAACTAAACGAAATTGCAAGAAAAAATGCAAATCGAAAAAAAAGAGGCATCTAAAAACTGAAAATAAGTAAACCTAGCAACTTGAATGTGACATCCTTATTCGAACCGTCATATAGCCTCCTCAGTTGTTCCTAGACATGAACACTAGTGCCTGAGGCCAGTCGCCTCGAGCTGAAAGGCGAAAGAAATCGCATTAGACTCTTAATCCGTTCGACGTGAGACTATGCAGCTTTTGGCGGATCTGTGACAGTGAGTTACACAAGTCAGGGAAGCATGTCGAATGATGGTGTGATGGGCGGAGCCCTAGCAGCGGGGATGATGGGGGCCTTGGTGGATCTGGTGGAGCGAAGAGTGCTAGTCGGTTGCATAATGGTGGCAAGAGAGAGTGGATGATGGGTATGGACATTGAAAAGGGAACCGGTGACGGAAACCCTAACAAAACCCTTGTAAAAACTCTTCAAAAAGAGAAAAACCCTACCTAGGGTGTAGGGTTCTCTCTAAAAAAGATAAAATCATGTCTAAATCGCTTAAACTTACAAATTTCTATATAAAGAAACTCTGGATTAAGGTGGAAAGAGGAGTAAATTCTACAGCTGAAAGGCTTTACCTAGTTAGTTGAAGCCAATCACAACCACCCATTATATATAAGGCACCTGCGGAATCGAAAAGTATACGAACGTATACTTTTCGATGTCGGGGGTATTTTGGGTGTGTTTTAGGAAATTTGACGTGTCCTTTCACAATTATAGAGGAGAAGAGAGTCATAAAGTGTTCTGACTCTAGAAAGCGTACGTTCGTATTCGTTATGCACACATTGAATATCAATATTTATTAATTCATATATTAAGTACCAATACATTCATTCGTTCGTATTCGGAAACCACACGAGAAAATATATTTGTATCCGGTAAGCATACGAGAGAATATTAAGAAATAAAAAATAAAATAAAATAAAATATTATAAATACCTTAACCACTCATATCTTTCTCTTTCTAATTCAAAATTTCCAGATTAAAATTTTCTTCTACTTCTCTTTCTAGTTTCCCCCCTTTTCTCTCTTAATTTTTTCGAATGAATTCTAGATCTGAGTTCATTTTTTGCTCTTCAAGATGGATTTTAGCACTATCAAGATGGATATTTGCATAAGAAAAACACTAGAAGAATGTAAACAAACCTAAAAAATGTGGGTCATCTCCATTTTTTTGCTCTTGTTCTTCGAGATTTTATGGTTCTATGTGATCTAAATTCTTCTCTCTCGATTTCTTTGAATGGATGGTCGATTTACGTTCGTTTTGACGGATTTTTGCACGAAGAAACACAAATTTCGGAAAGGTAGATGAGCTCTCTTTTAACATCTTGTTCTTCGTGCTCTTCGTGTTCTTGTGGATTGGATTGTTCTGGATTTTTTATACTCTTCATTATATTCTTTATTAATTTTTCTGGGTGTTTTATGTCTGATATAAGCATTTTGTTCACGTCCCACCGGGACGAACACAGGTCGGGACGGTACGTTTGTTTCACTGCCTCATACAAATATTTTGTTCACGTCACCTACAAGAATGCATGATGTGGTAGTTCATTTGTTTTCACTTGCTGATACGGACGTTGTGTTCACGATGGAACGAACATAGGTGTTGATGGTACGTTTATTTTCACGAACGTATAGATATTTGTGAGTTTGTTTATATATACTTATGGGTTCTTCGTGTTCTTCATGTCTCTCGTGTTCTTGATGAATCCACAAGAAAGTACTGATAAAACACGAACATATAGATAGTTCATACTTTTGTATGTGTTATATATGTTTACATATACGAACGTATGATTATATTGATAAGTTCGTATGTTTCGCCCATACGAACATGCAAACTCATTAAAACGGTCGTGTGTTTGAGTTCTTCATACCCTTTACATTCTTGAAGAATTCCTACGTTTGTACCGATAAAACTTATAAACCTAATGAGTTTATATCTAACAAGTTTTTATGTTTCTTTCCATGTTGCAGGAGTACCAAATAAAGACGACGTGTTACGTTTAGAGAATTTTAAATGGTTGTTTTGATGAATGTACAAGTTGTATTTATGAATTTATAACTTGGTGTATCAATTTTGATGACATTTTATTGTTTCATCTTGTTATATTCAAATATAGAATATGTATAATTTTCTAAATGTATAAATTTAAGGAAAATTCATAAGTTCGTGTCAACAATCCATACGTTTGTTAGTTTTATCACTACAAAACATATGAAATCATCATCATAATAATAAAATGATATGGAATAATTTAAAACATGAATAACATGAACTTTCATATGAATAACACGAACTTCTGTATGAACTGCGAATTCATTTCATATGGATAACACGAACTTCCATATAATACAACCTACACGTTTATAGATATACTTTCCTATGATCTATACCTTCGTTTACTTCATCAAAACATTGGTATGGATAATACGTCATTTTCATATGACTAACACTAACTTTTGCATATATACGTTCTTACTTTCCAAAATTACGTCCGTATGTATAACACGATCTTTTGTATGGATAACAAGAATCTTCGTATAGCACAAATACAAACTTCCGAATGAATACAAAGTTGAAAGTATAAAATTATTAATTTAATTTTTACTTAAAAATCATCAAAACTGATCTTGTTGGATTCATCTTTGAATAACAAACATTTTTGTGCAAAAATTAGTGAAATTAGATTTAAGATATAATACTTAAGTGACTTTAGTTGTGAAAATTAAGAGAGAGAGTATTAAAAAAAATTTATTAATTAAATTTAACATCATTTGTCTCTCTCCTCAACATTTCTACCACCATACCCAAACGACCTCTAAGAGTCTGAAATATACGAAGTATACTTCACAATTTTAATTTTTCATTAAAGAACGTAGCCGTCTGTAATTTACTTCAACCCTAATTTTAGACTTTCGCAGTTGATTTTTTCGCAAGACAAATAAAAAAAAAAGTGGGGGAATCGCAGAACATAATCTTCTTTTATTTATATTTAAAGAGAAAAGGGCCAAATAATCAACCAGCTCGGCTGAGGCCGCGTAAGTAAGCGACTATTACCAATTAGCAGTTAGCCCTCACATACATCATATTATTACGTCACACGTGTAACTCGGAGACTCGGTCTGTCCGCCTTAGCTCTTTTCTCAACTGCTTGCATGTTTGTAACTTTCCCCTCTCAAATCTCTAATTATTTTATTATATAAATACAACTACTCTCTGGAAAAAGCCAGCCCGTAAAGGTTCGGACCTTCGTCTCAAATCTCTCTCTCCCTTTCAAACTTGCGAATCTCACACATTTCCCCAGGCATCCTGAACTAGTGGCAACATGAGCTGCTGCCGGCGACATTCTCCGGCAATGTCTTCTCACCGGCCTGCTAGGAGCAGCTCTCTGCCCCTCCCGGTCATAGCTCTTCTCATTCTCCCTCTTCTCCTTCACTGGTTTCCACCTTCTGTCTCTGCTCAAGTTGGATCTACTCCTCGCTGGCAGACTCTCGCTGGTTAGCTTCTTCTCCTCACTCGTCGTCAACTTCTTCTTCTTCTTCTTCTTCGTTTGTATAATCAGGATGCACTTGTCGCTTTTATTGCTTTTTTTCTTTCTTTCTTTGTTCCTTCTTCATTTTCAAGTCCTCTAACTGGACGCGATCATAGTGAGTGTCGATTCGATTATGAGTTCCTTGGTTACGCACTGAAAGAAACGCAGAGGCTGCTGTTTGTGATCTTCCAGTAGTAGTTGAAGCTCTGTAGCTGGGCTAATATGGATGTTATTGGATTCTTCGCTTATGATTTGAGGCATGAATTGACCAATTTTGACGCGGCCGGGAGAGGAGAAGTTTATACTGATGTGATGAATAGCTGTGTTAAGTTTCTTCTCTCATTCCATGATTGATGGATAATTACGTGGTTGTTCGATAAATTATCCTCCATCGATCTTGCCATTCTTTCCATTTGCAGAGAGCAATTGCCTTTTCTGGAGACTTTTATCATGAAATTTATACAGAGAAGTTGCTATGTTAATTTACTGTTGTTTCTGTAAAACTGCTGCTAACTAATGTGATTCCGTGTGCAGGAAATGACCCCATAGTTGTAGCACGGGGTGGATTTTCAGGTTTATTTCCGGATTCTTCCAACGCGGCTTATCAGTTGGCAATGATTACCAGTGTGCCCGATCTTGTCCTGTGGTGTGATTTGCAGCTAACTAAAGATGCATTGGGGATTTGTATTCCTGATCTCAAGCTTGATAACTCTACCGATATAAATCAGATCTACAAGGGCCGTGAGAGCACCTACACGGTCGACGGCGTGAAGCAAACAGGGTGGTTTCCATCGGATTTCACCTCAAAAGAGTTGTCAACTGTTGCTTGTGAGTTCCTGTTTATTGTTCATCTCTTTCATTTTATCTTTCAGTTAACTGGTTGAATAATTTTAGTGCAACTCTGTTCCATAACTTGATCTTTGTTAATGACAGTGACGCAGGGAGTCTTTTCTCGCAGTCCAAGTTTTGACACCAATTTGTTCCCTATCCTTACTGTTGATGATGTTGCCGGGCTAAAGCCAGCTGGCCTTTGGTTGAATGTTCAGGTATGTAAGCGACTTGTCTTGTTGAGCTAATGAGCTCTCTCTCTCCCCCCCCTCCCTCTCTTTTCTTATTTGATATTTTGTTCAGACTTCAACGCTGACATTATACAGCTTTGTTGTTCTTGATTCTTTTGAAGCATGACGCGTTCTATGCCCAGCACAATTTAAGTATGAGAAACTATGTTCTTGCTGCATCAAGGAGAGTGGTTGTTAACTACATCTCATCTCCTGAAGTAGGGTTCTTGAGAAGCATATCTACCAGATTCAACCCAAAAATCACCAAGCTATTTTTCCGGTTTAATGGGAAAACTGATATTGAGCCTTCCACGAACCAGACTTATGGTTCTCTATTATCAAATTTAACATTTATTAGAAGCTTTGCCGCTGGAATTGTTGTCCCTAAGACTTACATATGGCCCTTGGATGCAAGTAACTATTTGCAGCCAAGTACTTCCGTTGTTTTGGATGCTCATAAAGCTGGGCTTGAAGTCCTGGCCTCGGATTTTAACAATGACGATGCTCTGAGTTATAATTACAGTTACGACCCTGTATCGGAGTATCTGCAATACGTAGACAATGGGAAGTTCTCTGTTGATGGCGTGCTGTCTGACTTTCCAATAACTCCATCTGAAGCATTTGGTGAGCTTCCATCATAACTTGATTTTTTATTCCTTCTTAGAGTTCTTCATTTTAAAAGCAGTTCATTATTGCATTTGCATAATAGCTTTCTTTACTTGTGATTTCACTCATGACCGCAGATTGCTTCGCTCATCTAGGCCAGAATGCTTCTGAAAAAAGTACGGGATTCTCATATTCTGTTAACTGTAGCTAAGTTTTTTGTTTGCATGCACCGTTGTTTCCTAATGTGGCCCTCGCTTGTATTGCAGTAAACTTTTTGGTCATCTCTAAAGATGGCGCCAGTGGAGACTACCCCGGGTGCACCGACATTGCATACCAAAATGCTATCTTGGATGGTGCAAATGTTATTGATTGTACAGTCCAGATGTCTCAAGATGGAATACCATTTTGCCAAAGCTCTATTAATCTTATTGACACTACAAGAGCTGCTGAGACATTGAACAACTTTTCGACAAGTGTTCCGGAGCTCAAAGGCAATGGAATATATACCTTTAGCTTGCCTTGGAGCCAGATTCAGACCTTGACTCGTAAGATTTCACTTTGTACCGAGTTTTTAAGATAAAAGGATATGTTAATATAGCTCACAAATGTTCGGGTCTCATTGCAGCGGTCATATCCAATCCATATCCAACCTATTCGTTGGTGAGGAACCCAAAGATGAGAAATGCTGGAAAGTTTGTTTCCCTCTCTGACTTCCTAGCTTTGGCAAAGAACGCCGGTTCTCTTTCTGGTGTTCTAATAAGAGTTGAGGTGGGTTCCTAATTTTACATACCTCAGGTCTTACAAATCAAAATCGGATAATCCACTTCCTGAAATTTGTCTCCTTTTTTAGTCACTCATTTCCTCCATTTACCAGAATGCAGCCTATCTCATGGAGAAGCAAGGGCTGGCTGTACTTGACGCGATTGAGACCGAGTTGAGCAAAGCTGGTTACGCTAATCAGACAGCTCTGAAAGTCATGATTCAGTCCACCAACAGCTCAGTTCTAACGAAGCTGAATGAGAAAGAAAACAAGTACGAGTTCGTCTACGAGGTCGACGAAACTATAGGAGGGGCTGATACATCTGCCATTCTAGATATCAAGGATTTTGCTCATTCTGTGGTCATCAGCAAGTCGTCCGTGTTTCCCGTGAACAATGCTTTTCTTACCGGCATGACGAATGTTGTGTCTGAGCTACAGTCAGCTGGTTTTCCCGTGTACGTGCAAACCTTCAGCAATGAGTTTGCATCTCAGCCATGGGACTTCTTTGGTGATGCGACCGTGGAACTCAACACCTTCATCTCCGGAACCAACATTACTGGTGTCGTTACAGACTTCCCCAGGACATCTGCCAGATACAAAAGTAAGGCTACCAAAATTTTCCTCGCTCTGTTATATGTTTTTTAGTTTTGCATTTCATTTGCCGATAAACTCAGAATTAGAGCTGTCCACGAACCGAACGGAGCCGAACTTCACTAAGTTCAAGCTTGGCATGTTACTTTTTAGGTTAGCTCAAGCTAGAAATATTTAGCTCGTGACGAGCTCGAGCCTATTCGAGCCTATCTCGTGAACTACCGATTATGAGTCAAACTCGAGCTCAAATCGAACTTTGCTCATTAAAACTCCCTAATAAGTCCAATTTAAGCTGAATTTGAAGTTTTTACAATAAAGAATACAACGAGTCAAGCTAAAAAAACAAGCTATCCTTGATTCCTTGAGTAAAAAAAAAAAGATATCCTAAAATTTACAAATTTTTACTTTTTTCAATTAAAATAGTTAAACATAAATAATGTATGACTTGTATTTTCATTAGCACAGTAACAAAGTACATATGATTTATTGTATTATATATTGAGTCTACTAACGAGCCATATATTCGAGCTAGTATTCAAGTTGGTTCTCGAGATCTAGCCAGCGAGCAAACCTATCGAGTCGAACATACCCTGTCTCAAGTTGGCTAATTAAAATCCATCCGAGCTTTCTTCGGCGAGCAGTTAGCTCGTCAACAACCGTGCTCGGGATGCTTATTTTTCCTTTACCCGGGTTTACTATTGATTGCAGAGAACAGATGTCTCAATCTGGGGAACAAGGCTCCAGCTTACATGGCCCCGGTCCAGGCAGGGAGTCTGCTTCAGATTATCCAACCTCAATCGCTGCCACCAGCTCAGGCTCCGAGCCCGCCTCTAACCGAGAACGACGTCGCAGAGGCATCGTTACCAGCAGTTGGAAACAAACCTACGACTGCAAATGATGGTGGAGCTACACCAACAAGTCCAGGGAAGAATGGACAGCCAAAGGTAGCAGCAGCAACAGGGTTCGTGCTTATTTCGTGGTTGACTGTGCTTTTCACGACGCTTTGGCTGCTTTGAGTTTCGAGTAGGCTGTTGTTGTAACATAGTGTGAATTAGGCTCTCTGCCAGAATTTAGAAATTGTAGAAGTGGCCTTCTGCCTCGTTGGCTGACTGTTCTGTGTAACATAAGAAGAAGAAGAAGAAAACGAACCAAGAGAACAAGAAGGCTTAAATAATTTATTCTTGGCTACCAAAGGAAGAGGCTTATTCTTTGGTGTGCACGTATGCCGTAAAGTATTAAGGCTTCGTTTGCCGCGAGCCGGACAATCTCATCGCTGAGACGGACTTAAGGGTGGTAATCATAACCCGTATTATGGATATCCGGCCGATGCCGATCCGGTCAAACAGGGCAAGATCCAAGTTGACCGGATATTTTTAGGATATGGGAAACCCGAAATCCATTATATGCGTTTATTGTAGTATCCGACCCGAATTTTAACCGATTTAGAAAGTTTCTATTAAAATATTTTTATAATGAGATTGTTATGTATATAATAGTTGATTAGTTTATTTTTAATAGATATAATGTATGAAATAATCAAATGTTTTCGTCGTATAATATGATATTGATATCTTAGTAATTTATAAAGTTGAAGTGTTTCAAAAATTATATACCGATTACGTTACGGGTATAATCGAAACGCGCTCGAAAACCGACGAATATAGATACAATATGACATTTACTACCCGAAAAGTTATATAAAATGGGTATTACCGAAACTCGAAACTACAATGGGTGAATAATGGATATCGACTATCCGACCCCGAGCTCCACCGTTGCCAAAAATGGGCATCACAACCCAAGCATTACATTCGTGGATGGATATCTGAGGAAATTGTAGTTCTATTCTATCTCCTCGCTTTTTCTTATGCAAGGTGTTAATGATTCATTGAGGCACTTGACGATGCACATATCTACAACGGGAAGAAACGTCCTCATAGTCTAAAAGTTAAACACTGACGAAACCCCACAGGCTTCCGACTCAAATTCAGTTCCAAATAGCATTCAACACATTCACGGACAGGTTTTGTCTTCTTAAGTTTGAGTGCTCATCAGTGGTCTACACTGCCACACCACATTGGACCAGGAACTGGTACAAGAGTGTTCATGCACTCCAAGGCGACGATTTCTGGTGATTCAGTTTCCTCAAGGAATCACGGAAGAAAGAGAAGGCCTGGTTTAGTTCCTCTGGAAGTGGAACCGCGAGAGGTAGGGCAAGGGAACGAGGTGCACGATGGTTTCCGGAAAATGGTTGAGCTGCAAGTGCTGTCTGCCGCTTGTTGAGCCCTTCAGTGATAAATGAGAATGCTCCAAACGTCACACAGTTCTGCAACAGAGCCTGAGGTGTACCTGAACAGGACCATCCAGCAAAAACGGGTTAGTATATCATAGAACAGCAACTTAAAATATATATATCTCCTAGAAACCCGATCGATTTCCACTGTACCTGGGAAGCTTAAGGCAAGACCAGTACAACATCCAGCCACACCAGCATTGATGACTGCAAAGAGACGAGTCATTTTGCATTCACAAATTGCTTCAATTACAAGGTGTAATCAGACAAAAAAAGAGAATGTTGGTTAACATCTCATTACCATCATCCTTCCCTCGTAGCCTCCTCAAAAAGCATATAACCAAGCTGTGTACTCCAGACAGGAGAGCAAATGTCTGATCCATTGATGTCATAAAAACAAATTGTTCTTTCAGTAACTAGGATACTTACAGAAAGCTTGACCAAGTAAGAAAACAGAAGTCTCCTACTTTCAAACATTTATATGTACGGAAAGCTTAATTCAAATCCCACCAACATAATTTCAAAAGGATGAGTATCTCTTATTTAAGTTGAGATCATCCACCAACCCACTCCTACCTTTGCATGAGAACCGGCCTCTGCAAGAGATCCCTTAAAGCCTTTCTTCCGAACTAAACCAGAACCTGTAACAGTACCATAAACATACATAAGCAGCAATTCACAATCCGATTACAGTCCCTTAAAAAGAGTCTATGGCCAGATCAAGCTATGAAATCCACAGCATACCCCAATACTGGAGCTTTAAAATGCCAGACAATTGATGCATAATCATCAGGAAAGAATATGAAAATTGGTTTAAAGGAAGTAATACAGCTCTTTAATTATCTAAAGGAAGGAGGAGATAGATTTTTTATGAGAAAACAACATTGTATGTAATGCATAAACAAGTGAATAGCTCTTAGCTAAGATAAACAAACCTCTCTTTCACAAATGTCAATTAAGTATATGAGCATTTGCAGGGGAATCAAGTTGATTCTTTGCAAAGAAGAACCCTAGTAAATAAAATACTACAAGGATTTACTGTAAATAAACTAGGAAGCATACTGTAATCCAAACCGCACCAACAAGACACTGCTACTACAATCAAAGAACCTGTTAAAATTATGGATACGATGGTTTTACTAATGCCATTGATAAAGTAAAGATAGCTGTTCAGGACGAGGAAGTACCGAAGCCGAAGATGGAGCCTATCAATGCGCCACCGGCGGACTCGGTAGCGAACCCAAATAGGCAGACGGAAGGACTGGATGGGATGATGGCGGAGGAGGGAGGAGTAGAGGGAGGAGCAGGGGTAGGGTTTTCACTAGAACCAGGGAGGTCGGAATCAGGGTTTGGGGAATCCGCCGTTGTCGCCATTTCAATCGATCTTTTCTTTCAGAGAGAAGAGCGAGCGGCCCGATAAGTCACCAGAGACAAAATTGGCTCTTCTGGAGAATTAAAGTGTTGAAATGAGCTGAAAGGGGCAACTTAGTCAATACATAATTCTTTTTTTATTCATATCTTTTACCTAGAATTTAGGATTTGATAATTTTTTGGTCAAAATTTAAATTTTCAAAGACTATACTTGACAGGGCTTCATTGTTTTTTTTAGGTTTAAGGGGAAATGGTAGTTATTAATAATTTAAAATTAGTTTTTGTTTGTTATAGATAGTTTCACAACGGAGAATCAAGATAGTAAAGCAATAAAAAATTAAATATTAGGCTCTGTAATGGGAAGGTTCGAGGATGGTTATAACATATCCATTATCCATCTATTTCTGTGACGGTTATTAACCATAAACATCCCCATTTTCATTTTGGTGATAGATTTAGTTCCATCACCATACACATTCGGTTATCGTTATGCAAAAAAAATATAAAATAAAACAGAAAATGCATACATATTTTTTCATGTAAAAAATTTTAAATCCAATTCAAAACTAGAAATGACATCCGAGAAAATTAATGGTAGCATTCATGCTTAATTGATGGGTTTCACCATTTGAAATGTTAGTGGGCATTGCATTTCACTGCTACTGTTGATTATATGAGTGTTATCGGGGTGGCCGCTTAGTATTATTGGGCTTCAGCTATTCAGTAATGCGGGTAAATATACGTTAAGTCGCTGGTCGGTGATGGTTATGGGTTCGGTTATGGTGATGGTGCAGTTATTATGAAACTCATAACCTAACCTTACCTATTCTTAACGGTTAACGGGTATAACCGTAACCTCAAAATACCCAGTTAATGCGGTTGATAACCCTCAAACTTGCGCTCTTGTTTTTCTCTTTTTCGTTGGAATCACTGGTTCCTTTTAATAAAAGTTTCATTTATAAAAAAAAAGTAACCGTCAAATTTGGTCAGGTTACGGTCGGTTAAGCAGTCAGGATTGCCAAGCCTACTAAACATCAGCCCAAACCGTGAGATCGATCTCCACACAACACGGAAGATATAAAAGAGTTTGTCTCTTGCCATTTTATGGGCAACTCTATTGACGTCACGCGGTAACACATGCACCTGCAAAAACGGGCACATCGTAAAAATGGTAAAGATCCCAGCCACCACCGCGCCACATGGCAGGCTGCTACACAACGAGTGCTACGACAGGAGAGTTTTGACATAACAGCTTTCGCGCCCCTTCAATGTCCACCTGTCAGAGTCCGTGACAAAATCACCACTCATACACGTCGTGGGCGGGAAAAGCTCCAAAACATAGGGGTCGAGAAGCCATGAACACTTTTGACAATCCCCTTCAAAATTGGCAAACCAACATTTTGAATCACAACGTCCACCGCGCCACTAGTTGGGTCCGCCACCATATTGTCTACATTAATTTAATGTGTGGGGGCAGTATTGGGGGTACCCAAGTGGCCATAATGGTCGATCTGGGATAAATGTTTGGTCTGCTAGTCCGACACTTCGAGGTTAGCCGGCGTGAGTTCAAAGGCTGGAACGACGACCATTGTTGAGATTGCTAGCAACTTAAATGTATTTGATGAGAACATAAGATAGATATAAAGAGGGAAAATATATGTATTCCTTGAGGTATTGATCGTTTCATGTTCACAATGTACATTTTATATCGGAATGTATAGTAATTACACCTCATAACATAGGAATGGTTGATGCAAATATAGAAATGACACCACTTAAGTAGGAATGCAATATTGTATCATAACGTAGTAATTTCTTCTCATAACATACTAATCATTTGAGGAAATCTAGAAAAAACGGTGAGACGTAATAATCACATCTAATAACTATGATGATACCTTATATAATATAGTGATTAGCCGTAAAAATATAATGCTAACGCACCCTTAAAAAATATGAGTGACCTCCAAAAAAATACACAATTTTAAAAATACTGAAATACTAATCAATATTGGTATCTTTTTTTTCTTCAAAACAACTAACGTTGGTATCATTAGATTTTAGGGAACACTTCGATGGAAACATGCATCCGGTTCAAACATTACGTAACAAAATATTATTATTTAATTTTTTAATAAATAATAATATTGAATTACCATCCTAATATGTCAAATAATATAACTAAATCACCTAATAATTTTTTTAATAAATAATAATGGTGAGACGTAATAATCACACTTAATAATTATGATGATACCTGATATAACGTAGTGATTAGCTGTAAAAATATAATGATGACGAACCCTTAAAAAATATTAAATTATAAAAAAAGAGAGAATTAACTAAGTAAATTAAATTATAAATCCTATAATTATCTGAGTACACAAAAAGTCTGAGGACACCTGTTCCATTATTTACTGCTCGACACTCCACGTCATCAAGGTGATGCGTTTAAGCCATCTTTATTAAACCCCATCCTCATCTTCCGACAACATGCGCCGCCCCTCTCTGATTCTTCTATACTTCTGTTCCCCTCCTCACTCCCCTCTTCTTCACTGTCTTTTTTGGTTAAGGTGAGAGTTCTACTTCTATCTATAGTAAGCAAATACCACGTAGTAAGTTCGACTCCATTTTCCCCTGCGTTTCTCTTGGGTGAATTTTATGCGTGTTGTTGTTTGATTTCGTTTCTGCTGGACTCTAGCTTCTTGCCCTGTAATTCTAACATTTTGTCTCCACAATTATGTGTCAAAGTTCAAGAATTTGAATTTGGAGTGGGTTTTGTGTGTTGTCCGTTTGCTAGGGGCTGCGTGTTCTTTTAGTTTTACTTAAGCTTTCTCGATTTCCATTTTCTATTACTCCGGCATCTGTAGCAGAATAAAGTTCTCTACTTTACTGGAATCCGGTCCCTGGAATCGACGAGACAGCTGAAAAGGGAAGGACCCTTTTCTTTGCCTTTTCTTGTATTTTAAGGGAGTGGAAGTTCTTGTAATTCGCTTCAAGTTCTCAACTTGGAACTTCTTTAGCCATGTCTGTTGGGGACCGATGAACAATGGGACCTATGATTCTGGGTTTTGAACTTGTTGGGACTTGAGGTATGGGAGGTAGCCTTTTTCCTTCTGTTCTTGACATTCCGTTCTGTAATTTCAAAGGCATATGTACCTGAGCTCCTTTTGGATCATGAATTAGGATTGGATTATTCATTCTTATCACTCTGTCTTGGTTCTTGTTGCTGTGTTTTATGTACCTCTGCCTCTAAGTTATGAGGTTTTATTCTTTTTGTTTACCAGATTCTAGTTCAATATAAAGTTTACCTCTTTTTGCATTTGAATTGGACCCTGTTCTGTGCTCTGCCAGGCCAATTCTTTCGAGTTCCTAATGGATTCTCAGTTGTGTCCCCATATAAGACAGCTGAGCAGGAGAAGCACAAAACCGACGAGCATTCTGAAACGAATGGAAAGCTCGAAAATTTCATCGGTGTGCTCGAAGTTTATGTACACCAAGCTAGAGACATCCACAACATATGCATCTACCACAAACAAGATGTTTACGCCAAGATTCGCCTCACCAACCATCCCGAACACACCACGGTCTCCACCAACACCATCAACGGAGGCGGTAGGAATCCCATGTTCAACGAGAATCTTCGAATCAACGTGAGCACACTCGACTGCTCGCTGAAATGCGAGATATTCATGATGAGTCGGGTGAAGAATTACCTCGAGGACCAGCTGTTGGGGTTTGCGTTGGTTCCTTTGTCACAAGTACTTACGATGAAGAACGGGAAGTTGGAAAAAAAAGAGTTCTCTCTTTCTTCAACTGATATGTTCCATTCGCCTGCTGGATATGTTCAGCTTTCCCTTTGTTATAATGGAGCTTCAACCGAGGTCATGCTGATTCCTGCATCGCCTGCTACAGTTGGAATCATGGAGTCACAGGAATCATTTCAAGGTGACCTCGACAAGCTCGAGTTTCCGGATCCTAACATTGCAAATGAAAACCAGATGATGGTTTCTGAGTATTTCGAGTTTCCGTCTAGTGATCTCGAATCTCAAACCTCCGAGTCATTGGTCACTTCTGCATGAATCTCATGTTCTTCAAATGGTGTGAGCTCGGAAAACTCTAAGGCCCCAAAGGCCTCCGAAACTGTGTTTGGAGAAGAGAACTCGGTCCGCAAAGACAAGGAAACTGTAGATGATGGTGCAAATGGAGAAAACTATTCATCATCGAGGGAAAGAGGTTACGAAACGAGTTATCGAGGTGGACATTGAGCCACAAAAGAAGGGGTTTGAGCAGGACATAGTTGAGATGTACATGAAGAGCATGCAGCAATTCACGGAGTCATTGGCTAAGATGAAACTTCCTCTGGATATTGATAACAGTGGGGGGCCGAGGAGTTCGGCAAGTTCAACAAACTCTGAGCAGAAAACACCCTCACCAGCTAATAAAGCTTCTTCCCGAGTATTTTATGGGAGCAGGGCTTTCTTCTGATCTCTCTCAGTTGTGCAATCTCTGGATGCACAAACACACAGGTGACTCAGTTGGCTAAATACTAATAGTGGAATATCGCAATTAATGATTGTAGCGTTGTGTTTGCTTGGCCCTTACAGTTTTTTTGGTGAGATTTTTAGTTTGTCAGGAAACCATGACCTCTTTTTCTCAGCTTTGCTTCCATCTTGTGTACATGAAAAATGTATCTTTTTAGTTTGCCTCTTGTGCTAATTTTGAAAAACTGGAAAAAAGTATCAGTCTTTGTGGAAGTTATGCTGATGGTGTTCTGTTATCAGCTGTTGGTTTGAAGCAGAAAAGTCTAAAGTGGAAAGCTCCATAAACTGCGAGGCATGATCCTAAGACATCTATCAATGCTGTAAACTGTGAGGCTAATGTTTCCTGGAACAGAACTCCATTACCTTTGAGCTTTTCTACACTATTTCTCCCGAAACCAAATATGGACTTTTCATGGATGGCTCAGCCACATCTGCAACTCTTTCAAGCTCTCTTTTCACTTCGAGAGCAGCTCGAGCACCGATCATGAATTCATGATTCCGCAGGTGTTACTTGCTTCGTTGCTGCCATGATCCGACTGAAGTATGATGATGCTTCTTCCACGAAGGATGATTATTCATCACGGTTTCTTTTCTGTTCCGTTCAATCTTCTCTCCAAATGTGATGTTTTTATAATGGCTTTCGATTGAGTTCAAGGACCATGTTGGCCTCATTGTAATATTCAATTAACAATTTTGGATTCTATAATCAGATTTCTATGTTTATAACCAGTTGGATCTGATGGCCGGTATTTGGAAAGTTATTGAATTCTATAATTTGTTTTCTATTCTATATTGTTAGTTAGTGCTTGTTTTGTTTTTAGTAGGTAGGGCAATTGTGTCGATCGTGCGTTGCGTAGGAGTTACCTCCTAAGCAACCTTCATAAATTTGGTTACAAGGAAACCCCCATAATTAAAGTCAAGACCTTGTTGGAGTTGAGAAGCATGTCTTACTAGGGTTGGATTTAGTCAAGACCTTGGTGCTCTCATATGCATGGTATCGAAACTCCTCGAGCTCAAGTACCTGTTTTTTTATACTCAAGCTTGGACAACGTTTTACCCAAAACCAACCAATATGATGAAATGCCAATATGAGTCTTGAAAGTGGTGCAATAAGCACATTGGGGCATCATCGAGTTTGATGGATGACCAATCCTTGCAATTGATCCACTGTCTTCTCAAGAATCAACTTAACTTGAGCTCTCGGTTTGTCACTTCCGCTTGCCCACTAGCTTACTAGTGGTAAGCGGTGGACAATCAATGGGTCACACCTAAGTAGTGACAAACCTTATCAAATTCCCACAAACGATAACCCGCATTTCATATTTCTATCCGACGCATTTCTAGAACACTGGAACGCATCACATTGCTTCACATACACATCACAGTCATGCAATATAGAAGGCCAGAAACAGAACATGATTCAAGAAGCTTAAAAGACCATGAGCCAATGCTACAGAGTGTAGAGAAAGAGGAACAAACCACCATGACAATCAATAGGTGGCAGATACTTCAAACCACCAACACGTCATTTCATACATAACACTGAAAGACCAAATATCAAAGCTTTTCCTTTTATCACCATCTGTTTTTCTGTCTCTGGGAATTAGAATCATTCAATAAAACAATGAATCGTCAGAAATACTCACTTTTAGTTTATTTGCAAGGGAGGGAATCTCTCAAGTGTCCCTTGTAATGTTAAGAGAAGAAAAACAAAACATAGCCGCACATACAATCTGGGAGCACAGAAACCTCAGAGCAAATAATATAGGATGGACCATTCTTCTTCTTCTCCTGTGTATAATCCGCAATCCAATTCTACACCTCAACATCACTCGCGACGAAACTTCTAAGCTTTCAAACTAACTTTTAAGAAGGAAGACCTCAAACATTACACACACAAACACACACAAATCACTCAGTAGCACTGTAAGTATCCTTGAACAAAGAAATGTAAGCAGATACATGTATCGGTTCCAAGACTCTTCACCTGTTGTGATATTGCCAGTAACAGATTCACCTAGGTAGCAATTCCTGAAACATCAATTGACAACAAGGAAAAGCAAGCATGTTAGTTCATCCTTACCATGAATGACGTTTTTCTTTTTCAGCATTTTTCTATGTTACTCAGCGCGATTCTTACTACTACTCAAGACTAAACAATGCAGAGCAATCGGTGCTTTCTGTAACATTAATGACCACTGTCCAAGAATTCAAAGGGTTCATTTGATTTTGGGATTTGATGAAAAGCGATTTAAAATACCTGTTGATTTAAAGTAGTTCCTAATTTGAAATAGCTAGTGATTTCGTAAATAATACCTTGTTTGCTTAGTGGAGTTTGGAAACCAAAAGGGAACTTCTAATTTCTGAAAAATAATTAATTTAATTAAATTATTTGAAAAATGACTAATACACCGCTAACATTATCTCATTCCCTTAAAATCAACAAGGCAATTTGGTATTTTCATACTCAAATCATTTGAGATTTGGCAAAGATTTCAAATCTTCTCCAAAACACTTGGGTACCACAAGGTGATTTCAAATCACTTTTAAATCCCACTTTCTTTTCGTATTTCAAATCACAAGGTGATATTTCGATCAGATCACCTGGATCCACGAAATCACCCCTCAAATCTCCTCCAAATCTAAAAAACAAACGGCCCCAAAGAGTTTCACCCTGATTTACTAGATCTACAAGATAATGCTTAAAGTGGAAAGAGATTTGCAATTAGGCAGTGGCAATATGGAAATTGTACCTCTATTTGGTTGTCTATTGGTAACACTATAACTTCCTATGTAACCCTCAGAAGTCTTCACTGTTGCATCTGAACCTATGCTGCCAAGCCCATAGCTCAAGGAGCCAGAGCCATCCAGCTCAGGAGTCCGAGATCGCCAAGTTGAATCACCATAAACGGAGTTACTATTGTAAAAGTCCCCATAGGACCCTTCATAATTGGCAGTAACCCCATCAAATGAAGATGCAGGAGGTGCTACATTCAAACCAACATTCCGTCCATAACCCGTGGTGGTGCCACCTAGTTCGTAACTGTGTTCTCCGCTCCCATAACCGACACTTGCACTATTATAGGCTGAAGCATTCCCTCCAACTTGACCCGACACGGAAGACGGCCCCCAACTTCCTCCTCTATTTCCTAGTGAGCCACCAAACACTCCACTTCCAGAACCCACAAAAGCACCAGAATTGGATGACCGATTAGAGGGAGCAATCAGACCGCCATTTCCCCAAACATTACGAGAAGTTATGCCCAAAGCCGGATCGTTTCTTGCACTTCCAGCACTATAACCTACTGGAGTATTGTACCTGCTTGAATTACCACTGAAATAGGGACTCAACATCCGGCTATAAACCGGACTACTGCTAAAGTTGGATCCCCCGTTATAGTTTGGACTCAAACGTGGCTCCATATTCACTCCCATTCCATAGCCAGTAGTGCCAAAGGGTGAAAATCCGCTTCGGTTGTTAGGAAGAGGACTAAATCTACCATCCACTCTCATTCCGAATTCTCCAATTGAGTTCATGTTATAACCCTGAGCATAGGCATTAAGGAAACTGCTAGGTCTGTTCAAACCATAGCCATAGCCACCCATTAAAGGGCTTCGGGTCGTCAGACCAGGAGACAGTTCCTTCGGGACTGCTCGTTTGACCTCAACCATTTTACCATTAAGTTCATGAAACGTCTTGTGAAGCACTCTGTCCACAGCCTCCTCTGAATCATAAGTGATGAAGCCAAAGCCTCTTGGTCGCTGAGTGTTGTGATCATACATCACCACCACATCAGTTATGTTGCCATACTGCTCAAAGTAATTCTTGAAATCAGTTTCTGTAACGGTAGATGCCAGACCACCAACGAAAATCTTCTTGGTTCGCCCTGGCCCTGGAGAATTAGTGCTTATGTTTCTGTTCAAAATGTGTTGATCATCCCTAGGTACAGCCTTCTTTGCTTCAACCTGAAAATTGAGAAAACGAGCAAGTAAAATTAATGCCTTATCAAAACCGATAATCCGATAGCATGTTATCGCCAATTTCACAAGAACAAAGAAGCTAGAATCAAAATGCGCATTCAATTCCAGGCTACCACACGCTTAGTCGTAAAAGTAAGCCATAATCAAAGACCAGATGTATATACAAACATTTCACATTATTTAGTAACTAAATTCGAGTATCGTATGCACCACAGGTCTCATCTGCATTGAAAAAGTTCCACTTGTGGAAGTGCATTGTCCATTACAAGGAAGCAACAACAAGATATGATGTCTCAAGTTTCGAGCTACTCACAGTACGGCCATCAATAACATGTTTGTCCACAATAACTCTCTCAGCAACAGCAGGATCTGCAAATACAACAAATCCGAAGCCACGAGCACGACCTGTAGCTCGATCTCTCATGATGACCGCCTCCACCACTTCTCCATACTTGGTAAAGTACTCATTGAGGCGTTCCTCATCAGTGTCCCAAGAGATCCCCCCAATGAAGAGCTTACCAAGATCTGATTCCATCTTTTCCCTACTGTAAACACAAAATTCAGAACAAGTTGATCACCACTCTTACTAATCCACCAACTAAGTAATCTAACCACTTCATAATTCAGTGAAGGATTTAATTCCACCACACTCAACTTAGCATTGAACCGATCAAATTTTGTCACAATTGAATTAAAGATGGACACTTTAAAGGGATAAGTCATCAAAAAAATTCTCACTGAAACAGCCATCAGATCAGTTAGAATCAGACCTTTGTATTGGGATTTCAGGAAGAAGCAGATTGGTACCTCGATCCGAAAACAACAAAACGAAGTCCAATCTCGGATCACCCGATCCTTCCCCCAGCAATCAAAACCAAACACAGATTTCCTGATTCCATTAGAAACAAAACCCAAAATTAAACAAGCCGATAGAAGGGGTATAAAAACAAGCAGATGATAGGACCCACATTTTTCCGAGACTGGTGAGGATACGGAGAGAGTTAAAGCAGCAAAATTTTACCATTTTGGAGGGAACCCAAATGGGGGATGGAGGAAACTAAGATCTCGGATAGAAAATTGTGGCAATGGAAAAAGAGGAGGAGCAGAATATGGTGGTGGTGGTGGTGGTGGTGGTGGTGCTCATGTCTGTCTGTCTCTGTCTCTCTCTCTCTGGCTACCTGATATGAGAAATTTTGCTTTTCATGATTTTATCTCTTCCTCCGCTTGTCTCTCTTCTGTCTCTCTGTTTTTTCAGATTTTTCTCCTTTTTCTCTCTTGTTTGATTTTTTTGGCTTCTTTGTTTTCTTCGGTTATTCCACTTAATTATTCATAAACCAAAAGAAATTAAATTTGTAGCTTTTGAGACCAAAATCAATGATTATATTTATGCTTTAATCACACAAAACAACACTATGTCGAGAGCGATCAATATCTTTTTTTCATAACAAATTTCATTACAAATATGTTCCAACAAATTAAACCAAATTGAGCTAAGGGTCGCCTAACAAAATTGCTTGCGGCCATTCCTCACACCACTACATGAGCATCACTTTCAAACTTCACATGAGAGTACCTAACTTGCACACTCAAGTGAATAGCCCTCAAACAAGGCACCTACCTGCCTAACACAGCAACACTCCATCGCCAAACCCGGGCCTCGATGTGTCTCCATGTAGTACCGCAACAACATCCCACCTTCCCGGTCTCCCCCCCCCTCCCCCGCCAAATGCCACTCGGGGAACCACACTCTCCCATGCACCCCCAAGCTCTTGTCTACTGAAGCGTATCATCGAGAGCATCATCAATCACCGTCCCCACAATCATAGCTTTTGCGATGTCATACACGATTATTACATTCCCTTCGAAATATTATAAACAAATGAAGGTGAAACAAACTTATGACTACATGATATAAGTAGGAATAAGATTAGAAGGTCTATGCGTGTATGATTATTGTGCCTACCGATTTCATTAATTAGTTGTTTATTTTATATAAAAAAAATGATGATAATGTCCTTAAATCATGTCCAACACAAGAGTTTCAAATGAACATAAGAACAAAAGATATTAAGAGTAGTTTTAGCCAAATCTTACATGGTTACATTTAACGATGTAGAAGTGTCTTCGTAAGAAATTAATCATGCTCGTTTTTTAATCTCAAAAAAATCAGACAAATTAAACTCACAAGTCACAAGTACAAATAAAACTGGAATGCCTAGTCATGTATCAGGCAGTTTCATTAATTGGTTGTAAGGCTGGCAAAAGTTGGTGATGGTGTCATATAAATAATCATGACCCAACCCCGGTGGCGGATTCATCATACACGGAGCCTTTCCCGATGTATTTTCGAATTACACAATTCGATGTAGTACATTGAACCATTCTGAATCCGTCGCTGATGTGACATACATAAAATTCGTATAACTATTATGTGATCTAAGGAGGAATTTCTCAAGAATTTTGGAAGTACTTTTTTATTCTTTGGAAGTACTTAGAGGTTATTATAGGCTTTAATTAAAAGCATTTTTGGAACTTGCAACAAAGTTCAAAGGACGAAGACCTTATTTTTAAAAAAAAATTAAATGCAACAAATTTAATCTTCATTCACTATCAATTCTTATCAGAATTATTAAATAAGTCAACAATAGATCCAAGATAGAAAATTATACGCACCCAATAGTATATTGTGTCCGATACTAGTAACATAATGTGTTGCAGATGATTATCTTCATGGTAAAAATAAATAAACTCGATTTCTCATACCGTGCGCATCAACACATGAATCTTATCCACAACAACAAAATACTGATAGATCTCCCTTGTCGTCTCACGTATCAACTTCCATGCTCATCAAGAATTGGGCTACATTGTACTTGTACCCTCTAATAACCTCTCTTATCGGATATACACGAGTAGATTTATGTATTTAGTTTCAAATGTAATGCATAATATTTTACTATTTTACGGACCGTTTGGATGAGGTATTTTGGATATGTGGTATTTTGGAACAAAATAGTAGGTTATTTAAAAATGTTGTATTTATGTGGTACAAAAAACTTACACTATGAAAATTATCTTGTTTGACTAATTCAAAATAATGTGTTAATTCTCATGTGGTATTTGATGAATAAAAAATTCTATTACTATATTATCCTCATAAAGCTCAATACCTAATGAAGACAATGACTGTGTTTGTGAGATTATTTTTTTATGTGTGTTACTGTAAAATGATGTTTCATGTCTTAAACTCTTTTAAAGTTGGATTATGTGATAGTCTTATATTTAAAGTTTTAATTAATAAGTTATGCGGGAATGAGGATACCCACTGGTATTCGAAACCCACGAGTTTCGGATGGGTACGAATATTGATATTCGGATGGGGACGAGGATGAATTTGATGAAGAAGATGGATATAGGTACTCTTCCGAAACCCGCCCTGTTATCAAGTCTAGTTATGAAAAGAAAGAACAAATTTAAGGGTAGTTTGGAGTTTAAAAATAAAAAAAATATTATAAAAACCTACTAATTCAAATATCATCCTCCAACCCAAATATTTCAAATACCATCAAAATCCGTTATTTCAAATATCTCATATCAAAATCCCACCAATTTCATTTTAAATACCAAACATAATATTTTAACCAAAATATCACATAATATAATACTTAAATTAAAATATCACTTTTAAATACTTATCCAATCCATAATATTTTAAATTCCAATTTAAAAAGTGTAGTGATTTCGTATAACAATTGCGAATGCAAACAAAAGTTATTGCCTCCGGAATGAGAACTTCCTGACTTCTTCCTCTGGTCTCGTCCAGTCTTCCTTCTCGCTGACTTCGTTCTGCCTACCAGACCAGTTACTACCTCTATACCCTTCCTCTCCTTGCAATCTGATTTTTGCCTTCACTCTTCCAATGGGGATGACTACTAATAGTGCTACCGTTCCTCCTGCTTCTGCTGCCACCGATATCTCTGGAGCTAGTTATAAGCTGATGTCGCCGGCCAAGCTTCCGATCTCCAGGTCTCCCTGCGTCACTATCCCTCCAGGTCTTAGTCCCACTTCGTTTCTAGACTCTCCTGTCCTGCTCTCCAATTTTAAGGTTCCCTTTTCTTGCTCATTCCTATTGGAGGAATTTCTTGTTTACAAAGCATTCTCCACAGTAGTGTTTTGATTCCGGAACGATAAACAAAAAAAAAAGAATGGTACTTCATTGTTAGGCAGTTTGTTTATGGTGATGATGATGCCATAAAGCTCTGAGGGCATTTATTTATTGGCAATGCAATTAGCTAGCGTATGTGAATGTAATGGAACTTCCCAAGTGGGATTCGGATGCTTGATGATATTTATAATAAACTTCTGAGCTGCAATTGGATCTCATTTCGAACATTTCCCGCCGTTTTTGTCAAAAGAAAACCGTTCAGTGTTGTTTTTTCACATAATGGATCTTCCTTTTTGCTAGTGCTTTTGTTTGGGTTGTCTGACCGGTGGTATAGAATCATAGGGTGGTGAGATTAGAAATACAGAAAAAGCAGGGGGAACTGAATAGGACATGTGGGTAAAGGCTTTAAGAAGAACAAGCGGATTGTTTATAATGGGGAATAAACGTTCTTGGTTTCTCCAGTTTGGTGAAAGGAATATTTGCTGATTTCAGGAACGTCGTCCATTGGGCTGACTTAATTTTCTATAGGAAAAAGTTATGGCTTTTGATATTATTCGTAGAGGTTTTGAGATTGGTGCTAGTGATCGTGAGTGAGAATCACAGGGTGATGTCACATGATTAGATGTGCAAGTGCACTTCCTTTTCTAATTTATTGATGCTCATTAGAAATGCACAAGTTATTCGAAATGCTGCTTCAGTGAGATTCTTGGAGACAGTTAATGTGTTCCTCCTTGATCGACTGAGCTATTAATTGGGGGTTTCAGCAACTGCGAGATTTATACAATTTGCCTCTTATTTCTCTTCTTTACATAATTTATATGCAACTCACCTCTGGATAGTCTGGAAATGGTTTAAATTAGAGAATTTCTCTTGCAGACAGAGCCTTCCCCAGCAGCAGGGTCCTTCATGAAGCCTCAATCAGTGCGTGCCTCTTCCATATCGAATCCTTATTCAGTAACTGCAGTTTCTTCTGATACATTCAGAGAAAGAATATCCAGCTTCTTTGAGTTCAGGCCTCCATGTATAACAAATACGGTATTCACTAATTTCAAGTCCATTTCTTGTTGTCATGCTATGATTCTGATTGCTGTTGTGTGTCTCTGACTAGGAAGTTTAAGTTAGTCTAATGTACGATACTTTGTTTGATTTAAGACTTCTGCAGATATGAACAATCACAGAAGCGAACAATCTGTACAATACTATGGCACTTCTCAGTCCCAAATCCAATCAGTTTCATCGTTGTCTTCACCTAAGGCTGAGATGGTCACTACCTCAAATGAGTTGCGTCCTCTTCATATGGTTTCTTCTGGAGCTACTGCACCTGTTCAAGATGAAGCTGAAGAACAAAACCAGATAGGAAACACCAACAGTGGCACAACGAATTCAACGACATCAGATGATGGATATAACTGGCGTAAATATGGACAGAAGCATGTGAAGGGAAGTGAATTTCCTCGCAGCTATTACAAATGTACACATCCCAATTGCGAGGTAAAGAAGTTATTTGAACGCTCTCATGAGGGGAAAATCACAGATATTATCTACAAGGGCACACATGACCATCCTAAACCTCAAATTAGTCGCCGTTACACTACTGGAGCCCTTTTGTCCGTGCAAGAAGAAACACCTGATGGTAATGAGAAAATTGGAAATCTTTCTCAAGTGTTGGAAATTTCTTGTAATAAACTATTTATCTCATTTGTTTGGCTTTCCATAAGGTGAAACGTCCCACACAACGGGACAAAATGGAGGTACTCTTGAACTATCCCTTGCTGCAGCAACTGGTGAAATTGCAGAAGGTCCTGAAGATGATGAGGATCCCTTCTTTTCAAAGCGCAGGTATTATGGTTTTGTGCTTACCAGTAAGTTCAGTGCAATTATTATTTGGAATTCTTGAAAAAAGTTAACAAATAAATTCACTTTCTTACTATGGTGTTTTTGCGCATCAGGAAAATGGATACTGCTAGTTTTGATGTCACCCCAGTGGTTGTCAAGCCTATCCGTGAACCACGGGTTGTTGTTCAGACTCTTAGTGAGGTTGATATACTTGATGACGGCTACAAGTGGCGCAAATATGGGCAGAAAGTAGTGAGAGGAAATCCTAATCCGAGGTAATGCTGATGTTCCTTCTGATTAGAATGCTATTAGCACTCATTCTGCGGAAACAATGTCCGGGTTAGGGGGATTTGGAACTTGAAAATTGTTTGTAGCTTCCAAGATTTGGTTTGGCAGGTGGAAAATTCGATGGAATTTTGACTATTTTTTTGGTCAGACGGGTAAGTTTGATTCCCACGAAGTGATTTTGAGAGCAAACTTTCCGGTTGTTATCTGAATTCCACCAAACTTTTCACTTGCCAGTTGGCTGGAAGTTTGGTTTGGTTTTAATACCAAACCAAATATTTTTCGGTTCTAGAAAAGCCTCAAACTAAAGAAAATACTGCTGAAATTTTTGCCTGAAGTTTAGTTTTTGTTCGGTTTTCTGGTGACCAAATTACCGTTGCATCATCGTTTGGTTGTCCGGTAATTACCGACACCGAACCGAACTTTCCGGTTTCACCAACAATTTTTACCAAATTTACAATGGTTTGTCTTTGGTTCCCAAATTGGCATGTATCCGATTTGATTTTATCGAAACCAAACTGACTTCCACCCCAAAACCTGACGATTTTAGGAATCGGCATGCGGACTTAAACCTGACGATGGCTCTCTTGATTTAGATATTGGATTGATAGCTAATTTTATGTCTTAAGTGTGTGTCTGAACTGAATTTGCAAAGTTGTTCAGGAGTTATTACAAGTGTACAAATGGTGGGTGCCCGGTGAGAAAGCATGTAGAGAGGGCATCACATGATCTGAAAGCTGTTATAACTACTTACGAAGGAAAACACAACCATGATGTACCCACAACAAGGACTAGCAGTAATGCAGCAGCAGGAGGCTCTGCGGCTATGATGAGCAGCCGATTGAGGATCGGATCAGATGAAAGCGAAACGATCAGCCTTGGTCTCAGGGTTGGTATGTATTCTGAATCTAGTGACCAACAACAACAACCACTTCTCTCCCAAAATGGGCAGAGTAGTAGTTGGTCTAGTTTCAGCAGAGTTGCAAATCGCCATGGCGTTCACATGAACCAGTATGTGTCTGGACAAACTCCGAATGAAGTGCTTAGTGTTGGTCTCCCAACTCTGAAGCATCGATCATCTTACCCTTATCCACCAAACACGGGAACATTACTAAGTGGTCCTTGAATCTGCCTGTAGTTACATTTTTTTTTGTCCGGATAGACCTTTCGGTCATTAACTAAATATATTACAAAGGTTTCCGTTCGTGGATTTGTTGGATTCAAACCAAGTATCTCTGGGTTAATCATCAATGTTAAACAAAGTAACAAATCAGATCAGTTACTTGACATTAATGAAGAGAAGGAATTAATGAGTCGATAAATACTAAATCTGGTGTTTTTATCCACCTTAGATTCAAATTTTGTCCGAAATCTGATTAGTCGTCGAGTACTTGACGCCACCTTTTAAATGGCACTTAGGATCAAAACCCTAAGTGTTAAGTTAGACTGATACAAGGTTCACATTTCAGTGACAAAACAAACACCTTATAACCCAAACACAAGCAACAGAAAGTAACTTAGATCAACAATGCTACTGATGATTTCCACAAATTTGGATGATCGGTATTGCCTCGTTTAATTTACAAAGGTTTGAAGGTTTTGTTGCAGTAGCAGTAGCAGCCATGGAGGTGATGACATTCCCCTAAATGTTAAGGCCAAGGGTAGTAGTTTCTGCTCAATCTTTTCCTTTTAAGCACGCGCCTGCTGGGCCCTTACCAGAAAGAAAGAAAGAAAGAAAGAAAGGTTCATTATGAGGAAAGGAAACCCCACTGGAAAAAGTAACTGAGCAAGATTTTGGTTATTAGTGAGAAGGACGTACTAAATCAAAGCAGGCTTCCAAGTAGCAAAATGCCAGCTTCTCTTATAATTTAGGTGTCATCAGATTGTTGTAGAGGAGGGGGGTACTGTGTACGTAGCTAGCCAGCTTCCCTACACGACATGTACTTGGATCCAAACAAGCGCAATATCACAATAACAGAACTTGTACACAGCTTTCCCGCTTATTAATTTGGTGAAGTTTGGTGTGGGCAGAGTATAATTCTGCTGTTTTCATAGATAACTAGTTACACATTAAGTCGACTGGTTGTACAAGATTATAACTAGTTACAAACGGTTATAGCTAGCTATGGAAGGTTGTTAGATTTGACGGAGTCTCAGCGACTAATCCTCGTTGGAGATGGTGGTTGTGGCTGGAAGTTCTAGAAAAAAAAGTAATTAAATTGACAAGTTAAATCTAACCGTTGAGATAGATGTTTGTGATAAGAAAGGAATAAGGAAGGACTAACAGAGAAAGAACATAAATGATTAACGTGATTTCCAATTTTGAGGTCGACATGCTAGTATACAGAGAAAAAGTAAATAGTAAAATAAGTTTATTAGGAGTTTTGATAAAACTCTTTAAATAGTAAAATAAGTTACAAATTATCAAAATTATACATTTATTTTAGTACTTAATCAAGAAAATGAGAAATTTGAGACTATCTTTGACCATTTATTAATATGTAGCTATTTATTTTAATGGGTAAAGAGGAGCTGGGACATGAGATGTTTAGTACGTGATAATTAGGATACATGTTTAGTTTTCGCTATTGAATAAGAGTGACGGATTAATAACAGGAGAATTATAAAATTTCGACTAACCTTATATATATTAACAGTTTGAGATTCTAATGACTAGATCCACAACTGGTTTAGAGGAAGCCACGTCCACTGCTATATTCTATTATTCAAACCCAAACACCCTTCCAAGTGCTATATTCCATCCCCAGCCCCCTGCTTTGTTTTTGTTTTCTTTCTCTTTACCTTGTAATCCAAGGCACCAACTCTCCTTTGTAACTATCCTCCCAGCTTACCTGGCCTTGCCTCTTTGGACATTCTCACTCGGCTGCCGAATCTGCCTTTTTTTTCAAATAAAAACTTTAAGTCATGCGTCATTCAGAATCTAACAGACACAAGGTCTATATATAACACAAGGTGGTCAGTCATCAACAACCAACACAAGTTTCATAATGGATAGGCAAAGCTCTACTGAACCAACCATCGCCAAGTCTTCTTCCATTGCATTGCTTCAGGAGAGGTTTCGGAAGCTAGAGCGAGCTAGGGAGATGAGGCGACAGAGGCAGTTGTTCCGAGTCTTTCCCGAGGCCGACCACGAGAAATCAGATGCATCATCGCCTTCCATTTACTTCCGGGGCTCCCGACTCATCGTTCCTGACAAACCAGCACTGATCAGAGACTCATCTCTGCAGCTGCAATATCCAACAATGCAGCCGGGACAATACGCTGGTTTTCGAGTCGACGACACCCCCAATTTGGCAAATCTGCACTCCTCAAATGTTCTCATGTACAGTAGTACTGATGGTCAATACAAATGTGATGAATCAGATGTTGATACCTCTCTTCATCTCTGAAATTTCTTATCAAATTATATATAATTCCTCACATTTCTGTGTTTCTCAAGGGTTTTATTAGTGCCATCTCTTCTACTCATCAAATTCAGAGCACTTTTAAGACAAATTTTTGGCCTAGTGGCCAACCGCAGCAGTTTCGCTGACTGCAATCATATTGTGAACACCGAATACTACGACTAGTGCTTAGTGCTGCGTATACAAGGAGCAGACTTCGTCAACGCTTGTACAATGCAGACAAGATGACTTCATCCATCCACCAACCAGACCCATATTCACAACTCCCATTTCTTGCTTCTCCAGCCAAAAAAAATCCAGTGCATTCTCCACAGATATCACGGTCTCCAGAAACGCCTCTGTTCTTGCTGTCGCCTGCATTATATTCTACATTTTAAGTTTCACCTTTCACATGCTTTCTAGCTAATGCAGAGCCAACCAAGTACTCAGGCCAGAAAAATGCCGTTTACCTTTGCTGGTAATCTTTACAGCGCTCAAGAAACTCTTTCGCTATGTCCTTCCTTTCATAGCTTGACAGAACGGCCCTAATATCAGGAGGACTATTTAGTGCCACATCTGCAATGAAACACCAGCAAAGCCTTCATTTCAGACCAAACCCTATTCCATATATCATAACGGAAATTTTAGCATACTCACATTCAAGAAAAGGGATAAGATCCACAAGTGCTGTATCCAGAGGCACCTCGCCTTCTTTCTCATCCATCTTGAATGGCTTAATTGGAACACAATTCTCCGGCTGAAGGCTGTTCTCAAATGCATTTGCACTGACGTATATTATCTTGCCAGGGTCTCTATTCAGTTTGGACAAATCCTGTTCACAACAACAAAACCGCTTCAAGTCTTCACCGAAAGCAAGTGAATAAAGATGCAGTTTTCCAATAGCATGACATACCCGGTAATGCTTTCCATCTTGATATTTTGTTGCACCTCTTGCTAGCCTGTATCGTATACAGTGGTTTGTATCCAACCTGTCAACAACAGGATCAACGTACTGCACACAAAAATCAAACAGGTAAATTCATATGCAAAGGCACATAGAAATGATAAGCACAGGTCGGTAATAAACTTATTATATTATTACCATGCTGAGTTGATCCGAGTAAATCACAATCTCAAAGAATTTTGCAAGGTGTTGCAAGAAGTCATCAACTCCAGGTCTTTTGAACGTTCTCCATCCTCTTTCACGCTTTAAATATATACCACAGGAAACAAGCACATTATACTTGAAATTTTACTAATAAATCTAATGTATTTCTGGAGAAGTACTAGTATCAAGAAGACTGTACAGTCCAATCACTGTAGATCATTGTCTCGTTGAGATCTAAAACAAGAGTGAACACATGCTGCTCAGCTGGATGATGATCAGGTAGCAGCTTGTCTGAAGTTGGCTCAGTAAAACCCTGCAAATATGATTGCATAGAACTCTGTTACAATGAAACATCACAAGCACACATATAAAGAACTTTGATAAATTGAATAGAAATTATTAGCTTACTTTAACATGCTCTTCCAATGCCGTACGTACACCCAAGTAAATTTCAGCTACTTTGGCAGGGACTAAGACATCATACACGGAAATATTCCATCAGGTCAATACGGCACTCATGCTCAGCACATTGCAGCAGAAGCAAATGGCTCATTACATATAGTATCGTTGTTCTTAAAAATTCAAGCTGGGAGCAACTACATCAAATAAAATAGAGAAAAACTGAAAAGACAATTTCTCCAGAACCCTAAATGCCAAAGAATTGGACGTTACCACACATTGCAGCAGAATAGAGCATTTTCTTGTATCTCTGCAAAAAGAATCGGCAACAGAAACTCTCTATAAAGACTGTTCATGCATCATATTCGATGAAATCACCATTTTCACCTTAGATCTCACCAATATTGCATGTGTATCATACGAGCATCAAATCCAAAGTACGTACGCCATCTCAGAATTCTCAAATTGGAGACTAACCTCGGCATCCGAGTCCTCGTCGCTAGCAGTATAATGCACTGATTCCTGCAGTTTCTTGGTCCGTTTCTCCACTTCCTCCAACGGATATGCTAACCAAAAAGAGACGGCAACAAAAAAATCGGCTCATAGCAGAAACTGAAACACAAAGAAAAACAAGAAAATGGAAGGGAAGAACGCAAGAACTCACTGTAAGTGACGTAGGCGGTAAGAGTAGTAGCGCCGGTTAGAGTCCCAATCAGTCCGTACTTAACGAACTTCCATCTTTTGCTCGCCGGACCTTTCTCAGTAGCGGAAGCTGGAGCAGCAGCGACGTGCGCCGGGGGAGAAATGATGGATTCTTTAATGGCGTTGGAAGAGGCCGATTCTGCGGTGCTGTATGATCGATTGCGGCGAAGGGAGCGAGAGACGATTGAGGCAATGCGAGATCGAAGGACGAAGGCAGCCATGACTGACTAGGGGGTCAGTTGTGAAGAGGTTTCTTGGGAAAGGGGGTTAACTGGGGTTTATGGTTTAGTGCGACTTGTGAGCTGTTGCTTGGGGAACGGAGGAAGCATCGAGAGAAAAGGAAAGAAAGTGCTAGCAAGTCGGGTTTGGGTTTTGGCTAATTTCGGCCTGTTGATATTTTTTTTTATAATTATATTTAAAGTATTTGTGGTTAAAAGCTATTTAGAAAATTATTATAAGAGTTCCTTAAAAAAATATTAATAATTTGCCAATGGTCAATTTATATTTTATTAACCTTTTCAATATTTAACTTTTTGAATGGATCGAGTTTAAATAATTAGTGAATAATTTTAACTTCAAAATTTAATTTAAAAATAAATTGAAAGCAATGTAGTCTTACAATAATAAGAATAAAGAAATGCACGTTATATAAAACAGATCTAATAATGTAATAAAAATGTAGGTTTTTAATTGGTCCAATAGATAATTAATTGTTGTATAGAAATAGATAATTAATTGTTCTATAAAAATAGATATTTATTTGTAAAGAAACATGAAAATATAAATTTTAAATTTATGCACTTGTTACCACGATATTTTTTTTTGTTTGTAAATAGATTTTGATGAGTTATTATTCTCGATAAATTATAGTCATACCATCATTAAATTATGAATGATAAATTGATATTTGAAAAGTAAAATTCGTATGATAAGAGTATGATTGAATATATTTTTAAATTTTAGAAGAAGATAAAAGATGAGTGGGAAAAAATGACGTGGATGTGGAGGTATAAATTCATTTCTATAAAAAAATTACAAAATGGTAGAAGAAACTTATTAATTAAAAAATCCTAGCTGCGATAGTTAGAACGTTTTTTATTTTCTTCATTTTTTTTATTTTAATTTAGATTTTTATTGTAGTGTTGTTTTATAGCGGCTAGAGAGATAGTTGTACTCTTGCAAAACGTTTTTTGTTTCGTTAACCCTTGCCGTCATCGCCACATTTATCGCTACCATGAGGTCATCACCAGCCTTCATGTCCGTCACTAACACTACGGTTTCCCTGCAATTAGACTCGCTCCCACTATCATATCCCTTGCTCAACCAACAATCGGGACTCCACTATTGCCTGCACCGAATCCGACATCGAGAAGCCACCCAATTCCATCCTTTTTAGTGACTTCATCATAATACCGCATGGATATGATCACACGTAAATCAGTGTAGCACCTGCAAGCGCTCCACGTCCTGAAAACAATATTTTTATGTCAATATTTATCCATGGCTGTTGTCTGTTCGTTAAAGTATAACGATTGATATCATCTTACTTACGATGAGCCGCGGTCTATCCGGCCCGTGGGTTTGGACTCCAATTAGACACTTTGTAGGCCGAAGGAGGAATTATTTGAAAAAAAAATTAATTAAAAATGCTGATAAAAGAATTATAATAAATTAAGAATATGGAATACCCTCTGCAGCGCTGCTCAACTCTCTACTGCTCGCGCAAGCTCCGAAGGAGCCGCCAGCCGCCATGATGGGACCTGGAGGGATACCTAATGTTGTATTTATGGCGGCTATCTCCGTCTCCACGGTGGTCTTCTCTTACTGTGTCTGCTGCTACTGGTCCACCAGCCGAGCTCATTGTTCGTCGGAGAAGCAAAAGAAGAAGGGCAGAAATGGAGTTGTGGATGCAATTGGGAACACTCCGTTGATCAGAATCAACAGCTTATCTGACGCCACCGGCTGTGAAGTAATAGCTCCCTCCCCAATTTGAAGCAGCACTTGCTGGATATTTCTGAATTGAGTGTCAAATTAATAATCTTTTCGTCTCTTAGATTCTAGGGAAGTGCGAGTTTCTGAATCCCGGTGGGAGTGTCAAGGACAGAGTTGCAGTTAAAATCATTGAAGAAGTAAGTCGTCGTCCAAATCTTTCTTCCTTCAGGATCCTTTTTTTATAATTGTCTTGGAGTTTTATGCAAAATGTTTTTGGTAGGCGTTGGAATCAGGTAAGCTTACTAGGGGTGGAGTCGTGACAGAGGGAAGCGCGGGGAGTACTGCTATTAGCTTAGCAACTGTTGCTCCTTCATATGGCTGCAAATGCCATGTTGTTATCCCTGATGATGCTGCTATAGAGAAGGTAAACTGTTTACACAATATCTCCATTTTGATAAATAAGATGGTTATGTTTGTGCTCGGGTGGTTCTTAATCCGTTTTCCATGTCATTACCAATGTTAAGTTTCAATCAAACGTTATTGCGTAAGTTATCTTTTATTTGGGTATGTGTAAGGTTTGACATCTAGAATCATGTTTCTTAGGAAAGTTGAATTGAGAATAGTTGAAGAAAGTCGAGTTTAGGTTGGAAGAGCTAGTGGGAGGAAGGTTGAATAGAGTGATATAAGAGATTCTGAGTGGAATTGTGTTTCCCAAGCTACTGTAGTGGAAATTAAACTTTGCTATGAATCTTTTATATTCCTTTATTCAACTTTCCATTCACAAACCCTCTCAGCCTCAACTCAACTTCCTTCTACTACTCTCAATTGAAAAGGAACCGTGATTCTAGATGTCGAAACCTAGATGTCGAAACCTTACCCTGATGTGTATATGTGAGACCGAGTTGGATGGAGAATCTATCTCTTCATGCCTTGATATCCTCTGTTTCTCTTCAATCTGGTCAGTCTCAAATTCTGGAGGCACTGGGGGCTACGGTTGAAAGAGTGAGGCCAGTTTCAATCACCCATAGAGACCACTATGTTAACATTGCAAGGCAACGGGCAGTGGAAGCTAATGAATTTGCTGAAAAGCTCAGGAAAATTGCTCAAGTTGAGGGTAAAGACATCACCCAAGTTGAAGGTTATGAAACTGAAGGAGAGAAGCAAGATTCTGTTGTCGTCGTCCCTTACTACGGTAATGGTGGTTTCTTTGCTGATCAGTTTGAAAATTTGGCAAATTTCAGGGCCCATTATGTGGGCACTGGCCCTGAGATTTGGGAGCAAACTGGTGGTGCCTTGGATGCATTTGTAGCAGCTGCAGGCACTGGTGGCACTGTTGCTGGTGTTTCCACATTTCTCCAGGTTTCTATTGCGCTATTTGATCACTTTCCTTTACTGAATGCTCCAGTCATTTTCATCTCAAGCAAATCCAAATATCTGCAGGAGAAGAATCCGAATGTGAAATGCTTCCTGATAGATCCTCCTGGTTCTGGTTTGTTTAATAAAGTAACTAGAGGGGTAATGTACACCAAAGAGGAAGCTGAAGGAAAGAGGCTAAAGAACCCATTCGACACAGTTACCGAAGGGATCGGAATCAATAGATTGACGAAGAATTTCTCGATGGCTAAACTTGATGGTGCATTTCGAGGCACAGATAAGGAAGCTGTTGAGATGTCTAGGTAAGTGACTTGTAAGTACACCACGGTTGGTTGTTTACTTTTTGATGGGACGAATGAATTTAGCATTCATGTGAATCTATTCCGGCAGGTTTCTTGTTCTGAAGGATGGCCTGTTTCTCGGTAGTTCTTCAGCTATGAATTGTGTTGGTGCTGTGAGAGCGGCGCAATCGCTCGGACCGGGTCACACCATTGTAACCATTCTTTGTGATAGTGGGATGAGACATTTGAGTAAATTCTGCAACGCTCAGTATCTCTCTGAGCATGGTTTGACACCCACTGCTACTGGTTTAGAGTTCCTCGGAATCAACTGAATGCCGGCTGTTTTTTAAGCCATGAGCGAGGCTGGAAGCTGAGGTATTGGTCTTGCTAATTTTTCTTCTCCAATACATTCATAGGGTGTAGCTGTAGCATAGTCATTTGCAAACATTAAACCATTATTGTTACATACTGTACGCTGCACCGAAATTTGTAGCAAATCATTTGCAAACCGTTATGTTATTGTTGGAACTTGACATCAATGATTCCATGCATGGTCCTGAAAGCAAAATTGCAGGGATTTTTTTTATCGAAGATAAAGGAGGCAATTATGTTACATGAGAAAGGATAGAAATATAACATTGATGTCTATATGGGGCGTTACTGGATTCAAACCTAGTACCTCTATGTAGACAGTATACAACGCTACCAATTGTTATACTCTACGGGAAATTTCGGGCTAGATTACGAACAAAATTGCAGGAGCTTCGCAGTACAAGATCTTCAAGACCTTAACTTAACACGTCCTGACTTGGCTCTTAAGCATCATACACAATTACACATATATATGAACAAAATTGTATCCCATTAAACCTTATAGCTCTCCAACTCAAAATTGGAGTGCTTGATGGATCCAATGGCTAGGTCAATCTCTATGAGGTTGTCTTCCTCACTCTCATCCATCTCTTCCATCAGCTCCATCATCCCTTCTTCTTCTTCTTCTTCTTCTTCTTCACTGAAGATGTCGAACTGAGGAGACAACATTCGCTTCGACGAAGTGCCATAGACAGCGTTGCTTTCATTAATTGGTGGAAGACTTATCTCAATGAGATGATCACCATCATCATCTTCTTCTTCACTTTCACAGATTGGTAAACTTTGGCCGATGACATTGTTGAAGGGCATCTTCCAGTTGAGTTGGAAACCCTCATTCCTTGGAGAATCATCACTGCTCTCACCATCTAATGAGAACTCCGTCGACTCCACTTCATACTCATCCACAGTTTCCAACTCTTGAATCTGCTTCTCAACAACAGTTTCTTCTTCTTTCTCTTTGACAAGTTTCCTATTTGAGAAATGTACAATGAAGACGGTGGAGAAAAGGACAAGGGAAGATGACACAATGAAATGAGAGAATCCAAACCAGAGAAACAGAGTCATAGCCAGAGAAGAAGGCACTGCAACTGAAAACAATGGTGGTGAATACTGTTTGAGAAAGCAAATAAGGGAAAAGTAACATCCTTCAACCCAAGCTGGTTTATCCATTTACAACAAATGATGAGAAATGGCATGAAAGTTTGGAGTTTGCAGGAAGAGCAGATCTAGGAAGGAAGATGAACGTGAAAAGAAGTTAAAAGAAAAGTTACTGCGCTACTTTTTTTTATTGAAACCAAAGTTAAAGGGAAGCAAAGCAGCATGCAGAAGAATAGGGAAAAAAAGGTTTGAACTTTGAGACTATGGATCAAACCCAACAAGTAAGAAGATCGAGCAGTGCCACTCTTCTCTCCGTCTGGGAGCTCTCAATCCACAAAGGAGAATATGGGTTTTCTTCTGCTGCTGCAGATTCTAGTGAATCTCAAATCCTCATGCAATGGAACTCATCCATCAATAAACTGGATTTCCGATAATGGAGGCGGTGGGTGAAGATGGATTGTGCTGATGAACAGCGGAGAGTAATGATGACCCATTTTGAGATGTCTGGAGAGCAGAGAGTGGCAGTCGACAAAAGCAATTATGGATAATGATGCGGTTAGTTGCATCTCTCTCCTTCAAACAACTACACGCTCAAACTAGTTTTGTCTTATTCTTGGTGGGAAATGTATTGTGAAACTTTGGTTGACAAATGTCCCAACTATACTAAACACTGAGGGGTGACTCAGTATGCGTGAGATTGAATCTCGAAATATTATGATATTGAGTGTTAATGATATTAAAATGGGTTAATGAAAAAATTATTACTTGGTATGATTTAGATGGAAATTACATATATAACCCTAATTTATGACCGTTGACAAATTATTTTCATATCGTTATCTTTGCCTCAACGATTCCCTCAACGACTTCAAGTCACAAATGGCCAACATAAACCCAGAAGAAAGAACACCATTATAACAATGAAACCCAGAAAACGAATTTAGCTTGAGAAAAGATCTAAACCCAACAAACAAAGTCAGGTTCGAATTGGAGTTAAAACATTTAATTTCATTCATTTCGTAACTTAAAGAACTTCTTCATAAAACTACCATGTCGAACTGGATGATAATTTGTTGTCTGGGGAACTAAGAAACCTCCTACCCTTATTCATCGCCAAATCCAACAATCATTGTTGTCGTCAGAACCTCAAAATAGAAGAAAGAAGTCGGACTTTTTCTCCCAAATCCGAGCAGAATCAAACTAGAAAGCTCAGAAAAAAGAAGAAGAAACTGAAACATTTTTTGATTTAGGTACAGCTGCCCTGCTTCCAAGCTCAGATAGTACCGGAGAAGATGAAGCAGCCGCTGGTACTCAATTTCGAATGACAGGCGAGTCTGCTCGAGGCGACTCGCCCAGCCACATAAAGCTAAAACTCGTGGAGGTCCGACCGAAGCCACGGCGGAGCAAAGAAGGCCGGCTACCTCTAGTGTTTGTTAGTTTCTTTGCTGTCTTGTGTAAGTATTGTCCTTAAATCTATCTATCTGTCATCTATTGTCTTTCTTACAAATTTTAATTTTTAGAGTTAGGGTAGGCATTATTGTTTGTTTTGTTTCGAGTCTAGAGCTAATCATAATCGTAAAGTTTAAAAGTGTAAAATATTCTAACGGACTCAGTTACCTGAGAGATTTCCTATTGTGGAATCATTGTTCTAAATATCCTATCTTATTCTATTAATAAAGAAATTATCAATTTGATGTAGAAAAAATTCTAACCGTGTGTTTCGCCCAAGCAATTCTTTGTTTTTTTGCTAACGAAAAATATGTTTTTAGTTTTTTACTTATTCATTCATATATTTTGACTAATAATATTCAAATAAGAATAATTTTGAAATTTTAAATAAATTTTTTATATGCAAAACTACAAATTTGACTCGTTGGAATGAAATAAGAATCTCGGATCGGACCGATCGGTCCGACTGCAAACCGACCAAAGAAACCGAGTAGTCGTTGATGAGAATGGTCAAAATCGGACGTTGACTCGATTTGAACGCGAAATTTGGCCGGCTCGACTGAAATTGTTTGGCCGGTTGGACCTGATTTTTATGGCTACACTTTTTTTTTAACGTGGGAGTGATTATCATTTCTACTAATATTATAATTTGATTAAAACATGCATTTAATTGATAATCATAAACACCATAGCAACTAATTAACACTAGAAAGGTAATACCTTATCATAAATTAAGTAAATTGTATATTAAATTTTAATTATTTGATTAATAAAAGCTTCAAATAATTTATACATTGAAACTTTTTAAAAAATAACTCAATAACTATATTTTTACAAACTAGATTATAATATTAAACTCTCTATACTGTCGGTTTGATCCGGCTCAATCAAAAATCATCCGGTCTGAATTAACTATATTTATTTATTTAATTAATAATTAAAACGGTCCAACCCAATTTTGAAAATAGTCGAACCGCAATTGAACCATCAAACCCTGAACGTCTAACCTCACCAGTATAATCTCCGATCCAGTTTTTAAAACCTTGGTCAAAACTCTAAATGTTGGAGTAAGAGTGTACTAGGTATGGTTGGACCTGTACTATTGGTGGTACAGTAAAAAACAACACATAATTTAGGTTAGGGAGTCAAATTGGTGGTTGATCATATGTGATCGCCGACTTTAATTAGTTTGACTGTGATATAAACTCTGGCTGAATAAATTTTTAACCTAATTGTGTGAATCAAAAGTATTTAATATATTCTGTTAGCAAAAGTATTTAATTAAAGTATTGAACCAAAGTCTCTCAAATGTAAGGATTATGTAATTACCATTTTTACTAACGAGTTATATATTTTGTTAAAAAATATAATTAATTAATAATAAGTTAAATTATCACAAATTATTATTAATTAACACTAGAGATGTGGTCTATTACCACAAGTTGAGGTTATAAACTGAAATTCAAAATTTTAACAAATATAAAATACAATTATTATGTTTTCATATTTTTATCTAAGTGGATATTTCAATCATCTGTTATGTAAAGAAAATGAATAATTGTATGAAAACATTGATGGATAGAGAAACTAACCGAGGAAGTTGTTTGCTAAAATGTTTCAAATTAGAGGGACTTAATTCAGTAAATAAATAGTGAGAGGGGCTTTTTGTTAACATTTTATATTATAGGGGCCAAATTGTATATTAACCCCATCCTTATTTAATAAAGCTCTGCCGTAGCGTGGTCAATCAGCATCTGCCTAAGACCAGTAGCTTTTCTCTGTTTACGTGTGCGCTTTGAGCTTAGGGACACTGAGATACTGATCTGCGTTTTCTTTGTTATTCTCCGCCCTTTGGGTGTTGACATCCATGATCTGCAGCGCCATATGGACCCCTCTCAACCGTACACCAATCCTCCACTCGATGATGAAGAAGACGAGTGGGGTATTCTTTGCTTACCTCTATCCTTTTGGTGTTAATTTTAGGGAATTCTCGTGGTGCTGTGCTTGTTAAACTAAGAGGATATGATTGCAGGAGTTCAATTTTTCCTGGCTGTTTTTTTTTTCTGAAGATTGTCAATTGGTGCTGTATTGCATTGCTTTGTTGGATATGTGTAGCAGTCTGAATTTTGGTTACTCAGAGTGATGTTATGTGGTTGCTGTTGGTGGGATATTCATTCTTGATTATGCGATCAATGCTCCAGATTTGAAGTTGTGATACTTTTCTTTGTCTTGATATAGTTTGATTGCGTTGTTGGTTGCTGCCAACAGTAAGATGGATCGTTCATATTGTGCCAATCTTTGTTTTCATATGGAGGATTGTTGTAATTCACGTTAGGGGAAGTAGTACTAAAAATTTTGATTTTGTTAACTTATCACCTTGTAAACAGGATGTAGGTATATTGCTTTTTGTCTCAAATTCTGTTTCTAAAATCTCCCTGCTTCAAAGTCACCTTCTAAGAGTTGTATGATTACAATGATTTTGCTTATAGCAGTTTGGGGACAATATATGTCCTATGTCTTTGATGTCAGAAAGACACAATATATGTCCCATGTCTTGTGTGCTAGGAAGATTGTGTGACGCTAATTGTTAAAATGTGCTGAAAATTATTAACTTGTTGCATGGTTGCAAACTTCAGTTTTGTGTTATTCTAAGCCTTATGTGCCATAAATGATCGTTGTGATATAGCTAATTGTTTAAGAGAAGGTCATCAGTGAGGATAAATCGACAGTTTATGTAGTTTTAAGAACCAGCTTATCCCTACTAATTATCGGACGAATATGCTGAAAACTGTGAGGATAGAGTTTCAAACTTCAGCTTCTTGTTGGTGATCATCAATGTGATCGTTAAATGCTTAAGAGAAGGTCAGGATTGAAGATAAATTGAAAGTGGGAACCAACTTTTTGTCTGAAGAGGTTATAGGTCTAGTTGACTACTTCTGTTTCGGTAAAGAAATTTGAATGGTAATGATTTTGTTATGTGTCAATCTTGTGATGTTGGTAATCCTAAAAGAAACTTGTGATGCTTGAATGATTTGTTTCTCTTCCATTATGGGAATGATGCACTCTGGTATCTTTTTAAAATTATGATGCGCTTGACTTTTCAATTACGCAGTTTCGGTATTTGATAGCTATTAACTGGTTCTGCTGATATGTTAGATACCGATGGGTTCGTAATTCCAAGCTTGGGAATCGAAAACAGAGATCAATCAACACATAATGATTCAGAAATAGACGCCTTGAAACCTCCTTCTCCAAAGGTAAGTTCCAGTTTTTGTTCAAACCAACAAATCAAAGCCGGACTTACCATATTGACTGCTGATTTGAGTTGGTTGGACATACTGTAGTTATTTGTATATGTACACTGCAATCACCGACTATCTCGCACTGTAGGCTAAAAAGGAAGAACACATTTACCTAGGTCCTCACGGGGCGCCACCTTCACAATTAAAGCATCAAGAACTGAACTTGTCGAACCGGAAACAACGGTTTAAGCAGAAGCTGAAGGATGCTGATAAGAGGATCAGCGGAACAGGGCGCGAGAATAAGTTGGAGAATCTGCAGGAACTAGTTGGCGGAGAAGCGAAAACAGGCACAAACAACTTGTTGAAGAGCTCTCCTAAGGATTGGCTAGACCCACATTGCGATGAATCCCAGTTTGAGAAGCGGCATCCCCGGTGAGCTCTGCCTTAGTCGATAAAGTAAAAAGGCTGCGTTCTTTGACTTTGAGCCATCGGTTAGAAACATCGGCATCTTCAGGTCTTGATTGTTCTTCAGTTGGACCAATCGAGTAATCTTTTTGTTACTTTTATTGCTGAGTGTGACTTTTGACTTGGGAACCTATGCTAAATTCCAGTCTGTTTACCTGGCACCGAGAATATTGTGCCTTCATAATGTTTCAACCGCTGAAGGTGATTCATTTCTGAAGACAACTCTCCATAACATCGAAATAATTAACAACCAGTATCAATGAACTCACAATATAGCTGTTGTGAACAAGGTGCCAAACTTGGTATTTCCTGATATTCCAGAGCGAAGAGAAGACGACAACCCCTTAGCATGGGCGACCAACGCAACCACCGAGCAATGGTTCTGTTATTTATTTCTTTTGCCCGAATGCCCCCAAAGGATAATACGTCCCTAGTTTATTGGGCTCCAGATATACCACATTTTAGAAATTCCTCTGAGAGTAAGCAAGCAATAGTAAATGCAGGTTCAGCAGCATGAACAAATTATCTTTGCGCTTGGGGCAATGACGCAGCTAATGAGGTACTAACCGAGGCGCGTCTATTGCCAGTTGAAAACTATTTCCAAACCCCCTCCTAGGCCGCGGCTTATTCCGGTAGTTGTATTTGATACAACTCGCGGAAGAACAGTTGCCACAGGTAAGATCAATGCCTAATTCCAATAGCAAATCAACTTGTCTGAGACACAACACTAAGTTTCTCGATGGTTCCGCAATTCCACCATTGCAACAGCTCTACTCCTCCGAGTTGCTTGAAAGTTCATCCTACTTTTTGTTTCTGTATGCATGCGACCTTTTTAACAGAACTGTTATTGAGTTACCTGAGATTTTAAGGACTGCCTGCTGGAATCCAGGGACTACAGTTACATGATATTCCAGCAGCCTAAAAGCATGTTGGGTTAAAGGAGTCAGTTCGAACACCACATCACTAACATGGAAAAAGGGCAGTTCTCCTCCGCTAATTGCTGGATCGTATAAAAAGCAACTAAAATCCTCTGAAGAAATCACGCAGCCTCGCAGCGAGTACATAGCGAACTATTCTTTCGCCTTTTACTAAAGAATACCGTATACGTGCTGCTCTATCGAGGCATACGTTTGTCTTCGGAGGGTTTGTTCCTTATCTGGATCCAGCCCCACAATCACTCGGTCTAAATTGTTGGCTCAACAGAGCATGCTGCTGATCGTTTCCGTGCATCCATTTATTCCTCTCTAAGCACAGAGTTACTGAATTTGTTTGATCTTTGCTACATCATAGTGTCAGATATGCTGTTCACCAAAACAAGTACCACACAACAGATACTGTTTTCATGATATTAATGCATATCCGTTCGACAGTTGAAATAATATTAGTGTTACAAGTTACAACGGATGGTTGTGATTCGAGTATTCAAGAGATTTTGTCGATCTCGCTATCTAATTAGTATTTACAGTAAAGCATGTAAGAAACTGAGAGTATCTCTACCTGGATTTGCTTCTTTTTCAGTCATGGGAACATGACAAGTAGTTGATTACCACATTGCTAAAGAAAACATTTTATCTTTTCAGGGAGAGTTTCCTACTACTGGAGCTTGCTTTAGGGGATTATCGTGTGCACCAGATTGGAGGGGTGAAATCTGAACGGGCCGAGATCAACAAGTGATCATAAAGACTTTGGTGATCATCCTATGGCGAATTAGGGGTAATTAATGGGCTATATAGCTCAAGGGGTTCACTCTCCACTTCGGCCAAGAGCAACTCGCTCAAAGTCACATGTCGTGGCCTTATGAGACGACATCATCAACATCTACGACCAAGATTGGGCGTAGCTCAAGAACATCTGACACTAGAAGGTCCGCGTGAGGAAAACACAATAGCAGTTGGGCGACTCGGGGCCAAGTTGCTGGTCGAGTCCCTTTTCGCTAAGGGTTTTCCTCTAGACACCATCACCACTGTTGGACGGTCCTTATCATCCCTAAAGGCATCTCCATTCCCACATTTTAGCAATTGCTAAAGTATGATGGATGCTTAGTTGACACTCATTTATGCACTTAGGGATGTGCATATGCTTTCTAAATTAGCAATTTTGCTGCTAATTTAAAAAGTCAATTAGCAATGCCACATAAACTAATTTGTTTTGTACATTTTTCAAAGAGAAAAATTTATGAGTAGAAAATACATAATGAATGATGTATTTATCATAGGTGCAAAAATATTAAAATATATATACATAATCAATTGAAATTTCTAAAATATTGTAGGGATAGGCGTGATTAAAAATTGTTTCACGAGTTAATTGTGAAAGTTGCTTATATGACAATGTGAACACAATTAAAAGTTGCTAAATAAATTTTGCAATGAAGATGGCTTAACACCTTCAAACATTCATGACACTCAGCTTGAAGCTAGATCCCGTAGAGTCTGGGTGCTACATAATGTAAGATAATCAATGCACCGGACAAAAAAAGAACATTCCATACCATGATTCTTTATTAAATTGATCACAACACCCCTCAATACTTCTCTATTTCCCACATACACCCTTCATTATTTCTCGGTCAGTAGTCTCTCACATCATACTCATTACACCCTCTATACCTTTTCTTGCAAGATTCACCTTAACTCGATTAGTCAATTCCTTGATATAAAACTTAACTCCATACATACAACCCATTTTAATTCTCCATCAGAAGCACTCTATGCTCGCCCCGGTCCTCCAGAACAAAACACGTCAAAGTAAATACGGTTTGCGTTAGTAATTTTTTAACTAGGAATATTTTAGTCCATTCACGAATTGTGCGAAGTAAAATACGGATTGTATATATAAATGGGCATTAGAAAACGACAGTTCGACATACATATAGAGTAGGTGACGAGCGGATTTTACTCCGCTAATCAAATACCCACTAGATTGCTGATAGTGCTAGGATTTGTAGTAATTATCTATCTTTATATGCATGCTTTTTGAGTGATTATTAGCTTATTCTAGTTCATTCCTGTGTGATTTCGTGTTTTGGCATTATATGCCTAGAGCCGTTCATTTGGACCGTTTCTGTCCATTTGATGTGTTTCCTTGTAGTATTTGTTGTCCACAGGTACTCTAAAGATAGGTGATCTGGTTATGAAGCTATGGACGTGAAGTAGAGCACGATTGGAGCTCGAACGGAAGATCGAGAAATGAAATGGAGGAGCGGAGAGGTTGCACGCCGTGCACCCCTGCACGTCGTTCCCTTCGTTCAACTACGCGGAATTTTGAAGATAAGAAGGTGCACGGCGTGCACCCTCTAGTTTCAGCAGCTTCCTATAAAAGGGTAGATTTTGAGGAAAGAGGGAGAATCTTCCCCAAACACGAATTCTCTCAATTTTTCACGACTCCCCTCTGCAAAAACCAGCAATATTCCTTCCCTAGAAGCTCAATTGAAGATCCAAAGGAGTTCCTATCAAAGATTGAATTTAGGATTGAAGGTAGAAGATTAAAAGCGACGATTGGAGGAAGAACAAGCTGTTATCCCTTCAGCGAGAATAATTGTACTAATAATCGAGCTCATCGGTAGGCAATCAGATCGAAACCATAAAATCAAAACAATATAGACGCACCAAACAAAACAAAACACAGAATAGAAGACATGATGTCTATTTGTGATAGTTGCTGGTCTAGAAGACACTTTGTAGTTTGTAAGATATTATCCGCCGTTTGTCTTCATTAATTATTGTACTATAGACTCCATTCTCACCCAACTGCCTGGGACTGTCTTTTCGTTCTTGTCTGTACGGCAAGATCCTATGATCCGTTGGACAAGAACATTAAAAATTTCCTCTGAGCGGCAGACTCATGCTATGCTTAAACAGAAAGACGATCAAAGTTAAATTGATCACTCTGTAATGCTTGACGGTCTAAACTAGTTTTAGTTGTAATTTCCATCGATAGTCTCGCGGGTAATGCACGTACAACCTAGACGTACGTTTGGTCTTAGTGGAGCATTGTTGCCGGAAAATTGCTGTCGGTTCCGAAGATCACTTTTGGTGAAACTTCTGGCGACTTTCCCGACAAGGTTTTGTAACCACGATTTTTCCGACGATGTTTGTACAGACTTTTACCCTCCGAAGTACACAACTTTTTTCCAGCGATGTTTTGTACACACTTCCTTAAGCTGAAGTAATATTTTTTTTTAATTAGATTTAAATGGAAATAAGCGCAGCTGTGGCCTAGGCGAAATTCGGTGCTGCGGAGGCGTTCTCACCGCCTACATATCCGCGGAGCCCTAGGCGAGACGATTTGCTGCCGCCGAGCGCAAAACCTCGCCTAGGCTCGCCTTCTTGAACATTGCCAACGACACACTTTTTTCGACGACCTTTTGTACACATTTTTCAATGATATTTTGTATTAGTTATATACACCCGTACATATTTTTGTACTCATGTAAAGACCTTGTACACTCATTTTTCAAAAGAGTACATGCAATGCACATATCCTGTACACGAAACATGCACATGTACATGACCGGCGACCACCAACCGGAGGTCCGATCCGCACTCTAATAGTGTAGTGTATGTTATGAATGCTGAAGTTAATTAACGTGTAAAAATATAAAGCAGGAAATTCTGTACATCCAAATTGAATAATTAATTTCCAACTCTTCTAGAAATCCCACAAATTATATATATATAATTCAGCATGTCAAACAAATTATAGTTTCTGCCAACAGAACTCCTTGGATGTTGGACCAGAAGTGAATCGGACCTTTTGCCGTCCGCCGCTGCAGACCAACTAGTTATATAGTTATATATATATATATATGTAACATTTGATGATGTTGCCCAGCACAAACAGACCAACTTAGAACAATATCAACACATACATCATTAATAATGGGAACTTTACCAGGGAACCATGACGTGGTGGTGGAAGACCACAGCTCCGATGCTGCGAAAGTTGGTATGCATCTATGCAGTCGCTTTCATATAGTTAGCACTTGTCAGAAATTCTGAATAAAGGTATTTTTCTGCAGGAAACGAAACTGGGGAAGAAGAAGAGAACGACAGCCCAATTGAGGAAGTGAGGCTGACAGTACCAACAACCGACGATCCGACCCTGCCCGCACTGACATTCCGGACATGGGTTCTGGGGCTTTGTTCATGTGTGTTCCTGTCGGTTTTGAACCAGTTCTTCGGTTACCGTTACAACGGTCTGTACGTGGGGTCCACCTCTGCCCAGATTCTGGTGTTGCCGTTAGGCCAGTTGATGGCCGCCTCGCTACCGGCGACCAGGTTCAGATTTCCGTTGACCAAGTGGTCGTTCACGTTGAATCCGGGGCCGTTCAATGTGAAAGAACATGTGTTGATCACCATACTTGCCAACTGTGGAGCTGGCGGGATAGCGGGACTTTTCATTGTCACTGCCGTCAAGGCTTTCTACCACAGAAGCATCCATGTTGTGGCTGCTTTGTTACTTGTTTTCAGCACTCAGGTTGGACTTAAAATACACTTTTTTCTTCTTCATCTCTAGTTTTTTAGTTGTTTGTAAAAATTTTGCAGCTTCTTGGGTATGGATGGGCTGGGATCTTCAGGAAAATTCTGGTGGATTCTCCTCATATGTGGTGGCCTGGAAGTCTGCCTCAAGTCTCACTCTTCAGGTACTATTTTTCATATGGAAAATAAATTCGGTTACCGATCTGGTTGAGTCACGGATCGACACTCTGGCTTCGGATTCCGACTGGACTAGGTCACTCTCTTAGGCAAAAGAGAAGTTCTTTTGAAGAGGACCATGCGTGTGATTTAGAGGTCATTTTAAGTCCTCTGCTTTAAAGAAGTAGGTAATTCCAAGGTAAACAGTTGTAAAGGTAGAAGCTTTCTTATAATCATTTCCAATAGTTTTTTTTCACCAATGTGATACTTGAGATCTGTTTAATTTTTACAGACAATTCATATTCTCCAACCAGCATCGCTTCTACTATCTATTTTGTTCTTTTCGAATCGTTGTTTGATAGTGTAGTATGAACAATTCCCTTGATTTTGTCTAACACTTCCATGGGGGCAGGGCGTTGCATGAAAAGGAGGAACGGGCTAAAGGAGGACAGACAAGGCTGCAGTTCTTCACCCTAGTATGCATATCAAGCTTTGCATATTACATAGTTCCAGGCTACTTATTCCCATCCATATCAACACTTTCATTCGTGTGTTGGATTTGGAAGGACTCCATCACTGCTCAACAGATCGGGTCGGGCTTGAATGGACTCGGCATCGGTTCGTTCGGTCTTGACTGGTCTACCGTTGCCGGATTCGTAGGGAGCCCTCTTGCCACCCCATTTTTTGCTATCCTCAACACCATGGGCGGCTTCTTCCTGTTTGTTTATGTCATTCTCCCAATTGCTTACTGGAAGAATGCATTCAATGCAAGGAGTTTCCCCATGCTCTCTCAACAGACTTTTGATAGCTCTGGCCAACCCTACAACATCACCAAGATTCTTAACCAGAAAGAGTTCAGCATTGACCTCGGTCAATATGAAGATTACAGCAAGCTCTACCTTAGTTTCACTTTTGCGTTCAACTATGGGATCAGCTTTGCTGCCTTAATGGCGACTTTGGTCCATGTTGCACTCTTTGATGGAAAGTAAAGTTCTTTCCTTTTTCTAACTTCTCATTCATACCCATGCACATCATTACTTGATATGATTACGACTGTCATCGTTGATCGTGGTTTGTTAAAATTGCAGATCTATTTGGGAAATGTTGAAGAGGGCATCTGCTGGTATGAAGGACCAATTCAACGACGTTCATACTAGAACTATGACGAAGAACTATGAAGCTGTTCCACAATGGTGGTTTCTGGTGATAATGATAGTATCGTTAGCACTTTCTTTCCTTGCTACACAAGGATTCAACAGACAACTTCAGCTTCCATGGTGGGGACTTATTATGTCATGTGCCATAGCATTTGTTGTCATCTTGCCCACTGGGGTACTTATTGCCTCTGCAAATCAGGTATGATCGAGTTGTTGGAAGAGAGTACTACAGATTAGTTTTATATAATTCATTGACAGTTTTGATTCGTTGTACAGGGAATCGGGCTAAACGTCATCACAGAGCTGATAATCGGTTACTTATACCCCGGTAGACCGATTGCCAACGTTGCATTCAAAACGTATGGAACAGTCAGCACGTGGCAAGCATTGAGCTTCCTATCAGACTTCAAGCTGGGCCATTACATGAAAGTTGCACCGAAATCCATGTTTACAGTTCAGCTAGTGGGCACAGTGGTAGCATCCTTGGTCCAGTTCGGAACCACATGGTGGATATTATCAAGCATCAAAGACATATGCGACACTACGAAATTACCCAAGGGAAGTCCATGGACATGTCCTGGATACGATGTCTCCTTCAGCGCTTCAATCATCTGGGGAGTCGTGGGACCGCTTCGAATCTTCAACGTTCGGGGAGTGTACCCACAGATGAACTGGTTCTTCCTCATCGGCACCTTTGCTCCGGTTCCGGTCTGGGCGCTCTCGAGGAAGTACCCAGAGAAAAAATGGATAAGGATGATCTACATGCCAATCATACTGTCCGGAATGGGCGGGTTGCTGCCGGCTAAGCCCATTCACTATTTGTCATGGGGAGCTGTGGGAGTGTTCTTCAACTACTATGTTTACAGCAAGTACAAAGGATGGTGGGCTAGGCACACGTACATTCTGTCGGCGGCGTTGGATGTTGGGATTGCATTCATGGGGTTGTTGCTTTACGTCACACTTCAGAACAAAGAGATCTATGGGCCGCAATGGTGGGGACTTCAAGCTGATGACCATTGCCCTTTAGCTAAATGCCCAACTGTGCCTGGGATCTTTGTCGAAGGATGCCCTGCGATTCACTGAGAGTATACATCATTGAATTCGGACCAAGATGTCTAAAGAAAATTGCGTTAGGATGCACTGTGGAAAGATGAAAGACACGGCTATTAATCAAATAACTTTTTAATAACTAGAGACGTGAAATTTTTCTAAATATCTTGGATCTGAATGCAAACAATTCCAACGATCCATTACCAGGACTTGTGCAGGAAACCAAATTGCCGGAGACTCTTCTGCCACCCCCAACCAACTGGTAATTGCACGTACGTGTTGAGCCTAGGATAAAATAGGGGACATGAGTGTACGTGTTCATTTTTCGCCAGCATTATTGCTTTGTTTTGCCGTTAACTTGGATGGTAATCTGACGATGAAGTTTTCCTTTTGGTGGTTAGCAGGAAAGTTGAGTGTTCTTAACAACTTTTAATGCACAATGACCGATTCAACTTTTATTCTTCTCCCAACAAAATTCAACATTTTATTCATCCCAATATGTACACATGACAACTGTGATAAAAAAGCTAGATTTCAGGAAACACAACCACCGCCATTTCTGTCCCTTTCAATACTTGAATTTGATGTCCGATCTCAGCTGAACAACTGTCGGCTTTTGATCGAAGCAAATTCAGCGAAACAAGGCCATCGCAGAAGAAAAAAGTTGTGAGCTTTCTGATTAGTGCTGTGTTGAAGACAGGCATCACAGGAGCAATGGGTATGGATAATCAAGCAGCGATCCGGCGATTTCAGTCTCTGGTAGACAAAGGTTAGCTCCCATCAAATCCCCATTTGGCAATTTCTGGTTTTGGCTTCGTTTTTCAGCTTTGGTCTCCAGAGAATTGCATTGCCGATACCAATCTGTAATTTTTGCTTTGTTGGGCGATAGTGGATCAGCCGCTAAAGATTACTTTCCAGGTTATTTTCTTCTCTTCCCTGGAATTTAATATTCACCTCCTGTTTTTTTCTTTTTGAGTTAGGGATATCGGTTGTTGAGAGTTAGTGCATTGGTGTATCCTAATTCCCAAAATGGAGACTCTGATTTTAGCTAATTTTGGGCAGTTATTAGGGTCTGTTTTTAGCCTAGTCTGTGATCTGTAGCCATAGTTGCAAAAACTATTGGCCAGAAGAAGGTAATCTGTGACAGAGAATAACTTGGTCTGGCACTGGAAAGTTGGATGGAATTTTGGACGTTTTTCTGGCACGGCATGAAGTGGTTTTGGAGAGCGAACTTTTCCCTTGCCATCTAAATTTCATCCAATTGCTAACAGCTCAAGAGCTGCCTTTGGTCGAGTAGTTTATGGTCAAATGTTCCAAACGATTCCTTAGTTTATGAATTGTAGAGGGTTTCCTGGTTCTCAGGTACAACTATTGGCAATATTAGTAAATCTTGATAAAGGAAGTACCACGTTGAATGAGAATATGGTGAAATGCTTTGTCAAAGTATCTTCTGTAGAAAATTTGAGGAAGATATAGTCATAGTAAAAGAATAGGATTGCGTTCTAAGAAACTACTTATTAGCATTACAATATTTTGGTTCGTGTTATGTTAGATCTTGGGGAGCAAGTGTTGATTTTTATCAACAACTTATGTTCTGTAAGCATCATTCTCACGATTCTGTATGCCTTTTCTACTTAATACTTTACATGGATGCTTGCAGAGTATGCACCAGGGATCTCCAACACAAACTTTGACAAAGTTTCTCATAGCAAGGGACTGGGATCTTTCCAAGGCTCATAAAATGGTTAGGATGATTGGATCCTGCAAGTAGCATCGCTTTCATTGGTCCTTGTTTGTTTCTATTGTTTGCCAGTTTATAAGTTGTTCTTTTTGGTTGTTTCCCAGTTGGTTGATTGTTTGCGGTGGAGGGTACAGAACGAGATTGACAGCATTCTGGCAGTTAGTTTCCTCTCTTGGTTATTAGATTTCTACCTTTACTCTTTAGCATTTCGCATCTTTTCAGAGTAACTTCTACTAGTTGATTTGTGTTATAATAAATGCACTTAGAGAATGGAAATTTTATATAAAATATGTCAGCTTCTGAGAAAACTGAAATTGTTCCTGCAGAAACCAATCGTTCCAACGGAGTTGTATAGATCAGTTCGAGATACTCAGCTGTTAGGATTGTCAGGTTTTACAAAGGAGGTATGCTCAGATCTCCTTAAATTATGTTTCCATGAACATCTATCACCAGCTGCTGAGGCACATTTTCACCAATGCATCAATATATTTCGTTTATGTACTCCTGGTCAAATCTCTTTACTTTTGTTCACATGTTCTACCTCGAAGGGTATTCCGGTTATTGCTGTTGGCGTGGGGCAAAGCACACACGACAAAGCTTCTGTAAGACTCTTAAAACATTCATGTTCGTAATAGCAGTTCAAGTGTGATGCGTAATGACTAGACTTGTTATTGACAGCATAAAACTCATAACTTTTGTTGCTTTTTAGATGCATTACTATGTGCAGTCACACATCCAAATGAATGAATATCGCGATCGTGTAGTATTGGTAAGTCAAGTATCTTGCCAATGAGATTATGCAACTGAATTGTTTCTTGTAAGTTCGAAGCTTTAACATTAATTTTCAATTTTCGATTGTAGCCTGATGCAACCAAGAAATATGGAAAGCCCATTAGCACATGTATTAAGATCTTAGATATGACTGGTTTAAAGCTTTCAGCACTGAATCAAATTAAGGTATCTTCTTCACTTGTGGATCAGATGACTCTGCATTGGTTGAAAGAATACAAGCATTTCTGTGAGAACATAATGCACTATGGCCTTTCCTATGATCTCTTAATGCAGCTATTAACTGCAATATCTACAATTGATGACCTCAACTATCCCGAGAAGACAGATACATATTACATTGTCAATGTCCCATACATCTTTTCGGCTTGTTGGAAGGTTGTCATTTCCTCTACCAAAACGTTTTGCAGCATCTATAAACCTTTATACTTTCAATCTGACCAAACCATGAATGTTTGCTGGCAGGTTGTGAAGCCTTTATTACACGAGAGGACAAGGAACAGAATTCAGGTGCTGCAAGGTTGTGGCAAAGAAGAATTATTAAAGGCAATGGACTTTCTTGCCTTCCAAGTCATATCATTTTGTCTCTAAAATCCTATTCTGATTGAAAGTCTGCTCAATGCCAGATAATGGATGATTCATCGCTGCCTCATTTCTGCCAAAACAAAAGCTCCGGTCCGTCTCGTGTTGCTGCAGATGGAACGACCACCACCACAAACTGCTTCTCACTGGATCACCCTTTCCATCAGCAACTGTATAGCTATGTTAAACAACAATCCGACCTTCAGGAAGCCGTTTTGGCTCGAGAACAAGGTTCAGTTCATGTAGGCATCCCCGAGGCTGACCCTGAAGAGGCCAAGATAGTGAAGACGATCGAGTCGGAGTTTCATAAGGTAGGGGACTTGAATGACCTCGACAAATTAATCAGTCAGTAGAGTCGAATCGAATGGCTACCGAAAGCTGGCAGACTGAGCTCCAAGTGTATGTGAAGTCCATTTCTTCTGTTCTTGATTCTGCAGCAGAAATGAAAGCCTGGAGAGAGATGCAGCCCTTACCCAATTTGAGAAAGAGTGAAAAGTTATCAACTCTGTTCTAAAATGCTTGAGGATGTAACATCTAGTTGCATCAACTCGTTGCCTATCTTGCTGTGGTGTAAAATTAAGTCAACCCGGTTCACAGAAATCTTAGAGGTGGTATGATCCTGTTATTGCCCTCTTGATTTAACCGTTGACCTCGTATATTTTTACTACTTGTATCAAAGACAAAGAACTTTTGCTCTTTTTACGGTTTTAACAAATTATTTATAGATTTGCAATGCAGAGTGTTTTGTTTTGGATTCGAACCCGATACCTTCAGATCGTCAACACACAACTCTACCCTATATGAACACTACAGTATCTCACTAGTGTTTATCCTATTTAGAGTGGTACTTATTGAATTACACGTTAAAATCAATTGATATAATATTACTAAATTTTTTTAAAAAAACTTTTTTGTGTTTAAATTACCCAATAGGTAAGATTCTTACAAAAATCATGAATAGTTCCTTGAAAACCTTCATAAATCCGGTCGTATGTTCCCATCAGAGACTAGCAATAATGAAACATTTTAATGCTTTGTACCTAAAATTTTCCACCAAAAAATACGAAATTTTAATTTAAAAATCTTTATTTGAATTGGGAATTGAAGCAACATTTTATAAAGAAATAAAAAATATTTGTTTTGCACCCAAAAATAAATTTAGTCCTGAAGACAGAAAAATGTATGACTCTTAATTTTGGTTTTGGTAATCCAATTAAGGAGAAAGTATTTGGATGATGGAGAGTCCAAGTTCCTCAAACTCGGCGGAGGGTTGTCGTTGTTTCTCCAGATTCGTTGCTTCCAATAAATAGCTCGCACTCCAAGTTTGAGAAAAACTCGAATCATCCTTACAAAAATCTTCAGGTAAACAAAGCAAAAATTGGTTGAAATTCATAAGAATTTGTCTTGAAATTCCCTTGACATGTATGCATGCAATTTGACGACTTTGTTCCTTTTCAATGTTGTTGCCATATCTTCTCTAACGTTGCTGTTGTGGGAATTCAACAGATGGGAATTTGGGGGATGAGAGGAGTTTTGTTTGCGATGGTTCTCGCTTTGATTTTAACACCTGAAAAGGTGTTTGGGATCAGATTTGTCATTGACAAAGAGGAATGCTTCTCTCATGATGTCAAGTACGATGGAGACACTGTTCATGTTTCCTTTGTTGTCATCAAGGCCGACGCTTCGTGGGACGATAGCGATGCGGGAATCGATCTCGTGGTAAGCTAAACCCTTCATCGGTTTGATTGTGATATATGAATCAGGAATGTGAAATATATAATGATGCAAAACAGTTTTCGTTTTTTAATTTGGTATTTAGGTTGTTATCCCTACAAAACATGAATTTGATTTTGATGTTAAAATCTTATAATTTTGCGGTATACAATATATGATTTTTAATTTATTAATTTGGACAGATAAAAGGACCTACTGGAGAACAAGTGCATGATTTTCGAGACAAAATAAGTGATATGCATGAGTTTGTGGCTCATCAAAAGGGAGTGCATCGATTTTGCTTCTTGAACAAGTCACCCTATCATGAGACAATAGACTTCGATGTCCACGTGTCCCACTTTTCCTACTATGAGGAGCATGCAAAGGATGGTAAATATAAAGTTCATAACTTTCTGTTCTTTGTCTTAATTTCTATCTTCTAGCTTTCTTGTGGCTCAAGTTTCTTTCGGTTTTGCACAGAGCATTTGGCACCTCTGATACACCACATATCAAGGCTGGAGGATGCTCTTTACAACATCCAATTCGAGCAGCATTGGCTCGAGGCACAAACTGAACGCCAGGCTCTCAGTACGATTTTTCTTACATTTTTTTCCCCTCTTTGCTTTATCAAATTCGGCCAGCGGTTCAACTCTTTCACATACAATGCAGTAAACGATGCAATGGCGAAAAGAGCTGTCCAAAAGGCATTTTTCGAGTCAACGGCACTGATCGGAGCAAGCATTCTTCAAGTTTACCTTCTCCGCCGCCTCTTTGAACGGAAGATGGGCGTGTCTAGAGTTTGAGATGGATGGGAGCTTTCCTTGACTGTCAAGACAAATCCATAAAACTGACACAATCTTGAGTTATACTAGAGAATATACCATCTTTTTTCAACACATGTAATGTAGGATTTTTAATCTCTGACTTCAAATTTATTTTCTTCTGCAAAACCAACACACATAAGCTACATGAACATTTCTTCTCAAGCTTGTGGTAATGGTGCACATATATGTTAATTTGTAACCATCCATTATTAATTTAACTTTCTTGGCCCCAATTTTAGTTGTCTCAACCACTGATTTCCTGATTGGCTTTGCATTCCCAGTTCTCCCTTGATTTGTAGGCTTTTCGATTTCGTCAATGAATAATTAAGTTTTATTTCATCAAAAGAAACCCAAACCATACATGATCTACATGATCTATCCCGAGTTTAAGACTTTCCAAATGGAACCTGGAAATCTCAACTTCTTACTAAATATAAAAGCTATTACAAGTCATCAGGAACTAGGCAAGTGCATATGAAGGCATTCTTGAATCTTCTTCTCATCAATTTTGGAATTAATTTTGGCAATGGTGCTCTCAGTAATAGCTCCAATCATGTCAGCAGCTGCGAATTGTGACTTAAACCCCACCTCTGATCAGGTTTCTTGAATAGTATGAAACGAAGCTATCGTCTCGAAGCTCAAAGCTCCTTTCCTGATAGATCTGAAAAAATCAATCAATGGATTAAATTCTAAAAACCCCAACTGTCAAGATTTCCTACGTAACTTTCTAATTCAAGGGTTAAGAAAGAAAAGGGAGATCGATTACATTTAATGGATCTCCTAACCTCTCTAATCCCCTAGTAATGATCAAAGATCTATCGGTTTCACCTTCCTCCCTATATTGGTCTCTCCCTGAGATGAGAATCGCCGTTCGTCGGAGAAGTTATTTTAGGTTTCTGTTATAAATAGCCCACCACACCCATGACGAACTTACCATCACGCCCGTGATGCACCTATCAGCACGCTCGTGATCCACTAATGGTCACGACCGCGATGTACTGGTGGCCACTTTTATGACGTAATGCTGATCACGACTGTGATTGCCCTTACAAACACAGTCGTGATAGACTGACAGTTACACCCGTGATCGTTCACCCGGCCAAATCACTTTCAGACCCATAACCAATTTAGAACTGACAGCCAACCCAAAATCAGGGTGTCACGATGGTTCGGGATTTAAGGATTTAATGCACCTCCATGCACCAAAATTCTTATATTTGGTGTCAAAGATGTACTTGCTTCTCTCAGGCTCCTTCTCTGCGATGGTTGTATGCCTCTGGTGCCACAACTCGAGATTCATGTTGATGGGGCGGTCTCGGATCCAAAAGGTGGTGTAGTGAGGTCGGTTGTGCGGGATGTTGGGGAGGGGGTTGATTTTGCAGGCAGTGGGAAAAAACATATTAATGCCTCATTGGCCTCTTTGTTTTTGAGTTTTTGCTATTTGTGACATGTTTGATTGGTGCTTCGGACAGAGTATTTGGTAGGTGGACATTGAAGGCGATGCAGAGTTAATTCTTTCTTGATTGGTTCAACGAAGTATACACTAACTATTGTGGAGCTGGTGGTGCCAACATTGCAAATGTTTTAGCCTTCGTGACAATTTATCCTCGTTTCCAAATACAGGTTATTCAACAATTTATTAATGAAATTGTCCCTTCAATGTTGAATATATATTTCAAGTTATATTAAGACTAATCTTACAAATTAAATCCATACTTAATTTTATTTGTACTTATTATCCGATTTGTCTCCTCTAAAGGTTAAAACAAGTAAAACGTTTCGAGAAAAGAAAGTATAACAATTGGGTTGGGTTGGGTTGGGCCGGGCCGGGATGGACCTGATGTTCGCGATTAATTATTATTATCTACCTTGAGGGTTTCCTTTGCGTCTGCAGAACAAACTTCTGTTAATGGGAGTTGGATTTGTGGGGATCAATCGTTTTGTCTCATCGCCCTCACAAACTGTGCCGCGGCTCCCAAAATCGTCGCCGGGCTACTTCTACTTATTTCTCTCCAGTAACCTTTACGACACATCTCGAGCAGTATTTATCAAGTACGATTCACAGCCGCATAGAAGAAGCCATCTTCTGGTATCGATTATCATCGTGCTTTCTTTTTTTCCGATGCTCCTGCCTTTTCGTCCATCTTATTTGGTCGTTTGACTTGTCAGCCGGGATTTCGGAACTTGTTCAAGAACTATTGAGGGATTTCAGTATTGGGTCCCTAATACGAGAGTTTTGACTGATTGATTTGATTATTAGGGTTTTAGTTTGGTCGCTCAGCCTTTCTGAAATTTCGTGTCTCATCAGTATGTCGATGGCTAACGACACTAGCAGTAGCAATGCCTTAGTTAAGCCGATATGGATGAAGCAAGCTGAGGAGGCTAAGCTTAAGAGCGAGGCTGAGAAAGCAGCGGCCGCGAAGGCTGCATTTGAGGCCACATTCAAAGATTTGAGTAACAGAACTGAAAATCCGGCTCCGGATTCCGATTCAGAGGAAGATGAGGAGAGAGATTTGGCTAACAAGCCCGTAGGCCCTGTGGACCCGGCCATGTGTACCGCTGCTGGAGTAGGCATTGCTGGTGGAACTGCTTGTGCTTCCTCAACCTTCACGGTGGTGACCAAGGATGCTGATGGCAGGAAGGTGCTGCACGGCGGGGCACATGTTAAGGTGAAAGTGTCGCCAGGAGTTGGTGTTGGTGGCACAGAACAGGATGGCATTGTTAAGGACCTTGGAGATGGGTCGTACACCGTTACTTATGTTGTTCCCAAGAGAGGGAACTATATGTTGCATATTGAGTGCAACGGAAAACCCATCATGGGCAGTCCATTTCCTGTTTTTTTCAGCCAAGGTAACTCTTGAAACTGTATTTATAAACGTCATAGTATTCTTACTTTGCTGTGTGAATCCTATGGATTCTGAGATGTTCCTATTCAAGTATAGGGATTTACTTGTGCTCTTGCTATATACTGGAACTAGCTCTTCTGCTTGCTCGTCATCCCAAAATACTGAAACACAATGTATCTTACTCTTTGACATCATATATGCATTTGGGGGACTGTGGGATTTGTCCCATTCGCAACATGCAACCTCGCTCTACTGCTTTTTTATGCAACCTTGACTGATTGTTAGGGGTCATTGCTTATACTTTGCATCCAAGTTTTCCCAGGATTTTATCGAGTTAGTTTCATTTGACAAGTCTATTTCATTTAGTGATTTGTGGTAGGCTTTGCTTATAGATGTGCTTATCTGTTGAATGTGACAGTGTCCCTGTTTGCAGCGAGTTGTGGTCCTTTCATTATTTCCAGCCTGACAGGCTTTGTTATTACTATACTGAACTGTACAAGTATGAAATTGTTGTTTCCAGGCACTTCAAATGGTGGACTTCTTGGTGTGGCCCCTACTTCGAATTATCCAAACCTTGTCAATCAGACTATGCCCAACATGCCAAATTATTCAGCATCTATGTCTGGGTCTTTCCCTGGATTGTTAGGCATGATTCCGGGAATTGTTCCTGGTGGTTCTGGTGGTGTTGTCTTGCCTGGAATTGGAGCGTCTCTTGGGGAAGTTTGTCGGGAATTTCTTAATGGTCGATGCACACAAGCAGATTGCAAGTTGAACCATCCTCCTCACAACTTACTGATGACGGCATTGGCAGCAACAACCACAATGGGCAATCTCAGTCAGGTACCTATGGCACCTTCAGCAGCTGCAATGGCTGCTGCGCAGGCTATAGTTGCAGCGCAAGCTCTTCAAGCTCATGCTGCTCAGCAAGCTTCAAAGTCCACTAAAGATGCATCTGGTAGCTCTTTTGTTTTTCCCTGTGGCGTGTGCCTTACTGTAGTTTTATCCTCCAAGTGGATCATTTTGTGTTAGTTCTGCTTATTTGTAGATTTGAAGTAAATAGGCTTGTTGACGTATATTCTCTGTTTCATTAGGTTCATCGGACAGGTCTAGTAAGGACGAGACACTGAAAAAGACGCTCCAAGTTAGCAATCTCAGCCCACTTCTGACGGTTGAACAGCTGAAACAACTCTTCAGCTTCTGTGGCACAGTGGTTGATTGTACGATTACAGATTCGAAGCATTTTGCATACATTGAATACTCAAAACCCGGAGAAGCAACTGCTGCGTTGGCATTGAACAATATGGATGTTGCCGGAAGGCCTCTAAATGTGGAGATGGCTAAATCACTTCCCCAGAAACCTGTTGTTAATTCTTCTCTGTCCTCCTCCTCTTCTCTGCCAGTAATGATGCAGCAAGCTGTTATCATGCAACAGATGCAATTTCAACAGGCTTTACTTATGCAACAAACAATGACTGCACAACAAGCAGCTAATCGAGCTGCAACAATGAAGTCTGCAACCGAGTTGGCTGCTGCCAGAGCTGCAGAAATTAGTAAGAAGATGAAAGCTGATGGGCTTGTGGATGAAGAGGAACATACAAAAGAGAAGTCCAAGTATGTTAAATTTGCTTTATATTTATAGTCCATGTCTTTTGTCAACTAAGAGGTTGGAAATGTTTGTTAACGTAGGCCTTTATAATTTATTTTTCATTAATGGGTTAGTAAATGTTTGAAGGTCGCCATCTCCACCACGAGCAAAATCGAAGTCAAGGTCCAGATCGCCAATAAATTACCGTAGAAATAGGAGGTCTCCTTCTTACTCACCCCCACCACGCCGTAGGGAACGTAGATCTAGATCACCCTTGAGATCGTGGCGTTACTCAAAGTATGACAGTGATAGGCGCTCTTTCAGAGATGCCAGAGATCATGGTGGCAGAACTAGAAGACAGGATTTGGATAGATCACTTGATCATAGTTTGTCAAGTTCAAGGCGACACAAGAGTCGAAGTGTTAGCCCGCGGACCAGAAAATCCTACAGGGAGGATTCAGGTTCTCCAAGGTGCCGCCGAAAAAGTCCGCCACGTAGAACAGGAAAATCATCTCGTGGGGATTCTAGGTCACCTAGGCGTCACCGAGCTAGTAGGTCATCTCCAAAAAATGATGGTGATAGGAAGGTAAAACTGAGGGGACGCTCTCGCTCGAGAAGTGTGGAAGATGCAAATGACAAGACAAATGGGGTACTGGATGAAGAAATAAAGCAAGACGAAAGGAGATCTAGATCACAATCTACTGAATTTCCACCTGACCAAGTCAAGTCATCCCCAACAAGTTCAACTGATACTGAACAGAAGCTTAATACGAGGTCCGGGTCTATTTCAACGGATATCAAGCATCACATGGATGGCAGATTGGATGATACCAAGGGGGAAAGTTCTCGACGCCGGGGAAAGAGGTCTCGATCAAGATCTCCTGAAGCCAGTCGCAGGTCTAGGGAGAAAGGAGCTGGAAGCAGAGAGAGGAAGCCAAAACATCATGATAGAGATCGTTCTAGATCTTTTTCACCAGTTGATAGGCATCGCAGGAAAAGTAGATCATCCCCAAGAGGCAGGGATGATGATAAATCAAAGAACAGAAGGCACTCTAAACCAGACTCTCCTGATCGAATGAAAACCAGGCATAGGAGGGATGAAAACAGAGATGAAAAGCATACCCATAGCGGTAGAAGACGGTCACGGTCTCATGAAGGCAAGACTAACAATTCACCAAAACGTCTTGATGAGTATGAATCAAGGGAGGAGAAGAACTTGAGGTCAAAATCTGTAGAACGAAGGCATCACTCTAAAGATAGCAAGAAGAAAAAGAAGGATGAAAGTTTAACTGATCATAGCAAGAGGTCGCACAGAATTGAACATCCAATTGACGAAGAAGGTTATGTTCAAGAAGACTCATCAAAGACTAGGGATGGTGGAATAACTCGTTGTGAAGAAAAAGACCTTCATTTGAAGCAAACAGCACAACACATGACGTCAGACGAGGATGCTGTTCTAAATGGTAGAGGAACACCTAATAGTAATAGTGAAGGAGATGGGGAAGGTCACCATTGACTGAGCGTTCATAGCTTGGTAACCTCTAGTCTTTCAAAAGGGGGAAATAGAAATGTTCTGAGTTTTGTTCTGTCATGACTAATTCGTGATTTATCTTGTGGTTGTAGGAAACATGATGCAGGATGAACGGGAAATTTCAGAGGGCACCGTGGGAGAGTTATGTGACAAGGAGGAACGAAAGGAGTTGTTTACCAAGACATAACGGCAATGTCTACAGTAGAATGCCTATTTGCTTGCAGTCAGGGCTGTTTTAGAGAAGACCTGTTAGAGTTCCTTTGGTGCTTGGTTTCTCATTCGGTAGCTGGCTCGTTATGAACATTGCACCTTTGTTTTCTTTTTTGGTGTTTGCTGTCTTTGCAGGTTCATGTTCACTGGGTTGGAACTAGCTTCTGGTCTAAAGCTGATCTGATACAGCTTAGGTATCTCAAGAGTTGGACCATTTGCATCTACCTACAATGTTTGTAGCGATCTTCTGTAACTGCTAGATGTATGTGGAACTTCTATCGCTAGTCATGTTTTTTTTTTCTCGATAATATATGTTTGAACAGTTTTCTGCATTTGCATTGTGTTAGCTAGAATGGGATGATTGAATGGGGTCTGTTGCTTGAAGGAAAGATGCCCATTTCACCGGGGAGGCTTTCTTGTTATGTTGCAATGTTTCATTAGTTCACGTTTAGGGCACGGTTGTCTGTGGTTGAGGTGAAAAGTTAACATGCCATTGTATAGTCGTAGGTTAAAACTTTTGTTTTCTAAGGAGGAGTCATATCCCAAATACATGCAGGTTTGATATGCTGCGTTAATGCGATGAACAGCTATTCTTCTTGTCCTGCGAGATCTGGAATGTAGTGATCCAGAAAAAAACTGGAGGTATGCAGCAATAGAGTTGGAGGTTATGTCCCACGTTTGCTACTGGGGGCTATTATTATAAATTGCATTCGATAGGTTTGCGAGTCCTCAAGTAGCTTATGCATGCTGTTAATAACACTTGGTGCCTTATGTTCTTTTGGTTCTTTCTTTTGTTTTCCTTTTTCTGTTCTTTCTTTCCCCACACCCCATACTCTCCTTCCTCTTCTTTTCTCCTTCCAAGGTATAGTTTGGTTAGTGAGGCCTACTTTCAAGGTGAAAGCGAAGCGGGCTGCTGCTGGTGCAGGCTGCGAGAAGAGTTCCGCTATGAGCTAGTGATGACGAACTCGGTTGTTCAGTGGTGGTTTCCATGAGGTAATTGTCTTTTTAACATGAAGAGGAGAAAGGTTTGTTGGTCAAGATGGAAAGTAGGGGATTTTGCATCGTCCATTCCATTGTTTTTTGCCATACCTGTAACTTTGATAGATCCAAATATGCCATCTCTTGTTTTGAAATACGTAATTAGTTACAGATATACTTCCCATTGTTTATGTTTCGAGTTTTTGTCCAAACTTGATCACTCTCTGTTCGTTTCGGGTGGTTTTAATAGAAGATCCTTAAGGTTGCCTCTAATGAGTTTGTAAACACAGGTGCTGCGAACCCCAAACTCCCTGGAAACAAAATTCTATGGCTGCTATGGTCATTGTTGTCGTGGCTCTCTTGATTTTGAACCCAAGATTAGCTCGTCGTCCTCTCTCTTCTTTCTTTGTTTCGATAGACGTGTTCCCGTGGGTGATCTCTTCACAGTTCACCCCTCCCGTTCTCCGATTTGAAGGCCATGCGGATTGCGGAGCCACCACTTACTGACGGCTTCCTTAACAACAACCGGTGGCATCCGTTGAACTCTTTTCGTCTTGTGCGAACTTCCTAGCAATGCCCGTTTTTCCTTTACCGAGTGCACTCGTTAGTCTTTGTGTAAGTGCAGGCTTACTGCCTTGTGTGTATTGTGATATTGGGCTTAGCCAAATGCCAATAAAGATTCGGGCCACAACAACCTGCTGATTCGGGTTGGGTCGAATGGCTTAGTCTGATCTACTTGTCTTTGACAATTTGCTGACCTTTCTTGTGCTAATTAAACACATTATAAAGTGGGGCTTTACCCAAAAAAAATTAAAAATTAAGGACCTTAACTGCAAAATCCAAATAATTCCAAGATGCAGCTTTTTTTTCGGGGTAGGAATCTAGACTTTCGATTGGTATAAGATAGAAGACATAAGGTAAACAGAATAGCTGTTCATTGCGTGGGGTGTGCTGGATTCGAATCCAAGACTTTCGGATCATCAGACATGCAACTCTATCACCAGAACTTCACTTAGAGATGTAGTAATTAAATACCATAACTCTAACTTGGATGCATAATTATTTAGTCTATCAATAAAATGATACTTTAAAGAGTTTGGATTATAAATAAGCGTGGTTGTTTAAGAGGGGTTTTATTTTTTATTTTTTTTACACGAATCATCTTAATTATTATAAAGTAATAGTGGGGTTTTATTTCGGTTTCTTACAAAAATCATGTTTAAAAGGGGTTAGAGCGTATAAGAAAGAGGAGAAATAGAAAAGTAGTAAGGGGTTCCGTTTCGTAGGCGGATGGACCTAAAGTAGACAAAACTAAATAGAGTGTCTGGCCGTAAATGTATATGTTGAGTGAACAATGTATGTGTCAAATGAGGGAGGTTCCTTTTTTTATATCGAGTTGGATTGTCATGTGTTGACGGCTAGTTGGTTACCTCATTCGGAATGGATGGATCTCGACCTTATGTTTATTTTTGGGTGTAATTAGAGTGTTTATCCTTGATAGCAATAATCGATTCTTTCATCGTAAGTGTTCGCACAAGGCAATAAACATCTAGCCACAAAACGTACTTCATTTCCATAGACAAAAATCAAACTCTCAACCACACGAAATCGATAAAATAAAAAACCAACAATGGTATATTTTATGGTTGATCTCAACCCTTGGTAATGAGGATTGAAATTAGCTCTAATATCCAAACTTAAAGAGTAACAATAAGATGAGTGCTTGGTACTTTGGACATTGGTTGGAGGGGGAGGTGGCCCATTTATTTTATTTATTTGAATAATAGTGGGTCGGTCGCTAACCTAACGGGCCTTAAAGTTGGTCATAAACCGATAACAAGTAAAACATACCGCACCAGATCGGAGCCCAAACCCTTCCAGAGTCTGTACAAAAGCACACTTCACTTTCTTCCTCTGCTCTTTCTTAAACCCTAGCCGCTCCCTAAAACCCTCCTCCTCTGATTCCATTACCTCCTTCCTTGCTTGCTACAGGTAAAACTTCTCCTCTACTAGTCTCTTTGATTTTTGTGTTCCAGGTTTTCTTCTGATTTCTATGTTGCTTTTTCGACTGCATATGTTGATCCACTTCCCCCCCAAAACACATCACCTTTGTTTCTGGCCGTTCTATGTTTATGACTGCGCTTTTGATTGTTTCTGACGTTTAAAGTTTGTGAAGGTTGGTTACCTCTAGGGTTTTATAAAGTTGAATACGATCCTCCTAACATTCAAATTTCTTTTCCCCATTCTGGCTTAGCAGGGTAATAGACATGGCATTTTACAGCAAATTGGGTAGCCTAGTGAGGCAGAGTGTTTCCCTGACCAGTCCTGCTCCGATGGGATCTATGTTCAACTCGTTCCGTTGCATGTCTTCAAACAAGCTCTTCGTCGGAGGTATACAAAATATGGTTTATGTTAGGTGGTTTTTATCGTTTACCGGTTGTGGTGGTGGTGGTGGTGGTGGTGGTGGATGTGCCTTCGGTGCTGACCTTTTTTTCTTATTGTCTAGGTCTTGCTTATGCAACTGATGATAACTCTCTGAAGGAGGCTTTTGACCGCTATGGTGAGGTGGTTGATGGTAAGTTTTCTTCAACATTAGCCTATTCCCCTGCATTGTGTTTTCTATCTAACTGTTATTTTTGTTGTTGAGCTGGATGGGGTTTGAGTTTTGACCTAATTTGTTTGTTTTACTTGCTTTTATACCCCCACACCATGTCACTATCTTTGTGTTGGATGAGTTGAGCAATATTGCCGTGAAACGCGTTTTGCAGCGTGCTTTGAGTGTTTTGAGCTATGATTGAATGGTTGATCTGGTGGTAACAGGCGTCTGCTTGTTTATGGGGTTTAGATCACTACTAAATAGTAACCAGATTCAATCAACTGTTTAGGGTTCCAAGTCAATTTTCTTGTTATGCTGCTGTGTCTTTGATGAAGGCTAGTTGATCTAAAGTGTATGTATCTTGGTTTAAATCTCATAGTATGAGCTATGTTCTTGTTGCGGCTAGAACATTTGTCTGTATGATTCTTAACATGGTATTCTATTAGCAACGCTATTATGCTATACGAGGCTGCGCTGTTTATAATTTGACATCATTACATTACGTCTTTTGTGGACAGCCAAAGTTATCCTTGATAGAGATACTGGCAGGTCAAGAGGATTTGGGTTCGTTAACTTTGCAGACAACGAGGCTGCTAATTCAGCAGTGTCGTCCATGGATGGACAGGTGAGTAGGACGACTTGGTTTTCATCGTCATATGTTTCCCGACTCTTTTAACATGTTTATTTAATAACATGTGCTGTTCCAGGAGCTGCATGGTCGGAACATTCGTGTGAGTATTGCCAACGACAGACCCAGCGCTCCAAGGAGTTATGACAGCGGCTCTCGCGGAGGTGGAGGCTATGGCGGCGGTGGAGGCAGCAGAGGCTATGGCGGCCGTGATGATGATGGGTTCTAAGTCTTGTTTCTTTCGAGACGGCTTCCCTCTGGTGGCTCTTATGAGGATTTTTAATTTGTGCTCAAGAACTCGGTCCTGCCTAGTAGTTTATTGTTTTAAGGTTGAATTCCAGCTGCTCCTGAACTTGATGCAGGTTATGATTGTTTGAAGTTTTAGTAAAAGCCCAGATGTCTACAATCCGCATTTCCACTTATGAACTAGTTAACTACAATATTTGGACGTATGGATGGGCTTAAGGAACCATTCTCTCAAGTGTTAAAAGCATGAACATTCTGTCAGGCGGTACAAACAAATATGGTTCAAACAACTTGCATGCTTTGTTATTGGTCTTTGACAATCAAAAGTAAAGTAACAGCAGAAAATGAGATAGAAAAGATGACACCAATATGGAAACCCCCGCTGATTCTCCTTTCCCGGAGAAGGGCAGTGGGTAAGATATTCATCTAAAGAAATCTGGAGATAATGAATGGAACTTTTTGTCTTTCAAACCATACGCCTTACTCCTGGTACTTCATCTCAGACATGAGGAAACCAGGCATATCAAATGAACCTGCAAATTTCTCAACATCAGCTTTCAATGCTTCGATCTCTTTGTTGTTCTCCAGGCCCTTGTTGAAGTCCTTCAGTAACTTCCCATATTCCTTCTGGATGCTCAGTGTTAAGGCCACAGCACGGTGGAGGAACTCTCCGATTTGCTCAAAGTCTTTCTCCAACAACCCTCTTGAAGTCATGGCAGGTGCCCCTAACCACCAACAACATAACCTTTTTTATTACATCGACACCCATAAATTAATAAAAAGTATCCAACTTTTTGCTGTCATAGTTCTTACCAACTCTCACGCCTCCTGGGGACAATGCACTGCTGTCTCCGAACACTGCATTCTTGTTCACAGTGATGTTACAGAGATCGCAAACCTTCTCGACCTTGTTACCTGCAATTAAACAACACAAATGAATCAGCCAAGGGGGGAAATTAAGCACAACATTAAGTGAATCAGTCAGTGTCTCTTTCCCCTACCAGTCAACCCAAGAGGTCTCAGATCCCACAGAACAAGGTGGTTCTCGGTTCCTCCAGTGACCAAGGTGTAGCCTTTGCTCATCAAATAGTTCCCAACAGCAACAGCATTGGCCTTCACTTGCTTGGCATAGGCCTTGAATGCAGGGGTCGCGGCCTGCTTCAATGCAACAGCAAGGGCACCGATCTGGTGATTATGGGGGCCTCCCTGGAGGGCAGGGAAGACAGAGAAGTTGATGTTGTCCTCGAATTCATAGTTGCCTTGAGGCTGACCCTTCTTGTTGGCTGGCTTAGGTCCCTTGCGGTAGAAGATCATACCAGCTCTGGGACCCCTCAAACTCTTGTGGGTGGTGGTTGTGACAATGTCACAGAACTCAAAGGGGTTGGCAGCTTCCTATAATATTTGAAAATGGGTCTCTATTAGTTTACTACAATTACAGATCTTGACTTCACCCATAAGAACACGCCAATAGATTCAAATATGGAAAAAAGTACTACATCCAGAGGAATCAACGGCAAATTTGACATTTTAAAACCACCTAACACGATCAATATCTCATTCTTTAATCATTAACGTGGACAGAATGAATAAGCTAACAGTGGACTGGTTTATAAACAATATACAGATCTAGACAACATAGCAAAGCTTACAATACAAACAAACATATCCAAAACCCCAACACAGCAATCAAGCCATTTCACAATTTCAGATCGCAAGCATCAAAATCAATCAAAAGGTTTTAGATTTAAAAAAAACAGATCCAAGCATTTAACAATTCAGATCCAGTAATTCCCCCACATTAACAATCTCAAATCTAACAGATCCAATTCAAGTACAGGATTAACAATGAACAGGGAGAAGGATGATATACCTGAGCAGCAACTAGGCCGCTAATGTGAGCCATATCGCAGAGTAAAAGAGCACCGCATTTATCAGCAATAGCCCTAAATCTAGCGTAATCCCAGTCCCTAGGGTAAGCACTGCCACCACAGATGATCAACCGTGGCCTGAAATCCAAAGCCTTCTCTTCCAGCTTATCGTAGTCGATGTAGCCAGTGCTGGAATTCACCTTGTAAGGCAAGCTCTCGAAGTAAATGGAAGTTGCGGAGATCTTCTTCCCGCTGGAGGTGTAGTATCCATGAGTCAGATGACCACCAGATGGGAGATCCAATCCCATGATACGATCATGGGGCTTGAGAATGGCGGTGTAGGCGGCGAAATTGGCAGGGGAGCCGGAGTAAGGCTGGACATTGACGCCCCACTTGGTGTCGTCCAAGTGGAAAGCGGTCAAGGCGCGGGATACGCAGAGGTTCTCGATCTGATCGATGTACTCGTTGCCGCCGTAGTAGCGATTTCCGGGCATGCCCTCGGAGTACTTGTTGGTGAGGGCGCTGCCGAGGGCTTCGATGACGGCGAAGGAGGTGAAGTTCTCGGAGGCGATGAGCTCGATCCCGCGGCATTGACGGCGCTTCTCCTTCTCGATGAGGTCGTGGATCTCAGGGTCCACGGTTTGCAAAGGAGTGTTTCCCCATACCTTGACTGGATCCATTTTGCTGAGATTCAGAGAGAGAGAGAGAGAAAAGGAAACAGAGGATTGGGGGAGTTTGAGGAAATGGTGGTGGAAAACAAAGTGTGCTGCGATTGGCCTTAAATGGAAGCTGTTCATCAGTGTTCGAATTTACTGTTATGGCCTTTTTAGTTTTCGATTATTTTTTAAAATTTTAATTTAATTCCCAACTTGATGGATCGAGGTGATTTTTAGTTTTGTTTCGTTTGTTTTTTTAGTCGGAGATAGACAAGATGAATATATCTTTATACGAGATGATTAAATTATAAGTATTATGTAGGTGTTTATTTTAACCTTTGGATCATCAAACATACAACTTTATTATCAAAACTAATTTGGATAAAAATATATATGTATCGAATAATCATTTTACGAATACATTTTATTAACCCTAATATTAGGTAAGATATATATAATATAATTCTACGACTTTTGATATTTTAACATGTTACTAGCCAATTTGTTTCTACAATTGTTTCTACAATTGAATTGTTTGGATTCAATTTGTGATTTTTTTAAACAATTAAATTTATAATTATCACTTATAATTTTTTGGGAGTCAAACTCGTTCTAACGAATAAGAGAATTTACATTCTTTTAAATTCTTTCTAATTTCAATATCATCGAGCACTAAATCGAATTCAAAACTATTGAGAGTGGGCCGATAGGACAAATCACTTTTGTTTTTAGAGGCTTGAAACGTGGCACGTTGTGGGAGGCATATATATATATATATATATATATATATATATATATGACTTTACAACTTGTGGTAATGTTAGGTGGGAGTGAGACTTTGGGAGTTGGTGGAACCACAAAGTAAATGTAGCCAAGGAACAAAATAAATTACTGGCTCTGTTGTCACGTTTAGATTTGATCATATTTTATAAAATTACACACAAAAGTTACCCCCTCACATACATCCATATGAAATGTTACAATTACTATTATTTCATTGTACAAAATTCGGTATATTTAGATTCATATACAATTTGGTTCAGTACATTAACTCTTTTTGGATTTATCGCTTATGTGATTTAATTATAGATACTTAGCTAGCTAGGATGTCGCTTCAAAGGTTGTCGATATATATATATGTTATGGTTTGAATTTGGGACCAAAGCGCACATATATGGTGAAATTGAGGATGAACGAATTTAGACAATTTCCTAGGACGAGGGTGATGAAATTTTATATAAAATTTTAAACATCAAAGTTCATGTCAAGTTTTCGTATGAGTTAGACCCTTAAATTTGAAATCTCTTTCAGAGTCTTGGATCATTCTGATTTCGTTATTGCATCTCATTATTAATAAATAGACCAAAGTATTCTACCGTTTACTCTTGACTCGAACCACTCTATTGCTCCACGCGAACCAACGAGACAACATAATAATTTATAAACGTATGAATATTTTTTGCATGAATAATTATTTTTAGGACCATGTTTGGAAAATTTGAAGATGAAAGTTTGATGAATTCTGAATTCGAATGGATATTATTTAAAAAATGTTGGGTTGGTGAAGGAGTATATTGTAATTTGGCGCAACGCCAACTTCGAGCGGTTGTTGTGGACAACCTACCTAAGACTAAAGTCTAAACTCTAAAGACTCGTTTGGTTGGTCCCAATAAATACCAACCCCCAGAAATTTATACTTTTCCAAAAATTATCTCTACTTCCCTACAAAATAAAATATAATGGTTTTAGAAATTGGTGAATCAAAATGATGGAACTATTATAAAACTAATATGAGAGAAAAAAGTGCATTTTATTAATATGTAGAAATAGTTTAAGAAAGAATATTTTTATATGCTTTAAAATGTATAGCATATACATTATTAGTATAATTATATTTGAATCAAATATTCATTTTTATGTTCATTTACAGAATAAAAATTACAAATAAATATTTATATACATAATTATAATATTCAACAAGAACTATCATATTGACTTTTTTTTAGGCTTTACAAACTTCACAAATTATTTATGGGTAATTGAGTGAAAATCAAGTATCCCGGCTAAACCTTAGTGAGTTTGAGGATTTGTTCGATTTTAAAGTCTAATTGAGAGTTGCAATACGTAGGAAAAAATAGTATTTTATCTTGTCCGATTTATTTTGAAAATGATTTAATTTGGGGTATTGCTATTAATTAGTACTAATGGAATATTACTTGTAGTAAGTAGGTATTATCATTTATCCAAGTTTTGAAAAGATTCACATCTACAAAAACAAAAACAAAAACAAAACCATTTACCAAGTCATGAAATAAAGCAGGAGCGAACTTCGCAAGCCAAACCAACTAACACCTATGCGGCGTCGTTTCTCTCTCGGGAAACAATTTTGACATCCGATCTCAGCCGTCCATTTAATCTCACTCTACTCCTTATAAATCCTTCGTCATTCACCCACTTCATTTCACATATCAAATTTCCCAAACGGTGACCGTCCTTCTTCTGCCGCGACGCCACAATGTCCCTCATCGTCGACAAAACTGCCGCCGGCCGCGAGTACAAGGTCAAGGACATGTCTCAGGCCGACTTCGGACGCCTTGAGATCGAGCTCGCGGAGGTCGAAATGCCCGGTCTCATGGCCTCCCGTACCGAGTTCGGACCATCCCAGCCTTTCAAGGGAGCCAGGATCACGGGCTCCCTCCACATGACGATCCAGACCGCTGTCCTCATCGAAACCCTAACTGCTTTGGGAGCAGAGGTCCGGTGGTGCTCCTGCAACATCTTCAGCACTCAGGATCACGCCGCCGCCGCGATCGCACGCGATTCTGCCGCCGTGTTCGCCTGGAAGGGAGAGACTCTCCAGGAGTACTGGTGGTGCACCGAGAGGGCTCTCGACTGGGGCCCCGGCGGGGGGCCTGATATGATTGTCGACGACGGCGGTGACTCCACGCTCTTGATCCACGAGGGCGTTAAGGCTGAGGAAGAGTATGCCAAATCGGGCAAGTTCCCCGATCCGGCTTCCACTGACAATGCTGAATTTCAGATTGTTCTTACCATCATCAGGGATGGATTGAAGGCCGATCCCAAGAAGTACCACAAGATGAAGGACAGATTGGTTGGTGTCTCTGAGGAGACCACCACTGGCGTCAAGAGGCTCTACCAGATGCAAGCCAATGGCACTCTTCTCTTCCCTGCCATTAATGTTAATGACTCTGTCACTAAAAGCAAGGTACAATCGTTTATTTTCCCGACTTTTCTACTCGTTTCATTTCAGTTCTGGTTTGAATCAGTATTTGGTAACATAATTCATCGTAAACTCTAATTTGCTTTGACCTGGAAAGCATTGTTAAGTACAAATATAGAAACCAATCTACACTGAGTAAGTAATACACTTCTAACAACTTGAGGTATTCAAATGCAAACCTTCTTGATATGACAGGTATCGGAGCATTAAAAGATGTTTTTTTGTTCGCTAGCTCAATTTAGGCACATAACTTACGAACCTGTGCAAATCTCAACTCTTATCAAAACTTTCATCGAACGAATAATATAAAACTGATCTAAGTTCACTCTCGACGACGCAGAGTTATTGATATAATAGTTTATGTCAATTGACATTTATTATTGAGTTTGTCACCAGGTGCCGTCTTTACACTTTTGAATTCTTGGACCACATAGTGCAGGGTTTTCTTTCATGAACCATCATTAATTTATTCAGCGGGTGCATGCTGACAAATTCAGTGCTCTGTTTGAACTTTATGCCAAGTCACTATGTTTAACTGATGCTTGTGATGTCCATCTCTCGGGTACTGTTGCAGTTTGACAACTTGTACGGATGCCGCCACTCCCTTCCAGACGGTTTGATGAGAGCCACCGATGTCATGATCGCAGGCAAGGTCGCATTGGTTTTGGGATACGGTGACGTCGGAAAGGGATGCGCTGCAGCCTTGAAGCAAGCCGGAGCCAGAGTCATCGTGACCGAAATCGATCCAATCTGTGCCCTCCAGGCTCTTATGGAAGGTCTCCAGGTCTTGACCCTCGAGGACGTCCTCTCCGATGTCGACATCTTCGTCACCACCACGGGAAACAAGGACCTGATCATGGTGAACCACATGAGGAAGATGAAGAACAATGCAATCGTGTGCAACATCGGACACTTTGACAACGAAATCGACATGCACGGGCTGGAGACCTTCCCCGGGGTGAAGCGCATCACCATCAAGCCCCAGACAGACAGGTGGGTGTTCCCGGACACCAAGACTGGGATCATTGTGTTGGCCGAGGGGCGTCTGATGAATCTGGGATGTGCGACGGGCCACCCGAGCTTTGTGATGTCATGCTCGTTCACGAACCAGGTGATTGCGCAGCTGGAGCTGTGGAAGGAGAAGACGAGTGGGAAGTACGAGAAGAAGGTGTATGTTTTGCCTAAGCATCTCGACGAGAAGGTTGCTGCTCTTCACCTTGGGAAGCTTGGAGCTAGGCTTACTAAGCTGTCCAAGGATCAAGCTGACTATATCAGCGTCCCTGTTGAGGGTCCGTACAAGCCTGCTCACTACAGGTATTGAGGGAACGGACAGCCAACCAAAGATTAAGAAGAAGGTTGCATTTCGGAACAGCAGCTGCGGGATACATTTTTACTTCTTACTGTTACTTCGAGTCAAGTGCTCTGATATGGTATAATTTTTTAAAGATTTGTGATGAACTAGTTTGTTTTTTTATAGATGCAATCCAATGCATTTGAAATTCAATACGATTCTATTTAATACGTTGAATCATTCTAGATCTGTTGCTGGCTTCTTGAGGTGTTTGATCTTTGTTAATTTATCACATCAATTGACAAATTGGAAAATTGCAGATTATTCATTCAACACAGCTCAGGTCCAATGGTGTTAAAGGACATATCCAATCTAATCCACGATTTTCTAACAGTGAACCGCACTGTAATTCTTAAAATAGGGTACGGCTGGCAAACCCTAGCACGGAAAGCACGTTCTTCGTTCATACATGCTGCAAAAAATTCGCCACGGAATGGTGATTCCTGATTCTAGTCGGTTGATTTGTCGTCTCCAGCATATGATGTGACATGGTGTGTAACAACATCAACTAACCATAGTTTAAAGTTCAAACCAAACCGAACTTCCGAGGCTGACTTTACTTGAACAGATCTGGGTTCAACCAATCCCTGCAATATAGTTTGACAGTTTCAATTGAAGCACACCGAGATGACAAAGTCCATGAAAGGTTCGACTTTATGCGTATGTGCAAGCAATGGTGTTTGCTTACTTGGAAATGTCGTCAAGGTGATCGTCAAAATCTACCACATCTTGGCACTTCTCAGAGGAAATGTAGTCGAGCAAGATGGTATTTGCAGCTGGCTCCTTAAAGATCAAATGACTGCCTCCATCTGGCCCAGCTGCCTTCCAACTCCTGTATGCATCCTTTGCGTAGAGCTAGTAAAAGGAAAGGAACCCATTTCGTTGCCTTAGCTGGCCAATTATTTATTAACAAGAACTACTAGTGCAGTTGGAAAAACAGTTAATGAAACAAGAGAGAGCCAGCCAACCATGGAAAAACAGTTAATGAAAGAAGAGTATCTCAACTCGAGGATGAAATTCTTCTAAATAACAATGCAGGAACGCGGACCTACTCTTCGACCATCATTCAATATGAAAAATATCGCGAATGATGTTAATTTGAGCATGGCAGCAATCCATGTATCAACATATGATGCAAGTACGTCACTATAAGTTCACACCTGACGAGGGGCAAGAGACTTTTAGGTAAGGTTTGACATCTAGAATCGTTTTTTTAGGAAAGTTGAATAGAGATATTAGTTGAAGAAGGTTCAGTTGAGGCTGAGAGGGTTTGTGGAAGAAAGTTGAATTAAGAGATATAAAGGATTCTCATTCTACTCAAAAGGATTCTTACAAAATGTTTAATTTCCACTTGATTAGCTTGCGAAACACAATTCCAATTGGAATCTCTTATATATCACTCTATTTCATTTTGCTCCCACAACCTCAACTCCACTATCTTCAACTAACCTCAATTCCACTTTCCTAAGAAACATAATTCTATATGCCAAACCTTAGGTGAAACTCAAAAACCTAAACTAAGCATCAGAACATTCATTTCCTTTCCCTTTCTCAAAACCTTAAGTCACTCCAAACAGTAATTGATTAGGATTCACAGGAAGGAAACAAGGGAATAAGAATGAACCTGCACAACAGGGTTGCGATGTTTCCCCTTTGGTAAAGCTTCAAGCTTCTTGTTATCTAGCTACAGATACAAATTGAGATCCGGAAAGTCAGTCCAAGTTCCACCACAATTATTGAGAACACCCATAATCTCAAGGAACAGAGAGAAATGACCCCCACCAAAAGAATAGCAGCCTGTGGGAAATAGCGATAGATGTGATCAGCAATGTTCTTGGCCACGTTACCAAGATCGACATCATCAAACCTCTCATTCGCGTGGAAATACCCAACAATTCCAAGACCTCTAGCACTGTAATACTCCTCTATCTGCCAAGCAAAGCAAAAAAGAGAGGGGAAAACCCCAATTTCCGAAAAATCAGAACCCCTAACGGAATCCAGTGACGGCAGAGTCAGAAAATTGGGGGATAGATAGATTGATTGATACCATGATGAGGGAGATCTCGAGGGGAGGAAGTAAGCCGAGGTGATTGTGGAAGAGTGGGACGGAATCTTCGATCTCGACGACGTTGTCGTTGAGAGGAGAAGCACGGCCGAGCAGGACGCCGTTGACGGCGGATGTCTTGTGTTTGAGGGAGTGGAGAACGAGCTTGATGTAAGCTTTCTGAGCCATCTCATACTTGAGCTCCCCGCCACCACCGTCATCGCCGGACATTTTGGCGCTCTTTCCTTTAGTTGGAAATCTAGATCTAGGAGGTCACTCGGGTTTCTATCGGGGATTCTTTTTAAAAAAAAAATCAAACCAACTGTTTTCAATTAATCAAAAGTAAGCATACCAAAACAAAGAAAATTAATTAAATAATAACATAATGAAGTTTGTAAATTCACAATAATCGCATAATATTTGAGTGAGATGTGTATTATTATTATTACGCCTAGGGTAGCTATTTAATATTTATTTTTTAGACTCGTATAGGTTTCTTTGATATTATCACGACAAAAAACTTTAAAATGTTACGAAGTTTGAAAGTATGTTGAAAATTATTATTATGATTTCGAATTAAATTTTCTATCACTAGGTATTGGATTCCAAATGAAAAATGTCATCAGTTAATTTTGTGGTTTTGTGGGCGTTGTAGACAAGCGCTTGGGCTTTTGTGGTTTGGGCCTTTGTTTAAGAATGGAATCAAGGCTGAAGATGGATTTGGGCCGGAAATGTAATTTGGCGAAGTTTTTATTTTTATTTCATTCTATTTAGTTTTCTTTATATCATTCCTAATTTTAGTTTAATTACCATAACCCTTTATAGATTTATCAAAATATAACTTAGTCACTTTAAAAATATTTATTTTAATATTTCGAGTTTAATGAGATCAGTTTTGATATATATATTTGAGAACAAATTAAAATTATAGTTATGTCACTGTTATGTCTGCAATACGAACGAATTTGTTATGCCATTGTTATAACCGTTTTATACGTATGTTATGGCCACAATACGAAAAAAAAAATTATTCCTCTGCTATAACCATTTTAAGCTTATGTTATACCACTATTATGACCATGTTACATGTATATTATGCTACTATTATGCTACTATCATGTGTTACAAGTCCGTTATGCCCTATATGTATGTTATATTTTTTTTACAAGTGTGTTATATAATTGTTATGCCGATTTATAAGATCACTCTACAGTATATGTTGTTGAAAATCAAATGTAGTTTTTAAATGAAGTACAGTTAGATCTGAATTTTTTCGAAAATATATAAAACTTGATCTCATTAGGTTAAAATAAAATAAAAATATATTTGTTAGGTGAAAATTATATTTCGATTGATTCATAAATAGATATTTTAAATTAAAATAAATTAAGGAATATATAAAAAAGAGATTGTGGAAAAAACAAAAAGAAAAACAATTCACAGCTTTAATTGCATTCTGAAATAAAACATTCATGTCATTTCATCATTAACCGTTAGATTGAATTGTGGACTTAAGTAGGATCATGCTAATCCGGCTTGGCGAAATATTTGAAGATGGAAGGGATCTAATAGAATTTTTCACTTTCTCTGGTTTGCTTTTCAGTGCAGGTTGTTTACTAATGTGGAGCGATATCGTAGGCATATTGCAGATAACGATGTTTGCAGTGTCTGCAAAGGAATGGATGAGACGAATATTCACCTTCTGCGAGACTTCCCACTTGCAGTTTCACTTTCGCGATCGATTCTGGGTTCTGATATTTGGCCTCATTTAGTTGATGAGGACTTCAAGACTTAGCTCATTCGTGGGATATCTCATCCGTCAAGAGCTTTGGATTTTGGGATTGCTTGTTGGCTTCTTTGGAAAAACCGTAATGAGGTTATCTTTCGAAATGCTTCTGTTATTTGGATCGTCGGGGTTCGGAAGACAATAAAAGTAGGGGATAGAGCCTTGTCAGAGGTTACCTCGGCGCCGCGGGTAAAAGCACTCATTGGTTGGAAGGCAGCGCCAAGTGGCTACATTACTGTCAACACTGCGGCTGTCGGGGGTATTATTCGCGACACCACTGGTATGGTGCTACACTCTTTTGCAGCTAATTTGGGTAGATGTATGATCACAAGAGCTAAGCTTCGTGGCGCCATTTCTGGTATGCAACTGGCTTGGGATCGATGTTTTGGTAAAGTCAATTTCAACTTTATTTCAAATGTGCGATTACCGGGATGATTAAGGAACCCCGGATGATTTCAGGCACCTATCATGCATTCTTGAAGCTAAACAGCTTCTTGACAGAGATTGGGATGTGCGTATTACACACACCTTTTGTGAAGGCAACCGTGTTACGGATGCTCTTGCCCATTATGAGCATTCTCTTCATTTTGGATGTAGTTATGATTTTATTCTTCCTTCTACGGTTGTCGATTGTTATTTCGATAAATGAATAGGACCCAGTGTCCAACCTTTAAAAAAAAAATCAACGTTTGTCTTGTAGCTAGGATACTAATTAATTACATAGAAAGAAAGAGATGTCTTGTTCAGTTTCATTTTCGTAAATAAATCCTAAAAACCCATACACATGAGCAACTCTGCATTGCGGCGGTAAAACATCAAAGGCAAATTAAAGAAGCGGGGAAAACAGAGGGTTAATTAGATACTTCATAACAATTCATGGCAAACCAAGATCACCCGTCAAATTAAAGCTCTATCAGTCGAGGCAGTGAAGATTAAAGGAGGAAGAAAGCATTTATGGGTATTACAGCACAAAAGAAACCCAGGAAGGGAATCTGCAGGTCTGGACAAACCATATGAAGACTAAGAGAAAAGAAACAGAGTAGATTTTGGCCAAGTACCAATTCATATCCTGGACTTATTGGATTCAACTGGCACATCATAGTGAATTGGTCCGGCAAATTACTTCACCTGGGCGCCTTGAAATGCCCATTTGACAGGAAACAATGTGAAAAAACAACACATATGCTTTTGAGGCTCCTAAAACCATTAGCCATGAAAAGTAACAGAAGGCTGCAATATCTTATCTACCTCTTGTCTCTATGCTCGGCTCAGTATAAGGGTTGTCAGAATATTCCTAGTTTCAATTTAGTTCCAGAAATCGGAATTTTGTTCGAGTCCGAATAGTTAACTTTAGGTTTTTACTTCTTGTAATTTCGAGTAATATCCTCAGTCACTAGATAGTAATTCCGGTATAAATTTCATATTATACCTATAAAATTTAAGTAATATAAGTACAAAAATTCACAAATTAATAATTAGAACTTATAAATATTGTCAAATTACATAATTCAAATATTTTATTATTCTAACAATAAAATATAAAATACATAACTATTATAAACAAAAAATATGTCACTACAAAAATATTTTTCAAAAAATCAAGTTAAGAGTTAAATAGTTCAAATTCGATTCATATACTTTAATATCCATAAGGGAGATGATTCTATTTTCTACCGTTATTCTCACTCTTATTTGCCGAAATTGTTATAGATCTGAGAGCCATTTCTCTCAGATCAATCCGGCAGCCGATCCAATGGAGAAGAATTTTGTTCGTCAATTTCAATATGACGGTTGGAATTTTACTAAGGGTATAACGGGAATTAGAAAATAGTATCTCTCTTTCAACTTTTCTTTCTCTCTCCTCTCTTCACTCTTCTCACGTAAACCGGATATAATAATGACATAACAATGTTGTAATAATGATGTAACAAGTTCCATATGAAGTCGACATAATGAGGATATTAAAAGGACATTAAAAAACACATAACAGACTCATAAAGTGTATATATCACCAACATAAAAGAGTTGTAAACCGGACATTACGATGATTAATTCAACTACTCGTAAGGTGGACGTAATAACGACATAACGAGCATGTAAAATGGTCGTATCAGTGACATAACATGCTCGCACAATGACCACACTAAGGTGATTATTTCCAAATTTGTTATTCCGAAACTACCCCCATTCAAATCAATTCGTTTGAGTCATTTTCAGCCATTGGATGACAGTTGACTCAAAAGCAGTCTAATCCAACGGCCCACGATCTATCATGACGATCTCTCGAAACCATAGCCGGGTTGCCTATTTGCTACATTTTAGCAATGATCATATGATTCCATCCTACATTTACTTGCTCCTATATATTCTGGTAGTTGACAGTGGCCTGTATTATCGGACATTTATCATTTATAGTTCAGTGAGAGTAAATTCGATATACTCTATGTGCAACAGTAACAGCCCATACAACATGGAGACCGACCATTTGGAGTGTTATGACGACTTATGATAACCTTGAGGCTAGAAAGCTCTCCATCGGCGACCTACTTTGATCATTCCTTTGATGGTATACCTAACCATCGGACTCCCAAAATCACTTCCTAATTTTCCCGTACGAGCAGAAGAATGCTTAAAATTCCCTCCAACTTTCCTCCGGCCAACCTAAACCTTAGGACGAAAAAGGTAAAGTTGGCCCTTGTGTAGGCCATCTAGATACCAAACTGGTCATTGCTATTTGGCCACTAACATCAAACTAGTAAGTAACAGAACTATATATCAGGATTATCATAATCCTGAAGATTTCCCTGCAGGCTGCAACTGATATAGAACGACGAATGCCTGATGTTCCGAAACCAGAAAAAGTAAGTAAAGCACACAAATGAATACAACCTACTGCTCACAGAGACGGTAAAAGCAACAAAGCATACCCAAGAACCTGACTTCTACCAGCTAGCTAAAATTGGTTATATATATGTAAGCAATATGCAGACGACTATTATCTACGTCCATAACTCTTATCTAGAAGACAGAAATCCAACACGCTTCAAAACCAAGGCTGCTAGAGTCTACATCACTTTCTAGACTGAAATAAACTTGTGATAAGGAGGGGAAGAGGTACAGCAACTAAATAATACAAGAGAGTTAAAGAGTTTTCTAATCAACTGGCAATCCAAGTTCTGAAAGCTTCCTCAAAATCCAGAACGCACAACACTTGTTTCAAGCACAACCGGTGGGAGGAAGGGCCTATCAATATCATCTCTTGAGGCTATAAACTAGAGGGCCCTGATTGACACGTCTATGCAAAAGCTTAAGCAACTTGCATCAAATTCACCCTTTCCTCTCTATCTTGAGTAAGGATGGTACCTACTACTGCCACTATAACCTCCTGCACGGCCATATAGACCACCCCCTGGGCCTCCGAAACTAGCTCCAGGACCAGATTCATAACCATCGCCATAACCTGCACCTGGACCTCCATAACTGCCATATCCATCGCCCCCTCGACCATATCCTCCTAAACCACTACCACCATAACCTCCACTATAGCCTGAGCCATAAGGTCCGAATCGACCTGAATAGCCCAGTGGGGGTTCGCCTCTATAACCACCTCCAAGGCTACTACCTCCGAAGCTCCCATAACCACTTCCATATTCTGGACCTCCACTACCATACCCATATCCACCACCAAGCCTACTACCCATACCCCCAGGTGTTCTATAAGGACCGGGGCCAAACCCTCCATCAAAACTCCCATATGGACTGCCATATCCACCACCAAAGCCGTCATTGAATGAACGGCCTCGAGAGTTGGTACCATATGCAGGAGCAGGAGCAGGAGGTGGGTTTGAGGTTTTCCTGGGTTCAGCTTTCTTGATCTCCACCTACAACAAAGCAACTTAGTTAACCTAATTTCTGCAGCAACCAAACTATTGCGAACCTGCTCCCCAGATCTACAGCTGTGGCAATTTCTCTTGCTACAGCTAAAGAAGACTCAAAATAACAAATAACTATCACAAATGGATGAACGATTGTAAAGGTGCACACAGTGGGTAATTGGCCAAAATATTAGTATAAGGAACCCCACTGCATTCACATCTCTTTCATAACATCCATTTAAGCTCACCTGGGTACCAGCCATATCAATCATGTTTCCATTCGACAACAATTCATCTACTATTTCTTCACTGTCAAAAATGATAAATCCAAAGCCTCGAGGACGTTGGGTTTCATGATCCAGTATAATTTGATGCTCCAAAACTTTCCCGTACTTTGAAAAGAACTCTTGCAAGTCATCTGCAAAGAATGCATGACCACTTTAAGAGAAGTTCTTACCTCAAATAAAGGAGATAAAAAAACAAATGTTTGCTTCAAGTCATTAAATTTTTAAAGACAAGTAACAAGCTGGTATACCTTCTGTAACAGATGATGGAATCCCGCCAACAAATATTTTCTTGGTTTTAAAATCTTTAGTATGCGCAGATCCTTTAGGAATGGTCCTCTTTATCTCAACCTAAATGATAACCCCAAACGTTTATCCATAAACTAAACGATCCTTACAAACATTCACAAAGCAGAACTTTCAAACCAACCTGCTTTTCGTTGATGATATGTGGGTCTTCTATGACCTTGTCAACAACTGAAGGATCAGCATAAGTAATGAATCCAAAACCTCTAGGCTGACCAGTGTGACGATCTTTCATGATGACGGAGTCAGTTATCTCCCCATACTTCCCAAAGTGTTCGTTGAAAGTTTCTGCAATTTTACGGAACAGGTATTAAATTCAGAACTCCCCCCCCCCCCCCCTCCCCAATTCAACAACTAAAAAGACACTGATAACAATGAACTAGGACCAATTCCTGCTTCCTGAGACTAAATCCTGGGTTATATTCACAAGGAAAGGTGATCCCACTTATATAAACAGCTCCGTCAATTCCAATAATCCAAAAACCTCCCAAACTCAGCATCCAAGACCAAACGATGAAGCAAACAAAAGAAAACCAACTCACCGTAGCTGGTACCTTTGGCTAATCCTCCAATAAAAATCTTCCTGCAAGGTAGAAAGCACAATGTTTTAAAGATCGAGCAACCAGAGTAAGAAGACATGTACAGATGTAGAACCACTAAACCAAGAGGTTACAACGCGTCATAATAGTCGGATTGTGGGAACAAAGTACGAACCCTGGGCTAGCGCCGTCGCCGGAGTGGGGATTATCCTTCCTGGACCGGGAAGCCATACTCGGAGTAGAATTCTACGCGCTGGTTGTTGGGGACCTGAGAGTAGACGGATGAAATCGAAGGGAGCTCAACTAGTTTGATGGATGGGATGATAATGGAGACGAGAATTGTTGGTACGTAGAGTAAAAATAGAACGGAAAGGTTAGGGTTTTAGTGAAGCGTACATAGATTGAGGGTAAACGACGGCTTATATATTTTCTTTTTAGTGTTTATGACAAAAGAAACTCTAAAATGTCACCTTCTTATTTTTTATTATCGAACGTCCTAACATTTAAATTCAATAAATAAAATTACACAATATCCTTTGAACGTAATATTTAAATACATATATAACGTTTCTCTAATCAAACATACTACTTAATTCAAAACTTTTAGTTCTCTATAAAACAATCCCCTACTCCCTTAACAGTTTCGTCGTCCGCCTCTCCCAGCTGCTCCCGCCTGCTGCCGCTGTCGCTGCCACCTCGTCGCCCGCCGCTAAAGGAAAAAAAATAGAAATTTGTCGCTATTGAAGGGCGACCACCGTTCACCGTCGTCGCCTTCTAACGACGATGATCGTTCAAGACCGTTACCATTGAACGACGACTGTCTTGAATGGCAACGACGGTGAACGATGGTCAACATTCAATGGCGACATATTCATTTTTTTAAATGTTTTTTTATTATTATGTTGTTATTATTAAAATGTAATTAGTGTGATTTAGTTTAGTGAATTAGTAATTAAATATGTGGTAATTAGTGTGATTTAGTTTAGTGAATTATTTGATTAATATTTGGAAATTAGTAATTAATCATGTTAATTAAGATTAATTAATAAATATTAGTAAATATAGTAAAAATTAATTTAATAATTAAATATTTGATAATTGAATATTTATTTAATTAATACTTGAAAATTAATAATTTGTCATGCTAATTAAGGTTAATTAGTAAATACAAACTTAACATTGTAATAAATTTTTTTATCAATATTAAGAATTTCAAATTAATAAATAGTTAGCCTAATTTAGATAAATTATTAATTATACATCTTAAATTGAATGTTATTTGAAAAGTAGGGTTTAGGGGTTAGTTTTTATAATTAATAGTTACGATTTAAATTGTATATATAGTTGGAAGCGATGTTAGGAGGAAATTATCGTTTGCCGCGGTTTATCGATCGTCCTATTTCTACCTCAAACCAAAAATTGAATGAGGAAAGAGCGAAGGGAAAGAAGGTAAGTTAGGGGATGTTGGTCAGTCGAGTGCGTAGTTTCAGATTTCCGGACCAATATATGTGGACCCCGATCTGCACTCTGCTGGAGAGAGTTGACGGTTGATGAGATTTTTGCTAGCCATCCCCCGAATTTGGGCGATGACATTCATACCATCTGAGATGACTCAGATGACGACGATGAGCAGATCCCGTCAGACGGTGACAGGATGAGGATGACGATCGTGATATCTCGTTTCACCCCCTCTTACTTGATAGTGGTCGCTCGCGGAAGAGACCAGCAGGAAGTGGTACATGTGCTCCATCAGGATCAGGAGCGGGTAACATGCCATCTCATGGATCACATGGTTCTTCTACCGTCGGCCCTTAACGTGACAGAGCTGGGCGTTCTATAGGGTCCAATCCAGCAGCACCGGCGGGGATTAGTTGCTTACTCGTCCAGCACCTGGTGGGCCACTGATCCCTACTATGATCCTTAGATTTGGCGGTCACATAGCCCACCGCCTATAGACGGGCGGTTTGGACTCGAGGCTGGCATCACAGTTCAGCCTTCGCCTTGGGAAGACTATGGTTCGTAAGCTGGAGTGGTTCCAGTGGCCTTCCGATGCGGCTCGACATTTCGTTGAGGCCTCTGGGTTGTTGCACCTCGGAGGGGTTATGTCGTGGGGGTTGGATCTCCGCCCCCACCGCCGATGACCTGAAGTCTATCCTCGGATGCGGTAATATTCCATTTCATTCTCGGCTTTGGCCTATTTCCATCCCTAATTAGATTGTGTATTAGAGTAGTTGTTGGCTTGTTGCCGGATCCTGCTATGTTTTATCATCGACCAAGTTCTCCGATTTGATTCTCAGCAGTTGTGGTTGTATTTGTCTGGACTGCGACTTGTACGGTAAATTATAAGTTACTGCAGGAATAAACCAGTTAAATCCCAAGGTAAGGGGTCAGGACTGTTCAGTTTGGATAACCATTGTTCTTTAATACTCTGTCTCTGTGGCTTCTACGATTTCCTGATTTCTATTGAACTGTTTTCGCCAGGTGCTGCATGACATTGCTGATTCAGTGAATATAAATAGTACCATCCGGGGCATGTACTTTAATGATCTTCGTCCAAGACTGGTCCAGGAAGGAGATGATGGAAACTGTGGATTCACTGCAGTATGCGACACCATCTGCCTCCAGGTAAATACATTGGTGGTTTGGAGCAAGTAGAACGTACTGTTGCAATTAGGCCTTCAATTTGCGTACTGTTTCTAACCAAATTTGTGTATGAGCATGTCATTTGTCTACTCTGTTTGTGAAATTTAGTCGGCGAAGTTATGCAGCATGCATGCATTAGATGGAAACATGGAAGTCTTCTTCGAAAAGAGTTCAAAGTCTGTAACCTGATAAATTGATATTCTTATGACTAACTCATGAAATGATTCTTCCTCATTGCAGGCTCTGTCAAAGCGAATCCATTATGGAAATATGTGGCCGAATCTAAATTTTGTGCGAACACAAATGAATACAATGCAGTTATCTGAAAATATATACCAACAAGGGTTTGTCTTTTCTGTTATATAGCGTTTGTACGGGTGCATGTTTTTATTGGAGTGTTCACTTTAAATTCAAAAGATTTGTCTCTCTAATCCCATTGTGTTATGTCCGCTACAATTCTATAGAGAGGATGTTCTGCTTAATACCAGGTGCAACCACGACTCGTGTTGAGGGGAAAGATGCGGTGACCTCACTAAAATCACATGTCGAAGAGAGCAATTACGCAGAGAAGTTTTGAGGTTAGGAAATGGGTGGATGATCACGATGTTCCTGAAAGGGTCGATAGGTAGATTACCTAGTTCTACGAGACGGTTTATGAACAGATTGATAGTCTGGCAATACAGTATAATGTGCTGAATATGTCATCCGGATTAAGCATTTCTTGATCAGTTCTTCTCCAACGAATTTCATAGAATATGTCAATTCTTCTTAACGATCGACATCTATGGTGACGGCGAGTCCAAATCCTCACACCGCAAGGCTTATGAGCTTGCGAAGGAAAGTTATCCATCGTGAATGGGGAGACATGTACGTGGAGTTGGATTCAATTTTCAGACACGACCTCCTAGCCCACGCACAATAACTAAGAATCTACCTAGTTCGTGAGATCGCTCTTAACACGGGTTGAGAGGTATATATGAAAGAGCCTCCCTCGCTATACCACATAGGACTACCTACAAATGCAAACAAGCACTACCTAGTTGTAATCATGTATTATTAATATCAGCCATCATCCGTACAAAACTTTAAACTACCAAAAGAGCATCAACCAACCAACCAACCAACCCTAAGTAAAACATTAGTGCCTCATCTTTATACTAGTACCTTCTATCTTAGATTCAAAATTTTGTAAATATATTAACAAAACTTGGAAGAGCTCTTGGATGTACAAGATTTCGAGAGGTAGCACTTTTATTCGGCGGTCAAGAATTGGAAGTCGGAGTTGTCGGCAATCTCGTCGGGAGGCTTCACTTCAGAGAAATCCTTGTCTTGGAATGAATTACATACTTCTTCCACTGTGAATGGGAGCCTGCAAAGAAGAAGAAAGAACCCACATATCTTGCTCAAAACTGAATAAGGGCCATATGAAAGCATGGAAGTCGAATCTGGATGGGATGTGTGTTCACCACTTGTGTACCTTGAACTATCCTCCAACAGAAAGGAGTGGTCGTTGCTGGAATCGTCTGTTACCAAAGTTTTCATGCTGGATATTACCTGCATGTTTCAAACATATATATATATAGGGAAGGAAACTCAATAATATAGAAGCTAAAACACACATCCATTTTTCAAAAGGGTTGCCTTACGTCTGGGGACACGCTTCGAGTATTGTAGTTGTCATCCCAGTACAATGTACACACTCTGTAAAGTTGTTGAACGCTCAAAATCTGCAGACCAAGCGTTAGGTTTTACAATGCAAACGTTACTGCATATACTAACCGAGTTGAGTTAGTTTTTAGAACATGGATGCGTAAGATTTCAAGTGTTAAATTACCGGGCAAAGGTCATTCATGATATCATCGTAAGAAATCCTGGATTTTTGGTGTATCACCTGGAAAAAAAAAATCTTTAATAAGGTAACATTGTTTTTCACTTCCGTACTTGTTTCTGGATTTACTTCCTGAACTTAGTTAGCCTGACATGCTTTCAACAACATTGACAATTAATTTGAAAAGGCTAACAGTATAGAAGGTTTAAAGGAACAATCATAACACCAGCCATCCTCGGGGCCAGTTGGTCTTTGCTTACCAAAGCACAGCCACTAGGTCTGGGGTTCGATGGTAGGTAGAGAAAGAAGAGGAAGAGAAGAAGAAGAAGAAGAAATGTGGACAACAAAAATGAGGTATTTCAAAATACCTCCCTTTTCATAAAAAATAGAGATCCTTACCAGGAATCCAACTGCTTGCCTTGTGTGTTTTAGTTCATCCCAAGCTGACCCTATGAACTGAGATTTTTAAAGAGAATATAATTAGAGAGACATACATCTTCTTGTGTGTTTTAGCTTCTACATTCTGAGCTTGTTGAGCTTCACATGGAAACAAGCAAGGAATTTATAATTTTTCATTTGGCGTCATTTTCAACTGTACCTCTTCTTTTGCTTGACCACACCATGTCTCTAGTTCAGCTAAGCCAGATTTAACGAACTCTCCATTTCTGAAAGTGCAACACTCACGACGCAGGAGCAGGCTGCAACAGATACAACAACACCATGGTTAATATCAAATCTCATATATATCCGCATTTGGAAGCATAGCACCATACCTGTTAAACAATTGAACATTGATATGTGCAAAAAGCTGCCCAAAGACCTTCTGGATAAGACACGGGGGTACCTGAAATGACACCGTAATCAAAATTCCAAATGAAAAAAAAAGATTACACGTGAACTTAAAAGAGGATAATAAGGAAAGCCCCCATACAAAGTTTTCTTTCATTGTACATAGGAGGGCTTCAAGGTTGTCCACAATACTGTGCCAGTTACTAGCTGGACCACTTTGTCCAAATGACTTCACTGAGGCACTTAGAGCATTCCCCTTCGCCCTCGGAGCCTGCATCTTTTGATAACTTACCTTCATTAGAAATTTTCTACACCACCAATCGGGTTACATTGTAGAAACATTTTGAGGATCAATCACCTGGATACATGCAGATACCAACGGTGATAACTCTCTTTTCAAATTGTCTCGGATAATGCCATATATTGTCTCCACATATGCGGTAAGCTGTTGCTTAAAGAGCAATGCTGGGTACTTGGCCTCGACCATACGTACGACATCTTTGCCAACTTTCACATCCGTAAACGAAGCAGGCCCCCGAAAACTCTGAGAAGAATGAAAAGTAAAGTGATGTGTCACAAGTTATTGTTAAAGGAACTAGAACTATTTAGTGAACTCAGTAGTAACAAAGTGTAGTGCAGTGAAGTAATTTGATGAATGAGGACTGTGGAAGTTACTTGAGCCATCCTGCCGAAAAATGATGTTGGTGGAGCTGGATTTTGACTTCCACCAGTTCCTTTTAGAGTCCTTTGAAGTAAGAACAACAGCACAGCAGTATTGGAGAGCCAATAGGCCATCTGTTCATTGTCATCTTGGTTCTACAGTCGGATCGACACAATACAAATTGCTTTAGGTAATGATAAAAGGGGGACTCAGAATTCTTTTACAATGGCAAAGATATACTTTTACCTCAAATGCAGTACCAATGGTTTGTATAAGCCGATCAAAAACGCTTGTCTTTTCCGCTTCGAATGATCTCCATTCCACAAGACACCTGTATATGGTGATTGCTGCAACTGGTTTCCCATCGCAGAATCCAACATTTTTCTCCACGCACGTGATTAGAACATCAACGTTCTCCTGCATTAAGATCAAGGCAAATATGATTTAGCGATTTATGTACCAATGAAAGTAAAATAACCAAGGAATCAGTCAACTACCGATATAAATTGTTTCCCCTGGACCACTTACATGTAGCCTTTGAATCTGTGATTTTCGTAATCTTTCATATGAATCACTGGCAAGCTTATCTGAATTTCCATCAGGACCATTTTCAGAAGACTGCAGCAGAATGAAGAAACCGAAGAATGAGCATGTTCATTTAAGTTCAATGGGAAAAGAGTAACGAAAAATGATGTCTTTCTTGAGTTGGACTAGCTATATACAATTACAGTTACCTGAGATGAGTTGGACATCACTTGCCGTCTCAGTGATTCTGAATGAGCCTCCATGTCCACGAGCTTCTCTTCAAGACTGAGAAAAATCAAGTGGCCAAAAATTCACTTAGAAATGTCGACAGCTTTAATCTTCATAATCTAGCCAATACATTACATCCACTCTTAAGTAAAAAAATTTGACCAAGTAGCAACCTCTGTACGGTTGCTTTCATCTCTGTAATCTTTGCTTCTGCATCTTTAGCCTGCTGCAGCCTTTCTTCACAAAGCTTACTGGTATCCTCGTACTTCTTCTCTGCCTCGTCAATTTTCTTTTCCAATTCACTTACCATTGCCTGCAGAAAAATAAAATTGGTTGCTTATATGTGATAGTGAAAATGTTCTTAGAAAAAACAGGCCTAGTACTTCACCTTGAGACTTTCATTCTCAGCAGTGAATTTATTCACTAATTCTTGGTCGACAACTGGAACCTCCTGTATTATTGGCACCTTCTCTGCTTCTTTCTTAGCAGCCTCGCAGTCCTTGATAAGTTGCTCTTTAGTTTCCTGGTATTCCAGTTGCAAATCTTTTAAACTAGCTTGTAGCTTTGTTATTTCTTGTAATTTGGCTTCCTCAACATCAGCCTACAGGTGATGCCAACACCAAATTAGAACCGACATGAGATAGAACATAGTACTAGCAAACATACACTGCAGCACATAGCAGACAGATTATGATATTGGCATTTTATGAGTTTTACTATTCAATTTTTATTATAATTATCAACTACTTTGGTTTGGAAATGCCAAGAAACTAGCCTACCCTAATCCGTTTCTCCAGCTGCAAACGCCAGGTTAGTTCTTCCACTTCCTTTTCTAGTTTACTTTTGGCTTCTTGAAGAGCACCAGTGTCCTTAGCAGCCTGTAAACACGAAAGGTAACATTAGTAAACAAAACATTATGATCCAACAACAAAAATATGTAATGACCTTTTTTATATCTATTTATAAGGAGACATTGGAAATTCAAGAGCTTAAGATCTCATGTAGATTGGTGCAAGCAACACAACACCAGTGGACAAATGTAGAACATGAATAGTTGTAGATGAGCAAGAATACAGACCATTCTAAGCTTCCGTAGTTCTCGACGTGCAACCCTGCCTCTCCAGGCACACTGCATTACTATTGTGGCCCTCTTCAACCTCAAATACTCAAGCTTGGCCAAATGTTTTCTGCAGTGACTCTGAAAGGAATGAATCTCCATGAGAAATGACAAGCTTATTACAGATAATTTTTTTTTTGAAAAACAAGTCCAAAAATCGAATGCCATCTTCCCACTTCACTGCTCAAGAAAAGTCTGGGAGACAAATAGCACTGTTTTGTAACCAAGCCGCAGTAGCATTTTAGAGATAACCATAAAATAACAAACGCACCAAGCAGACACTGTTTAGATTATTGAAATTGCACCTAGTAATGCATTCATCGAGACAAATAAGCAGTAAGCAGCAAGCCATTCCGTCAAAACACACCAACTAGAGTCATGAACCATACCAGATACTAGAACCAAAATGCATGCAAGCAAAAGTGGGAGCTCAAATGACTTCCATTTCATCAATATTTGAACGTGAAGAAAATTATTTTAACAAAATGACTGACTAGATATCTGAATAGAAGAAGAAACTTTGGTAATCTTTCCCCACATCTGGAATTTACCTGGATCACAATTGCAGCTTGTTGCTTCCTCCTGAATAAGAGCTCGCCGCGAGCAGCCATTCCACGCATACCCGCCTGAATGCACAATGCCGAGGACTGCAAACCGTTATAACCTTTCCTGGCCAGAAACCTGCGACAATTCTTCTGAATCTTTACGCAAGCATCTTCTCTTCTGAGACATTCAAACCGATGTCGTGCGTTTTCACCTACACGAAGCTCCAAGAAACGAAAAATGTTAAGAAAGAACAAAAATTCCAGAGATGAATAGTTTTGTAAGTTGTACCAAAAACTCATTGAAATCTAGATAATACCTCTGCAGACATTTTGAATTTCGATAGCAGCTTGTCGCAACAATACATATTTTTTGCGACAATAGTATGACCGAACTTTGGTTTGGATGATGGTTGCGGATCTTGCTAATACTTCAGTCCGCCGAGCATCCAGTTCTGCCATCTGCCCTGCTCTGAGGAACACTTTGGTTTTACCAACCTGCGGTAGGGATCCATTGTAGAAATTCAAATATGTTCAGACACCCTATACACAGATCGTGCCTCGTGCATATGCTTATACAAACTTATGTGATAGCTGAGTGTAAACCGACAGCTGAAACTTATATATCCAGGAGAAATGAGCTAGTCACAAATTAACTTTATGTTGGCAGGTAGTCAGGAAAAACACATCCCTCCAAAATCTAGAATGTTGGCAGGTAGTCAGGAAAACACATCACTCCAAAATCTATATAAAATATGATTTTCAAAGGAAGGACTCTTTTCTTAAATATACTACCAAATGTATGAGAATTCAAAATTACCTGATAACCTTCAAGTTTCACCTTTTCTAGAATCCTCTTGCAAGCAGTAATCTCATCACAGCTGTCAAGGAATAGGTAAACATCATCAGATCCTACCATAAAAATACAATCATCAGATCCATGAGAACAAGTAGGAATACTGTACTTCATCTTTGAAACATTTGCCGCCAGAATCCCAAAACGAGCGATGAACTCATTAAACATCTTCCTAGTGGGATACCCGGCGCAGCTAATCCTAATCGCTTCCATCACACCCTAGAAGTGGGAACATAAGGCATAAACAAGCCATTTTCAGTTAGGAATAAACAAAAGTCCTAGCAGGTATTCTGGTAGGATCAAGTAATCTTTCTTACACCACAACGTAGCTGCTGTAGGACATTGGGATTCTCAAAGATTGCTGGCTTTAGAGCATTGTTTGGCTTTACACAACGGATATAATGGGGCTCCGTGGCATTCAATGTTTCCAGCAGAGATTGCAGTTGTTGCTGCGTAAGGTACCCAGTGGTATGAAAACACAGTATGTAAAAAGAAGCAAGGCTCTTCATGTGTACCAAACCAAACCCTTTGTACAGTAGTAAACACAACACACCTTAAATTGAGCACCTATTGATGAAAACTTGGATGACTTAGAAGATTCCTCAGGTAATGGAGGGAACAGGCTTGCAACAAATGCGCACTTAGACGCACTAAGGAGAGCTTGATGTTCAGCAACTACATAATCTTTGTTTTTATCCAGAAAGAAGTCAGTTTGATATGTTACCTACATTATAATAATAAAGTCATTGTGATAATCAACCTTTTATATATACTGGAAAAGTCAACATTTCTGGGTAGTATTTCTTTTGGTGTTCAACCAATGATTACTTACTTCCCCAGCGTAATGACAAACAGTGAAGTCACTACGTGCCAGCTTAGGCTTGCTGAAGCGTTTGTGATCCTTAAAAGTTTGATAAAGCTTCTGTGCAAATGTGTCATTAGTTGATCTAGGAAACATACTGGACACCAGAAGCATAAAAAAAAGATCGTTACTTTAACAAGAAAAAGGGAGCATAACCAAAAGCTGGACTTGAACATTCATTCAAATAATATTCTCCCATTACATACCAAGCCTCGTCAAGAAGCGCAAGGATTCCACCAGGTTTCTACCGAATATAAAAACAAATGATATTAATATTAGAAAGAAGGAAGTGAATGAGCATACGTTAACATATTTAAGAAGTCAGCTTAAAACAAGTTTCTGCACACTTTGAGTAGTTGTTACTTGTTAGCCTGTAGTTAAAAGGTTAGAAATATCCAAAACATCCCAAGTTCAGAACCTATTACGCAAAACCAAATTGTGAAGCTGCTATGTCTTTCCATGCAGGTTTTAAGTATAGCATCAGATGACATGTCAAACCTTTTCAATTAGATCAAGAACGTCCTGGTTATCAATGAATTCTATATAGCTCCAGTTAATCTGTTCTTTGGTGTATTCTTCCTGCTCCATCTTGAACACGTGCTGTTAAACAAGATACTGAATTGAATCAACAGCCGGTTCAGATTTCTCAACTGAAATTAGTGCAATGAAGAACAAATGAAGTGAACTTCTTCCATGCACACCTGATTAAAATGCTGCTGCAACTTTTCATTTGTTAAATTTATACAGAATTGCTCAAAACTGCAATGTGAAGGAGGAGATGGTGAAAAAACAGATAGCATAAGACATTGAGGGAACCAGGGACAAATCAAATTGAAGTCACATGAGAAAAACCCACAGTGATCTTCTGGTAAAATCATGAATGGAAAACTACATATTAATGAACCAAGCAAGTCCAAAAGTGAAAGCATATTGGATGATTTTCCTGGACATTTACATTATAACCTTTTATGGAAAGACATTGCACTAGAGGGAAGGCCTTTAACATCAAAGTTTCAGCATAAACTATGACAAATTACACTCTCGGATGCATCTTCATACATAATGAATACAACAGCGTACCGGCTAAGCACCTGTTTGTCTTGAAACTTTCGAACCCATATATGTCCAGGACCCCGATTAAGTTGTTTGAATCAGGATCTTGACCGATAGAGTTATTGATCTTGTTCACCAACCTAATACCAAACAACACCTGGCATCAGATATTGTAAGAAAATAGATTGAAGGAAGTGAGAGAAGAGACAAGAACGCAGAAGACAGAGCAAATAAGCATGATGCAGTTTGTATCATACCAATCAAATAGCCTTGAATAAACAATTTTCGCCAAAGCATCTCTATTGATAGTGGCAGCTTCAGGATCAAGAACCTTCGTTATGACGTCATCACGGGTTACAATAACACGTTTGCATAGGGAGTCCTCAAGACCCTTCTCATCACACCTGAACAACAAGTGGGTTATATGGTTTAATTAGTGAATCGTAATATATATCAGAATTGAAACAGTTAATTTTTTGCATCATTTACATGAAAAGTTCAGCTGCTGTCTTGAGATGGGAGCGAGAAGCATCATCCTTAGGTTCAGAAGAGTCAGGTTCACTTCCTTTAGCCAACACTATGTTGCCTAAATGTAGTACTGCAGCCACAACTCGGAATATTGCATCCTGTAGAGAAATTGTTTAGACAACAGTCAGTTTCATTGATGAAGATGCAGTGAAAATCACGAAGACAGTAGTACCTGCTCTTCAGAACTTATCCCAACAACTTCCATGGCTTTTCTAGTCAAAATATACTCTTTTGGATCATCTATTCCGTCCAACTTAATGCACTCTGATTGATTAAGATAATGGAATGACCTAGCTTCTCCCACTTTGAACTTCTTTATGTCCTGTAATTAGTAACAGTATGGAAATCAATTGTTGGAGAGCTAGAGTATACTCCCTCTTGACTGATCTAAGAGGCTATATTAACATTTTAGTCGTCCGTAACTAGTTATGCGACTTGATAACTAGTTGATTAACGGTGGAAGATATTTTTCTTATTACCTCTGGGGGAGCAGCACAGAGCATGTAAAAGCAGTGATAATTTCTTTCGGGACTAGACACTTGACAAACACGAGAACGCTCCAACAAATATGTTCTGATGGCAGCTCCTGAAATCCTACCCCTGTTGTCAAACTGGAGCTCCACGAACTTTCCAAACCGGCTGTACTTGCATCATCAGTTCATCAAGACATTAACATGATGAGAATCATCAAATTATGGCAACAGATTGTATGAGTGTACAAAAGTTTACACACCTGGAATTGTTATTCCTGACGGTCTTTGCATTACCAAATGCTTCAAGAACAGGATTGGACTGTCAAAGAAAACGACAGGATGGATGTCACATAACCGAATCTGAGAAGGAATCATAACTCAAGTGGCAAAATTATTCAAACTAATCAGTCACCTCTAAAACTTGCTGCTCCACTGAACGCCCACCATCATCTGAATTTCTCCCACCCATAAAAGCCAAATAACGCATAAGCGATTTAGTACTCTCTGTTTTACCAGCTCCACTTTCTCCACTAACCAAAATCGACTGACTTATTCCATCATTGATCATCTGCCTGAGAAATTCAAACGTTCACTCTATCTTATGGTACTACAGTCACACTCCCAAACATTCAATAACCTGAAAAGAATCACCAGTTAGAGTTAAGTTACCTGTATGCTGTATCTGCAACGGCGAAAGGATGGGGACTCAACTCCCCGATGGCCGCCCCTTTATATTGCTCCATCATATGATTATCGTACAAATGAGGAAGCCTCCGAAAAGGGTTGACAGCGATCAATATATTTCCTGTGTAAGTCTGTGTAAAATAGTTATGAACTAGTTTAGCTCCATGCACCAAAATCTCAAAAAGCATCTTGACGAACTCTAAATTCTCCATGACCTCTTTGAACTTACATATATCTCATTTATGTCGTATCTAACTTTAAGATTCTGTAGCACTCCAGGTTCATGCAAATAAGCAAGTTTTGTCATGTCGTCTACACCACAAGATGGGAACTCCGGATCCTTTGGGTAAACACTAGATGCTTTACAAACAACCTGAACACATGTACAAAGTTAAAAGGAGAAAGTCAGTGACTATTATTTGGCATTACATCATCAGCTCTTGAAACTGAGCATCAAGTAAGGGAAATTCATTAATTATCTAGAAAGACTCACTGTCTTGTCTGTTGTACATTGGACTTTAAGATCCTCGCCATTAATTTCCAGAACTTGGCCATCTATCCAAGACACGTCAGGATCTTCCAGCCAGACTAAGGATCCCACCGCGAAATTCACTGATGCAACCTGTAAAAGAATACGTTTGAATTCAGCTAGTTCCTGTTTTTTTCTTGTGTTGTGTAACCATTTGATTAGCCTTTCTTCAGCTCGTGCAAGTGCCACCCACAAGTCTGTGAATTTGGACTTTAAAAAAAACAGCAATCATGTTCCCACACCCATCTCGACTACATAAGTCGTCAATGTACCAGCTCATGCAAATGGATTGAGCACGATGATCGAAGGGGAAGCTAATCATGCCCGAGATAACAAAATTCTCATCAGAATGCATAGCAAAAATAGAAAGAGAAACAAAGTTTACGTACCATTGTTGATCACAGATTTGATCAGATTAGGATCCGAGGCAGATTCCGTTAAACTTAGAGTCCGAGAAGATGAAATGTGAGAAAGACCATTGACGAATCGATTTAGGAAGATCCGATCTCCGGCCAAAAAAAAAAAAGTGGGAGAAGAAGAATTTTCTCTATATCATGCTCCGTAACAATGTCATTTCGTCCCTTCTTCTTTCTTTGTATCGAAACGGAACGGTAGATTGGGGGAATGGACGTCGACGGCAGCAGCAAAAAACGGAGAGGTGAGAACGGTCTTGTCACATAGGATTAGGAAGACGTTGTTGTGGAATCGGAGGCGGAGGATGGAAAATGGAAGGGACCTTTCTGTAAAGGTGACGAACCGACATGGAAATCATTTCCTCCTGCAACCGTGATTTTTCCTTGTGATTTCACAGTTCTTTTGGTTCCACATTCTCTGGAATTTTTCCTTCTCCTTCGCGGGCTCTCTCCCTCTCTCTATCTGAAGCACCCGTCCCTGGTATCCGTTGTTTGTTTGGACTTTTCGTTTCTCTTTGTGTTGTTTTTCCGTTTTCTGAATACGAAAACTTACGGACTCCCACACAAATATTCATTTCGGTCACTCAATTGTTAAGAGTTGTACTTCCCTCATCACTAACCTATTAAAACAAGTTTCATATAACTTTCTGACCATTTTGTAAACAACCTGTCCAAAAACAAGTTTCATATAAATTTCTTTAGGAATGGCCGGACAAGGGGAGGGAGAGCAGTCCATCGTCTTCGTTGGGAAAATTGGGCCGCCAATGTCGGCGACGGGGAGCAGGGTGAAGGGATATTCATGAAGAAGAAGATGAAATATATCTGATTTTATTTCCAAGATTTTAATTAACTGCAAAATAGAATATGATTAAAGAAGATGGAAGTGTCAGATGGGCGTTTAGCGCATGCTGTAAATTATTTTTTCATGACCATGATTTTAATTAGGCCATATTTAAGTGTTTATAATGACTATTTGCCCAATTAATATAAAAGTGACCAATTATAGGATGACATGTGGTATGGATATCGGGTACCCATATGCACCGGAATTTTATATTCCAAATTAATATTATAGTACTTATAGTTTATACGGGGATATCAGGTTAGAATCCATAAAACCTATCGAAGGTAACATGAGCGACATGACGGACATTGTAAGGATGAGGAAGATGAAAAAAAAAAGTTAGACGATGAGGAGGAAGATGATCGAGTTTGTGTTTCCCAGACAAACCAAAAATTAATTGTAACTTAAACTAATAGGTTAATGGGATATGGACGTAAAAATAATAATGATTAAACTGTGTCGTGTTTAAATTTTAAGTGGTAAGCGAACTAATTAAAATTCAGTCAATTAAAATACGACATGTGATCCGGAATATCGATACATCCGGGGTATCGACCGGAAAAGCTAAAAGCGTTCAATATGTTATTACAATATTTTCCTTAGTAGTTTCTCTGTTAAATAAAAGTCTATTCTGAATTAAATATTACAAGTCCCAAATAAAAATTATTGGTATGAAGTAGAGGCGGAAGTTAGTTGATTGGTTTGGTTAATAATTGATTGGTTAGAAAGTTAAAATTCTCAAATATTTTTACAGTTAACCAAGCAACATAGTCACAATTTAACCTAACAAAGTCTTCAGTTATGGTCAACTTCAGTCAAATTATGATTTATGACTACTCTAAAAAATACAAAATACATATATATTGCGTCGGTTATGAAAACATTAAAATTTAAAATGTCTTAAATTATTAGCTGATTAATTAAAATAATTATACCGATCTGACCTGCATCTACATGGACTGAAAATTAACGACTCACTCGACTAATTTATGCTTAAATGGTCATAAAAATTCGTCTTTCATCAGGACCAGGAACTCATTCGAATTATGATCTTGAAAGATTAGGTCAAATCTCACCTTTAATACTGTCAAGGGAAATGTGAAGATTTTAGAAATTGACCAAGTCAAAATATATAGTGGCCAATAAGATGGTTAAATTTTGTTATACAAATACCGTTGTGGAATAAAAACTCACAAAACTAAATAACTTCTCCATTTCCAAATTTAGCCAAAATAATTGATATTTAGTTTTTTGTTCTTAATTTTTAAAATTTTCTTTTCTTTCTCTCGACTTGAGATAAAAAATACTCCGAAACGAAAAAAAAAGAAAAAATTATTCGTCTCAAAGAAGGAGAAGGTACAGTGGGAAACAAAAACTATTATTTAATTAGACCATTAATTAAAAAGGTCGGAGCCTCCTACTCCTCCGAAAATAAAAACTATTTTCGGAGGTTCATGGTGGTCGTCTCCAAAAAATGGGAACGTCGTCGATGAGGAAAGTAATGGTGGTGGTGGATCCAAGCAGAGAGGCTGCCGGAGCGCTTCAATACGCATTGTCCCACGTCGTAACTGAGAAAGATGAGCTCATTCTGGTCCACGTCGAAACTCAAAATTCATGGAAGAACACCCTGACTTTCTCATTCCTTCGTCGATCGGGCATCTCAATTCCGGCCATCAATAACAACAACAACAACAACAATAATAATAATAATGTTAACATCAATAATAATAATAATAATAATCAGACATGTTCGACATCATCGGTGGCGGAAGGAGGAGGAGGAGGGGGTGGCGGAGGAGTTAACGGCGGCGCTGGAGGAGGAGGAGGAGGAGGAGAAGGGGAGGTTGATTTTTTGGAAGCGATGAAGCAGTTATGCGAGGCAGCAAAGCCAAGGCTGAAAGTGAAGGTGGAGAGGCTGCAAATGGGAGCAAGGGACAAAGCTAGCGTCATTCTGTTCAAGAGCACTTCCATGGCGGTCGACCATCTCATCATTGGCCAAAAGAAGAACCTCTCCAGCATCTTATTAGGGTCAGTAATATTCACTTTTCCATTCTCACTTATCATAAACCATGCACAATATATATGATTGTTTTCTTTAACTCAGAAATTTATTCAATAATTGCATCAATTTGTGATTGGAATTTTTCGAATATTTTGTGTGCCAAAATCGAATATTTTAGTTTATTCATCATACATAGGATTGCTAATGAGCCAAGCAGTTCACGAGTAGCTTGCCGTTCCGCTCTAAAAAAATTAAAACTCATTTGTGATTCGTCGATTTTAAATGAGCCAAATTTGAGTTAGGATATGCTCGACTCGATAAATTCACGAGTTGGATCGAGCTCGAGCTTACTAACTCAAGTACTTGGCTGGTCAGTAGACTCAATAATGCAACATATTTTTTTTGCATCAACTACTATATACAATATTGTCAAGAACCGTTGCATCTCAATAACTCGAGTTGTTGGGAGAGGGTTTTGATAGGTTTATATTATTCATTAACACGGTCCCTCAAACAAAAGCTCTCTGAAGAGCTCAGGTTTGTTTAGCTTCACACGGTAAGTCATGTGCACAGATGGGGCTAATTAACGGGATTCGAAACGGAGACCTCCTAATCTTTTCAAGTTTAGATACCATGTCAAGAACCGTTGCATCCCAATAATTCGAGACGCTGAGAGAGAACTTTGATAGGTTTTATATTATTTCATTAACAAATATATCTCATGTAGCTTGAGTTTGTGCTAATTATGAAAACGCAATGCATTGTTTGAGTGTAAATGAGGAAAGTAGAAACTCACACATGTTAGAATATATGTTATGTTTTAGTGTGACTCTTAGATATTTTTAGATATTTTTTTAGCGTACAAACTTCGAATCCAATTCAAATTGGACTAATCACGAGATTTTAATGAGTAAAGTTCGAGTAGAGTTTGGATTTGGCCCGAGCTCGCCATGAATTAAAATTTACTAGCTCGACTTCATGCTCAACTCACCTAGAAAAGAATGAGCCAAATTTGAGTATAAGAAAGTTCGACTTGGCTCGAGTAGGGATATCCATACATACAGATGAGTGATGATCAATATGTAGGCTAGATCATATATGATCTTATCTAGGACGAGGTCTATTCAACTGTTCCCAGCATTAGTTGTTGTTTGCATATAAGTAACTGGGTTGGTGTTTATGTGCATGGATGATCGTATATCAGGACCAGCAAATACAAGAAACCAGGAGGAATGGGGCCAAAGTCACTGGACATGGCAGAGTATTTGATCGAGTACAGCAAGTGCAATTGTGTTGGGGTGCAGAAGAAGGGGCAAAGTGGAGGTTACCTTCTCAACACTAAGACCCAGAAGAATTTTTGGCTCCTTGCTTAGCTTGCTTTTTAATTAATTTTATTAGTTCTTTGAGATAAAATCCAACCATGTAAACTTAATTCAAACCGGCCTGCTAGCTAATATGGAATATTTTTGTTATTAAAAAATGGAATCTCAGCAGTTTCTCCTGTGATGGAAGTTTATTATCCACAACTAAAACATTTTCATGTTCATTTTGAGTGTATATAATGCCCCTCCCGCAACCCTTACTTTGACATGAGTAAAGAGAATATAATCTCCATTTTTAGATCATTTTCAAACTTGTCAGAATTTCAACATTAGAGATATCGTTTGATTCTTCGATCGAAATACGACAAAATTTCGACACCACAAATGTATTCAAAGGTTCAATGTGATTATTGTCACTTCCTCCGACACAAAATATGATATTTTGCCACCATAGATGCAACCCATAAAACAAGGACGATATTTGGAAGGTGTGAATTTCCATATTTAACCCTCAAATCTGGACCGTTAAAGCGAGGTGATTAAATCTACCGGCTGATATTTCATTTGCTGCCATCGAATAATTATTTATTTGGCGTCTATCCGAGCAGCCATTCCGTACGAATCCGGGCTTTGTATTTGGCGTCTTGGGCTTCGGCAGAATCCATCCATTTGGCCCAACAACGACCATAACTACCCAATATATAAGCATTCCGAAACCTGTCTTTCTAAAACCCTAGACTTTACAGCGTCAATTTCACCAACAGATCAACGCCGGCAGCTTAGCAGAAGCAGCAACAATGGTATCAGGTTCAGGGATCTGCGCCAAGAGGGTGGTTGTGGATGCCCGCCACCACATGCTCGGCCGCCTCTCATCGATCATAGCCAAGGAGCTCTTGAACGGCCAGAAAGTCGTAGTCGTGCGGTGCGAGGAGATTTGTATGTCCGGCGGACTGGTTCGCCAAAAGATGAAGTATATGAGGTTCCTGAGGAAGCGGATGAACACCAAGCCGTCCCACGGTCCGATCCATTTCCGCGCACCTTCCAAGATCCTCTGGCGTACCATCCGCGGTATGATCCCCCACAAGACCAAGCGCGGCGAGGCTGCTCTCGCCAGGTTGAAGGTCTACGAAGGTGTCCCTCCTCCTTACGACAAGGTCAAGAGGATGGTGATCCCCGATGCCCTCAAGTGAGTCGTTGTTCATCTGATTTTGCTTCCGAGATGTTCCTTCTAGAGTTTTGGTATCAAATTTGCTTAATTTGATAATTTGTTTTGTTTGGTTACAGGGTACTGAGGCTTCAGAGTGGTCACAAATACTGCTTGTTGGGTAAACTCTCGTCTGAAGTTGGATGGAATTACTATGATACCATTAAGGTAATTTGCATTTCTTTCTGCCTGCAGCTGTTTGCTATTTGATTCATTTGAGCTTGCTGCTAGACCATCATACATGTTTCTGTATAGCCTTATACTCCCTTGCCATTAGTTGCCAATTGTAAATACATTGTTCTCTACCAGTGATTTCGGATTCGTAGCAAGTTTTGATCTCTAGCCGCATGAACTAGTTGGCATTGTATACAATCTATGTTCATGTGATTGTGCTATCCATTCATTCTATCTTTTGAACATATCCCGCCTGACCCACTTGATTATTTCGTCCTAGACCTTGAGATACTACTGTAGGTTGTGTTCTGAGTCTTTCGTTCTGATGAGCTGAATGTCTAGCTGAAGTGGCAGTCTTTCTAAAAACCGTAGATTACTAGTAGTAGTTGGTCTAATTGGCGTGTCATATTGTAATATTGCTAATTACCCAGGAACTCGAGGCGAGGAGGAAGGAGAAGGCCGCTGTCGTGTACGAGAGAAAGAAGCAGTTGGCGAAACTCAGGGTCAAGGCTGAGAAGACCGCTGACGAGAAACTTGGTGACCAGCTTGCTGTCATTGCTCCCATCAGATATTGATCTAGCTTTCCTTGATAAACTTGTTTCTGCTAGTTTTTTGGATGATCTCAGCTTAATTGTAATGTTGCAAGTTTTCAGAGAATGTATCTTGTTCCATGACTCCATCCTTCCTGTCTTGATGTTGGATTACCGGTAGAGTGGATTACTTTTCGTGATGATTGTATTTCGAGCATCATTTCACCATTGTTGTTCCATGAATCCACGACACGATCATGCATGTGAATTACCACTACTAGCTTCCCAATGAAGGTTATATTAACCTCCACTAGGCTAACTAATAATGAACACTAAGACGTTCTACAAAGTGATAAGGTGCTTTCTTTGAATTAAAGGAAATTACTAAGAATTGGAATTAGTGTTAACTTGGTCCATCAACACCTAAACTACTGATAACTACATCCAACTTGGTCCATTATGTACAAATCAGAACACCCGCCAATTACTCGATGAACAACCTTTAAAACCAAAAGAAACACGAAATGTAGAATCGAGCTATTGGTGTTTTTGCAGAGGAAAGTCGAAGAAAAATCAAGAGATTATTGATGGGGAAGATCTGATTTCTCTTTCCTCGAAATCAGTCTTTTATATGGAAGCTGCTGAATCCGAGAGGTGCACGTCGTGCACCCCTTTGCCTTAAAAACTTTTGTTGCAAATAACGAGGAACGACGTGCACCCATGCATGCCGTTCTTCCATTTTTTATATGAGACCATTTTCTAATTGGGCCTGCTCGGCGTGCATCCCTTCTTCTTCACCATTCCTTGTTCTATTCTTCCGTTCGAGTTTCAATCCTGCTCTATTCCGCGTCCATAGCCTCATAGGTAGACCACCTATCTCTAAAGTACATGTGGATAACAAATACTACAAAAAAATATATCAAATGGACCAAAATGGTATAAGTGAACGGATCTAGACACATAATGTCAAAACAAGAAACCACACAGGAATGAAGCAAGAACAAGCTAATATTCACTCAGAAAACATGCAGATAGAGATAGATAATCACTACAAATCCTAGGACTATTAGTAATCTTTGATAAAATAACTCTATCGTTTTAATCATCAATAGTGGCTACAAGATTCTCCTACTTTTCAGAAAATCTACGAGTTTAGCAATATCGTTGTCGAAAATCTCTCTTTCGTCGATTCGTTTTTCATATAAAACCCTGATAACTAATACAATAGTAGTTATTTTTGAGAATTAATAAATAAATTTTTTTATCAAAAACATATTAGTTCATCTATATTAAAATACAGATTGTACACGGTATATAATATCACGCTTTAGCTTTTAGTTATTAGCAAAAATCCATTTAATACTCAATAATAATACTCATATAATACTGTTGAGAAACGGAGCAGCAATATCAAGTAAGAATAGAACGAACGAGACACGACGATTTTTACGTGGAAAACCCAAATCGGGAAAAACCAAGGGACCGTAGTCCAAGCAACAACTCCACTTTACTTTGGTGGGATTACAAGTCTTCTCTAGGATAGTTAGAGGATTACAAATTACCTCAAAAACAACCTTCTTGGATCACCAATACACCATAATGGATACTCACCAATGCGATGGATAACAAGAGCAACTCGACAAGATGAAAAGAAAAATTCCAGAGGCCAAACAGATTCATTGACCCTCTGTCCAGCAGCGATTCCCGACAAACCAGAGATCGTAACAACGATCCCTCCGGCCAGATTGAAGCCCAAAACGTCCTGAACAAGCACACCAAATTTCAGGACGATCCAACGGTGTGTTTCTCCGGAATGCTCTCTTGAACAGGCTGACATGTTGGAAAACGAAAACTTTCCAAAGAACCTTATCTTTTCTTCTCCTCTCTTCTTTTGCTCTCTCACTCACTCTTCCCTTTCTTCTCTGTAATTTCAAAAATAAATAATCTCTCTATTTAATAATAGAGACTTCTAGAATGTTACTTTTGAACTCCCCAATAAGTTCAAGATAACCCAACCAAACAAATTATCACTAATCCTTAAAAATTGGTTAATCCAACCACCATATGTAGTTGGACCAACCCAACAAATAATACTCATATAATACATATATACTCAATAATAATACTCATATAATACATATATATATATATATACTACATGTATTATACAAGTTTTGTATATTACGTATATATACGTGTATTATACATGGGAAAAAAATTTGGTATGATTTTGAAGAATTTAATGTTAATTTGCAGCCTGAGAAAGCAGCTAAGGAAATGAACGCATGGGCAACAAGATCAACCAAAGGTCTTAGGCTTGGCATATTTATCTGGAATTTCGGATACCTACCTGACTTCGATCCGGGTTGACCGAATTTCACCCGTTTGATCGGGTTATTAATCGAGATCGAATAAACCCGTCACCCGAGTTCAGCGGGCACGGATAGGGTACCTGTAATTTAATATCCGCTGGGGACCCAGTCATATATAATTTTATTTATTAATTATTTTAGAAAAAACCCCCTAAATTCCTATTTTGTCGAGAGTGGAGAATGGAGACCTCACCGTCAAAACAAAAGAGTGGAGACCTCAAAACTTCTTATCCCCATCCAATCCTCTGAAGCATCCTTCTTAAGAATAATCTCTAAGAAACTGTAATTACCTCATCCTCTTCCATATACTTTCCTTTCAATTCTTCTTTTGTCGCTGGTGAATCATGCTTCTATGTCCGCTACTCTGCAATCAACCATTACCTTCACAGCTTCACTCGATTCTCTTCCCTGTGAAGGGAAAAAGAAGGGATTTTGAAGGAGGATTCCCCTTTCTCAACCAAACCCAACTCCATATCTATTAGATCTACAATGTAAAGATCCCAGATTTATAAATCTACAATTTTCGTCATTAGATCCATCTGCCTGATCGTTGGATCTTCTTTTATCTCGTCGTCATTTTCCTTCAAGCACCAGTACGGCGGCGGACTCATATACGCTGCTCACTCTTGCAGGGATCGGAAAAGGCTTTGTTTTTATTTTTTAATTTAACGGGGTTTATCCGGCAATCCGAAGGTCCGGCGGGGACGGGGGTGGATTTCATTTTTTCCCCGTTGGGGCTCCGGCGGCCGAGGTTTTAGAAACCCGAAATCACCAACGGGCGGGGATCCAATATTCATACCCGCCCCACCCGATTGCCAAGCCTACCAAACGATGTATCAACAATATTATCACTTCTCAAGATATAAGGGCTTCTACAACGTGAATTCTGGTTAACGCTCTCTACTTCAAAGGTCACTTCCCTCCTTACTTCTTGGACCTCTCGAACACATCTACTAATGAATTCCACCTCCTCTACGGGGGCAAAACGATCACCGTTCCCTTCATGAACACCTCCGAACTCGACCTACACTATGCGAGCTTCGATGATTTTAAGGTCCTCGAACTCCCCTATCGATCATCAGACGTTCAAAAGTACCCCCAATTCTCCATGTACATCTTCCTTCTCCGGGAGCGGGATGGATTTCGGCAACTCGGATTCATTTTTACAAACACTCGATAAGCTTGAGATGGAATATATGGGAAGAGTGCGTATCCCCGAGTGGAAATTCTCCATCAAGTGCCACCTTAAGGAGACATGCAGAAGTTGGGACTCACATTGCGGTTCGAGTTCGCATGGGATTTCACCAAGATGTTTTGCGAGCGATGGTAATAAAATACCGCCGACTGCTGTTTCTGATATATTTCAGAGTGCTTTTATTCAGGTGGATGAGAAAGGTACAGAGGCTGTAGTTGTCAGTACCGTATGTTTTTGAAGAAGAAAATTATTTAGATGCACCAGGGGATGATTTTATTGTAGACCATCCTTTCATATTCTTGATAATGGAGAAACAAAGTGAGACTGTAAATTGAATGGTAGAGCTACAAAGCTACATGAAAAAGAAAGTGAGTAGCTACAGTACTAATATTTGCTAAAGTTATTAAAGAATAATGTGATTGTTTCTGTTATCTTGATCTGTGAAGCGCTCTCTTTCTCTTTGGAAGAATTGATAATTACTCCAGGAATCAACAAAAAAGGAGGCTCCTCTTGCTGTTGCTGCTGCTGCTGCTGCTGCTGCAACGTAACTTTCTCTAACAAAATTGTTGCTGGCTTCTCTCTTTTTTCCCAAGTGCTAGCAGCTAGCTGTTGCTTTTTGGCTCAAATGGAAAGATTAATTAATTGGTTACTCTAAAATGAAAAGAATCATGAGCACCCAGCCAACAGGAGCTACAACGTTAATGGCAGTACTGGAAAATATGGAAGCTCTGGAGTCATCACCTTCGTCGTCCTCGGTAGATATGGGCGGAGTAAGTCCCGTGGTGGTCGGAATAGCCCCCGGAGGTGTCAAAGTGTTGGGAATGTCTGCAGTTGTTGGAGTTGTGGTTGGAGTCGTGATCCCTCCTGCCGTGCTGTAGCACATTAATCGAACCAGTTCATGTTTGAAACCGAACATGAAATAAACAGGGTTATCGATCTGACTGAATCATTCGAATTTCAGGCGACGAAGATGAATGCAGAATTGTATCGAAGCTTATTTTAGTCTCAACAAGAACAAGAATGATACAATATAACATTCAATCATTCATGACTCCTCCTGATCTCTAGTAGGTTCAAATTGATAATTCACATATTAAAGGAGCTAATTAAATTCGTTGGATGACAACAGTTACGAATTAATTACCTGAGGGAGCCGGGGTAAACGCAGGATCCATAACTGGGGTCGGTGCGGGCGATGTTAGCAGTGCCGGAGAAGTCGCAGGAGCCAGGGGACATGGACTTCCGCTGGAAGTAGCTGTTGAAGGCGTACGAAGCGTGAGCCTGTATCGTGTTCGGTAGGAAACAGAGTCCGTTGGGCTGGATCGGACTGCAGTCCGCTCCGGCCCAGCACGCGTAGTCAAGAGCCGTCTGCAGAGCCTGGGTGCTGGCGTCGCTCCTCGCCACGCACCACGAAGACACGACCGCCTCCACGCTCCCGAGCTTCAGCAGGACCAATATTAGCAAGGAGTTGAAGAGTAGGAGCAGTACTGCAAATTGGAGAGATGACGATATTGGTGCCATGGGATCGAAAAGAGTGTTCAAACCAAAAGGAAGGAGGCGATGGGAGGTAGTGGGGGAGTTAAATTAAGGGGATTACTATATGACGCCCTAACTTTCGAATTAAACGACGCCCTAAACTTCGTAATGACGAAACTATCCAAATTTACTAATTCGAAAAACTTAGTATCGACAAAACTATCAAAACGTATAATTCGAGAAACTTTGTACCGACGAAACTATCAAAATACTTATTTCGACAACCTCTAACGGTACGTTTTTCGTTAAAATTCGATGAACAGAAGTCGGGATGAATCGAAAAAATCGCCACAAAAGGGCCCGGCCGGAAGCTCGTTTCGGCCGGGGCCTCTTGCGGCCGATTTTTTCGATTAATCCCGATTTGTGTTCCTCCGTCGGAACTTTCGTATATGCCGAAATTTTAAAATCCTAAACCCTAAATTCTAAACACTAAAATCATATAACCCTAAACCCTTAAACTCTAAACCCTAAATTCTAAAACTCAAAACCCTTAACCTTAAAATCCTAAACCAAAGAAACCCTAAACCCTAAATTCTAAAACGCTAAACCCTTACTTTAGAACCCTAAATTATCAAACCCTAAATCCTAAATTCCCGAAACCCTAAACCCTTGATCCTAAAATTCTAAACCATCAAACGCTAAACCATAAATTTTAAAACCCTTAACCCTAGAATCCTAAACCATCAAACCCTAAACCCTAAATTCTAAAACCCTAAACCCTAAACCCTTAGAACCCTAAATCCTAAACCTTAAACTCTAAACTCTAAACCCTTAACTCTCAACCTAAAACCCTAAAACTCCAAACTAAACAAAACCGACAACTCGTAAATACTAAATCCTAAACTCTAACCCCTAAACCTTAGAACCCTAAACCCTATAACCTTAGAACTCCTAAACCATAAAACCCTAAACTCTAAATTCTAAAACTCTAAATCCTAAACGCTAAACCCTAAAACTTTAACCTTAAACCCAAGAATATAGAGAATTTAATATCATAATTTGTATTGTATAAAATATAGTTACTAAATAATTTTTTAAGAAGTTTCAAATTATATAATTGATTTGAAGTTTTTATTGATCAAATAATTGAGATGTAATGTACAATTTAATTAATGTATGATAAGATGCTACTTTTTAGTTGTAATTAGCTGTGATAATGTATATTATTATCAATTAAATGCATGTTTTAATCAAATTGTGATATTGGTAGAGATGGTAATCACTTAGTCTTTCTGCTTAAAAGACCATGGTTTGAATCCCCCTCCCACAAATTTTATAAATAAAAAGTATTGTTACAAAAATTGAGTCCAATGTCTAATTAATTTCGGTTGAACCGATTCGGTCTAAAGGAAATAATAAAAAAAAATAAAAAATTGGGCCGATTCCGGCTGAGAACCAACCCGGCCGGCCGCCGATTTCGGCCGGGAACCAGCCCGGCCGGCCGGGTTGGTTCCCGGCCGGAACCGGCGGCCGGCCGGGCTGGTTCTCAGCCGAAAATTTTTTTTTCTCGGTATTTTATCTAAATGGAGGTTCGACGGATCTTCGATTTTTACTTCCGATCTTCATTTATGGGTGTTTGATAGTGTTTGACGGTATTTAGTTCGTCGATATACACAACTTCTTACATAAATTTTGATTTTACGAATGGATAATAACGTAATTTACTTTATTTAGGGCGTTGTTTAATTCGAAAAGTAGGGCGTCAAATAGGGATTCAGTAAATTAAAGAGAGTGTAGCTTCAAGTTGGCGTATTGATGAAGATGCAACTGTACTGTACATACTAGATGGAGTAGGTTTGGAATCCAGGTGAAAAGAGTTCCAGGATTTTCAGGACGATTTCACTGGTTATAGATCTAACGGTCTGTATAAAACGGATATGAAAGTCTTTTTAATAAAAGTTATAATCCTCAAACGCAGACGATGAGTGGAAAGATCCAAGCTACAAGGGCATATTTAAATCTCGATGTTTCCAGGTCGCTGTCGTTCTTGTCCTCGTTCTCGACGTAGTTACGGTCTACGGGTGTCGAACCACTCTACAACTCCGGCAATGATTCCGGCGACGTCTCCTTTAGGCGTTGCCTTTCGCATATATGATCATAGCTTATCAGCTATCTACCCTTAATTTCATCGCCATCAACTTAAATAAAGTTCTATTTAATTTGCTTCCATCAACTTATAATTTTGTTAACCTCTGGATTAGTATCTTCCGCAAATGTAACTGATTCATTACTCGTAACCATATCATTGAGCATGTCTTCAATATCACTATTTGCACCCTCATGGTGTTGCTCCACTCCATCATCCATAGTTGGTGCTGCACGAAATGAACACTCTCCATGTAGCACCCAACGAGTATAATTATGGACAAATCCGGAGCATATTAAGTGATCATTCACCTCCATTCGAAAGTACCAATAATGGTTGGAACAACTTTTGCATGGACACAATATCTTATCATCGCGAAAATTTGGAGAACCAAATGCAAACTCAAGAAAAAATTTCAAACTATATATATACTCAGCGGAACTTCTAAGGTTGGTCATTCAACTTTTATTCACGGTAAACACCTTTCACGTTTAATAAAGAACACAAATGCAATGTCTCTATAAATAAACTACTCATAAAAATGAAATTAGCAAAAAAGATATATCACAACTTGATTTAGAAGTAAAAACGTGTTCGTTGTGTTTACAAAATATTTATATAATCATCAATTTTGGATTAATATATAATTTGAGTAAAACTTTTTTCTCGGGCAGGTGATGTGAAAAAATAATTGTACCAATCATCACAACAAACAATCAAAAAAGCAAAGTAAAAAATATAATTACCTCTAATTATTATTATTTTATTAATTTTAAAGATAGATGAGATAGATAGAGCGAAATAGATTTTCCACCTTTAAACAATAAGATAGAGAAACTGAAAAAAAAAATTGCTGAAAAATAATATATTATTTTATTTATTTCTTTTACATTTCTAGAAAAATATCTCTCTCTTAATCAGTTTTGCCGATTATTTCTGCTTAGATTTTAATTTTTAATCAATATTTGGAAGATAATTAATTTAAATGCCTTTAAAGCTAATTACTTAGGTTAATTAAATTTTAATTAACGAGTTCACTAGACTATTTAGAGATAAATATAAGTATTTATAAAGGCCATTAATTCTAATTGTTGTTGAAAGATATTTGTAGATGTTAATAATATATATGTCACCATTATTTAGAGGCAAATAATATTTTTTTAGACAATTAATTTATTTGTCATCTTAATTAAGATTTAGTGACTAATAGGCAACTGCATCTAAGAATTTGTAGCTAGAGCCATTTTTGGTTGTACTGATCAATTATATTATTTACTGACATCCCAATAAACGATGCTAATATGTTGTTCATTTGTAAACTATATAAAATCACCATGAATCAATCTAATATATGTCTGGTAAAATAATAAGTGGACCTAAAACAATTTAATTATTAAGTATACGAGGTTACATTTTAACAGGTCTAGGCATATGTATTAACACCACATCTGGGGTTACATTTTCTTAATTTGAGGTTTCTGAGCCTATTTAGAAAGCTAATCGGGTTAAGTCAGTTTGAATTAGACTTACCTATCAAACATAAACATAGTCCATATAAGACGATCGTTTTTTCAATACTCTTTTAACATGAATAATTCAAAATATTAATATTGTTGAGTTGATTTGGATGGGACATATCAATCAAACCCAATCATAAATCAACATGATCATTTTTGGATAATTTTTAATCGGTCAGTTGAGGTTAAATTTTTGCATATTAATTGTTATAATTTAAAGTTACAACTTAATTTCAAATATATCAATTACAATTATCATTTTGTGTCAAGTAATTGAAAAATAACATGGAATAAGAATGTGATATACCAAGGGAATGAAATTATAAGTATATACCTAATTGCTCCTTAATCATATATATTTTTAAATTTATATCATTCAATCATTATTTATATATTTTGAAAAGAAATGTGGCAATAATCACCTAAATTATGGGCACATAAGGGTACTTGGTCATAAGTCATAAGTTAAGCTCGCTACAAGTCATTAACTTTTGACGAATTTAGAACACTAATCAATTTGAATCTGCTTGAATTCCACATTTATTAATCTTAATTATATTTTAGATAATATGTCCATGTTTTCAAGATTATTCTAACGGGTCAATCAATATTTTATTGTTCATTATCTTTTATTATCTATCCACTAATTTATATCACTAATCATGCTGAGTCGGTTTGAATGAGATATATCCATAACATTTATGCATAGTTCACATAACATGATCTCTTTTCAAGATTTTTTTAACGGGCCAATAGAGGCTATATTTTTCATTATGCTCAACTATTCGTCAAAAACTGTTTATTACATTTTTTTACTCTCGATGTCCAATCATTTTAATTAATTAGCATTATAAATTGGAGGTTGAACTTTATTTGGTAAATTTTAAACACATTAAAGATTAAAATCAACATAAACCTACCGATATATTAGTGAGTAATATGGATTTGTTGGAAAACTTCAGCACAACAAATGTTTAAAACTATTTTCCTTAGTTTTGAAAAACTTCATCACTTATTGATAATTATTAACGATTTAGTTGAATTAATTATTTTATCAGTAATACGGTAAGAAAAAAATTTCAAATCAGCCAACGGGCCAAAAAATTATCAGCTGTTATGAATATAATTACTATAGTGAATGCACCATTGTGTAACTCCTTATTCCATTCTTCAATGTATTTCATTGTATTTATTTTCCCACCTTTATGTGTAATAATATTAGAGAGTATAGGTTATGATCTATGAGCCTATAAATAGAGCTCTCATTTGTAGCATTCCATACACCTCAATAAGAAACTCTCTCCCTCTCCATATTTCTCTTGTTCTTGTCTTTCTTTGAGTTTAGTTTTATAATACGTTATCGCACGAAGTTCGCCGTCGAGCAACTTCTTGTAATCATGAGCGAAGTGCATACAAACAATACATATGGCCGGTGAGTTCATGCTTATGCTCCTGATGCCCGTTTTTGCAATTTTATTATTGCGCACGAGTGCTCGATTCTCGAAAGTTTACAAAGATTGATATTTGATTGCTATTTACTCGATTCTCTTATTCTTCTACCTACTTTCTTTTTGTTTCAAAACTAGATTTAGTTTGCGATTTCAAATGTTATTATATTGATTTACTCGATTCCTTACATTTTAGCTTATTATATCATCACATCAATTTTTTTTTCTCCTATAATATAATTGGTTCTGCAAGTTGTTCTTGCTATTGATAATTCTCGCATTTATTATATCTGCTACGTGTTTTTTTTTTCTTTGAGTATATGTATATTGCCATATTTTAAATTAAGTATTTACCCATTTGAATATTACGTACTTTTTCTTTTATCTTATGTTTTGAATACATATACTAAGAAAAATTTGTGATTCTCATTTTCATTTCTTACTTTTTCATAACGCTATTGTTACTATTTAAAAATAGGTCATTAAGGTGGGCTATTAGCTAATTCATATGTTTACTTCTTCAATCTTCATTTTTGTTTGTTTTCTACTAATACCCCACCGAAGATATATAGTAACAAATTGTTTATATGAATATTCACCGAGTAACAATATTATTTATTTATTTTCCCACAAATAAATATTTAAATATCATCAATATCATCAACGATTGTCATTAAATATTTAAATGGCTAATGATCATGTCATTATTAATGGAATCGTAAGTTACGTTTACGGATTAAATAAATGTATTATATATGTTGCTAATTACAGTTTTAATAGTATATTCATGTCATTATTAATTCATCATAATGTGATCTAATTTATTTATTTTGATAATTACGTCAAACTTTTTTTAAAATTTGAGTATGTGGTTTTTGATGTTTCGGGCAAGAATTACTCTTCATGGGCATTCGAGGCTAAAATCCATTTATAACAGTATTGGTGAAACGAGACGATAATGCACGTCTCATCATGACAAAGCTAAAGCTTTGCTATTTACTCACCATCATCTGAATGATAGGCCGAAAGATGAGTACCAAGAGACACAACATATCGAAAGAACAAAGCTATACATATATTTTATATGTCTCGAATATTGAAGGTCGAAGTGACAAAATATCAATCTTTGTAGTGATTGATTATACTCATAAAAGCTCGATATGATTGAATGTCCCACGAGACACATATCTTGAGAAACGGGTTATCTTATATTTCCAATGTTGATGGTCCAATGAGACAAAATATCAGTCCATGAAGTGAGTGGATATAATCATATGTCCACAAAGTGATTAGACAATATATATTCCCACAAAGTCAATACACTATCGTGGAAGACAAAGACCTAATCTTTCAAAGGCCATAGTCCATCCAAATTTATTGTGATGAGAAAATCCCATATGACACTATCATATTTCTCGAAGTGCATACACTTATATCATATTATTTTCCGATGAAAATGTCACAATACATGATTACTATTTCATATAAGGAAATCAATGTGGATTTGATGGGCATATAGTACCAAGGAAAGTATTTTTCAACGAATAGTTGAACAAAATCTCGAATAATTATATGATGAAATTCACACAACTTCTCGAGTTTGACGGGAAATTGGTCATCTCGTTGGTGATAGAGATGTGGAAAGATTAAGTTGATATTCATGTTGAAAAATTCTAGTGACATGAAAGGTGATACAACCATCAATTTTATTTTGATGATCATATCAAAATGATGTTAATTTAGCATTCAAAGTGATTGTGCAAAGACACATTTAATTTGTTACATTGTTACTGAAAGCATAAGTGACAACATATTATCATTGTTCACATAAGGAACCGTTTTATTCGGATGGACATAACAATTGTGGTTATACGAGAATTATTGATCTATTAATTGGTGACATAGATGATTGAGAAATATATCTATTTATCATTTAAACTATGTACTATTCTCATGACAAAAATGAGTATTTTATGATGAGAATCACCAAAATTAATTGTGATATATATCACATCGATAGTGCACCAAGATATATGGTGTAGTACAACATTTCTCTCAAGCTCTAGATCGAGCTATTATATTGTTCACGAAGGAACAAAATCCTTATTCCAATTTGTTTAGGATCAAGAGAGGAACAATAATATGGTCTATGGCTATATAATTATTGAATCAATAATATTATCCTCCAATTTATAATACACATATGTTATTGTGATTGAGATACATATATATAAATGTAAACTATACGTTTACTCGTCCTGCCAACTATTATTTGGCATAACCGGTGAGACCATCCCGGTTCAATCATGATGCGAATCGATAAGTACCTCTATGGTCAATTTCGATGATTCCATAATCTAAAGTGTATGTTCTATTGAAGATTGTTGTGCATGATGGTCTCAACTTGGGTATTCTAACGAAATGATTCCTAAGGTTATAGGGATTTAAGTAGTCCTTGTGACTCCCCTACTTCCCCGGGAACACAAACGATTTTCTCGTTCGTCAACAAGGTTTCGTTTCTAGGAAAGCATTTTCACCTTTCCGTTACCCATTGTTGGGTAAATCTCCAACACAACATAATTCATTTTTGGATTGCTTTTCCTCAAATAGAGTTGATTGTTGGATAATCATCAACTAAAGTAAGATCATTTATCTTACACACAACAAAACAAGGGTGATATTTATGGATCTATACGCCCAATATGTGAGCCAATTATTTTAATTGATGTATCAACTAGAAGGTCACATGTGTATATGAAAGAAAACTAAAATTTGTGAGATTACTAGCTCAACCATTTTGGTTATGAGCATATTTTCATGATTATCCAATAACGAAAATGTGTCATTGAAAACCAATATATTATTGTGAACATGTCATTTACATGCACAACACAAATTCGCATTACGCCAAGAAATTATCATGAATTCCTCCATTATGTTTGGTTTTTGGGTCAAAACCTTATACTTCCCATCTATGGATATATGAATGTGATATACACATCCGAATTGCTCCACCACCATTTATTAGGATGGGTTCTCAATGAACATTGAGAAATTATTTTGATTACGAGTTCATCGATGGTAAAGTATCACATCGTTGTCGGGAGTATTTTGATGACTCGTTTGGAGGTTTATATTTAAACTTCCCAACATTAGGGGGAGAAAACAAAAGTTGGCCAAGAGATTAGATGAATGATCATATTATTTTGATCCTTGCACTAAGTAATATGAGCTTGAAGTTCAAAAATATATAATTCATTATACGCGCGTACATTTTACCGACCCAACGAGAGTAAAGTTTTCATGTGCCAACTCAAAATGCTCCAATAACAATAATGCCAATATTGGGCAATCTGACATCACAAATGAGTCTAAAACCCGCAAAGGCGTGATAGACCACTCGGTTCCAAAGAAAAAATCCTCAAAAGTGGAATGGAGCTATATATCAAGATGATCAAATTGAGGTTAAGATTATTTAAACAAAGCCACCAAGAGAAACAAATAATGTGCTCAAGAAGAGTATCGAAACACGAAAGATATGAATATATATCTCAATTATCTATATCTTGGATGGAAAATATTGGAACCCCAATGAAGTCAACGTCGACGAAATATTTGCGTATAGTGCAACGCTAAATATGATAGTTGAAAATGAGGATCATTAGCCAAAATGCATGCACGGATAGAAATGATTGGCTAAAAAAAAAAAATTTCAATTTGAGGCAAATTCAAATTCCCAAGAGAAATGAAAAGTTTTAAGACATCAAGTCTTTATACATTGAGATGTAAAGTATGAGTATGAGAAGTTATGAAACATCTCATTTTTGAAAGGTTTTGTACAACAAACCTATAACATTTTGATTATGAGAAAATATATTCTCATGTGGTGGATGCAACTACTTTTTATTATTCAATTAGTCTGGCAATTTGTGAAGGGAAAGAGTTTGCCCCTAATGGATGTCCTTGCAACCTATATGTATGGTTTTCATAATTAGAATACACATGTGTATATGAAATTTCCTTGAGGATTTATTTTGCTATAAGCAAACAATTCAAGTTCACGTGAACAAGTTATATCTAATTGACGTCATATGGATTGAATAATTGAGAGAAGTGGTCCATTTAGCATAACATACATTTCTCTATGCATAAAACTATGATTTCTTTTTCATATTGAGTTGAATTTTGAATGATGAAAAATCATCTTTGTCATATTTTATGATTTTGAAATTCTTATAAAAATTTCTATACTTTATTTTATATTTAAAATGTATTTCTTTTGTTTATAAGAGTTTAAGTGTCATCATCATCTTTTGTTATATAGATGACATACACTTTATTGAGACTCCTAAAGAGTTTCTCAAAGCAATCAAATATTGATTAGCTAGAGTTCGAGATGGAAGATGTGGAAGATTACCACTAACTTGTCAACTGTGCATCTCTCTCGAACATGATTTTCGTATATCATCAATGATATACTAATTATATCCAACAAAAAGTTATATGGATATGACATGGCTATCGTTGTCCGGATGGTAGTCAGATCACTATGTGACTCTATGTCGAGTTTAATCGACCTTTATTAAGACACAAGATGTACTCGATTTTGAAGTAGTAATCTTGGTCATATTTGTGTTGGTTGACCATAATTTGGTCTCATGTGATAATTTTACCACTTGGTGGGCTGTGAAACCAACTTATAAAGCTACACCACCATTTCAAGATCCGATCCTATAAATCATGCATGATATTTATTTTGCATATATCCTTGAGTTGCAAGAAAATGTTGCAACGTGATGTGATGATTATGTACTCTTTTTCCTTCACTAGGTTTTTATCCCATAGGGTTTTCCTAGTAAGGTTTTAATGAGACATATTCTCATCTAATGGTCATCTAAGGTGAAGTGTCATGTGAATTATGGATGACCATCGATCATGTGATGCATACATTTTATGCACAAACTTCAATGAGTTGAAATATTTATCAACTAAGTGCACCTAAGTGATAACTTGGTTGATTTATTCACCAAAGATCTCTCTCGCATCAACTCGTTGGAAAGCAAATTTGGAATTGGTGAGTGAATGATCTCAACCGATATAATGATGAGCGAGAGTTGATATCCTCATCGTGGGGAGTCGATATGAAGGATCTCAACTGATATCATCATCAGGGGGAGTCAATACGCAACTGTACTCTTTTTCCCTTAACCATGGTTTTTCCCACTGGGTTTTCCTGGTAAGGTTTTTAATGAGGCAATATCAAAAGCGTATTCGAAGAACGATGTATAACCAATGGTCATTCAAGGGGGAGTGTTATGAATATAATTACTATAGTGAATGCACCATTGTGTAACTCCTTATTCCATTCTTCAATGTATTTCATTGTATTTATTTTCCCACCTTTATGTGTAATAATATTAGAGAGTATAGGTTATGATCTATGAGCCTATAAATAGAGCTCTCATTTGTAGCATTCCATACACCTCAATAAGAAACTCTCTATCTCTCCATATTTCTCTTGTTCTTGTCTTTCTTTGAGTTTAGTTTTATAATATCAGCTTATTTATTCAGGTTGTTGACAGTAAAATCAGAAAGAAAAATTCGAAATCGGCCACTAATAGGGGGTGGGTGAAATCTGGACAAATCTTTTTTAGCAACAAAACTGGAGAATTCTGAGTATACACCGCAAATTATTAAGTTTCTTCTTTACCATTTATTTAAAAAAAATAGAAAAATTATAAATGTAAAGCAAGCAAGAAGAAAAACAAACACCCTATGTTAATTAATTAATTAATTAATAGAGGGTAAGTAAGAATTAGGGAAGAGTAGTGTTCCTGTTTGATCCCATATTGTTCAATATTTCCAAGAAAAGATAGATTGTTAATTACATAATATAAAGATTTATAAGAAAAGAACAAGAGAGAAGATGAACATATTCAGGCTGGGTGGGGACATGACCCATTTGGCTAGCGTCCTTGTCCTTCTCCTCAAGATCCACACCATCAAATCATGCGCAGGTAGTTTCATTACGAAAGGTTTTGATATTACGTCACGAACTACTCATTAATTCGAGTTATTAAAAAAGAATTCAGACTGGTTTTAGAGTATCCACCATCTCTGACATTAATTTTTCAGGGGTTTCCCTCAAAACTCAGGAGCTGTATTTCATGGTGTTTGCAACACGTTACTTGGATCTATTCACCCATTTCGTTTCCATATACAACACGGTGATGAAGCTAATATTCCTCGGCAGCGCATTCACCATAATTTGGTACATGAGACGCCATAAATTGGTAAGAAGATCATACGACAAAGACCAAGACACGTCCCCCCACCTTATTCTGGTCCTTGCCTCCATGGCTCTAGCTCTCCTTGTTCACCAAAAACTCACCTTCAAGGAGGTCATGTGGACGTTTTCACTCTACCTGGAAGCCGTCGCCATACTTCCCCAGCTGGTACTGCTGCAGAAGACCAGAAATATCGACAACTTAACCGGCCAATACGTTCTCCTACTAGGGTACGTGCGTGCCTTATACCTAGCTAGTGTGTTCTGGATCGGCCGCTGACTTAATTTGCATGGAACCATTAATGCAGGTCTTACAGAGGGTTGTACTTGTTAAATTGGACGTATCGCTGGATAACTGGTCGGAGGAGTGTCCATGTCATAAGTAAGTATATATATATGTTCATCAAAGTTATTACTTTTATTTATTTTGGAGTTGATTATCTGAATGCATGCATGCAGCTTGGATGTCAGGGCTTGTTCAAACACTTCTATATGCAGATTTCTTCTACTATTACATCCAAAGGTAATCAATCGATCAAGGCATCATTCTGGATATATATATGCGTACAATTAATCACTATAAAATGAATTTAGCAGACAGAAATTTGACATGATGAGTGTTTATGCAGCTGGAGGAAAAACGTCAAGCTGGAGTTGCCTGCCTGATCTCTCAATCAAAGTTTTGTTTATCTTCAAGTTAATTTTGTCTAGAAGCTAGACTTCTACCCTCTTTTTTGTACATTCCGGTGCTCACATGTGTAAATTTTGTACATTCTTTGAAAGTCTATGGTTGTTCTAGCGGTAGAGTTGTATGCCGGTGATATGAAGGTTTCGAGTTCGAATCCAGTACACCCCAAATGGTGAACCGTTGTAATATTTATGATTCTCTACACTCTAACCCGTATTAATAACACGGGAGAAGTGGAACTGTTTTGGTGCCGAGCTCTACTACAACTCTTCATCGACTCAAATCTTTCCAACGAAGATGTTTGATTTCCCTGGTCACCTGTTTTCTAACTGATTATGCAGAGTCTGAGTTTCCTAAAGCGTCATCAGGCGGGCATTTATCAGCAGCATTTCGTGGCTCTGCTTGACAGAAACACTCCGGCCATGAGTTTGTATAAAAGGACTCCGGTGAGATCCGCTTATGAGGTCCTCCGAAGTTGGTCTTCAGCATCACCCGTCTAACTGCTTCTTCGAAACCAGCTTTCTTCCCGTTCTCCCGATCGATGAAAACCGGAGCAAGTCCTTTCCTGTCAGGTCTGATTGTTGTTCTGAACCCATAATAGAGGCGATGCCCGAGTAGATTGTTTGCGAAGTTACTCGGTCCATCATATGTTGGCATGAAGATGTCCGCGAGAAGACATACCATGTAATCCACTGCAGAACCCAACAATCCCTGGCTGTTTGTGGATAGCTCTTCTGAGCTATCAACTGAACTGTGATTTTCAAGACGAGGAAACAGAGACCTGAAAGGATTCATGAATCGTTCCCCACCAAACAATTCACCCGCTGCTAGATATATTCGAGTCGAGTTAACGAAACCCATCGCTCGTAAGATCAGTCCAACCTGCAGCATGAGGTATTAGAAACGTGCGTGTCAGCAAAGTATAGGCATTCGTTAGTGCTATTTATGGACAGAAGCTTAAACATTGGCTATGATATATTAACCATATGACACCATAGACTATCTTTTGAGAATCTGAGATCAACAAACTCAATGGAAACAGACAAGGAAACAACGACAACCTATGTAATAACTAAAAAGCAGGAGCTTACCTCTTCTGGAGTCAGTGGGCATTTTCCAATAGCCCTCCTCTCATTATACACTAACTTTTTCTTGGCAAAATTTTCCTCCCGATACTTTTTCAATATTGCTTGCTCCTTGGGGCTAAATATGTCAAAGCACCTGTGAATAGAACACAATGATGGAAGCGTGTAATAAGGAGCTGAGCCTGAAGATGAACATAAATGCTTCCTCACCATTAATGTGGTTCTTCAAGCAACTAACATTAAACATAATACAAAATTAACAACAGATTTCAGAGGATCAACAGTTAAAGAGCATACCCTGCAAATGCAAGCATATCCATCTCGAAGCGAAGGTGTATTGCCATGAAGTGACCTTGAGTACGTAGTTTCTCAACTATTGATTCACTTAGCTTCATAATATGAGGTTTAAATCTTAAAGCATGATAGTTAACTCTGCATCTGAGTCGCTGATACTCCGGATAATCGATTTCCTCTGCTAAACGGTGAGAAAAGGGAGTTAGATATATGGCTTCATGTTGCTTCATTTGCTGCAAAGCCTCTGTTGTGTACCAACTAATAGGTGCATCTCTAGGGGGTCGTATCTGATTAGAAAAAAAATATAATTAAAAAGGGTCAGCAAGAAGCTCCAAAGCACAAAGTCATTGATACTACTGCAGCTTTCAGAAATAAACTTGCTGACACAATACATTGATTTGCTTCGACAGATAAGGTATGGATCACCTGGAAGGCCTTGATCTTTTTTGATTTTCCATTTTTCCGAATTTCTGGAATGCTTTCAATAATCCGCACATCGTACCTCAGTGAGTGAATAAAATGTTCCACATCATAAATCCCATGGAATCCACTGGCAACAAGAAGAAAAAATATGTCTCGATATAAAACATGACAAGTCGAAGAATAGTCAGAAACTGAGAGGAAAAGCCTAAAAATCTGATACGGTGCAATCCAATTCCTAGTTAGAGTCAGATTAGAGTTTCAAATTCCTACTTAGATTCGGATAATAATGTGGTGCAATCCAATTCCTAGTTAGATTCGGATTAGAATTTCAATTCTTAGTTAAGTTCAGATTAAAATTTCTATTCCTAGTTGGATTCGTATTGTCTTAGTCCTATAAATAGAGACTAGTAGTCATTAGTTCCTTTCAGTTTTGATTGATTAATAAGAAAACGAGGTTTCCTCAAAATCTGTCAATCTTCGATATTCTGCGGAATCAACGAACTTTGATAAAGAGTTCTTCCTAGCCACGTAAGCTGCATCAAATCCATGCATTCAACATGAAGCATTTACGGGAGTGGATTATGATGCAAAATATGACTTGCATTGCCTGAATCTAAAAGTCCTTTCTTATGGAAGGCCAAGCAGTTTGTTCTAAAATTCCTGCTTCAATGTTTGTAGAGTCAGCTTATCCTTTTGTCAGATCATCATATCTGTCCATATATGACAGTCATCTGTGTAGCAAAGACACAACTGATTTCCTTTAAACATCGCAGGACTATACAGCTAGAGGAGCATGGTACTGCAGAATGTTGGGAAAACAACAAAAAAACTGGAAAACGGATAACCTGTCATCGCGCCAAAAGGAGTTTGCATCCAATTCAGGAAGCACCAGTGTAGCATTCATAATCCTAGCAGCAAGAACGGCATTACAAATCTGTAATATTCAGAAAAGCAAAGAAATTCAAATGAACAAGCATAACCAATGGCAAGTCCATACAGTTTCGGGCTGCTAAACAAGTAAAGAAGAAAGCCATAAACCATGTTTGAAGAGGTTAAACGTGACAGACCGCACTGCGCTGCTGGTTTAGACCACCATTACATCGGACCCGCAGATATCCATTACTCTCTTTCGGAGGAGCTGACAGAAATCAAACGTCAAGAATGAAAGATAGAAAGGTAAACATCACAAGTCACTAAAATAAATTGCTAATCTTAGTGCCGTGAAAATCAATTACGAAAATTGAAAATGCACACAAGTGCGTACGAGGCCAGTGAGATCTGGGAGCAGATGATGGCCTCCAGCCACCGGAATCAGCATTTTCCCATAGCTGTTCTGCATTGATCTCTGAGGGGCCAGATGATGCCTTGTTACCGGTAAGTGTAGCGGAAAATAGAAAGGAAAGCGTGCAGATCAAGAGCACTATAACAGCAATCGATAACTTCGCCAGCGTTCCTCTCAGAGCTCCGGCTCCTAGCTTCGCATGCGACCTGCTGTTGTTGTAGTGTCTAAGTCGCCAATAAACAGAAAACAACCAGATCAATCGGTATATTTATATGACAATGGGAGAAAAGACTCAGCCAGAGCATGAACTTGCTTTCTTCTTTCAACTCAAAAAACGAAAGAATCATGCCTCCTCATTGTTTGCTGGAAGACGATGTGGGAAAGGAAAATTCCTTCTCTGATATGTGATTTGAACTTGTCGGCGATGTGAAATTTAGCTTTCTGATTCTAATGTTTGACGATGGCGGAGAATGGAGCTGATTAACTAAATTGAGTGAGACGAGAGAGAATGGAGTACGTAATCACTACGGTGGAGCTTTACAGTTCGGGTTTCCGCCGGTGGATGGGTACGTTTGTAACCCGATTTCCGGTGATGCGGATCCAGTCGGATCAATCCTCTCTTTCTCCAAGACCAAATACTAGTGTTGTTAGGTCCGACCTAAAAAGATTTGAACCTTTCATCAGACCGGTTTGATTTAAAGGAATAATGTATATGATCCAATTGTGATTACAAGTTGCCCAGCCTTTATTACAAGTTAGAGCCCTTTTATTATGTTTCTTTCGATTTAAACCCTCAAAATTTACTCTGATTAACAATCAAGTCCCTCCATATTTTTTTTGTCACCGAAGTCCGTTTGTAATGAGCCAACGAGTACATGTCGGTTTATGGGCTGATGTGGTGGCGCTGATTGAGATTTTCATAATTTTTTGTTAAACCTTTATTAAATGTGCATATTTTTTTATTATTTTCAAAAAATTCCGCCTGATAAGAAAATTAGAGCAATGTAATCAAGAAAAAAAAATCTGAGTATATAACAATTAAGCAATTAAAAAATCCTTCATCTTCTTCTCCATCTCCTTCCGTTGTAGCTCCCTATTAGCTTATTTAATTGGTGTTGGTCGCGTGGTCGGGATCATTAGCTGATGCTTTAATTTGTGTATTTGAGTTTTCGTTCTTCTATTTGAATGGTTATTGAACTTCTTTCACTTCCTCGTTTAACTGAAGCTTCAGGTTCATGAACTGAAACTGAAGCTGCATAGAGTGATTTCAATAGCTTCCTTACTTTAATCGAAAGTAGGCAATAAGAGGACAAAAGTGATACAATGTATATGATTATATATTGCTGGATCCGATTTTGCTATAACGAGATGAATGTTGGAATTTGAAAAAAAATATATGTATTGAGACGAAGAAATCTCCTCTCTTCCTTATAGGGTTGTAGCAAATTGAAGGTAAGAAAAAGAACAAATCTCCTCTCTACTTTTACATTGCTTAGATTTTTTTATTACAAATATGCACATTAAATAAGGTTGACTAAAATTAGTAAAAATCTCCGTCAGCAACGCTATATCAACTTATAAACCATCATATACGGGCTGACTCATAAACAACGGACCCCGACGACTAGAAAAGACAGGAAGGGGTTTGATTGTTAATCGGAGCAAAGTTTAAGGGGTTTGAATCGAAAAAACTTAGTAAAGGGGCTCATATGTTAACTTGTAATAATAGATGGGCTACTTTGAATATAATTCCTTTAAAGTAAAATATTAACCGTCCTGACCGATACTATTTTGGTTAAACCGAAGTGGCACCGATTTAATCAACCGACCCCCATTTGCCAGCCCTGATCAGAAACAACAGTAGGAAAAAAAAATCCCCAAGTCACAAAAACGCAAGCGCAGTTTTCCGGCATATCTAGCTCTTACGCACTCTATCGCCGCCCTCGTACAAATGGCTGCCGCCACCACCGTTCGTGGCGTCGTCCGCGCGACGCGTCGCCTCTTCTCTTCATCCTCCTCCACCTCTGTTGCCACCGGGAAAAACAACCACAAGGATGGTCATATTTACCTGGATAGCAATTCATTCGTAGGAAGCTGGGAGGCGCCCAAGAATCCGAAGCAGGCTGAGAAGAGACTGGCTCTGTTGCGAAGACAGTACGCGAAGCAAGTCAAGGAGGTACGGAAAGAGTATATCGTGGAGATGGAGGCGATCCGAATCGAGAAGCAGAGGAAGGACGAAGCTAGACAAGAGGCGATCAGGATCGCCAACGAGGAGCGCCGCAAGTTGAAGGCCGAAGCCGCCAAAGTTAGAGCGGAGGAGCGTAAAGTTGCTGACGAGGAGTTCCGCCAAACCCTAGTATGTTTTCCCTCTTTCCCTGGCCTCTTTTTTTTGTTTTGTCCATTCTTCCTTCTCTGATTGCATGAACGGAGTATATTTGTACATGAATTGTATATAGAATGAAGTAGGGAGTTAATACTCATGGTCTGGAAGATGCGCAGGAAATCATCGAAATTGGAATCATAGATTGAGGTAAATCTGAAGATAGAGTAAGAATCGTCGATATACTGGAATTTCACGTGAAAGAAGAAAAATCAGATGATGTAGGGCCAAGTCTGGAATTTCATGTGACAGTATGACTTAGCTCAGTGTTACCATGCTGATTTAGGCAAGCAGCTGGTATCTTCGATTCAGGAAAAGAACACAGATACATGGTTTCTACTTGATAAGTGGAGCTCTCTAATGTTATGTTTTTTCTGGTCTTGATTCTTGGTGAACATTGTGAAAGAGTAGTACCCAAGTCATTATTGCTCCAGTCTAGAACATTTGCTGGAACCTTGATTAGAACATTTGATTTTCCTGAAATGGCTGTACAGGAGAAAAGTTGTTGATAATATATGCTTACTGTGAATTTTCGGATGTAGGGTCGAGGCATTCAGAATCTCTCATTTTGTCATTGTAACTCAAATGTCTTGTGGTTCCTAGATAGTTTAGGAGGGGAATGGGAGAAAGAACAATTTCCCCTGAAAGTGTGCAACCAACACTTTTTTTGCACATCTTCTGTAGTGTTAACTTGACAGCAGAATATTATATATGAGTAACTGCTGCTGCATGCAGTCAGTTAGGTATTATGTATGTTTGATGGCCGACGTGTTTGATCCGTGCCAATGCAGTTAAAAGAGAGAGCAGAGAAGCTCGAGAACTGGAGAATGAAAGAAGCTCAGAGAGTGAAGAAGAAAAAGGATGCAGAGGAGCTGCTGCGCCGGAAAAGTTCGCTTTGGGTTGATGATCAGAAAGAACTGGAAGCGCAAGTACTCGTAGCCATCTCTTCTTCCTATATACTCTGACTCAGATTGGCAAGTGGAATCAATTTCTTCTTCTTCAACTTTGTTTATCAGTGGTTTGGCTGTGGGATTCTTGTAGAACTCTGTCGGTTATTATAATGAAGGGGGGGGTGATGATTTCACTACCCAGCAGTCATTTGCTTATTTCAACTTTGAATTGTTAGAACACAGGTAGGTCAGTATGCCAATCTTCAAGTGCTACATTGTTCAGGTAATCAAGCTAGTACAATGTCAACATTCAAACCTCCAGTTAAAACCCAACAAAGAACCATGAAGTATCATTTACAATTCATTTGTCCAAGACAAATTAGAAAAAGAACAAGCAATCTGTAAGAAGACAAAATTGAGGATAGTAGATCGTAAGGAACTATTGTTCACCCGTCAGTTGAAATAAATAAAATATAAAACAAACCCCTACAACCTTCTTCACTGAGCTTTTGGCTTCTGAACCTTCACGTATGGGAAAACCCTAAAGACGCGGACGACCTTAGGGTTCCACCCTAACTGCTCCGCACGGCAAAACATCAGGAATGCGTTGGCAAAGTACGAGTTGAAGCCCATCAAGGCATGCCACAAGGCGTGCCCCTGGGGATTCATCGGCCACTCAGAGATCTCGGTGCACAATATACGGTCAGGAAGCCAACACAGCATCGCAAGGAAAATGGTCGCCACATACCATTTCGCAAGCCGTTTTGCATCTACGTCCTTGGTGTAGATGTAGTACTTGTACACCCTGGGTATGCATAGGAGACATAGGATTGCATAGTGCACCTTGAACACCACGCCAAAGCGCATTAATGCGTGGATCACTGCAAACCCGGCTCCATAGAAGAACAAAAATGTAGGCATTGTGCTCCGGTAATGCCAATCCGGTGAATAGAGGATGTAGAAGTACAATAGCATCTCCCATACCATTGGAGTTTCATCTCCCTGTTGTTGCCTGCACATAGTTATCAAGGTAAGACAAGCACATTGCAAGAGAGACAGACAAGGCTAATGGTAAGTTTCTTAAACAACGAAGCACTGTGTTTGAAATATGGAGCTCAAACAACTTCAAGGAATCTTGGCACAGGAATATATTACTTACACATGTCGTAACGTGGCATGGTACATCATACTCCCAATAGCGAGGATCATGTTAGAAATATGGAGCACACTAAACCTCTTTTCAAATCGCTGTCTCAAGGCATTCACGAGGCCGATAAATGCCAAAACAATACAAGGGATATTCGATATGGTATTGAAGAATTCCGCAATGTATGAGGAGTGGACGTAATTTTTCTCACACCAATCGTTGGACGTTACAGGACCCCAGAAACTCGATATCGCTTCAGCCATGGTGAAAAAAATCAGGTGGACAAACTGTGATGAAGCACGTCTGCTAGTTAGTTATCTTGCGTGGGCCATAACCTGCAGTTGATGCAAACCATACAACTTTAGACGTTGCAAGGAGAAAGGCTCCATTCCAGATTTCTTTGCAGTGGGAAATCAAGGGAACTATACCAGACCTCGGTACATAATCAATAATCACAGGTGGATAGCATCAAGTATAAGTCATACATGACACTGAAAAACTTGTACAGGGTTCAAAAAAGAATAAAGTACAAGTAATGATGAGAAATCCGCAAGCAAACTCCGGTACTGAAAGGTTGAGTACTTCCATTACTTTTATACACTGCTAATTACTCATAAAGAAAAATTAGGCATTTCAAGTTATCTACACTTCCTAGAAGCATGAAACAAAAACCATCCAAGCTCCTTCGTCTATCTCATTACACAGCAACCAGCTATACCTCTGAATCACCCATGAATTACAACAGTAAGAAATCAAGGAGGCCGGCACGACACACCACAACATTGAATCAACGAAATATCTTCACCTCTCGAAAAATCCACCCCTTAACACCTCTAAATCTGCTATAATCCATCCAATTCACGTCAACACGACCTAACCTTCCAAAAAAGATGGGAAACAAGAAAAGGTAAAGGGGGGGGGAAAGAAAATGATGGAACAACTGACCTCTCCAAATCAGATCTACAGAAGAAAAGGGGTAACAGGCGAAATTTGACCTGTGGGTGCCTCCTCCCTCCTTGCCAAAATTCGCCCCGCACTCTGTTCAACCTATTCGGTGTTTGTTTCCCTTCTCGTTCGGTTTTGGGGTCTGCTGGTCTTCTTCTGTGCTTCTCGCTTTAGAGAGCTCTGATTCGTGAACTGTGATCGGCCGGGAGAAAGGGACAAGGAAGCATAGCTTTTCTTTCCGTAGGGAAAGTATTCGTGTTATGTTATGTAATACTAATACTAGGTTCAAAATGTAAAATTTATTTAGTTGAGAAAGTTATTATGTATTTTAGTTGGCTCGGCGTCAAGAATTGGAACAAACAAGTAAGATGATGGCCATTTATTAAAGTTTATTTTTTCGCCGAGATTTTTGGTCAATACAAGATAGAAGATATGAAGTAAACACAATAGGTGGTCATTACATAAGGTGTATTGGATTCGAATCTGAAATCTCCGAATCACCAAACACACCGCTTTACCACTAGAGTAATTTCACTTAGACAAAGCTTGTGTATGTGTTTTTGTTTGTGTGAGATTTCAACTCAACTTTTCTAATATAAGGGTGATTATATGCTTATATAGGTTTGTGCATTATTCATGCTTCTGTAAGGTTTTAAAGTCCCTTGTAAACCACAAGTAAACCTAATTTTAGTCTTTTATGTTTAGAATTGAGTTTAACTAATTTTTTATGTCTTTTTGTAAAACTCAGGTACACAATGAGACAGATACTGAAAAATCACAAGCAAATCATACAAAATATGTAGGGATAAAGTAGGACCACTAATAGAAATAGAATAAACATCAAGTGGTAAACTATGACCACTTAGCGGCATTGTTGCCTTCCTAGTAGATATACTCAAATTCGATCAACCAGAGACAATCCAACAACTTACGGAAACTAGTAACCTCAGAAGAGTGTTGGTGTGTGATCTCATGATCACCATCCGCCAAGAAGTGATGAATCGCAGCGCGCGAATTAAGTTGTACCCGTACTTTCTTGTGCCTCATCTCCCAAGCAAGTTGTAACCCCATGCACAACTGGTCTCAATTCAGTCCCGGTGATCGAACAGATCTTAGGTTCATCGAATACGTTGTGAAGCAGCGACTATCAGAATCACAGAACAACCTTCATGCGGCTGCTTATTCGGTCTCATGAATAACTGACCTATCGAAATGAGAGCAACCCACTCGGGTGGTGGTGACGGCCAAGAGACTTCTACCACCGTCTTGGTGAGTGAACCAATATGAACAGACTAGTCACGCATCCAAGCCTCATCAATAGTTTCAAGCGAATGACGAATAAGTTGTGAAAGGGCCTTGGGACCAGTCCAAACAACGATGAAACACAAACTCATTCTTGATCTTCCAAAGAGACCGGCAAGTAACCTCAAATAAAAGGTTTTTACTCAAAGTCTTGATAAGGTGAGTGATCCAAGGAAGAGGTAGAGAATTACAGTTCGTCTAATTTTCAGAAATATAAGCAAGACACTCCCAGACGGTAACAATAAAAGGACAATCCTGTAATACATTGTACAAAAATGGACATAACCTATAAGAATGACAATGTGACCAAATTTTGGATAGTTGATGACACAATTTGTAGACAAAAACACGATTCAAAAATGATATTTTCGAAATAATTGGTGACATCCAAGGGTTAATTTCCAATTTTAAACTAGTTAAAACCCAACATATAACAATGAAGTAACATTTACATTCATTTGTCCAAAACAAATAAAAAGGCAAAGCAATCTGTAACACAAAATTGAGGATAGTAGTAGGCAGTGAGGAACTAAGTGCGCTATTGTTCACCCGTCAGTTGAACCAAATAAATGTAAAAACAACCCGTAAAACCTGAGCAGCTAAAGAGGCAATGCCGTTTTACTTTTGGCTTCCTAGATTGCTACATTCTTCACTGTGCTTTTGGCTTCTGAACCTTCACGTATGGGAATATTCCAAAGGCATGGACGACCTTAGGGTTCCACCCTAACTGCTCTGCACGGCAAAACATCAGGAATGCATTGGCGAAGTACGAGTTGAAGCCCATCAGGGTGTGCCACAAGGCATGCCCTTGCGGATTCAACGGCCACTCTGAGATCTCGCTGCACAATATGCGGTCAGGAAGCCAACACAGCGTCGCAAGGAAAATGGTGGCCACGTACCATTTCGCAAGTCGCTTTGCATCGGCATCCTTTGTGTAGATATAGTACTTGTACATCCTAGGTATGCAGAGGAGACACAGGATTGCATAGTGCACCTTGAACGCCATGCCAAAGCGCATTAATGCGTGGATCACTGCAAACCCGGCTCCATAGAAGAACAAAAATGTAGGCATTGTGCTCCGGTAATGCCAATCCGGTGAATAGAGGATGTAGAAGTACAATAGCATCTCCCATACCATTGGAGTTTCATCTCCCTGTTGTTGCCTGCACATAGTTATCAAGGTAAAGAACAAGCACATTGCAAGAGAGAGACGAGGCTAACGGTAAGTGTTTTAAACAAAGAAGCACCATGTTTGAAAGATTAAACAGACGAACAACCTTGGAACAAATAGAAGAGCATTATTTAATGAAATAAAAAGACGCCTTAAGAATCACAAGGAAACACATACAAGTATATTCTTCACTTAGCTGTGATTCTAATCTTATTTCCTGGACCCAAAGCAACAGCCTAATGACTATCTATGTAGAATACAAGCTCTTCCCACATTAATGCCAATACTGACTATCAGCTGTTACAATCTACCCAAAACAACTGTGGAAATCAGTTCAAATATCTTCAAGCAATCTTGGCAAAGAAATATAAGTACTTACACATGTCGTAATGTGGCATGGTACATCATACTCCCAATGGCGAGGATCATGTTAGAGATATGGAGCACGCTAAACCTCTTTTCAAATCGCTGTCTCAAGGCATTCACAAGGCCGATAAATGCCAAAACAATACAAGGGACATTTGATATGGTGTTGAAGAATTCCGCAATGTATGAGGAGTGGACGTAATTTTCCTCACACCAATCGTTGGACGTTACAGGACCCCAGAAACTTGATATCGATTCAGCCATTCGACTGCAACTTCTTTTGCCAAAAAAATCTGGTGGATAAACTGTAATGAAGCAACTCTGCTAGTTAGTTATCTCGCGAGGACCATAACCTGCAGTTGATGCAACCCAATGAAGTCGAAAAAGTAAGCAGACCATACAAGTTTCCTTTCTGATGATTTGCATATCAAACATTAGAAGTTACAAGGAGAGGCCATTCCATATTTCTTTGCAGTGGGAAATCAGGGGAACGATACCAGACCTCGGTACATAATCAATAATCACAAGTGGAAAGCATTGAATGAAGAGAAACCCAGAGCATCAGCATACCACTTAGCAATTGCACCTCATCATAGGAACTAACAGAGTAAAAGGTTGAGTATTTCCATTACTTTCATACACTTGATAACCCAAAAGAAAAATCAGGCCTTTCAATTTATCAACACTACCTAGATGCATGAAACAAAACGAATCCAAGCTCATTCATCTTATCTCATTACACACACATAACCGCCCACTAGGCAAAGACAGACATCTATACCTCTGAATCGCCATGAATTAGAAAGTTAAGAAAGCAAAGGAGGACAGCACGACACGCTACAACATTGAATCAACGCAAAATCTTCACCTCTCGAAAAATCCTCCCCCCTGACCTCTAAATCTGCTATAATCCATCCAATTCACGCCGACACTACCTAACCTTCCACAAAAAATGGAAAGAAGAAAAGGTAAGGGGAAGGAAAGTGATGGAACAACTGACCTTTCTCAATCAGATCTACAGAAGAAAAGGGGAAACAGGGCTCTGTTCAGACGAAATTTGACCTGTGGGTGCCTGCCTTCCTCCTTGCCAAAATTCACCCCGCACTCTGTTCAACCTGTTCCTGTTCCCGCACTTTCGTTTCCCTTCTCGTTCGGTATTTGGTTCTGCGGTCGTTTCTTCTGTCCTCTTCGATTTGCAGCAAAATTAGGGCAATGCTATGAGAGCTTATTCGTTAACTGTGATCGGCCGGGAGAAAGGGATAAAGCAAAAAATAAAGAAAAATATTTATTTTTTCTGACGTAGATTTATTATAAATTTCTTTAGTAATAAAATTTAATATTTCATCTGTTTCAAAATTATTTCAAATATATAAAATTTAGTTTGAATCTTTTTTTAGTTGGCTCGTGTAAGGGATTTGATAGTTATGAAAGCTTATTCGTGGCGGGTGGCTGTTTGAATTCGGTTATTCGGTTTAATTGAATTCGTAATCGAATTTGTTCAATCGAAAACAGAATCAATTGTCAATTCGATTTCGAAAATGATAGGTAAATTTGTTGTGAATACGGTCGAATTTAGTTTTAGATCGAATTCAAAACGAAACCGAAATCGGATATGAAATTGGGCATTTCGACTATCTGCGATATGTTATTGAATTTATTTGTTAATATGTGATGTGAAGACTTATTCCAATTGAAATTTAATGGATGAAAGCCAATAAAAAGCAAAATGAAGCTAAAAAAATAAATTTAATGTCTTTTCTCAATTCGGATATGAATTCAACGAATTCGGTCCGAATTAAATTTGAAATTCAAAATCGGCCACGATTTTGTTCGAATTCGAATTTGAAATAGAGTAACCAATTTCAACGGAATTGCAGGACTACTTATTTGTGTGTTTGTATAAGGGTCATTATGCACACTTAATATATGTGCATTATCCATACTCTTGAATGGTTTTGGGATCTCGTGTATACCTTAAGTAGAATCTAATTTTGATTTTGTATTCAATGTTTAGTTCAACCAATATTTTATGTTGTAAATATCAAAGTAATAAATTGTTTTGCCCTAATTATTGAATAATAGAGAGTATTGCTTAAAAATTACCATATATTATGAGGATACAAATAATTAATAGACAGTTTTTTAAAAGTTATTGATTAGTAAGTAATTTTTTTATTATAGAGAGTTATCGACGGGAGAGATCGAGATAGCATACACAAACAAATTTAATTATCAGCTCACCCTATAAAATCAACCTCTACACGGCTAGAGAGGTATAAAAAAGCATTTCACGCTATTCTATGAACTATTTCTCTGACCCCACATCGAACCACATATACCTAAAATCGTGAACACACTACAAAAAAGCTAAGATCTCAACAACTTATATGCTAATTTGGTTTAAGCCCCTAAATTTCATTTTATTTTGGATATTAAAAAGAAAATTCAGCACCTCGACACCAAGCCAGGGCCGCATTGGCGCATTTGAACGGCGGCCCCGGTGAAGTCATTGCCATCTTTTGGCGTTTCTGACTGAAAGTTATCTATCTATTATTTACGTGGTCAGCAACGTTCCACAGTGCTCATGGTGATCTCTTCTCTTGATACTTTTCCTGAACCTGGCAATGATTTCTCCCATCTGCAGCAGGCTCTCCGCACCTTTCCATGTCTCCGCCTCTTCTACAGATGACAGTTCCACTTCCAAGAAGAAGAAGCCTGTTAAGCTAAGAGACGATTGGAGGCAACGCACCAAACCCATCCCTCCTGGGGCCACCTACCCCGCCAAAGATCAGTGCAGCCGATGTGGGCTGTGTGATACTTATTACATAGCTCATGTCAAGAATGCTTGTGCTTTTCTAGGAGATGGCATGTCTAGAGTTGAAGTAAAATCCCTTTATGTCTAATTTTCTTGCTATTGCTTAACCCACTCTGCTGCTTGCTGAACCCTTTTAGTTGTTTATTAAATTTTTGTTTTTTCTGGCTCACTCACAGGCTTTGGAACCTTCAGTCCATGGAAGAGGCAGAAAGACTGATTCTTTTGACGAAACCTACCTTGGGGTTTATGAGCAACTACTGTATGCTCGTAAGACTAACCCAGTTGAAGGTAATATATAGTGTATACTACTTCAAGTTTGGAATGAGGTTGGTTCGTTTAACAAATTGGGGTCTTCCTTAGTTTTTAGCACAGTTGAGTTATGTCTCGGGTAGCTGGAGTTCACTTTTCTTCTCAACTAGTGGTCAGAGTTTTCATGTTCATTGTAGATTTGAGGATGTATCTTACATCCAACTGTTGCAGGAGCTCAATGGACTGGGATAGTGACTACTATCGCCATTGAAATGCTGAAAGCTGGTATGGTTGAGGCTGTTATATGTGTACAAAGGTATTCTTAGCCGGAATTTAACTCTCCGTTACAGCTTTTGTGGTTTTTATCTACGTTATGAAGTTACATACTCCCTTCCCCCTAAATTGCTACAGTGATCCAGAGGACAGATTTTCTCCAATGCCAGTCTTAGCCAGGTTCGATTGAAATTTTTAGAATCTTTTTTACATCATTTTCATTAGTGATTTCATATACCGTTATGCTAGAGCGTCCTCATTTCTTGGTTCTCTTTCGCTTCGCTTCTAGCAGGACCCCGGAAGAAGTTTTGGCTGCTAAAGGTGTTAAACCAACCTTATCACCTAACTTGAATACCCTTGCTTTAGTTGAGGTGTGTAGGAACCTTCTTTTAATCAATGCAGAAACCTTCTTGGCGTAGGCATCACATTTCACTTTTAGGGAAAGAACATATAAAGATGAATGATGTTTATTTTTATCCTTATGAAAGCACAGGCTGCAGGGGTAAAACGTCTTCTCTTCTGTGGTGTGGGCTGCCAAGTGCAAGGTAATCTGTTATCAGCAGCCCGTCGAGATTATTCGAATTTTATTAAGTTGTTTTCTCTCTTGGTAACTCATCCCATTGTAATGCAGAGTAATTTCTTGAACTGCAGCACTGAGAAGCGTGGAGCAGTATCTTAATTTGGAGAAGCTCTATGTACTCGGCACTAACTGTGGTAAGTAAAAACTTGGCACACGGCATCTTATCTTATTGGTAAAGTTAGTTAAAATCAGTTGGCAATGACTTGGTTTGCTGCATTTACTTGTATTTGGCAGTTGATAATGGAACTCGAGAAGGACTCGATAAGTTCCTAAACGCAGCAAGTGAGGAACCTGAAACTGTCCTTCATTATGAATTCATGCAAGATTACAAGGTTTGTTCTTCTCTTCAGTGCAGTCTTGTAAAGCAGATAGTTTCTTTTTAACTGATCATGAATAACTCCTTAACGGTTTTCAGCTTCCTTTATTGTTTTCTTCCGTAGGTCCACCTGAAACATTTGGATGGTCACATTGAAGAGGTAATGAATGATGCATCAAACTTTGTATAATCTCACAAATCTTGGCGCTTCATCATCTGCTTTCACAGGTTCCTTACTTTTGCTTGCCAGCAAATGACTTGGTGGATGTTATTGCCCCATCTTGCTATAGGTGTGTTATATTTCAATATATATCTTGTATTTCATTCCAGAAAATGATTCTGTTTTGTTAACATTCTTTGACACTCCATAACAGCTGTTTCGACTACACAAATGGGTTAGCGGTGAGTTTTCCCTGACCGAAGAGATCGCGTTGAAATCCAGAGTATTCTGTGACCTTATCTTCTCTGAAAATTTGCTTCCAGGATCTAGTGGTTGGGTACATGGGTGTTCCCAAATATTCCCAGATTAGTATGACAAACCATCCACAATATGTTACAGTAAGGTAAAAAATTTCACCCCCCCTAATGTAACCAATTTCCTACGTATGCTTTATGAAACTAAATTTCATTCATATTTTAACAGGAATGAGCGAGGGAAAGAAATGCTGGACTTAGTGAAACACCTTTTGGATGTTACTCCAACAACCAATAGTGTAAATTATTCTTCTTTTTTCTTGAACCCCTTTTACAATAACTAGTTGCAGAAAAAGTAACAGCCTTTGTTTTGTCGTTTCAGGGTAACAGAAGACCATTTGTGATGGAGACTGTCAAGGCAGATGACAACGCAAAGCTAGGTGATTCATTTATGTCTGTTGAATAACTGGTTTTCTACATTTATATATGTTCAAAAATATTCCACTATGTAATGTTCAGGAAAGGGTCCTGCTCAACCTGCTCCAAAGCTTGTTGGAAACCTGATTGCTTTTATACTCAACTTGGTGAGTACTTTTTTTGTTTACTTGGGCTAGAAAGTTGTCCAGTTTCACATTTTCTGTTTGGAAATCTGCAGGTCGGGCCAAAGGGTCTTGAATTTGCTCGGTATTCACTTGACTACCATACGATACGGAACTATTTGTACACGAACCGTATTTGGGGGAAAGAAAGGTATATCCATTTGTGATTTCAGTAGCCTGAGTGAGTACCTTGTTTGATGTTACTCACTGAAACTGTTAAACTCCTGCAGAGCTGCCAGACACACCCCTTCTTATGCGAAGAAACTTGTCGAACTTTACAACCAGAACGGGGAAATCGATCAGATGTTAAAAATGAAGTGACATTCATTCTCGGATTCATGCTTGGTGACAAGAGTCATGCGTCATGGAGGTGGAAAGAACTTTGTATGAAATTTCTTCTTAATGATTTTAGTACCCATCTTAATATAAACCCTCAATCAAGCAACCCCTAAATCTAATGGTCAAGATCCATATTTGAAAATCCTCCAGGTAGAGAGCATTATTACAGATACAATAATACAATTAATTTCATTTTCCATTGATAAGTTCTCAATAGAAGAGATGTTTCCACATGTAAAAGAATATAATGGCAGCCTCATCTTCCTTTTGATTATACACACAATAATAACAATAAAACAGTGCGCTTAATTAATCGTCGGGCTTTTTGTCTTGAGGAGAGGGCTGGCTCATACATGAGTTAAACTTACTTGGTGTTGTTTTGTTCAAAGTATAGTTATGGAGTGGTCAGAAATGAGAGATGCATCTCCTGTGCTTGGCAGCCATGGTCTTCTTCTTCTGTTTAGTATCTTCTCTCCAGCTCTTAGCAATGTCAAGCGCCACACTAATGGCGTCAAGAGAAGCACCTGATAGCCCTTTCCCTGTGAACCCAACTGCGTACAGCCCTGCTTTCCCTTTCCACCCGTTTGGGAATGGATCCTTTGGCACTCCATCTTCCGAAAAAAACTCGTTCTCCTGCAATTATAACTAGTTATTTCTCAGTTATAACTAGTTGAAAATTAAGCCAAAGTATCAAACTCTTAATTAGATTCAAATGTCAAAAGTATTTTTTCTCGTTACTGTCTGCTTACGGGGTACATTGACCTTATCATCATTATTCTCTAATTAGCCAATGATCACATTGAACTGTCACATGAATCCTGATCGAACTATTGAGATCAAATAATTTAGTTGAGAGAAAAAGGGTTGACCTTTAGCCAAGAAGGAACATTGCTGCGATACCCAGTTGCCAAAATCACAGAATCAATCTCCAGAATCTCGCCGTTGACGAGCTCAACTTTGGTATTATTAGTGAACTTGTTGATACCGGGGACAACCTTGACTTGGCCGGATCGTATCTTGGCCAACGCCCCAATGTCCAAAACAGGCGTCTTGCCTTGGATGTTCTTCAGCTCCAGTGGCCCGATCTGTGGCCTTTTCAGACCGTACTTCTCCTGATTCCCCAAAATCACCCTCGTGAAACCCAGCAGTACTTTGTCCACCATCCACAACGGCATCCACTTCATCAACGTTACCGCCAATTCGAACGTCGACTTCCCCATTATTTCTCTTGGCAATACATGAACCTACAAATACAATTTAGTAGAAAAACAGAGGATAAATTAAACGAAACAGGGGAGCTAGCAACAGTAGATAACGGGTAAGGTTTGACATTTAAAATTATAATTCGGAGAGAAAATAATTAGTGACAGAAAGTTGAGTTGAGTTTCGAAAAAATTGCGCAGAAAAAATGAATGGCATAGCAATATAAAAACTTCCAAGTAATATTGTATTTCCTAAATTATTGAGAGAAACTTAAATTTTATATATTTCTTAATTCAATTTTCCTTATACAACCTTACTCAACTTTTTTTCACTAATTTTAATTCAAAAAATAATTCTAAAAGTTAAACTTTACACGTGTAAATTCGATTGGCTCACTCACATATGATTATTGACGAACCAAGTCGCTTGTGAGCGGCTCGAAAAAAGTTCATGTGCCGAGTTAAAAAATTAATTTTAGAGATTTTAATGGTTCGAATGTCCTAATTTTATCTAAAACATTAAAAATTAAAAATATGAGGACGAATAATGTTTTTGTAATTAGACTAACATGAATCTGAGTCCATTTCAGAATATTTATATTTTTTTATGAATTTATATGAGATAAACTCAAATTTTAACTCAGTTATGAATGGCGAAACGAAGCAGACCGAGCTTAAGCTCGTTGAATTCGAACTCTAGCCGGGCAAAGCTCGGCTCTTTAGCAGCTGATATACTTACCGAGCTTCTGACGACCATTGTAGGGATGGCATCATAATTACAGAGATCGAGCGAAACTTCCATTCCGGAGTTGCCACATCCCACGACCAGGACCCGCTTCCCGCGGTACCTGTCGCCGCATTTGTACTCACATGCATGGGCGACATCTCCGGCAAAATCACCATCCAGCCCCTGGAACTCCGGTACCACCTTCTCAGCATTCTCCCCGGTGGCCACCACTATCCAACGACATATGTACTCCAGCTCGGCCGCAAACGGGCCCGCGTGGGAGACGGTCTTGATCCGCCAGAGACCGAACGTCTGGTCGTATTTGGCGGACTGGACCGTCTCGTTGAACTGCGGGCTGATGTGGAAATGCCTGGCGTAGGCTTCCAGATAGGTGATGAACTGGAACTTTGAAGGGTATTCTGGGAAATGGCTGGGGAAGGGGAAATTGGGGAGCTGGCAGAAGTTCTTAGGGAGGTGGAGTTTGAGGCGGTGGTAGGTTCTCTTCTGCCAGAGGGAAGCAATGCAGTCGGCTCGCTCGAGGACGATGAAAGGGACGCCTTGTCTTTTGAGAGAGGCTCCCACGGCCAGACCCGAAGGTCCGGCGCCGACTATGACGGGTCCGTCGACCCATATGCTGCGGCGGCGGGTGGATGATCGGAAGAAGAAATCTTCCCGTATGGAAATTGGGGACATGATGATGGATAATGATGGTGTTGTGAGATTAATAAGACAAATGGGAGAGACAGAACAGGGAGAGTTTTGTGGGATGAAATAGAAGATTAAGGGATGCGGAGATGGTTTAAATAAGGGGTTTCCAATTGGTCAACCATTTTACTAGCCGCGGATATAGAATAGTTTAATACATCGATCGAATTTTATAGAAGTTCAAATTTAAAAATATACTAAATTGTGTATAATTAATATATTAATTAATTTATAAATATGTGTTATAAAAAAATAAATTACATAATATTTAAAACTTTAGATTTGAAATGTAATGTAAACCAACTCTACTCTCTCTAAGGGTTGGTAATCTTTTTCTTCTTCTTTTTCGACATATTAGAATGTTGATCATTTTTTATTCATTTTATTATATTTCGGTGGACTTCTCTTGCAAAAAAAGGATTAGGGCTTTTTAAGTAAAGCCAGCTAAGGTTTTTTTTTAAGCAAAAAGAATATTAGAGTTTTTGTTTCGTTACTTCCGCGGTAAATTGAAAATGACAATAATGTCGTCAAAATGAGACAATGATGAAAATGAATGGGGGAAAGACACGCTGCAGTTGGGTGAAGAAGAACTGGCAACGACGTTCGAGAGTATCCAGGAACACCCAAAAAATCAGACACCGGCAGACCTGGACAACAGGTCCTACGAGGAGTGATTCGTTGGAAATAACTCAATCGAGGTATCGACCTCTTCAAGTGTTTGATGTTTTGGGTGTCCCTATTTCGGGCTCCACCGATCTTTTACTTCTTTCTTAGTTTCAGATGTTTCGATGTTTGAACAGGTATCGGGTAGAGGTTAGCGCCTGGATTGTTAGCCTCCGTTCAAGATTTTTTATTTTGGGATGGTTGAAAGTACGAATGCGACAGCTCCTGCTACATATTTATGGGTTTGGGCTTCACTCAATAAGAATGGTAATTAGGGAAGGAGGCCTTGGTATATATCTGCTAGTCAAAGTACGTAGCACATATTAATTTTGTGGTGTAATTAGGGTGTTTATCGCCAACAACAATACCCGATCTCTTCGCTGTGGATGCTCGCACAAAACAGTAACACAATTGGTCACAAGATATACTCTATTTTCATAAACAAGGATCAAACTTCCAACATCATAATTAAAAAATAAATGAACAATTGATAATGTCACTCCTTTAGTTGGCCGCCACATGTTATTAATGAATAGCTACATTGGCTAATTTCATTTTTCAAGCCCAAATTTTCGAACGATAAGACCTCAATCAAAGTGATGTTGGTTATTTTAAAATTGTAAAGCACAATTCCTCTCTTTATGAATTATCATGTGCTATAGTCAAATTGCTTTCTTTTGTCCAACATTTGAGGTCTCACATTATTATTGCCATACTAGGCATCTAATCAAGTCAACTGTTGACTTGGCAATCGTAGGATGCTAGGCGAATACTTTTTATCCGTTAATTGTTAATTTTATCAGTGGGTTTTATTCGTTCTCGACCCATTAGATTTGACAGGTATAAATTTACCACCAAGCCCATTGTATGTGATGGATATGGGGTAGATTTGTGGCCACCGATTATACTCACGAAGAAACATAATCATAGAATTTAAACTAAAATAAGAAAGTTTCTTCAATCTAATTGTTTATACCAACAACCGAAAACCAAAAAACATGAATCATAACACAACAAAATAAACCCAAAACTCATAACTCATATACACCGAAACAATGAATCACAAACCCAAAACCCTAAACACGGATCACAGAAAGATGTGTCTCAAATATCGGAAACAAAAAACAATATTCCCAAAACAAACCATCAACTATGGTAGCTTAGAACCGAAAATCAAAAAGAAAAAAACAAATGAAACAATGATCCGCTCCATTCATCAGTCTTCAATCATCAACTCCATCAGTCATCAATCATAAGCTCGATCGAAAAAAGAACTCCTTTGCCTGCACGATTTCGGAAAAAAATGTCCCAATCTCATAATAAAAGAATTTAAAGATCATCTATCAGCAAAAATCAAATATCCATCTCCATATATAGATCTTGAGCTTGTGTTTATTATTATTATGTATATATAGATCTTGAACATCCATACAATTCTCAACTCAAAGTTGAAGAAATAGAAAGATTCCATGGAGCAATTGGTAGCATCATGGGCACATGAATCATCAAGGCTTCTTCCATTCATTATATTATTCCCTTTTAATTTCTAATAATTTGATCTAAACAATTAAACCATGTTTGATTACCAAGCAAATCATCATAATGATTAATGTTTGTATTTGTGTCTTATAAACAAAAATAATAATTCTTTGTAAATAAGTGTGATATATTAGTGACACAACATTCCCACCATCTCCAACAACAACAAAATAAGTTAACAAATAAGACACCTTGAATTGTTGAGAAATGGTTGATTTTTTTTGTATAGAGCCTCCTCGAAACGAGTCGGGAATGAGCTTGACGTAAATTTTTGAAAAAAACGAGTATTTCTATATAAAGGGAATGAAAAATCATCTTAAAATGAAGAAGTTAAGCTCAAAATAAAGAGGTTAAAATAACGTAGTTGTGAGCAACTAGACACTAATTATTGACAAGTTCGTCGTACTCATTTTGAGGCACCATAACTACATTCTGACGAAATTCAGACAAATCACAAATTGAGTGAAACAGAGGCATAATTTCCAAACCCTAGGTCAGGTCAGGGGGCTGTTTTGAGCTTTCTTCTTCAAGAAACACTGCTGCCACCTCAACACCGGTACACATTTCAGTATAATATTAGTACAGTAGCATAAACATTCAAGAAACTTACAGTATGCTTTGCTTGCTTAAACCAGAAATCAATCTGGTTTAAACTATCTCTCTATTTAGGGCCGATAGCGAAGGACAACTTGGGCCTAGACTTGTTCTTACCCAACAACTTCATCTGCTTTGAACGCTCTTCCTCCTCTTGCTGCTTCTTTCTTCTCATTGCTTCCTCCTTCTGTCTCTGCATTTCTTCCAGTTCCCTGTACCTTTCCTCTTCCTTCTTCATCTGCTCCATTGCTTCTCTTCTTTGAGCTTCTTCCACCTTCCTTCTCTGAGCTTCTGCCAACTTCTCCCACTCTTCCTTCTCTTTCCGTGCTCTTTCCTACACATGTTCATCATCATCAAATTAACATACATACATACCCCATTTCTCTTCTCTATACAACTATACAAGTATCAAGTACCTACCTCTTTTTCTTTACTTTCTACAACAGCTGCTTCCATTTCTTTCTCAAGTTGAGCAGCCACTTCATCCATCAGTGTTCTTCGTCCATCATCTAATCGCCTTTTTATATCCTGTTTTATCTCCTCGGTGCTCAAGCTCTCCTCAACTTTCCTCCTAATAGCTTCTTCCACCCGTTTTTTCGTCTCTTCTTCAACTAGCTTCATTTCTGCCTCATGTTGCTGCCTGGGAACGCATACAATCAAGTTAATCCAGCCCCTGCTTAACTTCTATCTTTCCAACTCTTATTTTACTGCAAATCTACAGTTTCATACTAGTTTCGAATATGATAAATGTTTTACACATGCTTATGCATCATGAAGAACTACAGCATACCTCTAACTGAAATCTCCGATCCAATCAAATGGGTATAAAAATCGGTGAACAGTAGTAGGTAAAGGAAGCATCCAATTTCATCACCAAAGTATTATAAGTGAAGCAATCTTCCCTCAGAAATCCTGTGGATAGCAATGTCAAGTAACTGGCCGCACTATCTCAACTCATCCAAAAAATAGTTCTTGTGCTAGATTATAGCTAGAGCTAAAAAAAAGGTAACCTTAAGTAATATGTTCAATCCAAATAATGTACGAGAACCCAAATTCATGTATATCACAATTGCCTAGCTGGATATAGACTCCATTGTAGAGCCAAGCTGTCAAACAACTGAAGTTTCAGTCAAAGCATATGATATTCAATATGATCATTCTGCAATTCACTCATCTTTTTGTAAAAAAAAAAGAAGAAGTCAAGTATGGTTTAAGATTGTAGCTTTTATACCTCTTCTTCTCCTCCTCATCTTTTTGCACTTTTACACTATTTATTTTGCGCTCCAAAAACCCACTACTTGGATTAGAAGTTTTACGAGTAGGAGATAGTGAGGAACTCTTGCTCCTTTGCCTCTTAAGGCGCCTGGGAGTTGGTGAACGACTTTTCCGGCGTCTAGGAGTTGGAGAGCGAGTTCTGCGGCGGTATGGAGCAATTGAACAACTTCTTCTTCTGTGTTGAAAAAAAAGATAAAATTAAGCAAAAATGGGGATCACAGCAATTACTAAGATAGATCACTAACCTCAAGTTATCCCACAATCCAGCATGAAAAGATAAAACATGTACAGTTACCTCATATACTGTTAAGAATTACCACACTGAGCTCCATCTTTTTTCACATGAAGAAGCTAATATCACAATCGAGCAACGAAAGGACACCCATCAGCCCGATCACCTGCTCACTTTACGTTCCATTGAAGGAAAAAACTAGGGTATGCAAAGTTCCCCTTTTTCGTTTCATACCAAGAGCGAACAACCCTGAATCTACGACATACCTAATGCACAATCTATTATTTTTCTCTTACATAACACTAATTGAGGATGACAACTATTGATTGGCTCCAAAGTTAGATGACCAACAAATGATAATTGGACAGTAACTGACAAACTTTCAGTTAAAACAACATGACTGGAAGAATGCATACAGTAGTTGTACAACATTTAGAAAATGCAAAGAGTGGAACCATAGACGAAACACAGAAAGAATAACATCTCAAGAGAGTGATCAATGCATCCCTATCCAATTTTGCAACAAAGGTGAACTGCTTCCATTTAATAACTGATAGCAGAAGCGCTTCTGCAACCATTGTTGAAAAGGGAAACTGGACTTTACATATGGATAATGTTCTGGTTAATAGTTAATCGTCACAGTTATACCACTCTACATCAATTTAACTAACCACTTCAAATCTCAAATAAAACCTCCCATAACTTTAGACACAGAACAAGCAGAGCTAAGAGGCAGTATCAAAATAGTTAACATGAAAGTTCAACGGCAGGATATCAGTTGTTGAACACAAATTCAAAAAATCATTTTGCCTACTGGACTAGACGATTCACATAGAAACCTGATGCCAAAAATAATAGAAAGAGGCAACTAGGGGTGAATGGATGAATAAACAAGGAGTAGAAGCGTATAGATCAAGCTACACAGTTGTATTTTTCGATCGGCAACATGGAATTATGCAGGCAGCAGCTCCTGAATCTTGCTTATACATTTTCTCGAGCATTTAAAAATGTAACAAGAAAAGTCAAGTGAAGAGAACATAAACGGGTTCACCACCTGCTGTGAGTGTTGGAAGAATTTTTAGGAGATTGGCTTTTGTCCCTTCGGCTCCTTCTGCTATACCTGTTCCCCACAGGTGATGGGGAACGCCTTTGTCTGCTGTACAAAGGCGGGGAGCGTGACAAGTCCCTAGCCATTTCCTAACTTCATAAAATAAATGACTCTGCCCACAATTGGCAAGCTTCACACCTACGTCGGCAAAAAATGAAAGTTCTGAGATAAAGCTCTGTGCAATACAAACTCTCCACTCTAACCAGATGTATTGCTATTAAGATGAGAATGAAGTCGGCATTATCTACAGACCAGCTAGCTAGGAAGTTTTGTTGCAAAACGAAATGAGAATAATCAACGCTCCACTGAAGAATGACTGACCACTATAGTTCGATAAGAACGATACTGAGAAGGCCTCCAGTGGAGTCGGCTGTCGGCGGCGGCAATCAGAAACGTAATGAGACAATATCAACAACAACAAAAAGTAGCCGCCGCGGTCAAAGGAGTAGGATTTCCCCGAGAGATGAATCCGACGGGAAGCAGCTACCGCCTATCTGATTATTATTACTGATTTGAAAGGTAAAGCAGGAGCGGAAGATCTTCGAGATTGGAACCCTAACCCGAGAAGCATTACAGCAACAAGAAGGTTGTCAAATATTCCGAGAGTAAACTTCGGCTTAATAACCAATTTGGTCCTTCAACTATTCGATTTGTAACACCATGGTTATCGAGCTTTAAAATGTAACAATAACCTATTTTAATCGTAATTTTGGGATTTTTATGACAACTCTTGATCTAAATAATCCGACATCTATATTGGTCTAAACTTAAATTTTAAAAAGTATTAAATATTCGTCTCCTAAATTCAAAGATTGAGGTTTAATTACCCAATGCTCAACAATTAATGGGATGATACGCTTATTCGCGGTTGCATTCACTGCGAACGACTAAGAGTTGGTGGAAGGTTAATAAATATGGATTTCAGTCTGCTGGTCAATTAATTCTTTGTCAAACCTCTTAATGCTTAATTGATCGAATTAATATAAGTTTGACCGTTAGCCGATCAAAATCAATATGTTTCGGTCCAAGAAGGTATAAATATGAATAACAATATAAAGAGAATTGGTTGAAATCATTTAGGTTAAAAAAAATCAAAATCGTTAATAAATTAACCAACTAAGTTGGTATTAATTTGACCGTTGATCGGCCCATAGTCTGTCTTCACTTAAGCAATTTTAACGGTTAGGCATGACAGAATGAAGCCTCAACTCTTGCCTTTACTCATTAACAATTCATTGGTTGTTCAACTTACTATGAAGATGTTGTTTATGAGTATATATTGTGGTCAGTCGTTACCACCTAATGTAATTATACCGATGAAAGAAAAGATTAGTCGACATTATACATATCGATTTTCTCGGATGATTTAGTATTTCACAGCAGGTGTTTAACCGATGGCCCTCTTCAAAGTTGCTCCGGCCGACGGAACCCACCGGACTCCTCAACTAGTAGGACTTTCGGACAAGACTTAAAACTCCTTACACAAGAATTCTCGTATTATTCTTTCTTGAGCAGTTTGAAACTTATCAAGGGAAATGAACCAACCGTCTCAGAACAACAAAACATCACTTCTTTGATTCATTGTTACAAAATACCTGTATGATAATTCATAGACTCCAAGGATGAACATTCAGTGCGACGGAGCTTTCAAGGTTAGTAGAGTGAGATGGATACAGAACAACCTAATAATTAACAGACTTGAGTAGCAAATTCATCTCGACTTCATCATCTTGCTGCTTTCCGGCGACCTCTCAAAGGAGCGCAATCCGGGCAGTACCACTTGCCCTTCGGCTGTTCTTTAAGATTCACACAAGCAAAATGGAACCACTCTATCTTGCACTGCAAAAGTTGGGGGGGAGAAGAACCTTAAGAGGACAAATTCACTACCTCTGGCTTTGATATGAACAAAAAGTGAAGAGGTTAATTAATGCATTCGGTACTGACATCGGGATTATCACAAGCCACCATGTCCCCGTAGCTCACTTCGTTGCAATAACAGTAGGTTGGTTCATTTGGATCTACTGGTATGTCCAGTTCCACAGTGGTGGAGGGATCGGCGGATGAGGTTGCAGCTGCTGCTTCAGTTGCTGCTGCCAACCGCGTTCTGCACAAATAAAAACCTTTGATAATATTGAGGAAATGTTACAAATGCTTAGTTATACGAAACCGAAACCGGAAGTAGCATGTACTTTTTACGTCCTCTTCCTCCTCCTTCACTGCCTTTTCCAGGTTTTGTATTGGTATCAGAGCTTGCAGCAGCTGTTCCAGATGCAGTGTTGTTCTCTCTCTCTGTCAAGAAACAAATGAACTGCCACTACTTTAAGTGATCCACTAATGGTGCTAAAGAACCAGCAATCAAAAGTTAATGAATGCCTTACCACGCCGGAGATCTTCATCAAACTTCTTCAAATATTGATCAAGTTGCTGAATGTGCGCGTCCACCTGAAGAAAGATTGAAAAATTATCTACAGCAAAGGGAAAACATGGAAGCAGGAAATAGGACAAATTCACATACATCAACATTAGCTATTTAGCTTAGCGCTAGAAGAGGAGGCTTCACGTACCAGGTCATATGCTTGGACTGCCAATGCAACCTTTTCATCAGCAATTCTGATGCTATGCTTTTGCTCATCAATTACCTCATCGGAGAATCTAACAGCTGAAGCATCTGGAAAGGTATTCGAAGCTTGAATTCTACACTTAATGTCTTCAATCTCTTGCTCACAACGCTGTTCATTTTGACGCTGGATCCCTGTTCGTAGATATCCAACCCAGGTCATTCTAATGTTCGAGTAGCACCGAAAAGTTGCAGAGAAAAAAAAAACATACCTTGCAAGCTTTTATCAAGATCACGCAATAAGGCGTATTTCTTCTGCAGGATATTGGGCAGACACTCAAGATCTGGAAATTTGGGGTTTTCATAACGGAGAATCATTATTACAAATGCTAAAATTCTGAAATTACTAATTCGAAGCAAGTGAAAACGCGATCAGTTAGCAATTCGTCCAGAAAAAGCTCGTCAGGAAATTAGGGTTTCAGAACTGTAACGAATGAGTAAGGGGGGAAGAGGAGTTGAACAAATTAGTGAAGCAAAGCAAGGAGCTGGGAGGAATCAGAGCTTACTGGTTTGAAACTCGTCAAGGAAAGACATTGGTTGAGATAATGGCGTCTTTGAATTTGATTTCTTCTGTTATCCGCCCCCTTCTTCAGTTCTGCTCAACGTGATGACCCTTCCCGCCACCGATTTAGGCAACTCTGGCGTATCTGCAATTGGGGATTGAAAGGGAGGTATTGGAGAGACTCCTTTTTTTTCCTTGTATATTGGTGGTTAGTTAAGAGGAGCGATTATAATCGTAATCGGTGGGTACAGGGATGGAACGAAATTTATCACCGAAATAGAAATAGTGATGATTATGGTTAATAACCGCCACAAAGGTGGATGAATAATGGATATGCCATAACCATCCCCGAACCTCCTCGTTGCCAAGTCTAAATCCAAGCTGTTACAAGATAAACTTTGTATTATTTTCACACCATATAATATACTACATACATTATTATAAAAAAAAGTTATTTATGAGGGCAATATAATACTTTAACTTTTATTTAATCAAATATAACTCTTTATTTTGAGTTAATATAGCAGAATAATTTTTATAAAATCCAAAATATTTTATAAGTATCACCTTTTCAAATAATATATTATTTTATTTTAAAATACTACATATTACAAAATAACTCATAAAACACATCAAAATTAATCTCATTGAACTAAAAATTAAAAAAAACAAATAAAATTTGCGAAGGAAACATGATTTAAAGTTTAAACTGTAGAGACATGATCACAAAATCTAAAGAAAAAATAAAATTAAGAAGAGAGAAAAATGAAAGAAAAATATCACAGAAAAAGAAAGAAGAGCGAGTAGGAAACACGTGCGGCTGTGGGCCTCCGTAGCCCGTCGAATCAATGGCTGAGATTTAGTTTCAGTGGTTGTTTGGGATTCGAAATCCGACGCAGCTTCCCGTTTCCAATTTCAGTTTTACAAATACGAAGACTTTCGTCCCCCGTTTCCCATTTCTCTCCTTCTTCTTCTTCCCCGTTTTGCTCTCTCTTTCTGTAACTCTCTCTCTCTCTCTTTCTCTCTCTCTCACTCCACCAACTGAAATAACCCACCTCCACGCGGCCATTAACCGAAGCAAATCCAAACCATTTCCCTTGTTTCTCCCCTTTGAATGGCTTTCTTCCGGAGCTAAAAAACAAAACCCGGCCGCCACCGTTGCGCACCGCCGCCGTGTTGAATGGGAAGGTACATGGCCAAGACAAAGAGAACCGGCCACGTCGCCGGCATGGACCTCTCCCTCGGCGGCGTCCGTACCAGAGCCAAAACCCTAGCTCTCCTCCGCCTTGAACAGCAGCAAACCACCCCGAAATTGCATGCCTCTCCTCTCTCTTATCCTCCGCCAGATGCTGCTGCTCCTGCCTCCGCCGGATATCTGCAGCTTCGGAGCCGCCGTCTTGAGAAGCCTCCCGTTGTGTTGTACGGCTCTAACCGGCGACAGTCCAGGCAGGCTGATGATGTTGCTGACCAAGTGGCTGGTGGTGGAAACCCTAACCCTAGCCCTGTTCACGACTCGGATTCTTCTGGGGTTCAGGATCAGAAGTTGGGGAAAGAGACGATTGGTGAAATTAGGCACGCTGAGGAAGTAGTTCAGCAACTTAACGACCAAGGGAAGGACACTAATCAGAATAGGGATTTGGGTTTGGAGGCTTCTTTTGGGGAGAATTGCTTGGAGATTGAGGGCAGAGATAGGTAAAAATTTCTTCACTTCCCCTTCTTTCTGTTAGACTGTAATTGCTGGTTAATAGCTTCGAGCTGAAGGTCTGTAATTTAGCTTAATCTATTGTTTGAATACTTGTATGCCATTGTAGTTTGTGCTGGCAATACTTTTCAATTGCATCTTAGACTCCGCTGTGGATCCCCGTTAATTTTTAACTGTTTGCTGCATGTGACTTCTTTTCCCTGCTCTGTAATTGCTGCTCTGTAGTGGAAGTTGCTGTCCTTTTTCAGTTCCTTTTTTCCTGTCTACTGAGTCTTGGAGTTCGTAGTGATGTAGCTTGTTCGAATTTTCCTGTTTACTGAGGTCGTGAACTTTGCCATCGACAGTGATTGTTTGTCTCTGTATACTCCTTTTCCCTATTTTAGTTCGGAACTCTCTGTGTTTTGTCCTCTGTATCTTTCAGTTTCCTCCTCTGCTGTGTGGCAAGCTTTTTGTGTATGCATAATTGAGTGCTGCTTGGTTGCCCTTAAATGTTTTGTGAGAAAGGAAAATGCTTTAAATTATAAATCCTTCTACTTTTGTGGTGATGAATGATGATGCTTCCCTCTGGAATAGGATACTTAATTTTCTCTGCTTTTTATGTTGAATCCGACGTGTTTAGGTTTGTTGAGTGCATTATCTTAATAAAAGGGAAACCTTCCCCGTTGTCTTTTCCATTTTTCTTTTGTTAGTATATAATGGAAATACACAATGGATTTGGTGGTTCTTGTCAGAACATAAATTTTTCTTACAGACTTGGTTCTATTACTTTCCCTTTTCTCTTCTTGATGTAAGTTTCTTTTTTAAGGTTGTGTATGATGATTTCTCACCAATTTCTGCGAGTGGATTTATTTGCATTGAAACACTGAAGAATGGCAGCTGACTCAAGATCTTCTGCTTCACGCCGTACATGTATCTTTAACATGTCTGAACGAGCTTAATGTTCCATGGTTGGGCCCTAGCTCGTGTCATTATTTTCTGAAGTGTAGCGTTGAACACTTGTTAGAAAAATAATGAGGGAGATGGAGTAATGTATTTATGCGTATTACCTTGTGCTCCGGCACTCACTGATTTTTTGGTGGTTGGGAGTCCATATGATGTTTGAATGAAGTTGCTGGATTCTTAAAAGTAACACAGGAATGTTGCCTTAAAGGAACGTCACTAGACGGCTATCCTAGCTTCTAGGGATCTCGCTGTTGAAGAGTCTCTTTACTGCGTAGACCTTTGTTTGGTTTTTTTGTTTGCGTTCTCTGAACATGCCAAATGCATTGTTTGTGTGATGTTAATTTATTTGTGTTTTTGTCTGTTGGTTTGACTACTTTATCAGTGTGCTTGTTATCATGTCACTATTAATGTAATTTCTTGACAGAAGCACCAGGGAATCCACGCCTTGCAGCCTGATAAGAGACCCGGAAACAATAAGAACGCCTGCTTCCACCACTCGACCTACCTGCTCAACCAATGCTAGCACTAGAATGCAAAACTCAGCGACCACTCGAATCCCAACAGCAGGGGAAATGGATGAGTTCTTTGCTGGAGCTGAAGAAGAACAAGTGAAACAGTTTATCGACAAGTATGTCTATCCGAATTCTCTGATTGATGGCAGGGTACATTTTTTTTTACAAGTATTAGGCGAATCTTCCTGTTTGAGTTTCTGAACACCATTTCATTGGACGTGTACTTTGGCAGGTATAACTTTGACCCCGTTAACGAGAAGCCTCTCCCTCCTGGACGTTATGAATGGGAGAAAATAGATCCTTAGGAAGGTGCATCAGGGCTTTTTCCTGCATGAATGATTCTCTGGGGTTGATAACGAGACTTTAGTAATTATGACGTAGCAGGGATTAGTTTATAGTTGAAGTGGTGATGGGTTAGTTGTCCCCTTTTCCAACCACCCTCAACTTCTCTTTTACCTGTAAAGAAAAGAAGTAGGGTCTTCTTTGCCAACTGTGTAGACTAATGGTCTGGTCTGTAACATAACAGTGGGGGGGTTAGAGTTACACAAACTAAATAACAACTGGAGTAAGTTTGTTTAACAGATCATCTGAAGAAGAAAAGGAGAAGGGGGAAAGGAGGGTTGTAGGGCTAGATCTCTGTCAATTAGTAGGTCAGGTGACGTCAAGTCAAGTCAGTCTTATTTGGTACAGATGCTTTGTTTTATGTTGTGATCAACTAATCTCCTCCCTTCCTTCCTTTGTATATACTTGTATTGTATTGATGGAACTCCAAGCACTATTTTCCAGAATAAATAATCTGACCCCATATTTCATGAATACGTACTATCGTCATTGACTGTCAATTACTGAGTTTGAGTGTCTCAATTCATAAAGCTGGATTTGGCTTCAGCAAACTCAGACTGCTATTATATGATTGGTGGTGGTTGTGGTAGGACAAGCAGAGCCCCCACTCTGTATGAAGGTTGTCAGTCGATATCTTTCTTTCTTAAGTTTGGTATCAAGTTGGCAGCACTTTCCTTGTCTGCAGTTTAATTGCAGGTTTGTAAGGCTCTTCTTCTGTTTGAAGAAGGATGATTAATAAAAAGCTGGCTTGCTTAGTGTTGCGCCTTTTTCATCTTCTCTTCAGATTCAAAGGTGATAAACGATGAGATTATAAAGATAATGGTGAGGTGAGTGGGTACAACAATGGTGGTTGGTATTGCATACTGAGGGAAGTAGTCGTTTGGAAGTAAAGGAATCTTCACTTTCCAAAGCATTTGAGTGTTGTTGTTTACTGAATTTGTGTTGCGAAAGTTCCAGGCAAGCATTGATGGTTTGTTTGGTTGTTTGTTTACCAAGGGAAGGAAAGGACAAAAATGTCTTTAACACTCTCAAATCCAAATGAATGAATGATACTGAAGGTTTAGCAGCCAGACGAAAGTAAGCATCCATGTTTCCTGCCAAATCCAATTTGTACAGTACAGTCACGCAGACAGTCCACTTGTTGATGCATGCACCTCGGGATCTTGTCTGCGAGGTTCGGGACTGGTGTGAATGGGAGTAAACAAGAGTCGGCTTTTTATAATGTGGAGAGGGAATTGGGTCATGTGTTCTACGATGAGTCCCTGCGTTGTCGTTAGTGTTGGTTTCGGCCTCGGGTTCCGTAGCAACATCCCTTCTGGTTAGGGGTGAGCATTGGATTGGTGGATTATGTTTGTTGTCGAAACCAACCCATCCGCTCAAGATCATCCACATCAATGAAATCTATTCTCATTTATAAAAGTTGATCTTACTTCAATCTTATCTTGTGTTACAATTTTACATATTTTATTTTTATAACCTTCCCGTTAATGTAATTCAGAAGCATTTACATAAGTAGACCTAAATAAATAAAATATTCATTTCATATATATTATTTTATTATGTGTGATAAAATATATGACAAATGGGTCTCTGTTATAAAATTAAACTCAAAGAAAGACAAGAACAAGAGAAATATGGAGAGGGAGATAGTTTCTTATTGAGGTGTATGGAATGCTACAAATGAGAGCTCTATTTATAGGCTCATAGATCATAACCTATACTCTCTAATATTATTACACATAAAGGTGGGAAAATAAATACAATGAAATACATTGAAGAATGGAATAAGGAGTTACACAATGGTGCATTCACTATAGTAATTATATTCATAACACTCCCCCTTGAATGACCATTGGTTATACATCGTCCTTCGAATACGCTTTTGATACTGCCTCATTAAAAACCTACCAGGAAAACCCAGTGGGGAAAAACCATGGTTAAGGGAAAAAGAGTACGATTGCGTATTGACTCCCCCGATGATGATATCGGTTGAGATCCTTCATATTGACTCCCCGATGAGGATATCAACTCTCGCTCATCATTATATCGGTTGAGATCATTCACTCACCAATTCCAAATTTGCTTTCCAACGGTTGATGCGAGAGAGATCTTTGGTGAATAAAACAACCAAGTTATCACTTAGGTGCACTTAGTTGATAAATATTTCAACTCATTGAAGTTTGTGCATAAAATGTATGCATCACATGATCGATGGTCATCCATAATTCACATGACACTTCACCTTAGATGACCATTAGATGAGAATATGTCTCATTAAAACCTTACTAGGAAAACCCTATGGGATAAAAACCTAGTGAAGGAAAAAGAATACATAATCATCACATCACATTGCAACATTTTCTTGCAACTCAAGGATATATGCAAAATAAATATCATGCATGATTTATAGGATCAGATCTTGAAAATGGTGGTGTAGCTTTATAAGTTGGTTTCACGACCCCACCAAGTGGTAAAATTATCACATGAGACCAATTTATGGTCAACCAACACAAATATGACCAAGATTACTACTTCAAAATCGAGTACATCTTGTGTCTTAATAAAGGTCGATTAAACTCGACATAGAGTCACATAGTGATCTAACTACCATCCAGGCACTGATAGCCATGTCATATCCATATAACTTTTTGTTGGATATAATTAGTATATCATTGATGATATACGAAAATCATGTTCGAGAGAGATGCACAGTTGGTAAGTTAGTGGTAATCTTCCACATCTTCCATCTCGAACTCTAGCTAATCATATTTGATTGCTTTGAGAAACTCTTTAGGAGTCTCAATAAAGTGTATGTCATCTATATAACAAAAGATGATGATGACACTTAAACTCTTATAAACAAAAGAAATACATTTTAAATATAAAATAAAGTATAGAAATTTTTATAAGAATTTCAAAATCATAAAATATGACAAAGATGATTTTTCATCATTCAAAATTCAACTCAATATGAAAAAGAAATCATAGTTTTATGCATAGAGAAATGTATGATATGCTAAATGGACCACTTCTCGCAATTATTCAATCCATATGACGTCAATTAGATATAACTTGTTCACGTGAACTTGAATTGTTTGCTTATAGCAAAATAAATCCTCAAGGGAATTTCATATACACATGTGTATTCTAATTATGAAAACCATACATATAGGTTGCAAGGACATCCATTAGGGGCAAACTCTTTCCCTTCACAAATTGCCAGACTAATCGAATAATAAAAAGTAGTTGCATCCACCACATGAGAATATATTTTCTCATAATCAAAATGTTATAGGTTTGTTGTACAAAACCTTTCAAAAATGAGATGTTTCATAACTTCTCATACTCATACTTTACATCTCAATGTATAAAGACTTGATGTCTTAAAACTTTTCATTTCTCTTGGGAATTTGAATTTGCCTCAAATTGAAAATTTTTTTAGCCAATCATTTCTATCTGTGCATGCATTTTGGCTAATGATCCTCATTTTCAACTATCATATTTAGCGTTGCACTATACGCAAATATTTTGTCGACGTTGACTTCATTGGGGTTCCAATATTTTCCATCCAAGATATAGATAATTGAGATATATATTCATATCTTTCAGGTACCTGATACTCTCTTGAGCACATTATTTGTTTCTCTTAGTGGCTTTGTTTAAATAATCTTAACCTCAATTTGACCATCTTGATATATAGCTCCATTCCACTTTTGAGGATTTTTTTCTTTGGAACCGAGTGGTCTATCACGCCTTTGCGGGTTTTAGACTCATTTGTGATGTCAGATTGCCCAATATTGGCATTATTGTTATTGGAGCATTTTGAGTTGGCACATGAAAACTATACTCTCGTTGGGTCAGTAAAGTGTCTGGCAGATAATGAATTATATATTTTTGAACTTCAAGCTCATATTGCTTAGTGCAAGGATCAAAATAATATGATCATTCATCTAATCTCTTGGCCAACTTTTGTTTTCTCCCCCTAATGTTGGGAAGTTTAAATATAAACCTCCAAACGAGTCATCAAAATACTCCCGACAATGATGTGATACTTTACCATCGATGAACTCGTAATCAAAATAATTTCTCAATCTTCATTGAGAACCCATCCTAATAAATTGTGGTGGAGCAATTCAGATGTGTATATCACATTCATATATCCATAGATGGGAAGTATAAGGTTTTGACCCAAAAACCAAACATAATGGAGGAATTCATGATAATTTCTTGGCGTAATGCGAATTTGTGTTGTGCATGTAAATGACATGTTCACAATAATATATTGGTTTTCAATGACACATTTTCGTTATTGGATAATCATGAAAATATGCTCATAACCAAAATGGTTGAGCTTAGTAATCTCGCAAATTTTAGTTTTCTTTCATATACACATGTGACCTTCTAGTTGATACATCAATTAAAATAATTGGCTCACATGTTGGGCGTATGGATCCATAAATATCACCCTTGTTTTGTTGTGTGTAAGATAAATGATCTTACTTTAGTTGATGATTATCCAACAATCAACTCTATTTGAGGAAAAACAATCCAAAAATGAATTATGTTGTGTTGGAGATTTACCCAACAATGGATAACGGAAAAGGTGAAAATGCTTTCCTAGAAACGAAACCTTGTTGACAGAACAGAAAATCGTTTGTGTTCCCAGGAAGTAGGGGAGTCACAAGGACTACTTAAATCCCTACAACCTTAGGAATCATTTCTTTAGAATACCCAAGTTGAGACCATCATGCACAACAATCTTCAATAGAACATACACTTTAGATTATGGAATCATCGAAATTGACCATAGAGGTACTTATCGATTCGCATCATGATTGAACCGGGATGGTCTCACCGGTTATGCCAAATAATAGTTGTCAGGACGAGTAAACGTATAGTTTACATTTATATATATGTATCTCAATCACAATAACATATGTGTAGTACAAATTGGAGGATAATATTATTGATTCAATAATTATATAGCCATAGACCATATTATTGTTCCTCTCTTGATCCTAAACAAATTGGAATAAGGATTTTGTTCCTTCGTGAACAATATAATAGCTCGATCTAGAGCTTGAGAGAAATGTTGTACTACACCATATATCTTGGTGCACTATCGATGTGATATATATCACAATTAATTATGGTGATTCTCATCATAAAATACTCATTTTTGTCATGAGAATTGGTACATAGTTTAAATGATAAATAGATATATTTCTCAATCATCTATGTCACAAATTAATAGATCAATAATTCTCGTATAACCACAATTGTTATGTCCATCCGAATAAAACGGTTCCTTATGTGAACAATGATAATATGTTGTCACTTATGCTTTCGAGAACAATGTAACAAATTAAATGTGTCTTTGCACAATCACTTTGAGTGCTAAATTAACATCATTTTGATATGATCATCAAAATAAAATTGATGGTTGTATCACCTTTCATGTCACTAGAATTTTTCAACATGATTATCAACTTAATCTTTCCACATCTCTATCACCAACGAGATGACCAATTTCCCGTCAAACTCGAGAAGTTGTGTGAATTTCATCATATAATTATTCGAGATTTTGTTCAACTATTGGTTGAAAAATACTTTCCTTGGTACTATATGCCCATCAAATCCACATTGAATTTCGTATATGAAATAGTAATCATGTATTGTGACATTTTCATCGGAAAATAATATGATATAAGTGTATGCACTTCGAGAAATATGATAGTGTCATATGGGATTTTCTCATCACAATAAATTTGGATGGACTATGACCTTTGAAAGATTAGGTTTTTCTCTTCCACGATAGTGTATTGACTTTGTGGGAATATATATTGTCTAATCACTTTGTGGACATATGATTATATCCACTCACTTCATGGACTGATATTTTGTCTCATTGGACCATCAACATTGGAAATATAAGATAACCCGTTTCTCAAGATATGTGTCTCGTGGGACATTCAATCATATCGAGCTTTTATGAGTATAATCAATCACTACAAAGATTGATATTTTGTCACTTCGACCTTCAATATTCGAGACATATAAAATATATGTATAGCTTTGGTCTTTCGATATGTTGTGTCTCTTGGTACTCATCTTTCGGCCTATCATTCAGATGATGGCGAGTAAATAGCAAAGCTTTAGCTTTGTCATGATAAGACGTGCATTATCGTCTCGTTTCACCAATACTATTATATATGGATTTTAGCCTCAAATGCCCATGAAGAGTAATTCTTGCCCGAAACATCAAAAACCACATACTCAAATTTAAAAAAAGTTAGACGTAATTATCAAAATAAATAAATTAGATCACATTATGAATTAATTAATAATGACATGAATATACTATTAAAACTGTAATTAGCAACATATATAATACATTTATTTAATCCGTAAACGTAACTTACGATTCCATTAATAATGACATGATCATTAGCCATTTAAATATTTAATGACAATCGTTGATGATGATTGAAAAATATTAATGTAAACGTAATGTAATAATGTGATGACCAACGTTACAAAAATAATGGTTATGATAATAATCAGATAACCACCGATCTGTTTCCTTTTGACAAATATGCTTTAATATTAAGTAAGATCGATAAAAACAAAGGAAAAAAATACATATGTATATGCATAAGATGTCTATTACTGTTTGCGTGATCAATAATAATTGAGCAGTGAAGATAAGCTATCAAATATTAGAATTAAGTCATAAACATATATGAACACAAAATAAATAAATAATATTGTTACTCGGTGAATATTCATATAAACAATTTGTTACTATATATCTTCGGTGGGGTATTAGTAGAAAATAAACAAAAATGAAGATTGAAGAAGTAAACATATGAATTAGCTAATAGCCCACCTTAATGACCTATTTTTAAATAGTAACAATAGCGTTATGAAAAAGTAAGAAATGAAAATGAGAATCACAAATTTTTCTTAGTATAGGTATTCAAAACATAAGATAAAAGAAAAAGTACGTAATATTCAAATGGGTAAATATTTAATTTAAAATATGGCAATATACATATACTCAAAGAAAAAAAACACGTAGCGATATATAATAAATCCGAGAATTGTCAATAGCAAGAACAACTTGCGTAACCAATTATATTATAGGAGAAAAAAAATTGATGTGATGATATAATAAGCTAAAATGTAAGGAATCGAGTAAATCAATGTAATAACATTTGAAATCGCAAACTAAATCTAGTTTTGAAACAAAAAGAAAGTAGGTAGAAGAATAAGAGAATCGAGTAAATAGCAATCAAATATCAATCTTTGTAAACTTTTGAGAATCGAGCACTCGTGCGCAATAATAAAATTGCAAAAACGGGCATCAGGAGCATAAGCATGAACTCACTGGCCATATGTATTGTTTGTATGCACTTCGCTCATGATTACAAGAAGTTGCTCGACGGCGAAACTTCGTGCTGATAACGTGTTATAAAACTAAACTCAAAGAAAGACAAGAACAAGAGAAATATGGAGAGGGAGATAGTTTCTTATTGAGGTGTATGGAATGCTACAAATGAGAGCTCTATTTATAGGCTCATAGATCATAACCTATACTCTCTAATATTATTACACATAAAGGTGGGAAAATAAATACAATGAAATACATTGAAGAATGGAATAAGGAGTTACACAATGGTGCATTCACTATAGTAATTATATTCATAACAGTCTCAAATAATTAAAAATATATATGGAAAAAGTAGGCTTTAAATGAAATTATCACTTTGCTTGTAATAAATGTAAATTTACATTTTACAATTACCATTACGGAATGATATTTTCATTTGAATGGTAAGAAATTATCATATAAGCTTCATGTCACTTTGCAAGTGAGGAGAATCTCATTGATGGGATGCTCTAACATGGCGGGTCATTGTTTATATCACTCACATGCCACTCATTCATTTGTTATGGGTGGATGCGGGTGGGTGAGAGCGTACTGTGGGTGGGTCACCATCTAATAAACAAATCTTCACATTTGATTGAAATTTTGAAAATTCGGAGTTGATAACGCTTATTGAAGCTGTGGACATGTCATTTAGGACGAAATAGTAAGGAATTTTGTACGAATTAATGAAAACATTGTGGATTTTCTAAAAGAATGGTATAAATTTATAGAGAGTGGTAGAAAATTATAGAAAATTATGGAATTATCGTATGAACATCAATGATATAGTTGTGATGAGTAGGTTTGATGATTCACCTCCTACCCTAAACCAACACACCACACCCACTTTTTCAATGGGTAACTACCTAAACAACCTGCATCTATCAACAATTTTTAAGTAGGTCACTACCTAGACAACTCCTAGGTGGATTGTGATGGATGGAGATGAGTTAAGCGATCGACCTGACCCAATGCTCACCCCGTTTCCAACCGAGGTATGGTAAAACATAGAAAACAGGTGGACCGAGGTCCCGAGTAAGTAACCACCTAGATCTAAGGGGCTCACGACATGTAAACATAAATGTTCTCCACTCTGACACACAAGTGCATGTCTCTTCAGTAGCGAGGGAGATCCCTTCCAACCGTTTTGCCAAATTTAATTAGCAATTCTATTCAATGCAAGCTAGCTCGTGTGAAGTAGTGATAGGCAACAGTGGAAGTCATACCCTCGTAAGTATTGATTTGATTGGTTCTTCGATGTCGAAGTCCGGAGACCAGCGAGCGACAGCGATGTAGTAGACAAATCCTGAAAGGACCATTGGACGCCGGCACGCACATAATAATCTCCATCCAAGAGGGTACCAAGTACATGATAGATATGCGAGACGTGGAGTTGCCCATCCTCCCCCATAGTGCTTTTAAGGCGTTGCTCGAGAACCGTTCCGAGAATGTTCGCTCCAAGAATTTCACGACAAGATCCATCGACCAAGGTTTGTAGAAAGATTTTACATCTTCGTCCTAACAAGTGGATTAGGGGCCAACATGAGATATTCTCGAACTTGGTCCTCCTGCATCATTTGCATTGTTTGGATGGCGTTCTCGGTAATCCATCTGATTTTCTTGTTTCCAGGATTTTTCACGGTCCGAGTCTGGAAGCTAAAGAGATCCATTCCAAGGTTCTGAGATATCCGAAAGCCGAATCAGAGAGATCAGCTTATCCCACTGTCATTCACGAGGTGCTAGATCCGCATCAAGGCCAAGTCGAAAAGAACCTGTTATACGTGAGTAATTTACTATTCTGTTATGTCTACATTTGATATCCCATAAAAAGAACTTGATGTTTACCAAGTGTCCATAACCAGCTCCAACAATCCAAATTGATAAGGAGGCTAACCACTTGATGTTCACCTGAGAAAATGAAACTTAACGAGACAAACAAGTTATATATGAACAAGACATAGCGAGCTAATGTATTTAAGTTGTAACATCAATTTTCGGTCCAACACATACATGCGCACATTTCTGGTTTTATGTAATGGCTCAAAAGCAGAAGATCCACACAATCCCAAGCATGGATTACCAACCACATAGTAAACCACTCGAAATCGTTCACTAGAAAGGTAAAAACTGAAACTAAAGACTAGATAGAGCTAAGATGAAAGGAGGTAGAAATCTGGTACGAGAACATCAGGATGATGATGATGATGATGATGATGATGATAATGGCAGCCTCACTCATTCGGTTTTCTTGGTGTAGAAGCGGATAGCGAAAGCCAAACCTAAGATGGCAATGGGAACTAGGAACTGCAGGAGCTTGATGATGAACTCGGTGGTCTTGTCCTGGTTATAGTGAGGCTGGTTCGGAGGCTTATAGGTGCTCTTCTTTGGAATGGTCGACACATCGATATTTCCAACATAGTATTTGTCCAGCATTTCCCTTGCACTGTCACTGTGACCTACATCCTCGAAATCATCGGTTGCATCCTTCCCTGTAATGGCCGAGAAAAAACGGTGTAAGTTCATGAATTCAAGCAAAGTGATCGAGAGTGAGGTGCTACATTTCCGCATTCATGATTCATGTACCTGTTGCGGACAGCAAAACCTCATCGCCACCAGGGTGGTCTTCCAAGAAAGGAGTCACATCATAGACCTGGTTAAGGCATCATGGAATGAGGATTGGTTCAGATTCAGATTCACATATGTTTTAAACCAAAAGTTGGTCTACCAAGAAATGAGGATGGTTCAGATTCAGAGTTTGTTCCACCAAGAATGTCAACTAATAACGGATAAGAAAGAAGACTTATCCAAATCCAAAATGTAGAGAGAGTGCAAATGTGGTTTCATGAATAGAGCTGAGAGCATTCACTAGCAGAGATAAACTGGCTATTTGGCATGCTATCTACCAGATGGTTTCCATTCTACACCTCGACATTACCAGTAGAGAGAATAAGCCCTATTAGTCATTCTTTAATACTACAAAGGCTTACAAAGGTTTGATTTGGCCGGTGGAAAATTGGATGGAATTTTGAAGACTTCCCCGGCTGGACAGGAAAGTTAGATCCCAACAAAGTTATTTTGGTGAGCAAGCTTCACTCTTGCAATCTAAATTCCATACAACTTCCCACCTTCCAAACCAAGCCTCATAAAACTGATACTAACGTAAAACCATGTGCTATGTTTGAAACTGAAGCAACGACGGTCAAGAGACTGTGGGCAAAGCTATGGATGTTCAAGGTCAGTAAACAATATCAAAGAGGACATGCATCAGACAATTTCAAAACCATAAAGGATCAGTGTTACAAATCAATAACCCAAAAGGCCAATACTTCCAAAAACCTATGGGCTAGATATTTGCAGCCATTTCCCAGTTCTACAGTGGAAGCTTAATAACCCAGAAACAATACCCTCCAGGAGAGATTAGAAACGTCCATTGGAGAATTCAGTTAACCAAAACCTAACGTCACCATAATATTTAACAATGATTCCCCACCAGATTCATGAGAAAAAGTCAAACAACGGCAGATCAAATGCAATAACGCATCATCAGCACCATGGATTTGGGAAGATCTCAGAATTCCCAGATGTCACAGAAAGAGACAATAGAAATCATCCAGTAAACCAAACAAAGGGAAAGAGCCAAGAAATGTAAAAGAACATTGAGAAGGGGGGGAATGAGGGAGTAAAGTACCTTGTCACCGATGATGAGCCAACAATCCTTAGCGTTGTCATGCTCAGCGACTTGAGTCAAAGTGAAGATCTTCCCCTCATCGCCGCCGCCCATAATTGCAGTATTGATCCTTCCTCCCTTCTAAGCTTGACGAAGATTAGGAGGAAAGCGTCTTTTTATTTTCTGGGCGGAGCAACCAATGGGAGGAAGAGAAATTGCGAGAGCAATTACGGCAGAAAGGTAGCGGGGAGGTTGGTGGCGGAAGATCTAAGATATTAATTCCAAAGGAAAGGGTGTTAGCCATTTACCAGCTACGTAGGCAGGTAGGTAGGTGAGCTGGGAATAAGGGTATATTTGGAATATAACATTTTCTTCAAAACTCTTACCTTTTTTAGGGGACTCATAAATACATTCGTGATCACAAACATTATTATGTAATCGTGAAGTTGGAGTGAAAATCGGGTCACTAAATTGGCTTTTTTTTTTCTAAATTATTTTTGTCAATTTTAATATCACGGTTGAAATTTTATCAAGGATATTATAACGGTTAAATAATTTTTCTTTTTTAACTTTTCATTCTCTTTTTTATGTAAATTAAATATAATAATGACATAACAATGATATAACAATTTACATTGAAGTCAACATAATGAGCCTATTAAAAGGATATAATAAAAACGTATAACAGACTCGTAAAGTGTATATTATACCGACATAAAAAAGCGGTAAACTGGACATAACGATAATGAATTCAACTAATCATGAGGTGGACGTAACAACGACATAACGAGCATGTAAAATGGTTGTATTAGCGACATAACATGCTCGTACAATGACCACACTCATGTGATTTTTTTTCAATTTTTTTGTTCCGAAACTACCACATTCAAGTCACTCATTTTCAGCCAACCATGGAATAAAAGTTGACCAAAAAATGACCTAATCCAACGGCCCATAATCTATTATAATGATTAAACATAAAAGACTCTCGAATCAATAACCGCATCCCACTGCGACAATACTACAACATTGCTTATTGGAGTGTAATTGCTTCATGATAAAAATGGTCAAAGATGCTTTGGAAGTTGCATCCATCAACAAAAATCACTTCTCGAGAGATATCTCACATAACAAAGTTTATGGTTCCTTTCGTTAGAGTTTTAAGTGACAAAAATCACTTTTCCAGAAATATTTCGAATAACAAAGTCTATGGTTCCTCCCATCGGAGCCTAAGTGGTCCCATTAACACAAATTCGGAAAGGCACTAGAGTGAAGTCTGGAGATAGTAATATGCAGATCAGACCGATTGAGTTTAGACTTGACAATTATAATCTAAAAACCAGTATTCACCCCAAACCTATTTAATTTAGGTGGGTAAAATCTGGTCAACATGAATAATTGACGGGTACGGGCAAACTTAGTATCCGTTTAAAGCGAGTAATGGGCGGGGACGGTTTGATAGTATCCGTATAATGGGTATATATTGTGTTGTTTAATTACAAATGTATAAACCAAAACTCATTCAAAATGTACTAAATTCCTACCCTCTTGTATGTCATGTGATTTTTGGGGATGAGTTTCAATTGTCGAGTGTGGTATCCGATGCTACCGTACTATGAAATTTTTGCCTACGAGTCTCTGCTTGTAAAGTTGCAAATAACATTTGCATTTTTATTTATGTAATATAATTAACTCGCTTTATAAAAAAAATGTATTAAAAGGATAAGCGGGTATTATTCGATTAAACGGGTAAATTCGAAACATATATATGAGCAGGTATGATTTTTATATCAACCCGTTTATCAAAACGGATGAATACGGTAAAACCCGATAACTAAACCGGTAGGTGATGAATATACCATACCCATCCTCATACCCGGTTGCGAATACGTCTGTGTTGTCGCCAGGTTGTTTACATATTCAGTATATTGATGGATGTCTCCAAAAGTTGTGAGTCTCCTCCGAAAAATAACCTTTTGGTATCCCAAAGTCAATTATCCAGCGAACGACCGCAAGTAAGGCTGTAGCTTCTCCTCCCTTCACAGGCAACACCCCCAACTTTGTGAATGTACGGTAATGGAGAAGGCTACATGTGTGGTCTCGGATCACTAAACCGAAACATGTATGTTGTTGTTCAGTGAAGATAGCAACGTCCATGTTTCACTTCAGGAAGTCCGGAGGTGGAAGATGCCATATGCCACAGTATTCCATTTCTTCTAGTCCAACACTCCCTGCAAACTGTCACCACAAAACCATCGAGTTAGGGCGGTGCTTGTCTGTCCAGACCCGGTTGTTCTGTTCTCGCCAAATGCCCCCACATGCACGTAATCCATCTCTCTCGTTTATCATCGTCCAGACGGCCGCCTTGCTATGGATCACCGAGGCCAAGTCCGTTAACTGCCAGAAGTCTCGCGTCCAAGATCAGTTGATAAATAAATGCCAGTCTTCTTCGTAGTGCTGCCCACAGGTGTTACATAGTCCACCGACGTTAACACCTTTCCGGGGAAGTTGACCCCGAGTAGGAAGTACCCTGCGAAGAAACCGCCACCAAGAAGTGAATAAATTTTGGTGGTAGATGTTAGCACCGGGCAACTCGCCGATCACCGGCCACATGGTTTCCGAAAGATCAACAATCCGTTGCATGTAAAGACGATATTGTCGAGGATCAAACTGCCAAATCCGGCGATCAAGTCCCGAGGCCATGAACGATGGTAATGCTAATATGAGGTCAACATGGCCGTTGGATAATCGTATAATAAATTTATTAATATAAAGAAGCCGACGAAAGAAACAATTTGGCCTTTGAAGCTTATCAGGTAGCTGCTGTTTTGACTTTCGGACGCAGAATAAATAGACCAACACCCGCCTCCTCCATTTCAGAATCAGACGCACAAAAACCAAACTCCCATCCCTCCCTCCCTCCCTTTCACCTAACCAGGCGCCCACCCACCGCCGATCTGATCCCGCCACCCACCGCCACCAGCTCCCATGGCTACCATTTCCAAGCTCTCCAATCTCCACCATCCTTCTCTCCTATTCTTCCATCCCAACACTTCCTCTTCCATCTCCACCGTCTCCTTTCTCCCCGCCGCCGCCAACCCATCCTCTTCGCCTTCCCTCCGATTCGCCTCAAAACCCTCAGCCCGCTCTTTCCTGTAAGTGTTTTTCTTTCTTTTGATCGTATGTTGTATTCTTGTTCTGATCTTTGTGATATTTACTATTTCCGGCAACTATGTCAGTGATCACTGACCTAGCTAATTTCCAGCTCTTTTTTTCTTCTTCCTTTTTGGTATTGTTTCTACGCGGCTTTATAAATTTCCCTTTTATTTTGTTTGGAACTTGCAGTGTTAAGTGCTCTGTTTCCGCTGGGAATAATGGAAGCTCAATCAAGAGAACTACTCTTCACGATCTCTATGAAAGGGAGGGTCAGAGTCCTTGGTATGATAACCTCTGCCGTCCTGTCACGGATCTCATCCCTTTGATTGACAGTGGTGTTCGAGGTGTTACCAGCAACCCTGCGGTAATTGCTTCTTTCTTTGTCTTTCCACCTACTTTCCTTTCTCTTTTGTCAGGATCCCTTTTAATAAAAATTTACTCTTTGTATGTTTCAGATTTTCCAGAAGGCCATCTCATCCTCAAATGCCTACAATGATCAATTCAAGTACTACTCCACCTTCGCAGCTGTTGCTTTTGCCTGCTTATATTTTGATTGTGCATAGGGTTTTGTTCGGTCCCGTATGAGTTTTTTTGTCTCTTGCCAATGGTTGAAAGTTTGATTGATAGTCATTTCCTTTCTAGATATTGGCATCCTTTTGTTGCTGATTTAGATTGTTAATGTCCAGGGAACTTGTACAGTCAGGAACTGATATTGAAAAAGCCTATTGGGAACTTGTAATTAAGGATATTCAGGATGCATGCAAACTTTTTGAGCCCATCTATGATCAGACGGATGGTGCTGATGGCTATGTCTCTGTAGAGGTTTCTCCTAGACTAGCTGATGACACTGAAGGGACGGTTGAGGCTGCGAAATGGCTGCATAAGGTGGTTGATCGTCCTAATGTATACATCAAGATTCCTGCTACAGCTGCTTGTGTGCCATCGATTAAGGACACCATTTCACTTGGCATCAGCGTGAATGTGACTGTAAGTTCCTAAATATATAGCCTTGGCTGCTAGTTTGTTTATGTGCAGAGCAGAGGATTCTAAGTGTCTACTTCACCTAGCATGCCACTGTTATCCTTCATTCATAATGATCCGTTTCATTTGAAAAATTATTTCCCCTGTAGTATAATGTATGCGCAGTAAGCACAGGATGCTCTTTTTTATTATGAGTACTATTTTCTTTTACCAAAAATGTAGGTCAAGCCATCACAAGATGGCAGGAAATACAATCTAGTTTATGACGAGGGGACTTCATCCAAGCTAATTATTGCTCCTTTTTCTATGTATTGGTACAGTTGATCTTCTCCCTGGCTAGATATGAAGCTGTCATCGATGCGTACTTGGATGGTCTCGAGGCATCTGGCTTATCAGACCTTTCTAGAGTGACGAGTGTTGCTTCCTTCTTTGTAAGTAGGGTGGACACCCTCATCGACAAAATGCTGGAGAAGATCGGGACCCCAGAGGCGCTAGATCTCCGTGGAAAGGTAAACGAGACATTTGTCAAGTGTTAACCATCATCCTCTATTGGAAGTTTAATGCATTTCCGAGCCGAGAACTGGTATCATTTATTCATTTATGGATATTTTTGTAGGCTGCAGTAGCTCAAGCAGGACTGGCATACCAACTCTACCAGAAGAAATTCTCTGGATCAAGATGGGAGGCGTTGGTGAAGAAGGGTGCCAAGAAGCAGAGGCTGCTATGGGCATCAACCAGCGTTAAGAATCCTGCCTATCCCGATACTCTATATGTAGCACCCCTCATTGGACCGGACACGGTAGGAGTCCAAACTCGGTTATAAGGAGTCCAACTCGGAATTTGGAGTTTTATTTATTTATTTCTCTCCACTCTTCTCGTTGTGGTGTGTAGGTATCGACAATGCCTGATCAAGCACTGCAAGCATTTGTTGATCATGGAGCGGTGGGGAGGACGATCGATTCGAATGTGTCGGAGGCGGAAGGAGTATACAGTGCGCTGGAGAAACTGGGGATAGAATGGAGTGAAGTAGGGGATCAGCTGGAGGCAGAAGGAGTTGATTCGTTCAAGAAGAGCTTTGACAGTCTGTTGGATACCCTCCAAGAAAAGGCCAACTCCCTCAAGCTGGTTAGCATGTAAGGGAAACAGCCGAAGAAGAAGGTTTGTAAGCCAAAACCCGCCCATGTTTTGGTCAAGTGAGGCAGTGTAATAATTGATATAGAAACAATATTTTGGAACATGGATGGTTGGTTTTTGCGTGTGGTTTTCCAATAACAAATGGGCTGAAATTGATTCATTGGCTGCCTGGGGATGTTTCGATTTCGAGAGCATGTTCTATCCATGTCTTCTATTCCTAAAAGATCAACATGAAAACGAGATGCAAATGCTGTGCTACACTCTATGTGTATAATCGACGAGAATTCGCCCTCATGGCCGTCTGTGCATCACTATCAGAGTTCGATCTCGATAGTCGGGCTGATGTTCTTGATATCACGTTAAAAATTATGATGGTGAAGTGATTAAAAATATATTAAATTCGATGATTTTTTTTATGACGTGGAATGCCCTACCCGATCAACATATTGAGTCATGCCAGATAATTCTAAAAACATGTTAGTATGGTTTTTATTCATTCGTTAGTTATGAATCCAGATAATTTTTTTTACTCGAGCGATACGATAATTTTATTAATGCTTAGCCGAATGGCACAAAGTTTGAACAAACATTAGTGAGCCATTCAAGAGGTGTTGTCCCAAAAACAGGAAAGCATATAACTTACATCGACAGGCAAGCTCATGCGAGGTCCTCTCTCTCTCCTAACACTCTAAAACAAAAAATCCAGATAATTATTTCTCAATAATAATTAACGAGATTAACCATTATCAATATCAAGTAAAATTTAATAAATTTATTATTTTCTTCTATCGGGATTAACCGTTAGTTATATGTATATAATATATAAAATTAATAAAGATTAGTGATTTTTATTTTTTTCTTTATATTATCGGATATAAGTGTTACGTCGAATTAACTTTTAATAACTTTATTCTAGATATATTATGTTTGTTAGAAACTAAATGGCAGAGATATTTGTCATGAACTTATTAATATTATTATTATTTATATATAATATCCTCATCAATCAAACATTTATATTTGTTATCCTAACAATATAATTAGTTATTAGGCATATTATTCTATGTTTGTTTGGCTCTGAGAAGGATACAAAGGAAAAGCTTTTTTCACTTCCAGATCTTAACGCATTTGTCATGGCTTGCAGAAGCTACCATCCCTGTTACGGGAGACTGAACCAGAGCCGATATCACACAGTCGTGAGCTGGAATCGTCATGCACTTATTCTCAGCCATGTTCCACAGCTCCAACGACTGCAAAACAATAGACCATCATGATCAATTCGGAACAGATGAATGATTAATTACACATCCTAACTAATTACGTTCTGCAAGTTTATTATTCATATGTCAAGGGCTTTATTCCTACGTCCTAATTGTTACTTATTCCTACGTTCTATGTTTATCATCACCGCATCCTGCAAGTTTATTCCACAGCGCCATCCTCCGCTGAAACAGTGTACCATCATAGATCGAGTCGGACCAATGATTCAAACAAAAACGTGGAGAGGGAGTTGTTTCTTGTTTACCATACCTGGTAACCTCCGATTACTAAGAGGGTTGAAAAGGTTGGATGGAAAACACAAGAATGGAACTTATTGCCGCTTGAACTAAGTTCATGAATGCACTCTCCGGAAGCCAATGACCACACTCTCACAGATTCCTGACTCGCTGTTGCTAGCAGATCTCCATTTATATCCCAGCACACAGAGTGCACCTCTGCGGCATGACCCTATCGAAACAAAGATAAATATTTTGATCAACGTTTTAAACGAACAGGTTTAACAAACACTACCTTCAACTGGGATTGGAGTTGGAACAGACCTTTAAAGAGTGAGTCAGTCTGTCAGTCTCAACGTCGAACACAGACACAACATTCTCTGATGCAGCAGCCAGAAGTTGTCCACTTCTGGGCTGAAACCTAACTTGCGCTGTACCTCCCTGCTCCAATTCGATATGCACATCTTTATGCCACAAATTGAAGATTAGACTAAAGGTCGTGAAAAGCAAAAGACAGGTTTGAGCCTGACCTTAGATATGCGGACACATGAATACTGCTGACTCATGTTCCAGAACCGAATCTCATTATTACCATCACAAGAGCAGAAAAGGTCATTCTTCTTTGGATGGAAGTCGAGGGACAGTACATGGGAGGTATGCCCTGTGTACGACTGCAGGGGGTATCTTGGCTGCAAAGGGTAACCCATAATAAGTTCTGGAAGGCATCTACTAAAGATATATTCAGTTGATTCTTGGATTCAACATAGGGCCTAATGGCCAACTCGAATCGGCACACAGAATACATAGCTGAATTACATCGTCACAGCAAAAGCTAATAGAAAAGACGGAATAAAACTGCAAATAAAACTGAATGAAGCAGGACACCCTAGAGAAAAGGGGAAAACGGGACCATAAGCAAGCTAGCATGTCGAAGCCAGTACAGCCGAATTGCAAGAAATGTAGAAAAGGTATCATGTAAGTAGGGTGGGAAATTTTTACTTCAGCTGCATCCCAGAGTCGCACAGTAGTGTCGAATGAAGAGGTCGCCAGCTGGGTTGAATTTGGCCTAAACCTGACATCAGTTATTATGTGGGCGTGATCTTCTGGAGTACTCTCAGTTTGCAGAGTTTCCATATTCCAAAGAACAACCTGTTCAAATAAAAAAGTCGCACACAACCACATTAATTCTTATTGAACATTAAATTAGTAACTGAATGCAAATTTCGATCTTCGGTAACTTCATATGACCCAGTTGCACCGATGGAGAAAGAAACAAATTTGAGAAAGTTTGGTGCAATATTCAAAATCTATATCAAGTATTACGTTCCATCTATGTTTGACTCTAATGTACCTTCTTGTCATGTCCAGCACTAGCTAACCACTTGCCATCTGTAGAGAAATGACAGCAGACAACTTTGCTATTGCTTTCACGTATGGAACCAACTTCACGGAAAGAGAAACCTGCAGTGTTGTGAAGGTAGAAGTTAACAGGTAATTGGAACAATGGAAGAAAAGAGGTTGACTGGGAGAAAGATACTAAAGGATGATTACAAAATTGAATACCCTTTGAAGCTTCAGCATGCTCAGAAGGCTCCCTCTTTAATGATCCAAACAAATCTCTCCCATCCCCTTCATCATGGGATAGAAAAGATTCAACATCCCCAACATCTCCAAAGTGCTCTATGTCTTCCTGCAAAGAGAAAGAAATCATCATAAATTTAATGGAAGATGTATCGTTTCAGTGTATGACCAAGCACAAGGAAATTGCACCCAAGACTTTTCTCCTTGATCACGCCTATTCAACATAATTACACTCATAAGCAAAAATCTTGAGGACTTCCAAGAGACTCCCTCATGCACAAGCAAATCGGAAAACCCATATGTTTCGGGGTTTCAAATTGACAGTTATTGTTGTAAATACCAGCTGGTTGGTGGATGATGCAAGAGCTCCAGCTCCATCAGCGCCATACATCATCATGCCTTTCGACATGCTGCTGACATTCTGCATATTGGCAGCGGCAGCAATTCCGTCTCCAGGAGTATGAGTTGATGGTGTTGATGGCTGAGAATTGGGGCCAACAGTGTTTGCCGTGCCTGTACTGTTAGCAGGTCCGGAAGATGAAGCTCCTTTCCTCTTCCGGTTACTCTGTTCACCAAAAAAACAAGGATGACTCATTGTATGATTTGAAAATGATACACGCAAAGCTTTTACTATATAGTCCATTAGTAGCGCCCAAAATTAAGTTATTTATGATGTTAACAGACTCAACCTGCTGCGCTTGCTGTGGCTGCAAAGGGTCTTGTTGTTGGGATGATGATTGTTGCATCGGTGGCCCATTAATTTGCTGAGATGATTAAATATAAAGCCAATCAGCACAATAACAACTACATCTGCATAATGGGTATAAATACACTTCTGGTATGTTCAGCTCCTCAACACTTACTTTTGATGCTGTTGATTGCATCGGAGAACCAATAGAACTATCATTTGCATTTGGCTGACCATCTTTGGGATTCAAAGCACCTCTAGGCAATCCTCTTAACCTTTGAGGATCAATGTTTCCATAAATTTGTGAGCCAGACAAATTGCCTTGGGCCTGGACCTGTGCCAAGAGCTGCTGCTGTTGCTGTTGTGGCAAGAGTTGGAACTGGTTTCCTTGTAGAAGAGGCCTTTGAATTTGTGTGGCCAAATTTGGTCTAATCTGATCAATGCCCTGCGCCAAAAGTAATAGAGGACCCTCATTGTTATTGCGGAATGAATTAACTCTATATTAATAGAGTTTGCAGATTAAGGAGCCATATTCTTTTAGGACACAATTACCTAAATATTAGCTACTATCTTCCTATTTAAGAAAACAAAATAAGGTTAAAAAAGAATTTTGATAGCCGTATCTCAACACTTCCCTCTCAAGCTTGATGTAGGCATTGCACAATCAAGCTTGATGTAGGCATTGCACAATCAAGCTTGATGTAGGCATTGCACAATCAAGCTTGGACTTTAGATACTCCAAAACCTCCTTTGAGGCGACTTTAGCAAGCATGTCTGCAGTTTGTTCAGCAGCAAATGGAACATAAAGCACTTCGATAACTCATCTTGATGCCTTCTCTTGATGACTTCTCGAATTAAATTGTCTATCAACCTCCACATTCTCAGTTCGGTGATGATAAACAGGCTTCTTAACTATGTTGATAGCAGATTGACAATAATTGGACCTTTTGACTCAACCTCTAGGTCTTTAAGGAGTCTCTCCAACCATATTCCTAGAGCAATGGCTCTATATTCAACATCAAGCGACATGTTTCTTACTCTTCCAGGCTACGAAATTTCAATATCCACTGGTAGACAGGGATGGAGACAGGGGGAGTCTACTCATCCCACTTTCGGCTCTGACCATCAAAATCATGTATATATTTGTGATTATTTCAAATCCGACTCGGTGCTTAATTGTGTCAGAACTAGATGGAGCTAGGGAGAGTCTCAACTCTCTTATTTCCTGGCCTTGAGCACTAACTTATAAGTAAAGTTTTGATGACTTTGTAATTCAGTTAATAGTACAAATATTTTAAACTAAAGTTTTGATGATTTCGAAATTCTGCTCCTTTACTTATTTGTTTAGACTAAATAATCTATCAAATTTAAATTTATAACCAAGTAATACAATACAAATACTTTTTAAAAATCATCCTATTTTAACTAAAAATAGTATAACGAATGTTTTTTTTGTATATTTTAATTTAGTATTTGGTTAAAAAATGTAATCGCCAATTAGTTGTTCGATACCTAAATTTTCGATTCAAGTTCGCATGGGTGTAAGTTTCGTATTGGTTCCGCCATTGCTGGTAGATCTCCGATCAGTTAGTTCACCTACCCAACTAAGACACGAACACTTCAATTCCCCTACACGTATGGTTTAGGAATCAGAAGCCCAACCCTAGAGCTCCTTTGAGGTATTTGATGATATGTATCACGGCTTCCATATGTTCCTCTTGTGTCGGCTGACAATTCCAACAAAATAGGCAATATTAGATCTTGTATGGGACAAGTCGATCAATTTCTCATGTCTACTGGTTCACCAAATTTTTGATTCCAAACTGGTTTAAAGCTGAGAAGGACAGTGAAAGGGATCTAAATCATATTTTCGCAGGCAGATGATTATCCCTTCCTTACATCTTGCAACTTCCATTTTGGAAGATGTCACTCAGTTGTCTTAAGTCTTCAATCTCGAATTGACTTGCCAGCCGCTTCTTCAAGTTCTCATTTTGATTTGATCATCTCATGTGATAATGACATCTTCAATATAAACTATTAGAATTTCCATCTTCCCTTTAGAATTGTGCTTGACAAATAGTGTATGATTAGTTTGGCACGGTTTGTAGCCTCCAATCTTCACAACATTCGCAAATATCTCGAACCAGGCCCTAGGTGATTGTTGTAAGCAATATATAGCATTTCTTAATTTGCAAGCAATTCTTAGCTTCTTACATTCTATTCCATCTGGCACATTCACGTACACGGTACACCTATTCCACGAGATCACCATTTGAACTTTAGCAAATGCTTTTCGAAGATCTAGTAGGGGTGGCATCCCCATCACACGGCTTCTGACCCATCTAGGTCTTAGATTAAGCCTAGGAGTAACGATGCAAGGCTAACTCATCAGTGCTTGATGCAGGGTTGCATCTTGGTACACATCCACATGAGATATTTGTACATGTCCATTTGAAGCCACAAATTGACCAGGGTGTTGTAATACTCAAATACTATCTTATCTTCTTGTGTAAGATTGTACAACTGAGTTTCAATCTCCAGAATTTTGAATGTTCTGTCCGTGTAGGGTTAGGCATCTTCAATGCTTTCCCATTCATCCTTTGATGTCTTGAGCAGTGAGTATAGCTCACATATGGGTGTGTCCAAAATGTTGATCAACCATGATTTTACCAAGTTCTCGTTGATGTTCCAAGCTTTATATGTTGCATCATCTTCAGCCAGTGTTGGGATTTCGCCGGTAATATACCCCTTACCACGACTGCCAAGATGTATCAACAAAGATTGAGACCGTTGGAAGTAGTTTCTCTTGTCAGCTTGTGTGGTGTGATGAATCCATCATAATCGCCGGCTAGGCTAGGGGTGTTCCCATCGCTTGCAGCCTAAACAATTTCTTTGATCGTGCTCACAACCTCTCCAACATTTCCGAACTTGATTGTGGACATGATGGAGTTTTCAAAAGAAGTAGAGTTTGGGAGGAGAAGATTAAGAGAGAGAGAGAGAGAGAGAGAGAGAGAGTTGGTTGAGGGGAGCTAGTTAGCCTAGGGATTAGCCAACTAGGCACTGATACCATGCCTCATCAATGTTATTGTCGAATGAGTTAACTCTATATTAGTAGAGCTTACTGACTAAGGAGGCATATTCCATTTAAGGCTCAATTACCTAAATATTTGTTATTACTTATTATCTTCCCATTAAAGAAGAGAAAATAAGGAAATATAATAAAGCTAAAGATAGTCGTATCTTAACACCCTGTGTAAGTGGAAGTGGAATGGATCAAAACCGGCTCATTGTTCCAACCAAATATTATGACAACTTAAAGTTCCATAAAGAACATGATGAGACTTACGGTCAAAGGCCATCCTTTCAACGGAAGAGTACTAGCAGCGGTGTTTAATCCTGGTTAACAAGGGAAGAAAATATAACCGAATGATTATATGAAGGAAACTCTTGAGTAAGCATGTGAAGGAGCCATGGGTGACCGAGAATATGAGTGCATCAAAGGATTTCTAACTAATAAGGATTTTGTGCTTGTACCCGCATTTCCCAGCCCAGATTTTGATTGCATAATTCCTTGACCGTAAATGGAAGAAGGATCCATTGACAATGATCTCTGACCAGCACTAATGCTGACTTCCCCCTTTATGTCCTTTGAACCCATCGAAAAGAAAACATGTTAAACTGAAAAGGCAGAGTGAAAAAGGACCAAAAGGCGTGACAAATATAGCAAAAAGTTGTACTGGTAGTTACATTGCTCTGCTGAGTACGAGCCTGCATTTGCTGCAACGCCGTAGATGCATTTCCAGAATTTCCCTGGACCAACTGGCTGTAGGCAGCCGCATAGAAAATCAGGAAGAGAAAAGTAGGGAGAGAACTAATATGAAGCCAAGAATAAACTTACCCAGGGTGGTTGGCAGCAGATTTTTGGAGGGCCATCCTAGGGTCAAGAAGAGGTTGAGATGTTTCCGATTCCATTTGATTCGAGTGTTTCATACGTTCTTCGTACATTTTAGTAGTTAAAGCGCTGGCATTTGATTGCCCCAGCATTCCTTCAGAACTTATGGCATTTACAGGACCACCAAGCGTTGACATATTAGGACCTCCACGTTGCATTTGCGCTTGGCGCATTAGCTGTAACTGTTGCATTTGTATCTGCTGTTCCTTTACCTTGATTTGTTGCGTCTAGCAGAGTAAACATTGCATTCACAAGTGAATTTGAAAATTATTCAAATACTGCCATGATATTAAGCCGCACAATCAACAACAAAGATGACATAAAAAAACAGTTACCTCAATATAAGCAGCAGCAGGCTCAGAATGTTTCTCATTTGTCCTCGCTATAAATATATCCCAAAACACAGACCACCACTCAAACAGAAACCCTCCTGGAGCGTCAATAGCTAGGACACAAAAGTTGGCAGTTAGGAAGACTTGCTCAGCCGACCCAAATGTAAATTATTTTCATATCACGGAAACCCTCTGTCAAATCATACAAGTCAAACCGAAATGATAATTTAGGCGCAGAATTAGGATACTTTACCTACGGGATCAGGGGAAACCTTGCCTTCATTCATGAAGGCCTTGGCGGCAGTATGCAACTTCTTCTTCACCAAGTAATCGTATATGTAGACATCCAGCCTGGCAATATCGTCCAAAAACAACAAAATGTAACAAAATAAATTGTCAAGTTGAGGCTTCAGCTGAATTACGGAAGTACAATTCACCAAGAGTAAGAACAGCAATGACATAGAGAGGAACTCACATCTTATCTGCCTCCCAATTACTCTGCGCCATTGTTTTCCTCGCCTTTGGGTTTACCTTAAACAACAAACAGCCGATCTGTTCAAAAGAAAATCAAACTCGAAACGTCAAACTCCAAATTGTCAAAAACAAAACTCAACAAATCAAATCAGAATTCCAATTCACAAAAATCATCAGTCTGAAGTGGAGAACTAATAACGCAGCTGGATCAAACTGACATTACTGATCTCGCCGCGTCACCATTCACGATCTTCACCGAGATCAAAGTAACGTACCCGGAATGGGAGCTATGCAGTGATGGGAGTAGAATTGTAGAGGGAATGGAAGAGGATTCGAAAGCAGAAGGGAGGACTCAGTAGAAGTGAGAAAAAGCAGAATCGCAAGAGAATCGAGGGGGGAGAAGTTTGAGAGAGAGAGAGAGAGAGAGAGAGATAGGGCAGCAAAATTTGGATTTTCTTCTCTTCTGCAGCCCCTAAATTCTGCTGCTATTTTTTTAATTTATATCATCAAATTCAGTGTACCCTAGTTGCGAGTGTATTTGCACTAATCAGATCAACTTAGGTTAAATTTTTTCTTTTCTGAATGATTCTGTCATATTTTTCCTACATGAACACATTTTTATGACACATTTTTTATTATTACGTCTTAATTTAAAATATTACATTTCAATTTCATCACTACATTAGGATGAATATCGTTATGTTAGGATAAGTATTGTTACTTTTTACTCTTTCAAAACGTAACGTTACTCTCTAAATGAGAGGTGGGGAGTTCAATCAACTTTATTCACCAGAGAGTATTCAAATAACGTTTTAGAATTTATTCCCGCCACATTTTTATATTTTTATCATATTTTCTACGTGGAATTTTTTTTTCTATAGCGGGCCTTTTATTAATACATCATGTTAACATGTGATATCACGTCCCGACTTTATTGTTACGTTATGATGAATATTACTATATTATTACGTCATGACATGCAATATCACGTTCCGATTTTTTGTTACGTTAGGATGAATAATGATGTGTCAAGATAAGTATTGCTTCTTTTTCTCTGTCAAAACGTAGCATGTTATTATTTAAAAGAAGGAAAAGAAATTATAGACATTGTATTTATGGAAGAATAATTTAATAACTTTTTAAGATTTTTTTCCCGCATTTTACATTTTTATTATATCTTCTACATGACTATCTTTTATTTTTATGGCGGACCTTTTATTATTATGTCCTAACCTGCAATATTAGTTCCTAACTTTATTGCTAAGTTAGGATGAGTACTATTGTGTTAAGATGCTACTTTTTGCTCTTCCAAAACATAACATGTTACCATTTAAATGAAGGGAAAATGTTTTAAAAAATTATATTCACGGAGAAGTATTCTCATAATTCTTTAGGATTTTTCCTACTTTTTAAATTTTTATTGTATCTCCTTCGTTTTAATTTGTTGTGAATGATTTTGTCATATCTCGTACATTACATTTTTTATTTTTATAGCAGACCTTTTATTATTATGTTATCACGTTTCGACGTTATTGCTTTGTTAGGACGAGTATTGCTATGTTAGGATAAGTATAGCTACTTTTTGCTTTTCCAAAACATAGCATGTACTTGTATTATGTACCCTCTAAATGAAGCAAAAATAAGTTCAAAAAACTATATTCACAAAGGAATATTCTGATAACTCTCTAGGATTTTTTTCCGCCATATATTTACTTTTTTATCATATGTCCTCCGTTTTAATTTGTGTGAATGGTTTTTTCATATCCCTACCCCGTAGAAAACACAATTGGGGAATAAGGTTTCGATGTGAACTAACGAGTATTATCGACTCGTTGCTCCAACACTACAGTTCTCGTAATCAAATACTCAAAACTACCTTAAAATCGGACGAAACGAACTTGAACTCCCTAGCTATTATTGAGCTACTGACTTCTAAGTATCAATGATTGAATGCTGCCACGAAATAAGATGTGAGAACTCTTAACTCGATAAACCATTATCCCTTCATCAAGCAACAATAAAGCAAGAATGAAATTGGACAAAAAGACTGTAAATGTCGAAATTGATTTGTTTATTCAAGGGGTTGATTTCAAATGATGAAAAACACCCTCCTTATATAGGAGGTGGAGCATGAAAACCCTAGCTAAATTGAGGGATAAGCCCTTAACGATCTAACTACGAAACTAAAAACTACGGGCCTTATAGATTCGACCGACAAATCTGGTCCATAAGAGTTATTTTTATGGCCCAAGAATTATTAAAAATCCGAAATAAAATAACAAAGAAAAGACCAAAATTTGTCTATTTAAAAGGTGCAATCGTGGGCTCGTAAATGAGCCTAAATGAGCTTTTAAGTGGTGCAATGGTCAAGGGCCTTGGTTCAGGCCTTGAACTCACTCTAGGCAGCCCCTAGAGTGTTCTTGCTTCTTCTTCTACGAGCAAAGTGGTCTTCATTGGCCTGGGGCGCATTTGGCCCAATTTCGGTGCACTTGCGAGGCCATTTGGTGGCCCTAGGTCCAACTGTTTCTCTAGGCTGTGGGGACTCGTCTGATTGCTTCCTTGGTGTTATTTAGACTCATGGGCTTTATTTTGTACGAGGGAAGTTGGGCCAATGAAGGAAAGGGCTGAGGCCTCATTTTGCGGTGCTGTAGTGCCCCCCAGTGGCACCGATTTGATGTCATTGCCTTATGGGTCTCCCCTTCAGCTCTAGTTGACTTGGGATGATACCGCGAGGGCACTTAGTGGCACCGGGGCCGCGAGTCCACTTGGTGGCACAAGCTCCATCAAGCCTTCTAGTTCAACACGAGGGATGACATCATCAGGTTCGCAATCACTATACTAATCGTAACCAAAAATAGCTCCATGAAACTTGATGTAAAGTCTAGAGGAATCAAATGAGAGACAGATTGAAAACAGTTGTTTACATGACTATGACTAAGCCTACCTCCAAATTTAAAACTCTGATACTATGCAATTTGTTTACATCTAGAAGTTGATTGCGGTCTAGTACGTAAGTACAATACATTCTTTCATAATAAAAAGTACAATACATTTTAGTATATTGAATCATTCAAAATTTGGAACTTTGCCTTGGACACTTTGTATTGCAATTAAGACAAACCCGGCATAATTGATGAGCCAATAACCCATTTCTAGCTCACTAGCACAAGAATGAGAGCCAACTTCTTAGTACACCCAAAAAATGAGGGCCACCAAACTAGAAGGGTAAGTACTACATAGCACTAACCCCAAGCATTACAAAAAGAAGGTTACTGTCCCATCCTCAATATTTTCCTATTCAGTTAATGATTAATAGCTTGCAAGCATTTGATTCCAAACAAAAGAAATTGGAATGAATCATTAAAATTTTACAATTAGTCAGTCTATGGTATGTCACCAAATGGCAACTTGCACATATAGATTACCTACTAAATCAGAAACTCCCGCATTTTCACTGGCCTTTTAACAGCATTTGTGAAGCCCTGCAAGAATTTCAAAGGCGGAGAGGATTAGTGTACTGAATTACTACCAGTATCTACTTCCATTATCTTCTCGTTCTACCCCGATGCATTCATGAAGTTTTTTTGTTGTATTGATTTACAATTGTTGGCTCGAGTTTTCCAACAGAGAAGAACTAACTAAGTTCACATGGTTGAGTGGTATACCTCGTTATATTTAAACAAGACAGGTCGTGAGTCTCTTTCCAATGTAGCTGCATTGTGGTCATTACTGTCTGCATTCCGAGAAGCTCTGCCACTAGCTTTCCTGAACCTGTTTTAATCATCGTTCATTTCAACCATTAAGTGGCCATGCCTATGAATGAACTCAAGTTCTTCTTCACAGCATTTGATTATATACCATTATTAGTATGATTACAAAGAACGTCCGAAATTTAGTTTTCAGTACCTGTCAAAGAAGCTGCTAGCACCACTGGACTTCTTCTTGGGAAGCTCAGAAGTAATTAGCTTCACATTAGGCATACTACTCTTAGTAGCTTCCACATTTGATGAAACTGCCGTTGTTGTCGGACCTATTACTCCTTTCTTTACCTTTTCCTTATTGGCAATGAATGGTCCTGCGTACTTTGAACTGCTGCAGATTTCTTTGCCGTCCTTCCTTCCCATTGAGTCGAAATTCCCTTCATTGCACACTTCATTTGCATTTGCAAATTTGCTCACTTCCAAAATCCTTCGCTTCTCAACCTGAAGTTTAGAGCACCCGGCGAATTAGAAAGACTAATAGTTCACTTAGGAGAATAGATGCTTTTGCCTATTTCCAAAGTATGAACACATGAATTCGCTATGCGGTAATGTTTTGGCTTAAATATGTCTATGATTAAGCTGCTCAAAGATGATCTAAGAGACATAGTTGAGATTTGTTTGTATAGATGAGATGAGAGGATAGATGATTTATCTTACTTCGTGGGCCAAAACTTGCTTCATAGCCAAGGGAAGTGAATTATGAGTACATGGATAGCCCTGTTCGCAAAGGAAATGTGTTAGATATGAGTTCTAGAGAGGCAACTGGTTACACATACATGACAATCTTTAAAGCGAAACTTGGACCTTGAAGCTGATGAACTCTGTGATGGGAGGATCGAAAATCAGCGTTTGTACATCTGAAGCTGCATGATGATCTGGGTTACTGGAGAAAGGATTGGGCTTTACGGTCTTATATGTTACAGAATAAGACACCATCCTGCTGACTAACTGGTCCATGTCGTTCTTTTCCTTATCAGTGTATAAGTGCAACGCTACCTAAGGAATATATACAAGATACAAATAAATACTACAGCTATTATGACATGAATACATATAGTTAAACGGATCTGTTGATTAAACTACTAACCGGTCTTATGGTTGAGGGTGATAGAATATGCAACAAAGAAGATACAGAATCTTCAGCAAAGGCCTTGGTGGATAAATGCCGGAATATATGCGGTGGCATTTTGTTATGCCAAGCCTTCAGCAATTCCAGTTTCTCTGCTAACATTGTTCGGTGCCTGAAGTTTTACGGAATTGATAACTAGTGAAAATGGCAGACTCTTAACATAATATTCAAAGATCAACTTGGACATATATACCTTTGATATGATTTTGGCCATTCTATATTTGGTCTTTGAATTTGTGCCACAATGTGGTGTACAGTAATTGCAAGAGGAGACTGATAAACTGCGGAAATGAGAAGAAAGTAAGAAATTTTAAGAGTCTAAATAAGCGGAAGGGGAATGGTTCTGCGGCAATTACCGTAGAGAGGCATTTGCATTGTTCGCCAAATGCATTGTTGTACTAGATCAAACACACCAAGACTATTCATGCACTTGACCTTCAATTAAAAAAAGAATCATCTCATGTAACAACGGTAACCAGACTTATGCAGTTTACAAAATTACATCTGGAAGAGAATAAAGTTGAGGCTTACCGTCTTTTGCATCACTGGATCATGATATTGGAGATGCAAGAAGTTTTCGTGAATACCGTCCATAATCATGTCGTAGTCTCCACTGAATATCCAGTCCATCACAATCTAAGATAAGAGATGCTGGTTTGAGAAGAATGAAAGAAATATTTAAACAGTACCCTACCGATTGGATAGCCGGGAATGCAGATAATCAAAGTCATCAGACTTATTGGCGTAACTGCTCTCATACTTCCTTTCCCCCTTAAATTTTCTCCTTTGGAATATCTGGCAGACAGTTGACAAATTTACAATAAGAGATTTCAAAATATGATTGCACCGAATAAGCACTTTGTTAGAAGTATTCTGTATCACCTCTTTCCAAATATCAAAAACACCTTTCGACTGATCCTTTCGACCCACCACCTGTGAGCCAATCTCCAACTGAAGAAACAGTAAAACATGTCACAGTTGGCCAGTATAACATAATGTTGAAGAAGATAGTTTAATTTGTTTTAGTGAATGAAGATCAGTTATTATACCACATGTCACAGTTTCAACAGTGGCTGGTATACTGATGGCTGGTATACCGATCCTTAATGTATACCATACTCATTTTTTAGTGAAATACAAATCAAGTGAAACCCAGGGACTTTGTTTCAACAAGGCATACCACATTAAGCGCCTTCCCCTTCCCGTTAAGAAACTGAAGCGTATTCAAGCATGACCGTATATCACATTCTGTAAAGTCCAAGAAAATGAAACAATAGGTGTGATCTATAAAAGTACGAGAATAGAAAAGACACAAGAATTGTCATTCACAGAAAATACTGATGAGAGAAACCTAACCCACCAGTGTACTCCGCAAGTGTAACAAGAGCAATGGAGTTTGTCTTCATTCCCTCCTTGTTACAGATATACTTGAGCCTACCATGGAAATCCAGAAAACTAATGAACCAAATAGCATATGCATTTTAACACAAAAACTTGTGCACTTACAAAAAGCAGCCATGAGAATCGTTCTACCTGTTAACTACACGGCTGACAGTAGGTTGAACAAATATATGAACCCTGTCAAAAAGAGCATACAATTCGAACAATGAGTTTCTGCAACCATGACAGCTTTAGATGCTTTACAACTAAAGTTTTCCTTATCAACAAAAAGAATGTTGCCTACTAAGAGAAGCTATATTCATTAGTTGTAACCATATATGGGTCAACTTGAGGAAACACCAAAGTTACAGACATGATATCCTACTGTTCAGTTACGAACTAAAGTGTGTTGTTCCTGCCAAGAATGGTTACATTAATCCACCACATAATGACTCCATAAAACCTAGTACCAAGGTCTCAGTTCTTATGTTCAATAATCAATTCTTTACTTCTATCCTACATAACATCGAGCTCAGAAATTGAACATTAAGTGTTACATTAGCGGACATAAGTACTCTCTTCTGGTCTTCAATCTGTTCCTTTGCCTTTTGTGCACTGAATTTTGGCATAATGTACTAGAAAGAAGTTATCCTATGTTTATAACTTCTGGACTTCAGTACGAAAGTATATTTGAGTGGTATACTGAGAAGTACTTACTTTGCTACCTGACGCAATGGTCTCAAGGCTGGAGCATATAAATCATTGCATATGCAAATAACCTAGATTGAAAGAAAACTGCTTATGCCACAGGATATGAAAACATTTTTGAACATAACGTTTCAGAGTTCCAACTCACAGGTCTTGACAGCGATGCCGCTTTACGTCCCTTTTTCGACAATGCTCTTCCAGACAGCTCTCCTTTTGCAAGGGTTTCATTCCCAGTCTCTGCCTTCTTATCAGATGAAACCTGAATACATAATGCACCTTGTCAAATATCTGGAAAGGAACGCAGCAGAAGAATATACACTCGAGAAAAGGACAATATGCATTTTCTACAATCTTGTAAATCATTTGACTTTTTGTCAATTTAATGGGAATGTATTACTACATGTACAGTACCATCTGAAAGTCACTAAACAAACAAATTTGGACTCATTCTTCGTAGAATGAACAGAAATAAACATATCTGGGCTCAGATATCATGCCTGTCAACTCAAAGAGCATTTGATTGCCATAATGTGACCTAAAGTACAAGAATCAAGAAAGGCTCCCACGTAGATAGAAGACTATGACAAGAAAAAACTCAATGCTGAAGTTGGTTTAGCTGACAAATATTATTAAGTTCATTAAGGAATTGTGAAACCAGGACAATGTGATAAAATAGAAGGAGAGAAGGCACAATATAAGCTAATTACACTGAAAAGATAACACTTGAAATTAATAAAAGCATATACTCTTGTATACCATCTTCAGAATAGCATCCACAGCACCTTTGCCATCACCAAGAGCTCCATCTATCTCATCAATAACCTATACCAACATTTCTCATTGCATCTTCATCCTGGAACATAAAAATAATAAAATAAATAATAAACTAAGGAACGTGTAACTAACCAAACACTTGGGTCTCGAATCTGCTGTCACGGAGTTCATCTGGACCACATCCAGGATTTTGGCTTCAATGGAAGAGGATGACCGGTCATCACTTGCATTTACCTATTCAGGGGAAACTGTCAATAAGCAGATAGGATGAGTCTGGTAAAACTTATGCGAATAATCAAAAGGGAAGAAAACATTATTAGCCCCTACACCAGGATGTTTTCTGTAAGAATTACAAGTGATAACAAACCTCCACAACTCGATATCCACAATGATCAGCAGCTACATGTGCAAGAGTCGTCTTTCCAAGTCCTGGAGGGCCACAGAGTAAGAGAATCTGCAAAGATCACATTCTAGTTATGATTTATGAAGAAAATGCAGCTGAAAAAACTAGCATTCATCGACTGATAACTCTTTAAGGATTATTCTAGTCTAAACCTTGTAGTTATCCTTCTAGAATAATACAAATATACACAGATAACGTAATAGTAGGCTATACAATTACCAATAATGAACAATCCTATGTATGTCTCACCTTTTGTTCCGGCGGACCGCTAGGCCTTGTTTTCTTGTTTGCGGCGTCCTGCGTTTGTTTAGAATTGTCATTTTCAAAATCTGACGACCGATCGAACCGTCTATCATTACCATTGCCCCTTTTATACCCTCTGGTTTTCCTCGTGAAAGCTGTATCTGAAACTTTCTGGTGTTGAGGAACAGTTGAGTGACGCCTCAAAGCAGACAGAACCTCATCTGACGTACTTATAATTTCAGATCCAAAAACACAAGAATCCCATTGTTTCAACCACAGCAGGACCTGCAAATGGTAGACACACAAGTAGTAAAATCACTTATACCTCCAAATTATCCAATAACCAGAAGTGGTAAACTTCACTTGATCATTTAATCACTTACCTCCCTATTTGTTTGCTCATCACTCAGTAGCTCAGTGAACGACTTTGGAGCATATTTATCTACCCAAAGGTTTTCAGAAACCACGCCTGTTTGAGGCACAACATCGTCGGTCTGAACTTCAGTACTAGCTTTCAATGCCTGGACTACCAAAAGATGATGTATCAGATAAGCATTGTAGTTTTCTTCAAAAGAAATTCCAACCGGAAAAGTGTGTAAACCATTAACTATATACACTAGACCTTGTTGAAAGCCAATTGCTCTGCCCTTTCAAAAAGAACGTTGATAGGATCGACTAAAAGACCTGTGTCAAGAACCGAAAAAATGCAGTACAAGTAAGAACATCTCCCGAAGTATACAGTGCAGGTTTGCAATTGAAGCGCAATCTTACCGCCCGATTTTGATTCCAAGTCCAATTTATGCGATCTCGCATCCGTTTGAACTGTACATAACTTCGCATAAACCCTATCTTCGCCGCCAGGCGCTGTAACTGGAATAAAATCCCCTTCTATCTGAGAAATGAATTTTGAAACAATCCTCTCCTCCACCTCCACCACTGGATCTTCTTCCATCGGAGCACCAAAAGTCCCGTTGCTGTCTCGCGTAGGAGAGTACCGGAGCCAGTCGTCGTCGTCATCGATTTTACTCTTCTTCTGGTCAATTTTGACGTCAGAGGTTCCTTCTCCTTCGCCGAGATTGGAAGAATCCAGACAATGGGAAAGGCCGCGCTTCTGGCCAGATTTGGAACCGACAGTCAGCGACTCAGGGGGTGATTGCGGTGGTTCTTCGTCAGAGGGAACGGCGGGTACAAGCTCGTTTTCTTCTTCGGGATAAAGAGAATTGGCTTCGAGCCATTCGAGCTCGTCTGCTTCAGGAATATCAAAGTCCATGCCCCTTCTTTCAGGTCCTCGATGGAGATTGGTGTTGGGGATAGCTAGAATCGCAGCGGGGAGAAGAAAGTGGTACACTGGTAGTGGTACTGGGATGATTGCTGGGATGCGGGACTTTTTAGCGATCTTGGCGGGTAAATGTTGGAGAACGCGCGGGAAAGTGTTTAGTGAGACCGAGTCCGGTTCATTGCCACGAAAATCAGTGGAAAACGCTAATGATCAGCGTGGAAAGTCAAGCTGGACGTCCAGCAATTTCGATCCGATCGTTGTGGATGAAGCTCGACGTTGACTTTAATCGGACGGCTTTCTTTCGTCCAAGGGTAGCGAGTAAAAATGTATTTATTTATATTTAATATTAATTAAAAAATTTTATTTGCGGATTCGAATTTCAAATTTGAGAAATCTTGAAATGAAAAATATTTTTTGATTTCTTTTAATTTTTGTGTCATCGCCATCATATCATCGTTTTCTCGCCCCTCTCTTCCATATCTTTCTTGATTCTTTCCCTCTCTTCCATCTCTTTCTTCATTCTTCCTATCTTTTTCTTCAACATCACTCTCTCTCTCTTCCATCTCTACCTCTCGTCGGTGAAGTTCAAGTCGCTGCATGCTGGAATCAGACTAGTCGTCGGACTAATCTACGAGTAGATCCAGAGTGGGTCGATGTTTTAGAGCTAGCGCCGGGTGGGTAGAAGTTTTGAAGCTTCCGACGGGTTTATAAGCCTTTCTCCAGGTGTGGTGGAAGTTTTGAAGCTGGCGGCGGGTTTGTACGCCTCTTGTCCTCATCCACCAAAGCAGTTACATTCATCCTCATCCACTCATACATAAATCGACGGTCAGAACCACCATACCTTGTAACTTCTATCGACGGTTGTGCCTTCCTTCAGCTTTGGTATATATCTGAGCCAAAAAAGGAGTCATATATATATGACTCCTTTTTTGACTCAGATAAGGTTATTCCTCCTTTATCATAGTATCTGATGGTAAAGACTAACAAAGGACTTCATGTTTCCCCTCATCGATCTTCAAAACGACTAGCAAATCTACACCAATCTCTACCCGAGTACATAAAGGCTCGGGCAGTAAAATTCATAAATGAAAAAGGAAATAAATGTCCTCCATTCAAATCTCAGGCTCGGACTCTGACTTTGAAGCTACATTAATGTCTCTTCACCCCAAACAAAAGGTAGATCAGTGCATATGTTATGTATATAATGTGAAATTTCCTATGTTATGGTTACGTTATGTCTGTCATACGATGTTGCCTTAGTTATGCGTGTTACAAGTATCAGATGCATATAATATTTCTATGTTATGAGTATGTTTTGTCTCTATTATATGACTGATATGATTGTGTTTTATTATTGGTAGGTGGCCAAAACTAATCCGGCAAAGAAAGTCTGGGCTAACAAGTAGGCAACAAGTTGTGAAGAAGCCCCCCGCGCGCGCGGAGGAGATTACCGTAAATAAAGAAGGGAAATTTCACCCTTTTCCAGTGAAAAATAGGACCGTCGGTGGCTGCCAATGATCTCATTGAAAACGACCACACACGTCGCACTAAGATACGTCTGTTGCTCACTGACGCTGGTTTCCAAGGGCTGTTACATCTACAGCTTACGATGATTAACAAGTACCTTGCACAGTTCCTCCTCCAATCCCTTGATCCTGAACTTGGTCTATTCAAGTTCCCGGACAGTCAGCGCCTGGACGTGCACCGTGTATACGGTCTGCCCTCGCATTCAAGTCTTACCGATGTTGATGTCCAACATTGCGGGCCAAGGGTGCTCAAGCAGTTTGAAAGCTTCACAAGTACGAAGAGCAATAAGCACTGTAATATCAACATAGTTCAATTCCAAACTGCAATCAAGAAAGTGTAAAGGTCCACAGCTTACACGAAGTTGTATATGTTGCTTGCCCTTGGTTCGATGCTTGTCCCCACAAATACCTGGCGGGTGTCGATGAAGTTTGCCAAGTATCTTCATCTTCGCAACGTCGAGATTGCCAGCCACAATTGGGCAGCCCACGTCTCAAATCATCTGCTCAGAGGTCTGGAGGACTACTATCGGAATTGCAAGGCTTCCTATCCCATCGGAGACATGAATTTTATGTGGTGTGTTACAGAGTTGTTATATTATAGATTTTGTTGTGTTCTAATGGCGGTATGTTGTTTTTATGTACATATAGACCACTATTGGCCGATTTTTTATGCCTGATATCTCAGTCCAAACGAGCATCCCACTTGTTTGTTCGTACTGGGATGACGACCATATCACTACAACAATGAGAAGGATACAGACTCCCGACTGCAGCTGGTCATTCAAGTAGATGAATAGGAGGAGAAGAGGATTAAAGGACCGTAGAAGGGACAAGTGGACGACGACACAACTTGCATCTTCAAAATAGGTAACTGATCCATGGGTGTTATTACAATGTTTTGTTGATGTTATACGTATGATATTGTATTGTCCTATTACGTGTCATTGAACTGTAGCTCACGAGGACTATACTGTTCTTGAGGATGTATATATTACTTTACGTGCTTAATATTTACCATTTGGCGGTGTTATACGTTCGTTACTACATACATGGTATGTGAGTTATATCTGGCTTCATCTGACGGAATATGCGTACTATGTTTGCAGCGAACATTGTTAGCAGACGTGGCGAGATAAATGCCTTGGTATCCTATTGGGCATACCTGAATGAGCAAGAGGTTGATTGACAGTTGTGGCTGGATAGGAGTGCGGTTGTCCACAACCTATTAATGGGGAAGGAAAAGGGAGCAGTTGGCATGGATTTAAGTGATGACTTGGAAGATGACATGGACAACGATTTCATGGACGATGATGATAGTGATGATGATGATCGAAACAATGGTGACGATGACGATGACAAAGAGGAAGACAATGGTGAAGGTGGAAACAATGATGAAGATGGAAATGCTGGTAAAGAGAAAGATGACAAGAAAGATGATGAAGATATAGTTCAAGAGAATGAAGTCGAGAAGGAAAACCAAGAAGAGCAGGCTGGCAAGGAAATACCAAAGGACATAGGCGTGGTGGAAGTTATAGAAAAATGGTCGGTGGAAGTTACTGCCCCTGGTATAGGTACTAACCGGGGTCGTTTTACCATCGTTACGGCTAAGCTTAGACAATGTTCTTCTTTTGATATATGGTTGTTTAGCAGGTAAGAAGAAGACGTTGGATACTTCTTCGGAAGACTCCTCATCTCACGAGGCTTCTTCGGAAGAACATAATTACTTTGAAACGATGGCACGGGCTGGAAAAGAAGCTATTTTGGAGTCAGTGGGTGAAGCGACGATGGCAACTACGACTGGCAAACAAGTTGTGGTGGGCTTGGTGGCTGATTCGAAAAAGCCAAGGCCGGTAGCATACGACATGCAAAAGAGTGGCAAGAAGTTCGTCCTCTCAAAGCGACTTCAACAAGGAGGATATGCTGGCCAACAACAACACTATAACAAGACTGTGTGTCTGTCTCACTCAATGTAAGTATTGTTTGAGTCGTCAAAGTTACTCAACAATTTTGTACAGGCTATAGTCTGCCTCTTTTATGTAGAGAATCTCTATGTGTTATGAAAGTAGTCTGACTGTGTTACATTCCTGCTTCAGACTGTTGCTAGGACAGAAATTGAAAATGAGATTTGAGTTTTCACTTACTCAAGTACATATGCCAGCTTGTCCTCCCATAATGGAGTAGGATGAGATCCCACTATCAATAGAGCAAAATGAATGGCCCTGAATTCCAGAGTTAGAAGGTGGATAATGTGATGGATCACTAGGCCGGCAGCAGAGATAATCTGTCCCGATGTTGACAACACTCACAACTCCCAAATCTAGGAGGGCGCATACTGCGCATCAACCGTGAAACGCCAAGCTGATGTTTGTTGGAGCAAGTGCCGGGTCGTTTGTTGTGCATTGAATCGAAAGTTCTGATCATTTAAGTTCGAGCTAAAGCGCGAACCTTAAGTCCAATGAAGCGAGAAATGCCGTTGTAATGAGACCAGTTAATCACCATGTATGCTAATACATGCCCAATGGAAACCATTAGTGTGATAACCCGTAAGAAACTCTTTACTAAAAATTGAACATCATAATATATGTCGAAATCAAATTATTTAAACTCGAAAAAAATCTCAAAACATTTTTACTCCATCCTGAAATAATTATTTACCTTACATTTTGCACATTTTTTCTTAAATAAGTTCTGATTTCATCCATTTTTTCTCCATTTCGTGAATTAACTGCACTCCACAAATTATGTTCCATTTTCTGTATTGACTAAATATATACTCTTTTTATTTAATTGTGAAGTGATAATACAAAAAAGCTTAAATGAAAAATTCTTTTTTTGGTTTAAAGTATTAAAACCAACAATTATTTTTTCATTTCATCTTTATAATCACAAAATCAATCAATTAACGAAGAATTTCTTTAACTTTTTCCCTCTCGCTCTTCTTTCTTTTCATACACAAAGAAAGAGGGGACGTAAGAAAAAAAAAAGAAGAAAAGAAAAGGAAAAAAGATGGTAGCCGCACAAAGTTCGTTGATCTACAGCTTTGTGGCAAGAGGAACAGTAATCCTAGCAGATTACACACAATTTAATGGCAATTTTACAAGCATTGCCGCTCAATGCCTTCAAAAACTCCCTTCTAGTAGCAACAAATTCACTTATAATTGCGACGGACATACTTTCAATTATCTCGTCGACAATGGCTACAGTATGTAAAATTTCTTCTACTCTTGATTAATACACTACATTTTAAAACTTGCAATTTGAAGGTAGTTTACATTTTTTTTAACTTACAATTTGAAGGTTCTATTTTATTTTTAAAAAAAATTGTAATCATCTTGGATTTTTTTTTATAAATAATTCCATACATTTTATTTTCCTTAATGCACCATTTACTAGTTACGTTAATTATATGTTATGACATTAATTAGTTATAATTACCTATGATGATGTTGCAGCCTTTTGTTTGGTTGCTGTGGAGTCGGCGGGGAGACAGGTTCCTCTTGCATGTCTGGAACGAATAAAGGATGAATTCAACAAGAAATATAAAGGAGGAAAAGCTTCAACTGCAAAACCTAATGGTCTCAAGAAGGAGTTTGGGTATTATAACTAAACCAACTAGCTAGATTGTAACAAAAAACAAAGGGCAATTGCTCTTAATTAGATGTGTTGGTCAATCATTTAGCACAATCACCTTTTTTAAATACTAATCCAGTTTGAAATGAACAAACCAGGCCTAAGTTGAGGGAGCAAATGCAGTATTGCGTCGATCACCCTGAAGAAATTAACAAAATCGCAAAAGTGAAAGCTCAGGTATCTGAAGTTAAAGGCGTCATGATGGAGAACATTGAAAAGGTATGTATAACAAAAGCTTAACTTTGTGTGCTACAATAAATTTGGACTTGGTTGTCCGTTGTGGATTTGAGAGTTCTGACTTCTAACTAATTTCGCCGGGTATGTTTTTCGCGATCGCAAAGCGACATCCTTAATTCCACAAAACCTAGCAGTTTATTCCCTCATAGTTTTAGTCTTTTAATTTCATTTGAAGAGGTCTGAATTTACCCCTTGAATACAAAATCCATCTTCAAAATTCCAACCGTAATGAATCATTGAGATTTTGGTATCGTGTAGGTACTTGATCGTGGCGAGAAGATTGAATTGCTAGTGGACAAAACAGATAATCTCCGCTTACAGGTTAGATGCGTTTGCCTCGTAATATAATTTCATTTTGGGATAAATTAATATGAATGGAATAATAATTATTGGTTGAAAAGTGTGACATAACATATAAATATTAACTACACCCTAAAAAAAATGTAGGCACAAGACTTCAAGCAACAAGGAACAAAGATAAAAAGAAAGATGTGGTACGAGAACATGAAGATGAAACTGATCGTGTTTGGTATATTTGCAGCATTGGTTCTTCTCATCTGGTTGTCCATTTGCCATGGACTCAAGTGTTTTTAATTCAGAAAAAAAACAAAAGAATCTTCTTCAACTGCATGCATGCGATATTAATTGTTTGTTTGTAATTTTAATTTTTTCAAAATGGGCTTTTGCTTTTACTTATTGAGATCGATCTATATATTATTTTATCGACATAGATCAATCTCAATATATTCTCCTTACAAGGAGTTTTCGTAAAATCAGGATATGAAACCGATATGTATTCTTTTCCTTCTTTTATTAGATTAATTATTGACATTATATGGCCACAATACACTCATATAATGATTCATTTCGAACGATAGGATATAATAACAAATCTTTTTTTATTTATTAAGTGAGTTGTGTATTAAGAGGACTGGTAAAAATGAATATACAAACAGGGGCGGAAACCAATCAAGCTCCTGTCCAGGCACACAACCAACACAGACACACCAGCAAAGCGAGTCAACCAGGGTAAAAAATAAACTGATTCCACAGCAGCAGCTTGTCTCTCTGAAAAATACCCCCGACGCTCAACCAATTACCTATGCCGAACGTAATTCTTTTAGAAACAGCCTCGGGAGACACTCCTTATCATTGAAAACTCTTTCATTTCTTTCGAGCCACAGAAACCATAGCGTAGCATGCAGAATGACGGGTTTAAAACGAGGGTCACAATTCAAACCTTGCCACGCAGCGGTATATCATATTACATGGAGATCAATTATAATAACAACGATTCTCCAAACTCGAGAATTAAACATTACTATCTCTCCTTTTATATTCCGATTTGATACCTCTTGAATAAATAAATAAAAAAGATCTATTATTAAAAAAACCTTAATTATTTTTAATTTGTATTATTTTATTCATAATCACAATGAATTACGCCTGCCAACTGGACTGGCAACACAAAGAACCGGGCCGGTATTCTGAAAACAGTCATAAACATGCCCAAGCAAGGATAAAAGCCCATTTATATATACATGTATAAAAGAGATAAAAGCCCATTACAAATAGTCCATGTAATATCCGGCCATCAATAGCCTACAACTTGTCGTTTACCTTCCAACGGTTCGGAATCATCCTCGTCCCTCCAACCAGCCAGTCCGCAAACCTGCAAAAGGACAGTTCCCGCTCTCCTTTGCTTCACATTTCGCCACGTGTATCTTCAACAACCTCTGCTCTCTATAAACTTTCGTTTCCACTCTCACCCTTTCGTTCTCTTACAACTCTCCTCCGTTCCACTCCCCTACCCTCTGAGTGAGAGAAACCTCCGTTTTCAAATTACAGGTGATCTGCTCTCCGCGGCTCCGTTATGGCCGCAACGCCACGCCTCGTCTGTGGCGGAATTGAACACCCCTCCTTCGTCTCACTCGCTAATTACTCCGGAGCATCGGTCACAATTCCCCCCCGGAGGCGACTTAACCGCGTTTTCGCCGTCGCCACTGATCCTAAGCCGACGCAAACCGGAGCTACCAAATCGTCCCTGAGTTCGATTAATGGCTCTGCGACTCCTCCACCGTCTATTACTCCTGTCAACGGAGCTTCTCCCAAGACTGCGCCGAAAAAGCCGGTCAATGGAGCTTCCACTGTAAGTATTTCTCGGCGTCGTTGTTAAAATAATTTTTTACTTGGTTGTTGAGAAATCAAGAGCCAGAAGGAAAGTCTTGTTTCACTCAAGTCACTCATTGTACTTAAATCCGTCCCTGTTGAATGATCAGATGATTCTCTTAGAAAGAAGGATCATAGATGTAAATGCTAGACTTGCTGGAACCTGTTTGACTTGATTTTGACTTTGGGATGGGCAGAGGATGGGGGACGTTTCGCAGGAGATTAAAAGAGTAAGAGCGCAAATGGAAGAGAATGAACAGCTTGCAATCCTCATGCAAGGACTTCGAGGTCAGAATTTAAGGGATGATCAGTTTGCTGATGATAACATTGAGCTTCGCTTGGTTGAGGTAATCTTAGCTTTGAATATGATATTATATTTTATGTTGCCCGTTTCAAAATGCTGGATGAGAATCTTAGCCTTTTCTCGTGCTTCCAAGTAGGTTGATGAAAGCAGTGAGTTTCTTCCCGTGGTATATGATCCTGCCACCATTTCTGCTTACTGGGGAAAACGGCCCCGTGCTGTCACCACACGAATCGTTCAGTTGCTCTCCGTCGCTGGAGGTTTTCTTTCGCGCATTGCTTGGGATGTGATCAACAAGAAGGTCAACGAGGTAAACTACCTTTATTGATGAAAGAAACCTATGGTGAAATATATAATGTCACCTGTTCTTCCTTTCCTCGCTAACTTTCATATTTTCAATACCAGAATCAAGTGGCTAGAGCTATCGAACTTAGAGAAATTGTGACATCCTTGGGCCCGGCATATATTAAACTTGGACAAGCATTGAGTATTCGTCCAGATATACTCTCACCTGTTGCAATGATCGAGCTGCAAAAGCTTTGTGACAAGGTGATTTCATAACCTTAATGTCTTTCATTTTATTTGGTACTTTTCATAAACCACTCTATTTAAACCACAAGGGCGTTCAGAATTTATCAACATAGTCTCAGTTAAAATTCAATCGACTCTTTTTATTCCTCGGAAAGACCTAAATGGTTCTTCACGTTAAGATACTTGTAACTGGGGATCGTTGAAAATGATAGGTGAAGAAAGGTGGCGATAATTACTACATATGTTACACATGAGTTTTAATATAGGTTCAATTCGATGTTGCGATAGGTTCCTTCATTTCCCGATGATATTGCAATGGCTCTTCTAGAGGAAGAGCTTGGTCAACCATGGCAGAATATCTATTCTGAACTCTCTCCTTCTCCAATTGCTGCTGGTATACACAACCTTCTCAAGAAGGAGCTTAAACAATCTCTGCTAGTCTCTTAATTCATTGTCTGGAAAATAAATGATAAGTGATCACCATTTTGGTTTTCTTGTACAGCCTCTTTAGGACAAGTATATAAGGGTCGTCTAAAAGAAACTGGTGAACTTGTAGCTGTTAAAGTTCAGAGGCCATTTGTCCTTGAGACTGTGACAGTTGACCTCTTTGTCATAAGAAACCTGGGTTTGTTCCTCCGAAAATTTCCTCAGGTAAAATTTATAAGTTATGTAGAGACTTGTGCGAATTACATTTTGATGATCCTTATTATTGACTGAAGATTATGATGCTCATTCCCTTAGTATCATTTATTATCAGGTCTCTATTGATGTTGTTGGCTTGGTTGATGAATGGGCGGCTCGCTTTTTTGAGGAGCTAGATTATGTAAATGAAGGTCAAAATGGAACCTTTTTTGCTGAGATGATGAGGAAGGACCTTCCGCAGGTTAGTCTAATGTCTATGTTTTCGTCAATATACTTCAATAGGTATGTCACCTAGTGATGGTTTCAAGATACAAGTAAATTGTGGATGAATCAATAATAAATATGAACAGATAAGAGGAAAAAAGGTTGTGGTTGAGACTCTAAAAGAAACTTTAGAAAAGTAGACTGAGTGAGTCATTGCAGGTTTCTGCATCTGATTGCTATGTCTTGAGTAATGTAGAATTCCAATTACTTTTAGCTGAACATTTTTACGAACAGAGCAAATTTTTTCTTTATTCATAACAAAAAATTATCTGTTTCAGGTTGTTGTGCCAAAAACCTACGAGAAATATACGACAAGAAAGGTTCTCACTACACAGTGGATTGAAGGAGAGAAACTGTCCCAAAGCACTGAGAGCGATGTTGGTGATTTAGTAAATGTTGGAGTCATATGCTATTTGAAGCAGGTATAGATGTAAACAATCAAATGTGGTTTACTTCAAATCATATTGACCAAATAACTCATTAATTGTATTTCATCCCACTCTGTCGAATGTCAGTTGCTTGATACTGGATTTTTCCATGCCGATCCACATCCTGGCAATCTGATCCGCACTCCCGATGGGAAATTGGCTATACTCGACTTTGGTAACAATTCATCTATTAGCTTACCTTCTCTTCAGTTGACACAGTATACATTCTATTCTTGTTGGTTATTGATGATGGCCGGATGTATTTAACTGAATTGTTCATCCATTTGACTAAAAGCCTTATTCCATGTTTATGGATGCTTATTCAAGCTCTTATATGAACAGGTCTAGTGACAAAATTGACTGATGACCAGAAATATGGGATGATCGAAGCAATTGCCCACCTTATACATAGAGACTATGATGCAATTGTCAAAGATTTTGTCAAACTGGGCTTTATCCCTGAAGGGGTCAATTTGGCGCCCATCTTACCTGTTCTGGCTAAGGTGTTTGATCAGGCACTTGAAGGTGGTGGTGCCAAGAATTTCAACTTTCAGGAGTTAGCAGCGGATCTTGCACAAATAACCTTTGATTATCCATTTAGGATACCTCCTTATTTTGCCCTTATAATAAGGGCGATCGGAGTTTTGGAAGGCATAGCTCTGGTGGGAAATTCTGATTTTGCGCTTGTTGATGAGGCATACCCGTACATTGCACAGGTACGAGTTTCTTGTTTCTGGATGTTCTTTGTATTCATATATGCTTTGTACAGTGGGTAATGCAACTTTCAAATAGTCCCGTTCTTATACTTTTAGTTTTTCCAGTTGAGTGTGTAGTCTGGAACTTTTTCCCAGTACTTGAGATTTAAGTATTTCAACACGATATGCTGTGCATATATTGACGTGGACTTATGCGACAGTCAACTAACATTCTCCAGTCCCTGAATGCTTAAATAGATAGAACTAAGTGATAATTGTGAAACTTGTATGAATTATGTTTCAAGGTCTGCATTCTGTACTGAAACTTATCATTTCATTGCTCCATCCATCACCAGAGGCTCCTCACCGATGAATCACCTCGCCTGAAGAGTGCTTTGCGTTACATGATTTACGGGAAATCTGGTGTATTTGACGCTGAAAGATTCATTGATGTCATGCAAGCCTTTGAGTCTTTCATCACTGCAGCTAAAAGTGGAGGGGGAGAGGATATGAATGGGGGTATGGCAGAACTAGGCATCTTGAAAAGCGAAAGCATCTCCACAAGCTCGTTCTTGACTGCATTCCCACCAACAGCGACCCAAGCTGCTGAGCCAGTTCAAACAAGGGCAGCATTAACCTTTTTGCTTTCCGAGAAGGGGAACTTCTTCCGAGAATTTCTACTTGACGAGGTAGGTAGATGATGGTTCTGATTTCTGAACATGATGGGGATGGCTATGGTTTTTCTCTAACATCTCTCTCAACTGTGTGCTGTTTCGGTGCTTGCAGATCGTTAAAGGAATTGATGCAGTGACAAGGGAACAGTTGGTTCAAGTACTGGCACTTGTCGGATTCGGGAACGCTCAGCCCGTGTTTAGCATGGTTCCCAGACCATTTAGACCACCAGCAGCTTTTCTCCCCAGCATAACCGATGAAGACAAAGTCGTCCTGAACAATGTCCAGAAGGTTATCGAGTTCTTAACTGCCGGGAGCTCCCTCTCGAGCACATCTAATCAGGTACGTTTCCATCGTTACTCGAATCTATATCACGTGAATCAAAAGCTGGCTCCACGACAGTCGATGACTTTTATGCCGTGGCCATTACAGGGTGCCAGTATAGATCGGATTGCGCGGGAGCTTCTACCTGTTCTACCTGGCATATCGGCCAGGGTGCTCCCTGACATCTTCACAAGGCTCTCTTCTAGGGTAACAGCTCGAATAATTCGGGATGTATTCTTGCCGCAGTAATCATTTTGTATAGAGGTAGCTAATTCCCTTTCATAAGTGTACATAAGTGAAGTCATGTATACGGTACAGAGAACCACAGTAAGCTGTACAAATACTGTGAGATTGATTTTACATTATGATGTACAAACCAGTAATAATGCAAGAAACCTGCTTTGCACCAACCAATGAAAAATCCAACCTTCTTTGGAGCATCATTCTTCACGTGCACCTCAACGGATTTTCTCATCACCTACTTACAGCCACCAACTTTCACTGTTTCACAGCAGCCTATATATGTCCCGGTAATCGAAAATTCCACTTTGTAACCAAAATACCTCGATCAATTTGGGCTGGCAGTGTTTTTTTTTTTTTGAATTTCAATTTTTAGCGTTTTTTTGTTTGAATTTCTACTGACACTTGACCGTTTCCAGCCCTAGCTTACAAGTTACAAGAGAAACGAAACCGCTCCTTTCCATTCTTCAGCCTCCATTTCTCCTCCCTTCAGACCGCTCTTGCTTCACCATGCTATCAACCTTCGTTTCTCCACGCTCCTCGCCATCACTCCCACTCTCGCCGCCTGCCACTCGGCACTGTCGAACTAGCTTCCTCCGCGCCGCAGCTCAGTCACAGCCTGTCGCCGTCGTCTCGCCTCCGCCGGCGGCCGTTTTGACGGAGAAGCTCAATAAATACAGCTCTCAAGTTACATCTCCCAAATCCCAGGGTGGATCCCAGGCTGTATTGTATGGAGTAGGACTGTCGGACGATGACTTGACCAAGCCTCAGGTAGGCATCTCGTCAGTTTGGTATGAAGGCAACACTTGCAATATGCACTTGCTGAAGCTCTCCGAGGCGGTGAAGCAAGGGGTTCAGGAGGCTGGGATGGTTGGATTCAGGTTTAACACTATCGGTGTCAGCGATGCTATCTCTATGGGGACCAGAGGGATGTGTTACAGCTTGCAGAGTAGGGACTTGATTGCTGATAGTATCGAGACCGTTATGAGTGCTCAGTGGTATGATGCCAACATCTCCATTCCTGGTTGTGATAAGAATGTAAGTCTCATTTTGATTCTTACCTCCCCTTTTGTTTTCCTGTGTGATGGTTGAATTGAGCTTGGTTATTGAATTGAGTCTGGTTAGTTGTGGATCTCAATTATCCATAATTGTTTTCTACATTTCTGAATGTGCTACATTTGGTTTTGCTATCTCAATCAAACCAAATGATAACTCAAGATCATGGTGTCTAGCTAAACAATTTATCCACAAGGGAGCTAAGCTTTATTTTTCGATGCTCATATACTAGAGACTGAATCTGAGACTCTTTACCAAAAAAAAACAAATCTTTGATTGCTTAAGTTCTAATCTTAAAAAGAGCGGGATAAATTTATGATATAACCATGATACTACTTGACTAACGTGGTTTTGAACACCATACTCAACCCGGTTTTCACTGGCCAGTGCAGGTAAGTGGTAGTAGTAGGGTGTTTGAGCCGTATCTAAAGGATGTTGTCTTCTGGCATTTATGTGGTATTGTTCACAGTCGTGCAATTCAGTCCCTTTTTTTAATCCTTACATGGTTTGGCAGATGCCAGGTACAATTATTGCGATGGGAAGGCTAAACCGGCCTAGTATCATGGTGTATGGTGGATCTATAAAGGTTAAAGACGGCTCCTTTTTCTACCACTTTGCTTTCTTTTTAAGAACTGCTTGTTATTGACAAGGAAGTTCAATTCATTTCTATGCATAAAAGCCTAATAAAGGGTTACTCTTGAACTTAGTTCCACTTGTTCGTTACTTTGTCATGCTTTTCACTAACATCTTATGCTTCCTTATATTTTGCAGCCTGGACATGTGAATGGCCATACCTACGATATAGTATCTGCATTTCAGGTACAAATATATGACATACACTTTGCTTGTAGACATAAACTTGTGCATTCTGTAGGAACATTGTGCCCTCTCTTCTCTGGCTTTATATAAATTTATTTGACTGTTGTTGCTTCTTTTCTTGTAGGTCTATGGAGAGTATCTAAGTGGAGCTGTAACTGATGACCATCGGCGAGAAGTTTTACAGAATTCGTGTCCTGGCGCTGGTGCCTGTGGTGGAATGTATACTGCAAATACCATGGCTTCTGCTATTGAAGCCATGGGTATGTCTCTTCCATACAGGTTCAAGCAATCCTTGAAAACTCAATTATTTGTTGTTAGAATATTTTCTCATACATTTACCTTTTTTTCAGTTCTTCATTACCTGCTGAAAGCGATTTGAAGCTGGATGAATGTCGTTTGGCCGGAAAATACCTTCTAGAGCTGGTTAGGATGGACTTGAAGCCACGAGATATCATCACTCCTACATCATTACGCAATGCAATGGTTACCGTCATGGCACTAGGTGGATCTACCAATGCAGTGTTGCACTTGATTGCTATTGCAAGGTAAGGAGAATGTTTCCTTATACAACTTGGACAAATTGTTTTTTTTACTCCCAGGAAACTGGTCTCATGACATTCTGGGGCAGGTCTGTTGGTTTGAACCTAACACTTGATGACTTCCAGAAGGTTAGTGATGAGATCCCGTTCCTAGCTGATCTCAAACCTAGTGGCAAGTATGTCATGGAGGATGTTCACAAGGTATGAATCATCTTGTATAAGCATGGCATATTCTTTTGTCGCTGCCCTTCATTCTATAATACTTCATATCCAAATGGATTTTACTTTGGCAGATTGGAGGAACACCTGCAGTGCTTCGCTATCTGTTGGAACTAGGTTTCCTTGATGGAGATTCTTTGACTGGCAAGTTGAATATTATTTATCATGTAGTATGTACATTTACAAGCGATTGTGGAGGATTTTTTTGTTCATGAATATTGTGGAGAATTTCCTGTGTCATGATGCAAAGAAACGTAATAAACCCTTGTTTCAGTAACCGGGAAGACGTTGGGTGAAAATCTGGCAGAGTGCCCTCCTTTGTCAGAGGGTCAGGTGAGATTGTGGCTTTCGTTTCTCTCATTGTTTCCTATTCCATGCTCTTAACTGCCGGAGAATGTGTTGTAAGAAAGTATGTTTCTTGATCTTGTAGGAAATTATAAAGCCTGTGGAGAACCCCATCAAGAAGACAGGTCACCTCCAAATATTACGTGGGAATGTTGCACCTGATGGTTCTGTGGCAAAAATTACTGGAAAAGAAGGGCTTTATTTCTCTGGTGGGTTTCCTTCTTGATTCCCGTATTGTGTTCTGTTACTGGATAATACCATTCAAAACCCACACTGAAATGACTGTTTTCCAGGTCCTGCACTTGTGTTTGAGGGAGAGCAATCTATGATGACAGCCATCTCTGAGGATCCAATGAGTTTTAAAGTAAGAAAATTGCATGGTTATTCTGCAAGTTATTTCCCCGTAGACTATTCCATTTCTATTACAAGTGATGGCTTAATTCCTCCCTGCAAAGGAACTGTTAAGTCCTTATATCACTGTTTTTTATCCAGGGGAAAGTGGTGATCATTAGAGGAGAGGGACCAAAAGGTGGGCCTGGCATGCCAGAAATGCTAACACCAACAAGTGCAATCATGGGAGCTGGCCTTGGCAAGGTTTGATGCTCTAAAAAATGTTTCACTGATGGTGACTATGCCTCTGCATTAGTCCCAGATCGCTCATATTATTTCTGTCTTGTGTGTTGAATGAATGTAGGATTGTGCATTGTTGACCGACGGGAGATTTTCAGGAGGTTCACACGGATTTGTGGTCGGCCACATTTGCCCTGAAGCACAGGTCTGTGTATCACATCGCTTTTCCTTTGACCGATAGTCATTTTGTTAGATAGTTCATGACAGGGTAGAGGATCCATGTTTTAAAGGTTCAACTGAAGTCAAACTATGAGACTAACTTCATTTTCACATCGAGATTAGCATAGCGTTGAGAATGAGAAACATCCAACTCATTTGAAGTTCATAGCTTGAAATGAAAAACTAACATTCTGGGAACATGAAACGCAGGAAGGCGGTCCAATCGGTCTGATTAGAGACGGAGACATAATTACGATTGATGTGAGAGAAAGAAGAATAGATGTTCAGCTTACCGACAAGGAAATGGAACAGAGGAGAAAGAGTTGGACTCCGCCATCATACAAAGCCACTCGTGGGGTGCTCTACAAGGTAAAGCAAACTCACAAAAAAAGAAAATCTACAAAGGAGTATCTCTATAATCTGCACTGCTTTCACTGAAACCTTCTTCTTCCCTTTTTTAACTCTGCTCCTTCTGCAGTACATCAAGAACGTTCAACCAGCATCAAAAGGCTGTGTCACAGACGAGTAATGCTTTTTTTGATCAAGTTAGAAGAGTAATGCCGAGTAGAGTGAAAACGATCATAACCCGCTGTTCCGAAACAGTGATATTACTCAAATCACTTGTGCCCTACTTTTTGCTTCTCTGAAATGAATGATTATATATCCCCCGCTTTGGATTAAGCTATTCGATGTATGTTCATGGAACCCGAAGCTCTCTAGCAATTCTAGTTTGTAGTGAGCGCAGGTCTGTATTGCAATTAATACGGATGAAATTGACACCCATCCGTATGAAAACTCTGTTCGCGTCACAAAGGGAGTGTTGCCAAGATCCATATGAAAACTCTGCAATTAAACGTCATATGCCTCTGCAGTAGACTCCTAACTCTGAGAGATCAGACTCCGCCGATCGAATTCGCTGCACTAGGTCAAGACAATCACTCTCCAAAATCACCTTCTCATATGAGAGTTTTTTAGCCAGCAACAACCCGAATTCAGCTGCAACCACTTCTGCCAAAATACGCGACCAAACACCATTCAAGTGTCTTACTGAAGCAGCAATGAAGTTACCTTCCAAGTCGCGGATCACATCACCAGCACCCATACCACCATCTGGAAAAATAGCTGCAGCTGAAAAATAACTACGTGGCTAGTAACTACGTTTTCATCTTATATTTACTTTATGTTTAAGTTGTCAATACCTATCTCAAAATGGCTAATATCTACTTTTAAATTGCTAAGAATTACGTTTACCTCAAAGTGGCTAATACCTAACTCTAAATTGGTGATATTTATAAAGTGTAGTTTTGAGCAGTCAACTCACGTTTTTTACCTCGAACAAAAAATTATTTGAATCCCTATCAAGGCTATACTAGTTTTAATCGTCTTTGAAAAACTAAGAATTTGGCACAAAAATTAATTGAATCCGAATTCGTATATAAAATATATTAATTAAATAATAAAGTTGGTGAAAAATTAAATTTTACAAAAATAAAGTAAGAAGACATAAAAAAATTTGATGTTACGAAACTACCCTTCTGGCTGAACATTCAACAGCCTTCAGCACCATACTTGAGTCGTTAAATATATGAGAAAGGCAACCAAGAAATCAGTAATGAATTAATTTTTTGTTGCGACTTTAATTTAGTAAAAAATTTTGTAGCCATTATATTTTTGCCTTAACAAGCTAATGTGCTTGTTTGTTATAATTTTTTTAGATATATTCTCACTAATAAGAGATAGCTGCACTTTTTCGGAGAATTTTTCAATCCCAAGCCACCGCCACCTCACAACCACCATGAAACCACAATCATCCAAAGCTTCCCATGTTGACAACTGCCGCTCACCCCCATCACGCAACGGCCTCAAGCCTAGCGCCGACGGACTAGACCAGAATGAATGACCAATCGATATGTACCTCAGTGTGGCCCCAGGCCTCTAAGTCCCTGCAGCTCGGCAGAGACGGGATCGATGGTTCGAAACTCACCCTCCATCACCAACACCGCACCAATAGCACAGGAGATCCTCATCCATTGGTTCAAGCCATCTTTGGATTATAATTATTATGGACTATATGGAGCCCATTCAAGCCATTCATATAATGAAGATTAACAGTCGGACTCGAGGCCTTCAAGTGGACTCGCTACGATCATGGAGGTGCTACCGAAACGAGGTCTTTTCAACATCGACTCTTCAACATCTTCGAGGCAAGAAAAGTTTAGCTCGACCTAGAACTTCACCATACACTTAAGAGTCTTTCTGAAGTGTATCCAAGGCCCGAGACAAGGTCAAAAACACCTACACAAGCACATGCCCCACTAAGGGATTGTACAATTTGGGGTGGATGATTGATGCATTCACATCAAGGACATCTAATATATCTAAACCTATGTTATCCTGTTCTAAAAACTGAATCAAATGTCACTACTCAGTCCTTAAGAGCTCCATGCTCAACATCATTTACACCTTATGTACAATAGATCACACGTTACTGTACAACCTTAAGAGCTTCAAGCTCAACATCATTATCAGCTCATGAAAAGAATTTATATACATTACTCACCACGCCCGTGGTGGAAAGCCAACCATGCCCGTGGTGAGCTTGTGACCACGCCCGTGACCGCTTAACAGCCACGAAAGTGGCGGTCGTCTGACCATGCCCATGATGCTCCTTCGTCCATGCCGGTGGTTTCCCTTGATACCACGACCATAACGGTCAATCAACCACACCCGTGAACGCCCACTCAGCCACGACTCTCCTCGGTGTTTCAGAACCACAACCAGGCATCGACCGGAAATCGGAGTGCCACAATTACCGTGAAGTTTTATTTTAGGTACCCATTGATTAGATTGTTCGTATGAGGGAAGCGTCCATCAGGGATCCGTCTCCCAACCAAAGAGAAGCTCTAGGGCCGATCCTACTGCTACTTGGAAGAGAGTTGCAACGCCCTCCAATATCAAAGGGTGCAAGGTAGCTTTGGGACGAGTTCGATGAGTTTGGGCAGCCTCATCCCTTTTGATCCAGCACCACTCTTGTCGGAAGTCTCGACTATGGACGTTCAGGAAGAACGGAAAAGGATACAGAATTATTTATAGACTTTAAAGGGCAGTTCGGCCAGTGTAACGGTACCCCCCTCTCTCCCACTACTAGTCCCACCAAGAAAATTAAAGCAGGGTGTCAAGACCCCATCAACTTGGTTTAGGGAGGCCACACTCGCCTGGCCTACCCACCGCCATGATCGTCATGAGCTGGAACTGTGGAGGTCTCGGTCAACCTCGAGCGGTTCAAACTTTGAGTGATCTCGTCCAAGGTCACATGACATATGTGGTGTAACTTATGAAGACATTAGACAAAGGGAATGCCTCGATGATGAACCAAGCTGCAGATTAGGAGACATTTTATTGTATGTACTGGATTCGAACCTTATACCTCCAAATATCTAGCACACAACGTAATCAACATCGCTACTCCACGAAGACAAAAGCCATTTGATTCTATTGTCAGCATTTTATAGAGAATGAAACGCAATCACGAACAGGAAACTAAGAACACAAAACACGGAGATTTGTTCAACGAGAAGAGTACGTATGGGGTGCTACTAAGTCAGGATTTCGACTACTTCTATTGTGATACAGACTACAATGACAGGAATGAGTTATTTATAGGGAGCTGCCGGATTAATCGTAATCCTATATACGAGAATAAACAAATTGAATTCTAATCCTATACGAAATAGATAAGATTAATCTTAATTCTTTTCTCACTAAGAAACTAACTCATGTATCAGGAACATAATGAAAAGAAACATAATGAACCCTTGTTTCAGTGACCGGGAAGACGTTGGCTGAAAATCTGGCGGACTGCTCAGGTGAGATTGTCGTTTTGTTATTGGTTTGGATCGGGAAAGTTCGCTCTCCAAATCACTTTGTCGGAGCAAAAAAAATGCTAAAAATTTCATCAACTTCCCCCTACCAAACCAAACCTTGGTGTCGTTGTTTCCTATTCCATGCTCTTCGCTTCTAGCACATATGTTTTAAGAAAGTATGTTTGTGGATCTTCTAGGAAATCATAAAGGCAGTGGAGAACCCCATCAAGAAGACAGGTCACCTCCAAATATTACGTGGGAATGTTGCACCTGATTGGTTCTGTAGCCAAAATTACTGTAAAAGAAGGCCTTTACTTCTCTGGTGAATCTGTTACCATCCAGAACCTATACTAACAAAATAACTGTTCCCAGGTCCTGCACTTGTGTTTGATGGAGAGGAACCACTGATGACAGCCATCGCTGAGGATCCTACGAGTTTTAAAGTAAGAAATTGCATCATTGCATGGTTATTTCTGTCGTCAAACTAGTGACTTTGAAAAACGGACTTTCCTGTTTCCATCTAAATTCCGCCCAACTTTCCACCTGCCAGCCAAACCTCAGCCTAATTCTCTCTGCAGATGAACTGTTGAGTCCTAATATCACTGTTATTTTTTCCAGGGGAAAGTGGTGATCATTAGAGGAGAGGGACCAAAAGGTGGGCCTGGCATGCGAGAAATGGCAACACCAACAAGTGCAATCATGGGAGCTGGCCTTGGCAAGGTTTGATGCTCTAAAAACTGCTTCACTGATGGTGACTGGAATCCCTCTGCATGAGCCGCAGATCACTCACATTATTTCTTTCTTGGGTGTTGAATGTAGGATTGTGCATTGTTGACCGACGGGAGATTTTGAGGAGGTTCACATGGATTTGTGGTCGGCCACATTTGCCCCGAAGCACAGGTCTGCAGGTTACATGCCCTTTTCTGTTAAAAAGGGCTCATGACAATGTTGTCAAAACCGGACCTAAGCGAGGGGGGGAAGGTCAATGCTTGAAGGTTCAACCGTAGTCGAACTGTTATTCAAGGAATCAATGTTAAAAGTGTAACATGTCGTTATGGTGACATGAAATGCAGGAAGGGGGTCCGATTGGTCTGATTAGAAACGGAGACATAATTATGATTGATGTTAGAGAAAGGAGAATAGATGTTCTGCTTACCGATGAGGAAATGGAGCAGAGAAGAAAGAACTGGACTCTGCCCCCATAGAATGCCACTCGTGGAGTGCTGTACAAGGTAAAAGTAAACTTAACAAACAAAAACTAGAAAGAGAATCTCTATCATCTGGCTTGCTTTCACTACAAACTGCTTCTTCCCTTTTTGTTTTGCTCGTTTTGCACTACATCAAGAACGTTCAACCAGCTTCAAAAGGCTGCGTGACAGACAGAATAATGCCGATTATAGTAGAGACGGTGTGCTTTGTGACTGTGGCAGGCGGTTCATCAAGTAGCACTACCCACTATTTCGCTCTGAGAAACAGCGATATTGTGCTTGTGTTCAAAGTCGTTGTTTGGTTTAGTGTGTGGAACCTGGCTAGTGTCATTTGATTTTCTTATGCAATCAAAGAGTGATTTGATCTTACAGCCGTTTAAGACTTGTCAAGATGGCGTATCCACAGTCCACATGGAAGTACCACCAATGTGAAAAATAAAGTGCTTTGAGGGTCTATAGTAATACCTATGATTGTTCAGGAGCTTCCAGCCTTACTTTGCCAAGAGGCTCTACTGTACTCTCTGCAGATGCTTAATTGGGCTGCATTGCACATCTCGAATCATATATGATCTCTCAAATACTTAAAAAGATAGGAACCAAGCAAAAAAAATAACCAGTGATTCGTTCATTATGATTCATTTAGGCAAATACATTAAAACGAACAGGGTAAAGGAAAATATTCGATAATCATGACGAGTCTAGATGGGCAACATCTCCAGAAAGTTGATTCCTTCCCTACAGTAGGTTTCTGGTACTCTCCGTACTTCCGCTAGGTAGGCAAAATACTGAGAATCCATAACTCTTTCTGCGCTAGATATCTACATGACCGCAGGCGTTGGACCACACTTTCACCCCAAGGCTCTCACTCAGTAACGAGACAAGTTCCCGTCCCTGTTTTGAGGGTAGCCATTCTGCGGATAACTTGGCTGCTCGCCTTGGTAAGGCACACCTCCATTATTTGGAGGTGGTGGTCCATTCTGAAAGTTCCCATGCCCACCATTCGACCAACCAGGATTACCCTGTCCAGCTGGTCCTCCTCCCATATTCGGTGGCGGCATCCTTCCCATATTGTTTCCCTGTGGGACTCCTCCATGCATGTTTGCTGGAGATCCGCCCATTTGGTTGTGTGGTGGCGGTCCATTCTGAATGTTACCGTGCCCACCATTCGACCAACCAGGATTACCCTGTCCAGCTGGTCCTCCTCCCATATTCGGTGGCGGCATCCTTCCCATATTGTTTCCCTGTGGGACTCCTCCATGCATGTTTGCTGGAGCTCCGCCCATTTGGTTGTGTGGTGGCGGAGTAGGTTGGGCATATCCTTGATCATTGTTCCGTGGCCATCCTCCCATCTGTTGGTTTGGTGGTGGTGGTGGAGGTCCTCCTGGTCCTCTTTGAGGGTATTGTTGTGGTGGCCCACCTGGCACTCCGATGTTATGTGGAGGTGGTGGGTATTGTGGCTGCTGCGGCTGTGGCGCACCTGGGCTGCCCACGTTCTGCTGGTATCCAGGATTCTGCACTGCTGGATTACCCATAGGTGGAGTTGCCTGGGGATTCTGGAAATCCCGACCTTGCATGTTCTCCCTTCTTCGGTCGAAATTTCGTGACCGATCGAAGTTCCTTGGGCGGTCATTGCGTCGGTTCCTCTCATTTGCTCTAGCATTATTTCTTACCCATTCCTCATGATACTTGGGATCATACGGAACAGCTTGCCCATCAATGAATGGTTCCCCTGTAAAAAAAGTGGCGAAGGAAATTTAAGACAATCTTTCACCATTGCAAACTAGTTAATGTTAAAAGCATCGCATTGCACAGAAACAGGAACTGATTAGTCAAAGAACTATACATTAGGATGTAGGCTTGCATAGTTTCTCAAGAACAAGACAATGTTATCTGTGATAAACCAAATGATTGAAAACCCATATTGCTCGGAGTTCAGAGATACCATATCACAACAAACTATCCATTATGCAATCAGCCTATACATACAAGGTTGCAATAAAAATCAATCGGAATTTACAAGTCAATAACATTAGAAAACCATTCAATTACAGAAAACTCAATGTTGGTGGGAATTCCTTTCCGTGTTCCTTGAACCCCACAACCATAAACCACCAACTAGTTCTATACATGTTGGAATTGTTAAAAAAACATACAAACGAGTTAGATTAATACTTTGATTCAATCATCAAAGGCTTTCAAGAAAATAAGAATGTTTCTTAAAGTTTAAAGGAAGCTGGAACAGGCAGTTTGAGTTTTGACTCGATATGACCAAGGGTTTTCAAGACATGATCCTGGCAATAACATGCTGGGATTCAGAATTTCACTTTTGAGCGAACTAAAACCATTGCAATTATGAAGGTAATCATTATAAACTTCAAAAGTCATGAGTGAAATTACATACCAATTCCCAAATGGAACAATATAACAAAAACAAAACTCTATATGACACTTATTCACACCAAATCAACCAAATAGCAAAAAAGCAACAGAATACATAAGAACATAACAGAAACTAGAATACCTCCATAGTCTTTGTTCTTCACATCCAGATATGAGTCCGGGAGAACCCAACGAACATTAGGCAACTCTGCATCAGACAAATGAAGTAATGGCTTAAGAAAGAGGATACTATATATATACGTCTTCTAGCCTGATACCTAAAAGAGTTGCTCAAAATGTAACTTAGTGATATGAACCTTTCAACTTTAAAGAAAGCTCCTCAGAAACAAGAGCTCCAAATGCAAAGTAGTGACGGGTTGAGACCGAATAGATTTTCATCCTCGCTTCCTCCTCACTGTAACATTATTGTGTATTACGAAAAACACAAATAACAGATTGGTCAAAATTGAAGGTGCACATAGAGTGGGATATCAGTAGCAGATACCTTTACAAGCATCAATAAACCATAAGTCACCATTCTATAATAAAGTTTTCATGCATCACTCAAAATATTCGCAAAGAGGAGAGAACAAACAAGCCATGGCACAAATAGGAAAGAAACTGCAGAACAAGAAGTTTAAAAATTTGCTAGAACCCTCACAACAGGGGAAACGAATAATATGTACCTGCCGACAACCTGAGCAAGGGTTTTGATGTAACTATCTATGATCTCATCCCTGGTACGATCATCCTGTGGTTTCTCCACCACCACCAGCCAGTGCTCAAAATCACATCCATCAAGCAAGATGGTCTCTTTCGGCGGCCTATTCGACCAGTTAGGGCTAGGATCGTTAAGCGAGGACGAAGTCGCACGGGTAGCGAAGCAGCGACCCGCAGTAGAGGGGGAAGATAGATTCGTGAAGTGAGAGGAGGAGGAGGCGGCCACGTAGAGAGGGCGTAGGGAACGGAAGACGGGAGTAGTAGTTGTTGCCCTCCGGAGAAGCATCGAAATTCTAGCAGCTGCCATGGTGGAGTGTGAGTCGCCAAAAATCCTAGTCGGTGGTGAAGCTAGGGTTTTAGGGCCTTTAATATGGATTCCGGCAGAGCTCATCCAACGGAAACGAAAATTGCCTTGGTAAAGCAAACCGGAAACAACGTACTTATCAGATACCAGCCAGCTTCTGGTGCAGTGGCCGGTGCAAACCCTGGCCCAATAAATACCCCAAAGCCCATTTTCCTATTTTTTCTTTATGGATTTTGAATTATGGTTTATCTTCTCGTATCGGCTCTATCAAAGAGCAGCGGTATATTAGTACACTAAAGTGTTATCGTAGAGAGAAATATTAGAGAACCTGTTGTTAGTAGGGTCTTTTGTTGTCATAGAGAGAAATATCAGAAAATTGATCGGAGCTCAACGGAAGTCGGACGAGGGAGAAAGATGTAATTGAAGAACGAAAGGTCCGACTGGAAAAGAGGCCACACGGCGTGTGGATGTCGTGTAGGTGTTGCAGGAAGAAGTATAAAAGTTTATTTTTGAAGAGAGAGGAGGCATTCTTTGGTTTCCTATTGATTCATTGCCCCCAATTCTCTCCCAACCAAATCCTAGTCCGAAATTCCACCCTCATCCATCATCAATTGAAGCCATTGAAGATCAAATTGAAGCACTTAGAGAAGTTTGGAGTCAAGATTGGAGCATCCTCACCTTCTTAGCACCACTTAGAAGATGGAGTTTGTTCATTCTTTTCCCTTAATTAGTTTGATCATCATGTTAGGCTAGTTTGTTAGTTGTTAGATTAGGATGTTGTTATGTATTAGGATGATCCCCTCATGATGAGGGGTTGGATCTATGTTGGATTTGGATTATGGTATATGAGAAATCTTGGATTATGATTATTACAACTTAGAATGTGTTATGGCTTGTTCTATGTCAAATGCACTTTTTCAATTACTTAATTATGTTTGAATTGTGTAAGTGTGTAGTCTAAAATTAAAGTAAGGTGTGTGTGGACACACACCCCAATTCAACATTTAGTGTGAGGATTCTCTTAGTGGCATTTTATCAAATACCTTGAAAGCATTCCGATAATCACTTAGGTAGTCAATTTGAGTGATTGAGATGTTTGGGGGTGTCATAAGGCGACTAGCACCTCTTGCTTGGTATTCGTGATACCATTAAGAATCTCTTAGCACCTAGACATTTTGTCGAACACTTGATGTTCACTACCAATTGGCTTGATCACTTCCTAATTGATAGTGATAGTCCAATTCAAGACCTTGAATTGGACTCCTATCAATGTTTAGAGAATGATCAAACCATAACCTTTGTCCATTGTATCCAATCTTTCCTGTGAATTGGATTTGAACGGAAAACAACACCCAAAATCTAGCAACCCTCCTATTTTCATATTCCACCTTTTCACTCTCTTGATTACTTAGTAGCTTGCTTGAATAGAATTCATTTCCATTAGTGAAATCTGGATAGCTACACTTTTGATCAAATCAATAGCTTAAACCGTGATCTAATATTTAAGTAGAGGCTAACGAGCAATCCTCATGAATATAACACTTGCTAACTATGAATTGGGAGTAATCCCTTTCTCGAACTATTATCCAACTCAATGGTGCAGAGGAATCTTTTAATGTGGAATAATTCCAGAACCAAAATATACTAGCTTTTTCTGTCCAATATTACATTTCTGTCACTCACGTTCCACGTTGTTCTCATTCAGTGACTATATTATCCAACATTTACAAATAGAGAATAAATAAAAAATTATTGGAGAATAGATTCGGTTCTGGGACTCTGTTTCCTTGGCGGTAATTATAAGCGAGAATTATCCTCAAATCGCGGCTAATAAGCTGCTCAACTCGTTTACACAATTTTGGTGTCGATGATCTCCCGAGTTATTGTGATGAAGAAGAGAAAGCACCATCGCCGAATACATTTGTAGCTGGATTTGCTGATAGTCGGCCCCAAGTTTCGAATTTAAATTCCTGATCTAGAATTAAAAATCCCAACATTTAGTTCCATTTTTTTTTCACTAATCTAATTCGGGACCCCAAGTTTCAAATTTAAAAGTCCCGAATTAAATTTCGAAAATTCGAGAATTCAGGATTGCACAAATTCGGAAATGGGATCCCATTCCTGTCCCGTTTTCTACCCCTATGCATTACAATACCTGAGCTATTAAGTGAGAAACTCTAATGATTTATTCGTTTACTCAACTCTAAATAAAACTTTCTTTCAGTTTCTTAATCAATTTGTCACACCTTAGCTACTACTGATGTAACATTACTCAACTCTAAATGGAACTCTACATTAACATTACTACTACTGATTTAACACCTTAGCTACTTACTAACCCCTACTTGCTAGGATAATACAAACCCAGAGTTCCTAAATTTAACGCAACAACGTGAATCCTGATGCAATACGGAAATTAATTACTATTACTTCACTACTACTGCTACTAGATTAATATTTGACACATTATAACTTCAGCCATGGGTTTCAAGGTAATCAATCAAGGGCAGGGCAGCAGGCCACCGGCGACCCCACCGACCCCTCCGATTCCTCCATAGTGGATTCCTCCGAGCACCGGAAACCCACCCACAACGCCAGCATAGCCGCCCACCCCTGCGAAGCCTCCGATGCCCCCGCCGTATATGAAGTTCTTGTTGTCATTATTCATCCCAACGGCTCCAGCAGCTGGCGACTCCGCCGGCGTAAGATCAAACCTCTGCTCGTACTTGGCGTCGACGCCTGCGGGCTTGGGAATGCAGGGGAGAAAGGTCTTCTGGTCGGCGGTGGTTGGGATGGGTCTTGCATTTGAAAGCACAACTAGTGTGGCCATGAAAAGGACGCAGAACATCGCCATTATGATATTGATTTTTTCTCTGCTCGGCTATCTCTCCTGCACTTACTGTCTGGATTGGTAAATCTGCTGCATTGGTAAAGTTGAATCATGTGGGTTTATATAGGAAGGAAACGAGGGAGAAGAGTTTGGTAGCGGTTGGGAGGTTATGAAATAAATTTGGACAGAGTTATATATATTAATTGGGGTTCGCATTGCATGTAACCGGATTCGTCCTTCTGGCCGGTGAAGCTCAGATGCATACATATGTGTGTGTGTCTCAGCTGCAATTATATCCCTGCCGGCTGCCCTTCACCCTCGCATCGCATGCATTACTCGTCTTTGATCTGAATGAATGCCCAAAGCTGACCGATCTTTGATCCGGTCCGTCTAAATCAGCAGGGGCGAAATCAGGAATGTGGTTTGGGAGTCGCCGAAATTTATAAGGTATAATAAAATAAGTTTTTAGTTGTTTTGAAATTTTTTACATTACTAATCAATTTTATGTTATGTTCTTTATTTACGTCATTGAAAGTTTACAAAATTATTAGATATTTCTCGTTCATTATATAACAATAGATTGTCCGCGAAAAACTACACATTGTATAGTGATGTTATCGTTGTTTTGTATTTATCGATTCTCAACTCTTCCGCTTTCATGATGTGTAAATAAAATTATAACCATCTAATCCAAAACTGTACCTAGCACTTAACCACTTACAAAACCAAACAAAATACAACAACCAATTTACATAGCCAAATATTTATCATATATTTAGATTATAATTTATCAAAGAGAAAACAATATAAAAACTTAAACAACAACAAAAAAAACAAAAAAATTAATAATATATAAAAGAGTTAGGAAACAAAAGAATTTAAACAAAATAATAAAACACATAAATAAATAAAACACCTCAGAGCTAGGTTTCTAACCAAAACCCAAAGCCTTAGATCAAAAGCTAACATAATCTTACAACAAGTTAAATAAACAAAGTGAAATTTAATAGGTTTTTTTAATAGAAGGAAAAATCTCCAAGTGAAGTGTTACACGAAATTGACAGAATCTTACGACAAGTTATTAATATATAGAGCTATTAAATAGGCGGTTTGGGTGAGTCAAGGGTTAGGTTAGTCGGGTTACGATTTAGTTAATTATGGATTATTCGGTTAGGGGTTAAACGGGTTATGAGTTTACGGACCATGGGTTTATCGGACCACAAGTTAATCGGATTACGGGATGATCGTATCACGGGTTCACCCAATCATAGGTTCATCGGGTTGGGCGAATCACGGGTTGGCCATCGGGCCATCAATGTACAATCAATTTACAAAATATAACACATAAATTTTATTTAGATAATAAAAAATAAAATTTATATTCAATAATCATTTTCACCCTTTTATTTAAATTTAACAAAATTTTAGATTACAAATTGAACTTTTAATTTTAAAATTACGAAATCGATGATGAAAAAAAGTAAAAAAAACCATCTGAATTTTGACGGTCATTTTATCATTAACATTTTCATTTTTTTTATGTCTATTCAGAATGTATCATTTTTATTTATTGTGTCTTTTCTTTTCTCATTACTTTTATAAGTCAATAAAATTTGGTTAGCTCTTACTATATAAGCTAATTGATATTATCCACTTTTTTTGAAGAAATATGATTCTCAACTTGCAAGTGAGCATTGCGCAATAATATCATATTGTCTTAAATACAAAAGTTTGCTTTTACGAATATTTATTTAAAATGAACTATTTATTTTTGAAGCAAATGCTATCAAATTAATTTGAGATAATGAAATAATTATCTATTAGAACTTATGATAAACTGTATTTGAGAGAGAACTTCATACTTTGTCGAATGATATGACAGGTTAAACGGGCAGGTTAGGCGGGTTACGGGTTAGTCGGATTATGGGCTGTCGGGTTACGAGTTAATCGGATAACCGATTAATTGAATTACGAATTAATCGGGTCACGGGTTCATCGATTCACGAGTTCATCAAATCACAGACTGAGCGGATTTCAAATTTTTGACTTTTTAGTCAAACGGGTTACGAATCAGACTGGACTGAACGAATTGGACGGCCTTGTTGGGTCGGGTCAGTTTTTGCCAGCTATACCAATATATCTTGTAATAGGTAAGCTACATATCACAAATCTAATACGCGAGTGACCAAAATGGCTAATTACCAAAAAGTTTCTATTAGCCCTTCCATTTTTGTTGGGTCGCTCTTTTCTCCCTTCCCATCCATCTTTTCTGCATATTTAGCCCATTTAGTCTAATCAGGACAGGGCTGGGCAAAACCACAGATTTCCCATTTTATTTCAACCAAAGGCGCCAGTTGGTCGGAGTTGGGTTACAACTTGTACAGCTTTCTGCCGCCGCCTCCTCCACCGTCATTTCTCCAAGCTTTTCTCTTCTCGTGGTTTCATTCGATCATTCCTGTTCAGCCATGGCTTCCTCCACCTTCACCTCTCCTTCCACATCCTTCATCTCCAACAAGGTAATTGCGACTCATATCTGCTTGCTCCATCCATGGCTTCCCATTTTCCTTGTTTCCAGAATCCATCCTCTCTTATTGCTTTGTTTTGTTTCATTTAGCAGAATGAACTGGCTCGCTCAGCTCTCTCCCCGATACCGTCTCCTTTCTCGGTTCCCAAATCCAGGAAATCAATCTCGAATAAGATCGTTTCAGTTATGGCGCCACAGCAGTCACAGCGCAGTCCCGCTACTACTGGTTCCGTTAGTATTTCGATTTCTTTCTTATGTGCTCCCTCCGATTAGATTTCTCTACCCATTGGTGGTGAATCGGTCAACTTCTCTTGCTTTGTGCAGGTGAAGACTGCGATGACGATGACTGAGAAAATCTTGGCTAGGGCTTCACAGAAGCCGCAGTTGAGCCCTGGTGAAAATGTTTGGGTGGACATTGATATCTTGATGACTCATGATGTTTGTGGTCCTGGTTCCATTGGTATCTTCAAGAAAGAGTTTGGGCAGAGTGCTAAGGTATATGCTTCATTTCTGCTTCCCGGTGGTGTTTGATGCTGTTGATTGTTGAACACCGAGCTGTAAACAAATGTGTTACGTCTGAGATTTGATTCTGCAAATTATCTTGCCTGGTTTTGAATTGTCTTTTAAGTAACAAACTCACTGCAAATATGAATGTTCAAGGTTTGGGACCGTGAAAAAATTGTCATCATACCTGATCACTATATATTTACCAATGACGAACGTGCAAATCGTAACGTGGATATTTTGAGAGACTTCTGTGCGGAGCAAGACATTAAGTACTTCTATGACATTCAGGACCGGGGTAATTTTAAGGTTTGTATAGGTCCAACATACAGAGCTCCTTCGATGGCTTTCGTTTATTACTCTTCCATAACAGCTTTACATAGCCTGACTTTTCTTCATTACTTTTCAGGCTAACCCTGATTACAAAGGTGTGTGTCATGTGGCACTTGCACAAGAGGGTCACTGCAGACCTGGCGAGGTACACTTGGCTTTTTTCTATGTTTTTTAATACTAACTTAACAGGAGTTATATACTACTGACAATTCTCTTCAAATTGATATTAAAGAAAGAAGTTAACGATACACTTTCATTCAGGTCTTGCTAGGTACAGACTCACACACCTGTACAGCTGGAGCTTTTGGCCAATTTGCCACTGGAATCGGTAACACTGATGCAGGTTTTGTATTAGGCACTGGGAAGCTCTTGCTTAAGGTTGGTGAAATGAAATAAGTTGGGCATAATTGTTCTATTCAAGTATTCATTTCTCATCACACTCCCTGTTTACTGTGAAGCTGACGCTAATAGCCATATTACAATTCACAGGTTCCCCCAACGTTGCGATTTGTAATGGATGGTGAAATGCCCGATTATATACTTGCAAAGGATCTGATTTTGCAAGTAAGTTGTAGATAAGATGGTGCTTAGACATTCATCGCGTGATGTAAGCCCTTGATTGAATTGCTTCCGTTTAAAATTGGCTGATTTTGGTTATATGCAGATTATTGGTGAAATATCTGTGGCTGGTGCAACATATAAATCAATGGAGTTTGTTGGCACAACTGTTGAAAGTTTAAATGTACGTGCTCTAAGTGTCTAACAAGTTGTGTGTGTGGTAGTTGATTGTTGTTAACAACGCATATGGATCATCTTGTTTGGCAGATGGAAGAGCGTATGACCTTATGTAACATGGTTGTTGAAGCTGGAGGAAAGAATGGTGTTGTGCCAGCTGACAGTACTACTTTCAAGTATCTTGAGGTTGGCATTGTTAAATTCTGAATATGTGCATACTATGCAGTTTCTTGAAGCAGAAATGAAATAATTTGTTCCTAGGGTGATCGTACTTTGGTAATTTTTTATTTAGGATAAGACATCTCTTCCGTATGAGCCTGTTTACAGTGACCAGCACGCAAGGTAACCTACGACTAATATGCAAGATACTTTTTCCCATCTTTCCTTTTGGGCCACATAGCAAGTTCATTCCTTGTCATGAATCTCTTTCCTTCTTCTGTTCTTAATGGTTCCAGGTATCTTTCGGAGTATAGATTCGACATCTCAAAGTTGGAACCAATAGTTGCCAAGGTGAGTCCGAAAGTTAATTGTTAGTCCTAATAAACTCTCAGTGTAAAACCTTTGAAAGCTTTGTTCAAGCGACTCAAACCTTTTCTTGTGATATAAAAAATACTAAACCTTTGCTAGGTTAGGAGAATCATACCTATTTCAAACTATTTGCTGTTAAATTTAACTGGTCAATAGATGATATTCCATTTTTTATGTCTCGTTTCTAGTTAAATTGGATGGAAAAGTTAACAAAAACACAAGTTCTGATTTTTTCGATTTTTCCAAAGGGTTGACTAGATAGAGCAGAAGTTCAAAGGGTTTGTATCAAATATGTTTTGAGCTTAATTGTTGTACTGTTAACATGCGAGGTGGAAAGGGGACAGGAAACTACATTTTATCAATTGTAAAGCTCTACTTATAGGTTTTGGAAGATCCCTCTTCCCCTCTGAAGTTTGAGGTGTCTGTTGCTCTTTTGCAGCCCCATTCTCCTGATAACCGAGCTTTGGCAAGAGAGTGCAAAGATGTCAAGATTGACAGGGTCTATATTGGATCTTGTACTGGTGGGAAAACTGAGGATTTCATGGCTGCAGCCAAAGTTTTCCTAGCTTCAGTAAGACCCTCCTCTCTAACAATTAAAATCGGCATTGACTCTTATACTTTAGTTGTAGAGATTGATATTGTGGATTACGTGGACTAATGATATGGCACTATTTTTGTCTATTTATTTGTATTCATTTCAAGTATTAGGTTGTTATATATTATGCACTGTACCATTTCAATTCGATTCACTGTGCCATTTCTATTTCTTGCTTATAACTCATGTTTTTATGTTGTTCATTCTCCAGGGATACAAAAAGGTCAAGGTACCCACCTTCCTTGTGCCTGCTACACAGAAGGTGAGTTAAGCCGTGATTGTTCGTGTAAAACGTCCAAACCTTGTTCATTACTACATCTTGTTTCTAAGAATTTGCTTTTCGTGTTTTACAGGTGTGGATGGACGTTTACAGTCTCCCTGTACCCGGAGCTGGTGGTAAGACATGCTCTCAAATTTTCGAGGAAGTCGGTTGCGACACACCTGCAAGTCCGAGTTGTGGTGCTTGTTTGGGAGGCCCTAAAGATACTTATGCACGCATGAACGAACCAAAGGCAAGTGGATGCTTTCTACTCCCTTATTTCCCTTCAGAATTGAGTATCATAACAGTAACTTCAATCCTGAAACCGATCTCTGGTTTATGGTAACATTATGTTTGACTGATATTTTGATTGTATCATGCTGTAGGTCTGTGTCTCGACGACAAATCGGAACTTCCCAGGAAGGATGGGGCACAGAGAAGGAGAGATATACCTTGCTTCTCCTTATACAGCAGCAGCTTCTGCTTTGACTGGCTATGTCACTGATCCCAGGGAGTTCTTGCAGTAGGATGCTTTTCTCAGTCTTTGGCTTTAGCTCTGCTGTAACCTAAAATCACCAGGAGTCTGTGTGAGAGATAGTCCCTTTTAAATATCTGTTGTACCATGTTCTAGAGATTTTTGATTCTACAGATTGATACTTTTGTCGCTAGCATAAGTATCTTTTAAAGTGAATGATTTGACGTTGTGCTGCGCTTTCACGATGTAGTTGTCCCTTTTCGTTGTGGTTCTTTTATTATTATATACTAGAGAAAGTTTTTACCGTAGTGATAGATAGATGAACTTTTTTTTTTATTACGAAAAATGTTGGATAAATAATTTTGTAATTAACAAGATAAAGCTGGATTTCCGGCCTAACAAGAGGTGTAGACATTAAGGCTGTATAAAGCCGGATTCGTAGAGACACCATTTTCATTGCGCTCCAAGGCTTACAAATCATCGGCATGTCTAAACAACTAGCATCTCAAAAGAAAACCAGAAACGGAAGTCAGAAAACTGTCCAAAACAAAAAAGGAAGTTGAAGTTAAAAAACCTAGCGAGCTTAGGGCAGAGCCGCCTTATTTGAGCCAGCTAAGAGAGGCTGTGTTCTTAGCTGTGCAGGTGGCCATATCAGAGCGTGGATCAGGATGGTCTACCGACCATGTCGGACGTCCCTCTGACGTCCGCCTGCCCAAGCTTCGTCAAAGACTTTGACTGCGGTTGTCGGAAGGTTCGCCCTGTATCCATAAAGTCTGCTTCCGGTACATCCGTGCGACGACGCTTCTTCTCCTCTAGTTGCTACGGGAAGAATTTGCGCCATGTCCTTCTCTTTATCCTAGGGATTCGCCCCCATGCAAATGGCCAGGGTTTGCACGTTCGGCGGGAGGGGTTTCGGGGCGTACATCTCTCGTCCAAGTCGTCGCATCTGACCTTCCCCAGGGCGCTCCTGAACAACTATGTATTGTGGTTGGTTGTCACTGCCTTTGCCTTCTGCCTAGAACCTCTTGGATGGAGTCATCCCAGTTGTAGACAATCTCATGCACCAGAATCTGGTACAGCAAAAGCTCTGAAGCTTTTCATACCTGAATAGACAGTTGACCTCCGCATTATTACGAAGGCTCACTAGCCGGTCTTTGAGCAGAGGAACTCAGACATCTAAGAGTATACTCAAGCGCATGTGCAGCTCTGGAACATCCATCACATTCCAAGAATTGCCCGAAGAAACCTCCAAGCGCAGGCCGATTGTTGGTGAGAAGTAGCCGAACGATAGTTTGTGTACCTGGACCCAAAAGGCTACATTGCAGCGAAGCCAGCGCTGAGGTCTCCCCTCGTTTAAGCTCATGAATGATGAGAAGCTGATGATCAAAGTGACATGGGCCCTTATCCATCACATGACGCACGTCCAGTTCATGATGAAAGCTGAACAAAATGAGTCTCCCTTCCAAAGCATCAATCTCGATCCGCGACCTTGCTGCCAGATCGTTAGTAAAGTACTACACAGAGCCTGGAGATTTATCTCTTTCTTGGTGAGAAACGTCCCCACCATACAGTGTTCGAACTTCCAAACATGGGGGGATCAATAATCGCCAATAAGAATGCAACGATGTGTGGTTGGGGAGTGTTTGCTAGCTGCTTTCTTATTAAAACAATTTCTCTGACAAATCATATTCCTTACACCAATCAAATTAAACACTTCTTCCCAATATCCCTTTCCACCATAGTTTTTTTTCCTAATGGCCATATCAGTCACCAAGGTTTAAGTATTTGCAAGTTTGCCCACCATACTTCCAACAAAGTGATATCAAAGTACTAAACTTTTCATTTCTGTCAAAACCCACCCAAATGACCAGCAATTCACCTACCACCTTCCAAGTTCCTCTCCTCACCAAGACCAACTATATGAGTTGGTGTCTCCGCATGAAAGCGTTGTTAAGATCGCAAGATATGTGGGATATCGTTGAAAAAGGTTACGATATTCCTGTAAAAAGTTCCGAGCTATCTTTTGCTGAAAAAGAGGTTCTACTGAAAAGCCGTAAAAGTGAGCAGAAGGCACTGCTCATTGTTCATCAAAGTCTTGATGATGTCATGTTCGAGAAAGTGGCGGAAGCAACAACCTCCAAGTAAGAGTGGGATATTTGGCAGGTATCCCTTCAAGGTGAAGACAAAGGGAAGAAGGTTAGACTTCAGACGTTGCGAGGAGATTTTGAGTCGTTGAAGATGAAGGAAGGTGAATCGGTGCTAGACTACACATCACGGGTGAAGTCTGTCGTAAACCAAATGAAGCAATATGGAGAGAAAATCGAAGAAACCCGGGTACTGGAGAAAATTCTACGATCATTGTTGCCAAAATTTGACTGCGTGGTGGTGGCTATTGAAGAAGCGAATGACGTCTAAAAAATGATCGTTGAAAAACTTGTTGGATTGTTGCAGGCACGAGAAGAAAGGCTAAAAAACCGAAAGGAGGAACCAGCGGAGCAAGTCATGACGACACATGCGGAAATCAAGGTGAAAGAAAATACACGAGGAGGAAGCTACTATAGAGGCCAAGGCAGAGGTTAAGGTTAGAGCAGCAGAGGCAAGGGCAGAGGAAGAGGTCGAGAAGCATACAACAAAAGGGACGGAGCGGCTGACGTCGGAAATGTATCTTTCACCCAATCCACCAAAGGACGAGGTCGTGGACGTGAAAGAAGAAGCTGGAAATCAAATGAAGGTCGAGATAAAGCCAATGTGCAATGCTATAATTTCTCAAAGTATGGGTACTATGCCTCAGAGTGTTGGAGTCCGCCTAAAATAGTTGAAGAAACGATAAACAAAATCGGAGAAGAAATTGTTAGCGGCAAGGCGCTACTATCCTACCAAGGTGAAGAAAGGCGCAGTGAGAATACGTGGTACATCGACAACTCGACAAGCAATCACATATACGGGAAGAAGAACATGTTCATAAAAATAGACAACCGAGTGAAAGGAAACGTAGTATTTGGAAATTCAACGAAAGTTCAAATCAAAGGAAGAGGTATGATTCTGATCTGATCAAAAGATGGTTCTCACCAGTTTATTTATGATGTTTACTATGTTCCAAAAATGACATGCAATATATTGAGCCTCAAGGCAATTACTGGAGCAGAAGTATGAAGTTCATATGGTGGATCGACAATTGGAGCTGCGGAATGATAAGAAGGAGGTGATTGCCAGACTCCCGATGTCGAAGAACAGAATGTTCCCCTTGAACATCCAACCAGACACGGCGAAATGCTTGAAGACTTGTCTGAAGGAAGATAACTGGATCTGACATCTAAGGTTTAGGCATCTAAATTTTGGAGAGTTAAAGTTATTAGGACAGAAAAAGACGGTGCATGGTCTACCGATCATCAATCGTCCAGATCAACTTTGTGAATGATGCATCGTTGGGAAGCAATTTCGGATCAATTTTTCGAAAGAATCACAATCAAGAGCGAAAGCGCCACCTCGATCTAGTCCATACAGACATACCAATCACCCCTACATCATTGGGTAAGAACAAATATGTCCTACTATTTATTGATGATTATAGCTGGAAGACGTGTGTGTATTTTTTTAAGGAAAAATCTGAAACATTTGGAACGTTCGAGAAATTCAAGGCGCTTGTAAAAAATGAGAGTGGCCGTTATATCAAAGCCCTAAGTTCAAATAGAGGGGGAGAATATATGTCTTGAGATTTTAGAATATTGCGAAGAACATGGAATCCTACGCTTCCTATCTGTCCCAAGATCCCCTCAACAAAATGGCGTTGTAAAAATAAGGAATAGGATAGTACTCAACATGGTGTGGAGCATGTTGAAGAGCAAAAATCTATCGAAGGAGCTATGGCCCGAAGTTATTGATTGTGCAACCTACCTGCTGAACAAATCACCAACAAGGAGAATATGAAATAAAACACCTCAATAAGTTTGGAGCGCACGAAACACTATAGTCTCTCACTTACGAGTTTTCGGAAGTGTGGGACATGTGCATGTACTAGATGAGAGAAGAACGAAGATGTACAACAAAAGCAAGAAGTATCTGTTTGTGGGCTACTCGGAGCACTCAAAAGGATACAAATATTTTGACCCCCTAACGGAGAAGGTGATCATTAGCTGAGACGTAACTATCGCACCTGGGACTGGAATGCTGAAACGAAGACGAAGTTTAACTTTTATCCAATCATCATGAATGAAAGTAAAGATGTTCCAGAAACAAGCGCACCTCGCCAAGCCCAAGAGAAACCAGGAGTTCTGATAGCAGTTCAAGTCAGAGTTTCGAAAAAAACACGCCGAAGTATAGGACACTTGAAGATCTGTAAGAGAAAATTAAAAGCATTGAGAATGAGGTGACACTCTACAGTCATTTCATTAATGGTGAGTCGGTGGGTGTTAAAGAAGAAATGCAGGATGATAAATGGAAGAAAGAAATGAATGAAGTAATTGGAGCAATCGAGAAGAACAAGACTTGAGAGCTTGTGCAACTTCCAAAAGACTAGAAGCCAATTGGAGTCAAATGCGTATTCTAGGCGAAGAAGAATGCAAAAGGAGAAGTCGTTTGACAAAAAGCAAGATTGGTGGCGAAAGGATATAGCCAAAGACCAGGTATCGACTACAATAAAGTGTTTGCACCTGTAGCTAGAATGGAGAGCATTCAAATGGTAATTTCACTTGTAGCCCAAAATGGATGGATAATTCATTAGATGGATCTCAAATCAGCATTTCTGAATGGATATCTTGAAGAATACATATACATCGAGCAACCTGCTGGATATGTAGTTGAAGGACAAGAAGACAAAGTGTTGAAGCTGAACAAGGCGATGTATGGGTTGAAGCAAGCACCAAGAGCGTGGAATAGCAAGATCGACAAATATTTTCAGCAAAACGGGTTCACGAAATATCCACATGAACACGTCCTATACTCAAAGGTGCAAAATGGAGCTATCTTATTGGTGATTTTATATGTCGATGATCTAATCTTCACAGGGGAACGACCCCAAAATGTTCGAAGAATTCAAGAAGGTGATGGAACGCGAGTTTGAGATGACAGACATTGGATTGATGTCATACTACCTTGGAATTGAAGTTTCACAAAAATAAGAAGGCATATTTATCTCATAGAGAAGCTTTGCTAAAGATATTTTGAAGAAGTTCAAGATGGAGAATTGCAATTTGGTGAACACACCAGCAGAAATTGGACTCAAATTATCCAAAGATAACAATAGAGAGAAGGTTGACCCAACAGAGTGTCGAAACTTGTACGAGACCAGACATACTCTACGCGTTGGGTTGGTTAGTCGTTACATGGAATCTCCTACCATGTCACACTGAAATGCAACTAAAAGGATTTTGCACTATATCAAATGTACAATTGACTATGGTTTATATTATACCAAAATTGATGATTTTAGATTGGTTGGATACTGTGATAGTGACTGGGCTGGAGACGTGAATGATAGAAAAAGCACTATCGAATTCGTATTCTTTCTTGGTAATACAACTTTCACATCGACTTTGAAGAAGCAAGCTATTGTGACCCTGTCTAGTTGTGAAGCTAAATATGTAGTTGCAATATCGTGCGCATGCCATGCAATATGGCTAAGAAGATTGTTGAAGGAAATAAAGATGGGGTAAGCAAATTCCATGGAGATCATGATTGACAACAAGTATGCATTAGCACTTGCAAAGAATCCGGTATTGCACGATCACAGTAAGCATATCGATACCAGATATAATTTTTTAAGAGAATGGGTCGAGCAAAAAGAAGTAGAGTTGAAGTGTGTGAAGACAGATGATCAGATAGCAAATATTTTCATAAAGTCCTTGAAGCATGATGTGTTCGTCAAAATAAGGACGCTATTCGAAGTTACGAAAAATTAAACTTTAAGGGGGGAGTGCTGAATTAGTAAAGTTTAATTAATAAATAATTGAAGATATTTTTGAAGAATGAAGATGGTAGATGGCTGGAGAGAAATTTGGAGACTCCCTCAATCACAAGCTAGACCTATTGTACTATTAAAATTTGCTTTTTGCCATCTCTTATTTTACCAATTTGCTAAATACCTCATTTTATTATTTCATCTGTCAATTTAATGTTAAGTTTTGCTTAATCAGCAATACCACAAGACCATAGGTGGTTGCTGACTGGATATTATTTTATTATTATCTGATTAAAAATAATATTAATGATATTATTTTGTTTTGATCTAGTCTTCCTCTCCTTGCTTCCCACAGCCAGTCTCTCATGTCCGTCTTCGTTACTTAGTCGGTCGCCCGTCATCTACTCTGCAGCGGCTCCGATTAGTCGGGTACTTGGCGGGCAAACTATGAAAATTAACAGAAGGAGATATTTAACAAATTGGCATAGTGACGAGAATAATGCCTTAAATTCGAAGATGGCTAGTGTAGGATGCTAGCTCTCTCCAAAAGAAATATGATATTGAGGAGGCTGGAGCCCAAGAAGCATGTTGTCAGCCACTGCCTGCCATACCAGATGATTGATGACAGGCTAATTAAGTCTGTTGAAGCGTGATTAGTTACATGAGCTCCATGAGATTGCTCACGAGATAACCTGGAAAGGTGTATATCCTCTTGATGATCAATTTCAAGTTGCATGTATTCTTGACATTAGAACTGGAAAACAAAAACAGTAACTGAATGCTGCCGTCTGTTGATCATGAAACGCAGGGAGAACATGCATGCATTATGCATAGCAGCAAGTCAAACTGAAACTACGTAATAGTAGTAATACAAATAACTAGTTATTGAAAATAAATAAGCCGGTCATGCATATTTAGAGCAGGTGAGGTTGGAGGGAGGCGCCCTGCCACACTGTGCGAGAGTAAACGCGATAAGAAGGCTAAGGTCCGGGAGGAATTGAGCAGGGCCAACTGGAGCGACTCTAAGGGCGTTGCAAATGCAATTGGCGGCTGAAGTAGCATCGGTGACTGTTCTAACCACCTTGCAACATGCACCGCTTAGCGGCACGAAACCACAAGCACGTAGATTCGGGCACGTCGTTGTTGTTGGTTTGGAGTTTGGGTCAGGTGTCGGTGCTGCAGGATTTGGGTTATAAGCAGTAGGTGTTGGTGCAGGATTTGTTCTAGACTAATTTGTTAAGGTAGTCAAAATTTGAGTGTGATCTTGGTTGTTGTTTAAGTTATTTAAGTTGCTTGTGTGTACACTAAGCAAAGAAGAAAGATGAATCATGAATAAGGGTCTTTTAATTTGCTAGCAAAAACAACATCAATTCTTACGTTTCATCGAGATAATTTGATAAGGAGAGATAGAAATTAGGACGACTAACGAAAAATCAAACAAACTAAAAAAACAAAGAAAGAAAGAAAGAAAGGAGTTGCGACGACCCAAAACTAACCAAAGTAACCTGCTAAGAAACGAGACCAGTGGTTTGGTTCCGCAACCGGAGTTGGTTCGGTAGTGGAAAAATAAAATAAAAAATAATTATTAAATTACCATTTTGCCTTTAATAATCCCTTAAATGATGATTGGTCAGTTAATTTAGCTTAACCGACTGAATCTAGGCAGAGGTTAATTAACCGACTGCAACATTTAACTGACGAATTAATATAAAAAATTCAGACAGTTTTTATTGAATTTGGAATAATTTCACTCATAATTTGAGGATAATTTCACTTTTTTGGTTAACCAAGTTTTAATCAATTACCCGATTTCACCAATACAGAGACCGTTTCACCGATCAACCTAATTTCAGTTAAAATGATTTTAAACAGATACGATTAGTTAACCAATTAACCGAAACGGAAAAGCCAGCCCCTATGGAAACTGCAAGGTGACATTGTTGCGACTGTTCAAAAATGGTTACTGAACAAAAAAATTATCAGTTAAATCGAGGATAATAATCGAAACAACCATATGGTAACCAACCAGCAACCAATTCAAACAAAATCATAACCTACTTTACAGTTGAAAGAAGATTGAAATAATAAGAAGAAGAAAATAAATAAATAATTAATTAACTATTGGGATGCTTAGCTTGTTCTTCCTTGTTCTTCAATAGCTGCTCGCTAGCTTCTCCCTCGACCCTGAGGTATCCATATATATATCAGGAGGGAGGGAAAGGCTGGTTGGAAGATATGGCAGCAGTATTGGAGACAAATACTACTACGACTAGTACTAATTCATGTGTCCAAATCTCACGTTACATTGATTTTGCTGGTATATGGGGCCAGCAAACATCTGCAGATGATCTTCTCACACATCCATTGCCAACCCTCCAGCTTCAAATTCTTCTTTTCTTCTTCTTCGCCCAGGCCATTCATCTCCTCCTCCTCAAGCACCTCCGTCTCCCCGACATCGTCTCCCAACTCCTTGTGGGGATCCTCCTAGGGCCATCATTTATAGGCAGCAACACCAACTTCAAAGAGGCGCTATTCAAGATCGAAAGCCAAGAAGTGCTAGGCGTGGTTGCCGCACTCGGATACCTCCTCTTCATCTTCACAATCGCTGTCAAAATAGACGTCAAAATGGTGCTTAAAACCGGGCATCGAGCCACCTTGATCGGCATCCTTTCCGTCCTCGCTCCTTTGGTTTTCGGGCTATTCGTCCAAGACATCATCGAAAAGATTCTCAAACTCGAAAACATCGGAGACAACATCCCCTTCATAGTAATGATAATCTCCATCACCCCGTTCCCGGTCATTGCCAAAACTCTAGGTGATCTCCAAATTCTCAACTCCGAGCTTGGTCGCCTCACGCTCTCCGCAGCCCTGGTGGGTGACATGGGGAGCGTGGCACTGACGTCCGTGGTGACCATGATTTCGACCAACGTCCATGTTTCCTTTGTCGGCCAGTTCGGGTTCTTTCTCTACACTGTCATATTCATTTGCTTCGCGGCCTTCGTGTTTAGGCCGGTCATGTTCTGGGTGATCGACCAGACTCCAAAAGGAGGTCAGGTTGAAGAGAAGTACATATGTTTGATAATGGTGTGCGTGTTTGGTTCCGGTGTTGTCACGCATTTGTTCGGACAATACGCGTTCTTCGGTCCGTTCATCCTAGGATTGGCCATACCGGAAGGGCCTCCCCTGGCAACTGCTCTAACTGAGAGACTCGACTGCATATCGTCGTATGTACTCCAGCCGGTTTTCGTGGCCATTGCCGGGATGAGGACCGATTTCGGGAGTTTAAAAGGGCAAAGAAAGCTTATCGTCATCGATGTTCTGCTTATCTTTGCAACATTAGCCGCCAAAATATTATCGTGCTTTGTGGTTTCGGTACAAGGTGGGATGCCGGTCAAGGACTCCCTTGCGTTCTCGCTTCTTATGAGTGCCAAAGGTGTCGTCGAGTTGGCTACCTATAGCTATTTGAGAGATACCGGGGTAAGTAGGAGACGTCATTATTACTGTTTTCTCTTTCGGTAAGATTTGACATCTAAAATCATGTTTTTTAAGAAAATTGATTATACTTACTTTTTCACGTAGATGATCAGCGGAACGACATTCACAGTGTTAAACATGAGCATTCTACTCACCACAATCGTCGTCCCGGTCATGGTTAGGCGACTCCATGATTCATCGAGGAAATATGCCAACTACCAGAGGAGGAACGTCTCGTTTCTGAGACCTAATTCGGAGCTGCGGATGCTTATAAACATCCACAGCCCTGATACGATACCAGAGATGATCAATTTTATCGAAGCTGTTTCCCCCAAACAGGAGAAGCCGGTTTCTCTCTACGTTCTTCATCTCATCAAATTGACCGGCAGAGCATTGCCCGTCTTTATCTCCCACAAAATCCAAACCAAATTATGCAATTCGTTTTCCTACTACGACAACGTCGCCGCGTTGTTCGAACGCTACAGGCAGCAGATCCAACCGGAGGAAGAAGGCGGAGGCGGCGGCGGATTAACGATCTCAGCCTTCACCGCCATCTCCCCGCCGGAATCGATGCACGAGGATATCTGCACATTGGCGTTGGACAAGAGAACTTCGCTCATAATCCTCCCGTTCCATCAAACCAGATCCTCGAAGGGGCGGGTTTTGACTGACGACAAAATCCTAAGAGCTCTTAATCGGAGCGTTCTCGACAGAGCTCCTTGCTCCGTCGGCATCCTCGTCGACCGCCGGCGCGTGATCAAACAAACACAAAAACTACCGTCGGATCACCAGACTGTAGCTGTTGTTTTCATCGGAGGAGACGATGACAGGGAGGCACTGACGTTGGCGAAACGGATGGTCCGAGGAGGGTCATCCTCTACCGTTAAGTTAACGGTGATCCGGTTGGTGGCTAAGGACGGTGACGGCGGGTTGACGGAGTGGGAGAAGATTCTGGATTTCGAGGCGTTGAAGGACATCATCAAGGGGAAGCGTGGTGAAAACAACGACGTCGGCGGCGATGAGATGTTGAATATTGAAGGTTGTTACGTGGAGGAGGCGGTGAAAGACGGGCAGGAGACGTCGCGGGTGATGAAGAGAGTGGCGACCGGTTATGAGCTCATAATCGTGGGCAGAAGAAACGGCGTGGTGTCGCCGCAGACGAAGGGGCTGTCGGAGTGGAGTGTGTTCCCTGAATTGGGATTGATCGGAGACTTGCTTGCATCTCGCGATCTCAATTGTAAAGCTTCCATTCTAGTTGTGCAACAACAACTACAAATGAAATAGAATAACTTGTTGGATTCTCCATCAAATTCCGCGTGTATTTCAAATAGAATACACGCTACTACTCTCTCAGACAAACAAAAATGCTGTGCAGTGCAAGTATTTGCATATTGAAACTATAATACGAAATAACAGATCTAGACGAACTATAATACGAAATAACGAATTTAGACAAACAGAAAGCTGTGCAGTGCAGTATTTGCATATTGAAAAAAATGTTCAAAAAACTTCCCCCACTTCCTTGTTTCTCATTTCTTTGTTTACATCATTTAGTACTCGTACAAATTATGACTCGTTCGTACTTTACGACACGAGTCGAACCCCGGTGGTCTTCCACGAAGATCCTTTCTACAACACCCACAGTCTTCAATAACCGAACGGAAATTAAAGTTTCTTAAAAAGCGCTTTAATATCCCTTGATTCAACTTTCCTTCCACAAACTCTCTCGCCCAGACCCAGCTCGACTCAACTTAGAACTAGTTCTTTGACATCAAGTATCTACAATATTATATTTACTGTTGCCACCAAACAAAACACGAGTCAGTAGTAGGGGACCTGGATCTCTTGCACCTTGAGGAAGAACTCAACCCTTCTTTCTTCTCATTCGAGGAGGTATCATTTAATGACGACAGTAACTGGTCCTGTCTTGAAGATGGCATCCTCTTGTTTATATACCTGATTGCTTCCATTTTTCCAGGATCCATGGCTCCCTTTTTTGAGGACCCGGGCTCCATTACTTCATCAGCAGCATCTGCAACTATACCATCATCTCCTTCCACTGTTTGTAGAACAGATTTTGGCGACGTGTTTAAACTGCCCAGATCTTCGTTGAACTTTTGTGATTCCATCAAACTTGAGAACCATGGGGTGCCGTCTCTTGCGTAAAAGAGGATGTATGCAGATTGAGATAATACATATTCTTCTCGATAATCATATATCTGCATAACATGGGCATGAGAGCGTCAACTATGTGCAACCCAATCAAGAAGCATCTCTTGGATGATTCCATTGAATAGTTTTCGAATTTGCTAGAGTTGATTGAATATAGTTACCTTTGTATCATCCAACTTGTGCCATTTTCCAGGCGAGGACCTTATATAGCAAAAGTAATGCCCAGAGGTAGGCAACCATCCGTTGTGCACCACAACTCCATACAATTGATACTTCAAACTCACCTGTTCCATAGAGAACCTCAAGTGTTTATGTTCTTTGAATAACTAGCTTAACGAATTTAATATAAAATCCTGCTATCTTGGGAAATATAAACAACAATACAATCTTTGTTGACGAGGAATAATAAGATTGCATTAGATGAGAATTATCAACGTACATTACTATCCTCGTCATGGTTGGAGTAGGGCGTTAGATCCAACTGCAGAGGGAACTCAACATGTTTGCCAATCTTATCAACAGAGTATCCATCACTCTTGAATCTCTTTAAATGCAAAGTAGCAATAAGAGGAGCTCTGTCCAGCATAAGCTGCTTCTCCATGGATACTTTCTCTTTGCAACCATCACAAGTTAACTTTGCTTCTGAATCCTCCATCCTCTCCACTTTCGTGAAAGACTCAAAGGCGTCATGGAGGTTGCCCACTTCTTCAATCTCCAAACTCAAGTCAATTAAGGGCTCATATTTGTCAGAGAAGTGGCCACAGGAGCAGCACTTCAGCTGTATTTTCAAAGAGGGTTCAGAATACAGGAGTGCAACTGTGCAAGAAAAGTTTTTCAAAAGGATAGATTAAGTAAATACACTATAAAATAACGCATTAGTCCTTACTTTGCTCACAAGACGACCTCCAAAAATCTGCTTCACAATGTTATTGGCATCAGAAGATGAGGAATCTTCAGCTGGATTTGGTTCTAAACAACATCTCTCAAGCCTATCCAACAAGCACTGTAAGAATTCATGTGCATCTTCCTGCTGGTATCTTCGGAAAAAGGATGAAATGCCTAATATATGTCAAGGAGTACATTCAAGTGAAATCCCTTCGAAAGATGTCACAAGGCAATAGAGTATTCACAAGCACATAGCTCAGACAGTGGGATTGACGATGCATTCTCAAGTGAATAAGGGAACAAGGTACACATACTTCATAACATCTACCAATAAGAACAATGAAGTACAGCTATACAGCATAAATAAGGCAACAAAGGATACAACTCAAGTTGTCAAAAAGGTTTTGAGGAGCAATAATCTTCCCAGAAGAAGCCAAAGAACGTTCTATGAGATCTCGGAGTGCATCAAGTACACAAAACCCATCTATGCCTCCTGAAAGATATACATATTCGAGTCAGCAAACATCAAGACAACAGTTTCAGTTACAATCTAGTATAGTTAGTGTGCTATCATCAAAGGATGGTAATAGAGAGACCAAAAGAAAAGGACTTACGCTCGCACGGCAATGAATGACTGTGAGATCGTAAAGCCTTGACGAGAGGCACAGTGTGTGTAAAGCATTGCAATATCGCATTAAGGAAGCATGTGTTTCCGAAATTGAACAGTCCAGCACCCTGAGAATAGCAAGAAATTACAACTTCAGTGACACCACTCTGACAAATATATAGACCATATCAAAAACAAAAAGAAAGACATCCGACATGAGAACACAATGAAGGAGTCGGAGATGATGTAGCAATTCTGACTACTCCACGACCTCTGCCCCTGTTTCGCCGACCTCGACCACGTGTACGTCCACGAGAAGGTAAATGATGATTTCTATTACCCGACCTGAAAAATCATAAGTAATAACAACATCAGACTAAGGAGAGAACAGGCATGAATTGAGAAGGAGTTTTGAGAAATCAGTGTGCTTGCTGGTGGGGCGTCAAGTATCACTCGATTTCTGAATTCATACAGTAAGATGATAATGATGTTACATGGTTTGTAGTGTGTGATCTTCATGTGTGATTGTACTTGGAAACAACAGTCTGTCTTGCTACTACTTTAGGGAGAAGATTTGCGCTAGTTAGCTAGTATAGCCATTTAGTACCACAACAACTCTAGTACCACAGCAATAACAGATCTTGCATCCAACCGAAAAATGACAACAACAAACAAAAAGCCCATTTAAATTACAGAGTTCAATGGACATTAACTGGCAAATTGCTAAGCTTCAGAGATCAAGAAAGAATGATGAAGAAAAATTACAGAGCTGAAGCAGTATGACCTTAACTCAATGATCATATTGTATGTCAATAGTCATTACCATCAATGAAGATTCAAAACCGAACTTACATAATGAATTGATGAGGAAGAAGGGAAGATTCAAACTTGAAACTGAGGACGGTGAGGTCGAGTCGGATCGGCAGAATCGAGGCAGACTGAATGAGATCGAGGCCGACCGCCGCCGGTGTTTGAAGTCGGAATCGAGGGCCTCCGGCAGCTGATAGATCGGGCGGCGTGCGCAGTCGTGTCGTTTGCCGTCGAGTGACTCGTGAGCGGGGCGTCGAGGAGAGGATGCGAAATTAGGTTAGGCATTGGGAGCGATCATGCGGATTGGGAATTATTTGGGATTGTCTAGGTTTAGTTTTTCTTTTTCTTTTCAATTAGATTTATAATTTTGAATCAAAATGATGCATTATGTGAAAATGTGGTATTTTTAAGATGATAAGTGAATTTTTCGTAGCTGATGATTTTGCAATCGGAGAAGCGCGCAGCTGGCTTTTTATGGCACGATGGCAGAGACTACCCTACCCGGCCATAGGCCCCCTAATTCTATTAGTGGTGCTCGGCACCATACCTCGACGACTTCCTCTCTTTCTGGAAAAGGTGACTGAGATGCGCAACAGGCAAAAAAGAAGGTTCGACCTATGAATTTGAATCAACCAGATTATATGGATGGGATCAATGTGAAAGTTGTTACAAACAAACTGAATAATTTGGGGATTGTTGAGGAGGATTGTCCAATGTCGGATTTGACTATACTACCAAATGCGTGGTGTAAGAGAATCAATGGATTGTTCCAAGACAATTCTCACAATGACGATTGGTATGTTGCTGATTCCGATTATGAAGATGTAGCATAGGCTGGGAGAGAGGAGGATGACGTATTAGATGAAGAAAACGATGACCCTCTATGCCCCCCTCCCTATTCTGTTTATTACGGCAAAATAAATTTTCAGAATTGAACTAAATCCAAAGTTTTCACATATATCCTGTTAACTAACAAGACAATACTATTATTCATTGAGCGGAAGAGCTCATTGAATTAATAATTATATCACCTTAACCAATATTCTAAAAAACAATAACAATTAACAATGAACGTATGCATTTTTTTACGAAGAAACTTAAGATTTCATTGATCAATGCTCAATTGAGCGGCAATGATTGCTAAGTACATTGTTAAGCCATCCGGAAGATGCTTGCCCCACAATCAGGGAAGCAAAAAAAATAGATTGCTTGATAAGTGTGTGAGCAACCAAGTTCTTTTCTCATCTAAAATAACGAAAGAAAATGTATTTATAGCACGAATAATATATTTGCACATACGGTGAGGATCCCGAACTTTGAATCATCATCAATCGGGTCTACAACTGCACGTGCTAGTACTTGAGAGTCCCGTTCAAATATTACCCGCTGGTAGCCAAGACTTGACACCCATCGAAGTCCTTCAAGCAAAGCTGTAGCTTCACCTTCTCTTACAGGCATTACACCATTCTTTACAAAGGTACGATATTGAATTAGCTCGCCATCATGGGATCTGATGATCATGTCGAAGCCCATTTGTTGTTGATGATCATGTTGAAGCCCATTTGATGTAGTCGGGCTGCGGTGTGTGTCATTTATGGCAATACGTAGAGATTAGAACGAATGCATTTGACGATAACCATAATAATTAATAATTAGAAAATGTGATAGTTATTGAATGAAGAATTAAGGTATCTAATTTCTTTAAAAATTAGTATTTTGTCGCCGGCAACAAAAATAAGAAGGTTCAAGCATATAGAAAGTCAGCCAACTCTAATTTTATATATATATATATATATATATATATATAATTTGATGATTATGATGTTAATTTAATTAATAGTTGAAGGTAGATAAGTCATTTTAATATAATTTATAAATTTTTGTGAAATTCATTTTAAAATATCAACTCAATTTTACAGAATTACTAACACTAGTTTTAACAAAATTCAAATTTTAAAATTGAAAATAATTTTTTTTATAAACCAAACACAAATATATTTATGTAGAAATGAATTCCATAAATTTTTAAGAAATTTATTTATGCCAGTGTAAGAGAACTAAAACTGGAATCATAGCCGTTGTCTGGTAGCTCTAAGCTCCGTCTCGACGAGGAGTATCTACAAAATATATTTATACGGTAGCCGCCAGCTTCTACCAGACAAAACACAAGAACTAGGGGAAATTAAAGGGTTCATCATCATCGGGTAAATTCAGTAGGCCGCACAAATCTTCGGTAGGGATCAGGGGACCTGGATCTCTTGCACGTCGACGAACCCAACCCTTCTTTCTTCTCATTCGTGGCATCATTTAATGACGACATTAACTGGGCCGCCCTTTTTGAAGATGGCATCCTCTTGTTTATATACCGGATGGCTGCCCTTTTCTGAGGATCCAACGCTCTCTTCTGTGTTCCTTGCTGCTGCTGCTGCTGCTGCTTACCTACAGCCATTCCAACCTTCACCTGCTGCTGCTCTTTACTTGCTCGATATATACTTTCTGCACATTTCCATTTATTTCAGTTATTCATAACCAATAATCAATATCTATACAGCTTTCTGTCAGAAGAAATATTATCCCTACCTGGCTTCCTAGCATAATTCGCACAAGGGCCTGAAGGTGCCTGTGGGAGAGGTTCATCGTTTCCACCAGTGTTACAACACTTCTTGTGATTGCTACTTGCAGGAGGAGACGATTTTTCCTCGTTCAACCTAGCATCCGGAGACGATTTTTCCTCGTTCAACGTAGCATCCGGAGACTCTCTTCTTGTGTCACGTGGATGATCAATAACTATCAGAGGTTCCACATCGTCAACACAAAAGCTTGGTCCTTGCGCAAGATCGTGAATCTCAATATGCTCATCCGATGATTCGTCAAGGGAATTGGCTTGGGGCTCTGTTACTTCATCAGCAGCATCTGGAACTATGCCATTATCCCCTTCCACTGTCTGTAGAACAGATTTTGGAGACGCGCATGAACTAGTCAAATCGTCATTCAATTTTTGTGACTCCATCAAAGTTGAAAACCATGGCATGCCGTCTCTGGCGTACAAGAGAATGTATGCAGATTGAGATAGCACATATTCTTCTCGACATTCAATTACCTGCATAACATGGGAATGGAGAGCGTCAACTGTGTGCAACTAAATTGAGTCATCAAGAAGCATCTCTTCGATGATTAATGAGACACTTCCATTGAACTATTTTCTTATGATTCATTGATTGAATATAGTTACCTTTGTATCATCCAACTTGTGCCATTTTCCAGGCGAGGACCTTATATAGCAAAAGTAATGCCCAGAGGTAGGCGACCAACCGTTGTGCACCACAACTCCATACAATTGATATTTCAGATTCCCCTGTTGCATCGAGAACATAAGTGTTCATGTTATTTGAATAACTAGCTTAACAAATTTAATATAAGATCCTGCTATTTTGACAAGCAATACCAAGATTTCATTAGATGAGAATTATTGACTTACATTACCATCCTCCTCGTGGTTGGAGTAGGGCGTTAAATCCAACTCCAGAGGAAACTCAACATGTTTGCCAATCTTATCAACAGAGTATCCATCACTCTTGAATCTCTTTAAATGCAAAGTAGCAATTTGAGGAGCCCTGTCCAACATAAACTGCTTCTCCATGGATACTTTCTCTTTGCAACCATCACAAGTCAACTTTGCTTCTGGATCCTCTATCTTCTCCACTTTGGTGAAAGACTCAAAGGCGTCATGGAGGTTGTCCACTTCTTCAATCTCCAGACTCAAGTCAATTAAGGGCTCATATTTGTCAGAGAAGTGGCCACAGGAGCAGCACTTCAGCTGTATTTTTCAAAGAGAGTTCAGAGAAAAGAAGTGCAAGAAATTTTCAACAGGATAAATAAAGTAAATGCACTAGAAAATAACGCATTAGATTTAGTCCTTACTTTGCTCACAAGACGACCTCCAAAAATCTGTTGCACAATGTTATTGGCATCAGAAGATGAGTTATCATCAGCTGGATTTGGTTCTAAACAACATCTCTCAAGCCTATCCAACAAGCACTGTAAGAATTCATGTGCATCTTCCTGCTGGTATCTACAGAAAAAGGATGAAATGCCTAATATATGTCAAGGAGCACATTCAAGTGAAACCCCTTCGAAAGATGTCTCAAGACATCAAGTATGCACAAGCACGTAGCTCAGACAGTGGGATTGACGCTGCCTACTCAAGTACATACTTTATAACATCTACCAATAAGACCAATGAAGTACAGCTATACAGCATAAATAAGGCAACAAAGGATACAACTCAAGTTATCAAAGAGGTTTTGAGGAGCAATAATCTTCCCAGAAGAAGACAAAGAACGTTCTATGAGATCTCGAAGTGCATCAAGTACACAAAACCCATCTATTCCTCCTGCAAGAGATAACATAATCGAGTAAGCAAACATCAAGGCGAGCGTTTCAGTTACAATCTAGTATAGGTAGTGTGCTATCATCAAAGGATTGAAATAGAGAGCACAAGAAAAGGACTTACGCTCACACGGCAATGAATGACTGTGAGATCGCAAAGCTTTGACGAGAGGCACCGTGTGGGTAAAGCATTGCAATATCGCATTAATGAAGCACGTGTTACCGAGATTGAACAGTCCAGCACCCTGATAATAGCAATAAATTCCAACTTCAGTGACACCACTTTGATAGTATACAGACCATATCAATAGTAAAATATCATACCGGAAGGAGCAGATACAGGTTCCAATAAGAATAATCGCCATCATCAACAAAATAATAATTAATATTATACAATCTAAGAAACGAAAAGGGAACAAAACTAGGAGTCACATACCATGCCAGTGGGAAAAGTTCTCCGCGGGGGATAGATAAAACTGCTAGGCTTGTCTTCATCATCCTCTTGATCATATTTTGGGCTCCATCGATGGGTATGCCATGGGAGATAGTGAATAGGGCGATGATAGCGGGGACCAAAACTACGAAACATCCTCCTATCCCATCTCCCTCCATCATCATCGCTAAAAGGCTCTTCATCATAGGGATTACCTTCGGGTGAGGAAAGTGCGCTGTCTCCATTTTCTGGTACAGGAGGAGAACCAGGAGTATCTTTGTCGTCCACGCAGTCATCCATCCTTGTTTCCAGAGGTTGACCGTTCAATGCTTCACCTGAACCGGCTTCACATTCCGAAGGTTTAGCCTCTGACGAAGTAAAAGCAGAGTGGAAATCCACGAGGGCAACACCATAAGAACCCCCCGGAACACCCTCCTCAACTCGGGGATGCTGCAGGTTCCGAGGATATTCAGATTCCGAACCAGCTAGGGTTTGCGCAGAGACGAAATCAGAGTTCCCGACTGAGGTTCCGTAATCTTCAGGTGGATCTGACAGCTCCAGCAACTCTACTGCATCTAGGGCTTCAGTCAGGGGACAGGACGGGCCAGAATCGGTGTCGAGAACTGCTCCACCGCCGCGACCGCCGCCGCCGGAGGTGGGGGAGTAACAATCCTTGATCGACATTGAAGCGCGGAAAAGTCGGAGTGACTTGGCTTGGTGGTCGAGCTTGGAGTGAATGAGGTGAAGAAGGAAGCTAGGTTTTGAAAACTTGAAGGAGGGAGAATACGCAGAAGAAGATGAGAAGACGGAGGGGAGGGGGAGAGGGTTTTTGGGATGGAATTAATTTTGAAAAGGGAGGGAAATTGAAGCGCGCCTATAGTATTATTAGTACCCTTCTTCCTTTTTTTTGGCAGTTTTCACTTTCCAAAATCCCGCCTCGCCCGCCCAATACCACAATTATGGCTTTTTACTGGTTGTTTACTTGTTAATTGTTGCTTTAGAATTTCAAATTTTATCATTTTAATATTTAAATGGACCGAAATTTATCAATTGGTTGTGGCGAATTTTGGTATTTTGAAATACATATGTTTATTTAAGGGCAGGTTGTTCCGAGTTTTCTGTATTTATAAATTCAAACATTTTCAATTTTCTTTATATTAGGCCTTGTTTGTTAAAGAGCATATTTAGTTGAGTTTTCCTGAAATTATGGGAAAGGATCAAACTCATGTTTGGTAAGTTGTGATGGGTCGGAGTTTTACAAAAATTAATTTTTTTCGGCTTAATTTTTTTCCAAAATATGTTATATTCAAATACATGATCGTCGCCATGTTTTGGTCAGTTTTTTTCACAGCTGGCAAATATTGTCGTTATTGCCCCTGGTTGCCTGCAATTAATTTTGTCGAAGAAAAAACTTTCCTCATCTTCTTCATGTTCGTTTCCCCTCATCTTCTCCATAGTTCTTCTTTCCGAAACCCAGATTCTCCCTCCCATACGTAGAAGTAATAGTCCGAATAACAACCCTAATATCGATTTCTTCTTCCAGGATTCATTCCTTACGGCTGCTAATTTAGTGCTCTTCTTTTTCAGGTTTGGCTCAAATTAGGGAGTCTGGTCATGAGATTTTTCTCCACCACCAGATCTATTCGGATTTACCGTTTTGTTAGGAAAAATACCTTGTGAACAGGTATGTTTCCTCCCTTCATTTTCAATGCTAACCCTCAATGTACATCAACTTAGCATGTCCCTCTAAACATCAACATGAATAGAAACATGCTCTGGCCGCCATATATAACCTGAATTTTTTTTTTCATAGTGGTATTTAATGCATGAACCAATCCACTGAGTTTCAGATAACATGTGTATAATATTTGTAGATTTGGTCTTAACTTCTTTATTATTGGGTGTATAGTGAATATGTTTGTTATGTCATGATGTGCTAGATAGCGTACTGATTGTATATTGGCACTTCGTTAGGGTATAGTGATGGCAAGGAGGCCTTACAAACAACGATGAATAATCATTGTATATGTCATATGCATGTGGTACAACTTACTTCAATAATGTGTATCTTTACTACTGAAGGAAGAAGGTAAAAATACTCGTAGGTTGGCTGACACTGAAGATTACATACCTAGGCCACTTCCCTATGGTAGAGCAATCTATAGGCGTGGTTTTTTGCTTAATGCAACTAGAACCACTGACATTAATTGCATAAACATGTTGCGAGTAAAGTTAAGAGTATTTTGGAAGTTGGTTGATTTACTTAAAGATTGGGGGGTTGAAGAGAACAAAAAATATGGAAGTATATGAGATGGTCGCAATGTTTTTGGTGACGATGGGCCACAACATTAAAAATAAAACTTGTCAATTTTTATTTCATCGTTCGGGTGAGACTGTCTCTCGGACCATTAAGAAGGTTTTGTTAGCGGTGCTTAGCCTGCATAACCTGTTACTTGTAAAGCCAGTACCAATCCTAGCCAACTTTGACAACCCTCGCTGGAAATATTTTGAGGTTAGTTACTGCATCATTGCTTGTCAAATATGATTCACATACTTGACAACAAATTACAAATATTTCCCACTTACTTTCAGAATTGTGTTGGAGCACTTGATGGTACGGTTGTGAACATGAGGTCAAAAATCACAAGCCAAGCTTGTTACTGCAATAGGAAGGGTAACACAGCTATCAACATCTTAGCAGTATGCAACCCAAATAATGAGTTCATGTACTGCTTAGCTGGATGGGAGGGTTCAGCACATGACGGTATGGTTTTAAGGGACGCCCTTTCTTGTCCAGGGGGTCTGAGGATAACACAAGGTAATAAATTTTCAAGCACATCAACTTACTCTCCAAATTTAATTTCATTGATTTGCTGAAATTTTATAAATGACTACCATTTCTAACTACTTCTGTTACAGGAACGTACTATCTATGTGATGCTGGTTATACCAACGCCCCTGAATTTCTAACCCCATTTCGTAAAACACGTTATCACCTACAAGAATGGGGTGCCAATCGACCTAGAAATGCAAAGGAGTTCTTCAACATGAAGCATTCATCAGTTAGGAACGTTATATAGCGAGCTTTCAGTGTCCTAAAAATGCGGTGGGGTCTTTTGCGAGATACATCGTGGTACTCCCCCAAGATGGTAGGGTTGTTTTTCACAGCTGGCTGCCTCCTCCGTAATTTCATAACTCGTCAGCCTGGAGGAGCAGATGTATTCGATAAGGCTTATAGGGCTCTTGATGTTGTAGAACCTCTCGTCGTTGACGCTAATGCAGGCCCCGACTACGTGGAACCTAGTGAAGAATGGACAGAATTTAGGCGCGAACTAGCTTAGCAAATGTGGGCTACTAGGGTTCGTTAGAATCTACATTTAGTATAAGTATTATGTTTAACGTACTCTATTCTAAACCATGTTGTGGTAATCTGAACACATATTACTTTCTTTCAATGTTTTATGTTTCCCTATACACATTAGTGATAGTGAAATATTTGTACTTCAACTTATGCAATCTAATATATGCTTCAGTTTCATTTTTCCCATGTCCTCACCAGTTGAGCGTGCAAGTAATTGTGTTATAAGGATATAAATAGGTAATAAGGTTTCTACTAATAATGTCATAATGCTATTATTGAGTTATATGCTTCAATCTGCTATAGTAGGCATACTATTCATGTTTAATATGTAGTAATCGTATGGAAGTTATTACAAAAGAAGTGGTAGCTTTCTGTCATTCTGTGGACATATCTTCTCAAAATTTAAACCTTGAGGAGATAAGCAGCTAAAGCTTTATTACTAAAGACTTTAAACCCTGTCATTTATATCCAAATGGTGTTAGCTGTAAACGTGTCTTGTCATGTATTAATAGGTATTAGTGTGTGTACCAAACACTCCAGAGTTACAGATGCACATTTACTTTGACATAGCTTGTGGTTATGTAACCCATCCAAACTTCTCAGTACCACTTGGCTGCAACTTTCGACAAACTGGTATGGTTGAAACATTGTATACCATGCTTGTGTTGTGATTTCCTATTATAGCTTGCATGTCTGCTTGCAACTGCTATAGGTTAATGTTATGGCGAACAATAGGGACTGCAAAGTGTGGACTAAGGAGGAGGAACAAACCTTGGTGAGTTGTATGCAGTAGCTAGTCGAGAAGAATGTTGTACTAAATGGGAATTTCAAACTATCTGGCCTCAAGGAGTTAGAGCGGATGATGCATACGAAGATTGAAAACTACACCTCGTTGGTTGTTCCACATATCAATTCCAAGGTCCAATATTTCAAGGATAAGTTCACTACGGTACTAGAACTCCAGCAAACTAGTGGATTTGGTTGGGATGATGCTCGTGGTTGTATAGTTGCAGATCCAGCCATCTTCGTTGGCTGGGTGAAGGTAAAACCAAATTCTTTCACCTTTTTTATTTATGTGTTTGCTATAAAACCTGTGGTAGCGTTCTTCCCCCCCCCCCCCCCCCCACTTGCTTGTCAGCTATAATATTGAGAACATGGTAGCAGTAATAAAACTTATATGTCAAATAAAGGTGGTGAAGAAATGTGTACCTGTACATTGCTTATGTTGTGTAGGGGCATCCTAAAGCGAAATGGATGAACAATAAGCCACTTCCTTTTTGGGAAGAATTTTGCTTTATATTTGGGGTAGATCATGCACTTGGTTTGGATGCTGCCCAACCTTTAGATGCAGCAAGCAAAATGTTGTCAAGTGCCAGCGCCTCTTATTTCGGGGATGAAGTAATCGAGAGACCTGATTCGTAGACCATTCCTCCTGAGTTGGACCATGATGAGGTGATGGAAAATATCATCAATCAAGATATTGACCTGCATGCTACTGGACTTAATGATGTTGAGGCTGAGATCATCTCCAACCGAGGTCAGCAAAAAGGGAAAGAGATAGCTACTTCATCTGGAAGTAAGTGAGGAAGGCAACAGGTTCAGGATGATGAGCGTGCTCAGCTTCATAAACTAATTAAGTGACTAAATTGCAATTACATAAAAGTTTGGGAGTCCAAGGTGTAAAAATTAAATGGTGAAGCAATTGAAATAATGATTTCATGCATGACAGAATGCTGCACTGTAAGTCTTGATAATAGTCATTTTTGTAATTTATATTTTGACTTAATTATCTATATCATTTTCGATTTAATTGGGTGCCTAAAAAAGTTATGGTCAAAATTTAGTATGAAACTCGACAACACTCGGAGCTAACTAATAAAATTGGATAAATCGGTGACTCCGGGTCATTAGCAACGATTTTTAATATTTGCTTGGAGGAATGACAAATCCGGATCATCCAATTAAAATGCAAAATCTGATGGGTGAGAGAGCTTCTTTAATTTAGAGTAAATTTATCAATTCTAATTTAGGATTTATTAAAACGCCCAATCACCTTATCTTTATACGAAACAAAAATAACTATTTTGTAATGAAAATTCAAAGAGCCAAGCAAAAAAAATATCAAAGAGAAGAATTGAAAAGAGAGAAACTTAAAAACAAGTAAAGAAAAAGCTGGTATATTGAAAACGTTAGTACATAAATATAAACAATGTTAGTATACAAAAAAGTTAGTATATAAAAAAAACGAGTATAACACAACATAAAAATATATAAAAACTAGTACACAAAAATAAGTACAAAATAAATTATTACATTGAAAAAAACATACACAAAAACAAGTACAAATAAAATTAGTATACAAAAAAACTAGTACACAAATTCAAGTACATAAAATAAAAACGAGTACAACGCAACAAAAATATAGAGAAATCTAATACACATTCAAAAGTGTAACTTGAAGAAATAATCATTTGATTACCATAATCGAATACAAAAAAATAAAAATCAAATACTAAATGAATATATGAAACACACTCATTTCTTAATAAAATTATCCAAAGCTCAAAATAGTTAAGACTTCATTCTCATCGACTTTTCATTCGTGACATATATGGCTTTTGAATATCTCTCAAGAGTATTGTCGATAATCCTCACTCTACGTACGTAAATATTTAGATTTTACGGTTCTGAAACGTTACGAGGGAAGCAAATAAGTTTATGATCAAAAGGAACGATTGTAATAGGAAAAGGACAAAAATGTCAATTAGCCAAAGATAGCACGCTGAAAAGTGAAAACTTACAAAGAAGCCACCAGGACAAACGTATATCAGCCGTCCAATTCCCGTCAAAATATTCCCTCCCACAGTTCACAACTGCGTTACCTATCCGTCCCCTTTATTTCCCCCCCCCCCCTTCTCTGTCCCTCCTGCTCCCGGGAAACCTAGATTTCTCTATATCCCCAAACCCAAAACCCCAGCCTCCAGACCCTGAAACATCTCCTCTATTATCTCTTCTGAGCCGATAAAAAATACATGGATTCCGATCAGGGGAAGCTTTTCGTCGGCGGGATTTCCTGGGAGACGACGGAGGACAAGCTCACTGAACACTTCGGACAATACGGAGATGTTCTGCAGACCGCTGTAATGCGGGACAAAACCACTGGCAGGCCCAGGGGTTTTGGGTTCGTCGTCTTTGCAGATCCTACTGTTCTCGATGCCGTTCTTCAGGATACCCACACCATTGATGGTCGAACGGTCAGTACAGATGAAACCAGGCTTTACTTTTCAGCTTTCGTTTTCTAGGAAAAATCACACGTCTTGGCTCTTTCCTGAGGAATATAGTCGTTAATTAAGCGTTGCTTCCACCCTGCAACTCTGTGTCAATTAGGATTTTATAGCTGTATTGGAGTGAGGTCCAATTACTGGACAAGGTGAATTTCTCTAGTGGAAAAGACAGTTGCTTTGGTAGCTTAGTTTAGTTAAGAAGACGTAGTTTAGTTAGCTGAATCCTTTTTTTTGCTGGAAATACTTGGATTTGAATAGTGGATACATCGATATTAAGAAGTTGATGTGTTTTGGTCACTTTTGTTCCCGGTTTCTGTGTCGTCAATTGTAAAATCTTCCATCTAATTCTTCTTTTTTGACGGTTTAGGTCGAGGCAAAGAGGGCATTATCAAGAGAGGAGCAACAAAGCAATCCTAGACCCGGGAATTCTAATTATGCTAGAAGCTCTGGTGGTGGTGGTAGCAGCGGCGTTAGGACGAAGAAGATTTTTGTTGGTGGGTTACCTCCCTCGGTGACAGAAGATGTATTCCGCCAATATTTTGAAGCTTATGGCCAGGTTACCGACGTAGTAATAATGTATGACCAAACCACACAACATCCCCGTGGATTTGGATTTGTTTCCTTCGATTCTGAGGATTCAGTTGATAGGGTGTTGCACAAAACTTTTCATGACTTAAGCGGCAAGCAAGTTGAAGTGAAGCGGGCTCTTCCTAAAGATGCAAATCCCGGTGGAGGCAGTCGCTCCTCCATGGGTGGTGGTAACGCTGGTGGTGGTGGGGGTTATCAAAGCTATGGTGGAAATTCAAGCTCATATGATGGTAGAATGGATTCAAATAGGTACATGCAGCCCCAAACTGCTGGAGGAGGTAGCTTTCCTCCTTACGGGGCATCGGGCTACAATACAACACCTGGATATGGAGGCTATGGTGCTGGAAGTTATGGAGGTTATGGTAGTGCTGGGTATGGGGCAAATGGAGGTGCACCTTATGGAAACCCTAATGTCCAGAATGCCGGATATAGTAGTGGTCCACCTAGAACTTCATGGAATGATCAGTCTCCGGGTTATGGTGCTATGGGCTATGGAGGTTCTACACCAACAAGTCAAACACAAAGTGGACCTGGTGGTTATAATCAAGGTTACGGTTATGGTAGTTATGCATCAAATGATGGATCTTATGGTAATCCAGCTGGGTATGGAGGACGTTCTGGCGGTACTCCTGGAGAAGTACAAGGGAATAGTGCAGGCTATGGTGGAGGTGGTTATGGTGATGCAAGTGTGAATGGAGGAGGTCATGCTAATGCAGCATGGAGATCTGAGTCTTCACAAGGTTCTGGGAATTACGCATCTCAAGGCAATGGTGCTCAGACTAGTCAAGTTGCGTATGGTGGTGGTTATGGAAGTGCTCCAGCCTAACAAAGTGCAATAGTAATGGCAGATGAGTTTCCAGCTGGATCTTGAACATTTAATGCAGCGTTCCGGATCGAACGCCTGCTATAAAAGATTCAACGTCCATGACCGGGTCGACCTTACTAGTAGTCTTTGAAGAGTAATAAGTAGTTTGTGGTATTTTTGGATGCTTGCTTACTGAGTGTAGCATTAAATTGGCTTTGCTTATGTTTATCTGTTATTTGCTTTGGATGATATAATTTCCCTCTCTCTCTGCATGCAAACTTGTTCGTCTTTCCTTGATAGCAATCCAGTATTCTATTTGCCGGCTTCTATTTGTCACTCGTCTGTCTGTTGATTTTCTTCCCTGGGAGCAGACTTAAGAAATGATAGAATCTAGTTAAGCTTGGTGCAGAAATAGTATTAGAGAAGACTAGTAGACAGATAATCATAGTAATAGTTGTGCCTCTGAGGATGAGGGGTAATCATTATACTGCTGTATTTTGTACTTGTGTTGTACAGGATGGAGATGCTCGAGTTCAAAGGCTGGGGAGTCGCTTATGGCTGAACCCCAGCTTCATGTATGGAGCGTGGGGAGAAATTTGGGGATGACTAGTCTGATCCAAAAGCCATAGCTTTTTTTTGCCAAACCGTCAGATCATCAGTTTTTTCAGTCCTTGTTAATCTAAAGGTCCATATCTGACAGGGGCAGTTTTGGTATTAAGATCTATAGTTTTTTCCCTTACTTTTTTCATCCGTTCGACGGTTGGGATGTGGGATGGAATTTTAAGCACTTTTCCATTCGAGCGGGAAAATTAGATTCCAATAAAGTACATTTTGAGAGCTAATTTTTCTACTTTCCAATTTCCATTCCACATTCTCGTAGCCAAATGGTTATATAACTCCTTTAATTTAAATGTGGCTACATTTTATCTATTCCACATGTATGGGATCATACAGGGGCTATATGAACGAGTGTTGAAAGAATGTCGTGGCATCTCTATTGTGAATATTAAGATAAGTCGTCAAATAAGCCAGGATCTTTGCGATCACGATGCCACCTGTAACACAAGGATTACTCATGCTAGCCAACCGAGATAGTACACGTGTGCCAACTACACGTCAGGAGCACCAAAGTCCAAACACAACTAACTTCCAATAATTTATAACACAAAAGAAATAGAAATTCAACGACAAATCTTTACCTAAACTATAAAGAATTAAGATTTCATCGTGTCACATTCCAAACAGACTAAGTCGACGAAACCGTGGATGAGCTGCAAGACTACATCATCAATTTAAAACATAGTCTTTTGTTTGGTAAAATATGGCGCCGACGCTTGTTTAAACAAACACAAGAATATTCTGAGGCAACCCATTAGTTACCCTAGAACAATGGTGACCGTTGAAAATGCATGGCCGAATAGGAGCCAATAACCGTCTGCTGACTCCATGGATGTTGTAAGAAACACCCCTTAAAATCGGGGAAGATTCGGTTAAAATCCCTGACGTGGGAAATCATGATTGGTCAATCTTCAATCCGGAAACAGTCATTTTCATAGTTCTTATCACTCTTCTCTCTCCGTATCCCCTAGGGCTTCGTTTCAGCCCCCCCTCTCCTCTCGCCGGTCGGTGCATTTTCCCGGAAAGTTTCGTATTTTCCGAAAACAATCTCCGACCGCGATCCCCTCCATTTCATCCTCCTGCAGTTACTCTGGTCCCCAAATCCAGCTTTTATTCTCTTCTTCCTCATGATTTAATTACAAATCGGTATAACGACTTTCCTTGAGCTGTCAATTGTGATTGCTTCGGCAATCGGCCAACTTTCAGCTTTGGTGTCTCATATCATCGCCGATTATGTTTCTCTTCTTGGTAGCTTGAAAATTGGAATCTTCTTCTCTTTCTTTTTTACAGGAGGTGAAGTGTCATAGCTATAAGTTCTAATTTCATTGCAAGGAGATTGAGGAAGACAGAAGAGGGAATCGGTCTCTCTTGTAACTAATATGGCGAGTCAAGGCGGCTCTTCTAGGAAAAGTCTGACCTTCTCTAGCGCCCCTGTCAACGGGCGGAGGAAATCAATCGCTGACAACGGAGCCGCTGGCGATCCTTCCCGAAAAGCATCAGTCATTTCTCGTCCTGTGTAAGTTAGAATTTTTCTTTTTTGGAACGATTCTTTTTTCTTTTCTCTTCGAGGTAAGCTTTCTGCTTTGTGCGAAAATTGAATGTTAGCTGGGAATCCACGCCAATTGTATTCCTTGATTCTTCAAATTTTTATCTGTTCTTGTCGTCTTTAATTTTCATTGTTGAATCTGGTCTGATGCTTTAATATCAATAGCTAATCAGAGGGATATACTTATTTGATTCATACCTAAAAGTTTAAACCTTGTATATCAGCGTTATGTCAACCTTGTGTGTTTCGAATTTTCCTGATGAGCCTGAGCTTCATAATCGTTCTAATTTATGGGACCTTTGGATCCAGTTGTTGGGACCTTTGGATCCATTTGTAATTGGACCACTGCCTTGTTCTAATTAGACGCTCTGCTGCAGCTTTCTGATTTCATGTGTTATTCAAATACTGGAGTGTATGCGTTAATGTCATTAAATAGACAGAATGCTGACAGAATTGCTAATTGTTGCTAGTAGGCAGTAGCTAACATGGCCACAATCCTTTTGCTTGGGCAGGGGTTTAACCGGAGAGCGTACTGTTAAACGGTTGCGCTTGTCAAAGGCTTTAACAGTACCTGAAACTACAAGTATATATGATGCCTGCCGAAGAATGGCTGCTCGAAGACTTGATGCCTTGTTGCTGACCGACTCCAATGCATTACTCTGTGGAATACTTACAGACAAGGTCAGCAGTTTAAATATATCAGCTTCCCCTGGAGTTCCATGAGGCTTTAATGAAAATCTGTAATTTTCTGTTTTAACCTATTTCCTGACATTCGTCAATTAGGACATAGCAACAAGGGTCATCGCTCGTGAAGTTAATCTCGAGGAAACTCCCGTTTCGAAAGTTATGACGAGGAATCCAGTTTTTGTTCTCTCTGATACTCTGGCTGTTGAAGCTTTACAGAAAATGGTGCAAGGTTGGTTTAATTAAGTAGCCAGCACCAGGTTTCTTCCTTACCGTTGTCACTTTAGCTTACTGAACTGATATATGTGTGTACAGGAAAATTCAGACATTTGCCTGTTGTAGAGAATGGGGAGGTTGTCGCCTTGTTGGATATAGCGAAGTGTTTATATGATGCAATAGCTCGTATGGAAAGAGCAGCTGAAAAGGGGAAAGCAATTGCTGCAGCTGTTGAAGGTGTTGAGAAAAATTGGGGTGCATCGCTTTCTGGTCTGTGCATGTGTTTTCCTATGTAACTTCAAAGAATACATCTTCTTTCGTCAATTGTTGGAATCATTTATCTATTTGTGCTATTGTTTCAGTAATGTTTCTTAATATTTCATCCGAATTGACATGCAGGACAAAGTTCGTTCATTGAGGCACTTCGGGAGCAGATGTTCAAGCCTTCATTATTGACAATAGTTCCGGAGAATTCAAAGTAGGTAATATTTTTTCCCTTTATTTTCAGGCAGAGAATACCCAATTTCCTGAAGTTTGCATGTTCATTATCGTGATATATTGTGATATCCTTCAGGGTCGTGACAGTTTCACCAACTGAGACAGTTTTGGCAGCAACGAAAAAGATGCTTGAATCTCGGGCTAGCTGTGTTGTGGTGATAGTCGATGATAAACCATGTGGAATATTAACGTGAGTGAATGAATAAAAACCTGCAGCCAGTGTAAATTATTGTGTATAATCTCTTTCAAATTTGATGATATCACAATAATATGCGGGATGGTTATTCCACTATTGGAGTGAAAATGAGGCGAGAAAAGAAGAGACTGTAAGATGGGAGAATTTTTCATCATTGGTTGCAGAAAGGCTGAACACCGGTTTGAACTTTTGCTTTTGATTCTTTCAGCTCAAAAGACATCTTGATGCGCGTGATAGCACAAAATCTTGCCCCAGATTCCACGTTTGTTGAAAAGGTAGCATTCTCGTGTGCATTGCATGTTTTGCTTTAATATTTCTGGACAGTCAAATAGTCTCGATCTCTTTGGCCTCTATCAAAATGCCCCACAAGTCAATTGTCTCCGCGTCTTGCTTAAGGTGTTCGGTTATGTTTTTACCTACAGGTCATGACTCCAAATCCCGCGTGTGGTACGACTGATACACCTATTGTTGATGCTTTGCATACCATGCATGATGGGAAGTTTTTGCATCTGCCTGTGGTGGATAAGGGTAACGTCTTTGGCTTCAAAGCTGTAGAATTTTTCTTCGATCCATATTCATGTAATTTGTGTTAATATAATTGTGGATGTATACAGATGGTGTTGTAGTTGCCGTTGTAGATGTGATTCACATAACTCATGCTGCAGTGACCACAGTAAGTCAACTTCTTCATTGCTGCAATACAAATTAAATTGTGTGCCGTCACCAATACCCACCATATGCAAGCATCCAATACTTTTCAAGCTTATGAACGAAATTTGATATCTACCATAACCCATTAATCCTTGTCTCTTCTGTGTATGCACATTATCCTTAAACAGGTTGGAAATGCTGGTGGAGTAAATACCGAGGCCACAAGCACAATGATGCAAAAGTTCTGGGATTCCGCGATGGCACTAAGTCCTTGCGATGATGATGAAGACATTCATAGGTTTCATGCTGCTTTCTTATCCAGTCTATTCAACTTGAATCTCCGTAGTTATGTAATCTCATGTGATACTGTTGGAATTCAGCGAGGGGTCCTTAAAATTGAATTCTGAAGGAACAGAAACAGGGAGGTCCCTTCCCTATCCTTCATCGTCAGTTCCAAACACATTTTCCTTCAAGATTGAAGATAAAAGGGGGAGGATGCACAGATTTACATGTGGTAAGATATTCTTGGTACAATATTTTGACTGGTCTAGGTTTGGAATTTTGACCACATTGTGTAAAGCCAAGTTTATTATGTACTGGATGGGGTATAATTTCATGAAAGCAGTCATTGATATGGCCTTATCTTTTTTTCCCTTTGAACCAGACACTAGAAGTTTGACAGATCTGATAACATCGATTCTTCAGAGGATTGGTACTGATATCGACCGCAATAACTTGCCTCAGATTTTGGTATGTTAGCATTTGTTACATTCTATTGTAAGATTGGATGCCTATTTGGACCTGATTTCGTAAAAAAACCATTCTAATATGTGGTTATGCTCATAAGTATGAAGATGAGGACCATGACAAAGTTGTTGTGGAGTCTGACAATGACCTATCGACCGCTGTAGAGCACGCACGGGCAGCTGGTTTAAAGGTAATAGTCTGAATTCTTCTGGAAATTCACTATCGAAATGCAGGCTTGTACTCACTAGCTAATAGTCTGAATTGTTCTGGCAAGTGATTATCTTGGTTTGGCAGCTGGAAAGTTAGATGGAATTTTGGAGAGCAAGCTTTCTTGTTGCAATCTTAATTCCATCCAACTTTCTGCCTTCCAAACCATACCGAAGTTAAGTTTCCACGATATTGACACGGGATAGTTATGAATGGTGGGTGCAGGGGTTGAGATTGCATTTAGACTATTCGGGGGATCGTGGTCATCGGAGAGGGAGAGGGATGCAAGAATCTAGTTCAGGAAGTTTAGAGTATAGTCAAAAAGATGCATGGGCAGCTGCGTATAGTGCAGTTGCAGCTGGTGCTGCTTTGGTTGCTGGCTTAGGATTCTTTGCATACCTGAAGAGATCTGGCAGCTGATACACACACACAGACAGATGATGTATACTTTTGACTCTTGAACTGGTCTACCAAGGTGGATGATGGGAGACGGGGCTTCCTCGATTGTTTTTTCCTGTAGAAGTACATACATTTGTCTCCAGGAATGAATGTGGGTGAATTTACATACATTATATATCATAAGAGGATGGATGCTTGTTCAATTTCTTCTTTGTGTTTCCTCGTTGTATTTGACGGATAGTTGTGCATAGAAAATAAAGAAAGCTTTGAGGGGTTGGGGTTATGAGAGTTGGTGTACGTTGCTAATTATTGCTAATATCATATTATCTAAATCCACCACTTTTAAGAAACAAACATTTACGATTAGAAAATTTGTGATTAAAAAATAGCGGACATTACGGTGAAAACATGCATTCGATATAAACGTTATGTGGTGGAATATTATTGGTTGATTTTTTCTAATAAAACATAATGTTAAATTAACACCCAAATATATTACCCGAATTTTCTCAATTTAAAGTCTGTTAACTTTCTTTTCATTTTTTCAAATTTATTTTTAATATATAATTAAATTAGAATATCATATGCATGTATAATAGATTGAGAACTAATTAATTACCACGAGAATATCTCCGGCAAGAACGAAGAAGGACCCCGGCGGTGACGTAAGGTCAACGTCAACCCAACTCTCTGGTCGAGAAGTTGGACCTGCAAACAGTTGAGATGGTTCTGATGAATGACTGAAATAAAAGATTTTCCGGTGTGAGGACCGAGACCAACGTCGGAGTGGTTCAGCGGCGGCGCGTGGTACTTCAAGAACTGGAGTAAGTAATTCATGGAATCGTCTGGATATCCCAACTCCACGCTGTAGCTCTCCTTCACCATCTTCAACACCTTGTCATGTAGCTCCGCCATTCTCTTCGACAACGAGAGACTCGTTTTGCTGCAAATATATTAAAAATATAATAGAACAAATGGAGAGAAAATAAACAGATTTAAATCGAATAAATTTGAGTGATCTTATTGCATTGTTCGACATATTTGGGAGTTAATTCAACATTATTTTTTATTAAAAAAACCCAGCCAACACCACGCAGCGTTTGTACCGGGTGCATGTTTCCACCGGGAATGATATTGTATAAAAATATTGTTAAATAAAATATAAATGATCCATAAAAATTATTAAAAAATATTATATATGGAAATGGTTAAAAAAATTCTTTATTAAGCTAATTGTTAAAGTTGTTGATGTGTTAGTTAACAAAGTGGGAGGGAACATGGTTTTTTTGAATATTTGCATTAAAAAGTTAGAGATAATAAGACAATTGTAAGTTTCGTCGATTAATATATTGTACTGATGGGTTAGGCGGGTAAACCATCATTCAATCTAAACCTATCCACAAAATCTCTTACTTTTAAGCATATTACGTTACGACGGGTTGATTTGGGTGGATTTGATGGGTAACTCAACCAATGCATGTAAGGGTGTGTTGTAGATCTCACAGACTTTTGATACTCCTACGATGTAACATTATTGGTCGGATAGCAAAGAAAAGACAAAGAGAAGGGTTATTGTTAGGGTGAATAAAAGGAGGAGGCCAGAGGTATTTCATATTAATAGTTCAGCTATTGGATCTACAATAGTGTTGCCCCCTGCCTCGATGAATGGAGTGACGGGAAAATTAAGGAGGACTCTGCAGACTGCAGAGGTAGATGAGATCATGAGAGTGGTACAACTTCAACTCCACACAATTCGCTTGCAAATCAAACTACCTGTTCCAACTTCCTTTAAACTTCTTTCAGAATGGTCCAAATAACGGAGGCGGTGCCTTACCAAGGTGAGCAATGCTTGCAGCCAAGTTATCCACAGAACGCCATGCCTACCCTCCAAACAGGCACGACGAACTTGACACGTTACCGAGAGCTTTAGGGTGAAAGTGTGGTGGATGGCATTTCGGTCATGACAATGACAATGATTTACTGGAGTCATAAAGTATTGTGTTATCGACATTCATATAGTTAAAGTTAATAACAGTGCACACTGTTTTTCCTGTTCACTAAGGAGAAATTGCCCTCTCTGCTTTTTGGTTATGAGTTCTGACACTTCCTTAGTTACTTTGCTTAGTTATGAACCAAGTATGTTTGTTGGGTTAATTGTTCAGTTAGGAGTTCGTTAGTTCTGTTCCAGCATGCTGTACTTTCATCATTTTCCTCCTACACCTTATCTCTTAAGAGCTTCGCACCCATGTCTCTCTCCCTCGCGTGTACTGTGAGCAAGCATGATGTGGCTTTCCTCATCATCTTGTTCGACTTCTTACTCTACCAAAATCTGTCGACCACTTTTAACAACTGAATGAAAAAAAAAGGAATAATAACAAGGATAGTGGGTCGAGCGATTCAGTTGAAGGAAGCACGGAAACGAAGAAACAGAGTCCAGACGATAGTAAAGCTGCTGCAAGGAAAGTGAAGAAGAAGAAAGTGAAAGAAGAGAAGAGGGAAGCTCGGAAGACTAAAGTCCCCAAGGCTGTTAAGAAAAGGAAGAAGAAAATGTCGAAAGCAAAGAAGACGAGATAGATGGCAGCAGCAGCATCAGCATCTTTTCATTCATGGCGACGAAAATATCGTCACTGTCAAGTTTCTTCTTGAAGCCAATGGACGCTTTGGTTTGTTACATAGGTGATGGATAGTTTAAGGTTGGGAAGTAGCAATTTTGACACTTGAAAGGGTATCGTCTGAGACTGAGTTCACCGTGTAGGATGGTCATTCGGTATTTATTTAATCAAATGTTTTTTTTATAGTTATATTGAGTCATCTGTTATTTCATGCAGTCTGCATGAACGGATTAATATACCCTTCCTATTGCAGTCCGTATATTTTTTAGTTTAAACAGTTAATAATATATTTTTTACTTCGTGCAGTCTATTTTTACTTCGCCTAGTCTTTCTTTTACTTCGCGGTTTCCTTAATCATTAGACCAATTGCATCAAAAGAAGTGTTTTTTAGAAATTAAAAAGTGGGACTTTGTAACAAAAGCTATCTAGCAATAATGGTGGGTGGGTGAGTGAGTAACTCGGCCATGACAAGACGAGCACTATACAGTTTTTTCCTTCGAAATAAGGCTACTTGTAGTATTAATGATGATGCTCAAAACATATATTGTTCACAAAAACCTCACACTAATCCGGAGGCGTCATATCCATAACGATATCCATACGCTGGACGCAAGACTGGGAGCGGCGAGCACTATACATATTGTTTGCCAAGTTCATGTATTCCTGTGAAATAATCTCCGCAAGAATCCACGTCTTTGAACTGGAATTCTCCGGTCTCCATCTGGAACTCAAAGCCACAGTCAAGTGAAGTGTTAACAGAGCCCTGACGAAGGCCTGGAAAGTCTAGAAGAATACAGAACAGATGGAGGCATGGATGTTTCAGAAAGCTCACCTTTCAATCTGCCAGCACCATACAATGCTTCTTCTGCAATGGGTCTCCACTGTTCTGCACACGAGTAGTTTAGCCCCAGACCAACACTAAGCCCTCTCAATAGATGTACTGTCCGAAGTATCGAAAATAGCTCCTCCGGGAAGGCCTGGTTAGATACCCAGATCAGATGTTGATAAACCCAATAAAACATAAAGCACCTACAATGCAGCACTCTGGGAAATTCGAATCAATTTTTTTATGCTTACCTGAACAGACAACTTTTTAAGTGAAGAATCGTCAGAGAAAGGCTGCAACATTTCAACCCCATGGGGTAATTTTGAGTCAAACATTGTCTGCGCCAACCTTAGCATTTCCCGGTCTTCATCAGCGCCACAATTGCTTAAGGTTTTGATTCCCAACTTCCTGCGAGAATAAAAATAGTTTAGAGTTGTAGCATAAAAAAATAAGCGAAATAAAGATTGTTCTGCATCATATGGATATTCTTGAGCAAGGTCAACACCCAACTACTCAAACTATGGAGCTCTTGTTCATTTGAATTATATAACCTTCCTCCCTAATGCGGAAATTCATTAGTCGATCAGAACCAGCACAGGACTTTGATACTTACTTGTAGCTCTGTTTTGCTCCCAGCAGATCGTTATCAGCAATAGCAAGTACCAATTCTGCATATCCAAGCCTTAAATCATCTGGGAGGTCCTTCACTTGCCCATAGTCTAGCAAGGCTACCTTAGTTCAAGAAGACAACAATAGTAAGGTTGATACTTTTCAAGCTAGACATCAATGCTACTGTAAATGGTATTCGTGTGTTTACAGAAATAAAAGAATTTGGCAAAACAATCATGGAGATTTTCCCTTTACATTACCAACAGGAAGGAATACGTCGAGAACCACCCCTAGTTCCCGGAGGTGAGTGTAGAAAAAACAATGTGGGCAATCAGGCTAATTTATATGACAAACATGACTCAAACCATCATATTATGAATGGCCTACTTCATATATTGACAACTACAGTCATGTAAGTCCATGAAAGCATCTATATGCACCATTGGAAAGCAAACAAATGCAAGATAAACAACAAATGCACAGATTGCATGGTGAAAATAAGTAAAGAATATCAGATGTGGACATGCCTGTGAACCTTTACATATCAAAATGTTTCCTGGATGGGGATCGGCATGGAAGAAACCACTCTTCAGTATCATTTGCCCATACGCGAGCGTTAAGCTTTCAAGTATGTTCCTGCACTTGGAAAATTTAGCAACCATGCCTTACTCTTTTCTATCAAAGAAACAACTCACAGAAATTTAATGAAAACCATATCTATCAGAAATTAAGAAACAACTAAAGCATGATGAATATATAGCAAAGAACAGTAGTTAAAGTTCTATGGAGAAAATATATGCATAAGAGACCCACAGTATCCTGGGAGGGGCTTACAGCTTTGCAGCTGCTGCTATCTTCCCGCCTGGATTTATTCCTCTTTTGCCCATTTCGTCGCCAAGATTTAAAATTGGGATACCATCCATGTATTCCATTACCAAGACCCTCCTATACAAAATGACAAGTAATTCCGTTTAGGGACAGAAATCAGTACGAACATTGTCAGGCAGCAATGCCTGATTCAGTAGTGGGCTCCATTTCTTTTGCCAAGGACATTAAGTTTTTGTTTTTATTGTCAAAAAGCAAGAAAGCAAACTTTATCATGGAATATCTTAGCAGTTTATTATCAATTCTAGAAGCATTGTTGTATTATTATTATTATATTACAGTTCGTTAAGTGACAGCTAGTTAGAAAAATAGTTCCTTCCGAAAGAAGACTATTATCTCCTTCCATTTATAGAAGAGGTATTCTAATCAATCAATACACGGGATACTGCCGCGACCAATTCTCTAAATAATTATATGGTATCAGATCATAAGTACTGAGATTCTAAATTCTGAAACTCCAGCCACTACTCAATACAATCAATCCTTCGTTAGATGCTTATACGAAATATATGCAGTAAGCTATACCTGGTGACTATATCCTTCATTACACGGGGGACAAGGACAGGACTTTTTTTGTTGTTCTCGTACAGAAATTGGCGGATCCTATGCATTGCTTCAGCCTCTCTAGCGAAGTCAAATTCATATCCAATCTTCAATAACATGGATGAAACATGTCAATAAAACAATAGCACCAAAAAGAAATATAATGTTGCATAAGTAAGCTAGCTTACTGACAAAAAAAAGATCAGTATTTCATACAGTTTGAGGATCTACTCACCTAACAAGCATGCCATGGCTAAAACAATAGAAATCATAACATTAAGAACCTACATGAGAAAGTAAGACAAGAATACTGAGCACCTGCTTCTCCATCTCTTTAGTTATTGAGTACAAATCGAACTTGATATCAGTCTTCTGCATGTAGCAAGCAAATGCTTGCAAGTTACGGATGTCTGTCATCATCAGATCCTCAATACCAGGATGTTGCACCTATTGGGAAGAAAGGACGGTCATAATTTTCAACAACATTGTTTGAGGCTGCAAAGATGAAAACGAAATGAACATTACCTTGACAACGACATCAGTATTATCACCTTTCAATCTAGCGAGATGAACCTATGAGTCAATTGCATAAGAAGAGGGGTGAACTGAATTCTAGAATAATAGATTGTTGAAACAACACACACACACACACAAATTCAAAAATTGTTACCTGTGCAATGGAAGCAGAACCAAGGGGTTCCATGTCAAACCGATAAAAAATGTCATCTAAGCTTTGACCTAATTCATTCTCGAGAACAAGCCGGACGGTGTGGTAAGGAGTAGCAGGAGCTTGGTCACACAAGGTAACAAGGCGTTTAACCCATGCAGCTGGAGCCAAGTCAGGCTTCCCAATGATTTGAGCAACCTGATTGGTTTACATTGAATCAAAAGACCAAAATTTCAGCTTAATTAAGAATTGAGATTTTAAAAAAATGAAATGTAATTTGAAGGAAGACCTTGAGGAAGAAGCCGCCAAGATCAGAGCACAAGGAGTAGATCTTATGAGCAGCAAGCTCATGCTGGCGTTCCCACATTGCTTCCTGCTTCTGGACATCCTTGACAAAACTGACTCGGAATTGGAAAGCCTGCAGCAACATCCAAAACCGAAAAAAGAATGATGGAGTGAATTGAGAAAAAGGAGATGAAAAAGAGAGATTGATTGAGCGTGCACGGACCTTGTAGCCGGCGTAGATATTGGCGGTGCGAACCCAGAAATGGAAAGAACGTTGCCAAGGGAGAATGGAAGCGGAGAGCTTGTCCTGAAGGTGCTTCAAGTCAGGATGGAGAGGAGGAGGAAGAGGAAACATTGTAGGTTGACGGAATCGGAATTGTGATATTTGATCGTGCCGTTGCCGTTGAATCGGCGGAGCCGGCTGGGCGGTAAGAGTGTTGCTTTTAACAATTTGGGCTAGTAGAGTGGATAAACAACAAACAGTGGCAGAAATGGAGATGATAGATTGCGTGTCTGTGTGGTGCCGCTGACGCTGGGAAAGCAATTCAGCGTCGCCAAAATCGGGCAATAGACATTAATAGTACTATAGATTTAACTTGGTCGCTGCTTATCAGTGCAGCCAGCTTGGAGTTGTCTCTCGCGTGTGGGATCTACGTTGCTATCGGACTGCCTGACTTTGCTACAGTTGTGGATATATGAGTACTTTACGAGCTTGAGTTGTAGGTCGTCCTCGGCCACACGTTCGAGTAGGGAGACACTTGCTGGGCAGTGGGATGGACCGAGGATCGTTAAGAGAGCAGTTGACGTTGATGCGAGGCTTGACACACTACGTTCGCTCTTGGATGGGATGACGCACGCCCACATCGAGTGGCTTCTCTAACTTTTACCGGATTTGGACAGCAAGGATCGGTGATCCCTGTACAGTGGAGGCATACATACATTCGATTACATTGAGCCTGACGATCCCACTCGCGTCATGAGACAGTACGAGTTCCGACAGGTGTTTCCAGATGGAGTTCTTTGCCAGAGTCTGCGTCTAGCTATGCTGATGGAGTACGGTATTCACTCAAGCACTCTAAGTCGGACTACAGTCGGTAGAGTTTCTTGACACACTTCCCTTCTTCACCACTCCTAGTGTGCTAGGGGCTGCTGACGGTAACACATTCGATTAGTACATGGAGTGATACCTCGACCGCACACACCCATCGATCGTCCCCACGTGCGTACATGCCCCATTGGTTAATATTGTTATTCATTTCAGTGTTGTGAGACTGGATGTGATATTTATGCTTCATACTTTGCAGGCACCAAAGCAAGCCATGCGTACTTTTTGTGCCGGTTTGGCTCCCTTAATCCTAGCCAAGGAGGACGGATTCGTTGAGTACGTTTGGGAGTATTACCAGGTCTTTCAGGGCATGTGATGGGTGTGGTTGAAGTATGCCCCTTAGTTGTTTGTTTTCCATCATTCGTTTTGTATTTTTTTTGTCATTTCAGTTGGGTAATTTGTAACGGAATTTTTTTTGTTTAGTTGACATTATCAGTACTTTGTGTTTACCGGCACTGTATGTGAGGTATTTATGTAGAGGACATTCCGTATTTTCATTAGTCATAAAGTTGTTTCATTCATATCTGAATCCATTCCGTAGTATTTCCCAAAAGTACACAGAAAACATAAATTCCCTACATAAGTAGAAAGCGTTTATACAAACAGTTTAATCATCCCAACCTAATCTGAAATATCAATAACATCCTCGTGTTCGGGATTGTTTCTGTTTCGAGTATGCCCATCGCGATCGAGGGACAACTTCAGCTCATTTTCGTACATGTTATACCATAATGCCAAACGAGCATCATCCTCTACTCCTTCCCAAACCGGATGAAAAGGCGGCATCAGTCTCACCCTGTCGACCTCAGCCAACTGTATTTGCAGCCAATGGATACCCGTACATTTCAATTCTACAACTCGATTCAGACGCCTTACGTCGGGACCTAATGCAAGCGGTAAGTACGTCTTTCCGAATGTGTGCTGGCTAATCGGCCCCTTACATGATGCGTACACTTCTACTTGCAAGGGAACCACTCTGTTGGCAGCTACTGTAATAACTCCGGACTCCAGTCTCCTTCTACAAGATCGCTCGATTTCCTGAAAAACATTTGACTTGTTCTAGCATTCTGCACTTGTCCCCATGGATCTCGTACGAACTTCTCGGCGATCTCTCTGTCGTACAACTTGGTTACCCTTCCATTGATGTTTCTCTTCATGTGCCAAACACAGAGTAAATGTGCCGACGATGGACATATATCCTATAGTGTGACCGACAATCCTCTCTCCTTATCAGTAACAAAGGCATCCGACACTCGACCACCAAGAACGAATCTCAACTGATTCAGTGCCCAAGCGTATGACTCCTTCATTTCATCTTCAACAAGTGTCATGCCAATGTTGAGGTTCTTCTTCCTCGGTGTCACACCTACACACTGAACAACCGCCTTCTTGTACACGTTCGTTTTGTACGTGGAGTCGACCAAGACGACAAAATACCACGCGTGCAACATCCGCATTGACTTCGCGTGTGAGATGTAGAGATGAGTGACATAGTCTTTCGCATCCATGAGGTAAGTAGTGAAGTACCCCAATTTTATCGCTTCTATCAACGTCCATTGCATTGGGTTCATTCCGCACAACCTCAACCACCTTATTCTCGCCGTCTCATTGTAAATCTATTTGATGTTGATCATACTGCCATATGCACTGTTGATTATGCTTCGCATATGTTTTGGGAGGACGTGGTTTTCCTCCAACTGTCTAATGTGATCTTTCATCTCGTCTGTGAGCTGATTCCGTTGTTGTGTCCCTTCACGCTACAACTCGAACTTGTGCTTGTGGTATGACCTAAGAATCGCGTGTTTGTGGTATGACCTAAGAATCTTGTGCTTTACATAATCTTGGACAGTGTCAATCCTCCATTTCCACCTAGCGTCGACGCGTTTAGGCCGCACACACACCATGAACGTACAACCTGAGTACGATGTTGTAGTCGTACGTGAACTCTCTAAAAATGTAGTGGACTGTAATTTGCCCCTGCCACCACGCGAGCAATACAAGTACAACCATTTTTCTTCTTCACATGGGTTCTTCTTATGTGAGCCACGAGTCAATTGAAACCCTAAGTCTAAATCAATGTCCTGAGCCGCATCACGTGCATCGTCGACTCGTAAAACAATCAGTTTACGAAATAACCGTCATAATTCAACTGTTCTTCAACATCATCATCATCACTAGAACTTCCCTAAACATGATATAACAAAACCTATCAGTTGGTATATTATTTTCATAGTATTCGTTCACTACATGCCAAACACTGAACCTACGATTCACAACTACTCATTTGGTACAATAACGAGAACTTACCGTGTGGCTCATCACCGCACTTCTTGAAATCCACGAACAATAATAGACAAGTTCAACAACTTAATTACAAAATGGAGGTGATAATTTATCACACATAATATTATTAATAATTTATTTTAATCAATAAACGACTATGAGTAAATAAAATATTAATAAAAAATTGTACATAATATATATTTATCACTATTAATATTTATAGTCATATTCTTTATTAAGATTAATATTTAATATATTGTTGATATTATACAATTACAACTTTTATTTTCAATAATTAATATTATTAATTTACAAGTTCAAATTCGTAAATATAAAGTTAACAAAAAAAATATTATGATTAACATTTAATATAATGTATATATTATATAGTTAGATCTATTACATTCATTAATTAATATTTTTAATTTATAAATTAAAATACATAAATAAAAAAATACCGTCGCCATATTATATTTTAATAATAATAACATAATAATTAAAAAAAATTACAAAATATAACGGTCTCCATTCAATGGCGACGGTGTACAGAATAAAGTCGTCATTCAACGGCGCCGGTTTATCATAACGGTCACCGTTGAATGGCAACTGTGTTGTGTACGTATTATTTTTTTTTTTACCAAATGAAATATCCCTTTTATTACTAATATTTACTAATTTACCTGAGAAAATCCCAACCCTAACCCCTAAACCCTAAAGTCTATCTCTAAATTCTAAACCCTAATCCCTAACCGCTAAACCCTAAACCCTATCTCTAAATACTAAAACCTAAATCTTAAACCCTATCTATAAATACTAAAACCTAAATCTTAAACCCTATCTATAAATTATAAACCCTAAAACCTAAACCACTAAACCCTAAACCCTAACCCATTTAAACCCTATCTCTAAATACTAAAACCTAAATCCTAAACCCTATCTATAAATTATAAAACCTAAAACCTAAACCACTAAACCACTAAACCCTAAACCCTAACCCATTTAAACCCTATCTCTAAACCCTAACACATCTAAACCCTAAACCCTAACCATCTAAACCCTATCTCGAAACCCTAAACTGGAACATACAAATAAAAAAACTAACATTTATAATACCTGCATGAAAATTCCACTCTATGTTCAATGCATATCTCATGCAAATTAATTCTTTCTTTATGCATGAAGTGGAATTTATTTGCATGGGACATGCATGTAAATGGAGTGGATTTTAGGATTAGCATTTAGCGGTTAGGGGTTAGGATTTAGAAACGCTAACTGCTAAACCCTAAACTTTAAACCCTATCTTTAAATGACATACCCTAACCCTAACCCTAACCCTAACCGCTAAACCCTATCTCTAAATTTTAAACCCTAATCCCTAACCGCCAAACACTAAACTCAATCTCTAAATTATAAACCCTAACCCCTAACCGCTACACCCTAAACCTTAATTGTCACTATTATTACTTATATTTACTAATTCAACTTAATTAACCCTAACCCCTAACCGCTACACCCTAAACCTTAATTGTCACTATTATTACTTATATTTACTAATTCAACTTAATTAGTATGACTAATTACTAATTTCCAAGTATTCATTAAATAATTATGTAGTTACCAAGTATGTAATTACTAATTCTTTAAACTAAATCACACTAATTATATTTTAATAATAATAACATACTAATTAAAAAAATTTAAAAATATATATAAAGGTTGGCATTCAATGGCGACGGTCCGTACCGGCAACGACGGATCTGGCGGTTACGGCACGGCTGCAGCGGGACGGCGGCGGCGACGGCGGAATAAGTAGGCAATTTTGATTGGTCGTTTCAAGTGGTATAAAATTTTTTCAATTTTTCGTATAAAATTGATATTTTACTGTTTTAAAGTGTTTTCGTCATTCCAACTTCCGATTTCAAACGTAAGCGTTTCCCAATAAAACGTAGGAGGTTTTATTGCAATTGAGTTTCCAAATCTGTGCAATTCGTTCAGAGACAGAAGCATATATTCATGGTCGTTCAGTTACGGCCTCTGCTTATTGTATTAATTCTCGCCGCCATGCTCTCCGCTTTCTCCAATCCAGATTGGTTAACGGTTCCAGTGATGGGAAATCCAAAAGCAAGTCGAAGAAGGAGCCCTTCGAAATCGAAAAGCTCGCACATATTCTCGAAGATTTCAAATGGTTTGTGCCACCGGCATCCCTAACCTATCTTCGTTACCCTGGATTGTCCTTCCATGACTTGTTGATCTTCTTTTTTTACAGGTCCTGGTTGGGAGATATGATCTCAAGATGGGCAAAGGGAAAATCGCCGCCTAGTGCAGGTATATCTTCTTTCTTTATTCTTGGTTGGTAAAATCCCTAATTAGTCTGACAATGAAGCTAGAACACAAATTGGGCCTAAGTACTAGTTACAAGGATCCGCCATCTCTTGAAGGAAAGCTTGAATCTTTCTTTCCAACATTGAGCTTCCTCCAGCATGCAGCTTCGAGAGTGGAGAAACAGAAATGAAACAGAAAGAGAGGAAGAAAGTAAGGAAGAGGGAGGGTGAAGTGGAGCGAGGAATTTTTTTTAAATTTTTTTTTTTTGAGTGATAATTAGGACTAATGATGTCGTGGCGTGTATATGTGGTTGGTTTTTGATAATAATCTTGTTCATATGTTTCTTAGCCACCCCAATATGTCCGGATGGTTAGCTCATGGTATTTTATAATTATGATTGACTCGACTTTCAACACCAACGCCTATAAGAAGCCAGTGTTCCAGTTGGTTGGTGTGACTCCGGTGCGGAAGAACTTTAGAATCGGGTTTCCTTTCGTTGAAAATGAAAAAACAGAATTTTATAATTGGTTGTTGGAATGTCTAACTTTGATGCCGGGTAGGCGGGAACCTACTACATTTGTGACAGATTGATGAAGTACTTATGAAGCGAGTGGTTACCGTATAAGACTCAGTGGGCCCATTGTCACACCAACGAGGTTTTCCATATTGGATGTACGAATACGAATAGGGTGGAGTCCCAACACTCTTCTCTGAAAACATGGTACAACTTTTCCAATCAAGGACTTAACACACTATTTAAGGGATATCATGGTTCAATCGAGGGCCAAGTCATAGAAGTGCAACGGGCTATAGATGAATCACGGAACAAGGTAATTTATTTGCTATTGTTCGGATAAGTAGTTATTTAATCATACTTAGGTAACTAGTTATTTGTTTGTGCTCAAATTACTAGTTATTTGGTTTAGTTCAAGTAACTAGTTATCTGTTTGCGTTGAAGTAACTAATTATTTGTTTCTGTATAGGGTAACTAGCTATTTGTTTCTGTTTAGGGTAACTAATTATTTGTTCGTGTGTAAGTAACTAGTTATTTGGTTGGGTTTAGCCTCATCGTTTCTCGCACAGACGACCGTTTACGTATCTGAAAAATGAAATCAGTCTTTGGGGGATTGAATTGGTGAATGAGGCGTTATCAAAAGAGGACGATTGCGATTGTGTGATCGAAGATACGCATGGCCTCCCTTGTACTTGTAGGCTTGAATCTATGGAGTGCGATGGAGTTGAGTTGAAACCATACCACCTCCACCACTTTTGGGGATCGTTGGCATACTGTCTTCCTGTAGACAATGAAAAGTGGGAAGACGAGTATCTCTCCCAACTATAACACCAACGCTCGCTGAAGCATGAGACGAATCAGTAGAAACCCTAAACGGTGGAGGCGGAAAGGTATCAGACTCATAGCCACCGAGCAATTCCTGCTCGTCGTCATCTGGCATAAATATCCAGTTTGAACTTGGAAAGGGAGGAGTCTTACGGGTCTAGCCGGGGATGGAGGTCTATTCTAGCGTACTGGAATCCTAATAGGGGAAAGACTCGGGTGTCTCGTAGATTTTCTTCTTCTTCTTCTTCTTCTTCTTCTTCTTCTTCTTCTTCTTCTTCTTCTTCTTCTTCTTCTTCTTCTTCTTCTTCTTCTTCTTCTTCTTCTTCTTCTTCTTCTTCTTCTTCTTCTTCTTCTTCTTCTTCTTCTTCTTCTTCTTCTTCTTCTTCTTCTTCTTCTTCTTCTTCTTCTTCTTCTTCTTCTTCTTCTTCTTCTTCTTCTTCTTCTTCTTCTTCTCTTCTCTCCTATTGGAAGCAATAATTGCACGCTTGGCAAGCCAATTAATAGTCATATGTCTCTTCTTCTATAGGGCCAGTACTATGCTGCTTACCACCACCTTTTGTCTTCGCCATTTTATTCAGAAACTATATTCAACGAAATTATTGAATTAATTACATGTCTATAAAATCTAAACTTAATTAATTGACTCTAATTATCACTTATACTAAATTGTTCAAATAAAAACTTAACTAATTACAAAATAATTAATTTAATTACCCTTACACAATTCTACTAATTATTATCATTCTTTATCATTTCATTTCAATAACTAAACCCTAATTCTCACCTAATTACAATAATTAATAATAATAATAATAATTTTTGGATGGACCCACCGTCTTTTTGGCTTTTTATAACTAAATTTTTTTTTTAAATGTAAAAGTTGTATTTTTTAGAGTTACCTGATCGGAAAGTCGTCGATTTTGAAGATCGGATCTTCAATTCCTCGTCGAATCTTCGAGTTACGATCTTCAACTTGTTGCCGATTTTGAGATTTCGTGTTTTAGAATGAATGAGTTTGTCGAAGATTGAACTTTTTATAAGTTTTCGAAGGATAATTTAGTAATTCACTTCACTTAAGACGTCGTTTAATTCGAAAACCAGGACATGGTTTAAGGATTGAGTTGTAAATACATTTGTGTATGAATTGTGTGCAGACAAGCATATAGAGTTTGTACACTTCATATCAAATCTGTACAACCCCGTATAAATGGTACGACCGACCATTGAAATTTTCTTCCAGAAAACGTTTGCAGGCTACGGTGTGACCGCGTGAGGGAAAAGATTACCGTCGACCGACGTCTAAGTGGCAAAGATGGTAATCCGACGAATAAATCAGCTGGATGGTGGGAAAATGTTAAAAAGAAAACATAAAATGACCATTTTACTTTGACTAATCTAGACCCTGAAATCACACAAGTGATTCAAAGACCTGGAAACGCAGTAACGGGGTAAGCAGATGAGTGAGGTTAGGAATTGGAAACAACACGAAATGGAGGCATGCAATGAATTTTTGAAGTAAAATGATAACACCTACTAGACTCATATAAACTATTAGCTAGCATACCCACGTTGCTAAATTCCTAACTGCTACTACTAATTCCCCTCAGTTCCTTCTCCTCTCCTTCCTAGATAACCCCCCAACCAGCTAAAATCTAAGCTTCATACAACATAAATTATGTACTTGTTTTCCTCTTGCACCTTCCTGAAATTATAAACAGGCAGATTACCACTCACTCCTTAGAGTTGTAATGCCAGGTCAGGCTGTTGCGAGTCAACCATAACACCTGAAGATTGTTGTTTCGCAGGAGATCCAGGAGACTGGAAACCAATGTTCAAGTCCGGTGGGAGTGTGTCCGGTTTTTGCTTCTGCTGGAACTGAGGATGCTGCTCTTGACTTTGATTGCTGCCGTTCCAAGGGGGGATCATCTGGAGCCTAGACATGTCGGAAGCGCCTACTAACTGAGGAGGGAACACCATCGGTCTGCCTTGCAACTGTGCCTCGGCTCCTCCGAGGAAAGGCGGTCTCATGAATGCTTGAAATGGGAAGTTGTTCTTCTCAGACTGGTACTGTACCGGATACTGTCCTTGCACTCGTGGAAGTTGTGGAGCGAGTTGCCATGCCGGGTTGTACTCGGCCGGAACCTGACCTCCTTTAGGGTTAGTACCACCCTCGATCGGGGGTTTAAAGTTACCGGCACCTACCGACATCCATGCTCGGGCAGCAGCAACAGCTGCATTGTTGCTAGAGTCGCTCCTTGGTGTATTATTCTCACCTGAGGGCTGACCTGAAGGTTTCTGCTGATTTCGAACCATTTCAGCGGATTTTCTCATTGCCTCCACTGGGTCTGTGAGAACCTGTCCTTGTACCTGAGGGAAGTAAGCAGCTCCTCGTACCATTTGGTTACTTCCCACTTGAGCCACTTTGTTAAAACCATTACATGATGCAATCACTGGTCTACTACTCGCGAAACTGCTAGTGGTTTTCCCATCCTGCACCAGTCTGGGACTATTACCATTATCGTCCAGTTGCTTAGACACTTCCCTTGGCGTTAGACCTTCTGATCTCGCCACTTCTCTCACCTTTGAAGCTGCTGCCATTTCTGAATTAACGGACATTTGCTTTTCTCTAACAGCTTCATCGTTCTGATTCATTGAAGGAGGCAAATTCAATTCAACCTGCATGGAAGTCTTACTCCGAGTCTCGGAATTATTCATTGGCGACATAGTTTTCTGGAGAATTGGTTTAGTTCCTGTAGGGGGCAACAATGAGTTGTGTACTTCTGAGGCTAGCACATTGGTTGGACGGAACACACTATGCTTTCCTTCTGAAACAATTTTTCGAGCTGGATGTTCCTTGGCTTCCGCTATATCCCCCTTTTGTCCATCAACAGAAGCTTTTACCTTGGGAAACAAAACATCGTATTTCGGAGCAAACATTATTAGCGGGGTTGTAAGTGGCTCATATTCTGCCACCCATCCTCTGCCATATTTGCATCCAGGAGGTAAAGCCTGCTCAATCCTTTTTGATGCCACCTTCCAAGCTACTGGTCCTAGATTTGCAGCAAAGCGAGCCATGCTCCTTGAGTAAAAATGTTCTGCATGAAGCCCAACCTGATAAAAGGCAAAAGAAGACGTATTAGCATCAACTCCGCCTAAAGTGAACAGATGTTGTTTTCTGCGTCCATACAGCAATCAGATGCCTCAGTTCATCTTCAAATGTCGTGAAGATTGTGTCTGATCTCTCAAGAGGTTGACTGCATGAGCTATATGTTGCACGTCTGCAGTCATCAAGGACAGGCGGTTTCTTCCCATTCTTGAACAAAGGACCCCTCCCTATAGAAGAACAGGCAAAAAAATTTAAGAACTGAACACAAACACCATCCAAATCATATTGATCATGACCATATATATACAGTAGACTTCCAAAAAAGCTTCAATTTGATACCTGATGATAGCTCTTCAACTTTCTTTATGTGATTATCAGCAAAAGACAAGCTGTTCTCTGGAAGTATCTCTATATTGGAACCATTCTGGACCTGACCAGCATTGGCAAGAGTTGCACCTGATGAAAAATCAGACCCGGCAGTATCTTGCATGGTCCGATTGGAAGGCTTCTTCATCTGCTTTTTAGCCGAGGTGTTGGACTTTGTTTTCTGTTCCGACTTCTGGTCCTTCTCTGACCGTTCAATTGCAACTCTTATCTTTTCAAACTTTTTTGTTGCCAACTCTTGGATGGCACGTGCCTTTCAGAAATAATAGGAAGCAGCATTAGCACGATATTAAGAGAAGATATGTCAAAGAAGCAGCAGTGAGAAAAAAATTTTGCACCTGTCTATGGTAAATTGTGTCTGATGAATTATATTTCATTGCATTCGAGCAAATTAGAAATACATCACTCTGCAGTCAAAGAAAACCGAGTTAATAAATCAGTTAACAAAGAACTTTCTTTCCCAATGGCCCTTTAAATGTTTGGCCGATCAAGTCAGAGCAGATACAGGGAGTAACACCGTAACATTAACCCAGGATACTAGAAGGATATAAAACTACGACAGACATAAACTTATTCCAGGAACTAACTGACTAAAGAGTTAGGTGTATTCTAGCTAGGGCAAACAACTCTCAGTATTCCATCGTGCTTTGACTCTGGGAATCCATTTGTACGAAATACCAGAAAGAACATGATTGGTGTGGCTGATCTCCAGTAAAAGAAATGGATAAAATGACTGCCTCCATTCAGTCTACAACAAGAATTCGTAAAAAATAGGTCGCTCTACAAAATTAGACTTAACAACGAAACCCCAAGCCAATTTCAATCGAGACACCAGAAATGATCTACGACGGCTTGATGCCCTAAAGCAGTGATCTTGGTCTTTGGGCAGAACAAGACTTGAAGATGTCATTATTGTTTTGGCCGTTTACTCGTATAGGCAAATAAATAAGCCCAACAAAAGTCAAAGCCTAAGACTTGGCAATTGACGTCGAGCTCAAATGCATTATTGCCAATTTCTTAATGGTAACTTGTAAGAATGTAAGAAAGAAAGTTCCGAGATCAATCCAGATCCAGTTCTGAGATTCAATCTCAAGAAGTTGTCATTGATAGCCATCAATCAAGAACTTAAATAGCGGCACGGCCAGACCGGAACCTACAGAGTATATTACTCTCAACGATTCCGTGACACTAAAATAAGCGTATCATCGCGGTGACCAGCCGGATTAAGGATGGAAGCAAATGATCAAGGAACACACCTCAAATTGCTCTAACGTGCCATAAGAGCCATTTCCAAGTTTTTCTCGTACAGTGGCAAAGTCCATTGGCTGATCAATCGTATCGAGATAATCCGGAAGCTGCAACAACCGCGAGGAAAAAGGTTAGCTCATCAACGTACCAAGAGTTAATCAGCCACTTCAACGTCCCAACATCTTATACCTCCTCCAGATCCACTGGTTCAGAGTAAACACCATATGTATCCTTCCTACCACAATGTACAACAGAAAAGATGATTAGCCAATAACACCAGATCGCCGCCCGTTTAAACAACAAAACCAACGAAGAGGAAGACAGAGACGGACAATTCAAAGTCCAAACGAAAGGGAAGAACCGGGGTTGTCGAAACCTACTTTTGAAGCTTGTCCAGTACCAACTCCAGCACTTTCTTGTCCGGCAAGGGATAAGAATCCAGACGAACAGGCGGTGTCCCTAAAACAAAACCCAGTTCAAACAAGTTTTAAACTTCTTCAAACTCAACTCTCATCAAAATAAGCAATCTCAACACCAATAGTCACAAGAGAGTAAACCTGGCTCTGAGTCCTGCTGCTGCCCTTTACCATCGGATTTCCTTTCCGTTTCCTGCCATTAATAAGCAAAAGTGAGAACCTCTGTATGACCACCAAAATCACAGACTCGAGAAATGTAGCAAGCCGGGAGACAAAGACAGAGACAGCTGAATAAAGCAAACGAGCAGATATGAATATGATAAGACCGAGAGAGAGACGGAGAGAGACAAACGAAGAGGGACAGAGATGGATATATAAAGAGGTGGGTAGTGAGAGAGAAAGAGAGAAATAGGAGGTGGGGGAGAGCGCATGATCAGATTCTGTTGGCGACAAGTAGTTATATAACAAGTTTTGTTTTTGGGGGACAGTTGACCCCCTAACCGTCATTTTACTCTCTCCCGAAATTCCTTCCCCGTCGAGGAGAAGTAATGTAATATACAAGTCTGGACCAATTCAGACCATTTATGCCCAGTGAAGTTCTCACTGATCGCTGAGCTGGACACTAGGTTATCCCATTTCTTTCCGTTTCCTACGGAATCCCTAAATCCTCGCTTTCAATGCTTCCATTTTCTTCTTCCGATGCTGCAAATTAGAATTTTGCGATCGTACCTCTGGATCAATCTCCTCTTCTTCCTCTTCTTCTCCGTCATTTCCACCGTCATTCTCACTCCCGACTTCCTCAGTTTCACTCTCACGGCCGCCGTAGCCGTTGATCGTTCTCCTCTTCTTCTTTGTCGGCCGCTTCCTCTCGCTCCCTCCATCCTCCTCCTCGTCTTCAGAAGCAGAGGTCATCCCGGCCTCACTTCGAGAGTGACCTCCACGCGCCGCCCTGCCGTTGTTGTTGTGGCGGTGGCGGCGGCTTTGACTTTGGTTGTTGAGTTTCAGAGACGCCAGCTTGAGCTTCTTCTGTTTCCTCCTCTCATCTTCCTCCTCATCATCATCTTCATCGTCGTCTTCCTCTTCTTCCTCGGGCTCAGGCTCGTCTTCCTCATCCTCGGGCTGGTCGTACTCCTCGAAGTCATCCAGGTAATCGTCGATGTCGATGAAGTTGTTGTACCTGACATTCCGGCGACGGAGGCTGCGGCGTCGTTCGGAACCGGCAGGAGAAGCACCGGAGGCAGCTCGACGGGCTAGATCTGCCTTGGATGGCCTTCCTTTCTTCTTCCCTTTCACGATCTGGCCCATCTACTGCTTCTCTCTCTATCCCAAGAGTATTCTTTCTTTTTTCTTTTTTTTTTGGTTTCCTTGCTTTCCGCTGCTCGCAATCTTCCCGTCTCGCGTGTGAGTGTGGATTTTAGTTTCCTTCCCTCTCTCTCTCTCTCTCTCTCTCTCTTCTTTTTTTTTTTAAATGAACACACTATCTCTCTCTCTCTCACTACTTTTAATTTCCTTCTCATGTTTGGTTTGCTCCCTTTTTTTTTTAAATTCGAGTAAGGACGAGAATCCTCTTGGTTTCTTGCCGAACCTGTATTTTGAGACCCCCGAGCCTCTAGGTTTGGCGTCCCAATGGGGTATTTAAATGATTGATTTTTCCTCCGGTCCTCTTTTTTTCTTTTCCTAAAGCTCTTTTTTCTTCGCTTTCCGTGAGAACGCCGTGAGTGAGATAGAAAGACGGCGTTTAGTCCTACCCCGTTTGCACCGTCATCACCCTGAAATTAAGAGGGCCGTTTAACAGCAGTCCGCCTCGGTGCTGAATCAACCTGGGACAGTCTTGACGGTGGTATCCAACGATTAAAAAGAGATTTTGCCTATTTAACATGGTTAAGAAAATGAATAAAATCCGTCATTTTTGTTATTTTAAATTTTTAGAGGGTTCTTTTTCAAATCGTTAAATATGTAAAATTCATCTACATTTTTTAGAAAATTCTTTTTCAATTCGTTAAATATGTGAAATCCTAACGACCCTCAATTTATAACGATCTGCAAACCTTGTTGATGACAGGGTGCCAATATGGACAGCTCCATTTAGACTAATGAAGAAGATACAAATTACAATAGTTCGATTTGTTTAATGATATGATTAACAGAGGTTTGCTTCCCAACCCATATTAAACGACTCGATGTAGTTCGTCGTTGATTTTTTGATTTAAAAGGTCAATTAAGAAAGAATTAGTATATAATTCATTCCAAAAAATAGTGGTATTTAGATTGATGGATATAAAATAAAATTTGGGCCACCATATATGAATTGGTCTCCCCCTTCCATAACCACATGAAATTGCTTTTTCCCCATTATTAATACACAGCACGACTTGAACTGCGGCCACCATACCATGGTCCATGAGCTACTCTGCTTCATCTTCTCATTCCAGAAGGCTTTCCGAGTTGTACTCATCACTTCCCCAGGCTCGTTCCTTCCATATCCGTTCCATTTCTACAAACGTTAAACCTTTGGTTTCAGGCACAAACACAGCAACGAACCCGACCGCAGCTACAGCTAAAGCAGCGAGGATCAGGAAAGTGGTAGCGGCCCCTGAAACATGAGCAATGGAGAGAAAGCTCTGGGCCACTATAAAGTTTGAAACCCAGTTGATGGTTGCTGACATCCCTCCGCAGATACTCGTGTACTTGGGCGGATATATCTCCGAGTTGACAGTCCATGGTACCGGCCCCATTCCAGGCGAGAAGGCGGCAATGTATAGTACCAACCCAATCACAGCCATCCATCCAAACAACCCGCTGCCAGTACTGCTTGATGAACCAGCTGCAGATTGGCCGTAGAATGCGCTGGACAGGATTACGAGTGATACAATCACGCCAGCTAAACTTGAGAGCGCCAACTTCTTCCTCCCGAAATGGTCGATCAGGTAAATGCCTAGAATTGATCCGGCAGCGTTCATCGCAGCGACTACCAAGGAAAGGACGAGGGCTAGTTGGTTAGAAGAGAAGCCAGCCATTTGGACTATGGTCGGGCTGTAGTACATTACTGTGTTTATGCCTATCAACTGCTGAAAAGCCTGCAACCCCCAATTAACAATAACATGCATGCGTGAGATATATCAGTCAGTACTGTTTCGTATCTAAAGTAGTGGATTATAAATTACTACCTGAAGTCCTGCGCCAGCAAGGAATGCAAGTCGAATTTCTCTAGTTTTGAAGACATCAAAGTAAGTGACTCTGTTGTTGCGGTCATCACCCATAGAAGCAGCTGAGAGATGTTCAATCTCTTCCTCCAATCTATGGATGTCATATATCCTCGCAAGTATTGAAATTGCCTTGGTTTCATCATTCTGCATGGTTAATAAACAAATAGCTAGAATAAGCTTGGTCCCGGCACCATTACACAACACAATTAGAATACTAATTGAAACTATTTTGATTTTGCCCTTGTTCGGCATACGATATTTCGAATATTATAATAAAATGTAACAGATAATGAGGGGCTAGAGTTTACAATATTGTCAATAAAAAAATAAGGGTAAAACTGTCCATCAAAATGACATCTCGGTGATATTCAATGTCACTCTTTTTCGGGAGAACATTCACTATTATCGAATTTTTACGATATTGATATCTTCGAATAACATGCTATTCGAGCTCCGAAACACAATAATATATCAAATAACACGATATTAAATGATATTGCATTGAATATCACCCATACGAAATGACCCATTTGAGATTGGTCCAAAATGATTTAAAATAGCCGGTTTGTAGAGTTTTGGAAAGAAATTAAAAGAGAAATTCTAATCTTCAAATGGCTAGTACACACCTCACATTATATCCTTTCTTTAAACTCAATAATTTGGTATTTTCCTAATCCGCACTGCGGCACGGAAATTAAAATCACTTCCAAATCTCACTTTTATTCTCGTAATCTCACCCCAAAAGAGAGACCCACGTCCCAGTAGTCCGGCTAAATGGTGATTCAACATAGATCATTCTACATCTTGGAACCAAGCCGATCACTCCCCAAATCTCCTCTAATAAATCTTAAAAACGTACAATAACGACCTCAAGTGGTTGGAAATAAAGATGAAATGTAACCTTGATGAAAAGCCATCTAGGAGACTCTGGCATGAAGAGCATTAAGCAGAACTGGATGACCGCCGGGACAGCTGCAACCCCTAGCATCCACCGCCAGGTTCCTGGAATCTGTCAAAGCAAAACATATTTTTATGTATATACACAGAAAGAAAATGAATGGTCTCCCTGCATCATGCATGCAATTAGGAGCAGGTTGGATTAAGTAGGTAATTGAAAAAGCAAGGAGATAGCTAGCTAGTGATCACCTGGGTAAAGGCGAGATTTACAAGATAGGAAAGAAATTGTCCAGCAGTGATCATGAGAACATTTGTGCTGACTAAACTTCCCCTGACTTCTGATGGAGATGCTTCAGCGATATACAGAGGAGCAGTGACTGATGCCAAACCAACACCAAATCCAACTAAAAGGCGTCCCAGGATGAGCACGTACGGATCTGGTGCTGCAGCCATCACTATTGATCCACAAGTGAACACCACATCACCAACAAGAGTAGCTCTCTTCCGTCCGTATTCATCATTAATCCATCCTCCACATGCCGCTCCCACCATCGCACCGCCCACCGCCATGCTCACGATTGTTTCCTGCACCCAGCAGCCACATTAATTATTATTAAATAGTTATATAAAGCACAAGTTATTTTACTAGTTTTAATGGATTTTTATACGATTTGTTTTAAAGATTTTTAACAATAATAATTTATATTTTCGAACAATTTAATTCATTTTTAATTTTATTAATTTCAATAATTTTGTTTGGACGAGGAGATTTCATGAAAAGCAGCCAAAATAACGAACCAACCTAAACCTAAGACACCGACACTGACAGAAAGACAAAGAGAAAAATAAAAGGGGTTGACCCAAGTTATTAATTTAGAAGGGAAACAATCATGTAAAGAACATTCAAAGATATTCGAAGATTATAAATAAAATTGCGGATAATCGATAAAGTTGGAAGGAATATACATGATCACCAATACATTAATCTCAAATGACTATCCAGAAAATTACATTAGCCATACGTGAACTGAATATAATTTTTAAATCAGATATACATTTAATTAGTTGGGGTATTACATGCAAAATTATGAAAACGATTCGAACTTTAATGTTGCAAAACATCATCTCATGCATCAATTATGTTCAATTTTTTTTGCATAAAAGTATGAATAAATTGCTACAAGAGAGTAACAGGTGCAAAAACATAATTTTAAAAGAATTTAACAAAACAATTTTCTTAAATCATGATAAAGAATAACAAATACATCAATTATTGAAAACTAAAAAAAGACATACATATAAAAAGGAAAAGAAAAACAGACGTGTGTAGTTAAAAGGAGAAAAAAAAGTAAGAATAATAATAATGGATGGGTGAAAATAATAAGAGTAAAAACAAAAATAATAATAATGAATGGATGAGAGTCAAATAATTAGCAGGCACTATGATAAATTTTTGAAAATCTTAACTAATCGAAAAAGTGGAGTTTTGTTGAGTTATGGGATCGTGGAGGGTAGTTGGATATCCAATTTTGGTTTTGAGTAAAACTCAATCTGAAAAGATAACAAATCACTTGCTAAGGAGATCAGGATCACTCGTCGGAGGAGATTAGAATAACTCGTCAGAGAATTTCAGAATCACTCGTCGGAAGTAAGTGTTTGGAGAAGAGCCAGACAGCTAGGTGATTGAAGTTGTTATAGAACGAGATTGGTGAAGTCTGAAACAATATACGTCAATTGTAGTGAATCCAACTGAACCTATAAAAACCTCAAAAAGAATTGTTGAAGGAAATATTTCTAAAGGTGATTGAGATATATCACAAGGATAAAATAAGACCCCAAGATCATATTTAATGTATATGCAAAATGCATAATCAAAAATAGGAGAGTGGAGGAAAAAATTAGGGATCATTGTGTCGGAGAAAAACCTGTCCCTGAGTCCCAATCCCCGCACTGAATTGATAACTCAGATTGGTGTTTTATCTTTCTCTGCCCCCATCTACTACACAAGGCCACCGTCGTACCCATATCTCCTCTCTCGACCGGCCCGGCTTCTGCTCAGCGGCTTCCCAGGCAGGCGACGGTCTCCGAATCTGATCCAACAGCGGCGGCTTCCCACCTGGACGGGCTCCAGGTCAACTACGGGTTACTACTACTAATGGTTGGGACTTAACTCTCTTTTTTTAATTTACTTTACTTAGATGGAATCATGTGGTGTTACACATATCCATAACATTTGCAAATCAAACTCTCTCAATAAGAGTTTCCTGTAAAATCTAAAAGCCGTCGTCACCTAGTTGCCTCTCAATCCGATCCCCTTAGCTGCCTTCCTCATCTGATCACCCTCTTTTCACCCCCATCCGATCGCCCATCGTCGCTTCCCACACATCCAAGCTTCAGTGATTTCTCTCCCTTGATTTAGCGTTTCTATGATTTCTCTCCCCTGTTTTAGGGTTTTTTTCCCGCGCTGAGACTTACCTCGTCGCTGTCTATGACTATCGTCTTTTTGACTCCACCCTCCGCCTTCCTCGATCTCCCTGTGAACCGCTGCTCTTCTCTTCACTATGGTACTTCTGAGCTCATATTGCCGCGGCCTTTGTAAGGTGGAGGTGTCTGAAGATCGGAAGAGGCGCAGAGGAGGTCATCAGACCAGCGATATAAACATCGAGTACGGTATTGGGAGAAAATCTTCCAAATCGCCGAGAAAGACAACCGACGTTTCGAAAAATGTGGTCCACGCGGGTCAGCCTGGGGCGACCCGCCCAGCTGCATAGAGCCAAGCGGGGGTTGCGGTGCATCGACCAAATTTGACAACACACCTTCCCCCTGCGCGGTCCGTAAGTGCCAACACGGTGTCTCCCTTTGTCGTTTCGTTACCTCATTAGACTATTTATTAAGTTAGTTGTTGGTTTCCAATGTTTCGTTTTTTTGGTTCAGTCGAGTTTTGGAATTCGTTTTGTTTTTTCCTTTCGTTAGTAGCAATGTCTGTTATTGTTTGAGTATGTCGTGTCCGGTCCTTAGCTTAATTGAGGAGAGGTAGACTGCAAAATTAGTTAACTAGATGGTTAATTATTTCTCATGTTGTAACCCGATTTGTGGATTGTACTTTCCGGTTTATCGCCCATTCAAAGTAAATAAACGCTCACACTCTGGCTAGGCAGTCCACTTTCCATGCATCCCGTGCATGCACCTCCTATTTGGCACACTGATGTATTTGACATTAACCGCCGCTCGATTGAGCACTGATTAATGAGATTTGAATTTATTATAAAAAAAGATGGAATCATGTTGGGTTTCGACAGAGCTTAGCCCGGGCCAACTAGTCGAATTTTTTTAACCAAAAAGACCAAACTACACAGGATCGGGTCAATCTCAATTCAACATGATACATAGATTTGGGTTTTTAGACTTTTTGGGTTAGTCCGGTCCGATCGGACCCGAACTAGAGGAAACATATCCGACCCATCAAACTACCGTTTGCAAGTGTGTTACTACCTTATATGAAGATCATAATTTTAATGAATTGCTCTTTTGGTCAGTTTGCAAGCAGGAATGTGGAATAGAATTTAGATGGGAATTGGAAAGTTCGCTCCCAAAATATACTTCCTTGGGATCTAAATTTCCCACTCGAATTAGAAAGTGCACATGATTCCATTTCACATTCCAATTACCAAACAAACCAATTTAATGTGGTAAAAAGATTAAAGTGACATATAGAACGATAATTAATAAAATATTGCGGTATTGTATATAAATATTACAGTACAGTATATAAAGAGTTGGTATGTTAGGTGCACCTGAAGGAAAGTGCTTTGATTGACCACCTCAAACTCATCTTTGATGTAAAGAAGGGCCCCTGAGATAACACCTGCAGCAAACAATCACGCAGGGGTTACAAAAACAAAAGGAATTAAAGGGCACATCGGCACTTGTAATTTACGTACCGGTATCGTAGCCGAAGAGCAGACCGCTGATTCCAGCAATGAGAGTCAATCTCAACACGTACGGATTGCTGGAATAAGACATTCTCCTCCTCTCTCTCTCTGCCAATATATCCCCAGAGCTCCCCATGTCGTCTCTCTTGAGTCTTTAATTTGCTGCTGCTCTGTAGAAACAGAGAGTATATGCTGTACAATTCTTGCTTTTATTATGAGTGAACGCCTCAACTTTGACTTCTATGGCTCCTCATCTCATCATCACCCAACGCGCACAACAACACCAATATTGGAGTGTTCCTCAAGCGAACTTTTTGTTTTTAACCAATGGATGATTTGTTACGGGACATATCCGTAGCTTTAATTACGGTTACAGTGAAAAAACATCGGGTTACGATTTTAACAAGTGATTATTATTAACTAAAAAAACCAACCAAATACTCTTCTGGTTTGTTGTTGTAAACGGGTTTCGTTAACAGGTTAGTGAAAACAGGTTAGAAAAGGTAGAGAGTTTGGAGTTTTAAAACCTTGCTTTCGTTGAAGAATAGATAATTACTATTTAGCTAGATATTATTATCATATATAAAAGGAAGTCATTTTACATTAGTGGGATGGTGACGTTGACGTTGACGGTTCTAATAGCACGATATCCATCATTGCACCACACGCGATAAATTTTATGGTGCGATTATCATCAAAACCGTACTGAAAACTAGTCAGAGTGATTCCAAACTGTTTTGGTCGATTCGATTTTTGACGGATTTACAATTTTTTGGATTTGATTGCCAATACTACGAAGGCCCAATATTATATACAGTCCGTTTTTTATTTCGTGCAGGCCACAAATAAATTAAAATATTCGTAATTAAAAAAATTAATTCGTGCAGTCCATTTTTACAAATCCATTTTTTATAATATTCGCAAAATATATTTATTTAATACATTTTATTTAAATAAAAATTATGAATAAAACTTCGAAAAGAAAAGAGATACTTATTATTTTTTTGAATGTACGGAAGTTATATTCCTTCATCTCCCTCTGACTCTCCCTCTGTTGATAAAATATATATACTGTTGCTTCCCAGTTATAACAATGGCTGCAGTTGCGCCACTAACCAACTGCAGAGTTACCCGCTAGCTCTGCCATACTATGCACTTATCGTTGGCAATGGAGTCGCCGCCTTCTTCTATTCTGTGCTGCAGGCAGCTGCTCCAGCCGATCGCCTTTTCACCGATTTCAAATCAGGTGGTTCTCCTTCTCATTTTCTTCCTATCCCTTGCTTGTTTTCCGCTTCTATTTCAATGCCATCCCTTTTTATTATTTTTCTTCCGTTTTTCTATTTTCAGTCTCACTCGATTTTTCTCTTCCTCTCATTTGACCTTCTAATCTTCTATTTTGTTTTGTGTTTGTCCCCTCTTCCATTTTCATTCTGATCGTCTCTCAAATCCTTTGGATAATCTTTTCTGATTCCCCTTTTTTCATTTTCAATGTCGGCGTTTCCGTCGGAGTAGATGCTGACAACAAGCAATCGCCGAGGGAACAACGGGCTCACCTGCCGATTATTCACTCTCTCAACAACGTAATTGACTCTTAAGGTATCCGCTTATCTTCTTCTTTTTTTGTAACTTTTTTCCCGTTGAAATGGAGTTGCAAGCACGTTTTGATCGAATTGTTTTCCGGCAATGAACTTCTGAATTGTAAGAGGAGGATATGAATAGGCGGGGGATTTCGTTTGATTTTTCCTCTGTTGCTCAGCAGTCGAGCAACTTAGTTATGGTTCTGTTTGTAATGAGTTCAATTTGTGCGGAATAGCTTTGTTAACAAGGTTGATGAATTATGTTGATGCAGGACAATATCGAAGCGAAGTGGAAGCCTGGACGACCTATAGGAATAAAGCAAGATTGTGCAAGATTGATTCACAACTATACACCAGGGGGGAAAAGGAGGTGAAGGCTAGAAGGAACTAGTTTATGATTCACCAATGGCTCTCGCATTTTATGACGAAAATTTGTACATACTGAACAAGAAAAATGATGCCGAGATCAAGGTCAGATACTTGGCTCCTTTATGTTCGCTTCTTTTTCTTTCTTCCCGGCCCTTCTTCCTTTTTTTTGTGCTTAACTTCATCCTGTATTCCGCATAGTATTCCTTCGGCATTAGGAAGTATGTGGAGTTGTATGTACTTTCATTTCAAATTGCCAATGTACTAGTTCTCGCAATTTCAAGTGTGTTGATGAATGAATGAATGAATGAATGAGCTAACGAAGGGCATTCTCAATTATAGGCTTCACAAGTACCTTATATAGCAGAAAGATTATCTGCCACTAGTTCAGACAGCATTCCCCCATCATCTGTCATGAAGCAATTAGCTAGCGCTATTGAGTAAGACTCTGCTGTCCTTTTTTTTCAGATGGTTCCATTTTTCGTTTGCTCGAGAAAATTCTTATTACGGCATAGTTTTTCGAATGAACAGTCTTTTGTATTTGCTAATGTTTTACTTCTCTGCGCTCTATTCTAGCACGGGGAAGAAGTACAAGTCAATAAAAGATCTTGTGATGGTCTCTTCTGAAAGTTCATCACCAATCAAGGAAAGGACAGGTTTAAGCCTTGCTGCTGTAAAGTCATTTGTACTTCGGGACAAGGATGATAAGCTTGCATCTGAATTTGAGAACCACGAAAAACTTCTGTTCATCATGCAGTCATTGTTCCGTGCAGGTACATTGATAATTTTATATCTTAAATTGCTCATTTTTGCATTTTAGGAGCTGCTTCAAGTTTGTTTTCGTCGTTATTTTGTTTGGTCTATCCTGTGATGATCTTTCACTTCCATTGTAATATCTGCAAGATATTCGCAGAGGGAGACTTTCTCAGGAGGAACGTTTGCTGTAGCATGGAGTCGTTAACACTGAGTAAAGACATTCATGGTGCACCTCCAGACAGCCTCCTTGTAAAGCTATCTGAAGTAATTGGAAGCTTTAAATCATTGCAGAATATGGCCACTTTTTGGTTCAAAATTGTTGCTGAGGTAAGTGACGCTATAGATTATGAAAAGCTTATGGCATTAGTTAGATTTACAAAGGAAAACCCAAGGAGATTTACAAAACATGTCTGCCTTCCAACGTTATGATATTACGTTCAGAATGCCTGTCTTGAGTTACTTGATATGGGAAATCCTGTATAATTTTTCAATTTCCTTGTCTTAGATAAATTTTCGATGAAGGTTCCTGATTTACTTGCTGGTTATAATGACAAAAATCAATCCAACAGCAGATCTTTTGGTTTTTAAGACTTCCTATACAATTACTAGTGCTGCTAGTTTAAATGGTGAAGCTTATCCAAATGGAAAACCAATAGGGATCTTATCTGCATCTAATTTTAAAATCTGAAACTAGAGTATGATGATACTGCACTATGATCGTAACCAGTTCAGCTAATGTATGTTTCCAATCACACTTGCAGCTGAGACGGCTCTGGTTCGAAGAACTCCATGTACCTGGCATTCCTCTGGATGAGCTTCCAGATCTTCATTCGTGCCTTCTATACCAGCAGTTGCAGGTTATCAACTGTTGTGTTTCGAGGAAAAAGCGCCATGCACTTGCTTCTGAATCACTGGAAGTTATATTAAAGGATGCGAGTGCAATCTCTGAAGAATCTTCTAAACGTGTAAATGCTCCCAGGCATTTATTATATGCCAGAACGAGTAGTGGAGAACTTGTTCTTCGCCTAGGTGCAGATTCTAAGGCTCCTAACCTGCTCATGTTGGAAACTGGTGAACCAATATTCTCTCCTATCCCTCAGGTATGATTGGTTACTTTATCTAGTAGGTCTCTCTTTGTAGAACCACGATTTTTATTTTTATCTGGGGTGTCTGTTAATGTAGGAGCCGCCTTTGCTTACTGAAGATGTTATCAAAGAAAATGAAGAATTTATTCTCCGGACTGGGAGGTATGTGTCATTTTCCTTCTTCCTCCTTTAGTAATTTAAAGCAGTTTCTTAACATGAGAGGTTGAAGAGGAAATATCAAAAAGGCTTTGTAAGCCTTTTTTCCATTGTTGAATGAAGGGTCTTATTCTTGATTGCCTTCTACATCAATTTGTTTGTTCTGCAACCTATTTTCAGTTAGCTAGATTATAGATGTACTGAGTTGTCTTCATTACAAACTGCTTGCTTTTAGACTTGTGGGATTTAGATTTCAATCTTCCAACTAGTTTAAGCATCTATTAAAAATTTTATATTTGTGGCCAGTGTTGGTGCAGGGTGTTCTCAGCTACTCTCTGACATGCAAGGTTTCAAGGTAGGCCCAGGGAATTAGGAACAAGATGTAGTTAATCTTGTTGTCTTCCGAGCTGTTCATAGATGTAACTTACTCGTAATTATGTTTCGTTCCATGTTAGGCTGCGAATCCTGGATGCATATTAGAAGATTTTGTGAGATGGCATTCTCCTCCTGACTGGACAAGCAGTGAAGAAACTGACGAGGCTAATGAGTCTTCTTCAGCTAGGGACGCTTCACCTTCAACAAGAGGTTATCTAAGTAGCCGAATGCAGAAAGAAGGTATGTCCTTTAAAAATCACCTGTTCTGTGATTCCTGGGTGTTTCCAGCCATGTGAAGTTCCACCTAGTAATTCTTCTTCGAACGGAAAGATGAAGCTAATATTACACGAAGTGCTGATTTTCGAGCATTCGTTAAGAGTAAATAATATGTGAAGTGGAAGGCTCATTTGTAACTATCCGTGTGATCACGATAGGAAACTTGTGGCGTGAACTATGGGAAACATCTAAGCCAATACCAGCGGTTAAACAAGCTCCCCTTTTCGATGAGGATTTGGCTGTGTAAGTTTGAAATTAAGCTTTTCATTTTCCTTTCTGCTTCAATTTACATACCACTTACGAATGCAGCATGTATATGGCCGTTCTTGCAGTGAGGGTATTTTGAATCACATGGAGAACATCCACCCTTCCGTACTTTTTGAACAGTTCTTCATTTCGCTAGTAAGGCTCAGATACTTTTTCTTGTCAATCTTTTCTGGTTTGATAAAATATTGAACTAACAATTACTAATCTCTATCCGGACAAGTTCAGCTCTGTCTGGGAACTCTAATGGCGGAGGCAAAACTTTCTAGCAACGATGATTTATCAAAGCTGTTTTACGAGTGTAAAGATTACATTGTTGTCACGTGCCAAGGAATCCCATGGAGTGATAAAAAGGACGACCTTTGTCAAGTAAGTTGCTGTTCAAAATGCCCGTATCAATTTTTTAGGTGAGTTCGACCTCGACCTGAAGCAAAAAATTTTTTAGCTCGTGTCGAGTTTGAGTCTATTCGAGCCTGGTTCATTAACTAACCTTGATGAGCAAGACTTAATTAAACTCTAACTTCGCTCATTAAAACCCATTGACGAGTCCAATTCGAGTTGAGTTGGAAACGCTTGTACCCTAAGAAACATCGACGAGTCAAAACTTAAAAACAAGTTATCATAAAATTTACAAGTTTCCACTTTTCTCAATTAAAATAGTTGCACCTACCACTTATATTTTCGTTAGCATAATCACAAATTATATGGTAATCACAAATTACATGGTAGTCGAGGCAAACACACATTGCCCTATTGAGTCTACTAATGAGTCATATACTCAAACTAGTATTCGAGTTGGCTCTGGAGCTCAAGCCAGCTCGCGATCGAGTCGAACATGCTCTGGCTCAAGCTTGACGAGCTGTTTTTCTCGAGCCGAATGCTGAGCTACTCCCGAGCAGTTTGGCTCCTCAGTATGAGTGAGTTCATGGTCATATATCAAATGATTGCGATTGAATATGTTATCCGGGGCAGGTTTACGAGACAATGGAGGCTATGTTACTGAACCCTGATGAAGTTGTCAAAACAATAAAAGCCACCACATCTGGTTCTGAAACCAAGCACACCAGCTTCCTGAAACTGGGTATGAAGTTCGGCAAGAAGAAGAGAAAACCATCGCCAAGATGCGAAAGCGGCGGCTCTTCGGAGGAAAGCCCCACGATACAGCAGCAGCATTTCTATAAGAACAAGCCTCCTAAGCCAGGGACTGCATCACCTGGCGAAAAGACTCCTCCCAACGAGGATAGTGAGTGGACACTCGTTTAATAGCTACAGCAAGGAAACCGCATCTAACAGGCAGTTTGTAATTAATTATGTGACACGTTACTTTCTCTTTAGAAATCACCATGGAATTGAAGGGATTATACAGTGGTCCCTTCTGTTTTCTGGTTTGTGAGTTTGTTCGCCTGTACATACTCCCATTTGACCTAATTTCGCCTGAATTTGTATGAGAAAAAAGAAGAAAACAGATGTTTGTCTTTGAATTCTTAATAATAAATGATATTGGAACGCATTTTCAAGTTACTACCGGGTCGAGTTAAAAGAAGTATTATTTGGAAATATGGTATCTTGAATTATTTGACAAATAAGATATTATTTAAAAATGTGATATCTTCAGGTGTAAAACATTTGAAGTGTAAGAATTATTTTATTTTATTTGGCTAATACAAAAATAATGAGTTATTTACTTTAAATTGAAAATTTTGAATTGAGTTATTTCAAATACCATCTCTACAATCAAGTATTTAAAATAACTCGATTCGAGTTATTTCAAATACCACAGTTCCGAAATATCATGATTTTGATTTCGGATGACAAACAAATTATTTTGACTCGAATAAACTCCATTTAGCCAAAATACCTCATTCAAATACCTCATCCAAACGACCCGTACATGTTTCAAAATGTAATAACTGTAATTTGAGAGGATTCCATTTAGAAAAAGTAATTGTTATTTGAGAGGATTCCGTCGCTGCACATTTTTTTGGTTCTATCTGAATTTCTAATTGGTAATGTAATGCATCAAATTGTAACAAAATAGAGTTACACAAAATACAAAAATCATCACACCAAACAAGAGTGGAAATGCTAATTCAGAACAAAAGTATACTAGATCATGTGGTCGAGTTAATTTATGAACAATTATATTTTTTTCTCTTCTAATCTATTTGATCTTATTTGTTTTTCTTAATCGAACAACAAATTTTTAAATATACTAATGGCTAGGTAACACCTATATTATTAACAAGTTCGTATAAAAATAAAACAGCGAAGCAATAATAGGGTGCTACGCTACTTATACCGTATATATCATTTAATGTTTACACTCATCCAATTAATTCCTTCATCATAATTTAGGATTGTGCTTATATGTACTTAACTAATTAATTCGTCAACACAAAAACTGCTCACGATGTCATATATGACTTATTGATTTTTCACAATACAATACACTATACCAGAAGTCCAGCAGGACACTTATACATATAGAGCAGAAGTCTCGAGCTTCACAGGCTCGGACCAGAGTAACCATATACTTGCCCTCAAAGCCACTATATTTACGAAACCATATCTCACATTATACTAGTACACAACCACTCATCACATATGCACATGATGGAAGTAAGAGTCTCAAACGATCTTTAAACACAAAACGAGGATCAAGATAAAATCTTCAATATCTACTTGGCGTCGTCACCATGATGACCGACCCCAGAGCTCGATGATACTATTTTGCAGTGTGTGAACCAGTACAGCCAACTGTCGCTCTGAAATGGAAGGTAAGGGTCAGTGCTAATCACTGAGTGAGGATCTCTGTCCTAGTCACTCTAAGGTACAAATAATCATATAGAAAGTATACAACATATAACACATAAGGCTAATTCTATAATCTAATTTACATCCATATTTTATTTTGGGATCCCCGCTCACATATGCTGACGACCCACGTAGAGTTAGTGGCACTAAAATGGCCCACGTAGAGTTAGTGTGGCGCTTATCAAAACCCACGGCAATAGTTAGTTGTGGCGCTTACCAAGGCCCACCGCGTAACAGAAGTGCAATAAGCACAATCGCCAGCATACGAGACCTAACTAGGTGATCAATCAATTACCGGATTTATTCACTAGTCAGTAATAGCTACTGCTCAGATTAACACATATATTAAATTAGATATATCAGCAAAGTAACATAACATGTATCATATTAAGTAATAAATATGGTAAAGAAGCATATAAAATCTTAAGATTAAACGGACATTACCCTATCATGCATATAGCATTAATAATAATAAACTCATAATGGAACGTCTAACCCGGTCGGATACGCAGGAGACCCTCACCAGAAATAATCCTCAAAAACCCCGATATCAGCTTCCGAGTTATGACCTTAATTCCGACAACAGAGTGTTATTGCTAATTCCTCCAAGTCTCATTTATATAGGAAACTACTCTCTGTACTCACCATTTGAACTAACTAAACAGACCTTTTTATAGGAGATATATAACATATAACTCCAATTTGTTAATTAGCCTATCATATCCATTTGTCTTACGTGATGCATGAATATGTACATGCATGCATTAGGAGGAAAAATATTGGATGGGGAGACTCCACCTCAAACTTACCATGTGACCCTTATTTTGTAAGGTAGTGCATGATTAAAAAGAAAATCTATCTGTGCATACATATCCATATCTGTATGGAAATTATTTTCTGTATCTGTACATTACCATGTACCACATTAATTTAGTTGATACTTTTGATACGATCGACCAGAATGTTACCATTCCTAAACACTTTTACATTATTATTATTATTTTTATACTAGGATCGGGGTATAACAAAAGTATAGGAATAACTGTCCTGATTAAAATTATGTTTATAGGTCTGTCAGAAACTTCAATTTTTTTTGCCAACAGTATTGAGCCACCAAACTCATACTAATCCTAATTCAATTTGGATTACAACTTCTAATTTGAATCATTTCATACTATAAAGATGTGACTACCTGGTCCAATTAACGGTGAGTGAAATTACTAATTAATACTGATAACTCTATGGTATTAATTTTTAACCAATTTGAATTAATTCTAATTAAACTTCCTTTCTCTACGTTGCCTCCATATTTTTACATCCCAAAACAAATTCGCTGGTTCCTCCTCGACATCACAAAACAGTTGTTAAGGGCCACGTAATTCAGCATCCAGCTCCGATGCTTTGACCCGAATTCCCCAGCACCATTTTCCTTTTTCATTCTCCTCGCTCTCTCTTTTTCTCTCTCCGCGCCATAAGGGGAAACCCTACCTCCGACCTCCATCAATCTCGTTTGTGCTGCCCTCAGTGTGCCCCGTCCAAAAGGCTTGCCGCCACGTTGGCGCCAATCAGGTCAGATCCCTTCCCCTGCATTCGCGAATCTTTCTTTTGATCGGGGTTGTGTCATGATTATTCTTGGTTGCGTGACTGTGTTTGCTTCTGAAATTGCATTTCTCTGTGGCTTTGTTTCTGGATTGTGCTTGAGGAATTTTGTTTCATATTTGATTGTCAAAGCAGAGACGAAAGCAATGATGTTCGGCGTTCTCAGGAGGAGACTTGCTACCGGCAGTTCCTCTTCTTCTTCGGTTTGAACATTCGATATTTTTTCCCTTTTTTGTCATTAGTCAGATCGATTTGGCTTCCATATATCTTTTCAGTTCCTTTCCCGCGATTCCACGACTTGGAGCAACTGTTTGATGGAGTTTGACTTTTCTGTAATTCGTGTTAGATATTGAAGCAGTCTCTGCAGAATCTTCGACCTGCGGCGTCCACGCCTGGAGCTGCCTTTGCTGCAGAGACTGAGGTAATTGTTGGTTCTAGACAATTTTCCTTTTCCTTTGTTCTTCATTACTTCTTGACTGATTACTCTGAGTTCATGACCACCTTCGATGGATGAATGATAAGTTTTAATTGTTAAAATGAGGGAACTAAATACCACACGAGGATGTAGTTAGGAGTTGCTTCAACCGTTATCGAAATATGTGATTGCGACTTATAAACATTGCCCTCATAAGTGTTTAATATGTCAACAGGTTTTGCTTAATCCAAATCGACTTACACATGTCCGGAACTATAGTCGCCTTGTCTTGCCAGGTGATAAGTAGGCAACTTTGCGCTTCATTTTTGGTACTCTCATGGATACTAATGTGAGAATCTTTTGTTGTTACAGGTTCCATTGTTAGTTTGACATCCAACAGGTTAGAGGCATCAATCTTATTTCTGCCTCAAATTTAGTATCCAGTGCTTTCCTACAATCATACGGTCTGAATAGTGAATACGTTGTAGAGTGTGAAACAACATTATTTCATAAATCAATTTCATGACATAAAATGTATGTTGGGCTGTTCCATACTTCTGTTCGTTGATTCCTTCTTTCCTCTACGGTCTCAACCTGTTTGCTGCTGCACTTTTGTGTAACTTGTAAAATGTGTGTGTGGGTGTGTGCATGAGTGCGCATATGGATATGTATTTATATGCTTATGCCTGGTGGAGATTATGATTTATTCCCTTCCGGAATATGTTACCCAAGCACTATTGTAAGTGCCTAATTATGATGTACGCAAACACATGAGATGGATCATTCTGAAAATTTTAAATGTAAGGAGATAATGGTTGATACTGCCTCTGTTTAATGCAAAGTGGTTCAAAGCTATATGGTGGGATCGTTAGTAACGTGTATTCTGAGCTTCCCTTCAGTGTTATTCTAGCCTGTACTTCGAAGAAAAATTTTCTGAGCTGTGTTATGTTCTAAGCAGGGGTGTTAATTTAAGCACTGAACTAATGACCTCTAAGCAAATTTGGACCAGGGGATTTTCTTCTGACAGTGGTATGAACTTATACTCCATTTCTATTTTCTTGTCATCTGTTTATGCATTAATGTCATATTCAGATTGTATGATCCTTGACTAGTAGGTCATGGTTGTCATGTATTCTAGCATCTATTGAACGCCAAAATCATCTATCTATACATGCTTTATTATGCCGGTCCTCTTTTTACCCATGCATTGATGTTGTCGACGTTGGATTTTTGGAAGTTGCTAAAGATTTAAAGCATATTAAATAAGTTTTATTACTTGCATTAGGTTCATGTGTAATTTTGTTTGTCTATATTTCTAGCAACAGTTATTGGCCCTGAAGACTTGCAGTATATTGTGATAACTAAATATAGTTATTATCCTCGTACATCCTCACCTGAGCTTAGAAGTTATAATACATCTGAGATTGCCTGACATTATATTATTGTTTCAATCATGCAGAGGATTTGGCTCATGCTGTTGTACCTTTCATGGGAGAATCCATTACTGACGGCACACTAGCTACATTCTTAAAGAGTATGTTCTCTTAGAGCAATATTGTCATTATCGTTATATTTTTTTAAATGAGACTGTTTCTAATTTCTTGTGCATTTGTTGTTTGCAGAACCTGGTGACAGGGTTGAAGTTGATGAGCCTATTGCACAAATTGAGACAGATAAGGTACTACATGCAGGCCGTTATTCATTTTTTCCTCTTGCTCTGAAGTTGAACTTTTTAACTTTCACTGGAATGCTGATAACATCCATCCTTGCCTAGGTGACAATTGATGTTGCTAGTCCAGAAGCGGGTGTGATAAAAGAGGTAATACATCTTTGTCTAGAACACTTGTGGATCACGCAACATTCTGTCAGATGATTTAGACTACAAAAATTATGTTAATTTTCTGCCTGAATATTTGCAGTTTGTAGCCAAAGAAGGAGACACTGTTGAGCCAGGAACAATGGTTGCTATCATTTCAAAGTCTGGTGAAGGGGTATCTCATGTTGCTCCATCTGAAAAATTACCAGAGACTGCTGCACCTAAGCCATCTGAAAAGAAAGATGAGGTAAAACAAACTTCTAAACCCGAGTCTTCTCCTAGTACAGAGAAACCCAAGAAATCAACATCAGCTGCATCACCTCCGAGACAAGCTGCTACAGAGCCTCAGCTTCCTCCCAAGGATAGAGAAAGACGAGTAAGTTCTTTACTGTTTGTTTTTTTTATCAATTTTTTTGCCGAGTGAATCTGAAATGGCATATTATCTGTGCCTCGGCCTGATACTTTTTGTGTGTCTTGTTTTGGCAGGTTCCTATGACCAGACTTCGCAAAAGAGTTGCTACACGGTTGAAGGACTCGCAGAACACATTTGCCTTGCTGACAACATTTAATGAAGTTGATATGTGAGTCGGTTTAGCTCCCTTAACATGATTGAGCCTTTTCTTTTTGTTCAATAAACTGATGCTAGGCTGGAGATTATAATGGACGCAAACTCCACAAGTTCCACAGCACACACTGTTAAGGTTTTATTCTTATTGTAGGACCAATTTGATGAAGCTTCGTTCCGAATACAAGGATGCTTTTGTTGAAAAGCATGGTGTGAAGTTGGGACTTATGTCTGGTTTTATCAAGGTAAGAATATTGTCTTTCTTTGAAAACATATTTACCACAACGTGTTTCTGTTTCTCACACTTGTTGTTTTTGCTGAGTTATTTCAGGCAGCTGTCTCTGCGCTCCAGCAGCAGCCTGTTATAAATGCCGTGATCGATGGGGATGATATTATATATAGGGATTACATAGACATTAGTATAGCAGTTGGAACTCCAAAGGTTTGTCCTCATCTTTTTATTCAACGGTTTGTTCTGCATATCTCAGTCTGAACATATTGGCAGAATTGACTGTAAATTTAGTCGTCAGTGGTTGATGCCAGCAATGGCAGGCTGGTTTGCTGTTGTCAGATATATTTGTATTTATTGGTCCTGTCTCTTTCTTGCAGGGACTTGTTGTGCCTGTAATTCGCAATGCTGAGAAGATGAATTTTGCTGATATTGAGAAGGAGATCAACACCCTTGCTAAGAAGGCTAATGATGGGACTATTTCAATAGATGAGATGGCAGGAGGTTCATTTACGATATCGAACGGTGGTGTCTATGGAAGCCTTTTGAGTACTCCGATCATCAACCCTCCTCAGGTTTGACTAGTATTTTTTTTTTGAACTTGGAGAGATATTGCCTATGCTTTTCGATACGTTCATTCTTCTCATATGTGTAAACCTTTTGATGTTTGGTATTTCGGTTTGGCAGTCTGCAATATTGGGAATGCACTCAATAGTGAGCCGGCCAATGGTAGTTGGAGGGAGCGTGGTGCCAAGGCCAATGATGTACATTGCTCTGACCTATGACCATAGGCTGATTGATGGGAGAGAGGCTGTATTCTTCCTGCGTCGAATTAAGGATGTCGTCGAGGATCCCCGCAGACTGCTTCTTGATGTCTGAGAAGCAAAACTCGGATTTCAATTTTGGTGGTCTTTAAGAAGAAGAAAGAAGAGTCCTAAGTTGTGCGCTCTTAGAATTTACGGTTGCTTTTTGTTAGACAAGAATAAGCATGAGTCTCTTATTCGAATTAATTCTTAATAAAAAAATATTGAAACGCATAGTCAAGTTACTACTAAAATGTAATAACTGTAATTTGAGAGGATTTCGTTTCGAAAAAAATAACTGTAATTTGAGAGGATTTCGTTTCGAACACGATGTTACGGTAGCCTGTTAACTTAGCCCAACCTATGGCCTTTTCCAATGCACGTGCCTCTGCCTCCTTCGCCGGAACAACTGCCTGAAAGCACGCCTGAAAACGTCCCAGGTAGTTCCCACCTTCATCTCGCATTATGGCTCCGACCCCATGCAATCTATGCTCCTCAAAAATGGCCCCGTCGAGGTTAGTCGAGGTTTACTTTAACCGTATCATCCTCCGGCAGGTGCCATCGATCACAGCGACCACCACTCCTGTTAATTCCAGCTGGTTTATTATTTTCTTGCATAAGTCGCCATTCCATCACTGCGTCGGAACCACTCTTCACAATTACCTCCTCCGGTCTCGATCGATGCTGCCATATGCGTTCATTCCATACACTCCACGTGATCCCAACCGCTTTTGAAACTACCGCCGCTGATTCCTTACTATGAAACCTGAACCACCAGGCCGGGAAACTCGTGACTTCCTCCCAACTCCGCTCCACTGCTATCATGAGACCAGCCACCTCCCAACATCGAGGAGTAGTTGGGCAGTTATGGAAGAGGTGATCAATTGTTTCCTCCCCTTCCCCACACAATCTGCACCCCTCATTGATGTGAACTCCCCTCGTCCGTAGCACCTCTCTAACACACCTCCACATGAAGTGACGCATCTTTTGTGGAACTTCCATACTCCATAATCGTTTCCACTCCCCTTCGACCTGCAAACCCCCTGTTTCCCCCATACATTGGCGAGAAGACGATACGCGGAGCGGACTGAGTAATTGTCGTGACGACTAAAGTGCCATAGCCTTGTGTCTCTGCCGCCAAGTGGAGGTTGCATGCACGTCCGCCGCACATAGTAAAACCCCTATCAAGTCTTCATCCCATCGACGCATCCCTGGAATCATAAGATCACTAACCGTAATATCTTCTAGCTCCTCAACCCTTGGCGTACGAATCCATCTTTTCCCTTCAGCTCATAGCCATAGGTCCTTCCACACCCTGATTGAATGACCATCTCCTAGCTTCCATCTCAACCCAACCCTAAGAAAATCCTGAGTAGCACGGACACTCCGCCATATGAAACTCAGACTATGGCCCTCGGCCGCGATAAAAATTCCCCCTTCGGATAATATTTAGCTTTGAAGACTCGTGACACCAGAGTATCCGGTTCAGAGAGTAATCTCCAACCTTGCTTCCCCAACACTGCCAAGTTGAAATTAAGAAGATGCTTGAAACCCAAACCCCCAAACTCCTTCGCCACACTCAATCGTTCCCACCTCATCCACACAATCCCTTTCTCCCCTTCCCTTTTGTACCCCACCAAAAACTATTCATAATTTTCTCTAGTTCATCCGCCACACTTTTAGTAAGGAGAAAGGTGGTCATATAGTAAATAGAGATTGCCTGGGCCACTGCTTTAATTAATACCTCCTTTCCTCCCTTTGACAACTTCTTCCCTCTCCAATTCTGTAACCGGCGCCAAATACGCTCCTTCAAGTGCTGAAAGATCCGTCGTTTGTTACGTCCCACACATGAGGGTAACCCCACATATCAAGAGGTTGGGAGATACCCACAGTCTCTGAGATACCTGCAGCTAACATAGGGTGGGTATTCTTACAGAACATTATTCCTGACTTCTGAAAGTTAATAAGCTGGCCCGATCAACGTGTGTAGTCGTCTAGTATTTGTCTAAGAGTACGCGCCTCATGTATTTCCGCCCATACAAAAAAGAAACCGTCGTCAACAAAAAGCAGATGAGAGACCGCTAGTGCCCCACGACACACCCTCGTCCCATGAATTCGTCCAGTAGCGATTGTTCTCTTGAAAAGTGTTGATAGCCCTTCTTCGCACAAGATAAAGAGAAACGGCGACAGAGGACACCCTTGTCGTAGTCCCCTTGTTGGGTTTATTGGATCGATCCTATCATCATTCAACGAAATAGTATAATGCACAGAGGTAACACATCATAAGTCGTACCCATTGATCCGCGAACCCAAGCTTATGTAGAACCGCCTCTACATACGGCCACTCGGCCCTATCGTAAGCTTTGGATACATCAATCTTCACCGCTACTTCCCCATGTTTTGCATTTCACCTTCGCCTCATACTGTGTAGAGTCTTGAAAGCTACCATGACGTTATCAATAATAGATCGACCCTTAACAAACGTTGACTGCTCCTCCGAAATGAGAGTTAGTAGCACCCGTCGCTGGCGATTTGCGAGCACTTTAGCCACCACCCGATACAACACACTACACAATGAAATAGGTCTCAAGTCCTGCATACTCTCTGGTTTGGCCACCTTTGGTAATAATACCACATTCGATTCGTGAACCTCTGCTCGTAACACACCCTCCTCTAGCCACTGCTTGCCTTCTTGGAACACATCATCACCAATTAAATACCAAAAATGCTTATAAAACCCCGGGTTAAAGCCATCTGGCCCCGGGCTTTATCCTCATCCATAGAGAACACTGGCGCGGTGAACTCCTCCTTCGTAAAGGCTGAGCAAAGCTGTGCATTTTCCTCCTCCAAAATAATATGACCCCGTCAGCATTAGTTACAATTTCTGGGTAACACTCACCCGCTGAAAAAATGTTAGAAAATACATTTCAGCCACTCCCGCCAGTTCCGCCGACTCCTCCACCCAATTTACTTCCTCATTCCTAAGCCGCGTAATATGCTTGTGCTTACGCCTCCCATTCGCCGTCTCGTGAAAGAAACGAGTGATTCACTCACCCTCCCGCAAATGAAATTGTTTTGCGCGTTGTTGCCAGTGCTCTTCCTCTTGCTGCAACAGCTGCACAAATCTCTCTCTCTACACTTCCGCTCTTCCTCCGCTGTCCTCCCTCCTGTCCCATCTCGCAATTCCTCCATCCTCCATCGAATTTCACCTAGCTCCATTTTGAAGCGGAGAGCAAGCTTCCTCCCCCACTTCTCCAAGCGATCTGCACACTGACCCAATGTTCTAAAAACCGATCCTTCCTGACCTTCGATCCATTACTCCGCCACCAACCCCTTCAGTTTTGCCTCCCTACTCCATTTATTATCGAACTTAAAACATCGATGGCCTCATTGGAATACTTGCCCTGTTGTATTAACAACAATCGGTGAATGGTCCGAAAGCGCCGCCACCACATTACTCAACGTACTATCTGGGAACATCGTCAACCACTCCGGGTTCACCATAGCCCAATCAAGTCACGACTCTACTCCGTGCGGCTTCCTTTTTCGCTCTTGCCCATGTGAACAGGTATCCCTCTAGCTCCAAATCAACCAAATCACAGTATACTATCGCCTGCTGGAACCCATCAATAAATGGTTGTGGACGTTCATGTCGTCCCCGTTGTTCATCTTGGTGAAGAATATCGTTAAAATCACCCACCACACACCATGGTCCCTGAGTTTGCGCCGCAACTCCCTTTGGCGTGTCCTCTCTGGACATCCATAAAACCCAATCAGTGCCCAATTTGCTCGAGTCGCATCTATTACAGTTATATGTACCAAGTTCTACCCGTAACGTAATATCTGAATCATGTCTCTTTCTTTCCACAGTACACCCAACCCTCCACTGTGACCTTGCGCATCAACCCCAAAGCATCCTTCAAAACCAATTTTTATTCGAATATCCTCTAATATTTGTAAATTGACGAGTGTTTCGGAAAGAAACACCACGTCCGGCCTGTGAGCCCGAATAAGCTCACTCAATACGCCGACTGCACGAGGTTGGCCCAATCCTCAGCAGTTCCAGGCCAAGATAATCATGATGACGGGCAGAATGCGTTCACACAGTCCGTCAATTTCATGTTTTTTGGTTTGGAACTATCTTTTTCCTATGATCTGCCAAGTTGATATTGCAACCCGGTATCTTCCTCCATTGCCCCCATCCATCCCCTACCTCCTCCCTCCGTTCTAATCCGCTTGTTTGGTTCCCTGATCATCAATGAATCCTCATCCACGTCAATACTAGGTGGTACACCTGACTGAGATGGGGTCAACTCTCCCTGGATTGCACTCCGATTTCCGGTTGAACCATCTCCTTGTGTACTGCTCCTTCCGCTCATCTCCATTCTGTCCACCTGTTTGAAAATCGTCCCAACCTTTCCCGTCCCTGGGACTCCTCCACCCCTCCTTACCAGCTCTAACCTTGCCTTTCTGTCCTACTTCTTCACTAGATGTTGATTCCCCTCCCGCACTTTTTGCTTACGGTCGCCCGCTCGAATTGACTCATCCCATAGCCTCACTATTTTGTCCGCCGGTGTATGGAAAAGAACATCACAATATCGATCAACATGTCCCATCTTGCCACATATGTAACGGAAATTTCGTAGCTTATCGTACTTAAATTTACACATCACGCTCGGACCGTTATTCTTTTTAACCTTCTTCTCTCGCTTCAACAGTAGTGTTATATCCAGCTTCACTCGAACACGCACATATGTGCTCACTGTTAATTGTAATTGAAAACGTTCCAATATAATTCCCCATGCCCTTCCTGATAGTTGTAGTCTGATAATGAACTGGGAGCTCGTGCAACTGCACCCTGAAAGCATCCTCGTCAATTGGTATTGTTTTAGGGTAATCTCTTGGTTGTAATTCTCGCAGCGCCAGCAAGCTATTGTCAAAAATCCATGGCCCGTAGTCTACTACACGTCGAAGGTCAATCTCATGGTAAAACTAGATCAGCACCCGCGTATTACCCAGGTCTTCAAAGGTAATCCCCTTCCCCGGTCTCCACAAGCGCAACAAAGTTGTTGCTCTTGTCCGAAACCAACCGACCAGCTGCTACACATAACGTCGACTCCTCCTCCTCTCTTCCTCGTCCTCAAGACGCCGGCTCCTTCTCCTCATCCAACCCTGACGTCAGTTGCGCCAACCGATGTTCCATCGTCGTGCTGTCCATCGCTATGTATCCCGGTCCTTTCTTTTAGTATTTGATCAGTTGCGAAAATCCTAGCGAACGTACGCTATCTCTGTCCTCATGTGATCGTGCTAAGGGTAGAAGCTCGATTCAACAATGAACAAAGCCTAACTCCGCGCCATCAAAACCCTAATTCTAGGGAGGCTCTCATTCCGAGAGAAACAAACTTAATCTATGGAATACCGGTTCATAACAAAGTGGTATGCTAGACCATGTTATCGAGTTAACTCATAGGCAAATAAATTTGTCGAACATGCCATTACAAGAGATAAAAAAAAGTTAATTCATGGATAATTGCATTTGTTTCTCTCCTAATCTATTCGACGATTTGACTGTTCTTTTTATCAAACAATGGATTTTAGAGTGTAGCGGATAGTGATTGTTAGCATTTTCTGTCTAAAAAGAGTAAGAATAACAGTTATTGATAACTAGAATTATTCGTGCGATACTGTAAAATGTTTTAGAGGATAAGTGGATATAGATGAATTTTTTTTTTAAAAAAATTTATTAACAAAATGAAAGCGTTGAGACAATTTAAGTCATGTCAATTAAAGAATGGAAAATACCACAAGATCCATAAATGGTAATATGTGAGTTCAAACTAAAATCCTCCTAAACTCAAAATAAAACCTTCATAAGAGAACCAAACATTATTCATTCAATAATAATTTATATTCTTCTTTTATAGATAAAACATCGTGTTTATATGATATGTCCATTATAAAACATGATCCGATCTACCAAACTCATATGATTTATAATTTAATCATTCCATACAATCGGCATGTCCATTATAGGACATGATCCGATTAAAATTGACCGAAATCAAATTAATATTTGTCTCTAACAAGACACACTAATTTTTTGATAATCGTATCATATTAATTTCCGAGTTCCTAAGCCTGGCCCTAACCAATTCGAATTAATTCTAACTGAAGTTCCTTTTTGTACGTTGCCAAAACAAATTCGCTGGTTCCTGAGATTTCGTCTCCGGCTGAATTTAGTAGCCGTGCGCAGTTTCATAACTTCCACATCATTATTTTAATTTATTTATTTATTTTACATATTAATTAATTTATTTATTCTCACTTTTCTATTTGATTAATATTTTTAACATACAAACTCAAATTTGAATAATTTTAAGTCAAAATCTTAGTTTTCCAAAGACGATTAAAACAAGCACAGTCATAATATAATTTTGACAAAAAAAAAATTTCGAGATCAAACACATGAGTTAACTGACTCAAAACTAAACTTGATAACTATCACCACTTACAGGTAGTTGTTGACAATTTAGACATAACCATTAACAACTTAGATGTAACTATTAACAACTTAGACGTTCCTATTACTAACTTAGAGTTAGACGTTGGTATCAACAACTTAGATTAGGTATAAACAACTTAAACGTAAGGTATATCAAGGGCAAAACGTCGTTTTTAGAAACTAATAGACGTAGGCGTTAACAACCTTAAGGTAGGTATTTAGCACCTTAGATATATGTATTGTCGATGAAAAGGTAAGGCAGATATATAAGAGGAGAAAACATAGTTATTAGCCAATAAGACATAGTTATGGAGGGAATTCAGATGTAGTTATCACCATTTCAAATGTAGGTTTTAGCACCTTTTAGGTAGACGTAGTTATTATCAACTTAAATGTAGTTATTATCTAGTTAGACGTTATTATTAGCAACTTAAATGTAATGTAGATATAAGAGAGAAAACATAGTAATTAGCAATTTAAACCTAGACATTACAATTTTGACGTAGGTATTAGCAGGTTAGATGTATGTATGGTCGATGAAAACATAGGGTAGATGTATATAAGGGAGGAAGCATAGTTATATCGAGTTAGATATAGTTATTGATGAAATTCAGATGTAGTTATTAGCAACTTAGTGACAGTTATTTAACAACTTTGATGTAGTTATTAGTAACTTTAAGGTCGTTATTAAAAACTAGAGTAAGGTGTAGTTATCATCAACTTATAGATAGTTATTAACAACTTAGACGTAGTTATTAGCCATATCAAGAATATTAAAATCAAACTTGAAACAAAGAAGTTATGCTCGAAATAAAATAAAAAAATATAATTTTTAAAGTTATCAAAATAAAGTCAATATCAACCTTTAAGATTAATCTTTGAAAAATGAATATTTCTATATAAAGAAAATAAAAATCGAACTTTTAAATGTTAATTTTTTTAAAAAATAAGAAAATAAAAAAAATTAAATACCAAAACCTCTGAAAAGTAGGAGCCTTTAGATTGAGAAGAGGCATTAAAAGTAGAAAATCTAACGGCCTTTAAGTATCCGGCATGAATGCTGAATTCAAAATTCAGCACAACGTTCTTCTGTTGCTCTCCTGACAGCATAAAGCAATTACCATAGACAGTAACAAGTAGGCCACGTAAGCTGTTCAACATCCAGTTTCGACCCGAATTCCCCAGCACCTTCCTTCTCTTTCCCGAGCCCGAATACCCCCGCCACCATTTCCCCTTTTCATTCTCCTCGCTCTTTCTCTCTCTGCGCCATAAGGGGAAACCCTACTTCCGTCCTCCATCAATCGTTTGTGCTACGTTCAATTTCCCCGTCAAAAGGCTGGCCATCATCAGGTCAGAGCCCTTCCCCTGCATTCGCGTGTCTTTCTTTTGATCTTGTTATGTCATGGATTTTATTCGTTGCGTGAGTTTGTTTGCTTCTGAAAATTGCATTTTTGTTTGCTCTGTGGCTTTTTTTCTGGATTGTGCTTTTAGGAATTTATTTCAAGAGTTTCTTGTTTGATTGTCAAAGCAGAGATCGAAGCAACAATGTTCGGCGTTCTCAGGAGGAGAATTGCTACCGGCAGTTCCTCTTCTTCTTCGGTTAGAACATTCGATTTTTTCCCCTTTCCTCATAAGTCAGATCGATTTGGTTTCCATATATCTTGTCAGTTCCTTTCCGGCGATTCCTCGATTTGGAGTGACTATTTCATGGAGTTTGACTTTTCTGTAATTCGTGTTAGATATTGAAGCAGTCTCTGCAGAATCTTCGACCTGCAGCGTCCACGCCTGGAGCTGCCTATGCTGCAGAAACTGAGGTTATTGTTTGTTCTGGACAATTTTCCTTTTCCTCTGTTCTTCGTTACTTCTTGATAGATTAAATTTAATTTAGGGAGACAATTATTTGTTCCCTTTACTCGAGTTCATAGTCACCTTCTATTGTTCTTCGCTGGATGAATGACCAGTTTTAATCTTTAAAATAAGGGGAACTGGATACCATATGAGGATGCGGTTAGGAGTTACCTCAATCGTTATTGAAATATGTGATTTTGTGGCTTATAAACACTACTCTCATAAGTGTTTAATGTTTAATAACATTTGAACAGGTTTTGCTTAATCTAAAACGACTTACACATGTCCGGAACTATAGTCGTCTTCTCTTGCCAGGTGATAATTAGGCAAGTTTGCGCTTGATTGTCGGTACTCTCATGGATGCTAATGTGAGAATCTTTTGTTATTACAGGTTCCATTGTTTGTTCGACACCTAAAAGGTTAGGGGCATCAATCCTATTTCTGCCTTAAATACTGTCTGAATACGTTCGGTTGTAGCAAGTGTAAACCAATATTATTTCTTGAACCATGAATCAATTTCACGACATAAATTGTATGTTGGGCTTTCTATACTTCTATTCGTCGACTCCTGTTCCCTAGGGTCTCGTGCTGTATTGCTGCAGTTTCGTATAATTGGATAAAATGTGTGCGCGAGTGTGCATAGGAAATTGTATTTTTGTGCCTGGTGCAGTGCAGATCATTATTTAATCCCTTCCGGAGTATGTTACGCCAGCATTGTCATTAGTGCGTAATTATGATATAGGCAAACACATGAAATGGATCATTCTCAAAATTGAAATGTAAGGAAATGATACTGCCTCTGTTTAATTCAAAGTGGTTCAGGACTAGGAGATTTATATGGTGGGCTAATAGTAACATGTATCCTGAGCCCCTTTCAGTGTTATTCTATCCTATACTTGGAGGATGAATTTTCTGAGTTGAGTTATGCTTTGTTATAAACAGGGGTGTTAACTTAATCACTGAACTGATGACCTCTAGGCAAACTTGGACCAGGGGATTTTCTTCTGATAGTGGTATGAACTTGATACTCCTTTTGTAACTTCTTGCCATCTCTTTATGAATGAATTAATGCCATATTCAGATTGTACTGTCCTTGACTAGTAGGCCATGGTTGTCATGTATTCTAGCATCTGTCGAGAACCAAAATCAGCTATCCATACATTTGTTATTATATCGTTCCTTTTTTATTTAATGGGATAATCATGCTTTAATACTGTCAACGTTGGATTTTCGCAAGTTAATAAAGATTCAAAGCATACTCAATAATTTGTATTACTTGCATTAGGTTCATGTGTAATTTTGTTTGTCTATATTTCTAGCAACAGTAATGCTCTGAAGACTTGCAGTATAGTGTGATAACTAAATATAGTTATTATCCTCGTACATCCTCACCTGAGCTTAGAAGTTATAATACATCCGAGATTGCCTGACATTATATTATTGTTTCAATCATGCAGAGGATTTGGCTCATGCTGTTGTACCTTTCATGGGTGAATCCATTACTGACGGCACACTAGCTACATTCTTAAAGAGTATGTTCTCTTAGAGCGATGTTGTCATTATCGTTATATTTTTTAAAATGAGGCTGTTTCTAATTTCTTGTGCATTTGTTGTTTGCAGAACCTGGTGACAGGGTTGAAGTTGATGAGCCTATTGCACAAATTGAGACAGATAAGGTACTACATGCAGGCCGTTATTCATTTTTCCCTCTTACTCAGAAGTTAAACTCTTAACTTTCACTGGAATGCTGATAACATCCATCCTTGCCCAGGTGACAATTGATGTTGCTAGTCCAGAAGCGGGTGTGATAAAAGAGGTAATACATCTTTGTCTAGAACACTTGTGGATCATGCAACATTCTGTCAGATGATTTAGACTACAAAAATGATGTTAATTTTCTGCCTGAATATTTGCAGTTTGTAGCCAAAGAAGGAGACACTGTTGAGCCAGGAACAATGGTTGCTATCATTTCAAAGTCTGGTGAAGGGGTATCTCATGTTGCTCCATCTGAAAAATTACCAGAGACTGCTGCACCTAAGCCATCTGAAAAGAAAGATGAGGTAAAACAAACTTCTAAATCCGAGTCTTCTCCTAGTACAGAGAAATTCAAGAAATCAACATCAGCTGCATCACCTCCGAGACAAGCTGCCACAGAGCCTCAGCTTCCTCCCAAGGATAGAGAAAGACGAGTAAGTTCTTTACTTTTGTCTTTTTTTATCAATTTTTTTGCCGAGGGAATCCGAAATGGCATATTATCTGTGCTCTGAGCTGATTCTTTTTCTTCTCACGTTTGGTCAGGTTCCTATGACCAGACTTCGTAAAAGAGTTGCTACTCGGCTGAAGGACTCACAGAACACATTTGCCCTGCTAACAACATTCAATGAAGTTGACATGTGAGTCGGTTTAGCTCCCTTATCTTGATTGAGCCTTTTCTTTTTGTTCAATAAACTGATGCTAGGCTGGAGATTATAATTGACGCAAACTCCACAAGTTCCACAGCACACACTGTTAAGGTTTTATTCTTATTGTAGGACCAATTTGATGAAGCTTCGTTCCGAATACAAGGATGCTTTTGTTGAAAAGCATGGTGTGAAGTTGGGACTTATGTCTGGTTTTATCAAGGTAAGAATATGGTCTGTCTTTACAAACATATTTGCCACAACGTGTTTCTGTTTCTCACACTTGTTGTTTTTGCTGAGTTATTTCAGGCAGCTGTCTCTGCGCTCCAGCAGCAGCCTGTTATAAATGCCGTGATCGACGGGGATGATATTATATATAGGGATTATATAGACATTAGTATAGCAGTTGGAACTCCAAAGGTTTGTCCTCATCTCTTTATTCAACGGTTTGTTCTGCATATCTCAGTCTGAACATATTGGCAGAATTGACTGTAAATTTAGTCGTCAGTGGTTGATGCCAGCAATGGCAGGCTGGTTTGCTGTTGGCAGATATATTTGTATTTATTGATCCTGTCTCTTTCTTGCAGGGACTTGTTGTGCCTGTAATTCGCAATGCTGAGAAGATGAATTTTGCTGATATTGAGAAGGAGATCAACACCCTTGCTAAGAAGGCTAATGATGGGACTATTTCAATAGATGAGATGGCAGGAGGTTCATTTACGATATCGAACGGTGGTGTCTATGGAAGCCTTTTGAGTACTCCGATCATCAACCCTCCCCAGGTTTGACTAGTATTTTTTTTTAACTTGGAGAGATATTGCCTATGCCTTTCGATACGTTCATTCTTCTCATATGTGTAAACCTTTTGATGTTTGGTACTTCGGTTTGGCAGTCTGCAATATTGGGAATGCACTCAATAGTGAGCCGGCCAATGGTAGTTGGAGGGAGCGTGGTGCCAAGGCCAATGATGTACATTGCTCTGACCTATGACCATAGGCTGATTGATGGGAGAGAGGCTGTATTCTTCCTGCGTCGAATCAAGGATGTCGTCGAGGATCCTCGCAGATTGCTTCTTGATGTCTGAGAAGCAAAACTCAGATTTCAATTTTGTATGGTTGCTTTTTTGTTAGACAAGAATAAGCATCGGTCGCCTCATTGTTGTTTTGTTAAGGTTCTGGTGGCTTGTTTCGCCACGTAAAATTTTAGTTCATTACAAGTGCAGGTGCGGCTTTTTTAGCCATCTCAATCTGCTACCAAACCCACTTTTTTTTTTTACAAATGCCAAACCAACTAATAATTTCACATGTATGTGCTTATACCAATACTCCTCTGATTGTATATTGCAGTTCATGCATTTCCCCTCCCTCCATCGTCTTCTTTCTTTCTTTCTTTCTTGCCGTTTAGGAAATCAGTAAACGCGAACTCTCCTCAGTACGAGAACGGCGGCTGCGGCAGTACCACCATCAATCTAACAGATCCACTGCCGCTGTCTTCTGCATATTTCGCATTCGCCCGATCTTGATGTTGCACTGCATTTAGTTTGTCGGAGTAGTTAGGAACGTGCATCGCCTCTATAGCTTGCTCAACGGCACCAGAGACGAGAGGTCCGAGTGTATACCTTGATTTTTGGGGATTGGAGGTACAAATTTGAAGTTGGTTTTGTCGAAGATATATCAGGCGAAACTGCCCTTACAAGAGAGAAATGAAGTAAATATAACATAGGTGTCCATCCATTGTGGGATTGGCTAGATTTGAACGCGAGGCCTCCGGGTCTCCAACCACACAACGCAACCAATGCGCTACTCCCGAGGGACGGTACAGACTTGAAGTTGAAATGTCGGGAGACGCTTAGTGGAATTGGAGGTCGTATTTTGTCCATTTTAACCCCCACGTTTTTCCTAACTATTAGATTAGTCGATTTGGACGGTTGAGATTTATTCTTGAAATCTATATTCTTGATTTAAACTGAGCGCCTTTCTCAAGACTAAAAAGTAAAAAGCTCTAAAGCTCAGCATTTGCCCAGATGTTTACGCGAGCCTCCACGGCTCTCCTCTACTTCCGACGAGTAAAGTAGCGATTTCAGTTTTCCTGTCGTGGCAGAAAAGAGTAAGTATCCATCTTTTCCCGTCTGTTCCATTTTCCTTCTTCTTTTTATGTTCATTGTTGATATTGAGAATGCTGAGCAACTGCAAGAAATGGGAGACCTAGTTGAATCTTGCTCATGTCTGTGAATTTTAACATGTAAGAAATGAGAAAGCTTGATTAGACTTCTAGGTTTCTTCTTGTACTTGTGTTTCCTTTTTAAACTCTATTGGAGTATTTGTTCGCCTGTTCCTGACTTCTGATTGATCTCACAGGGAAAAGACAAACATTTGTTTCTAAGCCTTTCTTTATGAAAGCTTTCGATTTGCAGTACTTATATATATGCCTATCTTTGTGCCGAGAAGAGATACTTGTAAGTTGGAAATTATTTTTAAAATTTGGAATCTATTACAGTATTCGAAAGCAAATTGAGAATCTCTTGCTACTTTTGGATATGGGTTAATTGTTTTAGTTTGATACTGGAGCTTCAAGATGGTAACTGTACTTGTTCATATCTAATATCTTTTGCAACTTCTTGGTCTTGTTACGAGAACTAACATCATATTTAGGCTTGGAGACCTTGTCTGTTTCTTTGATCTTGTTGAGTTTCATAGCAGGGATTCCATTGGCTTTTAATGTCTTATTATTCAGGTTGGGACGTGGAGATATGAAGGGTAAACAACCCGAGAGTAGCAGAAGGGACGATGGAAATGGACGCAGGGAAAGGGTTGTTGCAGAGCACTCGGAAGGAAAGCCTGAGCCTGGAGATGTGATTTGGACCAAACTCTCTGGTCGTTTATGGTGGCCTGCACTGGTTGTAGAAGAAGATAATGCCAGAACGGGAAATAAACGTCGAAGACGATCAGACAGTGATGTTCTTGTTAGATTGTATGGAAGCTCTAAACAGCTGTATGTTGATCCTGTGAAATGCCGATCCCAGTTTGAGACAATACTCGGACAAAACAACGGTTCTTGTCATGAGATTCTCTGGAAGTCTGTCCTGAAGGAGCTTCCTCATCTAGAGCCTGATAGTTTGGAAGGATGCAGAGGGAAAGCTGATTCCACCAAACGTAAGAAGTCAAACCGTGATAAAGCCGACAAGAAAACAACTACCTCAATTGATGAAGTGACGGCTTCAACGAAACAAAAGAACACACCACAAAAGAAGAAAGTGAAGGCTGATGATCGAAGTGACGAAGACAGAAGGGCAGTGCAACAAGATAAGGGTGGAGAGCTGACTCCGCGGAGAGTAAAAGTGATGCAAACTCTTGGTCTGGTTCCTCCTTCTGGGTCTCCATTCTGAAAGCTTCAAACCAGAGTTAGGTTTAAGAGCAGCAATTTTTGTTGGTAGCATGGTATCTGAGTCCATCCATGTCGCACTAATCAATGGGGTGTCAACGATTGTTTTCACTCCTTTTTGGGTTCCTTGTGTTTAAGATGTTCATGATGTGGAGATTTCAGATCTATTGTTGCATGATGTATTATGTGTTGATGTCTCTATTTATTTTTAGTCCTTTTTCTTCATTTTCTGGCTACTGGAGATTTAAATCTTCCGAGGGTTATTCTCCGCCGATTCAGTCAGCTATATAGAAGTTCTACTTGAGGCTTATTTCTGCTCATCCTGAAAGTAGATTATTCATTCCTAATGTCGCTTGACAGTGAGCTGACAATTGCAGATTTATGTTTTGTAGATGAAATATGCATTTGTTCTTCGATATCAAGAGACTTCCAGTTGTTGATAGACGATTTTCACTGTTGCCGTTCCGCAATGGCTGCCACACAAACTATGGCAAGGAACACAGTGATTAATTGTTGAAGATTGCAATTTCTGAAGATGGCGACCTCCAGTCTTCTTGGAAAGTCATTGCTGGCAACATTAATTGAACCTTTGGCAACTTTTTTTTTATGATGACCATTATGGCAGAGTTTTATTGTACTCTATATATTTCCTTACTCTATTTAGTTTAATGGTTCTGTCTAATATTTACTGTTTTCTGGTGCATATTTTTTTTATATAGCTCATGTAAAGGAGAATCAAGATAGTAATAATCAAGTAAATTTAAATATCAGCGGTCTCAACACGACAAGGAAGATATGAAAGAGCCTGACGAGCCACTCTATGGGCAGTTCTGTTAGCGGAATGCTTGACCACCTGGACCTGTAAGTGGGGCAAGCAGCAAGAAAGGTTAGGATCTCGGAAACCACGGCTCCATCTACAACACACCGGGTGCTCCTCCGAGCAAGCTTTGAGAGAACTGTTCACCCCCCTCGATGTCGACCTGCCAGACTCCATTACGGAAGCACCAATTACAAGCATCACGGGCGGTCAGGAGCTCAAGGACATAGGGATTAAGGAGCCCTGGATACGTCCGACCAATACACTGCAAGATCGAACCATGGGCGTTCCGAACAACCAGACCCGCCGCGCCACCGGTCGGATCTGCCACTACACCGTCCACATTAACCTTAATGTGGGGTGCGAGTCTGGGGGGTGGGACCCAGGATGCCAAGGATGCAACCCTGGGGGAAGAGGTCATAGGCGTAAAGCCTTGTGGGAGTAAGGCAAGCTCGGTCTGCTGACGTAAGAATTGGCGGAGGAGAACCCTTGGCTGGAGTTGCTTCTGTTAAAAACCACTAGGTTTCGACCTTTTCATATCCACCACCAAAGGAAAGTATATGTGGGACACATATCAAGCTGGGATTGAAGGAGGCTCTGTAAAACAGTGGCCAGGTGCAAGACAACAAAACCAAGAATCCGAAGGCCCGCCATCGTTGTGAATCGTATCGCTGTAGGGCATTCAAACAAAAGGTGTTCAATAGTCTCTTCCGGCTCCATCAAACTGGGCATTAGAGGTCGTGAATAGGCACATGATGGCGCACTAGAGCTTCCCGTGTTAGAAGAATACGATGAACGAAGCGCCAGAGGAAGAACTGGAAGGTGCGAGACTGAGTGCCAAATGTGAGACCCCAGTGGAGCAACTGTGGGGCTGTATTCATAAGATTCTGCCGGCTGAGCCAAGAGGAATGCAGAGGATGAAGAAAAGACTCCTGAGGGAGAACAATGCCAGATCCAATGATCAGCCTGTGGAGCAAGAGCCAAAGGGATGCCAAGGATGCGACGAGCAGATTGAAGAGTGAAGTATTGATGAAGTAAGTCGAGACGCCAGTGGCCATTTGAAATGAAATCACTCACATATTGTACGAGGGATCGGTCGGGCGGGCGTACGGGGGAGTCGTATGAGGGATCGGTCGCACTAGGTCTGGACCTAGAAGCCAGGGGTCCCGTAGTGTGGGGACAGACCGGCCGTTACCAATCTGCCATCGGAGGCCCTGAACAAGGAGGTCACAACCATGAAGAAGGTTTTGCCACCCCCATGACGGGCGAGACCGAAAAACACCCCCCAAGAAATCGTCAAAAGGAAAGTATCGGCTCGCGAAACCCGAGTCAGTAGCCCTTCCAAATTTTCCAACAAGCGCCAACATTGATCAACAAATAACGCTTGGTTGAAGGTTGAGAAATTTCTGAAGTCGAGGCCACCATCAGCTTGTGATGTGCAGAGCTGTTGCCATGGGAGCCAGTGGACCGGCTGACTATCCCCAACGTTACCCCCACAAGAAGTCAATCATTTGCCTTGTCAGACGCCTACAAGTTCATCAGGTAGGCAGAAACTGGACATGCCATAAATCGGGAGCCCCGAAATCACTGAACGGATTAGAGTGTGAATGCCTGCGGGAGAGAGACAACCACGCTTCCATGTTTGCAACTGCTGTGACATCTAGCCCTCCAAGAACCAAAGTGAGGACCTTGGATTGGACGACTATTGAGGGGAGACCGAGGTACCTATCAGTGTTAGAGGCCAAAGGAGTGTCGAGGAGGCCGATATAAACCTGTTAAAGTCGGGGTGACACATTCGACTAAAACAGACATTTCATTTCTGTAAATTGAACCGCTGACCACTCATGGCCTCATACCGTTGAAAGAGATCGTGGAGCGCTGGATAATGGTGGAGGAAAACATGTTAGAACAAAATTATTTCATTAGCAAACATGAGATGAGAGATAACAGGAGCCTGACGCTTGACCCGTGACGAGCGAATTTTACCTCTCTATCAAATACCTACTAGAATAAACTAATGGAATCGTATTTTCCTAGGGTCTTTCTAATGCTATTACTCAAATTGATTATGTTAACTAAACCAAGTAAAAGAGAATGATTGTTTGATTGATTGTTTTGTAGTATCCAATTATGAACTAAGAATGTAAATCAAAAGAAAATAAATGCAAGAGATTAAATTTCAAATATAGAAATGAAGGTCGTTCATACTCGAATCAACTAAAGCTAACTATGCATGCATGAATGATAAACTATCTTAATTATTCAGGTTATAACGGCTTGGCTATTTCCTACAGTAGTCTTAGATCACTCTCACGCCTCTATGGATCTATTCTGCTCGACTGTAGACTCCTCTCTCGAGCTAATCTACACCCAATCAGAACGCAATAAAGGTGTTCGATGAAATGTCACAAGGATAAATGATGCAAAAAGTTTAAACAATTCGTTCCTCTATGGAGCTAAGGAATAATCAAGAATTCTTTCTAAGCGGCCTATTAATCTATGTTCCTCTCGGACCCACAAATCAATGAAGATGATTCAATTAAGACGATAAAACGAAATTGAATCACAAATTAAGTTTAGAAAGAACACATCATAAGCCTGAATAACCTCGATAACATATCAAAGTGTTAAAACTCCATTATCCATCCAAAAACTAAGCTGAAACTTCATCTAATCCAAACAACACGAAGAGTTTAGCTACTCATGGTTCTGGAAACAAGAAAGGTAGAAGAAAGGAAAATAACATGGGAAGAAAACATCTTTCGTCGAGAAATCTCCGTCTTGTTGCCAATCTTCGATCCGTCTCCAATCGTTGATGTTCTCTCACTTCAATCGATCTCTGGAACTCTAGCTCTCTCTAAGAGCTTCATAATATGTGTATAATGAAGTCTCTCTGAAATATATATCGTCCACATGGGGTCTCAAGGGTATTTATAAGCTTCTGCACCAAATTGGAACATAGTGTGTTCCAAAAGAAAAAGAAAATGGGGTGTTCCACTGGGATATGGTCGTGTCCTTTCTTCTGCAGCTCTCGGTCGTGGGCATCAATAGGAGGAACACGGTCATGTTCCCTTAGAACACGCCTTCTTCCTTAAGTATACAGAATTTGACCATATCGTAAACATAAAGGTTGTAGGCAATCGAATTATCTTTCCAATGCCGCTGACCTTGCATCAATCGGACTTACAAGCGATGAGTTCTACTCAAAATACTAAACAGTGATGTTTTCTTCTAAGGTTGAACGTGTTGAGTTGTTCCGGCCTCCCCGTCATGCCTTGGTTCATCTTTAGACGTCATATGACATCTGAAATGTACCATAAACATACAAAAGTAACGTAACACGGCCCAAGTGGTCAAGGGGAACCAAATATGCACCAAACGTCATAAATTGGAACATGTTAAGGAATCCAAACGTCAAAAATTGTCAATTAAAGAGGGAACAAATGTGCTAATAATCGAGCACATCAACATGAATTCCCCGAAGAAGATTATGACGAAGATGTCTGTCAATTAGCCGAGTCAACCCTTACGAACAGAGTGCGAAGAGGAGTGGAGAGAGAGAGTCACCTTGACAGAGCCCCCTAGTAGTGGAGAAAAAACCATAAGTGGAACCATTAACTAGCATTGATATGGTGGCTGACGATAAATATTCACAAACCAGACTGATCCAATTTTGTAGGAAATCCTAGTCTTTCAAGTAGCGGAAAAAGGAATTTCCATTCCACACGGTCATATGCCTTCTCCATATCGACCTTGAGAGCCATGAAATGGCGGCAAGTGGTATGAAGTATGAGATAGTACATGAGTTCATGAGCAAGGAACACATTCTCAATTATGGAGCGTTGGCGAACGAACCCATTTGGATTGATGCTAATGATGGACGGGAGTATTGAACTTAGCCTGGATGTAATTATTTTAGATATAATTTTGTAATAGGCTGTACAAAGACCAATCAGACGAACTTGACGCATGGAATCAGACCCATCCACCTTTGGCAACAAGGTGAGCCAGGTGTGGTTGAAGGACCAGAGGAAACGACCATATCTGAAAAAGTCCTGAACTGCTGTAGTAACTTCCGACTCGACTATTGGTCAGAATCGTTGGAAAAAGAGACCAGTAAAGCCATCTGGTCCTGGGACCTGGGTAGGACCACTTGAGAAAAAAGCCAATCGAATTTCTCCAACTGTTACAGTAGTGAGGAGAAATGCTGCCATTCTACATGTGACAATGGGTTGTATGTCGAGAGAGCTGATATCTGGTGGGCCTAAAAGCAGTAAGTTGAATAGCTGCTGGTAGAAATCAACCGCATCAGAGCCTTTCTCAGCCTCCATTGTGAACCGGACCCCAACATCAGAGATGAGGTCACCATGTCGATTGCGTTTCCGGGACGCCTGAACGGTTCGGTAGAAACATTTAGTATTATAGTCGCCGCCTTGGTACCAGTCAAACCGTCCTTTCTGCCGCCAGTATTGGTACTCCTGATGGCGAGCTGCGTCCAACTCAATCTCCAAGTGATGGACCTCATCCCAGGGAATAGGTGTTTGTGCCAAAGCCACTCGTCGTGCATCATATTGATAATATTGAGTTTTTCCAGTGAATGTTGATGATATTGATTTATTATTATATTTGTCACATTGTATCTCCCACTTGTGCTTCTTTTGCACTCTTACCAAATTTCGGCGTTTGACATAGTAGTCAAGAAATAGTTTTTTAAACCACAAAAACGTCCATTTGTCCATCGGGGAAAAGAATTATTAACCGTTGTATCGTCCAAATTTTAATCTAATGGTTGATTATAGAAAAGCATGAGTTTCGAGTTCACAATGCAATAAAGGCTGAAATAGTAGGTTTTAGGCGGGAAGTGAAATGGGAACAGTTATTTTATTTAATGGGAACGATTATTTTATTTAAGTTTATTTACTGTTTTGTCATACTCTCTATCTTTCTATAATTATTACGTAACACACATGTAAAATAAATATAACGCATTTGTAGAACATAATACAATTATGTAACACACATGTAAAATAAATATAACGCACTCGTATAACATAATAGTGACATAACAGACTTGTAACACATGATAAAGGCATAACAGGTTCATAGCACATAACAGTGGCATAACATACACGTGACATGGTTATAACACTGGCAAAACATAAATGTAAAACGGTTATAACAATGGCATAACGAGTTCGTTCGTATTCTGGGCATAATAGTGACATAACAACCATATAACAGGGTACGTAAAATTAACATAACTGTAATATAACATGTTATATAACAGTGATGCATTTGTCATAAAATTTATTTAACACCTATCAAAATTAATCTTATTGGACTCAAAATATTAAAATAAACAACATTTATAAAGTGAAGATTATATTTTAATAAATTTAAAAAGAGTTATGGTAATTAAACTAAGATTAGGGAAAATATAAAGAAAAATAAATGGACTTAAAAAAAAACTTTCAATTACATTTCCAGCCTAGACCCATTTTCAACCTCGATTCCATTCTGAAACAAAAAGTTCATGTTATTTCATTTTCACCCGTCAAATAAAATTATAAACGATCCAAATGACCAATAATTTTTTGTGCTGGGGCGGACAGATGTGCATTTCCGCAATTTAGAAAAATTGGTCAAGAAATCTTTACAAAATTTTACTGTTCTATGATTTTATATTTCATGGGTTATGGAGTTCTTCGGCCTTGACGCCTTGTGCTCCAGTACAATCTCTGCACCGTGTTGCAAATTTCAAGACATCAATATCTAGCATACCAAACTACCACTTTAATGGTTTCAGGTTATGTCTGAGAATTACGGAACACTAAACAAAGTGTTAGAAAAATGATTTTTGCAGCCGAATTTTTGAAGGTTCAGTACAAAATTTCCCGCCTTTATTTGAGTAATGAGTTGTCAAGATCTTGGCGCTACATGATTTCTGCAACAACTCACATCCTAACTTCAATCCCTTCCTTCAATAAGTGTTCTTTAACTGACCCAATCGGCACCTGAAAACAAAAACAAAACAAAGGGGGGCCAGAGAGGTCACGACCATAATGATGGAGAGTTTGATCCTAGGTCAATATTCTCGTAATACTAGAGTATTACGCCAAAAGGAAATAGTTGGTTTATGACCTTTACCTCTTTCCTGTGGAAAATGCCAGCCGCCAAGGCTGCAGATGCATTGGTTTTCTCGAACACCTCCGTGAAGTGCTCCGTATTGCCTGCACCACTACTCGCAATCACCGGGATGCTCACAGCATCAGATATCAACTCTATCAAATCTATGTCAAACCCTTTTCCTTGTCCTGTAACACATTTGCCAATTGAAATAAAAAAAGGGATCCTCCGGTTTTGGATCAATAGTATGCAATCTAATGAAGCATGAAGGCACTAACCATCGCAGTCAATGCAATTCAACAGTATCTCCCCAGCTCCCAGTTCTTCAACTGCCTGTGCAAGTTCATATGCTCCGATCGGACGACCTTCTCTACCACCGCTAACCTTTACAAAACCAGACCTCAAAACGTGTGAGGAACACTTTGGGATGAACCAATATAGCGAGATAAAAAGCACAGCCATATTCTAAACATACCGTGCATTGGTACCACGCGAATTCTTCTCCGTTTGGACCTGTAACCATTGTTTTTACTACTCAAATCAGTTGTATGATAATACAAATGGATGCAGCACATTACTAGGACCTCTTATTTTTAGGTCCATATATGGAGTTGCGTGTTATAAATATCTTCTAGTACTTATCATTATGTTTTTCCGTAGCTAATATGTACAAGAGGTAGTTAGCGATTGAGTGAAATTCGAAACTGGGACATAGATTTCATCACCTGGGGTTGTTAACTTTACAGCCTTGAACTCGACATCGTTAGGACTATTAAGGTACACTCTACGAGGATCAATGCTTACAACCACAGCCTGCAAAAATAACAATAAGCTCAAATATTACAGTCTAGAGTATGTTTTTACTGTTCCTGTAATTTTCCTTTCTTTCAGTCGAACTTCATTGTTCTTATCGATGGAATTTTTTTGAGAGACAGAACAACTCTCATATCACAGATAAGAAATGTTTGCAAAAAAGAAGAATCAAAAGTTACCGTGCATTCAAAGCCAGAGAGCACATTACCTGATTTCCATAAACTTTAGATATCTGTTCAATACTACTATTTCCAGTCTTGACCTACAGAACGATGAGAGAAGATTTTAGGGATCCAGAAAGAAATTCACATATGCACAAAAATAGTTTGCAACGTAAAATCAGGCGAGATATCCTACTTTAGTTCTTAAATATTCCTCTGCAGCATAAACAGCATCACTTCCAATCGAAATCTTATCAGCTCCAGACCTGAAATATTCTGAAGCTACTTCCAAACTGGAGTAGTGCCTGAGAAAGGAAAAGAGTAAAGTCTCGAGGTAAAGTACATAACTTGAAGATTGGACATCCAGGAAGAAAGTTCTAAACATCATTTGCCAAAAAAGAAAAAATACCTGCCATTAGAATCTGTGAAATCTCTAATGCCGCCTCCGACAGTCAAGGGTACAAAGACATTTTCAGACGTGTACCTCAAGACCTGACAACACATGAAATGACTAAGTTTAGAAGAAGGGCATTGAAACGTTTCAGGGAAGAATAGAGGAAAAAACCGAAACCTGCAGCATTGGCAAATCGCCCAAGGGGAAATCGCGGAAGCCAGTGATGTTTAAGAAAGTAACCTGATCGTTAACACACAGAGGTAAGAACTAAAATCGTAGAAGAGTAATTAACAAAATCTATATAATTAGTTAAACTACAACCTCATCTGCACCGTCTAGGTAGTACTGCCCAGCAAGCTCCACTGGCTTCCCCAGGTTTCTCACCTAAACATTGCCACCAAATACCGGATTAAGCGATTTAAAATCCCGAATAGATGCATGCCAATTTCACAGTAAACTGTTTCTTTAGGCTTCTTGAATTCAATAGCAAGAGAAAGCACAACAGAACTTTAAGTGTTTCCCAAGGTAATTAACTAGACAATACATAACGAACTTCACAGTGTAATCACTGCGGATCAGCTCTAATTTTGTCAGAAAATCGGCCTCAATAGAACAATCGGCACATCATGAGAAATATATATGCAGGTATTTAAATCTATATATTTGCGAGCCACAACCTACTGAGGTTTGTTCTTAATCTGATCAAATAACAATTCCGTGAAATAGCACATACCTCGTTCTCTTCTGTCTGCTCCCTGACATCGTACTGGTCTCCTTTGGTTACGACGAGGTCTCCTTTGTCATTTGCCCTCACGTCAAGACAAGCAATTACCTGAAGTATGGCCATACGACAATTGAGGCAATTGACTAGAAGTATGGCAGCCAAACTATTGAGTGTTTTACTGCCTCCAAATCATATTGACATAAACTAGTTTAACAAAATTATTACCCTTTTTGCTAGTTTCGAAGCCTTCCCTTGATTTAGCTTCTGTCTTCAAAAAAAGTTTCACTGAATTAGATGGATATTCAATATGGCCAGTTAGAGATGCATTGAATATTAACATCAGTGCACTACCTGTGGTGGAAGTGATTTTGGAAGTAAGAACCTTCTAAGTACTGAAAGGCCAACATCTGCAAACATAATTGAGCTATTATTGTAAAGCCAACAACTCCCACCATATCCATTTCTGAGGATCACTGGCCAAGTCGAACACATAAGGGAAAAAATACAGAAAAGCCAAAATTGTAACCTCCACTCTTCTCTGGATGGAACTGAACAGCATGGACATTTCCCTTTCTGATGGATGCTATAAATGTGTCGCCATAATCACAAGTAGAGGAAATCCATTCTTTATTTTCCTCAGACTGGCAAAGCATAAAGATTGGTTTAAGTGCTAACATGAGATACAATGAGAGATAAACATCACATGATTTGAAAAAATACACCCTAGCTAATGGTATCCGTAAAAGAATAGGAACTTACTGGCATCGCACGGTAAGAGTGGACAAAGTATACATGGCGGTTGCCAATTTCATCCAAAATCTCGGAATCTTTAGCAATTTGCAAAGCATCCCAACCAATGTGAGGCACTCTGAAGCCATTTGATGAATCGAATTTCCCAACCACACCAGGGATTAAGCCAAGACCAGTTACTGAGCTCAAGTATTCAAGCAGCCAACAAATGTTAAAAGCTGACCAACAGTAGAGAAAAAAAGCCATATGCAATGCTAAATGTAGTTGATATGATGGCATGCACTTGCTAGAAACAAGAGGTCGTATCAACCAACTCTCTCATAGATAAACACACATGTAAGCGTTGCAAAGGAATACATTTCGAAACGGGTTGAATAATATCATATCCATGTGAAAGTAACAATAAGCAAGAACGTCAAGAAGCCTGACCTGGACCATTCTCAGTGCTGGACTCAAAAAGAAGTTGAAGTCCAAGACAAATTCCCAGAAATGGGCGGTCCTTCTCAATGTATGTACATAGAGCTTCAGCCATTCTGCAGAAATTAATCAGACACAAACTTAATTGATTAAAGGTCTCAACTTTCACACATCAACCAATTGACTAAAGGTCTAAACTCTCAGACTGCCTACCCAGTGTTATTAAGCACATCCATGGCTGGTGCAAATGCCCCAACACCTGGGAAAATAAGGCGGCTTGCATTCAGAATGTCTGCTGGAGTTTGCACCTAAAATGATTGTTTTCAATTCTCTGTTTAGTTAATTTGGCTTTGAGGAGAAAGAAAGAGAAGAAAGCAATTGACTCACGTCTTTAATCTGGAAGCCCAGATGGCGAATGGCGTTTCTGACACTACGGACATTTCCAGCTCCGTAATCCAGCAGAGTGACAACTTCGAATGGATTAAAAAGCATAAAAATAATAAAAAAGCGAGCTCAGTCAGAATAAAAAAAGACAGAAGATTTTGAGTTGGGATTTCATCCGTGGCTGGTGGAAAGAGCGTACCGGAATCGCTGGAAGAGGCACGAACAGTGAGATTTCTTCTTGGGGAGGATTTGAAGTGTGCCTGCAGCTGAGTTTTGCGGAAATCCTTGGAAAGAGAAAGAAGGAAGGATGAAGATGATAAATACGACATATTGGTCAGTCTTGAGGAAGAAGAAGAAGGAGTAGTGGTAGACCAAGAGAATGGCGACGGCGCCGCCATTGCAGAGAGCAGAGGAAGCCGAGAAAATACTTTTGTTTGAATTGAGAGTTTTGCAGTTTCTTTCAGGAATGAGGAACACGCACGAGGTAATTCAGTTCTCACTCCGGGCAAAACTGCGTCGTATTGAGGTAGTAGTAACACAGTTATTATTCTGTGGGTAGCTAGGTTGATTAGATTTCAAAATCGTACCGTACAGATCGGTTGAACCGCATACCGGTCAACGGACCAGTCCGATACAATCAAGTATGATGAAAAATGGTTTTTCATGAGTTTAACGGTTGAACCGGTGAATCGCAGTCGTACCAGTCGGATCAATCACCCTGATGTTTGCTACAGAAAAAATTAAATCTTTATCGTTTCTAAAGAGGAAGGAGATGACGATATACCATTAGATGCGGGTTACTAAAAAAAGTGACCAGATAATAATTTTGATGATGAGAAAAAAGAAAAAGAAGAGCTCATGTACAATAATGATGAAGAAGAACATATTAACAGTGCAATAGGTATTGTTATGTTATTATCAAATATTTGATTAGGATTAGTTTTATTTACAATTTGATATTTAAGCTATAAATAACTTTTAATATGTAAATTTTTGATTTTTGATATGTTAATATTTTATCAAATATGTTTAATATGTTATATTTTAATAAGTTAGATTTTGATATTAAATTTTTTTACTATTAATATAATCCCATTTTATTACAAACTTATATAATATGGTATTTATTATTAATTTATATATTTTATTTTTTGTTTAATATTATAAACGGTAGAACCGGTATGGAATCGCGGTTGAACCATCAAACCTCTTATCACTAAGCTTTCCGGTATGGTGTCCGGTACAGTTTTGAAAACATTTGTAGCCGTAGTTATTTCAACATTTAGGGGATGAATCAGCTACCAACTCATTATTTTATAATTAAATATTTTCATATTTTTATACTTTGAAAAAGGTTATCAAAGTATATTCAATCAATAATTATCAACATATAAAGTTTAAACATATTGATATCAAAAGAATAGAAGTAGTTTGTCATGCTAGAATTTTAAAATGATGAGTTGACAATTGAGAGTTGACTCACCCTTAAATGATGATGTAACCCAATATAGGACGTATTTTGTCCAAGAAAATATGAATAGTAATTAATTAACGAGATATCACTATAATTTGATGATATTTGATGAACTTAATTTAATTTAGTGGTTAGTGTGATGACAAACTAAAATTTAATAATATTCCGTGTATTAATTTCATATGTTACCAACCCAGAAATATAATATCGAAATATAAAGTTTAAACTTAAAAAACGAAAATATTGAATTTTAATCTACAAATGAACACCCATGTCAAATTTCTTTGGCAGACTTTATTTTCCTCCCAAACTTCCATGCTCTTTTCCTTCTCAAACATTTTCTCATTTTTTTTCCTCCTTTGTCAACAAGAAGAATAAGTTTTAATATTTGCAAGAACCTTTTAATATTGTTGGATGAAAATATTATTTTGATTAACTTCAATTTTACTTGTTAAAAAATATAATTTTGATATGAGTTTGGTTAAAAAACATTTTATCACGTCATTTGGGTTATTCGGATTAGGTTGGGCGGGTCACAAGTTAGTTGGGTTACAGGTTGATCGAGTCACGAATTAATCAAGTTATAGGTTGATCGAGTCGTGAGATGATGATCATGGATTAGTTGGATTGTGGGTTGGGCGGGTTATGGGTGGTTAAAATTATTAGTGAATCAGGTCACAAGTCGAGTTGGGATGGGCGTGAGGGTTCAGGTCGAGTCAAGTTTTTCCTAGCTCTATCATTCGGGTCATTCAGATTGAGTTTGGCGGGTCGTGGATTAGCCAAGTTACCATTTCACCGAGTCACAAATTCATCGCATCATGGGTTAATCAGATAAGGGGTTAGTTGGACAATTGGTTCATATGATCTCGGGTTAGTTAGGTCATCGGTTACGCGAATTGCGGATTTTTTACTTTTTAGTCAATAGGTTCACGAATCAAACTAGACAGCTCTAGGCAAGGAGTTCATCGGGTTGGATCAGGCTTTTGCAAGAGGACATGTGGAACACTCCTACATTCAAATCCGCCAAATTGGCGCCTACTTCTCCAACTAATCCGGCTAGCACGTTGGGGACAATCCATATGTTGGTCACAAGTATCTGTTCTACACTCAGTTATGTTGCTAGTCATGATCTGTTCTCCCTTGACAACGACGGTTATCAGTCTCGCACACTAGTGCAAATCAAGTGAGTACCAGTATGATCCCGCAACAAAGATGTCAGCATCGATAGCGGCGCGTGCCACTGGATGAAGGGCTAGCCGGCCTAGTTTTGAGACTTTCGCCGATTTTGTTGACTATGTAAGAAGTAGAGGCAAAGCAGGACAACCAATATAACTGGTGATATTGTTAAACTCAGCCATTCCAAGATATACGTGGATACATATTTTAGTCAGTCTGTATTTTCAAAGGCATATACAACACTGATGGAGAGCGTCTAACTTACTCTTAAACCCAGCAACATACTTTTTCCACGAACCCAATGTTCAGTTAAATAGCCATCGTCTGTCGGTGACTAGGCTGCTTCTGCGAATCCGATCCTGAGGTTTCCATAGTCAAACACCGTGTGATAGCGGCCCATGAACACATCACCCAGAATCCTGCAATTTTCCATCCAATCCACCCCACCAATTTTAGTTAGATATAGAAACTCCCACCATTACGAAGAAGAAGCACCGGTAAAGCCAAACACCTACCAGAGTGGACCACGTGGCGGCGGCACATCGATTGCCGTAAACCCACTAATGCATTGAGCAGCAGACCCCTCTCCAACTTTGAGTACATACTGATTTCCAAACACAATAGAAACTGTTAGTCCAGGTGCCGTGCCGTGTCTTGTCATGTAAATCAATATATCAGCTGTAAGCTACTAAATAGGGAGCATCACAGCGTCATGGCAAGATGTTCGATAAATTACCTGTTCGGGAGCAAGGTCAAAGACCTTCCCGCCAATTGTAAATGAAACATTAGGCATGGTTGACATGCTGCCACAATCGACCGACGATTCTCCCATTGGACTAGGCAACCGATCACACAGCTGCAAGAACAGGTGGGAGAATGGGTAAACCACAATTCTAACTTAACTACACTCTCTACTTATGCTTGGTTGTGTTCCTGAGGGCAAGAGACTTAAAAAAGAAAATGGAGCTTGATTGTCTTACCTCATTTGCATAGTCAATTACGTGCTGCTGAGTTTCATTCTGCTTAAGCTTGTTCTGCATCCAGACAACGGCCATCTCACAAGCAGCGCATGTTGCCTCACTAGACGTGCCAACTGCTTTCTCAATGTTCCTCACAACACTCTCAATACCCATACTGTGGGTGAAGTTAAAACACAACGGAACAAAGCACTGTTAGCAGCTAAAGTTCTATAAAAACAATCCTCAAAAAGGAAAGGGTACCAGATACAGCAAAACACGCACCTAACACCTTGCGTCCCATCAAATTCACACAAACCAATCTGAGAGCAGATCTTTTTCGGTTCGTCCTGTCATATATCATAAAATTAATTCTCAATTCGAGCAACAAACGAGCTCTATATTGAAAAACGGTTGACTAATGGATCACTCGCATGGAAAATTGTACCTTTGCTAAAATCATCTTAATTATAGTTTCTCCATATTGAGCAACTACGGCCTTACATTCTTGGCTGGCTACCCCAGTAGCACCAATGGCATGGTTAACTTCTGCAATAATTGCCTGCATTGAATCATAAAACTTCAGCATGATTTTGAAGCCCATCCCAAAATCTGAAGCCAGAAATTCGACACCAGAGACAGCACACAGAATAATCAACCTCATATAGAAACATGGAGTGAAAAATCTAAAGCAACAACCACAAATTCAGTGTCAGAGATAGCACAAAGAATAATCAACCTCGTTGAACGACATGTAGCTCAAAACTTGTTAAAAAAACCGACACAAAATGTTCGAAGAGGTTTATGGCTTCGCTTTTCAGGATGCCATGAAGATAAATAGAAACGAAGGTTTGTTATTAGATGGAGTTGACTACAAACCGTTGGTCCTGCCAACAATGAGGTTCCAGAATCGGCAATCGCTGCACAACCACCAGAGCAGAATCCTGGAAACAGGAAATAAAATCAAGACTGAGAAGACTGAGCAGATTCATTCTTGCTACCAAGTCGTTACCTACAAAAAAATCTCACCAGTAGATTTTCCATCAACCAGAACATCGCCCATATCAAACTGCCAATCAAGAAAAAGAAATCTTACGTCTCGTGACTAAAAAATTAGTAAATTCTAACACAAGAAGCGCCTAACCAATACCTGCCAGTACCCTTTCTGTGTCACAGGCACATATGTGTGCTCACCAACAAAGTGATTAGGATCCACACCACCAAAGACAAGTTCACCCCCTTGTTCCTCGTCAGCATTGCGGTTAAACCAGAAGGAGAAAACAGGCTCCTTGATGAGTCCTTGGTCGACCATGTTGTACCTGAAGCAGTTCAAAATTTGAGATAATTACGAAAATCAGATTCTGGACCAATTAGCTCTGGTTTACCCGTTAAAAGAATATAGGCTAAACAGCAATTATATACCACACAGGGACAGCATTTCCCACAGAAATTTCCTGAAACCCAAGCCCAAGTATTCCATCAAACTTAGCCACCAAGAATGTGATGCTTGGCTCCTTTGTTGCTTCAATAAATTCCTGGAACAAATAAATTGTATCAACATATCTAACTAAGAGTGCAACATACATTCACAATATGAACCCCGAAAAAGAACATCTATTAACCTGGCTCTTGACAACAATATCACCAACTTTTACACTATCCTCGCTGAAGAAGCCAGAAATAGCTCCAGTTCCATACTGTATAGCAGCAGATTTACCTGCGCAATAACATATGTTGGGAAGCCTTCTCAGAGAAAAGAATAATCTAAATTACTGAGCATAAGTAGCAAACAAGAACGTCAAAATTGCCAATGGAAAATATTGAATTTATGAGAGAAAGTTTTCAATTGTATGAAAATATGAAGGATTACATAAGGGTTATATAGGTTTATATAAAGCTAGTATAGGAGAATCCTTTCTCAAATATGAAAACTCTAAGTACTATTCCTATACTAATAAGGAAAAATATTGAAATTTATTCCTATACTAATTAGGAAAATATAATATTCTTCAACACTCCCCCTCAAGCTTGGTGTAGATGTTAATCAACCCAAGCTTGGACAGTAAGTGGTCAAACACATCTCTTGAAAGAGGCTTCGTAAGAATATCTGCAATCTGTTGCTTCGTAGAAACATATTCCACTCGAACTACACCAGAACTAACATTTTCAGTTATAAAATGACGATCTACCTCCACATGTTTAGTTCGATCATAATGAACAGGATTGTGGACTATGTTGATTGCTGCTTGGCTATCACACAGAAACTGCATAGGACCATCAATCTCAATCTTCAGTTCATTCATGATGCGCTTCAACCAAATACTCTCACAGATTCCAAGTGCGAAAGCTCGATACTCAGCCTCTGTGCTGCTTCTAGCCACAACCTTTTGTTTCTTACTTTGCCATGTCACAAGATTTCCCCAGACATAACTACAATAATCAATTGTAGACCTTCAAGTAAAAGTGTTTTGGACTAGGAGAAGTATTTCTTCTATGACGGTATTATTATTAATTGTTTCTTAGTATCATTATTAGTTGTGTTTTTACCATTTCATAGTAGTAGGAGTCTCTTCGTTTCACTACATAAAGAGACTATGAAGTTCAACTTTGAAGGATGAGATTTTGATCAGATATGAATAAGAGTTGTCAGAGTTAATGCAAGAATTATTCTTGTGTTTCCTTTGGCTTATCAAGTATCAACTCCAAGTTGGGGTGGTTCCACACCTATCAGACCTTATCATCGACTGGTCTGATGATTCTTCCTCCATCCTATCTATCAGACCTTATCATCGACTGGTCTGATGTTTCTTCCTCCATCCTATCTATCAAAACCTCTATTTTCCGTAATTATTTCAAAAATCCAGCAGCCCTATTTCATCTAATTGACATCACAGCAATGTCACACGCATCACCAACAGCAAGTGGTAACATGCAGACAACTCACGTATTGGCACAGAATCATTAAAAACTCAACACCAAAAACAGGGAGAAAGCGATCAAAGATGAGCGGACAAACCATTCTTCTTGTAAGTACTGGAACGACTTGACTTGTACTTGGAGTGGAAATAGCAAGCAAGCTTCAGAAACAAAGAGAATAAAATTAACCCAACGAAATAACAGGTGGAATCATCTGCAGTTAGCAGTCAAGTAGCAAATCGAGATCAGTTCACTTACAGAAAAATAGCACTTGGAAGAGGGCACCCACAGATTAGAACTACCCGTATCAAATATCACAGTGAACGTTTGCGGGGGAGTGCCAATACCAATCTCACCAAAGTACTGAGCATCCATATAGTTCTTGAGAGTTACTATGTCCGTGTCTGCAGCATCTCCCAGATTCCCACGGAAGTGGTATTTTCTAATAGAAGCATTCAACAGCTCTCCTTCTTTGGACCCCAGCTTAGCAGCGACAAGGTTGTTCTCATCAACCTTTCTCTTCTTGATTCCGATTCTGACAAGCCCATCGTTGGGTGCAGCAAAAACCAGGGGCAGCAGAAGGCAAAGCAAAAATGCAGCTATGAAATTCCTAGGGCTGGGAAACGTCCCCATGCTTGCGACTGTTGGGAAAAAAAGATTTGATAGCATCAACTATATACAGTATACTCTTCTATGAAAGAGATTAGGGAGATCGGCTGCAAATAAGAAAATATTCGAAGATTAAAAAAAAAACGTCGAGATAATGGAATATGACGGCGTAAAACTGATATTAACTAGTGATCACCGCGATTGACAGCGAGAAACGAAGAACAGACAACCAGATACAAACGCAAAGCATCATAATTTCAGTAGATAGGGAGGAAGAGAAACATCAATCTGAGGGTGAAGTTTCTGGCAAGTCAAACCTATTCACACACCGAAATTTACTCCAGTCACAGACAGTAGAACCAGCAACCGTCAACGGCTCCAATAATCAATCGAAAAAGCAAACGACAAGAAAACCCCGGTGAACCAAATCGATTATGAAGAGTAAACACTCACCGTTGGGCGATGATCGAGAGGAGAAGGAACAACTGAGCTGATAGAGAAGAGTCTCGACGATGGGATGACACACTCCTCGAAAATAAAATAGTATGTGAATTCCATCGAAAATAAATAGTATGTGAATTTACGCGAGTGTCCTTCACTTTTAAAATTTTAAAAACTTGAAATTACTACTCACTCTCCTCTCCGAAATTGCTATCATTTTCTGGGATGCATTCTATAGTCGATCAAACAGACCTAAATTATTTTCGTCATTTTTAATTTAATAATTGAAATTTTATTAAGAGTATAAATGAAATTAATTTTTTTTTCTTTAACTTTTCTTTCTTTCTCTTTTTTTTATTTTTCTCACGTAATAATAACATAACAATGATGTGATAATAATGTAACGTGGATATAATAATTTATATATGAAGTCGACATAATGAGCCTATTAAAAAGACATATTAAGAAATGCATAACAGGCTCGTAAAGTGTATATATCACCGACATAAAAGAGTTGGAAACTGGACATAACGATGATAAATTCAACTAATCGTTAGGTGAACGTAACAACGATGATAAAAGAGCCTGTAAAATGATCGTATTGGCGGCATAACATGCTCGTACAACGACCATACTCATGCTTTTTTTCAAAAAAAAAAATTGTTCCGAAACTACCCCATTCAATGGCCCACAAATCTCTTGAATCCGGCTCTTGGAACCGTAACCGGGTTGCTCGCAGAGATGCAAAATTGAGGTGAAATTGTTTTGCATTCCTCTCTTCGGTTCCCGGCCCCCCCACCCAATACGATAAAAACATTTGACTACTTCGTTGCTCGCTGCCAATTATATAAAACTGGATGTGAAATTAGCTAATAAGTTTGTTTATTTGGAATATGATCCGTAATATTTAACGAAAAAGTGGATGGTAGAGTAGTATTGGCGTATTAAAAAGGTTGAATGGTTTATTTATGTTATTAAAATAAGGTGAATTCTCTTATGCACTCGTGCACCTTTTATGTGTTGCTTATGTGATCTACTCCGATGCAGTGACTTAATAATTTATGTGAATTTGAAAAATTAATTTTTATTTAACCCCACATTATATTATATTCACCGTTAAGCATGGACGTTTTTAATTATTTCAAAATCACCATAAAACTTATTCAAAAAAATTATCATAAAATTAACTTCATCAATAATTTCGATGATCAAGAATCGGAGGTAGAAAACTCGACGATCAAACTAAAGTTTATGTGAAAACGGAAGAGTTCCCGTAACAGCCAGAAAAGATATTCATCGGGCGAAGAGAAAATGATGATATTTGTTAAAGTTAAATAACAATCTATGTGAAATAACCATTGATCTAAAAAATAATACACATATGAATTACTAAGGGGACCCCGATTACTAATTGAGCAAAATATATCCGATAAATATAATGATAATTCTATGAATTTTTCAATAAAAAGACTTAAAATATATATAAATACAAATTTAAAGCACTTTATGAGTAATTATAAAGTAAATATTACGTGACGGTACAGTCATGAATCTCGCAGTAGTATAAGTGTGCCTCGGATAAGGGGTGCACCAATACACCAGGATGCATGAGAGCAGGCACTTAAAATAATCAAAGTAGCTGCTTCCTCATAGAGCTCTGCCATTCGTCTCTTGTCAGAAAGCTCTCTGCATTACATTACATTACAACATCATTTTCCTTCACGCAATCACTCACTCACACATCACCAGTCCCCACGACCACGACCCATTCTGCTCTCTCTCTCTCTCTCTCTCTCTGCTTCGAGCTCCAAGAGTCTTGTTTTGGTGAAAATGATGGCTGATTATTGAGCCCAGCAGGAGCAATGAAGGTCCCCGCCGGGGAACAGCATTCATCCGCGGCAGGAGCTGGGGGAACTTCTATTCTTACTTCAAAGGAGTTCAATCAGAACCCACATCAGCAAAATCCCGATTCAGATCTCGCCTGGCCACCACGGCGCAGGACCCGGTCTAAGCGGGTCGGACCTTCGGTAGGGCGTCGTAGCCGACCCGATACGCCTCTGCTGAAATGGAAAGTTGAGGGAAATGGCGGAGCGGAGGAGGTCGACGAGGATACTGTGGTGGTGGATGCGGCGGACGACAAGCAGAGGAAGAGTAAAGACGAGGGAAAGAGAGGGAGGAGGCAGAAGAGCAGTGTGAGTAATTTGGTTTCTGCGAGGAAGCTTGCTGCTGGGCTGTGGAGGTTGCAGTCGCCGGTAGGCAGTGCTGCTGGCGGCGGCGGCGGAGGAGTGGAGCGGAGGAGCCAGAAGGATGGCTTGGGATTTCAGGTTAGTATTCCAAATGTGGTGCTTACCTTGTGAAATGTGCGACCTTTCCATCTCTGGATCTGACTGAGAAATTTGTTAATACTTTTCCACCGGTAGAATATGAGATTGTGCCTTTCCGGTATGTATTCAGGATGCTTTTTTGTTTTTGAGATTTATATTTGTTAACCTCCATTTTTGGGTACTTTGACTATCATTAAGTTGTTTGGTGGTTCTTCAATCCATTTGTGCTTCTCTGTAGCTTTCCATCATTAACTCTATACTTAAACAGAAGCATGTTTAATTTCATTGCTGCTCTTGTTTGTTGATGTCTGTCCAGCCTGGTGCTGCTCATGTTGGCGTCTCGTTTCTGCACCATGAAACTGAGGAAGTCTATGGTTCTGAGTTTAACGAACCATTTCACATCTCAACTTCTGCCTCTGCTACCAAGAACAACAAGTTGTTGTGTAAGGTATGGTATCCCTGAGATTCCAGCTAACTGTAGTTTTCTTCTTAATACTGAAAACAGTGATGCATGAAGATGGGGAATTTCATCTTGATCTATTGCTCTACCTGAAGCAAAAGACATTTATAATAAGATTTTGACATCTATAACCATGTTTAAGGGATATAAATGATTGTTCGGAAAGTTCAATTTCCTCTTGAGACATTTGAATTTCTTATATCACTCTATTAAACCATCCAACTTCAACTCAACTTTCTTCAACCGTCCTCAATTCAACTTTCATAGGTAACATGATTCAATTTTTTTTTGAGTAATAGATCGATTGTCATATGGGAAGAAGCAGAGGAGTAAAATCTGAATAGGAATTTAATGCTGCTTTGGAAAAATCTTATTTTGTAGTAGGATGGCTAAGATTTCTTCTCGTCCAACTATATTTCGAGCATAGAAGTGTTGATTCAGAAGTTGCTATCCTGATCCTCAAGATGTGATCTTTTCTTTTCGAGCATCCTTGGCCTTGGTTTCTATCTATCTAACTCTACTTGTTTCTTTCGTTCGTAGCAAAAACCATCGTTCCAGTTTTCCAACTCTGCAATGGAAGGTTCAACCAAGTGGGATCCTATCGGCATTTCGAACGAGGCAACACACCAAATCCACAGCCACATGAAACGTCTCGATCAACAAGTTAGTACCGTATCAGTGGTTACCGCCCTCGAAGCTGAGCTCAACAAGGCACGACTACGCATCCACGAGCTCGAAACTGAGCGACAATCGTCAAAGAAGAAACTCGAGCACTTCTTAAAGAAAGTCAGCGAGGAAAGAACTGCATGGAAGAGCAGAGAGCATGAGAAAATACGTGCATTCGTCAATGACATCAAGGCTGACTTGAGCCACGAAAGAAAAAGCCGTCAAAGATTGGAGAGTTTGAACTCGAAACTGGTGAATGAACTATCTGATACAAAAGTATCGACCAAGAGATTGATGCAGGACTATGGAAAAGAAAGAAAGGCTCGAGAACTAATAGAGGAAGTCTGTGACGAGCTTGCACGAGAAATTGGGGACGACAAAGCTGAAATCGAAGCGATAACTAGGGAGAGTTTGAAAATGAGGGAAGAAGTAGACGACGAGAGGAAGATGTTGCAGATGGCAGAGGTGTGGCGCGAAGAACGTGTCCAAATGAAGCTGGTTGATGCCAAGGTGGCACTTGAGGAGAAGTATTCTCAAATGAACATGCTTCTAGGAAACTTGGCCGACTTTTTAAAGTCCAAAGGTAAAGTTTCCGACATTAAACAAGCTGAGTCACTTATGCAGGCTGCAGCATCCATTGATATGGAAGAGGTAAAGGAATTCACATACGAGCCCCCGAACCAAGATGATATATTTGCTGTTCTGGAAGAGGTTCATTCTGGTTTGCCAAATGAGAGGGACATTGACCAATGTCATGATAATACCTTCAGCCCTGCAAGTCATGGCTCGAATATGCATACAGCGAGCCCTGAGGCCAATTTCGAAGATGAAAGTGGTTGGGAGACTGTAAGCCATCTCGACGATCAAGGCTCGAGCTTTTCACCAGAAGGAAGCGCTCCATCCGTCAATAAAGAACATTATCGGTACAGCAATGTGTTAGGGAGTGGTGGAGAATGGGAAGACATCATTTGCAAGGAGACCCCCATTAGTGAAGTCTGTGGTTCTACACGTAGTAGGCAGCAGGGTAAGAAAGTATCAGCTATTGCAAGGCTATGGAAGTATGGAAGTAATGGCGGAGACAGCTGCGAAACAATATCAGGCGATGGAATGAATGGTAGGTTGTGCAGTGGAAGGAAATCTAGTGCAGGCATTGTTTCGTCAGATAAAGAGTGCAGCCCTTCTGGTCAGTGGAGTTCAGCGGAGTCAGGGATCTCCCAGTTAAGTAGAGGAATGAAAGGATGCATGGAATGGCCGAAAGGGGCAGAGAAGCACATTCCAAAGTCTAGGCTAATGGAGTCCCAGAAACTTCAACTCAGACATGTACTGAAGCAGAAGATTTAGAGGGCTAGGCTTGGGGGATCCAAACGACACTTGTAGTATTTTCTATTTGCATAGAGTTTAGGGTTTGATTTCTCGCTGTTGTAAATTATTATCATTAGGCCATTAGGGTGAAATTGTAAGCTTCATTCTCACCTTGGTCTTGGGTCTCTTCTGGTGTACAAGTGGAATTTCAATTCGCAGAGATGGTTCACTTTACTTTTTGGGTAGGGTATGGGTATTGGCGGTACGTCAATCCATCTCCGATTTGCTCCCGTTCTCTTTTTTGCATGTATCCCATAACCAATTTGCTAGGATATTTCTCTTTTTGTCGAATCAGATAGGGTCAGATACTCGAGGATATGAATATTTGGGTCATGCCTACTCTGTGGAACACATGTGGATACGCTGTTAACGGTCAAACTTGAATTTTGGCCACAATATACTTCCGATGCAGGTCAGCCACATCAAGTTTCAGTTCCTCCAGCGGAAGCAGAACACTAGTTAAATGATGATATGTTACAGTCTAATTTATACAATGCAACAAAAAATCGCAGAAGTATGGAACTGGGAAAATTTGGTTTGCTATGCTCGTCCTGCCTCCTGGTGTTAGCTCTTACCATGGAACAATTTGCTAGCGCGAGAGGCAAGAGCTATTGCCTTGGCGTCAGTGCTACTCATCAACATCTCCCTCTCAGCACGACGTTGATGCTGCCTCGCGTTCTTGGCTCGCTTGGGGGCCAACCTTGTGTCTCTCTCGACGAATGCCAGCCTGAACCTTTCTGCTCTGGGCAGCTCGTTGATGCTGTCCGAATCTATCGGAGGCACAGGTCTGGGTACAATTCCACCCAAGGCCCAGGTTGTTGGATTAATGTCCTTCACAAACGGGCTGTCCAGTGAAATTTCTGCATGCGCTTCGATTGGTACTTCAATTCCACGAAAACCGAATGGTGATGGCTTGGGGTTGACTATGATGCGTGGACACTCGGTGGCTAAGATTTCTAGCGAGTCTTTATCGATATTCGGCTGCAAAAATAGCAAGGGAAAGCACAAGCAGAGTGCATAAAGACAGGCAGTAAAGAGCAGGACGAGGACTACTGAATCTAGTTCTCGAAGTATAGCAGCTGAAGTCGTTTAAACAGAGAATTGACAGCAATGTCATGTGTCAATTTTACATGAATAGGAAGCAAGCTGATATATGGAAGAAAATTCATATGATGTTGGCACGAGAATGAAACAGGGAATGATAGTGACTCCTTACCCAAACAAGCCACCGAAGGGATTCAGCACCATGACCAATCTCTGTCGCATCAAGTTCCTCCCAAGAATCTTCATTTAGATCCATCAGCTTAGGCTTGAACAAGCCCAAGCAACCACGTGCAGTGTGATTGCTCCTTGGGCATCCTCTGCAACATTAATTTTGGTTCAATCCTGCTATGGTTTGATGTAACCCAGTTAACATCCAAACCCTCAACTAAATAATTAAGTGCCACTATGCCAAAAGCAGAAACCACAAAAAAAACAAGCCCTTTGAATATCGAAAAGCTCGGTTAATACCACTAATATGTTGCACAAGTTTCAGCAAGGATATCCGATTCTCGAATCAGTCTAACCAACTAGGTTTTTTTAACTATTATCTCCGGAGAACCAAGATAGCGCACCATCCTAACCTAGACTCCAAAGGGGAAAAGGGGGGGAGGGGACAAGTGCTGCGGTCGGCGAAATAATAATATCAAAAACTAAATACAATACAGAAAATATATGGGTGGTTCTGCTGTTCTTTCTCGAAGAAGAAGGAAGAGGTGTCGCCTTCCAATTTCACACTAGCAAGTAGGGAACTAGTGGAAAAAATCCAACAACTTTTATATGCCTTCCTTCTTACTTCAATAATGAATCGTTGGAGAGGGAAGCTTTGCCAATTGACGGTCAACTAAAATAAACTTAAACCACAATATGATCAAACAAGCAGCAACTTCTTCGATAACAATCCTTAACCACTATGAAGCATCTCCAGACCTATTCGTACTTGAGAGAAACCATTCAACAAAATCTACACATCTACTGGGATGCCTACAGGGTTGTTAACAAACTCTATACATCAAACAAAGGAGCTAGCTAGATAGTTTCCCATGGACGTGACAGGACAAAACACAAACCTCCTTCCAAAAGAAGCGTCCATACCGGAAAACTGAAACCTCAAAGAGAGTGTTGAGTGAATAGCAGCATCTCACTGGCTAGACATGAGGGATATAGCTTGTAAAAAGTCCAGAGACTTGAGAGCAGATTCATCAAAGTGCTTCACGAGGCAGTATAATTTGTCATGGTTTGGTGTTAGGCGAGACTTGTTTCATTTGCTTCACATACTTAAAGAATGCAGAAACCTGGCGTGCATAGTGCTCTTTTGCTTCAGTATCCTTGTTAAGATCTATGTTGGCTTCACAATCAAGAACCAGCACAGGAACCTTGTGATTAATGCTGGAATGCATGCAATCACCTTCCAGGAAGAAAACTTGATCCCTAATATCAGGATGAATGGAGCTATCCAATTGTAACGGAGGCCTACCGAGTGAGCAAATCCCATCCATGGGGAAAGTATTGGGGGTTGCTCTCAGATAGATGAACCCATCTGGAACAAGACCAGGAAGAATTGATACAACTGGATCAAACGAGTCGTAGATGCTGATCTCCATCTCATTCATCCGCTTGGCTTCATGCCCAGCTCGTACAAACACCCTTCTGTCACTGAAAACGCCTCGCTCCATGAGCCTAAGAGGCTTGAGGCCAACAGATGACTCTCGCTCTTGCATAACCCGGTGACGAAAACATAGTTCTGGAAGGTATAGGCATACCTGTCCGGCTGAGCATAGAAGGCACCCAGTATGTTGAAGTGGTCAGGTTCAATGTCCTTCCACTTATCAATGGGTTCAGGGACCACCTCCAGTAAGTCCCTAAGCTCAATCGTATCACTAATTATTCTCTCAAGGAAACTAGTCTTCCCAACACTGATGTTTCCTTCCACACAGAAGGTAATCCATTGTTTCTTCGGGATCATATTGTTGACATCATCCGATTTCACATCTTTCAACTCCTTATCAACACTCTCTTTAACGTAACTATTGATGCTCTCGGCATGGGTACGGTGGATAATTCCTACTGAATTCTTTAGCTACTCCACCATTGTCTCATTTTCTTTCCCTAGAAACTTGTCCTTGTACAGCTGTTTGAGCTCAACCATACCACTTAACCCTCTCCACCAGTTTACTCAAGTTCTTAGGACCAACACCAGGGATTGTCAGCAGATCTGGGTTACCTTCCCCGTCGCTGGAAGCCATCTGCCGCCAGCCTATCTTCCCCGGTTTCTCTTCCGCCTTAAATACATCCGAAGGAGAAGAAGACCCCAGGGCTCCGCCGCTGAGAGTGTACAGTAGAAGATGGAGCGGCCGACCTGCCAGGCGCGGAGAGGTGCTCCGGACTGTGGTTCTCCCGCCGTCGTGTAGCAGGCGGTGTAGTAGGAGCGAGATATGGCGGCGGCGGCGTGGCAGGGCATTGAGAGAAGAGAAGCAAAGGGTTTAAAAGAAGAGCCTATACGGAAAGAGGAGACAGAGAAGAGAGAAGGGAGAAATTAAGTGGTTAAGAAGAGACGAAGAACAAAGGAGTGGGCTCCTGAGTCAACGCCTGCTTCATCTCCGGCACCGGCGGCAACAAGCATTATCCTTCCCCGGCGGTGAACACATGTCAAGGAACTTGTAGGGCGGGAAATTATGTCTGACCAACTAGTTAGCATTCAAAGGGAACGATGCGCCAATATACTAATAAATGCTGGATGGCTAATGCGATTATAGATGAATTTAAATTCAAGGAAGAAAGTGGTACCCGCATCTCAACGTTTGCAATGACTTGCAATGTTGAACAAGTTGAGAGATGCCAGCAGGAGTAATATGATAGCAGCGGCTGCAGAAAACATGGTTCCTTTCCGATTTGTAATTCCTCTATATAAGAAACCCACTCAATTTCAAAAGCAAATCAAGGTTGGAAAGCTAGTAACCACAGTCATTGTGGACTGATCAGACACTGCCAATACCTTATATCAATGGCCCGAAGCTGGCTGCATATTTGAGATACAGCAGCCAAGCCTGAATCAGTGACATCTGAACCGGAGATATCCACAACTTCCCAGGAACTATCTGCTAATGAGACGATCACATCATCGTTCAGAAATCTCCGCCTTCGGGCAATTGCTGCAACCACAAGCTGCAAAGCAAACATCATAAACTAACTCATCATCGCCACCATGAACTTGTGAATTGTGGACATGGTTAGTTTAGCAAGCAATCCAGTAAAGCAAAAGGTAAATGCAAAAACTGATTTACATACCTTAATGTGAGCGGGGAAGCCGATAGAAATCTCTCCTAGCTGTCCAACAATATCCTCCAAATGCGCGCCTAGTAGTCCGATGCACAAGCTCACCAAACTCGGAGGCTTTCCCTTCTTCTCCCTGCGAAATCCTGACAAAGTAATCACTCGATTCAGCAAGTAACTAATAAACAGTGAAGAAATTGTATAAGCAAGAGAACATACGGGAGGGTTTAAGGGATGAAATGGAAGGAGAAGAAGTTGAATTAGAAGCGACGGAATCCAAATCAAGTTTCTTCAACGACGCTGCTAAGGTATCCTCTGCAGGTTTTCCTATTTCCATAAAAACTTTGGAGGGAAATCGAAGAAAGAAGGGAGGCTGGCAGAGAAACACCGGGGTTGAATTAGGGCCACCGCAAAGAAGAACGGAAGGAGGACGCCGACAGTAGGCAATTCGGGGGATCTAATTATCGCTTTTATTCCGGTGGTGTATCGGTCTCTAATTCCAGTCATGGAGTCAAAATCTTCTACGCCGATACAACTCCATAAGAACCTTTTGATCTGCATATAATCAACGGCCCCGATTAATTGACTTAAGAATTATAAATATATATTAACCGTTTTCTTCGTCAATAAAAAAATTACAGTGGTTGTTAACTGGCCGGCAAATCTTCTAACCCCCAAAGCATTTGAATTCCCTTTCATTCGCTCGCAGTTGTCGTAAGGAGCAACATCGTCAGCTAGCCGGAGCTTCAAGTTGTGCCTAAGAAGTGAAAGCTTTTGGGGTTCCGATCCAATGGTGAAGGGGCTGCAAGGGGGAGGGACCCATAACCTGCCGCCGGATGTGGCGCAGGTGATGGATCAGTTGGAGCGTCACTGCCTGGCTCCTGATGGATCTCTCGTCTCCAAATCCGTCTACTACGACCTTCAACTTGTACTTCTCCCTTCCTACATTTTCTTCATCTCTGATCATTTTCCCATTTCTGGATCGTTTTCAGCTTATTGATCTGCTGTTCAATTGCGGAAATTATGGTGGACTGGATAAATGTATTTTGGAAATGGTTTTGGCAGGCAAGAGAAGAGATGGCTAGAGAAAGACTACGTTACCTCGAAGCTATGGTGAGTCTTTGCTTTTCTTTTGTTTTGGTTTAAGAAAGTTTGGAGATTTAGATTTCTACTTATATCGATAACTTCACGAAAGTTTGTTTGTTTTGTGCTAGTGATATTGAAATTTCTGTTTCTCGTCGATTTGGTGGGTTTTAGGCAATTTACGGCGAAGCAACTGCTATGGTGGAAGAGTATCAACAAGCTGTGTCAACCCCTACTCTTGGAGGTATTAGAGACGTCCTGTACCCGCAAATTAACTTGAAGAGCCACTCTCAGGTTTGGATGTTCTAGATTCTTCTTGCTTTGTTGGAGAATGGAGTGTGATGCAACTAATTAGTTCTTTCTGCTAATATAGAAAAATGAAAAATGACCATTCCCTCTCACAGACCTTGAGATAAAATTTGGATTTCTTACATGAAACTAAAGTTCCTGACTTGAACGTTATTATAGAGAATACTAGTTCCTTCTTCTGTATATCCACGCATTGGTATGTACATGCTGATTCTAGAACCTCGAGGTTACGTGGGACGTATGCATTACTGTAAATTCCCAACTTACTTCCGCACATCAACGAACATTGATGGTTATGTGGCTATTTGAAGTGAATATCACACTCATGATTAATGAATAAGAATGATGTGTGAAACTTTACTACTACGCAATGCTCAGAGGCAGTATTCGCATAGACTAATGAATACGTGTGGTCTCTTCTATACATCATAGGTTTACGAGACTCTAGAGCATCGGTTGGTTGTCGCAGAAGCAGCTCAGAAACTGAGGCTTCCTCTTATATCAAAAGATGGTGAGGTTCACGAGGAAGAAATAGAAAAATGGAGTGTGATGTCACGAAGCTCCCTAGATAGTACCAGTACCAGTGCCACAATCAGCTCAAGCTCTAATCCCTTGCATTATCCAAATAGTAGTACTACAAACAACGCTGCAAGTGTAATGAGTAGTTTTTATCCCAGCGTTAGTGATTCTGTGGATCCTGGCGTTGGTGGCTTAGCCAATCAATATCTCGGTATTAGCCCTGCTTATCTATGGCAAACCCAGCTTCAACAAATGCCATTAATGATGGTGAGTCACTATATACAAAGTTTCAGAAAGGAAATGCACTGCTGTGTTATTGGGCTGCGACTTTTTTATTAACCCATCTGTACATTTTTCTTCACAATTGTCCTACAATTTCAGGACATGGCTGAATACCAGATGTTTTTGTCCTGTGAGATTGAGACTCGTCTAAAGGATAAATGTGATAAGTTAGCTGATTCCTTTGTTGATGATATTGGTATGTTTTTTAAATTAAAACCCTGTTCTCTTTTCCTTATTTTGATATTTTCATCCCCAGTTGCCGAGGTTTTGCTAGAGTTGGACATTCATCATCATTCATCAGTTATTTTAGCGACATAGTCATGGATTGCATATGCTTCATCCTGGGTAGTGTGTATTATTCCCTTATCCGTCCGTGTATATTTGCAAACTCATATCCACTTGATTGAATCCTCTGGTGCAGATTCTGCATCTTCTAATCCAAATTCAACTGCTTGGCTACCAGAGAGGTTCGAAACACTCTGCTACTGTTAAGTTTCCTGAAGTTTCGTTTTCGTCAAGGTTCAGGGCCATGCAACCAGCTTTCAAACAATAAGCTGGTCGCCGTGTAGTGGTGATGACCTCATTACAGGCTACACTCTTTAACTTCTGATGTTTTTGCTCTATCAGGGTGAAGTTGATAACTGAAGAAGTTGAAAGGGAAGAAGCATCTTTGAGGGAGGATCTCTATTCTGCTGATAGGAAATTTTCTGAATATTATAATGTAACTAATTTTTAGATTCTATGTTAACCTTTATGATTTTGAAAGCATTAAACTATGCACTGATATGGCTCTAATTCCCTCATTTTCTTTTATTTGTATCAAAGATGGTAATTTATGCAGTGATCTGTTTTTTGTGAAGGTCTTAGAGCAGATCCTTGGGGTACTCATTAAGCTTGTCAAAGATCTGAAGTTGCAGCACCAACACAAATATGTAAGCGTTTATTTACCTCTTGAAATTTCTCAAGAAAATGTTCTCTTCTGTAACAGAAATCCGTCCTCTATGATAGAAAACGTCTCTTTTAAATGAACACCATGTGATTGATTTCTAGAAACTGTTATCTTAATGTTATACAGGATGAGCTGCAAAAGACTTGGTTATGTAAGAGGTGCGAGACAATGAAGGCCAAACTAAGGTTCGTCACCTTGTCACATTGTCAGGGGTATCTAGGCTTGTTAAAAAAATAATGAGATGTGGTGTCCTCTGGTAAAAACTTGTCAAGATGTATGATAACTTCAGGGTTCTGGAGCATATTCTGCTGATCGAGACTTATACTCAAGAGTCAATACCAGCACTCCACAAAATAAGGTGTGTGATGCTAACAACCTCTATCATTCTTGAAAGAGATGCATTGTTTGGCTTTGAATTTTATCTCATTAAAGTATATCATGCTGCATTTGTTTCAGGAAATACCTGATAGAAGCTACTGAAAAGGCTACTCTCGAATATAACAAAGCGGTTTGTCTCATCACAATTGTGTTCTAGTCCAGCAATGAAGTTAAAGAAGAGAAATTTGCTTCATTTTTGCTTCGACTTTTTCGAGCTGTCTGGTGGCTGCAGCAGCACAAGACAATTTTTGATTTCTTGCTCATTTAACCAAAGCTAATTTGTCATTTCAGGCCACACGCCTTAACGAGTATCTAGGCGTGGATCCCCAATTCGACATGATTGCAAGAGAATACCAGGAGATAGTAGGGGTAAATAGTATTTTAACCATTCAGCAGTTTTGACTTGTGTTCTAAGATGGGTAACTAACTGATGTTGTTGCTACAGAAATTGCGAGATTTGCAATGGGCAATCGGTGAAGTTGAGAATGACGTGAACCAAAGCAAGTAAACAAGCCGCCTTCTGCCCCTACCATGATCAAAGTATGTAATGATCACAACTTCTGGTGTTGTGTTATTTTTCCCGTTGCGTTTTGCCGGTGTTCAAAGACTCTTGGTTTTCTCTTCTTCTTTGGTGTTCATCGATTTTCAGTTGTGTATGTTGTTTATGGTAAACGATGAGCTGAGAGTTAAAAGTCGGCGATCCTGGCCAGTCCAATTCAACTTCATTCAAGAAGCCGAAATCCATTTTATTGGATCAAGGAGGAATAGTGGCCCTTGGATCTCCAAAAATTGATCTAAGGGTCTATATTGGCAAGGGGTAACATGGTCATCTCACTGGCATGAGTACATCGAAGTGTACGCACTTTGTACGAGTTGTACGAGATTTGAATGTACACCAGATAGCTCACCATGAGACGACCGGAGATGGATGTGCTCCTTCATGGCCATCTCCGGCTAATCCTGAATACCAAAAAGGGATATTTTGTTTTTTTAAGGAGGACTATTATGTATATGATCAAACCGAGTCCGGATAGCTACAACACCCTGATATAACATGTTCATGTTTACAAAGCAGCTAACCATCCGGGTGAAAGTGTTCCCTCTCTTGCCGACCGGGCTATTCGATCAACCACCACCAGTCTTGACATCGGACAGAAAGAAACCACAATTGATAGATTCTCCAGTATGATAACAGCAACTAAAGCAAGTAGGGAGGCACTAGCCCAAGGCCGAGTATTCGGGGTTGCCGACACAGCAGTAACCAAAGTCTTACAATCCGATAATATGTTGATCGATCCCACCCAAGAAGCAGCCAAAAGAATAGCTACGAGTAAAACCCAAGCTTCGGCTATTTACTCGTAGCTCTTTCAGTAATAATATGTTACTGATTTGTCAAAAAAACGGCTCTTTACAAACAAGACGTCCCGCCTTCCCATCAATCGCAATCCCATAGGAGTTAAACAAAATCACTCCATATCCCGTCCAACCGGATCATCAATTATTTTGTCTCGAATACTGTTCAGCACAAATGCTATTTTTTCATGCCGATTATCAATTATTTACAAATATTCAATTCATCTCGCCAACGATAGTTAACGAATCCGGCTCGAGTTTAACACGAGTTTAAATTTTCTAGTTCGAACTGGTCTAAAAAATAACAAATCAAGTTTGAGCATAGTAAAATTTGATTCGTGGCCTGCCCTAATTTTCAATATAACCATACATAGACTCAAGTTATATATAACCCGGTTGATACTCCGTTCTACGCAATTGAAGCAGTGCAGCAAACATTTAATTTAAATTAACACGAGAGACCTGTTTCGCGACTCAATAAGCTTGATAACCTTATTCGTTTCTTGTTCGGTTTCTAACAAGTTCAAAATCTGGAGTTCAAACAAAAATGTATATAGTACCTTGGTCAATAACAAGAGAGAGGCCAAAATCAGCAGCCTTGAGAAGAGCACAGTTATGATTATCCTCGTTGCTAGTAGAAAGCAAGAAATTCTCAGGCTTGAGATACCGCTGCACCACCCCCATGAAATGGCAGAAATGAACCACGTTCACAATCGACCTGCAAACCTCAGGAGCTTCCTTCTCACTGTCATGCCCCTTGGCACAAACCCGAACGAACAGCTCCCCCACCGGAACAGAGCTCCATCACTAGATGAACAGAGTACTGATCTCCTTTAAAAGAAAAATTAATGGGCATAATGAATGAAGGTTTTACATTATACAGAATTTTATTATTGTAAGCATTATTGATTGAGTAGGTGTTATGTGTCTAGAGTATGATGGATCAAATAGTTTTTGTCTTTCAAATATTTCATCTCATTATTAGTCATGTAACCGGTTATAAAGTGTTATAATCGATTATTGAGTCGCATAATTGATGATATCCAACAATTATGATGTATCTAGAACGGAAAAAAAAACTACATATCAGTAGCATTTAAATTTGATAATTTTATGATTAAATTTCAAACATTTTGAGAGTTTGAGACACAATTAAACAAATAACTGATAACAAATAGATTTGGTAATTTTATAGATAATGCTCAACATTTTATAGCTATGGCTCATTGAAGTCTTACCAAGATTTTTATCATAATTGATTAGTCACCATGGTTGTTATCTGTATTATGATTATGATACACGAAAAAAAAATCATATAATAAAAATAAATTCCAACGTTCATTATCACAAACCTTTTGTTCATCTTTCCTCTCACGTTTTCGAACCTTTTGTGAGAGAAAATGAGAACTAATTTAAAGTTTTTTCTTTGACTTAATTATCGTATCTTGTATATTCTTTTTCTGTAGAATCTAAAACTGAAAATTCCGTATTTTTGCTTTTTACCTTATATTTGTGTCTTTGGCTGTTTAGTACATGCTGCAACTCTTTCTCATAACTACACTAAGTTCCAACCTAGAGCTCGCCAATGTCTTCTTTTAAGAATTCCTCCCAATGTTAAGGGATATAAACTTCTGGATCTTCAAATCAGTTAATTTTTTATTTCTCGTGATGTTATTTTCTATGAAAAAATATTTCCGTTCAAATCTAATGATGTTTCTAACGATTCCACTATAAAGTCAGAATTACTTATTCAGATTCCTATAGAGGTGACTCCATCCCAATCACAGTCTCTTGACAAACATACTCTTCCTCCTCCACATCCTCTTCTACTCGGTCAGAGGCACATAATTCAATATCCCCTATCTCTAATCATACATCCAGTTGCAAGACTCACCACTTGACAGTGAAGAAGAATGAGACTCTAAGGATGCTGATATTAATCCAACAGGGGAGGGAATGCAATCGATGTTGGATGATGTGAATTTGAGGCATTCTAAAGAACAAACTCAACCTCCTATTCACCTGAAAGACTACCATCTTGATGTGAATTTGGCCAAACACTCATTGGCTGTTGTTGTTGTTGTATATGACCATCTCTTAGAGCCTTTTCACCGATTTGCATTGAATGTTACAGTTCAGCAAGAACCTAGCACATTTGAAGAAACAATGCTTGATCCTCGTTGGAATAATGCAGGTAAGGGTGAACTTGGTGCACTTATTGAGAATCACATATGAGACATCGCGCCTGACTCTGATGAATTACATAAACGTGGTAGTAAGTGGGTTTTAAGACTAAATTAAAGTCAAATGGAAACATAGAGAGGCATAAAGCCAGATTGGTAGTTCAAGATTTTAAGCAGATATATGGAGTGGATTTCATGGATAGTTTCTCATCAGTGGCTAAGATAAACACAGTTAAGACATTACTTGCAATTGCAGTAGCTCAAAACTTACATTTGCAGGAAATAGATGTATCAAATGCCTTCTTACATGGAGATTTAAATGAAAAGGTTTATATGAAGATTCCGGCAGGCCTTGAAACACCAGCAGGAACTTGTTACAGACTCGGGAAATCTTTACATGGTCTTAAACAAGCCAGTCGTCAGTACTGGTTTGAAAAATTCACAGCTTCTCTTACTGATTTTGGATTCAAGCAGACTCATTCAGATTAATCTTTGTTTATCAAGGACACAGGGATACACAAGTCATTCTATTAGTTTATGTTGATGACATCATATTAGCCGGTAATGATCTTGGGAAGATACAAGCAGTGAAAGAACATTTGAGTCAGAATTTTAAAATAAAAAATCTTGGAGAGTTAAGATACTTTCTAGGACTTGAAAGCTTGATAGGTATTGCTGTGAATCATATGAAGTATTGCATTGAGCTTTTGACAGATGCATGATTACTGGAAGCAAAGGGTATTAAGAGTCCCATGGAAGTGAACATAAGACTCATTATGGAACAAGGTGAACCTCCCATTGGTCCTTATGTTTACATGAACTTAGTAGGAAGAGTACACTATTTGACCATAACAAGACCAGATATTATCTTTGCGGTACAACTGCTTAGCCAGTTTCAGAACAATCCACACAGTGCACATCTTGAAGCAGCACATCGGATTCTTAAATACCTGAAATCCTCACCAGCCCAAGAACTTCTTTACAAAGCTAGAAACACTCTTGTCTTGAGTGATTACAGTGACTCAGATTGGGCAGCTTGCCCTGACATCAGAAAATCCATCTCGGGGTATTGTACTTGGGGGAATCGCTGTTAACATGAAAATCAAAGAAACAAGGGACAGTATTAAGGTCTTCATCAGAAGCAGAGTACATACCACTAGCACATCTTGTTTGTGAGATTCGATGGCTTGTGGAGTTAATGCAGGAACTTACAGTAAGTGTTCCCATGCCAGTGGAAGTATATTGTGACAACATATCAACTATATATAGTAGAAAATCCAATATTTTATGAGAAAACTAAACATATTGAAATAGATTGCCATGTTACTAGAGAAAGGATCAAATCAGGGATGATAAAGCTGAAGCACATTAGGACAGAAGTTCAACCTGCAGATCTGTTCACTAAAGCAATACATAGGAAACGACTACAATTACTGCTTAGCAAGTTGGGAATGTTTGACCTCCACTCGCCAACTTGTGCGAAGGTATCAATTGCCCAGAAGAATAAACAGAAGTCAACATATGAAATGAGTCAACGTGATGGAAAATAAACGGAGATGGATGCAACAGAGCGTTTCAATTAAATCCAGTCGTTACATTTTACCGTTGTAATAAATTGATAGATGGCAAATTTTTCACCTTTTTTGTTTTTACTTTAGTAGCTTTCTGGTTTGTATTTAAGACATCCATATGAATAAAGAAGACTCTTAAGGCTTGAGCTGCAAATTGTTTTCTCTCTTGAGTCTTCTCCGATAATTTGCAATGAATGGAGTTGCTCTAGTGGTAGAGCTGTGTGTTTAATGACCGGGATTTTTTGAGTTTGAATTAAGTACCCTACAAAATAGACATCAATATTGTGTTTACTTTTTTTCTTCTATCGACGGAGAGTTTTGATATACTCAGGAAAAAAGTTAATAGAAATGGGAGCTGTTAAACATTGCTCTGGTTTTTGAAAAAAATCGCCCTAGAGTTCAAATCCTTTACGTGTAATAACGTGAATGCCCTTGGTCAAGTTACAACCACCACCGCCGACCATTTCCACCACAGTCGGCCAACTCCTTATCTTCTGGCGATTTTTGTTTTAAATCTGCCGCCTCCACCGACCGTTCCAGACACAACCCCAACCGTCCAAAGTGGACGGCCCAAACGAGCCTCAACCGTCCCAGACCCATTTTGGCCGTCCACTTTGGACGGTCGGGCTTCGTTTGGGCGCCCATTTTGGATGGCCCGACCTCATTTGGGCCTTCCATTTTGGATGGCCCAAATGATTTTTTTTATTAAAAATTTGTTTTTTATGAGATTCGAACCATGATCTCTAAACAGAAGAGGATGAACAATTACCATCTCTACTAATACCATTATTAACTCATGCATTCATTCAGTTGATTACTTATAGATTATTTTAGTTGTAAGATGAACAATTATCATCTCTTCTAATATCATTGTTTAATTAAATTATGCTTGATAACTAATAAATTATTTTAGTTGTCAATTAATTTTTATACAACCATTATTCATATATAATTAATCATATAGTTAGGTTAATTATTCTAAATTAATTTTATGATTTTTATTATTAACATATTTTCTATTTCCACATACTAATACCATAAACCCGAGTTGGTATACTAAGCACGTTCCCTAAAAACGTTACCCTAAACTATAAATTCTAAATCCTAAATACTAACATGTTAAGGGTTCATGGATTAGTACCATTTATACTATTTCTAAAATCGTAATTTTTAGAAACCATAAATCCGAATTCGTATACTAAACGTGTTCCCTAAAAATGTAACCCTAAACCCTAACCATACACCCTAGACCTTAAACCGAGTTCGTATACTAAATACATTCCCTAAAAATGTTTTGGGACATTTATATAATTTTATGTATAAAATTTAAAAATTAGGGTAATTTTTTTAAAAGTTAGGACGATGTTTTACCCATCCGAAAGTGTAGGATGAAAGTAAAGGTCACGTTCTTTGTAAAGAAAGAGTAGACTGTAGAGGTGCACGTGATGAGACTTGAGAGACCCCTGATTCCCGCCACAACCATTTTTCAAAACCCTAAATAAGTCCCAAAACGCAACCGCACTGATCCACTTCCATCGCCATTCGCCGCCTTCATTTCATTTTCCCGCTCCCCAAACGCTCCCATTCCCCCTGAATCCCGCCCCTTGCCCAAATCTTATAACCCTCTCCCCCCTCCTTCCATCTCCTCGCGCTTTTTCCACTCTCCATCTCAACACAACATCTTCCACCCTTGCTCCTCCTTCACACCCATAAGCAAAATGGTGGCCCCTTCCAGATCTCCCAACCAATCCCACTGTTGCTTCCACCGCTACCTCAAGCCGGGAGCCCTCGCCCGTCTCAGAGACTCCAGAATCGGCGCCGCCAGATCTCTCCAACCCAAGAAGTCCCTTCCTCCGTCTTCTATTCCCAATTCCAATCTTGAAGCCCCTATTCAATCTGCTGCCGATGATGATGATGATATTCCCCGCCTTTTGGCCAAGCTGTACAGACCCCAATCCCTAAACAGGAAGAGACTCGTCGCCGCTAGATCTGTTCTGTTCGCTGGGTTGCCTTCTCCTTCCAATCCGGCGTTGGATCTGACGAATCGAGGCGATGGTGGTATCAGTCATAGCAATAGTAATAATGGGTCTACGATGGCTGCGTTGAATAGCGATGCAGTTGTTGTCGCTCATTGAATGAAAGTGGGAAGGAGAATTTAATTTTGGTTGCGTTGATTAACTCTTGTTGTCAAATTAATATGAAGATACAGTGTCCTTTAAAGTTATCCCTAGTGAATAAATAATAATTTAGATGTTGCATCATCTTATAAAGGAATAGTTTTCATGTGTGATTGATTCCCTATTTTTGCTTGTATCTTATACATAATTGGTGTCCAATTCTAGCCTGGATTAGGGCAATATGCAGGGAATATTTAACAGAATTTCAACTGTTTGTTCATATGTTTCATTCCATACTTGTCCCTTTCATGCTTGTTTCTGTTCATGGATCTTCGGTTCTGTGATAGGCTTCGGGAATTTAGTGACTTGCACAAACTGCACTTGCTTGCAGGCCACTAACCCATTTAACTTTGCAGTGTAGGTATAATACCGCCAATTTGTTTGCTGTTGATGCTATCAACTGCGTTGTGTGTCTCCTTTTAATTTCAGTCTTTATCGTTACTTGATCCAAACTGATGAGCTGCTGATAACTCTCTGATATGCCCGTGTTGCTGTTTGGTTCAAAATCTAAACTGGTTATTGGTTCGTGGTGATTGTAAAAGGGCTGCTGGACAACTTGAACAGGTAAAACTTGAGAGAAGTTAAAATTGTCTCAAACATTGGACGTGGGAACCTCCAGATCCTAGCTGTTCTGATGATGGGTGGGGAGAGTTCCCTTTTGTTGCAGATTCATTCTTGAACTTGTGCAAGAGTGCTAGCTATATGTTTGTCATTTGCTCTCTTTGTTTCCTCGCTAGTCATGTTTTCTCATGGAAGCATCCATGAACTCCTTAATAAAGTAGACTACCCGCTGCTTGACGGAGACGATTTTGACGATGTTTGCATATGTTAGCACATTATGATGATGCATACTATAGAAGTTACGCATGAGAAGTTTTCTGCTTGTCCTGTGAGATACGCCTATATACAGCCATACATCTTGAACCAGGCCTTAGCTGGAATAGACTTGTTCAGGCACCCCGATGACTGAGTGGAATCGATGCTTGCATTACCATCTTAAACATTTTGTCGATGGAGAGACATGTAGCACCCAGTAAATGCTTCTACAGAAAGGGTAGCCTTCAGTTCAATCATCTTAATTCTTATTCCCATATGATCAGTCTATTTTAGGAAGCTGGTTTAAATCGAGACTTGTTCTCCCCATATATTTGTCGTAGACCATTACTACTCGATTAGGTTACTAAAGGTGGGACATTTATCATCAATATAGTTGAAATAGAATTTCTCATTCACCATTTCACCGGTATTTTTCAACCATCCCCACATGAATGAATATTGGACTCAAGACGACACGACACTACTTGAGTCTAGCAAAATGGTTGGCAGATGTTACACTTTGTATAGTACATCAACTTTACTAGCTAAATAATGGACGTGATGTCCTTTAACTGTCATGTCGTGCCTTGATTGTTTGTGCTAGAGTTCAAGGCATGAATCTTATTATTATTGACAATTTTTGTATAATTTCTTCATTTAATACTTTTATGGATACACTAGTTTTCTTTGACCTTATGTAGTCAAGACACATAACTCGCGTTGATAAATTATCTAATGATATTCTGTCTTCGATGTATCTAGACTAACCATTATAGATGACACTTCATGCTCCTACCGATTATAAATTGACTGTCACAAATCACAATGTATGTAAATTATAAGTACATGTTTAGATCACGGCCATTTTAAATATCATCCAGAAATTGATATTTCCTTCAAGTCAACTTCTTCTCCGCACTTATCTACAACTATTAACTCAGATTCCATTGTGGACCATCTATCATGGATTGTTTAGAAGATCTCCAAGCAACATACAACTACACCACCCAGTGTAAATACATATCCACCCGTCGATTTTCTATCTTCAATATGAAATATCTAGTTTGCATCATTGCATCCTTCAACAACATTAGGAATTTCGATATAACGTAATCTATACATTCACGTATACCATAGGTACATCTAAATCTATATCTTTAAGAATAGAAGAATCACACTATAAAGGATGATCTAACTAAACCCATATTAATCTTGATTAAAGCATGTGGCCTCGGAATACACTTGGATAATTGTTTGATCCTAACATATATACATCCAATACCTGCATCAGAAAAGTTGAAGCAGTGGTACATGTTGGGCATAATAATGTATAAGAGCTAAACTAGTTCAATATCAAGTATACAAACACTTTACAAAACAATCCCCCCATATGTACAAAGTGAAGCCACTTGGCTCTTCTTTCTTCATTTTGTTTGTTCTTCACTTCTTTTCTTTAATGTTTCTTCAACTACTGACTATCAGAACTAGGCAGCCTGTATTTTCCTGATCAACTACGCACCTGAAACAGAACCCATCACAGAGAAATCAATGTTGGCCCTTAGTTACCCCAAAGGTAACAACTTTCAATGTGTGAGATATAGATTCATATATAACCTATCTAGCTAGCAATTCTCCGGCCTGAAGTAGTCCGGGGGAAGAGATGGACACATCTCATTCATGTGTGGATAAGGATCCATGGTGTTGTAACCTGGTAACTCCATTCTGTACTTTCCTTTAATCTGGCAATAGGGAAGTTCGACATCATCCCCGGCATTGCACCATGATGGCAGCCGGCTTGCATTTGTCTCGAAAAAATTGAGAGAGTATGCATCTTTGATCTGCATCAGTCAAAAGGAATATTTGTAAATTTGGACATCCCGTAGTAATTAAACACTAAAGCAGAAATGGACGGAGTGGAACTAACCGTGAACTCGGTTACTTGTATCGAGCTGGAGAACGGGTCGAAGAGTCCTGCTTCTTTATACATTTCAAGAATGAAAGCAACACAGGAGGTGGACTTCCCATCGGAGTAAACCCAGTCATCCTGTTCCGCAATTGTTAGCAGTTCTGCAAAGGATGACCCTCGCTTCTCAGTTTCTACTATGATAGCAGACAAATCAAGCCCCTGCATGTGAAGCATCGAAGCTACATAAGATTCTCATATAACTGCAGCAAGGAACACTGAAAAGATGCAGCAAACTTTATTTAATCTGCAATAGAACTTCACTATGAAGGAGACGCTTTCTGTACGATTTGATCTAAAGTTGTAGCCTTTGGTGCTCACAATAGAAAAGGAATATCAAGGTGATAAGTCCACATAATGAGAAAAGACAAATTAATACCTCGGTTCCGAGTCGCTTGTTCAAGGCTTCATTCCACATGTTTCCAGCATATGCAGGTTTCATCTGGCTCCAAATTGTCATAACAGAAGCAACCTGCGAAAGTAAAAGAACCTTGAACACCATTCTTCTGCTATATCTCAGAAAGTAAAGCTCAATTTTACAGATTTGATTTTCTATGTAGAATATTTTATGACAATATCCAGCTTTTCTATGCGCACAGATGAGATACCAACTATCTTGGATGTTCCTTGAAGCATTTACCATAAGGATATCACATGTTCTTCACCGAAATTCAGCTTCCTGTGCTATCTAAATTTATTAAAGTTCTTTTCTTTTTATGAATCGGATTGCCGTTCATCGATGTTATTAACTTATTACTCCATAAGATGAAGCATTTCATATCAGTAGACATAATCAAGTAAAACCGTGCCAAGATAATAGTTATGATTGATGGGTAGTAAAAAAATCACAAGGCAAAAGATCGGAAAGCAACTACGGATGTATCGGTCCTTTCTTACCAGATGAGCATCTAGCGGAGGTGGGAAGTTGCCACTAATAGTGTCTATCCAGCTAAATATCAAGTTGTGGTATCCATAAGGCAAACCATTCATGCTTAATGCATACTCCCAAGCAGCAGTCTCATTAAACTTGGATCGGAGTTCTGGGCGCAAAGGAAGCAAAGCAATGTGAGGATTGGAGTCATCTTCATTCAGTTCAAATTCCCACCACTCGTCCCATGGTATTATTGCAACGACATCTTCTCCCTAAGAAATGGAAGGTGAGTACTATGGATGATGCAACATAGACAAAGAACAAAGTAACTAAAATTTCATCCATTTACCTCTTCATTCTCATGGCCTGATTCACCAACCCATAATTTCCCTTCAGAGTCTCTCAAGCAAACAGCAGAGTGGCCAGCATAAGCTCCACTCACCCACTTCTCCAGAGTTTCAAAGCCACCCCACCTTCCACGAATCTTCGATATCGCAAGGAAGTCCCCAGATTGAATCTCGTCAACAGTGATATTGGTAACCCATGATGGCTGAGGACGAGGCTCAAACTTGGCACCCATGTGTTTATCGAGGAAAGCAAGATTAGCATTTTCTCCCCATTTGGTGTTTGTGAATAAGGGGAAGACATCCCATAGACCGCGGAGGGTACCCAACATCCCTGCTTGCATCAGAAAAATTGACACCCCTTTTCTTTTTACCTGTTTCAGTTACAGTGGAGACAATCAAAGAACGTCACATATGAACTTTTCTCTTTTAAAAAAGATGTGAACTATGGTTCAATGCACTGTCAAGAGTCTAGAACGACGGGGTGAGCTTACATATTCGTACTCAGCTCTTCCTTCCCACTCATCAAATTCCAAAGTGTGCTCCCTGGATATAAGATAGTAATCCCAAGTGACGCGGTATGGAGTTGCAAAGAGGTAAAGATCCATGCATGTCCAGCTATGAGCATTGTTAACCTGGATAACCGAATTTAACCTCATGAAAACATTTAAAGTTGTATCCTTTGGCAAGAGCGCTTCAAGAAACAGTACATGACAAACAATCCATAGGATGAAACATTCAGCTCCTTGCTGAAGGCCAAGTAGTTCCAATGTTAACCGGCAATGAATGCCCCAAGCAAGTTAGCAGAATAATCGGCTCGTTGCCAGATTTCGTATTCTTAACCTCGCCATATGATCAATCTAAGGCCTTGGTTGGTAGAGGGATTTCTGAGGCAGGGATTTGATCCAAAATCCTTGGTTTGATTGCTGCCATCAATACTAAGTATTTGAAACCCAAATTACACACAAACCCCTGCAACATCAAGGAATTGAAATCTTACCCATGCCCCCAAGATTTCTAAATACACATGCTATTTAAATCAAACCCCTCCATTCACATCCTTCTACCAAGCATGGCCTAAATCTAATCCTAAGGTTAACATGAATTGATGAAAACCACCTGCGATTGCTAAACTTGTAATCTTGGGGCCTCATAATCATCATAACTTATTACAGAAAGCAATGGCAACGACAAGAACAAGCCAGGTGTTTCAGCCAACATTAGACCCCCCAAAAAAGAAACAAGCCAATATCTATATGGAAAAAATTCAATTATCAGTCAGACGCTGGAAATTTAAAATTTGAAGATGAATAATCAATCACCTTAATATGAAGAGTGCCGCCGCCGAATTGGCTACCAGTCTTATTGTGGAACTCCATCCAAGCCTGGTTTTGGTAAAAGCAGGCACCTTTCCAGTCCACCGTGTTACCGGATGACGAGGCAGCGCCGACAAAAGTAGGTAGAAGATCCACCGCACTGTTGAGGTAGTTGAGGACTGGCCACGAAACTTCCTTGGGTAAGAAGGGCAGCACGTCTCTTGGGTGAAACGGCGTTTCCAAGGAAGAAGCTTTGGTGACGGAAAAGAGCAAACAGAACAAGAAGATGATGGAGGTGGTCGCGGAGGAAGCCATCGCCGTGGGAAATAGCTCCATGGATGAGGGGAATTAACCGATGATGTTGGGTTTCCGATTCTGGAAGTAAAGAAAAGAGAAAAAGGGACAATTTTTAGAATAAGGGCGGGGGCGAAGATATTTTTTCTTTTGCCCGGAAAGTAGCCGAGCTGAGATCTTTTTAGCACATCCGGCTGCTCACGACTCTGCCTTGTTCATGGAACCAGAAGATGTCATTTTATTCTGGGTTCCTCGTATTTCTAACGTTGATTGTTTCCTGGTTTCTCCTTTGCTAAGTATGATTGGTTCCTGGTTGTCGTTTATGTGTTGTTAGCGCAACCACGCCAGCCGGCAAGGTTGTGGATGAGTATCATCAACAAACAACAAGAACTTGACGTCTACGCCAAAAGGGGAAAGAGCTTACCGGCAAACAATTTCTTCCATGTACTCTATTTTTTTCCTCAGAACAAAGCATCAGCAACTTACAAATCTTTAGGATTGTATTCACATTTTTACATCAATAACTTTAACCTCGTTTATTATGAATTCTATTCCATGTAATTTCAATTTCATTTTTTCAAAATTCAAATTCAAAGGGAATTCTATTTACTTGAAAACTACCTCATTTTAATTCCAAATTAAAATTTGAAATTTATCTCTAAATTAGAAAGTGAAGAAAAGGTAACTTTTAAAATATTTCAAATTAAACTTTGGAATATAAAGATATGAGTTTTTTTTTCAATTTCATTAAATTTTACCCCGTTCGAATCCCTCATTTCTCATATTATATTTTTAATCCACTTGTGAGGAAGAGGAAGAGTGCATTAGATGGAAATACTTTAAAAAATTTGAAGACTTAAGAAGATATTGTTATAAGACAGGCATTAGATAATATGGTTGAAAATTTAAAGAAAAAAATCATTATTTGAGAAAAAACGATGGTTTCATCAGATTCTAAAGCTTTTATTTTACTTGATTGTATGGCATTGTTGCGGGATATAGAGATTGAAGATATTGAATTTACAAAGACACTTGGTATGCTGCAGGTCTGATTGCCATTGGGGTTCACGTTCCATCTCAATTTCCATAGCATTTGACTTCTTCTAATGCTGCTTATCCCTTGCTTTTATTTGATTTCATATATGCCATAATGCTTAATTTTTCAGCTAGTTAACAATGGTTGATTTGAATTTATTGTTTTAGTTGTAGTTAGTATGGATAATATAAAACTTGAGTCAGATTGGAATATAGCCTGAAGTCATTGAAGTCATTGAAATATCTCTTTTTAATGAATTGATAGACTATCTGATGCACGGATTTTATCCCGCTATCAAATATCCATCAGATTGTTCTAGTGGGATTGGGATCGTAAATTTTTCTAGGGTTTTTCTAGTTATATTACTCAAATTGACTAACTAACCAGACCAAGTAACAGTTTATGAATGTTTTTAAGATTGTTTCAAGTAACTAATTAACACTAAGAATGTAAATCAAAGGAAAACAAATTCAAGAGATTGAGTTTCACGTATGGAATGAAGGTTGCTCGGATTTGAATCCACTAAAGCTAGTAATGCGTGGATGAATGACAAGTTATCTCGGTTATTCAGGTTATAATGGCTTGGCAATTTCCTAATGTAGTCTTAGATCACTCTCGCACCTCTAAGGATCTATTTCGTCTAACTGTCTAACTGTAGACTCCTCTCTCGAGCTAATCAACACCTAAACAAAATGCATTAATAATGTTTGATGAAATGCTACAACGATAAACGTGCAAAAAGCCTAAACGATTCGCTCCTCTCTCGAGCTAACGAATAATCTAGGGTTCCTCCTAAGCGACCTATCAACTTATGTTCCTCTCGGACCCACAAATCAATGCCGATAATTCAATCAAGACGGCCAGACGAAATTGAATCAGAAATTAGGTTTTAGGAAGAACGCATTATAATTCTGAATAAACCTCAATAACCAATCAAATCATCCATACAAAAGCTTAACTAAAAAGCTTCATCTCGTCCGAACAATACAAAAAGTTTAGTTACTCATGGTTCGGGAAGTAAGAAGGGGAAAAAAAAGAGAACAACCCAAAAAGACAACATGATCTGTGTTCATTTGTCTTCAACTTAAATATTATTTTCTTCAACTTATAGTTGTCTTGAATTTATATTTCATTCGTGTTCATTTGTGGAAGGTTATGATTGTTTATGTAAGGAACTGAAGGGACACTGTTTATAAGCATCAAAGAATATTACAGTTAAAGAGCAAGTTGCAATATTCTTGATGATCCTTGCACACTCTAACAATGCTCGAGACAATGTTGAGGATTTTCAGCATTCAACTGCGACTATTTCAAAGTACTTTCGCATTGTCCTACACACCGTCAATAGATTCACAAAATATGTCATTATTTCACCCAATTTGTGTGATGTTCCGCCTCAAATATTGAATAATCCGAGGTTTCATCCATATTTCAAGTTACATAATCAACTCATACCAATATTGACAAGTTTGATGGTAGGTTTGTTCACAATGTTAGGGTATATTATGATAACAAGATTGTATAGGTGCAATTGATGGCGTCCACATCGATGTCGTTATTCCAACGGCTCAACAAACCCTTTTTCATGGACGGAAAACAACTACAACTGAGAACGTAATTTGTGTTTGCTTTTTTGACATGCTTTTCACTTACGTAATGGCGGGATGGAAAAGAACTGCAAATGATCCAAGAATCTTATCAGAGATGGCTCCCAATCCTAATAATCAATTTGTCATGCCACCTTTAGGTCTCATTCGTTTAGCTACATAGTAATTTAAGGCATAATACACAGTTTTTAATTATTTCACCTATCATTTTATATTCAGGAAAATATTATATTGTGGACTCTGGATATTCGAATATACCTGAATTTTTAGCACCATATCTGAGTTGTACGGCTCATTTTCGGGAGATGAGACGTCGAGGTGGACCAAGAGGACGGGAAGGACTATTCAATTATAGAGATTCTAGTCTACGCAATGTTATCAAACATTGTTTTAGTGTTTTGAAGAAAAGATTTCTAATTTTGAAAAATATGGGCAGTTACACAGTTATAGGAAGAAACTCTGATTGTTAATGCATTTTGTGCAATTCATAACTATATGAGGATGCATGCTAAAGAAGACTCTCTATATATACAATTTCAAGATTCTGAGGCGAATCAGGAGCAGGTGGAGCTGTGGTGCGTACGAAATTTAGCTGTACACCAACTCAAATGCGAGAAATGGCAGAAAAACGTGACGCAATTCAAATCAAATGTGGAGCCATCATAATAATAATAATTATTGATTGTGTTTAGAGTTTTATATTTGGTAGTTTGGAACTGTAAATAGATATTAAAATTTTCTTAAATTTCATCAGTAAACGTAATTCCAATTCCTGTTATTAATTGTTTTTCATAACAACAACTAAACATAATTTTAATTTCTAATTTCTCTTCTATATCAATTTCTTAAAATTTAAAATTAGCTAAAATTTAAAATTCAATTGAAATTGATAATGAACAGAACAATTAAATTACGATGGATTCTTCGATGCACCAGGTGCACCGATGTACCCTTGATGTGGCATATATGTAGCATAATGAGTAGATTGCTAACGTGAATTTTGAGGTAGTTTATGTGAATTACTCACCAAATTTGATTACATATCAACTTTAAACCTTCACTTTATAAATTTTACCCTAATCATTCACTAATTAAATTTGTGATAAATCGATTCCTCAAATCCAATATAATCCACCCATAATCCATATAACAAATCCATAATTAAAAGCAAGTGAATCTAAAATGCAAATCTCCATCTAATTGAATATAGTACAAAAAAAAACCAGTGTTCATAATTATGTAGAACCCAGAACAATGCCATTGCTTCGACATCGGTAGAATCGAATGTAAGGCGAAAACCCCAGAAAAATGTAGAACCCAGAACAAACAAAAAGACACAATCTGAACAGACACCATCAACAACAAAAAACCAGAGGCATTCGTCTGCCTGCCTAGGATCCAAAGGAGTAACCACAAAAAAACAGAACCCCCTACCCACACTTTAACAACCTCCATATTCAACCCGGATAAAAAACCCTACGGTTTCTCTTAATAACGAAGTTGGAACCATGTTTCGTGTCTGTTTTTTTTTATCCCTGTGTTAAATCTCTAGGCTTATGCAAATCTTTTGTACTATGTCATTGCTTCGACATCGGTAGAATCGAATATAAGGGAGAGAAGGAGACGACAGCCGAGTTTGATGATTGGATTTGGTTGATTGAAAATTGATTATGGTTTTCGATTGAAGGGGAAGACAAGAGGATGATGAAGTTTAGAGAAGAATAGCAACGTTAGAGACTTCAGAGATAAAACCGATAATAATCACTTTTGTAATGATCACATTTGCATTTTAGACTTGATTTTAATTACGGATTTGTTATGTTGATTATGGGTGGATTGGATTTGAGAAATCAATTTATATTAAATTTTTAACATAGTGAACGATTTGGTCTACTAGGAAAGAGGATCAAGCCCGTAAAACTCAGCAATCTAACATAGGCCCAGCCCGGGAAATGGTCGGCCCAATGTGGACTTGACTAATCATTGCTCTCCACGTCTTACGCGTCTCCAGACTTTGATTCTTCCGTATAAATATCATCATCAAATCCTTTTCACAATCCTTTTTCCTCTCTTACTAACCTTCTCGTCCCTTCCTTCTCTGGGATTAGGGTTTCGACATTTCTTCGCTTTCGTCCCAGATCTCACCCGTCCTTCCACTGTCCACACGTCGGGCTTTCTATCCTAGAATAATGATGCAGCAGCCGGGAGCTGGGGGCGTAGCGGATCCGCAGTATCAGCAGCAACAACAACAGCAGTGGATGATGATGCAGCAACAACAGCAGACGCCGGTTCCTCCTCCGGCTAATTGGATTCCTCCACCTGTCCCACCGCCAACACAGTATGGTGTTACCCAGAGCCCTGGTGCTGGTGGGGGTTCAGGTGACGTTAAGTCGTTGTGGATCGGAGATTTGCAACCGTGGATGGACGAGAACTACCTTACCAACACCTTTTCTGGCACTGGAGAGGTACGCTTATCATCTGTTTGTTTCGTCCTGTAATATGATTGCTTTTTGTCCACTGGATTCGAGCGGACAGGTCTTGGTTTTGTTTGTGTAGGTTTGCTTCTATCCTGTCTGTATAATTTTTCCGGGGGTTGATTATGATTTTTGTATGTTTGAACTTTGAATGTTCCTTGAGACATTTCATTGCGGGTTGTTTAAGTTTTATTCACTGACTGTCAATTAGACTTTCCGATAGTTTGACTTTGTTTCCAATACGGATTTCTGTTTTTGAGACTTGAAGCGGAGCCCCTGATTGGTGTTGTTGCTCAGTAGTTTCTTTTGATTCCGTGCAGGTAGTTTCGGCCAAGGTTATTCGTAATAAGCTAACAAATGTTCCGGAAGGATATGGCTTTATTGAGTTTGTCAGTCGTACAGCAGCAGAAAGGATCCTGCAGACTTACAACGGAACACCAATGCCAAATGCTGAACAGAATTTCCGGTTAAATTGGGCTACTCTGGGTGCTGGCGAGAGAAGGCAGGATGATGGCTCGGATTTTACTGTTTTTGTTGGAGATTTGGCTGCTGATGTGAATGATTACCTTCTTCAAGAGACATTTAAGACTGTATATCCATCTGTGAAAGGAGCGAAAGTTGTCACAGACAGGGTAACTGGACGGTCTAAGGGTTATGGGTTTGTGAGGTTTGGTGATGAGGGTGAACAAAGGCGTGCAATGGTTGAGATGAATGGTCAATACTGTTCTACTAGACCCATGCGAATTGGTCCTGCTGCTTCAAAGAAACCTGCTGCCCAGCAATTTCAGACTGGTATGTTAAATATATTTTTTCTTTGAATGTGCACTTCTTTTGTGACAAGTTTTTCTATTTGCTATTTTATTGTTCGTTCCTGTGGCATTATTACATTCCGCTCTTTGTTTTAGACTCAATGTTACAGTGGATGAATGCTCATTGGGTTGTATACCTTTTAGATTTGCGTTGATATTCTCCAAGTCTTCTCAATTACCAGTCCTTTCAGTTATCCACTTGAGGATAGATGCAATATGAAAGTCGTTTCCTTCCAGTTGTAAGATTGGGCTCATTTAAATTCAGTTAAAACATGCAAAAACTTATGTCAGACTATGTTGTCTTAAAGCAGGACACCAAGAGGCTCTCATTTTCGGGGGCCTGGAACTGATATCAGCTGAAATGATTCCACTTAAATGCGTGGCCTCATTTTAGGTCAGTTGTTTTGTTTATGTTAGTAAGTTAATTAATTCTCTTGTGGCATTTTGCTACATTTTGAATTACTTTCAAGCACCTATCTAAGTTTTTAGTTTATGCCTTTCCCTAGCACCTTTCCTATCTCAGGTCAATTTCTTCTCAGTACTTTTATTTCTCCACCAGTTTTTTAAATATCTTTTTACCTTGTCCCATCACAAATGTCAGTAGCGATGTAGTAATTATTCTAAGAGAGTGCAGTAAAATTTCTACTACCATATTACTTTCCTGTTTAGCGAGCTACAGCTAAGCCAGTGTCTTTTATTTGTAATTTGGGATGGACATGTCATTTTACGGGATCTAAATATCTGAGTTCCACACCAGTATCTTCTTGAGGTGTTCCTTGCCAGTGGTTATTTAGATTCCTCCTCTGCTCTTAGCTATGACGTTTGCAATTCTATAGGCTGTAAACACCTGGCTCTCCAATTTCTGGAAATAGGAATTATTATACCAGACTTAAAATTGTCAATTAGAGTCACAGTTAACATATCTGGGTTGCGTTCTTATTTTTTAATCATGTTTTCTGCGCTATAATTGACTGCTTGTTGAATACTTCATGAAAATCTCGGGGTTGGTTTTCCATCTATAATCTGAATCCTCTCATTGCTTGTTACTAGCGTGCTGTTTCATCTGTTGGAATTCTACTGTTGGGTTTTGCTGAGTGGTTCTGTCTATCTGGCTGCCTATTTTATAAGTTCCTTTTGGTGTTCATAGTGCTGTGGCTATAGTTGGTTCCAGTTGAACTACCTAATTTAGGTGAGACCCTTATAAACTCAATGTTCTTGTGGTATTATTATCTGCTCACGGGTGATTTCACTTGCTGGATCCCTTCTGTTTGTAATGCAGTTGTATTTTTTCAACATGACCTTATCTTTTCTTGTTTATAGATTCCTAAGCGAGTTATTACTATAAGATTTGGTAGAGCTGGTAAATACTTTGGCTGCATTGATTGCCTTTTAGGTGTATGAACAGTTTTTACACATTTTTTTGCATTTGCAGCAGCTACCTACCAGAATGTTCAGGTTCAAGGTGGGCAGGGTGAGAGCGATCCAAATAATACAACAGTAAGTACCTTTGATAATTTATTTCACGGCGGGGTTGGTAGACATGGTATATAAATTCCTAGACTTCTCTTACAGATCTTTGTTGGTGCGCTGGATCCTAGTGTATCAGACGATATCTTGAGATCCGTCTTTGGTAAATATGGTGAGTTAGTCCATGTGAAAATTCCTGCTGGGAAGCGGTGTGGGTTTGTTCAGTTTGCTAATAGGTAAAAACACAGTAACTGCTTAACTCGGACACCATTTGATGTACTCGGTGAACTGATTGTTATGTATCATTGTCTCAAGATCCTGTGCGGAGCAAGCACTACTAATGTTGAATGGAACACCGCTAGCAGGACAGAGTATCAGGCTATCTTGGGGACGTAGTCCTTCAAACAAGCAGGTTGGTAGTGTTTTGCTTCAAGTTTTTCCCTTTTATAGTAGACGAGAAGTTGATGGAATACAGTAACAACTTACCTGTTTTACAACCAAACCATTTTTGAATTTGCAGGCTCAACCAGATCAAAGCCAGTATGGTGGATATTATGGATATGCTCAAGGTTATGATGCATATGGGTACGCAGCTGCTCCACAAGACCCTAACATGTACTATGGAGGGTACCCTGGATACGCAGGAAACTACCAGCAGGCAGGAGGTTATCAACAGCCGCCACAGCAGGTTTACCAGCAGCAGCCACCTCAGGTTTAGTGTTGTGCTTGCAAATTCGTTTAACTGGTTGTGTTTATATAATAATAATAATAATATCAACTTGCTTTTGGTTTTTGCAGTGAAGTGTTGATCAATTTGGTAGATTCGAAAGTGGCGTCGGAGGGAGCTTGGCCATGCCGTGAAAATTCACTCAGGGGTTGTGTGGAGTGGAGGTGGGGGCTATCGTATTGTTCTGCTACTGTGAGATTCCAACTGGACTGCGATGCAACTGTTTTAATTTTATGTTTATTTATTATTCTGCTGGATTTTGAACTATTATGTGTTGCAACTTTGGAGGAGGATGGGAGGAGCTGTAATGCGTCGCGAGAAGCCTCAAATGGGTTGTTTGATTAACATACATGCTTGCTTGCTTGCTTGTGGATTATTTCATCCTTCCATTTCTTCTTCATTCGATTTCATGGAATCTCTCTTTTCGGATGCATTACCTCTCAAGAGTTGAATTGATACGTCTTGTCTGAGTAATCGATCGCAGATCTTGCCAGTCGTTGAGATCAGTTTCAATGGCGAACTTTGACAGCGGTGAGATTGGATTGTGTCATTTAGCTTGGTTATGGGAAGGGTTGTCGGACCCATAGGCCATTCGTATGCTGTTAGACATCAAAACATACTAGCTTATCATCATACTTAGCTTCCTCAAATCAATTCTGAAGCTGTGCATTAACCATCATGTTGAAACACACACAAGTCACTTGCGGCCTCCTTACTCTCCGGCCAACTGAAACACAAGGAAGACTCTCCACCCAACTCCTGCTTATCCTTCTCTGCATTTACAAAATCCAGTTTCTGAATCTTAATCTAGAAACCATACACTTATCATCCTGCAATTTCCCCCACTTTATCAGCTTCCCTTGAGTGGACACTCGAGCTAGAGCTGCCGCTTCCTGTCGTTGCTTCCTGTTTTTGCGGATGAATTGGACTCTGTATTTCTGTTGCTACTATATTTTGACTTCTGTTGATGATTGATGAACTTGAATTGTTTTCTGTCTGCTCCTTTTGCCATTGTTGGAGTATGGAATGATCCAGCAGCTGTAGCACGCAGCTTCCTTGCTTCAGCCTGTGCTGTGAAATATTTGTGCCTTAATTACTTGATTTATTTACATTGTTAATAGTAAAGTAAGAAAAATGCTTCTCAAATTGTCTAATGGGCTGAAAAGTATCCGTTGATTTATTTGTTTTTTCAACAGTGAAATAAGAGAAAATTATGTCACATATGAAGCCACAAGGATGTCATGTTTGTTCACCAGTTTCGAAATCAGGCTCCAAGTCAGGAAGTAAGAGCATAAGGCGAGTCGTATATACGAGAATTTGTTGAATCGAGATTGACATAGAGTTATGCAATCACAAGTACTATTTTCAACGAGGATTGTTGACGATATGTGTGTTAAGCATCAAGTTGTCAATACATCAGTTGTTAAACAAAGCCATGTCGGCCTTCGAAACAGCTAACATCCTTATCTCAAAGTAACTACTGCACCCAAACTGCTTAACTTGGAGATTACTTCCCCAGAAGGAATCAACAATTTTGAAATATTAATCTTTTATTTATAATGAAACAAGTGCCGATGTCAAATTTTCCTTCCCTTAATCGTGCAAACATAAAGTTGTTGTACAGTAATTATTGGTCTAGTGACAATGGTGCCAAGAAGCAACAGATGCTGGAGCACTGTGTAAACTTATTCAAGATTCTGCATAATGTACAAGTTCTCAATTTTGAAGTTGAAACCTTTGAGGTATGTTTGTTGTTTCCCGTTTCATTTCACGACATTCTTTTCACCTCATTTCAAGTCGTAATACTTGTTGTTTTGTTTCTATGATCTTCCTGGGAAGCATTGGTACTGATCACTGGGTGATGTAACTATATCATTAACAACTGTCACATTACAGTATCCAGGTCCAGAATGAATATGGAGGAACAAGCCAGTATCGACACTCAATAATTTCAACAACAAAGGGGGCATGGGGCAAATTACTTGGAATATCTGGGAACTATGCTCCTAGTGGAAAGGAAGGCTCTACCAAGTATTTCGTGACGATCAAGACCATTTCGATCACGAAGCCCTTCTCCCAGGGCTGACCGACAGAGAGAATATAGTAAAAGAACAACCGTACTGTGTCCAACCAGTCCCTTCATGTATAATGATAGCTAAAACATTGGTGCCGTATCTCTGAATAATGGTGTGGATCCCTAATTTTACAATGGAGGATTCGCGACATCCGATTTCTAATCTCGATTTCATCTGTCTAACACATCACACCAGTCCAACATGAAACCAACCTTCTCTGCTGAGTGAGGGCAGGTGTCGAGAAGAATATCCACATTACTTGAAATCACACTCGGAAGTGGAAACTCCGAAAATCAGGTTATAAAGAGTGGACAACGGGTCCTAATTACTCAACAAAACATGTCGGGGAAATGCCAACCCCCACACAAATACAATAAAAAAAAACTGGCTAGGAAGAGGAGAAATAACATGAACTCTAAGGTTAAGGGAGTTAGTGCGAGACCTTTACAATCCAGTCGTCCCGTTGAAGAAGATTCAGTGCTTCCTCAGTGGATGCCTCATGTCTAGCACGATCGAGCTGCTCCGAAGAATCCACTTGGAGGTTGATTTTCCGGAATATCCCGAATTCCAAGCAGGATGAAGACCATGAATCAGAATACACACTTGTTCCATGTGACATGTGACGAAATTGCAAGCTGCTTAGATGGTTGCCAACATTGCACGAACTTTAGCCCTAAGGTCATCAGAAACATCAATGGAGTCCCGACCTCCTCCAACCTCCACCCCTCTCTCTATCTTATCACCATCATCTCCCAATCTTCCTTCACGCACACCATTGTTAATAGGCTTATGATCATTTTCATCACCACTATTATCATCCTCTTGTTTATGTCTATTTGACGCCCGATCAAGCTTCTTGTGCCGAGAATGCTCATCATCAGAGCAAGTATCATCCGTGCGCCTTCTGGAGCGAGAGTGCCTCCTATACTTCTCATCTTGCTCGTCTTTAGAAGACATGTCTTTCTTGTGCTTACGTCTAGAATGCCTATATTCATCCTCGGAAGAGTTGGGGTGATGATTCATTGAGCACTCTTGCTCATCTTCCGAGCTGCCTTCAAACTTGTGTCGGCCTCGTGAATCTCTGTCCTTTGAAGATGAATGCTTTCTTTTATGCTTCCTACTACTTTCCCTACTATGACGTGACGAGCCGTGGGACCTCTTCTTCTTCTTTGAGTGCTTAGAATCTCCGTCTTCTCTAACATCTTCCTTGTCTTCTTCAACCTTCTCGGATTTGTCACGGTACTTCCTCTTGGATCGTCTATCATTGGATGCATCAACTAGTTCTCTATCCTCATGACTTCCAACATTCTTAGGGACCGGACTTCCTTCCTTTTCTCTTTCCACAATATTAGCGGCCGAGCCTCCTGATCTTGATAAACCAGAAACAGGTGGATCGACGGACAGACCTCGCACTGGTTCACTTTTCAACGGAGCTGCTCCACTTTTTATCATTGCAGCAAACATCTTTGCTCGTCTCAACCTTTCAGCTTTAAGCTTCTGTTCTCTTGTCAGGCTTGCTTCAGAGGAATCAGCTTCATTTGCTGCAGCAATTGCAGCATTTTTTGCAGTAGCCTTAGCTAGAGACACGGAAACACCAGGCTCTACATCATTAGCCAATTTTCGGGTTGAAGTTGGAGGTCGAGATGAAAGAAGGCTATTCAAACTAGATGACTCACCACCGTCACTACTAATACGAGAACTCTTAGCAACTATTTCCAGGTTAGGATTCCTAATGCCTCTTCTGGCAGCTTGCAAAATAGCAGCCACCGCTTCTGCATCCATACTGACTCCAACTTGTGACTGAGAGGGTTTTGAACTTGTATCTGTTTCTTCTTTCTTGGACTTTCCAATCACCATTTTAAATTTCTCTTTCCTATCTGAATCATAAGGTACGTCAGAGAGAATAGACGAGGAATCACTTTCTTTGCTCGAAGTTATCTTATCTGTGGAAACACCAGATGAAACATGCTTCTCAGAATTGTAGCTCTGAGAATCCAATCGTGGCTGTAAGCAAAAAAAGCGGAGCTCATCAGAAGCCAAGGGGAAACAGTCACAAACATAAGTAACAAAAGAAAGCTACAAAACTGCAGCTCATAAGAATTATACATTTATGTATAACAGCTCGATGATAAATGAAATAACTCAATCGATTAGTTTCAGCCTTTCAGACAAGCACGTGAAGCTCATGCATGATACATCAGAACAAAAGAATATCCTCAGATAACACCCATCGGAATCTTTCATCTGTTAACATTCATAAGCAGTTCATATCTTAAATCAGGATTATGGAAATATAACATCTAAACTAATCATGTAATAAATTATAACATAAAATAAATACAAAAAAATAAATATGGCTAGTCACATTACTTAGACACGAAGAAGGAACCAGTCTTTTTCTGATGGTTTTCGGAGAAACGCTCATAAAAATAAGTACCCTCTTCTTGAGCGAGGTTTAGTCGGAAACCGAAAAAACATTGACTTTCACCGAACATCTCGCAAAAAATTAATAAACTAAAAGAAACACTAATATATGGATGGGCTAAAAGAAGAAATCATGCACGCACCTCTTGAGCATTTTGAAGAGCCTTTAGGTAGTATGGATGATACTGGTTTGAAGGCAAAAGGAACGGAAATCTCTTGTAGTTAGCATCCTGCTGAACAAGAACTGCTTCGAATTCTTTCCCATTTCGGAGAATGAACTCAACAATCTTCTCAACTACCCTCTTCATATCAGATGGAGGCTGCAGTATAGGAATTTCAGTCTTTGTAGGATCACTTAAATGAGAAGACTGTAGTTTCTCGTCTATTGAAGGAACGGGCACTGAAGAACCAGAGTCTTTTTTCAACCCAGTAACAGTTCCTGCTTTAATTTTGTTAATGCTATGGCCTTTTCTTATTACCACAGGGGTTTCTTTCAAAGAAGAAACATGATTTTTGATAACTGTTTCATCTCTTGTGGCAGGGATTACAGGACAACCAGGTTCTTGTAATACTTCAGAAGTTATGGATTTATCTGCACCAACAGCCTTTTGAAGATTGCCTTTCTTAGGCGACAAAGTATTCCCAGAAGCAATTTCTTCATCCTCCCCGGAGTCATAGACAGTACCAAGCAGCGACAGAGCTCCACCAGCCTCTTCAAGACCAGCCCTAGAGTTATTCTCGTCTTCAGCTGATTTCCCATCGATGTCAGACTTCAGAAGTTCTTGGTGATCAATAAGAAACCTAAAGTATGGGTGAAGATAATGATCAGGCATCAGGAAGCCAAATGATGGATTGCCTCCTTGTTTAACTCTCAAAACAATTTCTGACTGGGCCCCATGCGCGCTCACAAACATGGCAGTCCTTGCGATAATCTGATGCAGCTTTTCAGTTGGAGGCTGACAAGGCAGAGAAAGCAAAGGTAAAGAATAGTTCTGTCAGCAATGACCAAATATCAACACTCCTTGAGTTTCAGGAAAGTTGACAAATTACTGATAATCGCATGGGGTTTTATGCACGTATTCCTGTAACAATTTAGACCAATTTGCAGTTCATAAAGAAATTTATAGTCCATTTTGTCTCTATCCATTAATTCCAGAGAGGCTAAGAAAGTAACATATTTCTGGGACCCTAATCCCACCATTGTGGCCCCTTGTCAAGAGTCGAGACATCAAAAGAAGACAAGGAGCCTGTGAGTGATAACCTTGAAGAAGTCCATTTCCTGCTCCGAGCATCTGAAACTTAGACATGGTAACCTTAGAATAACAGATGCACCTTAGAAAACTATCATACTGCCACACTGGAGGAGTATCAGATAAACAATCAGATTAGGAGAACAATTGAATCTCAAAATACATAGACAGATGGAGTTTCACTTACCAGTTTCTGAATCAAATGTTCAGGCACTGAGAATGGAGGGTGAAAACAAGAATCAGCATCTAGATTCTTTGGGTCGACAGATGCACTGGACTCCCCATATGAAAATCCCACTGCATTGTAGCCACCATCATTGGCCAATTTTGCGTCATTTTCGATGTCTGGAAGTAAGAGACAAGAAAGTTGAAGGATTGGATGAGCAGAGGAGCATATAAGATCAGATTGCACACAACAAATGGAGAGCCCAAGTAAACTACCAGAAACAAACATAATTCTAGGAGAAGGCAAGGAAATTCTTACTTGTACCTCTGAAAGTAGAAACTTTAGCAAACTAAATTCGATCCTGCAATGGAGAAGTAATCCAAAACATACAGCACGCACGCATATCAAAAGCTGCATTCCCATTGTTCAGCTGAATGTTTGTCAGAGTTCGGCTCATATTATTAGACTACAAATTATTTCATTGACATTGTTGCAGTAATTGGTAAACTATGAATCATGAATTGAAGTATTGAACAACAAAATTGATTAGCCTGCGTTAGGTTATTAATTGAGTAACATCTAGATCTATATCTGTCGACACTTGCATCAACCAACTATCTTTAACCCAACCCCCAACCAACTTCCTATTTGCTACCTGCCTTCAGTTCTTCTTCTGCTCTCTTTTGGTATGTGTCTCTAACACAAAAATGCATTAGAATTGAATGGTCTGTTCATTTTAATTTCAGACTCATTTATTTCTAAAAATCAACTTGTTGTAATACCTAAGTATCTAAGTGACTAACGTGGATTAGGAGCCTCCCATAATAGTATCTAACTCTCGTTATTTTCCATTCCAGTAACATCAAAAGTCAGCGTAGGATAGATCCAGGTAATGAACACTAATAAACCTTATCAAATACACTGATCAAGTCAACCAATGCCCGAGCTCTGAAGTCCAAATGCACATTGCCAGCCTCACATCGTGCATATAAGCCCAAGTTTCACAAGCTTGAGCTCGAAGTCGGAAAAATAAACAAAACACTCACACAAGAGGGTAAACAAGTTTTGTTTTCTTCAAACAACAATTTACACATGAATAATTGAAACAGTGGAAAACAATAATAGAAGAATATCTTCGTTCTACAAGATAACAGTAAAATTTTCCAATAGCGATAATTACAACAATTTAACAAGAAATCTACCTTGTTCATCAGGACTCGACAGCAAATCCAGATACCGCTCGTGATCGAGCTCGGATTCGAGAGGATCGTCTGGCCGGTGTCTGCGGCGAACACGAGATGGAAGAGGGCCGGTGAGGAGATGGCGGACATCATAACGGTCGATTGACAGAGAGTTCCATTCGACTAGTGCGTCCCTGGAGTTCGTGAACGCGGCCATAGCATCGTCATCGAAGAGAAGGGCGTGCCTGCCAACAACTTCCAGATCCATTTTGTGTGGCCGCCTGGCCGTTTGATCGTGGCAGTATGGAAGATCCTGACTAGTTTCGATTTCCGGAGATGAAGGAGGAAAGGATCTTCCTAGAAAGATAATTGTTATCGTGAGGATGAGAGACCGGCGTGTCGAGTGCGATTCTCCCTTCTGTTAGAACCCTAGCTGCGAATCTGTCGATTTGAACAAAGTAGCAGGTTTGACTTCTTTGATCGAGGTCGTGAGAATTATGTGTTTGCATTAAGGTGCTATCGGATCGGACAACATTGTGGGCTGGGCCTGACTAATCTGAAATTCATTTACAATTCTTGAAACTCTGGAAGAACACTGGTATATGATAACAAACTCGATTAAACTAATAAACACAAACGAAAACAATCTGCAATGCAAAATCCATCGAAGTTCCAACAAAAAACAAAATCGTAACAACTGCACCAGTATGCTGGATCTAACGTGTGCAAAATCAATTGGCAGCAACCAATAGCTAAACATCTAAAGAACAAACGATCAACCCAGCACAAACTGCAACCATTATCTGAAGAACTTCAATCAAACAACTTTTGGATTTGAAGATTATGAGTTCAAGGTTTGTGGGTTCGAATTTTGGGTTCATCAATTCGGATACAAAAGATCTGTCGATGAAGAAGAAAAGAAGACGAGTTAAGATACTTACATAGATGAAGAAAATAGAAGAAACGGGGAGAAGTAAGGCATAATCGGATCATTCTTATCTAATTTCGAAGATCGTGGTTGCATGCGCTCAATGATTTCGTAGATCGAGGTTAGAAATGAGGAGATTTCGTCGGGATAAAAGGGTTTTGGTAGTTGTTGGGAGAGAAGTCGAGAAGAACGACTAAAAGTGGCGGCCTTATGAAACTCTAATCCTAAAACTAAATCTTTTATATTTATACAAAACGACGTTGTTTTACTAACGGATGGGTATGGAGCGGATATTTCAATATCCATAACCGTCCATCGCCCGAATTTTGTAGGTCGCGGGTATACCCGTAACCCGTGGGCTCATTGCCAGCCCATTCGGGCGGGTCCTGCTGGTTACCCGAAGCTCGTGGGCTCATTGCATCCCTAATGGGTACACTGGTTCGACTATCACGTATTTTCAGTAACCTAACCATAGCTCTCGTTATATAACAACATAATTATTACACAAAAAAAACATAAATATGTCTGTTAAATACGAAACCTACGGTTTAATTGAAGCATGAGTCAGTTTGATTACGGGTTGGTTTGAAAATATTATAGATTATTAATAATACAAGTAAACAAGAAAAGAAAAAAAAATATTTTGTACAAATAGAGAATTGGCCAACATGTCTATCAATCGAGATATAGCGGCAAATCAAACAAAATAATATGCACCCAACTTTAGATTCTCAGGGTTGAAAGTTGCAATCGTTATTTATGATTTTCGAGTCGTCAGGTAATGCGTTTTACTCTTCTACTTGAATTTGGAAAATACTTAACTTTTCTATCTCTTTCGTTAGTTAGTTGTGGACTAATTAACAAGAACCGGATTTTTGTGTGGACTTTTAAGTCTCACTTATATACTTTAAGTCTTAACATTGATTGAGTTAGAGTCCGGGTCTGCCGCAAATAATTTGCTCTATTTGCAGTGGTAAGAAACAATTTGAACCGTCCATCTCGACCGCTAGATCTAACTGATAAAAAGACCAATTTAAACTAAAGGTAATTTATCATTTTATCTTTCTTTTCTTTATAATAAAAAAAATCAGTTCAGTATTCGTTAGGTGTTATTCCAAAAGTCACGACGATAAAATATCATACTAAATTATATTTTTTTGCTTGACCATGAATTTCTCTGCTAGGTGCTCTTCCACTTGTTCAACTGTACTTTCACGTATAAACAAGTACGAATAAGTACTAGAAGAATAAGATGGACAAATATAAAAAACAAAAAAACCAAATAGAGTAAAATTAAGTACATAAAAGAAAAATAATACTCAAAATAAACATGAGTACATAAATAACTTTAGTATAGTACAAAACAAAAAATTCAAATACATATAAAAGTTTGAGTACTCGAATTGATAAGATGTATATATAGTATAAAAATGAGTACAAAGACAAGTACAAGAGTATGTATAGTAAAAACTGAGTACAATTTTGATTTGATCTCTCTCATATATTGTACTCATTTACAAGTACCATTCTCAGAAAACGAGTACAAAACTGTGTATGCTATATAAAAATGAGTATTTGGGTTTTGTACTCGGTTTTTTATTATTGTGGGCTGTGAATTCATTTTGCTTGTACTTGTTTTTTGGTATTAGGTTTGTTGTACTTGATTTTCGTACTCAGTTTAGGGTTCAGATTATGTAGGGAGTTTTGTACTTGATTTAGGTTTATTGTTATATACTTGATTTTGATCATTGGCCAATACTCCTATCAAATCTAGGTTCACAAGTAGATAAGTAATTGAAATGCACAAATCACAGGGAAATTTTCTGAGCATGTCAGTAGAAATTGTTAAACAACTTTTGGGATGAAGACGATCTAAATTCTAAGAGCATCTCCATCCCTAATTCTTTATCAATTGCTAAGTGATATGGATGGTGATGTGACACTCTTTTAGCAATTGCTAAAGATATAAATGTACTTTCTAACTAATTTAACAAATCAGTTAGCAATGTCACAACAAATTGTTACAATTTTTAAAAAATGTATTTATGATTAGAAAAAAAATTGAAGATAAATAATATTTACTCATTTTTTATTAGTTTATTTTGATTGTATTTGGTTGTAAAAATTATGAATATAAATTGTTAGTCAATTGTTGGGATTGGGATGTAGGAAGTTAAATTTTTTTGAATAATTTAATCGTTAAAATTGTTGATGTATGATAATAAAAAATTTATAAAAAATCATTAATCAATTTTTAAAATGGAGATGATTTAAAAAAAATTAAAATAAAAAATATCTAGTTGTAATTCATGTGGTTTAGAGGGGTAGGGTTTCATTTTAGTACCCGAAGTATACAAAATGTCATCAAAAGCACAATCCTAAGCGGGACAGCTTCTCGACGGCGTCTCTCTCCGGAGAAACGAAACTCACAAAACTACAATCGTCGATGAGATAAGAGCTTGCCTATCGGCAAAAGGGAAATGACAGTCTTTTCACTAGCTCCTCGAGCTGCTTCACCTGCATTCAAAGCAAATCTTTCTCATTCATGCCACTCGCTCAATCCGTCCTCCAAGTTCAATTCCGGAAGGCAATCAGCCATCAACACTTCAGTAACAGATCCTTCAACCGGCAATGTGCATCCATCCGACTCAATCTCAAAATATTCCCATGCCGCTGATAAAAACCAGCATAAAACAGTCGATCGAAGTTACATTTCTCGACTTCTCTCGAGAAAGGACTGGTCTTTGTTGCTGAACCACGAGCTGCGAGCCAAGAGGATAGTGTTGAACTCGCAGTTCACGGTTAGTGTTCTGCAGAATCAGGAGAATCCATTGATGGCTTTAAAGTATTACATCTGGATTTCTAGCGTCGACCCTCATTTTGCCAAAGATCAATCGGTTAGAGGCTCTTTAGCTAACTCCCTTTACCGTAAGGGTCCTGTTCTTTTGTCAGCTGAGTTGCTTAGAGATATTAAAGACTCTGGATTCCAAGTTAGTGAAGATTTGGTTTGCGTTTTGTTCTCTAGTTGGGGCAGATTAGGGTTGGCTAAGTATTGCAATGAAGTATTTGGACAGATTTCGTATCTTGGTATCAGTCCTAGTACGAGGTTATATAATGCAGTTATTGATGCATTGGTGAAGGCAAATTCTCTTGATCTGGCATACTCAAAGTTCCAGCAGATGGCTTCTGATAGTTGCAAGCCTGACAGGTTCACTTATAATATTCTCATCCATGGAGTTTGTCGGGTTGGGGTGATGGACGAGGCGCTCCGGCTCGCTAAGCAAATGGAAGGTCAGGGTTATTTTCCTAATGTTTTCACCTACACCATCTTGGTTGATGGATTCTGCAATGCCAATAGGATTGATGACGCATTTGGTATTTTCGAGACGATGAAGGCTCGGAATGTTCACCCTAATGAAGCTACTATTAGATCGCTGGTTCATGGCGTGTTTCGTAACATTACCCCCGATAAGGCATTTGAACTTATGATTGCTTTCGTCGACAGGGAGTCTATCTTAAGGAAGTTGGCTTGTGATACTTTGCTCTGTTGCCTATCTGAGAACTCCATGGCAAAAGAAGCTGGTTCCTTGTTGAGGAAACTTGGGGACACTGGTTATGTACCAGATAGTTCTGCGTTTAACACTGTGATGACTTGTTTGATCAAAGGCTTGGATCTTAGTGAGACATGTAAGATACTAGATACATTTGTTGGGCGAGGAATGAATATGGGAATCAACAATTATATAGCATTAATTGAAGGTTTATACAGAGAAGGAAAATGTGAAGAGGCTGAACGATATTTCCATCGAATGGTGAAAGCTGGCTTTCTGGCTACTGCTGTTTCCTATAACATGGTGATTGATTGTTTGTGCAAAGTTAATAAGATAGACAAAGCAGACAAAGCTTTCCAAGAGATGCAGCAAAAAGGTATCACCCCAAACCTTGTTACATTCAACACTCTTCTAAGTGGTTATTGCAAGAAGGGAGAGGTTCGCGGGGCCAGGAAACTGTTGGAGATGCTCTTAGAACACGGGTTTAAACCAGACATATTCACTTTTACTTCAATAATCGATGGCCTTTCCCGAGTAAAACATCTTGAGGATGCATTAGGCTGTTTCAGGGAAATGGTAGAGTGGGGTGTCTCTCCTAATGCTGTGACGTACAATATATTGCTGCGATCCCTGGCTGTCAATGGTGATGTTGCTGGTTCTATTGAAATCTTAAGGAAGATGCAAAGAGATGGAATAGGTCCTGATGTTTCTGCTTTCAATGCTCTCATCCAACGTTTTTGTAGGATGGGAAAAGTGAAGAAAGCACATAACCTTTATGCCTCCATGCTGGCATTAAATTTGGATCCTGATACTCATATGAAGGCACTCTCTGAATTAAGGAGACCTGATGAAGCCAAAGAGATACTTGACTCGATGGAAGGTAATAGTTCTCTTCCAGACATGCAATTTGATTGTGAGCAATCTACTCCGGCAGGGCCACTATGTAGAAGCTGACAGTGTAGCAAAAGTCTACAAGGCAAAGGGACTACAAGTAAAATCCATCAACACGGAGTAGGACAAAGATACAATTTTCTTTTTCTTCTCTTGCCATATCAGCACATTGTAAAATCTATGTGGCCTTTCCTTGTCCAAGATCTGTTTGGTCCCTTGATTATTGTCATAGAGTTGGATTATTTATCTGGGCCTTGGGATAAAGCCGGTACAATCATCAGTAAACGAGATGTGTCATGGGAGTCTAGGGACACCTGATGTATAGCATAGCAGCACCAAATGGCGAGGCCAAGAAGCTTGTTGCAGGATTCCAGTTGAGGTGAGATTGAACACTTTCTTGATTTTTTCTGTATTATCCATAGTAGCCGTCTGCAAATTATCTGTTGAACTATAAGAACTGTTAGCATTGAGCTAAATTAGCTAACATGTGATGCCGAGGTCATGTTTGGTCAGCGGGGAACTCAGATCCTTTAAACCGTTCACGATTATGGTTATGTGGAAGAAATTAAAATAGAAGTATTGGACAAGCTCCTGCATAGTACTGCCCACTACTCTAAAGCAACTAGTTAGTTCATTTGACAGAACTTGGTTATAATGGATCACGCGAGTGACTTTTACTTTTGCAGATAAGGTTGGTTGGTCCGAATACTTGAGGTGAAGAAGGGTGCTAGTCAAAAGAGGCTAAAATAGGAGAAAAGTTTATATATAAGGGCACCGTAAGGAGGACATAACAAAGCAGAGACCAGGGAGAATTGAAATTGAGCTCTATTTGCGACTGTACCAGCGTTCCTTATCATTCCTAGATTTGGTGTCTTAAAAGGTTCTTGACATTGCTTATCAATTCATTGATTATGTTCAAAGTGGCGGGCTGTTGTGGCATGACAATATTCTGATGGTCTAGATCATATTTTTTTGTCCTGCAGCCATGAACAAGAGGTCCAGAGAGCTTTGTTTAGGAGCTAATTTTTAATTGCTCTGTTAGTTGGAAGGAGTATCTCTGTAGAGGTTTCTCTGATGATGCAACTTGGAGGGCTGTCATAAGCAATTTTCGGGTATGAGAGGTGTTGAAGAAATCCTGGAGAGAGGCCTAAGTCTGCTGTTGATGTTGTTGATTAAATTAGGCAGGATCTGCAGGCGAAAACTGATATTCCTTTACATAGTCTTCCTTGTGTATAGATAGCTTGTTTGGTTCCCACATCTTGTTTGTAACCGGGTTAGCTGAGGAAGCTCGGACACCTTTCTAAAATGGGACGAGTAACCGAGCTAAACTCTGCCTGGTCCGTAGCTTGTTTTTTATTCTTGGCAATGAAGGCTAAGCTTCCTAGAAGTGAGGAAGTCAAGACCAAGTTTCTTGTTCTCGTGGGTCATGTTGTTCGTAAAGCATGGAAACGGTCCCGTTGTGGGGGGTTTCTCTCGATTCGGAAGTCGTTTTTATGAACAAAATAACTAACTATTTGAGTTCCATTTGATCAGTGGTATTTAGGTGAGGCTCCGACGGCTTTGAAATCGAGAGGGAAAAGATCGCAAGCATTCTAAAATGGAGGCGAGTGAAGAAACGAGGTTGAGACAGAGAGGTCATTATAGTCGATTGTGTTCAGCAAATCCTGCTACAAGCTCCGAATCAAACCGAAACAAAAACCTTCTGAAGTATATGACTTTTATGTGGTCAGTTATTCGGCCGTACAATAATCAAAACAGGCCTTGAACATCACGTGTTCAAACAATCTATAAGACACGTCAAAAGGATTCACAGAAAAGGCAAACCCTTTCTTAACTACCATGAATTTTTTTAGAGGAAATGTGTAAAAAGAGTTCAAAACTTCAACCAGAGATCCTTTCAAATGTGAATAGGCTTGTCATGGGCGGCCATGGCAGCCTCCTTCAACGCCTCACTCATCGTTGGATGCGCATGGCAGATACGAGCTATATCCTCGCTCGAAGCATCATAGTTAATCGCCAATGCCGCCTCGTGAATGAGCTCTCCTGCATTTGGTGCCATGATATGAACTCCTAATATCTTGTCAGTCTCTTTCTCAGTCAACACCTTAACTATCCCTTCAGCATCATCTATTGCTTTAGCGCGGCTGTTCGCCATGAAAGGGAACTTCCCTACCCGGTACTCGACGCCGAGGGCTTTCACCTGCTCTTCAGTCTTACCAACCGATGCAACCTCCGGGTGAGTATACACCACTCCCGGAACCTTATCATAATCCACATGGCCGTGAATTCCGGCTATGAATTCGATACAAGCAACCCCATCCTCTTCTGCCTTGTGTGCCAACATTGGTCCCGGAATCACATCTCCGACACCGAACACACCTTTTATGTTTGTTTCGAACTTCTCATTAACTAAGATCCGTCCGCCCTTATCCGTTTCCACACCGATCTCTTCGAGTCCAAGACCGGATGTAAATGGGACCCTTCCAGCAGAGACTAGAACCACATCCGCCTCAAGGATTGTCTGATCACCACCAGAAGCAGGCTCTAGAGTCAACTTCACACCATCTCCAGAGCTATCAACTCCCACCACCTTAGTCTTGAGCATGAATTTCATCTTCTGCTTCTCTAAGGAACGTTGAAATTGCTTGCGAACTTCCCCATCCATGGCCGGGACGATATCTGGTCCGAACTCCACAACAGTGACTTCAGAACCAAGGCGGCACCAGACGGAACCCATCTCAAGCCCAATGTACCCTGCCCCAATAACTATAAGCTTCTTGGGGATTTCTTTCAAAGCCAAAGCACCGGTAGACGAAACAATCTTCTCCTCGTCGATGGTGATCCCGGGCAATGTCTTCACATCAGAACCGGTGGCTACGATGATGTTCTTGCCTTTTACAACAGTGGTACCTCCATCGATGGTATCAACCAATATTTCATTAGGCGAAACAAACTTTCCGTAACCCTTGACGTAGTTCACCTTGTTCTTCTTGAACAAACCTTCAATACCCTTGGTAAGATTTGCTACTGCTTTGTCCTTTTGACCCATCATGGCCGGCAAATCAACCTCAACGGAAGAAATCTTAACGCCATGGTTGGCAAACGAGTGTTGTGCTTCATGGAACATGTGGGATGAGTGGAGAAGTGCCTGGACGCCAAAGAAAGTTGATCAATATAACAAATGTAAGTATACAGATCATAGCTACAAAAAACAACAATCGGACGTCACATAATAATCACAGAAGCTGATATACGAACGTATGAGCCTTAAGTTCACGACAGCGGAATGAATTACGTGGATTTAGCAAGATAGGTTGTTTGAACAAACAGGGAGGTATACAACCGAGTGATCGAGACGAAACACCACATCATAATCCATCGGAAAATGATAAGAAAATCAGAAAGCAGCAATAGATCTGGGAAGAGAATTCTGAGATCAAGCCAAACAGAAAGGAGAGCATCCTGCCAGAGGCGCCATTATTGGGACAAAGGGAACGGAATTCGTGCGCGTACCTTGGAAGGGATGCACCCGACGTTGAGACAGGTTCCGCCGAGGGTGCCACGCTTCTCGATGCAGGTGGTTTTGAGGCCGAGCTGGGCTGCCTTGATGGCTGCGACGTAACCGCCGGGACCGCCGCCGATGACGACGACGTCGTTGTCATCAGATCCGGAGGAGGAAGCGAAGCCGCGGGTGAGGGAGACAGAGAAGCGGAGGGCGTCGGGGTTGGAATTGGAGAAGTTCCTGGTGAGAAGGTAAGCCTTTCTCCTCGCGAAGCTTGCCATCGCCATGGTTTGCTTTCTCTGATCGGGGGCAGAATCACATTATGTTCTTTCGGTGTCTAATTAAAAAACACGCAAGGTGGTGAAACAAATGAAAAGGGTGAATTCGTCATTTGGCAACTGCTCGAACGCTTTCTTTTCGGGTTTACTCTTATGCTTTAGTTTGAATTGGGCTTAGACCGTCAGCGAAAAGGCTTGCAAATAGACCCAACTCATCCAAATACTAACCCAAAGTAAAATACGGTCCATGACTTTATACTCTTCACTCGGCCTGGGATCCGGTCCGGGTCCGGATTATCCGTAACCGGTCAAACCGGGTTTGACCAGGTAATCAATTTACTAACTGATCCTGAACCGGTTGGAGTTTCTGGATAGCTTATATCCGGGTAGACCGCATTACATCTGGGTTTTTGCTTAAAAACCCCAGCAAAACCCGGCCCTGTAACGGATAACGAGTGATTTGGGTGACCACACCAGGTACAAAACGTCGAATTTTCAATTACCAGGGTACCCACTACTCAGATTTGACCGATCCGAATACCGGCTAGACCGCATCTCCAGACCTACTTTTCAGTTTTCACTACTATTGGACAAATACACGATAGACTACCATAATATTTCTCACAGTTGCTACTATTAATGGTGGTTTACATATATACTTGCTGTTTTTGTAGGTTTTTTAGGCTACAACCGGTTACCACACTGACGTGGCCGCTATAGGCTGGTGGGTCCAAATTAATAGACCCCGAATAGGATTCGTGGTCTTGTGGGTAACCTTATTCGAGGTTTCGTGGGTAACCCGCAAATAACCAATATGTTAATTTACAATTCCAATTCGCATCCCTATAAATAGTAGGAGTATTCTAAGTACATAAAAATTGTCTCGTCTTAGGACGAGACATAAGTGTTGAGCATGCAATGCTTTTAGGTGTGTATAATTTTCCTATTTTTTATCTATCATGCTACGATCACAAGTCTTTTCCGGAGTAAATTACACGAAAGTAACTAGAGTTGGATCATCAAGATCAAATTTGTCCAAATATATCGTTGAGGCTTTCATCCTAACTCTGTCAATCTTACAAAAGTCTCTCACCAACAATCAACAACAAACAATGGGCAGCAAATTGATAGCACCTCAAAGGAGCTCAAGCATTTACATAATGCACCTGCTGCGGCCAAAATCCGAGTAGAAACCAGAGCCGCCAGATATCCCCATCCGGGTTCCTTCTCCAAAAGATCTGCCAAAGAATCGAGCTTTACTCTAAGGTTAAAGAAGAGAGTGGTTTTTACTCGCAGCAGGCGGGCTGATGCTCCTTCTGCAACTTCTCCCAAAGGCAAAGTACCAGCCGCGGACTCTGGTAATGGGCAAGTACGTAATTGGGTTCACACCCAGCGTTGTGGAACCTGTCGTCACTCGCGTAATTCACCTGTTCCCCCTTTTTCTTCAGCTCATCAATCCATATCCCCATTGCCACATCCTCAAGTTTGAAAAGCTGTACAAAACAGAATCTTTTATCAACAATTCCACACCCGTATTTACATCTATAACCAAGCAGTACTTATGTTTCTTTTTTACCTTGAGATCCCTTTGCTGATGGCCCTGGACTATGAATTTGGCTACATCTCTTGATATTACGTAACCCGGACCGTGTGCCCATGGAGGATAAGCAGCATGCGCCCATTCCTACAAGTGTGAGCGGCATATCCAAAATGGTTCGACGCACTAGGCCGGATTGTACAGAATTTGAGATGCACTATGCCACAGATGAAAAATATACTAATTGATCTCAAAATACAAAGAAATTTCTGTAATATCGGAGCTTCTTTATACTCAGAGATGGGTTGGGGCGTGGTCTGGGGAAAAGCTCCGCTGGATCCACCACTGTATGTTTGCAGGGACGAGGAAGAAAGCAAAATGGCAGACTAGAAAACTCTGGTAAGGTTTGGCATCTAGAATCATGTTTTTAAGAAAGATGAATTGAGATCCAAATGGCAGACTAGAAAACTCTGGTAAAGTTTGCCATCTAGAATCATGTTTCTTAAGAAATATGAATTGAGATCAGTGGAAGAAAGTTTAGTTGAGGTTGAGAGAGATTGTGAATGGAAAGTTTAATTAAGGAATAAAAAGGATTCTTATAAAAGTTTCATTTCCACTTGAGTAGTTTGGGAAAAAAAATTCCACTTGGAATCTCTTTTATCGGTCTATTCAACCTCCTTCCAAGAACCTCTTCCAACCTCAACTCAACTTTCTTCAACTATTCTCAGAAAACATAATTCTAGATGCCAAACCTTACCTCTCTGGTTCTGATTGATGATACGGAAGAGGGATTACCTGCTCACTGATGTACCATTTGCTGTCTTTGTCCCTGTGGGGTGCTGAATCGTAGGAAATAAGACCGTACAAGAGACCCTTTACTGGCTTTTCTTTGAGACTTGTGAGAACTTCATCAATCCTAACAAATGCATCGTCATCTGTTTTCATGATGTACTTTGCAGGGAGTAGTTTGGCCTGCACATTCATCAGATAGTAGACTAACAAACCTGTCAATTACAGCTCAAAGTAAACGAAACGAAAATGTGATTGAAAAAAAGGCTTTATTACTCGTATGATGTTACCCCCATTATGCAGATGGCAATCGTTTTCAAACTGATAAGGCTATAGTAATCAACAAAAGGCATCAGTTGTATATCTCCATACGCTTGAGCTTCTTTCCAGAGCTCAAGATTCACTTGAGCTTTCTTGTGCTGCACACGACAGAAACCTAGACAGATTGGAAACAATAGCGAAAAGTTCAAATTTAATAGATATCATCATGCAACTCGTCACTTACAAGACCAATGAAGAACCTTACAGCCACTTTCCCAGAACGTACAGCTTCGTACTGCATCCAAGTCTTCCTGAGTGCCATTCTCCGCTGGAAGTTATTTCCGCTGGAGAAGACCACGACCAGCATCACCAGTCTCTTCTTTCCGGCTGGTGGAGCTTTCAGATGCTCAATACCAGCAACTAATTTGTGATCTTCGGGAACAGGCAAACCTTTGGCTAATGCAGATAGGACATCGAAACTCCCAGATACTTTCACTCTGCTTACTGACCATGGTTCAAGTTTCTGCATATTTAGTTCAACAGATCAAAGTTGTTCACGTTCAGAGTTAAAGAAAGAAACAGGCTTTGAAACCGGTACTACTGTTAATAAAAACGAAACCTACCTCTCGAAATGGAAAAGAAGTTTCATGCCTCCCATTGACAGTCATATGGAATCCTTCTGGTCCCAACCATAATGTAGCAGCGACTAGATTTCTTTCAACGAACGGTAAGTTAGCATCGGTATGAACACTTTCTCTGGAGCTATTACCCGCTGCATCGCCAGCAGGACGACTTGCATTATGGTTGGTACTTCCAACTACTTCTTCATTGCATCTGATGAGTCCATCAACTGAAACATTTAGCTCTTAGTTTTTAGACCATCGAGTTCAAGCATATCCATCAATTTGCTGAATGAAGCACATTCACATACGAACATTAGCAGAATCATGAGAGGGGCATCTTTCCTCATTGCCCCAGCCACCGTCTCTAGTCCAAGAATTCTGAACAATGAATGGTCCCTCTGTCATATTCTCACCAGGTATTCGCACTTTATAGAGCATGATAACCGAAGGACGAGTCTCTCCTTCAAGTCTGGATCCGGTGAGTTCAATCTCGAAGCTGTGATTTTGTCCACCAGGAATCCCAACTAATGTGAAAGAAGAATCTTCAATGAGACCACAGGGGATATCAAGAATGGTTTCATTGTTTGGTACTTGCAGCAAGTCAACTGTACTTACAGAGTAGGACAGCTCTTGTCCTTCGACTTATCGCTGTTAACAAGCTTAGCAGCTCTCTCCTCCTCTATTAAAGGTAGCAGCTCCTTCCAAGCTATAGAAGCCTCCTTAATCCCCTGTGCCGTTTCGGGCAATGCATCCGACCTGGACAAAAGCATACGCAATTCGGGCCACACGAGGAATGCTTTCGACTCTTCCTTGGAGACGTTCAAAGCATACAAGTCACTGAGCTCTTCGACAATTCGAAACGCTGGCTTGTTTGATGATGGCGGTGGAGGAGGTCCAACCATAGAATCAAATTGGCCATTGCCCTTTGAAAGAGAGTCATTTTTGTTGGATGGTGGTGGATGAGTTCTGAAGAAATCATAAGCAGACTGGTTGTTGTTATTATCACCAGTCTTGTGTGGTGGCTGTTGTTGCGTTGAAGTTGACATGGGGGTGTAACTGAAGATGAATATGAATGCAAGAGCAACAATCACCACCCCGCCTGACCATTTCTTCATCAGGAATAACGAGAAAGCTACATTGAACAGTTTCATATCTCTTCGTTAAGGAACTTCAACTGTTGTTCATTGTACTGTTAAGAACAAGCAGCAAAAACCCACAATAAATAAAGCTGTAATAGAGGAAATCAAATTCCAATTTCCCAATCTATTCAAAAACTTAACTAGTAGAAATAAAGCTTTAGTCTTTTGAGTTGGATATGATCATTGAAAGGGAGATAAAAAGGGAATGCACATAGGTTCTGGATAAATTACATTAGAAGAAAATCTTACAACGCACCTTAAATACTTGATCTAAAGTCAACCGAACGTTGACAATAGCAGAAGAGTGCTGTGTATCTAGAAATTGGAAGTGTTCTTATTTGAAGCGAATCTGCAGATCTTTCTGAATAATCCTCCACTGCTAGCTATTTCGATAAGGAAGTTGCGGTATCCCCTGCTTGCTATTTTTCCACCAGTGTCTCCTGTCTGTCTTTCGGACACCTCAGACCCTACCTTCTTGCTTGACAGCCATTTCAATTCAAATGTTTTTGGGTGTTTGAATTGGTCGATTCGGTTACTAACCAACCAAATTCGGTCGGACATATAAATGGCACCTTCACTGAAATCGGTTAACCGATCAAAAGATTGTTGACGTCGGTTAACTAATGATTCAACCGACGTGCCCCGGTTAAACCGACTTTTGACCGCCCGCCCGGCCAGCAGGCAGTCAACTCAACTTCAACCGACCATTTCTTAAACCGATTTTAACCGACTTCAATTTTAACCCAAACGATCTTAGCTTCCCAACCTTTCAATCCTCCAGAGTCCAGAAAATCTTAGCTTCCAAAGTCCAAACTTTTCCCCTGTCAATTTCGTCCCTGGTTGTTTGATAGCTTTCTTTCATTCTCTCTATCTTTTGCTTATCCTGCTTGGCTGCTTCTTCCAATTTCTTATCCTTTATAACCAATTGCCCCTTCTTCTTCTTGAATTGTTGATAGTGTCCGCTGAGCTAAGGAGAGAATCAGAAGACCCTCTTGAACCAGTCGCCCGTCCTCGAGCAGAGGAAGTTATGAAGGCAGAGAAGAAGTTGCTGCTTGTGTGACCTCTCTTCTGACCTAAACTTCCCCAAAGGAGACCGTCCGGACTTCGAAAATGAAATCAGGTCAGGGAATAAAATCGTCGCCGATTCAAAAGGAATCAGGAAGAAGTGAGCTTCCTTTTAGGCAATGTAACGGCCGGTGAGGTCCGCTGGATTGAATAAAGGGAAGGATGCGGGTTAAGAGTGTTGATTGCTGACCGTTGTTGCTTCTACAGAGTCGAGACCAAAGTCGGTGAATTTTTGGAAGCTCTTTAACCGATAACCGAGACTGACCAATGTATTTTAAAATTCGTTTAACCGACCCCGACCGGATCTGGCGGTGACCGATCGGTCATCCCTAACAGCAATTGGATTCGGGTAATCTGTTCTGGTTACTTGAATTTGCTAGTCGGTCGGGGGCTTTAGATTATCGGTTAAATTTCGAATTCGGTTAAACCAAGTCCTGACCAATTTCGGGAACCGAGATTGAATCTAGTTCATCAATAGTTACTTCGAGAATCAAACAAAACCAGCCAAACACGTTAGGTTAAATGGCAGCCTCGTTGAAATCAGTTAATCGATATCAAAGAGGTTTTTAGGTCAGTTAACTAATGGATTCAACCGACATGCTACGGTTAAACCGACTTTGACCGCCCAGCCAGCGGTCAACTTAACTTGAAAGCGCTGGCCGCTACTGAATCGCCGACGGCGTCCTCTGAGCTAAGGAGAGAATCGGAAGACCCTCCTACACCCATCGCCCGTCGTCGAGCAGATCAAGTGACAAATGCACAGAAGAAGTCGGCGCTTCTGTGACCTCTTTTCTGACCTAAACTTCCCCAAAGGAGACCATTCGAACGGTCGCCGATTAAATAGCCGATAATCGAGTTTGCCCAATTGACAACCGAATCGGCCGGTAACTGATCATAACCGATTGGCAGCCTTGCTGCCATTTTTTGGTTTTCAGTTAATCGGCCCTGGTAAACACCGACTGATCGCTTACCTGAATTTTCTGGCCGTCACCTACTTGTAAATGCAGTCGGTTATCGTAAATTTGGTCAAGCATATATATATTGACCATGGTTAAAATTCGGTTAGTACTAGTTGAGAAACTGGTTGTCGTTTAAAATTGTAAACTTAGGGGGTTGGTTAAAATCGGTTAATTGACTAACTTAGATTGGTTGATGAGTAAATATCGGTTGGTTAACGGATAATAATAATAAAAAACAGAAACAACCAAGGCCCGACCGACTTTAAATTCGGTTAAACCGACCCCAAAAGAACTCGATTAACCGAAACCAATATTGAATCTAATTTGGAGAATCAAGGAAAATCATGAATTATCAATAGTCAAATGTGCGGCGCCGTTCAATTACGATTTCTTCCAACAGTTTGCAAAAGTCTTCCCGTCTGTCCTCTAGTGTGCGACGTTGTGTTCCGATCCTCACCACTTCTCTATCCATGATTGTCGGTTTTGCTCTATGATTTGAATCATAGCAGGTGAAGTGAAGTCTACAGCATACTTGGAAGGAACATTGCCAGCTGACTCATATCCAGAACTTGGCAATGCAGTTAGTAGTTCCCATTCACAAAATTCAATCTGCCCTTTTGAGCAACGAATTGAATGAATGAAGCAGAAGAGTCACTGACAGATGAAGTCAAGAGGATGAAAGAATTGTATCGATTAGATATGAGTTAAGCATTTCCAGCACAAGAGGGTCAACGAATGAAGAAGCAGTAAGAGATTGATCGTTTACCGAATCTCTCTGCACCTTCACTAATAATCTATTTACTCGACAACCCTTCCATTTTTTCTACCCTGTCTTCCCCAAGTTAGATGGCCTTGATGTAAATGATCCTCCTCCTCCTCCTTTACCCCCTTGGCGAGGGCTCAGATCCCCTCTGTAACGAGTCACATTTCCCTTATCCGAAACTTGAGGACTCTCAATGCTCATCAATTCTTCCCCCGATGCTGTTGTTAACAACATTGGTCCGCTGAATGCCCGTTTTATCTCCCCTCTGCTTCGAGTGATCATCCCATCCAACATCTCACTGTCATCATTGAATGAAGCTCTCCGGCTCAGCATCTCTATATCCTGAGACAGAAATCAAAATCCAGACAGCCATATGAGGTACATGAACTCACTCTTGACAACTTAGTTACTGCTTGTGAATAAACAAACATGAGGATTAGAAAGCTTTCTTACTGTCGTTGAGTTGAATGGCATCGCAGGGATCTCTTCGTACTCCGCAGCATCCAAGTCCTGAAGGTGTGCACCCTTGAAGAACTGGGGCAGCATGTATTGTCTCACGGGAACCAGAAGCATGATCATTAGAGGGAAAAGAACGCCGGCGATTGGGATCCATGTGATGCCAAAGCATACCAGCAGATATCCAGCTTGAAACAGTGTGAACATTGTGATAGTCTTGAAAGGTACCGTTTCCAGGAAAGTGGCATGATACTCTTCCAACACTCTGTTCAAAGACGAATAGTTGAGAAACGAAACGACAAGTTAAAACAAACGGAAAAGAGTTGGTTATGAGTTGGCTACTTGTGTCTCCTGCTGGGAGCTGTGAAGATGAGCAAGATCCTTTCCCAGAACTGGTTGCCCGGCAAGCTTTCGATGGCCATGAATGCAAAATAACCCCATAGCACGGAAGTTGGGATCTTTTTAATGAAAGGCATGGCCCCAACACATCCGCCTACCATTACAGACTGAAGCAAGTTACTGAGCCGCTGTTCTTTCACCTCGACTGGCAAGAGGTTATCAATCTCCTTCTCAATGTCGAATATTGTCTCGTCGACTGGAGCATTGAAGCTTCCAAGTCTTGCAGCCATCTGAAGAGTTGAGTCTTTCAGTTCCTTCAAACCCTGTTTGGAGAGGATAAATAAAACCAAGTTCACGCCACATGTAATCGGTAAGACAACATTTAAAGTTTTGGTGCAACAGGAACAGATACCGGAGGAGAAGATCCCGGAGGGACACATGGGCTCTGTGCATGTTGGTAAGCTTCTTTCATACTTGCATACACTTGTCCCAAGCTTGCATTCTCGCTCATTCGCTTCCGTGCAGCAGCCAAAAGCTTTCTACGCAATAACTGTTATAAACAGGTGAAGTAGTGTTGAATATAACCGAGTTTCTGAAGTAGCAAATTCACTGCAATATTTGGAGTCCCTAGTTCTAAGTAATTGAGTCTTTTTAAATTGAGTTGCATACCTGATGCTTCAAAGTGGCCAAACTCTTGGTATGCATTGGAGACTGTGGGATAACTCCATTAGCCGGAGGAATTCCAAGCAGACCGCAAAGTATGACCTGTGTCATTGGTACATTTTCAGGCTAGAGAGCGGGACTCAGGGTTGTATAAAATGGTATTTATGACCGACAGTATGAAATATATACCATGAATCCTAGAAGAAGTAAATCATAGTGGAAAGAAGGTGGTTTCCTCAAGTTAAATTCTTTCTGCTGAGCCAATTGAGATGCTACGCTGTGATCAAAGTAATAGAGCACTGCTATCATCGTTGCTGGGATGAATGCTCCGATTATGTAAATGACTGGTACATCTAGCATCTCCTGTCAAAAGTTCAGCATCCGCTATCCGTTAATCATCTATTCTTAGAGCAAAAGTTCACTAGTTCGGATAGGCTATCGATTGGCAATACCGTTATCACAGTCCAGTTCTTGTAGGCACCAGATGACCATGGGTTCGGGCTAAAGAGACGTCTTGGAATACCATTTGGTGTAGTTCCAGTTGGTATGTAGGAAAGTCCAGTCCATAGGAGAACCATGAACGGTACGCCGTAATCTGCTAGGAAGCCCCTCAGCCAGCCTGTGTCAAGAAAGAAATATTCAAGCTTTAGCAAAACAATGACGAAACTGGTCCTTGCTGCAAAGGGTCGAACATCTGATGGGACATGCCTGAACCATATCGCCAAGACCTTGCCTTTCTGCTTTTCAGGGCAGTGAGAAGAAGGCCAAATGAAAGGACCAGGGCAAACATCCCGTTTGCGAATCTCCACGATAGTTGAAACTCAACTGCATTTGGATCCTCTCTATCTGGAATTCGAAACTCATCAATGAGCCCCTGCAATGTCATACTGAGGTATCAGGTTTGAAACGAACTCGGAAGGAACCAGATCAGTAAGATACTCGTAACAAAGAAAACGGTCCAAAGAAGAGGCTTATGCATGGGGAAGAGACAGGTTTCTGACCTTGATAGCCTCCTGCATGAAAAGCATGGCAATAAGAAGGCCAAACAACTCTCCGGCAAGACGGGTAAACCTATTGATAATGGAGCATGCTCCTAAGATGGAGAGTAGGAAGAGCAAGATAGCAGTCCACACACACACCCTGCCATGCCACATCCAAAATACAAAGTGGTCCTCTCAGTACAATAAGAGGAAACAAGAACTTAAGCTTTGTTCAACAAGGTAAGAAGAAGAGAAATACCAGCTAGTCCAAGCAAGGAAGAACTTGGAGCCCAGTTCAGGTCTAGCAGCAGCAAACTTGTACATGAAAGTGTACATGATAACCGTGGGTTCTGCAACACCAAGGATCAGCAATGGCTGCCCTCCAATGATGGAGTGAATGATTCCACACAGAGCAGTTGAAGCCAAGGTCTGAACTGCAGTAAGGGCTCCATCTGTGTCCACCAAATTACTCATCTTTCTAATAAAGATTTGTTTGAGAATGAAGTTGAAAGACTTGATTGAGTGACAAAGTTACCTACCAGTTTCTCTTTCCAATTGTTCTCCAAAAGAAATCACTGGGATTGCAGAGGCAAAGAATATGTAGGTGGTGGGTGCCAAAATACTGGGAAAGGGTAAACAGATATTTTTAGACTGAATCCATCAGAAGGCCAAAAGGGGATTCATTTTCATATGAAAATGTATATACCAACCTAAACCCAGAGCTGAAACCGCCAGTCCAATCTTGTTTGTAGCAAGCCAATCTTCCCAGAAGGTCGTTCTTGATTCCACGGAATGGTACAAAGCTTTCCTCCATAGCCCTCGGAGAAAAAGGAGTGGCGATAAATAAAGATCAGGGTGGAACCGCACAAGATACTGCTGGCATTTGGAGGAATCTACAAAATATCAGTAAGAAATGTGAATCTGTACTAGCACTCCATTACATTACATTATATGAAAATGTGAAACAAGAAGAAGAAGAAGAAGAAGAGACCCAGTGAAGAACACAAGAATGCAGAGAGTGTTACCGGCCAGAAAGGAATCGGATAGCTTTTGGATGGATGGATGGTTGGTTGGTTCAGCTACAATGAATGTAATTACTGAGGTTTCTTTATTTTTTTTTCTGGGCTCACAAAAGACGTGAGAAGTTAAAAAAGAGGACAAAAGTTTGGCGGTGGATGGGTTGGAGCTTTGGGGTTTGCCAGTTTTATGACAAGCTGGAAAATGGGGCAAGGGAAAGGAACCCTCGACGCAACTTCTTCTTCCTTATTTCTTCATTTCTTCATTCCTTCTTCATTTCTTCGTTCCTTCTTCAGTTCTTCTTCTTCTTCTTCTTCTTGTCTCTACTGCTTTACTAATAATGACATAAATGGTCCGTCAAATCTCGGCTCTCTTTGGTTTACGGACATGGACTGCTGCACCATACGACAAGATTATATACAAGAAAGATAATGCATCAACTTTGTTAGGTCTGCAAATCTTACGGTGGATATCATAAATCTCAGATTATCCAATATTCACTAATTAACTCTTTTTTCTTTGTTGCGTGTCTACTTTTCCACTGCTCACAATTTCAAGGACTAGAATTTACGCCCTCCGACGAATAAGAAATTGGCAGGCTTGTCCAGCTTGCTTACCAATAGCTACACTCCTAATTAGTTCAGATCTAGTCATCAACAAAAAAGTTCAAGATTATAGGCTATTGTTGGAATACACATCGTTAGTGGACATTTATCTTTACCATAGTGTATATATAAAGGTATCGATATTGGATTCGGGAATAACAAGTTGGCGGTGACAGAAGATAGTGGCATATAACCTGTATGGTTGATCGACTGAAATTTTTGACAAATTTGAGCGTACCGAGAGTGCATTCCTCCCCATAATTTGATAAATTAAAAGTAATAACAATAAATACTAGGATTTATTAGCATGGAGCATAATAATATAGAAATCATACCTAATAATATTGTGTTGGCCATAAATAAAAGCAACCAGTTTGAGTTGAGAGCACATTCTTCTTTCCTGCATTAATTAAAAGAGGGGGGCGAGTTGCGGGAATGAAGAATGGTCTGTCTGAGTTCGTGAATCAATTTTTAAAAAGGACTGTTTGTTTCTGATTCCCATTGGATATGCTTGTAATCGGGAGTGGCGTGACATCCGCCGCAACAAGTGCCCAGTTGTTCCTTCTGCAAACTGGATTCATTCTGTAGGAAATCAAATCCAATAATCCTCGATATATATTATATTATATATATACATAAGAACGCTTCTGTACCATGGAAAGTACCACTACATACCCTCTATGTTAAAAAATTTACATTTTTAAATTTTAAAATTAAAAAGTTAAATCTTAAAGTCCTTATAGTAAATTCTAAATATTAGAAAATGGTGCTAACGGATAACACTCAAATATTACATCATAAATTCAAACTCAAAATCATATCACAAACTAACTTTTGATCATAAATCAAAATTAATAGATCATAAACTTTATATATCAAACTCTAACCCGTAACACTACACCCTAGTCCTAAACAGAAACCTTCAACCTCAAAAATCATAATTTTAAGCACAAAATATAGCAAATTTTGGCATATAGGGTACCGATACCCTCGGAGTACCGAAGCGTTTTCCAGGAAATTTTTTCTTGTAGGCATGATTTAATCGGAAATTACGTAGACAGTCAAGTGGAAACCTTATTACACTATTTGACCATTACCAACAACTATAGTGCGTGGCACACCCTAGGACGTGTGGCGCACTGTAGGGTGCTGATCCAACGGCTATATTCAAGCGGCCGTTAAATGACCGTTTGAATATATTCGTTGGATCATCCTAGTGTGTGCGGCGCATTGTAGAGGTGATGAACGGATATTTTTCAGCCCTATATAAATCGTGCAGTTTGTGGTGAAACAACTCACCCCTCCTACCAATTTCTGTATTACTCACTTCCGCCTCTTCGTGAAAATGTCTTCAAGCAAGTCGAAAGAGAATATTTTGTTAAATTTACACCGTCCCGATGAGTTAAAGGATTTGTTCGCCTACTTTGGAGAAGAAGTGAGGTGTGATTGCGGATTTTGTGCAGCGAGAAACATGACGCCGAAGTTGAGAAATACTTCAAATGCCCTTTCTATAAGTGTAAGTTCAAGAAGAAGTTGGAGGTGGTGTTGGCTGAGAACTCGGTGAGGCGCGAGATGAGAGCTACAATGGAGGCGAAAGTTACTGAGAAGGATGCTGAAATTGAAGCTGCTCGTGCTAAAATGCAAGCTGCTCGTGCTGAAGGATAGGTATATAGATACTCTTACTGAAAAGTTGAAGGATGCAAGACTTAAGCGGAGAAAGTGATAGTGTGTAATATTTACGTACTTGTTATGCAATGTTGAATAAAAGAAATGGTTGTTTTAATAAATCGTCCTTGTTTTAAATTGTTGTAGTAAATTAATACCCTTAATTTAATTGGATCCAAATTGTCAAAAGCTGAGTAAATGATAACGAAAAGCTGCTTTTATGGTCCAAAGCTGATAAAGTTGTCTGAAAGTGGCAGACCCCTCGGTCAACAACTGCTACAGTTGCCGAAAGCTGCATACCCGTGGTCCAAAGCTGCCATAATGGGTGAAAGCTGTAACGTTGTGATCAAAAGCGGCAGAAAGATGAAAATGTCTAAGAATCCTACAGACTAGTAGAGGGAATTTGTTGTGGAATATGCTGAGTGGAGGGGATATGTTGTGGAATATGCTGCAACATTATTACCCCTCCCATCTATTTAATCAGACGCCTCCATTGCTCAGAACTCACTAAAAATGGATGTTGGTGATAGATTTACGTTACCAAAAAAACTGGGCACACCGAAAGTTTCAGTATACCAGGTATACTGAAGAATTCACCAGTACTAATATTATTTAACAGTAGGTCATTATTAATATTATCTAGTATGCAATTATGTTAATGGTACCAATCTCATTATCGAAAATTCCCCTAGCTCGATGTCGGTTGCGGTCGCCCCAAAGTAGTTCTCCATCGATCGACTTGTTGTTGACGCACAGAGATGGTGGTCCATGCAAGTAATCCATCCTACAACAAAACAAAACATTAGTAGGCAATAAAATTTGAAAATTACAAATTTAAAAAAATTACTTATATTACCGACTAGTTGCTTGCGGAATAAGAATTTTGTTGTCGATATCGAAAAATCAAAGAAGGAAGAAGAAGAATTAATGAGTGAATTGGTGAGAAATGAAGGAGAGGGTATTTATAGATCCAGAGGAGGCCTTCTACAATGCGCAACGCATCCTAGGATGAGCGGCCCGTTGTAGAATGCTTCAAATGGCTATATTCTTGAATTTGAATCGCAACCTATTGTTTCCCACTCACTCAAACCTTTTGTTTTTTTCCAATATTATTTGGTGGATTCAGTCTCTCGTTCAACAATTGGATGAATAGTTTCCATTTGAGCTCGAATTGGCTTATCTTAAAACTAGTCAGTTATCGGTCCGTTGGCCGGAAGTGATTTTTGTTTTTAATACCCGACACAGAAATTACATTGAAATCATTAAAGGAAAAAGCCGAAAAATGAATAAGTAAACACTTACAAAGTTCATATCATACATAAACCTATTATAAATATGAGTCCGGATAGGCAGTCATGAAGAGGTTGTTTGCTCACAACAAACAAATCTCGTATGTTAGTTTTTTAATTTCAATCCAACGGCTGTTAATCTAAGTAGGAGCAATTTAGTTGTATGAGTAACTTGAAATCTAAAATCCAAAATTGAAAACCCAATATTCTAAATTCTAAATCTCAAAATCCAAACACTCAAAATCTAAAATTCAAAATTAAAAACCCAATACTTTAAACCCTAAACCTCAAAATCCAAAACTCAAAATTAAAAACCCAAAATTGAAAACACAAAATTAAAACTTAGATGAAACCATCAATGATAATTAAATAGAGAAAGAAAGACCTAAAAAAAAAATATGAAATTACAGAGACACCCCTGATTTAAGTTGGCCATTTCACACGTCAGATCTTATGCCTACAATGGACGAACATCTGTTAGTATACTGGTAATACAATAGTAGAGTTTGTACATTTAGCCAGTGGATAATATACTGGAGAATCTTCTGAAGTACCATCTGTTAAATGAAGGATGTGTATAAACCTATCTAATGAATGCAAGAGTAGACCATATATAATCAAAGAGCAACTTACATCTAAAATACACCATCATAAATATCTAATGTAATTAAAAAGTTAGATGAAGTCATGACCTGGTCAAAATGCAGTGTTTCATCGACTAAACATCTGCTCTAATGTCACTCTAATGGAATTAAGGTAGTGAATCCATATGAAGAAAGTCGTCCAACATAATTAGACATTAAAAAAAAAAAGCTAGGTGAGAACCTTAGCCTCAAGGAAAAATACAAATCAATCCGTTAACTGTCTTATATTTCATTTACAACGCAATGATCTCACATTTCGAATTTGATCTAAATAAGTTGCAGATCGTTACTAACTATTGCTTGGCATTTTGATAAAACTAAAGTTTCATCTTCTTCAGTGTTGGTAATGTTAGCTGAGACTTGAAAAGATGTGAATATCGTTTAGATGCAAGTAAGATTTGCTGAATTGGTGTAAAAATCCCGAAAATACAAAAGAAAAAAAAGAGGGCATATAACCAAATTTCCAATAGATAACCTCAAAAGCATTTTCTTGTACTTATATGAATTGATACTACAAAATCAACACCTAGAGGATAATCAGTACTCTAACCACTAACAATGAACATGTGCAAAACATAGTAATGGAAATAGGTATGCAACATGCATGACCAGTATGTCCAATAGTTTAAAATTGGCACATAATTCCTTAGCAGGAAACTACTCATGAATAGTTGCCTCATAAATTAAAGGATAATCAAAATGCAAAAAATAGTTGAAAATCAAAACGCATTAAAGTAAACTCAAAACTAATCTCAATTGCGAGAAAAGCAATGGAATAATCTTGGATATTACCATTTTATTTTCAACATAATTGAAAAGTAACTTATAGTGTGTAAACTTGTTTCATTTAATTGTGTCAAACTTGGGAGTTATGTCGGTGTCATGTTGAGTTAATCGAATCGTAGGTTCATTAGGTCACAAATTAGGTTAATTATAAAATATGCTAATAGGATTGTAAAGGACATTTCTATTACAAAATTTTAGCAATTGCTAAAATGATGTGGAATGTGAGGTGACACCTAATTAATATTTATTAGACATCTACATAGGCTTGATAAATTAGCAATCTTTCTAAATTAGAAAGTCAACTAACCATGCCACGAGGCAAATAACATTTATGATTAAAATTTATATTATGAATGATGTATTATTATTGGTGGAATAATATTGTTAAGGTAGACATAAATAATGAGTAGACATTGCTAAAGATTTTAGGGATGGAGGTAGTTGAAAATTGTTTATTAAATGAATTACTAAATTTGTTGATGTGGCAATGTGAACACAATTAAAAATTTCTAAACAAATTTTGGGATGGAGATGACCTTAAATTCATATAGATAGAGTGATGGACATTTCGACAACATATAGACTTAAACAATTCACAACAAAAACTTGATATATACAATTAAAGGGTATCACTCCGATGGAAACATGCATCGGTACAAACTCCACGTGACGAGTTCTGACTGGACCTCTCAAATTTTATGCCATTGGAACCCTTAATTTTGGTTAATTAACAACATCATCACCCAAAAATATAATCATGTTGTCGTCGAATTTGTTATTTAACATCAGGTTAGAGTTTACGATTCATCATCTTCTTCGACTAATTAGAGATTGCCTTCGCCCTTTGATTGTTTATCCCTGTAAATTAAAAGAAAGCAAGTTAGGGGATTGACTTTGATTGTTTCCGACGTCGGTGTTGGGATTAAACAGAATGTTTCACGCGTCGATGCTGGAGGAGCTCACAGAAACTAGATCGCTACAAAAACCCATGGCTTGAGTTGAAGATTCAGATCGATCAGAACAAAGGGAACCAGCTCTATAAAACCAGCTCGTCGGATGATCACCTTGGCTTTCTCTTTATTGATATCCTCGTGACGAATTCCAGCAATCATAAATATCTCATTCATAAAGTTCTCACCACTGAGATTCAAACGATCACCAATCATTTTGCAGCAACGAATCCGCCATTCTCGAGGAGCGTACCCTTGAACACGGTTCCAAACCTACCACGGCCTAATCCGTGCTTGAATTGTTCAGGCATTACCTCAATATTGGAGTAAGAGTACCTCCTGGGAAGCGAATTTGAGACGAACTTCTTCCTCATGATCTCCACTGGTGGAGAACTCTTCGGACATGTTCTGCACTTGTGGATCAGGAAGGCTGCGATCACTACTGGAGCTAAGATGAACCTTGCAATCATTGGACAAAAAGGAGTGAGCATGATTACATATTTACAGTAAGCAGAGTTTCAACCATTGAAGGATAAGCTTTCAATCTATGGTTGAAGTGAAAATAAGATGTTCTTTGCCTTGGTTTTGTGGACGGTGGGGTTAATCCCAGGACTTCTATCAGAAGAGGAAGCCAAGACAGATATCATGCCTATATCCAGTGCATAGCCACTTGAATCTTTCAGGTAGGATAGTACAATCTTTAGCTTACAAATGGAAAACCAACATCGTAAAAGAATGAAACGATCTAAATTATGCATAACGCCATTCATGCTCACGAAGGTCCAAGCGTTCAATAAACAAGAGGGGCAGTGTCATGAAGTTATTCCAGGTACTTTAGCACGACACTTGGTTTTTGGTCCCATAAAGTGCCAAAAGCCTATTAAAACTTTAGTTTGTCAAAGTCAGCGGACAGAAGCACATATATTTATTTACTGGCAGCACGGAGGATAAAAATTAAAAACCAGATGAGAAAACAATTCTATTTTCATCTAGTTCAGATGACATAGCTGGAGAAAGGTGGAACACAAGGGAAATATGATTTTGATTGGAAGGTTTCTGGCTTCAAGTTCAGAAGCTATAGACGCGATAACGCACTCACTCCCACAAATGGCCAATACCACGGGAAATCGGTCTGAATCTTGTTCACTTTTAAAATGACTTCAACAAGTTGCATCTAGTTATTAAGGATTTATCACCCCCAAAATGAGAAGGCAGACAGTAGATGGATGCAAAATGAGGAGCACCCACTTACGGGGGGGCACAAAGCTTTAGTTAAACCAAAGTTACAGCAATGAATACTTACCGAACTTCTCAATTGCACGTGAAATATCATTTTCAGAGAAACCCATGTCAAGCAACTGAAGTGTTTTCTCCATGGTCCCAAACAAGGTTTCATCATTATCGTCCTGGAAACTAGAAGTTTTGAATAAATATTAGTGATCCCAGTAGAAAATTGTAAAATCAGACAACTGCGATCCCAGTAGAAAATTGTAAAATCAGACAACTGCGATCCCAGTAGAAGTAGTTGCTACTGTTGTGTAGTTAATCCTCCATCATGCAAGGTGGAGACTCAAACCCAACCTTTATCAACTATATAAGAAGAAATGGATATGCAAAGTCCATCTAGTGAAGCACCAGGAAAAGGACGGTGTTTAAATGCATCCTTAAGCATCACTGTATCCCTGTATCTGCTAAATGCATCCTTAAGCATTAATGTATCTGTTCAAACCCAAGTAGGGCAAACCAGACCTTGTTTTCCTGATCAAGATTTTGAGGCATGTCATGCGTGCCTTCATCTGCGTGCCGAGCCATTTGGAAAGCACTGATGAAATCTACTAATTCCCCTATTGAAGCATTGTCACCTGGCATGTAACATCATAAGATTACTTGAGAGAAACTAGGATACGAAGGAAAATGTGTAAACAGGCGCAATTAGGCATTAATACTGGATATGGTAGGAGGTGCAAGTAAATTACTAAGACTACAAGGCAGTCCTGATTCATCCCACATTCACATTCCTTACATCCAAATATAAAACAAAGGGTCGAATTTCTTCACAGAAACTTCCAAAGAGCATTTTGATTCTCCAGGTATCAAGACTGTTAAGTGTTAAACCATGTCGCATGCCAGAACATCTCACACAACATAAAGTAAGTGGCACTCATGAGGATGAAGGGATTGCAATTGGTGCAGAAAGAATAGTATCATCTGCACATTCAAAATTCAGGATCTTCAACATACCAAGCTTATTGATAGCGAAATCAACTTCAGATAGAGTGAAGTTCATCCTTAGCAATGATTCTTTTCGTTCATCCACGACTTCAGTATATACATCAGGTTCCTACCAAATAAAATGAGCTGTAAGACAATCAATGCAGCACAGGTTCGAAGTTAAATGCATTGGCATACAACTTTTGTTTGCTACTAAGACTTTCAAAAATTAAGAGCACATCCGCTACCTCTTTAGGTGGAGGCAGCATGTTGGAACATGCAGCAGGTCCATCTTCCTCCTTGTCGTCAAACAGGTTCACTAAAGAATCCGATGACTGAGTGCTTGACTTCTGAGAATAAAAATTTTGCATCGCATGCCAATCATTAATAGTTATACAAGTGATTGGCATCTTAATGGTTTTTTGAAGAATATAGAAGTCTTCCATGAACACAAAAAAAAGAAGATCCGGAAGATACAATGCAGTAGTTGATTCTTACAGATTTTTCCACGAGAATCTCCAACAGCAAATCCATGTTCTCATTACCTAAATTTTAAAAAGAGAGGGTATTATTTCATCTGAGCTATTTCAAGATTTCAGTTCCACTTGTAGGCCGCGATATTCAGTACATTACTGAGGGGTCATGAATTTCAGCTCACGTACCGTTTTCCTCAATCACCTTATCAACAAGTGAAGGTGTGAACCCCATCCCAGTGAGAAGCGAACGTACATGGTTTCCAGATGAACTTGCGGTGTAGTCCTGAAATGTTCAAAGCGGAAAAGATAGAAAAAAAAAAGAACAACAATATATGAACATGCAAACCCTATACCAAGTTACCAACAATGGAAACAGATTGAACGCCAAAATTACAGGAAAGGAAGTCTTGTGTTAATGCTTCTTAAGCTGACTTTTGCAAGCGAAAATAGGGAGAATTGAAAGGGAAAAACGCACCCCAACTTGCATAGAGTAGACAGCGTCGGAGGGGAAGATGAAATCCAAGACCTCAGGCTTCGGCTCATACAGTCCGTCGCGTTCTGGATCCAAAGAGCTCCCGCCGTTCGGGTAATTCTTTGGATTGCCCTGCGTACAAGATTGAACAGCATCACGGACCTCGGCAAGGTAATTTTCATCCGGCAGCAAAAAAGTTAGAGAGGGCGTACCATTTTGGAGTGGGGAAAAAGGGCTGAATGAAATTACAATCGGAGTCTCCCTTAGCTCAGTATCTGCATTGTGAACTATGAAAGAAGCAATATGGAACAGAACTAAGGCAGCATTTCAGAAAGAAGATGATGACAGAATAAACGCGATTGAAAGGGTACCTTGGTGGCGGGAGAGGAACTGGTAGGACGCGAGATGGTGCCGAAAGAGTTCGGGTGCCGGAAGGCAGCTGCATAGAATGAAGGCGGCGCGTGGCCTTCACGACTTCCAGAGGAGAAGTGGGCTGGTTGAGATTTCGAAGGGATATATGGCTGGGTGAATGAGTTTTTACCGCGGGGTAGACCATCTTCAATCAGGTCGGATTGGAGGGCATTTGCATCCAGAGTAATAAATTCATATATGTATTTACGATTATCTTAATTTTTATTCTGAATATAATTTTCGCTTAATATTTAATATTACTTTAACTAAAAACAACACAATATAACTTTTTATATTTTAACTTACTCTTACATTTAAAAATATATATTCGCAAATTGACTACTCAATATTCAAATTTTTGATTCAAATCTGTCTTAGTGCATATTTCAATTCAAACCCCCTATGTGGTTATACCTAGGCGCCAACAAAGCACCACGTCGTTGCTGTAAGCAATTAGTGCATGTTTCGATTCAAACCCTCTATGTGGTTATACGTAAGCGCCAGCAAAATATCAGGTTAATGTCAACAATTATTGGGAGTATGTGAACTCTAGGATACCAAGTGTATGATACCTCTAAAGAACGCATATATGTAAACTCTAGGATATCAAGTATTTGATACCTCTAAATGACACATATCATCCACGTAGGTGCTACCTAAGGGCCAACGAGGTTTCACGTTGTTGATATCAAACAGCGTTGGTACATAAATTACATCACATTATCATTGATGCCAATACTCATTTGGATAACCTTACGTTAAAATATCAAATATCTGATAACTTTAGGGTACGCATATCCTATAAATAACTATAAAAAAATAACGATTAAAAAAACGTTACATCGTTCATGTCAAACAACGACATGTGCATAGTAAAATGCATTAAGGTACGCGTGCCCGAGAGGTAACATAGATATTCTAACTAGTTACGTGTTTTGGTGCGTTCAGAGTTGGGACATTACTCTCGGTATTCCTTGGAAGTTTTTTTTTAACTTTTAGTAAGGTACCTACGTACGTAGCTGTTGAAGAAACGGAGCTGCAGAGGCCGAGGCAGTAGACCACCGTAGTCATGCATGCACTCATGTCTCATGGTGGGTGGCCCATTTTCCCCAATTCAAACCACCACAGTAGCGCCTTTCATGGGTGGAGTCATAAATAATTATTTGTTGGATAAAAAGGGTAACTTTTTCCGGAGTAAAATTTGTTTCCCACCCACATGCTTGACAGCTAAAACACAGCCACTTTTGATTTTCGAAACCTTTCTTACCATCATCATATTCGTTCATACCAGCAAGCAAAAACATCAACCACACACACCAGTAGCCACCACCATGAACTTCTTCTTAACCTCACCACTCCTCCTCCTCCTCCTTCTCCCCTTCTTCTTTCCCACTCCCACCATCTCCTCTGCTTTAACAACTACCCCCTGCAGATCATCCTGCGGAACCATCCCCATAAACTACCCGTTTGGAATCGACGACGGCTGCGGCGCCCCGCAGTTCCGTCACATGCTCAACTGCTCCTCCTCCTCTAACGGCGACCTCTTCTTCATCACCCCTTCTGGTGCATACAAAGTCCAGCACATCGACTACCCGAAAAAAACACTCCTCATCTACGACCCGTCAATGTCCACGTGTTCAATCCTCCAGCCTCACCATGACTTCCTCATGACCGACATCCAGTCCGCCGTCATCCCTCCCACTTCCGACACCGTCTTCGCCCTCCTCAACTGCTCCGTCGACTCCCCTGTCCTCAACCATTACAAAAACCTCTGCTTTGACTTCTCCTCCCACTCCTGCGATGAGCTTTACTCCTCCTGCAATGCCTTCCGCGTTTTCCGCCTCCTCAATAACAACAACAACAACAACGGTACTGCGTTAGGTAATGTTCTATTATTGGTTACAATTAAGCAAAATTTACTAATTCAGCACGCCGAACTTCACTATACTTACTTAATTTGTATTGTTTAATTAAACGAATCGAGTTGAGCCGAACGTCATTATACTCAACTTTGGTTCGTTACTTTTTCATACTAGCAACAATTATAAATTTTTTGCTTGTGTGGAAGTCGAGCTTATTCAAAACCGATTCATTAAATATATCCTTCACAAGCAAAATTCAAACTCAATTCGAACTTCACTCATTAAAACCATGTGATATGTCCAATTTGAGTTGAATTTGAAGCTAGTAAGTACACTTAAAAGTATTCACGAGCCAAACTAAAATACAAGCTAGCGTATGATCAATAAATTTCCACATTTCTCAATTAAAGTAGTTAAATCTAAAAATGTACCTATAATTTATGGTATATGATAATAAGGTAAAACACATGTTGCATTACTAAATCTATTAACGAGCCATAAATTGAAGCTAGTTAGTATTCGAACACGAGCCTATAGAGTTGAGCATATACCAACTCGATCTTGGGTGATTTAAAAAATTGAGCTGCGTCACGAATGTCAAACCGAACTCGAGCTGCTCTCTTCAAGAGAGCCCTAGCTAATTGTTCTTGATTATGAAACCCTAACCTCTCTTTCGGCTTTTCTCCCATTTGAAATTTCAACAGGTACGAGTGCTAACAACAGCGGCAGCTCATTAACGTCCCCCTCTTCTTCTCCGCCATGCTGCTTTACTGGGTACGATACTGTCAAGTACATGAGCATGAACATACTGGATTGTTCTCATTACACCACAGTGGTGAACACTGACGAGCTTAGTGGGATTGGGCCCCTGGATTGGGTCTACGGAATCAAGCTGTCGTATAGCTTTCCAGAGACCGGATGTGATCGATGCTCTCTTTCCGGTGGGACTTGTGGGTTTGATACTGAGACGGAAGGGATGCTCTGTTTGTGCTCTGTTTCCACTAACTCCACTAGACAGTGTGGTACTGTACAGCTAATTTATAAGCTATCTGTACGTACAATGGAATTATCAATGGGGTTTTGGTTTCATACTCTATTTGGTTCTTTTTTCTGTTGTTGTGGTTTCAGGTGCAGGAAGCATCACAGCAGCGGGTGTCAGGAGGAGCGGCCATTCATTGTTGACTTCTTGGATGCTTGGGTTCACACTTGCTGCTGCTGTTTTTATGCTTTTGAGGACTCCTCCTTGTTCTTAGCCCTGTCAGCCCGGATAGTCTGCCGGTATAAAGATGGTTTTCAATTATGCATATGTTATTGTATTTGAACATATAAGTTTTGGACTGAAATATTTCTTTTTTTTTTAAGGTTTATTCTTATTATTATATTCGTGGTTAAAAGATTTTCGATTTGTCAAATGATTTTTGAAAAGGGTTGAATTAGTTCGAACCTATAAATGTGTAGCAGGAGTAGAGTTGTGATTCGGGTTGAACCGGGTTTCAGGTAGGGCAGGGTTTAAATCCATTTTTTCCGGACCGAACAGGATACCCATAAAACCGGAATTTTGATTTTTTTTCATATGGGTCATCGGATACGAGTGACAACGACGCTCATCTCCTCATCTCTCAAACTCTAATCTTGAGCAGACGACGACCCGACAACGACCCAACGACAACTTACCGAAACCTAATCTCCCCTGAAGTTGAAACGCGGCTCTGACCTAATCTTATCGAGTTCCCTCTTATTTCATTCGTCGACTGTGGACAACGCATCCTCTAGTTCTCGGTTGATCAGCATCAAGTGTGATTTGGTCTTCAATCCAGGCTAGTTTCCGTATGTTTGTTTTGGGTTTGGGATGGGTGTATGGGGAATTTTTGGATAGGAATTTTGCAGCATTGGTCGCTTAAGTAAAGGCTAGATTTAATTTTGTTCGCAGGTGATTTGATTTCTGTTTGCATGTCTTTTGCGAGCTTAATGGCGAAGGCTACGAGAGAATCAGAGAAGGATGCATTGTGATATGGATTCTGGATTGGGTTTGGACCGGGCTGGGTTTTAATCGGGTTTAAACCCGAAATTTCCAGAATCCCTCTATTTTTCAACCCAAATCCGGTCCATTAAAATTCTGACCGGATTTTTTAGTACCCAAACTCGGTTTGACCGGGCGGGTCTTGGTAGAAACCCAGTCAAACCCAAACCGATTCTTACTCTAAGCAGGAGCTATTGCATTCGTACTTCAAATCATCGCCAAAATAGAAAACTTTGAATGAAGACTAACAGGCGCTAAACTCTACCTGATAGTAAAAACAAACAAGAAATAATTGTTCAAACAGAAAGAAACATCTGAAACTAAGGTAGCAGTATATGACAGATGGAGCCTAAATTGGGGACCCCAAAACATCAAACACTCGAAGATGTCGATATTTCAAGTGAGTTATTTCCAACAAATCACTCTTTGTGGCAGGATTTGTTGTTCACGCCTGCTAATGCACTATATCACACCTTTTCTCATTATAAACTATATTTTTGTGTGTTGAAATGTATTCAAATTCGGGGTTTTTAGTAAATGTTTGGTTCTTTTGCCCCTCGAGGCCGTTTTATGGTATTTGGTATGTTTTTTGTAGATGTTAGGTGTCGTATAGAGATGAACACAGTGTGTTCCTCCTCTGGAATGGCCCGAGAAAGTTACAGGGGCGGAACACATCCATGGAACACGGTGTGTTCCTTATGGAGCACGGCGTGTCCCACCCTAGAAGGGTTTTCACGTCCTTTTTTTTACAACTTGACCCAAAACCCTATAAATACCACTGAGACCCCCTATGGACGAGATATACGTAATAATACATATTTTTGAGCTCTTGTAGAGAGTTAGGGTTCGCATATTATTCATTCTAGACATATTTTCAAGCTCTTAGAGAGAGATAGTTCTAGAGACCGATTGAAGCGAGAGAATATCATCGATTGGAAAAGGAGCGAAGATCGGCGACATGATTAAGAATTCTCAATGGAACATGCTTTCTTTTCGGGTTATTCTCCTTTCTTCTTCCCTTCTTGCTTTCCGGACCATAAGTAGCTAAACTTTCCATGTTGTTCGGATGAGATGAAGGTTTAGTCAAGTTTTTGTATGGATGATGGGGTTTACCTTGATTTGTTATCGAGGTTATTCAGACTTATGATGTGTTCTTCCTAAAACCTAATTTCTGATTCAATTTTGTCTGGCCGTCTTGATTGAATCATCGACATTGATTTTTGGGTTCGAGAGGAACATAGATTGATATGGCGCTTAGGAAAAACCCTAGATTATTCGTTAGCTCGAGAGAGGAACGAATCGTTTAGCCTTTTTGCACCGTTTATTGTTGTGGCATTTCATCGAACACTTTTAAAGCGTTTTGTTTAGGTGTAGATTAGCTCGAGAGAGGAGTCTACGGTTAAGCAAAATAGATCTTTAGAAGCGCGAGAGTGATCTAAGACTTCCATAGGAAATTGCCAAGCCGTTATAACCTGAATAATCGAGATAACTTGTCGTTCATCCATGCATTGCTAGATTTAGTGGATTCGAATCCGAAGAACCTTTATTCCGTACTTGAAACTCTATCTCTTGAATTTGTTTTCCTTTCATTTTCATTCTTAGATATTAATTGGTTACTTTAAACATCCTCAAAACAATCATATACTCTTACTTGGTCTAGTTAGTAATTCAATTTGAGTAATAGAAATAGAAAGACCCTGGAGAATAACGATCTCATTAGAGCAATCTATTGGGTATTTGATAGCGAGTGAAAATTCGATCATCACCGGCCGATACCAAAAATTTTGGGTATTCGTGGAAACCCTCAAAACCCGTCAACTATCCTTCTTAGTCCAATTGTAGCATGTTCTCTCCCCGTTCCAATACATCTTCTCCTAGCCCTAACATAACCATTTCCATCGCCGATTCATTATTAAAAGAAGGAAGAAAAAATCTTAATCGTAAACCCTAATGCATAAAAAAACCTTTTAAAAATGAATACTATATACTACAACTTCAACGTTATGTACGAACTAAAACAATATAAAAAAGAAACAAATTTTATATAAAAATACGATTTGTACGAACTAAAGCACGAATTGTATAGACAAATTAAATGTTGAGCGTCAAATTAGAGAAAAATACTTTTCGAATTGAATGACATATAAAAACATGTTCGACTTTGAGATCGAAATGAGTGGGAGATGGTCTACCCGCCCTATGGTCGGAACTCGGGATGGGTTGGAAATGGTCCAACCACCCTACGTCAAGCGACTTCTGGTCCACAAATCAGTGAATGGTGGTCTTTACATATAAAACATGGCCTCGTCTGCAACGCAAACTTTGGAGAAAACTGAGTAAACGCTTCAGTTGGGTTCGAGAGCTCGGCCCCTCTCAACTCAGTTCCTCCCAATCTACCTAGAATGGCTTCTCTCCACGCCATTTCTCCTCCTCGCAGCTTTCTCCCTCTTTCTAACCACAGAAAACCCATCTCAAAGAGCCTCTCAGGTTCTCAGATCCTGACCAGCACCTGCCCGAAGCTCCCCCACAATTCGATCTCCCGGAGAAACAAGCATAAAAGCGACGGCGGCTGGGTGGTCAACTCGCTGCTCCAAGATGAGTTCGAAGTCATACCGGTGCAGAGCGAGGATTTCACGGACCGTCAAGAAGGTATGGCGGCGAGTCAAGTGGAGAGAGAAGGCATCGAATCGACGACTCAGGTCAGCGGCTTTGGAGCCAGAGACGGCCAGTTGTCGTTGGAAGGTTTCTCCTCTGTTTCCGCCTCTGTAGTTGGAGGCGACGGCGGAGAAGGTAGTAATCAGAGGGAGAATGAGCTCGAAATGGACCGCCTGATTGATCGGACAATTAATGCGATGATTGTTCTTGCTGCTAGCAGCTATGCTATCACAAAGTTGCTCACGATCGACCATGATTACTGGCATGTAAGTCCTCCCTACTGATCTGCAGCGTCATTCAAGTTTAGCTGAATCTGAGTAAAAGTTAACTGATTTATAGCTGACATTGGTAGAGATTAGAGTTTATTCGAGAAGAATGTGGTGGGAAACATATCTTTCATTGGATTGAACTGAGGTTAATGGAGATAGTTGAGTTGAGGTTGGTAGAGGTTGTGGAAATCAAACTTTCCTAGAAATCATTTATATTCCTTAATTCAACTTTCCTTCTACGATCCCTCTCAACCTCAATTCAACTTTATTCCACTAGTTTCAATTCAACTTTTCTATAAAACATGATTCTAGAGGCTAAACTTTACCATAATATTGTTAACGATCCTTGTTATTTTGGTTTCTGTTCTTCAAATCCTGCCAATTGAGGGCGTGTTATAGGTGTCTGAGCTTGTTACTCAATGTTGATTGTGAAACTCCTACGATATGGATTAAGTTTTCTCATGTAGCTTTTGGTTTAATGTGCTAGGGATGGACCCTTGTGGAGATACTGAGATATGCTCCTCAGCACAATTGGACTGCATATGAGGAGGCTCTGAAGACAAACCCAGTTTTGGCAAAAATGTGTATCAGTGGAGTGGTATATTCATTGGGAGATTGGATTGCACAGGTAAGTCAGCCTGATGCTTGGATAATGGTGGCAATAGTTTTAACGCTATTTTTAGGTGTAATAATCTGCTTCTTTGGCGTAACTGTAGTGTTTTGAAGGTAAACCAATGTTCGAGTTCGATCGCGCGCGGATGCTCAGATCAGGCCTTGTTGGTTTTACGTTGCATGGGTCTCTTTCACACTATTATTACCAATTCTGCGAGGTGAACACTTTTTCCAGTTTCTAATGCTAGTGAACTGTCTGTAATCAGTATCTTAATTGGTTTCCTACATACATTGCCTATCTTATCTCAGGAGCTTTTTCCATTTCAAGACTGGTGGGTGGTTCCAGTCAAGGTTGCCTTTGATCAAACTGCCTGGTCTGCAGTTTGGAATAGCATCTATTTCACAGTGTTGGGATTCTTGAGACTGGAGTCTCCTTTGACCATTTTCGCTGAATTAAGGAGCACATTCTTCCCCATGCTTACAGTGAGAGAACTTGCTGCTCTCCCGTCTTTCCTCAGTCCAACCTTGCCACCATTTTATATCTTTGAAACTGTGGACTTATCGTTGTTTCTCTGGTTGCACAAATCCTGATTATTAATACGTTTCTTATTTCTATTTAACAGGCAGGCTGGAAGCTGTGGCCATTTGCTCATGTAATAACATATGGTATGATCCCCGTAGAGCAAAGGCTTCTCTGGGTTGATTGCGTGGAGCTCATTTGGGTGACAATACTCTCAACGTAAGCGAAAGTCTCTTCAAGTTGTTAACTTTCATGTACTGCATTAGGCACTTTTGTTACTGCTCATTTGGTCACAATTTACGGAAATGTCATTCTCTGGATCACATTTAGCTGTCCATTGTTCTCATAGTCCCTAAATTTATGCACCTCAGGAAAGGGGAATAATAGATACAAAAAAGAGGATGTATGTAGGCAGAGAGTATCATTCACCTAGTGGATCCCACTCCCATTCAAAGATTGGTTTAGAATCATCTTCAAAGATTCCATTCAAACCTTATTTTGTGGTCTGTGTTGAATGCTCTTATGTGGATATGATTGAAGATAGAGGGTCTTTTTCACTACCACCTCACCACTCGTAACCCAATTGGCTGTCCCTTCCTCCTTAGCTTTGTGATGCATAGACCAGATTGCAAAGTAGACTTCTTTCTTCTTTTTTGGGGGTAAAACAAAATATGAACTGTACAGTGTGAAAGACTGGGAATAAAATGGTTGTTAAAATTCCCCGCAGAAGCTATAAGCACATTTATTTTGTTTTCGGGATTTGAAATTTAGTTCATGATGTTCATTACAACTTTGCTTAATTCTGTTACAGTTATTCGAACGAAAAATCGGAAGGCAGGATACTGGAGGCACCCGTGGAAGCCGGTTCCAGCTCTACTTCTGCATCGATCACGCCCCATGAGGTAATTAAGTCATAAGATACCAACCATGTGTCTCCCTTTCTGATCCGCATTTATGGTTTATGTGCGTAAATAAAAGTGCCCGTACTAATAAATTGCATCTTTGAGCAGGAGTAGTTGATCAGGACTTGATGCAGATCAACACAAGGATGAAAGAAAGCTAGAAAGAGGGTTCATATACTAGTTCCAAACTGAGGAGAGACTGAAGATTGGAAGATTCGAGGTCGAGGTGGAGATGGATAGGCTGCCCCTGGTTCGATCTGTTGGTAAATACGTATAGCATGTACATATAACTAGTGCATCCCTCAGCTTCTGCTACCGTTGCTTCACATCACTGTATGTTAGTAAGGTGTTGGTAAACGATGTTATGAATCCCGTGATACTAATTTATGATATCCTTCCTCATCAGTGGGGGGGCCTGGTGGCCGGTGGGGCCTCGTCTTCATCTGGGGAAGGTTTGATCCTGGTTTTGTCAGGATGAGAACAGGAAGGAATATTGAGATCAAACTTAGCTATCCCTGAGGATCTCTACTCATTTTACATAATAAGAAAATGAAAGAGGTGGTGTTGTCAATACTGTGCTAAAGGATGAATTGCAGCACTTGAAACCAAATTTTGGAACCAAGTTGATATTGAATATTAATGGGGATGGCTTTGGTATTTATATTTACTGCTTATCATCTACCACCTATATTTTGTGTCTATAATTTTTGGGTATTATTTTCTCTTACTTTTTGTCGTATTTTGTTAAATTTTGTGTTTAAAATTAAAAGTTTTGATGGTTTCTTTTTTATAAAAAAAGTAAAACGATAGGTTCTAATCATTTATTTAATATAGCGTCACAAAAGAATGAACACCCCCTATAATTAATAACCTAGTTGGTAAGTTAACAATAAAATGACAACTAAAGAGAAGAAAGTGCCCATGGCGGTGGGATGAGGATATTCACAACGCGGTTGCTTTTACGAAAAATGTATATTTAATTTAGTTTAGTATTACAATTTCAACTATACTTAATAGGTTTTAGTTTAGCATTTAGTGTTTAGAATATATTGTTAGAAATTTAGAGTATTTTTTTTAATCAAATGCTGCATATTATTAATTATGAGAAAAGGAACTACAAAAGTTCAAATTACTCAACAACCAAACATGAGGGCTTCGAAAATTGCACTATCGAGGTTGACTTTGACAAAACCATCCTCCTGTTTGGGCCAGCGGTCACAGCGTCCAGGACCCCGCTGCCCCCGTGAAGTCCGCAGCCGCCATTAGAGTGTTATTTACTTATTTATTTTTAAAATTTATTAATTTATTAATTTGAATTTGTTGTTAAAAAATTAGAGTTTAAAATATAAGTTAGAGTTTGAATTTAAGATGTAAGATTCAATATTTATAGAGGTCTTTTAAATTTAAAATAGTTAGTAATTTGAAATTATTAATGATTTTAAATAGTTAATGATTTTATAAATATTTTATTTGTTGTTTAAAATTAAAAGCGATTATAGTATATCAAACCAAAAAAAATTATAAATTAACTTATTTAAAAAAAGATTAGATTATCCTCAAGTTCTAGTAATAATCATTTTTAAGTTTCATCTAGTGTAATTTATGAATTTTAGTTTAGGTTAATATATCATTTTATAACTAAATTACTTTTAAAATCTTCAAATCACCCCAAATTCATAATGATTCCAAATAACACTCCAAATGAAGATATGACAATTTCAAATCTTCATAAAAAAATTTATCCAAATCATTTAAACCCACAAATTTCGTAAAAAATCCCCTCCAAATTCTAAATTCAAACAAGCCCTTAATGATCAGTTTTATATAGTCGGTACTACGGGTGGTTCACGGAAGCCTTGTATATTTGTCTATTTGATTTGGTCAGCGTAAGGCAGCATAAACAAAAGGGTTATATTTTAATTTATTAATTTGATTGAAAGCTGTAATCCACCACCCTTCATCTACCAAATTTGTCTGCTTCTCCAACTACGTACTACTCCTATAAATGAAATGATTTCACTTGGCCACCCAGAAGAAGAAGAACAAGGAGAGGAAGAAGAAGAAGAAGAAGAGGAAGAAAAAGAAGAAGAAGAAGATTCATCATGTCCATACACTGCCGTGGTCAGTATATATATACTTGCTTCTTCTTTCTTATACTGTAATCAATTATAGTGTAGCAATGTCTGTGTTTAATATATACGGCGTAATTAAACTGGGGTGGCAGGGAAGAGTGCGTGGCCGGAGCTAGTTGGAAGCGACGGAGAGGAGGCGGTGGCGAAAATAACGGGGGACAATCCAACGGTGAAGATAGCCAGGACGTTCAGTGAAGGAGCTATGGTGACGGGGGACTTCCGGTGCGATAGGGTTCGGGTGTATGTAGATAAGAATGGCACCGTCACTCGGGTCCCTCATATTGGTTAATAACCAGTCAGTCGGTCCAATTTCCATCACTACTTACTAGTGTCTATTCTATACATACAATATAATCAACTCAAATAAATAATGTTCGTCACATAATATATGGTATGAATTAATATCCCCCTTTTATTAATGGATTAAAGCTGCTGCCCACAGACACATTGCCGATGAAGTGTTGTGTAAATTCAATATTTCTCGTTGGTTGGGAGATTAATGAGTAGTTTAATTTAGCGGATGAGATTGTTTGAGTTAAGTTGTGTATGTAATGGTGAAACCTTGGATGAATAGTCCTTGTGACAAAACCTCATTCATCAGGTAGGGGCAGAAAAGGGGATCGATGAGGAAGATTTATTTCTAATGAGCCTATGTCAATGGTTGGACAATTGACATCGGTAGTTGGAACAGTGGAAGTGCAATCCCAATCTGAATCTGTCGAATTTACTGAAAAAACCTTGGTGAGACGTGCGCTTAGGGGTGAGATTTTTAAGGACGGGTTTTCAAAAGCATATAAGAGAAAGAGTAGTAAAAGAGTAGTTATGTAAGGGGAATAAGGCATATGTGAGTGTTTGAAAGATAGAGATACATTAAGATTATGCACGAGGGAATATGACAAGTTATAAATGTATAGCTTGGATAAGTATATATATAGTTTAGATGTGTGGGGTCATAGAGTATGGTGTTTTATGAATACAGTAATTATCTAACCTTGCATTATATATTCTTTTTGAGATACAGGTAGTCATGTGGCAAAAAAAGATTAGCGACTTACCTTAAGCGAGTTCGTAATCGTTGATGATAATGTACCAAGATGAGACTAGACATGTAACTGATAGAACATATCGACTGAGTCCTTGGTAACCGGATAGGACATCCCGCATTCTATCAATAATGAGGGGGCCAAACCTAGGACAATCATACATAAGTCATAAATGGGTTTTAGACTTTATGAGCCTTATTCTTGTAGTGTTTTATAAATACCTATACTAGATACTCCTTCCCGGTTAGCATTCGGTCACAAAAAACAAAACAGAAGCTATTATGGTTCAGATTGTTGGATTCCAAACCAATGATACTTTAAACCATATTTTTTGTTAAATTTATTTTTCATCAAATTACTTCTTTGTTTTGTAATAATATTTCCATATTTTTTTAATCTAAAACTTTATCACATTTTTTCATTTTATTTTATGAGATCTTTCAAATCTACATATTTTGTTTGCTAGATGAGGATGGTTAGTTTTGATTTCTTGATTTCCTTTCCTAAATCGATTGTTTTATCATCGTATTTTCACATTTTCATTTTTCTTTAGCCAAAATATTACAATAATTAAGGATAAATCTATAAAATAACTAGCATTGCAATTGATCATCTAGGATAAATTTTTTGATGAAGAATTCCATCCAAAAAATCTTTAATTAGGTTTTTATCCTTTGGTTGATTTTATTTTTGTTGTAAATATATTTGATGATTATTTTTCATTGAAAATTTCAAGCTTTTTCGAATAGTACTATTCTAAAAATGTAAAATTATGAAAAAAATATGTTATTACTCTTCTGAATTACATAATTGGCAAAATAAATAGTATTGTTACTTATTTAGGTAAGTGAGTTGGTAAAGTAATGAATCATAGTATTAAGGTAATATATATTTATGTCAAATATAGGTCTCGACCACTATTTTAAAGTAAGTCTTTTTTATTTTTTATTTCGTAAATGGTAAATGAAGAAACCGAATGAGTAACATATTTTTGTGGTTTGTATGGGGTAGAAATGGATAATATAATTAGTTAAACTCTGAACATAAATTTTGAATATATAGATGTTTTCTGGTGAGAAAACCTACGTTCACTCAAATTGAATGTGCTAATGATTTCTAATGTACGGCTCAAACCTCTTGGAATAATGTTTAAATGAGGGTGTTTGATTTTTAGCTGTATAAACTAAATTGGATTATCCCTACTCCTATGGAGGTTCAGTGAGAGCTTCAAGATCTAAGGCTATGCTACTATTGCTAGAAATTAAATTAGTAAAGGAAATAGATAATTTGACAAGTGGTGTCAGAGTTATGATTTTTGTGAATATTTTTTTCTTTGGCCTTCGCCATCTACTTATAGCCTTTAAAAGTAACTGCTTGACTAAACTCCTCCAACCTTTGACAACGTGGGCAACATGGTTGCTCTCCAGCGATGTGGGCAAAATTGGGTTCCTTATTAACCGCCTTGATGACGTATTCAAGAGTGTTGACAGACTTGTTGAGAGGGTGACTTGATGGGCTTGGTGATCGTGGGTAGGGTAGACAAGTGTAACTTGGGTTGATGTCTGCCAGAAACTTGGGTCTGCCATGATCGAGTTGTGATGATCAATAACTTGGTCCGTTTGGCAGTAATTTGGATGTTTGGTAGTGGTTTAGATGTCTACCAGACACTTGGATGTCTGGTAGTGGTTTGAATTTCAGTAGTCACTTGGATGTCTGACAGTGGTTTAGATGTTTGCCAATCACTTAGATGTCTGCTAGTTACTTGAAATGACAATGGTCCAAGCCAAAAACCCACAGTCTATTTTATGTTTAATTTAATTAATACACTTAATTTGACAGGTTTAAAAACTTTGAATTTAATCATGTGGTATTAAAAAAATTATTAATTTTTGTGTGAAAAATAAAAAAAATTGCATTTAAGAATTATCTAATTGGAATTATTTAGGTATGTGGGTGGCTAAAATTATGAATTATAGTACTTAAATATTTATATTATAATTCATATATAAATTTAATACCATAATTGATAATTTACCAACCCACTTATCTAAATATAGACCACTATTAATTATTTTCAAATTATATAGTTTGCAAATGTAGATTTATTGCTCTTATAAATTTAATACTTTTATTCACATTTTACCTCATTGTCTTATTAATTTTTTTTCATATACAACCCTTTAAAATATATTGTTCATTAGAATTCTTTTATTTACCAAGGGCCAATAGGAAAAAATAAGAAAATAAGAACACATTTTTGGAATCTTAATTTAAAATTAAATTAGCGATTTATTAGAATGTGTAGAGAAATTATGTTAATTTAATTATATATTTTAAGCTATTATTGGTGATTAAGTTAATGTAATCTTATGTGACAGATTGGTATCAAAATGGGATCTTTCCTCGTGCTCTATATATCAACCTTTTGATATTTTCGGATGTCTTGGAGGAGGATTACGATTCGACTATGATGGAGGTACAACTTAAGAGTTGGCCGCCTAGCTCGAATGTGCTTTTTCGATATGCAAATCTTCTAGAGGACACTTTCAACTAGTTGTAGTTAGACATCACATCCTACCGGTGTTCTTTTCTAAAAAATTTCATGAAGAATTTCTGTACGAGATCCATAGAGCAAGAAAGAAAGGCATTCCATCTGGGAATTTAAATACAGAGAGCTCCCCTGCCGCCTCAACTAATCTTTAAAAAAGAAATATCACAATTCATGATCATAATAAGATGAAAGCAATTGGAATTTATCAGGGGGCCATTGACATGTTGCATAGACGACTAGGGGAAGGCCGGAAATTCACCCACCGGAGACTAGGCCGCCGACTGGGCGGCATCAAGGCCCTTCTCAACACCTCTCTATTACCCGCCGCCTGATGATGATGCCGAATCCTGCTACTTGGTGGGATGGGGCTACGTTGCTGCCGGACGCTCCCGCACCTGCCGGCGGCCGACGTCCTCATCGCCCTCGCCGAAAACGCTCCTCCTCCGCGAACAACGCCGCCACTGGTGTAATTACTACTTCTGCCGCCCCCTCGACGGCTCCCTTCCGCCGACTGCGCCACATCAATACCGCCCATCGTCTCAAACTGGGATCTTAAAGATGTTGAGAGCAGGGATGTGGGTTGAAGATGTTGATTTTAAAAGTAATATGTGGGAAGCGAGGAGGAAAGGTATATATATAAATGAATGCGGAGAAGTAGTTAGTTGTAACGATATTGACTAGTCGTGGGTCAAATAATATTGTTTGGTCAACATTGAATTGGTAGCAGTTGCTTGCGTTTGCTTTGCTGGTCAACGACAAAACACATCACTGCTTCTACCTGCCTGCCCTTTTTATTCCAATCCACAACTTCTCTGTTGCTTCCTTTTTGACAAATTTCTTTTGTCAAAAGTTAAATTGATAGTTAATAGCTTACGTGGATTTGACGATGTTAAATAAATCAGTATAAATGACGGTTTTATATTTTATTTTAGGCGAAGGTTTATCTGACTGAATAATTAGTAATTTATTTTTAATTTTAAAATTCATTTTTATCAAATTTAATCTACACCATCTATTTTATTTTTGCTGAATTATTTAATGTCGTCAAATCGACAAAGCTAAAAGACGGAAAAAATTAATACTGGGACATTTTCTATAAAAAAAACTCAATAGATTATGATAAAAAATTTATATGTAAAATGTGGTGATATTTTTCTTTACATGATTGTGTCTCCTGCTGAATAATTCTGGTGTTGCACTCTGCTGAATTTTGCAACATAGGGACATTCTAGTCATTTCATGCTCTTATTTCAGTTAATTAATATTTCTTCCACTAATTTTTTTATATAATTAATATTTTTTACATTTGAATTTTGATGATATTTACGTCAAAATTTTAATTTTTCAAATATGATTAAAACTACAGTTATGATAGGGTATGGACATAAATTTTTTTCGAGGTTAAATATATGCATGAGTTGACTGTCTCAAAACTATATTTGACGGGTATAACCGAATTAGAGATAATTGTTAACAACTTTGGGGTAATTATGAGAAATTTAGAGGTAGACGTAATTTTTATCAATTTAGACATAAGTATTAACAACTTAGACGTAAAAAAATCGGAAAAATGATCAATTCGACCGTCAACATTAATTCAACATGGTGTTGAACTTCACTTTCAGCACCGCATACGGTCTCTTTTTTAGGGATACTAAACGACGCACTATATTATATAAAGACTGAATAGTTCTTATCGTAAAAACACGGCGAAATTAACTGACCCAACTCCTCAGTTTGGTCGGAAAACGTCACAGTTTAGTATTTTTGACATAACTCATCTCAGAAGTCCGATTGATATAAGATCGGCGGCTTTAGAAAGCTAGTTCGGTTGTCTACAACTTTCATCTTCATGTCGAGGCCAAATTCCGACAAGAATACTCAGACGGACGGTATTTCCGTCTGGCCCGTCTGGCCGGAATTTGGCCTCGATGTGAGATGAAAGTTGTAGATAATCGAACTAACTTGCCAAAGCAGTCGGTCTTGTATCAATCGGACTTTCGAGTGATAAGTTATGTCAAAAATACTAAACTACAACGTTTTTTTGACCAAACGAACGAATTGGGTCAGTTAATCTCGCCATACTTTTACGATAACGACAATTCAGTCTTTATATAATTTAAAATATCTTTGAATTTTAGGATGTGCTTTAGAGATTCAGCTTTTTTTACGGATAGACAAAGGTAGTCACATTTTAAATAAAAAAAAAACAAAATTGCCATATTTTCCATAGGATCTGGCAACAGAGTGGATGGGCCGGATAGTGACAATATATTTGTTGTCCATTGAAATATCGGTTAGTGGACCAATTTTCTGGCTGAATGGGCCCAAGAACTGGGTATGAATAGAGCCCAACATGCACCAGGGGGATGGGGTCGCCGTAGCCCAACAACACCTGGTGAATTATGAGGACCGGATGGCCCTAAGTTATAGGTAAATGACTAATGATACATATTGAAAGCTGTAACAATTCGATACAACATATTCTGTTTTTTTTTAAAAGTCACACACCTCTTTGTATTATTGGTTTGATCGAACCGAGTTAAAAAGTTGTACTGTTCGGTTCTGTTTTTATTTATTTATTTAATATTTAAATAACACATTCTGAATCCAAATTAGTGATAGCTTTTCTACCTTGGTTAATCCATTAAATTTCTAGCTTATTTGGTTGCTTTAATTTGCTTCAATTAGAGAAATCAGACAAAACAAAAACTCATAACATTTAATTTATAAGCCAACAACATTGTAATTACTTTTGTCGGCTAATTAGTTTGATTAATGTTCTTGTTGGCTGCTGGTTGGCTTTGTTGGTGGCTTGTGGGATCAACTGTCCTCGAAAATATGTGGTGTTTGGTTCGAACGTGATGAGTCCGCCAAGGTGAAAGTCTATATAAAAGTTGATTGAAAGAGTTAATTATTAAGTTTGATTGTCTAACTCTAATGAGTTTCAGTAGTACGTAAATGGATTGTTTAAACAGTTTCACGACCACCAAGTCCAGAAGACTACTAGACTAGCTAGCACGCCTAATTAACTCGTTTTAGCTAGTTTGAAGGGATGCACGATGAGATCATGGCGGGCCACCTCCGTCTGATAGTCATGAGCACTCCGGTGATATTAATCACCATGATGAAGTCACGTTGCCCAACACCACACTCTTAAAGAAATATTGCTATGCACCCAGTACCGTAGAAAGAAGACTAACATAATTATTGCAGATGAAACATTTTATCGATATATGTTCTTTGACAATTTTACATCAAACTTCGTATAAAAAAATCACTTTTCTCTCCTCATACTCCAATATACACCCCTCAATTCATTACCTTATATCGTTTTATTTGTGATAAATCTATACAAATGCCAGATTACACGATACAATCCATATTCATAAAAAAAAAATTACGATCCACTCTAAACAACAACTCATACAATTCGACACAATACATTACACTTTCTTAGATCCACCGCTTGTGAGGAATGTATATGGCAAATTGGAAGTCGAACACAAATAGGTTCCTAATTTCTTCATTATAAACTAATTAAAACAAAATATATATGATTTTTGTGAATACTTTCTGTCATTCGAGAGACTATTAATATAATATCGCGCTTTCTCATTTAAAAAAAAAAACAAAAAAGAAGAAGAAGAAATTGTTGTTGGAAAAGCATCTTCCAGGAAAAGGAGTGAGATAATGTCGCACTTTCTCATTTCAATTCAGGATAGGTTTGGCAATGGGTCGGTTACGGGGCGGTTACACCCTAACCGTTGCCCGTTAAATTTGCCCACGGTTTTACCCATAACCGCCCCATTATGCCTAATGGGTAAAATTTTGTTACCAAATCCATTTTGATATGGATTTCGGTTAAACCCGTGGATATCGGGTTTGTCCAACAAAATGTCAAAATCGAAAATTAAAAAATCTCAAATGAAAACCCGGCAATAAATATCATCATTCATCCCATTGACCAATTCCCGGTCTCATCTTGTATTTCCGGTCTCATATATAATTGAAATTGACCATCCGGATTCTGGATTCCGGTTCCGAACATAAAGCTGAAGCTAAAGCGCAAGACTAGTTCGGACTCAAGACATTCGGACTTCATACTTCGAATTCAAAACTAAACACAATCAAAACACTTAACTGTTCGAACCGAAAACTCAAATCAATCAATAAACTTAAAATGTATCAAAGACGCAAATGCAATTCGGCATATGCGGCAATTCGCTTCTTCCTTCAATTATGCTACTTCGGTTCAACCATCAAATGTCATCAATTCATCACTCATCAATTCATCTGCCAATGATAACAATGAATTAATATGTATCAACAAGTGCAACATGAAACTGTAACAACAACAATACAATCCAATTTACAGTGCAACATGAAACTGTCAGCTAGAACACAAACCTTAACTATTCGTCGTCGACCGTAATAAACAACATCATCTCCATCCCCTTGCGGTGGCCGAGTGGTTCCTTCTCCATACGTTATACGGTTGGAATCGTTATAAAACGAAGTAGGGATAGTGAATAAACCGGCAATGTATATACTAACTAACCAAATGCATCTTCAATTGTCGAATCATCCATCGCCGTTGTTGAGAACACGCCTTCGAGCCGTTGCACTTCCGCTTTATCTACAACTACGAAAGTACGAAATCAAAACAAAAACTAAAACAATCATGAACAAACATAATTACATAAACAATAACAATACTCGCATGCTTATCATTCCGCAACCGGCTCTCGCAACACATCATTGCCTCAACCGTTGAAGGTTGCGGCCTACTCCGATGGGGATCAAGAAGCCTCCCACCGGAACTAAAGGCCGACTCCGATGCAACCGAGGTTACCGGTACCGCTAGTAAATCCCTTGCAATGCATTGCAAAATGGGATACTTCACACCACCAATTTTCCACCACCCAAGCAAATCAAAATCGGGTGTCCTAGGATGTAGTTCCTCGGCTAGATAGTGTTCCAATTCGGTGGTTACTAAAGAAGGTCTAGATTTCTTTCTTTGGCTTACAAACGGGTCAAAATCCATATCCATGGCGAGAAGAATTTGGAACCAAATTGGTCGAAGAACCAATGTTATTGGCTGATTTTCTTTGATACTCAAGTACCAATTCGAAACTACGATTTCACCATTTCACCAACCGGATCGGTATTGGGACTCCCAAATTTAGCGGCATAAAATTCTACCAATGCCAACTTAAACCTCGGATCCAAGACGAGTAGCAACGACCAAAAGCAAATGAATGTCATCCCAATACTTAGCAAACTTATTCCACATTTTCTCAGCCATCGAAACAATCATCGAATCAGAATCATCCAACCATTCCATCATGCTCAATCTTAATTTACAGACTTCTGGAAAAAACTGATTGGCAGTAGGGTATTTAGAACCAGACAGAACCTTTGTAATCTCTTTGAAAACAACAAGTTTTTTACATACAATTACAGCAAAATCCCAATGATTATCCGTAGGGAGAGAGTTGTACTGAGATTCTCTTTGTTTCAATCTAGCAAACACATCCTTATATGGGATAGCGGCGAGAAAGCATGTTGTACGTAGAGTTCCAACGAGTGGGACGATCAAGCACAAGTTTGGTTGACAAATTAAGTTTCAATTGTTGAGCGATCTCGTGAAAGTATTCAACTCTCCTAGGTGTGCATGTCCAAAATACCACACTCTCTCTTATCTTTTCAATCCCATCTTTCGAACGTCCGGTCCATCCCTCACAATCGGATTAAGGATATGGGCGAACACCTCATATGCAAAAGAGCACCATCCTTAATAAGATTGGAAAGGAGAAGCCTCTGTCTCACTAGATTGATCATGGAATCATTGGTAGTACAATTATCAAGCGTAATCATTGACAAAGTACTATCAATGTTCCAATCAAGAAGACATTGAGAGAGTCTTCCAGCCAATCTCTCACTAGTGTGAGGGGCGAGGAACGTATAGAAATCTAATTAAATGACTTCTAAGCTCCCAATTGTTGTCAATGTAGTGGGCGATCACGGCCATGTAACCCCTTTTCGATTTGTGGCGATCCACATATCGGTGGTTACAGCTATTCTCCCTTTGTTTTCATCTATGACTCGTTGAATTTTCGACCTCTCATCCCCATAACGAGTAATGATGTCCTTCTTAATCGTATTCCTAGTTGGGACTTTAAAGAGAGGGTTTAGGGTACGGCGAGAACCTTTTGAAGTAGAGGTGGTCAACCATTGAAAGAGGATACTCATGCATCAAGATCATAATGCGAGTTCATTCTTACAAACCTCATTGCTAAACGATTGGCACTCAACTCACTATTACCCTTAGCTTTGTAGTTAGGGCCTAGGATTCTCGACTACCATCATGGATTTGTTTGTGAACGCAACGATTCTGTGAGTTCTTAAATGGGAAGTACCATTAGTGGACTTCCCGGCCAAAACCTTCTTACAATAGTTGCATTTGGCTTTTAAAATTCCATGAATGAACATTCGGTGAAGTGAGGCCAGACATCTGATTTTAAGGGCCTAGTTGAGCCTAAGGGAGGATCGACAACATTATTTGCATGTTGGTTTTCAGGATTAGCAAGGGAAAGGAGTGGTGGTGGACCATTATTATTCTCAACTGGTATATTCGAGAGTTGTTCAGGTGTCATCTGATTGAGAAAATAAGAACACAAAACAAAAAAAGGAGAAAATAGTTTAACAATTACATTCATTGAAGAAAGCTAGACAATTACTATAAGAAAGTAGACGGTTTAGCGGATTTATTAAGGGCTTACTTAAAAGTTTAGTAATGCTTAACGGTTTATTAAGGGTTTAACAAATTTAGTTATAGAGTTTAGGGTTTACGAGTTCGGTTGAGGGTTTAGCGGTTTATTAAGGGCTTACTTAAAAGTTTAGTAATGCTTAACGGTTTATTAAGGGTTTAACAAATTTAGTTATAGAGTTTAGGGTTTACGAGTTCGGTTGAGGGTTTAGCGGTTTATTAAGGGCTTACTTAAAAGTTTAGTAATGCTTAATAGTTTATTAAGGGTTTAACAAATTTAGTTATAGAGTTTAGGGTTTACGAGTTCGGTTGAGGGTTTAGCGGTTTATTAAGGGCTTACTTAAAAGTTTAGTAATGCTTAACGGTTTATTAAGGGTTTAACAAATTTAGTTATAGAGTTTAGGGTTTACGAGTTCGGTTGAGGGTTTAATAGTTTACTATCGGAATTCGAAAAGAAGATAGATTATTAAGGGTACTATCGAAAGTAGACGGCCTATTAAGGGGTTAACTTTAACGGTTTATAAGGGTTTAACAATTAGGTAGAGAGTTCATGGGTTATGAGTTCAATTGAAGACGGTATAAACTTGGTTCGAGTGTTAACAATCTAACATAACACTTCTAAGTTCTAAACAAGTTCTAAAACTCTCAAATGTTATACCATTACACAATGTAAGCTTACCTCAGCAGTTGCAGAAACAGATTGTTGTCTTGCCTCCTGAACAACGATTTCAAAGTTCCACCCTGCCTCCTAATTAGCACCAACTGTGTGACTTCCTCCTAAGCGAGAAACATACATTTTATTACAATACGTACTTACAACATTGCTATGAATCAAAGGAAAAACAACCACAAACCCTATACTTAAACGTACCTAAACGGCGGAATGAAACCAATTTTGGCCCCGATTCTATAACTCTCGAGTCCGGAGCGATGTAATCCGAAACATATAACAACGCAAATCGATTTTTCACATAATAACATACACAAAACATTCAAAGAGTCACAAAAGCCACAAACACATTCACAAAAGCCACAAACACATAATAATAGATAACTTGCGGTATGAAATGAATCGGAAGGAAAAATCCCAAATTTGATAAATTAGGGTTTAAATCTTCCGGATTTTGTTCGACGAACCGCATATGAAGCAATAAACCCAAAAATTAGTATACAATTTATACATGCGGGGATAAACAAAAATAAGGAATGGCGAATAAAAAACTTATCTCGATTTGGGGAAGGAATCCTTTGCATGCACGATTCGAACTGGATTTGTATGGATTGAGGCATTTTTGTCGGCGAAAGGGGTGATTACGGGTAGGTGATGATTATAGTGGGGATGAATTCGAAGAACATCAACGAGAAAAGGAGGTTTTTGGCGGAAAATTAGGGTTTCGGTGGTTCGAATCCTTTGCATGCACGATTCGAACCGGATTTTTGCGGATTGAAGGAGTTTTGTAGTTGAATATGGGTAGGTGATGATTATAGTGGGGATGGATTCGATGAATATCAACGAAAAAGGAAGATTTGGGAGAAAAATTAGGGTTTCGGTGGAGTTCTTTCGAGAGGAAATCGGGAGAAAGTTACGGAGAGAGGCTCGAGGCGTGAAAAAATGGGCGAAATGAAACCCTAGTACGAAAATTTTGCTTTTATACCCTATATCAATACTACGTCGTTTTAACTCACGGATTGGGTATGGGTCGGTTAAGTTATTATCCGTATCCGCCCATTACCCGAAACTCGCGGGTCACGGGCCTGACCGAAACCGGTAAACATCCTTCGGGCCCAGACTTTCGGGCTGTATTCGCGGGCGGGCTCCACTGGGTAACCTAAACCCGTGGGCTGACTGCCAAGCCTAATTCAGGAGTCCCAAAATGGACAGCAATGATGCAGATGTTTAATAAAGTTGATTTGTACTCTTTCCTAGGAATGGAAATTTGGTTAATTAATCGCCATTTTTCTTTTTCTCTCTTTAATTAATTTTGTGGTGGTTTAGAGATAATGATTCCTTTTAATTAGTGACAAATTATATGGACCCACCTTGCATTTTCAAATTCAATATTATTATGTCTTAATTCTCTTCATTACCACAAAAATAAAAATCAAAAATCAAAAGGAACCATAATTAAACGTGAGGTTAGAAGGAGGTAGGGTCCTGTTGTCAACATATAGTGACCACCATGGAATATGTATTTACCTTTTTGCGTCAATTCCGATAAAAAAAATAAGATTGTGAAGTAATCTAAATGACTCACGGACTTATGATTTATTATGAGTGTCCCTTTATGACTATAATTGGTACGTGGAATCCGAAATTTCCGAATCACCAGTGTATTGTCTTATACCAAAGTATCAACTAAGCTACGCCACTTAGACTTAATCATACAATATGTACATTAACATCTTAATATTTACGTTCACTCCCAATCTTACATTACTCGTTTTTGTTATTTACAACCAGGTAGGTTAAGTTTGTACGAATTCTGGTAAATGGATGTGTGATGAAATTTTGAGTATTTTCTCACTTGAACGAAAAACTCAAATTTGAACTAAATAGTTTAAAAAACTAATTTATTTTCATTTTCATCTAAATTCCATTTCACATTTCAACCGTCAAATAAAATATTTATTATATATTTATGTCCTTGTACATGAAAATTATATATTCCAATTTACTATAAACTAACACTTCACTATAGCTTGGTTGGCTTTTTGTATTGTGATGAGATTTAGGCTTGAGTTTAATAATGTTGTATTGTAACTAACCTAGATTGTTAGGAATAATAATTAATAAAAGAGAGAAATAAATATCAAAGCTTAGGGTTTGGAAAGTTGACAACATGTGGGAGATAGCTCTAAGCTCTTGACCATCGTCACTGCAAAAAGCTGGCTTCTGCATGTACCATAATCATATCTAAAGAGGACTATTCATTATCTGTCTTTCTTACACCATCATCTCTATACACACACACCATTCCCCAACCAAAGCCACTGCAATGCTCTTGTAAATATATAATTTAGTGGGAAGAAATATCACCACCAACCCTCTAATATTCCCACACCATCTGTTTTTCCTTTTGAAAACAAAAACAAAAATCATTATGTAGGTGTATATGTATGCATGTATTCGTATCTCTCATGTATGTCATCCTTCACATGTATGAATGATGGATGTGACTCCACCATGCATGCATGCCCCCAATTAACACATGCAAACCATGTTTATTTTAGAATATAAATACCAACCATTTCTTCTTGTTGATCAAAACTGCTCCATCAGATGTTTTCAGATACACTGAAAACCACAGCTATACAATGACGAGTAATATATAATATTTAGGGTTTGATCTCTGAGAATAGGTCATGTCTCAGTACTTGAGGCTGAGATTCAAGGCTGGAAACGATGCTCTTGGCATGCATATAATTACATGTTCTTCTGCTATGCCTTGATCCATACATAGACAAACATACATACATGTGTGTATATCATATATAAAACTTTATACAATGCAGATAGTCTCTACATGATTCCTATAAGCTTAGCAGTAGAGAAGCTTAACTATGCTATATAATATGTCAAAACCCTCCAAGAAATCGGAGATCCACCGATCGATCTACTACGAACTCAGCAACCAGATTCTGGAGCCGAATCAACCTACCTATATATATGCATGTTCATTATCACTATCTATATATATATATATAGAACGGTGGCCGCTTGCTTTTAATTTTGCTGGGCATATAACAAACCCAATAAAAAGTTGCGCGCTTTGCATGATCAGGAGTACCAATTCATCCCCGGAAGCTGCTGATACGGCGCCGTCCTGAGCTCTGTCAAATCTTGTTGTTGTTGAGTGGGTGTCGTCTGGCTCAGCTGGCTAAGTAAAGAGGCGATAGTAGTACCGCCGTCGTTAGTTCCATCACCTCCGCTGCCAACGCCATTGTCATCGTGAAACCTCTTGCTGGACGAGGAGTCGTGATCGTCGACGACGACGGGCGGCCAGAAGAGCGACGCTGCCGGAGACGACGGTCGTTTTAGAGAAGGAGCCAGCATGTTGTTGGTGGGTAGTTGAAGATGTTGTTGTTGCCTGGATGAGGAAGAGGAGGATGAAGCTAAGTGGGAGAAGAATGAATTATTTGTTGTGTGGTGATGATGATCAATTCCTTGGAACAAACTTGGATCATGATGATGATGAGGTGAGTTCATTATGTCCAACAAACCACCATAACTCCCGCCGCCTTTTCCCAGCTGATGAATCCTACTTGCTGCTGGGTGGTGGTTGTTAGAGGAAACCAGTAAAGATGGAGGAATCGGAAGCATCATATCCTCCATCGAATCTTCCTTCTCCTGATCCAGCGATCTATGGTTATTGTTCTTCTTGTATATTCGGCACAACACCCAGTCGTCAAGCTATACCCAGATGATACAGGACAAAACAAGTTAAAATAAAAAAGTAAGGTGGTATACAGGATGATGATGATCTCAATTCTCAAGTCTCAACCAAGAAACAAATTCGAGATTTTTTTTTAAAATTAATTATTGTTACTGTATGATCCAGATATGAAAGAAATTGATAGGCGGGGGGAGAGGGAAGGAAAACAAAAAAGGTAGGGTACCCTTAAGGAATTCTTTTTGTTGCCAAGGTCAAAGCCAGGGGGCCGGTTGGTGACTTTGTTGTCAGCAAGACGATACTCATGCATAATCCAGTTTGTTTTCACGCCTTTCGGTGGCTTACCGCCGTAGAAAACGAGTGCCTTCTTCACGCCGACCTTCTGAGTCCCGCCGGAGGTCAACACCGGTTTGTCGGTTCCCGTCGCCTTCCAATAACCAGATGTAGCTGCCCTATTGGGCCTCACCCCGTTCGGATACTTCCTGTCCCTTGGACTGAAGAAGTACCACTCGTGCTCTCCAAAAGTCGCCTTTGCTGCCAAACAACAATTTAAAAATTCAGTCAGGACTTTCATCGAACAGCTTACGGGCACGCCAACAACTGATCAGTAAACCTATAATAAGAGAAATGAATAATAGATGGAATCATCACCGGGTAATTCCCACGGATCAAACTTGTAGAGATCAACTTCAGCGATGATTGAGACAGGGAGAGGAGCAGAGCTGGCCTTCTTCTTCAGGTAGTGAACAACTAGCTCTTCGTCCGTGGGATGGAACCGGAATCCTGGCGGTAGGTTAGGCTGGTTACTGGTTCCACCGCAGGCGCCGGTGGATGAGTCTGTGCTCTCCATCGGTTTAATTAAATCGGAGTCGATGATGATCTTCTGGAGAGAATTAATTAGAAGGTAAAGCAAGAAAAAATCTGGAGGGAGAGAGAGAGAGAGAGAGAGAGAGGATGGAGGCGTTGTTGTTGGGTGGAAAGTTAGCGTAGGGAAGGCAGCGGGTCCGCTTCTATATAAATGAGGGGGCCACCAAAATGGACAGCTCGGGGGAGGAAGGGAGTAATACTCTACGGGCGAGGACCAGATTAGTAATTATGTGGAAATAGTCGTGTGAAGATTGTTTTCTGGTTTAGCTTTGGTTTAAGTGATTAATAAATTAACCACGTTTTAGGATTTTGGAAAGCGGAAAATGCATGGGAGAGCGACGTGAAACGGAGAGGGTGGAATACCATGGGGGTGAGGTGCAGCTGATCAAACCTGGGGTGCCTACGGTTGAGAGGCTGACACGTAGTATTTTACGCAAAACCACTGAACAAAAGTCGACACGTGGGTCGTAGATGGGTGTGCAAGTAGGGCCTCTAGTGGCTACCAGGACCCACTCTCCACAGTCCACACAAAGTAACAGATTAGAATTTTGATGATGAGAGAGAGAGAGAGAGAGGGTGTGTTGTTTTTCATTGTTTATAAACTTTTGCTGGCGTTCTTAATTAGCTCATCGTGGTTCTTAAATATATCAGTTTGGTCACTCAACTTTGATAGAGCGTGTAACCACGTACCAGTACAGTGTTGAAATAAAGTCAACAGTGTCCTTTTTTTGTAGGACAAATCTAAATGGGACCCCCTTGCCAGCCCCCCCTGATCTTCATTTGCTTTCTCACTTATGGTTTGTTTTGTACTGTACTAGGATCAAATAAGATTGCTCCAAAAAAAATCAAATAAACTACAAGAAAATGACCTATAGTGACCCTGATTATAGTCACTAAAAGCCTCATTTCGGTCCTTATATGTGTTAGTGACCGTACCTTTTAGTGGTCGCTATTTTTATTGGTGACCATGTTCAGTTTAAGGTCACAAACGAAGTAATGACCAAATTTATCCGGTCACTGTGTATATTTTAATAGTGACTATGGTCATATAGTGACTTTCAATCTCACGGTGGCCAGAGATAAAAAATAGTGACCGTTTCACGATCGCTAGCTTTAGTGTTACATTCTCTTTTTAGTTGTGACCGTAATTGTTACGGTCATAAAAAAGTAAAGTAGCCACCGTCTTCACAGTCGCTAGTAATCCATAATGTTACCCGTTGTATTTCTTATATAGTTGTGACAATCCATAAAGACCATGAGAAGATATATAGATCATTAATAATTATGTTCTTCAATTATAAATGACAAACAAATAATGCGAGTACACTGTTTTGACACTGAAACCTATTATATGGTTTCTATACAATACCAACTTACAGAGAGCTGAAGCACGAGTAGCAAAAAACACACACACACAGCCTATGAAAACTCATCTATGGTTTCATCACATCTAACCATTTCACTTAAACTAACTCCTGATTACATGCATTTCATGAAATGAGTTCTCTAAGTAAAAGGGAAATGAAGTTGACCTCAAGCTGATGAAGTCGAGTGATAATCTAGTTCACTGAAGTTGTTGCTTATTGCAAATGGATTGCAGTAATGCCTTCATTTTCTCCATTTCTTCTTCACGTTTTTCACAACCCACTTTAATATCATCGAAACGCTTTTGCAGGTCTTCTTTTTGACGTATTGGCCTTTAAGCTTTTAGGCTTCACAACACCTCCAAGGCCTGCCACGTCTGTCCATTCATAAAAATGCAGCGAGATCAATGCAATTGCAGCTCCATAAAAATGCAGCAGTGGTATCAATGCACAACATGTGAGATGCCTACCCAAAACTAGGTCGGTCATATGAACAGATCGAAACAGAACCAACAAACACAATACAACAGTGGGGGTAACCACCTGTCATACTAGCTACTAAGATTATAGCAGAAATCATTAAAAAAAATTAACAAAATAAGTGTAAATATGAAGAAGCAAAGCGTCCATCGATCTCTTATACCGGCCTGACTAGCTACTCTTGCGTAGACGAGTGCTGTGGGGATGTTGTGAATTTTGAAAAGTGTAATGAGTGGGTTTGGTAGTTGATTAGTGATGACTGTCTGTCTAAATGGGCCAAAATTAATTAGTAATTACAGCATCTGCATGTCATGCTTCTGTTACTAGTAAGTAATTAAGCTAGCAATAAGGAACCAAAATTAAAACTGGCAACAGGTGGGACCCGGGCAGCCAGCCAGCCACTTGCTTACCTGGCGGCCGTTTTCTGCTCTCAGTTTTGGCCAGCATCTGGGCAACAGGATTAACTTAGCCAATTTATTTCCCTGTTTTGAATAGACATCACAACCAACCCCAACACCCCCACACTATGATTTGTGGTCAATTATCACTTTTGTTTCCTCTCCAAAACAATAACCATACAACTATATATATATATATATATATATATATTAATATATGGCGGATCAGGAGGGTTCAATGCATTACGTTGAATCGTAACAAAGTTAAGATATACTAAACTGCATATAAAAACTAGGGATAATAGTATTTTTGCTCCTTTTACTTTACTAAGTTAACAACAAGGCCTTTTTATTATTAAATATTATTTTTACTCCTTCTACTTTACCAGCTTGCTAAACGTTTCCTTTTGTTACTCCATCAGTTATCTTACTGTTATTTTTCGCCTAATCAGCATTGTCACGTCATCCAGGATGATAGGTAGCTTTTTAGTATGATAATTATGCCTTGTTTAAATTTATTTCTTACAATAATTTTCAGTGGGCAAGATTTACCCCAATAAGCATCTTTCTCTTTCATCTCCGAGCAATTCATCTTTCTGCTTAAATTGCAGCCGCAACCGCAACCGCAACCCCTTAGCTCAAGATCGGGGAGGCGACGACCTTTCATCTAGTTGAATTATATTCCTCCTCCACTAGTTCCTTCTCCATCTAGTTGAATATAAGAATCTTCCTCCTTCAAGTTGAATATAATTATCTTCCTCCTTCATACCAGTAGAATTAGTTCTGTCGTCAACCATCAACCAGTTCGATTCCACCCACCTTCAACATTAATGCACTCGTTGGCCTCCACAAAAGCCATGCTCTGTTTCAAAAATCGACTCAAAATTGATTTGTTGACTCCAATCTTTGGAGCTACCCAATTAATCAAATTGTGAACCCTCTGTGCAGCTTTCCCTCCATGAATGATTGTTACGATAGGGAGTTAAATATTACGATTTCTTTGTGTGGGGAGATTTCTCCGATTCGACCAAAATCTTGGAAAGGTTAGGGATAAGAGGAAGATGAAAACGAATATGGAGCTCCCAAAAATTTGGAAAGGTTATAAATTTGATTGAATGAGGATAGATGATAGAGAATGAGTGGGATAGAGGGTAGAAGGCTGATTCCAAAGTAAAATGAAGCTGGAGGCAGGCATGAGGTGAAACACATGACAGTGAGAATGAGATGCAGAGGGGAGAGAATGGTACCTAATGTGATAAGGTAACTTTACATTAGGGTTCAAATAGTAATGACCGCAAAAATAAATTTTTAATTAAAAATTCAAAATTAACAAGGTTAATTATCACACTCATTAGCCACGTGTCATCAGTATGATGTGTGGAAATGCTGATTAGGCGAGAAATAAAGGCAAGACAACGGATGGAGTAACAAAAAGAGACGTTTAGCAAGTTGGTAAAGTAGGAGGGGACAAAAACAATTTTTAATAGTAGAAGGGCCTCTTTGTTAAGTTGGTAAAGTAGAGAGGTAGAAGTACTATAATCCTTAAAAAATATAAAAATTTTATATATTATTAGGTGTCATTTTAAATGGTATATTAAATTCAAACTCAAAACTTCCAAATAACCGAATGCACACTCTATCACTAAAGCTAGATATATCAATAGTCTCTCATTCTCATAATTAATTCTCGCTACTTTTGACCCAATCAATGACGCTACATGAGTAACAAAAGACCTTTAATTTTGTGATGGTATTCTCCATCAATTTTAAATTTTCCTGACGAATTTCAATGGTCATCGTATTGTTTTGTGGATGAGTAATTACATATTTTTGTCCACTGAGGGAACCATGGCATTTTGGAGAACTTGTTGAATCCATTAATGGCTAGAAGTTTGGATAAATAGGCATAGACGTTGAGGGTATCTTGATGCAACCACTAATTTTCCCCTGATATATGAGCACTGCCACTGACCGAAATACTCCCTGATATATGCCCCAATATGAGACGTACTAACATAGTTATGGCATATCAAACACGGCCACATGCATCCTTCTTCAGGCTTGACTTTAGCCATCCACGAACCCTCATGTCGTCGCAACGGATCCAATGTCGATACGTCCGATACCAACAACAACATTTTTCTCAAGGGTCCAGTCCGCGAATCCAAACTTGTACGTCGTTATGGATCATAAGACCTATGCCATGTCTACTACCAAACCACCATATATATAGGTTTTTTGTGTGTGTTTCAAGAAGATTGGTGACACACACTTGGCTTGTATTGAATGATCCACTGTGCGGACGGATCTGGCAGCTGTACTCCTCCTGTATGGCTAGTAATTAATTACCTGTCTGTCTAATCTGGTTGTTGCAGCAGCGCTTAATTAAAATTATTATCATCCCACACCAGCCCACTAATTAAAAGCACATCGATCAAACTTAACTGCCAAGTAAATTACCAGTGCGGTAAAATAAATAAAATGTTCATTCATTGGATTCAACAACATCTCATTATTTTCTATTAATTCTATTTAGATTACGATCGGTGGACAAATTTCATACATAATGTGTTACAATTTGTATACTTTATTCTGCACCACTAATTGACTCCATCGAGACTGTAACGTATTTTGTATGAACTTTGTGCAAGTTATATATATAATACAAGTTGTATACACTTTGGGACGAGCTAGTTATATTCAAATTTTATATATAAGTTATACGACCGGTCGTTAGAGATGGTGGTCCGACCACTAAACTAAACCTAGATGAATAGAGAAAAATAAAAACAAAGTTTGGAGTATGGTTGCAAATCCTTGTTCTTTTCCCACTCAGCAGAACACAAGTCAACACGGATCCAAGTCCAAAGTATAAATCCAAGATAACGAATCTAGCTCATAAACTCAATGAACAAATGCATACAATTCGTCAGAAGCTCTGTAGATAATAGGGTTGAGGGAATTCTATATGGTAATATTTTTATTTACTTCGTGCAGTCTATACAAAAAAATATGAAAAACAAAAGATAGACTATGGGAATTTGTGGGAATTAACCCAAATTCTAACAATCCTTTCTTATTTTAGTGATTCCACGAAAATAGTAAAATTATCCATAACAATCATCATCCCATTTATAAAACTTGAAATTTTTATTTAATATATCACACTTGACAAATATTCAAATACAAATGTGTCGAATATGATTGAAACCCATAACTCATATATAAATACTTTAAAGTAATATAATATTTAATATCATCCAATATCACCCCTACCAGACATGCATAACCATTTTGTCTCTCCTCCGATTGAAGCAAATGTTACAAACTTTGATTTTATGGTTCTTTTTTAAAAGGTCATGGTATTGCATAATTACATCGTGGTCTTAGACCTATTTTCTTAAACAAAATGCATCCTCTATTATTGAAGTTGCAACAACACGATCACTTTAAAAGTTTCGCTTAAATAATGGCGAAACTTTGGTGGAAGCAAAACTCCGGCGGCCGACGACAGAACTCAAGGTGGTAACAAAACTCTGGCAGCCGACAACAAAACTCCGATGAAGAACCTTGACATCAGGTGTAAGAACTCTAGCAAGCGTGGTAAAATTTCAACAATTAATAATGGAATTCTGACCCAATTACTTGGGAGATTCCTCACTTAAGGACTCCATTATCTCTTGCTTTTCCACCATATTAAAAAGCTATATAATTTATTAAAATTCACATATTTTACCATCCAAATTATTAAATTCAAATCCAATTCCAGTGTTCATATATATATATATATAAAGAAGCATTTTTAGTCTATCCAATCCTCCAGTAGCAGCGAGCGAACACCAAGCTCTGTTTTCTGCCAGTGTCTTCTATCATCCCCTTTCTTCTGCCTTCAGTCCTTCACCAGGATTCCACAATTTTGAGCATATGCACGGCCTTAAAGGTCTTAGCTTTGGATTCGTTGCTAATGCGAGTCTTTCACCTTCGTTCAAGGAGGGAACCACTCTGTTTAGGTAAGATTCATAGTGCGTGTTCTTACGGTTAGTTGCGAGTTTCACTGGGTTAATCCTTCGAATATAATCTATTTTCACCTAGTGCTTTCCCCTCATTCTAATTTCCTTAGAAATGTTTCTGTAAGTGGGGAAATCTGTGTGGTAACCATGATTGCTTGCAGGAGTTCATTCCTCGCAGAATGTTGAACCATATTTTGCAATTAGTTACTGGATTTTGGAAATCCTATGTAGACTTGATCATCATTTCTCAGGGTATGCCCGGAGATTTCAGCTTCAAGTGCTTCCAGAACAACGCTATATGGACGATGTAAAGGGGTAGAGATTTTGTGTGGAACTAGTCATAAAGAGCTTAACTTTAAAATGAAGAAAAGATTCTATCGACGAGCCATTCCGGAGAGTAAATCAGGCTACGGTGTTAACGTGAAAGACGATGGAGATGTGACAAGGGGGACTTTGATATGGAGAGCAATCAAATTACCAATTTATTCTGTTGCTTTGATTCCTCTAACGGTGAGTTCTTTTTGTGTCCTAGTCATCTTACCCTGTGAATTGGTATTAGTTTAATGGAACCTCTAGGTGGATGGAATTTATCTCATTGTATTTAAAAATTATATTTTCTTGAATCAGGTTGGTGGTGCTGCTGCTTATTTGCAGACTGGCATATTTTCTGCAAAGCGCTATTTCACTCTCTTGATTTCTTCAGTTCTAATCATAACATGGCTCAATCTAAGGTCAGGTTCTACTATGTAAGATCATTCTGAAACTGCCAAGGTCCTAGCTTTTCGTTATCTACATTCTTCTTATTTGAAGATTCTTAGGCTTAGTTTGTCAGGTGAATAGTTGGATGGAATTATGAACATTTTCCTGGCTGGACGGAAAATTTCAATCCCTACGAAGTGATTATTGGGGAGCGAGCTTTCTCATTGCCTTCTAAATTCCATCCAACTTTTCACTTGTCAACAAAGCCTTAGTGGTTCAACCAGGAGGATTGCTTGTAACTGGTCAATGGAGTGCCAACGGAGTGTCAAGATTCATGTTTACCTTCCATTCAAGTTCTTTTCTTTTTTGGTCATCTTACGTACTGACCAAAGCACTTGGAATATTTCAACCATGGTCCATCTGACTCTTTTGATTACTGGTCGATGGCCAGCAACGATGTATATGATTTTGATACAGGAGCTGATAAGAACAAGAAAGAATCAGTTGTTAACTTAGTTGGAAGGTGAGTGTATCTGCAGTTTGTTATATTAATGGCTAGCAGGAAAAAGTCAAATACAACACTCCGCTGATTCTGTTCTCATATGGCCCTGGGAAGCCGTTCAGGAGTCTTTATTGCAGCTTGCTTTTGCCTCATCACTGGTTTCGCTGGTCTGACATGGGCATCCTTGGGATCAAAAAGCATACGGGCAAATCTGTTATTGACTTGCGCGATCATCTGCGGTTACATATATCAGGTATTTTGTAAATCATCTGCTTCTAGAAATGTCGTGTCTGTGTAGTTGAAGTTTTTCTTATTTGTAGCATTAAGGTTTCATCTGTTAACAATGTATCTGGTCCCTACAGTGCCCTCCTTTTCGGCTAAGTTACCGTGGACTTGGTGAGCCCTTGTGCTTCGCAGCATTCGGTCCATTTGCCAGCACTGCTTTTTACTTATTGCTGCGAACCTCCAGGTCAATACGATTCTGTATATCCTGGGATGATGTGTTCTAAGAGTTTCATTCATTGAATTTTAACGTTAGTTCTTGATTTACTTGACAGTGAAGCACACAAGTTCCATTTAACGACGACGGTTCTTTCTGCATCATTTCTTATTGGATTCACAACTACTTTAATACTTTTCTGTAGTCACTTCCACCAGGTCTCCCCTCCATTTAACTTGTTCTTTTCTCTTGCTACTAGCTAGCCCATCAACAAGCTTTGACATGTATTTTTCCCGAATTCAGGTCGAAGAAGATGAAGCTGTTGGTAAAATATCACCTCTGGTGTGTACGATCGAATGACTCTTTCGTTTAATTTCCTTTCTTTCGTTCTATCGTCTTACTGGACGTTTCCATTTTCATATGGAACACGGTGCAGGTTAGACTAGGGACAAAAAGAGGTTCAGTATTAGTTAAAGGCGCAGTTGTGACACTGTACTCTCTCTTGGTTGCTTTTGGGATAAGTGGAACTCTACCATCTACATGCATTGTAAGTTTTTTCATTAATGTTGTTATGATAGTCATACTTTTACGCGCACTGATATCTAATGAGCGAGGGAGGGTTCTACCATTTTCCTTCTACCACATTTCAGGCTTGGCCTTGCAACAAAAATCATAATTCATAGGAAAGTCGAAAAAAGTTGAGTTGAGGTTGGAAGGGATTGTGAAAGGAATGTAAATTGGGAAACACAATTTCACTTGGAATCGTTATATCCTTTAATCAAAGTTTCTTTTCCAACTCGAACTCAACTTTCTTACATTAATCTCAATTCAACTTTCCTAAGAATCACGATTCTTGTTTATTTTTGCCAAACCAAGCCTCAATGTTCATAGTCTGAAACACGGAGGATATCTTTTGCCAGGTTCTCGCTGCCTTGACGTTACCCATGGGGATTAAAGTGGTCAGATTCGTTGAGGAGAACCACATGGTGAGCTCCAGCTTCTTAACATTCTATGGCAGAACATAAAACCTTTCTCTTCCATGCTGTACATTTGTGTATACTCTTCTTCTATAGATTGCTGCATCTTCTGTATTGAAATATAAATTAATATGATTTACAGGACAAGGGGAGAATCTTTATGGCGAAATATTACTGCGTGAGGCTCCATGCCTTGTTTGGGGCGGCACTAACAGCAGGACTAGTGTTGGCTAGGAATCTCGCCAAAGGATACGTAGCTAGGCAGATAATATTCTCTTGAAAGACTTGCTATGATCCAACTTACACTCATTGTATCGGTGGCTGATCATGATCAGGCTTCTTGTGCTTCAGTTGTAAAGAAATTGATTTGCTGGTTTTTTTTGTTCCATTATAAGGAAGATTGTGGCTAATCCATCTCGTGTTAAGTAACAACTAACAAGAGAGTGGAAGAAAAATGCATATTATGCATGCACAGATGTTGGCAGAAACATTGAACATGAGAGAGAGAGTTAGTTGGAGAAAACGACATCGTTCGAAGTGAAGTGCAACAAACCGGACAAGGAATAAAATGAAAGAAACTAGAAAGCTTAAGCTATGTTGACAAGTCCGTCTAATAACATGCAAAAAGATCAGTTGTCATAAAACTGAAAAAAACCCAACACATCAGTAATGGCGCAGACAAGGAAGAGAACAGTCACCCGTCAGCTAGTTCTATTCCTCTGTTTTCTCTCTACTCATTGCCTTGAAGAATCAGATGAAGAAGCGAGAAGGTCACATTTCCCAAATGGATTTCTGTTTGGCACTGCAACTTCCGCATACCAGATTGAAGGAGCCTATCTTGAAGATGGAAAGGGTCTCAATAACTGGGATGTTGTCTGTCACATTCCTGGTATGTTTAACTTACCCCCTTTTTTGCTTTTCCTCATTCTCCGGAACTCTCTTCTTTTCTGTTTGTTTGCTGAAAGTTTGAAACTTTCCCAGGAAACATTAAGAAGAATGACAATGGGGATATTGCTGACAATCATTACCATCTGTTCTTGGTACATTCAATTTTGATGCTGCTTGCTTGCCCTGCATAAACCAAACTTTCTGCAGCTGTTAATAAAGCAAAGATTCCTTCTTGTTTGAAACAGGAAGATATTGAATTGATGCTTGCCCTAGGAGTTAACTCCTGTAGATTCTCTATCTCATGGACCAGAATTCTTCACAGTACGTTTACTTTTGATAAAAGTTCCTGTCTTTTTTAGATTCTACTGTTGTTAAGCTAATTGCTAGAGAAGGGAATTTTCCTGTGAGGTATTAGGAGGGAGATTTGGTGAAGTTAATCAAATGGGCATCCAGTTCTACCGAATTCTAGACCATCTTTTACTTAAGGGTACTCCTCCTTTTCCCTGCCACTTAATTTCCAGTGAAAAATAGTAAAACCAAATTTTGTGGAACTTGTGCTGTGATTTTTTATGGACTGAGAATACAAGAGAAACTGCAGGGATTGAACCATTTGTGACAATACATCACCATGACATCCCACAAGAACTTGAGGACAAATATGGGGGATGGGTCAGTTCTCTAATTCAGTAATATTGACTAAAGTCCTTTGTTTTCACCAATTCCAGGATTTGTCTACTTGTTTTTTCTTCATCTCTTTGCTTGCTGTCTTACAGGGAAGATTTGATGCAGTTTGCGAGGATTTGTTTCGAAAGTTTGGGCAGTAAAGTCAAACACTGAGTGACCATCAATGAGCCAAACCTGTTTGCAGACATGGCTTATATTCAGGGATCTTACCCACCATCTCATTGTTCTCCTCCTTTTGGAAACTGTTCAGCTGGTAATTCTGATTTGGAGCCTCTCATTGCTGTGCACAACATGATACTGTCACATGCCAAAGCAGTCAAGATTTACCGCCAAGAGTTTCAAGTAATTTATCAACAAAAGTTATGATTCTTATCAAAGTTGAGTTAAAACTAGTAGGAAAAAGTTGAATTGAGGCTGAGAGTGATTGTGAAAGGACCGTTAACTAAGGGATACAACGGATTTGTAGGAAAGTTTAATTTCCATTTGAATAGATTGAGAAACATAATTTCACTTGGAATCCTTATATCCCTTGATCCAAGTTTCCTTCCGCAATTCCTCCCAACTCCAACTCAACTTTCTTATACTAATCTCAACTCAGCTTTCTTAGATCACGATTCCTGGTGTGAAACCAAACCATAATTTTGTCTCTGGAAGTTTGTGAGTTATTGCTTCAAATCCAATTAGCGAATGCACTCTCATTTTTTATTATGATTCTGTAGGAAAGCAAAGGTGGTTCAATTGGGATAGTTCTCTTTGCAATGTGGTATCAGCCCCTAAGAGAAAATGAAGTATTAGATCAGCAAGCTGTGAGTAGAGCACTGGCATTTGGTTCTCCTTGGTATATGAATATATGATGATTTAGTACCTTCTGCTCTTCTTTAAACTTGATGATCGATTAACTGACTGATACACGCAAAAATATGTTGAACGGAGTAGATTTACTTCTTCGTATATTTTGTATTATTCTATTCCTTATTCCTTAAGATTTAGGTTATGTACAGAACTTACATATACTCCTTCAATTGGCCGAATGATTCAATAAGATTTCTGAGTTTTCTGCCGTAATTCTCTTCTCGTCGAACTCTTCTCTTCGAACTCTTTTCATGATATCAGAGCTTGGTAATTCTTTGAGTTACTTTCTCGGGCTTGAAATTAAGAGGACGGTTGATGGTATATTTGTCTCACAGCAAAAATACGTTGCAGATCTCCTAACTTTGGGTCGTCATGAGGATAGTAAACCATTAAGCACACCCATGGAGGTAACTCAGAAATTGAGCAAGGAAGATAGGGAGTCAGTGGCAGATCCCACAATGTACAGGAAATTGGTGGGTAGTCTGATCTGCTTAACTTCGATGCGACCTGATCTCGCTCATGCAGTTCAAGTCGTTAGTCAATACATGGCGTCTCCTCGTCAACCTCATCTCCAGGCTGTGTATCGTATTCTCTGTTACTTACAGGGCACACGTCATCTTGGCATGTGGTTCCCTTCCGGAGGCACCACCGAGCTCGACGCAGACTATGCCGGGTGCATTGATACCCGACGTTCCACCTCCGGCTGGTGTGTGCGGCTTGGAAGCTCCTTCATTTCCTGGCGATTTCGCAAACAAGATCGAGTATCAAAATCATCCATGTCGATGTCTGAGGTGTGCTCAGAAATTGTGTGGCTCCTGAGTTTGGTTGCTGAATTGGGCATCACAATATCGGAACCAATTCAGTTGTTTGGTGATAACACTAGTGCCGTAGCTATCGCCACAAATCCCGTCTTTCATGATCAGACAAAACACTTTGAGACTCACTTGCACTATATTCGCGAGCTGGTCCGGGATAGTGTTATTAAGTTACACTACATAACTTCGGAAGATCAAACTGCAGATCTCTTTACAAAGGCGGTTATTACTAGTCGACATTGGTTTTTAAATACCAAATTGTTGCTGAGAAACCACCATAAATTTGCGGGAGGCTGGTAAACGGAGTAGATTTAATCCTTTGTATATTTTGTATTATTCTATTCCTTATTCCTTAGGGTTTAGGTTCTGTACAGAACCTATATATACTCCTTCAGTTGGCCGAATGATTCAATAAGAATTCTGAGTTTTCTGCCGTAATTCTCTTCTTGTCGAACTCTTCTCTTCTCATCTTTTCAAAATACCTCTGCAAAATAGTTGAAATCAATTTTGTTATGATTCAGGCTACTAGATCCTTTGGTTTACGGGGACTATCCTTCTGAGATGCGTCAGTACCTCGGAGCTACACTTCATAGTTTCACTGCCGAGCAAATGGATTATGTTAAAGGGAGCATAGATTTCATTGGCTTAAACCATTATTCGACACTGTATGCAAAAGATTGGCTCCATTCATCTTGTCCTCCGGGAGGTTCAGATCATGCCATCAGAGATTTTCTGTCCAGGTCTTCTGCTCAAAGTGTTGGGTTTAGCTTGGTACCGGGGAGACTGCATGAAACTTTGATCAATAATGGAGTCGTAGATACAATGTAAAATTTTCCATTTTTATTCAGTGGAGGCCAATAGAGAAGGACTAGCTACAGTAGCATGTAGCAATAGACATTTCTTGAATTGTTTAAAAAAAATCTGAAATAATTATAGTGTTTTGGGGACCAAACATAAGAAAGAAATCCTAGGTAAAAATACTCCAGGGATAATGACTTGCGCTCCGCTACAGAGGGTGTTGGGTCTGCATCATGATGCATTCGGCAGAGCTGAGCACTTCATAATGAAGGATTTAACTTGAAGCAGCGGCCGACACAGCAGTCAGCAGAGTGAGAATTTGGCGGGGACGGACAAACAACAAAGGAAAATGAAAGAAAGGATAAGAACTTGCCACTTCAGATTTGGGATGATTTATTCTTGCTTCAGTTATACACTTGTCAGTATTTTGCTTCAGATGACCAGTCGCCGTTGATCAGATTGTGGGTCTGACATGGCCTAGTCGGAGAGAGAGACTGACTGACTGACTGACTGACTTGACTCGGTGTCTGTAATTCTTCCTCTCTCATTTTCTCTGCTGCAGAAATGCCTCAACTTTGCATCTGTATTTCTCCCTGTTTTCAAAGTAACCAACAAACCCCAAAAAATGGATCCCCGGACTCTCCTTGATCACGCTCTCTTCCAGCTCACTCCTACCAGAACCAGGTTATTCTTCCTCCCCTCTTGTCATTTATTTCCTTAATCTAGGTTTCTTACAATGTTCATACAAACATTACCTTTTTGTGATTCAGATGTGATCTTATGGTATTTGCTGCTTCTGGCGGCGCAAGTGAGAAATTAGCATCTGGGCTTCTTCAGCCATTTGTATCTCACTTAAAAACTGCCAACGATCAGATCTGTAAAGGCGGCTACTCCATCATTCTCCGCCCTTCTTCCTCTTCACCCAATTCCTCCACTCCCTGGTTCACTAAAGCCACTCTCCAAAGGTATCTTCGTTTTTCTTCTTTTTTGTTCGTTTATTGATGCTATGAAGCTTATGATCTTTATGGGGTTTTTAACTTTTCATTGCCTGGTGGCTGTTTCTGCTTATAACAGATTTGTTAGGTTTGTCAGCACGCCAGAAGTTCTTGAGAGATTTGTGACTATTGAAACGGAACTTGAGCAGATTGATAGTTCAGTTCACTCTCATGAGCACTACAAATCAACTGTGTCATCGAAGGTATGTTCAAGTGATTGCTCTTGTTAAAAGTTATGTTACTTTTCAGATCCTTTCGAACTTTATATGTCTGATAAAATTACATTCCAGGATGGGGTTGGTGATGCTGCATCCGAGGAAAGCTCAAAGTAAGTTGTTTGATTTTTGCAATTATTCGACATAGTACTGGATTTCCGGCAATGAAATGGATCTTTGTATTTGACAGGGTTCACCTTCAGCGTGCTTTGGAATCTAGGAAAGCTATCCTACGCAAAGAACAAGCAATGGCCTATGCCCGTGCATTGGTTACTGGATTCGAGCTTGACTCTATTTATAATCTTATGTCTTTCGCCGATGCTTTTGGCGCTTCACGGTTAAGGTATGAATTCTTGTGTCATTGGATTCCTTACGGTTATCATGTTTGTCTGAGATAAGAGTATATGTTGTTCAATCTGTTCTTTTTGCTCTCTTTGAGCTAAAGATTTCACATCAGCACCCTGTTTCTATCTTTAGCGAAGCATGCATAAACTTCACGGAGTTGTGCAAGAAGAAGAATCAAGATCGACGTTGGCTGGATGAAATCGTGGCAATGCAAGCTGCTAATCTGGAGTTGCCTTCTCTCAGGAATTCTGGGATTACACTTGCTGGAGAAGAAAGTTATCCTAGTCAGTTGTCTGCTTTGAGACTGAATGGCTCAATTGAAGCCTCTGATTCAGCTACTAGTATCGGAAGCGTTGACCTAAGCCAAGGTAAGACTCTACTAATCGAGAAATCCTGGCGGCCTTTTATCTGTTTTTTACGTAAACAGTCTTCTTGTTGAATTAGGAAATGAGAGATCATGTCGTGTTCAAATTATTGTTCTCGAGATGCAGATAGCAGTTTGCCACCACCATCAGCGACATGGCCGAATCATCTCCCTCATTACATGCACAATTTTCAAGGTCCAGTCTATCAACAGATGGCTCCATACCAAGGCTATGGTTACTTCCCTGGGAATATGCAATATGACCCCAACATTTCGCATCACTTGGACTCCGATGATTGCAGAAAAAAGTCATCCTCTAGGAACCAGAAGAAGAACCATGATGACTCCACTGGCAGTGGTTCGAGTTCAGAGACCGAGTTGGAGCAACTCAAGACGGATGATAGAACAGATGAGCATGTCCGCAGGAAAAGGCATAGCAAGAAGTCTTCAAGAACAGTTGTGATTCGTAACATTAACTACATTACTTCGAGGAGAAATGGAGAAAAGGGCAACACTTCCGGGGAGGAATCGGAGGAAGACGAGTTCATCAACGGAGAAGCTCTGAAGCAGCAAGTGGAAGAGGCTGTTGGTTCTTTGGGGAGACAGAATAAGTCAGCTCCGCGTCATCATAGGAAATCACAATGTGATAGCGACATGAACAAAAAGAATGAGGAAGAAGTTAATGGGAAGGACCAGTGGAGCTCTTTCCAGAGCCTTCTCATGAAGGAAGATTATGCAGACACATATGACATTGCACCAAAGTCTTTCCAAGTTGATGGAGAATCCCCGAAACAAAGGAAGCAGCAAATGGTGGCAAATGATTCCTTTGTTGCTACCAGTAAGGACACCACAAGTGAACCCCAAACTCGGATCCAAAATTTTGAAGGTGACATTAATAGCCGCGTTGTGATGAAGAACAAGGATGGATGTTACAAGGATCTATTATTTCCCCGAAGACCGGAGGAGAAATCAGATGACCACTTGCTAGCCTCACTTTCTGGTTATTCTTCCGAGTCACAGATAATCAAAGTTCAGAAAGGAGGAGGAGACTGTTTTATTGGCACCCAGATGGACAAATCGGTTTACAAGAATGGCAGCGAGGACATCAACCTGTTTGATATCGAACATCCATGCGTTGTGGAAAACAAAAAGGACGATGTTCTTGCTGATGATTCATTCATGATTCAGGATCGATCGTTCGAAGATGATGGCTCTCGTTCCATATTAAGAACTGACATAAGCATGGTCGCGGATGTAGCTGAATTTGCTCAATGTGGAAATGGCGGTCCAGATCCCTCACGAGAAAAAGTTAAAGCAGTTGATTCCTATGAGCCAGATGACCTTTATATGGTGCTTGGGCGTGCTCCTGAAGCCGAAAAGGCCGTCCCTTCTTGGACCCCGGAGATAGATTATGAAAATGACATTTTATCTGCTGAGACCAACAGAAAGGGCTCAACTGTGGAAAAAACTGCTGTGGCGACTAATTCAGGCAAAGAAATTAACAAGGTGAAAGCTTCTGGTGGAAATCTTGGAAGAAGAAAATCGGACACTGCCTCGAAAACCAGGAAGCCTTCCCTTGGAAGTAGAACAACTCTTCCAAAGATGAAATCCGAGAGGGTAAGCAAAGAACTAACAGCTTTTGAGATTGTTTGGCTTCTGTTATTCTAATGTAGGCTTCACCTTGTATATCTTACAACCAGGAAGAAGAGAGTAGGAAAAAAGCAGAGGCATTAAAGCTCGAACGTCAGAAAAGAATTCCAGCGAGGAGTTCCGTGGGGAATAGTCCTGTGACATCGAGGAGAAACTCGACTTCTAATGATGGGAAGTCCAAGAAGACGGTTTTCAGAAGTTCCACCATTGATCGCCTTGCTACTGCTAGGACAACGGCAAAGGTGGAGTCAACTCAATCGAAACAGTCCGAACCGAAAAGTGCAACGTCCAAAGCAAATGGTCTAAAACAGAAGGCTGTTTCTGGTGGTAATAAGAAGCCAAGTGCAAAATCTGATGTCACAGAGAAGAAGATTGCTCCAGTTTGCATAGGACAGAAATCAACAGAATTACTTGGCGTGCAAGCAACTACAGTGACTAGTGAAACTGTTGACATGAAGGACAATATGGAGTTACCAAAATTGTCAGCGGAGAAGAATGTAGTTACTGAGGTTGGAAAGGCTTCATATGGTCTGTTGGAGGATATTTCTGGGGTGATGATACATCCTACGGCAGGGTCACCGAATAAACAAAAGAACGTATCTGATGATCCTAAAGTAGAAGAAGAGAACGATGAGGTGAGAACTGAAGAGTCAGCTTTGCCACAGAGATCCCAGATTGAAATTCCCAGTACTCCCCCACCACCGGACATTGTAAACCCAGAACAGATTCACACAAGAAAGAAATGGAGCAGCGGCGAAACCTCTCCGAAAGGTTCGAAAGGGCTGCGAAGGCTCCTCTTTTTTGGAAAGAGAACTTGAGGATTGACCGAGGGAGGCACTGGTTTTGTTGACATGTTTGAAGATCAATATGATCGCTAAAAGTTATGTTGAAGATTTCATGGTGTGAAATTTTTAGTAAATTTGTTTCTTTTGGACAATTTTGATTGGAAGGATCGATGTATATTCAAAAAAGTTTTCCTCTTTCCCTGTTTATTTTTGGGTTTTGGGACATTGGATTTGATTTAATTGGAGTGCATGTAATATAATTTGTGATTGATTCAGGCTTCCTATGCAACAGAAAAAGAATGTTTGGATATTGTATTAGTAAATACTATATAATCCAATACTAGAATGATTAAAAGTTAAAGGCGGGCTTTCCGTTGGAAACATGCAGCCGGTATAAACGCTATGCGGTATAGTATTATTGGCCGTTTTTTTTAATAAAATATAGTGCTGAATTAACACTTAAATATGTCGAAAAATGCAACTAGATCACCCAAATGACATGTTTGCGCCAAAAGCGGTGCTTCCCTCCCCGAACGCTTAATTGTGCGGATAAAGCCGTGAAGGCACATATAGCTAAGCCAAATCGTGTAAATTCGCAAATCCCCTGCATTTCCTACCTCCTCTTCAATTCTATTCATATTCTTCATTTGTTCCCTAAACATCCTATAGCTGATTAATTAATCTACACATACAAATTATTGTATTGCGTTGGATGCTGATATGCGTTGGTTGAAACAGAGTGTTTGATTAATCTAGCTACGTACATGCCAAAATCCCAAGGCAGAACATTCACGGTTGAAACAGAGTGTTCCCACACCTACTTAATCATCCCGTTCATCGGGTCGTACATACCTACGTGTACATATATGTGACGAACACTCTGGTATCAACGGGGTATATGGAAAATTCAGTGGCAACATCGGGATCACCGCCAAAGTTTACGATCTCCCGCTCCTCGTCTTTTCAACTGAGGTCCCCGAGCCTAAACTCCCTCCGCCTCTGCCGATTCGACATATTCAACAAGAACGGAGATGGAATGACACGATATGAATCATGCCCTAACCCTATTGGGCCTCGACGCCGACTTATCAGAGCTGGAATCCACCATCAAGTCCCATATAAAGTCCGGGAACGAGGGCCTTGAGTTCGAGGACTTTATGCCCCTCCACCCATCGGTAGACGACGCATTATTCGACAGGCAACAACGTTCACAACATGACCACGGCGATGAACCAAAGATCGATCGAAGGGCGCAGGAGGAGTCGGATGTTCGACGAAGACTGCGACGGCTACATCTCCGCCGACGAATTGCAAGTGGTTTTTGCGGAAGCTGGGCTTCTATTGATGATTCTTCTGCAATCTAAGGCTCACTTTTTACAGATGTTGTTTTCTTCTGAGAATCTTCAATATTGCTGGTGTAGGTATAAAGCCGGCTTCTCTACTAGGATGCCAATTATTTGAAAAAGATATCTTAGTCACTTATATAGAGTACATACAGGTGAGGAGAATATTTCAAGGAATAGTTAATTGGACTGGGTAAGAAGGATATGACCCTAACCAACGATGATGCTTCTCGTGTTCCAACATCATATCAACAAAGGCATGATGTATTTTTTTTTATAAATTTGGGTGATCTGCATTTTTTTTAATATTTGGGTGTTAACTCGGCATTATGTTTTATTAGAAAATACAGTTAATGATATTTCGTCACGTACCGTTGTACCGGATGCATGTTTCCACCTGAGTGCTTCCCTAAAGTTAATAAAGGTCTAGATACGAGTCAACACTTTGATATAAAATTTATTCAAATCGAAAAGAAAATAAAAAAATTATGACGAAAATAAAAACGATAAGGGAATCAATAAAGAATCACATATCCCTAAAAACCCTATATGTAAATACAAACAGTTAAATGCGTGAGCTAAATGATACTTTGGCATTTAGTTAGGCTAAATTTGAGACTCAATTTTGAGTTTTATAACACTTTGACACTTTAGCCCAAGTATGAGAGCACATTTTGTGATATAATTTAATATTTTGGCACTCAAGCATTGTAGAGGGTCTTAGAGCACTTTTTGTGTGGAAAACTTTTAGGTGCAGCGTACCTAACCTCCATTCATAATCAATCTGTTCTTAAAAACACCAAGTATATTATAGCGACACCAATAAGGCAAAATAGAATTTGAAATAGGAAAAGAAAAAATACCGAATGGCATCTCCAGCACTCTCCGGTATCCTCTCTCCGAAGCTATATAAAGGCCTGTCACAACAGCCCTTAACTCAGCCTGGGTGATCGAACACACACCCAGGCAAATGCTATAGACCGATTGATGACACTCGATTTGTCGTGTTCATCATCCTCATTTAAGCGACACTTCACGATATTCGTATAGTTTTGGGTAAAAGTTTAGGATGTTTCTTGCATTTCTAGCTTTTATCTTGATTTAGTGTCTCGGACCCCTTCGAGGTCCATTTGATGTTGATTTGTAGTGTTTTTGATCGATTTCAAGTACATAGTGCGAGGCGTTATTTTGAAACTGTATGAGGTGCAAGGAGTAGTTAGATGCATCAAAGAATGGAAAAATCATGAAGTTTAGGCGACGTATGGCGTTTGGGGACAAACGGGAACTAAAACGGTTGATTTAAGCTGTTTGGAGCGGATGATTGTTGTAATTCAAGGGGAACTCGACGTGTCCCTTGAGAACACGACGTGTCCTTTGGAACACGACATGTTCCTCAAGGACATGGTCGTATCCTTTTCTTTGGAAGTCACGACCAAGAAGCGCTTTACCAAGAACACGTCCGTGTCCTTCTAGGACACGGCGTTTTCTATGGAACACGACGTGTTATGACCTCAGGCGGATTTTCTAAATAATTGTCCTCCTCCAATTGGGAATAGATGATATAAATACACAGTTGGTCCTCATTCGAAGACAGACCATTTCAGACGAAAGTTAGAGAATAGTTCAGAGACTTCAGAACGACGAGAAGGCATCCATTTCACAGACTCGAATCGAAAGATATAATCAAGATTGACAGATTGATTTCTTCAACGGTTCTCGGCGAAATTAGGTTTTTCGGATTTCTTATTGTAAATCTAATTCCAATGTGTTCCTTTGTTGACTTTGATTTGTTCTTCATGATTATGTGTGACTAAACTCCTCGTGTTTAGATTAGATGAACCCTAGGTAATTCCTTACGAACGGATGATTGTTCGACTTTGAAGATTTATGCGAGTTTGATGGATTTTGGTCTATGTTTAATTTCGTTTACTGTCTTATTCTTACTTGGCCGTCTTGAATAGAACCTTATTAGATTTGTTTTCGTCTCGAAAGATCTTGTGTGTCTAGAACACCAAAATTAAACAACTAGGTTAGATGTCAACCCTCATCCGGGAACGAATAAACTAGTCACTCGTGTGAGCAGTTCTCGTTTGTTTTGTCGTCTAGCGGATTTCAGATCTTTGTCTCGAAAGAGTGCATTGGGATAGTAGATAGGTAGCAGATTGCGTGATTTGATTAGAGAAGAACTATGACGATGAATTGAATCTATTTTGTTTTGTTCAAATCGTTGAATTTGTCTGTCATTTGTGAAATTGGATAGCCTAGGGGGATTCGAAGTCTAAGCGGTTTTCTCCCATTTGGTTCAAAGCTTATATCGTGCAGTCTTGCAGCCTTGTGTTATTTTCCGTGTCATTTTCATTATTAGAATAACTGATAGACTTGGAAGATAGGGGTAGGGCAAAATGGCTCAGACGCCGGATCCGGTAGCAGCAGCGACGAGACCTTCCGGCCAGAGGTGGCAACCTTTACCTCCACTGTTGAAGTCGTCTCCGGTTCAGAAGGCAATGGCGAGACCTTGTCCGGTCGCGGAGCAGAATCTCCATCTTCAATAGGTAAGATATTGGAAAACATTGACCGTTGCCGCTTACGGGAATCCTTGAGCGTTGGCAGTTCAGACCAACAAGCAGGCACGGAGGCTGTCGTCGTAGAGCATGGAAGGTCCGGCGGTCGGGATTCAGAGGGCAGGGACGCGATGACAACGACATCGGCGTCGGTCATGGTGACCTCCGATAAATTCGGAGTCGCCATTAGGTCTCTGGAATTAAAACCTGATCTTAGAGCACTTCTGATGTTATAATTTAGCATTTACACTGTAACCCCAAACATTGGAGATGGTCCTGGGCTTACTAGCTGCTCTTAAAAAACCATTAAACAAGTTTTTTTTTTGGTCTCAAGTCCATTACAGGTTGACCTTGAGCCAGTAGCAATTGCTTCAGAAAGAAATAACTTAGTTTTTTAGGTGATAGGTACGTAGCACTAAACTCTGTGTGTTGAATTGCGGTGGCTAGCTTGGACATTTGTATGCTGCGTGGAAGGTGAATCCTCCATTTTCAACTGGTAACGTGTCCATTCTCTTTTAGGTTTAGAAGGATAAATACAAAGCAATCCATCAGACAGACAGCTGCACCTTCCATTTCCGTATCTTTCACCTTCCACTTCACGGTCTATATAACTGAAGAAGCGTTTTATTACTCTATTCTCTGTCTCCCCCACAGTCGGTGGATAGCTCACAGAAAGAGAGAGAGAGAGAGCAGGATCTGCGGTTCAACTTTTAAGCTCTATCAATGGCGTCTAAGCTCGTATTGATCACTGTCTTCATCTTCGATCTCATTGCCTTTGGCCTCGCTGTAGGTGCTGAGCAGAGACGAACCACTGTGAGTTCACTACTATTCTTTTTTTCTTCTTCTATGTATATAGAATCTAGGTTCTCTTCATGAAAACAACTACCGTCGTAATAGATCATTTTAGTAATTCGGTTCCCGTACTTGTAGTCGGCGCGGGTCAATGCATATTCTTCTAGTTTGTGTTCTAGGGTTTGCTATTCGTTTCTTAACCATTTGCTGCACTGAATTGGAAAATGAATTATAGTTTTGGCTCAGATCTGGAGCATTTGTGCTGTTCCAGTGTTATTAAGCTGTGTAGAGCAGTAGATCAGATCTGCGCCTTCTTCTAATAAGGCAAACAATCCAGCAAGTATTATTATTACTTAAAAGAGAACTCAGCAAGTTATTGTCCTAGAGCTTGATTTTGTAATCAGCCTTTTGGAGCTTAGCTACTACTGGAATGGTTTCCTATGCGTAAGAATCATAATGCTAAAACTGGTAAATCAGAGATGAATCATCCTACAGAAAAGTGTCAGGTCTCCCTTGCTTAATTTAGGGACTTCTCTGGTATTCTTTCTTGTTTCATCAACTTGGTAGATCTAACTAACTAGCAGACTTACCACACGCTGTTGAATAAAGATTCTTTTGGTTTATTATTGGTTGTAGGCTACGATCCAATCAGATACAGAGAAGGACTACAACTACTGTGTATATGACTCAGACATTTCAACTGGCTTCGGTGTGGGAGCATTCTTGTTCCTTTTGGCTAGCCAAGTCATCATCATGGCAGCAAGCAGATGCTTCTGCTGTGGAAGGGCCATGAGTCCTAGTGGCTCCAGGGCATGTGCCGTTATGCTCTTCCTAATCTGCTGGTACTGCTTCTCTTTCCTCCGTCCAGATATATTAGCAATGTTTATAAAATTTGCATTTGTAAGAACAATATTTCTTTCTTTTCTTTCTTGATTCCGCAGGCTGTTCTTTCTGGTTGCGGAGGCGTGCTTGCTGGCGGGCTCGGTGAGGAATGCGTATCACACCAAGTACAGGAACAACAGGGCTATATTCGGTGCAGACCCTCCTACTTGCCAGACTTTGAGGAAAGGAGTATTTGCAGCTGGAGCAGCGTTCACTCTCTTTACGGCCATCGTCTCCCAGTTCTACTATGTCTCCTACTCCAAGGCCAGAGATGGCTCCCAGCAGCCCTACGGTAGAGAAACTGGCGTTGGGATGGGAACCTACAAATGAGTTGTTTGATATCCAGCCGGTTGGACAAGAGTAAATGTTTACATACTGCTTAGTTAATTACACGTACCTCTGCAGCCTGGATTTTCAGCACCTTTGTCATGTGGTCAACCCTGTTGCTTTGATTCGTATCATGTGTGATTGACAGTTGATTCGTATTCTTAAGCCTGGAATTTGTCATTCGTTTCTTCTTCTCCATTCCTGATAGTTGAAAGTTTTCCTGGTCTGTACTGACATTGTTACCTAATGTGGCGCCTGTAAATGACGAATGTGATTCTGCTACTATCCCTTTTCTTGCCTTGATAAGTTTCATGATTACTTTGAGTAAATCACAACGATTGCTTACCTTCTCCATCGGCTTCTCCCATGACCAAGGTAATCTTCATTTCTTTCCATCTTTTTCCTTTAAAAAGAGGTGTCACTATTATTATTTATTATTGAATTTGTACAATCAAAATTAATTAAATGTGGTAATAATCTAACAGAGGCATTAGATTGAATGCATAGGGTTTACCCGACCTTATACTGAAATCAAAGGTTGAGGGGCCCTCCTTCCCAATTCTTCCCTGGCACCCACTTCCTCGTAGACGCCTTCCGCCTCGCCTCTGCCGCCGTCCCTTCCTCCTCGTACTTCCGTTGAACCTTCCTTGTTCGCCGCCGGCATGAGCACGGTTGTTGCGGTCAAAATCTCCGGTCTGTTGTTGTTCCACTCGGTTCGTGATGCGCGGATTTTACCCCGATTTTAAACACTCATTAAATTGCTCTAGTGGGATCGTTAATTTCCCTAGGGTCTTTCTATTTCTATTACTCAAATCGATTAACTAACTAGACTAAGTAACCGTTTATGATTGTTTTGAGGATCGTTTCAGGTAATCAATTAACAACTAAGAGTGCAAATCAAAGGAAAACAAATTCAAGAGATTGAGTTTCAAATAGGAATGAAGGTTGTTCGGATTCGAATCCACTAAAGCTAGCAATGCATGGATGGACGACAAGTTATCTCGATTATTCAGATTATAATGACTTGGCAATTTCCTAAGGTAGTCTTAGATCACTCTCGCCTCTAATGATCTATTTCGTCTAACCGTAGACTCCTCTCTCGAACTAATCTACACCTAAACAAAATACATTAAAAGTGTTCGATGAAATGTCACAACGATAAACGTGCAAAAAGCCTAAACGATTCGCTCCTCTTTCGAGCTAACGAATAATCTAGGATTCTTCCTAAATGACTTATCAACTTATGTTCCTCTCGGACCCACAAATCAATGTCGATGACTCAATCAAAATGATCAGACAAGAATGAATTTGAAATTAGGTTTTAGGAAGAACGCATCATAAGTCTGAATAAACCTCAATAACAAATCAAGGGGTTAAAACCCCACCATCCATACAAAAAGCTTGGCTAAAGCTTCATCTCGTCCAAACAACACAAAAGGTTTAGCCGCTCATGGTTTCAGAAAATAAATCACAAGAGAAGAGAAGAAAAATCGGAGAAGACGACATGTTCTTCGTGGAAATCCCAATCTTCAACTTGATGATTTGCCCTTCGTCAATCGTGGTTGATCCTCTCACTTCAATCGTCTCTCTAGACCTCTAACTCTCTCAAAGATCTTGAAAATATGTGTCTATTCAGTATCTCTCGTCCATAGGAGGTCTCAGGGGTATTTATAGGTTTCTGAACCAAGTTGGAGAACGAAAAGTACTTGAAAACCCGACTGGGGGTGGGACACATCATGCTCCATATGGAACACGCTGTGTTCCATGGAAAAGGGCCGTGTTTCTGATCGTGTTCCGTCCCTGTAACTTTCGCGGGCAATTTCAGCGGAGTAACATGTCGTGTTTCATTTGGAACACGCCGTGTTCCTTCGTTATACAGAATTTGACCATAGTGTCAACATAAAAGTTGTAGACAATCGAATTATCTTTCCAATGTCGCTGACCTTGCATTAATTGGACTTTCGAGAGATGAGTTATGCTCAAAATACTAAACAGTGGTGCATTCTTCCCAAGTCGAACGCTTTAAGTTGTTCTGGCCTCCCCGTCATGTCTTGGTTCTTCTCTAAACGTCATATGACACCTGAAATGTACAAAAAATACACCAAACACCATAACACGGCCCCGATGGGCAAGAGAGCCAAACATATACTCAAAACCTTGAATTTGAATACATTTCGACACACAAAAATATAATTTATAATAATAAAATATGTGTCGAAAATACAGGACATTAGTTCGTCTACCCCATCTGCCACATTCAATGATTGCCGTTTCTGATTATTGATGGGTTGGGAGTCTCTTCGACTTCAATTCAGGTCATTGATGTCTTGGGAGCCACATTCATGATTTTGTGAGCATTGATAGCTTGGGTGCTCCTTCGAATTCCCTCCCACCCGGTGCTTATTCAATGTTCTAATATTAATTCCGCTAGGATGCTTAATAATTTCCATCACTAGTATTCTCACTCTCTACTCCCTCCAATTAGTTTACAATACAAGTTATTGCACTTTAAACCATTCTTTACTTCTAATTATAAACTTGATCTTCATAAATAATGATACTCTAAATTCAAAATAGTTATAATTATCTTACTTAATTATAATGATTTTTTTACATTGATTTTTGACTTGTAATCAGGGGCCGTACATTAGAAACCCACCTCTCTTCCCTATTCAAGTATAATGATGAGTAAAATGTAATTATATTGGTTTCTTGTGGTGTTGTACGCCACTGTTTCATGCCTTTTTATTTCTCTATGATAAAGTTGATTTTAAAATTCCCCACTCGCCCCCAATGTGGATGGCGTAGTGGGAGATCTATTTGGTGACGCAGTGAATTTGATTGTAGGAATCGTCGATTTAATTTTTTTTACAGGGATTTGATCGTACGTTCTAGGGGCTCCTTGATCTTAATGTTCTTGAGCTCATGTTCGTTTGTGATGCATGTTTTTGGTACTTTCAACGTGGAGTTTGGCAGGTTGACATTGGAAGAGACGTGTAGATGGTCTTTTCCAAGCTCTCCGAGAGGAGCACTCGATGTGTGCACAGATTCTCGCCTTTTGACAGAGTGCCCGCGCTTGCAGGTGCTTGTGGTCAGATGTGCCGCCAACAGAGCTACCCATAAAATGGCCCTCCATACCCTTTCATATTTCCCGAATCGTGTTGATACCGATCTCGTGACTTGGGTTAATATTTAGTCTTATTTGTTTGTCGTTATCTTGGTTCTCTTTTACTAGAACTATATCTCAAAGATGGAGAGGGTTTACGAGATAGCAAACCATCCAACAGTATATTTTCATACAGAGGTTGGCAATTTGAAATTGGTAGACAAGAAATTGAAATATGTCTCGAATGTTAATGTGACTATTACGTAGCTTCAATTTAATTTTAAAGATTGAGGTTTTCAAACAGAAACAAGGAGGGGGTATTCTAAGCATTTTGAAGAAATAGTAACTAAGTAAGACAATTATTTATAACCAGTTATTGGTTATAATAACTAGTTATATACACTTTGCTGGAGTTTGATGGAAAATCCCACCGGAGTTCGGTTGGGGTGTGGCCGAAACCCCGCCCGGAGTCTTGCCAGTGGCTGGTGGAAGTTAGCTGGAACCTCGACGATTGCCACGACAACTACTGAAATTGAAAACATTGATAAAAAATTTTATTAAACCATGCCCTGATTTTCGAATTAAATTACGCTTTACATTCATAATGATCTAAACGTTTATTCCGTAAAAATGAAAAATATGAAAAACTTACTAGTTCAATCCAAAAAACCCTTATTTAGTATGTTTTAGTATTTTTGGTTGGTCGAAAACACCTCTCGACGAACCACGGCTCAAAATTGGAAAGGTACGAAATTGAATTTTGGATCTGAAAAAAAAAAAATCGGACGGACCAACCGGACGGACCGGCGTTCCGTCCGGTCAGACCACACAGACGGAATCGATTTCCGTCCGGTCAGACCACCCGGACGGAAATCCGGTCCGTCTGGTTATTATCGTCGGAATTTGGCCTCGACATGAACATGAAAGTTGTAGACAATCGAACTAGCTTTCCAACGCCGCCAGTCTTGCATCAATCGGACATCTGAGCGATCAGTTATGTCAAAAATACTAAACTGAAACGTTTTTCGACCAAGCCGTTTATTAGAGTTAGTGTTTAGGGGTTAGTGTTTAGGGTTTAGAGGTTAGTGTTTAGGGTTTAGGGTTTAGATTTTAGTGGTTAGGGTTTAGGGTTTAGTGTTTAGGTTTAGGGTTTAAATTTTAGTGTTTAGAGCTTAGGGTTTAGGTTTTAGGGTTTAGAGTTTAGGGTTTAGTGTTTAGTGGTTAGGGTTTAGGGTTTAGAGTTTAGTCTTCAGGGTTTAGGGTTTAGGGTTTATATTTAGGGTTTTTGGTTTAGGTTTTAGGGTTTAGGGTTTAGGGTTTAGGATTTTGGGTTTATGATTTAGGGTTTAGGATTTAGTGTGTAGGGTTTAGCATTTAGGATTTAGGATTTAGGGTTTAGAGTTAAGGGTTTAGTGTTTAGAGTTTAGGGTTTAGAGCTTAGGGTTTAGGTTTTAGGGTTTAGAGTTTAGAGTTTAGTGTTTAGTGGTTAGGGTTTAGGGTTTAGAGTTTAGTCTTCAGGGTTTAGGGTTTATATTTAGGGTTGAGGGTTTGGGTTTTAGGGTTTAGGGTTTAGGATTTAGGGTTTACGATTTAGGGTTTAGGAATTAGTGTGTAGGGTTTAGCATTTAGGATTTAGGATTTAGGGTTTAGAGTTTAGGGTTTAGAGTTTAGGGTTTAGGGTTTAAGGTTTAGGATTTAGGATTTAGGGTTTAAGGTTTAGTGTTTAGAGTTTAGAGGTTTAGAGTTTAGGGTTTAGATTTTAGTGCTTTGTGTTTATGATTTAGGATTTAGGGTTTAAGGTTTAGTGTTTTGGGTTTAAAGGTTTAGAGTTTAGGGTTTAGATTTTAGTGTTTAGGGTTTAAGGTTTTGGATTTAGGATTTAGAGTTTAGGGTTTAGATTTTAGGGTTTAGTGTTTGGAGTTTAGGGTTTAACGAACCGACCTAAAAGAAATTAATAAATTAAATTAAATGTAAAAAATCAGACGGACCGTTAGAGTTTAGTGTTTAGGGTTTAAGGTTTAGGATTTAGAGTTTAGTGTTTAGGGTTTAGGGTTTAGAGTTTAGATTTTAGAGTTTAGGGTTTAGGGTTTAGAGTTTAGGGTTTAACGAACTGGTCTAAAAGAAATTAATAAATTAAATTAAATGTAAAAATTCGAACGGACCAATCGGACGGAACGCCGGTCCATCCGGTTGGTCCGATAGAGTTTTTACATTTAATTTAATTTATTAATTTCTTTTAGATCCACATTTGGATGGAAAGGTTCGAATTTCCTATGCTATAGAGACTACCTGAGAAGGCTTCAATCATATCATCTTCCTCTTGAAACTTGACTACAATGAAACAATTGCCCACATAAGGGTTATTTTTTTTAGTCACTTCATATTTTTTTTATAATAGCCTAAACTAGTTCACTATATTCTACAATAATTTGAATTAGTTTACTATTTTTTAAGATAATAATCTCATCAATAGCCTGTATTGGTTCACTATATTCTACAGTAGCCTGAACTAGTTCACTATTTACTACAGTAGCCTAAACTAGCATCATCAAATATAGTAAACTAGATCAAGACTATACACATGAAAGTGAACTAGTTCATTATAATAAATCATTTATTATTAAAAGAAAAGAGAATCATTAATAATTAGTTAGTTTATTATCTTGAAAATATGAATATCAATTAAAAAGAAAGAAAATTATTAATTATTAACTAATTATCTCCACATTGGAAGACCAAGATCAAGGGTTGAGATTAATCATTTAGAATTCAAATAATTTTCACCATCTCACCACAAAAACTCCCCCCCTCCCGAAACGACCATACACCTTGACCACAAGAGCATAGCGCCAGCAATAGCTAAACTCGTTATCTAGATCATCATCATACTCAATCCGAGGCCTCAGGCGATCTCCCTCATCATATGTACACTTGATCCAAGCCTGGATTTCCTCATCTATGAGAAATGTATTACGAATGGTCATCTGTTCCTTCTGTGAACCCATAAGCTTCTCCTTAAAGGACATCGTAGCTACACCATCAGTAGGACTCCCTTCCGACGTAGCCCTCACTGTTGGGGGCTCAACAGCGGCCATAGGCCACCATGGACGAAGGCGGTGATAAAAAACCCTAAAGCTCACGATCCTGAAAGTTAGGAGCTCAATACTCCAAACCCAAGTCCTGAGGAAAAAATGATTAGCTTTTTTAGTTTTACCATCGTGGTCTAATGTTCAATTTTGTTTTTCAAAAAATTAAATGTCAAGTTATTTCCAATTTTTTGTTCCGAAACAGCCAAAAGTAGCCTGATCCAACGGCTCACAATCTGTCGGGACAATCTCTCGGCACTTCCTCTCGGAAGCGTAGCCGGATTGCTCTGAACCACTGTAATAAAGGATCAACATTTGGTCTCCCTAACCCTTGTTTGCTGATTCAACATTAAGTCATTGAAAGCTTTCCTTCTCAAAATATCCCATAAGAAATGCTTTGGTTCTTCTTTTCTACCGTGGGCACTGCCATCACTAATCCAGAAGGATACATGGCGCTGCCGTTCCCCCGCCATCATTTTATCATTTGTTATTTTCCTATCCAATCTCGTCTCCGCCCATAACCCCTAGGAATGGGAATTGCAGAATTCAGAGTGCTTCTTTTTGGGGAAGCTGCCCAGCTTGTCTCTCCTGTAAACAAAATAAATGAAAGTAATAAGAAAGGCTGCCGATAGGGAGGAAATCCAAATCATGAGTTCTGATTGGTTACTCAGATCCTAGGTGGCTGACACGTATGCAGACCGATCATCTTATCTGTCTTCCAATTTGAAGATATTGCACAAATTACCCCCATCCGCTTCCCACCTATATAAACCAAATATCAGCAACCATTCTTTCCATACAAAAATCTACTTCTTCTTCTTCTTCTTCATTTTCATTGTGAAAGTAACCACCGCTTTAGTGATCTCGACCACCAGTAACAGTGACTGTAATGGCTCTCTCCTCAGCCGCTTCACTGGTTTCCTCTGCTTTCGTCGCTCCCAAAGAGGTTAAATCGAGTGCTTCTTCTTTTGGAGTGTCACTCTACGACCATGTCAAACCTGACTTCGCTTCTTCTGCACTCAGATGCAATGTAAGTATTCTCTCCAGTCTCCACCATTTCGAACCACTATTCTGTGCAGGATTTGAACTTTGGTGTGAATTTGAAAGCAACACCGGTCGAAATTCAAAGGCAAAAATCCTCAATTATGAAAATTTGACAAAGCATTTCGTTGTTATTATTATGCATTGCAGAGGGAATCCAAATCCAGAGGTGGAGCATTGAGAGCTCAGACAACAACGGCCACTACCACAGAAAACCCACCAATGAACAACAGCAGGGCAGCAGCGCCAGAAGCCAAAAAGACACTGCGAAAGGGCAACGTTGTGGTGACCGGTGCATCGTCGGGGCTCGGTCTGGCCACGGCCAAGGCTCTAGCCGATACGGGTAAATGGCACGTGATCATGGCCTGCAGGGACTTTCTCAAGGCGCAGCGGGCGGCCAAATCCGCCGGGATGGATAAAGAGAACTACACCGTGATGCATCTTGATCTGGCTTCCTTGGACAGTGTTCGGCAGTTCGTTCGTAACTTCCGGATGTCAGGGATGCCGCTCGATGTTCTGGTGTGCAATGCTGCTGTCTATCTCCCTACTGCTAAGGAACCCACGTTCACCGCTGAAGGGTTCGAGCTCAGTGTCGGGACGAACCATCTCGGACATTTCTTGCTGTCTAGATTGCTCGTTGATGATATGAAGCAGTCTGATTACCCTTCCAAGCGCCTCATCATTGTTGGGTCGATTACAGGTATTGTATGTAGAAAGCTTTTGTTTCGAGAGAATTCTGAAGTAAAAATGGTAGTCAGGATCGATATTTAGGTGTCGCTTTCCGCAATTTTTTGCTTCGATTCGGCCTGAATTCGCGTTCAAATCCGAATTGGTAATTTCGTTCGGATCAGAACGGAATTGACGAGTCGGAATTGCCCGAAAAATGATGCCTTTATAATGAAAAACATAGTAAACTAGTAGTTGAAGTCTTGAAGAAACTATTGTTAAGCCGTGACACCTGGATCGAAATTTTCTTATTGATATGCAAGATGGTCAAAATTGTGATTTCACGTGGAATCGAAAGCTGAAGTGGAATCGCGATCGTAAATTTAAATCGTACAATTTTTTGAACTACTACCTACAATACGAAAGATAACAATCCATCAAATATAAGTATGTAAGAAAATGAGATGTTCTTGTATACTATCAATAAGATAATAAAGAATAAGAGTGACAAATAGTCTTTTTCGTCTAGAGAGTGGAATCGTAAAATATAAAAAGAAAAAGTGATTATTTTTTCCAAATTTTATTAATCATGAATTTTGTATGAAACCAAAATCATTCAACAGTAATGAAATCATGATACGGTAAGATTATGAGATCGAAATCGATATTTTGACCACTGTGTTGCTGTTTTGTGGTTGAAAAACAGGGAATACAAATACGCTAGCGGGAAACGTACCACCAAAGGCCAACCTAGGGGACATGAGGGGATTAGCAGGCGGGTTGAGCGCATCGAACAGCTCAGCCATGATCGACGGCGGAGATTTCGACGGTGCTAAGGCTTACAAGGACAGCAAAGTATGCAACATGCTGACGATGCAGGAGTTCCACAGGCGTTACCACGAGGAAACGGGCATCACGTTCGCTTCCCTCTATCCGGGGTGCATTGCGACGACAGGGTTGTTCAGGGAGCACATTCCTCTGTTCAGGCTTCTCTTCCCTCCTTTCCAGAAGTACATCACCAAGGGCTACGTGTCCGAGGACGAAGCTGGGAAAAGGCTTGCTCAGGTGGTCGCGGACCCGAGCTTGACAAAATCAGGGGTGTACTGGAGCTGGAACAAGGAGTCGGCGAGCTTTCAGAACCAGTTGTCTCAGGAAGCTAGCGACGTTGACAAGGCACGTAAAGTTTGGGAGATCAGTGAGAAGCTCGTTGGTTTGGCTTAGATGATGATTATGATGATAAAGCTGTGTCATTTCTAGTGAGTTGAGTGTTAGGGTTTTTAGCTCAATTTTCGAAATTTTAGATGGATAGATGTGATTCAGAAATGAATTGTGTTTAATAAAAATGACTCGATCAGCTCATCATCCTATTGTGGAAGTACAAACCTGGGATCCCTCTAAATTTGAGATGCAGAACTAAAGCGTCTACTCACTTCTTCATCGTGTACGAGGCACACCTAGTGGTGTGAATTGGGTCAGTTCTGACTGGGTTTAGCCCGGCCTGATCAAAGCGGGCTTTGGTAACATATGATGTATGACGTATGGTAGTAAGTTCAAATTGTACATGAAAAGCCACTCGAACCATCAAATTCTCGCCAGGGCCTGGGGCATGGCTTCAGGTTTGAAGCCTAAATGTGGCACCAAATTTTAAGCATTTCACTTTGACGTTTGGACCGTCTTCATTCCTGACTCAGTGTTTTACTGTGAGATGTGGATGTGCCGATGGAATGCGGCATGTGCAGATTCAATGAGGAAGAAGCTTGGCACCTCTTTGTCATTTGCCCATCACAGAAGAGTGGTAGGAAGCTGATGGGTCTTTGGAATGCAACGTCTTCTTCATGGTCTTCGAGGATTGGCTTTGAGGACGGCATGATATGATCCCTTGATTGTTGGGATGACGACAAGAATGAGCTTTTTGTGGCCGTTTTATGAGCGTTGTCGTGGGAGCAAACTCTAAGGGCGTGACAATATTGTTGTTCATCGACAGCCATGAGGGTGGTGACGGGTGGTATGGAGACGATTAAGGAGTGGTAGGCAGTGCGCCTACCCAACGGAACAAACACTACTCTAGCCAGGCCAATGATTGACAGCTATCTTAAGTGGCACCCTCAATCATTGCCTTGGCTCGAATGGAACGTGGATGCCGACTTCAAACCTTTAGAGCATCGTTGGGGCCGCGACATGATTTTAGGAACCACGAGGTCTTTGTTATTGCCGATTTGGGAGTTCCATTTGGCGAGCATCTCTGAAGTTGCAACTCTGAAGTTCGTGAGGGCGAGGTCATGAGTTCTTAGCTCGATGCAGTCATTGAGATGTAGTCTTCGAGGTTGACTCGGTTGAGGTGGCGCGAAACGTTACAGTTTGATCGTGTTATTGCTTCCTGCCATGCCTTTTTGTTGCATAGCCTCTCTTTCCGTGTGATTAGTGTTGAGAGAAATAGGAATTGTAGCGCTCATGAGCTAGCTCAACTATCTTTTATCCTATCTTCGCCGTCTGTTTGACATGAACTTCGCTTCGCCTCGAACAAACACTCTATGATAGATCATGTGCATGTACTTGTTTCGTGAAAACACAGCTTAAAAAAAAACAATTCAGCTATTCATGGAACTGGTACTAAACATATAAAAAATTCAGTGACTTAAAAAGTATCTGTATTCTTCTTGTTTCCCAATTTAGCGTCAGTAGTCACTCGTCAGCTCAACACGAGACCAAAACAATTCCAATATATATCCACTTTTGTTTTAAATATAAATTAAAAAAAACAATTATTATGTCAATTCTTTCTCCTCTACCTTCGTCCTCCTAACTCCCCCCCCCCCCTCCTTTAAATCCACTTTTTCTAAACAAAGGCTTCCTCTTTCTTTCCTTCTCTCTCACGAGCTCTCTGTGCGAGCGATTAAAATCCTCTCTCTCTGTAGCTGTACCAGTACTGTAATACCCCAACTGTTTACGGTATCTCCCTTCCTTCGTATTTTTGGGATAAATTTATGCAAATCAACTGTTTCCAGCTGCTACTACTTCCTATTCTTCGCCATTTCCAGCCTCTGAGTGAGTTCACTGAGCTAGTAACTTCTCCGAATCAAAAGACCTAATAACACTGCAGAAACTGTAAGTTCCTCACCTTTATTATTAATGGGGTTTTCTTTGTTTTTGTTTTTCGTCAAATGATTCTTGTTTTCTTCTTGCTTTATTTACAGACAGAGACAAGTTGTGAGAGCAAAAAAAAAAAAAAAGAGGCTGGATAGTGGATATTGTCCTCCTTTTTTTGTATGCGAGTTACTGGAAGCTTTCTTGTTTTCTTGTGAAGCAATGTGCTTTGAAACGTGATCCCTGTTCATTTCTTCATTCATTATTTTCCAACTCATTGCTTCTTGTTTCCTTCTCTTCTTCAATAGCTTGCAAGATGTGGTTTTTTTTGGGGCTTCATTCATGATGAATTGAAATTCGGAGATCTGGTAATTCGGGGGCTTTAGTATTTCTCTATCAGATGGAGGACATCGGGCTGTTTAAGCAAGGTTGGAAATGGCTGCAAATGCAGAAGCACACCTGCGCAAGGATCAGGACTGTTGTTGGATGTGTTAGAGACAAAGCTGGTGTGTTTATAGACCGCCATTGGCCAATGGTTTGCGGCGGGTTTGCCAGATTTGGGAAGTTCGCTGCTCTGGTGTTGATCTATTGGAAAGACTGCTCTTTGAGGGGTTTCCTATCGGTTGTCCAACTGGGTTCCGCTGCTCTGCTTCTTATTATGTGGAGCTGCTTTCTTAGTCTCACTTCAATGTCATGCTTGATCTATGTGCTGCTCAGTATGGTATGAACCTCCTAATGCTTCCTCTCTCACTCGCATTGATGGAGTACTACTACATAAAGCTTGTTTTTGGACCAAATATGTGTTTATGACTCGATGCAAGTTGAGGCATGTTCATCTTTGCTAAAAAGTGTCTTACTCGAACAACTTGCTTATATTAGGACTGTTAGTTGGTGAAGGAGTTGAAAGTTGCATTAGAAAGATTGCAGGGAATTATTTTTATGTTTGAAAGACCTGACAGTTATTTCCAAGAATTTTTTAGGCTTGGTCTTTATTTTTGTGCTTGTTGGTCTTTCACTTTCGCTGTGAATCTTTCTCCTGGCAGGCTTGGTCTTCCATTGCATTGTGATACTTCCTTAGCTATAATTCATGTTCTATCGAGTTTGTTTGATGTGCGGGAGGACTGAAACATAATCGGTGTGTGTATGATTTTAGAATTTGGGGTATCTATGTTGGTAGGAAACTAGATAAGAAAGTCTGATGCACATCCTTCATCTGATATGCATTACTTAACAAGATGCTACATTATATTTTCCCCTTCCTATCTAAATATTATGTACAAAACCTTAAAATATTCTATAAGAATAAAACAACTATGGTTTCTTAGCTGCATTACTTTGTATTTTCTATCTTAGTTTCTTGTACTCATGGATGCCAGTTCAACCTATCAGTATGTATTATCTTTTGCTTGGGTTTCTCTACTTTGTGTTGACAAAGTTACATGCGAGCTGATACACACTGACACTTAATCCTGTCCTCCAGGGAGCTGCAGGAGCGGCTATCCAATACTTGGGGTATACTCCAGGGCTGTTTATAGTAGGTCTGTGTGCTATATTAACTTTGTGGATGTATGCCAATTTTTGGATAACGGGAACATTGTTTATAGTCGGAGGTATGGCTTTCTCTTTTTGAAGAAGATTTATATCTTGCTGTTGATGGTTTATTCCGATTCATGCATATTTTTCTCTTTTCCTGTCTCTGTAATACTTCATGTAAGATGATATTGATGTAAATATGCTTTTGGAGTAATGTGTTTTGGTTGTATTTCATATATTTTCTCCTGTGTTTTTGGAGGGCTAGATTGGATTTGTTACCCACCCTGACTGTTGCTGCCTGTAAACAATGTGAATCAGTGAGTTAAAGATGGTAAACCTGTTTCGATTTTTTGGTTTGGCATGAAGCACTTCTGTTTTATGTGACACTATCTCAATGATTTGGAAGTGCAGTGGTTTTAATCACAATGCTGTTTGTTTGTGTTAGGATCCATACAATCAGTGTTAGCTATCAGATTTCTATATTACTGTTAGCTATATTATTGTGATCATGATTCCTGTAATTAGTTGATTAGATGTCAAATATGGTAGGACATATGATTCCCAATCAAAGGAAATCATTTCCTAATAGGATAGTAGTCAGTATCCTAGTTCTATATATACTAGTTAGTTCTACCCATGAAAGTAATATAACAAATATTTTACCTCTGCACACTTTTAGTTTAAATAGTTGTGTTCTTGTGCTGCACCATGATCCAATATTTTACGCTTTAGGCATGCTCATGCCTGCTAATACGATTTTAGTTTGTAGTTGTGTTCTTGTGATAAGCTGCACCATGATCCAATATTTTACACTTTAGGCATGCTGATGCCTGCTAATAATAAGAAAATGGATGTTGTGGAGAGTCATGGATATCTCCCTATGATCTACTATCCGAAGAGTCTGTAAGATAGAATTTTGTTCTTAGGTAGTTGCTGAAAATTGCAGATAAAGAAAACAGAAAAGTTGTGGGTTTAGGGCTCTCTGTAGCAGGAGACTGGGACTTCGCTTGAGAATTCTCTCAAGGAGATATAGGAAAAGAGATGGAAGGGCCATGATCTTGGTTAGGCGTGGTTCTCTGCTTCCTTAGGGATTTGCTAAAATTCTGTTTTGAATGGTTTTTCTTTAACTTGATATTGTTATCTGTGATTCAATTGCAAACTTTTTATGCGAGCATAGTAGGTTGAAATCAAACTTTTGGCCTGTGAAATGGTAGGCTCAAGGTGACAGCGAATGTTGAATATTTGCATTAGAAAAACTTTCTTTCATGGCATTTAGTGAACGGAATCAAATGCAGTTTGTGAACACTTTCTATGAAAGTCTGTTATTTTGAAGTCTCTATTCACTAGATATTTTCTACTCTCCATATCTACGTTGGTGTAGGAAAATCCTAACACCCGCACTCTGAAAATGCAGGTTATTTGTTTTCTCTCAATCATGCTCGGTTGGTGGTCCTGATGGCTGCAATATATGCTATGTATTCAGTTCAAGTTCGTGTAGGATGGCATGGTGTTTTTGTTTCAATACACCTCACATTTTTCTCAAACGATATATTGAATCTATTGCTAAAATGGTGTGATAATATCAGCGAGACTGTGCATGTGGATGAGCAGAAGGATTCTGAAACAGTTCGAGAGGATGAGTTCTCTCCAGCTTGTGATCACTCGGTTCCAACTGATGCATCTGAAAATGTGCAGTCATGTAAATCTTCTAGTAAGCCAGCTTGTACTGCCTCTGTTGTTAGTAACGAACCAGAATGTTCTGCTAGGAAGGTAGTTATTGAAGAAACGAGTTCAGTTGATGAGATGAGAAGGATTTTGAATAGTGAAAATCATTATGATGCACTCGGGTTTCCTCGTCATAAGAGGATTGATGCTGCAAATTTGAAAAAGGAGTACCGAAAGAAGGTATCTATGCTACTCAACTTGATTCTGTGACTTATTCTGTTTTGGTTGATGCAAAAAACTAAAAAACACTAATTAAAGAGAATATGTAGACATAATTTCGACTGCTTCCTTTTTGTTCTAATGATTTATGCATGGATTATGTTATGTAGGCCATTCTTGTGCATCCTGATAAAAACATGGGGAGCTCGTTAGCAAGTGAATCATTTAAGAAACTTCAGTGTGCCTATGAGGTAAGCATCTGAATTCCAATGAAAAGGTTTCCTGCTCTTCGATGGATGCACATTACTCTGCCATGTTATCCTGTGCTTGTTCATTTGATTCCTGAAACCTAATCTTTAGGTTCTCTCTGATGGCACTAAGAAGCGGGATTATGATGAGCAATTACGGAAGGAAGAGCTGACCACTAAAAGTGTGTGTCAGAAATTCAATAATACCTCAAGACAGGTTAGCAATTAACAGTTGAATTGCTGATAATATTGAGAAGTAGAAGTTCTGTTTGTTTACTGAACACACTCCTGCTGATAGCAGGATTCTCCGGACTATTGCTCTGAGGAATCGAGGCGCATCCAGTGTACCAAGTGTGGTAATTCACATATATGGGTCTGCACAAATAGGAGTAAGGCCAAGGCGAGATGGTGTCAGGTTAATGTTCTGACTCTAGCTGTCTGGGAGTTTACTATTGTCCCATCTCTCCGATTGTTTGTGCTCCCAAATTGGTCTTTCTATCATGTCGCATGTGAAGATGTTGATCATTTGTGATGCTGATAGGGGGTGAGTGGTTAATTGATTTCAGGATTGTTGCCAATACCATCAAGCCAAAGATGGTGATGGATGGGTTGAATACAAGGGTTCGTTGGGTTTTGATAGGCCTGAAAAGGTATAATTCTAACATGGATATATTTTGCCATTGCCTGAATTGATTTTGATTCCATTGCAGCTGTTAGTCACAAATTTCCTGTGATGTAGGTGGAAATCCCCCGCGCTTTCGTATGTGCCGAAAGCAAAATATTTGATGTGTCTGAGTGGGCTATTTGTCAGGTCAGTACATTGTTTGTTTGTGGATTTTGTGCTTTACGTGCACAGCTTAGGAAGTGAAAGTAATGAGAAATTCAATTTTGTCTTTGGTTGAGGACTTGAACAAACTAAGCTTGGTTTTGTTGCATTTCTCCATGGGCAGGGAATGGCGTGTAGACCCAACACACATCGGCCAAGTTTCCACGTGAACATGGTCGGTTTGGAGAAGACACAGCGGACGAATTCAGGACGATATCCGTGGGATTTAGATGCGGAGATGATGGATGAAGATGAAGAAGAATTTGAGCTGTGGCTTCAAGAAGCACTAGCATCGGGACTGTTCTGCGAAACTTCGAAACGAAGGAAAAGCTGGAGTCCTTTCAAGTTGAATCCAAAGAAAGGGAAGAAGCAATGGCGGAGAACTTCAACCTGAGAGGGAATACTTAGATTGGAACATGATTATAATTCCCAGCAGGCCAAGCTGGACAATGAAAGAATCATTGGTGCTTAACTGGGGAGAAGCACAAAGGATCCATACCCCGAGGGAGCAAAGCCAGGCAAAAGCAAAGTGAGGCTACCTACCTGCATGAAAAAAGAGAGCATCCAAAGCAGTGGGAGAAAATGGTACAGAAGAAAATCAATATTTGTTGTATGGCTAACACCCTGGAAGCTGAGATTTGCAGTAGTTAGTTTATTGGGGGGTTTTCTCAGTAGCGTCGGTGTACATATTTACACCCCTCATTGGTACAATAAGTGGAATGGAGGGTTTTGCATATTTGGTTGGAAGATGATGACTGTGCTTTGCCTCGGAATGAAAAAAAGAGAAGATGTCGTTTTTGTTTATTCATCTTCTTTTCTGGTTACAGTAAGTGTTGAAAGTTGACATTATAGATGATTCATGTGAGAATTCAGGTGGGTTTTTTTGTTTATTCATCTCTCTCTGATATGAGATGAACTTGGACGCCACTATTTGCATCAGCAACTATTTCATCTATGCCAGAGTTAGATGTGCTTTTGGGCGCTGTACGCCATATAAGGGGTGCATCGTTAAGTCGATATATCCGAGTCCACTGGAGCATTCACCAAATGATTTGGTACTCAACATAGTTCCACATCAATGAAGAATAAAGTAGACAGAAAATAGCCATAACATAGAAATGATATGTGTAGAGTTCAGAAGGACTACAATCTACACGTGTATTATTAAATGGTCTTTTAAGGTAATGAACAAAGGAGGGCTGTGAACATGAGTTTGGTACTGCAGAATCACTCGAGTCCATATATATATAGAAGGAAAACAAGTTGAAAGAATATGTCAACACTGCAATGGATCAAGAGACATTTGTCTCCCCAAGAACAACTAGCTAGTAACCATATGAATAGAAAAGAAAGAGACACCACAAATTATTACACTAAATATAAAACGTGGATTTGTTTCATCATCAACAAGGAAATTAAACGAAAGACAAAGAAAGAAAGAGTTGAATCGAATTCAAATAGGAATCATGATGAAGTTATACTTTCTACTAACATTAATGTTGGCAGCCATAAGTTTCACTAAACTTGATGCTCAAATATTTGATATAACAAAGTATGGTGCAACCCCAACCCCCGATTGTGATATCGCACAGGTATGTCGTCGAGAATCAAAAGCTTAGCTTGCATGCTCATATCTTTATCACATCTAATTATTGCCTGATGGTGTATGTACACATATAGCCGCTGACAAAAGCGTTTACCGATGCTTGTGCATCGCCAACGCCATCGACAGTATTGATCCCAGCCGGGACATTCTACTGCGGTATAGTAAGATTGAATGGCCCATGTAAAGCGCCCTTAAACATTCAACTCTTAGGCACCATCACCGCGCCGCCTACCCTCCCAGGCGACACTTGGTTTTTCTTCGCCTACATTGACAACTTCTCGATTACTGGCTGCGGCACTTTCGATGGTCAAGGCACTGTCATTTATGGCAAAATAAAGAGTAAAACCATTGTATGTATATCCTATATACAAGCACCATGAACTTTTTTATAAAAAAAATATCTAATCATATATAATTACCACACGTACATTTTCAGAATTTGCGGTTCCATGCGATAAATAATGGGTTGGTGGAAGGTATAACAAGCAAAGACAGCAAGAACTTCCACGTTAATGTGCTAGAAAGCAAGAACTTCACATTCAGCAAGTTCACAGCGGTGGCTCCTGGAGACAGCCCCAACACAGACGGAATCCACATGGGTAGATCCACTGACATCAAGATTCTCGACTCAATAATATCGACTGGGGACGATTGCATCTCCGTCGGGGATGGGTTGCAGCTACTAACGGTGGAAAGGGTCACTTGCGGGCCGGGACATGGTATCGCGGTGGGAAGTTTGGGACGTTACCCGAATGAGGGGCCGGTCAGAGGGATCTTTGTGAGGAACTGCACCTTGAAAGGGACCACCAACGGCGTGAGAATCAAGTCGTGGCCCGATATGGAAGTGTGCCATGTTTCTGACATCCATTTCGAGGATATCGTGTTGGAAGATGTGCTCAACCCTATCATAATCGACCAAGTATACTGCCCGTGGAATAAGTGCAAATCGAAGGCGCCGTCCAAGGTGACGATTAGTAATGTCAGCTTTAAGAACATAAGAGGAACGACCAAGTGTCTGGAAGCGATAAAGATAGATTGTAGCCCAGCACATCCTTGTAAGAATGTTGAACTGGCTGATATTGACATCAAGACTATTGATGGTCCTGCTGCTATAGCAGTTTGCAACAATGTTAAGCCAATTATCACTGGTATTGTTAACCCTCCTGGCTGTCAGTAACTACTCATCGATCATCGCTAGTTAATATACATTAATTTGTTGGTGGTGATCATGATATAATATATCCTCCTTGTTGTATTTCTTTTGCTGTCATTCATCTACTCCACAGCTCTACGGCTCTACGATATTTTAGGGCCATGTCATCATTTTTATGTTTGTAGAGAAAACTGCTTTTATAATTAAAAAGGGTACAATTGTAATCTCTCAGTCACCAGTAAACGACCGGTGGAGCCCGAGTTAGGGACACCCCAAACATCAAACACTTGAAGAGGCCGATACCGCGACTGAGTTATTGCCGGCGAATTACTCCTCGTGGCAGGACCTGTTGTCCAGACCTGCCGATACTAGATTTTTTGGGTGTTCCTGGATACTCTCGAATGTAACTCCGCCCTGCATGTAGAACCTAAACATACGACATTGAGAGACCATCCCATTATTCAGGTAAGACCTCCATTATCATCTGACACATTTAGCAAACATTGTGGGATCATCCTTTTTCGGTGTCCAAAGTGGTGTTCAGATCCATCTCTCAATGTGCCACCCATTCGACCAATAGATTTTTAATCGAGCACATTTGTTGATCTTGATCAACCGAGCCTGGATATTAAAGCTTCTCTTGCCTTTTTGTCTAGACCGTAAGGACGTGATAACCAAAGAAACTGAAATAATAATAAAGTAAGTGATGATAACACGAAAGATCTTTAAAACCAAATAAATGTATTGATATTTCAATCTTGTGTTCTTCAAGAGAGCAATAAGTCAAAAGCTTTGTTGAAAGTTAAATGATGGAGCATTAAAGGAAGAAATGAACGGTAAAAAAAGAACAACAGAGATATTCCAAAAGGGAAAAAGACTTGACTATGAAGGAGAAAGAATTAGCTATGAAGGAGCGAAAAATGACTATTGAAGATAGAGAAATAGAGAATTTGGAAAGGGATTTAAGTAAGTTAATACCAAGAAAGAGTAAGGTTTTTAAAAAACGCTAATATATGTTAGGGGTAATATTAGTGGTAGTATTAGTAGGGGTGTTCGAGGTAACAATAAATCCGATCAAGTTTGTGATGGGTTGCATCCCATGTTCACGAACACATATCGTTCTATGTTTGACTAAATAATTTGTATTATAATTTTAATTTGTAGTTTGAATTTATATTTCATTTTGTATTACAATTTGCATTGTAATTTCAATTTGAATTTGAATTTTCCTTTTATTTTAATGATAACATAGTTTTTATTATTGTAATATAAGTGAAAATGCAAACACTTTCATCACTAAGCACACTTATAAAATATTTGAACACTCTTAGACACACTTAAACTCGCATAAGCATGTAAACATTTTAAACACGTAAACTCACTTAAACACTTAAACTCAATTAAACACTTTAACACATTCAATTACATAAATACTTAAAAAAATTTGAACTCAATCTTTTATTAAAATTTTTCGGAATGTTTATATCGATTTATCACGAATGAATATAAAAAAATTACACAAAAATATTATGTTAAATGTTCATAAATAAAATTTAACAAAAACAAGATCAAGAATTATAAAATTTTGAAAAATATAACATATTTTGGATTGGAGCAGTTATAATTATCAAAATGAATAAAATATTAAAATGACATTTAATATCCCCCTATTATACACGGATGGTTGCTATTAACTTTGATAGTCACTATAACTGAGCTAGGCCAAAAGCCCATTAAGCCTCTGTAGAAGTAAGACTCGGGTCGAGAGGGGTCTCGGCTCTCGATCTCGATCATACCTTGACTGTTAATTCAATCTGTTCCCCAGGCTCCCGAATTTTCAGTCTGCGGCGGCCGACCTAACCGAAAGAGGAAGAAGGAAGTGGAGAAAGGGGGCAATTGGGAGGGAGAAGCTGAGATGTTGAAGTTCCTGTCGAAGGTGCGGATAGAGTTCAATGCCTTGGATCCTCGCTTAGCTTCATGTATGGAGTTCTTAGCACAGTGCAACGCTCGCAAGGCTAAAGAATCCAATCCAGCCTGCCAGGTCCAGGTCAAGCGCCGCACCGACGACCACCCGCCTCAGATCACAGTCACTTTCGTGAACGGCGTCGAGGAGGTATTCGACGGTACCAAAACCCCTGCGCAGACCATTAGGACCATGATTCTGGAGAAAGGTCAGTACCTTGAGACAGAGCAAATGTTCAAAGAAGCTGGGGAGAAGTGGCCCGTTATAATCCCCGAGGAAGAGATCCATATGCCTGCTCCTGGAACTAAGGTTTCTTTTCCTTGTTTCTTATTACTTGATTGTTGGTTGGTTTGTACTCTGGTGCTTGGAATTGATGGTGTTATGCTGTCGTTAATGGTTTCTTTGTGCCTTTTGTTGAATATACTTGGTTGGTTGATGTATTATGTTGGTTTTGATCAAAGGTCTTTCCTTATGCATTCTCTTTGTTTGTTCGTTCGTTTGGGCAATTCATCGAACAATTGGTGTGCATCTCTGTTGTTTGCTGTATCCAACTTGGACTTGATGCATGTAATGTTACAGCTTACAAGCGCAAATAAAAGAACCCATTGACTCTCTCTGAAAGGTTCTTCAAGGTGATAAGCTCATCTCTCTTCTGAAATGTTATTCAGCTGAATCTGCATTGCAGAGCTGAAGTCACCCACCACTTTTTCATCTCTAATGTAGATTTGGTTGTCTGTGCTAGTTGATAAACTGTTTTGTTCCAGCCTTGAATGTCGGTTCTGTATAATAATTGGAAGACTGCAATTCACTACCTATGGGATACCATTCTCCCTTGTTCCACTTTGTTATTAATGCAGCTGCAATGCTTTTTCTTGTCACCTTCCACTCTAATACCAGTTTTCATCTTCATTAGCCAAGGAAAGCAGAGGAGAAGAAGCAATAATAGGAATGCCAGTTGGATGGGATCTTTGGATGTGCAGTCGTAAGAGCAGTATGATTCTTCATTTCAGAGCAACTGGATGCGTGAGTTAGGACACCAGGAAATGTCTTCTAGTTTGGAATAGAGGACTTAACATGCTTGTTCCCAGCATACCATTTTGAACCCTTGCTCTGCTTGTTTTTTACTTCTCCAGTTAGTTCGAATGGTGGGAGACGTACTGCCTTGAATAAATTTGTGCAGTGGATTTACTAGTTGATTTGCACCGGTTATCAGTCGGCCGGGACACGAGTTGGCGTTGAGTTAATCATCATGTTGGAAGTTGAGTGCACTGTGCACACAGCATTCTTTGCTCGGAAAGATTATAAAGGACCGACTGCATGATAGATATAGCTCCTACTGTCTTCTTTTTGAAGGAGTTGTTTCGATTCAATTCCGAATCTGGCCAACAAACAATGTTACATGAAACATTTTGCTTAAAGTGAATCGTTTCTAATCATCCCATCTTTACTTCGTTACGAACAACCCAATCCGCCCTCGTCTTTGAAGAACGTGGAATGTCATGGTGAGATAGTAATACGTTTGTCTTTTTTTTTTCAAGAAAACAGTTCGTTTCATTCTTTGACAGTAATCACAGAACAACAGAGCAACAACGTTTATTGTCACTAATCAATATTTTTTGTTGTAATCTTCTGTCAATAATGATTGTTTCGTCAGGACGACAGGACATTGTAGTGGAACGAAGAGTGAGCGCGCTGCGATTAATTGAGAAAAAACAAGCGGCGACATTCGAGGGTATCCAGGAACACCCAAAAAATCTGGCACCGGCAGGCCTGGACAACAGGTCCTGCCACGAGGAGTGATTCGCCGGCAAGAACTCAGTCGAGGTATCGGCCTCTTCGAGTGTTTGATATTTGGGGTGTCCCCAACTCGGGCTCCACCGGTCGTGTACTGCTTTTTTAGTTTTAGATGTTTCTTTATGTTTGAACATGTATTTCTTTCTTGATTCTCTAGTCGGGTAGTACTTAGTGCTTGCGTTGTAAGTCTCCGTTCAAAGTTTTCTTTATTTGGGATGACTAGTACCACGAATGAGTTCGCTTTTGCTAATTTTTTGTGCCACCGTACTTTACTCATTAGAATGGTAATCTTCCTAATGGTCCGTTTGACAAAATAAGAATATTTGACCGAGAGCAATAATATAAATGGACTTTTTCGAGGAAAAAAAAAAGGAAAAGTGACTTTTGAAACGTTGAAAGAGTTCTAAATGCAATTAACAAATTAAAACCGAGAAGCAGTTAATTGGTGACTGAGAGATTACTGTTGTACCCTTTTTAATTATAAAAACAGTTTTCTCTACAAACATAGATGACATGGCCCTAAAATCTCGTAGATCCGTAGAGCTGTGGAGTAGATGTTGGACGGCGATCAATTGGGGTTATGCTTAGCTCCGTGTGGCACGAGCCGGTTAGCTAATTAAGGGGGTGAAATCTCCCGGATTGTGTGAAATCGATTGTATGCCATTAGATTCAACTAATTTGATCTTGCGGTAGTGATGAAACAATAGCTAACAAGGATATTATTGTCAAATTCTCTCCCTAAAATGTGCCTGGTACGAGCGTTGTAACTTGTAAACATGCTGAGGGGGATTCTGCTTCAAATTTAGCTCAACTGCAAGAGAAATGTTGTCTCATTCTTTGGGTCAAGAAAGTGAACCAAAGATCGAATTACAGCAAAAGAATTACAACAAGGAGGATAATATAATATCATGATCACCACCAACAACTTAATGTATATTAACTAGCGATGATCGATGAGTAGTTACTGACAGTCAGGAGGATTAACAATACCAGTGATAATTGGCTTAACATTGTTGCAAACTGCTATAGCAGCAGGACCATCAATAGCCTTGATGTCAATACCAGCCAGTTCAACATTCTTACAAGGATGTGCTGGGCTACAATCTATCTTTATCGCTTCCACACACCTGCTCGTTCCTCTTATGTTCTTAAAGCTAACATTACTAATCGTCACCTTGGACGGCGCCTTCGATTTGCACTTATTCCACGGGCAGTATACTTGGTCGATTATGATAGGGTTGAACACATCTTCCAACACGATATCCTCGAAATGGGGCCACGTCTTGATTCTCACCCCGTTGGTGGTCCCTTTCAAGGTGCAGTTCTTGACGAAGATTCCCTTAACGGGCGCCTCATTCGGGTAACGTCCCAGACTTCCAACCGCGATACCATGTCCCGGACCGCAAGTGACTCTTTCCACCGTTAGTTGCTCCAACCCATTTCTGATCGAGATGCAATCGTCCCCTGTCGAAATGGATGTGTCGAGAATCTTAATGTCAGTGGATCTGCCCATGTGGATTCCGTCGGTGTTGGGGCTGTTTCCGGGAGCCACCACTGTGAACTTGCTGAATGTGAAGTTCTTGCTCCCTAGAACATTGACGTGGAAGTTCTTGCTGTCTTTGCTTGTTATCCCTTCCACAAGCCCATCATTCATGGCGTGGAACCTTAAATTAATTGTGTTGGATTTTTGTTTGCCGAAAATGGCGGTGCCTTGACCGTCCACAGTGCCAGAGCCAGTAATCGAGAAGTGATGGTGCCTAAGAGTTGAATGATTAAAGATGCTTTGCATGGGCCTTGCAATTTTACCACATCACATTTGAATGTCCCAGTTGGGATTGCTATTGTCGCTGGCGTTGTCGATGCCCAAGCCTCAGTAAACGCTTTTGTCAGTGGCTATATACGTACCATACCATCATCACGCAAAACCAGCAAACATCAACATCACTACAAATAAAATTATAATTGTAAAGATAAAAATTATATGTGCCCGACCAAACCGGAATAAGATGCTGGTAAATTATCATGGAGGAATTTACGTGGCTGACTATATCTATGTTATGTATTTAATAATACATTTGTAGATTGTAGTCCTTCTGAACTCTACACACATTATATATATGTTATGCCTAATTTTTGTTTCAAAAGGATGGCACCCGAATATCTACTTCATTCCTAACGTTGAAGTCTTGTTATTTCGAAATAGCTAACTTGTCGTGCACAAAGATTTTTTTTATACTGAGCCTTACTGTCATGTGACTTCGAAGCAGTTGATGGAGTATGTCGAGCCGTGCTTGAAGGAGATGAATAAGGACATTTCAGCAATATCTATGGAGAGTCTTCGATGCTCCTCCACAACTAAACAACCATAGTTATGGCATCGGCGCATTGTATTACAAGGAAGATCATGACGTCCAATTTTCCAAGGATTATATGCCTCAATTGTTGAATCTTACGCCTAGTGGTAAGGTAGGAGGATAAAATTGACCACGCAGGTTCGAACTCCAGCCGGCCAACAATTGGTCAAGCACGGAAGACCAAGGGTTCGAGATTTGTATGGGGGCAAACCCTAACTAAGTAGTGTCATCAATCAAAGCTACAACATTGAACAACCAGTTAACTGAATCCATCCCATCAGTAATATATATAGTCCAGATTGTTCAATAACGACCATATGGAACAGACCCAATGCTTGCAAGTCGTGACCACAACAATACGATGACAACAAATCACTCGAAAGAACACCGCAACCACAACAGAAAAACGGGACGGAGCTGGAGTTCGAAGACATTTCAGCAAGGCATGGAGTATAACTCAACGAAGCACAACAATACTCACAAAACTACTGCTCCGGAAGTTTGTCCTTCAGATACTGAAGAACTGCTTTCGTTCCTCTCTCTAGAATTGGCCTCCGGATGCTGCAAATAATTACAAATATGACAGTGAGCACATGACACTGAACGGAAGACAGGATGGAGCTCAAAAACACAATGAGAATTGCAAGCTTACCTTCTCAATGGATTCCCCTCAAGCCTCAACACCTGCAATGTTGGCTCCAGTAAGCCCTGAAGAGAAATTTAAGATCCTCAATCACATCAAATGTACTGTAAATGGAATATTCGCGTATCCCATAGGATCAATCATATTCGTTGATGCATCATTTAGGTGCCAATCATTCAGAAGATAGTAAAAGGAAGAAAGCAGTAGGATGAGCAGCTCTAAGAACTGTAATTCTCAATCATGCAATGTGAATCGGGAATTCTACTTCCTCGTTGTATATGTAGGTTTTATTAACAAGCCAAAGTATTAAAGTATTTTGACCTCTATGAAACTGAAACAAACAACCAAAAGGAAGTTGCATTTCCACTCTCTTTCATACACAACTCTCCAACTCCCATGTGTGTTCTTATTGTCTTTTTTCCACTTCTGTTTAATCCAATCTCCACCAGGCAGAAAGGGTGCAGTAAACAGGTAATTGAACGAAATGAAAAAAATAGGAAGAAGGTGAAACTGTATTCCTACCAATTCTGCAGGGAGCACTGAAATATTGTTGTCAGATAAGTCAAACTCAGTGAGGTGAACGAAATGTTTAAATTCCTGCACCATCAAGTGAACATATAGTAAATATAGACAATTCACCAAAAACTGTGTAACAGCAAATATATTTCTCCCAGTTTTTAATGGAGGACTGGAATTAGAAGTGGTTATATTGAGCGAACCAAAAAATCTTCTTTGCAATGAATATCACCAAATCAGCATTCAAAACTGAGGCCAACCATGTCGAAATTTAAAATGCATTCAATCAGAGTTTGGCTACTCTGTGGTAGGCAGCCTGTATTGACTAAATACATACCACTGGGATAGATTCAATTGAATTTTGACTCAAGTATAGGATCTTTAATTGCTTTAAGCATAATATATCAGATGGAATTTCCTGCAATTGAACACGCCTGCAAAAAGTACTCAACTGTCAAGGCAGGAAATGATAAATGAGAAGTAGAAACAGATAGAACAGCATAACAGCTGACTGACCTTAGATAAAGCTCGTGCAAATGTTGTAAGCTGGAAAATGCTGGGTCTCTGGCTAAGGATGATGGATTACAGCTTAGGTCGAGAATTTGAAGCATCGGCACAGCTTGGAAGGCATCAGCAGGAATCTACAAGTAATAAAAATGAAACAAGTTGATATTGGCAGTAGTAGAAAACTGTACAAGCTGGGCCTAAATTTCAAAAGAAGGTTAAGGCTTACGTAAGTAAAGCAACCGTGCCATTTTATGAAATTTGAATATCGAAACAGAAAAAACTACGTATTGAAAGGAATGAACAAGAAATGCTTCCGGCTCTCTTGTGATTCAACAATAGCTCCTCACTATTAATGCTGTATTAACACAAACGGTGAAAGAATGCTTTAAGGGATTAATTATTGGTCAGGTCTTGAATACCTGTTCAAGTCTATTGTTATCCAACTTCAAGCATGCCAGGTTTGGGAGTGACTTCAAGACTGACCCTGGCCACACTTTAATCTTGTTTTTCGATAGGATCAAAGTCTGCGAATTTGGCAAAGTGAAGAGAATTAGAGATAGTTCTAGCCTTAGGCTGTTTAATAAATAGCTTGGTGGGGCATAATAAAGCCAAACTGGCTGTATACCGAGGAACACAATAAACTACAAAGCTCCAACTTGTCCTGGAGTGAAACACGCAAGTTCATACTGTTGAGATACGGCAGAATATTTATTATTATTTGTTCCTTTTCGAGCATATCTTGATTAGGAAGTTATTAGCTACAAATATAGCAATCGAGCCCAATAAGGACTCAATCTCTCTAGTATGTAAACTCTATAAATATAGAGTTATTCTCATTCGTAAATCAATCAAGAGGATTATTACCTCATATTTTGGCACATACGAAAAGAGCTCTAATGTAGATAAAGCACAAGCACACTAATCATTAACGAACTGAAACATCAGAAAAAAATCATGTGGCCCTGGAGATGAAAAAGAGTTCCAGCAGCTTAAAAGCCGCATACAAAATTAATTCAGCTTAGGAAAAAAAATCTACAGAGCCATGCTAGTTATAAAGTGTATTTTTCAAACCTAATTCCTAAAAATGGATGTGACTTTCTTACTGCAAGGAAAGAAAATGTAAATTCAAAAATGAAGGTTAACTGCATTCAAAAGTTAAGCTTGGATAATAAAGTGGACAGTTTGTAATTATACCAGAAAGTAACCGAAGGAAATTACCTGTATAGAGGAACACGTGGAAAGTTGTACAGGAACCTCTTCAATGGCATTCCTAGAAAGATCAAGTTTAATAATTTCACCAGATTCCCATGCCTTTGATGGAACATCGCTCAAACCCAGCCCTTCCAAGGAAAGATCCTGTTGTCACGAGTTATATGATAAATGAAAGGTCTTACAGACAAAAACAGAAAGGAAATCAGATTTGTGCAACAATTTTCTTGATTAGCATGGAAGAAGTGGTAGAAGGAACTATTGAGCACAGTTTCTATGTTAGGTTAGGTCCAAGAAGATAACTAGTAATGCAAGACTACTGGAATAGAAAACTTCAGCAAGGGGTTTTATGAAATGGAAGAGATGGTAGTAAGCAAGGAGCTGAGCAATGGTAGTAGAACGAATCAGGAATAAAGATTAATGTAACACCAACAACTAAAGGAACCTTAAATCTACCGTAGTTTTAGATTGCACAGAGTACACAATCATCTACATGTGTGATGCTAGTCAGTTTTTAAGTCTACATGCTAGTAGGAACAGGAGATCTAATAACAGATATATGCTATGTATTCTGTGAAAGGAAAATACACCTTTCCCAAATTACACATGCAAGGGTCTGCCTAACTTTTGCTTGAAGCATTAATTGCCTACAATATCTAGAAGCTTTTGGAGACTAATAAAGAGTTGCAAAACAATCCTAATCAATTTTCCTGTAATCAGTGCAAAAATGACACTTGTGTCGAGTAATAAAGCTGGTAAGAGAACAAAAAGAGAACTTGATCTTTAACAGTTATGAAACTTTCATGAACAAAGCAAGGCAGGAATCAGAACCACGTAAAAATGAAAATTATGAGATTATAGCAGCGAATAAAAGACCTTTGAACCGAGGGATAGCCTCGCTGCAGTGGCAACTATTTCCTCCTTTTCTGAAGTACTTGATTCTGAACCTGAATGAGCAAATCATAAAAAGTTGCCTGAGTATAAAATATATAAACCTCCAACACCAGAGGGATAAAAGGTAAAGACAACAGACAAGCACAATATACAGTTATCATGAATAAGTGGTAAAGACTGGTTAATTCAAAAAGTGGTGAAGTCCACTTACCTCCATCTTGAGGGAGCCTACTGCGTAAAAATTTCAATAAAGCAGGAGTTGGTCCAGAAACCAAAGAGCTGGTAGAGTGCAAAAGATTAGTAAGTTAGATCGATGAGCAAAAGAGAATTTTTGAAATAACAAAGTGAATCAAACCTTCTAATTGTTCGTATTGGATTGCCATTAAGCAAAATTTTCCGAAGAGTTGTCATCTTCCCTGCACAACATATAAACTCGTCATCAAGTTAACAAGTGATTACCTTCTTTTCATGTGTCAAGAGGTTGCTTAGAAGATCATATATAAACACTGCGACCAAAAGAAAACAGGAGCTACACATGGACCAAATTGATTGCTGAGACTGGCAAAAGAACAGGTACTGGTTGTGTAAATATAGAAGCCAGCCATTCTTGCTTTGCTAGAAATCAAACTAAATAGATATTTCAGAAGCATTGGAAACAGTATGTACGAAACAGTTAACAAGCTTGTGTGCAGACTTGGGGGAGTTATTGTGAGCTCGTTACCACACACGTTATCCTTTTATAACTACATAATAAGCCATCTTCACACTGTTTTCTCATTTACATGTTGTAAATGAACATATAATTCCTGATGTAGCAGCTACCAGACAATTAAGCAAATTGTGCCTATATTTTGCATGAGATTTTATAAAGGAGACTCATACATAGACCTCGACTGAAGTACTGAACTGGTTATTTTTTCAAGATTTTCTTTCTTTCTTTCATATATACAAGTTTTTCAAGAATTTTTTGACACCAGCAATTTGCTAACCTTACCAATCTCCGGAGGCAATCCACTTAATGAATTGTTTGAAAGATCCAGAAGTGAAAGGCTTAACTTGCAAGCCTCAACTGGATACTCCTTCAGCTGCACATGTTCAAAACTATTAGCAGAAATTAAATATGTCTTCGCTCCAAGTGTATTTGACACGAAAATGAATATCATTTCCCAGCTTAAAGCTTCGCTGGCATCTATCTGGGTTTTAAGGTCATACCAATGTTATCTTTCACTATGCACTACTACCTAACTAAAGCAGCACGCATATGATTCATGGAAAAACAGAGGGATATTATTAGCGCATTCCCTCTGAAGCTGGTTGATAGCGAATCCTGGATTGATATAATATTCATTGTATGTACATTCTCCAGCTGACAAAAAGTAGTTTTGGATAATTTACAGTTCAACCTATGTTTTAGGAAGGAAAATTGAGTTCTCTTAATCCATAAAGAAGTCATTGACCAAATACCTGGTTTGAGTGCAGATCTAATGTGGCTAAGCAACCAAGCGCCCTAATCTCATTGGGTAAAGAAGACAATGAGTTATTCCTGAAAATTAGAGTGCCAAAGTTAATTATGACCCAAGAGTTAAAGTTGCGGTTTATGTGAAACAATACAGAATGCTGAGAGTATCAACAAGATTTAGAAAATAAAATGTAAATGTAAGAATAGATAAGAATTTGACCCAAGGTATAATTCGGCCAGAGAAGAGCATCCTTCTATGGACGCTGGGATTGAAGCAATTTCTGAAAAACCATATATGAAAAGTAGTAAAGAAACCTGCAGAAGCTTTTAGCAGATGACCCATTACAACATTGAGCAATACATTTATTAGTCAAATTCACTCACTGTTTTGATGAAGGTCCAGGCGGATGAGCTTTGACAAATTTCCTAAATTGTCTGGTAGACCACTCAGCAAGTTCTTTGCTGGAAGCAAAAGTACGGAATTGGCAAAAATGAAACTTAAACAACACAAATAAGAATTTATTATCAGGTATATCAGAGTTGCAAACAGGCAACTGCTGTAGACAATTACCTGCATTAAGTTCTGTAAGCTTGGTCCATGACGCCACCAGATTGCTAGACAAAATCCTGAGCTTGTTACCCTGCTTGTTGGTCAAGATTTTCAACTCAAACTTCTAAAAACACCTGTTCTTATTGAATGGCATGCACTATATATTTACTTGTAAGTACACAACCAGAAATTCGATAGGGATTTTTGTGAGAGACAAGTTGATATCAGTTCGTGTCATAACTGCATATTTGCAGAGACTTACCTCCACATCTAATTTTGTCAGTTTTGAACAATTGGCTAGCTCGGCCGGCAAGCTACTGATACAATTCTTCGATGCCTGCCAAATAAATTGATCAGCGGTAATCATGCATCATGTACAGCTCTTAGAGATGTTAAATGTTGAAATATTGATCCCAAGACAAGAGGCTTTTTGAAAAACCACGGAATATACTGAATAGTTGTGTAGTCTTTAAACATCAATCGAGCATTTGTTATGACCAAATGTAAAAATGGAGTATGTAGATGCCTGCAATTTGGTTCCTTCAATCAAATCAACAAATATTTGTACTACGTTAACATAGATAAACTGATAAAAATCATCGGAGATAAGCTGCATCTCTTAACGTAATGCTAAGAAAAATACTGATATTAAGAGACAGATGCCATTAAAAGCATAAACTCCAAAATGGAATTTTACATCTGAAAGGCATAATAAAACTTGAAAGCCAAATAGTAGAAGCGAGCAGAGACTGATAGTAGATGATAAGGACGGATATATTGTCCGCATAAAATGCTAAAAACACCTATTTAATATTTATACTAACATGTAAACTAACCTTGAGATCAGACAGGTCCACGCATCTTCCAAGTGAAGCGGGAAGTTCAGAGAGCTTATTGCTTGAACAATCCAACCTAAAGGAAAACTCATACATCAGTAAAATGAAGCTATTAAGAATTCAACTTGCTGGAATTTTTAGCAAAAAAGAAAGGATCTTTATACTGTAAACCCAATACCATCATGTTACAGGCGATTAATATTTTTCCTGTATAAGTAACCTCACCCAGTTGCATTGATAATAAGAACCACCAACAAATCCAATGCTTTATAATCCATAAACAGAAACCCATACGGTAAGAAGGAATATAGAACAGCTTACTTGACAAGAGAAGTTGCCGATCCAATTTCTTCGGGTATTTTAATAATCAAGTTAAACGACAGATCTAAAGATTTAAGCATAGGAAGCCTGCCAAAAATTATTCAATGGAATCACAAAAACAGAAAATGCTGAAGAACGAAAGCGAAACACTCAATCTCCAGACAAAAGCAAATAGGGAGTGGGGTGGAAAGAAAAATGGTGACGGAACTGACTCTCCAATAGCAGAGGGGAGCTCGTGGAGCTTGTTGTTGCTAACATTAAGCACAGTCAATTGACTCAAGTTTCTCAGATCTTCCTTCAATGACTCTATGTTGTTATGAGCCAAAATCAGCTTCTGGAGTTCCACAGCCTGCAAACAGAAGATCCGCCAAGCTTCTCAGCATTCCAGGTCGACGCAACAACATGAAAATGAAGCTAGGACCTAAAAGAATGGGAAGAAACAAGTACTACCTCCCACCATTTCTCGCCCTCTCCGAGAGCCTCAGAACTTTTATATACCTCGTCCGGGACATCTCTGGAATCCAAATGGGATTAGGAAGCGATCGGTCATCGCAGACGGAACAATACAATGAACCGGAACTAGTAAGGGTTTGGGGAACTTGCCTTAGAGAGCGATTGGAGAGGTTGAGAGAACCAGAAGCTCTAGCAGCTTTGAGTGCTCGATCCATTGTCAGACTGTCATGGATCCGTAGAACTCAATCAAACTGTCTTGAGACAGGAGACGAACTACCTACCACATTTGGGGCGGGCTTGACTTACAGGCGAATAGCATTTCCAGGATATTCAGGATCATCTCTGATCGTTATCTCAGGCTTTTAACCTTTGACTAATCTCTAACGGTCGTCTGTATAAAAACAGTACATAAGTCTTTTATTTTATTATTTTCTGAAAACACCACTGTCCCACATTGCTGTCTCAAATCTCAATTGACCGGTCATTGACTTTTCGGCGAAACTCTGATTTCCTATTGATAATTTTTGCGGCAAATTTTTTTCACTGACCGACGATTATTTTGACAATCATCCAACAATTATCCAAAAATTTAATCAATTATATTTTAAAATTATAATCAATAATATTTTTTAATAACTAATTATAACTACTAATTATAACCCTTTAAATAAATTGATTATAAAATAACTAGTTATAAAAATATATAACCAATTATATTATATTATATTATATTATATTATATTATATTAATAATAAATTATAATTGATTATAACAAGTGTTTATAACTGATTATATTTAAAATATAACCAGTAAAATATTTATCTGAAAATATAATCAGTAAAATATTTATCTGAATAATTAGTAATAATTATAAATAAAAAATTTTCAGCTCTTAAACTTTTTATGGCTTTCTACAGCTTTCTTTTATCTCAAATTTAGTCCTTCACTTTCGAATTATTGTAAAACAGCCCATTGTCCTTAACTGTAAAAAGTTCAAAAGTTACTGACCACGGAAATAAAGTTCAAAAGTACTCAAAACAATATGCAGATTGGTCACTTAAATTCTGAAAAATGTTGAATGGTCATTCTACCATACTAAATCTGAACATCATCGTCAATGAGTCCCGCCGTCGCATCTTCGTCTCCTCCTCCCCGATGACGACGACCTGTCCTCCGCTCACACCGTCTCAGATTCAACCAGATCTGGAGGCGTCGCAATCCTCAACTGGATCTTCATCAGATCTCAAGCTCCTCCTCCTCCATCGAATCCTCGTCGGCGCTCCCTCCACCAAGTCCAGTACTTCTCAACAATTACGACGATCTCGGGTGAAACTATAGAATATATCTCCTACGTGGGTGTCGCTGGAATTGACTACGAACAAGGATTTGTACCGCTCTGACGAAGTCAACAGCGGAATATATCTCCTACGTGGGTGTCGCTGGAATTGACTCCGAACAAGGATTTGTACCGCTCCGTCGAAGTAAACAGCGGGCGGCGCATTGATAAACAACGGGCGATGCTCCAAAAAAAGTAAAAAGAAAGAAAAATAAAATATTTTGAAATACCAAAATTGCTCCTCTTGTCACAAAAATCCTGGAATCCTGAAACTAATACCCACTGAATTCTAAACTGTTCTCCTTCAAAATTAAAAAGAGTGGGTGCGGACCGATGAAATGTCCGTCAGTGTAGATAATGACGAACAACAAAATCCAACGGCCACAAATCAATAAAAATGAGTCACTCAAATCTAACAGTCAAAAATTTAATAGATTTATCAGGTTTTAAATCAGTCAAATCATTAGTAAGGTTTATTTACATTTTAGTTTTGTTTACTTTTTGGTTGGGGTTTTGACTTTGGGTGTTAAATTTAGGTTTGGGCTTTAAGTACCCCAAGCTTAATACCGGAACTCAAATTTTAAAATCGAAATTGATAATCTAATGCTCTAAACCTTAAACTTTAAACAGTAATCAAACTTAATATCGAAACTTAAAATTATAAATCTAAATTGAAAACCTAATACTCTAGACCCTAAACCTTAAACCTTAATCAAACTCAACACCGGAACTCAAAATTTAAAATCAAAATTGAAAACCTAATACTCTAACCTTAAACCGTAATCAAACCCAACATCAAAAATCAAAATTTAAAATCCAAATTGAAAACATAATACTCTAGACCTTAAACCTTAAACCGTAATAAAACCCAACACTGAAACTCAAAATTTAAAATTAAAATTGAAAACCTAATACTTTAGACCTAAACCTTAAACCATAATCAAACCCAACATCGAAACTCAAAATTTAAAATCCAAATTGAAAACCTAATACTCTAGACCTTAAACCTTAAACCGTAATCAAACCCAACATTGAAACTCAAATTTTAAAATTCAACTTGAAAACCTAATATTCTAGACTCTAAACCTTAAACCGTAAACAAACCCAACACCCAAACTCAAAATTTAAAATCCAAATTGAAAACCTAACACTCTAGACCCTAAATCTTAAACCGTAATCAAACCAAAAACCAAAACTCATATCTAAAAACCAAAAATTTAAATAAATACAAAATAGCATAAAATATTAGAGAGTTAGGAAGATTTGGCTGAGTGTCAGTAGGGCCTACTCTGCAAAATGCTGCAAATCTGTAGTCATTGATTTGGAGGGGAGAGAGGAGAATCCAATCTTGGTCATTGACTTGGGGTGTCCGTCCGGGCGGACGAAACTGGTGTCTATATGGAAGGAAAATTGGAGCCTCTCACATGAAGAAGAAAAAAAAAGTATGTAAATGGGAGTTAGCGTCAACAACCCAATAATTCGAGTTCTTGAGAGATGATTCTAATTGATATCTCTACAATTATATATAGGAAAACAAGGAGTTGAATTTGCCACATAAGCCTTTGGAGGCTTTTCTTTAAGTTCACGATGAGTTTTTTTTCTAAAATAATTTATTTTATTTACACATTTATTGTAACAAAAAAACCCATTAATTGTTTTGAATCTCTATTTTGTTGATTATTTTTTCTTCCATAACATTTTATATGTTACTCAAAATAAATTATGACCTTCACAAATGTTATTCGCTACATTTTTTTGAGTTTAATGACATCAATTTTGTTATGTTTAACTAAATTTTTTAGAAAAAAAAACATCTAATATTGAAGGTTAAGTGGTTATGGGGATGATAACCAACATGCACATCACACTCAACATTTTTAAGTATATTCAATCATATTATATTGTTCATTGACGTCGCACTAAATGAGGCTAATATGTTGTTCGTTTGTAAACTATATAAAATCACTCTTAATTAATCTTCTTTCAAAATTATTTTAACACCATAACTAGGCTTACAGTTTCTTAATTGAGGATTTTGAACCTATTCAGAAACTTAATCGGGTTAAGTTAGTTTGAATTAAACATATCTATCAAACCTAAACACAGTCGTTCTTTCAATATTCTTTTAACAAGAATAATTCAGAATACTAATAGAGTTGAGTTGGTTTGAATGAGGCGTATCAATCAAACCCAAGCATAACTTAACATGATTCTTCTTTCAGTGATTTTTAATGGGTCAATTGATGTTGAATTTATATATATATAAATTGTTACAATTTAATTTTGATTACATATATTAAAATTATCATTTTGTGTTAGGTAATTAACAAATGACATGGAATAAGAACGAAAAATACTAGGAAAATGAAATTATTGGTACACCTAATTGCTTCTTAGTCATATATTATTGAGATTATGGCCAAAATGGCCCCTATACTATTACAAGTTAACAATTGAGCCCATCTACTACTTTTCTTTCCAATCAAGCCCCTACATTTATCTCAGACCATCAAGTAAGCCCCTTTTTTTGGGCAGTTGTGATGAATTAACACGTCCAGTTGGACGTTTTGCTGACGTGACACTTGTTGACCGGGATTTCTCCATTAATTACTAATTAGATAGGTTTTAAAATTAACAGAAAAAAGATATTATAGAGAAAAATAGGGTGAGAGAAAAAAAGTTGTAGGCCGATTAGAATTAAACAATCCATCTCCTAAAAAGGAATAAAATCATATTTTTCTTATACTCCTCCAAATAAAATCAGATAATCCTCTATAATAAAAAATCAAACTTTCTGAAAAAATTTCTCTTGAACGTTTCAACAAGAAATATAAATTTCTTTTTTATAATCTGCTTCACTTGGCACCATGATATGGTGTTTGTAATAAGTTTTATGATGTTTATTGAAGCAGATTATAAAAAAGAAATTCACATTTCTTGTTGAAATGTTCAAGAGAAATTTTTCAATAAAGTTTGATTTTTTATTGTAGAGGATTATCTGATTTCATTTGGAGGAGTAAAAAGAAAGAATATGATTTTATTCCTTTTTAAAAGAAGGATTGTTTAATTTTAATCGCCCTACAACATTTTTTCCCCACCTTATTTTCTCTCTATAATTTTTTTTTGTTAATTTTAAAACTTATTTAATTATTAATTAATAAAAAAATCCCAGTCAACAAGTGCAATGTCAGCAAAACGTCCAGCTGGACGTGTTGATTCATCACAACTGCTCGGAAAAAAACGAGAAGGGGCTTACTTAATGACCTGAGAAAAGTATAGGGGTTTGATTAGAAAGAAAAGTAGTAGGATGGCTCAATTGTTAACTTGCAATAGTATAGGGGCCATTTTGGCCATAATCCCTATATTATTCAGTCAATTTTTTTATAAACATCCATGTCTGCACAAGTTTTGATAAAAACATGGCAATTGTCACATAAATTATGGGTACATAAGGGTACATGGTCATAGGTCATTAGTTAAGCAGGCTACAAGTTATTAACTTTTTACAAATTTAGAACACTTATCGATTTTATTCCGCTCGAATCGGACCACATTTATTAATCTTAAATATATTTTAGATGACATGTCTCTGTTTTTAAGATTATTCTAACATGTCAATCAATATTTTATTTTCATTATCTTTGATTATCTCTTGACTAATTTAGACAACTAATCAGGTTGAGTCGATTTGAATGAGATATATCCACAACATCTAAGCATAGCTCATATAACATGGTCTCTTTTCAAAATTCTTTTAACGGGCCAATAAGGGTTACATTTTTCATTATACTCAACTATTCGTCAAAAAGTGTTTATTACATTTTTTAATCTCGATGACCAATCATTTTAATTCATTAGCATTATAAATTGTAGGTTGAACTTCATTCGATAAAGTTTAAACACATTAATTATTAAAATTAGCATAACTGACCTATAGACTAGTGAATAATTTGAATTTGTTGGTTGATTGTAAAAAATGTTTAAACTATTGTTTTTAGGCTTAGAAAACTTCAACACTTATTGATATTTATTTACGATTCAGTTGAATTATTTATGTTATTAGTAGTACTGTAAAAGAAAAAATTAAATTAGCCAACGGGCCAACAAATTGTTAGCTTATTTATTTAGGTTGTCAATAGTAAAGTCAAAAAGAAAAATCTGAAGTCGGCGAACGGGTCGAAACACTATCTAGTTTATAGTATTCACAAACATGTCTCCTCAAACGAAAGATCTCATAAGAGTTGAGGTTTGCACAAGTTTGATAAGTTATGTGCAAGGATTGAGGGCTACCGGGATTCGAAACATAAACCTCTCGATCATGTAAGACTCTGATACCATGTCAAGAACTGTTGCATCTCAATAACTCGAGTTGTTGGGAGAGGGTTAATCATGGATCTTATAACATTCTCTTTTACACGGCCCCTTAAAAGAAAGCCAACTCAAGGGCTTGAAGTTTGCACAGGCCCGCCATACCTTATGCTTAAATCAACTGTTAATATTAGGGATTTGAACACGGCCGTTTGGTCTTAATGCTTTTATACTATATCAAGAATCATTGTATCTCAATAACTCGAGTTATTGAGAGAGCGCTAATCATGAGTCTTATGTCATTCTCTAACAAATTGATGGATTGAAGGTAGAAGCGGATAAGGAGGACACAACTCAAAAGGCTACGAAGAGCGTGACATGGACTTTCTCCTCCGAAACTGATTTTATCTTTACGAAGCCAAAACTTTTTTATCCAAATAGATTACGAGAAAGCCAAAAGTACACTCGTTTTGAGAGAGTTATTGACGTTTCCCTTGAAGAAAGAGTTGGTGGTGCCCTCTCTAGAGGTTATTGTGGAGATACTTCCATATGCAAAGTTCTCATGAACATCTTTGCTAAAAAAATGGAAACTTGTTGATGTGCCCACCGTCGCACGCAATTAAGAGTACTCTGTCATTTTTCAACATAAGTTATTGGAAAAGCTCATATATACAGATAGTTTCACTCTTATTTGTGTTAAATTATAAGGTAATAATCCTCTTGTTTTTATTGATCTTGAATGATAATTAATTTTATTTATAATAAAGCTGTACAACTAGGGTTAGAGTCCAAGTCCTTGTAGGAAAAGACTACTAGAGTCCAAGTCTTTATAGGAAAAGACTACTATCCTTATTAGAATAATACTGACTTCCTATACAAAAAAGGAATGTCCTTATTGGACTCTATTACTATATCTATAAATAATAACTATAGTAACTATTTTGCCGTATCTCAACAATTTGTGTTATTGATAAACACGCAATTGACAAAGGCTTAGCCGACTCTCGTGTTAACATAAATACGATGTCTTATTGCATATGAAAAAGTTGGTCTTGGAGAACCAACACCAACACCAACTTTGTGATTATTGATACAATTGTTGATAAAGATATTCCCTTATTTCTTTGGTAGGCCATTTCAAGTCACTTCCATGCTTCGATTGATGTTTATGGTGGGGAGCTAACACCAAGAGTTAGAAGCGAGTGCATGGTATTCAACCTTTCTATGATATGAAGTTGTATTTATCCAATATAGTGGTCATGTGTGTAATGAATTAATTGATTTTGTTTCGATTAAATTTGACATTTATTTTCATCAAGACCCTTGCTTATGACCGATGATGTACATAAATTTAAAGAGAAAGTCAAGAAGGGAAAGTTAAGAAGGTTGTTGAAAGAATCATGTATTTATCTCTCCGGTCTTCACTCATTGTTAAGAGAAAAAATATATCAATAACAATGAAAAATCTAAAAAGTGTATCCTTCGCGAGTTAAGCGAGTTTGAAAAGACTCATGACAAATAACTTTACAACCTATAAAGAAGACGGCGAAGGAGGAGATCAGTGCAGTTTGAAGAGTAACAAAAAGAAAAGGATAACATGAAAGATATTCAATATCTTATCCTTTATTGAACCTCATATGTTGTAGTAAACGACGATTAATGACTTAGACCCATTGGAGTATTTGAAAACCATCTTGATAGCATTCTAAAACTCATTCATGATCGTCAGACAAAATTTATGTTCAAAAGACAAGAGAGTTGCGGCAAAACTATATTTCAAGAACACTGGTGTAAGTTCATCTTTACAACAAATATATTTGTATACAAGATCATTAAATGATGTGCTGAAAGCCTAATGAGTTCTCCATCTTCCTGGCACAACACGACTATGCCTGTCATTTCTTCTGGTATTCAGCTAGCCAATTAATTTATGAGTAACATGGACCCCAATTTTGGAACTCGGCTTCTTCCAATTCATAAACAAATCAGCTGTCACTAATAAATAAATATGTTAAAGTGAAAGAAAAGAACAAAGACAAAAAATAAAAGAAATTCAAAGGAAGCTCCGCAGAGATCTTCCATTGCGGAGGTCCTTCTTCTTTGAAGTCATCTTTCCCCTCCACCGATTTTCTTGGGTTGAGAAGAGAAGACATGTGCCTCCCTGCTTTGACAAATACCCATCCAGCCCCAAAAATCAAACTAAGGAACCTTCCTTCCTCCTGGGATTGACTTGCCACTAACACACCATCTCCGCCAATACTTGCGCATGTTTGATGGATTCTCTGCGTGTCTCTGAACTGGATCCGCATGCAAGTTTGTTGTAATTTAGGCGGACTCTACCATTTCTCTGCCAATATGTGACGAGGATGTTCTCCAATTAACAACTGCCGACTCTTTTTCTTCTTCTTTCTCCAACAGTAGTGGATGAACATTCGATTCAGTGGAAGCAAGTGGCCAAAGGTGGAAGCTTTCTCAGTGAAGTCAAAGATATCCAGTTTTTGGATACAACCCTATTCCGCATTCTTCTTTCTCCAACAAATTGGGTTTGTGAAGGTTTCCATTCTTAGGGATCATCGCCCTTCCAGTTCCGGTTTGTGAATGTTTTTGTGCCAAGCTTAAGGTACTTGGGGAGAGCGTTGAGATTTCGAAGGAAGGTAGTTCCTTTTTGCAAGGTTATTTGGCCTAGGGGTGTAAAGCTTGGTCATAATGGCAGAAGATGGCGAGCAGGCAACAGGGGAGTCAAAAGAAATGCGCTCTTTGGCCCTGACTCCAACTTGGTCGGTTGCAACAGTGTTAACTGTCTTTGTGGTTGTTTCTTTGATAGTGGAGCGCTCTATTCATCGTTTAAGTAATGTAAGTTCTTAGATGAGCTTTCTATTTCTGTCCCCCTTTATTGCAACGTCAGCTGGCTGAATACAACTATTTGAATTGACTATGGCTTCATTCTTTCCTTAGTGTGTTCCTCGTGGAGTTTCTAAATTTGCTGATATGGCTATTTTTGGCATGCATGGTCTACGATTGGCATCGTTGAACAATGCTATATAGTTGAGTATAATGAGTTAGTGCCTTAGTGGTTAGTTTCACAAACTAGAGACTTGCTGAAATGCTTTTACTAGGTTCCCTTTTTGACGGCATATGCCTTTAGAATAGTTTCGATGGAGGCATTGCAGATGATAGCAAGGATTCTATAGCCTTGTGAAGGGACGAGTAATAGTTCGATTGAACATTTGTGTATAGCCGAATTGCTTATGCTTGAATATATTCTCTTTGTTGTTAAATTTAGCCTATTGATTAAGAGGTTCTCAGCCTATTGATTAAGAGGTTCTCATCATAGAATGGTATAGTCTAGGATTATTTTTCTCTTTGTTTCCTTGTACTATAGAGTTCTTAGCGGTACAGTTGTGCCGCCACTTATTCTCCCTCATTTTCATGCTGCACCTATTATAAGTGCATTTATATGTTAAAATATTTCTTATGATATGCTTTGTCTGTCAGATTTTATGTTCATCAGATTTTTAATTACTTTATACTTTTCAGTGGTTGCGGAAAACTAACCGGAAACCTTTGCTTGCTGCGGTGGAAAAAATGAAAGAAGGTAATTATTTTCCTATACCAAACCTGGAATTTCGAGAATTTTTTTCTGTCAGTTGTTATGCGTTTTTGGATATCTTGTCGCATATCCTCCATCATACTTACCTTATTGTTTGATTTCCCTTGTTGTCTGTCCAGAGTTGATGTTGCTTGGGTTCATATCACTTTTTCTTACAGCAACCTCAAGCCTAATAGCCAATATTTGCATTCCGTCAAAGTTTTACAATAGTAGCTTTGCTCCTTGCACAAGGGCTCAGATTGATGAAGAAATGGAAGAGAATTCTTCACAGGGTCGCAAGCTGTCGATGCTTTCTGGTACCCATTTCCGTAGAGTTCTGAATAGCTTGGAGCAGAACAACTGTCATAAGGTAAGTTATCCATCAATGCGAAAGTTGCTTCAAGGATGTTGCACTGCTTAAATTTTGGTTTTTAAAGATGGAACATTTCTGGACAGATTCTCATTCTTTTTTACCGGTTTCCCCATAATTATTACACATCATGACGTTTTTTCTGTCGAAAGTTAGAAGCATACCTCCTAAGTGTAACTTTTGGTACTTAACCTTTGATCTTGGTCCTTCTAATAATTGCAGTGTGTATACTCTTGTGTGCAGGGACATGAACCATTTGTGTCGTATCAAGGCCTTGAACAGTTGCACCGCTTCATCTTTGTCATGGCTATCACACATATATCCTACAGCTGCCTAACAATGTTGCTGGCTATTGTTAAGGTTAACCTTGCTTTGATGAAGCTTAAATGATTGGATCGCTTCATTGTACTTCAATCATCATTTTATTCTGTTGGAACGGTCATTTTTATCAGATTCATCGGTGGAGGCTGTGGGAACTTGAAGCTTATATGGACCGACATGATGTGTTAACAGGTAAAAACTAAAAACGAAGCATGTCTCATGTGTAAATTATGAATAAAACTTGCACTGAAATATCTGTTTTCATCTTCTCATGTATATTAGGTTCAAGTGGCTTAAATCTGTAGATTTTCAACCCTCTCATGTAATTGTGTTGGGTTCATTGTAACTTACAGAAAATTAATAAAATAGTTTGTGATTTATACAAAAATTGCAGAGATCACACGAGAGAAGACATTCCAAAGGCAAACCACTTTCATTGGATATGCTCCATCAAGCCCTTGGGCAAAGAGCAGGCTTCTCATGTGGGTGGTAAGTTACGAAGAACTAACATCTTATGCTCTTGTCATAATCTGAGTTAATATAATTTATTTTTCTATAAAGATGCTACTAAATTACATTTTAACTGTTGAAAACCCTCCTGGTCATAATAAACCCTGATGATCTGAACCATACAGACTAAATTTGAGTTGTCATCTTAAAGCTGCATGCTATTGCACGAACATTAAAATGTACATTTTCTTTTCATCTCATTAGCAATCAATCTGTAAATGCTTTACTTTCATCCACCGTTTTTTCATTGCTTGCTACTGTTTGGTTTATGGAAATCGATAACTATTTTCAGGAACTGATATTTAGTTCTATTGCAGACTTGTTTCTTCCGGCAATTTGGGCATTCAGTTGTCCGATCAGATTACTTGATTCTCCGCAAAGGCTTTATCACGGTACCCATCTGCTCAACCTAACTATACAAGTTCACCCAAAACAAAAACAATAACTGGATGGTTTCTTAATCTGTCTTCTCAGCATATAATGATTTGTATGTATATATGTATATGAAATACTGATTTCATGTGCCTTCACATTTGTTGAACTAGTAGTAGTAGTATGTATCTTGGACAAGTGCTAGATTTTTACATTTTAGTTAGTACAAAAATACAAAGATGTCTTGGAAATATATTTTTTCCTGAATGCAGACACAGCATGACATGTTCTCCGAAAATTATCCGTGTTCTTGCTAAATAGTATATATATATGGCCAGCCTAAATCTTCCTAGTGCTAATCGATGCATACTTTCCTTCTCCTTTTTGGTGGGTTAAGTGCAGAATCACCACCTTTCACCGAGATACGATTTTCATAGCTATATGATTCGCTCCATGGAAGAGGAATTCCCAAGCATAGTTGGTGTTAGGTAGTCTCTTCAACAAATTCCCAAAATCTCAATTATTGAGTCACTGTAGAGAGCTGAATTGACTTTTGGTGTCATTTTGTGAAGTAATTCGGTTAAGTGCTGAGAGTGCCGACTAAAATGCTGTTTGTTGCATGTTTTCCAGTGGTCCATTGTGGGGATTTGTTGTCGCTTTTATGCTGTTCAATATTAAAGGTACACACTTTAACAAAAGTTGACTGCTATTCCGTTTTAGTTGCTTGTGTTTGATGTCATGATGAAACAAACAGTTCTTTATCTCTTTCCCTCGCCACTTATATGACTTTGTTTGACTTATACATTTGACTTCGTTTTCTTACTGATTGAACATGTGACACACTGCAGGGTCTAATCTTTATTTCTGGATAGCTATCATTCCGATAACTGTAAGTGATTATTTGTTTATTACTAGTGATCAGTGTCGTTTGGTTGTTGAGTTCTTTAAAAGCTCAATTTGTTGTTTAAGGGCGGTCATTTATGTCTTCTTCTGCTTCTTGTTCAGCTCGTGCTTCTGGTTGGCACAAAGTTGCAGCACGTAATTGCAACTCTGACATTGGAGAATGCCGGTATCTCTGGATATTTCGCTGGAGCGAAGCTGAAACCCAGAGATGATCTTTTCTGGTTTAAAAAACCTGAATTGCTACTGTCCTTAATCCACTTTATTTTGTTCCAGGTATTAATTCTCGCTGCATCTAATTGCTGTTCCATATTGAAAGGAACAAGCTTTGTTTGTCCTCTTAACTGACAGGTTCATCTATCCTTCCATTTGGGTTGCAGAATGCATTTGAGCTGGCTTCCTTCTTTTGGTTCTGGGTATGTCATGTCTTCTTTCTTTCCATCATTTCTAGCTTTCAGTTGCATGTATTCCAGCTGATTCATGGTTGTTTGCTGATTTACGCGCAGTGGCAATTCGGATACAATTCCTGTTTCATAAGGAACCATACTCTCGTTTACATACGTCTCATATTAGGGTAAAAACATCGATTCGGATTTCATTTAGTCGATGCAGTGCAGTTATTAGCCCCTAATGTTCTTTCACCATGCTCTTTAGGTTTGCAGGTCAATTTCTTTGCAGCTACAGTACCCTGCCTCTGTACGCGCTAGTCACTCAGGTATCCTTTAGTGAAAGATTTCTTCAACTCAGCTTCTTTTACCAGTCTGTTGTTTTCTTGGTCAACTTAATGTAAATATCTCTGTTTGCAGATGGGGACGAACTACAAGGCGGCTTTAATCCCACAGATGATAAGAGAAACGATCCACGGATGGGGAAAGGCTGCTAGGAGGAAGAGAAGACACGGATTCACGGACGATTCGACCATCCGGACAGACACAAGCACGGTAATGTCGCTCGAGGAAGACGATCACCGGTGTCTCGATCTTGCTGAGGCTACCGCTCATCTAGGGAACGGCATCGAGCTGCAGCCAACGTCTCGCACTGCAGCAACCAGCCCTCTCGGTCCTGTTCCGAATGAAACTTCGAGCCGAGTAGGCACCCCACTCCTCCGACCTTCTGCCTCCTCCATTTCGTCGCCGATTGTTTCGAGAATCATAGCGGAAGACAGTTTTCCTAGGTCGTCGTCTATGCCTACCGCCACTAGAAGATAAATATTGAAAAGGTTATCTTTTTACTTGTTTTAGAAAAATCAAATGGGAAGCCGCAAGTTCTGAAGACGAGGATACATGAACAGTGGCAGCTGAACACGATCGGTTCCAGGTCTGTTTTCGATCTCTCTATGAACACGATCGTCGAATGCTGTAACATGGTGATTGATAGAAGTTGTAGATGGGATGCATAATATATATGTATATGGTGGAAGTTGAACACAAGTGTGTGTAGTTGTAGCAGTTAACTAGGCATGAAAAGTATAAGAATGAGGAGAAACAGAAGGACACATCAGACTTTATTTATGATTTGATTTCAGTTTCCATTTATTCAAATAGTAGGGAACGGGTGAACCAATGGGTTGGCTCATTATTCAGTGGTTAATGCTGGGTTTGGTCCAGTGGTTGGTGTGTGGCGGGAAACATTCTGGGGTGCACATGCACCTTCCTCCATATTGGCCGTCACCTGGCGGCGGTGTTGGACTTGGTGGCATCACCACCCCACAATTGCCACCTGGAGGACACGTCGGGTTCGGTGGGGTAATCCATCCACCGCCGCCGTTCCCTCCAGAACCACTTCCGCCCCCGCCGCCGCTTCCTCCCCCACTACCGCTACCATAACCTCCGCCGCTGCCACTTCCTTCCCCACTGCCGCTGCCGCCGCTTGATCCTCCACCATTACCGCTTCCTTCTCCACTACCACTTCCCCCGCCACCGTTTCCTCCAGAACCATTACCACTTCCTCCACTGCCGCTGCCGCTGCCACTTCCTTCCCCACCACCGCCGCCTGATCCTCCACCGTTACCGCTTCCTTCCCCACTATCACTACCGTTACCACTGCCGCTTCCACTACCACCACCGTATTCTCCACCGTTACCGCTACCATTATCTCCACCGTTGCCACTTCCACCACCATTGCCGCTTCCTTCCCCGCTACCACTACCGTAACCTCCACCGTTACCACTTCCACTACCACTGGATCCTCCACCGTTGCCGCTTCCTTCGCTACCGCTGCCACCACCGTTACCACTTCCACCGCTTCCTTGGCCACTACCGCCACCACCACCGTTACCACTTGATCCACCAGCATTGCCGCCGCTCCCTTGGCCATATTCTCCACCTTTGCCACTTCCTTCTCCGTTGCCACTACCAGCTCCACCGGCACCGGCACCATTGTTCAAAGGAGGGAAGGGAATTAAGGGAGTAGGCGAGGCGCCGGAACCAATACCTAGCCCGTAGCCAAAACCCCCAGGCCAACCACCACCAAGTCCATATCCAAGGCCACCTCCAACACCATATCCCATCCCTACTCCGCTCCCACTCCCGCTTCCAAATCCGAATCCAGTGCCGCCACCACCTTCACCGGAGCCATATCCTATCCCAGAACCGAAACCAGAACCAGAACCAGAACCATAGCCGATGCCACTGCCAACCAATTGTTGAGTATTGTCAGCTGATGATCCGACAGTAGTAATAGTAGTGTCGTGTTTAATAATGCCGTCCCCAGTACTAGTGGATACCCTGAGGAGCCTGTGAGATGAAGCTGTGGAGATAATGATGAGTAGAAAGATGGAGAAGGGAACAATCATCGCAGTTGAAATAATTGAGCCCTTCATGATCATGCTTTGTTGTGTATGGGAGGAAGGAAGGTGTGGGGAAGATGATGATGATGCTCCCTCCCCATTTATATATGTGCGATGCTATAGGAGGATGAGGAGGAGGAAGAAGAATTATTGGAAATATTGCGGAAGTTGAAGTCTGCATGATTCCTGAATTCTGGGAGAAGCACGTACAGTACAGCTATCGATTCTTATATATATGACGTGCTCTGCTGCTGTACGTATCTCCTGCAACTCCCACAAACTTGCGGCTACAACTGCTACTCATCGAACTCTCACCTCTGCTCATTTCGGGGACAGTCAAATTCTTTAACTCTAGCTCTTTTTAGTTTTTTTCTTTAATTAATACTAACAGTACGATCTTAATTAGTAAGGATGAGTGATCTTTAATTAATATTAATATCGTGATCTTTCCCTCTGCATCTCCTCTGTTTTCAGTATGAACTCTTGCAGGCGCTCACGACTCTTCTTCAGAAGCCGCCCGCTGATCAATTTCATTTCTTGAGCTCTTTGCAGTTGTCCATCCAATGGCCTAGCTAGTTGCCGATGGAACTCACACCATTGTCTGACATCCTGTCTCTTCAGTTGGATTTTCCTTCAAACCACCAGATATTAATTGTACCACCTTTTCTCCAGCACCATGAGGATCTTCCGCTTGGTCTCGTTGAGGGGTATAACCGTCAGACCGTTATGTTCAAAATGTTATACTAGGGCCTTTATGTTCAAACGTTCCAATTTGTTGTTCATTTTGGAGTAAATCTTTTTTTTTTTCGTATTTTATAAGATATAAATGAATTAATATATTTTTAATAAAATGATTTATTTACATTCTTTTAAAATAACTCTTATTGGGTTAATTATCATTACGATAAGGATTTTATGAAAAGCGAATCGATAAAGAAAGGGATTTTTTAAGACATCATTGTTGAGCTCATAGATTTTATGAAAATTGAGAGAATCTTGTAGTGATCATTGGTGATTAATACGATACGCGCTATTTAAGAAAAACAGTAAATATATATTTGGATAATTTTATGCAAATGACTAGATTCAAACCTAGGACCTCCTTAGATTTAGTTCGAAATTCATATCATTCGTTTATCTGCTTTAAATTTGTGATGAAATATTCCAATGACACAACCTATTAGTAAGTAATGATCATAAATTTAGTTCAAACAATCCAAATATAAAGAAAAAAAATTGTCGGTAGCACATTTAATTTTCTTTTAACCGAAAACAGTGCAAGAAAGAATGTTCTTTATATCTTTTAACAAAGTTAGGTTTGAAACACTACATTGGCTAATTGATTTCTCATTACACGAACTTTAAATTCAAAATCATCTCAATGTATGTTTGATTTTGATTTCGCCACTGAACCCCATTATTTATAACTAATTAATTAATGAAGCAAGTTCTTAACAAAGGTGTACAATACCGAACGCCAAAAATAGTGTACCGAAAACACATGTAGTTCGAAGTGAACATAAAATGTATTATACAGTACCTCCATAACATAAAAACTCAACGTAAACTCATTAATTAGAGTAAAAATCCCACTTGACTCAAATCCTAACTTTTACTTAATCTAAACTAACTTTAGCAACCAAATTGTGTATAAACTAACTTTAGCATGAATGTATGTGATCTAAGATACCAAGAATGTCTCTAGAGTAATAAATTTATAACGTCTTAGATATTGTAAGCTCACCAAAATAAAAGCAAACAAAATCTAGAAGATATTGCATACCTCATTGTATAAAATATAAATTGCGACCACATTGGGTATTAACTGCTATCTGTTCAAATACATCAATTTCGATTCCCACGTTGTAGACTAGCACACATGGCCTCATAGCCAAATTATAAAATTAAAACTCCTTCGGTGTATAAAGTTAAAGTCTTAAATAATTACAAAAAATATCATTATAAGTCTTTTATTTGACTCATTCTTGTCTCAAATGATCAGATTTGTGCGTCCACTATGTCATATAAGGAAGAAATTAGTAATGGAATCCACATAACATGTTTCTATTAACTATTGGCGAACACATTTTATTAAATTTGTATCTATTTATTTGTTATTAAAAAAAGATGAGTAGTGGAATTCATGTGACTTATTTTTATCGAAGATTGGAAAATACATGTTGATAGAAGCCCTAAATATAAAACTACACCATTGAAGTAAAACCCTTTTTAGACCATTTCTAATGCAAGGGACTAATAAAGTCATAAAAACTAATTTATAGAACTCTAAGATCATGTGCATCCCATAAATTGTTTAGTGATGACACTCGATTTGTCGTGTTCATCGTCTTCGTTTAAGCGATGCATAATCATATAGTTTTGGGTAGAAGTATAGGATGTTTCGTGCATTTCTAACTTCTGTCTCAATTTAGTGTCTCGGACCCGTTCGGGGTCCATTTGATGTTGTTTCGTAGTGTTTTTTACCGCTTTCAGGGACACAACGACGTCGGGGAATTATTCGGAACTGTATGATGTGTAAGGAGGACCTAAATGCATCAAAGAATGGAAAAATTACCGAGTCGGGCGTTGAAACCAAAAATGCGCCTAAACAGACCAAAAGTGCGCCGCACACTTTTGGTCCTAAATCGGACTTCAGGTCTTTGACATTTAGACTAAAAGTATGCTGAAGAAAATCCAAAAGTGCGCGATGCACTTTTGGTATATATACGGCACACTTTTGGTATCAGTCAGACTTAAGAAAGCGCCTCTATAAAAGCCCAATTCGACCCCATTCTCAGACAAACTTTCTCGGACGAAATTGAGAGCAATTAGTGAGAGATTTGAGAGCGACAAGAAGGAAATTTGAAGGAGATCGGAATCGGCGAAAGGATTAAGAAGGTGAATCAAGTTCTCAGGAAAATCAGCGAAATTAGGTTTTTCATAGTTTCTTGTGTAAACCTAGAATCAATTGCATTCAGAGAAGTACCTCTAGTTTTATTCTTGTAACCCGGCGGATACCCAATTTTCTTGTAGCACTTCTGGATAGTATGACCAATCACTCCACAGAAGGTACAAACCAGCCGTTTGGAAGACTTTTTGTATGAATTAGCATGACCTGTAGCAAAGGCAACTAGAGGTGGAGCTTCGGAATCTGGAATGACCTCCGGTAAATCTCCAAGCTCATTTTCCTCTTGACAGGCCATAGCAAACGCCTGATCGATATAACGAAAAGGATCCGTACGAAGGATCTGGCCACACACAGAGGAAAACGCAGAATTAAGACTGCAGAGGAACTTGATCATCTAATCGGATAAAATATAGTTTCGAACTCGAGGAAGAGCATCGCAGCTACAGTGAGGATTGCATGAACACACTGGTACTGGGCGGTAAACGCTATACTCATCCCAAAGCACTTTGAAGCACGTGTAATAAGCAGATACAGGAGACGCACCTTGGTGAAGAGACACCAGCTGATCATGCAACGCGTTGACTCTGACAAGATTTGATCGATTGAATCGGTCTCGAAGATCAATCCAAACATCTCTGGCAAGATCGAGCCACAGAACACTTTGGGCGATTTCAGCAGAGACGGAGCGATGAATCCAGTTGAGGAGTAGGACGTTCACACGCTCCTGGAATGAATAAAGAACGTCAGTCGGCGGCGAAAGAATGACTGATCCATCTACAAATCCAAGCTTATTCTTGCTCAGAAGAGACGTGCGCATGGAGAGTGCCCAAGAGTGGTGATCACCAGAGGAAGTAAGCGGTGCGGAGACAAGAAGAGCTCCGGGATTTTCACCGGCGTTGATGAAATACGGGTAACCGGCAGTGACGACTGACGAACGGACGGGCGGAGGCGGAGCATCGCGATCAATAGCGCCGCGGTCAGCATTGGAACTTGGAAACGCCATGTGAGTAACATATTTGATGAACGGAGAAAAGGAGAGGCGGAGATTACGGAGAGTCGTTAGTGCTCTGATACCATGTGAGATAACGGCAAAAAGTTGTGATTCTATTATTACTTTCCCAATATATAGTACAGATGGAAGAGGTAAATAGCAAAATAATACAAGGGCTATTTAATAGTGACAAATAGGTCCTTAACAAGGGCTGTCGAACCATCCGCCGGGACCTCCAGCACCGACGCCTTCAGCAACCCCGCTGACAGAGACAGGACGGCAATCGCCTAGGGTTTCGATGGACACCAGACCGGGACCAAAAATTCTCATTCCATCGGTGGAGATGTCATCCCTCGTCTGTGAAGTCTGTACCTTCAGTGAACACATTATACGCTCTTTTAATCCTTTTTAAGGAACGTGAAATCGAATACTAAAAAAAAGTGAAATTCTCATATGCAATAAGTATTAAATGCGTTCAAATTACTTTGGCAAACCCAGCCTTCGCCCACCCAAATCTCTCATCAGTCCTTCTTTCTCATTAATAATTATTTATAAATATTATAATTGAACTTTCCTCCGGAGGCTGGTGGTCTAGTCAAATAAAAGAGGTTTTCTTTCTCCTGCCTGACTAATGCACACATACCCTCTTCACTGTCACCATTCATAATTTCCAATACATATATAAATAAAGTGATCAAACTACGTACTTGTTATTATAAGTTAGTACCCATAACCATTATTATTTCTCTAGAAGCACCCATAACCTGACTTTCTTTATGGCAAACAGTCAATCAAACTAATGTATCACATGACTAATTTATTAAAGAAACACACCCAAATTAAATACATTAATTAGACTAATGTCTCATCTTCTGAGTTCTGCCTGCCTGCCTGCCTCTGTGTATTCATTTATATACCACAGCTTCAAACTAAGAAGAAGAAAATACAGAGCAATCATAAATATGGAGGTGCAGGCCTTGAATCCGGCAAAGCTTCCACCTTCTCCTCCCCCTCCGGAAACCAACAACAACCCATTTGGCAACTCCGACATGGTCGGCCAGAAGGGCCGACGAAAGAGGAGGAGGAGAAACATCTGCCTGGTGTCCACAGCGGCGACAATCATCCTGGTAGTCCTCGTCATGCTAATCCTCGCGTTGACCGTGTTCAAGGCCAAGAAGCCCGTCACCAACATGGACAACATCACCCTCAGCGACCTCAGCGTCTCTTTGGACATGGCCAACAGGCTGGCGCTCCGGGTCAACCTCACCCTGGACGTCGACATGACGGTCAACAACCCAAACAAGGTCGGCGTCAGTTTGTCGGACGGCAACTCTGCTTCCTTGATTTACAGAGGCGAACAGGTCGGGGAGATCCCCATGCCAGCTGGCAAAATCTCGGCCGACTCGACTACGGGGATGAACATGACTTTGACCTTGATGGCTGACCGTCTGATTTCCAGGTCCCAGCTGTACGCTGACGTGGTGGCTGACGTACTTCCTCTGAATGTGTATGCGAAGATTAAGGCGAAAGTGTCCATCTTTAAGGTGATTAAGATCCGGGTCACTGCGGTTACCACCTGTGATATCACCGTCTTTGTCTCCAACAGGACTGTTGGTCAACAGAACTGCAACAGCAAGACTAAATTCTGAGGTTTTTTTATTTTTAGTTTCTTAAAAACATTTATATAAGGTTTCTTTTCCAGTCTATTTTTCGTTTGTTAATTCTTACGTTTGCCCCACCTGGGATTATAATTTATAGAGGAGTTTGGTAAAATACAGAGAATCATTATATTGATGATGAACACAAGAGGACAGAGGAGGCATGTAATTGGTAGTTATAAGTTACTTTGTTGTGTTGTAATGCCATCCACGTGGACATGTTATTATACAATAAAACGAATGAATTTAATTAACAACAGATTCTTGTTATAAAAAATGAACAATATTTGGCTGCTCCTCTTACTCCATTGTTAACCTTTTTCTTAAATCTCTTACGAATCGAAATCATTATCTACACAAGTTTTAATCCAAAAAGAATTGAAATGTACCGTTGAAATGAAACATGACAACACTTAAAAATCTTTACAAGTTTTTGATTTGTATTGAGTTTGAGTTTTGGGTATTGAGTTTGGGATTTTTGGGTTAGGGGTTTTTCTATCATGATTTTCGGTTTGGTTTTGGGTAAATTAATAAAAAAAGCCCACAACTCAAAATTTAAAATCCAATTGAAAACCTAATATTCTAAACCCTAAATCTTAAACCGTAAACCAAACCCAAAATTCAAACTCAAAGTTTAAAATCCAATTGAAAACTTAATACTCTAAACCCTAAACCTTAACCGTAAATCAAACTCAAAATTTAAAATCCAATTGAAAACCTAATATTCTAAACCCTAAACCTTAAACAATAAATCGAACCCAAAACTCAATTAAAACCAAAAATAAAAAATCCTAAATCCATAATTCTAATTTACCCAAAACCCTCAAAACTCAAACTCAAACCCAATAAACAAATCAAAAACTCAAACCAAACCCCACATTCAAAACCCAACCAAAATAATGCTGAAAAAAAAAGGGATCCATCTGACAAATCCTCAACCATTGGATCTGGGGAGCCCAAGTAATTTTGCTTTATTTTTTTATATAATTCTGACACTTCGTTTCCTACGCATTAATATTCTTCATACAACTTGCAAGGAATCACTTTAAATAGAGGACTTGGAAGCATTGGTGCGCTACATAAAAAAGTTTAAACGTTTGTAGCAAAACAAAGTTCAGCAGCTTGACAGTGAAGAATACCTCTCAAATGCCAGAAAGCTCGCCGTAGGAGAATATGGAGGCAGTTCAACAAACGCTTTCTCTCTCAATGCCACAATGTTGCTAGTTGAAGAACTCCCATGAACCTTCTCATGCTATGCAAATGTTCATATGAGCTCTAGATTTTCTTCTCATGCTATGCAAATGGAGATAACCTAGGATTTGAATAAGCTTTTAGTCAAATGAAGTAGAGCTAGTTCCCACCCACCTGGCCACCCAACCATTCTGGACTTGTCCATATCTTTACTCTTTACTCTTGTAAGTACCCCATCACATAAAGAAACAAAACAAAGAAATAAAAAAATAAACAGCCAGGACTGAGGAAGACATGAACAGCAAAACCTACAACCAAAGCCAACAAAAAGGAAGCTGCTGCAGATACTTTTCCCCCGCCTCCCTATATTCATTCATTCTACTCTCTGAACTCAAAATTCTCCATCTTTCTCTGTAACCAGATCGCCATCTCAATTTCCAATTCTGGATTTCCTTCTCTTCTCTTTCAATCCAATTGACTTAATTTTGCTTCAACTTCAATCCCACTCCCTCCCATTTTCCTCTTCGTCTCTGTACAATCATGAGAGCTCCTTAAAAACTTATATAATTCCTTCTCTCTGACTCCTAACTTGTCCGACAAAGAAAAACACAGCAGGTAAATTCTCTGACCACTCTGTTTCCTCCACATAAAATGTTTGTCTTTGACTATGTCTTTCTCCGTTTACTGCGTGTAAAAACCCAGATGTATGTTTCTGTTCTCTGCTGAAAAACTTAAAGGTCGAGTCTTTAATGTCAGTAAATGAAAACTAAACTGCTTTTAGTAGGCCGTTATAGGAAATCTGATTTGGTGTTTATCCCCTCCCCTTACACCGATCAGAGCTGTCATCTTTCCCTATTGAACTTTCCAAATCTGTACCTGGGTAGATCAACTTCTTGATTTTTGTCTTTCTTTGGGCAACATTCAAGGAAATTACGCAGCTTTCATAATTAATTTGTTTTTTCCTTTTTAATAACTTGGGGTTCCTGCAAGTGGGTTAAACAAATCCATTTCAATCCCACCCATTCCGGTTGTATAGACATTCATTCAGACCATTTCCTTCGTTCCTCAGAGACAGACAACCTAATGTTCTGATGGGCACATGTTTCTGTGTTTGACTTTTTCCAGTCACCACCACTTTGCTGATCTTGAAACAACGTGGTAACAACATCGGAAGTTAACGTGTGGGTGCGGTTGTAAAGGTCAGACTCTAGGGCATTTGGACATGTGATGGAAATATGCAAAATCATCACTTTTTTACTTTCTAACACTGTGAATTTGGTGATATAGAGTTGCAGGTTGTTTTCTTCAGCATATGGATTTGGAGATTTTGAGAATTAGCAAATAACAAAGGACAGGGAGAGAGATATGAAAGAGGAATCATCTGGATTGATTATTGGGATATCAATAGGAGTGGTGATTGGTGTGCTCTTGGCTATTCTAGCATTCTTTGGGTTTCGGTACCACAGGAAGAGATCCCAGATTGGTAACAGCAGTTCTAGGAGAGCAGCGACGATTCCAATCAGAGAAAATGGTGGTGATGCTAGTACAGCCATGTCTGATTCCACCATTGGTCCAGATTCGCCGGTGAAATCATCAGCGCCGCCAAGTGGGATGTCGTTTTGGCTCGAAACGTTCAAGAGGAACAATGTTGTGTCACTTTCTGGATTGCCTGAGTACTCTTACAAGTATGCTTCCCCCTACTTCCTCTTTTCCCTTTTTGGAAGTCCGATTTTTACGTTCTTTATATAGAAAGACTCTCGTCCATGCTAGTGTTTGGATTTGTATTGACAAAGAGTTAAACAAACGGTGCAGGGATCTCCAAAAGGCAACTGGTAACTTTACAACCGTGATTGGGCAAGGAGCATTTGGTTCTGTTTATAAAGCTGAGATGCCTACTGGGGAGACTGTTGCTGTTAAAGTGCTTGCTACGGATTCTAAACAAGGGGAGAAAGAGTTTCATACTGAGGTATTCCTGTTGTAGAATATACATTTATGAAACGGGAGATATCTACTCTTATAATTAAAGCACGAATTGTTCCTTTTTGTAGGTTATGCTTCTGGGAAGGTTGCATCACAGGAACCTAGTGAATTTGGTCGGGTACTGTTCGGAGAAAGGGAGACACATACTGATATATGTATACATGAGCAAAGGCAGCTTAGCTTCTCATTTATACAGTAAGTTTGGCATGCAGTCTTGTGTATCAAGGACAAGCAAACTTCAATCTTACTAAAATTAGTGTCGAAACCCTCTGACATTGATATCAGAGGCCTTTAAAGACCGAGAGGTCTATGTTCCGAAACTTGCTGTAGCCTTGATCCATGTACATGATTTACCGAAACTGTGCAAACCTCAACTCTTTTGAGAGCTTCTGTTTGAGTGGCCATGTTAGTTAATGATATGACGACCAATCTTGGACCACTCCCAACAACTCGAATTATTGGGATCCAATGGTTCATGACACAAGGTGTATAATTTGTCATCTTATGATTGTTGTTAACTATAGCAAAGTTCATAGTTCTCAACAAAATGACTAAATTTTAATCTATAAGCAGGCGAAAATCTCGAACCATTGAATTGGGATGTGAGAGTAAACATAGCTCTAGATGTAGCAAGAGGCTTGGAGTATCTTCATGACGGGGTGAGCCTTTCTTTTAATGAATCTCTTATTATATATGCATCCCTTTTGTACTTGTCAAAATTAAGAACTTTGGTGCTAACCACAATCTTCTCATGTTCAGGCAGTTCCACCAGTGATTCACCGTGACATTAAATCATCAAACATTCTGCTGGATCGTTCAATGAAAGCCAGGGTATGTCTCATATGCCTTTTCAGATTTTGGGGATTCAAGTTCGATCCCGATTTTTACCCGAAGCCTTTTGGTGGTCCTGTCATTTAGTGGCTGAACTCTTTTGGTATTGGTTTGTGGTGCTTATGGTGGTTTAAATTAGGTGGCTGACTTTGGACTTTCAAGAGAAGAAATGGTGGATAGACATGCTGCCAACTTAAGGGGAACGTTTGGATACCTTGATCCTGAGTATATATCTACAAGGATTTTCACGAAGAAGAGCGATGTGTACAGCTACGGAGTGTTGCTTTTCGAACTTATAGCTTGCAGAAACCCTCAGCAAGGGCTGATGGAATATGTTGAGCTAGTAAGTAAAGACCTGTTGTTATAACTACTTTTTTTTTTGTTATCACATAATCAAACATTAACCTTGAATGTCATTTGCACCAGGCAGCAATGAACACGGAAGGGAAAGTAGGGTGGGAGGAAATGGTGGACTCGCGTCTCGAAGGAAGGTTCGACATGAACGAGCTGAATGAAGTAGCAGCTCTTGCATACAAATGCGTAAACCGCGTCCCGAAGAAACGGCCTTCAATGAGGGACATTGTGCAGGTGTTGTCAAGGATGCTCAAGTTGCGCCACAGCAGAAAGCATCGACTCAAGAAGCTCATGTCTGGGTTGGCAGAGGAAGTTACGATCGATATTGAGATGCCAAGAATCAAAGGTGCTGCTGAACGCCACCACGAGCGGGAAGAGTCAATTGACAGCACGGAGACTTGTGAAGTGAATTAGTTGATGATGGTGGTCTCTTCTCTGACTGATTGATTAACATTGCTAGGATTTTATGGGTTGTGTGAGTAGTTTTTGATAGATGCATTCTGTTACATAATAGTTGGTGGTGGTTTGGAAGGTTTAAGGGCTTGCTTTGCATGGAACACCTCATGCTTGATTTTGTACATTCAAATTCTTTAGTAGTTGGGATTGGCGTTCTTGGTAGTTTTGCTAATTGTAAATCACTGTCATCAAGGTAAGACATTTTTCAAGTCAACCTTTAGGTGGCCAATCGGATAATGACGTGCAAAAATGTGTACAAGATACCAAGACCATTGGGCTATATGATCTCTTAATACAGTGGCCAGTTTATTCTCCTGACTACATCACTTTATTATCCATCAATGTAGTTGTAGAAATAAGAACACACTGCGTTTTATTAGCGTGTGATTGATTTGTACTGTACGTTTATTCGTTAATTGACTTGTAGTGTACATTTATTTATCCATAAACGTTATAAAAAATTTGACACACTATATTTTAAAAGCCCGTGTTCGGCCCCATTCTATTTAATATAATTTTCGGGTTATTTAAAATCCAATTTGACTGGACGGAGCTAAATCCAGTATGATTTTCCACCATAAATGAAATAAATACATCCGTAAACCAAGTGGATTCCCTATAAACGTTTGCAAACTCAAATCTTTGTATTGCATAGACCAAAGGTTGAGCATACTCTATTTAATTCGAACTTTTGAGTTACCCGACGCCCGATTGACCGAGTCTAGCTAACCCTGATCGGAATCAACCAGACTCCCGCCTCTAAACTCATCTCATCATCCAATAATATAGACTAATTTATCTAACAAATAACCTAAAAGAGAAACGCAATGAAACTTAGAAGGAACCAAAGTAAAATGGTAGAAAAGTAAACTAATAGAGTTGAAACTAATTAAAAACTTTAAAAACTAACCATAAAAAACTCTTAAATGAATAGTTAATACTCTTCTAACTTTGTATAGCTTTAGCTAAAGGGCTGAATTTTTTTTAATTTTTTAATAATCTCATTTAATTGTTTTTCAGGTAATCACACGTCGGATGGTTTTAAATTTCGTTGGATGCACTAACTCGCCATGAGTAATTCAGTAAGTGGTCATTAATTTTGTTGGAGAAATAAGTGAATGTATGCGAAGATGTGTAGATAATAGATAAATGTAGTGTACGTTCCGTGTGTAGGGAGATTCATCGATGAATAAGGGTAACAGAATCAATTACACCGATAGATTTTTATCCGACGATGTTTACGATATTTCGGAGGAAACTTGTTAAGCTGCAAAGCCAATTTCCTAGTCGCTTAATTTCAAGTTGACTAAAGGATCCAACAAACTAAACAAGGCAGAGTGTGAGTGTCGGGAGTATCTGTATTGCTCTTGTTGGCCTGCTCGCAAATCCTCGGGTTCCGGCCCACCAAAACGGATGTCGAAAATCAAGAAGTGTGACTGCCCCTTCAAACTTGTAGTGAGGTGCGATGTGGTAGAAGGCGAGTGGAAGTTCTTGATTGACGGTGTAGGCCACACCAACAATCCTACACAATCGAAAGGATACTACAAGCATTTTTTCGTGCCATATCCTGAAACAAATGTCATTACAAGTGAAGAGAAGAGCGATATTAGAGACATTGTTCCGACTCAGACACAGCCGAATAAGATCAGGTACGCTCTGAACAAGAAGTTCAACACTCGTCACAATATGAATCAAGTATACAATGAGTCATACAAGATTAGGAAAGAAAAATTAGAAAGCTAATGGAACACGTGATGGTCAACTTGGGAATTCTACGATATCCCAACGTGTATGACTCGGAATTGAATGACGTCATACACCGGTTGGGTTGGCTCTGGGAGACCCGATGTCAGGAACAATGGTGGTTTTGGAATGTGGATCTACTCGGGTACGCTACTATATGCAAGTGGACTGTCATTGTTTTTGCACCCGGAGGACGTGCGGTACCGTATGTGGAGACATACCTACCATTGACAATACACTATAGGACGGTGGCACCGAAAACCATTGGGTCGTGCTCACATTAGAGGATGACATCAAGGTCTTACCAATCTCGGAGCTGTCTTTGATGTGGAGTTATTATGCTACACCAGAGCCAAAGAGATGTGAGAAAATCGTTTCTACACGGCAGAACGTGAGAAGTACGACAGTTTGGTCCCCCGACCCCTACAGATGTTATGCTTGTGATGTCAGGGTTTTCAAGCCCAAACAATCAAATGATTCTGAGATACCTCAGAGTTGAATTCTCTCGGGGCACTTGGCCTTGACTACTCAGTTTTGGTTCGCTAGTTAGTCGATCACAGTTTTCAAGCAGTTTTATCCTAAACTATAAAATGAAAACGAAACAATTACTAAAAGAAATATGAAACGAGGAATGCAAATATATCACTCGATGGCTATTGATCAAATTAAGGTGAGAACGACTGTTGGGAAAGGCCTTGTTTGGGTTTTGGATCATCCTAAGTACTATGAGAAACTGTTCAGCAGCAGAATAAACAAGAACATGGATAACGATAAGTTTCGGGTCTTAGGATCGGGTTTGTAAACTGAACGACCTAAAACAACTCTCAACACCCACAAGCATCTGCTCAACAAACAACTCAGCAACAATCTCACAAGAAAACCCAAATCAGGAAAACTGAGAAAAACTGCGAATCGAATGGAAACGGAACAATCGAGGCAACGAGATAACAAAACACATCATCAATCAACATGAATCCACAATCTTATCACTACACACAAGAGCAATCCCACAAATCCAAAGAAATTCACAAAACCCAAACAAGAAGAAAACCTATTTTTCCATGAAAGATGTAGAGAAAGCTTCAGAACGCCAATCCATCGAAGTAGAAGGTTGACCCCCTGTTGGGCTTCGATTCCTCAACTATCCGACTTCAAATCTTCATTCCCATGGCGTTCCTAGGCTCCCAACCACTTTTCCCTTCGTCAATTTTGTGTTTAGTTCGTCATTTTCTTGTCTTTTCCCTCTGAAATCGCGTTTGGGGCCGAATTAATGTTGCTGTCCAGACTAGATATCACGGCCATGACAGGTTACCCATCACGACCGTGACACGTCCTTGACTGGTCAACAGCAACATTGATCGACTTCCTTCGGCCATAATTTCTTCATTCGGACTCCGATTTCGCTCCAGAAGGTACCATCGGCTTCATATTCGAATCCTCTATCCAACGGATACCTGCAATAAAGGAAAAGACTCCAAGAAACAAGTGAAACGAACTAAAATCGTCCGTTCGAGAGGAAACGAGCACGAAATGCACTAATGATCAAACCGACACTTATAACCATGGAATATCATCAAAACCGGAGCGAAAAATAGTCAAGATGGGGTCAACATGGCTACCAATAATCAAGCTATCAACTTGCATTTAGGGTTTCATGTTGTCGGATTATGTTGGTCAACTACTTTAGTATGTTTTATGTTACGTACGGTCTATTTTCGCTCCATTTCTGTTAAGTTTTGTCGGATAATGACGGCTGTTTGGGCTGCCATTAGGGCCTGGCCGGTTGGGCCTTGAGCTGTTTTTAAAAAAATTGCGAGTTTACTTCCGTGGTTAATTGAACGGGAACGTTATTAGTGCGACTAAAAGGTGTAATAACACATAAATCATTTGAAGTCTGACATACCAGTAAACATAAATAACGGAACATAGTACATAACATACACACGAAAGACAAACGAGTTTCTAATACATAGAAAGTAGGCAAGAACAAAGTCTGATACAAAGAAAGTAAGCAAAATGAGTCTCTAATCACGATGACCTCGTCTATGGCGGCGGTAGTCCACGTAGAGGTCTGAAAACTGACGGCGCATCCCCTCCATTTGATCGTAGTAATCCTACGGCACGTCCTCCACCTGCTCCCCTAGCTACCCGTCGAAGTAGGATGCCATACCATCAAAGATCCTGTTAGAAATCTGTGCAAAAACAAAAAAACCACTAATTAGTATATCGACATTAATGTAATCGACCTATTAGACAAGAAAGTTAGTCGAACTTACTATCTCAGAAGGGACAAGTACATGAATCTCAACCGGGGGAATGATGCGAGGGTGAGTGTGCATGTGATACCAGTCCATGTACCCGGGCTCGGCATTGATCCCATCGGCTGATCTCTGAAGTAGAAGGTCGAGCCTTTGAAATCTGATGGAATCCCTATCGGACCAAGTCCTATCCTCCGTCGAGGCCCAATGGACCGTGTAGTTTCGAATCTTGTGGTGCCTATAAGCTCGCATTGGCTCAGCAATCATACTTAGAATCGTCTGCATGTACCCGAACTATCTGAGCCCGTGGTAGGAATCGCCGTACTCCCCAACATCGGCACAACGAATAAGTCCACGAAAAGTCGCCTTAGGATCATCGATGGCGGGGTGTGGACCAAACGGAAGCCAAGTCACGTCACGAGGATCCATGCCATCAAGGAGGTGACGGTAGTAGTCCAGCCTTTCTTGTAAGACTCCACCTGCCCTACTCAGCTTTTGGGCACTGTCCCATCTACCAGCTAACGCATGAACCGCTCTACGCTTCAGTCGCACCATCCTAGCAGGCCTAACTCTAGGAAAGTACTCGTAAATCCAGGGCTGGAATAAAGTAATACAACCTGTCATCCCCTTCGCATCGACACGACTAGTCTTGCCGAGCTCGCCGTACAACCAAGCTAAGACACTAGAACCCCAAGCGTACCCTGGTATCTCACAGGCTACCCCCAAGAAGTACTCCCAACCCACTAGACGGGAACGATCAGCATACCTGTTTTAAAAAAGAGTACTCCTGAGAAGACAGAACATGAATACCTTATAGGCAGTCTCATTCCCTCAATGTTTGCCGACCCCGATCATACCCCTCAGCGAATTCATATCTCGAGGCTGATGAAGTGCATGTTTGCTAACCGGGATACGAAATATGTGGATGACATCGTGCAGTGTGATCGTCATTTCCCCCACGGCATGAAAAGGTGTTAGTATGGGGTTGCCACCTCTCAACAAATGCTTCAGGGAGAGGCTCAATCTCCCAAGTGAAGTAGTCCCGAGGACTTCATAATCGACCAAATGATTCTGGTCTGGATGTCAAAGTCGGCGCTCACATTCGCCCATTGTATAGGGTGCTTCATGAATCTGAAGCTCTTCGGATCTTTGTATCCCTCCGTGGCCTGCCACATGAAATGAGCAATGTGATTGTCGAAAATGAGAATCAATGTCGTCTTCGTCGGTCCACCATCTGAAAGCCTCACAGTAAGCTCCCAAGTAATAGTGAGTCCCTCGATGTCAACTCTAGTGGCCTCCTCCAGTACCCACGCAAGTAGGCTAGGTTTTCCTCCGCTAACCCCAACACACGCAGAGGCATGAAACGAGCATGTAGAAGCCAAGTGTGGAGAATCCAAGTGTCGAGGAACTACCCACGGAGAAGGAAAGTGCGGAGAAGCCATGTGTTGAGAAGCCAATACATCCCCGTACTCAAAGGAGGGCGGTGGGACCTCATCCTCGTCATCATTCGGAGGAAAGGTCCTAACCGATTACGTAACAGGAGGGTAACGGTCTGGGGAGTCGTAGATTTTCGTCTTCTTGTTCTTCTTGAAGATATCTGCCTCTTTCCCCTTTACCTCTCATTTTCTGAATTCCATCTGTTTCTTCTTCAACCAGATCAGTACTAATCAATTCACCTCCACCCTTTGTCCTTGTCATTTTTTTCGACAAACTAAATTATACAAAAAACACTAGTTAATTACATGTTAATGTTCTAATGTAGTTTGTTTCGAATAAAATTCGCATTCTGCTAAATTAAGTTCACTTAGTACACAAATTTCTAATAAATCAATTATTAGTAATCACATTATCAACTTAGCAATTGATTACTAACTAATGCAATTACTAATTCCTTAATTAGTTTGAGTTATAGATTATCTATACTAATTCAATTACTCACTAACAATTTACTAATTAACCTAATTACTCATTACCAATTATCTAATTACCCTAATTACTCACTAACAATTATCGGCTGGGCATTGCTTCGGCCAAAGCCGGCGGCCAGCCAGCCCCTTTTAAATTTATTTTTTTATTTCGTAACTTCACAGAAGCTCCACGGATTTTCGATTTTTTCTTTAGATCTTCGTTTGAGAGTGTTTGAGATTGTTTATGAGTGCTTGTGAGTGTTTGAGTTAGTCGATATACACAACTTCTTATATGAATTTCGATATACACAACGTAATTTACTCAATCTATGGCGTTGTTTAATTCGAATGCTAGTGCGTCGTTTAGAGATTCAGATAGAATTGGTAAACAAATTAGAGATGGAAGTGGTTGAAAATTGTTCATTAAATAAATGGCTAAACTTGTTGATGTGGCAATATGAGCACAATTAGAAATTTCTTAACAAATTTATGGATGGAAATGACCTCAGAATTACTTTGTTTGACTAACACAAAACAATGAGTTATGAGGTTTGAGTTGAGGGCTCTGAATTGAGCTATTTCAAATACCACACTCTTAACCAAATATTTGAAATATCACGATTTTTGTTCCGGATGACAAACGAAGTATTTTTGGGTCAAAATAACTCATCCAAATAACCCATAAATCCGAAAGTGGGTTGGGACGTGACCCCGGAAAGACCCCTATATCCACCAACCACTGGTAAAAGAGCAGCAAGCAAGCAAAGCAAAGAGAAATGTAAAGAGTCTGAATCGACTGGTGGCGCTGGGATTGGCTGGAGAGTGCAGAGCATTAGTGTCCCTCTGCTCTTAGTGCTACTCCCTCAGCTCAGTCACCCATTTATTGATTTTGACGCAGAATGAGACTACTGAGAATGAGACTACTGAGAATGAGACTGATACGAAGACAGAAAATGACTATACAAAGTTTTTACCAGTTGATGCCATTTATATTTTACTATTTGGGGGATAAAGATCTGAGAGATGCGGGGGAGAAGAGGTTTGGATTTGCAGAGGCCAGACGGGTGTTGTTGGTGTTACATTTATTGGCAGCATGTGACATCATTTAAAGCTTTAGATATTTTAAAAAACCACAGGAAAATCGAGAATGCTGCTAACATTTTGAGCTTGACAGTCCATGACCATAACAGAGAGAGGGAGAGAGAGAGAGAGCTAGTTTCCCTGTGCAGTCAATCCTAAATAAATATTAGCTGCAACTTGATCAGGAAGATCTACCAGACTGTAGTATAGGGAAACCTGAAGCAAATACAAAGTATTTACTTGTGAATGGTGAATTGGGGGGGGGGGGGGGGGGGGGGGGGAGTACGTACGTAGGAGAAAAAGATGAAGCTGGCCTACTCAAAACGTACACAGTAACAGAAACACAGTTGAGAGTGAGTTTATTCTTGTCTCATAGTTTGGACTTTAATTTGGACCAACCTATTTATTTTTATCCACCAAGGACCACTTCAAGTTTGATGCATCCTAATTTCTATCCCTCAACAGTACTGATACACCAAATATGTATACATACAACCATGTATAAGAAAAGATCTGTGGTTGCAGTAATTCGAGATAAGCCTCTCTGTGTGCCAACGTTCGGCTTGAAAAAAGTTTATTCATGATTCAGCTCGATTTTAAAAGAGCGAAACTTGAGTCAAGGTGTGTCTGAGTTTGAGTTCTAGAACAAACTTGAATATTAGCTCCAGTGTGTGGCTTGTTAGTAGACTCAATAATGCAAATTGTGCTAATGAAGATGCAAGTGACAAATTGTTTAGGTATAACTTGATTGAAGTACAAGCTTGTAAGTTTTAGGATGTTTTTTTAAACTTGATTTGCCGATATTTTTTAGTGAACAAACTTTCAAATTCAGCTCATATTGGACTAATTGAATGGTTTTAATGGGCAAACTTTGAGTTGTTCTCAAGTTTGGCTCGTAAATGGATAGTTAATGAGCTAGGATTGAGTTCCTCCACCCAAATTATAATTTTCTAATTCGAATTTATCTAAAAGGTAATCAGCCAAGTTCGAACATAATGAGTTGCAACTCGATTCGATTTGTGAATAACCCTAGTAGTTATATACCTTGTAGGTAGTTAAAAACAAAAGGGATGCACCAGAGATGCTACAACTGGCCTTTCCCGTTCGTTCAAATTTCAAAACTGGACTTCCCTCATTTATATAAATATATGGTCCCCTAGGTTTCCTGAAAGCTGTGGTTTTCAAGGCATCCAACAACTGCATCAAACATTAATGGCGATGCCTTGATGATTTTTCAAATATATTCAAACTCTCTGAAGCTTCCTTACAACTCTGTAAATAATTACCTTCACCACTCTGCATTGGAGCATGCGTTGCAACTTTGTCCAATTGTCCTTACTTCAATATTCAGTCAAAGATTACATGCATTTCGAAACTTAGACCACAATCAATCAAATCCTCTGCATTTTGCTACATTATGATGAACACATACATTACATCAAGCATCAGTCTTAAATCGACTCAACAGGCCAGATGGTAACTGTTTATCCTAACAAAGCACAAGAGATTACACATTAAAATACAAGAACAAACCAAAAAAAATAATCCCTACCTAAAACTGTTGTGAAGAAGGCTTCAGGATTTGCAGATTACAACAAAGCAAGGCAATAGAGCTCTAGGATTGAGCAGATAAAGCTCCTCAATATTGGAATAAAGGCCAACTTTGCCAGCCAAGGAATCAAACCCTGTCTGCCCAGCAATCTCTTGGATTTTCTCCAGAGGCCTATGAACCCTCCCAGCGATCACTCTGCATACCAACAGTGCTTTCCTTACACAAGCATCTTCTTCCACTATTTCAATGGATTCAAATGCTCTACCACTTGTCGACGTTGTGAATACACCCACTCCCTCTTTCAGCTCCTTCTTCGCAGAGAACCCGTTCCTGATAATCCGACACACGCAGCATTTATCCGATATGCACAGACTCGACGAACCATTCAGTCCTAGTGAACACGCCACTGTGGTGCCGTAGAATCTCAGGAGCTCGTTCCCGTCGGCTATGCACCGAGGGTGCTTCTTTTGTAGCTTGCTTGCTCTACTCTTCACCATTTCCCTGTACTCTTCGAACCGAGCTAGAGTCTTCTGCATATTGTGAACTTTCAGTACTCTCTCGATTCTGCCACAATGGCTCTCACTCTTTAGCCAGCTTGTCTTGCATATGATTTCCACTATCTTCCTGGATGAATCTCCTTCCACTAACTCAGTAACTGGTCCACCAAACCAAAAGCATCAATCTTTATGAAAGAAGAAACACAGACCAAGATTTGAAGGCTATCAAAGGTAGCTACCAAGTCAATGAAGAAAAATAGGACAATAACAACCGGAAAGTTGAGTTGAGGTTGGGAGAGATTGTAAAAGGGAAGTTGAATAGAATTAACCTACTCAAATAAAAATTAAACTATCTTAAGAATCCTTGATATTCAACTTTGATTCGACAAGTCGACAAGCCCTCTCAAGCACAACTCTAACTTCATTCCATGAATCTCAATTCAACTTTTCTAGAATACACCATTATAGATATCAAATCTTACCTAAGATAAGGTCAATATCCCATGTAGCAAGTCTAGAAAGTGATAAAAGTGCATAAAGGTAAAGGTGGGTTGAAAGAATTGTTTATGCTTTGGAATGGTCTGAAAAGAGAACAGAAACCATGGAAAAAGGCAAAAAAGAAAGGGAATTTCTTAAACCTTGAGCAAATAGGTATAAAAATGGAGAAAGCTAAAATCCATACCAGCATGCTTAGAAAGATGATGGTTTTCAGCAGCTTCAAATTTGCTAAACTGCTCTCCACATTTGTGGCAAGTGATTGTAGAAGAAGAGCCGTTGCCATGATCTGCTGCATCAAGGGACACCCTTCTGCTTGAATGTCCATGAATCCCTTCTCTGTCTGATGAAACCAATGGAGACTTCTTTCTGGCTGCTGGAGGAGCAGCAGCTGATGATGAGTTGTTCTTAAACGAAGGATTATAGTAATGCATTGTAGGATGCCCTCCAGGACCTGGTGTGCCTGGCCTTAAAGTACCCACGAAAGGTGAACCACTTCCATTTCCACCACTGTCAGAAACTCCATCACTGGCGCCCTTGTAATTGCCAAAGCCAGTGATTTTGAGCTCACACCTTGAGTTGCTCAGAATCACTTCATGGGTTATTGGGTTCAGGAACTCACTGCTCCCTATGGATCTAGGGCTACAACTTGGCGGCCTCTCCAAATGCCTCTTGCTCCCATGGATGACGTCCTTGAGATTCGCTATAGACCTTGAGCACCCAGACCTCCCTCCTCCTCCTCCTCCTCCTGTTCTTCTGGTCAAGATTGAGTTCAATTGCTTCCTGGATTTGGGGTCATGAACATCTGATGGCTCTGATTTACAGTGTAGAGATCTCTTCAGGGAGGACAGCCACACTGTTGGCATCACTGCTTGATTTTGCAACTAACTAACAACTAACTCCTTCCTATTGTTTGAGCTCATCACTTTGCATCACCATTTTGTTTTCAGCCGCTGGAAAAACACAAGATTTTTTTTTTTGGTGAGTGAGTAAGCAGTCCACTTCACTTTCTTCCTCACGGTTAAACTTCCTTACCGTTTCCAGCAAATTGACCCATCAACGGCGATTCAGTGATGACAGCTTTCTCTCAATAACTAAACCAGACAGAGAGAGGGTTTTGAAGCTGAATGCTCACATAAAAAAGGGCGGAAATTTGGACTGAAATGGGCAATGTAGAGCCAGCGACAAAGCCAACATAATCATCATCATAAGCGCAGCTTAAGCGACCAGCGTATATATTGAAGCCTTGCACTGAAATGGGTACGCCATGAAAGAACAGAAGGAAAGCTAAAGAAAAAGAAAGGACCTGAATAGTTTTTACGAAAGAAGAATTTTCTTTTGCTTTGTAATTATGTGAAGAGAGATTGAAGAAAGAATCTTTGCGATTGGGAGAAGATGACAACCGCTACAAGGAGGGAGAGGAAATTCATGGTCAGCATTGTCATTCGGGGAAACGAAAGAATTAAATGGGTTATTTACGAAGGAAGACCAGTAACATGATGAAGGAACTTGATTGCAGAGATAAGGGATGCTGGAATGGGTATTGACTAATGACTATTGCCTTGTATTTATTTTACCGAAGGGCGCTATTATCGCCATAACATTTGAAAGAAAAAATATATTTTAGAATTTGAATTTATCACTTCAAATTCAAATTATGTGAATACCCCTAATTATTATCTTTTTAAACTCAACCAATCCAAATGTTTATATCACCGTCGCCATCACTGTTACATCTCTATCGTCACATTAAAAGTTAGAATTATTTAAAAAAAAACTGGCGCCAACGATTGGGTATCAAATTCACATATACCATATCATATATACTTCACTTGTTTATCAACATACAACTTTATTATAAGAGTAATTTTAATTAAACTATCATTTCTTTTCCGTTAAAATATAAAAAAAGTATTTCCACATTTCTATATTTTAAAATATTGATTTGTATGAATATTAGTTTCTAGATTCATAAAGCAAATAGAAACTCATCTTAATTTAATTAAATATCATAAGCACATCTCCATCACATCTCCATTCATACAAAAAATGGGTTAGCAATTTCTAATAGAGACTTTATCCCCACATCATCAACTTTAACATTTAACTCGTTCAATATTCTAAAAATTTCAATCTTTATAATTTTTTAGTAATTTTTATTCATAAAATCTACACTATAATTTACCTTTAACAGTTTTTGTTATAATTAATTTATCTATACAAAATTAACTTTTCTTAAATGTTTTGCTCAAAAAATTGATCAATATGCTTATGTAGCATTGCTAACCAAATTTTGAATTTAGCAATTTCTAAAAAAAATTATAAATTAACAATTACACATACATCCTTAGCAATTGCTAAAAGAGTGTCACCTCATCCTCCACCTCGTTTTAGCAATTGTTAAAATTTTGAGATGGAGATGCCCTAACAAACCGTATATGATGAGCTCCCGACGATTATCCACTGATCTCAATTTTCATCACTAATCAATTTCAAGATGACAATAAAAAATACTTGCATGTACCATGATTGGATGAAGAACCCATGATGGAGAGTGTTTAATTAAATGTCGTCGTTGATGTACAGTGTGAGCAAAAGGTGAAAACTTACCTTCGCCGTGAATAGATTCAAACTACTTACATGTGTCACAGATTGAATTACTTGTGACTTGGTGACTGTTAGAAAATAGAATCGAGTCACAGACGAACTTTTTTGAGCCAAACGCCTGCGGCTCTAGGTTCCCTAAATTAGTGGATTCAATTTTTATAAAAAAAACCTACTATAATATGACGTAATTTTAACTTGGTGACCTGTTAAATGTTAAAAAACTTACAATAATAAGTAAACTCATATAAAGTACTATTATAATAATATTCGATATAAAATCTTAAATATAATAACATACATACAATAATTCAAAACTATGGTGTGACGGAACGTATTTTACTACTAATATGCACATAGCTACTAGCTACCCTTGCACATTTGAATTAGTCCGTGGAGGTGCTACTCATAGAATAGGAAAACCTTCAATTCAATCCCAACTCTCTTATCCAATTCCCCATCCCCACAATCTGATTCCGGCGGAAGGGGGTCATCGGCGGGGCGTTAATCTTTCATATTCCGTTCCGACAACAAAGGATCAGATGAACTCTCTGAACAGGTAAATCCTAATTTCGCTCTTTCCCAACCATTACTTGATGATTTCCACTACTCTCCTGTTTAATTATGTCCCGGCTGTTCTTCTCACAGCTCGGCAGTTGCGTGGAGGAGCTCTTCCATAGTATCCTCCCAGCTAGGGTTTTACTTCTCCAACAATGTGAATAGACTTTCAGTTGCTCCCCAATGTCAACACTTGTCCCGCCGTGGCTTTCGCATTTCTTGTTCTACTTCTTCCACAGGTAATCTCAAATTCTCTTCTTTCATCTATTTCGTACCAGAACATAATGTAGTATAATTTTCCAATTACCTGAATCCGAATCTGGTTAGGCGTGTGAATTTCCTACTTCAGAAAGCCTAATGGAATCATTTCGATAAGCAATTGTGAAAAACTAAACGACATGGGCGATAAATGATTTGTTTAATACTGGGGTTCTTCTTTCTTCTTCCACACACCCCGGCTTAGCATTGTATCTGTACTTGTCCTGAAAAGATATTGTTGGCAGGAAACTGAGTTCATAATGTTGCTTATGGGGGGTCACTTTTGGGAAGTTTAATGTTCATAGTTGCCGCGTTTAGTTTAATGCTGCCATTGGACATATCTAAGGCTTCTTTTTTCTATTGTGGTTATTGTTATTTTGTTATTGAACTTATATTTGTTCAGATCCACTCTTGGTTAAGGCTGCAAGAGGTGAATCGGTTGCGAGGCCTCCGGCATGGATGATGCGTCAGGCAGGGAGGTATATGGCCGTTTACAGAAAGCTTGCCGAGAAATACCCATCCTTCAGAGAGAGGTCTGAGACAACCGACCTCATTGTGGAAATTTCGTTGCAGCCCTGGGAAGCCTTTCACCCAGATGGTGTCATTATATTCTCCGATATACTTACACCACTACCAGCATTCGGCGTGTCCTTTGACATAGAAGACGTGCGAGGCCCAGTTATTCCATCTCCAATTCGTTCAAATGAGGATTTGAAGACTTTGCATCCCATCGAATTAGAAAAGCTGCAATTTGTCGGGGACTCTCTCAGGTTACTTCGCAAAGAGGTAGCCTTAAATCTTAATATATGAATGGGATGTAAGAAGATGATCTACAAATAGACTGCGGTTCATTTTCTTTCTAAAACTAACAGTTGCAGTTATGTCCTACGCTTTCTGTCTAGGTTGAGGGGAAAGCAGCTGTGCTTGGTTTTGTGGGATCGCCTTGGACTATTGGTACATACATAGTGGAAGGTGGTATGACTCGCACATATACAACCATCAAGAGCATGTGCCATACAGCACCACATGTATTGAAGGCTCTCCTAACTCATTTAACACAGGCGATAGCTGATTATGCCGTTTTTCAAGTGGAGTCTGGTGCTCATTGCATTCAGATTTTTGATTCCTGGGGTGGGCAACTGTCTCCTGCCATGTGGGAGATCTGGTCAAAGCCTTATCTCAAAGAGGTGAGAGCAGCTTCCATCTCTTACCAATTGCATGCTATGCATATTAAATTAAGATTTTGGTGAGAACCAGTTTCATACTTTCTTCATCATAATGTAATGATGATTCGGGTTGTTCCCTGGTATAAAATGTATATATTTTGAGCTTTGACTTTCTTGGGCTATTAGAAGTGGTAAAAGAAGGGAGAAGGGAAGAGTTTACATTAGGGTTTGGATTTTAATCCTGTAGCAGCATTGTAAAATTGCAGATAGTGAGTACAGTGAAGAGCAAATGTCCAGGAACACCCCTTGTTCTTTACATAAACGGAAACGGCGGTCTGCTTGAGCGTATGAAAGATATAGGAGTTGATGTGATTGGACTTGACTGGACAGTTGATATGGCCGATGGGAGGAAGCGTTTAGGGAACGAAATCAGCGTACAAGGAAATGTCGACCCTGCTTACTTGTTCTTGCCCCTCCCTGCAATTACTGATGAAATTCACAGGTCAGTATATTATTGATTGATATTTGTGTAAATTGCTTTCATGGACTTCTTGGTTCCTCTTTTAACTTTTGAAGTCCCAGCACAAAAAGAAAATAAGTAGTTGACTTGCGCACCACAGCTGAGAAAATAAAACAGTGCATAAGATTATCTGCGAACTAGCAGCTTCCCAAAATTGATCTTGGTTTGTGACAGTGATGAAATCTTTCGAGTCTGACCTGATGTTGCTTGTGATCAGAGTGGTGAATTGTGCTGGACCAAAAGGGCACATCCTTAACTTAGGTCATGGTGTTCTTGTTGGGACGCCCGAAGAAGCTGTTGCACATTTCTTCGACGTTACGAAAAGCCTCGATTTCTCTTCCTCTGTCCAAGGTCGCAGTATGGTTGCAGCGACGACATAAGTGTTGTAAAATTCATCTCAACATCATCGCCGCGAAGGCCCTCCTTTTCGCTGTTGTGTACATTAGCTGTGTTAGTTATAAGTTGTATCGTTCTTCTTTTTTGGTTCTGATCTCGATTCTCCCTCGTTAGCTTCTTTCTCACTTTGTAATGCTCTGCTTTGTTTTAAGAATGAACATCATGGTAATCAAAACCGGATTGTACTCTCGGTTCGACCGGTAACCAGCAATGCTACCGAAACCTGGCAAAGCAGTTTGCCCAGAATGTCAGACCAGACGTTGACCCTGTTTCGCTCTAGCTATTCAATTTCAAATACGCAGTTCCCATTTCCCAATTCTAACCCCAATTACCGGATCCAAACGAGGGTTAATTAATCCAAAAAAAAAATGGGCCGTACAGCTTGCATCGGCCGCCGGTAAGGCGCGGCATCGCCCCGCCACTTGCTTTTGTTTAGAGCCCACAAGTGAAAAGTTTCGATTCCTCTGGATACCTTGCCCCAATTTTCCGGCGAGGATCTCCTCCATCAGTCACCGTCTTACCACCGTGGGTTGCTCAACTGATCATCAAAATAATGAAACATCCTTGATCATACATCAGAAAGGCTATGTGAAGAATAAAGCCAACGTCTCTCTCATCAAACTGCCACGTTTCCGAAGTTGCTACTAATGCCGCGTCTTTCGTCGAACGAAGAACGAATAACTCAATTCCCTTTTTTTCAATCTCCAACAGAGCTTCAGGTGGTATTTCTCCCTGGGAAGCCAATAAAAGCCCAGCCATGTCGAGGCGGAGTCACACCAGAGAATTGGGGTGCATATCGTGCAGTGAGCTGGAAGATCTAGGCTCCGGAAAGGAAGGTTGGCTGGTGGACAATCCTTACCTCCTCTGCGCACTAGACACGCAGTCCCTCGCCCTCGCCAATAAGTATCTGGTGGTGATTACAGGATGGGACACTGGCCCTCGTTTCAAGATCCGGCCGGAACTGTCCCCGATCGAGTCGGAGCATATTACTGCTCTGGAGTGGTTGTCGTTCGATGAGATACGGGCGATTGCCGTGGGAACTTCTTGCGGGTACTTGCTGGTTTATTCTCTGGATGGGCAGTTGATTCATCGACAGGTTCGCACCCATTAGTTGATGATTCCCTGTTTTAAGTCTTCGTGCTTGGATTGAAATTCGTGGTTGCTTTATCCAGTTTGTCTACTCGGCGCGAATTTTGAAACTAAGGGTCCGGGGTACTAAGAAAGATATGATGAGTGATACATCCCCTGCAGAGGAGGTTTCTGTCGTTTTACCTGGCGTTATTGCTCGTTTCGATGGAACTGTTATTCAGGTCTGCTCATATCCCCACGTCTGCTTGGAGGATATCAAATCTTTTCTTTGTTTTTTCTTCCTTTAATTGACCAGAATAGATGACTTTGTCACTTCTTTTCATTGGTTGCCGCTGAAGAACTTACTTGGAGATTGGTTTCAAGACGTGAATTCCCGGTTTTGGGATGAAAATCCAAGAAAGAAAGAACTAGAAGACCCTGGTAACTCTCACAAGAGTTTGCCTTATCAACTATGGAGTGTTAGCAAGCACGGATTGTGTATCGACGCAGCAATTACTGGTGTTATGCCACCTCCCCTGCTTGAAGTTCAGGTAAATATTATTGCTTCTTTTTCCTTCTTTTCTAGGTTATTGTATACCCCCTATTGCAGATACCAGTTTGGATTCATAAACTCATGCTCTTCCTGTCCCGAACACGAAATTTATCCATTTTGGCTTAGATAATCTATACCATTGAAGATGGTGTATTGATCTTGGATGGTCTTTTATTTTGTGTTTTTTGCCGTGGATGTTTGAGTGAGTTCATAGCAAACTTAAGCTCCATGGTTCACTTTTAGGTCTTGCATTGAATGACTGCCGGTGATTTATCTGTTCTGGTAATTGATTTCAGCTGCTTTTATTGATGGGCAGTCAAGTCAACGTTACTTTTGTGCAGTCACTGTGGGCGAGGATGCAGTAATCTCTGCTTACAGGTGTGTAATTTTGCCAGTACATTTGTCTTACAATACCTTCTACTAGGTTTGACCATGTGAGCATCAATTGTGGCATCACTTTGGTAAAGACTTTCAGAAGACAGAAGCCGGTCTTTAGTTGGTGCTATTCTGTCGAAAGTTGTTCCTGCAACGTTCTCAACTATTGCTTCTTTTTCTAAAATGATTTGGCGGAGCGAACAATCATCACCGAAAAAGACAGAACCCAAACCGCAGTCATTTGCTAAAGGTAAGCTGATTTTCCATACTTGCTTCTTTATATGATTTATATATGCACCTTGCATGACTTGATTCAAACTTCCCTTTGTTACAAGATCTTTTCCTCTACATGAATATTACTGTGGATTCGGGATGCTGCAGTGTCTTTTTATTATGTCACTAGTTTATGTATACTGACACCATAGGTTGTGGCAGCATCTGTTGTGACTTGGTTGAAAGATAAACCAAGGAAAGGGGAGAAATTAACATTGTCGCCCAGTGGTACGTTGGCAGCGATTACAGACTCTCTTGGCCGTATATTGCTTTTAGACACTCAGGCCCTAGTAGTGGTCCGACTATGGAAGGTATTTTCTCATCTATTAAAGTTTCAGCCTTTCCGTCAGCCATCAACCTGGGCTCTATATTTTGACTCAACTTCTATATACCAGGGATATCGTGATGCGAGGTGTTTGTTCATTGAAATGCTGGTTAATAAGGATAAAATAGGATCAAGTTCATCGTATTTTCAACCCGTGAAGAGTGATTATTGCCTCTGTCTAGCTATTCATGCACCACGGAAAGGAATCGTTGAGGTAAGTTAAAGCTGGGAGAGTTTCTGGACCTGTAGCTTGTTCTTTTTTCAGGGTTTCCAAACAGAAGAATTATGGCGTTTGATGAATGGTTTTTGGTTTGTTTGTTTACTGGGAAAAGGTGTGGCAGATGAGAAGCGGAGAGCGTATTCTGGCAGTACAATGTGGGAAGGGGAGTAAAATATTGCAACCAACGTACAGGTTTGGATCGGTAATGGACTCTTCTTCTCCTTACGTTCCCCTGGAAGTGTTCTTGTTAGATGGAGAATCTGGTCAATTGTCAGTATTGAATCGCTCACTTCCCTGATGAATTGGGTATGTTTTTATACCATTTTCTGTATTATATCATTTCTGATCTACAAATCTGGAATGGGAAACACGGTGTAAATGTGAGTCATTCATATCGAGGCAGCCTGCCAGTCTATTTTAACTATATTGATGAACATGATTTCTATTTTTGTATTTGTACGAATCCAGATTGAAGCCTCAGCAACCACATGATGGTATGTATTGTTCTTGCTAAATGAGCAAGCCTTGCTTGCTAATAGTAAATAGAGCTGGTTTTCTTTTGACTGATCGCCAGTCGCTGGCAGTTAAGAGTCGTTAAAATCTCCTCATTCTTCGTTCCTCGAAGCGAGTTTGGGAGTTCGACCTTCCTAGATCTAGAGGTGGTTTTTATTTGGTACGGACCTCGACCATTGGGGTTAGGGAGGAACTTTGATAGTTTTGAAGAACATTGGATTCCTTCAATTGACACTACTTCTCCTATTCTTCAGATTTTGATGAGTTCTTCCTCTATGATTTGGTTCTGATTTCGTGAGCCAGAGAGGAACGCGATTTCAGTAGATTGTTGGAGAAGAATGCAACTAGTCCCTTAGATCGAGAGAGGATTGGATTAGCTAGATTGCGGCATTACATTGAACATGTCACATTCTGCAAAGATAGATTAACTTGACGGTGGCGTGCTTTTATTCGCGAACGATAGGGATTTAGGTACTCACTGCAACATTACTCTCCAGTACTAACTCAGACTCACAGTTTACCCTGGAAAACAAACAAACCAAATATTATATGGATCTTGTACTCGTTACCCAAAAGAAAAAGAAAAAGGCAAGGGAGAGAGGATGAAAAGTTATACACACAACTGAGGATTTCCTAACTAGCAATGCACAAGTTAGCATATTGGAAGGCAATGATGATATCTTACAGCCATCCTTCCACATACATTTCCCTGAACTACTACATCCAATCACAAACATGACTCCAGCTTTAGACGAGTTCTATCGATTCTTATGACATACCGTCCCGAGAACAGGAATCCTAAATGTAACAGTCCAAAGAATCTTAAGACTTCTACTTACCTTGTCAAAGAAGGTAGGGCACAACAACAAACTTATTCACTCTAATCGTCAGAACTGTCTGAGCTAGAGCTTGAATCCTGCACCCTTCTCTCTGCAATTGCAGGCATCAGTTTCGAACGAGGATCAGTTGGAGGAGGAGGCTGGCTATGTGTATTAGTTGAGTTCGAGTTCGACGATGCAGTGGAAGCCTCTTTCTTAAGCGTTTTGGCCGATTTCTTCTGTGCTTCCGCAACCTCTTTGCACACCTTGTCCAAGATCACTAAGAAGTCCCTTACGATGGTAAACAAACGCAACCCTTCATCCCTTCCCGAGTTTCCATGGAAATAATCGCCAGTGCTCTTCACCAGCACAGTAATCCTCTTTTCTTCCTCGAGCAGGGACACAACCTCGCCCTCCGAACTCTGTACAAAGCTCTTCAGCACTTCATGAAACCCGCTGTCTTCATCTATATCCTTCATTTCTTTATTCAAAAAGTCTCGAGTTTTCAGCTGCGCATGGCCAAGTTTAGCAACAGTTCCTGTCAAGTTGTCAGCATCTATAGCCGCTGCTTTCTTGACATTGTCCAGTTCGCTGCTCAACCGAGAGACCACTTGAAGACCGAGGGCTCGGTAGTGGTCTTCGTTGTCCGGAGAAATCTCATCGAGAAGATCTTCTGTCTTGACACTCACGTTAGAGAAACTCCTACTATCTCTCCTTGCACGGGCAGCCCTCACTCCTTCCGAACGAACTATCTCTTGAACCACGAAATGCAAGAGTGTGGTCTTTCCATCAACCCCCTTGACATCTGCTAATTTCAGAAGAGTGTCGAGCTTGAATGCCGATGCTCCTCCACGAAATGTGCCGTCGTTCATTCGGTTTCCAGTTTTCAGTACAGCTTCTAGAAGCTTGAGGAACAACCTGCTGTTCCTGAGTTCTTTAGACGCAACCTGTAGATAGAAAACACAAAAGAAAGGAGGAATCACAAAAATATTCTTTGAGTCATTTGATTTTAGGATTTGGTCGAAAGTGATTTGAAATAGCTAGTGATTTTGTAAATAGGTTGTTTGTTTAGTGATGTTTTGAAAATCAAAAGACAAATTCTAATTTATGAAAAATAATTGTTTGATTGACTTATTTTACAAATGACTACTAATACCCTAAACATTTTCTTCTTCCCTTTAACTCTCAACAAGGCAGTTTGGTATTTCCCTACTCAAATCACTTGAGATTTGACAAATCGAATTGGATTTCAAATCAACTCCCAAATCACGCAAATCCCTTCCAAATCCCATTTCATTTTCGTATCCAAACCTGGTATTTTGACCAAATCACCTAGGTCCACGAAATCACACACCAAATCCCCTCCAAATCTGAAAATCAAACAACTCCCTAGCGTTTCATAGTTGTAAAAATTTTGTATATGCCACGATTACACAGGTGCTAGACTCGAATCATGGATATCGATCGTCAGGCATATTAGTATCACTACTACACATGAGAAAGTTTGTATTTGGTTTTAGCATCAGATCTACGTCTGCATTTTTTCAAACAACTGCAAAGGTTTTGAAAATTACAAATGGTTGCAGACTGATAAGAGTGTATAGACCAAAGGAGCACATAAAATGCAGAACTACCTCTAACGTGTGGAAGGAATCCATGGCGTTGGCAATCTCTTCCTCTAGCGTGCCCATGAAAAGCAGTGCTTCCATTCGATGAAAAGGAAAGGGAATATCAACCAATGCCTTGAGGAACCGCTCAGCAGGTCCCAGCTGCGAAAGTTCACCGCTGTACAGCCTAAGTTTCAGTTCCTCGTCTGACGTTGGTGCCATCTTCAACAAAGTCTGAATAAGTTCAGCAGGAAGCTCATTTCCTGATTTACCCAAGGCAGACCAAAACACTTCAATCAACCAAAAAACGAGAGAATTTCCAAACACTTCGAAAGGTTCACCGAACATAATCTGGTTAAATGAGGATCACCTTCAAGCAAGGCATCAGAAACTTCTTCGGTAGTAACATTCAAAGCACGAAGTAGAATCGATAAATTTTGAGCCTTTTTGGGATCCAAAATCTGAACGAACTGTGGAATATTTTCTTGTGAAGGTTGTCTTTTCCTATCGACTTTACTTTTTTCAGGTTGTGTATATCCAAATAGATTTTCTATCATCTCCTCGTTGAACCTGCAAACAGAAATTGGAATAGCAGTATGACTCATCATTCATCACTTAGAACAAGCAGCAAAAAGAGAGTCTGGAAACTCACTGGAAAGATCCTGCTTTAATCTGATGCCAGACCATTGACTGATCAGGATTGGCAAGAACTTTGTCCCAGAAGAAAGGCTTAAGCTTGGCTTTACTATCATCTCCGTCCGGACCCCTCATACCAGGAGCTCTAGGAACTTTCGAACCCAACGGTGGTGGTCCACGAGGAGGACCGGGACCACCCCTTGGTGGAGGAGGACCGGGACCACCCCTTGGTGGAGGAGGCCCCGGAGGGGGTGGCCCTGGAGGGGGCGGCGCGCCTGATTTTCCACGAGGGGCAGGAGGTGGTGGAGGTGGTGGTCCAGCAGGTGGAGCACTGGCAGAAGCTTTTGAAGGTGGCGGCTTAGGTGGTGCAGGTGGTGGCGGTGGTGCAGGTTTGTTAGGAGGCCTACAAGGAGCTGGCGGTTCGGGTGGAAGAGGAATTGCCCTCCCAGGAGGAGGCTTCAGGGGAGGCAAACCAGGATTCCTTCCTGGGGGAGGTGGTAACAAACCTGTGGAAATATAGAATAAAATGTCTTATTTTTATTCACAGAGCACTACTCCATTATATTGGAATAGGGATTTACAAGTTTTACAGAGAACTCCTACTTATAAGGAAACTATCTTCCTAGCCTTATATAGCAAGGAAACTATCTTCCTAGTCAAATAAGGAAATACTAACTTGCTAACTATTATGAACTAAACAGGGAACTAGAGTAAGATTAGGAATACATTCTAACTCCTAATCTATCCGAGAATCTCCAATATATTCAACGATTACCAGTATCAACAGATTGAGATGAAGATGTAGTGGCAACGCCATTGCCATCCAATGAGGCAAGGATAACATCATCAGAGAGGATGTTTCCATCAATAGATGAATTCTTTCTGTGATGGCCTGAATTACTGGCTAGTGATAGAGAATCAAGCTTGTCTTCTGTGAAAGAACCTCCTAAACTGAAAGACTTGTATGAAGAGTCTGAAAAAGTGCAGTAAAAAAATTCATTACGAATGTGGAAATAATGGAATAATAAACAAACAGCATTTGTCGGAAGGTACTACATACTAGTAGAGTTGCTTAGGCTGAGACTAAGAAGTGGCTTGTCATCGTTTAGCCCATCTCCAGTGCCCGTTCCAAGAACTCTCAAACAGCAGAAGAAAAAAAGAGCTGCCAAAATGGATGTTGTCACCGCAGTCACAACTACTGCAATAATAATTTTGGTATCCTCACTGCTTCCTTCGACCTCCTCTTCAATTTCAGAAGCCTCGCTTTCCTCGGTTGCTTGATGAATTTTCCTTGAAGTTGGCTTCACACCAGAAAGAGACGCATGTGTTGGTGGATTTGCACTGCTTTCTCGCAATGTCCTAGGAGGAACTGAAGACTTCGTAAAAATAGAGCCACGTTCCTCACCATAGACAGCATATACAAGATCATTCTTTCTTATACAATCTAAAAGAGTTTGCCTCATTCGTGGGTGTGGAGCTTTGAACAGTTGCTGCATATTTTGTTTTGACAATGACCAGCCCTTTGGTTTAAACATACTGGGATTCCCAGATGTTTCCTCCAGGAAACAAAAGTTGAGATCTTCATCTACTTCCTTCAAATCTAGCTTACAATTGTCCCATAGCAGTTCAGCCTGCAACGCGGTAGCTCCAGTTTTAAGTAATAACACATACAACCACATTGTATAGAGAAGAAATCAGCTCGAACTACAGCAAACAAAAACAAACAAATCAATTCTAGGATTTTCCTTACCACAGTCTCATCCACCTCCTCTGTAACCGGGTTGAACAATTTGGCGAGGAGTAATACCTCTGCAGCCTCTCTGTGTTGGAAGCTCCGCACGGCGGAAACGCATAGCAGGAAGGGAAGAAGTAATAAAAACCTTGAATTCACCTGAATTATTAGCTGCTGAATCCGCATCGTAATCGTGCACTATCCTTCTCATTTCCTTCAGCGGACAAAACCCCGCTTCAATCCTCAGAAAGATTCAAAACCCCTAACACATCATCGGTTCGTAGCGCCCCCATGAGAAAAAGCTTCGAATAAGCTGTAGTTTTAGCACAATTGATGAGGAAAAGCTGCTCCAGGTCCCAAATTGGAGGGTGTATCAGGAATTCTCAAATTTGGAACCCGAATTTTCCAATAAGATCAACCAAACATGACCCAGACAAAAAATCGAAAATTGGGATTTGAGGACAAAAAATGAATGCACCCCTTTCAATTTTGGAAGACGTAAGAAGTTGAAATGGGTTAAAAATTCGATTGTTTATAAGAACATTTAAGATATTATCTGATAAAAACGTAAAATAAAAGCTGACATTGTTTGCCTGCAGAAACTTGAGCAAGTCTTTCTTCCCTCCAGTTGGTAACGGGGAAGAAGAAGAAGAGGTAGGAAGGAAGGAAGGAAGGAAGGAAGATTTGCAAAATTTCCCCTTCTCTTCGTTTCAAAATTTCTTCTGCAGAAAAAAATTGGGATACTTTCAGGAGAAGAGAGAGAAAAAGGTTGAAGACGACGAGATATTTTGGGGGGGAAGAGGGAGGAATGAGAAGGATGCGGAGAGGGAGATGATCACAATGGAAATGATGGGAAATGTTACAGAAAACCATTGTTCACTTCGACAGTCAGAAGATTTGGACTATGCGTTTGTTTACCAACACCGAGGGCAAGGATCATACATTTTGGCGCGCAACTTGTGTTATTCATTCATGCAACATTATGAAATAAGATCAGACTCATGGTCCAATCCGAATTGATGATGAGACATGCAATTAGTAGAATCAGGCCCAAAAGGCCCAAATGAAACGCATTTTAGATCTGAGTGGACTGCAACGAGTCTTCTCTCTCTCTCTCTTTCTGCCTACCAGAGCAAGACCGCGTCTCCGCATTTACCAACTAAGGCCCTCCCCGTCTCTCTCCACCGCTCTCCTCTCACCGTCGGCCGTGAAACGCCGCTTGCTATACAGGGGCCTCCTGCCTCCCTCTATCAGAATTTGATAGGGACCGACCAACCATGGTTTCCCCGGAAAACACCAACTGGCTCATGGAGTACGGTCTGATCGATGATGTCTCTATCCCCGATCCCAATTTCTCCGTCCCGGTCAACGGTTTTTCCTGGCCTGTCCATACCCTAAACGCTCCCTCTAATGCTGGGTACATACTATCATTCCCCCTCCTGTCTCTTTGTTGTAATTTCACTTCTTCTTCTTCTTCTTCTTCTTCCTCTGTCGCCATCTCAATTTTAGGGCTTTGATTAATTCTGTTACCGTCTTCTTTAACCTAGAATTTTCCTTCTTTCCCGTTGATGGCTTGCTATAAAGATTTTATATTTGGTGCTCATTTACAGGGGAATTGCTCAAGGGCAACGTGGTTTAGGTTAGGGTTCCAGTTTTGCTGTTATTGTAACTAGGGTAGCGTCTGAAGCTCAAGTTGATGATTACTTGGAGCTAGAAGTATTAGACTAGTTTGACGATGGGTCATTAGAGGTTAAAATATATTTTAAAAAATCGGCCTGCTGGTCTGAGGAGTCTTGTTTTGCTGCTTCTGGTCTTAACTGAGTAATGCATGCAATTACTTCAGCGATTCGGCTTCTTTAACATTTCATTTTGCTTCCTGTTTATTAATAATATCAGTTGGCGTTCATCCATCTGTTTCTCCAGTTTTTGTTTTATTCTTGTTTTTCTGCTGTCGCCTACTTACCTTTGTCAATTTGCGAGTCTTTCACTAGTGCGGAACTTGATGCTTCATTTGGTGATTCTGAAGGTCAGAGAGAATCCAGTTCCAAGAAAAGGTATGCTGATGTTATTTTCCATTTCTATTCAATCACTCAGAGAACATTTCGCATCAGTTATCAGGATTACATGCTTATGTGTTGTCATGAGTCATAACTGCTCATGGTAACTTGTTTTTTTAACAAGGTATATCTCGTTGAGGTACTTTTTCCGGAAATGCATATTTAAGTGAACTATTTTTACATGAAGGCCGAATTGGATTTGATATGCTACTGGTTTAGTGCTATCTGCTTCATGAAGTTGTTATTATTTTATTGCCGATGAGTTGATCTACTGTAGAATTAGCATCCATTGGAAATTAGGGTTTCATGTGGCTTGAATACATTCTCTGACTGTGTGAATACTTTCTTCAATCCTCTTTCAACGCTCACATCTGTCTATAGAGGTTTGATGTTTATAGTATGATTGGTTAGGGTAGTTATCACTCTGTTCATCTCAAACTTGGCTCGCAATGGTTACAAACATTAGTAAGCGGACACCGTTATTTACTTGTTGGGGATCTGCTTTTGATGCAGGGGTAGATCTGAGTCATGTAGTGCTTCAAGCTCTAAAGCATGTAGGGAGAAGTTGCGGAGGGATAGGCTAAACGACAAGTAGTTTCCTCTCACGCTGTCCTCCCTCTTTCTTTCCATCCATTGAGACAGCCCTATAATATATATTCTATGAATCAGGTTTCTGGAGTTGGGCACTATACTGGAACCTGGTAGACCTCCTAAAACTGACAAGGCAGCTATTTTAGTTGATGCTGTCCGAATGGTGAACCAATTACGTGGGGAAGCTCAGAAGCTGAAGGACTCCAATTCAAATCTTCAAGAGAAGATTAAAGAGTTGAAGGTGAAGTCTCTCTCTCTCTCTGTTATTTGGTACAATCATTTACGTGAAATCCTGATATTTACGATCGTAACCCTCGTTTTTGGTCTTGAGTAGGTCGAGAAGAACGAGCTTCGCGATGAGAAGCAGCGCCTGAAAGCAGAGAAAGAGAAGCTGGAACAGCAATTGAAAACCATGAACGCCCAACCTAGCTATATGCCTGCTCCCCCGGCTATTCCTGCTGCATATGCTGGCCAAACACCGGGCAACAAGCTGGTCCCTTTCATGGGTTACCCAGGTGTTGCAATGTGGCAGTTCATGCCTCCGGCTGCAGTGGATACCTCGCAGGATCATGTTCTTCGACCCCCGGTTGCTTAAGTTGCAACTGAAAGTGGGGCTTTTACAAAGTGTTATTCTTGGTTCTCTGATTGTTCTCCGTCTGTATTAGTGTTTGATGAGTCAGAATTGGTAGCGTGTCTCAAATGACGCTGAATTTCCCAATCTGGATGATCTATATGAATTGTTGTGGGCTGGTCTGCTCGTGTAAATTCAATAATCGTATCTCTACTTGTAATATCATAGATTTAGCTACCAATCTCAGCATTGGAGAACCTGCGATCCTGTCGTGCTACTTGGATTCTGTTTCGAGCAGGCCAGTACTTAAAAAAATGCACTAACAATCGACCATTGAATTATTGTTTATGCCATCTATGTCTCGTTCGAATTTCTCAACAGTCAACAGTAGAAACAATCGTTTTCAGATGTCCTTTCACTTCAAGTCCTATTATTGGCATGTGTATCTACCGAAATATCCATGGATTCTCCAGTCTTCTCAGACTAAGGCCCCATGTCTTAAGCCCCACGCATCACTCAGCAGCAGCACCACCACAGCTTGACTAGCATCAGGTTCTCTATGTCTTACTCAGAACATCCTGATTCATTTCAATCGTCAATCAATTTGTTGTTGAAAGACGGTTTCTTTCTTTTGAGCTGGTGAGCTACATCGTCAGCCTCGGGAGATAGCAGCAGACATTTCTAAGGATATCTCTTTTGTTTTCAGATTAAAGAATTTTAGTTGAGCTAATTGGATGGGTGTGCAAGGCTGCATTCCCATAATTTTGATGAAAGAGATAAATCAACCATAAATATTATGTATTTTCAAAAATTAAAACTTGCCACACAACAACATAACCATCGTTTTACTCTTCAACCCGCAAATCTCTCCTACCCGCCAATAAAAAAGTCCTAGAGTCCCTTTATTTTAATATAATTAGAGTTAAAAAAACTAAATCCTAGACGCTTTAGTATTCTTAGACAAGGATTTAGGTTGAGTGAATTACGGAAATCGGGTCTGTTTGGGCTGTCTGATAGGACCGAAAACCGGTCCGTCCATTTTTTTTACCGCTAATATTTTAACTTTCGTACCTCAAAAGCTTGGGCCGTGGTTCGTCGTGAGCGTTTTCGAGCAACTAAAATATACTAGAAGAGAATTTTTTGAGTTGAAGTTGTAAATTTTTCGTTTTTTTGAAATGGACATTTAAGTCTTTATATAATGTAGAACGTTGTCTAATTCAAAAACTAGAGCGTGGGTTAGTAACCTCTTAAAAAAAACCTGCGTACAATAACCGACTCTCCCAAATCAGCTGAGGTTTAACTTTCAGGATTTTATTAGTTCCGGGATATACAGAATCATTTTGAGTCGTTAGATCTTAGTATGAAAAGGGTACTAAGGTCTTTTCAAAAACATTATTTTAATTTGTTATTTTAATAAAACAGCACTGCCTCTGCATCGATGACCGGCCGTCGTCTTCCCGGCGAGACTCCGATATCGGCCGACGAACTTTTCGGCGAGACTCAAATGTTAATTTGAAAAAGATAATGGATCGTTTTGTGATTAACACAAAACAGGAGACTAAAATGCAAAGCTGCTGAACTGAAAAACGAGAGGAAGGAAGAGATTTAATAGAGCTTGGAAAACAATGGCTCCTTCGAGCAAGAAAGGTAAAGGAAAGGCGAACGCAGCTCTGTTGCAAAAATCAGAACCAAAACCTTCCTCCGATTTCCCCTCATGTATTCGATCGGTACCTCCGTCGTCAGTGGCCATCACCATCTACGCGAAGCCCGGTGCTAAATCGGTATCCATCACAGGTGGGATTTCGTGTTTTACTTTGATCTTCCTCTCCGACGACGACCCGTCGTCACAGATCCAACCGGATGAAGATTCAGATCGTAGTCCTCAATCCCTGATTCGATAGTGATGAAGATTGAGATCCTAACTCCACCTCCATTGCCCGCACTCTCTCCCAACTCCGGTACTCCTCAGCACCACAAACAGGAAGTGGCCATCTTTGATACTTACACAACTACTGTTTCATGTTAATACTGACTTCATTCTTCAATTGGCGAGATGCCATACTTACAAAAGGTTGCGTCAATCCATCATTGGCCCAATACTAACTGGAAAATGTGTTTGCTAGCAGCTCCACTCACAATGTTGTTGCTCTTCTTCTGAAGCATCTCTTCTTGTGCTTTTAAGTCTCCTTCCTTTCTAACAACAAACACTAGAACAATGAACAAGAATGACTCTTGACCCACCATACTAATACACTGAAACTGTAAGATTCCGAGTTACGAGAAGAGCATAGGCACGGGCGAGAGACAAACGCGTCGGGTGACGATCAACCACAGCCATGGCATCTTCCTCCGTCACTTGAGGAACCGGCGCTCACCAAAACATCCAATACCTCTTACTGCAACTTCCTCAATACTTATGGATATGGTTCAAAAAGATCAGTGCCTGCATGAGTTGGATAGCAAACACATCACTGATGGTCACCTTTTCGAGTTCTTCACACCTCTTGACAAAATCACGATAACTAGGGCAGGTGCCCAGTTGGTTGGCTTGATCATTCATTGACTGTGAGTTGTAGTATCCAGAAACGGACTTGGTAAGATGGCCATATTTCTTCACTGTATCAGGTAAACTAGCACTTCTCTGGATATCAAATCCCTTCAGAATCTCTGTAGTGAAACAGCTGCAGAGATACGGTACATGAAAATTTGCAAACAATTGTTTCTAATGACAACCATACTGCATATTAAGGAATCATCAGCCTCTTACGCGGTTTTAATGCTTTCAGCACCTTGGCAAATGTTTGTATCTCCTTCAACCAGATAAATCAACTTCTTAAGCCCACATCTCTGGTAATGTAGCCATTGTCAAATAAGGAAAGCTAGAGACTAAAGAAGAAACTAATCTTCAATAATGATCAAACAAAGAGACAGAACTAATGCAACACAAGACCAGAGTTCAGCATAACAACAAAGGCTACAACAGTGTATGCGAAGATCGAAAGTGAATGTGTACCTGAAGCCTCAATTTCTGGTCTCTATACCGACTACCCCTAATTGATGAAAGCAAGTCACCAACATCCTTCCTCTCAACAACAAAATCCAGAACGTATTTATCGAAATTATATTTGTGGCGAGCTATCCAGATCGCATCTCCAACTGGTAGCCGCCTGATCTGAACAACAGCCACTTTTAAATGATAAAGAGAACACCAAAGATGGATATACCCAGATGTGCACTACATGCCCAAGTAATGACGAATAGGGAGAAACGCACTGATAAACCCTGGTCACACAATCTGACAACATAAACTAGAAGTTAATGGCTTTTCAATTGTTCAAGAGGTGGGAATTGAGCCCTTGACCACATTCATAGGCAGGCAAGCGATTAGCAAACCCACGTGCAGATCTTGAGAGCATAGGAAAGAGGTTTTGAAACAATGAAGAACACCTCTACCATAAATCATACGTTTTCCCCATTTCTAGAAACCCATTGATCTAGTCGTCACAGAGAGGAAAACACAGAGGGTTGGGGGCTCGGTTTGTTACATCTAATGCACAAAGAAACGACCTTGCCGCACTAAATGCCATTTATCATTCAAAACTTGGAATGCTAAGGAAATGCGGAAAGATCAAACTCTACTACCTCTACTTTTATTCGGTGCTCTTTGCTGATTCCATTGATACGTTTCATGAAACGGACGTCATACGTTAAAATAGGGATATATACTCTTTTCTTCAAATCATAAACGATAGTGAAAAAGTAACTATATGAACGCGTAGACCTCAAAAAGTTATGTCAAATTATAAAAAAATTCAATTAAATAAATGTTGTATCCTTAAAATAAACTCATTTGAAATTTTAAAACATTTCTAACACTAAACTACAGAAAAATACTATCACTACAACCTTATATACCCTAAACTACAACAAAATCTCATCCCTCACAAACCCTAAATTACACCAAAATTCATCCATTAGGACATTTCAAACCCCTAACTACACCAAATTTCTCGTTCACTAGAACATCACACACCCTAAACTACACTAAAATCGCTTCACTAAAACATCATACACCCTAAACTACACTAAAATCTCTTCACTGAAATATGATACACCCTAAACTACTCTAAAATTACTTCACTAAAACACGAGAGACCCTAAAGTACACCATGTCCTTTCACTTCAAATATGTCAGACACTAAACTACACCAAATCCTTTCATTTCGAACATGGCCAGCCCTAAACTACACCAAATCCTTTCACGTCAGATGCGACATCCAACATCTAGGCGAGCCATCCGAAATTAGTGGTGGAGCATCTGACATCTATGGTTTGGCATCCTACAGCCGTGTGCAACATATATCTTATAATTTTGTTGCCTCTCCCGGCTTTCGTGGATTGAAGGTGCGACATAATTAGATGCGTCCTCGTCGGAAAGTCGACATTAAAAGAATCACACATCACAACAACTGATCCATGATTATCGAAAAAAATTTCCAAAGGCATTGCATCACCAGAGATCACGACCGATCATCATATAAACAACAGGCTTATCTTTTTTTTGTGTGTGGTTAAGCCCACAACAGACATATCGATTATCGTTTTACCTTCAATATTGTCAAAGGATTGATTCGGCCCAGCATTGTTGTTCTTCGTTTGCTGAGTGTTGTTAGTTTTAGTATCTGGCATGAGTAGCTAACCTGATATAGGAGAAAGGAATAACTGTGAGAGTGGCTTTCTAAGTTGAGGGGATGCTACATTATGCAAATAAGCTTTTCATTCCTTTCCTTCCATATGGGTTTTGCTTTTGCATGGCACAGAACAATGATCTGAAACGTGTATACTCAGATTCCCTTTGCCAAAAAGTTACTTTTGGTATTGCCTCCATTGAATCCAAAGAAAGAATAGTCGCCATGGTATCAAGGTCATGTTGAATCTCCAAATGGCAATCTCCTTTCCTTTTCCCTCTCATAAAATGGTCTCAACTCTTTGTATTCAGTTCTTCTTTCATATCCAAAGCAAAAAGGCCAACTTAAAAACATGGCCAGTCATGGAAACAAATCGGGTATGATATTTTTGGTGGTGTGGCTGATTAGTGTTGAAGGTGGGAAGACAGCAGCAGCAGCAGCAGGGCTAGCTGCCAACTGGGGTACACAATCCACACACCCATTGCCTGGAGACATAGTGGTTAAGCTTTTGAAGGAGAATGGGTTTGATAAGGTGAAATTGTTTGAGGCTGACCAAGCTGCATTGAAGGCGTTAGGCAACTCTGGTATCCAAGTCATGGTTGGGATACCAAATGACCTACTTGCACCTCTTTCCTCCTCTGTTCAGGCTGCTATTGATTGGGTTCAGCAGAATGTCTCCAACTACATTTCCAAAGATGGGGTCAATATCAGGTACAATACATGTATTTTTACTCTCGCATGCAATTATATATAGTAATCTAGTTGCAGGAATTAATTGAAATCATAAAAACAAACACACGTTTAATTTGTGTTCTTTGCTGGAGTACGTAATCAGACATGTAGCCGTGGGGAATGAGCCATTTCTAAAGACGTACAACGACAGATTCGTACAAACAACATTCCCAGCTCTGAAGAATATCCAAGCTGCTCTGATAAAAGCAGGGTTAGGAAGACAAGTAAAAGTCACTGTGCCACTGAACGCAGATGTGTACCAGAGTGACAACGGCCTTCCCTCTGGCGGAAGTTTCAGACCAGACATCCATGACCTGATGATCTCCATTATCAAGTTCCTTAACGAAAACAATTGTCCCCTCACCTTCAACATTTACCCATTCCTCAGCCTCTACGCCGATCCACACTTCCCCAAGGAGTATGCCTACTTTGATGGCAAAGCTGATCCGCTTGTGGATGGTTCAATCTCCTACACAAACGTGTTTGATGCCAACTTCGACACCCTCGTTGCAGCTCTTGAGAAGAGTGGGTTCCCTTCCATGCCAGTGATTGTCGGGGAGGTTGGCTGGCCGACTGATGGGGACTCCAATGCCAACGTTGAAAATGCTAAGAGGTTTAACCAGGGACTAATAGATCGCATACTACAGGGTCATGGCACACCAAGGAGATCCACTCCGCCTGACGTCTACATCTTCTCCTTGATCGATGAAGATCACAAGAGCATTGATCCAGGGAACTTCGAGCGACATTGGGGGGTTTTCAATTACGATGGTTCCATCAAGTACCAGCTCAACATGGGGGGTAATGGTGGCAAGGGTTTGGTTCCTGCCAAAGGGGTAAGGTATCTGAAACGCCAGTGGTGTGTGTTGTCTCCTCAAGCCAACGTTGCTGACCCTGCTACTTTGGATAGCAGCATCAACTACGCTTGCACCTATGCAGATTGTACTAGTTTGGGAGCTGGATCTTCCTGTGGAACCTTGGATGGTAGCGGCAATGCTTCTTATGCGTTTAACATGTATTACCAGACCATGAACCAAAGGAAGGGCGCATGTAATTTCAGCAATGGCCTTTCTCTGGTTACCACCCTTGATCCCACTGTCGGTAAGTGTCGATTCGAGGTTATGATCGATACCGGTAAACATCAACTACCACCTCCTACACATTCTTCTTCATCAAAACCTGGAAACATTGAGTATGTAATCAGTGTAGTGGTAGGCTTCATGTTCATTCTTTACGGAGCAAGCTGAGAGCACCAAAGTTTTCAAATAAGAATGCCTTGTATATAGATTCGCCTGCTGATTGGATATTGTATAAAATCTACTTGTTTTACAAAATTATGCAGGAGAGTTTGGTGTTTGTGATTTAGAATACACGGATTCTTCAAAATTGGTGTATGCTTCAAGAACCCCGATTCTGGTGTCATGTTCTTTGCTTCTTCAACTTTTTCCTTGTGGGAGAACTTGCAAAGATCTTTGTTTCCTTAAATTTGCTAACCATCAAGTAGACCTGCACTCACCAAAACCCAATTCCATGGAAGGGTCATCCATCTATCCACAAAAACAGAGACGATCCTGCCTTCCTGTACTTCGAAAAATCTAATTACTTGTTACCTTCTTCACTCCAGATGTCAATCCCAAGGTTGGAAGATCCTTGCCAGCGACACACTTCCAAGTTGCTTTTCCCATGTTTTGCTCAGAGAATATATCAGATATTTCACCTACACACCAAAAATTTAGAATGATTGTGAGACAGGAAAAAGTCCCTAGCTTTCTGAACTTACTAATTCAGTGCAAGCAAGATATCAGACCTTTAAGCTGTATAGCTAACAACTCAACGTAAATCTTCAGACAGATGTGACTGAAAATATGAACAAATTCTCCAACATCCTCCCTCTTAATGACTGAATGACTCCTTTTCGGATCGAGCCCAAATGATTTCCTCAGAGAGCTATCCATGACTTTTCTCCGCCTTATCAAGTCAGCTTCTGTCTTCATCAATACAGATGGAAACTCCCAAAGACCAGCAAGCAAGCCTTCATCTGGCCTCCTCACAAGAAGAAATAGATTATCAGTTGGATCCTTGCCTCCTAATATCTCCACAACACACACAGCAGAATACTCCTCTCTTTGTTTTGCTTTCACGACCTTTGCTGGATAATCTATCACCATTACCGACTGATCCTTCCTCGAGCTCACAAGGGCACGACATTGACCAGAAACAGGACAAGAAGAGCAGTTTGGATTCAAAGGAGTGCATAGAGTTGCACCGAGTTCCATGAGAGACTGGTTGAAGTCCCCAGGACGAGCAGCATCTACTAGTTGAGCTGCTAGCTTCCTGGTCCAAACTTGCATCTCAATAATAAGTAAACACTAAACACAGAAAGAATGACTACATGAGAAGAAAGAGGCTTGCCAAAAAGTCTTGACTGTTGCTGTGTCTTTAGGATTTGCAGAGATAGCTTTCAACCTAGCAAGCACCCTTATTACGTTCCCATCAACTAAAGGCACAACCTGTAATTGTACATTTGAAAAATATGGTTCACCTTTAATATCATTGATAGCAGTAGATGAAACGTATCATACTCACTTGTTGGAATGCTATGGAGGCGATAGCACCAGCAGTGTAGTTCCCTATTCCTGGAACCTTTCTCAGGGAACCAACTGTGCTGGGAAATCCATCTCCCTCATCAACTATCATCTTGGCTCCCTACGAAGAAGACCATAGGCTGAGCTACAAGTAACAAGATCCCAGACTGTCCAGAAGGAAAGGAAAAAGGTCACCTCACCTCCAGTAGGAACCGTGCCCGTCTATAGTAACCTAGTCCAGCCCACATCTCGTTAACCTCCTGCAAAAACAAACCAGCACCTTACTAAGAGCGACAAACCGTTGAGAAAACATTTGACCATTTATTTACCTCCAGGGAAGCCTGAGAAAGAAGCTCAACTGTAGGCCACTTGGCTATCCACCGATTATAGTAATCAATAACAGTCTGAACTCTGGTTTGCTGCAGCATCACCTCTGAAACCCAAACCCCATAAGCCCTCTTCTCTTTCTCCTCCTTACCACCTTCTTCAGTTGGGCTACCGTCTTCTTTCCTTCTTCTCCATGGAAGCTCCCTCTGGTTACCGTCGTACCATTTCAGCATGGAAGCCCTGATTTTCTGGGTTTCTTTTTCACTAAATAGGTCTTCGATATCAGCTGCTACTTCTACTCCAACTTTGTCAGTAGGGAGTTGTTTGCTATTCCTCTTCGGCCGACCGTTTCTCCCGCCTCCCTGCATCTTACTTGCGGTTACGGAGTCTTCCATTTCGTTACAGGGTTTTGATAAAAAATGATTCTTTAGTGACCGGCAATGGGGGGACGAAGCTCTGGCTCCGAGCAATCGGAGGGACGGATGACTTGCAGCAGAAAGCGAAACGCATTTTCCCGTCTAATTTCAAACGGCATGTCGTGATAAACCGAGCCCTTTCCTATTGGGCTTGACTGAAGCCCAACCTAACCAGTTCCCGCCAAACCAACGCCCCTAAAGGAGCAAGAGAGGATCTGGCGCGACGGCGTGGAGAGAGATTTGATGGAGGAGAACAACCCTAACTTCGCGCCGGCGACCTCCGGAAGGCAATCGGTTAAGGCGAAATCGCTGGAAAAACAGGTTATTAACTAACCCTCTCGATTTGGTGCTGACCAGCTCGTTGAATTTCCCACTTGTGTTATATGATGGCGTTTTTGCTGAATCTTGAATCCCTGACTTCTGTGTTCGTTTCTTATGCGTTTCAGGATCAGGAGTCTATCAAATCAGCTCTGCAGGGTATTGTTTCTGATGAACTGAAAAGAATCAGACAACCATCATCAGTGGATGATGATGATGATGATGACAACAATAAGAAACTACTGAATGCCCCCAATCTGCTATCGACGATGATGATATGCTATGGGAGTACGACGGCCTGCATGATGCTTATGACGGTGATTGCGAAGAGATATTGTTGGAGATGCAACGGATCTTCTATGAGGATCTCAAGGAAGAATCAAATATGAAAGGTGAAATCCTGGTATCCTGGATACTCGATGAATCAGCATATCTATCGATTCAGTAGGCCCCCCAACTGTTCATTAAGCCTCCCTCTACAAATTCTTCTCTCTCGTTAACTTTCCCTGTTTTAGTTTTTACTAAGGTTGCTTATTTGCGTTTCGCTCTAAAATTAATTGTGACATAATGACCTGAGTGTTCTGTTTATGTATTTTTTTTTATATATCAATTAGGCTTATATGTTGATTTTTTGACGTTATATATAATATTATATACGAATTAGGCCATTATTACATAATCGAGTTCAATGATATGAGGTCTAGTTTTGACGTAGTCAATATACACGGTTGACCTTCAAAAAAAATTTGTTGAAACCTTATCATGATTGTGCTTGTCTTAATCTTGTCTGAAAAACTAAAATTTTAGCGCAAAAATTATTCGAATTTATAATTAAAATATATTAATTAAATAAAAATAGGAAAAACATATTAATTAATTTAAATTTTAGGTACATACAAATATAGGCAACCTTATTTGTATAACGTAGATGATTATCAACCGTTAGATCTTTAAAAATAATCTAATCATCCACAATAGTTAAAAACAAATTTAATATCCCATCCAACAAAAAAATAAGGGAGAAAGACACACAAGACTGTACTGACTCCCCCAAATACCAAAGCCAAAAATAAGGCATAAACACATTGCATACAACCCATTTCAAGTTAAGAGAGTAGTTAGAGATTTTTTTTTAAAAAAAAAGACAACGCCAAAATGCCTTTAAATATAATTAGAATTTGTCGGCACAAGTCGTGGAAGAGAAACACCTATAATATCATAATTCAGTCAATGGGACAAGCTCCGATTTGGTGAATCAAAAAACTGTAAACCATAGAGATAAGAGTGGCAAAGGTTAGCCAAGTAGTTCGCTACACAGTTGGCTTCACAGTAAATATGAGAGATATCTATCTCCCATTCACGTTTGCATAACTCCTGAAACTGGAGGACGAGGATAGCATGTTGATGTTAAAAGGAAGACGGCTTAGAAAAGGATTGCCAAAGAGGCCTTGGATTCCTATTGAATACGGAGTTGTTGAATTCCCAACGTCCAAGCCAGTTCAAGTCCATTGACAATACCCGTCATCTCAACTCGAGTAATGGAACAGCTTCCCAAGTTAATCGTGAAAGATTTGATGAATGAGCCCCAATCATCTCGAATGATACCCCTGTAGCTACGCTAGTAAACCCAGAGCTAGAATGGAGAGACCCTTCAGTGGTAAGAGTATACCAACCCTCGTTACCCGACCACCATCCAATCAGTTGGGACTGCCGAGCTGAACTCGTCGCTTCTCGACCCACCTGACCGACCTTCCAGCTCGAAGTAACGAAGACTATCCAATAATCACACATGCGAGCCACATCTAGATGAGTGTCCTTAGCTTGTTCGAAAATACGTATGTTTCTTGCTTGCTAGAGTAACCAGGTCCCAACACCAAAGGTCAGATAGTGCTGAGAATTGCTGATGTTATCGGCTAGCCACCCTTCACCCGCCTTATTGAGCTCCGTCGGATAGATAATCTACGGCAAGAACATGACCCAAACCTGCTTTGCAAAACAACAGTCCCTAAGAACATGTACACAAATTTCAGGCACAGAGTAACAAAAGGAACAATGGACTTGATTTGTGAGATGACGACATCAACGCTTTGAGTTTGTGAGGAGTCTTTCATGAAAGGCCAATGAGAGGAAAGGATGAATCTTGTTGGGACCTTATCACTTCCAAATGTTCTTCCACGTGGAGACACTTGGTTCATCTTGCAATTCCTTCAAAAGAATATAAGCTGAACGAATGGTGAAGCAACCATACAACTCCAATCCCCAAACCACTGAATCTGGTCCAAGAGACGCCTTTGGAGGGGTCATACCCAGAAAAAGGTAGAACAACAATAATAAAGTATCATTCCACATGTCAGAGTCAAGAACAAAATCAGAGATAATAGCTGAGACGGTAACTCCCTATATATTGGTAACATGATCAATCAAGATGGTCGCACTATCAACCCACCGGTCCGTCCATAATTAAGGTTGTAGACCCAAACGCATACCGCACTAGATGTCGTTGACAATATGCGGCCCAACTTTCCTTATACCTCTAATGCCGCAAAGAATTTCTTTGTGTTTGAGTTGACATAGCCAGCATCTGTGATGTACAGATACTTAGTAATCATCACTCGTGTCCAAAGTTCCTCCGGTATGTGCATGATTTCTCAAGCCACTTTCATAAGAAAAGTCATATTCATTTTTTGAGCACTTCGCAAACCCAAACCATCCAAACTTTTAGCTTTATAAACCATCTCCCAGTTGATATTATGAATTTTACGGACGCCTTCAGTAGATCCCAAAATGAACAGCATTTCCCCAAATGAAATCTCTGATTTTCCTATCAATTTGATCACACAAAGTAACAGGAAGAAAAACATACTGTATAACATAAGGAGGTAGAGAGTTTAAAACACTAAGGGCAAGAGTGACACGACCTGCCAGGGAGAGAGTATTCGCCTTTCAGCCAGCCAGTTTGGAGTTGATACGGTCCAGAAAGAAATCATAAATACAATTCACAACCCTCTCATGAATGATCGAAACTCCAAGATATCTCCCAAGGTTTTGAGTTTGCAGAAGTACCAAGGATCCTACAAATTGCACCAGAAGTATTTCTATAGTACCTTTTTAGAGAAGAAGAAGCGCGATTTTTCTTTACTAATGTTCTGCCTGGAAGCTGCATAGAAACGTTCTAGGATGTCCACGATAATATGGGCTTGATTATCCCAAGCTTTGCTGAAAAAAATAAGATCGTCAGCTAAGATGATATGAGAAAGAGGAATACCATCAATGGCCAGCCTAATCGAGTGCCACACACCAGAAGAGATCACTGAATGAATCATATGACTAAGACACTCAATACACGAGGTAAAAAAGATAGGGAGATAAAGGACATCCCTGACGAAGATCGCGTTCCAGAGTGAAACTTTCAAAGCAGGAGCCGTTCCATAGGACTTGGAAGGAGATAGTAGAGATACACTTCATGATCACCTCGCAGAGATGAGGAGGAAACCCAGCATATTCGATAATGTCTCGAACAAAAATCCATTCAATCTTATCATACGCCTTAGCAAGATCAACTTTAATAACCATGAGATGGGTCTTGTTTCTCCCCATGGATATTTCTGTTGGTCGAAAGAGCAAGTTTAACAGTCGTAGACCCAGCGGTCTGAGACATGGCAGCTCGTCGATGTGATTTTGAAGTCCCAACAACCAAATGAATCCTGAGAAGTATCAGGGTCATTTTGCACTCAGATCCCTTTGTTAGACTTTACTCGACCTAGGTTTCACGGTCTAGTTTCTCAAATAAGAGAGATAAACTATCACTAAACTATAGCTAAGATGCAAAGAAAAGAAACGAAGTAACCTAACCTAACTAGAAACGCACAAGAGTGACTCAAAGAGGAACGATGTTACTTGGAAAGGAGTTGGTTCTAGCTCAAACTGCCTAAAGGGTTGGGATGGACACACAAGACACTTGACAAGGGTGCTAAATCACTATTTGACACTTCAAACATCTCATCCCTCAATTGAGTGATATCTGAAATGCACGCCAAATGTTCGATGAAATGCCACTAAAGAAATCCTAGCACAAGTGGTTGAATTGGGGTGTGGCTTGATTATGAACCTTGATCCAACTGTTGGCTGATCCCAATGTTGGCCAAGAGATGCACTGTTATTGCCACCGACTTTAAACACAACTTTTGAGAACGGTTTAAGGGAGGCGAGAAGCAAGTTTTTGACAAATTCGAGTTTACAATGACGTGATACAAAGAATCCAACTTTTTTTATTTGTAGATAAAGGTTTTTAGTTTGAAGAATCAGAACAAGCCGCAGTGAAATCACTCAGTAAAAAATATGTAGTGTTCCGACATTGGTTACTTATTTTGTCGGTAGCACTTTTTTTGTCTTTGCTGCAACGTACTAGTAGCCTTATGCGCTATAATATATGCTGCAATCTCTAAAAAGATTCTAACCATTACCCAAGAACAACATTCTTGCTTGCATACCTATCCACTATCAAACTGATAACTATATATCTCTAATGTCAATATTACAGGCGATGTGAAGACAGTTTATTTCAACGCAGATTCTCTAGCAGTACCACATGTTTAAATACAACTATTTGGTAGAAAACAACTCACCGTGGTTTTGTGTTAAAGAATTTTGTCCATCTCTACTTTGTTAGCATATCAGTTATGTCTATTCAAAGATCTGGTTTGTTGTGTTTGTTTCTGCATTCAATCTATTTAGTTTTGCAATATGACTGCAAACACGGGTTGCCATGGTTTAATTGTGTGAATTCTCACTTGTGCGGACATACTAGCTAGTATTCATAAATCAGTGTCTTTAAAAAACAAAAAAATATGGGGCAAAACTTATTCTGTGTTACTATACTTCAAAATGTCAAGAATTTTAAGAAGAAAGATAGGGGAAAAGAGAACAACACTTTATGACAATTTGTACAGTAAAGAACAACTCTTCTCTTCTCTTCCTTCAATTGTTGTCTTCTCCTTCATGTACAAAATGATAAAGTTTACGTTTAAACTGCTCTAATGTAACAACTCTTGATGAATTTATCTGAGAAGTCAACTTACTTGGCCAATAATGGCCTGAGGTGAGGGAAACCTATATCTAACCATGGCTTTGCTCTTCCATTGAAATGGACCACACCGGCACTCTCAGCTTCCTCATAACTTGTATTCTCTTGGTACCTTAAACCCTAGATTATGCCAGAATGGATCAATGGCATGTACATGTCCATGGAATGCTATTAGCCCTGGTGGTAGTAGTGTTCCCAGCTCCCACAGACTCAGGTATGATTTCAGGTTCTAGAAGAGAAGAAAGGCTAGTAAGCTTAGTCATAATGCATATGTGATGTGTATGCTGTGTTTTCTTACCTATTGAAGCCAGTGATAGTAGATGTTACTGATGTTGGTCTTCCTCCACTCCTCGAGATCGAAAATGTTCACCCCATAACCCCAAGCACACTCTTCAGTTCATGGTGGAAATGCTGAGCAGCTATCAAAGGATGTGAGAAATTCAAGTAGCTCTTCAGCTTGCTGCATGTTTCAACTGCTCCATTCACTTTCCCAGTCAGGTCTATGTCCTAGAGGGGTGAAAGATCAGTCTATACCACAACGTCTTCATCTAGGAACACCACCTTGTTGAAGCTTGGAAACAACTTGGGTTGATAATAGGAACAACAAAAAAAAATATGTCAACATCATACTGTACAGAGATCGAGGTTTGGTTTGGCAGGTAGAAAGTTGGATAGATATTTAAGCATTTTTTTGCCGGATGGAAAAGTTAGATCTTTACGCTATGAAAATTGGTGAAAATGATTTAAGAGATTTTTGAGTTTCGTTTTCGTCTAATACGATTTCTATGCTACATAACAAAGATAAAAAGGGGGATTAAAGGGGGATAAATCGTCGCATGACATTAGTAAAAGGATTAGGGGTCTTCTCTGTCACTAAAATCGACAAAATTACGTAAATTTTGAGTTTTGGAAACGAATGTGTGTCGGACTACTCGGTTGTATGGGATTGAAGAAAGAAAAGAATTAATGGGACATTACGGTTCATACCAAATTAAAGACCCTCCCTTTCGAATAAAAATTCTAGAGTAAATCAACAATTAAGATAAAATCGTCTAAACTGAAACAAGACCAAGAATAGGGAGCCTCCTGCCCAAGGAATAGGTCTCGTGACCAAAGAATGCCTACTCTATCATGGGCCCCTCGAGAGAAAGAAGCCTCCTAACCATAAAAAAATCATCCTAATTCAAAAGATCAGATTATCTAATAAAGATCTACCCAAAATAATAAATTACGACAACCTTACTTAAAAAGGTTATATAAACATAACTTGCCATCAATGACAAAGAATAAATTGGACTTCATAAAAAATGTTCTTTCGATATGTTCTCCACTCTCATTCTTCTCCTCCAAAACATAATCCAGACCAGGTGATCACAATTACAATCTAACGATTTTTGAACTAATTAATCATTTACTATTCAAACTAAACTATCAATACATAAATAAAGAACTAACCCTACTTAAGCCATCAAACCAGATTGCCGTGGCTGCGGCGGTGGTCAGCCGGCGGCACACATAGAAGGCGGCTGGGCTGTGTGAGTCTCCAATTTATCCCTAATAAAATATAGATCATCAGATTTCAATGATCAGATCTAACGCTGAGATTTGTTTGCTGCCACCATGGAATAATATTTTTCCTTTCTGCCCATCATCATCCCCACTGGAAAGTAGGCCAAGACAGAAATACTACCGACAAAAGACCCCTCCTCGATCCTGACACTCGAGAAGAAGAAGAAGAAGAAGAGGCCAATCCCGCCGCGATCCAACGCACCTCTGTCATCAAACTCTCACCTCCCCTTTCTCTCTTCTCCCATTCCGATCGAGCTTCATTCTTTCATCCTTCCATAACTCCACACTATACTACTTCTCCAATCTTTCTTCCTTTCACTTCTGAACCAAAAGATCACACAGTTCCCACCCCTAGTCAACAACAGCTGCCTTCTTCTCTCTATTCATCCCATCTCGATCTCCCGCTATGGAAGCTATACTAGGCCGGGCTCTGGAGTACACTCTCAAGCACTGGCTCAAGTCCTTCTCCAGAGATCAGCTCAAGCTTCAAAACCGCACTCTCCAGCTTTCCAATTTAGGCACATCTCTATAATTCTTTCCCCTCTCCAATTCGATTATTTCATTCCTATGTTATTTTTAGTGTAAACTCCTCTGTTGTTTTAGATATCAATGGAGATGCTCTGCACGCTAGTATGGGACTCCCGCCAGCCATTACTGTCACCAAGGCCAAAGTCGCCAAATTTGAGATTATTGTCAGTATTCCCTACCTCCGGGCCCTATTTTTACTTTTCATGAAATCAGGCTATGATTAGTTTGTTGCTTAACGAAATATTGAACAGCTTCCCTATGTGAGCAATGTGCAAACGGAGCCGATTGTTGTGCAAATCGATAAGCTTGATCTGGTTTTCAAGGAGAACCGTGATTGGGATGCACCTACCAGTACTCAATGCCAAGGGTAATGTACTCAACCCATGAATCAGCTTTCTTACTGGTCAATCGTGACACTTCTAATCATTTCTATCTCTTGCAGTTCCATTTCTTCTTCTCCTAGCACCACCAAAGTTAGTGGCGGTGGGTATGGTTTTGCTGATAAGGTAAACCAAATTTTCTTGAATACCTTTCAAGTTCTCATTTTAGTATTCACTGTCTGATTAGATAAATGCGAATAGAAGAGACCAAGGACAGGCAGTTTTGGTCGTAGATGCAATAACTTGTATCCATCTCAAAGCGACCGCTTTCCTAATAGTTTAAAGTTGTGAAGTTAGTTATGTTGGGGATTGATTTGCAACATTGTTTTTAATAAGATGTCAAATCATACTCTTCCGTGTCCAGATTGCTGATGGAATGACGATTAAGGTTACCACTGTGAATCTTTTACTTGAGACACAGGGTGGTGCTGGTCGAGGGGGGGAAGCTGCTTGGTAATTCTTGTTTGTTAACCTTCAACATTCTTATTTATGTCTTCCAGTTCACTTTATATGTTTCTCTAGCTTCATCCAAACGTGTGTAGTTGAGTTTGCTAACTCGTTATTGCAAGAAAAGTTTGTCATTACTTTCCTGGCCATGTTTGTAGTTTTTCTGTTGGACTTGTTTAAAGAAGATTCAAGTATATTTACAACCCGTCGTTCTTGTTAAACAGCAATTAACTGTCAAACTTCTTCTGTCTTGCAACCCAGGGCTCCACCTATGGCGTCAATAACAATACGTAACCTTGTTTTGTATACCACAAATGAAAACTGGGAGGTGCGTAGCCTCTTTCCTGGTCTGTATGCCATTGATGAACGCTTTCTTTGGTAACCAGTTGAATGAATCATCTCGCATTGCAGGTTGTAAATCTCAAGGATGCACGTGACTTCTCCAATGACAAAGCTTACATATACATCTTCAAGGTAGTATTGAAGCTGCTCTGGCATGCTAATTCCCGTTCCCTCCTTGTTTAATGTAGGCAGTTCCTATCAATTGAAGCTAGTCATGTTTCTCAACTTCTCTTGTCAGCTTTTTGGACGGAGTAAATTGTAACTTGTCTAAGTTTCTACGTGGAATATCTAATTTTTTTAAGTATCTTTGGTAAACAGAAACTGGAATGGGGATCTTTATCTATTGATCTTTTGCCCCATCCTGATATGTTCACCGAAGCGAATATAGAACGTTACCAGGAGAGAAAGAATCAGAGAGATGATGATGGTGCAAAGCGCGTTTTCTTTGGTGGAGAACGATTCCTAGAAGGGATATCCGGAGAAGCTTATGTAAGATAGCTTCCTTTCAGGCTGAAATTTATAGGGTAGTGCTTCATCCTGGACTCTGTGGGAAGGGCATTGGTTTCATCAACTTCTTGTCATTTTCTTGTCCTGACATTGATATATGCATCAGATCACAGTGCAGCGAACTAACCAAAATGATCCTCTTGGTCTAGAGGTTCAACTGCATGTTACTGAAGCTGTTTGCCCTGCACTGAGTGAACCAGGTACATGAGAGCATTTAGTACCTCGTTATTCTTCTGGAAGATTCTTACAGTATGTAGCTTATAATTTCCAGCTGGCTGATGTGTTGTTCTGTTGTTAGGACTTCGTGCCCTCCTCCGCTTCTTCACTGGTTTGTACGTGTGCCTTAACAGAGGGGATGTGGATCTGAATGCTCAGCAGGTTCGAAGTCTCCATTTCCAAGTTCTAATTAAATCTGTACTAGTGTCTTTTCATTGTCATGTAGTAATCCCAGTTTAATGACTTCATTTATAATATCATCATTGCAGTCATCCACAGAAGCAGCAGGACGTTCTCTTGTCTCTATTGTTATCGACCACGTATTTCTCTCAATTAAAGATGCTGGTATGTAAATTGCTTCTGCCTAACAGTTATCTGTATTCATTGTTCTCTCTGCATATGTGTTTTTCCATCTTTAGGTCTCATATCCATGTTCGTTCGTTCAATAATGAGCCCACATGTATGTGTAGACTATAGAGGATGAGATGTATAGTTTATGAAGAGCTATTTTCTGTCACTGGATAATCTTTGATTAGTTTTTTTTTTTGCTTGCAGAGTTCCAGCTTGAACTTCTGATGCAGTCACTCCACTTTTCAAGGGTGGGTTTCAGTAATTGTTGTAACTTTTTAAGCATAATGGCTCCGTGGTATTGTCAAATTTAACAGTTTTTTCCTGGCATCCAGTATTTTATCAGGAATCGCCAGTATACAGCTGAATTAGTATTGCTACTGTTGAAATTTTAATCACTATCTTGACATTGCTTTTCTTAGTTGTATTTATGTTTCATACCAAGTATCACCTAACATCAGTGAAGTGCTTTTTTTCCAACTGATTCATCAGAAAGCCATTTATAGGGCAAGTCCATGAAAAAAAATGTAATTAGCCCAAATAGAATCAACCACATAGTTGACTTTTCGGCTTTGAACTTCTCAGATCTGCTGGCCAAGATGGCTTTCATTTTGACCGTTCCAGTTGAATGCATTAGGTCTTTGGATTGGTTGTATTTCTGATTAGTTCACTTGTTTGTTCTCAAAGATATTCTCGAGTACTTCAGCAGAATTCTCTGCGTCCTGGACTGAAACTCTGAAAGTTTGGTTCCGTTTTGTTCTGAAATCTTATGGAATTTTTATTATACAGGCAACAGTTTCTGATGGAGAAGTTGCCAAAAATTTGACTAAGATAATGATTGGAGGATTCTTCTTGAGGTGAAGAATTCATTGAATTTTGGTGCTAATATAATAACGTTCTTGCATTGTTACCTTGATTATTCCAGTACCTCTTACACTGTCGATTGTTGTTATGCAGAGATACATTTTGTCGACCTCCTTGTACTCTAATACAACCATCCATGGTGGCTGTTGTTGATAGTGTTACACAGAGTCCTGCCTTTGGTATATCACTGGTTTCCACCGTCACTCTTCTGCAGAATCAGTTGTCTATTTCCTCTAGGCTTAACGGTTGTTACAATTTTTTGACAGCTGTGAACTTCTGTCCTCCAATATGTCCTATTAGAGAACAACAGTGGCAATTGATTGGGGATACTCCTTTGATTTCCCTCTATTCTCTTCAAGTCCAGCCTTCTCCAGTGCCTCCATCTTTTGCTTCTCAAACTCATATTGTCTGCCAGCCTCTCACCGTATGATTTCTCAATCTCAGGAGCTCATACTTTTAACTGTTTTGACTATGTTCTAATTGTTCTATTTTTTTAATAGATTTACCTTCAAGAGGAATCATGTTTGAGAATATCTTCCTTCCTAGCTGATGGTATCGTTGTCAATCCTGGGGATGTCTTGCCTCAAATATCTGTGAACTCCATGAACTTCTCATTAAAGGAGTTAGATTTTACAGTCCCCTTAGAAATTAGTGATTCAAGCACTCACGGGAATAATGGGAACTTTGGTAGTCAGGGTTCCTTCACTGGAGCAAGGCTTCACATTGAAAACTTGTTCTTCTCAGAGTCTCCTTCTCTAAAACTCAGGCTCTTGAGCCTTGAAAAGGATCCTGCATGCTTTTGTCTCTGGCCAGGTCAGCCAATTGATGCCAGCATGAAAAAATGGATGGCTGGAGCCTCATGCCTTAGTTTGTTTCTTGAAACATCTTTACCGTCAAAACCCCCTGCACTTACTTCTGAGCTGTGGAGATGTGTTGAAATGAAAGATGCTTCAATTGAGGTGGCCATGGTGTCTGCTGATGGCAGCCCACTCACAAATATTCCTCCTCCGGGCGGGATTGTTAGGATAGGGGTAGCTTGTCAACAGTACATATCAAACACTTCTGTTGAGCAGTTGTTTTTCGTCCTGGATTTATATGCATACCTTGGAACAGTTGGTGAAAAGATTGCCTTAGTTGGCAAAGAGACTAAATCAAAGAGACATCAATATAAATCCTCAAGTGCCAGGCTATTGGACAAGGTTCCAGCTGATACTGCAGTGAGCCTGACGGCAAATAGCCTTCAGCTCCGATTTTTGGAATCCTCTACTACGAAATCCGAGGGAAAGCCTCTTGTTCAGTTTGTCGGGGAAGATCTTTTTAGTAATGTCGTTCATAGAACCCTTGGTGGTGCTGTTGCTGTTTCATCAATTCTCAGGTGGCAGAGCATTGAGGTAGACTGTGTCCAAGCTGCAGACGTATCAACTTCAAGCTCTGTTGAGAATGGCAACTTTAAAGGTGCCAACGGGTACCCTGATCTTAGACCCGTCCTTTGGGTACATAAGGAGATCAAGCCGAAAACCAATGGGAATTCTTCTCTGGTACCTTTTATAAATGTGAGCGTGGAACATATGATTCCATTCAGTGAAATGGATAGAGAGTGTCACAGTTTAGGTGTATCAGCCTGCATATATGGTCTCCGTCTTGGTGGAGGAATGAATTATGCTGAAACCTTGCTGCACCGTTTTGGGATACTTGGGCCTGATGGTGGTCCAGGGGAGGGACTGTCTAAAGGATTACAGAATTTATCAGCGGGACCACTATCAAAGCTTTTCAAAGCATCACCTCTGATTCCTAAGGACGTTGGAGAAGGTTAGAACAGAAACTTTTCCATTTGTAGTATCTATGTTGCTCGTATCCCGACTTTTGGCCCTCTGAAATCTAAGTTGCAGCGGCTTAATCTTTGGTTACTTCTGCAGATGGAAGTTCGGGAAGTGGCAATGAAGGTGGATTGTTGCATCTTGGAATTCCAGATGATATTGATGTGCGTATAGAATTCAAAGACTGGTTATTTGCTCTTGAAGGCCAGCAGGAAATAGGATATGGTTCGTCATATTTCAATCATGACAGCATAGGTAGAGAGCGGAGGAGTTGGCACGCTACTTTCCAAAGTTTCCTGGTGAAGGCAAAAAGTTGTTTGCAAAATGGAGGAAATTCAGACGTGCGGAAACATCCTATAGATTTGGTCACGGTAAGTACTCTTTATCTCTCTTGTATATTTCGCCATGCTTGTTTCGATTTGTTGTATAATTAATAAATAAAGGTTGAAGATTTCTAAGGTGACATGGTCTGGAATAATCGAACTGTTCATCATGTGTATCCATTTTCACAGGGGTTGGGATTCAACGCTGTTAGGATTTTCCATTGTCTTTACTTTATTAACGAAATATTGTGCGTCTGTTCCCTAGGTTGGTGTGGAAAGTTTACAGATACTGAAGCCACATTTACAAAAGCATACTACAGTATCTGAAAATGGGATCAAAGGAGTTGCCCGGTCATCTGAAGGGCTCGATGTCGAGGTTCGCTTGGTGATGGCAGAAGAAGATGTCGATGATGTCTACGAAATGGACAAGTGGGAAATGGAGAATTTCAAGTTCTCTGTCAAGCAACCGGTATCAAGATTAAGCTGTCTAGTCACTATCCCTTGTTACTACTATACATAGAATACCCGAGATCGATGTCGTTTTTTTCCATATTGCAGATCGAGGTTGTTGTTAGTAAAGACGAGCTCCGACATCTAGGTTGTTTGTGTAAATCAGAGATCGATGCAATGGGTAGGATTACAGCAGGTGTCCTGAGGCTCCTGAAGCTGGAACACTCCATTGGTCCGGGAGCCATCTATCAGCTTAATAACCTTGGTAAGACTAGACTAGTTTCTACTTCCTATTAGGCATTAACTTCGAAGCATTGCGATTATGACGGGACCTGTTTCTTTACCCGCTCAGGGAGCGAGCGACTTGACAAGATTTTCAGTCCAGAAAAGCTCAGCAGGGTTGGTATCCGTGGCGAAGGAAGTCAGGAGAAGAGGAGAGTTGAAGCAACAGTTAGTTTGGTGGAGGAAGCAGTTGCAGATTCGGAAGCCAAATGCGCTGCCATTATGACCAATTTGTCGAGCCCGGATGCATCGTTGCAGAATCTTGCCGATATTATGCAGGTATGTCAGAACCTTGAAAGCATGAAGAGCTTGTTGACGCAATTACGAACTCGGATTTGAATTTCGTTCGTATGGCGGTGTACAATTTTGTGGAAAAAAAGGAACCAATATACAGTCTATATATCCATTTTTTGATTTGTGTATGTAGATAGAGATGAGATATAGAGAGTAGGATATGGAGAGCAGTACTTGTTGAGTTTTGGTACAGGATAGACACAAACATGCATAACGGCTTGCTGATTTATACTTTGCAATTGAACCACTGGTTAGTTTGAATCAACGAGATTATAATAAATATTGTTACAGGGAGTTGATTTGCTGAAGCTGAAACCAAAAGTATAGAGACGAACAGCAAATACAGATGAAGTGGAATACTTTCACATGTTTGGCAATAGATAAGCTGATTCATTTCTACTATACAACAACAAAGGTTGAAACTTTCAGCATCAAAAGTCTCTCCATCTGTGCTAAATCGTGCTTGCTTTCTATACTTGAGAAGATGAAGACGAAGATGATGATGATATTGCATCCCAACGCCATATTGTTCCATCCTCGCAGCAGCTAAGAATAGTGCTGCATCAACATAATCAATACAAAATCAAAACCAAACAGTACCCACTTATGTATTTCCCAATTTCGACAGCTGATACTCGGATTTCATCAACAACTAAGTCTACCTGCCATCAAATGACATTGCAGTCTGCCTGATTGGAGATTTGGATTGAACGTTAGACAACCTGGCCGAGATTGACAATCTAAGTCAGACAAGGCAAAGTCACATGCAATTTCCCACACAACTAGGTGTTTCTTAGGTGGGTATGCTACATACCTTGCTATGAGACTCGGGGGACTAGTTTGCAACTCCCACACAAAGATCTTCCTTTCTCTGTTTCCTGTAAACACGGGTGAGAGAACCATTATTCGTCAGCTGAGTCTGTAAGAACGAGTTACGAGCCCAATTCTTGCCCCAATTTACCTATAGCCGCTGCATTGAAGTGAAAATCACATGAAAACTTGATGAACCAAATGTCGCATTCAGGAACAGGATACTTTTGAAGGATGTCAACTGTCCCCTGTGCATAATAAGATCTCCGAATTATACCAATTAATACATTTTTGAATATTTAGCATTCACGGCCAGCAAAAGAATCAACAAGTATATATGTATGTCGACTGGCTAGAGATATTTGGAAAGATGACGGTATTTGTCAACCTCACCTCCCCAGGTGACTGATCCTTTGTTTTTGGCTCCCACAGCACAATCTCATTGTCTACGCTCTGCATTTTCACAGAAAAATCACTGACGTCAACATGGACCATGCTTTATTTGTGCAAACAAGGATAGACATCAACGATCCAACAGTAGATAAGATGTACATTTCGGGGTATCACTTTTGATTTTGGTTAATTGCACTTTCACAAAGTTGCTTCATACTACAAGTGCTATTATTTTGAACACAGATCTCTATTTTGGTACACCATATGAACCATGACTTCAGGAAACTTTCTAACCTTTGATAGGACAAAGTCGCCAAGCCACCGATTACAATCGACGTAGTTTGAGTGAATTGAAGCTATGAATACCTGACAATCCAGAAGTCATTTCATCAGTATGCAAGTATTCTTGTTCGTCTACACTGACACAGAAAAGAAACTAGATTGAAGTTATCAAGAAGATGCAAAGGTGACTATTGCTCACCGGAAACTGCACGTATTTTGTGGGGAACTTTGAAGGAAGGTCCGTCCATGTGAACGATTTTTCAACAGATGGCCAAAACTCTGCAAAAACGCCAAAAACAATTAACAGAAAAGGATAGCCAAATGTAGACGGCCATTGTTATTGATCACATAAAGAGATTTGCCTACCTTTCATTGACCAAATCTTCACAGTGTTATCCATTCCACAACTTGCAATGCGATAGATGTCTGATGGATGGAAGTCCTGATAAAAGAAAGAAACCACAAAACCTTAATTTCTCCCATCAATTCTATCCACAGAACATAAGATTTGCTAGAGAACTATACCTACCACACTTAAAACTTCATTCCTATGACCCCCGGCTCCAGCGAATATGAGGACGCAAACTCCAGTATGAACATTCCACAGGCGAACTGACTCGTCCTACCCCATCCAGAATTAATTCGTTACCAAGTCCAGAACAAACAGAAAATCGTACTACTAGTAAAATACTCACTTTACTTGCCGATACCACAAGCGAAGGTTTCAGTGGCTGAGTCCTGATCTCATTTATAGAGTCCCCGTGACCAACAAAACTCTGTTCACGCAGATGAAAGGTATCAGAAGCTTAGAAGAAAACTGGATGTACCATTTCACACATAAGGGAGAAAAAAACTCCATCAAAAGAAGGCCAAATACCTTGTCTATCTTCTCCTGCCCAGCACCTATAACACGTATTATCCCATTGATTCCGCCAGCCACAACAAAAGGGGATCCATCACGATTGCACGCCCAGCTCACAGTGTAGAAAGACTCGTCCTTCTGATCTACAAAGCAAGCGGAAGTTCCAACAAGTGCTTCAATGATACTGGATAATGCAAGATTAAAACCTCACAAGAAGACAAAAAAATACATGATTGTGAGCTCTTACATCTTCGTCGACATAAGACTGTAACACAGCTATAACACCTCCTTCAAGACATTGATAAACAGTCACCTGAAAAATCACGTAAAGTTGAAGGCTTGGATTGGCAGCTGAAAAATCACGTAAATTTTAAGGCTTGGTTTGGCATAGGAAGTAAATTTCCCTACTGTAATTTGAAACCCATCTCCAGCATTCCACCAGTCAAACCAAGGTTAAATATTCATCTCCAGCATTCCACCAGTCAAAACAAGTTGAGGCTCGGCAAAGAAAAGCACAAGTCTTTCGGGGTGTAAAGACGTACCCGGTTGCCGCCGACGGTAGCGAAGACGTTGAAGTAACGAGAGTCGATGAAGTTGAAGACAACGGCGTAAAGAGGACGTTTGCCCTCTTGGAGGCGGTTGGTGACCCTGTAATCTCTTTTTTTAGAAGGAATGAGAGATCCGACCACTGGCTCGCATCCTAATGTGATTCTCGCCATTGTCGCCGGCAGACAACTGAACTGAATCACTGTACGGAGTAGAAGTTCGCTTCCCGGAACTGCCCCTTAAAGCACTGCAAATACAACCACCACACATGACACTCCCCCGGCCTCGTTCAAAACACAAGTTATGCAAACCTAGATGTGTTTTTGGGCGTTATTATTTGTCGTCTTAAAATTTTGGATCCGTCACTTTAATTTAATTGCTTTTGTAAACATAAAATAAACACAACCAACACAAACTCAATTACAACAAACCAACTCAAACTCGATCACAACTAATCTAAACCCAAACCAACTACATCAATTTTAACAGCGTCCGAAAATTTGCAAAACCTTATATTTTTCAGAAATTACTCGTGCTTTGAATATCACAATTGAACGCTTTTTCTCTAAGACTACCATTATTTAAAATTGGATACACAATATACAAGACACATGGTTGCACAATATACAAGAGTTAATCTCGAAATAAAATGGTGGGATACTTGTTTGGTGGCTAAACCCTAATAGTGATGCATGTGTTAATCATGTTCGGGAATTTAAAGTTTCATACATTCCGAAGAGGTGGAGTAACACAAAATGATTTTCAAATATCCTGATTTAAAGGAGGAAGAGGATAAAGATGAATATATATATCCTTTATTTATTGATGGAGAACAATCTTATACGATTTTAAAGATTATTACACATAAAATGAATATATGAATTCGTACAAACGAGCACATTATAAAACTCGTAACATTGTGATTGTGAACATTATTAGAGGACTTTCGATCGGGTTCCTCAACTGAACCACCCTCTAGTTGATTATGAATTGTCTATGATGATGATTGAAAATGGTCTTACTATCTTAGATGGTCAGCCTGTCCAACAAGCTTGCTTCTGAACCCAATGGAGCTAGTGACTTGAGAAGAAAAATAACAAGCAAGATCATCTAACAAATACTTGAGCATCTGTATTTCACAAGCAATAGAAGCCAAAGCGTGGTATGCCGCTTCAGCTGAAGAACGAGATTCCGTCGTTTGCTTTTTCAATTTCCAGGATATAATCGAGTCACCCAGAAAAATGCAAAAACCAGTAGTGGATCAACGAGAATCTGGACACCCAGCCCAATCACTATCAGAGAAACCATGAAGCTTAAAAGTAGAAGTCACAGGAAAGAAGAGTCCTTTGGCAGGGGACGATTTCAAATAGCGAACTATACGAATAGGAGCTTTCATGTGTAAATCAGTAGGCTTACTTACGAATTGACTTACATAGTTGACTGTAAAAGCATTATCTGAGCGAGTTGTGCAGAGATAGATCAGCCGACCGATTAGCCTCCTATATGGTGCTGGATCATCCAAAGGAGTACCAGAATTGATAGATAGACGATGATCAGGTTTAGCTGGAGAAGCAATGGGTTTTTTTAGCGGACAGACCGGCTGCAGAAATGACCTCGAGAGCATACTTTCGTTGGGAAACAAAAATGCCACGAGTTGAGCGAGCAAGCTCAAGACCAAGAAAAAACTTTGCAGGTCCAAGGTCTTTGATTGTGAAAGCAGAGTCTAATTGTTGTTTGAGCTGATTGATTTGAGAGAGATCATCACCATCAAGAAGAATGTCATCAACATATACTAAAGCAGCAAGATAAGAACTTGGAGAACACTTGATGAACAGGCTGTAATCAGCCTTAGACTGTCGAAAACCAGCAGCAATTAAGAACTCTGTCAATTTTTGATTCCATTGCCGACTCGCTTGTTTCAAGCAATAAAGAAACTTGTTTAACTCACAAACCAGATCTAGCGAAGATAAAGAAAGACCAGGGGGTGGAAGCATATAAACATCCTCATGTAAATCCCCGTGGAGGAATGCCGTGTTGACATCCGATTGATGGAGAAACCATCCTTTCGCAGCTGAGACGGCCAAAAGAGTGCGGACTGTAGACATTTTTGCGACAGGTGCATAAGTATCAGTAAAATCAATACCCTCAGCAACCTTTGGCTACTAGAGGAGCCTTATGACGTTCCAAACTACCATCAGCATGAAACTTAAGTTTGAACACCCACTTATTACCAATGGGTTTGACATGAGCAGGTATTAGCCTTGTGAAGAGCAGCAAGCTCTTGATTGATGGCAATAACCCATCGTGGGTCAAAGATTGCATCCTTATAGGAAGTAGGCTCAACGAAAGAAGAAACACTCATAGAAAAAGATCAATGAGCTAAAGATAAACAAGCGTAAGACATAACATGGTGTAACGGGTACTTGAGAAGAGAGGACTGCACCATATTATAGTGAAAATCATGTAAATAAGTGGGTACCTTTCCAGACCTGGTTGATTGTCGAGGGGCAGGAACGTGATCAGACTCACTGACTAGAGAAGAATGGAGGCTGGAGGTAGGAATCTGCGACAGAGAGGACGGCTGGCCTGCATCATAAAGAACAGAAGTAGAAGGAGCAACAGTAGTAGGTAAAATAACCATGTCAGTTGCCATAGGCGAGCTAGATTGGTCAAGAAAAGTAGAGGGACTAGTAACATCAGAAGGAGAAGAAGCAGCAGAGACCGTTGGGTTTACCAGAGAGCGGGAGGTGTAGGTGATACTAGAAAAAGATCATAGATAGAATCAAGATTAGGAAGAGAAGAAACAGGAGTGGGATCAAACTAAGAAATATCAGTGAAAGGAAAAATAGACTCTTGAAGAGTGGCATCTCTTGATTCCTGAAGTTGATGAGTAACGAGATTATACACCTTGTAAGCTTTCCTGTTGGCGGAGAAACCAAGAAAAACGGCAGGAGATGATCGCAGGGATAATTTCGGGCGATTGTGAGCCAAAGTAGACATGTACCCTAAGCATCCAAACACACGAAGGTGAGAATGATCAACATGCACACCATACAAAAGTTCATAAGCATTTTATGGCCTAAAACGGGTGATGGAAGACGATTGATTAAGTGTACAGCATGACAAACAGCAAATCCCCAAAAAATACTAGGAAGAGACGATTCAAACATCAGAGAACGAGAACGGCAATAATATGCTGATGTTTACGTTCTACTCATTCATTTTGTTGCGAAGTCTGCACACAAGACATTTGATGAACGATCCCTTTAGATTGATAAAACGAAGGAATGTTGAATTTATGTCCATTATCTGTACAAATGACCTTAACAAGGATTGAGAACTGAGTATGAACTATTATACAGAAATCAATAAGGAGTTTCCGTGAAGCAGATTTATGAGACATCATCTAAAGCTAAGTGAAACGAGACTTTTCAACGACAATGGTGAACGAGTAACTATGACACCCAGATTTCGGGTTAATCATGGGTTCGAGTTTTGGAGATGCACCAGGTGAGTGTTGGGCTGATAATTGGACAGTCACGGGCGTGACCGATGGTCCGTCACGGGCGTGATGACCAGACCGATCACGGTCGTGGTCAACAGTCGACCACAGGCATGAGAGTCGGTAGTCCACGGGCGTAATCATCAGTATGTCACGGGCGTAGGTATCAGGCAACCACGGGTATGGTGGCATGTTCGCCACGGGCGTGGTGAACTTATTATATAAGTCAATATCGGGTTCAGAAACTCAGAAACCGGGGGAGAAGAAAACAGAGACTCGGCGGCGCTCTCTCCAGAAGATGAAAAAGATCGATTGTGAGGAAAAATCAGAAGCGATTTGTTTAGGATCAGAGGAGGAGAGTAAAGAGGCCATGAGATTCATAGGAGGGTAAGCAATCTTCCTTTTTTCTCTCAATTTTATAATTTTGGATTCTCGTAAGAAAACCCGACAGTCAGGGTTTAAAAAATCCAATCCTCTATCGGACCCTCCAGATGTATCAGGATGGAAGAATCGAGCTCCAATAATAAGAAATCTAATTATCAAAGAGAACGAAAAGAACCTGCACCATCTGAAGAATATCTAGTTTCATGATCCAATTACTAGCTACGACGACCTCAATTGGTATCTGTTGAACATCGCTGCTTTGAAGATTCCGTTCCGCCGTACGTTCCAGCTTCATTGGGTCAAAAAGGTTTCTGCATTTGCTCTTCAGATTGTTTTGTAGCAATGTGGAATGTTGGTGACTTGGTTTAATTTAGTATTTGTTATTGTTGAGTTAGCTGGATGTATACAGGGCTGACGAGATAACCAGAAGATGGACGATGGTGATGAGCCTCTTATAGTGCTAGAAACTTCTGGAGATCTGTTAGCAGGTTTAACTGGTTTGGGTTGTCACTCGGCGAGCATCTGTTGGAAATGTATTCCAAGTACAAGTTAAAAGAGTCATTGATTCAACTTCTGAAGGATCGTATTTGGGAAGAATACAAAGACCAAAGTTATACCGATGACTACTCGTTTTGATCAGCTTCCCAGATATAATAGAAGATCTTGCACACTTAACTTCAAATCTGTTGCAACTCTGTAAGTTTTCTGCCATGTTTTGATCATCATCCGGACATGAGGGTCTTCTTTCGGGATTTTCTTTAGTATGGTTTTTGCCTCGGTGCGCCCCCCTGAAGCCATAAGAACTTGGTACATCCTACACAGCCACAACAACAATGTTCAGACCAGCAGCAGTACCATAGCAGGATGATCCACCAACAATAACAAAGCTAATATTTCTCAACTCCTGAAAACTACCTCAAATAACTAATGACGTTGTAAGGGAGATGAGCTATTTCATACTCTTTCCATACTGAACGTGCATGGGGCAAGTCCTTGGCCTTGGCACAAATATATAACAGATAATCAAGACTTGTTCGAGAAGGGCTAAGACCGAGTTCAGTTTTTATGATATTTAGCAACTTCAATCCCGTCCCCACATCTGCTGGTTCCGTGTCAGCAATGTTTGCAAAGAACTGCATTGTTTCGATTATTAGACAAGTAGGTTGCCAAGGGAGTGAACAATAATCCAAACATGCAATGGAATTCTCAAAATGTTAGCTGCAATTAGAAAATAGAGAAAGGCCATCATTTCAAAAACATAGATCCATGATAGAGCAACTGATAACACAATACAATCATCGCTAGGAGAGCAAACCTCATCGAAAATCACTTCCATAGCCATCTCATTGTCGCAAACTTTCTCCGCCTTTTGTTTCAGCAGATCAGCAAGACAACTAATTCACGGAATAGACATAACTTCAATGGGCTGAGTCTATTAACGGCCAAATCAAGGATATTAATAGAATAGTAAGCACCGCCCAGTTGGTATTCTGTTAGTTAGTTTACCTTAAATGCTTCCGGCGAATACAATGCAGCACAACCCTACAGCATGCATCCACCCAATACTCCTGAACATGCACTTCTTCCAACAATTCAAGTAACTCATTTATCTCTCCATCGGACGGGAAATACTCCTATCATTAGTGTTCCAATTACAATGAAATCGTGAACAAACTTCTCGAGTTAAAACAAGAAAATATTTACTTTCCTTGATAAATGAACTTACAATTAGACTGATGACAGATTTAGGAGTCACTCCACGTACAGCAGCCTTAGTTTCCTTGTATATGGCAAGGGCATCAGAATATTGTCCATTGCATGCCAGAACAGAGATTAGAGCACTTTTAACTTCACTGAGGGCCTCATCTGTTTCGTCTAAAACTACCTACAACACACAACTTCATATCTGATATAGGAATCGGAACAAAATATGATACACAAACACAGGGGCATATTTGTCAAGTCTATACAATGTATAATGCTACCGCCAGTCACAAAAGATAGAAGAAGAAATGAAGTTTATTAATGAGAAAACATGGTTGGAAGAGTTTTCTAATAAGAACATAGTTCGAAGAGTTTTGAACAATGGAAGAAGGAAATAAAGGCATCAAACAATGAAATGAAATTCTGACCACAATCTATCGAAAAAACAACATTGAAAAACAAGACATATGGAGTCTGAGCTCATTTAATACCTGCAAGGGTTCAATAGTGCCAAATAAATGTGAAGTAGGCACTATTACCTGTTTTGCTTTCTCAAATTGTCCACAAGCTGCATATGCATTGACCAATGCCATTGAAATGTGTTTGTTGACTTTGACTCCCTCAAGTTGCATCTTTTCGTGATACTACCCAAAAGAACCAAATAAAGGAAAAAATGCCCTCTTGATGCATCAACTGTATAATTTATGTTTCTGTAAATACAATCTGAGAGAGAGGCGAAATTTAAAGATTTACCTTTACAATTTCATCTTCACTATCACAGTTTCCTATCAAATAGCCGTATGTTTGAGTATCCGGTTCCACATTCGCCAGTTCCATTTGCTTCAAAACCCTCAGTGCACATTTGGGACGTTTCTGCATCACAATTTGCCCTTAAATTAGTTAGAACACAAACCATAAAGGCATCCCAAATGTTCTTTTTTGAATGATTGAATCAATTTAGTCACATAAGCCAACTAGACGCCAATGGCAATATCGGAGGACACACATCAAACAATTAATAGCTTGTTGGTAACATTCCAATGCTATAGCATGTATGGAACTAAGAAATCTCATGGATCGATTTTTCCAATAATACTCTGGAGAGACTTGAATAGAATAGCATCAGCTAAGATATTTAGGAAAAAGATCACCCAAAACTAATACTTCTGCATATATAACTGACAACTATCATTTGTCAATTAAATAAATTGGAAATGCACATAGGTAGGGAGAATCACCTGCCGAAAATATGCTCCCATTATAGCATTATACATGCTTGATGTAGGTTTTAAAGTCCATTTCTTCATATCTTCAAGCATACCATAAGCCAGATCGAACTGCAATTTGGAAACAGGTATCGCCAATCCAGATACACTTAGTGCATAACAGTGAATTATGATTGATGATTGAAGCGTAAAATAAAAGAGTAACATCAAATACGGGAAAAAAAAAGCCAGGAGCTTACATCTTCTGTTCTCATACTCAGAGTTATCATTTTCTTGAATGTCTCAGCAGTTGGTTGGAGGTCATGATTAACAATCAACGGGTAGAACCTCCTTACCTTTACCCAAATAAGAACAGGGAAGCTACACAAGTAAGGCCACATTTCTGAAGTACTCAGACAAATAACTGAATAAGAAATAATTTTCCACGTAAGCTCTGAAATCTAACACAAGTTGAAGGCATAAAAGTGGCATGCCCATATTTGTAACTCCAAAGGCTTAATGGAAACTAGATGACATAAAAAACAAGCCTTGCAACAAATTCAGTGGTTAAACATCACTTGAAACATTCATTCAGAGAAGTAAGTACCAAATTCCACCATAAGTTTTCTGGCTACAAGACGTATAAGTACTTTAAGTTGTCACACCATGTATACCATTCAACAAAGTTTCTTGGATATGAAGAACAAGGCAAATACCAAAATATTCTCCCGGCTTTCCTCAATGGCATCGAGCAGTTTATGAAATGTGTCCATGGATATGGCTCTTTGGTCTTCATATATTTGGTCGACCAACTCAAAAGCAGCATAAACCTGCACAGAAACATTTAGATGTCAGCCAACAGGAGTCTGAAAAGTTCAAATTTCAAGAGACAAAGTTAATTAACTGAGTAGTTTGACAGTGAACTGCCATTCCAGACACTTTGGTTCGGTAGGTTTGAATCCAAAATGTGAATAACATTATATATAGAGTTGAATCCCACCTCAAGTTCATCACAGCAGTAGGAAATGAGCTCTTCATAGGAAGCGATAGAAGGTTTCGCAGCCAGCTCCGAGTGCAGCTCTTTGAATTTTAACATGACATCCTCAAACTTCAATAATCCATCAAAATTAGCAACATCCATGGAAACAACAAAAGAAAGTAAAGATATGCAAAAACAAATTTCCCCTTAAAATGTTTCAAAAATTATCTGCAACCAATAAGTTCTTCTTCAGAACAATACAACTGAGGAGTTTCTGAGTCAGAAAGCAAATAGATGATAGGAGTTAAACGCAATCAACTATTGAAGCCACATCAAGATAAACAGAAGACAAATTATGCACAGAGGGGAACTGCTTTTGGATTGACGGCATTATGAATGACATTATAAGCATCATTCATGACATGTTCCCACCTCTAAATTTGGAATTCCAGTGACATAACTAAAGATGAGAGTCGAGATTTTCTCTTCAGCATTATCTGCATTAACATGAATGTAATTAGATCATGCACAGGATTAAAAGCGCTAACATATGGCAGAAAAGCAGCCAGCGTCCTTTATAGAAAAGTCAGATAAAACAAATGTTTCTCCTGTGTTCTTCTTTAGATTATTAATCATCAATGGTCAGTTTTAACTACCATTTGTCCCTTTCATTCGGAAGGAGAAAATGTTTTTGTATGTCTTTCCTCATTCTATAACATGTGTAGATCATACATAATTCCCTGTTCCAAACTGAATCTGTATAATCTCAATATTGACTTAGTCATGAATCATGATACTTAAACTACATTCAACCATGATAAAAAATATACATAGAAAATGCATTCCAATACGACAACAGACCAACTCATGTTAAAGAGATGCAAAACCAACAACCAAGCCTAGGTTCTACTTCAAGTGGCAACTTCTACTTGCGTAATTTTCCCTTTAAACTGCACAATGTCTTACAATTTCTATCTCTGTTTCATTTATCACATAATCGATAGATCATACATAAAACTCAGTTCCAACTGTAACAGTATAGGTTCACCAGTGACAGAGTCAACAATTAAGTGTTTAAGTAAAGTTTTGAAAGTTGCACAACAATAGTCATACTTCTCCAGTATCAGGGTTGCTTCTTCATGATCCAAACTGACACTTTGCAGAGTAACTAGTAAATCCATGGGCTCTGCTATATAAACAACCATACTTACTAACAAGAAAGAGATAACAGAACCTACCACAAGTTTTCAATGCCAAAAGGAACTTAATAGCGAAAGACCCCAGTGACAACCTTCCAAAGGTGCTAAAGACACTGGCCATGTGCTCCATTGACTGAATTTTTGTTACGTCAATAACGTCCAGGAGTGGCAAAAGGTCATTCTTCCGGTTACTTTCACAAAGTGCTATTAAGTAATTTTCTGCAACCACACGATGACAGATTGACAGGTATAACTCATGCAAGGGTTGAAAGAATATCCTTTGTAAATAATTGAATTACTTCCCAAAAGTGTTTAAGCAAAAGCAAAGTACCATGTATCTTGAGACTTCCAGTTTCAGTACCAGAAGAAACTGAACTGCAGAGTTCTTGAATCTTTTCTTCATCACCAACTGTAATATATAGCAGCATCTCATAGTAACCTAATCTTGCAATAGAGCCCGGATTCTCAGTTTTAATGGCTTCATAGAACATATGAAATTCCTCTACCATACTCTTCTCGGTTAGGTACATAAGCACAGGTCCATAAGTGTTTTCTTCTATCTGGAAACCTTGTTCCTTCATCGCTGTTAGAAAATGAAAGCACCCGGATATGTGTTTCAAAATAATCTCCAAATCGTTAGTTCCCCTAGCTATCTTTAAGCAACTCTTTATCAATGCATCATACTCTTTAACGCCGGTTTCACGTCCCAATTTTCCAAATACATGAAGAGTCATATCTGATCCCAGCTTCTCTGCGCAAGAACTAGCTATCCGCTCTACGCGATTTACCTGACTAGAACTAAAAACCCATTTTTCTTTTCTTGCACGACTCACGTCTTTCCGCTGAGAGGGTAAACTTTTACCGGTTAAATTTAGGAAGCAAGATATATCCAATGCATTTTCTGAAGGTTTCTCAGAATCGCTGCTTCCCTGTGCATTAGGTAACACACCTGAACTCTGATCTGCGAAAAGAAACTACTAAATAAACAAGCAAACGAACAAATAAAGTTATGCTATTCGATAGCTGAACTAGATATGGCCTCATTCCTGCATTGCCTGACATCTAGTATGAACAAAGCTTAAAACAAACACATACCACAAAGAATGGCCGCTAGATCCTGCGTCAGCTTTGAAGCGTTATCTACACACAAACAGATAAATGTAAAATGCAATCCGCCAGAATCATATATACAACTTTGGCGCCAAAACGAAACCTGTAAATGAGTCGGAGTCCGAGGCTTCCAATTTGAGATCCAGCAGCGTGGGACTAGAAGAAGAACGCTGATGCTTTGTTTTAAGGGAACGTTTATTTGGGAGTTTAGTTGAGCGCTTTTTGGTTGCCGAGGATGAGGATGAAGACGTTGATGAGGAGAAGCCGCCGATGGTGGAAACCAAGTGTTCCAGAGCATGGGAGCTGGTAGAAGGAGAAGAGGCGGCGGCGGCTGTAGAGGTGGTCTCGAGGATAGAAGTTGCGCGTTCTGAGACAGCGGACGGTTTTTTTACAGTTATTGCGGTGCGGAAGATGGAGCTAAGGGCCTTACCTCTTGACATTTGAAGGTGGTATGCCAGCTTGATTGACTCACCGGCGTTAGGGAGGGTTTATCTCCCCGTAGCGGCGACCGGCGGGGCGGCGGCGAACAAATTTTTCCCGTCCAATTTTATTTTTTTCACACAGATCTATAAGGAGGTGATTTGAAATAAAATAAATTTAAAATAGCTAAAAATTTAAAATATGACAATTTAGATGAAATTTGTTATTTTTAAATAAATTACCTGAATAGATAATATGTGTGATTTTAAATATAATAATTATAAAAAATAATTTATTTTTAATTATATTAATTATTAAAAAATAAAAAGTATTTTTAAATAAAATACACAAAACTTTTTATTTTTTGAAAAAATTACTTTTTATGATCATGAATAATTTAAAAGCACTCATAATTTTTTTATAAAACTCATAAAATAATTTTAAATTTTCTAAAATCTCTAAACGAATGATTTAAATAAAATTTCTTCCAACATCCAAATTACCAAAATCACAGAAAAATATTATTTTTTCATAAAAACATCTAGACTAACAAGGCGAGAAACAGTAGCTGGCTCAGGCCTGCCTGATGGTTAAAGGTTGAGATCCATTTGTATAAAACCCAATTATTCAGTTTAGGCCCGCTCATAACAGTAGCTCTGGGCTCAGGCCTGCCTGATGGCTAAAGGTTGAGATCCATTTTGTATAAAACCAAATGAATCAGTTTAGGCCCGCTCATAACTTGATTAAACATAATTACATAGATATATTAGTCTGGCAAATTTTTGCCTTTTAAATCTACCCTTAGGCCAGGCCCACCAAGAACTGAATACACTCTAGTCTCCGCAGTAAAAAAATTAATTTATTTGAAAAGAAAATTCCAACAATAAATCATAACAACTTAAATCTACTCTTAGGTTCTACTTTTTTTCATATAAAAAGCTCAACTTAAACAATAATAATTTACATATAATTTTATTATATAAATGATATTTAAGGCTAAACACATCTACATCTTGCATGATTAAGTTTACTACTACATAGTCGAGTTGATATTCGAGTTCGTTCTCGAGCTCAAACTCAACCCGACTCACAAACCTATCGATTTAAGCATACTCTGACTCAATATTGTTTATTCAAAATTGTACCAAATCACAAACGAGCTTTTTTCCAACCGAACATCAAGCTACTCGCTTTCGACCCTGGTGCATGTTAAATGGAAAATGGCTGCATGTCTTTTACTCTTTTCAAGTTTCGTTACTTGCTACAGATGTCCAGATTCTGCAGCCTCTGTTACTAGGAATCGAACTGTAAATCAATTGTCTGTATGCATTTCGTTACATAGCTGCCCGACGATCACTAGAAGTTCCTTTCTTCTTCTTCTTGATGGTCCATTGATTTCCATCCTCCTCCTGGAATTAATTTAACAATTTTCCTCCACATTTAGCATGCGTTAATGCATTAACAGACAAAATCTCAGAAATCAAGCGGGAACAACGTTGGCGAAGTAGCTGGATTAAACTATGAAGCCGGCCACTCTGTCTCTGTCGATCAAAGATTCAAAGTGAGCAGCAAAAACAATAAAAAAAATATACCGGCCTAGTGCCGGCAGATGTCCATATCCAGGCTAGCATTCGATTATCCATTGGTATAAAACAGAACAGGGTGGTTTTTTCTCTGGAGGACCAGTTACCAGTTGGTGAAAGATGATGTTTTTTATATATTTAGTCAGCAAAGTTTAACTTCTTCTTTCTCTGTGAGAAGGGTGCATGATAATGGAGAAGAAAGCTGGTATGTTTCGGTTTGCAGATGGCACAGACAAGTTGTTGATGATCGTCGGAGTTATAGGCAGCATCGGAGATGGGTTACAGTACCCACTTTCAACCTTCATTCTTAGCTTCGTGATGAATGACTATGGCAGCCCCGACCAGCCGTTAACAAAAGATGTTGTAGATAAGGTGAACTATGTTCAATAACCTAGCTAGAGTGAAAAGTTTCATTCTTTTACACTTTTGGATAACTAACTCCAGTTTTCTCTGTTCGTTCTAATGACTCAGTATGCAGTCAAGCTTCTTTGTGTAGCTATCGCAGTTGGATTGTCTGCTTTCATGGGTAAGTGTTAAATATTGCTGTTATGATTGAAAGAAACACTGCCAAACCGTTTTCTTATTGCAGAAGGAGTATGTTGGACAAGAACTGCTGAAAGACAGACTTCCAGAATAAGAATGGAATATCTGAGGTCAGTCCTGAAACAAGAAGTTGGTTTCTTTGATACCCAAGATGGCGATTCATCAACAACATACCAAGTCGTCTCAACCATCTCCAACGATGCCAATTCAATCCAAGTTGCAATATGCGACAAGGTTGGTTTTTCTTTCTACATAATTTCATCAAATAGCAATTATCTGTTGTAAATGAGGTGTCGCTAGTTTTTCAGTCTGGAGATCTTATATGTTCGAATGCACTTCTCACTGTTCTCTTGTAGCAGCTCCATATGATGGATTTATTATTATTTATGCTTGTAGATACCAAACTCCATTGCATACGGATCTGCCTTCATTGCATGCATTGTGGTCGCTTTCATGGTATCATGGAGACTTTCCCTGGCAGCTCTTCCTTTAACACTACTATTTCTGGGGCCATGTTTGACATTCGGGAAGCTCATGACTGATGCACTGATGAAGAAGCTCGAAACTTATGGAGTTGCTGGAGGAATTGCGGAGCAAGCCATCTCTTCAATCAGAAGTGTGTATTCTTACGTTGCAGAGGAGGAAACGCTGGACAAATTCAGCCAAGCACTTGACAACACCTTGGCATTAGGCATCAAGCAAGGTCTTGCAAAGGGAATAATGATGGGTTCCATTGGTATTATTTACCTCGGTTGGGCATTTCAGTCTTGGTATGGAGCTTATTTGGTGACTGAAAAGGATGAAAAGGGTGGCTCCCTTTTTGTTGCTTCAGTCAATGTCATCATGGCCGGAATGTAAGTCTTCTCATGATATAACTAAATATGTGAATCGAAGCTGTTCGAACATAAGCTCTCAAAAGAGTTGGTAAGTACTGTGCACAGATTGGGGAGTTACCAAGAGTTCGAAATGGAGACCTCTCGATCTTTAAAAGCTATGATATCATGTCAACAACTCGACTTATTGGGGGATGTAATGGTTCATGGCATGGTATTAGAGCCTTAAAAGACCGAGAGGACTAAGTTTCAAATCTCGATATCCCCCATTTCGTACACGTGATTTGCCAAAGCTGTGCAAACCTCTGCTCTTTTGAGAGCGCTTTCGTTTGAAGGGCACCTGCTAATGAATAACATAAGAACTAATATGAACTCTCTACCAATAACTCGAGTTATTGAGATGCAATAGTTGATGAAACAAGCAACATCAGTCTCGTTGTAGTTTATCAGTTTTTCAATTGTGATATATATATGCAGGAGTATGATGAGTGTATTGCCAAACCTAGCATCCATTGCTGAAGCAACTGAAGCTGCCAGTCGGATCGTTCAAATGATTGATCGATTTCCCGATATCGACTCGGAAGAGAAGAAAGGGAAAGCTCTGTCGCATGTGAGAGGAGAAGTTGTGTTTAAGGACATCCATTTCTGCTACCCTTCAAGGCCTGATACGCAAGTTCTGCGAGGACTCAATCTGACTATTCCAGCTGGTCAAACAGTTGGTCTTGTGGGTGGCAGTGGTTCTGGAAAGTCCACTATCATTTCATTACTTCAGAGATTTTACGATCCAATCGGTGGTGAAATACTCTTAGATGGGCACGCAATCAAAAAGCTTCAGCTGAAATGGTTCAGATCACAGATGGGTTTGGTCAATCAAGAACCTGTCCTCTTTGCCACATCTATCAAAGAGAATATCTTGTTTGGAAAGGAAGGAGCCTCAACGGATGATATGATAAATGCAGCTAAGGCGGCAAATGCTCATGATTTCATAGTGAAGCTACCAGATGGATTTGATACTCAGGTGAGCTGCCAATTTGTACTATTTAAGGACTTGTAAGGGTCGTTTGTTTCTGGATTTGAAGTGTGATGTCGTCCGCCCGAGTGATCGGGTCAAAATATCATTTTGTATGTAAAAATGAAGTGGGATTTGAAATCAACTTGTGGTTTTCCCCAAAGTGATTTGAGAGGTGATTTCAAATTCACTTCATGATCAAGAGGTTTGCCAAATCTCAAGTGATTTGAGTAGAAAATGACCAAATCGCCTTATTGAGTTTCATAAAATGTGTCTAGTTAGTGGTGTATCAGTCATTTACAAAATTAAAATTTCTCTTTTAATTTTCAAAATTCCACAAAACATATAGGTATTTAAAAATTCACTTACATATTTAAAATTTCTCCTTTACCAAATTTCCTGCTATTTGAAATTATTTTCGACCAAATTACAACTATCAACCATTTACTTACTCTCATAACGTCAGTTCTAACTATACTATTATCATCCGGTTCATTAGGTTGGCCAATTCGGGTTCCAAATGTCTGGCGGGCAAAAGCAGAGAATCGCCATAGCAAGAGCTCTTATCAGAGAACCTAAAATCCTGCTTCTTGATGAAGCAACCAGTGCTCTTGATACACAATCTGAAAGAACAGTGCGGGATGCAATTGATCAAGCATCCAAAGGAAGAACCACGATCACCGTTGCTCACCGTCTCTCCACAATCAGAAATGCAAAACTAATTGTTGTCATACGAAGCGGGAGAGTAGTTGAAGCAGGTTCACATGAGGAGCTAACACAACAAACAAAGGATGGAGAATATTGCAGGATGCTTAACTTGCAGCTGACCATTGTACAAAAAAATGAAGATCATGATGATGATGTGGATGACTTTTTCAATGCAGAGGCGAAAAGTGTATCCAGAACATCTACGCCTGGCAGGCACAGTTGGAGGTTAACAGCTCCTAGTACCCCAACATCAAACCAATCAACACCAAGACGACACCGTTGGATGTCAACAGCTGCAGCCACACCATTGTCAAATCTTGCTAGTCCTGCATCAATAGGAACTCCATATTCCTACTCCGTAGAGTATGATGATATTTCGGACTCGAGCGATAAAGAAGAAGACTATGAAAGCTATTATTACCCTGCTCCTTCTCAGTGGAGGCTGCTGAAGATGAATGCTCCAGAATGGAAAGTTTCATTGATTGGATGCGCGGCTGCCATATGCGGAGGAGCGTCCCAGACAATAAATGCTTATTTTGTCGGATTACTCGTGTCAACCCTCTTTGGCACTGATAAAGCTACTGTTAAGCACCAGTGCAGAACCCTGTCGTTCATTTTCCTTGGTCTTGCTGCATTCAACTTCACCACAAGTCTCCTCCAACACTACAGCTTTGCCGTGATGGGAGAGAAGCTGACCAAAAGAGTTCGGGAGAAGCTGCTAGGAAAGCTTCTAACTTTCGAGATTGGATGGTTCGATGAAGATGAGAACAACAGCGCAGCAGTTTGTGCAAGACTAGCCACAGAAGCTAACATGGTCCGATCCCTCGTTGGAGATCGAATATCTCTTTTGGTCCAAGCATTCTTTGGAACGCTAGCTGCGTACATACTAGCACTTGCTCTGTCGTGGAAGCTCGGTCTTGTCATGCTGGCTGTGCAGCCAGTGGTTGTGGGAAGCTATTACTCGAGGGCGGTTGTGACGAAAAGTATGGCTGGCAAAGCAAGAAAGGCACAGAAGGAAGGTAGCCAAATTGCTAGCGAAGCTGTGATCAACCACAGAACTATAACAGCATTCTCATCCCAGAAGAGAATTCAAGCACTCTTCAGATCCACATTGAGAGGGCCAAAAGAGGAGAGTGTCGGACATTCTTGGTTGTCGGGTGTTGGGCTGTTCAGCTCCCAGTTTTTTAACACGGCTTCCATTGCACTAGGTTACTGGTACGGAGGGAGACTTCTGGCAGATGGGGAGATAGAGGCAGTTCAACTCTTCCAGTCGTATTTGGCAATTGTGTTCTCCGGTTATGTTATAGCAGAAGCTGGAAGTATGACGAGTGATATATCGAAAGGAAGGACTGCTGTTAAAAATGTGTTCAAGATCATGGACAGGAAGACTGAAATCGATCCTGATAGCTCCCGTGGAGTGATGTTGAAAAAGGAAATGAGGGGGAAAATAGAGCTAAAGGATGTTTACTTTGCTTATCCAACCAGACCTGACCAAATGATATTGAAGGATCTAAACCTGAAGATTGAACAAGGAAGGACGGTGGCACTTGTAGGTCCAAGTGGTTCGGGGAAATCCACCATCATTGGACTGATCGAGAGATTTTACGACCCGTTGAGGGGTGCGATCTTCATTGATGGCAAGGACATAACTAGCTACAATTTAAGGTGGTTGAGATCCCATATTGGACTTGTGAGTCAGGAGCCCAGCTTGTTTGCAGGAACCATCCGGGAGAACATTGCATATGGCAAGCAGGATGCACAAGAATCAGAGATTCAAAACGCCGCAATCCAAGCAAATGCTCATGAATTTATAAGGTATGGATGTTAGGACAAATAGTGTAACTTAACTAAACTTGCGATGTGTTCGACAAAATGCCTAGGAGAGAAAAACACGTTAACATGTAATTATAACTAGCATGATTCTCATATAACATTTTGGTAAATATGTACATAACAGCGGAATGAAGGAAGGGTATGATACATACTGTGGAGAAAGAGGAGTTCAGCTATCTGGAGGGCAGAAACAGAGGGTGGCACTTGCTCGAGCTATACTGAAGAACTCATCAATCCTTTTGCTTGACGAGGCTACGAGCGCACTTGACAGCCAGTCGGAGAAGTTGGTCCAGGAAGCACTTGAGAAGATGTTGGTTGGCAGAACCTGTGTAGTGGTTGCTCACCGACTTTCGACCATCCAGAAATCAGATAGCATTGCGGTGATCAAGAATGGATTGGTTGCAGAGAAAGGGTCGCACAATGAGCTGATGTCGCTGGGCCAGAGAGGAGTTTATTACTCTCTCGTTAGACCACAACGACCTGGAACTCCAAGTGGCTCCCACTTTCGTCCCTGAAATTGGTCAACTGACTTTGGGTAATTAACATTAAGAGTACTCAAAGTTTAGCAAGGATCCATAGTGGTACTTAAACTTTAAAGTTTCTCATCCAAGTGCTAAAGTTAAAGTTTGAAAATTTGTAAATGAGCTCCATTTCGTTAAAACTTTCTGTTTAAAGCTGCTATATATGAATTGGAAAGCGTATCCAGAGCAAAAGCATATACGTAAAAAGTTTACGAATCAACAAAAAACTAAATGAACCGAACTCAAGTAAAATAAAAGTTCGGCCCAACTCAGTTTGTACGCAACCATTCTGAACTCAACTACTTCTTTCCTATCTTCATTTTTCACAACTCAATCTTTCTCTTCCAAACTTTTGGTTCAAAAACACATGTGGTCACTTAACTTTGGACTATGTAACAATGTGACCACTTAACTTTTATTTGTAACTTAGTAGTCACTTAATGTTGATTGAAGTAACGAATAAAGGAAGCTCGAACTGTTATAAAGATAATTCGGACATTACTCCATATCTATGTAAATCGAATACAAGAAAGATAAAGATAGAGGTGAAAATAGTAATTAAACACATATTTATGTGGTTCATCAACGTTGTGTTGGTTAGTCCACAGGTAGAGAGTGGACCCCTTAGTGTTGGGAAATATCACAATATAGCTAATTTTATTCGTTAGTAATGAGAATGACAATGTGGCTAATCTTGCTATTGTTGTTGACTATTAAACGGGTATTAAACGGGTCTAAGTGTAGGTCGTTCAATAAACAAGACACTATTTTATTTTAAAGATAATAAAAGCACGTAGTAATTATATTGCCAATCCTATTTTAAGTTTTTGCACTTGCATCCTCTCAAGTTTTTAACCACCCATGTGTTCATTTTTATTGTGAACTTATTTTTTATTTAAATTCTCTTTTTTGTGTTTTTTTAATGGTAAGACCTTTGTGGTTATAGTTGGTAGCGGTCAATTTCAAATTCAGAAAGTTGATATATATGTTTATCTGAAGTAATTTCGGATAAGGATAATATTCGCTATATATAATCTTTGGGGTAGTAAATGTCATACCGTATTCATATTCGTTAGTTGTTGGTGATTTTTGGTTATATCTAAAATCGGAAACCCTTATTAGACTCTAAACACTTACCACTATGTCCTAAACCAAGCACTAAACAAGAACCTCAAAACTCTTAGTTTTAAGTATAATATATAGCAAAAAAATGTGATAGAGTGTACCATGTACACATATCTACCAGAGTCTTTTCCATTATTTTATATATTAATATCAAATTATACAACTCAGACATTTAATTTTTTCACTAATAAACTAATATCAAATTATACAACTCAATATCCACACTATACCTCTATCCACACATAACGGTTTACGGGTTTCCTTATACCATAAAATTATCCAGTCAACTCGAATTTTATCCTGTTTGACCGGATCATGTTCAGTTGGATAGCCATAACAATTATAATTGTCATCCTCATTTGTGGGTTTGCAATAGTTTATTTCCTCTTTATGTCCTCCTCATTATTTTGTTACCAGCTCTCATTCCTCATAACCTTATGTTTTAAATATTAATTAAATTCTATTTAACTTGTTTAGACAGGTAATTTGATTATTTTCTATTTGTTTTCTTCTCTAAATTGGGTAATTCATTTAAATTAGTATCTTACTTTCCCACTTCAGTTTATTGGTATAGTTCCCGATGCAAAAATACAATTCCTTATCTCTGATTTAATATACTATTGTTCTCCCCAGCTCCAACCCAATTGCATGTGTGCATGTCACATATGCTTACCCTGTTGTTTGTTGTCGGGTGCCATGTTGAGTCTTTCCACATGTCTTCCGTGTGTAAGATCCTCCTATCTTCCATCTGTCATATCCTCTTGTCTTCCATATGTCATATCCTCCTTCTACAACATAACCCCTTCTCTCCACTACAAGATAAATCACTCTTTCTCTCTAACGAAAACTTCATGTTTCTCTCCCCATCTTCGCCGTCATGTTTCTCTCTAAAATTACGCCCGATAGTCCTCCGCATGTACTTCGTTTAAATTTGTTTTAAACGTACTTCTTTATTATATATTGTAACCAATATTAATGATCGATGTAAACCAATATGCTTCGATGTTTTTGATCACATATATAATTGTTTCTGTTTCTAATAATATATATATATACAGATAAATAAACACAAACCATAAATAAACTAATAGATAAACAGCCTGGCGTAAAAAAAACTTAGTTAATTAGAAAGCTATAGCTTTGTTGTTTTCATCACATCTATTTCAGTTTCTTTCGATGGAGTTGTCGGGTTGGTTCGGTTGAGCTCAAGCGTTTGGTTCAATTTGATAGAATACTATTTATGTATTTGAGGAGATGGATGCCTTGCACTGGGCCAAATCTCACATAAACAAAATTGTGTTTAATACAGTGCTTGGATTATATCAATTTGTTTTCATCCTCTTGTAATTATATATGCTCCTATTTCTACCTACCTACTCTCTTCCACCATCTTAACAAAATTGAATGCCTTACTACATTAAAATATAATAAAATAGTAAAATCAAGGTGTAATAATTAAAAAAATCTTACTATTTAATTAACTTTTGAACATAAGACAAGCTTACATCACAATTTAACGTCTGAACACTCACCCACCAAAAGATACAAATTCAAGTACTATTTTTTTTTCCTATAAATGATACAAATTAAAGTATAAAAAAGATTTATTAGACAAGTATAGGAGAGCAGTTTAAAATTTAGGATTTTTTGTTTCAGAATATCTAGGATATCTAAGGCTGAGGGGTATTTTTTGTAGTATGGAATTTTTTATTTATTTATTTATTTTTATTTTTGCAGGTTCTTCGAAGCTCTTTCATCACATTCACGGCGGATATGTCAGCAGGGGCAGCCTCCCCTTTCTGTCTACATTCGTATCGGATCCGTCAACGGCGATACCTGAATCGATCGGAGAACGAAGTAGAAAGGAAAATCCAAATATTCGTACACATCTACAACAACGATTGACTGTTTGTTTGAAGCTGATTGTTTTATGATTTAAGTCACTTGAAGATTGCAGTCGATTAGAGAAAGAAACTAGAAAGGACGGCGGAGGGGGGGGAAAGTTGTCAAATGCATCTGGAAATTTGGGGAAGATGACTGGTGAATACTCATCTTGGTACCCAAAATTTTAAGACAAAAAAATGAATCCTAAACTTTTATTAACTAACAACATAGTCTTTAATTTTTCAAACATTTACATCAATTACATAGATACTTTTCAGTTACTACAGATAAACCCAAAGGGTTACGAACTATTTATTTTATTAATGAGATTTTAAAATTATAATTAATTATATTTTTTTATAACCAATTTTTTATAATCAATTATATTTTATACCTAGTTATATATAAAATATAACTGGTTATAAGTAGAGAATATAACCAGCCATATATTAATTAATTATAAGTAAAGTTTATAATCGGTTATATTTTTTAATAACTAGTCATATGATTATAATTAGTTTTTTTATAACCGGTCATAAAAAACTGGTTATAATTTATAAAATATAACCGGTTATAAATTTTCACCGGAAACTCGTAAGAAAAGGTGTCGGCCGGTCATCAGGGGTTCGCCGGAAAATTCGCGGACCGAGAGTATCGAAGGAAAAGACGTAGCCCGGTCACAGGAGTATCGCCGAAAAATACTTCGGCCAGCCACCGGAGCATCTTCGGAAAAGATGTTGGCAATCACCGATGAGGTGGCAGTGACTTTAAATAAAAACAATAAATTAAAATAATTTAAGTAAAAAAACATTAGTATCATTTTTGAAAAGACCATTAGATTAGTCAAATGGACCAAACCGCTAATGTCTAACCCAGAGTCACCTAAACGTCCAAGAACACTTATTATCCTGAAATTCAAGCCTCGCCCCAAGTATACGAGACAACAAAAGTTGATCATATAAAAAGTTGTTTTGTGACAATTAATATATATACATAGAATTTTGGTTGTAGTGAAACACTGGTAACTAAGGGTGAGCCAGAATGAATGAATTAAGAGACACGTTGCATAATCTAACAATGAACAAAACAAGGCATAAGGAAGGAAATCTCTCGATCGGTCTCTCCTGCTTGTAATCCTTCAACCTTTTGTGTGCCTATAAAATGATGCAGAAATAAGATTTACATTGTAAGATAAACTGTCATATACTGCTTTGGAATAATTAATGGGTACTTGGATGCTAGTTTTGCAGGTATCGGCGTGGATGTTGGTTTTGGCGGAAGGAAGAAGATCATATAATAATGGTAAAAATGGTGATCCAACGGAAGGGTTCGTGGAGGTTGCAGTGAGTGCATCAGATTTTAAGGTTCAGAGCCCTTATGATTTGGACAAGGAGAAACGGTATAGCTTCAAAGATGGAGTTCATACGCTCAAGGTTTACTCGACTGACAAGCCACTGTCCAAGGGCAGCCCAACCAAACCTCGCACTGAAGTTCGTATATCAGTAAGTAACTCATTTTATTTCTATATCAGTAACACTTTGGTTTCCATATATGGTACCAACCCGTAAACCGTCCAAACCGCCCCCCTTTTACTACATTCTTTTCATATTTTATATTTGAAATTAAGAATTTGGTGTTTCGCGTTTATGACATAACGTTAGAGTCTGTCAAATGGGTGCGTTAGCCGGATTAGTCGGGTTACGATTCACGAATTCATCGGGTTGTACGTTCATTAAGTTTTATAAATTGATGGTATTATAGTTTGGTCTGATACAGTTCACTTAGTTTGCGGGCTTTTGAGAACTTTGGATTGATAAAATTCATAATGCTTGATTGTTTCTTAATTAAATTTATTAGTTAGGTTAGTTTCGGATTGAGTCGGGCCAGTTTTATTGCTAGCTTTTAGAGTTTTTTTTATAATATAGTGTTTAAGCGTTAAGATTTTTACATATTTAGCATTATTTTGTGCAAATGGAGTTGTGTGTCTTGGTGATTTAAAGTGTTCGAGTTCAAATCCAGCACATCCAATGATATAAATATCTATATAGTATTCATAATTTATTTTTCGTATATAAACAATGTTCGCTCTATTTATCTCCGACAAAAAAAATTTAAAATTATTCATTTAATACTTAAAAGTTTTTTTTAAAAAATGACTGACTACTGATCTAAAGATTGTTATTCAAAGTAACTCATTTGAATATAAATATAGGGACACGATTACTCATCGGGAGTATGGCAATTCGAAGGGCAAGGATACGTGCCACGTGGCACATCTGGAGTATCCATAATGCAGGTGTTTGGAACTGGAGAAAGTGGCCACGCGACAACTCTCCAGCTGCGCGTTTACGAGGGGGACCTGGCCGCCTATCGCGCTCACATCCGTTCCAACATGTACGACAAGTGGTTTAAGCTCAACGTCATCCACGATGTCGACGCCGGCAAAGTCAAGGTTTACTTGGACGGAGATCTTATCTATCAGGCTGCCGACCGCGGTGGCCACAAGTTTTATTTCAAATTCGGAGTTTACGCACAGATTGGTGACTCTCACTACATGGAGTCTCGTTGGAAAGGAATCAAGATTTATAAAAAGAAGTGATCGATCGATCGATGTCAAATTTTGTATTATGTGATTTTGCAAGGAGTGAAGTGAATAATAATGGGCATCATGAACACGATGACAGTACTGCAGCCACCATTTGCTTGTAGATCATCATTCTACCCAAAGTGCATGGGTTAGAAACCGAACACGCAAAAACCATTTAAGGTTACCGATTTGGTTGAGTCGCGGACTAGATCGTTTTCTTTAAGTTGTTTATTGGTATTGTGTTAATTGCGCACAACAAACTATTAACCGTACGTCTCGCGGATAAAACAGCCAATCTATACTTCACATCTGTGCGGAGACGAGAAGTTCTCTCAATACACTCTCGGTCTATTGTTGCCTTCTTTTCTCATATGTCCTTCTAGGGTTAGGAAGCTCTTCTTTTATAAAAGTAGAGAGGCTTTCAGAATTTCCCTACTGCTTAGAGGATAAGTCAGGTGTGTTTCCAGTCGAACCAAATTAATTTCATATTTTTTTTTCGTTACGGATAATATAGAGTCTGAAGGCCTACCCGACTCATCTCGGCACGACCGACCGGCTGTGAGAGTGTGGTTCGGAGGTCAACTAGTCCATTCGCAAAAGGCGCTCATGTGGTTAGGATTTTGCAACCTATTATCCGACTGTATGGATTAAATAAAATGACGATGACACACTAATTCTGTTACTTTTTCTTTTGCGTTGTTCTCCATGATGTTATGTTACGTATGTGTACTATTGATATCTATATCCAATTATGTAACTGATCTAAGCACGGATGGAAATATCCGTCGATCAGTACACACTTATTTATAGAGAGAATGAATTTCTTTGTAACCCTTAAGAAATTGTGTGTTTGGTAACTAATATTGAAATTGTTTGGGATTCAGGGTTTCGTAAATCAGTATTCGGGTCTAATAAAATATACATTAACCGAGTTGCCCTAGTTGCGTAGAAATTTCTCGCATGAGAGTTCCGTAAAATCAATACCCATGCCGCCGCAGCAAATTTCAGCCGACCTCCGCCAACAAAACCAACCATCGCCTCGTCCACCCATCGCAAACCAAACACCACAACCCACATCACGTCTGGCACATCGAACTCTACACCGCAACACCAAAATGCAAGCGATCGCCTCTACCAAACTTCCAATCATCGCTGCTCCCGCTGCTTCCACGAACCCTAGCCAGTCAATCACTACAGCCACCGCCTCTGGAAGCACCTCACAACAGCCTCCACCAACGACGACGACGCCAACACCGCCGTCAAACACTCCGGCCGGCTCAGCGGTAATGATTTCAAAGATTGAAGCTCTGTCGCTGACAAATCCGATCGACGATCCGGTGCCCATAAAATCTCCAAAGAAACAAGAGCATGGGTTTCCAACAATATTCGAAGCCGGTCCATTGACAAGGACCGGTCCATCACACTGACCAGGACCAGCTGGATAACCAAAATCCTAGCCTCTCTTGGCGTTTTCAATACACATCCATGGTTGCTAGATTTACGATTCCGTTTAATTTCTTATTTTGACAGTTTTGATTTGTTGGTTTTCTTCGATTTTGGACTTGTGCTTGCTTTGTTCTGACCTTTTTACTGCTGGAGGTTGTTTGTTTTGTTAATTCCCCTTTTCATGATGTCTGTTACGGACAAAAAGAACTTACACCATGTTTTGTTCTGGATCCAAATCCACAATCTTCCGAGTGGTTATTTCTCTACAGAGGTGGGTGAATTCCTGGATCTAAGTTCCAAGAGTATGACTACAATCGGCACAAGAATGCTGGAGCTGGAGAATATATGCTTATTCGAGTAAACTTGGATACTCGTGTAGCACTTTGAAGAGCTAAAAAGTTCATTCTACATAAAGCTACTGGAGTGTCATGCAAATTTAAATATGAACGTCTCCAAATGTTCTTTACATCTGCGGGATTCAAGGGCATACAGACAAGTTCTATGATTTGATATTCACGATTTCGGCTGATAAAATTGTATGAAAATGGGGAGATTTCTTATGTGATAAGTAGTAATCGGAGCAAGACCCTGCTAAATGGCTTAGTGAATCAGGGACAGAAGTGGAGGAAAATGAGTGAGCTGACAAACAGCAGTACGATGTAATGACTCGTACCTCTACTGCGATTTTTACTGCAGGGAGTAAACAGCAAACTGAAACTCGACCGGTGCAGGAAGCTAATGGAGATCGCAAATGAAGTGCCGATGGATGAATGGCGAAAAGGAACAAGAAGCAAATGGAGAGACTAGAAAATCCTCGAAATCTCCAAGGAAAATGAACCATCATCAGAGTCTCGAAGAACAGGCGAGTTAGTGTGAAGCGATTCACCCAGCCATGTAAGGAACTAGGCTTGGTGGATTACCGGCCTATCCACCGCGACGAAGGAAAGGCCGGCTACCCCCTCCCATTAGGTTTCGGTGTTTTAATAAAGGATTTGGCCATTGATGTCTCTCATTGTTAGGTTGTGTTGCAAACTTTGCTTGTCATTTTGATTTGTTTCACTGTGTTAAGGGGGTAGTGTTCTACTTTTAGTTTTAGTATCGAGTCTAGAGCTAATCATGGTCGTGGAGATTGAGGATGCGAAGTACTCTAGCTAGTTTAGTTATATAATTCTCCCTTGTTACCTTATAGGAAGCGCCTTCCAGTTGTGACGTTTGTAAACCCCATATTACCGCTTTATGAAAGGAAATCTTCTGATTTGTAAAAAAAAAAAAATTATTGGTTCATTTAATTATGTTTATTTATAAAAATGATGGATAGAAATTGCTAAACAATTGTTGGGATAAAGATGGTTAGAAATTTACGAATGAGTTAATTGCTAATGTTATCAATGTGGCACCCCAATTTTGGGTTAATGTTTGACTCTGGGTTTAATTCAATTTTTGTGAGTCTTTGAGAATCGGCTGCAGGATGGACCATCATGGGTGGGACTGACAGTCTGTCACGTGCGTGATCATCAGTAACAGTCACGATCGTGACTAGCATATGAATCATTGTCGTGACCATCAGTAGGCCACATGCGTGGTTTCCATGCCGCCACGAACGTGGCGATAAGTGGGTCACAGGCGTGATGGACTGTTTATATAAATAGAATCGCGACTTTAGAAACTCAGAACTTTCCGAAACCTAATTTTTGAAAATCACTTACGACGGTGATTGATTTCAGACAGAGGGGAGGACCTTGTTGATCAAGCCTAGACCGATAGGAGAGACTTAGAGATCATAGAGGAAGCTTCAGAAGGTCATTCAGATCAGGTAATCAAGCTATAGGTAGATGGCTTCAGAACAGACTCTTCCAAGGGAAGCTTTTCAGAGGTTGGGGTTAGAATTACTTTTCTACTTTATGCGAAGAATTGTAATTAGTTGTCATGAATCGTTGAATGGATTTTCAAGACTGTACAATAACGTGCGATCTACTGTACATGTGTTGTGATTTAGAGTTGGGTTCTCAGGCTGTGCAGTAACGTGTGATCTACTGCACATACAGTTAATATTTCGAGCATAAGCTCATAAAAAGGAATTGTGTGTGTGATTCACAGCTCGTGTTAGGTTAAGAATCATGACTAGATAGATTAGCTTCCATTATACGTTGGTCGCCCTCTCTTTGGATTGCGCAATCCCCTTGGATTCATTCAGGTTCAGACAGGACTTGATGAGTTAACTTTCAGAGTTGCTCACATGGCTTTTCAGGTGGTTTCATGGTCTGATCCACCATGATACTGCCCGCTAATAGATAGAGATGGCTAACGTTAGGATGATACCTACAGGACCACATGGTCACATTATTAGACGTAGTGTTTAGATAGATTTCTCGTCCTATCCTCAGTAAAGGCCTAGTAAATGCCTAGTAAAGGCTCAGTAAGGGCTTAGTAAAGGCTCAATACGGGCGTTGTGGAATTTCAGTCCAACTTCAGTACTTCGCAAGACTAACTTAATCACTCAGCTTATCGACCCCGGTAGATATTGTTTTTTTTTGTTTTGGCTTGTGTTCAGTCACAGGTACTGGAGCAGAGGTGGAGAGAGAGATTGTCGGGATTTTAGATGTCTTTTGATATCGTTTTAATGTATTTGAGAATGGAGTTGCATTCTCCCTTGTTTTGATTATGTTTTAGGATCCGGGATCCGAGTTGGTTAGTTATTAAATTTTTCCTATTCAGTTGTTAATGCGCGTTTTTAAGACCTGCTTGGTAGATTAGAGTCGTGTTATAGTTCAGGTTGAAACCCGAGCGGGATTCTTCGGTTGAACCACTGGTTCAATCGGGTCTCTTAGGGTGAGGGTCCACAGTTGATGTGACACAATTATAATTTGCTAATTTTAGGGATGGATCGGAGATGATCTTAGCAATCATCCTTGCATTTCTAGCAATTGCTAAATGAAGTGTCACATCACCTTCTATCTCATTTAGCCATTACTAAAAAGTAGAGATGAAGATGCGCATAGATATATATCCGTTAAATTAACAAGCTAATTAATTTAAAAAGTCAATTAATAATATTATATAGATAAACTGGACTAATTTTATAAAAAATCATTTATAGTAACAATGCCACATAGGCATATTTAACATTTTTTAATTTATAGTAAAATGGTTTTCTATAAGTCCAACCCAACATCTGGTATCCATCCGATGTTTTTGGGCTAAATTAACCAGTAAAAGAGATCCGTTGATGGATACGAGTACGCTCGAAACTCGCGGGTATCGAATAGCTGACGGGAACGGATTTAGCAGTATCTTCTGAAACCAACCCGATCCTATGCGACATAGTTTTGGCATTCATGATTCTGAACAATATGAAGTTCTGCCCACTTTTATGGATTCTGCACGTTAAATTACCTTTACGATTTTGAGAGTTATGCACTCTTTCTTGGTTAGTTGGTTATGGATTCTCATTCTCTAGTTTTTCTTCGTTTCTGGGTAATGGATATTGTTATGGACACGGTTTAGTTCATAAAAACAGGCTCTAAGTTTTAGTTCATGAAAGTGTATATTGTTCAAACTTTAAAATAATTTGATTCTGACTATTTAAACTATTTTTTAAATTATTTATTTATTAAATGAATATTACTCAACTAAACGGATAAATCGATATTCATTATATAATAAATGGGGATGATTCGCAGATTAAATCTATTTACACTGCCAAAACTTGCCGGCTAAACAGGTAAATGATGAATATATCAGATTTGTACCCATATCTCCGGTTCCGTTCTTATTTTTTTCCAAATAAATTGGTAAAGAAATGTAAAAATGCAAAAATTGAAATAGCTAAACAGGAATCTTAATAAAAAAGAATAGTGAAATTAGGATGGGAATGGTTGACAAAGAAATGAAGGACACGGTTGTTTGTTACCGAAATAGTGACAATGTGGAACAATCAATAAATGAAAATACCAAACCTAAACAAGAAAGAACAAGGAAAGTAAAACACTCATGGCCCAACGATTACGCGACGTGTGTCCACCACCAACCCTGTCGGCGCCGGACTTGAGCCTCACATCCTTTGGGGCGACCTTTTTCCCCTCCCCGTTGACTTGGAAATCGGCGCCAACAGCAATCCGATGCCTCTTTGTCTTGAAGAAAATCAGCCTATACCTCACCCTGGTAGCGATTTCGACACGGAATTCAAAAGCCGCCGCCGCCGTCGTATTGTTGTCCTTAGCCACCTGCCGTAGAATCTCCCCGGTGGCGTTGTTGACGATGAGTACCACCCCACCTTTTGTGGCCTTCTTCTGGTGGCCCTGGTAGAACCCCGGGATCGTGTAATTGCCCAAGGATTTGCTCCGATTGGAGTCGCCGAAGAAGCTGACCTCGACCGGGTCGTAGTAGACGCCCTTGTTGACGTTGGGGTTCACCAGGCGGAGGTCGAAGGAGATGTTGTTGGCGTTCGACGGAGGCTGCAAGGAGGAGCGGTTTAGGGGCGGGATTGAGAAAGTGCGGAGGTAGCATTTGGGGGAAGAGGGGCGGAGGCTGAGCCACAAGAAGAGGGCGGTGAAGCCGCTGGTGAGTATGAAGCTGGAGCACCACCGGCAGCAGATGAAACCCGCGCCCTCGCCGCCACCATACGACATGGCGTCGGAAGCCGCAAATTAAAAATTGAAAACGAAAAGTGAAGAGAAGAAGAAAGAAAATCAAGATGATGGACCGCTGCTAAACTACTGGTAAGTCCATTGATTATATATTATTATTTGGCTCTCTGGATTTGGATTTGATGCTGCTGAGAAAAAGCTCATGTGGCCGCACAGAAATTGCGTGGGAATCTACCGTGCTTGCCGGTTGGTTTTAGTATAATTATTTTCTTCTTTCTGACAAGAGAAATTACCCCTCCTCCACTCTCACACTTGTTAAGGTATCGGCTCTCTTTCTGTAAGTATAACTATAGCAATTCAGCCTGTTGTGAGGTGGACTAGTCCATAAACATTCATAGTTCAAAGAGACACGGTTATCCCGTGCGCCTCGGAATTGATTAATTTTGTTATTATTAAGGGATTATAGTACTTCTACCCCTTTACTTTACCAACTTAACAAAAAAGTTCATTTACTATTAAAAACTATTTTTGTCCCCTCCTACTTTACCAACTTGCTAAACGTCTCTTTCCGTTACTCAATCCGTTGTTTTGCCGTTATTTCTCGCCTAATCAGTATTACCACACATCATACTGATGACACGTGGCTAAGGAGTGTGATAATTAACCTTGTTAATTTTTAATTTTTAATCAAAAATTTATTTTTGCGGCTGTTACTATTTTAACCCTAATGTAAAGTTACTATATTATATTAGATACCATTCTCTCCCCTCCTGCATCTCATTCTCACCGTTTATGTTTCACCTCTCCTCTGCCTCCAACTTCATTTTACTTTGGAATCAGACTTCTACCATATATTCCACTTATTCTCTATCATATATCCTCATTCAATAAAATCTATAACCTTTCCAGATTTTTGGGAGTTCCATATTCGTTTTCATCTTCCTTCCCTAACCTTTTCAAGATTTTGGTCGAATCAGAGAAATCTCCCCACACAAAACCGTAATATTTAACCCCCTATCGTAATAATTGTTCATGGAGGGAAGCTGCACAGAGGATTCACCATTTGATTAATTAGGTAGCCCCAAAGATTGGAGTCAACAAATCTATTTTGAGTCGATTTTTGAAACAGAACATGGCTTTTGCGGAGGACGATGAGTGCATTAATTTTGAAGGTGGGTGGAATCAACTGGTTGATGGCTGACGACATAACTAATTCTACAGGTATGAAGGAGGAAGATAATTATATTCAACTTGAAGGACGAAGATAATTATATTCAACTTGAAAGAGGAAGATGCTTATATTCAACTAGATGAAGAAGGAACTAGTGGAGGAGGAGTATGCTTCAACTGGATGAAAAGTCGCCGCCTCCCCGGTCTTAGGCAGAGAGGTTGCGGCTGTAATTTAAGCAGAAAGATGAATTGCCCGGAGATGAAGGAGAAAGATGGTTATTCAGGTAAATCTTACCTACTGAAAATTATTATAAGAAATAAAATTAAATAAGGTATAATTATCATACTAAAAAGTCATATGTCATCCCGGATGACGTGGCAATGTTAATTAGGCAAAAAATAATGGCAAAATAATTGATGGAGTAACAAAAAGAGATATTTAGCAAGCTGGTAAAATAGAAGGAGGTAAAAATAGTATTTAATAGTAGAGGGACCTTGTTGTTAGCTTGGTAAAGTAAAGGGGGCAAAAATATTGTTATCCCTATTATTAATTGTTGATGTTGATCAGTTAACCAATTTAACTGATCGGGTTGAGGTGGAGGTTAATTAATCGACCATTAACCGATTTTGGCGATTAAATAATCATAAATTAACCGACTGATTAATTTAACCGACACATTAAAGTCAAAACTAGGATAGTTTCCATTAATTCGGGGTAATTTCACTTCAGATTTAAGGATAATTTTAGGATTAAGGGTTTGATGGTTTAGGATTTTAGGGTTAAGGGTTTTAAAATTTAGGGTTTAGCGTTTGATGGTTTAGAATTCTAGGATTAAGGGTTTAGGGTTTTAGAATTTAGGGTTTAGGGTTTGATTATTTAGAATACTAAAGTTAGGGTTTAGCATTTAGAGTTTATGGATAAGCGTTTTATGATTTAGAGTTCTAGGGTTAAGGGTTTAGGGTTTTACAATTTAGGGTTTAGGGTTTGATAATTAGGTTTCGGAAGGCCTCGGTGCCTCCCGAACATTAGGTTTCGGAAGGCCTCGGTCCTTCCGAGAATTAGGTATCGGAAGGCCTCGGCGCTTCCGAGAATTAGGTTTCGGAAGGGAGTGGTCCCGGCCGAAACGAGCTTCCGGCCGGGAGGGGTTCGGGCCGGAAGCTCGTTTCGGCCGGGAGGGGTCCGGGCCGGAAGCTCGTTTCGGCCGGGGGGGTCCGGGCCGGAATTTTGTTCGGGACGCCTCGACGCCGGACGTGATTTTTAAAATTTAGAGTTTAGCGTTTTATGATTTAGGGTTTTAGAGTTAATGGTTTAGGGTTTTAGAATTTAGAGTTTTGGATTTGATAGTTTAGGATTCTAGGGTTAAGGGTTTTAAAATTTACGGTTTAGCGTTTGATGGTTTAGAGTTTTAGAGTTAATGGTTTAGGGTTTTAGAATTTAGAGTTTTGGATTTGATGGTTTAGGAATCTAGGGTTAAGGATTTTAAAATTTAGGGTTTAGTGTTTGATGGTTTTTTTAATTTTAGGATCAAGGGTTTAGGGTTTCAGAATTTAGGATTTAGGGTTTGATAATTTAGGGTTCTAAAGTAAAGGTTTAGTGTTTTAGAATTTAGGGTTTAGGGTTTGCTGGTTTAGGATTTTAAGGTTAAGGGTTCTGAGTTTTAGAATTTAGGGTTTACAGTTTAAGGGTTTAGGGTTATATGATTTTAGAGTTTAGAATTTAGGGTTTAGGATTTTAAAATTTCGGCATATACGAAAGTTCGACGGAGGAACACCCGGCGGGCTCGATCGAAAAAATCGGCCGCAAGAGGCCCCGGCCGGAAGCTCGTCCGGGGCCCTCTTGTGGCGATTTTTTCGATTCATCCCGATTTGTGTTCACCGAATTTTAACGAAAAACGTACCGTGAGAGGTTTTCAAAATAAGTATTTTTATAGTTTCGTCGGTACAAAGTTTCTCGAATTATACGTTTTGATAGTTTTGTCGATACTAAGTTTTTTGAATTAGTAAATTTGGATAGTTTCGTCATTACGAAGTTTAGGGCGTCGTTTAATTCGAAAGTTAGGGCGTCAAATAGTAGCCCTCAAATTGAATGGCCAGATAGATTTTTTTAAATTGAGCGCAGTTTAGTCATGACAGTTTCCAAATCGTCCAGACCAGGCTTCCATTTCTTCGCGTCAGCAACCGCACCGTTTTCGGATTCGTCCCGGGTTTTCCGAGGGGAGCAAAATTTGCGTTGCCTTTCCAAACCCAAATTCGAATTCAAGCACAGAATCCCTACTGCTCAGCCGCCCCCTCACCCTCCATTTCTCTTTTTGGTACAATTGAGTCTCTATCCTCTTCTATTTGCTTCGTGAAATTCTAGATTTTCTGTGAATTGATCTAGCAGACATCGCAGTTAATCTTATTTGCGGAGGTCGACCGAGGAATTCGAAAATGGAGGAACTATTCGTCGCCATTCTCTCTATGCTCCTCGTCGTCGGTCTGATTCCGCTGTACATATGGAAGCGCCGCCAAGATTCTGGATCACCCGATGAACAGCAAGAAGAGCCTCAGGTGCGATTCATCTTTGCAGCTTTGGACAAGAAATTTTGGATTCTCTGATGGTCATGTAGTTGCTGCGATTGTGCTAGTTGTTAATTTATTTTGCCTAGCTTACAATGACTGCTCGATTCATGCTGCAGCATCCCGAGACCGTGGCGCGGGCAACTGGCGCTTCGCGGACTCGGATGCGGCGCAGACCTGTGACTGGAGCCAGTTCGTCTAGAGCCTCAGCAGATATTGATGAAGGTTTGTCCTGTTTTGTGTTGTTTCTGTTTTTATGGAAGTTGAAATGTAGACCATTTCATTGTTATCAAATTTGATTGAGCTTGGCGAGAACTTCAATGGCATAATAGTTAAGCCCTACGCGTATGTTCCCTTGAGTAGGATGGAGATAGCTCTATGCACTTGTTTCTTCTGCATTTGACGTAAATCAGCGTACTACACAGCATTTAACTGGTTTGAGATCCACATGACCACATCAATACATTAATCATCATGGAAGCACTACTCTAGTTGATCTGCTTGGCTGAATGATCTTTACTTTCTCATGTCTTCATATTTTTATCACGTCTTTCTATGCTTTGTCCGATCTGAAGATTATGCCATCACTCCATGTCCTCTTTCCTCGGCCAATTGGTTGGGCCAATGCATTTTTTTTGTGTCTCATGTGTAATGACCTGAGAGATATTGATGGTATACCATTGTGTCGTGAATCCATATAACGTCAACTTCCTAGTTATGTCTTGAAAAAAGGGTGGATTCCATGACATGTGAATATGCATTAAATCGTTGTTTTCTACAACCCTTTTTGTGGCTAACCAGAGACTTGGTCACTGCATGTCAGAACTAATGTTTCCACTTATTCATTATTATAATGATGTATGAAATTCTTGAGACAGACAATGTGGATGAGGGTGACGATTCTGGTAAACCATCAAAGAAGAGGGAGAAGAAACGGCAAGAACGTGAAGCACAAAGACAGGTTCAGCATCCTAATCTCCTTCATTTTCCCCATACTCTGCTACTTGGTTGCCTCGTCCTGCTGCTTGATATTCTTTAAGATTGCGGATCACTATAATATAACATGGAGAGATTTCCATAGCATGCCAGTTGTAGTAATTAATAACTCAAAACTTTCAATACCTTAAAATTAGAGCTGTTGTGGATAACTGCTATGTTACAGTCCCTTATTTTGTGCTCGTATTGGAGTTCTTTATTCCCTTGAGTTCTTATGTTGAACAGCTTCCACCATAAGGATGTCCTCTCTTCTTCACTTCGCATCCTCTTTCTTTTTGCCTTGCACCCCCATCCGGGCTTATTCATTGCATATTTTTTGAAGGCCATTGAAGCTGCACGTGAGTCAAAGTCGTCAAAACAAGATTATTATGCGGAAATGCGTAGGAAAAAGGACAAAGAGCATGAGGCGAAAGAGCGTATGCTGGTGGGCTATCATGTTTACTCATTCTACCTTTGCTGGGTATTGGGGGTCTTGTTTCTGGTTCAAGAAACTTAGTAGTTTTCATGCAGGAAAAAGAAGCCAAGGCTCGGAAAGCCAAGGAGGAGAAAGCTGCTGATTTAGAGTTTCATAAATGGAAAGGGGAGTTTTCAGTAGTTGATGAAGGAACAATGGAGAATGAAGCTGAAGATGGAAATCAGAGTCTGCTATCTGGTTTCGTGGATTACATCAAGGTAGCAGAATTTTCCAGGCTCTTAAGTGCTGATCTCAGAAGGGATTCTGTGCTTTGCATCAAGTGTGCAAAATTATCCTTTGTCCTATCGTCTGATTTATTTAACCTACTCTATCATTATGATAATTCTGATATTGTCACATACTAACATAATTAGCTAACATTACTGTCAAATCTTACGTATGTACCACTGTTAAGTTTCATTGAAGTTTTTTATGTGCCTTAGCTGACTCGTCCTCCATCTGGCAGAACCAAAAATGTGTTCCTCTGGAAGATCTTGCTGGCGAATTTAAGATGCGTACTCAGGTATGTTCCCCCATCTCCGGCAGGGAAAAGTTATGAAATCAATCTGATTCTTGAGTTCAATCCAATTAATACTTATCTAACACCTAGTCAATCTGTTTGTAATAAATACTTGGGGATCCATTGGCGTGGAACACTTGCTTCTGTATATTTGTAGAGGGGTTTCATATTCCTATAATTAAGCGGCTTGAGGCGAAGATACTAGTTACCAGTACAGAATTCCTCTAAATTTTATGTGCTCGCTTTTATGTAAATGTAGGAGTGCATCAACCGAATCACCTCCTTGGAAAGCATGGGTAAGAGCACAATTCATCCTTAAGAATTCAATTATTATTTCACTGCTTGGTTGCTTGTCAGTCCTGTTATGATCACCCTGCCAACTTTTGTTTTATACCAAATGTTTCCTCTTTCGCAGTTTTGGGTTTTTTCTTTTCGTCCTGGTGAATCCAGTATTTCCAGAATCTGGTTTCAGTTCGGCAGTATAGTATTTCACTGATGTTTATAGCATCTTGCATTTACTGGAGAAGTAACTCATAGACCCCGCCATTGTTTCTCGGAACTGGCGGGCTGTAGTCGTAGCTTGTGTTTCTTACCCGCACAAGTTAGACCTGCTAGTACCTCGGATTGGCATTGGATTTTGGATTTGTTGAGGAAAGAGAATGACGATGGTAAAGGAAGAGCTGACTTATAGTATGGTTTGTTTGAACAGGACGGCTTTCAGGTATAATGGACGGCAGAGGAAAATACATATACATCTCGGTGGAAGAGATGAAGGCGGTGGCAGAATACATCAAGCGCGAAGGGAGGGTAAGCATATCACATTTGGCGAGGAAGTCAAACCAATTCGTTGATCTGGAACCTAAACCAGAGTTTGTCGAGGGAATAGCTGCTGCAACTTAAGCCGAGAAGGATGAGAGTAGCTTTACCGTACTGGCACTGCACTCTGTCTGTAACTAGAGAGAGGGAGAGGGAGAGGGAGAATGTGGAAGCACCTTTTGTACTGAACAAAGTAAAAAAAAAATGTAGCATTTAGTAATGGATTTGATAGAGTTAGGATTGTCTTATCAAAAACATTTCGAAAATCTAGTCATTAACAGATGAAATGTATATTTGCTAGTTTAACATCGAGAACGACAAGCTAAAATCTTATGTTCGTAGTACTATTGACGAGCTGCACGAGCTTTTGCTTTTGCTTGCCTCATTTATTTGATGGGTTCGGCTCGAAAACAAGAAAATAATCAAACGACGGCGTGAGCCGTGTCTTTATTGAGCTATCTAGACCGAGCTGGCTTATAAGCAACAAACTAAACAAGTCACGGCTCACAAACTATAAACGAGCTAGCTCGTGAGTCTAACTCAAGAATTGACGGTCCTGTTTTCGAGCTAGACATATTATTATCGAACACCAAACTGCTGATGAGTGAGTCCCAGAATTCATGTTGAAAACGGCGATGCTTATTTTCCTTCCACTAGATTACATATTACGAACAGAAAATTGAATAAAAAAAAGGGAAGGGAGGAAAACTGATGCCAAATAATGGGTGGAGCGAGCTGCAACAAACAGAAAATTCAAAAGAAATGGGGGGATGAGTCTCCCAAATTTCCAACTTAATTTAAGAAGAAACAACATGGATCTAATCTAATGGGTTTTCCATCTCAGTCAGCCCCACGTCTACCACCTCCCTCTTCAATTCATTTTCATTTCCCTTACCGTCGTTTGAATTTGAACCCCCGCCCGCCACCCCTCTGCCTTTTTGCCTTCCCTATATATTCCTCCTCCCACCCACCGTTCTTCAAATTTGTTGCATGATTTCCCCTACAAGAACAAAAGAAACATTCATCTTCTCGTGATTTCAATTTCGAGAATGGAGGAGGTTCCCTCAAAATCCATTCTCAAATTTGTCTTCATCATCAACATCACAACCGCACTCCTCTTACATGCCTCCCACGCCCAATTATTCGACGCCGACGCCGGTGGCGGAGGCGGAGGCGATGACGCAGGAGGCGGAGAAGGAGGAGGAGGAGGAGGAGACGACGGGGATCAGAAAATCGCTCCACCGCCGGGATTGGCGCGTTGTAACGGGATATTCCTAACCTACGCGTTCACATCACGCGAGAAGGAGTTCCCGCACGTGAAGAACGTGACGGCACAGGCATGGGCGTTCAAGGCCACGGCGGCGATCTTCAACACGGGGGAAGACGCGCTGAAGGCGTGGCAAATGTTCATCGGGTTCCACAACCGCGAGATCTTGGTGTCAGCCGACGGAGGGACGCTTCTGGAAGGTGACGAGCTCCCCGCGTCGGTAGGGAAAGGGGCCACGTTCGTGGGGACGGCAATGCCCGATCTGAAAAGCTCGATAGAGACGGCAGGGGATATGACGCAGATCTCGGCCCAGATTGATATCTCCGGGACGCAGTTTGGGCTGAATGCCAAGGCTATTCCCATGCCTAAGAGCATCAAGCTTGTTAACGATGGCTATACATGCCCCGCTGCCAAAAGGAAAGGTGTGTGATTATCACTAACTCTCTTCCACTTTCCACCGGAAAGAAAATGGAAGACATGGAATTAATTAATTGACGACAAGTTTGATATTTAGAAATGAAATCAATATTTTGTCAGACAAAGTTATTAAGGTGGTTCACATAAATGCTCGTATATATGCTTGCACTTTTGGAACAATATATAGGTTGTTAGTGTAAACGAACTGGGTGTTGGTGTGCAGGAAAAAACTACATGGAAGTATGCTGCAGGGTGGATCCAAAGGCGAAGGCGAAGAAGAAACTGACCAAGGAAAAGAAGACCAAGTTCTTCCCGCGGCGTAACGGGGACCTAGAAATCACTTACGACATCATGCAAGCATGGGGGAACAACTACGACGCGCAGATAACCATGGACAACAACAACCCGCTCGGCCGCCTCGACAACTGGAATCTCACCTGGCAATGGATGCACAACGAGTTCATCTTCTCCATGCGCGGCGCCTACTCTCGATCTCGCAACCTCGCCCAGTGCATCTACGGCCCTGTCGGGAAATACTACCAGGAAATGGACTTCTCCACTGTCAGCAGCTGCGACCGTAACCCTATCATCTCCGACCTCCCTCCTGACCGCAAAGACGACCCTAAGATCGCCAAGCTCCCGTTCTGCTGCAAGAACGGAACCCTCCTCCCCACCATCATGGACGAGGAGCGAGCTCGTGCCATCTTTCAGATGCAGGTATTCAAGCTCCCTCCCAACTTGAACCGCACCGCCTTCGACCCTCCCCAGAAGTGGAAGATCCAAGGGGTGTTGAATTCTCAGTACAAGTGCGGTCCGCCCGTCAGGATTGACCCCACCGTCTTCCCTGACCCCACCGGTCTGGCGGCGACTTATAATGCCATCGCCACGTGGCAAATCGTGTGCAACATCACTCGTCCCAAGGAGCGGCAAACGAGGTGTTGCGTCTCCTTCTCGGCATACTACAACGATTCTGCTATTCCCTGCAACACCTGTGCATGCGGCTGCGATCAAAATTCTGGATGCAGCGAGAAAGGGAATCCGATGTTGCTTCCACCTGATGCCCTTTTGGTCCCGTTCCAGAACAGGGCCAAGAAGGCTATTGCATGGGCTAAGTTGAAGCATCGTAAAGTGCCTAACCCAAGGCCATGCCCCGACAATTGTCCCGTCAGCATTAACTGGCATGTCAACTCGGATTTTGCTAGCGGTTGGACCGCTCGGATCACTCTGTTCAACTGGGACCAAACTCCATTCGAGGATTGGTTCGCGGCTATACAGATGGGAAGGGCGTATCCAGGATACGAAAACGTGTACTCATTTAACGGAACTAAGCTGCCCAAGCACAACAAGACCATCTTCCTACAAGGGTTGCCGGGGTTGAACTATTTGGTGGCCGAAACCAACGGGACAAGACCAGGGGATCCCAGGATTCCAGGGAAGCAGCAATCGGTGATTTCCTTCACCAAAAAGCAAACCCCGGGAATCAACATACCTCGCGGGGATGGGTTCCCCAAGAAGGTGATCTTCAACGGGGAAGAATGCGCGCTGCCCAAACATATACCGACACAAAGTGGGGGTCACAAGTCAGTCCGGCTCGATATGCTCACGGTTATGGTTGCTGCTACCGCGGTGGCGTTTGGAATCATGGGAGACTATGGACGTCTGTTGCATCGATGAGTTGGGATCTTGATGTTTCTTTGGGGGTGAAAGGACATGTAGGAGGAAAGAACGACGACGTTTAAGTTTTTATTTTATTTTATTTTAATTAGTTGTTAACGATGACATATTTTCAGCTACACCCAACTAACTTTATCATAAAGACGAAAAAAGAATTTGTTGTTTTTGTTTTCTTTATTGGGAAAAAGTAGATTAATTATAAGCTTTTGCATGTATATTATTTCTGCGTAACATTAATATCCTCTCAATAGTATGTATATTGGACGTCTTGCATGCATGCATGCACACACGTCCTCATTTTTCTTTTGCTTACAACGGAAAAATGGGCTTTTGGTCCAACAAATAGTAAACATTCACCGTAACCCAACTGATCTGTTATTACTGGGCTCGGCCCATGATGTCTGTCTTATACTCCTCCTCAAGCTCAAGCTGGTGCATACAGATGGTGAATGCCAAGCTTGCCAAGAAGATAATGAAACAGGTCTTGTCCGAAAGCTTTTGCGAATAAGTCGGCCAGTTTTGATCGGTGGTACTAATTTTGCGTGGAATTTTCGTAGCTATCGGCTCTTGTACGAAATGGAAATCCATTTCGACATGCTTGGTGCGCTCATGGAATACGAGATTCGAGGAAATGTGTAAAACAGCTTGGTTATATACAGTATATTTCCGTACCACCTGTTGTGTCGTCTCCGGGACCTTTGAGAAGATGGTGCAACCAAACAACTTCACTCACTGTTGTGGCCATAGCCCATAGCTTGATAGTCAGCCTCTGCAGATGACCGAGACACAACTTGTTGTGTTTCTCGGTGCGCCATGCAATTGGTGCTTCTCCAAGTTTAATAAAATTATACACCCTGTGGTGGAACGTCGCGTAAGTGCACAACTATTCCAGCTAGAACAAGAGAGTTGGACTTGGGGGAAATGATCACCTTGACTCGCTCGGTGCTCGTTTGATGTACCTCGGCACTCGTTTGAGCTCATCAAAATGCTCATGTTTTGGTGCTTCAACAAACTGGCATAAATCGTTTAACACGAACTGTATGTATGATCTTGTGAGGAGGAGTATAAGTGCATGGCGTTTCCAAGAGAATGTCATGCTCATGGTAAAAACCGACGGATATGGTGCGATTGCAACTCCAACTCATTGTCTGCCCGAATACGTTTAACCTGGCTTCCAAATTGGGTACGAATCATGATACAAAACATAGGTAAGAGGATAGTACTCCGGGTGTACCATAAACGAACTAATACATCTCTAATTAACAATATTTATTTCATACGAACTGCGCTGATAAAATGTGAACTGTACTTACAGACTGAATTCTCTAAATAAAAAACGTATTCAGACTGTCTCATTTAAATCAAACCAGAACACAAATCCTAATCCTAAGAACATCTTAATGTTTGTAATGTTTACAAGTTTGTTCTTTGTCAATTTATTGGTAAGTCAATTTACGATCATTAACACTCGATTCATTGTTTTAATTTTGGTCATTATGATCTGTATTTAATTCATCAGAAGCCTTCTTTACTTTAGTTCATCACAATATTGTCACTGTTATTGTAAGTTTCATTCCAATATGTTTTCACCATCATTCTAAATCTCATTACAACCTGTAATTTGTGTTCTTGAAAGCTGACAAATTCAAAAGGTTTTAGTTTGGGGAATCAAATACCCTTCAAACACCAAATTAGCCTTGTAAGTTGGGACATGAGCAGAAGAGCAAGCAAAACATCTAACTGTCCACTGCAGTTCTTCATCCTGGGGCAACAAAAACCCAGCTTGACACTAACTACTACTCACAAAATCACAGCTGATATCCAGACAGAAACCTGCTACAAGATTTTGGCCAGACTAAATTTCTACAGAGGTTCGATGTGGCTGGTCGTTTCTTTCTAATTCAAGCTTCTGTGCATTTGATATTGAAACGAAATATATATAATAGATAATTACATAACTTATAAAAGAAAACAGGTGGTAAATGATATATACTTGCAGCCTCATAATGGCTGGCTGGTCTTTGCTGTGTCATCCAAAAAATTAGAACAAAACCCTCTGTTTCCTTCTTCTTTTTGCTCTCTTGGTGTTTCACTCTATTAGGTTATAATAAAGTATAAAAAGAAGAAACACATTTCACAAAATTTATAAGTTTAATTTACAAACAACAACACTATTTTGCCACTTATTCTGTAGAAACTCTAGTTCCGGTGGTCTTGGCGTAGTTCATTCAGTTAAAAATCAGACCTTTCTGTTGCCTCAAAAAGTGAAAAGCGTAAATGATATTTACTGTGGTGAATTGAAATGCACATTAACATCCATCAATGGGGTTGTCCTGAAAATTTGACTTCAGTTTCCCATCATCTGCCAATATGCCTACTTCTTGGCCTGCACATACAATGGTTGAACTTAATTAGCTCATGAAAGAAATTAGCTTTCTGCCTAAAATTATTCCTTCAGAGGCAAGAAAAAATATACCTTTTTCAAATACTTCTTGTGAAGTTTCATTGCACCAGTGCAGGCCTTCTTGGCATCTAAATTCCCAGTAATGTCATTCAATATCTGGGAACGCATCACAGAAAATAACATGAAAGAACAGAAAGAGTTAACATCGTATTGCCATGAGCTTATAAATGAAAACATAAAGGTTTTAGTTAGGTTACACAGAAAGCCAAGTTTATGATGCTGACCTTGACAACATCATCCAAACCTCGGGCTTCTTGAAGTAGAGTTGCACTTTTGTCTTTCAAGACACTGGCAACAAGGAATACTGAGATGGGAAGGGGCGCTTCGGCTCCTGAACCGGCTTTCATGTTCTCCCTCTCGTACTTTCCATAGTGGCGAATGGACTTGGTTCTTCCTTTTGATCCCTCTGCTGCTTCAGGCTCTTCATATAACTCAAACAAGTCAGGGTCATATTCAAGTGCCCACATCATCTGTTGCAAGCAAGAAACAAATTGACACAGATACAGAAAATTAAACCAGGACTTATATAGTGATCAAGGAAGAATGGATACAATGTTGGAAACATACCTCCCAAAGGTAAAGCGAGTCGCAGAAAGAGAATTCTCTCCGAAATAGAACCATAAGCATCCGGAAAGCAAATAAATAGTCACCTCCACCTAGAGCATCTGGTTTGCAAAGTCAAAAAGATATAATTTTGTTCACATTGTCACTTAAGCTGAATGCATAATTTCTCTTCAATTTTCCGTTGTTACACCTAATCTTATTGTGAAGAACATTTCAACAAATTTCTAACAATTAAGTAACGAGAGGTAAGGCAATACCTAAATGCTGGTGAAGTTTTGGATCAATAACTTGAGTAATTTCTGCCAAATTAATGAGTTGCGACTCCACACCAACAGAGCTCTCTGTACATCTGAAGTTTCCTCGCTTTCAAAATTTTTCAAGATTGTTAGAAGGGTTGATATTGGATATTTGACATTCAAGTGCAGCTGAACATATATCGTTTGAAGTACAGAAAATTTAACTAACTTCGCAAATCTAAGACTGAACAATAACATCAATATGTAGCCAAAGAAACAGAAGGTACCAATCTCCTCATCAGACGTTCAAAGCACCAAAACGCATCAGCCTCATCATCAAGAAGAATTATCATCGGGGAGCAAAGATCACTCATTCCTGCCAACAGTACAAAAAATTTGAGCTTGAGAATTCAAAACGTCTTGTTCTTTTCGGTGCTTGCTTAAAAGAAGCAAGTCAATTGCTTCTCTGAAAATATGTAGAGGCTTTTGAAATCTCAACATATATGGAAGTGTATCATTTCAAACTGCATGAAATATTTTATCAGCAAAATTACTAGTTGGAAGGGTATCGCCTTCAAGTTAGACTGTCCAAACCATTGAATAAACAGTAAGAAAGAGCTTACTGAATATATTATAAATCACATATATAGAGAGCACAATTACAGGTTCAATGAATAGCTTCAAAGTGCTTATTCATGATAGCATTCTGACTGCGGGATTGGCCAAACAAATGCATTATTCCTTTGGGGTCCAAACTGATGAATGTAGGAATTCATAGATGCCACATCATGACAGCATAGGTGAAAACAGATAGATGCCACGATATCTATTCAATTAGTTGTGATTCAAAACATTTTAGATCATCGGATACCAACCTTGACAGTATCCGACATCTGTGTCAATCCAAGCATAGACAGCTAGGATATCCCATAGTTTTGACAAATTCTCTTGCTTCTCATAAAACACCAATGTTCGGTCTGTACGAATGACATCCAAACCTACCAAGAAATAAAGCAGATTAGAAATCACACTGTGCCAATCCCCTTGCACAAATAGTGTTAAGTCGAAAGGTGCAAGTACATGTATCGTTTTATCAGATAAACTTCCTCCAAGATACTGACCTATTTGATGCAAGGTGAGCATCCACTCGATGACTTTCTTGTCCAGACCCCCACGAGTGCTAATAATCTCTTTCAACATTTCGCAACTTGAAATATTTATACTGGATTGAGTTTCACCATTTGCAACAGTTTCACCGATTACAGCTTGAGCAGGAGCTTCCCCATCTTCTTTACCATCTTCTTTACCGTCTTCTTTACCATCTTCCCCATCTTCATCAGAATCAGCAGCGTCATTAACCTTGGGAGGTTCAGCTGGAACATTATGACCTGTTTCTAAGAGAACCAATGGCTCCTGAACGGGATGACCATCTTCTGTGATGCAAGGGGCTGTAATAAATTTGCCACTTCCGACAATCGGAAATGTTTCCCGGCATTCCTCCTTCCACTTAGCATACTCAACCCTAAGAACGTAACAGATGAGTGCTCATTGGTATCAGCTAAGATAGATAGAAGGAAATTTCTTAACTTCCTTCTGCAAATAACAGCATTGGTTTCCGGATTATTGGATGTAGTCTCCAATCAACCTTAACAGAAATGCCATAACTTATTGTACAAGTAAAGATAGTATCCTAATTCAGTTAAGACCTCTAATAACCATGTCTAATTCCTTGGAACAGAAATACAAAAGGTGCTACCTTCTACGCTGACGAATCTCGTCTCGTTCCTCAAATGTACTCCTGGGATCATAACAACCAAGCAGAAATTCCCAAACTTCTCCTCTAATTGTCGGATGGATCCCCTAAAAGAAACAATAAAGCAAATAACTTTCACAAACACCCTTAAAAATATCAAATGATGAGCCAAGGAAAGAACAAGCTTTCCATCTGAAAAGGAAGGACCTACCCCACGTTGGATTCGACCTAAGGTCTTGCTTATATCCAGTTGGCCTTCTGGGGTAAATGAAGTCTGCCATTTCCTCACACTCAATGTCTTACCAGGCTGCAAAAATGAGATACATATATAAGCATAGTAGATCACTAATGATCCATCCAATCTGGTTTTTCGCCTTAGAAATTAACAATGTTCGGCTTTCGGAATCCTTAAGACAAAATATTGCATTGACCATGATGAATTCTTGAATAAATTGTTCTCCAGTCTCATTCAAGATCCATTGAACCAGAGATAATAAATCCAGGGGAAAAACAAAAGAAAGAATTATACCTTGATTTTGAAGCGGGTTTTAGGAACATCCGTACACTCTGGGCGGACCTCGTAGTAAGAATCCGCGGGCTCTGCGGAGCTCCACATTTACAACCAACGACGTACGTAGCAAAAAGGGGTATGCAAAAGATTGTTCCTTGGACCAGAAAGTTGAAGATGCAGAACGGATCAAGAAAGAAAGGAACAAGGAGGGAACTTTCAACCCAGTAGCAGCAGGACCCAGTTCGTCAAATCTAATCAATAGAGCTATGAAGAATTTATTCTATTTAGATCAAACCCACCCATCAATGAATGAATGAATGAAAATATCAAGACCACCATCCACCACGACAAGCTTCAATGCTTGGTTGGACTGGGCGAAAACAACGACAAAGTCGTAAACAACTCCGGCTGGTTAATTATTATTATTATTCTTCTTCTTCTTCTTCTTCTTCTTCTTCTTCCTTTCCTTTTTTTAAGTTTATTTTTCTGGTTTTTAGTGGTTGCTTGTGTTGTTATTCGTGAGGTTACTCTTTGCTGCCATTTCTTTACCTCAGATTTAATATTAGATATTTTTCGTTGAATAATTTAGCCATTGTTGTTTACCCTTGGCTGAGAAATTCAAATTCCTCCATTTGTGGTATTGGTCTTTGTTTTATTTTATAATAATAATAATAATAATTAAAGAAAGGGAAAGTGGGAGTTTGGCCTCCTCCATTTTGTGGAATACCAATTGTGTCCCTTGGCTTGTACAATTGATCAATTATGTTCTTCTGTTTTTCTTTTTTTAATTTTGTCCAACGGTTGAGTCAACATCCTAGTCAGCTTAAATAATACTAAAAAATATTAATTTTTGAAATTTAATAAAATAAAATTTGTTTTTTCACCGTCAACCATTATCCACCTTCGAAATTTAACTACAATAAAAATTAAGTTAGTTCTTAAATATATAATTGTGAAACAAACAATATTTCAAAAGTATAGGGCACGCCATTGGGAAAACTTTCAAATAATAACCTAGTTTAGCAAATGCAATTAGACAATACTGAACTGGTTCAAAATTTACTACACATTCATGAACTAGTTCTCATTTTTATACACAATCACAAACTAGTTCACATTTCAATAACACAACCCTAAACTAATTTAAACTAGTAGTTTACGTTTTACACAATCATCACTATAACTGAACTAGTTCATAACGACATTGTTAACCAAACCTAAACAAGAAACAGTTCACTGTTCAAAATACAACCCTAAGCTAAATCTGATTTTTACCTCTAAACCAATACAATGCGGAGAATACAACCTGAACTAGTTTTGTTTTCAAGAATGGACGAACTAGATCTAAATTCATAAATGGCTAAACTAGATCTTTACTCACAAATCGGAACAAACAAAACTAGTACAAGCACATCAAAATAAAAAGTTATCTACTCAAAAACCTGTTATTACTGAATCTCGCTTTCAGATTTAGTGACCAAAAATAAATTCAAACCACCACCGCAGAAATCAAACATGGTATGTTAAGTATAAACCAACACCAAAATCAATCAAACCGAGAAAAACAAAAACAAATCCAAAACCATACCAATCCAAATGAGGACTACGATTTGACGCCCTACTTTTCGAATTATATGACGCCCTAAACTTCGTAATGACGAAACTATCCAAATTTACTAATTCGAAAAACTTTGTATCGACAAAACTATCAAAATGTATAATTCGATAAACTTTGTACCGACGAAACTATCGAAATATTTATTTCGAAAACCTCTCACGGTACGTTTTTCCTTACAATTCGATGAACACAAATCGGGATTGATCGAAAAAATCAGCCACAAGAAGCCCCGACCGGAAGCTCATTTCGGCCGGGGCCCCTCCGGCCTAAACGAACTTCCGTCGGGGCCTCTTGCGGCCGATTTTTTCTGATTGCTTATCTAGCGAGGGGTTGATGGTGAGTTGCTTTGGCAGGGAGCATCAATGTTTAAATATTATGTTTCTTGTGGTTTGGAGGTCTCTTCGTATGCAAGAACCGTTGGTCTTGTGGTACGAGTTGGTCTGGTCTCCTCCCATCATCCATAAACACGATCGTTCATAAATGTTCATGTTGCTAATTGGAGGCTTATTGTTGATGTTTTTTGCCATAAATCTTGGCCGCTTATTTTGGTGTGACATCCTTAGCAATGTGTGGTATGAAAGTTGTTGACGACAATGTTAGGGAAACGAAGAAGGATTTGGTTGATATCGTTCTTGGATATTAATTATGCGTCGGTTTCATTAGAAACGGTTTTAATTTAATGACGTTAGTTAAAGTATTAATCCAACATATTAGTTAATCAAACTAGTATAAATATATAGGAGCAATGCAAAGTCACGGGTGGACATTACGTTTCTTTACTAAAAAAATTTTATGGAATTCATTTTGAAATGAATTGGTATGTAAAATAATTTATTTTCAATTTTAAATTTTGAATTCTACGAAATTGAGGTTAGTGTTAGTAATTCCGTGAAATTGAGCAGATATTTTGAAATGAATTCCATACAGATTTACCAATTAGTAATTACATTAAAATGACTTATTTACCCTCAACTAATAATTAAATTAAGGCGAACACTCCGGTAGAAACATGCACCGGATGCAAACGCTATGTGGGGGTGTACAATTGGATGGTTTTTATTTTTTATCCAATAATGTTGTTTTAAACCCTTCAAAATATAAAAACATTCAAATGAATCACGAAATTTTTTTAATTAGTTAAATTCTTTCCGCCGTCCTATCGCCTCTTACCACCACCGCCAAGCCATGCTCCTCGCGCCTGCGTAACTGTTGAATCCTAGTGGCTGAAGTCAGGGGAAGCCGAACTGTACATGCTGAATCAGCAAAATTATGAGTCAGCAGCCGGAAAAACCACAAAGGGGCTTCGTTGATAACCGGAGCAAAGTTCAGGGGCATAAAAAATATAGTATAGGAGCTCATATGATAATTTGTAATAATAAAGGGCTAGTTTGAGTATAATCCCATTTAACTATGTTTTTCCGACAAAGGAACTCACTTGAGAATGTCATTCATAGATCAATCATACGTGGGAGTTAGATATGCTTTCTTAGATGCTACTGTTTCTGAATTTTAAGGCATAATGTTTCATCATTAAAGAGTTCATCTTCAAACCTAGTTTGCTACTGAAGTCTGAAGGACCTTGAGTATCTTGAATTTTATTCTTATATCTGCATGTGTTTACTGACGAACCTTCCTTTGAATCTTTCTTCCCTTCTTTGTTTCAGGTTAAGACGTTGGTACACAGTCTAAAATGGAATGACAAAGGTTTCGTGGTCGCTACAGCACATGATGTTGACATAGGAGCCATGTAATTAACAAATTTTTGGATGACGAAGTTGTTAATTACACAAACTTAAGAGTTCCAATGGCTTAAAATTGGGAGAGCCAGTCAGAACTCGCCACGTCGCGTTTGTACCGGGTGCATGTTTCCACCGAAGTGTTGCCGTTAAATTAACATCATACCCATCAAACCTAATATATAATTAGAGTCGGCTGACTCTCTGTTTGCTCAAACATTCTCATTCTTGTTGCCGGCAACCAAACAACCAAACATTCTCATTCTTGATATAATTGCTAATTCAATAATCTCTTCCATACAATGAGTAGCAGTAATGTCATGTCAGCCGAAAAACTTTTCTTTAATTGAATACCGTTAATTCGTAATGTTTGAGACCTCGAAACTTAAGGCCATGGTGGATGCCTACTAGTTAGGGGTGGCCATGGTGCGGACCGAACCGCATCGCGATAATGGAAAAAACCGCACCTCGAATGGATTGATGCCCAACCCTACTACTAGTACTACCACCTCATTAATATTCGTCTTTGGTTGTTGAAGAGTTAAGCCCAAAGCCACACGGATTGAATATTCTCGGCAAACAGTGAAGAGTAAAGTAATAAACCTGCACCCCAAGTTATGTTCCATTCCCAAAGCAGCAAGAATTATACTTTGCACCAGAAACTAAGAAACCAAGAAAAAGCTTCACTGCCACAGATTGTAAAGTTGGGGACTTTGGCTCCCTCTACAAAAACCCCCCTCCCCCTCCTCTCATCTCCACATCATTATCAAATCTCAATCCTACTTCTTCCAAACCGTCTCTCATATATATATAATGGCAGCAACAGGCTCGAAATTGGCGATTGGTGTGCTCGGACTCTCCTGTCTTCTGCTCTTGTCCCTCCAGAAAGCCACTGCATTCCAGTTCACCGTCGGAGGTGCCAAAGGTTGGACTGTTCCTGATAATTCCTCTGCCTTGAACTACAATACCTGGGCCGAGAGCAGTCGCTTCTCCATTGGAGACTCCATCGGTAAGTCAGTCCTGATGACCAATTAGTTATGTTAATATGTTATTGCATCACAATCTTGGTTGATTTACTCTCTTGCTCGCATTGAATTGATTGATGATGATTGGGGGTTGGAATGAATCAATGTACGCAGTGTTTGTGTACGACCATGCTCACGACTCAGTGCTGGAAGTGAGCAAGGCCGACTACGACAGCTGCACCACGAGTTCCCCCGTCGGAACCTACACCGACGGCCACACGGTCTTCACTTTCAACCACTCGGGGGCACACTACTTCGTCAGTGGCAACAAAGACCACTGCCTCAAGAATCAGAAGGTCGTCATAGTAGTTTTGGCTGACAGAAGCAGCAAACCACAGTCTCCCTCCACTCCACCTCCGTCACCAGCACCGGCCACTGACTACTCGCCTCCGGCACTCCAGCTCACCCCTGTCTCACCTCCTGAAGGGTATTCGCCACACAATGCAGCATCGTCTTCCATGGCGGCTATGGCAGGAGTAATTGCTTCTGCCGGAGCTTTCATCTCCTCTTCTCTGGTTTGCACATTCTGATGATTTATTTGGTTTTCACGGTTGTTTAATGTCCAAAGCTTGAGCTTGAAGTTTGTGTTTTCTTCTTTCTTTCGGGTTTGACGTCCTCTTCTCAAGGCTCGGTGATTTGTTGGTTACAGAGATGATAATAAGGCCAATTGGTTTTATGTTTGTTTGCATTAAAAACAAAAAAAATTGATTTCATACCATGGATTTTCAAAACAAAACATGTTCTTCTATTAAGAAAGGGTTACACAAGTTCTTCTATGATGTCACTTGTCTTGCTAAGCCTGTGATTCAAAACTACTTTGAAATCTTTACACAACAAAAAATGAACTAAAAAAAGGTAACCTGGGTTTCAAGGCATCTATCTCTTCTTCCTCTGTCAAAAATTCTTGCCTAGCTCAACCTTTTTCACTAGCCGGATTGTGTTGTGCAAAATGGAGTCCAGTATTCCCGCCACCTGAAACCCAACAACAGGATTTTTAGACCAAAGCTGTGAACATCTCTTATCGGAACTACAAGATATTAAAATGGCATCACCTACCGTGAATATTCCACCGATGATGGCGCAAACATTGGTGATGAAATGTGAAAATGACTTGGGATCATCGGTGATTAGAACCTGGGGAAAAAAGGGGGCGATCGGTATTAAGATGCTAATCAACTGGTGAAGAGAGTAGGATGGAATGACTGTTAGTAGGTTAGACCTGCATCGGAGAGAGCTCGAAATGGAATTTCGCAACGGGAATATCCACACTCTGAGCCAAGCTGCTGTGTGCTGTATACTCGTACTCTTCTATTATCTTGTGCTCACGAGACCCTCTTATCGATACCACCTCTGTTTTAACTATTTGAAGATAGTGCTCTATCTGAACAATTCAAAACGATGAAGATCATGAAACCATTACAGAAACAACCCCTTTCTACACCTAGCCATGAGTTCTCAACGATATTGCTTAATAAAATTTATGCGCACAACTGTTGGGTGCCCAACAGATTCTGAATGCAACTGTACACCTATCCAAATGCCAAAAAGGTGTGCACCCAGAAAAAAGAAAGGGCAATGGGCAATATCACCGTAATAGAGAAGGGGTTGCCGAAACTTACAGTAACATTAGCACCTAAATCCTGCTGGTTAATAAATGTCCGCCCATTAAGCCTATCATGACTTCGACCAATATATGGCATCAATCTCTTTGCGTCATCCAACGCCCTGGGTGAGAATTTCATACCAAACGAGAGATGCGAAATAACATGTGACATGTTCATTTGAGAAGGATCAAAGGAATGGGATCCTGAACGGGCTGAAATGATAAGGTTCCCAGGAACCTGCATTCAATTTGATAAAACAAGTGGATCAGTTAGTTAAGGTTCAAGTGAAATGAAAAAATGTGTCATCTATGATAACGTTCTTGGGCCTTATCACTAACTGATGTTGTGCTACTTTCTCCATCCTATCTATTAAGACCTTTATTTTCTGTCACTATTTCAAAATATCGAACAGTCGTATTTCATCTTGCAGCAAAGCTACGCACAATGCACATGATCATTAACTCGATGATATTAATTTTAGTACAACTGACTTTTATCACAGCTAGGAGTAAATATGTGATGAAAAAGATATACCTTCTTAACACGGACATATCCCTCTATTCTACATCCTCCAGTAGAGGGTGCAGGTCGTTTGATATTCTCGGTAGAATTGTCGGGTTTTTTATGCAGAGCTGGAATTGGTGCAACAAGATCTTCCATAGTCTGTCAACAGGAAAATAGTTCATATGAGGCTCAGTCCAGTTCTACAATTAGGAAAAAAGGTATATACAGATGAACATAAAATACAAGTACAGGAGCTGTCCAAGGTCACAGCAGTTCGCTGCTATAAAAACAAATTTAAAAAATGTGAACCGCCTATACCTTCACCAAGGTGTCAGTATCACGATCCCCATAGTAGGACTCATGCTCATGGTGTCCATGGTCTTCCCTGTTACCGTAAAATGTGCATAGGTGAACTGCTATACAAAGAAGCTTTCATAGGAAAACATAATCGCTACAAGCTAGAGCATCTAATGGAAGAATAGGCTGGGAAGTTATAAATAATGTTAAAGATCAACAAACACTACTAAGATCTCTGGCCCTTGTATCTTCACACAACGCATCCGGAGAAAAAAGCTTACAATTAATAGCCCGAAAGACAATTTTACCTCAAATCACTTCCCTTGCGGAAAATTCTAATGGAAGGATACCCTTGGACGTGATGCCTGAAATAAAAAGAATAAATTGCTAATAAATGAATACCAAGCAATAACTGCCAAGTCACAAAAAACTAGCAACCATAAGCTCCAAACAAACAAGACTTCATTCTTTTTTACTCTTATATTCTACTTTTGTCATTCGAAAAAAATAGAGAAACAGTTGGTGTATAGATTATCGGGAGCTATATCATATACCTGAGCTAAGGTAGAACTTGTTTCTACTTACAAGTAACGGAAACATGCTAAAAGATAGGATAAAATACCCCAGAGTGGGAGGGCATATAGATCACAGTTAAGTACCTCCTACACAAATCACCTTCTTGAGTGCAATCCACCTTCGCCAAAATGATGCGTCCATCAATATCAGGACCATACCTAGACACAGAGTGCAATGGGAGACTTGATAGACTGACATGAAAGAACTTACAGGAAAAAACAAGTAGAGCTACAGTACCTCTCTGATATAATTTTAGCTGCTTTTTCCCAAGAAGGTTTCTGAAACAAGTATGAGAAGAAGTGAGGACTAAAGTAGTCAAACATCACCCAACTAATTGGGGCAGAAGCAGAATATGGTTATAACGGTTAAGATTAGTAGTTTCCACCACAAACAACAAAATAAATTGATTAGGAAATAGAACTACCAGGCGATTGCTCCAGGTACACCAAGGAGCATAGAAATTGACGACCAATATTGGAAACCTGAGGGGGAAATATTCAACTACATCAGAAGAAGAATGTAAACAAATGCCACAGCGTTGTATTACTGGAAAATACAAATTGATGACATTGACCTTAAACGTTGAACCACTCACTGATTTGAGAAAATATCAAAATTTTGAGCATTGAGTATCACAGAACCTTCAGCCTCACTGTCACCAACATTTTCATCGTGCTTGATGAGATGCATAATAGGGCCTGAGTGAAATTCTGAGCCTGTGGGCTTTAGATTGTGGTCTATAGAGAACTTTCTCACTGTTTTTGTAATATTTAACCTGTTCTGAGTACAAGAGCATCAACGAATCAGGTCGGCCTCCTCTAACAAAAGGAATAACAAAACCTATACAGCTAAGAGTCATCTAAGACGAATATAAATGACACAATCCATACAGCACCGGAGCCCTGACAATAAGAAAGAACCAAATATACAGATAAGCATACAGCACCGGAGCCCTGACAATAAGCAAGAACCAAATAAAAACAAAAACCCAGTAATTTGCATCCTTATAAGGGAATTAATAATCCAACAATACATGTAGAAGATAATAATAACCATAAATTGCCATACCTAAATAATATGTAAAACTTTCAAATCCGTGTCATTAAATTTGGATCATATGTAAGAAAGAGAATAAGAAACATAGACTGTCAATATCTTCCAGGAATCTGAAAAAAAAAATTCGTGGCAAGCATGGTGACTTAATATCAGTTAGTTTATTTACCTGGACACTGGCCAGGAATTCTTATGCGTTGGTCTTACATTTTCAAAGCTTTAATTTTAAGTGAAACTCTGTTTCTTTCAAAATTAACCAATACTAGTTTGATCACATGTATTAATCCTCACAGGACAGTAATAAGATGAGACGTATCCATAGAGAACTTACAGTTCCTAACACATCGCTCAGGTCAACTGCTGCAAACTCGCAAGAGAGGGCTGGAAAACTGCAAGAATGGTACCATTGTTAGCCTTGAAATGCATTAGAGTTTCTGTTGTTGCTTGAAGTTTATGAAATTGAACAACATATAAAAATCAATTATCAAGGTAAAAGTTACATAAAGCTGTAACACACAATAATTAGTTTATAGGACAGGTGAAAACAAATCATTATTTTATAGGACGGACTTGAAATTTGGTCTCACATTAAACCACGGTCATACATACAAAGGGAACACAAGCCTCATCGCCCATAGATAAACCTTTGAAACTGTAAACACCCAATGAGTAGGTATTTCGAAACTCCAGATTCTATTATGAGTTCAATGACCAGACAGTAGACAATGTAGTTCTTCCTTCATCAACTACAACATTACTTCAACATGATCTCAAGTCGGTACATTCTAATAAACAAAACTTCCTACAAAAGACACCGTTGTTAAGAGCAAGCTGGGCCAAACCTTAACCTTTTTCCATTTACCTAATATTGAAGTCAATGCGCAAATAGTCCCCATCATTGCTCCTGTCAACGATCACAGATGTAGATGGGCGTATTGTTAAATAATTACTCAGTTCCTGCAAAGGGTAAACATGTTAGAACACAGTACACGCAACAGCTTCCCAGGGAAAAGAAAAATTCCCAATCAAAATGTATTTATAGCCATGGTTCAAATGCGGAGCACTTTAATGTCGTCGAAATATGTAGAAGTTACCTACCATTCCAAACAAAAACAGCATTGCGAGCGCAGCTATAATGGATAATCCAGCACCCGAAAGTGATGCTTCAGTCAAGTCCCTGGGTATTTTCCTGTAAACAACGAATCGAAAGTAAGGGGAAAGTTAGGAAATGAAAATATTTTCACTTTCTAAGATAATCTTCAGATTCCAGTACCAAGTAATTCCGAAAAGAGATTACTGGTAAACGATCAAGTAGTTGAGATAAGAATTCATCTACAAAAATTATGAAACCAGATCGGAACGCACTCATGCAAAGAGCCAACATGCACAAGAACACCTAAAGGTAACGCTCCAATCATCGGGAAAAAAAAAACAAATTCAACACACAAATGAGCAACCGATCCTCGCTGTGCTCCAATGCTCTGAACTCCGCAGCACAATTGGAGAAACTCCAGATCGGTAGAGAAGAGAGGACTGCCGTTGAGATACGGAACGGAGAAAGCGGAGCAAAAAAGTAGAAGAGAACAGGAAACAGCGAAGTAAGGGGAACGCGGAAAACCTGTAGAAATCGACAGATTTGAGCCTGCTCGTGGAGAGGCCTGTCATGGTGAAGGGCTGGCTGGGTTAAAGCTTATTGAGCAGCGAGGGAGAAATGAAAGCAGGAAGAAGAGAGTGAAGCTAGCAAAGACAGGTGAGAAAATTGAGTAAACTCGATAAATATAAATATATATATATATATATATTAATTATAAAAAAGACAAATTAATAAGCGGAGAAATGCGAAATAGTATTGTTGTTGTTGGGGTCGCAAAGGAGCCAAAAGCCGTCTGAGATTGGAAACTCTGGATTCGTGCATTTCCGGGAAACTTTTTTTTTGTTTATTATTTAAATTTTAGATTTTTTTGATGAAATCTTTTTTTTTATACAAAAACTTTCATTTTATTTAAGATAGGTTTTTTTCGTATACAAAAAATAGCAAATAAATAACAAAATAATCTAATCAATTCAAGGGGTGAGAACTACCGATAACATTATTTGGTGATATCTAAGAGTCATGCGTGTCACGCAATGGACAACCCCGTTACCTGCCTTCCGAACTAGCTGAAGGCGAACTTCTGAAAACAAGCCTAGCAAATCTCTTTATCTTCCGGACGATCACACCCCCAACAGCTAGATTAAAATGGCCCCATTGATGTGCCCCAAAACTAACTCCGCGTCCCCCTCAACATCCACTTACAAATAATTTGCATGAACATACCAGAAACATATGTCCCGAACTGCCAATAACTGAAGAAGGAAGGGGTCTGTCATGTCAGGGTAGGTCATATCAATTACATGAAAAACTTCCTCTAAAGGGGATTGTAAGACCCAATTAGTTGAACTACCAACCTCTGCACGGACAGACCCATCCACATTAATCTTGAACCGTGGAGGAATCAGAAAATACTAAATTGGGGATGGAAGAGGCGTTGGAAGAACCCTATTGCCAACTGAAATCGAAATCAAGTGTTATAACTCCGTCATTTGGCGACAGAATCGCTTATAAAGGACAAAAAATTGTCACTGTATGCGATCAAAGACCATCCAATTCCTACTTTTTCATAACTGTTTTTATTTAAGATTCATAACTATTCATCTCAAATGCAATACAATTGAAAATAACATCAAAAACACATTCAACCTAAACCCTCTCCCATGAAACTGGAGGAAACAGATGAGCAACTAAATAAGCTACAGAGTTTGCTACTCTTTACACAAACTTCCAATCTCGAGCTGCAGAGTTTTTTGTTGAAATCTACAATGTATGAATTAGTGTCTATTTTTTCATTTATAATTATAAACATTCCTAAAAAAACAACTTTTTCTAGAAATTCCAGGCAAATTATATTATTATACATTAGTAAGAAACTAACTCTGATTCTTGCTTCTAGTGGTTATCGAAATGGTCTCGAGGTTTTAGAATTTATAACCGTGAAGAGAGATAGAGATTTATAACTGTTGGAGTTTAGATTTTATATGATTAGTCATTCGTTCGTAATGACTAAGTCGGTAAATAATAAATTACCTTAGTTACAAACTAATTTGATACTTAAACAATATTAATATTAGTGATGGTTTTGTAAAATTTAAAACTATGAAATTCGGAATTCAAATGAACCGATTTTTTGGTCTGGTTTATGGGTTGCGTTTGCCATGGGTTGGATCAGTTTTCTAGCCGATTATTCTTTCAAAAGTCATGTTTATCTTGGTAACACAAAATTACTAGATACAGTTATGGTAGTGAAATTGTGGATTTCGAGTAAAATAAAAAATATAGGCAAAATCAGAAATCGTATGATCGAATCGTAAAATCGTAAGATTTTAAGTACACTTATAGTTTAAACTAAACAACTATAAGTACATAGTTTACGATACAAAGCTTATAAAATCATAAGTACGCAACACAAAATACACATTTTTCAAACGATTTTATGATTTCACTATTTTTCTCCCGATTTCATACGATTTTGATGTCCATCGATTTTACAGTGAAATCAAGATCGAACTCCTATTGTGAAATCGTATGATTTTTTACGATTTAAATCGCGATTTTGACTACCTTGAATACAGTGTATGATAAGATATATTGTACGGTGATATGAATTGATAGTGACTAGATACGTGGTATGAGAAATATGGTGAATTAATTCCACGACACAACTTGGTTTAAATCAATAAGTTTCACACACCAAAAGTAAGTTGAAGAACGATTATACCAGAACATACTCAACAAGACGCATTTCCCCAACAATATCCTGGTTTTTAGGTATTGGTTTGATGTTGCGTGTTAGGGGTGGAAAAGCTAAAAGTTTGGCTAAGTATATAATTGTGCCCAAAGTTTGGCTTATCATGAGGTAGCAATGGTTGTGGTGTTGGAAGTAACATGCGTCGTATTGGAGCTCTCCAAAGTTGTTGATCGAGAATCTGGATAGAAATATGCATTGAGTCGGATTCAAATTAAAAAGTTTGTATGTATATCGAATAATTAATTGATAAATTAATCCTAATACTAATTTAAAATAAATAAATAAAGCATTATACCGCTTTTAGTAGAAAATGTAATATATGTATCACCGGCGAGTTTTTTTTATCCTTTATTTAAACCCTTTGAACTAAATTTATGAAAATTAATTAAGTAGTCTAAACAAATAAATATAAGAGAAAACTTCAAATATTATTAGTCGGATTATGAAATCATCAAAATTTTACATATAATTTAGTATTCGAAATCATCAAAATTTAGTATTCGAGATCATCAAAATTTTACATATAACCCTAGTTTTGACACGACCAAGCATTGAGTCGAGCTCAAAACTGCCCTGAGCCAAACTCATAAAAATTACAAATATACACCTAAAATTAATGATGCGGACCAAAACTGAGATGAGCCGAAACTCCCCGGGCCATCCCTAATTCCGCCACTGCTGGTTGTAGGCAACTAGCGTTGTGCCCTACACAAATATTGTTGCATGCACGTGACCTAAATAAACCTGTTCATAACTGTTAGGTTTTATAAGTTTTAAAATTCTTAATTTCACATTCCCGTATTATGAATAGTAGAGAGATCAGAAGAGTTTCGGGCATCTCAAGAGCATTTGTGTCGGATCATCGTACTACATCATAGCAAAGTGAAGCCCTACATCAATTGTAATAGTATTTTTTTCAACATGACTTTTCTGACGAGGGAAGATACAAGGTTTTAGTTAAGGATTTGCTCATGTTGTGGCTGATTATGAGATTTATGACAAAGGGATTACTGCCTACTCTCCCTTCTCTCTTCCTTGTCTCTTTTCTGTTGCTGTTGCCGACACCACTTTTAGGTGATCGGTGACAGTACTTTGTTTTCCTTTTTTTCTTTTGCTGTTTGTCCTAAGTGTTTTTATTATACTTGTTTCGATGTATGATTTATTCCTTTTGTGGGCATATTTTTCCCTTTTACTGGAGCTCGTGTTTTCTTTTTAAATGGAGCATTCTTTTGTATATATGATCTTCAGATTCTAGTTTGTTCTTCTTGAATGCAAAAGGGGTTGTTTATCAATTGCTTCTTCTCCTGCTTTTTTTATCTACCTCATTGTTTTACCCCACTATGTTGGTAATCCGGAGATATATGGTCTCTTATATGAATTTGGGTGCAGATCGTTGAGTTGGCAACAGAGACATCTTCAAAAGTTATCTGTTTCTTTGGTGGCATCTCCGACGACAACCCTTGAAGCGGTTTCCGGTGGTTGGCGGCGGTTTACGAAGATCGGCGACAGTTTCTGGTGAAGGTCTGGACGGTGGTGATGACATCTCAAAGATCTGACGGCTAATATATGTTGTAGTGTAGAGATTAGGGTTTTGTTACTGATGTGTTGTATTTTCGACACACCTTTTCTCGTTATAAACTATATTTTCGTGTGACGAAATGTATTCAAATTCATATTTTTGAGTAGATGTTTGGTTCTCTTGCCCCGGGGCCGTGTTATTGTGTTTGGTATGTTTTTGGTACATTTCACGTGTCATATGACATTTCGAGATGAAGCAAGACATGACGAGAAGGCCGGAACAACTCAAAACGTTCCATTTGGGAAGAAAACATTACTGTTTAGTATTTTGAGCATAAATCATCGCTCGTAAGTCCAATTGATGCAAGGTCAGCGACGTTAGAAAGATAATTCGATTGTCTACAACTTTTATGTTGACGCTATGGTCAAATTCTGTATATTAAAAAACACGGCGTGTTTAAAAAAGAACACGACGTGTCCCTTTTCTGGAAGTTGACCCCAGAAATAGACAGGGGTGGAACACCACCGTGTTCTCTAGGGAACACGTCGTGTCTCACCCCAAACGGATTTTCAAGTCATTTTCCTTCTCCAACTTACAAAAGTCTATAAATACCCCCAAGACCCCCTATGGACGGGATATACTTCATTATACACATATTTTAGAGCTCTTGGAGAGAGTTAGGGTTCCCAAGAGACAATTGAAGCGAGAGGATCAACCACAATTAGAGAACGGCAAATCGTCAAGTCGAAGATTGTGATTTCCGTGAAAAACATGTCGTCTTCTCCGGATTTTTCTTCTCTTCTCTTGTGATTTATTTTTCGAAATCATGAGTGGCTAAAACTTTTATGTTGTTTGGATTAGATGAAACCTTAGCTTACCTTTTGTATGGATGATGGGTTTCTAAACCGTTGATATTGCTATCGATGTTATTCAGGATTATCGTGTGTTCTTGCTAAACCTAACTTCAGATTCATTCTCGTCTGATTATCTTGATTGAATCATCATCATTGATTTGTGGGCCCGAGAGGAATATAGTTGATAGGTCGCTTAAGAAGAACTCTAGGTTACTTGTTAGCTCGAGAGAGGAACGTTTAATCTAGGATTTTTGCATCATTTATCGTTGTGGCATTTTATCGAACACCTTTAATGCGTTTTGCTGGGGGTGTACATTAGCTCGAGAGAGGAGTCTACGGTCAAGCAGAATAGATCTTTAGAGGCGCGAGAGTGATCTAAGACTATCGTAGGAAATCGCCAAGCCATTATAACTTGAATAATTGAGATTCCATATCGTTCATCCATGCATTGCTAGCTATTGTGGATTCGAGTCCGAACAACTTTCATCCAATCTTTGAAACTCGATTTCTTGCATTTTGATTTGTTTTATTTTCAGTCATTAGTTCATAGTTTGATACACCAACACTCAAACAACCAATCAACCATTGTTACTTAGTTTAGTTAGCATAATCAACTTGAGTAATAGCGTTAGAAAATCTTAGGGAAATACGAATCCATTAGTTCAATCTAGTGGGTATTTGATTAGCGGGGCAAAATCTGTGCTTCAAGTTGGCGTCGTTGCCGGGGACTTTTCTAATTATAGGAAAGATTTTGATTGTTAGCTATAACCAACATTTACCCATCAATACATGAGCCCAAGAAGGTCACTAGATAACCTAAATGTACATGAAATTTATCGAGAAAACTAAATCTAATCCATTCACTCATTCCTTCCTCAAGAATATCTCATTTGTCGTCTTCGCCTTCGACGATATCTCTTCTTCTTCTTGTTTTCTATAAAACTTAATCATTATTATTCCATTGAAAATATCCTTATCTACCAATTTATAGATGAATTAAAGTGGATACATTTTGATTTTGATTTTTTTTTATTTTTTTCATAACGGAGAGTGGTTATAACCGCTGTGAGTGGTTATAATTATTAACCGCATGATTATGATGATGAAATTAATTTTATCACCGAAATTGAAACGAGGATGGTTATGGTTAATAATCATCACAAAAACGGATGGATAATAAATATGTTATACCCATTCCCAAATCTCTCTGTGGCAAAACCTACTTTTTTGGGTTAGAATTTGTTTGGGCCTATAAAAATTATAACATTTTCTTTAATTTTTCTTATCATCTTGATCCTTGTTTTATACTTTTTTTTTTAGTAATAAAATATTGATTTCTCGAAAAATTTATGGGCTATGAGAAGCTAGGATGAGCATTTCTTGGTCAGGAGACCAAGCTTCAGCCAGATTCCTAGGAAGCTACTTTGAACTATGGGGTTTTTTTTCTCATGTTGATAACATGAGCCTAGATACTACTATTTATGTTGATAATTCACTCTGGATTGCTCAATAGTCTATTAGAGTTTATAACTTAATTATAGGTATTTGGGTCCTTTTTGACCATAGTTCAGTCCTTGTGACCATATTATGGTGTTATGTGACCATGTACGGTAGGAGTTGCCAACATTTCTAACGTCTAATTTAGAGTTACTTTATTAATTTATTGACATTACTAATATTAGTACGACACTACATTATGAGTTTTATTACAATTTTATAATTTTGTATGTGAGTTCTGATTATCACTCAGTATTTATCACTGACCTCGTTCTTTTAATATATGTATTGTATATATATATATGTATCGGATTCAAGATATCATGTCACCTAGGTCCCCTAGAAAAAGCTTATGGAGGTCATGTTGGACTGCAAGAGAGGAAAGGAGTTTGACCCTTTTCACTGTTCTTACTGATTTTATAACTATGGGTTTGGAAAACTGTCTTATCCTTGGTAATTACCTGGTTATTGGTTTCAATATGGGTAGATAATATATAGTGAGTGGTATTTATGGGTTGATTGGGGCTATTGACATTAACAGTTTCGTAAATTTTAATTTTTCTTTCAAGATGGCATTTGAATTGAAGAATTCAGTTTTTTGATTCGATATCAAAATTTCATCCATCTCTATTAACGATTTTTGTCTATTTCGTCACGTTAAAAATCCATGAATACACGCCACGTCATTAATAATTCCGATCATTAATTTACAAATTAAAAACTAAAAAAACATTCTTCTCACCCTCCCCTCTCTCTCTCACTCTCTTTCTGCGCCTCCCTCCATTTTATCTTTCTATTTCTCAAAGTACAGAGGGGGTATCCTCTCCATTTGATTCCCTCTCGAAGATCTGATCTTTATTCATTACCCACCAGAAATTATTGGTTGAATTAGTGAATCTCCCCCATCAGTTACCCCTTTCCCTCTTGTAAGAATCATGCATGTATGACAACACTGTTCCTTCTCTTCTTGATCAAAATCTCTCATTCAAGAACACGAATCCAAATTCTCCTTCATGGGTTTCATCCTCCATAGGACCTGATCCCACCCCAAGCGAAAATGCGGTTCCAATTCATTCGATCATCAATGGAGCTCAAAAGCCAGAAGTTCACCTCCCTGTTCTCTCCACCGCTTTCTTCGTCTACCTCCGTTTCATCTCGGTTCTGATCGCCTCCGCTTATTACTTCTGCTCTTATGAGGGTCGATTGCTTCGCCGCCTCGCTACAGAGTCTCATTTTGAACCATCCGGCGGATCAGCCGGCGACACCACCGGGAGTTCTACTGTGTTCCCCGCCGTAGAGCTTCACAGTAAGATCCAAGCGGTCCGCTCATCAGCTGACCCATCCGGCAATGGCTCATGGATCAGGAAGAACACCACAAGTAGCAGTTCCGTTATCGTCGTGAGTTCATCTGTATTTCAACTGATATTTAAATTCACTCCGCAAATGTCGATCAGCTTTTCTGCCATGTTTAGATTTGGAATCGTGGTTTCTGTTTGGATATTCTTGTCCTGAATAAATACTCCACTGGTTTTTTTTGTGAGTGATCACAGCAACAGAGGAAACGCGCAGAAAAGTCGATCAGCTGTCAGGTGCCGATTTTGAGCGCGTAACCACGGTTTCGGGTCGTTTCCAACGTCTATGTCCCCAAGGGAACTTTTCGGGGTCTTGTCGTTGAGCCTCCGTAGCTTAGCGTATGGGTGTAACGAAGAATGGTCTTTGATGCACTGGTCGAAGATGAGAAGTATAAGTTCTTGTCTATGATTAGAGAAGGTGTAAGAAGAAGCAAAAGAAGAAGAAGTTGTTGCTGTGTCGAGAGAATAGAAGTAAGGAGAGAAAGGCCTTTGTATTTCAATTCATTGGTATCTCTCTTCTAATTCACTACATTATATATAGTTGGCCCAACCCGACTAACCCCAAACGCAAAATCGTAAGATTGCTAATGAACAATGAATATAAATAACAACAGTTGTAGCATAATAATAAGTATAGCAGCAGTAGTATGGGTATTAGTTGCAGCATAATAAGTAGAGCGGCAGCTGTAGCATGGGCTCTAGTGTGTGTAATTAAGTATAGTAGCAGCCGCAGTATGGGTTCTCGTGCAGCTACGGTGGCGTACGTGACATCATCAACAGAGAAGAAGAGCTGGAGCGAGGACTCGCTAGAGCTGGAGCTTCAATCCGAGAGAGGAAGAAATAAAGGGAGAGAGAGGGTAGAGGGGGTGGGGAGATGGGTTTTATTTTCTTTTTAATTTTGAATTTGGTGAGTGATGATTTGGACAGTGCGACCAAAAAGTCGGATTCTTCAACTCAAGTGCCATCTTAAAAAAGTTCAATTTAAGGGACTTTTAATGTCAATACTAGCCCGGGTTGATTGGTGATGAATGTTGTTGATTTTATAGTTATGTATGGTGGTTAATGGGTAGGTAACGTTGAGATAGAAATGTATGGATTCGGATTGGTGGTTCTACAATGGGGATGTGGGTGGACATGTGGTGTTATATTTCAGTATCTGAATCTGGGGAGCTATCTGTTTAGAGCGAGGGGGCAAAGAAGAGGAAGAGAGGTATTCCGTCTAACGAACACATGGCGATTGCTCGAGCTATCAGAGCGTCTCTCCGGCCGGGCTTCTCATCGATTGTCTCTACTTCTCGATCCGTAGGACCTCCTTATCTCTATACGAAATAACTTATTACATGCAGCATCTGATATTGGCTTCTGGTTGCAAGATTTTTCCTTGCTTCCATTACCTGACCGTCAGTTGAAATCATTTGCTTTTTGTAATCTCGAATCATTCTTGAACCAAATAGATTAGCACGTTGGTGATCGGCGAGCACGAAGGAGGCGTCGTGAAGCCTCCGACTCTGAGTGCAGTAGAAGCTGCCAAGTGTCTGGGCGAGGGCAACTCCGTCTCCGTGCTGTTGGCCGGAACAGGTACTTCCGTTCAAGACGCCGCCGCACATGCTGCTTCTTGCCACCCTTGATTTCTCAGGCATCTCTGACTTTCTTCCCCTCTTGAAACTCTATCCTTTCTATCATTTCCCAATTTTTGTTAGCTTCCTGGTTTACGATAATGATTTTGGAGAGTTTATTTTATTGTATTCAGGTACTTGTAGCCGATTCAGGTAAGTTTGTTCATCATCTAGCAGAACCATGGGCTAGGTTGATTCAATTAGTCCAGCTTAGAGACGATTACTCGCACATTATTGCTGCATCCAACTCATTTGGGAAAAATGTGCTCCCACGAGTAGCAGCCCTTCTGGATGTTTCTCTTAGCACTGATGTTATTAGCATTTCTGGACCTAATCAGTTTACCAGGTTGGTCTCTGCTCTTTGTGTTGTTGTGCAAGTTAATAATGCTTCATAGGATTAACTTATCTGCGAAATGTTCATCTGGTTTCAGACCAATTTATGCGGGAACGCCCTTTCTACTGTCTGCTACACTGGCAGAAGCCCTTGTTTATTGTTTGTTAGATCGACATCCTTTCCCGAACCTACACTCGCAGCAGATTTTACCGCTGAGGCAGTACCTATTTCCCAGGTTGATCTCTCAGCTCTTGATGAAGGTCTGTTGGTCATACCCCAATACTGAAAGTTGGATTGGTTATTTATGTCATCATCATCTTTGTACTTCTGGTAGTCTTTAAAATTCTGTACAGGTGTCCGACTCATTTTGCCATTCAACTACAGATTGTATAGCCAAGTCTAGATATGTGAAGCTTGCATCACAGGATACAGAACGCCCTGATCTAGGAAATGCTAAAGTGGTTGTCACTGGAGGTAGAGCCTTAAAAAGTGCTGAGAACTTTCAGTTGATTGAGAAGCTTGCAGAAAAACTTGGGGCAGCAGGTAACTCACCGGCAATGAATTCATTTGTTATGTTTTCTACTGTCTATAAGATTGTTTTCTGCATCTGATATAAGAGCAACATCATTTTCTCTATTTTAGTAAGTTCCCTGGACCAGTAATTACCTCAACGCATGTTGCCTTTTATGTCCATAAGTTTGTTTGACAAGTTGTTATGTTTGTGTTTAGTTGGTGCCACTCGTGCTGCTGTAGATGCAGGATTTGTTCCAAATGACCTTCAGGTAATAATTGTGATTCTTGCTTCATCTCAGAATATTGTATTAATCAGTTGGATCATACACCTACACCTTTCCTTCTCTCGTGTTTGGTCTTCTTCATGGTTAATAGAAGAATCATATAGGAAGTTCTTCATTGCTGGCGTGAATCATATGATCCTCTGTTTAATTTTTAGTAAGGTAGAAATGCAACTGTCAGCATCCATGTGAAGGTGAAAAATGTTGCCTAGACCTATCTCTATAACTTTTACCTATATGAAGAGGGCATTGTTACATTTACCAGGTCGGTCAGACGGGGAAAATCGTTGCCCCAGAACTGTACTTGGCTTTTGGCGTTTCGGGAGCAATCCAACATATAGCCGGCATGAGAGATTCAAAGGTGATAGTAGCAAGTGAACAAAGACTCAGATGCACCGATTTTCAAGGTGATAATCTGACCAATGAACCCAAGGCGGTGTTTCGTGAGCGACTGTTTTTCTTTGAATTTATCAACGTGAATGCAAAGTGAAGCTGCATATTGTGAACCAGGTGGCTGATTACGGGCTTGTTGGAGATCTGTTTGAAGTGATTCCGGAGTTGTTGGAGAAACTCCCAGAAAAGAAGTAGGCAACCCCGACAAAATTGAACGCGATGCCCCTGGAAACGTAAATGATCTGCTGCGGGTTTAGCAATCTGTTGCAAATTCTGAACAATTGTATGTATGAAGTGCAGAATAAGTTAGGGCACCCATATATCTTGCGCAGATGCTGGTGGTCACACTGACACCAAGGGAGGAGAATATAGCAGACGTGGATAGGGTTTGGAGAGCTGCTTATGTAATTCGTAGTGTAGATGATGGATAAGATGATGGAAGACTGCAAGTCTTAGGAATGACATTGAAATTCAATTTTGTATGATAATGTGACAAGGAAAGTTTGGTTCCATGAGACCCATTATAGTATAGATAGTGTTAAATCGTTCAAAGGGATGGAGATAAATTCCACGTTCCAGTTGAAATGCTTGTATCCCTTCGATCCAAGGGAGATGCAAACAACTCAGAATTGTTGTTTATACCTATAAATAAAATAAAATAAAGTGGTGGTGGGTTGTGTGAATGCTGATGGCTTGGCTGATGGACAGCCGACCAAATGCCACTTGGATGGATTATAATTGCAGCTTGACTAGAGGAGATTGATACATTTGTACACCATCATTCATTCTATGGAACAATATATTCCTCTTACGGCCTTACGAGAAACGATGGACGGCTGTGAGTGCACAGCCCAGGTAGGGTTGGGAGGATATTTGTGTACAGTACAACAACAAAGAACCAAGAGGACGAAAGACGAGACAGGTACGCGCCATCAGGAGGAGGATGCTCACTTTTAATGTTCTCAGTAGAATGGAGGATAGATATCCAATCCATTCATTATGTTTTCTTGGGTCTTACTCGTTAAAACACTATCGTCCAAGAACAGCCACCCAGCAATCATTATTCTTCATTACAAAGCAGCTTAGTGCCACTCACAGTAAGGCTGAAAGCTCTTGTCTCTTTTCAAACCTTTTTGTCCCGCACTCTCACTATTCTAATAGTCACCTTCACCACCTACTACTTTCAATGTTAATCACTCACTCCACTGGCGGACAATAATTTCCTGGCGCTTTCCTGCTTTCTGATAAAATCCCACAGGAGGAGGGCTGGGTTGCACAAGTACAAAAAACAGGGCAGACGTCTGCATTTCTCTTGCGAGGTTAGGTTTGCTGCTTAAATTTCTGCGTTTGGTTAACTGTCACTGTTGCTAATTTTCCACTCATCTTTTCCCCTGTATATCATTAACAAGTTCTGTCATCCATTGCATGCCAGTGGTTCTTGTTAATTTCGCTCAACGGATTACGGTACTGCTGCCCCCCTTTGATTTTTCAGGGTGAGTCTTTTTGTTGTTATCTAGCCTCTAAATTCCAGAATACTAACAACACTGTATAATCCTCAGACCTTTTTTCTCAACTTTCTTCAGTTGCATGTAGCACTTGATTAAAAATCCACTCTTTTCAGGTTTTATTATTTATTTATGTATGTGATTATAGAGGGATGGTTTGACAACTAGAATCACCATTTCTAGGAAAGTTAAAGTTGAAATTAGTGGAAGGAAGGAAGGAAGTTGAGTTGAGTTTGGGAGGGTCAAGGTATAGTGGAAGGAAAGTTGAATTAAAGATTTTGATGACTGAGATAAAAAAATAGAATCTGTGTATGCAATTTGAAATCCTTTTGATGTGGGATGTGGTTCTGATATGCTTAATTTGCCTTATGATAGATGTTGTAACTCAGTTAGTGGTCATCTGGGCACTCTATCGATCTTAAGTTTAAATTTTCAGCTGAAAGAGCTCACCTTTTCGTTTCTGTATGTGTTGTCTGTGCTTTTTAGATGGTGGATCAGCCTGCAGGATACAGTGTGGATGAAGCTCTCCTCTCCGTAGGGTTCGGAAAGTACCAAATACTTGTGTGTATCTATGCTGGGATGGGTTGGATCTCAGAAGCAATGGAGGTGATGATTCTCTCATTCATAGGTCCAGTTGTGAAGTCCAAATGGGATCTAGATGCCAATCAAGAGAGCTTGCTTACCATTGTTGTGTTTTCCGGCATGCTAGTTGGGGCTTACACTTGGGGTGTCATTTCAGACAAACTTGGAAGGAGGTGAATTAAGGCTGCAATATTCTTAGCTTCTTTTTAACTTCTCTTAATCTTTCATTGCTTTTATAACTAGTTATAATGCTTGGTTCAGGAAAGGATTTGTGGTGACAGCATTCGTCACCTCTGCAGCCGGTTTGCTGAGTGCATTTGCCTGGAACTACACCGTGCTTCTAATTGCTCGTTGCTTGGTCGGTGTCGGACTCGGAGGTGGCCCTGTACTCTTTGCCTGGTACTTGGAGTTCGTACCTGCAACCAATAGAGGAATGTGGATGATTATCTTCTATGCATCATGGACAGTTGGAACGATCTTCGAGGTCGCTTTAGCATGGGTACGTATGTCATCATGTTTTCCTAGGAAAGTTGAATTGAGGTTGGAAAGGGTCACGGGAGGAAGGTTTGAATAGAGTGATATAAGATATTCCAAGTGGAATTATTTTTAATTTTCCAAGCTATTCAAGTGGAAATTAAACTTTCCTAAGAATTATCTTTTATACTCTTTAATTCAATTTCCTTCGAGAGACCCTTTCATGCCCTCAACTCAACTGCCTTCCACTAATTTCACTCTAAGACCATCTCCAATGGTAAGTGTTAATTACCAAACTAAGGAGCTAAATTTAGCTTTTATAGCACCTTGAGTGTTTTTGCTCCAATGGTGCCAGAGTTAAATCTGGCTCTGGCCATTTACAGTTTTGTTAAAATATCATTTTACGTAGTTTTTAAAATTTTAAAATATCATCAAAATTGATCTTGTCATATTCGTTTTGAAAGATAGAAATGTTGACATACAAATTATCCAAATCGGAATTAAAATAAAATAGTTATGGCGAAATAAAGATGTCGGGGGAAACGAAAAAGAATCACAGATCCCCATTCACCCTATTTGCGAATATGCACCGTTAGATCAGTGAGCTAAATTTTGCTTTGGCTAGCCAAATTTAGCACCAAAATGTAGAATTTTTAGCACTTATTTTCACTTTGGCTTTCACCATTTGAGGAGTTTTGGTGCCAAATTTTAGCTATTTGGTACTTTAGCATTTACCATTAGAGATGGTCTAACTTTCTTAGGAAACATAATTCTAGATGCCAAATCTTATTCTACCGCGTTGTTTCGTCATCTACTTACAATGACAAATACTATAGATTCTCGTAATTTGATCAGATTGTAATTCCGACATTGGGTTGGAGGTGGCTGCTTGGTCTCTCTGCTATACCTTCATTTGCTCTCCTAGCATTTTATCCTCTGACACCTGAGTCTCCACGATACCTATGCCTGAAAGGTCGAACAGACGACGCTCAGAAAATCATAGAGAAGATGGCGAAATCAAACAAGAAGCAACTCCCTCCCGGCGTGCTTCAAACTGACCGTGAAATCGAGCTTCAACGAAAAGTCTCCGATGATGATCGTGGCAATGTGCTGGATAATTCTGGTCCTAGATGGAAAGATGCCGACATGGGTCCTATCAGGACACTAATGATGCTTCTTTCTCCCAGGCTCATTCGTTCAACCATACTGTTGTGGCTCATTTTCTTTGGGAATGCCTTCTCCTACTACGGCCTTGTTCTGCTCACTACTCAATTGAACCGGAAATCTCATTGCAACAACTCAAATTCGGCATCATCATCCAAGTCGGATGGTGGCGTGGACTATAAGAATGTGTTCATTACTACTCTAGCGGAATGTCCTGGGCTAGTGATATCGGCTCTCATGGTCGATAGGATCGGCCGCAGAATTTCTATGGCAAGCCTGTTCTTTGTTTGTATCGTGTTCATGATGCCGCTGGTCGTACATCGATCTCCGCTTGTTACGACAATTCTCCTCTTCGGAGCGAGGATATGCATCACGGGAACGTTTTCAATTGCGTCTCTAATGGCTCCCGAGGTAAGTAAATAAATTATGCAATGTTTATGTTATATATTGCTGTTGCATGAGCATGAAGGATTGTTACTATAAACCTCTCCCAACAACTCGAGTTATTGGGATGTAACCGTTCTCCAAGCATGCTAAGTAAGGATCACCTGTATATATATATTGTTGGTGTAATTTATGTATGGTATTTAATGCTGGATGTTGTGGATGAAGCTGTACCCGACTTCGGTGAGATCAACTGGATACGGAATAGCAAACTGCGTGGGGAGGATTGGAGGGATGGTGTGTCCACTAGTGGCAGTGAAGTTGATGGAAGCATGCCATCAAAGGGAAGCGCTGCTGCTGTTTGTTGGTGTGTTTGTCGTAGGTATGATTTCGGTTCTGCTAATACCTTACGATACCAAGGGCCGTGAACTGACAGAGAGCGTATCCAGTACAAAGCATCACCACCAAGAGCCTTGAAATCTAATGAAGCCCTCATTTGATGGTCTTTCACCCGATCAATGTTGGCTGCTGGCTGGTATACCACAAGATAATCTATATGTTTTCTATGTGCATGTTGTGAGCTATGAAGTTGTATAACTCTGCAGTTATACTGTATAGGTTTGAGTGAGTTTGGTTTACAATTAATTCAATCAACGTCCAAAGTTTGTGTGTACTGGTGGTGATATTTTAGAGATGCATGTAAGTGACTAGAATGGAAGATTTGAACCAGATTTAAAAGTCTCATAACTGAATTTGAGGTTCGGGAATGGAAGATTTGAGATTTGACGATATTAGAATTTCGAAAATGGGTTTTGGTCCCGATTTCCACCCCTAGAATTTCGAAAATGGGTTACTATCTACTGTCACATGCTGGAAACAAACTCAATTAAATTGAATGGCTTCGATGTAGCTGGTATATTTCCAATCTACATACATTTTTTAATATACAGTCCTGATAGTGTTGGAAATATCCACTTTGGGTTTGACCTTAGTATGATGGCATTATTATGGACTTGACCTTGATGTGATGTCGGAGTTGACACGGATACGTGAGTTCACGGGAAACCTCACTTTACCTCGGAGCTAGCTGAAACTAGCTGACATCAGCTCCTCTGTGAACTAGATGAAGATAGGGATTGACACTAAAGCTCGTCCAGCTCAACCTTAGAGCTGGATGATAGTGTCACTAGCTGCGGTACCAAACTGAGCTACAGTGATGGTAGGGAGCTAGGTGGTTGGGGTGGTTACTTCTTCTCCTATGACGAATGGGTACACACCTCTTCATGAATTTCAAACTCATTTATGAGTTGTTTTCCCTCCAAACCCATAGGACTTCAAGGTAGTGACGTTCAAGTCTATCCATGAGGATATTAGCACCTCTTAGTACTTGGACTCGTGCCCCTTCAGTCCTGGACCCCTTGCCTATATAAAGAAGGTTGTAGTGTGGGATAACACACAAAAAAAACGATCTATCGTATCCTACAATTCTAACTGACTCTAGTATCTAAAGCCTAAGAACTTGAATGGAGACGTCTTATCCTCAAAAGGGATTTCTTGATATCCAAGGCTTGTAGGGTGGAAATACTCTTTTCGGAAAGATATACCCACAGTTCCGCCTTGATCCTAGATCTCATCACCTATCAGAGTTAGAAGTATTGCTACCTGGAACCTAATAAGCTAACATTCGAAAAGAGTATTTGCTGTTCAAAATATGCACTTTGGGTTTGACCTTGGTATGATGGCAGCACCATGGACTTGGCCTTGGTGTGATGCCGAAGTTGAGACGGATACGTGAGTTCACGGGAAACCTCACTTTAGCTTGAAACTAGCTGAAACTAGCTGGCATCAGCTCCTCTGTAAGTTAGATGAAGCTAGGTACTAACACTAAAGCTCGTCCAGCTCAACCTTGAGCTGGATGATAATGTCACTAGCTGCAGTATCGAGTTGAGCTACAGTGATGGTAGGGAGTTAGGTGGTTGGGGTGGTTACTCCTTCTCCTAGGACGAATGGGTACACACCTCTTCCTGAATTTCAAACTCATTTCTGAGTTGTTTTCCCTCCAACCCCGTAGGACTTCAAGGTAGTTATCTCAAGTCTATCCATGAGGATATTAGCACCTCTTGGTACTTGGACTCATGCCCCTTCAGTCCTGGACCCCTTGCCTATATAAAGAACGCTGTAGTGTGGGATAACACACAGAAAAAAATGATCTATCCTAGTCTACAATTCTAAGTGACTCTAGTATCTAAAGTTTAAGAACTTGAGTGGAGACGTCTTATCCTCAAAAGGGATTTCTTGATACCCAAGACTTATAGGGTGGAAATACTGTTTTCGGAAAGTGGTACCCACAGTTCCGTCTTGATCCAAGATCTCTTCACCTATCAGAGTTCGAAGTATTTCTATTTGGAACCTAATAAGCTAACATTCGAAAAGAGTATTTGCTGTTGGAAATATGCACTTTGGGTTTGACCTTGGTATGATGGCAGCACTATGGACTTGACCTTGGTGTGATGCCGAAGTTGAGACGGATACGTGAGTTCACGGGAAACCTCACTTTAGCTCGAAGCTAGCTGAAACTAGCTGACATCAGCTCCTTTGTAAGCTAGGTGAAGCCAGGGACTAACACTAAAACTCGTCCAGCTCAACCTTGAGCTGGATGATAGTGTCACTAGTTGCGGCATCGAGCTGAGCTACAGTGATGGTAGGGAGCTAGATGGTTGGGGTGGTTACTCCTTCTCCTAGGACGAATGGGTACACACCTCTTCATGAATTTCAAACTCATTTCTGAGTTGTTTTCCCTCCAAACCCGTAGGACTTCAAGGTAGTTATTTCAAGTCTATCCATGAGGATATTAGCACCTCTTGGTACTTGGACTCGTGCCCCTTCAGTCTCGGACCCCTTTATAAAGAAGGTTGTAGTGTGGGTAACACACAGAAAAAATGATCTATCCTAGCCTACAATTCTAAGTGACTCTAGTATCTAAAGGCTAAGAACAAGAGTGGAGACGGTCTTATCCTCGGAAGGGATTTCGTGATACACAAGGCTTGTAGGGTGGAAATACTCTTTTTGGAAAGTGGTACCCACGATTCCGTCTTGATCCTAATTCTCGTCACCTATCAGAGTTTGAAGTATTGCTATTTGGAACCTCCTAAACTAACATTCGAAAAGAGGAATTACCATGTCCAAGGTTGCAACCATCAAGGAAATGACAGAGTCATTTGGCAAACTCGAGAAGTTTGAAGGTGTGGATTTCTGTCGGTGGCAAAAGAAGATGCACTTCCTTCTCACCACTTTGAAGGTCGTGTATGTTCTCTTTACATCATATCCTTCAGAGCTTGAGGAGGAGACGAAGACGGCCGAGAAGAAGAAGGAGGAAAGAGTACGGAAGTAAAAGAAGTGAGACAATTACGACTACATATGTCGTGACCATATTCTAAATGGCATGGTGGATTCATTATTTGATATCTATCAAAATTATGAATCTTCCTACGAGTTGTGGGATGCGCTGGAGTCAAAGTATTTGGCTGAGGATGCTTCAAGCACGAAGTTCCTGGTTAGTAATTTCCTAAATTGCAAAATGGTCGAGACCAGACCGGCCATGGAGAAATACTATGAGATGCTTTGGATTTTGGGACAGTTTTTCCAATATGATATGAAGATGGACGAGGCCATCTCAGTGTCGTGCATAATCAACAAGCTTCCTTATTCATGGAAGGACTTTAAGCACACGCTTAAGTATGGGAAGGAGGAACTGTCCCTGATCCAACTTGGAAGCCACTTGCGGATAGAGGAGTCTCTACGGATGCAAGAAGGTAGGAAACCGAAGGATTCTTCATCTGTTCATATGACTGAAGAAGGAGAGCCATCTGCTCGACGAAAGGGCAAGAAGCGCCCTTGGAACAATACCAAAGGAGACTGTAACAAGAAAACAAAAGTTTCTTGTTGGACATGTGGGAAAACGGGTCACTTCAAACGTGACTGTCCCACTAAGAAGAGTCACGAAAACAAACTGCATCAGAAGTCTGGATCGAAAGATCAAGGGACTTCCACTTCTAAAGGTCGGTTCTTAAACCTTGATTTAGATATTGATGTGAATTCTGTTTCACTAATATCAGAAGCATTCTATGTGCAGGATGATGAAGTGGCATGGGGGATTGACTCGGGTGCCAATAGACATGTATGCAAGGATCGTCACTAGTTCAAAACATACAAAGCATCAGATGATGATGTTGTACTTCACATGGACAACGAGTCAACAACCCCTATTGTTGGACGTGGATTGGTGGTGTTGGAGTTTAGTTCTGTAAAATGCCTAGAGGTTAGAGATGTACTTCACGTCCCTAAGATTAGGAAGAATTTAGTGTCGGGTAGTATGCTTAATAGATATGGCTACAAAACAAGTGTACGAATCTGATAGATATGTATTATCTAATGGCGGTGTGTTTGTAAGCTTTGGCCACTATAACAATTGCATGTTTATGCTGAATAATAATAATAATGTTATTAATGATTATGCTTTCATGGATGGTTCGTCTGACTTCTCCTTATGGCATGCTCGGTTAGAACACGTTAACTATAAACGTCTAACAGATATGTCGAAAGAAGGGCTTCTGCCCTCTTTTGATGTCAATGCTGAATGATGTAAAACTTGTATGCTCACTAAGATTACTCGTCAGCCATTCACTAATATCCAACGAAAATCAGTGATGCTTGAGTTGATACACATTGATTTGTGTGACTTGCATAGTACTCCTACCATCGGAGGTAAGAAGTATGTCATCAACTTCATTGATGACTCCTCTCGGTATTGCTATACTTGTTGAATTCAAAGGATGAAGCCCTTGAGAAATTCCGTGTGTTCAAAACGGAAGTTAAACTGCAACAAGGTATCTCGATCAAAGTATTTCGTACTGATCGAGGATGGGAGTTCTACGATCCAACGTACTTCCAAAGTTTGGGGATCATTCATGAAACCACTGCTCCATACACACCACAACAGAATGGTGTGGCAGAGAGGAAGAATCAAACTTTGAAGGAGATGGTAAACTCAATGTAGTCATACTCAGGTTTGAGTAATGGGTTTTGGGGTGAAGCCATGCTTACGGCTTGTTATCTACTAAACCGAGTTCCTAACAAGATGAACAAGACTACCCCATACGAATTGTGATATAAGCGGAAACCAAACTTGAGTTACCTTTGAGTTTGGGGATGTAGGGCTGTAGTAAAGTTTACTGATCCTAAAAGGAAGACTTTAGGAGAAAGAGGCATTGATTGCATCTTTGTGGGATATGTTGAGAATTCAAAGGCATATAAGTTATATGTCATAGAATCTAACGATGCACACACAGTGCACTCAGTAATTGACTTTAGGGATGTCATCTTCGATGAAAATCATTTTTCGTCGATCCAAAAACCCAAGGATTTGATGCCATCATCAAAGGATATTGTGCTTGTCCCTATGGACGAGCAGGCTCTACCTGATAGGAGCTAGAGGCTGGCCTTGAAGAGTTTGTTGAATACCAACTTCAAAGTATATCTGATCGAGGGATCTAGGATGGAACTAGGATCACAATACTTGTACTGCTACAATATTGACGATGACCCTAGTACGTATGAAGAGACTATGCGATCACAATACGTTGCCTTTTGGAAGGAGGCAGTCGATGAGGAAAAGGATTCCATCTTGGGAAATAACACTTGGCTATTAACGGATCTCCCCTTGGGATGTAAACCGTTAGGAAGTAAGTGGATCTTCAAAAAGAAGATGAAAGTTGATGGTTCTATCGATAAGTTTAAAGCCCGATTGGTGATTCAGGGTTTTAAACAACGACATGGAATTGATTACTTTGATACCTATGCTCCGGTGGCTCGGATCTCGGCTATTAGATTATTAATAGCACTATCATCAATCCATGATCTAGTGATCCATCAAATGGATGTCAAGACAACATTCTTGAATGGAGATCTCAATGAAGAGGTATACATGGAACAACCGGAAGGTTTTGTTATGCCTGGGAATGAGTATAAGGTGTGCAAGCTAATCAAATCCTTGTATGGACTAAAGCAAGCACCTGAACAGTGGCATCCGAAGTTTGATGATGTTGTATTGTCACATGGTTTTCGTTTAAATCAGGCAGACAAGTGTGTGTATACAAAATTTGTTGAACTTGATAAAGGAGTCATCATTTGTTTGTATGTGGATGACATGCTCATCTTTGGAACTGATCAAGAACGAGTTGATAGTACCAATAAATTTTTATCATCAAAGTTTGCCATGAAGGACATGGGGGAGGCATATGTGATCCTTGGGATTAGGATCAGACGAGAGGGGAAGGAAATTTCGTTGAGTCAATGTCACTACATTGAGAAGGTGCTTACTAAGTTCAGTAGTAAGGGATGTCGAGAATTGAGAACTCCATTTGATCCTAGTGTAAAGTTGATGCCCAACACAGGGATAGCAGTACCTCAACTCGAGTACTCACAAGTGCTTGGCTGCTTGATGTATGTTATGACAAGCACAAGGCCTGATATCGCTTATGCAGTTGGCAAGTTGAGCAGGTATACAAGTAATCCGAGTACTCATAATTGGCATGCAATCAGACGAGTACTTGGTCACCTTAACGGAACCATGGATTAGGTTTAACGTATAAGGGGTGCCCATCGGTTATTGAAGGGTACTCGGATGCAAGTTGGATATCCAATATGGAGGATCACACCTCCACTACTGGATGAGTATTCTTACTTGGGGGAGGAGCAATATCGTGGACTTCCAAGAAGCAAACTTGCATCACAACTTCAACTATGGAATCTGAGTTCATAGCATTAGCGGCTGTTGGCAAGGAGGCAGAAGGGCTAAGGGACCTGGTCTATGAGATTTAATTATGGTCGAGACCTATCTCACCAATTTCTATCGTATGTGATAACAATGCTACTCTGGCTAAGGCATATAGTCAGGTCTATAATGGCAAGTCTCGTCATTTAGGGGTGAGGTATAGTGCTGTTCGTGAACTGATCACTCACGGGACAATCACAGTGCAATATGTTTGGTCTAAAAAAAATCTAGCTGATCACTTGACAAAGGGATTAATTAGAGATTTGGTTGCCAAATCGGCAAGAGGGTGAGACTTAAGTCTGTATAGTTCTCCAAACATAGGACACCCAATTCCACTCTAATACAATGTTAGAGGCTGAATTCAATGCAGAAAGCCTATGAATGAAAACTGGAGCGCAAGGTTTGCACCATCCCGAAGGTATATGCTCTGTAACGTGCGAGTGATAGAGGTTAAAGTTTAACTTCTTAATTGATTCCTTGACAAAGTGTATACGCAGGTACATGAGTAAGGAAATAACCTATGCGAGCATGAAGTGTAGCCGCTTCAAGAAACTTGGACTTGGTTTCGTGTGCGCTCGTGAGAGGATTGGGACATATCGCGGTCAACAGTGTCAGGATATCTTAGAATAGATAGGCTAAACTCTTGTGTATGTTATCTTCAGATACTCAAATGAGTAGACGGATTCAATCCAAAGCGACACCCTTATATTCCAGTATTATGGAATGTGTAATATACTAGATGGAAATTCAATCTTCATGACATTTTCATTGATGCAAGAGTTTTCGGTTGGATATTTGTTGTAATTTTAGCGAAATCACAGACTTCACTAAAACGGGGGAGGAATGTTGAAAATATTCACTTTGGGTTTGATTTTGGTATGATGGCAGCACCATGGACTTGACCTTGGTGTGATACCGGAGATGAGCAGATACGTGTGTTCACGAGAAACCTCACTTTAGCTCGGAGCTAGCTGAAACTAGCTAGCATCAGCTCCTCTGTGAGATAGATGAAGGTAGGGACTGACACTAAAGCTAGTGCAGCTCAACCTTGAGCTGGATGATAGTGTCACTAGCTGCGGTACCGAGCTGAGCTACAGTGATGGTAGGGAGCTAGATGGTTGGGGTGGTTACTCCTTCTCCTAGGACGAATGAGTACACACCTCTTCATGAATTTCAAACTTATTTCTGAGTTGTTTTCCCTCCAAACCCTTAGGACTTCAAGATAGTTACCTCAAGTCTATCCATGAGGATATTAGCACCTCTTGGTACTTGGACTCGTGCCCCTTCAGTCCTGGACCCCTTGCCTATATAAAGAAGGCTGTAGTATGGGATAACACATCGAAAAAACGATCTATCCTAGCCTACAATTCTAAGTGACTCTAGTATCTAAAGTCTAAGAACTTGAGTGGAGACGGTCTTATCCTCAGAAGGGATTTCCTGATACCCAAAGCTTGTAGGGTGGAAATTCTCTTTTCGGAAAGTGGTACCCACGATTCCGTCTTGATCCTAAATCTCATCACCTATCAGAGTTCGAAGTATTGCTACTTGGAACCTAATAAGCTAACAGTGGTAAGAAACACATACACTGGTAATAGCTGTGAAGAAATTGAAAAAGAGATGGAAGTGGAAATTCAGCTGAAATTCAGCTAGGTTATCTGATGTTGGATAAGAGGATGAATTGATCAACTGATTCTTTCTTTTGAGTGTTTTAACGCCAAGGATTAGAATCCTTAGCTTGTGACATACAACGCCTCAAAAACTTAAGCGCAAGCTCAGGACTTTGTTTGACTCGGCCTTAACACACTCACTCACTGATGTAATTGACAGTTTGACTGAACTGGCTCGCTGACTTGTGTTTAAATAGTGTTGAACATGACGTGAAATCTTTGCTCCTGAAATCCGCTGTTGATGGATGAAATCATGGAGCTAAATCGCCTGCGACTCCCCGGGCTCCCCTGTATCCGCCCATGGTGACAGTAACTTAACGTGGCATTTGGGGAGCTAAACGGTGTCTGAGTCTGGTTAACTATCTACTCAAATCCTAGATTTTCTGATGAGATGGCATTAGAATTCTGTGGTGAACAACTGGATTGATTCCCCATTAGAAAAAGATGACTCATTTACAGAAGATGTCATCAGCAGAAGGGAAAACAGAGGAAGACATTCATTGGGGAGGCCAGAAAGAACTCAGAAGAAGAATATTCGCATAATAAATATGTGGGGAGTAACGTTCGTATTATAACAAATAAATACAATTAATTAATTCTTCCCTTCCTTCTCTCTCACGTTCTTATTTATTTTAATTATAATAATAGGTTCCACCGTTTCATAGACCAGCCAGCCAGCCAGCCAGCCCAACAAACAAGCTCAAATTTTCTCAGCTCCCCTTGTTTACCCTTCAAACCCACCACCCAAACTCTGATTTCCTTTCAGGCGTACCAGTTTTATTTATAATCGATTCTGTCAGTATAATAAGATCCGGGAAGAGCTCATCTTCCATTCACTTGTTTGTTGTTCCTTTCTACTTCTTCCTTGCCTTAGATTCTCTGCTTTTGTTCATCTCCGATTTCTACTTTTTTTGTGGGTTTTACACAGAACAAAAGAAAACCCTGTAGAAGCCAATCGCCACTGATCATCTAATTTTTTCCACTTTCTCTCCACTATGATCTGCACGTTAAAGCATTCTCCTTTAGCTCCCGCGTCCATCAATGGATCTGACATAGCTTGCCGCCGTCAACCCTTTTTGGCCGCCGGGAAAACCTTGTCATTACCGCCCAAGGGTTTATCTTCGAGTTCTGTACTTTCAGTCTCCAAGCCGTTGCATCTGACCTCAATTGAGGCTAGGAAGTCGTCTCCATCGGTGATATGCAAGGCTTACGAAGCTGATCGATCCGAGCCTATTGATTCCAGCGTGGAAGCGAAGTCGGAGGTTGCAAGGAAGGTTAAGATTGGGAGCTACTTCGCCACCTGGTGGGCTTTGAACGTTGTGTTCAACATCTACAACAAGAAGGTTTTGAACGCTTTTCCGTACCCGTGGCTTACCTCCACGCTTTCTCTAGCTTGTGGGTCTCTTATGATGTTGATCTCCTGGGGTACGAGGATTACCCCCACCCCCAAGACTGATTTTGAGTTCTGGAAGACTTTGCTCCCTGTAAGTTGTTTCTGATTGCGAATTTGAATTTTGTTTTGTTCTTGATGATTGGATAGTATTGAAATTGGATTGGAAAACGATGTTTGTTTTTTGTTTTGATATGGTTTCTAGTAAATCAAATTTGTTGAGATGTGGCCAAAAAAAGAAGAATTATTTAGCTGATATTTCCTGGGATTGTTTCACTCAAATTAATGGATTTTGGATTCCAAAAGGAAGAAATTATATGACGAATAAATTTAATGTTCTTTGGCAGGTTGCTATTGCCCATACAATTGGGCATGTTGCAGCAACAGTAAGTATGTCAAAGGTTGCAGTTTCGTTCACTCACATCATCAAGAGTGGTGAGCCAGCATTCAGTGTGTTAGTCTCCAGATTCCTATTAGGAGAGTCTTTCCCTGCCGGAGTTTACTTGTCGCTATTGCCAATTATTGGTGGTTGTGCTCTTTCTGCCGTCACCGAGCTCAACTTCAACATGACTGGTAACCTTTTTTGGCTCCTTCCCTGGGCTTTCATTTACCTCAAACATTTACTATTTACATTTGTTTGGTGGCCTTCTGACTAGCGACTCATGTGACATTTATATAGCTTTTGTGGTAAAGAGATGCACTTTATAGAAGCATTGATTGGAGTTTTGTGGTAATTATTTGTGTTGAGAGTTTACTGATTGTATCTCTCTCAAACTTCAGGTTTTATGGGGGCCATGATCTCCAACTTGGCGTTTGTATTCAGGAACATATTTTCAAAGAAGGGGATGAAGGGGAAGTCTGTGAGCGGAATGAACTACTACGCTTGTCTCTCTATGTTGTCCCTAGTGATTCTAACTCCTTTCGCAATTGCTGTTGAGGGACCACAGATGTGGGCTGCTGGCTGGCAAACCGCCCTTTCTCAGATTGGACCCAATTTTGTCTGGTAACTTCTTCTTCTTCTTCCTTGTATTTATTCATCTTTTACCAAATTTCTATTTCCCACGATAAACTCCACTTATGCGTATTTATGTAATCCTTGCTTATCTCCCCCAGCTCATTATTTAACGGCATACAACTTAATTCATAACCTGTCAATTTTGTGGTTGTTGTTCTTATATTCCGGACATAGCTACACAGGATGTAATAGATCGCAAAGTTGTAAATCGGATAGTATTCTAGGCACTGTTTCTTATTGTGCATTATGAATTTTGCATTTTAGACGCTTCATCTGTTTGAAATATTTGCATTAGCTGGTTGTAGTCTTTTAGGTTATCTCTGAATAATGGTATTCTGTGAGATCTGGATTATTGTTTCATTCTAGTACTCTACATTCCATGACATTTGATTGTGACGGGGTGAGAGATTAATCATCAGATAAGTAACACTTGCTCTAGAAACATACTGATAAGCTGCGTGTTCAAATGCTCTAGAAATTTTTGGGTTGAAAGCATCATCCTTTTTCGTTTCATCATCTTTTTCCCCCCCCTTCATATGGATTCTGGAGAGGTGTGGTGTGACTATAGTTTGTTTATGGTTGTTGTAGGTGGGTAGTCGCACAGAGTGTGTTCTATCATCTCTACAACCAGGTCTCGTACATGTCGTTGGATGAGATATCTCCCTTGACATTTAGTGTTGGAAACACCATGAAACGTATATCTGTGATAGTCTCCTCGATCATCATCTTCCACACGCCCGTCCGCCCTGTCAATGCCTTGGGAGCTGCCATTGCTATCTTCGGAACCTTCTTGTACTCCCAGGTAAATGCCGCATCTTCCATTCACAGATTGGGGAGTGTAGAAACATCAGTTGAAGTATACCCTCATCTCAAACTGTAGGTAAGCTTATGTGCAGTTTGTTGGGTCTGAATAAGATAGTGCGTGGGACCTAAATGTTAGGTGAGATCAAAGTTGCAAGAAAAAAGAAAAAAACATTAAGAGGTAGATTAGGAGTAATCATAGCAGCAGTAGGTGAGGCAAGTATGTGGGTTTTACTTTTGCTTTGGTTTAGTTGGTGAAATTGTGTTAAAAAGGACTTGTCAATATAATCCAAATTAGTTAGGATCATTTGGTTAAAAATATGAACTTGTTAACCTATGTAACATTGTTGCAACCTTTGTTGGTAGTTATTTTAACCGAACCCATCAGTTGATTTATGATTAATATGAATACTATAATGTTAGCTTTAATATCAGCCAACTAAGGTCGAAAGGTTAACTGGGGTTAGGTGACTTTTAGCATCTATGAGTGGTCATATTTGGAGAATGAAGGATGGGATGGGATTGGTGCTCCTCTCCTTGTTGGCTATACTAGAAGAATATGCTTCCTTTCATTATTATTATTCTGCAAACCTAAGCATGAAGCATCCTTTGTTTTGGGGTTGATGCAAATAAGAAAATCATAGTTTTCATCACTGGAACTTTGTAACTAATGAACAGCTGGGTATTGCTTGTTGCAGGCTAAGCAGTGATGCATATAGGAAGGAAGGAGTATATGAGGAATAAGAAGGAACAGAAGGGGGATATTCATATTCTGAACAGAGACGGAGAATTGGGTAGTGATTAATTCTTTTGTTATTAGTTATCTGTAGATAATAATAATAATAACAGATAATAGTTTATCAGTAGCGGTGGGAAAAGACTGCAAAAAGTGAAGAAAAAGGAAATAATGTTGCGATGCTCTGCTGCATTTGACAACACTACAATACAGCCACGAGATGGCAAGCACGGGAGCGTGTATTGGGTTTTTGTTCTGTTTATGATGTCATGTGAACTGAGTTTTGAGTTGATTGAGAGAACCTCTGTCTTGTCTGTGTACTTTGATGTTTCATTCTCTGGCGGAATAAAATTATAGTAGATGGCGAGATCCTATGCAGAAGGATTTCCCATACCTATCTCACTGTCCAGTGTCAGCACATCAATAACTCTCCTGTGTTATCTAAACTCTTAGCTTCCACCCTTCAATCAATATCAGGTTTACTCCTTTTTAACAAATAATTTCATTCCATAATGATTGGATGACTAAGCAAGAGTATTACAGTTACCTGCGGGTAGATTAGGCCACCCAATAGGCAATTTGATTGTTCCTTCAAGGAGTGAAGGAAGGCCACTCGGATCCGGGGGCAACTAGAGACATGTGTATGAATTGCTCTGTCGTAACGGCTGAACATTATAAAGGAGTCGGAGGCGATGGATTGTTGATAATATTGACAAGAGTGATCCAATCCGAGAGAATGATGGATGAGTTGGGCTCTGAACAACATAGACCGTGGGTTCCAAAATTGCTCTTGCTTCCGTAGCGATCAAAGACGAGCAGAAGAATATATCATTCTCGCCATCATACATTTGACATAAACAGCGAAAATGGAGACTTTGCCTTCGTTTGGATTTCGTTCGTTTTTTCTAGCAAGGTAGCTTTGTGCACATTATAATGCAACACGGTTTGATTATGCCATGTTTTTCTAAAGAAAACCTTAGTATTATGAACTACTCTCATTATCCTTTTAATTGGGTATAAAGTTTGCTATGGGTGGAGGAGAATGGGAAACATTGTTTGTTTCCGAAAAGATTATGATGGCAAATAAGCTCAAAGGCATGGAAACTTCAAATTGGGTTTTGCTGCAGAGTAGTTCTCTCTTCGTAAAGAGAGTAGTGCGACCCATACAGACGGTGATATCAGGTGGCTGCCACCTCCGGCGAGTTGGGTCAAATTGAATATTGACGGCAGTCGCATTGAGACGCCTCGAGTACTGCAATCGCAGGGGGTCTTGGGTTCGAATTAATCTTGGGTTATACGCAGGTGGAAGTCGACACGGATCTGTTGTTCTCGGTTCAGTTAGTTCATGCTGACGATATTGTTGGTCATACATTGGAAGGCCTTATTCCTGATATTAGAGCTGTCCAAAACAGCTGTGGCGCTTGCACTATGAAGCATATTAAACGGGAGGCAAACTTCATTGCCGATGCTATGGCAATTGGCTACAAGGTGGGCGGACGAGGAGTGGTTCCCGTCTCCTCCTCCATCTCTTTGGTTGAGGCGCACCGGCTGGTTAGAAAGTTCCGACGCAGTGCTCGGGGAGACAAGGATGCGATCCAGAGACTGCCTTCTGTTTAATTTCGTTCGTGATGCCCTCTGTTTAATTTCGTTTTGCTGCTTGTTTCTATTTCTTTGTCTCACCCCAAAAAAAAAGCATGGAAACTTGTTGGTTTGCAGGACTTAAAATGCTGGAATTATATCACAGTTTTTTACATATAAAAGTCTGCTACTGTCATTTGGGGGTACTAAATAGCACTTGGCTCATTATTCATATCTATTAATCCGAAGTAAAGGAATGGCCTCAAACAGCATCTCAACTCAAGATACACATATTCAGACTTTCAAATACTTGATGGCAGTCTGAACGTCCTTGTCTCCGCGGCCACTGCAGTTCAGTACCACCTTTGTCCCGTCTGGTAGCGTCGGGCACAGCTTCTCCAGGTAAGCCAATGCATGAGACGTCTCCAGTGCCGGTATTATCCCTTCAAGTCTTGACACTCTCTTGAATGCTGCACCCCCATCACCATGTCAGAATATAAGTAAGCAGTGAGATGGATAATTGCAAGTAGATTACAGGCGAGTGCAAGAGCAAATAAATGGCCACTTCTCTACCTGCTGCTGCTTTCAGCAGAGCCACAAAAAAATCATATTTGAATGGTTTGGTTTATGGATAAGAACGTTGAAGGTAGACCAAGATACTTATCAAAGTAACTCTCACACAACAGCATGCATCTGTTATTATTCAAGAAAATATACCGCTTGGTTTGGCAATAAGAATCAAGATTCTTAAGAAAGTTGAGTTAAGATTAGTAGAAAAAAGTTGCGTTAAAGTTGGAAGGAATCATGAAAGGAATGTCGAATTAAGGGACGTAAAAGATTGCTAAAACGTCTAATTTCTTTGGAATCCTTATATTCCTTGATTCAAATTTCCTTTCACAAGCCCTCCCAACTCCAACTCAACTTTCTTCCACTATTCTCACTCAAATTTCCTAATCATGATCCCAGTTGTCATATGAAGCCTATAACAATACAAGAGTTTGCTAACAATGAATTTGGTTATGCTAGGAATACATTTTGCATGCAAAAATCCAACAGACAGCATCAATAATCAACAATGGCCATATCTAATTCAAAGGCATACTGAAACTAGGAAGAAAATTTTACCTTCTAACGCTTCCTCATCCGTAACACAATAATACTCGGCACGGCCTTTCTCTTTCAGGAAACTGTGCTCCGGTCCAACTCCGGGGTAATCCAGCCTAATTCAAACATATCTCAATCACTTCAGCACAAATATGCAACGATTCATTCATTCAATCCAATAGCAAAAAAGCAACTCATGATTAGAACAAGCTCACTAAATGTTTAACCCACCCAGCACTAATGGAATGAGGCTCGATGATCTGCCCATCATCATCCTGCAACAAATAGCTCATAGCCCCATGCAACACACCCACTTCCCCTTTCGTCAAAGTTGCAGCATGCTTCCCGCTATCCAGACCCAACCCAGCAGCCTCAACACCAATCAACCTAACATCTGTATCTTTCACAAAATCCTCAAACAACCCCATCGCATTTGAACCGCCACCAACACAGGCAACAAGGACATCCGGCTTCCCACCCCATTTCTCCAACGCTTGCCTCCTCGTCTCCTCACCGATAACCTTGTGGAAATCCCTAACCATCATGGGATAAGGATGCGGCCCGGCTACAGATCCTAGAATGTAATGAGTAGACTCCACATTCGTCACCCAATCCCTAATAGCTTCTGATGTCGCATCTTTAAGCGTGGCGGTACCGGAATGGACTCCTCTAACTTCAGCTCCAAGGAGGCGCATTCGAAATACATTTAGGGATTGTCTTTCCATGTCCTGTGCACCCATGTAGATAATGCAATCCAGGCCGAATCGGGCACAGACGGTAGCAGTGGCGACTCCATGCTGTCCAGCTCCAGTTTCAGCAATGATCCGCTTCTTGCCTAATCGTTTGGCAAGTAAAGCTTGGCCTATGGCGTTGTTGATCTTGTGAGCGCCGGTGTGGTTCAGATCTTCTCTCTTGAGGTAAATATGTGGGCCTTCGCCATTAGGACGCTTGTAATGATCGGTGAGGCGCTCCGCGAAATAAAGCGGAGTTTCCCTTCCGACGTAGTCTTTCAAAATGCCCGATAGTTCTGCCTGCCATTTTCATATACAATTGGGGAAATGATCTCACAAGTTCAATACAATTGATTAATCGGGACTCCAGTTTTGATCGGGTTCGATTGGAGAAGTGTTGGAAAGGAAATGCAGATATACCTGGAAATCGGGGTCGGACTTGACGGAATGGAAGGCGGATTCGAGCTCGGAGAGAGCGTACATGAGGGTTTCGGGGACATACTTGCCGCCGAATATACCGAATCGGCCGAAAGAATCGGGTCGATTCCAGAGAGAAGGGTCCGAATCGTCCTTGACGGGCATGGTGATAGCCGCCGCCGTCGCCGCCACCGCCTCTCTGGTGAGACTACAGGAAATGGAGAACCCGGTGGTGGTGGTGGTGCGAGAGGAGGAGGATGGTGGAATCGTGGATTTTCCCAGCCGGAAGTTCAACTGACTGGGAGAGTAGGTAGTTGAGGAGGAAGAGGAAGAAATGTAAGGCGGCAGGGAGAAGGTGGCGCTGCTGCGAACGGTGGATGCGGAGGCCATTTGAACAGATTTTGAGTTAGGAAGGTGAGGGAGGTTTATAGATTGGATTCGGAGGAGTTGCCTCCTATTAATAATTCTTTAGATAAATATTCGAATTTATTTATATATATGTGGTAGGCGGCTGGGCTTGACGCACGTGGCAGGCAAATGATTTTGTTACAGTACTGACATGGCAATTTCTTAGCCTTCCAAAATATAGCAAAGAAGGGAACCGTTGTTTTGGCGAGGGCTTGAATTTTACTTGAAGTGGGCCGAACTACCAATGGGCTTGTTGTTTTTCCTTTTTCCTTTTTCCTTTTTCTTTCCAAATAAACTTCGGTCGTGGTATCATCACCACCCGCCGGCCGCCACCATCATCAGGGAACGTTGAGGATTAACAAAACCCTAAACCCTCCGCTTAGAAGCCTCGTATTGCAATTTTTGTAAAAAACAAACGAGAATAATTGTAAGAATGGGCAGTGAGATTGAAAGTGGTCAGGAAGAGAAATTGAAGTCTTTGCTGGAGCAGCTCCAGGCAGAATGCGGGGTTTTTTAGAGAATCGTTTACAATAACAAAAACCAGCACAGAAGATGCTCTTACTTCCAGTACCTCCTGAAGGTAACATGATCACTTCAATTTCTATTTTCCTGTCCGGGTTTTTATTAGTGGCTGAGATTTTTGAAGGCGAACATGAAAATCTAACTCCTTTTATATTCATAGCCAATTGAACTTATTTTGAAAACTTTAGCCGTAGATTCTCCCTTTGTATCTTCTGTAAGATTGTTGGCTGTGGTTACTTGGCGGGGTTGTTAGGTCACCAGGGATTTGAGGCTTTTGCAACCTGCTAAACTTGACGACCTGGTGGCTTCTTGTTTCCATGTTATCACTGGAAGGAAACCCAAGCAAAAGATGTATCTGTTGGAAAGGTACTACCGTTTGTTTCATCCACTCACATTGTTAGGGACCTTGCATCTTTATCCTTAAGTTCACTTTTTCGGATGAAGATTTGGGAATCGAATCACTGCATCTAGATTTAGTTCATTTTGGACTAGTGCACCATAATAAACTTATCTAGTGTTATGCAGTCTATATGATGGAACCTGTTGAAATTCACCATATCAATTTTGCAAGGCTGTGATTAGTATTCTTTAGTTGGAATTGAGGAGCCTATTAGTCACTACTTTTATAAGAATATTGATAGTTGGGGACTATCTGTTATTATGCACCTTTATAAACTGGAATTTTTCTTTGTTTCATAAAGGGTTGCTGTAAAATAAACCATATAGTGTAGATTCATAGTTGCTCACTTACGTTAATTCATTAGTGTATAAGTATCACTAACTGATCTACGTTTTGCAGCTTGAAGTGGAGTAAAAGTGCCTCTGGAGCACCCAATTTTATGGAGAGACTTCTGGGAGCTGCACGTTTACTGTCACAGGTGATGCATTCCTTTATTCTACATAGACCGTATCAAATATCAATGCGGTGACATCTTTTTATCTGGTAGGTTGAAGTCTGAAAGTAACTCATCATGTTTGTTCTGTTGCAGATGGTCGAGCCAATTTTGAAGGCCGCTACATATGCATTTTCACTAGCTAATTTGCTAACTGAGTTTACCCTTCTCGTCTTATTTCTCTTGAATTTACTTCCGCTTGAAATAGATACACAAGCCTCCACGTGGAACTTGACTCTAATTGCTTGCATCATTTGATTACCCAATGTTTTCATCATTATGAAGTTCTATCTCAAGTTTTTTTATTCGAATGGATTCCTCTGAACTTTGGAGATAGCATTTACCACTTATATTTTGTCAGTATCCTTGACTATATAACTCATGCAGGTGTCTGTTTTGCTTGCTCAGTCTTTCTTCATGGAATTTTCCTTGGCAGTTTTGGCACTGCTTGCTCGCCTACGAGTATTGGTTCAGCAGGTAATTTCGACTTTCCTCTTACTACATTATCCATTATAACATAAAAAGACTGCTCTTATTTTGTTATCTCGGACAGATACTGCTCGATGTTGCTTCTTTGTCCAACACAGTATCTTCAATCTCCATGAATAAGCAGTCTGTGAAGATAAATATGAAGGGAGCAGAGGTGTGCCAGTCAATCTCTGTTTTCTATACCTCCATGGTAGAATGACAATACAAACACTATCATTTTGCTGATACATTCGTTTGTTCCCTATGATGTTAGGTATTTCGGGAGTATTATCCTACCAACAAAGAATTTGTCAACCTAGAGTGTGAGTGGAAAGTTGATAAATTCGTCTTACTCGAAAGAATACAGAAAATTAATGTAAAAGAAGATGAAGAGAGTATAGAAACCCCCAATAATGGAAGAAAGGCTTTACGGTACTGAAGTATTCAGGCTAAGATCCCCAGTTTTTCTGTGGCATCTGGAAAGAGTATAGGATCCCTTATGCTTCAGGATTATTTCCATTGGTGGAAGTGTTTGTATGTGAATTGAGCCGAACTTTGGGAAATATTCATTGTAGCGATCGGTGATGATGACGAAGTTGAAACAATGGACGAAGATCAACCTAGCAGAGAATCCTCCTCTCTCATGGAGAAAGGAGACTTCTTGCCAACTGTACTGTCAATCTCCAACGACAATGAGCGGGAGAAGGATCCTGATGTATCCAAATGAGAGATGCAGTAGATGTTCTGGAAGTAGGAGAAAGTCCAGGAAAGGGTGGCCATGTGAATTCTACCTTTAGCTCTTCCTCAGATGGAAAACCATTGACACCAAACCTCGACTCAAAGAAAGTGGCGTTTGTTTCGCTGAAGAGATCTGCACCTACAACAGCTGCAGCATTCGTCTCTGTTAAAAGGCCAGCACCATCAACTTCCAATGCAACAACACTAGGGAATTCAAGGGAGAGTGAGAAGGAACCAGAAGGCAAGGAAGATTCTTTTTTCAATCTGCTAACATCTGGAGGAAATTTGAAAAATAGTCTATTCTGATCCCATTTTGGTTTTAATTACACTATTATAATGTAATTTTTCGTGTACAGTGGAAGGTAAGACGCACTAATATAATCTTATTGGTTATGTTTTGTGATAGATTCGATGTTTGGCTCGGAAAAATGACTGAAAAACTTGGTTGGGATTGGGTTTGATGGTAGTAGGCAAATCTCGAGCCAACTCCAGTTCATACCGACGAGCTCATGAGTTGGTTCATTGGTTGAACCAAGTTTGCAAAATATATGACTTATTTTAGCCTTTCTTGTTTAAGCTTGTGATTTGAGACCAAATATCGACACAAGTGATTTGGACTACAAATCCTAAACCCAAGTATGAAATAGAAATATACAAGGGCTAAAAATGATGCAAATGAAATAATAGTGGGCTAAATCGTAAGCTGTTCAAGATATAGGAATCTAATTGCAAGTGCCATCAAAGGGTATGCGTCAGTTTGCAATTATCCAATAGGATTAAATGAAATTTAATCAACCATCGTCGTCGAGTAGCAAACTGCAAATTCGATAATCTCAATTCTCAAGTTCTGGACTGCGATTGCCAGGGATATCTCGATCCGACACCCAGAACCCTAGCAAAAACTTCCATCTCCGGTATGTATTTCTCTCTTAAGGTTGAAACTCAATTCAGTGGCGATAAGATTCTGGTCTTCGGTTTGCTTCTAGTAGTTTTTTCCACAATCGATTTCAAACGCATTCTTGAATGCGATCTTCTAATTCTTCACGAACGATAATGTTATGGTTCCGCAGGTATCATGGATGCATCAGGATCCGAAAATATAAAGAGATGGATTGTGTTGTATCCTGTCTACATAAACGCCAAGAAAACCATTGCCGAAGGCAGAAGAATAAGTGCTCAGAAGGCTTGTGAGAATCCCACTTGTATCGAGATTTCGGATAGCTGCAAACACCTCAGTCTTCGCTCTGCAATTGAGGTTGGTTTCATAATAATACATAGCAAATCTTTTGATTTGCTCCAATCAATTTTTTGCGTTGGTGAACCGATTGAACTCGTTAGAGTGTTGGTTTGGGTGTTTTTTGTAGCTTGATAAGGCGTATCCGCGGGATTTCATGCAAAGAGGGAGGGTCAGAGTTCTGCTCAAAAGAGAAGATGGAACTCCTTACAATACTGCCATTCCTACCAGTAAGTGTATTTTTTCACCAAGCTCGTTTGTCTCATGAGTGGAGTTGTTAATATCTGATAAACATTAAGGGCTACTGTGAGGAAACTAGTGTTCTTGATTTCACTGAAAATATGGAACACTAGGTTGCATAGCATTCTTACGAATTGCTGATTGTGGTTGCCAGACGGTGAAGCATATAGTTCTTAGTATGCATTTGCTGGATTGTTTGTCTGATCGTCAGTTTATACCTGTTGTGAAAAGTTTAAAGAACGGATGGTTCTGGACCGTATATAAGTGTTATACAACAATGAGGGCTGGCTATTCGAAAGACATGATTGGTTTTGGTTACATCGGAACTGCTTGTTAGGACGATATAGCACTAATTTTGCTGGCTTCTGCTGCATCATTGGCCTCCTGGGTTGTAGTGCTCTCTGTCTTCTGATGAATGGTGGTGGTTGTACTGCAGGAAAAGAACTAATGCTCCGAGTTGCAGAGCTGGTGCCTCGACATTCAGGGAGGATTAGGAAGCAGGAACCTGCATCGACCTCAGCATCTGGAACATCAAAGTCGGAAAAGGGTAGAAAGAAGAAGAGGTAGTAACTAGGTCTGTTTGTACCCAAAACTATAGCATGATAATCATCAGATCAGCTATTCAGTTGTATTGAAAGTGTGCTGATTGCTTTAGATTGAACATGGATGAATATTCTCCTTCAGCAGGTTTGAATTAAATTCTTCTGTACTCTGTTCGGTTTTCAAATTGCACAATAGTCAGAAACATGGCAAGATAGCTTCTCTACTTCAATCAAATACTAGTAGATGGTTCAGGTGGCTGGCTACTTATCGAACTTGAAACAACAGCTGCATTGGAGATCTCTTCTGGTAAATTGAAATGAAAAGTTGATTCAGGCCTTCTGGGTGGAGAAGCTAAGAATGAAGTCCTTGACCTCCTGATCAGTAGCTCTATCGAGCGCTGTCCTGCCGTCGACATCTTTGACATCATAATTAGCACCGGCTCGTAGTAGCTCTTCGAGTTTGGGCTTATCGCCTTCGGAAGCAGCTAGCATCAGCAAGATGTCCACTGGATGGATGTTTTGGGTTAGCAGTGCTTCCATCTTGTCATATGTCCCTTCCACGGCAAGCATTCCCATGTAGTTGAAATACTGCATCCACCCACAGAGTTTTAGTACCATCATAATCATGTAGCTTAGAAATTTTGATAGGTCTATTTATCTCACCTATGATCCCAGTAACCTCTAGAAACCCTCTAAATCCACTTTCAATCTAAATTATAGCTCAACTCAAGCTCTGCATGCTCACAATTCTCGACTAGGCTCAACCTCGAATTCGAGATCATCACCTATGGAGTGGGAAAACAATGAATGGTTCACATAAACAACTCTCCAACCCACCGTATGAACTTTGATTAAACGTTCTCTCATTGAACAACTCTGCTACCTTATACACACAACTATCACATTCCATTCAAGTTGAGTGTTAATGTTTTGCTCAAACAGTTTTCCTAAATCCTACCATACGAGTTTCAGTAATCCTTATATTTCAAGAATGAGAGGGAGAGGGAGAGGGAGAGAGAGTACCTGTTCGACATCATCTCTGTCAAAGTCATCACGGGACTGGCTGCCATAAATGCCAGCACCTTCAGCATCAACTCCATTCTTGCCGAACTTAAACCACGCATTCACTCTCGTCACTTTGGATGATGCTCTGATTCTGCGCGGTCGGACCCAGGCGACCTGGTTACGCTTACCCAGAAACAAAGAAGTCATCTTTGGCTGCTGATTCCAAGAGCCATGGAGCTGCGATGTTGTTGTACATGGTATTGAAGCCATCACTACTACTACTCCCACTCTTTTCTTCTTCTTCTTATCCACTGAAATAAAAAGTTTTCTTTTGCTGGAGGAGGTGGAAGAAAGAAAGAGACGAGGATAGAAGTGTGATTTGCAATTAGTAGGATTTTTTTTATTTTAAAAAAAATGGATTCATCCAAAAACCAAATCGCCCGTTGGTTGGTTGGTTGATGTGGATATGGAGATCAAGTGGCTCACAATCATCCAATCAGTTTCCAGATTACCTATTTGTTTTGGGTTGTTTTCCCCATATCTGTTACCTTTTTTATTGAAGACTATGAGAGGTTACTATCGCTGATGCACCAGACACAGCCGCAACCGTCAGATGAATCAAAATTCGATCCAGCGGCTAGAAGTTGAGAGATAAGAATTGGGGCATAATTCGAATGAAGAAATAGGGGAAAGTTAAAAAGGGGTAACATTAAACTCAGATCAAGCTTCTGGCATAAATTTTGTACAAACCGTCGATGATTTCATCCAACACAGAATTCAAAGCATCCTCTGCACACGGCACGGCACTACTTTGACTCCTACCAAATCACCTGGTCGGAGTGTTGAATTTTGAGTTATTGGGACGTAATGATTCTTGATATGATATTAGTAATTTAAAAGACTACAAGGTTTCTGTTTTGAATTCTGATAGCCCCGACTTCGACTTACCGCGTAAAATTGTGTAAATCTTTGAGAGTTTCTGTTTGATAAGAGCTACCGTAAAACATATTTAAACCCTCTCCAAACAACAGTTCTTGAGTAGGGATGGCGTGAAATTTGCTCAAATCCCATTAAATCTTACGCCATCCCGACTAAATATCAAAATCAAATGACCATTAAAGACTATCTCTCGCAATTAATAATATATATACTCTTTGCTTATTGTGAAATGTAATTCCTACCCCACCCCTAAACACCATCAAACTTGATGACAAATAAAGTAGATAGCAAAACTACCAGATTTGGATGCCACATCCACCAGTGTTTAATTCCTGCATCACCATGTGATTGTGACTGGCTGAAAAGTGAAGCAAGATGAAAGATCCATAATTATTTCACTTTTTGAGTGTTTCATGACTGCTGCTGTTTAATCTTTAAATAAGACAAAATAAGTGATTATTAGATGAAGCAATCATTTACTACAACCCTCTCCACTAATCCTCCAAAATCCCAAGCATCATGTACGTGATAGAGAGACGCTGCAAACCCAGTTTTCCATTGGTTGGCACAATTCAAATGAAAACAGCATCATCCCCAATTACCCCAGGCTAATAAAGTAACCTCTGCCGCATGAAAAAGAAAGATGCAAATTGTTGTCTGCCTTCAAGACAAAGAACATGAGGTAAAGAACTTCATTCTATCTGTGGCACCAACTAGCTATAAAGCTAATGATGCTTGCTGATGGTGCAATGGCTCAACAGTCGGTGTCACTTCCCTGCAAATAGCCTAATATACAAATACACAAGAGCTTTAGATGTTTATCAAGTCAGACATGGCTTCAAATGATCCCATAAGGATCAATTAGTTCCCTCGTACACCAGGAAATCAAGTACTTGAGACTTGTTGAATTAAGTAGCAGAGAAAGCTCCAACAAGGGTCAGTCTGGCGTTGCTGATCATGGTACTGGTGGTTTGTAGTGGCCACGCGAGATCCAATTCTCGAACCAAGACGAAAAAAGAAAGGAGGAGTCGGCTTCTACCAAGCATATATTCCATGGTGGACAACAGTAGGGGGTTTCAGGGTTCAACTACAAGAACCTAGACCACGCCTTCAGATAGCTTTGAGAAACCAAGCTTCTTGAGCTTGCTTGTTAGAGGGCTTGCCCATGCTCTACTATTCGGGTTCCCACATTTCACGTCTACAACTTCCACAATGTTGATTACTTTCCTGCTCTTCTTCTCCCTACTAGGAGTTCTTTCCATAGTGATGCCATCACTTGCAAGCATTGGAACTCTGTGGCTTCCTTTACCCTGCTGTTGTTTCGCCTTGTGCGCTTTCTCGCTATTTCCAACAATGCTGCTGCTGCTGCTGCTGCCATCCATTGACTTACAAGGAACCAATACCGAACCGGTACTAAGTTTAAGATCTTGATGGGGATTTGAAGCTATGGAAGAAGACTCCAGCTCCCTTGTGATGAGGTTACTGATTGTTCCAGTAGTGCCAACCTTGATGGATCCCCCACCACCCTTGATAACTTCCAGTTTCTGAACCATTTTGTATGCTTCGAGATTCTAACTCAGAAATCCGAAACTTTCTTCTTCAAACCCTGATTCAGTTGAACATAGATCTTTTCACTTGACGAGTGCTTTGACCTTCACCTGAATCACATTAGTAACTTTACGGATCGGTCAACCACACATGCGGCCAGCAATGATTAGATGGAGAATAGGGCTATTAACTTTACACTAATCATGATCTTCCAAGAAATTAAGCGGCCACACAATCACAAAAAAAGCCAAAATCGATTTGCGGAACACAAAGAACAAAACAAGCGAACAAGACCAGAGATTTAACTAAAGCGGAGGCGTACCCTAAAACCAAACTGTTTCTGGCTACGGAAGAGATAGATGCCGACAGAAGAACCAGACCCGAAATGGAGAAGAGGAGACGATGGGAACCTTCAATCGTTATTGGGAACTGTCGTCGGCTGCGGGAAAGGCTGTGGATCCTGTTCAAACACGCTTCAGACGTGGGTATTTTAAAGGGTGAATCTCGAGGATTTGTTCAGTCCAATCTCTAGTTGATCCCATGGGGTGGTTTAAGTAATTTTCTACAATTCATTTTCGGGTTTCAAAGTCACACGTGTTCACCGTGGAGATTTCAATTCCCCGACATCCTGTTCATTTTTTCCGGTCCAAACGATCCGTTTTTTAGGTAAAAGAACTCGAAAATGTCGTACTAAATTCTCGTATACAAACAACCTTACAAACCATTAAACGTGTGTTTGTCATCAACAACGATAAGAGTAGTATCGAAATAATCGAAACAAAGTGTTAATCCACATATGTGGTATTTGATGAATAAAAAAGTCTATTATTATATTACCCTCATAAAGCTCAATCGCTAATGAAGACAATGACTCTGTGTTGTGAGATTGTTATGTTTTATTGTGGAGTGATGTTTTATGTCTTAAAGTCTTTTGCATTTGGAATATGTGGTATTCTTATATTTGAATTTTTAATTAATAAGTTATGTGGGGATGGGGATACCCAAGGGTATTCGAAACCCACGAGTATTCGAAATCCACGAGTTGGGGAATGAGTATGAATATTGATATTCGGATGGGGACGGGGACGAAGCTGGGGATGAATTTTATGAATAAGTATTGAGATGGGTAATAGGTACCCATCCAAAATCCGCCTCATTGCCAAACTTACTTTGTGAAAAGGAAGAACAAATCAAGTGTTAATTTGGGGTTTAAAAAGAATGGAGCGTTATGAAACTCACTAATTCAAATACCACCCTCCAATCCAAGTATTTCAAATACCACCAAAACCCACTAATTCAAATATATAGTGTCAAAACACCATTGATTCTATTTCGGATGTCAAACGTTGTATTTTGACCCAAATACTACATAATGTAGCATTTGGGTCAAAATACCACTTTCAAATACTCAATACAAACAAAAAAGACAATTTCGAAATGAAAAATGAAGAAAGAAGGATGCTAAGAGGTATGGGGAAATAAAAAAATTTACGAGATTTTATATTTAACAAAAAAACCTACTGGCCTCAAATAATTTTTTTTTTACAATTGAAACCGATATTCATTCTACCATACAATTGAGACGAAACGTACAAAAGTGTCTACTGGAGGTACAGACGAAACCTCAATCCTTACCCACCAGCTATGACAACAAGAATGGGAAGGGAAAGTTCCACCGCATATTACAATAAGTATGACACTACATAATTCTAGCTACTCGACTAATGGTAGTCCTTATTCCAGTACCATTACAACCTCCGTAACCGGTCCATACCAGCATTCTACTCGAGTGTGAGACCCGGTAGTTGGCCCGAGCTATGCTTCTGTGGTTACTTCTGGACCTTGCTGTCGGTTATGCCTTCTATTTCCATGAAATCTAGAGATGTCGCATCGTAGCGGCGACATGTACGATCTTTAGTATCCTGGATTCGCATCACAGTTTGCTCCGAACTTTGTAGTCCCAGGTTTTTTCCCAAATTGAACCCCTAAAAGTTGGTTTGATTCCCCCCGGGATTCGGTGTTGCAGTTGTGCATGCAAGGGTAGGTACTTTCGATGTTGTGCTCTTCTGACGGCAGCTGGCAATACTCCACTGCGTTGTCCTAGCTGCTTGAGCTTCTCGTCATGATGGTACCTTGATCGAATCATCCCATAGGAAAGGGAATTTCATTATCCAGAATCGAAACCAGAGGGGATACTTCTTCTCCACATGACCAAGAATGCTACAAATGTAACAGAAACAAGGGAGCCTCTCGTATTTATACTTACAAATAATCTCGGATCCGTCATGCTTTATCAGCAGTCTCTCCTTCAGCAGTGATTTCTCAATATCCAAAGCAACAAGGAGGTGCATGTACACATTGGCGAAGAACTGATTGTTCTTCTCATCATAATCCACAAAACGCCCTACTGAGTTTGCTAATGCCATCCCCAACTGGAACAGAGAAATACCCATTTGGCAGATTATGTATCTGGATCCATAGGTTCACTTTCTTCAACGGAACCATTTTTGGGTCTTCCCCCTGTCGCAGTTCATGCGTCAGCAGCACGTGGTTGTCAAAGTATCATGGCCAAAAATTGATGACGTTCCGAACATCGAATTGGTGATCAAAACGAAACAAAAATTACTGATTTCCAATGTCGTGATCTCTACTCTGTGCTCTAGTTGCCAAGTGTTCGTAAGATTACGATGCATTTGGATAAGATTTATGTCCTTCTTGGTGAGAAAAGTCCCGACCACACAGAGATCGAAACCCCATGTCGGGGGTTTTGCTACCCAGTCGGCCAGTGATACCGCTGCAACCGAAGGAATCAAGATTTCTGGACCAGGACCAGTGTGCGGCGGAGGAGGGTCCGCTCCCGTCGGTGCCCCGGTCGTCGTTGCGGGTCTTCTTCCCGTCATCGCTTGAGGGATGGGACCCAGAGATCCTGTCGCAGATGTGGGTTGATGCAACTCGATGGTGGCTGGCGGAGTGTAGCGGCCAAGGGGTAGAGGAGTGCCGATGGGGTTACGGGAAATCCCATCCCCAGGAAAGGATGTGGATCCACCGTTGGGCCATGAGGCCAGGAGAGATCACGCCGGCACGGGAGGGGTTGATGTTTTGGGCTGGGGGGCGAGCACGACGACGGACAGAGGATTGGGAGAGGGGGCCGTCGGTTTGGGAGGCATGGCGTGCAGCTAGGGTTTTCGACTTCTCTCCGGGAGAGAAAAACAATCTCTTCTAATACAGAGCAGTCGGGCCATTTTTTCGTTATGTACTAAATAATTAGTTTGTAGTATATGCCTCAAAGATTTTTTTTTATTTTTGAATTTGTAATAATTTGATCGAATTTTGAAATGGTTTGTCCACATGTTACTCACTATTAAGGCGATTGAGCCAGTTAACTAAGTAAAAAATGAAATAAAAAAGTTCATCAAAGATGACAATAGGATGTATTTGTTTTTTTTTCTTAACAAAGGATGAATTTGTTAGATTTTGAAACTTTGGAGATAGATAGGTTTTTTTAATAAAAAGGATAATAGTACTTTTACCCCCTCTACTTTACTAAGTTAACAACTAGACCCTTGTACTATTAAAAGTTATTTTGCCCCCTTTTACTCTACCAACTTGCCGAGTGTCTCTTTTTGTTATTTTTGCCGTCAATATTGTGTTATGTTTTGTCTAATTAGTAGTGCCACGTCATGTAGATGAGACGTAATTGCTAATAAGGTAATTATTTTATTTTTAAATCTAACCAATCATCTTGTGGCTAGCATTTTAATTTTGAACCCCACTTCAAAGTCCAAATCATCAATTGCGTTTCTCCGTTTTCGGTTCCTCCAAACTGCCGCCTCGACAAGTTCAATTCCCTCCACTAGCACTACAACCTGATGACCATGATCTCCATTTTTGAATCGAAACTCAATCTCTTGCCGCTGTGTTCGGCCCCTTCCTCTCCATCTACACAAACGGAAAACATCGGGCGCCCTCGAGTCCATTACCGACAGCATCCTTCACGGCTTCACGGCCGGCCTTCCAAGCTGATCTTCACTGTCTTGGCCGACCTCCTGGTCTCCTTAGTAACTCTCCTTTTCCTCTCCTTAGTAACTCTCATTTTCTTCTGCTCTATTGCGGTGTAGGCAATGATGAGAAGGTGCCTTTTCTTGAAACTATTATCTATAGTTTTCGATATTGACAAAAACTAATAATGAAATGTCTTATAGCATGGGGAAACAAAGTATATTTCTTTAAAGGTTATTGTTTTATGTTTTTGTCTTTTTTTCCATAAGTTAGGCAAGAGTTTGTTATAAAAACTGTTTCCAATAACTTGATAAAACTATTAAGCTCAGCTTGTGAATTACATGGTTATATTTGATGACTGATGGAAATTTATTGATGATTTTTGTACTGATATACTATAATACTACATTCCTATAAATTAATCTGAATATATAAAATAGACTCAGTTACACATCAATCTAGTATGTGGGAAATAAAAATTATTTTGAGTTAAAAATAGTAAAATAATAAAAATCCAGTCATAAGCCATGTGGTATCTGAGGCTAACGTGTCATACTGATTCAACATGATTTAACAAAATTTTGATGGCAATAATAACATAAGGAGATGTTTAGCAAATTGATAAAATAAAAGGGGGCAAAAACATCATTTAATAGTATAGGAATCTAGTTGTTACCTTAATAAAGTAAAAGGGACAAAAGTAGTATTATCTCTTAATAAAAATATGAAGGCTTTTTATTATTCATTTTAAACTAGTAATTCATTCATTTTAAACTAGTAATTTCAATAATTCATATTATTAATTTCAATAAATTACTAATTAAATTAAATAAATTCGAATAAAAATTATATAACTACAACAATTAATTTTAATAATTAATATTAATAATTTACATAAATTTGGATAACAAATTATATAATTAAAACAATTAATTTCAATAATTAATATTATTAGGTTAAATAAATTACTAATTAATTTACATATATTCGGATAACAAATTATATAATTAAAAAATTAATTTCAATAATTAATATTACTAACTTAAATACATTACTAATTAATTTACATAAATTCGGATAACAAATTATATAAGTATAATAATTAATATGAATAAGTGACATTATTAACTTAAATACATTACTAATTAATTTACATAATTCAGATAAATAATTATATAATTACATGTATGAATTTCAATAATTAATATTATTAATTATAATAAAATAGTTAAATAAATTCGGGAAAAATAAATACCACCATCGCCATTCATGCATACACCGTAGCCATTCAATGGCAACACACTTATAAATATTATCGTCATTAGATGGCGACTTAGCAACGTGTATGGTTGCTATTGAAAGGCGACTGTGTTCATTGCACTGTTGCTGTTCAATGACGACGATGTTAATTTTTTTTGTTCACCATGTCTCGTAACGGCGACGGCAAAAGCGGTAATTTCGATTTTCAAGAACGTCGGCGAGCGGAGGCTGCAGCAGCGGCGGTAAGCTTCGGCAACGGCAGCGACGATGAACTCCAACGGCAATTTGGGATAGTGAAATTTGGTTTGCTGATACCAATAAACGTTAATTGGTTAAGACCTCTTATATAAAATTTTAACAGGAATATTCGTATTATTTCATATATCAAATTTAAATTTTAGACGTTTGTAAGTAACAAATAGAGCAGTTTTAGCAATTCATTTGTTTTCTCTCACTCTGTCATCTTCGCTCTTCTTTTCTTCCCTTTCTCACTGTTTCACACCTTTACAAGAAGAAGCAGAAGAAGTCTCAACCTCGCACTTTTCTGCAAACTGCATTTCCTTCATTTTTGTCCTCCAGCTGCTTCCCAATCTCAGCTTTTGTTTACTCCTCCGCCTCCCTACTCTGCGATTTGCCGTCAAATCAAATGAGCTCGCAGGCATCCAAATCTGCACCCAGAAATGCTAAACCCACGTCCTCCCAAACCCAACAACCCCCCACCTCCAGATCTTCTTCCCTGGCCGCCCACTTGGCAATGGTGGAGCTGAAGCAGCGAATCCTCACTTCCCTCTCCAAGCTCGCCGACCGGGACACTCATCAGATCGCTCTCGAAGATCTCCAATCCATCACAACCTCCCTTTCCCCGGAAACCCTACCAATGCTGCTCAATTCCCTATACGACACTCTCTCCGATCAGTCCACCGCCAAACCCTCCGTCAAGAAGGAGTCCCTAAACTTGCTCGGACTCGTCTGCCAAACACATCGCGAATTGACGCTCCCGCATCTCACCAAAGTCATCACCCAAATTGTCAAGAGGCTCAAGGACTCCGATTCCGGTGTCAGAGATGCTTGCCGCGATGCCATTGGCGTTTTGTCTGGTTTATACCTCGGAGAAGGCGGCGGCGGGGATGGAAATGCCGCCGGCGGGTCGTCTATGGTGGGGTTGTTCGTCAGACCTCTGTTTGAGGCCATGGGGGAACAGAACAAAGTTGTGCAGGCTGGGGCTTCCACATGTATGGCCAGAATGATCGAGTGCGCAGTTGCGGTGGATAAGGACGGTGGATCTGGCTGTGCTCCAGTAGCTGCTTTTCAGAAGCTTTGTCCCAGGATTTGTAAGTTGCTTAGTGGCCAGAATTTCGTGGCGAAAGCAGCTTTGCTAGGCGTTGTGGCGAGTTTGTCCCAGGTTAGAGCAATGCCATTGTTAAATTTGGAAGCATTTTCTATACTTGGATCTGTTTGGAGTTAAAAAGTCCACAACTTATGGAGTGCCTGTCGATTCTCTTGATTTGAATTCTTTTTTTCATGTAAGGCTAATAATCTTAGAATGGTTAGGGTTGTTGGTTCTCTCAATGCTGAATCTGATATGACATTTGTTTGAAGTTTAAGCTTTCTGTGGTCAATTTTACATACACGAACCGAGTCCTGGAAGATCAGGTATATTCATTGCTACATGATGCGTGCCTCATAATTGCATTTGTCAAAAACTTGGTTTAACTGATTAAAGTTGCATTTTCTCATCTCTCGGTACCTTAAGAGATTGCATACGAAGATGCATTATCATTATGCTACACTATCTCCAATCTGGCGCATCTATGGTTGTTTTTGAATTAACATTGAAATATTAGCAGTTATGTGGGTACAAATTCTTACTTCTAATGCCTTATGTTCACCTTTTGAGGTTCTGTATTATGATTCTTCCCATGCTAACATAAGGCCAAAGTTTAGGTAATAATCTTCAATGAATGAGATTATTGATACGGAACTCTATATTTATGGAGTCACATATCCAGAAACCTATTCTAACTAGGATTCTGTCATGTAATTGTAATGAACTTCCTATTTAGACTAGACAAATAAGGAAGTATAATAACAAGAGGAAATAACCACTAACCTGCTGAATCTCACCGCTCCCTTCAAGATTGGTATAAGCAATATATAGACCAAGCTTGGAATATGTTTTCAGATCATATGTTCATTTTGTTGTTGCTGTAGTTATGTTGATGATTAACTCATAGAAGTGAAGCAGTGGACATGAGTACTGTCATGCAGGTTGATACTTGATCTGATATATGTCACCAAAATTGTCTGAGGCTATCATAAGAAAGGAAACCTAACTGGCTGTGGTCAATAGAAGTGTAGAAAAGAAGTTAGTTAAGGCCCTGTCTTCCAAAACGAATAAGAATTATTTTCGTTTTCAACTATATTCATTTTAAATTACCAAAGCTTGTTCTATAGAGGACGTAACACATTCAGACTTCTAATGAGGGATGATGATATGCAGGTTGGGGCAGTTGCCCCACAAAGTTTTCCTTCGTTGCTGCAGAGTATTCATGACTGCCTTAGCAGTGCAGATTGGGCAACAAGGAAGGCTGGAGCTGAGGCTTTAAGTGCCATTGCAGCCCATTCATGCAGCCTAGTTTCAGAAGAAGCTGCTGATTCCATATTAACAGCGCTTGAGGCTTGTCGTTTTGATAAGGTGGGATTCATTTGACCCGATATTGTATTAGACTATGCTAAAATTGATCATTTCTGAGCTTCTGTTCTTATCACTAGAAAGGTTGCTAGGCCTTCTGCAATGTGATTTGTGATAAATGGAATGTCTCTTCTTTCATTTAATAGATAAAACCTGTCAGAGATAGCATGAATGAGGCATTGCAGTTGTGGAAGAAGATCGCAGGGAAAGGAGGAGATGGAGTTTCAGATGACCAGAAAGCTTCCTCTCCAGGTGAAAGTTTTTCTAACTTTAGTTTTCTTCTTCTGCATGGTAGCTGTCAACTGTTCTAGTTGTCTGATGACACGTATGAAATAATGATGCTTACTTTAGGTGGCGAAGATCGAGAAACCGCAGAACTACTAGACAAGAACCTGAACTCTAAGAATAGAGTAGAGTCTTCAACGAGAGGTTCACCAAATGGCTCTTCCCCAACAACTGATTCAGCTGCTGAGGCCAAAGCTGGGAGCATACCGGACAAGGCGGTTGTAATATTGAAGAAGAAAGCACCAGCTCTGACAGACAAAGAGGTGAACCCGGAATTCTTTCACAAACTTGAAACAAGGGCTTCTGGCGATGTTGAGGTTGTTGTTTCTCGTAGATGTGTTAATACTTCTAGTCTTAACAATGAGGAAGAACCAGAATCAAAGAACATGGAGTCAAAAGCAAGGTCAGACCACACTGCAAACAGCAAATCAGAAGAGCTGTATTTCAATAACAAATACCGTATAGGTGATAGAGGAATCTCCGGGAGAGATTCTAGAAGTAGAGCATTTGATGATGAAATCAACAGCAGGGAGACAACAACTGCCGATCGTGCCGGTCTATCCAAAGTGGAAGGACAATCGGAAGGATCCTTGGCAAATAGTAGAGGAAATTGGTTGGCGATGCAGAGACAGTTGCTGCAACTAGAAAGACAGCAGACTCATCTTATGCATATGCTTCAGGTATGTTTTGAAATTTCCACCAAGAAAGTTTTCATCACAATTTCAACTTTGCTAACTAACTTGTGCACATTACAGGATTTCATGGGCGGATCTCATGATAGCATGGTGACCTTGGAAAACAGAGCTCGAGGTCTTGAGAGAGTCGTGGAAGACATGGCACGGGATCTGTCTTTCTCCGCTGCCAGGAGAGGTGGTGGGTTTCCTTTGGCCTTTGAAGGTACATCCTCGAATAGATCATTAGGAAAGTACAATGGCTTATCGGATTATTCCAGTCCGAACTACAATGGCCGGGTTCCATTTGGGGATCGATTTGCACAATCCGATGTTATTGGAAGGGGGAGAAATCCTCACTGGAGGGGCGAGCCATCTGATATTCGGGATAATTTCCCCTCGTATGGTTCATCAAGAAATGGTCATCATGGTGGCTCCAGAAGAGGGTCACCTAAATCTGATCACGAAAATGATCAACAAGTTGGGAGCAGAAGAGGTTGGGATAAAGGCGGTGGACCACCCTCTAGGCTTGGTGAAGGGCCATCGGCTAGAAGTGTGTGGCAGGCGTCCAAAGACGAAGCTACCTTGGAAGCCATCCGTGTTGCTGGGGAAGAAGACAGAGAAGTATCACGGACTGCCAGGGTGGCCATTCCCGAGTTGACTGCTGAAGCGATGATAAACGATAATGTCGAACAAGAGCGAGACCTGGTTTGGACTTCGTGGATGAATGCCATGGACGCCCTTAAAGTCGGAGATATAGATACAGCGTACGCTGAAGTCACTTCCACCGGAGACGATCAGTTGCTTGTGAAGATAATGGACAGGACAGGCCCTGTAGTTGACCAACTTACAAGTGAGACAGCGTGTGAAGTATTGCATGGTATTGCTCAGTTCTTGCTGGATCATAACTTGTTCGACATCTCTTTCTCATGGATTCATCAGGTAATGTAGTTAAAATGTTAAAAAAGATGTCAACTTTTTCATTTGTTTTGTCAATTGATGATTGTATAATCATCAATCACTCAAAGGAATCTGTGACTGTTGATTTCAGTTGGTAGATGTTGTGGTGGAGAATGGACCTGATGTTATGGGGATTCCCATGGAACTGAAGAGGGAACTCTTGCTGAACCTACATGAAGCATCGACGACAATGGAAATGCCAGAGGACTGGGAAGGACTGGATCCTGAACAACTTCTACTGCAGTTGGCATCGGCTTGGCGAATTGAACTTCAACAGTTTGACAAGTAATCTAAGGTTTGTTAGGGATTCGGTTTGTTTGGTTTTTTCTATTGTCCCTTTGTCCATACATTAGCGACCAATGTTGTAGGTGAACTGATGAACGAACATAAAGCAGCTTCTTATCAATACCAATTAACACGTAATGCAAGCTTTTATTTTATTTTAGTAATAAAATAGGATTCGCTTAACACTCGGTTCAGCATCGTTTGCTCTGTTGAAGGAATGGAAATCCAACCAAAAATAGTCTGGTTCTTTAATTGTAAAACACTGTTCGAACCCGCCGTCCCGTGGAATAGAGCAGTTGGTTGATTGTGAGGTTAGAAACCTGCTTGGAATCCAACCATTTATGTCCTCCCACATTGTATCTGGCTATATTAACCCATTTATGTCTCTTTTCTACCCTTCTATTTGCCATTTTTGTTTGAAGTTGAGATCAACAATACTACTCGAATGGTACAATTTTTTTGTGAGCGATTCAAACTTTCGTAATGAACACAATCATTTCGTCGTTGTACAAATTGATTTTCAACGGTACGAGCCTCGAAAATAAAAACCAAACACAGTCATATATATTACTACCTCACAGAGATTAGTGTGATGAATGAGGTTTAGTATGGCGCTATAACCAAACGAAGTGAGGTTTTTTTAAAAAGATGTACTTCTCTAAATGTAACATACTTGTATTTATTTTAAGTTTTGATTTTTTTATGTTCTTTATATAGAATTTTTTTCCTAAAGATGAACTTAAGAGATTAATATGTAGTATTCCGACTATATTAAAACATATATTTATTATCTCATCCTTTTTTTTTGCGAGATTGTATTTGTAATAAATATGTTTGATTTAGCGATTATTTTCTATCGGTTGCTCATTACTACATAACGTTTTGTAATCACTATGTTTTCATTTGTTATTTATTCCTGTAATTATTCTCTTACTTACCGTGAACATAACTCTTTCATTTGAAGTTCGATTCTCATTTTATTGACATTGTAAATCTATCAAATACCAAACATGGTAGTATTCAAAAGCTTTTAAAACCTCGCAGTTTTTTGGGATCACTCGTGTTTTTTAGGAGTTCGCCATCACAACGTCTGATTACTACATCACAAGGTGTCATAACTACACTATGACATGTTATTACTACGTATAACCATAATTCTACATTTCCTCATGTGATTACTAAGTTTTCATTCACCACGTTACGTTACGATATGTCTTTAGTGTTTACTATATTATCTCATGTCATTCCAACAAAATCTAAACTTTTTATTTATGAATACACACAACCTAAATTTATTTTTTTATGAATACACAAAACCTAAATTTGAAACACGAGTAATTAACACTTCAAAGAAAGATTGTCATTTTTACCTCAAAAAGACAGTAATTTCTGCGTCAACCGAAAGGCGATGCACATATCGTAACGTAGTAATGGAATCATCAGAGGTCGAAGGCCCTTAGTGGCCGGTAGTCGTCAGAGGTCAGAGACGGTGGTTCATCGGAGGTAGGTGGTGATAAAAAAAAGGGAATGCCGAAGGTACCCTCCATGAAACTGCAAAAGGAAAAGTTTGAAGTTCTAGTCGCCCAAAAAGGAAAACCTGCCAAGTTCAGACCACTGCAACAATCTTGCACCAAATAGGAAACACTGTCAATATTTTTCCTTTCCTAAGGACCAAGGGATAACTTTTCATCCTCTCCCTGCCCAGATGAACCCTCCGCTCCTCTCCTCTGCCTTCCCCGGAGGAACAAATCCAAGCAGGGCTTCCTATTTTCTGAAACCAGAAGTTGACCAAACCGCCTAATCTCGAAAAAATGGTTGCAATTTCTGACCCGGAGAACGCCATTGTTGAGAGCAGAGAAGCTCTAATGGTTTCTCACGTTGGCAACTCCACTCCCACCCTCAGAATGGCTCATTTCCTTAAACCCACCACAAATGTCTCCTCCTCCTCCTCCACCATTAAAGCAGAGCTGGTCAAGCATCATCCATTACTCTTCCCTTCCTCTTCACCACTGTCCTGCAACGGTAAGATCAAAAAGTGGCCTCTCGAAGTGAGCTTCATGAGCTGGCCGCATAACCCTCCAAACCCTAACTGGAAATCATGAAACCCTCTGGAGACAAGCTGGTATTTACGAAGCCATCATGAGCTCTACTCATAGCTTCAGGGAGGATCGCCGATTGATCATGGAAATGGCGGAGAAATGGTGTCCTGAAACCAACACGTTCGTCTTCCCCTGGGGGGAAGCAACGGTCACCCTCGAGGACGCGCTGATTCTCGGCGGCTTCTCTGTTTCCGGCGACCCATTTTTCGCCTGTTCCGAGGAAATCGCAGAGAAATTGAAGCGAGTTGCTGAAAGAATTCGGAGAACTACTTCCGATGAGGAGTTCCAGGACGAATGGATGAGTCATTTCATGTCCAGCCGCAGGAGCGAGATGATCATGGAGCACCAAGCTTTTCTTTCACTGTGGCTGGATAGGTACGTTCTGAATGATTCACAAGGAACAACTATGAAATCCTATGTTTACTCAGTCGCTGCTCATTTAGCTAGAGGCAAACCTGTAGCGCTTGCTCCTGTAGTCCTGGCAAACATTTACAGGGATTTTAGCTTGTTGAAAGCAACAATCGTGTCTGCTTCGAAAATGGGGATGATAACATCTGAACCTGATAATGATGAAGTAATGGCTGTCAATCTGTGGTCTTTACTTCATCTCGTCCAGCTATGGGCTTGGGAGAGGTTTCCTAAGCTCCGTCCAGTACCAAATTCGATTCAACCCGGTGATCCGAGATCTACGATGTGGGCCGGTTTGAGTAGCAGGAGAGTTCGAGATATGAAGCTCGCTTTGGATTCGGCAGGAGATACTTTCAGGTGGCGGCCTTACGCTGTTTCGGTTCATGGTTGGAAGTGTCCTGAGTATTTGTACAGGGAGAAAGAAGAATGGCTGGATAGTACCATGGGAGGAAGTAATCATGATGATCGTAGCTCGCTGTCATATGGTTTGTGCTTGAGGGTATCGGAACTGGTTGGTCAAGGTTGTATTGAGTTGTATCTACCGCATCGGGTTGCAATGCAGTTCGGGATGGACCAAGACCTTCCTAATATTGTGGCTCCATCGAACGAGTGTCACGAAATCGTTTGGCTCGCTTATGCTAGACCGTTATCTGGTGATGTCCATGTTTCGTCTTGGTTGTTCGAACCTGATGTTACTGTTGAGTATCTGAAGTGGTGGAGAGAGCCGATGTTCTCGTCTCTTGAAGGCATGCCAAGTGGCGTTGCGAGACGAAGAAGAACTGCAAGCAAGAGGAAACGGCTGGCGAGTCTGTATTCTCAACAAGGAAGAAAGGAAGCTAACGATGATATAGCAGATCCAGTTAGAAATGATGATTATGATGATGATCTTCCTATTTCAGTTGCCATGAAAAAGTTTGCTCTGAGGAAAGAATCATCGGTTTCTGCTGGTTTCGCAACTGACCGCGCTTGTGTCTCGCCAGCAAAAGACTTCCCGAGTACTCCACCGGTGAACCAGGCTCCTCTGATTACTTCTCTATCCATAACAGCCTCTTCCGAGGAGGGTTCAATGGCGGCGAACCCTGTGATTCCATTGGAGCATTCAAGGAGCATAGATAATAATAATATAGGAGGAGGAGGAGGAGGAGGAGGAGGAGAGAGCAGTGGCGATAAAGGGAAGGGCATAATGAAAGCATCACTTATGGATGAGATTTTACAACTGGAGAGAGCACTTGAGGAGCTAAGAGCCAGAACATACAGAAAAATCAAGCTTGAAAAGGACTAGAAAGCTGATGGTAGTAGCTATACTGGTTTTTTGTTTTGTTTTGGTCAAGTGTTTTTATGACTATGTCAGCTTGTTTATTTTCCTGCAGGATGTTTTTTCCTGATACATCGATCTTAGATACTGGTTTTTGTTCTTTTGTTTTTGGTCTGAAGTGCAAGCTTCAATGACAGGACATGTTCTTAGTTTTAACATTTTGAAATACATGCTTGGTTGGTTGTTTTGGTATACACCAGAAAGGAATTCTTCAAGAGTTTTTTTACCAATTTATCATGTTTCTGTCAGATTCCGAATGGTGTTTTGTTTAGCACGTAGCTGCTTCCAATCGTCATCAAGTTTAATTTTTTGATCTCATCTGGCAGCCACATTAGCTCGTAACCTGTTTAATACAGAAAACCCTACAAAAATCGGTAAATGCATTTAAAGTATTATTATAATGGTACCCAACATAAAACCTTAACTATAATAACATTTCATACATTTATGAAAGACTATAAAATTATAGATCGCATTTTACTCAAATTCTTCGAACTTAACAAGTCTGGGGAGAGATCACTGGTTATGGCAATGAAGTTGTTTTTCTGTTCTTTTTGCTGTTTTCTCGTAGGACGAGAAAAAACAAGATTTAATCTGTCAAAATAAATGGGTGGAAGGCGGCCTGTTTAGGCCATAATAAGCAAAAATTGACCAAGTCATTTCCACCCTTTCTTCTTCTTTTTGTAATTTCTCCATGTGGGTTTTCGCAGGATGATGAAATATGACATGGGACAAGATTTGAACTTTTTGCCTTTTGAGAAACCGCAAGCCAAAATATTTGGTTTCTCCTCCTAGGGCCCCCTTCCCTTGGCATGACTTGAATATGCAGGCTGCTACCAGCGCTTCATGATTTCAATCCTCAGCTCGAAACCCTTCTTTGACAATTGTTGTATCAGCTTCTTCACATTAATTCAGACTCTTAATTTGAGATGCTGAGGATCAGGACCAGAAAGGTTATCAGAATGAATTGCTTTTCTTGTTGTTCATCAGAAGCCAAACTCAGCAGAAAGTCTTTGCGGAAGAGCATCAAGAGTTACAAGGACACTAAAGCTTTGGCATCGTTTGCCAACTTCTCATTCAAAAGTGGTATGTTTCCTTCTGTCTTTTCTAAATGATCCCTCCCTTCATGAAAGCTTGAGATGATGATATGATATGATCAGGATAATCCATGTTCATCCTCAGGCATTCTCTGGGTATTAACATTGTGTTTCAGAATGTTTTATCTTCCAATATAGTGTATTAAACAGCAATGTAGGTTCCTAAAGATTTCTGCTTTTCACGAATTTAGGTAATGTAACACTTTCTGATGATGAAACAGTCAATGCCAACCTATGCCACCGTTCAGGGTTCCCTGATTCGAGAGAGAGCAATGAAATCCTACGTAAAATTTTCGAAATCAACGTGTCAAGTTTTAATATGAGTTAGAGCTTTAAACTTGAAATCTCGCTCAGAGTCTTGGACCATCCTGGTTCTGCTATCACCATGCTAGCTAGTTGACGAATCCGAACCTTTTGCATTACATCCTATTTAGTGTTCCTTGGCCTATTTTGACAACCAGGGAATCAATCAACCTGCACTTTGAGTTTCTTTTGCAGATGGTAGCAGGAAAAGGTACATAGCAGAAGAAGTAAAGAAAATTGGAAAAGGGAACATATCTTCCAAGATATTCTCATTGCGTGAAATCACAGTAGCAACTCAGAACTTCACACATGAAAACCAGCTTGGGGAGGGTGGCTTTGGGAGGGTCTACAAGGGCCAAATTGATGACATGGTAAGTCTTTGTATGCCTTCTCTCCACTATCTCAGGGACAACAAAAATGGGGTTCTGATAAAGTTTCCATTTTACATGACAGGAAGTAGCAGTAAAGCAACTAGACAGAAATGGGTTTCAAGGGAACAGAGAATTCCTGGTGGAGGTTTTGATGTTGAGCCTTCTTCACCACCCTAACCTTGTCAATCTAGTTGGCTATTGTGCTGATGGTGACCAAAGAATCCTTGTTTATGATTATATGGCCAATGGCTCCTTGGAAGATCACCTTCTTGGTATATGCTTGATCAACTGTAACTGCAATTTTGATTTTGCCAGAAAAAACCAAGAGAAAAATCCTGACAGGTTTCTTTTACATGCAAGTTCCCTCTGGTTTACCTTCAGGTTTCTATATTTCAGATTTGCCTGAGGGGAAAGGTCATTTGGATTGGAATACCAGGATGAAAGTTGCAGCTGGAGCAGCAAAGGGACTAGAATACCTGCACGAAAGTGCCGATCCTCCTGTCATATACCGCGACTTCAAAGCATCAAACATATTGTTAGATGGTGAATTCAATGCAAAGCTGTCAGATTTCGGACTGGCAAAGCTTGGTCCGACTGGAGATAAGACGCATGTCTCCACAAGGGTGATGGGGACGTATGGCTATTGCGCACCGGAATATGCGTTGACAGGACAACTGACATCGAAATCTGACGTCTACAGCTTTGGAGTTGTGTTCTTAGAGTTCATTACTGGGAGGAGAGTGATTGACAATTCAAGACCAACCGAAGAGCAGAATCTAGTTACCTGGGTACGTATCTCTTCATATTTATACCTAATTTTAACCGAAACCGACTATAACCGACCTTCTTCGGTCTGTTAATTAACCAATCATCACCATGCTGGTTGCTTAATCAGGTAACATATACTTTTATATAATTCTAATTAATTGACCGAATGTGGTGGTGTTATTAACCACCTCGACCGACTCTCACCCCTAAATGAGATTATGTTTCTCAAACTACTCAAATGAAAATTAAACGTTCATAGAAAATACTCAAAACCTTTAATTCAACTTTCCTCCCACAAGCTTTCTCAACCTCAAATCAACTTCCTTCTTCAGGTCTGAATTCAACTTTCCTACGAAACATGAAACATGATTCTAAATTCCAAACATTACCTTTAGCAACGTTTCTATTTCATCAGGAGGTTTTCCATATTTCTAGGGAAACATGCATCTCCTGAAACTTTGATTCTTTTTTGTTGCAGGCATCACCATTGCTGAAAGACAGGAAGAAATTTGATCTACTGGCAGACCCACTACTGGAAGGAGACTACCCTCAAAAGGGTCTTCATCAAGCACTTGCAGTAGCAGCTATGTGTCTCCAGGAGGAAGATTCAACAAGGCCATTGATGAGTGATGTCGTGACGGCTCTAGAGTATCTAGCAACGGACAATAAAGGCGCAGTGGATTTAGAGGAACCAGATGACGACGACGATGAGGGTGAAGAAGACGAGGATTAATGAAGCTGGCTGCAGATAGCTTATAACTAGGCTTGATGCAATAAAAAAAAACTAAAAATTAGTAGATCATTCTTATGTTTAAGCAGCAGCAGCAGCAGCAGCAGCAAGCTAGAAGAAATCTGGAATTTTTTTTCTGTGGCCAGGGGAAAGGGAAATGTTAGTTTCATAACATTTGCTGCTGCTCATGTTGGTCCATCTAAACAAGAGAAGAAACTAAAACGATAAAGCTTCATGTTGTACCAAATAAACAAAGGCTGTGTGCGCTTGTGTAAATTGGCTGAGGGAGTTTATATGAATCTTTTGGTACTTCTGTAAGATTTCTAGCAACCACAAATTTTTATGTTGAATGAAGCTTGTCAATCACTATTGGCTAATATATTTGTACTTGCATGTGTCTGATTTTATCCCATTCGACCAAAAAGGATAATATCTATAGTGAACGGGTTATGGGGTGTGTACCAGAAATACCTTTGTTTCATTCAACCTTCACTAATATTCCATTCATCTTTAGCGTTAGTCCTCTTATATTTTGTTTGACTCTAAAATAATGAATGGTGTCTTATAAGATGTTCTGAATTAGGATAATATAGTTTTACATTTTAAGTTTTTAATTAAGTTCTACAGGAATGTGAAATTGACAAATATTTGAAGCCTACAAATTTTAGAAAGGATATAAATATTTGTATTTGAATGTGAATAAGAATAGGAACAAAGATCATTACAAGAATTTGCTTATTTAACGACGGCTAAACCACTGTTTAACAACGGCCGATATACCGCTATTAAATTGACTAATGCTAAAGACTTTAACAACGGAAAGAACCTTCCTCCTTTAAACCAAACCTTATTTAACAGTGGATTTTAAACTGGTCGCTGTTACATTTAACAACGGATTTAAACAACTCGATGTTAAATTTAGCAGTGGTGTTATCCGCTGTTAAATTTAACAGCGGCTCGTTCTTAAACTGCTGTTAAATTTAATAGTGGCTGAATCTGTAACTGCTGTTAGCCAAAACGAAGCCTTAGCAACGGTCTGTTTAAAACCGCTATTAAATATCAAACACAGAAACAGGTAAAACCCCAATTTTCTCGTTTCTGCTTGTTCCCTGTTATCGTTGCTCGTTGTTTTGCTGTTCGTTGTGCACAATTAAACATTTTTTACTAAAAAGAAATTCATACCATTAAATAGAAATCATTCCATCATCCATAACATAAGAATGTAGTAGAAAATTCAAGTACTAATAATAGTTAGGATATCAATCCGGGACAATCCATCACTACTAGCTAGGTACTAATAATTATCACTACTCCGAAGCATTTTTTTAATCGGCTGCTTCCTCTTCTTCTCTATCATATGGTATGTGCATATTCTTGTTCAATCGCTTTTTTCTGGCCCTCTTCTCTTGTCCACTCTAGTAGGAGTTCTAACACTACTGTCAGAACTAGTACTGTCAGCATTGAGAATTTCGAAAGCTGTACTCATCTCCTTTAGTGCCGGAGGGAGTTCAACTCCATCTCGGGATACAAACTTCAACATCTCTGATACGAATTGCTCGAAGAATGTTGGATTGAGTATTGGATCAACAGGAGCAGAAGAAGAAGCACCAACCCACCTCTCCTAAGTTTCTTTTGGAACTGAAATAGAAAAATGGTAAAATTAGTAAAATTTCGACATGACCTATTCGTTCCCTATTATTATTCTCATACTCTTCCATATGCAAAATTAACAAACTAACCACACCAACATTGACACAAGGCACCGTATTCGATGTTGTTATGCACCTGAAATCTATCAAAAACACTCCAAAATGATATCAAAAGGACCCCGAACGGGTCTGAGACACTAAATCGAGATACATGTTACAAATGCACGAAACATCCTAAATTTCTACCAAAAACTATACAAATATGCATGAAATGTCGCTTAAATGAGGATGATGAACACGACAAATCGAGTGTCATCACTTATTACAGAGTCCTTTGATATAGATAGTGAATGTGTATGTATACATATATGATGAAGTTATTAGTGTTGTTACAACTTCGATATGAGTATGTATATACGAGTGTAGTACGGATATTTGGTCTACTCCATTTACCTAAATATGGTTGAATTGACATTACAATAGTTATATGTGGTTAGTTATAGTAACTCTAATGAGTTTTATATCTATTTATACATCAAATTATTGGTTCGAAATATGGCTATTTAACAGCGGCTGGGCAAAACCCCTGTTAAATCATTTAATTTAACATCAGCTGGTATAAAATATTCGTCGTTATGTGTTGCCAAAAACGACAACGTAAATACGATCCACATTTAACAGTGGGTCGTAGATAGCCACTATTAAATTAATTAATTAATTTAACAACGACCTTTTGAGAATCGCTATTAAATATATTTATTTTAAGAGCGTCTAGGTAGTCACTGTTAAATGCTGAATGTTCGTTCAGTTTATATCCGTCGAGCGATTTCTCATAGTGTATATCCGCCCAAAACCCAGGCCCATCATCATGCATGCCTAGACTTGGGGTCGATGCTTAGGTTTCAACTCCTTTGAAAGGCTCAATTTACTCTCTCTTACTATAGCCAAATTGACAATGGTTTCGAATATTTTTGTCTTAACAATTTTTAATTTATGTCATTCACCACTACGAGAAAACCAATGATCAGTAACGCAAGTTTAATAAACGGGGATTAGTTTAAGAGCGCTTCGCAATCCCTGTCAGTACTCAACGATTCTGTTGTGGTGCACCCTTGGCCGTCGGATCAGCGATGGTTTAATTTTCAAATAAGTAAAGATCACTTATTTGACCATTTCAGTAATATGTATGGTAGATGAAAATATACGGTAAAGAAAGGATGCAGTTACAACCTACTAAAAGAGTACCATTTTCAAAAAATTCTAGAATACTAAAAATATTGTTATCATTAGATTTGTCTTTGAAAAATGATGTTTTAGCAATCATTAAATTAATATTAGTCTCATTAAAATTAATTTTTTTAGCAAGCATTAAATTATTTTTTCAAATACGAGTCTTTGTTTAGTAATGAATGCTCAAGCGACCGACAGAGACTGCCAAGTACATCATTGAGCCAATCGGGAGGTGCAGACCCTACAGGCAGAACTATAGGAAAAATAGATTATTTTACTAAGGTGTGAGCAATCAAATTCCATCATCTCATGATAAATTAAAATAAAAAACCATATACAATATGCAGCAAACTAAGACACATAAAAGTAATACGTCCAAATTCCGTGTCATCCTTTGTCGTGTTAAATATGACATGTGCTCCACTTTGGGAGTCTCCCTCAAACATCATCTGCGTGTATCCAAGATATATGACCCAACGAATAGCTTCTAGAATGAAAATGGCATCTCCTACCTTAACATCAAAGTTACCCGTTTCCGTAAAGGTCTTGAAACAGAGAAATTTGCTCGTTGAGTCGCGTATGCACAAACGAAAACCCGTACACAATTGTGGCTTGAATGTAATTACATCCATGTTGCATTTTGAGAAACCAGGGGGAGGAGGATGCCAATGCTTACAGTATGAGCGTCGAACGCCCATGTTTGTTCGAGCTGGCTGTTGTTGGGAAAGACTACTAGTCTTTGTAGACCATCGGCTACCACCATCTATGGCCGTCGCCGTTTATTTGGCCAGACGCGATTATTTTTTTCTCGCCAAATAGTCCACAAACAAGTGCACTAACGTTCCAGTTGTGCATCGTCAGTCAAGTTTCTCCCAAATTCTCCGAGACAAGTCTTTAAGTTTGTAGAGTTGTTTAGACTCCGTTGTAACAATATAAGCGAAATCGACTTCCTCTCAGAAACTTCGAGTCCATCTAAATTCCACAAAAAGATGCCAATCCTCCTCATATTCGTATTCACATAGCCTAATGGAAAGGGGAAAACTGAGTTATTTTGTACATACTAAATACGAATTTTATATATACTCATGTTCATTTTAGTACGAATAGGAAAAAAAAAATACAATGGTTTAAAATACCGAAATTGTCCATTTAAATATGGATCTTTAGATATAGAAAAGGCTGAAAAGTAGGCGATCTAACGGCCCAAATAAAATTCAACAGCACAGCACGCGGGGCCAGCGAAATACCATACCATTTTTCGACTCACAAACTGCGGAAGCGCGTACAAATTACGGATGAGCTACAGCCTACAAGTAGTCTTGGCTTGGCCGGCTTAGTTTCATTTCAACCCATTTTCACTCTCTAGTCCTTTTTCTTCTGGCTTCTTTGCTGCCCAAGAACAAGAAGCAGAACGAAACCCTAGTCACGAACAATGAATTCTGCCATGGCGATCGAGTCTCCCGATGATTACGACCTGCACCGTGAGCGCACATTCACCCTCCGTTTATTCGACAACCGCAGGATTCGGACCACCGTCACTTCTACTCCTTCCGTGGTACGCAAATGGATCTGGTACTCGCTCGAAAAACACCGCTACCTTCGCCACAAGCTTGTGGTTGGGCTCGGCGTCCAATGGCGCGCTCCCTACGACACATCCGCCGCAACTCTCCAGCTATGCATCGGCTCCCGCTGCCTGATCTACCAACTCCGACACGCCGGCTACATCCCTCGCAGTCTCGAGCGGTTCCTTGCCGACACTGACATCACTTTCGTCGGCGTTCAGAACCACAGGGATGCAGATATGCTGCGGGAGCATGACCTCCAAGTGGGTACGCTTCTTGATCTCTGTGACATCTCTGCTCAATCCAGAGGATTTGGTAGGAATTCTTCGATGGAGGATCTGGCGCTGAGGATTTTGGGTTATGAGGGAGTTCGTAAGTCTGTGTATGTTGGTATGAGTAATTGGAATGCTGATTGGCTCTCTGATGAGCAAGTGCTGTATGCTTGTGTTGATGCTGTTGTCAGTTTCATGCTCGGAGTTGAATTGGAAGCCTGGAGGTGGAACTGATGAAGAATTTGGGTAAGATTTAGCAGTGTAGTCCTTGGTGCAGGTTGCTGTTTTGATGAAGAAGCAAATTTGAGAGAGGATACAAGTTTATGGTGCCTTGATTTTGATGTTACTAGTATCGGCCGATGTTGAACCGTTATACCCTTTCCTTATATGTTTGAACAGGTGTTGGTTACCTTAGTTAGAATATGTTTGAACAGGTTGCTATTCTGACGAAGAAGAAGCAAATTTGAGAGAGAGAGATATGAGTTTTGATGGCTCGTGGTTTTGATGCAAGTATCGGTTGATGGTGAACTGCTATGCCTAAACCATTTCCTAGCTAGTTTCCTTATATGTTTGGGCAAGTGTTGGTATATCGATTGTCAACTAGTGTGGTTACCATCTATGTTCTGAACAGAATGCCTAATATGACAGCAGAACATTCTTAAAGCTGTGAATTACTAGTCTACTTTCTGCAGTGAGTGACTCTTATATTTTTCAGTTCATTACGTGCTTGGATGTTCATGTTATGATTGATTTTGAGTCATATTTATCTGCATGGATAAGGTAGCAGCCATTAGTGGGGGCTTTATATATACACATATTAAAGTGGATTTGTAGGGTATTGAATGATACCAAAGGGGGTCCATTTCTTTCAATGTTAGTCACATGGAATTTTTAAAAAGTATATCTTCTTAATATGTTTGTTCTTTTGGGGGCTCCTTGTTTGTTTGCTTGTGTCAATTAGTGTCTTTTATGTTGAAAAATGATGGGAACTGCTCCCATCAATGATCATGTGCACTGTCTCCAATCTTGGTGCAATAAATAGTTGATATATAAGTGTTCAACCGTTGTATTGTCTTCATTTGGTAACTAGGAATGTAAAATGTGTAGTGTAGACAACAGGGAAAAACAGTGTAGTAGTAGTAGTAGTAGTATGAGTATGAGACTATGAGTATTGAGTAGGAGTAACTGATGATAGATGTATAGTCTGTTGTTGGTTGAAGGTGAGGCAGGTAGGATTAGTCTACAAACAGGGAAAAATAATAATTTCACTCTGCCATCTTATAAAGGCATTAAATTCGTCGGTTATTATATTTAAAATTCATGGTAGACTAATTTTGAGTTTGGACACGAAGTAGGGTTACTGTACATGGATAGCCTACAAGTAGTCTTGTTTAGTCTTGGTTTTCATATTCAACCCATTTTCCTTGTTGTTTGTCCAAGAAGAAGAAGAAGAAGCAGAACGAAACCCTCACTATCTGCCTCCTTAATTGGCACATCTTGATAATATATGCAGTACGTGAGTGACTCTTGTATACTTCAGTTCATTACGTGCTTGCTTGGATATTCAATTCATGTTATGATTGATTTTGACGAGTCATTTATTTTATTTTGCATGCATGGATAAGGACATAAGGTAGTGTTAAAGTGGGTCCTTTTCTTTCAATGTTATTACATTGCTCACATATATGGCATCTTTCGCTACTTTTAAGGGTTGTTTGTCCAAGTGATTGTTTTGAGTGATTTTCGTTTGATTTGGTCTTTAAAATTTTTAACTTAGAGATTTGGTCAAATAGATTGTTTGGATCACAGTTATTTATGAGAGAATGTTAGAGAATTGAATTTTTGATGTGAAATCCTAAAGATTTTGAGCTCATTGAAATCACTAGGTTATGAGGGGATTTTGGGAGAATTCATTCCATTTTATTTTATTTAATTTTTGAATTCTCTAGTCCCAACAATCATGTAAAATGACATAACCAAATATTCTATTTCTTAAAATAGCATGATCCTCATATTCTCTAACTATTTGAATTCTCTTTCTACGAATTCATCTGCACAAACGACCTCTAAGAATAAAAACATGTGTATCTTCTTGATTAATATATTTGTGTGCTTATGCCAATCAACCCTATATATTAAACATTTTTATTTTTTTAGTTTTATCACATAAACTTTTATTATAGTCAGGTGTTGCCCCATTGAAACTAAGTAAATTAAAATACATCAATGTATATACTGTAACATTATATTAAATAATTGATTATAAACATATATGTTCCTTTGGTTTATTAAGATTCAACCTGATTATTAAATTTTTAAAAAATAAAAATCATATGTGCCGGGCCAAACCAACTAAAATGCTAGTATATTATTTATTGTCTTTTGATATTGGAAATGATGAAAACTGCTCCCATACATGAATGATCAATTGATCATGCATGTGTACTGTCTTCAGGGTGCAATAAGTGGTTGAATAAATATTCAAACCTGAAGCATGTTGCCTTACCGAAGGAAGGAGGAGGATTGGGTCCCCGAGATATTGAAATCTGGAATTATGGCTGTGTTTTCCGCCACATTTGGAACATTTTACTAAATTGGGGAGTTTACGGATCGCTTGGCTTAAATCTCTATCGACTCAAAGACAAGACCATTTGGTCTTGTGTCCCTGCCCCCAACCATTCTTGGACATGGAGACGGCTTCTGAAGAGCAGAGAACGTGCAAATGAATTTGTTTCATTTGATGATAATGGCAGTCTGCTCTGGGATGGAAGACCGATGGATAGGTATTCTGTTTAGACTGTCTGGAACACCTTTCGTACCAGAGGTTGACTGGTTTGAGTTGATCTGGAAAGGGCCACAGATTCCGGAAACATTGTTTTATTTCCTGGCTTGCGATTAAGATGCCACTCACCACTAATTCTCATATTGCTTCTTGGGGTTTAAGTTTTGATAATCTCATGCTATTTGTGCGATACATGGGTCGATGATCTGCAACATATCTTCCATGACTGTGATTTTGGTAAAAGCATTCATTACTATTGCTTTGGGAAAGATGAGCTGCACACGATTCATTGGGAGGATGTTGTTCAAAAATATAGTAAAGCCTTTAGGAGAATAGCAGCAGCGCAAAATCAGGTAGGGTTTTTTGGAGAGCTATTGTTAGCTTAATTTGGTATGAGAGATGTCGTAGGTGTTATGGGGAGCTGGATAGGACCTCTCGAGAGACTGTTGCTAGTTTGTGTAAAGATATAGTTTTTGTTTTGAGATAGATTTGTTCTACGGTAACTGAACTATGTTGACCTCTATTGGGCGGAGTTTGCTTATTGCATCCTTGCATTTTGATGAATAAAAAGTCATAATATTTATAGAAAAATCTTTTTTATTAAAAGAAACCAGTGATTCCAACAAAAAAGAGAATAAGTCTGAATAATTGAAACAATTATCTACATAAGCTCCGATTCAAATGGATTGACAGGTGTCGCTGTAATCAACCAAAAGACGAGCACAAAGAAAAAGTCAATTCCCCCAAAGAAAATGAAAAAAAAAACATCAAACCATCCAACCACAACAAAAACAAGATATCTATATGTCCAAAACAAAAACAAAAGAGACAAAAAGAACAAAATTAACAACAAACACACCACACCAAAGCAAGATCAGTACTGCAACTCTCAAGGAAGACGCATATACAACACTCTTTACAACCACTCTTTGTCAGTTACGATTAAAACAAAATCCATCTAACAAATCTCAAATATTATTATTATTATCTGAGAGACAACAAAGAATCAGATAAGTCTAAAAAGATTGAATTTATTACTATTGAAATTGGAGAGGGGAACTCATAAGGCTACAATAAATTTATGGAAGGCCTTCCATTAGTCCCTACCTCTTTCAACAATATGCACAATATATAGTACCAAGTTCTAAAAATAGCATTGTTGGCAATGGTCAAAGAGGAAATAAGAGGAAATAAGTGCTCCGATTCAAATAACTTCTTGTCTGCACGTCCTTCACACAAGATGCAATGGAATCTCGCATGAAGAATATTGGTAGGGCATATTTCACATGAAACGGAGTTTTGAGAAAACCCGAAAGTCAAAAAGGAAGTGACACAACTCAATTCGATGTGGTTAATCTTTTTAATAATTTTTTTACATTAAATATTTGTTTTACTTAAATGTTACTAATTGGTTTATAAATTTTTCTAATATGTATTATGTGTCTTAAAAGGAGTATGTGGCGTGAAGGATATTTCAAGAGGAAAACCATAAAACGTTTGGATACAAATTTTGTTAGAATATCCTCAAAAATTGTCTAAAATGGCATAATGATCCTGAAAGGTTCTCAATCAAATATTTTGGGTAATCCTCTTAGTACACCGTTAGAGGAATCGCCTCCAACCTACTCATTAGATCACCCCAAAGGTGGCCACGACAAAAAAAGGAGTTAAGAAAGAAGGAAAAGTCGGTTGAGACGTCGGAACAACGTCAACAACACACTACGCAAATGTTAGAGTACGGTCAAGATATTAGAGATAGACACATATGGAAGAGACAACAAAAGTTGGATATCGAAAGACAAAAAGTAAAGTGTAAAGAGGAGCAATGAGAGTGCACCAAGAGGGAAGAATACCGTGAAGCCGAAAGATGGGAGTATGAGAAGTGGGAGAAAGAGGTAACATTGATTAAGTCCAAAATGGAGATATTGAAGATGGATCTATTTTAGATGATCCCTAAAAAGAAAAAGTATTGAAGAGGAGAACAAAACAGAATTTTGCGATACGATCAAGATGATCCAAATTCTACTCCATCATATTCTAGCCACTCAAATGTTGGTGTCGGGTCTAATGAAGGTGGAGGTGGAGGTGATTACACCCCATACTATCCTAATTTTGATGACCTTAATTAAGAGATTGAATTATGTTTTACTTCATTGGTGTTTGATATTGTAATTGAATGTTTGAATTATGTTTTAGTTAATTGGTATTTAATGTTTTAATTTAAAGTTTGAATCATGACAAAGGTGGGAGGATTCTTGTATTGTTTTCTAAACTAATTCAAAGGTGATTCGATTCATCACTAAATCAATGAAAAAATGTAAAAGAAAAGTATTTTAATTTGAATAAATTTTTTATAAAATTTTGTTTTTAAAAAATAATCACAATGTATGAAAAATTAGTATGAGAAATAATAATAATAATAAGTACATTTAATATAAACGTAAAGTGAAATTAATGTGCCGAGGCTATATTTAGACTTTTGTTGGGTTGGAGTAAAAAGCTGTTTTTAGAGGTGAAAAGCTAAAATGTGACTCTTAAAGGGTTAAATTTTGACTCTTGAATTGTACTTAGCCTAAGAGATTGTGATATAGCTAGGGAAGTTTGGATACGGGTATGTGGTACACGTCAGTTACCATCAGTTTTTAATCAATCTCTGCAAGATTGGATTTTGACCGGTGCAAGCCACAAAGACTATGGTCTTGATTTTGGAATAATTTGTTGGCTTCTCAATGAGTTTGCTTTTTGGAATACTGGTACTTTCTTTTATCAGCTCCGCCTATGAGTCCTTTACTAGATCATCGGAGTTCGGAAGATAATGAAAATGTGGGAAGCAGTGATTTCTAAGAACAAACCACAGCGTGTTCAAAGTCTTGTTGGGTCGACATCGCATCCTAATGCAGATGTTATCCTCAATACTGATGGTTCGGTTTTGCAACCAATTGGACTAGCAGCAGGAGGTTGAATCCTGCGTTACGATCACACGTGTATTTGTACGATCACACGTGCCGAATTGCAAGCGGCCATCCACGGCCTTGGCCTTGCATGGGAGCTCGGCTATAGAAGGATTGATTTGCAAGTGGATTCAGAAGCTATCTCCTCTTTCTTGCATAGCAATGGGACGATTGATCAGCAACATCATACATATATTGAGGAATTCTACAAACTCATCAACCGGACTTGGACAGTCCTCGTGACTCATACCTATCATGAGGGCCATCGGGTTGTCATCGTCTTGCTCATCATGGTTATTCCTTATCTTTTGGATTTCATCGTATTTTTCTATGCCTTCTAACACTATTAATTGTATTTGTGCTGATATATTGGGGTCTCTCTCCCGAGAGCCATTGTTATAAATAATTAGGACTGTGACACCCCGATTTCGGGCCAACCATGGGTTCGAGTTTTAAAGACGAAACGGTTGAGTTTTGGGCTTTTAATTGGTCAACAACGGGCGTGACAGTAGTCAGTCACCGGTTGATGATCAGATTGATCACGGTCGTGGGGAACAATTAACCACAGGCATGAGAGTTAGTAGGACACAGGCGTGACCTTCAGTATGCCACGGACGTGAGTACCTGTCAACCACAGGTGTGGTTGGGTGTTCTCTACGGGCGTGGTGGACTTATTATATAAGTCAATATCGGGTTCAAACACTCAGAAAAACAAAAAGAAAAAATAAAGACTCGGCGTCGCTCTCTAGAAGATGAAGGAGATCGGTGGTGAGGAAGAAACCGAGACGAGTAGTCTAAGATCAGAGGTGGGAGGTTTGAGAGGCTAGGAGATTCATGGGTATTCTACCGTCTTGATGTAATACTAACTCTCAATAACTAGTTATGCAACTTCTTAGGTATTGATAATCAATAGTATAACTATATTAAATCCTATCTTAGTTTTATATGACTATAATATCATTGAAATCACTCACGCAAAATCTAGACTACAAGCTTCTTTTATATATATAACTAAATATAAATTTTAGAATATAGATAACGGTGGTGGTTCGTTGATAGTAAAAGGTCTGATATTGATAAAAGTCTCGCGGCGGCAGAATTTCCATCGCAGCAAAATAAGTTTGGTCGGAACAGCGAAAGTTCCGAAATGGCAGCAGAAGTTCAACATTGAAGGAAATCCGACAACGACCAAGGTTCGCCCGTAGCTACATAAGTCGGAGGTGAGACCGACAATGACTTCAAAAATATCGCTTGGGGAGATCCGGTAGTGGTAGAGATCAATCTATTCCCAAAGCAGAAGTTTAAATGGAATTTTGTTGAAGCAAACTCTTTGTCCACTTGCACTAATTAGTAATTACCACCCAAAAACAATATTAATTTACTTCCAGAATTCCTTTTGAAGTGAATTTTATCGGGTTTAGTATATGAAAAAATCATTTTCAACTCTAAATTTTAAATTTCTTAAAATTAAAATTAGTTACATCTATTTTGAGGAATTAAGGTGGAATTTTAAAATGAATTTCATAAAATTTTATAATAAATTCTATCTTAATCATAATATACTTTTTTTAGAAAGCTAATTAATTAATTATAATAAAATAATCAAGGCATATGTGAATTTTTTTAATGTAATTTAATTTTAAATGGTATATTAAATATGATTTGATAATTTAATTTAATTTTAAAATTTAAATATGATATCCCAAATATAAAAATTTACAATAAATTTTACAAAATAATTCATTTAAAATTTTGGGTTCATTTGATGTTAAATGGTGATAGAAACCATATCGTTTGCCCTAGGGTTAGGAATTCGTTTTCGATTAATCGGTTAAAATCGGTTAATCAGTGGAATCAATTAAAATCCGATTTAACCAAAATTAGGTCGTTTGTGAAATAGTAGATGTATTGGTGAAGTCGATTAATAGGTTAAAAGTCGGTTAATCGTGTTTAACCGAAAAAATGAAAATATCCTGAAACCTAAATGAAATTACCCCAAATTCAATCGAAACTATCATAATTTTGATATTAAAGTGTTGGTTGAATTAATGGATTGGTTAGTTAACATTATGGTCGGTTAACAGTAGGTTAATTAAACCTGACGGTAATCGATTGGTTAAAAAAATTAACCGATTTAGATGTTCATATCTATTTACCAACCGTTAAACAGCGATTAATAACTGAATTAACGACTCCAGACCTAATTTGCACCACTTGGCAATTACCACAAAAAAATAATTGTTGTTAATTTGTCAAGTTTCCCCACTCGCTCTCACCGCCGAACACGTGGATTGTGCTCTCTGTCCGTTTCTCTCGCGTGTCGTGTCTTTTATCTCTTCATCATTTCCTATTCATCACTTGTTTCTCCGACGACTAGACATGGCGTTCTTGACTCTCGTCGTATCGGCCACCAAGGTCGCCGGCGTCTTAGTAAGCCTCACCGTCGCTTCCAACGCCATCTCTTTCTGGCGTTTCCAGAAGAAGAATCTCAAGTCTTTCGAACCCGGTATTGACGAGACCTCAGAGGTTCTGGCGGCTTTTAATGTCGACGGTAAATTCCTTCTTAAGCTTCTATCCAAGTTCCCAAACCTAGCCGCTGCCTAAAGCTCTTACTTCAACTCTTCACTTATTTGTCTACTTCGGTCAATCGTCGCATTTAGGTGCTTATTTCATTTGTTGTTAAAAATACAAAGGACAAAGGAAAACAATAGACTTGACTTGAACTTGTAGTTGTTTTCTTTTTACTGAAATCGTTGATAGTTCTACCTAGCAGGCTGTAATCTGTTACTAGAAACCAAATTGCAGGAAGCTACCATTTTCACTTCCACAAATTATTGCTCCCAGTTTCTAAAACCAGTTAAATTTCAAATGGGTACTAAACACCTTTGTTTCTAAGTTTGTTGTAATGGAAAGGATAAATATTTCGTCTTTACTCTTATGTATTATGTTTTGGAAAGTAGACGGTAGTTCCAGATGGGATTGTCAATCAGAAAAGTGTTTAATTTGTGTTGTTGCAGGAGGAGAAAGTGAGTTTTTCTTTGGTTTGGCAACCGCACCTGCTCACGTTGAGGACAGGCTTAACGATGCTTGGCTCCAGTTTGCCGAAGAGACTCCAGCTGGCGTATCACTTCCACAGGGAGACCTGCAACCTGCTGATGCTGTTCTTGTTTCAGCTGGAGAGGAAGGGGGGTCTCAACAAGCTTCTGTTTCTCCAAAAGAGCTTGCTAAGGTTGTTAAAAGGAAGAAGTCAATTAAAGTTTCTATGGAAGCTATGATTAGAGGGTTTGAGAAGTACACAGAAGAAGAAGAAGAAGTGCCTTTGCCAAGTGAAGAATTCCATCACAATGTAGCAGCATGGCACAATGTTCCTCACCCGTACGTTAAAGTGTGTTTTGTACTGAAACTAAGTATATGTGTTAATGCAAATAGTTGAGGATATGATTGAATTCTGTCTCTTGTTGCTGATTTTGACTTGAAAAATGTCTTCTTTACTGTTCTCAGAGAGGAGAGACTAAGATTTTGGTCTGATCCTGATACAGAACTGAAACTAGCTAAAGAAGCTGGTGTCACCGTCTTCAGAATGGGAATAGATTGGACTCGAATTATGCCAGATGAGCCTGTCAACGGTCTTAAAGATGCTGTAAGCATACGATTCTGCATGTTATATAATTTGATGCTTTTATAAGAATAATAATGTGTTTTGTCCACTTTGTTATTTTATGATTGGTACGATATCTGAAGACATTCATGGCTGAGAGATGTATTTTACAGGTTAATTTTGCAGCACTGGAGCGGTACAAGTGGATAATTTCAAGGGTCCATTCCTATGGAATGAAGGTGATGTTGACTCTTTTCCACCATTCGTTGCCACCTTGGGCTGGTGAGTATGGTGGATGGAAGCTGGAAAAGACTGTTGATTATTTTATGGACTTCACCAGGTTCGTATGGTAGTTTTACTGTTTTAGTGATATGTCAATTCATTGTTGTTACAACTTAAAACACTTGAATGTTCACATGTAATGCAGGCTTGTTGTCGATGCCGTATCAGAGCTAGTAGACTACTGGATTACATTTAACGAGCCTCATATTTTCTGTATGCTAACCTATTGCGCTGGTGCATGGCCTGGTGGTCACCCTGATATGCTGGAAGTTGCAACTTCTGCTTTACCAACTGGAGTTTTCAACCAGTCAATGAACTGGATAGCTTTAGCGCACTCAAAAGCCTACGCCTTTATTCATGAAAACTGGTTTGTGCTTCCACTCTCTCTAGTTATCCCTGAACATGTGCTTCTAAGTTCTGAGTTGTTTGTGTTTGGAAGAAAGCCGCAGACTCATTGAATCATTTTCAGTTTCGTTTCTAAAAAGTTTCTTCTGAATTTATGCAGTATAAATCCAGTGGTTGGGGTAGCACATCATGTGTCATTTATGAGACCTTATGGTCTCTTTGATGTTGCCGCAGTTCAGTTTGCAAACTCCCTTACAATATTCCCCTTCATTGATAGTATAGCAGAGAAGCTTGATTATATAGGCATCAACTACTACGGACAGGTTCTTTACTTGCCTTGATAACTCCATTGATTTAGACCTTCAGTTGTTAGATTAATATCCCGTCCCTTTCGCATAACAAACTATTAACCACTTCTCGTTTTCCCAGGAAGTGGTTTCAGGTGCCGGGCTGAAGTTAGTAGAGACCGATGAATACAGCGAATCGGGACGTGGGGTATACCCCGATGGCTTGTTTCGCGTTCTACTTCAGTTCCACGAGCGATACAAACATTTAAAGGTACCCTTCATCATTACCGAGAATGGAGTCGCGGACGAAACAGATGTCATCCGGATGCCATATCTGTTGGAACACTTGCTTGCGGTCTATGCAGCCATGATTTTGGTATCACCTCCTTTGTTTGCGTGGTTTTTAAATTCCATTTGTAGTATCGATGTATATAGATTTTGACATATAATGGTACGTTATAACTGGTTATCAGGGCATTCCTGTGCTTGGTTACCTGTTCTGGACCATTTCTGACAACTGGGAGTGGGCTGATGGATATGGTCCCAAGTTCGGACTCGTAGCTGTTGATCGGAACAATAATCTTGCACGGAATCCTCGTCCTTCTTACCATCTTTTCTCCAAGGTTGTGACTGAGTTTCAAGTTATAAGCTTTTGGATTGTTAGTGAGTAGCTTGATCAGTTAGTAATTGAAATAGTTGGTAAAAATCCAGGTGGCAAGATCAGGTAAGATTACAAGGGAAGACAGGGAACGGGCTTGGGGTGAGCTTCAAAGTGCTGCCAAAGAGAAGAAAACCAGACCATTTTACCGTGCGGTGAATAAGTACGGCCTGATGTATGCAGGTAATTACGAAAATACTGAGCTAGCTTAACCACTTAGATAAATGCATGTTTGAAGACTAAGGAGACTAAGGGATCGTTTGGTTAGGAGATTTGGGGGGGTGATTTAGATTTGGTTGGAAATTTGGTCACAAAAAATGGAAGAGCTTTGTGATGAATTGAAATTACTGTGGCCTAGTGAGAATTTCGTAAGTGATTATGGACATATGTTTTTTGTGTTGACAGGTGGGCTTGATGAACCAATTGAGAGGGAGTACATTGCAAGAGATTGGAGATTTGGACATTATGAGATGGAAGGTCTGCAAGACCCATTAAGCCGGCTGTCGAGATGTGTTGTTCGACCATTCATCAGGAAAAGAAAAGGAAGGAGAATTGCTGAACCTGTCGTTCTTCAGCCTCTTGCAGCATGAGCAGGGTAGGCATTATTTGTAAATGTTTGTCGATATTGAATAAACATGCTCGTATGGATTTGGTGCCAGGCATCTGCAGAGGGTACGTACGTAGTCCACAATTAGTGACCTCAATCTTGTAGAAAGCAGTCCTCGATCCCCTCTCACTCATTTTATAATCATTCCGGTGAACAACAACAATATGATCTCTCCGGTGAACAAATAGTATTCGTTAGGCCTTCACTTAGGGATATTGGTCGCAGGCGAGACCGGACAAATCTAAGCTGGATCTCGATTTGTCTGGGGTAGACCTGTTTGAGTCACCATGCATTTAGTCCAAATGTTCTAATTAAGGGGAATAGCTGACCTTAACAAATGGCTGTTGAATAGCTGACACGTTATAACTTCAAATCGACATCAGCAAAAGTAAAGATTTTCCAATTGCTAAGCGAGCAATTGAGTGGGAACCCAACATGGCAATTGCTTCCAATTGATAAATAAAGTTACACGTTAAATTCAAATACACGACACCGTACAAATTAAAAGCAAAACAATCGACATGTACGCAAAATGAAATGAATATAATGTTTCATATGAGTATTTTCAAAGTTTCCTTTGGAAAAAAAGAAGTGTATACACATATGTATATATAAAAGGACTCTGGTTTATTATTAATACATAATCCTCTATGGACTAGTATTATAAAATGTCGACACAAATGAAAATAACCACGAACAATTACCCTATATATGACATATACACCTCCCAAATGTTGGCTTATTGCTTTACTTAAATTCAGTAATTATATATCACGGAGGATGGTATAAAATCACACCATCAAATAAATAGTAATACTGCAGTACAGTTATCGAAGATGGATGGATCGGATATGGATGATGGATTGATCAAGCGTAGTTGCACATGCCATAGACGCAGGGCTGGCCAGGGGGACAAGGGGAATTGCACTTTCCGCAGTGGCGCTTGTCGATGGCCAGGAAGACGCACTCCCCGCGGCAGCATTCGTCCATGAAGTCGCACTTGGTCTTGCACGCCCCGCAGTTCTGCTTGTCGAATTTCAAGTCCTTACACTTGTTGTTGCAACAGGCAAAGCCCTTACCGTACAGAGCCTCGCACAAACCGGGGTCTTTGTTGCAGTGGTCGGCGGCCTTGGGGTTCTTGATCCCTCCCCCTCCTTCACCGTTTCCGTTGTTTCCACCGATCCCGGGGATGCCATCGCCTGTAGGAGTAGTACTAGAAGTGTCTTCTTGCTTGAGGAATCGGCTAACGGGCCTAGTGGTTTCTTGTTGAGGAGGGTTGATGGTTTGCATGGTGAGGGTGACGGAGATGGCGGTGGCCACGAATATGAGCAGCATTGTCTTGACGAGAACCGTGGTGGTGGTCATGGTGGCCGGGCCTTAATGAACTCGATCCGATAAGAAAATAGAGAGGTAGATGGGTAGATAGGGAGCTAGGGACTAATGAAGATGTGTTGTGTATGGTTGTTTTGAAGGAGGGGTTGGACTTGGGATTATATATATATATATGGCTAGAGCAAGGCAGTTGAGAAATATTTGCATGTTGTTGAGAGAATTTTCAAAATTAAGGTTGAAGCTTGGTAAGGAGTTGACGCGGGGAATGGGGAAATGTGGAGAGTAACGTTAGCTAGGGCTTTTGGACGAGTGTGTTGTAATATTTCACTTTGACATACTAATTGTCAACCAAGAGATTCAAGCAAAGCTCTTTAGTTTTAATTAGAGATTAATTTAACTTAATTGAAATTGATTGGTCTACAAGTGATATTTAGTTTGCTTTTTCTACAGCTAGCTAACTAGCAAAGCAAGCAAAACTCTTCCCTATTGCTTCTTTTACAAAACAACACTACACTTAATAGAATTAGGTTGCTTGGATAGAACCGCTGGAATCGAATTCAATTTCTCTGTGTCATCGAGATACTTGTTCGATGTTGTAGCCAGGGGACGAACAAATATTTAGACACAGAAACAACATGATACCATATGATCAATTTGTGCAATGCTATACTAAAACCCAAACGCCAAGCAATTTTCATGGGGGTGTTTACTGTTTAGGCACACAGGAATTTGTGTCTAGTTTACAAGTCACTCGTGCACAGATTGATGCAAGACAACCACCAATCCGTGGGTTTGACCAGGCAGAAACAACATGAACTACAGCTCCTCAGTGCTTAGCTCCTACACCATCTGCATATGGTCCGAGATCAAAACCCTGGTTCTGTTAAAACAAAGCCAACTGGAGCAAAGAGTTGACGTGGAGACAAACTCACAATTCACAATCAAATAAACGGGCGGACGAGTCTTTAAACAGCAGCAGTTCCCTGTCTCAATCTGCGCTGATGAATATCCCAATTATACATACGAGCAACAGTCACCTGTCCAAAAAAAAGTCATCGTTAATTTTGAAGATACAAATTACGAGTCGAAATCACATGTCATGTGCATATTAATCATACCTGTGTTACTGTAACTTGATCCCTTAGGAACTGCAGATCAGCAATAAGGACTTCCAAACTAGCTTTAGCATTCTCTAAATTCTTCTGAAGCATAGCCGTGGCCTGCATCATAGTTACCAAGAGGGAATTTTACACTTCAATGTAAAATAAATAACCCCAACGCAAAGAAAAAACCTTCAAACAAAGCAGCACAAGTGGTCAAGTGCCAACCTCTTCACATGAATACTCCAACATAACATTCGCTCCCAGCCACAAACAAACTGAGTTGCTTTCATCAATACGTGCCCGAGAATAGACGCCTTCAGCTATTTCAAAGTCCGTAACAAGTGACTGCAATCAAAATATAAAACCGCAAAAAAATTAAGATCTTTTTCATATATGCTTCAGGAACTCTAGTTAGAATCAATGAAGCAGCAAGTCGGCCAAGGACAAACTTCATTCAAAATCTCAAAAGGGTGTGGCAACCCGCAAGCGCATATGCAGTCAGTGAGCTTATTTAGGTGTTTTTCTATGACTTAGTACAATAATAGTGTCTAAATGAGCACTGGTTGACAGTTGAAATCCAGGCAAGTACAAAACCCAGAAAACGGCTATGATCTAGGAGCTAGCTAGCTTGACAACAAATGGCCAGTTAAAAGCATGAAAACAGAGAAGGAAACAGGACATACAAAGCTAATAACTGTGATCTACAGTATGATAATATCTCCAAGAATCTGAAATAGAAACAATAATCGTGTGTAGGGACAATACAAACTTTGTGGATATCTGAACTGTGTCTGTGCCAGTTGGTAATTTAGAATAGATTAGATAAATAAATGACATCTAGGTCCTGAAAATAAGCATGCTTCTTGATAGTTTGGATGAAAATTACATTTCTTGCTTTCTGGACTCATGCAAGTAATCAAACCAAGTGCAAAAGTAAACAGCAATCATGTTCATATGGCTAACAGTGGCAATCACGAGCTAGAAGAAACGAACCTCACCAGTACCCTTCTTAGACTGCAATGTGGCAACCACATCCAAACATTTCTCAATGTCTGGGATCTTTGCCTGAAACCCAAAGCATATCACATACTCTGCATGCATAACCATGTTTAAAGCCTAAAGGCTATCTTGTTGCTAAGAGCTACTATTACGATCCATTTCGAAATTAGTTACATAGCCCACTTCACTATCACCTGTCACGTCATCAGTTGAGGTTACGGAATAACAACTAACCCTAATACGTTAGAAAATATGTCTACCCGAACATACTTAAATTGGTTGGTCAATCAAGATCCATGCTAAGATTGAACAAGTCTAGCGTGGCATCATACCAATAGTATTCTCAAAAGAAGAAAAAGCAGTACCTGAAGATCCCGTTGCTGAGCAAGCAGTTTCATCTCCACCACTCTGTACTGCTGAAGTCTGCAAAGCGACATTCAAACGGCCAGTCAAAAGAACCATTTCCACTATACTAAGAACAATTTTAGACATTATAATGTTCCACTCACAGGAAATTTTAGAAAATAATTGAAACAGAGCAAGAGTCGGAAGGAAGAAGGCAGACCTTTCTTGGAGGAAAGTTAGGGCAGAGTTGGCATCGAGTCCAGATTTTGTAAGATAGATCTCCACATCTTCCACGAACTGAGCTCCCGGAATCCCTCTTCTTTCCGTAGCCGTTGACGATGATGAAGATGACGATGCCATTAATTGAAAGGGCCGGCGTGAGAAACAGAAGAACTGACAGATTCTGCTGCTTCCTGCAGTTATAAGGGCGATGGAGCAAGATTAAGAGAGTGGGTTAGGGTTTCAGCTAAAGCACTGGAAATTTGGAGTCACGATGGAAGACTAGGCAGAGAGTTGCAGAAGTGAACTGGAAATAATTGGACTTGCGAGTTGCAAGTTTCGCCACAGTGGCGACGAAGGAAAAAACGGCGACGTTCATGTTGATTCCTCGACTTCCGCCTTCAATCCAAATGTTTATGGCCCTGGAACCAAAACGGGTGTATATTATGGGCCTAGCGGACCACTAAGCTTTCACCGTAGATGACGTTTTTTTTAATCCGTTCCGAAAAGCCCATCCCCATAACTCTCCCCAAACACATTTCAAACTATAAAGTATGACATTGTTGGTTCATCATCTTATTTCTTACTCATAAAGTCGAAAGTTTAATTCTTATTTATGTAATTGTCCTGTCGTTTATCATTTGTGTGAGTACTTATGAAGAAAAAAACCAACAATGGTAAACAATCAAAAAGATAACCGAAAATCAAAAACTTTGACATTTGAAACTTTATTTTTAAAAATTAGATCTTTCTTCGAATGTATTTTCATCCTCTTTAGAATGAGCAAATTAAAATTAATATTGAAGCCCCAAATCTTAAATCCCTAAAGATATCCTCGTGACGATGAGTTTTGACCTCTGTAGCTACAACTTTAGTGGTAAAATTTCTTAAATGGGAGAAGAAATGCGCCGATAAGAGAGTTGTGATGGAAGAGTGATAAGAGAGGCGGAGGGGTATTTTTAGGTTTCGAAAATGGTAGAGATGCGCCACATTATCTTAATTATGATTCGTTACAAAAATTGCCACATGCTTTGAATCCGACCCTAAAAACCCATACATGTTTTGCCATCTATCTCACTATCCAATCGGCACATCATTTATGTGGTCCTCTCTGTTGGGTTGCTTCTCCGTTGATAAGATTGGGATCGACATTGACATTAACCTATGGTCTACATCCTTATCGACCCCTTCTTTTAGCTTGTAATTAGAAGCTAATCTCATTTTATCATGAAAAAACTCAATTTCTTTGTTTTTCTTATTTTTATCGAATGTTCGTGAGAATGTTGAAATCAATTAGTAGGTAAGAACTAAGAAGAATTGTATACTTTTTTTTGGCGCCAAGAATCAATTTAGAAGATGATTTTTTTTTAAAAAAATTGCAATTGCTCCCAATGCTTTTCAATATATGATTTCTTCATTAATATCTTTTCAAAAATTATCTTGTAAAATAAACACCATTTTATTAATAAGAAATTTCCAAAATAAGGGGAAATCGAAGTCAACAGTAGCCACATCAACCTTAAAAGTAATTGTACGTACTAGATCATCAGAGTAGATATCAAATACAAAAATTAATTAAAAGTATTTTGTTGTTAGTTGGAGCAATTTCATTCAAAATAATAGAAAAGGGATCAAATGTTGCCTTTAATAATAGATTGGCTTCTTTAAGTAATAATCCCCAAAATAAAGAACTAGCTTAATTGATAAGGAATTCTAAAAATGTTAACTTGTAATAGTAAATAGAGTTATGTTGGGTTATAATCTCTAAAGTAAACTTAAGATATTATTCTCCAAATTAAACTTTAGATATCATTTATATCCTACCACATCATGTTCATAATCATTTAACTAAATTAATAATATTTAAATCATCAAAATAACATTTTCTCAAACAATTCAACATAATAATACAAAGTATTTATTTATTATAAAGTCAACATAATAAAATTATAAATTTCGCTCGAATTTAAGGTTCAACACCTATTTTTTGTCTTTAAACAATGCAATAAAACCACTCATTGTTAAGCATCTCGCAATTATTTTGTTTTATTGAGTTTAAAACATAACAAATTTGTAACTAAAAAATAATTTATGTTATGAATATTGTTATTATGGTGCATGAATGCCCATTGTGTAACCTATACATTAACCATGGGAATCAATACCATTATCTCATATTCAAGTGTAATTATGTTAGTCATTAGGGGTTATGTATCATGAGCCTATAAATAGTGCTCACTCTTGTATGTTTGGTACACCTCAATAAGAAATGACTTCTCATCCCATGTTCTTGTTCTCTTCTTTGTTCTATATTTATAACACGTTATCAGCACGATGCTTTATTCCATACGAAAGTTACTGTTAGTTATATTTTATTTCTTTTGATTTTTTTTAAAAGCTAATCTTTATTAATTTTTGGGAACTGTTTTTAGTATATCAAATTAGCCTATTCCCTCAATACTATTATACTTGATGTTCGTTCCTATATCTGTACACGTCCTCTGTTTCTTTGGTTAGTTTCTTTGTTTTTTAAAAATAACTTATGTCTTTGCATGATGCAAAATGATGCTCTTTGGTTTGGTCTTTTGGACTTTGGAGTGCGCTAGTGATAAGTTGGAATTTATATATATTTCCATTTTATAATTTTTATATTTGTTATCCTAGTTTGTAAAAGAGGATATAATTGCTACTTGTTACATTTTAATTGTTATTATTTTTCCGTCAAAATGAAAATTGATATGATATACGTGTCATTGTGTTTTACTTGTTGTCTCTACGTAGCAATAATATATTAAAGAATGTATATTGAGTTACTGTTTGTATAATATATTGCTTTCAAAACATCCCTTTTAAAAAAACTTTAATTATTCTGGCATGAGTATGTACCTTTTACTATCATTTATATATATGCTAACGGAATAATTGGTTAGAGATTCTACATAACCATGTCACTTATTTTTGCATTGTTAATTTTAAAAAAACTTATATGACATAGTTGTTATCTATTTATTTACCGTTTAATATTCCATATGTATTATTTATTACATAGTTTTGTCATATGATGATCTAATTCGATATTTATCATTTTATGTCGTATATTTCTCCCTAATTTTCATTTGATATTTGATGTTTATAATATGTTAAACATCTCAAAACTTTGGTTCGTGGCTCTTGATATTAACCAACAAGAATCATCTATCTTGAGTTGGATGCTCAAACTTTTTTTTATGCCATGAGCTTAGAGATGCAATACAAAAAGGCCATCAAGCATCGAATCATCTATCAAGAGCTTTAAATGTATAATTTATTTACAAGGTAATGTCCTTGAGAATCACTTTCGACACATTTTTGTCAAGACAAAGTATTAGCTTTGATCTTTACTTCATCTCAATGATAGGCCGAAGTATGATTACCATGAGACACAAGTTGTCCAAAACTATCTAGCTAATATTTCTCCAATGAAGGGACACAATATCATTCCCCGAAGCGGATGTTTTTTTTTATATCATGTCCATAGTGACAATATGTATTCCCACAAAGCCAATACTTGTAGAGAAAAAGACCTATTATTTTGGTCATGGGAAAGAAATTTGGGAAATATATTTTTTTTATGAAAGAGAGTTGTGAATTGATGTTGGAAAAATTCTAATCACGTGAAAGGTGGTCCACCAATCAAGTTTATTTTGATATTGTAGCCCTCAAAGTGATTGTGCAAAGATGCATATCTTATTATATTTTTTTTAAAGCATATGTAAAGGATATGATTATTGTTCCTATAAGGAACCTTTTTATTTTGACCGACATAACAATGGTGATTGTATATTTTGTCATAAAAATAATCGATCCCTTAATTGGTGACATAGATGGTTGGGCACATACATGATGCAATTTTATCATTTACAAAATGCATCATGCTCATGAAAAACATGAGTATTTTTATGATGAGAATCATCATAATTAATTATATTATATATCGATTGATAGTGCACCAAGATATATGGAGTAGTACAAAATTTCTCTCAAGCTCTAGATCGAGCTATTTTATTGTTTACGAAAGAAAAAAAAATCGTTATTGCGATTTTTGATGATCATGGGAGGAACAATAATATGACATGTGGTCATAAAATTATTGAATCAATAATGTTATCCTCCAATTTGTACTACACACATGTTATTGTGATTGAGATACATATATATAAATGTAAACTATAAGTTTACTCGTCACGACAACTATTATTTGGCATAACCGGTGAGACCATCCCGGTTCATGATGCGAATCGATAAGTACCTCTATGGTCAATTTTGATGATTCGATGATCTAAAGTGTATGTTCTCTTGAACATTGTTGTGCATGATGGTCTCAACTTGGGTATTCTAAAGAAATGATTCCTAAGGTTATAGGGATTTAAGTAGTCCTTGGGACTCCCCTACTTCACGGGAACACGAACGATTGTCCGTTCATCAACAAGGTTTCGTTTCTAGGAAAGCATTTTCACCTTTCCATTACCCATTGTTGGGTAAATCTCCAACACAACATAACTCATTTTTGGGTTGCTTATTCTTAAATAGAGTTGATTGTTTGGATAATCATCAACTAAAGTAAGATAATTTATCTTACACACAACAAAACAAAGGGTGATGTGTGTGGATCCATACACCCAACATGTGGACCAATTATTTTAATTGATGTATCAACTAGAAGGTCACATGTATATATGAAAGCAAACTAGAATTTGCGAGATTGCTAGCTCAACCATTTTGGTTATGAGCATATTTTCATGATTATCCAATAACGAAAATGTGTCATTGAGACGAACATTTTTCATTTATATTATTGTGAACATGTCATTTACATGAACAACACAAATTCGCATTACGCCAAAAAAAAAATTGTTATGAATTCCTCCATTATATGTGGTTTTTGGGTCAAAACCTTATACTTCCCATCTATGGATATATGGATGTGATATACACATCTGAATTGCTCCACCACCATTTATTAGGATGGGTTCTCAATGCAGATTAAGAAATTATTGTGATTACGAGTTCATCGATGGTAAATATATCAAATTATTGTCGGAAGTATTTTGATGACTAGTTTGGAGGTTTATATTTAAACTTCCCAACATTAGGGGGAGAAAACAAAAGTTGGTCAAGAGATTAGATGAATGATCATATTATTTTGATCCTCGCACTAAGCAATATGAGCTTGAAGTTCAAAAGTATATAATTCATCATTTGCCGGACACTTTCGACCCAAACGAGTAAAACTCTCATGTGCCAACTCGCAATGCTCCGGTGAAAATGATGTTGACATTGGGCAATCTGACATCACAACTGAGTCTAAAACCCGCATAAAACAGGGTAGACTACACGGTTCCAAAGAAAAAAAAATTCCTCAAAAGTGAAATGGAGCTATATATCAAGATGGTCAAATTGAGGTTAAGATTATTTAAACAAAGCCACCAAGAGAAACAAATAATGTGCTCAAAAAGAGTATCAGGTACCTGAAAGATATGAATATATATCTCAATTATCTATATCTTGGATGGAAAATATTGGAACCCCAATGAAGTCAATGTCGACGAAATATTTGCGTATAGTGCAACGCTAAATATGATAGTTGAAAATGAGGATCATTAGCCAAAATGCATGCACGGATAGAAATGATTGGCTAAAAAAAAAAATTTCAATTTGAGGCAAATTCAAATTCCCAAGAGAAACGAAAAGTTTTAAGACATCAAGTCTTTATACATTGAGATGTAAAGTATGAGTATGAGAAGTTATGAAACATCTCATTTTTGAAAGGTTTTGTACAACAAACCTATAACATTTTGATTATGAGAAAATATATTCTCATGTGGTGGATGCAACTACTTTTTATTATTCGATTAGTCTGGCAATTTGTGAAGGGAAAGAGTTTGCCCCTAATGGATGTCCTTGCCACCTATATGTATGGTTTTCATAATTAGAATACACATGTGTATATGAAATTCCCTTGAGGATTTATTTTGCTATAAGCAAACAATTCAAGTTCACGTGAACAAGTTATATCTAATTGACGTCATATGAATTGAATAATTGAGAGAAGTGGTCCATTTAGCATATCATACATTTCTCTATGCATAAAACTATGATTTCTTTTTCATATTGAGTTGAATTTTGAATGATGAAAAATCATCTTTGTCATATTTTATGATTTTGAAATTCTTATAAAAATTTCTATACTTTATTTTATATTTAAAATGTATTTCTTTTGTTTATAAGAGTTTAAGTGTCGTCATCATCTTTTGTTATATAGATGACATACACTTTATTGAGACTCCTAAAAAGTTTATCAAAGCAATCAACTATTGATTAGCTATAGAGTTCGAGATGAAAGATGTGGAAGATTACCACTAACTTGCCAATTGTGTATCTCTCTCGAACATGTTTTTCGTATATGATCAATGATATACTAATTATATCTAACAAAAAGTTATATGGATATGACATGGCTATCAATGCACGGATGATAGTAAGATCACTATGTGACTCTATGTCGATTTTAATCGACCTTTATTCAAACACCGGAACTACTCGGTTTTGAAGTAGTAATCTTGGTCATATTTGTGTTGGTTGACCATAAATTGGTCTCATGTGGTAATTTTACCACTTGGTGGGTGAAGAAACCAACTTATAAAGCTACACCACCATTTCACGAGATGATTTTATAAATCATGTATGATATTTATTTTGCATATATCCCTGAGTTGCAAAAAAATGTTGCAACGTGGTGTGATGATTATGTACTCTTTTTCCTTCACTAGGTTTTTATCCCATAGGGTTTTCCTAGTAAAGTTTCAATGAGGCATATTCTCATCTAATGGTCATCCAAGGGGAGTGTTTTGTAAATATTGATTATGGATGACCATTGATCATATTGACGCATACCTTATATATACACACAAACTCTAATGAGTTGAAATTATTGTCAAACAAGTGCGCTTAGGTGATAACTTGATTGATTTATTCACTAAAGCTCTCTCTGCATCAACTGTTGGGAAGAAAATTTGGAGTTGGTGACTGAATGATCTCAATCGATATAATGATGAGCGAGAGTTGATATCCTCATCGGGAGTCGATGTGAAGGATATCAACGGATGTCATCATCGGGGAGTCAATACGTAATCTGTACTCTTTTTACCTTAACCATGGTTTTTCCCATTGGATTTTCCCGGTAAGGTTTTTAATGAGGCGATATCAATATTGTACTCGAAGAACATAATATATATTCTTATCCAATGGACATTCAGGGGAAGTGTTATGAATATTGTTATTATGGTGCATGAATGCCCGTTGTGTAACCTATACATTAACCATGAGAATCAATACCATTATCTCATATTCAAGTGTAATTATGTTAGTCGGTAGGGGTTATGTATCATGAGCCTATAAATAGTCTTCCATTTCTTGTATGTTTGAGACACCTCAATAAGAAATGACTTCCCATCCCATGTATTCGTTTTTTATAACATTTACATATTTATAACAATTTATTTAAAAAGAAGAAGTAAAATAAATAAAATTTCGTGCCAGCTCAGGCACTGACTCACATCCATCTGTTGTTTTCCCTCCCCCCCGTTTGGCCTTTACTCTCTCGCAACAGCTCTCCTCTTTTCTTTTCTTTTCAGTTCCTCTCCACCTCACCTCGCCCTCTTCCTCCGTCGTTAGTCACCCCGTCTCTTTCGTTACCTCCCAAACACTCTTCCTCTCCCAAACCGACATAAATCTTTTCCACTCCTGGCGTCATTTACAGTTTCCTCCACAATTCCCTCCTCTAGATCACCTTGTCGTCCACTGATCGGAAATTCGAGCCCATCGTCAAATTCCGATACCAACCCGCGATTAAAGAATCAAAAGAAAGAACCAACTGGGGTAAAAAGAACGCCATACAATTAGGGTTTTTCATTCATGTGATGTTGTCCATCCTCTCCTGGAAATGGCTCCTGCAGCAGCTCCTTTGTCACACCTTCTGTTCTCCTTCGTCTTCTGCTTCTGCTTCCTGTCTACTCCTTGCATGAGTGTCGCCGATCTGGATGATGGCGGATTCTCCATCTCCGGCTTCGATTCTGTTTTCTATCCTGGCGACTACAGTCCTCCGTCGCCCCCTGCGCCGCCTCCGCCTCCGCTCCCGCCCTCTGTGACCTGCGAGGGGGATCTCAAAGGTGTAGGCTCCTTAGACTCTGTGTGCAAGCTGAGTTCGTCTTTGAATTTCACTCATGACGTGTACATAGGAGGGGGCGGGTCATTGGTCTTGCTTCCTGATGTCGTTTTGAGCTGCGCAGTCCGCGGCTGTGCTATTTTGGTCAGTGTCGGAGATGAGATCAGGATGGGGGAGAAGGCGGCGATAATTGCTGGGACTGTCTGGCTCACTGCTCAGAATGCAACTTTTAGTTACGGCTCCTTGATTAACTCTACTGCCTTGGCTGGTGCGCCTCCTGAAGAGACCAGTGGAACTCCTGGTGGCGTTCAAGGAGCTGGTGGTGGATATGGAGGAAGGGGAGCTAGCTGTGTCTCGGATAATACCAAGTTGCCGGAGGATGTGTGGGGAGGGGACGCTTATTCTTGGGCGGACTTGAACGCTCCTTGGAGTTATGGTAGTAAAGGTGGAACTACTAGCAAGGAGGAGAATTATGGGGGAGAAGGAGGCGGAAGGATTGGAATGAATATTACCAACTCAATTGAGCTTTATGGAACTTTGTTGGCGGAAGGTGGAGATGGTGGTATAAAGGGTGGAGGGGGTTCAGGTGGCAGCATCCGTATCATCGGTCATAGAATGTAAGTTCTTATTTGAATGTTCGGTTGTTAATTTAATCCAAAGTTACTTATGACTTTCTAAAGTATTTGAATTTACGACTTCCCGTTTAGAATCCGCGTAACTTATATCTCCTCTGTTGTTAAGATAACAATTCTAGCATTTGATATCTTACCAATTATGCACTCTTCCCTTTCGTACTCGGTTCCACCTGCTTTTAATTATGACCATAGATCATTTGTTGAGGGCGATCTTGCAAAAGGTAAATCATAATTTGAATTTATCTGGAGAAATTTGACTTAGTTTCAGGTGGGTATAATATTGAATTTTCGTTGGAGGAATCTGCATGTCCTATTAGTGGGCGATAGTAGTGTCTTCATTACAGCCGAGGAAAGGGATGGTGTGTGTTTTAATGTTGATCCAGATCACTTGCCGTTAATGTTAATTTTTAATTTTTTGCTGTAGTAAGTTATGCTGCTCCAGAACTGGTTTGGTGCAAGTTAAGAGAGATTGTGGACTTGACACTTCTCGTGAAACCCTTTGCTCTAGTACTGGTTTAATACATTCCTAGTTTGTGCTTGAATGTAAAAAACCTAAACTCAGTCTTAGTGGATTTATCCTGAATTTTCCAATTCTAATTATAATAATACTCGATCCGGCCTGGTAAAGGGATTAGCAGCCTAAAATCTGCTTATTCTGGTCTGGATAGGCTTTATCTATGTTGAATACCTTATCAGTTGGCAAGCTAACAATGAGCTAAAATCTTGCTATGGTACTCCTTGCCGGTGGACAATAGTGTTACGCCCTGTTTTGAACAAATGAATTGCAGAATCCAATTAAAAGTCTGATGTGAGTTTTGTTTGGACTGAATGCCTAAATATAATTTTGTTTCGGTGAAAGGTATCATATGTTTAACTACTTAAAAAGGAATAACTTGAACTCTATATTATGTTAGCTGCTCATTTGAAATGAAAACTACCCATATTCACTCCAAGATTACTCCTGAAACTTGTATTCATACTAAACAAACTAGAAATAGACAAAGGGATTTAAACAACCCATATGGAAGTGTGTAGGAAGAATAAAAGAGACAAGTAACTTCAATTTGAATAATCCTGAACATATATATGGTAGAAGAAGGTTTAGAAAATGTTTGTTGCACCAAGGACACATCATAAGAAGGAAAGGGTTGCCATGAATATTTCTGAGTTATTTGTAGGTTCTTTGAATGAGAGGGGAACTAAATTATACTAGCTGAGGCTGAATTTTTCTTAACGATGCATTTCTAGCAGGTTAAAATTCATTTGAACTTCGAATCAATTTCTCTCGGCTTTGCTAACACCAGGCTGAATTTTGTTTGATGAAAATTGTAGAATCTGAAGCGAGAATTCCTTGTCAAACAGAATTTCTCATTTTTCAAGAAATTCTATAAAATTTTGTTGGATTCATATGTTGTAAGCTAAATTTGGCTGGTGTTTTAGCATGATTTTTTTTTTGCAACGTAGAGTGGCTGGAGGTCTGAACTGCAACAGTGGTGTATGGTGTTACTGTTGACAAATAATCTGTACTGCTTTACCAATCGTCTGTTTTTTGAAAGCATAACTTGTCCTCATCAATCATCATTAGCTTGTGTTATTTATTATGGTTGGGAGGCTGTGATTCATTGCCAAAATTTTCTTCTGTGGGTTACAGGGTAGGGGATGGTACATTAAGCGCTTCTGGTGGTAATGGATTTGCTGGAGGTGGCGGTGGAAGAGTTTCTGTTGATGTTTTCAGCAGACATGATGATATATCGATCTTTGTCCATGGTATGATGATAGACTTAGCTTAATTGTTTAAAATATGTTATTGTCTTGTTTTTATCTGTCATTGTATGCATTTTTCAGCTCGCTTCAAAGGAAGCGGTGAAATACAATTGCAGACAGTGATGTATATAGCGTATTTGATACTAAGGAAAAACAAAAAGTGAGGGCTAGTGGAAAAAGAAAAATGCACCTCACATTATATTACAGGGCTTTTGCCCTGGAAAAAAGGGTTCATAATTTGTCAATTTGAAGTTCATTCTTATAACCTTTTATTATTTCCTCAGGTGGAAGGAGTCTTGGCTGCACCGAAAATTCAGGTGCTGCAGGCACATATTATGATGCTGTTCCTCGGAGTCTTACAGTTAATAACAATAACATGTCCACCAACACTGATACACTTCTGTTGGAATTCCCCAAGCAGCCACTTTGGACCAATGTTAACATTCAGAATCGTGCGAGGGCTTCTGTTCCTTTATTTTGGAGTCGGGTTCAGGTGATTGCCAAAGACAAATCTTCAACGGATATCACTAAATCATCGATATTGTGTGCTTCTCTTGTTCGGTTTCATCTGGTAGAGATTTTGTTGCTCACTTTATTTTTAAGCTTATGCCCCATTATTTCTTTAGGTCCATGGACAAATCAGTTTATCCAGTGAGGCAGTGATGAGCTTTGGCCTTCCGCATTATGCGACATCTGAATTTGAGTTGATGGCTGAAGAACTTCTAATGAGCAACTCAGTTGTTAAGGCAGGTGACAGACTATTGTTCTTTCTTCCAAATCTTTTTCCTTCCTTTTCTGCACTTTGGTAAGAGAAATGAGGTTGATGACTATCATTGCCTACAATAGGATTCTGCTTTAATAAGAAACAATATGATTGTGGTAACCTTCCCAAAAATTCATCACATAATTGACTGGTTAAATAAACGAGACTGGTTCTAGACTTCTAATCATATTTCAGCGGAAGATTAAAAACTGAAAAACCTTGAATATAGAACACCCTTAAATTGGGTGAAGGGAAAACTAAGAAACTTCTACAAACTCAATACCTACGTCTCCAAAGACATAACCTAGATTAATTGTAACTACTACGTTCTCCAACACTTACCTTCAAGCTGGTGAATGCCACCTTCCCATTCCCTGATTTGATACAGAATGTTTAAAGTGTTGCTGGCTAGGACAAAATGGACTGATGCTACTGCTGGATTGCAGCTGTTACAACTTCTGAACTGCTGTTACTGCTCCTATTCTTCGGGAAGTGCTACTGGCAGGCTCTAATAGGCGAAAATCTAAACAGTTTTAGTGGCTGAAGAGAAAATCAGTTTGTTTTTGCATGGAGAGAGAGAGAGAGAACATTTGCATCCGCTTCCTTCTTCTAAATTCTAATTAGTGGCAGTGCAAGAATCCTTCTTATTTTTCAAGCAGTACCCATGATGTCGAATGATGAATAAAGTGCTGCCCTTCTCCGGAAGCTTATTTTCTGATACAATGCCAGTTGTATAAGTATGCGGCAGGAAATAATAATCTAAAAGTCCTTTAAAACATGAAACTTACACTCCTAAATAAAGAAGGAAATGAAACTGCTAATAACTGCTCCTAACATAGTTAATCTCTAACTCCCATGTTTCCCTCAGTTCTTCTATCGGTGATTCTTGTTGGTTGGTTGCCTTTATGATATGAATCAGCCCAATGTTCAGCAGTAGTTTTGTATGACAATTTGGATGGTAGCATTACTTAATCTTCTCTAATTTTCCTAAGTGGTTTGTCTGGTGCCAGCATTAGTCTTACTTTAGCAATTCCAGGAGTCTTGTACTTTGGGTGATTCTTTTTAACTATGAGATCCTTAGTTTCAATACTCTTTTTTCTCTCCAATGCTACTGTGAATTTCTATATATGCAGTGATGATGTTTCATGCTGCCAAATGCCTTATTTTCTAATGCTCATTTATAACCAGATATATGGGGCCCTTCGTATGTCCGTTAAGATATTGTTGATGTGGAATTCCAAGATGCTTATAGATGGAGGTGGTGATGAGCTTGTGGCTACTTCTGCTCTCGAGGCCAGCAACCTAGTTGTTCTCAAGGTATGTACTTTTCTTGGTTCTGTTGTTGGCCATACTTTGATTCATTTTGATTGTTAATTTCATCTCTTGATGTTTTGCCAACAGGAATCTTCAGCAGTACACTCCAATGCAAATCTGGAAGTTCATGGGCAAGGCTTTTTTAATTTGTCTGGACCAGGGAACATGATTGAAGCTCAAAGGCTAATTCTATCCTTGTTTTTTGGTATCTATGTAAGCCAAAAGTTTATCTAACCTTTTTATTGCTATCTGCTTGCATCAAACTAATTTTCTTTTTTGAACAAATTCCTCGTCTCATCTAGCTCTGTTACATAGGGTTCTTTTCGAGGTAAAATCATGTGCATTATCCATTTCTCAGGATAAAACTTCTTCTAAGGCAGACCTACTTTTTCGGATTATGGAAATTTAAGTTGAAACGAAGTAGCACCTTAATGGATTATGATCCCAAGATTGTCTATAGTTGAGCTATGTTTCATTATCTGATTATCAGAACCAGATCTGCTTTACAGAAACATGCTATTGGTTCTAGCTGTCATTTGTTGATAACATTGTTTAAGAATTGTTAGGCAGATGCTTTGCTAACCCAAATGTTGAAGGGGGAATTTTTCTTCTTTCCACAATCGGTCTATGATTTCTTTTTTGAAGAAAGATTTCCTCTACGATACTAATGTGTTGGATATTCTCTCATAAGGTTGAACCTGGATCTGTTCTTAGAGGCCCCTTGAAGGATGCAGATGATCGTAGCATGTAAGTTCGCTGTAAACATGGAAGTTGACCAGTTGTGCCCACCACTCAAATTTCCCACCTGCAGTCCCCCAATGTTTTTACTGTGTACTTACGTGTCAACCATGTTGGTAGGACGCCACGGCTCTACTGTGAAGATCGAGAATGCCCAAGGGAACTGATTCATCCGCCTGAAGATTGTAATATGAACTCTTCATTGGCCTTTACTCTCCAGGTGTTCCATCTGCCAGATTGAGCACTAAGTACTTATCTTGTTCATTCATAATTATATCAGTAGAAAGCAATGGGCAACGTCTCTCACGAACACTTCACTTCCAATTACTGCAGATTTGTCGAGTTGAAGAGGTTATTGTTGGAGGCTCAGTATCGGGATCTGTTGTTCATTTTCGTCTAGTCAGAAATATTATTGTCAATTCTTCTGGAGTAATCAGTGCTTCTGGATTGGGTATGCATATGATTATCTTTTGGCTTGCAGAGGTTATCACCTTCAGGAGTCTACCGACTAACATTAAATGACATGCATACAACTCGTCTTTTGCACATTCTTTAATAATTTTTCATGTGATTTATTATGTTATCCAAGTGTGTCTTGTAAGTAATGTTTACATGTGCTTTTTTTATAAATTTAACATGTGATATATTATTGTCCAAGTCCGAGGAACCTGTTGCATTAACTATTTATCTTACACCATTACATCGTTTTTTGTATTTTTACTTGTTAGGATGTACTGGTGGTATTGGTAGAGGAAACATTTTTGACAATGGTCTTGGTGGTGGAGGTGGACATGGCGGAAAAGGTGGTAAAGGATATTATAATGGAAGTTTCGTGGATGGTGGTGTTGCTTATGGAAATGCTGAATTGCCTTGTGAACTTGGAAGCGGCAGTGGAAATTATAGTTTAGCTGGATCGACTGCAGGCGGTGGTATAATTGGTAAGCTCTGAAATCATTTTGATTAAAGCCATCTCCTCTCATTTCATCGTTCAGATTTAGAAGTAGCATATATTTACAATAGGGTATGCTTATCATGTGATGCCACTATATGCATTTATATAAATTAGTCACTACGTGGCTTCAGCTTATGCAGATTTTTTTTTTGCCTATGGTAAGTTTCTAGTTCAGATATCTTGATAAGCCTTTTATCTATGCAAATGATTTCTTTCTTGTTTACCTTATTCAGAATTTTATATCCTTATAAATCTTCCTCTAATTCTTATTTTCTCTAGACCTAACAGTTACTACACTATCTTCTTGCCACGCCTATTGTTTCTAGGCTGAACAGTTACCAGAGTGTGCTAACACTTCAGACTTTAACTAGCTGCAATTTGTTGTCTGGGGCTCTCAATCAATCTCTCCACCTTAGAGAAAATCTCTTGTACCCATATTTCCACCTTCGAGAAAATTTCTCGTATCCTTATCTATACTATGGCTTATGCAAGTCCATCATGTGGGGGATCTAGGGAAATAATTAGCATGTTTTTATCCTTTCCATTTATTCTCGAGTTCGTACAGCTTTCATCTTTGTTAGTATGGTTGTAGATGCTCTTTAGATCCTCTGGCCCGTTATGTACTTTTTTGGTAAGCTCGTGGCTACATTTCCACTGTTTTTCTAGTAGTGACATCCTGTTTTCTCATTTTTATCAGTGATCGGTTCAATGGAGCATGCGCTGTCCAGTTTGTCTGTTTTTGGCTCACTTAGAGCAGATGGTGAAAGCTTCGGAGAGGACCCAAAGAAAGATGGTGGAATGACTTCAAGCATAGGTCCTGGAGGTGGTGCTGGTGGAACTATTCTTTTATTTGTGCATTCAGTCACACTTGCGAATTCTTCTGCTATTTCCACCATGGGAGGGCATGGGAGTCCTAACGGCGGAGGTGGTGGAGGTGGTGGAAGGGTTCACTTCCATTGGGCGAATATTCCTTCAGGAGATGAGTATATGCCAATAGCAAGCTCAAATGGGAGCATTCAGACTGGGTTAGTATTGAACAGATCATTATATAAGTTCCCAAGTTATTACTTCCAAGCACTTTCAGTCCGCTAGTGATTAGTGTGGATGTTTTCCCTTCCTTTTCATTTCCCTAGATAAGAAGCAAACGGGTAGAACTTAGGTGTGATTTTCGTAATGTTTTGTGACATGTTACCTTACTCCACTGCATATTTTTAGGCTGTTATGGATTCTCGTGGACTAGGTAAGGCTGTACTGGTACCTCAATTCCGGACACGTTTATACTTTCTACGATGGTTTCCCTTGAACCCTTGAGATAGATTCAGAGGTAATGGTGAACCCTTGAAAAGGTTGCAGAAAGCTGGAGGAAGTATTTATAACAGTTAGGAAAGATGGTTAAATAGCTAGCTCTAGCCTCTTGTCGAGCCCCGTTTGGTACGTGTACAGGGACGTGTACAGGGCATTTATTTGGGGTTTGACGGATTTGACGGTTCACGTCTTCCAAGCATGGATTTTAGGTGAAGAAGAAGAAGGCGGATATGATGAACGATTCATGTTTTGTATAACTATTTAGTTATTTAATATTATTTATAGACTATTTTTCAGGAAAAAGGTACTTAGATTAGATTATTAGATATACAGAAGGAGGGACTGGCATTGAGTTAGGGTTCAGTTATGTAGTGTGATTGCATATTGTTTTGATTAACCTCTGGACTAAATGAGATTATTTTATGGCTAAGCATCTTGGATATGTGATAGAGACTAGAGAGAGAGAGAGAACTTCTAACCATCTCTTTTCTTCTCGATTGTAGTGTTCGTGGAATTCTATAATAAGTTTTTTGTAAATCCGAACAACACCATTTCCAGTTTATTTTGCGATTTATGCTTTTATATCTTGAGAAAATACTTATTCTTAGAGATTGGTCAGATCTGAACTTACCTATTCTATGATGGCAGAGGGGGGCTTGGTAGAGGCCAGGGTCATACAGGAGATGATGGAACTGTTACTGGGAAGGCCTGTCCGGAAGGGCTCTATGGTATCTTCTGCGAGGTAGATTCCTACATTTGTTTCCTTCTCATAGTCTTCCGGGCTTACGTTTTTGTTTGATATCTAAGAGAACATATTTAGCATGTAATTATCCGAAAGTTGAAATTAATGGGATAATATGGAATGCTTTGTTGAGAGAGATGGTTGTTGACAAGGCTAGAGCCTTTGATAACCAAGACGTCTCATGTTTGAATCCGGTGATTCTAATTTACGTGATTTGGGCAAACTTCAAACCAAATGAAAGTACTTCTTTTGACGGGTCCTGCAAAATAAACATATAATATCAATTTTGGATACATGCAACTATTCCAGTTATTGGGATGAATTTGTTCTTTGACCAGAATTCATCTTATCCATTAAATTTAAATCATGAACGTGATTATAAATTTTGTATTTAGTTAAGTATTTTACTTGCGAAGAGCTTGAGCTTCGGACGATGGTTCTTATCAATTATGCAGGAGTGCCCCTTGGGTACATTCAAGAATATCAGTGGATCTGATAAAGCCCTGTGTTATAGTTGCCCATTCTACGAGCTACCAAGTCGTGCCATTTATGTCACTGTCCGTGGTAATTCCTTCCTCGAACATGTTCCAATTAGTGGATTTATTATGGTATCCTTCATATATGTTTATAGTCGAAATATGTGTCAGTGAAGACGGCGGTTGATCTAGATTAGTATTGTCTGTAGTGTACATATACACTTTGTCTGGAATGTAATGGTGCCTCTTTTCATGTTCTGAATATATATCCTGCTTTCCTGGGAGTTGCTAGATCTGCATAATAAATTTCGTTCCTGATAGTTCTACAACTTTTAGTCCATGATAAATTGATTTTTTTCAATTATGTATCACAAACACTCTTTTCTGCTACAGTCCGTCTTCTACGGTTTTGACTTTTTTTTCTTTGTTTTGCGGCTGGTTCACTTATCAGTCAGCCTGGGAGCTGGCTGGAAAGTTTTCTGGCATGGACATCATTAGTACATCTGGTATCCGCCTTGAATTAATGTTTATATCTTGTCAAGATGTCATTAAACCTATTTCTGAACCTTCCCCAACAACTCAACTTATTGGGATATAATGATTCGTCAAATAACTTTGAAGTCATCTCCTGAGAGGACTTGACATCTAATTTTGTTAGCAGTATGAACATATAAATTGGCTAAGGGTATGCTGGGTTTGTGTAAAACTCATATCAATTTATTGGGTTGCGATGGCTCCCTACAGTGTAACTCAATAGTAAATAGGCAAGTAACATACTGATTCTGAAGAGGTTAGAACTAATCTATTTTCATTTTTATTTTTGGAATATTCCATGTGGGTTGCAGTTCCTTCTTTGATGCTGTCATCCATGCCACTTTCTGTTGGCAATCGAAACTGACACTACCATTTTCCCCTACATTTAGGTGGTGTTACTGAAAGACCTTGTCCATACAAGTGTGTGACAGACAGATATCACATGCCAAACTGTTACACAACCCTAGAGGAGTTGGTATACACTTTTGGCGGGCCGTGGTTGTTTAGTCTTATTCTATTGGGTCTACTCATCCTGTTAACTCTAGTGCTTAGTGTTGCACGAATGAAATATGTTGCGGGGGAGGAATTACCAACTCTTGTGCCTGCTCAGCGGGGTTCTCGAATTGATCACTCGTTCCCTTTCCTCGAGTCACTGAATGAGGTATCTTCAATCTTTTGCTTGCAGTTATGTCTCCTATGCTGGCGAAATAATCATGATCTGTTCTCTCAGGTATTGGAAACGAACAGAACCGAAGAATCTCGGAGTCATGTGCATAGGATGTTTTTTATGGGGGCAAATACTTTCAGTGAACCTTGGCACTTAACTCATTCTCCTCCTAAACAAGTTATTGAGATTGTGTAAGCTTTCTATTTGTCTAGTATATCACCTAGCTATTGGTTGGTTAGTATTAACAGATTGTTGTTTGTATACAACTGTTTTATTCATCTATAGATGAAGCTTGATAAAGTGACATCTGCCTGGTTTCTGGAAATTTAAAGGTCTTCTGATCTTGAATTATTTTGCCAGGTATGAGGATGCGTTCAACAGGTTTGTAGATGAGATCAATGGTTTGGCTGCATATCAGTGGTGGCAAGGATCTGTATATAGCATCCTTTCTGTTCTCGCATATCCACTTGCCTACTCCTGGCTACAGCAGTGTAGGAAAAGGAAACTTCAGCAGCTACGTGATTTTGTACGTTCAGAATATGATCATGCTTGCTTACGGTCTTGTCGTTCCCGTGCTCTTTACGAAGGACTCAAGGTTCATTTCCTTGCACTTGAAGCTCATTTTCTTTCTGATATTTGCATTTTCCTGCAGCAATCTGGAACCAGTTTTGTTGCATCATGGACATCTCTGCTTTCTTTTGTATAAAAGCATCTTATAGCTCGCTACACTTCTGCAATCTGTTATAATTTGCATGCTGTGGGTGCCGTGTGTCTAAGTCTGCTCATAGCTGAACATGTACGCATGATTTCATTAACAATGACACACGGTTCTTTCCTTGACTTGTAGGATTCTGCAAGGATTTCACTTAGTGATGTTTTCTTGAGATAAAAAGAACTGGCATTTAATACTGTAAAGTAGCTAGCGGGAAAATAACTATGCTGCAACTAATATTAGGTTAAACTTTTCTGCTTTCCTATGGTCCATGGACGATCGGAACTAAAAGAACCCTGGTTATTACCTGGAGTTGGTGCTAGAATCTAGATTGGACAGAAAATGTAAGCAAAATAACTCGGAGTTGTAAAGATTGGATTTCATGATTTACTTGTTTCATTGAATATCAAGCAGGTGTTTGACCTATATCAGCTTTTCTCTCTTGTTCTTTTTAAAGTTGGTACTGTTAGGATTTCCTGGTGGGGACTCTCTCAGCAAACCTACACTGCCATGTTGTTTGCTTTGTCCTAGTTCATCTAAAATGGCGTTTGGCTCATACATTACTTTTGATTTGATTGTCTACTGATGGTAGGTGGGAGCCACTTTGGACCTAATGCTTGCATACTTGGACTTTTTCCTTGGTGGAGATGAGAAGAGACCTGATCTTCCTCCTAGTCTTCATCAGAGATTTCCCATGACTTTAGTTTTGGGGGGAGATGGAAGTTACATGGCACCTTTCTCACTTCACAATGATAATATTCTCACCAGTCTCATGAGCCAGGTTTGACTTGGGGCTTCTTTTATATCCTTCGATCACAAATTGATTCATATCGTGAAAGGGAATTGATTCCCATCACTTGTATAAACAAAGAAGGCAAAAGAGAACTGACTGTTACATTGGAATGTTTTTTCAGGCTGTTCCACCAACCATCTGGTATAGGCTAGTGGCTGGTCTTAATGCTCAATTACGTTTGGTTCAACGCGGACGCTTGAAATTTACATTTCTTCGAGTTATTTCCTGGATTGAAACACATGCGAATCCTACGTTGGCTACCTATGGAATACGTGTGGGTCTTGCTTGGTTTCAGCCCACTGCCCCTGGTTATTGTCAGTTTGGACTTGTAGTATATGCCACTGGAGATAATAATACACTGCAGTCAGGCGACGGGAGTGGGATTGTATGGTAAGACACATTCCTTTTCTACAAAGGTTAGCTTCTCTTGTGCGCAATTTGCCGTAAATCATATCATATCACTTGTTGTGAATTTCAGTTCCCCTCTGGCGAACAGGGGTGATCAAAGGCAATATCCGAAGGGTACGGAAGCTCTGCTGACACGTAAAGTATGTGGAGAAGGAATTTTGAATTCGAGTACTCTACAGACACTTAAAATAGGAAGGGCTTCATTTTCTTTCCCTTTCTTGATATTCAACATCAGACCTGTTGGGCACCAGGTAATTTCCTTATGGTTTTTCTTTTCTGTAGGATACTATTTCTTGTTTTTTCACGAGCTAAGTAGCTGATGAAATATGGATATTTGGGGGTGCAGGACCTTGTGGGTTTGCTGATATCTATGGTCCTTCTAGGAGATATTAGCTTAGTGATGCTTAGTCTGCTACAGATGTACTCGATATCGCTGCTCAACTTCCTATTAGTTTTGTTTATTCTTCCTCTGGGGATATTGTTTCCATTCCCTGCTGGGATCAGTGCTTTGTTCAGTCATGGACCGAGACGTTCGGCAGGTCTTTCTCGTCTATATGCTTTGTGGAATTTTACATCCTTGATCAACGTTGTAAGTTGCTGCTGTTGGTTCTTTTTTATTTTTATCAAAGCTCTCATTGCGCGTGCTGTGTCGAAATGTTGATTTTTGTGTTGTGTTGTACTTTGTGTGTTGGTGGCAGGTGGTAGCATTAGTATGCGGATTTGTTCATTACATGAGTCGCTCAAGGGAAAGCCACCTCAACTTGCCGTCCTGGAATTTTAGCATGTAAGTAATAAATAATAGGATGATATTATATTCAATGAATCAATGAATGATAATTGGAAAGTATTTACAGGGATGAAAGCGAGTGGTGGATACTTCCATGTGGGCTGTTGGTTTGTAAGATTGTGCAAGCACGGCTGATTGATTGTCACATTGCTAACCAAGAAATCCAAGACTACTCCTTGTACAGTAGCGATCCAGGAGTGTTCTGGCAAGCTTGAGAAATGAAGGGAGCAATTTCATATCATCCATGATGATATCTATCGGCTAACGGGCGGAAAAAAAGGACAAAAACAGTTGTGTTGTTTGTGATCTAAGATGAGAATCTGCAGTTGCTATGGTCTATCTCTGTTTTCTTGCCACGTCAACTTTTTTTTATTTAATATTGTTGGTGAATGATATGATCGTGTAAATAGTATGGTCGGACCTTCCTTCTTTCTCATAGGCTATGGATGAGAATTATAGTTTCTTGCTGTTAATTTTTCTTTTTGAATCAAAGGGGTTGTTCATTGCAGCCAGAAGGTTGACTCGAGATCTTCTGGGCATCCATTTCCACCGCCACTTCAATCCTTCACTTTCATTTCATGAATTAGTCTTATGATGATATTTAGTTAGAATGCCTTTTGTTTTCTTTTTGTCTGAAAGGGTGGTTTCAACTATCCACTATATCTTCTGCCAAACTCTAGCACACGAAGGACGGGTTCGGGTATCTATACCCGTTTTGAGCGGGTAGTACCTGTACCCGAAGATGTACTGAAAGTCGAGTCAAATCCTGAATCCGTTCGGAGTTCCGGTACCCATACATCCGTACAGGTATCCGAACAAACAAATCAACAACAAGGAAAAAAAACACGAACTTGTTATGAATATAATTACTATAGTGAATGTACCATTGTGTAACTCCTTATTCCATTCTTCAATGTATTTCATTGTATTTATTTTCCCACCTTTATGTGTAATAATATTAGAGAGTATAGGTTATGATCTATGAGCCTATAAATAGAGCTCTCATTTGTAGCATTCCATACACCTCAATAAGAAACTCTCTCCCTCTCCATATTTCTCTTGTTCTTGTCTTTCTTTGAGTTTAGTTTTATAACACGTTATCAGCACGAAGTTCTGCCGTCGAGCAACTTCTTGTAATCATGAGCGAAGTGCATACAAACAATACATATGGCCAGTGAGTTCATGCTTATGCTCACGATGCCCGTTTTTGCAATTTTATTATTGCGCACGAGTGCTCGATTCTCAAAAGTTTACAAAGATTGATATTTGATTGCTATTTACTCGATTCTCTTATTCTTCTACCTACTTTCTTTTTGTTTCAAAACTAGATTTAGTTTGCGATTTCAAATGTTATTACATTGATTTACTCGATTCCTTACATTTTAGCTTATTATATCATCACATCAATTTTTTTTTCTCCTATAATATAATTGGTTATGCAAGTTGTTCTTGCTATTGACAATTCTCAGATTTATTATATCTATCGTTTTTTTCTTTGAGTATATGTATATTGCCATATTTTAAATTAAGTATTTACCCATTTGAATATTACGTACTTTTTCTTTTATCTTATGTTTTGAATACATATACTAAGAAAAATTTGTGATTCTCATTTTCATTTCTTACTTTTTCATAACGCTATTGTTACTATTTAAAAATAGGTCATTAAGGTGGGCTATTAGCTAATTCATATGTTTACTTCTTCAATCTTTATTTTTGTTTGTTTTCTACTAATACCCCACCGAAGATATATAGTAACAAATTGTTTATATGAATATTCACCGAGTAACAATATTATTTATTTATTTTGTGTTCATATATGTCTATGACTTAATTCTAATATTTGATAGCTTATCTTTCTTGCTCAATTATTATTGATCACGCAAACGGTAATAGACATCTTATGCATATACATATGTATTTTTTTCCTTTGTTTTTATCGATTTTACTTAATATTAAAGCATATTTGTCAAAAGGAAACAGATCGGTGGTTATCTAATTATTATCATAACCATTATTTTTATAACGTTGGTCATCACATTATTACATTACGTTTACATTAATATTTTTCAATCATCATCAACGATTGTCATTAAATATTTAAATGGCTAATGATCATGTCATTATTAATGGAATCGTAAGTTACGTTTACGGATTAAATAAATGTATTATATATGTTGCTAATTACGGTTTTAATAGTATATTCATGTCATTATTAATTCATTCATAATGTGATCTAATTTATTTATTTTGATAATTACGTCAAACTTTTTTTAAATTTGAGTATGTGGTTTTTGATGTTTCGGGCAAGAATTACTCTTCATGGGCATTCGAGGCTAAAATCCATATATAATAGTATTGGTGAAACGAGACGATAATGCACGTCTTATCATGACAAAGCTAAAGCTTTGCTATTTACTTGCCATCATCTGAATGATAGGCCGAAAGATGAGTACCAAGAGACACAACATACGAAAGAACAAAGCTATACATATATTTTATATGTCTCGAATATTGAAGGTCGAAGTGACAAAATATCAATCTTTGTAGTGATTGATTATACTCATAAAAGCTCGATATGATTGAATGTCCCACGAGACACATATCTTGAGAAACGGGTTATCTTATATTTCCAATGTTGATGGTCCAATGAGACAAAATATCGATCCATGAAGTGAGTGGATATAATCATATGTCCACAAAGTGATTAGACAATATATATTCCCACAAAGTCAATACACTATCGTGGAAGAGAAAGACCTAATCTTTCAAAGGTCATAGTCCATCCAAATTTATTGTGATGAGAAAATCCCATATGACACTATCATATTTCTCGAAGTGCATACACTTATATCATATTATTTTCCGATGAAAATGTCACAATACATGATTACTATTTCATATACGGAATTCAATGTGGATTTGATGGGCATATAGTACCAAGGAAAGTATTTTTCAACCAATAGTTGAACAAAATCTCGAATAATTATATGATGAAATTCACACAACTTCTCGAGTTTGACGGGAAATTGGTCATCTCGTTGGTGATAGAGATGTGGAAAGATTAAGTTGATAATCATGTTGAAAAATTCTAGTGACATGAAAGGTGATACAACCATCAATTTTATTTTGATGATCATATCAAAATGATGTTAATTTAGCACTCAAAGTGATTGTGCAAAGACACATATAATTTGTTACATTGTTCCTGAAAGTATAAGTGACAACATATTATCATTGTTCACATAAGGAACCGTTTTATTCGGATGGACATAACAATTGTGGTTATACGAGAATTATTGATCTATTAATTGGTGACATAGATGATTGAGAAATATATCTATTTATCATTTAAACTATGTACCAATTCTCATGACAAAAATGAGTATTTTATGATGAGAATTACCATAATTAATTGTGATATATATCACATCGATAGTGCACCAAGATATATGGTGTAGTACAACATTTCTCTCAAGCTCTAGATCGAGCTATTATATTGTTCACGAAGGAACAAAATCCTTATTCCAATTTGTTTAGGATCAAGAGAGGAACAATAATATGGTCTATGGCTATATAATTATTGAATCAATAATATTATCCTCCAATTTGTACTACACATATGTTATTGTGATTGAGATATATATATATATAAATGTAAACTATACGTTTACTCGTCCTGACAACTATTATTTGGCATAACCGGTGAGACCATCCCGGTTCAATCATGATGCGAATTGATAAGTACCTCTATGGTCAATTTCGATGATTCCATAATCTAAAGTGTATGTTCTATTGAAGATTGTTGTGCATGATGGTCTCAACTTGGGTATTCTAAAGAAATGATTCCTAAGGTTATAGGGATTTAAGTAGTCCTTGTGACTCCCCTACTTCACAGGGAACACAAACGATTTTCTGTTCTGTCAACAAGGTTTCATTTCTAGGAAAGCATTTTCACCTTTCCGTTACCCATTATTGGGTAAATCTCCAACACAACATAATTCATTTTTGGATTGCTTTTCCTCAAATAGAGTTGATTGTTGGATAATCATCAACTAAAGTAAGATCATTTATCTTACACACAACAAAATAAGGGTGATATTTATGGATCCATACGCCCAACATGTGAGCCAATTATTTTAATTGATGTATCAACTAGAAGGTCACATGTGTATATGAAAGAAAACTAAAATTTGCGAGATTACTAGCTCAACCATTTTGGTTATGAGCATATTTTCATGATTATCCAATAACGAAAATGTGTCATTGAAAACCAATATATTATTGTGAACATGTCATTTACATGCACAACACAAATTCGCATTACGCCAAGAAATTATCATGAATTCCTCCATTATGTTTGGTTTTTGGGTCAAAACCTTATACTTCCCATCTATGGATATATGAATGTGATATACACATCCGAATTGCTCCACCACCATTTATTAGGATGGGTTCTCAATGAAGATTGAGAAATTATTTTGATTACGAGTTCATCGATGGTAAAGTATCACATCGTTGTCGGGAGTATTTTGATGACTCGTTTGGAGGTTTATATTTAAACTTCCCAACATTAGGGGGAGAAAACAAAAGTTGGCCAAGAGATTAGATGAATGATCATATTATTTTGATCCTTGCACTAAGCAATATGAGCTTGAAGTTCAAAAATATATAATTCATTATCCGCAGACACTTTACTGACCCAACGAGAGTAAAGTTTTCATGTGCCAACTCAAAATGCTCCAATAACAATAATGCCAATATTGGGCAATCTGGCATCACAAATGAGTCTAAAACCCGCAAAGGCGTGATAGACCACTCGGTTCCAAAGAAAAAATCCTCAAAAGTGGAATGGAGCTATATATCAAGATGGTCAAATTGAGGTTAAAATTATTTAAACAAAGCCACCAAGAGAAACAAATAATGTGCTCAAGAAGAGTATCGAAATACGAAAGATATGAATATATATCTCAATTATCTATATCTTGGATGGAAAATATTGGAACCCCAATGAAGTCAACGTCGACGAAATATTTGCGTATAGTGCAACGCTAAATATGATAGTTGAAAATGAGGATCATTAGCCAAAATGCATGCACGGATAGAAATGATTGGCTAAAAAAATTTCAATTTGAGGCAAATTCAAATTCCCAAGAGAAATGAAAAGTTTTAAGACATCAAGTCTTTATACATTGAGATGTAAAGTATGAGTATGAGAAGTTATGAAACATCTCATTTTTGAAAGGTTTTGTACAACAAACCTATAACATTTTGATTATGAGAAAATATATTCTCATGTGGTGGATGCAACTACTTTTTATTATTCGATTAGTCTGGCAATTTGTGAAGGGAAAGAGTTTGCCCCTAATGGATGTCCTTGCAACCTATATGTATGGTTTTCATAATTAGAATACACATGTGTATATGAAATTCCCTTGAGGATTTATTTTGCTATAAGCAAACAATTCAAGTTCACGTGAACAAGTTATATCTAATTGACGTCATATGGATTGAATAATTGAGAGAAGTGGTCCATTTATCATATCATACATTTCTCTATGCATAAAACTATGATTTCTTTTTCATATTGAGTTGAATTTTGAATGATGAAAAATCATCATTGTCATATTTTATGATTTTGAAATTCTTATAAAAATTTCTATACTTTATTTTATATTTAAAATGTATTTCTTTTGTTTATAAGAGTTTAAGTGTCATCATCATCTTTTGTTATATAGATGACATACACTTTATTGAGACTCCTAAAGAGTTTCTCAAAGCAATCAAATATTGATTAGCTAGAGTTCGAGATGGAATATGTGGAAGATTACCACTAACTTGCCAACTGTGCATCTCTCTCGAACATGATTTTCGTATATCATCAATGATATACTAATTATATCCAACAAAAAGTTATATGGATATGACATGGCTATCGGTGCTCGGATGGTAGTCGGATCACTATGTGACTCCATGTCGAGTTTAATCGACCTTTATTAAGACACAAGATGTACTCGATTTTGAAGTAGTAATCTTGGTCATATTTGTGTTGGTTGACCATAAATTGGTCTCATGTGATAATTTTACCACTTGGTGGGCTGTGAAACCAACTTATAAAGCTACACCACCATTTCAAGATCGATCCTATAAATCATGCATGATATTTATTTTGCATATATCCTTGAGTTGCAAGAAAATGTTGCAACGTGATGTGATGATTATGTACTCTTTTTCCTTCACTAGGTTTTTATCCCATAGGGTTTTCCTAGTAAGGTTTTAATGAGACAAATTCTCATCTAATGGTCATCTAAGGTGAAGTCTCATGTGAATTATGGATGACCATCGATCATGTGATGCATACATTTTATGCACAAACTTCAATGAGTTGAAATATTTATCAACTAAGTGCACCTAAGTGATAACTTGGTTGATTTATTCACCAAAGATCTCTCTGCATCAAGCTTGTTGGAAAGCAAATTTGGAATTGGTGAGTGAATGATCTCAATCGATATCATCATCGGGGAGTCAATACGCGACAGTACTCTTTTTCCCTTAACCATGGTTTTTCCCACCGGGTTTTCACAGGTAAGGTTTTTAATGAGGCATATCAAAAGCGTATTCGAAGAACGATGTATAACCAATGGTCATTCAAGGGGAGTGTTATGAATATAATTACTATAGTGAATGCACCATTGTGTAACTCCTTATTCCATTCTTCAATGTATTTCATTGTATTTATTTTCCCACCTTTATGTGTAATAATATTAGAGAGTATAGGTTATGATCTATGAGCCTATAAATAGAGCTCTCATTTGTAGCATTCCATACACCTCAATAAGAAACTCTCTCCCTCTCCATATTTCTCTTGTTCTTGTCTTTCTTTGAGTTTAGTTTTATAACAGAACTACAAATTTCACTCATATGTCGGAATACTAATTTACAAAATTAAGTCACATTCTAATTCTCAATCAACGGAACTAATGAAATTAGTAAATTACTAACTTACTCTCCATGTTTAGCCCAATAGTTTTGGTAAATTTTGGGTATAGTAATAAGGTTTGTTAATAAAGGGTATTTCGGGTACCGTTTGGTGTATCCAAACGGGTATCAAGTATCCGCAAGCAGAAGAATATGATAATTCTCAAGCCAAATCCCGAACCTACACAGGTATGGGGATGAGGATTACCGGCTTCTTACTCATGAAGATGGCACCGACGTCCTCACAGAGGATGAGTGGAGGCTGATGCAGATGGCACCAACATTGGCCCCGGGATTCCACGAGTTGCTTCAGCCACTGTAATTCTGCTGTTTTTTTATGCCAAAGCACTTCACTCAGCGTCGGTACTGAACAGTACCTTGTTCCCCTGATGTCCAATTGTTGAGATTGAGTCATTGAAAAATAGTGTACCTGTACTGCGGGAGGTTCTCATCGGGATCAGATAGCCAACCCGCTTAGGATTAGGCGTGCAGAGCAGTAGTTGAGGTAGAATTGCAGAGTCGTTGATTTTTGTGTTGAGAAACCAGAGGGTGCGTTTGATGGCCTGCCAATGCGTAGTGGTCGGTGAGTGCATAAAATGGCACACTCAGATTAAGGGCATAAGTGATATCAGGCCGCATAAGTGTAGCATACTGAAGAGACCCCACAACTCGACAGTAGACTTGAACCATATTAGTGTGAATATCCTCAATAAACTTCTGTGAGACACACTGAGATCCCTAGGTGAGAAGGTGACTTGAACCGTTAGGAAGTAATTAAGGAGACCAATATCTTTAAGTACAAAGGTTTTGCTGAAGTGAGCAATGAAACGGTTGACAATAGCTCCATCACTTCCTGAAACCGTCGACATGTACCAAATAAATATGAGAGCTGTGGTGGGAGAGTGGACAAACATTGACTGCATACGATTGATATGGACAAAACCCGGATGCGATAAACACTGCTTCAATTTGAGGATGGCATTATCGATGTCGAGTTGACAGTTTGATGACAGGACTGAAGGTATCAAAGTAGTCGATCCCAACCTCATGACTTTAACCTTAAGCAACAAGATGATCATTGTGTCATTGATCACCCTTCAGAATGTCGTTTAACCCTGAAAATCCACTTACAACCCACACGATTGCGTCTCGCTTACGACATCGTCCTTGGAGCAACCTAACACATTGTTACTCTGATTCTCCTATTGACCAGCCAGAGCCACCCAATTTGGTCTCCTTACCTATGGCCATGGGTCATTTCTATGTGCCTACTCTTCTTTCCTACTTGTAGAATCACCAGACGGTTTTGTTACAGTGCAAATCAAATGCAAGTAGTCAATCTCTCCAACTGAACCACTGAAACTGAAAGTCCAAAAGGGAACCTCAGGTACAATAACCACAAACAATATCTCCTCTACCTATCTTCCTGGAATAGAATAGAATAGAATAGTTCCTTCGTTGGAAACTCAAATCAAATGTCTTCATCATCGTCAAGAAATGAAGCAAGCAGTGAGCCTGAAATTGCATTCTAGATCCAGACACACATCAAGGCTTCTATATCCAGATACCCATCTCGGCTCCCCTCCGCTCCCTACGGATCAACATGGCTTCCGATTAGTTTCACCAGACTCCTCTCCCTCACATCTACTGTCACCAGATTCCCTTCTCATTTTGGGTCCTACCTACCAGTACCATAATCTCAATCAATCATGCACAACAATCGACAATTTAAACAAGACGGAACAAGTCCCCCAAACTACCTTCATCTTTCATTATTTCTTTAACAGCTTAAAACTAAAGTGCAAACGAGCATCCATTCAATACAAGTTTCCTTTCATATATATATATATATATGTTACACGTGACGAAATATACGAGCCAAGTTCAAGGTATGTCCAGAGAGATCAATCAACCTTGTAAAATCATTATCATCATCCAGTTAAGGCGGGTGGAAAGTAGTAGGCTTCCGAGGGATTATTGAACAGTAATAGTGGGACTACTGAGCCAAAAACAAAAAAAGGGTGTCTTGCGACAAAGCAATTTTGAGCAATATGGTTTGTATTCACTTCCTGACCTCTTTGGTTGTCGCCTTCTTATCAGCGCCAGTGTTCCCATCGTCCAACAATGCGCATGATGGCTGTGCCTCCGTATTGGTTTGCATTTCCTTTTTCTTCTCTGCCACAAGTTTAGGACACATAAAGCTTGGCTGATTTGTTGAAGATAGGAGCCTAGCCCACATCCTGTCCGTGATGACCACATTGTTCTGTTTCTCAGTTATTCGCTGCAAACAAGGCAACCGACCAACGAACGAGTGTTAAAAAGGTAAACTGGAAAACAATTTGGGTGCATATGAACATGCGAATTTGAGCATTCAGCACGAATAAGGCATCAACTTACGTAGAAAGGTATGTATGTTTGTCGGCCATTGACAAGACCAGATGTATAACCAGTGTAGCCAGCCATTGCACCATGAACACAACTTTGAGCGAGCAGTGTGCAGTAGACATTGTCGGATGCATTGCTTGGAATAGCACGGATCATGTATGTGGGATCTGTCCAACAAAATAAATTGCAATGTTCATTCATTGTAGACAAAGTAAACTCATAAGTGTCCAATTTAGTTGCAAGAAGTCAAACCTATGTATTTAAGGTTTATGGGCATCTTCTGTTTTTTCAAATGATCCTGCAAACATGAATATATAGCTGTCATTCACTGCAAAGACTCGCCGTAGACTTACAATGCTAATTGGTTTCAGATATAAACTTGGAGGTAAAGTGTCCAAGTACTTGGTGAGGGACTTGAAGAAATGAAAAGAAGAAAGTTCAAACCTTTATATTCTGTGATAACCACAGCCCAACGTCTTGGAGAAGCTTATTTCCTGAAGCATCTGTCATCTGTTGGCTCTCAGCAAGGAGCTCCTGTCCAGCACCTTCAGCTATTACAATAACCATGTGCCCATCTTCTTTGAGCCGTTTCTCAACAAACTCAAAGAGTCCACCTTCCCCTTTCAGGTAGAATGGTGATTCTGGAATAAGGCAGCAATCTACATCTCTGCTAGCAAGAGTAGCATACATGGCAATAAACCCTACACCAAAATCAAAATTTTATGAGAGAATACACAAAAGAATTAAGAGAAAAAAGGACAATCAACTCAGAGACCTTGGGTGAAGAAGGTGTGGCTTCAACATATACTAGGCACTTACCACTATAGCGACCCATCAACTTCACAAGACCTATGCCATTTTCAACACTTTCAGCTTCAACATGAGCAGCATTAATAGCACGTTGAGCCTCTTCAACCGCAGTGTCAAAGCCAAATGATTTGTCAATCACCTGTCATAAATAATAACAAACTTTTTAGAGAGCCGAAGTTTACAAATAATTCATAGTTTCTGAAAAATCCACATAGTGGGTAGTTTCGATCAGAAAAATAATATACCGGTATGTCGTTATCAATTGTTTTGGGGATGCCAGCAACAGCAACTTTGAGCCCCCGTCTTCTAACTTCCTGCGTGTTACAGATTTCAAAATATGAGAAGCCTCTTTCAGAAATAAACAACTTTTCATGTCACAGAGTTTAAACAGACACCAACAAATGATATACAAACATAGATGACCTCATATATAACTGAAGCCCCTTTCTGTGTCCCATCACCTCCTATTATGTACACCTACATGGTCAAAAAAACTACGAATTTAGCATCCGTTGATTACTGAATCATAAAGAATCTAACTGACAAACCTGATTAATACCCATCTGTTCCATCTGGTCCACGAATAATTTTTCACACACCTGATTAATTCCCCGGTCCTGAATGCTGTCTACTATCTTTTGGGTATCATGGCCTCCTCGTGAAGTCCCAAGGATGGTTCCTCCACGTTTGTGGATATCATTCACAACCTTAGGCGTGAGCTCGATTGTGTTTCGAGCATAGAAGCCCTTGTATCCTCCCTACAAGTTCCGATCCAAGAAACGCCACTAGTCAGCCGCAGCTCATTTTTGCATATTTAAAAGCAGAAATTGACAGGAGATAACTCTACACTGCGCTTACTTACATCAATGCCAAGCACTCTCTTCACGCCATACATGGAATACAAGGTAGAGACAATTTCTCTGATTACAGTGTTGAGTCCAGGGCAGAGACCACCACATGTCACAATACAAGCTTGGACTTCATCAGGCTCGAAGTAGACCTAAAAAAACATTACCCAACAAACATGTATGAGCAATCCAGCCAGAGATCCATCATCTTCTCATCCAAAACTTGAACAAATCACTTCACCTTTTGCCTTGGTCCAGCACGTCGGAAATGGATCCCTCTAGGACTATCCTTGTGGACAACAATCTAACACAAGAAACAGAGGAGCTCGTCAATTTACAAAACCCAGCAACCATCAAGGATGAACAAGTGATGGATGGGGCCTGGGGATATAGCTTACCCTTTGCGGAACGGTGTCATCTACATCAACAAAGTACTGCCTGCAAAATGCGGAAATGGAACATCGATTAGCAAAATGTGATCAAATCCAGCTTATCGCATATAGGATGAGAAATGAGGAATATCCGAACTCACTTGACGACTGAGTATGCAGGATTGTCTTGCAAAGGATTGGGATAAGTCTGTTAAAACATAAAAGTAATAATTAATATCTGCAAAAAGAATCTTCATCACCACGCAAGATCCAAAACGGGAAAGGTGATAGTTCGAATCAAGCCGATGGAAAGGAAAGATAGGCTAACCAGAAAAGGGATCCACTTTCTCGGCAATCGAGCAGTAATACCGATGAATAGCTACTAATAAATTAACAACAAGAAAAAAAATAGAAGGAAGGCGGTGGAGGAGATCGTACAGGAAGATCAGAAAGGTAGTCGGTCAAATGAGGGACATCTTCTAGAACATAGCCGTACTCGCCGTTGACAATCTTGGGGGTGGTGAGGCCGTTAGCGCCGGCGGGGGTATGAGACGCTGCCGCCATGAATCGTAGCCGGGAAAGGGAATTGAAATCGGAAGGAGGAGGAGTGAAGGTGAGGGAAGAAGGAGAAAGCTTAGCGGAATCAGAGGCTAGTGTGGAGCGGTGAGAGGAAGAGGTAAGGGGGATTAATGGCGACGAGTGGTGTAGAGAAAAAATCGAATCCATGCACCGAAGGGGGAACTTTTTGAAAAGTCTTGGGAGAGAAGAGCAGAGAGGCCATCCATACTTATAGGAGACAGCAACTGTTGACCAAATGGACAGAGGCCATGGGGGAGGGAAAAGAGAGAGAAAAAGCTGCAACTTTAATGTGAATTTTCAAATCCTGGATTAAGGGTTGTTTTCATTTTTAATAGTAAAACAGATGGCGTGGAGAAACCTGGTTCTGTGATGTCAGGGAACATGGGCGTTGCTGGTAAACAAGGGGGTGGACTGCGAAGAAGGAAAGGAAAGGGAAATGCGAAGATGGTAAAGACTGGACTTTTTTATTAAATTGAGCCGTCGGATTGAGTTTTCCAAATGTTCTAGATTCTACTTACCGTGCTTTAGCCCGTGACCCACACGTCAAATATAATGTTCCGACGTCTTCCGTGTTTCTAAAGGTCTATTTTTGCCAACGGTTTCGCCGGAGAGCACTGGTTCGGCAATGGAGAATTTTTTATTTTATTTTGGGAGGTTTAATCTACGTATAAGTTTACTCAATTATTTTTTTCAAAATCAAGCATAGTCATTTTATAATAATGTTGTACTAAGAGGCACATTGCTTGAAAGACATTAACAAATATTGTCAATACGGTGGTAGACTCCACAAGTGGAGCTACATGACCAATCGTTCTATTTAAATTTAGAAAACAAAACCTCGTACAACCGTACACCGATCCATAAGGATAATAGAAAGTAAAACTACCTAGAAAATAAGCCAAACTGTTCAAAACAAAACGAACCACCAATGGTAAAGCGTGTGTCTGGTGACCCGGAGGTCCTAGGTTCAAATCCAGTATACCCCACGCAACGGACACCCTGTTGTGTTTGTTTTATGTCTCCTATCTTGTATTGACCGAAAATCTCGTCCTACTCTGACCAAAAAAACCAATTAGAAAGTGACAAGTAATGTATACACCGAAAAGAAACTAACAGGAAACCTAGCGCTTGGATGCACGCACGCCTTATTTGAAACCGTTAGAGGCTAGAATCTTAGTTGTTCAAACCACATGGTTTAGAGGAGCGGACCGGTCGCCTCAGGCTGACCGGCTGATGACCTAGGAGCAGTCTCATGGTCGAGTTATTTGGGCGACTTGGTGAGTTCACGACTCGATGGATCTTCTTTGTTCCATTGGATATCCACGGAGCGTCCATGATTCCCTGAGTGTCGTGTTTTTGACTGACTCGGAGCAGAAAGAGTATATTTTCCAACCAGTTGATTTTGACCTCTCGCCACGGTTGCCAAATCCTAGGGGGTTTCCACCGAGTGGCCTCGGAGCTAACCATCCATTTGTGGATGAAGGAACCTTCGGTGCAGAACCTATATTCCCGCAATGGAGATGTCGACACCCGTTGTGCCATCGGCAACTCCACCTTATCACTTGCTTTCAATGGCCGATCCTCGACCCGACTTTTAAAAGTTGCCATAGCCACCATTGCCATGTTGATTGCAAGGGAAGCGGGTGGCAGTCATGTTGCCGGCGAGTCCCATATAGGTTGTTGATCCATCGAAGCTCGGCAGAGGTGATCGAGGATGATCTTTACACTTTCGATCGTCGGAAAGAGATTGAATCGATTTTTTTAAATTTTGATGATTCATTTGGAATTTTTGTGATTAAAAAAATAATAATATAATTTTATGTGTTCCCAGTACTAATTTAAAACCGTGAATAGCAATCCGTAAAAGAAACCCCAATAGTGAAAACCCAATCTTTTGCAGAAACCAAATTCCAACGACCCTTCATTCTCCCACTCTCTTGGATCAATCATCTACGTCTTATTTTTTTGTTTCGTTCCGCATTTCTCCCAGCAACCTCCAGGCTCCAGCGACGACGAGACAGAGAACAAATCAATTGCCACTGAACCATCTGATAACTGTAAACCTAAGGTACGAGAAATGATCGACCTTTGTTCTTCTTGCTCCTCCAGTCATTTTATGTTTCTGGCCGGGGTCGTCTGAGAAATTTGTAACTGGAGTGGAGGGTTTCTATTATTCGACTCCTGGGAGATTTCTATTTTGTTGAATAATTATTGGATGCTGTTTTTGTGCTGGGATTAGGTCGTAATGGTTACTAATTAGTGTGGAATAGGTTTTCGTCTTGTTGAAGATCAAAAAGAATATTCGTAATGGAGAATCATGGAAATGCATCATCAAAAACGCAACATATGAGCTCCCCTCTTCGACTTTTGGGGTTCGAATTCGAAGAGTTCACAGCAAGCAAAGTGACAGGGCGACTTGTGGTAACTGAAAGGTGTGTGCAGCCGTTCAAAGTCCTGCACGGGGGAGTGTCAGCCCTGATAGCCGAGTCACTAGCTAGCACAGGTGCATATATAGCATCAGGGTACAAAAGGATGGCAGGAATTCACCTCAGCATTAGCCATTTGAAGCATGCTGATCTCGGCGACCTTATTCTCGCTGAATCAACCCCTGTCAGTGTTGGCAAAACCATTCAGGTGACTAATTTGGTTCGTTTCCTGTTATGATTGTTGGGGCGCAGCGGACGGGAATAGAGTAAATATATTGCACTAATAAACCACACGCCGTATAATGCACATCAATTAGCCGAGACCAACACCGATTATATTGTTTAAGGTTTTGAGTCAATCTGGTTATGTAGTGATTGAAGACGAGATGGGCATGTTGAATGATCAAGGTGAATCTATATTTGACATTTCATAGGTAATTTGTGAACTTGACTGTGCATATTTAATGGAGTAAATCTATATCTGAGACAATATATGATCATAATTCAATTCATCGTAGATAAGATTACATAGTCATACTTGTCACATGTCTTTTACGTTTCCCTGGGTTTAACATAACTGGTTAGAGTCGAATTGGACAAGATCATCATATCTGGCCAGGTTGAACATTGAGCTGATTTCAATTGTGTTTACAGTCAAACATCCTCCTAATTCAGGGTTTTCCTTGGGTCTTAAACACAGGTGTGGGAGGTGAAATTGTGGAAAGTGAATCAATCAAACTCAGATGGGAAGAAGTCGTTGGTTGCATCATCAACTGTTACTGTCGTAACCAATTTGAAGGTGCCGGTCAAGGATCACCCCAAAGATATTTCTGCAATTCTCAAGAGATCTGCAAAACTGTGAACACTAGAGCCGGGATTTTTATGCAGTCAATCATGTGTTACTTAGTTGCACCAACTCCCAATCTTTTACTTGTACAACATTCTGCTCAGATGAGAAATCCCGTACTTTGTGATGAAAAAAAGAATACTCCGGGTGTGGAATTTTCTGTAAATCACTGTTCCATTGATTGTCTATTCTCCTGGATTTGCCCTGCTCGGGGCTCCTGGATTTCTTCTTCCTTATTTTGCTCAATCTCCTCCTTGCTTATGATTGATTCTCCGCCTCCAAACACAGTTTCATCATCCGCTTCGACTTCATACCTTTACCCGCATCCAAGTTCATCCTAGGCTTCGATCGTGGGTGATGATCCCTGCTATCTACAATACCTTCCTCTAGAACCCATCGATAGCGTGCTCGAAGTCCCACAGGAAGTGCACGATCAAGGTTTTCGAAGAGGTAAAATAAACAGTTCATAGTACCGGCGGGAACTGGTTGGTAAAATATGGAGGGCAAATTACCATTATTATTGAGAAGCAAGCAAGATGACATCAATGATCAAACTTAACGAGTAAAGTAACCAAACAAAGATAAAAATTCATCAAAAGAAACAAAGATAAGCTGCGTGGCTACTCTCCCAACCATGTTTAAATACCAGATCATCATGCTGCATTGATAGCAGCAGAGAAAAATCAAAACAAACCTGACTGGCACAGGATGGAATCGCCGGCGGTATTGCAGGACTGGATGTGTTCCAGGACGAGCCTGGCGTTCCTCAAGTGATAATGGAGTTGGACAACGTTGTGTTGAGTCCTCATTCTGCTATTTTCACCACGGAACCGGTGATGGGCATTGCTCGGCTTGTGGTGGGAAAATTGGAAGCTTTCTTCTCAAACAAACCCCTGCTGTCCGAGTACGAGGATGATGATGCATCATCTAATTAAGATTGTCCTGTGCCCTTCACATAGGCAACTGGACAGAAAACTGAATGTCTATAGATAGCGATGATCATTGGATTAACACTTAATATTTACAACACAATGGAATTTAAAAAAAAAAATCAATGGCCACTGAATTTAAAGACCAAAGTTGAGTGACGATTAAAATAATCAACCAGTCTTTCAGTATTGAACCTGAACTATAGCAGTTGAGAGATGACAAAATTACATAAAAAAAAAGTAGGAAAAAAGGGCCGCCGCCTATGGGTGCGGTGGTCGGAAAGAAGTGAAATTATGATACAGAAGAAAAGGGGAGGATCGGGCATTCATCAGGCAATGTAGTACAAAGGATTGGGGTACTTGAAGGATCTAACTCCAACTGCGTAGCCTAACAAGTCACTCCATTGATCTCCGGAGTTGCCTTGGATTCTATACCCTTGTTTCACTATTTCTTCTCTCTTCTCCGATTTGTACACTACTGCTGTCTTCCCCTTATCGGAATCTCCCCTGTAACACATTGTATTTACTTGATCATTTACACATATTCATCAAACGTTCCATACTTCAATGAACTTGCTGGATCATATATGATATGACTGACCTCAAGATTAACTTTTTCCAATGCCTGAATCCGGCTCCAAGGAGGTTGGAGGTTGTGGCATTCCTCTGGGTTTCATCTCTCCCTGTCAGTATGAATATTGTGAATCCCAGCTCTCTGAGCTCCTTGTACAAATCCAAACTTTCCGACAATGCTGGCGCCGCCGTTGAGTTCACCCACTGGTTCCACGCATCCTCGTTGAATGCATCGGCGCTGTATCACCACCCCCAGCAAGAATCAGAGGTGAGCGAACATAGGAAGAACTAAGAATTGCATCCTAAATAATTCGAGTTGTTTCTTATAGATTCATAATTATTCTTTTTTAGTATTCCTAAACAAGCCGCTTAAAACAAGTGTTCATGGAAAGGAGATTGAAACTTGCACAAATCCACGCCAAACCTTATACAATATGCATATGAAATTGTTATACTAGGGCTAACAAGATTCGATGTCAAGATTTTTTAATCGAATTGGATAGTACGAAGACTAATACCATGTGGTATACCCAATCCAACGGGATGAAATCATTTGTGGAAGCAATACCTGTACCCGAACTTCTCGTAGAACGGGAGATTGGACAGCAGCGTCTCATCAATGTCGAACACCCAAGCGTCCTTTCCGTCTCCGTCCAGCTTCACATTCTTCGCGAACGCTGCCGATTCCGACGCAACAACCGCCAAATCCCAAGCGTACTGAACTCCGGTAAAGTACTCCACTCGGTACCCTAAGCATTCCTCCGGGGTCAACCACGACCCGGCATTGTTCGTCTCCACCGACAACCTCCATCCGTTGCAGAAGTTGTCCGTGCCGGTGGTGGTGCGGTATCCGGGCATTCGTATTAGGGATTGGGAGGCGGAGGCGAGACTGAACAGGCAGAGGACTGAAATCAGAATGAATACGGGGACGGTGGGGGCTAAGGCCATTGTTGCGTTTATGAGGAAGGAAACCAGAGAATGATCGGTTGTGGGTTTCTGATCGGATTCGGATCTCTGGTTTCCGAATGGATTTTCGGCGAGATTATTTGAGATGGGAAACGACGGGTGCCGACACGGCGGAGATGGGAGACGGAGAGTGCGAATATTTCGTTATTTGTTTTGTCTTGTTTGTTTAATACGTACAAGGGAAAGGCTAATTTCTGTAGACTAATTTAGTTGATGGCTGGAAAATGGGAGAAACAAAATGCAACACGCAGCGGATTTATGTGATTTGTCCAAGTCTGCACATCTATTCATGTCTACGAGTTGTTCTTTAATTTTCTATGATTTTACTGCCACGTCGATTTTCGTCTAACATCCTTCATGTTCAACCTACAAACAGTTTCATTGGGTCCAATTATCATCTTATAATTGTATAAATTTTAATATCGTATTATATCAATATTTTTTTTATAGAATTGAACCTGAATAAATATGAGGACTACTATTTGACGTCCTAACTTTAGAATTATACAACGCCTTAAATTTCGTAAAGACGAAACTATCCAAATTTACTCATTCGGAAAACTTCGTAAAGGAAACTATCTGAATTTACTCATTCGAAAAACATTGTAAACTCTAAAATCATATAACCCTAAACCCTCGAACTCTAAACCTTAAATTCTAAAACCCTAAATTCTAAAACCCTAAACCCTTAACCCTAGAATCCTAAACCATCAAACTCTAAACCCTAAATTCTATAACGCTAAACCCTTACCTTAGAACCCTAAATCCTAAATTCTAAAACCCTAAACCCTTGACTCTAGAATTCTAAACCATCAAACCCTAAACCCTAAATTCTAAAACCTTTTATCCTATCCTAAACCATCAAACCCTAAACCCTAAATTCTAAAATCCTAAACCCTTAACCCTAGAACTCTAAATCATAAAACGCTAAACCCTAAATGCTAAAACACTAAATCCTTAACCCTAAACGCTAAACCTTAACCTTAGAACCCTAAATCATCAAACCCTAAATCCTAAAACCCTAAACCCTAAACCCTACACCCTTAGAACCCTAAATCCTAAACCCTAAACTCTTAACTCTTAACCTAAGACCCTAAAACTCCAAACTAAGCAAAAACGACAACTCGTAAATCCTAAATCCTAAACTCTAACCCATAAACCTTAGAACCCTAAACCCTATAACCTTAGAACTCCTAAACCATAAACCCTAAACTCTAAATTCTAAAACCCTAAACCCTTAACTCTTAACTGAAAATCCTAAAACTCCAAACTAAGCAAAATCGACAACTCTTAAACCCTAAACTCTAACCCCTAAAATGCTAAGTCCTAAACGCTAAACCCTAAAACCTTAACCTTAAACCCAATAGTATAGAGAGTTCAATATCATAATTTGTATTGTATAAAATATAGTTACTGAATAATTTTTTAAGAAGTTCCAAATTATATAAATGATTTGAAGTTTTTATTGATCAAATAATTGAGATGTAATGTAAAATTTACTTAATTTATGATAAGATGCTACTTTTTAGTGGTAATTAGCTATGATAATTTGTATTATTATCAATTAAATGTATGTTTTAATCAAATTATTGTATTAGTAGAGATGGTAATCATTTAGCCTTTTTACGTAGAAGACCATGGTTCAAATCCCACTCCCATATTTTTTTAAAATAAAAAGTTTTGTTACAAAATTGATTCCAAACGGTCTAAATAATTTCGGTTGAACCGGCCATTTTTCGGTGTAAACGTAATAATCAAAATTAAAAAAAAATTGGACCGGTTCTGGCCGGGAGCCAGCCCGGCCAGCCGTCGTTTCCGGCCGGGAACCAACGGCCGGAATCGGCTGCCGGCCGACCCAAAAAAATTATTTTCTCGATTTCGTATCTAAATGGAGGTTCAACGGATCTTCGGTTTTTTGTTCCGATCTTCATTTGTGGGTGTTTGATGGTGTTTAGTTCGTCGATATATACAACTTCTTACATAAATTTTGATTTTACAAAAGGATAATAACGTAATTTACTCTATTTAAAGTGCCGTTTAATTCGAAAAGTAAGGTGTCAAATAGAGATTCAGCCTTGGCTAAAAATGAGAAGAAAGGAGACAGAGTCAACTGATGATAACAAAATAATGAGTGAAGAATGGATCTCCCTCCGCATCCATCCTGGTTTCCCAGCCACAAATAATGAACTTGTGATATATTAATTCAGTTCAATATAATTATTATAATACATCAAATGAAAATTTCAGAAACTCTTGATTAATTGTTGAAGCCCAAGCCACCTCTGCAGCCGAACGATCTGACATATATAGATATAGAATAGTGAGGTAGTAGTGAGGAGGAAGATGTCGTGGCAGACGTACGTAGACGAACACTTGATGTGCGAGATCGAAGGGCAGCAGGGACAACACCTGGCATCTGCCGCCATCGTCGGCCATGACGGTAGCATCTGGGCCCAGAGCTCCGCCTTCCCTCAGGTAGGATATTCCAAGTTTCTTATTATAGTTACCTTCTTTATTTATGATCTATGAGACTGCGAGATCGATCGATATTGCTGGTTAATGATGATGCATGGGTGAACGTTGGTGCAGTTCAAGGGAACAGAGGTGAGTGACATAATGAAAGATTTCGATGAGCCAGGGCACCTTGCCCCTACAGGATTGCACATTGCTGGTGCCAAGTATATGGTTATTCAGGGCGAGTCTGGTGCTGTCATCCGTGGCAAGAAGGTAGTTACTCAACTCGATCAATCCCTTTCTTCGGTGATGTTTAGGAGTGAGTATTTGGTGGGTGGATTGGATTTTTCGTCAAAACTAATCTATATATTCATCAACGTTACATATCAGTGTTTCTATCATTCGCACTTAATGACTCATTACAAAAAATCTCACCTCCTACTATGAAAAAAACCGTTGCAAAAAGGTTTCTAGAGTGGATACAAACCGTCGCAAGCTATCGTTGCACATAGTGCGTCCCCTAAGAGTCTTGTGACGGACTACATTATCCGTAGCAGATGCGTATCAATTTTGCTCCGATTTTGGCCGTTGCAAATGGTGGCCAACTAGCAGGTGGATGAGGGCGGACAGTGAGTGGGTTTGGCTCGGTAGCAAACAAGTATTCACATTTGATTAAAATACCAAAATTATGGGTCTATGATGCTTAAGTAAGTTATCGATATGTCGTTCATCAAAAAATAGTAACGATTTTTTGAAATAATATTAATAATTTGATAGATAATGATGGAAAATTATAGATATTATCGTCTGAAACATCTAGACATAAAAAATATAGAGACAATATGAGTGATTAGTTTGATGGTTCACCCGCTATCCAAACCAACCCATACTCACTCCCACAACATTCGTCCACTTAGAGTTTGGTTGGGTTATGGTAAGTTATAAGCATCGATCGTATGAATGAGTTTGACGATTAACTGGACTGAATGCGATGTATGAAAATGTTGAATCCAGGGAGCTGGAGGTATAACCATAAAAAAGACAGGGCAAGCACTAGTGGTGGGGATGTACGAGGAGCCAGTGACTCCAGGGCAATGCAACATGATTGTGGAGAGGTTGGGTGATTACCTCCTGGAGCAGGGTCTCTAGACATCGTTAATTATAATCTTCAATCCGTGCATGGACGTACATCATCATATCGCACTTTAATTTCGGGCTTATCATCTTTAGTCATCTCATTATCTTCATTTTACAAACGAGGGAGGGGCACAACTTCAAGTGCTTCTCTATTTTGTTTTTGTTATTACGCAATGTGGTGCTTCCTAACTTCCGGTGTCTCTGATATCGTTCCTTAACTAACTTTCAAATTGAATGTTTGGTCAAGCCACTCCATCAAATCTTTTCGGGTGCATGAGGGATGATCTCTCTTGTACTCACAAAACTATTTATTATCTGATCGGTCATGATAAACTTTTGGACACCTTTCAAACGAGAAGCCATTGTTGGATATGATTTTATAATTTTTCTGTACTATTTAAAGTAATCGGGTAACCATATATTTGATGAATTATATTAAATATCCACGATCCAAGGCCTCTATAGGAGATATCACCACGATCAATCTAAAAGCTCAAGCCTCACCATGAGTACTATAATTATAGTATCCGACAAACTGGCATAACTAGCCGGAGACAGACTCTACATAAAGTGCTTCCCTTCTCTTTTACCTCATAGAGCTTACTATTGTTATTCATCAGTGAGTGCAAAGAATTTGAGTCAGATTGAGTGAGGTGATCACAGCTGCAATCCAACAATTCTTAAACTAGTGACTCATTGTTCACCCTTGATAAAAAAAAACCCTCAACGAGACTATTGGCCAAAATTGATCTAAGCCACATGGCTACCCGTGAGACATCCTCACATGTCCTCCATCCATCCCACAATAGCTAAGGGATGCTCCGAATTCGAGAAAGAACTTTATTTCTTAAAAGGCATATATAGATATATATCCAAGTACGATGACGACCACTCATGCATGCGCTCCTACTTGATGCATGAATGGCCTTCACCATTGATATTGTACCCATGGTTTTGAGTAGGTGCAACTAGCTGGCTGGGTACGTACGTTGTTGAAGATTGTGTGTGATAGCAATATTATTAGTGGGGAGTTGATGACATTCGATTTGTCATGTTCATCGTCCTTTTTAAGCGACATTTCATGCATATGTGTATAGCTTTGTATAGAAGTTCTTCTGAGAGTAAGTCTAGATGGGTGGTAAAACATGTATGATGATGTGTGGCAAGTTGGAGTACTTCTTATGAGGCCTTTACTACCTGTTTCGATTTTGTTTAGAGGTTCACTTGTTTGTCGAACAATTCAGGGATACTTTATGAGATATGGGTTTTCTTTTATATGCTAAGTGATTTGATTTGATTGTAGATATGTTCCATAGCTTTTATCAGCTTTTTGCTTAAGGGCAAGCAAAACTTAAGTGTGGGGGTATTTGATGACACTTGATTTGCCGTGTTCATAACCTTTATTTAAGCAATATTTCATACATATGTGTATAGCTTTGGATAGAAGTTTTGGGTGTTTTGCGCATTTCTAGCTTCTATCTCAATTTAGTGTATCAGACCCGTTCGTTGTCCTTTTGATGTCATTTTGGAGTGTTTTTGTAAGATTTTAGGTACATGACGATGTCAGGGCACTCTTTAGAGCAATACGGGCATGCATGGACGAGGAAAAACGGGTCAAGAAGTGAAGAAATCACAAGAGCTGCACGTTGTCAAGATTGGCGCTATAGAATGTCAAAGTTGGTGCTATGCATATAGCGCCAATATTGACACCCATCTCTGATAATCTCGAGTATATTGGCGCTATCAAATGTCAAAGTTGGTACTATGGCCATAGTGCCAATATTGACATAAGGCCATAGCGCCAATGTTGACATTCTGCAATTGAAAGAAATTTTTGAAACTTCTATTTAAAGTCTTGTTCTCACTCATTCGAATACAGATTCCTTGGACGAAATTGAGAGCTTTATTGAGAGATTTGAGAGCGACGAGAGGGCAACTTCAAGGAGCTCGAAATCGATGAAGTAATCAAGATGGGGAATCAAGTTCTCGGGAAGATCGGCGAAATTAGGTTTTTCATAATTCTTTGTGTAAACTTAGATTCAATGTCTCCCTCTTCTGATTTTGATTTTCTCTCGAGATTATGAGCTGCTAAACTTCTCTTGCTTAGATTAGATAAAGTCTAAGTTAATTCCTATAAACGAATGATTTGATATTTTTGACGATTTATGGGAGTTGGATGGATTTCATTGCATATTTGATTTTGTTTTAGATTTGTTCTTGCCTGATCTACTTGAATGAATCTCTGTTAGATTTGCTTAGACTCGTGAGAGCTTGCATATCTAGAACGCCAAAATCAATTAGTTAGGTTAGATGTTAACCCTCATCCAGGAGCGAATGAACTAGACTGTCGTGTGAGCAATTCTAAATTGGTAAATCGCCTAGCGGGTTTTAGATCTTCGTCTCGAAAGAGCGGACTAGAATACTAGATAGGTAGAAAATTAGCAGACCTGAAAGGGTGTGATTTGATTAGAGAAGAATTGCGACAGTGTATTACATCTATCCGAAACTTACCAAAATGAGACATGATGGCCACAAAAATGGTGGTTGGTCTTTGGTTGGCGGGATTTGAAGTTCCAACAACCAAATGAATCCCGAGAAGTATCGGTGTTGTTTGGCACTCGAGATCCCCTCATTAGAGTTTACTTAGCATAGGTTTCACGATCTATTTCCTCAAATAGGGGAGATAGACCATCACTACAATGAAACTACAAACTATCTACACTGACAAGATGAGCAAAAAAAATGCAATGGTCAATAATGAAATAAGATGGTGTTAATTTTCGAGAATATACAATGCTCAAATACCATTCACAAGAAGATTTGGACACAATGGAAACCGACTATGACATTGATTCTCCTCTAGGCATTTGAAGGAATCCAAGACAAGGTCTTGCAATGGATTACCACTACCAATTCACAAGTGATTAAGTCAATTGGTAGTGAACACAAAGTGTTCAAAGAAATGCCTAGGTGCTTAGAAAGTCTTAATGACACCATAAACACCAAGCAAGGGATGCTAGTCACCGGCCATATGACACCCCAAACATCCCAATCACTCAAGTTTGTCACTACCTAAGTGATTAACGGAATGCGCTCTAAGTGTTTGATGAAATGTCACTAAGGAAATCCTCACAATAAAGGTTGAATTGGGGTGTAGCTTGGTCCACATATACTTTATTTGGGATCCCGGCTCACATATGCTGACGACCCACGTAGAGTTAGTGTGGCGCTTACCAAAGCCCATAACAATAGTTAGTTGTGGCGCTTACCAAGGCCCACCGCGTAACAGAAGTGCAATAAGCACAATCGCCAGCATACGAGCCCTAACTAGGTGATCAATCAATTACCGGATTTATTCACTAATCAGTAATAGCTACTACTCAGATAAACATATATATTAAATCATATATATCAGCAAAGTAACAGAACATGTACCATATTAAGTCATAAACATGGTAAAGAAGCATATATAATCTTAGGATTAAACGGCCATTATCCTATCATGCATATGGCCTTTAATAATAATAAACTCTTAATGGAACGTCTAATCCGGTGGGATACGTAGGAGACCCTCACCAGAAATAATCCTTGAGAATACCAATATAAACTTCTGAGTCGATATCGTATTTCCAAAGAACTTATGTGCTACGAACTGAGTACCAATGCTAAATTTTCTCTTAAGGGTAATCTATTCAGGAAGCTATATTTTGTTTTTGTATCTTTATACTAAATGGATGTATGCCCCTTTTATACAAGATAATACACTACTTGCTCTGGTCTCCCAAATGGGATGCCTAATGGATACAATTTAGCTATTTTGTCTATTTTGTATCTTTAAGACCACATAGCTATTCATGAATCTATCTATCTCTCCACAAATATGTCATGTAATGCATGAGAAAGTTCCATCCCCCAGACATACAACATGTATCAGAGTTTATAATAAAATAATAATGGTTATCGATTACATGGGTATATGTTATATATTCTTATCTCCTAGACCAGAAATAATTACCCCACCCTTTTCTTGACTCATACTTTTAACATCATGAGACAGGTATTAACCCATATAAAAGATGATGAAGCCAATATCATAAGACTACACTATTACTTATCATGAATTTGTACAGTACCGTGTACTAAATTAATTTAGTTGGTACCTTTGGTATGATCGGGCCAAAATGTTATAATTCCTCGGAACTTTTACATTAATATTTTCATACTAGGATCGGGGTATTACAATATGTGCTTGGTATTAGTGTCCGGTTTGATCATAATTGCATTTCGTGTTTGTTTCCCCTTAAATGGACCATTCGGTCCATTGGACTTGTTTCCTTAAGTTTCCTTTAAGGTTTAAGGTATCCATCAGACAGAGGGTTCAAATACGAATCCAAAAGTTTGTCTCGATGGTCAAACGGAGGTCGGACGAGCAAGATACGAGTAAAAGAAGAAAATTGGTCGGGGCTGGAAAGAAGGTCGCACGGCGTGTGAGTCACACGGCTAGTGGATTGTGTGTGATTCCACACAGCTTGGGGATCTCGTATGAGTCCACACGTCTTGGGGAGATTGTGTGAGTCCACATGACATGTGAGCATGCTGAAGCAATATAAAAAGCCCAATTTCAGGATTTTTGAAAGGAGAGAGCCATGAGAGTGACCTATAGAACACATTTTGACGAAGGGAGAACTACTTGGGAGCCTAGGAACACCAAATTAATAATTATTTAAAGGCAAATGGATAAGGAATTGAAGCCCAATGGATGATCTACCTTCTACTTTGATGGATTGGCAGTTTGCAGCATTCTCTGTAGCTTCCATGGAGAGCTAGGTTTTCTTCTTGTTTGGGTTTTGTGGATTCCTTTGAATTTATGGGATTGTTGTTGTTTCTAGTGATAGAATTGTGGATGCATGATGATATGTTTTGATATCTTGCCACCCCCTTTTATCCAGATTTCATGTGATTTGTAGTTTTCTCCAGTTTTCCTGTTTTAGGATTTCTGTTGAGATTGATTGTTGATTTGATTGTTGAATGGATGTTAGGGAGTGTTGCTGATAGTTCTAGATCATTTTGTTGATAGATCATTATCTTAAGGACCCAAAATATGTTATTATCTATGTCCTGTCTATTCTGTTGCTGTATATTTTCTCATAGTTCATAGGATGATACAAATCCAAGCAAGACCTTTTCCCCGTAGTCGATCTCACCTTTAGTTTTATCCATAGCTATCTAGTTGTTCTATTTGCATCCTAGTTTTCCTGTTTTCTTTCAATTTTTTATTCTGTTTCATTCTCTAGTCTAGTATAAACCTTTCCAAACTATAATTTGATTAACTAGCGAACCGTGACTGAGTAGTGAAGGCTAAGTAGACTTGTGAGAAATTGACCTTGGGGTTATACCTCAGGATTTTGTTTGGTTCTTTGACAAGGATCAATGATCCAATCGATGGAGAACATGGTGGAGTTGCAATGTGTGGTAGAGGGCATGGTGGAGTCTCAAGGAGCCGCTTTGGTGCACGCCTAATCCGCTTGGATCGTCTCGTACATAATTGCAATGTATGAGAGAGTCCTACACACCCAAATCGAACAACCAAAGTAACACAAACGGGGTAAACACACAACAAGGGGGAACCAGGAAGTAAAACAGAGAGGTAGAAAGCTTAAAGTGTTGGTCTAAACTTGTCTTTCAAGGGTGTGAACTACTCCCCAACAACGGCGCCAATAACTTGATCGCCAAGGAAATGGAGTTATCCCAATTCTTAGCAACAAATGTCGTATTCCACGAGGAACGATTCACTAACCTCTACTCGACCCTTAAAACACGGTTTAAGCTATCGATGATTCAAAACTGGAGTTCTCTAAGTTATAACTAGTGTAGTAAAAATTCACTCGGAGTGTTGAAAGCAATCCAAGCAAATTAACTAATTAAAGCAAGAGAGTGAGAAGGTCCAACAGAGAGAGGAGGGTTGCTAGACTTCAGGTGTTGGATTATGCTCAAATCCTATTCACTAGGGAAATTGGGCACTTTTGGACACGAGTTATGGTTTGATACTCCTCTAGACATTTGAAGGACTCCAATACAAGGTTTTGTAATTGATTACCACCATCAATTCACAAGTGATCAAGCCAATTGGCAGTGAATACAAGGTGTTTGAAGAAATGCTTAGGTGCTAAAAAAGACTTAATGGGATCACAAACACCAAGCAAGGGGTGCTAAGTCACCTAATGACACCCCTGAACATCCCAATCACTCAATTTGTCACTACCTAAGTAATTACCGGAATGCGCTCTAAGTGTTCGATGAAATGCCACTAAAGGAATTCTCATACTAAATGTTGAATCGGGATGTGGCTTGGTCCACACACACTTTACTTCAATCTTGGATTAACATTCCTACTCAATTCAATCACAATTAAGCAAAGGAAAGAGCACATTTGACCTAAATCAAGCTATGACACAATCTAGGTTGAAACACCAAAATCCAAGCAATACTCATAACCATAATTAGTATCCAAGTGCATCCAACCGCTTATGATGAGGGAATCATCTTAGTACATCACAACACCCTAATCTAACAACCCTAATGGCTTAGCCAATCATCATGATACTAAAGCTAAGGGAAAGGGATACAATCACCATCATCTACAAGTATGAAGAAGGTGATGAGAGTAGGATCCTTCCTCCAAGCTCTAGCACCCCAAATTCCTTCATTCCTTGGTCTTCTCTAGCTCCAATGCTTCTTTTAGGTCTTCTAATTTAGAGAGAGTTGAGAGGGAAATCGGGTTTGAACAATGGTTATAGCTGAAGCGTGAAATTATGCCCCCTCTCTTCTCCAAAAATGCCTTTAATTTTATGTGGTTGTCTGCATCATCCACACAGTGTGTGGTCCTTCAACCAAACCTGGATTTTCATCTTCGAACGCACGTATCTCCTTCGTCTGACCTCCGTTGAGCTTGGGTTAGTCTCGTTGGAGTTATCTCGTCGTCCTCTACTCATCGAATACCTGCAACCTCAATGAAACATTGAAAAAGCAAGTTGAACGGACCGAAACAGTCAGTTCAAAAAAACGCAACACAAAATCCTTATTTTTTCCGACCAATCACACAAGTAAGTGTACAGAATTTAAATCAAAATCAAATCAGGCGATCACGACCACAACCCAACAATTCTCATATCAATAACTCATTGCGCATCCTTGATGAAAGACCCCATCCTCACTTGTCCTCCATCCCATAATAGAGTCGTTTTCCATTTTATTTTTAATTTTGATTCGGTGAATATATTTTCTAAAAAAATCGCGAAACTTTGTGGGTGGCGAAATATAAAATGTCCCGTTGATTCAACGCAATGTCTCTCTGCTCTCTTTACAGATAAGAAATACAACCAGCCAGCCAGCCAGCCAGCATTTCTCTTTCCCTTATTAGACACCACCAGCAGCAACCAAATCTCCAGCTCCCCACCCCCTCCTCCTTCAAGCTCTCTTCTTAGCTCTTCCAGAACCTTCTTTCCCTTTCTCCCGCAAAACTCTAGCTTCTCACCCAGTCTAAGATGTCGTGGCAGACCTACGTTGACGACCATCTCCTCTGCGACGTCGAGGGTAACCACCTCTCTGCCGCCGCCATCATCGGCCACGACGGCAGCGTTTGGGCCCAGAGCGCCACCTTCCCTCAGGTCCCTTCTCCTTTTCCACCATCTTATTCAAATCTGTTTGATTGTTGGGGTTTTTTTCTAGATCCTTACTACCCTGATCGGGTTCGATTGGATTTCGCTGAAATAGCAGCTGATCCTTCTCGACCCGTGCATATGTTGGATTCGGTCTGATTTAGGTTTAAGTTGAGTTGGGTGCTTGATTTTTTCGTGATCTGGGTAGTTAGCTTAAGGATCTCTCTTAATTTGAGTTGAAACTGGAAGAACTGATCATTGGTGTATTCGAATTCACTAGAGGTAGCTCAGATGCTTGATCTGGATTGAAGGTTATGCTGATGATCTGTTTTGGTTTTGTTTGATGGGTTTTTTGTATTCAGTTGAAACCTGAAGAAGTTACTGGTGTTATGAATGACTTCGAAGAACCTGGTTCACTAGCACCCACTGGATTGTACCTTGGAGGCACAAAGTACATGGTGATTCAAGGCGAGGCAGGAGCTGTCATCCGAGGGAAGAAGGTGATCAACTCTTACTAGTCTAGTCTGTGTTTTACTTCATATTCTAAGCAATCGGTTCACATCCAAGGAGAGAGTATGTATGTTGTTAATAAGAAATTTGATTTGATGGGCGTTCTTCGCTACTTTAGCTGCTAATAATAGAGTTTACTTAAAACTTAGTTGGATCACAAGTGGCTGCTCTCAACTTTTATTGCAACAGCCTTAACGTTACCCATCTGGAGGCATTTTCTGCTTACTGAAATGGCTGAGAATTTGGCTATGAAGCTTTCCTCATTTCTGCTTCAGTGCCTAGATCAAAGATAATGAACTTTTTGTGAAGCTGTTGAAATCCAATTCATACATTTGAAAGTCGGTTTCTATTGGTTATCTTCTAACCTATCAAGGGGGTAAATTTGCAGGGTGCTGGCGGAGTAACCATTAAGAAGACCAGTCTTGCCTTGGTGATTGGTATCTACGATGAGCCAATGACCCCAGGACAGTGCAATGTAGTCGTTGAAAGGCTTGGCGATTATCTTGTCGATCAGGGTCTTTAAATCGTAGCCTCTCCTCCTCTTGTTATATTTATATGTCTATCCTCGCATGGCTTCTGATACAGAAAATTTGCCGTTGTCCTCTGATTTAAAGCATGGTAAGGTCATGGGGAGGACTGTGTGAAAAGAAGAAAGAAGAAAAGAAAAGGATGATGTTTGATTTGATGGTTTGTTGGGTTTGAGTCTTACTATCGGTTGTACTATTTTGATGATGGATGTTATTATGATGGTGATGATGATTGTGTCTAAACTACATTGGCATTTTATTCAAATAGACGAAATTGCTTTTGGCTGTAACTGACGATGTATGTATGATCCGTCATCTGCATCTGCCTGGTTAGATTGGCCGGTTCGAAAACCTCGACTTCTCGATCGGTCTATTTGTTAGTTACGATCATCATTTGTTGTTGATGAAACTGATATAATGAGACCGTTCAAAGTGTATTCGGATCCTGTCTACAGATAGTTGCAGGAAATCAAATCTGTAAATGGCATCAATCTGAGCATCAAACAAGAAAAGTGTACAACGAACCCATACCTCAGATGCCGTTTTTCGGATAAAGCATATTCGAATTGGAGAATCACTACAAGCATAGTAAGGGTGGATATCAATCATGAATTAGTGGGGATTGGTCTTCAGCGAGGGACTCCAAGATTGGTTTCAGGGGAAGATGCGCATGCTTGTTGCTGGATTCCCTAGAGGGTGTTCTCACGACAGATAGAGATCTAGAGTGGTTCATTCATTTTCAGGATAAATAAACCTTTAGTTAATCAATCCCATACCATCTCTGTCATCCTCTTTTTGGTTTCCATGGAGACCACTGCAATATATAGCAAAACCAACCATTATCCTTTCTCTTCCTTCCCCTCGATATATATAATAATGTCCCCCCATCTCTGCACTGCTATATAATACTGTAACAGAGCAATTTTGTTCCAGGTGAATTCAATTCAAAGCCTCTCATCTGTCAAACCCTTGGTTCAATTTTTTCCTTCCATTATAAGAAACAAAGCAGAAAGTTCCTCACATCGATCTTTCATTCTATCCACCCAGAAGAAGAATCATTAATGGCAATGGAGGAGGAGGAGGATCAATTCTGTGAATCAAAATCTGGCCGGAATAAAGAGCTGGAACCATCTTCTTCTTCTTCTTCTTCATTTGGTTCACCTTCCAATTCTTCCTGTTTTTCTGAAGATGATGGAGACGAAGCATCCTCATCCCCACCTTCAACCTCTTCTTCTTCTTCTTCTTCAAATTCATCTTCATCATCCGCATTGCACGCAAACAACAACATCAATGATGACAGCCCTCTCTATGAATTGTCTCAGCTCATGGCCCAACTCCCCATCAAGTAATTAGCTTTCAACAACCAAAATAATATGAATTGTGAAAGCATTAATATCCTTAATCCTCAGGGTTTTTATTTTGGTTTTTGCAGGAGGGGATTGTCGAGATTCTACCAGGGGAAATCGCAGTCGTACACATCTCTGTTAGGAAGTGTGAACAGCTTGGACGATCTGGCGAAGAAGAGAGTGGCTAATTCAGGGAGAATCCTGAAGATGAAGACCAAATGCAGAAGCTTCTGTTGGGGTTTGGAAAGGCAGAAGCATTGCTACGGTCCTAAGCCTGCAATTTCCAAGAAGGGTTCTTCAACTTCCAGGGGATCATCCTCCTCATGTTTTACTTCTCTGCAATTTCCAAGACCTCCCGCTCCTTCTCCTTCTTCTTCGGTGTCACTAAATACTGCTACTTAGATTGTATTGTACTATCAGAAGTAGTATTTGGTAATTTGTAATTAGAGGATGCCGATAGTGAATTGTTTGATCACCTTTTTTGATGCTCTGGGTTACAAGGAAGTTTGATGCTTGCAAGCCTTGTGTTGTCTGGCTTGTTTGACATTTTTCCCGAAAGAACCATTCGTTACCTCTTTAGGGGATATATATATATATATATATACCCGTGGACTCTTGACACCTAATGTATATTAGGAACATTTCAACTGTTATGTAATGTTGTATTTGATTATCTCTGTCAGTTGCTCTCGTCCCTATCGGGGGACTGGTTTCAAACGTTATGGTTATTTGGGAATGTTTCCGATAGTCTTTTTTTGGTTGATTCTTAATTAGCGTGTGCTTACTATCTTTTTGTTTTCGCAAGGAGCTATGTCACACTAAAAACAATGTTGTACCCGATAATTAAATAAAACAGGAAAGGAAATGGAAACCATCATTTAACCAGTCAATCCGTCCCTCTAGTCCTGATGCGATAAATATTGTTCTCAAATATGCATCCGATCATGTTTTGGCAGTTTTAGGGCAAGATATCGAACACATTACTAAGCCATTGACCTTGGAGTTCATGACCACATTGGCAACTAGCCTCTCTGTTCATACATATAGATCCTGTTGAAAGGATAAGATTTCTTAACTCCACTACTTTTGACGATACTGTACTTCTTTTAGAAGGTCGTCTTTTACAATTGCCTCCATCCCCTACATCTCTATATAGTGTGGCATATCGGGAGGTATTTCATTATCTTCATTCTCTACGTCTGGACGTATGTATTTTTATGCTAAAACGTTGAAACATCATCAAATTTTCATACTAATAACCTAGCTAATATGTAGGAAGCTCGATTTAGCTAATGGGGATATAACGATTTTTTATATGGTATCAAAGTTTGAAAAAATTGAGAGATCTTCTTTTCAAATTTCGGTAACCCTCATTCTTACACATGACTTACCGCGTGAAACTATGCAAATATATGTAAAGAGTTTCTGTTTCCGCTATTAGATTTAAGGAGCTCGCTCTTGCAGGCTGCGGGCCGCATGTTACCATCGTCATGGGTCCAGTCCAGTTGCTGATATGATGGCGTGATGCTGCCTTCATACACTAAAACAAAACAAACAATGAATAATAAATGTTCTCGAATTATTTATTTATTTATTATTTTGCTTCGTTCTTATCCATTTACCATCACCCGGCCCCTCCGTCACTCACGCCGTTTCCCGGATCTCAGCCTATATAATGCCAACTAACGTCACTACCGTTAATTACCAAGCATTAACACTCCAAATTTTCGACCCAGAGAAATCCAAGGAATATGAGGAACACCGGAAAGAGTTACAAAGCTGCTCAGAATGGCAACAACAGCAGCAGCAACAACAAGACCTTCGATGCTAGGCTGGACAGGAAATCAGCAACTGGTATGAACGGATCTCCCAAGAAAGGAGGCCACGGAGGCAAGTTCACTTGGATCGGTGGCGACGGTTTCTACTCACACGAAGAGATGGGGCGCCACGGCGGCGGAGTAGCAGCTGCGGATCTCATCTCGCAGGAGGAGGAGGTCCCGATCCAGACCCCCTGAACAAGGTCGCCCATCGCGCTACCGCCATCACTACTGGGGGCTGAGATTTAGCTTTGACGAGTTGTAAATACTGTTGCTAGGGGCCGGTCATCTGGATTTGAATAAGAAATTTGTAGTGGTGTGTGGTGTACATGTGCGGTGCTGGCTAAATTTATTAACAAAGCTACGGGCTCTGATCGAATTTCCTTGTTGTCGGAGTAATAGATGAGTTTGATTTCGCCTTTGTCTGAACATTGATGAACATACCTTGTGGTCGTCGCTCAGCGTCAGCCATAGCCGGCTGTGGCGATGTTCTTAACCCGGATCTTGGATCTTATACCGATCCTCCATAATTGATACCTCTGTTTTTAACTGCTCACTGTCCTGGTTAAGATCTTTCTTAACCAATGTGTATAATCCCATCATATAGGGCAATATCGATTGAGACGAACACCGGCAAGCGTTAATCATTCGAGATAAACATGGTTCAGCAGGGCAACGAGGGCCTCTATATATGCAAAGAGAAAATAAAAAGGGGTCGTAATGGGTCGATTGACTAAGACTACATGATGGGGTGAAAATCTCAAGAGAGCATCCATTAAGAAGGTCGAAGAAAGTAACGGTTCATAAACATTCGTTTACGATCGAAGCCTAAAGCACCCATGTTGATGAAGAGATAATCTCACTCATCAGTCTCATTTCAATAAGCATGCAACAACGACAAACAATGGATATATTTTTTTGTCCTGCTCAAACATAGATCATCTCACTATAAAAACAGAAAATAAAAGAAATACTATATTATCGTTATCTATATATATTATCAAAAAATAAAATGATATCGATATATAAATATACTAAATTCAAAACTATGATCTTTAGAGTTATCAACATACACAACTAACTGTGTTACTTCATGGGCGGTGGTCACAAATTTGTTTCCTCGAAAGGGGTAGGGTTTCAAAACACTGTCGTGGTAAAAAATTGAATTTTACTAAAAAAAAAGTAAGAAAACACGAAAGCCATACTCAACTTTTGGCTTTCTTCATCTCCACCACGGCACCACATCACGGCTCCCAAGCAATCTTCTTCGTCGTCTGCTCCTTCTATGCGGGGCGCCACTTGTTCTCAGCTAAATTCCCGACTTCAATAATACAATCGGGATAAGTCCTTCCCCATGCGATTTCCGGTGGAGTGAACGCCGCAACCGAGAAGTAAGCACGCCGGACGAATAAAAGGAAATTCGAGGATGGGGAACAAGATCGCGCGCACGACGCAGGTCTCCGCTTCCGAGTACTACCTCCACGATTTGCCTTCTTCTTACAATTTGGTTCTTAAGGAGGTCCTTGGCCGCGGCAGATTCTTCAAGACCGTTCTCTGCAAGCACGACGAAGGTTTGGTCCTCGTCAAGGTCTATTTCAAGCGCGGCGACTCCATCGACCTCAGGGAATACGAGCGTCATCTCTCCTTTATCAAAGATACCTTCCGCTCCATCGATCATCCTCACGTCTGGCCTTTCCAGGTTAGTCCCCCCTTACTTCTATCTTACTCTTCTGTTTAGCATTTTGCGGTTCTCGTAAGTATTCCAATTTGAGTCCGATACTGTTCTACCTTAGGAGTGTGGGAGTTCGATTGAGCTGAGTTTGTTCATTGGTTGTGGATGTGCGGAGATAAGAAGTATGTTGTTTCCCTTTGTGTTTATTGTTTGTGAGAAGATATCAAGGTGGAATTGAGATTTTAAGTTGCAAGTTCGAGGATTCATCCTCTTGTCGATTGAACACTCGAAATCGAGAAGACTTAATTACTATAACTCGTCAATAGGGAAGTTGCACTCGAAGACAGACAATTACGCGATTTAGTCACAGCTGATCCCGGCTTAACAATATGGGTCATACAGACGGGAAATGACGAAATGTTGGAAATTTTGTTAGCAACTGTTTAGTAGTATACATCGATACAACAAAATTTGGAACTTTCTTTAATTTTGTTCAATAGAACTCCTCTGGAGTAATCACTTCTTTTCTTTGCAGTTCTGGCAAGAGACTGATAAGGCAGCCTATCTTCTAAGACAATATTTCTTCAACAATCTGCATGATCGACTGAGTACTCGGCCATTTCTCAATCCCATAGAGAAAAAATGGTTGGCATATCAGGTGTTGTGCATCTTTTCTCCTTTTTTGGGATTCATGGATACATGTCTGTGCAGTAATTTCGCTGATCTAATGAATTGATGGTTGGTTGTGATTATGCAGTTACTTCTTGCTGTAAAACAGTGCCACGAAAAGGGTATATGTCATGGTGAGTGTAAAATGTGGTTATTAACCCTAGTTGATCGCAAGTTTCTGGTTCTCTGATTTATTTCATCTGCTCCTTGATAGGTGATATCAAGTGCGAGAATGTCTTGGTGACATCTTGGAATTGGCTGTATCTTGCTGATTTTGCATCGTTCAAACCAACTTACATTCCTTATGATGACCCCTCTGATTTTTCGTTCTTTTTCGACACGGGTGGACGAAGACTCTGCTATCTTGCGCCTGAGGTTTAGTGTTACTATTTTGATTTGCCTTTCAATACAAGTGTCAGTTACATACATGACTTTGTATGTCTATTGCCTTTTTCCTTGTGAATTGGATTCAGCTTAACTAGTTACCTATGCCTGTTTATTCCAGAGGAGTATTTGTCATTTCAATTTGCCCTTCATGTATAATATTAATTGATTTCACGAGTGTCATCGAGTAGCAGAAATCCTGATGTGATTTGTAAATATCAGATATACCTGCCATTGTGATAGGAGCAGACTGTTATTTAAATCACAAAGAGCTCTTATATATGCACTTTAATATCTGGCCATCACACTGTTCCTTCTCTGTTTGCTTTTCTCTTAAACATGATTGCTTTCTTGCTGATAATAAAAATTTCAGAGGTTTTATGAGCATGGAGGTGAGATGCAAGTGGCTCAAGATGCACAATTAAGGCCTTCCATGGACATATTTGCAGTAGGGTGAGCCTTCTATGCTATAACCATAATTATGTTCATAGACACTTGCATAAAAGGAAGCTCCAGTTATCATTTATGTTAAAGCCAAACAACAAGCTTAGAGTGCTCAATTTTTTGTTTTCCGGTTAATTTCTACTCACACAATCTAGCGCAGAAGGTCTTTAAAACTAAACATGACATCAGATTTACCATGGACTGGTTAGCAAAAAGGTGCAAGACTGAAGGTGTATGATAATTAATCCTATGTTTTGGGGAAAAGACAACAGATGTCAGGGAGTGAACACAGTGAAAGCTTCTTTCTATGACAATTGTTGAATGTTCTTGTCATGTTATTATTGGCCCTTTTATCAGCTATAACTATTGAAAGGTCTCCTTCGGTGGTGTGTTTCAAATTTCTGTTTTACTGTTGACTCGTGCAAGTATCAGAAAGCAAAATCATGTTCCTTTTATCGTTGTGTTTTGCTTTTGATTCTCGAGGTGCTAATTGTCTGCAATGTTGTATGTTACTGTTAGGTGTGTAATTGCTGAGCTTTTCCTTGAAGGCCATCAATTATTTGAACTCTCTCAGCTTCTTGCTTACCGAAGAGGACAATATGATCCTAGCCAACATCTTGAAAAGGTTTGGTCTCTTAATTGTTTTTTCTTCCTCTCTGTTTGGATCTCTCTGACTCCTCCTTTCTGATCAGTGCAAACATATTCATTGCTTTTACTTATTTCCGTGATTAAATGTTGTTTGAGCTATCACTTGCACATTTCACCACTTTCAGACACTTTTCTAATTTTTGCCAGCATGTGGTAAAATTCCTGGGCGGAGTATTTTGCATTCATGCTTGAATCGGTTTTATGGTATTTTTTCCTTTGATTTCAGGTTCCGGATGCTGGAATCCGCAAGATGATACTTCATATGATTCAGTTGGAACCCGAGGCTCGCCTTTCTGCTGAGAGCTACTTGCAAAATTATGCAGCTGTAGTATTTCCAAGTTATTTCTCTCCATTTTTGCATAATTTCTACTGCTGCTGGAATCCTCTTCATTCTGATATGAGAGTAAGAAATCTTGAACACAAATAATCAAAGATAGATCCCAAGTAGTGAATCATCTCATTGACCTGGTGCATGTTGCTTATGTGTGCATTTGTGTTGTTCTGTGACCTCAGGTTGCAATGTGCCAGAGTGTCTTTGATGAGATACTGAAGCAAATGGTGGGTCCCCGGACATATGAGATGATGGGGAGTGAAAGTAGCATGCCTGCAAATGACATGAGCTCTGAGTCTACGAAAGAGATGACTGAGAAACAAAATCTGGGATCGGCAAGGCTCCCAAGGGGTGGGGAAAATGCAGAGAAGGGATTGGTTCATGAGAACTACAAACTTCTTGGTGATATCAATAATCTGCTTGGGGATGTAGACCACCACAGTGATAGTGGCATGAAGGTCATTGCTGCCGGTGAACAAGAAGACTCTTCTTTCTCCCAAGGCCTCAAGCAATGTGGTCTACAATCTCCTTGTGCGCTTCTACAGGCTATATCCAATGCATTTAGGAAAAATGATCACCCCTTTCTCAAGAAGTTCACAGTTGATGATTTGAGTTCCTTGATGTCGGAGTATGACTGTCGATCAGATACCTTTGGGATGCCCTTTTTACCTTTACCTGAAGATAGTATGAGGTGTGAAGGTATGGTTCTGATAGCTTCCCTTCTTTGTTCCTGTATACGCAATGTCAAGTTACCCCATTTGAGGAGGGGGGCCATACTTCTATTGAAGTCCTCTTCATTGTACATTGATGATGAGGATCGGTTGCAACGTGTTCTACCATATGTCATTGTTATGCTGTCGGATCCGGTGGCAATTGTCCGTTGTGCTGCTTTAGAAACTTTGTGCGACATTCTACCTTTAGTTCGCGAGTTTCCTCCTAGTGATGCCAAAATTTTTCCTGAATATATTCTTCCAATGCTTTCCATGCTTCCTGATGACCCTGAAGAAAGTGTTCGAATATGTTATGCTAGCAATATAGCCAAGCTCGCTCTTACTGCTTATGGATTTTTGGTTCATTCAATGAGCTTGACTGAGGCTGGTGTTCTTGATGAGTTGAGCCTGCCCCTGATGTCTTTGCAATCAACTTGTGAGGTTGCTGGAAGGCTTCAGACTTCAAATAATGATGCTCAGCTTGCCCAATTGAGGAGATCCATTGCTGAAGTTGTCCAAGAACTTGTAATGGGCCCGAAGCAAACTCCTAATATCAGGAGAGCACTACTTCAGGACATTGGCAACTTGTGCTGTTTCTTTGGCCAAAGACAGAGCAATGACTTTCTGTTGCCCATCCTTCCTGCCTTTCTTAATGACCAGGATGAGCAACTAAGGGCACTATTCTATGGAAAGATTGTGTATGTTTGCTTCTTTGTAGGTCAGACAAGTGTGGAAGAATATCTTTTACCATACATTGAACAGGCTTTAACAGATCAAACAGAGGCTGTTATCGTTAATGCATTAGATTGCTTAGCAGTCCTGTGTAAACGTGGTTTCTTGCGGAAGCGTATACTGCTTGAAATGATTGAACGTGCTTTTCCATTGCTGTGTTATCCTAGCCAATGGGTCAGAAGGTCAGTTGTAAGCTTCATTGCAGCCAGCAGTGAGAATTTAGGTGCAGTTGATTCATATGTATTCCTTGCCCCTGTCATTCGTCCTTTCCTCCGCAGGCAACCGGCTTCTCTAGCTTCAGAGAATTCTCTCTTTTCATGTCTAAAGCCTCCTGTGTGTCGCCAAACATTTTATCAGATCTTGGAAAACGCCAGGAGTTCAGACATGTTGGAAAGACAGCGGAAAATTTGGTACAATTCATCTGCTCAATCAAAAAAAGGGGAAACCACTGAGATGCTTACGCAGCCGAATGGAGAGATAAAATCGATTAGACATTGGACGGACAGAAAACAGAGTCCAGATGATAAGAAACTCAACCTAAATGGAACGTATGAGCTAGAGAATTCTCAGACACGGTTGAGAGCTTCTGGCATTATAGACAATGTTTCTGCCATGGGCAACATTCCTGATCACATATGCTCAGAGAAGCTGCAATTCTCTGGTTATTTATCAGCACATGTCAGTGGTGTGAATAGTCTGATTCATGATAAGTCCTCACAAGATTTCCCTGTCTATTGCTTTGGAATGGACAGGAGAGCAGTGAAACTGCCTTCTGCAGCCTCTGATTCTTCATTACGAATGACTACCCTTGAAATCAATTCAACATACATGCCTTGGATGGATCCGACAAACAAATCTATGCACTTGGCTAGTTCTGTTCCTACACCAAAGCTGCTATCCAGCTCATTCAGTATTGCTGGTGGCCCGAAACAGTTTTATAGAGTGGTGCATGAACCAGAAAGTAGGGAAAATGATCAGACGGCTTATGTCAGTAGTAAATACCGAGACACTGGATTATCTAACACAACAAAAGGGAACAGTTTTACAGTAGATGATGCTGCTATGACAAGTGATGCATCAGGATTGCCATCTTTTGTGCGGGCTACCTCAGTCCCAGATTCAGGTTGGAAACCTCGTGGTGTGTTGGTTGCACACCTGCAGGAGCATCGTTCTGCTGTCAATGACCTTGCAATTTCAAATGATCAAACTCTTTTTGTGAGTGCATCTGATGATTCAACTGTCAAGATTTGGGATACAAGAAAGTTGGAAAAAGACATATCATTCAGATCAAGGTTGAGTTATCATCTTGAGGGAAGCCGAGGACTTTGTTCTGTAATGCTTCGGAACTCTGCTAAAGTCGTTGTTGGAGCATGTGACGGAGTGCTTCATGTATTTTCTGTGGATCACATATCCAGAGGCCTTGGTAATGTTGTTGAGAAATACTCGGGTATTACAGATATAAAAAAGAAGGATACTAAGGAAGGTGCCATCCTTAGCCTTCTGAACTACACTGATAATAGTGACAGCCAGATTGTTATGTTCAGTACTCGGAATTATGGGATCCATATGTGGGATCTAAGGGAAACTCGAAGTGCGTGGACACTAAAGGCGGCCCCAGAGGAAGGATATGTGTCTTCACTGGTAACAGGACCTTGTGGAAACTGGTTTGTGTCAGGATCTTCTAGGGGTGTGCTTACTCTATGGGATCTAAGGTTCCTTGTTCCTGTTAACTCATGGCGGTATTCTCTTGCCTGTCCTGTGGAGAAGATGAGCTTGTTTATTCCTCCCTCAAATGTTTCTGTGTCATCTACTGCACGGCCACTGGTGTATGTTGCTGCAGGTTGCAATGAAGTTTCTCTTTGGAATGCTGAGAATGGGAGTTGTCACCAGGTATGTGAAACTTCTTAACTTGAGCTGTAAGATAAGATCAGTAGTCAAGATGTATGGATATCTCATAAAGGCACACTTGGAGTATAGAAACTGAACTCCGGAATGTAGTTGGTGGTTCTTTCGAATTTGGAAGTAAGATCTCATGGTTGTTAATCTTTTTATCTATCCTTGCTGCTAATGGTAACAGCTGGATTCATAGATCTAGTGATTAGCCATGGCACTTCACCCTCTCATCTTATGAAGTTCATGAACAGTTTACTTCTTTGAGGACCTATACGATAAATGAGTTGCAATTAACATTTTATGAAGTCAATTAACAGTTTACTTGTCAATTAGCTGGCATTTCATAACACAACTTGACTCTTCCAGGTATTTCGGATGGCAAGTTATGAAGGTGACCCTGAAACTTCTGATGTACCATCAGCATTAGCCAAACCTTCCAGTAAGGCAATATCCAAATCAGATAGGCGTAATGTCAACCCAAAATATCGGGTTGATGAACTGAATGAACCTCCTCCTCGTCTTCCGGGTATCCGTTCAATGCTTCCCTTACCTGGTGGCGATTTGTTGACCGGGAGTACTGACTTAAGGATACGTAGATGGGACCATTGCAGGTGTCCATGAACTTCTTTCATGCTTATAGATTCCATTTTCTTTGTTGCCCTCTTATCTACTTAATATTTACTCAGTTTGGTTCCTTCACTTTTCAGTCCAGAGAAAAGTTACTGCATATCTGGACCTAACTTAAATGGAACTGGAAACGAGAATTTGTACGAAGCAAGGCCATTTTCTGGGGTGCAAGTTGTCCAGGTTTGTTATTAATATTCAAGTTCCTTACTTTACCAAAAAGAAAATATACAAGTTCCTTATGATGGGATATGTATATTTCTATTTACTTTTTGGTACCTCCATTTCATACATGTGAAAGTTAGTCCTGGAGTTTCAGATTGGGTGAAGCAGTTGCATTAGATAGTGCCACGAAGGACTAACTATATTTTAGAGAAAATGCCAGTGTGGCACTAGCTGTTATTGTTTCACATCAGTAATGAAATTGGCATTCTTGCAAAAACCTGCTTGAAATTTAGTAGCCGTCTTACTTGCCCAATTTCTGTTAGCACCTTGTTCTAATCAGGTTTTAAGAAAACAGTGACAGCTGCCTATGGTAGGCGATGGACTATATCAGAAATATGTGCAAACATTGTTAGGGAACTCTATCATCCTTATGAATGTATGAAGTACGTATAAGAAATAGAACTGTAAAAAGGTACCACTAGTAGAGAAAGAAATGTACTAGGTATGAGAAACTTGTGACAACCATCGTTAGGGGAACAGGAACCTACCCTCCTTTTGAGTAGAAATCAACCCTATATAATATGCATTATACTTTCTTTTGTCACATAAGCAAGTTTTAGTAATCATGTAAGAATAATCCCGAGGGGAACCTACCATCCTCATGCAATAATCACCCACATGTCACTTTAATAATATATAGGATTGTCCTGAAGATTTCACATTATATTTGTTTTTCTTTTTATATATACATCTGAAGTTATCTATGGACCATTCTTCACCTCAAGTCTTCTGAAAGGGATTGAATGTTCTGCCTACTTAACAGCGACTTGAATTGAGAGCTGAACATCATTTAATTTGCTTCTGGGCTCCATAGAAAGTTTTGAAATATTGCTCTTTTCTTCTAAACAGGAGATTAGAAGACGACCTTCAACAACACAGTTGACCACAAAGGCAGTTCTTGCAGCTGCTGCTACAGACTCTGCCGGTTGCCATAGGGATTCTGTCCTGTCTTTGGCCACTGTAAAGTTGAACCAAAGGCTTCTTATTTCAAGTGGTAGAGATGGAGCTATCAAGGTTTGGAAATAAACAAATCAGGCTTGGAAGTGATTTGTTGTACATATACAGTGGGTCTTAGCTTGAGATGTGCATATATTAGTGTCTTAAGAACTGGCTTATTTCAATAAAAGTTTGATTCCAAGTTCTCATACTTTGAAATGATTCTCCTTTTTTTGGTACCAAAGCTAATGGGGATAGAAGAAACTAGAATATTCTTTGTTGACATCAGTGTGTAGCATGTGGTCGTTGTTGAGTTAGAAATCAAAATAGTTACTCTATCTGACGGTGCTTGTCTAAAAAGCCAACCTTTTGAATTGTGGGAAATTGAGGGGCAGTCGGTTATTCCTTGCCTTATTTTTATCCAAGGATATAGGCATGGCAGGGGAAGTCCCTAGGTCGGTTGAGGTTGATTCTCTGGCTGTCGAAGTTGGAAACTGACGACATTTTTTCCGAAGTATCTTCACTCCAGGTATGCGTTACTGATTCAAGCGTGTTATACATGATGTCAACCACTTGGTGTTACATTTCTCACATTTATGTTTATCTTAGGAGCCAGCTTATCACCCGCTACTTTGTTTACTAGGCATATCCGATAGATTTCCATGTAAATGTCTTTCATTAGTGAAACCATATCATTGGATGTGAATGTTGACCGCTGAGCTATTATTCGACATGTATGCCTAGGATTATTTCGAGTTGCCAAGGATTATTTCGAGCCTCCAAAGGATTATTTTGAGTTGGACACGTATGTGAAAAGAAACTTATTCTTTGCAGCGATGATTATTAGTTGTCTTTGTCTCAAACAGCAGACTATATGCCTGATGGCACTTTGTTAATCAGTGTGTATATTATATCAGGATTATTTCAAGATTGAAAATAGTAATACTGGCTGTTATCAGCTTAGTGACGATCTCTAGAGGCTCAAATGGAAGGCCCCTATAAGTGTTTACTTAACTTTCTATTCATGTCAGTTCCCCACTGAGGACCTTCGCCACTTGATTAATGGCTCTGGCAACCCTCCAAACTTCATGCTGCACTAACTGCCATGATTCTGCAGTGTTCAGACTCTTTGCTTGTTCTATTCTATCATCTACTCCTGGGAAGGACTTGGAGCCATAGTCATTATGCTTCGCAGGTCCATATATCTGCCACGTTAACAAAACTGTTACTTCTAGTAGCCTATCTTCTAGAGACAGAAATGTACCATGGCCAAAACAACCTCAATCAAGAATTTGGAAGACGTACCAGATGCTTGTACCATGGTCTTCCAGGGAGTCCCTCAGGATCGGTAAATGCTCTCTCAGCCATCATTAGCCTGTCGTTGATTTCCCTTACCGTCGCAAAGTCTTTCTTCTGAGTAGATCCAGTCGTGCTCGTTTCTCTTACTGCCTATATATCGTTGAAAGCTTTGTTGTGTGAGTTGATTCCTTTTTCATTTCATTCCTATATATATTATCAGTGCCAATCTCCTCTTGCAGTTACCACTGTTTTCTTCATACCTTTATCTCATTGTTCACTTTGGTTGCGGCTTTTGTTAGTGTGCCGATAGATTTGAGCAAGGGAACGACTGTTATCTTACTTGATACCACATCTTCCAACTCCTTTGCACTTTTCTGTAACCCATGGATAATTGTAAACTAGTTTCACACTTGACGAAGATTATTGATCTAGGCCTTGAATTGTTACTACACAAATTCATGGTATCTTTACCTCGAGCTCTTCAGCATAAGGTATATAATTGAATGGTAAAATTTCATCGTCTGCTAGTCGAAGAGCCAGATATCCCCAAATGCTTGCAACTGTTAGGTATTCAAGTTGAGTTAGTTGCATGGTTCTATATCATTTCATCACGACATTTATATATCCAATGATCAAGGTTCTCACCTGCAACATGTTTGTGGAACATGGGGTCTCCAAAGTTGCTCATCCAGACAAAGTCGTCATACATTGAGTGGTATAAAGGGTATCCTGTAGAAGTTCATCTGCCACTGATTAATCTCACTTCAAAACTATTTTTTATTTGGTTATGATTTTGTGTTTTTGGCTGAACTAGGAATGTTCCATTTTCATTGTTGCGGGATATGGAGAAGATATTGCAGTAATTTTGTTACCATCTCCGTAAGACATGTCAACTGATGCAACACCAATATGCTGTACAAAGGCTGCATAATCGGATCCTCCGCCCCCTAACCTTCCAATCTGTATATATGAACTGCAGGTTAGTACTTAGTACACAACAATGTGTGCTATTTTTGTTTGTTAGTAGGTTACTTACCTGGGGAGAAACACTGGAGCCAGTCCATGAGTCATAGACGCTCCTTGATGAGTTCTTCGGATCATCAACCTTGACAATCCAGACATAGATGGTTGAATTATGTGGTTCAAAAGTGTAACTAGGTTGGTTTATCATATTTCAGGGTACCTGTTTAGCGGCCTCTATGAGGAGTTGATCAAGTTGAGGAGTTGCAGCAGCAGAATACCCATCATCACATACTGCTATATCCACATTCAAGTAAGCCACAGCCTTGGATGTCAACACTTGTCTGTTGTCTTCAACCCACTCAGTTGATCCTATCTGTATTATTTTATTCGATTTGATTCATTGTTTCTTGTGCACATTCAAACAGAACTATATATCTTACTGTATAGAGAAAAGTAAAGGAAGTACAGACCAGGCCGTACTCCTCAGCATCCCAACTGCAAAAGACAATTGTTCTTCGAGGTTTCCAGCCTTTCTTCTGAAGCTTTCCTAGTCTCTGGGCGATCTGTATTTTATTTAACAACATATTTTATCTATCTTCTTATTTCACAGATACTTGATAAGACATTACCATATAGTGTGCACTGTGGGGATATGGACTACCTCAAGCAGTGCTGCAGTTCCACTGTTGGGATCAGCTGCACCAAACGTCCATGCGTCCCGATGATTTCCCAGGAGGACCAAGCTATAAAACATGCAGCAGATAGCACAAAGGTATCATCATCAGTTTTGTTTTGTTTTTTCTTTTCAAATGTCTACATATATATTAAGTGCTTGACTGTAGAGTTGAATTGCACATTTGTAGTAAGTTTACCGATCAGGTTCTTCTGCTCCTTCGATCACCCCAATAACATTATGGATCGTAGCCATCGTCTTTGTCGCCTGCAAGTCTACCTTGTCAGCTAGCAACTAACTGAAACTTTCAAAAACATTACGGAGGAGAAGTATTCATATCATCAGTTCATACATACAGTATAGTTGAGATGAAGAACACCTGGACCTGGTCCAACCCTATAAACGGGAGCATCCTCACTCCCTTGCCAATCATCATCAGCCACCTCCCCACCAATCGATTTGATGATCACCTCCCCGTCAACACCCGACACCGGCAACGATGGAATCATCGGAACCACTCCAGACTTCTCCACTTGATCATAACCAATCCTCTCACAGCCTTCACTACTCGGCCATCCGGGGGTGGTAGGATCACCAGCATCACTATACACGGAGCCAACCTGCACCCCACTCGGCGGCAGCCACTTGGAATCCGGGAACCAATCACCACCACCGCCACCGAAGTCTATCCTATCAGAGTATATGATCGTCCCTACAGCGCCCTCCACGTAAGCATTATCCACAATATCACCTCTGTAAATTTGCCCGTACTTCGCCAACACGATGGTCCCGGAAACGTTGACTCCCATCTGTTTCAACCTTTCATAGTCCTCGACGCGCCCGTAGTTGGCGTAGGTGACACGTCCGCTGACGTTCCCAGACTTGCCGTAGCCGTGGAAAGTCGGGAGGACTTCGTCGGCGTAGGGTGATTCGCCGTGGTACTTCTTCTGACGGAGATCGAATGTGTGGTGATGATCATGATGATGCAGTGTTAAGGAGCGGGAAGCAGGGTAGGTGAGGGCGACGTCGTAGGAGGCTAGATGGGATTTGATGGATGAGGTTGAGAGAGTTGAGAGGACGTAGCGGGCGGTGTGGGCGTTGGCTTGGGTGCCGGCGACGTGAGGGTGGCGGGTGAGGGTGTAGAGGTTGTGAGAAATGGAGGCGTTGTCGGTGAAGGAGGTGGATAGGAAGAGAGAATGGTAGTGTGATTTTGGAGGAGGAGGGGTAGTGGTGGAGAAGACGAATAAGGTTAGAGAGGTTGCTAAGTTGAGGAAGGCATAGATAGCTGATTTCAACATGGAGTTGGATATTTCTTGCTGGTTTTCTGGAGTTGCAGAGAGACTAGAGAGAGTGAGTACTAGGTAGTGTTCTTAATGACTGAGACGAGATAAGAGGGGAAGACGAAGGAAGGGATGATGTTATTGGCTGATGATTAATGGCCACTTGTTGTATAGGTACTAGGTAGTGTTGTTATCCGACAAATTACATTAATGTGGCCGCTGAATGCTTTACTTTACGTACTTATTAATTATGGCCGAATCAGATGGCCCAACTCATGCAAGTGGATCCCCTCAAGTTTTTACTCTGTAAATAGATACTTTACGTGGTGCGTAGATCTTTGCAAAAACGTTCTTCTATGGCCGAATCAGATTAGGTCAATCCAATAGAGCCAATATGGTGAATTAGTGTTCTGAATTATTTATCTCACAATTCATGTACTATATTTTTACGGTGATTATCAATTTGTCTTACAAATGTTACTAGTCGATTTGTTGAATCTGTTAACGACTTGACTTGGTTGAAGCCGCTTAATCTGTGAATTGAATACCAAATAGTTACAGACAGACAGTATTGTTAGGTTAAGCAGCTTCTGTACTGTACTAGCTGCTGTAGATCGTTCTTCCTTGAACTAGCTTATTGCTGCAGTCTGCAGTCATATTGAGAGTCGGTATTAGCGTCAAACTTCACGTGCAAAACAAAACAACCCTCACGGGGCAAAGAACGAGACAAGCTAAAGACAACCCACCACATCAACACAATTACACAAACGTGTCATTCTCATTCATTTCTAGCAATACTGGAACCATATATATAAACAAATAAATTATGAACACTTTTTTTTTATAATCCTGAAATTAACAATTGTTTCAACAGAATGTGAGGAAGTCCCGGCTGCTAAGGAAAATTAATTAAAAAAATAAAAGGAAAATTAATTAAAAAATAAAAGGATCTCAACCCCATCAATTTAGTGCAGTGGCAATGTAGTTGGCTCTCCCCGACTGTTTTTATTTAAATTACCTCCTCCATTTTCCACTATTAAAAGAGCATGTGGACTCTTTGTGAAGTATCCCTCATCAATTATCTTTCCTTCTTCTCTCTCTACGCACATAACTTTTCTTTTGTGTAGAGGCATATCTTCATTTGTAAAATTGAGATATGTTATCTTAATTGGGTAGATAGTTCAGCGGTAAAAAGTCCCAATAAATGTTTTATTGTGACAGAAATATTTTTTTGTGAGCAATAAAAATAATGAGTAGTTGTTTCGGGGTTTGGGAAACACTTGAGAGTTATCATTTTCGATCAACTCGGATCGCCTTGTAGCTACCTTGTTATAGTGAAAAAGTGCTTGTAGCTGTCGCTGCTGCCGTAGATGTAGTCTCCGCATTGGAGGGGAACTACGTAAATCCTGGTGCTATTTACTTACCGTTTTGTGCTTGGCAATTTCGAGAATATTTGTTGTATATTGCATTATTAATATTACCACAGTAAATTGGTCTAAGGAGGTTGGCTTAATTATCATCATTATGGTATTGTGGTGGTAATCATTCATCCATAGTGATTTTAAGTGTCACGGACTACCGCCACTTCCAACCTGTTTGAGAAATATTTACGGTGTGTAGTTTATTAGTGCAATATATTTACTCTATTCTCGTCCGCTGCGCCCCAACAGCTGGCCGCCCCCTACTCAGTCTCCCACCTTCACCACAGAATCGTGTTCACCGCCTACAGATTGCTATCAGCAAAAACTCTTCTGCGATGGATTCTACGATCATGACTCATCATCGACGGGGTATGGGGTTGTTATAACTAACTCTCATGGACAGATGTCCACTGACAAAGTTAGGAAACTTGTTTGTCCATCGGCCCTCTTACTCGAAGCTGAAGCTCTTCTTGAACCCCTTCGACTAGCCTAGAGATCCAATCTCAAGACTCTTGCCCTCACTGACAGTCTCGTGCTAGTTGATGCTCTGAAACGAGATAAGGATGCTTGGTCATGGTAATGTTTTGCATGACTACTCCTCACGAAAGACATTCTCCTAGCTCATGAACGAATCTCCTTATCGTTTATCCCCTATCGTCTCAATAAAGCGACAGACTATGTTGCTCGAGGTGCTCATTCGGACACGCTCCCTCAAAACTAGATTCATTGTACCTATCTTTCTGATTTGTTGTAAAGCGTTTCCCTTTATGGATGAATATACATATCACTTTTCTTCTAAAAAAACATTTTAGAGAAAACCCGGATGTAATGTAGTAAACTCGGGTACAAGCTACCCGGACATTCCAAACGATCCGAAATCGGACAATAATTTTAAAAATCTGGTTACCCGAAAACTCAATTTGACCAGGTACGGGTAATCGGGCCCGGACCGGATCCCAAGCCTTCCGTCAGCATCTCTCTGCCCGTGTCTTTTGTGGCCCAAACGTTTAGTGCCGAAGAAAAACCAGTCATCCGTGACCTCTCCACATCATTATCATCATCATCATCATCATCATCATCACCACCACTTTACACTTCCTAGGCCTGAGCTAGTCTCCATATATATATATATACAGTATACACACACATATCCCCACTGTTAGTCCATTTGTATATATGAAGTATAAACCCACAAACTCTCTCACAACTATCTTCCTCTCATAGCTAGTTCTCTCTAAAAATATCTCCCTAGCTAAGCTATTATGCCACAGTTAGTAACCAGTTCCATTTCCCTCCTCATAATCCTGCTGTTCAATTCAGGCCAAACTACATTTTGCCACACCAAGGGAATCAAGCCATTGGGACAAAACATTAATCTAACCCAGCATGTAAATATGACAGCAAGATCCCAACTGTCGGAACAGCAATTCATCAAGTGGGTCGAATTCGTTGGCACCTTAAAGCACTCCATCTTCAAGGTAGCCAAGAACAAGCTCTTCCCTTCTTTTACCCTCACCGTCGACAAGAACCCTGCCGCAGGGGACTTCACCTCCATTCAGAAGGCCATTGATTCCCTCCCTTTCATCAACATTGTTAGAGTCGTCATCAAGGTCCACGCTGGAGTTTACACGTGAGTCTCATCAGTTCCCCATTGTTTTTAAAATCCAAGCAATTCTTTCTGTATTCCGAATCTCCCATCACTATGATATTGCCTGCTTTGTACAAAACCTGCACATATTTTCTTTAAAATTTCTTCGACCAGTGAACACTTTAAAATCAAGCAAATCTATCCTGATTTACTGGTGTAGTACTTGGATTGTAACTGATTACCCTGCTTAACCCTTGACCTTAATTTCTTCGCCAACCTTAAGATCTTAGTCCTGCCGGATCATAATTCAAATTTTCATCTTAATTATGGTAACATGTTGGGTCCAATAATGAATACAATTTTCTGTTAGTTTGTAAAAGTTGGTTGCTTGTGAGTATTGGGAAATATTTTGTCCTACTTTTTGGTTGGTTGTGTTAACCTGGCCTGTGTCTGTGTATGGTACTGTAATGTTTTTGGCTGTTTCTTTCGTGTCTGTATTGTATAGCAGTGCAGTAGGGATCCATGGATTCCCAATTCGATTTTTAAGTCAACAATATATGTTAATAATTGCTCTGCCAACACTGTCATGGCACTCTGTAATCGTCTGTACCAAGATTAATTGTAGCAGTCGGTAATGGAAATTGGTGGTCGAGTACTGCAGGGAGAAAGTAAGCATACCAGCACTGAAGTCATTCATAACGATACAAGGTGCAGGAGCCGAGAACACAATTGTACAATGGGGAGACACCGCCGAAACCCCTTCACCTTCCAACCGCAACAAGCCCATGGGAACTTACGGTTCCGCCACTTTCGCCGTCAACTCACCTTTCTTCGTCGCCAAGTACATCACTTTCAAGAACACGTCCCCTGTTCCGCCCCCCGGAGCTGCAGGGAAGCAGGCGGTGGCGTTGAGGATATCTGCCGACACGGCAGCGTTCGTGGGCTGCAGATTCCTGGGCGGACAGGACACTCTGTACGATCATTTCGGGAGGCATTATTACAAAGGTTGCTACATTGAAGGATCTGTGGATTTCATCTTCGGGAACGGCCTCTCCTACTTTGAGGTATGTATATTAATTTTTTGAATCAGAGAGAATATGTCGAATTGAAAGTGATGAATTTGGGGGTAAATCGTAAATGAAAGGGGTGTCACGTGCACGCAATAGCGGACACGTACACAGGGGCACTAACAGCACAAGGGAGGAGTAGCTTGTTGCAGGACACAGGGTTTTCGTTCGTGAAATGCAGAGTGACTGGTTCAGGAGGAGCTCTGTTTCTGGGAAGGGCATGGGGTCCTTTCTCGAGGGTTGTGTTTGCTTACACTTACATGGACGACTTCATCCTCCCCAAAGGCTGGTACAACTGGGGCGACCCTACCCGTGAATTGTAAGTACTAACTACACTTCTTACTTACGGGTAGGATTTGGAGGTGATTTGAAATGATGGCTGTGGGTGGCAGGACGGTGTTCTATGGGCAGTACAAGTGTAGGGGAGCAGGGGCTAGATTTGGTGGAAGAGTGGCTTGGTCTAGAGAGCTCAGTGACGATGAAGCTAAGCCTTTCCTTTCTCTTAGCTTCATTGATGGTTCCGAATGGATTCAACTCTAATCTAACTCAACTATCTCAAAAAGAATTTCAATCCCATAATGACCTTCTTGGATTCATGTGGTTGGGCCTCTTAATCGGGCCATGGCCTTAGCCTGTTGGGCCTTACTTTTTTGGGTCTCCTCCTTCATCAGCCCATGGCCTAAAATAGCACAATCACAGCCAAACTTTAACTGCTGTGTTTATCTTTGAATTTTTTTACCACTGCAGCTAAAACCATCGGGTGACAAAAGGGAGGACAATACCCTAGGAAAACCTCCTAAACTTGGTACCTGCTGTTTCGAACCATTCGTATTGTATGCATCCACCAATGGGTTCCTTCGTCGTCGGTGACGGTTGCATCAATTTCATCAGACGGCTTTGCATCGGATTTTACCTTTGTATCTGCCACCACGACCATTGATTTTGATTCTAATCGACAACAAACTTATCACTGGACGAAAAATTAAGACTAGATGCCAGTCTAACCATGGACAGAGGGAGGAAACCCGAAACAAAACAGCGATTGGAGGAAAAAAAGGAGAGGCGGTGGACTTAAGAGGAAAGATGAAAACTATATATGGGGTGAATCTCTTAAAAATTTCAAATCATTTATATAATTTGAAACTTGTTAAAAAAGAATTCAGTAACTATAGCTTTTACAAGGTAGATTATGATATTAACTCTCTATATTATCGAGTTGATCCGGCTCAATAAAAAAATTAAACGATCCGGCCTAATTAATTAATAATTAAAAACAATCCAATCCGATTTTAAAAATGATCAGACGCGGGTCAATCTCCGGTGCGATTTTAAAAATCCAAAAAAAAGTACTCATGTGTTGGTTGTTGTCATGTGGCATATATATAGCCGTTGCTGTAACTTATAAATAGGGTATCCGGGAAAAGTTTTATCTCTTTAAAAATTCTCAACACCTGTCCAATATTTTCCTAGTCCAGGTTGGAAAAGGATCCCAAATTACTTTAATTACTTTTTTCCTTTCCTTCCTTACCTTTCTTCCTTCCACAAGAAGGAAAATCCACACAGATCACTATAAATGTCCTCCCAGTCAATCCGATGAGGTCTCTGGATTTTCTCTCTACTCTGTATTCTCCGCCGTTCTCATACAACTGTTTGTTTGTTTTATGACAATGGCGGCCCAAGACTACGAGACCTTGGTGACTCTACTTGTAAGCAATCCGCCTTCTTCTGCTAAATTACTAGACCAACCAGATTCAGAATCTCCCACAATATCCCAGGTACTGCTCCATGGGAAGTTCGACCGCATCTATCAAAGCCATAACCCCCCGCCGCCGCTCAGGCAGTTAGTAGACCAATCCTACGGCACCAAACTCAGAATCCCGGCGGACAATAAGGAGTCAATGCACAACATCGTTTCGAGGATCTTGAGCATCATCCCTCTCCGTTTGGAGAAGAAGAACATGTACGGGAGCAGTAAGAAATGGGATCCAGTGGATGGCAGAGAGGGTTTGGTGTCCCGAATCGTGCAAGATCTGCTGCGATTGGTGGCAAAAATGGAAGATCAGGATGGAAAAGTAGAGTTGAAGGTGTACTTGAAGATTGAAGAGAGGATTAGGGTGACAGATGAGGATTATCAAGGGAGGTGGAGGGCTAAAAGAGAAGGGGAGATGGTCGTGGTAGAGGAATATTTGGAGAAGATGTTGATTCAGTATCAACAGAGGATGAATAAGAAGGTGGCGGTGGCAGATCTGAAGAGAGTGGTTGCGATGGCGATAGAGCGTAAATATGGAACAAGTATGCAGCTGGAGAGTGGTACCATTGATGGGATCGCTAAGAGAGCAGAAGAGGCGTGGAAGAAGATTACGTTTCCCAAAATCAAGAGGGCTCTTGTTTTTGTGGCTGTGAACAGCAAGGAAGAAGAAGATGAGATGGGGGAGTGCAGTATCTGCTTGGGACCCAAAACGGCGTCGGAGGAGATGGATGCTGTGATTCTCGGATTGAGTAAATGTGGTCACTCTTTCCACAAGCGCTGCCTTCTTCTCTGGCTCAAGAAAACTTTCAATTGCCCTTTGTGTCGCTCCCCTCTTTTCTAGTAACCTCTTCTCTTCTCTAGCTACTATACCATATGTATTTTTTTCCCGAATGATTTGGCCTAGTGATTCTGTGAAGTTGGTCCAATGTATAATTTAATTAACAACATATATAATATAATTATAAATGTTAAATTTTGTTCTTTAACAGTAGGTAAATTTCGAGTATCCCCTCCCAATGTGAACCCTAGCAGCCGCCGTTGCAAATCCAAGCCCGCCTCCTTGTTCCATCATCGATTACGATCCCACACCCCTTCAATTTTTTCTGTAGCATAAATAGGTATTTGCAGTTGTCTTCTCGAATGAGAGTTTAACTTAATATCATCCCACACAAATCAAACCATGCTCACAACCTCGTTGCCGCCTTCTAAGCAACCATCGCCGACGCCTGATTCACCTCTGATGACGGCTCCAGCCGCTGATGCTACATCTACGGTGATGCAACAAGTGAAGGACCACTCCCTTAATGACAATGAAGAAGAAGAGATGCATCTCCCGCAGGTCATGCCGATTCCCCCGCTGGTCGCGTGAGAAATAGATTACTCCCAATTCCTAGCTTCCCAGTGTCGTGTCCACAAGGATCGCTCTCTAGCCTCTACTCAACTACTAGAATACGGTTCAAGCTAACGATTTGATCAAAAGTGTAGTTATCTAGATTATCAACTAAAACACTTAACATTAACTAATGGAAATGAAGTCAATTCGAACAAGCTAATTAAGTAATCTAGAGAGTGAAAAGGGGGAACACAAAGAGATGAGGGTTGCTAGACTTCAAGTGTTGTTTTGCATTCAAATCCGGCTCACTAGATAGATTGAATACAATGGACACGAATTATGGTTTGAATATCCTCTAGACATTCGTAGGAGTTCAAGATAAGGTCTTGAAATGGACTACCACTACCAATTGACAATTGATCAAGCCAATTGGCAGTGAACATCAAGTATTCGACAAAATGCCTAGGTGCTAAGAAACACTTAATGGCATCACAAACAACAAGCAAGGGGTGCTAGTCACCTTATGACAACCCCAAACATCCCAATCACTCAAATTGGCACTACCTAAGTGATTACCAGAATGCACTTAAGGTGTTCGATAAAATACCACTAAGGGAATCCTCACACTAAAGGTTGAATTGAGGTGTGTGTTTGGTCCACACACACCTTACTTCAATCTTGGACTACACACTCACTCAATTCAAGCACAATTAAGTAAATGAAAGAGCACATTTGACCTAGAACAAGTCATAGCACATTCTAAGTTGCAATAATCATAATCTAAGCATTCTCATACTATAATCAATATCCAAAATGTATCCAACCCCTCATCATGAGGAGATCGTCCTAGTACATATCAACACCCTAATCTAACAACTAACAATCTAGCCTATCATGATTAAGCTAGAAGAGGGAAGAGTAGATACATACAACATCTTCCTAATGGTGCAAGAAGAGTGATGAATGATCCAATCTTCACTCCAAACTCTCCAAGATGCTTCAATTTGATCTTCTATGGCCTCAATTGATGATGGATGAAGTGTAATTTTCGGATTAGGATTTGGTGGGAGAGAAATTGGGGGTGATGAATCAAAGGGAAGCCAAAGAATGAATCATCTCTCTTTAAAATTCGACCTATATACACCCTTCTGCACAAGCCACACAACATGTGGTCCTTCAACCAGACTAGTCCCAAAATCGTATTTTGCTCGTTCAACCTCCATTTGACTCTTGATTGGTCTTGTTAACTTCGTATTCATGTCCTGTGTCCGTTGGATACTTGAGATCTCAGAAACAATCTAGAATACAAGTCAAAGGAACCGAAGAGGTCCATTTGAGAGAACATGACACAAACCCCTTCCTATTCTCATCCAATCACATCAAACCGGTCAAGAATCGGTCAAAACGACCTAAAACCAGTCAAGATGGGCTCATATTGGCAACGAATAATCGTGATATCACCCGCCGTGGGATATAAATTATGTGTTGTTGGATCTCTTCTCACTAAGAGGAAGGTCAATTTCCAAGTAATGGCCGATAAACTCTCCCAACTCTGGGAACCAGGACGTGGAGTGAAGATCGATGATCAAGGTAATCGACTGATCATCTTTCGATTTTTCCACGAACAAGATGTCCAAATTATGATCGATTTCGGCCCGTAGAATTATGATGGCCTACTCCTAGCTGAGCACGAGCTGGGCCGTGGTGAAGATCCGCGGCAAATGCCGCTCAACAAGTCAGCCTTCTGGATCCGGGCTTATGACATACAACTTGGGAACTTTTTCGAGGATGTCGGAAAAGATTTGGGGGACTTCGTTGGTGAATTCATTTATTACGATGAGAAGAATTTTATCTGCCGCCCTAACCCGTTTATGTATTTGCGAGTATTTTTGGATGTTATGAAACCACTAAAGAGATTCAAGAAGCTGCGGTTACATGACAATGCAACAATCACATGCATGTTTACGTACGAGAAACTGCTGGGTTTTTGCTATATTTGTGGAATTATGGGTCATCTCGATCGGCAGTGCGAAACTCACTTCCGCATACCAGCGCATCAGATCACACGCAAATGGACTGATGATCTCCGAGTTGGCGCCAAAAGAAGGCTAGAGAGACATCCAACAATCCAGACCTCATGGAGCGTGTACAAGCAGAACTCAACATCATCTGAGGATGTCGTTCGAACCCAGGATCAAGTAATAGACAAGGACACGACATTCCTAGCAACATTCAAGACCCAAAGGCATGCATGGTGCTAGTGTCGAAGACGAACACAAAATGCTCACAGACGGTGAACATGTAACGACAAATAAAACCGAGGTGCAGCAGATCCAGGATGACAACAAGAGGTGGCGACAAGAAGCGAGGACCTGATGGAGACAGACGAGAATGGGAACCATAAGCCATCAAAATCACCAAAAAGCTCACTTTGCATGGAGCAAGTGGCTCACAGGTAGGCCAGTCATCGGTGGCCTACCCATTGAGGTGAACAAGTAGAACCCCACTAAGTCTAGGCAACTTGCACGGACGAAGGCACATGCCCTGGTTTTTGTGGAGTCTTCTGATTTGGTTTGTTTGAATTTTCTTGTTTTGTTCTATTGTTGTTTCATTTCGTTTTGCTTTTAGTTTGTTTTAGTTTTGGGTCTTTGATATTGTGTTTTACCTTGGACTTTTTGTGTCAGCATCGATTGGTTTTTTTGTAATTAGTCTTCTTAGGAAAGTACGAAATTTAGTTGACTTGTCACACAGATGACGACTACCTTTCCATGTAGCCTGTTTTGTGGGATCTACACCTCCCATTTAGACATGTTAACGCATTAAACTTGTAACCCGTTTTTGTGTGAGCATTAATAAGATTGATCAGGCTATTGCCTTTCTTCATAAAAAATAATTATTATAAATGTTAATTTTTTTTTTTACTCAACAAAATGCTCATTTATAATCTTGCGACCAATACAATAAGAAACCCGCCTAATAAGAATTGCATACCATTTAGGCTGCATTGAGCCAGATTTGTGGAGACACCCTTTTTCTTGCTCTCCGTAAAAACTTACAATCATCGGCAATATGAAACCGAAAAAATCAGGAAAGCAAAAAACTAACATCCCAAAATAAAAAACTACAATCTTCAAACAAAATCCAATGACTATCTAAGGAAACGAAACTAAAATTGAAGGACTTAGCGAGCTCATGACTGAGCCACCTTATTAATTAGGTTAAAGGAGGCTAGGACTTTAGCTGAGTTGGTTGACACTTCATAGAATGGAGCCGCGTAGTTGGCAATGTCACTTTGAGCTTTTTAATTCAGTGATGCTCCAAACTTTTTCAAAGTGATTTTTGGCCATCTTCAGTCATATTAAGGCTTTGGTCTTCATATCGCTCAAACAAAGTTGGCCGAATTAAAAGATGGTGTGATTAGACTTTGATTTGGCCCGCCGAAGATGATGTTGGACCAAGTTCGACTTATGATATTTGGGATATTTTGGCTTGAATAAGTGCCTTTATATGTTGAATGATGTCTTTAAACTTTTTCTTGGTTGCAGAAAGTTGTTCTAGTGAAGGTTTAGCTCGATGTCCAAATATCGATTATGAATCTGGTGGGCTTTTCAGTTAGGTCTACTTATTGTGTTGGACTTCCTTCTATTAATCATTGGACTCCATTGTTGTCCATCTACAAAGTGAACCCACATAATGCATGGTTCACTTTTAAGCCTAGATTTTGAGTCACTCAATCACGAATTTTTATTATGACGAAATTGCTCTTTCAACATTTTTATTTGCCGACAACAAAGACCAATGAGCTGTTGATGCAGCAGTGTCAGGCCTAACTGCACTTGGAAAGGCGAATTAAAACTCGATCTCTAATAATAACGTTAGGAAAGAAATAAAATTTTAACCTCAAAATAATTTTTTGACTGAATTAGTTAGCCAATAAATCAAATACCAGAATTTACACCAACAAAATTTGCGAACAACAAATAACCAAATTGCTTGCCGTGAATAGAGACTCAATATTTATCGGACGGACATTCTTATAATCCCTATGTGATCATCAAATAACCATACACTATTCATAAGAAAAACATACACTATTCTTAATTATGAAATTTTCATAAAAATGTTACCATCTCGTCTCCATGTCGAACATCTCCTTTTCCCTTCGAAAACCCGGCGACCCATCAAGCTTAACCATCACCGCCGCATTTTTCAAATTAATGGCGGCGGCTTCCTGAGCTTGGGAACACGACCTCTCCATCCTCACTCCGCTCAAGCTGTTCCTCGACTCCATCAGCTCATTCAGCGATGCCCTCTTCATCCCCGGCGTTCCCGACTCTGGCCTCTGCCTCGGCGCACTGTACGACCTCAACTTCGCCCTAAACGACTGCGTATTCGCCATGTAACTAGGGACGGGCCCACCGTAATACGGAGACCGGAAGAAATTCTCCCCGCCGCAGATGCTCTTCGCCGGCGTCACCGGCGTCGGAAACCTAGGAGTGCTGTGCGCCGTGTAGAATCCGCACTCGTCGCCGGCGAACCCCCAATCCAAAGGCTGGGGGCAGTCTGGAATCGACAGTCGGGGAGTATTTCTCGACGGAGGCGGCGGCGCTGGATCATGGCCGAATTCGGAAACTGTTGTACATCGTCCAGATCTGGACCTGTGCCTGCTGCTGCTCCCTGTATCCATCTCCACAATCTTGGGCGTATCGTCAATTAGATTGCTGGCGGCATCAATTAATGAAGCGGTATCGAGAGAAGCCGAGAGCCGGCGACTATGGTGGACTGAAGTTGTAGTAGTGTGATGATTATGATGATGACCACTTCTAATCTCGTCAAATCTCTCCTGAAACAGTGATTATAAAATCAATGACAGTATCGGAATTAAAATTGATGGCAATGAAGAATTTGAGTGTTTTGTTAAAAAAATATCTACCAAGGATTTCCGTGCTCGGAGTTCCATTCGGCTACGACGAGCTCTTTGGGAGCGAGCGGCGGATTGTGCCCTGATCAACGTTTTCATACTGTCAAGAGTCTGATTGGCTTGTTTCCTCGCCAAATAACCTCTGAAGTGCGCTTGTATTTTCACCAATCCTTTCAGAGCTCGCAACGCCTTCCTCGCCTTCCGCAAACACAGGAAACAGATTTTTCCATGGATAAGAATGTACAGTAAAAACAGAGAGAGTTTGGAGCTAACGGGATCTGGAATTGTTGGACGAGAGAATGATCAATTAACTAACTCACCAAGTAACCTCTGAAAACCGACTGAATCTTGACGGCAGCAAAGGTCTGGCGGCTGCTAAACATTCTGCCTCCATGGCTAGTGAGTCTGACGACGGCGACGGCAGCCTGAGCAGCAGCAACGGCGGCATCCGCGGCGGCGGCAGTGGCAGCAGCAACCGCAATAGCGTGCTTGTTCTGCTCTTTCTCGTCGTGGTAATAAGACTTGAGCCAATCGGATTCCGGTGGAGGAATGTTGTTGTTATCCAGATTGGGATACAACCTCCCGCTGGAATACTCCCTCCCGAATCCGCCGCACCATGTCCGACGATCTGTAGAATTGTTGTCCTTATTTCTTCTGCTAGTGTTGGGTTTTATCCCAAACAAGCTCTTGATCCACCTACCAGCTTTACCCATTATTATTATTATTCTCCAGAAAATGAAAGAGGGAAGTAGTGGGGAAACAGAAGGGGGTTATGGGAATGGAGAAAAGCAGCAGAGGAGGAGGAGGATGGGTTGTTAAGAATGTAACAGCTGGTCAGAGAGCGTTGGGAGGTTTTACCAGTTGCAGAAAGTGGGAGTCGACAGGGAAAAGCGCCCATTTTTAAAAAAGTGACGGAGAAACAGAGCATAATATTAAAAAAGAAAGAAAGGAAAGGGGTAATGGGTCTGGGAAGGGCTCGTGAAAATCTGGAGAAGAAGACAAAGAGCATGGGGCTCTCTGCTGCTGAAGTTGCAGCATATGGGGGGTAGGGATTTTTGTTTTTTTATTCTCCTTCAATTATTAATGGCTAAGTTTGAAATTTTGAGTTACCATGGCTGCCTCTGTGTTTAATAATATGCTCTGTTTCTGGGATTACTCCCCTTTTGAATCCCTAATCTATACTCTATCGCCTAGGCATTCATTCTTTTAAATTCAATTCTTTAGCCGCAAATAGAAAAACTATTGATCAATTAAAGGTGTAATGTATTAGCGGTAGTTTTACGAAATAGTACTACTTGTAATATCAATACTGAGCTCAAAATAAATATCGTTTACAAGATTCTCACACCAATCAGGAGGTGTCGAACCCAAAACTATAGACACAAGGCTATGGGAGCGGCCAGCGAGCTCGTGCGCAATCCTATTTTTATCTTTTGTAACCCAAGGGCCGTGAAAAATGATCTTTCTGCAATCATATCATGACATCGCTCCATCATAACACCAAGCTTTGTGATGTTGTTGTTTGTATCTCCAACAGTGCGGGCGATCGACTGACAGTCGGTTTCATGACTCATACCGCATATCCATTCAAGCACGGTGAGCAGTGTTGTTGCTTCCGCTTCACGGGGCTCGTGTCTCCCTTGTACGCGCTGCATCACAAAAAGGAGGCAATTCCCAAGCTTGTCACATACCATCGGGCCGATCCCCATGTGCCCTGTAAACGTGGCTGCATCCATGTTGCACTTAATCGAACTGGGTGGCAATGTGTGCCAGCGTGTGCACGAGGCCGGTTAATTGCGGTCGGTAGTCATTGGAACCATGTTTGTAACAGGACTATCCGATTGCGACAATCAAACAATCTCCAATTCCTGCGATTCGTCATTTCCTTCAATTTTCATTCCCCATTACTAAACGAGGTCCAACTAAATTAGTCTTAGTGGGTTATACTTGTATGCTCCGAAACTAAATTAAAAAGTGCAATTCAGAGTCCTTGGTCATTGGTGCTATTGGGGCTAACTAACAAACACAGTAAGCTTTCGTTTTACAATGTACAGTTGATGAATCCATCATCTAACCAGCATTCAGCAAAGGGAGTTTCTTCAAAAACCCAGACACGTAATCCTCCATGAATGTCCTGTAACTCTCCATTCCTTGAACCTTGCTAGCAAGCTCCAAACCAACGCTCATCCACTTGTTGGCCAAATCAACTTGCCCAATCTTAACCGGCACCACTGCCCTATTCCAAGCAGTAGTTACCAACCATTTCCCTTCTTCCGCGGGGTACTCCCCTTCCTTCAACCCAACCATTATCCTATACGCTTGCTTGTACATTTCGTGTACCGCATCCGAATCACTCTTCTCGACACTACTCATCACCTTTATTAGTCTTCTTATCATCACAGCAATGTCAGCGTAGTCCGGGGAAGGAAGAGACAGGAGGGTCGAGAGTGATTCTTTCAGAGCAAATATGGCTACCTCAGGATTACTCCACGGACCTTCCGATGCTGCGATTCCGATCTCGGAAAGGTCCATTGGGTTGCACGCTTTTGACCTTGCAAATGCCTTTACTAGCTCGAGTTGTTGATGCTGGCTTCCTTTGTCATATAGCCTTCCATGCATATGGTAGGCATTGAAGGTGTACATGAACAACATCTCTGCTTCCATTTCTTTTACCTCGTCTGGATCGAAGTCTGTTCCTCCTGAAATTGCACCTAGCATCTGAACACATGCACCTAGCATCTTTAAATAAGAAGCACAATTTCTCTTTGTTTTTCCAAAACTAGAAGCACAATTTCATTTCCAATGTATTTGTTAAGAAAACTGAACTGCATACCTTTCCTGCTCTATCTAGCAGTTCCACTGCTTGCTTTAGATCAGTAGTCGACAATGCAGTCTGCTTTTGATTCTCGGACGCTATCACTGCAGACACGGTTAGTATCAAAGCTTTGCAGACCATCATCGTCCAGCTGTTCTCCCCTTGATCATTAGCAGACGAAGTTCCACAAAATTGAGTTGCCAGTCTGAAAAATTCAGCACACATTTCGTACTTCTTAACCTTACCACATCGAGTCCCCATATTCCAACAAGTGACAGCAAACCAATTTTGCTCTCTTCTTCTGACCTCATCTTTCCCGTAAAAGCATTCAATCCCTAACTCGGAAGCCCTCGAGTTACCCCATTTCATGTACTTGAGGACTTGTTCCTCATTGCCAGGGTTTTGGCTGAGGATTGTGATTAAACTGCGAAGTACTGTCACTTCTGTTATTGGCATCGGCTTTCCTGATGTGTAACACTCCAGGAGATTTGACAAACAGGAAGCAGCAACTCGGAGAGCACGGGAAGCAATGGCCTCGTGAGCTGCTAGAGACAGAAAATCTGGAGTGAAATCAAGACAGGATCTTATCGTTTGGATCTGATCGATAGCTCCACTTTCGTCGTTCTTTTGCAGTAAGACCTTCAGCTGCACAAGCCAGAAGAATCTTTAAAGATGCCTGTAACCATTGAGTTAGAGGATCTGAAAACGGACTAGCAACAAGAAAGGCATTTAACTAATTCAACTAGAAGTTTTTTGTGAATGAGGATATGCATTGTTAGTTTTATGCTCCCATAGTATCTATCCTGTTTGTGTCAGAGTGTGCAGCATTGTAGTTAGTAATACATATCGAGAAGAGGAGAGAGAGATAACCTTGAGAAAAGCGGAAACTATGTTGGGATCAAGCTGCAAATGGAAAAAACCAATTAGATAGTTGAGTTGTTTGCAGGCATTCAAACAGGTTTACTAGAAAACAGTAATTTCAGTTTTGCTAACATTTTCACATACCTTTTCGGCCTCAGTGATATACTCTTCAGCTCTATCAAGTTGAGAGAGGCCAAGGTAGCAGAGACACAACACTCTAAACCCCTTAGCTCGGAGTATTCTTCTGTCTATCTCATGTGGAACATAGAGCAACGATTTTTCAAACATCTCTGCACTCATCTTGTACTCTTTCATTCTGAAGTGATCCGCAGCACTGCAACGAAACAATAGAAGAAAAGCACATATCGGTCTCAATAATTTTGACCAACATTTTAGCTAGTCTGATGAATGAAGCATGTTCAGACATTTGCTTCCTTCTTCCGTATGTATTAGGATACCCAGTTGCAGTTTGTACAGTGCGTGGCATATCATACAAACAGTAAGCATCTAGAAAGGGTACTACAGATTCACCTTCATAATTTTCTTGAATGAGCTTTTCAAACCTAGGTAAAGAAAGTAGTAGCGAATTACCAGTTCCAAAGAATGGCATGCATAGCCGCTGTCTCCTTGACGGCTTTCTGACTGGTAAAGAGAGCCACCACTCTATCATCAGAAACCAACTCCAAGACCACTTGGGTTCTCACCTTTGATCCTTCCCCACCAACACCATCACCAATTACTCTATGGGCCAACCTGACTGCTGCATTGGCGCTGACATTGAACCTATCTAGAAGCCCCATGAACACTGCCTTGGCAGTCGCTGCCCCAGCAGTACCAGCTGACTCAAAATAGGCCTCAATAGCCGATACCCAAACAGCTTCAGGAACTCCCTTATTCGTAACCATACCCCTCAGCTCCTTCTCCGCTTCCTCATACCGCCCCAATCCTAACCAGGCCTTCATTGCCAGCACAGGGAGACTAGCATGATGGTCAGCTTTGTCTCCCCCGCCTTCTCTCAACACCTTAACGCATTTGATCACGCTCTCGAACTCGCCTTTCTGTAAATGGACGGCAGAGATGAACCGAAGCGCTTTCACTTTCATATCCCTGAGTTGCGATGCTTGTTCCCGTGTCCGGGCTGCACCTGATGCTTTCTCGCACAGATCGAGAGCTTCGTTCATCAGCTTCAGCGCTTCGTTAAAATCGTTGCCGTCGTTAAGCGATAACGTGGCCTTACCAAACGCCATGTACTGATTGGCCAGCAATTTAAAGTTATCTGGAGACCCAAACAGCAGAGATTTGGCACGGTTAAGGAGCATCACCGCGAGATTCCGATCGGATAGCTTCCAGGAAACTCGCGACCTGGCTAAGTTTACTTCCAAAAGCAGCTTTCTCTCGCAGGGATCGAATACTTTGGTTACATCAACTTTGGCGAGGATCTCCGTCGCGGTTTCCAAACAAGCAGAAGCGAGATCGAGCTTACCGAGATCGTGCCAGATGACGCCTGTCTTCTGATAGAAGGAGGCACACTTGATGGCCGGAGACGGAACTCCTTCGACATCGCCGGCAAAGTGGAGCATATCCGCCGCGACATGACGCAGTTTAGCTTGGGTTTCTGCTGAGGAGGAAGCGGAGAGTCGGATGGTAAGAGAATTGGAGAGATCAACGCAAGCATTCCAGAGGCGGTAGCTGAGTTTCCAGATTTGGAGCTTGACGGAGTTGGGGAGAGGGAGGAGTTGAGGGAAATGAGTTAGGGTTTTGCGGAGATGGGCGGAGAGATCATCTGGAATTCCGGAGTTGTGAGTGGTGGGGGAGGCAGAGATTTCTTCCGTTTGTCGGATTAGAGACTCAACGCGTGAGAGGAGAAGGTTGTGGTTATCGTCCGGTGGAGGAGAGTCGAACTTGGGCTCCGGGATATCCTGAGAGCCGATCTCGGCGATCCTCATTGTTGGCGGGAAAACCTCTGGTCTACAGTCTGCTAAAGCAAATGGAATGAGTTTTTGAAACCTGAATTGCTAAAATTCGGCAAAAAGCCCTACTTTTTATTGGCATCGCTAAAAAAACGTCTTACTTTTTATTATAAATATTTAAATTCATTATGTAAATTTATATGAATGATTTTTGAACTTAATGTTTAAAACACATATGACGTAACTTGAATTAAACACATTAACAAATTAGAAATTTGGAAATCTGGAATATGACTTGTATTACAAGGCATGTATAGAATTTTATTATGCAGGCTGGATCTTTTTAGGTGATATAGATTTGGATGTACTGACTCAAAGATCGATATATTTGGGATTGTTGTGCAACTCCTTGTCAGTCTTGCGCATGGAAGCTTATATTGAAAGTTAAAGAATCGAATAAAGCTTTTGTTTCCACAAATTCAAATGATCATCCTCTTTGGGATGGGAACCAAATGTCTAAATTCTCGATTTCCTTAGTCTGGAAAACAATCCATTTAGCAGAACCTATGATGAATTGATGTGATATTGTCTGGAAAATCCTAAGATCCTTAAGCACTTGTTCATTGTTTGGCTTGCAATTAAGGAGAGAGATTGACAACCAAAGTCCAAATTGCAAAGTGGGGATTTACAATTGATATTTCTTGCTACTTATAGAAAATAAGTGTGATCAAGTCAGTAGTAGACGATTGGAAGAAGCAAGGAATTCAATTTCAAGAAATGTTCAGGAAGGCGGCGCTAAGGCAGCTAAAAGGCCGAGGCGCCTCCGAGGCAGTCAACACATCGCCTAATCACCAATCACCGATTTTAAAAAAATCAAAATTGAAAATCAAAACTGCAACTTACCCAAATCTTCTAACCATTAAGAACTAATGTAATGCTCATAAAAACTTGTACAACAATCAGCAATGGAAAACATGGCAGTATCACCATTCGCACAGCATCACTTCAGACAGTATCAGCATCTTTCGTCTGTTTCACAATCAATTGGTGAAGCATAACGCCAGCTGCGACACTAACATTCAAGCTCTCCACTGCCATAAACGACTGGAACTCTTTGCTCGAATGTTGAAGGTCATTCGTCTCTTCGCCACCATCCATAGCATCACTCCCCCCGCCAGCAGCTATATCCACAGGAACGTTCCCCGGGATACGAACCAGCTGAGTACACGATCTCTCAACCAAAGGCCTCAATCCAGTGCCCTCGCTGCCCAAAACAAGGATAGTTGGTTCGCCAGGCGCGATTCCATCCAAAGGAACCGCTCTCGAAGAAACCGAACCACCAATAACTCGCCATCCATTCTCAGCCGACAATACCAAAAACTGCATCATGTTCTTACAATACCGAAGCTCCATGAGTTCCAGAGATCCTGCACTTGCCTTGCTCACCACACCGCTCAGCGGAGCTGAATTCTTAGCACATAACACCACTCCCGAGGCACCGAAGAAGTAAGCAGACCGAATGATGGCCCCTAAATTCTGAGGATCCGTAACTTCATCTAGAGCAACCCAAAGAGAGGAGTTGTTTTCTTCCTCACCGGGGGAAACAGTTTCCAATTCCTTGATGTGCACCATCTCCAATGGAGAAGCATCCAGTATAAGGCCCTGATGAGGCCTGTTATCAGCAATCATATTCAAATCATGCTTGGAAACATTGGTTATGGTTAATCCAATTTTCTCGGCCATCTTTAACACCTTCTCGAACCCTTTCTTGTCTTTCTTCTTCCTGGCATTGCTGCTGCTCAAGTCCAGCCCTTGCTGAACATACAACGCGTAAAGCTCTCTTCTTCCAGCGGATAATGCAGCCAGAACAGGACCAACTCCATAAACAACTTGGCCCACGATTTTCGGTAGAGTTGATTCAGTAGCTTCTTTCCAAGTCTTTCTCCCCCAGTTATCCTGGCTATTCCACCTCTGGAACTCGCGTTTCTCATTCGAGCATGACAATCCTCCTCTCCTAGGCTTCATTTTATCCCATCTAGGAGTATCCACAGCAGCCTCGGATGGTTCTTCTTGCTCAAGATTATCGTCCTTGTCAGGGTAATCATCAAAATTCTTCCTTCCACTAGTCGGTTTTCGTCCATATGCATCTACAGCAGAGTGCATAGTCCTTCTATCTGACATACTGTTCTCTACCCTTTTGCCGCCTTCTTTCTTATATGATGAGGAACTACTCCTCTTCAATTTCTCTCTCTCATTATCATGGCGGGTTGTGTCTCCACTAACTTTCTCTAAACTCTGGAGTGATTTCTCCCAAGGAGAAACGGTACGCTTCCATGAATCCTTAGCTTTGCTAGAGTTAGAGTTCAACCAAGGAAGCGACTTTCCAGTTCTAACAGCACCGACATTCCTCTGTTGTGAAGTGGAAAAGCTCCTAATAACTCTAAGTCTAGTGGAAGACGGGACAAAGTTGGAATCAAGATAATACAATGCGTATGTGGTGAAAGTAGGGTTTAAGGAGGGTTTAGAGGGGTGGAATTGGGGGAAGCATATGGATTTGGAGGAAAACCGAATCGCGAATGGAAATGCCTGGCTTCTTGCTAGATTACTACACATGTTGGTGAGCCGGGGGGAAGAATCGAAGGAGTGAGAAATTACCTAGAGGAATTGGAATCCGATGAAGTTTTGCTGGTAAAAGCGGAAGACCTTACTAGTCCGGAGCGACGTATAGCAGCGGCAGCTCTTATATTTTATCTCCTCAAACGACTAGTCCATGGAGGAAACTCGTATGGGGCTGGCTGACCAGTGACCAGTGCACATGCAGAGATAGCTGTTCAGTTTGCCGAAGGATGGGAGTCTGGAAGCGACCAAGACGGAAGAGGATAGCTTGATAGCGTGGTAATAGCTTTAGCTTAGCTGCGAGGGGAATGGGCTGAAAGGGGACGACAGGATAACAAACCAAACCGGAAAGCCCAGTAGCCCAGTAGTTCATCATTTATAATAAGTTGGACTGGCAGCTATAGTGCTTACTACCAGATTATGATTAGGTATCATGCTTGAATTTTAATTTTAATTTGCCTCTCAAATTAATTTATATATAAATTTTAATCTTCAACTTTATATATTTTATTTAAATTGACCACTTTAGTTTTTCCAAATATTTTTATCAATTCAAATTGGACTTTGTTTAAAATTTTAGTAATTATTAAAATGAGGTGGAGAGTGATATAAATCTCTTTCAGAAATTATTAAAAATAAAAAAATATTTGTTAGATTTTTCGATAATAATAATTTGTTATCCTTATCAAAAAAATATCATGACAATAAAAAATGACTACTAATAAGATTTTTTTGATAAGGAAAATAAAATGGTGACAAATATATAAGTGTTTATTTTTATGATTGTAACTTATAATTAATATTAAATTGAGAATTATCAAGTCATCAATAAATTATTACTTTTTTATTTAACAAATATTATCACCAATTGAATTATTTTTGAAAAGTTGATGACCACGTTGTAACAAAGCCAGCAGGTTAAAAAATCACATCGGATATTAAGCCGATAAATTACCTCGCTGATCCTACTTACAAGGACAGCTTCGTCAATTCGCGCGTCTTAGACCTTCCTCCAAGGCAAAGGAGAACAAAACCCTAAATACGCATTCCCCATTCAGCAGTGTCCTTCATCTGCCCTAACTCACGCAGTTTCCTTCGTTTCACCCAAATCAACTCCCAAATTACGCCGACATGGGCACGCCGGAGACATCCAGGGAGCCATGCCCAGACCGCATCCTCGATGACATCGGCGGTGCATTCGGCATGGGCGCAGTCGGCGGCTCCGCCTTCCACTTCATCAAAGGCGTCTACAACTCCCCCACCGGAACTCGCTTCATGGGTGGAACGCAGGCCGTCCGGATGAACGCACCTCGAGTCGGTGGAAGCTTCGCTGTCTGGGGCGGCCTCTTCTCTGCTTTCGATTGCACGATGGTCTACGTCCGCCAGAAAGAAGATCCATGGAACTCAATCTTTGCGGGGGCCGCCACCGGTGGGTTCCTAGCTATGCGTCAAGGTCTCGGCGCCTCCGCTCGATCTGCCGCCTTTGGCGGGGTTCTGTTGGCTCTGATCGAAGGCGCTGGGATCATGCTCAATAAGGTCATGAGTCCGCCGCAGAACATGCCCGTGATGATCGATGAACCTGCCCCTGCTATGGCCGGTGGACCGGGTTTGCCAATCGGGTTTCCAGGCCAACCGCAAGCCCAGTCTATGCCGCAGGAGCTGCCTTCACAGGGTCAAACGGAATCGGGTTCATGGTTTAGTGGTGGGTGGTTTGGCGGAGGGAAGAAGAATGAAGCTGCTGGTTCCTCGAGTAGCGGAAGCAAGACGGAAGTTCTTGAGAGCTTTGACGCACCTCCGGTCCCAAGTTTTGAATACAAGTGAAGAAACCTGAGCCCTAAATTAAATCATATTGATTTTGTCAACTTTTAGTGCTCTCTCTTTTTGCATTCGACTAATCTTCATGTCGTTCTGTAGTATAATAAGTTGCCTATGAAAATTTTATCCAGTCTTGCCCTGGTCGTCCCTTTGATTAATGGTTTTCTTTTATTTACTCGCTTACCGTTGTGTGATTAGGGATGTGCACCTACAATTAGATGACTGCATCAACTATTCTTATGGAACGGTAGCTGCTTTCATGTTTTTTTTTCGCTTTGACTATGTTAGTTTGAGGTAGATGCAGTTGTGCTTGCACTTTGTAATTGTACGTATCAGCTCAGTTTTTCAAATTGTCGTTCTATTAGTTCGGTATTTCGATTTGGAGTTCTACCTCCTATTGTTTGCATTGTTCATCAATTTGCTGCTATTGTGTTGTGAATATCAGAATGAGGGATGGTTTGTCTTTCGCTGCTCAATTAATCTTCACGCTGTCTCTAGTATTAAGCTATTATCTTATTGTGTTAAGATAGAATAGAACGGAGTCTGTTTAGCCAACAATTAGAGGAATGGATTTTTAGCAGTTACTCCAATGAACAAATGATCCTTATAGAGGGGACATGCTACTGGTAGTAATCAGTATTCTTAAGATGGGAAAGTTATATACTTATATCCATAATGGTGTCTCAATATGAAGTTGAAGCTTCTAAAAACGTGGAGGAAGGAATGTGTGCTATAGTGTAACTGGGTTAATTTCAAAACTGGTTTTTTCCCAAGTAAGTAGAGCGTAGTTAGAATCCTTACTCTGCTCTGCTACTTAACTATCTCTGCTCTGCTACTTGACTATCTCTGCTCTGCTACTTCACCATCTCCATAGTCTTTTTTTAACATAGTTATGTCTCAGGTCTGACATTCGATTTGGTGACCTGTTAATCGTGTATTTACCTAGTTTCAAAACTTTTCTTTGGTTTCTTAGATGGTTTCTTCGAGTCCATTTGTCTTTCACATGTATGAATAGACAGATGAAAAATTCTGTGGTGTGAAATTAGGTTGACTTCGGTAAACAATTGGTACTTGTTTTGGTGAAATCTGCAGTTTGTGGTGTATGTTGTTAGTTTGGCTTGAATTTTTCTTTAGGTGTTGCTAGTAGTAGCTCGTGTCCCAGTCTGCAGCAGCAGTTTTGCAGATGGTCTAATGAGAGTGAATCTGAGTTTCAAGCTATATGCACAAGAGTAGCTGTTTTTCTTTGCTGGTGTCATATTTGTATTATGCTAGGAAATTTTGTGATGGTGCGTATTGATTGAGTTGTATGTTCGACTTAGTAGTGTTGATGTTCATTTCCACTCGAGACGGCCCTCATTCTCAGTGCGATCGGCTTACCATTCCATTCAAGAGAATGGCCATCAGGTGGAAGTGGCTTTGGATAGAAACCTCTCTTCCCCCATAGATACTCTTCTTCTTATGGAGGTGCAACAACGATTCATTAGCAACCAGTCCCAACCTTTTCCCCATGATAATGCACTGTCTTCCATGTCCCATATGCAAACCTCAGAACGAAACCCTTGCTCGTTATCTTTTCAGTTGTTCCCATGCTCTTCGAATCTGGCCTAGCACCATTACCATAATGGCAAAGCTTTGCCTTCGAAACCCTTTCTCGTTATTGATTGGTTTGCAGGCTTGACCAATAACTACCATCACCCAGTCGAAGAAGAAGCTATGTGCTGGAATATTTGGAAACCGAGTTCATTTTCAGAGGAATTGTGCGCCATTCTGACCCGACGAACTTGCCTTCGATTTTCTAGACTGGTCCTACACATGACCCTAAACATCGGTATCGGATTGATCATAGCTCAAACACCCTTTTTTTTTTGTTGGAGTAAAGAAAATAACACTACTGTTCGTTCATAAAGTATGCTGGATAGAATAAAATAAAAAGAAGAGCAAATTAACCTTGTTACGCCGAAAGGAGGAGACAAGGGAACCCCAATGCTAAAACATTGTCAATGGAGAAGAGAATAAAGTCACCAAAACCCAGAAATGAAAAAGAATCAATCTTTTGCCTTTTCACACCTTCACTTTCTTGCCTCCTCATCTAAGCCATCCATAATATACAGAGCAGCACAGGGCAGCCAACAAAAGAACAACAATGGGCTGTTTGAAACACAAACGAAGAAGCTCAACGATGAGCAGTTCCACCACCATATCAGAACCAGGTGCTTCTTTGCTGCCGGCAAGCAGAAACCTGAAGCAGGAGACTCTACTGCAAATCCCTTCATGCACTCTGCATCTAATGGAAGCAGGGGAATCCATGGAGCTAGCCAGGGGAGACTTCACTCTGTTCCAGGTGGTGGACCAAGACGCAGAAGACGACAGCTGCTTATCGCTGGCCACCGTAGTCAGTGTCGGCGGGGGAGAAGTACAGTGGCCGCTGACGAAAGACGAGCCGGTGGTAAAGCTGGACGATCTGCATTACTTGTACTCCCTCCCCATGAAAGAAGGGGACCCTCTTAGCTACGGAATCACTTTTCCACAAGAATATGGGCAGAGATTAGGTGCGTTGGATGGTTTTCTTGGGAAACATTGTTGCTTCTCGGCGGGGAAAGTAGGCGGTGGTGGTTTGAAGTGGGAAGAGTTTGCTCCAAAGGTTGATGATTATAACGGTGTTTTGGGGAGGGCGATTGCTGGAGGGACTGGATATGTTGTCAAGGGCATTTTCACATGTAGCAATGCCTACACCAACCAGGTACATTGTAGGCTTTGTTTTCCTCCCCCTAACCTCTAATTTATGCTGGAATCATGAGAACCTCTGGAATTCGGGTTCAAGAAAAAGTCCTCCAGATTAGGGAAGTTTGTACATCTTCAAATGTAATTCGGTTGTTGGAATTACACAGGATTAAGTCCTACAACTTGTAAAATTGGAATTTCGTTTTGTGGCGACAGAAACGTTATCGACAAAATTAGGAATGTCGTTTTATAGTGGCGGCAAAAGTTTTCGACGGAACGGTCTAACCTTTGGAATTAGCACATTAATCCTGCTAATTCCGCCTCTAATTCTGGCGCAAAAATATACCTTACATACACAAAACAAAACACATCTCGGGGTTGGTTTGTTATAGGCGAAATATAATTTTGTGGAAAAATTTGTATTTTGAGATGTATTTATCTATGTAGCGATATATGATGTTGAAAGTTTTTGTGTATTTCGAGAAATTCAACTTTTATTGGAATTACAAACTTCCCTCGATTAATTAAAATAGTGAATGCTCTCGTCCAAGATCCTAACTCCCTTAATAGGTCAAATAAGGATGTTTGTTTTTCAAGTCTTGCTGTCTCTGCTTTTTCATCTTCATAAATCTTTTTGTTTGTTTGGCGTTTTGTAAGAGAGTAAAGATTTAGATCATTTTTGTTTTAGAATGTAGGCCATTTGGAATTTACACTTCTCAGTAGATTTTTATACACCTCTTGGATGTCTCCAATAACAAAAAAAATAAAAGGGGATATCCCACACTATCTTCCTCTATATTTTCAATGTTATGAAAGGTGTAAAACGGTAATAAGGCGGTGAGGTCCTGCTTTACACCTTGGTCGATTAGGCGTTTTGAAAAAATGTAATAGATTTAAGTGAAATAGACAAGTTCAAAAACAACAGTGTAAAGTTCACAGAGTTATAGTTTTGTAATTGATAAAATTCAAAATAACTAATGTTCAAGTTCTAATATAGAAGAATACACGCCTCCCCCGTCGACCCGATTCCCGGCTTGAACACCTTTCTCACCACCCAATCCCACATTGACCCACATGCTTTTAACGATTCCTTCGAATCTCTCCCTTCCTCCCTCAAGAAATCCCTCTCTTCCCTTCCCCACTCCACAAACACCATCAATTCCTTGATCTCTTCCTTCCTATCTCTTTCCCTCCCCTCTCTCTCCACCTCGGCCTTGTCGGCTCCGCCTTCCCCTCCGCTGCCTCCTCCGCCGGCATCATCTCCTCCTTCTTTTCCTCCACCCACACCTCCGACCACTTCCACGTTATCACTCCCGATCCCGTCCCTCCTCACAAGAACTCCCACCGCCTTGCCCTCCGACACTCTCCTCATCTCGGCGTCTCCCACTCCCCTCCGTCCTTCGCATCTCGTCTCTCTAATGCCATCAAATCAGCCATCTCCTTCACCCCTACCCCTCTCCGTTTCTCCCTCCTCTTAATTCCTTATGACACCGTCGATCACATCATCCGTCAGGAATACGACAAGGCAAAACCCGCTCACAGGATCTACATCTACCTAATTTCATTGGGTTCTCAGTCCAAGAATTACGTATATTCATATTCCCCCGACGACTCCTCCCCTGGGTTTACCAAATGTTTCCTTTTTTTAAACCGTGACGATTCCGCAACGCTCCGCCTTAATCAGTCCGCCTCCAACTAATCCCGGCATTTTCTTTTCGCCCTGCCGATTTTCACGACTAGACGGCCGCCTAGACGCGCCTTCCCAAACACTGATATTTTCTCTATATAGAAAATAAGATAATCTAAAATCCTCCAATTAAAAACCTTTTTCACATTTTCTTTTATCCCCGAACATACTCGATTCTCAATTAGGACTTGTCTTCAATAAATATGTGTTGTGTAGGTACTAAAGGGAGGTGAGATGATTCAGACAAGCGCATCAGAAGGTAGCAGCAGCAGTTGTAAAAGACTGGGAAAGAAGAAGGAGAAGAAGACTAAATTGAACAAAAGCCTGAAGCGGTAAATTAAAAACTCAGTTAGAATTAGAAGCCTGAAGCGGTAAATCAAAAACTTCAGTTATTATTAATTTCTTTGTACTAGTTGTGATTATATATGAGGGAGGAATTGATATCTGTAGGGTGAGGAAGCTGTCCAAGATGACAGAAAAGCTGAGCAAGAAAATGCTGGACGGAGTTGGGATCGCCACAGGTTCAGTAATGAAGCCGGTGGTCAATTCCAAAGCAGGAAAGAAGTTCATCTCTATGGTCCCTGGTGAAGTCCTCTTGGCCTCCCTCGACGCCGTCAGTAAGTTCCTTCCTTCGTCCGTTCATGGACCTGTACGAATGAGTTTACCCACAAAACAAACAATTATAACTTCAAATAATGATGCTGAGTTTGACAGATAAGATTCTAGATGCTGCGGAAGCTGCAGAGAGGCAAGCCGCATCGGCCACCTCAAAGGCGACGACGGGGATGATAAGTAACCGGTTTGGGGAAGCGGCGGGAGAGGCAGCAGAGGATGTGTTTGCAACTGCAGGGCACTGTGCATGTACTGCTTGGAATATATTCAAGATCCGCAAGGCCATTAATCCAGCTTCCTCTGGTGTGCTCGTCAAGACTGCAGCCAAGGGCGTTCTCAGAAAATCTTAGTTTGCCATTTTGTCGGGGTGCAATAAACTTCATCAATCTCATTATTAATGCTTAAAAGAATCTGGTTCAACATTAACAAACTAAGGTAGAACGTGCATCCTCCACATGAGCATGTGCCATATAAAATAACAGTCGTCATCACAAGAGATGAGTCGATTCTTTTCCAAACTCTCCTGACATGACACATTAAGAGAAAAAATCAGAACTAACAACTGCTCTAACAGGGGACCATTCGGCAGACTCAAAACCAAACAAAACAAACACAATCTACTTTTGATTCGAAGTAAGACAGAAGAGGTAATGTCCAAAACGGCGGGGGCGGGGGGGCGGCGCCGACACCAGTTATGCCATTTGTTAGTTCCTCATTGGCGCTTTCGTCGAGTGACAAGTCCTCGACTTGCTTCTCCATTGTAGACGACCGCCTAAGCTAATTATCCTAAAAATGATTTCTTGACGACTTAACTTTTTTTAGGCCGAGATTCACGATCAATCCAAAAAAATAGGAAACATAAAGTAAACACAATAGGGTGTTCATTTCGTAAGATATACTAAATTCGAACCTGGGACCTTCAGGTCACCAAACACACATTTTACCACTAGAGCCATACTAATATATACCCAAAATATATTGATTGTATTCACCTAGCTACCAATATGAAAGAAAGAAAAAGCTACACACAATCCAAACTAGGAAAAATGAAGTCAAATGTCACGAAATATTACGATATTATTATAATATATACAACTTATACGCGACATACACTAAATTATATATATCGTATATATTCCAGTAATATCATATGAGATTTGGTGTCATTTTGCCTACAAACTAATAGTTATCTACCAATTTCCGTATACGGACGAACATACACACCTGGAGCAGCCACCGGTAAAACAAACGCAACGCAACATTCGTTCCTCCATTCAACCTTTTCTTACCAAATGCTTTATTAACTTATAGCTAAACTGCCCATACAGAAGCCTTTTGAAATTCAGGATTGTACATGTTTCAGAATGTTTAGGATGATTTTTTATCGTTAGATCTTAAGAAATTATCCCTTTGACTAATTTAACGGTCTGCTTAAAATGGGTAATGAAGTCTTTTTACTAAAAAGTCATCTCATCGTTGTTGATGAGTCTCACATAATTGACCGACGACTTTTCCGGCAAGACTCCAATGACCGGCCGATAACTTTTCCATCATCCTCTCCCTCTTTCTCATGACGAAGACATGACCTCTGCTCCCGCCGTCAAATATCCAATCCGGATCCCGCTGCTCTGACGCCCCAATCGATTCGTTCACCTTCGATGAGCAGCACAACACGTTCCACTTGAGGTTGGAGGAGCGGAGCAGTGGTTGGGGATGGAAGCAGACGGCGAGGATGATGGTGCGGAAGGCTAGTGGTTAGAGTCATCTGTGTGGAGCTCATTACCGGAGACGATACGGTAGGGGTGGACGGTTTCTTTCCAAATTTGCGTATAAATAAGAAAATACATATATACCCAAACTACCCTTATCTGAAAATCGTGGAACTAAAATCTTGGATTCTAAACGGCTCCCCTGCTACAGCGAGCTTCACCTTTTTCTTATCTCCGTTTTGACTTAGATTCTCTCTTCTCAATACCCAAAGCCAAATGCGCACCTCAACTAACTATTTACATACATCATGATCCAATTCAAACCAATTCAACACTAATATGAACGAGACCTCTAAGCTCTCTCTTTCAAATCAACAACAGCAATTTACAGGAACCCATTAAGTCACCGGATCTGAAGATGATGAGCAGCAGCAGCACGGCGGATGCGAAGGAGGCGTTCGGGAGCTGCCGAACGGGCACCTCTGGAGGAGGTGCGGGAAGTGGGTGTTTCGACCTCGACGAGGCGCTGGACGCGCCGTGGAGTTTAGGACGACAAATGGAGGAATCGGGGAGTGTAGTGGACAATATGCCGACCGTGGTGTTGAATATCGGAGAGACGATCTGTTGTTCAGTGTGTTTAGAAGGCGCGCGGGTGGGGACCTCCTCCGACGCCGGAGGAGGAGCGTGGAAAAAGGTTCCGTGCTGTGGACACGTGTACCATGCAGAATGCATCTCCTCCTGGCTTTCCCACCGCGATTCCTGTCCTCTTTGCCGCTTCAATATCGTCCGCCGTTAGCTGCCGTGGGATGCGGCGGCGGCGGGTTAGAATTAATTCTGAGCAGAGCTATACTATATATAATAATAAGAAGAACTTGAGAAAATTAATGGCGAGAAGATTGATATGTGCCTATTAATTACTGCTAATTCTTTCTTAATGTTTATTCCAATATTTAATGACTACGTTAGCTAAGGCTGTACGTTATCACCATATTACATATCCCTTGTAGTACTTATCCTAACACGAAATTAATACGTATTTTTCTTAATTATTTAATAGAGAGTTTATTGTCACATCAATAAATTTGATTATAAATTCATTTAGTAATTGTTATTATTAACACTTCCGTCTTTATTTTTTTATTTTATTAATTTATTTTTATAAACTAATCATGCTTAAATATTTTATTAGAAAAATTAATCCAATATGCATATGTGACATTGCTAATCAAATTTATAACGTAGAAATTTCTAAATTATCAATAAATTATGTATTTTTGGAAATTATGAAATGAGTGTTACCTCACCTTCCATCTCATTTTAACAATTGTTAAAATTTTAAGATAAAGATGCCCTTAAACGTTACGTTCTAATATTTTTCATAATTCATCTATTTTTATAAATATTAGTTACATCAATAATTTATCATATGATATTTTAACAATCTACCAAAAATTATAATAACACTCAATACAAACACTAAATTATAGTGACATACATGTAAAAAAAAACCTATAATGACATTTATTCAAAAAAACTTACCAAACAATATAATGCCAATACTCCCATTTTTAATATAGAATTTTATTATTCCATTTTTTTGCTTTTATATAAAAAAAGTTGTGTATTGATAATTAAAAAGTTCTAAATTTCAATTACTCTAATGTTAGAATTATATATTGATAATCAGAAAATTTTAAATTTAAATTCAGCACAAAAATGAATATTTTTATAATATTAATTTTTTATATGTTATCAACCAAAAAATCTACTTCGATCTGAGAAATTACTCAATTACCTATAGTCGAACCAGAGACTAGCTGTTTGGGTGGTAAACCACAGAACCAAACCAGGGCCCCCCTTGTCGGCTTGGTTAGCCATGATATAGACTAAAATAGCTTGCATTAGTTTTGTTACTAATTCCTTCCTGTAATGGCGAATCAGCAGCAGCAACAGCAAGGAAATCGCACCGCCGTAACTTCACTGAATTGCATTGATCTCTCCACCCCGGTCGACTCTCCTAATTCCGTCTCCTTGCTCAAACAGGTCATTCTCCTTTTCTTCCCCATTCTTCTCTACTTCTCCGCTTCCGTCTTTCCTTCTCTTTTGTTTTCTCCAGTTCAATTTTATGCCACGAATATCTGGTTATTCGGCTGCATATTTCTTGTTATTTCCATATCGGTGTTTTTCTTACCAGCAGGCGTGCCTGGATTGTGGGTTTTTCTACTTGGTCAATCATGGGATAAGCCAAGAGTTCATGGTGGAAGTTTTTGCTCAGAGCAAGAAGTTCTTCGAATTGCCACTGGTTGAGAAGATGAAAGTTCTTAGGAACGAGAAGCATAGAGGGTACACTCCAGAGCTGGACGAGCTTTTGGATCCTGGAAATCAACTTCATGGTTGGTTTTTGCTCTTTGTTGCTTGCTCCTTTCTTCCATTTCCTGTTTTCAAAATGATTAAATGGTTCTTCATTGTTTTGTTTGGGTTATTAGGAGATTATAAGGAGGGTTACTATATAGGATTAGAAATTCCTGAAGATGACCCTGCAGCCAAAAATCCATTCCATGGTCCTAACGTTTGGCCATCATCAGGTTCTTTTTATGTGGATTGTTTTCATATACAAATTGAAGATTACGACCAGAGATTGATTGATTGATGTAAATTGAAATTTTGCTTCATTTCCAAAGACCTTTTGCCTGGTTGGAGGGAAACCATGGAAAAGTTTCATCAGCAAGCTCTGTGAGTTCTTTTTTACTTCCTTTAATAATTTTGTTTCCTGGAATCTTTTGGCTGGAATCCTGTACTTGTATGATTATGTTTTGCTTACTTGCTTTAATGTAGAGAGGTAGCGCGAAAAGTTGCGAGGATTATAGCTCTTGCGCTTGATTTAGAAGCTGATTTCTTCGACAAACCGGAGATTCTTGGTGACCAGCCCATTGCACTAATGCGATTGCTGCGCTATGGAGGTAATATACCATTGTATCACTTTTAACATTTCCATTCTTAAATGTTAATTCTTTCCTTTTGATCATACTTCTATGATCACTAGCCATCCTGTTATTTCCAGGTCAAGTTTCTGATCCCATGAAGGGATTATATGGAGCTGGGGCCCATTCTGACTATGGTTTGATTACCCTCCTTGCCACAGATGAAGTCTATGGTCTCCAAGTACGAAGTATATCCAATTAAATTTCATATTCTTGAACTTGTTTTGAGGTTGTAGTTTTGTACAATATCAATATGATCTCTCTGCAGATATGTAGGAATAAGAGTGGTGAACCTCAAGTATGGGAATATGTACCACCAATGCAAGGGTGAGCCTATGTCAGTTTATCAATACCAGTACTTTCTAGTTCCTAACTTACTATCACGAACTGGACTACTTGTATGGTTGATCGTGATTTCATAATACTTGATGTGTCCATTCATGACTCGTGTGTGTTGAATCTCTTTGGTTCCAAATAACTGTCATCATGACTTTTACATATGTTCTTTTCTAAATATATGAGCATCTAATGTATGCTAAAGATTACTCACTTTTTTCTTATTGATGTTCGAGCATTGTGGTGATTTGGTGTCTGCGTAGTAGGTTGAAGATACTGATGTATGTTCTCTTTCGTGTTGAACAGAGCTTTCGTGGTAAATCTGGGGGACATGTTAGAGCGGTGGAGCAACTGTGTGTTCAAGTAAATATTCATGCTACTAGCTTTGCAGCATTTCCCAAGTTGTCTCCTGCATTTGCATTTCCTTTTACATAACAACAGGTGCTAATGGTAGATTCAAATGGATTTTTCACATGCTATGGGGGCATATTTATGCCAATAATTGCTAGTATACCCACTAAGCGAATCAGTGTCGCTCAGAACTTTCTGACTTCATCTTGTAGCATTGTAATCAGAAATTTACGTCTCTTTGTTGCCTCTGCAGGTCGACATTACATAGAGTTATAGGGAATGGTCAAGAGAGATATTCCGTAAGCCCCGCCCCGCCCCTCAGATTGATTATCCTTTTTCCATTTGATCTTTTTTATATCAATGCTAGACATATCGGTTCTTGAAGTTTGTAGGGCAGAGTATAATAATATTGCAACATTCCATTGCCATGGATGCAGATTGCATACTTCGTGGAGCCGAATTATGATTGTCTAGTCGAATGCTTGTCAACATGTAAATGGGAGAAATATCCACCCAAGTAAGTTGATGGTAAGATGAGATCTCGTATTCAAAGAGCATGCTGCCATTCGTATAACGCGGTGAAAATGAAACTGGTGTAACAGGTTCCCCCCAGTCAAATATGGAGAATACTTGGGGCAACGCTACAAGGACACCCATGCTGATTTGAGGGTTTACAGCCAGAAGCAGCCATAGGCATGTGGTACGGTAGAGAAGGTCGTGCACGAAATGAGGTTGTCTTCTGTTGTTCATTCATGTAAGTAATATGTATCCCCCCATATCATACTTGTTACTGCATGTTCATCCCTTGGAAGGATTCTCGGTACGCCACTCGGAGATTTCATGCTCGTTATCAAGAAATGTTTTGTACATGTGGATGATGGAATGGACTGCCTTGTTCATAAAGACACCTGAGTTTCCAGAAATGTTATGTAGATTCTTCCGAAGAAATGCAAACGGACAAACAACCAACCATCGTCCATAAATTGGAAACCAAAATATAACAACAACAAAAGCAAAATGCTTGATACAATACTTGCTCCTACTCGACGTAAAATTCCTCCATTTATTCTCAGGCCTTTATTTCGCAAGGCGGATTCGGCAGCTCGTAGAGTTTTTCTTGGTTCACCTGAAGTTTCTGTACACAGGGCTGTACATGCAGCTCTCTGCATACTTCACCAGGTCTGCTGGACGAGGCAACCGGCTCGCCAACCCTACATTAATTAAATTTAACATCACACCCCATTCATTATTAGCCTCCTCAACTTAATCATTATGATTACAAGGAATAAATGCTTACCAAGTTCGTAAGCGTTGGCAGCAACCTTAGCAGCAATCTCAGCGGATATCTTTCTGATCTTCGAGAATGGTGGGTAGATTAGCCCCTTCTCGTATTCTGCATCCGTCACTTGCTCCGCCAAAGCTTCAGCTGTCACAATATCCAATTTAAATATTTAGATAATCCTGTGTTTGCCAAAAATTTGTTTATTTTTTCCTTCGATGCAATCAAATGGTTAGAATTGGGAACCAACTTACAAGCTGCGAGAAGCATGTCATCATGGACACGAATAGCACCAGACATAACCACGCCTAACCCGAATCCTGGGAAGATGTATGCGTTGTTTCCCTGAAAAATGACGGTACATAGCACCTTAATTAGTTACCTCGCGCTGATGATATGCAATCGATCAAGAACAAAGAAATGTAAAATTTGCAACTAACCTGCCCAGGAACAAACACCTTGCCCTCGTATTCAACTGGATCGAAAGGACTTCCACTAGCAAATATGGCTTTGCCCTGTAAGTAACACATGAAACATGACTTAGTATGCTTTTCACTGAGATTCAGTATGACAGAATTACTGAAATAACAGCTTTGGTGTAGCAAGACTTTGCTGGTTTTACCTTACTCCAGGCGTAGGCTTCTTCCGCTGTACACTCGGCTTGTGAAGTTGGGTTGGAGAGCGCCATGATTAGAGGTTTCTGCACATGTTACAAATGAAACATTCAAGTTTTACCCTGCTGGGTGATAAGGTATATAATATCTACAAGTCCTTCTGAGGAAAGAGCAGAAACCTCGTTGAAAGTAGACATGGCTTCAATAACTTCCTTTGTGAATGTTTTCCCCATGCCCGATGCTCCAATCAGTACTGTTGGTCTGAGTGCCTGGGTAAGAAAGCGTTCATACACTGAGGATCAATCGGATAGCTAAGATGCAAAAATACAATAACTGACAGCGTATTTATTTCTTTTACATACGTGGACAGCATCCAATAGGTTCTTGACAGGCTCATGGTCATGAGCCCAAGGCTTCTTGAAATGTTGCAGTGATTCTAACCGGGACTTGACAATTAAACCCTGTCAAAACAATCCAGTGCACTTTCAGAAAAAAAAATAGAGTAGCTATCGAATTAAGCAATAAAATGCAAACAGCAGGATAACACTTCCAGATATTCTCGTACCTTTGAATCAACCAAGTAGATCCTCTTGCGACACTCATCCAGTGGAGTATTTGTCTGCAACAGACACAAGCACCAGTGAGTGAAAGATTACACTAGTGGTAGGTTAGATCACAAGGCATAAATCCATGAAAAAAATTATGTACCCTTTTCGACATCTCGAGAGCTATAAGATCAGCTATGCCAGTTCCAGCCTGGACAATGACAAAGTCAAACAGGTCAGTTCTCCTTCTCGTCTAGACTATAGAATCTGAATCCCAGAATGACTAATTTCTCCAAATTGTCGGAACTTCAGATTATAGATAATATTAACGACTGATTAGCAACAGCAAGATCTTACTTCTCCAGCACCAAGGAAGAGGAACTTGTGATCGGCAAGTGTTCCCCCAAGCAATTTCAATGACGCAACAACTCCTGAAAGGACCACGGATGCCGTCCCCTGCCATAATCACAAGTAACACGTTAATATCACATTAAGAAGATAAGAACTGGTGGAAATGAATGCATAACCAAAGTATTGTGAGATAACGGAACCTGAATATCATCATTGAAGACAAGATGAGTTGTTTTATACTTCTCAAGCAGCTCAAACGCATTGTGGTTGGCGAAATCTTCATACTGAAGAAGCGCAAATAAAGAAGCACACATCATAAGTATATAATGACCCTTGAATTCGTACAGTTCAAGTTAAACAAGGTCTAAGGATTTTCAGCCTGCTTCAAACCTGAATCAGAACTTTTTCTCCGTAGATCTGCTTTACTGCTGTCATGAATTCATGAAGAAGTTCAGAATATTCCTGAAAATATGAATCATACAGAGGAGTTAGTTAATCATATTGCTAATAGCCTTTACTCGTGAAGCTTAATCAAGAGAGGAGTACGAGTCATTATACCTGGCCCCTAGCCCTTCTTTGTCTGAGTCCAATATAGAATTCATCATTCAACAATGACTCGTTATTGGTACCAACATCGATAGTTATAGGCAAACACTACAGGTAGAAAGCAGAGACATCCCCAATTAGGCACCATAGAATCATAATAATGATGTTCTCGCATAGCATTTGAAATCTTTCAACTGTTCCTAGAAACTTGTATTCTGAGAACACATTTTGAATTAACCATAAAAGAACCGATATTTCGAGTCAAAAGCTTACTGCAGAAGGACGAATTCCTCCAAGTGCTGTGTAAAGAGACAACTTTCCAACAGGAATACCCATCCCCTGTAACAAAATGTAACACTCATCAGATTTACTCAGCACACGATAGGATGCAGCAGGAACTGAACCCTCATTTACTATAGATGCATAACTTTCATGTGCCCTTATTTTAGCTCAAATTACCTGAGTCCCGAGATCTCCTAGACCCAAAATTCTTTCACCATCAGTCACGACAATGACTTGAATATTTCTCTCAGGCCAGTTTTTCAATACATCAAGAACTCTCCCCCTGCACAGCCGAACTTAGTTAAGTTAAAAGATAGAACAAGCATAACGTGCTAGCAGATCACTGATTCACAGAAAAAAGAAGTATCCGTACTTCTCTTTCAAGCTGATGTATAGACCCTGAGGCCTTCTGAATATGCTGCCATACTTCTGGCAAGCTTCCCCAACAGTGGGAGTGTACACAACTGGCAGCAATTCCTCAACATTGTCAATGAGAAGCTTGTAAAACAGCCTTTCATTTCTCTCCTGTTACGCAGAACAAAAAGGAAACAAAATCGAAATCAGTCAAACCCATTCAGATTGAAACGCCACAACAGGAAACCAACATCACCAAAGAAAGGTACCTCAAGTTCCATCATAGCCATATACTTCTGGATTGGAAGCTGATACTGTCTAATGGAGTTCATCAACTTCTTCTCCTGAAGCTGCTGCGAGAGAACCACGGGTGGGAGAAGGCCACGCAAGTAGTGCGCATCCCTCTCATTCTCAGTGAAGGCGAGTCCCTTGTTATGACGAGGATCTCTGAGCAGAGAGTATCCGCTACAGGCAAAATCAAATAAAAAAATGAATCAGCAACCACAACTCACGTAGTCATCATTAAAACATGACCTAAAGTATTAAAAAAGAAATACATAATCAATTTCCAAGCTGAAAGAACACAATCCAAATCTGAGACGAATAATATCTTCAGATCTAGGATCATTTCGTTGAAGTACAAGGTCACTCAGTTTACAATAAGGACTGTTCCAATTTTCTTGGACTCGGGAGTTGATCTCCTATTTGTAACGAATAACACTCCGAATCATAAGAGAAATGAATCTAATCATGAAACAGAGACCGATAGCTGATCGTGAACTTGATCCGCACGTCATACGCCGGTTTAATTGTTCGAACTTTACACAGTAAGCAGAAGCAAAGTAGAAACACCTCCGACAAGTAACGTAAAAGCAAACCGGCGATCACTCCGAACTCGCAGTAAGCAAAACTTAATCAGGTGATGATGATAAAGCAAAGGTAATGGTTAGAAACCTAGCGACGGAGACGGTCCAAGGAGTGACGAGCTGGTCCTCAGTGGCGAAATCCTCGCCGTAGACATCTTCGGCGCCACCGGCGACAGTGGACTTAGCAGCGTCGGTGATCGGGGTGGCCATTTGATCGGAAGTAGGAAAAGTCAACAACAAGTCAGAATCTGTCGTTTTTCTTCTTTTCGGTATGGAGGGAAGTGCTATGGATGAATCTGAATGAGTAGGATGTGGAGACCAGTTGGGGGGAAATTTATATAAATTGCAATAAGCCGCCACCATTGTCCCGCATTATTATTTGGATTGAATAGTTTTTTAATTTTAATCGAAAAAGGAAAAGAAAAAGGAGGGATTATCTGCTGTCATTCTCCAATTTGAAAAATGAACCACTTGCTGTTCCTGGTGCTACCGATTTCTGCTTTTTTTTTCTTAATTAATTTCAATAGTTGACTCCAAATGTGAACAAACACGTACGTACTACTTCAAAGTTGGACGAACTATTTGTGCCTTATTTTATTCCCAGAAGCATTTATTTTTAATCACGATTTCAGAGGGTCGAAAGTTTACCAACTCGAGATGAAATTAAACTCGAATATGTAAAGCTTCATGTTCGTGAGGACATGAACATGAGATTGTCACGAAACTACAAAATTGTGAGCTAGCACAGCACATCAAATCACTTTAATTCAGTAATTTAATTATAAAATAAAGTAACAGAATATAAAAACAATGTAGGGTTGGATAAACAAGTTCTCTCCTTTGTGTTAGGGTTTTGTCCTTCTCTGTCCTAGTGTTTTGTTCTCTCCCTGTGTGGAACTTTTGCGCCGGTCATATATTTATTTTCTTTCGATCTCTGGAGTGCCAGTCATCCTCTAAGCTCTCGTTTGTAGGCCAACCGCTACCTCCACAGAAGCACATGCGACGGGCCCCGCTGTCGGCACCTCTCAAGTGAGTCTCTCGGCTCGACGACAAGCGAATGGAACGCGTGAATCATCAACCATTAATCCTTTCGACAACAATATCAACGTTAAAAACCGGGAAGTTTGTGGAGAATCAAGTCCAAAATATGAGAAAGGGAGACCATGTTTTGACAGCAGTGATATAAACTGGTCAGACAAATACGACCCGTCCATCAAATTAAATATAATCGAGAAGGCTCAAAGGACCGGTCCGTCTCCAACAGAGTTTTTCACTCCTGGTCCGGACCGATGCTTTGTTTAGAGCTTTTAGTTTCAGTTTTACTATTTGAGGGGTTTCAATTTTAATAGTTTTATTTGGAGTGCTAATTCAATTTCATGTTCTTCTTACTTTATTTATTTGAGTTGGGTAGGGTCGGTTTTTCATTTATAATTTGTGGTAGGCAGTTTAGTGCAGGTAGTGTCTAATAAATTTTTTAGGGTTATGATTTTAAAATGGTTATGAGAAGATTGAAAATACAAAATACGATAACTAATAAGATTAATTATTTCTCATTTACTATCGTTTGTGTGGGGAGTATATTCCAAGTAGAGACACGTTGCTACCAATAAAATTGCTTTGGCCAAAAATATAACGAAGTAACAGAAGGGTCCAGTTTTAAATTCATGCGAAATAGTTCCAGGAAATTCAGGATGTAAGGACGGAGGGGTATTTTGGTCATTAACATTATTTTATTTGTCTTACTTTATTTCTCCGCTGCTTCGTCTTTAACCAAAAACCCTACCCTGGCATTTGACGACTCTTATATCCATGGTTTCTTCCTCCTCGCCGTCTCAGACCACCTTCACCAGCCCCACTGCCCAGAACCACCACCATCACCAAAGCCTCAATTTTCTCGCTCGTCCCAATTACAGCCGCCGCCCAAATACTTTTTCAATTAGTACTTACAAACTATTTATTTTACATTCACTGACTTATTTAATATTATATTATTTTTTTAATCTAATTATATTTCTTTTATAATCAATTATATTTAGAATATAATTAATTATACTCAGTGATTATAATTAGATTTTTTAAAGAAATAATAAATTAAAATAGTTTTAATGAAAGACTTTTATACCCTTTTTGCGGAGACAATTGATCAGTCTAAAAAACTAACCCTTAAGATCTAACGATTCAGAATCATCCTGAAACCAATAATATCCTAAAATTTAAACCAGAGGAGTCCCCGTCTCAAAGTTTTTGATGCGAAAACAAAATTAAAATGTGAATGGTAGAATTATAGGAATCAAACCAAGTCGGGACTCGGGAACGGTCGGCGACTTGGCGGGCCGAGGATCCAAGGACTAGGTCATCGGTCAACCGTCAATGGTTGGTTGCTTATTTAGGGTCGTGCTTACCGCGTTGGTCAAAGGTCAATCATGGAAATATTCGTTTTACATGGATTTTTATATTGTTACTATTTCTGGAATGATTAAGTTCAGCAACTCCTCTCGACAGTTGATCGGCCACCACAGGCCGCCGATCACTGACGTTGCTCCACCGTCGCCAGCCACATGGCCGTTTATCTACAAAGGTATTTTTAATTACATAAGAATAATGAATGGATACACGAGTACAATCATATATAATTAGTACAAATTGTGGGTCGTCACACAAATTAAAGAGTACAAACTATTTACGGTCTATAAAAACAGAATATTTGTAAACACCAAGTACGAAAGTGTTTCGTTTATCGACAACCGGATTCAACCGCTAGCTTTCAGACTCCTATCTCTACCACCATTGTACTTGTGGATAACAATGTATACGTACATGGACGTGTTGAGAGAGTAGTGTACGTGTACATGAAAAAAATAACATGTACATACATACACAACTAGTCAGTTGCCGGCCCATTGGCCGGGAATGATGATTATGTTTATAACATAGGACATGGAAACTACATTGAAATTGGCTTCACTTATGCTATGAAGAATTACATGTTTTTTTAAGATAATGAAAAACCGCATACTAATAAATTAGATCAACCACTCACTCGTTTGCCAGTTTATATTTTATTAATTTTTCTAAATTTTTAATACATTTGTTATCGTTAATAAAATACCCTTATATTTGAATGGATCTTGATTAGGGGTGAAAATCGGAATTGTAAGTTTTGGGTAATCCTGAATCCACATAGATTTAAGTAATCGTTACCCGCAATTGTTTGAGACATGGTATGTAAATTGGAAGGTTTAGATATCTATGAATACACATCTATATGTTCGGGTAGACATGTAGTCTTGTTCTGCTCATTACCCTATCTGATGGGATTTGTGGAACCATTTTTATTCATGGGGCTTGTTGCGAACTTACTTCCATATTTTGTAATGGAAAAATGTTCTGAACAGAATTGGGTATTGGGATAGATGCTACCTAATTTCGTATTTATTGTACCCGACATAGTTGTGAATAACCGTAATTGTAGTTCCGAATGAGTTTCAGACTTGGGAACCAAATTTTTAATCTTGTGGGATGGGTACTCGTGGAATTTAGGTTTGTATACCCAAACTTATCTCGAATTCCGACCCTAATCTCAATAAGTTATAATTCTCGACAGGTCACTCCTATAAATAAATTGAATGATAAACTGATATATTTTCTTAAACAAAAATAGTAAACATATGAAACTACTAAATCTTTTGATGTATCTAAAATTAAAATAGTAAATGCTCAGTTGATGGAGCACTTAAAACCGATAATCAAACCTCTTGGCTGTCTATGCACACCCCCCCTCCTCTTCCTCTCTTTTATCACTAGGCGGTCATTTCTGTATGAAAGTTTTTATATAAATCAATAAAATTAATTTGACATAGTTAGGTTGTAACCCCGATGACCTTGTTATTCTTATTCAGTCTATAATTTCTAACTCTCCAAAATCTAACATATATATAATAAAATATTACACGTTCAGTTGATGTTGCACTTCGACCCGTTAAACTTATATATGGAAAAATTAATATAATGAATATTTTTTTTGTCAATTTTCATTGTTACTTCTTTATTCGGTTACCTTGTCATCCTTATTTCCATCTATAATTTTAGCTCCCCCGCAATTATCATGTATCTAGAATAAAAAACTAAACGTTTAATTGATGTTGCAATTAGACCCAAAAATTATATATGTGAAAAAAGTAATATTTTATCCATAAAATATTTTACATAGTTAACTTGTAATTTTTAATTTTTTAATTCTCCAACAATAATGATATCGATAATAAAAATTAAACGCCGAATAAATGTAACACTTAGACCCAATAAATATATATAAAAAATAATTATTATATAAATTTGAAGAAAAAAAAACTAAAGTGGCTATTTGATTGGAAAAGAAGAAAGGGTATCTAATAAGAAATGGGCATAGAGAGCATACATGTATAGGCATTAGGCAATACACAAAAAAAAAATTAATATGGCAGTTATCGTTGAGGAGAACCATTAGCGACGAATTATCATTGGTGACCAAAGAAGCAGTTGCATAAAGTACACATTATGCAACCTATATCTCAGTTGTTAGTAGCCAAATTAAACATACTCTCCCAAAGTTTTAACCCTAAACCCTAAATTAAGGACATGCCAATCTATGGTTATTGTTGCCATAAGCTAGCATTCACATTTTTGGTAGGTACACGAAGATTTTGACTTGCAGAAAATGAAGGCTCAGCTGCTAACTCAATAAAGTGAACATATAAGACTTGTTGGAATAAATAATCGAATCAATCGTCACCTAATGATAGAGCGTCGAAACTATTGTGACATGGAGTAGTAATTTGATTGCTAGAGAGTTGTTGCAGCAAACGATTATGGTCCGTCACCCTCGGAGGAGACGAACATGTAGACTTGAGGCCTTCGTCATCAATCTCGCCGTGCTTCTTGGATTTCCAAGTGCTTATGAGCAGGCTTCTTTTTCTTCTTATTATCCAAGTGCTTATCAACGTCCCTGCATGCACAGTTAGGTTAGTATATAGATCAACCACGATTATATATATATAATTAATTAATTAATAAAGTTTAAAATACCATGGCATCGGGAGGAACCAAGTATGGTCTTCCATATCCTTGTACGGAAAACGAGAGTGCTCAACTACCTGTCGCCACAATCAACATCGCCACCATACAAAGACCGATAGCAATGGCCATCGCCGCATTTGTTAATCAGATGTAAATGCGGTCGCCCTTGATCATTTCTTTATTTTCGACTTGGACACAAAATCATTGATGGGTCTCGAGGAACGCGGCATGTCCATCCAAACTTTTAGTTTTTGTCAAATTAGAAATGCATTTTCACTTGGTCGACGTAACAACTAGCTTGTACACATGGAACGTGACTGAATCATTCACTTGGACCATATGGAAGACTAAGATAAGTTGGCCATTGAGTTTCACGGTGTAGTACGTCGCAATCCACCTTTCAAGCTTGGGCATGCCAATGACCGCACCTTAGAAGGAGAAGTGGGATCATCCTCCTCCGATACATTAATGAGGTTATCAAATATGTGCACCGTAATGCGGTCAATGACATAGAGTTTCCCTCCGAATGAGCACGCAGACTGTCTTGGGGCGCAGCAGATGAAAATGAAGTAAATATATTGCACTAATAAACCACACACCGTAAATATTTCCTAGGCAGATTGGATGTGGCGGTAGTCCGCCACACTTAAAATCACTATGGATGGGTGATTACCACATCTACCTCGGACCGTGGGCCGAAAGGCAGTCAGGTCACATCACGTGCGGTCATATCATCAAGCAAATGATGATAATACTCCAACCTGCGGTGCATGAACTCGTAGGACCGCTCTGACTGCTCGCCACTGCTCCACCGCCCAACTAAAGCCTCTTCCTCGCCACGCTCCTGGCACACTACTCTAGCAACACGAATACTAGGGAAATACTCATGAATCCAAGTCTGGAAGTAGAGAAATACTCGAGTAGCCTTACCGAGCTCATGGTACAACCATGCTAGCGCGCCCGTCTCCCAAGCAAATCGTGACACAGTGGAAACGCCCCCCATCAAGTACTCCCACAACACGAGATGAGTTTGATCGGCTGACTTATTAGTGCACAACATCGTACCAAGCAGACAAAACATGAAGACCCTTTACGCATCCGCATCCACTAAACCATTCCCCAAGACTAACATTGACTTCTCATGCATCGCAACACCCTTCAACCAAGGGTATCGTCCATCCCTACCTGCAACGCGTCCAATTGGCAGCTTCAAATCCACGGGATCGATACGGAGAGCCCTAACTATATCGGCATGCAAGTCCTCGCAGGACCGTGGAATGTGAAGTGGACGTCTGTGTACCAGGATAAGGAGAATATGTCAAACATCATGAAGTGTGATGATCATCTCTTTCAATGGCATGTAAAACGTGTTAGTGTCTGACTGCCACCTCTCAAAAAAAGCGTGGATCAGAGTCTCATCCAACGTATCGATCATACTAAAACGACCCAAGTGGAGAAGTCCCGATGTAGACATCATCATCTCAATTGTCGGTGTTTGAGGCTGAAATCTCATCACATGCCTGAGATGACTCGAACGAGTGTAGAATCTGAAATCGTGGATGTTACGGTACTCCGTACTGACCTCCCACAGATAATGTGCAATGTCACCTCCCCAAACTGGGAATCACACTCGTCGCAATCATGCCAGCATCCTCTATCCCCACATCAAGCTGCCAAGTGTGCAAAAAGGTTTCCCCTGGCCCTAGTAGTCTCGACCTCCTCATCTATCGAGACATCCCGTGTACTCATGGAAGGAGAAAAACGAGCATCTCTTCCAACTGTAACCCCAACGCTCGCTGATGCATGCGATGACCCTGTAGAAAACCCTAAACGATGGAGGCGGAAAAGTATCAGACTCATAGCCACCGAGCAACTCGTCCTCGCCGTCATCTGGCATAAATCTCCGGTTTAAAGTTAGAAGGGGGAGGGGTCTAACGGGCCTATCGGGGGATGAAGGTCTACCATGTCCATCGTGGTGTACCGGAATCCTAATAGTGGGGAAAGGCTTGGGGGTCTCGGAGATTCTCCGTTTCTTCTTCTTCTTCTTCTTCTCAGCTTCTCTCCGATTCAAAGCAGTAATCGCGCGCTCTGCAAGTCTACTAATAGTTTCTATTGACTTTCCGTTCCCTCGCATTTTTTTGATTCCATTAGTCTCTTCTTCTATAGGGTAAGCTGGGTCAGTACTATGCTGCTTACCACCACATTTTGTCTGCGCCATTTTATTCACAAACTATAACAAAATCATATATCTAGTTAATTACATGTCTAAAAAATCTAAACTTAACTAATTAGCACTAATTATCAAATTAATTCTTATTTACATTATACTAAAATGTTAAAATATAAACTAAACTAATTAGGAGATAATTCTACTAATTACACCTACACAATTCTACTAATTATCATTTTAATTGCATCTACTAATTACTATTCAAATCTACCAAATTTCACTAATTACAATAATATAATTAAAGATTAAAAAAAATTGGGCCGAACGGACGCCGGCGCCGCCCAAACGGAACGTCCGTTTGACCGTTTTTTAATCGAATTAAAACTTGGAATTTTTTGGGTTACCTAATCGGAAAGTCGTCAATTTTCAAGTTTGGATCTTTAATTCCTTGTCCGATCTTCGAGTTAGGATCTTCAAGTTCTTGTCGACTTTCCAGATTTCATGTTTGAGAATGATTGAGTTTGTCGAAGATTGAACTTCTTATAAGTTTTAGAAATTTACTAAAGGACAATTTAGCAATTCACTCAACCTAAGGCGTTGTTTAATTCGAATAGTAAGGCGTGGTTTAGAGATTCAGTTTTTTTAATATGGAATGAGGATAAGTAAAAAATCAATGAAAGATTAGAGGTTGTTTGAAAAAACGACATGACTTTGGGTATCATGCGTACCTGTTTTCTATCTCGAAAGAGTTTATAAATACCCTTTTTCACATGTCGGAACGAGAGTACAGATATGAATTTGAGTTCAAAATGACATGGTTATAGAGATAGTTGTATTGTAAGCCGAAACTGAATTCAAAAATTTATTCCATTCGCCATATATAAATTATTTTGAAATATTCATTTGAGTGACATCAAATCAAAGCCGTGATTAAACTGGTCGAGGAACATAAGGCCAAATTGCTTATAATCCACTATAATACAAAGAGCATCAAGTAGCAAACAAGTGAAGGGCAGAGTTGTCATCGTATCTTGGTCGAATACATATCCCACTCTTCTCTGTGTTCCAATTTCACACCATAATAATGTTTGTGCTAACCCGCAGCTATCAGATGCGTTTTTTATTATTTTGTTTTAGTCCAATCTATATATATATATATATATATTGCAGAACATCACAAAGAGCTACTGATTCCCAGCGACAGGTGCCCCTGCACTCTTCCTGATGTCATCCCATCCTCGAACCCATGGCTGTCCCGGAATCGCTCTCGTACCAGGAGCAGCATGGCTGTTGAGATTGTTCATCACCTCATCACGTATCTCGCAGAACACCTAGGAATGCACAAACAGACACAGACGGTTAAAACGCTGCTTAAGTATGGAAAGATAGCGCATAGATTTTGGCTTAGAAAACATATCTCACCTGATTTTGGCCTACAGTCTCAGGGGCTTGCTCCTGCCCAGTTAGCCACTTCCACAGATCAGGGTTTTCCTGCAAAAGATCACAGATCACAGAGCAACACGTTTCTCAAAGCAGATACTTATAACCCACTACTGTTTGTCTAGCAAGAAGCCATTTTTCAAGAGAAACAATTGACAAGCAGACCTTGAAACACTTAGAGGTCGTTTATGCGGGTGAATTCGTAGGAAGAGAATTCAAATAGCTAAAGAATTCAAATAGCTAGAGAATATGAGGGTCATGCTATTTCAAGAAATAGAATGTTTGGTTGTGTCATTTTAGGTGATTGTTGGAACTAGAGAATTCAAAAATTAAATGAAATGGAATGAATTCTCCCAAAATCCCCTTCCTAACTTAGTAATTTCAATATGAGCTCAAAATCTCTTGGGTCCCACATCAAGAATTCAAATCTCTAACATTCTCCCATAATTAATTGTGTACCAAACAATCTATTTGACAAAATCTCTAACTTAGAGATTTTAGAAACCAAATCATCCAAAATCACTCAAAACAATCCCTTACACAAACAACCCCCTAGGTTTGGTTTGGCAGCTGAAAAGTTCGATGGCAGGGGAAAGTTAGTTTCCCAAAATCGCTTTGTTTGGATCAAATTCTCCCCACCGGCCGGCCAGCAAAATGTTCAAATCCCATCTAACTTTTCATCCGTCGAACCCAAACCTCAGACAGAATAATTCATAATTTTTATACAGGCAATAGAGCCCCCAGTTGAGAATCAATCCATTTTAGAATACACTTAGATTGATTTACCATGCAAACTCAGATGAAAAAAACCTAATGAACATCACAAGTCAGCCAACCTGATCGGCCTATTCATTGATAACATTGCATCAAGGAAACCGAGGGCTAACTACATGAAGAAGTGGAGCGAAATTGGAAGTACAATATCCATACCAAATCGAGGACATGAACGAGAGCTTTAATCCTGGTTTCGTCCATGGAATGAACGTGCTCCCCAACCCATTTGCCAAGCACTAAATCCAATTCCAGGTATCCTCTCTGCCTGCTTCTATACAGCAACCTGAAAAGAAACAATTGAAGGAGAAAAGTTCACCGTTTAGGATTCTAGGGTTTTATGAATAAGAAAAATTCATCATAATCTCCCATTGTTTCCACGCAAGAGGATAAGAATAGGACTGCTACCTGTTACACAGACGGCGTCTGCTTTCGTCGTTGGAGAGATCGATACGATTCGATCCAGAATCATCGCTGTTGAGAGTCGAATAACGAGAGAAGAAGAAACCATATTCCCGTCTGAAAAGAAGAGTAATATCCAAAGAAACGAAGTCAGAACCAGAGGAAGACGAGGAGAAGGAGGAGGAGGGGGAGAGAATTTGAGGCTATGGTAATACGTTCGTACAGGGAAACGGACTGGGAAGGAATTGGCGAGATAGAGGTACGATTAGTCGCCGGCTTGGAGTTGAGGAGGCGGCGGAGAGTTGCCAAAGACCTTCTTAAGCTCGCCATCTTGAAATGGGTACGACAGAAATGTAGAATCGTGGGGTTCCTCAAAGTTAGATGTATGGAAGGTTGCCGCCACAATCAATTATCGGGGCTTCGTTTGTTCTGGAATTCTGGTTCACCATTTGCCACGTTCATTTGTTCCTTTTCTCTAACCAAATGTGCAATTCCCAAATGTTCAACTCAGTTCAGTGGAAAACGATTTAAGCACCATTGCAATGCTTTCGAAAATAATAACCCATTTCGAATTCGACCGACTTCGAATTGATCTTACATTTTAACTGATTTCGTAACCGATTTTAAATAACCACATTCACCAAAAACTGAGTTGGGTGAAAATTTCATTTTGATTTCTATTTCGCAATACACTCCGTTTTGGGAACCCGTGTCATGTTCATAAACTGTCGATTCTACCTAAGTTGAAAACCCAAGTCGATCTGGCAATTGCGAAACGTAGGTTGATTAGTAATAATGTTCTAATGACTCGAGAATTAGTAAGAACATAACTTGACACCAACAAGTTCTGATAGCTGTTGTAGAAAACAAGTTCGGTGGATAATTGTTTTCAAAAGCTTATCTCACGCCTCTCTGCATAGAACTCCCCCCTCGAAACCTCCGACAGCAACGACAGCCACACACCGGTATCCGCAGCTTCCTCCGGCGATATATTACCATCCCAACCCGTCATGGCAGTTTTCACCCAGCCGGGGCAGAAACTGTTCACGTAAATCTTCTCGCCATCAGCCCTGTCAGAGAGCAACTTAGCCATTAACCTGGTGAAACAATTAACTCCGAGCTTCGACAGTGCGTAGTCCGTGAACACCTCAGGCCACCTCCCTTTTAATTTAAAGGCCCAAATTATACCTACCATACGTTTTCATCGACCACACATACATCTAAAGTTGTTAATATGTAGGTCAAAGTTGCAATAACTATGCCTGAGTTGCTAATAACTATGTTTTACCCTTCATCCCTAGTTTTTAGCAATTGCTAAATGATGTGGGATGAGGTGGCATCTAATAAGCAATTGCTAAGGATGAAGAAGTGCTTTCTAATTTAGAAAGTTAATTAACAATGCCACAAATTGTTACAATTTTTAAGAAATACATTTATGAATAGAAAATAAATTGAAGATAAATTATATCTAATAATTTTGATTGGTTCATTTTGATTGTTTTTGTTTGTAAAAATGATGAGTGGGGATGGAGGGAGTTAGAAATTGTGGAACTAAAGTTGTTGATGTGGCGATAAAATTATGATTAGAAATTGCTAATCAATTTCCGATTATATCTACATTATGTTTAAGTTGTTAATAACTACATCTAATCAGATAATAACTACCTTCAAGTTGCTAATAACTACGTCTACATCTAATTAAGTTGCTAAATCCTATTTCTGAGTTAGTGATAACTATGTCTAAATTCCCTCAACAATTATGCCTAACTCGCCAATAACTATATTTCCCCACTTATATCTACCTTAAGTTTTCATCAATCTTACATACATCTAAGTACGTGCCTACCTAAAAGTTATCAATACTTGTGTCAAAGTTGCTAAGAATTACGTTTCTCATTTTATATCTACCTTATGTTTAAGTTGTTAATACATAAATCTAAGTTGCTAAAAACTACGTTTACTTCTAAGTTTCTACAACTACCCCAAAGTTGCTGATAACATCTCCAATTTGGCGATTACTACAAAGTATAGTTTTAAGTCAGCCAACTCATATATTTGACCTCGGAAGAAAATGTCCGTCAAAACCCTATCATGACTGTGCTAGTTTTAATTATCGTCGAAAAATTACGATCCCGTTTACTAACTATTTCATTTCACTTTCATTCCATTTTCATTTTGACATATTTTTAATTATTAAAAAAACTTGTTCAGTATGAATTTTAAATTTACGTTTTGAAAGACCTAATGTGAAATTTTGATGAAAGTTCCCTTCAATTTTGGAGAAAAAAAAGTGGGTTTCCACCTAATTCCAAAACAAAATTTACACACGCTTTTTCTTGATTTCATTAAAATTGATCCACCTTTCAAATTTCACTGATAGCAAAAATTATGAGCAGTATTATTTTATACGAATCTGACAATTTGTTGCCTTTGCCCTTAATCCTTACTATTCACTGTTGCTTTTCTTTCTTTATTTTATTTTATTTTCTTTCAATTTTCATCTCTGTCCTACTGAAATACCATACTTGGTAACATCATTTATACATTTTCAATTATAATTATCCACACTTTTGTGTGTTTACAATTTTAATTTTGATGTTCTCACCCGAATGCAGTGTGTTACATTAGGAGTTACGATCTAATGTTCAATTTTTATTATAGTTTGCTCGTGTTTTATACATAAGTCTAGCCTAAAAATGCGATTCAATCTCGATATAAAATGATCGTAAAAATACTTAATTGATTTGGACAAATTTTATATATAAAAGTTATTAAATTCATGTTGATTAAGTTCAATTTCCTCTAAGTTTTGTTCTTCAATAATAATAATAATAATGATTATTATTTCTAAACTTCAATAGTATTCCAATTAATCCATCTTGTTTTTTTGTCTACAGGCAGCGACTCGCGATGTGCTCATTTTTATTCAGTTTTCGTTGGCCAAGATGGAACACCGCACCATCCAAATATGCCTATGGGCATGGATGCTCTTAGGCACTTTTTCATGCGGCGTCTCTCTGTTTGGTCTTTTTCTACTGACTGTACCCGATCGCACGAGGGATGTGAAACCCTAATATGATCACGCTACATGGCTTTATTTTGGGTTGATTTGTAATCCGACGCCCCTATGTCTACTTTGTACATTTGTTCATATTTATCTAAGATTTCAATTTTATCCGAAAAAGAAAAGTTATCAAACATAACTCTAAACTTATTAGTCGCTAATAGTATTGTCATCGAGACAATAAACATGTTTATAATGTTATTTTATTATGTTTCACCTTTAAATGATGGTTTATGAAAAAGTCAGAGGTGGAGCCAAAGTATGGACGGACGGTGCCACGTCGACCCCCGGCCACCGGTTAAAAGGTATGTTTATACTAGTATGCTCAAGATTTATTAAAGAGTTTAATGAATAAATTATCACATCTAAGTTGTTTGTGGTGTAATGGTTAATAGTTAGGCCTTACCTTTGAATGTATGGGGTTCAAATCTTTATAAAAGTGTTCTCAAGCCCATTTATTTGGTCTTTTAGTGATTTGCATGTTCCATTTCATTCATGATAGGCGAATTTATTGTTTTAAGGGAGTTTTATTTGATTTTACAGTTATTAAAAAAAAAGTATTTTAGTTTACATTATAGATGTGGAAATTTTTTGTTATCTTCACCAACTTTTGACACTTCATATTAAATTTTTGGTTCCGCCCTGCTTAAAGCCTTTTCAATTTGGTTTATGTTGAATTTTTAATTAACTTGCATGCGATGAGAATACCAACGAGTATTCGAAACTTATATTTTTGAAGATGAGTATGAATATTAATATTCTAATGGAAATAGGGATAAATTTTAAGAATGAACATGGGGATGTGAATAGATACCCCTCCTCTTCGAAAATCCTAAGGGTAGTTTGGTAGTTAGATTAGAGAGTATGCCCATTATCATGTGTCTCTTCTTTAGAAAAAAAAAACAAAAAAAGAATTAATTCAAATTTTTTAAATGAAATGATAGGTGATGTGCCATTTATTTAACAATTGATAGTGAATTGTTAAATTAATAATTTTAAGTATATCTAACCTAGAATCAAGGATTTAAGTAAGCTATATAACATTGATAACTGAAAAAATTAATTATTCGAATTACCGAACAATTAATTACATTGATTGCCAATTTACAATTAATAAATTGATTGTAGTTAATTTTTTTTGTCATAAATAGCTCTAGGAAATGAGGAACAAGATAGAACAAAACAAAACAAAGAATCAGCTCAGGCTGTGAAATCAGTCTCAACACAACCCGAGAGATATAAGAGAGATTGACGGGCCACTTTATAGACAGCTCTGTTGGTGGTACAGGGGACCACCAGGACCCGAAGGCGGGGACAAGCTGCCAGAAAGGAGAGGATCTCTGCAATGATAACTCCACCAGCAACACACCAGGTGCATCGCCGAGAAAGACGAGATAGGACGTCTCAGCATCGCCCTCAATTGATCTTCCAAACACCATGACAAAAGCACCAGACGCAAGAATCGCGAACGACTAGAAGCTCTAGGACATAAGGGTCAAGGAGCATTGGATACGTCCGCCCAATGCCTTGCAACATTGTACCAACGGCGTTTCAGACGACCAGACCCACTGCGCCATCCATATTAATATTAATGCGGGGCCAGTGGGGGAACCTAGGAGGCTTGCCGGCCACCCTGGGGGGAGCTGCTACTAAAGTAGCTGACTAAGGAAGGACTGAAAGTTTAGCTAACTGCCAAAAAAATTGCCGAAGTAAGACCTTTAGCCGAAGTAGACAAGGCAACAGACATAAGTGATTGGAATGTGGTGCTCACAAGCGCTTCTCTTATTGGAACGATACGATGGAATAGCTGCCAGAGTACCGAGAGATTCCAAACCGAGTGTCTGACCTTAGAACCTAAAGGGGCCATTATGGGATTGTTATCAAAAGGTTTAGAGCGCCGAGCAATGAAGAATGCAGAGGATGTGGAAAATACACCATTAGGAGAATAATGCGAGAGTGGCTGAGGGATAGTACGAATATGGGAATCCGTATACAGTGTGAAGTGAACGTTGAGAACATCAAGCTGCCACCGCCCATTGTTAATAAAATCACTCATCAGGCGGGGACCAGCATAAGGAGGAGCCAGACGGGGAGTCGAATGACCAGGATCTGGTCCTGGGAGCCATGGCTTTCGAAGAGTGGGTATGGATCACCCATTGCCCACCTACCATCAAAGACCCTTCAGAAGGAGGCCACGTCCGTAAAGTAAGCTTTGCCATACCCACGAGGGGCGCGAACCAGGAGCAACATCCATGAAATCATTGAAGGGGAAATATCAGGCTCAGAGAACCCGTGCAAAGATACCACCTAGATTTTCAAGGAGGCGCTAGAACTGGTTAGCCAGTAGGGCTTGATTAAATGTCTTGAAACTACGGAACCCGAGGCCACCATCACCTTGAGCCAAGCCGAGTTGTTGCCACAATAGCCAGTGAACCAGATGTCGGTCACCCACATTGCCCCACCAGAAGTCGATCATTTATTTATTGAGTCGTCGACACAACTCATCTGGCAAGCAGAAGTAGGACATGGCGTAGACAGGGAGCCCAACAATGACAGAGCGGAGAAGGGTATGTATGCCTACCAGAGAGAGGCAGTCACACTTCCAATTCTGTAGACGTTGGTAAATTTACCCTTCGAGGAAGCCGAACGTAATAACCTTGGAATGGAGAACAATGTAGGGGAGGCTCAGGTATCGATCAACATCGATTGTAATTAGTGTCCCTAGCAGACCATAATAGACTCGTTGTAGAGCCAGAGACACATTGGAGCTGAAGCAGACGAAGGACTTCATGAAGTTGACCCGCTGACATCTTAGTGCTTCATAGCGGGAGAATAGACTATGGAGGATGCCAATGATGGGGAAGGAGACCTGGAAGAAGAAAATGGTATCATCCGCGAACATGAGATGAGAAATAACCGGGGTGCGGCGGGAGACCCGAATGCCGTGAAGCAGTTTGGCCTATAAATGGTTGTCAATTAGACGTGTCAGGCCCTCTGAACTGAGAGCGAATAGAAGGGGTGACAATGGGTCCCCTTGACGTAGCCCCCTCTTTGGTGAGAAGTAACCATTTGGGGATTCATTAACCAAGATTGAGATGGTGGTAGTTGATAAGCATTCTCTAACAAGGCCAATCCATTGGCTAAGGAAGCCGAGCCGCTCAAGTAAGGGAAAGAGATCCCACTCAACACGATCGTAAGCCTTCTCCATATCAACCTTGAGTGTCATAAAGTGGCATTCAGTGGTATGAAGTTTAAGAAAGTGCATGAGTTTGTGAGCTAGGAGAACGTTATCAGTAATGGAATGTTGCTGGACAAACCCTTTATGGTTAATGCTAACAATGGAAGGGAGAATAGCACCCAAGTCTGGCTGTTATGATTTTAGATATAATTTTGTAAAAAAATCGTGCATAAGCTAATAGGTCTGAGTTATGGCAGTGAGGACAGTGAGGTGCGTGCTCGTCGGGGTTCCTCACCAAAATCTGGGCAGCCTCGCCGATAGAGACCAACCTTGCCGGAGAAGACAAGTGACCTCCCAACAATCATGGAGAAGAACAGTGACCAGATCTACAAAGTCCAAAAGATAAGAGGTTGTTGTGCAATTGCATATTCTTAAGTCTTTCTTACTTAGTTTTATACTTTTAGATAGTTTACAGTTTAGGATTTGAGTCTGTTTTGTTAACAATTGGAAGTTCTAGATGCGAGTGTAACGGAGGCAGTTAGATAACTAGCGAGTTTTAGAATGTTGCATAGAAGTAAATGGAGGATAACTCGATGGTTTGGACTCCAAACGACGCACGGTTAGAAGTTACTGACTCGTGGTAGCAAGAGGAATCATGTCAAGTCAGAATCAGAGGTGTCAGCTCTGCATACCAGCTGGGGATTTAGGATTACTTTTTTGCTTTAAGCGTAGAACTGTAATTAGGTGGTCAGGGATCCAATGATTGGATTTTCAGGACTGTACAGTAGCGTGTGATGTACTGTACATGTGTTGTATTTCAGATTAGGGCTCGCAAGTTGTGCAGTAGCGTGTGATCTACTGTACATATAGTTATGTTACTTTGAGCATAAGCTGTTGGCGATTGAACTGTGATGTGTGATTCACAGTTCAAATTAGGAAATGATTAGGATTAGCTAGATAGATCCCGTTTATGCATTGGTCACCCACCCTTTGGATTGCGCAATCCCTTAGGATTCTTTCAGGTTAAGACAAGACGTGATGAGTTAACCTTTAGTGTTGTTCTCACGGCTTTTTAGGGCGGTTTCATGGTCTGATCCACTATGAGGTTGTCCGCTTATAGCTAGGGGTGGCTGGCATTAGGATAATACATACAGGACAACATGATCACATTACTAGATGTAGTGTTTAGATAGACTTCTTGTTTTATCCTCAGTAAAGTCTCAATACAGATGCATGCTAAGGCAGCGATGAAGGCGGCGGCAAAGGCAGAGGCAGAGCAAGCTAATGTAGCGGTGAAGTTGGTGGCGGCACAGGCTGCAACGGCCAAGGCGCAGACGGTGGCGCGTACATGGCGTAAAGGACTTCGCCGTTTGAAGGAATGCATGCCTCTCTTCATTTTGGGGTAAGGGATTCATTTATATTACTTTTGTGGTTAGACTTAATAACCTAATACTAATACGTGTTTTGATTTTCTTCTTTTCAGACTCGAACAAGTCGGAAGCTAGGAGGTGGCGGTGTTTAGGATTTCGTTCAGTAAATTTGGATTGTAGTAATTAACAAGTTTGCTATGCCTTAGTAGTTTCTTAATCGGATGCCCCAATCTATAAATTTTTCCGTTTATATAAATTTAAAAGAGTTCGACACGGGAAAACTTCAGCATAGAACACGAATACGGGTTTAAGTCACCTTTGTTAGATGATCACTTGGAGATATATATATAGTGTCATTTCATTAAACTCCTTTAATTCTATTATCAAGATCGTCCAAATAATACTGTTCTCTCCGTCGTCTTCTTCCTATTAATTATTTTCCGCCCCTGATAATTAAAGTTGAACAAAATATGTTTCCTTTTTGGTCTTCATGAAGCCTTCATTGACTTGGTGAATTAACTGATTTAATTTAATTTAAGGTATCCATAACAACATTTCTTGGAAAAATAGTTTAGCTATAAGTAAGTATGGTATAACTTGATATCTATTCAGTTAAACAATATAATGACTGAAATAAAAAATGAAGCACAATTGATAATTAACCAGAAACAAAATTGTACACACTAAATTAATATAATCGACCAATGAACACCAACAAAAGACACAATACGACAAAGAGTGCAGTTACCTAGTTAAGCAAGACACACAAAGTACAATAAAGAAAGAAACAACAACAAAAGCACCGACATCTATCAGAAGCCGATCTCACGTCTCTCGGCGAAGAACTTTCCGGTGATAGCCTGATCAGGAAGGAGGGCGAGCCAAACTCCGGTATCGGCACCGTCCTCTGCCGATATGGTACCAGCCCACCCAGTCATTGCAGTTTTCACCCACCCAGGGCAGTAGCAGTTCACGTAGATCTTCTCGCCTTCCGGTCGATCGTTGAGCTGCTTAGCTAGAAGCCTGGTGAAGCAATTCACCCCGAGTTTCGAAACCGAGTAATCGGTGTTAGCGTGAGGCCACCCTCCTGATTCCCAGCTCCCGTCTTCTACCTGCTCTAGGAATTTGGACATGGTCCTGTCTATCAGTTCCTCCGACAGTTTCTCCATGTCGTTCAGTTGTTCCCTTATGTCCTCGTTCTCGATCCTCTGCACATTAATTTCATTATCAATAAAAATTGTAAAATTTTAAGATCAAAATCGAGAATTTAGCTACATCAAGGAGTTTTCAAGATGTTTTGCAAATTAATTAAACTTACATTCCGTTTCCCGTTGACCCTGCCGAGCCGTGAGCTGACGTTAACAACACGACCACCAGCTTGAGACGATCTAATCAGAGGGATCATAGTCTTGGTCACATTCTTCAGCGCATAATAATTAGTATCGATAACCATCCGAGCGGATTCGACCGAATTATCAGACCCCATGTTGAAGTTAACCCCTGCATTGTTAACCAGGATGTCTATGCCACCATAATGAATCGTTAGCCACTCGCAGAATTCCTGAATCGACGAATTGTCCAGAACGTCAAGCTGGTGAAATGCCACACTGAGGCCTAATTCTTGCAGCACGCTAGCTGCTTCCACTCCAGCACTCTCTTCTCTCGAAGTTAGTATTACAGTGATGCCTTGTCCCGCAAGTTGTCTCACTATCTCGAACCCTATCCCTCTGTTGGCGCCTGTCACCATGGCAACTGTCTCCACAGACCACCATCTAACCAATAGTAATACAACATTGTGATTCGTGAAATTCATTGTTAATGAATAATATGAAATTGTTAATTGAATGACATATATATATCCTTTAAAGACCAAGAATGAATTCATTTTGAATTCCAGTAAGTAACCCACGTAATACATTAATCTATGCGTGCATATAATTTATCGAAATCTTGATACCTTTGGTGATCGGAATAAGGAATGGTTCGGAGGAGAGAGATCTCTTGGCGCCTCTTCTCTTTGCGTTCTTTGGATCGTTCTTTACTTCCCATTTGTCCTTTTGAAAATTTGGGATCCTCTCTTCCTTTTGGTGTTTCCCTCTCCATGCCTGTTTCCTATTTTGCTTTTGAAGTGCTTAAGATGATTGATTAAGAGCAAGATGCGGAATTATTTTTTTTATACTTCGCAAAATTAACCAAGAGGGGTTGAAAAACAACCTATCAAGTGGCAAATTATTGCCTAAATTTAGTTGTTTACCTACTTTCTCGTTTTGTGTCCTCAAAACAATCCTTCCTCTTAAAAATAAAATGATGCAAAGGTACATATTCATAAAATGCATTATTATTGTTCAAAGTTTTGATAAATATATCGTTTGGTATTGAATGAATTATAATTCAAAAAGTCAACTCTAATCAAACCTAAAAATCAACCATATAATATACGCTTAACATTCGTAGAATAACCAAATAATAATTAAATGCATGCTATCTCCAATGAACCACAACAAAACATATCGTATTCTAAGAGATTATAGTCGGATCCAAACCAATACACAAACTAGTAAGAACCATTTGAAGAATAGTGATTAGATGAGATGCACCTTCGTTTACTTGAGGTAGAGATCTTCAACTTGGAGAAAAAAACACAATTGTGCTAGTGAAATAGAAAAATCTAGTCTAAATGGAGTTATTCCAGGGGTAAAGGACTGGAAAAGTTGTGTGTTTGGTGATCTGGAAATTTTAGGGTTGAATTCAGTACACCCTACAAAATGAACACCTGTCATGTTTACTTTATCTGACCAAGTCTTGGTCCCTACTTCGACAAAAAAAATGAAAAAATTTAGCTGAAGTGGTAAGGATGGAAGGCGTTAAAAATTTCGGCTCAATATATATATTTAGATACGTAAAGTCGGTGATTATCATTATATAGGTGAAAAAAATCATTAAAAAAATTGAGATCACCAAAAAGAGCACCAGAAATCTTTCGACCCGCTGAAAATAATTTTTGATAGAACTCGAAATAAATTTGATGACCAAAACCGTTAGTCTGGCATCCGAAATTAGCTAATCTAGAACTCTAGAAACACAAAATCCACAATCATTCTTTAGAATTTCGGCAGGCCGAACCGCCGAAGTAGGCCGTGGACGTTGGGAAATGGGAACCACTCTTCTTAGAATATCCTTCTCTCGCCCCGTTGTAGACGGACACACAGTCCACAGCGATCAAAATATTAATAATTATAATTTTTATCGAAATAATAATGGTGAAGGGAGAATTAGGTTCCATTCCAATCGCAGGATAACGCACACAGGGACCTCCGATCTCCGACCTCTCCCTAGTATCCATCCATCACTTTCTCTGTACAAATATTACACGCATTTTAACAAACACATGGACGACGATCGCCACTGACCCGCCTACCACCACCGCCCCTCTTCCCCCCTCATTCATTCCACGTGGCAGCCTTCCCCCGGGCTTTTCTTTTGTCTCTCTGGGGTAAATCTCTCTCCATCTTCTTGCGCATTACCTCGATGCCAAGTCGCCGTTAAGAGTTAGGTTATTGACAGACACACTCAATTTCTGATTGGAGGATTGGTTATCGCATTTCTTTTCCCCAGATGTCTCACGCCGTGGAACGCCAGCAAGGGATGCCTAAGATGGAAGCCAATAAATCAATTAAGAAGGCGGCGGCTGCGGCGGTGACCATGGACCACGTTCTGCTGGCTCTCAGGGAGACCAAGGAAGAGAGGGATGTTAGGATTAGGAGCTTGTTCAATTTCTTCGATCTGGCCAATTCTGGCTACTTGGATTACACCCAGATTGAGACTGGTCTGTCCGCTCTTCAGATTCCGCCCGAGTATAAATATGCCAAGGATTTGTTGAAGGTCTGTGACGCTAATAAAGATGGGAGGGTTGATTACGTGGAGTTCAAGAGGTACATGGATGCTAAAGAGCTGGAGCTGTACAGGATTTTCCAGGCTATTGATGTTGAACACAGCGGCTGCATTTTGCCCGAGGAGCTCTGGGATGCTCTTGTTACCGCTGGTACTGACCCCAACTCCTGCCTCCTTTTCTGCTGATATCATTCGCATCATGTTATGTAAACTCATTGCGATTAATGAATTCTTCCTTTACCGGAACTTGTCTAGGCTTCAGGTCTTACTTTTAGAAAAGAGTAGTGTTTTACTGTCTAGACGCCCATTGCCGAGATAATTGAGCAATGTGCTTTTGTTGCTCAAGGCGACTACCATTGCGGGAATTTGCACAAGGTGAAGTTCAAAGTTAGAAATGAAGGTGATAAGCTAGGATGTATGCTCAGTTTGCACGTTTCTGTGTGTTTCACGGTATCTGTTGCTTTTGCACTTCTCAATAAAAATGGTTGAGTTGAAATTGATAAATGCTTGCTTACCCTGGTGGAATTTAGAGAAGGTAAAGTTGGAAATAGGAAATCGCAGTGATGATGTGGAATGTGATTTTTGCCAAGTCTGGTGCATGTATAGATTGCAAGTTCCTATAGGTTTGCTTCTGGCTTTAAGTGGTGCAATTCATTATGATTGGTTATGGTTGGCTTGGGTAAGTTCTTACCGGTTTTTTGATTCGTGCTTACTACGTATATGGTCCCCGTTCCAACATCTGGAACTGGCATTTGTAATATTAATTTGTTGGATAATTAGATTAACCTTGAATCTCTATCGTCAGAAAATTGATATTTTGAACACTCGCATCTAATAAGATTTTGGTTTATGATCTTTGGCGGAAGAACTAAGAGCTAGGAAGTCATTTCTGAAAACACGCCTTGTTCATATGTGATTCTGTGATTCTAATTGGAACTGTCTATTATTCTTATTTTGTTTATTTAATTTCTCCCTTTCCAGTTTTCATCTGTCAGTGAATTGAGAACAAATAAGGACGTTTTCCTGTTCAGAGACGGATAGTTTTGTGTTATATTGAACTCTACATGGGCTGACCTGAGCTTTTTAGTAAAGGATTGGGACTTGAGTTAGGAATGTTCCAAGTTTTGATCCAGAAACAACCATTTGGAGAATATCCCCATGTGGGTCACCAACCAAGTATGTTCTTCAAATCAATCGCTCTTTGGACTGGTTGGGTGTTTAGAGGGCCAAGGCTTACCAATCCGCAAAGTCCCCTGAACTGCATTCAGGAGATGGATTGGTTTACCTCATAATAAAAAACAAATTTTGTTCTACATTGAGCCAGCACCGGTAGGTAGGATGAATTGTTTCCATGGCAACGTTGAATTTCATTTTTAAGAGTGCTCGTTCGATTTTCTACATCCAGTAGTCTTTTTACATAGAAATCCATTCTTCTTATGTTTGCTGTTGTGTAACTTTAATCGACCTACTTGTTAGTCTTTATGTTCTTCATTATTGCGATGTTTATGCTGTAAGCATTTTCCACAAAGTGACTCTTGCCCATTGTGTTCATCTTATAAGCCACGGCAGCTTCTGTTTTGCAGGTATTCAAATTGACGATGAGGAGCTTGCCCGTTTTGTAGAGCATGTCGATAAAGACAACGATGGGATTATAACCTTCGAGGAATGGAGAGATTTTCTTTTGCTCTATCCACACGAAGCTACCATCGAGAACATATATCATTATTGGGAAAGAATGTGTCTCGTAGATATTGGAGAACATGCTGTTATTCCTGAAGGCATCAGCAAACAGGTTCACAGGAGTAAATATTTTATTGCAGGAGGAATAGCTGGGGCAACTTCACGTACCGCAACTGCTCCTCTTGACCGCCTCAAAGTTGTTTTGCAAGTTCAGACCACTCGTGCATCTATTGTACCTGCTGTAAAGAAGATATGGAAGGCTGATGGTTTGCTTGGGTTTTTCCGTGGTAACGGGCTGAACGTGGTAAAGGTTGCTCCTGAAAGTGCTATCAAGTTTTATGCGTATGAGATGTTGAAAAATGTCATTAAAGATTTGAAAGGGGAAGAGGACGCCGATATAGGTACATCTGGTAGACTTCTGGCTGGCGGAATGGCCGGTGCGGTAGCGCAAACTGCTGTCTATCCGATGGATCTCGTGAAAACTCGATTACAGACCCATGCATGTGAAGGTGGAAAGGCACCGAAATTGGGGACCCTAACTAGGGACATATGGGTGCACGAAGGGCCTCGAGCCTTTTATAAGGGTCTTGTGCCCTCCCTTATTGGTATCATTCCTTATGCTGGCATTGATCTTGCTGCTTATGAGACCTTAAAGGAAATGTCCAAGACATATCTTCTGAATGATAGTGGTGTGTACTTCTTCTTCTTCTCGCATTGACCGTGTCTTTTCAATCTCTTAGCGAGTCTTCGATTCGATTTGCTAACGTAAAAGCTTATTTGGCGTTTCAGAAGCTGGCCCTCTTGTGCAACTAGGATGTGGCACAATCTCGGGAGCAGCGGGAGCAACTTGTGTCTACCCTTTGCAGGTCATTCGAACCAGGTATATACTTTGATCATATCAAAGGCAATAGATGATTTTGGATAAATTTTGAATGGAATTGTTTGACAGAATGCAAGCTCAACAAGCAAATGCTGCTGCTCCATACAAGGGGATGACTGATGTGTTCTTGAGAACACTTGAGAAAGAAGGATACAGAGGGTTCTACAAAGGACTGTTTCCAAATCTGCTAAAGGTGGTACCAGCAGCAAGTATAACGTATATGGTTTATGAAGCTATGAAGAAACATCTACATCTTGAGTGAGTAGTTGGTCACAGTATTGGTTGGCGATGACGACGACGACGACGGCGGAGGAAATTAATAAATAGATATTATTATTAGTGAAAGTAGCTGCTGCGTAATAGAAGGGCAAATCCCCCCGCCCCCAGTTCTGGTTTTGATACAGTTTTGTTAGATGAAGAAGAGTTGTTGATGTCCCATGGGTTGTTCATCTATAGCAAGTTGTGCTGGATCATCCCATATTTTAATTAATTAGAAACACACCCATCATTTTTTCTCCAATCTTTGATTAAAGCAAGTTCTGCTGGATCATTGTTTCTCCAATCTTTGATCGTGTGTCGTACTCGGATGGTTTTATAAGGAGACACTCGGATGGAAAGCATTCAGACTCTTTTAGTCGAGAGCTGTTATTCTCGTTAGTTTGCTGAAAGGAAGCAGCTTGCTATATATACATTAGGAAACAATTAACTAACTAGTTACAGTATTAACTAACAAACTAAGCTAATCTCCAATAGGAGCTGTACATGTGTAATGTAATTAAGTTTATGTGTACAAGAAGAAGAGGGAAAATGGTGACGTTCCAATAAGTCCGCCTGGGCTTCTTCAAGCAGCAGCGAGAGGCATGCAATTCATAAGACTTTCATACGCCCCTCAAGCTAAGGAGCATGTTGGGAGGGTCGTTTTGCACTCAAGGTCCCTTCGTTAGACTTTACTCGGTTTAGATTTCACGGTATATTTCCTCAAACAGGTGAGATAATCTATCACTACAAGGAAACTACAAACAACCTAAACTAACTAGATGAGCAAAAGGAAAGCAATGGTCAACAATTGAAATGAGATGTTGGTAGGTTTCGAGACTAGTTGATGCTCAAATACCAATTACAAGAAGAGCTGGACACAATGGAAACCGACAATGACATTGATTCTCCTCTAGGCATTCGTAGGAATCCAAGACAAGGTCTTGTAATGGACTACAACTACCAATTGGCAAGTGATCAAGCCAATTGGTATTCTCCTCTAGGCATTCGTAGGAATCCAAGACAAGGTCTTCTAATGGACTACCACTACCAATTGGCAAGTGATCAAGCCAATTGGTATTCGACAAAATGCCTAACTGCTAAGAAAGACTTAATGACATCACAAACACCAAGCAAGGGGTGCTAGTCACCTTATTGACACCCCCAAACATCTCAATTACTCAAGTTGTCACTACCTAAGTGATTACCGGAATGCGCTCTAAGTATTCGACGAAATGTCACTAAGAGAATCCTCACATTAAAGGTTGAATTGGGGTGTGGCTTGGTCCACAAACACCTTACTTCAATCTTGGATTAAAAACTAACACAATCCTAAGCAAAGTCATGCAAATGAGAGCATTGATTTGACCTATAATTCAAGTCATGGCACAAATTAGGTTGCAAACACCATAATCCAAGCACATCATAATCATAATAAACATCCAACTGTATCCAACCCCTCATCATGAGAGGATCATCCTTGCAACAACAACATCTCTAGTCTAGCAACAACACAATCTAGCGTATCATGACAAAACTCAGGAGAAAAAGAGGTTACATTCTTGAAATCTAGGTATAAGACTTGAAGGTGATGCTTCCTTGATCCTCAATCTTGACCCCAATCTCCAATCAATCCAAGATAGCTCCAAAGCCTTCAATTGCTACTCAATCTACTCATCTAGGGCTCCCAAAATGGTGGGAGAAGAGGGGGAATCGTATATAAACTATTGTTATAACTGCTATTGGAATTATGCTTCCTCTTTCCTCCAAAAAGGCATAAATATGGTCATATGCATGAGTCACACGGCGTGTGGTGTTGCCAGGAACCACACCCCCGTCTGGTCCTTCAACCAGGCCAGGATTTTCATCTTCAAACGAACTTATCTCCCTCGTCCGACCTCCGTTTGAGCTCCGGTTGGTCTCGTTGGAATTGTCTCAACGTCTTCTATCCATCGGATACCTGCAAGCTCAATGAAACATTGAGAAAGCAAGTAGAACGGATCGAAACGGCCTGTTCGATAAAACACAACAAAAAACCCTTGTTTCTTCTAACCAATCACAAAGGAGGGTAAAAACTAGGTCAAACACGGCCAACAAGCAGTCAAGATGTGGTCAAATTGGCAACGAATAATCGTACTATCACATATATGTTTGTGACTCCTAGCTTGTGTAACAAGAAATGTAATCTGTGATGAGCCAGAGGCTTGGTAAAAATATTCGCAATTTGTAACTCAGTGCGAATATGATCAATAGATATTACCTTGGTTTGTAAATACTGACTAACCACATATCAATCCACTTCAATGTGTTTGGTCCATTCATGAAAGACTGGATTTTGTGTGATGTAGATGACTGATTGATTATCACTGAATAGCTAAGCTAGTTGAGGATGCTGGACTCCAAAATCTGCAAGAAGTTGTTTGATCCAAACAATTTCACAGGACAATTGAGCAAGAGCTCTATATTTCACTTCTGAAGAACATCTAGATATCGTCGTTTGTTCTTTGTTTTCCATGAAATCAGTGAAGTTCTAAGGAATACACAATACCCTGAAAGAGATTTTCTATTGTCAGGGCAAGCAGCCTAGTATGCATTTGAGTAACCAACCATGTTGAGATCTGAATCTGCTGCATTAAAACAACCCTTGACTAGGTTGATGTTTCAAGTAACAAAAAACAAGATGTGCAGCTTGCAAATGTTCCTTCGTGGGTTCATTGTTGACAATCGGATTCTACCCCGCTAATCAAATATCCACTAGATTGCTCTAATGGGATCATATTTCCCTAGGGTCTTTCTAACGTTGTTACTCAAATCGTTTATGCTAACTAGACCAAGTAACAGTGAATGATTATTTGTTTTGAGTGTTTAAGTAACCAATTATCAACTAAAAATTCAAATCAAAGGAAAGAAAATGTAAGAGAATTAAGTTTCAAATATGGGAATGAAAGTTGTTCGGACTCGAATCCACTAAAGTTAGCATGTATGGATGAACGATATGCAATCTCGATTAGTCCGTTTATAATGGCTTCGCGATTTCCTACGATAGTCTTAGATCACTCTCGCGAGTCTAAGGATCTATTATGCTCTACTGCAGACTCCTCTCTCAAGCTAATCTACACCTAAATAGAACGCACTAAAGTTGTTCGATGAAATGCCACAACGATAAATGATGCAAAAAGTATAAACGATCCGTTCCTCTCTCGAAATAACGGAGAATCTAGAGTTCTTCCTAAGCGACCTATTAATCTATGTTCCTCTCGGACCCACAAATCAATGACGATGATTCAATCAAGGTGATCAAACGAAATTGAATCAGAAATTAGGTTTAGCAAGAATACATCATATGTCTGAATAACCTCGATAACAAATCAAAGAGTTAACACTCCATCATCCATACAAAAGCTAAACTAAAATTTCATATAATCCAAACAACATGAAGAGTTTAGCTACTCATGATTTCAAAAAATAAATCACAAGAGAAGAGAAGAAATACCAGAGAAGATGACATGTTCTTTGTGGAAATCCCAATCTTCAACTTGATGATTCGCCCTTCACCAATCGTGGTTGATCCTTTCGCTTCAATCGTCACTCTGGAACTATAGCTCTCTCTAAGAGACCGAAAATATGAGTATATTGAAGTATATTTCGTCCATAGGGGGTCTCGGGGGGTATTTATAGGCTTCTGGACCAAATTAGAGAAGGATTAAACTCAAAATTCTTGTCAGGACAAAGGACATGGTGTGTCCTTAAAGGACACGGCCGTGTCTTTTCTTCTGCTCTTCTCGGCCGTGAGCATAAATAAGAAGAACATGTTCGTGTTATTTTAGAACACGCCGTGTTCTTTTAGTACATGTAATTTGACCATGACGTCAACATAAAAGTTGTAGACAATCAAATTATCTTTTCAACGCCGCTAACCTTGCATCAATCGGACTTTCGAGCAATGAGTTATGATCAAAATACTAAACAATGACGTTTTCTTCCCAAGTCGAACATTCTAAGTTGTTCCTGCTTCCCTATCGTGTCTTGGTTCATCCCGAGACGTCATATAACACCTGAAATGTTCCAAAGCGTACAGCAACGTAAAACGGCCCAAGGGGCCAAGGGGGAACCAAATAGGCACTAAATGTCATAAATTCGATCAAGTTGAGGCATCTAAACACACAAAAATGTAGTTTACGGCAAGAACAAATGTGCTGATAATCCAACACATCAATTTTGAGACTGACATAGCTGCTCCGTTGTATAAATAATGTCTGGTCTAATTGTTGCCATATACTGTAATTTTCCAACCAACCTTCTGAAGACAATAGGATCTTTCATTGGTGTTCATGTTCTAACTGAGAGCTTAGTCTTCAATTCTACTGGACTCTGTGCTGGTTTGCAACTTAAGAATCCCGCTTCTTTCAACATTTCCAAACAATACTTTCTTTGATAGATAAAAATACTTAATTTTATGTCCAACTTCTAATCCCAAAAAATACCTTAGTATCTCCAAATCCTTGATTTTGAAAGTCTCATTCAAATATCTCTTCACTAGTTTTATTTCATGCTCATCATTCCCAATTATGATGAGATCATCTACTTATATCAGAACCACAATTATGTGTTTGTCTATCTTGACTGTGAAGAGAGAATGATCAAAGGCTGATTGAGTGAATCCACAATTCTCCAAGGTTGATGTTAACTTGGCAAATCATTACCTGCTAGCCTATTTCAGATCATAGAGTGCTTTCTTCAATAAACAGACATCTTTTTGTGGGCTTTCAGGAACTTCAAATTTTGGTGAAATTTCCATATAGACCTCCTCCTCCAAGTTTCCATGAAGAAAGAAATGCATTATGAACATCCTTTTGATGAAAAGATCAATCTTTAACGGTTGCTACTGCCAGCAGTGTACCCGACAGTCTTCCTCTGTGGTGATAATGGTGTGATCTTCCAAGTCTGATTCTCAATTTGAGCTTTGAACTCACTCTGCACTGCCTTCTTCCAAACTTGAAGAAGAAAAAGAAAAAGATGGTGGATCTCACTGTTTGGGTTATACTCAATACTTGTTTCTCTATCTGTAGAATAACAACTATAGGAGTAACGAGGACGGGTCAATTGGGCACTCAAACAGTGCCAAAAGGCTCCGGGCTTGGTCATTTGGACTGGTGTTCTAGGTGATTGATTGGTTGCGACGAGGGAAGAAATGGGCTGATCGTGTCATATTAGGGGGGCCCAAACCCGTCTTTTAGATCTCCAGAACTAACTGTACCCTGGGTTTACTGGTTTATGGCCCAAGTTCATATACAGATGGATGAATCCAAGAACACAGAGAGAGAGATAGAGAGAACACAGTGTCGATAATGAGCTGGTTCCGTGTTTTCTCAAGCAAAAGCAACGTTCAAAACTTAGGAGCTTCTAAGAAGAATCCATCAATCCCACGCCCAACAATTAACATTGCCTTGAGAATAAAAACAAAAAAGACTATGAACTTCTACATACCAAGAAGACAAAAATAAACCCCGCTGCTAGAATCTAATCAAGATGCCCAACTAAATTCTTGATCACTCACTCGCGTCTAGTCGTCCTCCGGCGAGGAGCAGCCGTCGTGTTCTCCTCTTTCTCTTCTTCCTCTTCCTCTCCGCTGCTCCCCTCCTTACTCGACCTCGAGGTCTCCGCAACTGCCGCTGCCGGCTTCTTCTCAACTTTGGCCTGTTTGTTAATCAGGCATCACCCAAAATATTATTAGCCTAAAACCCCTCCTGGTCCAAACATGCTGCATAAAAGATGGATGTTTCCAAAACTTACAGGCTTCTTTCCGCCGAAAATGAGCTTCACGAAAATTGTCAGGATGATAACCACAATGGAAACAAGCACACCAATTGTCAGGTTTGGCTGCTTCTCTGCCTTCTCCACGAGTTCCTGCACCATTGTTGGGTTTTATCAACTTGCTTAGATGCCGACCGGATAGGTTTATATTATCACAAGGTCTGAGTCGGGAAAAGAGGTCATCCACTTACAGTGATTTTGTCCTTGTAATCCTTCAAGAATGGAATATCTGCAACCTTGTAAAGGATGTCGAATACCTTTTTCTGCAAGATTGGAAAATAGATTTGCAACAGAGTTATTACCATGCATCACAAGCTTAGAAAATAAAATAAAAGACAGATAAGTTTCATGATGAAAAAAGGAAACCATCGTCAATAATACCTGGATGCCAGCAAGACCATCTGACCCGGTAGCAGCTGCCTCCTCGGCCTTCTGCTTCTCCTTTTCAGCATCAAACTTAGGTTTCCATAGCTCATCTCTGACCGAAGTAGCCTCCTCCTCAGATTTTGCTATCAACACATTGTCGAACAGTATCCCATCCTGCATCGTCCAGATCTCAATTCCAACAGCAGCGATAGGTTCAAAATTGGGAGTGTCAAGCTCGAAGAAGTCAGGGTTAGGAATGTCCCTAGGCTTCCAGATACCCTTGTAGCTAGGGTTGTCGATCATTGGAGCATGCCACTTTCCCTTGTACGCAGGGTTGCTCTTCATTGGCCTCTTCCATTCACCGCAACCGGGGGATGTTTCACACTTTGGGTTGTCAATCTTTGGGGCTTCCCATTCGCCATCCTCCTCATCATCCCAGTCTTCTGGTTTGGTAGCTTCAGGGTCATCAACCTCTTCAGGCTCATCGTCCAACCATCCTTCAGGTTTCACAGCATCCACATCTTCAATCTCCATTGGAGCTTCCTCATCCCAGTCTTCTGGCTTGACGGCCTTGGGGTCTGGGATTTTGGCTCTCTCATCCCAGTCCTCGGGTTTCTTGTCATCTGGATCAGGGATGGTCTTGGCGGGAATGAGAGCAGGCTCAAAGTCTTCGGAAGAAAGGAAATTTGCCTTCTTCTTTTCCTCACCATCAATGAGGATCCTCACCTCATTGTCTGGCTTCAAGATCGCAGTGTACACATGGGTAAGCTTATCTGAAGGAACTGAAGGTGGGAACTTCAGATGGTGTTCGACATACTCCCCGCTCTTTGGGTTCTTATGCTTCAGGATGAAGTGTACTTTGTTTGTGGCTCCACATTTGTCTGGTCCAAACATAATCGAATAAGGCGAGTCGCTGTTGAACTCCTTAGCTATCCACCCAGCTTCTTGAGGGCGGAGATATTTGAGATAAGCACCACCGCACTCAAGCCCATTCTGAAGACGAGTCTCAAACTGTAGGACAGTGGTACCATCCTGGAGATCCGCCGCCTTCTCAAGCTCTGTAACAATGGCGTATTTCCTGGCCTTCTCACTCACAAGAAGTCCATAATCATCATGTCCCTCACTTTTAGAATGCTTCCATACACCTAAAAGAATCAGATTTGAGATGACAAAAAGGTCAATCCACGATGATCATAAAACCAAATCTGAAGTAATAATAGCCGATCGTCCCAATCACACTTCCACAATGCATATCGACAATCTATTCTTTCAAATGTTCAACCCAAAACCTAACTTTTCAGACGGGTGAGTCATTTGTCATCCTTCCCACGCAGCAAAGAACTACACGTCTAGAATAAGGTTCTTTCAGAGATGGAAATGCTTGCCATATAGACACTTTCAGCAGATGGTACAATCAGACTAAACACCGCAAGATCAACTATAGGATAGAAACAAATCGCATCACCGTATCTTAAAATAAGCTTCAAGCAGAGTTGTACCAAGAAAAACAGTGAAATGAACTACGTCTTAGATGCACATCTCTTAAATGAACTACTGAAACAAAGAAAACATCATTACATGCAACAGCAGGCATTAATCATTTAATTGATATCCCTCATTCTTCGTCGGAATTAACGAAAAATTCACTTCTTGTTTAAATAGCATGGACTAACGAGTTAGTAAAACAAATCCAGAGTAACAAAGAGATCAATCGGTTTACCTTGGTAGTCATCTTTCTCGGAGACGATCCATCGCCCTTCAAATGGCTCATCGAACGACTCAAACAAGATCTACATCCACAAACACCAAAATAAAGCATGATCAACACAACCACTACATATGTAAGAGTCAGATTTAAGAATGATATTGACTAAGAATCCCTAGGTAGTATCTTACAGCATCGTTGCCGGCGGCGCGCAGCTGCGGGGCGAGAGAGACGAGAGCTATAACGACGGAGAGTAGTGCGAGTCGCATAGAGACCTGCAACAACTTCTTCGCTCGGACCATGTTCACTTTTTCCCCAGTGAGACACAGCACAGCCTAGATGGTGGAAATGGCTTCCGGATCTGAATCTCGGAAATTGAATCCACAGTCAGATGAGTCGGAGAGAGAAGAGCTAAGCTGAAAGCCCAGTCGTGGAGATCAAATCTATATTAAAGATGAAGGGTTGATGCAGTGAGATATAGAGTGCACGGATCTTGGGAACGAGCCGGGGTTTGTGCTGTCCCGGCCAATCAGGAAGCAAGCCACGTGAAAAAAACCAATCGCTGGGTGACACGTAGGAATATCCAGCAATGTTTTCCCTAGCCGCGTGTCTTTACTTTTCCGCCTTGGGCTTGACCCGGTCTCGTTTAATTTTGTGTTTGGGTATTGGGCCAGGCCTAGTTTGAGAAGTTGCGTGTGCGAATCCAATAACTTGGTCTCCTTGTCTTGTAGTTGGTACATTTTTTTTTACTAACTTGGTTTCTTTGGTAGAAAGGTTTTACATTTTCCTTTCGAAAAAGTGAAAAATTACAAAGAATGATTCAAATTTTGTTTTGTATGGATGTTATATTCAATATAAAATTTTCATAAATTCAAAATAAAATTTTTATAAAAAAATTAAATATTTTATTCATCAAATATGCGATGCAGTAGACTTGCAAAACCGCCCATAAAAAACAACAAATCCCAGAATAGAATCAAAACAAGAACATCAAATTACATATTAATGACAGAGGCAATATTTCTACAAATTCTCCTTGCAATCTCCTGAACATCAATAGTTGGTTCTCCCACCCGACGTTTGCATCTTTCGTACCACATTTTACTAGTAATAGTTCTCCAAAACAGTCTATCTGAACAAGCTACAACATTTTTCCCAGCAAACTTTTAACTATAACTCTGAATCATATCTTCCCACCCAAAAATTTGAATCTCCTGTCATAGCAATACTTCCAAACCGACTTAGCAAAGTCACAATTATGCATAATATGATAAATTACATCAATTTCATTGGAGCAAAGAAAATAGCTTACGTTCAAACTCAAACCCATATAGCCATCATGAGAATAGAGGAACATCAGTGACTAAAGAAAACTTGGTAATACTTAATGCAAATAAAAAAGTACCAAATCTTCCACAACAAGATATTGGTTACTTCAACTTTATGGACGAAGAAAAAGAGTTATTATATAATGATTTTAAGTTTACGAGATTGTAATTTATCTTGCGGTGGTACCATATCAAATATCTCCATAAGTAAGTTTAATTACACCATATATTGATTGAGAATATGCATTTACTTCTTCATAGGTTTAGTAACAATCTTTATGCATTATATGTAGTCATATCTCATCATAGGTGATGATTTTCAATCCGAAGAAGAGAAGATTCAAGAAGAGGAGGTTGAATAAGATTAAAGTGTAATTTTAAAGATTTGTATGAATTTGATTATGTATTTCAAGGCTTTTGTATGAATTTGACTATATGTTGGAGAAGTGAAGTTTAATGTCTTTCTCAAGATTTGTAGGACGTTTAATGTGTTTCTAAACACTTATAAGATGTTTAATGTGTGCATCTTTGAATTATGAATATTAATGCTTTAATGTGTTTAGAAGTTTGATATTCTGGTTTTTGAACGAATCTCCAAAACTGGTGTAATTTAATGGACGTTACAAAGCATCTGAAATGAGCTGCTACGGTAAAAAAAATTGTTAGAGCTCGAGATTATATGAAACCAAGAACGGACAAGCACGAAAAATGGCAGTGTTGATTCTCACGGTTGTATGGAACCCAGAACTGCGAGAACCAATAAGGGTAAAAAATGACACTGTCGGTTCTCGTGGTTATATAAACCCAGAACCGCGAGAACTGACAAATCTAAAATTTTACATTGTCTGTTGTATCCACGAGAACCGAACTAACAGACAGTGACGGTCAACTGAGACCGTTTCAGCCCGTTTTCGCGGTTACATAACCGCGACAACCTACATTGTCCGTTGCCACGGTTACGTAACCGCGAAAAAGGGCCCGTTATCAGGGTGGATTTCCCCGCGATTGCTCGTAACCGCGAGAACCGTATCCGAATAACCGCAAAAAGGGCTCCGTATTCTTGTAGTGTCCATTCTCGTATCCGAATGACGATCCAGTCTCGGATTTATTTCTTCTCGGCCTTTCTCGCCGCCTTGTTGCGTTTCCGCTGTCCTCGACTCCTTCTTTCAACAAAATCAATGTGGTTCGAATCTGTAGTTACATTTAATTTATTTTTTCCCTACTCCAGTATGTACTCCTCAATTTGATTTGTTTCCATTCCTCGTGTCATGACTGATTGTGTTTTAACAATCTGCCATTCATAGCTTTGTTACCAGTGTACTGCTGATCTTTATTTCAAACTCTGTGATGAGTTTTCATACGGATGAGTTCTCTTATTGTTAACACTTTGCTATTCATTGAGTTCTTGTTAACATCTTTAATCTGATCTGCAGATTAAAAGTTGGATGATGCAATTGATGATTCTTTCTTCTTTAGTTTCCTGAAAAGAATCTAATTTATTTACTCTCAAACAGTTACACATCAAACAATTCCATTGTTTATCGTCATCATTGGCGTGGGGTTCTCAAGGTTGGGATAATCAATCTAATTTTCAGAACAACGACAATTTTGGTGCCGCTCAACTCTACCAAAGGTTCTGCTACATATTTCTTTTTTTTGGACTCTTTCTTGATAAGGCGCTGCGGACAGAAATACACTTAATGGGATTCTTGAGTTCGTTGCTGTCCGCCTTGGTCATGATTCCAATAATTACTATCCTCACTATAGAATCCATGGCAATCCAAGGAGCGCTCCTGTTCGCTCAACATCACTGCTTTCAACCACTTACATCGTTGTCTTTGATCTGCATTCTTCACGTCTCGCGACGGGATAATAGCGCTGCCCATTTAATGGCACATGAAGCTCTACATTACCATGGGGTTACTGATAGATGTTTTGACCTACATTATTGTATTAGTTTATAGTTTTTCCTTTGTGTATCAAGAATTGATACCTTCAAATAAAAAAATTCTAATAAGAAATTGCTTTTAGTGATATAGTGGAAGTGCATGACACAGTTGAAGATTGACGTATATATGATGAAGAGAAAATTAAGTTTATCTATCTCCGACGAATTTTACTTCTTTCTCTAACTCACAATTCAGCCTTAGGTTGAATTGATGTTTGAGGAAGGGAGAGAAGTTGGAAGAATTTTTGAAGGAAAAGAAAATCTGTAAAACAAAAGGTTCTGCATTTATGAAGGCCTATTATTTGAGGAAAGTGATACTAAATTTAAAATATGAATAACCTACCCTAAAAATAAATTAATAACATATAATTTTTTTGGAGGCACATTTTTAGACGCTATGATGAAAATAATTCTTGTTAATTCATTTGCCTCTATAACATAATTTAAATTATATGCATATTAGGTCAAAAGAAAATATGTGCCACAATAACTAGATAATTATTTTTTATTAAAAAGTTATCAAATAATAGAAAGAATAGAGACAGATAATATATTTGTTGTATTAGCTATGTTTTAGATAGGGAATTAGAGGCAGACAGTGTATGTGTTGTATTAGCTAATTTTTAAATATTAATATATAAAGTGGCTTTAATTATGTGTCTTTGTAACTCACTTTTGTTGTAGTGTTTGTATGGATGATGGAGTTTTAACTTTTTGATTTGTTATCGAGGTTATTCAGACTTATGATGTGTTTTTGTTAAACCTAATTTCTGATTCAATTTCGTTTGATCGCTTTAATTGAATCATCGTCATTGATTTGTGTGTCCAGGAGGAACATAGATTGATAGGTCGCTTAGGAAGAACTCTAGATGATTCGTTAGCTCGAGAGAGGAACGGATCGTTTAGACTTTTTGCATCATTTCTCGTTGTGTCATTTCATCAAACACCTTTGGTGCGTTTTGCTTAGTTGTAAATTAGCTCAAGGGAGGATTCTACGGTCTAGGAGAATAGACACTTAGAGGTGCGAGAGTGATCTAAGACTATCGTAGGAAATCACCAATCTATTATAACCTGAATAATCGAGATAGCTTATCGTTTATCCATGCATTGCTAGCTTTAGTGGATTCGAATCCGAACAACCTTCGTTTCATGTTCAAAACTCAATCTCTTGCATTTACTTTCTTTTGATTTGCATTCTTAGTTTATAATCGGATACTTCAACAAACAAACAAACAAGCAATCATTCATTCATTGTTACTTGGTTTAGTTAGCATAATCGATTTGAGTAATAGCATTAGCAATACCATAGAGAAATAAACGATTCCATTAGTTAATTCTAGTGGGTATTTAATAGCGAGATAAAATCCGCTCGTCAACTACCCATTCCATATCGGAGCGTAATAAACACCACACGTAATGGATGGGTGCTCCCGTTCGTTGTTTCGTCCGTCCGAGTGCATCCCACTCTCGATTTAGCTCATGTTTGAATTAGTGATTTCTTGATCATGACGTGAACCTGAAACTCACTAAAAATACTAATTCAAAGCATCAAACAAGACCACAAGTGTCCTAATTAAACAAGGATAAACTCAACTAATACAGCGTAAAACATAACGAAATAAACTGCCACTCAAAATAAACTGAAAACGAAGTAATGATCATTAATAAAGAAACAATGAAGCCTTACCGGGCATGGAGATATACTTGCAACGGAATTCGATTAGCGGCCACCGTCTAGGGTCATTCGGCTCGAGATTATTGACATTTTATGTAAACTTGTCAAAACTGAAATTCTGCGCAGTATTTTTCTCAAAGCCTCCGGACATCAGTATGGGGCGGAGGAAGAGAGCAAACTTTTCATGAACTCCCCGTCTTCAACGGCATCAATAATCTGCAGGAAGAAGAAGAAGAAGAGAGGATGATGGCCGTACCTACTCTCCCCCCATTACAAAAATGGCCGTTGAGGGAGAGAGTTCATAGAAAGTTGGATCCCTGTGATGATTAATGATGAAGGAATTGTAGAGTATTTGACTACCACTTATATAACAAGTTAACTTTACAGATAAAAACAGTTAACCTTTGTATTCCAAGGAAATTGTTTTGTCCCAAAAATAGATATCTGCTCGGCAACACGTGAAGGATGGCTTTTGTCTTTTTTTTCAAAAAAAAATTATTTCTTCGCAATAATGTTGAATAATTCAATTATTAAATTGAACTTAATACTAAATTATATTATGGTTTGTGTTTTCTTTCGCATGGTTCGTATTCAATTATTATAGTCTTAATAATTTTATTGATATGTTTGCTTTTTATTAACACAATTCAATTTTACTCACATAATTCGACTGTCCATATAGTCCATTTTTACTAATAAAAACCTGTCTTTGCTAATGCGTCTTACTTTTTTTATATGAATATTGAAATGCATTAATACATTAAGAAGATTATTTAAATAAAAATAATTACATATTCAAAAACCACAATACGTTATATATCTCATGAATATTGTAATTAAGGACAAAAACTTATCTATATCTTACGAACATAATGTCTGAAAAATGATTTATTTTGTTAAGAAAAAGGAGAGAGAATACTTGATCCAATGGGACTGTACAAGAATTTAGATTCAAAATCAGACAAAAAATGAGACCAAAACTAGAAAATCTAGAAGATTTGGATGATCTTTTGAATTATGTCTTTTGTAACTAGTTACATATTTGAAAAAGGTGGGAACTTAATTTGTATGTTTATGCAATAATTGCTAGAAGTTTGTTGGAAATTAACATTAGTTTGATAGACTGAAGATACCAACGGTGTTCTTCTCCAATTTTAATGTATATATGATTATTTATATTTTAAGGGTGCATTGCTTTTGTCTTTAGCTGTGTTAATTAGCAATGGATAAGCTACCCGATAACGTTGGAATCCAGATGAACAAGACAAAATTACTTCCTCGTATCTTGGTGAAAGGTCATCCACCTAGACCTAGTTCTTCAAAAACAAAACTACAGACCTAGTGTTTCATCCTAATCTTCATTCACGATGATACGAAATTTCGAAATGTCAATGTGTGACTGGTAGATCAGCAAAGCATCAGATAAGGTACGAGGTAGATAATCAGCTGCGAATTGTCTCATATAAAGATATGAATAAGCTCAATCTCCCACGCCCGCGGCATCAACTCATGAATTCAATCAACAGCAGAGAGTGCTGGCTGGAAGAAGAAGAAACACAAACGAGAAACAAAAAGTGTACCGAATCTCCTTGTCGGTGGTTGCACAATCGAAATAGCGCCTTAGGAGGAGCACAGAAGCCAGCATTGAATCTTCTCTCAATAGAAAGAACTCCTTAAGCATGAGAGCACAAGCCGGCATCGAATATCCTCTCAATCGAAAGGACGCGGGTACACTTAACCATCAGCTCTTGAATAATATACAAAGTATGGTTCCAACATCAAGCCATAGAACTGAAAGTACTTGACCAGCAACATAATCATTACTTGGGGGACCAGCAACACATAGTAAGTGAGAGTGAAAGAAGGAACGTACTAAATAAGTAATCAATGGTACACTCTACCAACAGAGTACAATACTCTGTAATTGTTTCCGACCATCTCAAACAGAAGTAACCAGTCTCTGGCTATAAATAGTTCACCTTATTAAGCGCACATCTCTCGCCTACAAATTATAACCAACCCAACCCTCTTCAGCTAAAACAACAAATTAAAAAGCATGTTCCAAAACCAACAAAACTTGTCAAAACAAAATTGTTTTTTTTCCTTCTGTTTCTCCCTATCTGGCACCCTTGTCTCATCACTCAACATTCTTTTTCTCCCGGAGCATCACGTTTGCTGGGAGGGATTTAGTTCATAGCTCATCTGCGTCCACCACCGCCTGGAGCTTTGCGAGGACCGCCTTCTTCCTCGTCATCCGACTGCACATCTCCATAGACCCACATTCCCCTCCTGCCCGATCGTGCTTCGTCCTGGAACTTCTCCAAGTTCTCAAGGGCTACTTGTCTCTCCCTTGGATCCCACTTCCTCTTCTTCTCTATCCTAGCAAGTCCCTCCTGCAAATACCAAAACCCACAACAACAATCACTATAATGATACCACAACAAGGCACGCTAGCATCCATCACTTAGAGGTCGTCTGTTTTTCTGATTTGGAGAGTTATTCCTTAGTCACGGATGATTTCATCGAAATAACATGTTTGAATTCGAAAATGAACTGGGATTTCAAATCACCTTGTGGTCCCCTAAGTGATTTGAGAGGTGATTTCAAATCCACTTCATGCACGAGATCTCAAATTTTTTGAGCAGGAAAAGACTAAATTGCCTTGTTAAGTTTAGGAGAATGGAATAAGTTGGGGGGGTGTACTAGTCATTTACAAAATTAGTTTTTTCTTTTAATTTCCGAAATTCTACTAAACAAATTAAGTTATTTACAAAATCACTTGAATATTTAAAATCTCTCCTATTTCAAATAACTTAGCTATTTGAAATCACTTCGACCAAATTACAAAATCAAACCACCTGTTAATGAAATGGACAAAAAGAGCAAGTTTTACCTGAACCAGGGCAGCATTTACGCTTATTTCAGCATCCACGGCCACGAGAGTTACGATAAGGACTGGACCAGTTCCCTGTCCTTTAACTTTTCCTCCAGAAACATCCTTCTCCTCTATCTTTGCCCTGAACTCTTTCCCACTGTTAAGTGTGCTACCGCTCAAAAACTCACCTGCCTCTGGGCCACAGTCAGAGTCCAAGTCCGGGACCTTGATGTATGCCAGGCTGCATAGCTGTGCAAGTCCAGGGGCTACAGAGACTGCAGGGTCAATAGGTCGCAAATGTCCGTACGGAACCTCTTCCTGGTTTCCGTAGTCAATGTAGAACACCTCGAACTTATCCTTTGTTGATTGGACAACTCCTCCACGTGGGACATTCACAATCTTCACCAAATAAATTATAGTCATCAGTTTATAATGAATCAACACAATATCTATACATGATAACTAAAAACTTCTGCAGTGAACAAAATTATATCAAATCTTCTCAAGCCATAGAATGCAGGAGAGTTAACCCTATTTTCACACACAGGAGGATCAAGTCATGCTTATTCAGAAAACAATCATCCCGAGTGAACGAAACAAAGAAAGAAAAAAATATTTGGCAGATTCATTTATCCAAAAAAATACCATAGCTCGATTCCATGAGTTATCTGCACTGAACTGTGCCAGTACAATATCACCCTTCTTAGGATTAAAAGCACCAATGACAGGAGCTTCCTGGATTTTAAGGGATGCGAGCTGTTGCTGAATAGATGCTACTCTCTGATCCCCAACAGTCTGGACGTAGAACTTACCACCTCCCAAAACTTCGGTAACCACTACCTGCAAATAACATTACAATGGGAAGTCATGGACCACTAATGAATAATAAGACCATTATTTGTCCAGTAACGAGCAAACCACCTTCAGAACTTCTTTCTGCTTGCCCTCAATGGTTGGAGCGCCATTGGTGACCACTTCCCCTTCAACATAATTCTCCCATATCTGAAAATTGAAGTGCCCCAAATCAACAGTGCATCTAAGGATGGTAAGACTTATTACTGAACTCATTGCATTGGCATCAGTAGATTCCTCAGAACAAGAGTATATGTGCTCCTTACTTTCAGTTTCTGTTTCTTGGCAGATTCCTCCGCCCGCTCAAGAAGATGGGCATCAGCAATCCTGTCCCTACCAAAGGACATCTGCAGTTTTGCCAGGCCAGCTTCCAAAAGAACGGTTGCCATGTTAGTTCTCGACTCCCACAAGGATCCCAGGAAAGTTTTAGTTCTATCTACGGTCTCCACTTCAATCTGTGTGAACAACAAAGGTTTTGAACCAAACTGAAAAATCAAAGAATCTGTAAAGCTGAAAAAGAAACCAGAAACTGGACAAGTACCTCTATTTCTCTCTGCATTAACCTCCTCCTCATGAAAGCAATCGCTTCATCTGCATAAGGTTCGTTACGACCAGGGCACCTAACACCAGAGAAAGAAAACGCAATGCTGCAAGTTTCCTTCGGAACCAACAGTTTGAAACGATGACCACTAAGCACATATTCCACTATAGCAGTAATCCTTCTACCACGTTGCAGGAACGGCAAGAAATCTCTGGCTTTCTTGGCTGATGTCTGAATTAACGTTTGAAAATTATAAGGTCCACCAGACTATGTATTGAAAAAAGAAAACCCACAACAACAACTACTAACCGCGTCCGTAGTGAGGTCTGTTACGTGCGTGGAAGAAGGCTGCTTCGTGGAATGAATCCCTTTCTTTCCATTCCTGGCCCGTGTTTCAGCAGCAAGAAGGGTATCATAGAAGTCTGACCTCTCCTCAAAGTCTCTATGTTTAGTAACAGAACCAAGTCCACGAGAGAGAATCAACTCAGCCACATTGATACCGGCTTGTTGAACAGAAGCATTTGGTGTAGCTTCTGGTGCTCCGTCTCCCTTGGTAGCAGATGGAAGGAAGATGGACCCAAAATCCATTACTCTCGACTCACCACCAGCCGCACCTCCAGATGCATCAGGGTTCCAAGAGTACTCCATTTGCACATTGACCTGATATGAACCATTTAGACCTTGCATGTTTTGTCCTTAACAGCCAGGAAATGGATAGAACAAGAATAAAAATAATTCCATACCTGTTGGCCGATGAGGCGTGTTCTCAAGAACTCTTTTGCTTCTGGGGCATATGGTTCAGGAATCTCATTTCTACGAGGATTCCCCATTTTTGGACACTTAATACTTGAAAGATAGACTCGCCTTTCAGCCAGCTGTCCAAAGGGGACAGAATCATCGGCTACAATGATGCAATCACCGCTTACAACCTCCACAACCTATAAACGAAATTTGAGTTAAGCCTGCCAGAAAATCAACTTAGACGCAACTGTTAAAACACCAGGCATAAAATCAAATGATAAACCAAAATGGTACCTTTCCCGAGAATTTCTGGTCATGGATTGCTTTTGATTTTTTAGGATCTGGAACAAAATTTGTCCAAATCTTCAAGCGAATTTTCTTTGCTTGAAGCTCTGCAGCTCTCAACTTTTGTTTGGCATCCTGTTCCAGAATGTTGGCGCTCCACTCAACATATTTAGCTAAACCCTGGAAAAATAGGATACTCTCCAACGTCATACATTTGAAATCATTTCCTTCAAACACACCAAAATGACAAGCTGAGTGAACTAGTTTCAATCACAATTTGAAATACAACCGTCCAAACAATAAGTTCCTATTTCCTTGGCATGTCTGAACCTCGAAAAAAATTATTCACAAATATGGTAATGATTCTTCTGCCTCTTCATTTGCAGATATAAAAGCATTACAAGTTCATCTCGACAAAACCAAGAATTTCCATTTCAGAAAGTAAGTATCTGGAGGACTCCAAATGTCTTTTTGGCTACAAAATGCCTGGAGCAGAGCAGACCTTAAGATAATGGAAAAGATTAGCCTACTTACATTTTCCACAAGTTCCAAACCCAAATCCTTAGCAGTGTCACCGTCAGGATAATACACTGACCCAATCAAATTGCTAAACTTGTCATGACCCTCGAATACAACACGAACCTGTAAAACAAGATTGAGGTAAGCGAGACCATCAAAAGATAAAATGCTACTAAAAATGAGGAAGGACCTACGTCTCTATTTAAAACACGAAGCTCTGTAAAATGTTTGGCCTCAACAGCAAACGGTTCAGGAGCCACTTCAGCAGCCATTGCAGAACCTGCAAATCTTTGCGCTGTAGTCAGGGGAGCCTGGGGCGCAGAGGCATCTCCGTTAGACTCCTTGGGTTTTGCTTCTGACTCTTTGAAATTTTCTACTGGTGGCCTTCTACCCATTGATGGGGACTATGAAAGTAATATAATTGGGAGAATACATGGTCAGACATCTAGAATCAACCAGGACTGGCCACAATGTGAAGTAACAATAAATCCATAAAATACATACCTGAATTCCAGCAACAAAAACTTGAACGAACTGAAAATCTGGGAGCAAATACACCCGGATAGTACTGCCATCACGAACCTGCTCAACAATGCATTCCATCGGCCTACCTTTGTTTTCAGCAATAAAAGCTTCGGCATTCAAGTTACTAGGATCTCCAATTGAAGAAGGGGGCAGATCTCTGACAGATGCCTCAGCAGCACCAGGATCCTACAGTGAGAACGAAACATACATTCAGCTTTACTTTCTCCAAACTTGATATATAATAAGAAACCACTAACAGATAAGAAGAGCTTAAAAATGACATGAATTTAGATTCATTACCCAATAATATGCCACATTGTTGAACCTATTTGAACTATTTAGGACACTAAGAATAGTATTAACAATTGGTAGTAGAGGGAGTTATTTTACTAGTAGTAGTCTATCGCACTGTCTATAAAGAGAGGTCATCAGATTCCAGTAAGAGTTTAAAGATTTGTTACAAGAGTTATTCTTGTGGTTTTTTGTGGCTTATAACCTCGAATTTATGGCACCATACCTATCGGACCTCATCACCAACTGGTGTGATGGTTCTCCCCCCATCCTATCTATAAAACCTCTATTTTCAACCTTTATTTGAAATTCCAGTAGCACTATTTCATCTAACTGAAATCACAGCTAAGGTATGCGCATCAGATAACCTCCTAGCATAGCAAACGATACTTCAGAGTATTGTCCTTTCGGACTGGTTAAAATTTAAAGAAAAAATTTATAGTTAACTTAAATTCTTTAAGAAACGATATGCAACTAACCTTACTCCATTTACCAAGACCTTGTTGCTTAGCTTGTTCTTCAAGCTGTACCAATTCAGCAAGGAAGGGACTCACTTCTCCTTTCTGTGATCCCTGCTCCCTGACCTAAAGATTCATGGTTCAATGAATGAATTAGACCAATTGATGTATTGAACCATCCTAAAACATATGGAACATGTCACAAGAGAGACATTACCCTGGCCCAGCCTTCAGAAACAACCAGTGACGCAACATTTTTGTCACCCAAGAAGACTGTACCAAATTCCCTTCCAATTGAAGGGACAGCGTAGTCAACCTTGAAAGTTACTTCCTGTAAAGAGAAGGAAAGGTCACATAAGGCATACCAAACCAAAAACATCGAACTTTAATATCATAGTTTCCTCCAGCTGGAATAACATCGAACCCAAGTGCAAGAACCATTACCTTCCCTATGCAAAGCTTCCTTAGAAACTCTCTACTCTCCCAAGCAAAGGGCTCGTCAACCCCACCTCTACGAGCCTGCAAAACAAAATACGAGAAAACATAGAACCATCATTTCCAACTATGCAATTTCTGACTCAAAAGATTTAGATTCGGCTACATGAATCCAGATTTCAAGTAACAACGAACAATTAAACAGGATTTCTGAGACAGAAAAATTTACCAGTTTAGGTGCCATAAGAGAAGCCAAAGTCACAGTCTTCTCAGGGGGAGGTCCGGGCTTGGTAGTAGTAATAGCCATAATGACCAAACAGTCACCAGATGTCACAGCTTTCACTCTCCCCTTGTACCATCCTGTGGCCCCAGCTGTTGATGTCGCCATCGCAACAGCTAAGATCTTCACAAAAAGACCAAGAAAACAACCGCCTTCAGAAAGAAACAAGAACAAAAAGTAGAGGCGCAGGTATCACATTCCATCATACATATGCATTGGTATAGAAGGAAAATTAGCACATGCAATCCTACGGGAAAAAAATTCAACACAGCAGCTTCCCAAAATGAATTCAACGATGAGTAGTAGCCAAACAATGCATCGGATTCCGACTCCGATTAACCGGAGGCAAAAACAAGGCCATCAGACACGTGAATCGCAAGGAACAAAATCTTATGACATGCAGGTACCAAGTAGTAATCGATCACCAGCAGATAGTCCACCAAAACAATCCACAGTCAAACAGCCACATCCACCCGTAACCAAAACAACACGCATACGCAACGATCGGTGAAAAATGAATAAACAGCCAATGAAAAACCCATGATGCATTGAATCAAACCAAAACAATGAGAATCAGCTGAGCTCGAAATTTCAAACAATAATAGATCCGGAATCTGTCAGATCTGCATCAATGGATAACGCCCGATCGATACAAAATTTTATAAATAAAGTAGACAACTAGCTGTTGAACCGGAAAACAGCTGGATCTGCCATGCGATCAAAGCCGCCATCAATTGAGACGCATTTGAGAGAGATACAGAATAATATTCAGATAATTGCATGTAGAGACGGACAAATAGAGAGAGCTAATCAAATCTGAAACAGAGCTGGGACGGCGGCAGAAGCCGGCAGAGCTGGAGTCGAAGAAGAAGAAGATACGATCTGGTGAGATTGAGTTATACCTGAGTGGATCTCTGGGAATTGTACTGTGGAGAGAGACTGAGAGTTTGGATGAGACGGCGCAAGAGGGGGGGGGGGAGAGTAGAGAGAAAGAGAGTTTTAGGAGTTTGGGAGGAAATATAAACACGACAGAACAGGGGGAGAGAGGGGGCAATGCGGGTTTTGGGGGAGTGGATGGATATACCCTTCTTTTTGTGACAAAATTACGTAAAATACCTGTTCGGGTAACCTGCGGATTTCGGGTATTTGCAGCTGTGTTCGTTACAAATCGAGTAGTGCGCAGAAAGATAGATAAAGAAGTAAGAACAGGCTGTGTGCTCTTTGCACACACAGCAATGGTCTGTTTGTATTGTTTGATCCGGAAACTGTAATTTGCAGGGGATTCGTCTTAATTATGTACAATGACGAAAGTAAATGACCTTCGAATTAAATTCTACCGTTTGAAAGAGTGTGGTTGGTCTTTGGATGATGAAAATTCGAGCTGCAAAGTGAGATTTCAATTTCCCACCGCCACATTAACAATTTTAGCAATCAACTTATTTTCTAATTTTAAATTAAATTTATTATAATAATTATTTAACGCAATTTTTTTAACAAAAAGAATCTATATATGTAAGAATTAACTCACACGTTGAAATAGATCACGTGACGACAGGATAGGTCGACGCCAGTACCGACTTCCTCAAGGCATATCTTCGGAAACGTATCTACTTGACGAGCTGGCATTTCTCAAAATAGAGAAACGAGTTATGATTGCGGACGATAAACACCAAATATGAGATGGCTATTTCCCAAAGCAATTAAATAAAACTAGTTTGTATTTCTGATGATCTTAACTGTGAAATACATTGAGGTATTTATAGCTGCACAGCCATCTTACCTCTATCATTATCCAACTAAAATACTACCCAACTGCCAACATACATGTATGTTGTGAGTTTATAAAGATGAAATGAAAAACATGTGTACCGATTTCGTAAAGAAAAAACTATCTGACATGTGGCGCTAAGATGCCTAAGAAAGCTCTCGTAGGAGAAAAAATCTTAGTTGCGCCAATTATGATTTCCCCTTTAAACCCTACTCGCGCCGCCTCCTCAAAACCTATCACCAACAACAATCTGCTCCCCAGCCTCTCATCACCATCGCCGCCCCACCAATCCGCCCTCATCTCCATTCCCATAACTGAAAATCTAACTCCACCAAACCAGATCCCACCCCCACGGTTGTTTGTCACTGAGGCGATCTTCATCACCCCTGCAACGGGTGCCTTCGCTGACGATGCTACTACCCACCCATCAATCGGAGGGTCGCAATGTCGGCAATCCCCTAGGGAAGTCGGTCAGAGTCCTCTTTCTGCACCACCAATCGGTCAGCTACAGGCGATCGATCCGCCACACTAAAGATCAAGCTCGGCAAATGAAAGTCCTAGCGTCCCTTGGTCATGTCCTAATAAGGATGCTTCACATCCAAGTTTGTTAGGTTCTTTTTAGTTTTTGTTTCTGTTCATAGTCTCGAACATTTTTTATTTTATTTTGAGTAGTTTTAGGTATCCCTCATCCTTTGAGAGAATGTTCTCGAGGGTCATCTCGTTCTCATCTCCGTTTTGTTGGAGAGAAAGGATTGAGGTCCCTTATTCGTAAGGACCGACGATCCATGTAACCTCGCTGGTGCAGTCTGTACCTCCTAAGACATCTTGTTCGTTCCATGGCTTTTACCTCATCATGAATATAAGTTTGACAACTTCTTATATAAAAAATATTTGACATGTGGCGTTTTTATAAATTTTTATTGGCTCATTTTTTTGTCCATCCCACCAATCATATCTCATCTCATATTATCTTTCAATATTATATAATTATTTTTTGCTTAATATGAAATTAAAAATAAATATATAAAAATGGATGTTAAGAGAATAATATATTTTGAGTAACCAAAAAAATATTATGAAATAAAAACAAACAAAAAGGGAAAAATTATTTGGTAAGAGATAAGTGAATAAAGATTGTACAATACTCATGATTTAACTATGTTTTTCATTAACTACAAAAATAAACTATTTCTTTCTTTTAGAATTTTTCAAACATACGGTGTTCTAGTTCATTCGATTTTTGGCCAATAGGTCGAGCACGATCTAGTTTAGTTTATATAGCAATTTTTTAAAAACAATTTTGTCAATTAATAGTAGATAATTAATCATATATTTTATTTGAATTATAAATGTTTTTTCTTAAAAAAGATGGTCCATTTTGTTTATATAGCAATATTAATTGAGCAATCTTTCTAATTTAGCGAGTATTATTCCATTTTTAACAATTGCTAAATAAATTTCTCTTTATTTGACAATTACCAAACTTTAAGAATGGAAATGCTTTTAAGGTCGGTAATCAATTCGATTTAATCCTTCATAAAAAAACCAACAAAATCTCAACTTTTAATAGGAGTTGCATCTACAACTTCTCTCCAATCTCTGTTAATATAACATTAATAGTCAATATTAATAAATGTTGTATTGATTTTTTTAGAAACTTCATAAGAGTATGTTATAATGTTACATTATATATATGAGAATAGTGTTGTAGCACATATATAATAATGCAAACACCAACAAATCTCTCATTGCCTCTCCTATTTTTTAATTTCGCTTTCATGACCTAATTACCCGAATGTTTATAAGATTTTAGCCTCAGAACAGTATAAACCAAACATTTTTTATTTACACCTTTTCATTTTATTTTCCTTTATTTTTTCCTATTATTAAGTAAGTCCCCACTAGATATATTATTGTACACCGCTATTTTTTACGGTCGCCTATACACCATTAGAGTATTGATGACGTTAGATTTATCACATATATTGCCTTTTATTTAAGTGATATTACATGCATAATTGTATTGATTTAGGTAGACGTTTATGATATTTTATGCATTTTAAACTTTTATCTTGATTTAGTGTATTGGATCCGGTCGGGGTCCATTTGATATCGTTTTGGAGTTTTTTTTATATAGATTTTAGGTACATGATGACATCGAGACATTAGTCGGAGTGATACACCATGCATGAATGATCTAGGAAAAGTAACGAGAAGCATTTCGACATCTTCAAGGAGTTTGGATCCCGACTTGGTCGCAAAACGTCACAATTTTGTATTTTTTACATATATCCTAGCTCAAAAGTCCGATTGATGCCAGATCGGTGGTGTTAGAAAGTTAGTTCAATTTCCTACAAGGCCGGCGGCGATTTATGAAAGGCGCGGCGCATTTTTGGTCCATTTGCAGCGCACTTTTGGTAGTCCGTTAGGGTTAAGGAATCCTTCTCTATAAAAACCCAGCTCTCCCTCATAATTCAGAGACCCGTTTGGATGAAAATTAGAGAATAGTTCAGAGACTTCAGAGTGATGAAGAGACATCAACTTCAAGGAGCTCGGATCGGAAGACATAATCAAGATTGACGGATTGATTTCTTCGACGGTTCTCGGCGAAATTAGGTTTTTTGGATTTCTTGTTGTAAATCTAATGCTAATGTGTTCTTTTGTTGATTTTGATTTGTGTTTTCATGGTTATGAGTAGGTAAACTTCTCGTCCTTAGATTAGATGAACCCTAGGTAGTTTCTTATGAACAGATGATTGTTTGATTTTGACGATTTATGCGTGTAAGATGGATTTTAGTTTATGTTTAATTTCGTCTCCGTTTTTATTCTTTTTTGGCCCTGTTAAATAGAATCTTGTTAGATTAAGTTAGGCGTTAGCCCTCATTCGGGAGCGAATAAACTAGTCCGTCGTGTGAGCAGTTCTCGTTTGTTTGTCGCTAGCGGATTTCATATCTTTTTTTCGAAAGAGCGGACTGGGATAGTAGATAGGTAGCAGATTAGTGGACCCGAAAGGGCGTGATTTGATTAGAGAAGAATTGCGATGGTGAATTGAATCTATCTTGTTTTGTTTAAATCGTTGAATTTGTCTGTCATTCTTGAATTTGGATAGCATAGAGGAAATCGAAGTCTAATCCGTTTTCTCCCATTTGGTTTAGACCTTATATCGTGCAGTCTTGCAGCCTTGTATTATTTTCCCTGCCATTCAGATATTTAGTTTACTTGATAAACTTAGAAATTCATGGAACCTACATGACAAAACCTATTTAATCGATTGGCACTTTTCATAACTCTGAGTAGTTACGACACTGGGACCATATGAAGATTCGACTCTAGTTAATTCGTTAACTAGGATTATTTTGAGACGAGTAAAAACCGTTCATCAAGCATCCACATCACTAGTTTTTTAGCAATTTCTAAATGATGTAGAGGGTGAGGTGACATTAGTTTAGCAATTGCTAATGATGCATGGGTAATTGCTAATTTAGAAATTTTGTTAGCAATACCACATAAACAATTGGATCAATTTTCTAAGAAAAGCATTTATCCTAGCTTTGCCACATAAACACTTTAGAACATTTTATAAGAAAATTACATTTTTAAGAAATTATTAATGAATTGTTGGGATGAAGATGTTCAAAAATTACTAAACGAGTTAATTGTTAAAGTTGTTGATACGACGATAAAGATCTTATTAGAAATTGCTAAACTACTTATGAGATGGAGATGTTATACATTTAGTTCATTTATTAATAAATAGGCAATGAATCATAAAATTCTGAAAAAAATATAGAAGTTAGTTCACCCCTACACGTTCAAGTCGTTTATTTAGACTATATATTATTTCCTATGTACTATTAACCCAGTTACTCAGCTCGTTATCACGACCATTTTCAGTTATATTCACGTTCCAATACATTTAATTAAGCATCTATCTAACCCCTTCTTTTTTTGTGTGTTATCCATTGTGCACAAATACCACATTCTATGCTCTTTCACCTCCAGTTAGAATTCAAGGTAAAAATGGCCAGATTTGCAATTACAAACCTTTCCACACGAACTCGGCTGTTAGGATTAAGCACAATTAAGCCCTCGGAATTGCGCTCTCACTTTGTTATAGCAGAAGACCTGTAGCTCGTAAATAATTTGATTATCCGGCATCCAAAATAAATCTAATTCGGTGTCGAAAACATAATCTATGCTGGGAGATTGTTTTGGATCGTCTTCTGCTGAAGTAAAAAATGAATCGTTGGGGTTTGCAGGTTAATCTGGGTTGTGTTCTTTGTGTTCAAGGTATTGAAGACCTGTCTCACCTTTTTGTTTATTGTCCTTACACTTTGGAGGTTAGGAAGGTCCTTTTCCTGAATTCCCAATCTTTGTTGATTGGAAAGATGATCTTGATCATTTTATTTCCACTTACGTTGGAAACGATATTGCTGCTCGTCGTGGAAGATTGAGATGGAAAGCTATGTCAAGCTTTGTTTGGAAAGAAAATTGCTGCCGATTTTATGGAGGGATTTCGAAGAGTTCAAATCAGCTTATTGCCCGTATTCAATTAGGGTTCAGTATTATGTGGAGCAAATTTGCTTCTCTTCATTAATTCCCAGTTTCTAGTTTGGTCTGTAAGTTGTTGGTTACAGTTTTGTTGATATAAAATCTCCGCCGCTAATTATCGAAAAACAAAACATAATCTAGAAAAAAACATAATCTAAAACTTCTGATTTGTTCCTTGCTTCACCTCTCCCACCAATCTAGTCTCCATAACGGTAGGCTATTCAACTTTTCATTAAGCACACCCATTTTATATTTTTCGTACAAACATTTGGTTGTGCTTCTAATTCATAAAAATACCAGTTTTTCGTACTCAGAATGATCAACTCATCTGGTGGCGTTTTCGAAGACTCCTGCAGGAGCTCTAACAGACAAAACTTGACGACTTGCAGGAACTCTAGTAGACAAAAGTTTGAAGACTTTTAACAGAAACCGTAGCAGACGAGACAATTCGTCATGGACGACGAACTAATAATGTACAAGTTGCTGCTATATGCATTGCCCAAATATTCAGCAACACGCCTGAGGGAGCATGTTCAGAGACGCAGAACTCTGGGAGGGATGATGTGCTTGGGCGGGTCGGGAATCACATCATCTCGGCCAAGATTATCGATCGGTGGCCTCTGCTTATGGTGATCCGTCACCGACTGGTACGCCATTGCCAGCGCCAGGGCCTGCAAAGAAAGGATTAGCGATCTCACTAGTTCGGTACATTATATAAAATAAAAAATGCGAGTCAAGACTAGGGCAGAGCATCAGGCCGATCGGGCTTAACCAGTCCGGTCAAACCGGGCTTTCATCGGGTTCAGGTTTTTACCATGAAAACCCGAATCTCTTTATAAGCAAACCCAACCTCTATCCTGCTTAGTCCGGGTTTACCCGAAACCTGATTTGACCAAGCGGGGGCAAACACGATCAAACCCGACCCGAGTTCCACCCCTAGACAGTTCAGGAGCATATCGAAAGAGGCTTACAATATGGTCATGATCAGGAGGAGCGTAGATCCCCGTGGTAACGGTGGTTCTTCGCTTCGTACCGGTGGAGGGTGGGTCCGGAATATTCTTGAACCCTGTAGGAACAACCATAACCGGCAAACCAACCAAATTACCCAAGCACACTTTCTCCCAGTCCGTCACGTTACCGACGAAAGCGTCAACTGTAAAGCTTTCTTTCACTTCCCTTATGAGCTTCCCTCGCGCCCTTTGTGAATGGAAGTAATCAACGGCCGAGATCGCTCGGGCACGGCGGAGCTCTGTGGGCCATTGATCCTGAGCTTCATAAACATCGTCCAGCCCTTCGCGCTGCCACTGGTCGAAGTGAGCCAACATCTCGACGTCCATTGTGAAATTTAGTATTCCTTGGACGGAATCCACCGTGTAGCTTAGATTGAATGGAACCATGTTCACACCTTTAGACTTGAGCACATCCACAACCTAACAAAACATCAAGCTTTAGTAAAATACAATACGGTATTAATACATTCAAAATTTTATATGACATAACATAACAGTAGAGTTGTAAAATATAAGCGAATATAAGTTCAAAATTATTGCAATATGAATTCTAATTCCTTAAATTATCTTATCAAACATGTAACATGTGTTTTGTTACTATAAGTATTTTAATATGTAAAACATCAAACAAACGAACAGAGAATAGAGAAAATTAGACGGGTCTACAATAGTAGGAACATGAATATTAAACACATCTAATACATATACATATATTATACGGGTTAAACAGATTTTTGCCAGCTAGATTCCGCATTTCCTATTCCATTGATTTATATTCCAATCCATAAAACTGTGGGGCAAGATTTTGCTGACCTCCATTTCGGCATCATCTAGATATCCAACTGTGAGCTTAGTAATGTCGACCGAGAACGGGTCTTGAAGGGGAACATCTCTGGATGAGATATCGTCTGAATCTTTCCCACGAATGGTATCGAGAACTATGGAACAATCAATGGTGTTTCTGCAGAAAGGGCCAAGCTTATCCTGTTCCACAGATTACAAAAAGAAAATTTAAGAACAACAGGCAGATGGACGGGAGATTGCAGGGGTCTACATAAGGCATTGAAGAAAAGTTCACCAAGCTTTCTGATATGCTCATAACACCAGTTCGAGCAACAGTGCCAAAAGTCGGGCGCAATGCAGTCACCCCACAACGAGCAGCAGGGTATGTGATTGAGCCGGCTGTTTCAGAACCAATTGCGAAAGGGACCATTCCTGTAAAAAATCCCCACTTCTTATTTTAGTATGCAGCAGAATCATGCAAAAGCAGTCTCATGAGATATCCAATCCAAAGATTGATGAAGCATACCAGCCGAGGTACTAGCAGCAGGTCCAGCAGATGAACCGGTGGAGAACTCCTCAATGTTCCAAGGATTTCTGGTCCTGCCTCCGAACCAAATGTCATCATAGGCCAGGGATCCCGAAACGAGTTTAGCAACTAGAACAGCACCTGCAGCCTTCAACCTGCAAATTCCCTCGAAGCAAAATTGGGCCTCTCAAACAGTAATGCACCAAGTAGTCGTCAAGAGTTTGCTCACGAAGAAGCAGCTACCTTTGATAGACAGTGGCTTCGATGTCAAGGACTTGGTTCTTGAAACTTGTTGAACCCCATGTTGTTTTATAGCCAGGTACTGCTATAATGTCCTTCAAACCATAAGGGATCCCATGGAGAGGTCCTGTAGTAAATATTAAATACCCACCATCAGAACAGTTCTCCAGAAATTGTAATGGCAATAGGGGAAAAATGGCTGCGGTGAGTTAGAGTAGATGAAACATTCACCCAAGTAATCTCCTTTGGAAAACAATTCATCAGCCTTTTTAGCTTGCTCATAAGCCAAGTCTTCAGTAAGAGTGATCACAGACTCAAGAGCTCCGTTGTACCTGTTTTTTGAATCACAAGCAACATTGATCAACAACCACCCATTTCCATGGGAATACATATCCATAACCCAACTTCCATTATTCCTAACCTCTTCAATCTCTTGAGGAAGATTGTGGTAAGTTGCTCAGATGTAAGTTGCTTGGCCCGAAGAAGCTCCCCTAATTCAAGTATCTTGCAAGGATAGGGGGGAATGCAGATTCTCAAAACAAAGAGGTGTCCATTTTTTCACCTTTCTTTCAAAAATTCAAATCAACTTACATTCATAAAGGCAATATCCTCGTCATTTTCCGGCCTCTTCTTGACGCCAGGGACGGAAGGATAGTTAAATTTCTTGACGGCAACACCATTACTACCGGGAGCCCACTCCGAACTGAAGACCAAACAAGAAGGATCCTGCAATCCACCGTTTACAGAAGCAACCAACTTCCTATTGGATTCCGCGATTGGCAAGTTGAGCTCACCGGCCTCTTTAGCAACTTTCAACACCTTTGCTTCAGTGAAGAATCCGGCGTCGAATATTTTAAATGCTTCCCTAAGTTGGGAAGCGTTGGAACACTTGCCACCGCTCAATTTGTCACTGTCCTGACCAAGAAGAAAGAAAACAAACAAAAACTTTACAAGTCAGAAATAAAAACGGAGGCTGCCGATTGGAAATGTAGAGAAGAACTCTACTACCTGGATGCTCGATTTAACCCTAATTACACTCGCACGAAACGTTTCACCCAATTGCTTAAAAGGTTTCATCCTAGTTCTACGGCCTAATCGGGTTTGGTCAACGGATGGAACAACGATGATGAAAGAGAGAAGTGTGTAGATGAGAAGTATTGAAGTACCATGGGTGGAACTACTAGCGTAGACCACTGGAATGTGTCAGTGGTCTGAGCTGGAAGGCGAAGTGGAGTGGAAGAATAGCTGATTCCTGCGGCGGCGGAGGAGCAGAGGCATGCTGAGTTGGTGATGGGGGAGCAGGAAAAAGTTAGGAGAGAGAGGGAAAGGAGGAGAAAACGTGTCAACCCGATCGGAGACGGATGACAGACGTCCAGTGACATGGCTGCCACGTTGTTTCTTCCCCTTTGTTGTCGTCGGGAACGCTGATTCCTTCAGCTTGAAGAATTGCTGCGCGATGAAAGTGAGAAACGAGACGAAAGAGTTGAGGACCACACCGCCGGCGGCAGGGCGAAACCGCCCTTTTAGTAGTAAAAACTTGTTGTCCTTATCCGGCGTTCCTCGGCTGCCAGAAGAATAAATCGCTCCTTGGAGATACTTGGTCAACTAGGTTTGGGAAGGGACATTAACATTAATAGTTTCTAAAGTCTCGAGATATTTTCTAATAGCATTTGAGTTGAAGAATCCGATATTTTGGTCCAATATCAAAATTTCGTCCAATATCATCCCAAATTTTCGTTTATTTCGTAACGTTTGAATGTCCACTCCAAATCTTCAATAGTCTAATCATCACTTAATTAATTAAAAAAAAAAAAGGTCGTCTCGCCTCCGCTCTCCTCCTCTCCATCATCATCTTCCTTTCCGTTTCAATCTTCCTCTCACTTTCTCCCTCTTCCTTTCTCCCCTTCAATCCTTCTACAGCCACTGCAATTTTACCACCACCGCCGCCGTCGAATTCCACATCGACTCTGTTTCCGTTCTGCTCCCGGACTGGGAGGTTCTCGTGATCGTGTCACAACAGGACACTCCATCATTGCCGCTGGAGGAATCCATTCAATCACGGGAAGAAGAAGAATTCATCTGCGACGAGGAGACTTTTCCGGCGAGATTAGCAGAGGGTAATTGCTCCTTTGAGTTTCTGCAATATTCCATTTTATTCTGGTAATATTCTGGAACGCCATCGCGCAGGTGTAGTCTCCGGCGGCAATCGACTTCGCCACCCGGCCATTGGCGACGACGGCATCGACTGATCACTTCCTCTTCTCGTTGTCGACGGTGTGGTGGATGACGTAAGGATGAGCGGAGGAAGGAGGGACCTCGAGACGCGTGACGAGGGATTGGATCAATCGAGCACCGTTGGATTGGGCGTGGGATCGGAGGAAATGATCTTCATCTTGGTGACACGGCGGTCGACGAGGTGGAGAGGGATTGACAACTCGTCGAGCATACATAGCGGGATGGCTCCGCCGCAGAGGCTTGGGAGTGGAAGAGTTGTTCCGTTCGAAGAGGAAGGTTTCTATTCCGGCGGCGGCGAGGGTCTCAGCGGCGGAGGAGCCTGCGGGGCCTCCCCTGACGGCGACCCGGAGCTTTAGGCTGGAAATGGGGGCGTTGGAAGCGGCAGTGATGGTGAGGCTGCGGGGTGGAAGGGAGTAAACTTGAGCAGCCGCCATGATGGTAGGAAAATTAGTAGAGTAATTGGCTGGTAGGGTAAACGATTAACGATGGTGTTTAGAAACAGAGTGTGTGTGATTAATGGAAGCTTGCCTTTAAGATATCATCAAATCTGATATTGTTATATTCGTCTTTGATCTTTAAAATATAAAAATATTGATATAAAAATTATTGAAATAAATATAAATAAATAAATTATGAAATAAAAATAATAAAAAAAGTAAAAACAAATCATATATCCCAAAATTCCTTTCTATAATTATTAATTGTTGGGTCATTTAATTAAAATTTAACATTTTTTCAAATTTCTAACTAAATTTAGCTCAAAATTTTAACTTTTTAATTTACCATAATAAAGCATTTTAAAATTAAATATGAACTTTTTAACATTTTGATTCATCATTATAAATAATTTTAATCTTGTTATTCAAATTTAACTATACTCTATAACTCTATGCCTTTTTATATATTTTTGCATCGGGTCGGTTTCAAGCTTTATTGGAAAAACCCAAACATATAAATCGTTATATTTTGTAGACTCGAGCGGCCGAGCCCGGTTGATCCCGACCCGGATCCCTGCTGCACGGCCAATCACCAATCGCAGATTATTCTTGTTTTCGACACGGTGGTTTGTTGTTTTTATAATCATTCCGCGCCAAAAGGGGGGAAAGAAATTCAAACCCCAAAAGACTGTTGAAAGAGCCAACCCCCGGGAAGGAGGAGCAAGAGAAGAATGGTGCTACTCTGTTTCGAGTTGAATCTCTGCAGCCTATCGCCTTCCTCACTTGCAGACCTAAAGCAGGTAGCTACGTGCATTTTCCTGTTTCTTTCAGCAATGGCAGGATTCTCCGTCTATCTTTCGATTTGGCTGACTATCGCGGATTCCGATCAGTGTTTGTTGCAGCTAGCTAATTACTATGCAATTTCATCTTCACAACGAGGGAAGCCGGACTGCGTTGGTGACAGGATCGGCTTGTGCTACGTCTCCGACGACCCTAATTCGTCTTCGATCGAGGTGTTCCGCTTCTTCCATCTGCTGTTTACTGTTCCTTTTCACCTTTTTATTACTGTTCTCTTCGAGATTGAAATGAACAGATGAAAGGCGAATTTGAACAGCTCAAGGTCGCGTACAGTCCTATAGGAGACTTCCGTCTCCGGGATTTCCACCAGGCGGTTAAGAACTTGCCTACAGACTCTTTTCTGCCTGATATAAGCGATTCTGATACTCTTTGTTGCTGCGGTAATCATCGTTCTCTCTGCTTCCTTCTGTTCACACGCAAGGTGTTTGATGAAATGACGATAAGTCGTTTTCATCGACTGTCAGTAGATATGAAGCTTTCCAGTATACTGAATGATCAAGCGTTTTATTCATGGGGAGGTAGAGATGTCAAGAAGAAACTAATTGTTCTAAGTTCGTATTTCCCGAGAACCATAGAGGACGCAGAAAAGAAGCTTCTCACGGTGAGCCAAATGGAAATCTCGTCTTCCTCTTGTTGCTCGCTGCTCCAATAGTTTCCTTTACCTTTAAGCTTCTATCATGAAACAGGATGCTTCTTTTCATGGCGTTTCTGTGGAGTTCGTATTGATTGAGCAAAGTTCAAGTAATCTCAGCTATATGATGGAGAACAAAAGCAGCTTCGTGGGAAGCTTATCTGATCTTCATAATTGCTCTTTCAAAAGTTATCTTCCAGGTTAAGCTGTCCTACATTTCTAAGATAAGAGAGATCAACTTTAAGAGGAGCCATCATTTTGGCTTTTGCCTTACTCTGTTGTCTAATAAGTCCATGATGCTTGGTGTATTGTCATGTGCTGAAAACTGCTACATTATTCTCAAGTATATCTTTTAGTCATAAGGTAGATAGAATGTTCAGATAATATGTTTAAATAGATGTTTTTTGGTTAAGATCACACATAAAAATGACATTGTCATAAATTGACAAGATAATATTTTAAATTTTTAATTGAAAAAAGCGTATCCTTGAAAGCTAAAATATATTTTCCTTAATATCTAGATGAAAGTATCCTTAAATAACCATAAGCGGATCTCAAAAAATTAGTAAAAACTTTCGCAAAGTGTTCTATTTTTCTATAGAACAAACTTCGCTCAAGAAAGAAGCTAGAAAAGGTTGATCGGAAATAAAAAACTTGATTACGAAGAAAAAAATAAGATGGATTCATTTTCATATATAGCAATTTTGTGTAGTTCACATGAAGGTCAATGGTTTTTTGGGTTTACTGTTTAACAGCTTTATTAATCAAGGTCACCATTTTAGATATTGCGGCTTTGGAGGTGGTTTGTAGTCGTTTTGACATAAAAGATTTACAGGTAGCAGAATATTTCATGGCCTGACAAAACGCTGGCTACATGATCTAAGAAGCGAAATCGAAGACCCTTTACCAGCTCGTTTCAACTTTGGGGAGAGCCAATCTGGATCATATACTCTGTTGCTTGTCCAGCTCCTTCTATCAAACTGTCAATGATTTTGGTACCTGCCAGGTAGTAACGTTGCATAGTTCTGTTGATTTTAATGCTATGATGAATCGTTTGATTTGCCCTCATCTTTTGTAAATTTAATATGACTCGGTTAATTATCTGCAGACCTGTAGGTGTCGTGGCACTCAATCACATCAAGTGGCAAATGAGAGAGTTGAGACTCTTTCTTGTCCAGACACTGCCAGTATTCTTAGAGCATTTGATGTTATCAGGAATTCTATGAGAATTGGAGAGGAAAGTTCTATGAAGCCCGATTATGTGTCTCGTCCCGTTGAATTCAACTTCATTCAGAGAACAAATCTGAGCACTTTGAGTGAAGGTAATTTCCTGAAAGAGTTATAAAATATACTGTTGGCGCGATCAATAACAAGCATTAATATTTCTTTCATCGTTCACGGACATTCTTTTGCATAGTCATATATAGTTGGTCAATTGGATGAAATACTATGTTTTCTCGTGTGGGCTTTTCTTTTAACAAGAAAAAGTGGATATTGCGCATATGTGTCTTCACTCATGTGTTCTTATATACAAAATTGTTTTGCCTGCAATGAATGTATTGGGAGCTTATAAATCTTCAGGCTTGAGCATGACTTGAAGGATTGTGACTGGTTTGAGTCTATTGCCTCGGCCACCTGTCTCTGGTTCCTTTTGTTCAGTTCCTTGTGAAATTTTTTGTCATACAGTAGGATTTACTATTAACCTTCTCCTCCTTGCTACACTGGTCGAAACATAGGTGTCCTTGTTGGCTCTCCATATATTGTAACGCCAGCAGACTATCATAAGATAGGAATATCTTCTGGTGAAGAAGATCGGCCGGAACTTAATGGTCAAGGTAAGTTAGAAGTACTCTTAATAATTGGATCCAACGGAAAGGATTTCTGTTCCATGAAACCCTGCGGCTTCATGTTTCTAAAAGGGATGTGATCTTGCAGCTTTCCGAGGAATTTGTCATTCCTTACATTCAATGGATCAAGGATTGATATGTTCATCATACTATAATCTAAAAACTATGGCGGGAGCAGCATTCAACTGTTTTTACATTCTCCTGCCTTCGGAGAATGGGCCAATGCTTCTCAGGGTAAATAACTTTTCCCATATCGTCTTAGTCATTTGATTCTAGCAACAATAAAATATACAGTCGTCCATCTTAGCGTCCACATCTTCTGCTGGTTTCTCTTATATTCCTTGGCTGCATGTTGGGGTATGCTTGGAGTTTTCTGGCTTCTCTTGTCACCGGTACTGACTTTCTTTGCCTGCAAATAATCGTTTTGCAGCTTCTGTTAGGCTCAGAAGAAGTCTTGCCTATGCCCGATCTCGATCAAGTGGATAGTTCTTCAATCACTCAGGATATTCAGAGTTCAATTCAATCTGTATTACAGAAGGTCGACTTGCGTCTTACGCTTGCTTGTTTTCCTTTTCATTTCTATTCCCTTTTTACCGCATATATCGTGCGAGGCTTACTTGATACATTCGACAGTAATTTCATCCGTTTCAATTGGTTTACTAGCAGATTGAATCAAGTGATTACAATCCTCTTCTGCACGAGAGAGGCTTCCATCAAAAGCCCAACTCACTCGTAAATGACAGCCTACAGTTGAGGTAACAACCATCAGTTACTCTCTCGTGTTGAATTTTTGTTCATAATAACATTCTGGCTCTTGCATAGCATCAGTTTTTCCCTTTCTAATGTACATCTAAGATGTCTGCTGACAGTGGGATTGATTAATGTATATTCAGGTCAATCCCCCCGCCTAAGGTAGATGCAGGATCACCACACCTGGGCTCAATAAACCCGCCAGATTCGTTGGAGGCAATCGATTTCTCAGATGGAAAGCTAGAAGCCATAATGCTGGAAGAGGAAAATCTGAAGATAACAGCTAGAGAAGATACAAAGAACACACCCTCAATTTCGGAAGAATGGATGGTGGTCCTTGAAGCTCCCAAGATACATTCCCCCACCTGTAGCATCTCTAAACCAAGAATTAACGAGGCATCAGATGGCATCAAGCAGCATACGAAAAGCACACCCTCGATTTCGGAAGAATGGGAGCAGTTGGTGATCCTTGAAGCTCCCAAGATACTGCATTCTCCCATATGTAGTATCTCTAAACCAAGGATTAACGAGGCATCAGATGGCATCAAGCAGCTGGACGCCAAAATTTCAAGGATACTGGAAAGACTGGAACTGCCCAGACAGTTAAAAACGCAAAGGCAAGAAATAATTCTCCGACTCCGACGGTCTATGGGAGCAGCAGCATTTTGGAGATAATGAAAAGGCCTCTGGTTCCTTTCCGCCCAATCCAAGCAGCTGGGCAACCCTCGACCTCAACAAAGTTGATGAAACCCATTTTCCAAAGACCTAAAAGAAAGCCCAGATAAAAACCGGACCGGAGGATGCTGCCGCTGCATGCATGCATTTTCTTAAAGCTGTCAACATAAAAGAGGGACTTCATATCCGAAGGGAGATCTATGTTGCAGTTCCACTGTTCCAGGTCAGAAGTCTGAATATACATCTTTTACGTTTACTTTTTCATCTAATTACCCTGAGAACAGAATCAATAAATTGATTTAGTTGGAAAACTAACAGTGATATAGTAATTGATTAATCGTTTAATAAAGGCAATTACAATAGCAGAGAGGCCTAATAAATAATACAAAGCATACAACCCCTTCTCAGTGATACATGAAAACTGGAAAAGAGAGTAACTGGGATAAACAGAAGCTATCAGTAACTAAAAAGGAGAAATAAATATCTGTCATCTTATTGCATAATGGACTTGAGGACGAACTAGCTACTGGGATAATTTTAGGGTGAGCCTGACATCACCCTACTTACCTGTTAAGCGTTTTAAATAACCTAACTGGTAACAACTTCCCCACCCCACCCACTCACCCACCCAACCCTGCTCTTAATCATCCATCCCACTATCCATCTCGTGCTCTCTGAAAAAATCTTTGCTTAATAAAGGCCAGCTAGCTACACATCAAAGAATAAAATACATTTATAGGAAGCAAACAAAAAGCAAAAAGAAGTGAAAAGGAAAGAAGAGAAGAAGTCTTGAGGTCTCTATTGGCGCGTATATGTAGTAGTGGTAGGTGGGTGGGCTGCGTGTAAAATTAGAAGTTCTCTTTGTGGAATTCAAACTTGGTGGTGGTCTTGTGTGAGAAATCCAGAGCTAAGTTTCGCAGCTCCTTCGTCAATCCCGGTGCCCCACAGTAAAACACACCTGCCAACAAAACAGCAACACTCCACATCAGTTTCAAACTCTATTAGATTCTATTCTATCAGCAAACAAAATGTGTTTATTCAGAACTACAAGATTTAAAGAAATTAAGAACAACCATCTAATTATATCACGATAATGAGTTATTGAGAAATAATTCAGATATAATCCATGATATCTAAACAAAATATTAAAGAGGGAGCGACAGTGTATATACGTACCAACTCGAGAATTAGGGTGGTGAACAGCGACTTGCTTGAACACTGTACGCCAATTAGGCTTGGCAAAGTGGGACTTGACACGTGTTCCGGATACAATGTCCAGGCCATTCTTGGCGTGATGAAGGGACTGGAGCATGGCGATGAGTGCAGAACGGGCATCACCTTCTTCATAGACACTCGTACAGTAGTTATGGAGCTCGATGACGTGGTTTCGGTCCACCTCTGCGACCTCATTCATGACACCTTTGAACCAGTCGAATGAGCCTTGTTCCCTTGTGACCCAGTAGAAATAGGCCCTCCTCGTGTTGAACGCGTCCTTCCTCTTGCTGCTCGATGCATTATTATTATTACTGTGGTGGCTGATCGGAGACTGCCTCCTCGGGGACCTCCCTCCGTTCTCCAACTCATTGTCGTTATTATTCACCCCTTCTTCCTCGTCCTTCATGTTGTTCACAATGTCCTTGAGGATGCTGATCATCGGAGTTGCTCCGATTCCAAGACCCACCAGCAGTACCACCTCGTATTCCTTGTAGTCTTGCGCTGGTGCTCCGTATGGTCCGTCTATCAGTATCCTCGGGAAGCTGCCAATCACAAGTTACCACCAACCATCATCAGTTTCCTAATTGTGGGAGTTATAGGTTATTTTCTTGACAATTCGAAAAAAAATTATAAAATTATAAAATTGTGACATTTTAAATAACTCATTTTAAGTTACCACTATGATATTTCAATTAATTTACTCTCAAAATAAAATACTTCATCCAAAACATCCTTAACTAAGAACTTCACTTATCGTCAACTGGTCTTATCTAATATTTTGTCATTATTCAAAGCTAACAAACGACACTCGCTTCTCATGTTTGGTGCGGTGGGGTATAGGGTCTGCTATTCTGCATAATAATGTTCCATTGGCCATTACTTTACTTTTTCATCAGCAGCCACTCTTGTTGGCTGCTGAACATGGTGGTGATGAGACTAGTTGATAAACTTTCCATTAGAAAATTGGAAAAGGGTTTATAATACTCTAAAAAACTATTAGATCGCCTAAACATTGTTTACGCTTATACCGGCTAGAAAGGACGACAGCTTTTTTGTAAGGCTTATCATATGCACTTTGGACTGTGATGAATATATATTCTCTCTTTTGATATGCCAACTAACAATGAGATCAGTAGTACGCATGTGAGTAGTTTTTGGTTTCTAGCTTTCCTCGTTGTTTATTACATCATTAACTTCCCCTATTTTCCCCAAAAGAAAAGAGTACTTACTCGGGATTGTTATTCCCCTGAAATTCATCGGCTCTGAGGAGTCCACTCTTCCCTGTTGTTGGTGGCTGACACACCTATACCAAGACAAAAACCATTTTGGAAAATGGCATCTTGATTATCATCAACATTTTACTTGGATACAGTATAACAAAAAGCAGGAAGGGTAACCTTTTGTACCTCCTGGAAGACAGTTCTCAGCTGCCTTGTCCAATCTCCAAGGGTTCTAATATGAACACTCAAGTAATCGTCTCCAGGAGCTGAAGTTATGGAGAACGGGTGCCATTCAAATGGAGACACAGCTGCACAATTCACAAACATGTACTGCCCGCTCTTGTATCTGAACCCATTAGGCTTTGACATGTGAAGTGCCAACACATTTCCAGGATAAATGGCCACCTAACCATCATTCATCATGTCTCAGAAAAGCCCCATACACAAAGAAAAGGACTGGACTGGCTTGAATCAAAATCATACTATTACCTTCTTGATTGTAACTGCCTTGATGCTGGATCTAAGTGCCCTTGTCAACCTCTCACTGGCGTAAAGCACTACTGGAACTGCCAGGTACATCCATGTCTGTCATTCCAACAATAAAACAGGTCAGGTTTTGATTACAACATCGCAAGGCACGGAGGGGGAGAAAAAGGGATTAACTTACAGTCTTCTTGTACCACTCCTTGGTAAGGTACAGGTAGTAACCGTGGACAACAAGCAAAGTGTAGACGATGACAAACAAATGGTGAGAGTACCAGAAGGCATTGAAACCGGTGAGCTTCTTCAGGAAAGGTGGCAAGTTGAGCTTGTTGCGCCTGAACCAAGGAGTGGCAAGTGTGAAGGCTATTGCCATGAGAACGACCATAATAATCCCAGTCACCCCTTCTTTCGACTTGACGAAATGCCAGTAGCTCGAAGGTTGATCTCCGAAGAATGGCTGCATAAGTTCCCATTTCTCTTCATCCGCAGCGAGAAGGCGAGGGAAGTCGCATGCCAGATGGGCTATGGCGTGGATCCCTACTCCTATTGTTATCGCCACTGCTATCACCTTTGAAAATTAGACGGTAGAAACTGTCAGCTACTAAGGCTAGGGTAGTAAATGGGGCTGTTCACGAACCTAGCAAGCCAAATTTCACTATGCTCGAGCTATAAAATTTTAGCTCGTCTCGAGCTAGAGCCTGACTCGTTAACTAGTCTTGACGAGCCAAACTCGAGCTCAACTTGAACTTTGCTCATTAAAACCTAGTCCAATTTCAGTAGAAATTCAAGTTTGTACACTAGAACACATTGATGAGTAAAAGCTATAAAACAAGCTATCCTAAAATTTACAAGTTTCTACTTTTCTCAAATAAAGTAATTAAAACTAGACAACATATCCACTTGCATTTTCGTTAACACAATAAAAAATCACATATGATTTATTGTATATGGTATTCAACGCAAAAACACGTTGCATTATTGAGTCTACTAACGAGTCATATACTCGAGCTAGTATTCGAGTTGGCTCTAGAGCTCGAGCTCTAGCAAGGTTAACAAGTCAAACATACCCTATCTCAAGTTTGGCTCATTTAAAATTGAACCGAGTCATGAACGAGCTTTTTTTTTAGCGGCTTGAACACCCTAGTAGCAAATAAGAGAAAAAAACATAAGCACATTTTTTTATTATCACCTTGTGGAAGTTAAGGTTGTCGTCAAAAGGAACGGCAACACCTAGCTTGGTCTTGTTGCGGAGCCAGGTAATGGTGTTCCGGCAAACGGGGAGCAAAATCAAAGCCATGTTTAGTTTCAGAGTCTCGGCTCCACCTTTGGCCAAGCATACACATACCCCCATGACCTCATATGCAGACCTGTCACGGTACTGGATATACTTGTAAGCAAACAGACCAGCCATAACTCCCATCCACAAAGCCATCACCCAAACTCTCTGCCAGTTATCCAACAGGAAGTACTTTGTGTTTCTTAGCCATCTACTTATTGGGTTCTCATCCAGCGTCGGCTTCAGCTTCTGGCTCAGCAGCTTGCTCAAGTTCTTGCTCTCTCCTGCTCTCACTGACTGGTTTGGTCCTTGCAGCAATAGCATTTCTAGGTTCTCTATCTGTTTGCATCATAACATAAGGAAAAAAATGGTAAATTACAAACCTATCTATATTTAGGATTGGTTTGGCAACAAAAATTATAATCTTTAGAAACAAAAGAGTTGACATTGAGATTGTAGAAAGAATTTGGATTAAGAGATAAGGATTCCAAATAGAATTTTCCAATTTATTCAAAAGGAAAAATAAATTCTGTTAAAAATCCTTTATACTTTCGTTGACAATTTCTTCCAATCTCAAATCAATTTTTTTCGTTAGTTTTAATTCAATTTTCGTAAAAATCATGATTATTATTGCCAAACACGCCTTTTTAAGTACAACGAATTCCAGGTTTTGAGTTTTACCATGATGTATCCATGGTGCTCTGGGTCCAATTCTTCCATGATCAAAGCTGCATACTCCTCTGCTTGTTTCTGGATATTCGAGAGTCTGTTTGCAGAAGCACTGAGGGTGATGATCTGCATAAAAAAGTAGTCATTACTTTTGAGAGATTATTAACAAAAGAAATGAAATCTTCAAACTCTTATGGTTGGGTTATAAAGTCAGACATACCTCCTTGACTTCCTCTTCAGTAATTCTGCCATCTGCATCTTTATCAACCATGTCAAAGAAAGTCTGGAGCCTAGAATCAAAGCTCTGATCAGAGATCTGATCCCAGAAGTCCTTTAGCTCAAACTTGCTGATCGAATCCCTCTGAATGTTTCTCTTCCTCGCCAGAGCATCATACAACTCCAACGCAAATTCCTTGGACTCCTTCATCCCTGCCAATCATCACATACCAAAAAAAGCTTTCAGAATGCAGAAACCATCTCCTCTCTCTCAGGCAAATTCTCAACAGTTTGGCTGCATACACACCTATACATTCTCCGAAGCGAGCACGGGGAAGCATCCCGTCCGGGGAATCAGCAGTGATCTGGTCGAACCTCTTTTCCACGGCAACCCATCCGGAGCCGCCGTCGGCCTTGCTGATGAACTTGAGACCTTTCAGAGCAGGAGCCGCCGCTGACTTTGTACGGTCAAGTCTACCCGTCGGTCTTCTGTTGACGGAAGTGAGCCGCCTGAGCTCTTGAGAAACTTGACGGATCTTAGCCGAGGCAGTTCGGACCACGGAGGAGCCTATGTTGGAAGCCGTCCGCTTCTCGAGGTCCTTGGCGAGGAGCGTCATCTCCGGATCCTCGTCTGCGCCGTTGGCGGCTTTGACGCTGTGGAGGGCGACGGAATCGTCCCTGAGGTCGAGGGTGATCTCGACGTACTGTTGCTGACCATGGTTATCAGAGGAGGTGGAGGCGGAGGCGGAGGTGGTCTCCGGTATGTTGAACCTGGCGCTCTTAGTCTTCCTTCCTCCGGCGGCGCCGCGCTTGTTGAGAGGTCCACTCAGCTGGCCGCTGTTGGGGAGGACTCTGTCCACTCCGACGAGCTCCGTCTCCGATGAGAGACGGTGGTGGTCGTCGATTCTACTCATAACTCTTTGGATCTTGGATGGTATCTTCTGAATCCTGAATCCTTCTCAGAATAGATTCTGGAAGCAGATTACTCGGTTTGCTTCAATATCAAAGACCAAGTTTCAGGGAGCGAGGAAAATGGAAGAAAAGTAAGAATTCCAGGGGGATCGAGAGGGAGAGAGAAGAAGAACCCCAGTGTCAGCGAAGTTTGAATTGGCTTGTCAGACAGAGTATGATGGGATATTTGTTTGTTGTTTTTTCTTCTTTTTTAACCGTAGCTTATCTAGGATGTGAGGCAGCCATGGATGCTCTGGTTTATAAATATAGTCTAGAGAGAGAGGGGAGTGAGTGGCGGGTAAAGAAAAAGCGAGTGACAACAGTCAACGGTATTATGGAATTTAATCACAGTAGGTAGGTCGTTAATTTAATTTAATTTTAATTGAAGACGCGGACTCTTATGATTCAACTACCTTTTTCTTTCACATTGTAGGTGTGCATTTTGTAACTTATTTTCCTTACATTGAAAATTTATCCTAATTCTTTCCTAAGGCTCTTCAAATTAGTTTCCACAATATTAATCTATCAAACTTTCCAGAAATAACAAAAGACTTATGATTGCTTATTTAGTTCATAAATTTTATTCTTTTCAGTTTTGAATTTTGATCAACAAGGTTGATTTAGAGTTTACATAAAGGTGTCGTTTGATTTTGGCAATATCATATTAGATTTATTCGTAATATATTTGTATTTTGACGCGTGAATATCATGATATTATGTGATATCTAAATTAAAAAATTGTGATATTTAATATCCTTAAAAAGGAGGATATGTAATTTCGGACTAAAATGCCCCTCAAATACCGGACACGTCATGAACCGTGCCCCACTTTCCCCACCTGTCTCGCCGCCTAGTTATTACGATTCCCTCTCTTCTGCAGATCTAAAAGCTATCTATTTCTCTATTCTACCTTCCCTTCACAGACCTACCACCATCTGTCGGTCTCTGTAATGGAAGAACAATGAAGGTAATCGATAACTAAAAGACGATTGGCGATTAGTCCTCCGCTATCGATTCCAGAGAAGTTGGGAGGCCATAATTGTTTGCAGTCGACGACAGGTAACTATATCTCCTCCATCGACGGTCTTCTCTTCCATTAACATCGTGATTCTCTTCTCCTAATATTACAAATCGTTTCTCGATTTAGGGTTCAACGTTTTCGTATCTACAGAGTCAACGTTTTCGAGGAGTTGTCGGATTTAATGTCGGATTTATTGCCTTGTGGTTCCAAATGATGCACCAGTATGTGTTCATTTTGTCACAACTAGCCATTGTCCAAGTCCTACTTCTTACCTATAAGAGGGAAGAGTCAGTTCCATTAGTCATGCCACTCCCCCGTATAGTTTACCGTATCGGATTCCTACACTATGCCACAGAAGTGTCTGACCAATTGTGTATCAATATGTGCCGAGTTAGTCAGCATGTCTTTAAGAACCTTTGTGACCTGTTGAGAGACAAAGGGAGGGTTGCGACGTAGTAAAACCATGGAGATTGATGAAATGGTGGCGACATTTCTCGTCACCATTGGCCACAACATTAAGAACTGTAAAGCACGATTCCTCTTCCAACGTTCGGGCGAGACAATTAGTCGAACTTTCAAGCTTGTCCTTTTGGCGATTCTGAAACTCAGTCCCCTTCTCCTCGCCACCCCGACTCCGATCCCCCCTGATTGCACTGATCGGCGGTTGAAGTATTTTCCGGTAAGTGTTGGAATTTTGTCGATTGCAATTTATATAGTTTACTTCTGTACTGTGTATTTCTGAGAGTAACCATAACAAAAATGTTTGGAACATGGTTGTTTAGGAGCGTTGGATGGGATGATGGTGTCCGTGCTATGTTCGTCTGAGAATGCACCAAAATACCGTAACTGTAAATCCGTAACTGCCATTAACGTGCTCGGTGTCTATAACTGGAATATAGCATTCGTGTATTGCCTAAGTGGCTGGCCAGGATCTGCCCATGATGGTTGCGTTCTTCGGGATGTAATGGCCCGAAACGTTTCCTTTTCCGTTCCTCCTGGTAAGATATATTGGCCTTTAGGGTTTGTTCTAAACTAAAATATACTGCCATTTGTCGATAATTAGTTGAGTCTTGGTTGTACTTCCAACATGAATTACTCAAGTCTTTGGAAGATGCATCACTGGAATGAGCAGAGGAAAGTAAGAGCGTTCTATGACATGCTTGAAAAAGGTGAAATCAGTGTTGTTGCTGAAGAATAGGAGTCTTCAGTCATAAATGGATCAATCTTGTCTATTGTTATTGCTGCCAACGAACAGCCTGATTGATTATTAAGTGTCTCAACTATTTTCATGCTACTCTTATTTGGTCCTTAGAATTGAGGAGAGTATTTTTTGCCTTCTCTAAGACACTGAAACAAAATTCTTCTGTGTTTTGTGATGCATTGTAAGTCTGTAATGTTAACTTCTTCAAATTAAAAACAAAAGGTTTTGTTTCATTCTTCTTTGACAGGAAGAAACTGGTTACTCGTTTCAGTTGAACATTTTCAGTTAGATTATGCATGTAGATGATGGATTCTTAATCCATTGCATATGTATTCTCATTCCACTGAAATAACAGTTGAATCGATCTTGTACTTGTAAAAACGATCAGTAGATAGCAGCTTAACTGTTTCAGTATTATTTGTTCTTGTTCATTATGTACACAGGAAAATACTACCTTGGCGATGCTGCTTACACCAATGCTAGGCGGTTCCTGACTCCTTACCGCGGCACACGTTATCATTTAACGGAATGGGGTCCAAACAGGCCTAGGAACAAAGAGGAACTGTCCAACTTGCGCCATTCATCGGCTCGTAATGGAATTGAGTGGACTTTTGGCATTATGAAGATGCGTTGGGCTCTCATTCCAGACTCTTCATGGTTTTCTCTGACAAAGGTTTCGATGATCGTAAACGCTTGTGCCCTGTTACATAACTACATCCGGAGAGTTGGGAGTCCGGATATTTTTGAACAAGCTTACCACGGACCGGACTTGTCAACGTCGGAGCCTGAAATTCCGACAGATGATCTGATTATAACTTTGTTGACAGCAGTGACAAATGGACTCAAATGATAACTACACAGCTGAGACGACTCTGATGATGGAAGATTTCATCAATGTTGAGTTTGATATGCATGCAGAGGGACTTAGGGACGTCGGAGAGGAGAAGGTGAACAACGAACCGAACAAAGGCTAGAGAAATCGAAGTCTTCAAGTTCAGGTCAGAAACTGTCGCGGAGTCAAGTACAGGAGGGCTACCTGGCTGCCATCCAAGCATCCATTGATGGTATAACGACCAACTTGACGGAGACGGGGCACCATATCAAGCGCATGAGTAACTCGTGCCTTCAGGATGACATTGCAGCGAAACCCCAGTTGTGATGGACGAGCTGAATCGCGTTCCAGGGATGACAAGATTGATGAGGATCAAGGCTTGCAGGTTGCTTTGGAACAAGCCAGGTGATTTGGAGACCTTCTTTGCTATGTCGGATGATGAAATGAAAGCAGATTTCATCGCTACCATCGTGGATTAGTGTGACGGTTCGAGGGTCATGAATTGGCTAGTAGGATTTTGGGAGTAAACTGGGACTCCATGTAAGTCGGGGACGTAAGTACTCAGTTTCTGTTAGTATTCCTGACAACGTATTGTAGATAGTGGTGTGTATCACTTAAGTGTAGGACGAATGAACGTATCGTAGCTAGTTGTGTGTACCACTTAATCGTAAGACCCTCAACTGAACTTGTTATGTAGTGTTTTGTTATTTTGGCAGGGAAACAACATCTTCATGTTTTTGATGTAGTAAAAGTAGTGTTTTGGGGTTATGGTCAATATGGTAAGTGCAGTACCATGAGCAATTCCAACGTGCTTCATGATTGTTTAAATCAGCCAAGCGTATTTTGTTACAAGGACTCACAGGAGTTACAAAGCAGAAGCAAAAACAGATTACAACGTCCAGCATCAACCATTAATCACAATACACAATACCCTAATGAACAATTCTCAGATGCTTACAACATACGAGTGGGTAGGGAATATGCCAATCCTAAATATTACATCAAGTACCTAATCAACTAGTCTGGTAGTTAATAATGCACACTAAAGTGATACGTTACTCCCGAACAAGTACTTGAATACAAAATAACCTGTCATCACTCGTCTGTACACTAGAAGGTACGAAACATACATAACCATTACAACGGCCATGAAACACCGCTCACCAATCACCATCGTTAAGGAAGAGATCGTCCTCATCTAGCTGCAGGCGGTAAATCCTATCCTCCAAGTACTGGATGTGGTTCTTGTTCTTCTCCCTCAACTTCTGATTCCTCAAGTCCAGTTCGGTGTTAGTTAAAACGAGCTCGTCGTACACGTGAACTCCATCTTCGTCGTTAGGATCATTATTGTCCTTTACCTTGCACCACATGAATGTTCCACAACCACCATTGCTCTTTCGACAACCCAAGTAGCTACGGAAGGGAAGCTGAGTTTCACCGGGTGGAAGCTTCAATGAATACACCTTGGCCGGAAGGTTACACCCACACATTGAAATGATACGCATCCTGCACGCGCCATTCAACGGAGTAAATAGAGAGCGAAAATCATCAATCCAGTCATCCATAAAACTGATGAACTATAAAACAGAGCGAAAAGCATTAACACAACATATTTGAAATCAATAAATAGCCCCAATCATCAATCATGTGGAAGAGACAAACAGTAAGCGATGGTGGATACATCTATGGTGACACAAACATATTGGGACAGTAGATACATCTCTGGTAACAACAAAAATCAGATCGAAACCCCAACCCTAAATCGTATTTAACAGCCCTATCAAGTACGGATCGGGATGAACCCTAGTTTCATGATTACAATCGACTCATCATGTAAAAGGCACAAAGAAGAAATTCGAAGGAGATTATCTGGGTTTTTGCAGAGGAACCGTGACGATGGCTGATGCGAGTGTGGTCTGGCTTGTTGAAGTTAATGAAGCTGTGCGTTTTATTGTAATGTTTAAGTTTATCGTTCTTGCTACTTTAGTCATGTACTTTTATTTGTTTGCACATTGGTCCTTTGTCAATCTGTTAGTCGTGGGATGTTTCCGTTGCTTGCTGTTGAGATCATGGCTGATCTTCAGCCTTATATAATTGATTCTCTGCAATGATTTCCGTTGTCAGTTTGCTATATACTGTGTTTACATGTGGTATCAGATCATCAACAAACTGTAACCATTCAAATCGATTAGGAGAGGTGTGAGGTGTAGTGTTGAAAGTTGAGAGAACTGCAGAATTAGAAGTTGAGTAAAAGGGGAAGTAATCATGAGTGAAGGCTTTGCTGGAGTGAGCATTCCCAAGTTCGATGGAGACTATGATCACTGGAGCTTGCTGATGGAGAACTTGCTTCGATCCAAGGAGTACTGGACCGTTGTTGAAGAGGGATTTACAGAACCTGCAGAGGGAATGATTTTGAGCAATGCTCAACGTGTTGTTTGGAGGTTGCTCGTCTGAAGGATCTCAAAGCAAAAAACTATCTGTTCAGTTCTATTGATAAGAGTATACTGAAGGCAATAACTAACAAGACAACAGCAAGAGAACTCTGGCTCTCAATGAAGATCAAATGTCAGGGTAATGCAAGAGTGCAGAAATCACAGCTTCAAACTTTAAGAAGAAATTTTGAAATTCTTGAAATGAAGGAAGGGGAAGGTGTGAATGACTACTTTGGAAGGGTCATGGTGATGGCCAATGCAATGAGAAACTATGGAGAGAAAATGGATGATGAGAAGATTGTAGAGAAAATTTGTAGAACATTGATAGAGCGGTTCAACTACATTGTCTGCTCCATAGAGAAATCTATGAATCTTGAGGATCTGACTGTTGACGAATTATAAAGCTCCATGCTTGTTCATGAACAAAAGTTCACCAAGCTCTGAAGGTGATTCACAGCCTTAATGGCTATTCAGGAGGAAGAGGCTTTAATAGAGGAGGTTCATTTGGAAGAAATCGTGGAAGAGGTGGAAGAGGTTGGAATCGTGCATCTGTTGAATATTTGAAGTGTCATAAACTGGGTCATTATATAGCTGAATGTCATGAGTGGAACAATCAACAAGCACACTCGACTAATCAAGGGAACTGGAATTCTCAACAAGCTTATCAATATGGAGGTTCAAGCTCAAATACTGGATCCAACCAGTCTTCTGCTCACCTGGATATGAAAGATGATGTTTTCTTGATGGCCCTTATGGATGGTGATCACTCAAATAAGATGGCTGGATGGTGGTTTCTGGACTCAGGCTGCAGTAATCATATGAGTGGTGATCAAGCTTGGTTCCTGGATGTGGATACAACTGTTAAATGCAATGTAAAGTTAGAAAATGGAACTAAGCTTGATGTTGCAGGAAAAGGGAGCATCAGACTTTTGGTTGGCCAGTTGTTATTGGTCATTCAAGATGTGTTCTATGTTCCAGAATTACAGACCAATCTGCTAAGTATAGGGCAATTGCAAGAGAAGAGTCTGTCCTTTATCATTAGGAAGAATGTTTGTCAGATCTTTCATGATCAAAGGGGAATGTTGTTGGAAACATCTATGAAGACAAATCGAATGTTTGTTCTTCATGCTGAGTATAAGAATGACAAGCAGATGTCTAAACAGTAATGCTTAAGGCATATGTTGATACCAAAGAAATTGACATGGAGCTATGACATCTACGATTTGGTCATTTAAATAGCAGAAGTTTGCAGGAATTGCAGAGAAAGAGTTTGGTACATGGTCTTCCAAAGCTGAGTGGGGAAATGGGAGTATGTGATATTTGTCTGACAGAAAAACAACATAGACAAACATTTCCTAAAAGGAGTAGCTGGAGAGCCACTCACAAGCTGGAGTTGATTCATGCGAATTTGTGTGGTTCTATTACACCAGCATCAAACGGCGATAAGAGGTACATTTTTACTCTCACAGATGATTTCTCACAAAAATTATGGGTTCATTTTTTGATTACAAAGTCAGAAGCTCTGAGTTGTTTAAAAAAATTCAAAGCACAAGTAGAAAAGGAAGCTAGAGAAGTACTAGTGTGCCTTAGAACAGATAGAGGTGGTGAATTTCTTCTAATAGAAGTCAAGATGTTCTGTGAAGAAACTGGAATAAAAAGGCAACTTACTGCTTCCTTCACACCTCAGCAAAATGGAGTTACAGAGAGGAAGAATAGGACCATTATGAATAGGGTCAGATGTGCATTGGCAGACACAAAAGTACTAGCAACCTTCTGGCCTAAAGCAGTGGAGTGGACATCTCACATATCAAATAGGAGTCCAACATCGGCCAACAGTGGAAAAACTCCACAAGAGTTATGGACAGGCAAACCACTTTCTGTGGATCATTTTAGAGTGTTTGGCTGCACTGGATATGTTCACATCCATGATAATAAGAGAAAGAAGCTTGATAGTAAGAGTGAAAAATGCTACTTTCTCGGCATCTCTCAGGAATCTAAATCTTACAAGCTTTATAATCCTCAGACCAAGAAGATGGTTATCAGTAGAGATGATGTGTTTAATGAGCAAGAATGATGGAATTGGGAATCATCTATACAACCAGTGCTCACTAAGATCTTTTGGGATGGTGATGAAGATGTGTGGTCTGCCTCAGATGAAGATGAAGAAGTTGCAGTCAGAATCCTATTGTTGATTCTATAGTTCTACAGAATGATGAGGAGACCGTAGAGGAAGGTGTGCAACTTGAGGTCACAAGTAGTGTTCTTGCTCCCAGAATAAGAAGACCACCATCTTACCTAGAGGCCTATGATTGTAGATTTACTGCTGCTGGTATGTGTGCCATGATGACAATTAATGGTGATCCTCAAACTTTTGAAGAGGCTGCTACAGAAGAAAAATGGAGGGAAACTATGAAGCAAGAGATTGAGGCCATTAACAGAAACTAGATCTGGTTCCTCACTACACTTCTAGTAGAAGCTTCTGTCATTGGTGTCAAGTGGGTGTTCAGAACCAAATTAAAAGAAGATGACTCTGTGGATAAGTTCAAGGCTCGATTTGTTGCAAAAGGGTATGCTCAACAACATGGAGTGGATTATACTGAGGTGTTTGCACCTGTTGCTAGATGGGACACAATCAGAATCATTTTAGCTTTGGCAGGTCACCATAGTCTCATAGTTTATCAGCTGAACGTTAAAAATGCTTTTTATATGGAGAAATTCTTGAAGATATGTATATTGAGGAACCACCTCATTTTGTGGTTGCTGAGGAGGAAACCAAGGTATACAAGCTCAAAAGGGCCATGTATGGACTGAAGCAGGCTCCTGGAGCTTGGTACAACAGAATTGAGACCTATTTTCTCAATTGTGGTTTTACAAGGTGCGGGTATGAACATACTTTGTTCATCAAAAGGTCAGGAAAGGACTTCCTTATAATGAGTTTGTATGTTGATGATCTAATGTATACTAGCAGCAGCTCAGTTATGATAGCTAAGTTCAAGGAAGACATGAAGGCTGAGTTTGAAATGACAGATCTAGGAAAGATGAAGTATTTTTTGGGGATGGGGGTGACTCAGAATGCTGCTGGTATCTTTATTGGTCAACAGAAATATATCAAGGACGTGTTGAGCAAGTTTAACCTACTGGAGTGCAATATGGTGAAAAATCCTTTAGTGCCTGGAGTCGCTGTCAAAGGATGGAGATGGTGTTCAAGTAAACCCTACTGAATACAAGCAACTGATTGGAAGTCTCCTTTATGTAACAACTACTCGACCTGATATAATGTATTATGTGTGTTTACTTAGTAGATATATGGATGCTCCTACTAGGCAGCATTTGCTTGTAGTTAAGAGGATCTTGAGATACCTCAAAGGTAGTATGAATCATGAAATCTGGTACTGCTGGAGTGGAGATCAGAATAGCCTGTGTGGCTATACTGACAGTGATTATGCTGGTGACATTGATGATAGGAAGAGTACAAGCGGCTATGTGTTTTTCCTTGCAGGAAGGGCTGTTTCGTGGCAAAGAAACAACCGGTGGTAACTCTATCAACTACTGAAGCAGAATTTGTAGCTGCATCCTACTGTGCAACATAATGTGTACGCTTCGAAGAATTTTGATACAGATGGGCTGGAAGGAGAGTGTGCTTGGAGCAACCATAATGTTCTGCGACAATAGCTCAGTAATCAAGCTTTCTAAGAATCCAGTATTACATGGGAGGAGCAAACATATTGACGTGAGATTTCATTTTCTAAGAGATCTGGTGAAGGAAGGAGTTTGAACTGGAGCACTATGGAACTCGTGATCAAGTGACTGACATCATGACCAAGGCTCTCAAGTTGGATTCATTTCAGGTGCTGCATAACAAACTTGGTCTTGTGGATGACACAAACATTTGAAGAATGAAGCTGGAAATGAACTGGAAATGATCTCTAGGATTTCCAGTTCAGGGAAGGAAATGTTGAAGTTAATGAAGTTGTGCGTTTTATTGCATTGTTTAAGTTTATCATTCTTGCTACTTTAGTCCTGTACTTTTATTTGTTTGCACTTTGGTCATTTGTCAGTCTGTTAGTCGTGGGATGTTTTACGTTGCTTGCTGTTGAGATCATGGATGATCTTCAGCCTTATATAATTGATTCTCTACAACGATTTCTGTTGTCAGTTTGCTATATACTGTGTTTACACGGCTATGGCGAGCTCATGAAGACGATCCACAAGGCCGAAGAATCGACGAAGAATTGAGTTCTGAAATCATAGGATTTTGAGGAGAAGGGTGTTTTATGAAACCTCGACGTCTTGCCAATAAAAAAGTGTTTTGGTCAAACACGAATTAAGTTGAGGGTAATTGGTAATTTGATACATATCCATACCAAATAGCAATTTCTTCATTTGTGCTCCCTTCAATATCAATATCGTTTAATATCACAATATAATATCTCGAATATCATGATATTCGAAATATCGCATACCAAACGAGGTCAAAGAAAAATTAGCGGGCTGGTGCTGAAATACGCCTACTCGTTGGTCTCCACAGTAGGCCTTCAGTCAGGTACAATTTGAGGCCTATTATTCTAGGCCCAAAGCGACGTTATTCTTTTTCCATGTCCGTCGTACAAACGGAGACTTGGCATTGATAGAATACCACCAGCTCGAACAAAAATCATCTCGAACCCCAAACCCTAAACCCTAATCTCCGATTTTGTTGTCTTCCTACGTCACCTCTCCGCCGCTCTTTCATCCACTCTTTACTGATTGTTTGCTGCGATGGCGAGGAAGCGAAAGGTTGTTCCTGCTACAGGCGCTGAATCTTCAGGACCGTCGAAGAAACATCAGCTGGAGCAGCAGCAATTGCAACATCAGAAGCAGCTGGAAGAAGAAGATGCGAACAAGATCAACCAGGAAGAGGAGGTAATCGAAGAGGTTGAGGAGGAAGTAGAGGAAGAGGAAGTGGAGGAAGAAGTAGAGGAGGAGGAGGAGGAGGAAGAGGAGGAGGACGGCGGTAAAGAAGATCTGAACAAAGGAAATAAGCAAATTGTTTCTTCTACCGCACCCGCGTCGGTTCCCGATGACGACGATGAAGAGCCGATAGATAAACTTCTGGAGCCGTTTAGCAAGGATCAGCTCGTTAATTTGCTCCGCGAGGCCGCCGAGATCCATCGGGATGTGGCTGATCGCATCCGGAGGATAGCTGATGAGGATCCCGTTCATCGGAAGATCTTCGTCCATGGCTTGGGTTGGGACACAACGGCAGAGACGCTGGTGAGCGCCTTCAAGCAGTACGGAGAGATCGAGGATTGCAAGGCCGTGACCGACAAGGTGTCTGGAAAATCCAAGGGTTACGGTTTCATTCTCTTCAAGAGGCGAAGTGGAGCCAGTAAGGCGCTTAGGGAGCCTCAGAAGAAGATCGGCAGCCGCATGACTGCTTGTCAGCTTGCGTCTATTGGCCCTGTTCAAACGCCACCTCAAGCAGCAGCTCCTGTTACACCGCAATCAGAATACACTCAGAGGAAGATCTACGTGAGTAACGTTGGTTCAGATTTGGATCCCCAAAAGCTGACTAGCTTCTTTGAAAAGTTTGGAGAGATTGAGGAAGGGCCACTTGGGCTGGATAAGAACACCGGGAAGCCGAAAGGTTTCTGTTTGTTTGTCTACAGGAGCCCTGAAAGTGCGAAGAGGGCTCTTGAAGAGCCGCATAAGAACTTCGATGGTCATATTTTACACTGCCAGAAAGCAATTGACGGACCGAAACCTGGAAAAGCTCCGCAACAGAGGCAGCAACACCATCATGCTCAGTCCTCTCATTATCCGAGGAATGATAGCAACACTCCATATGCCGCTGCAGCTCCTAGCCACCTAATGGGCCCCGCAAGTGGAGCTGGAATGGGATTTAACCAGGGAGCTGCTGCAGCACAGGCAATTAACCCTCTTGGACAAGCTCTAACAGCTTTGCTAGCATCACAAGGTGCTGGCTTGGGGGGATTGACTAATGTGTTGGGCTCTTTAGGCACTGCTGCAGTCAACCAGGTTGGTGTGCCACCTCCTGGAATCCAGAGTGCATACAGTAACCAAACAACTATAAGCCCTGGAGTTATGGGCTATGGAACTCAGACGATGCAGGGTAACTACGGGAATCCGCAGATAGGTCAGGGAGGTTCTGGACGAGGACAACACGGACAGTATGGAGGTTTAGGCCCTTACATGGGCCACTAGGCAGCCTCCTTCCCTTTTCAGGTATAAAAGATGCGCTGAATTACATTTGAATTTTGATTTGTTCAATTCTTAACCGTGTAAATTCATTAACAACAGCAGGTGAACTTTATTTGTGATAAACTTAGTATGAACTCTAGACATAGACATGAATAGATACTAACCCTGTTGTATTCTCACAAATTGATTATAAGACCGACCTTGTTGTAATTGTTGGTTCAGCAGTCTGCGTGAAAAACACTATTTCCGCCGTTATATTTCATTGAATTTCTAACGTTTTTGTTAGTTGCCAAAATCCAAGGTCTATTATGAAAGGTAATTGGGCTGCTTTTAAATTGGTTGTCATTTCTTCATTTATAATACTAATAATCCCGATCAGTTTTCTGTGGAGTCACTGACATACAGTTTTAAGTTCTTAATTACTTAATAAAGGACAATCAGACACTTTTTTACCAGGATGCTTCGACTCTTAATTGATGATGTCAATATTCTTGAACCAATTTCTGCAAGGATCTGTGGCTCAAACCATTTCCTTGGTACAAATGATTTTCATGCGTTCTTATTGATTTTGCAGATCCTTATAGGTGCCTCAGTGTTTTAGATACTGGCCTGCTGATTCTTCTGAAGTTTATGGAGCTTATGCAAATGCAGTTTATAAAAGTGGTCAAATGTTACTCTTTGCTACTACAAATGCCAGATCTTTAAAAAAATAGTCAAATCAAGTTTATTTTTTCTCTTGCGTTGTTTTGTACCCTATGCTGCTGGCTCACATTTAAAAGTACTGTATATTTAGCTTGAGTAGTTGCTTTTAAATCTTTGAAGAACAATCTCGTGACTTTGAATACTTAGATCTATGTACTTTATGGAGTCAGCGATGCTGAACTTAAAAACCCTTCTTTTGAGATTCGGTATTGTTATGAATTGAGTAGTGTTTTTTATGATTTTCTCTCTCGTTTTCTTGTGTATGATGAAGCTTTTGAAGGGTATTTGTTTCAGCGAGTTTTGAAGTCATTTTGGGTATAACGTGGTGCCTAACCATATATCTTGATAATGTGTTATTACTGTTGATATTATCACCAGTAACTGCTGTTGCAGGTTAGCAAGCATGGGTCTTATTTCTGCCTTTCTTTCATTACTCGTATACGCTTCTGAACTTACATCTGAACTAGTCTATGGTACTTCTATGTGTTTATTTCACTCGGTAATTATATGCAAAATGGATGAAGAAGGATTAGTTATCGCACTCTGTTTAAGGATTTTAGCCAAAAAGCGTGTCTGAGGCAGGTTCATCGTTTCTACAGTTTCAAGTTTTAAGGGTAGTTTGGATGAGTGAATTGGTTCACTGTCCATAAGGGATTTTTACAGCCTTGACCATGATCGTGTTTTTGTTAAATCCTGTTTGTTTGAGGGACGAGTCAATAAGTTTTTTTGATCGATCTAGGACGACTGGAACTGGGACTTGCTGGAAAAGACCAGTTAACTTCGTTACCTGCAGCAGTCTTATACTCTTATTTGTCTTGCCAACTGCACCAAACCTCCACAATTTGATTCGCGTTCACTCTTTAACATTGATTCTTCCTATTTGAGTAAGATGAGCCAGCTTGCCCCTTTGTCATCAATAAGTTTCATGTTTTCAGTGGCAGTTTCAGCTATCAACCACAGTAAGCGTGCATGGTAGTATGAATGAAAAGGAAGGTTTATTTTGATCCGGTAACTGGTATGTATGAAGCAGGATTTGTATTCTGGCTGCCTAGGCATGAGGAGTGTGTGGCGATTCCTGCTGCAGGAAATGATTAGAGTCTGTGCTGGTGGGCTATGATGGTTTTGATCAGCAGCAGGGTTCAAATTGTTCTCTTTGATAATCTTCCAACGTTGGTGAGTATTATGCTTCTACTGTTCAATTTTGGTGTGCCCTGGATATGCTATGAGGCTGTGATGTCAGATTTTATTATGTAGCTGTCTGAATGCATCCATCATCTTTGGGCACTTGAGCATAGATGTTTGGACAGATTTCACATAACAATGCATTGTTGGCCAAGCTGGTTCAAGCTTCCTCTACCCTCAACATTTAATTCATCCCAAACTGGTAGAACTGCGCACCTAGGCGAGTTTGGATGAAGCGCATTATAAAGGCCCAATCTTGCTGGACTCGGTGGGGATCTACAAAAGAATGGGAAGTCCACAAACATCTGAGGCCCATGGACTAGGAATCTTGTGCAATGCTGCAAGTGAAATCCAGCATTATCAGTGACCAGGAAGGACTCCACGAGGATGAAGAGATGGGAGCTAAGTGGTCCGGTTTTATGTTACTGTTGTTCATTTGTTATCAGAATAGGGGGGAATTGTTGTTACTAATTTGAACGGTACGAAAGTTTGAAATTATTACCTCTTTGAGCGTCCATGTGGCGATATAGGCTGACGTGGCATGCTAATCTGTTACATTGTACCGGAGACTAACGGATAACTTAACGGAAGAAGTCGTTGGTAAATTGTCGGGGTGTAAACGGACAATTTCATAGTGTAGGAAAGCGAATGTTACTTCACAACATGTAAGGGTCAAATATACCATTTTCATATTTATTTTATGCATCATTTTTTTTAATTTTTTTTATCATCGGACACAATCGTTTGGTGGAAAATTCTTAGGGGTTCTGGTGTCGCCCTTTTAGTTGTGGTGAACTAAGTACTCCTCCTGCCTAGAGGTTTGTGGAACGATGTTGGTTGTTTGTTTTTGTTGTTGTTTTTTTTTGACGGGCTCCTCTTCTGTGTAAAAGACAATCAGAATTTTTTGAAGCAAAAATAATCTATGATTTTTAAAGAAAAAAGCAGCTAAAGTTTTTCGAAGCAGAAGATGTTTTGTATCCTTCTTTTGGCGTCGAATTATCAACGACGATGATTTCGCCAGGACAAGGGAATGAAACGGTGGACAACAATAGACACATTTCGGTTGGACGAAGAAGAATAGGCGACTACGTTTGAGGGTATTTAGGAACACCCAAAAACATGACACCGACAACATAAACAACAAATCCTTCCCAAGAGAGTAATCCACCGGCAGCAACTGGTCCGAGGAACACCCCCCCCCCCAAAGGCGTTTGATGTTTTGGTGTCCCCTGTTCGAGTTCCACCAACCTTTTGCTTGTTGTTATCTAGTCATGTAGAGTTTAGCGTTTGGGTTGTTAGCGTCCGTTTAACATTTTTTATTTTGGAATGGTTGGAAGTATGAATGCAGTAACTCATGTTACACATTTGTGGGTTTGGGTTTCACTCGATAAGAATAATAATCTTCTCCACAAATCGTTTGATAAATTAAACATCTTTTGACCATGATCTTAATAATAAATGTCAATTCATATCACACATCTGGGACCTGGGACTATTTTATGAACTATGGAAAAAAAAACACCAATATCATGTAAACAGAAAAGATATTTTGACGTTAAAAATGTAGTATGAAAATAATGTAGTGATTGAAAGAAAACTAAAACTTAAATCATGACTAAAATTACAATTGACCAACCAAAAGCTTATCAAATAAGCTTCTTTAGGCCGCCCCCTCGCCCTACCAAATGCCAAGTCCCCAAGTGACAATGCAGCGTCAGGTCTCGAATCGGAAAATAGGAGGGACAGTCGGAAAACAAACCCCGTCCAAAATCCCTCTTTCTTTGACGCCGGAGTTCCCCGTCCGATTCTGCTGCTATGGGCGGCTTAGCTCTTACCAGTAGCGACAGAAGAACCGATGGAGTGGAGGAGGCGGAGGAGAATGTACTATTCCGGCTCTCAGTTTCACCTCCGAGGAAGAGGCAGAAGCAAGTCCGCAAATCAGCACCTCTCCATCTTCCAAGTTTTGACGTCCCTCTGACTTCCGCCGCCTCCGGTTCGATTCTCACCTCAATCCGTCTCCAAGCCGACCGGCCTTACACCCTTCGGCCGAGCGTCCGGCCACTGCGACTTCCTCCTTCACGATTCCCGTGTCAGCAAGCGACACTGCCAGCTTCTGTTCGACGGTCTTCATCGTAAGGTTTCTGTTCTCGATGGCTCGTTTCTGTTTCCGAATGCTCGATCTGCTGTTAGCGAGTTTAGGAGGAGACTGCACTATTCTAATCAGTTGGAAGAAGACTGTTATGGGATACAGAATTCTCTGAATGGATTGTTTCTTAATGGTGTTAGGATTGGGGCAGGTGTAGTTAGAGAGCTCTGTGCAGGTGATCAGGTGTTGTTTGTTTGTGGAAATGAAGATATATGTAGCTTCAGAAAACGAGTTGGATTCATGGTTCAGGGCGTTGTGTTGACTGCGGAAGTTGTAGTGGGTGTGGATGGGGTACCCTTTGGGAGGTCCAGAAGGTTAGTTGAGAAGACTGATTCAATGGGTCACTCTCAGAGTTCATTGTCAAGTGGGAGGAGAAACAAGAGGGTCTTTGCTTTTTGTCAAGATGAGATTGTGTCTCCACGCAAAGCTTCTTTAACATTGAGATATGGCGGTATTGCAAGAAGAGCGAAGTCTTTGTTGATCAAATGTATGCGTATATTGCACATTGATTGATGACCCAATGGCTTATATCGGGAAACTTGTTTTACCAGAGATGGAGATGAATTCCCTATGGTGTGGTAAGAATGGATCGAGCTCCCCACAATCCATGAACCTACATGGCACGAATTTGGATGTTAGATAGGTGGGACTGAAGATCACAGTGGCAAGCAACATTCCCTGGAGCCTCCGTCTGCTCATGAGAGTAAGCAAATTAGTGAAAGAAAGGAGTGCATACAATGTGTCAGTGTTGGAGATGGCGAAATGCACGAAATAGATGGTATGACAAGACCTTTCCAGATCATTACCGTGAATGCTACTTGTGGTGTTCCTTCGCCGTGTACTGTTAATGAGGACAGTAATTGCTTACTCCAGCCTGTTGTCCCAATGGATACTTCAGAATTTCAAAGTTCTCCCCCTGGGAAGAAATTCTTTCTGAACCGTCTTGAGCGTATGAACCATCCTTCATCTACACATCACAACACGGTCTCTATGTCAGAACTTCTCTATCCTGTTAACAACATTCTGAGAATATTTAGTGCTACGTTCATAAGTGATGTCCTATGGTAAATACACCATATCTCTGTTTCCTACTTTTGCAATATTATTTTAGCTTTCCTTGTATTCATTTGCATCCTTCGGAGTTAAAGACACAGAAAATAAAGGCCTCGACTAGTCAACTGTTACAGAGAGGCAAAATTAGTCTGGTTATTTGTTCTTAATAATTGGGATATTTTCTGCAGATGTAAGGATTTAATTTTAATAATGGTTATCACGGTGCTAGTGATCAATTTTGTTGTGGACATGCGTGTTCTTAAAGTCGTGCGGAATTCCATACCAACTTCCAGTGACAATTGCATGTCATGACACAGAAAGATGTTGGAGCTCCAACCCTGAGAAAAGATCCTCAATGCCTTACCCAGAGTATCCTAATGTAGAATTAGTGTGACAGATTTAACTTTCGTTATCCGGTAAACATTTGAGAACATAAGTGGGCTCAATATCTTTTTTGAAGTTTCCAGGGTAACTGATAAACTTGTGGAATCTGGTTTGAGCTTTGTAATAGGTTTCCTCCATTTCCCGAAGATATAGCATTCGGTAAAGACCTAAAGAGAAAAGGTATCGGTTGCCATCATCCAAAACTGATCGTCTTGCAAAGAGATGATACCCTTCGTGTTATCATTACTTCAGCGAATCTAAATGCTAACCAGGTGAATATCTAAACGATGGAGATATTTGGGATGTCCAATTTCTTATAACTCTGAAGTAAGATGCATTTGGCGGAAGTGAAACAGTATAATCATCAGTTCCTACTGTGACAGTGGAATAATGTAACCAACACTGTTTGGTGGCAAGACTTTCCTGCCAGAAGCGCAGCTGATGCCTTGTATCTTTTTAGATGAATGTCTGTCGGAGAATCAAAACAATTGTCTTTAGACTTTGCTGCTGAGCTGGCCAGCTTTATGGCGTCTCTTGTTATTGATGTTCCCAGTCAAGCACATTGGATTGCCGAGCTGACAAGATACAACTTTGAACGGGCAGTAGGACATATAGTTGCTTCAATACCTGGAATTCATTCTTACAAGGCACAGAATGTAAGTACCTTCACCTCTTATCAGTGCTTGCTTTGCCAAAAGCTGGTTATCGTTATGTCGGGAACTATTTTGTTTGGATAATAGAACTGTTGACACATAATTTGTTCTGTTCCAAGAGATCAAATATGGCACTTTTTCCTTTATTGACAACTAAGTGTGTACTTACATATTCACTTTCCTACCTTCGTCACAGACTTCTCGGTGTAACCTGGTCTCACCTGTTGTGGGTTCTTTAGGATGGGTTGAAGCTTCTGTAGATGGTTTAAGTCATCTTTTCCATGCCAGGTCAGACGTCAAAAGCATCCAGCTGAAGAGATTAGCTGCTTTTCTTAGCCGAACTTATGAAAATGCAGATGGGATGTCTAGGTTGTTTTGAGAAGAAACACGAGTGTGGTGGCAGATGGAAATGCCGTCAGTGTCTTGTTTCTAATCCTGATCAAGCATCTGAAGGAGGTAATTGCCTATTGCCGTTGATACTTTATCTCTGCTGAGGTTTCTATCTTATTGTTTGTTCTGGATGTGTCATTCCTTTAGTTAAAAAACTTATGTATTATTTTGTCATGCCTGTAGATACTTGGGCTACTTTGTTATTTTACGTTTTTGGCAGACATACTGATTAGCCTTTCTCCCTTTTCCTCTTGTGCTAGATTGCATTCCACTTGGTTTTCTGCCTAGAGGTGTTGCAAAATGGGTGTCACCATCGTGGAATGGTGGATTCTTCTCTTTCTCAGGATATGTTTCTCGTAAAGAAACCCTTGCTGCTGCTTTAGGAGGAAGCAGCATTAGAGTACAGCTGAGTCTATATGTGACACAAGTATGGTACTTGGGATATGCTTGGTTATGCCAAAACTTGTGTTTTCGTGTATGAGTGAATAAGAGAGTAAGATCTGATGATTCTCAATTATGCAGGGACCTCAATTTTCAGAGATGATGAAGCTACTGCAGTTTGAACATGTAGTTGCTCTTAGTTCTCTCATTGCTTCACTACAGAGTTGTACAGGCCTCTGGCGTCTAGAGGAGGTACGGTGTTATGCTTATGGTCTTGAATTATCCTACACTACTCATGACCCCGTAGCCACATTATCCTATCCCACCAAAGAATTTCCGCTTAGAGAATAAGTTCATATGTGGTTGCATGCTTTAGACCATTTTAGTGAGAAAACTTCCTCATTTGGCGGTGGCTTATGCCGACAGATTCTAGATCTCTTATATTACCTTTTCTTATGGAGCATTTTTCTGCAATATCTCTGTCTTTATGGCTCCTACAACTGTTTTCTGTGTCATCTACAAGGTGTTAGGTCAATACAAATGGCCCGAGTCGGAAGAGTGTGATTTCGTCTACGGCGAGTCTCTGCATACTTCTAAATTGATGAAAGTGGAATGTCTTTTACTCTCTGTATGACACAATTTTGTTATCTTCGACCGGGTCATCAGTCAATGCACAGTTTATCTCTGCCTTTTCAGTCGCTGCTGGGAAAAAATCTTCGCACGTTGTTGATTCTGAAGAATCTGATCCTGAGGTACCAAGGATAAGCTGACCATGTAATTGTAATGATCTAGAGTTTTGACGTACTCATGAATTTACTAAATTTTGTAGAGCGATCTTTACAGTGGGGCTGCTGGAGTGCTAGTCAAGGATTGAGAAATCCGTCCATGCAGATACTTTTCCCTACGATCGACAGAGTAAAGACCGCATATGACGGCGTCGTATCATCAAGGCGCATTCTCTGCTTCTCGGAGGTACTGATTCCATTCATTACGCAAATCCAAAAAATTTCTTCATATGATCTTTTTTCAAGTAAAATCTCATCTATTCATTTGTCCAATATAGAAAACATGGCAGAAGTTGCAAACTGCAAACATACTTCATGATGCCGTACCGCATCCTCATGAGAGGATCGGACACCCGATGCATGTCAAGGTAACAAAATTGCCTTAAAAAAATCCAAAAACCCTGGTCAAGTTATTTTTAAAACTGAGGAGTTGAAAACCATGAGCAGGTTGCAAGGAGACGCTTTAGGAGTGGGACAAGGGAAGAACCGTCTGTTGGGTGGGTGTACTGCGGGTCGCATAATTTCAGCGCTGCAGCTTGGGGACGAACAATCTCGAACTCATCTTCTTCGAAGCTTCACGTTTGCAACTACGTACTCGGAATAGTCTTCGTCTTTCCTCCATCGGAGCGAGATGGCCGCCGCACGAAGGAGGATAAGGGAAGCTTGGATGACATCGTTCTGCCATTCGCTACACCGGCTCCGAAATACAGGCCCACAGATAGGCCAGCAACAGCTCGTGCCATGAGAGAGGCTATGTGGAAGCTTGCTGATGAAGCAAGACGAGTAGGTGAAGAAGAGTTGGGGAACGTGGAGGAAATAGAGGAAGAGGTTCCTGATGAAGAAGAGGAAGATATGGAGGAGGAGAAGGAAGAAGAGAAGGCGTATGCTGAGATGCTGTGGATTCAGAAGTGTGTATTGGAGGAGGAGAAGGAAGAACAGAAGTAACCTTTTCTGTCGTTATTGAGGTCAAAGGGCGGCAAAGTTGATTAGTTAACTGATTATACACGTAACTGAACCTGCAAAAGAAATTAAGAAGAGAAGTTGGCATGGGTGGGAATGTGTTTAATTAGGTTACCCAACACGACAAACCCCAGTAGCTAGCTAGAGTAGACATTAACGACGCCATCCCAAGTATATCTTTCGGTTGCCGCAAGCACAGCCTGGAGATATATAACCGGTTATTTCATCACTCTTACCATTCATTATAAGTAAACTGGCAAGTTAGAATTCAGTAATTTTTTTTGAACCATCAAATCAGTCTATATTCAGCTTTTTCAATCTAACGGTCCAGATTTAAAAGGTTGATTTGGGAATTAAAAAATATATTTATTTTCCTAATTCTTTTTTTTTAAACTATCCTAATTTTTTTAATTTAAGTCCGAATTTTATGTTCTATATATATAGACTCATTTTTCAAAGAAATATCTAACGACGATAATATTGGTTTTATTCCAGAGATTTTTTAAACATACATGTTTTTCACATTTTTTCTAGTATAACTTCTTCGTTTCAACTTCGGCTTTCATACTCTTTGTATGGATAGACATGTCTTTCAAATACGAATATAATGGTATCAATATTGAGAGTCTATACAAACTTTTAAAAACGTGTATTTTTCAGGAGAGGGGGGGGGAGGGTTGGGGGTCACTCGTGTTTTTTAAGGGGGTCGTTATCACTTCATTTTTATGGGGCTCGTCTTTAATCATTCCGACGGACAATATATACATTCCATGGATCGCTTAATACCTCTAAATTGTTAATAACTATAGGAAGTTCCCCAATAACTACGTCAAAGTTGCTAATAACTACGTTTTCTCTTTTATATCTATCTTATATTTACGTTGTTAATAACTACAGGAAGTCCCTTTCAATCTACAGGCTCAGATTAATGTGGGCAGTCTTGCTATTTAGAAAGTTTTATTATGTTTTTATTTTTAAACTAACATAACTCATTTAGTTAAGTCCAATTTTTATGATCTTTATATAGAAATACTTGTCTTTTAAAGACCAATCTAACAAACCAATATTGATTTTATTTCAAGGACTTTAGAAAATATATTTTTTATCGACCATACATACATCTAACCTACTAATACCTACGTCAAAGTTGTAATGTCTAGGATTAAGTTGCTAATATAACTATGTTTTCTTTCTTATATCTACATTACGTTTAAGTTACGAATAACAACGTCTAACTAGATAATAATTACATTGTAGTTGATAATAACTACGTCTACCTAAAATGTGCTAAACCTACATTTGAGATGGTGATAACTACGTCTGAATTCCCTCCATAACTATGTCTTATTAGCTTAATAACTACATTTTCTCCTCTTATATCTACCTTACCTTTTCATCGACCATACATACATCTAAGGTGCTAAATACCTACCTCAAGGTTGTTAACGCCTATGTCTATTAGCTTCTAATAACTACGTTTTGCCTTTGTATATCTATCTTACGTTTAAGTTGATTTACCTAATCTAAGTTGTTGATATCAACGTCTAACTCTAAATTAGTAATAGGAACGTTTAAGTTGTTAATAGTTACGTTTAAGTTGTTAATGGTTACGTCTAAGTTGTCAACACCTACATGTAAGTGGTGATAGCTATCAAGTTAGCTTTTGAGTCAGTTAACTCACGTGTTTGACCTCGTAATTTTTTTTATTGAAACTATATCATGACTGTACTTGTTTTAATTGTCTTTGAAAAACTAACATTTTGACGCAAAAATTATTCAAATCCAAATTTGTATGCTAAAGATTTTAATTAAATAAAAAAAGTAGGGATTAAAATAAAATAAAAAATAAAAAATAATACTGAAATTATAAAATTACTCTTCTGCTGAAAAATTCAACATACTTCAATAGCAAACTTCAGAAGGAGACGTAAACTCAGCTTCTCCTACTTTTGCCATTAATGCAAAAGATTCCTTCTTCATAATGATTAATTAAGAAATTCTCTAAAATAATTTCTAAAATATCTTGCTAAATAGTTGTTAATGGGATTCTTCTCTTATTCTGAAATAAATTAATTTAATGATTTAAATGGCTCTTGACGAGAAAACATTAAAATAGAAAGAAGAAGAAAATATAATAATGGGTTGGTGAATCCTTTGAAGTTTCTATAGTGTTTGGTATTAAATAAATTAGGAATTCATCTTATTTTGAAACGAATTTTTATGTTTAAAATATCATATTTAATTCTTTAAGATAAATTAAATTAAAATTTTAAATTATGTTTGGTATATGATTTAGAATTGAATTAAAGTCTCATCTAAGATATCTCAATTGAATTAAATTGATATTGTATTGGCAAAGTGATGAAATTCTTATTTGGTATGAAAATTTAATCTTTAAACTGTAATTACATATCTACCCTCTACTTAAAAGGCCATCTTCTTCTCCATTACTTCTCCACTAAATTCAGTGGCCATTGAACTCCACAATCATCGTGCTTCTTCCTCCATCAAACTCACAATATGAAACTCTTCTATGAACCAAACCCACAACATAAAACTCTGTCTTGTACCCTTCATTTCAAATGCCCATTTGAACTCCTATTTCAGATTTGAGTTTTTCCAATCTCTGAAAAACAGAGCACCACTAATTCAGATTTTGCCTTCTCTGCAAAACAATGGCACCAAAAAAATTGAAACAATCTCTCCCCTCATCCACCAAGACTCTCAAGCTCGACGATGGTGGAGAACTAACAATTGTTGGACCCAGATTAGATGAAAGAAAACTTTAAACTAAGCAGATGCAGCAAAAAACAATGGAGGGGGATTTATGTTCTTTGGGTACGATGGAGAAAAAAAAATGACAATACAAAATAAGAGATGGCTGGAAGGAAGCTGCCGGACTACTTTAGCTGGTAGCCGTCGGACGGAAAGAAAGAGATGACGGATAGCCGTCGCATCCCCGTTTGTCGCCGGAATGGGATGGTTCTCTCGTTTATTGTCAAAATTCCCGCTCGACAATCGCCATAATCGTCCGTTAACCTTTACAGTCAAATAGCCGGAGGTGGAATCGAGATTTCTCCACCAGTTTAACAAGGGTGATACTATTTTACTTTGTGCACTTTATATTTTATTGAAAATTAATTATATACTCTTAATTAAAAATATTTTTATATACGGATTGTACTATTAAAATATCAGTGTCATTAAACAAAAAATAATTCAAATGGTATTAAAAAATCCAATCAAACATAAATCCAATCCTAAATAAAAAAGGATACAAGTCCTAAATCAAACAGAAAAAGATTAGGAACATGTTAATAAATACAAATCATACAATCCAATAGTTAAATTCTCCATTCATACGAAATCGAAGTTTTTTATTCTAACCTATTCACAACTAAATTTCTTTTGCGATTTATCAAGTTCTTCGTTCTTGGTAAGTCAATTTACCGATGAACTTTTCAATGTCATTCCTATTCATAATGTTTCAATTCATTATTTTTTAATTTTTCGTTCCTACATGTTATGTTCAAATTATCCAACGGAAGGTAGTTTTCAACTTATAACTTTGTTTCAGTTTTCAACGAACTATAACTAACTTCAATATCAATTTTTATTATTGGTTTCAAACTATCCATGAATATGTTGTTGAAGAACAAATTAGATTAGTTTCAAACTATCCATGGTCAAGTATGAGAATAAGGTTCCTATTGTTCTTGATAGTGAACAAATTAGATTAGAAATCAAAGAAGACTAGAAGTAGATGAATCTGGTTCAATAATTTTTTCCACAAATTACAAGCAAACTATATTTGACTCTGCCCAATCAATCAATGAATCTCCTTTCCGTCGCCAACTCCGATTCCCACAACCAATCACCGTGGACCTCGACTAGGACCTTCGACGTTAACTATTGAAGAAATCCCTGCTAGAACAGATATGTAGATCGAGCTCTCCAGAATTGAAAACAGGTCATCTCTACGGCCTAGTCTCCCTCTACTTGCCTTCCGAGTTCGTCGACTTCCTCTTCTCGATCCTCTCGTCCTGATCAAAGACCACATAGTGGGCTGCTTGGGGAGTCTGTACCAGAGCATCACTAACCTCAATAACACATTCTTCATGCAATCCAGCAAGACCAAGAACACAATCCTGAAATCCTCGCTGGGGTTTGTCGGCAATACTCTTCTGTTAAAGGGAGGCAGAAGAGACAAGGAAACTAGGCAGCAGCGACTAAGAATACAATCCCCAAAACATCAATCAAAGGTGTCTGGCAAGCGAGAGGTCGACCATGCAAGCCATCGAGTTTTCCTTGACGTTGGTGTACCTGGAATCGATTAGAGACCGTAAGGCCGATAGTAGCGGTGGCGTACAGAGATGAAGGTCTTCTTTCCTTGTTCTCGATCGATTTCCTGAGCGAAATCTCGGCATCTTCAACCTCCGACACATGGGCGCCATTCAGCTTGGCCAACAGCTCGTCTCCGCCTCCGTAGGGTCGAGGTTTTCATCGCAGTGTGGGTGAGCAGCGGTGGAGAAGCGGCTGCGAGTTTGAAGGAGAGACAGATGGGAAGGATTTTGCTAGAGTAGGGTTTGGGTAACTGAGTTTATTTGATGGGTTGGGTAGATGGGCTAGAGTTTTAGTGCTTTTTTATAATGGTTCATACATTAAATTCAAACAATTAATCTCTTTTATAACTTTAAATTTTCAAACAAACTTCAGCATGTATTTTGTTTAATTTTTATAATTTTATAACCATACGAAATTTTAAATTTATATATTTAATCCCGAAAAAAATATTTTTATAATTTTTACTTTTAATTATATATCAATAAATAAATTTAAAATTTAGCACGATAATGTTTTTTTTGTTGCAGATAAGGTACAAAATTTACCTAATAAATATTATGGATCGCAATAATGAAGAAGAGGTATGTGAATAATTTCATAATGATCTTATTTATAAGTTTTATTTACCGTTTGATAATTTGTGTGTAATTACATTTTCGCTTCAATTATATAGGTGGAGTTAGAAGGAAATAATATTGATTTCACATTTGTTTACTTCCGCATCAACCTTTGAGTCATGAGAAATTGAGTTTAATTGGGCAAACACAATTACTTTGGAAAATGGTTTCAACTTAATGAAGGTGAGTAAAAGAACTTATCTTGGGATCGGTCTAACATATTCCGACATTATGTTTGATAAAGCTAGGACATATCGACGTTATGAGACATATCAAGCAGCTGAGACGCGAGAAAACACATCAATGAAGAAGTGTAAATGTCCTTTTCAATTGAAGTTAGATGAGTCGTGGGTCGGTGACTATTTGCTAACCATCATTAAAAGAACTCACAATCATGGGTTGACAGTTTATTCTGATGGAGACAGACGTCGGATTGCTATTGATGATGATCAATTGGATTACATATGTGATCAATATGCATCTCAAGTAAAAACCAGTCCATATCAAACGTGGATTGCATGTACAAAATCCAGAAAAACCTCAACCAGGCATGAAGAAAACTTTACAACGCCCTATATAAGTTGAGGTCAACGAAAGGGGGGTAGAAATTTTGTACAACATATGTTTCAATTGGCTACTCAACACAAGTATGTGTTCTTTCTTGACCAAAATGATGATTCTAATTCACTTACCCATGTTTTTATGGCTCATCCAGAAGCAGTAAATTTATATCGAGTATATCCTTACATGGTTGGCATGGATTCCACGTACAAGACTAGTAGGTATCGCTATCCATTAATCGAGTTTATTGGAGTTACCCCGTTGGTAAAATTTTTACTATTGCATATGTTGTGATGAATGACGAGTCGACTGAAAGCTACACTTGAGTTTTAGAGAAGTTGAAGACATTGTTGGTCAAATATTTAGTACCTGGAGCTATTGTTACTAATCGAGAGTTAGAATTGCTTGCCGCAATTTTTTTGGTATTTCCTCACTCTACACATTTCTTATGCACATGGCACATTTTTGCTGCGGTAGAAGCAAAAGCAATATATAGCAAAACATGAACAACTAGGGAAGAATATCAGTCATATATAGACGAGTGAAGTGTTGCTCGCGAGTACATATGCTCAATATCTTTAAAGGATGGGAGGATTTTCAAGATAGGTGGCCTGGGATGGTTATTAGCTATTTAAAGAATACATGGATCCCGCATTGTGACAAGTTTGTGAAATGTTACACAAACAAGGTTCTACACTTTGGAAATACAGCTACTTCGAGAGTTGAATCTACTCATGCTATTATGAAAATGTGGCTAGGTAACTCTGTACTTACACTAGATACCATATGGAAACGAACTCACGCTTTGATAGAGGGCCAACATGTTGAAATTCAGAAATTATTGGAGGCATCATATGGTGAACACGTACTCACCAACAACAATTCCTTATTCTCATACTTGACTGGTCATGTGGCTAAGAGAGCCATCATTTTGATGGATGAAGAGTATGAAAGGGGTGTATCCATTGGTGCAGGATTGAATGAAAGATGCGGTTATGCAATTGTTACCACACACGGATTATTATGTGCTTGCAGACTACATAATCTGAATCGCCAAGATCGACGAGTCCATCTGGATGACGTATATTTATTTTGGAGAAAATTACGTTATACCGATGCAGTTCCGATGCCACAATCAGATTTTGATCGTCTAAAGAGTCTTTTTGAATAAGTCTGTGCATCAAATCCATCAACGAGGGGAGACATAGCTAACAACATTTAGAGACAATTGCATTCCGAAGATGAAGAAGTTGAAAAACTAATGGTAAACGAGACTCACAAAGGTCGACCAAAGAAGTCTACTAGTAGGAACCCTTATGAAGTGGAATATACAAGGAGAAAGTATCATATACCAAAGAAATTCACCAAATTCAAACACTCAAGCAATACTACATCGCACAATGCATTTCCATCAACACAAAATGGGACTACATCATCAACCATTAGTCTTGAAACAGGCTGACATTTAGTATTATAGAAATATTATATATATATATATATATATATGTCAGGATTTACTAATATTCATTTTATTGACAGATCCTGGTGCAGGAGAAGAACTATACGGGTTATGTTTGTGACTTCAAATGCGAATGGGCTCTTCCAACGACTATTTTAGACTACTTTGACTTTTGGTTTGACGCGATGGCTGACGGTCATTGTGAGTTTCGTGTTATTTCACATGCACTCCGTGGGGATGAAAACCACTATACACCAATGAGGCCAGCCTTGCTACCAGAATTGGAAAACTCTCATTATCAAGAGATCTACGGTGACATCAACAATCACCGAACAAGAATTAATTTCACAAAGCAAGTTTGATGCGGCGAGGATCATCAGATGGATGCGATGGACTTAATAGGGTTTTCTACTTTGTACACATGGGTGATATGTTGTGTTAGTGTACATGAGTAGAATGGGAGGAAAACAGGGGTTAGTTCAAGGACTTATCTACCCCTATGTGTTAATCCTGGTATTCAACGACCATATGGGATTTTATGGATTTTGCATACAAGAACCCATTTTGTGTGGATACATGTACGTGACAGTATCGTCATATGCCTCCGATTAATTATTTATGGCATTATCCCAAGGATGAAATGGTCACTCACTTCAAATCTATTTACACTGATAGATTTGATTTATGGGTAAGATATGATGGAAGATGGAACGAAAGATATCATTATTTATAATTTTTAGAATATTTATTTTATAATATTTGGAATAATTTTATTTTATTTGTAGGTTTTTTTGGATATTTATTTACAGTTTTCGGGATATTTATTTATATATGGAATATTTTTATTTATAATTTTTTGGATATATATTTATTCGGGAAATTTATTTATATTTGAAATATTTATTTATAAAAAGGGACTGTGCGAAGTAAAAATGGATTGTATGAAATAAAAACGGACTGCACGAAGTAAAAACAGATTGTATTAGTAAAAAACGGACTGCATGAAGTAAAAACGGACTATATTAGTAAAAACGGACTACACAAAGTAAAAACGGACTGTATTAGTAAAAACGGACTGCATGAAGTAAAAACGGACTGTATTAGTAAAAATGGACTGCGCGAAGTAAATATAGAAGGTATTAGTAAAAATGAACTACACGAAATAAATGCGGATTGAGTTAGTAATTTATTTTCACTAGGGGTATTTTAGTCTATTTATAAACTACACGGAACAAAAGACGAACTGTATAAAGAAAATGCCTTTAACAATGGTAGAAGAGAGATTGAATTGGAGGAGTAGGATGGAGGAGAGATGATAGATGAGTATAGTCAATTATGCAATCATGAGAGGAGAGGGAATTATAATTCTGTCCTTGATAGAATCAAAAAGTTAAGGGCAAAACTGTCCATCGAAATATTTGGGGAAGATATTAAATATCACGTTTTTTGTGATATTGATATCTACGAATATTGTGATATTTGCGCTTTGAAACACAGAAATATTTCGAATACCACAAAATTGGGTGATATCATATTAGATATCACACATACCAATCAACCCTTAAATCAAAAGTTTCCACATTTACCCTTTGAGCTGACAAAACATTACTGTCACTCATTGAGTGAGAGAACTTATTGATTAGCAATTATATCATCGTAACCGACATACCAGAAAAAGTAATACCAATTAACAAAAAACAAATGTATATGACAGCTGTATAATGCTTAATAATTAGAAAATATGATGGTTATTGCATGAAGAAGAGAAGAAAAGAGATATTTAATCTCTTTCAGATTCGTGTTTTGTTGCCGGCAGTAAGAATGAGAAGGTTTGAGCAAACAAAGAGTCGATCGATTCTAACCATATATATTAGGTTTGATGGGTGTGGTGTTAATTTAATTATTAGTTGAGGGTAGATAACTCATTTTAATATAATTAATAAAATTTTGTGAAATTCATTTCGAAATACCTACTCAATTCCACGGCATTACTAACTCAATTTCATAAAAATTCAAAATTTAAAATTTAAAATAATTTTTTTAAAATATTAAAGCCAAAATATATTCTTTAAATTTTTTTTAAAATTATTTATACCAATTAGATAAGTGTGGATCGAAACTGTATTAACATAACCGACCCCGTACGGCTCATCTTATCCTGTCCTTTGAAGTCGTCGCCGATAGCTAATGGGAAGAGAAGAAATAACAACTCCGAGAAACTCCAGCCTCCTTGGAAAATGCAAAGAAAGAGAAAACGTGGAGCCGAAAATTCTATACCTACGTGGCGACAAACCCCTTCCTTTATTTGTTTATTTATTTATTCTCTCTCTGACTCTGCAGCAGCAAGTACTAATTTTTCCCTTCTACTCCATTCCTTCCTTCCTTGGTTCATTTTCCCCTTCACCTCCACGCCTCTTCCGAACAATTCAATTATTTTCTTCTTTCCGTCTCTCAACTCCCTACCTGGAGATCGAACATCAATCGAGAAACTCAGAGGTTGAACAAGATGAAAGTTGTACTTGCTTCCTCTCCTCTTTCTCTCCATTCCCGTTTCCCTCCTTTGACTTCCTTCCACCACCATCCTCCTCCTTCTTATTCTTCTTCTTCTTCTTCTTCTTCTTCTCCTCCCTGTTTCGGTGTTTCGATTTCTCATCATACTCACAACCACCTCTCTTCCAGAATCAGCTGCAGCCGTTCCAGAAAGAAAAGCCGTCGTACAGTCTTCACCGTTTCCGCCGTCTTCGAGAGGTTCACCGAGCGAGCTATCAAAAGTGTGATTTTCTCTCAGAGAGAAGCTCGAGCCTTGGGGAAGGATACTGTTGCCCCTCAGCACCTCTTGCTCGGTCTAATCGTGGAGGATCGTGACCCGGACGGCTTTCTCGGGTCTGGAATCACTATCGACCGTGCTAGAGACGTTGTTAGGGAAATTTGGGTTACCGATGGTGATGATGCTGCGGATCATCATCAGGCTTATTCTGCTACTTCTACTACAGATATGCCTTTCTCTGCAGCCACCAAACGAGTTTTCGAGGCTGCGGTTGAGTACTCCAGGAATATGAAGCATAAGTTCATTTCCCCTGAGCATATCGCTATTGGCTTGTTCACCGTTGATGATGGAAGTGCAGCTCAAGTTTGTCAAAGGTACTCACTCTATGTAAAATTCTACAAATCGAAGAAGATGCACCTTTAAACCTGAAATCCTGCCCAGGTCTCAAACCATCACGGTTCCCTTATTGTGGCTCGGATCATATTCTTTTTTACGATCATTAACAGTCTCTAATATAGCAAACATCTCTTTCGAATGCTTATAGTTATAGTTATGATTGTACGAAGAAAATAAACATGTCTTTCAATGATTTTTTCACGTGGAAGAATGGATGGTGTTGTAGATCAATCACAAATGCTTCTGCTAGACGTAGTTTCCAGTTAGAGAATGATGATTGCAGGGATGGGTTAATTTCTGCTGTACGTTCTTAAAATTATGATGAAAGGATATGTATGCTCTAAGGTTTTTATCTTCATTTTTAACTGCGGTGACTTCAGACTGGGGGTAAATGCAAATCACTTGGCAGCTGTGGCAATCACCAGATTGCAAGGAGAGCTGGCCAAGGATGGAAGAGGAGAACCATCTCTGTCCAAAGGGACAAGCGAGAAACCTCTATCTAAAAGAGCAGTGGCTTTAAGATCCTCTGAAAAAGCTAAGGGTAAGGATTTCATCCTGCTCATCATCTCTGTTTCCTTTACTAGAAATTGAAGGAATCACACATATTTTTATGTACTTCTTGTTGCAGAGAAAAGTGCCCTGGACCAATTCTGTGTAGATATTACCTCTCGAGCTGTTGAAGGACGCATCGATCCTGTTATCGGACGAGAGAGTGAAATTCAAAGAGTTGTTCAAATACTTTGCCGCCGAACTAAAAACAATCCGATTCTTCTTGGTGAAAGTGGAGTTGGGAAAACGGCCATTGCTGAAGGACTAGGAATGAAAATTGCTCAGGCGGAAGTTCCTGCTTCCCTCTTAGTAAGTGTTTCTGTCCACCTAATTGGTTTCCTATTACTGAAGTTCCTTTATTGCTCGGATGGATTCTCTTTTCTTACATCATCCATATATCGTGTATTTGATGTGTTATGTTTTCCACAGGGAAAACGTGTAATGTCTTTGGATATTGGACTGTTAATTGCTGGTGCAAAGGAAAGGGGAGAACTAGAGTCACGTGTTACTACATTAATCAAAGAGATACTAGAAGAAGGTGGCTTTCTGCAGTGGGATTTTTTGCTATGATCTGGAAATCTTTATTTTTCTTTCCTACTTACAAAGTGTATTTGTGTTGCAGGCAATGTAGTTCTCTTCATTGATGAAGTCCATACTCTTGTTGGGTCGGGTACAGTGGGACGAAAAAGCAAGGGAAATAGCCTTGACATTGCTAATCTACTGAAGCCAGCTCTTGGAAGGGGTGAATTACAGGTAATTTCTTCACTGAATTGTTGATACACAATGGTATTATATGTTTTTTCCTAGATTGTTGGATGCCTCGCTTGTTTTGTGCATATGTTCATATGTATCATGGGTCCTTAGTTTGTTCTCGAGTTGAACCAAAACGTATGTTTCTCGCAGTGTATTGCATCCACAACTATGGATGAACACAGGTTACATATTGAAAGTGATAAAGCATTGGCAAGAAGATTTCAGCCTGTCATGATTAATGAACCGAGCCAGGTTGGTTGTGCATGGTTTTCCTATTTTCTTTCATGTGTATACAAGCTCGCTTGGCTGTAAGTCTTATTCTGCCATGTCGTGGAACAATTCAGGAGGATGCTGTCAGGATATTGCTGGGTTTACGTCAGAAGTACGAGATCCATCATAACTGCAGATATACATTGGAAGCAATAAATGCAGCAGTTCATTTGTCAGCAAGATATATTGCTGATAGATTTCTGCCAGATAAAGCTATTGATCTCATTGACGAGGCAGGAAGCAGAGCTCGTATTGAAGCTTACAGGAAGAAGAAAGAACAGCAAACTGGTATACTGTCGAAGTCACCAGATGATTATTGGCAGGAAATCAGAACTGTTCAGGCCATGCATCAAGTGGTATGGATACAACTACCATTTCAGTTTAGCCAAAAATCCTGTGAAGCGGTAGTAACAACTTTGTTGATGTATTTGTGCATGAAACAGGTTATTTCAAGTAAGCCAATCGCTGATGATAGTGAATCAAGCATTGATGATGATTCTGGAGAACTCAAATCAGAGCCGCCTTCACCTTCTACATCCGATAATGCCGAGTATGTTTCTTTAGACCTATAAAATCATGTTTTTAAGACTACCAAATTAAAGCTGTAGGATGAAGTTTGTATTTCTTCTGCAGACCCATGGTGGTGGGGCTTAATGACATTGCCTCTGTGGCTTCGCTCTGGTCCGGGATCCCTGTTCAGCAACTCACTGCTGATGAAAGAATCGCTCTCGTGGGTCTCGAGGAACAGCTTAGGAAAAGAGTCGTTGGCCAAGATGAGGCTGTTGGTGCTATATCTAGAGCAGTTAAGAGGTCTCGTTTCGGCCTCAAAGACCCCGATAGACCCATTGCAGCCTTACTTTTCTGTGGCCCTACTGGTGTTGGCAAAACGGAGCTAACTAAAGCACTGGCTGCATGCTACTTCGGAACCGTAAGGCTTATTATCATTATTCAATCAACTTATTCTCCGTTTGATGGTTTTTTTCTGAAAAGCTCGTGTTTTTCTTCATGCCCTAGGAGTCCTCAATGCTCAGACTGGACATGAGTGAATATATGGAGCGACACACGGTGAGCAAACTAATTGGAGCACCTCCGGGTTATGTCGGTCATGGCGAGGGAGGCACGCTTACCGAAGCTATCAGAAGAAAACCTTTCACGTTGGTTCTACTTGACGAGATAGAGAAGGCCCATCCAGATATCTTCAATATCCTCCTCCAAGTATTTGAAGATGGCCACCTAACAGATTCTCAGGTTTCCTTACAACACCCTCTTTAACTTGCGGGTCATTTAGATGAGTTATTTTGGCTTAGGTTTCCTTACAACACCCTCTTTTACTCGCGGGTCGTTTGGATGAGTTATTTCAGTCGAAATAACTCAGTTTGAGTTACTTGTGTCAAAATAACTCGTTTGGTATCTAACACAAAGTCGTTGGTATTTTGGATTATGGTATCAAAGAATTTACTTTCGAGCTATTTTAAATACCTTATTAAAACAACACGTGTGGCCACTAAAACAAAATATGTGGCATTTCGGGCGGTATTGGAAATAACTCATTTTGAGTTATTTCTAATACCTCGCCATCTCCGTGTTCGAAAATGTCGTATCTTTGTTATTAAATACCACATTGAATAACTCATTAGCTGAAGAGATAATTCTCAAACCACATGCCCTTTGCACCAATACCACATTCTCAAATAAAGCATCATTTTGCTTCAAAATATCACATATCCAAAATACTTTATCCAACCCTCATTTGTTTAAAATACTAAGAAATAGACTTCCTTATCATGAAATTTATGTCTTTTGACAGGGCCGAAGAGTATCATTCAAGAACGCTTTGATAGTTATGACCTCTAACATCGGATCGTCTGCCATCGCAAAAGGAGGGCGTACTTCCATTGGGTTTGTATCTGGAGCTGATCAATCAATTACTTCATACGTGGGAATGAAGGAAATGGTAATGGAGGAACTCAAGTCATATTTCCGCCCTGAGTTGCTGAACAGAATAGACGAGCTAGTCGTATTCCGCGCACTTGAGAAGACTCAGGTTTGTTTCCCAGTGTTCATAGCCATGCAACTATACAAAAAATTACTTGGATCTTACAATCCAATCCACGGTGTTTCTTTTTATTTTTTATGAACATTCTCAGATGATGGAGATTGTGAACATGATGCTGGAAGAAGTGAAAGGAAGACTGATATCTCTTGGGATCGGGTTGGAGGTATCCGATTCAATCAAGGATTTGGTCTGCAAGCAAGGTTATGACCCTGCGTATGGTGCGCGGCCGCTCAGGCGAGCAGTCACCCAGGTAATAGAGAACCCATTGAGTGAAGCTTTACTTGGTGGAGGGTTCAAACCAGGCGACACAGCTCTGATCGATGTTGATGCAACCGGGAACCCTGTCGTTATAAATCGAGAGATGGAGCATAGTATCCACTTAACAGACACTACACTCTCTAACTAGTTTGTGTGTGTTTGTGTATATATGTTCTAGGAAAATATTTTCTATTTCATTATTTGTTTATATGATTATAGGAGAAAATTTACGTAATAATTTTAGTGTATATAAAGAACAGCGCTCAAATTCTTTCTTATGGTATAGCATTTTACTTGGGCATCGTTTTCGGCTCAAATGGTGTCAATTCTGGTAGGAATTCTAATTTAATGACAAATATAATCGGTCAGATTTAAGAAATTCAGACCATTCCAAATGGAATTCGGAACTTGGAATTAGATGATATGATTAACCTTCCAAATCTGGTGGATGTGCTGCAGAAAACAATCTGACGGAACTGATTGGGCGACCAAAATCGACCCTCGAGTCCGGCTAGTTCCACCCTAAATTCACGTTTGGAAAACGATGCCTTGTACAATTTTGGAGTCTATGATGCAACATTTAAGAAATGTGTACAATTTACTAACCGAGTACAAAAGAGAGTTCGTTACTTGTTCTCGGGAACATTTAAGCAATAACACATTAAAACAATAAATATATAAATGATGGAAAATGTCGCTAATACTATGTTTTAAAACGTCCATTATGTCAAGTTTTGATCATCCCATACCCACTATACTCAATTAATTCAGATATTCTTCTTCAAACCCAATACTATTTCACGCTGATTTTCGATTTTGGTTGTCAACCTCCATTAAAAGTTAAAAGGTAAAAGTTAAAACTATATAATAATTCAAATCTGATTAAATATATGGTTCAATACCTCAATTGGGCACGGACTATAGCGTAATTACACGTTTATACACGAACGTTTTCGAATTTCAGGAATGACATGAACTATCCAAACTTTCAAAACCCGTAACATTGGCTAGTCTTTTCCATTAGTTTGTATAGGTGGAATGACAGTGTTAATGACTATCCGAATGAAGCTGATTTGGCAGTTTGTTTGACTAGTCAAATATATCATGTCAACTTAGTAATAAGTTTTAATAACAATAAAACTAATTTGTTTCAATAACAAATTAAATAAAACCTCCCTCCACTGGCACTCAACTTCTTGTTATTGAAGGTTGGTGCAGAGATATCACCTATGCGTCTTCTTTTAGTGGATAAATGCATTATTGTATCGAAAGTAGCAACAGATGAGCTGTATCGGAGGATTTAACTGTCAAGGTGCAAAGAACAAAGGGTTGAGGGGTGCAGCCGTCAGATTTAACTAGTCAAACAAGTGTCACGTCAGCTTCGTTCACACAGTCATTACCATATACAAACTAACGGACAAAACTAACTATATGCCACATACCTTGAAAATTTGGATAGTTCATATCATTTTTGAAATTCGAAAAAGTTTGTATATAAACATATAATATGTTATAGTTCATGCCTGAGGTTTTAAGCCTAAATATATAATAATAATAAAATTGTCTTTTTGGGGGAAATGGCACAGCTTCCTAACCGGATTCCAATTCCGATTTGTCGTCGACGAACACCCTTGTATTAGGTTTTCCGTTGCCTATCTCATTTTTCTTCCCTCTCCGATCGAAAGCATACTTTCGACTGACTTCCATGGAGAAACCTCCCGTCTCTAATCCCGCGGTTCCTGATGCTGCTGCCACCTCCCCGCCAAAATCAGCCATTGCTCAGGTGGAGTTCGAATCAGAATCAACGCCGCAGCTGCCACTGGAAGCGAATGGCCTCCCGATCGTCGAATTTTCGCAACACGAGGAGCAGCAGCAGTCTCGGATTTTGGATTCGGTGGAAGGATTATCCACTGTATCATCCGCCATTCAGAAATTCAGGAGCAGGTTCGACGAATTGGAGAAGCATCTCAATTTCGTCCGGATTGCTTTGGAGGTTCGGGAGCAGCCGTACGGTAAAATCGACGGAGGCACAGCGAAGCCAGGAGGAGGAGCCAGGGCCGAGTTATACAGCCTTTGCGAGACCATGTGCGGCAGAAGTCTGCGTAAGTACATCATCGCTCGCTTAGACGGCGTCCAGAAGCTACGTCGAGAAGTGCCATTGGCTCTTAAAAGAGCTCGGAAGCCAGCAAAGCTCGTGATGGATTGCATCGGGGGGTTTTATCTTCAAGGGAGCAGGGCTTACACCAAGGACTCTCCGATGATTCCAGGGCGAGAAGCTTGCATTCTTGCTCTGGAGTTTTTGTTGATGACGATTGAAGGTGAAGTGGAACTGGATGACAAGGTGAGGCAAGAGTCGATTCAGGCTGCTGTGAATTGGAGAAAGAGGCTTGTAATGGAAGGCGGCCTTCGTAAGGCTAGCGAAATGGATGCCAAGGGTTTGCTTATCTTCATCGCGTGTTATGGGATTCCCAAGCTGTTCAAGAATGAGGACATTTGGGATTTGGTTCTTGCTTGTAACAATGGCCCCGTTTTTGAGGTTCTCAGATCCTCCCGTGTTCTTGTTAACAGAATTACAGGTACCTTCTGTTTCTCGTATTTGATTTTGGTCTTGCTTCAACCTCTGCTATATGTCTTACAAGCTGTGAACTTGTTTGAATGAGTTTTTCTTGAATGGTGAATATATAAGCATCTAGGTTTTAGAGCCATATCTGATTAGTCAGCTTTCATACTAAAATGTTGATGATGGATAGCCTTCTAAATCCAGTCGATTATTCACATTATAGGTCCTTACATTGTATGTTGGACTAGATAGCATAGACCAAGTTGCATCTGCTATGTTCTTAGTCATCTGTTTATGTAGGCTGACATTTTAGTTTCATGGCTATTGTAGATATTTGGTTTTTTTGATAGCTGTGTATGTCCCGGAGCATGTATATTAAGTGGCAGCTACCAAATTCTTCAGCACAGTCCCGTAAATTCTGGTTTTCATGTTCAAACTCTTAGGAGAAAGACTCGTAAAGTATCCGCAGAAGGATCACAATTTTCGTCTTTGTCAATGGAAGTAATCCATACTGCAAGAAATGAAGTATCGCATAGAGCAATACAAGTTCTTACTACCAGTCTATGGGTTAGAAATAGAAATCAGAAATTTTGCATTTGGTGGTTAATTGAGTAGAATAGCATGAGGGTCTATGAATTCTCATACATTCCATATTCAATGCGTAAATTGATTGATTGCAGATATCATAGAGCAAATGATCACCAGTGGAACGAAAGAAAGTATAAAACTCGAGGCTGTCGATGTGGCTTCTAGTTTTGAGATTGATGATAGGTATCCTCCTCAAAAAATTCTAACAGCATACCTTCGGGATTCCAAAGATGCAATGAAGAAGAGAAGACGAGAAGCAAATAATTCGCCTATATTACAGGTATGGATTTATGCTCCCCTTTAATGGTGTAATGAAAGATTTTATTTTCTCCTGATTTTTCACCAACTGACTGCAGAAACAAGCAAACGACCGCCATTTGACTGCTCTGAAATCTGTCATGAAGTTCCTCGAGGATCGTAACCTCGATCCTTTGAAGGTCATTCCCGGATGGCAATTCGCAAAGAAGATAAGCAAGTTGGAAGAAGAAAACGTCGATCTGAACAAAAAAATCCTCGACAAAGCAACGAACAAGAGGAGAGCTGATGTGAACGACATGTCCAATAGAAGGAATCACCAAAACATCAAACGTCCACGAGCTAACGGTCAAGCCTTCCCCCCATTTCCCTCGCCGGGGATTAGGTTGCATGAACCGAACGCCGCCGCGGCAACCTACTTGATGGATAGTCAGCTCCATTACAATAATTCACTGAGGGTAAACCAACTCCCGGCTTATGGAGGAGGAGGAGAAGCGTATCCTTCATCGACATCGGCGCCCTACTCATCTGCTGCTGGTCGACCGTGGCCGGAAAATGTTGCAGGTGTCGGAGGAGGAGAGTTGATGCATGGTGCCGGAGTTGGCTACGTGGCTGCTGCTGCATACAATGTCCCATCGTCGAGTGCCTCTGCAGGAACTATAGCTAGTATTCTTCGGCTGCAGGAAGTTGTCGATCGGGCTGGGAAAATCGGTGAGAATAACAACAATAACAACGTGCCATATGGATTGTACGGATCAACGACTTCGATAGAAGGATTTCCCAGTCTGCAGAATTCGGCATTGCAGCCTAGTGGTACCGCCGCCAATCCAGCAGAGTTGTATAATTTTGCAGACGGCGTAGTAGATGCCAAGCATAATGGTGGTGTTTGACGTTGCCTGGGATCGGACCGGTCGGTTATTGTACTTTTAACATGTCTGGAATACGGTTGGATTAGTAGAGGGAAGAAAACTTGAGAGTCTGGATAGCACATGGTTAATCAAAATTGTTTGTCCAGACTCGTCGTAGGTTTCTCTGGTTTTGAGGAGATGTAGATTACTAAATTCAAAGGTTACACATAAACTATAGCTGCCTTTCTCTCTTGCAGTACCAGCATTTCAACCATTTCTTGTTAACTTTTGTGCAGATATAACCAACGTGCCAGTGTAGAAGAAGTACCAGTGGAATTGCCGGTAGCTCCAGTGGTGGCCGATCTTTAATTTCCCGGGAGTAAGTCAATGAGAAAAACTTCTCCTCTAGCGATGGCATCTCTGGCTTTTGTAAATCTGGAATCTCTTCTTGTTCTTCTCAGCCGTTGCCGTGTATGCCGTCGATGACCGGTATTTCAAATTACATCGCTGCTCGATAACACGATTCAATAGCAGCTGAATCTGGAACTCCTCATCCGATGAGAAGAAGGTCATATTCAACGTTCGTCACTATTGGAAAAGGTAGAATTTCCTCAGAAGAAAGAGAAAGGGTTGCTAAAAGTCGTCCTACATTTTACTGTCAAACGCCCTAATATTGTCGTAATATTTGAGTTCGGTAATAAAAATGACTTGAACGCCCCTTGAACCGTAAACTGAAAAACCGCCGCCGCCGCCGATGAAGTATTAAAAATTTGGACGGCGTGCCGACCGCCCGACGATGGAGTCGGCGGTCAACACCGACAGCCCGACCAATGCGTCGGCAGTCAACGCCTGGAGCTACCGGCAATTAAATATATATCATAATTAATTATTTCATGCTAAGTATGTATTTCATTAGTGGTTGTAAATTAATAATTAGTCACATTAATTAATGTGAATTAGTAAATATAAGTAACAATTAAAGTGATAATTGTAGATATGATCATTGATAATTGATAATATTCACAAATTCACCTAAACCCTAACATGATTAATTACTAACTTTCAAATATAAATGATAAATATTCAATTGTCAAGTATTTAATTTCCAAAATAATTGTAACTATTATTTATATTTACTAATTCACCTCAATTAGCATGATTAACCCCTAATTTCGAAAGATTAATTAAAAGTAAGGACATAAACCTCAATCCTAAACCCTAACCGTTAAACCATAAACCCTAATGGTCGGCATCTTACGGCGACGGCCGTTCCAGACGGTCAGGCATTCAACGCAGACCATATTGAACTACCGTTGGCGTTGGAAACTGACCGCTATGGTCGGGTGGTCGGCGAGCCGACCGTATATTTTATTTTATTTTTTAGTGTTTAGGGTTAGTGGTATTTAGTCTAGTAAATTAGTAATTCAATATATATGATAATTAAAGATTTATTTAATTAATTTTTTGAAATTATTAATTAGTCATGCTAATTAAGGTTAATTTGTAAATATAAGTACCAATTAATTTGATAATTATAGACTTGGTAAACGAATATTTTTTGAATTAATACTTGAAAATTAATAATTAGTTATAATGATTTAGGTTACATAGTATATATACTACCGATTAATTTGGAAATTACACACGTAGTAATAAACCCTAATATTTATAAATTCACTTTAATTACTAATATTCACAAATTCACCTAAACCCTAACATGAATAATTACTAACTTTCAAATATTAATAATAAATATTCAATTGTCAAGTATTTAATAATCAAAACAATTGTTACTATAATTAGTTATATTTACTAATTCACCTTAATTAGCATTACTAAACCCTAATTTCAAAAAATTAATTAAAAGTAAGGACATAAACCCTAATTGCTAAAACCTAACCGTTAAACCATAAATCCTAAACCCTATCTCTAAACCCTAACCCCTAACCGCTAAACCCTGAATTCTAAACCCTAACCCATCTAAACCCTATCTCTACACCCTAAATCCTAACCCCTAACCCCTAAACCCTGAATTTTAAACCCTAACCCATCTAAACCCTATCTCTAAACCCTAACCCCTAATCGCTAAACCCTTAAACCCTAAATTCTAAACCCTAACCCATCTAAACCCTATCTCTAAACCCTAAATTGGAAACCCTAAACCCTGAACCCTACAAATAAAAAATCTAACATTTGGAATACCCGCATGAAAATTTCACTCCATGTCCCATGCATATCCAATGCAAATTAACTATCATGACACATGCAAATTAATACATATCTTAATTAGTATTATGGAGGTAGAAGTAATTTGCATGGGATATGCATGAGACATGTTTGGAGTGTATTATATGGGACATGCATGTAAATGGAGTGGAATGTATGGTTTAGGGTGTAGCGGTGTAAATGAAGAAATCCTAACTACTAAACCCTAAATCCTAAACCCTATTTCTAAATTCTAAATCCTAAGCCCTATTTTTAAATTCTCAACTCTAAACCCTAAATCCTATCTCTAAATTATAAACCCCAAACCCTAAACCTTGTCTCTAAATTCTAAACCTTGAACCCTAAAATCCGAAACCCTATTTCTAAACCCTAAACCGTAAACCCTATTTCTAAAATCTCAACTCTAAACCCTAAATCCTATCTCTAAATTATAAACCATAAATCTTGTGTCTAAATTCTAAACCCTGAACCCTAAAATATAACCCCCAAACTCCTCACTCTAAATTCTGAACTCTAACCCTAAACCACCAAACCCTAAACCGTCAAACCCTAAACTTTAAACCTTAATTGTCACTATTATTACTCAAATTAACCAAGTATGTAATTATACAATTAATTATTACTATCTTTACTAATATTTATTAATTAATCTTAATTACCATGACTAATTATTAATTTCAAAAAATTAATTAATTAAATATTCAATAACCAAATATTAATTACCACCTATTTACTAATTCATTAAACTAAATCTAAATCCTAATTACATTTAAATAATAACAATATAATAATTTTTTAAAAAAATAGGACCGTCTTGAACGTCGGCCGGTGTTGGATGCCGATGGTGACAGTTGGTGGTCGGCGTGCCGACCGTCCAATTTTTTTTTACCTCGTTGGCGGGGCGGCAGCGGGGAACGGCGACGGGCGTGGCGGCAGGATCGTGCGGCGGCGGCGGCGAGTGATGTCAGACATGTGTATTTAAAGATTAGATTCGAGGGGCATTCATGTAATTTTACTCGTTGAATTTAAATGATAGGGTGTTGAGTAGTAAAACTAGGGCGTTTTATAACAATTCAGAAGAGAAATGACAAGGATTGGGAAGAGAAATGGGAGAGTGATTGTGGGGCCCAAGTGGTGGTGTGAACAAGGACATTTTTTTGATATTGAATGTTGCTTTTAGAGTATTGAATATCATGATTTTGTGATATTGATATTTTTGAATATTGTAGTATTTTCGTTCTAAAATATGGAGATATCTCGAATATAAAGATATTAGGTGATATGATATGAAATATTATTTATACCAAACAACCCCTTATATGGTTTGAAACTTCTTAAAAATATATTGAATAACTATATTTTTGACAAATTATATTATGATATTAAACTTTATATACAATCGGTTTGACCCGGTTTCAATTTAAAAGTTGTCCAGTCCGGCTCAACTCTATTTATATATTTATTAATTAAAATGGTTCAACCCGGTTTAGAAAACGGTCAAGCCCCGGTCGATCAAACACTTAACCTATAGCCTCACAGGTTCGATCTCCGGCCCGGTTCCAAACTATTTCAAAAAATATAAAAAATGTACATGACCTATTGGTAATTGTTTCGGCGTCACGAATTATCGCTTTTCAAAAGACTTCAATATCACGTTGTATTCCTTCCGTCTAGTTCCATTTATATGCTCGTATGACGTGCCATTTTGATATTTTGACGGCTTATGTAGTGCGAAACCCTAATCACAAGTCAACATTCTACTAACATAGAAATAATTAAATATCTGCAAAACTAAAATAAAATAAAATTAAAAAACAAAGTTCATCCTTCACCATAAGATTTACTTTTTCCTCTCTCCCCACAATATATCATCCAACCTCAATTGTACAGACAGTTTCGCCGTCAGGTGGTGAAACTCATATTTCTCCTCCCCCCCCCCCCCCGCCCCCACCCCCACCCTTCCACCGCTCTGGCCCCTGTCCTCCTGGTCCCCATCGACGTACTTGCGCTACAAAGTCAACGTGGATGGAGCCGTTCGTCCAGGTATTAGAGGCTTGACAAGTTGGGTCCTACGAGACTCGATGTTGGAATTTTAAAATCCATACAAATAGTCACGTGTTCGTAATAGTTAGGTTAATTAGTATGTTAGTTAAGAATTAATTCAATATTCAAACAACACTATTAAAATGATGACTTTTGTAAGATTAATTAAGAACTATATTACTAAAATACTGAAATTCATACTAAACCTGTTTTGAACCAATTCTTAGTCCGGTTTTGGACTGAGTTTAAACCAGGTTTGGACTGATTCTATGATCAGGAAAACTGACCCACATGACCCTAGTACAACCGACCATCAATCCATCATTACTGCTGAATTTGTTGTAAATGTTGGAAGTTGTTCACCGGTTACTAGTGACGAAGCGTTGTGATATTTCTCAAGGCCTTGTTTCGGCTACTACATAAAGAGTGAATTTCCTCTCATTTGAGATAGAACGGAATTGATAGAACATTAGCGGCCGGCGAGTTAATTACGCTAAATCTTCAGTGCGATTCAGCTCAAATGTCTCATTTGTCCTGCATGCCGCCTATGTTGAGCGCAGCTGGGCTCCCCGCTAGCTCTGGATTCTGAACATTATTTAGGACTCCCATTGTGAAACCCCATCTCAGGGGTCCCAGTCAAACCACTAATTCAACCAAAGAATTCTACTCAGTTTTCGAACTCAACTAAACTCAACCCACTATTACTAAACAAAGCATAAAGCAAGCCTTATAACTGAACATGAGACCATTTATTAAACCTTTTAATACTGGCAAACAAGAAATGCATGCTGAAAACAAGACAAGTGGAGATGCAACTCCAGTCTGAAATAAATTAAAACGATATCATCTTATCAAAACCTCAACCAGCTCTCTCTCCACCATAAACTCTAGTACATGTGACTGAACACACTGATACACCAAGGGAAACAATGTCTAACGGGGTCAGTGATAAGTACTGAGTGGCTAAACTAGTCTTGCGCAGAACTGTAACTAGACTGAGATTTTACTATGCCTATACTGAGACTTTACTGAGGATTTTACAAGAAGTCTATCTAAACACTACATCTAGTAATGTGACCATGTGATCTTGTAGGCATCATCCTAACGTCGTCCACCCCTAGCTATGAGTGGACAGCCTCATGGTGGATCAGATCATGAAACCATCCAGAAAAGCCGTGAGAGCAACACTAAAGGTTAACTCATCATGGCATGTATGAACATGAATGAATCTTGGGGGATTGTGCAGTCCATGGGTGGGTGACCAACGCTTAAACGGGAGCTAATCTAGCTAAACCTGAATCATGTCCTAAATATGAACTGTGAATCACACGCACAATTTAATTGTTGTGAGCTTATGCTCTAAAATAAACAATTGTCTGTATAGTAGATCACATGCTACTGTAGAGCTTGAGAGCCTGGCTCTAAATCACAACATATGTACACTGATCACACGCTGCAGTACAATCCTGAAAATCCAATCATTGATTCCTGACAACCTAACTACAGTTCTATACTTAAAGCAGAAAAGTAATCCTAAACCCCCAACTTTGATTGCTTCCAGGTAAAGTCTTATTCATGCCTTCCTTCTTGAAACTCAATTCTCATGCCCCGATCGACCTGAAGAGTCCAATCAAGGATTGAATCCCAAAACCCCGTCTATTAGGTTTCCCACGAGAGCTTCAAACTACAGGAGTAAGATAGAAGAAGAGGATTGATTACCTCTTGACGAATCCCCTGTCCTCTCTAATCCTCTATCCCTGATCCAGAACTGATTGGATTGGTTCCCACACCTTGATCGATTTCCTCTTCTTCAGGGAGGCAGTGGCCGCTCGTAAGCTTATATAATAAGCCCACCACACTCGTAGTAGACTGACCACCACGTCCGTGGCCTACTAATGCTCAAGGTCGTGATCTCCTTATGACCACACCCATGACCAACTGCTAACCATGACCGTGGTCTGTGTAGCAGCCACACCAGTGATCACCTTCTTATCAGACCAAAATTCTGTTGGTTCAACTCTAAATTCGAACTAACAGTCGACCCGAAGTCGGGATGTCACACCCATCTATAATCTTACAGTCCAAGACGCTTACTTTAAGCTTTTTGGAGGAGCAGATTAGCCGTCGACTACAGACTTGGAAATGCAACTGCCTTTCCCCAGCCGGCGTCCACACCCTTCTACGATCCGTCATTGCTGGACTCCATGTTTATGTTATGACCTGTTTTCATGAGGCCATGTGGCTAACATGTGTAAGCTCACTTGGTTAGCCTGGGATGTCCTCTACCTGGATTTTGATGTTTCAAATTGTTTAATCAGGCTTTCCTAGGTAATCACTGTTAGCGTCTCCTCGAGAATCCGAATAGTCTTTTATCACGAGTACTCCGTGATAAGTACCACCCTTATCACCATCTCTTATATGCTCATGCTGGCTCTTGCCCTTCATGGGGCTGGCAGAGCATCCTGTATGGGTACAAACTGCTTATCCAGGGACTTTGTCTCCAAGTTGGTGATGAGCGGTATATTCATGTATTGTGATACCCCTGGGTTCCGGGCCCAGGATCGAGCCGTCCCCTTCCCCTCACTCCGGGAAAGTATTCGGGGCCAACATGGGTAGGTGATCTCATGGAGAATGGTGCTTGGCTTGTGGACATGTTGCAGGCCATGTTTCCCTCAGATATTGCTAGCCGGATTTGATGGATCCTACTTCCACTCACTCTGATCCATGATCGATGGGTGTGGACCCATTACGCCAATGGCCTCTTCTCCACCTCCTCTGCTTTACGTTTTGCTCAACGTCGACCGCTGGCTAAGAAGGAAGCAGAGGCTTCCCCTTTGGACTCCAAGCTCTGGCATTTTGTCTGGCCCCTTCAAGCCCTTCCAAAAATCCGCTTCTTCCTCTGGCGGATCCTTCTCTGAATCCTCCCCACCTGTCAAGGGCTCCTCCATGAAGGCCTTGATATTGACCTGATCTGTCCTGTTTGCTTATAAACAAACGAGTCAATGAACACTTCATTTTTTGCTGTCCCTTGGCCCTCCGCCTTGGCACCCTATCTGGTTTACCGGTCCTCCCCTTACCTTACCTTCACCTGGCGCTCCCTCACTCTTTTTGCGCTGGAGATGGGAATGTGGCTGGTGCTTCTCTGGCGGTGAATCTTGATGTCGCGGAACTTAGTCATTTTCGAACATCGACATCTATTACCGGAAGTACTTCTCCGACAGTATCACCATCAACTTTCCGAGCTTCCACTTTACCGCAGCACCCGACACTGACTTTGACTCTCTGGTTCCAGCCCCTTGCTGGCATGCTTCGGTGGCCTCGTGCCTCAAGATTAATATTGATGGGGCGGTGTTGGCTCCCACAGGTGGAACAATTGACTTGGTTGTTCGAGATGCGGGTGGTGTGGTGTTACATGGTGCAGGGCGGACATAACCAGGGATCCTTGACCCCTATATCCTGGAGCTCTTGGGTGTTACACAATGGAGGATACCGATGACTTTTCTTCACCATGCGCCCTCGATTTCACGTCGTTATGCATCAAATTCTTATCTCCACTACTCCTTAACGCAATTACTCATTAATCCGACCCCATAACATCACATCCAAACTTTTAGCGAGTGGTGTCGAGATGCCGACCAATTCTGTCAATGTGCCTAATCCTTTGATTTTTTATGGAAATCAGGGACCCATAACTCTCCTCTGAGTCTATATAAACCTATTCGATCAATTCTTAATGAGGGAAGCACCCAAAAATCCCAGTTGTCAGTCTTTGTTTAGAGCTCCGCCGAGACGCGACGACGACTGTTGAACCTCTGTTTCCCGCTCATTTCCCCTTTGTTTCTTCATTAAAAAGGTAAGAAGTGCATTCTATAATGCAATCAATTTATTAATTACCCCATTGATCAATCCAACCTCACTCTCCCATTTCTCCTATCAAATCTTTGACGAGGCTTCGCGTCAAGGTGATTCAACGATACCCACGCCTCCTAATGGTACCCTAGTGTTCCTTGAAGTCCTAGGAAGTTCCCGGTATCTTCATAACTTTTTCCAAGCAAGTTTGTGGCAGGTAGGAGCTCGGCGGAACGAAGGAACGTCGCCAGAGTTCTTCTCTATAGATCTGGGGAAAAGAAGATGGTAAAGTTCATCCTTAGTCCCCATTTTTAATCCTATATATTCCAGTAATAACTCTCGTGACTAAAACTTCTAACCGATTAATGCCTCAATGTCGTTATGTATTTGATATCTATAGAAAAACACTCCAAAACGACATCAAATGGACCCCGACCGGGTCCGAAACACTAAATTGAGATAAAGGCTTAAAATGCATAAAACATCCTAAACTTCTACCTAAAGCAATACAATTATGCATGGAATGTCGCTTAAATGAGGATGAGGAACACGACAAATCGAGTGTCATCAGTAGGCTTGTAGATTGAGCTAGATGGAATGGACGCCGACGGTGACGGAAAGGGTAGTTGCGATTTAAAGGAGTTCAGTGGTCACTAGGAGAAGAAGGAGCTATTTAAAGGGTATTTAAATGTGGTGGAAAAAAATTAACCTTTAACAATGTGACGTGGCAATCTAAGCCGACGTGGCATTCCACGTGGAATTTCGCAGTTAAGTATAACGGTCAATGATAAAGTGAACGGAATTCCATAAGTGAGATTTGGAAATCGTGCTAATTTTTGTATTCGGAATAAACTGAGCCAAATTGGGTTTGGGCCTTATACGCTGTGCCTTAGTTGATAATTTTTTCTTAATAGAAACTTCAAATCATTTATATAATTTGAAACTTCTTAAAAAGTGATTCAATAACTATATTTTTTACAATGTCAATTATGATATTGAACTCTCTATACTACAGGTTTGATCCGGCGCAATCGAAAAATCGTCCAGTCCGTCTTAACTTTATTTATTTATTTAATTAATAATCAAAATGGTCCAACCCGGTTTTGGAAACGGTCGGACCGCTATCGAATCATCCAACCCTAAACCCCTAACCTCACAGGTTCAATCTCCGATCCGGTTTTCAAAACCTTGGTTTTAATGCTTGGTTAGTAGATTAGACCCGAATAGGACTCTTCGGTTAAACTAGTGGTTCAATCGAATACTCATAGAGTTGGGTTTCACAAAGTCCATTGATAAGGGATGGTTAAAGTCATAATTAATTTCTACACATGGGATACCCAATTCCCCCTAATACAACGTTAGAGGTTGAATTCAATGTGGAAGACCCATTCCTAGAAATTCGAGCACACAATATATATTCATCTTGAATGAGGTTCTGCTTATTTTCTGTATGAAGGAAGAGGTTGAAGTTTAAATAAACTTCTTCATTGATACTTTGAGAAAGTGTACAAATGGAGATACACAAATAAAGCATTAACCTCATGAGCATGAGGTGTAGCCGCTTTAAAAAATTTAGACTTTAATTTCATGTGCACTCATGAGAAGGATTGGGGCACCTACATGAAATAGTGTCAAAGTAACTTTTTAGGACAAGTAAAAACTTATGTGTATATCACCTTCAAGTACTCAATAAGTTTTTGGGTTCAATCCTATGAGACATCCATGTATTCGAATATTTTTAAAGTGAGATATACTAGGTGAAACATCAATCGTTTTGCGTCATTTTTCATTGATGCATACAAAGGATGATGATGTTATTATTAAATGTGTCACATGCGTTTGTGACATGATGGTAATTTTACGCGTCGTTTGGGTAAGTGATTTGAAATAGAAGAGATTTGAAATAGAAGAGATTTGAATGGAGCTTGCTATTTTCGAAATAGGTCGTTTGGATAAATGATTTATGGGTGATTTTGAATGCCATTATTGTAGAGAGATATATTTATGGTCATATCAATTAAAAAGTAAGAGGTAATTTTGGTTAAAATTCTAAAATCTCTCCTCTCTCCTCTGAAATCTCTATCTCTCCTGAGTGATTTGAAATCACCCACGAAATCTCTCTAGGCTCACAAGGTGATTTCAAAGCTCCCCAAATCTCTTCTCTTTTTGATGTCCCAAACGGGTGATTTGAGACAAAATCTCTTTGGAGGTCCAAATTTTACCCCAAATCACCCGTCAAAATCACCTACCCAAACGACCCATTAGTGTTTTTATAGAAATCACTAAAATGAGGGAGGAATGTTGAAATTTTAGAATCCATACGAATAATCACGTGTTCGTAGTGGCTAGGTTAACTAGTACATTAGTTAAGAATTAATTCAACACTCAAGCAACACTATTAAAGTGATGACTTTTTGTACGATCAATTAGAAACTATGTTACTAAAATATTGAAATTTATATTAAACCGATTTTGAACCAATTTATTGGATACCTAGACAGATGAAAGACGCAAATCCGTCTGCGCAAAATTCTCAGCACCCCACGGGGACGGTCGTCCACGCTATTAGCACACCTTACCCTGATATTTTCGATCCTCTTCCACTTTGTGTAAAAATAGGGCAAAAATTAAGGGAAATAAATTAATCCGCAATTAGTTAGATTGTTGCTCATTTACAAAGTTGAAACAGAAAACCATTTTCATACTTGATAGTAAAATCATCAAAAGATTGAGGTGGAGGAAAGTACAACAATAATTGTTAGCGAAATTCAGTTTGTTCTGATTGTTGTCGGAGAACGACACACCGCGACGACGACGGTGAGAGCAAGTGTGGACTTGTTGACGACCGATGCCGCCCACGAAATTTATGTCAGCACCACGTGGTTTGCGTTAATTTTTGAAAGTAACAGAATTCCCGATTAATTGAACTTTTGTAGACTAAAGAGCAAATATTGCTGGACTATCCTAAAAAACAACATGAAGAATCAACAATCGTCATGAATGTCCATAACTACCAATAAACAACAAGCAAGCAAGCAAGGGACTCCACTCCGTCTTTCTTTCCAGAAACGTCTTTCTATCCATCTTTGGGCAGAAAAAAAGTAGCAAAAAAACCTAGAGAAATACAAAAATGGAGGACTCCACTTCCTCACAATCCAGGCTGTTAGAACTGGAAAAGGAACAAGAAGAAGAAGAACAACACAACCACGACACCAACGTCTCCAAATCTCTCAACCGACTTGAGACTTTCCTCAAAATATTCGGCTTCTGCCAGAACTCCTGGTTCTCCGTCCTGCTTTCCTGGCTCTGCTTCCTCCTCATCGCCGTCGCTCTCCCGCTTTTCATCTTCTACTTCTTCGACTCTTCCACCGCCGAGATCAAGACCTTCGAGCTCGAGATTTTGGCCTTTCAGTCTCTTGTCGCTGCCTTCTCCCTTCTCTGCATTTCCCACAATCTCAGAAAATATGGCGTCAGGAAGTTCCTCTTTGCCGATCGCTCCCACGGCCACTGTTCCCAGCTGGACACTGAATACGCCAACAAAATTAACGTAATCACCTGCCTCTGCTTCCTATTTATTGCTTTATATTTACCTTTCGCTTACTTAGATTACAGATTTGAGTTGACTAGAACTGAGAATTCCGTGGAGAGTCTGCGTTTGTTTCCTTTTTGCGATTTCTTTTGAGTGTTGAAGGAATCAGATTGATCAAAGCTGTGATTAAACTCTGTATTGTTTCAGGATTTCTTCTCCCTGCTGGCAGTCTGGCTACTACCATGCCTCCTTGTGAAGACAGCTCGTGAAGTGATTCGTATTGTGTACCTGCGCCATGGTCCATTATGGCAATCTATTGGTCTTCTGATTGCCTTGACTGTCTCCTGGACTTACTCCAGTGTTATCTTTCTCTCCGGCTGCACTTTGTTCAACTTAGTGTGCAACTTCCAAGTTATACGGTTTGAAAACTATGGCAAGCTCCTTGAAAGAGACTTGGAAGTTTCTGAATACATCGAGGAACATATTCGTCTTACACATTACATGTCCAAGATAAGCCACCGGTTCAGACTCTTCTTTGTTTTTGAGCTCTTGATTGTGACGGCCAGTCTCTTTGTCGCCTTGGTTGAAACTACGGGAAATCACGGCCTCATCAATCTCATCAATGGAGCTGATTTTGGGGTCAGTACTATCGCCATATTGTTCAAGCTTATATATAATGATGATATTTCAGTAAGCTCCATTCTAAATCGTATTGTGTGTCATGTGATTTTGGTACTTCTGATATAAGGTTACTGCTATAGTTGAGCTTGTTGGACTAGTGATATGCCTACATGCTGCTACCAAGGTATCGCATCGAGCTCAAGGTATAGTGTCCGTAGCCACTAGATGGCATTCTTTGTCTACTTGTACATCCAGTGAGACGACTTCTCAAATGGCAATAAGCACCAATGGTAATGGTAATGGGGCCCCTCTTCCCACTTCCTCGAACTTCTTCCACCAGACTTACTCGGAGAGCGATTTGGAGGCAGTTGATTATGTGCCGACGCCTACAAATACGGCATTGTCTTCCTATCAGAAGAGACAAGCTTTCGGTACAACATCTCTCTGAATCAAAACCCCATTTGTTGCGTACATTTTGTTTGCTTGTTCTGATCCCGACTTGTATGTACATGTCTGGATTTTGATTGTGCGTCTGCAGTAATGTACCTCATGGCGAACCTGGGCGGGTTTACAGTCTTTGGGTGGACAATAGACAGAGCTCTGGTGAATACCATCTTCTTTCTGGAGGTATCACTTGCTATGTTTGTGCTGGGGAAGACTATTACTTTCCCTTCCCATTGATATTGGGATGGACAAGACTTCAACTCGACAACATTAGCATTTGAATGTTTTTTGTCCACCATTGGAATTGTCTTTTTTTGTTTGTTCAGTTTCAGTGGTGAGACAAGTATCTATTTTATCTTTTCCGTTTGCTATCTACATGTACTTGTGAGGAGAAGTGGCAGTATGAGGCGTGTTTGTGATGATTGGTATCGAAATGTATTAGAGCTCTATTTATATTTTACATTGATTGCAGAAACATTTCTTCCGAATTCTTATGTTGTTGCTTTATGGGGAGTGTCAAAGTGCCAAATAGCAAATATTTAGAACCAAAGCCTCTCCAATGCTAAAAACTTAAAGTGCCAAATGGCTAAGGATTTGTGATACAGTTGTGAAGTTATGAATGAGAGTTAGCTGACAACTATACTTCTGATGGTAAGTTTATGTTCATGTAGTATTGTAGTAGGTTTTTCATGCAAGGTCTTGGTTGACTTCTGATTTGACAGCTGGAGATGCATTCTCAGGAAGAACAGGTGCACCATTTGAGAAGTTATGCTTTGACTGAGGACTACTATGCTGCTCTTCTTTCCCTTTGTTTCTGGAGATCGGTTTTGGGGCTGAGGAATAATTGAGAAAGGAAGCAGAAGAAGAAGCCATATTCTTTATGTATGCTTGACATTTGTTTTCTATAATTTTAACTAAAAGTACTGTTTAAATATCTGTCCTATGCAATTCGTATTGCTTTGCTTTGTGCAGGAGCCTTCCCAGCTGCTCCCAAGACAGCAGCTACAAAGAAATTGAAGCTTGCTACACCAGGCCACAAGTTAGCTAATGAATGTATCATAAGATGAATAGTCAAATGACGGTGATTGACTCCTCAATGATGAGAAGGTGACATTTAATTTCTTGCCTTTCTTCTTGATTTTCTCTTATTCTTTTAGTATCTAGTATATTGTTGCACCATTTCGTCCTAAGTTTTTCAAGTGTCTGTAGACTGCTGGTGTTGGTTTCTTCCCAACTACGTCATTAATTAATTCCCTAATCACCATATAGTACATAAGTTCAAAACTAAACACACAGTTAAGTACAAAAATTGTTCATAAAAGCAAACTTTTTTTGAAAGAAGTTATACCACACTAGCCAGATTCATCTTTACTAACAACTTTGTTAACCACTCTGCAAGACCTCCTAACCTCACCCTGAGTCCCCGTAAGAACACCAACAGCCCCTAGGCGGACCATAGCCGCACCAAACCGAGCCGGAAAGTCGATAGCACCGGCCAAATTGGCAACTATTGGACGTGTGAATCTGTTCATTCCAAGCTCCTGGTCAATCTGGAGAACCCCTCGCCGCAGCAGTATGTTCTGGTAGTACGAATTGTCCAACACAAATGGGCTGAAGGGATTCTGGTCAAGGTTGACTGTGTTCTCGATTGAGTTGATGGGGCACCTTGATCTCAAGGTATTGGCCGTGAATTGGTCCATTGACGGGTCGGGTCTGCCGCTGCCCCTGAAATTGTGGATACGTTCGTCCAGGAATGAGCAGTGTGCTACTCCAACTGAATGAGCTCCTGTTGCAGTTTGGCATCAAATAGTACTTATCAGTTGAATGGTAGTAAAAGGAAGGTATTTTTAGCTCAAAGACTGTCAATTTCAGTTGGAATTCCTAAAGTTGCTGGAATTCGGATTCAGGGAAAATTTTGCCACTCCAAACAGATTTCGGAGGCTGGAACTATATGGAAGTATGCCCTACACTCCGGCTGACTTGGGCAATGTCGCTTTCTGGCCGTGAAAAATGTATCTGACAGAACTAATTAGGCGTCTGGAATTAAGCCCTCAATCCGACCGGCGACCAATAATTCCAGCCCTAAATCTGCCGCAAAAACCTATACTGAAAACATTGAAGCGAAAGGACCCCTGAATCCTAGTGATTGAATTTACTTAGGTCACATTTTCCGCTTCCAAACGTCTAATTCCACTGGAATTTCCAAATCTGCTGGAATCCTTATTCAAGACCAAGTGCGCTGGATTTGGCAATTCCCTATCTTTCCAGCGGAAGGGGAATTAAGTAGAACCGAGCCGCCAAATCCGACGGAAATCGGTCGGGTCCAGGATATGGCTCCAAATTCGGTTCAAAAGGCGGAAAACATGGCCTTTGTAGTGTGGTACGTACCTAGAAGGAGAACCATGTCAACAGCGGTGAGACCCTTGTCAGCAAATGCGGCAACGGCCTGCGGGACTGTAATGGAAGGTCCGGGGAGTGTCACATTGGCTATATCTGCCGACGAAACTAGCCCATCTTTTCTCCCTGTTTGGACTCTGTATATACCTCCTCCACTCTGTCCAAAAAAATTGAGGGGGGGGGGGGGGGGGGGGGGGGTTATGAGGAGTTATGGTGGTGATGATGATGAAGAAGAAGAAGAAGAAGAAGGAGAAGAAGAAGAAGTTACGAGGAAAACAGCGTCGCGGGCGGCAATGGCAATGAGGTCAGCACAAGAAACGACACCAGGGCAGATTTTGTCGACGGCGGCCTTAGCCTGGTCGATAATCTCGTAACCTCTGACACTGTGGTTGGGTGATGCGGTTTTCTCGGTGTCTGGACCGTCCAGGAGAATGGATGCATCACAGCCCTTTTCCACACAGGCGTAAACATAGATCGAGTGAGAAAACAGACAAACAAACAAACAGAAATAGGGTTAGTGAGTAAGTAAGGGTAGGTAGGTACATTGACGAAACAATCATGGAAATGGAGGCGGATAAGGGAAGCGAGGATGGAAGGGTCTCTAAAGAGATGAGAGGAAACGAGGCCGCCGACGATGGCTTCCACGTCAGCGAAGCCACATTTCCCTCTGTAAAATCCTACTTGGAGTGCACCGTAGCAAATCAACGGATCTCCTGAGAGTAGTAGCAGCCCCACCATAAACCCAGCAATGGCCGTCTCCTTGGTCATCATCGTTTCCAGTTTCCAGTCTTTGCTTATCCCTTTATGATCGTTCGTTTCCAGTAGTAGTGGCACTGATTCAGTTGGTGCCACTGCCACCAATCCAATATTCCCTTTTTATCTCCCTAGCTCAGTTTATGTTCATTATTTATATATAGAAATGAGAATGAGCGGATTTGTGGGGAAGTTGTTAGTGCCAGCAAGGCATCATCGTTACGTTTGTTGCATCTTTGTGTTGCAAAAACTTCTCTTCTTAAGGGACCAGCTAATATTGCCCACTGTTTCTTCCCTTTTGCATGCTGCACATACATACCGTCTTTTATTTCGTACTGTCCATTTTTTTAATTATATTTTACTGACGTAGTTCATATATTTCCAAAATAAATGTGAGTAAGGACATGGACCGATTTTATTATTATTATATTATTTTAGAAAAAAAGTTAATTATGCTTTCACTCTACTAATTTCTTTCATATATAATTTCATGGCCCTTTGTTTTTTGGGAATGTTTATATGGAACCCTAATAGAGTTTGAGTCGGAGCCTGGAAGCATCAAAGATTATATGCTATTGAATCGGGTTAGGTTGGAGCTGGTGAAATGCAAGCTTTGTGTGCACTTTTACCGTAGTAGAGTTTTTCCCAAGTATTTGTGTCTTTAATTTCCATTTATAATTAGCAAGTTTGATGGAGGAGAAAAAATGCATGACCATATTCTAATAATGTGATGTCCTTTAGGCTAGAGGTACCAATTAAAAGGCTTCGTGTCTAGACAATGGAAGTTGTTGCTAGTGAAACCGCTCATAAGCAGTTCACATGCCTGCCTATAAAACTTATCAACTAGGTCATTTGGAATTCGATTTTGTATTAGACAAAACGACTCGGACTTGTAACCCAGCTCGACTCCTCTAGCTCGTGAGCTCTTTCTATTTGCGACTTCTATAGTAAGATTTGTGAATCGGTTCATTTGTAGGTCATGAACCAGCTTGCAAGCCAACTCCATAAGAACTCAATTATTGATTCGAAAACATCTTTATTATAACCACGACTGTTCTTTATCCCAAAAAAAATGAGATTGTTTAGCTTAGAGCTGTCAAACTGGCGGTTTGGGCGGGTCAATGGTCGGGTTAGTCGGGTTATGGTTATTCGGTAACGGGTTAGTCGGGTCACGGGTTCGCGGGCCACGGATTCGTCGGGTTTCAAACCGGGCGGATCATAGGTTGGCTCGGGTTGCCCAACGGGCCATCAATCTACAATCAATTTACAAAATATAACACATGAATTTTATTTAGATAAATAAAAAATAGAATTTAGATTCAATAATTATTTTTTATTTAAATTTAAAAAAATTAAGATTACAATTTGAATTCTAAAATTGTAATAGATTTGTAGAAACTTGAAACTAGATTACAGATTGAACTCTTAATTTTAGGATTATGAAATGGAGGATGATAAAAGTAAACCCTCCAAAAATTAATGTTATTTTATAATTTTGAGAATTTGAAAATTTTAGAATGAAAAAAACCTTCAAAAATAATTAAGATTTTTCATTCTTGTTCATGTCCATTCAGAATTTATCATTCTTATTTATTGTGTCGCTTCTTCTCTCATTACTTTTATATAAATAAAAAAACTCGGATAGCTCCTACTATTTATTTTGTTCATGCTAGTAACTAAACAATAAACATAACATAATGTTGAATCCAAGTACTCAACTTCAAAGGGACAATACAACAATTTGGTTCTTAGTTTATGTTATCAATATTGAATGTGTTGTATGTAAGCTAATTAATATTATCAACTTTTTTTTAAGAAATATGATTCTCAACTTGGAATTGAGCATTCATCAATAGTATTATGTTGTCTTGGATATAAAAAGTTTTTGCTTTTATAAATATTTATTTAAAATGAAATAATTATTTTTGAAGCAAATGCAATCAAACTAAATTGAGATTATGGAATAATTATCTATTAAAACTTATGATAAATTGTACTTGAGAGAGAACTTCATATGACGGGTTAAACAGACTGTCTGGGCGGGTCACAAGTTGGTCGGGTTACGGGCTAATCAGGTTACGGGTTAATCGGGTCACGAGTTGATCAGTTACGGGTTTATCGGGTCACGTGTTCATCGGGTTACAAGTTCATCAGGTCACGGGTTTATCGAATCACGGGTTGGGCGGATTTTAGGTTGTTGACTTTTTAGTCAAACGGGTTACAGATTAGACTGGGCTGGGCTTGGCAGATTGGGCGGGCTTGTCAGGCGGGGTCAATTTTTGCCAACTCACCTAGGGCTCCCATTAGCTTGTGTTGATAAGCTCTACGTCATAGTGCCACAAAGTTTCGAGGGCTTCATAAGTTCGGTTGGAAGGTAGCAGTAAAATATTTGTGTAACCAACATAAGGTGACTAGAAGATTTGTGGCACGATGTCTTCAGCTTCTTCGATCTTCTTTGTTTTTGTGTCAAACTGTTATCTCTTGTAGGGGAGTTTGTCAGAACCAATCATGGCCTCCTTGCAAAACCCTAGCCGTAACCCTAATCCTACACCGTCCATCAACGACGCCGGGAACTCCATGTCACCATCGACTCCCACCAGAAGTATGGTCCCCAACCACCTCAAGAACAATACAACCTTCATCACGACCACAAATCCACCCACAACCGTATCCGCCCACGCGAGCGACACATCTCGCGCGATCTCCACACCAGCCGTCGCAGCAAATCAGACTTACAACAAGAAAGCAGGAACTTCCTCGTCGGCAGTTTTAGATCATGGGCTGATATCATCGTCGCGGCGGATTAGCCCTCATGGAAGGGCAAATCATGCTCACTGGTCCACCAGCTACACGGCAAGGCTTGGCCGTCCTCAATCGTGTTTTTTTATTCTTGTTTTGGCTGAACATTGTTTCCTGTTTTATTTATTTTTCGTGTTTTTCTGCTAGACATTGCTTTGAATTGTTTCTCTTATTCGTGTGGGTGAACCCTGCTAGAATGGCCGTTTGTTAGAGAGAAAGGATTGAGGTGTTTGCTGTTGCAAAGACCCGCGATCCATTTTACCCTCGTTTGTGAGGACTGCACCTCCGATTGGAATCCTTGTAAGCTTCATGTTGGAGTTGATTCGTGAAATATAATATTACCGATTTGATAAAAAAAAGATTTTGTGACACGATGGTAATGTCGGCTATAATAAGATAGACTAAATTGAACATTGCATAATATATGGACAGTCTATTAACTTGCAAAGTAGACGGAGTATCCTTTTTTGCGTTTTTATTCTCTTAACAACGAATGCAACTACAAATAAGACACCATTGGATCTAACAAGATCTTTATCGATGGTATTTCCGACCTTTCAAAAATAATTGTTGAAATTTGAAATTAAACTATAATTACGTTTCGCTCTTATATTTTTAAGCCATTGGATCCTAGATTGATTATCTTGGACGGCTGATATTTTGTTGGATTAGATTCAGACTCTCACCCAGATGTGAAGTATAACTTGGAGGCATTGACTCGTTGACTAGATCATAATTGATTCCAACGGTAAAACAGAAAAGAAAAGAAAACGGTTGTGAATAGCGCGCGCATCCTATAGCCAAACAGACCTTTCTCCCCCTCATGAAACTGCAAACAGACATCACCATTCTTCAATCTGTTATTCTGTTGTTGGACTCCGTTGCTGCACAAACTCAAAAGGCCAATCAATCTTCTTATAATTCCTCTCTGGCCTTCTTACTAGCGTCGGGGAAACTGATTGAAACCAAGAAAACTCAGAAGGAAACTTAACAGAGAGGGAAAGATCAAGAAAAATGGACGACGATAAGGAGATGACGCTGCTCCAATCAGATTGGTACTCCCCCAGGCGACTCCATGACAGTCCGACTCAATACCATTTCCCCGTAAGTAGAAACTTATTTGGTGGCAGATTTCCATTCTCTGTCCTTCTGATGTAAAGTATCCGTCTTTTAATTTCATCTTTTGAATTATAAAGGGCGATCGTTTCATCCCCAACAGAAGCTTGATGAATCTTGATCAAGTCAATGGTTGCTTCACAAATTCCACCACACCACTCCGCAACCCCAATTTCAGTGTAAGCGCTCCCTGTTGAATTTGAATCTGGATTTTTACTGATTTCCCCTGAAATTTGAATCGATGGTGTTAATTCTTTCTTGGCAGGAACTGTACAGGAGAAGACTATCGGACAGTCTAAATCTAGACTCGGACGGAAAACCCTTCAGGATGTTGGTTTTCAGGGGAAGCCCCAAATCATCCACCCGTAAGAAATCTCTACGCTTCATCGACGAGATGCGAAGGCAAGACGCAGAGGCCTTGACACGTGTCCATCAAAACCACCACCATCACTCTCGACGCTTGCCAGAGGTGCTTACTTCTCTGCCTTCTTTAGTTTCTACTAATTACCAAAACGACCAAGGCGTGCATCGTTTACAGTTTGTTCCTTTTTTTTGGTTCTAGAGTGAAGCTAGGATCTTGGATGCACCTAATATCAGAAACGACTATTACGTAAGCATAATCGACTGGGGAAAGAACAATCTTCTTGCTGTCGCTTTAGGGAGAGCAGTGTTCCTCTGGAACTCTGATAGCCAAGTCGTTACTAAGCTGTCGGAGGTTCGGTTCAGCAATGATTTCGACTGTCCGGTAAGCGTAGCTTGGTCTCGTGATTCACGAAGCTTGGCGGTTGGCTACATGTGCTCCAAACTTGAGCTTTGGGATGTCGAGACTTCCAAATGTGTAAGCTTTCTGGTTCCCCCCGTTTTTTCCCTTTCCTAGGTGAAAGAATTGTTAACAATCTACACTACTTGGTGAAGTTGATAGTTCCAATTACTAACGTCGATAAACTATTTTTACACGAATAACTACTTATAATCCCTATAACTAGTTATAATTTTCAAATACGATCGGATGACTAGTTATACGATTGATAGCATAACCAGTTATATGTTTATGAAGTAATCCTTTACTCTAACAGACTATTTGTTCGTTTTCTGGTAGCAGTACAACCAGTTATATGGTTATGAAGTAATCCTGTAATGTTAACAGACTGTTTATTGTTTTTCTCTGGTTGTAGATTCACAGTCTCCAAGGTCATACCTCAAGAATTGCAGCCATTTCCTGGAACAGCCACACCGTAACGTCAGGAAGCAAAGACAAGTCCATCACCAACCATGACGGTAAACAAAAAGATTAATAAATAATCCAAACTTATCAATCTTGGCCTTTTTTTTCCTAGCTATTCAAATCCAAATTTTGTGCCTTTTCTTTTGTACCGCGAACAAACAAATTACAGTGAGGGCAGGAAGCAACCCTGTCTCCTGCATAACAAAGCACAGCGATGAAGTTTGTGGCTTGAAATGGTCCAGAGGAGGCAACATGCTAGCAAGTGGTGGCAACGAGAATTCAATTTACATATGGGAAGCTTCCAAGATGAGCTCTTCCAAATTCCTGCACAGATTCACCGACCATTGCGCTGCAGTAAAAGCTCTCGCATGGTGTCCGTACCAATTTGGGGTGCTTGCATCAGGTGGAGGCACAAACGACAGGTGTATCAAGATATGGAATACACAGATCGGGACTCGTTTGGCCAGTGTAGACACTGAAGCGCAGGTAAAAAAAAAAGAGAAGAAGCATATATTATAGAACTAGTTGTGTTTTTTTTTTACTTTACTGATGCTATTGCTAGCTAGCTGAAGTAGTTGAGTCTTTATTCAGATTTGTGGACTGGAGTGGAATGTGCATCATAAGGAGATTCTGAGTGGGCACGGATATGGTACAGGGGAGGTTAGAAACCAGCTTTGCATGTGGAAGTACCCTTCGTTGAAGAGAATTGGGGAACTGAGGAATCACAGATCGAGAATAATCAATCTTTGTCAGAGTCCTGATGGGTTGACAGTGGTTTCAGCAGGAGGGGATGAGACTCTGAGGTTCTGGGAAATATTTGGGCCGCCTTGTAAGGAGAAGCTTTCTGATCTTGACAGTCTTTTGTCTCTGAAAACATCCCCCTTAAGATGACTGATAGATAGATAGATAGATACATAGCTTTGTCCATTTTACTACTATAAGCAATGAGAATGGCCCAAAACTGTTTTCGTTCCGAATCAGAATGGGAATCCATTCCCTTGTTGGATAAGAATAAATATGTTATTACTTTCTCTATATATATAGAAAGATTAAAGACGACAGCCTAATCAATTTACTCTCTCAGAGTCGGAGATTCCTAAAACAGATAGAGAAAGAGAATCAAACTTCCTCGGTTTCCAATTTTCTTTCCCCCATCACGTTTAGAATCCATCAATGGCGGCATCAGTTTTTGAAGGTCAATGCCGCGGTGGCCGGCGGCGGCTTTATATATCCAAAAGCGGGAGAGTTCACATGCACCGCCGCGACTACATCAACCAATTCCGTCGTCCTGTGGTGGCGGCGGCGGCGGCAGTTGTTGTTGTTCGGAATCACCAAGAAGAAGAAAGACGATGCGGTGGCCGGCCGCGGCTCTATGTATCCAAGCGAGGGAGACTCCACATGCATCGGCGCGACTACATGAACCAATTTCGTGGTCCTCGGATTCAAATGGTACAAGATGAGGAAGACTTAGAGTCCGTGGGTGATTATGACCCGGATCTGACGGTGGAGAATTGCTTGGACGACGGAGAGATCGGAAGTGAGGAGGATAGGATGAGCTTTGTATAATTGGTGCTTTGATTAGTTTTCTTTGTTTCCATGGATGTCGCTGGATGGAAGATGGGGATATTGTAGACTGTATTTAGTTTTTCTAAAAAAAAGAATTGGACTCAAGGTCTTAATTATTAGGAGAAATAATTGGGGAAATAAATTTTCAATCATATTAACATGAATACAATTAACAATTATTTGGGAGAAGAAAAACCAAAACTACAACTGAAAGAAAGAAAGTGCCCATGGTGGGAGAGTGTATCCGAAATACGGTTGCATTCACGGAAGGTATGTGTAATATGCATATTTCAGTCTCTGTTAAAAAGCTGTTTAGCTTCGAGAATGCAAGAAAGGTGCATGAAATCATCGGGAGTTCCTTAAGCAATCCTGTGATCACACACTGAAAATCAAGCCGAAGGTTTACCTTGCGATAGCCATGGTCCCAAGCTAGACGTAATCCAAAAATAGCTCCTCGAAACTCAGCTCTGGTGATAGTACATCTACCCAAATTCACAGCAAAAGAATGAGAGACCGTACTATATGAATCTCGAAAACTCCCCCAGCTGCACCACCGCTATTTGGATGGATGGCTGATCCATCTGTATTCACTGTGACATAGTCGTTAGGCGCGGCCTTCCAGCCTATAAGCGCCTCCTGTCGTACCAAAGCAGCTGTCGCAAAAACTCGATTTCTCGCTCTCATTGTCTCCCGAACCCCGACGATCCAATGAAGAACTTGTAGGCGGAGCTGATCGCTGAAATATAATCATTACGAAAGACAATTTCATTATGACTCTTTCAAAGCATCCAACAAACAACACCAAATTCAATGGATTTGGTAGGGTGGGAAATACCATACATCAACCAAGTTTGAAAGTCTTGGACAAAGAAATTCTCCCACATTTTAGTGTCGAGAATAGCCTTCTATAAGCTTGCTACAATTCGACAATCTCTAAGTAAGTGGCATGTAGTTTCGGCTGCCTCCTTACGAACACTGCAAAAATCATGATCTGTAATGTGTCTGCGTTGTCTTTCCACATTAGTAAACAACCCGGATTGAAAAGAAAGCCAAAGAAAATGAACAATTTTATTTGGACCTTTCCATCTCCAAATTTTGCACCAAGTCGGTTGGGAGTTCTCTTGATAAAACCCAGGCACTAGATTATAGGCACTCTTAACTGAGAAATAAGGCAGTCTGATCCATAATTTCCTTCCATCGTCGTCCGTGTTTTCCATCCAACCCGCCACGTTGGACGTCCATGTATACACACCACGTCGTTCGTGTTCCAACCAACCGAATTGACACGTGAACCGAAATAACCCAGCAATAACCTAGAGATTGGAAAATAACCAACATAAATAAAATAATTTAAATAATTTAAATAAACCAGAGCTGTTGTCCCTCTCTCTCTCCCATTAGCCTTTTGACATTCCAAACGGAGAATAGAAACTTCTTCCCTCTCCATAAACCGATCACTTTTTCGATCAGTTTCCGATCAGTTGTGGTTGTAGACGGGATAACGTTTTCAAATTCGAGTACCTTGGAAGACATCATCTCGGGCAACTATCTCATACCCGTCGCTGTTATCTTGCATTTTTCAGTTTTTAGTGAAGGAAGAGCTTGAATCTGCAATGGCGAAGTGGATGTTGCGTCTGCCTGGTGAGGATGCGCTGGATTTTTTAGGAGGTAAATGCATATGTTTCCCGCTTTGAAGGATGAAAATGTTGGTCCATGTTTGTTTAGGGATTTGGGGGTTTGCAAGATAAAATAAAGATTAGTGTGGATTTCACTATGTTTTCTAGATTTTCAAACAACACGTCGTTGACCCCTGATATTGTTTATGTTACAACTGCCTCTATGAGGTACACCATTGAAATGCACTACGATAGTGTCCTTGACCCTCTCCGGTATATGTACGGGCGGGTCAGTGGCCTACTTCGATGGTGTGGACCCCGATTTCTTCTCCATGACATAAATAAATAAGATTATTGAGTTGCTGGATATCGAGTGGAAGTATTTTCAGATCTTGTACACTCTTCCAAAGGCATGAGATAGAAGAAGGGTTGAAACCGTTAGAAGGAGAAGCTGATATCTTTGATTTCAATCTCGCTGTCAATGATTATTTGTTGATGAAGCGTTTATCTGAGGGAGATGACAGAGGAAGAAGCGAACTTAAGGATGGCCAAGATACGGATGGAGTTATGCTATGGTGGAATCCCACAATATCGTAAACAAGATCTGGTCCTAGAGGAGATTGATTGTGACAAGAAGGGGAATCCAGAGGCATCTCCAAGTGTCGTTGGGACCAGGTCAAAGGAACCAAAAGTTCTATTTCTGGAATGGAAAAAGACAGACATTGACGTCCCTGACGTCGATGTTGAGGTTGTTCATCATGTTGTTTATGATGTTGGCGTGGACCAGAATGACCAAAATGTGCATGATGATCCCATGAACGTTGATGTTGAGGTTGTTCATCATTATATGGATGTTGTGGTGTTGCAGGCTAATGAATTGGTACAAAATGACAATACATACATTCCTGAGCAACCAGTACAACTAGTACAAGGAGGATAGACCAACTCACAAGCGAATGAACATCAAAATGTTACTGATGCAGCTTAGTAGATATGGCTGGAGTTGTTGGACGAATATGAACATGAGGTGGCTTAAGAAAAACCAGAATGGGACCAGTTGATGGCAGCTGGTAGGGAAGAAGAAGCAGAATCTAATTCCAAAGACCACCCATTTTATGATTCCCTAGAAGACTACATGTATGGTCCATAATTTGACTCTGAGGCTGACTCCAATGCTGACCCCGACTATGCCTTTGACACTATTTCAGAAGATGGTCCTGAGGCTTTACTTCTAAAGACTCAGATGACGATTTTGAAGACTCGGACTTCGTGGTTAACAAGAGGGAATTGTCTGAAGCTTCAGATGATGTTTTATCTTCCACTGATTTGGAGGATGAACCTTGGGTTTATAGAGTTGAGGACAATGTTGAAGGGTAAGGGCAAGTGGGCCACCAAAGACAGTACCTGACTTTAACAACATGTATCCTCTTGACCAAATGGCCATCGACGAGGAGGAGCTAGTGCAACAAACCCGACGGGACTTGGAAGAAGACATCGAATCTGGACCCCCTCATGTGCCCTTAATTTGCTTTAGAACATGATCTTGAAGATGCTGAAATTGTTCTGGATAGAGAGTTTGCTTCCGTGGATGATTTCAAACAGTTCTGTAAAATGAATGCAATTAAGCAAAGATTCACACAAAATGACAAGATTCATGTTAGGGATGAGTGTAAGGGGAGGTATCGACACATTGAAGCTAGTGTCTGTACAGTCTAACCATAAATGTAATGTCGAGGAGGACATTAGGCCTGTGACGAAAACTTTCTTGGCCAATAATTACGTAGGCCTCTTTCGTATCGAACAGTCGTGGCGAGTGAAGAATTTCATCCACATAGTCCTTACTGATTTTGGCCTCAAGATTAATACCCTTAAGGCATACAGAAGCAAGAAGGAATTTATGCGTATGATTCATGGTGAGCAAGCAGAACAGTTTGGTAAACTGTGGGATTACAAGGGGGAGCTCGAAAGAACTAATCCTGGGTCGACTGTTGTGATTGAGTATGGTGGTTTGGCGTTCGTGCAAATTTATGTCTGTCGTGATGCCTTGAAAAGGGGGTTTAAAGCAGGTTGCGGGAGGTTCATTAGGGGTGGAAGACTACTTCCTCAAATGCATAATCATATGGCAACTTCTTCAAGCTGTTGGGGTCAATGGGAATGACGGAATGTACCCTCTTGCTTGGGCAATAGTTGAACACGAAACAACGAATAGCTGGGATTGGTTCATGAGTCTACTTGCTAGGGACTTGGAAATCAACAACGAACTTGGTTGAACCTTCATATTAGATAGGCAGAAGGTTTGTTCTTTAACCATGCAATCCTTTAGGGTTTGGTGTGTTTTCTTACCGGTACTTACCCCTTCCGTGAGTGCTCTCATATGCCTTTTTCACAATGTTCGATGCAGGGTTTAACAAAAGTATTGGAAGAGGGGTTTTCTGCTGCGGAGCACAGGTACTGTGTGCGGCACATGTACAACCATTTCAGTTCAAAATACAAGGTCGAAGGGCCTCTTCTACTTCTTCAGGGACGCAAAGGCAATCTACAAGGCAGCCTTCGATCGTGCCATCAGAAATATGACACAAAAGGGAGCGAAATACAATAAGCAGGATGGTGAAACATCGTTGGAGTGGATAGAAAAACGTACTTACTCGACGTGGTGCAAGTTTTTCTATGATTCAAGAACATCACGTGAGGTCTCTCTCAACAACCATTGCGCGAGCTTTAATAATTGGATTGTTGAGGCCCGTGATATGCATAGTTTTTCATGCCTTGAGGCCATACGGTAATGAGTTTCCTCTTCTTAACTTTCTATGCTATATTACTACTATAAGGTAAACCTTGTAATGTTCATTGTGGTGAGGCCGTATTGTATAGGATGAACATGATGAAGAGGATACATCAATGGCGTGACATGGTTTAACGTTTAGGTGATGATGAAATCTGTCCCATTCCTGTGAAGAAGCTCCAGACGCTGAAGGCAAAGGCCACATGGTGTTATCCAATTTTCAACGGTGATGCTGAATTTGAAGTTCGAGGCGAGAAACATGCCTTTGCAGTTGATCTCTGTAACCATACATGTGCATGTGGGATGTGGAAGTTTTGAGGTTTTCCTTGTGAGCATGCTCTGTCAGGCATAAGTTACAACAGGGACCAGCTAGGGCAGTATGTGCATCCATGTTACAAGTACGTAAAAAAACTTATTCATTAGTTGTATTAGAAGAAAGAGTTTGGATTTGTAACATGTGCTTATTTAATGTTGTAGGGTTGGTACATATAATGCATCATATCAGTTTCCCATTCACCCTTTAAGCGATGATTCACAATGGTTTCCTAATGGAGGACCAAGACTAAGGGCCCCAACCCTACCTGAACCTGTCCAAGGATTTAAGTAGAAGAAACGAAGGAAAGAAGAAGGAGAGTCTGTGACAAGGACTGCCAAGCGTGGAGGCAGTACGAGGTAGTACCAAGGGTCGGTCAACAACAGCGTTGCGGCAAGTATGGAGGGTCGGTCAACAACAGCACGACAAGTACAGAGGGTCTGGACACAACAGGAGGAACTGTAAGGGATCAACTCAGATAACAAACCAGTTTATGACTTCTTCCTGAACTAAGATATGGACTGTATTCCTTGGCATGATTCTCAACATATCGTTCATTCACTATTTGAATAGGCTGCAAAGGGAGATGTCGCATCCAGTTCTAATGCAGCAGTCGCGTCTCAAATAGCAAGTGTGACAACGGGGTCTGCAACGGCACATGTGACAAGGTCGAAGCTGCGTGTCTCTAGGAGAGGACACACATAGTAAGGAAGTAGAGGGGGAATTGTTATTGTCAGGTGGGTATTTGGGAGTGGGGGTGGAATGATGTATTATTTTTGGGTTTAGGGATCCTGGGTTGACTACTTTGATCAGGGCAAATAATGACAATGGTGGTCTACTTTTTTGGGGCTAAGGGTGGTTTAGGGTTTAGGCTTCAAAGATCGGTAATATTGCCAGATAAGTTAGTCTAAGTACTAAACTGTGCCTGTTATGTTATGACATATGTATTATGTTCGGGGGTAGAATGATGTACACAGTGTACATGCTTGTGTTACACTGTGGGAACGATGTTGCTATGTTATATCGCCTTGACTATGTTATTGGTATTTTAGATCTCTCAGGCTATGTAATACATATCTATTGTTATGTTATATCTGTCTGACTGGTTGAATGTATTGTCATTCATTAACATGTTCGAATTCCATGCTCAATAAGATGCATTACCAACGAAACTGCCATATTAAATTGTAATAAATCATCAAACTACCATTACAGCACAACAACATTAGATTACTCAGTTCATCATGCCATGTCCGCAACACCCTTTTTTCTCCAACGAACTAACTCGATATTTCAACAACTCCAACTTAGCAACAATGTCGTATTCCTTCACTCTAAGACTCGTTGGGATCGAAACTTCATCTCTGGCTGTGAGAACTCTACCTCTGATCTTTTTCTGAAGTTCTACGTTCGCTTGTTTCAGTTTATGTACATGGACCTGCAACCTCTATACCATCTGCACTAGCTCGTCCTTCTCTTTCATTGCTGCCACCTTCACCTCATACCATACAAACAAGCCGAATCCTTTATCGACCTCCACAACAAAACAAACTTGGGGTTAAGTCAAACCATTCAGACCATAAAATTGAACAACAAAACCATAAATCCCAATTACACGAGACACGTATCGGGGCAGCCAAAAAATTTCCTTCCCGGGTTGGTGAATGTGTGAGATATATGCCTAGACGCCCGCAATCCGCAGTGACACACAATATCGTAATCCTCATCGCAAAACTCGTCCTTTGGAGGGGGTCGTTTCAGTTTCTCCATCATCTTCTGAATTTCTGCAAACGAACCCTAATTTCAACCTTGAACATGAACGGTAAGAGCAACCTTACCGAATGAAAGGGATGAAAAGATTACTTTTATCACTAAGCTGTGTCCCGTTGGACATGGGAGGATGGGAAGCTGAAGCTTTTTGTGTTCTTACAGTTCAGCAATGAAGGAGCAATGGAGGAATGAAAGAGAATATTGAATGGTGAAGGGGGGGTAGATTTGGGTGGCAATTTCTTCATTTATTTTTTTACAACAACTTGCTTACTGGCCGGGTCGATACAGATAATGTGCAGTGAATACATAAATGACTAACGTAACGAGTCAGATAAAAAATACAGATAAAAATTCAAAATCAAACAACTTTATAGAAAAACAATGTTTAAAATAAAATGTTAAACCTTCAGCACTATAAATTTCAATAGCCCCAGCAAACGCCACATACTAGTTATTAGTCCATAATAATGTGCCAGCTCTATTGACCGAGTTGCCCCTAAAAATTCGTGCAAATTGCAGAACTGGAGCTACCTCCAAATCAATCCGATTGGGGGAAACACAGTCGTAACTGAAACCCTAACTCTCCCCCATCTCCCCCCCCCCCCCAATTGATAAACCCATAACGGCGGAGGAGGAGAGATGGATCAGCACGCCGATCACGAGTACGAACAGGAGCACGAGGAAGAAGAGGTTTACGGAGGCGAAATCCCATACGAGGGAGACATGGAAGACGATGTTGACATGACTAATAGACCTGAAGACGACGAAAACACTGACAGGAGTGCCAAGGTTTGTTTCCCCGCAGTCTCCTTTATTATTAATGTTGATTTTTTGAGTTTGTTTCTGTCTCACAGGCGGGTACTATGGATTGACAGGAACTGGAGGATATGAAGAAGAGGCTGAAAGAGATCGAAGAAGAAGCTGGAGCTCTTCGTGAGATGCAGGCCAAGGTCGAGAAGGAAATGGGCGCTGTCCAAGGTATATCTCTCTTATATGAGTTATACTTTCCGAGCTTTTCCAGCTGGATTCTCACTGTTCTATCTATTATTAGTTAGTCTAGATGCTTATGAACTTGTTCAGCTGGTGTTAGGTTTTTTTCATGTAATTAGGCTAAGATTAGAGTTTGTATCATAGCTACAATTCTGGCCAATACGTATGATTTTTCCGGCATGAAATAGGTGGTCTTCTTTCCTGATTCTTGGTTTATGTGTTTTCTTTCTCCTCTATGGACATCGGCGAAGATCCCTCAGGTTCTTCTGCATCTTTGGCTGAAAAGGAGGAAGTGGATGCCCGCTCAATTTATGTTGGCAATGTAAGGCTTCACCATTACTTTTTTCCCCCTTTGCTGTTGCTTTCATGGAATGAGCTCTGTACATAAACCAATGCCATTGTAAAGCTTGATATTGAGTACGAGCCAGAGATATACCAGCTGCTCTGTCAGATAACCTCATAACCTTTCTTTCCGTATGTGTTGTTTTTTGTTGTTGTCTACAGGTAGACTATGCTTGCACTCCTGAAGAAGTTCAGCAGCATTTTCAATCTTGCGGAACTGTCAACAGGGTGACAATTTTGACTGACAAGTTTGGCCAGCCAAAGGGTTTTGCATATGTTGAGTTTGTGGAGGTTGATGCTGTCCAGAATGCACTACTGCTAAATGAATCTGAATTGCATGGCCGTCAACTGAAGGTCCCCTCATTTATCCTTTTGCTGTTAATGATATATAATTTGTATTTTATTATGGGTCTAATCGTGGGTATTACAATCAGGTCTCTGCTAAGAGAACAAACGTTCCTGGAATGAAGCAATTCCGTGGAAGGCGGGCCAACCCTAATTTCAGATTCCGAAGGCCTTTCATGCCTGTTCCTTTCTATCAGCCATATGGCTATGGGTGAGTATTAAGTTTTTCACTAACCCTTGACTGATGAACTAGTATCTGGTAGTGCCTGTTCATGACATTCTTTCACAATTTAATCATGACCAGCATTGGCACTATTTGTCTTCCCTGATGTCAAACCTGCTTCCGTGATCTATGTCAAGCCCTTTGGCGTTGGCTTGTTTAAAGCTTTTTCTTTTGTCGGAGTATTCTATTGGTTGTCTTGTACTTTTAATTCAGGTTTAACATATGTGATTGTTTCTCCCATCAATGGTTAATTAAGTGAAGATAGTTGTGGACTGACAACTGCTTATATTATTTGGAGTTTCTTTTATTTTGATATTTAAATACCACACATTGTGGTGAAGATGCAATCGTTTTTTTATTGTGTTTTAGTTCAAAGCCCGTATTAGTCTCTACTTATGCCAGTCTATAATTAATATATGGGAGTCCAGCAGTTGGATTACATGCAGTAGGAGAAACCCCTATACTTATGGTTCAAGGTCAAATTCTACGGACTGGTTATGAGATTATTAACCTTTTGCTTTAGTTGTTTTCTTGCAACTGCAGCAGTAGAGATATATAGTGCAGTAGTCTTGTCTCATCAAACCATAAGTAGAGGGGTTTTCTTCTGCTCTTAATCCAGCTATGGGAGCTACCATAAATCCAGTGAAGTCTCATCAGGCCAATGTATCTAGTCCCTGGAGTATGTCTATGACTTGTTTTCTTGCCACCTTAGGACTCCAGTTCCTAATGTTGTTCAGTGAATCTAGTTTGTGGAAGTGGCTTTTGGATATGCAGTTTTAGAGATATTAATGCAACTCTTGTATGCCTTTGCTCTACTTTCTTATATTTCTTGACTGAGGACTTTATTTTTGTAATGGAAACGCATACATCTTTGGTGTACTGAACCCGTAATGCAACTCTTGACAGGAGGATTCCGAGATTCCGGAGGCCAACACGGTACAGACCATACTGATTGCTGACATTGTGGCAGTAGCCCTACACTTGGGAGAAGAAAAGAGTAGACTCGTTTCTTTTGTGTCATGAAATATTTGCAGACCTCGCCATGGATGGATAAAAATCTTGCATTTATGGTTTGGTGGTTGAAACTCTGCCCAACTCCTACGTGTTACCTGGGTATGATATTCTGGTAGAATTGTGTCATTGGAGGGTTGGGACTCTGGGAATGTGAGATAGGATAATGGTTGTTACCATTTTATGTGTTCTGCTGGTACTAGAGAATTGTCAACAACGTTGGGGTAATACATTCGGAACATCAACTTGCTTGTGTCCTGAGTTTTACTATGATAACATTTAATAACTTTGCTGTGCATTTTTGTTTCGTCTGAACACAAAAAAAAAGAAAAAAGAATTTGATGAAGCTCTTGAAGAAAACATTATGATGGTTGATGGGTAGACTTTTAACTTTTACATTTGTTTTTTGTCTTTGGTCTTTTTAAGGAAGACAATCCTTGATTTTGATTGGAGTCAACAAAATCTCAGTCGTACAATAGTAATGATATACACAACAGTCGTAGTGTTACTATAATTTTATGAATGTTTTTCTGTACGTATATAATTTGTGAATACGGTTGTACAAATGGGTGTGCGTAGTAAACTACAAGCAATGGTTTGTATATTGTCAGGTATCACTACGATGACACAAACATATCATCATCATCATCATCATCATCATCATGTACGTGGCTTTTAACGTTTGGTCAAGTTGTTAAATGGGCTGATGACAGCTGCAGAGGTGGAGTTTTGACAGAGTACTGATGGTTTTTCATTTTAGAAGACGAAGTTGCTTCCTTGTAACTACTAGAAATTAGTTAAAACCAAAATAATTAATTAGCTGATAAAGGTAGAATTATTATCTGCAATCGATACTTATCCAGAGTCACGACTCTCTCTATTATTAGTTTTCTTATATAGGAAAATCATTCAACACTTGCCAGCCATGTGAATGCCTAAATCCTCTGCATTCTGTTTCTCACAATCTTAATTTGCCAAGTTTGTTTCTTCCATATTATAACCAACCCTCTTCTTCTTCTTCTTCTTCTTCTTCTTCTTCTTCTTCTTTACCTAACCCCCCTGTCTTCCCCTCTAACTGCATCATCACTCATTTCTTCGATCCCAGCCCAGCCACTTGCACTTCTCAATCACTCTTCTGGGGTCCCATTTTTTAAACACACCAGAAGCAGCAGCAGTCATGAATGCTCTTGTTGCCACCAACCGTAATTTTCGTGCTGCAGCTCGGCTTCTTGGGTTGGATTCCAAAGTGGAAAAGAGCCTTCTGATCCCTTTCAGAGAGATCAAGGTACACATTTTCCAGAGTTAAACAAACAAGCTACAGGGAGTAGCTAGTGAATCTATCTATCTTTTTTGTATAGGGTTATTGTTTGATCCTGGCAATTTGAATAAAATTGATGATCAGGTGGAGTGCACAATCCCGAAAGATGATGGAACACTGGTATCCTACATTGGCTTCAGAGTGCAACACGACAACTCAAGAGGACCCATGAAGGGAGGAATCAGATATCATCCCGAGGTTAATTAACGTTTTCCGGCTTCTTGTCCTTTCTTGGTTTCTCTGTTATATATACTCACTCTGATATCATTATGAAACGTTTTGTGTTTTGTGTTAATGATGGTCATCAGGTTGACCCAGATGAGGTGAACGCATTGGCTCAGCTTATGACGTGGAAGAGTGCAGTGGCTGATATTCCTTACGGTGGAGCCAAAGGTGGAATCGGATGCACTCCGAGGGATTTGAGTACAAGCGAGTTGGAAAGACTCACTCGCGTCTTCACTCAGAAGATCCACGACCTTATCGGTACTCATACTGACGTTCCTGCTCCAGACATGGGCACTAATGCTCAGGTACCTTCATTTACTTCGAATCTTCGACTGTCTTTTTTCCCCGAAAGGCCTTTCGTAGCTTTCTTTGCTACTATTTCGTAAGGTTTGACATCTAGAATTATATTTTTCTAGAAACGCTATATTGAAGTTAGTCGTGAAAAAGTCCAGAGTTGAGATTCCGAGAGGTTGTGGGATGAAAGTTTTTGTTGTTTTTGAATAGAGTGATATAGACTTGGTTTGGGGCATGGAAAGTTGGATAAAATTTAGATGATAATGAAAAAGTTTGCTCCTAAAATTATTTTGTCGGGATATAACTTTTTCATCTCGTAAGAAAAATGCTCAAAATTTACATCCAACTTTTTACCTATCAAACCAAACAATAGCTCATAAAAAATTCCAAGTGAAATTGTGTTTCTCAAGCTACTCGAGTTGAAATTAAACCTTTTCTAGGAATCTTTTACATCCGTTAATTCAGCTTTCCTTCCACTAGTCATCTAAATCAAACTTAATTCTGCTTCCTTCCACTAACCTCAAAATTCAACTTTCCTAAGAAAATGTGATTCTGAGTGCCAAATATTAAACCCTAACAAACAATAATGTAACAGACCATGGCATGGATATTGGATGAGTACTCAAAGTTTCATGGTCACTCCCCAGCGGTTGTCACAGGAAAGCCTATTGTAAGTCCTTAAATCAAGTTCTATCTCAATTTTTTTATCAAAAGGAAATTGTTATGTTATGCACACGGTTCGATGTGTTCATCGATGTTAGGATCTCGGAGGGTCACTGGGTAGGGAAGCTGCGACAGGTCGCGGAGTTGTTTTCGCTACAGAAGCCATGCTTGCTGAGTATGGCAAGTCAATTGAAGGTCTGACATTTGTGATTCAGGTAAATTAGGGATTATACATTTTTCTTTTCCTTTGTTCTGAATGTTCTAGATTGTTGATTGTGATGATCATGGATGGGGGAATTCTTAGGGTTTTGGTAATGTGGGGTCATGGGCAGCAAAGATCTTCCACGAGAAAGGTGGAAAGGTTATAGCAGTGAGTGACATTACTGGTGCTGTTAGGAACCCAGATGGGATTGACATACCTGCACTGATTGCATTCAAGGAATCCACTGGTAGTTTGACCAATTTCCCAGGAGCAGATTCCATGAACCCTAATGAACTTCTTGTACATGAATGTGATGTCCTGGTTCCTTGTGCATTGGGAGGAGTCTTGAACAAGTAAGTGACCAAATCCCCCTCCTCTTTTGTTTGATCAAATCTGATTTTTGGTGGGTTTTTTTCACAGAGAAAATGCTACTCATGTAAAAGCCAAATACATTATAGAGGCAGCAAATCATCCAACTGATCCAGAAGCAGATGAGGTAACAAACCATATCATTCATTCCTTTTCTTGTAGGAGTCGTTTGTTTTTTAGATCCGGATAGAATTTGGAGAGTGATCTCGTGGGTCCAAACGATTTGGTCAAAATACCACGTCTAAAAACGAAAATGAGGTGAGAATTTGAAAGGGATTTGAAGTGAACCTGTGATTTGGGAGGTGATTCCATTATTTTGCTTAAATCTCAAGTGATTTGAGTCGAAAAAAGCCGAATTGCTTTCTTGGGTTAGGGTAAGGACATGATATTAGGGTGTATTAATTAGTGTGGATAACCAATGACTCAGAGTTGTTGAGAAAGTTTTGTTATGATCTGTTGATATATCAACAAGTTTCATAATTAGTTTTTATAGCATTTCTTTGCAATTTGCAAAACACCACTAAACAAACAAGCCATTTACGAAATAACTTGCAAATTCGAAATATCTTACCATTCAAATCACTTTCAACCCTTACACAAAAAAAAAATCACTTTCGACCACATCTTTTTTACGATCCTTTCTGATTCTGGAATTTGGATCCTGATACATGAGCATTGATGATCAAACAATACTGCAGATTCTATCAAAGAAAGGAGTGGTTATACTCCCAGATATCTATGCAAATGCTGGAGGTGTTACTGTCAGTTACTTCGAATGGGTTCAGGTAAAAAAACATTTACTACTGGAAAATCTCTATGTAGCGTGTAGGGCAAGGAACTCAAGAAATCTTGTAATGTTGTGCAGAACATTCAAGGATTCATGTGGGAAGAGGAGCAGGTGAATAAGGAACTGAAGAAGTACATGACTCGAGCTTTCAAGAACATCAAGGGAATGTGCCAAACGCACGATTGCAACCTTCGGATGGGGGCATTTACGCTCGGATTAAATCGGGTTGCCAGAGCCACCCTGTTAAGAGGATGGGAAGCTTGATCAGATCGACAATGCACCCCAAGCTTTCTGGTTACTTCTCCTCTAGTTTTTAGATGAATCAGTAGAGTTTGAAGACGTGACATTATTGTCTTGAACAAGTACCATTTCTCTTAAGTTTCAATTAGACAATGAATGATTTTTTTAGTATTAGGTTTAGGAATATGAATTCGCTAATTGGTTTATAAATTTCAATATTCGATCGAAAAAGTTTCGCTCAAAATTTGGCTCTCATTGCGTATTTCATTCCGGTTCTGTCAAGCTTTTATTTGCAAATCAATGTCACAAAGAAAGGAGAAACTCCCTTAAATTATTGCTTTTTTGCGTCACTTTACATTTTAGAATAATATCATTAAATCAATGTTTATTTGTGAGGTGTGTTGGATTTGAACTCGAAATCTCAAAGTTGTTAAAGTTATGCCTCTATCAGACTATCACTGGTGTCTGATGGATCATTTCCTGTTTGTAAAGTATATATCAATGGATGGAGTAGTGACCGTGACAATTCGAACAACAGCGGATCATCGCCTGTTAACAAAAAGTGAATGAATTGAAATACGAAATAAAACCAGTCATATGATTAAAACAAGCCGAATCAGAAACATGATTAATTATCTAATAATTATCTATGGTGTTTGAATTGGTTTAGATAGAAGGAAAATCTTAAAATAGTATAAATCTATTGAGGAGAAAGGTATTGCCACATCAGCAATTCACCCCTCTTTAATTTTCGGATCCTCAAATATTTTGGTGGGTTTTTTTGTGCACATAAGCCCATACCTGTATAACCGTTTAATTGCATTATTATTATTTTTACAGAATGATTTCACATTTTGGCAGTCGTTATGCTCTTTGTTTCATGTATTGTTTTCCAAATCTATTTTCATAATTTACTTATTTTTTCCATATATAATTTTTTCCCGATGAATAGATATAATTGTTTATTGATTGCCTTTTTTTATATCAACCACATATAAATTAAAATCATTATCAGGTCGGTTAGATGAATAATTTAAAATATTTTTTTACTAATATAGTATTTTATTCATCAAACTTGCAATATGTTCAGAATAGGCATATCATCAGAGAAATCCTACAAAATCTACTTACAAAATAGAGATACAGTAAAGGAAGAAAAACAACTTTGGAATTACAAATACAACTAAGTTGCCTTGATCACATAATGGATTTCTCTACAAATCTTGTGATCAGTGGATAAAGCATTGCTTCATTTTTTTCCAACATTTCTTTTACATTTCTCATACCAAATAATTTGAATAAAACTTTTTTAAAACATTCTGAAAACTGAAACATCTCTATCATCAAATTTCACAACAAACTCAACAAGATCATCCCATCCATCAGTTTGAGGATCAGAATTCCCAAAGCAATAAGACCAAACAGCCTGCGCAAAATTGCAATTTCGAAAGACATGTTCCATATCATCAACTCAATTGTCACACAATAAGCAAGTGATATCAAAATTAAGCCCCGACGAAACCATCTTTATTCTTGTAGTCAAACGTTTATAAAGGGCCAACCAAGAGATGAATCAATATTTACTAATGCGAGGATACTTCTAATCCAAATTATACCAAGCAACAGCAGTTCCTCGAGGACGAACAGCTTCCCAAACCTTAGAAACAGAAAACTTTGGCATCAACGTACCTTGCCATAAAGGACTATCATCTGAATCAAAAGAAATAAAAGCCAAGGCCTCATCCTCGACTTTTAGAATACGTATCCATGTCTAGGAATGAGAAAAGGTGCATTTATAAACCAAAATAGAATCTCCTTTCAACCTGTAAAACTCAATCCAGACAATCCACAAGGAGCTTGTCCTAAGCAGAATGTTCCAGATATGTCTGGTGATACAAACCAGAGTCCAAGCATAAATATTACGAATCCCCAAACCTCCTTCTTTCTTTGGAAGAGCAATAAATATTCAAGCAACTTTTACTTTTTCTTACCTCCATCCCCAACATTTCAAAAAAAGTCACTACAGATTTTCTCAACTTTTTGAATAATATTTTTTGACAAAGAAGAAAACAGAAAGCCAATGTTGCCTCATAGAGAGAACACTAGAGTTAACAAGCTGCGGTTTACAAACATAGCTAAGTAGACGCACTCTCCAACCTTTGATTTTGGTTGCACTCCACGTTCAAGAAACCGAAATGCATTCCCGTCGATGGTGGTTGTACGTTGGGACAGTACGCACATGCATACATTATGGTGGGCATAGGGGCGTTTCTGTTCACGGATAGGTCGGCTGCTTATGTCAACCTATCGTACCTACTAGTGTTGTGAGAAGAGAGGTCGTTCGCTTGGAGGGCAGCAGTTCTATCGTGGCTTTATCAGGAGCTCGGTCGTTCAGCGTTTAGGTTGGAGTCTGCTGCTACGAAGGGGGCCGGTGACATCGGTTGTTGGATCGAGCTGCTTACAACTTGGGCATTGGAGAGGTTCCCGATCATAGCACGACTAGTGCTTGAGGTCAGGCTCCGAAGTCCAGATGCGTCGGGACTTATTAGCAACACTTGCTTATATCGGTGGAAGAACTGGATGCATGACATGAGTCAACACCTCTTGTTCCCGGAGTACAAACAGTTGTTCGATGAGGGTACCCCGTTCGTGGTAAGAGCTAGTGTATTCTTCTATTTCCTTCTTGTAGTTTCATCTTAGGATGTTATTTATATTTCTATTCTCTTTGTCTGCTAGTGGGTCCCCTACTGCAGCCGTGCAGATTTGAAACACTCTCCTACGACACACAGGGTCGTTGCCCCACTGATTTCACCCCACAACATCTCTTGGCACCGGCCAAACCGTGCCCAGTCCTATGGCCCATCATTAGGATGGAAACTAACAGCACATATCTGAGCAACTGTGGACCGCTTGAACATTGGATGTACGAAGTGGTAGGGATTGAGGTTGACTGCGTTGCACACTGCATAAGCATGGCTACATGGAATCTTGGAGTGCTGGAAGATGCCACAAGAACATGAACCAATCATGTTTGTGTGATCTAGGTAGACCCTGTATGTGTAGTTTCCAGAACCATTTCTGTTGTTGTATGCACTAACCACATCATACTCGCCAGCTGTGTGATCGAAAACTCGTACCGTATGAGTCTTTCCATTGACGCTACACTCATGCATGGTTGTACGACACCTCTCAGTCCAATATTCATTAGCAAGAACGTCTACATCGTATTTCTTGCGCCGTTCATAAAAAAATCTAGTAAGCCTACGAAACACAACATAACTACTATAAGAACTCCAACATAAGAACTAGCAACTCACATCAGTTGTCTAAACCTTATACATGTAAAACATTGAGCTGGCCAAAGCACATATGGGCAGTGACCTAATCCCTTTAAACTCTGTTAATACTCTCAGTCATGTTCGTTGTCATTATTCCATGACGCATGCCCCCCAGTTCAACATCAACACATTTGCTCCACTTCTCATGGTCTTCGAGGACCCAGTTTGTCTTGTTGAGGTCCAGTTTTGCATCAGCGACAAGGAAACCACCAAGCTTTATGTTGAACCTCCTTCGTGAACCTTCATGAAATGTAGCACATTATCTCAGCATATCGCCAATGGAATTTAGAAAATGAAAGAGTTATGAGAGGAAGTTTACCTATGGACTTCAATCGTGCCTTCATGTTGGGGTCCTTCACATGGCTATTGTAGTTACTTTCATAGTTTCGGCTGCACCATCTCCATACCCAGCCCCTACCAATTTGGTCCATGGTAACTCTAAGTCCTACATGGCGATCCGAGATGACGCATACGTTCTGTCTGTCTACCACTAGTTCTTATATGTAATAGAGGAACCACATCTAGATATTAATGCTCTCTTTATGGACGATGGCAAAAGCTACAATCAAAATGTTATGCCATCAAATGAACTAGCCATCAACAAGATGTCACTGTATTTTTTGGTGAGGAAGGTGCCGTCATAACTAGCATAGCTTGACAATGTCGGAAACTTTCAATGCACGGCCGGAAGCTCCAGATTACAGAACGTAACTGCCTTCAAACACCGACGCCACTGATTAAGTCATAAAAGCAGAACTGGACTTGGGTGCCAGGGTCATGACTCTACACTTCGTTGAAGAAATATTGAAGTTTGTTATAAGACTCCTCCCAATTGTCATACGTCATCTCTATAGCCCTCTGCTTCTCATACCAAGCCTTTCTGTACGAGATCTGATGTTGGAAAAGGTGTGAAATCTCATCTTGGATCAAACGGATCCAAAAGTGTGGCCTTAAACGGACAAAGTGCATCACCGCATCCGCGATGACATTCACATCCAGTCGGTTAAATTCTACTTTGTGCTCGCTTGCGTCACATGTGTGTTGTTGATTCCACTGCTGAACCGTTCAGAATCCATCATCTGCGCTACTGGTGACACGTAACCTCCATGGACAGTTGTTGGTTTTGTAAGAATAACACCTGACCTCCAACTGCCAAGTCTTTAAGTGGGACGTCGTCTGGGCTCGATTGTTATGCAAGGCCAAGTGACAAGACTTGCCTCCTTCTTCGTGTAAAACCGTTGGCCGATGTAGAAATATCCACAAGCGGGGTCGAAATCCAGGATCTCAGGGCCACCCTCGTAATGGTCAACAGTCATCACCTGGTCTATGTTGTCGCGTAACATTGTATACAGCTCGGGTGGAGTGTACTCACATGGGGGCCACGAGACGATGTTGCAGCGCCCACTTCGATCATGACATCAGGATCCCCCTCTGGATGGAGAGGGACAATTGACGTACCATCGTCTTCCTCACTCGAGGCCTGTTCATCTTCCCCTTCCCCGTTGTTGTTACCCGGATTGTACTTAGACTCGTCGTCAAGCTCGTCGTCATCCACAACATCAACATTCTGCTGTCTGCCACACTGAGAGACCTTGTCCACGTTCTGTGAACCAAAAGGTTCAAAGTACCTAGTTGTTGAGGATTGACCAACAGAGTCATGAACACCAGTGATTGGTCCTTCGAACTCGAAATACAGCTCAGATTGTTGCACATAGGAAAGTTATTTACCATGTAGTAAATAGCCCCCCAAGACTCTTCATCGGTGCACGGTCAAAGATAGTACCAGCAATTGTATCGTCCGCCATCATAGGATGAAGATAGTACACGGTCCGGAGGATGGCCTCCGCTAGAATCTTCATTTTCTTCAAAAAACAGGAATTGCTCGGGCGAAGGTGGGGTTTGAACTCATCTTTACTCTCCGAGAGTGCCACCGACATACTCAATTTTGATGTTTGAGTACAAGTGATGGCCCCCCATCGGAGAATAAAGGCAAACTCAACCATTATCTATTGAGAAAGATAGAGAGGAGAAGCAGAGTAAGATGATAGAGTGAAGAAAGAGATTTCAGAACTTGTGAGTTATCTGTAATGGAGGTATGCGATTAAATAGATGGGAGGGGTAATAATACTACAGAATATGCCACAACATATTCCCTCCACCAGCATATGCCACATCATATTCTTTCCACCCATCTGCAGGTTTTCCAACCATACACAACTGTCTGCAGCTTTTGACAACCACAAGGCTACAACTTTAGGCAACTGTGCCAGCTTTGGACCACGGGTTGTACAGCCAAAAACATACAGCTTTCCATTTACTCAGACAACTTTATCGTCTTTTTATATAACTTTCAGACAGCTTTATCATTCACTCAGCTTTTGACAGTTTGGATCCAATTAAATTAATTTACTACATTAATTTGAAATAGAACCGATGTATTAAAATAACCAATTCTTTTATTCAAATTGCATAACAAGTACATATATATTACACCACCCTAAACCTTCTAAACTTCATATTTGCTTCCTTCAATTCTTCAGTGAGAGCCTCGATGTACCTATCCTTTGACCGTATGATGTCTATCCTCTCACGTTGCCATTCAGAACGATCATGTGTCAGCTCAGCACGAACAACTTCAATCTCAGCAAGCTTCGCCTTCATTGTAGCTCTCATCTCGCGCCTCACTGAGTTCTCAGCCAACACCACCTCCAACTTCTCTAGAACCTACACTTATAGAACGGGCAATTGATGTATTTTTCGAACTTCAACGTCATTAGTCTCGCTGGACCAAATCCACAATTACACTTCACTTCTTCTGCAAAGTAGGTGAACAAATCCTTTCACTCATCGGGGCGGCAAAACTTGTTCATAACATTCTCGTTGGACTTTCTTGAAGACATTTTGGCGAAGAGTAGGAGGAAGAGAGGAGAAATTGGTAGGAGTGGTGAGTTGTTTCGCCACAAAATGCACGATTTATATAGGGCTGTCAATAGCCGTTGGATCGACCGTAGGATGCGCCGCGCGTCCTAGAGTCGATCCAACGACTACTTTCTAACGGTCGCATAACAGCCGTTAGAAAGTAGCCGTTGGAGGGATCCTACAACGTGCAGCGCGCTGTAAGTCCAGGTAATTGCCAAATCGTGTAATTTACGTTTCGAGTTGATTATCTACGTAATTTCCGATTTAATCTTGCCTACAATTTTTTTCCCCATAATTAGGAGTTTAAGTTACTGTCAATTTATGATTTGGATAAAATTGTGATCATTATTTGACTTACATATAATTTGAATATTTGAATGAGTGAAATCATGTTAAAATTAGTATAATATTTTGGTCAATCGAGTTAAAAAAATTAGTTCAAATTTATACTAATAAAAGTAGAATCAAATTATGGTTTGGGATGGACTGAGCATGTTCAAATCAAGTCATTGTATTGTATGATACAATTCATGATTTCAACTAAGTTATTAAGTTAATTTGATAACAAACAATAAAATATAAATAATGAAATACTTATGATAATAATTCAACAAAACAACAACCTTTACAGTTAAACAAATCACAAGAGCGATTGTTCCATCCCAAAATCACTACATGTTTATAAATTAAACAATTTAGCCTTGAAATTTATAATTCACATTACATAAAAATAGATAATTTAATAATAATATGAGATAAACAGAGTATTTGAGTGTTGAGCAACCATTAAATGAAGTGGGAGATTGCACCCGTGTGGTTAGAGAAGTCGTTATTATCCATGAATGGTTTCTGATGGAATGGCTAGGTCTCACAGTTCCCCAGGCCCAGAAACAGAGGAGGCCGGCCGGCCGTCCGTCCATAAAGCAGTCTGAAACCAACCCATCATCATCATTCATCATCAAAAGCAACCAAATCCAGAAATCCCTTCTTCAAATTTCCCCATTCCCATTTCTGCTCTTTCAGTTTCCCTCTCCGGATTCGCCATTTCCATTCTCAGCTCAACAATCCTTCTCACCCAACAACCTTCCACCATTTCAACATTCTTCATCCCCGGCTGTCATCTTTCATCCTCTTCATCGTCTACTCCAGTGTGTGCAAATTATTAAGTGTGGCTGTGAAGAGTAAAACCGCCTCTACTCTACTACCATATGCCTTCGCCCCTCTCCGAATCTCCCACTCCGCCGCCCTCTCCTGCGCCACCGCCCTCCGCAGCCGCCAACGACAATTCCGATGCCGAGCGCCGCCTTCGCGAGGCCGAGGAGCGCCTCCGCGATGCCATACATGAGCTGCAGCGTCGTCAGCGCAAAGCCGCCCTCGGCCTAGCTGGCTATCCTCCCTGTGATCATCCTCCCGACGAATCCTGCGTCGCTCACGCCATCGGAAATCTCTGCCAGAGCTTCCTCCTCTCCTACGGCGTCCGAGTTGGAATCGGTATCTTGCTTCGCGCTTTTAAACTTGCTAAGGGCCAGTCTTACTCTTCCTTGCTCGATCTCAAGGTTCCTTCCTCTTTTCTGTGTCTCTTTCTTTATTGATTTCATTTCCCACACTTATCCTTACGCTGATCCTCTCCATTGACGAAATTGTTTCAGAATTTCAAATCTTTGATTTTTTTTTAAACTTAATTCATTATTTTGGTGGTCGTTGGGATTTTGTCTTTGAAACTTCCGTCAGGTCGTTTCGCTTCCCTATCATTGATTGTGAACGATAGCGTATGAACTGTGAGTGAATAATGTTTATGGTGGGCAGCAACTAGTATCGGAGAAAGATCTGATTGTAAGAGAAGAGGCTTGCCGTGTTGGTTTACTTTTCGGTGGATTTACGGGGTCTTATCATGCGCTTAGATGTTTGCTAAGGAAATGGCGAAAGAAGGAGACTCCTTTCAATGCGTAAGTACTGATCTCTTCTTCTCTTTTATTGCTTATGTTATCTGCTTGGAACTCTTGGGCGTGATGGGGTCCTATTCCTCCTTTGTGACATTGTTTAAGGGGATGATGGACCAGAATTTTAGCAGGTTCGGTTGCTGGATTGTCGGTTTTAGCATTGGATGATCCCAACCGGAGGCGCACTCTTGCTCTTTATCTTTTGGCTAGATTAGCTCAGGTACATGCATCTCTGCACTGGACATTGTTGATACTATTGATTTCGATATATACTTACTTTTGTAGTTTGCTGGCTGACGTTTGCTTTCTATGTTCTCATCAGTGTGCGTATAATTCTGCTAAATCTAAGAACAAGTTTCACCTTTGGGGTAGCCATTGGAGACATGGGGACACATTGCTCTTCGCTCTGGCATGTGCACAGGTGTGTCAGATAGTTGAAAGAAAATATCAGTTTATAGCACTAAGCATCAAATGTCAAGATTGTTGCCTTTGCTTTGTTTGTTTCTCTAAATATAATTTGCCCATGTTCCTGTTGTAGGTTATGTATGCCTTTGTGATGCGTCCTGAGAGTTTACCAAAAGCATATCATGACTTCATTCAGAAAACCGGGCCAGTTGCACAGCCTGTCTACAAGGCTGTAAGAGAAAGTTGTAGAGGTGGCCCTGTGGACGTTGCAGCACTTTCAGCTTATTTAGCTACAAAGGGAAAGCTAGCCTCTGTCAAGTTGGAAGAGTTCCCTTCCATCATCCCTTGTTCTATTATTCATCCGGGTACAGATTCGTGTTCAATTCAACACGGTAATGCAGCATATGCTACATTTAGGAAAACATTCCCTCTCTATTTCTCATTGACTTTCGTGCCTTACGTCGTGCTGCACCTTCAAAAGGTATCATCTTTGACTCCATTGATCTTTTGCCTTCTAATATTACCTGTTGGAAGGAAGAAAATGTCTGAATATCTATGCATTGTTCTTTCACCTGATGCCGTTATACCTATAAAGTTCATGGATGCTCCTGCACGTACGTGTTGGCTTGCTCTTAGGGATGCTGTTCGCTCAACGACATTCTTGTCTGCATTTGTTGGGATATTCCAGGTGACGATTAACTCAAATCTTAGTATCCTTTCATTTAGTACTCTTCAATGTTTTCTTACTAGTTTGTGTGGATACGACTAGAGTGTGATTTGTCTGCATCGAAAAGTTGCTGTCAAAGACCACAAGCTGTTGTACTGGATATCAGGTGGATTATCTGCACTTTCTGTACTATTTGAGAAAAAATCCAGGCGTGCAGAACTCGCCTTGTATGTTCTTCCGCGTGCTGGAGATTCATTGTGGTACATTTTAGTCAACCGCCACATAGTTCCGAATTTAAAGAATGCCGAGGTAATATTTGTTTATTTATAACCCTCTTATGCTGTGATAGCTTACAGTTGGAAACTTGTTTATTCATCGGTTTGAGATGTTATTTTCTGTCTGTCCGTTAGAATGTTTAGAGAATACTGAATGCTTTTGACATGATGCAGGTAGCACTATTTTGTGCTTGCATGGGTGGCATTATGTATTACTTGGAACATGAGCCAGACACCATGGCCCCCTTCCTCAGGGGTTTAATCCGTCGCTTCTTGGCCAGCAGAATCAGCAGCCCAAGCCCTTCATCGAACCGCGGAGCATCATCTTACACATATTTGCAGACTCTGGATTCAACGAAGAAGCCAAAGTGTCAGGATGGCAAAGAAGTTGAAGCTTCTCCTCATAAATACAACCTTGAGTCCATTCCAGGTCTCTAAAGGCAAAAAGAATTCTGGTGCTTTTTTACCACCAGAACTCGCTATTCTTTCTGCTATTAAATTTGGATTGGTAAAAAGAAGCAGATTGAGAAGATATCTGCTTGCAAGCTACCCCACAATATAGACTCTGGTGGGTTTCAACAAAAATACGGCTGCTGTTGTTTTTTCTTTTGCCGTTCCCCAGGCCTGTCTTTATCCTCGCAAGAACAGTTGTTGATTAGAAGAAAGAGAAGCTGAAGGCTTGTTAAACCCGAAATACTGGGCAGAGGTTGTGACGTTTTTTTGTACAAAATGGTTCCTCCATTGTTTTCCAAGGAAGAGCTTTTACGTTAAGCAGGGAAACATACTGTTAATGTTAAGTCTTTATTCCCATTTTACTTGGATTAAATTACTACAGTAAATGTTAATTCAGTGGGTAGTCAACCACGTACGTGCTTTTGGGGGGAGGTGGAGAACAATTATATTTTATTATTACCGACATGCATGGTAGTGGACCAACTACCAGGCTTAGGGTAGCTTCATGTTACACCAGCAAAAACCATGATGGTGGCTGAGAAGTTGCCATGCTTTTCATTTTTTATACACAATCACCAACATGAACGTTATGATAAACTAATGAATATGCAAATTGACAAATGCATTCAGTTGCTGAGAATCAGCTATAAAGGATCTAGAAGATGGCCATAAGAATAGACTATCATCTCCACTAATATGTATCCATGACTAACAGACTAAGAACAAAACCAAACTGCAAACTAAACATAAGTTCAGTGACTAAAACTCAAAACATAATAAAGCTGGCTAATAACTTAACAAAGCGACGTAGTTTTATCCAGCATCCAACAAATCCTCCCCTGAATTGAAGCTTCTCAGCAGCCTTTCAGTTCATCTTCATTCCAGCATCTCTATCTCTGCACCATCAACCATACCAAGCCTATTTCGCAGCAGCTGAAAAGATTCTTGTTTGAGTGCCTTGGTCATGATATTGGCTATCATAACTCCATACTTCACTAGATCTCTCAGAAAATGAAATTGAACATCTATATGCTTGCTTCTGCCATGCATCACATGGTTCTTTGACAACTTAATAGCTGAGCTATTATCACACATCACTTTTGTTGCTTCACGGACACATTGCTTCCATCCATTTGCTCTAGAATCTTCCTAAGCCACACACACTGAGTTGCACAGTGACAAGTAGCTACAAACTCAGCTTCTGTTGTTGATAGTGTAACCACAGGCTATTTCTTCGAGGCCCAAGAAATAGCCCCTCCTCAAGAAAGAACACATAACCGCTGGTACTTTTTCTATCATCAATGTCACCAACATAATCACTATCATTGTAGCCAAGAAAATTATCATGCTCGTCACACCTACGATACCAGATCCCATAATTCATAGTTCCTTTGAGATATCTTAAGATTCTCTTTGCTGCAAACATGTGCTGCCTCATAGGAGTATCCATATACCTACTAAGCAAGCACACATAGTACATGATGTCAGGTCTGGTAGCTGTAACATACAGCAAACTTCCAATCACTGTTTGTACTAAGTGGAATTCACTTGAAAACTATCATCAACTTTTTTCATCTCACTCCAGGCACCATAGGATTCTTAACTATGTTACACTCCAGCAGATGAAACTTAGTCAGTATTTCTGTTGACCAATGAAAATTTCAGAATCATTCTGAGTCACCTCCACTCCCAGAAAGTACTTCATTCTGCCAAGATCAGTCATCTCAAACTCAAATTTCATATCTTGCTTGAAAGTGCTGATCATCTTTTCATTGCTGCTAGTGTACATAAAATCATCTACATACAAACTCACCATGAGAATGTATTTTCCTGAGCGTTTGATGAACAAGGTATGTTCATGCTCACACCTCCCAAAACCACAATTTTGAAAATAAGTTTCAATCCTACTATGCCAAGCTCTAGGAGCCTGTTTCAAACAATATAGTGCCCCTTTTAACTTATATACTTTGCTTTCCTCCCCGGCAACCACAAATCTGGGTGGTTGCTCAATGTAAACATCATCAAGAAGCTCTCCACACAAGAATGCACTCTTAACATCCAACTGATAAATTGTAAGACCATGATGAGCTGCCAGAGCCAGAAAAGTTTGGATAGTATCCCACCTAGCCACTGGTGCAAACACCTCTGTGTAGTCAATACCATGTTGCTGAGCATATCCTTTTGCAACCAAACGAGCCTTAAACTTGTCTACTGATTCATCTTCCTTCAACTTAGTTCTGAACACCCATTTGACCCCAATTACAGAACAGCCTGGTGGAAGAGTAATAAGAAACCAAGTATGATTCTTTTTGATTGCCTCAATCTCTCATTTCATTGCTTCTCTCCATTTTTCTTCTGTCACAACATCGTCAAAGGTTTGCAACCATTACACACCAATCAGTGTCAGTAAAACCACAGTCATATTGACTGAGATAAGATGGTGGCCTTCTTGTCCTGGGAGCAAGCTCACCAACATCTACTATCTCCAGAATATCCTCCTTATCCTCTTCCTCGTGATTTGGTGTTGCAGATAAAGGGGTTGAAATCAGGGGCTGTTGTGTTGGAGAATTCACAGCACCAGAATCTACAACTCCAGAATCTGAATCTTCAGCATCATCTGAATCATACCATGATTCATCAGATCCTTCCCAAGCAATCTTAGTGAGCACTGGTTGAGAATTAGATTCCCAACTCCATCCCTCATGCTCATTAAAAACCACATCCTTGCTAATTACCACACTCTTAGTGAGAGGATTAAACAGTTTGTAAGCCTTTGATTCCTGAGAAATACCAAACAAGTGACACTTCTTACTTTTATCATCAAGCTTCTTCCTTTTGTTGTCAGCAACATAAGCATGTCATGTACAACCAAAAACCCTTAAATGATCAACTAATGGTGCTCTTCCAGTCCACAACTCCAGAGGAGTTTTCCCATTATTTGCTGATGCGGGACTGCGATTCAAAATGTGAGTAGTCCATTCCACTGCCTCTGGCCAAAAAATGGTTGGAACCCTAGTATTAGTCAGAGAACATTGAACCATGTTCATGATGGATTGATTTTTCCTCTCAGCAATGCCATTTTGCTGTGGTGTGAATGTTGTTGTAAGCTGCCTTCTTATGCAAGCTTCTTCACACAACAGTTTGAATTCGTTCATAAGAAATTCCCCTCCTCTATCTGTTTTAAGACAGACTATAACTTCTCTAGCTTCCTTCTCCACTCGAGCTTTAAATTCTTTGAACCATGTCAATGCTTCAGACTTAGCAACTAAGAAGTAAACTCACAAATTTCTAGAGAAATCATCTGTTATTGTGAGAATATACCTCTTGCCTCCATTAGACATAAGAGTTATAGGTCCACAAAGATCAGCATGCACCAATTCCAGCTTGTGTGTAGCTCTCCACCAACTCTTCTTAAGAAAAACATGTCTTTGTTGCCTGCCAGTCAAAAAACACTTCACAAACTCCCACAGAGCTAGCCACTCAGCTGTGGAAGTCCCTGCACCAAACCCTTTTTCTGCATCTCCTGTAAGCTTTTACAGTTCAAGTGGCAAAAACAACAATGCCATAAGCTCAAGCTAGATTATTTTGTTCCAGAATCTGCACTGAAACATTGATGTCCAGCTGACAGTTCTGCACTTCAGTACTCAGCATGAACTACAAACATTCGATTAGTCTTCATGGTAGTCTGCAACAATAAACCCTTTTGTTCATGAAAGACTTGACAAACATTCCTTTTAATGACAAACACCAGGTTTCTTTCCTGCATCTGGGCCATACTCAACAAATTCGTTTGCAAACCAGGAACATAGAACACATCTTGTATGACCAAGGGAAGTTGATCAACAAGAATTCTGATGCTGCCTTTACCTGCAACGTCTAGCTTTGTTCCATCACCTAACTTCACATTGCAGTTGACTGAAGTATCAAGATCAACAAACCATGTTTAATCACCACTCATGTGATTACTGCATCCTGAATCCAAAAACCACCACCCGACTGTCTGTTTCAGATGATCATCATCCATAAGAGCCATCAGCAGAAAATCATCTTTCATGTCCATATGAGATGATGGTTGCTTATTGCTGGAACCTGAGCATGCACTGCTAACAAATTGACCCTGTCGTGCATTCCAAGGTTCTTGATTGTCCAGTAAGCCTGCTGATTATTCCATTTTGCACATTCATCCCTATATTGCCCAAGTTTGTGACACTTAAAACATTTAACAGTGGCTCGATCAATTCCAACCTCTACCACCTCTTCCACGTCCTTTACCAAAGTAACCTCCTCTCCCAACACCTCTTCCTCCAAAGCTATGAGTAACCTTCAGAGCCTGATCTTCCTCTGGAGAATGCACGCTGAACTTTTGCTCATGAACAAGCAGAGAGCTCTGTAAGGCATCAACGGACAGATCCTAAAGATCCTTGGATTTCTTAATAGAGCAAACTATATAGTTGAAGCGCTCAGTCAAGGTTCTGGGTATCTTCTCAACAATTTTCTCATCATCCATCTTCTCTTGAAAATTCCTCATTGCATTGGCCACCATCATGACTCTGCCAAAGTAGTCTCACACTCTCCCTTTCCTTCATTTCAAGGAGTTCAAAGTTCCTTCTGAGAGCCTAAAGCTGTGATTTTTGCACCCTTGTATTTCCCTAATATTTGGGTTTTTCATGGAAATCCAGAGCTCTCTTGCAGTTGCTTTGTTGGTAGTTGTCTTCAAAATACTCTTGTCAATACAACTGAATAAATAGTTCTTTGCGTTAGATCCTTCAGACGAGCAGCCTCCAAAGCAGTGCGTTGAGCGTTGGTCAAAACCAATCCCTCAGCAGGTTCTGTAAAATCATCTTCAACTACAGTCCAATACTCCTTGGATTGAAGCAAGTTCTCCATCAACAGGCTACAGTGATAATAGTCACCTTCAAATTTGAGAATGCTCATAGTAGCAAAGCTCTCACTCATGATTACTCTTCTCTCTCAATCTTCAACGCTGCAACTCTCTCAATTTCAACTCTCTCTTCTCTCAATATGCTTTATCAAATGGTTACAGTTTGTTATTGACCTGATACCACATGATAAACCAATGAATACGCAAACTGACAAATGCATTCAGTCGTTGAGAATCAGCTATAAAGGATCTACAAAGATGGCCATAAGAATAGGCCATGATCTCCACAAATCTGTTTCCATGACTAACAACTAAGAACAAACCAAACTGAAAACTAAACATAAGCTCAACGACTAAAACTCAAACATAATAAACTCAACTAATAACTTAACAAAGCAATGTAGTTTTATCCAGCATCCAACACGTTTGAAGGTGTTATCAAATTAGGGATATCAACTACTTTATTGTGATGATATATATTACAATTAGCATAACACCATGAATAACCCTAGTTTTGTACTGAAAACAAACAAAATTTATAAGATCGAGCCATATATCAGACTAATTAACATGTCCAAAGTTTAGTATCTCCTCCTTAACTCAGTGCAACTCATCACCAAGCACATGCATGAGTTCTGTGTTATTATCCATCACACTTCGTAACGTACCCAACAATCTCACACCTGGAGATTGACTCATTTCCATCTTCATGGAGGAAGTGATTTTGATGTTTGGGCAAAATGTTATATACAGTTTGACAAACCATAACATATTTTCATAGTTGTAATAATTAATGGCGGAACTAAGGGTGGGCTAACTCGAGCCATTACCCAAGTCTCTTGCATCCATATTGGTAAAATTCTCTATGTAAAATTATCAAAACTAAATTCATGATCAATGTTCCGCCCCCAAAAATAAATTCAAATTCATCCCAAACTTAAAAATTTTGGCCAATATTTCTGACTATCTTAATTTCACTATCGATAATAACAAGAAAAGAAGTCGACAACTTCTTCCCGTTGTTAGGGTTTTGTTCTCCCCTCGAGTAGGGTTTTTGTTTCTCCCATCAATTAAGTAGGGTTTTCTCAAATTTTCCTTCTATAACGGCAGCTCTGATTCCACAACGACCCTTGACGAGCGGGTTTTACCCCGCTTATCAAATATCCACTAGATTGCTCTAATAGAATCGTCATTTCCCTAGAGTCTAACGATATTACTCAACTTGAATAGTCTACCAAAACCAAGTAATAGTGAATGTTTGTTTGTTTGAGTGTTTAAGTATCCAATTATGAACTAAGAATTCAAATGAAAAGAAAACAACTACAAGAGATCAAGTTTCAAATATGGGAATGAAGGTTATTCGGACTCGAATCCACTAAAGGTAGAAATGCATGGATGAACGATATGCAATCTCGATTAATCAGATTATAATGGCTTGGCAATTTTCTAGGATAGTCTTAGATCGCTCTCGCGACTCTAAGGATCTATTCTGCTTGACCGTAGACTCCTCTCTCAAGCTAATCTACACTCAAGCAGAATGCACTAAAGGTGTTCGATAAAATGATGCAAAAAGTCTAGACGAACCGCTTCTCTCTTGAGCTACCTAGGAATCTAGAGTTTTTTCTAAGCGTCCTATTGATCTACGTTCCTCTCGGACCCACAAATCAACGACGACGATTCAATCAAGATTGCCAGACAAGAAAGGCTAAAAAATTAGGTTTAGCAAGCACACATCATAAGTCTGAATAACCTTAATAACAAAATCAAATGGTTAAAATCACATCATCCATACAAAAGCTAAGCTAAAGCTTCATCTAATTCAAACAACACGAAGAGTTTAGCAACTCATGGTTCGGGAAACAAGAAAGCAAGAAGGAAGGAAAATAACCCGAGAAGAAGACATCTTTCATCGAGGAGTCTGCGTCTTATCGTTGATCTTCGATCCGTCTCCAATCGTTGATGATCTCTTGCTTCAATCTCTCTCTGGAACTCTTGCTCTCTTTAAGAGTTTGAAAATATGTCTCTAATGAAGTATTACTGTCTCAAAGGGGTCTCAAGGGTTTATATAGATTTCTAGGCCAAGTTGGAGAAGGAAAAGACCCAAAAAATCGTTAGAAACTAATACACAACCGTGTGTTATGCTTTCTGTGGTTGCTAGTCACTAACACACGTCTGTGTTATAAATTACGAATTTTGCTCTCGACGTCAACATCAAAGTTGTAGGCAATCGAATTAGTTTTCCAACGCCCTTGACCTTGCATCAATCGGACCTGGATTCGGGTTTGCTAGAGGCTCTGGGTTCGGGTTTGGATCAGGAACTGGATTCAGGTTGGGATCTGGTTCTGGTTATAGTTATGGGCCCGAGCTAGTGGGTCCGGTTCTGGAAGTAGGGGAAAGGGTGAAAGTAGTGGAAGTGTGGAATCTGTGAAAGCACACAGTGGAAAGCAGTCGCAGGATTGTCGTGCAGGAAACCACCATGTTTGATTTAGCCAAAAGAGCATAGGGTTCGGCTTGCAATCAAAATATACATGAAGAAATTACTAATGTCTAATAATTGATCATTCCAATGATTGTACATCTTCTCATAGACCATTACATATATTTCAAAGTATTGGATTAAATATAAACTATTATACATAGAGTTTGTTTCATCTCTCATAATGTTTCGTAGTAGATATTTGACCAGACCAGAGATGAAACTCAACTTTTCCAATTATCCGATTTGATTCTGGTCCGGTTCTGTGTACGTAGAATGAATTTGACGACAAGAGAGGCGGACTGTGTTGAACAAGTATTGTGCGTGGTGAGTTATTGTGTCCGAACAATTAGCAGCTAGGCCCCACGCGGTTTGGATTTGGTTTGGTCTTCAAATAGGGTTTGGTTTGCTCTTTTGACGAGACAGACAGAGACATACTCCCTACTCAAAGTCAGTGGTGGGTGTCCAAGAGAGAAGAATAATCTTGATTCCATCCAGCAAATAGGCACAACTTTGAAGATGTGAAATTTCTGAATATATAACATATACCCTTAACAAAAAGTAATGAACTTTGATCTTAATTTCTAGTTGGTGGTTAATGTGTGTGTGTGTGGCTAGTAGCATTTGGGCGGACTATATATAATTTTGACTTTTAATTGGAGTGCAAAATTCGAATCTTAACAATAATTAAACGCAGAATTTTGTATTTGATTTTTAAATAATTTATACTATAAGTGGGTCACAAAGAGCAAGTTATAACCAATGTGGTTATATGTGACCTAGGCTCAACCTATTTGAGTGTCCCCGGGCTATTCTCAGTTAGGTTAGATTGAGGAGTTTGGGTTGACCCGGTCCAGCTCGTCTTACAACAGAGACTCCATATATTAGAGTCTTTGTCGCCTGAACTATGTCAACATCTTTGAGTGTTTTGTTCTTTAGCTTTTTGTTCATTTAATTTTCGCTCCGATTAAGGTTCCGATCGTATTCGTTACTCGCACGTCCCTTATCGTTAAAACGTTCAACTAAGATACCGGATTAACCTAAATCTTTTATTCAAACGGAAGAAACTAAATTAAGACCGACTCATTGACCAAGCCGTTTACAAGTCCAATTTTTTTAGAATGGGGTTCTACAGCTAATTTATCTCATCTAATGTTTGGGTTAAATATTTATCAGTATTTAGTCTATCAAACCGCATAACCCATCAATATATGAATTTTATAAAGATTAATTAGTTACTGACTTACAACCCATAAACTTCCACCGTTAATTAAATATTGATTAGAAGTTGGTTTTCAACAATCGCACCCACGAATACCGGTTTTGGTTAACCCGGTTAATTAGTGATACCATAGGGCCAAAATAGTAGATAGATGTTATTAAGAGAAGTGGCCGACGGTTGATGAGTGGCCAATGGAGAGTGTCACCATCCATCCACTCTTTCACCTCCACTAAACCATGCACTTGTTATTCCACCATTTCACCCATTTTCCTCAACATTTAACATCAAAATCCTTAACCATCTCACTCTATATATTCCTTTCACTTCCCCATAAGCTTAAGAGACACAAAACGATAATAACATTAAAAAAAAACCATGTCACCTTCCTTCCTCTCTTTTATTTTCTTCCTCTTCATAGTCCCAAATTTTTTGTAGCTACCCGTAACAAAATTGATTATCCGGATCATCATATCATAACCGATCAAAAAATGGATCATCCCATGGCTCAGACCACCAGTTCATCTGGCTCGTTCCACGGACCCAACTGGGATTTCAGTGGGGGTCGGGCTCTACTCCAAGTATTGAGTAATGAATTTAAAAGGAGGCTCTCTTAGGTCATGGTCCATTTCATTTCTAAGTCTAGAACTCAAATTTTATATATAATCTTCTATATATTTTCAAATGGACTAGTATATATTTATTATATGCGACTCGATGCATTTGAAATTTCTAAATGATGCAGACGAGGTGTAAGTTCACCGATTTTCAACCTGAAGATCGCAGGTTCGAATTTCAGTGAGCACACTCCTCAGTGCCCTATAGCACATCCAATGACGCCTGTATATATGTGGAAGGGATTTGTTGTCACACAAACATAATATGTTTTAATTCGGCTTGTGCAATATTGAAGTGTTATGGGTGCACCGATGCAGGTACTGGTTGGAGATATGGATCTGGATCAGCTCGAACCCCTAACGGGTTCGCGTGGGGCTCTGGCTACGAAACTAGACCCGGGCCCGGATCAGGCTATGGGTATAGTTACGGGCCTGGTGGGGGTGTTCGTGCGGATGGGTATGGCGCTGGAAGTGGGGGCTCCGGAGGTCCGCCTGTTGACAGAAACCACCATGGCTGAGGTGTGGAGGAGTCGGCAGTTTGGCTTGGTTTTCCTTTCCCTTTTTGTTTTTCCTTCAATGTATGATTTCGAGTACTATTGTGTTCGTGGTGTGTCCTCTTCTAAAGCCGATCAAGAGTGTGTCAAATTACCAACCTGGTGCTTTTACATAGGCAGCAGTTGGGCTGCAGTTATTATTATAACTAGTTATAATTACAATCGGTGTACTGTAACCATTGGAAGAAGCACTGTCGGAACTTGGTTTTTCCAAAGGCCTTATTTGTAATAGATGACTGTATGCATGTTAAATATGTTGCAGTGGGGGTTCTGTCTAAACGACTTCACTTGAAAGTGACATATGGAGAGGAGTTTTCTGATTACAAGGCAAGAAAAACGAAAGAAATTACATGACTTCTGAATTAAAAACAGAATAGATAATTCTATATAAACACATATTCTTATACAAATAGAATTAGAGTATTCTATATAAATCATCACATAGTCTATTATTCATATCTTCGTAAATGAAAATACAAGTTCACTTGTAACGACATGTACTTGAAAATTTTAAACATACGAAATGAATATATCAACACAATAAAAATGACAAGGGTTCTTCAACGAAAGAGTATGTTACGTGCCTATAATTAAATAATTTTGAATTAATTTTATATTATCGAATTGATTGTTCAACATATTAAAATTGCAAGTGTCTAATTAATGATTTATCTATTGCTTTTACGCAAATGGTAATTGAAAAGCCTTTAAAAACAAAAGATGTATGTTGCAGAGGAAGAAGAAACAGAATGAAAATTTTACTTATCATTTTATGTTTGTTATATTTCTAGTTTCACATTATATTGTTCTTAGTTCATCAGTTATCATTTTATGTTTGTTACTAACGTGAATTTGTGTTTAACTGCAGAATCGGATCGTAATTGAACTGGATATAACATTTGAGGATGCTAAAAAGTACATAATGGGTGACATCGCGAAGAAGTGGAGAGACTACCGAGTCCGGATGTGGAAAGACCAAGTGTTGAAGAATAAAAACATCTCAAAACCACTCTCTACACAAGCTTCTAGAGCTGCTTGCATTGCAGCCAAGCCTGACCAGATTCCAGGACCAATGTGGACACAATTTATGGACTATAAGCTGAGACCAGAAGTTCTGGTAAGAGAATGAATTTTTATATTTACTTTTTATCATATGTATCTTCTAATAGTTGGTTGTTTAAATATGCCGGAAATAGCTGAGAAGAATGCTGCAAACAGAGCTGTTTTTTAGCACTACACACTGGTGGCTCCAAAAAGTTGTTGCTTAGAGGATAGGAAATTGTAAGTAGTGAACAAGTTCTTAGTGTTACTTCTTTTCAAATCATTTTAATACTAACTACTATTTATCTTACTGCATGTAGAGGGAAAGAACCGGTCAAACATCGAGTAGGGGTGAGTTGTATGCTCAAACTCATACGAAGAAATCTGAGAAATATATCGATCTACAAGTGGTTAGTAAAAATTTTGTTATGTTTGAGAACATATGTTAGATAATATTGATCTAAGTTAGAAATTTGAAGTAATTTCAAAATTTACTTTGCAGCCTGAGATTATGACATTTGACAATACCATTGGAGTTCCCAAACATGTTGCCCCTAATGATTCGTTTGGCCGTGTCAAAGGAGTTGAGTATAGTGGCCGAGTGCGAGGAGTAAGATATGGAGTAACTCCTTCTCAAGTATGTTTTCATTCTACTACTTCAATCCATATGTAGTTAGAAAGTAATCAACTATTAATCTTACATTTACACTAATAGGTTGGACTAAGTAGGACGGGTAAAGGCATTGGACAGTCTAGTGCAGACGATAGTCAATCACATTCTCATCTTCTAGGATATTGTCCTACCGCATCTGAGGCATTAGATCGTGTCCAACCTTTGGAAGAAGAAATCCGCATGATGAGGGAAGAAATGACACGAGGGAAGCAACAAGTGCAAGAAGATAAAGAGGAACAAGAAGACAAGGAGGAAGATGATTATGATAACTATTAAGTGTTTAAGATAGCGGTAAGGTGATATAGAATGTGTAGAAACATGGAATGTTGAATCTTGGTTCGAATGTTAGTTTGAATGTTTGGATTTCGTATTATATTAGTAATATGAAGTTGTGATTGATAATCATATTGGTGCAAGATGCAGTATGAAACTATAGCAATATAGATGTTTGTATGTTTTTTATTGGTGCAAGTTTAATAAACTGAAGAGTATGAGAAATTCTGAAAACTGGACAGAAACAGATTCTATAAATAGAACTTGCATCGGTCGATGCATTTGGCATCGGTCAACAGTCGGCTGGTGACCTTGCCGTCGCCCATAACCGACACAAAATTCCGGTCAAAAAAGAGTTGACCCGCACCTTGCCGTCGCCACAACCGACACAAAATTCCGGTCAAAAGAGAATTGACCCGCACCTTGCCGTCGGTTATGACCGACGCCAAATCCAGTCAAAGGACAGTTGAGCTGGACTTAACGTCGGAATTTTGTCGTCGCTTTCAACCGACGTTAAGTTACGGCCAAGATATGTTGACCAGATTGACGTCGGTACTTAACGTCGCCCAGTTTTTAACCGACGGGAAATGATTTAACGTCGCCAAATTTACCGTCGTTTGCCGACCGACGTGAAATGACATGTCGTCGGTTGGTGACCAATGGAAAATCAAACTTACAACCGACGACAAGTAACGAATTTCTTGTAGTGCACGTTCTCACTTTCAGTCCGACCACGGTCATGGTCATGTCTCAATTGGGTTTCGACTGATTCATGCAACAGGTTTTGTCACGCCTTTCTGATCGTAGTAGCATCAGCAGGGTGGACTTATGGGTAGAACCGAGAAAAGATATGTCTGATAGGATCATGAAATACGCATGGCGTTCAGGAGCTATACATTTGTACTTACTCCGAAAGATTGGAGCGCATCCTTGAACCGATTTGCCCCTGTTATCAATCTCTGAAAGTTCTCGAGTTGGAGCAAACGTATATAGAAAAGACTAATGTCGGATCGTGGTCTGACTTGCTGCTACTTTACGTTTAATGATGTGGCATGTGATGCTTTTGCTCACATCTCAAGGTTGGAAAGCCTCTCAATCTGGTCAGATGTCCTTATACTAGTACTGAAACCAGAACTGTTCTGAAAATAACAGGTCCCTAACTGTTTAACTCGGAGCTTGTTTTGTCAGGATTCAGCAGTCTTGATATCGATGCTCCAAAGCACAAATCTTTCAGTCTTAGGAGTGATCATGTATATAATATACGACTAGCTCGTTGATATGTCCAAGTCAAATCTTCCTTCCCTGTTGTGCAAACATCAAGTTGTTTGGTTACGAGTGTATGCTTTCGTACGCTTCTTTTAGTGACAATGATGCAAAGAAGAACCAGCTACTCGAGCGGTGTATGAGGTTGTTCAAAATTTTGCAGAGTGTACAAGCTCTCAACCTCCAGTTGGAAATATTTGAGGTATGTTGTTGCCCGTTTAAATTCTTAATAGTTTTAAAAATATTCATTTATCTCATTTCAGCCTTAATTTTGTTTTATGATATTTGCCGATTCAAATATGTAGCTCGGAGAAACACCAATTTTCCCCCTTTCAAAAAATGAAGTCCTTAAATTTGAAGTATTTAGAACGATTCTTTAAACCACATGATCAAGTAAGTGATTAATTACTTTCTTGAAAGCTCTTTTAATGAAGAAATAAGCGTTTTACCGTTGAGAAGCTACATGACAATACTATTCTAATCTCAACTTTTATATTACTATTAGACCAACCCTCGAGTTGTTTGTGTTGAGAGTTATTAGATTTTCTATGTTGATTGTACATTATGCAGGTGGAATGGAAATATTGTCATTTGAATCCAAAAATGTGTCGGTTTATGGAATATGTTGGATTTGAATTCAATACATAACTATATCACTAAAACAAACCCATTTGAACATAGTTGATTCTGGTTAGATAGAATTAACATTACGATTATAATCCACACAAAAAAAATGACGAGAGGGGGGAGGACCATTAATAAATGTGACAGCAGCTAGCTGCGACAAATGAGAGATCTGATTGACAATTGCTTTACGCGACAAGTTGCTTCCCACGACGAACAAATATATGGTCCCCAATCTTCTTTCCTTGTAAACAAAACTGTTTGATCTACAAAAGTAAGTAAAGAAACAAAAGAAAAAAAAAGATTCTACAGAGAAAGGCAGAACAACGTGATCATCGATCACATTGTATTTTGTTCCCAAAATATAATGTCGTCAAACGGCAAGCTGTTGATGGCGGGTTGAGTCGTCTTCATTGTGGCAACAATGGTGTAGAAGCTGCTGCTGCTGCTTCGATGAGGATCTGGCGGCGGCGGCTGATGTGGTAGGCTGCATGTTGTTATCGGGAGTTGGATGTAGGAGAAGGTGTAAATTATTAGGAGGAGGTTGGAGAAATGGCATCTGGAGGGTGTTGAGGTGAGAGCAGTAAGTGTGGAAAGTGGTGGGAGTCACGTTTAAATCGAATCCTATCCCGAATAGGAAATCCACTTCCATCATATTCATCTCTGCTCTGCTGATCCCTCCTACTTTTGCGTAGTACGCATTATTGTAGTATCTGCTCACCGAAAATCAAGAAAATCACAAAAACAATATATATATTCAATTTTAATGCTCGGAGACTGAGGATGGAGTGAGCCGACTCCATCAGTATCCGGGGATGGAAATATTGTACTCATGATTTGGATCGAACTGACGAGGAATTATGGAAAATAAAATGAAACCAACAACAAGCTGGGAGTGAGCTGTCGTTGAATCCTATAGCTAGTAATTAGTCCTTGAGCTGGAAAATGAAACCGACAGAAAAGAACAATAACACAGACAGCCCCAATTCGTGGTGTGCTGGTTCTTGTCCAGCGAAGCAGCCAAGATTTTCACGTGGTTAGAATATACCCACTATGAGCTGGTCCAACTGGTACTTCATCATGCCTAGTGTTCTTTCCTTTACAAGATTAATTATTCTTTGCTCTGTTCGGATCGGCAAAGAGCATATTTTTTGTTGTGGTTGTTGGGTCAAATGCACCACAACATTGGAGGAGGAACGTCGGATCGGAGGCTAAGATCTAATGTAGGAAACAATATGCAATGTAATACCGGAGCTCTAAACTCGGAGATCTAATATGGCAGACAACAAGAAACAGGGGAGATGAAAAAAGCCAGAGACTTGGGCTGCAATCTTAATTAACAAAATTATGACACTGTTATATTAGGGGCATTGCGAATTTCGCAAGCAATGAATAAAACTAATAAGAAATTACGAAATGATGGTAGTAATTAATTGGAACTCACATGTCGTCCATGAACTTGACGGAGACCAAGACGCTGGTAATGAGGAGGCGATGAACATTGAGAGAAGTGATGGGAAGAGACGGCTGCTTCTGAACGAACCGATCCAGATAGACGTACGCGACCACAAAGCAAGAAGGACTGCAATTGGCGTAGCTGAAGATCCTGTCGAGGTAGCTGTGGATGGAAATTGACGGCGGTGTCAGACCGTGGAAGATGGAGGAAATTGCGGCGGAAGAAGAAGAAGAAGAAGAGCCGCCAAATTGGCTTTTCATTCTTAAATCATTGGAATCAGCCACTCGCTGAAGCAGACAAGACAAGAACCTTATCACTTTGGGCGTCGGCGGCGGACATCTCTCATCCAGATCTCTTCCAGCCATTCTTCCCTGCAAATTCTCCATCGATCTCTGTTTCTTCTTCTACTCTGTTTTTTTTTTACTTTTAATTTTGTTGGTTTGGTTAATTCTGTTGGGGTGGCTGTTGGGATTTTATAACAGTGACTATAAAGATATTAATAGATGCACATCTTCTCTGTCTTTCCTTTTTTTTCTTTTTCATTTCTTTGTTGCTTTTTATTTGATTGATTTATTATTCTTCTTCTTCTTCTCGTTTTCAGTTCTTGGTAGTTTTAAGTTAGATTTAAACCTCTAAATTTTGTTGATTTTTTATTAGAAAAAGGTAAATTTTTGTGATATGGTCCGTTGATTTTTAACATTTTATGTTCGGTTTAGTTTACTTGTCCAAGGCCAGAATTTTACGATTTTTGGACAACTTTCAATGAATTCCCTGCCAGTTTGCGTGACCTTCTATCGTCTTCAACGAAGCTTTAAAAAGTTGCAGTGGTTGCTTTCCGGTCACGATTATGGATCTAATCATGTTATTTTTGAGCTAGACGCGGAGGGGTCGTTGCGACATAAATGGTTTGGAGTTGGGTGCCACCATCGCTAGTTTTCATAAGTACACGGATCATTCATTTTAAAGCTGGGCGGCTATAAGGAGGAGTCGCAATGTTGTCGCAAGCCATGCGATCTACGTTTCTCGTTACACCTGTTATGGTGTAAAGCTCAACCTGATAGAACAAGGTGTTAATCAAAAGCTGATAAAATAAAGTGGAGTGATCATTTTGTTAATGATGTTGCTTAGCTTATTCGATCTGAAATCTTGCTTCATAAGCATGGAAACTAGTGCAAACTAGCACAAACATAAAAACAAATTGGTGGTTGAAGTTGTACAGTTGAAATTTCTTGATGACATCCCTAATTGTAGTTACTTAAATGATCACATTTGAAAATTCTCATCAAAGCATGCTTATAATTCATGTACCCACCAAATTTAATATATAAGTGCTCAAACTTAATTATATTGGAAGATTAAATTAAATCAAAGTTGTAATTACCTTGATATAACGGCTCAAATTTGAGGGGAATGAAAACTCATCCATTCATATTTTTCATTACATTCATCTGCCACTTCCGATCACCTACCTACCTGTAAGTCATTGTTGTCATTAGCCGTCGAAATTCATCGTCATATATATATAGTACTCGTTTATTAAAAAAATATATGAGCAAACTAAAAAAATGGTATTAAAATAAAGACAAAATACTCTAAAATGTTACAAAGTTTGGGTATATGTCTAGGGAGGAAGAAGAATAAAAATATTTAATTGAGTTAAAATATTATTTATCTATTAAAAATTATTTTAAAATAATACGTGGCACTGACTGAGCTGACTCACTTAACGACGTTAGGTTTTACGTCAGCACGTTGACCAAAAATTTAACGCGCGTGACATATTTGACTTTAAACTTAAAGTTCGATGACAGAAAATCTATATAAAAAACGACGACATTTTTCGACCTACATCTAAACTTCATAACATTTTAAAGTATTTTATCAGGGAGCGGACAGTTTTCTAATTGGGTGGCAATAAGTAAAGCTCACATGGAAAGTAGCTTCGACCACGAGACGGTGTAGTGCTGGTTTGGGTTTGCGAATCATGCAAAATTATTATTATTATTATTGGCATCCATGGCTATATATTTAACAGAATGAATATCAAAACATGAACCAAACAGATCTAATCTCCATCGAATTTGATATGGGTTGTTTCATATGTATCCATCATCGGATTACTTTCCATCGGCTCTACACACTAGAGACAACTTTTGGATTTGTCAGACATTTTTCTAAGTAAAAATTCACGAAAAACCCCAACTTATATTCATCGTACACTACTTGAAACAATGGATTTTAAGGTTGATTATAAAACACCATGCCGCCAACACCATGCCACCTAAGACTATTCCCTAATTGCCGCCAACACCATGCCACCAAGAAAGCTCATCAACCACCCACCACCCACCACACTATCACCCCAATGCCCAAGCTCATCTTTGAAGGAGGGGGATCCGGCATTGTTGGAGTTGGTCACAGTTCATGTGATGGATATGCCAACCAAAGCACTCAAGAAGGGCTACATTCTCACAATAGTAGTCCAGGCGGGTCAGCTCATGACCTGCCTAGCTGCATAATCCCATGCTAGGAGTTGCAGAGTACCAACATGGCTTTGGCAACATCCAATCTCGTGGTCCAACCATAGCTGCTGCCTGGTGGAACTTTTGTGTCCTTCAATTGGGAGACTTGGTGTTAGTGTGGTACTTTGATTGGTGACAGTCTTCGGCGGTTGTTTTGTGTCTTCTTCATCTTTTAGATCGTAGGGTCAACTCTAATTTGGGTGCTATTGAGATTGATGCATTTAGTAGGATGTTTTGGTATTGAGGAGAGGTAGGATGCAAGATATATTTACCTTTGGATAATTACATTTTTTGTTGTAACTCGTATGTGGATTGTACCTTACTCACAGGTTACCATTTATATAGTATAAGCGACAATTGTTTCTATAATGAAATAAAAGCGCGTGTGCTTTGTGTATTTGAAAAAAAATTGATTTTGCACATGCTTTTAAAATAGATTTTGTATGATAGGATATAGATCTAACAATTATGTATGGAGATATAGTTAGGTTACTATAAAAAGATGATGTACAACCTATTCGACCTATGTACATACTCATTAACCATCGCCAATGTAAGAGGGTAAAGTCTTAAAAATCTATTTATAAGACTCAAATGTTTTTCTATGGGGGCCTATAAATGTATAATTCTAAAATTTTAAAGACTTTTGGTCATATATTTAGCTAGTGAAAATCTCAAAGTCTCAAATTTAGCTTAAAATTTATCCAACTGTATTCGCAAAGAGGGTTTATGGGGATCTGTGATTCATTTTCGTTCCTCATCGTTATTATTTTGGCCATATTTTTTTTATTTTAATTCTAATTTGGAAAAAAATTATATCAAAATTCTTATCTTTTAAAGATCAATATAAAAAGATCAATATTAATGATTTTTCTTGTAATTTATGATGTTATATTAAACGAAAAAAAATTATATGTAAATTTTAAAAAAATTACATCGAAATGTTCGTTTCAATTAATTAATGGTATCTAAACAAAATAATGATCAAATTATTAAAATCAAATAACAAAATCAACACTAGATTAAACTAACACGAAAAATTAAAAGTGCCAGTCCTAAATATAAGACTGCTTTTTTAAAGTCTTAAAGTTCCAAATATAAAACTCAATTACAGGACTTTGAGTTCTAGCATTAGAGATGGTTTTAACGTTGGTTGAACTACAATGTATGGTTAAGAGGAAATGCCACGTTTGGATTTCTTGGAGAATCAGCCACTTAAGTAGGTGTGGCATTTAAATCCGCTGAATCGGATACCCACCCAATATTGACCAATTTTTACCCGTTTGACCGGGAGATATGTCGGGTCTGGGTAATACCCGCCACCCAGTTATTCTGATTCAGGGTAGGGTTCCGGGATTATGGTATCCGCCCCGTATATCCGTTACTAGTAATATCCACCCAGTTAGGACTTTGGCTCTTCCACTCCCCAGACAGAGAAAAAATCGATTTCCTCTCTTTAATCTCCACTCTTCAAGGCTTCCTTTCTCGATCATCCCTCTCTCGCAGTCGAAGATTTCACTCTTGAACTCTTTATTTCCATGATTTCATTTGTTTTCCAATCAAACCTAACTCCTAATTCCTAAATTCTATAAAAGAAGAGATGGATAAACATGTGGAAGGAAGCTCTTCATCTTGTCATCTATGTTTGGGTAAGTAAGTTTGAAGGTTTGGATTTTCTAATTTGAATATTTCCCTAACCCTAATCTAATATGATTGCACTTTGCAGGTTTGAAATTGTTGGATTGTTGTTTGTTTTTTGGAAGGATTTTTTTATGGATTGGGATGATTATGCATTTCTTCAGAGAACTTTTTAATGTTTAAGTCGTTAGTTTTATTTATCTTTTAGTTGACGGGGTTTTACCTGGTTACCCGCTTAACCCCATCTGATGTCGGACGGATAAACCCGGTGTTGTTGACCGGCGGTATCGGAGGATGACAATCCGGACCCGCCCGGACCCAGTATGAAGCATACACTTAGGTTATACAGTGAGTTTTTGGTCTTCTTGTTGCCTCTACTCTTTTCTACCATCTCCAGTTGAAAGTTATTGTTTCGCTTGCCTTGCAAAATTATCAACTGGTTTTGTTTGTATGCTCTTTGATGAACGGAATCAACCCTAGCTACTCCAAACGAAAAGGTCACAAATTTCATCACTTTATTTGTCACCATAGCTACAAGTTTTACCTGCTGTGCTTCCAGTAAAAGCTTAACTGTATGCATACATACACGAACGGCTCTCTATGGCACCCAGAAGAAGATAAAGGCTTCAAACCTCACATGCAAACCAACCAGTTTGGTATGGACGGTTGAACCAGCTTTTAGCCATAGCATCTGATCGGATCATTACAGCCCTTCTCAGCAGACTGCTTCAAACCCATACGGCCGCCTTTAGCAAGGTACTGCTGGTGGTACTCTTCAGCTCGGTAGAACTTCTTGGCTGGCAAAATTTCAGTCACAACGTTCCGATTGTAGAGCTTCTGATGTCGTTCCTTTGACGCCTTTGCAGCTTCCTCCTGTTCCGGGGTGTAATAGTATATCCCGGATCTGTACTGTGTTCCCACGTCATTTCCCTGCCCAAGCATTTGATCATCAATGGCGAGATTCCAGATTCCACAACGTTTACCAAGATATACTCTGGTTTCCGAATACTAACGACCAAAACATAGAACTGCAGCATCACAGTGTTTTACAGAACTGAATAACTTCAAACCTCGACTCAACTTTCATCCACTATCCTCCATTCAACAACTTTCTTCCACTATCCCCCATTCAACTTTCCTAGGAAACATGGTTCTAGTTACATGATTCTAGATGTCAAACTTTACCTCAATCTATGTGCCTACACTTTGGAAAGCAATAACGCTTACAAAATTGAATTTCTAGCAACAGGATAACTCTAATTATACCATAAACGTTATATTTCAAGCTAAACAAGGATCATCTCTTAGAATCACACAAGCGATCATCATTCAAGAAACTCAAAAGTACACAGATTATCTCTTAACGATTCAAGCATCCAGAAGGAAGAATTCAACTCCAATTCCAACAAATAAACAAACAAACAAACAAAAGAGGCACGCAAACCTGGCGATTGAGCGTAGTGGGGTCATGCCTAGCCCAGAAGACATCAAGCAGAGAGTCGTAGCTACACTCCTTGGGATCAAACTGAACCCTAACAACCTCCGAATGGCTGGTAGTACCAGTACAGATATCCTGGTAGCTAGGATTATGAAGCAGACCCTGTGTATACCCGACTTCCGTCTTGGTAACGCCGGGGACTCTCTGAAAAGCCAATTCCACTCCCCAGAAGCACCCGGCTCCGAATTGGGCGAACTGCTGTCCGGCGGAGGGGACGTCGTCGTCTGGGCTCTGCGGAATCGTCGGGTCCATGGAGGAGGAGTCCGGCGACGACATGAAACCGAAGCCGAGTTTGTTGAGGATGTTCATGGGCTTGGACAGTCGAGGACGGGAGATTAAGGGTTTGGAGAGGGAGTGTTGTTGGAGGTTTTTGGGGAAAGGAGAGAGGAATGGATTGGAGGAGGAAGAGGAAGAAGAAGAAGAAGAAGATGCTGCGGAGGCGGAGAAGCAGAGAACCGGCCGCGAGACGGTGGAGATGGATGATACTCTTTGGAGCATCTTTGCTTTTGTTTTATTAAGGCAGTGCGAGTGACGTGTTGGGCTTTAGAAGATGTTTCCTTTTTTTTATTTTTTTATTTTTTTATTTGTTTACTTTCATTTTGTGATGGATTCGTTCATTCATTTGGTAATAGGAATAAACAAGTGGCTGAAAATCCATCGTATACTACATTTTACATTCCAGAGAAAAGATAGGTATCAAACTGTCCTTGTTCGCTCAAACATTTACTTTCCTACGTCTTCAAATACCACTAAAAAAAAAAGAATGATTAAATGTGAAGTTCCGTTCCGGGTGTGCCGGTTCGGAACGATTGAGTCGTTTTACAGAAGAGTCGGTGATGGGCGAGCGGAAGGATAGTCGAGACTCGAGTGTTGACCTTCCTGGAGCAGGGATGAATCATCATGCTTCCCAATCATGCTTTTATAAAGGATTTATGTCCTTCGGCCGACGTTTGTATAGGAACTAGTAAAGTGTTGGATTTGATTAATTGGAATTAATTCGGTCCGGTTAGGAGTTAACACGTCTTGTTAGAGGCCACTATTAATTTAGTGGTCTGGGCCACGGCTAATCGGACCGGGTCCTGCAAGGTCACACGCTTATAGTATGGACTGGATCAATGTCCTAATCCACGATGGATTAGGGTTGGTGGGTTGGTGGCCTAATAGGGTTAGAGCTAATGAAAAACTCTATAAATAGACTGTTAGTTATAACAGTTTATACGCAGCCGTCTGAAGCTTTTAGAGAGAAAACCCTAGTCACCAAATATTTTGGAAAATCGTTCTTCAATCAAGCGTTCTAGCAGGCGTTGAGGAATGAGATCTGGATCACAGCTAGCGTGGACTGAGTAGAGGAGCTACACGTGAAGCTGTCGTATTCGATCTAAGGCTTCGGCAAGTACTAGTCGTCGAACTAGTAATCACGCTTCAAGAGGTAAATCGTGAAAACCTTTGTCATTGATTTTATGCAAACGAGTCGGTCTAGGATGTTAGATGCTTTCGTAATTTTGTTGCGATTTTCTTGTATGCATCTAAACATTTTCCTATAGTGGTATCAGAGCCCTCTCATTTTGCATATCTTTCATAACAAAATGAATTGTGTTCTTAATAAAAATTATTCAATTTAAGAGAGGGATTGCGATTTGTTAATATCTTTATTGAAAAATATATTTTCTGTTGTGAAACTAATCAAGAGCTATGAAGATGGAAATATGAACAACATAAAAACTAGAGTACAAGAGTAGAGGGAGAAGAGAATAGCTTATTATTGATATCTTTCTAAGTACAATGGGATGCTCTATTTATAGGAACACTTTGCATAACCCCTACAATTCCTACATTCAATATACATGAATATGGGATAATGTGTAATCAAGGAGAAAGTTAACTATGGGGTGAGGGGTTACAAGTAATACCCATATGTGCATCTATTGTATGCATCTAATGTGCTTAATGGTCATCCATATATAATCAATATTTACATAACACTCCCCCTTGGATGACTATTAGATGAGAATGTGGATCATTAACCCATACTTAGAAAAACCCTATGGGATAAATACCCAGTTAAAGAAAAGAGTACATAACCATCATATGACGATGTTTAAGTCTGCCTCGTTAAAAACCTTATCAGGAAAACCCAAAGGGAAAAACCATGATTAAGGGAAAAAGAGTGCAGTGTGTATATACTCCCCCTCATGACGAAATCAGTGCAGTGCATATATATACCCCCCTCATGACGACATCAATGTCCATTGTTGTTAGGAGTGACATGGTGAACAAATCTTGAACGATTGTTCACTTGATTGTTGGTTTGCACACTTATTTCACCATTGTCTTGCGTTTAACGCTGAACAAATAAATTGGTTAAGCATAATTTTGCTAACGCAATCTTCTACCAACTCGAGGATATTTACATAATATATTTCATGTATCATCTATAGGATCACATCTGTGAATGGCGATGTGGTGTTATAAGCCTATTTCACAAACCACATATAGTGGCATTATATACAATCAATTTATTGTTCACCACCAACATGTAATTATATTCCAAAACCACGTAGTAGTTCTCATTTCGTTATAAAGATCGATTAAAATTGACATATAAGCACATATAGTGATCTTACCACCATCAAGACTCTTATAGCCATAATATATCCATATAAATGTTTGATGGGTATTATTAGTATATCATTGAGGATATACACGAGTCATGTTTGAGAGATGCACAATTTGTAAGTTAGTGGTAAGATTTATCTTTCCACATCTCAAACTCTCTAGCTAATCACATACTTGATTGCTTTCAGAAACTCTTCAGGAATCTCAATAAAATATTTGTCATCTATGAAACAAAAAATGATGAAGACAGTTAAAGTCTGACAAACAAAATAAATATATTGTAAATATAAAATAAAAGTGAGAATTTTTTTTATACGAAAACAATCTCAAAATCATAAAATATGTTAAAGATGAGTTTCCAAAATTCAACTTATAAATGAGAAAAAAATAAATTATATGCATAGAGAAATATTTGACATGCTAAATGTATCACTCCTTCAATCTTTCAATTCATATAACATCAATTGGATGTAATTGAATATATTCACGTGAACTTGAATTGTTTGCTTATAGCAAAATGAATTCTCGAGGGAATTTCATATACACATGTGTATTCGTTCATGTAAACCGTACATATAGGTTGCAATGACATATATTAGAGGCAAACTCAATCTCATCACATATTGCCAGACTAATCAAATAATGAAAAGTTGTTGCATCCACCATATGAGAATATATTTTCTCATATCAATATATTATAGGTTTGTTGTACAAAACCTTTCAAAAATGATATGTTTCATAACTTCTCATACTCATACTTTATATCTCAATGTATAAAGACTTAATGTCTTAAAACTTTTCATTTCTCTTGGGAATTTGAATTTGCCTAAAATTGAAATTTTTTAGCCAATCATTTCTATCTTTGCATGCATTTTGGCTAATGATCATCATTTTCAACTATCATATTTAGCGTTGCACTATACGCAAAAATTTCGTCGACGTTGACTTCATTGGGGTTCCAATATTTTCCATCCAAGATATAGATAATTGAGATAATATTCATATCTTTCAGGTACCTGAGACTCTTCTTGAGCACATTATTTGTTTCTCTTGGTGGCTTTGTTTAAATAATCGTAACCTCAATTTGACCATCTTGATATATAGCTCCATTCCACTTTTGAGGATTTTTTTTCTTTGGAACCGAGTGATTTATCATGCGTCATGCATGTTTTAGACACATTTGTAATAAGAGATTGCCCCACATAAGCATCATATTTATTGGAGCATTTGTAGTTGGCACATGAGAGGTTTACTCTATGTGGATCGTGAAAGGCGTCTAGTAGTTGATGAATTCAACTTTAGTGATGAATATACTTTTGAACTTCAAGTTCATATTTTTTTAGTGCGAGGATCGAAATGATAATTATTCATCTAATCTCTTGGCCAACTTTTGTTTTCTCCCCCTAATGTTGGGAAGTTTAAATATAAAACTCCAAACGAGTCATCGAAATAATCCCGACAATGATTTGATATTTTACCATCGATGAACTCGCAATCAAAATAATTTTTCAATCTTCATTGAGAACGCATCCTAATAAATGGTGGTGGAGCAATTCAGATGTGTATATCACATGCATATATCCATAGATGGGAAGTATAAGGTTTTGACCGAGAAACCAAATATAATGGAGGAATTCAGGATAATTTCTTGACGTAATGCGAATTTGCGTTGTGCATGTAAATGACATGTTCACAATAATATATTGGTTTTCACTGACACATTTTCGTTATTGGATAATCAAGAAAATATGTTAATAACCAAAATGGTTGAGCTAGTAATCTCGCAAATTCTAGTTTGCTTTCATATATATATATATATATATATATGTGACCTTCTAGTTGATACATCAATTAAAATAATAAGTTCACATGTTGGGTGTATGGATCCATAAATATCACCCTTCTGTTTGTTGTGTGTAAAAGAAATTATCTTATTTTAGTTGATGATTATCTAACAGTTAACTCTATTTGAGAACAAGCAACCCAAAAATTAGTAATGATCCGTTGGAGATTTCACTCAATAATGGATAATGGAGAGGGGATGATGCTCTCCTAGAAACGAAAGCTTGTTGACAGAACACAAAATTGTTTGTGTTCCCAGGAAGTAGGGGAGTCACAAGGACTACTTAAATCCCTATAACCTTAGGAATCATTTCTTTAGAATACCCAAGTTGAGAACTCTGTGGACAACATTGACCATAGAGGTACTTATCGATTCGCATTATGATTGAACCGGGATGGTCTCATCGGTTATGCCAAATAATGTGTGTCGGGACTAGTAAACTTTTAGTTTACATTGATATATATCTACATAATCATAACATATATGTAGTACAAATTGGAGGACAACATTATTGATCCAATAATTTTATGGTCATAGACCACATTATTGTGCCTCATCCATTATGAGCAACAATAAAATGGTATAAAGATCTTGTTCCTTCATGAACAATATAATACAATAGCTCTTCTAGAGCTAGAGATAAATTTTGTACTAATTCATATATCTTGTTACATATGCTTTCAAAAATATAGTAACATATGTGTCTGTGCACAATCATTTTGAGGGCTAAAATAGAATGATCATCAAAATAAACTTGATAGTTGGACCACCTTTCACGTGATTAGAATTTTTCCAACATCAATTCACAACTCCCTTTCATTGGGAAAAATATATTTCTCAAATTTCATTCTCATGACCAAAACAATAGGTCTCTTTCCTCCACAATAGAATACTCATGGGAATATATATCATCGCTATGAACATAATATATTAATCATCCACTTTTAGGGATGATTTTGTATCTCTTGAGCGATCAGAATTCGAGACATATTAGCTAAATAGCCTTTGATAACTTGTGTCTTTTTGTGAACATATGATTATAATTCATTCACTTCTATGAATGATCTTGTGTCTCATTGGACCATCAATATTGGAGATTATATGATAGCCTTTGTTGCTAGGAATATGTGTGTCTCAATACCTTCAATCATATCACACTTTAAGAAACATCACCACTTGTGGTGGGTTACTCGTTTTCAACCATTCTCCGAGGTGATGGGGAATAAAGATCAAAGCTATGACTTTGTCTTCATAAGACGTTTCATTATCGTCTTTGATGGTTTCACTAGTGGAACCTCAAATGCCCACGAAGATGTCCACAAAGCATAATTTTAGTTCGAAATAGCAATAGACGCTACAAATTAAGACTTTAAAATGTGAATTATTTTATAAAGATAAATTATTGAGATATGAACCAAATAATATAATCAGGAATTACTACAAAATATCATATTATATGAAGTGTTAAACCGGTGTCATTCAAAGTAATAGATAGTAAAATAACAAATGATATGAACTAATAGTCATAAACTCAAAACTTCTTATTTTACATTGATAAATATAAATAAATTGAGTCATATGTAATAATATATAACCAAAATAACCACAAACTATCATATAAATGACTTATACAGTTAGATCGAAAAAACTACAATTAGCCCAATCAATTGCAGAAATCAATAATTAATATATTCCATTAGTTATGAAAATAACATTATAACATAATAGATTAAGACCATAACATAAATAGTAAAAGGGTACAATCCCTAAAATAATTATTGTTCCTTGTTCTGTTATTAATTATCACTCTATTAGGATATAACCATTATAATATATAAAGTTGTTTTAATCGTATCGTGAATACAAAAGGTGCCAAAAAACAAATAAAACAAACCATAAACACGATAATACTTTTCGTATGATAAAAGTGCATGAGGTGGAAATCAAAATGGTATGAAACAGTAGAAATATATATGGCATAAGTGGTAATCAACATGACATGATAAACAAGAATGATGAAATAATCTTAAAATGTATCAGTCAACAATATCAAAAATAATATATCAAATAAAGTGACATATGTAAACAACTTCTTACATATAAAATATGATTGGATGGATATCATGTTTTATAATATTTAAAATAAAATAATGCCTATGGCTAGAATGAAGAACAAAAAAAAATGAACATATGAGTCAAAATCATTTCGTTTGCCAAATTCTCAAACATATGTCATCTTTATCAAATAAACAAAACTTGAAAAAAAACATACATAAGTAAATAGAGGACATAGCATAATTGCATAACAAACATGGAGTATAATATCATATAAAATAGGCAAGTTTTGAACGATAAAAAATAAGTTCTCGAGAAACGAATTGAAATTTGCTCTCGAGAAATTAATAAAAACACAAATATAACTAGTAGCAACTTTCATGAATCTCGCAGCTGATTAAAGAAAATTTCATGAATCTCTCAGCTAATTAAAGCCTCGTGCTGATAACGTGTTGTGAAACTAACGAAGAGCTATGAAGATGAAAATATGAACAACATAAAAACTAGAGTACAAGAGTAGAAGGAGAAGAGAATAGATTCTTATTGATATCTTTCTAAGTACAATGAGATGCTCTATTTATAGAAACACTTTGCATAACCTCTACAATTCCTACATTCAATATACATGAATATGAGATAATGTATAATCAAGGAGAAAGTTAACTATGGGTTGAGGGGTTACAAGTAACTCCCATATGTGCATCTAATGTGCTTAATGGTCATCCAAATATAATCAATATTTACATAACATTATTGAATTTTTTTGTTTTTAAGCAAAACTTGATATAGGGTCCGCGAAAAATAAGGGAATAGTATTTGCCGTCAGCAAAGAACAATCTAAACTATCCATCTCGAATTCCAAATCTGACAATTAAAAAGACTAACTTAAACTAGGATAAATTAATCATTTCATTATTTCATTTTTCTTTTTTATAAAGAATAAATTTTTAAGTTTAGTGTTTAAATTATTGAGTTTTCAATTTTAAATGTTATATTTTGGGTTTCAATTTTAAATTATAAATTTTTTCTTAAAATGATAAAAAAATGCGCCTATGTGCAATTTGTTTGCACATTTATTAATTATGAAAAATCAAACATATATCGCTCAAGTAAATTTGAAAGAAACGTGGAGATGTCTCACCGATTGTTGTTGGATCCTCAATTACGTAATAATCACAAATGACTGGAATAAAAGTGATGGTTACATTACATAAGCATTTAATTTCACTAAATAATTTAATATTTTTGTTGGTACAAGACCCCAACCAAATATTTAAACATAAACTAGACGAGGTTGAGAGATGGACAACAGAGAAACAAATTAGTCAGGTCGTCGTGACAAGGTATGATGAATGCCGTCAGAAAAGGATTGACTCAAGTCAGCCAAAAAATCAGCCACGGAATTAGCCTCCATGTAAATGTAAAGGACATTAACCTCCCAGTCTCTGGCAAGGAAAGGATCTGCCCAAATCTACCACGCAGAGAAACATGCTGGTGATCATGTACATATAAATACGAATGAATGTAATTTGTACATAACAGTAGACAATGGTGGGTTGATACATCAACGGTACATGTATTTTGTACACATACACAACTCTAGCGGCCAAACATGGCAGAACCAGCAGGTGGACAATGGAGAAATTGGCAGCGGGCCCGTGGAGTGAAGGTAGGTCCACAATGATAATGAAAAAAATAGTCGAAGAATTTGATTTTTGATTCAAATGAAGAACGATACATGGAATTGAATTATGAATCCATGTCAAAGATTCAAATAATGACTGCCATCTTGAACACTTGGTAAAATTGCAGAAGGAAAGCTCAGATTTAACCCAGATAGATGATGTAGCAGGAAAGCTCAATTTTTTAACACAAAATTCAATGCCCTTACTCAAAGGAAATAGATGTCACCCTTAACGACAATCAAGATGATGAGAAAATCTCATAGGAAACAACAAATTGTATGCTAAAACAGACTTCAGTTTTCCAAAATTCCTTATAGCTATGATCCAACTTAACTGGCATAAGATTAGTAGAAGAAACCAAGCACTTTCCCGCCCACATTCTTCCTCCTTGCCTCCTCATGGTCCATAATGCCAGCAGAAGTTGTCAGCACGATGAATCCAAACTGCGGTTCAGCCATTCATATAGCCATTCTAGTCAAAACTACATAAGCTTCGAATTTACATTATATGAGTGTAGTTTGTTATACTGACCATCTATGCTATCTCATGCCCTAAACAGCTACAAAAACATTGCATCTCTGTCTTATTATGTAGGATAGGTTTGGCAATAGGAATCATGATTCCTAGGAAAGTTGAGTTCAGTAGAGAGATATTCTGGATGGAAACTTGGATCAAAGGATATAAGGATTCCAATTGGAATTATGTTTCCCAATTTACTCAAAAGGGAAAATAAACTTTCCTAAGGATCATTTATATCCTTCAATTTAACATTCTTTTGCCAATCTCGCCCAACCTCAACTCAACTATTTTTCAGTATTGTAATTAACATTCTTAGAAATCATGATTCCTATTGCCAAACCTAACCCTAATACAGTTGGCATACAAGAAAAAATCAAGACTGTATTTGACCAACCTGTCTAGATGGAAGCAACCTAGCAGTCCAACCTTCAATCTCTTTGACACCGATGTCGAATCGGGGACTGATGACACCACATTTGTTCAGCCTTCCATTCAACTCTACGACAATCTTACCGGCCCTGTGATCATCAACGTATTCGAATTCGCCGATGTATCCTGCAATATAGAAAAGTGAAAATCACTGAAAATTGGTATACAAATGTTCAAACGACAGGTAAAGATAAATTCCAGTCTTATACCATGCTTCTGCATGACAATAAGAAACTTGATGATCACTTTTGAGGAAGGTCTGATCATGACCTGGCGCTTTCCTCGCTTCTCGGCATTATACATGCTCTTCAGAGCATCGTTCAAAACGCTGATTCTCACCATCGTTGCTGGCACAGAAACGTCAAAAGAAAGTAAGAGCATCAACTAATAGTGTCAATTCACCATCTAAAAGCTAGGCTAAGCTTTGAAATCCGATACACATCAAAAGCAAGTACTCACAGTCTCACATTAGTAACAGCTAAAACAACTTTGAAAGGCTAAAATACACATTCGTGGACCATTTTCAAAATCAGATACCAAAAGGAACTAAACAGCGTCAAAACTAGCAAGTGCGGACAGAATATAGCACAAAGTCAGGCATGAAAACGAAGAACATTTCAGATGGAAGGTAACTAATGAGCACAGAAATAACAAGCAAAGCAGTAAGGATCGAACCAAGAAAAACAGAGATCAGAGACGATGAAAACGTCTGATTCTAGTCAGCAGGCACCTGAAGGAAGGAAGCAGGGAGACCTTGTGCCAGCAGCGACTTAGCAGCGGAGGTGTTAAGTTTTTGTGAGAGAGAGATGGCTCCACCGCTCGAGAAGACGAAAACCCTAACAAGTGTTTATGTTTTGATGGGTTAAGTTAAGAGTGGGTGTATCAAATCCTTGCGGGCCACCATTATTGGGCCTCGTCAATTTTATGTCCAGATATCGGGAGAGACAATTCCGCAGGATATCCAGGCTCTGGCCCGTATATGACGTGTTTAATGGAGATAGATAGGGCTCGAATTTAACCGCACGGTTTCGGATAATTCCGGACATGTCACGAATCCAGACATGGTTAGTTGTCCTCATGTTTGTCCGTGTTTAGGATATAAATGGTCCATTTAGTAGTTGGAGTGTGGAATGGAATTTTGAGCGCCTTCTCATTCAAGCATGAAACTTAAATTCAAACAAAAATACATTTTGGAAACTAGCTTTCCCATATCTATCCAAATTTCATTCTACATTCACAAGCTAAGCGCACCTTAGGTCATTCATGCCTTTGAGCCACCCATGTATCCAGTGATGGATAGGCTTGGCATTTGAATCCAGAAATTTGGTTACCCGCCCGTCCTCAACCCGGGCTGATCAAATTTCACCCGGTTGACCGAGCTATTAACTGGGATTGGGATTGGGTAAACCCGTCACCCGGCGACCACGAACACAGGTAGAATTTTTGGAAATTACGTATCCAATCTGAAGACCCAGGAATACCCATATAATTAATTACATATATTTATTTATCAATACCCCCATAGGCTGTAGTTAAGTAAATAAGTAATCAACGTTTTTCCACCCATCCTTAATTTCTCTTTTCAACTCCTCCACACAAAATTGCCGAATATTGCAATTCTCCATTCTTCTCTTCAATCAATGCATCCCTCATCCAATTTTCCCTCTCATGTCAACAATTCCTCTATTCTATCAATGCTTTTCCTGTCGATCTTCCCTCTCCAGCCATTGAATCCACTCATTAATGCAACTCATTCAATCTCAAAGCATGTGTCCACAATCTAGACTTTATATTGGTTCACCTTCACAATATCAACTTAGTATCATATTTTCTGCCCTATCACAGTTCATTGTTTGGTCCATGAAGGGGAATGTCTTGTTTAAGTGTGGGGTGAATCAGGGTGTTTCTACAAATTTGTGTACTTAACTTGTCATTAATTATATAGAATTGATGTCCTTACTTTTCAAAACTCTCTCTCAAGCTTGTGGATGTTATTAAATGCATGTTTAGTATTTTCATTCTATTTATGGAAGTCTTGGATGTTAGGATGTCATTTTCGAACCACCTCCCATTTTGCCAGAAACTAATATACTAGAGACTCGTATATATGTTAAATATGAATTGCTACCTTTCACTGTTTTGTTTTATGTCGCTGTAGAGTGTATGTTGTATCTACTCCAACAAATTTGCCTGGGTTGTTATGAAGTTTAAAACACGCGGGAGGAGTCCGAATGAGGTTGTGAAATAAAAAAGTCATGGGGGTTTGACTGCAACCGAAACACGTAGGGGGACCCTAGAGGTCTACCGTCTTCCCAACCTTTCTGAGGTTTGGGGCGTGGATCGGAGACTGGTTATTTTCGATTCCGGCTTAAATTGTGATTATTTCCCCATTTGAAACAAGCCACTATCTAGAAAAGGTAATAAAGAACAATAGTGAAAGAAAAGAAACAACGCTTCAGCATTCGAGCTTTGCATTCGAGCTTTGTTTACAGTAATATGAAGTGCTATATAGTCAAGCAAGCAACTAAAAATAAGAGGGAGGTGCTAGTATAACTTGAGTGCTATTAAAATTTAAAGCACCTCCTCCCTTAGGACGAAAGAAGAAATCCCGGCCATGACGATCGCCGGTTTGTTATTTCCGTTACCAACTAGAAAGTATAAGTATTTGGGGGATATGGATACACTCTGGTGTTTAGGTGTCAACTCATTTGTATTATATGCATGAGTGTATCTTATACTAATCTAAGGGATTCAGTGTTATATGTCTAATTGTGTGGTTTGTTGGTTGACTTGCATTCCTTAACACTATGATAGAGTTATAGGTCTAAACTATGCCTTCCGATCACTACATATTGAGTTCTTTATAGAGCGTGATTAGTATATTTGTTTGAGGACAAGCAAACATTTAAGTGTGGGGTGATTTGATGTGCTTGATTATCGATACATATATTCTCGTCGTAAACTACATTTTTGTGTCTCTAGATGCATCAACTTGATCGAATTCATGACGTTTGGTGTATATTTGGTTCCCCTTAGCCCTTGGGCCATTTTACGTCACTTTGTATTTTTTAGTACATTTCAGTTGTCATATAACGTCTCGAAATGAACCAGGACATGACGGGGAGGCCGGAACAACTCAGAACGTTAGACTTGGGAAGAAAACGTCATTATTTAGTATTTTGAGCTAAATCATCGCTTGGAACTCCGATTGATGCAAGGTCGGTGACGTTAGAAATATAATTTGATTTTCTAAATATTTTATGTTGACACCATGATCAAATTCCATGTACTAAACGAACAAGTTGTTTCCTAAAAGAACACGGACGTGTTCTTCCTATTTATGCTCACGGTCGAGAAGGAAAGAAGAAAGGACACGGTAATGGACACGCCATGTCCATAGGACTCGTCATTTCCTTTGTTCTGATGAGAATTTTGAGCTTAATCTTTCTCCAATTTGGTCCACAAGCCTATAAATACCCCTGAGACCCCTATGGACGAAAATATATATCATAATACACTTTATTCCATACATATTTTCGAGTTCTTAAAGAGAGGTAGAGTTCCAGAGATCAATTGAAGTAAGGGTTTATCAATGATCAGAGATGGATCAAAGATCGGCGACAAGATGGAGATTTCTCGACAAAAAAAAATTCTTTCCCAGTTATTTTCCTGTCTTCTACCTTTCTTGTGTTCCCGAACCATGAGTAGCTAAACTCTTTTTGTTGTTTGGATAGATGAAGGTTTAGCTTAGCTTTTGTATGGATGACGGGGTTTAACCCTTTAATTTGTTATCGAGGTTATTTAGCCTTATGATATGTTTTTGCTAAACCTAATTTCTGATTCAATTTCGTTTAATCACCTTTTCGTCGGAAATTGGATTTTTGACAATCGGGGAAAAGTTTTCAACAGTATTTGACAACTAACTTATAGCGGAAAGTACGGTGCTAAAAAGATATTTTCCGAATAGTTTGTGACATCTCAGGTGATCTAAAAAAAACTTGATGTGTTGTTTTTAGTTAAATCATGTTGTCCTCAAAGATTAAATGTGTCATCAATAATTTTTATAGGTTCTAAATTCATAATTATGATCTATGTGTACCGATTACTGAACCAAATTTATCATTAATATATATTATTAAATTAGTAGAGTCAAAACAATATTATCATAAGTTGAATATAAAATTATCTTAAACTAAACTCGAAATAATCATAAATATATACTAAAATTTATGGCTCGGGACATAAATTTCCCGACGCCATGACACTATCTAGAAGTCTACCAAATCCCCCATTGCTTATCTACAATTATATTTATTAACATATTCCTAAAAGGTGCGTAAATCATATATTGGTTCCCTGAGCCATGACACCATCTGACACCTTACAATACTTTGAGCTTGTTAATTATATATTGGTTCGTCGTAAACAGTGTGTATCAAACTATATTCGAGTGTTTTGCGGATATTAATTATTAAGGTGTTAATTTCCTTTTTTTTATGGTTGAATTTTCTATTATGTGATTGATTTTCTATATTTTAAAGCAAATGAAACACTCTTTGGTCGATTTTTCTGACTCTCTTTATATATTATTCTAATCTTCATACACTTACACAAACATTTTATTCTAATCCCCGTATAAAACTGACTCCATTATTATACGCATTATAAGAAATATCTTGGAGACTCCGAAGCACCTAATTATAATTATGAGGAGCCGCGCTAGCTCAGCAAATCAACTCAGCAGCTCTTCTGGACGGAACACAATCTAACATATCTCTGATCCGAGTGACACGCTCTCTAGTCCCACTCGCAGGTTTGACACCTTTATAAAAAAGGTATCCAACTAGAAATCTAATTTCCTATGAATATATATATATATTTAAGAGAATAAAAATACAAAAATTAAAGATCGAGTAGGTCAGCTTCCGAACACAGAAACGAAGAAAGGGGAATGTTCTCGTTAAAATAAGATGATGTTATATATCGTCCGTATTTTATTTTGTTTAGTCTGTAATTTACTATAAATGGACTATTATACCCTTAATGAAAAAAATTACAAACTCAATCTATTTTTAATTTGTGCAGTTCGTTTTTACTAACACAGTCCAATTTTATTTTTTTACAGTCCGTTTCTATTAATGCAATCATTTTTTATAAATAAATATTATGAAATTTATAAATAAAAAAAGGAGCTCAATAAATATTATTTACCAAGTACTCTTATAAAATAAGAAATTAAAATATTGTAAAAAATGATTACAAACATTATAAATATAAATAAAAATAATAATATATATATATATCTTTCATATATTCAAAAAAGTTTATTCTTTCCAAATTTTTATTTTTTAAAATTATAAATAAAATATCTTATAAATATTATAAAAACGGACTGCACGAAGTAAAAATGGACTATATAGAATAAAAATGGACTGCGTTAATAAAAACAAATTCCACGAAATAATTTTTTAATTAAAAATATTTTATTTTATTTATAGATTACAAAAAATAAAAGAATTGATAAAAAAAAAGAAAGAAGCAAAAAGTAAAACATCCGGTGTGAGTCGAAAGACACCCGCCGTGAACAGATTCACCATTTCTCCCGCAAAAACGACAAGGAGAAATACAAACCATTGAACCAAAAAGGTGGAATTCTTAAACTGCCTGCCGGAAACATGGTTTACAGAGACTTACAGCTGCTGCATTAAATGATTTTAATTTACGATGAAGTCTGGTTCACATTCCTTGCATCTTCCCCCCCCACCCACTTGTAAAAAGTTGCATTTAGTCTTGTTCCGCCCCATTACCTCATTCTACTCCCAACTTGCTCTCTCCCTTTCTTGTTTCCTTTCCACTACTCCACGTCCAGGTCCCGTCCGAACTCAGCCTTTTCAGTACCATTGAACCTTTTATTTAACTTGAATATAATTCCATAAACCTGATTCTGGACTTGCCACTCCTCTGCTTTCATGATAACCCAAATGGATAAAGGTAGCTTAGTGTCTAGGTATTATTAGGTCATGACATGCATGCACTACTAATATATATATAAACACTTTAGTCCCTTCAACCTTCTCTAATATATACCCATCCATTTTCGCAGGCACTACTCTTATTATACAAACAAATATGGATCATCGCAAGGAATCGGACAGCAGTAACTACTTCCACATGGGGAACACTGCTCAGGAACATGCCCTACCTTATGTGCCCGATTGTTACGTTGTGCCTGATCCATCCGATCGTTCTTCCCCTAATGATCCTACCGCTGACATTCCCGTCATCGACTTGAGTGGGCTACGAGACGCTGCCCAGAGGACTGATGTCGTTGATGAAATTGGAAAGGCTTCTCGCCAACTGGGTTTCTTCCAAGTAAGCAATATCTTCTTTTATTCGAAATGACGCTTTTGTCCCTTCTAACAGAATTCTCGATTTGCCCTTCAGCCATTGAATGACGCTTTTGTCCCTCGTAACGGAATTCTCGATTTAAGTACATATGTATAGCCAACTTAATTAACAAGCTAAGCGAGCCCTTTCTTTAGTTTCTCTGTTAGACGACTTCGTCGCAGTGACACCACATCATCTATTTATCCCGCTCAGCTGCTGACTCACTCATTTGATACACCAGTAAATTTTCCTTCTTGTCTTTAATCTATGTGCTCCGTTTGGTACTAAATGTTCAACAGATTAATTTTGAATGGATGCATTGCCATTATTTTCCAACGCACAGGTTGTGAATCACGGGATAAAGCAGTCGGTGTTGGACGAAGCACTGGAAGCCGCCGACGAGTTCTTCAAGTTGCCAGCAGGGGAGAAGGCCAAGCTCATGTCCAACGACGTTTACAATCCGGTGAGATACGGTACCAGCATCAAAGATGGAATGGACAAAGTCCAGTTCTGGAGGGTATTCCTCAAACACTACGCTAATCCGCTCACCGAGTGGATTCACCTCTGGCCCCAAAACCCGCCAAACTACAGGTACGCACGTAGTAATTGATAATTGTGACGCTTTTTTCAAATACATGGTATTGAGATTGATTTTTTCAAAACTCTGAGTTTTCGTAAACAATGAATAGATATTTTCATTATTATCCCCAACTTCCTTTATGGCTATAACGACTGTAACAATCGAGGTGGAGAATAAAAGTGCGATATTGGTTTGATTAGCCAAAGTATGTAATATATTATTGCAATTATGTAATGCATATTTGGAAAAACTATATGATTAGCCATGACATATTATAATTTTGGCAACAATTACAAAATATTAAAATTTTGAAATTAAACAGCTCTACAATAGTACGAGAACGGAAGTTCTAAACGCATATAATACATATATGTGTATTATATGAGTCTTAAACGAATTTTTGCTAACTAGAAGATGATGAGTCTTGAAATTGGATTTCAAATAAGAGTATCATGGTCATTGCACAATAAATCTCTAACGAATTAAAAATTATATTTAAATTACAAATTCACCATCAAACAATATAATTAAAATTACACAATTTCTAATTTCTCAATTCTCAATTTCCACATTTCCTCCATTTTCTTTCCCACATACCAAACCACCCCAATTAATTAATTAATACTCAGAGAAAAAATAAGCAATTACTGCACGGAGGTGAGGAAGCTGACGACGGAGATAGCCGGAGCCATGACGGAGAGTCTTGGTCTGGGCCCATCGTACCTGGACCATAAACTGCACGCAGGAATGCAAACAATGGTGGTCAACTGTTATCCGCCGTGTCCAAGCCCAGACCTCACATTGGGCCTGCCACCTCATACGGTGCGGCCGCCGCTGAGGCAAACACGGCTTGTATCACGGCCGATAGATGTGCGACTGCTGCTGGCGATGTGGTCGATGCAGCTCAAGGGGTTCGACAGGTCTCGAGTTGGCCTGGAGTTGCCTGGTTCTCGGTGATGGCGGCTTGGCCCGGCGAAGAGATACTGCCAGAGGGGGGTAAAACCCTGGCGCTGGGATCGTTACTGGCGGGACGGGATGAGCGGGTGTTGGAGAGGGACATAGCGAGGATGTTGTTGTCATTGATTGAACTCGAATTAGGGTTTATGATGGGGCGGTTAGGATTTGCAGGGGAGGCCATGTCGGCGCTCACAGCTTTCCTTGAGAGAGATAGGCAGATCCTTAGATCTATTCATCAACTTATTAAATGTTAGTTTTTGCTTCTAATTTAAGCACTTCAATTATTTCATTCTTGTCACCCAACAAGAACAAAAAGTCCACCGGAGCACTCAGATACAGTTGATTCTAGGCGGAACATAATAATTTGCACTTTACAACTACTTCTAATCACTATTGGAGCAATGGTTCTTACCCTGCTTACCGACTGGCTCTTCTTGAAACATATGGAACCCAAATCTCCAATAACAAAAACTCTGTTGTAATACAGTAATAGCAAAGGTTCTAGAATAGTAGTTCACATTACATAATCAATCTACGTGTATGAGCAAATGTGCTAAAATTCAGTGGAAAAAAATAAAAGCAAATCTTATTTGGTTGAAAGAAAAATAAAAAATCGACCAGTTTAACATGTTCTTTTATGATCATTTGTATCATAAAATTAAAATGATTATTCGATCTGATTAAAAAAAATAATTGGGCGAAAAATGCATGTTTGAATTGAATAATTCAATAAATATTTTGGTTTACAAATTTTCAGACATCAAATCGAGGTTAAACTATTCATGCGATAAATTTTAGTTATTAATGAAACTACGAGGACCAACCATATAATAACTGAAATATTGGGTGGTCGATAGGATCATTTATTTAGGTGCACAATAAACGTTTACATGGCGCCACGTGGGGTATACGGATGGGGAGAAGTCTACCCTATGACCCTTAAATTTACAACATATTTTTCTGCACCTAAATAATAAATATTTATTACTTAAAAAATTATTAACAAAAGCATATAATTTACAGTTTTAGTAAGCATATAATTATATGGGCAACACTCTGCTAGAAGCATGCACCAGGTGCAAATGTGACATGATGAGTTTTGATTGGTCTTCTTGATTTTTAGCCATTTAAATCCCTTAAATTTGTGTAATTAATAATTTTGTCATCCGAAAATTAGCCATATTTTCGTCGAATATGTTATTTAACATTATCTTCCTTAAAGGAACGACTCACCATCTTCACTCGATTAATTGGGAATTTCCCTTTAAACATATTTTTCATCCGTTTGTGAATTTCCTTCATCAATTGATTTTGTTAGAAATGACTACAACTGATAAGATAACAGCCTGAAAACAGAATACGAAGACAATTGAAAGATAGGTTCTTCAGCCTGAAATCAATTAATATGATAACCGTTTTCAACAAGATGGTTGATTGACAATGGAAGACGGCAGAGAAGAAGCCAGCGATGGTGGAGGTTTGGAGCGACACTGATTTGTCACCGATGGTTGCAGATGGAAGACGGCGGTGAAGAAATAATCAGATTTTAAAATCAATAACCGGTTATGTATGTATTAAGTTTAAGCGCTGCTACAAAATGAATCTACATATGTGTAATGAAAGAGGTGTATTTAAAAAAAAGGTGGAGGTTTTTACAATTTTAATGGTGGAAGTCCTTCTGCGATTGTGAATTTAGAAATTTAGGTTGTTTATAAGATGTCTTTGGCGATTGAAATTTTGTTGAAAGCTGTTGGTTTGTACCCTGTTCAGCAGATTACCTATTGAATTAGAAGATGTAACTTTGTATTGGAATCAGATTAGGGGTTTGGAGGTTTGTAGTCAGGTCTGTTACTAGCTAATATTGGCTGGCCGTTTGTTGCTGAGTTTATTTTGATATCTCTGTTTCTGGGTCTAATGGAGGATGTTCCTCCCTGCACATATTTTTGTTTTGTTGTCTTTTGTACCGTTTGTAAGTTATAATACATGATCAGTTATAGAAAACATGATTGATAGATTTTAAATAATCACAAAATATTGGTGATTGATTTACAAGGCCTCGTTTGGTACGGAGTAATGGAGAGTGGGAGAAAAGTAAAAAAGGGGAATTGAGGAATCAGAGATTGTGTAATTCTAATTACATTGTTTGGTGATAAGGTTTGCAATTGAAATATAATTTTCAGGTTGCTAGGGATTTAATATGCAATGACCATGATGCCCTTATTTGAAATCCAATTTTAAGACCCATCATCTTCTAGTTAGCAAAAATTCGTTTAATACTCGTATAATACACATATACATACTATATGCGTTTAGAACTTCCGTTCTTGTACTATTGTAGAGCCGTTTAATTTTAAAATTTTAATATTTTCTAATTCTTGCCTAAATTTAAACGTATTACTATGTTGAAACAATGTATGAAACTCTGAACTTATTAATATTGTACCATACTCGTCCCGTATTTTACTAACTACAAATGAGAACAAATCTGATACCCACCACTACTTGTATTTGCCAGGGAAGAAGAACTAATATTTGTACATATCTACAACCATATATTATAATATGTCATTGCTAATCATATAGTTTTCCAAATATAAATTATATAATTGCAATAATATATTACATGTTTTGGCTAATCAAACCAATATCCCACTTTTATTCTCCACCTCGGTTGTTATAGTCATTATATCCGTAAAGGAAGTTGGGGGTAATAATAGCAATATCAATCCATTGTTTACGAAAACTCAGAGTTTTGAAGAAAACATTCTCAACACCATGTATTTGAAAAATGCACATTTGAGAGCAAATATGGGTTCAGAGGAAAAGTGTTTTCGTAAAACACTGGCCAATTAAAACTAAACAAACAAGTGTTTCTGTATTACTCTGAGTTTTGATAAAACCCTCCTAATTTCCTCTATACCAAACGAGGCCTAAATTATTTCATTTTAAAGGTTAAATCAACATTTTTTAATAAAAAATTAAAACCACTCAATAATATATTATCACATAATATTTATATTCTATATATATTTTTATCCGAATGTCTACCCTAATTTATTGTTTAACGATGGAAGGGGAAAAAAGCAGAAGCAAAACGGCAAGCTACTCTTTACAAAACTCGGAAGAAAAGATTTGCTAAGCGGGTTGGGAAGGGGATTCTGCCCTAAAAATAGGAAATAAATTCATGCTTCCTACCCAAAAAAAATTAAAAGTTTCATTCATCATCATATCAATCCCTGAAGTGGGGAATTGGGGAATCGGAAATCCCCTCTCTCTCTCCCACTCGTCCCACTACTAATCTTTCTGCAATATGGTGCTCCGTATTCGTTTTTGCGTCGGTAAGCCCCAAGCCGGCGACGGAGTCCTCCTGGAGTCCAAGCAATCTCCGGCGCCCAAGCGCATTCGTTTCCTACTTGGAGGCCACGACAAGAAGAGCGGGGCCGAAAAGAAGATTAAGAAGAAGAAGAAGAAGAAACGGCAGAGGTCGATGATTACCGCCGCCGACGACGAAGGATTCATGAACCCGGCTGGCCGTCCGCTTAAACTGAGGGTTGTGTTTAAAGGCCGTCCGCGCGTGCAGCAACCACCACGACGTCGTTACGCCGACGATTTCGATATGACATCCGTCTGCAGTTTCGAGGATGTTGGACCAGAACTCGTGCCGCCGCCGCCTTTTCATCTCTGCCTTCTTTCGCAAGGTCAGTTTTCCGACTCTGTTACCGATTTTTATGACGAAGACGAATGTCGCCTGGAATCCGAATCCGTAAATCAAGAATGGGGGTGTCGACCGACTTATCGGAATAGCTACTACTCCTCTGATTGCCGACGATTTCACAGTAGAGAAGAGAGGTTTGATTGGATGACGCCGGCGAATGATGATGATGCAGCAGAATCGGTTGGTGATAACTTTGACCTGTGATACCACCGGCCACGACCCGGAGAGTAATGATCGTCGACGGTTACAAAAAGACGACGACCGACAATTGTACAATTGAGTTGCAATTTTTGTTAGGTTTTCGATTTGGGGATTTAGGGTTTTGTTTTTAGGATTAAGAACAACCGAATTCAGGAAGGTTGTTAATTAGGGTTTGGCATGTCAATAGTTAGGTTTTGTTTTGATAATTTCTTGAGCAATGAAACATTCGGTCAGTGATTTTGCTGATCCAAAATTTTTATTTCATCATAACAGTATTGCTCAACTAGTGTCGACTCCCCCACCATGGGAGTACGAATGTTGCGTCGTCGGTTCCTTCCTCACGAAGAGGAAGATTAACTTCCAAGCTATGTACGAGAAACTGTTCCAACTATAGGAATCAGGACGCGGAGTGGTAATCAACGACCTATGTAATTGTTTAATGCTCTTTCAATTTTTCCACGAGCACGACGTCCGCAATATGATTGATTTCAGCCCTTGGAATTATGACGACCTTCTCTTGGTCGCACACGAGCTCCGTCATGGTTAAAATCCACGGCAAGTGCCGCTCAATAAAGCAGCATTATGGATCCAATCTCATGATCTGCAATTTGGATACTTCTTTGAGGCTATCAGAAATTTTTTGGGTGATTTTGTCGGTAGTTTTATCCACTACGACTAGAAGAACGTTATCCATCGACCTAATCTGTATATGCGTTTGCGAGTTTTTTGGATGTTAGGAAATCACTGAAGAGATTCAAGAAGTTGAGGCTACATGACAATGCAGCGATCAAATACACTTTCCAATATGAAAAGCTTCAGGGTTTTTGCTATATCTATGGGATTATGGGCCACCTTGACCGACAGTGTGAAGCACATTTTCGCCTACCATTGCACTTGATCACGCGGCAATGGTCTGATGACCTCCGAGTTGGATCCAAGAAGAAAGCCCAAGGGATAACTAATAGGCGATTATGGTGGAGAGAGCGCAAGCAGAGCTCAACATCATTCGCAGAAGACCTCTAAACTCGGGACCAATGAAGGGACAAGCACGGGGCAACCGTAGCAATATCCAGGACCTCCAGGCGTGCATGGGTGGTCATGTCAAGGACCAACACAAAACGCTCACCTACGGAGATCGACATATGAAGATGAGGTACTACGGGTCCAGGATGACAGCAAGAGGAGGCGACAAGGCGAAAAACTGGATCTAATGGAGATAGACGAGAATGGGAACTGTAAACCATCAAAGTCGTAAAAAAAGCTCATTTTGCATGGAGCAAGTAAATCACAGGTAGGCCAGCCATCGACGGCTTACTCACCAAGGTAAACAAGACGAGCCCCGCGAAGTTTCAGACCCCTTGCATGGATGAAGGCACAGACCCTCGATTTGGTTTTTTGGAAGTCATCTGTTTCATGTGCTTTGAACTTTTTGCAGTTTCGTTTTATGCTTGAGTCCGATTTTGTCGGGTCTCGCTACTCGTGGCCTACAATGGCTCTCTTTTTTCAGTGTCAGTTGGTTTTTTTACTTTAATTTGTCTTATCAGAAGAGTACGGAATTTAGTTGACTCATCATCCGGATGACGATTACACTTTTATGTAGTCCGGTTTGTGGGATCTACACCTCCCAGTTAGATTTGTTAATATGTTTGAACTTTGTAACCAGTCTATATCAACATTAATAAGAATATAACATTCATCAGGCTATTACGTTTCTGAATACACATAATGCAACTGAGTATGTTTTGTTCGATTGAACAATGATATTGATAACAGACAAAATACTATATTTACAAAGTTTAGAAACTATAAAAACAACTCACTTGGAAGAAGTATAATGTAGTACCTCTTCGTTTAACACTTACACTGAAATCCAACAAAAAAAATGAATTTTTAGGCGAATTAATTTTTAGCTCTGAATTTGTTATGTTTTATTGCCAAATCTGTACAAGGACGCACAACATTTTAAGTCCTTTTTCATATATGTGGGCCAGGCCCAATTAGGTGTATAGTCATGGAAGAATCAGTATTTGAACCAACTAAGTGGGTACTGGGCCACCACGTGCTGAAGCCCAATGACAAGTGGCATGGGCTGGTGGCTGCAATGACATCTTCTAACTAGTTAAGGCAATTTTTCTATTCCACAAAAGGTTTTTCTTTTCGCACCCACGAATAGATTGTGAGTTGTTCGATAAAAAAAAATTGATAAATTAAAAAATTAAAATTAAAAGTAAAAGTTAGAAATTTTTAAAATCTAAACAAATTTCAAATTAAGTGGGCCGCAAAAGCAATGGAGGGAATGAAAATAATGAAAGAGAAAAATTTAATTTTTTTCCTTTTTATTTTCTTCATATTTTCTTTTTTTATATATTCTCTAATTTATTTTAATTTAAAATATGTATTTATAAATTTATTGAAATATAATTTTCACTTCATAAATATTTTTCTATTTTATTTGTTTGAATATAATGAGATCAAGTTTTATATATTTTCCAAACATTTCAGATCTAACTTCAATTCATCTAAAAACTAAATTTGATTTTCAACAACATATATTGTAGAGTAATCTTATAAATCGACATAACAATTATATAACACACTTATAAAATAAATATAACATACTCGTAGAATATAACAGATTTGTAACGCATAATATTGACATAATATATTCATAACACATAATAATGGCATAATATACATGTCACATGGTTATAACAATAGAATAACATACTTGTAAAACGGTTATAACAGTGGTATAACAAGTTCGTTCGTATTGTGGACATAACAATGACATAACATACATGTAAAACAGTTATAACAATAGCATAACAAGTTTATCGACTCTAAGAGTCCTCTATCTTTAACTTTTTTTTGTAAATCCTAACGTCGTGTTTTTAGTTAAAATGGTCTGAGTCCCAATTTTCGCAACTTACCATCAACATTTTCCGTCCATGCACGACACGCAGGTAAAATATTTTAGTTGAGTCCACGTCATTACTCACCAAAAAAAAAACTCATATCCCCATCCTCTCTCTCCCTTTCATATCTCTGCTGTTCACACAACAATTGATCTCTAATGGACTCGAGTCTCCTTATAACATCCGCCATTCTCACTCTCCGACGGCGATTCCACAGAGCAAGCCACTCCTATTTCGAGTGCGGACACCGAACGCCCTGCATCTTCTCTTTGATCTCCGTCGTCCTTCTTTTGTCCTGTCCTTTCCTCTTCCATGAGAAGAAATGGGTCTATTATCATCCCAAGTTCCCCACCAAAACACTAAAACCCTGGATTCATTGCCTCTATTGTCCAACCTAGAACAGAAAGATACAACCTTTACAAGATTCCGATGACGAATGTTCCTCAATGCGTTGCATTCCGCTGCTAAGATCTTATAGGCTTGATTTCTTTACAGGTCAAGTACCTTAACAGCTACTGCTTTCTAACTTGTTTCAGCTTTTCTTTGTAGACAGTACCAAACCCGCCAGAACCAAATAAGTTGTTTGAAGAGAACCCATCAGTTGCTTCATCAAGTTCTCTGTACAAAAATCTCAGAAATTGCTCAGGGATTCCATCTTCAGAAACTGATTCAGTCTTCCTTAATCTTCTTCTGAGCACATCAACAAATGTAACGCTCAATTTACCTCAGCTGCTGCTACTACTAGCTGGCTGCTGAATTGGACATTTGGGAAGTCAAGCTCAACAACAAGGCCACAAAGCTTAGGATTCCCCATAACAAAACTACACTTGAATTCGTAAATACTCCTCGATTTGGAACCTCCCCACCCCGACTGTTGTAAGAGAGGTTTAGATATTCGAGAAATCGAACACACTCAAGCTGTTGTGGGGTTTCTCCTGACAGTTTGTTCTTGGAAAGATCCACTTCCTGTAGGCCTTTCATGGAAGCCAAAGATGGAGGAATGATCGCATCAAATGAATTCTCCTACATAAATAGATGCTCCAAGCTCTCGCAGTTGGAGATTGTGTTTGGGATTCCCTCTATGAGATTGTTGTAGGAGAGATCAATTGCATTCAGATTAGTCAACTTTTGATTCATTGCTTTCCTATGTTTTCTTAGTTTGAGAAGAATCAATTCCTCTGTTTTTTCAGTTTGAGAACAGAGAGATGAAAGGGAGAGAAAGGAAGAAAAAAGAGGAGAGAGAGAGGCGAAGGGATATGGGTTTTTATTTTTATTTTATTTTATTTCGGTGAGTAATGACGTCGATTCAAGTAAAATATTTTGTTTGTGTGACGTGCTATGTGTAGCCGTATCGCGTGGCGAAGAAGACGGAAATGGATGGAAAATATTGATAGTGAGTTGTGAAAATTGCGATTCAGATCATTTTATCTAAAAGCACGACGTTAGGACATTTTGAAAAAAATGATAAAGATAAAGGATTTTTAATGTCGATACCCTTCATATTGTGAATATAACTGTAACATAACAATCGTATAACAAGCACGTAAAATTAATATAACTGTAAAATAACATGTTATTTAACCGTGTAAGAGAAATTATCTTAACTCGCAAAATCATAACATTATTTTATGTCATCAAATTTTTCATTAAATTCTGACATTTTATAAAACGTACTTAACACCTACATTAATAATTTTAATTTATTTTTAAAAAATTAATAAAATTTATCAAAATTGATCTCATTAAATGGAAAATATTAAAATAAACAATATTTATGAATTAAAAATTATATTTTGATAAATTTCTAAAAAATTATGATAATTAAACTAAAATTAGAGAAAATTTAAAGGCAGAGAAATAATGTTATAGAAATTAAAAAAAGAAATTAAAAAAAGACTTTCCTTACAATCATGTTTACTTTGGGGTCTTCTACAGTTAAAATTACTACAAATCATTAGAATATTTGTGTGAGAGATCCGAAAGCCCATAATTTATCGGTTGGTGCGGAAATAAGGAATGTTCGCTGTTTAGAAAAATTGAGCTAAAAATATAGTAATATAGCAAACATTAACCATAAATTCAAGAGTTTGATCATTGTCTATGAGAATGATGTATATTTTGTGGTTAGCCGTTTACCGCTTTGTGTGAGCATATACGGGAAAAAATTGATTATTGCTATCGGCGATAAACACCCTAAGTAACCAAAAAAAAATCCTCTTTATGTAGTAAAGGATTTAAATACATCGAATACGACTAAACTATTTATGTCACTAACCTTCAACTCTTTCTAGTAAGCCATAATATGCATCCAGGTGCACTTATCGACACCAAACTTTATTTTTGTACTAATAAAAACTGACTCAGTTAACCATTCTGAACTTTGTGCTCGATGCAGAATTTTTTTTATGAATATTTATTTTATTCATCAAATCCGCAAGCAAGCAGATTTGCAAGCTTGCCAATAAGATCCAGCGAAATCATAAAACAAAGCTAGAAAAGATGAAACCAAGCTAGCCAAGTAAAAAAGAAATGTGTCTACAAATCTGTCCAGCAATCTCCAAGTGGTCAAAAGGTTGCTCTCCCACGCTGCGTCTGCATCGCTCATACCACACTTCACTAATCGTCGCTCGCCAAAAAGTCTACTAGAACAAGCAGCACTGTCGCGACCTGCAAAGCATCCGCTGCACTCAACAATCATATCCTCCCAAGTTGCTGCATCAAGTTCATTTGCACCAAACCAACAGTGGCGAATTGTTGTAACAAATCCACAGTCATGCCTAACATGATAAATGGCATCAACACCATCCAAACAGAGAAAGCAACTAACATCAACACTCAGCCCGGCCCCATGATGTCATCATGTTGGTAATGAGAGTTCCCCTAATCGCAAACCACGACAGAAGACTATGTTTAGAAATTGAAGGGGATCGCCAGATCAAGTCATACCGATTTACTTCATCACCACGAGGACGAATAGAATTCCAAACAAGGGAGATCGAATACCTCTCCATGCTCTGATTCTGCCAGCATGGATGGCCATTTCCATCATAAGAAACAAATTGATGTGCCGCAACTCTAGTGTGTAAAATTCGGCGCCAAGTCCATGAGTAATATGAAGAAAGAGAGACATCCCAAATCAATTTTCCTTTAAGCCTATAACTGTTTATCCATGCAATCCATAAACTCCCTGACTTCAACAACATATTTCAGATGTGACGAAACACGAAAGCATGGTTCCAAGACACAAACTCATGAATACCAAATCCACCTTCACGCTTGGGAAAATCGACAAAATTTTCAGGCCACTTTTGCTTTTTTCTGTTCATCTTCAGAGACCTTCCAAAGGAAGTTACTACACCTTTTTTCAGAAACTCTAATAACAGTCTTTGACAGCAAAAACACATTCATCCAATATTGGGTAAGGGTACTGAGGACAGAGGTGACAAGCTGAAGCCTGCATAACTTAGCGTTCTCACCTTCCAACCCCAAATACGAGCGGTGATATTGGTAAGAAGAACATCAAAATCACGAGAAGTGAGCTTCCCATAAATGAGGGGAACCCCCAATTAGCGGACATGGAGCTTACCCTCCAAGAAATCCAGCTCAAATGTAATATGATCCCGAGCAGACTAATGAACCATTGATGAGTAAACCACTTTCGTTTTTTCCGGGTTAAGTTGCAGCCCCGTGAGAGAATAGAAAATGTCAAGAACGTTAGCAACCCCTCGGATACCCTGTCTGGTACCATTTGTGAAGATCGGAAAATCATCCACAAAACAAAGACGAGCGATACCCAATTTCTTACATTTCAGATGAAAATGAACCTTACCAGCCTTCGTAGCCCTATAGAATAAACAGTGCATCATTTCCATTACCAGAACAAAAAGAGAAGGGGAAAGCAGATCACCTTGCCACAAAATCCTTCTTTCCCGCAAAATAGCCAATCACCCCTTCATTAAGCCCCACGCTCAGCATAACCGTGTTGAGACAAGATGTAATCCAGCCAATAAAGCGCTCGTGGAAGTTCATAGTGGGAAGCAGATTCAACAACATGGCAATATCAACAGAATCACACTAAGGGGATGTATGCTTGAGATTTGTGTCCCCAATGTTGTCCCCAACTCATGAGCCAAGAGAATATTGTCCCCAATGTGTCTCCCCTTAACAAAGGCCAATTGGCTAGAGCTTATAAGAATAGGGAGATAAGCAGTCAACCGAGAAGAGATTATTTTAGCAATGCATTTATTGAGGACGTTGCAGCACGAGATAAGATTTCAATCCTTGATGTGGGTGACACAAGATTTCTTCGAAATAATAGCAACAAGGGTTGAGTTTACTACGTTAGGAAGAACACTAGTGTCGAAAAAGTGACAAATAGCTTCTATAATATCAGGTCCCACAACATCCCAAACTGTCTTACAAAAACAAGAGGTAAATTCATTTGGTCCAGGCTTTTATCATCCAGGATAGAGAAAATAGCATCTCTAACTTCAGCAGCGGGTCACCTTGGCACACAAATCGGAATGGGAGCAAACAAGGAGCTTGTATCGAAGAAGATCACCAAGCTCATCAGTTGATAAACGTGTCACCATGGGATTCACCTGGCCAAGAAGAATACCATAATAATCAAGAATAACCTTGCTAATGTGATAAATGCTTTTTACATGTTTCAAAATAAATTTAGCTAACGAATTAACTAGAGTCAAATTTTCCTAGAGTCTCAAAGTTGCATCTACTCAAAGTTGTAAAAAGTGTTACTTGATTTAACCAAAGTTGTGGTTGAAGTGCCATGATTTCTATGAACTAATAACTAAATTAAACTACCAAAACAAATAAGGATTGCAAGACTGCACAAATAATGACGGAGAAACACTAATGGATAAAACTGTTTAGATTTCGAATCTCCCTAAACTATCCAGACAACAAAACGATATTCATTTAACTCAATTTATCCAAAATAAGCTGTAAACAATTCACCGTCGTAATTCTTCTCTAATTAGATCACGCCCTTTCAGGTCTGCTAACCTACTACCTATCTACTATCTCATTCCACTCTTTCGAGACGAAGAGCTGAAATCTGCAAGGCGATAAAACAAACGAGAATTGATCACAAGACAAACTAGTCTATTTGCTCCCTGATGAGGGTTAACGACTAACCTAGTTGATTGCTTTCGACGTTCTAAGATAAGGAAGCTCTTTTGAGTCATTCAAAAACGTAACAAGATCATATTCAAGTCTGCCACAAAGAACAATGTAACATTTTGGCCCGATCGTACCAAGAGTACCAACTAAATTAATTTAGTACGCGGTAGTGTATAGTTTCATGATAATAATTGTTAGTGTATATCCTCATACATGAGATAAGGTTTAGCCTTATAGGACAAACAAATGAGTAACCTTTTGATGAAGCAGGTGTCAAATGGCTTAAGTTGGGTTCTTAACTCATGAGGTAAGGCCAAATGTCTAGGCATATGCAGGGCAATTGGACACATGTCTACACTTTAGGAAGCCAAGTTCAACTCAGCTAAGTAAAATGACAAAGTAAATGACATATGTCATTACCTCATATGACTTCTGAAGAATTCCATGCATGCATATAAAAGGGCACATTTGTGTAATCTTTAAGGAAGAGTGGTACAGTTTGGCTTGGTATCAGAGGAGTATTAAAATAAAGTGAGTGAGTGAAGGAAACACGGTTCGTAATCCAGGGGACGTTTGGGAATAGAGTTTTGACCCGAAGGCTTATATTGGTATTCTCAAGGATTATTCCTAGTGAGGGTCTTCTACGTATGCGATCGGGTTAGACGTTCCATTATGAGTTTATTATTATTAAAGGCTATATGCATAATAGGATAATGTCCGTTTAATCCTAAGATTATATATGCTTCTTTACCATATTAGTACTTAATATGATGCATGTTTTGTTACTTTGCTGATATATCTAATTTAATATATGTGTGAATCTGAGCAGTAGGGATTACTGATTATTGAATAAATCCAGTAATTAATTGATCACTTAGTTAGGGCCCGTATGCTGGCGATTATGCTTATTGCACTTATGTTACGCGGTGGGCCTTGGTAAGCGCCACAACTAACTATTACCGTGGGCTTTGGTAATCACCACACTAACTCTACATGGGCCATTTTAGTGCCACTAACTCTATGTGGGTCGTCAGCATATGTGAGTCGGGATCCCAAATAAAATATGGATATGAATTAGATTATAGAATTAGCCTTATGTGTTATATGCTATATACTTTCTATATGATTATTTGTACCTTAGAGTGACTAGGGTAGAGATTCTCACTCAGTGATTAACACTGACCTTTACTTTCCATTTCAGAGCGACAGTAGGCTTTACTGATTCACACACTGCAAATCTGCAAAATGGTATCATCGAGCTCCGAGGTTGGCCGTCCTGGTGACGATGCCAGGTAGATATGAAAGATTGTGTCTTGATCCTCGTTTTGCGTTTTAAAACTCATTTGAGACTCTTACTCTCATCATGTGCATATGTTATGAGTGGTTGTGTACTAGTATAATGTGAGATATGGTTCTGTAAACTATAGTGGCCATAAGGGCAAGCATATGTACTCTGGTCCGAGCCTGTGAAGCTCGAGACTCCTGTTCTATATGTATATGTGTCCTTCTGGACTTTTGGTATAGTGTATTGTACGATGTAAAATCAATAAGTCATATATGACATTATGAGCAGTTTCTGTGTGGACTAATTAATTATATGAGTACATATAAACACAATCCTAAATTATGATGAAGGAATTAATTGGATGAATTTAAAACATTAAATGATATATGTGGTATAAGTAGCGTAGCACCCCTATTACTGCCCCGCTGTTTTATTTATAACAACGAACTTGTTAATAGCAGTCGGGTGTTACAAACAAGAACCTAATCGAAGTCAATCATAAACTGAAATACATCAAACTTGAATAAATCAAAATAATCAGAGTATCAATCGTTCATCGAGAATCACCTAGGGTTAAATCTAATCTAAGCAAGGAGGAGTTTAGCTACTCATAATCATGAATAACAAGTCGAAATCAACAAAAGAAAACATTGAAATCAGATTCACAAGAAGGAATCTCAAAAACCTAATTCCGTCGAGAACCATCGAAGAAATCGACTTGTCAATCTTGATAATGTCCTCGCCAATCCAAACTTCTCGAAGTTGATGTCTTCTCTTCACTCGAAAGTATCTATTATCTTCCTAAAATTTCATTCAAAAGGGTCTCCTTTGAAATAGAGGAGAGACAGCCTTTAAATAAGATTTCAGATTCTAAATTTTGCCAAATTTGTCAATAATTGCGCCTAATCCTTATCAAAGATTGCCCCTTACCTAAGGCGCAATCTTTGACAATGGTTAGGCGTAATCTTTGACACAACTTCCAGAATCATTGTTGTAGGAAATTGAACTAGCTTTCCAATGCCGACGATCTTCATCAATCGGACTTCTGAGCTATGAGATATGTTCTCGTTTATTTTGCCGCTTAGCGGATTTCAGATCTTTGTCTCAAAAGAGCTAACTGGGATAGTAGATAGGTAGCGGATTAGCGGATCCGAAAGGGTGTGATTTGATTAGAGAGGAACTGCGATAGTGAATTGAATCTATCTTGTTTTGTTTAAATTGTTGAATTTATCTGTCATTCGTGAATTTTGATAGCCTAGGGGAATTCGAAGTCTAAGCCGTTTTCTCCCATTTGGTTCAAACCTTATATCGTGCAGTCTTGCAGCCTTGTGTTATTTTCCCTATCATTCACATATTTAGTTTAATTGATAGACTTAGAAATTCGTGGAACCTACACCACAAAACCTGTTTAATCGATTAACACTTTTCATAACTTTGAGTAGTCATAATATTTAGACCCTAAAAAAATTCGACTCTAATTAATTCGTTAATTAGGTTTATTTTGATAAGGTCTAAAATCCGTTCATCACTCTACCATGACTTCTCCCCTTAGGTAGAGTGACTGTCACTTTCTTCATGAAATCTCCAAAAAGTAGCATGACCAAGGGTGTTCGAGGGAGATTCCATTTGGATTTCCTCATCCACATCCTCTGAATTATACCCCCATCAACTTCGTCTTCTCCTTCAACCAGCTTTGTCAAATCCTACGCTAATCTCTCCACACACTCAACACTCTTAGGGCTCAAAAGATCTGTCTCCACCTCATTTGAGGTCTCAACTATGTCGAGATTTAGTGGCAGTGTCCTCTTCAGTAGAAGTCTTCACCGTAACCATTTCTCCTCCTCCAACCGGTGGCATGCGAGCATATATAGGTGAGGCCTTCTCTCGAAATTGAGACTCAGCCGCATTGGATTTAGAGCTGTTAGGATCCACCACGGGTGATATCTGGGATTTCGGCTTCCAAGCCTGAACCAGTACAACAATCCTTGACAACTTCTTGCTCTGTGGAGTCTCAACTTGAATGTGCACAACCTCATCATCCAGCTGCAAAGAAATCACTTCATGACAAACAACATTTTGTTCAAGCAAGATACAAAACTTCACAGTCAACCCTTCACGAACAAATTTGTTCAAAGGTTTCCCAAAACGACCAATAATCCCAAGACCACCATTCGTCAAGAGCTGGAAAGGAACGTGCTTCAGAGTAATTCATATAGGAGGAGCTCTCACAGTCAAATTCAACGGCAGAATTCTTGCTTTCCACTTGCGAAGGACCAAACCTCGTATGATGGATGTGCTAGGCGCGGCCAAAAATCCAGTCACAAAGTCTAACCAGATGCACCTCAATCATTAGAGAGAGTAGAGATATAGATTTTACCTCGATGTAAGATTTCAATAAAGTTGGGGCCTTTGAATGATATTAGGCCACAATTAAGAGTTAAGTCACCCTAATGGTCTGTTTAGAAAAAATAAAAAAAGAGACATTGTATTCTTGTAATAAATAATAATACTAAAATGCAAAACCGATGGTCCGATTTAATGAATGATATATACAGTTTGTATTTTATTTTGTGCGGTCTGTATTGTATTATAAATGGACTAATATACTTCTAATTAAAATATTATTATATATAGACTGCATTAGTAAAATACTAATTTTTTTAAACAAAAAATAATTCAAATTGTATTAAATAATCAAAACTAACACAAATTCTAAATAAAAAAGGAAGATACAAATCTTAAATCTAAATCGAAAAGGAATAACAACATATTAATAAATACAAATCATTCATCAATTAAACAATCCAAAATTAATTTCTTCATTCAAACGAATTCAAAGTTATTGATTCCAATCAATCCACGATTAAGTTTTTTTCTGGGATTTATAAAGTTCTTCATTTTTGGTAAGTCAATTATCGATTTACTTTTCAATATCGTCTTCTATTCACAACGTTTCAATTCATTACTTCTCAATTTTTCATTCATACATGTTGTGTTCAAAATATCTCATGAACAATAATTTTCATATTTATGTATACAAACATGCTGCGCAAAGTAGAAAACGGACTGTACGAAATAAACATGGACTGTATTAGGAAAAAAGACTGCACGAAGTAAATACATACTGAATTAATAAATTTTTTTAACTAAAAATATTTTAATCTATTAAAAAACGGTACGAAATAAAAAACAGAATGTATATAAAAAACGCCATATACTATACTATACCATGGAATATGAACGGATTGACAAAAACTGTGGAAAATAATAAAACCAGGCACTCGATTGCTAATTGCTATTGGTCAGCTGTGTATTGCCCTCACCCACCAATTTCCTTCTCTGTCGTCGGTCCGCATCGCATCTCCCCTCCCTCAAGGGAAAACATTCGAACTTTCCCCAGCTTCTGCACTAAACCCAATTAGATTGGAGACCTAACCAAATCCATCCGCCATGGTTCAATTTCTTCTCTCCTCCTCCACCCTTCTCTCTTTCTTCCCCTCTCTATCCTTCTCTTGCTAGGGTTTTTTGTCATTACTAGGGTATCGACTTCTCACCTGCTTTCCAAAGCTCTAAACTTTATCACCTGGTTTTTTTTTTTGTGTGAGCGTGGGATGATTTAGCCCAAACGGCTATGGAACAGCTGATTACTGGACCTGTGTAGCCGCAGAATGCCAGGAATCCCTTTGGTGGTTCGTGAAACTTCATCGTAAGTGTTTCCCCCCCCTCTGTCTGAGCCAGAATAGCTTAATAGGAAGAATTTTCTGAAAAAGTTTGCGACTTTGTGTAAATTTGGCAGGCATAGCCGAAGTGCGGATCAGATGTGCCGTGATGATGGTCGTGTGCGATTGTCTGCTGAAGAGGAAATGGCAGCTGAGGAAAGTCTCTCCACTTATTGTAAGCCCGTCGAGCTTTATAACATCCTCCAACGCCGGGCTGTCGCCAATGTGAGTTGTTAATATCTCCATTGTTGCTCTTCTTACGTACTGGCTGATTCTTCTCCTGCTGGGTTATAACGATCAGTTTTTGTGAATTCCCTCTTTTCTTTGTTTCCCGCTCTAGCCATTGTTTCTACAGAGGTGTTTGGAGTACAAGATACAGGCGAAAAATAAAAGGAGGTCAGATACTATCATAGACTTGCAATGTTGTAATGTTCTAGTCTTTTCACTCTTAGCTTAACTTAACTGTGAAACTCGAGACTCCGGTTAATTCTAGAGGTGGCATTCAAATTGCTGATATGTGCATCATATTAGGCAACTTGTAAATCTCTTTGAAGAGTTGAGAAGATAGTGACACTTTTTTTTCGAATTTTTTCTTCAAGCCAAAAACCCTCTGACTTTCATACAAGGCTCGATGTTCGGTAGTGGATCTCGATCCTAGACATAGTTATTGAAACAGATCATTCCGTGCAGGAAATTACATTCTAGTTATATCTTCTTATGCTGATTGTTTCCGTATACTTCTATCTGGTTAGTTAGAGGTTTGGGACTTGAATATTAGTTACCGTTGAGATCTTTGTCTGGTCTGTTAACTCACCACAGTTTGTTTGGTATACATGTAGAATTCAAATGACAGTTTCATTGTCGACGGCTATTAATGGTGGCTCTCAATCTTCTAGCCCATTTCCTCTATACATTTTGTTGGCAAGACTAGTAACCGAGTCTCTGACTCCAGAGGTGGGGAATCATTTAGCAAGGGCTTAAAAATCTGGATCATTTAGATTCGTTTTCCTTCTCCATAATTACTGTTGAAGTATGCTAATCACTGCTTATGGTTTGTGTGCGATAAAGAAGCATTCTGCAGTTTTCCGCTTTAGCCGAGCATGCATTTTGAATAACTTTGCTGGAGTTCAAGGGAGTATGCAAGGACAAGCAAATTTCTTACTTCCAGAATCTAATAAGTTAGCATCGGAAGCCAATGGAGGGTCACTGTCTCTCTTGCTTGTCAGCTTTGGTATGAATTTGTTTTTGAGAGTTCTCAACCTTTGAGTTTGATTCTACTGCGAGGATTTTGTCTGATTATATTTTCTTGCAGCTGGAGCTCAGAATTCTGCACATGGACTTGAATTAACAAAGAGTCATGTAGGTCTGGAATTCTTTTCCTTGCTTTAACTTCTTGACTGTTCGTTAGGCTTTAAACAACAACCTTAATTGAATACTGCAGTTAACTTCTTTTTTATAAGTGCATACCTTCATTGCTTGGTTGAACTGATTTTCATGGCAGAAAATGTTGGAGGATGTTGCTTACTCGGCAAGATACAATTGGAGTCGCTCTATGCTTCGTGGGAGAAGTCTCCTAACTTAGCATGGGGACAAAGAGTAGAGGTTGCATCAGCTGTAGATATGTATTCATGCTTCTTAAAGGTATATGCTACTGCCGAATATGTCAACTACTGTTTGTTGTCTTCTTTTTTGCTCATTACAAAATCTCTACTAAAGTTCATTACAAATGGCAGCAACTATGTTAGAATCTTAGATAGAAAGCTAGTATTAACATAATAACTCATTTCCGTTTGGAGCCACCTATCTTGATAGGCTGTTCAGTCTCTTTCCTTTCTTTGCATCTGCCCTCAATCCAACTTATGTTCCATATTGGACTTGCAGTTGAATTATTCGAATGCTGATAAAAGTGTATTCGTACAAATTCCAAAAGGTTCAGAGAATGTAAGTCTCTTAACGACTTTTGTTTATCGACATGAGTTGCTTGGTATTGTATCTGACTTGTGATCATTTGTGCTTGTAAGGATGCATCACACGTGCAAGTCAATGTATTTGCGGAAGAAGTTGGAGCCGGGGAGAAATCTCGCTATCATTCATACACATGCAGTGATGTTTCTTCTTCCTCATTGTCTCATATTATTAGGTACATAGCTGACTCGATTGACATGGCTCTTTCGCTTCCACTTTCCACACAATTTATTTCCTCAACTTGTTTCTACTGAATATTATCACTAATTTATATGGTTACACTTCTTTAGTGTTCCTATGAGGTGAAATTGATTTGCTGTCAAGTTCCCGCTTCTAACATAATCACTTTTGGTTTGCCTAGGTTGAGGGCTGGAAATGTTGTTTTCAATTATAGGTATTACAATAATAAGTTGCAGAAGACTGAAGGTAGTGCTTATGTTTCTCGTATTTCCATTACAACTTTAGTTGTCTGCTTCTTTTTTATTCTCCCAGTACTTGACTCTATTATAAATTTATTCGACTTCCCACAAGAATGAAGCATATTTACATATTTTGACCATTCAATGATTTCTTGGTTTTAATGATGATTCAGATCTGATGATGTGCATATACATTTTGCAGTAACTGAAGACTTTACTTGTCCATTTTGCTTGATAAAATGTGGAAGCTTTAAGGTAAATTTTCGTGATCTTAATTCGTGAGACGCCTCACATTAACGTTGTTTTCCATTCATTTTATGGTTATTGCTTTTGTTTCCCTCTCTTCTTTGTTAAATAGAGATGGTTACTGAATTTCTTCTTCTCAGGGTTTGAGATATCATTTGCCGGCCTCCCATGATCTCTTCAACTTTGAGTTTTGGGTTGGTAAACTTCAATAGTCTTTTGTTGAATTTTGTAGATCAGACCTCCTGACTTATTTCAGCGGAATGCTAATATGTGTCGATTTTTACAGGTAACTGAGGAATTCCAAGCGGTAAACATATCTGTTAAAACAGATGTTTGGAGACCTGAGGTGAATAAATCTCCCTAGCTATTTGCTGCTTATCGTTGATTAATTTATTATATGGTTTTGGTTAGGAGTGTTTGCATTACAATCATGGTAATTGACCATAACTCTTGCTAGTTTGGGAATTTATATTCGAAATCTGCAGGTTGTTGCTCGTGGTGTTGATCCAAAGCAACAAACTTTTTCCTTTTGGTAAGTGACATTACCTTGAAAGAAACTGCTTTACGTTGTTTCCGTACTTGAGATTCTGATTGATTTTACATGGCGTTATGACTGTTGCTTTTGTAGTTCAAAAAAAACCAGGCGCAGAAAACCGAAAAACGTCGTTCAACAAGTAAAGCATGTCTATCCTTTGATCTTCGAGTCAAACCACCATGCTGCAGCATGTGGCTTTCATGATAAGGCTAATGGTATGCACTTTTGTTGTTGTAACTGAAATCGAATATTCTTTATTGCTTTATTATAACCGAAATTGTATCATTACATTCCACAAAAGATTTCCGAATTATTGTCACGAGAAAACCGTCGTGAAATATATAGAGTTTTTCTGTGTACCACTCCCAAACTCATTGCACGGTCTTTCTTTCGCACTGTGATTAACATGTGGACTACCTGTCCCAGGAAATGTACGAAGAACAATCTTAAAGAGAAAAACTCTGATGCTTTGGCATGTTGATTGTTATTCCTTGTAATGGAAATCTATCTTTCCTTTAGCATCATCTCCTTGTATGTTTCTCAAATTCTGATCTTTCTGCTGTGGAAAATTGCTCTGGATCCTTTGTGTAAGGTGGCAAGAAATTGGCGAACATAAGTGTTGGTGCTGCACAATGCATAGGGAAAGTTTCTTCTCTCTTCGACGAAATAGGGGCTTCACGTTCTGGTGCACAAGCCCATCCAGATCCTGAATGTGTCCAGTCAGCAAACGATAACAATCTGATTCCTCCAGCCATGTTGCAATTCTCGAAAACCAAGAAGTTAGCTGTCGAGCGTTCTGATATTAAAAAGTAAGTCGGCTAGTTTGAGCAGCATTTTACATTATGCTTACTGACTTGTATATCTGAACGGTTGCTTTTATGATTCTGGTGCTCAAGACTGACTTTATATGCAAGGTCATATGTCTGATGCCATATTTCTATCTCTTTCCAGCCGCAGCCTTCTTCACAAACGACGATTTTTCCACTCACATAGAGCTCAGGTAACTAAATATTTGGGTCGGCACTTGCAATCTATATAAGGTGCTCCGTATGGTGTTTAAATTGGTTAATAGAAACTTGTAGAACAAGATTGTATTTCACGACGGGAAGTGATTTTTGAAATGCTTCTCTTTGTTTGAAGCCTATGGCGATCGAGCAAGTCTTATCGGATGTAGATAGTGAGGATGAAGTCGACGACGATGTTGCAGATTTAGAAGATCGAAGGGTAAGCTCCATAGTCCCGTAGCATTAGTTCTTTTAGCCATAGTCTGAGAGAATATGTAGGCGCCCGTTTGTATTTGTTTTCGACGTAGATACGTGAATTGCGATCCATGTGTTAATTAATGCTCTTTCCTTGTACGCAATGCTGCAGATGCTCGATGATTTTGTCGATGTGACCCAGGACGAGAAACGCATAATGCACTTGTGGAACTCCTTTGTGAGAAAGCACAGGTTTGAATCGATTTTGACAAATGGGGTCGTGACCGCATTGTTGTTTTATGTCCTTATTTCCTTTGAATTAGCTATGATGATGATGTCGATAATGGCAGGGTCCGGGCAGACGGGCATATCCCATGGGCGTGCGAGGCATTCACCAGGTTTCATTCGAAGACGCTCTTAGAAGATCCACCCCTCCTTTGGTACGTACGATCTATACAATCTTATTAACAGGAAATTAGATTATCTGGTAACAATATCTCTATGTAACGAACCGATTTATGTTGGCAGTGTCTGGAGACTGTTGATGGTGAAGCTGTGGAATCACGGGCTATTGGATCCACGTAGCATCAACAATTCCAACTTGATTCTGGAGGAAATTCATAAGGAGGAGTTGGAAGCAGGGGAAAGACTAGTTTAAGAAAAAAGAAGAATCAAGCAGTTCATAGAGTGGTTCTGAAGAGCTTTTGGTGCTTGTTGTAATCTGTTTATATTAATTTATTTAACCATCCGTTACATTTAAATTATAATGATAAAAAAATAGGAACAGGAGTTAAATTACATTGTGCCATTTTGTATGTTTCTCCAACATTTGGAAATTTGAGAGATGACAATTGTTTGGCACTTTGGGGGCCTCGAAGGTAATGGGACGTATTCTGTTAAATCGCACTACCTTTTCCTTAAGGACGCAAGATGGAAGATTTTTTGGAAATGGCGTGGTCTGAATAGGATTAGACATTTTTTATGGTTGGTTTCCCATGGTAAATTACTCACTAAATGGAGAGGACGAGGCGACATGAGTTCTAACGGCGATTGTCCTGCTTGTCAGAATTCGGAGGGATCTTTGAATCATATTTTACGAGAGTGTTGAGTTGCTCAGAACTGTGGAAGGAGGTTTTGGCTGTGGGACATCAAGCTTTTGACCCGTTGCAAAGCTTTGATGACTGGTGGATTAGCAATATTGGAGATCAATGTAATGATACCAGGTTTGGGATATTGTGTTGGTTACTTGGCGGAATCGAATCAGGTGTTTGAGGATCGGACTCAAGGGAAGGAGGTTGTTCTTTCTAAACTGAAGTATTGGAATGATATTGTTATGCAAAGCTTTGGGGCGATGAACAAGTTACGTCGTGTTTCCGGAACTCGTCAAAAGATTAAACAAGTGGGTTGGACGCCAGCTATGCGCCATGGATGACAGCTCGGTTCAGAACCAAGGAAATTCAGCAGCAGGAGGAGGATTGCTTCGAAACTCGACAGGGAATGCTGTATTTGCTTTTTCTCGCAACATGGGAAAGTGCAGTATTACGAGGGCGGAGTTGCGAGCTGCTGTTGATGGTCTCAACATTGCCTGGCAGCATGGCGTTCGGAAGGTTTGCCCACAAGTTGATTTGCAATGTGCTGTGCAGCTCCTTTCAGGTGAATTGTCAGAGGACCATCAACATGGTGAATGGTTGGATTTGGGTCCGGATTTCGTTCCTAGTTTCAATCTATCCTATCTCATTTCGTACTTGTTGCATGCATGCACGCTCGAACTAAATTAGATTGGGAAATCCGATTCCATTTCAATTAGAACCTGTGAAACCAAATTATATTAAAGCAAACCTTCTTTGTGTTTGAACAATCGCACGGTCTTGCCAGTCCAGTCAACAGTCGTTGGTTTTATTATTATTTCATTGGTGTTAATTCTATTTTTATCGTTTCAAAGAACACATAGTTGATGCTTTAGATCAAGAGACATTGACCAAGATGCTATTCCAGAAGCTAGAGCCCATGATCTACCTTATAATTGCTATAACTGTTAGCATATTCATTACATCAATTCTTGTTGTTATTATATCTACAATTTTTATTTATAGCATAAGCCTAAAAGTACTTTGAGCTCGTACGATGCTACTAAAATATAAAATGTGTAAACAGTATGTATTGAATTATTATTCGGGTATTGTGTGGATCTTAATTATTACGGTGTTAACTTTTATATCTGTTTTTTTATGTTAAGAAACAAAACACCCTTTGGCCGATTTTCTGACTCCACCTCTGACGAGAGACTTACTATATTTTCTTTTATACAAAGAACCTCCCATTTAACGTGTCAAATTTTGGATACTTTGGTATGATTAGGTGTAAGGATAGAACCCTAAATATAGTGTTTTTTACAAATGACCCGGTAGATATTATTAATCTCAAATAGGCATTACATCATCCAGTAAAAGTTGGTCAACCGAAAAATAGGGGGTCTACCTAATTAGGTAACCGATTAAATTCAAAAAACAACATTAAAATGAGCCATAATATGAGCAGCCATATTGACATCCCTCGGACAATGATTCCACTTGCTTCTATAAAAACACCACTCAAACAACGGATGTGACAAAAAAGAATATCCAGTTCCGTACAATCATAAGTAATCCCATTAAGCGTTTGCACCAACTACAAGCAGTCGCTTTCAAACTCCGCCTATAGGTAACCTTGCTGCATCACGAAAATGATACCGATCTCTGCGCAGCTATGGCTTCATCCATCTCAGGGGTACAAACACCGGGAATACGTTTAACCGCTGCTGTAAGGAACATGCCATCCGAATGACGAGCAACAAGTCCAAGCCCAATCCCACCGGAAGCGGAAACACCTGCATCCATATTAACCTTAACAACTCCATGGATCGATCTACGCCAGCAGACCGAGGGTTGAGAATTGCTTGGGACCAACTTCTTTTCCTGAAATTGCTGATAGTCGACATAAAAAATGGCACTGTTCGAGATAATATCATCTTCATCACAATGATGCCCGTTGAAAAGGTGGGCATTCCTTTCTTGTCAAACGTACCATAAGAGAACACTCCATCCTTCTAGCATTTGCTGTGGAGCGACACTAGCAACACCAGAGAACCAAGAAAAACCATTGGCAGATTGAAACTGTTCAAAACAATAGGAGAAAATAGACGACATCCAAACTCTCCTAGTCCATTGACACTCACCAAAATAGTGGATTTGAGACTCGAACAAGTTACAAAAAGTACATTGGTCACCATGTCTACTCCGACGCTTATCAAGTTTCTCCCCCTTCGGATGGAGATTACGCATGAACCGACAAAGGAACTGTTGACTTTGGGAGGAACATTGACGAACCACATCGTCTTCCAAGTTTCCGGCGAACCTACAGCTTGAATTGCCTTTACTTCCATGAATTCTTCCAGCCATAATGCATAACCATCGAGTAGTATAATCTCCAAACTTTCTCCGATGCCAAACTAAGCAATCCGTTTCACCACCATCTCTCAATGGGATTTGTATTACAGCTTGTGCTATTGCTGTCGGGAAGCAGCTTTCAACTAATGCAGTATCCCACTGTTCAGAGACAGGATCCACCAAGTCAAGAACAAGGGCATCGAGAGGAAGGGTTCTCGGGGGCGAGGGGATGAAAAGGTTTTCCAAGGCAGGGAACCACTTGTCACCCCAAATTCGCATAGAACACCCATTCGCCGCCCGCCATTGCAAACCCTTCCAAAGCAGGTCCTGCGATCCCATCAAACTTCGCCAGATAAAACTAGGCCGATAACCAACTTGAGCTTCAAGAACATTAGAATTCTTGTGATTCTTAGCCTTCAATAAACTTGTAATAAGAGAATTGGGGCATTGATAAAGATTCCATAACTGTTTAGCTAGCAAAGTACATAAATCCCATTCGTCCTTCAGCTTTAGAACAGGCAAGCTCCTCGCGTCGTAGCCAATGGATCTACTCCTCAACCTTCTGCCCCGCCAGAACTAGTCATTAATGAATGAATGTCCTAAATAATCTCGTCCGGGATATGAAACACTTGCATAGTATAAGTTAGTTGAGCCTGCGCCACCGATTTAATAAGACCCTCTCTAACGGCAACAAACATGGTCCTCTCCTTCCAACTCTTAAGTTTTGACCAAATACGCTCCTTTAAATAGGCGAAAAGGGATTTATTACACCTTCCCAATTCCTTAGCCAACCCAAAATATTTTTTATGTTTATCAACTTCACTCATCTCCAAAACCGAGTCAATTTACAATCGGCCATGATGGCAAATGTTCTTAGTGAAGGAAATTTCAGATTTCTGAAAGTTAACCAACTGTCCCGACTCGAGCCTGAGAATAGCTTTAAGCACAAGGCTTTCAATTTGAAGAGTAGTCTGAGTAAAGAAAATACTATCATCGGCAAAGAATAAGTAAGTAATCACCGACGCCCTCCTCGCCACAGTAAGCCCATGCAGCTTCTTCTCCCTACTTGCATGAGCAACAGCTAACGAGAGGCCTTCCACACAAAGAAGAAACAAATAAGGAGACAAAGGATCCCCTTGAGGAAGGCCCCTACTCGAGAAGAACTGTTCAGAATGGTGATTGATGTGCTGTATTATCGACACAGTTATTCTCGTTATAAACTACATTTTTCTGTGTCGATATGTATTTAAATTCAGGATTTTGAGTGCACATTTGGTTCTCTTGTCCCCCAGGGCCATGTCACGTTATTTGGTATGTTTTTTTATACATTTTAGGTGTCATATGACGTTTAGAGATGAACCAAAACATGACGGGAGGCCGGAACAACTCAAAACGTAAGACTTGGGAAGAAAATGTCACTGTTTAGTATTTTGAGCACAACTCATCGCTCGGAAATTCGATTGATGCAAGGTCAGCGTCGTTGGAAAGATAATTTGATTTTATACAACTTTTATGTTGACTCCTTGCTCAAAATTACTTATACTCGAGGAACACGGCGTGTTTGAAAGGAACACATCTGTGTTCTTCCTATTTATGCTCACGGTCGAGAGCTACAGAAGAAGGGACACGACCATGTCCCAGTGGAACACACCATGTCCCAAGTGATGACGAGATTTTTGAGTTTAATCCTTCTCTAACTTGGTCCAGAACCCTATAAATACCCCCGAAACCCCCTATGGACGAGATACTTTGATTACACTTTATTTAGACATGTTTTCGAGTTCTTAGAGAGAGAAAGATTCCATAGATTGATTGAAGCGAGAGAACATCAAACAATTGGAGACGGATTGAAGATCGGCGACAAGACGGAGATTTCTCGACGGAACATGTTTTCTTCTCGGGTTATTTTCCTTTCTTCTACCTTTCTTGTTTCCAGAACTATGAGTAGCTAAACTCTTTATGTTGTTTGGATTAAATGAAGCTTTGGTTTAACTTTTGTATGGATGATGGGGGTTTAACACTTTGATTTATTATCAAGGTTATTCAGACTTATGATGTGTTCTTGGTAAACCTAATTTCTGATTCAATTTCATTTGATCGCCTTAGTTGAATCCTCGTCATTGATTTGTGGGTCCAAGAGGAATATAGATTGATAGGTCGCTTAGGAAGAACTCTAGATTATTGGTTAGCTCGAGAGAGGAAGGGTCGCTTAGACTTTTTGCATCATTTATCATTGTGACATTTCATCAAACACCTTTAGTGCATTTTGCTTAGTTGTAGATTAGCTCGAGAGAGGAGTCTACGGTTAAGAAAAATAGATCCTTAGAGGCGCGAGAGTGATCTAAGACTATCGTATGAAATCGCCAAGCTATTATAACCTATATAATCGAGATAGCTTATCGTTCATCCATGCATTGCTAACTTTAGTGGATTTGAATCCGAACAACCTTCATTCCATATTTGAAACTCAATCTCTTACATTTGATTTCTTTTGATTTGCATTCTTAGTTTATAATTAGATACTTGAACAAACAATCATTCACTGCTACTTGCTTTAGTTAGCTAAATCAATTTGAGTAATAGCGTTAGAAAGACCCTAGGGAAATTTGATTCCATTAGTTTATTCTAGTGGGTATTTGATTAGCGGGGTAAAATCTGCTCGTTAGTGACCATTAACAAGAACACTGCATGAGATGGATTTAACACACATTATAATCAACTGAATCGATCGATCAGCACAACCAAGACGACACATAATTTTCTCCAAAAAAACACCATTCAATCTTGTCGTAGGCTTTTTCCATGTCAATCGTAGCTGTCAACTAGCCCATTTTAGGTTTAGTTATCTTCTTCACGGAGTGGAAACATTAAAAAGTTGCCATGATGTTATCCACGGTAAACCTACCAGGAACAAAAGCACTCTATTTCGGGGAAATAACCCGATCAAGATTAACCTTCAAACGACTAGCAAACATATTTGCCACAGGTTTATAGAGCACATTACACAAGTTGATAGGTCTAAACTCCTTAGTTGATTCACGAGCCTTCACTTTCAGAATAAGAGCTATCAAGGTATAGTTGAGCTCCGAGGGATTATGGACAGTATCGAGGATACCCAATATTACAAACACTACATCATCACCAATAATATCCCAATATTTTCTGAAAATGAACCTGACATACCATTAGCTCCCGGTGATTTTCATGTTCCCATTTGTTTCAAGGCAGCAAACACTTACTCCCTTATGAAAGGAAAAAGAAGAAGTGAATTATCCTCTGCCATTATCTTAGGCAACACGACATCGATAATTGGCGTCAAGGTAGGCGCTGGACCTGCGCGAAAAAGGTTAGTAAAATAAGTTAGAAAGCAAGGGTGCACAAAAGATTCAATGTGTGATATTTCTCAACAAAATCTTCCCAACCAAAAATATCATAAAATCTCCACTTACATCTTGAATTTAACTTTAACATCAATATGATGTAAAGAGATGGACATCAAATCTAGACTAAACTCTTCATTCCAGTAGATACAGATACCTCCCAATCTGTGACGGGGAGAGAGAGTAGCTATCCAACACTGTCCAAACCGAAAACTTAAATCTTTCTGGAGTTTCAAATTTTCCTCGACCGTCTGTTTTGTCTCAGATAAAAAACACCACATGTGGGGAAGATTGTTGCAAGAGCAAAAAAAGAGATTCAACTACGTGTTTATTCCCCAGACCGCAACAGTTATAGCAAACGATCCTTATCTATTACCCAAAGGGGATTGGTTCCCCGCACCATCAGAAGAAATATTATTACCATACATTTGACTATCTGAAGTTGGAGTATGATTATCTTGGCTAGTTTGCTTAAACTGGCCGTCCACTACAACCAGTTTCTTGTTATCATTTCAAGTTTTGGATGACGCAGTCTGACCACCACTCTTAGCAGGGGCCCTCAGAGCCACCCTTGAAGCAGCAACCACCCCAGTAGCTGGCAAGGGCGAAGGCTAAGGGAGTTGGATTGCAACTTGAGATTTTGGTTGATTACTCTATTTCCCCAACAATGGTTTTGAGATTGGAGAGGACAACAAAGGCGTAGTCTCATTCCCCTGCTGCTCACTTCCACCATTAAAGTCTTGGAGGGCAAAGAATGGTAGTGGGATTTAGAAATCATCCATGATCCATAAGCAGCTTCCTTAGTCTCCTAAGTGTTTGATTTTTCATTAACATTGGTCACCAACATAGGATCCACAACTGGAGGCGGTGCGCGGCATACCCACTTATGAGTTGGGGCGCCATAATTTTCACAGCACGTGTACAGATTATTAAGGCTCTCATACCTAATGAAATATCGAACGTCTTTAATTTTATACTTTGATAGCAACAGATTTGTTAGGGCAATCTAAACACAAACACGTGTTGGAAATAGGCACCTAGAGTTTGACCTTGGTGTGATGCCACCTCCTTGGACTTAACCTGGGTGCGATACCGGTGTTGGTACGGATGCGTGGACACACGGAAAATCTCATCTTAGCTAAGAGCAAGCAGGAACTAGCTAGTATCGGCTTCTCTATGAGTTAGTTGATGCTAGGGACTAACACTCCACCTCATCCAGCTACACTTGAGCTTGATGCCAGTGTCACTAGTTGCAATGCTGAGCTGAGCTATAATGCTAGTAGGGAGATAGGTAGTTGGGGGTGGTTACTCCTTCTCCTAGGACGAATTGGTTCACACCTCTTTGTGAAATTCAAACTCAAACTGAGTTGCTTTCCCTCCAAACCCATACGGCATTAAGGTAATTACCTTTTAACCACCTTCAAGTCTATCCATAGAGATAACGATGCCTCTTGGTGCATGAACTCGTACCCCTTCACTCCTGGACCTTTTGCCTATATAAAGAAGGCAGTTTTATTGGAGAAAGATACAGAAAAACACACATCTATCCTAGCCTACGAGATTCTAAGTTACTCTAGTTTCTAAAGCCTAAGAACTCGAGTGTAGACGGTCTTATTCTCGGAAGGGATTTCCTGATACCCAAGGCTTGTAGGGTGGAAATACTCTTTTTGGAAAGTGGTGCCCACGATTCCGTCTTGATCCTAGATCTCTTTACATGTAATAACTCGAAAGATTGTTGCTCAGAACCTCTCAAACTAACAACACATGCATATTTGCCAGGTGCACCCTCTTATGTCGCATCATCAACCCTTACAAGCTTGCCAATCTTACTAACGATCCTCATAACTGCTTCTGTATGATAATACTGGATAGTGAGGTCCGAAAGCTGAATCCACACAAGCGTCTTAGTGACGACCGTTTTCCAAGGATTAAAATCCTTATGCAACATTGTGGACCGTAAGATAAGTTTCGCCAAACATCCAAGGGCCACCTGTAATGGAAGTTTCATAATCCTCCTTCTCTCTAAACCGGACCAGAAAGTAGTCATTATTAAGATCCAATATTTGGATGCTTCCAACGTTCTCCCACGGAGAGTTGAGACGTATGAAAAGTGACAAATAGGGAACTCGTCGGCTAAACCCTTTGACTACCAGGGCCGAACGCCATTCATGGCAAAAGTTAGTTTCTCAGCATCTGTAAAGAGAATTGTAGGGCATAAAGGTTCCTCATCCTTGCCAATCATATCATCCTCTTCCCTCATTAAGTTAGCCACATCGTCAGAGTTAGAGTCCTCAAAATACCATTAATTTCGCCGATGAAAGTTTACCAGTTGCCTGCTGCCAAACATTCAGTTTTGTATTTCTCATATGTTCATTGGAATCCTAAGGAAAATAACATGTAGGGTTGTCTTCATGGATCACATCTTCAATATGCACATTCTAAATATTAGCATCCTTAATTCCAGCTGAATGATTAATATTCATGGTTTAGACTTTCTTTTTAGCATGTTGTGAATCCCTATCCTTCTTCGCCGAAGGAGAAGATGATGTTTGGGAGGACATGTGGATCGAGTCAGGGGGTTTTTGGAACATAAGAAAAAACGGTGGAGGAGCCATCATTGAAAGTTTTAGCAACATCGCATCGACGCGGAACTCAAAATCACCAAAGGGGGAGATTCGAGAAAAATGCCTTTTTAAATGTAATTCTGTTGACCATTTGATTTCAAACATGATTATTGAAACACTCTTCTCTTGAGAAAATTTTGTTATAACTTATCATCATTCCAACTCAAGTTAGTAGGTTTTTCTAGATCTACCATATAATGGGATTGATCCCCATTAGACCCAATATCACATGAGTCCAAATCAACTATTTATTTTGGGGAAACAATGAACCCACTTTTAGTCTTAGTCAACCAAATTTAATTCCCTTACTCCCCTCTAGGCATTCTTAACTACATTAATTAGTGGCCAACCTTAACGAGTTGAGTTAAGAGCATTTGGATAGCCCTAATGCAGTTTGCTCTATATGTTTAAGAATTTAATTTTGAGATTTGACAAAAAATTATTTGATAGAATAAGTGATTTGAAATATATAAGCTATTTCATGAATACCTTGTTTGTTTAACGATGATTCTAATTTCTTGAAAATAATTATTTAATTTACTTATTTAAAAAATGACTAATAATTATTTAATTCCCCTAAAGTAATCAAGTGATCTAGTCTTTTCCCACCAAATCCTTTGAGTTTTGGAAAGTCCGTATTCTGAAAGAGATTTCAAATAATCTCTCAAATTACTTGGGGACTAAATGATGATTTTAAATCACCTAATTCTTGTAATGAAACATGCTTATTTGACCAAATCACCTAGACCTATAAAATTATTCACCTAATCTTCAAACCAAACTATCCCTAAGTTTACTGAGTGGAATTTGTTATTTTCTTTCATTTTCTACTTGGTGTAGAAAAATAAATGAGTGACAAAAGTACCTTTTATTATTATTTTATTTCATATATAATTTATTTCAGACACCAGTTCATCATCTAATTATTTAAATCTACATAAAGATTGTTTTTTACTCACAAAAGTGATCCAATTTGTCTGTGCAGCATACTAGCATTGTTATAACATAATTTAGAAAGCTCGTTGATTTTACAATCATCTATACATTCTTAACACTTAGACTAACTCTAACTCGAAGGTTAAAATTATGAAAGCTAAATTGAAATATGGTCTTTTAACCTCCTAGAAATCTAAAATCGCTTCAACCCTGAAAAGGAGTAAATTTGTCCGGTCTTATAATTCTATGTTTACGTTTTAGTAATTCTAATTTATGAATAATTAAATTTATGTTTTGGATATTGATTTCTTCACATTTGATAACAATAATCATATACGGTTGTGTCGATAAAATTTGAACAATTTTTGAAATTTTGTTTTCAAAATAAATAAATTATAATATTATTCTACTAATTTTTATAATAAAAGTTAATAATTAAACTCAAATACAAACTACAATCCATTGCGCAATTGATTTGAATATTTAAGCTCAAATAGGAACACAAAGCAACAACTATAATTATTAAATATAACAACAACAACCCGTAAAAATGTAAACATAGATTTGAAAAGGAAAGTAGATCCACCCACTCCTTTTGTGCTCCACGCGAGCGGAATAAGGACTAAAAGGCTCATGTGTGCCGCACAGATGCTATCTGCAAGTGGCCATGCACTCTGAAACATTTCTACTACAGTTAATGCGGCTAGGTCCCCAAGCTTTAGCCTTTGTCATTTTTAGCTCGCCTTTTAGACTTTTCCATCCCACTTTGTGACTGTATTGGCAAAATGGCCTTTTAGCCCAAGGGCCGAAGACAGCCTTATAGCATCTGCATTTCAAACTTTTATCGTCGTGAGGCGAAGAATGACATAATATTTATTTTTTGTAATTATTAGGGATATTGACATATTTGTTATTAACAAGCTTGCTAATTTAGCAAGTTAATTAGTAATGCCATATAGACAAATTGATATATTTCTCAAGAAATATATTTATGAATAGAAAATTAATTAAAGATAAATAATATGTAATAGTTTTTTACTTGTTCATTTTTTTGACAATAAACCCTCATTTGTATTTCTCATAAAGGTATTCGCCACGAAGCATACAAGGTGTCTTATCGGACGGTACATACCCCGCTAACAAAGCAACACGGATCGCAGGTCCTCGCAAAGCAAGAGGACCTCAATCCTCACTCTCCAACACTAACATCACGATAAGGAAAAAGGTTCACCACTCAGCTAAAAATGGATGACAGACGACACTACTAAAACAATTAAAAGTAATACTAACAAAACAACAAAACCTAAAAGACCGGACAAAAGAAGCCTAACAAACATGGATAAACAGTAATCCTTATTCCAAAATGTTAAAGGACGCTATGACCTTAGGTAACTAGGAGGGCAATTAGTGTGACGGACCGGTCGCCAGAGGCTGACCGGTTGGAGGTAAGGTAGTTGGACCGTGACAGAGTTTCCTTGGCGATTTTGACGACTTGCGTCACATGGTGTCTTCAGTGTCCATTGGTATGTGATTAGAAGAGTGAGTTGTTATATTATTGATCTTGAGAATATATACTGAGTTAATAACAATAGCTCCTAGAAAGATTGAGATATTATCTATGCTACGATTACAATATGGAGAGAGTGGGTTGTTCAATATAGTGAGTAGATTTTCTTTGTTATTATCCCCCCCCCCCCCCAACCTCAAGTGCGGGACAGACTTGGAGCTTGGAGCGTAGGTAGCTGAATCTATCCTTGGTGACGGCCTTTCTAAATATATCCGTGAGAGCCATATGCAATCTGTAGACCCGAAGTCAACTTGTTCTCGAATGAAATGGAAATCCAGCGCTACATGTTTTAATCATGTTGAAATGACTGGGGTTTTGGTGAGGAAGATTGCACCCACATTGCCACAGAGAAGAAGTAGAGGTCACAAAAGTAGTTGGCCCAACTCAATAAACAGTTGTTGAAGTGAAATCAATTCCGCCATCGTATAAGCAAGTGCTCGATATTCCGCCTCTGTACTTGATCGAGAAACAGCCTTCTGCTTACGTGATGTCCAGCTAATAAGATTGTTCCCATGGAAAATAGCATATCCATACTTTGATCTACTGCCATTCGGGTCTGAAATCCAACCCAAGTCAGAGTAAGCGAGGAGTTGAGTTGCGACAGTACGTTGGAAATTTAGACCTTGGGTCAACGTGCCACTAATATACCTTAATAGACGCTTGATTGCTTGCCAATGTAGAACTGTAGGGGAATGCATGAACTGACATACTCGATTGATGGCGTGCATGATGTCCGGGGGGAGTGATTGTTGCATATTGGAGAGACCTAACGGTTTGACGATATAGAGTGGGGTTGTCAAAGGGGTCACCATCAGGACCGAGTCGTTGTTGAAGATCTGCGGGTGTGGTCACCGGAGCGGCACCTACTCGAGCAATTAACACTTTGAGATACCAGACGGAATTCACCACCTCAATTGGATTGAAACTGTTTGATTTTGACATCAAATTATGTTTGGACCATAGCATGGAATCAAGAACCTATGATTTTTGGGTTGGAAAATAATCCATAAAAATTTAGTGAAACCATTGACGAAGAGAAGAAAATAACGATGACCATTCAATGATAAAAAAAGAGAATAACCTCAAACATCCAAATACAGCAAATTTAAAGGTTTAGAACTAGTGAAACGAATAGAAGGAAAAGGCAAACTTTTGCTCTTGCCGAATTGAAAAACCTCACAAACAACCGGTAACTTATTTGAGGACACAATAATTGAAAAGAAGAAACCATGCGACAAAGAACTTACGGATGTGGATGAGCCATCCATTGATGCCAACCTCACGTTTGAACACCACTGTACGTCATGCATGGAGATGGAAGCGAAGAAATGTCCGGCGAGGAAAGAAGATAAGAGTCTGTTGCTGACTTCCCCCTTGAGAAGAGGTTGACCCTGCATGGTCTTAACAACACAATGAGTTTGCCAAAATTCGACACAAACATTGTTTTCACGAGTTAACATGAAAATGCTTAATAGACTTTTAGTGAGCCGTAAAGCCACATAAAAATTAACAAAACTTAACTTAGAAAGAGAGCTTAAGCCAATATGAGAAATAGATAAATGGTTACCATTAACAACTTGAAGAGTGTCGCCGCCAGAATAAGCATTGGTCACAGTAAGTGATGACACTTGATTTTTCGTGTTCATTGTCCTTATTTAAGCGATATTTCATGCATATTTGTATAGTTCTGGATAGAAGTTTAAATGTTTTGCACATTTCTAGCTTAGCTTCTATCTTGATATAGTGTCTCGGACCCGTTCGGGTTCCTTTTGATGTCATTTTGGAGGGTTTTTATAAGATTTCAGGTACATGACGATATCGAGGCACTATTCAGAACAATTTAAAGTATGCATAGATGAGTTAGGACGGATTAGGAGTGGAGAAAACATCAAGAACAAAACTTTGTCACATTATCCACCTAAAAAGTGCATTGTTAAGGCGCATAGTGTGGCAAGTTGGGCACATGGATTTTCTGGAAATCGTGTACACCATGCGCCTAAAGATGTCACACCATGAGCCTAAAGATGTCACACCATGAGCCTTAAATAAAACATTTAAGGCGCATAGTGTGACCCCGACATCAATTAGGATTTCTGCTCCTATTTAAAGTCTAGTTCTCCCTCATTCGAAAACAAACTTCCTTAGATGAAATTCAGAGTTTTATTGAGAGATTTGAGAGCAACTAAAAGGCAACTTGAAGAAGCTCGGAATCGAAAAGTAATCAAGACGGCGAATCAAGTTCTTCGGGAAGTTTGGCGAAATTAGGTTTTTCATAATTCTTTGTGTAAACCTAGATTCAATGTCTTCCTCTTCTAATTTGGATTTGTCTCTTGAGATTGTGAGCAGCTAACCTTCTCTTGCTTAGATTAGATGAATCCTAGGTTAATTCCTATACGAATATTTTGATACATTTGACGATTTACTAGAGAAGAATTGCGACAGTGTAATGCGTCTATCCAGTTTCGTTTAAATCGTGGAATTTGTCTGTCATTTGTGAATTTGAGTTGCCTAGTGGGGATTCGACATCTAAGCAGTTTCATCTCTATTTGTCGACAACCGCATATCGTGCAGTCTTGTAACCCATTTACTTTAAAGCAATTTTCATTTTTCACTCATATTGATTGATTGATCCTTGTGGCACCTAAACCACATTCATTGGTACCTTAATTGAAATTAATTATAACTTTGAGTAAGATACTAAAAGAGGTGTGTTGCGGTTGGAGAGCAACAATCGGCGCCCATAGTGTTGGTGTTGGGAGAATATTTGCCGTCATAGAGATAGAATGGTCCTGTCAAGCTTTCTCTTGCAGCAAGAGACCTATGAGATCATGAAGGCTGAGAGCATCAACCCTCATCATGAAGGCAGTCTTGAATGCATCATACGAGGGATTGAGGCCAGCGAGCACATGGCCAATTAATTCCTCATCCAAAATTGGACTTTGATCCTTAGCAAGAGAATCAACAATGGCTCTATTTTTCTCCAAATACTCAAACATGAAGAGTGAACCCTTGGAGAGTGATTGAATCTAGACCTTGAGATGCATTTGACGAGCATGAGTTTGAGGCTCAAAGCTTTGATCGATGGTCAGCCAAGCCTGATGAGCCGATGTATCTCGCACCACCACTAAGAGGGCCCGTTCCGAGAGGGTGGAACATAACCAGAGGAGAACGAACTGATCCTTTTTCTTCCAAGTTGTGAATGTAGGATTTAGTTCTTCAGTAGCATTGCTGGAAGACGAGGTGACAAAGTGAGTTGCAGAAGGAGGCTGAGGAGAAAGAACATGAAACCCCAATTCGAAAGTCTCTAGAGCGAAGAGAATGGTTGCACACGACTGAGAGTAGCTGTCACGATCGAGTTTGATGGAGATGGGTGGGATCTGGAGATTGAGAGAAGAAGAAGAGGTGTCATTTGCCATAGTAAGAAGGCTAGAAGAGGTCATTGGTGACAACGAGAGAATAGAGAGAGGATGCCAAAAATTAGGGTTATTCTTAATTGGCTCTAGATACCATATGTGATTAGAAGAGTGAGTTTTTCTATTATTGATCTCGAGAATATGTACAGGATAAATAACAATAGCTCGTAGAAAGATGGAGAGATCTATGCTACGATTAAAATATGGAGAGAGTGGGTTGTTCAACAGAGTAGTGAGTAGATTTTAAGTTATTAATTGGGTCCGAGTCGGTGAGGTCCTTCCGATGACGCTCATTGTCATCAGCTAGTTATGACTTATTGATATCCTCTAGTCGGTAAGTACCCATGGTCGTCGTACCCTGGATGGCTAGGGTGTAGTTTTTCCTTTTAATATGTGGCAGCTTCAAGGTGGATGCGCCCTCTGGGGCTGTTGGCTTGCCATGCTGGCCTAAGCTGCCTGGAAAGGTAGGATCCTCCTCTAGATCTCACTTCAAGCTCCATTGGCTTGTGGCTAGGACTTGGGTTTCCTTACATGATAATACCTTTGTTGATTCATCCCATTGGAAAGCCAGCTGCTATTTGGGAATTGAAATCTGAGCTCGCATTTTTCTCCACATGACCCATTATACCACATATATAGTAAAAACAAGGGGGTGCTAGTATTTGTACTTACACGTCACATCAGTCCCATCGTGCATGCTTACCACTCTCTCCTTTTTGCAGCGGTGTGTTGATAACCAGTGAGACTCGGAGATACATGTAAGCATTTGGAAACGCGATGTGGTTCTCCTCGTTGTACCACTTGTAGCGAACAGTAGAGCTTCCTAGGGCCCGGCCTATTGTCTTCAAAAAGTACCCAAGGGGTAGAGAGTGGATTTCGATATAGAGATTGGCAGTCTTCATCGGGACATGTTGCAACATTTCTCCTCGGAGCAGCTCGTGGGTGAGTAGTATGTGGCTGTCGAAAAACCAGGGACCATTGTCCATCAGATGGCGCACATCGAGATCGTGCTTGAAATAGAAAAGGATACAACGGTCGTTGAGAGCCAAGATTTCGACTCCTCTTACCGGTTGCCAGGTATATGGGAGGCTCATGCGCATCGTAAGACAGTGCACCTCCTTCTTGGTTAAAAAGGTATCGACCACACATAGCTCGTATTCCTGGGTCGGGGGTTGGCTAACCACATCTAATTGCGAGAGAGTTGCCATCTCTAGCTCGATGATGGTGAGCCCCAGGCGTGGGTTGTTGGTTGGTGACGGTGGCGGGCGCTGGTTGTTGGTTGATGACGACATTGTTGTGGTCGGCGACCGAGGCATGGTGGCCTCTTGCTGGAAGTGTACCCATCCTCCCGGTGCTGGCACTGGAGTTGGTCGGGGAGGTGTGGTTGCGGGGAGTCGTTGGATTGAGGTCGGGAGAAGTGACAGTGAGTGTAGAGCAGCTCGGTCGGTTTGAGCTCACTGACCAAGCGAGTTGCAGGGGGGGTAGGGAAGAGGTATCGGGGCGGCGGCTATTGGTAGTGTTGGTGGGGATCATGGTGGTCGTAGTTGCGAGAGGAAAAGGAGTTGGCGTGGGCACGAGAGACGTACTAGGGTAACTAGGGTTTTGTCTCATTTGAGATCTTCTTTATGGCCGCTTTCTAACTTTTATTATATATATTATTGGTTCATTTGTAAAAATAAATAAAAATTTTTAATTAATTATTGAGATAAAGAAGGTTAAAAATTATTGAATGATTTAGTTATTAAAGTTGTTAATTTGATGATAAAATTTATATTAAATATTAACAAATTTTTAAGATAAAAATAATTTAGTAATGTGCTATTTCACCCTCCGGACAAAAGAAAAGAGGGATCATGAATAGGATTTGGAAATAATAATAATAGAAAAACCTATCCATAATTAATAATTGAGGAAGAAGAGAGGAAGAAGACGCATCCTTCTTTATGAATTATGATGATGACTTAAATAGTCAAATTGGATAATGATGGACTCTCAACTCTCTCTCAAGCAAGCAGGCAGCAGCCATTGTTTTCCATTCTTTATTATTCCCACAACCCCTGACGCTAATACCTCCAAAATCCCCCCCGCCATAACCATTTTGGACAGCAGAAGAAGAAAGGAGGCTCCTTCCTCCCACCACCCTGAACCTTCTCCCTCCCTTCCTCTTCTCCATACTATATATACCTCGTTTTACTTTCAACTCCCACAATTCTCCACTCAAACCTTCCTCAATTAACCAGATCAGCTCAGCTCTAATTCAAACAATACAATACATGGCTTTCCCCCATCCAGAAGCATCTACCCTCGACAACATCCGCCAATACCTCCTCGCCGACTGCCCTGCTTCCATGGATTCCTACATCTCCCATCTCAATCTCGTCAAAACTGAGATCCAAGACAATACCCACTACAGCAGCAAGCCTTCTCCATCTTCGTCTTCTTCCTCCTCTTCCCTCAGCCAGAGGAGGAAGCCTAACATGATATCCAACATCTCAATCCCTCGACCCTCCCCTGCCGTCGACCCGACCCGGATCCAATCCGATTCGGTTCCTGCTGAAGAAGACAGGCACTACAGAGGTGTTAGACGAAGGCCTTGGGGGAAATACGCAGCTGAGATTCGCGATCCGACCAAGAAAGGCGCTCGTGTCTGGCTGGGAACCTTCAACACCGCCATCGAAGCTGCCAAGGCCTACGATAACGCCGCTTTCCACCTCCGTGGCAGCAGAGCCATCCTCAACTTCCCCTTGGAAGCCGGCAGGAATTCCTCCGCTTCCGATTCTGGATCTCTGTCGGTTTTGACGGAGGACGATTCGAGGAAGAGGAAGATTGGGGAAATCGAGGATGCTAGGCGGGAGGAGGATGATGTTAAGAAGGTGGCCAAGGGAGAGAGTCCGAACCCGGCGGGCCAAGGTGGAGCTGGGGCGGACCCGGTGCCGTTAACGCCGTCTAGCTGGAAGGATTTCTTTGACTCGGAATCCAATTCGAAAGGGATATTCAGCGTGCCGCCGTTATCTCCGTTATCGCCAATGGGGTATTCGTGGCTGATGGTGGTGTGACGGTATGGAGAAACCGAAATAGGAACAAAACCGAGCAGAAGCTGAGGATTAGTCAGGGACTCAGAACCCATATCTTTATTGTTTGTTACGCACGCTTCCTCTAGGCCCTTGGTTAGGTCTTATGATCTGTATGTAGATAAGTATCAAAACCGTATGTGGCATCCTACTTATAAGAGGTTTAAATGGTTCAACCAAATGTACGTTTTGTGGTTAAACCACTATTATATAGGTAATATCTCAGAATAAAAATCAATTATTCATTCATGAGTTTACTACTACTACTACTAAATTACTAATACTCCTCTTTAACTCCAATTGGTGTCCTACGTCCGGCTGCTTTTAAATGTCCTTGTTGGAGGATATCATCGTTTTTCGTCTCAATCGTTGACTTTTATATGTCCTTGTTCGACTTGAGGGTCACATTGGTTAAGTAGAATGGTACCGTGCCTTCTTCGCTAAATGTGTTGGGGTTCTTTAAGGCGGTTCCTCATGAGACGTGTAAGGAAAAGATTAGTAAGAATATGTTGATGTAAAGAGAATAAGGTGTATGAGAATATTTGGAAGACATGTATGGTAATACGGAGGTTGTGCCATAGACATATAACTTGTATTAGTGTATATATAATATATAGTTTATAAGTACGAGGTCAGATAAATGTTGTGTCATAAATACATTAATCCTCATATTTTATATATATCTTATATACATAATACTTTTGAGATGAAAATGGTTTTTGTCCCAGATAAAATTGTTTATGAAACAAATTTTTTATGAAATAATAGAAACGAGATTTTTATTGGCTATGATTAGAAGGGGTCCAATTGTTTTATTACGGTGATAGTGAGACATACAATTTTATCTCATTGTGATAGAATATTTTCCATCTTTAAATATGGGTCGATCATTAATAATTTTTAGTGACCAATAGATTATTGACCATTTTATATAAAAGTCGTATAATTAATTATAATCCCTACTATTACATTTTCTTGTAGGTGTATCTTTACTACTGTATTAGTGTGGATAGGTCACCTTAAATTTTTCATCCAAACAATTAAATATATATGATTGTGATATAATACTGTTTAATTATTGGAAGCGGTTGAATCACATACCAAAAATCACTGATCCAATATTCTTCCAATACAAATTCGAAAAGCAAAGAGTCAACTTGTGGACTGGGTGACGATCAAGGTTTCAACGTTTACCCAACCAGCCCCCATTCATTCATTGCGTTGCTTTCCAACGCCCTTCATTCCTAACCTTACATCTCTATTAGTGTGCCATTCCTATCTACGTATTGTTGTCCCCCTTTTGACTTTTTTGGTCCTTTTGGTCATCCAAAACATCAAATACTCGAAAAGTCCAATACCTCAAATGAGTTTTTGTCGTCGAATCATTCATCGAGGCAGGACCTTAATATTGAAACTCATCTCACCCTCTTGGTCTTAACGGAAATCTAGATTGATCGGAGAAGCTATCACCCTTAACAGAAGCTACCCATAATCGTCGACGAATGAGTGGAAAAAAAATTCGATGGAATCTAGAAATGGATTTGAATATTTCGAATTTGGGGTTTGAGAGTAATCGGCCTAAACGCTAAATATCGCCTTGTCAATTGAAATGCACAGTCGCACCTTTCTTCTTCACTCAAGTTATAAAAGAAAGGCTATTGAGATAACAGGGGAGAGCTGGACAGTGACAATGGCAACAGAAACAGAGCAAAACAGAGCAAGACACAGACACGCTGTTTAACAAGGTTCCGCCAAAGTTAAAATAAGATTTGTTGTCAATCCTCGCTCAGAGGTTTTCCTCTAAGATTTGAAATTATCTTTTAGATTAATACCACTAAAAAATACAAACAACAGAATCGAAACCCAAGCCGATGATGCTCCCTGCACCTCTTCTAGCTCCAAGCTAAATGTTTTGATATCTAAGCTTGCTATTACTTAACCCAATTCCTAGTACTCGTTGGTTCCCTGCTAGTCCGTACTTATTACCGGTATGTTCTCGATTGAAAGCTCAAGTTCCATTATGCTGTTAAGTTATAGTCTTCTAATCCTAGCCGGAGACGGCTAAATTTATTTCAGAAATCTTGCAAGCAGTGAAGAGATAAACACATCCATTAAAGGTAAGAAAATCTCGTCCCAGTCTCTTTAGTTGATCAAGACATCCTAAATTATCCTCCCGATTTAGTCCAAGTAATTAATTTGTCCTAGGTTTATTTCCGACTTAACAACCATAACCCAACACTTAAAGCTAGGCTTACCGATACCAGATTTTTTAGGTGTTTCCAAATATCCTTGAGCAGCTTAAGAATTATCTTGACGATAGTAAGTTGAAGCACATCCACCCTTCTCTCCATTGCTGTCTCTTTTCCCTGGTAGTTTGTGTTGTTATCATGGAGTTGGTGGAGGGGAGGAGCTGATTATTGTCGGCGAAAAAGCGGAAGGAGGAGGCGGTGAAAAATCCTATAAAAAATCCTAGCTGGCGGTACGCAAGGGAAGAGAGAAAAACCTCTCAAAAGGAAGAGTCCTAAGACCTTTTTCTTATGACTGTTACTTTTAACTCACTTTTTTTTTTGTGATGAAATTGTTTAGAATTTTGTAGCCCTTGTGTAATGTATTCCCCTTCTTTAACCCGATCAATTACATGTGTTTTGGTCCAATGATGTGAGTACAAAATATTTGGTCGTGTGGAGAGTATGACGTTGGGTTATTTGTTATGAAAAAAGCCTGGATCTATGAACTAGACCGAAGGCGATTGTGCAAATTTCACACCCCACGGAATAAGCAACCCGGCTACAGTTCTGAGAGATGGTTTTTAGAGATCATTCTGATATATCTTAATCCGTTGAATCAAATTATTTTTGGGTCAATTATAATCCAACGATTAAAAATGAGTCAAACGATCGTAAAAAAAACTATTTTGCCAATCTCTCCCATCTCTTTCCGGACCAACCACCGGTTCTTTCTGTTGGTCAACAACCACAGCTAAAAAAAGTTCTTCACTACTCTTACTACAAGAAGGACTCTCTTTCTGAAAAAATTTCTTTTGAAATCAACATACTCAACAGGGTGTTGTACTATATTATCCAAAACAATAAATTTTTTATTTTTATTTTCTGTACTTGTGACTTTCTTTATTCTAAAATTCAAAATAATCTCTTCATGGAGGAAGTTTGATTTGAATGGAGTAGTTTAAAAAAAATGTTGGAAAAATCACATTAATGTTGTCCATTATATGAGTATGTTTTGCTGCTAATACAATCATTTTACGAGCTCGTTATGTCGTTGTTACGTTCACCTTACAAGTAGTTGAATACATCATTATGTTCAGTTTACAACTCTTTTTTGTCGATGATATATACACTTTACGAGTATGTTATGTGTTTATTATTAGTTCTTTTAATAGACTCATTATGTCGACTTTATATGTAAATTGTTATATCCACGTTACATCATCATTTCATCATTATTACATATTGTTATATCCAGTTTACGTGAGAAGAGTAGAAAGAGGAGAGAGAAAGAAAAGTTGAAATAGAAAAATATTTTTTTAATTCCCGTTACCCCTGATAAAATTTCAGCCGTCAAAAGCTAACCCATTCGTGGTACCAATAATCCCAAATAAAGAAAATCTTGAATGGAAGCTTACAATTCAGACACTAAAAACTATCCGACTAAGCAACATAAAAAACCACAAAAATTCAAATGAAAGGCAACAATTGAAAAAATTAAAGTAGGAAACAGCTGGTAGAGCCCGAGCTGGGGATACCCAAAACTTCAAAAGATTGGAGTGGCTGAATGTCCAAACGAGTCGCTGTTGATGTACTATTCCTCCTGGCAGGACTCTTGGAATAGGCCTGCCTGTGCCAGTTTTTAGGTGTTCCTAGATACCTTGTGCTGCATCGAGGGACTCTCGAATTGCTGCACCACACCTTCCATTCCGCTAGCAGTCTCGGCTTCCTCCTCAACCCTTCTTCATTTCCTCCCATCTTGTTATAACGCGTTAGACAAATCCCACATCGACAAAGCACGAGAGAGATCCATGGGATATAAGTAAGAATCTGTCCCTAATTGACAAAACGCGTTTTTGGGGTGAAATGGAGTAGTTACTTCTAAGAACTCTGAAGTTAATCGTGCTACGATGGGAGCAGTGCAGAAATGGGTGACCTCCTGGGAAGTCACTGTTCTGCATTTGAAAATAAATCCGTGAGGGATTAGCTATGCCCAAAGCGGACAATATCCTGTCGGAAAAGGTCGAGGTGTTACAAGTGCTATCAGAGCCTCTCTGCGTCCTTTTTGAATGATGGTGGGGTAAATCTCTCAACGAGGATGTTGAGTCTCGGGGGGGGGGGGGGGTGTAATGTAACACCTTAGGAAAATCTCACATCGACAAAGCACATTAGAGATCCATGAGCTATAAGTAAGAATCCGTCCCTAACTGACAAGACGCGTTTTCGGGGTGAAATGGAAGAGTTCTTTCTAAGAACTCTGAAGTTAATCGTGCTCAAGTGGGAGCAGTGCAGAAATGGATGACCTCCTAGGAAGTCATTGTTCTGCACCCAAAAATAAATCCACGAGGGATTAGTAATGCCCAAAGCAGACAATATCTTGAAGGAAAAGGTTGAGGTGTTACACATGTAGTGCGAGCTCGGCTGCTTCCATGTCCTTTAATGCAGTTGCATCATTTGCGGGTTTCTTCGGTGAGAAGAGGTGAGCTGCATAATTATGCTAAAAAGACCTGTAAATTGGGTGGCAGGTATGGTTTGGATTTTGGTAGTGGAGGTTTGCTCCCTGTACCATCAGTCTCGGTCTCTATGGGCTCGACGAGCCAGTGTTCAGCACCGAGGCTTTTGATTCCTTTTTCGGGAGCTCGAATTGCATCACTCCAAAGTCAAGGTGGTTCTACTCCAGGATTGAGAAACCAAATGCTGCAGAGACGATCTATATGGCCAATTCGGCCACAGATAAAGCAAAATGTTGGTAATTTCTCATACTTGAATTGACAGAACAAACCAGGTTTCCCAAAGTGGCATATTATCGATTGGAAATGCAAACATCTCCTTGCGGGGATCTTCCCCATTCTTTCGGCAGTCCCAAATATTTGTCGTGTAAATTCGTTGCTTCAAAGTCAAGTTGATTAATAATATTCGCCCGTGTGTTGGCATCAACGTTAGCGCTGAAAAAGATCGAAGATTTTTCGAGGTTGACTTCTAGGCCGGTAAGCTTTCCGTATCTTGTAAGAATTGTAGCAATATTATCGGCCTCGTGGGTATCAGCCTTCCCAAAGATGATAGTATTTTCGGCGAAGAGGCAATGAGAGATCTTTGGGCCACGGTGGGATTAGCGAATACCCGAGAGGTTGTTGGACTGGATGGTGTGTTCTATCATGATAGATAGAGTGTTCCAAAGTAGGATGAAGAGGAATGACGACATAGGGCATCCCTGTCGTAGCCCACGGCGGGGAAAGAAATCCCCGGTTTCCTAACCATTGAAGAGGATATTAAACTCAACCGATCGGATGCAGCCAGAGATCCACCTCCTTCATCTAGGGCAGAAGCCATAGGCATGAAGGATGACTCTGAGGCTATCCTAATTAATCAAATCAAATGCTTTTTTCATGTCCACTTTGAGGCACATTTCCTTCCTCCTTTCGGATTTGCAATTTTGAAGCTATGAAGCGTTTCTTCAACAAGAATGATGTTATGTTAAATTAACCGCCCTCCGGTAAAAGCCATTTGCATCTCATTGCTAAGAGAAGGCATCCATGGGTTTTGTCTGGATGCCAAGATCTTGGAGATGACTTTGTACCTAAAGTTACAACAAGTAATGGGTCTAAAGTCACTCATCGATATGAGGTTTGGAACTATGGGGATGAGGATAATATGTGTCTTGTTTCATTCTGGTGGCATTATTCCGGTTTCAAAGAATCCATTGACTTTCTTGACGATGATGTGCCCTATCGGAATCATCTGTGCCTAGGGTTGATTGGCTCCTAGGGAAAAGACCGCTGCTCTAATATCTTTGAATGTTACTAGGCCATGGAGATGGAGATTAACTTCCTCTGAGACAATGCAAGGCAACTATGCAAGGCAACGTAAGGACCTCACTTGGATCCGTCGTTTCGGGGACGACTTGAAAAAGGGTTTTGAAATAGTCATGGGCATGACATCCTAGAGCCTGCGGATGGGTTATCCAATGACCTGCTTCGGAGCGTACACAGGTAATCGTGTGTGAAACCCCCCTAGGAACTCCGGTCGAACCACTGGTTCAACTGAAGAATCCTACTCGGGTTCCAAACTGAACCAAACTACCCACAATTACTAAACAAAGTATAAATCAAGCATTAGAAACTAAACATGAACCATTTATGAAATCTTTTGATACTAACAGACAAGGATTCCGAATCCTCAAATCATGCTGAAAACAAGACAAGTGGAGATGCAACTCCAGTTCTGAAAATACAACAAAACGATAACTACTGTAACACCCCGATTGTGCTAACCCTAACCGTCACCCGTCATCTTTGTTTGAAGTTGGAAGGAGAAATGGAGAGTCGTCCAAGACTAAGCTGGGTGCTTAGGCTCAGGGAGGAAGCTTGTGGAGGGCTTTAAGTCTTCCTCTTCTTGGTTGCCGGAGTCGTAGTCTTCTCTTCCCCGGATCTAGGATCGAAACATGCACTAAGCCGGATTTAAATCGAAATCTATGTAACGAATAACCAATTTACGAATAAATTTTAAAATGTAATATTTAGTTAAAATGTAAAAAAATAATTGTTGTGCTATTTTTAGTTAAAATAAGTTGTCCTTAATGGTTAAATGTGTCACATGCGATTTTTTCATGACAAAGTAATAGTCAATACGAGTACAGAGCTAAAATTATCATTAATACATATTCATTACATTAAATATATTGTGGATTTTGGGTTCTTAATTCAAAATTAAATGTATTGTGGATTTTGGGTTCTTAATTCAAAATTACGATCGATGTGTGTCAATTACTAAGCCAAAATTATCATTAATATATTCATTACACGTACTAAGTCGAAACAATATTTCTCTGAGCCGGATCCAAAATTACCCTAAGTCGGACTCAAAATAATCGTAAGTATATAAAGGAATTTATGGCTCATGGCCAAAATTTCCCTGAGTCACGACACCATGTGGCACCCCCTTGAATGGAGGGAATTTATACGTGGTTATCACCAACTCAGACGTAGCTATTAGCAATTTAGAGGTAAACGTAGTTATTATCAAGGTAAAGGTAGTTATTATCCAGTTAGACGTAGTTATTAGAAAATTAAGCGTAACGTAGATATAAGGAGGAAAACATAGTTATTAACAACTTAGACGTCGGTGTTGCAGTTTTGATATAGATATTAGAAACTTAGATGTATTTATGATCGATGAATACATAATGTATGTAATAAGGGAGGAAACTAGTTATTATCGAGTTAGAAGTAGTTATTGAAAGAATTTATGCGTAGTTATTAGCAACTTAGAGGTAGTTATTAACAACTTAAATATAATTATTAGCCATATCAAGAGTATGAAAATCGGACTTAATATGAAAAAGTTATGTCGAAGGAATATTTTTAACAAAGACATTTTTTTAATGTTGTCGAAAATAAAATCAATATTCATCCGGTAAGTTTCGTCTTTAAAGCATAATTATTTCTACATGAAAATATTAACATTGGACTTAAATTAAAAAAGTTATGTTTTCTTTTTTGAAAAGAGTTACATTAATTTTTAAAATAAACTATAAATATATATTATTTAAATATCAAAGCTACCCATGACAGATGTGAATCTTCATATAGAAAAAGCTGAAAAGCTAATGATCCAATGGCCATGATGAATTCAGCATCATCCTGAAAGTGTGCTGCATGGGAGATGCTAAATGGATAAGGTGAGATCCTACTACCAGTCTCCATCCATAATCCAAAACCCAACTTGTATTTCTGAGTAGAAACCGTGGGCTATCAAACTCCTACAAGTTGGGATACAATGGATCAGAAAAGTGTTGCAAAGAAAGAGTCGGACCCAGCCGAGCAAGAAACCACACCAGTCATCTTCCCTCCAACTGTACGTCCTTTTGCTTATTTCTTCGTTGACACTTGCTTGCTTCAGAGAATGACGACACTACTCCAGGATAGGAAAGGAACATGCATTAAAAGCTTCTCATTATGATTGGCAATGAAATCACCGAATCCCTCTCCAATCAATTAAATACCTCCCCGTGATCTTTCTTCCCCCTCAAAGCTCAAAATCCCACAGTGCAGCAACAAAATAAAAACATGTCAACTCTCGCAGAATCCACCGCTCTCCAGCTCATCAAACAGCATTTGCTAGATGACGAATCTTCGTCATCATCTTCTTCTCCCGCCCACCTTTTCATCTCTAATTTCAACTCGCTTCCCTTCAAAATCAAAGAAGAAGAAGACCAATCGCGGTCCCCTGTTCGGAGCTCCGAATCGGAATTGGACTGTTTCTTCTTCCAACAACAAAGCCCCGAATTTCTTCGCGACCAGACGACGTCTTCCAAGTCCGCCGCTTCCGGTTCCAGGAAGAGGGTGGGAGGAAGTTCAGAGGCGTGAGGAAGAGGCCGTTGGGGAAATATACGGCGGAGATCCGAGACCCGACCCGGAAGGGGAGCCGGGTCTGGCTGGGCACTTTTGGCAGTGACGTGGACGCGGCGAGAGCCTATGACTTCGCGGCGTTTGAGATGAGGGGTAGGAAAGCGATACTTAATTTCCCTTTAGAGGCCGGCAAGTACGACCTCCCAGTTTGCACTGCCTCCCGGAAACGGAGGAAATTGAAGAACGAGGCGGCGGCCACGGCGCCGGTGAATTGGGAAGATGAGGACCAAAAGAGTTTGCTGTGGGCTTTGGAATGAGATGTGGTGGGTCCCCCCACTGCAGTGCAACTTGTGGGGGATGGACTTGGATGCTCAATTTTTGGGCCCCAATCAGTTCCAACGATGGACGCATATTTGATAATCATTCACGCACGACAAACATTTTTCGTATGAAACTTTAATTATGAAGCTCGGAATCTCTTACAAATCTTTCACACTCATATTCAAACTCAAGTTGGTGTTTTAATCAAGGTAATTAGGTATGGTAATGCATGTTAATGAGTTCAACGAGACCGAGTTTTATTCTAAACATGTCACTATACACCAAACTATTTGTGTCAACTTGTCACAACAAAATTGTCATGTTGAACAAAAGCATCTAACACATTCTAGGTGTGAGTAGAGCGCTTTTATTTCAGATTTCACTGTCAACAAAATTTTCGGGTTATGCTACGTAGCATATTGATATTGGATATATTATCAACAGACTTCCATCTCCTCTTTTAATCAAAGGCTGTAGATTACGAGAACATTATTACATTGGGATATTTTTGTTGCTGAATGCAGATTTCAACAGGTTAAGAAATGGGCAGCAATATCAAGTAAGAATGGAATGAACGAGACACAATTTTTTTAGATCATCAATACACCATAAATCAGAAAAAATTATGGGATTATAGAATTAACAACTTTACTAAACTTCGATGGGATTACAAGTCCTCTCTAGGCTAGTTATAGGATAACAAAACACTTCAAAAACAACCTTTTTGGATCACTAATATACCACAATGGATACTCACCAACACGGTGGCTGACAAAAGCAAATCAACAAGATGACGAGAAGATTCCAGACCAAACAGATTCGTAGACCTTCTGTTCAGAAGCGATTCTTGCAAACCAAATATCAGAACAACAATCGCTCCGGCCAGATTGAAACCTAAAATGTCCTGAACATGCACACCAAATTTCAGAACGATCCAACAGTGAGTTTCTCCATGATGCTCTTTTGAACAGACTGACTTCTGGAAAAACGATAACTTCCAGCAACTTTATCTTTTCTTTTCCTCTTTCTTTTTGTTCTCTCACTCACTTTTACTTATTCTCCGTAATTCTAGAAAGAATTAATCCCTCTATTCACTAATCGAGTCTTCTAAAAAATCACTTTTGTACTCTCCAATAAATTCACGATAACCCAATCGAAACAATTATATAATAAGTGCCTCGATAATTCGTTGATCGAATGAAGGGGAGCTTTTGCCCATCATAAGCCAGATCCAGTTACCACCCCCCTTGTTCTTTTCACACTGCCCGCATTGAATAATTAATAACAAGTCATCCTCGTTTGCACAACTTGCAGCTGGGTACAGTGTGAGATCGAAAGAACAACACTGAACCAAGAAAATCTACCGATGAACCCCCGACCGGATCGCAACAAGTTGTCTTGTTGTTGCCTGCCGGCTATTTTTGAAATATCATATTGTTAAGTAGTAGTTGTAGAAAGTCAATAGCTTTAAGCATATTAATACGTCTACTCCCATTTGGACTTAGTTACTCATTGTTAGCCCCTAGCTATCTTGATTTGACATTGAATAACAGGCCTGCAAAGTTGTATTACGACGGGAAAAAGTCAATGGACATCATTGTAGAACTCCGAATAGCCCTGCGATGGTGCAGTCCAATGTGAAATATAACTATTTTTGTATTCTATTACGTCAGTTCTTACTAATAAACTTTCCTTGATGAGGTGACCTTGTGTTTTAAGAATTCCATGTGGGTAAATATTAATCATGTTGCCGTCCATTTGTAACCAAAAGCTTTCCTACTATAAAACCTAACATGGATGCTGTGTTTACAATTACATTGACAGAAATGGAGATGTCAATCATCTCAGTAGATAATATCAAGCCATTTTCAGCACCAAATGATCTGCAGCCATTTAAGTTGAACCGGTTTGACCAGCTCATGCCCTGTTCATACACTCCTCTCATCCACTTCTATCCCAATCCCGGCCATAATAAATCAGTAACTGCTGAGCTCAAAGCCTCACTCTCAAAGACACTAGATCTGTTTTACCCACTATCCGGGCGGGTGAACGAGGCGAACACGACGGTCCACAACTTCCATCAAGGAGTCCCATTCATGGAAGCTAGAATCCGAGGCCAACACCTAGTTGATTTCCTGCAACCACCAAAACTGCAACTCCTCCATAACCTTGTCCCCTTGGAGCCTTTGTCTACTGGCAACTTAACAGATGGCCCCCAGATTGCCGTGCAGCTCAACACATTTGACTGCGGCGGGATTGCCCTTGGCTTCAGTTTGAGCCATAAACTCATAGATGGTGGCACTTTCAGCGCATTCCTCAAGGCATGGGCGACTTACTTAATTAATCCGGATGTTATATATTTTGATCATGCTCCAGATTTTTTCAGCGGATCCTCTGTTTTCCCTCCTCGACAGAGTAATGAATCCCACCACAAGAACCCGAATTTGTTAAAATGGAGCACGAGGAGATTCGTGTTTGATAAAAGTGCCATATCAGCATTGAGAATGAGCACAAGTAGTGCTCAAGTCGAGCATCCAAGTAAAGCCGAAGCTCTATCAGCTTTCATTTTGAAGCATTCCATGCTGACGGCTGCTGCTGCTGTTTCAGGATCTTCGAAATTCCGGAATTTTACTCTAGCGATTAATATGAGGTCGCTAATGGGCCGACGCTTATCCAAACGCTCCATTGGGAATTTGCTATACCCATTAACAGTTTCCTGCAAGGATAAGGATATCCCCGACGAGAAGGAGATGGTGGCCGCTATAAGGAAAGGTATTATGAGAACTCATGACCACAAAGAGGATTTTTTTAATTCCATCTCCATTGAACAACAATTTGCAGCAAATGTTACCAGTGGTGATCAACAACAGCTTCTCGCTTGTTCAAGCTGGTTAGGGTTTGGATTCAGTGACTTCGAATTCGGGTTAGGAAAGCCCGTTTGGACTGCACTGGCTGGAGATAGCAATGAAAATAGCGATGCTTCTGTGAGAAATTGCCTTGTCATTCTCAAGGAAGCAGGTGCTCGAAATAGTAGTAACAACAGAATTGAGGCATGGATAACGCTTCCTCACGATGTTATGGCTGCTCTCGAAATCAATTCCGACTTCTTCAAATTTGCATCTCCCAATCCCTCTATCACCTTCAACTAAATCACAAAGGAAGGAGACAGACGAACGAAAGCGGCCGTGTAAACCTTCTTTGATTAATAACATTTACGAGAATAAAGAGTACATTGCATCAGCAGTATATAGAAAGAACATACAAAATCCAGTTACTTCTCAGTAATAGTATCCCCTTATAGCTCCAACCACCCAACACAATGCCTTGGAACAGTGTAAACCGAAAATTGTCAGATTCAGATACGAATTATAGTAAGGAGCAAAATGATGTAAAAGCTTTAACTATAAAACAGTTGTGTGTTTCCTTACCTCGCCGTTCGGAAGGAATTTCCAAACAAGTTAATGGTTGAGGATTCATTTCCTTTACAGGACAAAATGGTCTATCATATGCTGTACCACATCTGCCCCTTCTCTGTGCATGCTCTCGTCTTTCACCTGAAATCAGGAAACTAGCTACTCATTCCCAAGAAGACAACAAAGGTCTTTGCTTCACTTACAAATACTGACAATCCAGTTGAAAACATGTTATTTACTTGTTATCGTGTTATTTGCGTGTTATTTATGAAGAGGTTGCTGGATGAATGAATAAACGTACCTGAATAACACTATGAGCAGCAAATCTCTGCCTGCTAGAGTGAAAGCTGACATCTACTTTTTCCCATGACACACGTGACAAACCTGCCACTAGCTCCTCTGCATAAAATTGATTTCCAGTTCAAACATATGCATAGATTTCAAACTATATAACAAACCGGCAACTGAAATTGAGAAGCAACTAGCTGGAATATTTAGCATCATATGAAATCATACCTTCTATCTTGTCTGGTTTATCGACTTCTGTTGAGAAGAGATCAGCCTGGTCAGTGTCACTGGCTTTGCAATGTTCTTCATGAACTACATGTGGATATTTCTCATTCAAACAATCCTCCCACTAAAAAACAACAAATGTATATTTTATTGGAACATGATGTGATATGATACCACTGGGAAGCAGCAAACTGAAAACGTTGGAGAAGGCAAGAACTACCTTTGGAAGTTCGTTATTCCGCCTGATCGATGATGTTCTCCACCCTACGATATCTGTATTGAATTTTGTCAAAGAAACAAGCAAAAGCTCTACAGAATCAGAGTGGTAATCATACTGTAGCAGAATGAAAAGGATACGGTCATAGCCCACATTTGAGTAGGCTACCCTACGTTTGAATGCCCGTAGTGCAGACCTACAAAATGAACCATGTGCGTACATTGAATAAACAATCTGGGAACATGGAAAAAGGGATTGGATTTGCAATTATTACAAAAAAAAGAAGTCAGACAAGAGGAGTATACATGAAGTATAAATCACCATAATCTTCTATCATCCGTTTAACTAATGGAGGTTTTCCCTCATCGTTGTCAACGAGAAAAAGATGTTGACCGTTCTCCTAAATATCCAATGAATAACAAGACCTGCAGTTTTCTCCAAGGCATTTAGGCCAAAAAGAAATGGTACCTGCAAGCAAGCAAATTTGTTTTGAATTGACTTTAAAACTGTTTTATTAAAAGAAAATTACATAACCCTTACATGATGTTTAAGATTACACAAAATGTTTAAATAGGTTATGCATGGCTGTTGAACAGCATGAAAGGCAACCCTTTGAATACACGTGACAGCTTCAGTTCAGATTCCAGTTCTACTTGAACTGGAAAAGGATGAAATGTTCTCATCCATCAAAACAGAAGTTGTATGGGACTAACAGATACAGATGGGGTTGCAAATCTAGCATCAATTTTAAATTAAATTCACCTAAAGAAGACTCGTCGACTTCAATTCTACAAGTAGGATCACAATCCTAGCCAAACTTTTCTAGTATACAACATTGATATTTTCAGCCTATGCTTCTGAAATGAACCCCACTTGAATTAGCTAATATAAGTTGATGAGTCTGTTGCATCAACTCGGACAACTTAGCCAATTGAAGTTCCATTGACCTGTCTAATTAGCTAATGAAAACAAGAAACGTTTTTTCTTCTCATATCAGCACACGACGAAAAGTCTCTATTCCGTGGCAGTAGTTTCTCTACAGTCTTACAGATCAACGGATTGGGGGAACCCTATCCTCTAAAGACAAAAAAGACATTAAAGAAACTTGTGTGCTGAGGACATACCTGCTTATTGCCCCTAGAACCAAGGTGAGGGGTAGCAACAGTTATGAAATTGACAGCCTCCAGGCCACCTATTGTCGAATCCAACTCTTCTTCATTTGGACCCTCTGCATTTTCTACTCTAGGGGGACTATACAATTTCCCAATACAGTACCTTGCCACTAGTCCTCCCACTGAATGTGCAACAAACGATATCTTACGTAAATTAGGCTTTTTCGCAATGACTTCAAGGACCTGCAATTCACAAGTTAAGCCAAAGCGTCAGGATAGCAACTCCTAGAATACCATACTGAAGAGGCACATAAAAAAAAATTCATACTTGGATGTCAAAATGACAGCAACAAAATAAAAACATGTCAACTCTCGCAGAATCCACCGCTCTCCAGCTCATCAAACAGCATTTGCTAGATGACGAATCTTCGTCATCATCTTCTTCTCCCGCCCACCTTTTCATCTCTAATTTCAACTCGCTTCCCTTCAAAATCAAAGAACAAGAAGACCAATCGCGGTCCCCTGTTCGGAGCTCCGAATCGGAATTGGACTGTTTCTTCTTCCAACAACAAAGCCCCGAATTTCTTCGCGACCAGACGACGTCTTCCAAGTCCGCCGCTTCCGGTTCGCCAGTACCATCCGACCAGAAGGTCCAGGAAGAGGGTGGGAGGAAGTTCAGAGGCGTGAGGAAGAGGCCGTGGGGGGAATATGCGGCGGAGATCCGAGACCCGACCCGGAAGGGGAGCCGGGTCTGGCTGGGCACTTTTGGCAGTGACGTGGACGCGGCGAGAGCCTATGACTTCGCGGAGTTTGAGATGAGGGGTAGGAAAGCGATACTTAATTTCCCTTTAGAGGCCGGCAAGTACGACCTCCCAGTTTGCACGGCCTCCCGGAAACGGAGGAAATTGAAGAACCAGGCAGCGGCCACGGCGCCGGTGAATTGGGAAGATGAGGACCAAAAGACTTTGCTGTGGGCTTTGGAATAAGATGTGGTGGGCCCCTCCATTGCAGTGCAACTTGTGGGGGATGGACTTGGATGCTCAATTTTTGGGGCCATATTTGCTGTGGAACCTTAGCCGGAGTTTGGTAGTGTAATCGGTTAACCGAAACTTTACCAACGAGCTGTTGGTGCAGGAGTGTTATGGGGACGTATTTGAAATGACGAATTATAATTTGATCCCCATAATAATGTTAGGAGAGGAGTACAATTTTAATTCCGGAACAATTTCTCAATTGAATTAATCGACTAATAATTGAATACCAATTTACCCCAAAAAAATTAGCCGAAACTTTGTAATCAGGAAGACAATTGTCATATTAGAGGCATACTAATAATTAGGAAGCCATCAAGGAAAGCTGTTAGTTCAAATATTTCAAGGATAAATGTAAATCATAAAATTTAAGGGTTTGAGTATTTGATTGATCTAAAAGTCTATATTATAATAATTATTTAGATATTTTTACTTATTATTTAAGTTATTTTTCTAAGGCTTAATATATTTAAGAAACCCAATCTATTGATTTCGCATACAAAATGACACTATTTATTGACGATATAATTTATGGCCTCCATTTTGAATTAATTTAACAGAATGAAGTCGTCGATGACGTTGACCGTTAATAAAGACGAAAAACTCACGCCGTTACGACGGAAGCTAAATGAATTACCACATAGACAACAAAGTCCGCTAGGTCAGCTCTAATGAGCGTAGGGTTAAATTCGACCCATTTAAACTCCTCTTTCTCCGCCACCGTAATCTCCGCCTCGCCTCCTTCGACCCCCTTCACCATCACCACATTCTACAAAGCATAAACTCCTCCATCCGAAGCAGCAACAAAGGATTATATTCATCGCCAACATTCTTCTTCCACAATTAAGTGGGAATTTTTACCAATCTAGCTTCTTTAACGATTTCTTAAAAGTTCGACCCCGGCGAACCAGCTTTCCATTCCATCGATCTTCATTTGCCACAGGTCTTGCTCATAACTGACAATAGAGGTGCAGGGAGCTTCCACGAGTAGCGTCGACTCTAAGAGGGATTTCTGGTGATCTGGGCATGTTGGATATCATTGACCCAGGTCCCCGCCGGAGGTCGAGATGGAGTAGAGGGAAAAATGCTCGGGTTAGATTTAGGCAACGAGCTTTCATCTCCAATAGCTATATGATATCTGGAGCTTTATAAATTGTAATGTGAGGTCGAGCCAATTAAAATAATAATTTCATTTGGAACTATTTATATTATAAAATATTTTTTAATTCATTTGAGATTTATTTTTAATTATATTTAAATTAATGTGAATAAAATATAAATATTACATATATGAGAGTCACTTTTGTAAATTTTTTTGAAGTAGAAGGTTTTGAAAATAAAATATGTAAAATTGTAAAATAAGATAATGTGGAAGTAAGACTTATTTTTGTAAATGAGAATAGATTTCATTGATGTGGATGGTTTAAATATATGCGGTGTTTTTACTATTCACCATATCAACCATCCGTTAGTCATATCGGATATATCACAAATTCTGTCAGATCTACGATAATAGAAATAACGAAGTTTTAAATTGGTGTCATAAATTGTATTTTTAATAAATAACGACATTTTCGATATTTTTTATAACCCAAATATGAAACTTAAAATTTAAAATCCAAAATTGAAAACCCAATACTTTATACTATAATCCTAAAAATTCAAAATCTAAATTCTAAACCCAAAATCTAAAATCCAAATTGAAAACCTAATACTCTAGATCCTAAACCTAAAAATATAAAATCTAAAATCCAAAATCTAAAATCGAAACCAAACCTCAATATTGAACTCAAAATCCAAACACTAAACTCAAACTCAAACCAAAACAAATAATAAATTAAATAATTTTTGTTGAAAAGATTTATGTATCTTTTTATACAGATTGTTAGATCTAAAACCGTAAGATCTAATAATCTATGATCGTTCTAAAACTTCTAAAACTCTTGGGGTGAAACCACTTGCAAGCTAGTTATTATATCATACAGGAAGCCCGTACATGCCCATGTACAATTATGCATTAGGAAGCCCCACTTAAGTTCAACACATAAAAATTTAGATAAGTTCGATCTTAGAGGACACAATCGTTATTTTACGGATCGCACAAAATAAAATAATATAACAATGGTCATTTTTTATGTGCTTAAAGTTTTAACCATGGCTGTATATTTCTAGCCCTTCTGCCCGTTTTTCTATTACAGCTGTAAACTGTGGATTTTTACTCTCCAAGGTGAGAAACAAAATCAACTTTGTTTGCTTCAATTCCTCTATTTCTAATCCTTTCGGTTTTGTATATTCAGCCGAGAGAGAAATGCTACAATCAATTAGGGAAAGCTAGAAATAGACGTCATACTACAAGAAATCCCGCTTTTAATTTTACCACATTTTGTTCTTCGTTGAGACCGTAGACGCTGTAAAAACCTCTATATTATATCGACGGTGGAAATGTATGTGAAAATATCTCTCCTGTGTGTGAATTAGATCTCGAATTCTTCCTTGAATATAAGCCAATTAACCAACCTTCTTCATGAAATTTTACACTTGTTGATAATCATTCACGCATAACAAATATTTTTCGTATGAAACTTTAATTATGAAGCTAAGAATCTCTTACAAATCTTTCACACTCATATTCAAACTCAAGTTGGTGTTTTAATCAAGGTAATTAGGTATGGTAATGCATGGTAATGAGTTCAACGAGACCGAGTTTTATTCTAAACATGTCACTATACACCAAACTATTTGTGCCAATTTGTCACAACAAAATTGTCATCTTGAACAAAAGCATCTAACACATTCTAGGTGTAAGTAGAGCACTTTTATTTCAGATTTTACTGTCAATCCAATTTTCGGGTTATGCTACGTAGCAGATTGATATTGGATATATTATCAACAGACTTCCATCTATTTAATCAAAGGTTGTAGACTACGAGAACATTATTACATTGGGATATTTTTGTTGCTGAATGCAGATTTCTACAGGTTAAGAAATTGGTAGCAATATCAAGTAAGAATCGAACAAACGAGATACAATTTTCTTGGATCATCAATACACCATAAATCAGAAAATTTTATGGGATTGTAGTCCAATTAACAACTTTACTATACTTCGATGGGATTACAAGTCCTCTCTAGGCTAGTTATAGGATTACAAAACACTTTAAAAACAACCTTCTTGGATCACCAATATACCACAATGGATACTCACCCAACACGGTAGATGACAAAAGCAAATCAACAAGATGACGAGAAGATTCCAGACCAAACAGATTCATAGACCCTTTGTTCAGTAGTGATTCCTGACAAACCAAATATCAGAACAACAATCGCTCCGGCCAGATTGAAACCCAAAGAATCCTGAACATGCACACCAAATTTCAGAACGATCCAACAGTGAGTTTCTCCATGATGCTCTTTTGAACAGACTGACTTGCTGGAAAAACGATAACTTCCAGCAACTTTATCTTTTCTTTTCCTCTTTTCTTTTTGTTCTCTCACTCACTTTTACTTATTCTCCGTAATTCTAGAAAGAATTAATCCCTCTATTCACTAATCGAGTCTTCTAAAAAATCACTTTTGTACTCTCCAATAAATTCAAGATAACCCAATCGAAACAATTATATAATAAGTGCCTCGATAATTCGTCGATCGAATGAAGGGGAGCTTTTGCCCATCATAAGCCAGATCCAGTTACCACCCCCCTTGTTCTTTTCACACTACCCGCATTGCATAATTAATAACAAGTCATCCTCGTTTGCACAACTTGCAGCTGGGTACAGTGTGAGATCGAAAGAACAACACTGAACCAAGAAAATCTACCGATGAACCCCCGACCGGATCGCAACAAGTTGTGCTGTTGTTGCCTGCCGGCTATTTTTGAAATATCATATTGTTAAGTAGTAGTTGTAGAAAGTCAATAGCTTTAAGCATATTAATACGTCTACTCCCATTTGGACTTAGTCACTCATTGTTAGCCCCTAGCTATCTTGATTTGACATTGAATAACAGGCCTGAAAAGCTGTATTACGACAGGAAAAATTCAATGGACATCATTGTAGAACTCCGAATAGTCCTGATGATGGTGCAGTCCAATGTGAAATACAACTATTTTTGTATTCTATTACGTCAGTTCTTACTAATGAACTTTCCTTGATGAGGTGACCTTGTGTTTTAAGAATTCCATGTGGGTAAATATTAATCATGTTGCCGTCCATTTGTAACCAAAAGCTTTCCTACTATAAAACCTAACATGGATGCTGTGTTTACAGTTACATTGACAGAAATGGAGATGTCAATCATCTCAGTAGATAATATCAAGCCATTTTCAGCACCAAATGATCTGCAGCCATTTAAGTTGAACCGGATTGACCAGATCATGCCCTGTTCATACACTCCTCTCATCCACTTCTATCCGAATCCCGGCCATAATAAATCAGTAACTGCTGAGCTCAAAGCCTCGCTCTCAAAGACACTAGATCTGTTTTACCCACTATCCGGGCGGGTGAACGAGGCAAACACGACGGTCCACAACTTCCATCAAGGAGTCCCATTCATAGAAGCTAGAATCCGAGGCCAAGACCTAGTTGATTTCCTGCAACCACCAAAACTGCAACTCCTCCATAACCTTGTCCCCTTGGAGCCTTTGTCTATTGGCAACTTAACAGATGGCCCCCAGATTGCCGTGCAGCTCAACACATTTGACTGCGGCGGGATTGCCCTTGGCTTCAGTTTGAGCCATAAACTCATAGATGGTGGCACTTTCAGCGTATTCCTCAAGACATGGGCGGCTTACTTAATTAATCAGGATGTTATATATTTTGATCATGCTCCAGATTTATTCAGCGGATCCTCTGTTTTCCCTCCTCGACAGAGTAATGAATCCCACCACAAGATCCCGAATTTGTTAAAATGGAGCACGAGGAGATTCGTGTTCGATAAAAGTGCCATATCAGCATTGAGAATGAGCACAAGTAGTGCTCAAGTCGAGCATCCAAGTAAAGCCGAAGCTCTATCTGCTTTCATTTGGAAGCATTCCATGCTGACAGCTGCTGCTGCTGTTTCAGGACCTTCGAAACTCCGGAATTTTACTCAACCGATTAATATGAGGTTGGTAATGGGTCGACGCTTATCCAAACGCTCCATTGGGAATTTGCTATACCCATTAACAGTTTCCTGCAAGGATAAGGATATCCCCGACGAGAAGGAGATGGTGGCCGCTATAAGGAAAGGTATTATGAGAACTCATGACCACAAAGAGGATTTTTTTAATTCCATCTCCATTGAACAACAATTTGCAGCAAATGTTACCAGTGATGATCAACAACAGCTTCTCACTTGTTCAAGCTGGTTAGGGTTTGGATTCAGTGACTTCGAATTCGGGTTAGGAAAGCCCGTTTGGACTGCACTGGCTGGAGATAGCAATGAAAATAGCGATGCTTCTGTGAGAAATTGCCTTGTCATTCTCAAGGAAGCAGGTGCTCGAAATAGTAGTAACAACGGAATTGAGGCATGGATAACGCTTCCTCACGATGTTATGGCTGCTCTCGAAATCAATTCCGACTTCTTCAAATTTGCATCTCCCAATCCCTCTATCACCTTCAACTAAATCACAAAGGAAGGGGACAGACGAACGAAAGCGGCCGTGTAAACCTTCTTTGATTAATAACATTTACGAGAATAAAGAGTACATTGCATCAGCAGTATATAGAAAGAACATACAAAATCCAGTTACTTCTCAGTAATAGTATCCCCTTATAGCTCCAACCACCCAACACAATGCCTTGGAACAGTGTAAACTGAAAATTGTCAGATACGAATTACAGTAAGGAGCAAAATGATGTAAAAGTTTTAACTATAAAACAGTTGTGTATTTCCTTACCTCGCCGTTCGGAAGGAATTTCCAAACAAGTTAATGGTTGAGGATTCATTTCCTTTACAGGACAAAATGGTCTATCATATGCTGTACCACATCTGCCCCTTCTCTGTGCATGCTCTCGTCTTTCACCTGAAATCAGGAAACTAGCTACTCATTCCCAAGAAGACAACAAAGGTCTTTGATTCACTTACAAATACTGACAATCCAGTTGACAACATGTTATTTACTTGTTATCGTGTTATTTGCGTGTTATTTATGAAGAGGTTGCTGGATGAATGAATAAACGTACCTGAATAACACTATGAGCAGCAAATCTCTGCCTGCTAGAGTGAAAGCTGACATCTACTTTTTCCCATGACACACGTGACAAACCTGCTACTAGCTCCTCTGCATAAAATTGATTTCCAGTTCAAACATATGCATAGATTTCAAACTATATAACAAACCGGCAGCTGAAATTGAGAAGCAACTAGCTGGAATATTTAGCATCATATGAAATCATACCTTCTATCTTGTCTGGTTTATCTGCTTCTGTTGAGAAGAGATCAGCCTGGTCAGTGTCACTGGCTTTGCAATGTTCTTCATGAACTACATGTGGATATTTCTCATTCAAACAATCCTCCCACTAAAAAACAACAAATGTATATTTTATTGGAACATGATGTGATATGATACCACTGGGAAGCAGCAAACTGAAAACGTTGGAGAAGGCAAGAACTACCTTTGGAAGTTCGTTATTCCGCCTGATCGATGATGTTCTCCACCCTACGATATCTGTATTGAATTTTGTCAAAGAAACAAGCAAAACCTCTACAGAATCAGAGTGGTAATCATACTGTAGCAGAATGAAAAGGATACGGTCATAGCCCACATTTGAGTAGGCTACCCTACGTTTGAATGCCCGTAGTGCAGACCTACAAAATGAACCATGTGCGTACATTGAATAAACAATCTGGGAACATGGAAAAAGGGATTGGCTTTGCAATTATTACAAAAAAAAGAAGTCAGACAAGAGGAGTATACATGAAGTATAAATCACCATAATCTTCTATCATCCGTTTAACTAATGGAGGTTTTCCCTCATCGTTGTCAACGAGAAAAAGATGTTGACCCGTTCTCCTAAATATCCAATGAATAACAAGACCTGCAGTTTTCTCCAAGGCATTTAGGCCAAAAAGAAATGGTACCTGCAAGCAAGCAAATTTGTTTTGAATTGACTTTAAAACTGTTTTATTAAAAGAAAATTACATAACCCTTACATGATGTTTAAGATTACACAAAATGTTTAAATAGGTTATGCATGGCTGTTGAACAGCATGAAAGGCAACCCTTTGAATACACGTGACAGCTTCAGTTCAGATTCCAGTTCTACTTGAACTGGAAAAGGATGAAATGTTCTCATCCATCAAAACAGAAGTTGTATGGGACTAACAGATACAGATGGGGTTGCAAATCTAGCATCAATTTTAAATTAAATTCACCTAAAGAAGACTCGTCGACTTCAATTCTACAAGTAGGATCACAATCCTAGCCAAACTTTTCTAGTATACAACATTGATATTTTCAGCCTATGCTTCTGAAATGAACCCCACTTGAATTAGCTAATATAAGTTGATGAGTCTGTTGCATCAACTCGGACAACTTAGCCAATTGAAGTTCCATTGACCTGTCTAATTAGCTAATGAAAACAAGAAACGTTTTTTCTTCTCATATCAGCACACGACGAAAAGTCTCTATTCCGTGGCAGTAGTTTCTCTACAGTCTTACAGATCAACGGATTGGGGGAACCCTATCCTCTAAAGACAAAAAAGACATTAAAGAAACTTGTGTGCTGAGGACATACCTGCTTATTGCCCCTAGAACCAAGGTGAGGGGTAGCAACAGTTATGAAATTGACAGCCTCCAGGCCACCTATTGTCGAATCCAACTCTTCTTCATTTGGACCCTCTGCATTTTCTACTCTAGGGGGACTATACAATTTCCCAATACAGTACCTTGCCACTAGTCCTCCCACTGAATGTGCAACAAACGATATCTTACGTAAATTAGGCTTTTTCGCAATGACTTCAAGGACCTGCAATTCACAAGTTAAGCCAAAGCGTCAGGATAGCAACTCCTAGAATACCATACTGAAGAGGCACATAAAAAAAAATTCATACTTGGATGTCAAAATGACAGCAACAAAATAAAAACATGTCAACTCTCGCAGAATCCACCGCTCTCCAGCTCATCAAACAGCATTTGCTAGATGACGAATCTTCGTCATCATCTTCTTCTCCCGCCCACCTTTTCATCTCTAATTTCAACTCGCTTCCCTTCAAAATCAAAGAACAAGAAGACCAATCGCGGTCCCCTGTTCGGAGCTCCGAATCGGAATTGGACTGTTTCTTCTTCCAACAACAAAGCCCCGAATTTCTTCGCGACCAGACGACGTCTTCCAAGTCCGCCGCTTCCGGTTCGCCAGTACCATCCGACCAGAAGGTCCAGGAAGAGGGTGGGAGGAAGTTCAGAGGCGTGAGGAAGAGGCCGTGGGGGGAATATGCGGCGGAGATCCGAGACCCGACCCGGAAGGGGAGCCGGGTCTGGCTGGGCACTTTTGGCAGTGACGTGGACGCGGCGAGAGCCTATGACTTCGCGGAGTTTGAGATGAGGGGTAGGAAAGCGATACTTAATTTCCCTTTAGAGGCCGGCAAGTACGACCTCCCAGTTTGCACGGCCTCCCGGAAACGGAGGAAATTGAAGAACCAGGCAGCGGCCACGGCGCCGGTGAATTGGGAAGATGAGGACCAAAAGACTTTGCTGTGGGCTTTGGAATAAGATGTGGTGGGCCCCTCCATTGCAGTGCAACTTGTGGGGGATGGACTTGGATGCTCAATTTTTGGGGCCATATTTGCTGTGGAACCTTAGCCGGAGTTTGGTAGTGTAATCGGTTAACCGAAACTTTACCAACGAGCTGTTGGTGCGGAGTTAGTTATGGGGTAGATTTGAAATGACGAATTATAATTTGATCCCCATAATAATGTTAGGAGAGGAGTACAATTTTAATTCCGGAACAATTTCTCAATTGAATTAATCGACTAATAATTGAATACCAATTTACCCCAAAAAAATTAGCCGAAACTTTGTAATCAGGAAGACAATTGTCATATTAGAGGCATACTAATAATTAGGAAGCCATCAAGGAAAGCTGTTAGTTCAAATATTTCAAGGATAAATGTAAATCATAAAATTTAAGGGTTTGAGTATTTGATTGATCTAAAAGTCTATATTATAATAATTATTTAGATATTTTTACTTATTATTTAAGTTATTTTTCTAAGGCTTAATATATTTAAGAAACCCAATCTATTGATTTCGCATACAAAATGACACTATTTATTGACGATATAATTTATGGCCTCCATTTTGAATTAATTTAACAGAATGAAGTCGTCGATGACGTTGACCGTTAATAAAGACGAAAAACTCACGCCGTTACGACGGAAGCTAAATGAATTACCACATAGACAACAAAGTCCGCTAGGTCAGCTCTAATGAGCGTAGGGTTAAATTCGACCCATTTAAACTCCTCTTTCTCCGCCACCGTAATCTCCGCCTCGCCTCCTTCGACCCCCTTCACCATCACCACATTCTACAAAGCATAAACTCCTCCATCCGAAGCAGCAACAAAGGATTATATTCATCGCCAACATTCTTCTTCCACAATTAAGTGGGAATTTTTACCAATCTAGCTTCTTTAACGATTTCTTAAAAGTTCGACCCCGGCGAACCAGCTTTCCATTCCATCGATCTTCATTTGCCACAGGTCTTGCTCATAACTGACAATAGAGGTGCAGGGAGCTTCCACGAGTAGCGTCGACTCTAAGAGGGATTTCTGGTGATCTGGGCATGTTGGATATCATTGACCCAGGTCCCCGCCGGAGGTCGAGATGGAGTAGAGGGAAAAATGCTCGGGTTAGATTTAGGCAACGAGCTTTCATCTCCAATAGCTATATGATATCTGGAGCTTTATAAATTGTAATGTGAGGTCGAGCCAATTAAAATAATAATTTCATTTGGAACCATTTATATTATAAAATATTTTTTAATTCATTTGAGATTTATTTTTAATTATATTTAAATTAATGTAAATAAAATATAAATATTACATATATGAGAGTCACTTTTGTAAATTTTTTTGAAGTAGAAGGTTTTGAAAATAAAATATGTAAAATTGTAAAATAAGATAATGTGGAAGTAAGACTTATTTTTGTAAATGAGAATAGATTTCATTGATGTAGATGGTTTAAATATATGCGGTGTTTTTACTATTCACCATATCAACCATCCGTTAGTCATATCGGATACATCACAAATTCTGTCAGATCTACGATAATAGAAATAACGAAGTTTTAAATTGGTGTCATAAATTGTATTTTTAATAAATAACGACATTTTCGATATTTTTTATAACCCAAATATGAAACTTAAAATTTAAAATCCAAAATTGAAAACCCAATACTTTATACTATAATCCTAAAAATTCAAAATCTAAATTCTAAACCCAAAATCTAAAATCCAAATTGAAAACCTAATACTCTAGATCCTAAACTTAAAAATATAAAATCTAAAATCCAAAATCTAAAATCGAAACCAAACCTCAATATTGAACTCAAAATCCAAACACTAAACTCAAACTCAAACCAAAACAAATAATAAATTAAATAATTTTTGTTGAAAAGATTTATGTATCTTTTTATACAGATTGTTAGATCTAAAACCGGTAAGATCTAATAATCTATGATCGTTCTAAAACTTCTAAAACTCTTGGGGTGAAACCACTTGCAAGCTAGTTATTATATCATACAGGAAGCCCGTACATGCCCATGTACAATTATGCATTAGGAAGCCCCACTTAAGTTCAACACATAAAAATTTAGATAAGTTCGATCTTAGAGGAAACAATCGTTATTTTACGGATCGCACGAAATAAAATAATATAACAATGGTCATTTTTTATGTGCTTAAAGTTTTAACCATGGCTGTATATTTCTAGCCCTTCTGCCCGTTTTTCTATTACAGCTGTAAACTGTGGATTTTTACTCTCCAAGGTGAGAAACAAAATCAACTTTGTTTGCTTCAATTCCTCTATTTCTAATCCTTTCGGTTTTGTATATTCAGCCGAGAGAGAAATGCTACAATCAATTAGGGAAAGCTAGAAATAGACGTCATACTACAAGAAATCCCGCTTTTAATTTTACCACATTTTGTTCTTCGTCGAGACCGTAGACGCTGTAAAAACCTCTATATTATATCGACGGTGGAGATGTATGTGAAAATATCTCTCCTGTGTGTGAATTAGATCTCGAATTCTTCCTTGAATATAAGCCAATTAACCAACCTTCTTCATGAAATTTTACACTTGTTGATAATCATTCACGCATAACAAATATTTTTCGTATGAAACTTTAATTATGAAGCTAAGAATCTCTTACAAATCTTTCACACTCATATTCAAACTCAAGTTGGTGTTTTAATCAAGGTAATTAGGTATGGTAATGCATGGTAATGAGTTCAACGAGACCGAGTTTTATTCTAAACATGTCACTATACACCAAACTATTTGTGCCAATTTGTCACAACAAAATTGTCATCTTGAACAAAAGCATCTAACACATTCTAGGTGTAAGTAGAGCACTTTTATTTCAGATTTTACTGTCAACCCAATTTTCGGGTTATGCTACGTAGCAGATTGATATTGGATATATTATCAACAGACTTCCATCTATTTAATCAAAGGTTGTAGACTACGAGAACATTATTACATTGGGATATTTTTGTTGCTGAATGCAGATTTCTACAGGTTAAGAAATTGGCAGCAATATCAAGTAAGAATCGAACAAACGAGATACAATTTTCTTGGATCATCAATACACCATAAATCAGAAAATTTTATGGGATTGTAGTCCAATTAACAACTTTACTATACTTCGATGGGATTACAAGTCCTCTCTAGGCTAGTTATAGGATTACAAAACACTTTAAAAACAACCTTCTTGGATCACCAATATACCACAATGGATACTCACCCAACACGGTAGATGACAAAAGCAAATCAACAAGATGACGAGAAGATTCCGGACCAAACGGATTCATAGACCCTTTGTTCGGTAGTGATTCACGACAAACCAAATATCGAACAACAATCGCTCGGCCGATTGAAACCCAAAGAATCCTGAACATGCACACCAAATTTCAGAACGATCCAACAGTGAGTTTCTCCATGATGCTCTTTTGAACAGACTGACTTGCTGAAAAAATGAAAACTTCCAAAGAACTTTATCTTTTATTCTCCTCTTTTCTTTTTGTTCTCTCACTCATTTTTACTTATTCTCTGTAATTCTAGAAAGAATTAATCCCTCTATTCACTAATCGAGTCTTCTAGAATATCACTTTTGTACTCTCCAATAAATTCAAGATAACCCAATCGAAACAATTATATAATAAGTGCCTCGATAATTCGTTGATCGAATGAAGGGATGCTTTTGCCTATCATAAGCCAGATCCAGTTTCCACCCCCTTGTTCTTTTCACACTACCCGCATTGCATAATTAATAACAAGTCATCCTCGTTTGCACAACTTGCAGCTGGGTACAGTGAGAGATCGAAAGAACAACATTGAACCAAGAAAATCTACTGATGAACCCCCGATCGGATCGCAACAAGTTGTGCTGTTGTTGCCTGCCGGCTATATTGATGGAGAATTTTACTAGTTTTGGAATATCATATTGTTAAGTAGTAGTTGCGGAAAGTCGATAGCTTTAAGCATATTAATACGTCTACTCCCATTTGGACTTAGTCACTCATTGTTAGCCCCTAGCTATCTTGATTTGACATTGAATAACAGGCCTGAAAAGCTGTATTACGACAGGAAAAATTCAATGGACATCATTGTAGAACTCCGAATAGTCCTGATGATGGTGCAGTCCAATGTGAAATACAACTATTTTTGTATTCTATTACGTCAGTTCTTACTAATGAACTTTCCTTGATGAGGTGACCTTGTGTTTTAAGAATTCCATGTGGGTAAATATTAATCATGTTGCCGTCCATTTGTAACCAAAAGCTTTCCTACTATAAAACCTAACATGGATGCTGTGTTTACAGTTACATTGACAGAAATGGAGATGTCAATCATCTCAGTAGATAATATCAAGCCATTTTCAGCACCAAATGATCTGCAGCCATTTAAGTTGAACCGGATTGACCAGATCATGCCCTGTTCATACACTCCTCTCATCCACTTCTATCCGAATCCCGGCCATAATAAATCAGTAACTGCTGAGCTCAAAGCCTCGCTCTCAAAGACACTAGATCTGTTTTACCCACTATCCGGGCGGGTGAACGAGGCAAACACGACGGTCCACAACTTCCATCAAGGAGTCCCATTCATAGAAGCTAGAATCCGAGGCCAAGACCTAGTTGATTTCCTGCAACCACCAAAACTGCAACTCCTCCATAACCTTGTCCCCTTGGAGCCTTTGTCTATTGGCAACTTAACAGATGGCCCCCAGATTGCCGTGCAGCTCAACACATTTGACTGCGGCGGGATTGCCCTTGGCTTCAGTTTGAGCCATAAACTCATAGATGGTGGCACTTTCAGCGTATTCCTCAAGACATGGGCGGCTTACTTAATTAATCAGGATGTTATATATTTTGATCATGCTCCAGATTTATTCAGCGGATCCTCTGTTTTCCCTCCTCGACAGAGTAATGAATCCCACCACAAGATCCCGAATTTGTTAAAATGGAGCACGAGGAGATTCGTGTTCGATAAAAGTGCCATATCAGCATTGAGAATGAGCACAAGTAGTGCTCAAGTCGAGCATCCAAGTAAAGCCGAAGCTCTATCTGCTTTCATTTGGAAGCATTCCATGCTGACAGCTGCTGCTGCTGTTTCAGGACCTTCGAAACTCCGGAATTTTACTCAACCGATTAATATGAGGTTGGTAATGGGTCGACGCTTATCCAAACGCTCCATTGGGAATTTGCTATACCCATTAACAGTTTCCTGCAAGGATAAGGATATCCCCGACGAGAAGGAGATGGTGGCCGCTATAAGGAAAGGTATTATGAGAACTCATGACCACAAGGAGGATTTTTTTAATTCCATCTTCATTGAACAACAATTTGCAGCAAATGTTACCAGTGATGATCAACAACAGCTTCTCACTTGTTCAAGCTGGTTAGGGTTTGGATTCAGTGACTTCGAATTCGGGTTAGGAAAGCCCGTTTGGACTGCACTGGCTGGAGATAGCAATGAAAATAGCGATGCTTCTGTGAGAAATTGCCTTGTCATTCTCAAGGAAGCAGGTGCTCGAAATAGTAGTAACAACGGAATTGAGGCATGGATAACGCTTCCTCACGATGTTATGGCTGCTCTCGAAATCAATTCCGACTTCTTCAAATTTGCATCTCCCAATCCCTCTATCACCTTCAACTAAATCACAAAGGAAGGAGACAGACGAACGAAAGCGGCCGTGTAAACCTTCTTTGATTAATAACATTTACGAGAATAAAGAGTACATTGCATCAGCAGTATATAGAAAGAACATACAAAATCCAGTTACTTCTCAGTAATAGTATCCCCTTATAGCTCCAACCACCCAACACAATGCCTTGGAACAGTGTAAACTGAAAATTGTCAGATACGAATTACAGTAAGGAGCAAAATGATGTAAAAGTTTTAACTATAAAACAGTTGTGTATTTCCTTACCTCGCCGTTCGGAAGGAATTTCCAAACAAGTTATTGGTTGAGGATTCATTTCCTTTACAGGACAAAATGGTCTATCATATGCTGTACCACATCTGCCCCTTCTCTGTGCATGCTCTCGTCTTTCACCTGAAATCAGGAAACTAGCTACTCATTCCCAAGAAGACAACAAAGGTCTTTGATTCACTTACAAATACTGACAATCCAGTTGACAACATGTTATTTACTTGTTATCGTGTTATTTGCGTGTTATTTATGAAGAGGTTGCTGGATGAATGAATAAACGTACCTGAATAACACTATGAGCAGCAAATCTCTGCCTGCTAGAGTGAAAGCTGACATCTACTTTTTCCCATGACACACGTGACAAACCTGCTACTAGCTCCTCTGCATAAAATTGATTTCCAGTTCAAACATATGCATAGATTTCAAACTATATAACAAACCGGCAGCTGAAATTGAGAAGCAACTAGCTGGAATATTTAGCATCATATGAAATCATACCTTCTATCTTGTCTGGTTTATCTGCTTCTGTTGAGAAGAGATCAGCCTGGTCAGTGTCACTGGCTTTGCAATGTTCTTCATGAACTACATGTGGATATTTCTCATTCAAACAATCCTCCCACTAAAAAACAACAAATGTATATTTTATTGGAACATGATGTGATATGATACCACTGGGAAGCAGCAAACTGAAAACGTTGGAGAAGGCAAGAACTACCTTTGGAAGTTCGTTATTCCGCCTGATCGATGATGTTCTCCACCCTACGATATCTGTATTGAATTTTGTCAAAGAAACAAGCAAAAGCTCTACAGAATCAGAGTGGTAATCATACTGTAGCAGAATGAAAAGGATACGGTCATAGCCCACATTTGAGTAGGCTACCCTACGTTTGAATGCCCGTAGTGCAGACCTACAAAATGAACCATGTGCGTACATTGAATAAACAATCTGGGAACATGGAAAAAGGGATTGGCTTTGCAATTATTACAAAAAAAAGAAGTCAGACAAGAGCAGTATACATGAAGTATAAATCACCATAATCTTCTATCATCCGTTTAACTAATGGAGGTTTTCCCTCATCGTTGTCAACGAGAAAAAGATGTTGACCCGTTCTCCTAAATATCCAATGAATAACAAGACCTGCAGTTTTCTCCAAGGCATTTAGGCCAAAAAGAAATGGTACCTGCAAGCAAGCAAATTTGTTTTGAATTGACTTTAAAACTGTTTTATTAAAAGAAAATTACATAACCCTTACATGATGTTTAAGATTACACAAAATGTTTAAATAGGTTATGCATGGCTGCTGAACAGCATGAAAGGCAACCCTTTGAATACACGTGACAGCTTCAGTTCAGATTCCAGTTCTACTTGAACTGGAAAAGGATGAAATGTTCTCATCCATCAAAGCAGAAGTTGTATGGGACTAACAGATACAGATGGGGTTGCAAATCTAGCATCAATTTTAAATTAAATTCACCTAAAGAAGACTCGTCGACTTCAATTCTACAAGTAGGATCACAATCCTAGCCAAACTTTTCTAGTATACAACATTGATATTTTCAGCCTATGCTTCTGAAATGAACCCCACTTGAATTAGCTAATATAAGTTGATGAGTCTGTTGCATCAACTCGGACAACTTAGCCAATTGAAGTTCCATTGACCTGTCTAATTAGCTAATGAAAACAAGAAACGTTTTTCCTTCTCATATCAGCACACGACGAAAAGTCTCTATTCCGTGGCAGTAGTTTCTCTACAGTCTTACAGATCAACGGATTGGGGGAACCCTATCCTCTAAAGACAAAAAAGACATTAAAGAAACTTGTGTGCTGAGGACATACCTGCTTATTGCCCCTAGAACCAAGGTGAGGGGTAGCAACAGTTATGAAATTGACAGCCTCCAGGCCACCTATTGTCGAATCCAACTCTTCTTCATTTGGACCCTCTGCATTTTCTACTCTAGGGGGGCTATACAATTTCCCAATACAGTACCTTGCCACTAGTCCTCCCACTGAATGTGCAACAAACGATATCTTACGTAAATTAGGCTTTTTCGCAATGACTTCAAGGACCTGCAATTCACAAGTTACGCCAAAGCGTCAGGATAGCAACTCCTAGAATACCATACTGAAGAGGCACATAAAAAAAAATTCATACTTGGATGTCAAAATGACAGCATGTAGAAGCTTAACACTGCATCAAAAGAAACTAACCTCTTGAGCCAATCGTTCGCCCATCACATCTACTCCATCGAGAGTCAGCCTAGACATGTTCCGTTCACTACCTAGTAAATGTATAAGCCACAAACCTTATCAGCAAAGATCAACTAGAACCGAAAGTTGCATTACTCTAAAATTCGAAATAAAAAAAGTTACTTACAATGGACAAAGACTTTATCCGGAAGATTTCTAACAAACTGCTCAGCTCCATACTTCCAATCACTGGAGCTGGAAAAACATAAAGTGGAGAATGGAGATAGAATCAGCAAAAAGCCAAACCTTACAAATTCACACTTACCCCTCTTGCTAGGGGAAGTGAAGAAAAGGATTGAGAAAAGGCGAAACAAACGAGAAGGTACAGAAACAGATCAGCCGATCTAATAATTGAAGCACACGAGGAAATAATTCGACGGAGAAACAAAGGGAAATCGAAAGTGAAGATCAATCGAAAATCAGAATGAAGATCGGAAAACGTGTAACCTGCCAAGGATGCCGTGGACCATGATAACCAGATGATCAGCTGTAGAAGAGTCAGAGTCGTTACAGCTCCAGACATCACGGCTCCCGTTAACCGACTCCGACGAGCAGACTGCGTTTTCCACGGTTCCATTGGCGTTCTCCATACTCGTTCAGAATTCTGGCGTGATCCAAATTCCTCTTGCTTTGCTTATATCCTGGGCGGTCAGTTGTTGATGATGATGATGATGATATGCATTGGAAATGAAGGCGAGAGAGGCAACGTGTTTGGCAAATGCGCGTGGGAATTCGAATTTCTCGGGAAAATTATCAGAGAAGAAAACTGAAGCCGTGGAAGGTAGTTGGGGGGGAAGGTGATGACGGTAATAGAGAGAAACCCGAACGCTAAGGAAAGTTTGGAAGCTTGCGACATTTTTACAGATTTTCCAACGCTCAAAATATATCGGGGAATTGTTTTGTTCGTCGAGGAGTTGGACACACGTAATCTACCGACATGCCCACTTTTACCTTTGTTACAGTTCTCCACATATTTTTAACCAACCATATGTTAAAAAAAGCCAATTTAAACTATATCGAATTATTTCTATTTTTTTATCTTTTAATGTGATATTTTTGATCTTGTTTCTTACGTTGTAATGTGGCATTCTCGTTTTCTTAAATTGGAGTGGAGTTTAATTTTATTAATCTTCTTCGATTGTAAGAAACTAACCCCAAAGATATTAAAGTATCTCACTTAGGAGTGAAAATGGTTCGGTTTATGATTAATCAAACCCATTTAATGTGGTTAACCATATTACAAATGAAGCAAAAAGCTTATCAAAAACCACATCACTCTTGTTTGCGGCTAACCACTAACCAGATCACAATTTTTGGTTTGGTTGGTGATTAACCATAAAACCACTTCTTCAAAAATTAAAAAATTTAATCTTAAAAGTACAAGTAAAGTTTCAACAAATTTGTGAGCATTACTTGATTCAAAATGTTCAATATAGCCATATACGCATATGGCATAATGGTTACACAAAAATAAGATGATAAACATTTACGACGATGACTGACAGTCTAATGAGCATTATAAAAAATTAATACTAGTATAGATACGGTAGTACTACAACTAAAATAAATAAATGCAATAGACTAATTAAAATGAAAATTGAATAGGTAGTGAGAAATGAAATTGTGAAACCAACCAATTCACATTTAATATTAAAAAATTAGCTAGATTTTTTAAAATGCGATTTATTTAGTTTTTTGTGGTTAACCATACGGTTTGTAGTTACACCACTAACTACAAATTGCACCATTTTCCTACCACAAACCGAATCATTAACCACAATGCAATTAATGATTAACCAAAAACTACAATTTTCAATACGATTAATAACTATAATCACTAACCGTAAACCAATTTTCGAACCTAATCTCAATCCCAACTTACATTCAATCTTTATCTAGAACGTGTTGGAATCGAAAATCTACCAAAATTCTAGAATTTTATCCTCTCTTTTGCAATGGCCACTATTTAAATCATAGAAGAGAGAAATCCTAGAATTTGTATATGGTAGATAATGTAAGGGTACGTGGTAAGAATGTAAAGATTAATGAAGGTGAAGAGAAGGGTAGGAGAAGAAAAGGAATTAACCAGAATTGGTTTCTCTTAATTGAGTTTTTATTTTTCTGAATCGAAGTTGGTTTGGAGTTTGGACTTTAATCATCTATGAAATGTCACATATACATACTTGAATGATTTTAGATCTTAATTTAAGGAGACATATTTTAATATAGGTATTACTTACGATAATTTACCTTAACTTAAAATAAGATGATTTTGAGTTAGTTGAAATATAATATAAGCCATTCAAAATTAAATAAATTGATTCCAACCGTTGATTAAGAGTTAATTTTAACACAGTGGTTAATTTTCAACAGTCCAGAAAGCCTCCTAGTATCTTACGACGTCGTACACAATTACACCGGTAGGTTGGAGCCGGCAGCCGGTAGTGGTGATCGATCGAAGATCTTCCCAAGTTTCTTCTAACAATCGCATTGTGGCCGATAATCAGCTTCTTCTTTTTTATATATAATCTCATTCAATTAACTTATATTAAGAATTGTATTGCTTGTTATCGGATTAAAATGATTGACAATCCGTTCTACTTTGCATTATAGGTAGTCAACGATTCAAAGTAATTATTTGGCGACATCATGAGCACAGAAGAGGTATTATTTATTGTTTAAACCTAGCTAATGACTATTGTTTTCCACTGCCCACAATTTTTACTACAATTTCGTTCAAAGTTATATACTAACCATGCATAGCCTGTAATTTACAACATGTGACAGGTTGCATTTAAGTATTCGAGGTAAGTAATTAAAATGCTTTAAATATTAATAATTATTTTGATAGGTTGATAATGAATATTTGTTGTATGTCGTTAATGACTTAATACCTTATCAGACTTCATTCAGATTTTTTATTTGGAGTACGTGAACATTGTAAATGTCACGCCTCGTCGTCAAAAACATTTATTACCACACATATAAAATTGGGATGAAAATCCTATTTTGAAACTTCTTCAAAATATTCGGAATTTAGATGGAATTGACGGTCCACAAGTGAACATAAAAAAGTTCTTGTCTAGGTCTAATAATTTAGGTTATCTGGGGAACAATTCATCACATTGCTTCTCTTATCAACATAATCTTTAATTATTAATCAATGAAACAGCACTGCAATATGAGAAGGCAATTCAATAGTCTGCGTCTCTTAAGGAATAACACAGAGGGTTTCAAAAAATGGGGTTCACACCCAAGGAGTTGTTGTTCCTTACACAACTCTACAATATGGCGTGTACTTACTCCAACATAATGCATAGACTCAATAAAAGTTTTGTCACCTTCTTTTATGTCACGGTGTGATGACAGAAATGGAATGTGCTTGGACGGAATGAAATCGTGAGTGTGACTTAATTCAAGGGACTTCACAATCCACTTTCCAGTAAGACGGTCCAAAATTACTTGAATCATTGCTCGACACCCTTCTCTAGTTATCAGGCGTGGTTGACGTTTACAATTAGGCAATTTGAACCAATTTCGATCACGATAACCTTGCTTTGCACATACCTATTTCACCATTCATATTATGTTGCAACCCCGAGATTTTTGAACATCACGTATCCGAATACCGAAACCAACTTGGTTAGCATACACATTCTAGAATACATCAGCATCTTCTCATGATTCAAACACCATGCCCATTATTGATTGGTCGGAAAATGGGAGGACATTTTCCTTCTCTTTTTGTCGAGGTGGATGGGTACAATCTTCGGTATCCTTTTGAGTTTCTTTCATGGCGAAGACAACCTGCAAGCAGCGACCCAAAACCTAGACAAGAACAACGTCCACCCCTTCGAGAGGGAAGCTGTAATCTCTGAATCTGTAAGGTTGAAAGACGAGATAAGAGGGGGAAAATAGAAGGAAGAGAGAGTGGCCGTAGCCGTTTTATCGGGAGAGACGAAAAATCTTGGGGTTGTGATGATGTCGGTTGTTGCTTGGGAACGGAAAATATTTCTCGATTTCTTCCAAGTTCCAACAGAACGGTGATTGGTATTACGTGGTCAAACATCTTGTTCGGCCCATAACGTCTTGGTAGCGAGTAGTTTGGTCACTGAACTTTGTATCATCACATTCAGGCCAAAAAACTATCATGCCTTGACAACTAACAGCCTTAATTTTGCATGTTACGTAAGATTGAAGGTCGTTACGTAAGGCTTATGTAACACTAGTTGTTCCTTAGGTAACAGCCTTAATTTTGCATGTTACGTAAGACTGAAGGCCGTCACGTAAAGCTTACGTAACAGCCTTAATTTTGCCTGTTACGTAAGACTGAAGGCCGTTACGTAAGACTTACGTAACACCAGTTGTACTTTACGTAACAGCCTTAATTTTGCCTGTTACGTAAGACTAAAGGCTGTTACGTAAGACTTACGTAACACTAGTTGTATCTTACGTAACAGTCTTAATTTTGTATGTTACGTAAGACTAAATGTCGTTACGTAAGGCTTACATAACGACAGATGTTTCTTACGTAACATGCTTAATTTTGTCTGTTACGTAAAACTAAAGGTCGGCCGTTACGTAAGGCTTACGTAACACTAGTTGTGCCTTACGTAACATACCAAATTAAGCCTGTTACGTAAGACTAAATGCCGTTACGTAAGACTAAATGCCGTTACGTAAGGCTTACATAATGATAGTTGTTCCTTACGTGAAGATAGGAGACTTTGAGTCTTCAATGTATAATGGCCAAACGTTACGGACTGAGAATGATATATGTCCAACCTATATCTGTATGTGTAGATAAGATAGTTGGATATTTTTTTGTCAAAGTAGAGACCTTTAAATCAAAGGAACAAATAAAACATTACATGGGTGTTTACTTATGGAGTGTATTCGATTTGAAAACGGGACTTTCGAGCCCGTTGGACTTACGAACATTGGATGTGGACTCTATCCTGAATCAGATTCTTTCCTCATTGCGTTTGAGAAAACGTATCGTGCAAAAACCTAAAGTGATGAAATGTTGAGAATCTGTTAAAGTGATGAGATCGTTTGGTTGTATGCAGACTTGAAGTAAAGAAAAGATAGAAGTGACTGCTGGTGTTATCTTTAAAAGTACATGATAGAATTCCATTCCAAAACAGATGGGGAACTCACTGGATAGAAAGAACAGGAAGATATGGCTTGGCGAGACTAGGAGTTTGCTAAGCTACAACATAATAAAGTAAGAAACCTAACCACTTTCGTCCTCTTTTTAATGTTTCTCATTTGTCCATTCACGACTTTATACCTTTTACTAGAACATGGTACGGACTATGTCGCTGAAATTTAATTTGAGGCTACAAAAAAAGTTAATTCAACTGTAATAATGATCTAGAAATAAATTAAATAGATAGTTAAAGTTGTGTGTTTACCATCTCTGCAAAAAGATCTAATAATGTAGCAAATTTACAACACGTATACCATTCTTGGCTGCACACTTGTCCATTCACATGTCAAGCGTGAATGTGGGGGGGACTGACTGGGAGGGGCAAGTAATTGATAGTTTGATACAACATGCTTTATAGAATTTTTTTTAAAAAACACATCCAAACAACGATATCCTCTATTCATTTGCGTCAACCGTAACACAATCTATTACGTATACACGTTTCCTGTCACATTCACTACATATTACTGCTCTGGGATATCAACACAAAGTGCAACATTGAGATGCCAACCGTATTTTACAACAAACTACGAATTGATATCGTAATCTCGATTACAACAGACGGCGAGCATTCCAAATACGCAGAGATTACGGTTGATGACTACTACTACTACTTTGCATCCCTTTAATTTGCAGGTAACGCCATATAAGATAGATAGTAGATGGAGATGGTACTCACTCGTTAGCACTCATCTGAGCTATAATCGCTGGATTCCGGCAACAAAGGCATTGCGGCGCAGCAGAACGACTCTTTGTCTTTGAGGAGAAGACAACTTCCATCGGAGTTCCATTTCATATCCATTATGGAAAACTTCGGCAGAGGATTACTTACGCAGTATGCACCAGCCGGAGACCACATGTACATGTGAGAGCTCCCTGTGCATATGACCAAACGGGTGCATGTCGGGTCCCAAGCTGCTGCTTTTATGGGATCCTTCTGCACCAAGATAGCTGCCAGCTCTAGACGATGGATGTCCCATATCCACAGTGCACTAGGCATGCTGTCGTTGCGAGTGCAGACGTATTGGCTGTCACTGCTCCATGACATTAGACCTGATCAAATGTAAATGAATGCTGTAAAAACTAATTATAAAGATGCAATGGTTTTTTCGAATCTTGTCAGCCTTCTAATATAACAATTTTATATGCTCAGTGCATGGTGGATTTGTGCAAACTTCAATTCCCTATCATGAGCTTTTGTTTAATTGGGCGTGAAAAGGAATGCTATGAAACTAATTATTACGGTTACTCACACAAAATATCTATACGAATTGGGGTTCTTGGTAATAAGAGGGACATAGACAAAACAAGTGCTTACCAATTCCTTGCTTGGGATTTGGCTTGTCTGCCAAAGGTTTTTGGAAAGGTAGAGAAATAGGTACTTCCATAACCTCGTATCGAACTCTGTAAGGTTCTTCTGCAACATCTTTTGGAGTTGAAACAATACTTCAGTCTAAAGGCATCAGATAAGCAGTAGAACAAAACGAGTTGTGTTTACCAGAATTTCCTTGGAGGAACTCATCATTTAAGCTCAATTCAGACATGTCAAGATTCACAGGCTCGTCCACTTCCTGATCGAGGAAACATAGTGCAGGTCAGATGCTTCCAGTAAGGCGATTCTTTCAGGAATCACAATAGGGAAACTGAGACCTACCTTGAAGACAGCAGCACAACAAGGAGCACGAACAGCAGACACATGCATAAACTCAGCAAAAGTTTTCCAGGTCAGGTGATTCAGGACACGCAGCATTTGATCATAACTACCTACAGCTAAAAACTGGCCACAAGGGGACCAGGATACACTTTTTACTCCTAGTCCACTCTCATATGCTTGATACTTGAACAGACACCGACCGTCAGGGGAGTAAATCAAAACCTGCATACAGAAACACCAATCATAACCGATTAAGTTTTCACCACAAAGTCAGCATTCACCTTGAGTAATATTCGTTACACACAGCTCGAAGCATTCTCCAGTGCATGTCACGTCAAAATCACTTCCACCGTTTTTATTCACCAATGTCCTTGCTAGTGACAAACAACAAAACTTAACTCCAATACCTTATATTCAAGAGGAGAATCCCAAATCACAATAGCACTATCATCAGGTGAGTATCCAATGTCAGCCAAATCCACGGTATCAACTGCAAAAGAACCCATTATCTCCCACGTTTGACATGACAAAAGATTCACGTAATCCTTGCAATCCCGCCTGGTACAAATGGCAGCAAATTGCCCATCTTTGGTGAAACAAACTCCCTTTGAGCCATGCTTTGGCCATTGCACATGAACACAAGCCGTGTTCAGTAACGACCAAACCGTTAGTCGCAACTGGAAATCGGAAGTGGTAAGAATGTGACGGCTGTCAGGGCTCCATCTAGCATAAGCAATACCAGCTGGACCTTCATCTATCTTACATGTCCACTCAGGTTGGGTCAAGGACCATGCCTGTATCATCGGCCTTTTATACAACCCGCAAAGTATGTATTCAGAATCAAGCGCCCATTCTATGAAGCTTATCTTGTCTAAGCAAGAAAACAGCTGAACGACCTGCACCAGAGAACAGGCAAATGCCACCCCAGTTAGTAAACTTTCCCTAATTTAAACAAGCCACTCTCTCAACTCAATCAGCTGAAAATCGACAGAACAAGATAAGGAAAGTCAATTCGAGCTTTCACAATACTCACGGATTAGAGCGCAGCCAGTTCAAGTTACTCAAGCCGCATTCAAATTTCTAAAAGGAAAAGAAAAAATACGAGCTACGATCACGAATTCTGAAGAGGGATTCGAGTGTACCTTAAATGTGAAGGTGTCCCGTATCACCAGCCGGTAATCAACAGCGACGGCGATGTATCTCGAATTGGGAGAGAAGCAACACGGCCCGGTCTGCTTGTAAGCCTCTGTGAACTCCATTGTTTCTTTCCAATCCGAGCGAAATGTAAACGATTCAGATCGAATCCGACTGAACTTGTAAGGCCATCATTCCCTGGCGAAGAACGGAGATCAGATGTCGTGAAATGTCGAAGATCTCGACCCGAGCAGGGCACTTCCCGCAGCTTCTGAATTTGGAGCGGTAGATTCGAGGAGGAGGAGGAGAAGAAGAAGATGCAGAGACGAACTCCGACTGGCTTTTTCTTTACTGTTGCAAAGTTGCTACAGTCACAGCGTTAGTCAGTCAAAAAGAAGTCCAAAACTCAAAGCTGCTCTGGTTTTCGAGGCGGGTCAAGCTATTTGAATCCTCGACTATGTTTCGGGTATGGGTTTAGGTTTGGGCTATTCAAACCCAAAACATAATGCAATTGTAAGTTTTGGCACTAGCCAACTATTCATAAAATCATTATTATAGATTTTGTTATAAAACTAAACTCAAAAAAAGACAAGAACAAGAGAAATATGGAGAGGGAGAGAGTTTAGCTTCTTATTGATGTGTCACAAACATACAAGAGTGAGCACTATTTATAGGCTCATGATACATAACATAATGACTAACATAATTACACTTGAATAGGAGATAATGGTATTGATTCCCATGGTTAATGTATAGGTTACACAATGGGCATTCATGCACCATAATAACAATATTCATAACACTCCCCCTTGAATGTCCATTGGATAAGAATATATATTATGTTCTTCGAGTACAATATTGATATCGCTCATTAAAAACCTTACCAGAAAACCCAAGTAAAAACCATGGTTAAGGTAAAAAGAGTACGATTGCGTATTGACTCCCCCGATGATGACATCCGTTGATATCCTTCACATCGACTCCCCCTGATGAGGATATCAACTCTCGCTCATCATTATATCAGTTGAGATAATTCAGTCACCAACTCCAAATTTTCTTCCCAACAGTTGATGCAGAGAGAGCTTTAGTGAATAAATCAATCAAGTTATCACCTAAGCGCACTTGTTTGAAAATAATTTCAACTCATTAGAGTTTGTGTGTATATATAAGGTATGCGTCAATATGATCAATGGTCATCCATAATCAATATTTACAAAACACTCCCCTTAGATGACCATTAGATGAGAATATGCCTCATTAAAACCTTACTAGGAAAACCCGATGGGATAAAAACCTAGTGAAGGAAAAAGAGTACATAACCATCACATTATGTTACAACATTTTCTTGCAACTCAAGGATATATGCAAAAATTTATAGGATCATGTCTTTGAATGGTGGTGTAGCTTTATAAGTTGGTTTCACCACCCACCAAGTGGTAAAATCACCACATGAGACCAATTTATGGTCAACCAACACAAATATAACCAAGATTACTACTTCAAAACCGAGTAGTTCTCGTGTCTTAATAAAAGTCGATTAAAATTGACATAGAGTCACATAGTGATCTTACTACCATCTAGGCACTGATAGCCATGTCATATCCATATAACTTCTTGTTGGATATAATTATTATATCATTGATGATATACAAAAATCATGTTCGAGATAGATGCACAATTGGCAGTTAGTGGTAATCTTCCACATCTTTCATCTCGAACTCTATAGCTAATCAATAGTTGATTGCTTTGAGAAACTCTTTACGAGCTCACTAAAGTGTATGTCATCTATGTAACAAAAGATGATCACACCCAATTATGTCAAAATAAAAAAACACATTTTAAAATATAAAATTAAATTAAGAAAATTTTGGTAAGAATTTTGAAACCATAAAATATGACAAAGATGATTTTTCAAAAAAATCAACTTGAAATGAAGAAGAAATTACATGCATAAAGAAATGTATGATATGCTAAATGTACCATGTCTCTCAATCTTTCAATTCATATGACGTCAATTGGATATAATTGAATATCGTTCACGCGAACTTGAATTATTTACTTATAGCAAAATAAATCCTCGAGGGAATTTCATATATACATATGTATTCTAATTATGAAAACCATACATATAGGTTGCAAGGACATCCATTAGAGGCAAACTCTTTTCCTTCACAACTTGCCAGACTAATCGAATAATAAAGTAGTTGCATCCACCACATGAGAATATATTTTCTCATAATCAAAATGTTATAGGTTTGTTGTACAAAACCTTTCAAAAATGGGATGTTTCATAACTTCTCATACTCATACTTTACATCTCAATGTATAAAAACTTAATGTCTTAAAACTTTTCATTTCTCTTTGGAATTTGAATTTGCCTCAAATTGAAATTTTTCAGCCAATCATTTCTATCTTTGCATGCATTTTGGCTAATGATCCTCATTTTCAACTATCATATTTAGTGTTGCACTATACGCAAAAATTTCATCGACGTTGACTTCATTGGGGTTCCAATATTTTCCATCCAAGATATAGATAATTGAGATATATATTCATATCTTTCAGGTACCTGAGACTCTTCTTGAGCACATTATTTGTTTCTCTTGGTGGCTTTGTTTAAATAATCTTAACCTCAATTTGACCATCTTGTTATATAGCTCCATTCCACTTTTGAGGAAATTTTTTGTTGCTTTGGAACCGTGTGGTCTACCACGCTTTATACGGGTTTTAGACTCAGTTGTGATGTCAGGTTGCCCAATGTCGACATCATTTTCACTGGAGCATTGCGAGTTGGCACATGAGTGTTTTACTCTGTTTGGGTTAGTAAAGTGTCTTGCAAATGATGAATTATATAGTTTTGAAATTCAAGCTCATATTGCTTAGTGCGAGGATCGAAATAATATGATCATTCATCTAATCTCTTGGCCAACTTTTGTTTTCTCCCCCTAATGTTGGGAAGTTTAAATATAAACCTCCAAACGAGTCATCAAAATACTCCCGACAACGATACTTTACCATCGATGAACTCGTAATCAAAATAATTTCTCAATCTTCATTGAGAACCCATCCTAATAAATGGTGGTGGAGCAATTCAGATGTGTATATCACATTCATATATCCATAGATGGGAAGTATAAGGTTTTGACCCAAAAACCAAATAGAATGGAGGAATTCATGATAATTTCTTGGCATAATGTGAATTTGTGTTGTGCATGTAAATGACATGTTCACAATAATATATTGGTTATCAATGACACATTTTCGTTATTGGATAATCATGAAAATATGCTCATAACCAAAATGGTTGAGCTAGTAATCTCGCAAATTCTAGTTTGCTTTCATATACACATGTGACCTTCTAGTTGATACATCAATTAAAATAATTGGTTCACATGTTGGGCGTATGGATCCATAAATATCACCTTTGTTTTGTTGTGTGTAAGATAAATGATCTTACTTAAGTTGATGATTATCCAACAATCAACTCTATTTGAGGAAAACAATCCAAAAAATGAGTTATGTTGTGTTGGAGATTTACCCAACAATGGGTAATGGAAAGGTGAAAATGCTTTCCTAGAAACGAAACCTTGTTGACAGAACAAAAAAATCGTTTGTGTTCCCAGGAAGTAGGGGAGTCACAAGGACTACTTAAATCCCTATAACCTTAGGAATCATTTCTTTAGAATACCCAAGTTGAGACCATCATGCACAACAATCTTCAATAGAACATACACTTTAGATTATGGAATCTTCAAAATTGACCATAGAGGTACTGATTCGCATCATGATTGAACCGGGATGGTCTCACCGGTTATGCCAAATAATAGTTGTCAGGACGAGTAAACTTATAGTTTACATTTATATATATGTATCTCAATCACAATAACATATGTGTAGTACAAATTGGAGGATAATATTATTAATTCAATAATTATATAGCCATAGACCATATTATTGTTCCTCTCTTGATCCTAAACAAATTGGAATAAGGATTTTGTTCCTTCGTGAACAATATAATAGCTCGATCTAGAGCTTGAGAGAAATGTTGTACTACACCATATATCTTGGTGCACTATCAATGTGATATATATCACAATTATAAAATACTCATTTTGTCATGAAAATGGTACATAGTTTAAATGATAAATAGAGATATTTCTCAATCATCTATGTCACCAATTAATGGATCAATAATTCTCGTATAACCACGCTTGTTATGTCCATCCGAATAAAAGGGTTCCGCATAGTTACATATGCTTTCAAAAATAGTGTAACATATGTGTTTATGCACATTCACTTTGAGGGCTAAATTAGTATCATTTGGGTATTATCATCAAAATAAAATTGATGGTTGTATGACCAAAATCAATTCACAATACCCTTTCATGGGTAAATATACACTTCTCAAATTTCTATCTCATGACCAAAATAATAGGTCTTTTTCTCCACTACTGTATTGACTTTGTGGGAATATATATTGTCTAATCACTTTATGGACATATAATTATATCCACTCACTTCATAGAGTGATATTTTGTCTCATTGGACCATTAACATTGGAGACATAAGATAACCCGTTTCTCAAGATATGTGTCTCGTGGGACATTCAATCATATCGGGCTTTTATGAGTATAATCAATCACTACAAAGATTGATATTTTGTCACTTCGACCTTCAATATTCGAGACATATAAAATATATGTATAGCTTTATCCTTTCGATATGTTGTGCTCTTGGTACTCATCTTTCGGCCTATCATTGAGATGATAGCGAGTAAATAGCAAAGCTTTAGCTTTATCATGATAAGATGTGCATTATCGTCTCGTTTCACCCATATCATTATATATGGATTTTAACATCCAATGCCCATAAAAGGTAATTCTTGCTCGAAACATCAAGAGCTACAAACTCAAATTATATTATATTCAATATTTTATAAAGAGAAATAAATAGATTTAATGAGGGATAAAAATAATATGAGCTAATAATTAACAATAACACATATTACTATCATATTACTTATCCAACGTATGCATTAGAAAGCAATAATAAATAAAAAATCATTTATTTTAGCAATAAACAATTCATACATTGAAATGGCAATAAAAGCTTGAAAACATATAACACAAATGAAATAATAACCGCACAAATATCTGAGATAATAACTTCAAAGTCTAATGACCTGTACAATATACTCAAATCAATGAATATATACTTTTCCCTAAGCATTGAACGGTGAATAATAATAGACAAATATAAAAAAAAACTGACATTCATTTCCTTGATAAATGTAAATATTCACGGTGAATATACTACGACAAAATATGTAGCTAGGGGCATATGCACGTTGAACAATGAGCATACATACTAATAAATGGAAATATAAAAATACTATAAGTCCTCTAGTTGAGAAAAAAAAAACTTTGTGAAATTTTACTTAGCTTTTTAGAAGAAACGCAAGCATCAAAAGGACAACATAGAATTCAAGAAATACAACGTCATCTGTAATATACTAATATACTGGCCAATTTAAAAAGAAGAAATTCCAAATCTAACATTTTAATGTTCGAAATTGTGAATTATTTAAAATTTATGTGTCAATTCAAGAAACTAAAACGTCCAATTATATGTAATATGACACCTAATAAAACACTGTCCCTAATATCAGTGTAGCAAATCTTTTAATATGACCAATGGTGTGATTTGAAAATCATATGCATGTAAAAATAACAAACAAAAAAAATTGCATGGCAAACAATAACAAATACATCACAAGAAAGACGCAAATTATTCTTGACATCATACAACAACTTTAGTTTATAATAGGCTAGTTTTATATAATCAAAGATAACGATTAAAAATAACCAAGACAATTAAAATATAAAAGTAAATCATTTAAAAAAATACATATGAACGGAAAAGGGAAAACGCAATTGCTAACAGTATGCATGCTACTAAAAAAAAATTGAAAAACATTAATAAACAAAATAGGATATAGTTGTCTTCATGAATCTTCAAGAATGTAAAGCATTCGTGCTGATAACGTGTTATAAAACTAAACTCAAAGAAAGACAAGAACAAGAGAAATATGGAGAGGGAGAGAGTTTAGCTTCTTATTGATGTGTCACAAACATACAAGAGTGAACACTATTTATAGGCTCATGATACATAACCCCTAATGACTAACATAATTACACTTGAATAGGAGATAATGGTATTAATTCCCATGGTTAATGTATAGGTTACACAATGGGCATTCATGCACCATAATAACAATATTCATAACAGATTTCAGATTTTAAATTGCTTAAAAATAGTTAAAAAATGCTTTAAATTTTATAAACAAACGTTTTAAAATTTGAAATCACCACTTGAAATGACACAATGTCTTCAATGCATGTTTTTAAAACTCTTTCAATCAATCAATGTCCAATTCCCGTCCACCAATCAAATTTCATTATTACAAAAACATCATCGTCGCCGCCATCAACCCCTTCATTGAAGTAAACCCCTACTCCGAGACCATCCCTGTCACCGCCACATCTCCGTCTCCGCCGTCGCTATAAGGTTAGAATGTGTATTCAAACAAAAAAAAATTCTGGCGCCCACAAAAGTCCCCGGTAATAATATCGCACATTTACATGAGTTCGTTATGTTGGTAGTGGCGCTATTTACATGAGTCCTTCATGTTGGTAATGGCACCATTTACATGAGTTCACTATGATGATAGTGGCGCCATTTAATAACACTAGCTAAGTTACTACATGCGCCATTTAAAGGCATCAGTTAATTTTTTTAATTTTATTTTATTAAAGGAGGATACTTCGGTGGACACATATATTGGATGCTAACGCCATGTAATGGTATACTATTAAGTGGTTTTTATTTTTATTAAATAATATTGTTTTAGCCCTTCAAAATGAAAAAACCTACAAATTAATCACCAAAACTTTGTGGTTATTTAAAATCATTCAACCGTTAACCTCATCTTCATATTTAATTTATTGTCTTCTTCACCTCCACATAGTGGAATCACTCCAAAATGCCCGTCAGACGACCTTCACTCCTTCCCCTATTTCGTGATTCCAGATAATCATGTTATTTGATCTCTTGCGGGGAGATGTTTGTTTCTATGTAGTTCGAGTAAAAAACAGTAATGTTGATTTAGGTTGAGTCAATTAGTCATCGAATTATGATTCTAACTCAACAATCATATTGAAAAATCATCAACTAGTAAACGGAGCCAACATCGAGCAGCATGCTGTTGACCTGTGGGCGGCATTTTGATGTAACCTTGCATTGCTAGATCGTAAAATCGCATGCATTTAGGTTTTATCGTAGCTCCGTTTAGTGGGTTAGTATGATTCTGTAAAATCGGTAGGGGAAGTGGCTGTCATGGTCTGCAGAACTTCTGCAGCTAGCTAGATGCACTGTTTTTCTGTAAACTTATTTCCCTTTTTCGTTAGTTGGTGACGATGTAGTTAGTTACTAGTTCCTGCTATTGTGATTACACCATGGAATAGGATGTCATCTAAATACTAGTCAAAACGCTACAAGCAATGTCATATTTTGGTTTCTGAGATTGAAGTTGGATGGTTCTTTGGGTCTCCTCTTCCAGTGAAGCATCCATATGTCGTGTGGTTCTAGTAATTGGTACAGTGTTCTCCTTCCTATGCGGTTAGAGAATTCGTGTGATTGGTTATCCTCTCTATAGCATAAGCTGTTTCCAATGATCGGTTATAATTCGATAAAACTAGCTCAAGAGACCCAACAGAGACCTCCATTTCTGCACTTTTGATACAATCCCCAGTCCTTAGCCTTTCCAATCTATGTTAGTTGTCAAGTTACACCAGGCAAAAACCTTAATACAATCCCATAGGTTCAACAACTGATAATAATTAGGAGTATGAAGGTTCTCAAGGAAGTTATTTGCAAAATGCTGCATCACCAAGTTGCCATACATCTCGCTTATTCTGGCTTCAATTTTCGATACGAAACAAATTTGATTGATAGTTACAAGAAGGGGATCAAACCTGCACCAATGATTCTGGCTTCTATTTTCCAAGCAGTTTTTGGCCGTTTGCACCTGGTGCATGTTTCTACTAGAGTGTTACCCTTTATTTAATAACTAATTACACTCATTTTTAATTTATTTAAATTAATATTAATAATTAATACTATTTTATGTAACCCTATAATCACAATTCACACTCGTTTATTTATTGTGGTTAAATTAATATTGGTATGTAATATTATTTTATGTAATTATCAAGTACACTTGTTTTTAATTTATTTATTATTTTATGTAACCACTAATAACACTTGTTTATTTATTAAATTTATATTATTGTATGTAATCACTAATCACATTAGGCGGAGACCAGACGACAATGGCAACCACCGAACGACCGCAGATGGTCGATCTATTAGGAGAGGGGGATGGAGGCGAGAGATGAAAGTTTCGAGTTAGGTCATGAATTTGTTCCGAGTTAGGTCATGAATTTGTTCTGAGTTAGGTCATGAATTTGTTCCGAGTTAGGTCGGTTGTATATTTAAACATTAGGTTCGAAGGGCATTCGCATAAATATCTTATAAAATTCAAATGTTTGTGCGTTTTTTTGAAAATCAGGGCGTTTTTAGCAATCCAAAAAACATTGAATTGCTAAAACGCCATTGAAATTGGTATAGGAAATGACGTGATTGTCCCTGATAGAAATTTATATAAGAGGCCTCAACCAATCAGCGACCATTTGTACCAGCCAATCAAAATCTACTATTTTAAATCCACTAGTTCAAATCTGCGACTTCACGTAGTAAGAAAACGGATAAGTATTACTTGCGAGTGAATTTTTCACTCTCTTCCACTTTCTCTATTTGTATGTTAATTTTTCTGATGAAGCAGGTGGTACCCCCAGTATCCAGTACACCAAGATTTTCGTACAAAGATTACATCCCCGAGAGTGTTCGAGACCTGTTCAGAGATTGATTTAACCCGGGAGCGACGAAAACTTTGGATTTCACATCATAACACACATTGTTTACAGCAACGAAGAGAGGTACTAGGTTGTAAGGCAAGAGTTTTGGGACTTTGTGTCAACGGGTTGGTATTTTGGGTATCAGCAAGTGTACAAGGCGACCAGCCAAGATTAGGTGAAAAAAGACTGTTGGGCCCTACAGGAAATTTCGGACCGGAATATTGGATGTTGATGTCGATCTTATCAGACATGCATCCCAGTACAATTGGGCTTTCGCGGTGTACGCATTGAGTGGAGTACCGATTAGTGCGCACAGTTTCGGAAAGATGTACTTACCGGTCTCATATGGTCCTAACGTGATCCGCCCGGATAGAGTTGTAGAATTGATATGTACACCCATTGGCTGCAGATACAGTTAGGGGAGGTCAACTAGGTGCGACCGATGCCGAATTTTCATGCAGCGTGGGAAGGACGATATAATGATGCTCATATTGCGGATGGTATGAAGTGTACGCAACTGAAATTAAGGTGTTCTTCGATCGTAGTGGGCATAATCTGAACAACAACAATTTCGGAGACGAGGATGTTGTCAATGTTCCAGATTAAGTAGGGGGGGCTATTAAACTGTTTGTATAAACGCTTTGTACTTAAGTAGTGAATTTATGTTTCTGCCTACTTTTGTGATATGCTGCGACTATGGATGCAAATATGGATATAATTAAGATATAAACGAAAATTACTGATAATGTAAACCAAACATACAACTATATATGTAGATATGGTTGAAATGAATAATAGTGGAGGAATGAAAATGTAATGAAAACATGGAATCTGAAGAGATGAAAATATAGAATAAAAACATAATAATGTCCACTTTATAAAAAAATGTCAACTAATAAAAAATGTCGCATAACAATGTCTCGTAAAAAAGTACTGGTAATGTCAACCGAACATACAATCCAAGTACAAATCATCAAATGCAAAGTATGAAAAAGTACAGAATGAGTGACCAAATACAAACAGCTACCGGGCGTACTCACTCTACAACCCTCGCATGCCTTGAAAGACCTGTTAATACTACCGAGCATGCTTAAGGAATCTATCCTCCTTGGCACCGTATAAGGGGGACAAACCGGCGCAGAAATACGCATGGCCTGCTCCGGTGCCTAAAAAGTAATGAAGAATCAATATCACATCCAGTCTCACGATATTAAAATGAATAATAACCAAAAGTAGAAACGACACGAACCAACGAGGCATGTGGCTCGTCTGGTGCGCGCGTGGGGACGATCACTAGGTGTGTGCGGTCGAGGTACCACTCCATATACTCAGCGGACACGTTACCGTCTGCTGCTCCTGGCACACTAGGAGTGCTGAATAAGGGTAAGTGCGGCAAGGAAGCATGCTGGCTGTAGTTGCACCTATAGTGCTCGACTGAATACTGTACTCCATCCGCCGGCTTGGACGCAGACTCTGGCATGAGAATCGCATCTGGCAACGTCTGTTGGTACCTTTACTGTCGCATGACGCGGGTGGGATCGTGCGGCTTGATGTAGTTGAATGCATGTATGCCTCCACTGTACAAGCACCACCGAACCTTACCGTCGAAATCTGGTAAACCGAATGGTCCAAAAGCACACGAACTATCAGTAGCCTTGCATCATCGTCCTGTGCTCTCTTAACGATCCTAGATCCATCCCACCTCGCAGCAAGTGCCTTCCCAATCAAACATGCGACAGGGGACGATCTACGAAGCAAGTTCGGAAAGTACTCGTAGATCTACTACTACAGCAAAGTCAAACAGCCCGATAGGGACGTAGAACCCGCTCGAGAGGCAACCCTGAGCTGCCTGTACACGTAAGCAAGTGTAGCCGCACCCCAACTGTACGTCCTAGTCATCCGAACATCTCGCACACCTTCAAAGACCCCAATATGGATATGATTCTAACTGCGGCCTGCAAAAACAGTGGAGCCTAACAACACAATCAAGTAGCAGCTAGTTGTGCTCAGACCATCAAGCATCCCTGACAAGGCAATGTCCAGTAACTGGTCTACATGAAAATCACCTGTTGCATAGCATTTCACCATGATTGTCTCATCTGAAACGTTAGGCATGGAGGCAAACTGTGACCTATGCCTAATACCCATAGCCTATCCACATATATGAAATTGTTTTTCAAACCATATAACTTACCTAAACATAACGAGTTAATATCATAAATGGTACCATATCGTCAAAATAACTACGAAATTATCTCGACAACACAAGTGTCGTATGTGTCCAAAAATTCCTCTCGTTATATCACGACAGTTATAACAAAAAAGATTCATTTATTCACCAAAGGGGATCGAATCCCCGCACCCTCAGCATTAAAATTCAGACCACCCTTCTTCTTTCAAGAAATATTTGGAGGGATTTTATGTTGTTTGGAACCCTCGGAATCTCCATTGTAATGGTTCGACCGATTTGAGACCTGTGGAACACTACCGCTCTTCACTCCTTTTAAAGCATACGACTTCTTTTGAGTGGCTACATAAACAACAACATCCTCTATCGCCATCCTCAATGTGATTTGATTCCTCCTCATCCACTTGCAACGCAGCAAACCAGTTACTATCACTATCATCCATTCCTTTAGGAGCTCCATGTTGGCTAATCCCACCACCAAGACCAGTTTGTGGTCCATTGAAATGCTTCCTCTTATGTTTTGGCATCACCAAACACCATAGGTACTCTGTGTTTTAGTTTCCATCGCAATATCCTCCTTTACCGGGTCAAGTATCTTTGTTTCTTTCTCTGTAGGGTGTTGGCGCGTACACTTCTCCACCAACGCACCAAACTTTCCGCATGCAATGCAAGTTTTACATAACCCTTCATACTCAATTAAATACTTAATGCCCTCCACTTGGTATGTGGGAAGAAGCGGTTTAGACAAGCCCACCTCCACACGAACCCTCGCATATTTCCCCTGTGCGCCTTCTTTCGTAGCTCGTTCCACCCGTATAGGTTTACTAATTTGGCTCGCAATTCTCAACGTCGCCAGCGGGTTATAGAATTCTACCAGGAGATCCGGTAACGTAACCCACACCATCGTATTCTTCAACTCACTTTTCCACGAGTTAAAACCTTTAAACCAATTATGTACTGTCAAATATGTATTGCCAATCATCCATTGCCCTCCCAAGATGGCCCCTTCATAATCTTCTCCACACTTAAATCTTACAAGAAAGCATCCATTTCGAAGGTATGGGATCTGAAGCGGACCCCTCCGTGCCCAAAGATAATTTAGGCGACGGGCTAACGATAGATATGGAACTCTCCGGTAAAGACCTCGAACCGCCAACACAGATCTCCATGCCCGTTGAAAGTGTGTCTTCCCTTCCGCAGTAAACAAGATCGAGGGGCAAAGAGGGTACTTAAAAATCTAGCCAATGTATTATGTGCAGAAAAAGAAACCTCACCAAAGAAATGAATTGTTCCTCGATAGCGAATGTTCAAGACATATAACCGGAAACATTAAACTTTTCTCTGCAATTGAATACATAAAGGATGGAAAATTACTTTTGGATAGTCAGGGAAGGCATCTTGGATGAGGAACCATCGATACACATCCTAATCCAACATTTACTAATCCCCTGTTGACAACTTGAAATATAATTTACTCAAAATCTGTTTGAGTGGAGTTGCTCTAGTGGTAGAGTGTGTGTCTGGTAACTCGAAGGTCTCGGGTTTGAATCCAGTATACCCCATAAAATAGATATCGTGTTGTGTTTACTTTATGTCTCCTATCTAATATTAAGTAAGAGTCTCGGCCTATTATAACAAAAAATAATCTAAAACAAAATCTTTTTGAACCCTACCAAATACTCCATCAACTTTGTGAAACGAACTGAAAATGAATACTTAATCTACTAGATAACTGTAAGCCTATTGGTCGGGATAGTTTATATCGTATTTTTAAGTTGCCCTTATAGTTGAGGATTTTGTAAGATTGTTTCCGAAAATAAAGTCTATATGAACTGGATGTTTAAAATGTCAATAATCACATATTTGGTGCATGAAATTTGAAACGAAATTTCATCATTAAAATACTATTTTCGAGAAGAATAATAAGCACATAAGTAGTATGATAACATGTGGTGACTATTTAGAGCGAATCTCACTACCGTTAGACATGTGACCCAACTATCTCTCAGAGTTGGGCCATTGTCCACCACTCAGTCAAGCCCACCGGGGCATCTCGGAAAAAAGAATGGCTCTCAGCTGGAAAAGCAATGAGGGTTGGTTAGTTTGAGTTTAGCCAAACTCTTATTCGGTTCGGTTGATTTAGCCTTGAATGATTTACTATAAAAGGCTTAGATCTCATTTAATTAATTTACTGGCTCGAGTATAATTCGATGATCAATTCATATTCTCAATATCTACTCTTGGTAAGTATATTATGTTAACTATATTCTTACAAACAATTCAGGAGAAGGAATGATCCTGACAATGAACTCGCTTTACTGTGGTAACTTGTAAACCATTCATCATTGAAATTGACCATCACATAAACAATATTTAGATAATACTATTTTAGATTTTAGTGTCAGACACACTGACATTAACACATTATCAAGCCTACATTTGTATATGTAAAATAGTAATACCAATACAAACTTAACGAATAGTAGCTTATTGAAATTATATTTATGATAAGTGATCTTTTAATTTGAATTTGAATATATATGATCATGATATGTAAATGAAGAAGTTTGCATATTGCGGAAGTGGGATTCTATATACTTCATCTCTTTGATTGTTCTTTATCTTATTTCTTTTTTTTCATAACCTTATTTTCTTGATAGTCGAATCTTAATATTATTTTGATAATGGTTTCCTTTTGGCCTCCCCTCTCTTTTTTCTATTTTTTTTCTTTTTATATCTAATTTAGGACGCTATCTTGATATCTCCCCTTAAATCTTAATAAAAAAAATAATTTAGCAAAAATCTAAAAAATGAGATGATCATTTTATTATTATTTTAATGTGACCTTTTAAAGTCATATGAAAGTTTTGAATATTAAACATGATATAATTGTTAGTGTAGGTAATAAAATGTCAAGACATTATACATGATTTAATAGGTAAGTATTAAAAATTTGTCTGCTAATATAATTTTAATTGGCTCGTTAAAAAGAATCTTTAATTAAAAATCGTATATGGACTCTGCTTATGTTTGATGGATATGTCTAATCCAAACCGACTCAATTCGATTAATGTTCTGAATTGGTCTAAAGTAGTTTACAACGATTTTAGATTTTAAATGCATTATGAACCATCTTTCTTAAAAATTGAGTCAACCTTATCATAATTGATGCCATTAGATTCAAAAAATTATAACAGACAATATTTGTTAAGACTAAAATATATTCTGAGAAGTTTATAAAAAGTTATGAAAGAAAAATTAATTAAAAGGGAAAAAAGAGAGAAAGAATTTTAAAGTATTATAATGATAAATAAATTATTAATGAAATCATTAGGAAGATGGGAGTTTATGCGGGAATTTTAAAAAAAAATTTTGAGAGTTAGAAAAGAAAATATGAACTTTGAAAAAATATATAATTATTTAGATTTAAATAATCAGGAAGCTTTTCATGAAATAGGTTTGTCAGTTACTGAAAAAAAACAAAAGAATCCAACTAATATAGAAGATTTGATTATGTTAATACAAGTCATTTATTAAAACTCTCTAAACTAAATTTTGTTAGAGAACTCCCTCCTTGAAAGAAAGAAAAAACAAATTTCTCATATGATTGATTTTGGAGCTAAGCACATTTTCTCCCACCAATCTGGATCATTGGATTAGAATAAAAATTAAGATTAATTAGGGTAATATAGTTATGTTGTTTTAAAATATTTTGTTGGACGAGAATCTTATTATTTTTAATCACCATCTCCAGTAATTGGTCATCTCAACGTTTCCCAATCAATTTTCCGACAATTCCAACCTCAATTGACACAAATTATTTTCACCCATGCTTCTGAAAAAAAGTTATTTTTCTGAAAATATTTTTCGACGATCAACTATACAACTTTGTATGAGAGTTTTACGAATGATAAAAATGTGTATAGATTTATATAACCCGTATAATAATGCATACACATTTTAACAAAATGTCAATTTTACACCTTCATTTTCAACTTTTTTTTTGTGTGTAAGAAGGAAATTAAAGAGCAACAAAATCAAATGTTACTTAAAGTATTCATATGGTTGGTCATTGGGCAGGCCCGCCCATTATCCTGTGTTGGTCCGCCCACCAGCACATGGCCTCACATATTATGGAAGTTCACTTGTAGATGTAATATTATATGTGTTGTTTAATAAAAGCTCGTTTTATCATCATAGAACAAATAAATTGAACATTTCTCTTGTTAAGTATTCTTGTGGTCCGGTTATTGTGGCACTTTACTCTTCTTTTTTATATGTTGTTTACATTTTATGTTCACCAATTAAATATTTAATTTGTTTTTGTCTCCAATTTATTGACATTTTCCCAATTCCCCTAGCATTTTCAATTTTCTTTTGTTGTTGTTTGCATGAGAGTCGAGCTGTGTCTTAGACACCTTGTTCGGAGATATTTCACAAATAAAATATTTTGGAGACATTAAACGAGTCGTTTTAAAATGTGAGATTTTTGAGTTATAAAAAATTTGAGGTATAAAAATTACCTCATCTAAACTATTTATATGTTACTAAACATCTATTGTGTCGTTGATTTTGAGCTTGTATCTCTTTATTTATTTATTTTTGTTGATTTTCAACTTGTATCTCTTTATAGAGTTTTACATAATGTAATTTTTATTTTTAATATATTTAATAAAATGGATTAAAAAATTGGGCCACAATTGAATTTTGGCACAGAGACCTCTGAAAATCATTGTACGGCCTGTCACTGGATGATTCCCTCTCCGATATCGTCTGCCACAACCTTAATTTCTGGTGGTGGGTTGGGAAGCCATTTCTCCTCCCATGTCTCATGGAATGGCCAAGCTTTTCCGCCATATCTGCCGCAATGTTGCTCTCTCATCGAACATGTTTGAGCTCACAACACCATGCTTCACGCAACAAGTACTGAATGTCCATGATAAAGGCCTCCATAGGTGTCCAAGAATATCATCATACTGAATCAAATGGACAGAAAGAAGTGAGTCTGTTTCCACCAAGACTTGGCTATAACCCAAGATCTGCACCCAAGTCAGTTCATCTCGCAAAGCCTGGAGTTCGGCGAACAAGATTGATTTGTTGTCCATCCATCTGCAAAACCCCCCAATCCAATAACCCTTCTCGCCTCTAAGAACCCCTCCAATTGCCGAGCTCCCGTCACGATCAAGGACATTCCCGTCAACATTTAACTTTATCCACCCAATCGGAGCTGGCGACCAGTCAATCAAGTCTAATGTTGAAGCCATCTTCGGGGCTTTATGTAGTGAAAATAACTCTGTTGCAAAGCTTTGAATAATCTGACAAATAGCAGCCTGCGGCCAAACGTCCTTATAATCTAAGACATGAGTATCAGATGACTAAATTTGTTCGGGCTTTTTAAATTGGATCTAGAACCCTTATTTTTTACTCGAGTCTAATATGATTAGGGAAACATACCAAAACATTTAAATTGAGGTTATTAAAATACGCCTTAATTTGAATTAAACGACGTCCTAATTTTATCGAACTTCGATTTATAACAGTTATACAAAGACTGAATCGTCCTTATCGTAAAAGCACGAAAAACTTACTATTTTCATTTAATTGAACTATTTTCAGTATGTTTTAGTTGATCGATTTGTCTAACAAACCTCAAACGATCCAATCTAGGTAACAATTCGAAAAATTTTGACGAATTGATCGACCGATCGACTAGATTAAGAGACCGGACGGAGGGGATTTCATTCCGGCCAGACTCGACGGACGAGATTGCCGTCTGGCCCAACTTGCCGGACGGACGGTGTGTCCGTACAACGATTTGGGTCAGACGGAAATTCCGTCTGTCTGTTTCGTCTCGCCGGAGTTTGTCCTCGACATAAACATAAAAGTTGTAGCCAGTCAAACTAGATTTCCAACGCTGCCAATCTTGCATTAATTGGACTTTCGAGCGATGTTTTATGCCAAAAATACTAAATTACGACGTTTTCCGATCAAGCCGACCAGTTGGGCCAGACGAAAATCCCCTCCGTATGGTTAGTTTCGCTGGAATTTGGCCTCGACATGAACATGAAAGTTGTAGCCAATCAAACTAGCTTTTCAATGCCGCCAGTCTTCATCAATCAAAGTTCCGAGCGATGAGTTATGTTAAAAATACCGAACCGTGACTTTTTCGACCAAGTCGACCGTTCTGAGTTGTTCCAGCCTGCCCGTTATGGTTTAGTTCATCTCAAGACGTCGTATGACACTTGAAATGCACATAAAACATGGAAAACAATGTAAAACGGCCCAATGGACCAAGGAGGAATCAAATATGCATAACCGCTCAAGTATCTGAATAACCAAGACGGCTTATGGGCGATTGAGTTGTTGAATGAGGAGCTTTCCAAGGTCACAAGATTCGATTGTGTGATTGATGATACACAAGGAACCTGGTGTACATATAGGCTCGACTCTACATAAGAGCGTGAAGATGAGTTGAGACCATATCACATGCACTATTTCTCGGACCTCTTCAATTTTAGTGCAACCATTCCCCTATATCCCCGTCGGGTTACATGGGCTGCTCAACAACGTGTTTGACGTTATCAGAGATGGATTTAGGGTTTACAGTTTAAAATTTGGGTTTAGTGTATGGGGTTTAGGTTTACTGTTTAGTGTTTGGGGTTTAGGGTTTAGGATTTATTGTTTATGTCCACAAACGGGGTGATACCAAATCCGATGACGAACGTGATGTGGCGGTATAGGACCGATGATAGGGCCATAGAGGCTTGGGAGGGTACTCTATATCGAGGTGAACGTGTAAAGTATGATAGGTTAGTCCAACCGTGTTCGTAGATGTCATTGTTCTACTTAGTGATCTCATATTTGTTGTTAACGAATGCTTGAAATATGATATTATGTTTTATAACAAGTTATTTAATATCATATTTGTACTATATACCATAATAGGGCCGTAGAGGTTGGACCAATTCAGAACGGTCGACTTGGTCGGAAAACGTCGTAATTTAGTATTTTTGATATAACTCGTCGTCTTGAAGTCCGATTGATGTAAGACCGGTGGCGATGAAAAACTAGTTTGATTGGATACAACTTTCATGTTCATGTCGATGCCAAACTTTGACGATATTATGCCAGATGAACGGGATTTCCGTCTGGTCTAACTACTCAGCTTGGTTAGAAAACATCACAATTTAGTATTTTTTACATAACTCACGCTCTGAAGTTCGATTGATGCAAGACCAGCTGAGTTGGAAAGCTAGTTCGATTGGATACAAGTTTCTTGTTCATGTCGAGGCCAAATTCCGGCGAGACTAACCAGAAGGACGGGATTTCCGTCTGGTTAGTCTCGTCGGATGGAAATCCCCTCTGTTTGATCTGTCCATCCAGCCGATCGGTCAATCGGTTCGTCGAAAACTTTCAAACTTGTATCTGAATTGGATCGGTTGAAGTTAGTCGGATAAGCCGATCAACTAAAACATATTGAAAATAGTTTAATTGAATAAAATTAGTAAGTTCTCTGTATTTTACAATAAAGATAATTCAGTTTTTATATAGTATAAAGGCGTAGTTTAATTCGAATTCTAGAGTTTAGAGATTCAGTTAGTTATGTGTCACAATATGAGCCAAAACATTGATACTATATATTTAGGCATTTCCCCTTCTCAGTTCCCAGTCGACCAAATCGCTGCCGTCGCCGTTCGTCCCACAATACGCCGCTGCATATTTTCTTCTTCCTTCCCTCGTTTTCCATAGCGGCACGGCACGTATGTTCGCCACCAGATTGAGTAATCAGCGCTCCTTTCCATCTTCTTCACACTTCGATCTGTAACGCTTTCAGAACGGGATTGAGAGAGCGTAACGAAAGAAAGTACTAAGAGACCCATTAGCGAGCGAACCCCCGCTTTCCGATTGAAGGATCAATTGAGCGGGGCCTTTCGCTATGTTACAACGATGGAGCAAAGCTGTTTCTCATCTCTCCAAGGTTAGGGCGGCCACTTCAATGGAGCCGCAGCTGCTGCGGAACGATACAGCCTTTGTTCCACGCCATTGCCATTTCACCACCGCTGCTGCAACTGTTGCCCCTGCTCCTAATGATTCTCTTAACAAGAGCTCTCATGGAAAATCATTGGTACGGATTTGAGTTCCCTTTATCGACTTTCAGCTCATAATTTTAGGTTTGATTGTTGCTTTCTGATTTTCTGTGTTGAATATGAGCGAGTGCTTTTAAACTCGTCTTCTCATTTGCTGGAATAAGATAGCTGGTTCATTTATCTTAGCTGTTGCGTAAACTTGAATTAGTAATTGATCCCCTCAGTTCGTCTTGAGGCAGTGCTTTCTAGTTGCTTTCCTTTGACTTTGTATATTCTCATTGAGATACAGAAATTTTCACAATGGACATAGGCAAGTGCATAGTGAGAGTAATTTTCTGGCAACTGTCTGTTGGTGAAGAACTCAAGTTATCTTACTGGTTCTTAATGGACGTAATAGGTAAATTTGGACAAAATGTTCTGGTCAAAGCCGTGCTCATTAGCTTTGGCTCCTGGTTCCTCGCTCAGAGTTGAAGAGCCAAGCTATGAGGGTCTCCGCCGTGTCATATTTAAGATGCTATTGTTTTATAGCAAACAGAGCAAATCTATTCGTGGTGCCAACGTAGCATATCGGAGGATCATTCATCAAGTAGATAAGCCAGCTATATATGAAGGTGAGTCCAGTTCGGTAGTCATATTGATAACCCGGTTAAGCTGCAAAGCTGAAGAATTCCTTCTTTGTCTGTAAATTGTAATGTTGCATCTCTGGCACTATATGCATGTTTGGTATATTCATGGTCAACCGTTATAATAGGACTGTTGTCTACATGTAGAATTTTTGTCTAAACCAGGATTGGTCTAAACTAATTCCTAATCATTCATTTATGGCATTTCGTTGCAGTATTCAATTTGGAGAAGAACTTTAGAATGACGTTTTCCCTACTTGTACTTCACATGTGGCTAATCTTACGCCGACTAAAGCAAGAAGGAAAAGAAGGTTCTGAGTTTGGGCAATACATCTACGAGATTTACAACCACGATGTGGAGCTTAGAGTGTCTAAAGCAGGGGTAATTGGTTGATGCGTGTTTTCAGAGCTTAGTATGAGTCTTACAATCTGTCTTATGTCGCATGAAATATGTCTCTGTGGATGATATGGATGCAGTACAGGATGTTGGCATGTTGCCGATTTCATCTCTCCTGGACTCTACTATCCTATCTTCCGCTTTTGTTAATTTCTGAAATGGCAGGTTAATTTATTGTTGACAAAATGGATGAAAGAGCTGGAGAAGATATTCTACGGAAACATTGTTGCTTATGATGCTGCCATACTGCCAGAGGCTAAGCCAGATGAGCTGCCAAGGGTGATATGGAGGTGAGAATGTCACAACTATATGCAGGCATTTACTCGATGTGCTCATCTCTAGTTTCTTCTAATGTTTGCCTAAAACTTCTCGAGAATTTTGGATCTTGCTTTTCTACTTAATTCTATACGAGATGTTGTTTGATTAAGATGGATAGTTAGTCAGTTGAAAGCTGTCAGGTCAGTTCATTTGTAGCGTCTCTCACAATAAATAAAATACTACCTTCTTGTTGCAGGAATGTATTTGCGGACGATGGTACATCTGAGCCAGATCAGGCTGCATCTCATGCTGTGCAGGCAAAATATCTTAATTACCTTCCTCGTTTTTGCTGCTTTTTTACTAGACCTTTTCACATGAAATCATTACCCGCAATGATTAATGTCTAAACAGTGCATCTTATTCTCGTGTGCAGGCGATGACGAGGTATGTTCGTCGTGAAGTCAGTTGCTTTTCGTTAACAGGTAAATCACTCTCACCTGCATTATATGATTGTCATCATGTTGGATTTTCCCCAAGCAATATCATCAAAACAATATATTTGTTGAATGCATGTTCTTGGCCGAAAATGCTTTGTGATTTGCTGCAAGCTTCATCAGCTCTACCGATTAATAAAAAATGGTTCTGCAATCCTAGTTATGTAGAATTTGTCTGGAACATGAATTTCATCTGGTTGTTTTACACTTCAAACTGAATTTGCAGACAAAGAAGCCATGTATTCTGGGAATTTCACTTTCACATCCTTGGACAACATTCCACCATCAGTTTCTGCCAAGAAGTAAGATGAATTAAACGACGACATTACCGTTTCAACTCCATACGAGCTTCTACCAGAGAAGGCTTCATTGCTCGAAACAGTCGTCCTGCTCCATTTTACCAAATACATATGATTTTTTTCTATAGATTTGGTGTGATATTCGCATTACTTTCATGGTATTCATCAGCCTAGGAGTAGGGGACGCAGGAATGGCAATACACATATAACTCCATGGATAATGAGTTATAGTTTGTAGTGAGAGCGACAGTAGAAAAAGCTTGTTAGAATAACATGAAACCTGCAAGAGAAGAAATTGTTTGCAGATTCCAAGATAATTCAAACACTTGAAAAGGTTTGAACAAACTGGAAAACAGAATACCATCTGTAAGTCCTAACGCAACCACCAACCACAACTCCACTACTCGGGTTGAAATCACAAATCTCCCTGAAGCTCATATCCCCGAGGCTAAATCGCAAGATTTTACCCGGGAAATGAAGCACCATATAGTCTTTGTCGTCGTTCCCTTCTCTAGAATACACACCAAGTATATCGTACAAATAGTAATGCAAGCTCGATGGATCCCGGAAACTTTGCTTCATCTCAGGATAAGCAGCCACAACCGTATCGAGATTGACTCGATACTTCATGAGTCACCCGGAATCATAGTCCATCGTCATCTCGTACACGTCAAACTGCATGGTGGGGGACGCATAGATTTTGACGAGATGCAAAGCGCCTCCGGACTGGCCGAAATAAACGTACCTCCTCTTGTCCCGTCCGGTTGGAACAGGCAGAATTGGGATTTCTCCGAGTTTTTCTTCCTCAACGTCGAACCTCAGGCAACGACCCCAAGGATTGATCCAGAAAAGAGCCCCGTTGCAGAAAACAGGTCTGCCCCATAGTGTATTAACATGGGCAACGAAAGTGGTGCCTGAAATCTTCCAGGACCCGGTTGGAGACGAGTATATCGAAATCTGATATGCATCCTCGTCGTGTTGGCTGATGTCGATGCAGATGATTTCGTAATGAGGAGACTTGACAGGGTCAAAGGCAAGGTTCACAGCAATGGAATTATTCCCAGTGTGACGAGGAAGCTGGAGAAAGAGATTAGTTGTTGGATTGTAGATGAAGTAGTCTTCAGTTCCATACCCGGGAAGATCGCACATGGAGCACAAGAGCAACAGATTGCAGGATTGTACAATCCTTACCCCAGGAGGATTGCAGTTGAATTGGAGGGATTCAAATGGAGGGTCATGAGGTTGGTCTCTGAGTGGAATGAACTCGTAGCTGTTAGAAATCGATAGGTAATAAAAAGAAATAAAGATAGATCGATTGACAGAAATATGATACAAATGATTTTACAAGTACAAGATATCCCACTCGACAAAAGAGGATGTAATTAAACTAGGTGGAAACAGACAGTATAATGAAAGTACAAAGTAGGACTGGTAAGAGTGGAAGTCGGATCGGTTTTGGTAAAACTGAATCGAATACCGAAATGCATGGTAATACGGGAACCAAAGTCGAACCAATATAAATATGGGAAAATCCATTACCGAAACCGAAAAGTTTAGCTTGGTATCGGTAATTATCGAAAAAACAAATAGATGATGCAAAGGTAGCCAAAATAAAAATTCTAGAATAACATATTCTAGCAACATTTCTTTTAAATCAGCCTTTCCCATAAACGAAACCGTCGATTCTTTGATAAAACCGAGAACCAAACCAAAAACCGCAAATTCTAGCAAATTACTCTCTGGTGTCCAAATTTAAGAATATTTACCGTTACCAAATCTATTTTATCGGTTTGTGGTTTAGCGAATACCGAAAAATCGAACCAAACATCTTGTCCTAACGACTGGTCCGACCCATCTAACAGGGAGGTTTGGATCAGTCATCAGTAACTTATAAACAGTACCTGTAGCCAGAGTAGTAGTCACCATAAGGCAAGTGAAGGCCTAAGACGGTGCACGGGTGCGGGAAAAGGCGGCGGGAGAAGGGTGGACTAGAGATGAGGTAGAGCCAACGGGTGGATACGGATTTGAAGGCGAGTAGAGACTTGACCGGGACTCAGGCTAGGATTTTGGTAAGGAGATTGTCGTTGTTGGCTATGTGTTAGGTTGTTCTTCAGCAGCGTCATGGACTTGCTTCTGCTTGAATGCATATTGAAATGGAGCTGTGAAAATGGTGGGTGGAGGTAATGTATATATGACTGTTGTTGGAGAAATGCTGCTTCTTTTATGTACGTATCAGATTCCTCTGCAAGCTAAGGCTGTGAGTTGACCATATTTTTGTTTCATTTCTTATGTTTTTTTAATTATAAATAAAAAAATCTTATGTTTTTTAAATGTATATTCATTGGTGACGGACACCAGTAACTGTCTCCAAAACACTGAAAACAGTTGTAACTTTTTGTGACAATATTATGTGTCGCAGATAGCTTAAAACCTTAGGCGACGAAGCAATTTGATAGCCGTTGAGCGACATTTTATTACATGACAGAGAAAAAACAAGAGACAACACAGATTATGGAGGTTAATCTAGTGGACATTAAAACACCACAACTTACTTAGCTCTAATACTCGAAAAGACCATACAACTACTTATTACTTAGATGATTGATATATGATACTGTTGTGTGATAGTAACCAAGAGTGACAATTCAATTATAAATTAAGAATTTTGTTATTTCGGTCTAGTAATAATGCAAGTCTAAATCTAAGTAGTTTCATCTTTGAGTTTCTATAATTTTATATTATGCAGTCTTGCGGCCATTTACTTTAAAGCAATTTTGATTTTGTTTTGATTGATTCTCGTGGTACCTAGACCACAAAACCTGTTTAATCGATTAGCACTTTTCATAACTTTGAGTAGTAATCACAAAAAGACCGTAGGGAGATTCGACTCTAGTTAGTTCGTTACCTAGACTTGTTTTGAGACGAGTAAAATCCATTCATCAGTACGCACACCTACGTAAGGAAGAACAATAACACCCGTGAAAAGTAACTGTAAAACCAAAAATTTAAAGTAGGAGTGAATGACTAATACTAATCAAACTACTTTCAGATACAATAAAGAAGTGTTTTTGGCAACGGCCAATTTGATATACATTTCTAGGCGTTATCAAAACAATCCGGCTATTGAATTAACCCGAGTCGAATCCCCTAGGGCTCTTTTAGTATCTTACTCAAAGTTGTGATTAATATCTATCAAGGTATCAATGAATGTGGTTTAGGTACTACGAGGATCAATTAATCAATCAAACAGAAAATGAAATTCACTTTAATGTAAACGGTTTGCAAAACTGCACGATACGAGTTTAGACAATCAAAGATAAAACTGTTTAGATGTTGAATTCCCCTTGGCAATTCTAATTTACAAATGACAAAAAAATTCCATGACTTACACGAAACATGATAGATGCAATACACTGTCGCAATTCTTTTCTAATCAAATAACGCCCTTTCAAGACCCCTAACTTGAGTTTGGGCTTTTTATACTCATTGCCTTTAGAGTCGGCCGACAAGCAACGCTATATACAAGCTAGCGGCGCTAGGTTTTGCAGAATATTCTTGCAACATAACGTTGGTTACAACCGACGCTAAATCAAACACAAAGCGACGGAAAAATAGGCGCCACTTTTGGAAAGTTATTGACTGGTCAAACATTTGTCATAGATTGCTTTACCGGCTGATGCCATATTTCACGCCAACCAACAGGAAATCGGTGCCACATTTTTTTCATTGACTGGTCAAAATCTTGTCGTCGGTCTTGTCATACCATACGCTAAATTATTGACTTAACCGGCGACAAATTATTGACGAAATTGACTGCTTACTTGCCGTCATTTTTTGTCGACGTCAGATAATCAACCGATGGGAAGTTACCAAGACTTAACTTCTTGCCGGCTATTTACCAACCGACGCGATATACCTCTTTTCTTGTAGTGATCAATAGAACTTCCTTATACATAGTATAATAAATGGTCTGTTGATGAACATTTTTAGGCACTATCAAAATAATCAGGCTATTGAATTAATCGGAGTCGAATCTCCCTAGGGTCTCTTTTAGTATCTTACTCAAAGTTATAATTAATATCAATCGAGATATCAAGTAATGTGACTTAGGTGCCATGAGGATCAAACAAACAGTCAAAATGAAAAATGAAGATTGCTTTGAAGTAAATGGGTTGCAAGACTACATGATAAAGGTTTAAACAATCAAATATGAAACTTCTTAGATGTCGAATACCCCTAGCCAATTCTAATTAACAAATGACAACCAAATTCCAGGACTTACACGAAACAGGATAGATGCAATACACTGTCGCAATTCTTCTCTAATCAAATCACGCCATTTCAGGTCCGCTAATTTGCTATCTATCTAGTATTCTAGTCCGCTTTTTCGAGACAAAGATCTAAAACCCGCTAGGCGATTTATCAATTTAGAATGGCTCGCACGACAGACTAGTTCATTCACTCCCGGATGAGGGTTAATGTCTAACCTAACTATTTGAATTCGACATTCTAGATATGCAAGCTCTCATGAGTCTAAGACAAATGTAACAGAGATTCATTCAAGTTGATCTGGCAAGAACAAATTGAAAACGAAATCAAATATGCAATGAAATCCATCCAACTCGCATAAATCGTCAAACGTATCAAATCATTCCGTTCATACGAATTAACCTAGGGTTCATCTAATCTAAGTAATCTAATCTAAGTAAGAGAAGTTTATCTGCTCATAATCTCAAGTGACAAATCAAAATCAGAAGAGGAAGATATTGAATCTAGGTTTACACAAAGAATTATAAAAACCTATTTTCATCGATCTTCCTGAAAACTTGATTCGTCGTCTTGATTAATTTGCCAATTCCGAGCTCTTTGAAGTTGCCTTTTCATCGCTCTCAAATCTCTCAATAAAGCTCTCAATTTCGTCTGCGAAAGTCTGTCCTCGAATGAGGGAGAACTGGGTATGTTTATTGTCTATTCTCAATTGGATAAGGAAAATTGTTGAGAAAATTTGTCTGCAGGCAGAACACGCTTTGTTCTAGAAGGACACGACGTGTTCCTAAAATAACACGGACATGTTCTCCAATTTTTCCATCTTGATCGTGACTTCGAGAGAAAAGGACACGAGTGTGTCCTTGAGGGACACGACGTGTTCTATGAAAACAACTTCTCGGCTGTAACTTTCACAGAAATGGACATGGGCGTGTTCCCCTTGAGATTCAGCAACCATCCGCTCCGAGCAGATTAAATCATCCGTTTTAGTTCCCGCTTGTCCCCAAACACCGTACATAGCTTGAATTTCATAGTTTTTCCATTCTTCGATGCATGTAGCTCCTCCTCACACATCATACAGTTCTGAAAAATGTCCTGACGTTGCTGTGTGCGTGAAATCATAAAAAAACACTACGAAACAACATCAAATGGACCCCGAAAGGATCTGAGACACTAAATCGAGATACAAGTTAGAAATGCACGAAACATCCTAAACTTTTACCCAAAACTATACAAATGTGCATGAAATGTCGCTTAAACGAGGATGATGAACACGACAAATCGAGTGTCATCATCCGTCGCCTCAAAATGGCGCCAGTAATAACAGCGTCGGCGCCATCACAATGAGTTCTCTAAACATGGGCTGGCGCCATTAGATGGCGCCACTACACACATTGTAAAGCCATTACTGGGCGCCACTATTAGATGTATCAACGCCTAGGCAATCGCCGCCATCACAATGAGTTTTACAATAAGGACCGATGCCATTAGATGACACAACTACACACAACCGGCGCCATTTATAGGCACCACTACACACGTTACCGACACCATTGGTGCCAATACAAACAGCAGGCGCCACTTGTGGGCACCTTTACATACATTGTCGTCGCCATTTGTTGGCACCACTATTACATGTATCGGCGCCAAAACGACTAGCGCCAACAACATCAGTTGCTGAAGAAGGACCAACGCCATTGGTAGGCGCCACATTAGTTGATAGTGACACTTACTATTGGCGCTGGTTCTTTTTCACGAGCTCATGTTGTTGGCGCAGACGATGTTGTTACCAGAGACCTTTTTGTGCGCCAGGCGTTTAAAAAAACCTTACTACTAACATTTTAATAGCGGTGGCGATGCGGCAGGGATGCGGCAGGCGCTGGTGATGAGAACTTCAATGGTGGATTGGTTTGGAAATTACCGGCGGTGGCGGCATCACCGACTGGATGATGGAATAGTGAAATGTGATTGGCGGGGTCAATTGCTCATGCATTGGTTGAGTGGGTTTAAAAGGACAATCATTGGACGCATTCACATAATTTTAAGTCCCGGTTTTAAATTTTAGGGCGTTTTCGTAAAACACAAGGCGATATAAATAAATTCATTTTCTTTTTAACTAGTTTTCCGTGAATAAAAAATAAAAATAATACACCAACCTAATTTAGGATGAACTCTTTATGATTACCGTAAGAGACTCGACAGTACTCTCAACGAACTTGTAGGTGTTAGCAAAATCCTCTTCCTCCACTTTTAAATCCTCAAACAAACTATGACAGGTGACATCTATTGTTGTTACAGTGTTAAGCCGGATGGATGTCCAAGATTACCAATGCCTGTCAGTTCGATGTCTTTTGTTTTCCCTTGTGCAACTTTGAAGAATAAATCATTTCCCATCCAAATTCTCCTAACTCAATTGGTCAAGACCGTCAACTAGTATAGTTACAATATTTAAAAGTTTTTAGTTTAAATCGTATCAAAATAAAAATTAGAAACTTAAATTTGGTTGACCAAATCTTAATTGAGCTTCCTGTAGTAGTAGTTTACTTGTGCAAATGTGATATTGGATATGGTCGAGGCGAGACCTATCTTGTGTTAGAATTAGACACATGTTACGAAATTGGGTTGAAGTGTTGGTAGTATGCTATTATCAAAAAAATAATGTTCAACTGTCTTATGTAAGACCTTAATACTTTTTTAAGTTTGACTCTGCCTTGGATCAATTCACTGAAACCTGTGTAACAACCTTAAGGATTGATTTATGACAGTTATGCACAGATATCATATAACAAAGGAAAGGAAAGTGTAAGTGCCCTTTTATTTATTTATAACAGAAAATGAAGAGGGTTTTTTTTGCAGTAATGGAAGGTGGGGTGGGGGTGGGGGGAGGGGGGGGGGATGGGTGGTCCAGCTTCATGGCATAAATAAATGGTTATGTAGGGTGCTGTGTACTTTGAAGTTTGAAGCTCTCAAAGTTGGTCCCCAAATTGAATAGCAAAGGCCAGCAGCAGGCATGGAATCCAATCCAGAGTTATAAAAACCAACCAACGACCTTGACCATATCAGTGATTGATTGATGGATGGATATTATTATTATTATTATAAAAGTAGTTGGATCTAATTAAAAGATATGTCCTGCCTGTCTTCATTCCACACCAACAAACCGACCATATGTGAGATATGATTATCACTTCTGTTCTTCAAATCTTCACACTAAGCCACACACCCCACCCCACCAACCAAATGCCAGTACTCGCTGCAAGTTGACTAACATTGGCGAGCTAGTTCCACTTGAATTTCACTCATTAAAATCCTACTAATGAGTTGTTCAATTTGAATTAGATTTGAAGATTGTGCACTAAAAATGTTGACGAGTCAAACATACACGGACTCAAATTTGGCTCATTTAAAATCAAACCGAGTCACGAACAAGCTTGTTAATTTTGAGCTGAACGATGAGATGCTCGCGAGCGGCTTCGCTCGTCAAAGGCCATAGATGAAGGCAAACAATAAGTCGCAAAATATAAAATACTGTTTAGCCTTGTCAATTCAATCCCCATATGATTTTGATATTCACAATCAGAGCATTTACACCAGTCGAGCTATATACAAATACTTTCCATTTGATTCACAGAGGTTGTGATGCGCCTAACTGTTCTTATACATGACTACAAAGACAAAATGACAAAAAGAATGACAAGAACCAACGGGAAAAACTTACAAATGCTTCTTGTTGGAGCTTGGGCTCATTTGCTTGGAAGTTTTCATATGAATCCCGCCAACCAAACAATTAGCTCAACCAGATTTGCTCTCTTTTTCCCTCCCACAAAAGTAGGATTGTCCTGAGGTAGACGACAGGAATCTGACGCTTTTTCCTTCCACTAATTGGTTCCTGTCCATGAACATGCATGCGCTTCTTTTACAAAAAAAGCTTAGCTGGACCATATCAGCTCAAATCCCTTTTCTCTTCTACATTTGCTGAGCTTTTGGTAATAAAGAAATGATCCCACAAAGCCAAAAAAACTAAAGTTAGCCAAGATGTCTGTATAGTATAGTACCTCCTCCAGTCAGCAACTCCTAGCTTACAAAGCTTTAAGCTTTTCCCCTCTGGGTTGGTTTCTTCTGTCCCTCAAGATTTCAGCTTTTCTCTTACCCACATTTTCCCATTTCTTCCAGCTTCGATAATACTTGCTTGATGTTCGGTCTAAGAGAAGGAGAAGGCGAACAGCAAGACATTGCGAGCTGAAAGAACTTAAATATGCTCTCTTCTGTAACAGAGTTTCCCCTCTTATCACCCTCACCGTCAATAAGAATGTCTGGATGATAAATGTCCGTGATTCTACGATCAAGGATCGCGTTTCTCATGAACGTTGGAAGGTAAAAATCCTCATCAGGAGTAGGATTCGGATTGACTGGCTCCTTCCCCGAGAGAAGCTCAAGCAACACTATTCCTAGGCCGTATATATCAGTCTCTTCACTTGCATCTTTCATTTTGATAAGCTCGGGGGCTTTGTATCCTTCTGCTGCGGAAGTCTCGAGCATTTCTTGGCCAGCGGTCGGGTTTAATAGGAGATGGAGTCCAAAATCTGATATGCAAGGTTGGCAATTGCGATCCAGGAGAATGTTCTTTGACTTTAGATTACCATGAATCACAGGCTTCTGTAAACCTGTATGAAGGTGATCCAGTCCCTTGGCTATACCAATAGATAACCTGTGGATGGTTGTCCATTTATGACACTCAGCATTTCCCTCTGAGAAATAAGAATAACACAAATTTCATATAATGTCAGTCCTTGCCGACCCCATGGAAATTAGTTATGTTATCAACGTGAACAACTAGAATAACATTTTTTTTCTTAGAGGAAAAGCAAGAGATAAAATAACCAGAAAAGGTTGGAGGCAACAGCCAAAAAAGAAACAACAAATTAGAAAATAATCACCAAACGGAAAGTAAACTAATAACAAAATGATGACGGCCAGTAGAAGATCCAATCAATCACATAATTCATGTTTTCCATTGTGTGTCATGACATAGAGACAGTACCAGCCAACGCTAATGATAAATCATTTTACTTCTTCGAGAAAGAATTATGAAAGCCAACCAACACGTAGGGTCTTGGCGTCTTGCTATCTGGGTATTTTGCTTTTGAGTCAGGAGCTTAAACACAGTTGGAAGATAAAAAAGGAGATGCACTCTTAATTTAGGGTGTAAATCAAATTTTTGAAAGGGATGAGTAGAAAACTTATCATAAACCAGTTGGAACCCACTACTTTATAGAGAAGTATAAGGGAAATATAAGCTGTTTCTTACATCAGGTTCATGAACTAGTACATCCCAATTATGAGAAGCAGAAGTCAACTTCACAGCGAGGGTAGGAACAATTATTCATATAGCTGAGTGTTGATGTCAGAAGGGGGATAAAAATAGTAATTTTCTGACATGTTTAAGAAAACAAAAGGAGCAGTTTTTTTACCTCTAATGAAATGAGCCAAATCGCCACGCCTGAAAAACGGATGAACAAGGAGCTTTTCACCTCTAGAACCAGCGTAAAACCCCAGCAGAGGGACCAAATTTGGATGTCTAAGGCAGCCCAGAAGCTGAACCGTAGCATTAAAATCTTTTACTCTTGAAGCACAAACGGGCCTCAAGAACCGCAGCAGCCTAACACAGTTGGTCCTCTGCAACAAGGCCTTGTACAAAGTGCCGTAGTTGGATTTGCCAATGACTTCTCCAGGTGCATCGAGAATGTCGCTGACAGTAAGGTCCTGGCCGCCATGGAACCTCACCAAATCCTCCTCAGTCACAATCGGCACTGTTGCTGTAGTTGTTGTCTCTTCTCCTCCTCCTTGCTGCTTCTTCTTATCAAGCTCTGTGATTTCCACATCATACTGCTGCCGCTTCCTTCTTCCCCTTGACCTTCTCAAGCAAAGGAGGATCGCAAGTAAGATAATGAGCAAGGCGGTAGCGGAGGTTGCTCCGATGAGGAATTTCATCGAACGGGTGGTGTGCTTCATAATGGAAATGGAGGGAAATGGAGATCTGGCAAAGAAAAGATTTTTGACTATGTTGTTTACTGCTCCTGTTGTTTTACCCGTGGAGGGCAGGGCAGAGAGAGTAAGGATGAAGATAGAAGAGAACTTTAGAGGTGTGGAATCCAAGAATATGATGTGAAAGATGGATTTGGAGAGTGCAGAAAAATGGAAGCTTCAATCAAAGCTTTGTTGAACCAGCAGCAGATAAGAGGAGAGAGAGAGACAGTGGGAATTGGGAATGAGTAATGAGACAGATCTGAAATGGACTACTAGTACTGGCAGGCAGCCATGTGAGTTGGGAAAAATTGGTAGTGACAAAATTCTGTTCAGCTGTCGTTGGCTAATTAGTCACAGAGACAAACTCCTTCTTCTTCTTCTTCTTCTTCTTCTTCTTGCCACCGTCTCTGCTTTTGTGATGTTTGTTGTATGAAGAAATCATTTGTATTACCCACTCGTTTGACCGGTTCAACCACAAATTGTTTATCAGTTCAACAGTTTTCTGTTCAAAAGCACTGACGGTCACTCAAATTTTGAAAGGTAACATTTCAGTCATTCCACTTTTCTATAACAAACTTGTAATTCATATCTGCTCGAGAGTCCTTCCAAAATCTGACGTGGTTGGTGGATGTAACAAAATACTCATTTTAGAAGGTCATCTCATCAATTGCAGGATATATACTCTGGTCATCTCAATTCTACCCGAGAAAAATCAACTCAATCAACTAAAAAACTAACCTAATCTACGAGTTCTGAAACCTTGCCGGTAGAATTCAGTTGATTGGACGAAGTTGACAATATCAAGAGGGTTCCATAACTTTCAGATTGTGCCAATATTTTAGTTAATTCGGTTGGTTTTTCCGTGTAGTATCTTTTTTGGAAACAACGTATCCAAGTAATATCGGTCTTACGAACATCAAACTTTCGAAGAGAAGAGTCCATGGGAACATTAATTCATTATCTTGAGTTAGAGATTTATTAAAAAAACTCGACGACGGGAATATTAGATCGTCTCCATCTCAAAATTAATTAGTAATTTTTTATCATCAATTTTAATGGCCAAATCATCAACACAAATTATTTTCATCCCTAAGAAGTTTTTGTAATTTCTAACATTCTTTATTCTTTTCTAAATAATATTTTTATATAATTCCTATTGAACAATATTAGTTCATTAATTAAATATACGTAAAAATTTTTTTATGTGATATTGCTAATTCACTTGTTAATTTAGAAATTTTAGGTGGAGATGCTCATGTCCAAAACAAATTTAGTGACCGCCAATGTATTAACTCACTTTTATCATATTTTATTTTTATGTTTGACTATAATATATGCTCATTCCATTCATCAAGATTAAGACATTTCGATTATTATAATGACGTTCGTAATTCAAGGGAGGTGCAGACCTTGAAAATAAAGTTGTATGGACCCATATATTCCTTGCTATAGTTCGCCGGTTCCTTAGCAATCCCAGTTTAAGAAAATCAAGAGTATATGCAAAGTCACTTATTGTTAACCTGTATAGATCGATTTGATGAGAAAAGTGCCCACCACCATCTGGGTGGGCATCAAACCAATTTACCCGAACCACACCGCATCAAATCGTAAAAAATATAAATCCGCACCCATAGCCAAATCAAATATATAACCGAGTAAGCTCTGATGGAATTCATCTTCTAACTGGGATTCTTTCCCCTTGGTTCAGTCATTGTTACTTACCATTTAGATGGTAATTTACAGCTCAGTATTAACTGGTGCAAGGCATAATACTTTGCCTGCCCGCCATCTCTCTTGGCAACAATGAATGGCCCCTTTCCCCTTCCCATCATCTATTCTCTCCAAAATATCCATCCAATTCAATCTCCTCATCTCGTTTTCAATCTCTGTTGTTTAATTTGTCTCTTTCTATTTTCCTTTTGCTTTTCTTGATGAGCTGTGTGTGTCAACTTCAAATGCAACAACATACATCGCTGGTAAACCTAAATTCTATTTGTTCTTGCTATAAATCGGCTAGCTGCTCTCTTTTTGCATTTCTTCCCCACTCAACACATATTCATTACATGACATCTCCTACAATGACTTGAAATGGAGCTTGGTAGACTAGTTCGGCACTAGGAGCAGTTCCCTGAACCATAAATCATCATGCGTCAGCTAGGAATTAGATGTTGTGTGTTGCTACGGCTCGATCTAGGACTAATTAGGTATCTGACTTGGCTGATCATGCGACAATGCGCAATCCTATACACTTTAGTGCAACGGAACTACTTCATGATAGTAGGACGTAGTTTCTGTGGATTTTTTTTGTACACACAATTGAATCCGAAATAACCTAGAAAGACAGTACGTAACTGAAATAACCTGAAATGACATTAGAGGGCCCTGTATAGAGTGGCGTTGACTAAGTAGTGCCGCTCTGATATGTTGCCCTAACGGCTTTTTGTAATAGCTATTTCGAACTAGCCGTTGGAGGAAACACCGACATGGCACGGTGCTACCCAGCTAGCGTCGCGCTGTGCAGAGCCCCCAACGGCTAGTTTAAGTGGTTCAAAGTTATTGCTTAGTTCGTCAAATTGGTAAGTTACATATCAAATACCAATATCATAAAGTTTATGCATAGAATCAACATCAGATTGCATGGAATACAACATCACAAAGTACTAAGAAAATCATGAAAGGAGAAGGTAACATGAAAACACCAAATTACAACAATACAAATGACATGGTTCCGAGAATCGGCTGATGACGGATAGTCACGGACGTGACCTTTAGTCAGTCACGGGCGTGACCGTCAGTCTGTCACGGGCGTGGTTGTCAGATAAACCACGATCGTGATTAGTAGGAGATCACGGTCATGACCATTAGTGGGCCACGGGCATGGTTGCCATGCAGTCATGGACGTGGTGGTAAGTTGGCCACGGGCGTGGAAGACTTATTATAAAATTAGAGTCGCGACCTGCAACTCAGAATACATAAATGACAAAACTTAAAATTGGCCCTAATGAATGGCGATCGATTCCAGGAAGAGGAGAAGACCAAGTTGATCGATCCCAGGTTAGTAGGAGAGGCTTAGAGATCGTTGAGGAAGCTTCAAAACGTAATCTATCTTCTACCTCCTTTCTCAATCCCTTGATTTGAATCCTACGTAGTAAAATTCTAACAAGTTAGGATTTGGGGTTTTGGGATTTCAATCATATGATTGATCTCTGCAGGTCAGATGGAACGGGAGTTAAGCTTCAGGGAGGTAGCTTCAGATTAGACTCTATGAAGAAATCGTATTTCAGGTGGGGGATTAGGATTTCTTTCTGCTTTAAAGCGTAGAACTGAAATTAGGATTGTCAGGAATCCGATGAGTGGATCCTTAGGGCTGTACTTTAGCGTGTGATCTACTGTACATATGTTGTGTTTAAGAGTCGGGCTCCTAGGACAGTGTAGTAGCGTGTAATCTACTGTACGTTTGTTATGATTACAGAGTCGGGCTCACAGTACTATTCAGTAGTGTGTGATCTACTGAACAGGGAAAGTGAAACAGAGCCAACTCTAAGACTATGCAGTAGCGCTGATCTACTATACATGTTGTTGTTTAAGTTCAGCATAAGCTCATAACATTTGAACTGTGATTCACAGTTCCTAATAGTATAGATAAGGTTTGACTAATTTCTAATGATGACGCGTCGATTACCCACCCATGGATTGTGCAATCCTCAAGTCATGTTCATGTTCATGCTCATGTAGGACGTATTGAGTATGCCTATAGATGCTGCTCATATGGTTTTCAGGGTGGTTTCATCGTCTGATCCACCATGAGTCTATCTACCACTAGCTAAGGGTGGTTGATATTAGAATGAACCCTACAAGACCGCAAGGTCACTTTATTAAAAGTCTAGATACGTTCTACGTGGGTCTAGCTTACCACTTAGTGATTATCACTAACCCCATCTCTACTTTTCTTGCATTATCAACTATGGAACCTCAGGAGCAAATGCTGCCTACGAGAGCTACATGAGTGGCTTCGAGAGTCATAGAGAGAGGTACCTTGGAGGACTTCGATTATCCCTTTTTCATGTTTTTGAATGTTTTCATGTATCCGGACAGATCAGATGATTTTAAGTTGTTTTGATATACTTATCTCTAGATGTTGATTCTCCTGTTTTGAGATGTTTGTCATTGTTGATTGGTACTTGATTTCGAGCCTTATATGCTCTGTTTTATTTTCCGCTATCGTTAACTTATGATATGAGCTATTTCAGTTCAGTTATTCATGTGTATGTCATGATTATTTATGTGATGAGTGAACCCACGAGTAATGCATGGATCGAAATGCGTGGTTCGATTGGGTCGTCTAGGGACGGATTTCACAACGGATCGTCTAGGGGCGGGTTTCACAACGGGTATCAGAGCGCGGTTGTTCTCTACACCACGGGTGTGGTCAAGTTCTGAACATTTTTCACATTTTCTAGAAAACAGTAGAGATAAGTTTTTAATGAAAAAGGATACTAAAATATACCTTCACGTATGCAGTGATCATGAGAAATCGGTTAAGATGATTAGGGATCCGCCTGCATCTAGGCTGGAATTCAAGGATCTGACTCGTATGGGCGCCATTACTTTTGATGGGGAGTCCACTAATCCGCAGTTAGCGGTGGATTGGCTAAGAGAGTTGATGAATGCGTTTAGGTATCTGAAACCTGCGCCAGAGCTGAGAGTGATGTATGATGCTTACTGACTGAGAGGTACATCGAAGGAGTGGTGTCGTAAATAGCTGGAGGTCGAGCATGATCTATTTGAACATGACTATGAGAAATTTCTAGTACTTTTCAAAAAGGAATTCATGCCAGATCAGTGGCAAAAGAACAAGAGGGCTGAGTTTATCATCCTCGGGCAGGGAGACATGAAGGTGATTGAATATCACGCCGCCTTCATCAAGATGAACTCATAACTTCTAAGAACAAATAAAAAATCAGCAAAGAAACACATTGTAATTAGGTTTCAAGAGGATATCGAAAAACATAATTTTGTTGGGAACAGTCGAAGAAATCGATGCGTCAATCTTGGTTATGTGTTCCGATCCGAGCTCCTTGAAGTCGATGCCTTCTCGTTACTCTGAAGTCTCGCAATTGTCCTCTGAATTTCGTCCAAAAATATCTCCCTTCAAAGAATAAAGGACACGTCTTTAAATAGGAAAAGAGTTCCTTGTTGGGCAAGAAATTTGACTTTTTCACCCTAAATTGTTGATCGTCACGCTCATCAGTTATCGACAGATTTAGGCCTATATGTCGACAGTTTTGGCCGAAGTTAATTGCATTAAAGTTTTAGAAAATTTAATTAACTTTCTAATGTTGCGGGCGTTGCATCAATCGGACTTCTAAGCAGACTTATCCCCAAAATACTAAACTGTCATTTTCTTTTCAAGTTGAGATCTTCCGCTTCTTGGGCTTCTTAAGTTGCCTCGATATGTCCAAATACTTCACATTGCTTATCTTAGACCATGCACACATGGTGCATTGCTTTGATTAATTTCTTGATGTCGTTTTGTACCTTTAATCTATAAAAAAACACTCCAAAATGACATCAAATGGACCCCGACCAGGTCCAATACACTAAATCGAGATAAAAGCTTAAAATGCATAAAACATCATAAACTTCTACCTAAAGCAATACAATTATGCATGAACTATCACTTAACAGTAGGGCGATATATGTGACAAATCTAACATCATCAAATACCCTCACACATAAGCTTTGTTTATGTGCTCATCATATACTCTGAGGTGCGCTTCCAACACTTGTATTCCATCCTACTTTTACTCATCATATTAAGACACATCAAGCACTAATCAAGAGATTTTTTATTCGGGATTGTAATGTGGACAGAAAAGAGAAAAGAAGGTAAAATGAGTTCGGTGGCGGGTGTACACAGTGGCGGACGACTCGGTTTACTCTAATATGGAGCTTAAGTCACTAATCACAAACAACACTATGCAAGGATCTACTACTACCAAGAGCTTCAACTAGGTTGTCTATCCCTTGTTTAAAAACCACTACTTTAAGCTTTTTGCTCGTTTATTCCACTAACTCAAAATCTTTTGGTCTTCTTTTTGATCTTTTCAATATTTCTTATCTCGAGACTGGGTTTTTTCACTTGTCTCCTTCCTTTTTTGGAGATTTTCAAATTTTTCTTTTTCTCATCTCCTTTGAAATTGCAATAATATATCAAGAGATTCAAGGGAAACTACATAATCATGCATTAGATTCAATTTAGAAACCTTATTGACTCCTACACTCAAACGAGTTACATGCCACAAATGTACACATGATCAAACGAACGCTTGAAAGAAAGGGGATACGGTATTATGGGGGTACGAAAAAGGATATTTGGCTATGATTGGGTTACCTAGGGAAAATATAAGGACGAGATGGATATTTTGTGGTGGGGCTTTTGTAATTGCCTCTATCATTCTAGTGAATTAGTGTTGAGCGAATTCATTTCGGAACTATGCAAGTTCCGGATTAACAACAAACAGAGAAGACCACTCAATTTAATTTTTAAGAACAAATCTACGGATGAAGTTGATTAACTATACTACAAAATGGTAATTTTTAAGACCTCGCATTATTTTGCTACATAGTAATTCGGTAACATGCATGTCCGGTCACATCAAGTTGGAGAGTAAGTGCTACTCTAAACACATCAAAGTAACTTTAAAGAACAAATCAAAAGACTTTGATCATTGGCCAATACTCCTATCAAATTTAGGTTCACAAGTAAATCAGTATTTCAAATGTGCAAATTATAGGGAAGTATTCTAAGCATGCCAAGTAATTAATTCAAAGATGGTTCGAACAAGCTTGAGATTAGGACCTATATGCAAGAAGACTATCCAACATGACTAGCTAACAAGAGTCTTATGCAAACCCACCCCACACTTAGTTTGGACAGTGTCCTCACTAAACAAAACAGAAAAGTTGCATTGAAAAACATGGAAGCCATGAGAAATCTGAAGAGGCAAGAGGCATGGTCCATGAAGCTCGAACTCGGCTATGATGCTAACTCCTAAAAAGACACGCACACAAAATCAAAACTAAAAGTAAAAAGGAACAAGGGCAAGTGTGTATGTTCACACAGAATAAAGGTGGATACACTATCTAGAAAGAAAGAAATAAAAACTACAAGACATAACGATGATACTCAACAGAAGGGATCCCTCAAGAGTGAGCGCGATTTTGGGGTAAAATATGTTGTGAAATTTTTTCAATTTGTTTGAGCTGCATTTGATAAAATTGTAAAAAGTACACACAAAGTGCGACGAAAACATACTAAAAGTGCGATGCGCTCTTTTGGTATATTCAAGGTGCATTTTCAGTATAATTTACAGAGACCAATTTTTTCAAAAAGCACTAAAAGTGCGCCGCTCACTTTTGGTCTGTTTACGATGCATTTTTGGTATAAAAACGTCAAAATTGTCAGTCTCCAAATTTTAAATTCAGAGCTCACAAATTGAAACAGGACCCAGAGCACATCGTTCTAGACTTTATCTAACACCTAATCATGCAATTTTACTCAAAGAAAATATAAAATACTGACTCCAGACATGGGCTGCCTGTCATAAAGCGCTCTTTCTTTAACATCTTTGAGCTAGATGATACCTGGATGGTTATGCAATCCAACTAAGCACCTCATTGAATGCCATCAATTTCTTCATGGTAAAAAGTTGAGTGTCGAGCGATAGTTGAAGCAGATGATGGAATAACCAGCAAACTTCGCTCGAAACTTGCTGTTCACCCCAAAATGACCAACTCTTTCATAAATTAAATGCTTGAAGAGGGAAAAGATAGAAAGGTGTTTCACAACCAATAACCTCAACCTTCTCCATACCAATGATGCCACTTGAAAAGTCTTCTGATTTGAACATGTGTGGTTCCTCTTCTCTGACCTCTTCAACCTTGGAGTTTAGTTGCTTGCTATTAATTTCCTAACTGAGAGTCTCCATATCCTTTGGTGGAACCACAATCTCTGAGATGTCCTTGTAGATGGAGCACTTCATATCTTCTATCACCATAGTCGGAATATGAGATTCATCCTCCCACAATGCCTTGATGAGATATTCACAGTCATCTCCTTCATATTCTTTTCGATTTTCATCACACAGTTTGAATTTCCTCAATGACTTATTCCTACAGATCTTCATCGTCATCCCAAAAGTCTGAAGAAATTCCATTTCATTTACATTCTTCAAGCTCATCATCACATTTAGCTTGAACTTTAGTGGTGATTTATGTATCTTCTAGATCTTCGCTTTCATCATCCAAGCAGTTAAAAGGGAAATCACTCTTATCCCATTTAGACTTCTAACTTTTCATCATGGTCGGCTACACTGTCTTCAAGGATGGGTTCATCTTCCTACTCTATTATCACCATGTCTCTTGTAATGGTGAACACATCCCGAATGTCCTCATCATCATAGAGCATGTCATCCTCGTCAAAGGGGATGTTAACGGGTTCTAACCTTGAAATCACCGTTTTTGCAGCATTCATTCTCTTCATAAGTGCTTCCTAGGCTGCCATCAGTTCCTCACCCCACAATTCGCGTTTAACTGCCCTATCTTGAATATTTAGTTCTACATAAGTTGTAGGAGGTTGATAGTGATAGTTCCGCGTAGGATCCGACCTGGTAGTATGGAGGCCACTATGAATCTTCATGACAATAACGATATGGTGATGGCTCTGAATAACAAGATGGTGATGGTTGATGCACGTTATGACTCCACCCCTGATTGTGTCCTATGTATCCCTACATCATTAAACTCAAACAAAACTACCAAGGTGAAACTGGCAAAAGAAAATATACAAAAGATGGAAATTTACAATGAATTAATGATCAACACAAAACACATTTCTTTCAAACACAACAAAGAAGTCCCCGGCAACGGCGCCAATTTGATGAACGGTTTTTAGGCGTTATCAAAATAAACTGAGTAAATGAGTTAACTAGAGTCGAATCTCCATAGGGTCTCAGTTTCGTGACTACTCAAAGTTATGAAAAGTGATAATCGATTAAACAGGTTTTGTGGTGTAGGTTCCATGAATTTTTAATTTTATCAATTATTCTAATAATGCCAATGATGGAGAAAATAACACAAGGTTGCAAGACTGTACGATATAAGGTTTGAATCAAAAGGGAGAAACGACTTAGACTTCGAATCCCCCTAGGCTAATTCACCAATGACAGACAAATTTCATGATTTAAACAAACAATATGGATTCAATTCACCGTTGTAGTTCTTCTCTAACCAAATCACGCCCTTCAGGCCGTTGATTTGCTACCTATCTACTATCCCAATCCGTTCTTTCCAGACAAAGATCTAAAATCCGCTAAGCGAAAAAATAAACGAGAACTGCTCACACGACGAATTAGTTTATTCGCTCTCGGATGAGGGTTAACGCCTAACCTAGTTGGTTAACTCCGGTGTTCTAGATATGCAAACTCTTTTGAGATGAAGACAAATCTAACAAGGTTCTATCAAGATGGCCAAGCTAGAATAGGAACATAAACGAAATTAAAAATAAACCAAAATCCATCAAACTCATATACATCGTCAAAGTCAAACAATCATCCGGTCATAAGGAATTACCTAGGGTTCATCTAATCTAAGCACGAGAAGTTTAGCTTCTCATAAATTCGAAGAAAAAATCAAAATCAACAAAGGAACACATTGCAATTACGTTTACAAGAAGAAAGCTGAAAAACCTAATTTCGTCAAGAACCGTCGAAGAAATCCGATCCGTCAATCTTGATATGTCTTCCGATCTAAGCTTCTTGAAGTCGATGCCTTCTCGTCACTTAAAAGTCTCTCAACTATCCTCTGAGTTTCGTCGAAAAAGATCTCCCTTCAAAGAATAAAGGATCGGTATTTAAATAGGAAAAGAGTTCCTTGTTAGGCAAGGAGTTTGAATTTTCACCCTAAAACGCCAAACTTTCGACAGTTCTGGGCAAATTGAATCGCATTAAAGTTGTAGATAATCGAACTAGATTTACAATACCGTGGGCCTTGCATCAATCGGACATCTGAGCAAGGACTTATGCCCAAAATACTAAACTGTCATTTTCATTACAAGTTGAGATCTTCCGCTTCCTCAGCTTCTTAAGTTGTCTCGATATGTCCAAATGCTTTACATTGCTTGGCCTAGACCATGCACACATGATGGATTTCTTTGGTTAATGCCTCAATATCGTTATGTAAAAGAAATATATCAGAAAAACTCCAAAACGACATCAAATGGACCCCGACTGGGTCCGAGACACTAAATCAAGGTAAAAGTTAAAAATACATAAAAAATCCTAAACTTCTACAAAAGCAATATAGTTATGCATGAAATATCACTTAAATGAGGGTGATATAAATGACAAATCTAGCGTCACCATTTTGCCAAGTTCTGTAAGTTTGAGCCCTGCCTAAGAGAGGTGTTGTTTCTGAGACACCTGATCAGTGGATGAGGGTATTAAGGTGGACCTGAAGAAGGTGGAGCCCAGAATCATGACCAAAGTGAGGAGCTTTTTGGACATGGCAGGGTACTACCGGAAGTTTGTAGAGGGGTTCTCTAAAATAGCAAGACCACTTCACAAGCTAACCATGAAGGAAACGCCTTTTTTGGAGAAAGGCTTCTCACGAGAGTTTCGAGGAGCTGAAGAAGAGGCTCTCCACCACATCAATACTCACCTTCCCGGTTGTTGGGAGTGAGTATATGATCTACAGTGATGCCTCATATTCAGGACTTTGTTCTGATGCAGGATGATAGAGTGGTGGCGATGCATCTCGCCAGATGAAGGTGTATGAAGTGAATTACCGAGTTCATGATTTGGAGGTGGTAGTAGTGGTCTTCGCATTGAAGCTAAGCTTGATGACAATCGATTTTTAGTGTTCATCGCCTTCGTTTAAGCAATATTTCATGCATACGTGTAGTTTTGGGTATAAGTTTAGGGTGTTTCGTGCATTTCTAACTTCTATCTCGATTTAGTGTCCCGAACCCGTTCGGGTTCCATTTAATGTTGTTTCGTAGTGTTTTTTACCAATTTCAGGCACACATCGACCTCAACGCACTATTCGGGACTGTATGACATGCAAAGAGGAGCTAAATGCATCAAAGAATGAATAAATAACGAAGTTCATGCAATATACAGTGTTGGGGACAAGTGGGAACTAAGACGGGTGATTTAAGTTGCTCTAAGCGGATGGTTGCTGAAATTCAAGGGGAACACATCGTGTCCTTTGGGACACCATATGTTCCTCAACAACATGCGAGTGTCCTTTTCACCGGAAATTACGGCCGAGAAGTTAATTCCATGGAACACGGTCGTGTCCCTATAGAGCATGGTTTGTCCTTTGGAACACAGTCGTGTCCTTTTCTCTAGAACTTTAAGACCGAGAAGCGATTTTTAGAGAATACGCATGTGTCCTTTAGGAACATGGCGTGTTCTAAGGAACACGACATGTCCTTTAGGAACACGGCGTGTTCCTCTTCGAGATGAGTTTCCTCAGCAATTTTCCTTCTGCAATTGGGAATAGATGATATAAATTCCCAGGTTCTCCCTCATTCTAAGACAGACTTCTCTGGACGAAATTGAGAGCTTTAGAGAGAGATATGAGAGGAACTAAAGGCAACTTCAAGGAGCTCAGAATCAGAGAAGTAATCAAGACGTCGAATCAATTTCTCGAGAGGAACATCGACGAAATTAGGTTTTTCATAACTCTTTGTGTAAACCTAGAATCAATGTCTTCCTCTTCTGATTTTGATTTGTCTATCGAGATTAGATGAACCCTTGGTAAATTCCTATGAATGAGTAATTTGATACGTTTGACGATTTATGCGAGTTAGATGGATTTTTTTACATATTTGAATTTATTTTTAATTTATTCTTGCCTCATCAACCTGAATTAAATCTTTGTTAGATTTGTCTTAGACTCGCGAGAGCTTGCATATCTAGAACGCCGAAACCAAATAACTAGGTTAGACGTTAACCCTCATCCGAGAGCAAATGAACTAGTCAGTTGTATGAGCAATTCTAAATCGATAAATCGCCTAGCGGGTTTTAGATCTTTATCTCGAAAGAGCGGACTAAAATACTAGATAGGTAGCAAATTAGCATATCTGAAAGGGCATGATTTGATTAGAGAAGAATTATAACAGTGTAATGTATCTATCATGTTTCGTTTCAATTGTGAAATATTTCTGTCATTTATGAATTAGAATTGCCTAGGGGGATTCGACATCTAAGCATTTTCATCTTTCTTTTTGACTGTTTGATTGATCTTCGTGGCACCTAAACCACACTACTTATTACTTCAATTGATACTAATCACAACTTTGAGTAAGATACTTGAAGAGACCCTAAGAAGATTCGACTCGGTTAATTCATTAGCTGGTTTATTTTGATAACCATAAAATCTGTTCATCAAATTGGCGCCGTTGCCGGGGACTTCTTTCTAGTATCTGAAAGTAGTTCAATTAGTATTAGTCATTCACTCCCGCTTAAAATTTTTGTTTTCACAGTTACTTTTCAAGAGTGTTTTTTGTTTTTCCTTGCGCAAGTGTGCGTACATTGCATGTCACCGGTAGTGACACGAGCAAAATCAGGTCAAAGTTCTCATCAAGACTCGCGCTCATTAATCGAAGAAGGAGAGATTGCTGCCTCTCTAAAAGCATTATTTGGAAGTGAGAACGAATCTAGGCTCGAAGAATCTTTGGATTCAGATTTCTTTCCTGACACAGATCACAGTTACACTTTTAGGATTACTGACACAATAGCGGCATAAAGAACTCTTGCAGATTACACAAAGCATAATGCTGCGAACTCCACATCTAGTGTGATTCCTCCTGAGTAGGATGATGCCAATTATGAGATTAAGGGGAATCTCATCTCCTAATCCAGGGAATCTTGAAGTTTGAAGGCAGGACAGATGAAAATTAATGTGCTCATCTAATGGATTTTTATACTTATTGTGAGACTGTCAAGCTTCGAGGTTTGTCGAAAGAAGCAAAGAAGCTCAAGCTGTTCAAGTGGTCTCTTCGAGGAGCAGCACGAAGATGGTTGACTAGTCAACCTGGAGGCACATTCAGAGACTGGGATACTCTAGCTCAAGCTTTTGTAGAGGAGTATTATCCACCAACGATGACTGCAGCTATTCGAGAATCAATTTCTCGAGTTCATCAGAGAGAAGGGGAAAGCTTATATGACCTGTGGAACAAATTTCAGGAGCTTTTATCAGACTCCCCTCATCATGGTTATACAGACAGTCAGCTGGCAGACATGTTCAGCAGATCCTTAGATCGAGCAACCTCAATGCTAGTGCACCAACTAGCAAATGGAGATGTCATTGCTCTCACCCGTGAAGCAGCTTTAGCACATTTTGCTTCATGTGCTACCAAGTCTAGAAATTGGTCAAGGAATACAATTCAGCCGGTGCATACAGTATCTTCTAACAATGCAGATAATATTGCCTTAATAGCTCAGACTAAAGCATTAAAGAAGAGGATTTATAGTTTGAAGATTTCAAATCCCCCTACTGCTTCTATTTACACTTGTGCTTGGTGTGGTATTTGTGATAGTCAGGGGGAATGTGAAAAATTCTACAACAAACCAATGACTGTGGAAGAAGTAGATTTTATGCGAGGAGCCTATCCGTTCAATCAACAGGGATATCAAGACTTCAGAGCAAAGAATGCCGGAGGCAGAAAATTCCAAACTCCTTATCCTCGCTTTGATTTCTACAAGCCTAGAGTGGAGGACTACAATGTAAGCATTTCTCAAGGGAATTCAAACAACCTAGGACCGCCAGGATTCCCAGACAAGCTACCTCAGCAACCATATCAACAAAATTCAGTCACTACTAGAGGATTTAATGATGATGTTATCCAGATGATGAAGACCATGCAGACGCAGTTGGCAAATCAAAACATTATTTTGCAAGGTCAACAAGCAATTACTCAAAGAATGGAAGCATCCTACACATCTTTGGCTCAAATGGTTGATTAGAGGCCTCAAGGACAGCTCCTAGGGAACACCAAGCAAAATCCCAACAATCATCAGCGTCCAAGAAAAGCACACATAGAGGGAGCACATGCCATATCCATATGGGATAGGTATGATGGAATTGAAGATGCCTACCAAGTTGATCAGCAAAAGCAGGTAGCTGCAATTGAGAGGAGCACACCACCGTGAAAGGCTCGATTATCGTAAAACACAAAATTCATCCTCACACCAGAGGAGATAGAGAGATATGGGCCAAAGCCGCCTTACCCAACAACCCCTAGAAGAAAGAGCTTGCCGGCAGACGATGATAAATATGCAAAACTACTCCACAACCAGGGACTTTGTCTCCCTTTCTTAGACACCATCACCAAAATCCCAACATATGCAACACATTTGAAGAAGTTACTGCTTGAGAAGAAGAAATAAGAGGTCGCCCCGACAACAACACTTGGTGAAGAATGCTTAGCGATCTTGCAGACTAAGGTGGCACCCAAGCAAAAAGACCCAGGAAGCTTTTCACGATCTAAGCTGTTTATCATCCATTCTTGCAAACACCGACGAACCTAAGGTTGACTCCTCGGACGCACGTAACCCTCCTTTTATCAGGCTCAATGTAATAAATTCAATTATAAATTAAAATATATTTTTTATTTCAATCTAATAATATTTTAAATTTGACTAGTTCGCTTTTTCAAAATGGATCTGCAATGATGTTGGATTGAACAAATTAATTAATATCAACCATGACTCATTCTCTGTCCCCACTTATCTTAGGCAAATCCAATGTTCAAAAGTCTTAGACCACTAAGTTCAATTGGCCAAACCCATTAATTATATCTTATTGGCACGTTCTCCCCTTCAATTAGAGTTGCAACAAGTTTTAATTCGCGATAAAGCGGCTGACGAATTTTTAGCAAATTTTTTGATGACATTTATCGAAAGAAACTATGTTAAAAAGTTAGATGTAGATTCTATCAATGATAAATTTGCAGAAGTGATAGATTGGCAAGTATAATTATTATTGCTATGTAAGCTACTTTGTAGGTATAGCTTTTTATTATATTACGGTACTTTTTTGTTAGTCATTTTTTTATTTTAAATATGATCATGTGTTATTTTTTATCATAAATCCATACATACTTACAAACCTAGTTGTTTTAGCAATCTTGCCCATCTTTGTTTGCTTTCGAATGCTTAGTTAGATCTAGCGGCACTTACACCAAATCTTAATTTCGGTTTGGATTCTTCACAATTTAAGTAATTATGAAGTGGACTTAAAAATGATATTGACTCAGCAAATTTAAGGAACGTTTAAATGGAAATGGACAATAAAATACATTAGCTATATCCAAAGATGAGAGAGACGACGAGGTTAATTTTGATACGACGGAGACTGTAAATTAATTTATGATTTGGTCTAAACATAGATAATTATTAAATACGAAAAAAAAATCACAACATTACGAATCGATTTATAAAGAACTAAAATTAACCACCGAAAGGTATATATAGTTCGATGGCTGCCGTCAACGCACTATCTTGTATGTGGTGATGCAGTCCGTCAGTTAGCCAACCTGCGGAGCTAAAGTACGTAACGAAGACATCCGCAGTACTAAAAAGACCTCTCCAAGATTCTCTCCTGGCAGCCAAACGGCTATCTATTCTATTTCTACCCAACTCTTTCGACATTTCGACCCCATTTGACTGCTCAGCTCCTTTCTCCCTCCCGCTCTCCCTCTCCCCGGCTTCCGCTTCTGGAAACTTCCTCCTCCATCGCTGCTTACTCCTGCTGCTCTATCGACTTGTGAGGATCCAATTATCCTTCTGTTGTGTAGTTAGGGTTTTCATCTTTTTCCAAGATCATCTTTCTGCCTCTCTTCAGATTCTTGCGTCTGCGTGTTCTAGAATATCAGCTTTTACGCGATCTTCATCGTCGAGTTATGGTCCGTTGTCGTCTTTTTTGAGCTGTGATGAATTTTCTTTTCTTGCCTTTCCTTCGAAATTTCTGTTCCGGCTGTTTACTGGTTGCCGATTCCCAGACTTTCTGATTCAGGTTTGACTGGATCCATGATTTTTGTTCATTTTTTGTGTGTCGCATTGATTTGATTCGTAGACTTGACAACTTGGAGCTCATACAATCAAAACTGAAACCTTTTTGTTTTTATCACCGAGTTCTTTTGGGAGGCGACAGAATTCTCCGCCTTGTCTTCTTTCTGTAGGCTTCACTTCCCCTTCTTGTTAATAACGCCATGAAAATTATGCATAATCATTTCTTCATGCTGTCATGTGTTCTTAGCTGTTCTTCTGTTTGATTATAGTATTTGTGCTACTATTTTCAGGGTAAGCAGAGGTACGGATCATCTGTAGGGGAAAGAAAAAAGTGCTAGGTTTGGTGATAGAAGCGTCTGGCTAACAAGATCTCAGAGACTTGAAGCTTCTTTCTGACTCCTATATTATTTTTCGGTTTGCTCATAGCAGGACTCTCTGGTACTTCAATTACATTACTAGCTATAATACTCTCAGTCTCGTGGCGATGCCCTCCGCCGTCTCCCCACAGTGGCAAGAGAAAGCTACTGTTTTCTTTTCGACCTCAGGTATCTATTCTATGATTGCGCAGAGAGAACTTGTTCCAATTATTGGTTTTATTGGTGTTCTTCTGTGACATATGTGTTATTAATACAGGTGTGAAACTTAAAGAGGCTGGGCACTCAGCCGGAACATTTGTTGGAGAAGTTGCAAATGATGCTAAAGGTAATGTTGCAGATGTTGCGGGACGTGTTGGGTCCGCGGTGAAAAGTCGGTGGGCTATTCTCAAGGAGCCATCAACTAGGCATATCTTCCAGGAGCGACTGATAACTGCTGCTGCTACAACGGGTATGTTCTTACGAAAGGGCTTCTCTGAAACAAAGGACAAAGTTTCTGTAGGGAAGACTAAAGTTGAAGAGGTAATTCCATTTCCGAGTCAAATTATGAGTGTCAGTCTAGTGTTTGCCAGAACTGGAACTCCTAACCATGGTGTAGATAGATGTACACTTTAAAAGCCATCAGTTATCCCATGAGTGCACTGAGCAATTATATTCTCATCTGTTTCAGGTGGCCAAGAAAACTGCCCAGAAAAGTAAGACCATTTTAACGGACATTGAACGACGGCAAAAGGTATGATATTCAGTTAGCCTTTTTCACTTTAGCTTTATCTTGATGAATCTTGGTGATTTTTCTTTTCTTTTGTTAAATGATGATGATGTCTTGTTTCTAATTTTGTTATATGTGGTTCTTTTTCAGGGAGTTGCAAGCACTGATGGTAAGTATGATCGATCATAGATAGATAGTTAGTCATTGTTGTTGATTATCGAAGTTTCTTTCCCAAAGTCTATCATTGCATGGATTCCACAGTTTGATTCACTTGAAAATCGATGTGAACTTCATAAGTAGGATGTGAAAACACTCTTGAACTTGCTGGTTCTCGGAAGGAAAAAAATTGTGTTGCTGACTTGTAGATGTTGTTCTTGGGCTAGGAATTGACCAATGTTTTGCCTCAGAATATTTGTTGTCTTATCCACTTTTCTCTTTTAATTTGTTATTTCAACTTTGGAACTTCCGAAGTCCATTGTCCATGGAACTCAGAACATCTTGCTGGTTAAGGCTTTTGAATTAGTTGGTTCTTGGAAGAAAACAAATGTTCGTGTTGCTAACTCCAATCACAGGCAGGATGTGAAAACGCCATAGAATTAGTTGGTTCTCGGAAGGAAAAAAGAGTTTGTGCTGCTGACTTTTTGTTCGGTAGCTATTGTTCTTGGGTTCTTAGCCCATGAATTGACCAGTGTTATGTGCCTCAGACGTCGGAACATGGAGCTGTCTGTCCTACTAATATGAATCTTATTGTAAGTCCCACTGACATACTTGCTTATATTCGACAGTCTTTGGGGTTCCCATACAGATCACTGTACAGCGACAGCAATCTGGTAGGCCCGTGCCCAATGTTTTGGTTAATTGTGCTGATTATCTCATACAATCGGGTAATCATTTGAGAAGGGAATTCTAACGTTGCTTTGTTGTTCCTTTTACATTGATTTGGTATCATATGAACTGGACTAATGTGATGTTCTATATCTCAGGGTTAAACTCAGTCGACCTGTTTAAAACTGAAGGGGACAGGTTGATTGTTCGGCAACTGCTGTCAATGTTTAACCTAGGTATCGTGACCGTTGCCTATAGATAATAGATTATTTGAGATGCTCCTAGAGCTAACTTAATATCTGCTATGTGGTGCAGATTTGAATGCATTACTGCCTGATGGTATTAATCCAATTGATGTGGCATTTCTGATGAAATGTTATCTAGCAAGTCTTCCTGAACCACTAACCACCTTTGAGCACTATGATGCAATAAAAGGTGCTCGTTCTAACGTAAATGCCATGAGAAATACCCTCAAGAGACTTCCTACTGTAAACTACATGACACTGGAGTTCATCACCGCACTTTTGCTTCGTGTTAGTCAGAAATCGCTTCTTAATAAGGCAAGAAGACTCTTTTTTCCTCTCTAGCTCTCCGTTTCAACCTTGTCTCTAGCTCATTGCTGTTTCAACCTTGTCCCAGATGGATGCTAGGAGTCTTGCTATGGAAATTGCACCTGTCGTGATGTGGCGAAAAGAGCAAAGACCAGAATCATATAGACAGCATTGGAATTCCATGTTACAAAATACATCTAAAACAAAAACAGATGTACAACCACCTACTTACAGCGAATGGGATATTCTTTCAGGTATGTGTCTACGACTGGAATACGATTTTACTTTGGAGCACAGGCATGATTACTTTGAAACTGACATGACGGGAGGGATGGTTTTTGTATTGTTGAGACTCGACAGAAGAAGGAGAAGCAATGGAAGTGTCGTCACCGATTCCGCTGGATGACGGTGCACCTGTGGATTTCGGGGCTATAGAGGTTGTACAGTGCCTCATCGAACAACACAACTCCATTTTCACAGACGCGAATGAAACAGTTTGGAGATAGGAGGGAAAGGAAGAAGAAAACAACAACAGAACATCTCCAGTTTGCAGTCTTGTTTTTGTAAATGCGACCGTTTAGGCATTGTGTTTGTCTATATAGTTTGTTTCACCGGCCGACTGAACGGGTATGTTTGTCGCTGCGGTGAAGTTAGTTTTGATTGTTGTGATATTGTTTTCTATACAAAGACGATTCTGTTGGATTTGTCATCTTTCACCTATTGACAATTGAATATAGTTTTTAGACTTCGGTTATGGGGTTTTTTATTTAAATCAAGGTTGTTGCAATATATTAATGTTCCTTTAGGGGCAAAAAGAGTTCAGAAAAATCATACATCAATTAGGAGGCGTCTCCCTATAAACGGGTGACAATAGCTCGTAAGCGATCATATTTCTACATCTTCTAACCCATTCGACTATGAACAAAGGTCTACTCCCAAGGATTTGTCAGCATCTTCGCATGACTTGGCCGAACCCTGTATAGTCGGGAACCGTACTATTTAGCGCTGTAGTTATATGTTGACAATCCATCTCCACAATAGCATTTTCATACCCCATGTCTCGAAGCCATCCCAAGCATTCCTGTACGGCGCGCGCCTCAACCTCCCTACTATCCACTACCTCGATTGTTTTTTGCATGAGGAAGTGCAATACCATACCTGTCTCATTGTGACAATCATCCCCACTCCATGTTTCGCTTCTTAGGCGAATAATGCAATATCAACATTGCACGTAATTGTACCAGGAGGTGGAGGGTGCCATTTCGAACACTCTGATGCCTGCGATTGTCGATTGCATCCTTCTTTCTCATGGTATTTGAGCCACTCCTGTAGGTCGTCCAACGCAAGCCGAGAGATCATCTCCGGGGTGCTTGCATTACTGTTCCATATCCTCTCTCTCGTTTTGCTCTCGCTAAATCTCCCATACTATGGCCGACGTCTTCTGGATTAGCTGCGTCGCATCTGTTCCCAACATCTTAAAAATCCATCCTTTCACATCCATTGTTTGGTCACGCAGCATGTGAATCCATTGCCACATGCCGCTACCCTCCCAACATCCTCTACTCACTTCACACGTTAACAAGATATGCTCGAGGTCCTCCCCAACTTCCGAGCAGCTTCCACACGTGTCCACAATCGCAATGCCTCACTCCGCTAATCTCGATCGAGTTGGCACAACATTCCTCGCCATCCGCCAGAGAAGTTGTTTCGTCTTTGGTGGCAAGTTCGCTTTCCACGGTTTGTTCCACTCGTCGTCGACTTTCAGGTCCTCCAGGATTCCTCTTCTTGCTACTGCCACTCGGTACGCCGATCTCATCGAATACTGTCCTCGTTTCTCAAACTTCCAGATGCGTGCGTCCGCTTCAATAAGACTTATCTGATCCTCCGGGGTTGCATCCTAAGAATTGCCTCTGCATCACGGGTATTAAAAATAAGACTTATTTGATCAATATCCCTAGTTCGAGAACCTGGGATCACCAAACTGTTTACCGTAAATTCTTTTAGTTGCATACTAGGGCTAGTTTCAACATAGCATTTTTCCTCCTCTCTCAACCATGGTTTCGACCACACCTTCACTTTCGATCCATTTCCGAGTCTCCACCGAATTCCGTCTCGTACTACATCTTGGGCTGCACATATGCTCCTCCACACATAGCTTGGCCGATACCCGACTCTTGCCGACAAAAAGTCCCTTTTGGGAAAGTATTTAGCTTTGATCACTCGTGAAACTAGAGCATTGGGTTCTTGCAAAAACCGCCCACACATGCTTGCCCAACATTGTGATATTGAATTCAGTCAAACTCTGGAAACCCATGCCACCTTCGTCCTTCCGCACGCATAACTCTCCCATAGCAGCCATGCAATTCCCCTCATATCCTTCGCCTTCGTACCCCACAAGAAGCTATTCAGCATGCGCTCCAACTCCTCTGCAAGAGTGATTGGTAAGAAGAACAAGTTCATGCAGAAGGTCGGGATAGCTTGCGCCACTGTCTTTAACAAAATCTCCTTCCTGCAGGACGTCGTAAATTGTTGGCACGACCTCTATATCTTCTCCCACATCCTCTCCTGTAGGTACTGAAATGTGGCCTTCTTCTTCCTTCCCAGCATAATATTGACGGAAGACCAAGATAACGACCTGTATCCAGCGGCAAGTGAACTGCTAGCAGTTCCGAGATTCCTTCTTGAAGCATAGGGTCCGTCATCTTTGTAAAATAAATTCCAGATTTAGTGTAGTTAATAACTTGCCCTGATGCCTGCGCATGTGTCAGAAAACTCTCCTTAGTGCCCGGGCCTCGCGAATGCCTGCTTTGAAAAAGAAAAAACTATCGTTAGCGAAAAGCTAATGCGTGACAAGCGGGGACCCGCGGCTCACTCTCACCCCCACCATGCGTCCACTCTTGTCCTCCTTAATTAATGTCGTCAACCCTTGAGCGCACATCAAGAAAAAAAAGGGCGACAGTGGACACCCCTATCGAAGACCCCAACTGGAGTGAACGACATTGCCCAGTTCGTTATTGAGTAACACTCTGTATTCCACCGACCTAAGGCACATCATCAGCCACTCAATCCATTTAGGTGTGAACCCCAGCTTGCTCGTTACTCCCTCTATGTAATCCCACTCCACTCGATCATATGCTTTCCAGATATCGACTTTCAAAGCTGCGAATTCCTGTGATGTCTTTTGTTTTATTTTCATATAAATGTAATGACTCAAACACTACCACAATTAATATTATCAAAGATACTTCTTCCTTTAATGAATGCCGATTGCTCATCTCCAATAAGTTGTGGTAACACACTTTGCATTCGATTGGCTAGCACCTTCGCCACTAGTCTGTACAAAACATTGCATAATGATATTGGTTTGAGCTTTGTCATCCGCTCCGGATTTGCTACCTTTGGAAGCAGCACGATCGTCGTCGACTGTAGTTCCTTAGGAAGCTCACCCTTCACCAACCACTCCCTGCATGCCGCTGCCATCGTCTCTCCAATGTCCGACCTCATCTTATAATAAAACCCAGGGTTGAATCTGTCCGGCCCGGGCGCTTTATCAGGATGCATTTCAAACATTGCGGTCTCGATTTCTGCATCGGAAAAAGGTGCCAACAACCGCCTATTATCCTCGTCTAATATTAGCCGGGAGGGCACACATCTAATATTCGCCGAGGGCACACACATAATTGGACGGATGTCCGTAGCCTGGCTCATAAATAACCCATTGAAATTTTAAGCTGCAACTTCCGCCATATCAGCCTGGTTCTCGGCCCACTCACCATTCTCTCTCCGAAACCGATCCACCTTCTTCCGCTTCCGTCAACCATTAACAACTCGGTGAAAGTATTAAGTACTACGTTCACCATCTTTCCTCCAATAATGCTTTAGCTCTCTGCTGTCAATACACCTCCTCTCGTTGCATCATCTTCATAACTTTCTGCCATTTTTCTGTTGTCATTTTTCTCGCAGTTAACAAACATCACCGGCAACCATGACTAACAAATAGAAATTAGGCACATGGATTTCTCATCACAAAACTTATTCATTCCAATTACATACAACAATCAAAACAAAAAACAACCAGTGGCCGATGAGCGCTAAGAGCTAAAATTGTACATGGTTAACCAAAACTTTCCTCATATTCATCTCCATAAATACAACTGAGCTGGAGACGCGAAGCTATCAAGAATGGAAACTTTGACAAGCAAATCAAGTATCCCTACCGTCTCTGGCAATTCTGTAGAAGTTTTGATTTCGGTTTTCAGAAAAAATAAGGGGGGGTCGAAGAACGGCAGAACGCAGAACTCCCTTTCGCAGCAAAGCATCCCCATTCAGTTACCCTTTGCATACCTGATGGCTTGGAGATTTGGATCCAGGAAAAGAACTGATTAAGCATCACCGTCGTCTGCAAATGCCAGCTCACATACAAGAGCTAGATGATCGCTTCCATATATCTGCAAGACTATATCCACGATATCACATACGAGAGATGGCCTCTTCAGTAAAGTCGCAGATTGGCAACAGCATCAGTCTGCAGTTTTCCCTTAATAGACAAGGCTCGATTATTTTACCCCGAAGAGGAAAATGGACAAAATTGTCCAAGTATTAAGAGAATGAAGTGTACCTTGCTAGGTAGACCTGCATTTCTCTTCAAAATATCAAGGGGTAAGGTTTGAAGAACTCTTAGAGGTACAAGTTCCTTTGTATGCCTGCATCCATTACTTGAGTTACTACTAGTATTCACATGAACACTATACACAATCTTGTAATTTGGTAGTACGACATCAGCGTACCAAATATAATCAACGGTTCCCATAAATTTCGAGTGGTAGGAGGTAGCCAATGGTTCTCCACAAGTGCCACTTGATCTGCTGTTCCCCTGAAGATATTTACCAAATTTATCAGAGAGTGATGGAATCAATCTCTCATTGAAGAGAAATATATGAACACGAACTGCCATGAATAGATAAAAAATGAAAACCCAAGAGCTCACCGGAAGCCTGGCATATGCACTAGAAAGCTTGAGCTGGTGCTGAAGATGAGCAACTCCTTTTCTGCCAGTTGCTAACTTTAATTCTTCCTCAGTCCATTTATCAAAAGGTATACAGTTAATTTATCAGTAAATCCAATTACATGGATCTCCTAACGCAGATATCAAAATTAGCGTCTGAGTGTTTTGGTATCTATAGAACAAATGTTCATTTGTCTCCATCAGTGCCAAAAAAACCTTGACGTACCTTTCAGTAGGGTTCAGTCTGTGCCAGTCTTTACTATGGATCAGTTTGATGCATCTTCACTATTGGAGGTGCCAGTGAACGTTTCCGTCCGCGACGCCGATGATTCGAAGGTTCGGAATCGTCATCAATCTTTTTTTGAAGCGGATTGGACGCTTTTGATATAACTCAGGTCCTTTTGGATAATAGTTATATTAGATCTGCGGAACAGAGACCTTGGATTCGGGAGGTGGTTATGTGCGAGGAAGGATTAGCACCCTCGCAACGCCTGATAAACCGGTACTACGAAATTCGATAAGTTATGTTTTATTTTCTTAGTTTAGTGGCTTAATTATGTTTTAGTTTGAATATGGAAGATTATGTAAATTTTTAGAAAATATGATATTTATTTAATTGTAAGTTTTTAAGAATTTCCATTCTTGCGGAGATTTAGTTTTGTATTAGTAAATATTTTTAGATGAATGTTTTTTATTTAATTGTTTGGACTCGAATCTTATGACCGCCTACGTACCTAGTTTTTTGGGATCAAAGTCCACGTAGTTTGCTTGAAAAAGTTGATGAAGATTTCGCGTAATTTTGACTATTGTAAAAATCACGTTACCATACTCGTTTTTTTAAAAGACATTTATTTGATTATTTTGATATTAGGATTTTTAGAAAGAGTACCCTCGTGTTTCGGTATTCAGAAACCGATGGTGTTGATATATTGATCGAGGAATGAGGAATATACGTTTTAATGTGCTTACTTACGAACCTCTTGGTTCGTAATCAGATTATTGTTATTTATAAAGTTTGGAGAACCAGTAATGATTTGTAATGATTCGTAATTCGGACACTTATTTGTTTCACTTTTGATTGACTGATAATTTTGTAAAATCTAAAACTCTTGTTACGGATACGAGATTCGTATAATGTTGTTATAATATTTTTAAAGGGTGATTATTTCGGCCCTTCCATTTAACATATAATTGATTTAGCACAATCAATATTGTAAAAAGCACAATTCGAAAATATACCAACTAATCGCCAATATCTCCGTAACTTGCATTTTTAGTCAATTCGCTAGCAAGATCGTCGCACTGGGATTGACAGATAGATGGGTTCGATGCTAAATCCTTGATAGAAACGTTAGGGTTGTCTAACGATATGATATTAGTTTGAATTCGATATCCGGACGAAATTTGATTACTACAGTTGCCCTCTTTGTATTATTTTCGCTTATAGGCGGAAAGTAGTACAAAGACAGAAATCAAATTTCATACGGACGTCCGAACTTCTCACGTCAAGTCCATTAGGGTCCAAGGATTTGTCACAACAGTAGGCCTCTAAAAGCGCTTAGAAAACAAACTTGTAACCTGACCACACAAACAACATACAATGCACTTTCTTTTGAATGTCGGGGTGAATGTACTAGAGATTTCATGGGTTGATTGTGCTAGGGATGATTCCATTCCGAATTCCGTCGGTGCTATATAATGCTGTTGAATGTTGATGCCCTGCATGCCCACTTCAGCACTCTGTTGTTTTTCCTTCACATACATTTTTAATTTGATTTGCGTATATTTTGTGATTAAAGTATGGATACGGCACAAGACAGAAGAAGATGGCAAATCCGACGTGATGAATTAATGAATATGATGGGAATAATAACTATCATTGCTAGAATGTATGAATCTCAATTTTCCTTTTCCAATATGATTTCTTCCATGTCCTTCTGGTTCAGATAGAGTCATAGTGTGATTCGAAATGGAGAATTTATGGATATCAATTTGTTCGATCAGTTCTAATCTAAATCTCGATTGGCGGATCTGGGGTTGGTGGACCTCGCAAAAAACAAAGTGAGTATGGTAAGAGCATATCCAATGCAAACTGTCAAAGTGCTACAGTTTAGCACTTAAAGTGCTCAAATGCAAAGTCCTATAATGCCAAAATGCTAAAAAAGACCTAGAATCTTGTCCTATATTTAATTTTGGCCCAAGGAATTGCCACAGTGCCAAATTTAGCCCATTTATCTAACGGTATGTATTCGTAGAGACGATTTTTGGGGATTTGTGATTTTTTTATCGTTTCACCTATCATTTTTCTATTTTCGTTATAACTTTTTTATTTGGATTACGATTTGGATAATTTTTATATCAAAATTTCTATCTTTCAAAGACGAATATAACAAGATCAATTTCGATGATATTTTAAAACTTCAAAATTCAAATTTAACACTTTGATTTGACACTTTAGCACTTACCACATTGGAGATAGTCTAATATTTAGGCTTTAAGGGCTAGGCGTAAATATGGAAAATAGATAAGCTTTTTCTTTGTCCAAGAACGAAAACAAAAAGAACAAAACAAGGATCAGAAGATTGTATCAGGAAAATGAAGAGCTTCGTGTGCCGGAAAGAGGCAGCTCAATTTTCCTGAAAAGGCCGACGAAAATTACAAACAATAACGCAAGTGAAGCGGTCGCAGATGTCAGTTAGGATAACTTAGAGCTTCACGTGCCACGGAGTGTGCAACTCTATTATCCCAACGAGGGATGAACTTGACAGACAAGTGAGGAAGTGTACCCAATAATTGCCTAGTCTATCTGAGGAGTAAACCACATCTGATATCCGGTGTTGACGAATTCAACAGTCACGCAACCTCCGCACAATCCGTATGAATTATAGAAGAAGATTGAAGTAGTTGAGCAGCCTTGAAGATAGCATGTTTGGTTCCCAAAAGTTCCAGGGTTATAGGATCTGAATAATGAGGATAGACCCTTCCTTCCGCTGTAACTAACTATCTGCAGCTATCGAAGAATACCACCCCAATGGAGCCAAACACAGGAGATGATGCAGAGCTGGGACGAACAACTGCATCGACAAAGAACAGTGAAGAAGGATTAGAGATTAACGACCCTGTAATCGATGAAATACTCGTCAGTGGAGAGGATGATGCTAAAGTGGAACCTCCGGCCCAATGGTTTGCGAATCGACGAGCAAGCGTTGGAATTGGTATTTGGTATTTCGAAAAGACCACTGGTATTACGAGACTTCCACATCCGCCACCAATAATGGACAAGCTTAATTGATTCAACCACATTCTCCTGATTGAGCAAAAGCCAAAAAGTAACCGGGTGATAAGAAAGTGACGTGAAAGTATGACAATTCAATTCTTGTGAAAAAAAAGATGGCCACAAGATATTTAACGAATAGGTGATGACGTGATTCATCTTCAAGGCCACAGGCTGGGCAACGAGCATCAATCTCAACTCGGCGTGAGCACAAGGCGGTTGTGATAGGTAGAATACCATGGAAGACTTTCCACATAAGGACATTTAGTTTAGGTACCATTGACAAGGACCATAATCGTGCCCAAAGAGCTGCATCAACAAGTTGTGGACCTTCCTTCAGAACAGTCAGCGATTTCACTGACGAGCGAGCAAATCGATATCCTGATGAAAAATTATAAAAGCAGGAGACACCATAATGCCATGCCAAAGAATCTGCAACCGAACCAGAAAGAGGGACAGGAATTGAGACTATAATGTTAACCGTAAGTTGTGGGAAAAGAGATGAAATTAAAGGCACATTCCAAGCACCAGCATTAAGCAAACCGGCCACCGTCGATGGAAGTTGACCGGGAGAGTGACCGGAAGATACTGTCGCTGAGAAGGGTACAGGCGCAGAGGGATGGGTAGTAGGAAAAATGAGATTGACCGGAAATAGCTCCACTAGCGCATATTATGAGTGTTTTTTTCAACAAAAACCTTCTGAGTAGTGAGGATGTTTTGGTGTGAGCATTTGACCAAATCCGTACACATATCTTTTCGAAAGCTCATTCAGAAATGAAGATTGGATGGATTGGAGTGCAGGGATAGAAATGCATGCTTATCAAAAAACACCAAACGCCTAATGCATGCGCCAACTTCATCCAAACATAGCCCTGCACCAATCCATCCATCTTATATACTTCACCCTCCACTCATTGTTCACTCACTCACTATTGCTTAACCAGACGAAGCTCCTCCATATCCAAAAATCAACATGGTCTGGTTCCTTTTCCTGCTACTGGCTACAGCCACAGCCACCAGTACTAGTTCCCACCAACCCCCAACCATTACCGAATGCACTCCGGGACTCCTCCAGCTCACTCCTTGCGCACCATATGTGCAAGGCATTGCCTCTTCGCCACTCCAATCCTGCTGCGACGATCTCATTCAGCTCTACAAGCAGCAACCCGAATGCCTCTGCCTCATCATCACCACCCCTAACTTGGGCGGATTCCCTATCAACACCACTCTTGCCATGCACCTCCCTTCACTTTGCGGCATCCGAATCAAGGATCCCTCCACTTCCTGCTTTCCTGGTATACAAATATACTACTGTCCATTTGCAGATGACAGCCTTGGATAACTAACTAGCTGACTGTGTTTTTCTTCATTAATATGACTGCTTCCAGGTGCCTCCTCGGTGCCAGCTCCTCCTCTCCTGCTGCCGCCACATGCTAATTCCTCACTTGCTTCAAACTCCACTGCTCCATGTAATTTCATTCTTCTGATACAACACTCAAATTATGATATCTGCATGCCTCCTTTTCTTTTCAAAAATTAATCTCTTCTTTTTTTGTTGCAGCAACTGCAGTAGTTCAGATTCCACGGAGGCCGGTTATAATGGGGATGGGGATTGGTAGGAGCTCCAGAGTAATAGTTTGTACAGAAATTTTAATGGTGCTTCTGGTTTGGTGCCTCTTCCAGCTGTTTCTCCACCAGTGAACAAGAACAGAGAATATCATTTCTACCAACAAAAAAAAGAAGAGAGAATATCACATCTTCTTTCTCTGTAATTCCTCTTCCAGATTATTTTTTATAGAACTCCTTCAAGATTTATCGTGGATAGTTTTACTGACCATTGATCAACAATTGTATTATTGTGACATTAAACTTACTGGTAGAATCACCTACGCCAAAAAATTCAAGTATGGGACCAGCTAAGTTGGCGATCAAAAATGATATTTTAAACCACATCGGATTTTGGACAGACTTTCGGATCCAAGTTAATGAAAACATGGATCCAGAAACTTGAGTCATGAGTTCGTTGAAGAGAAAAGTGAAGTTACCGAAATGTTAAATTTGAATGACCGTCGAAAAATTTACAAATGACAAGCAAGATTCTCCAACAAAAATTTATGGGGAGTTTGGAAATTAGTCTGAATTCATATACAAACACTCTGAGACAAGCCATACCTCATTTGAAAATTGGCAAAATACGTTCTGCTAAGTCTAACAACTATCATATTGTTATTGCCTGAAATGAATATTCATTGATGGTGGGAAATGCATAGATTGTTGGATGGAGAGAGCCAGTGGCAGAAAAGGATGGAAGAGGAACGATGACGCCTTTCTCGTCCGATTATCCACATTACCCGCTTCGGGACCTAACATTACAAGTTTTCTATCAGCATCAACAACTGAAATCAACTGTCTGATGAAATAAAGGGGCATTCTGGATTTCCATAAAAACAAATTTACCTGGCTTTATCTTGAACTTGAGCATACACGGCTGCCTTCTCGAAATGAACTTGATCGGATGATCCACTGATGTTCTATGTCTCTCAGATGCAGAGATCAACTGCAGATCAAAAGGAAACGCAGGCTTAGAAGAGACTAGCCAAAATCAGAAAAATTAATGTTCCAGCCAAAATCAACTCTACGAGTTACTACAATATAATGCAAACGAGGGCTATAATGCTGAAATCATACAAGCTTCCAACCATACTCGAATGGAATGAACAAATGAAAAAAGGCGGGGGAGACGGAGTTAGTGTAATCAATCAAACGTTAGTGTTATCAATCAAACCTTTTCATCATAACGGAAAAGAGACTGGTCAAAGTAGGGAGAAGGACTTTGAGATTGACAACTGAAAGGCAGAGAAGCAAGCATCTTTCTTATGAACTGCAGCAATACACCAAGGATCCAGTAATCACACTTCTGACTTCAGAAACCATATCAACAGACAGCGGAAACAAATATACAAGTATATAAGACTCAACCTGGAGAGAGCTGCTGGCTTTATTCTTCATAGACCGTAGTTGGTCAAGAGCATGGATGTTATTAGAGTGGGATGATATAAATTTTATATGCAACAAATTTCTTGATGCTGAATAAAAGTGATCGCAGAACTGCTCAAACAAGGCGTAAAGTTCGAATGCTGAATTCTGCAAGAAAAAGGAATATATTAGATATATGAAGATGAGAAAGATATTCTGTATATCAATGAGAAAGTAGAACGATCACCCATGGGATAATACCGGGTAAAATGCAACAACTTCAGCTGTCTCCATATTATATACTGCATAGAATGATGGATGGTGATCAGAGCTTCGCGAGTATTGAAGCTACAAATATAAAACCGTTATCAAGAGGCTTGAAAAGCATATCAAGCTTTTTCCCTTCAAAGAAATAACTTCCACCATAATAAAGTTCGGTTGAGAGAGAAAAATGGCTCACCACTCCATCTACACTGCCAAACTTGATAAGCAGGTGATGACGATCCAGAAACTGTACCTGAACAAAAATAGCCGATCGCATATCATATGAATGGCACATTGCTGAATGTTTATTATAACATTGCAGATGTGCATCGTGGAAAAAAAGTAACCTGAAAATATCACTACAGTACCTTCCAGATAATCAGATCAACATAATCTTGAAAGTGGAAATAGAACTTCTTCTTCATTGATTGAACTGCCTACAAATGAAACAGGAAGGATAGCAAAATGACTGCCAGTAGATCTTAAACTTCACAGCTAATAGCAATTAAGTACATGTGCTTGGACAAGGGAGAGTTGAGGAGTGTTAACAGAATTGGACATGAATGTCAGTCAGTTAGCGTTTCCCCACGTTGAAATGCATCAACTTTTCTTGAAAAAAATATAAATACGTAAGTGAAATAACCAACCAGTGATTTGTCAACTTCTTCATTCCATAATCCTCGGAAAATAAAGGACAGCAAACGTTGCTTGATACCGCTCAAAAAGCAACCGTCCATACTGGTAACATGTGAACCATTTTCACCATGATTCTCCGAGCGTTGGTGCATGAACTGCAATACACAATCCAACAATCAGTTCCAACTTCTAACTTCAAAGAACATACAGGAAGGGTCCGACTTCACAAACTATTGGCTGTCACAAGAACTACTATATGCACTTGAGTTTCTCCATATGCATTCACAAACCTTTATACCATATGAATAGCCAGAAATACTATGTGGAATTTGCTGCTTTGCCAAGAAGTTTCATTTTAGCCTACCCGCAATATCCACGGAACATAATAAGTTTTGTTTTCTTTTACAGGATGGGACTGACACAACGAACAAGTACTCGACAACTTTCTTTCATACCTTCCCTTCCCATGTGAAGCTAACAAGTCAACTGGACACAGCCAAGGGAGTCAGGCTCTGAGAGAAAGGAGATCATATTCCAATAACTACAATTTAGAAGCCATGCTAAAACAAGACGAAGATGCAAATTACCTGAGTGCTAGAATTGAGAAAAAGCTCATCATCTTCATGACAGAATGAACCTATAGCACGTACATCTACAAGGTGGCCAGATTCCCTGATTTGGAGAATCTGAATCCTTTGATATCGAATTGACACAATCGCTAGCAGATCATCATATAAGACGCCCATTTCATGATTCAGATTAACATAATCATTCTGAAAGACCTTCTCATCAAGTACCGTTCCATCTTCCAATCTGACCATTGAAAATATGCAACAAAAGATTAAAACTAGCACGATAACACTCAACCAAGTTTATGATTTGCATCACATAGGTGGTAAAGCTTTGCAACCTCAAGAGATGAAATGTAATCCTCTCGAAAGATGGGACTCCCTGGATTGCACCTCCAACAGTAGGAGTATCCTGAATTTGGGTGGTAGAAGTAGCAAAAAGGCCAAACTGACTACCCTCCATGTAAAGGAAAAATTCTTTACATATGACATCACTGCCAGAAGCAAGCGTCACACTATACAGTTGGGTAAAGAAACTCTCAAACCTCCTTGCTCTTGAGGGTAGATGACAATCTTCTCCTTTGAATGAATATGAGAACCATGTCGGCCTATATACTATAAGATCCTGATGATTTCTACTAAAGGTAACAAGGTACCGACCATCATGGGTAAATTTACAGAATGAATAGTCAGGGCATTCGACATCATAAATAGTATAACTTGGGACTAAATTCTCATAAAATCTTCTATTGCAATTAACCTGCAAAGAAATATGTCATTATTAAGAGCCAATATTTCCGCATAATGAGCACAATACAGAGATTATACAGCTTTTTGACTAACGACGTATTTAAATGTATGTGTGCATTTAGATTCTTTTCCGGATATATTAATTGGAGGCATATTAAGAAGGACATTAACCCAAACAATAAAGGTTATTGTAAGTAAATGCTATAAGACTGATCTAATGAATTGAATTAGTCCATGAATGTAGCCGGTACAAACATGAATATATGCCCATTACTAAACATGACAGATCAGACGAATGTATGTCCTTTAAGAAATGAACAGGAGCAATATGAGAACTCGGAGCATAAAAGATAAGACGTATAGGATATAGCAAGTTTAGCATGAGAGTACACTAGTCCCAGGAGTAGGACTTGAAATTTGACGATCAAATATCCGGGCGGTAATATTGCTGCTTCTGGACATCAGTTGCGTTGAGGATGCCAATTTTTCCGAGCTCCCTGGATACCTAGGAACCCCAAGAAGTAGCAAGAGGCAAGACGCCTGAGTACCAATAACTTATTTCCAGAAAACTATATCATGCTCAAGGAAATCAAATTCACATCAGTCTGACAAGGAACTCAAGAATACAACAAAACCACGCACATGTGATTAAACACAATCAGAAAGGGAAAATATTACACCCCCTCCTGCCCAATACACCAAAGAAACTCTTTTTTTTTTCATCCTTACGGTCTGCATTCACCATACTAAGCATTTACTCTGTTTTTTTCCAAACAGGGACAAAATCAATTGGTACGCGACAATGGAAAACAGAAAGCCGATGGAGACATCAAATACCAACATCCAAAGCTCAGATGCTACAATGATCAAACAAAAACAGTAGGTAGATAAATTTCCGCGTACCGTCGTCCGCTAATTCAGAACCGGAGCAAAGCGGTAGCTAGCCAGTGGACATGACAGGAGTAAAAGGAAAGGTCAAGGCGACGGAGGTACTAACGTTTGTGGATGGTTGTCCACTAAGGGTGATTAGCTGAGCTCACAGCGATGAGGTAATCTACTCCTCTTTAACTGATGGCAGCGACGGTGAAGAGCAAAGGAACTAACTGAGAAGGCTGCGAAAATAGTGAGAGAATGGGACTGCAGCAGCAGGAGCACGCTCTCCTCCGGCTACTGGAAATGAAAGGGCTTGGAGACTGGTTCTTCTCTCTCAGACTCAGGCAGTACTCTATTTTCCGACACGCAGGCAGTACTCAAGTGTGGCTATCTCTCTCTCTGGTTTCGTTTCACCTTTTCGGAAACCCCATCTTCATCTTCCTTTTCAAAGGAAAAGAAAGTGAAAAACCTCACCCTTCCGTTTTATCACTCTCACTTACCGAAACGACTGATCGTGCTTACTGCCGACTGAAACACCACCTGTGCAGACTCTTAGGGGTGGATCTAACATTTTTAAATTAAAAAATTTATATATAAGGATTTGAGTAATTAATTGACGAATATATTTTTTAATTTAATATTAAGTTAAAGGTGAATTTTCTGATATATTTGGGTGCGGTACATTTTTTATGTGGTATTTTTTGTGAGACGATGACTATGAATTTAAAGGATTAATTTTTATTTAACCCAACATTAATTTATGGGTAATACTCTGGTAGAAATAGGTATCGGGTACAAATGCGATGTGACGAGTTTTAACCGAGCCTCCTAATTTGAAGTCATTAAAACTCTTAAATTTGTGTAATTAACAATTTCGTCATCCGAAAATTTAACCATGTTGGCATTGAATATGTTATTTAATACCATTTTTAAAAAAATTACGATTCATTATCTTGCTCAAAGATGGCCTTTTAAACAATTGCAAAAAGAGCAGAGCTTAGGAGCTAGAGAAGTGTACGCCTGCTGCACACATGCTGTCTTCTTGTGCTGTTGACTTGTATTTCCACTACAAATTGAAGTTTCAGTTTACCTGTTAACTTCTTTGGTCCATTGATTTCGTTATTTTTATTGCAATGCTAGTCCTCATGCAATCCAGAGGCTGTCAAGTGGCCTGTTTCAAGAAGTCATCACGACCAACACGAATTCCGGTGGCAGGAAAAAATTACTTCCCCCGTTGACGATTCTCTCTGTAGCAAACCTATTGGGGGAAACGATTTGCGACCATTGTTCTGTCAGCAGCATCTTCCAATAACGACTCGTGTGGGTAGTTTCCAATCGGTTATGAGGGTGTTTTTGCACGCTTTTTGTTGGTTTATATGGCTGGAACGCAATCGACGAATTTTTTCCGACGAACACAACCCAGAGAACCAAGTGGCTTATAGAATCTGGTTTGCTATTGGCGCTTGGTTGAAAGCAGCGGAGGTTTTTTCCGATCAACTTCTGTCCAATTGGTTGAGCCTACGTCGTTTCATTAGAGAGCCGGATAAATGTTGGTTGTGATGTTTATTGATTGTTAGGTTGGTCTGTGGGCACTTCTGCCTTTTTTTGGGTGGTTTTGGGGGTTTATGCTGTGTTGAGGGAGGTGTTTTATACCTGCTCCCTTTTTTCTCTGTAAGTGACTTCTCTGCTCTCTGAGCATTGTTAATATTACATGTAGATAATCGTTTATAAAAACAAATTAGAGAAGAAGAGTTTACTCAGTGGAACGAATTTAAATAACAATAAATATTTAAGAATTGATTTGTATATTTTTTATTTTTTAGGCCTAACACAACATCATTGGATAAAAAATAAAAATCACTCAATTATATACGGTCATATGACGTTTTGCACCCGGTGTATGTTTTCACCGGAGTGTCCGCTTTTATTTATACATCCAGTTAAATATTTATATTTTTAATTATTTAGAAATCAATTCTCAAATTAATTTCGTCAATTTTTTTTTATGAATTTGATAAAAATTGAACATTCAAAAGACAAAATTGAAATCAGAAAACTCAAGATGAAAGTAAGAAATTAAAGAACATTTTTGCAAGCAAATTTAAGCTTCGATCAACGTGAGCAAGTTTTTGATGAAGCTACTTTTGATGAAGCTACTGATGCAAGCGACTCAATTCCCAAACTTCTCCATACAAACTCTATACCTAAGATTAGATGCAAGTATTTGTGAAGAATCAGAGCTGATCGAAGTGACAGAATGGCATATTCTTCAAAAGCTTGCTCTTCACCATGGTCAGCAACAATAACCCCGGTGACAGCAGTGGCAAAAGATCAAGGTCGTTTCGCCGAGAAACTTCGGAAGCCAATTTTAGATTGTGGATCCGATTTGTTTAACTACGATGGGAATTAGCTATTTAACCTAGTAATCGTATGTTGGTAGATCGGAGGAATTGGAGCAGTGTTATTTGTGGAGGCTGAAGTTGAGGAATTAATAGTGCGAAATGTGGTGTCGGTGTTGATTGAGTTTCTGATTACCTATAATCGATATTTGTTGTCCATTTGTGATTCGAATAATCGATCCGAGTTTCTGGCTACCCTTAATCAAGTGTCAGTAACGATCAATGCAAGACCAGATCCTTCTTAGCAGCGAGGTGAAATAATACATTCATACCATACCAGAATCTTCAACTGGAATTCGGTTACAATTCATAAAAATGACAGTGAACTCTGATTAGTCACCGATGATTGCCCTTTTGCCAAAGGAATATGAAAAGAATGTAGTGCAGCTACGGGTGGGCCTCTCCGTCAGAGGTTGGACGGAGTACAAAGAAGAAGATGAACAGAAGGAGTCACCGATGATTGCCCTTTTGCCAAAGGACAATGAGAAGAATGTAGTGCAGCTACGGGTGGGCCTCTCCGTCAGAGGTTGGACGGAGTACAAGGAAGAAAATGAACAGAAAGGCGAGATGAGGTGTTGTCGAGACTCGAGAATATTTAAAGATACCGCGAGCCAAGTCAAATCTGGAGGCACAAAGGAGATGTTTGACAATGGTTAGGATTGTGTTTATGGTGGGTCTGTTGTTTTTTTTGGGCAGCAACTTAGCAAGGGGTGTTATATTTTTATTAGGGATCTGTTTGTGTCTTGATGCTGGTGTTCGGTTGTTGTATTGCCCAATTTTGCAGTCTTTTCTTCCCTACTGCATTTTCATATTTGTCTGGCTGTTATTTTAATTTGGTTGCTCAGATCAGGTGGGAAATGTAGCTATGTTTTCTTTTATAAATATATACAAAATTTTGGTTTTGAATCTTGTTTAAGTTTCCCGTTTTTATTTAACTATCATTCTTATAGGAAATATAATCTTCCAAGTTATAATTTATAATTAATTTTTTAATGGCAATGAATCTGTATAATTGAAGAAACTTTATGTTATAATCAATAAAGAAACTATAATTTTGATAAAATTTAAAGTACAGTGACTAAATTATAAATAAAAAGATATCGAATACTCAAAATGTAATTAAATAGACATATTATGCGGATGTATAATCGTCGTTTTGTTACACGCCATATAGACGCCACATGGGGTGTATTGGTGCACCCGGGTACACCAGAGCAAGCACCTTAAATTAAAATATACAAAACTATTTTGTTGTATTGCTTTTATTTAAAATAAAAATGAATGTACCACTGATAATTTTTCCTCTATATTTATATTGTTGATCTAAAATTTATGATTATGACTCACTAATATTCTAATAGGATTGTTAGTTTAAACAGATAAGTAGAGGCGTAAAACTTCAAATATACTTATTTGAATTATGAAATTATCTAAACTTTACATTAATTTAGTCCTTGAGGTTAGGGAATCAAATAGTTGGAACTCTTTTCGGCTCCTTTTAGTTCCAACACGACTAAATATTGTGCCGAACTTAAAATTATCCTGAGTCGAATTTGAAAAATAATGCTCTAAACCGGAACTGAGATTTGTTGTAGCTCACGCCAGCTACCCCTTGGATCCGCAGTGATGGCAATATAATGGCGGGCGCATTCATCAACCCCATCCCCATTTTTAAAAGCCACAATCATCCCAGTATCTATCGAAATGCTAATATTTATCTCCACTCATAACTGGTTTTGAATACCAACGAATATCCTCATCTTCGAGACTTCCTAGCATGTTCTTTACAAAAATAAGTAAATAACCAATATATATCCACTTGAAACGAAAAAGAAGACAACATTAGCACATATGCGAATGCGAGAGTGACACATTTATATTTAAGTTGAAACATACAAAAAATGATGGTGCTTTAATATATGAGGTGGATGCACTTAAACCCGTGCCCGACATGTACCCGCCCGACATGTACCCGTAAGTTATGTACGAGTATTCCCAGTAACTTTTCACATTGCTCCACAATACTACAATGTGAAATATCTCATCCAAACAATCCCTTCCATCAACATTTAGATTTATCCCCGGTGTTTTACGTATGGATTCGAACAGGTTGAGTACCCGTAATTCGTGTGGGCACCGGGTATAGAATCAGTTTGAATGATAAAATCCTCAACTATGGTCTCTAATTTGGTCAACACTGAGAATGCCTTCTAATGGGCATTTTGATTTTCTTGGTTGAACTCTCCTTTTGTTTGAGCAAAAACCAATACCTTGATTCATTGTCAGTTCACGGAAACAAGCCAATCTGTATATATACAAATATACACACACGTGGATAGAGAAGCTCGCCTCTCTCTAGTTAGCTACAGAGCAAGTAGAGTTGCAAAATAGACCGTATACAAAATCCCAAAGCTTCTTACAAATATAATATATATAACATCAGAATTTACATAACTCGCAGGGTAAGGTTCCATTCACCCCTCAAAGAGTGGCAACTGGTCATGTCTCCTGGGCTTCACACAGTCAGAGGGCATCCACCCTATTCTCTTCTTCTCATTGTCATACACCACCAGCTTCCCTCTCATTGATATATCTAATTTCATATAATCGGTCAAACTACCAGTCAATTCAATTTTTCTACAGAATAGCAAAAAGTTCCAAGGCATTATCGAGTTAATCAAGCACGTACCACCGAGTATCATCGTGGAACCATCAAGCAGTTTGCTTCCATCAAGAATCCCCAAGCATACATTGCCTTTCTCCTGCATAGGACCACACACCGGACTGTTTACTTATCATTCGACTTCTTCAATGTTGGGATGCCAAAAAGCGTGAAGCTTTACTTACGCTGATGATCAGGTACCCCTCTGCAGGAACTCGAAACGTCCTAGAGATAATCCACCACTTGCTTCCGAATTGAAGGGTTAAAGTCTTGAAATACTGCTTCACATCTGCGACTGATCTGCAACCATGCCAATGCACATTGCCATTGAACTAAGGAAAGAGCAAACAGAAGCAGAAAAAACTGAAAGCAATAACAGATTCAATTGGATTCCACAGAACTAGGAAATCTTTCGTTTAATGGAAGGAAGTAATAATGCGAGAAGCTTTCAAGTGTACACTATTCAAACGTATTACCTAATCGGGGATTTTGCACGCCAACAGAGAGGCATTGCTAGGTCGGAAGGATCTTGGATTAGACCAGCCCTAGCGACTTCCTTAAGCTGTATAATCAAATTATAATCAGCTTTTAGTAACAATATGCAAAGTGAAATTACTTTGGCTTGTCAAAGTGAAGAAATACTCACAGAAGCTACTAGTTCAGAGTAAGCATCTTTTGTGAGATAAGTAAAAGAACTGCCACTATCAAACACTACTCGTCTCGGTCTATCACCTTTCCCCCCTAAACTCAGGATGCTGCTTCCATAAGTCAGTTTCATAATCTCAGTCTGATAGAAGTCCCTGCATAAAGGTCAATTTCAAATATTGATGCAAGAAACAAACCAAAGAAAACATATAAGAAGAAAGAACAAATATCTTTGATTACGTGAAAGGGATATCGAGCATAGGGACCCATCGAACGCCCCGTTGAGGCAGGAACTCGTCACCGAGAAACATATACCCACCACCGCTCACATCAGTGGTAAGGCAATGGCCTACCACATTAGTGATAATTCCTTGCCTTGCCAGCTGAGATGGGAAACTAACTTTAGCTCTGCTCAATCCTAGGATTCCATCCGTGCTTGCTAGAGTGTTCAAAAGGAAGCCTTGCTGATCATATGCACAGCTAGACAGAGCAAATATAAACTAGTAAGTATCCCATATACCAAATCGAGTAGGAAACATATCTTTAACGTACCCAAAAGTAAACTTCGACTTAAATGACTCGTTCTCACTGCTTAGGTGAAGCTCGTCATTTGCAAGAACGCCCAAAGAGGAGCTATGATCTGCATATTCGATCTCATAGTCACATTGTTTGCATGCGTTGCACTTCTCAGCCTTCGTAGTCCTCTGAACTTCTAGGCAATACGAATCCTCTGGAAGCACAATGTTGCTTGCTTTTGGCTTGTACAAATCATTTGCTCCCTACATCAGTAAGATCACTTTCAAAACTGAAGTCGCATGATAACAGCTTAAGTTGCAGGAAAACTATAGATTGCACGTCGGATCTTAAACAGCACAGGGACCACAATCAGTTCAGAGTTACCTTCGCACAACTAGTACAGGGAGCATCACACTGAATCCATGACAAATCACTTCCTGTGTCAATATCTAGGAAGTAAGGCCTTGGAGGGCTTCCAAGTAGAATATACGTATAATAAAAGCTGCAACAGAAAGCCAACATATTTCGGTTAACAGCACAAATCAAACTCACCTTAATGCAATCAACATGTAAGATGTAACCAGTCATTAGAAAATAATCAGTGTCGCACACTCAACAACCACAATCCCAAAGTTATTAGTGCTTACTTGAAACATGCCAAGTATTTTCAAGGGATTTAAGATTCATAAAAAAATACGAATAGACGAATGAAAACAATATGGATGAGCTAGCAAGTTTACATTGACTACCATGTTTGAATATATATATAGCCTCTTCAAACATGGTAGTCAATGTAAACTTGCTAGCTCATCCATATTGTTTTATATATATATATATATATATATATATATATCAATGCTTAAAGAAGCCCTTTTTAGTGGAATTATGCATCAAGGCTTGGAAAATCAGCAGAGCATTGCCATGCCTTTTATTTTCACAGTGAACACTAAATTGAGCTTAGACATGGCTAGATGATGCATCGAGAACAAAATAAATAGCATGTTGTACAAATTTAGATACTATCAAAAGACACTTCTTCCATGGCTCCAAAGTTATCATATATGCTCCAATTGAATGCATTAAAAGCTAAAAGATTGCCATTTTTGCTAAACAACTTCCAAAACCTTTTTCTGTACAGAAGCTTTAAAGGGAGAAGTTAATAGAATATGGAGTCATACCCATCTGGGAAAATGTTGCCTTTAACAGGGAAAATCGGGGATGCGTCCACCCCCACTTTAGCCGCAGTTGAAGAAGAAGAGGACAACTTGTTGACTTTCAATGGTGTTACAATCGGACGATCAATCAACGCCACTGAATTCTCCTTATACACCAATCTTCCAACTGTATGCTCAATTCCCTTTTCGAAAACAGGAGGAGAAGCAAGTTTGTTATACAAGGGAAGCAAGAAGGATCTCCGCCCTTGATCATCATCATTGGAGGAGCGCTTCAGCTCCTCCTGGAGGGTATCCGAGAACAGAGAGGCGTAGATTAGCACGGCGCACAGCGAAATGCCGAGAAAGATTCTCGGGTACGGTAACCGGGTCGGAATCGGACGTTGTACCGGAAGACGGCTTCCTCCTCCTACTTCTTCTTCTTCTTGGAGAGTTGTGCTGCTTTGATGGTTGTCTTGTTGTTGTAATTGAGGGTAGCCGCCGTAATAATCGTCTTCAGTGACCGTGAAAGCTGTAATTGTTTTTCCGGCGGAAGGGTTGTCCGGCGGCGGAAGTTGGATGATGACTACTCCCGTAAGTCGCGGCGGTGGCTGAGTCTCCTCTGCCATTTGTCCCAACTCCGACTGTTTCTTTTTTAGGAAACGGCGATCGGAGCTGAAAAAGATATCAAGAGGGGAAGTTGGAATTTTGATCCCATCTGCTCTCACCCCTTCGTATCCGTTTGGCTTCTTCTTCAGCCGAGTCTTTTTGAAGACTAAATTTGCAGTCAACGGCGAGCCAAGATAAAAATTATAATAATAATGCGCAGGTGGAACTCTGAAACTGTGAGTTATAATAATTTCTTTTTGGTAAAATTCAATCTTTGGAAATCAGATCCCTAGGAGAAACTTGAGGAAGCTTCGTGGGTTTCGTTCGTAATTTCGTATGCTAAATTGATGATTGATGTTCTTAGTCAAACCCGGCCCGGCCCTCTGGCCACGCGAGTCCATCGAAACCGGAATCGGTTTATAATTTCAGGTTCAGAGAGTAAAAAAAGTATGAGAGAATAATTCCGCGGGAAATTGGCTATCAATCATTATCAAAATATGTGGGTACTCGAATCAGATAACCATATTGTGGATGGATACTCTACTTGTGACACGTGGTGGGAATATATATTTTCCAACCCTTATTTCGGAAAATATTAAAAAAAATTGTCATACGTTGTACATGATCGAGAGACCAAGAAGTGGCCGCTTTGGAGGTATTCAAATTTTGTAAAAAATGATCAAAGTTTGATGGTTTTTATTTTAGATGGTGGGTTTTGATAAATGAAATTTCGCAAAAATAATTTTATAATAATATTTTCGTTCGGTGTTGTTTATATTTCATAAATAATCAGATAAGACTTTGAAATCTCAAACAAGTCATAGAGATGGGTAAGGACAGAGTATGATCAATTATGATATAGGCATGCAAGGTAATCAGTGATCTGATTGCTCTTCTGATACCAGTACTTGACTTTGACCATCTAGTCTCGATCCAAAAACACACAGATTTTGGAGATCTCGATAGAGTGCTAGTGTGTGTTGACACTTGATTTTTCGTGTTCTTCATCCTCATTTAAGCGACATTTCATGCATATTCGTATAAATTTGGGTAAAAGTTTAGAATGTTTCGTGCATTTCTAGCATCTATCTCGATTTAACGTCTCACACCCGTTCGAGGTCCTTTTGATATTGTTTTAGAGTGTCTTTTTATAGATTTCAAGTACATAACAACATCGAGGCATTAATCGGAGCGATACAGTGCATGTGGATGGTCTAGGACAAGCAATGTGAAGCATTTTGACATCTTCAAGGAGCATGGATCTCGACTTGGTCGGAAAACATCGTAGTTTCGTATTTTGGACATATCTCCTAGCTCAAAAGTCTGATTGATGCAAGATTGGTTGTGTTGGAAAGCTCGTTCAATTTGCTACAACATAGATTAGGGAATTATGTTAAAATTGACGTTATGAACCTGTCAAACTTGGCGCTATGCACATAGTGCCAACTTTGACCATTCATAGCGCCAATGTTGACACCCCATTCTGAAAATTTGGTAAATATTGGCTTTATGGACCTGTCAAAGTTGGCGCTATGGACCATAGAGCCAATGTTAACATAAGTCCATAGAGCCAATATTGACAATCCGAGATTTGAAGGATTTTTGGGAACTTCTATTTAAAGCCTGGTTCTCCCTTATTCGAAGAAAAGCCAGAGGGGACGAAAATTAGAGAGAATTTTAGAGACTTCATAGAGACGAGAAGGCATTGACTTCAAGGAGCTCGGATCGGAAGACATAACCAAGATTGACGGATCAAGTTGTTCGGCGGGAATTAGCGAAATTAGGTTTTTCGGATTTCTTCTTGAAACCTAATTCCAATGTTTTTCTTTGTTGATTTTGATTTGTTCTTCATGATTATGAGTAGCTAAACTCCTCGTGTTTAGATTAGATAAATCCTAGGTAATTCCTTATGAACGGATGATTGTTCGACTTTGACGATTTATGCTAGTTGGATGAATTTTGGTTTATGTTTAATTTCGTTTCCGTTCTTATTTTTGCTAGGCCGTCTTAAATAGAACCTTGTTAGATTTGTCTTCGTCTCGAAAGAGCTTGCATATCTAGAACATCGATATTAATCAACGAGGTTAGGCATTAACCCCCTTCCGGGTGCGAATAAACTGGTTCGTCGTGTGAGCAGTTCTCGTTTGTTTTATCGCCTAGCGGATTCTAGATCTTTGTCTCGAAAGAGCATACTAAGATAGTAGATATGTAGCAGTTTAGCATACCCAAAAGGGCATGATTTGATTAGAGAAGAACTATGACGGTGAATTGAATCTATCTTATTTGTTTAAATCGTCGAATTTGTCAGTCATTGGTGAATTTGGATAGTCTATGAGGACTCAAAGTCTAATCAATTTTCTGCCATTTGGTTCAAACCTTATATTGTGCAGTCTTGCTGCCTTGTGTTACTTTCCTTGTCATTTGCATTATTAGAATAATTGACAGTTTTATAAATCGTGGAACCTACACCACAAAACCTTTTTAATCGATTAGCACTTTTCATAACTTTGAGTAGTCACGACATTGAGATCCTATAGAGATTCGACTCCAGTTAATTTATTGACCGGATCATTTTGATAACGCCTAAATGAACATCAAAGTGGCACCATTGCCAGGGACTTCTCTGTTGTGTTTGAAAAGAGTTAGTTTAGTGTTAATTATCCATTCATTATAAATTTTCATCTTTTCTATATTTTTTCTTTTCACCTTGGTAGTTTGTTTGAGTGTGATGATGCAGGATGACAAAAGATACAACCAGCAGTGGAGTCACAACGAGCCTCAACCATCACCATCTGGTTATCATGATCCTTACTCAACTCTATACCACCAAGAGCCTACACGGAACTATCACTTTCAACTTCCTCAATATCATGAAGAGCCATCACTGAACCATTACCTTCACGATATCAATAAAATACTTACGGCACAAGAGAAAAGGCTTGATGTGCAGGAAGAGATGGTGAAGAGAATGAGGCTTACGCAGAATTATCACGATCAACCTCCTACAGCTTACAAAGAACTAAAAAAGTCCATTGCAGACAATGCAGTTAAAAACAAATTGTGGTTTGAGGAAATGCATGCTGCACAGGAAGAGATGATGAAGAGAAGGGATGCTACTGAGGATATGATTTCAAGGATGAATCCCGTCAACATCCCCCTTGATGAGAATGACGTGCTCGACGATGCTGAGGAAATTTAACACGTACTTCGCTATTACAAGACAGATGGTGGTCATAGAGGAAGAAGATGAACCCATCCTTGAAGAAATGTAGCCGACCATAATGGAAAGCTATAAGATCATGAATGGAACGATAGTGGATTCCCTTTCCAATTATTAGAGGAAGAAGATAAAGATCTAGAAGATACACCAATCATTAGAGAAGTTCACGTTGTATATGATGGTGAACTTGGAAAATGCGAATGAGATGAGTCTCCTTCAAGCTTTTGGGAAGACGATGAAGATATGCGGGAACAAGTCATTGAGAAAATTCAAGCTGTCAGTGATGAAGAACTGAAGAATCTAAAGAGGATGACCGTGAATATCTCATCGAGGCATTGTGGGAGGATGAAGCTCATATTTCAACATTGGTGACACAAGACATTAAGTGCTCCATCGACAAGGACATCTCTGAGATTGTGGTCCCACCAAAGGACATGAAGACTCTTAAAATTGTTGTGCAGTCATGAAGTACTTGTGTCAGGACACTGATAACAAGAACCTAAAGACCAAGGTTGAAGAGGTCATAGAAGAGGAATCACCCCTGCTCATATAAGAAAACCTTTCAAGTGGCATAAGTAGCTTGAAGAAGAGTGAGGTGGTTGATGGTGAAACGCCTTTCTATATTTTCCAGCATATAATTTTTGAAGGAGAAGGCCATTCTAGGATGGCAAACGGAGTTCAAGCAAGCTACTTGGGTTATTCCATCATCGGCTTCAATTGCTACTCGACACTGAATTTTTCACCATGAAGAAACCGATGGCATTCAAGGAGGTCCTTATTTGGATTGCATAACCTTCTAGGTATCGTCTAGCTCAAAGACGTTAAAAAAGAGAGCGCTTCATGGGAGGCAGCCCACGTCTGGAGTCAGCATTTTTCATTTTATTTGAGTCAAATTGCATGTTTAGGTGTTAATCGTTCTACTTTAAACTTTTTTATTTACTTTCTTTTCGGATCATCCATTTTGTTATGTGTGGGACTTGGACACTTGTTCTAGTTCATTTTTACTTTTAGTTTTTGCTTTGTGTGTTTGAGTCTTTTTTTAGGAGTTAGCATCACAGTCGAGTTCCAGCTTCATGGATCATGCATCTTGCCTCTTTGGATTTCTCACGACTTTCAGGTATTCCTAGGCAACTTTTCCGTTTCGTTCAGTGAGGATACTGTCCAAACTAAGTGTGGGGGTGGGTTTGCATAGGATTCTTGTTAGCTAGTCTTGTTAGGTAGTCGTCTTGCATATCATTACAAATCTCAAGCTTGTTAGAACCATTTTTGAATCAATTACCTGACATGCTCAGAAAGTTTCCCTGTGATTTGTGCACTTGAATTGCTGATTTACTTATGAACCTAGATTTGATAGGAGTTTAGGTATGTGATCAAAGTCTATTGATTCATTCTTTAGAGTTACTTTGATGTGTTTAAAGTAGTGTGAACTCTCCAACTTGATGTGACCAGACATGCATGTTACTGAATTACCATCTAGCAAAATAAATGCGAGGCCTAAACGACCATTTTGTAGAATAGATTATCTGCTTCATTATTAGATTTATTCTGAAAGAAAAATTTATTTGAGTGGTCTTCTCTATTTGTTGTTAATCTGATACTTGCATGATACCGCTCTGAATTCGCTCAATACTGATGCACTAAAATGATAGAGGCACTTAGAAAAATCCCACCGAAATAATCCATCCCGTCTTTATTTTTTTCCCCTAGGTAACCCAATCATAGCCAAAAAGCCTTTTTGATAATCCCCCATAATATTGTATCCCCTTTTTTCAAACCTTCATTTGATCATGTGTACATTAGTGACATGTAACTCGGTCGAGTCTAGGACTCAAAGTTACTAAGTTTTGAAAATGCAAGAGTATTGAGTTTCTCTTGTTCATTGTTGATGTTTATGTAAAATCTCGAAAAATGAGAAAATGAGAAAAAATAGTGAAAATCTCGAAAAAAGAAAGGAAACAAGTAAAAAACTCAATCTCGAGATAAGAAAAATCAAAAAATCAAAAAGAGGACCAAAAGGTTGAGTTAGTTGAATAAACGAGCGCAAAAGCTCGAAGTAGTAGTTTTTGCATAAGGGAAAGACGGGCTAGTTTGAAGCTCTTGGTTGAATTAGATCCTTGCATAATTTTGTTTGTACGTAGTAACTTAACTCCATATTAGAGTAGATCGAGTAGTTCACCACTATATACATTCACCACCAAAGTCATTTCACCTTCTTTTCTCTGTTATGTCCATATTACAAAGCCGAATAACAGACCTCTGGATTAATGTTTGAAGTGCCTTGATGTGATGAGTAGGAGTAGGTTGATATGAAAGTGTTGGAAGCGCACTTTAGAGATTATGATGAGTGCATAAACACTATCCTTGAAACATTATGAGCGAGTTCATTATTGATTTCATCTTTGAGATTAATCCCCTAGAGAGTAAGTCTAGATGGTTGATGTAACGTGTATGATGATGTGTGGTAAGTTGGGAAACTTCTTGTGAGGCCTTTACATCTTATTCCGGTTTGTTTAAAGGTTCATTTTTGTATTTAGAAAATTTAGGGATATATTGAGGATTATGGGTTTTCTCTGTTTCGTTAAGTAGTTGATTTGATTGTACATGTGTTCCATAACTTTTATCAGCTTTTTGCTTGAGGACAAGCAAAACTTAACTGTGGGGGTATTTGATGACACTTGATTTTTCGTGTTCATCATCCTCATTTAAGCGACATTTCATGCATATTCCTATAGTTTTGGGTAGAATTTTAGGATGTTTCGTACATTTCTAGCATCTATCTCGATTTAGTGTCTCGGACCCGTTCCGGGTCCTTTTGATGTTGTTTTGAAGTGTTTTTAATAGATTGCAGGTGCATAAAAACATCAAGGCATTAATCGGAGCGATACAATGTGTGTGGATGGTCTATGAAAAGCAATCAAAGCATTTTGACATCTTCAAGGAGCATGTATCTCGACTTGGTCGGAAAACGTCACAGTTTTGTAAATTGGACATATCTCCAACCTCATAAGTCTGATTGATGCAAGGCTGGCAGTTTTGGAAAACTCGTTTAATTTCCTACAACTTTGATTAGAGAGTTATGTCAAAATATGCTATGAACTTGTAAAACTTGGCGCTATGCACATAACCCCAACTTTGACCATTCATAGCGCCAACGTTGACACCCCATTTTGGAATTTTTGTAAATATTGGCTATATGGACCTGTCAAAGTTGGTGCTATGGACCATGACGCCGGTATTGACATAAGCCCATAGAGCCAATATTGACAATTCGAGATTTGAAGGATTTTTGGGAACTTCTATTTAATGCCCGGTTCTCCCTCATTCGAAGACATACCTGAGGGGACGAAAAATAGAGAGAATTTTAGAGACTTCAGAGCGACGAGAAGGCATCAACTTCAAGGAGTTTGGATCGGAAGACATAATTAAGATTGACGGATCAAGTTCTTCGACAGGAATCGGAGAAATTAGTTTTTTTGGATTTCTTCTTGTAAACCTAAGTCCAATGTTTTCCTTTGTTGATTTTGATTTGTTCTTCGTGATTATGAGTAGTTAAACTCCTAGTGCTTAGATTAGATGAACCCTAGGTAATTCCTTATGAACGAATAATTGTTCGACTTTGACGATTTATGCTAGTTGGATGTGTTTTGGTTTATGTTTAATTTCGTTTTCGTTCTTATTCTTGCTTGGTCGTCTTGAATAGAACCTTGTTAGAGATTTGTATTCCTCTAGAAAGAGCTTGCATATCTAGAACATCGAAATTAATCAACTAGGTTAGGAGTTGACTCTTATCCGGGAGCGAATAAACTAGTCTGTCATGTGAGCAATTCTCGTTTGTTTTGTCGCCTTGCGAATTCTAGATCGCTGTCTCGAAAGAGCAGACCCGGAAGGGCGTGATTTGATTAGAGAAGAAATGCGATGGTGAATTGAATCTGTCTTGTTTGTTTAAATCATGAAATTTATCTGTCATTGGTGAATTTGGATAGCCTAGGGGGACTCGAAGTCTAAGCAGTTTTCTCCCATTTGGTTCAAACCTTATATCGTGCAGTCTTGTAGCCTTGTGTTACTTTCCTTGTCATTTGCATTATTAATTGATAGTTTTAGAAATCGTAGAACCTATACCACAAAACCTTTTTAATTGATTAACACTTTTCATAACTTTGAGTAGTCACGACATTGAGACCCTAGTGAGATTCGACTCCGGTTAATTCATTAGCCGTATTATTTTGATAACGTCTAAAAACGAACATCAGTGTGCAAACACCGTCCTCGAGTAAAAGCTAAATTGCAACACACGAATGAAGTTGCACATGCACATTTTGATAGTCTCTATCCCAACCAAGTTGTAACCCTATCACACCAACTTTCAATTCAGCAGTAGTGATCAAGCACATCCACGAGTTCATGACATAAAAGCTGCAAGGCAGAGCCCACTTGTGTCATGGAACAAGTATCGTTCAGCTGCTCGCCCAGCCTTAGGAATAATTGGCATGTCACAATTGAAAGCAACATGGACGAACTGGTCATGCATCAAAGCCTCCTCAATTGACTCAACCTATGACATAATACGTTGTGACTTGTGATCGAAAGTCGGGAGTAGTGCGAATATCAGTGAATATTTACTCGTTCTTGGTCTTCGAAAAAGACCAAAAGAAATTTCCATGACGCGTGCTCCTCGCTTTCAAATGGTGTGTGATCAAAGCAAAGTAGAATCACTTCATTTGATATTCAAAAAGATAGTAAGACGATCCCATGTCATAACCGCAAAAGGGAAATTTCACAACACATGAATGTTTCTTAAACACGGCCACATTGAGGACATGTAATGATTTCTGATAGACATCACTACCATCATTCGTCATATGTTATAGTAATCTCTCATCCCTCGTCAGCCACATAGGTAGTACTTGTCCGGTTGGAGCATGATTCCACACCACTTACTAATCAATGATTGAGGTTGGTTCATGTGTCTCACCAAGCAGGTCGAGACCACACCAAAACTTCAAAGTTAGACGTTGGCGCATCCGACAAGAGGTAATCAAATTATAGTGAATTCCGAAAAAAAGCAATACTTTAGCCCGAGGTATTTCGAATATTAGGGCAACGAATATTAACTGTGATTAAAAGGTTAAACTTCCACCATATGGAGTAAAAATTAAAATATCATTCTCACTCCCCAAATTAAAGCACACTAACACTTTGTTCCTTTTATTTTTATCCCTCGTCTTCTTCACTGCTGCAGGCAGTGCACTAACCCTCCCTAAATTCTCCCGCCAGTCAAACTACCCACCGAAGCTCCCCCCCGAAAGCAGTGGCTCCGTTGCTCCCCTCCGAGTTCCAATTTCCCCGTCCTTCTTCTCTTCCCGCCGGAATGCCCTCTACCTCCACACCTTACCATAAAGACTTACTCTTTAACTAATTTTATAGACATAACATTCGCTTTTCCTTCCTCTTCATTCGACACTGAAAAACCCTAATCAGAGAAACCTCAGCAGTATCTCAAGTTACCTCATTTAGCCGCGAATCATGTACGGAGGAGGTCAGTTTCGCAAATTTTTCCCTATTTTTTTCACCCTCCCTAATTTTCCCGCTTCTGTTTTGCCTCGTATGTGTCCAATAGTTTTGGTGAAATTGTATGTTACCCGCAGACGAAGTATCAGCCATTGTTATAGACTTGGGCTCACACACTTGCAAAGCTGGTTATGCTGGCGAGGATGCTCCCAAGGCCGTTTTCCCTTCTGTTCGTTTCTCTCCTTCTTCCCAAATCATAGCTTTCTCGTTATGCTACATTGTTTTAGTTGAATGTTTACACTTTTTGTTGTTTCATTGGGCTACATAACTATCTGCATTGTGTCTCTGGTCTATTGCCTGCTTGGCTGTTTCTAAATATCAGTCCGGATGTAGTAACCAGGGGATAAATTCAGCCTTTTTTTGTCTAAAATTGTTGATTATTAGGTTGTTGGAGCTATTGATCAAATGGAGATTGATGACAACACAAATGGTGAGAAGAATTCTGCCGTGGATTCTAAAACTGGTCTCAAAGATTCTGAGCGGAAGGGTAATCGCAAGCTATATGTAGGCTCTCAATCCTTAGGATTTCGAAGGGACCATATGGAAGTAAGTCTAGTGATCCTTATTTATGTGCTCAAGATTCTGATAAGATTTGTCTGGATCTGGACACTCTGACGGACTAATTCAATTGTTCTTGATGTTGCATTAGGTGTTGTCACCCATAAAGGATGGAGTGGTCGTTGACTGGGATATTGTGGATAGCATATGGGACCATGCGTTTAGGTAGTCGGATCAGAATTAGCCTTTGTGTACTCTATTTTTAGTTTTCGGCAATTCTTAAAATTGTATATTTTATCAGGGAATGTTTGCTGGTTGATCCGAAAGAGCACCCTATGCTACTTGCGGAACCTTCATCAAACAGTCAACAGCAGAGAGAAAGGTGACCTGACTGTACTTTATTTCCGATGAATTGCTGCATAGGTTACATGATGTATCCGAGAACCTCTTATATCTATCAAACGAGTATAAAATAGATGTTTGGAGCTTTCATGTAAGCATGTCACTCTCTGACTAGGGTTTTCTACGTAATCACAAACGAATCCAGAAAAGTTGGTCTGTAGGCTTGCTGTATTTTTATTGTTTGCTGCTGTCAGAATGTTTGTAGAGGCCATAACTTCTCTACCAGTTTGTTTACTTCTGCATTGTTTCATCATTTCTACTTTTCTGCTGATTAGCCTATTTACTCAATTTACTAGTATAGACTAGCTTAGATGATGTGATCTCTAGAGAAGAATTCAGTGATTTTCTCGGTATCATCTTGTATTGCCTGGTATCCTGGTGGTAATTTATTTTGGTTTTCATATCTTACAGGACTGTAGAGCTTATGTTCGAAAAGTATAATGTACCTGCGCTATTTTTGGCCAAGAATGCTGTATGGTTTTTCATTCTATCTTATTTATGTAATAGTATCAGCCTGCACTTATGTAATCTCGTCGTTTCCTTTTGGATAATGTGGTTTGATTTGTATGATTGGAATATTTTCTTAATGTCAGGTATTGACTTCTTTTGCCTCAGGCCGTGCTACTGCCTTGGTTGTTGATAGGTAGGAGTTGTAATTTTCCATGTTGTTTTTTCAATCCATGCTGGTTTCAGACTTTCAGCTCACTGTCATTTTTCAACCATCAATCCGTGCTTAATTTATGAAATTAACTTTTGACTTATAATGTATGCAGAGGAAAATATAGCTCGAGTTCAATGGTCTATATTAGCATAAGATTAGTAGAGCTATCACGGTGGTTGAAATATATTAAACATAGTCTATTCCATCTTAAACGACTAAACTAGACATGCCTGAATTATGCGTGTGCCTATTGTACCTTGCAAGCTAGTCTTTTTCTGTGGTTATGCTTCCCTTTTTCCTTGTTAGATATCAACATTGGTTAATATGCTGAGAAGTTAGTTTGAAATGGTGTTGTTTCCAGCGGCGGAGGATCAACTACAGTAGCTCCTGTCCATGACGGCTATGTCCTTCAAAAGGTATTCTGTTCACCATCAACTCTCTGTTATGTATTTGTTAACCAGACTTCTATATGCTATTGGGAGGTATTGTGCAGAGTCATAGCTCTCAACATAATTGTTTTCTACTTACATAAACACTTAAAATTGTTTTCAGATGATAGTGTTGCAGAAAGCAAGTCTTCCCTGAATCTTGTCTTTTTTATTTTGACCAAGTGGGACGAACTTGACATTATTTCTAGTTTAACCTTCTGGTAGTTTGGGCAAACATATAAGCAATGCTATAATTTTCAAGACCACATTCAGATACTGAAAGCTTCCTCAATATTTTTTGCTACAGGCAGTTACTTCATGTCCTATTGGTGGGGAATTTCTGTCTGATTGCTTGTTGAAAAGCTTAGAGAGCAAGGGCGTTGTGGTGAGCTTTTGTAACATATATTTGACTGCTGTAATGCAAGCTGATTATGCCAGCGTCTGAAATTATTTATTTACCTCTTTTTGTTTGATTATAAAGATCAAACCTAGGTACTCTTTCAAGAGAAAGGAAATACGACCTGGTGACTTTCAGGTATATCTGCTGCGCTTTGTGATATATAATTAAAAGCTCTTTTCTTTCTTTCTCTCCTTTTGTTTTCCTTGTTTCATTCAGTTTTCTGTCGATCTACTGGGAATCTCTGACATTGTTCTGCTGTTTGACTTTTTTATTCTAATGTTTCAACCCACAGGCAGTAGATGTTGATTTTCCAAATACAACAGAAAGCTACAGACTGTATTCCCAGGTCTCTGTCAATTCACTATTCCTCCTTGTGGATATTGGCTGTTTTCAGATGTTCTGACCATTTAATATTTTTAAGTAGAGAGTAATTGCTAGTGACATCAAGGAATGCGTTTGTAGAGCTCCAGATGTACCCTATGATGGTGAGTAATTTTTTTCTGCTTCTTTTTAAACAGTTTTATTTGTAGGTTAGCATAGATGAGCTAGTTAAAAGAGTCAGTTGTGATGAAGTAGAATTTGAAGTGGTTTCATAAATGCTTGGGAAAATTACACTATCCGTTTACGAGGGAAGGCTCGCGGCTCCCTTTATGTGATTATACTGTTGGATTACTACTTCAATTGCCTGTACTTGTGTTCAAAGCTCTACTATTCTGCATGCCTCATTTCCTTTCTTCAATGCTTAATTTCTCATTGCAGAGGCATCATATTCAAACATTCCAATGACTCCATATGAGCTTCCTGATGGCCAGTAAGTTGTTTGAAATACCCATAAAGCTCAGTTCATATATCACAGTGGATTCAATTGTCTACATGTCATCTTACAATTGTGGCAAAAACAGGACTATTGAGATTGGAGCTGATAGATTCAAGATTCCAGATATTTTATTTAATCCATCTTTGGCACAGGTTGATATACTTGATCTTTCATCTTGTGGCACTTTTGACATAATAATTCTGGAAGTTTGGAGGACTCCATCTTCTTATATGTATACGGTTTCTTATGGATGTAATTTTATTTTCTGTTCCATGATTTTGAGTATTGAAAAGGTCATTCCCTTGTACACTCTTTTAGGGGTGCAAAAATGGCAGAAATTTTCAGTTCGTGCTAATTTATTGCATCTTTTTTTCTCTTCCTTTGAATATCAGACAATTCCTGGTATTGCAAGTTTCGCGGAGATTGCTCCAAATGTCCGCGGTTTACCACAAATGGCAAGTCTGTTAACTTATCTTTTTCTTATGCTTAGTTGAAAGAGCTCGAGTTAATCGGTATTTTCGTGTTACTAGGTAATAGACAGCATTAACAGGTGCGATGTGGATATTCGGAGAGAGTTGTTCAGTAGTATACTGGTACGTATAAGTGTGTTAGTTTCCTCCTTCAATTTATACTGTAGTTGTGAGATCAGTGTCGTTTATAAATTCTACTAGATATTATGGCTCAAACCTGGCTTTTGATACTGAATGGTCGGATTTTGAAGCTCATTATTGATCCCTGGTTGTGGCAAACCTTCTAATGTGCTGTATTGAATATAGCTTTCTGGAGGTACAGCATCAATGCAACAGCTAAAGGAGCGTCTTGAGAAAGACTTGATTGAGGTACTTCTCTTGCCTTTGTTCTACAAATTACGACCCCTCTTATTTTGTTTCTTCAGATTTCATCTTGTATTAGCAAGTTTATTACCTGACAACTATAATTGAATCCGTAGTTATTCTGTGTATTCTTGTCATTTTATGTCAAATTCGGTCTTCTGAGCGCCGGCTAGATGGCTAAGCCTATTTTGTTTCACTACCATTAACATCATCTGCACTACTGCGCCTGAGGACATCATTATTGTCTGGTTCTGGTGCTGATTTGGGTAGGAGATTGCATGAGTAATTCAAGTAAAAGATGATAAAAGTGTGATTCTCCTGCAGGAGTCTCCTCAAGCTGCTAGAGTCAAAGTGCTGGCTAGTGGAAATTCTACGGAAAGGAGATTCAGGTCTGCTTTCTCATTCTACTCTGCTTTTCTTCATTCTGATTTCTCTCCCACCTCGAATTACGCGTTGAGGCTACGACTTGTACAACTTCATTGTAGTAAAAGTTCCAGGCTTGTTGATTCTAACTAACCATTGGCTTTATATTTATTGTTGGAACAGTGTGTGGATTGGAGGAAGCATATTGGCATCTCTTGGCTCATTCCAGCAGATGTGGTTCTCCAAGGCAGAGTAAGTCTAACAAACTTGTTGCAGATTTCAGTCTCATGGATGAGGAAGTTGATAATATTTTACTGAACAAAGTTTTGTTCACGAATTCGCAGGTATGAGGAACATGGAGCTTCTTACGTGCAAAGGAAATGCCCATAAGGTGGCTAATCTCCATCAATGACCATGGAATCTGTTGGCGGGAGAAATACTGTTTATCCATCTCAGTGTAGTGTAGCTAGGCAGTCGAAAGAGACTAATTGCCTGGCCAAGTTTGTAATCCAGATTCATGTGTAGATGCCTTTGAACTGTCTTAAAACCGATGTATTGAAGGAGAATGTTCCACACTGATCTGATTAGATTGTAACCCACTGGCAGTTAATTTATGGATCTGATTAGATTGTCTTTTCATTTGGCGAATATCAATCGGCCTTAGCGAAGTTCTTGATCAATCATGCTGGGAAGCAGAGGCAGAATTGCATATGTGGAGTCTGTTCAATTACCATGCCCTTTGGCGCGAAGAGATTTAGATCATCAAACTTCAACACTTTGTAAATGGTTACTTACCCTCCCCATCTTCAATTTTCACACACGATTTTGCCTTCCCGACCTCTGCCGGCTGGAGGCCTGCCTGGAGCAAGAACAAGAACAAATATTTGAAGGCTAGTACAAAGACTAGGGTTTACGAATTTCATTTTGATTGATGAACTTTAAGTTTTAGCTACTGCATGCGTAATAATGTATGAACACATTGAGTTTTGTCCATCTAGAAAGAGCAACGTAGTAATCGTCGCTGGACTGGAACACTATTCGTCAGTGTCTGTCTTCATTTTGAGCGGGGATAGTTGGGTTAGAGCAGTTAATTTATTTCAAAGTAAAGAGATAGTGCTGGGTAATCCATCAGAATGATACACTGACCAGATTGCATGTACCCCTGTACAATGAATGCATCAGTCTGGAAGTGGTCTTCATTTTTGCTCTTTCTTCTTTTCATTGCTTGAGAGAAATAACTTTTACCAACAGCTGACGAAACTGCCATATTACTTGGTGCCTTGCTTATCAATTCCAGAACCTTAATTACTGCTCCGCTGCCTTATAGTTGCTTACTTGATGAAGACACCGGTGCGGGAGGTGGTACAAAACACCTATGCAAGGTACTGCAACTCGTTACAGCTCCAACACCACCTGTACAACCTAGTGATGTTAATTGGGTGCATAGTCATATATATATATATATATATGGAAAACGTTTTGGTATCTCAAGGGTATCGATAATCTTTATGCCAAATTTATTATATTTTGTGCTTAAAATTATGATTTTTGAGGTTGAAAGTTTCTGTTTAGGATTAGGGTATAGTGTTAGTGGGTTAGAGTTTGATATATAGAGTTTAGGATCTATTAATTTTGATTTATGGTCAAAAGTTAGAGTTTGTAATACGATTTTGAGTTTGAGTTTATGATTTAGTGTTTGAGGGTTAGGATTTAGTACTGTTTAGGGTGTTAGCACCATTCTTTAGTGTTTAGGGTGTTAACACCATTCTCTAGTGTTTAGGGTTTACTATAAAGACTTTACGATTTAATTTTTGAATTTTAAATCTTAAAAATATAAAAAAATAGTATAAAGAGTATCGATACTTCCAGAGTAACGAAACACTCCCTATATATAAAATTATATAAGCAGATATAATGATTTGCTTTTGACACCTCAGCCTTTAGCCTTCTCTTCTTAAGTCTCGGCTCTCTTTTTATAAATTTTTTTTCTTGAAACGTAAAAAAAATCCATACCTATTAATCATGCCTACAAAAAACAGAAATTTGTTTTTATATAGGTACGATTTAATCGAAAGTTACGTAGCTAGTCAAGTGGAAACCTTAATTACACGATGTGGTCATTACCAACACCTAGAGTGCGCGATACATCCTAAGAAGAGAGGCGCACCGTAGCACGCGCGGTGCACTGTAGGGTGCTGATGCAACAGCTATATTCAAATGGCAATTACATGACCGTTTCAATATAGATGTTGGATAAACCTAGTGTGTGGACACATCCTACAGTGTGCGGCGTATCGTACGGTGCGTGGCGCACTGCATAGGTGATTCAACAGCTATTTTCTAACCCTATATAAATCGTGCAGTTTGTGGTGAAACAACTCACCTCTCCTACTAATTTATATATTCCTCACTTCCTCCTCTTCGTGAAAATTTCTTCAAGCAATTCGAAAGAGAATATTTTGTTAAAGTTATGCCGTCCCGATGAGTCAAAGGAATTGTTCGCCTACTTTGGAGAATAAGTGAAGTGCGATTACGGATTTCGTGCATCGAGAAACATGACGCCGAAGTTCAAGAAATATTTTAGATGCTCTTTCTATAAGTGTAAGTTCGAGAAGAAGTTGGAGGTGGTGTTGGCTGAGAACTCGTGAGGCGCAAGACGAGAGCTACAATAGAGGCGAAACTTGCTGAGAAGGATGGTGAGATTGAAGCTGCTCGTGCTGAGATGAAAGTTGCTCGTGCTGAATGGGCAGTTGAGAGGGCAGGCATCGTAAGGTTGAAGGATATGTATATAGATGTTCTTATTGATGAGTTGAAGGAGCAAGACTTAAGCGAAGAAGGTGATAGTGTGTAATATTTATGTACTTGTTATGCAATGTTGAATTAAAAAATGGTTATTTTTAATAAATCGTCCTTATTTTAAATTGTTGTAGTAAATTAATGTAATTGAATCCAAATTGTCGAAAGCTACATTTTTTGGTACAAAACTGATAAAGTTGTAGGAAAGTGGCAGGCCCCCTCGGTCAACAGCTGCTATAGTTGCCTAAATCTGCCACTGTGGATGAAAGCTGTAACCCGTGGTCAAAAGCTGCAGAAAGCTGGAAATGTCTTGGAATCCTATAGACTAGTGGAGGGAATATGTTGTGGAATATGCTGAGTGGAGGGAATATGTTGTGGAATATGCTGAGTGGAGGGAATATGTTGTGGAATATTGCTACGGTATTATTACCCCCTCCCATCTATTTAATCAGACACTTCCATTGCTCAGAACTCACATGTCCTGAACACCCATTTCTTCACTCTATTTTCTTACTCTGATTTTACTCTCTTCCTTTCTTGGTAGACAATGATTGAGTTTGCATTCATTCTTCGATTGGGGGGGGGGGGGGAACCCTTGTACTCGAACATTGAAGTTGAGTATGTCGCTGGTCACAGTCGGAGAGTGAGGATGAGTTCAACACCGAACTTCGCCCGAGCGATTCATGTGTTTATGAAGAAAATGAAGATCCTGGTGGAAGCCGTCCTCCGAAACGTATATTATCGTCATCCTATGATGGCCGATGGAAGTATTACTGGGTACAGTCTCCAGCCATGCAACGATGAAGAGTCTTGGCAAGCTATTTACCACATGGTAACAAATTTTCAGGCATGTAACAATCTAGAGCTGTATTTCGAGTTCGACAGTGCCATCGACGAAGTCTTGCCAAGCTATGGCTGCAGTGATCAATCCTCAACGACTTGTTACTTTGAACCTTCTAGTTCATAACACATGGAAGATGCCTCTCATTGTGATGGACACAACAACGATGATCTCGCGATTGACGACGAGATTGAGTACTAGGCTGGAAACAACAATGAGGAAGGGGATGATGGTCAGGCCTCGGGTGAGGACGACAAGGATACGCCAATTGGCCCGCTCAGTCCAGAAGGGGAGGATGTTGATGTCAAAAGTGAAGAAGGAGGTGCATCATTCTCTCGTGTCCCTCCATGTGAGTACACTCCACCCGAGCTCTACACAACTTTGGGAGACAACATCGATGAGATTATGACGGTGGACCATTACCGGGGTGGCCCTGAAATCCTAAATTGTCTGAGGACGCGGTCTGGTCGATGCCACGAGATATTGTGAGGAGAAATTAGTGCGACAATGACCATGTGTGCCTCGGGATAGAAAGGCGTCTCGTGACGTGAGTAGTAGGGGACCCACTGAAAGACAAGACAGAATCGTAAATGACATTCTCTAACGAGACTGCTAAAAAGAAATAGAATAACGCACTAGCTTTTAACACGAACGGTGTGACCTCATCGAACAACTGTCTGTACTTTGGGAGCAAGAGATGTCAACTCCTGTCGTGCATCTAGTTCTTCCACCGAGATAGGTGGGTACGACCCGCAAGGCTCGAAGCGTATGGTCCTCTAAGTCTGTCCTCGTGCAATCGCCGTGCTATAGCCGGGAACCTCTCCAATGCCCAAGCAGTGAGCAACACGGTCCAACCACCTATGTCGCCAGCCCCCTTCGTAGTAGAAGACTCCAACCTGAACGCTGAACGACCGAGCTCTTCATACAACCAAGACAAAACCGCTGCCCCCTAAGCGAACGGACTCTCCTCTGAAAAAACTAACATGTACGATAGGCGAACATACGCAGCCGACCTATCCGCGAACATGAACGCCCCTATGCACACCTGCATGTATGCTCGTGCATACTGTCCAAGTGTACGCCCATCATCGGCTGGAATATTCTCTGGCTTCTTGAACATGGAGTACAACCACCCGATCCTCAGTCGGCCGTCCTGTAAGACATCCTTCACCATCGGCCTCGCTCCCAAAACCTCCTCGACTAAGTCTAGCATCTGCAGGCCCGAACGATTGAGATGGTAGTAGACCGCATCGCCATCCACCGACCGATCGTCAACATCGTCACATCCTCTAGTCAACGTGCACTCCCCATGATACATGTGGAAAGTGTTCGTCTCCGGCGTCCACCTCTCCACCAATGCCATGATAAGAAGCGGATCTGGTGCAAGGGTCGCGAGATAAAAAATCTATAGGAGTCCTACGGCCTCCAAGAAAGGGCGGAAGTTAACATGGTATGGGGAATGTGATGCGTCCTACGACACTGTTGGGTAACGCTATGTTTCTATTCGATGTTATACAATAGGCACTGAGTAAGTACTAGTAAGCAATGAATCTAAAATACTAGGCATTTATTAATAATATCTAACATAATATTAGGCAATTACGAATATTTTCTAACATTAGGTTTAGGCAATTACTAATATTTCATAACATTAGGCATAGGCAATTACTAATATTTCATAACATTAGGCATAGGCAATAACTAATATTTTCTATCATTAGGCATTTATTAAAATTATCTTAAACATAATACTAGGCAAGTACTAATATTATTTAACACTATATCATTATTAATATTATCTACTATGCAATTATATTAATGGTACCAACCTCATCATCTAAAATTTCATCGGCTCGATGTCGGTTGCGGTCGCCCCAAAGTAGCTCTCCATCGATCGGCTCAGAGTCAACGCAGGGAGGTGGTGGTCCATACAAGTAATCCATCATATAACAAAACAAAATATTAGTACCCAACAAAATTTGAAAATTACAAATTTAAAAAAAATACTAATATTATAGACTAGTTGCTTGCGGAATAAGAATTTGGTTGTGGGTATCGAAAAACCAAAAAAAGAAATAAAATTAGTGAATTGATGAGAAATAAAAGAGAAGAAAGTATTTATAGATCCGGAAGAGATCTCCTACAACGCACGATACATCTGATGATACGCGACGGGTTGTAAAAAGTTTCAAGCGGTTATATTCTAACAACCGTTTAATGGGATTGGGAGTTTCCCGTTCATAATAAGGAATAAATTCAAATGTGTCATTTTTTGACAGCTTTAATCAATATTTTTTTTTCTAAAAAACTTCAATCTGTATACGAATTTGCTTTTTACCGTTTTATTTTTAACTCTCTTGCAATAATTCTACCAATAATCATCAAAATTATAAACTTAAAAATTTAATCATACTGAAAACTGTTAAAAAAACAATTATATGGATGGTTATAATTAACCATCCAAACCCAAACCAGTTTAACAAGCTAAAGTTATCAATGGAATATTTTTAGGGTATTGGGTCAATACAAAAATTATTATATACATGTTTGGGTATGGGTAAAATTTAAAACCGAATAGGTTATTAAATTATCTTTATAGTTAGAATAGTAAAATATTCAATTTATGTTATTTGGTAATAGTTATTAGTGATTAATTGATTATAAAGTGTAAGGGTATGAAAATAATATAGTTTGTGAAATTCTATCCTTCAAATTTAAAGTTTTTTCATGTGATTGTTATTATTGAAAATCTGTCATTCTAGACAACCTGAAAGGTTATTGAGGTTATTATTCGAACATTAAGTTACAATCGATGGGAAACAGATATAGCTATTTTAACACGAACTTAATTGTCGTGAAGCCTAAAAACTTAGATTAAATTTAATATTAAATTTAGTTGTTACATAAATTCAGATTATGCTTTAAATTTCTAAAATTTTAATATTATTTGAGTTTTTCTTTTCAAAACATATTATTTAAGTTGAATTAGTTTAAATTGAATTGAATATGATTCTTCTTTTAAGATTCACTAATGGTTCAATTTTAGATTGTATTCTTATTATATTTCATTATTCATCAAAATAACTAATTGAGTTGATTGATTTGTATAAGCCATATCTATCAAACTAAAGTATATTTCCATGTTTCTAAGGAAGTTGATATTTCATTTTCCATTTTCGTTAACTCGACTTTTATTGTTGGCGTACACGTTCACTACTTCCTTTTGCCTGGTCAGTTTTAGCTCATGCTCTTATATTTGTAACACATAAACATCAACTGAAATAATGGTTGGTCAACAATGCGAGTTTTAAGATGAGCAACCTACAATGACACATTTCATGGTTTGACCTATTTCATTTTAATATATAATTGAAACTTACTTAACTCGGAAGACATAAAGATTAATTATAATTTTTTAAGTAATTTTTTGCTACAACATACCGTATAACTAAGTCATTGGGGACAGGGGGAGCCAGGATTTTGGCCAAGGGGTGCCTTTTGTTGTATATATAAATCAACTATATAACAAAAAAGTCAACAATTCACGAAATACAAAGTCATTATGATAAATATTCATACAATTACAAAATTAATCTTCTATAAAGCATGAACCGATTGGACTGTTCATTAAGAGGACTCTTCCCCTCTTTGCTTTTTCCAGGCTGACGTAAGCTGCTCATTTTAATCGTTCGGGTTTGAAAATATTTGTTGGGGTTTAATGGGTGTTTGGGGTTATTCCAGTTCACTCTGAACTCTTATTCATTTTCTTCATTTAACTTAAACCAATTCCACTTCTTTGTCTATTAATATTTTGTTCACAGAAGAAACCAAAACCCACTTGGCCTCTCTTCAACTGTTGTCCTCTCTCTCTCACGGTCTTTTCTTCTATTGGGATAAACGCCGCACAGTATCCCAATGTATTTCTTTGTCATTGGGTTTCACGCGTTTCTCACAGCCACACCATTCTCTTCACTTTCCCCTTTACTCTTTCCATCTCAGACATCCAATACTCTACCCATTCACCCTCTGTTTCCGATTCACTTCACTCTTCAATATAATTTACCAGATCAGCTTCTCAGGTGATATGCAGTGTTAATCTCATGTTCCCTACCAATTCCACCTACAGTCCTCATGCTCTTGCTTTGAATCTGTCTGCTTTGGGAGAGCACTCGGTCAAATATTGAACAAAGTGTAAATTCTTCTATCAAGCATGAACCAATTGGATTGTTCATTAAGAGGACTCTTCCTCTCTGCTTTTTCCAGGCTAACGTCAGTTGTTCAATTCAATCGTTTGGGTTTGGAAATATTTGTTGGGGTTTAATGTGTGCTTGGGGTTATTCAAGTTCTCTCCGAACTCTTATTCTTTTTCTTTCGTTGGCTTCCAATTCCAGCTCCTGTTTCATTTGGTTGTGGAGAAAGGAAAAAAAACCCATGGATTATTTTCTTTTCGTTGTGACTCTTGCTGTTTGCTCAGAGTCCGGTCTTTTCATCTTTTCTGCCATCGGCACGGTTCTCGAATGGTCATCTCCGCCCTTATCATCTGCGTCGTTCTTATCCACATCGCTCTCTTCCACTTCTTCTCTTCCCTATGCCCTCTATTTCTGTCCGCTCCCCCTGATTTCCAGTGTTCTTCCGTCCGACAGTGCATTCTTATTCAATGATGCTCCGTGAGATCGTCGTCGACAGCCCTCCGGCCGAACTCCTTTTGCGGCTGCAACACTTGTGGCGGCTAGGAAACCCATCTGACCCGTCGAATTTTTTTGCCGTCGGCACCTTGTGGACCGATGCCGAGGTACGATTCTGTCTCCTCACATCAAACACATTTTCTTTGTGGCCTGTCTCTTCTTGATTCCGTCGTCTTACTTTGCCTTCCTCCTATCTATCTTCCTTTTCGTTATAGGGGGTACGGGTTCAAGGTGACTCCCACAAAAACTTCCTGAAGGTCCTGGAAAAGCGGGTTACCGTTGGGTGCGTCTACAAGATTTCTGGCTACACCTTTCGCTCCCCACGTGATAAGTTTCGTGCATGCGAGTACCCGCACTGGTTGTCCTTGGTTCCAACGACGCAGTTTGACCTCGAGGTCTCGCCCGAAATGCCATTCAAAGCTGAGTCCTTCGAATTTGTTCGGTTCTCCAAACTTGCTTCTCGGAACCACCCATCCCCCTTTCTTGCAGGTGTGCATCCTTTGTACCCCACTCCTATCGTGTTCTTGAATTGTATCGTTGCCTTTGCTATTTTTCGGTTTCCTCCATTTCTACCTGCAATTCATCCTCCTGGTCTAACATGTTCTGCTCCTAGATTTTGTTGGCAAACTCATTAAGGCTGGCAAACCAAATCATGTCCAGATCAAGAAAAATGTTTCCCCGGTTCAGTCCCTCACTGTGGCTGATGAACGGTTATCCTCTATCCCTTCGTTCACTTCATTCGTCTCCCACATCCAATCTAGCTTCCTCATGTTTTCTATGGGTTGATCTCTTCACAGGGGCTTTGAAGTTGATGTGTCGCTTTGGGGGGACCTTTCTAACGTTATCGATCCTGATACGATCGTTCTTGATGATATGGCAAACCCGGTTATTGTTGCCTTCTCAGGCTTTCGTATGGGCGTCTATGAAGGTTCGATTTTTTTTTTCATGTTGCTGTGTTTCCAGCCTGTTTGTTGCATGTTTACCCTGATGTCAACCCTTGCATATCTGTATGTAGGGAGGACGGCCGCCTACAGTGGTGGTGCCAGCCGAGTTTTTGTGGACCTGAAACATCCTATGGCCGACTTCCTTAGGACAGTGTACGTCCATTGCTTTCATGTCATCCTCTCCTGCCTTTTTTCCACAAAAATTGTCTATCTTATCCTTTTATTCTACCATACAATATGTCTTGCTTAGGTTTGTCGCCCAACCTCGACAAATCCAGATTGTCGTTCCGAAATTCCCTACTCCAGAAACGTTACAACAACATCTTCCTGAATCTCAGCGCACCATTAATGAATTGCTTGATCTTATACTTCTGGTGGAGATTCGGTTAGTATGTACATATTTAGCTGTTCATTGTCGGTGTTTGGCCATTCATGTTGCCGGTTTGTTTCCCTATAGGAGCCCCGATATCTTTGTTTGGCAAAGATCATTGGATTCAATCAATATCATCACTGGTCTTACACAGCTTGCCCTCAGTGTTCTTCATCAGTTGTTGCGAGTGGTGCTGATTTTTGGTGTAAAAATCATGACATTGTGCTTGCCTCTGATGTAACATACAGGTTTAGAATATCTCTATTGTCATATCCTTTATGCTCTGCTTTCCACTAGATCATCCTAATATTGTAATCTCTTCCTGTAGATATCGCTTGAAACTCTTGGTGTCCGACGAGACCAACCAGACAATTTTTGTTCTGCTTGGCCAAGCTGGTGATCGGATTTTACCCATCACTGCCACTGAATTGGCCGTGGCATATCCACAACACTATGGTGAGCTCCCGCCTCCATTGAAAGCTTTGATCGGCCAGTGTGTGACCTTTGAGGTGCACCTTCCCCGTCATGTTCATGGTACTGCGCCTGGGGACTTTGTTATCAGCAAGATTTTTGGCCTCGTGGCCTCACGACAGCAGATCCTAGCTCAGTTCCCACCACCTCCATTACGGCTGCCAAGGTTTGGACTTTTCTCTGGTCACACCTTCTTTTGATGCGATCCTTTGTGAAAATGGTTCTTCCGTTATGCTTGCAGCCCGCCTACACGGCATGATACGCCGATTCCCCCCGACCCTGCATATGTCTACCCGGTTCCAACTACTTTGCCTGGTGTTGTCCCTGCTTTACCTGAAACTTCACAAAGGTTGTTGTTTTAATATCTTTCCCACTTCTTGCTATGGTCGTTTGGTTTATCTGTTTTAAAGTATTCCATGTTTCTTGCATCTGCCGGTTCAGTCTCATGGAAAGTCAGCCTTTTATGGTCCCTCCTATACATGCCACTTCCTGTTCCTCTCCATTGTCCATGCTTGACCTTCCTGTTAGTGCACCTCCCACCCCTCATGTTTTATCGGGTAAACCAGATAGAGTGGGAACAAGTTTGGTTTGTGCGATTCCTGCAACACCAGCCCAAAAAAATGCTCGCTCTGTTGGTTCGTCATCAAAACCTGCATGGTATATCTTCCGCTTTGCTTCTTTTGTATTCTACTGCCTCTTGCACATGTTTCCCCCCTGAATACTACGGCGTGATCTCCTGCAGGAAATCTGCACGTAATGCTGTTGTTGGTGGTGACCAGTGTGTGGAGGCTGACGATTCTGCTGAACTTCCCCTTGCAAGCTTTTTGCAAAAAAAACAGCGTAAGTCTAATCCACAAACTCCAACTGCATTTGCAGCCTCTACCACAGCTGCTCAGGCAGAGTCTGCGGCATTGTAAGCCATCTCAAACTTCCCTTTGTATTCCAACTTCACTCTATTTGGTACACCACCTTTCGCAACTCACTGTTGATAATGGCAGGTGCGCATCTCCTCTTGCCAAGGTCAAACAGGAATGTCTCGCTCAAAACACTCCACCTGGTCAGATTCAGCCTGGGGAAATGCCTCCTGTTAAATCAGCCCTCACATCAGCCGAGCATGTCGCAAAACGCCTCTTTAAGTAGGGTTGCTTTTGTGGGTTGCATGCTATGACCCTTTTGTTCTTACAACTATGATGTACATACCCTACACCTTCGTTTGGTTGTTTGACACCACGCTGATGCCTCTTGCCTTGCTACGTTTGTTCCTATGCTTCTTATTTTGTTCTTGACACCTGCGTCATATTGTACCTAGCTGTTCCGTTGCCCCTATCCGGAACTTTTCTTTTCTCTCCAGTTTAATCTGTTGTATGTATCTATGTAAATTAAATTTGTAGACTTTGCTCGACATGCCATTTTCCCTGGTTTGTAACTCTGCCTCCGCTTATATATATGTCCTTATTTGTTTTTTTTTGTTTATGATTCTTCTTGCGTTACATATAACGATTGTCGTCAACCGCTCGCACTGGCTTTTACTTCCTGCCCGTTGTGTCATCTTTACAATCATCTTGCTACACCTTTTTCATGTATTCTAGATCTTTCAAATTGGAATACACACTCTACACTCTGTGTCTCATACGATTCCCGTCGCAATATGATATTCGTAGAACGTTTTCACATGTCATGCCACGTGTCTCTACACCAGCAGTTAATCCCAAACATTAACTCTATATGATATGCATAACTTTTACTCTTCCACATGCATTGGGTTGGGTGATTTTCTTACCTTTTGATTTGACTATACTTCTCTCTATTGTCACATCTCACATTATTTCCTTGCTTCCATATTTATCAGTTCAGTCAGTTCATCAAACGGCGGTATGAACTTTATATTTCTAATTGACCATCCCAGGTTCAGTCCTACACCCGCACCATTTTCTTCCAGTTCTCACCCCCAAAATTCAGCCTCCTACAAACCCAACTCTTTCATGTTTGATTTTATCATCCATTGTAGCTGTGAACGCATCATGATTCGTTTCAAAAACTTCCACCCACCTGCTTCATTTGATCTGAACTGTATTATTGAAATTGAACTGCTGACACCAGTGATTTGCGTCCTTTCAGCAGTAACTGTGACTAATCCCACCGGTAAAGTTTGACACCAACGTTATGTACCGCTAGAACGACATGTCCTCCGATCACTAATGTTTATTTGTTATATGTACTTACCAACGAAGGACCTCATCCTCACAAATACCTCAGCTTCCCAGATTGTTTTTCCACCATTTTACTCGCAATTCCGCAGCATCTTTGATATGTATGTTCTCTAACCCATGGTCATGTTCTTATCGCTGGTGTCTATGAGTTTATTTTGATTTATCCTTCCAGGTTTTCACATATCCATGTCCCTGTTCGCATGCTCCACCCAACTATGAAACATCTTTTCACATTCCTTCGAGGTGACTTGCCAGAGAATTTTTATCTATCCGCCCTTCTCAAACGGCACCCTTTCATGCCCCCGGACCGAAATGTGCGTATATACTCTTACCTTCATTGCATCTGTTTATAGTAGGTTATTCCACTAATTAATTGTGGTCTACCTTTCCATTCCCACCAGTGGGCGTGGTGTTTGGTGCAGATACTTACATTCGATCGCAGCTCAAGCAACACTCTTTATGTTGATGGCCGGTTTAGGTATACCTTACATAACCAATTTATATTTAATTCATACTGTTGTACCTGCCAAATTAAACCATGTTTTACTGTTGTTATGCAGTTACACTGTCCTTGCCAGCTGCGCGGATGCAACAGCAACAACAACCATTTTGTTCGCAGGTACCGCAGCTTCCCTTTTATTTCGTATGCGTGCTGATGAATACGTATTGTTGCCTGATGCACAAGAAGAAGCACTCTTGGCCAGCCTCCATGACTGTAAGTTCATTGTTGAACTCCGCCCAATTGACCCCAGCCATATTGATCGGGCAAAGTTTGTCGCCATCACACTTTGGGACACTGTTGTGGCTTTTTACGAACAACCTTTAATCAGTTTCATGCTTCCTCCTATCTTCTACTCAAACATTGCCTCCTATGCTATCTTTCTCTTTATTCATTGCTTAGTCATGGTTGCTACCTTATGTATTGTTACTGCCAGGACAATTTGCTAAACTTTTGTACGCATTTATTATCTCCTGAATCATGTTATCCACGGTCAGCTCCAATGCTTGGCCTCCTACATTATTATGTGCTGCCTTTAACGTTTGATTTTATTCCACCAGCCTGGTCTATAAATACTTCACAATAACGTTGGCATAGTACTTGATCCCACTGCATGCCCAACAACTTATGTATATATCTTTGTCATCGAACGCTAGGTTCTATAGTAGCGATGCCACTTACGAATTACTAGGTATGTAATTTACGCTTTCTCACCCGTGTAGGATAGTATTTTGTTAACAGTAATACATGATCGAAATAGGTCATGTCTCTCATATAACACATAAAATAACTAAGCATCTCCATTTTCAATTTTACCCCAAGTCCAGACCATATGAAATCATATCCTCCCATGAATTAAATCATATTTTCCCACCATCATTATTACCTTACTTAAAATATCTATCTACTGTTTCTTATTCCAATTATTTAATCACTAATGAAGATAATTATCCCCTACCCTTTTCATTTCCACCACATGTCCCAGATACCTTTTACAAACCCTTAATTAATGTCATCACATCACTCATTCTACCTCTCATTTCCCCATGTACGTTATTGCTGCATCTACCCAATATTAATCCTCTCTTCATTACTCCACCATATCCAACCATTAGCAAGAAATAATGAGCCTGACCTTCTTACCTCTTTATCTCTGTAAGTTATTCAATTCTTCTTCAATTGCTTCTTCATGCTGCGTAAATTTCATTTTCCTCCCCCATCTACCAAAATTCTTCACTATTTATGTGCATATATCCATGCTACCCGTGTCATATCAAATTTTATAGTTTTGTGTTGTCTCTTCTTCACATTCATGTATCACATAATCTGGAAAAAAATTTCAACTTCAATTTACATATTTTTTTCCAAATCCAATTTATATATTTATCAACCGTGAACAAAGTGTGGCATAATCTGGGTGTGGTTCTTGATGAGTGTACTTCACACAATAATCACACTCAAGGGCTTTCAAAATAGGTTTCTCAAATATCTTCTTCATCAAAAAATTCAACCTTTGTGATCTTTTACTACAAATTACCTTCTTACAAACACTCAAACTTTATTCCTCATTCCAAAAATGAAATTACCCCTGCAAATGATTGTTTTATAACGTGTTTTTTGTAATGTGCTTTTAGGATGTCACAATCAGCTAAATCTGTTACAGCTTTTGATGCCTCTACAAGCAAGAAAAGGAAAAAACCTCCCACTCCTGGTCAACAACGCAAAACTCGCATTGATCGGCGCTCACGACTATACCCCTTGCTAGGTTCTCCGCCGAGTCAATCGCAAACAGCATTTTCGCAAACAAGCGTAGTTAATCAAGATGGCTCTTATGCTACTACATCAGCCTACATACATATCGAACCAAACAATACTACCACCTTCCCTCCCCAATCAAACGGGGTCACCCTACCACAACCAACATTGTGCCCTTTCGATGAATTACAAAATCAACCTACCATTCCTATGACAACTATGTTCTTTGACGATGACATATTGGACTTGGGATTACCAACATCTCAATGCACCTATTGTGGAGCTTGGTTCTGGCTCGAAGAAGCTTTGAAACGTGCACATCGAAAAACAAACCCGCAATATTCCCTATGCTGTCAATTAGGCAAAGTTGATATGTTATTACTCCCACAAACGCCACCGTTGTTAGATCGCCTATTAGCAGTACAAGGAGATGCCCTATCACGACACTACCAGGAAAATATCCGTTCATACAATGCTGCATTTTCCTGGACGTCCTTTGGGGCCAAACTTGATCCTCGATTGGTCAATTCACGCGGCCCATACTCATTAGTGCTAAACGGAGAAAATTATCATTACAGGGGTTCCTTGCTGCCCCCTGAGGGTCGCCCCCCACGATATACCCAACTATATCTACATGATCCAGCCACTGAAATACAAGATAGAGTTGCCAGTATTACACGCGGGACACGCACTTTGAATGAGCAGCTGATGGCTGAACTGAAGTTGATGCTTGATGAATATAATGTACTTGCACAAAGCTTTCGAAGAGTTCGTGATGAACTCCAAGAACCAACTAAGAGCAACCTAAGACTTCGTATTACTGGTGATCGAGTTAAACGTGATCGTATGTATGAGCTTCCAACGGGAACTGAACTTGCAGGTTTAATTCCAGGCGATTTTGAACCAAGTCAAGATGACCGCGACATTATAGTCAACAACCGATCCACTGGATTATGCCGAATAACCAGCCTCAACCCTCTTTTTGATTCCCTACATTTCCCACTCCTGTTTCCACATGGGAATGACGGCTACCACACCCGAATCCACTACAATCCTTTGTATTTGGACCCACATAAAAAAAGAAAGTATGTCAGCCAAAGGGAATATTACTGCTTTCGTCTCCAATATAGACCTACTGAAGGCAAAATGCTTACTCGATCTGGGAAAGCTCTCCAACATTTTTGCATAGACGCGTTCACCACAGTTGAGCAAACCATATTAACCTTTCTCAGAAGAAACCAAAAGAAACTTCGATCTGAACTGTATGATGGGTTATATAACGCTCATGCACGGGGTGATGAAAATTCTCGCAACCATGGACGTACAATAAATCCATCTTCATTCACAGGTAACATAACCATCTTACATTGGTTTGGATATATAATTTATATGCGCATTCATACTACGTACTGCTCACTTTGTAGGAGGTGTTCGCTACATGAAGCAACTATACTATGACGCAATGGCAATTTGTCATTTCTACAAAAATCCCGATTTGTTTATTACATTCACTTGCAATGCACAGTGGCCAGAGATTATCAATGCATTTAAAGAAGATGTAGGCGTGCATGGTGAAAGCAAACCAATGATCATAGCACGTGTCTTCCGAATGCGACTTGACCTTTTAAAACAAGACCTTCAAAAAACAAAATACTTTGGCACCTCCATAGCGAGTATGATTCATACATTTATTATGATTTTTCTCCATTATGCTTTGCCAACTTCAAATCCAACTAACTTAACTCCTTATTTTATTGAATTTTTCCCCACTTCCAGATATGCACACAATCGAGTTTCAAAAACGCGGCCTACCATATGTCCACATTATAGTTTGGTTAGCTGATCCTTGCAAGCCACGGACTCCAGCAATGGTGGATAAGATAATATCTGCTGAATTGCCTAACCCGTCATTGGATCCAGTTGGCTATGCTGTTGTTACAAAATTTATGCTCCATGGACCATGTGGTGATGCAAAACCTTCATCCCCATGTATGCAGGATGGGAAATGTTCAAAGTATTTCCCCAAGCCCTTTGCCTCTGAAACGACATTTGACGATAACGGTTATGTTACATATCAAAGACGTCAATCAAATATCAGTTCTCTCAAATCTGGTGAAATGCTTGACAATGCATATGTCGTCCCTTACAATAGGAATCTTATAGTTAAATACCAGGCGCATATAAATGTCGAAGTGTGTCACAAAGGCCAGCTTATTAAATATCTATTCAAGTATATAACAAAAGGCTCAGATCGATCTGAAGTGGCAGCGGAAAACAGCGAATCTGTAGATGAGATTGCCCAGTACTTAGACTGCAGGTCAATATCTTCGTATGAAGCCGTTTGGAGGTTATTTAGCTTCTCAATTCATGATCGATCTCCAGCTGTCTTCAGGCTGCCTGTCCATCTTCCGGGGAAGCAACCAATTACCTATGAAGAAGATCAGTCATTGTCATCAATCATGAGTAGACCAGATATCACAAAAACAACTTTAACTGAATGGTTTACACTAAATAGAACATGCCCTTCAGCAAGAAAATACACATATTCAGATATTACACACACATTTGTATGGGACAAACAATGCCGAGTGTGGAATATTCCTAAAAAAGGATTCGTTATTGGTCGTGTTGCTAATGTTCCACCACAATGTCGTGATGCTTTTTACCTGCGGATGCTTTTAACAAAGGTATGCGGCGCACTTAGTTTTGAAGACTTGCGCACCATCGATGGCATATTATACCCCGACAACGAAAAAGCATGCCAAGCACTTGGCCTCCTGTCTACCGATGATGAATGGAATGATGTCATGGCTGAAGTTTCCCATTGGGCTATGGCTCCGAACATTCGAACAACGTTCGTATCGCTACTAATATTTTGTAATGTTACTTCCCCTATTGCACTTTTCAACCAATGGTGGCCCTCAATGGCTGATGACTTTCGGCATCAACGACGACACCTAGCCAATCAACCAATTCAAGAGGCACTGTCTGACATCCTACGTAATGAGGTTTTGCAAAGTCTCCAAAATCTCTTGCAATGTTACTCCACCAACTTAACACATTTCAATCTGCCGTTGCCATCATTTGCTACAGATAATGGCCAATCTGATGATTTAGTATCTCAAGAATTACAATATGATTCATCTGATCAACATCATGCCTACAACAGTCGACTATCCATGTTGAACCATCACCAAAGAATTGCACATGATGCTATCATTACATCTCTGCAACCCAACTCTGGAAAACTCTTCTTCTTATATGGTCATGGCGGCACTGGGAAAACATATCTATATAATTGTGTTGTATCACATGTTAGAAGCCTGGGCCAAATAGCACTGGTTGTGGCTTCATCTGGCATAGCAGCCACTTTACTACCTGGTGGTGTAACTGCCCATTCACGCTTCAAAATACCAATTGAAGTTGATCATGCATCAACATGCTCGATCAAAAAAGGCACCCCACTTGCTCGCCTCATGCAAATGGCCACCTTGATAGTTTGGGATGAAGCCCCGATGGTACACAGACTTTCTTTCGAAGCCGTTGACCGCACTTTATGCGATATCATGAATGCCCCCTCAATTGGCCCTGACTACAAACCTTTTGGCGGGAAGACAGTTGTTCTTGGCGGTGATTTTCGACAAACACTACTTGTTATCACTAATGGCAGTCGTGGAGATAACCTTGCAGCCTCATTGACACGATCATACCTATGGCATCATTGTACCTTATTAGAATTACATTCAAACATGCGTCTGAATGAAGCAATCACAAATGATCTTGACGATTTCAATGGCATGTCATTCTCAAATTGGCTTCTAGCTGTCGGTGACGGCAAACTTGCACCCATACATTCACCGGCACACAAACAACAAGACTGGATACAAATTCCACAATGCTTCATCATCCCAAAATCATCCAATCCAATTACAACACTGGTGGATCGCGTTTACCCCAATCTATACAACTCTTACCAAAATGTTGCCTACATCCGCAGTAGAGCCATTGTTGCTCCAACTAATACTGTTGTTACAGAAATCAATGACTATGTGTTGACACAACTACCTGGTGATCAAAAACTTTACCTCAGTTCAGACACCCTTACAACACCTGGCCCAGATCAACAGTCATTACAAGAGCAATACCCAACTGAATTTTTGAATGGGTTATCATTCAATGGAATACCAGAACACCAACTTCGGTTCAAACCTTATACTATTGTGATGCTACTCCGCAATTTCAACCCCGTTGCTGGCCTGTGCAATGGAACACGTATTCTCATCACACATTTGGGCAACAATGTCATACGAGGGTTGATAATTGGAGGTTCTTGCGAAGGAACAATTGCCATAATACCACGGATAGTGCTCGACTACAAAGATACAAACTGGCCTTTCACCTTGAAACGACGACAATACCCATTGCGTCTATCTTATGCAATGACTATCAACAAGAGTCAGGGCCAAACACTTGAACACATAGGCATCTATTTGCCTACACCAGTTTTCAGTCACGGCCAACTATATGTTGCACTCTCTCGAGTCCGCTCAGCAAGTGGAATTCACATGGTCATTCAAGATGATATTGCAGAAACATCTTCAAGCACACGAAACATTGTGTATGATGAGATTTTTCAAGATCTTGAAAACCATGTGACTGTTAACAATGCTTAGTATCATGTAACCGTAATTAGCCAACCAGGGTTCAATATATGTAACCATTGCGCACTCTTTTGACTGTTGCGCACTTTTGTAATGTACATACTATTATGAAATAGAATGTTCTGCGATTTACATTATGCATTTCCATAATTACACGGGTGAATAAACACATGTTATATATTAACTACTTGGTTAGCGGCAACGCGCGTTTAAGGAAATCTAGTAGTAGTTTAAAGCACATCGTCTACAACAAATCATGACGCAATATTATATTTTGAAAGTATTGCATAACACATTCCTTATCTAAACGAGTCCATTTCGTCGGAAAGAGAATCGATCATGTCACTTTCTCCGCAGGAGTAGTAGATTTTTCGAACCTTGAATAATATATTGTCATCTAATTTTACATATCAAAATCAACTTTAGAATATGACGAATCAACAATTACAAATTAAATTAAATAATCTACATATTAAAATTATCAAAACTTATTAGAGTTGTGAACAATTACAAAGAGTGGACGGAGTCTTGGATGGAACTTAAATATTAAGACTGAAGAGTTAAATAAAACTGAATGACTAACATATCAAGAAGTGTCTTTAGTGTAGATGGTTAGTATACTAAACTTTTAATGATTGGTCTTTGGTTCAAATCCCAACAATACATATGTGTAGTATTTTTTTTCCATTTTCCAGCAAGGGGGCTGCATACAGCCGCATTACTCTGATGTAGCTCCGCCCCTGATTGGGGACATTTATCTAATCGATTTGAGCCATATTGAATTAGAGCACATTCATTAATCTTAAGTATATTTTAGATAATATGTCCCTTTTTTAAGATTCTTCTAACGGGCCAATCAATATTTTATTTTTTGTTATCTTTTATTATCTCTTAACTAATTGAGAACACTAATAGGATTGAGTCGGTTTAAAAAATATATATTCATTAACCTCTAAGTATAATTCATATAATATGATCTATTGTTGAGATTTTTTTAACGGGCAATAAATATTACAATTCTTTGTCCCATCAAAGATAATCCTATTCCTAGGCATGCAGTCACGACGGAAATAGATTAGGCATCTCGTGATCTCTAATTTGCATCATTTTTCAAACATTATTGCCTTCGAAACTTTTCCTTTAATATTCATTGTACTTTTCTGAATGAATCATGGGCCACCAAACTTGTCTTCAATCATACGTTGCTAAGTCACGATATGTGTGCTTTAAGAGACATCTTCATAAGCAAACAAACCATAGCTTTGTTAGGATTCATTAACTAGCCGAAACAAAAGAAAAAGTAAATAATTACACATCTTAGATATTACCGACTCTTAAAAGAGTATTGTCGTGGCGAGAAACGATGGTTAAAAATCTATTACATCGACGTATTTATTTTCATGTTTTCTGTTGCCTAAGATTCTCTTCCTGCAATCAATCATCGATCATCGTCTCCTTTGTTTCTCACTCGTTGGTGTCTCTTCACGCATCTTCAGTTTTTTTCAGTTATCATCTTGCATCATTAATTTGATAGTTGCTGTACTTGCATGTAACAATAGTGGAATGGATGAAGCAGCTTGATGATGCTTTGGTTTGAGATGGCGATAAAATGTCTATGTTGCAGATTCAACAAATGATTGTGGAGTTAGGATCGAATAGTCCTAATGGAAATTTTATGGCAGTTGCCAACTAAGGACTTTCATAAATGGCTTGAAATTATTGCAATCGGTTGGAGGCCCATCAACCATGGCTGGAGGCCCAAATACAAAGGCTAGAAGAGCACCATTGCATTTCCGAATTGTTGCTAAAAGGAGGAAAGTGGATGCACAATATTTTACAAGGGGTGGACCCTAAAGAACACAGCCATGCTGATGAAAGGGATTACATTAAACTTGGAGAACCCGGTTGCCAACTTTACTTGAGTCACACACCCAGGCAAAGATTAGTGGCATGGGATATATATATTAGTTTGTGGAGAGTAAAGGAGCGGTGTGGTTTTTCATGTGACCTAATTTACGAGTGTGAAAGGTAACGGAGGACTTAACGGCACACATTTCAAATAATGAAAGAAGTCAGCACTGCAGCGACAACACTACTGATGTCAGTCTCACAAAACCCTCTCGGCTTTCTCAATTTTCTTTACCTTCTCCAATTTCCCCCCTTCTTTCTCTTTCCCATTTTCTTTGTGGATCTTTAACTTCTACCCTTCTTCCTTCCTTCCATTTTCATTTGGATTTAACAATAAAATCCACACCTCCCAGTCCCCACCCACCTTTATTCTCCACTCCCCTACCCTTCTTTACTCACCACTCCTCTGCTTTATTACTCCCCCTCCTTCTCCTTCTCCGAAAAACACCCACACAGACCTTCATTCATCTGTAGTATTAGTATTCATCCATGGCTGCCGCCGCCCCTCCATTCCTCTTCCTCCCCATCTTCCTCACTCTCCTCACCCACACCTTCTCCCGCTCTCTCCCTCCTCCCCCTACCCACACTTCCCTCGACGTCTCCGCCTCTCTCACCCGAGCTCTCAACTTCCTCTCTCCCCACCACCAACAACAACAAGAAACTTCTCTCATCTCTCAACCCACCTTCCACCACCTCAATGCCTCCTCTTCATTCTCCCTCGACCTCCTCTCCCGCGAATCAATCCTCACCTCCAACCACCACCAGGACTACAAATCCCTAGTCCTCTCCCGCCTCCGCCGCGACTCCGCCCGAGTCCAATCTCTCTCCGCCAAGCTCCTCCTCAAATCCTCCTACGACCAATTCCTCCCCCAGTCAACGGATCTGTCCACTCCAATCACTTCCGGTTCCAACCAAGGCAGCGGCGAGTACTTCTCCCGGATCGGGGTCGGCACTCCGCCTCGTCCCTTCTATATGGTCCTCGACACCGGCAGCGACGTCAACTGGCTCCAGTGCGACCCTTGCGCTGACTGCTACACTCAAACCGATCCCATCTTCAACCCTTCATCTTCCTCTTCTTACTCACCTCTCACCTGCGACTCAGCTCTTTGCTCTTCCCTCGAACTCTCCAGCTGCCGAGCCTCCAGCCAGTGTCTCTACCAGGTCAATTACGGTGACGGATCCTTCACCACCGGAGATTTCGTCACCGAAACTGTTTCCTTCGGCTCTTCCTCGGGATCCGTTTCCAAAATTGCCCTCGGATGCGGCCACGACAACGAAGGCCTCTTCGTCGGCGCGGCGGGGCTTCTGGGCCTTGGAGGAGGCCCACTCTCCTTAACCTCGCAGCTCAAAGCGACGTCCTTCTCTTACTGCCTCGTTAATCGTGATTCCCCTGCGTCATCCTCCCTCGATTTCAACTCCGCTTTCCCCGGCGACGCCGTAACGGCTAGTTTAATCAAGAGCAGGAAGATCGATACCTTTTACTACGTCGGATTGAGCGGGATCAGCGTCGGAGGCCGGCTTCTGTCAATCCCGGCGGGGACCTTCGCGATCGACGAGTCAGGGAACGGAGGTATTATAGTTGATTGCGGGACCGCCATAACTCGGCTGCAGACTCAGGCGTACAACTCGCTTAGAGACGCGTTCTCCAGGTTGACGCCGAACCTGCGCCGCACGAGCGGGGTAGCGCTGTTCGACACGTGCTACGATATGTCCGGGATGTCGAGCGTGAAGGTTCCGACGGTGGCGTTCCATTTCGCCGGAGGGAAGACATGGAACTTGCCGGCGGCAAACTACTTGATCCCGGTGGATGGGCAAGGGACGTTCTGCTTCGCGTTCGCGCCGACGACGTCGTCTCTGTCGATAATCGGGAACGTGCAGCAGCAGGGGACGCGCGTGAGCTTCGACCTGGTTAATAACCGCGTGGGGTTCTCGACCAATAAATGTTGATTGTAGATTGTTGGGATGATTTTACGGTTGTATCCCTGAATGGTAAGTGATAAGATAGGGGAAGCAGAATTTATTAGTTTTGTGGTTGTAATTTGGGTGGGGGCGAAAGGTGCCGCCGACACCGATGGGGCGGCTGACGGATGGTGGGTGCATTAAAATCCAAAATTGCAAATTGTACTAGTACCAGTATGTGCATGTGTGTGTGGTTTGTACAGTTTAGGTTGATGTTGGAAACCTCAACTGCGTAGTGCGTACCCAAACCAAACTGGTCCATCCTGACATAGACCTGCAGCTAAACCGATGAAAAAGTGGTTTTTTTTTGGATGAATATTTATGTTATTCATAAAAAATTCCTGTAAACCCACCCTTAAGAGTGCAACAAAGTTCAACCAAAACACAGGCCAACTTCAACAAAAAGAAATAAGCTTTTATATACCTCTAGCGTGTAATAAAGTAAGTATCTTTGCAAATTTTTCACCTGCCCATCTCCGACAGCGCTCATACCAACTGCTACTCACAACAGCTCTCCAAATAAGACGACTAGTCTGGGCATCACGAGACTTGCCCGCAAACCGGATCGACGACTGATGCAGATCATCCTCCTAACAGGAGAATTCCAGTAATCCGCACTCTTAGGGTTCAAGTCGACACTCGCTACTTGCAAAGAAGTGTCAAGTGTACAAACTTGTTGAGGGAAAGTAGAGACCTCCGCTTCTAACGATGCCTTAGAAACTATCTTCCCTTCCCCTCCAGCCATGCTTGGAATCTCAATGGTCATCCAAATCAATAGAGAGGCTCACAGGGCATTCAACATTCCGATTCATGAGCACGCAAACCTTCACCGTGTGCCCCTCACGAATAAACTTGTTAATCGACTCACTCCAACGACTAACTAACCAACCAATACCATCATTGGTAATCAGATGCGGGGGGACATTATGCAACTTCAGCCAAGTCGGGACCTCCGAAGTAGTCAAGTCAAGGGTATGTACGCCCACAGACCATTTATGTTGCACCATCTGGAGTGATGAATATGCCACAACCTCCCAAGAATCCAGTCGCGAAGACGAACAGAGGCCAAATCCATCAAGAAAAAACATTCTGCCAATTTAGAAAGACATGACTCCCCTCAAAACCCCATAATCGAGAAATCATCGTGGCGAACACTCGCAAGGGAGGCACCGGACCAAGAAACTGGGCAACGATGGCAAATTCTAGCTTTTTAAGCCCCGGGCCAATAATTTCCTTCGGCACCTTGAGCACGCCATTAACAAAAGCCGAATCAGGGATTTTAAATCGTTTCAGATTCGATTCACCTCATCCAACAATCTCCGCCTAGGACCCAGTGGACACCTTCACCGGAGTAGGAGCAGCTTCAGGCACAGAGCCCTTCGCAACTCCCGCCGCGGAGGGAGGAGCCGCGCCAATGATCCCTTTTCCTCCACCGCTACAGATCTGGGATCCTTCACAGAAGGGGATACATGAATCGACGACTTTGGGGAGGGGGAGATGCGCGTGGTGATGGAGGGAGGGATGGGAGTGACCATTAAGTAAGGTTGACAATTCTGACCGTTTAACCGTTAAACCGACCGTACTCTCACCGAGTTTGACGGTTATTAATCGTGTTGACTGGGTATTTTTTGGTTATGGTTATAACCGTTAACCGCTACGAATGGGTAAGGTTAGGTTATGGGTTTCGAAGTAACCGCACCATCACCGTAACCATACCCATAACCATCCTCAACCTGTAAATTACCTTCTATTTACCCGTATATTATTAAAGCAGTAAAGCCCAATACCATTTGACTGTCCCAACCCACTTGCATTTTAACCCTGTGTCCCAACGCAATACTTTTGCTTTTAATTTCAAGAAATCTTATCTCTTAACTCTGTCTTTCAGAATCGCAAAACATAAATTCATCCATCGACCATCATTCATAAAAAATCATTAATCAGATTCAGACTAGTTATATATGAAGAGGGAACGATTGTTCTATTTCAATTATTAATTTCATTTTGTTTAGTGTTTCGGTACTTAAGACTTTGAGACATGTTTTATAGTATTGCTTAAATGCTTCCATCCTTCCCCCTTGCAAGTTTTGGGTTGTATTTTGATTTCAAGAACAAGTCACAAGTGCGTTTAGTGTTCTAGAATGCTATTGTTACTATTGTTTGGAATTAGATTTGGAAAAGTTTCAGATGAATGAATGTGTATGCATTTTCGACTTTTCATTCCTTTTTTTTTCTTGCATATCGGTGGTTAACCGTTAGGAGGAGCGGTTATAACCATAATCGGGTGGGTATGGGGATGGAACGAAATCTATCACCGAAATAGAAATGGTGATGGTTATAGTTAATAACCGCCACGAAGGTAAATGGGTAATGGGTATACCATAACTATCCTCGAACCTTCCCGTTGCCAAGCCTACCATTAAGACAAAAAAGAAGGAAAATAAGAAGGAAACCAAAATGGTTATTTTAATCATCCCAAAACCTTGTGTTTTTATAACTGTACTGGTATGAAGGGTTCATTCGATTGGTTGGTGTGTGTGGGTAAATCCGTTCAAATTGGGTTCGGTATGTGGGATGGTTGGGCTGTAAAAAAAACAACTAATCTGCATTTTGGGGCGGCCATTTATCAGCAACGGGACACTTGATATTTCAATGTCATCCTCTTGCTACAATTGTTTTAGCCGGAGCTACGATTGGCATTGGGAACGTCTTAAAAGTTGTTTGATTCATTCCATGGTGTGAAATTCATCATTAACGGCCATCCACCTAGTTTGTATAACACAAATTCCGGGAGGAGCGACACTAGATTTCCTTTTCTTCTTCCCATAGTTAGGTTTCCCGATAATAGGGAGACCTGCATTATAAAAACTCTTTACCCTTTCTTCAGAATTGTCCGTTCATAACGTAACATGATGGCAAGAAAATTATTTGGATTTCGTAGATCTCCTTACAAAGCCGAAAATTACAGGCAGAAGTATATTTGGTGGGCATCGAAAAGTCGTTGTTAGTATATGTGAATTTTATAGAGAAGAAGAATCATCAAATTGTGGTCTGTGAATTTTTCTAGTGTAAGAAACTACAACAGAAGACTAGTACAGCTAGGTCACAAGCTTGCTTTGCTGGCTTGTTAGCAATTTAACTATTATTAGGCGTGGAAGTTTATTGCATGGGATTCGTTATATTATTATTATTATTATTATTATTTATGTTTGTCGGACATGAGAAGAAGGTGGGGTTGGTTCATAACATTAACTGTGATATCTATCCATACAAAGTTAAAAAACAAAAAAAACAAAAAAACAAAAAAACAAAAAGAAAAACAGGCAGGCTGTTGCGCCTTGGGACGTGAGATGGTTATACGGGCATTTGTTCACGTGCACGGTATGTTTGTGTTTTATGTTTTAATCTTATGTAGTTTCTTTCTGTCTTTGAATGAATATTCACTTGTTGTTGAGCCAGCCATATGGACAGTATTATCTAAACTTGCAACATTTTGATTTACTGCAATCAAGACTAGCAGCTAAGCTTGGTCAATATATATGAGCCTGGCAAAGTAAAAAAACACTTATCGATCTAGGTTATAACTTATCAGTCATTGATAGTCTCCTTTTCTTTGTATAGTGTTATATTATTAACATCCATGGACATATGTGTGTAACAATACAATAGTAATCCACTTGTTTGTCCTTGGATCGCGATTGAGTTCATTCCATGTAACGACAACGATATATGGAATGATTGGACTGTTACATCGCATTCATTCCATAGTGACTTGCCGGGATTAACCATTCTCCATATTATCGCTTCGTACCAAAAATTGTCAACACATTTGCTTAATGAGCCATAACAACCAAGCAATATATAGCTTCATCCCATTGACAAATCAATTTAACACTCAGAAATCAAGTTGTGCACTTTATGAATGCAATACACTACAAGAAAAATACTACTAGCTAGCTAGGGCCAATTAATTGCATTTTGCCATTGCTTTCGGAGTCTTCCTTACGTATGGTATGGTGAACTAAGTGTTCAACTCAACTGATGAGATCTAAAATTTGGCCGATGCTTCAGAAGACGATTTCTGCTATCCACTAGTTCAAGAAGCTGTTATATATGTCCCACTGTAAATACTCATCATCTCTTATCCCTTTCCAGCTGTTAATTAACCAAGTTGCTCCATTGATTTGGAACTGTTCACAAACGTTGCACTCTTGTTGAACCCCTCCACTACCAGAATCCTAACAGCTTCAATTCCTTGTTGAAATGTATCATCCAACTGCAATAAACGAATAATCCTATTGAAGATGCAAGCTTTAAGTAAAAAACAATAAGACTGTTACCTTGGCAGACAAGCTTTTACCTCTGCACGTTCTTGTCTGTTGAATGGCCGCATTACAAAGTTAACAGCATCCATCTTCCCAGGAGGCCGCCCTATGCCTAGAATAGTTGGATAAACAGCATACTTACAATCCGCACGGAGCGAGGATATGCAATACAATGTTCACTTATAAACTCGAGAAAACAAGACCTACCGATTCTTAAACGAGGGAAATCTCGACTACCCTTGAACCGTTCAATGACACTCCTCATGCTGCATAAATGTTGAGCAAGAATTCAAAACTTTTGCATCGACAATATTACGAGCACGTTCAGACGAATCAATTATTTACTATAAAGGGAAGGAAAATGGGTACCCATTGTGTCCTCCATGGCCCCCTTTTGGTAACAATCTCAACTTGGCAAAAGGTAAATCCAAGTCGTCATATACCTGTGAGAAAAACGAATCACTCATAAGCACAGAGAAAGAAGAGATGCCGATTGATATGCTTGAATAAAGGACAATCTAGGTACCAAGAGCACTTGCTTTAATGGCACCTTGTAATATGACACAATTGGCGCAACCTGCAAAAGCGCAATAGTTAGGATTAGTGTCCACTCTAAGGTAGCATTTATCTTTTCCCCAGTTAAACGGTTGCAGATGAGCTTACTTACAGACTCACCACTTGCATTCATGAAAGTTTGTGGTTTGGCAAGCATAACTGGGATATTGCCAATAAAACCTGGAAAGCAATGGCAAATGCTATAAGGACTCCAGGTTTACCACCAGAAATAAACACACAAATATTGGGCATAGCAGTCAGATTGCATATTATAAGTTATAACTTCACCCATTCAAGTTTATCTTGTGTGGATAATTACAAGAATCCATGTTCTGACTTTCTAACTTGGTTGCATTGCCATCCAAAACGTCCTAGAAACCTATCTGAAACTCCAGAAAATTGACAATTATGCAAGGTTCTGAACACAGTGTCATGGATTCTAGTGGCCAAAGGGGCACCTGAAATGCAGCAGATAGCTAGTACCCCTTAATGGAAGTTAGAATAATAGCATTCACTCGGCAGGTGAAGTTAACATAAACTCCAGTCATGTGAATGGAAACCAAATGGCTGGGACTGAATTGCACCATGGTACGTATCACCATGAAAAGACAATTTCGAGAACAGAAGGAAGAATTAATCGAGAGCAGAGGAAAAAGAAGTTGATGCCTCTTCCAAAAAGGGCTTTGTTAGAGACGGTAGTCATTGATATCCCCTCAGCTTCAGCTATTGCATCAACCATATCGAAACCAACCTGCAAATCAAGTATTAGGTACATTCAGCAAGGAATAAACAATTCAGCAAAAAAAAAGAGAAATGCAGATTACTAGAATGAAACAGCTTAAGTCCAGAAAAAATAAAGGAAGAGAAAGGGAGTACGTACATTATGGCGAGTACGCTGATACTTCTTTCCAGGATTACCGAGGCCGACAATGAGCCAAGGATATTGCTTAGGCTTAATAACCGTTGATGCCGTTGAAGAAGAGCAACGATTGGGGGATTGAAGCATGCTTCTTCTTTTGGGTAAAAGCGAGACGGAGGAAGAAGAAGGGAAGAGAGTGTTGTAGCAAGGTAAGCGTAATGTGGAGACGATTGAACTTGAAGGTTTCATGACTTTGAGAATTAGGGTTTAAAAGCAATGGTTGACGCAAGGAAAGTAGTCGTGCGATTGGGGATTTCCGCATCCGATGAGGAGCTTAATTTGACTAACTGGGTAAGTAAGAAAGAAACAGGGTAGAAAATAGCAAGTGGAGAGAGGAAGCTTGAAAATATTTTGCCAAAAAGATAAAACAACGCCGTTGCCGGGGATCGAACCCGGGTCACCCGCGTGACAGGCGGGAATACTTACCACTATACTACAACGACCTTTATGCGTCAAATGATACCTTTTAAATAAATCAAATATCGAATCGTTACTATTTTATAAAAGGAGAAAGGTTAGTTGAAAGGAAAAGGAGCGTTGTAAGTATTTTACTATTTTATATATAACTAATAAGGGACTGAAAGGTTCAGTTGTTGAAGTTGAGGGATCATATCAAATCTTGTGGGTGGAATTACAATCTTAAAAACTCGATCCAAACGTCGAATCCCCTTCTTGTTCGTCCTTCAACTCAACTGCTATAGACGTAGCTCATTGGCAGCCGCCAGCCAGAAGGGAAAGCTCTTCAGGAGAAGCTGAGATTGGGCGATGTCGGATCCGTACGAGAGAACGAAAGCAGGCAGGCTGTCCTTTAAGGGAGGGGAAGTCGCCGTTACTAGTAAAGCCATCTCCAAAAAGAAGAAGAAAGCAAAGAAACAGCAGCACGCCGCGGAATTGAACCACGGCGGCGATGGGAAAGAGCATTTGGAAAGCGATGGCGGCGCTGCAGTAACAGCAGCAGCAGGAGGAGGAGGAGAAGGAGCTAGCGATGGCGCCGAATTAGTTTATACCATTGACGCGGCGAAGAAGAAGAAGTACGAGGATCTTTTCCCTGTGGAGGCGAAGAAATTCGGGTACGATCCTAAGGCCAAGGAGAAGAAGGTCGAGGAGGCTCTGGACGATCGCGTCAAGAAGAAGGCTGATCGCTACTGTAAATGATCTTGTGGCTTCTTACATCAGCTCACAGGTCCGTCGTCAGGCTTATACTTTATTTCTTCTTCTTCTTCTTAGGGTTTGAAGCTGTTTAGTAGGGGGGAAGCAAACAAATGCAACAGCTACCTTCTGGTTCTATGTTGGATCGTTTCACAAAATGCAACTTACCCTGATTGTCACAGGATTGATTTTGGGAGTAACATGTATGCAAGTCTGTGATGATGGTTGTTATCTGATGGATGGATGTTGGATTTGTCATTATTGCCAGTTGAAGTTTTTTGGCTGTGTCTGTATCGTGTTGGTTGATAGAAACACAGTGACTGAGAACACTACTTGTCTGAATATTTGCTTGACAGTAGAAGAAATGTTCATCAACAATGAACCAGGATACAGGATAGTAGAAGACTCTTGGGCAGGATTCGAAGTTTGGAGTGAGTTTAAAAAACACATTGAGCAAGTTTGAAAATTTAACATACGATTTGTAATTTTGAAACTAAAAGACCGTGGTCGATAGTTTAAGTTCGCCGATCCCTGATTCCGACGGTGATGTGTGCTAGCAATGATGTTTTTGACAGGAAGCAAGAGATGAGTGTTGTTGAATGAAGTACAATCCATCCTTCCTTCCTTCCTTCCTTTGGTTGTTGCTTAAACCCTGAATATCCATATTTCACAAGGCGTGAAGCTTCTTTCACCTGAGGAGATGTGTAAAAATTTAAGTTATCTGCAAGCTTGAGCAATTATTGCAAGGGACTGTGTTGACTTAAAAAAAAGCCAAGTTACTTTTGGTAATATTAAATTTTTTGCTTCAGTGATCCACTCAGATGTTAAGCAACTACTCCAATTAACGCCATGGTTCTGCTTAAAATGGTATGTTAGCCAACTCTGAGTCATGGGAGGGTAATTAATTAGCAGTGATAGACCGTAATAGATTTGAACAAAAAGTCCCTCCACTCTATTTGCAGAATTCCGACATGCTGAAGATGCATAATCTCTCCTTTATGTACATGCCAACCAGTGAATCCTCCCACCAGCTTCTTTTATTGCCCACAGCTCTCAAAGTGCACGTGGAAGCGGGAGGTCCGTTGTTTGATCGACAACCAGTGATTCCTCGCCATTGCTGCACCAGATAACACCAACACACACACCATAACTAACCCCACCTTTCATATATAATTTTAAAGCTTATGCCTTGTAGGGAGAGATCAAAACAATAATTTTAGTTTATTACTTACCCCAGGTAGCTTAGAGCTGACATTCGGTAAAGACAGCTGAACACCAAAACGTGCAAGCCGATCGTGTAGAAGAACGCAAAAGTACGAGCATACCTGCCATTATCATCACACACAACAAAAGCCATTAGTTTTAACTATTACTTCATTACTCAATTTCAACCCCTAAAGTCCAAACAACAGACATAAGCTAAATAAAGACAACTGAACAAGCCACACTTTTACAAGTCCCAGTAATTTCAGGAATCAAACAAACTTACTTGTTGCCCATAAGGAAACGTCCGCTGCTAAGTGTAATTCTATCCCTGAAACCCAACTCTTTGTACCGTTGATCCCTTTCCTGCCGAGTAAACCCTTTTTTTAAGATAATTCCAAGATATGCAGAAAATATCGGAATATGATGGTTACATGTGCATGCTTGCGATTAGTATCAAATCTCCATAGATGACAGTAAAACATCATATTAGCACCACCACCACCAACATAATAACATGCCAAGGCGAATGGAATATGCATGCACATGAATGTACAGTACCTACGGTTAACAAAAAAAAATGGAACTTATAAAGCAAACCTTCTTTGAAAATGCTGCGAATGGATTCATGTCATCTTCATATATCTTCTTGTACTTTGATTCCACATCAGAGCTAAAACCACTTTCCACATCCTCCGCATGCTGGAATTATAAAGTAACCAATAATAAAACGAACATTATTAAGAACAAAAAACTTACTTGGGGATACACAACTGTGGAATTAACAACACAAGGTACCTTCTTTGATCCTCGAGAAACTACTTTCTCAAGATTATAATCTTGTACATAACGCATCTTTCCATACAATTTAACATTATCTGCTTTAGATTTTTCCAACTCTTCAGTCAGCACTCCTATCCTCTCCTTCAGTCGCCTTATCTCCTGTAGAATTTCAGGAACAGTTCATGTGAACTAGTTGTCTGATATACTAGTCATTGAGATCCTTCTAGACAAACTATACCTCTTCTGCATCATGTAGACGTGTTCTAAATCTATCTCGCTGATTGCATATCACCTTCAGCATTGAACTTTGGTCTTGATCCGAGGAGACATGTTTCTGGTCCGTATGCTGCATAATTATGAGACAGAGTAAACGAATATTTCTTTTTATTAATAAAGAGGTGAGTACTTCTTTAGTTCTTCAAGACTCCCAAGTTTAATAAAGAAAACCACTCTCCAAAGTAGGAAGTTAAACTAAGAATCCACATCCAAAATGCTCTTAGTCATTTTCACCAGTGCTTCATTTCGTTCAACCATATCTGTATAAATAGCAGGGGAAAGATGGTACCTCAGACAACTCTGCTCCACTAGCCTCTGAGAGGTTCCAATCATCAAACAAACTCCCCTTTCGATCTTTGGAACCATAACCCTGTATCAGAGGGACTTTTTAAAATAAGTAAGCTTTTGTTGCTTACTAATACAAAAATTAAAACATAAATGGCCTACATTTTTACCCCGCTGGTCCCAACTGCTAACAATTTAAGAATTCACTCATTCAAAACCTTATATATAAACACGGTTTAGCTGTTTCATTTTTTGAGATCTTCAAACAAAATAATAGGTATAGACATGCAAACAGATATAAGAGGATGCATATTAAGTATGAATATTTAGATACCATGATATGCTCTATATTTGGTACCTGCTGCATTTCTATCAATTTCAGGTCATATAAAGATTCAGAAAGATTTTAATATAACTAGTCTCAATTAGTCGGTGATTTATGAACCTAAAAAATGAAGGGTTTAAGCAAACTGGATTCATAAATTGAGATGACTGCGTAGATATGCACAACTATTCTACAACCTGCTGAACACACAGCTGCGCAAGTGCTTTATTGATTGTCAAGACACTGAAAAGTTAAATCTTAGAACCTTCAAAATATCATCTTCCAACTTTTGAATCAACTTCAGTTGCTCATTAGCCTTCATAGTGAGCTCCGCAATCTTGCTTTCAGCTATGTCCAGTAAAGATGCTTTCTCAGAAAGTTGGACCTGGTACCATCATCAATTTGGAATAAGGTGAAAAAACATAAAACCTTGACCTCAGCAAGACACCGACAGATGTGGGATAAAGGTGTAGTTTGTACCTTCAATTGTGTCAGTTGATGTTCCATTTTCCGATTTTTATCAAGAAGAAGATACTCCATCTTGCTCATTTCCTCCCCAACTGTTGCAGCTTCCCAATCTTCTGCCTCTATGGAGTTATAGCCTACTGCCTAAATCATTTCATAACGATTTATTGTAGAAAAAAAGAAGAAAGAAAGTATTCAGAGTTATGGTTGAACTAACGGTAATAATCCTACGCATTCAACTTGGCTAATAGAAAATTCACGTAGGAAACACTTCTATGCTCTCTAGTAATTCGTAGGAATCAAATGTAGCCATCAACCAACAGCCTAAAAGTTTATTTCCTATAGATTGCTAAGATTGTTTAACAAAAATTGATTACGGGCAATCATACTAGCATGCATGCCAGCGAAAAATGGAACTTAAATGCTAAAATTTGATTGCAGCTAAGGAAATAAAAATGAAGAAGAACGACAGAGTAGTCGTGTTTTCCTAGCTTAGCGTATTATTTTCCCTTAATAACTGGTGGATACCACCCAGAAACTAAAAGATAGAGAAAGTTCATTGGTCTTTGTATAGATTGCATTACCTGTAAGATTTTCACCTTTTTACGCAAGTCATCAACTAGTTTTGATGTAGGCCTAGCTTGAAGTTCTTTCTTCAAGTCCTGAATAGAAACTTCCTGGAAAAGGAAAAAACAAGAAAATTAAAAGTGAAAGGAGAGCAACTGAGGCGGTAACATTGATTAGACTGACTGACAGCCAAAAGTCGATTTGAAATCATGAAATCAGGAGAAGTAAAGAAGTCCATAAGCTGGAAAACGTTATGGAATCCAACATTATTAGAGCTGCAAATGCTCAAACCAACCTTCTCATTGAGCAATGCATTCAACCTTTTTATCTCATTTATGTGTTGTTCCCTCTCATTTGCTAAAGTTGTCTCAATGTTGTGAAGCTCCATGTTTAGTTCAGAAATAATTTTCTCTTTGGAAATCAGGGAATTCTCCAACATACTGCTAGAATCCAAATTGTCACTGCAAAACCAACAGATAATTAGAGTAAATCACCACTAACGGCACATTATAGTACACACATCATAAGAACATCTTTAATTGGAGACCGGTCAGGTAGAAGCAGACACATAAACGCGAAGACTGGGGCACAGTTCAAACCTTTTCTTGTTTCCCGTTTCTTCATTTGCCGATTGTAATTGCGACCACAGGACACCCTGCCCAATCACATTGAAGTTTTATCAACACATGAACTTTGTTTGTGAGAATTGGGGAGGAATTTGGCAGACTGGGTACTAGCAAAATGCCAAGAAGAGGTAGGCATGGTATCCTTTCTGGTTTTCACATGAAACTAACGGAATTAGGAAAAAAATGCAGAAGCACTATTTTGTTTGCCACTCTTCACATAAACTATTTTATAATTCTTTTATGAAGTCATATAATAATCTTTCTACTGTATATTCAAAGTGTAGACTCAGCAGATTAGCGAAGGAAAAGAATCTTGAGCAATTGTTTGGTAATAATTCTTGTGGCATAATCTCGTCAACAGATAAAATTATAAAAAGAAGAGAAAAGAACGTAAGACGTGATGGACATTAACCACTAGACAGAAATGGGTAAAGGGAAAAAGAATGCAACTGAGGGCAACGGAAAGGTATTGGCAAATAGTTTTAAGAAGCAAGAGTTCGGTGAACTGAGGATAACTAAAAAGAATTGGTGAGTAGTTGAACCTGGAATAGATGGAGCTTACCTTTTCTCTCTCGAGGCTAAGAAGCCGTGTCTGAGCCCTCTCCACTTCATCCATCAAAAGAGTGACCTCGGATTGCTTTGCAGCCCTTTCTTCATCTGATATTTTGCAATAGAAAAACGATCAAGCACATACCAATAAAAGGTAATTAAGACACTCTGACAATGATAAATTCTCTTTGAGCAACATAAATATGTGGCATCTCAATATAAGCAGTACACTTTACCTGATTGAGCTTGAACTTCAAATAATTGGCTCTGAGCTAGTTCATGCAACTTCTGCATAGTGGAAACACTTTCTTTAGCTTGCCGTAGTTGATCTTGCAACAATTGCTCCCTAGAAAGGAGAACAAGTTACATGAAATAAGCTAGAAACAGACGATGCCGGTATATGAATTACTCATTCAAGGAGTTTGCTGGGGAGACTAAATTCATGGTACTTCCAGAAACAATGTTGTCACAAACATGTAATAGAAAGAGGAGCTATTGACACTCCTACCTCCGAATACCCACCTCTCTTTTAAAACCTCCAAGGTTTTTTGATTTTCTTCAGCCAAACTACGCTGCTTCATCTCAACAATTTCCTTTACCTTTTCTTCCATCTGAAACCATAATGTTAAACTTCTGTGATTACGACCACACTATTGTACAGGAAATTCAGTAATTCATGTTCCAATAAAATAGATGGGATAATTTTCTCGCAAATGTGCTCTATAGACAAAGGCACAACGCCATATCACAATTATTCAGCTTCCTTCGGTTAGACAAAGTACAGCATACCCGGAACAGGAAAGCAACTATTTCAAGTTTATTTGTGTAGAAGATAAGAAACATGGATCTGCTGTAACTAACATTCTGCTTCCTTCAGTTAAATAAAGGACATCAGCTATTCTAAACTTATTAAGATAGAACATATGAAAAATGATCACGATGCAATTCAGTCATTGAAACATCCAAAACTCTCTGGGAGCCAATTCAGTAGATACAGAGAGTTCGGAAAATGTAGTGAGAGTTCCACAAACACACCATCAGACACAGACACACAAGTAAACAGAAAGGAGAAGTATATCCAGGCTCGACTTTCTATCCTCTTTATCTAACAGGACACCACAGCACAATGCAACCCCGAGCCTTAGGAACTCTTTATTTTCAAGTTTGATTTACAAGCATGACCAAGATGTGTTACCTCCAGAAGCTTCCTGCCCCACACCTAAGGCACAACTAAACACTACCAGTTTAGTAAATATAGAGCACTCGTACAAAGAAAGGAGAAGTATATCCAGGCTCAACTCCCTGTCTTCATTCCCCAGCAGGGATCGCATGCCACATTGCAACCCCGCAATCTAGAAACTCTTTAGCATCAAGTTTAATTTTTAAACATGAACAAGACATGTTACTTCCAGAAGCTTCCTGTCTACACCTAAAGCAAAACTAAATGCATACCTGTAGTTCTAATTGACGGTTCCGCTCCTCTAGTCTTCTTATTGTAGACTGTTGATTCTTTAAATGTGTCGCTTCTGTCCTAAATTCTTCCAGCTCTAGTCTCATTTTCCGGTTCTCTGATTCAAGTTCAGACAATTTTTGATCTAGTTCCTGCATGAAAGGAATCACAAATAAAGTGTCACATGTATTTACATCCAAAACAAATCATCCTCTAACTGATGAGAAAAGCTGCAGCATTGATATAACAAGTAAAAGAACCCCGTTACTTACAGAAATTGATGCAAGTGCTGGATAAGGATCTGGTGCCTCATACAGCTTTTGATATATATTAAGAAAAGAATTTTCCCCAAATTTGGCTCTCTTGGTAAGGTTATCAACTTCTTCTTGGTACCCCTTGAGTAAGGAATTGAATAAAGTTAACTTTTCGTCTGGTGAAGCTTTCTTAAAATCTGTGAAAACGTAATATAGAAAGCATTACTGCATCTAAAATCAGAAAAAAGTGATATACAGAGAAACGGTAGACCATAGATGCCAGCCACTAGCTAAGGCCTCTCCGACTGGCCATCACACAAGGCCAAAATAAATTGCATCAAGATGCCAAAACTACGTGTTCATAAATATATCATACATTAATACTTGCTCTTCCTGGTGTTCCCAGAAGAAGGAAAATAAAAGATCTTCTAGTGATAAGAATTACCTCTAGTGCTCTCAGCCAGTTTCCGTCGATTCTTCTGGCTGTTCTCCTGATTTTCAGCTATTCTAAGACCTTGCTCATCAAGCACAATTTTCTCCTTTTCCAAGTCGAATTCTGAGAAAATAGGTGATTGAGATACTATTTGTGCATTGTATCCATAATTATGCGAGCATTAAATTTACTAAATCCAGAAATGAACAAAAAAAACTCCCACAACATGCTTCCATAAGCACCGTACGTCTGTTGAAGTAATCGCAAAAAGAAGAACTGCGCCATAATTAGTAGCTGTAGTCTGTAGACTTTGACACCCTATTAAAGCCCCCATAGATGTTATTCATTAGCATACTACCTCGAGTCCAGCACAGAGCCTACTAGGTTCGTATCTCCTGGTTTTTACTATAGATTTAGTCCACCATTTTCAGGTGAGTGGCATGCTGACTATATATTCATTTACGATATTTTTAGATGACATTTGACCAGATTCCAGAATGTTGAGACTTACGGAGGGCGATTTTTCTCGTGTACATCTAACAGCTGCCAATTTCATTTCCATACAGAAGCAACACGCTTCCTTCACCAACGGTGATCAAATTACGGTTTGAGGCAAAATTTCCAAGGAAGGACAAAGAGAAGGGTCGAAGCAAAAAACTGAGCAGGATCAAATGCAAGACTGCTTTCGGCTGTTCAAACTGCGAGGAAAGAAATCAAGTAAAACAGGAGCAAATGAAAAACGAGCGGATACCTTTCCAGAAATTGGAGACGACGGATACAGGAGAAGAGCTAGGGATTGGCATGTCCCGCTCGGGACCTCCTTGCTGAACAGACTCCATTGTTGAATCCGGGATCTCTGTGCTTTCTTTTCAGTGTAGTGATCGAGTTTCTGGTTAAGAATTATAACCGAAAGGAAAAATAAGGGGATCCGGTAGATCTAAAGGAAGGATGGACGGATTTATTGCAGATTTGATAAATTGAATCGGTAGCTGTTATCAGTGATTAAAACAAAATTTGCTCGGAGTTTCACTTTCTTCTAGCGACTCTCTTCTAGCGGCTTTCATGTTGGTTAAGGTGTCTTCCGACTGAAGGCTGATGCACCAACAAAATATTTAATATACGGATATCCCAACCGAATTATATGTTTGTCACATTACAACACCCATTTCATCAATTGTTCAGATTTAATGATAGGTTAAAAAAAAAAGAGTAATTTTACTGTAGAATAAAATCAGCAAATTCCTTTAAGGTTTTCATTTGCGAGCTTCTTCCAAAAATTACTCCCTCCTTTTTCTTTCAAATCCCAAAATTGTCGCCTCAATTTTTCAATCATATCGTCGTTCAGTTTTGATTATTGACTGTCCACCGATGAATCGACCAAAGCCCATACTAAATTCTGTCTGGCGGTCTGTCTTGATATCAAACTGAACATGAATCAATGGCTGAGAGGTTGGAAGAAGATGTCGATACCGACGGAAACCTTACCGATGAACCAGACTCAATCGGCTCATACGAAAACCGATTTTCCGCCGCCGCCACACTAAAAGGAAGGCGCTTGGAAAGAAGCCGTCGGAGATTGCAGAACATGCAACAACAGAAACAACAGGTACCTCATAGTTTTTATTGAGTTTGTTCTCTTTTCAAGTTCTTTTCTTTTCTAAAGGTTGGATTACATGTTATTTTTTATTAGATCTGTACTTTTGATTGTATTTATGGAAATATTTCATGTTTTTAGTTCTGTACCTATGATTGATCTCTGGGGCTGATTACTTGGTTTTAATTACGGTACCAGCAATTAAGCTCTGGTACAGATTTATGGTTGTAGTTTTTTATCTTTGAAATAGCTCTAGTGCTCATTTCTATAAATGTCATTGGTGTCTGGTACGAAATTTTTTAATTGTCATTGTTTTATGAAGGTGGATGCAGATGTAAATGAGAAAAAAACTGACAGTCCGCACTCATTGTAGTCCAGTTAGAATTCAGAAAATGATGCGATCAAAGGAGGTACTATGTGGAGGCCTAGTCAAGCTTGAACCACTGGAATTTGGAGGGGGGGGGGGCTCATGTCCAAATCGACTCAATGAACATTGAGCTCAACAAATGGGTCATAGACGCATACGACGAGGGGACAAGGACCTTGGTTCCTTTTGTACATAGATATGTACCTAAGTTATGGTGTTGGTACAAGTGTGATTCTTGTTTAGTGTTGTTGTACATTCAATATTGATTTCACACCTTGTTCTTGTTTAGTGTTCTTGAACTTAGTTTTGAACCAGTGTGATTCTGTTGGTACAATGATCTATGCGTGAGAAAAGATTTGGTACATATGTCTGGTCCTTGTTAACTCCCTTTTTTTGGTGAACTGCAACTCTGCTCTGTACCGTTGAATGATCTAGTATACTAAAATTAGTACTTGATAGTGTGATTGTTTGTAAAATTAGCATTTTACATACCTAAACCAACATCAGTACGTACCACGTGACCTCTGATGATACACATACAATCATAAAATTAGTTCCAAGGAACCTATTAGGGTACATATACTAAGAGGTAGAGTACCACACAACAACAGGAGGTACAATACAAGTTACTAATTAGTACTGAGGAACCTATTAGGGTACATATACTAAGAGGTAGTACCACACAACAACAGGAGGTACAATACAAGTTACTGACACATATCAAGATACAGGTACACATTTTGTTATGATTACGATCCATTATTGAATTGTCGAAATATAAAAACTGAAAGAATAAAAAAACGTGAAAAAGGGAAAGCAATTAAGAAAAAATAAACATAATTAATTAATGGAAAAATAATATTTTTACCTCCTTTACTTTGCCAAATTAACAAGCAGCCCCATGTACTAAGAAATGTTCGATTTACCCCCTTCTACTATACCAACTTAACATCTAACCGCTTTCGTTAGTTTATCAGTTAACTTTTCATTTAAAAATACTACATCAGCCTGACATGTCAACAAAAATACACATGGAGGCTGAGTCATGACTAAAAAAAAAAGATATATAGTAAGACATTTTGTGAGACTTATCAACAAAACTAATGTTCTCCTCGTGAATACAAAAATCAAAAGCAATGTTATGCAACCTAGTGAACCATTAAACTTCTTCATCTTAAATTACAGAACCATATGATCTATCTGACACTTCAACATCTTAAAACCCAATTCCATTCTATCCACTTAAATACATAGTTGTTGCTTCTTCTCCTGAATATCACCTCTCTATTATATTTCATTGTTGTCATCGTTCCCTCGCCGTTGCGACTCTTCCATCTCTACTTCAAACATTACATCTTTGACCACCACTTGGACGAAGACGTCCTTTATTAGTCTTCTCCAATTCAATCCCGCGGTAGAGTTTGACCAACGTAGTTGGAATAGAAAACAACATCATCGTCCCAAGGCCTTTAACATATACCAAGTCTCCTTTAATTTTGGAGACTTTCATCTTGGTAATGGAATATCTCCATTCAAATCTTTCTCTCCCCCGATATGAATTCTAGAAAGATCCTGATTTGCTACGTGATCCTTCAATATTGATGTTTTTTATGCTCTTCGTCTTCCTCAAGTGATCAATTTGATGATGACTGAGATTGGGAATTAATTAATTTAGGATTTTGACACAGTTTATATTTTGATTCGTTCCTTATTTTTATATGTGATAGATTAGGATATGGTTCACTATTTTGGCGGTGAAGCACACATCGACTTCCTGTGCGGTGGCGACAGCGTCAGCGGAGCCATGGGGAAAGAGAGCAAATTCAGAATGGGAGAGAAAAAAAATTTGATTTATTTATTGCGAATAACCTAAAATTAAATTAAAACTTAAGTGATAAGTCAGCATCTACATGAATCTTTTGCTGACATGTCAGGTTGATGAAGTTATTTTTAATGAAAACTTAACTGATAAACTAACGGAAGGGCTTAGATGTTAAGTTAGTATAGTAAAGGGGGTAAATTAAATATTTCATGGTACAAGGGGCTGCTTATTGTCCCTTAATTAATTAGATAAATAAAAAATGAAAGTTAACTATGAATGAGAGATTCTCTCCTAAAATATGGGACACGTTAATTATTAAAGACTGAAAATTACTAAAATATCCAATAAATTAAAACCATCAAATTTTAAAATTAAAAATGAATGATAAATTAGGGTGTTATCATGGGACAACAATATAGGAATGTTATCACAGTAGGTTTTCTAATGTAAAACTTGTTGTTTATAAAAAAAAAAATTAACTTGTCTTTTTAATGAATAATAATGATTTTTATTATAAAAGTAACTCTCAAGCAAAACCAAACTACAAATTTAAATTAATTTGGTATAGTTGTTGTGTGTTTTCTCTTTATAATCTTATGTGTACACCCATGTGATCCCTAAGAAACTTAGCTTCTGCGGACAATCAAGGACTAGAATTGTCTAGTTGTATTAGCAGCGCGTTCCACGTATCACATTTTTACTATACATTTATTTAAAACTAAAAGTTATGAAGTTCTTGTTTAATGTTTAGGGTTTAAGACATATTGGTAAGTGTTTTTTTTACATAAAACCTGTTGGAATATTATTGAGATTCAATCAAGCTTACATTGTCAATTACGAGCTAATCAACCAAAAAAATGGAGGACAATCCATCCAAATGATAGGACTTCGCCAATTTGCCTTGTTATGTGCCATCATATGAGCAGCCATATTGGCTTCACATCGATAATGTCGCCAACACCTGTTATCCAAACCTCCCATCAGCCTTCGAATGTTTCTAAGAATTATGCCCAACTCTGTATCATCTCGCTCATCTGCATTAATCCCATCAATCACCAAACTACTATCACATTCCAACTCCACACTTCTATATCCATGTCTAATCACCAATTGAACGCCAAGTTCTAAAGCCGCTGCTTCCGCCTAGGCAATCTCACAAATCTCTGGTAGTTTCAACAGTCCTACCATTAAGAACTTCCCAGGTTCATCCCTAAGAACAATCCCTGCCCCCATACTATCAGTACGAAATATTCCAGCATCCGAATTGAGTTTCACAAAGCCAGGCTTTGGTTTTTTCCAGCCAAGAATCGAAGAAGGAATTGACTCTCTATCTGCTTGTCGATTGGCGTTTCTATAATTATCTTGGAAGCTATCGGCCCTTCCCGTAATTTCCCATTCCAGTAACCGATTACCATTAAAAATATGATCATTACGCTCCTTCCAAAGGAACCAAAGAAGGGTGCACCATTTTTCGACCACATCCTTTGCAACCTTTCCTCTTACATCGTCACACCAATCAACACAATCGTCTGAAGTCCTTCCAGTGAAACAGATTGCAAGAGAGGATGATATCCAAATGCGACTTGTCCACTGACTATCTCCAAACAGATGAGCCTGAGATTCCTCCAACCCACAAAACGGACAGCAGCCACCCTGGCGAGGGATCCTTTTACTTAACTCAGCCGAAGTAGGAGGGATGTTCCTAGCAAATCTCCATATAAAGTATTTTATTTTTGGATGAATTTTCAGCTCCCATAAGCACTTCCAGGTTTCAGGCGTTTTCACAAGAAGAATGCATTTCTCTTGCTGGAAATGGGACAACCAAAAGAGATACTCACTTCTAGTAGAATAGCAACCATTACTACTATGCCCCCATATAAGCCGATCCGTCTCCCCGAGATTTTGTAGTGGAATTTGAAGTACTGCATGCACAATAGTTCACGAGAAGTAAAGTTCAAGAAGTGCATGGTTCCACTGGTCAGAATCCGGGTCAATTAGGTCTACAACATCCACCGAGAGTTCAATTCGGGACGACAGAGTGCAGCCTTCCTCCACACTTGGAAGCCAGCGATCACCCCAAATCCTTACTGAAGCTCCATTAGCAATCCACCAACAAAGGCCACTCCAAAGAAACTCTTGAGCACTCATTAAGCTATGCCAAATAAAGCTCGGACGATAACCCTAATCTACCTCCAAAACCGAAATATGCTTGTGGTATTTACCTCTGGAAATCTTTGCAACTAAACTCTCTGGCTGTTGATCCAGAGACCATAGCTGTTTAGCGAGTAACATCATATTAAAGCCTCAAAGATTGCGGAAACCCATCCCACCCTCTGATTTTGGAGAAAACAATTCCTCTCTCTGCACCCAATGAGTACGTCGTTCATCATTCTATTGGCCCCACCAGAAATTCGATATCAAGCTGTGGAAATCGTTAATTATTCCATCAGGAATCTCAAACACAGCCATGACATATGAGAGCTGAGCTTAAGGAACTGATTTAATCAAAATTTATCGGGTCGTGGCTCACATTGTCCTCTCCTTCCATCCTTTAAGTTTCCCACGAACACGATCTTTCAAATAGGAAAATAGCTATTTTATAGCGTCCCACCTCGGTTACAAGACCCAAATACTTGGCAAGTACCCTTGGCCAGACTGATCCGTCTATAAAAGAAAGAGAAAATAGTAGTGTTCATCATGGAGCTTTAAATACTTATGTGCATACATGCCGAGATGTAATCACTGAACTTGGGTAAGTAAATAACATTTCTTTTAACCTTCTGAGATCATTGTTTGGATCATTACTTTTTAATCAAATTTGATTTTGAACTCGAATTAGAAAATTTTAGTTCGTATTGGCTCGTCAACCACCCGGGCCTTATTTCTTTTACAAGCTATTCATCACTTGTCTACTTGAGTAGGTACCCTTATGAAGCCATACGCATGGTCATCTCTAACAGATATGTTCTCCTTCTTGAGAGGATTCCTAGGTATCAATTATTAATTTTTATTCATACATTATTTTTTTTTTGTATGATTTGATTTTTGTATTCATAATATTATTACCTTCTTGTATTATAGATGCGACTCACATAAGGTTGTTTACCTCCGACATGGGGTTATGCACTCGTCTATGGGTGAGTAGTTTTCTTTATTTTTTTCTTATTGATCGCCAAAATAACTGTGAAGTTATCACATACAACACAAGTGTCGTATGTGTCTAAGTATTCCTTTCGTTATGCTTCTACTCAAATCGTCAACATGGTCTAGACCAAACATATTGGAAAGGCTTACTAACAATCCTATTAATTCATTTATAACATACAATTAAGGTTTGATCAAAAGGGAGAAAACAAGCTCTTGAATGAGATGATTCATCAAGCTCAACTTCCTAATAGCAGTCAGATCGAACAAACGTTGGACTTCGATTAAATAATAAAAATCCTCTTATCACTCATGAATCCGCGACACGATCATGCACGCGGATTACCACTACTAGTTTGCCAATCAAGGTTGGAATAACCTCAACTAGGCTAAACGGTAATGAACACCGAGAAGTTCTACAAAGTGATAAGGTGCTCTTTTAGAATTAAAGGAAATTACCAGTAATCGGAATTAGAATTAACTCGGTCCATCAATACCTAAAATACTGATAACTACACCCAACTTGGTCCATCAGGTACAAATCAGAGTGTCCCCCAATTACAAGATGAACAACCTTTAAAACGAAAAGAAATACGAAAGTTAGAATCGAGCTATTGGCTTACCCCACCGATAACTTTCATCTATCTTAGATTGTTTATCATATGAATTCCAGAATCCATCAAATAAAGGATTTCATAGATTTGGCCTAATTCAAGTCGTAACAAGAACTAGGTTGAAAACCCAACACTCGAAGCAATCATTCATTTGAATCCAATTATCCAAAAATCATCGACCCTATATTTTTAGGGAGAGTTTCATAGCTCAAATCTTACATCTCAACCAAGAAACTCTAAAGAACTAGCTACTCATGATTTTAGAAGAAGCAGAAGTCAACCTAACTATCATCTTGATGAGGAGACGATGAATCGATCTTGCTCCAATCATCGCTTTTAATCTTCTAGCTTCAATCCTAGTTTCAATCTTCAATGGGGACTCCATTTGATCTTCAATTGAACTTCTAGAGATGGAGAATGGTGTTTTTGTAGAGGGGAGGTCGTGAAAAAGTCGAGGGATTTCGTTCTAGGGAAGTCTGATTCTCTTTCCTCGAAATCAGCCTTTTATAGGGAAACTGCTGAATCTAGGAGGTGCACGCCCTGCACCCCCAGAGCTGAAATAACTTTTTGTTGAAAATAAGGCTGCACGGCATGCAGCTCTTCTGCTTCGCCATTTCTTTTCTTATTCTTCCGTCCGAGCTCCAATCGTGCTTTATTCCATATCCATAGACTCGTAACTGGACCTTCTATCTCTAGAGTACATGTGGATAACAAATACTACAAAGAAACACATCAAATGGACCATAACGGTCCAGGTGAACGGGTCTAGGCACATAATGCCAAAACACGAAACCACACAAGAATGAAGCACGAACAAGCTAGTATTCACTCAAAAAGCATGTAGATAGGGATAGATAATTACTACAAATTCTAGTACTATCACTAACTAATTTTGAAGACCACAAACTTCGTTTGATTTTGAAATTTATAAGATCGAAAATAAGATGAGATTTGAAGATAATTTGAAATCGCCTCCTTACATTTTCAATCCAAAAATTTCAAAATAGTAGTTTTGAAGCGAGAATTGGACTGTACATAATGATTTCCCATACTAATGCCATTGAATTTGTTTAGTAGAGTTGAAACCATTTTGATATATTAAATGATTGAGTATTGTGGATATCAATTTTAATTAGTTTCGTACGTATGATGTTTGTATAGGTGGGTATGAAATGGTGTAGTTGGGATCTCCAGCATTTGCAGCATATGATCAAGGTAGAAAAAACCGTCAGGTAATTTTATAATATTGGTTTAATTGATCAATGCCAACATAATTTTGAGAAACTAATATAATTTAAGTTTCATCACCGTAAATTTGATGTTTTCCTTGGAAATTTCCGAGGTCTGGTTTCCAGGGAACATGTGAACAAGAACATTTCATCCCACAAGTACGTTCATCAAAAGCCATGCATGCATGCATGAGATTGAGAAATAAATGAATATTAATTCAATCATAACCATGAAAGGGATAACAGCATATGAAATTTGTATCCAATGCAGGTATTGGTGGTATTCAATCAACGAACACGGAACAGAAGACATCCCAGCAATGATCGAAGAGATCAACCAACTCAAAACTACAGAGTTATCAAACACCAAACTCCATAACAACAACAATAACAAAGAAACTAATGGCGATTCTGCCCCGCAACCTTAGAAACTCTGCGCAATTTCCCACAGTCTAGGAGGAGCCGCAATGGTAATGTACACAGTAACACCGTCTCAAGAAAACCCCCCACAGACTCTCCAGACTCATCCTCCTCTCTCCGGCAGGATTCCACGACGACTCGAATCTCGTCTTCACCACCGTTGAATATCTCTTCCTACTAGCAGCCCCGGTACTATCAAAACTCATCCCGGCCTTCTTTTGCTTGGCTCTTTGGGGAGGATAGTTATGATTCAAATGATAAAAAGTCAATATTATTAATTTGAGCCTTATGTGTTATTATGGTTTACTATAATTTTTTCTAAGATCTTGAAAATTATATATTATATATAATTAATTGATGGGATGTTATGACTTTGTAGTTCGAGGTTACGTAATGCGGGACAATTTTTTTGTGTGTGGGTAAGAAGAAAAAGGAATATGGTTGCTCACACCTTAGTGCGATAATCTATTTTCATGCATTTACGTCTTTGGAGTACGTACTTCCAACTTGGTTTGACTATGTATTGGACACTAATTGGCGTTCACTCGAACATTGAGTTAATAAAATCTTGAGATTATCACAAAAAAGAATGTTATAACTTTTTTTTTCATTTTAATTAGTTCATTCTGAAACCACAAATATCTCTCTTTTTTTACGGTTTCTCAAAACCTATCATAATAATGACCCTTTCTTAATCAATATATGAAAATGTTGACGGTTTAAGGTTAGTTGAATGGAGTCGGGATCCACAGCTAGAGATCCTAATCTTTGCTGCAGCAAACAAATCAAGTCAGGGGTAATTTTATCATTTATTAAAATTAAGTAAAAGGTTCTAACAAATAATCCTTTTTTAAAATTTTCGTACTCTTAATTGCGTTATCTTCCTAGTAGGTTCTAACAAATCACTCAAACTTGGTATATTTTTCAAGTCTCTCTATCAAGTTCTAGTAATATAATAAATCAGTTAATAGAATTTTTTTTGGAATTAAAATTAATAGACTTTTTAAAATGATCTTCTTATATACGTGTTTTTGTTGTTGGTTGTATTTTCTTTATGTACTTGTTTATGTTGTTTATTGTGTTGTAATTGTTTTATATGTACTTAGTTATGTTGCCTATTGTGTTATATTTGCTTTATATATATTTGTTTCTGTTGTCTGTTGTACTTGCTTTTCATGTACTTGTTACTGTTATCTATTGTACTTGCTTTCTATATACTTGTTACTGTTGTCTATTGTACTTGCTTTCTATATACTTGTTTCTGTTGTCTATTGTACTTGCTTTTTATGTATTTGTTTCTGTTGTCTATTGTACTTGTTTTCCATGTACTTGTTTTTGTTGTCTGTTGTACTTGCTTTTTATATACTTGTTACTATTGTCTGTTGTACTTGTTTTCTATATACTTATTTATGTTGTCTATTGTACTTGCTGCTTTTTAGGTACTTGTTACTGTTGTCTATTGTACTTGCTTTCTATGTACTTGTTTTTGTTGTCTGTTGTACTTGCTTTTTATGTACTTGTTACTGTTGTCTGTTGTACTTGTTTTCCATGTACTTGTCTTTGTTGTCTGTTTTACTTACTTTTTATGTGCTTGTGTTCTGTTGTCTGTTGTACTTACTTTACAATATACTTATTTTTGTTGTGACTGAAAAAACAAATACAATTGATTTCGACTCCATGCATGTATTGTACTCATTTGCAAAACGAGTATAATTTTAAAAAAATACTGGTAAAAAGTTGAGTACAACACGTTAATAAATTAAAAAATCTGAAACAAAATATTGTTTCAAAAAAATTGATCCTACGAAAGTGATCTTGTGGGCAAATTTGGATTTTTAACAAGGCTCCGATGAAGTAAAAAATTTGTTAGAAAATTTTCGTCTAAGACTGAAGTTACTATATAAAATTTAAAAATAAAATAAAAGATTAACTGACAAATATACCTCTAATTTAAGTTGCTTCTAAATCGTTAGATTTGACGTTTAAAACAAACTCCCTTTATTTGTTACTGACCCGAACTCAGTTGAATGTCCGATTCTCATGCGCACTGTCTGATAAGGAACGTTCACGTCAAATTTTCTCTACCATGACAACGTTATCTTTTTATCTTTTCCACCATGAAACCTTTTAAGGAAACTTTAGAGTAGCACACATGTCTGTATATATACTGCAATATATCCATTATGATAGTATTAGACGACCGCCTCGCGAAGTCTGATAATTGCTTTATATACCAAGATTAGGATGAGATAGTTTTTTCCATGTGTTGTGAGATTGTCCGTTCGCAGTTATTACATTCGAGCGGTTAATCTATTTTGTGAATTTTATAATTTCTTTGATACCATTTATGTCATGGATCACACATGAACCACATCGACTTTATGTTTGATATTTTACTCTGCTAATACCTTTGGAGGACTAGAAACAAAGCCTTTTTCAGTACACCTCTCCCAAGCTATTGTCACAACAGTTTGTGGATTGATGTCTGCTGTGGAGGACGCTTGTATTCGGGATCAGGTCTCTTAGATGAAGGTGTAAATTCTAACACTATTTGTAAGGAGATCAACGAACATTCGGCTAATGTGGATCAAATTTATTAGTTGATAAGGAGGGCGAGGGAGATTGAGTTTATACATATTTATCGTTAAACAATCATATATTAAACTATCTTACTAGTATGAGACACGACCTTAAAAGTATATTCTTTTTCTATTTTTATCAACTATGACGTATTCCTTCATTACTGTATACTTGAGACTATAATGACGGTAGAGGAAGACTAGAGTGACCTAAGGTTTCTTTGAAGAAATTTGTTTCCCAACCATACTCGTGGCAATCATTTGAGCGGATGACTTGTCATTTTAGCAATCCTCGCTTGTTACGACATTAGATCCCAATCAACGGTCAATATAGAGAAGATTAGTGTCCGTTCGATAGATCGGACAGTTGGGAGAACATCCTCTTCCTGTAAGCACTAAGTAATATAATATATAATCTGAAAAACAACAATTATTTTATAACTGATGATTAAAATTGAAATGAAACCAAATAAAGAAATAACAATTTCCAAAAACTGATATTTCTGGTCTCCACTCTTTGTTGTCGAGGAAAGAGGCGGTTCTGAAGTCCACCTTCTTCTGTTCTAAGGCAAGTTTACATCATACATATGCCTGCGAGAGAGCCTAATTCTAATTCCTTCGGCTTCGAAAGGGGATTGCAGTTCTGAGGACGGAAGCAGCTACCAGCAAATCGAGCATCAGAAACACCCTCTGTAGCCGAGGTTTCTCGGTGAATTGAGTTGTCCATCTCCAAGTTCAAGCCATCTGCAGGTCTCGTGGGCTCAACCGTGAAACCTTCCTCCTCCCGCGCCGCTACCAACTTCAAACTGCTCTTAATTTGTGTTGATTTCCGTCTCAGTGAGCTTTCGTCGGTCCTCTGGAGTGACCAATTTGGTTTTGGAGAACAAGTTTAAGCGGTTATTTCTCTGGCAGTAGATACCGATCAAACGAGAGAATAGTGACTGGAGTCAGGAAGCGATGCAGCGGTTTGTTGACTCCACCCTTGCTGTGGCCAAGGAGTAAGCTCATTCCTCTTCCTGCCTTCAGATCACTTTTCACAGAGTTTTAATGATGCATGTTTGGCTTTCACGCAGTTACACATCCAATTGCTGACCTGCATGAGTTTCTTGGTTTGGCTTCTCATTTCTGGACTAGTTTGGTCTAATACAAGGATGTTTTCTTATGTAAATGGGGTGGCGGTGATCATTTTAAAAATTTTAGGATTCCCTCCCACACCCCCCCCCCCCCCTCCACATGAAATGTATGCGTGGGGATTATCTATATATAAAGTAATTCACCTAGTTCAGTAAGATACCTAGATTTATTGAATTCTAGATGGTGGTTTCAATTGAGATGCAAGTTGTTCATGGAGCAATTTAAGGCGCTTGTATGGTTTCCTTGGGGTGATAAACAGGAGGTTAATCTGCTTCTTTGATGAGTGGTGCATAAACTATTAGTATCCCTAAGTGATCGAAGTGATAATTCCGTGCCAAAGTAAGCTGGCTGCTTAGTCAAGCAATGTAACTAATCGCCAATAATTGTTTTCCTCAAATTGCAATTATTGTTTCCAAGCAGGTCGTCATAGTTTATTTGATGGTGTTATTGCACGCTTGCTTATTTGTTGTAATTTTTACTTTTGGATGCTAATGCAGGTCGGTCAAAACATTCACCTATGAGTCCTTGCACAATGTTGTGAGGCTGATAGATGGAGTTTCGGCCCTTCTGTTGACTGTTTTGCCTGGGAAGGCTAATATTCTTGAAGGTCTTCATGGCTGGGAGCTTAGGCCAGCTTTTCGTGGACCCCGTCTGCCTCATTGGATGGAGAAGTAAGATCCTACAACTCTTTTGTATCTGAAGGACCCACCATTTTTTTAGCCTAATGATCTTTGTATTTGCCTGTCTTAATAATATGCTGGTTTAATAGGGTTTTTGGAGGACTTCTATGATTAGCTCGTTATTTGTTTTGAAACTTATATATCCCTGCGAGGTTGTTTAAGAGTTTCATTTTCAACATCAAGTCTGGAAGTCTTAGGTACTAACATTATATTCCTCGTAGGCAAGGTTAAGCTATTAACAATGAGGTACAAGATTCCTGATTTGGACCCATTACTTTTCTCGAAGGAAGTGAATAGGAATTGAATGAGCATTCATGTTGAACATTAGCCTGAAAACTGGATATGTTACTTTCTGGTCTTAACGTAAATTTAATATTTGCTAAGAAGACCATTTCCAAAATCTGATAGCTGACTGGTTTACTACTGGCTTTCTTCCTTAGACCCTAACTTAAGGTGTATGTCTGTCAGACTGTTTCCTTAGGTACTGGCCAGAGACATTTAGCTATAGATATAAAATCTATTCACACTAGAGCTCATGACCCTGAAAATATCTCTGGCTTAAGATTTATAGATTGAGTACTGCTGTTGTTTAAACCATTTTAATATGTCCTTGATTGCTGCATAATTGCATATGCAACTTTCAGCTTTTTGACATTTGTTCACTTGTCATCGCAGTGGGGTATCTTCCTTCAACAAATTTGTTCATGAACTCTCAGTGGATTCTGATATTGATACTTCAGGTTCTGATTATTCTTCAGCTGAAGAAGATGATGAAATGTATCCTCCATCACCAATGTCGTATGGTTCCCGAGTTTCTAATGCAATTCCTTTCAAAAGGAAACGTGGGCTCTTAATTGGATGGGTTTCATCTATAATCTCTTGGATCATTACACCATTACAAATTTTACTTGGATTTCCGCTTTATTTCTATGGAATATTTTGCACCAAAAGGCCAACAACTCCTCGCCAAGAAGAAACCTACCATGATTCTCAGTCAACTCCCATCAAGAAAGTACAATCTCTTAAGGATCTGATCATTCACCGTACTACTGACAAGAGACGTGGAGTCATTGAGGTATTCTTGAATAGTGTTACTTTGGCTTATTCCATTTCTCATTTTCTTCATTTCTTATATCCTATATTTTCCTTCCATGTTGCATTGCAGGATCTTCATCTAGGAATAGAGATCAGCATTGAAGCTGTATTTGACTTTTTTCACAAAGCGACACAATTTTTTCTTTCACCGACAAAGATTCTAAAAGCTGTCTATCAATGGGTTTTTTATGACAATTACAACCGTGAAGATATCCATAGTGCTGTTTTGGACACCAATGTGCCTGCGACTACACTTGGAGACGATGATCCAGCTCCTAGAGAGAGGAAAGCTACAACTCAAGGGGCTTTAAACACTGATGCTCGTACATGTCAGGATGTCATAACAGAACTGGGGTAATATGTTTATCCGCTTAACTTGGTTCTAACCTTACTTTGCTTCTCTTATTTGGTTTTCTTTGTTTCTTTTATGTGGATTTCTTTTGTCTTAATTTTCTCCCTTCACATGATTTAGTTGTTCTTTTCCCCTGATGCTATAGGTACCCATATGAAGCAATTCGTGTGATAACCTCTGATGGATATGTTCTCCTTTTGGAGAGAATTCCAAGGTATTGCTGGACTTCTCTTTTCACTTATCCAGCCTTCATAACTTGATTACTGCATTTAAATGTTGTACACTTGTAACTGTTAATTTATTGTCGTTCCAATTCTTGTATTGACAGACGCGACTCGCGCAAGGCGGTTTACCTTCAGCATGGGGTCATGGATTCGTCGATGGGGTCAGTTTTACTTTCTTCTTGCAATTTTATCATGAACATTTCTTGTCGTTGTCTTTGGCTTGTTATAACCTGTGACACGAAGAAGAATGTATGCTTTGTTGAAAACACTCGATATCCATATTTTGTTGCAACAGTTTCTTGCTTGCAATGGTTGAGAACTGTTGTTGGCAACAGAAAATTTCATGCAAGGAACTGAAATTTACAATTCATAAATTGTCTTCATATAGATGATATAGTAGAGCTTGGTTCTTCTACTAAGTGAGGTCAGTCATTGGTAACTTGGTACATGCCTCAGCATAACTTTTCTGTTGTAACCAACTGCTTTGGTAAACTTAGTTTCATATGGGAAACTGTTCTTTATGGATAGTGATTCCTATGATCAGCTGCTATTGTGCTTGATGTGCACCTTTACCTCTTTTTCAGGTGGGTATCCAATGGTGTAGTTGGATCTCCTGCATTTGCAGCATATGATCAAGGTCCGTCAAACTTTTTGAGGTTATTTATTTATGCATGATTATCATTACGAAGCATAAAAGTTGACTACACATTTATTGTGCAGGGTTTGATGTTTTCCTTGGAAATTTACGAGGATTGGTTTCTAGAGAGCACGTTGACAAGAACATTTCTTCCCGACAGTAAGTTACAGAAAATAATTTAGTCATTACGGTCCTGATCCTGGTGTTCCGTATCTACCGAGTTACTGTTTGGAGAATTGGATAATTGCAACAGATGGATTCATTTTCTTTAATTGGTTAACTTTGGTGCAGGTATTGGCGTTATTCCATTAACGAACACGGGACAGCAGATATACCAGCGATGGTTCAAAAAATTCATGACGTCAAAATTGCAGAACTGAGGATTAATGGACTTGAATCCGAGGAAGAGTCCAGTGGGGGGCAGCCTTACAAACTTTGTGCCATCAGTCACAGCTTAGGCGGAGCTGCTATGATCATGTACGTGGTAACAAGTCGAATCGAAGAGAAGCCTCACAGGCTATCCAAAATGATTTTGCTATCTCCTGCTGGCTTCCACCAGGATTCTAACCTAGTCTTTACAACCATGGAGCATCTTTTCCTTATGATGGCCCCTATTCTATCACGGTTCATCCCCGCCTTCTACATACCCACAAGATTCTTCCGTATGCTTTTAAATAAGTTGGCTCGGGACTTCAACAACTACCCAGCAGTTGGAGGGCTGGTCCAAACCCTAATGAGCTACGTAGTTGGCGGAGATAGTTCGAATTGGGTAGGAGTATTGGGTCTTCCCCACTACAACATGAATGATATGCCGGGGGTTTCGTTCTTCGTAGCTCTTCACCTTGCCCAGATGAAGCGTGCAAGAAAATTCATAATGTACGATTATGGACGTGGTGCCGCAAACATGGAGTATTATGGATCTGCAGAGCCGTTGGATCTGGGAGAGTATTATGGGTTGATTGATATTCCTGTGGACTTAGTTGCTGGGAAGAAGGATAACGTGATTCGGCCGTCAATGGTGATAAAGCATTATAAGCTGATGAAGGAAGCGGGAGTGGAGGTATCGTATAATGAATACGAGTATGCTCATCTGGACTTCACATTCTCTCACAGGGAGGAACTTTTGGCCTACGTGATGTCTCGAATGATGCTGGTGGAGAAGAAACCGTCGATGAATCAGAAGTCTTTAAAGCTGAAGAAGAAAGAAAAGGAGAATTCGTAAAAACAACTGAGCATCAATGGATGACTAACTTGCTTCTCGTTTTTTCTGGTGAATCTGGATATGGCATTGCGGGTTTGATATTTTTTGTTCTGAAGCCGGTTGCCATGTGGGATTCTCGTTGGATAGACTGTAACCCGGCTTGCATTACAGCATGTCTTGTGTGTGTATGAGAGTTGGTTTGTTTCTTGGTGCTGGATGTGGAGAGAGATGTATATAGTTGGAGGTTTGTTCAGAGTTGTCTGTGTTGTTGTAATAATGTATTGTGGAATGAAGATGACTGTTCTCTGTCTTTCCTTTTATTTACCGGAGATTGTTGTTTTGCATTGCTGGACAAAGAGTTGCCATGATGAATATTAACTTGAATTCGAATAATCTTTGTGTCAAAATTTTAATTTTTGAAAAAAGACTCGAAACAAAACGTACTTATGATTTATTCAAATGTGCATATTCCAATATATCTCGAATGTATTTATCAGCAATTCAAACGTTGGTACTCTATTGTGCTCAAGGTAATGGTTGCTCCTATGTTAGATATAGGCTTACATCGGAGTAGCTTGAGATGAGACATAGTAAGAGAAATGGAGGAGATGGTCGACAGAGAGAAACGGAGGAAGAAGAAGAAAGTTTCTGGAAAAGCTCAAGTCTCATTCTCATCCTCGTCCCCTGTTTTATCCTTACAACGTTTTTACCATTTTACTGTACATAACAACTTCAACGGTAATAAACGAAAGTTGCCACGTGTTTCACTTATTACATAAACGATAGAAATCAAAACGACATAGCTTCACAAACATAACGTGTCCAGTTTGCACTCTCGATCACTGAACTTTCACTCCATTGCAAATTGGTCACTCTGTGCATCTTCCTCCAACGGTAATGAATCTTCTTCATTTCCTTCTCTGGACGATGCACAGCTTACGTCCTTCTTCTCCTCTTCTGATAGCCTCCCACAAGTTGGCGAATATATATCTATTATTCCCAACTTGCCAAGGAGGTAGTGGACACGACGACGGTGAAGAGGTTTCGTAAATATGTCAGCAACTTGATTCTCCGTGTTCACATGCAGCAGCTTGATTAACCCTGACTTGATTTGTTCCCTGGTGACATGACAGTCGATTTCTATATGTTTTGTTCGTTCATGGAAGACCAGATTCTCCGCAATGTGTATCGCTGACTTGTTGTCACAGTACACAGAGATATGGGTGTTTACTTGGACACCAAGTTCAGCCAGTAACCCTGACAACCACTGCAATTCACAAGCCAGATGTGCCAAGGCCCTATATTCTGCTTCAATTGATGAACGTGAAACTGTGCATTGTTTCTTAGACTTCCATGATATCAAGTTCTCTCCAAGGTAGGTACAATATCTTGTGATAGATCGCCTGGTCTCAGGGCAGGATGCCCAATCTGAGTCACAGAACCCCTTCATTTCTAGAGTGACACCAGTTTTATAGAAGAGCCCTTGACCTGGTGCCAACTTCAGGTATCTGAGAACTCTATGAGCCGCTTGCATATGACCAGTACGTGGTGATGCTTGAAATTGGCTCAGTTGTTGCACTGCAAACGCAACATCAGGCCTAGTAATGGTCAGGTAGTGTAATAGACCAACTAGCTGCCTGTAACTGCTTGGATCCTCCAATAATTCTCCATGTTCTGCTGTCAAGTGAAGCAGTGGATCCATTGGTGATTTCGCTCCCTTGGATTCAATGAAACCAGTGTTAGTAAGTAGATCAACGCAATACTTCCTCTGAGAAATCGAGATCCCAGCATTTGATCTGGCAATCTCAAGACCAAGGAAATACTTCAATGGTCCTAGGTCCCGTATTTTGAACATTTTCTGCAAGTAGACTTTGACAAGATCAATCTCCGAGTGGTTGCTTCCAGCCAAAATAATGTCGTCGACATAAACAAGCAAAGCAACCATGTCATCACCATGACCCTTCTGGAAGAGGGAGTAGTCAGCCCCAGATTGCCTAAATCCATTCTGCATAAGAGATTTCGTTAATTTTGCAAACCACTGACGACTGGCTTGCTTAAAGCCATATAGGGATTTCTGGAGCTTGCAACAATGTCCTGGTGAGACATCAAATCCAGGTGGAGCTTGCATGTAAACCTCCTCCTCAAGCTCACCATTAAGGAAGGCATTAGAAACATCCATCTGCTGAAGGTGCCAATTCTTAGCAGCAGCAATGGCCAACAGGCACTTGACAGAGTTGATCTTAGCAACAGGAGAGAAAGTGTCCAAGAAGTCAACACCATAAACTTGAGTAAACCCTTTGGCGACCAGCCTCGCCTTATGACGTTCAATGGAGCCATCAGCATGTAGTTTGATCTTGTAAACCCACTTACATCCAACAGGATGCTTGCCTGGTGGAATTGGAACGACAGTCCAGGTATGATTGGAAACCAATGCAGAAAGCTCCTCCTCCATAGCTTTAATCCAACACGCCTGCAGAGCAGCTTCCCTATAGGTATTAGGCTCCTGGAGAGTCACCACACTCAATGCAAACTTCCTGTGACCAGCTGAAAGAAAATCATAGCAAACAACAGCAGCAAGAGCATGCTTGGCAGCAGTTAGATCAAGATGATAATCCATTAGGTAAGTGGGAGGACGTTTGACCCTAGTGGAATGGCGAGTGACTAATGGAGGAACATCTGCAGATGTTTCCTCTAAATCACCGCCCATCACAGAGGGAGATGGAGCCACAACATCAGCATCATTAGGCTACACACTCAATGATACAGGTAAAGAACTAGGACTGGCAACAACTGGATCATGATTAGGAGGGCTTGATAGATGGACAGACTGACTCAATTCTGCATGGGGCAGCCTGAGTTCAGAATCTGGAGTGAACTCAGGAGGATCATTATTGAGATTTGGTAAGGCTAAACCAGACACACCCTTGAAAGGGAATATAATTTCGTGAAACACAACATCTCTAGACAGGAAGACTTGATTATTACTCAAATCCATGACTTTATAACCTTTGACCCCTGCTGGAATTCCTAGAAAAACACATTGACAGACTCTAGGCTGGAATTTGGTCCTATGACTAGCTAAGGTAGACGCATAACATAGGCAACCAAACACTCGAAGGTAAGTAATGGCAGGAGGGACATGATATAGTCTTTCAAACGGAGATAGGTTGTTCAGGACAGGAGTAGGCATTCTGTTTATTAAGTGCACTGCATGAAGAACGCAGGCACTCCAAAACTGGAGAGGCAAACCATATTGGAATTGCAGAGCTCGAGCAACATTCAGTATATGTTGATGTTTACGTTCGACACGAGCGTTCTGCTGAGGAGTTTCAACACAAGATGTTTGATGGATTATGCCATGTTCAGAAAAATATTTTGTCATGGCAAACTCCTTGCCCTGATCACTCCTAATGACCTTAACGTTCGTTTCAAACTGTGTATTAACCATACTATAGAATGACTCAACAAGAAAACGAACCTCAGACTTGTGTTTCATTAGATAAATCCACGTTCCCCTTGAATAGTCATCAACAATAGTGAGGAAAAAGGAGTATTTATCATAAGACTCAACTGAGAGAGGCCCCCAAATGTCCATATGGACCAGATCAAAAGCCTTTAGAGCAACAGTTTCACTAACAGGAAAGGATAAACGTTTCTGTTTTGCAAAATGGCAAACTTCACAGTGAGTAATGTGTTCAGCAACAATTTGAGGATTACATTGTTTCAAAGAACGGATTCTATCATCACTAGGGTGACCTAATCTCCAATGCCAAAGGTTAATGGCCTAGGGTTTGAAATTGTAGCTGACTGCTAGGACACGAGTAGGGAGAGAGACCATTTTTTACTCTTGACTGAAATTCTGAGCTGGTAGCTGATATAAACCCTTAATGGTTGTTGCTAAACCAATCGTCCTGCTGGTGATACGGTCCTGGATTAAACATTTTTTGGATTGAAACAGCAATGACATATAGGAGTCATGAGTTAATTTGCTGACAGAAACCAAACTAAATCCAAAACTAAGAACCTGCAGGACATCATGAAGGATCAGTCCGAAAGGAAGGGTGACTGATCCAATATGGGTAACAGGGGCTTTTGTGGAGTTAGGAAGAAACACATAGACACCAATGACAACTTTGTAGTTAAAGAAGTACCTAAGATTGCAATAGATGTGATCTGATGTACCAGTATCAAAGATCCAGGTTGTCAACAAGTCATAGTCGGTACTAGCAGATAGAGTATACATACCTGGATGATGAGATGTTTGAGGGGGAGCATGGCTCACTGCCAATGTCTTATGTTGAGAGCTTGTTGCTTGCTGAAGCAAGGTCCTGAGCTGATGGAGCTCTTCTGATGTAAATGGACTGTGGTGGACGGTGGATGTGGTTGAATCTGAGCTGCTAGACTCAGTTTCCTGAGTGACCATCCCCGCAAATCTTCCTGCATTCGAGTTGCTTGAATAACCACCAGCCTTCTGCTCTTGTTCCCTCTTTTTCTTGTTTTTGAGCTTAAGGCAATCCTCAACTACATGATTGTCCTTTCTGCAGTATTTGCAGAAGAGCCTTCTATCTCCAGTGACTTCCATGACCTTGTTGGTCTGATCAGGAGTGTTGTTCTGGCTGACAAAGAAACACACTAGACTGGATGGAATCATTGTTGATCACTGCTCCTCTCAACTTCTCTTCATGCTGCAGGGCACTGTCATATGCTGAGGTGATTGAGGGAAGGGGTCTCATCATCAGCAATTGAGTCTTAACTGTGTCATATTCATTGTTCAGACCCCTTAGGAACCTAATTAAGTAGTCAGTGTCCTGCTTAGTCTGAAATGCAAGCACAGCTAGGCATATGTTTGGATTCCCAGGCAAACATGTGCAAGCAACAATTGGGGAGAACTGCCCGTATTCTTCCCACAATCCTTTGATTGTGGTGTAGTATTGCGTGACAATCATCTGGCCCTGTTTGCAGGCATGAATTTCATCCTATAAGTTAGCTAATCTCAGGGCATTCGCTTGTCCAAATCGAGCTTTGAGCTCATTCCACAGAACTTGTGCATTTTCATGATTCATGACGCTTCTTCTTATCTCTGAGTGCAGGGAGTTCATAATCCAGCACAACACCATCGTGTTGCAGGCATCCCAGAGGGTATACTTTTCATCAGAGTATTCAGGCGGGTGAATGGTTCCATCGATGAAGCCAATCTTATGCTTAGTTTTAAGAGCAAATTTGATAGATCTACTCCATAGTTGGTAGTTCCCACCATCCAGATTAACATTAACAATGGATTGGGCAAGGTTTTCGTTTGGATTGAGGTAGAATGGGTTACCAAAAATGAGAGATGGAGGTGGAGTGTTCGAGTTTCCACCATGGTTGCGGTGGCGTTGGTGATTTGCGTTGTCGCTATCACCATCATCTTCTTCATCCTGCATCGATCCAAAGACGATCGGAGTGGAGTTTCCCGGCGTGACCACCATCAGATGAGCTCTGATACAATAAGAGAAATGAAGGAGATGGTCGACAGAGAGAAACGAAGGAAGAAGAAGAAAGTTTCTGGAAAAGCTCAAGTCTCATTCTCATCCTCATCCCCTATTTTATCCTTACAACGTTTTTACCATTTTACTGTACATAACAGCTTCAACGGTAAAAAACGAAAGTTGCCACATGTTTCACTTATTACACATAAACGATAGAAATCAAAACGACATAGCTTCACAAACATAACGTGTCCAGTTTGCACTCTTGATCACTGAACTTTCACTCCATTGCAAATTGGTCACTCTGTGCATCTTCCTCCAACGATAATGAATCTTCTTCATTTCCTTCTCTGGACGATGCACAGCTTACGTCCTTCTTCTCCTCTTCTGATACATAGTGATAACACATCGTAATGTAGTAGTCTACGGAAACGTAAATGAATGATATCTCGTATTGCAACGTAAATTAGATAGAAAGCTTGAGAACTTATAAGATATTGCATATATAGATTTAAAGCTCGACTTGTACACTAAAGTTCGTGATTTAGTTTTATTCAGTAATTTTAATCGGGGTTGATGTCTAGGTTTTTTCAATTTTTTGTTGTGATATTTTCTTGCTTTCGCAAGGATTCCACCTATGAAAAAAAATTAATATATATATAATTTGATTGGTTATATTGAATTAACCGAATTCTAGCTTGTTTATTGGGTTGAAGGAAACGGCACCGTCTAGTCATACATTAGAGCGGTACGAGGGTACGGCTGACGGCAGCGACGGTTGATTAAGCGAGAGAGGTGTGAGAAGAACAAGGGCGGAAATTGGTAGAGTATCCTGGGCTCGGACAGAAATGGCGTTGGGTTCAAAGAAATGGGGTTATATGCGGATCATCACCGGAACAATCCTCGGCGGTGCTCTCGGGTTCTATGTTATGCACCGTATGGAGCTCAGCTACAAGGTAGCTTTCAATTTGTTGTCATCTCTCTTATAGCGTTTTGAAAATTGATTCTAGTTTTGTTTGTTGACGGATCAGGAGAAGACGAACGAGAGACTGAGGCAATACGAGATTGAGCTCAGGAAGAAAGAAGAAGAAGCCAATAATAATAAGCTCGACGAATCCCTTTAGTACTTTCTGCTTTTGTTTGTTTTTAGATCACGCATCAGAAGCATAGAGGTAAAGCCACCTTCCCCCCGGGCACCGGCAGTGGCTGTCTGTCTGTAGTAGACTGAATGTGTTAGGAATTTTGGCCAAAAGTATCCCTAGACAACGTTCATCGCTTAAGATGATCCTGATCGAGTTGAATGCTGTATTTCCAATCTCTTGATTGTTTGCATTATGATCAGACATTTGTTTTAGTCTCTGACAGCCTTCTGGCTGGCATCAGCAACATTGGGGCTTGCTGTCTGTCTGCCTGTCTTGTCTTAAATCGAGCTTCTGTTCATCTTGACAAAGCTGCAAGAATTCTCAGGAAACAATTTCATTATGATATGCCGTACTTACTTACTCACTGAATATTGACTGCTCCTGCCTTGCACTGTTTTGTACGTTCCCGATCGATGTTGAATGTAGTAATTGATTGGTGTTACTGCCAATCGTCCAAGGATTCTGTCTGTTGGAAGGCTTGGTTGTTTAGGAGAATATGTTAACTATTTTTTTTCTGTCAAGTCTCTGGTTTAAATGTTTCTTTCTTAGAAGGGAGGGACTTGCATGTTTAAATGTAAGACATGAAAACTCTATCAAGAACCAGTTTTGTTAACTGTTATAATCATGTTTTTTTCTATCTAATATTGCAACTGTTTTATGGTATGTTTAGATTTGATGGCTTTTGACCTGGAATCTTCCTCCTATCTTTGCTTCACTGAAATATTACTCCTTCACCCCCATCTCATTTTGATTTGGAGGATAATTTTGTGCCGCGAAGGTCTGTTATACTCGGTAACGAGCTGAAGCCGTAGATACGAAATCAAAATGTTTTTATCCGATTTCGGAAAGTCAGCACTCCACAGTTAACTTCATTAAAGGGGTACAACTAATTCTGTAACTGCTACCCCTGACAATGCAGAAGAAAGAGGATGGATGAATGAAGCCGCCAAATTTAGAGACAGTAACCAGCAATGCCTCCATACATTTTTCGCAACAACAGAATACAATCTTAACCCCTGTATATCATGCAAATGCAAGTCTCAAGAGCTTAAATCAACCGTTTTTTTTTTTTTGCGGAAGAAGACCTGCAAACTCCATCTTTGCCAACCGATGCCACAAACAGTTAGTTTCCGAATGTCACATATCTGGGAGCACAAAGAAACGAGGAAGATGTATAAATTTTAGCACACAGTGGACAACATTATATAATACTATCATGGTGGTTTGCATCTCACCATGTATTTTGCACAAGGACTATCCCAACCCAGTGACTAGAAGAGAACAGACACATCACGGTCTTGGTGATAAGTCCAGCTGTTCAGCAGTTTAAGAAGACCAGGTGCCCATTTAGTGTGTACCGGATATTCTAGGGGGAAGCGGAAGCTTTCTCCTCGCCTGGATGTCTCATAGAATCATCCAAAAGAGCTGCCTTTTCCGGGTTCATGAGCAAGAGCTGCTGCATATCCTTGGGAAGCACATTGAACACAAGCTGCAGATCTTTTCTCAGCTTTGAGCAAATGCTTGCACAGTCCACACTGGCCTTTCCAAGCTGCTCCATCTGGAAATATCAATACCATCATTGTCCATATAGAGAACAACAACCACAGCAAAGAATGGCACACAATAGTACGAATAATATACGAACATGGAAGGTCGTAATTAGAAGCACTGGTGTAATCCATTTACAACAAATATAAAAGTACAAATCGACGACACCTCTGAATCGCCTATTGGAACTACAGAAGTTTTGATGAATCTCTATGTTTGCACTTCAGCTAAAGTTTCTAGAGTATGAAATCTTAAACTTACCTCTGACCAGTGTTCCTATTGAATTCCGTCGTCTAAACTAACATGCGGCACCTACCAACAAAAGCACAACACATACACAAGAAAATATTCTAGAAAGGAGGCCTTGTCCTAAGATGCTAATATCATAACAAACATTACAAACCATAGTGCCTAAAATCATCTAGCGACAGATATCTAGAGAAATAATTCCCAAAAAAAAAATATTAGATTGAAATTTAAATCTTTACAATTTGAAATCCAGATGCATTGTGAAGTAAAACAGAAATAGAGTCACTACAGATGCCACCACCCAGCTATACATAAATATATATAGACACACATCAGCTATCATCCATAAACATGAACTGATGAACGCTTGACCATCTGATCTTCTATCAACATGTACATTTACACTTAACACGGCAGGAGAATCACTACAGCTTCTACAAACAAATAAATACTTTGATGGCTGGAAAGGTATTATGATAAAGGGAACTGCTCAGCTGGTTTCAGGTCACAGAAATAATGAAGAAACACAGGAAAGGGTGGAGTCCTTTCAGAAATTAACACATGCTCCTAATTAAAAAGAAAAGAAAGGAAATACCTGATTTTCTACAAGCAGGTGCCTCTCAATCGCATTAAAGGAATCTACAATTTCCAGTTCAGACATCGTTGATATGAATAATCTTATATCCGTAGTCATCCTTGCTTCCCTCCATAGCCTATGTTGTTCTTGTTCTGCAACATCACGCCTTCTCTGAAACCATGGCATAAAGTTTGGCCCTTTCAGGAACCGCCTGGAGAGCAATGCAAACTACGTAAATGCTAAGAAAGCGTTCTTCTAGAACAGACCCAAAACAGAGTGAACTATACAAAAATATTGTACTGTCGAGGGTGGGCTTAGAAGAGAACGAGACATACAAAAAGGAATGACCAAAATAAATTATAATAATGCAATGTTGTTACCTGTATAAATCCATCCAATTTGATCGCATTCGCTTTGATAGAAACTTCCCTACACCTCTTGCTGATAAACTTGTCAAAAATTCATCAACGTTAAAGGGAGGGAGAGGAGGTGGATCAAGAAATGGAGAAGATCCTTCACATGGTGTTGTTGCCCTAAAATACGGGCCAAAAGGAGCCAAGAAGTTAGTCGTAAGCTCCAAGAAATGCCGGCGCAATATCTCATTGTTTACAACTGACATGGACTCCTCAACCCTTGGAGACATCCCAGCATCAATAAGCCGGTTAAGAATTGAAGTATCCGGCTTAGTTACTGCAGCATAACTAGTCCAAATGGCTTCCTTATGTTCAGTCATAAGGGAAAGAGGCCCTTCTCTCTTAAGCTTAACGGCATTTAAGAGACTTGACGCAGAAAACCTTCTAAAAGATAGCTGCTGAAGACCAGACCCCTCTTGTCTCATAGACCCACCGGAAGAGAACCTATTTGAAATGGGCGTACGGTTAGATATGCCTGCTGGGCTTCCAACTGACACAAAATGGCGAACATTACGAAGAGACTTAAGGAAGAACAGATTCGTCACACCCAAAACCATTGGAGGAAAAGTGTCACCGTCTTGCAGGGAATTCAATCGAGCAAATTCTGGATCATGAATGGTAAAATAAGGCCTAAAATCAACACTGAACAACAATGGCGCAACCAAACTGACAAGACTTGCAACTGCCTCACTACATTGAGGGGGAGTAGGTCCTATGACGAGAATAGGTTCACCAATCAACAATAATTCCCATAACAACCACAGTTGTAATAGAATCCCACGGAATATACCAAATACATCGGAATCATGGAAAAGCCCCTGTGGGATTGATTGATTAGTTGGAAGTAGAGGAGCCACCGATGAAGACGATTCCTCGTGCAATCCTTTTTCCAAAGGTAAGCAATGAGCAGGAGGGAGGTTCACTTTGAGTGTGGCATTACCAATAGGAAGCTCCATTGGCTTACCAGGTACAGGAGAAGGCCATATAGACACATATGTAGCAATATGCTCAAGCGCCAAGTTTCCAATGTCAAAATATAATGGACCCATAATCTGTAACAATGGTCTGAACACGGAAGAATAAGGGCTGTGAGATAATATAACTACGGACTTCTGTTCTCCTCCCCGCTTTAACCTTTCGTCATGTCTCTGCCGGTTGAATACATACCCATACAAGTATTTATTGCTTCTAACATCATTGCTGGGCATGGATTTCGCCAGTTCTATGTCCGATGACTTCACATCATTCCGTTCAGAGCCTTTACGCCTCTGGACACGGAAAAAGAACATGCAGTCATGAATGCTAGAACGGTTCTGGTGTTGAGAAACAGAATCCGGAAAGGAACTGAAGGCAACATCCAGTTCCTCCTCACTTGACAAAGAACCAGATGGATAACATTCTTCAATCAGCTGACCTTGCTCAAGATCAAATCTGATGATACAAAATGCTACAACCCATTGCTGAAGGGACTCTGGATCAACCTTGATGCTAGATTCTGATTTTAAGGAAAAGGATGGCGATCGACTCATGTCTGGGAATCCAATGGTCTTATCTTCATCCCTCATAACGATAAACACCCCGCATCTTCCATCGCTAATCCCAAGCAGACAGTCTACTAGAGTTCCTTGTCTGCAAGTGCTTATTAACTCTATGTTGAAACTTCGTCTTGGAGCTTTTTTTTTACTGAACAACGGAAGTGAGTGATCTAGAACAGCTACAAGAACCCAGAAACACGCGGTTATGCAAAAATGAGATCTGCATTCACTCGAATGACATTTCTCTACATAGCTAATTGAAGCTAAACATGAGTGCTAAATATTGACATGAATTCTACGGATATCACTACTGAATGCATCTCATTTATCCTTTTTATAGCTAAGCTGAGGAAAGTGAGCCATTCATGATCTAATTCATAGGTGCACAAACAGAAACTAACCTTCAAGATGAGTCCATAGAACTGAACCAGATCGGAGAATAAAATGGGCACTCGATTAGGCGAAAGGGGGCATGTATGTAAATCTTCCGAAGCAGAGTCACAAACAAAGACAAATGGAGATCTAGCGCCGGATTGTCGCCGGTCAAACTGACGGCTGAGGGTTTTATGAAACTCGAGATAAATGACTCTCAAAGTAGAAAAATCGGACGTCGATGAAAACACAGCCGGATTTGCTGCTGCTGCTGCAGTGCGCACTCTCGTAGTAATCTGGTAGAGGGGAAACAAACGGAAGAGGTGTAGGTAGGCACACTATTTGCCGAGAAATGTGGATATGTCGCAATTCGGCGATAGTTGTGCTTTTGTCTGAATCGTTCTGGAATTGTTTTTTACAACCATGAATTATGAGGATGATTATTTGATGTGTGGGTATCAACCATGTTTTTAGAACGGGTACTGATGTCGAATCCGTGAGTCTGATTGGTCTAATAGTGCGTGGTTTAATTAGTTAAATTGTAATAATGTAGTTGTACGGCATTTGAATCGCAATTATTTTAATATTATTATATAAAACTATTTCGAGAGTGGTCCGAGGTCCAATAAATTGGATTGTTCGTAGTAGTGAGTTTACTATAATCAGAGCACTCATCAAAACTTGATCTATCTATCCTAATTTGCAAGATTATATGTGAGTTCTACTTAATGACAATGAGATCAAATTAAAGCATATACTATGCCATTCTTGAAAAACATAAGATCTCATATAACAATGAGTTATGTGTTTTTTTCATTATCAATATGATATTTGTATTGGTTTACTATAAATTGATTCTATATGAGTTCTGGAAAGTGATCTGACGGGTGAGACGATCATGGGTGTGAAAGTAGGTCTGTCACGGGCGTGGTTGCGAGGGCAATCACGGCCGTCATCAGCAGTACGTCACAAGCGTGACCTCCAACGCATCAGGACCGTGACCATAAGCAGATCACGGACGTGATCGTGGGTGAACCACAGGCGTGGTGATAAGTACATCACGGACGTGGTGGACTTATTATAAAAGCCAACATATGACCTGGTAACTCAGAAATCACAGAACTCCTAAACCTAAAAGTTCCTAACGAACGGCAGTCTTGTGACACCCCAATTCCGGGCTAACCGTCGACTCTTGGGTTCTGTTCGGTTAATGTAAATTCTGGGAAAAGTCATGGTTGAATGGTCGGCTACGGGCCTGACTGGAAGTCTGTCACGGGCGTGGCCGTCAGGAAGACTACGGTCGTGGTCAGTGTCTGTCATGATCGTGACTGGCATGTAGATTACGGTCGTGACTGTCTGTGGGCCACGGGTGTGGCGGTAAGTCGGCCACGGGCGTGGTGGACTGTTCATAAAAACATAGTCGTGACATGCAACTCAGAATTACAAAAACCTAATTTTGAGAAATTCTCTCTAACGAACGACGACCAATTTCAAGAAGAGGAGAAGGTCAAGAGGATTGACCCCCCAGATTGTAGAAGAGGGCTAGAGATACTACAAGAATACAGTTTTTAGTAGCATATATTTAACATGGGTTATAAAACCCCTGTTAAACTGCTAGCATTTAACAGCGGTTAAAACCCCTGTTAATCTGTAGCTGTTTAACAGTGGAAATAACCTGTTAAATGACCATGTGATTGGCAACGACCAAAACCCATGTTAAATGGAAATTAAATGATGTGTTTCAATTAGTGGCGTGCTTAATAGTGGTTTGGTTGAAAACTGCTGCTAATCATAATATATAAATCGCGCTGATCCTCTCTTTTCTTCATTTTGAAAATGCTGAGACAGACAGAGAGAACAAAGAAGCAGCGGCGGCAACAACCCATCACCTTCGTCCGATTCACCTCCATTTGGTTGTCGGAGTCCTGTCGCCGTTCGGCATCATCGTCGGTGACTTCCTCGTAACATCTGAACTCTTTTTAAAAAAAATTTCATGTGATTTTCGACTTGTGGGTGAAAGAAATTAGAGCTCATGTTTTGTAATTGATTGAGTCATAAATGGTACAGGTGCTGGTTGTTTTAATTCACGATAGAGTAAAGAAGTTCAATTACACCTCATTTACTTACTTGATTGGGAAATTTTAAGGTATGTACTAAAAACCCTAAAATTGTGATGTTGGGGGATATGAAATTTTAGGGTTTTCATCCTAATTTGTCAAAATTTGATTAATTACGGGTGATTGAAGTCTGTTTTGCAATTGGTTGTTTGGTTCTTTGAATTGGTTTATTGTATTGTACTCTGATAAGAAGGTATGGTTCTTTGAATGTTTGAATGTTTGTTCTTTTAGAGGTTATTTAGAAAAAAGGTCTTATGTGTTGTTTTCACCTTGTATACAGGGCACTCCTAGTACTCCACCTTGTGGCAACCAATCCAACTAGTGAGTCTTCTTCTAGTGATGAGGGATCCAATGGGGACAGAAGAGAATCCGATATTTTTAGTTCCTCTACTAATGAAAGTGGCTCAAATTATGAATGATATGGAGGACTTTTGCTAGCTAGTTAGGTAATAGCTTGTTGGTTATGCAACTTTGTTGTAGGCACTAGTGAAGTAATAAACACTTGTATGTTTGATTTGTATTGAGTTTGTTGTAGACACTAGTGAAGTATCTTTCAAGACTTGGATGTTTGAAATTAAATGTCAAGTTTGAATTTATGCAAAACCATGGTTAAACCGCTTACCATTGCTTGGTTTAATAGCGGATCTAAAACCTCTGTTAAACCGATTGGCAGGGGTTTTAACCGTGGTTAAACGAGAAAAAAACATTGTCGAAAATTGTTTTTGTTGTAGTGAGATCATTGAAGAAGCGTTAGAAAGTAATCTATCTTCTTCCTCCTTTCTCAAATCCCCTATTTGAATCCTACGCCAAAAATCCAAACAGGTTTAGATTTTGAGATTTTGGGATTTCAATCCTGTGATTGATCTCTTCAGATCAGACGGATCAGGAGACTGAACTCTAGGAAAGTATAAACACCAAAAAACCTTTAAAAATTTATTAATCGCCAAATAAACATATAAAAACCTTTAAAAAAAATTTCATGATTATTTCAAAATAGTTAATTTCCATCGACATTCCGAATAATCATCAAAAAAACCAAAACGTTCTTTGTAGCTTCTCTAATCTCTCTAAAACTCCTAAAAAATCATCTAAAATATATTAATCATAGTAATTATAATAATAAATAAATAAATGAAAATCTCAAACAAATAAACAAAAATCTATAAAAATCTACTAATTAAAAAATATAGGATAGTAAAAATAATGCCAAAAGATAATCTTTTGGTGATTTTGTCGCAATAGCTAACTCGGAAAAAACTTGAAAACTTCTATTTCGAATAATCGTTAAAATTTGAAAAATTCTATTAGGATTTCTCTCTGCTTAGAAAATCCCTATAAAATCATAAATAAAATAAATATTAAAATCTTCATTTGTATAATTACTTTGAATAGTTAAGTCCCGAGAGTTGGCTATTCTTAGTAATTATTGAAACCCATAATTACTTCTCGAAATAGAATAAATCTAAGAAATTTTCAAAATCCCTCTTAGAATTATCTCGAAATATTTAATTTCTAAAAATTAGCTTCTTTTGAATAATTGTTCTGAAAATTAAGAAAATATGAAAGAAATAATAATAACGAAAATGAAAATATTAAAATATTAAAAAAAATTCAAATTTTTTTGTCTAATTATCTTTTAATAATTAATTTCTTGAAGTTAATTATAAGAGAGAATTATTCTTTCCCCCGAAATCCAAAAGTTATAAGGTGTTGATTTTTCGCTAGTCGTGTTGATAAACACTGAAAGCTCGGTTCAAATCCAATTAAATCAAAATTGTCGATTCCGAACTACGCAGACGTTGATCCCGATATACGAGTACATAGACAATTATGTCGACTCGAGTCCACCTATCCACCAAAATTCAATCTGATATTTTTCCGTTAAGTTTATGAAAAAGTATCATCCACCCAATTAAAATTTGATATTGAATCTACGGAAAGCATCATCCCCCCAAAGTCAAAATTTGATATTCGCCATCAACTCTCAAAAGAATTCAACTCGAACACCAGAGTATAAATGGATTGCAAGTTTATCAATTTCGAATTACGCGGACTGATCCCGAAATCCGGGTACGTAGGTAATCATTCCGACTCGAGTCAATTCCTCCATCCAAGACATCTCTCTCCAAAAATCCAACCCTCCTAAATCCCTTGTTATGGAACGCGTGGTAACTTAAACCTTAGAAACTTGTCGTATAGCAGTTCAATCTTGTGCAGGGAGGAACAAAAGCATTAAGTTGCTTTCGTTACATAACCGACCCCGTATCTAGATTCTCTATTTCGCAGACCGAGTAAAAACCGTCAGTCTCGAGCCACAGGACAAGCAGAGTGTTCCATCCACCCCTAAACTTTGATCGATGACGACTCCAAATCACATCTTCAACCTTGCGCCGTCAGTGCGAGCCGATCACCCTTCTTATTCGCGACGGAAGAGGGCCGAGCGCAGACAGAATGGATTCCCGGACGGGAGACCTCCGCGATAGATTAGTAATCATTTATGTGATACATTGGCGATTATAGGACCCACAATAACCGATTAAACCATAATGTGTCATTGACTTAATGGAAAATTCACTAAAGGATCATCGAACGATGGCCAAAATATCATCGAAATGGTGAAAACTTACTAACCGGTCACAGAAGTGGTTTAGATGCGCAGAGTAAAATAATAAAATGGAATTAAAAATACCTAATTTTTTTAAAGACTTTAATATCCTCAAGTTCTCTGAGTCACTGGATTGGTTTCCAATTCCGTAGGGAGTCGGAAAGACCCAAAGGTAATGGAACCGAAATTGATATGGAGCTGATAGAGAGCCGGCAAGCGGAAACTTCAACGGCGCTCACAAGCTGACACACGATACCTTCTCTCTCATTCATGCGCTACTGTTTTCTCTTCTCTCTTCGATTGATATTCGTCCTCCAGCTCTGTTACACAATCAAACACGGGACCCATCGGCAGATAGAGCCACGTATTGGTTTGGTTGCTTGCCAGAAGAAACAAAAGGGAAAGGCGACAATGCTTGCTTCCCTTTCGGCGTGCGAGTGACGACTGGCGATCTATTGTGCGTTCAACCGTCTGGTGTTTTATCTGATTGTAGACTGACAGTCAGATGCTCTGATTCTGTCAAGAATCAGTGAAAACTTGAGTTGACGAAGAAGAAATGACAAGCTGGAGAAGAGTGTTGAAGTCTGCGCAGGCCCTAGCTGCCCACGTCCTCCTGTTTAATTTTACTCTTGTGTTGGTGCTTAAGCTCGAGCGTTTCTTCTACTGCTCTTGGTGGTCAGTTCATCCATTTCTCTTCTTCTTCTTCTTCTTCTTTATTTGATTTAGTCTACTTCTGATTACTTTACTGGGTGCGTTTCAAAGGCGATTTAGTTCATATGCTTTACGGGATAGGGTTTAGTTGTTATTTCTATTTTTCTATATGCAATTGCATCCCGCGTTTGGGACTGACTTGGATTGACTTTGATACTGATGCAATTTCTCATTCTGTGCATGTGTTCCAATGGTTGACTTTCTAAGATATGAGCTAGATTGACTGAGTTTGGGTCTGATTGAACTTGTTGATCTCGAGAAGAGCTCATATCATTCCATTTTATGTCGAGTGGATGGAGTCAATGTGATGAAAAATTGGATTGTTTGATCCAAGGGATGGTTGAGAAGTTAAATAGATATGCTTTAGAAGAATAATTTGCAAGTGGAAATGATGTTTACTTCTGCGAGAAAACAGTTTGTACAAAAGTATATTCACTGGCCAAGTCATAACTGCTCCAAGATATGATTATTAACTGTTGTTTGTAGTTGAATTTGATGAATGTGAACATTTAATCACTAAAATTCTGCTGATAGATTTCATGGATAGCTTCAAAAGAAAGCTGCTTTCTTGATGCGTGCTAGGCAGGTGGTTATTTTCTTCAGCAGTCAATGTTACCTAAGCTTCTGTAATTATAATAACCCAGGCAGTGTTCAGTTTTATCTGGTCTGGCGACAACAAAATCAATGAAGCATATTAGACAATGTTAACCACTTCGTAGTTCATCTGCTGAAAATTCAGTTCAACTCAGTCCTTGGTGACGATGGCTGAAAGTTGGTATATATTGCGGCCCACCTCTCTTAAACTTGCACCAATTTTGTTCCATATGATTTATGCTGCTGTAGCATCTGAACATATTTCTGAACTTGCTGTAGAATACTGACTTCTACCTCTGCGTTGATGTTTAGGTTGGTTTTCTTCCCTCTGTGGGTCTTCCATGGGGTTGTTGCTCGAGGGAGGTTTTCGTTGCCCGCTCCATCAGTTCCACACAATCGTCATGTATGTTATATCCACTTCGTGAGCAGTCTTGAGTTTTACGCAGTTACTAGAACAAAAAAAGCATCTGAGTATTTTGCTCTTCCTAATATCTGTTTAGAGTAATTTGTCAACAAGAGCTTATATTCTTGTCCAATATCTATTCATGACAATTTTTTTCCCGGGGTAGTGGGCTCCATGTCATGCAGTAGTTGCAGCACCCTTGCTTACAGCATTTGAGCTCCTCCTATGCATTTATCTCGAGAGTGCTGACAGTAAGTAGCTACTTCCTCCCATTCTACTTGAATATATTTTTGAAATATTCTTGTCAATAATAACACTGTTTCATTGGTTGATCATGTTTCTGGATTACAGTTATGAAAATTTTCATCTCTCCAGCAGTCCAGCTTGACATGTTTTTTACATTCTGTTCCAGTTCATGGTATCCCTGCTGTAGACTTGAAGATTGTATTCCTTCCTCTGTTGCTATTCGAAATAACTATATTAGTTGATAATTTCAGGTACATCGTTAGTTTGTTAGTAAGAGGTGTTGTTTTAGCCCGTCAAACATGATATGTTACATTCTTTTACACTGTGTTGTTACTGTTGTCGTTTCTTCTTTGTTTGATATCTTAATGTCAGGACTGAAGGTGTTGCATATTTTAGTAATGTCACCTGTCAATATACTTCTGTCCCATTTACCACCCAATAAATTGATATCTTGCTACCATGTTAACTGGTTCATGAGCCCATGATATGTGGTTACCCCTGTATTGTGTTTGTACCATTTATTTTAGGCTGTGAAGCGAATGACAAAGGCAATGTTTCATTTAGGCGGTTGTTGCTAGCTGTTTAGGTGTCTCAGATGGCAGCATGATGTTAAATTACCTTCTATTTATATTCCTTATTTCAATCCCACACGATAGTGATTGGTTTTGTTTCTTGCTCAGAATGTGTCGAGCTCTTATGCCGGGTGATGAAGACAGCATGAGTGATGCAGCAATATGGGAAACATTGCCTGTAAGTGTGTGAAAGTCATAGCAGACAATTTTTTTACCATACGTTAAAGTCATAGCAGATAATTCTGTACCAGATGCTTAAATCATGGCAGACTGTTCCTTATCAGAGTTTTCGGGTTCTTTTTATTCCTTTCAGTCTAAAAGATTGGTGTCCATTTTTTAAATATCTTCTTTTCGTAAAGAAACGTTGGACCTCGATTGGAGTTGTTCCTATCGCTATAGTGGGAAATATATGCTAACCAGTTCCCTATCTCGTTTTTTAGCACTTCTGGGTTGCAATCTCAATGGTCTTCTTCTTAGCTGCTACAGTCTTCACCGTTCTCAAGCTATCGGGTAAGCAGTTCTTACACATTCACGAAAAGGTCAAGTAGCATAAACTACAAATACAGGTTATGCATTTTGTTGGCATCATATTATATAGTTAAATAGCAGCTCTTTTCTTATCCCGATTATATTGATGTTTTCTTGTTATCATCTTTCAACTGCCAAATTTAAGAACTGTTAGCTTTATGGTAATATCCATGCTGTACTTAGCATGTGATAAATTTCTCCTCGCATGGTAATGGTTTCTGATGGCACAAAGATATATTACAGGGGATGTGCACGCTCTTGGCTGGTGGGACTTGTTCATTAATTTTGGGTATGCTCAGTTTAAATTTGGTTTTTGTTGGGTTCAATTGACCATTGCTAACAATTGGAGTTCAACACTACAAATTGGTGTTTCAGAAAGATGATAGATGTGTACGTTATTGGTGCAGCATTGCAGAATGTTTTGCCTTCCTTGTTTGCACTAGGTGGTCAAATCCAGTCATTCATAGAACTACTCAGTCAAGGGAAGCTGGTTCATCCTCATCTGCCATTAGATATCTTGACTGGAACAGTGGCTTACTGCTTTCTCCAGAGGAGAATAATGAACAAGAGAGAATGTGTGGTTTGCAAGACATTGGTGGCCACATCATGAAGATTCCATTGATTTGTTTCCAAGTACTCCTTTGCATGCGTTTACAGGTATATGCAGATTTTTGGTAAGGAGTACGAGCAGGTAGTTTGCATTTCTATTATCAATGTATCTGCATATTTTTCATATTCAGGGAACACCCGCTGGAGCCAGAAACATTCCCCTGTCTGTTATTTTCTGTCCTCTGTTCCTCCTTCAAGGTGCTGGTGTTCTACTTGCTGCCTCAAAATTGGTGGAGAAACTTATTCTCTTGTTGCGGAGTGAAGCTAGTGCTGGAAGGTACTTCAGATTTTCATCGAGGTTTCATGACTCCTTGGAGTTCTTGCGACATGGTTCCAGGTAAATATTTTGGCATCAAGTGCCTAGCCAAAGTTCTACACGGAAGCTCAGGTATCAACAGAAATCTGATGTTTACTTGTCTGATTGTACAAACCAGACTAATGGGGTGGTGGTCTATTGATGAAGGAAGTCGAGAGGAGCAAGCCCGACTGTACCGTGAAGGAGCTGCAGGGTTAGTATATGATTTATTTTGAAGTGACAAGACTTTTTCTGCTGCGTATCTTTGTTTGGAGCAACAATGTCTGAACAGATATATTCTAATGCTGAAGCTTGATGACGGGAGATATATTGTATATGATGAAGCTCAAAATAAGCAGGCCTAAAATTTGTTTCTTTTCTGATGACATGATAGTCTTCAATACACTTGTTATGCTAGATTTTCTCATGCAGTTCAAGATTCCCTTCAGACTTAACTTCAATCTGTTCCCTTAAAATCTCGGGCTTGAACCTGACCGGGTTTTATATATTACATGATTATTGCACATAAAGTATTAAGATGTTAACATATAGTCTTTGGATCTCATTCTTTTATGTGCAGATACAATACCTTTTCTGGTTATCCTCCTGAGATAGTTAAAAAAATGCCTAAAAAGGATCTCGCTGAAGAGGTGAGGTTATGTGTTCTCTTCCAGATTGGTCTAAGACCAGTTTTCTGTCGGTTGGATTATCTCTCCTTTGGGTGGTATGACTGATGGGATGTGGCAGTTGTCCTATTCTTTTTCACTCGAGTTTCTGACTACATTTGCTTGTTTACTTTCAGGTTTGGAGGCTGCAGGCCGCCCTTGGAGAGCAAACAGAAGTAACCAGATACAGTCAGCAGGAGTTTGAGAGGCTGCAAAATGTAACTTTTTCCATCCCCAGCGATAGATTCCATAGCCTGGAGATTGAGATTATCTAACCTAGGCCTGTCTTTTGCTTGCAACAGTTCCTAAACTGGCTTATGTTATCATTACATGAAATTTCCTTTCCACCTGAAGGATTCAATAGCAATTTTCTGCTTTTATAGCTGTCTAAGACATTGATTCTATGTTTAAGAGGATTCTATAGCTGTTTTATGCTTTTATAGCTGTCTAAGATGATTGATTCCATGTATAAGAGGATTCTATTGAAGTTGGGAAACCCTGTGAATCTAAAGATACATTGCTGTGGCTGTTTTATTTTTGCAGGAGAAAGTGTTATGCAGGGTTTGCTTTGAAGGCGAGATCAATATAGTCCTACTTCCCTGTAGGCATCGCATCCTCTGCAGGTAAAAGTACCAAATCTAAAAATTATCATTGTTCTCTCTCGCTTCTCATTGCGTGAAACCGAAAAAGCTCATGAATTCTATGACAACGTTATGCAGCACGTGCTGTGAGAAGTGTAAGAAGTGCCCAATCTGCAGGGTTCCCATCGAGGAGCGGTTGTCAGTGTACGATGTATAGTCTCTCTTTTAAGCATCATTGTGTATACCGAAGGTAATCAGAAAGATATGCTCTAACTGGGAAAGGTGGAGTAACATTTCTGGATTTGGTGTTCACTCGTTAACATATCTATCTATGAAGACAAACAAACAAACAAACAAGGTGTGTGTTTCCTTTTTGTTTTATGTAAATGAATTCCGGCCTAGTGATAGTTGTAAATTCTGAATAGTCGGTCGATCTGTGTAAGCAACTGGTATGATTTGTCAGAGTTTTGAGATGATGGTATCGTGCACAGCTACTGCATGTCTGATCCAGAATATATGTAACGTACTCGGATTAACTCTATGATAATGGAGAACCTGATCGGTTGGTCAGATAGATTTTAGATCAACTGTATGTGGTATATTTTATGAAATTCAATAGTGGCATTGACCTTTCTTTAAATAAAAAATAGTGGCATTTAGTTTTCTATTGCTGCAATAGTACAAACATGGAATAATAATCCAATACAAGAAACTTTGATACAGAGACAGATTTGGGTTCATTTTCCAGACTCAGACATGAATACGACTGGGTATAAAGAGGAAATTCCAGACAAATCAAACAACAAAGGCTTTCACACATATCCAGACAAAGGTTTGTTTTTCTTATTACAATGCTCTGCAGGGTTTTAGAGGCTTCATGGGGGGCTTATGCTGTTATGGAAACAACTTCTGTCTTGGAACTTGCCAACATGATACTGCCTTTGCTACTGCTGCTGGAGGGAGGAGGCTTGGTATGTTTCGTTGCTTCATCGTCGTCGTCATCGACCCTCGTTAAGAACTCTTTAAAGCAGTCATCGACGGTTCGGAAAGACAAATCTGGATAGAGGGAGCAGACTTCAACGTCGGTTGACTGGTTGAGGTTGTAGTTGACCTGGCAACCGTTTATGAAAATATCGTGGGTTAGGGCCGCCACAATGCTCTGCGGGATTCGCATTTCTGCAAATTTGATGAACGTTAAGAGGTTATTAAATCACATCGAAAAACTACGAAAGTGTGTAATCTTGGTTGCTGTACATACGAACCTCTGGCAGCGGAAAGTAAGTCATCCTCGGTGATGGTGACTCGCGGAAGGTCGCGTCCGAGTTGAGCTTCCCAAATGTCGGCAAGCTGGTTGATGTTTAGAAGATTTGATTTTGGTTGGAAATGGAGGGTTTTGTTGAGAGTGCGAGCATCTTCAACTGCTTTCATTGTGAACTTGCCAATATCAGTCCCAGCAATAAAATACGCTGTCCCAAAAAAACAACTCTTAAAATTAAAAACTAGTCGTTGTCTACTGTAGCTGGTGCATTTAACTACTTTGTACTCAATCTGGTAACCTTAACAAACGAGTTCAGATAAGAAATGTTGCCAAAAAAGAAGTAGGTAACGACAAAGTCTCTGACTATTCTTATTCTATACGCTAGCTCCTGTTGTTTGTTCCAGTTCCAGTTCCAGTTACTAACTGTTATTTTTTCTGACGGAGATGTTGCTATTATAAGACTGTTGGCTTTATTGAAAGGGACTTGCTGCATCACCCTCATCATAATTAGTCACCAACCAAGCTACTTGGAAAATCACAGGTAATGATGGATGCACCTAGTTGACTTGTAATGGTCTAGTGAAACTGGAAAAGGATTGTCAGGTTCGACTACTCTGCAATGTGAAAGGGTTGCCGGGTTCCTTGGCTCAAAATTGATGAAATGCTATGTAAAGTTGTCAAAACTGAAATTATGCTCTGGTTTTCCGACGATCTTCGTTCCGCTATTAGTACTGTGGACTGCTTAGCGTCTCAGGTTCCTGTCAAACGTTCCAAGTCTACATAACCCTGACACTTAACTACTGGGTAGGTGTGATTCCAAGAGATGAGACTACTAGAGAAGAAAAGAGTTTCGAAAAAAAGGAAAAGGAATGACCTTGGACAGTGCCATCGCCGTAGATATGGAGGTGGTCCAAAGGAGGGAGGAGATCAGACGGGTGAGCATTGTCGTGGTAAGGCCAAGCGGCGATGGAGTTGCAGCAAATGTAAGTGAATGGGACTCCACATTCTTCTATGAACCTCCTCACCATCCTCTTCTCCTTGTACATGCTCAGCCCTGGCTCCACCGGATCCGCTCTGTCTATATCGTGCCCAAACTCCGATGGCACGAACCTCTGCAATGCAATGCCAACACCATTTTGTATTAGAGTTTAGTACTATCAGTCGAACTATTCTAGGTTTTACAAAATGGTCTGACCTTAACAAGAGCTCCAGCTGCTTTAATGGCGTTGACAAGGTGGATTTGGTCCCACACACTTTCCCCTCCTACAGCTGATATCACAACCTCAATCTTGTTCTCTCTTATCATCTTCTCCATCAGCTCTCCATCCTTTATACATCCCTACATCATTTTGAAAAAGAATTAACAACCCGAATGATAATATACATATATAGCTAGTTGTGTAACTTACATGAAGGATGGTGGCTCCTTTGTCCAGGAGGGGCTTGATCTTGGAAGCTTTTGAGGATGATGAGTTTATGAATCCTGTTCCTTGACGGACTAGAAGGTAAGTGGGCCGTCCGGATTGTAGGCATGCATCGGCTATGTACCAACCGATGCACCCGGTTGAACCAATGATCATGGTCCGCCCTCCTGCTGCTGCTGGGACGTCCAACCCATTAACGCTTTTCATATCTGTGTTGACAAACTAGGGAAGAAACAAATTGTTGGTTATGATAACAGAGGAAAATGGAGTTCTTGGAGCTTACTGGTTTTCCTAACAAAGATGACAACTGAATACGAGCTTGGAATCTTATAGATGCCATGTGAATGTAACAATTATTTATTAATGATTAGGTGAAAGAAACGCTACTAGCTCTCTTCAGGGATTTCTGTCTAATTGTTGGTAAGATGGTTAGGTTTCTGTCCAGTTTGAATGTTAGCTAGCTTAGTAGATTGGGCAAGAAAACACACTAGGCGAGAACTTCGATTGTACGGTGGCCTAGACTAGATTCGGCCACCACTGATTCTTACATGGAGTACAGTTACAGCTGTTGGTCAGGTGTTTTCCTTTCCCTCTTGGCGTTGACGTTACTAGTAATAACATATATAGAACAGTTTATCGTCAGTAGGATTCGTGGAATTGACTTGCAAACAAAGAAGAAAACGAAAACGTACTCACAGAACTAGCCTTGTGTTGAAAATGATAAAACAAAATCAAAGCCTAATTTGAATAACAGGTAGCAAAACACTAAGCATTGTCTCTCTGGTCTCATGTTGAAGCAAAATCATGAGGCCAGAAGAAAACCCACTTAACATATCTCAATCCCCCTTTCTCTCCCTTTTACTACCACAGGGAGGGAAGAAACAAACTATACAAAACTGGGGGTAAGGAAATGCTCTTTGATATTATCTTTTGCTTAATAATCTACGAAATTCATGATGTCATCCCGCAACTGTACAACCAACCCCCTTATAAGAACTGCTGAAGCCAATCGCAGCTTCCAGCATCCTTCTCCATTTCATCCTTCATCCCCCTAACCTTTTCCAGGGCTTCCTCAAACTCCATTTTCTCCAGTGGCAACTCAGAGAACTCTTTCAGAAACTGACGCGCTCTTGCTTGCCCTCTCGATGTCTCCTCCGCATCAAACTCTCTCTTCCTTTTCAAGCCAGCCTCCTGAAAACGTTACAAATTTGCATTTGAAGGTTATAATGAGTGACTAACGAGTCTCTCATAATGGCTGGGAAAGCTGGATGAATGGTCATAGAGAGCTTTACCTCCTTCGTTGTGTCGTTTGAAATGATAGCACTTGGCGAGAAACCTTCCAATTCGGAAGCCTTCTCGCGGGCAAGAGCAACAACACTTTCAGGGAAATTTGCAAATTCTGCAACATGAATGCCAAAACTCTGATCACAAGCACCCTTCTCAACCTGCAGAGAACAAGAAATTAGGACACATTATCATAGCAACTGTCTTAACTCATAATCATTACAAATAAAGCTTCAAACCATCTTCCTGCTAAAAGAGCCAATATTTATCAAGGTCAAGTATAGGATCTGCAAATTTGTCTGTGTCCATTGCGGTGGTTTTCATGGCCTTCTCATATGAACCCAAAAAGTAACAATTCAGCTTGGAGCTCCAAAACGTTATCATACATTTTAAGAAAAAGGTGAAGGAAAAATAAAAGGTATTATGAGCTCCAAGAATTGAAGTCTTGACTATATAACTTCTCAAAAGTATAGTTGATTATCTTGCTCTCAATGATGCTTCACTCACACTTACATGCATAGGATGAAAGATATATCTACGATTGCCATGGCCAAAACCACAGAGAGAATTGCAATATTTCATAGAGCAACAAAGGGGCCTAGGGAGATAACACTCACAAACAAGCATACATTTCTGCATCACAAAAGTGATTATTTATCTACCTTATATAGCATGGTGAGTTTGCGTGTTGATGAGTCAATGTGTGCACTAACATGGTAGTTTGCTACACCGGCGATTTGCTTTTGATCAGATGTACACCCTGCTTCCTCGCTAGCTAATGCAGTCAGCTCATGAAAATGAGTAGCAAATAAAGTGGGTGCTTTGATCACTTGAACAAGATGCTCGCAAATAGCCCATGCTAAACCTGATATCATAAAGCATGAGACTATCAGCCTACATAAAGTCGATACATCTGGATAGCAATTTTGTTATGAATGGATAATTAACTACTGAAAAACTGGATGAACCACAAACATATAGCAGTAATTCCTTTCATTTTCATAAAAAAGCATCTAAAATATGACACAGTACAAAAGAAATAGCTGCAAAATTTAGAGCAGAAGATTCAGAAAGCTCCTTCAATTCTAGATATCAATCATAAAAGGGACCAGAGCTTATAACCATTTATAATACAGAAATGCAGGAAGCTGACTTAGTGAAAGCGTTTACATAATCACCCTAATGAATTCTGGCCTCCATAACGCAGAAGTTTATACATAAAAATTCATGATGAATTTTCACAAAAAAAAGTCATGATGAATAGATGATAATCCAATTACGTGGCAGACAGGACTTAATAACATGTCTGAAGAGAAATCAAATATGAATTTTTTTTCATAAAGTACAAAAACATAAAAAATGACTAGAAAATTGGAAAACGAGACCATGAGATTAGTGCCATCAAAATTATTTATAATATACATGCCAAAATAGCCTCAATAGGAACCGAGCAGCCTTATGTTTCAACTTCATGGTTAACTCTAATAAGAGTTGTCTTTTTATATCCTTCAAAATGGAAGGGTAACGAAATAGCTAATTGGTGTTTAACAAATGTAATTCACTACCTATGAGTAAGGCTCAAGCATTGCAGACTTCAATGACAAGACATGATAAGTAAATGGATAAATAGGCCGTACCAAATCCATCATAAGTGGAAGTTCCACGGCCTAACTCATCAATGATTATCAATGACTTGTCAGTAGCTCCTTTCAGTATTGACGCAGTTTCGAGCATTTCTTGCATAAAAGTAGACACCCCACGCAGCTAAGAGAACGGGAAAGAATTCAACATATCAGTGCAAATGTGTAATTTCCTATCAAATGTAATGATAAAGACAATTCAGCGATGATAAAGATAATTCAGCAATGATAAAGACAGAAGCATGCAGCCATATCTACATATGTCCAAGCTCAGAGTAATAGTAGTAGTGAGGGAAATCTTAGCACGAGCAGTTTATATGTCAATCCTTTAATAGATGGGATGTTTGATGACTAAACTGCACAAAAGCATGAAAAAACACGCAAAGAACTAGAAGAGTATTAGCAAACACTTGGAGGATAAAACTATCAGAAAATATTCTCACTAATCAGACTTCATCTCAGGATCGATAGGTTAACTTATATGTCTATCCTCCCCATTAGCTTGGGCAAGAATTGCAAAGGTTGAAATATCGTAATTTATCACATATTACTCACTTGGCAGTCACCAGCACCTACACGAGCAAAAATGCTATCGCGGATGGAAATGGTAGCCTTGTCACATGGAACAAAAGAACCCACTTGTGCCATGAGAATATTCACACCAATCTGCAGATAAAGCCAAACATCACTTTAGAAAGGTACAAATTTAATTTAGACAATGTAAAGGAGGCATGACACATCTAATGCATGAATTTTTGGGTAATAAGTTCATCATCTTTTAAGTTATTACAGGGCTTCAATATCGTTTAACTGCAAACATCTGGGACGAACAGTCAATGATGCATAGTTCTGAATGTACAAGAAACTAAACTGCTGATGCAAGCAACAAAGCACTAATACTCTTGGTGATAGAATATGGCCAACATCCATCCGTGTATATGAATGACGACAATCGTACCTGTCTAATGTATGTGGACTTCCCACCCATATTAGGCCCTGTGATAATCTGGAACCAGCTCTTTTCTCTGACCTGATATGTTAAACAATAGGATAACCATTGCTGCAATTTACAAAATATAAAAAAACCATTCAAGCAGTTTTGGTTCTCACAAGTTTGCAATCGTTTGGTATGAAGTTCACCCAATCCTGAGCTTCCACACATGGATGCCTACTTGCTTCCAATATAATATCTCCCACATCCTGATTAGATAGCATTGGAAAATTTACATGGTGAGGATAGCCACGTCTTTTCAAAAAAGAGAAAGAACGTGATTAAACAAGGCTCCAGTAAATGATTGGGAATGAATACAGGTGGAGTGATGTCCGGCCTCGTATATGGAGTGGGACAACTAGAAGCAAGATCAGCAAAACTGAGTAAGACATCCAATTCCGAGAGTTTGGCAGCTAACAATTCAAACACCTGCGGTGTCAGTTGTTAGTAGTCTACTAGAAGAGGCAGTGGCAAAGTAACAATGTACGGCAAGGAAACCTACCTCTGAAAAAGTTGCTGTAGTTTGCACCACTCGATTAACGATCTCTTTTTGACAGTTCTTGTAATCTTCTACCACCTTTTGGTATCGGTCACCTAGCTTTTTAAGTTTTGTGTTTGTGAATTTCACTCCATCCTTTCGAGTTTCAAGGACAATAAATTGAGATGTCAATTTCTTTCTTATTTTTGGCTCTTCCTTCTTGGTAATCCTGAATACATGGCCAAACTGTGTTCCCTTATCCAACTTCAACCCCTTATCAACTGGAAGATCAAGATCTTTAGCAGTTTTCTTATGCAAGTCGTGGATCTCTTTTTCCAATGACTCTAGCTCTTCCTTCAATATGCATAGAGCAGAGTCATAGCCAGGTGATATCATGTATTCTCCATTGTCAAGCTGATCAAGATCAACTGCAGTTTCCACTAGACTTATAAACTTATTTAAGTGATCATCATCCATCCATTGCTCCAACTGCTGCAGATACCTTTCTTTGATCAATAATGAAAACTGCCCATCGTAATCCTCCAAAGCACTTTTGATGAAAGGGAGCCTTATGCAAGACTGTTTTGCAAAACATAAGCAAAGTTCATGAGAAATTGGCGAAGTTGATGATGCCCAATCTTTTATAGAAGTAGGAGCATGTACAAGAAGCAAGAATGTCATTATCCTTAAGGCAGTCAACTAGCTATGGACACCATCGTAAACATCCATCATAACTGGCGGAAAAAAAAGTCGTAACACTAGAAGATGATTTCATTGGCTAGTAAACTCATGAGACTACAAGACTATAATTAAATATACATTAAAGCACGCAATAAAACGATGAGAGAATGATAGTTTAAATGTGGAGGATACATATCAGGGCTTTAGCATTCAGCATAATTAAAATGGCCATAAGTACATGTACATAATCTGATTGGTATAGCTATCAGTTACATGATATAAGGAAAAGGGATTCACCTGATACAGTTTCACGATATGATGCAAAGCAGCGTTTCTTTTCTCAAGATTACGTAGTAGTCGCTCGATGTCCGCAATTCTTTTAAGATGCTGCCTCAGATTTTGCCGGACTGTGGCATCCTCTACAAAAGCCTGTACCAAATCCAACCTAGAGTTAATTTCTTCCACATCCAGAAGAGGCTGCTTTAACCACAAGTGAAGCAGTCTTTTCCCCATTCCAGCAGTACAAGTTCTATTCATTAGACCAAATAAACTGAAGTTTTTGTTTGAATCAGTTTTGCTTTCAAGAACATTCAGTGCCCTCATGGCTGCGGAATCCAACCTCATGTAGCTGTCAAGATTGTACCTTTTAATGGTATAACTTCCGTAGTTACTCTCATCCGCAAGCAATTCTGCATAAGACACTAAGGCCCCCAAAGCAACAGATGCAAATTCAAACCCAGAAACCAAATCTCGAACTGGTTCAACGGAACCTTTGACAAGCCTCCCTAGATCCTGCACTAAATCTCTCGCTTTAAACTCATTTTTCTTTCGCTCTGTTAACATGACAGCACATTTTTCAAAGACATCATGCAAAGTTCTAGTTTCACTGCCTTTGCCAGCCTCCATAGGTAAAAGGCACTCCTTGCAGCCTAGAGAAACCAGAGCAGATTCGACATTTGTAAAATGAGTATCATCAAGAAATTCTGCCAACCCAAGAACTCTTTTATTCAAATCAACATAGCTTAAACCCACTGTGCACCCATCACCACGAAAGTTTGGGAAGATAGCAACAACGACAGGAGAATCCTGCATCTCATTGTTGGCAAATAAAACATCTTCAAAACTCCCTAGATTCCCAGGAGTTCCACTTTTGACTAGTCTCCAATTAGACCCACTGCCCTCATACAATTCAAGGGTGTGGTCTGTTCTCTCCAGAAGAACATCCCGAGCAATTGTCTCAAACATATTCCTGCTGATGCTCACACTAGAAAGACAATCAGACCCATTACCCAACTGTCGCAAGGCAGTGGTCGTGTGGTAATAGGTTTTGGCGATAAAAGTTGCATTTGTGCCATGAGCCGTGTAATAGTCCTGAAAACATAAATGTTGGTCAATAAGTGTGAGGGGGTTGATCGCATACTCACCTACCCGAACAATCCTAAAAGAAAACCTTCGTTGATTAACTAAACAACTACCAAAAGAGACAAAGTTGTGAATCGAAAAAATTAGTATGGCTAGGTGTACACAAGTTGATTCTGCTAAATATCAAAGGCAATAAACAAATAGGAAAAGTAGAGCAAGTCAAATATCAGAAGAAATTCTGAAACAGCTTCTACACTTGTCTGAAAGGTCACTGCTTTCAAATGATTTACAATGTACTGAAGCAAACGCTTTAAAGAGTGAGACTATAAGATAGTTTGAACGCTCACCCGTCTATCAAAGAGCCGAATTGCTCGAGAGTCCTACAAAGGCAAAAGGCAAAACAATACAAATTAAAACCTTCGAACTCTGTAGACATTAATCCATACAGAAGTTCTATCATTCTTTGCTTCATCGTCCACCAAAATGAACAACGGAATAGAACAGAGAAAAAGAGAAGAGGCGTACCTGCGCTAGGGTTTTGAAGAAAGAAAGAAACCCCTGAGCCTGTTTAGGATCTGATGAGAGTTTTGAAAAGAGTCATGTATTCCATTGGATCATTCATCACAAAATGGAAAAGAAACCAGCCAACAGAACGTATATTTGAAAAGACCTAGGGTTTGTACCTAGCTTGAGCTCCGGCAATTTGTTTGCCTCGTGAAAGTCGGGATCTGCCATTTTCCTGGAGCTGAAAGCTGATGGTTCTCCTGAGATAGCAGATTGCAGCTGGAACTTCGAGATATGTAATCCCCTCTTCTGTTTGGCGACGGCTCGGACTTTCTATTGTGAAGCCTGCGCAGAAAGTGGCGGGAAAGTGAGAAGGAGAATGGCGGGGAATTTCACTTCCAGTACTTCGATTTTTGTATTTCTGCAACTTCCCAACTTACTTTGCGGGCATAGAGTCGGCCCGGTCCAGCCAATCAGCCTGCTGTGCGGAATATATGTATCATTACCTGAGCAAGAGGCTGAAGCTGTCTCCGGCTAAACTTCTAAACTTGTACTATGCAAGCTTGCAAATTCCTCCAATCCGGCTAGCTAAATTTGTAAAAAATAGCGGGCTAAGAAAACTTGGTTGCGAGTTGTGACTAATAAACAAGATTCTAGTCCAAGTGGAGAGCCAGTGAACTTTTCGCGGCCGGGAGACTTGAGTGACTTGACCTCATCAGAAGTTAGTCATTTTTCTGCTTGAGGCAGTGACCAAGTTTATCAGGGCGACACAAGCAAGAGATCGCATAAATTACTAAGGCGGAAACCACAGATTGCAAGAGGGTATGAACTCCAGCAGGGGATAGACAATCCAGTTTCCAGCTGCACAGGCAGCAGAGGACCTAGTCATTAAGGTACTGGAAGGTGATAACTTTAGAGTAAAAGGAATACCGACGGAAGACACCTAAGAGATATACATAACATGCCACAACAGGCAGGCAGACATTAGCACTAAAGCGGACAGGGGACTTGGCCAAATGGATACGTTGGCTGCTCAAGGCCTAATATCTGGAAAACAAGGCCTTGAGGAAAGAACTCAAAGGCTCACACAAGAAAAGGATAGTGTCATTGGCAAACATAAAGAGGGAGACCATCAAAGCATAGCTGGAGATTTTTTATCAACGTGCAGAAGCAGACAAGTAGGAAATGGTTATTATGACCATCTCAAATTGATAAGAATTCAAAGATGCACACAGAGAAAGAGAACACAAAACAAGAGCATTCAAGCATCCCCTTCAAAACTTGGAAAGATAAAGATGTTTGATTTTTCACCATTTCACTAATAATACAAAGCAAAAGAGCATCCGGTACTAGTACAAAAGCAGCCCACAAACAAAAGCATTCAAACACACCTGAAAACAAAGTCCTAACTACAACCTCTCTTTCCAGCAAAGATAACTCGAGAAGAAAACTTGCTGCCGCCCCCAAGGAAACAAAGGGTCAAAACCGTGCAACAATTCTACTGCTTCTACTACTACTATTCCTGACCATCGTCTTCCTTGACAAGTTTGATCATGTCATCTATTCGGAGAATTGTTATGGCTGCTTCTGTAGCGAACTGCCAAAACAGATAACACAATTTTCAACATTAGATGAAACAGATATTACATATATATATTCTCAGTATACAGAGAACCATGCATCACCTACCTGTATTATCTTCACTTTGCTCATTGCAGGTTCAATTACTCCTGCCTCTAAGTTGTTTCGAATGGTACCCTTTGAAAGGTCTAGCCCCATGCTGAAATAGTTGTTGCAAGGTCAATATTTGTCCAATAAGAAGCTACCAAAAGCAAAACTCAACCAAACCCTTTATTTTCTAATGATCCCACAACTATAGTATACAAATCTTTGTTGTGAATCTTGATAATGGACGACAAACTTAAATTACTAAGGACAGAGATGCAATGTTTAGTGAAAGATTAGAGCTCACGCATCTGACAGCCAAAGTCGACAGCCAACAAGAATACCTGGAGAGATGTTTCTTATCAGCTTTTGTCTGTGCAGTGTGGTGATACGCACGTAGCTTTGCGACCAAATCAGTTGCATCCTTTGCAGCATTAACAGCAAGCACCTGCAACATGTTCCAATTTTAATTCAACTACCACGTGAATCAGGATACGGCTGACATACAAGGAAACATAACCCTAACAAACCTTCGGTATGATCAGCAGAGATTCAGCAAATTCAGCAATAGCCAATTGCTCTCGTGATCCCAGAGTTGTCGCAAGATACTCCAAGTACACAGACAAGGCAGACTCAACAGCACCTCCACCTGCCACTACCTGTAAGATCAAAGATGAGTCGGAACGTAAAACACGAGGTCTTTAACTATGGCAACTTTCATACTTCAAATGCTCTCTACTTACTGTGCTGGACTCCAACGTCCTCTTCACAATGCATAAAGCATCATGCAGGGCTCTCTCCATCTCATCGAGCATGTAGTCATTTGCTCCTCTAAGAATCAAGGAAACCTGATATTCCAAGATTTAGTGCATCAGAACCTTGAAATGTTCGCTTCACCATATGTTTCAGCAACCATAATCAGGTTGAAAATAGAGACAAAAATGCAGGTGGAACGACTGATTTACATAATTTAGGTATCCAAGCTTAGGAAATCAGACATGTTAAGAACAGATAAAAACACTACAAATTCTCACCGCACTAGTGTTTTTTGTTCCCTTTATCATAACGACATCATCATCTGCAATGCGCTCTTCTACGACTTGATCAGCTGACCCAAGAAGTGAAGAATCAAATGTCTCATCCCCTTCCATATCAGCAAAGGTTGAAACCTGCAATTTAACCGATCAAGAGGTGATGAAACCATCTCAATACCCAGTTTGAAACTCTCAGCCGATAATAATCTATTCGAAAGAGACATCAGATTGTACCATGGTTGCACCAGTGGCTTTGGCAACATGGCGCATATCTTCTTTACGGACGCGCCTCACAGCAATAGCTCCAGCCTCCACAAAGTACTGGACAAATATAGAGCAACAGGGAAACAATGTTCAAATTATGCCTCCAAAATCGTAGATCCTACAAATAACAGGCACTTGAAGAAAAAAGTACAGAAGTAACACATCCCCAACAATTCAATCTTTGTCATTTAAGCAAGACACAAACCGAGACGTAGCCAGGAATGTCATTTAAGCAAGACACAAGCATTCAAGAAGCTTTTAACAACCTTTAGAGCCATGTCATCAATTCCTTTGGTAGTTAAAATTACGTTGGCTCCCGCTTTTAAGAGTTTTTCAATCCGCTCCTTTGTCATATCAGCTTCCCTGCAAATAAAGGTATCATAAAAATTCTGTCAGTGATGATGAGCACAAAATCAGACAACAATCACCACCATCATGTACAACTAAGATGTTATGTCTTCAAATCCATAATCAATATCATGCTTGGAAGTACAGTCATTTGAATGATACGCATTATTGCAATTATCTAATTATGGCAGTAAACCATTCTTTTTGGGACCAAGTACTGAATATGGGAGCTTCAGCTGACTTGAAGAGGAATTTACAAGGCATATCTGATCACCTTTGACGAATCTTCTCAAGCTCCCTGGGATCAGTGACAACCACTTGGACACCTAATTGCATCTTTGTCTTCTGAAGGTTGAAGTCAAGACATGCAATTCTAGCAGGTGAGACTTTGGTTGGCATTCCTTGAGCAGCACGGCCAGTATTTAGGGCATACCCATTCAACAGGTAGCTATCTCTTGCACTTTTACCATGAGCTTTTAGAATATTAACACCCTAAAAGACAAATCATGCAACGTTAGCAATATAACAATATCGGTCAAGCTACTTACAACTATAAACCACAGATCAAATACAAACAAACAGAGCGACTGAGCACCAAGCGCTTCTGACCTTGATTGGGTATTTGATTTCTCCTCGTACATTTGTCATCTTCACTGATAGTACAGCATCAACAACCTACAAACACGTTCAGAATATAATTAATATTGGTTCATTTATAAGGTATAAGCAATCCACAAAGAAGGAAATATGCACACGTGGATAGACAAACACATACCAAATTAGCAAAGAAGTCGCTGTCACCGGCTATCAATTTTGAAGACATACTGGTCTTAGCACAGTTTACCAGGGAATCCTTTCCAAGTTTTTCAACCTAGAGAAAGCAGATAAGAGTAAAGCCAATAACTAAACTAAGACGGCATAAAATAACAACTTCATTGAACATCAATGATAAACAGTACCCAATAACTGCTAAAATTGTTAAATGCCAACAACAAAGATATCTATCGTGGCATTACCTTCACAGCCAATTTTTCATCAATATATTTGCACGCTTCCCTCATTGCCAGCTGTTCACAATTAACATTCCAAGGAAATTAAAGTCAGTTGAACATAAATATACACATGTAGAAAGATACATGAGCAGATATGATGGTATCAGACAGCATCCCGGAACTTTTCACATAAAGTTCAAAATTATGAAGAAGTCAGCTATAATATTAAGAGAAGGAATGGCAACTCACTCTGAATCCACTGATTATTGATGTTGGATGGATCTTGTTCCTCACCAAATCATTAGCTCTCTATAAATAAAGTGTGAATGTCAAGAGCTACAACCATACCAAAATAATAATGTGGGAGATCGATCAGAGCAACAATAGTGATTAAACAATTGTAGCCACACCTTAAGCAACTCTGCTGCTACTATTACAACTGAAGTTGTTCCATCTCCAACTTCTTTGTCTTGGAGTTCAGCCAATTCTACAAGCACCTGCATACACACAAAATATAGATTAGACCTGGAAGAAATTATGTGTTTGTATAGAGGGTTTTGTGCACAATGATGCATTTGATGAATGACTTAGTCATATAGTTCCACCCTCAGTATATCCAACGTAAAAGAAGAATTAAGTTCAAGATTTCAACCTTGGCAGCAGGATGCTCCACCTCTAGCATCTTAAGTATTGTTGCACCATCATTAGTAATGGTCACGTCACCAATATCATCCACCAGCATCTGCAATGAGCAATGGAAAACACGGGTTCAGCTCTTCTCTCAGGCACACATAAACTTCCCATACATGGCATGTGATAAAGAAAAGAATTTCGACAAGATTCCATGTCCGATCCCAATTTACTCTACAGACGCCATTTTCAATACAAAAGTTCAGTAATAGAAGAGGATCCAGTAACTCGAATCAGTAAGTGAGAATTAGGTAGCGAAATAGAATTAGCAGTCGAACGCTTCGCATTTCCTATAAGTACCCTCTTTCAAAGTTACAGCAGCGATACTGGAGGGCAGAGGAATACCTTGTCAAGCCCAACGGGACCTAGTGAGGATTTAACAATGTTTGCAACTGCTTGGCAAGCCATCACTAAACAAATCCAACAAAGAAACACCAAACCAACTTAAAATAAATAAAAACCGCTAATATCAAAACCATAAAAGCGAGAAGCAGCTAAGGTTCTTACCATTTTGAGCGCGGACGTCCTGGCCAGACTGGCGTTCGCCTTGAATATCCAGAGTTTGGGATGAGAGCGCCATTCTATTCAAAAGATGGAGTAAGGTCCTCTACTCACTGAATGGAGAAGAAGGAGAGAAACCCTAGACGTTCGATCTAAGTGTTAGTGAGATAACACTCGCATATTTGAGAAAGCACCGAAGGAGGAATCGAGTGACTCGGATTGATTCGAAGAGCCTGAGTCGGCGGACTGGAGAGGAGACTGAGAGAGATTGGACACCGGCGGACTTAAGAGACTGAGAGAGAGATCGACTGGTCAGACAGATGGAGTGGCGCTTGTATGCTGCCTGGTCGGACACCGGTCGTTTTAGTGAAAAGAAGTATGCCTGGATCCACGGGCTCTCTAGGGTTTGCACTTTGCAGGCCAAAAAAAAACCAGTTATTGGGCTCGGAAATACAAATCACCATGTCGTCGAAACAAACTCTCGATCCAACCAACATGCGTTGATGTAGTGGTGCGGGCTGCATTTGGAAGGGCCGACAAAAGTTCGACGACTGGATTAATCGACCAATGGGTCGATACCCGAGTTTACACCAAAAAATCTCTCGATCCAGATCCTCCGTCCCTTTCTCCTCCACTCGTCTCACCGTCGGTCAGTTCACGACGAAACCCGACACGGGTGCCTGAACAATTTCATCCTGTACGGCCGGCAGGGTAGACAAAAAAGATGGCGAATGCACCTACGAGGGAGAGGCAAACATTGAATACGATCGAAGCCGCTCTGAAATTGATCGACGCGAAGAAGGATAAGCTAAAGGAGGCGTACGATGAACTTCAACTCCATTCTTCTATTCTCACCTGCTCCCTGTCGTGGGATGACCTCGATTCCCACTTCTCTTCTCAGCAGGCTGATCTCAATCGCCGATTCCACCACCTACAATCCCGGGAGAAGGCTCCCTCATCATCATCAAACAAGCAGAACGGCGTTGCGACGAATTTCAATCAAGCTTCATCTTCTCAACCAGCGGGTGACGACAGCGGTGGTGGACTTGAGTATGAGCCTGACGATGCAGAAGGATTGGGTGAGGATGAGGAGGAACCGATGGTTCTTCAGCCGGTAGCAGCTCGCCCTGAGTTGACACTCTTCTGCGAGAAGCTGGATGGAAAAGGGTTGAGAGACTACATTAGCGACCATGCCAAGGAGAGGGTTCCCATTCGGGCCGAACTCACTAGCGCAATGCAGGTGAGCAGTGACCCTGGTACTATGGTTTTGGACGCAATGGAAGGCTTCTATCCCGCGAATACTTCGCCTTCAAAGGACCAGCAGGAATTGTATCGTCAGCGGAAGAGTTGTTTGGACTTGTTAGAAGTGTTGGTTAATATCAAGCCTGATGTAAGTGATGAGGTGAGGGAGACAGCTAAACAGTTGGCGTTGGAGTGGAAAGGTAAAGTGAGCTTGGCTGCTGATAACCCTTCTGAGGCGTTGGCCTTCTTGAATGTGGTGGCAGCTTTTGGATTGCGGGATCATATTGATGTTACCGATCTTGTGAGTTACTTTGTTGTCATTGCCAAGTTCAAGCAAGCTATGTCTCTCTGCCGGAATATTGGCCTGGGAGAAAACGTTGCAGGTACTAATGGGGTTGTTTGTGAAATATGTTTTTGATGGTCTTACATTAGGCTTATCATGCAGCTCGTTCAATTCAGTATTTGTCAATAATTTGCTGCTAGGGTCATCTTTTGCAGTTGTATTATTTAGGCTGATGATAATTTGGTTTGTTGGAGAGGAATGCAAACTTTAGGCTTGAACTTTTCTCAAAGGCTAGACTTACAGATTCCTATCATTTATGTATTTGAATCATGGTAACGGCAAGATAAGAGCATGATGCATGGTGACCTATGCGAACCTTAAACATAATATGCTTCGCTTTATCTGTTGATTAAGTTATCAGATGATTTACTGGTCCTTAGTCTTACTGAGTGATTCCTCTAGGGTGCGTTTCAATTGCTAAAGGTTTTTTTGTATTGGTCAATCTCTTTTCCTGGTGACTAATTATGGGTATGAGTGTGCGTGTTCACTGTGTTCTCTTGGTCAAGGCAATGATTTGGTAAAAATGTAGGTATGTGGATTACGGTGTTGGTGCTTTGAGATTACATGAATTGATTGTTAATCTTATATGGACTTTTTTAATAACTAAGTTTTTGGGCATAGATATGCATGATACTTCTATACAGTTAATCTTTAATATGTGGTATGCCTCTTTCCCTGTTGAATGTGTTTTTCATTTAAGTCTCTGTGATTCAGGTAGATGAAAACTGACATCCACTTGCTTACTGTCTTCCATTTTTGCAGTTCTTGTGCAGAAACTTATAGAAAGTGGCAAACAACTTCTGGCTGTCAAATTTATTTATGAATTTGGATTGACTGACAAGTTTCAAGCAGTGTCATTACTGAAGGAAGTTGTAAATGAGTGCAAAAAGTCCACTAACCGAGTTGGAAAGAGTCCTACGAAGGCGCAGGTTATTCTGCGACCCCTTAAATCTTGTTACCCTTGTTTAGTATTCCAAATCATTTGACACCCAATGTTTCCATCATTGTGCAGCATGAAGCCAGGTCTAAAGAACTTAATGCATTGAAGTCAGTGCTTCAAGTCATCGACGAACACAAACTTGAATCGGAGTATCCCAGAGAGGAGATTGAAAAGCGTATAGAGATATTGCAAATGCAGAATAAGACTGATGGGAAACGGGCTACACAATCTTCCGACACCAAGCCTCAGCAGCAGCAACAACAGCCAAAGAAGAGGAAGCAAATGCCGGTAAAGAAACAGCCGCAAGGGAAGAAGCCGCAACATAATGGAAATAATCGATTCAGACCTCAAATCGGTGGAACGTCATCATATCACCAACCTCATTTGCAGCAGCCAACAGGATTGTATCAAGCAGCTCGACCTTATGGCGCCATGGTGAGTGCCTCTCCTCCTGTAGGCGGCCCTTATGCAGCAGGTTCATATGCGGTTGGGCCGTATGGTTCGACGGGACCTGGAGGGGGATTTCCTGGGAATCCAAACCGCCCTGTAGCTCAACAATACACTTCTGAGTCCCAAATGGTGCCTCCAGGGTATTATGATGGTGGCCAAGCTACTGGTTATCACGGTGGATATGGTTATCCACCTCCTCAACATCATCAAAACTACTACCCTTAATAGTTGCAAACACTGGAATCACGTTATTAATACTACTTTTGATGACAAGTGTTATTTTTGTGGTCAGTAGGAAGCAAGCATTGGTTTTCTGGTCACACAAGTTTTAACAGATGTTGGAAATATAATGCCTTTATGTTTTTTTATACCAATGCCATAGTTTTTTTTTGAAAAGTGGTATGTTCAATTATTATTAATGCAACCGTTGAAAGCAAATATCATGTACAAACTTATCAAAATGAGTAGACACAAAATTAAGAGAGTGGTGAACTAACTCATATTTCATTCTATTTCTATTTCTCCTAATCCACACAACCTTGTAATCGGAGTATTCTTTCAACAAGAGGCGACAAGCCGTAATGGTGATGCCAAACTCAGATTGATCCGCCTCGACACTATTGACCGCCAACTCCACTATGCATCTCTCATAGCCCATATCGTGCAACCACTCTACGACCGTCAACACTGCCTCGCCTTCTGCCTCTCTAGGGGAAATCCCGCCATGGCGCTGCTGCATAAAGTATTGTAGAACATTCCCTAACTCGTCTCAAACGACCATGCCCACACCAAAACCAGCAGTGATAAGGGCAATATCCTCATTGCACTTGACAAACCCCTCACACGGTGGAGGCCATTTCACACACAGTGGTGTCTGTCGTTGCCTCCGCTCTGTCGTGTTTGCAGTTGCATGTTACCAATCCTTAAACTCCTCAAAGCAACGACGAACTATAGCTTCCGGTGTACTAGCCTTGTGGGTGAACGGAAGGTCATTACGTTCACGCCACACCCCCCACAATATGGCGAGCGCCTGCTGAATGCGGAACTCGGCGTCGGAGAGTACCAAGCTGAAAACCCACTTTCAGAAGTTCACACCAAAACCCGACAGACTCTCCACCCACGTTGCCAAGCCATCAATCCGCCAACAATCCCATCCCAGTGGACAGTAGAAAAAACAGGTGTTATGTCGTCTCCCCATAACTCTACAACACCCGCATATTCGTCCACCAAGTCGACGCCCCTATGCCATAAAGCATTCCTCGTGGCCACCTCTCCCTTGACAAGCCGCCTAACTAGATGCTTCGTTTTCTGTTGCACCAGTAACCGCCACAACTTCTTCCAGGGTCCCTCCTCCCGCAACACATGGGATGGAGTGTGAGCCTCCATAGCTGTCTGATACGACGTCTTGGCCGAATAGCATCCCCGCTTCTCGTTCTTTCAAATGTTCATATCCTTGCTATCTTCCTTTGGAGGGGTTATTGTTGTATCACTTGTATATCACGAGCACAGAAGAGCATGTGAAGTAGTTCGTCGTCCCACACCTGGAGGTGGGGGGACACATATCTTCAACTGTTAATTCATCAAGTTTCAAGTTTCATTCCGTCAATTCATTTAGTTGCACACCAGGAACCGTTTCCAAGTAAAATTATCATCGTCTCGTATCCACGGCTCCTTCCAAATATTGATAGCCCTACCATCTCCAAGTCTCAACTGATATCCGTCTCGAATAACATCTTGGGCTGCACACATGCTTTGCCATACATAGCTCGGTCGTAACCAACCTAGCGGATAAGAAATCCCCCAGGGAAAATATTTAGCTTTGAACACTCTAAACACCAAAGCATCGGGATCGGCATAAACTTCCATAGTTTTGGTGGTAAGTTTATTATGATATTCCTACTTTTCTTAATTGATATTGCTTTATTACTAGCAGAATCAAGAATGGTGTTTCTTAAGGTTGAGAAGGTTACACAGGCTCATTGGTTTAACCTGCATTACATTGTTTTTTTATAGAAAACTTCTTGTTGTGGTTTGGGTTAACTTCTAAAGTTTTTATATGAACTCTAGTATCCAATGAAATTCACTCAATGCCCTAACTCAAGAATAATTTAATCAAGTGAAAAGAGCAAATGGAAATGGTGGAGATAAAATGAACCAGCGAAGCAAGGAATAAGGCAACTTCTTCTTGTTTGCATCTGTACTGGAAATGAAGGTTGGAAGTGATCCTCTTGTTTTGTTAAATGGGCTGAAATCAAGATTGGAACCCAACACTTCAGTTATATTTAGTTTCAGATTCTAAATCCCAATCAACCTTGTTTAGTTATGTTCTACAAAATGAATGCGTATATGAATATGTATATAATAACTATAACACACCGATTTTTAACGTGGTATCGGAAACTATGTCTACTCTACGCTTGAGGAATGGTCACCTCAGGAGTTATATTATAAACGAGCAGAGCTCACTCAAAATTGGAGGCCTGCAAAAGAAACTTTACAAAAGGAATATTGCAGGAGCAACATTGAGCAAAAGAAATTTACAACGGCAGCAAACAAAACACAACCAGTAGGAACAAAACACAATCCCTGGGAACAAAACGATTCAGCTCAAAACAGGAAGAGCACACCCAAACCAACCCAAAAGGGCATCTGATAAACCACTAGTCAGTCAGGTTCTCTAGATAAACAAAAACTCGCCATGAAGAGCACACCCTCTTCTTGTGTTCTTTTTCGTTTTATTCTTTATGATTGTTGTTTCTTTGGTGTTGGAGCTTGTCTCCCCTTTTCTTGCAAAGCTCTGCTTTGGGTTCTCCTTTCCTTCTTAGGAAGCTTTCTTCCATCTCCTTGTGATGATAGCTTTTGTTCCAGATATGTGGTGTGTTCTTAGGTACAAAGGGAGCTATATAGTAGTTTGCTTCTCCTCTTCTTCTCTTACATCTACCTACTTGTTTTACCCAACGTGTTGGTAATTCAATTGTGAACTCAAGTGCAGGTTGTGGAGTATGAAGCAGAGGTACTTCAATTGATTGTGGTTGTCCAAGATTTCTTCCGGTAGAGCTAAAGCTTATGTCGATGGAGTTGAAGATTTGATTGGAGAAGATGACGGTGGTTGAGAGCATGGAGATTGAAGGTTGAATGCCTTAGGGTTTATAAGTATTATCTGGCCTGATTTTGGTCTTTAGCTTATGACGGACTTGTATTTTTCTATTCATTGTAATGTCCTTCCTTGTGTTTAGGCCCAACTTCATATTCATTGTTTCAGTTTTAGTGAAATGAAACTAATATGTTAAAAAAAAACAAAAACAAAAACTCCAAACCCAAGCAGTCACATGTATATCCGAGAAAGCCTCCCCACTCTTAAGCCATTCTACAACTGTAGAGTCAATCCTATAAACAAGTTGGGACACAGTAGAATCCTTGTCCCAAAAACTCTCGCATTCCATTCGAGCCACACTGACGAAATGAAGGCAAGGAAGACGAGGGCCTTGTTTTGTATGGCCAAATCCAACACCCCTAGCCCAACGTGTAACTTTGCAACTATCACCTTCTCCCATCCAACCAAATGCAATCTCCTATCCTCTATTACCCATTCCCATAAGAATCTCCTTTGCATCTTCTCAAGCCTAGCAACAACAGTCGTTGTGGCATTAAGAATCAACATGAAGCAGATGGGGTGGTTGGACATAACGCTCTTAACCAACACAAGGCGGGCGTCAAAGGACAGGAATCTTGCCTTCCAAGACTACAAGCAGGAAAGGAAGTTGTTGATGACCGGCTCCCAAAGAGCACTTGAGGTTACCCTGATCCCAAGCGGGAGACCGAGGTAAGAGGTAGGAATAGTACCAACGGCGCATCCGAACACCCTCACAAATCTAGCCGCCTCCAGCACGTTCCCCACCGCGAACATTTGTGACTTGTGGATATTGACTTTCAGTCCGGTTACGTTCTAAAATCAAACGAGAGTGGCCAGGAGATACCGAACTTGTTCATCGGACGCCTCGAAAAAAATAATTGCATCATCGGCAAAGAGGATGTGGTTGACTTCTCCACGGTTATCATCCCCTGTCATGTAGAAACCACTGATCCTCCCAACTTCCTTAAGCTTGTCAGGCATTTTGGATAGAATTTCCATGACAACTAAAGATAGAAACGCAGAAAGAGGGTCACCTTGCCTCAGTCCATGAGACCCCTTGAAATGAAAACGGCTTCCCCGTTGACCAACACAGAGAAGAAAGCAGAAGAAATACACAACTGAATCCACTTCAACCACCTAGGGGAGGAACCCATCTGGGCCAAAATCTCTAACAAAGAAGACCAATTAACGTGGTCATACACTTTTCCCAGCTCCAAATGGAAGACCAAACCAGGACGGCCACTCCGTCGCCTAGAATCAATCACTTCATTTTCAATGAGAGCCGCATCCAGGATTTGACGACCGCAATGAAAGCACACTGATTTGGAAAAATGACAGAATTGAGCGGCTCCTTGAGCCTTCTCATAAGCACCTTGTAGACCAGTTTGTACATGCTGCCAACCAAACTAATAGGTCGCAGGTCCTTGACATCATCAACAGAGTCTTCTTTAGGAATGAGACATATGAAAGTACTATTAGTCAACCTAGGCATGAAACTGTTGACGAACAAATCCGGAAAGGCCTCTGAAACATCCGGTTTAATCACATCCCAGAATTGTTTGAAGAACTTTAGGTGGAACCCGTCCGGACCCAGCGCTTTATCCCCATCGCAGGCGAACACAGCTTCGGTGATTTTGTTTTCACTGAAAGGCCTAACCAGACTCTCAATCTCCTGAAAGTAGAGATCCGAGAAATGGAGATCCGAGGGGAATGGCCAGATGGTAAGAGGTTCAGAATAGAGCTCCTTATATAAGGACACAATAGCAGAAGACAAATCCGCCTGACCTTGGACATACACACCATTGACCGTCAACCCTTCCAAAAATTTGACCCTCCTATTTTGACTTGCCACCTTGTAAAAAGACAGTGTTTCTATCACCCTCCCAAACCCAAATGTCACGTATTTACTTCCACATGATCCCTTCCGCCTTCCACACACGGTCCAAGTCACACTTTAACAAACACCGCTCAACTCTTTTGCTTGTATCCAAACTGCCCTCATCCTCTTCCCGATCTAAAATCAAGCCGACAATTTCAGAATCCACATGTTTGAAACACTCCTTATTCCACTCAATGAGTAACCCTTTTCAAAACCCTAAACAACCGCCCATAACACGTCATAGGAGCACTCCAGCTAGCACACACCACCTCCTTAAAGTCAAAGTGAGACATCCACATGAACTCAAACGGCCATAGGCGCTTGATGATCTCCAAACTGCCATATCGTAAGAGAAGTGGAGGATGATATGAACAAGTTCTTTGGTTTTTCCACAAGCTTGCAATCCGAGAAGTGTTCTTCCTAACCAACAGAAACGAGCGCTCTATCGATTCTAGAAACAAAGGACACCTCCAGAAAGTTAGACCAGGTGAACCTAGCACCACCAAGAGGGAGATCGATCAAGCAGAGATCCTCGATGCATTCGTTACAAGAGTTATATTATTAATTAAATAAATATAATGTACCTCTGTACACACCCAGAGTGACAAAGCCCTCGAATTTCTTTGAAGTCACAGAAGCTCCACAGATAGAGTGATGGACCAGCTAGCTTGAAAATCCAAACTGAGATTCATATCGACACACTCCGTCGATCTTACCAACTCACTCACCAAGCACACTAACACACACTCTCTTCTCTGACTTGTTGCCTACTAACTTCACTCTCAAAGTTAATAGTGACAAAAAGCTCTTTCAATCACAAAACACACTTGCAGATTTGTACTTTTGTAATTGGAGAACTTCATGTTGACGTGAAAACCTTCACTTCAATATATAGCTTTGAAGCTCAGTCTTATTACTATCTATTTTTGCTAATGATTTCTAACTCACGAGCGAATTTTACCCCGCTAATTAAATACCCACTAGATTGCTTTAATGGAATCGTTTATTTCCCTAGGGTCTTTCTAACGCTCTTACTCAATTTAAATATTCTAACTAGACTAAGTAACAAAGAAGGTTTGGTTGCTTTTATGTTGTAGTTTTGAATTATAAACTAAGAATGCAAATAAAAAGAAAGCAAATGCAAGAGATTAAGTTTCAAATAAGGCATGAAGGTTTTTTTTATTCGAATCCACTAAAACTAGCAATGCATGGATGAACAATAAGTTATCTCAATTATTCAGGTTATAACATCTTGGCGATTTCCTACGATAGTCTTAGATCACTATCACGCCTCTAAGGATCTATTCTTCTCAACCGTAGACTCCTCTCTCGAGCTAATCAAGACCTAAGCAAAATACACTAAAGGTGTTCGATGAAATGATGCAAAAAGCCTAACCAATCCATTCCTCTCTTGAGCTAACGAATAATCTAGAGTTCTTCCTAAGCCACCTATCTATCTATGTTCCTCTCAGACCCACAAATCAATTGACCCCACTCTTATATGTTTTCTTGTCCTCAACAAACGGTGATCAGAAAACAAAGTTCAGGCCCTTAGTTCTATCATGGTGTTTAGAAATGCAAGTCAATCAACAAATCACACAATTAGGCATATAACACTTAATCCCTTAGATTGGTATAAGATAGACTCTTACATATGATATAAATGACTTGACACCTAACCACCATAGTTTATATATCCCTCAAACACTTACACCTTCTAGTTGCCAGCAGAAGTAACAGACCGACGGCCTGCCCTGGCCGAGATTTCTCTTCCGTCCTGAGGAAGGAGGTGCTTCAATTTTTAATAGCACTCAAGTTATGCTAGCACCTCCCTCTTATTTTGAGTTGTTTACTTGATCATCTATCACTACATATTAGAGCAACACAAAGCTCGAATATTGAAATGTCATTTTCTTTCTTTCCTTGCTTTTCTTTCTTTATTTCTTTTTTAGATAATGGCCTTTTCCAAATGGGAGAAATAATTGAAACTTCAGCCGCACTCGAAAGTAACTAGTCTCCGGCCTACGCCCCAAGCCTCATAAAGTTTGGGAAGAAGGCGGACCTCTAGGGTTGCCCTACGTATTTCAATTGCAATCAAACCCTTATGGCATTTTTATTTAACAACCTCACTTGGACTCCTCTCACCTGTTTTAAGCTTCATACCAACCTAGGCAAATTCGTTGGGTGGATACACATACCCTCTACAGCGACATAGAAAAAACAGTGGAAGGTAGCAATTCATTTTTAACATATATATGAGTCTCTACTATACTAATTATGGTAAAAAGGCAAGTGGTTCAAAAATAGCATCCTAACATCCAAGACATCCACAAATAGAATAAGAACACTAAACATGCATTCACTAACATCCACAAGCTAAGCTCAAGAGGGAGTTTCAAAAAACAAGAACAACAATTAAGAACAAATTATCACAAGTTAAGTACCCATCAATTAAGAAGCACCCTAATTAACCCCATACTTAAACAGGACATTGTCCTCAATGGACCAAACAATCAAGTGTGATAGGGCCAGAAAATATGATACTAAATTGGAGATCTTGATAGTGAGCACATGTAGAGCCTAGATGAGGACCAAGGCTCCATCCGAACGTCAAGTGAGATCGAGACTTCCTCTGGATATGAATAGAGTTCTACAGCCAAAGAGAAATAAAAGAAGCAAAGGAAGACAAACCACTGCCAATCCGTTACATCAATCCAAAACAATTGAAAATAAAAACACAGACTTTGGATGTGAAAAACTCAAATCCTGGATAAATGATAGACACGGCAAGAATCTGACAAGCTTATGGTATAGGGAAATCATAAAACAAACAAATCACGAATTACAATCTAGAACCAAGTCAAAGTGCTTAACAATTATGACATGGTAAGAACCCCATATTTAATTAGCATAATATAAGAAAAGTAACCAAATGAATGCAAAGTAGGAGCGAGACATGCAAGATAAGCGTCCTTATCACATAACAAGTCCTATAAGAGCCAATCAATTTAAAAATGAATCCTATAAGAGCCAATCAATTTAAAAACCCCAAATTGAGAGGTGGCGAACACCAAAGAGACGTTAAGCATAATTAACTTGGAAAGTAAGCAACTAATAACACATTCGACCTATGGTCCTATCATAGACTTAATCTCATGAATGTAAGATCAATTTTACAAAATAGCAAACTTCAACATCCAGACTTGACTGACTTGGCACAAGACACACCACGAGACTCAAAATATGAAAAATTAAGTAGAAGAAAAGACTCAATGCTCGGGTTGCCTCCCGAGAAGTGCTCTTTCTTTTACGTCTTTGAGCTAGACGATACATGGATTAAGGTGTGCTTGGCCAGGTGAGGACCTCCCTCGCACTGGTATCCTAGTTCTTAAAGTACGACTTGGTTACCCCACCCTTCAAAAGGAACTTCTTCCGACCAACATGTACAAGCTCCAAAACACCGTCAGATCGGATAACTATAATCTCGAATGGTATGAACCACTCTTCCTTGTTGACTTCTATGTTTGGAGGTCCAGAAGTGAAAGTCCCAGAGTCATCTTTCTGTTTTACTTCTTTCTTCTTCTCGGTGCCCTTCTTTGGGACACTCGCTTGTACTTTCATGAGTTTTACAGCAGGTGCAGGTACCTGCACTCTAGAAGCAATGTCTGACGAAGCAGGATCAGTAATAACAGTATAAACAGAGGCATAATTAAGATCATTTAGAAGAGTCCTAGCTAGTGATGAGTTATGGGAGGCAGGGCTAGACATCTCAAATGTGATCTCATCCTCCTTAGTGCTTAAGGTCAATAGTCCAGTTCTCACATTAATGGTTACATCAGCAGTTGCTAGGAATGGCTGACCAAGGAGGACAGGAGTTTGGGTACTCTCATCCATGTCTGTCATGACAAAATCTACTTTAAAGCTACACTTACCTATTCTAACAATGACATTCTTAGCAACTCCCCTAGGATAACATACGGTTTGATCAGCTAGTTGAATGTGCATCTTAGTAGGGCGTAAAGCAGGAAAGTCAAGATGTTCAAACAAGGAGTAAGGTATGACGCTAACACTAGCATCCAAATCTGATAAGGCCCTATCAATTTGATGAGTACCAATATAACAGGATAAAGTGAAACTCCCTGGGTTAGAGCACTTTTTTACCACTTTGGTTTTATTATCCGCCATGTTTGTTCTGTTGAGGGACACTAAACCTACCTCTTCCTTTTGCTCAATCTTCAACTTTTGTGGAGTGTGTTTAGGTAGAGGGGCGAGTGTCTCATTAGGTGTTTGATCTTCTACTTTCTCTTCCAAAGCCACTGCTCTGAGTTCATCAACCATTATAGTAGATGTTGCATGTCCTAACTTCCTCTTGTTGGAAAGAATCTCCTTTATAAATTTTGCATAATTAGGCATCTTGAGAAAATCTTCTAATAGTGGGATGCTCAAACTCTGTTTGTTGAGAATGTCAAGGAACTTCTCAAAATCATCTTTCGTCAACTGCTTCTTGTTTAATGCAACATGGTATGATACCTTAGGCTATGGTACCTTAGGCTTATAAGGTGAGTTTGGAATGATCTATGTGGGAGTCAAAGGTAAAACCTTTTATTGTTTCTCCACTGGTACTGGTTTCATTGGACAGTTAGGAAGTTCATTCCCACTCCTTAGTGTCACTGCTCCCGTGAACTCTCCATGTTTTAAATTGGGGATACTTGTGCTTGGCATCCCATTTGTCTTGTCTGTGAAGAGGTTGGTGAGTGCTCCAAGTTTGTTCTCCAAGCCCTTGAGTGACGCATCTGTTTTCTGGAACCATCCTTCATTCTGCACCTGAATATCGATATTGGAAGCTATGAATTTCTCTAGGAGCAAGTCTGTGGAGGACTGTTGTTGTTGAGGTGGAAAACTTGGGGTCCCTGGTTAGGTGAGTAGGTGATTTTCCCCTTCCCACCATATCTCTCATTGATATACCCCTGCTGATTTTGTTATGAGAACTGGTTCTATTGCTGATTCTATTTGTTATTCCCTGAATAACTTTGTTGCCCATGTCGATGCTGCTGGTAATTCCCTTGATTCCTATAGCTATTCTAGCCTTGTTTCTGATAATTACCTTGAGCTTTGTAGGTGTTCTGTCCATGTTGCCCTCTCTGCTGGTAATTATTCTGGTTCTGCCTGTCTACATAATCAACCTGCTCTTGACTCACTCCTAGCTTGAAATCTACCATACAGTTTGAAATATCATGATCAGTTCCTCCACATCTTTCACGAGAATAAATACAAGCTATAGGTGCATTTGCAGGCTTGTTGGAGCGTTGGTTGCTTTTCTTAGCTAGATTTAAGGCATCCATCTTCTTGGTTAAGAGTTGTAGTTGATCAAGTAATTAAGCTTGTTGAGACTCAACCAAGGACAGTCTGATTCTCCTACAACTTATTTGGACATCAGAAGTTGAACTTGACTCTTAGGCACATTCAAATTGATGTCAACTGGATTGTTGAGAATAAGGGTCCTCATCTTCTGAGCATAGGCCTTGCAAGCTTCAAGGACCTGAGTTAGTGTCAAGTCTAAAAGATTTCCCGGTATAGACATACTGAGATCCTTCTATTTGCTATAAGACAACCCTCTGATGAAGGTCTTAAACTTGGTGTGCACATCCAAGTCGTGGCGAGGGCATGAGCGAAGGAGACTCTAAAATCTATGCCAAGCATCATAGAAATTCTCTTTGGAAGGGCTTTTGAATTGAGCAATTCTAATCTTCAATGCCTCTATTCTAGACAGAGAGAAGAATTCCTCTAGAAACTCTGTAGCCAGTCCATCCCAAGTAGTAAAATGCCTAGCTTAATGCTCATACAACCATTCTAATGCATTCCCTTTGAGAGAAAATGCAAACAGGCTAAGTTTGAGGTCGTCGATGTTCATTCCTCTTGCTCTGTTTGTCTTAGCCAGAAGAACAAAACCCCTGAGATGAGCATTTGGGTCTTTATCCGGTCGTTCAGATAATGCTCTTGACTGAATGAGGTTGATTAGTTGCATTGGAGTTTGAAAAGCCTGGTCTCCCCTGATTGGAGATTGAATTCTCGAAGCAGCTCCTCCGAGAGTAGGTCGACCATAGTCTCTCAATGGCTTCTCTGGAAGAATGAGAATAAACTGTCCTCCATTATTGTTATTTTGGTTCCTGTCCTCGTGATTGTGGTTGTTGTGGTCGTCGTGGTTGTTGTGGTCATCCTCATTGTTGATTAACCCGTCCATCTGAAATTTATGTTCTTCCTCCTCTTTGCTTTCAACAGTAGGAGAAGGGTCGAAAGGGAGCTCTAACACTAGCTACTTACGAGACTTGGGAGTGAGATGAGCGTATGAAGTTGTATTCTTTTCAACTAGTCATTTACTTTGTCGTGGAGATGTTAAGTCTGCAATTTTTTCTGCACAACAAGAAACAATAAAACCGTGTAATATGAAAATGTGAGAGGAAAAGTGACTATAAGATGAGTGAGGGAATAGCTGATGAGCTTGATTGTTAATATAACTATTCACGCTTTAAACGAAGTTTTTGGATGCTTGGATGTCTCACTTTGATCGTTTTGGGGTGTTTCATTGGTATTTTGTTACCCTTGGCCCTTTAGGGCCGTGTCATGTTTTTCCGTATTTTTAGTGCGTTTCAGGAGTCATACGACATCAAGAGATGAATCAAGACATGACGGGGAGGCCGAAACAACTCAATATGTTTGACTTTGGAAGAAAACGTTACTGTTTAGTATTTTGAGCAAAACTCATCACTCGAAAATCCAATTGATGCACGGTCAGCGGCCTTGGATATATAATTCGATTGTCTACAACTTTTATGTTGACCCCGTGGTCAAATTCGTTATACTTAAGGAACACGGCTGTGTTTCTCCTATTGATGCCCACGGCTGAGAGCTGCAGAAGAAAGGATACGACCATGTCTAGTGGAACACGCCATGTTTCTCCTTCTGACGAGATTTTTGAGTTTAATCCTTCTCCAACTTGGTCCATAAACCTATAAATACCCCTAGACCCCCTATGGCCGAAATATACTTTGATTACACATTATTCTAGATAGAGATTCGATTTTTTAGAGAGAGAAATAGCTCCATAGATTGATTGAATCAAGAGAACATCAACGATTGGAGACAGATTGAAGATCGGCGACAAGACGGAGATTTCTTGACGAAACATATTTTCTTCCCGGGTTATTTTCCTTTCTTCTTCCCTTCTTGTTTCCCGAACCATGAGTAACTAAATCTTTTGGTGTTGTTTGGGTGAGATGAAGCTTTAGCTTAGCTTTTGTATGGATGTTGGGGTTTTAACCCTCTGATTTGTTCTCGAGGTTATTCAGACTTATGATGTGTTCTTGCTAAACCTAATTTCTTATTCAAATTCGTCTGGTCGTCTTGATTGAATCATCACCATTGATTTGTGGGTCTGATAGGAACATAGATTGATAGTTCGCTTAGCAAGAACTCTATATTATTTGTTAGGACCACTTCCTCCTTTTGACGAGAATTTTGAGCTTAATCCTTCTCCAACTTGGTCCAGAAGCCTATAAATACCCCTGAGACCCCCTGTGGACGAAATATACTTTGATTACACATTATTCTAGATAGAGATTCGATTTTTAGAGAGAGAAAGGATAATTACACTCCTCTCTCGAGGTAATCTACACCTAAGCAAAACACACTAAAGGTGTTCGATGAAATGCCACAACGATTAATGATGGAAAAAGCCTAAACAATCTGTTCCTCTCTCGAGCTAACGAATAATCTAGAGTTCTTCCTAAGCGACCTATCAATCTATGTTCCAGACCCACAAATCAATGACGATTATTCAATCAAGACGGCCAGACGAAATTGAATAAGAAATTAGGTTTAGCAAGAACACATCATAAGTCTGAATAACGTCGAGAACAAATCAAAGGGTTAAAACCCCAACATCCATACAAAAGCTAAGCTAAAGATTCATCTCATCCAAACAACACCAAAAGGTTTAGCTACTCATGGTTCGGGAAACAAGAAGGGAAGAAGAAAGGAAAATAACCCGGGAAGAAAATATGTTTCGTCGAGAAATCTCCGTCTTGTCGCCGATCTTTGATCCGTCTCTAATCGTTGATGTTCTCTCGCTTCAATCGATCTCTTGAACTCCTTCTCTCTCTAAAAGTTGCAAAATATGTTTGGAATAAAGTGTATTGAAGTATATTTCGTCCATAGAGGGTCTCGGGAGTATTTAGAGGCTTCTTGCATCAATCGGACTTCCGAGCGATGAGTTATGCTCAAAATACTAAACAATGACGTTTTCTTCCCAAGTCGAATGTTTTGAATTGTTCCCACCTCCCCGTCATGTCTTGGTTCATCTCGAGACATCATATGACACCTGAAATGTACCAAAAACATGCAAAAAAAGTAAAACGGCCCAAGGGGTCAAGGGGAACCAAATATGCACTAAACGTCATGAATTCGATCAAGTTGAGGCATCTAGACACACAAAAATGTAGTTTACAACGAGAACAAATGTGTCGATAATCCAGCACATCACCAACCTTACCGGAGATCATATCGGTGAGACAAATGGTATAAGGTTCAATGGTTCAACCGTTATGGTACCGTTGTCATACCGGGATTGAACCATTTTGAATATTAAATAAATATAAAATAGGTAATTAATATCAAAATACCATACCGTATAAAATCTTCTTCAAACCGGAATCATATTGAAGTACAAACAAAACTTAAATAAATAAAAACATGTAATATATCAAATTATTTACAAGTTTTATATCAGAATTTATCTTAAAATATTATTTATAAATTAAAATTTTATTTTCTATCAATATTTTCACTTTTTGTCAAATAACGGAAGTATTTATTGAACTTAATTGTGTTATGTTGTTTTCTTATAATTTCTTAACTGTAATTGATTACCACAATATAACAGTGGCCAAGTTGGTTTGGTCTTTTGACCATTTGCTGAATGATGTGAGTCGGATGTTGGCCGGTCCGGTGCGTTTTCCGAAAACCCTGGTTTTTGCTGCACCAAGTCAGTCTAAGGCGGATTCTCACTTTCCATACTTGACTTGATGAGATCTCTTTATAGCCGTTGCAGTCTTCAAATTGATCTCCTTTGGTGATCGTCTGTCGTCCAGAAGATTACAGCTGTTTTATCCGTCCATGTCAGGCTTCTTGTAATCCAACAATTTAATCGATTAATCTAGTTGAGAATAATTCTGAAGTTAAAATTTTATTCTTCTTTAAACGTTGTTACGGGAGATTAAATTTTAGTTCGTTATTTTAACTGCAGCCCCTGTCCTGCACCAACAACTCGTTGGTGTTATTTCTTCCATTGTTGCTTCTTCTATCTAATTAATCTCATCGGCTAGATATGTTCTCATAACAATGATTTGTGCTGGTCGGCTATCAGCATAAGAACTCATTAAAACAGAGCCTCAAAATTATAATAGTTCATTCAACAGGGCCATTATATTCAGCTGCTGCCAAGCCTGGTTGATTGTTCATGACCCCTTAAAAAACCCAGCAAGGAAGGTAAAATGCCTGAAACTAGTTTTGAAACTAGTTGTGGCAAAGAAAAGGAAATAAAAAAAAGGCCAACAAAGTGCTTTTCCCCTTTTACTATTTGAAGACACGTACGGCTAAGAGTCAAAGAGACCCAAATCAAAAGAGGATTTGATTTCCTTGCATTGGACTAAATAAACTGTTCAACCTAGCTACCATCCCTCCCTAGAAACAAATCAACAGTACAACTTTTTCTATAGAAGAAGGATTACAACTAGTTTTTGCTGTTTGCATCGTTAGGTAGGTATATGATATGAGTGATGACTGATGACTGAGTCAGTACTCTTCCACACACACACCCCCACCCCCCAGCTAGCTAGCTCGTACTTGTTTGACGAAGAATCCAATGGTTCCAAGGGTAACCCTTACTCCATCCAAATAATTTAATGACTGCCTAATGGTTCAGATTGTAAGAGAATGTTGGTATGTATAAGGTAATGTTGTATGTACTAGTTACCATTTCCGGGTTCTGATATGTTTTACTATATATACATATATATATACTACCTGGCTAGCTACCAACTTCCACTATCTTGAAAACCCAGTGCAGTACCATCTTATGCTTGAACAATTCATGTTCATCAAAATGAGGAAAAAAACGATACAAATTAAGTCACGTATATATCATTTTCTGGACGGAGATTTTCTTTTTGGTAGAAAATGTGAACTCAAAATCTTAATTATTAATAAAATTTATTTGTGGAAACGAGACTCCAAACATTTACTAGAAGGAGATGTATACAAGAATAAATTGAATTTGTGTTGGAGGTGTTACAATAAAAAAAGTAGTCCTCAATGCTTCCTTATTAGATAGGACTTCTTTTCTGTCAGTTAATTCATACGTTATACATTTTAAGTTTTTTTATTGAAATGCTAAAAAACGTTAGTTTTTACTAAAATTTAAATTTGGTACATGAAATTATGTAAATGCCTATGTTAGAATTTTATATTAGGGCCTCAACCAATTAACGTCTATTTGTACAAGCCAATCAAATTTCACTATTTCAAACAGCCCGGAGCTTGTCGCCGGAGCTCGCCGCCATTCCTGAAAATCAAAATGACTGTTGTTGCCATAGCTGCCGCCTTATCCATCGTCACCGTTACGAGATATGGTGAATAAAAAAAATTAACGTTGTCGCCATTGAACGGTAACGGTGCAATGAACACAGTCGCCATTCAATGGCAACCATCCCGTTGCTAAGTCGCAATCTAATGGCGACGGTATCTATAAGTGCGTTGTCATTGAATGGCGACGGTGTATGAGTGCTATTTTTTCGAATTTATTTAACTAATTTATTATAATTAATAATACTAATTATTGAAATTAATTATTATTATTATATAATTTATTATCCGAATTTATGTAAATTAATTAGTAATGTTTTTAAGTTTATAATATTAATTATTGAAATTGATTGTTGTAATTATATAATTTGTTATCCGAATTTATGTAAATTAATAGTATTAATTATTGAAATTAATTTTTTTCATTATATAATTTTGTATCCGAATTTATGTAAATTAATTAGTAATTTATTTAAATTAATAATATTAATTATTTAAATTAATTTTTGTAATTATATAATTTGTTATCCGAATTTATGTAAATTAGTAATATTAATTATTGAAATTAATTGTTATAATTATACAATTTTTTATTCGAATTTATGTAACTTAACTAGTAATTCATTGAAATTAATAATATGAATTATTGAAATTCATACATGTAATTACATTATTCGTTTAAATTAATTTATTAAATGTGTCTAACTATTGCAGTTAAGGATCGGTAGAATTATTGTTCGTGGTCTTGAAGAAGCGCAGTGATGAGCCATAAGGTAAGTCCTCGTTCTTGTACAAAATAAATAGTTGTGGATCGTAGGGTTAATGTTTCGCATTTAGTGAAAGAATACTTTGAACATAGTACACCAACTAATAGTGTTGTTATACGATGTCTAGGTAGGTTCTAATGACGATGATGATGATATTGAAGGACAGATGGATATGATTGTTATTTCGTAAATGATTTGTTTTACGACACACAAAATGATGCGAGTTCTGCAGCGAAGGACATTGCTTTAAGTTTAGGGTTTCAGTTGACTAAAGGGTCACATAAGAAGAACCCCCGTGAAGAAGACAAACGTTTGTACTTGTATTTCTCGCATGGTGGTAGGGAGAAATCACAGTCTACTGCATCTTCAGAGAGTTCACGTAAGACTACAATATCGTACTCGAGTTGTAGGTTCATGGTGTGCGTGCGGCCTAAGCGTGTTGATGATGAGTGGAGATGGAAGATTGACACTGTCAAAGATGATGAAAAACGTGGGATTCTTAGGTCAGTTCACAACCACATCTTCGAGTTGTGGCGTGAAGGAACACAACAACAGAATCAGCTCATAGACGAGATGAAAGACCACATTAGACAATTGGATGAAAACCGTGTGCCCCCAAGATAGATGCATAGCATACTCAACAATGAGTATGAAAGTATGATCAATATGAAACAGATCTATAATGAGACGGCAAAGATAAGGCGGTTGAGGTTGGGCGGCATGAACCCCATGAAATGGACATTGACATAAGCGTTAAAATTTAGGTACTTCACTACGTGCTTCGTGGATGCCGAATACCATGTCACTCATCTCTTCATCTCATATGCAGAGTCACTTTGGATGTTGCACGTGTGGTATTATGTCGTCTGGATCGACTCCAAGTACAAGACGAATGTGTAAAAGAAGACGGTGATTTAGTTTATAGGTGTGACACCGGTTAAGAAGAACTTTAACATTGGGATGACACTAGTGTAAGATGAAATGAAGGAGTCATACGCTTGGGCACTGAGTCAGTTGCAAATGGTTCTTGGTTGTTGACTGTCGAATGCCTTTTTTACTGATAAGGAGAGAGGTTTGGTGGTTGCACTACAAGCACCAGGTGTTCCATCTCGGCAACACAAGCACAAATAGGGCGGAATCGTATCATTCCTCCTTGAAGGCTTGGCTACACACCTTGATCAATAAGGCTGGCGGACTTTTTCGTGCATACCATGGACTTATGACAGGACAAGTGCTAGAGATAAGGAAGTTGTTGGAAAACTCACGAATGAAGGTACGTAGCATACTTTTTGGTTTAGTTTATGACTTTCTCACATCGTGTTTATCAATTTACACTTATTTAATTGCAGTTGCTTAGGATTTTGGAGAAACAGTACGGGAAGTTGAATACGAAAGTCAGCTTATGGGTGATTCAGTTACTGCTTGAAGATCACAAACTACTTAGTTCATTAGTTCATGTTCGTGTGTGTTGCGAACTACTAAGGGGTTGGGGTTGCCTTGCAGATGTGAAGTTTGTTGGTGTATAGAGACGAACACTTTGTTGTACAGAAGACACCTACATCGCTTTTGGGCTACGTTGGACTACACCCCCCTTGCGAACTTGTTGAGTGGGAAGATGCCGTCGGTACTGACCGCAACGTTTGGCGTGAAACTGTTGAGGAAGTCGAGAGCTTAGGAGAAGCAGCAGTTAAATCATACACGAGACTCCTCTAGTCCCAACTATATCCCGAGGGGGTTCATGATCTAAAGACATCTGATATTCTGATAGAAGGCAGAATGCAAGGGATCCGTCATGGTGCAAGAAGTTCAAATCTGCGACATCACATAGTAAGAAAACGGGTAAGTATTACTTGCGATTGAATTTTTCACTCTCCTTCACTTTTCTGTATCTGTATGTTAATTTGTCTGCTGAAATATGTGGTACCCCAGTCTCACGTACACCAAGAATGTTAATTTAATATTACAATATATATATATAATAATGTATTGTAATTTACTTAATTTTAGTGGAGCAACAAGAACATCATATTGTAGTAAAAGTCTATGTGTCATGATGCACAGATTTTACCCCGCTATCAAATACCCACTAGATTGCTCTAATGGAATCGTTTATTTCCTTTGGGTCTTTCTTCTTCTATTACTCAAGTTGATTTGCTAACTAGACCAAGTGACAATGTAATGATTATTTGTTTGATTGTTTCGATATCCAATAACAAACTAATGACTGAAATAAAACAAATCAAAATGCAAGGAATCGAGTTTCAAAGATAAGATGAAGGTTGCTCGGATTCAAATCCACTAAAGCTAGCAATGCATGGATGACTGACAAGTTATCTCGATTATTCAGGTTATAATGGTTTGGCAATTTTCTAATGTAGTCTTAGATCACTCTCGCGCCTCTAAGGGTCTATTTCGTCTAACCGTAGACTCCTCTCTCGAGCTAATCTACACCTAAACAAAACGCATTTATAGTGTTCGATGAAATGCCACAACGATAACCGTGCAAAAAGCCTAAACGATTCGCTCCTCTCTCGAGCTAACGAATAATCTAGGGTTCTTACTAAGCAACCTATCAATCTATGTTCCTCTCAGACCCACAAATCAATGTCGATGACTCAATCAAGATGATCAAACAAGAATGAATCTGAAATTAGGTTTTAGGAAGAACGCATCATAAGTCTGAATAAACCTCGATAACAAATCAAATCATCCATACAAAAGCTTAGCTAAAGCTTCATCTTGATCGAACAACACAGAAAGTTTAGCTACTCATGGTTCCGGAAAATAAATCACAAGAGAAGAGAAGAAAAATAGGAGAAGACGACATGTTCTTCGTGGAAATCCCAATCTTCGACTTGATGATTTGCCCTTCCCCAGTCGTGGTTGATCCTCTCGCTTCATCGTCTCTTTGGAACTCTAGCTCTCTCCAAGAGCTCGAAAAATATGTGTCTATTAAGTATATGGAACCCTCGCTCTCTCCAAGAGCTTAAAAAATATGTGTATATTGAAGTATATCTCGTCCACAGGGGTCTTGGGGGTATTTATAGGCTTCTGGACCAAGTTGGAGAAGGAAAAGGGCTTGAAAACCCGTCTGGGGGTGAGACACGACGTGCTCCATATGGAACACGCCGTGTTTCTGGCCGTGTTCGGCCCCTGTAACTTTCTCGGGCAATTTCAGCGGAGGAACACGCCGTGTTCGTTCATTATACGGAATTTTACCATAGTGTCAACACCAAAGTTGTAGAAAATCGAATTATATTTCCAACGCCGCTGACTTTGCATCAATTGGACTTCGGAGCGATGAGTTATGCTCGAAATACTAAACAGTGACTCTTTCTTCCCAAGTCGAACGCTTTGAGTTGTTCTGGCCTCCCCGTCATGTTTTGGTTTATCTCTAAACGTCATATGACACCTGAAATGTACCAAAAACATACCAAACACCATAATACGGCCCCGAGGGGCAAGAGAACCAAACATGTACTCAAAATCCAAATTTGAATACATTTCGACACACAAAAATATAGTTTATAACGAGAAAAGGTGTGTCGAAAATAAATCACATCATGTCACTTTTGATTTTTCAAATATTTATAATATATGATAAAATATTATAAATTTTGATAAACTTTATTTCATGCGCTTTCTAGTGCTAACATGAAGTATTTTTATTGTTCGTAAATGGATCTCGATGAGCTATAATTTTCGATAGGGCAAACCTAACATTAAAAATAAAAATAGTAAGTTTATGAAAATACTAAACCTTTAGTTGATATATATCTAGTATCATAATATTTAGTGGTCAATTATTTAGCACTTAGACCCGATAATCATATATATGTAAAATATACAACATGGAACTCCAATGATGCAAAACGCATTATTAATTATTAACTGAATCGAGTAGTTTGAAGCCTAATCTCAAAATGAGCGTTCGTATAACAATTGAATTGGAAATTTTTTCGGAAGCTCACCGGAGTCATGATGGAAAAGTCGTCGGCCGATCACCGAAGTCTTGTCGGAAAAGTCAACGGCAGCTCAACGAAGACTCATCGGCGACCATGACGTGATAGTTCTTTTTAATTAAAAAAATAAATTTTATTTTTGATAAATATAAAATTATAAATTAATAAGGTTTGTAAAAGACTTAAATACCCTTCTGATATAAACCGTTAGATCAATCAAAGGGGCAACAATTTGGTGAGAACATGCAACCGGTACAAACATTACGTGGAGGAATATTATTGATTGATTTTCTTTAATAAAAAATAATATTTAGTTAACACTCAAATATATTGAACCATACAACTAAATCTCTCAATTTAAATCCACAAATATATTACAAGAAATGATACAATCATACATCAATACACAAACACACACGTATACAACGCCCAAAGTACATATCAAATTACAAAACCACAAAATCAAACAAACCGGTTAACCAAGACCCCGACATAACCGGTCAAACGCAATCATATAATACAATAACTCCTATAACTTCATCAGCCTCGCACTAGTACTCCAACGACGGCCGAACTAGTTGCTAGGAGGTGGTGCAAAGAGGTCAAAGATGGAAGGTATGGTGAATGGAATCGAAGGGATCGTCGGGAAGGTGGCAGGCACCGGCGGCAGTGAAAGCTTCGGGATGGACACAGGAATCGCTGGAATGGCGCCGGCAGCGGGGATCGACGACAGTCTGGTGGTAGGGAGAGTCGTCATCGGCAGAGTTAGCATCGGCGGAGTTGGCTGAGGCAGAGTTGGCTGTGGCAGAGTTGGGGCTTGGAAGAGTTGGCGAGCCGCCGTTGTAGCATCCATGTTGGAGAATGAGACGGCGAGCGAGATGGCCAAGAAGAAGCAGAAGGACTTGGAAGATGCCATTTTTGAAATTTGAATGGAACTTTTGCTTTGTTTTGCTATGTTGATTTAAATCGAATAAATTTGAATGATGTAGTTTCATTGTTTAATATATTTGGGTGTTAATTTAATATTATTTTTTATTAAAGAAAACCAAGCTAGTGATATTCTATCACGTATTATTTGTATCGGGTGCATATTTCCATCGAAGTGTCCACCATTAATCTTTAAAAATATATATAGGAATATAGGAAAACTTGATTGACATGACACATTTAATATTTTCTATTGATTTTATATTTTTCTTCATCCCACCAATTATATCTCACCTCCCATAATGAATAAACTTTTAATTTATTCTTTAATCTCTCACCAAATTATTTTTCCCTCTCTATTAGTTTTTCTTCCATAACATTATTTAGACTACTCAAAATAAATTATTCTCTTCACAAATATTATTTAGAATAATTTTTTGATTCCAATAACATCCATTTTCATATATTTAATTTCAATTTCACTCCATTCATAAAAATATTCATGTAATATTGAAAACTAATATGTGGTTGATTCAAAACTCCAAATCATTATAAAATATACAAAAATTATTAAATGGATGTAATGTATCATTCAAATAACATAATAAGTGGTCTTAAAATCGTTCAATCCTCCATTCAGTATTTATAAACGGGTCAATTAAGATTTTGTTTTCGTAAGTTAATCGAATTACGCATCATTAACTCTTGAGCAAATCATTGATGAGTCGATTTGAATTGGGAAAATCCTTAAAACCTAAGCATAGTTCATATGATATGATAATTCGTTCAAGATTCTTTTAACAGGCCGATTGAGGTTTCATTTTTTGTAAGCTAATAAGGTTACGATCATTATGTTTTTACCAATTCAAAACACCGATTGGGTTGATTCGGTTTGAATTGTGATATAATTGTGATAATTTTGACTGTTAAATCGACATTTAAATGATGAATCATATATACAAATATAGTTATAAAAGAGGGTTGCATATAGATTATAGATATGTCCACCCAAACTCTCACTCAGTCACTCATATGTGATGGATGTGAATATTCATGTATATATATTGACCCGAGCCTATTTGAAAAGAATATATATATATCAAGATTAATCATTGGCTCGTTGGCCTCAATTGATCAATTAAAAGAACCTTGAATGTAAGATTATGTAATATGAGCTTATATATAATAATATAATTAGTATAACAAAATGTAAAAATACACAACATTAGTTAACATATTTTTTACTTTTAATTACGGATCTAGGCTCCGCCAACAGATTATGGCTAATGGTACAAAGAAGCGTATTGGCAAAAATATACTATTCGGCGAAAGTATATGGAATTTCTTTTTGTAGGCACGATTAAATTGAAAATTACGTAGACAGTCAAGTTGAAATCTAAATTACAAAAATAGGCAATTACCGTGTCTGCGCCGTGCATCCTACACTCCGCGGGCACAGTGGCTTTGATCAAATCATTATTAAGAATCCGAGATCCTTGGACATAAACGACACTTGCGTCGTTAAGATAACTTTCGAAAGGATATAGTGCAAAACCATTTTTAAGCTGAATATGCCAAATGTAAAAGTCATTTTAAGTCTATTCAACTTACATTATATTAAGATCCTGAAGGATTTATAAGCTAACGTGTCTGATGCCAAGGTAACGCACGGACTACTCATATTTTAAGATTCTACCTAAAAATATATTAATTAGGATAGTACACTGTTTATGACCTAACTATGTCTTTCTTTTAGGCTTTTTTCAAATAAATAGTGTTTTAGTTCATTAGACTTTCGGCCAATCGACCAGTACGATCTAGTTAATTATAATAAAAATAATGGGATAACGGGTTACCGACACTAGTTAATTATAATAAAAATAATGGGATAACGGGTTACCGACACTATAACTTGGGTCGAATCTCATTTACCAGTTCTGCATAAAACACTGATTCACAAATAGTTAGATGCATCTAAGTAGTAGCAGATATTCACACTAATAAAATTCACTCATGGTGACAATCAAAAAATCGTTGTCGTCAATTCAACGTCAGTCCGTCCATGCTAGCTTACAGCGGCGAGCACAAACATCATTGATGACGATAAAAGTTAGGATATGGAAAGAATCCAAATCTGATGGACAACATTATCGTATGCATCTGAGAGAATTCATCATCGTTATGTCCAGTTTACAACTCTTTTATGTCGGTGATATATATTTCACGGTCTGTTATGCGTTTTATATTATGTCATTTTAATAGGCTCGTTATGTCGACTTTATATGTATATTGTTACATCATTTTTACTCATTGTTATGTTATTATTATATTAAGTTTACATGAACAGAGTGGAGAGAGGAGAGAGAAAAGTTGAAAGAGAGATATGTTTTTAACACCCTTTATACCCCTGATAAAATTTCAACCGTTAGATTAAAAGTGACATATATAATTAGGGGCTGTTGGATCGACCATCGTATGCATCCGAGAGAATTGGCTCTCGGAACCATAACAATTTCACCCATTTTTCCTTTTCATAAAACATCTTTTATATAACCAAATTATCATCAGATATTGCAAGTCCATTTTTTTCAAAGGGTCACCCGGATGAGAAATTTGGACGAGTAATTTAGATTTGGGTGGAAATTTAGTATTAAATCACTTAACTAAATTTAAAAGAAAATATTTGAAATCACATTATGGTTGTAGAGAGAATTTCATAGAGGATTTAAAAGAGAATTCCAGAGTGATTTAGTTGAACTAAAGAGTAAAATTTTTGAAGGACAGTGAAGATTTGGAAATTTTAAATAAGATTATTCGTTATTTTCTTGTAGTAGTTGATAGTGGTCATAAATAAAATGAGTTTTGAATATTTTTGTTTTATCCTTTTTCTCTTTATAAAATTGCACTAGAAATTATCTGAAAATTAGCAATTCAAAACATTTTATTTCAAAAATAATTTTTTTAATCTAAATCTCTTTTATTTCAAATCTCCTTTAAAATAATAAAATGATACCGATCATTTTTATCGTCAACATGCCGACTTTGCTACTGAATCAGTCAAGTAGATCATAAATCCTCAACAGCCACATGGCTATGTCTTAGCTTTATTGACCTTCAGTACCCATTTAATAGGTATAACACTATAAAAAGCTACAAACTGTTTTTTAAAATTTGATTTGGTAAAAAAAAGAACATGAAATATATATTGGAGTTAATTACCACCATATGTTGCAATAAGAATTTGAATACTGTAGCAAGCAATGCGCAAACAAACTAGGACATGGAGCACACCCAAACAAGATTACCAGTAACTGACGAATTCAAAGAGGAGTGAGTAGCGGTTTTCCGTCATAGATAGTTGTAGGAAGAGAGTTAGAAAAGCATACAAGCATGCATCCTAACCATCCATCCAAACCAACAGTTTTACCACACTATAAGGGCGGGTCTCATTGATGGGTTCTGGAAATAAACAAATTGTTAGATGCATCTAAGAAGTAGCAGATCGATATTCCACACACTAATAGAATCCACTCACGATGACCACCAAAGAGACATTACCGTCGATGTCAACATCTGTCCATCCAAGCTATAGCTGACAGCAACGAGCACATACATCCCTAATGGCGATAAAAGTTAGAATATAATATTGAAAGAATCCAAATCAAATGGACAGCATTATTATTGTAGTATATGAGACTTTCATAATAACAAAGCAACCAAGGAGGAGAAGAAGAAAAAGAAAACAAGAAATAGGGTTTTGGAATAAAGGTGGAAGGAAAGAAAGGGGTCACTTTCCATAGCTTTTTTCTAGGAGAGAAAAAGGAAGAAGACGAGGGGAAGGAAAGAGGGAGGAAAGCGATAGGCAATTAATGTGGGTATGTGGTGCTGCTGCCTGGTTGTTGTTATAATTTCTCATATGAAAAATGGCTTCTCATATGAATCCAAAGCATTATCTCTTCGATCTCAGTCTTATGCTGTCTTTTCCTTTGGTTTGTAGGGTTTGGTTTTATGCTTCTACCCCTTATTCTTCTTCTTCTTCTTCTTCTTCTTCTTCTTCTGCTGCTGCTGCTGCTGCTGCATAGTTAGTGGCTCACTGGGGATTGATTAATCACCACCCACCATTCCACCAATAATAATAAATCATTGTACGTACGCATCTCTTATCTTCTTTATCTCTCTCCTAGGGTTACCCACGCAATGAATCTGCCCCTTCCCCAAATTCAAAGACCTAATTTCTTATATTCTGACTCTTACTGTACCCTCGCTTGCTTCTGATCTAGGGTTTATTGTGTGGTGACTGCCCTGGTGAGTAAATAAATTTAATTTTTGAAGAAGGAAATGACGGTACTGGTCCCTAACATTTTCTTTCCTCCAGATTCGCTCCATCTATCTGTAAGCTTTCAAAGCCGCCGTCCAGTTCTAGAGTTTATATGGTTTTGAAAGGTGTTCGGACATAGTGTTCATCCCACTGAAGAAGAATCAATGAATGGCTGTGAATCAGCTTCTTTCTCTGTTGATCAGACACTGAAAGTGAATCTGATCCCTTCCTCCCTCCATTTCGCCCTTATCTCTTCTGTATGTTGTACGGTCTATCTGGTTACTTTCTTTCTTTCTTTCTTTATAGGGTTTTTTTTTTCATTTCTTTTCCCCTAATTAATTCTCGTGAACTACGATACAATCCCCATCTTCTCAATCATCTGATTTTTTCGGAAGAGGGGTGAATTAATGGTGAGATTATCGACGATGTGCTTATTTAGTTCGGAATTAGATATGGATTATTATTTGTCATAAATAGTTTCGAGAGAGTTAGAAAGTGAAAAAAATGTGCATCCTAACCATCCATCCAAACCATCAATGTTTACCACACCGTGGCTTGGGCAGCACCATTTATCATTCATTCGTGGAGCAACGTTAATCCACAAGCTATTAGATGCATACCTAACAAGCAGCGGGCATTCACGTGATGGTAAGTAAATCCACTTGCCTCAGTTGGTAACTACGGGTAACGACCAAGGAGACGCCTCGCCCTCAATTTGATCATTAGTCTATCCAAGAGCAAGAGCTGGCTGACAGCAGCAAGTTCAGACATCCCTAAAGGCGATAAAAAGTTAGAAGAGTGAAAAAGACTCCAAAATTCGAATGGATGATATTAACTTCATTTTTTGAAATTATTAACGATTATATATAATAATAAAAAACAAGTTAGGACTTCTTGACAAGAGACTTATGACACTTTAGAAACATATCAATAACTTTAGAAACTTGATTGAGGCAGGTCTAAATCATAAAAAAGGGCATGATGATGTATAATTCCAGTTGCGATGGTGGTGGGAGGGAACATTACAGTACTGATTCTAGTGATATCCACATATCATCACCATGTATATCTGGTAAATTTTGTGGTTACTGTCGTTCTTCCTTGGCCCAGCAATAAAAAAGATAAAATGTGAAGGTACACATGGATATGTTTTATTTGGGTGTTATATGCACAATACGTAATGACAACGAGTTTTATTTTGAACTCTTTTTTATATAACATACAAATAATACATGAACGATGTACGAGTACATATCTGTCGCAACAAAGGAAAAAAACCGTCAACACAGAATCTAGACAACAATCAATAAGTGGTGTTCCCATTGCCATACCCTGTTTATATTTTTTTTGGGGTGAATCCCTTGCCATTCCTTTATAGCTTCTTTTGGGTCTCTGAGCTGCAATCGTCCTTTCTCTTTGAAAATGAGCTCTTGAACATTAATGGCCTATCATTTCTCTGCTACAGCTACAGAGAAGCATATCTCCTCTTCTCTTATCCTTAGCTTATAGGCTATAGCTAGTTTGAAAAACATGAGCAGGATGCTCCCAAAGCCTCTAACATCATCCCCAGAAACCCTCCTCCGACCCGATCCATTATATATATATATATTTCATTAATTCAAACAATATTCCTTTTAGTACATTTTTTTTAATTATAAATGTTTCTTCTAGCTCTTTTTTTTATTTATCAACAGTTCCTTCCAGTACATTAACAATTACAGATTTAATTATCATTTGTATAATAAAATCGAAAACTCCCAATCACGAGACCAAAAATTAAGAAATATCCCTGCATGCTAGTGATCAAAACGCATAGGCACTTGATCAAGAATAATAACAAAAAAGAATGCGTACGAAACCATTTATATTTGTCCGTTAGATTTTTTTACTGGCCAAATAATTAGTCATTTGGTTTTACTTACGGATTTTAGTCATAATTTTTTTTGGAAGTCATTGTATTCTACTTAAATGATTTTGAACATAAAATTGAAAATATATATCAATAGAATAGATTAGCTTGATTATTTAGTTCATTTATCTTACATGTGGAAAAATTTCAGTTAATAACTAGTTTATACATGGAAAGGATGCGGCTATTACATAAGGTTATCTCCATTGCAAAATTCATTTAACAATTTTTAATTATGTTCACATTGTCACATAATCCACTTTAGCAATTAACTCATGAAACAATTTTTAATCACCTCCAACCCTACAATATTTTAGCAATTTTAATTGATTATTTATGTTTTTCTAAATAATACTTTTGCACCAATGGTAAATATATCATCCTTAATATATTTTTTACTCATAAATAATTTTCTTGAAAAATATATCAATTAGCTTATGTGACATTACTAATTCTTACTAATTTAGAAAGGATATGCACATCCTTAGCAATTGCTAAATGAATGTCACATCACCTTCCGCCTTACTTTAACAATTACTAAAATTTGAGGATAAAGACGCGCCCTAAACCTGTTTTGTATTCTGTATTTTAATAAAACAGACTGAAATGATGATTATTATTATCATTATTATTGGTGAAGATAGCAAACAGTGTTTATTGATTAGGAGCAACACACCAATTAGGATTTAGGAAAAGATACAAACACAGTCCAAAACTCAGAGAAGCAAGATCAAGCAGAAGTAAGTGAAAGAAAAAGATTATCATACACCTGACATTAGAAAAGAGAAGGACTAGGAGGGTATCCATATATGAACTTGCTTTTTGTAAGTCTTAGGTTTAATTCAAACATACAAGTACTAATTTGGTAGACGAGTGGTGGCGAACTGGAGGTTGTTGTAAGTTGCAGTTGCATCCCACTGCTTGTAGAAAGATTGCAAGTAGTACTGATCTGCATTGCTAGTGACTGTCTGATGCTGTGCCTAACAACATCACAATCCATACACCGATCGTCAGATTTGAGTTCCAGTGTATTATTCATATTAATCTTAACTAACATGCACTAATATAAAATACCTCATGTTGGTGTGGGAGTGGGACTAATGTTGGAGTAGCAAAACGTTGCTGGAGGCGAAGATCAATCTTGGGGAAAGCATCACCACCGTTTCCCTCATCAAGCATCATCATCAATTGGTGGTGCTGGTGCAGTGGATCATTATGATGATTATGATGACAAGATCCAGAGCTTTTCGATGAAGAAGAAGAAGAAGAAGCAGCAGCAGTAGTAGTAGGTTCATGGTTGTTGTTGTTGTTGCTGTTATTGAGCATGAGGAGGGAGGAGTAGAAGAGCTTCTTGTCTCTGGTCCGCTGCCTCGCTCTTGCCCTTGCCTTGTCTCTCAACTCTTTCACTACTAGATGATGATGATGATGATGATTCATTACTACTTTTCCCTCGACATAAGTTTCAGTAGTACTAGAACTCTTCTTCTTCTTCATGATCATCATCTTCATCTTATTGGTCTTCTTCTTATTCGTGTCAACCATCTTTCTCTTCTTGGCTACCTTGGTGGGAGCAGGAGGAGGAGTGATAGTAGTATTATTATTAGCAGTACTGCTGGTTGAATCTTGGTCAAGACTACTCTTGCAAGTCATGTCCTTATGATGATCAGAAGTGTTCATGTAATTCAGCATGGTGGTCATGATTGCTGCTGCTTGGGTGTCACTTATAGTACTAGTAGTGGTACTAGTACTAGAGAAGAGGAGGTCGATCTGGGATCTGGACTGGGTGAGGAGCCACTCGACGGTGTTGCTGGGCTTATCGAAACCGAGCTTGTCTTGGAGGGTGAAGAAAGGGCGTGCTACTTTCAGGGAAAGCCTCATCCTCCTGTCCCTTGGTCCCTGTGCTGTCTGGATCTTACTATGCCTGTCCTTCCTCCAACACCTCTTCCTAGTCACTGCTGTCTTTGTAGTCGTCTTCTTCGGCCTTGGAGCAGCAGCAGCAGCAGCAGTAGTAATCGGAATCTGATGATGGGGTTGATCATCTGAAGTACTAGAAATGGTTAGTGGGTGGTGATGATGATTAGGAGGAGGAGGAGGAGGAGGTGGCCAAACTGGGTTGTGAAAGAGAAGCAGCTGATCATCAGAGTCAGCAATTACAGGGGCACTAGTGGAAGAGACAAGTGATGATTGTACGAAGTTGAACATAGAGTTGTTGCTACTATAAGGAGGAGGAGGAATTTGAAGGACTCCTCCTTCTCCTGCTCCTGCAGAGATATTAGGCAAGAGGTGGTGCTGCAAATGATGATGATGATGCTTTGTATTCATATGATGATGATTGTTGTTGTTGTTGTAGTAGTAATCTTCCCACATGTTCTCCTTTTTCTTTTTGGCCCTAAAAATCTCTTATTTCTGTTGAGATGGGTGGCAGGATGCAGCTGGATGGATACTGCACATCTTACTCTGAGAATGACACCTACTTCCAGGAGAGAACTTAGTTGTGGTTATAAATCATTGAGATATATGAGTCAAAATAAAACTGAAAAGATACTGGTAGTAAAGTAGTAGGCACTCCACCACCACTAGTATTAAGTATTAACCAACCAAAATCTAGCTAGCTGTTCCTTATAAATCCCCTACTCCTGAACCATTTTCTGTGTGTTTCTTTTAACAAAAACCCATATTCTGCTGCAAAATATTTCCATGAAAATTTTGAAATCCAGATACAAAACAAACCAAAAATTACAAGTAACATACTCTTTCGTTGATATTTTTCATCGTCCATAAGCAAAAACAACCTCCTCCTCTCAGGAAATAAAAGAAACATCTAGCCATCGAATTTATTAAATATTTTCTCTAAATTAATAAAAAACATGTAGTGGTTATTAATAATTAAAGACATTATTAATACATTAAAAAATGTCGCATACGTCTTATTGTAAGTAATAGATTTTATAAGTTTACATATATAGATATGATAATAGAAAGAAAATTCATATAACTAGGCATTATAGGTATTGATTTAACACACACATGGCTCATATACAGTGTAAAATTTGTAGAGTTAACAATTCTTTACAAATTGTATTTTTCTTTTAGATCAATCTCTTTACAAATTGTACCAGACTTCCAAATCGTGCACGTATGCCCTCATACATTGTTCCGAGTCAATTATTATTCCATTAATGAGAAAAAAAAATTCACAAAATCAACCCGAACCAAACTAATTTTTATCATAGAAAAATTCATTTTTCAACCGTTTCCACCACATTAAATATTGAATTTATATAATAATAATCAAAACTACAATAGTAAGGCAATACCATATACTCTTTAAGATTTAAATGATGAACTCAAATAAAATTTAACAGAAATCTAAATTTCAAAAATAAAAGTTGAAAATGTATTAATAAGGTCTTGCTCGAATTTACTATGCATAAACTTATTAATATGCAAAGTTAATTATGCAATAGTCATTATTCAGAAATACTAGGGTGCAATATTCAAAAATACCAAAATTTTATTTTTAAATATGATCCTTAAATAAAAATGTGATATATTTTTGTTTCTATCTTATCATACATATCAAACTCATTATTAATACTTAAGTAAATGAAGAAGGAACAGGGAACAGAAATTATACTAGCAGCAGTGCATTAGACAACCTTAGCTTGGAATTTGAAAAGAAGAAGAATAATAACCTTACCATAATTATGTGGCCTCCCTCCGGATGAAATTCAGAAAGGGAGGACTTGATTTTAATCGATCCGCGCGAGCGTTCCTGCCTGCCTGGGATAGTTTATGTGATCAATCAGCTGCATAGAAATAATTAAAAGGCCAGTGAAGATCTAGAACACGGGGAGGAGGAGATCGAAGAACATATATATTATATGGTCGAATATATATGGAATAGAATATATTTGATTCACTACTGGAAATGGACCGACCTAGCAAGTGTATGAACCAAGGTACGTACACTGACGGACCAAAACCAGCCCTACAGCTGATGAAAATACAACAAGCTAGCTAGCTAACTACAAGTTTAATTACCGTAGAGGAATCGTCGGCCGGAGCCGGTGGGGGGATGTAGGCAAGTGTAGGCGGCGACGAGGACTGCTTGGGAGATTGAGAGAGACTGAGAGTAAGCTAGCTATATGATGAGCATTCCTCCAGAAACAGTAGTATGTAGCTTTAGATCTAATTTGCTCCCAGCTGCTATGATATCGTTTTCAATATATATATACACAGAGAGATGTAAACTAACCTTGAATATCTCTTAAGTAAAAAAAAGGGTATTAATTTATTTACCAGCTGTCATGAGAAAACATTACATACATTACATTAATTAAGACCACAGAAAAATAAATAAATAAATACTCTACTCATGGTGTAACCTATTTGATGTCATATATAGCTAGATAGACAGTCAGAGAAACAAAAAAGAAAATTTTAAAAAAGTAAAAAATGATGAGAAGAAAGGAAGGAGGAGGATATTTTAGGTGTGCGACTGTGCGTGGTGGTGGCATCCAGAGCAGAACAGAACCCCTAGGTAGATAAGGGAGAAAGAAAGAAGAGATAGAGACAGTAGTAGAAAGATTACTACAATTATTGATTAAATGTAAGTAAGAGAGAGGAGAGGGGAGGGGCAGCTGAGCTGAGCGTGCCTGCGTTTTGTTTGACTGTCTAATCTATCTCTCTGTGAGTGAAGAAAACTTATAATTATGGTGGTGGGGTGGGAAGGGGGGGGGGGGGGGGGGGTGGTGTTGGATGCATTGTATTGGCTCAGTGCTGCCCCTCTCTGGCTATCCCTCCTTTTTGAGCCTTCATTTCGTTTCATTTCAAACAACGTCGCTTTCCTTCTAAAGAGCTGGAACCCCTCATTCTTTGTCTCTTTCTCCCTATGACTGACTGACTATGGTCTTACTTCTCTCTCTAACCAGAAAGGGGATTGTTTGCCCCAGCAAACAAATCCTGCCCGTTTATTATTAAATCCAATCCAATGGCTGTTAATTTTGATAGGGGCAGTTTTGTCATTCAAGTAATGTCTGCCTAATCATTTAGGCGACACTGCAACTGTCCAAACTCCAAACTTACTTACTGTTTCCATTCTTTTACATCTCATCACTTCAAAATCTTAACCAAGCTGGATGATCATCAATTCTAATTACAGCAAAAATGCATAAAAGAATGGGGCGAAATGGGACCTCTTGTTGGGGTCTGTCCTACATCGAGTTTGTCTGTGGGAGGATTTGAAAATTATTCATCAAGTTTTCTATGTACTTATTGTATGTTGTGTTGGTACTTGTTTTATGTATATTTGTGACTGTTTGTATGTTGAATTGTATTTGCTTTTTATGTACTTGGTTTTGTTGTGTTATACATATTCTCTTTGTACTTGTTTCAGTTGTTTGTTATGTTGTATTTGCTTTCTATGTATGCGGAGATAAAGCTTCAAGTTGATGTTTTTTACTCAACATCTCGTACCGACTCTATACTCGCTTTGTTTAACCACTATACTCCTATGTATTCACATGTATATGCTAAGTTATTTGTATTTACTTATTTACATACTAAAGTTTTCATGTACTCATGTTTAGTTTGAGTCTCATTTTTCTTTCATGTACTTGATGTTTATTGTACTTGTTTATGTTGTTATGTACTTGCTTTTTGTGTACTTGTTCCTCTTGTTCTTCTAGTACTTGTTCGGTTGTTCGGTACCCTTTATGTGTACTTGTTCATGTACGTGACTTTGTACTCACCGTACCATCGTGCTCGAGTTCCTATATTTACTTGAGTTTCTTGTCTTGTACTATACTAAAAAAAAACTCATATTTGTTTCATGTACTACATACTTACTTTATTGTATTCAATTCTGATAATCAAATGGTTATTTCAATGGAGTTATAGTTTTGTACTAGTTTCTATTGTTATGTACTCTCGTTTTAATGTACGTAATTTTTCTACACTTTGTACTTAATACCGTACCAATTCCTGTACTCGAGTTCCTATAGGCTATATGTACTCGATTTTCTTGTCTTGTATGTACCAAATTTTTTAATATACTCGTATTTATTTTGAGTGTTTCCTTTCAATACTTGACTTTTACTGTACTTGATTCTATAGTTATGTACTTTCTTTCTATGTACTTGTTCCTTCTTATGGTACTCGTTTGTATTGTTTTTAATCTCATTTCTTTTTTTTACGTGTATTGTAGTTGTTCATATGAGATAAAATAACTGATCACATGAGAAAAGAAATTGGCCTGACGAGAGATAAAAGAAATTGGCCTGAAAAGAAATTGGCCTGAAAAGAAATTGGCATTGCATGATAAAAACAACCAATTGACAAAAAAGCACATGTATAATAACCTTCGAGCTTTATATATAGTTCCAACCTTTAGTATGTATGCAACTTCTCCATGTATTTTAAAGAAAGGAAGCAGGAAATATCACATCGACCTAGTGGGAGGAATAAAATCTACCCACTCTTGTTACTAAATAAAACCAACTTAAAAGAAATAATTGTACTTTTACCAAAAGGAACTAATAAAACAAAGAAAATTTGAAATGAGAAATATGCCCCTAAATTAAATTTATCATTTCATCCGTCAAATTCAACGCTTTAGATAAACAATCCAGATTCTTCCTTATTATCAGCAAATATCCCATTTCTCTTTACCAAAAATTCAGACTCGGCATGAGACGTTCACTCTCCCAACAAAGTAGGGAACAATTGTTTTAATTACATTTTTTAACCATGTTTTAATTAATATTTACCTTTTCCAATTAAATTATTATTATTATTATTTTATAACCAAACTCAACTTTTTTAATTCTCAATCAAACATATATTATTCAAAATATTCAACAACCAGGTTGGAGGGTCATCTATGAAAAGAAAAATAACCAAGTGTCGAGATTGCCTAGCCACTGCATGGGAAACTTCATTACCATTCCTCCGAACCCAAATAACCTCGAAATTAGGATTTAGACGAAGCATCTGCTGACAGTCGGATATAATGTCACCAAACTTTGTGTTCTCCGGCACGTTGTGCTTCAACGCATGCTGAACCTCCCTACTATCAATCTCGATCAGAACATAATGGTAGTGTTCTTGAATCATCCATCGGAGCGCGCAATAAACCGCTCGCGCTTCCAACTCCTTCACCGGAACCAGGCCACCTAGAAGCAGGTGACACCGACCCATGTAGTTTCCTGACGCATCTCTCAAAACAGCCCCAACACCATGGCATCTTTGCTCCTCAAACACCTCCCCAACCACATTAACCTTCAACCAACCTACTTTAGGGCGATGCCACCGATCACAAATTTATGGCTGCTGAGTCGGAACGGTGGTCGTGTGTACCGTCTGCGCTACCCTCCACTCTTCAATCTCTTCCACTACACGGAAATCAGGCCAAAGTGGCGGGTTTTTTGTTGTCGTATTGGCAGTCTAAACACCCAATATGGAACCCACATTGGCGGTTGCCCAACCGCCAATTTCATCAGTAGAACCGCCACTTTTATATGCGCGGGTCTGGGCACCATATTGGTGGTACAGAACCGAAAATGCGGTAACCACAATGGCGGTTATAACCTCTACTATGGCTGTCCAGAAATATAAAAAATTACAGATCTGAATCATATTTCCCTTTTGATTTCCTTTCCACTTCGTGCTAGGGTTTATTGCTAGGGTCAATTGCAAAATCTAACTCAGAGATAGGCTGGACAAAGTAAATATACTGGTTCCTTCTTTGTTTGGTTGAACAACATCATCTTGAAGAAACCTTCCATTCACTACAACAATCCACATGTATAGCAGTGGATTAATTAAAGCATGCCGCTGTTATATATCCTAACAGCGGCCACTTATTCGCTGTTAGGGGACCCAACGTTAACAAAGTCTAACAGCAGCCTCGGTGGCCGCGGTTAAATGGAATAGCTTAATAACGGTCACTTAGTTGCTATTAGGATGTAATATCCTAAGAACGGCCATATCTCCGCTGTTAGGCTAAAATCTAAATTTTTTTATATTAACTTAATTGAAGATCTGAGTTCATCAACTCCTAATCAAGTTCACCAACAAAATTGTTTATCCTATTAATAAATCCATAATCAATAAACAATAAACCAATTTATATCCATTAATCATGAACAATAAACTAATTTATCTCCACTAATAACAACCCGAAAATCAAATGGATATAGAAAACCAGATCTGAATACATATGCAAACCCACATCTGAATGCATATACAAAACTAGATCTGAATATGATCGCCTATATAAAAGTTAAGTTATCTCGATAACACAAGTGAAATTTGTGTCCAAAGGTTCCTCTCGTTATGCTTTTACTCAAACTTATCAACACGGTCTAGACTGAACAAATTGAGATTGGTTTCCGATTATACTACTAATTAGATTAATACTATCAATTAAAACAGAGAACTAGGTTTGAACAGATGGAAAAGACAAGTTCTTGAAAGGGATGATTCATCAAGCTCAACTTCCTATTAGTAGTCGGATCGGGCAAACGTTGGACTTAGATTGAATAATAAAACCCCTCTATCACTCATATGAATCCGTGGCATGATCATGCACGCGTATTACCACTACTAACTTCCCAATCAAGGTTAGAATCACATCAACTAGGCTAACCGGTAATGAACACCGAGAAGTTCTATAAAGTGATAAGGTGCTGTCTTTGAATTAAAGGAAATCACAAGCAATTATAAATAGTGTTAACTTGGTCCATCAACACCTAAACTACTGATAACTACACCCAACTTGGTCCATGAGGTACAAACTGGAGCGCCCGCCAATTACTCGATGAACAACCTTTAAACCAAAAGAAACACGAAAGGTAGAATTGAGCTATTAGCTTACTCTACCGATAACTTTCTTCAATTTTAGATTGTTAATAAGAATTCATAAGTCGATCAAACAAAGAGTTTCATAGATTTTACCTAATTCAAGTTGTAACAAGAATGAGGTTGAAAACCAATAATCAAAGCAATCTTTCATTCAAAACCAAATATCCAAAAATTGTGGACCCTATATTAATAGGGAGAGTATCATAGCTCAATTCATTACATCCCAACCAAAAACTCTAAAAATTTACCTACTTATAACTCTAGAAGAAGAAAAACTAGAAAAAGATCTAACCATCATCTCAATGAAGAGAATGAATCGATATTGATCCAATCTTCGGATTTAGCCCTCTAGCTTCAATCCTAGCTTCAATCTTCAATGGGAACTCCTTCAGATATTTGATTGGACTTCTAGGGATGAAAGTAGGGTGTTTTTAGGGAAAACTCGGGAGAAAAACGATGGAATTCAATGATGGAGAACTACTTTCTCTTTCCTCAAAATTGGCTTTTTATATGGTAGCTGCTGGATCCGGTAGGTGCACGTCGTGCATAGGTGCATGTCATGCACCCCCTTTAGCTATGAAGGTAATTCAAGCTTCAGATCTTTGATTGGACTCCTAGGGATGAAAGTAGGATGTTTTTGCAGGGAAAACATGGGAGAAAAATGATGGAATTTGACGATGGAGAACTTCTTTCTCTTTCATCGAAATTGGCCTTTTATATGGTAGCTGCTGGATCCGGTAGGTGCATGTCGTGCACCCCCCTTTAGCTACGACGGTAATTCAAGCTTCAGAGGCTACACGACGTGCATGGGTACATGTCATGCACCCCCTTTATATAGGAGGCTAATTAAGATCTTATGGCTTGCACGATCTTTTGTGATGCACGACATGCAACCCTTCTTTTTCACCATTCCTTACACCGTCCTTCCATTCGAGCTCCAACCGTGCTCTGTGCCGCTCCCTTAACCTCATAGCCCGACCACCTATCTCTAAAGTTCATGTAGTAACAAATTCTAAAACAAAACACATCAAATGGACAGAAACGGTCCAAGTGAATGGGTCTAGGCATACAATGCCAAAACGCAAAATCACACAAACAAGCTAATATTCACTCAGATAGGGATTGATAATCACTACAAATTCTAGCACTATCATAATATATATACAAAATAAGATCTGAATACATATACAACACTAACAAATCATATACAGATAAAAAAAATCGCATCATTTTCTTCTTCTTCCTAGCCTCAAACCTCGATCTGGTAGAGAGGGCCGACTCGAGCTTCGCATGGGGTAGATGTGAAGAGGGTGAGGAGGGAGATGGTTGTTGAAGCTGGGAGTGAGATGAAGGAGGAGATTGGTGGGTGTTTGAGCTGGGTTTTGGTGGGTTTGGAGAAATGAAGCTTAGATGAAGGAGAAGAAGAAGAAGTTGAAGCAGATGAAGACGAAGAATATGGTGGTGTGGAGAGGGTGAGCTTGGCGACCATAGATTAAGAAGAAGAGGTGAGATAAGGGTGAGTATTTTCGGCCACCATAGATTGAGAAGAAGAGGTGAGATTAGGGCTTTGAGAGGAGTTTGGTTGATGAATGAGAGATAGGGTTGGAGAAGAGAAAAGAAAAGAGGATTATATATGGGGAAGGGTGATATATGAACCGTTGATTCTCTTTTAAGCTCATCCGGACCGTTGATAGGAATTAAAATCCTAACAACGGCCACTTGGCCGTTGTTAAATTGATAAATTTAACTATGGCTTAAGTGGCAGCTGTTAGGCTTCAAACATTATTAATCCTAACAGCGGTCTTTAACGGACCGCTAGTTAGTGTCGGCTGTTAGGACTTAATTTTTTATAGTGATTGTTCCATCTTGAAATGCTTCATGAAGATTTGCTGCAACATAAAACCATAAGTATTCAAACCACATTACCTGCCCGTCGGACTGTTTGCAGACGAACCTATGGTGGATCTCTTGGATAATTGCGCCTCTAGTCACCAACCATACGTATATGCCCGACACTGATGTGGACCACCACTGCCTTTGCATACTCTTCAATGTCTAGCACCATTCTTCTCTATCACAGTTCCCTTCTCTGGGTCATGGTAACTGCCGCAACCAAAGAAAGTAAAGAGACTTTGGATTATGGTGGTTGTTTTCGTAAGAAATGGAGCAACAAAAGGGGTCGTCACAAAAACCGTCAACCTTGTCAATCCAATGAAGACCGAAGGATATAATAATATATAAAAAATTAATAACAAAGCAATTGCGAGGTTAAGGATACTTCCCAGGAAAAGTGGCACGCTGATGGAACCATAAGGCTTGATTGAGACTACACAATTTGCGGGAGACAAAAAGTCACCGGACAAAACCATCATTGGATGAAAGAGTGACTGGAGGGAATAAATTGGCTGCAAAAAAGCATGTCGATGGAGGCCGCACCAACCCACATCTAGCGGCATGGCAAAGCCACCTGAGCAAGATTTGGGAGTAGAGCAAAGAGAAACACCAGAGTTCCCATAAAACACTAACAAGAGTACCGATGGGGAAATAGTGGATGCGACTCTAGGAGTTTAATCTAGTTGAACTTTTCATTAGAGCCATTAACAGGGAAATCCTTCTAGACCCCAATGGGGGAAAGGAATTCAGAGTTTGGAGGATGTTTTTGCTCTTTGGGGCTGATTACATCAAGGAGGCAAGAAGCCTCTGATGTTCAATTGAGGACCATCCCGAAGGTAAGGATAGGAAGCACCTAAGGATCGAAGAAATAGTTAGAGAAAGAGCAGAGGTAGGTCTCAGTCTGTCTCAGAGAGACAAAAATGCATGCTACTGCATAAACAGCAGTAGCTCTGACAGTTCTGTAGGAGAAGCCGATCACGATCGTGATGGATAGTCGGTCACGGGCGTGACCAAAAGTTGATCACATTCGTGGTGTACAATCAACCATGGGCGTGAGGGATGGTACATAACGGGCGTGACAAAAAGGTTGTCATGTTTGTGGGTTACAATTGGTCACGGGCATGACGAATAATCAGCCACGGGCATGACGGATGGGAACAAGACTGTGCCAACATTTTGAACAAAAGAAGAGGAAGGATATTATTGGACGAAACAGAACAGAGATTATTGGAACTAAATGGGAAAGTGATCAAATTGTATCCACACAATGTCTCGGTCTCAAAGGAGGAAGTAAGGAAAAGTAACAACAAGAAAGGGAAACAACAAGATGCTCAAGAACCCAAACTTACTCATCCTCACCCTTCTCCTCGTCCTCCTGATCATCGACATCCGGGTTGAGCGGAGTAAAAACCGGAGGAGTAGGCCAGTCTGGGAACTGCAGAGTCAGACCCGCCTGCATGCAGTCGAGCCTGGAGTCCACGAAAGTCGAGGCGGTGGTTCTGTTGAGTCGATAACCAATCGATCGCCTTCAGCACCTTAAAGTTTGAGCCCCTCCGCTAACGAGGAGCTGGTGGTGCTACTGAAGCATCCCCTCCTTGCGCCGGGCTGCCTTAGTAGGAACGGTGTCCACTAGTAGGATCTAACTGAAATGGTGGATCCTCTGCAACATTTGTATGTTCAACAAGGTATTCTTTCCAATATGAGATGGAGGGTGGCTACGGACCTGAGAGAAGTGGCGGAGGAGGTCAAACTGCCATGCAATCCTGGTGATGTAGGCATCGCAGGGGAGGACTTTCAGAGAAGGGTTGAAGTAGAAGGTCTAGAGAGTGAAGGCCAGGAGGTTCCCGAGGTGGATCCGCTACCCCTCCATGCAAGCATATAGTAGGGCCAGCTCACGGAGAGTGACAATGCCAGTGCTCTCCATCCAACCAATGATGTTGTGAGCCATCATATAGTTGATTAAGCAAAGGGAGCTTGTCCCGATACTCGACGGCCTTGGTCACATCTACACGCTAGCACAAAAAACTGAATTAGTGTTACAAGTCTTTTCACGTAAAGGAAAAGTGCAGAATGGTTAGGAGACTTACCGGCAGTGAAGGGGACGTTCCTCCTCACCAGCTGGAGCCAAGACTGTGGAGTCGAGTCGATCGCAGCAAAGATTATTAGGGCTTAGAACCAATCAGTGCCCTATCCTCCCCGGAGTAGAAGCCTTAGACCACGACCAACTCATCAAGGGAAAGGGAGTGTAGGTTCTCGACGATCGTGAAGATGAGTATCGGCCTGGTCCGCCCAACCGTCAGGTCCACATGTATAGTCACAAAGAACTCGTGCGTGAGGACCTTTTAGACAGACTCATCCACCTCAAAGAGGTGCTCGACACGTCCGTTACAAAGGAGCTCTGCTGCCCGTCCCTCCCAAGTGGCGAATGGAGTGTCCCTAATCTCCTCCCTGTTGATTAACCCATCTTGCAGAACAGGGTTACCTATCATTTGCTCCATGCGCATCCGGTGAACCTCACTGGGAAATCTGAGGTAGCGGGCGGCAGCCTGGGCGGTGCCCTGATCAAGACGCACTTCCTCAACAGCTAGATGAGTGGAGACTAGGGTCCTCACCCACTCCATGTCGAGAGTGCTTAGGCTTGGGAAGCACCAGGTGCTTAAATGTTGATCCTTCTCCGGGCATTTGCACAAAGGAAACTGAAACATGACTTTCAAATGGTCGACCATGGGCGTGACGAGCATTCAACCACGGGTGTGATGGGCATGTAATCACAGGCATGGTGTACAGACCATCATGAGCATGGGGAAACGAGTCATCATGGCAGTGATGGATAATCCATCACGAGCGTGGTAGGAGAGACAACCACATGCGTGGTGAACATGTAATCCCAAGCGTGACTGCTCATGAAAAACCAAAAATTGGCAATGACCTAGAGTCTAATCGGCGGAAAGAAATTACAGTTACCAAGCAAATATTAAGGCTAGAAAGTGTACCGATAGCCTTAGAAAGTAAATTAAGGGTTTAGATTCCGGATTGTAGCATAGAAAAGAGGAAAGGATGGAGACTAACCGTTCAATGCAAGTGTTTCGAGAGGAGGACAAGGAGAAGAACTCGGTGGCGGCAATGGATGGAAAAGAACTGTAGGATGAACAACCTTAAGTGTTATAGGCCTTCAACGAAAATCAAGGAGAGTAAAGAAGAAGAGAACTTACCGGAGAATGTCAGAGATGAAGGAAGGATTTCTATGGTCGAGAACGATCGTGAGAGGAATTGGGAGAAATTGGGGGAGATTGGAAAATTAGGGTTCAAATTGTGGATCAGACTTCTTATAAAGGGATGACCACGGGCGTCGCCAATGTGCAGTCACGAGCGTGGTTGATAGGTTACCACGAGTGTGGTGACTAGTCCTCCACGGGCGTGACGATGACGGTCCATGAAATTGGGCTGAAGGAACGAGCCAAAAATAGTGGGCCAATACCAATCCAGGATAGGTTATAACGAGTTAGTCTAGATGGGCGTACCCCGGAGGTAAGATAGGAGAACTCAAGAAAGGATTTGGTAGTATGGTCCTTATAGCTTGAATTTACGTATGCCTATCATGGGGTTTTAGGACAAGGAGTTTGGTTGAGGAGATCATAACCCACAATTCCATCACCATAACTGGTTGGTTACGTTAGAGACCCTAAACGGCAAGATGGGACATAAGTTCCTCCCTTCTAGTATGAGGAAGGAGGTAGGTTGATGGCTAGACCACAAACCATAAAGGAGACCGCCTCTAAGTTCAAGTGATTCGAGCACAACTGGGTATGACTCAAAACTGGAAAGAGCAATATGTTGACAAGAAACAAGAGGGATTCACATCAAGGTAAGGGCGCTTTCTTTCAAAAAGTCCTCCAGAAAGGAGTGATGCGTTTGGTAGGGAAGGGAAGTTGGCCCACAGTTTAACGGTCCCCACCATGCTGTTTGACCGGGGGGGGGGGGGGGGGGGGGGGTAAGACCATTGGAGTACGAATCGGCCTTGCTAATAAGGTAGGATTGGATGCATAACAAGTTCCTTGTGCATGTATATAGGACGAATAATGAAGGATCCAAGCAAGAAATCCGAGTGGATGAGTTTGAGTAGAGAGGTACCTCCTAGCTCTCAGGGAGTAACCTGAATCTAAACAGGGATCGAGGGGTCCCCAAGTTGAGGAGTAAGGAGACGACGATAGCAAGGGTGCTCTAGCACGAAATCAGGATTTTGAGGCTACAACATGAGAGACTGGGGTTGTCATGCGAAAGCGTTACCCGAAGCTTGTGGAGAAGTTACCTAGGAGTAAATTTTCCTCTCCATTGTTAAGCTTTCAGATTCAGGTTTCAGGACAATACCTTTTGCAGGAGGAGAGAGCTATGCCACCTCGATTTCGGGTCGACTTTCAGTTCGGGTATTGGGTCTAAGTCAGTTAGGTTTTAGTCTGACGGGTGGACGATCACGTGCATGATCGTGAGTCAGCAGTTAGTCACGAGCGTGACCACCAGTAGATCACGAGCGTGATCATCAGTAGATCACCAACATGGTCGTTAGGTAGTCACGTGCATGGTGTTAAGTCCATCATGGGCGTGGTGGACTTATTGTAAAGCTAAATAAGTGACCTACAAATTAGTATTTACAGAAACAAAAACCTACGAATGGCACTCTTAACTTGGTAGGTGAAGAAGAATGATTAAGGGAAGATAGTGGAGCTGATCTATCCCTGATCGCTGTTAGAGGGTTAGTGAAGCTAGGAGATGCAGTGGAAGTTCTATCAAGATAGGAGGCTTGAGCTTTGAGAAGGTAGCAGCGAATCAGACTCTATCAGGAAGCTAATGATAGGTGGGGGATAGGATTACATTCTGCTTATATCCATAGAACTATAATAAGATGTTGGGGAATCCAATGATTGGATTCTCCATGTGATTCAGAGTGAGAGCTCTTAGGTTGTACAGTAGCGTGTGATCTAATGTACAGATGTTATGACTTGAAATAGAGCAAGGGCTCTCAGGCTATAGAATAGTGTGTGATCTACTATACAGATGTTGTGACAGGATGTTGAGTGAGGGCTCGCAGACTGTGCAGTAGCGTGTGATCTACTGTACAGGCTGTGTGTTATTATTCAAGCATAAGCTCTTGACGTTTGAACTATGGCGTGTGATCCATTGTTCATGATAGGACATGATAGGCCTACCTAGACTAGCTCACGATTATTATGCGTCAGTCAACCACCCCCCATATTGCACAATCCCCTAGGTGATATTTAGGTTTTAGGCAGGATATGTAGAGTATGTCTACAGATGTTGCTCACACGGTATTCAGGGGTGGTTTCATGGTGTGATCCACCATGAGGCTATTCACACATAGTTAGGGGTGGTTGATTCTAGGTACATGCCTAACTGTGTGGATAACCTCATGATGGATCAAACCATGAAACTACCCTAAATACCATGTGAGCAGCATTGATGCGAGGTACATGCCTAACTGTGTGGATAGCCTTATGATGGATCAAACCATGAAACTACCGCTGAATACATTGTGAGCAGAATCTGTAGGCATACTCTTCACGTCCTACCTGAAACCTGAATATCACCTAGGGGATTACGCAATTCGGGGTGGGTGACCGATGCATAAAATCCGTGACCTAGACTAGTTAGGCCTATCATGTCCTATCATGAGCTGTGGATCACACGCCACAGTTCAAACGTCAAGAGCTTATGCTTGAATCATAACACACTGCATGTACAGTAGATCACATGCTACTGGACAGTCTGAGAGCCCTTCCTCAACATCTTGTCACAACATCTGTACAGTAGATCACACGCTATTGTACAACCTAAGATCCCTCGCTCTAAGTCACATCACATCATCAGTACAATAGATAGCACGCTACTGTACATCATAAGAGCCCTTGCTCCAAATCAGATGGAGAATTCAATTATTGGATTCCCCAACATCCTATTATAGATCTACGCATATAAGCATAATGTAATCCTAATCCCCCCACCTCTAAAAAGCTTCCCGGTAGAGTATAAACTGTAGCTATCTTCCCAAAACTCAAGCTTCCTGTCCTGATAGACATGAAGGGATCAATCAAAGGATTGAAACCCCAAAACTGTTAGGATTTTCGTACGTGAGTTTCAACCTAGTAGCATTGAGAGAGAAGAAGGTGATTGGTTACCTTCCGATGCTTCTTCTAGTCTCCACAACCCTTTATCAATGATCGGGGACTAATCAGCTCTGTCCTTCTCCCCTTAATTGGTCTTCTCCACCTCCTGAGAGAGAACGTCATCGTTAAAGAATTTAGGTTTTTTGTTTTTGTAAATTCTTAGTTTTAGGTCGCAGATTTGGCTTTATAATAAGTCCACCATGCCCGTTGCGAACTTCCAGCCAGGTTCGTGACTCTTTGACGACCATGCATGTGATCTACTAATGGTCACACTCGTGATGAAACTAACCGCCACGGTTGTGATGTACTGTTGACCATGACCGTGATTGATCTGGCAACCACGCCCGTGACACCTGTGATCGTCCACCCGACAGTCAATTCCCAGAACCCAGTAACTCAGATTAATACCTTGAATCAAGTTCAACCCAAAATCGCGGTGTTACAACTCTCCCCTCCTAGAAAAGGTTTCGTCCTGACACCTGAATGTGAAAACTTAACAAGGGGGAAAGAATCTACCTACTTGGTAATTATCCACGAAGTATGGGTAGCGCTCTTGCATTCTAGCCTCGATCTCCCATGTCACAGCTTCGACAACTTGATTCCACCAGATCACTTTCAGCATCGACATCTCCTTACTCGTTAGCTTGCGGACCTTCCTGTCCACGATCCAAGCTGGTTGCTCCTTGAAGGTTAGGTTTCTCTCTAACTGAAACTCATATGGCTGGATCACCTAATTCAATCTACCAATTTATGCCCAAAGTACACTCACATGAAACACATTGTGTATCTGATCCAACTCGGTAGGAAATGTCTGCTCATAAGCCACTGGTCCTATCCTCCGAATGATGTTGTAAGGACCAATGAACCAGGGAGCCAACTTCCCCTTCCTGCCAAATCGCATCACTCCCTTCCGAGGGGATACTCAAAGGAAGACCTTATCCCCTTCCTTAAAGCTAACCTCCCTAGCCTACCTGTCTGCATACTACTTCTTTCGATTTTGAGCCACACACAGCTGTGCTCGAATCACCCAAACTCAAGAGGTCATCTACTAGATGATCTGCCTTCCAATTAACATCTACTCTCCCTCCCCATCCCAAAAGAGAGGGGTCATACACTTCCTATAGTACAAGGCCTCGAACGGAGCTACCCCAATGCTGTGATGATAGGAGTTGTTGTAAGCGAACTCCACCATCAGCAAGACCTTCAACTAAGGGTCCTCAAACTCAAGTACACATGAGCGATGCAACTCATCCAAAGTCAGAATAATCTACTACGATTGGCCATCCATATGTGGGAGGTAAGCCGTAGAGAGATTTGTCCCTAAAGCAGCATGCAAGCCCTTCTAAAAATATGAGGTGAAGCCGGGGTTCCAATCGAATAAAATCATCTTAGGAACTCTATGTAACCTCACAATGTGCTCTACATACAACCTCGCAAACTCCTCTACATCTGCTTAAACAGGATGGGGATGAAGAGAGCCACATTGGTCAAACGGTCCACTATAACCCAAGCTGCATCTTTCCCGTTGACCAGGGGAAAACTACTAACGAAATCCATCATGATATCCTTGAACTTCCACAAGGGTATTGGTAGGGACTGAAGCAATCCTCCCAATGCCCGATGATCAAACTTCACCTTTTAACACACCACACAACTAGCCATGTGATGTATCACATGTTTCTCCATGCCCGACCACCAGTAATGAGAATGGAGTGTTCAATACATCTTCGTCTCACTTGGATGCACATCATAAGCAGATGAATGTGACTCATCCAGAATATCCTCTCTCTTCTTAGACCCAGAAGGTACATACACCCTTCCCTGGAAAGCATAGAACCCTCCTTCCAGGTGTAGGGCATAACCTTGTCGGCCGACACCCATTGCTCCAAGACTGATTCATCCAATGCCTAAGCCTTGACAACCTAATCCAGTAACAAGAGCCATACTACCAGTCTCGCCAGTAACCCATGACCGGATTGATCTCAAACTTTGTGCCCATTTCCTCATCTCAACCTACTCAGTCAATCTTTCCTTCCTACTCAAGGCATCTACCACTACATTGGCCTTCACGGGGTGATAGTCTATCACACAGTCGTAGGCCTTGAGAAACTCTACCCAGGGCCTCTGCCTACTATTCAACTCCTGCTGATCCATCAAGTATTTAAGGCTCTTGTGATCAGTCTTGATCCTAAAAGTCTCACCATACAAGCTCCACAGCTTTAGTATGAAAGCCAACTTTGCCAACTACAAATCATGAACCGGGTAATTCGCTTCATGTACCTTTAGCTGGCGAGAGGCATACGCCACCATTTTGCCATCCTACATCCGGACGCTGCATAACCCCGAATACGAGGCATCACTGTAGACACATACTCACCCCCAGCAATCGACATGCTCCTCTTCCATCTAGGAGTAGACCAAGAGGTCATCAATGAATACTATGATAAACTTGTCTAAGTACCCATGAAAAACCTTGTTCATCATTGCCATGAAGGCTGCAGGGGTGTTAGCTTCTCGAAATTCTATCTAATGGCCTTTATTCCTCATATGATACCAAGTGGTACTTTCCAAGAAAATTTAGAGACATGTGCGGATGGTGTTTTTTAGGAGATGACTCTCTTCTTCTTGGTGGAGCTTTGTCCCTTTTAGGTAGATATGGAGGTGCAGTCAAGAGCGACAGTGTGTTTCTTTCACGCAGAGGAAGAAATGTTGTTGGTGCAAGCTATTGATGGGGTAGCACGACTCGTCGGTTTGGAGCTCAAGCATTCATTGGCAAGATGGGTCAATGAGGCGGTTCAGATGGCAAAAGAATTTGGTTCACGAAAGCTATGCCCGACAGATGACAGAGATTGCAAAAGATTAGGTATTACACCAGAATTGGCTCTTAAAGTTCTATCTTCTCCTTCTCTAAAGAGGGATAGGTGTGCGAAACCACCCCCCTTTATTATGAATCTTAAAATCCTATGTTGGAATGTCCGAGATTTGGGTTATGACGATAAGAGATTCAGGATTATAAGAGAGGTTTAGAGGGATTAAACCATATATTGTTTGTTTTCAAGAGTCAAAGCTTCAAGTTGTGGATTACAGAATTATTCGGAGTCTACTAGGTGTGCACGGGTGGAATTGGATGGTTAAGCAGTAAGTTGTGGTGTCTGGAGGTCTTATTACTTGTTGGGATGAGTCCCATTTTGAACTGGAGGGTCAAGGGATTGGGGATTTATGTTTAGTAGTCATCCTTCACAATAAGCAGGAGGATTTCGTTTGGTTGCTAGTAAACGCGTATGGACAATGTTTTTTGCTCATAAGGAGTCCTTTCTTGCTAAGGTAAAGTCGATGTTGGAGTGGTGAAACCTCCCTTCTTGTGTCATTGGAGATTTCAACATGATCTGACAACCTGATCAAGCTTGGGGAAGTCGTAGAAGCCGAACAAAGATTGATTGGTTTAGTAATTGGGTTGCAGAGCTAGAGCTGGTTGAACTCCCCCTTCTTGGTGTCGATTTCACCTTCTCAAATTTCATCAAGGTGTCTGTTGTTTCCAGACTTGACTAGGCTTTTATCTCAACCGATTGGGAAATCCATTATGTCGGGTCCATTCTTAGAGCTTTGCCGCATTCGTGCTCTGACCATTGCCTGATTTTGATTGAGTGCCAAAATGGCCCGTTTATCCATAGGTCTTGGTGTTTTGAATTGATGTAGATGGAGCATGAGTCCTTTAGACTTATGTTTGCTGACTTTTGGAGAATTCCTATTCCTGGTAGGTGTAAACTGGTTTTGATGGCTTTGACGCTTAAGGGCTTGAAGAATCAGTTGAAATTTTGGAACAAAGTTACTTTTAATAGGGTGAATAACGAGATAACGAAGCGGCTAGCTTTGATGACTGAGTTAGATCTTGAGGAGGAAGGTGGAGTGCTTACTGGTGAGGAGAGGATGAGTAGGATACAACTCAAGTTTGACCTTGATAAGCTTTGGAAGCTCGAGGAGATGTCGTGGAAGCAAAAAGCTAGGGATGAGTGGATTAAATTGGAGAATCACAACACGGAGTACTTTCACAGGATTTCCAACTTCAACCATAGGAAAAATCATCTTGTTGGGATTTGGGTGGACGAGATCCAGGTTTTCGGACAATAAAACATCGCCACCGCCGTTGTAAACTTCTTCTCGCAGCTGTACTCTGAACCGCGAAGATTAATCTGGCAACCATGCTTGTGACATACTAATGGTCACACCCGTGATCGTTGACCTATCAGCCAATTCACAGAACCTAGTAACTCAAATTAATACCCAGAATCTGGGTGTCACACTCATTTTTGAACCACCTGCAGTTTTACTTGAAACTAGTATACTAGAGACTCTTATATATGATACATATGGATTGCCACCTTCTATTGTTTTGTCCTATGTTGCAGTAGAATGTATGTTATATCCACCCCAATGAATTTGCCTAGGTTGTTATAAAGATAAAGCAGATGGGAGGAGTCTAAATGAGGTTGCTAAAAGAGGCCAATGGGTCAAAAACTAAAAAAATATCATAGGGTTCGGTTATGACCTAAACATGTAGGACGGCCCTTGGGGTCCACCATCTTCCAACCTTGGGGTGTGGGCCGGAGAACTGTTACTATTGAGTTCGGCTAATGTCGTGATTACCCCCATTTGCATAAACCGATATAAAGAAAAAGCTAAAAATAAAGAAAAATGAAATGAAAGCAAGTAAGTTTTGTTTCTAGTAGTATATAGTACTACATATCAATTCTTTTTTTCCTCCGTATGAGAGGTTTCTCCATATGAGAGAGTTTATTAGGGTTTTTCGTTGGCAACAGGTTGCTTCAGGTTCTTTCTCTTTGACCTCTTGCAATTTTTTGGGTTGACTACTGCTGGTGGATTACTGGCTAGAGACCATTGTGGCGATTGAGGAACATAGGGCGATGGCTGAGGAATGACATGAGGAGGTGGTGATTGTTGAAGTAGAGGAGGCAGGGGAGCTGGGAGTGTAGATTAAGGGTCTAGCGTGGAGGATGAATCAGATGAATATAACCTCTGCCTCACAGGGATGTTGATGAGGAATCGAGGAGTGGATCTTAATGCGATGCAACATCATCTTAAGTAACTTTGGTGACCTGGCCAGGGAATGGAGGTGGAGGATTTGGGAGTCAAACACTACTTGTTGGGTGATTTATCATGAATCATGGACGTTCGATAATTCTTTTCTGGTCTTGCATGAGCTCAAAGGCAATGATATGCAAGATACGATCGAGTTAACGACGACTGCATTTTGGATCCAAATCCATAATCTGACATCACGATTTTATAATGAGAGACTTGGAAAGGTTATGGGGGCGTACGTAGGGGAGGTAGTCGATTTTGATGATAAGCTGAAATTTTCTCGTGAAACACCATACATGCGGGTACAGGTGGTAATGGACACGACGGTACTGCTCAAGATCGACCAGAAGGTTCAAGAACCCAGTGGTGATTGGATCCAGGGTAAATTCTGTTATGATAAGCTTCGAACACTCAGCTATGTGTGTGATTGAATTGGTCACGTTGAACGACATTGTATAGGTCGACTAATCCAGATGCGATTGTACGGAAGTGGGACGCTACCTTGCGAGTGTAGAGTTGGAAACCGATGGTGTATGGAGGGGAGCAGTTTTTTATTCAGAAGCCAACAAAGGATATGCTGGGAGAAGGGAGTCAGCTCACTACTAGTGACCTTTGCATGGGTAGAGCAGCGTCGAAAACAACCATTGCACTTCGTAAGAACTTGGGTGTAAGCTGGTAGCGTCCTATTGATGGGGTTGCTTTGGATGAGGATTAAGAGATAGTTGAGATGGATGGGGTGGAGGTCCCAGATGACAAAAAAATGAAGGTGAGATGAGGAGATTGGGGTTGGTAGGAAGGAGGGGGGGGGGGGGGGGGACAGTAGCACTAGTACACAAGGTGATGAGTGCCATGGCTCGATAAACATGGCTCTGGAAGGCCCATATTCAGGACCTGTCCACCACAATCATAACATTAGCTTGGAATTGTAGCGGGCTAGACAATCCTTGTGCAGTTCGAATTTTATGTGAACTAATCAAAGTTCACCGACTTGATGTTGTCTTGTTGATGCTCAAAAGAAGGAGCATATTCGAGTGCTTAATATATTTGATGGATGTTTCTCAGTAGCAGCTAGAGGGAGAAGTAGCGGTTTAAGTATGTTATGGAGGACGTGTTCAGAGTCACTAGTTTTAACGACAATTTCATTGATGGGGTGGTGATGGATGATGCAGATGGTGATTTCCGGTTGACTGGGTTTTATGGGTGTTCGGAGAGAAGTAGGAGGAAGGATTCGTGGGAGTTATTGATTGGGCTGGGATGCATTGTTTCGGGTCCCTAGTGTGTCATTGGCGACTCCAACGACATTCTGCATCAGCGTGAGCAGACTGGTAGAAAAGAGAGAACGCAACAAGTGATCGATAGTTTTCGTATGGCAGTGGCAAACTGTAATTTTGTGGATGTGGAGTTTGTTGGTTATCCGTTTACGTTGTCTAATGCAAAGGGGAAACTGTAGGGTATTGAATTACGATTGGATAGTGCATTGGTGAACCCTGAATGGATTGATCACTTTCATGAATGGTACGTTATGTAATATTGTTGCTCCTATTTCTGATCGTTCGCCAATTCTCCTGGATACACAGCCTTGACCTGGGGAGAAAAGAAGATAATAGACATCAATATAATATATATCCAATCCGACTCTTAACAAATGCAGGTTTCTCCCTAATAATCCTCAATTCCTACATTTATGGCGACTCCAAATCGTGTTTTTCCATATTAAGTCATTGTGCTTCAGCAGTCCACACTCAGACTCCCTCAGTCTTGCACTGAGCTTGTTCAGCTTTCTAAGCTCAGCCAAGTTAATCCCTTCTTCCAACTTTGGCTTCTCAGCAGCCCATTTGAAAAATTCACAATCGATCCTTTTGTCTTGCTAATAAGGACATCGATAAAATGATTTTCCCATATTCTTTGACATTACACCAACCATTAAGGGAGAAAAAGGAAGAAGGACATAAGGGGAAGGAATTTCGTTAATAAAAAAAATCGTAATCGACTTTTCCACATGAAACTAATGAACTGTAAAATGTGCAATCACCAAACGACATCCATCTACGTTGTTAAGGGTTTGGACGAAAATACAATGCGTGACAAATAAGTTAATTTCCTGATAGTTGGTACACAATCATGAAATTTTTCAAACGATGTGTACAAACACGTAATTACGCCAAAGTACACGTCAATTTTGAGGTTTTCTTACCATTAGGTAAGTTTGCTATTCTGCACTCTCCGGTCTCCAGTCCCCACAAATATTTCCAAGTTCCAACCTCTTACCGAACATTTGACGTCACTCCATAATGTTCACGACATGAACACTATGATACCACTACAAACGACATCAAGTTGGTCCAAAATGAGCCAACAAGACTAAAATTTATAAATTAATCAATATTCCAAAAACAAACCTAAATAACATTTAAATGATAGGAATTGTAATTTTTTTTAACTTTGGTTACTGCTTGAGTTACGGCCTAGGGAGGGACGCCACCCAGGCGGTTGGTAGGGTCCCCTACATTTGTGTTCGTGGCTTCCTAGTTTGTGCTTCGGTTTTGGACTTGGGGCGTGTAGCCCACCCAGATCTGTGGGGCTTCGGCAAGGGTCGAGCAGATCCTCTATATGGTGCCATGGTAGGCCCGTGGCCACAACTTTTGTGGACCGTTGATCGCTGAGACAAGAGGCAAACAATTCTAGAGTATGTTGATAGTCCCTGTCAAGGTCTTTGCAAAAAGGGTAGCGCCGAGGAGGGCTAGAGCCTCCATTTCAATCGTCGACGAGCAGTGTATTCTCCCCGCCATCCCATCCCAAATATGACCTCTGGCATTCGAAAAGACGAATCTGTTAGCCGCCTTCAGGGACTCTTTCAGAAAAGAGCCATCGCAGTGAAGAGCCCATGTGACACTTCGTGGCGGTGGTCTAATCGGGGATAGGGACGTGGTGGGGGGAAGGTTGGGGGTAGGTGGAAAGATGGAACCAGCTTGAGAGGTCCTCATTGATAAACTCAACATTGGAGGCAGGCCTTGGGGTCAGGTTGTTGAAGATGTAGGCATTTTTGGCTTTCCAGATATTTTAGCAGGCCGCCGCCTTCCAGGAGGATATGGTCACGTTCTTCGGCTCCAGGGGGCTAAGCCAGGCGAGGAGAGGTCCTTGGGGTGGAGTGTGGCATGCTTGCATTGGGGCGAGGCACCACGTAAAGCTCTGGCGTGGGGGCACGTGAAGAGGCAGTGAGGGATTGATTCTTACCCATTTCCACTGATTGGGCATTCATCGGTGTCCCCATAGTTCCAGCGTAGTAGGTTCAGCCGTGTTTCTAGGATATCGGAGGCTGATTTCCAGAGGAAGTGTCGAATTCGAGGAGGGATCTTGAAGTTCCATAGTCCCTTTCAACTAGTTGTGCTTCCATAGAGACTTCATGGAGGGGGATCTGGCCTGAGTGGGCCGCATGGTACACCAATTTTACACTGAAATTGCTGTTTGTAGTAAGCCTCCACCTCCAAGAGTCAACCCCATCGGTGGTCCCTGTGGGGATACGTTTAATGATGTCAACTTGTTCTTTGTTGCACGAGCTTGCAATTACCTCTTCCTTCCACTCCCGGGTATTATAGTCGATCGGTGAGTCCAAGATATCAGGTTCGACGAAGGGGGTGCAAAGGGTCATTGCTTCCGTGGTTGGGATCCAGGGGTCACATACAATACAAATGGAAGCACCTATCCCCACTGCCATGAAAGCACCCTTCTTAAGCACATCCCTGGCCATGATCAGGATGGACCAGATTCACGAAGGCTGGCACTCAAGCTTGGTGTCTAGGAAGGATGAAGAAGGGAAGTATCTTGCTTTGAGGATCCTCCGCCAGAAGCTGCCCGGGCACAAGATGAGTCTCCAAGCCTGATAGGAATTATAAGAAATGTCTTAAATAAGGATCCACCTGATAAATGTTTGTATTAATAAGGGTCGATTAACCAATTCCTTACGTCAGGTTGCCATACAGTTTTAAATTCTTACAAAGAAGGACAAATTGACAAGCAATTTATCATTTCTCAGAAACGCAGACTAGATTTGAGTTGTTAAAAGTCATAGGATATATTTGTTTGTTTTGTGATAGTTTGGGCTGCTTTTGATATTAACCCTATTTTTCCCCAAGAAAAATAAAATAGAATAAAGAATTCATCCATGTTCTCTTTCTCTGTGTCCAACTGTCCAAGCGGTAAGGCGTCGTCAACCGTCCATTTGAATTATAATCCAACGGCTCCACATATCGATCTGTGTACTTGACTACCATTGGCTGGAAAGCAACGCTGTCTCCTTATTTAAGCCCAACCTCTCCCGTATTTTAAGTCCAACATTAGCACTTTTTGTTCCTTTTGAAAATCGAATTACGCTTTCTCAAGCTTTGCTCTTAGGATTCTCTCCCTTCCTCTCAAGGTTTTCATACCGTCTAGCTTTAATCCAGAGATGGCAGGTAGAGGGAAAACCCTAGGTTCCGGTGCCTCCAAGAAGGCAACCTCTAGAAGCAGCAAGGCCGGTCTGCAGTTCCCCGTCGGCCGTATCGCTAGGTTCTTGAAGGCCGGCAAGTACGCCGAGCGTGTTGGTGCCGGCGCTCCTGTCTATCTCGCCGCCGTCCTTGAGTACCTCGCTGCTGAGGTTTGTATTCAATTCCCAGGCCCTTGTCTTCATTCTGCTAAATTTCATGCTTTGTACCTTTGCCTAAAATCGTTCGAATCTAGGGTATCTGATGGTCGCGCTGAAAAATCTATCTAATTTTTATGATTAGGGATTTTTCTGTTTCGGTTGCTTGGTAGCTTTTGATTACGTTTCTGTATGCCTTAATTTTGAGTTCCGATGAGTGCTATGTAATTCCCCCCTTTCAGCTCTGAAAGTCGAAAAATTAGGGTTCTTTATGCATATGAACTGGAAGTTAAATTCATTTTTGGCATGTTTGTTGGCAGGTTCTTGAATTGGCCGGAAACGCAGCGAGAGATAACAAGAAGACAAGGATTGTGCCCCGCCACATCCAGCTAGCTGTGAGGAACGACGAGGAATTGAGCAAGCTTCTTGGAGATGTGACGATTGCCAACGGTGGTGTGATGCCCAACATCCACAACCTTCTCCTCCCGAAAAAGGCCGGTGGCTCTGGATCGAAGGCTTCTGCTGACGATGAGAGCTAAGCTCGTGGATCGGAGGACGATGTATCCTAGTTGCTACGAGCAATAATTAGCAAGTTTTTTTTTTCTTTTTTTTTGTCCCGTAATCTCAGTGCGGATGTTTGATGTGGAAGTAGTAGGTTGCTCTTGTTTCGTGTTGATTTTTGCTGGTAGTTAGTTAGTTAGGTGTAATTGGTTCGTGGGTGTAATCTTTTCTTTTCCTCTGTTGGGATCTGCTGCTTCTATATTGTAAATGCTCCAATTAGGTTGACGGTTTTGCTTCAATGTTAGTCTCTGCTTCCCAGTCTTTTCACTGTGTTCTTCAGTTAAGGTTCAATTCACAGGAATCTTCCTTTATTTTGAGCTTACAATGTGCAAACTTAAACCTAATGAACAAGTTGTAATATGAACTTGTCATACGCATTCACACTGAAAGCCAAATCAAATTCAAAAAATTTTAGCCTGGCTTCTCATCCAATCTGAAACTTATCACTCCCTCATCATTTACGTTTGGCACGGTTTGATCTCGCTTACTGTAAATGGATTTTGGTTGCTCTTTAGTACTCGGAAAAAGGTTTGGCGATCTGTAATGTCACTACAGAGAAAGTGAAGAGTTGCTAAACATTTGATTCCAAGAAAGACAATAACTCCAAAATCTCCAACAAAGACAATAATCTCCAACAAAGACATTTCAGTTTCCAAATTGTTACTAGTTGCTTGCTTGCCTCCAAAATCTCCAACTAGTCTATCGAGAAGATATACAACTAGTACAAAGTTTGAAATGAAGGAGACTAAGGATGCATATATTTTATCGATTTGCACACTCGTTCATCAAAATGTAACAAGGTGTTCTGTACAAAGTTGAAGGCAAGCGACAAGGTGTTCTGTACGATCATACGTATATGACACTCTGTACGGAGTCTGCCAAAAAGCAGAGGTCTGATAACGGAAGAAGTCTTGGTACTTGACACTCCGTACCAAGTCTGCCCAATAGCGGAAGTCTGATAACGGAAGAAGTCTAGCAATCAAGTACCAAGAAAGGAAAACGAGTAAATTTGCTATGTTTTCTTCGCAAATATTGGCCATGAGATCTAACAATCATTTTTATCAAAAAGATCTAACTATCATTAAATAACTGAAATCTTGTCAGGGAGGCCATTTATTGTCAAAGAGAAAGGAAGAAATTGAATCACCCGTCCATAACCACACCACAACTACCCTGGTGGATCACTAATAGCATTCATGCAAAGCTTGTCCTCATCAGTCATGAAATCAAATACATAATGATTTGTTCAAAGAAGGGGAGGTCTTCAAGAAAACTCTTTACCAAACTGATTATTTCCTTAATGGTAGAGGTACTAAGAAGTCCGGAACAGAATGTGGGAGGGTCTCAAGATCTTCAAGGTCTTGATGAAGACACTCTTACCAAGATGCAGATGAGTGAAAAAGGGAGCAGCTCAACCACCATGTCTAATCTTATCAATTGGAACTCACAATTTGACAGAGATTTAAGAAAGGAAAGTCATTCCTCGTGCCTCACACTGCCCCTGTTTGCCTCCCTCCCTCAAAAGTCTGAGAAATACATCGATTACAAAGTCTTTATTCATCCTAGAGATTCCACAATGGAAGCAAACATGAACGAACTTGTGCAGCAAGCGGAAGCATGGAGCTGTGGTGAACCAGTCTTCAAGGTCCAATCAAGGATATTGGCTATCAGAGATGAAGGAATGAGTACCTTTGTTGGTAAGCTACTACTGGCAAGGCGAGTCCCCGGATCCAATCTACTCTCCGCCCTCCAAGGAGCCTGTTCGAAGAGCTAAATCCCGAGTGCTAGTGCCGTGAGTCGCAATGTATTCGTCATCAGTTTTGCGAGTGACGAAGATCGTAACCTGGTCTGGAATGGTCGCCCATGGAAGCTATGTGATGCGATGTTGATGCTGAAGAAATAGGATGGGGGTGATAAGCCAGAGAGCACAAACATTTCTGAAGGTTAAAATATGGGCTCAAATCCACAATCTGCCGAGGCCTTGCCGGTACAAAGAAATGGTGTCAAGTATCTTTGAGACATTTCAAACAAACAGCCGAGCTCGACCAGACTGGTGTCGATTCAAAAGAGTGGGTGAAGTTCATCAAGGCCATGGTGGTGATCGATGTAACCCGCCCAATCCTGGCAGGTTTCTTCCTCGACAATGATGAGAAGGCAGTGTGGGTGAGCTTCAAATATGAGAAGCTCCCAAATGCCTTCTGCTACACTTGTGGGCGTTTGAGTCACGGCCAGAGGTCTTGCAGCTTCAAGCACGAGTATGTTGCGGGAAGATATGGGGATTGGACTCGAGACGGGAAAAACTCGCCTCCGTCCCCTACACCAAAGACACCATAACTGGAAGGTAAGAGAAGCTGAGAGCCGGAGAGGCAGTTGATCTGGAGCGAGAGGAAGCAGATGTAGAGGGGGTAGCAGCAATCGCCAAGATCTTTCAGAGACACGGAGAGGAGGCTGGGTGTTAGAATCGGTTCCATGCGGTCAATGGTTGTTATGACATTGACCATTCTGTTAGATAGGTTTTGACTTTTCTGTTAGGAAACTTTCCCTTCCTTCTTTCATCTTCCCTGTAACTATAAAACTATTTTCTGTAACTTTCTTAAATTAACGAGCATACATTAATCTACTAAATCTCTCTAAAGTTCTTATGGTATCAGAGCTATAGCTCATTCCTTCATCTCTCATGACGAATCCTAATGGCGATCACAACACTTTACCACTATCACCACCTTCTCCCCTTCCACTGTCTCCTCCTCAAAACCCGTCGCAGATTCTCTCCACTGTCGGCGGCGGCTTCACCGATCACTTTGCGAATCCATTTTACCTTTCTCCAGGCGATAACCTATCCACCCCTCTAATCAGTGTGAAGTTGACTAATGAAAACTATCATCTCTGGAGTCGATCTCTCACTGTGGCTCTCAGCATCAAGAACAAACTGAAATTCATTGATGGATCTCTCACTGCACTAGATCTGACTGATTCCAACGATGCGGCCTGGTCTCGATGCAATTTCACCGTCTTGAACTGGATCTACAACTCAGTCTCTGAGGATATCGCCCATAGCCTGCTCGCCTACGATAACGCCGCCCATGCTTGGAAGGATCTCAAGCTCCGTTTCAGTCAAGGTGATGCGATTCGAATCGCCAACTTGCAAACACGGATCGCATCCTGCGACCAAGTGTGTGTTGTTGTTCAGAGGATGTTGATGTATTAGGAGCAGGATTATGTTATTCGATTCATCAGAGGTCTCAACAACTCCTTCGATGTCGTTCGCTCACAACTTCTCATGATGGATCCCATTCCTGACATCAACACTGCATTCAAATGCGCTGTCCAGCTCGAGCGGCAGATGAGAGGCTCCGACGTTCCTCGTTCTATGGATTCAGTTGCCCTGGCTGTGATGCATAATCCCAGCAAGGGAGACAAACTGTTTTGTCGATATTGCAAGAAAGAGAACCACGTTCTCGAAGACTACATGAAGTTGAAGAACAAACGTGCCAGAGAAGCAGGTGCACGGTTTTTTGGAAATGCAAACTTTGGTGGTTCAGTGACAGTTGATGCAGAATCAGCAGCTCCTGCTCATCCTGACCACCGGTCGTCTCTGCTGGATGTGCAACCATCGTATGCTAATATGTCACTATCAGCTGAGGACATCGCACGACTCAAACAGCTGCTCCAACAGTCGGCTTCCTCCATTCATCTCCCTGAGCCGTCCGTTCATGTAGTCACTGCTTCTTCTCCCTCCACCTCGAGTTCATCTCTCCCTGGTAAATCCCCTTCTCTTTGTTGTTCTTCTTTTAGTTCCCTGCCCTCCATTTGGATCATAGACACAGGAGCCAGTGACCATGTTGCCTGCTCTGTTGAATTTTTTCATTCCTTAGAACCTATCCATAACACACAGGTAACTCTTCCTGATGGTTCAAAACTCTTAGCCACTCATAAAGGCTCTATCCTCCTTCCTTGTGGCCTCAAGCTTCTCAATGTTCTTCACATTCCCAATTTCAACTTCAATCTCATCTCTGTCAGTCGTCTCACTCATGACTCTCCTATCTCTCTGTCTTTCTATGGTGACTAGTGTCATATTCAGGACCTTGTCTTGAAGAGGAAGATTGGTTCCTTCCCAGTTGTTAGAGGTCTATATCTCTTACCTTAAAATCTCTCATCCTCCTCTGTTTCTCATCCTTCTTCCCCCTCTTCCATTGCAGCTCTATCTCTTAATCTCCAACCACAAGATATTGATGTTTGGCACTGTCGTCTTGGTCACCCTTCTTCCCCTAGACTCCGTTTGGTTAAACTAGTTGATTCCAGCGTCACTCTTCCTGTTCAAAGTCATTGCAACACTTGTCATCTAGCCAAACAAAAGGCTCTTCCTTATTCTCGAAGTTCATCTAAAGTTGATAGTCCCTTTTTTCTTGTTCACATGGATATCTGGGGTCCTCTACGCACTGTATCTCACAATGGCTATTCATATTTTTGATCATTATTGATGACTTCAGTCACTGTGTTTAGGTATATTTGATGCATAATAAAGGGGTGACCCGTGCTTTGATAAATGCCTTCTGTGAGCTTGTTCACACTCAGTTTCATACTTCTATTCGTGTCATTCGTTCCAATCAAGGAGCTGAGTTCTGTATGCCAACCTTCTACTCCTCTCGTGGTATACTCCATCAAACTAGGTGTGTCGGTCAGGCCCAACAAAACGGGAGAGTTGAGCGTAAGCACCAACATCTCCTCGCTGTTGCTCGCTCTCTCCGTTTCCAAAGAGGTTTGTCGCTCAGGTATTGGGGGGGATGTGTACTCCATGCCTGCTACCTAATCAATCGCATCCCTACTCCCTTACTGTCCAATAAATCCCCCTTCGAAACTCTCTATAAAGTTTCTCCTTCTTACAGCCATTTACGGGTATTTGGTTGCCTAGCGTATGCTAGTACTCTCTCTCACGGTAGAACCAAATTTAGTCCTCGTTCTGTTCCTAGGGTTTTCATTGGTTTTAAATCAGGGGTCAAGGGATATAAACTTCTTGACCTTGCCACCAAACATATTTTCTTATCCAGAAACGTCATATTCCATGAATCGATTCTTCCTTACAACTCGGACACACTTCAGAATTCTTCCGCTCATCACAATACTCTCGATACTTTGTCTCCTACCATGAATACTCCCGTCAATGTTGAACTAGACCACATTGAGCCTATTATTCCCTCTCAGACTTCCAATGATATTTTCGCAGGCGATTCTCCTTATTTGTCTTCTCCTGATGTCACTTCTTCTCCTTTGCCTTCTACTCAGACGCAAACCTCTTCTCCTTGCATTCTTCCTTCTTCAACTCAAACGAAATCTGTCCCTCCCATTAGAAAGTCGACTTGAATGACCAAAACTCCTAGTTACCTTGCAGATTATCATTGCAACCTACTTACCTCAGGAAACCGTCTTACCAAATCTTTTTCTTTCTATCCTTTACACCATTACATATCCTATGATCACTTACCTGAAAAGGACAAACATTATGCCCTGTCCATTAGCACTATACCTGAGCCCCAAACCTATAAGGAAGCCGCCAAGTATGACTGTTGGGTGCAAGCAATGCGAGAGGAGCTGCATGCCTTAGCCGATAACAGGACATGGGCAATCATGGACCTGCCTCCCGGTAAGCGATCGATTGGTTGTAAATGGGTTTACAAGGTCAAGTATAAGGCTGATGGAGGGATAGATCGATATAAAGCTCGACTAGTTGCAAAGGGGTTCACGCAGGTTTATGGTCTCAATTTTTCAGAGACCTTCTCTCATGTTGCAAAAATTAATTCTGTTAAAACCTTATTAGCAGTTGCAGCTGCCAAAAATTGGTACCTTCACCAGATGGATGTTAGTAATGCATTTCTCCATGGAGACTTGGAGGAAGAGGTTTACATGGACATTCCGCCTGGTTTGGTTCCAAAAGATTCTAACTTTAGTACGCCAAAGGTACAGGTTATAGAAGTCTCTATACGGATTGAAGCAAGCTAGTCGATGATGGTTTGTGAAACTCAATGATTCCTTAAAAGCAGAAGGCTTCCATCAATCTGCTGCAGACCATTCTATATTTATTTACACTGCTAACACATATATTGTTGTGTTGTTAGTATATGTAGATGATATCATTCTCGCTGGAAATAGTGAGTCCTTGATTGGAGAAGTGAAGGGTAAGCTGCACCGACACTTTAAGATCAAGGATCTTGGAGAGTTGAAGTATTTTCTGGGTTTGGAGATTTCTAAAACTCCTGAAGGCCTAACTGATCAATGATGTGGGATATATCGACCAAAAGCCTTTGAAGACCCCTATAGATTACAAGAACAAACTTAGAGCTAATGAAGGACAGCCTTTGGAGGATGTGACAAAGTATTGTCAATTGGTGGGACGTTTTCATTATTTGACGATTACTCGCCCTGACATTAGTTACACAGTGCAATAGCTTTCGCAGTTTCAAGCCAACCCCACCAGGATTCATTTGGAAGCAGCACACAAGGTGATTCGTTATTTGAAGTCTGCACCAGGTCAGGGATTGTTCTTTTCCAGGAACAATCAATTGCATATAACTGGATACAGCGACTCAGACTGGGCAAGCTGTCCGGATACGAGAGAATCAACCACATGGTATTGCTTATTCCTTGGGAACTCTCTAATTACGTGGAAAACCAAGAAGCAAAATACCGTATCCAGGTCATCGTCAGAGGCTGAGTACAGAGCCCTGGCACAGCTGTGCTGCGAGGTTCAATGGGTGAAGTTCTTGCTGGAAGATTTTGGTATTTTACACACAGAAGCAGCAAACCTTCATTGTGATAACCAATCCGCCTTGCACATTGCACAAAATCCAGTCTTCCACGAAAGGACTAAGCACAACGAGATAGATTGTCACGTTGTGCGTGAACGTTTGCATTAATCTACTAAATCTCTCTGAAGCTCTTACTGGATACAAACCAGAGGAATAATATCGTGGAGGAGGGATGAATAAGGGAGAAGGAAGCAGCTCGTCGGAGATGGTGAGCTAGCGCTGGCAGTCGGCGACCGAAGTGTAGGGTTTGGCGAGAGAGAGCAGGCTGCGAGGATGGAGATGATGGTGGAAAAGGGTTGGGCCCCTGAGCGGCCCATATACCACACCCCAACCAGGAACCTTCTATTTAATTTTGAACAGGTATCTTCAGACTCAAACCTACAAATTATTCTGAATGTGAATCAGGCAACGACCCGAGCTGAGGAGATGTTGGGATGTCTGGGCCAACTCGAGCAGCAGGCCATGAGCTCGTTTCTGGCACCACAACTGAAGAAAAGGAAGGTTGGGCCCATCTCATCTCTCCCTCCTGGTCCAGTAGATAATACCCAACAATATCAGGGGGAATTTATTCCAGGGGTGAGTTGAGAAGGAAATGGAGAAAGGGATGTATGGGATGACGGTTTTAGTCCTTTTGTCAGGAACGATCTCATTTCTGAGGTATCGGTGGCTAGAACAAAGCCACCCAGTGCACCATGATGTTGTTAGTATGGAACCGTAAAGGTTTTGGGTAATCCTTTATAGAGGATTATTTGAGAGATTTGATCCGAATTTTGCGACCTTCCATTATCTTCTTAATGGAAACGAAACAAACGCAGAGTAGTATGGAAGTTCTTACAAAGTTGTTTAAATTTCCTCGTAGCTGGTACTGGGATCCAGTTGGGTCTAGGGTGGTTTAGCATTATGTTGGTAGGGAATCTTGATTTGAATGTTATTGTAAGCGATGAGCAGTTCGTGGATGTTTATGTTAAATACACATTTCCTTATTTCCTGACTTTTCTTCATGCTAATCATAATTGTGTGATCTGAAATGCCTTTTGGGATCGATTAAGCTCTATATGAAATGACACAAACATTCCATGGATGGTGATGGGGGATTTTAATACCGTCACGGGGGAAGCGGAACAATTGGAGCGGAATCCAATTTGTAGAGAATCGACAAAACCCTTTAAACGATTTATTTTCAATAACCACGTTATGGAGTTGGGTTTCGAGGGTCAACGTTTCACATGGGCGAATTATCAAGACGGGGACGATGTAGTGAAACAAAGACTCCATGGGCATTATGCACCCCTTCATGGCGACATCACTTTCATAAAGCGACCCTTTATCATAAAGCGATGATCGGGTCGGACCATACTCTGATAACACTTGACACCAAAGGCAAATTCGTGTTCATTAGCAGACCATTCCGGTTTGATGCGAGGTGGGCAGATGATCAGGAAGCAGAGGACATTATTAGGGGAAGCTGGAATAATGAAAATAATACTCAACAAAGATTGGGTGATTTAAAAGAGAGGCTCAGAAATTGGGGCAAGGCCAATATCAAAAACTCAACAACGGAAATTAAAAGTATCATAGCGGAGATTAAGAGATTACAGAAAAACTCGAGATCAAAGGAGCACCGCCAGAAGAAGTGTATTTGAAAAGAAAGCTTGAGATGCTATGGCGACAAAAGGAAAAATACTGGTGCCAACGTGAACTGGCTCAAAGCAGGTGATAGAAATACAAAATTCTTTCATGCTTCCACAATTCAAAGAACAAACCAAAACCATATCTTGGTCATAAAATTGGAGGACAACAGCTTCACATCGGACACGTCAAGGATTAAAGCTTATGCTAAATCTTTTTTCCAAGGGTTGTTCACGGCAAGACTTCCGGTTACACACAACATAAACCTAAATGAGATCCCTAAATTGATTACATCTGAGATTAATGACGATCTTTGTAAAGATATACACATCGAGGAAGTTAAGTAGGCTGTGTTTGGGATGGGTGGAAGCAAGGCCCCCGGGCTGAATGGTTTCTCAGGTCTCTTCTTCCAGAAATACTGGCACATCATTGGTAATGATATCACAGACAAGATCAAGCATTTCTTTAGGACGACCTCAATGCCGACGAGATGGAATGATACTAATATTACCCTCATCCCAAAGGTTCCAAATCCAGAGACTTTCTCCCAATTTAGACCTATTAGTTGCTGCAACTTTAAGTACAAGATCATCGCTAAGATAATGGCCACATGCCTCAAAGCTTGGATGCTGACTTTGGTTAACAAGATGCAAACGGTCTTCATAGGAGGAAGAGCCATCCAAGACAACATCATCATTGTTCACAAGGTGCTACATAACTTCAAGAGAAGGTATAAAAGTGGAAACTAGAATATGCTATTGAAAATGGACAAGAAAATGGCATACAATATGGTGGTCTGGGATGCGTTAACTAATATCCTAAACACGCTGGGTTTTAATGGAAAGTGGTGCAAATGGATCGACTCCTGTATAAGAATAGTGAGATTTTCAGTTTTGGTGGATGGAGACCCCACCGAGTTATTCAATCCTTCTAGAGGTATTCGTCAAGGTGACCCCTCTCCCCGTTGCTCTTCGTGCTGCTCACGAACACCTTGTCTTTCCCGATTCAGCGGAGTGTTGAGAGAGTTGTTTTAAGGGAATCAAATTGAACAGGAGATTCCCATCGTAACCCACGTCCTCTTCAGAGATGACACTATTATTTTTACGGAAGCGTCTCTTAACGAAGCCAGGAACATCATGACAATTATCCAGGAGTACGGGAATCTTAGGGGGCAGGAAATTAATCCTGATAAATCGGCAGTAACTTTCAGTACAAATACTCTCGATGCTCTCAAAGAAAGGATTCGCACAAAGCTTGGTTTCCCGATCTTGACCGGAATTGACAAGTACCTAGGTATCCCTCCTGAATGGGGAAGAACAAAGAAAGACGTGTTTGCCTCCATCCTCACTAGAACGGAAAATCTTTGCCAGTCTTGGAGAAGCTAAATGCTCTCGCACGGAGGAAAAGTGACTCTCATCAAAGCGGTCCTATAGAGTCTCTCTACTTATGTGATGTCGTGCTTTCAGCTCCCCAAAAAGATGCTCAAACAAATGAACTATCCACTCGAGGCGATGGCTATGCTCCAAATCTCAATGGGTGAGCCTTCACAACCTGACTGATGGATTTGGGCCCTAAACCCTAAGGGATCTTTCACGATGCGGTATGCATATCATACCCTGCGGATTGCCAGGGAAAGCCCGAATCACTCATCTAACCCTGCTCTCCTCAACGACCTTTGAAAGTGGCTTTAGAAGCTTTCTCTGCCCCTAAGTACATTTTTCTAGTCTGACGCCTGATGAACAATGTGTTGGCTACCAAGAAGAACCTTTTTCGGAGGATGTGTGGCCCATCCCCTACCTGCCAGGTGTGTGATCAACACATTGAGGACACAACCCACTTTTTCTTCAACTGTGATCATGCTAAGCAAGTTTGGACCTCTTCCATGAGCGGCCTCACCTTGCCCGGTAATGATATGGACATCCTGAGTTGGTTTGATAGCACTTACAGTTCAATGGGGACTCATGAGTTCCATCGGGTTGTGGCGACGTGTTGGAGCATCTAGCGCACTAGGAACGAGTCAACCTTTCGGACTCGCATGGCTACAAAGGAAGTAACATTTATCCATATTGAGAAAATTCTCTGCGGCTGGAACCTACCGCGTGGGGATAACCAGGTTTCCACTAGGGCCAACTCAAATGTCAGTCACCCTAATATCGTCCCACCGCCTACAAACTTCCAACATGAAATCTTCTGTGATGGTTCTTTCACAGTCGGGGATCTTGTGGCGGCTTATGTTGTCATCGTTAAGGACAACCATGGGAATATTAGGGATGGTTTTGTGGGCCATTTTCCCTGTTCATCTCCGATTATGGCAGAAGCTATGACGCTTCATAAGGTAGTCGGATTTAATTGTGTTTCCTTTCGTCCTTCGAAAGCTAAATGTACTTGCGGATTGGATCGCTAGGTCCAGTCGTGTTGGTTAAGGGTTCCGGGATGGATTCAGTACTTTATGTAACCTACCCTTGTATGGCTCTACCTCTTTCCTCTGATGAATATAATACAAATTCGTTTAAAAAACTGAAATCTTATTGGATAAAATCCCATTATGCATGATTGAATTACAATACCTTATGGCTATGGATCTTCGATCTGAATGGATATTAAAAAAAACTTTTTATAAGAACTCTCTGACCAATTAGGAGATGTGTTAGAAGAAATATGCTTTGTCGTGACTGGGGTGGTGGCCCCACTTACTGTCAAATGCTCTAATAAGAACTTCAGAATATCAATCTCATCGATCTCACAAATATCATACAAAAATCCCATTAACCGAATAGCTTTCTCGACAAATACAAGACACCGAGTCATGAAAGTTCGAAAACAAAGAAATGCAATTGGAATAATACTTGATATCATTAGAAATGCCTAGAAAACATCATATTCGTAAAGCAGACACATGAGTGCACTCCTACAAATGTGTAAAATATGTTCGGTAGATTAGTTGAGTCAAACCGGAACTAATTGTTAACTCATGTAGACCTATTTAGTCAAAACTAAAATAGATCATGAATTTTAGTCGGACCAACTATTTTTTTGTCTATTTTCTGGAAGGCATTAAATATCGAAAAAATATAATTATAATGTAATTAAATGTATATAGAGTAATTGGAAAAAGGTAAATAAGATATACTTAATCCACTCTTTTTGTGGATTTTAGGGTTCTCTTGATGAGAGTCTTCAAACCCTAGTGCCCATAACAACCTCTGTTTCCTCAATCATGTGTTTTTCGATTTCAACTTGGATTTCCTCTCGTCTTCCTCTCGTCGGAGAGCTCTGCCTTCCTCTCATCGGAGAGCTCTGCCTTCCTCTCATCGGAGAGCTCTGCCTCCTCTCATCCAACAAGAGCCTATGGCGGAGCTTATTCGCCACAACTAGGATCCAGAAGAAGTTCACGTGGATGAGATCGGGGTCATCGAGAACCACCACCTCAGAGATCGATGGAGGGGTGATCACGACGAGAGATGCACGGAGAATAAGAGCCAACCTGCAGCGGTCAAAGTCAAGCACCAAGCGGGCACTGAAGGGGCTTAAGCTCACAAGGCCAGCAACAGCACAACTGTAGGTGGGGGAGACATGGAGCAGTTGTGGTGGCGAGTTGAGTCTCGGTTTGAGTCTCTATCATCTAGATCCGGAAAGAATTGCTCTGGTGTAACAACTAGGGCACAAATAGGTCAGCTGAAGGCAACTTGCCCAACTGCATAGTCGGATTTCGGCTCTGCATGCGCACCTAGCCAACCTCAAGCAGATCATGGGATCTCTCCGGCCAGCACATTTAGTATAAAGCTTTGTTCGGTGTCTGTGCTAGGCGTTTCATATTTATTTTATTTTTTGCGTCTAGCGTTTTTTACGTTTTAGAGTCTTCTTGGTTTTTAGGTTTTTGTCTATCTACTTCCCCATCTTCATCCGTCCTTCTGTCTGTCGAATATCTTGTATGATAGCAAGAATTAAGGCCGATTTTGTTTTCACAAATGGCCAACGATCTACAGGTGGACTGCACCTCTTAGATAAACTTATGTACGTCACTTTATCTAGTTTTGTTATATTTATGAGATTTCCACCATAGTTGGGGTTTCAATAAAAAATGAAAAAAGGTAAATAAGAAATCAAGAAAAAGCCGATAAAAATATCGAAGTATACAGTGGTTTAATAGCAATGGAAATAGTGACATCCCACTGATTATAATTATCTAATAGTTCAAGTACAGTTGATATAGTTTCAGCACAAGCCAAATACAGTTTTCAAGTGGAATTTGTGGCATCAACCAGTCGATATAGTTGAGGCAAAAGCCATATACGAATTTTCAAGTCGAATTTGTGGCATCAACCCGTAGAGTTCGCAATTTTCCTAATCTGTTTCCTAGCACAACGTGAAAGAATGCCTTTTGATTTATCATAAGCAAGAGAAAGATTAGCAGCTAGCTGGTTTGCCAGGTCGAATATGAAATGGTGCTTTTTGAAAGGTTTACTGTTTCGTTCCCGTTTAAATTCCATCTTACATTTTCACGAGCCCGCTAACATGTTTTGATCACTCATAAATAAATTTGCAATGTAATAATAGACAACTTCAACGCTTCTTTGTCCAGTATTATACAACTCTCAAACTACATACAAAATAAACAAAACAATCAAACTCAAGATAACGCTATTTCAAAAAATTCATCCAGCTAATGGCCAGCTATCACACACCAACGGCTACATTATCTATCCACCTGTGATAATCTTCAATCCTACCGAAATACCACAGCAACACGATGTGGCCGAATCGTGTTCCCAACAAACCAACCCCGAGCTGCACTGTCGGTATACTGTTATAACCTTGTATTGGGGTTGTTTCCTGCTAGAATCAGAGAAATTTCCAAGCCTCGGCTGAACGCTTGGTTGAACATGAGGCGGGTTTGGAATGTCGACATGAACGGGAACCACGAAAAGAATGCGATTGGTATGAAGATGATCATTCCCATTCCGGCATCATACAGACGGGCAATTGAACGGATAGACTTCCATAGACCAATCTTCTTCATCAATGGTTTCCAAGCTGCAGCTATCTGAAAAGCAATAAAGCAATCAAGATATATATATATATATATATACATCCACATCATTAGTTGCAAGAAGAAATGCTGCCTCGAAACATCTCATTTCCGAAAGCTTTTCTACATAAGATATGGATGAAAGAAGCTAGTAAATGAGTAACTTACCGATAAGATTCCCCATCCAGTAGGGATGAAAGCTAGAATGCAAGCAAATATGTCTGGAACCGAAAGGTTCGTGAACACAACTGCAACAGCTAAACCCGCCAAAGCCAACAAAAAGGCAACCCCTTGGATGAATCGAAGCAGAAGCTGAAAGTTTACAGATATCTTCTGACTGAAAGTGAAAACCTGCAGAACCAAACGTCACCAGCAAACCTTCAGTTCCTCAACAACAGAAGAACAACAACCATGGTCGTAAGCTCGTACAATCTCAACCTACCTTGAAGAGTATTATAAGCACTGCCAACACAGCCCATGATATACCGTACACCTAGATGTTTTTAGAAAAAACCAATGTCAGGCTTTTATTAGAAACAAGAGCTATTTCTGATATGATGGATCCACTAGTCGTTCAGGTAGCAGTTTGGATACTTTAACCCTTGTCTAACAGACGCAAAACCAGTAGTTAGCGAAGTAAAAAGAATCCAGAACTTACGGTTAAAGAAGTATCATTTCTTTGAACATCAAGCTTGTATATAATACCATACTGGAAAATGAAAAATCGGAGACTCAGAATTGTCTCCATGATCCTCCCGCTAAAAGTTCTGATATGTGCCTACACAGAGCAAAGAATTTGGGACCATAAAGATGCATACAATGTCAAAATTCAAAGTTTTAAACTGGATAGCACTACCATCTCGTTAAATATAAAATTTAACAAGAACAATATGCAATACCAGTTCTTCCTCCCACCAAGCTTCCCAGCTTTCTTCACCCTTCACCCCAATTCCACCTCTGTAAAGAAGCCAATTTGTCCAATCTCTGAAGTCCTCGACCGTTCTGAAAATACCACAACAAAAGATTACTTTCATTGATAATCCATCAGTTCTAAAACTTCACCTTGCAAATTGCAAGAAAAAAGATTCTTACTTCTGCCATTCGAATCCTGATGGATTGAACAAATAGGGGGCGTACAACCAGGAGAGGGCCATAAACCAACTGCTAACTGTAAGGAGAATATAGGAGAGCGCTCCACCTTCATTGTAGCCATAAGCAAGGTATACAATCAGCAAAACTGCAACTTCTAGTCTGCGTACAAAGATAATTGGACGAGTTATACCAAGTTCCATCAAGAACCTATTACGAGCTGAGAAACAGGTAGACACAGAGGAAGATGGATACCCCTTAACAAAATGACTCCGGGAATAAAGGCGGTAGTTTTCAGAGAACTTAATATGGCGAACCACAAATCCCCTACCAGTAGCTTGGTACTGATTATAGAGAAGATAGATTATGTTAGTACATTAAGAGGTAAACCACAATAAATAGAGGCCAGGAGGTAGGAGGGGAAAGTGGAAGCATACCCTTGCGCCACCATGAAGAATAGTTCGTCCAAAGTAGTGTGTCTTTGTGCCCAAAGAGAATGTAAAGAAGACAGAACAAAGTTGAAGTTGCATTGTGATAAAACTGACAACTGCCTGTGGAGTTGTGAAAGCACAAATTAGTTAACAAAACTGGAGAACACAAGGATGCAACCAAATCAAGGTAATAGACTGACGATCTGGTTCACTGGCGAGAACAAAGTATAGATGAGAAAATCATACCCTTAGGAATCCCTGTTCCAAGATGAAGCCCAAGACCATTGGCACAGCAGTAAAAATACCAATCTGAAAGAGAAACTGTGTATTTAGAGCTGCGCTCAAGGCCGTATTCTGCAATATTTGGGCTCTCTCTTGGATAGTTTCACCAACTCCAGATAGAGCCTGAAAAGAAAAACGACCAAAGAAGATTCTTACTTAATGTCGTGAGAGATACAGAGAATAAGAACTGTTGCATGGATCGGTTAGATCCCAATAGGAATTTGAAATTAGTTTGTCCAGTTCAAATATGAACAGAAAAATACAATGAGAACCATGCATTATGACAACAGTTCAAGTAGGCAATCAGATTTTGCAATCCAAGTTTATGATGACCTCTTTTACCTCCTATTGGCATTAATAATCAATATTCCATGCAAACCATTCTTCTTGAAGCATGTATTCATAACAACGCAATATACCATTTCCACATAAATACTGATGAATTCCATGCTTACCAAATATGCCTTCCCATACAAGAACATGTACACGGTCAGCACAGTTAACTGCAATATAGGTATCGAACAGGAGCCTGTTAGTGCTGTAAAACAAGTAAATAGTTCAAAAATTATGTATATGTGAGCTATAACGTTGTTTCTTTTTTTATTTAATATGAATAACCTAATTACTCTGCTCTTACCAAGTACTTCTTTTAACTATATCACTGATAACGGTGCTAAAATAGACTTTCTCGAAGCAAGAATTTAAAAAGAAAGTGGCAACAATTCATTGTCAATTTTTGCACTAAAACTAAGAACATATTTATTCTTCCAAAGATAAATCATGCTAACATGGCTTAAATTACCATTGTGCAGAAGTAATATCCCACAGTGGTGAAGTAAAAAGACATCATTCTGAAGAAATCAAACAGCTGTCCAAGCCTGAAAACATCCCGGCTAAGAACCTGCTCGCCATTGCCACCAGCTACCTTTCCTTCAAATACAGCAATCTGATTGAGACCAACATCTCGTCCTTTTCCAACCTGTACATTAATAACAAAATATAAGCACACAAGTTAAAAGCTTCAAAAAGTAAAATTAACTTCTGACCGCACCTGTATGTACTCATGGTGTGTAATGTTTCCTTGGCGCAAGGTCGAATTGAAACCTGTGATTAGAGTCGAAAGAAATCAGCAATATTGAAATCCTAAATTTGTAGCTTTACATTGCTATTGTCAACCTAGAATGAAAATATAGAAACATCAAACATCGTTACAAACTCAATCATGACTCAATCAAACCAAAATAACATAAAGAATCTTCCTTGTATTGGCCGCAACGCAAAGCAAAGTACATATTAAAAGAGGAGCTTATCGGATGTAAATTTTTTCCACTTATTTGAATCATCGATTCCGCGGGAACAAAAACATGTGGCAAAGGCATTTCATTTGATCTTAGCACATTTTGTGTTCACTTTTCTGACAATCCATTGTAACACAACGACTACAGGAGAGCACATGTATATAAACAATTTAAGTCTGACAAATATAAATGAGACCTGCAAATATATCTTCACTGATATTAATAACGCGGGAAGCCTTGCTTATACCACCACGTGTAATGTGGAAAACTCTGTCAAAAACATCTGGATGACCATAATGCATTCGGACCCTGCCATTTTAAGCATATGATTGTTATCCTGGATCCAAATAAAATACCAGGCTAAGGATAGATATGAACTTATTGAGCTATTGACTTACTTCAAAGGATTAGACAGAACTCGCTGACCAAGAGTTACAAAGCTTGTTTCTTGGTTTGACATAAAAGAGGCTAAAGAAGACACACTGCAAACATCAATTATAGAGATTGTATGAGAAGAACTGATTTCTCAATCACCATCAGAGAGAAGTTTCAAGAAACTCACCTTCCAGTAAATACATGTTCCCTGACACCAAGAATTGTTGCAGAGCGAATACCGTGATCACGATGAAATTCTTCAAGTAGATTTCGCATTTTCAAGGCTTCTTCAAAATAATTATCCTGCCCGGTAGTATAATGCACAATTCACATAAAATAAGTATAATAGAAGGAGAATACCAATGTTGCAAGGCAGCGGAAGAGGGATTCACATGATTATTTATGGCTATAAGTTCATTTACCAAAAATAGAAACAGCTAGCTAATTGACAATTGCAGTAGTACGATACTAGTAGCAGGAATCTCCGTTTTATATTTATATGTGAGCTTGGCTCCTAGGTTGAACCTGAGATGTGGTTAATTGTTTAGAAAAATTCATCACATTGGTAAATGACAAGAACACTTTGCATACATAAAATAGAAGGTACCGCAAACTAATACCATGCACTATAAATAATAAGTTGATTACCTGATTCATATCTATCGTTTGCACTGCATTTCCACGTGTAAAAACAATAGCATGATTTTGATTCTCAGGTTTTCCTTCTCCAAGTTTGGGATTACCTGGTAGCTTTATTGAGTATATTTCCTACATGATAACATTAAGAACACAAAACCCAATCAGACGAGAAGGAAACAGACAAGTAAATATATAATGTCAAATCATATACTGTTATTAGGAAGTCTAATTTTATACATTTATCTCTTATTGTTGGTTAACTAGCTACCACCCTTAATATTCGTATAATTCAGTTACTAATGGAATTGAGAATGTCAAATTGCATTCAAGTCAATGAGTTAAATACAACAAAACCACAAAACAATCATTCTCCAATCTCATATGAAGTTTTCGAAATGAAAGGAAGCACAAAGACCAATGGAGACAGGAAATAATTAAATTTAGGAAAGATAATAGAGATATGGTGAACAATAGATAAATAACCGAACCTTATCTTTCCCATTGATATCAGCTTTAACGAGTTTTGAGAAGAATTCTCTCTGCACATGACGACCCTCTTTCAACGTTTCAACTTCATCAATAAAGGCAACACGAAGAGCTTCATTTCTAGTTTCAAAAGAACATAAGAATATTAGAAACAAAACCATAATAATATTATACAAGAAAACAGCTGAATACCAATCACAAGTTAGCTTTATTGCAGAACAATTACTTTATATACACGTCAGTTTAAGGGGGAACAGAAAATTTCAATTTTTATGTAAATCTTGAAAGACAAATATAAAAAGTCACCTAGCTGTCTTTTCCAGTTGATAAAAGCTATCAAACTTTTTCGGAATTCATGAAAGGCAAGCACCGCCGCAATCAAATAACGAAAGCAATGTTGTTCCTTGATTACTTGATTGAATATGCAAGACAATATTTAAGAAATATTGAGATGATATTGCGTGAAACATTTATTGGCTATGGATCAAACATGACTTAGCAATAGATTTTCTTTGATGTCACCTTTGCATAAGCAGTGCAATATCAGCAGCCTCAGGTTTCTGCTCTTCCTTTTGTTTTCCATATATTTGGCAAGTCACCACGTATGTAAACTTTATATCTGCCTGAGCTCTGGCTTCAGGAGACAACTCGAAACCTTGGGTATCGGTAGCATCTTTACTGCCAATAGCAGCTTCCACATCTGTGTAGCATATAATAGAATCCTTGGAATCACTAGAAGGACATTGTAAGCAAGTAGGCTCACTCGTAGGGCAATAACTCTAAATACAGAGATTCCCATATATAACAAGTCTTGGACACGTATTAATTGAATATGGTATGTATGATCAAAAGAATGTATAGATGCTATATTGTATACTTTTTGCTTACACTAACATGTATTAATAAATGAAAACCTTAAATTACCTTCCAAAAAATTTCGCTTACATTTATCTTAGGACATTTGGCACAAAATTTTAGAGTACATGGATTGTAGGTATATCTCTAGTATGTAAAGTAAGAAATTAATACTTGTCAAAATACAAAATTTGGTGAAAGGATTATGTAAACAATATATTTCATTTATTTAAAAATAATGAGTAATAAATGTGATACTTTAAATTTTTTGCAAGAAAATGAAAAAATAGCCAGCTAGAACGGACTCCAAGAAGTATGTTGGAAATCTTAGGATAGGTTCTTAGATTTCCCTAATATACTATATATGAAAGTTGAAAATCGTTATTTGTGTAGCAAATTCAGACCAAAAAATTAATAACTTCAGGATCGTATACACCCAAAATCACAGAGACTCCATATTACCACATCACCTTGAAATATTAAAATATTTCTCACCTTGAGCAGTCCCTCTTTCCAAGTAACTTTGAAGCATGATAGCCTTCCTGTAGTACATCATCCCCCGTACTGGAAACACGAATGACACTTAACAATTTGAAAAAAGAATATACGAACATTTTATGAATCCAAGAGAAGTTAATCTTTCCAGAACTTATGATAGGACAACACAGAAAGCAAACAAAAAGTAAGGAATAAAAGGCTAATGGATCTCTAGTATACTGCGTGATCTTAATATAAGCCAAATTCCCAGAGATAGTGCATATCTTATGCATAGAACAAATGTGACATATAAGCAGATAGTTATCATCAGATATGTGCATCATCAATAAAATAACAGAGTACATGTAGCATTAACTGCAGGAACCTGAGCTTTTAAGATAGAATTATAATGGATAATGTTCAAGCATAGCCAATGGTAAAGAAATGACCAGAAGCTTAAAGCAACAAACTTAGTGTACAAGCATACTCAAGAATGGCATAGCACAATAGCACATATTTAGTACAAAAATTTACCTGTGCGAGCTAATGTTTGCCCCCTATATGAAGCCCAAAACCGAAGCTCAAGGATGTCTGTAGGACTATCGAACAGTTCAGTATCGACAGAATTTTCATCACGTCCAATTCGAGCAAGAAAATTCTTCCACTCATCTGTCACAGCAGAGAAAAATAGTTATACCTGTTTTTATCAAAAGAAGAAAATAATCATTTATACTTGCAAAGTAGACTTCAAGCTAGAATATTGGTACTCCTCATCAGTATAGAAGTGAACTTCAACACTTAGTGTCACCCAAATTATACACAGCGGAACTTTTATGTTAGTTTTCCGCAGCCTAAGTTTTGTTAATCTACTATTAGAATTGATATTACGTGTGAACCATCATAACTTGTAAATCAAATAGAAGCACCAACTTTTCGGAAAAAAGAAGCAAAGCCAACGACACGGTAAGCTTTATCCTACAATTAATCTCGTGAAAAAACATGACAATAAATAAAATGGTATATGCCCAACAAATTTTCATAGATTATGTCAACGTGGTAGTTTAAATGTTTATATATCAACCTACTAATCACTAGCCATGTCTGAAAACAGCATCAAATTTGAACACTTAAACAAGTACTAGCACGACCAAATAGTACCTGGATAAATTTTCTGCAGGTAAAACAGAATTGATATTCCATCCTCGTTTTTCTTAAGAAGCTCAGCCATGCTATAAAGAACAATCTCTGAATAATATGGAGTAAAGACACTGCATACAGAAGAAATGATGTCTGAGGTATAGTTTATTGATTGCACAATGCATCAGAGACAGAGTACGGAAATAAAGAGAATGACAAAGACCTGAAGGAGAGCATCTCCCGTACGGGCTTTGCAAGTGGCATGTCCATGAAAAGTGAATTTGTGAAGAACTCCAGTCTACGCCTGGCTTCAATGTTGTTGGGAACATTTGCAGCAGAATCTTTGATTGTTAAAAGTGAATGCAGTCTTTTAATTTGTGTTCTCTGCGCATTGCATACAGTTACATTTGAATAGAAATTTGATAACTGGTGGATAATTTTATATTAAACTGACGGACATACCAATTCCGGATCACGAGGCCACTTCAAGTTTGTAAATAATCGTCCTTCGGTTCTTGCCTTTGACAGCAAATTCCAAGTGTCATAATGTTCCCTAAAAATTGTGTTGAGATAGCTCAGAACACAATGAAGGAGAAACTATCCAACCGCAATAAATAGTACCAAACCTTTTGTCGATAGAAAGGACATCATGCTGAATAACATCATATAGATCTTGAACAGCCTTGATTGCACCTTTTTCCATATCAGAAGTTTCTGCCTCTTTCTAAGAAATGAATTGGGACAGAATGACCACTGTTAGAAGCTTTTTGATCAACAAACAGCAGGCTCGATGAGAACACAAGCAAGAGAACGGAACTTACTAAAACTCCCATTAGAGCAGTTACTCGTTGAATAACAAGTGCCAGCTTAGTCAACTGAAAGTCAACATGAATACTCCTGTTCTGTATGCTTGCTTGTATGTCCTCGTACACTCTTTCAACCCTGAGAGAGGTAGGATCCAAAGCATATACTAAGCTCCCATTTCAATATATCAATATTTATGGACTGTTTAGAAACTGTCGTGGTTCAATGGAAACATACCACATCCTTCCTTCGCCTTCAAATATTTCTGTAAGAATATATCTAAGAGCATGGTAACACTCCTCAACAGCATACTTCATATACTCATCACGTGAAATCCTCTCCCACAACTCTAGTTGGGAATCTCTACTTTCTGCAGCAATATCCCTGGCCAAAAATATCTACATGCGACCGTATGCCAACATTTATTCATAAAACCTTAAAATACAAGCAAAGCAAGGACTGAGGGAGAAATGAACGTCAAGCAAGAACCTTGTTGGCAAGAAGAAAAAGTGGCCACTGAACCAATGGAAGATTCCCAGAATTTCTGGGCATTTGAAGCAATTCCAGTTCACTGCATTATGTAAATAAAACATAAACAACAGGCACTAGACGGTTTCCGAAAAAGAAGTTGCAACAGATGGTTCCTGAAAATGCAAATGATATGTATTCTTAACTATTTAACTCATCAAATTATAATCAATCCAAAACAAACAGGTAAGGATGGAAGAGCCCACATGAAGCATATGAACTTGCAATATGGACTAAGAAAATGGAAACACTTGAATAGACCATTTGAATGAGTAAGAATGTACAGCAGTCTTTCTGAAAATCTGTAAAAACAAATTAGTGAATGTTCCAACGCAATGGCATGGGATATAATCAGTTTATAAGAGGTAAGGTGACTTATGGAAAAAGGTACTCACAAATTTGCAATATAATCTTCTTCCCTCAGGTTCTTTATGATCTCGTTCCAAAATGGGGAAAATTGGGCTGCATTAATCTTTCTCTCCTCAACAGGCTTCAAATCACACGCACCAGTTTATGAGCGGTCATTCCACATTAGAAAGCAAACAAATAATTTCAAGATCTCTACAGGCTATTTCCCTATAACTCATTTTAGCCAGCATATTTAAGGGCATTCAACACGAGGTCTTTAATTCGAGAACAATAGCATCAAAGTTCATTTCCTAAGATGTTTCTCCTTTTATGTATTACTTGTCTCACATGCCTTTAGCGATATAGTTTGAGCACATTAAATAAAATTAATAAGTCGAGAACATCGAATGTGCATAAATGCACTAAAACCACATGCAAAGGATATACTTTGTAAGACGAAATCTAGGTGTGCAGACCAGTGAAAAGTAAGGAAAAATAAATAGATCAGCAGCAAAAACAAACAAGATATGCTTCACTGCAATTGTAAATAGCATACCTGGGGAGCGTTGCCAACAGTCCTGCAAATGGATATCGGCTTTAAAATCCCAGAATTAAAACATCAAAGCAAAAATTCAAGAGCGAGGATTAAGAGGAATAAGATCATACCTATTAGAATGGAGAGTTCTCATAAAAGCTATAGGGAACTCCTCAAAAAGTTTGTGCACAGATTCCAATGACCGGATCTGAAATTCAAAATTGAAGTGAATTGTTATAGAACTCAGCTAACCAAATGTAAAGGAGAAAAATAAGAAATTCACTTTTGAAGCAGTAGAATTTAATATATAAAGATACTAGTTGCAATGAATTGGAAGGATCAGCAACAAGAAACCACCACCATCACTTGTTAAAGAGGTACACTAAAATATAAATTCACTTACTTCTCCAAGGCGATCTCTAGCTCCAAGCAGGAACCCCCACACAGCAGAGGTAAGAGTGTAAAACACATGGATATCTAGAAGATAGATCTGCAATGAAAGAGGAATGTGGGAGATAAAAAAACGTAAAATAAGAAGCGTGCAAAGTCATCTTCGATATTCCTATCTTTTTATAAAAACACAATGATTTTTTACTTACAGCAACCACGGGAGCCCAAAGGCTCACAATTGTCAGGGCATTATGATTATCTGCAAGAAATTTGGAACCAGGCCAAGGATTAGTAAGCCAACTAGGACAGATCAAATCAACCAGAAACTTTTTGAGAGTAATGTGTCGAACTTGAATAAACAGAAAAACCTACAGGTTCTGCTTCTATAGATGGATCGTAAAGGGATTTGCAGTTTAACTGATGCACATATAAGTAGAATACCCATGATAAAAATTTGTACAATGTAGTTTTTTTAGTACAGGAAGTCAGAAACTATTGAAGTAGGTAAAATATATCTATTACTGATCAGAGGAAAGGGCCGAGATTACATATAGACAAGAGTTTAGGACTCCTACCATAAGTACAAATTATAATAGAGTAACTACTAATTAGGATATAGCTACAGAATATAAAACTTCCTATCCTGACTAATTTACGTAATTCCACAGAAACCATCTCTTCAGTATTTTTTATTCAGAGATAAACTGATCAACGATCAGAAACTTTATTATTCTGATAGGCGAACAGGATTGTTAGCGAGACTTTTTTAAGTTAAGAAAGTAGAACATAAACTGCACTTCATCAGTCTAAAATCAACATGATATCTCATAGAATTTTAGTTTGGAAGATCAAAATCATGGAAATGAACTATATTATATAAACATCACTAAGACAATTGACCAGTTTTTAGTGTTAAGAGAATTTACTTTTAGAAACAAGGTCATGCCAAGAATATTGGATATTATCAGTCATCTTGACTATAATCTTGGTTGGTTCCACCAATGGTTTGATCTGTAACATAGAGAAGAATTTGATAAAAACATATAATACCAAACCATTAAGCTTAAGTTCATAAAAATAACATGGCTGATACCTGAAGGAAATATGCGAAAGAAAATTTTGCACTCAGGATGACAAGCCAAAAAACCATGTACCTGCACATTACAACATAAGAATGAAAAGCCTGATGATTTGTGTGTAAAGTAAACATTGTCAACATGAATATAAAACGAAAAGAAGTAGCAAAGGGACTGGAAATTACTTGATGAAATCACTAGTTCGTTCATACATTCCACGACCGACATAGTATCGTTCCTTCAAGAGACAAATAGAGAATTAATATTAACATACAGACAATATTCTAACAAAGAATATGAACGAGGAAAAACAAAATCCTAAACAAAAGAGCAATAGTGATGAGTACAAGACAGCATAGGAGAATGAGCAAAGCATAAAACCTGGCGCATCCATTTTACAAATCGAACGAGTGACCACTGATCACATTGATTAGTCATGAGGTGACAAGCCGGGATACGCGTTAAGAAACCTAGGAAAAACTGGACACCAGCATAAATTCCTATAACAATAACATATAGCTTGAAAAGGACTGAACTTGTATCTGGCTCCTGTAAGGCTTTCCTGATAAAAAGAGTGAAAGGAGATGCATAAATACACGCTGTATGTAAAACAGATACCATAGATCAAAGTATGAGTTGAGAAACATACACATAAAGGAAACATATGAAGACAGAAGCACAGGCGAACCAAACGAATCTAAGAAGAATTCGAGAAACAGCCACATGCCGTGTTGTTGAGTAAGCACCATACATCATGAGGACATCCAATACACCTGCACAATTATGTGAAAGCTACAATAGTTAAATAGATAAACCCAATAAATTAAGAAGAAAATTATCTTGTCAGAACTATAAGAATTGTTTTAGTTGGATAAAATAGTGCTCTATAATTGAAGGGTAATGCATTGTCTAAGATGAACTATACTCTCAGAAAACTTCATCACAACAAATGTTGGACCAAGACTTAGAATTTCTCTGAGAGTCCTAGTGTTGAAGCGGCCATCATTGAAAGCAATTATTGCAAGCCCCTGAAAAAGTAGGAATCTAGATATCATTATTGATGCAGAAAAAGATCATAATGGTCAGAGAATGGCAGAACAAAGGGATAGTTTGGATTAGAGAATTGGGGATGAGAAGCAGTCCAACTATAGCTCAATTCTCATCCACAGTTCACTAATCGAAACTACTCCAAAGAGAATATGCAGGAATGAGCCAAATGAACAGATAGAAACAAACTAATCCCCAGTTCACTACTCCAAAGTAGAACAAACTGGTAGTGAGATGGCCTTCTCAAGAGGATTCAAAATTTGTTAACCAGGCAGTCATGCCATTAAAGCAAATGCAAATGAATACAATCTAAAAATATAGAAGTACGATTGTCGGGCACTATCAATATAGAGAGAAAGGGGGGGGGGGGGGGGGGGGGGGGGGCAAGGCTTTCGAATTGGACACTAAACCTGAAACATCATGACGAGGAAAATCCACAACCGATGGAAGCTATGGTAAAGATGCAGAAACGTCCGATGCTCAACAAACGAAGTTTTGCCTCTCCTCTGACTTCCAGCTGTTTTGAGGAGAACCTGCAACAGAGACATGTAGGCTGTGAGGGAACGAATGATTAAGAAATTTGAATATAAAATCGACAGAAGTTCAAAGCCACAAAGCATACTAAAGCTCAATGTACATTATTAGTATGGAGAACAGAAAACGCTCTGCAACCTTAACCAAATATTTCGAAGATAACTATTATCACAAGAGATAAACAATCCGGGCATCTAAAATTGAATAAGTCAACTGCGAAAACTTGAAGTATAAATACTTTGAGGATGCAAAGCTAATTGGATAGCCAGAACCGGGCTACTTCCCAGATTTTTTAAGGATTAGGATTGAAATATCCTTTCTATAACATTATTTCGTTCTTTTATCAATGAACGGTAGCATCACCAACAACTTTAGACCATCTTAGACAAATAGAATTACTGTTAGGAGAAATGAGGTACCAGCAGAGACGTGGTTAACAAACTCATAAGAAAGACCAACAAGATAATAGAGGCCAACTGAATTTTATGTAAAATATATTGTCAACTATATGGAATTTCCCTGAGCAACAAAAACCAAACTCTACGTTGTGTTGCTGCACCACGCTCAACAAGTGAATATATGATGAGATCAAAAGTTGCAAACCTTGGTCCTTGGGTTGGGCTTCTTGAAAAAAGTTGAACTGAGACGCCATGGCCAACTGAGGTCAAAACAGTGAAGTGACCTGGAAAACAGAAAGCAGAATAAAAGAACAATGTTAAGATGGAGCATGCAGCTTTTATGATCAAATTTCCATTTTTCAAAATAAAAATTAAAAAGAACCAATGTATTTAAAAAATACACTAAGCATAAGGCTTACTGTATTGAACAGGCATAAGGAATTTATAAAAATAACGAACAACAAAGTATTTTGTCATTCTAGGTCGACTTAAAGCATTGATAGTAATTTGTAAGAGCATTTTTTACATGAAGTGAAGCGGAATAGAGTTCAACATGCATTTCGTTATACCTAATATACCGGAAAGCTTCAAAACCAATAAGAATCTTCAGATAAGAAAAGTAAAAGTCCACTTCACAGACAAAATTAGTTCTTCCCTATACATACAGACTAGAGATTGGTAGCTCGACATCTTATTTCCTCCAACTCCCAACCAATGAAAGTGGAGAAATTAAGTCAGACAGATCTCAAATGCATAGCTCAGTAACATACCAAAAGTACTCATTGAAATCGTCATAGTTTCTCCAAGCAGAATGAGCCGCCCGACCATTGTCATTGTTTGAAGCTTCCTGCATATTGGCAGTAACATAATGGTTTGAAAAACACCAATGAATAGTAAATTCATCTAGCTAATCCAGTGAAGTGACACAAAATGAATTTTTTAGTAATCACACACATTATGCTGAAGCAACACTAGTTTTTAGTCTACTTATTTTTAGTAGAACAAAATGAATTGTACAATATTGCAACTAAAAAGAGCGATTGGAAATACATAACTAGAAAAAGACCAATAAACCCTGATCTGAACATCTCAAGGAAACTGAAAGACTATCATAAGCAAATCTGACAAACTTCTGAAGCTCAATCATGATACTTACAGCTGAAATCACCCCATATAAAGGGAGAATAACTTGATCAAGGAATGATACGCAGGCACCACCCTCAGAACAGCAACTATTCGCAAATTCTGCATTTTGCTGCCTCAACATCTCATCCATTTCCCTAGCCATCTGCATGGTAACCGAGATGTATTTGAACATGTTTAAAAAGGATTTGATACTGAAAGATCAGTTGAAATTACAAATTTTGGAACATGGCCAAATGCGACAAGAACAGCATGTAGGACCCTAGCATGCAGCCATGCAGGTATCTATCTCAAGTAATTTAACCATCAGAACTAAAGTCTTAAGGTAAATCGATAACCAGATTGCAAATGCTGGATGTTCAGCGAGCCACATAATGAAGACCAACGAAGGAAGAAACTCAATCCGGAATTCACTTACATGGTGAAATATGTAGCACAAACATTCTGGAAGAAATCTGATATTGGCAGCCTCACCCCATATAAGGAAGTACAGAGAAACATAGAGCAACTTCTTTTCTGTGCTTAAAGCTTCCAAACTGTAATAGACATTTGTCAGAACATCAGAACTATGTAAACTAAAATTTTGAAGTTGGACTGCGATAGAACCCATACTTGCTCGAAACAGGCTGAATGCACAAATAGCTGCACCAATTGATATAATTTTCAAGTGCCTTCATAAACACGTTCTGTACAGCAGCTTCATCTAGTTTCTATACCAAGAAGAAAAGAGAATAATAGGATTAGGTGTGAGCATTGTTGAACTCTCTCAGATAAATCTAGAAACATTCACTATTATAACTCATTTTGTGAAATTACAAAAACAAAGAAACATAAATGGTGGTGGAAGGAAGCATACTGGTTCAGTTGCATCAGGTATACCCAGTCGAGATTGCTCATTTGCGAGTAGGTGAACTACGTTCTCTCGCTGATTAGAGACATTATCTTTCTGAAATCACATAAAAATATGGCGTTAGATATATTGAATTCCAGAAAAATGGCGATAATAGAAGATAGAATGAATAACAGCACACAAAATTTGTTTCATTAGCACATACATAGCTAAAATATTTGAAAGCTACTCAGAAATGCAGATCCAGATCAAAAGACGGAAATAAGTTTCTTGCTACCCTTTCCTATATGAATTTATCAACTCTATGGAGAGTAATCAGCCAGCCATTACATAGACTCTCAAAGGCATAAAGGGGAAAAATATTAAAGGCGTGAACCAACATCCATTCTAGACTATGGACTTTTATAAATGAATGGTTCAGAAACAATTCATTGGAACATTTGCCAGCGATAAAGCAACGGAGCCACAAACCTGAAAACCAAAAACATAGTGCAGAAAATCGAACATATCAGAAGCTCTCGTGGATGGAATAGGAAAACTCTCGGGCAAAATCGGCAGACCTCGGAAATATTTCAAAGAAGACACAGCTGCTCGAACCTGCGCATGAAACATTGATAAAAGAAGAAACAAAAGGCAACGAAAAATAGTGCAAGGAACCTGAGTATAAGATTAAAATGGGACACTGAAATACCTCAGGGAAAGCCACAACAGCATTCGTTACAGTTTGAAGATCAAGAGGAATAATGTTATAAGCAATCAGGTCTTCTGACATAGATGCATCTGATTCAATCATCCTACTCAGCTGCAATAGGGGAAACATATTTTAGTAAGTAATAATATCAACAAAGGGACAGCAAAGAAAAGCTGACTTGGCAGTAAAATTTCAAGAGACTCAGTGTAACCTCGTCAGGCATATCCTTATTCAACTTCTGAAGAACTGACCCCAAGACTTTTAGAGTTGCAAATACTCTTTTCCGTCTAATAGTTCTTCGCTCCAACCTGGCAGTAGTAAGAACAAGTCAGGAAATAAAAATATAAAATACATATGATGCACCTTAACATAATCGTGCTTCAGTATACAATTAACAGCAAGAAAAAACTACGGTTAAATAAACTAAACCCTCAAAATAAGAATATTTCCAAAGTTAACTGAAGAACATGAAAGAGGTGTAACAATAGAACGTGGATATATATCGAACTGTGAACGAAGAACACCAAATAGTAAATAGTAAAATCATCTATAACATAAAGGAAAAAGAGTATGCGAACAGTTCATATAGTGCTCCCAGTCTAGAAACATACTCGCCCAAATTTCCACTGAAAGCACTGGATTCCCGCAGTTTCATTTCCTCTTCTTTTAACGTATCTACTCTGTTACGCTCTCTGTATAGCTTGTAGAATTCCTGTAAACGTGCAATGTCTTGGCCTCTATCTATTGTTCCACCCTCTCTCTTTGTAAGTTTTTGCTGACATACACACCCGAAGAAAGCGATAAGAACATCGTTTACGAAAGATCAAAGGAAAAATAAGTGATACACATCTCCTTACAAAAGCTTTCAAAAGGCAAAAATGTATCAAGACCAGATATGCACTGCCAAGATAAATTAAACGACTAATATGAATCTTGTTCTGAAAGCAATGTTATCATATCAGTCGTGTTATTCATGAATAAACGTTTTATTCGTATGCACTGTCAAGAGAAAACAAACGACTGATATGAATTACAACGTTTGTGATGATATTCCTACCATGGCACAGCTCACTAGCAGTTTGCATGTTCTAATCATCAGTGTTGAATTAAAGAGTTCTATATGAATAGTGTTCGGAATTAATTTACCAACTTACTGTATACACAGTCTAATAAGCTACGCTTACTTAAACATATACACTTGAATAAACTTCATACTAAGCTACCTTACCTGCAAGAGTATAAGTCCATCTAATTGAATTCTTTAAATGAAGGGATTGAAAAGCAAATAAAGTGAAAATATCTAAGTTAACAGTTGCTTAAGTGGGAATTTTACCTTAATAACAGACATCAGACCTGTCTTGAACTGTAGAACGCCTCTTCTTTCACTATCAGGGTCCAAATTTTGTGCAAGTGAATAACCATGCTCACAAACTGTCGATAAAGAAACAATTAAAAAAACAGAATTACCCTCACTTTCGCCGATACATAATCTTCAACACAGCGAAGAGATCTTCATAAAGTATTATAAATTCCTAACGTCCCTTACACAGAATAACAAGTTATAAACATGAGTGTACACCTCAACCTTAAGACTGAAGTAATCAAAGTTATATAATCAAAAGAAATGATAGAGAATCAATTTATGCATTCTTTGTTACTGGAAATAACTAACAGAAAAGACTAATTACTCAATTTTGAAGATAAAAGTACATACGGATTCTAGAGATGTTTGGATCTTCGTCTTCAATTTCATCAGCAGCTCTCAAAATGTCATCTATATCCCTGTTGTTCTCAAGTGAAGAAGGGACGTTTCCAGCAATCCCAGTAACAGCACCAGCAAATGCAGCAGATCGAGTTCTTTCGCTCCTTAGTGCAGCACGCACTAACCGCTCCCAGAGCTCCTCCGCTCCAGACATTCTCTGCAGCATAACATCAAGTTTCCGAGGTAAGATGCAGACAATAATAGTAAGAATGAGAATCAAAATGAACAAACAAGCAGATGTTTGTTGGGCAAAAATTCAAATTTCGTCCACGAAAATTATTCGTTTCATGTTCTACTACTGGATCGAATTCCTAAACATATCCTTGCATTGAATCCCAGCAAAAAAACTGCGCCATAGATTTATTTGACAAAGACAAGAAAAACGGCATAAATAGCTCGCTCGAACTAACAAGGAATCAAGGAGCCGAGCTGTCAGCTTTTAAGTTTCTCCTTCTGCAATTCTAGATTTCTGTTTCGGCAACTGGTAGGAAGGAAGAAAGTATGGAGAAGTGCCATTCGTTTTCCGAGCAGAATTTGAAAAATTAACAGGCCAGTGGAAAATGGAAACAGAAAGTGAAAGAAAATTCAAAAAGGTGTTTACCAGGATCGCAAGGCCAAAACCCTAAGAGACTGAGCAAAAGCAACTGGAGCTGAATCGATTCAGGATCGTTGTGTCAGTTTTAACTGAGCAGCCAAACAGGGAAAGATAAACGTAGCACACATCAATCGCGCGAATGGCGAGCTTACTGAAGAAGTTGGATTTCAGTTTTCAAGTTGGGTTTTAACGTTCGGTTGTTTGGTTTTAACAATGTTAAGACAGTTCGACGCGGTTAAGGTACCAAGTCAGTACTCCCTGGACCGAAACTAACCCAGTTTGAAATTTCGATTAAAACTGAAAAGTGAAAAGTCCTCCTTCCATGTGAGTACTCTGCCAGATTTAACGGAGATTAGGACGAGGATCGAACGGAAGGGTGTTTTTTCGTAAAAAAAAATTCAGGAGGCTGAATCAATAACAATTTATACAAGGTTGTCCTTATAAACTTCACATACGATAGGAATAAAAATGTATATTAATCATTCTTTCTTTTCTGACAAATTATATATTATTATCGGTATAGAAGCACTTATCCGATTATAACAACAAGAGTTTTTGTTGTTACATGACAACACTAATTTAAATTATTTATTTTTGATTAATTGTCATTTATATTTAATGGTCTAAATTAGTTGGACTTTTAGGTCATTTTAAAAAGTTTGTTATTTTACTACTTAAATTAAGTAATAAAAATATTTGCAGTTATTTTTTATCTTCCACTTTTCCGAGTCTCTTTTTCCTTGAAACTTCCATATCTGAAGTGTAACTTGGTACCACATCAAAATATGTACCTGCAAATTCATAGTACACAAAAAATCAATACCTCAAATCAAGTACAAGTACCGCATCAGTATTTATCAATACCTCAATTCACTCACAGGTACCGCATCCGTATTTATATGTACCTGTAATTGATAACGGTACCGAAAAGAAAGTCGGAACCTCTAATTTTTACAAGGTACTAAATCACAATCACTCACGAAAAACATCACCGAGAGAAATTAAATACAAAACAAAATAAGTTGTACCTGCAATTACTAACAGGTACCCGAACATGAACAAAGTAAGTACCTAGGTTGGATCCAAAGTACTAAGTCATGGTTCTTGTACATTGACTTGAAGACCTTCCAACCTTCACCAATCATTCCTCTATGGCTGCATATCGACGAGCTCTGCTCCATATTGGGAATCGGCAGCAAAAGAGTAACACCATTGAGACTCATTAACTACATCTCAACTAAGATCAAACCCCAGCAAAAGAGCATGCGGTGTCACGGGTATCATCCCAATAGTACATGCATCACAACAACAACAAGAAGGAATCCATGGTTTGAGGGTCCATGTGAGTAGTGTCGAAGAGGGGGGCCAAATAGGAACAACAACTCGCAAAACTTATGAGCTAAATGACCCTCATCCTAGAGCACTTGAAGAGCAGGAAAAACATGCAACTAGGGGAGGAGCACACCATGATTCTGGAGTTGTATGAAGAATACGCAAACAATTGAGAACACTGTCGTAGTTGACGCCCTGTAAGGAGTACATTGAACGAGTTGCAACTTACAAAGCGAGACGGAGAATACACAAAAATGAACTTACAAATATTGACCGAGGATGGATTTAGGTGCATCTGCTGCATTCCTATACCCATGTTTGACCCACAAATTATAATACCATCAGTTTATATCTTTCAACTCAAAGTTTAACCATGTTTAATTGATAGTTGCTCAATATTTAGAAATTTTAGAACTTTGCACTCTTGCATTCACATATGCACCAATGTTGTCTATTTTTTATAAATAATTTCTTAGTTGTCATCTTGTCACTAGTTTGGAGTGTGGAACTAGTTCGAGCATGCGAAATTCTACTAGTATTAGTATGGACAAGGTAGTCAAAATCAGGATTTAAATCGTAAAATCGTACGATTTTACGATTTCACATTAGGAGTTCAATCTTGATTTCACTGTAAAATCATAGGACATGAAAATTGTATGAGATCGGGAGGAAAAATGATGAAATCATAAAATCGTTTGAGGTAAAATCGTAAGCGTAAAATTGTAAAATCGTTTGAAGAATATGTATTTTGTGTTGCGTACTTATGGTTTTATAAGATTTGTATCATAAACTATGTACTTTTGGTTGAATTTAAACTATGGGTGGTACTTAAAATCTTATGATTTTACGATTCGATCATACGATTCTGATTTGACCCATGTTTTTGATTTTACTCGGAATCCACGATTTCACTACCTTGAGTATGGACATCAACCGTGAGATTTTTTATTTCAAACATTTATTAGACTTGTTTTTAATTTTTGTTCACTTATTAGGGTTGTTTACTTTTTTAATCGAAAGGATGGTACCCGAATTTATCATTCCTCTAAGACGTTCAAACGAGCGTACATAGTGCCCACCGGAGGTACAGACTCCACAAACGGAGTTGTATGGGTCGTGGATCTCCACAAATGCGTTAACATCGGTTTGTGCTCACTAGTATACTGACAGCGACAAAGAGTCACCAGAAAAATATCAACAAAACAGCGCAAACAAAACAACTTACTACTAAAATAAATCTAGCTATGGACACTGAATGGTCCTTATTGGGAACATCATAAGGCTAGTCTCATGGCTATTCACACACCTTGCTTAGTTTAGGGCTCTTGGCCCCAAGGGATTATCAGTCAAGGTGAGAGGATCCTGTCCCGGGTTGGCCTTCTATGGTGACTTCTAAGCTTTCCTTCTGACAATAGCTTCTGTCTCCATTGGGTTTGAGGTGGTCAGCTCACATTTGTTACGTTTGAGATCCATGTCTATCTCCTGGCTTGATGTTTCCGGATTAGTATACATTATGAGGGCTTGATGTAGGTGAATGATGGTGTCCTCTACCTCCTTGGTAGTTACTAGATTTAGCGGCATGTTTGATTTAGGCTTGTTACCGTTCTCCGGGCTCCATTGTGATGCCTTTTATGCATGTACTTCCTTCTACGACAAAGCCTTGATTGAGTTATCACATAGAAATGGAAATTCTACCTTAGGGTATTGAAAGCAGAGCGCACATTTCTTCTGGACATGCCCCATCAAACTACAAATAAAACAAAATTGCGACCAACTCTCACACTTATATTTGCAGGTTATCGTCTTACCCTCATGCATGATGTCATCCATTTTCTTCAGAATGGATTTTCGAGTATCTAGAGAGACTCGGAGTCTCATGAATGCATCGGGGAAGAATTTTTGGTTCTTCTCATCGTACACTCGATAAATGCCTGTCGAGCTAGCGAGTTCCCTACTCATCTGTTCTACAAAGTATTCGAAAGGAAAATTATGGACTGATAGCATGATATTTCGTTGTCGATTTGACCCCACCTTGATCTCTTGTTGACCTCGTTTGACCTTGTCTTGACCCTCCATTGTGATTGGTCGGGAGAAATAAGGGTTTGTTGTAGAGTTATCTTGAACGGACCATTTTGGTCTATTCGACCCATTTTCTCATGTTGCATATGAGCTTGTAGTTATCCATTGGATAGATGACAATGAGACGATTCCGACGAGATCGATCGGAGCTCAAACTGAGATCCGACGAGGGAGAAAGTGTGATCGAAGAACGAAAGGCCCGACTGGAAAAGAGGCCACAAACGTGTGGATGACGTGTGTATTCACACGTCATGTGGGTGCTATAGGCAGACATATATAAGTTGGATTTTCAGAAGAGAGGGAGCATTCTTTGGCTTCCTATTGATTCATCACCCTCATTTCTCGCCCAACCAAACCCTAGTACAAAAATTGTTCCTCATCCATCATCAATTGGAGCATTAGAAGATCAAATTGGAGCACCTTGGAGAGTTTGGAGTGAATATTGGAGTAAGCATCACCCTCTTTGCATTCCTTTGAAGATGATGGTTGTTGTCTCTCTTCCCTTAGCTAGATCAGTCATTATAGGCTAGATTCTTAGTTGTTAGATTAGGGTGTTGGTATGTACTATGATGATCCCCTCATGATGAGGGGTTGGATACATTTTGGATATTGATTGTGGTATGAGAATGCTTGGATTATGGTTTTTACAACTTAGAATATGCTATGGCTTGTTCTAGGTCAAATGTACACTTTCATTTACTAAATTGTGCCTGAATTGAGTAAGTGTATAGTCCAAGATTGAAGTAAGGTGTGTGTAGACCAAGCACACACCCCAATTAAACCTTTAATGTGAGGATTCTCTTAGTGGAATTTTATCGAACACCTTAAGCGCATTCTGATAATCACTTAGGTAGTGACAATTTGAATGATTGGGATTTGGGGGTGTCATAAGGTGACCAGCACCCCTTGCTTGGTGTTTGTGATGCCATTAAGTATTTCTTTGCACCTAGGCATTTTGTCGAAGACTTGGTGTTCACTACCAATTAGCTTGATCACTTGCCAATTGGTAATTGTAGTCCATTTCAAGACCTTGTCTTGGACTCCTACGAATGTTTAGAGGATGATCAAACCATAACCTTTGGCCATTGTTTCTAATCTTTCTTGTGAACAGGATTTTAGTGCAAAACAACACCCTAAGCCTAGCAACCCTCTTCTTCTAGTGTTCCTACTTTTTCACTCTCTTAATTACTTAGTTAGCTTGCTTGAATAGAATTGAATTCCATTAATGAATGTTAAGTGATTTAGTTGATAGTCTAGTAGTTAAGTAGAGGCTAGTGAGCAATCCCCGTGGATGCTACACTTGTTAGCTAGGAATTGGGAGTAATCCCTTTCTCAAGTGATCAAGTTTTTGGCATCATTTTCGGGGACCTAACTCACACCCTTGAAAGATTAGTTTAGAAAATTGATTCAAGCATTCTGCCTAATCCATTTTACTTATTGCTTCCCCCTTCCTGTGTGTTTTTCCTGTTTGGTGTTACTTTGGTTGCTTGCTTTGTTGTGTAGGTTCCTTTTATCTATTGAAATAGTGCATGAGAAGATCTAAGCGTACAAGGTGTCCACCAAAGAGACTAATCTCATCTCCACCTTGACTGCCATCTCGCATCGCAACTCCACCACCTTCTACATCTATTCAATCCTCTTTTTCAACAACTCTGGAGCACTCATCAATCGATTCATCTTTCGATGGAGAAAACAAGGAATTCAAGAACATCTTTGGGATGGATAAACAACCATAAAGAACCTTAGGGGACTACGTCAAGCCAACTCTTGACGGGACTTCTTCAAGTGTGCTCTGCCTCCTATTGATAACTAGAACCTCTAGTTGAAGTTACAATACATTCAAATGGTGCAACAAAATACATACCACGAGCACGAGCACGAGTGCCCAAGTAGCCATCTTCGAAGCTTTCTTGAGATAGTGGATCTAATGAAATTTAACAATGTGCCGCAAAAAGCCATTCAACTCCGACTCTTCCCCTTTTCACTCCAAGGGAATCCAAAGCAATGGCTTGACAACCAACCAAACATTACCTTCCAAGCTTGGGACGATCTAGCAAAGGCCTTCTTGGAGGAATTCTTCCCGCCTTACAAGACGGATGAGATCTGAGGTAGAATCTCCAACTTTGAGCAAATTAATGGGGAGTCATTCTTTGAAGCTTGGGAGAGGTTCCAAGCTCTTCTCTACTCTTGCCCTCATCACAACTTCAATGAGTGGCAAATAACGGAGACCTATGCTAGAGGACTCACTTACGAGGACATGAAGATGATCAATCAAGCGACGGGAGGAAACTTGAGATCACTCCTCCCCGAGCGATGCCTTCAAGTCTTCCGGAAAATGGCGGTGATGACGAAAAGTTGGAGTATGCTTTATTGGTAAAAGATGAGAAGCTCCAGGTGATCATTAACTCCAACCTTACTCTCGAGCAAAAGGAGCGATTGCTTGGTCTACTCAAGCAACATAAGAAAGCAATAGCTTTGGGGATAAACGACATCAAAGGAATAAGCCCAAGCTTTTTCACGTACAAGATCTTTCTTGAAGAGAGCTACAAGCCGGTTGTGCAACCTCAAAGGTGACAAAATCCTCATTTACTAAAATTTGTTCGCAAAGAGGTGATGAAGCTCATGGATGCCGACATAATCTACGCTATCTCGGATAGCGAATGGGTTCGCCCGATCCATGTGGTGCCAAAGAAAGGAGGAAAAACGGTTGTAGAGAATGAAGAGAAGGAGCTCATTTCAAAGAAGACAATCACGGGATGGCGAGTGTGCATTGACTACCGAAGGCTCAATGATGTCACTCTTAAGCACCACTTCCCTCTCCGGTTCATGGATCAAATGCTCAAAAGACTAGCCGAACACGATTACTATTGTTTCCTTGATGGTATGTCCGACTACTTCCAAATCTCGATTTCTCCCGAAGACCAAGAGAAGACCACATTCACATGTCTATTTGGGACATTTGCATATAGAAGAATGCCATTCGGACTATACAATGCTGCGGCTACCTTCCAAAGTTGCATGCTTTCCATCTTTGGCAACCTTGTGGATGACATCATGGAAGAATTTATGGATGAATTTTCAATATATGGAAGTTCTTTTGATGCATGCTTGAAGAACTCGCAAAGGGTACTCCAAAGGTGTGAAGATACCAATTTGGTCTTGAATTGGGAGTGGTACTCACGCATAAGATCTCGACAAAAGATATTGATGTGGACAAGACTAAGCTTGATACCATCTCCAAGCTCCCTCCACCATCATCTATCAAAGGAATTCGAAGCTTCATTGGGCATGTGGGGTTCTACAAAGGTTTATCAAAGACTTCTCGAAGATCACTACCCCGATGACCCGGCTCCTTTAGAATGATGTCTGTTTTGACTTCTCTCAAGAGTGTTTGCCAGCATTCAACCTTCTAAAGGAGAAGCTTACTAGGACACCGATTCTAGTACCGGGTTGGAGTCTCCCATTCGAGCTTATGTGCGATGCAAGTGACTATGCCGTTGGAGCGAATTGTGGGAAAGAAAGGAGAACCGTTTCCATCCACATCTACTATGCTAGCAAGACTCTTAATGATGCTCAACGGAACTACACCACTATGGAAAATGAGCTTCTTGCAATAGTGTTCGCCTTTGACAAATTACGGACCTACATAGTCCTATCTCGAACTAAGGTATTTATGGATCTCGCCGTAATCAAGTATCTCATATCCAAGGTGGATGCGAAGCCTCAGTTGCTTCATTGGATACTCTTGCTTCATGAGTTTGACATCAAAATCGACGACAAGAAAGGTTCGGAGAATGTTGCCGTCCATCACCTTTCTCAATTGGTTGAGAACGAAGTAAGGAACACGGTTGATGGACCTATCGCTGATCTCTTCACCGATGAGAATCTCTTCTATATCATGGTGAAGGAAGTTGAAGGATCATGGTTCGCGGACATTGCAAACTACCTCTCTTGCAATGTATTCCCGAAGGATGTTCCTCAACCGGACCGAAGGCACATCAAGAACTACTTATGGGATGACCCATACTTGTTCCGAGTAGGAGCCGACAAGATGCTCCGAAGATGTGTTCCCATGAGCGAAGCAAAGGATATCATCAAGCATTGCCATTACGGACCGGTTGGAGGCCACCATGGAGCGAATCGCACCGCTTGGAAGGTATTCGACTCTGATTTCTTTTGGCCTTCGATATATAAAGATTGCTTCGGTTATGTTAAGGCTTGTGACAAGTGCCAACGAGCAGGCAACATCTCTCACCTTGATGAGATGTCGTAACATAACTTGATTGTCTATGATATGTTTGACATGTGGGGAATTGAAGTCATGGGGCCATTTAAACCATCACAAGGACACAAATACATCATTGTGGCGGTGGAATATGTGTCAAAGTGGGCGGAGGCCGTTACTCTTCCCACGAATGATGTCTGCGTCGTTGGCAAGTTTCTTATAAGCTTTTCTCCCGGTAGGGTACCCCTTGTACAATTATAAGTGATCCGAGCACACACTTCCAAGGGAAATTTGATTGGGTTTGTCGTCGATTTAATGTCTCCCATCGAATGTCAATGACATACCACCCATAAGGAAATGGCCATGCAGAAGTGACTAACCTGGAGCTCAAAAAAATCTTGTCCAAAAAGGTCGCCCAATCTCAGAAGGATTGCGCGACTAAGCTCGATGATGCTCTTTGGGCTTACCGAACAGCCTATAAAACACCTATCGATAATACACCGTATAGGTTGGTTTTCGATAAGGCATGCCACCTACTGGTGGGGATCGAGCACTGAGCCTTTTGGGCCCTCAAAGGGCTTAACTTGGATGCAAGTGTGGTAGGTGAAGAAAGGAAGTTTCAACTTTGAGAGCTAGAGGAGCTACGGTACCATGCATATGAAAGCTTGAAGCTTTACAAGGAGCGGACTAAAAAGGCTCATGATGCTCACCTCTGCACCCTCAAGGAATTCAAGAAAGGAGAAAAAGTCCTCCTTTACAACTTGTACCTCAAGCTCTTTCCCGGAAAACTTGTCTCATGGTGGTGTGGTCCCTTCATGGTAACAAAAATCCTTTCCTTTGGAGCGATTGAGGTAAAGTCTGTAACTCATCCCAATCCCTTTGTTGTGAATGGACACCGCCTCAAGCATTACCGAATGGGTGATACCATTGGTGCCATGGTTGAGGTGGAGTGCGAGCCAAGGTTATTCGATGCCATTTTTAGTGTAGCTTAGGAGTAGGAAAAATTGAATAAAACTTGCTTGATTGTGTGTGTTGTTGTGTTTTTGTGTTTTGTTCATGTTTTGTTTCTTGTGTTCTTGTGATGATCGAGTCTAGAGATTGAGTGTTTGGAGAGTTACATGATTGCCTTGTGATATGATTAGGTCTAGTAGAAAATTTCATAGCAATCGGAGACCGTTTGATCTCGAAAGCGATAGGAAAATAGTGCTTGATGCTTGATGTTTGGTGAGGCCTGCTGTGTAGTCCACACGCTGTGTGGAGTAAAAGCCCACACGTCAATCTGCCAAATCTTTCCCCAAAATTGTGAATCCTCTGATCTCTCTCATTCTTTCTTCTCCTCCGTCGATTGCTAGCTCTTCCCTTCTTCCTCCTCTCCGACCATCCCCCCTTCCGCCATAACCTCCGTGCCTCCTCCCGCTGCCATCCTCCATCCTTTATTTATGAATATGCCTTATTGCATATGTTTGCTCAAGATTTGATAGAACCATTGCTCTTGAATATGCTTGTTGCTATTTGGTATGGTTTGTGATTCAAATAGGATTTGCATACTACTAGTCCAATTGATGCTTTCATGATAGTATTTGGATGTTGCATTGTCCATTCTTTGATGCTTTGCTCATATTTGTCATGAATTGGACTTAGTACACTTTGTTGATGAACTCTTGTGGTAATTGATGCTAGTTTGTGAACCTTGGGTTTTTATTAAATTGCATTGCTAGTTAGTTAGTTATGTAATTGATTATGATGTTTTTCATTGGATTTCCCGTTTTTGTGCATGTTAACCTTTATGATGACTACTTGTGCTCTTTGTTGATGATTATGTGCTTAAGTATGATGATCGGTTAGCGTGCCCTTATTGTTATTTCTTAGAATGCTCACACTTTTTGATTGTTTCAGGATGCCCCCTAAGTCTAAAACCTCTAAGACCAACAAAAGAAAGAAAGGAGATGATGCTTCTCCCTCAGTTGTAGTTCAGCCAGCTCAACAAGAGTTCCATGCAGGTTCAACCTCCTTCTCCCTGCTAGCCAACCGAGTGCCTCCTCCGCCTCATCTCATTAGGGGTTATCAGACCATCTAGTACCTTCATGTTGTGACTCCTGTCAGGTTGGTGTTGGAGTGTTTCTCCAAGAAGGGGTGGTCGACCGAGCTACATGCATATTATAGTCGATCTGATCGCTTCTGAAAGCTCATGATGATGAATGAGAATGCCTACCCCCATGCTATTTAGGATTTCTTCAGCACATTCAACATTTATAGGTACACCTCCACCTCCTCCAAGGCAATCAGCTTCAGGTTTGGAGGTAAGTACCATAACATCTCGATGGATGAGTTTAGAGTGCTCCTTGGGTTCTACACCAGTCAGGAGGCCGAGAGCGGAGTACTCTCTGAACTTACCACGCTTAACAACTTGGAAATTCTATATGACCAGGAGTTTGGCGTGGGATCGCCAAGGCCTTAGACTACTTTTCTCACGGGCACTCGAAGGCCCACTCGGCGTATAAGTCGAAGTCGAGGCTTATCCAATTGTTTGAATGACACAACTTCGGGCACCGCTTTTCTAAGGCCTCGAGAGCGGTCACGAAGAGGGACTACTACATCTTCTACTTCTTGGAGAAAAAGATTAAGATACACCTTGGGGACTTGATTGCCACTCTTTTAAGGGAATTAAAGTTCCTCTCCTGCCATTTGATGCTCTATGGTGGGAGCTTTGTGACCCTGCTACTTTAGAACACGGAGGTGCTGCGGATGTTTGATGAGCCTCCGATCCGATTATATCCCTTCGACTTTTGGCCTGAGGAGCTGATCCGGAGCGGGGTACCTGACCTCTTAGCTGAGAAGGTCGATTCCACAACCCCGATTCCGAGTGAGGCAGCTGCTGCTTCTGGTCTGGCTGGCATCCACACCATTCTTGAGAAGTTGACTCTTCAGTAGAAGGAGAGGGAGGAGAGCAGGAGACACAAGGCGATGACACCTACAACTTATAGATAGTCCAATGATGAGCAGTTTGGATATTTGAGAGATGGTCTGAGAGACATCAGGGACGAGATCAAAGCAGGTCGTGATGACTTCAGCACCTTCAAAGGAGAGACTGCTAGTGCCTTCCAGCACGTCGCAGAGCAGATACATATGGTGCATTCAGAGCCCCGTTGGATTCAGTAGTCCCAAGACTGGCAGACTGGTATATGGCTTATTATCAGGATGCATACTCTGGGTTCCGGAACACGACTCCCGACTACCTGCCCCCACCTCAGCACCACTTTCAGGATGCCTCAGCTGCATACCCAGGAAACTACCTCCATTGTTGGCTATGAGGTTCCAAGTAGCAATCGTTCGAGTGTTGATAGAAGAAGAGATCTAGGATTAAGACGGAATCGTGGGCACCACTTTCTGAAAAGAGTATTTCCACCCTTACAAGCCTAGGGTATCAGGAAATCCCTTCCGAGGATAAGACCTTCTCCCTCAAGTTCTTAGGCTTCAGATACTTGATTCACTCTCAGAATTCGTAGGCAAGGATAGATGTTAGTTTCTGTGTGTTTTCTACACACTCATTGCCTCCTTTATATAGGCAAGGGGTCAAGGAAGAATAGGTGTGAGTATCTAGCACCAAAAGGTGTCACTATCCCCAAGGATAGACTTGTAGGCAAAGAACCAATAAGTTCCCTACGGGTATTGGAGGGAAAACAATTCAGACTGAGTTTGAATCACACGAAAGGGTGTGTACCCATTCGTCCTAGGTGGGAGTGTTGCCACTCCTGCTACCTAGCTCCCCACCTTCACTCTAGCTCAGCTGAGTACCTCAGCTAGTGACACTATCATCCAGCTCAAGGTTGAGCAAGACGAGCTTCAGTGTCAGACCCTAGCTATGTCTAGCTCACCGAAGAGCTGATGCTAGCTAGTTAAGCTAGCTCCTGAGCTAAGTGAGGTTTCCCGTCAGCTCACATATTCATCCTATCTTTGGCATCACACCAAGGTCAAGTCCATGGTGTACATTTCCAACATTCCTCCCCCATTTTAGTGAAGTCTGTGATTTCGCTAAAATTACAACAAATATCCAATCCGAAAACACTTGCATCAATGAAAATGTCACGAAGATTGAATTTTCATCTAGTACATTACACATTCCAAAATACTCGAATATAGGGGTGTCTCTATGGATTAAACCCGTCTACTCATTTGAGTATCTGAAGATAATATACACAAGAGTTTCTCCAATCTATTCCAAGATATTCCGACACTATTAACCGCCATGTGTCCCAATCCTCTCACGAGCGTACACGAAACCAAGTCCAAGTTCCTTGAAGCGGCTACACTTCATGCTCGCATAGGTCAATTCCTTACTCGTGTACCTGCGTATACACTTTGTCAAGGAATCAATTAAGAAGTTAAACTTCAACCTCTATCACTCGCAGGTTCCGGAGCACATACCTTCGGGATGGTGCAAACCTTGTGGTCCAGTTTCCATTCGTAGGCTTCCCGCATTGAATTCTTCCTCTAACGTTGTATTAGAGGGGAATTGGGTGTCCTACGTTTGGAGAACTATACAGACTTTAGTCCCACCCCTCCTACCGATTTGGCAACCAAATCTCTTGCTAATCCCTTTGTCAAGTGATCGATTTTTTGCTCAGACCGAACATATTGCACTGTGATTGTCCCGTGAGTGATCAGTTCATGAACAACACTATGCCTCACCCCTAAATGACGAGACTTGCCATTGTAGACCTGACTATATGCCCTAGCCAGAGTAGCATTGCTATCACACAAGATAGAAATCAGTGAGATAGGTTTCGGCCATAGTGGAATCTCATAGACTAGGTCCCTTAGCCATTCTGCCTCCTTGCCAGTAGCCGGTAATGCTATGAATTCAGATTCCATAGTGGATGTTGTGATGCAAGTTTGCTTCTTGGAAGCCCACGAAATTGCACCTCCTCCAAGTAGGAATACCCATCCTGTAGTGGAGGTGTGATCCTCCATATTGGATATCCAACTTGCATCCGAGTACCCTTCAATAACCGATGGGCACCCCTTATACGTTAAACCGTAATCCATGGTTCCTTTAAGGTAACCAAGTACTCGTCTGATTGCATGCCAATGATGAGTACTAGGATTACTCGTATATCTACTCAACTTGCCTACCGCATAAGCGATATCAGGCCTTGTACTTGTAATGGCATACATCAAGCAGCCAAGCACTTGTGAGTACTCGAGTTGAGACACTACCATTCCTGTGTTGGGCATCAATTTCACACTAGGGTCAAATGGAGTCCTCAATTCTCGACATCCCTTACTACCAAACTTAGTAAGTACCTTCTCAATGTAGTGACATTGACTCAACGAAATTTCGTTCCCATTTCGTTTGATCCTAATCCCGAGGATCACATCTGCCTCCCCCATGTCCTTCATGGAGAACTTTGATGACAAGAATTCCTTGGTACTATCAAACTGTTCTTGATCAGTTCCAAAGATGAGCATGTCATCTACATACAAACAGATGATCACTCCCTTGTCGAGTTCATCAAATTTTGTATACACACACTTGTCTGCCTGGTTTAAACGAAAACCATGTGACAAGACAACATCATCAAACTTCTGATGCCATTGTTTAGGTGCTTGCTTCAGTCCATACAAGGACTTGATTAGTTTCCACACCTTATGCTCATTTCCGTGCATAACAAAACCTTCCGGTTGTTCCATGTATACCTCCTCATCGAGATCTCCATTCAAGAACACAGTCTTGACATCCATTTGATGGATCACTAGATCATGGTTCGATGCTAGTGCTATTAGTAATCTAATAGTCGAGATCCGAGCCACGGGAGCATAGGTATCGAAGTAATCAACACCATGTTGTTGTTTAAAGCCCTGAATCACCAACCGAGCTTTAAACTTATCGATCGAACCATCGACTTTCATCTTCCTTTTGAAGATCCACTTGCTTCCTAACGGTTTACATCCCACGGGGAGATCCGTTAACAGCCAAGTGTTATTTCCCATGATGGAATCCTTTTCCTCATCTACTGCCTCCTTCCAAAAGGCAGCGTCTTGCGATCGCATAGCCTCTTCATATGTACTAGGGTCACCGTCAACATTGTGGCAGTACAAGTGTTGCGATCCTAGTTCTATCCTGGATCCCTCAACCAGATATACGTTGAAGTTGGTATTCAACGAACTCTTCAAGGCCAGCCTTTGGCTCCTACGAGGCAAAGCCTACTCGTCCGTAGGGACAGGCAGAATTTCATTTGATGACGGCATCAAATCCTTGGGTCTTAGGATCGATGAAAAAAGATTTTCATCGAAGATGGCATCCCTAGACTCAATCACAGAATGCACAGCGTGTGCATCGTTAGATTCTATAACATAGAACCTATATGCCTTTGAATTTTCAGCATACCCCACAAAGATGCAATCAATGCCTCTTTCTCCTAAAGTCTTTCGTTTAGGATCAGTGAGCTTCACCATAGCCCTACAACCCCAAACCCGAAGGTAACTCAAGTTTGGTTTCCGCTTATACCACAATTCATATGGGGTAATTATGTTCTGTTTGTTAGGAACCCGGTTTAGTAGATAACAAGCCGTAAGCATGGCTTCACCCCAAAACCCATTACTCAAACCTGAGTATGACAACATCGAATTTACCATCTCTTTCAATGTTCGATTCTTCCTCTCAGCCACACCATTCTGTTGAGGTGTGTATGGAGCAGTGGTTTCATGAATGATCCCAACACTTTGAAAGTATGATGGATCATAGAACTCCCCTCCTCGATCAGTACGAAAGACTTTGATCGAGATACCTTGTTGTAATTCAACTTTGGTTTTGAATACACGAAATTTCTCAAGGGCTTTACAGCGGAAGTTGCTTCGCTGGAGTTTGAACGAGAATTGAAAGCGATACTTAAAAGGGAAAAAATAGGACAAGAAGAAATTATTCTAAAAAACAAGCAGAAGGAGGTACCGCAAGTTGCTGCAATAGATTAAAAGATTTAAGAGGAGATGAAACAAGTTGTGGAGTCGCTCATAGCAGAGAAGCCAAAATAAGAGGAAGTTTCTATCCAAGAAGTCATCACTAGCGAAGACGAACAAAATTCTTTGGAGGAGATCCTTTCTTGTGATACAGAAGAAGAGAAAATGAGTGAAATTCTTGAGATCCAGGAACACATCGAGTTTGTGATGCCCATTAGTTATGAATTTCACATCTTGCACTTATTGTCAGAATCATATTTTTTGCTACTCGCCTCATAATTGAGATGAATAAATTGAGTATGTGGGTTTAAGTTGTATACTCATTTGATTTGTTTGAGTGTGTGGTGATTCGTACTTGAAGAATAATTGGTTTGTTTAAGTGTGTGCCGATTCGTGCTTGGAGGACTATTAATCGTATCGACGAGATAATCACTCTCGTTCATGACCGGTTATCTATCTTGCTTTCGCCTCGTGTCGAAGATTTCAAATTCAAGTGTTCCGTGTTGAGATTATTGTTAGAGTTTCGTCGTAACCGTGGCGTTATTCACATCAAAGAGGAACGTAGATCAATAGGACACTTTGAAGAACTTTAGGTTGCTCGTTAGTTGAGATAGAATCATTTAATCTAGGGTTTTGCATCATTTACCGTTATGGCATTTCATCAAACACCTGTAGTGCATTTTGCTTTAGTTAAGATTAGCTCGAGAGAGGAGCTTTAGGTCAAGTACAATAGATCCTTATATTCATGGGAGCAGTCTAGCGTTATCTTAGGAAATTGCCAAGCCATTATTACCTGTTTAATTAAGATTTCATACATTACTAGCTATTGTGGATTCGAGTCTAACCAACCTCCCATCCCATATTTGAAACTCGATTTCTTAGATTTTAATTTCTTTTAATTTAATTCTTAGTTTGTAATTTGAAACTACAACATTCAAACAACCCAATCTTCATTGTTACTAGGTCTAGTTTGCATATCTAAGTTGAGTAATAGAGTTAGGAAGACCCTAGGGAAAGTACGATTTCATTAGTTTATTCTAGTGGATATTTGAAATCAGAGTAAAATCCGCTCGTCGGTACATCAATAGGAGGACTGATTATCTTAGGAGTTGTGTCCACATAGCGTGTCATGCTCCTTGATGTGATAGCTCCACAAGTTTCCTTATTCCTTGGATTGCTTTCAGTATTCTTAGGTAGAGAGCCCGGTTGCCGACTTGAAAGAGCTTGTGTGAGGTATCCAACTTGATTCCTAAGATCTGCTATTTGAGCTTGACTTGTAGTGTTGTGGGTGTCTTGATATGCTCTTTGCTCTTGAGTCACTTTATTGTGATCTATGATTGAGTTGTCATTAGAGTAATTGTTGCCTTGGACTTGAGGAGACGGATTTAGAAATCCTGGTAGAGGGGTATTGGTAGTTTGGAAGCTTTCATGATTACCTTGTTTGCCCCAATTTTGGTTAATACCTTGATTGGGATCTTGTGTATACCCGTGAGAGTTTTTGTAAGCTTGACCATTGCCCCAGTTACCTTGATTATACCCTTGATTGGAGCTATGGCTTTGCTGACCTTGATTAGAGTTTTGCCTCTAGGTGTAGTTGTTGTACCCTTGACCTTGGTTTGGACCTTATCCTTGATGGTAGTTTCTATAACCTTGGCCTTGATTGTAACCTTGATTTCCTTGGCCTCAGTTAAAGCCTTGAGTGCAGCTTTCATTTCCTTGATATTGGTTGTAACCTTAAGTCTTTGCCTTTGGTTATACCCTTGATTGACTTGGCATTGGTTATTGGTGTGATATCCTCCTTGATTAGGGCCTTGCCCTTGTTGGTAGTTAAAATATCCACCTTGGTTCATACCTTGCCCTTAGTTAGAGAATCGATTTCCACTTTGGTTGCCTCCATGGTATCTTCCTTGCACAAAGGTTAATTCTTCAATGAAGTTCTCTTTCGATGCAAAGTCGGGAATAAAAGATTGGCAAGTCGAGGCATCATGCCCCTCATTTCCATAACACTCACATACAAAGATTTAAGCTGTAGGAGGCTTGATTCTCGATTTTGGAAGAAGTGCTAGTGCTTCTTGAGGCTTGAGCACCGGGTGAGCTAAGGAGAGAGCTTTGATTTGGGTATCCCCCCCCCCACACACACACACTTATACGTTTTCTTGTCCTTAAGAAAATCTACTAATGACACTCTGCAAAGAACTCAAAATGTGGTGATAGAAAAACATAGCATAGGACCTCAACTCTACCATGGTGCCAAGGAATGCAAGTCAATCAACAAACCACACAATTAGGTATATAAGACCGAATCCTTTAAACTAGTAGAAGACAAACTCATGCATATGATACTAATGACTTGACATCTAACCACCAGAGTGTAACCATATTCTCCCAAACAATTATACCTTCGAATTTTCATCGGAAGAAATAGACCGACGGCTCGTCCTGGCCGGAATTACTCTTCCGTCCCGAGGGGGAGGTGCTTGAAATTTTTATTATTATAACACTCAAGTAATGCTAGCACCTCCCTCTGATTTTAAGTTGCTTACTTGACTATCTAATTCTATATACCACTGTATACAAAGCTTACTTGCTTTCATTTTGAAATTATTTGCCTCTTTTTTTTCTTTTTGGATTTTATAGGTAGCTGCTTTTTCCAAATGGGGGACGAATCACAACCTTAGTCGGACTTGAAAGTAACCAGTCTCCGGCTCACGCCCCAAGCCTCAGAAAGGTTAGAAAGACGGCGGACCTCTAGGGTCGCCCTATGTGTTTTGGTTGTAATCAAACCCCCACGACATTGTTTATTTTAGAAACCTGATTCGGACTACTCCCACCTGTTTTATCTTCATAACAACCTAGGAAATTTCATTTTGGGTAGATACAATATACACTCTACTGCAACATAGAACAAAACTGTAGAAGGTGACAATCCATATGTATCCTATGAAGAAGTCTCTAGTATACTAGTTTCATGTAAAATGACAGGTGGTTCGAAATTGAGATGCTAACATCCAAGACATCCACAAATAAAGCGAGAACACTAAACTAGTCACAAAATAAGTTCGAGAGGGAGTATTGAAAAGAAAAACCATGTAGCAATTTAAGCACAAACGAGGACACTAGATAGTGAATCATAAACCCGACAAGTAACAAATTCCCCCCCCCACACACACACACTTAAACAAGACATTATCCTCAATGGACCACAAAATGAGAGTAAGGGAGGTGGTTACTAACTTGGAGATCGTGAGAATGAGCATTGTAAAGTCTGGATGAGGATCAAAACTCATGTTAGTCGACACATGAGATTGAGACATCATCTGGATAGGACTAGAGTTCTACAGTCACAGAGAAACAAAAGAAACAAAAGAGAATAGGCTAATGCTAATCTGTTACATCTAACCACGAGAAATAAAATAAAAGAAATTAGACTCACAATCTGACATAAGCACAAAACAAATAAAAGAGAAAGACTCAACACTCGGGTTGCCTCCCGAGAAGCGCTTTTTCTTTTATGTCTTTGAGCTAGACGATACCTGGATTAGGGCGCCCGACTTAAAATATCCTTGAACTCCATTAGGCTCTTCACGATTGGAGTTGACTGCCAAGTAGCACCCTCAAAGATTGATGGAGAAGTTGGTGAAATGGTTGTGAGCTCCAGTTCATGCCTTAAGTGGTAATCTCTTCTTGGTTGCCAGTACTTGAGGAGGGAAGAGGTAGTATGGTGTGTCAACATTGGTATCCTTAACTATCTCTAATTCGATGGTGTAGCCTGAGAAGTCTTCTAAGCAGGTAATGTCTGGTCCCAATATAGTGTCCTTTCTCATCTTGTTTGTGAAGCACTCATTATTAGTTTCCTAACATAAGTACTTCATAATCAAACAAGAATCAAGAACGTTTCAGTGTTTCATGGTGGGACCACAATTGGAGGGGAGCGCCAAATGGTGGAATGCTCAACGGTAGTTGCAATATCATTATGGAGAGGCTCTACATCTTCTGATATCTCTTCCACAGACTCTTCATCATCCCTCTCTTCAAGTTTTTCTAAATCTTCATCATGAAAAATTAGGTTTTCTTCAAAAAGGGTATTTCCTCCCTTTCAAACTCTTCTAACTTGCCATCCTGGACAACTAGATTGTGTTGAAAGAAAGGTAACACTTCCACCACTTTTTCTATTACTTAAATTCATATTCTCAAATCATATACATCTTCGTAATCAACATCTTCTTGTGGTTTAGGGTGAGAATATTGTTCTTTAAACCGTGCCAAGAGTTGATCTGCCATCTTTGAGAATTAACTTTGTCGTAGCTCAAACAACCTAATTGTTTTACTACTCCTGCAATTAATTCACCACTTTGTGCAATATATTTCTCCAATAGTGTATTTGCATATGTATTCTCAGGAGGCTGAGGTTGATATGATTCATACCCTAAATATTGATTTTCAAAGGGTGGATAGTCTTCATTGTAGTTTTGATGGTAGAAGGTTGGTGATGAATCTTGGAAAAAAAGTGTTGGAGGTTGATCATGATTCCAATATGAATCTGATTCCTGCCCAACGTTTTTCCATTGTTGTTGTTCTCCTCCATGATTAGGTTGGTAGTATCTCGGTGAACCTTGCTTCCCACCATATCTAGAGTTTTTGGTTGGGATGTAATGAATTGAGCTATGATACTGTCCATAAAAGTATAAGGTCGACGATTGTTGGATAATTGGATTTGAATGAAAGATTGCTTTGTTTATTGGTTTTCAACCTTATTCTCATTTCGACTTCAATTAGGTCAAATATATGAAACCCTTTGTTTGATCAACTTAGGAATTCATATGATGAACAATCTAAGATAGAAGAAAGTTATTGATGGAGTAAGCCAATAGCTCAATTCTACCTTTTAAGCTTCTTTTTGTTTTAAAGGTTGTTCATCGAGTAATCGGAGGGCGCTCTGATTTGCACCTAATAGATCAAGTTGGGTGTAGTTATAAGTAACTTAGGTGTTGATGGACCAAGTTAACACCAATTCCTATTTCTTTGATTTCTTTTAATTTAAAGAGAGCACCTTATCACTTTCTAGAACTTCTTGATGTTCAGTACTGGTTAGCCTAGTTGAGGTGATTTCAACCTTGATTGGGAAGCTAGTAGTGGTAATTTGTGTGCATGATCGTGCCACAGATTCATACGAGTGATAAGAGGAATTGTAATATTCAATCCAAGTCCAACGTTTGTTCGATCCGACTACTATTAGGAAGTTGAGCTTGATGAATCATCCTTTCCAAGAACTTGTCTTCTCATTATATTCAAACCCAGTTCTTTTTTTAATTATTAGTGATAATTGAATTAGTCGTGTAATTAAAAATAAATCTCAATTATTTTTGTCTAAACCGTGCTGTTAAGTTTGAGCAGAAGCATAACGAGAAGAACCCTCGAAACACATACGACACTTGTGTTGTCGAGATAACTTTACAAATATTTTGGCGATCACCTCTCTCTACAACTCCTAGAGCCACTTGGTCGAGGTGTCGTTACTGGTGCTACTCTCTTAGGTGGCATTTGCTCCTGAGGTTTCATAGTTAATCATATAAGTAAAAAATGGGGTCAACAATAAGCACTGAATGACTAAGCCTGCAACGCGAAGAACTAAACTGGCATATAGTAATATGACCTTGTTGTCCTGTAGGTATCATCCTAACGTCAGAACCCTTAGTTGTGTGCGAATAGCCTCATGGTGGATCAGACCAGGAAACCACCCTGAATACTGTAGGAGCAGCAACTTAAGGCATACTCACCACGACCTGCCTAAACTGAATGTAACCTCGGGGATTGGGCAATCCAAGGTTGGGTGACCAACGTATAACGAGAGTTAATCTAGCTAAACCTAAATCTTGTCCTAAACATGAACTGTGAATCACACGTACAATTCATCGTTGTGAGATTAAGCTTAAATTAACAATTGTCTGTGCAGCATATCGCACGCTACTATATAGTCTTGGGAGCCCGGATCCAAAACATAACACATGTACAGTAGATCACACGCTACTATACAGTCGTGAAAATACAAACATTGGATTCTTGACAATCTAATTATAGTTGTACAATTAAAGCAGAAAAGTAATGCTAACCCCTACCTCTGTAAAGCTTTCCCGAGTGAGTCTGATCTGAAGTAGCTTCCCTAGAGCTCAATCGCCTGATCCGTATGACCTATAGAGATCAAACATAGGATTGAAATCCCAAAACCCCAAATCCTGACCAATTACGATTTTCCTACGTACGATCCAAATCAAGGGATTGAGAAAGGAGGAAGAGATATATTACCTTATAAAGCTTCCTTAACGATCTCCAAGCCTCTCGTACTGATCTAGGATCGATAAACTTGGTCCTCCCCTCTGCCTGAAATCAATTGCCACCGTCAAAGGAGTTTTAAGTTTATGGGCTTTCTGTGAGTCTGAATTTGATGGTAGTGACTCTAGTTTTATAAATAGTTCGCCACTCTCGTGGCCGAGTTTCCCCGATGCTCGTGGTTACCTGGAAACCACACATGTGGCCGACTGACGGTCACAGCTGTGATCTCTTGGTGGTCACACCTGTGACTATCTATTGACCAGGGTCGTGGTCTATCTAACAAACACACCCATGACAGGCTGACAGTCATGCCCATGGCAGTCTATTTATCAGTGATTTCCAAAACTCACATAACAATGATTTATCCAAAATCTATTAACAACCCAAAAATCGGGGTGTCACAACTCTCCCTCTTACAAAAGGTTTTATCCCGAAACCAGAATGTAAAAACTTAACACGGGAAAAGAAATTACCTGCTAGGTAGTCCTTCACAAGCTCCGGGTAGCGCTCCTGCATGCTAGCCTCGGTTTCCTATGTGGTAGTTTCAACATCCTGATTCTGCCAATTTACCTTCAGCATAGACGTCTCCTTGCTGATTAGCTTGCGGACCTTCCTATCTACAATTTAAGCTGGCAGCTCTACAAAGGTCAAGTCCCTCTCCAATTAAACCTGATCTGACTGGATCACTTGATTCGGCTTACCAATGTAAGCCTGAAGTACACTCACATGGTTTACATTATATATCTGATCCAACTTAGCAGGTAAGGCCGGCTCATAAGCCACTGGTCCTATCTTCCGAATGATATCGTAGGGACCAATGCACGTGGGAGCCAATTTTCCCTTCCTACCAAATCGCATCACTCCCTTTCAAGGAGACACTTGAGACACTCAATGGAAGACCTTATCCCCTTCCCTGGAGCTAACTTCCCTAGCCTTCCTGTCAGCATACTATTTCTGCCAATTCTGAGCCACACCCAGATGTGCTCAAATCACTCTAACTCGAGAGGCTGTCTCATGGATCATCTTCTCTCCCTCCCCATGCAATGCCTCGAATGGAGCTATCCTGATGATGTGATGATATGAGTTGTTATAAGCGAACTCCACCATCAGCAAGACCTTCAACCACGACTCATCAAACTCTATGACACAAGAGCAGAGCAACTCCTCCAAAGTCAGAATTTTCTGCTTTAACTGACCTTTTGTCTATGGGTGATGAGTTGTAGAGAAATTCAGTTTCATCCCCAGGGCTGCATGTAAGCCCTTCATGAAAAGCGAAGTGATACTGGGGTCCCGAGCCGTTACGATCATCCTAGGGACTCCATGCAAGCTCACAATGTGCTCTACATACAAACCTGCAAACTCCTCCACATCTGGCTTAAACCGAATGGATATGAAATGTGCCACCTTGGTCAACCAATTTACTACGACCCAAACTGCATCCTTCCCGTTCACCAAGGTAAAACCACTAAAGAAGTCCATAGTGATATCCTCGAATTTCCACACCGGTATTGGCATGGGATGAAGTAACCCTCCCAATCCTTGATGATCGAACTTCGCCTTCTAGCATACCACACCACTAGCCATGTGCTCTATCACCTGCTTCTGCTGCCCACTAGTTTTGAGGTCGAAGTGTCATGTACATCTTCGTCTCACCCGGGTGCATGGCATAAGCGGATGAATGCGCCTCATCCAAAACTTCCTCCCTCGGCTTGGACCCAGCAGGTACATACACCCTTTTCTGAAAATGCATCAAGTCTTCCTACCAGGAGTAGGGCGTAGCCTTGCCAACCGACACTAGCTACTGTGCCTCCATAACTAGCTCATGTGTCGCAAGAACCTCGGAAATTCGATCCAGTAATAAGGGTCGCACCACCAGTCTCGCCAGTAATCCCTTGTTTGGATCGACTTCCAACTTGGCTCCCAATCTTTGCATCTCAACCAACTCGGTCAATCTCTCCTTTCGCCTCAGTGCATCAGCCACTACGTTGGTGTTCCCTGGGTTGTAATCAATCACACTGCTCTACCCAACAATTCTGTCTGCTATTCATCTCCTTCTGCTCCATCAAGTACTTGAGGCTCTTATGATCAGTCATGATCCTAAAAGTCTCACTATACAAGCAGTGTCTCCACAGCTTTAGAGCGAAGACCACTGCCACCAGCACCAAGTTATGAACTAGGTAGTTTACCTCATGCACTTTCAGCGGCGAGATGCATAAGCCACCACTCTTCTATCCTACATTAGAACGCAACCAAGCCCCAAATACGAGGCATCCCTATATATCACATACTCACCCCCAGCAACCGGCAAGGTGAGTATTAGTATGACACCCCGATTTTGGTTCAATGGTTTAACTTGAGTTTGGTTCGGAACTTCTCTTTTTGATTAAGCAATTTAAGATTCAACCGATCGAACCATCAAGATGGTGCAACCAAGACCAACTAGGGGATTAGAAATGGACTAGTTGACGTGATCATGCATGAAGCATGCATGCATTGAGTGATGGATGACATTATGTTCAAGTGAAATTAAAATGCACCTAATGCATGAACCATGCATGCTCACGTGGAAGAGTTCTTAATGTTGGTCCTCATAATGGCTTGTTCCTTGGGCAGAATAAATCTTTTATGTATGAAGCAAAATGCGTGGCTATTTGGAGGCCACGACCGTGGGATATTAGTTTCGAGACTAGTCGATGCTCAAATACCAATCACAAGAAGAGTTGGACACAATGGAAACCGACTATGACATTGATTCTCCTTAGGCATTCGTAGGAATCCATAGCATGGGTATTCATATGGACTACCATTACTAGTTCACTTGAAATCAAGCTACCTAACAACGAACACAATGTGCTTGACAAAATTCCTAGGTGTTCGAAAAACCTTAAGAGCACTACACCCCAAATGCTCCATCCCTCAATTGTGTCACTCAATTGAGTGACATAATTGAGTGTTTGATGAAATGCCCCTAAGGAAATTCTAGCACAAAAGGTTGAGTTGGGGTGTGTGCTTAGTCCACACACACCTTACTTCAATCTTGGATTAACAACTAACACAATCGTAGGTAAAAGTCATGTAAAGGAGAGTATTGATTTGACCTAATTCAAGCCATGCCACAAATTAGGTTGAAAACACCATAATCCAAGCACATCATTATCATAATCAACATCCGTGTGTATCCAACCCCTTATCATGAGAGGATCATCCTTATAACAACATCATCTCTAGTCTAGTGACAACACAAACTTGCCTATCATGGAAAAACTCAAAGGAGAAAGAGAGGTTACAAACCCCATTCTTGACATCTAGGTAGAAAGCTTAAAGGTGATGCTTCCTTGATCCTTAATCTCGACTCCAAGCTCCATCCAATCCAAGCTAGCTACAAGGCCTTCAATTGCTCTTCAATCTACTCATCTAGGGCTGCCAATTGAGAGAGAGGGGAGGAGAGCAAATCTGAGTCTAAACAATTTTTATGATAGATTATGTTCCCTCTCTCCTCCAAAATGGCTTTAAAAGTGCTACCCTGAGGATCCAACTCGGTTTGCTCAACTTCTAAACCGGTCCCAATTTATTCATTTGCCCGTATTTCGCTCGTTCGACCTCCGTTTGACCTCCAATTGGTCTCTTTGTCTTCGTATCTATGCTCTCTATTCATCGGACACCTGAAATCTCAACAACTCGTGAGAAAACAAGTCGAACAGAACCGGTCCGTTCGAGAGAACCCAACGTAAAATCCTTATTTTATCTACCAATCACACAATCTCGGTTACAAAATCGGTCGAATCGAATTGTATAATAATAAAAAAATGGGGCTGAAAATCATACAAGAAAACATGCCATGATTGGCCCATTGATCTCATTATAAATTTGTGCTTAGATATCTCTAAATACCGTTTGGACATTTTGTAAAAAAATATGGTACATGCTGAAGGCACAGATACCCAAGCCAAAACCCCATCTGAGTCCGAAGGCATATAAGTCAACCCTCAAAACCTGTGAAAACGAAAGGACAATGTATTGGTAACTAAAACCAAACAAGTGGTTAGCCATCATTGACTATGTATTATTAAAGTCGCCTTTTTCTACATTAATTTCATTGAGATTTTACATCCATGGGGGATAACAGTGAATCCCTTGGTGTCTATAGCTTGTTGTGTTTCACAAGAAATATATATATATATAATTATAAGTTTGGGCCACGCGATTTCGAATTGGAAAAGTAAAAGGGAAAACGCATTGATTATAGTATTTCAAACTTAGATGTTGACCGCCACAATAAATTTCTATCTATCAATTTCCAGTTTATATTAATTAAACTTTATTTTTCGAAGATGTACATATATAATATTAATTAACGAGCAACAAAATCATGGTAATTGACAAACTAATGCGGTTCAACCAATCCGACAAGTCAGATAGTTAGTTGACATGCAGACCCTTCAACGTACCTTGATGGAACGCATCCGCCTACATTATATATAGACAGGCTCGAGCGGTCTCTCGTCAACTAATCGAAACGTGGATGCAGATGATCAACGTTGCATCGTCCACCTACAACATAACAAGGCTAACTCCTTAGTCGTCCAGGTCTAGATCCAGTTAGCCGGAGGCTCCAAGCTTCCAAAATTGAGGAAAGCGGTCCACCTAATGAACGAACCATTAATTACAATTATTACTACTTGAAACCGACCTCGGGTCCGAAACACTAAGTAACTCAAGGGTGGTAACGTAACATATGCGAACTGCAAGCTAAGGGTACTTATAGCATTTTATTTTATATTAATTAAACCAAACGTACGCCGGTATTGATTTGACTTAATTAAGACGGTTTTGATGTTACGTTTGTTTAATTGTTTTTCTTATATATGAAAATGGGTGTCCGCAGTAAGTTGCTTGAACGCAAAGCCATAATATATGTGTATATATATAAAGTCCATTTCCTGCGACATTACAAGCAAATAAACCCACATCACATTCACATGCATGCCCAGCAGAACAGAGACAGAGTACTACACCGTGTATATATTATTACCCCTCCGCTTTCTAGCTATATTGAATTTGCTGATCTATATATACCATCCCTGCATCCCATCACTAATTCAGACGTACACATGCATCCATCTTAACTAATTTCTCTCTTCTTCAAACAAATGACGATGAAACCCATCCTTATAGTTCCCCACTTGTTCGCCTCCATTATTTGCGTATCCCTCTTTTTTTCCACCTTCTTCCTAGTTTCCCAATTTTGCCCTTCCTTTCACAACCATCACAACAGCTCCTCGCTTAATTCTTCTTATCGTCTCTACGGCGGCGGCAGGAAGCTGCAGGTGGCCGGTAAAAGCAGCAGCAGCAGATTCGATCTCACCCCATTCCTCCAAAGGCACCGCCATCGGCGGTCGTACGGAGATGAGAAACGCCTCGTTCCATCTGGTCCCAACCCCTTGCACCATTGATTTTTATTATTTTTTTAATTTAATTTAATTTATACCTCAGGTTCTTATTATTTATTTACTAGACTTTTATACATGTTATTATGCTTTTCTCTTTTTCTACTTACAGCTGTATCGAACGATCCTTCCTCTGTACATAATATTGTTTGACAAACAGACAGATTAGACACTGGCACAAAGAAGAAGAGATTGATTGATTTATTATTCATTGAATCACGTTCAGAGTACTACGTACGTACATGCAAGGTCGTGCATGGATATGAATTTTATACTACTTAATTATTTACGTTACATTATTATTTTATTCTAACACGGAGTTGTACCACAAGATCGAGGCAAACTGTATTAATAATTACACGTACATAATTATACATTGCCGATATGCATGTGCACTCATTGCACCTCCTTGCTAGCATTTTCAACAGAGTTGGTGACCGTGATTTGGGTAAAAAAAAAAGTTTCAGATGTCAATACACCAACTATCTACTCCTTTCCCCTGTTGAGAAGCTAGACTTTCCAGTACTTGTCATCTTCATTTAATATATAATACTGGAAAGAGGGGTATTTGCATAACGAAGGTTTTGATTTCCTACATCCGTATCTACAATACCTCCTTTTTATTTTATTATCTTCTTCCAATTTATCTTTTTTTTGTTTTTGTTTTATATTTCATTACCTTTGTCATTTTATTCCATATATATATATATTGTGTTTTTTGTTTATCACACTCCTTTCTTGAGCTATTATCTCATAACAGTTCTTTAATTGAGATCGTGAGTCGTCTCGTTGGTTTTTTGGAGAAATCAATTTTCAATTGAGATGATAATTTAAATTTTTTTGGTTGATCTCTTTTCTTATCAATGATGAAGTTAGGGGTGGGGTTTTTCATGCTTCAGCCCACTCCATTTTCTAATTTAAAGTCATTAATTATATGTATTTTTGTATATTTAAGTCATTCTTTATTATTTCTACGACGGTTTGATTAAAATTAAAAAAAATTAGCTGACTAGTTATGCCTGTCGCAAACAGGTTAGTCTTCTCGAGTCATTGACTAACTGGTTGTGACCTCTACCGAACGTGTTGACAGGTCTAAGTTTCTATGTTTCTGGTAAGTGAATGTTTACTAATTTATTACGATAATTCCTTATTCCAACTGTTTAGTGTGGATGATGATTAGTTCTTGTGCTGTGTGACTAGAGCATCTCAGATCGGTATTTTCTACTGCTCTTTGAGAAAATTATTCATCGTCTTCTAGAGTTTTGGTTAGCAAGCAATCATGTATGTGGGAAAGTAAAGAAGAAACCAACTGCTTTTATCTGATTACTTGTTGGTTTAGGCTAAATTATTGTTAATCGAGCTGAATAAGTTTGTTTGTCAAATTGCGTAGTATTCAGGGTAAAATTATCTGTATTATCAATGGGATGGGATACTTGAAGATTGTTGTGTATATCTTTACCTCTGCCTAGGGCCGTGACTAATTAACTCGCTCGCGAGCAGTTCAGCGCTCGGTTTGGTAAAAATTCGTTCGTGATTTGGTTTGATTTTAAACAAGTCAGGTTTGAGCTAGGGTATGTTCGACTCGATAGGCTCGCGAGCTAGCTGGAGCTCGAGATTCAACTCGAATACTAACTCTAGTATGTAGCTCGTTAATAGACTCAATAATGCGACATGTGTTTTGCCTCGCAAATCATATACAATAAATTATATTTAATTTGTGATTGTGCTAATAAAAATACAAGTCATATTTAACTATTTTAATTGAGAAAAGTAAAACCTTATAAGTCTTATGATATCTTCTTCTTTAACTTGACTCGTCGATATTTTTTAGTTTACAAGCTTCAAAATTAGTTCAAAATAGATTCATTGACAGTTTTTTATGACGTAAAGTTCGAGTTGAGCTCGAGTTTGGCTCATCAAATATAGTTAACAAGCCAGACTTGAATAGGCTCGAACTCTTGAGAAGCCAAAATTTTCTAGCTCGGATTCGAGCTCGAGCTTGCCTAAAACGTACCAAGTCAACCTTAAGCACATCAAAATTCAGCTCGATTGGGTTTCTACCTCTGGCCTTGTCTAGGAGGATGGTGGCAGCTAATTCTATGGAATCCCTTATAGCAGGTAGGTATATGGTGGCAACAATTTTTATGTATGTTGTTAGTCGGCTAATGTAAGATTTCACTCTAGGGATTATGCTGCTTGATTAGTACGGATTTATTATGTAGGGATTCGGTTTGTGAAGTTGGAAGATGGATAAGGCTACGGTGGAAGAGTGTTGCCTTGCAAATAAGCAACAAACAGCTGCTTCAAGCTCATCGGTCTTAGAGGGTTGTGGCAGTGCCGTTCTCAAGTCTCCTTGAGTTTCAAGTCCAACCACAGCATTTCCAAATCATAGGTTAGGCCACTTTTGTTTTCTTTCCTCTCCTCTCCATTTGATTTTAACGAGTAGCAAATGATGGCTGGTGGTTGGATATTGTCTTAATGGAATCTGTAGGTCCGTTTCAGAGAACCACATGTCTGTTAAACATTATGACACCTAATGTCCTTCTGCTGTTTAAATATACTTGGAGTCACTGCAATTTGACTGTCGTTCTCTTCTCTTCTAGTGATGGTACTGTTCTCAGCATGGATCTTTTATCCACCACTACTGGAATCCGTCGCTAAGATCTTTTTGCGATCCCGTATTGCCGACGAAACCTTGCAACAGCCGGAAATGGTCGCCAAGGGTTACTGCGACAGATTTTACGACTTTTTGAGACTAAATTCACTGTCGCTGAAAGGTTGATATTTTGTAGTGAAACTTACAATTTTCATTGCGTGCTTTCGCCATATTAATTTTCGCGACATAACGCGGGATATTTTTAGTATATATTATTTTCTAAAAATATCCTATGTAAACTTCAAAATATGTTTTCAAAGTGTGTTGATAGAAATCAGAAATGGGTTATAATTATAAGAGTTAACAAAAATTATAAAATTTATTTGAACTCTTTCTTAATAACTTGAATCATTATGATATATTAATTTTGGATATGATATCATAATTTGAAAAGATAGAAAGGTTTTTGTTTCAAATCCCATTAATCTCCATTACATGCACATAACTTACTATATAAAATTATACAAACCTTATTTCTGAAATTTTTTATTTGAAAGACATGTTGAATATCATAAAACTTATCAAAATCCTATCTTCACAACTCAAATTATAAAAATAAAATTATTTTTTAATCCTAATTTATAACAATCTTCTAACACGATACATCCGGATAATAACTCATATTTTGATTCAACACAAACAAAAGATCATAGCTAAAGGAAAAAAAGGTGCTTATTAATTATTTTTTTCCCTCTTCGTCCGCTGCCAAAAAATGAAACTAATCCTAGACATTACATCACAAAAATAAAAAAATAAATAAAAACAGATCCGATCCGATTGTCCTACGCTCCAGGAGCGGCATCCTTGGCCTTGCTCTGCAGGTACCCACCATATTCTTTGGCACAATCCTTGACATGGGTAGCGGTGTCGTAGATCCGGATCCGGGCGTAATCCACCTGATCCGATCCGGGCGGGTTCATCCCTTTGAAATACCTATACGTCCACGCCAAACCGGCGACGAACGCCACGAAGCATCCGCAGAGCGTTAGAAAGCCAGAGACGAGGACAAAGAGAAGCGTGCCGACAGGGATCCATATTGGGCTGGATAAGATCAGAAGTGGACCGAAGAAGATGAGGGTGAGAATAGCCATTGTGATTATCAGGCCCGTGAAGACGATCAGAATAGTGCCCGATAGTAAGAGGGTCAAAAGGCCCACCAGCTGAGTCGACGTAATCGGCGGGTTGTAGTGTTGTCGCCAGCTGCTTTGTGCTTTCCGGAGGAATGTTGTCGTCGTCGTTGTTGTGCTTTTGCTGTTGTCTTTGTCAGCTTCGACGACGGCGATTGGTCTCGTTGGCCTTGGGACGCCTGTCCCGTTGTACTCGCCGGCCATAACTAGAAAAGAGGAAGAGATTTGTGGAATAATTGAACGAGACAGATGTGTGAGAACTGAAGTTGTTAGTATAGCTCATGCAAGATTTAGAAGAAAGTTTTGAGTTAACTAGTGAAGATGAATGGAAGTGAATAGGTTTTGTTACACGTGGAACAAGGTGGTTCATGTCCCCGAGAAAAAAACAAGTAGTTAATTCTGTTTCACTGACTGATTCTTTGTGAGTTTTTGCATCCTCCTATTAGTTCGTGTTCTTCATTTTATACTTAATTAGTAGCTAGCGTTCTCTTATGTTTTTTATTATTATTAAAATGTTATAGTTTGATCATTTTTTTCAAAGAACAAGGATTTCAAAGCGAAAGCTTTTCGAGTATAGACAAGAAACTGCAGATGGATTGACCTGCTCGAGAATACCGATTTGCTGCTGTTGGATATCGTTGTCTTAATACAATGGTCTTGGACCTACCTAATGACATCTGAAGCAGAATACTAAGAAAAGTTGCTGACCAAACACTTAAATTTCGTCTATATATTTTCAAACGTGCCACAACTATAAAAAGGGTGGAAGACAACTTCGAGAAGCTATTAGCGGGAGAGAAACTGGACTTACCACATGAGGATGAGTCTTCAAATTGTAGTGGAAGCAAATTCCTTGAGAACTAGTACTTGAGAACTAGACTTCAAACAGCATAAACCACTCAATGAGGTTATAGCGAAGCACGACCATGGAAGCCAACAAGAAACTAGACGTGTACTACCAGTGCTATAAAACAATGGCTAACTGCAATTTTTTTTTGAATCAGACAGCTAATGCTGAAAGAGATCAAGTCTCACTCAATTCATTAAGCTTATAACTGGTTTGTATGTAAGTTAACAAGGGTAGCTAACAAGATCCGAGAGTTAATCCAACGGCGATGTAAGCAAACAGCTAAGATCAAGATGTCATTCAATATCACATTTGTCGTCTTAAGTGGAGTCTATTCTCATATAATTAAAGCTAACCTGCAGTGTCAATAATAGCATTTTTGCTCTAATTAGTATGTTATCTATGGTTCTCGTACCATGGAGCTCCTTGAACGAAAAAAAGCATATATTACTCAATCAATTATGACTCGATCTCGGGCAGAAATGGATTAACGTACAAATGCCAACAAGAAACGCGATGTGCAAATACAAGAGTCTTATCATGCATAATAGAGAGCGGTATGAGAGGAGTCAGCGAAATTGTCTATTCTCACATAGTTAAGCAAACTTCCTTGCTGATCAAACCATACGGTACTGAATCAATTATGACCAGTCCAAAAAAAGCATTAACATACTCTCCAATCAATGAAAGTTGCAGTTCCTCTTCCTCATACTCAGCATCATCAGTTGGCAGCTCAAACCTTCAAATGCACTAGCATATAATTCAATAGAGAAAATAACCAGTGGATTTAGCTTCTCCAACTGTCTTCTTCTCTCCAGCCGAAGGCTCCAATTTCCATAGCTCCCCAAACAGAGATGCTAATGACATTTCTTAGCCATCATTTAGAGCCGATGCAACATAAATCTAAACAACAATGTTGAAAAATTTAAGCAAGATTGAAGGTTCATATACCTACAAGACTTGTACTTCTGCCTTTTACATTCATGACCAATGGTAGAACTCGATGCTCGAATTTTGTCATCCTTCGAGCTATGGTGACCACCTCATCCAAGCACCAGATTGAATCAAAAAAATTTCAGAAGAAGTGACAGTTTTGAATTAGGATGCTGATAAATCATTGGCCAATTCAATCAGTATGACACACAAGAACCCTAGAGAAATTTTTCGAACAGTAGCACCCACGACATTGCCTCAAATACTCAAAGATAGTGATCAACCATCAAAGCACCACATCGTACAGAAAATCCAGAGCGGAGTAGACTGCAGTAGATCAGCCTTTCCAGCTATGATATCCACTGCTTCAATAAACTCTTCCGTGAAGGGGCTATTGCGGCGGAGGAAAATGATGGGAAATCCATTGATCGCAGTACAGATTCACAAACTCCTAAGCTTTGCTTAATCGACCGAGTTGTATTTTTTTAGAGAGCCGCCACTTATAATCCTCTGCAATTGGATTGGGATTCTAGTGGTTTCCAAAATTTGCGGTTTCATCTAGTTAACAGATGCTTGGTGGCGCCATTAATGGTAGGGTGGTTGTCTTCCTGTCGAGCTCCTTAACGGAAATCTGAAACCATATCCGAAGAAGAAATAGACAATGATCGAGAGCTTCTGTACAGTTTAAGGTGAATTCTAAAGAAATCCAGGAAAGCAGAAATAGAGAGAAGAACTAAGTTGGAAACGAGAAAAGAAGAAACAGAGGAACAGTTCATCAAATATAGAAGAACAGTTCATCAGATTCAGTACCAATACTGTTGCTGCTTAGCTTTTTAAGGTTTAATGTGTAAGAGATTGAAAATGGAACTGATACTTGACCAAACTCAATTTTTCATGTTCATTATCCTCATTTAAGCTACATTTCATGTACATTCGTATAGGTTTTGGGTAGAAGTTTAGAATGTTTAGTGCATTTCTAACATCTATCTCGATTTAGTGTCTCGGACCCGTTCGCAGTCCATTTGATGTTGTTTTGGAGTGTTTTTTATAGACTTCAGGTACATGACGACATCGAGACATTAATCGGAGCGATACGGTGTGTGTGAATGGTTTAGGCCAAGCAATGGGAAGCATTTTGAATAATCAAGGAGCTTGGATTTCGTCTTGGTCGGAAAATATCGCAGTTTTGTATTCTGGACATATCTCATAGCTCAAAAGTCCGATTGATGCAAGGCCGGCAGAAACATAGTTCAATTTTCTACATATTTTCAGTTCAAAGGTCTCTGTAAAATAGGCCAAAAGTGCACCGTAAATAGACCAAAAGTGCACAGTGCACTTTTGGTCCATGTACATCGCACTTTTGATAGTCCGTCAGGTTTAAGGAATCCTTCTCTATAAAAGCCTCACTCTCCCTCATAATTGACAGATCCTTTTGAACGAAAATTAGAGAATATTTCAAAGACTTTGGAGCGATGAGAAGGAATCGATTTCAAGGAGCTCGGATCAGAAGACATAATCATGATTGACGGATCGATATCTTCAACGGTTCTCGGCGAAATTAGGTTTTTTGGATTTCTTCTTGTAAACCTAATCCTAATGTATTCGTTTGTTGATTTTGATTTGTTCTTCATGATTATGAGTAGCTAAACTCCTCGTGCTAGATTAGATGACCCCTAGATAATTCCTTATGAATGGATGATTGTTCGACTTTCACGATTTATGCGAGTTTGATGGATTTAGGTTTATGTTTAATTTCATTTCCGTTCTTATTCTTGATTGGCCGTCTTGAATAAAACCTTGTTAGATTTATCTTCATCTCGAAAGAGCTTGCATATCTAGACCACCAAAATTAACCAACTAGGTTAGGCGTTTAACCCTTATCCGGGAGCGAATAAACTAGTCCATCGTGTGAGCAGCTCTCGTTTGTTTTGTCGCCTAGCGGATTGAAGATCTTTGTCCCGAAAGAGCGGACTAGGATAGTAGAGAGGTAGCAGATTAGCGGACTCGAAAGGGTGTGATTTGATTAGAAAAGAATTGAGATGGTGAATTGAATCTATCTTGTTTGTTTAAATCGTAGAATTTATCATTCGTAAATTTGGATAGCTTAGGGGGATTTGAAGTCTAAGCCGTTTTCTCCCATTTGGTTCAAACCATATATCGTGCAGTCTTGCACCCTTGTGTTATTTTTCTTGTAATTTGCATTTTTAGAATAATTGAAAGACTTAGAAATTTGGGGAACCTACACCAAAAAAAATGTTAAATCGATGAGTACTTTTCATAACTTTGAGTAGTCACGACATTGAGACCGTAGGGAGATTTGAGTCCGATTAATTCTTTAGCCGGATTATTTTGAGACGCCTAAAAACCGTTTATCATATTGGTGCCATTGTCGGAGACTTCTTTGTTGTGTTTGAAAGGAGTTAGTTTAGTTTTAATCATTCATTCATTGTAAATTTCCATCTTTTGTATATTTTCTTTTGCTAGTTTCACCTTGGTAGTTTTGTTTGAGTAATGATGATGCAGGATTACAGAATATATAACCAGCGGTGGAGTCATAACGAGCCTCAACCATCACCATCTTGTTATCAAGATCCATACTCAACTCCATATCACCAAGAGGTTGCACAGAACTATCACTATCAAATTCCTTAAGATTATCAAGAGCCATCATCGAACCATTACCTTCAAGATATCAAGAAAATGTGTGCGGCCCAGGAGGAAAGGCTTGCCGCGCAGGAAGAAATGATGAAGAGAATGGTAGAGATGATGAAGAGGAGATAATTTCAAGGATAGAGCCCACCAACACTTTCTTTGATGACGATGTCGAGTTAGACAATGATGTGGACATTCAGGATGTACTCACTATTACAAGAGACATGGTGGTCATAGAGGAGGAAGATGCATCCACCCTTAAAGAGAATGTAGCCAACAGTGATGTCAAGCTAGAAGTGCCTCAACGGGATGGGAGTGATTTCCCTTTTAACTTCTCTGAGGATGGAGGCGAAGATCTAGAAGATACATCAATCACAATGAAAGTTCAAGTTAAATGTGAAAGTGAGCTTAAAGATTGCAAATGGGATGGAAGTTCCTCAAGCTTTTGGGATGACGATGAAGATCCGCAAGAACAAGTCATTGAGAAAATTCAAGCTGTCTATAATGAAAATCGAAAAGAATATGAAGAAGATGATAGTGAATATCTCATCGAGGCATTGTGGGAGGATGAATCTCATATTCCAACTTTGATGATAGAAGATATAAAGTGCTCCATCTACAAGGACATCTCAGAATTTGTGGTTCCACCAAAGGACATTGAGACTCTTCAAAAATTTCATGTAGTCATGAAGTACTTGTGGCAAGAAACTAATAGCAAGCACCTAACCACCATGGTTGAAGAGGTTAGAGAAGAGGAACACTCATGCTCAAATCAGTAGACTTTTCAAGTGGCATCATTGGTGTGGAGAAGGTTGAGGTTGTTGGTGGTGAAGCACCTTTCTATCGTTTTCCGCCTCAAGCATATAATTTTTGAAGGAGATGGTGGTTATTCCATCATCTGCTTCAACTATTTCTCGGCACTCAACTTTTCACCATGAAGAAACCGATGACATTCAAGGAGGTTCTTAGTTGGATTACATAACCATCCAGCTATCGTCTAGCTTAAATACGTTAAAGAAAGAGCGCTTTATGGGAGGCAGCCCATGTCTGGAGTCAGTATTTTGTATTTTCTTTGAGTCAAATTACATGATTAGGTGTTAGATAGAGTCTAGAATGATGAGCTCTAGGTCATGTTTCGATTTGTGAGCTGCTGGATTTAAATTTGGAGACTCAAAATTTTGGCCTTTTCATACCAAAAATGTCGACGCACTTTTGGTCGGTTACAACACACTTTTGGTGCTTTTTGAAAAAATCGATCTCTGTGAATTATATAGAAAATAAGCCTTAAATATACCGAAAGTGTGTGGCGCACTTTTGGTCTATTATCGTGGCCTTTTCAGCAGCAGCAAAACCGTGTTCATAAAATAAATTCACGACTCTCCTTATTCAAAATAATATGATACAGGTATCATCGTTCTACTTAGTGTTCTTTTTTATTTCATTTCGGATCTTAAATCCATTTTATTATGTGTGGGACTGGGACACTTGTCCTAGTCCCTTTTTACTTTTTTTTTGGTTTTGTGTGTTTGAGTCTTTTTCGAGAGTTAGCATCGCAGCCGAGTTTGAGCTTCATGGATCATGCATCTTGCCTCTTTAGATTTCTCACGGCTTCCAGGTATTCCTATGTAACTTTTCCGTTTCGTTCATTGAGTATATTGTCTAAACTAAGTGTGGGAGGTGAGTTTGCATAGGATTCTTGTTAGCTAGTCTTGATGGGCAGTTTTCTTGCATATAAGTCCTAAACTCCAACCTGTTGGAACCATCTTTGAGTCGATTACATGGCATGCTTAGAATACCTCCCTATGATTTGTGCACTTGAATTGCTGATTTACTTGCGAACCTAGATTTGACAGGAGTATTGGCCAATGATCAAAGCTATTGATTCGTTCTTTAGAGTTACTTTGATGTGTTTAAAATAATACGAACTCTCCAACTTGATGTGACCGGGCATTCTTGTTATCGACTTACCATCTAGCATAACAATGCGAGGCCTAAAAGACCATTTTGTAGTATAGATTATTTGCATCATTAGTAGATTTGTTCTTAAAATTGATTTGAGTGGTCTTCTCTGTTTGTTGTTAATCTGGCACTTGCATAAATCCGAAATGAATTCGCTTGATACTGATTCACTAGAAGGATAGAGGCAATTAGAAAAGCTCCACCACAAAATATCAATCCCGTCCTTATATTTTCCCTAGAAATGCTCCACCATAAAATATCAATCCCATCCTCATAATACCGTATCCCCTTTCTTTCAAGGTATAGACAAGCTAGTTGAAGTTCTTGGTAGTAGTAGATCCCTGCATTGTGTTTTTTGTTAAGCTCCATATAGAGTAAACTGAGTCGTCCACCACTGCGTACACCCGGGAAAGAAAAGATAGAGAGAAGAACTAAGTTGGAAATGAGAAAAGAAGAAACTGAGGAACAGTTTATCAGATGCAGTAGCAATACTGTTGCAGCTTAGCTTTTTAAGGTTTACTGTGTAAGCAATTGAAAATCGAAATGATAATTGATGACACTTGATTTGTCATGTTCATCATCCTCATTTAAGCAAAATTTGATGCATATTCGTATAGTTTTGGGTAGAAATTTAGGATGTTTCTTGTATTTCTAACATCTATCTCGATTTAGTGTCTTGGACACGTTCGAGGTCCGTTTGATGTTATTTTGGAGTGTCTCTTTATATAGATTTTAGGTACATGGTGTCATTGAGGCATTAATCAAAGCAATATGGTGTGTGTGGATGGTCTAGGACAAGCAATGGCAAGCATTTTGAATCTTCAAGGAGCTTGGATTTTGACTTGGTCGGAAAATATCGCAGTTTTTTATTTTGGATATATCTCCTAGCTAAGAAGTCCGGTTGATGAACGGCCGAAGGGATTGGAAACATAGTGCATTTTTATAAAAATTTCGAGTTCAGAGGTCTATGCAAAATAGACCAAAAGTATGTCGTAAATAGATCCGTGTACAACGAACCTTTGGTAGTACGTGAGGCTTAAGGAATTCTTCTCCATAAAAGTCTAACTCTTCCTCATAATTTACATATCCTTTTGGAAAAAAATTAGAGAATAGTTCAGAGACTTCCGAGTGACCAGAAAGAATCGGCTTCAAGGAGCTCGGATCAAAAGAAATAATAAAGATTGACGGATCGATTTCTTCGACAGTTATCGGCAAAATTAGGTTTTTTGGATTTCTTCTTGTAAACCTAATTATAATGTGTTCCTTTGTTGATTTTAATTTTTTATTCATGTTATGAGTAGCTAAAGTCCTCGTTCTTAGATTAGATGAACCGAAGGTAATTCCTTATGAAGGGATGATTGTTCCACTTTGACGATTTATACGGGTTGGATGGATTTTGGATTATGCTTAATTTCGTTTATGTTCTTATTCTTGCTCTGCCATCTTGAACATAACCTTGTTATATTTATCTTCGTCTCAAAAGAGTTTGCATATCTAGAACACCGAAATTAACCAACTAGGCGTTAACCCTCATCTGGAGCGAATAAACTAGGCATATCTTATATTATATACGGAGGGTTGCGATTAGTCTGACGGTACCAACCCTGAACAAGTCAGTCTAGAAAATTTGTAAATTTAAAAGCTTGGTAATTCTGTAAATAAAAGCTGATCAACATCACATTTCGAAGTCATATGGAGTCGGAAACAGACTAGGCCCGAAGAGCTCAGCACACACTAAAAAGCATTGACCAAGTACTACAATACACACGAAATGATACATCAACTAATTCTGATCCAAAAATTTCTGAGTTGATATCACAAAATCAAACTCAATTCAATATTTATTTATTTTTATCTCTGGGAAATAAAATGTAGAATGCCCTAGGATCGGACCAGGCTACCGTTTTGATTCGATGTTAATTGAAATTAAGGGAGTGACTATTTTGTTATTTAAATTTTGAATTATCTTTAATTCATAAATTAATTAATTATTGATCGTTGTGATCACTTCTACAAATTGAACGGTTCAGATGAGTTCAATTATGTGAGAGTACTCAGTACTTTGGGAGTACCAAAGTTTTTTCCATATTTTATTTATGTAGCACGTGTCACGATAATTTTATATATGAAAAATTTAGCATAATTAATAAACTTCCTCAGATATACAACCTTACTCAATATCACAGTGGTAAAAAAAAATCGCTAGAAAAAAGCTCTGTCTTTATGCCTTCCCCTACTCGCGCTCAACTACCTCTGATCATCCCGTAGGTGTACCAGCCACCGGATGCTGGAGAGGCCCCTGGACACAGTCCACCCTCCCCTCCTGACGTGGAGATGAGTATTGTCCCATCTGTCACTCTGCAACCTGCGCCCTCCCTTCATGTGTCGTACGCATCTCTCTTCTATGGGGCAGGGATCATCGAGCCACCAACTATCAAGAGAGTTACTCCGGGTGATATCCAATTGGAGATAAAGGATGGGGCGTGATATCTGAAAACTTCATCCCCTTTCTGAGAAAAGCTTTGCTAACCGTTGAATCAGACTCTAGTCCTCCATCTCGTTGGAAAACAGGTAAATATCCAATACATCTAAAATCGACTCCATGCTTTATGGCAGCCGGTTGAACGTTTCAAGATGGTGGATCTTGAATCGGAAGTCTTGCTTGCCATTCTCGATGATCCAGATGATTACTTTCATGCTCTTACTGGTGGCCCTTGGACCATCTTGGGTCATTATCTCGTTGCTTTCTCCTGGGAACCTCAATTCCGCGTCTCTAATAATTTACCATAGAAAATGATGGTCTATAAGATTTCCTCGTCTCCCGTATCAATACTACCATTCTAATGTTCTGGAAGGATTGGGAAACTTGATCGGAAAATTTGTTCATATCGACACCCGAACTAAAAACTCACCCCGCGGTAAATTTACTCGTCTTGGCGTTCAGATTAATTTACTTGAGCCTGATCCAAAGGGTGTCTTTGTTGATGGTTTCTCGCAGATCATGGAGTACGAAAAACTTCCTCCTTTCTATCGGGAGTGTGGACAGTTTGGTCATGCGTTGGAGAGCTGTGCTCCACACCCCACAGTGCATCCTCCTACGCTGCCTCCTACCCTCGGAATTGCAACGGTCACTAACATTACGACGGAGACGGAGGGTCCATGGCATAGCTAAAACATAATGGAGACACTTAATTAAAACATAGTTCAACACACATCAAAGGTTATCCAAGTTAGGATAGTAGGGGGCTTAATCACCTTCACCTCCACCTTCGCGTGAGTGGCTAAAGTATGGAGGAGTAGAATATGGATCATCTTGATCGTACCCAAAAACTTAGTTTGTTCTTGTCTCCAATACTTTTTCTTTCTAGGAGTCATTTTGGATAGATCCATCTCCAATATCTCCATTTTTTACTTCATCAATATCACTTCTTTCTTTCGCTTCTCATATTCTCATCTATCAGCTTCACAGTCTTTTTCCCTCTTTGTGTATTCCCATCTTTCAGCTTCTCAAATTCCAAAATCAATTTCTAAGATTTAAACAAAACATTTATCCATGTAAATAAGTTTTATTAGATAAACTTACCACGTCAGATTGAGTTGTGTCACTTTTCTTTGACTCTCCGCCTTTCTTCAAATCCCCTTCCATGCAAAGCATGCCCTGCCAATAGACTTCATCCAAGATTCCATTGAATCTTGTGTGCGGGACAAGCCGATAAATATTTCTTTAAATTGAAGTACTACACTCTCCGAAAACGTGTCTCCTTTTTGACTATTTTCTATAATGTCATCTTTAGAAACTTCGACCCAAGCTTAACACAAACTCTCATCTTCAACAACCTTCCAATTCGAGCCTTATTTTTTAGTCTCCATTCACTTTGCAAATATGAGAGAAAATGAATGAGAAAGTTTGTTGTTTAAAATATTTGTGAAGAAACGAATGAAAGGTTGGCTCAATATGTAGACAATTTTATGATCATTTTTATAGCCGTTTTATGACCGCTTTTATAGTCGTTTTATGATCGTTTGAACAATACCATACTTTGAAATTATTTAAATAACGAAAAAAATTATTTGAGCCATTTTATGACTTTTAGCCTCCTCAATTTAATGGGTTATTGGACAAGGAGTGAATAAAGAATGGCGATTTAGCCATTTAGCCTCCCCATTACACTTAGCCTAAACTATGTCTTGGATGTGTTCAAGAATAATTAAGATTTTTAACATAAATGATAGTGATTAACAAACTTAATTTATTGTGCTTTTAACTTTAAATTTGAAATTATGGAGGATGTGTGCCAAAATTTGAAAATGGAAAGTGAACTTGAAGTTCGAACTCTCCTCCTACATCTTGGATATGTTCGAGAATGAGTACAACTTTTAATATGGATTGGGGAGCCCCTTTTGAACTAATGTGTGATCTGAGTGATTTTGTAGTTGAAGCGGTGTTAGGACAAAAGGAGAGAAAAGAGGTTTCATCTGATCCATTTCACTAGCAATACCTTTAATGATGCACCAATGAACTACACAACTACTGAATAGGAGGTCTTGGTGATTTCCTTCGCATTCGACAAGTTCATGTCCTATCTAGTACTGTCTCATACTATGGTTTTCACTGACCACTCTACTCTTATGTATCTTCTAGCTAAATAGGATGTGAATGCGAGATTAATTCGATGGGTCCTACTCCTTCAAGAGTTTGATTTATCTATCAAGGATAACGGGGGTGCAGAGAATGTTACAACGGATCATCTTTCACGCCTGAAGTGAGGAATCGCGAGCTTAAGCGGATTCTTGATAGGATAGTCGATCAATCTAAAAAGGACTAGTTGATTCGGCTCGATGAAGCTCTCTCGGTTAATCAAACAACCTTCAAGACTCCTATCGGCACTTTGCCGTATCGACTAGTTTATGGAAAGGTTCTTCATGGCTAGGGGCTTGTAAGTACCTATGATTGCTTCTCAAATTTATTCTCTATTCTAACAATAGATATGCAAGGGGTGCCTCCCAATAGCGCTCTTTTTTTTTCGTCTTTGAGCTAGACGATACCTGGATTACGCTCCCCAACTTAGAATCTCCTTGAATTCCATTAGCTTCTTCAAGGATTGGAGTTGAATGCCAAGTGGCACCCTTAGAGAGAGATGGAGGATTCGAAGCGGTTGTGAGCGCCAACTCTTTCCTCGTTGCGGTTTCCTCCTTGTAAATGTGCATGCTTGAGGAGGATATGTAGAGGTAGGTTGGTGAGTGACATTGAGCTCTACAATGATCCCCAAGGTAATGGTGGTACTCGGGCGGTCGGTGAGGTTGTCCAATGGTGGTCCCAAGATGGAGGAGTTCGTTCTAGACTGGCGTGGGAAGTACCCATTGTGAGTTTCCTCAAATAGGTACTTCAAAACCAAATATGAGTCTTGAAGGGTCTCGCTTGGTCTCATTAGAACCACGACTCGAGGAAAAGCTAAATGATGGGTTAGTCAATGGGAGGTGCAATGTTGAACTTGGGAGGCCCCATACATTCATGTACTTCTTCCTTCCTTTCTCCATCATCCTCCCTTTCGGACACTTCTACCCCAACATCAAATAGAGGTAGCTTGTCATCAAGGAAGGCTGATACCTTCACTTCTTCTTCATCCATTTCCTCGTATGTCACACCCAAATCATGATCATTCATCTCAACCTCCTTCAATTGTGGTAGGAGAGGAAGTTCATCCACAAGACGTGTCAAAAGGCGAGTTTGTTCGTTTAATATCTCTAGTCTGCGGCGACCCTCCTCAAGTTGCATAAGGAGTTGCTCATGCACAGGAGGAGATTGATATGAATAATCGGGTCTTCAACATTAATCTTCAAAAGGTTGATGATCTTGATTGTGGACTTGGTGGGAGTAGATTAAAGGTGAGTCTTGGTGATAGTAAGTTGATGGTGAGTATGGGTAGAAAGGTGTTGGAGATTGGTGAGCACCCCAACTTGACATTGCTCCTTGCCCAAAGTTACTCCATTGTTGCTGCTCTCCATCATAACTAGGTTGGTAGTAGTTTGGTGGAACTTAATGCTCATAATGTTGGTGTTGGTTAGGATATGAGCTCCAACCTTCATCTCGATTACATGCACCATAGGGACCTTGCCACTCTCCATTCCAACTATAACCTTGCATATGAACTCAAACCCTAACAACCCAAGTAAATCAAGTGGGAGAAAAAAATGAAGTACAATATACATGGAAGTCGAATGTCTAAAGCGGCACCGACAAAGTTCTTTCAAATAAACGAGAGAGAGTCCCCAGCAACGGCGCCAAAAACATGATTGATCGCCAAAATAACGATTAAGTTATTTCAACAACATAAGTGTCATATGTGTCCAATCGTTATGCTTTTACTCAAACTTATCAACACAGTCTAGACTTAACAATTTGGGAAGGTTCCTAATTATTCTATTGATTCAACTAAAACTAAGAATGAAGGTTTGATCAAAAGATGAAAACAAGTTCTTGGAAGGGATGATTCATCAAGCCAACTTCCTAATAGTAGTCGGATCGAACAAACGTTGGACTTGGATTGAATATTATGATTTCTCTGATCACTTGTATGAATCCACGGCACGATCACACATGTGGATTACCACTACTAGTTTCCTAATCAAGGTCAGAATAACCTCAACTAGGCTAACTAGTAATGAACGTCGAGAAGTTCTACAAAGTGATACGGTGCTCTTTAAGAATTAAAGGAAATCACAAATAATTGGAATTAGTGTTAATTTGGTCCATCAACACCTAATCTAGCGATAACTACACCTAACTTGGTCCATTAGGTGCAAACCAGAGCGCCCGCCAATTATTTGATGAATAACCGTTAAACCAAAAGAAGCACGAAAGATAGGGTCGAGCTATTGGCTTACTCCATCGATAACTTTCTTCAATCTTAGATTGTTAATCATATGAATTCCAGAATCGATCAAATAAATAATTTTATAGATTTGACCTAATTCAAGTTGAAACAAGAACAAGGTTGAAAAAAACCAACAATCAAAGTAATTTTTCATTCAATTCCATATATCCAACAATTGTCGACCCTATACTTTTAGAGAGAGTATCATGGCTCAAATCCTACATCCCAACCAAAAACTCGAAGGACTTAGCTACTCATAACTCTAGAAGAAGAGAAAATAAAAAAAGACCTAACCACCATCTTGATGAAGAGACAATGAATCAGATTTGCTCCAATCTTCGCTTTTGATCTTCTAGTTTCAATCTTAGCTTCAATCTTCAATGGGGACTCCTTTGGATCTTCAATCAGACTTCTTGGGATGGAAATATGGTGTTTTTGCAGATGAAAATCGGGGGGAAACGATGGGAATTCGTTGATGAAGAAGTTAATTCTCTTTCCTCGAAATTGGGCTTCTACATGGAAGCTGATGGATCCGGGGGATGCACGTCGTTCACCCCTTTAGCTACAAGGGTAAATCTAGCTTTAGGGGCTACACTGCGTCACGTCGTTCAACCCCTTTTTCTACGAGGCTAATTAGCACTTTAGGGACTCCACAGCGTGCAGCCCTTCTTCTTCACCATTCCTTGTTCCGTTCTTCTATTTGAGATCCAACCGTGCTCTACTCCGCGTCCATAGCCTCATAGCTAGGCCATCTGTCTCTAAAGTACATGCAGATAACAAATACTACAAAGAAACACATCAAAAGGACCGAAACGGTCCAAGTGAACGGGTCCAGACACATAATATCAAGACGCAAAATCACACGAAATGGAAGCATGCAGATAGGGATATATAATTACTACAAATCCTAGCACTATCAATTTTCATAAAAATGTTGGACCAGACGATCAAATTCAACTCCAACGATCACATGTCCGAAATCTTTATTGTCCACCATAGATGACTATAATTGAACCTTAATTATATTCTACCAAAAGATATATTGTTAATGAAACCGTCAATATAACTCGACACTTCACTCTTCTTTTTATGTGGAGCCTCGTCTACTAATTGACATTGGTGGTCTTTTACATATTGAGCGGGTTCATTATACTTTTTACAAAATCAATTGCAGCTTCAGATTAGTCCTTCTGTATTTGGGAATATCAAGTTCTAGTCTGGAAAGTTAAAAAGCCTTACATGTAATCAACTATTCTCTGCAGTGACTCTGTAAATCTGTCAATAAAATACCTTATATTATATTTATGATATCACTAATGAACATGAAGACCCAAAAAAACAAAATCACTGCCGGCGCAGCATCTCCAAAGCTTTCAACAGCGTAGGTTTAAATCTCTGAAGATCCAGCGTCACGTTCTGGTTCTCCAAGTAAATAGACCTGAAAGCCTCCCACTCATATTATTTAGTTGGTAGAATATTGTTTTCAATCTATGTTCTCATTCATTGATCAAGCTCAAGTTTATACAATCGACGAGAAGGAAAATGACAAGACAAGGAGAATCAAAATCTCTGCAAACATTGCGAGTGTCCGGAAATGTTTGCGAGGTGTCCGGAAATGTTGTTACTGAATTCTCGGAGCCGGATTGCCGACCGCGAGGTTGTTATCCATTTGGTCGGAACGGCGTCGTGTAGCTAGCAACGCTCTTCCTCGTTTCGGTAGATTAGTGAAGCGGTGCGTATTGTCTTGGCGGGAAATTGAGGGAGAAGAAAAGTTTCCTTTTCCTAATACCCCCCCACAAGTTGGAGGGCGGATGTTCGCATTCCAAGCTTGGACGCGAAACCGGAAGGGTGCAGGACGCGAGGGCTTTGGTGAAGATGTCCGCCGTCCGCAAGTCGGTGCGCACATGGAGCGGCTTCACCGCATCACATTGAATCTTCTCACGTATGAGGTGACGGTCCGGCTCTATATGCTTGGTTCGTTCATGGAAGGTAGGATTATTTGCAATGTGTATTGCTGATTGATTGTCGCGATAGATCAATGCTGGCATAGGATGATCAATTCCAAGATCTTTTAGCAGATATAGTAGCCATTGCAATTCACAAGTAGTGTGAGCTAAGGCTCTATATTCTGCTTCACAGGATGATCTTGACACTGTGCTTTGTTTCTTACTTTTCCAGGATATAAGGGAGGTTCCAAGGAAAATGGAGTAACCTGTGATTGATCGTCTCGTCGTCCGGACAGTGCTGCCCAGTCTGAGTCGCTGAAAGCCTTTAGTTGAATACTGGAGGTGCTTGGGAAGAAGAGACCAGAAGCAGGGGCTCCCTTGAGATATCGCAGGATTCTTGTCACTGCTTTGAAATGATCCACTCTGGGACTAGTCATAAATTGGCTGACCTGTTGTGCAGCAAAGCTAATGTCTGCCCTAGTTGTAGTTAGATAAATTAATTTCCCAACTAACCTTCTGTAATGCTCAGGCTCATTGTAATCATCCGAACCCTCAGCAGTAAGATGCTGTTTGTAATTCATTGGTGTGTTTGCTGGTTTGGCATTGAGTAATCCGGCCTCTTCCAAAATTTCCAAGGTATACTTGCGTTGGGACAAGTGAATTCCCTCGGATTCTCGCCAACTTCCAAACCCGAAAAGAACTTCAAATGACCTAAGTCTTTGATTTTGAACTCTTCATGAAGGAACATCTTTAATGCAACGATCTCCTTGGGATCATTTCCACCAATGATAAGATCATCAACGTACACCAATGCTTGCGCTGTGAATGATCCTTCTTTGTTCTTGATGAATAATGAGTAGTCGACTTTGCTTTGAACAAAACCTTGTGCTTGTAATTTCTCTGACAACTTGGAAAACCATTGTCTCGAGGCTTGCTTCAGACCATAAAGCGACTTATGTAGTTTGCAGAACATTTTTAGGCGATCCTCGCTCCATCCCCATTGGTAGTTTCATATACACATCCTCCTCTAAGTCACCATGTAAGAAGGCGTTGTTGATATCCAGTTGGTGTAGATGCCACTTTTTTATTGAGGCCAAGGCAAGGAACGTTCTGATGGTCGTCATTTTCACTACAGGTGCAAAGGTTTCTTGGTAATCAAGCCCTTCAGTTTGGGTGTAGCCCTTTGCCACCAACCTTGCCTTATACCTTTCAATGCTCCCATCGGATTTGTACTTTATTCTGTATACCCATTTGCATCCTATCGCTTTCACTCCATAAGGTAGTGACACAATGCTCCATGTTTTGTTTAAGCATAAAGCTTCAAGTTCAGCCTTCATTGCTGCTCTCCAGATTTCCAACTGTGTTGCTTCTGCGTAACTTTGTGGTTCCTTCATACTGGAAATGCTTAGAACAAACTTTTTGTGATCATCGTGGAGCAAATCATAACTCAGAACATGTGAGAGAGGATGGCTTACTGATTTCTTTGCATTCTCAGGACTTGCGTTGGAGATCTGATTGGTTCTGCTGCTCTGCATTAGGAGGTCACAATGAAAATCCTGCAAATAATTTGGTGGTTTGTGGTGTCTAGTGGTTCTTCTAAGAACTTCTGGTTGTTCTATGGGTTGGTCTTGTATGTCGTCTTGGATTGATTCATCATGATGAGTTTCATCTGAGGTTTCTGGTTGGTCAGGACTTAAGGTGGCATCATGTTGCTGGGAGGAAATGGATGCTTCAGAGTTGGTTTGGTTTGGTGTGTGATCTAAATCGAAATTAGTAATTGGAGGTGTGATCTGTGTGGATTGTTCTGGTGTGGTGTTGTTTGGTTTGTCATAGGGGAATATGCTTTCATAGAAGATTACATCTCTAGAGGTAAAGACCTGGTGTGTATGCAAGTCATACAGCTTGTATCCTTTGATTCCTTCTGTGAATCCCAGGTGCAAACATTTCCTGGCTCGTTTTTCGAATTTTGTTCTGTGACCAGCTAGGGTAGAGGCATAACAAAGGCTTCCAAAGACACGAACGTTGGCTAGGGAAGGAGGTTTATTATTTAACATTTCATAGGGTGTTTTGTTGTTGAGGACAGCAGTAGGTGTGCGATTGATCAAGTATACAGCATGCTTGACACAATCTCCCCAAAATCCTATGGGAAGTTTGGCTTGGAAAGTGAGAGCTCCAGCAATATTGAGGATATGTTGGTGTTTACGCTCGACTTTGCTGTTTTGTTGAGGGGTTTCAACACAAGTGGTGTGATGAAGGATTCCCTTTTCATGATAAAAGATAGGCATGTCGAATTCTTTTCCTTGGTCACTACGAATAGCTTTAACGTGTGCTTTGTATTGAGTGTGAACAAAAATGCAAATTCTGTAAAAGGGGTCGAGCTTCTGACTTTAATTTCATTAGTTGAATCCATGTATGTCGACTGTGATCATCTACAATGGTAAGAAAATAACGAAAACCATCATAAGAAGGATGTCCAGTTGGTCCCCAGATATCCACATGCAGCAGGTCAAAGGGGCATGGTGTGGTGGAAGTGCTAGAAGGAAAGACTAGCCTACGTTGTTTAGCATAATGGCAGACGTCGCAAGGGAGATGTGGGTGAGTATGAATGGTTGGATCGAGGGTATGTAGATAGGGTATCCTACCGTGAGAGACATGGCCTAAACGATGATGCCATAAATCAAAAACATCGGTAGGAGTAGTAGTAGTAGAGGTAGCTTGACTAACTAGGATAGCGAGTGACATGTGGTATAATCCTTGATGCGGCTTAGCGAACCAATCGTAATCTTCCCGTGCTTGTCCCGTATCAAGCAAGAATCGAAAGCAAAGGTAAGACATAAGGCTTGATTTGCAGCAAGTTTGCGACGGAGATCAAGTTAAAATTGAAATCCGGAACATATAGAACATCATTCAACGTCGACTGAGCTGAGAGGATTACTGAACCAATGTGTGTAGCATGGACCTGGTGCCCCGTTGGAAGATTGATAATTACATTATCAACTTCATTAAAGGTGCTGAAATTGCTTAAAAGACATGTAACGTGATCTGAAGCACCTGTGTCCAGGATCCATTTTTCATGATCCTTTGATTTTAATGCCTGCATACTTAAAACCTCAATAGACTTGCACTCGGGGGTTGTTGAGTGAAAGCAACTACGGAATGAGCACTGTGGATGCATCGGGATGACTTGCATTCTTGTTTTTAACTTCCATCATCGCCATCGCCTGATTGAACTGGTCTTGTGACATTTGGACGCCATTTCCCTCTGAGCTATAAGCTGCATTAGCTCTAGGTCTGAACTTTGCATTTGGATTCCTTTGCTTAAAGTTTGAAGATCCAGGATGCATCCTTGGTTCCATCCCAGGTGGAAAGCCATTTTTGAAGTAACATCTGTCCTCCGTGTGATTGGTCATTTTGCAAAAGGTGCGGTACGCTTTAGGTTTTCCTCCCGAACCATAAGATTGATTCGAGTTATCCTGGTGAGCTGCAAAGTTCACCATCGAGTTTTGTCCTTGCTTTTGGATGGCCATTGCAATCCCATCTGGACTTGCTTTGCCTTGTGTTCCAAACAACTGTCGCTCATGCTGCACCATGCGTTGCACAACCCTTTCCAGGCTAGGCAATTTGTCTCCAAAGAGGACTTGAGTCCTTGGTCCAGCAAAATTTTCATTCAAACCACGCAGGAAGTGTATTACTGCGTTGGTTTCTTCATATTCCTCCATTAGCTTGACAGCCCTGCAATCCAGATGACTTGCAGGAGTGCAGTCACAGCGCATAAGTGGTTGATAATTCCTTAGTTCATCACGTAGAGTGATTATACAACCATGATATTCGGTTATTGATTGATTTCCTTGCTTGAGGTTGGAGAGTTCCTCCCGAATCTCGGCTATACGAATTACATCTCCTTGTCCATATCTATTTTTTAAACTTTCCCATGCTTCTACCGCAGCTTTTGAAACCAAGTATAGTTTTTCGAATACTGCCTCGACCGATTGTTGAATCCAGCTTAGAACCATGATGTTGCATCTGGTCCATGGCCAAAACATTCCATTGGTGGCCTCTGGTTCTTCAATGTCCCCTGTGATGAATCCCAGCTTGTTCTTTGCACTTAATGCATTCTTCATCGATCTGCTCCAGTCCGTGTAGTTGGATGAGCTCAACTTTTCTGAAACCAGCGACTGCCCTGGTTGCTCGCTACCATGAAGGTAGTATGGATCCGAGAGTGGGTAGTCGCCATTGATGGCAATCTGATCGCCCATCGTTCTTCGAGCTTACCGCTCTGATACCATATTATTTAGTTGGTAGAATATTGTTTTCAATCTATGTTCTCATTCATTGATCAAGCTCAAGTTTATACAATCGACGAGAAGGAAAATGACAAGACAAGGAGAATCAAAATCTCCGCAAACATTGCGAATGTCCGGAAATGTTTGCGTGTCCGGAAATGTTGTTACCGAATTCTCGGAGCTGGATTGCCGACTGCGAGGTTGTTATCCATTTGGTCGGAACGGCGTCGTGTAGCTAGCAACGCTCTTCCTCGTTTCAGTAGATTAGTGAAGCGGTGCGTATTGTCTTGGCGGGAAATTGAGGGAGAAGAAAAGTTTCCTTTTCCTAATAACTCAAACTTAAAAGGGTCGGTAAAAACGGTGTCGTTATCCGCGTACTGCTGAGACAAGCTGCTCTCCCCCTTCCCAATCTTGTACTCCAAGTACCTCAAACTCATGTCCCTACTGGGCTCCCTGTAATAGGTCGTGGCCTGCCAGTCCAGGTAGAGCGGGACAACCTGGATGAGAACGGCGTCGTCTGGGAGGAAAACCATGTTGGTGAGTCCGGCTCCGTGGACTCCCACCAGGACGTCGCATTGGTTCATCATCTCCGCCGTCCTCGACATGTTAAAGTCCGGCTCGGTGACTGCCAGGACGTTGTACCCGAGCGATGCGGCCAGCATTGCCAGCTGGTCTGCGTTGGTTAGGACCCGATTTCTCTTGCGTGACATGATCACGAGTTGGGGTTTCTCGTCCTTGTCTGCAGGTTTGATTGATGTTGTCTTGTTGAGGGAGTAGACAGTTCTTAAGAAGCGTCTGAAGTCTTGGATTGTGTATTGTGATTCTGATGGGTCGATGATGAGTTCCTTCCTCCGGTGCCGCCCCTTGAGACCTAGAATTAGCCTCTTGAAGCAATGGATGCTTCTTGCACTGCTATTGGTACTAGTACTGATCATCTGTTCTTCTTTGTCCATGACCACCACGTTGTATCTGGAAATTAAGAGTAACATGATTTTTATATTATGCAAAGATGAGTAATTTCCTCTCCTCCAATGAATTTTTAGAGGCATTGTTTGTTTTACAAATTATGTCCACGTTTTCTGCTCCTCGTGTACAATTCCGGCCGAAAATTCAAACTCCGTTGGAATTCATATTCAATGCAAAATTCAGCAGATTTGGTAATTTTTATCTACTCGAACGAAATTCAATGCAAAATCAGCCAGACCCTTGAAAGCCCTGTGATGAAAACAGTCCAGCGCATGCTATTAGCCGGGCCATGAAATTATATATGCAAGTGCAACTATGAACTATGCATGCATGCATGCACCATGCAAGCGTACCTACCTGGAGAGTGCTTCCAGGATTGCTTTGACCTTGTAAAGCATCCACGGTTGAGGATCGGTCACAACGAGTTCAACTTGACGGTTGAAAGGCCGAGCCGTAGCAAATAGTGGGACGAGAACGTCGGCGAACCCATGGAAATGGTTTCCGGCGTATCCACCGAGGGAGAATAAAATTCCAGGAGAATCATGGACCATTTGTTCCGGACAATGTGGAAAATCATCATTTTGGTATTCTGAGGACACCATTTTTACAGACCAGTTGGTTACTGTTGTCACGGATCCCACATTATTGTCGTCTACCGGGTAAGGCTTTATGGTCCACGACGATGATGATGAAGTAGTGTTATTTGTGTCATTGCGGCGGTCCACCGCCATAATTTTTGCGTATTCTTCCGGTGGCATGACTTTGTAAATAGTTAGTGAATAAGGATCAATCCGGATATCTCCTCTTAAGTCACCGAAATCTGATCTAATTCCACCGCTACTAGGATTGTTTTCCTTCACCGCAACGACGTCGTTTCTTGCTGCTGGTGATTAATGTTTAATGAACATATATGCTTAGATTTGATTCAGATGTAATTCGAGGCGTTTCTAATTAATTGGCTTACCCAGCAAAAGACCTTGACCCTGCTCGAAGATTCTCCTTTGGTTGTCATTCGCTTCATCATTTTAACATCAGACATATTAGCATATATATGGAGATGTGCAATAAGTAATGAGAACGAAATGAAAAGTATTAGGTAGAAAGAAATGAAAATAGTGAAGAGGAAGGAGGAAGGAGTTAGAGTTACTGATGGGTGAATGGAGAGCAGCCCATTGAGCCTCAAAGAAGTTGCAGGCGATAATAAATATCAAGCAGGAAGAGATCAATGCAGCCCCCAAAATCTTCATTTCATAATTGTTGAAACCTCTTCCCACCACCGTACTTGTGTCGACCACGTTGTGCTTCTTCATATATATTTTTCTCTAAGGTTTTCCCCTTCGTCTCTTTTTTTTTTTTAATTTTCTATATCGGTTCATCACTACTGACTGCATATATGTGATGTTTTTTTCTTTTATAGTTTCTCCACATGCATGCAGTTACGTACGTTCTCCAGTACTGATCTAATCTATCTCTTTCAGATTCATACCGACATGCCGTCTCAGCAACGAACATGCATGGGATTAATAATAAATGTGAAAGGTAGAGCTTAACTAGCCACGGCCCGCGCACTGGAGTCTCACAGCTGAAACATCGATCTATGGTTTAATTCCTTTTTGTTTGTTCATATTTCAACAGCCAAACCATTAATTTTAGACGACAGAAATTCAACTGGTTAGAAATTCCGTAAGAAGAAGATACATCCACTAGACAGCCATGTGTATTTTCTTATCACCAATAATTATTTGCTGTGTCATCCACTAAATATTATTCCTTATTTCCTTTCCTTTCACCACGCGGACCGGACTGTTAGTCGCCTGTAAATGAAGTGATTAATTTATAGATATGTGTATATATGTGAAATAGCGCATTGGTTGATTCTATAAACCAACTGAAAGTGTCGATACACGGTATAAAAGAAAATCGGTGTTTGGATAGCTGTATAGTTTTAAGGTGTTAAAAGCAAGCCTCTCAAAACCGTACTGGATCGGCCGATTTGAACTGTTGAACCGCAAATCGAACCACAGTCCAGTCCGGTACGACCTGGTTTATTAGAAATTTATTTTTCTGACTTGTCCGGTTCAACTGTCGAACCGTGGTCCAACCAGTCGGTTTCTCACAAACCGCACTTTGCTTCAATTCACAGATACAACGTCGTTTTGCTGGATTCAACAACTCTCTTTTGATTGTACAGATTGGTTAATACTTAATATCATTGAATGTGTTGTACAGATTGAGTTAGTGTTATTGTTTTATTGATGGCAGTGCTTGTTGATTCATAATTAACAAAGGAGTCATTCTACAGAAGAAATCGTAGCATCTTCAAGGGCAAATCGTATTCTTAGCCATATGGTATGATAGCGACTCTATGTACTATTAGTTTAATATGGTTTTATTATTAATTTATCCGATACGATATTTGACTATTAATTTATATATTATTTTTATTTAATATTATAAATGATTGAACTGATTTAGAATCGCAGTTGAACTGACCATTAAATTTTTTATTACTAGATTTTTCGTTCTGAAAATATTGGACTTAAAAGTGTTGTGATAGATTGCATTTTACGTCCTATTCATATGAGTCAGGTCGGCAGTCAGTTGATAACCTTCCTTGAGCAAAATCACATATGTTGGTGGGCTATAACTGGATAAGGCATTTTGAAGTCTGGTAATAGAACATGGCGGCCTGAGTCAAATCCAAATCTAGAACAATCATGTCCTAGACTAGTGCCTTTTAGGCTTGTTGCACCTGTTGGGTTAAGGGGAGAGCATGGGCCGGCGATCCAGTCCCAAGGCGAATTAATTAGTTAATCTAAGTTGCGTGACGCGCTGAAACATAACGTACTGATTAGAGCTGTTCACGAGTCTAATCGAGTCGAGCTTTGCTCAGTTCGAATTCGGCTTGTTGGTTTGAAATAGCAGCTCGAGCTCGTATAATCGAATTTAAAATCGGCTCGACAAAATAATTATGAGTTCGAGCTCTACTCGTTTAGAGGCCTTAACGAGCTCGAGCTCGTTTACAATTTTGAATAGTCTAAGTTAAATTTCGAACTCAACTCGGATAAATTTATAGACAAATTACAAGATTCTAAAATAGACACAACCCTTGTAGACTAAATAAGTAATTAATCGTTAGAATAACATCACTCATCATCATATTATTTTTTTTAAATTAAATAAAAGGACATCCGAACCATTAAAATGTACAAAACCAATTCACGAGCTACACTAATCGAGCCAATGAACGAGCCTCAATCGAGCTATCATTCGAGCCAACGAACGAGCCATAATCGAACTTGTACTCGAGCCTCAATCGAGCTGGCTCGCGAGCTAACTCATTAAGATCGAGCCGAGTTTCGATCAAATTTTTTTGAACCGAACGTCGTGCTACTTACGAACGGTTTGACTCGTCAACCGCTCTAGTACTGATTTACTATTAAAATAAAAATAAAAATAATGTACACATGAAAATATAACATATATGGTATATTTGACCCTCCAAAAGGCAACACGAAAATGTGGTAATTTAATAATATGGAAAAAAGATAGAAATTGGGGGTATTACTATTGCGGCATGGGAATGGCCAAGTCATAGGACTTTGGTTTGAACCACCCAATCAATTTGGGCACTGAGGGCCGCTAGTGGTGGAAAATCGGATGCACGCAAAGTGCATGGCGGCCTTGAGTGGAAATTCCAATTAAATGGTGGGTGTCAATTGTCTAATTAATTGATTTTAATTACTAGCTATTTGTGTTCTCCGAATATACGACAATTAAATTACTAATGATGTAGTATTAGCGTAGACATTACGTGCAGTATTAATGTTTTTCTACTTCAATTTTTTTGTTGATTAAGAAGCTAGTTAGGAGTCTGCTCAACGTAACGAATCTTTTTTATTTAGGGGAAAAAGAGCAACAAGTTAGATAACATATATTTATTTATATATTCTATGGAAGTTAGCCTATGCAAGACGCAACTTTTAATTCTTCTGATGGAATATGGATAACGAGGAACAAATACTAGCAAACTAGTGAAAGTGGAAACACTAGTAAGATAGCAACATCACACCAGAATATATTATTTAGGTGAAACCGCAATAAATACAAACACACGCAAGCACAATATATAGCCACAGGGAGTGCTGCATGAGTAAAACTAGGAAGGAATGAATACATATATATGTAGCTGGTAATTAACATTATGCATTTATATATACCAACCCATTCAACTAACATATATAAATAACCTTGATAAAAAAACAACAATAATTATAAGTTGGTGATCGTCATGTGTAGTCTAGAGAATGAGAGAGCGAAAACAAATAGACGAAAAAAAATTTGGGATTAGTAAACTAGCCATATTTCGGCGATGAGGAAAAACCTTTCAAGGTTAATATTTTTATGAACATGATTAAAATGATATTCTTAAGATGTATAAGAACGAACCAAAAGTCTGAATTCTCACATTTAACAAAATTAAACACGACTCGATCCTCTTTCAGCTTTGAAGCGGTTGCACCATTCTGGCTGGATTTGGGTATCACAACCTCAACAAATAAAAATTGAACACCAAATAAAAATAATTCAGTAAATGGTCAAATATAAGAATTTGAAGGCTATAATTATAGTAAAAAGCAGAAATTCTTATTACTATTGCAAAGAATGAAATCTTAAGTATATATATTAACAAAAAACTATTAAAGAATTAAGCTACAATATTAACTAACAAAAAAAACTAATAAGCAATCATGGCTGTACACACGAAAGGCTATTAAAACTATAGCTATATAGGAAAAACGGCAACGTTCTAATAAGAAAAACCGAAACCTCTTCAAGCAGAAGGAGGCATCTCCTAACTTCAGAAGATATTACAATTTTATAAACTTTTTTTTTATTTTCACAAACTTGTTCCATTTTTTCCCCACCGTAAATACGAGCCTACTTGCTCCACCGGAACCATATATTAAGCCGCTTTCGAAAATCAACTCTCTCTCTCTCTATATATATAGGGAGGGAGAGCAACTGTCACGGTTAATTAAACACTCGTTGGCTATCACTCACTCAAATCCATTAATGGATTTATCAACCACCAGTCATCCCGAATCAACGCCGGAGTCTCCCACCGACGGCTGTGGCTCGTTGAAGCGGCTGACAATCGGCCTTCCGCTGTCCATATCATCCCTCGTGGCTCACTGTTCGAGACCCAAACCAGCCGTACCACCACCTCCTCGTCCAAGTACTCCAGCGAGGCATCTGCAACTCCACCTTTACTTAAACGGAGACTCCCCTCTCGTCCGCCGCTCCAAGCGCCTCCTCACCCAAATCCGCACCAAGACTACTAACAGCAACAATAATGGTCAAAGAGAGTTAGAAAAAAGTAATTTCTCCAAGGAGGTTGGTGCGTCAATCGAAGCAGCTAGTCAGGCAAATCAGCAACAAGGCAATCAACTTGGCCAACGGCAACAAGAATAACCGCACGTCCACGTCACCACCAGTCGGAAAACTAGACATCGTCGCCGTGCCGGATGTGGACGGAAGGGGAAGCTGTACTACAAGGTCTCCGATGAGGTCGCCGCCGTTGATGCTACGCCAGTACTCCAAAAAGATTCTGACGCAGATCGGAAATAAGGCGGTCGGTTTGGTTCACCGGAGCAAGAGTGGCAAAGACGGGAGATCGTCGTCGGAGATGGAGGATGAGTTCGGGGACGGAGGGGTGTGGCAGAGGTCGATTTTGCTGGGGGATAAGTGCCAGCCGCTGGCTTTCTCCGGCGTCATTTATTACAACAGCCGCGGCAAGCGCATGAATAACGATGGTCGGCAGTTGGCACTCCGTGATAGCCCGTTTCAACATGCCTGCCCTACCTGCGGGAAATGAAGGCCGGCGGCAAAAAAAGGTCTTCGATCGATCTACTTGGACTTGGTCAATACTCAATAATGACTAGTAGTATGAAGCATCTAACAGAAATAAGGACAGCCGGCTCAAAGATGTCCGTTATTCTTCCACAAGATCCATCTATGGAACGACGCCGTTCTGCGTATTACTGTTACAGTTATTAGTCTTTTTAATTTTAAATCTTTTGCTAAGAGACCACCGGGTGGAAGGAAACTAAATTGTTTCCCTTTATTCACTCTCTCTGAGGAAACACTTGAAAAAGTGAAGAAGTTTTCAAGGAAAAATATATTAAAAGTGAACATTATTAAGGCATGTATGGTTGCTTGAACATTATTATTAAGGCATGTATGGTTGCCATGTCAATTTACTTTGGATTTCTAGGTTGTCCGGATATAGTGATGTATTATAAATAATATAAAAATTAATTTTTAATTTTTTTAAGGGATGTCTGATATATATTAGAACTTTTGAAAACAAAAATAATCATTATGATGGTATGTATGGATAATGGTTGCTATTAATTTGGTCTAATCATCCGTCCATTTAGGTGTCACCAACTGTTAATTAATAATATAAAAATTAATATTGAGTTTTCAACAATTTAATATTGGGATACAAAAATTTATTTTAATTTTTAAAACTGAAACATCTTCCTTTATATTTTGGTAACCTTTCATTCTATGCATATAATATTTATTAAAGTTATATAATGATTTATCATACTAGTATGAATTCAATATAAAATGGGTTGATAGACTAGGCTTTACTTTCTAACATGTTGTGGGCCTAATTAAATTCTATTAATTTCTACTCCATTTAACCACTAAAAAGTAGCATGGGCTTGAAACAAACCACCTAACAAACTAAAAGTAAAAAGTCATCGTCTTATTTTATGTTTTTAAAATCGTATCGATAATTATATTAAAAATCTAATGGTACGAAATATGATGATTTAATTTCAATTCATATTGGTTTAACCGTTCATAATATTAAATAAAAATAAATATATAAATTAATAGCAATACATAATATATTGAACATATTTTAATAAAAAATTTAGAATGTATATAAGTTTAGGGACTGATATGACAGTTTTTAAACATTGAGTATTAAAAAAAAATAACTTACAAACTTATAAATAAATTAATAATTCATTTGGGTTGGTGATTTAAAATAAAAATATTTAAAATATTTATAAGATTTAAAATAGAAGAGATTTGGATAAAGCATGTTATTTTCAAAATAACTCGTTTAAATTAAAAAGTAAAAAAAAATTATTATTAATATACTCGTTATACTAAAATTAAAAAGTGATTTTGAGTAATTTCAGTAAGAATTTTCAAATCTCTCATTTTTTCTCCCAAATTCTAACTCCAAAGTGATTTGAAATCACACTCTAATTTTTTTTCGGGCTTATCCAAACGAATAATTCAAGACCAAATCTCTATCGAATCACCCTCAAATTACATATCCAAATCACAAACCCAAACGAACTATAAAAAAACAAAACCCTAAACTAAATATTAAATATGATATCTTTTCTTCTTCCCCTCCTCTACAAACTTTTTGACCTTTTCTCTTCCCTATCTTTCATTCTAATCAACCAAACTCCAAATTCAAAGAAAAGGAAAGTAAGAGCATAAAAAGTTGAGGAAATTAAGTGTAAAAGATCAGGGAGACACATAGGTAATTGTAAAAACGAAGGTCGAAACAACTCCACTCAAACTCAAATGATAAATTAAATAGAGTAGAATCAACAAGCAATAAAAGTTAGATAAGAATCACAAGAATTTATTAACGCAATTTAACCTTAACAAACTCCACTTAATGGAGTGTTAGACGGGAAGTTTCGATTATAACTTATAAAATAGCATTAAAATTGTTAAATAATCACTATTAAGAAGACAACAAAAGTCACAGAACAACAAGCACAAGGACTAACAAGAACATATACCAATATAAAATGTAAAAGTGTAGAATAATGCTAAGGATTCAGCAAGGTAGATAATAACTTACAAAAAACAAAATAAAGTAGCTACTCATTTTATTTTCGACATTGAGATCTAGTTAACTTAAAAAGTTATTGTGGAGTCTAAAATTCTAATTTGCTCATTGATTGAACCAGTGAGTCTGTGAGTATTGACTGAGAACATAACCCGCTATCCTACATAGGATTGACAACGGTTTGATTTGAGTCAATATAGATTATTGATATTCATTATTAATTATAATTTTGAGATTTTGCATAACAATCCCAAATAATCTTTCAACTTTCAAGTACTAAAATACATCTTGTATTCAAAACGTCATTTAAAAACGACGTTTGGTTACAAACGTACTGATAACTTTAAGATGAAAAAGGTCCAGGGGTGCCACTGTTTCATACTGTTCATGCTAAAAAGTGCATCCCCAGTACCCATTTAGTTCCTCTTTCGTTCTTACTGGATTCTCCCAGTTCCTGTCTAACTAAAATTGAAAGAGAAATTGATTTCCAACTAAACATTTCTCACTTTTTTTACTCATCTCCTTCTTCTGTACGATTTTCCCAATCTCTTCTCTATTTTTGTGGTCCTCTGTCCTAACTTCCTCCCTTCAATCGCAACCACCGTCGCAGGAGCAACAGCCCCAATAAAAGCCATATCGTCGAATTTGACGAGCTCCTCTTTGTCGCCTTAGTTTTTTCGTCGACTCCTCCTCCCAATATTCATCGCCTTCATATGCAGCCCACCTTTCTTTGGCTGTTAATCAAATGTGTGATTTCATATTCCAAAAATCATATAGTCTTGACACCTCTTCATGCATCACAATCCACAATCTCAGGTGTTGTTTTTAGTTTCAGCTACTAATAATCTCAGGTGTTGTTTTCAGTTTCATACCTTCCTCTTGCTCATATATTTTACTGTACATGAATCATATAACTAGCTCCGTTTAGTGATTACGAAGGGAAGGAGTTAATGAGCTTTGTCCCTATGTTAAACACTTTCATGAATAAAACTTACCTCTGCCAAATTCAAACTAGAGACTTATAGTATCTTCTTCAATTTTATGGTGCATTGTCAACATTGAATAATAGCATAAGGGCAATGTAATGTTTAGGAAGCTTGGTGGGTGGTCATCTTATCCTTTAACATCTAACATAAACAAGATGTTTATTTGTTTGGCCATATGGTAAACTATAGTTGCATATATTCATGTTTGTGTTAGCAGTTATCCCCACCAGTTGTTGCATCCTCATCTATATTCTATCATTCCACTTTGGGCTGTTAATTGATGTTTTGTTTCGAAAGGATTTTTGGCTACCTGAAACACAATCGGGTATGTCTATAGACCAGTTACCGAGGTTGATTATAGGGCTTGAGACATGGATTTATTATACATATACGAAAATGACAGAGCTCATAAGTACAAGTTATGATCTCACAATCCAGCACCATCAAAGCGATTGCAGGCCTTGGAGGCTAAATTTTTTGTTGAACTAGATAAGTATCTTCTCTTTGCTTTGGCTTCCACCTTTTGTTATGGACAAACCGTCCATGTTTATTCTTCTTATTTTCTTTGCTTTCCTGATTTCAAATGAATCGAATTTGTTTTACATTCGTTGTTTTCTTTTACTGTTGATTCAATGTCGATCAATTCCGAGTTGCCCTCTTTGACCTCTATGCTATGTTCTTTGTTTTTGCTCTTTTTGGGTGCACTTCTGATTGGCTTTGCTCGCAAGCTGACATATCTGTATTTTAGTTCTCACCTTACCATCAGCCATTGAGACCTGAAGTTCAACAACGTACTATTAGGTCAGTCCATGAAATCCAAAATTCCTTCTATTTGGGTTGGCTAGAATCTGGGTTACCATTTCAACATCGGATAGTTCATTTCATAACTTGGTGTACAGTGTCTTTCATTCCTAACTGAGACACCTTATATGTGTAATTTGCTTAAAAGTATATTTGAAAAGGAGGATGCATCTATCTTCATAATAGAGGTCACATTTGGGTACAAGGCACATCAAGTCCTCATACTTCTTGATGATTGCACTTTGCTAGGTGATGTGTGTTCTGCAGGTTTTATGGTGGCTCTTCTGCTTAATTACAAGGAAAAATCAGTTCATGCCATTAAGGATTTACCTAAACCACATTATTAGGATTCATGTATACAAAGTTCAGTTGTGTAGCAGAGATTAAGCATGGTGGTTGCTGCTGATTATCAAATGTTAGTTTCAGCAATTGGATTTAAGATAACTTTTGTTTGGCAAATATAGAGAACAAATTAAAGGGGTCATTACAAACCTTGAGGGGATGGATGGTACAATTGTCAACAATCTGGGATGCTTCTTGAATCATTCCAGAACTTGCAGGATTCGTTAACGAATTTGGATTTTACTGATGCAGATGCCCTTGATTCAATTTTGTTTTGCATTATATCCATCCTAATATCCACAACATTGAGCAAATATTTTCTTCTGCACGATAAAAGCGATCGAGTAGTTGTTGCATTTGGTGACTTTGATCTATCTCTTCAATTGCCAATTTATGTTTTTAACTTCCGGTAATTTATGGTTGCAATTTTGTGGAATATGAATTTCAACTCCATCAACCAATACAATCAATAACATGTATTTCTGAGTGATCAAATTCAAATTACATGTAATTTAGGATTCGCATCATCTCACAGCCAACCAATCTAAATTTATGAGCGTCTATCCATGTTTAACCACTTTAACAATATCCAACAATTTAGTATTCAACATGCTCAAATCCATTTGTCATGTGAATCTAGATATATTAATTATCATCCTTTTTATCCGGTAAATATTGCATATAAATATAATTAACTATAATAAAAATATTCATACCTAATAGTTATAATCTTATAACGTCTTTTTTATTTACGATAAACTGTTAAACAACGGATGTGCAAGGTCTTATTTATTATAAATTTAGAGTTTGCGGCAACGCGCGATCGTCCATACTAGGACGAAATTATTAAACCATTTTTTAAATATATAATGTAAATTACTAATAAATGATTACGGATTACTAAATTACACAACCAAATGTTTTACTATTCCATATCCAAATTGAATTATAAAAATATTTGTATAAGAACTTAGTGGACCTATTTTGGTTTAAAGCATCTCTATCCCTAATAGTTTAGTAATTGTTAAGTGAAATGAAAAGTGAGTTACCATCCAATAAATAATTATTTGGAATAAAGAGTGTTTGTTAAATTAGCAAAATTGTTAATTTAGCTCATGTATTATATATTCCGTTCCAGTTTAAATAATTCCAAATTCAAAAAGAAATTTCATTTAGTTAAAATAACACAAATTCAATTTGAAATAAAAAAATGTGAAATTTATCTCACATTCAGGAAGTGGAAAAAGTAGTTTTCACTGAGTTTCGAATTAAAAAGAGACCGGGATTTTTACCAGTTACATTAACTCCAGCCACTGATCGAATCCTAGCAACAGCGAAATTAAATATTTTAATTATCGTGACCATTTTGGTGTACTGGGTAAAGTTCATGTCTATCCTTTGGCTGTTCATCTACTGATGTCTTTTTCCATTCTCTTTTTCTCTCCTGCAACAAAAAAAAAACCTATTAATCAACCCTATCTCTCAACTCTCCATCTCAACCAATAGGTGGTTCTGGTCCCTCATCGACGATGGAGGGTGGAGTCACTCTTCTTCATTTTCCCGCTTCTTTGACGTCATGACCATCACCATCATCCTGGAATCAGTAACCATCTCATCCAGATATAACAATCACATTTGTTAAGATTTGAATTCTGTAGAGCGAGTTGTGATTTCATGTACCGTGTTGTATGTAGTGTTTCATGGATTGTTCAATTGAAAACTCAATAGCTAAAAACTTCTATCATCCACATATTGGAGTGCTTATAATACTAATAATTCATCGAATTTGTTTTGTTACTTTCCTCTATATTGAGTGTTTTAAATTACAAACAAATATTATGATACCTCTAAATTTTGATAACTAAACACAATTCCAATACCAATTTTTCAATTTTCACTTTTTCATAACAACAACTAAACATAATTTCAATTCTTAAATATTCTTCTGTTTCAATTTTTTAAAGTTTCAATTTAACTTAAATTTGACAATTAGTGAAAATTCATACTAAACGAAGCCAAGAAAGTAAATTAGCAATCCCATCTATCCTAACATTTATACATAGTTAATTAATGAAAACAAGATTGTCCAATAAAAATTGGTCGTTAGAAATAATTAATGATATAATAATAATAATCTCTTCATTGGAAATTGCTAAAGTATTATAAGAATGTAGGTGACTTAAAATTGCACAATAAAATAATTGCTAAATTTGCTTTTTTTTTTAACGATAATGTAGCTTTTATTACTGCAATAGCAAAGTGAAGCATTACAAATGATGATTGCGAATTTGGGAGGTGCAATCCACAAAGCGGATTACAAAGGGAAAAGAAATAAACTCAAAAGTTGATAACTTTGCAGCCAAGCGCTCTTCAATACCGACACAAACGTAGACTAGATAACTAAATTCAAACTATGAAAGACTCTGTTCCTTAATTTTCTTATTTGTTTATAAAGTTCATATTAAATGAATTTTGAAATGGAGATAATATTATTATTTGGTGCGGATACTCAATATTTAACCTACCAAAAATGGTTTTTGAATTAGAAATATCGTAACCAAAAGTTTACTTGATCAACTTGGATCTGTGATATTAAATCGGTTCATATTAGAAAGGTTAACACTTAACCATAAGGTCATCTCCATCCCAAAATTTGTTTAGAAATTTCTAATTGTGTTCACATTGCCACATCCACAAGTTTAGCAATTTATTTAATGAATAATTTTAAACCAGTTCTATCCCTAATTTGTTTAGCAATTTATATTAAATCATTTATATATTCCTTAACAATATTAATTTTTGGCGAACACTCCGGTAAAAACATACACCTGGTACAAACACCACGTTTTCTTAAAATAATATTGTCTTAGCACCTAAATATATAAGCAAATACAAATCGATCACCCAATATTTATTGTCGATTTAAAAAAGTAAAACCATTAACCACAGTCTAACTCCATTTTCCATATTTCATTTTATTTTTTTAATTTTCATTTAACTTATCTTCTTCTTCCTTTCATTTCATTGTTCACGTCAAAACTCATTTCACCGTTAACAACCAAAAAAACAAGCTCCATTACAATCTGTTGATTCTTTGTACAGAAGATGTTTTGGGTATTTGAAGAGTGATGATGAGATTAGTTTTCTTGGCCGCCCTAGGAAATTGATGTATTCTTGAGATGAATTGTGTTTTTAAATGTCGTTGTATGATTATTAGGCCATCAGGATTGTTCTTATGGATCTATAATCCTTGTTATTTGTCCCTAACTGTCGCTGCAATTCTGTTCACCAGCGAACTAGCGATAGCTCAAGTTATATCAGTCCCGAAACAGGAATTCAGGTAAGTTATTGGAACCTATTATTTTTTCTTTTATTTATATTGTAGTTTACTGGGTTTATTCGTTGCTGCAGTTCATTTTCTTCACTGGAGGAATAGTGTTTCTGACGCTTGTCGTAAATGGATCAACTACCCGGCTGTTTTTGTATTTCCTGGACATGGTTAGGCTCACTGTACAAGTAAACTGTATTCCTTAACCAGACTGTTATATGAGCTTGGGTTTAACTGAATATCTAAATTTGGAAGGTTGAGCACAATAATGAGGAGGTATGGAGCGATGGGACAACAGCGGTATCGAGCCCGGATGAAGAAGGTGATCTCATCATACGAATCTGATTATGCATTGGCACTTCAAATGATGAGTCTCCAGGGAAACTGTAAATTGTTGCAGCTGTCTATGGCATAATCTTCAGCTCTGCTTTTGGTTTGTAAAATATTTGTTGGGTGCAAAATGAAACCCAACAAAAGCAAGTAGATTCTTTTTATTTTCAACTTCTTTGTTCAGAACCGTGGACGGAATATGGAAGCGAATGAACCGATTCTAATGAGAGATATTTTTGTTTTTGAAATTAAAATGTTTTTTATTTTCTTCCGTTGTTAATGGTAAAATGGATTTTGATTTGAACAATGAAAATAAATAAATTAAAGGGAAATTAAAAAAATAAAATGAAATATGGAAAATGAAGTTTAATTGTGGTTAATGATTTTACCTTTTTAAATTAACAATAAATGTTGGGTGATCGATTTGCATTGTCTTACATATGCAAGTGCTAAGACAATATTATTTCAAAAATAAAAACAAAACATCCAATAATACTCCGTCACGACGTTTGTATCGGATGCATATTTTTACCAGAGTGTTATCCTTAAATTTTTCACCAATAATAATAAATCATTTATAAAATAATTCTTAATTATAAATATGTTTTCTTAAAAAATAATTTATTTACCTATATAACATTACTAATTAATTTTTTAAATTATAAAAGAAATTATTTATCAAACCTATATAACTCTTTATTAAATACTATTTAAGTAGCTCATTTTTCACATCATTTTATGGTTGTACCCAATAATAAGATTGGGCCAAATGGCTCTAGCAATAATATAGAAACAGAAAATTCCAAAATATAAACAAAAAGGAGAGTAGACTGGCCACCGAAGACAAGAACGGAAAATAAAAGAAACAAAAAAAAAATTGAAAAGAAAACTAGCCGTTACCTTAATTCAAAATGTCCAGTACTAAATGCACTCACAACAATCAACAGATAGAAAGCTTTTCATTGCCGGAGAGATTCCAAATTCAGAACCTCCATTTGAAGCTCTAGACTCGTCTATCTCTCGCTCCTCTTCCTGGATCTGCTTTGTACGTACACCCTTCCCGATCTTCTTCCGGTGAGTTCTTCGCTACTTAGTTCATTCACTGCCATTTTTCTCCCCTTTTCCCTTTCCTTTTGTGAATCTCTTGTCCCTTTTCCACTAGCTTGAAGTGAATATTTATGGAAATCAATTTGAGGTTTGTTTATGAAGTTTCCTTATATGACTGGATCCAACTATCTACATGCATCTACTGAAAATCGAGAAGTTCTTGAGTTACTATTTTCAGCCACCTATTTCATCTTGGATAAGTGATAATAATCTCAACTAACTTAACGATCGCCAATCGGGATGAAGCGGACCGATGCAGGAGTGCAAATAATGCTAGTTAGGGCTATCTTCATTGTAATTTTGTATAATTCTGAACAAATCTAGGTCAAATTATTACACAAACATTTGAGTACCGTGATGAATTTCTAGGATTCAGGAAGCGGATCTCTCTATTAACAGCATGTTTTCTTCACTGCGATGCTGATGCTTAGTTCGTGGATGATGGTATTGGCAGGTTTAGATTCATAAAGGGAAAGCAAGAATGACTGCGAAAACCCCTGGGACGCCAGCTTCAAAGATTGAAAACAGAACACCAGCATCAACTCCTGGAGGAGGGAGCAAGGCAAAGGACGAGAAAATCGTAGTTACTGTACGTCTGCGGCCTTTGAACAGAAGGGAGCAGCTAGCTAAAGATCAAGTGGCGTGGGAGTGTTTGGATGATTACACCATTTCTTACAAGCCTCCACCCCAGGAGCGCTCTGCTCAACCAGCCTCTTTCACTTTTGGTAACTTCAGGATGCAATCGGTGTATGCCAGAAATAGTTCCAGTTTTTGCAGGTTGGGAATTGAGACTCATGATAATTTCATTTCCTTGCTTGTTCTTTCGTCCAGATAAAGTGTTTGGCCCAGCTTGTGTAACTGAGTCGGTTTATGAGGATGGAGTAAAGAACATTGCTCTCTCTGCTCTTATGGGAATAAATGGTACTCTTCTCTGGATTTTGTTGTTCATCTTAATGTGTTATGTCTTGTAAATGGTTTCTTGTAGCTAATTGGCTAATTTCTATTGGATTGCAGCAACTATCTTTGCTTATGGGCAAACCAGCAGTGGGAAGACATACACGATGAGAGGAATAACTGAAAAAGCTGTTCAAGACATCTATAACCATATAAGAAACGTACGCATATTAGAATCAAGTTTCTGGTTCTGTCATTTTTTACTAGTGGCTCAGTTCAGTCGTTATAAACAATGTGTAATTACTTTTATTGCAGACTCCAGAGAGAGACTTTACAATCAAGATGTCAGGACTTGAGATATATAACGAAAATGTCAGGGATTTGTTGAATTCAGAATCTGGCCGTAGCCTCAAACTTCTTGATGATCCGGAGGTATGTGTGATTATATATTAAGCTTTGGTTATATGTCTAGATACATATCATTATAATTCTTGATGGTTTACATATGCAGAAAGGTACCGTGGTTGAGAAACTTGTAGAGGAAACAGCAAGCAACGACTCGCACTTGCGGAAGTTAATTAGTATATGTGAAGGTAATTCTATCAAGTTTGCTTCTTGTTCCGTAATAAAAAAAGTTTCTTTCTTGTTAAATTCTGTTTGATTAGCAGTAGAACTAATTTCTTGATGGATTGTAGCCCAGAGGCAGGTTGGGGAAACTGCACTCAATGATACTAGTTCACGATCTCATCAGATAATACGATTGGTAATTGTTGTGGATTGTAATTTCTGTTCTTGCATGATCGTGATAGATGATCTGGATAACTAACTAGGCGTCATTTTTGCTTGTATACAGACAATACAAAGTACTCTAAATGAGAGTTCAGATTGTGCGAGGTCTTTTGTTGCAAGCTTGGTAAATACTTGCAATAACCCTTTTCTCTTTTCTGCTCCATTCTATTTTCCTGTATCCAATGGCACTCTGACTAAGTTGCTTTCTGGACAGAATTTCGTTGATCTCGCTGGGAGTGAGAGGGCTTCACAGACGCATACCGATGGTGCTAGGCTACGAGAAGGTTGCCATATCAATCTTAGCCTGATGACTCTGACTACCGTAATCAGAAAGCTCAGGTGAGTAAGCGTTGTTCATTTCCATTATAGGACTACTGACTTACATTTCTTAAGCTTCACAACCAGCATTCATATTCTGGCTCAAAATCTGCAGTGTTGGGAAAAGAAGTTGTCACATACCCTACAGAGACTCCAAGCTTACACGCATACTGCAGCATTCGCTAGGTGGAAATGCTCGTACTGCCATTATCTGTACTTTAAGCCCGGCATTGACACATGTTGAACAATCTCGAAATACACTTTACTTCGCAACACGAGCTAAGGAAGTTACAAACAGTGCCAAAGTTAACATGGTATTTTATACTACAGTATCCGTCTGCTTTCATTCTGGTTTCGAGTAAAAAACGGCTATTAATATTCTTACCCCGAATAATATTATCAGGTTATTTCGGACAAGCAGCTAGTGAAGCATTTACAGAAGGAAGTAGCGAGGCTGGAAGCAGAACGGCGCACTCCTGACCCTTCATCTGAAAAAGACTGGAAAATACAGCAGGTGAAACTTCAATACATTTTGATTAATTCAAAGTTGGTAGTAAAGTTTAACTAATTGTAGCTCCATTCATTGAACTCAACTGTCTCAATATGTGCAGCTGGAGATGGAAATTGAGGAACTGAGGCGCCAAAGAGACCTTGCGAAGTGTGAGGTGGACGAGTTACGCAAGAAACTCCAAGATGAAAAACTTGAAGATGGAAAGGTCTGCTTCTGCTGCCTCATGCTGTAAATTCTATCTATTTTCTTCTACATAACATTCTTTAGGCTTTCTGCTCATTTATCCTCAAATTTCTGCTGTGTAGATATTCCGCGAAGTTGAATCACCCCACCCACTCGTGAAGAAGTGTCTGTCATACTCAGCAGCAATGACGTCGAAACCTGAGAGCAAGGACTTCATTCACTGTGAGAAGATGACAAAAGCAACACTAAGGCAGTCCATGAGACTATCATCAGCTGCACCTTTCACACTGATGCATGAAATTCGCAAGCTCGAACACCTTCAGGATCAACTTGGGGAAGAAGCTAATCGGGCTCTGGAAGTTTTGCAGAAAGAGGTTGCTTGTCACAGACTAGGTAATCAAGATGCAGCCGAGACAATAGCTAAACTTCAAGCTGAAATAAGGGAAATGCGCTCAGCTCCGCAGCTACCAAGGGAAGTTGCAATTGGAAGTACTGGAGTAGCCACTAACAAGAGTGTCAGTGCTAATCTGAAGGAAGAAATAACGAGACTTCATTCGCAAGGAAGCAACATCGCAAATCTCGAAGAGCAACTAGAGAACGTCCAGAAGTCGATTGACAAGCTGATCATGTCACTTCCAAGTAACAATTCAGATGAGTCAGCAGCTTCCAATCCTAAGAACCAGCACAGGAAGAAAAAGACTCACCCTTTATGTTCAAGCAACGGTGCAAACATGCAGAACTTCATTAGATCTCCTTGTGCGCCTTTGGCATCATCGAGGCAAGTACTGGAGAACGAGACAGAAAATAGAGCACCGGAGAGCGATGATGTTGCGTCCAAAGTGTCCGAGAAACAACAACAGACTCCAATGAAGAGTGAGGAAGGTGGAGATGTGTCGTCAAAGGAAGGGACACCTGGTTCTCGGCGTACAAGCTCAGTCAACATGAAGAAAATGCAGAAGATGTTCCAAAATGCAGCAGAGGAAAATGTGAGAAGCATTAGAAACTATGTCACAGAGCTGAAGGAACGCGTTGCAAAACTCCAATATCAAAAGCAGCTGTTAGTCTGCCAGGTATGAAAATTAGAAGTGCTGTGTTGTATTTGTTCAGATTCTTTAAAGTTCTGATTCTGTTGTGTTATGTTTCTAGGTACTAGAACTGGAAGCAAATGAAGCAGCTGGGTATAACTTGGAGGACGAGGAGGAAGCAGCGATTGGACCGGTAGAACCACAAGTTCCATGGCATGTGACCTTCAGAGAACAACGGCAGCAGATCATAGAATTATGGGACGTTTGCTTTGTACCAATCATCCACAGAACACAATTCTATCTTCTGTTCAAAGGAGACCCTGCTGATGAGATATACATGGAGGTGGAACTCAGAAGAATAACATGGCTGCAGCAGCATCTGGCTGAGGTTGGCGATGCAAGCCCTGGTCGTGGTGGTACCGGAGGAGATGAACCTACAGTTTCCCTTGCGTCAAGGTTAGTATTGAATTGCAATTTTCAATCTCTCTTGTTCATACATAGTCTGCGTATCTTAAAGTTTGCTTTTTGTGTGTGGTGTTTACAGTTTGAGAGCACTGAAACGTGAAAGGGAGTTCCTGGCGAAGAGGCTGGGTCGGCTGAGCATGGAGGAGAGGGAAGCAATGTTCATGAAGTGGAATGTGCCACTGGATGGGAAGCATAGAAGGCTGCAGTTCATCAGCAAGCTGTGGACGAATCCGCATGATGGGAAGCACGTGGAGGAAAGTGCTGAGATCGTCGGGAGGCTGGTTGGGCTGTACCAAGGAGGGGTAGTGTCGAAGGAGATGTTCGAGCTTAATTTCGCTCCACCGACGGATAAGAGAGCGTGGTGGGAATGGAACCCGATTTCCAACCTGCTCAACCTCTGATGCGTTTCCCTGGAACCCTGCTGGCTTAGCCTTGTAAATGATGTTTGCAGTTACTCTCTGGAATGGTATGTTGGAGTATCTATCTCCAACTTAACTTTCAAACTTCATTGGTCGCACTATAAATAATGTGTATGGTGCCGTGATTTTCCGCATAAATTATCACTGTTTGCCAAATTCATCTTTTCTAGCAATTTACATTTCCCAACGTTCTATAAAAACGCAAAATATGAACTTCTGTTGGGTTTTAAGCCTTTGAGTGGTTGGTTGCTCGTCGTCAAGACTTGGGAAATAACTGCCACACTTTTATTTTAAGCCCCATCCATGTTGTTTTTCCCTGAAATCACTTCCGGACCCCAAAATTCAAGTTTGAATTCTTGATTTCAGATTAAAATTGAATTCAGAAAACGGAGCATCTAAACCACAATTTAGAGTTCGGAAATGGAGTTCCTTTCTTGTCCCATTTTCCACCCCAACGTCAGCTAAATGTATGAATTAACAAAATAACAAAACCGAGTTGGATAGGATTAAGAGGTTTAGCTGACAAAGGCATGCTTATTTTTTTTTTTTTTGTGGAAAGGAAAGTAAATAAAAACAAATTAAAAAATTTAAACAGTTATATCATTTTCTAAAATCAATTGGTTGATTTTTTCTTTGATAATAATACTATGTTTGGTTAGCCTCCAAAATAAGAGGAATTCTAGTAGGGGGTGTCGGAACCAGCACTCCCCATCTCGATGAACATGACCAGTCTTAGCAATGAAATCCGTCGTGAAGTTCGCCTCCCTGCGAACATGTCGAATCCGACACCCCTCCAACTGCAATTTTAAACGTTGGATATCCCGTAATAACGCCTTCATGCGGTCACCATCTATATCAGTTCTATCAATTAACTAAATAGCTAACAGAGAGTCGGACTCCACCTCTACATGCTTATTGCTTATATCCAAGCATGGATGTCCAAGAGATTTCGTCTCTAATTGCTCTCAACTCCGCATGAAGGATGGGTTGTGAGCCAATATGATTCGAAAATCCTACCATCCAAATTCCAACGTCACCGCGCAAAACACCACCAATTGATGTGCTATGTTCCTCAGAGAGTACGCTACCGTCAACATTCAGCTTGACCCACCCTGTCGGAGGGGGTAACCATCCAATCATTTCCAAATCACGAGCAATAACTGGGGTTTCTTTAGTAATCCTCTATTGATTTGGTATAGGCAAAAGTGCTTGATTGTGACAAACTTGATTCCGTCGCTTCCAAATAAGTGCTAGAAACCAATCACACCATCTAATATCTTGAAACAAGATTCCCCCCTTGATAAAAATGCTTTCATGAAGCCAATAATATAAGGACGTGTTAAAGAAATTAGTGATACAGCTAGGTACCACATCCACCCACAAACCACGTATAACACTGCAATCTCTAACGACATGGATAAAATCCTCACCCATCTCATCACAGCAAGGGCACACATTGACGATAGGAACATATCGACGAACAAGAAAATCTCTAGTGGGGAGGCTGTCCAGCGTTCCCAACCAAAGAAAGAAGCTAACCAGTCGCAGAACCCGTAGCTTCCAAATCCAACTCCACTTATTCTTGCTAACTTGAACATTATTACAAGAATTAAAGAGTAACCAGTAAGCCAACCATGGGGAGAATTTTCCTCTAACATCGGGCCGCCAAATCAATCGATCATCGATCACCGAAGTCAAAGAGAGAGGAATATTAAGAATATTAGCCCTGCAAGTCATTGGGATCTGTACTGGGCAGCCGGCGAATGACCAAGCACCACCATCAATAATAGTACCAACCGTCAAAGTTGCATCGACATCGGGAATAGGAGACTCCAACAGGCTACGAATGCTACAGTCACCCGCCCAAACATCATCGAGCATATCGACCGTTAAACTTGTCCCAATGTGCCAACTAAACCAATGCTCCAAATATCCGTAGGCCTTGCGGATTCCCTTCCAATGTGGGGAGTCTTTTCGCTTAGATCTTCCTCATCGGAGATCACCATATTTAGAGGAGATAGAAGAAGTCCATAAAGATTTCCAACCCGATAAGAGTTGCCATGCCAATTTTCCTAATAATGAAATATTGATAAAACTGGCTTGCCTGATCTCGAGACCACCGTCAAGACGACGCTGACAAACATGATCCCATTTCACCAAGGAGATGTGCTTTGGTTTTTGTCACCACCCCATAAAATTTCCTTGAAAGTTGATCCCACTTCAAACAATTACTAGAGAGAATCCAAGCACTTTGCATCACGTAAACCGGGATAGCTGCAAGAGTTGAATGAATTAAAGTTTCTCTACGTACCTGCAGCGACATAATTTTCGATTTCCACCCCGACAAATGGCTTTGAACATGCTCTATCATCGAGAAGTAAGCATCTTTTGTCATCCGAAAATGGATAATGGGGACTCCAAAATATTTTCCAAGATTCAAAGTCAATTTCAAACCTGTTTTCGCAAGGAGTTCAGAGCGAATAGCCATCGGGGTGCCTGCCGAACTAAAGAAAGTAGACTTGCTCACATTAACCCGTTGTCCCGAGGCCAAGCAGAATTGTTCCAACACTGTCTGCATGTAACTAGCTTGGCGAGAGTTCCCTTTCCAAAAATCAGCAAATCGTCAGCAAAAATAAATATGAAAGACGAGGCCTTTGCCTGCTGATTTTCAATTTGGCACCAACGTTGAAGCTCAACTTGCTTTACGATCATTGCTGAGAGGCGTTCCTGCACAAAGTGAAGAGATATGACGATAAAGGATCGTCCTGGTGAAGACCTCAAGTAGGAGTAAACTCCTCTATCTTCTCCCCATTAAATAAAACCAAAATCTGTGCATGAGAAACACAAAACATAATAAGTTTGATCTAAGAACATGGATACTGAAAGCACCGTAGAGTATCTTCCATAAAATCCCATTCAATACGATTATACGCCTTCTCTAGATCAATTTTGGCAATCAAACCAGCTTCCCGACCTCTTCGCTTTTTTATAAAGTGAATCACTTCTTGAGCAACCAAAATATTATCTTGTGTCGACCTCCTTGGAAGAAAACTGCTTTGATGGGGACCCACACAAGAATTTAAGAATGGCCGTAGGCGAACCATCAACACCTTTGTGAGAATTTGAAAAGGACATTGCAAAGAGAAATGTGCTGAAATTGAGACGGGTTTTCCAGGTTTACAACTTTCGGAATAACCACCAGCGACACACGGGCAACCTGTACATCGAAACACGCGTTAGTAAAAGCTTCTTTAACAAACTCCACCACTTTTTTCTTTAAATGCGGCCACATTTTCTGGTAGAACAATGGGGGGAAGCCATCTGGGCCTAGTGACTTGAGCGGTTTCATACTATGCACTCCAACAAAAACTTCAACTTCCGAAATTTCACAGCGAAAACTGCTAACCATAACCGGTTGAAGGGCTACCACATCACCATCCAGACTCGAAATGCAATCATGTGTGGATTCTCATCGGAAACTCCACTCTCCATTTGCTAACTTTAAACCTTCGAGCTTGTTCTGCTTACGACGAACTTTTAGTAGTCGTGTGGAAAAAAGCAGTGCATCTATCTCCAGCAAGTAGCCATTGTACCCTAGACTTTTGTTTCCATAAGACTTCCTTCATATGGAGAATTTAGTTGACCTCGTCGTTAAGCTCTTTATGAAGGCGCCAAGCATCTTCAGACGGCCAAACGGCTAAATCTCTTTCCGCCCTTTTCAAACGTCCTAAAGTCTGAGCTTTGCGTTGGAAAAGGTTCCCTCTCCTATTGTGGTTCCAATCAAGGAAGATATCTTGCAACTTGTTCAGTAGTTCCGGCGTCGCAAGGTTACCACCTAAAGTAGCTCTCTCTGCTAAGTCACTAAAAGATGGCTCCTCAAACCACATAGCCTCCATACGAAACAGACGGTTTCGAGGAAGTCTTGTGACCCCTTTTGTAAGGAGGAGAAGAGGACAATGATCAGAATGTGTTCGAGGTAAGTGCAACACGGAAGCTTCTGGGAAAGCATGCCGCCAAAGGATATTAGTCACCCCACAATCGAGCCTTTGTAGCAGAATACCAAACCTGGGATATTTTTGGAACCAAGCAAAACGTGGCCCTTTAAATTCAAGGTCAATCAACCCACATCGGTGTAGATTCGTTTGGAGAGGAAAAGAAGTTTGACTCCAAGACTGCGAGCCCCCACAACATCCATAGGGTCCGACGATTTCATTTAGATCTCCAATAAGCATCCACGGAAGTGAGTTGGTGTCGGCAAAGTCACCGAGTTGTGACCATAACTGCTGTCACTGACTAGCGAACGGACTTGTGTAAACAGCCGACAAAATCCAAGGAGCTTTACCTGCCATCTCAACAAGAACATGAACGAATTGCGGAGTAGAAGCAAGGATGGTACATCTGAGATTGCAATCATCCCAAAGGAGCTAGATACCACCACCTCAACCGTCCACCTCTGCTGTAAAGGAACGACTAAACCCAATATCCTGAATTACTTCCTCTGCTCTAGCTGCAGTAACCTTGGTCTCAAGGATGATCACAACATCAATCCTATGAGCACGTTTCAAACTTTTAATCTCTCTCTTGCAACGAGCGTTGCCCGCATCCTGCACATTCCAACAGAGTCTGTTTAAAGAGCCTAACCCATACTCCTCAAATACGAACGATAGACGAGTTTGCAGCCAAAAGTAATCGATAAAACAAAAAACCCTAAACTTGGGGTAAACTCTCAACAGCGAGAGAAAAATCTCCTCGTAAGGGAGAACAGAAAAATCCAATACAATGACCTTCAATTCAGTTTATTTCATCAATGAAAAATGGCGAGCTCCGACGAGAAAGCTGCTTGGTTTACTACATCGTCCTCTTCCTGCTATTGAGAGAATGTATTTTTACAAAGGCATGCTTTTGTAAAAGTAGCTGTGTGTTTATGCGTTAAAGAAGATCGAAAAAGATGGGCCGATTAACACCTTAATTAGTTTGAAAACTTTATGGAAGAATCAACTTAGATGCCTTTGTCTACGTATCATACCAGGGAATCCAAGAGAAGCTGCGTATGAAAGGCAATATATGGAAAGAAGTAATAAGTATCAAGAAATGAATGAAAAATGGACCCTCCTAACCAACAATTGGAATACTAAGTAAGCCCTCATGAAAAGCTACCCCCAGAAGGCCATTCCTTGCCCTATTATTTTACTTACTTTATCACAAAACTTAGAATCAACTATCTATGTATTTCTTCATGTGTGTATATATATGTGTAAAAACTTCCCATTCATTTTACACCAGATAATAGAAAATAAATCATCAAACCCGACCAAGAAGTTAAGACAAACATGTCAAGGTACATTTCGGATTCCGAGGACGAAATGGTGATTGTCCCCGCCAAGCTGTTCTGCAGCTGGCAGAGGCCAATGCATTCTCTACTCGGAGGAGGCAAAGGTCTCGACTTTGATTTATTATTCATGAAATATAAGTTCTTACTCTGTTTTTGTCCATAAAAATAATGAAAATGTACGTACGTATAATTGCAGATGTGTTGTTGTGGAAGAAGAGGAACCTGTCGGGGTGACTAATGATTGGTGCAACATTCATATGGTTGCTGTTTGAAGTGGCAGAATACAATTTGGTCACTTTGATCTCTCACATTTCAATCACATCAATGCTCATTTTCTTCATTTGGAGTACTACTGTCGACTTCCTCAACTAGTATTGCTCACTTCTTCAGGAAATTTGATCAAATTGATTCATTTTTTATCAAATTATTTGACTCTGCATGTTATTATTATCTTTCAGGAAGCCGCCGCAGATTCTAGAAATAGTGTTGCAGGAACATACATTCAAAGAAGCTGCATCTGTCTTCCACAAAGGTTCAATTATGCACTGGCGATTTTCCTCGACATCACTTACGGACGAAATCCTCGTTTCTTCTTTCTTGTATGTACCTCCCTTCCTCCCTTTTCAATTTAGATTTGGTTTGGCAGATGGAAATCTTCTTTCCTGTGGCGGATTTGGCTGGATTAGGGGTCAATTCCAGACACCCAACCTATTCAGGCTGATATGTTGTCCGTAGCCACAAAGCGACATCTCGATTCCAACAGATTTGGAGGCTTAATTCCGCCTAATTCTAACCTTCGAATTCAGTATTACCATTTAGAGATGTTCCAATTTCCCTTGAATCCAGATTCCGACGACTTTGAGAATTCCAACCGGAATTAACACCCTTTGAACGAAAATCGATGCTAGATTAATTCCTATTCGGACAGGAAAATATTCAAAATTCTATCTTGACTTTCCACCTCGAAAAATAAACCCAAAACTTCAACCTTGTGTGACGAATTCTCAACATATCTAACAACACAATTTTTCCACGCAGGCAATCATTTTCCTTTACGCAGTATCAGTGATTGGCAACTACTTCAGCTTCCTCAATTTCCTTTACCTGGGTACATAACAATAAAACCCAGATGAACTCTGTTATGTTCTATATTGGATTTTCTCCTCTACATACTGATCCTTTGTTTGTATATCCTTAACAGGGTATGGCATTGCAAACGGTGCCGTTTCTGGATGAGAGATACGAGGAAGTAGACTAATTTGCAGGAACGTTGATGAGAGACATGAGGAGGGCATACAAGAAATTCGATTCAAGGGTTCTCAACAAGATACCAAGAGGTCCTGTCAAGGACAAGAAGACCCGTTAAGAACCACTCCTGTGTGTACTAATAAAGTACTCAGCTTTCTTTACTCTTATTGAACTATACCTCTTGTACATACTGCAAACACAGTCTGCAAGCTTTCCCATATATTGAAATAAAAATTTGTTGAGCATTGATACAAAAAATACTCAATCGGAAGTCAACCAAGATGATTTGCTACTTGCATGCCTCTCATTACAACGAGGATCGTGCTTTTCTACATACGGCATCAATAAAGTAATATCCATCCTCAATTCTTTATACTACTTCCATGTCATAAGGATCATGCTTCATCATATAACACGAAAAAAGTTCAAGCCTTTGCTTGCTAGTTGATGCCATACTTTGTTAAAAGATTCAGTACACAGCACAGTTGAGCACAATTTTTTTGCAACTAGAAACTGTCAAATACCTGGAAAATCAGAAGGCAATGATGCAACCATTTGCAGGTGTTGCCCTTCTCATACTATATAACAAGGAAAACTGTTCCTGTCAATCAGTGAAACATACAACTGCAATCGTAATTCATGTAACAACCACTCTTGAGGTCTGGATTAGATTACTCGGGATTTAAGAACATAACCAGTCTTGTAAAATGAAGGATTTGAGAATGCTCTACGGCCCTGCAGATAGTTTCATTACTAAAGCTGCTTTCTTTTTCACATATGCAATAGGGACATTTATAAATGTCGGCTCGTATATCATCGGAATCAATCATTCTGAACCATCACACGACCAAACATCCAAGTCTAGCTACTAGGTCGACAACCAAAATGATATTGCGTATGACAAACATACATGCACGCCCTGATAGCAGAATTAGGAATTCAGGATGGTAAAAAAACCATGGGCAGGATTTGAGTTTGGAGCGAGTTTGAAAGTACTTAGGGCGATATTCAATAACGCACCAGAAAACTTCAACTTTGAAAATTTCACATAGGATAAACCAAAGACCAAACCCTAAGAGTGGCCTAGGTTCGCCTACCTTCGTTCATTGGATCACACAGCCAAATAACATACAAAAACGAGCACAGTTGCATTCCTAAGTAACAGAATCAGAGAGAATTGGATCTTGAAAAACATACCTAACAGGCAAAGATTGATACATGGCAATTTGTCATTTCTCACTAAACAATGCTGTTACATACCAGCACCATGGATACTAAACTAAACTACAGACCAAAGAAAGGATATCATCTCCGTATTTCGAATTGGGTAAGGATTGATTTTTGCTTGTTACCACTACTCTAATAGGGTGAGAAGGATTACTACTGCCAATCACATCATAAAATCTTTCAATTCGCTTTCCCCCAAGATTTCTCCTTAACAGTTACACCATTCTCACCTGCAACAATCACCGCAGTAGCCATACCAAGAAACATACCATGCTCAATGACCCCAGGAAGCCTAAGAATAGCATCACTGGCAGCTCCCAAATCCCCAACGTCCTTCTCGAAAAACAAATTCACAATGTAGTTTCCATTGTCAGTAACGAAAGGCGCTTCACCGCCTTCTTTCTCCAAGGTCCTCAATTTCGCCACGCATCCTGCGAATTCGAACAGCTTCTGGAGCCTGTCCTGCGTGAATTTCCAGCAGAAGGGCACAATCTCAACCGGCATCGCCCCGCTCGCTCCGACATAGGGGACCCACTTCGATTCGTCGACGATTACGACGAATTTCTTGGCGGCGCTCTCGATCATCTTCTCCCGGAGCAGCGACCCGCCCCGGCCCTTGACGAGGTTGAGATCCGGGTCGACCTCGTCGGCGCCGTCGATTGCGAGATCGACTTCCGGGTGGGAATCGAGATCCGAAAGCGGGATTCCGAGGGAGGAGGCTTGGAGGTGAGTCTGTTTGGAGGTCGGGATGCCGATTATGTCCTTGAGCTTGCCCTGCTGGAGGAGATCGGCGATTCGGTCGACTGCATGCTTGGCGGTGGAGCCCGTTCCGAGGCCGACGACCATTCCCGATTGGACGAATTCGACGGCCTTGTACGCAGCAATTTTTTTGAGCTCTTCTTGGGTGAGGATGACAGGGGATAAGGAGGCTGTGGGGGATAGCTTTTTGGAAGCCATTAACGAAGGGGAACAAGGGATTGCCATTTGGTGAACTCAAATGTATGAAGAAGGAAAAGCGGGAAGGGTTAAGAAGGGTGAAGGAGGAGGAGGAGGCTGCTGGTAGTGCGGCGGCGGCGGCTGTAGGGAGAGAATGGTGGAATTGAAAGGGGGGGGGGGGGGGGGGGGAAGAAAGGTCTTTTATGGTGGAAAAAATGTGATGTGGAGCAGCGCAGCCGCCAGGGAATTTTATTTTATTATTAATTAGGATTTTACGATGGTGTGAAAGAAAGTAATTGCGTTCTTCCCGCGGTATGGAGATAAATTGAAGTCAAAGATCTCGTTTTTAATGTCATTAATAAAAATAAAATCTAATAGAGTTCTTCCCTTTTTAAGTAATTGATAATACTTCGCCTCTGTGTGACAAGGAAGTTTTTTTTATATAAGTATCATTAAATTAAAAATTATGTAAATTATTATGTTGAAATTTAAATTATAAAATTGATAATTTTCAAAATTTATGGTACGCCGCGCATTTGAAAAATATATTATTTCATTTAATTCACCAAATTCAGTTTTTCACCTTAACTCCCAAACTTGTTTGTAATGGCATTTTAGTCAATCATTTAATTTGTGAAATGCGCTTAACTGAAACTCGATTTTCGGTGAGTTAGGTTAATGTCAATTGGTTACGAAATTGGTTAAAATGTGAGCTAAATCTGTATCTGGGTTGAACTCGGATTAAACGTAACAGATTTTAAATTGAACGATTGCAGATATTAAGTCCTACGGGAGCGGCGTGCCGTAACTCTTGGTAAGCCATTTTTTATAATTTATATTTCGACTTGACTGTCTACGTAACTTATAATTTAATCTTGCCTATAAAATAAATCCCCCCCGGAAATGGACTGGACTCATCCTCCTCGTCAATCAGTATGGGTAATTGATTCCCGTTCGAATTCGCCGCACTCTGTTAGCTTCAAAATTCTCTTGTAATTCACGGAGCTTTCTCTGATGAGCATCTATGGTGAATGAAGAAAAGTATAAGGTGTCGTAACAATTGACGGTGGGCGTTGTTGTATTCAATCAATTATTATTATTGGCATAGTTTGTTATTATACCCAGGGGGTGAGAAGATGATTGGTAAAGGGAGGAGAACATGGAGATCGGGGCAGCAATGGTTCCTTCATAGTTAGATCGCATTCCCCTCTGCCTTTCTCAACACTAATACATTTTTTCTCTACACCAGAACCTTCTTGCAATTTGCTACAGTCTGCCTTTCTGTTGCCACTTTTGTTCAAGACGTTACCATCTCTCAAAGCCATCTATGATTTTCTTTTGTTGTTACCAACACTGCGACATTACTGTCGCCGCCGCCGGGCTCCGTCCATGTCGGCCGACCTTCTGGCCCTGGATTCATTCCCCCTAATTCGAACGTTTCGTTCTCCTGGTCTACTCATATTTCGGAAATGGTTGTGCCTCTTCCACTTCCAGCACTTATGACCGAGTGGTCTCTTCATTTGTTGCCATCAATACTTTCAATGCACCAAGTTCCCTTCCAATTCCCAGCTCCTCGTCAGATTTGGAGTTTTTGAAATTGATTTTTGAAACTTCTTAACTTGACGGAAGTTGCTCGTTGCTACTTCTAGCGGCCTGTAGTCTCTAGATGATAATTTACATTGTCTATTTTACAAAAATTTAGAGATACTTTAGGTATGTATGATATTGATATTCATTATCATCTAATAGCTAGTTATGAAGATATCTTTAGTGTATCACCATGTACCCATTACGAACATCTGGTGCCCTGTTTGTTGGGCTCCAGAAAGGACCATGGAGCACTTTTTTTTTGAATGCTCTGTCGCGGTGAGAGCCACATCTTTGGCAAGTTTACAACTTTTGGGGTACGTTGGGCTCCACCCCTCTACAGTCTGGCGGGATCTCATGATCTCTCACCCACAGTTGGAACCGATTTACACTCTTCTTAGGTGGCGGATTTGGAACGGGCGGAATTTAGTGGTGTTTGAGCACAGACAGCTTCAGCCTGAGATGCTTCTCCGACAGTTTCTCCGACAATCTGTGGAACTATTCCTCCTCCCTCATGCACCTGCCTCGGTGGCAGTTCCCCTATGGTGGCTATCCAAGCCTCTTGGGTTCCCCCACTGGTCCCGCATTAAGAGTAATGTGGATGCTGCAGTGGCAGATCCGGTTGGTGGCGCGGTGGGTCTGGTAGTCTGAAATGCCGCTGGTCAATTTTTCCTGGGAATTGGGCAGACATATCCAGGGCTCCTTGACCCTTATGTTCTGAAGCTTCTGGCCGTCCGCGGCCGGTGTGCCTGGTGCTTTCAACATGGTGTCTGACAGGTTGATCTTGAGGGGGATGTTGAGACTGTGCTCTCCCGTATTTCTAGATAGTGCACCCGATGTGTTGTTGGTGGAGCTATCATCCTGAGATCTTATCTTTCTTGATGGCCTCTCCTCGCATTCGGATCCTGGTTGTGCCCCGTGGAGCAATGGAGCTGCCCATAAAGTGGCCCGACGAGTTCTCTTATATTTCCCTGCTTGTGTTGAGACCGATCTCACGGCCAGGGCTGATTCTTATTGTTTACGCTTTATCTTGTTCCTCCTCTCGTGGAGTTACCTATGACAAAAAACTATTTAATGCGGGCGCTTCTAGCGGAATATTATTGACTATTTTTTTTTATAAAAACTAATGCTAAATTAACATCCAAATATATCGAACAATGGAACTAGATCACCCAAATTTATTCAATTTAAATTCGTTAACTTCCCTTCTATTTATTCTATTGTATTTTTCCATTTCAATTTCCATTACCTTATCTTATATTCTTCACTATACGTCTTTCAAAGTTCAGACCTCCTTCGCCAATAACAAAAAAGACCTCGTCCACCATTATAAAAACCAAACCAGCTCTTTCATTACCGATTTCAAGTCTGAACTTTCCATATCCTACCACCATATTCCATATTGATCAATTCGCCGCGATGTTGGATTTCTTAGCCCCCCCCCCCCCTCTTTATTAGTAAATTGATGGAATGAAAGTTCTAAACACTATAAACTTAAGTAGGGCATAGAGATTAGAACTCAAAGGATATGCAACACGAAAACAAATCTCATAAACTAAGTTAAGCTATCAAACCAACAGAAAATAGAGAAGGTAATTAATAACTATGATAGTGTCACAAGACACTGGATTCGAAGGAATATTTCCTGATAATGAATCGAGCGTTGGAACTTAAAGAGAGACTAAGAGATTCAGATTGAAAGAAGGAGAGTATTTTATCATGTATTCTCAAGGTTGTGCTGAGATGTGTATTTATACACATTCCAACTCGAGCATAACTGAAAATGCAGATTCTCCTCTATGCAAATCATCATAATCAATCATGAAGCAGATCTGGGGGTATTGGAGATGTTCTCCCGATTTCCAGGTAACATAAGAAGATTGGTTAAGAACCAACAGTGGGATTGGTGGTCCAGAATCGTTTATAGTCATTGTTGATGCATTAGTTCAAATGCTAACTTTAAGTCATGGGGCTGTAACGGCATTGTTTGATTTGCAGGTTAGCAGTTCTCCAACACCCCCCCACAAATGTGGACTCACGGTCTCCGTCTCAGGAACACAGATTTCAAGTATCATCATATATGAACTTAAACTGATCTTGTCTTAACATTCACTAGAAGAGCTATGGTTAGTAGCTGAGCTCTGAAATAAGTAGGTTTGATCTCAGTGAACTATTAAACCACCTGTGTTCCCTTTTCTTCAAGTTCCTCAAGGAGTTGTCAGTTAAACTCCAGATTGCACAAGTTTCTTTAAATTCAGGAATCTTAACTTTAGGATCTGTACAATGTTTTCTAAGGAAGTTATCAAATCCATTCAATCACTCTTCATTAGAGTTATAAAGTTATTTTCCATCAAGTCTACTAGACCATCCCTGTATGAGACTATGACAGAACACATTCTACCCCCACATTGCATAGATTCATAGATGCTTCTCATGCATCCTCTTAGGAACCTCTTTTGCCTCTCTAGGTTCAGAAATATATTTCTAGGAACCCTTTAAACATTTGCAAAATTCAGAAGTGCCATTACTGCATCTTCTCAAGAATCTTACAATTCAATTAGTTTGGAAGTGATACACATGCATCTTTTTTTGGACCAGCACTGAGTCTTTCCATGATTTTGTTTGACCTGTTTGTGAGCTCAAACTGGTATCCATCATCAATTTGTCAACTCTACGAACTTAGTCCCGTTTCCTTTGTAGTTTCTTCAACAGTCTTCCAATTTAAACCTTATGTAAATGGATCTGCAAGGTTCTTCTCAGATTTTACATAATCCATTGAGATTATTACTCCAGATTCTAAAAGGCTTCTTACAGATTCATGTTGAATCCTCTGATGCTTATTCTTCCCATTGTACACTAAACTCTTAGCTAAACAAAATAGCAGGCTGAGAATCACATAACAACAAGACAAAAGGAAATGATTTACCCCTAATGGAATGTCTGAGAGTAAGGCTGTCAACCATTATGCTTCCTGACTTGTTGTACCCAAAGCTATGAATTCAGCTTTCATGGTTCATCTAGCAATGCATGTTTTCTTGGTGGGTTTCCAAGAGACAGCTCTTCCACCAAGTGTAAAGATAAATCTACTGGTGGAACACACGTCATCCTTATTGATAACCCGATTTGCATCACAATAACCTTCTAACACAAAAGGATGACCAATGTAATTTATTCCCCAAGAAGCGGTACCTTTCAAATATCTCAGAACTCTCTTTAAAGCTATCCAATGATCTTCATTGGGATTGCGTGTATACCCGTTGAGCCTGTTAACTGCAAAAGCAACATCTGGTCTGGTGCAATTTGTCAGAAACATTAAGTTGCCAACAATCTTAGCTTATTCACATAATGATATTGGCACAAAGTAAACCTTGTATCTATCCGCAGGACCTTGATGCTAAGATCACGTCTGCATCTCTCATTTCTTTCATTTCAAACTTGAAAGAGAGAAACCGTTTTGTCTCATTAATAGCAGACAAGTCAGAGCTGAATATCAACATGTCATGAACGTATAAGCATAATAAAACTTGAGTTGAACCATAAGACTTGTAATACACACAAGTGTCTGAACCATTGGCTTTAAAACCAAACTCAAGAATGGTCATATTAAACTTCTCAGACCACTGTTTGGGAGCTTGTTTAAGACCATAAAAAGATTTCTTTAGTTTACAGACTTTGTTATCAGGGATATTTTATGAATAGCTAATAGGGATTTTCATATAGATTTCTTCGTTCAAATCTCCATTCAGAAAGGATGTCTTAACATTTATTTGGTGAACAAACATTTTAAACTTGGAAGCAAGAGCAAAGAGCACACGATTGGAAGATATCTTTATCATAGGAGAGTATGTGTCAAAGAAATCCAAACCTGGTTTTTCAGTGTGACCTTTGATTACCAATCTTGCTTTGTTTCTGTCTACAGAACCATCAGGTTTCAGCTTCCTTTTAAAAATCCATTTGCTTCATATTACCTTGTAGCCTTTAGGAAGATCTGTTATCTCTCAAGTATGTTTTTCTATAATTGAATCATCTCACTATCAATTGCTTCCTTCCAGAAGCTTGCTTCCATCGACGTCATGGCCTCTTCATTAGGGTTCTAGTTTTGGTTATGCTACAAACACTCTATCAGCTAGATCATCACTACAAGAAAATTGATGATTGGTCACAAGAATATAGTCACAGTCAGCCTTGTGTGTGACTACGTAGTCGCAGGCAAGCTTCCTATTGTCGCAGTCTCCTCCGCCTACGATAAAATTCGCCGCAGTCATTCGCAGGCCAACTGTGACTAACTTAGTCATAGGCCAGCGTTGTCACACAAACGAGTGCGACTAAATTAGTCGCAGGTAACTTAGTCGCACGCGCGACTGTGACTAAATTAGTTGCACGCACCTTAGTCGCACGCGTGAATACGACTATTTGCACCCGTGACCATTATGACTGCGACAAAATGATGCCCCGACTAAATTTGTCGCAATCAGCCCGCGACAAAGCTGGGTCCATGACAACCTTTGTCGCAGTCCGCCTACGACTAAAGTCTTGCATGCGACTAAATCAATGAATGACTACCCTCACGAGCAGCGAGTCAGCCATTCTACTCTTGCATTCTCCCTTTCTCCTTCCTCTCTTCTCTTCCGCACGTTCTTCTTCCTCTTGTTCTCTCTGCAAATTTTTTTCTTCACATCAGCAGCTGCCGCCGGCAACAAGGACGACTGACCCATGACAGAGGCGACGATTTCGTCTTGATTCAGTACAATGTTCAACATTTTTTACCTTATAGTTTATTGATTTCGTTTTAGTATTTCGATTTATACTAATTTTTCGTTGTTCCTGCGATTTTTCCAGCACTTTTCTCCTCACTCGAATTCAAATTAGTAGGTAATTGCATATACAAATATATCTGATTTTTTTTTAATAAACAGTGTCTATATATTGATTTCAAATTCTGAATCTTTGTAGGTTAATTTGATTGGGTACCTTGCCCTCGTGGAATAGCTAGTACCCGGTTGGTACTTTGTTTATGTTTTGTATGGAAATGGTGTTGATTAGATGAGCATCATAGAGAAACATTTAATTACTGAACTATTCGATTAATTAATCTAATATGCATGCTTTTAGTTATCTTTATCAATGCAATGCAATGAAATAAAATGCATGGGTAGTACATGGATGTGACTAGTGTTGGATATTATGTTACTTGGACTTCAAGTAACATGATTGGATGATACTTGGACTTAAAGTAACATGGTTCAATCTTACTTGGATCAAAAGTAACATTGGGAGATTTAGTAACTGTAGTTGCTTAAGCTCGGGTTTGAGTACTTGATAAGTAGATCAATGAAGTTTGAATAAGCATGGAGGAGGAAATTGATTACTTGGTACTAGCTCAACAAAGATAGAAGTAAATCATAGTTAGCTCAAAGCAGCTAAAACATTTTACGGTAGCTAGAGTTAGCTCATGATGGCTTAACGCGCCTAAGTGTAGCCCAAAGCTATATGATAGTAGCTTTATGATTATTCATTTAAGCTATGAGTAGCTCATGGTGACTAAAGGATTGTTATTACAATCATTAAGTAGCTCTAGTTAGGCTTGAGAAGCTTATGATTAAGCACCAGTAGTAGCAACACTTACCTTGTGGTAGTGATGGCTCTACCTCAACAAATCATGGCTTAACTAATGATTATCCTAGCTAACTCTAGTTAACATTAGCTCAAAATACTTTGGGCTCAGTTGGAAATGAGTTAGGAGAGTGTCACTAAGGAGTACCAATCTTAAGTTGAGCTCAAAAGGTAGTGACACAGTTTCGGGAGCTAAAGTGAGCTAGTGAGAAGTGTAGGTGGAAGCTGGTCTACCCACGTGATGTGGCACCATTTCCACTCCTATTTGAGTTTACATTTGAGTGGATAAGGATGTTTATATCCCTGTGGGTCGTCGCCCTCATTTTCCCTCCAAAAGAGGTAGTTATCTTTTGATTTGAACCAAAAGACGCCAAACAACACCTTTTTCCCTCCCTTTTTGTTTGGATGGACACAACCCCTCGTGAAGGGGTACATATGGAAGACCACCCTAGTATAAATAGGGGTGGATTGTTATGGAAAGAGGAGACACTAGTGCTATATGTATTCTCCATACACCACACAAAGCATTCAACACATGAAGGCACTTTGATCATATAAGTGGTGGAGTAATCTTTCTCCAAAGGTTCTCCATGTTTTACTCTTATCTCTTGAGCATAAGAATAAGAGTAGTGATGGTCTTATCCTCGGGAGAGATTTCGTGTAACCCAAGGATTATAAGGGTCGAAATACTCTTTTTGGAAAGTGGTATCCACAATTCTGTCACGATCTAAGATCCCCTAAGTTCTCTGGAACATTATTGTGCATGATGTTCTCAACTTGGGTATTCTAAAGAAATGATTCCTAAGGTTGTAGGGATTTAAGTAGTCCTTGTGACTCCCCTACTTCCAGGGAACACAAACGATGTTGTGTTCTGCCAACAAGGTTTTGTTTCTAGGAAAACAACCACCTTTCTGATACCCATTGTTGAGTGAAATCTCCAACAACTAGTTATGTTTAGTGGATCACATACTAGTTTTATGGAGTAGAATGTTTAATTATATTCTTTATAAAGCATGTCTAATGTATACTGGCTTTATTAAGTGTAATTAGTTTGTGTAGATCGATGATGTTACAATGCTCTATTAGTACATATGATAAAGTTGAATATAATGGTTTCATATATATACATATATCATACTTAATAATACAAATAATATTTTTTTTATCAATTAGGTACATATTTACTAGCTAAATATTAGATGGACAACTAATGGATGCAAAAACCGTGTCATACTCTAGAGTATCATGTTGGCATCCAGAAATTTCTTGATTTTGCAATTTCCAATGCTCTGGACGGAGTAAACATTCTATGCCCTTGTCCTAAGTGCAATTTCAAGAAGTGGTGACCAAGAGCTTAAGTTACTCTTCGTTTGAGAGAGAAGGCGTTTCCAGCGGCATATTCAATTTGGAATTTGCATGGGGAGCTATCAACAGATTTTGGAGCAACTTCTGCAACTGCATATGAAGCCGTTGATGTACTTCAAGTGGTGGAGAATGAAACTTTTTAGTCAGTAGTTCACCAAACACCAATAACTGAGCCGAACTTGATGCAGATCATGGTAAATGATGCATTCAGAATTTGAGTGTGTGAAGGTACTCCCATGCCAGATCAAGCATTCGAACATCCAACACATGACTTTTTCTCAATTTTCAAAGATGGTGAAAACCCATTGTATGACGGTTGCCCCAAGCAATTCGCTAAGTTGTCTTTCTTGATGCATTTGTATCATATCAAATATTTGCACAAGATCAGTGATAAAGTGATGTCCAAGATCTTGGAATTTCTTCAATAAGCTTTTGGTATGGCGTGACTTTCGACATCAAATTACGAGAAAAATAAAATACTCAGAAGTCTTGGTTCGACATATACGAAGATTGCTGTGTGTCGTAATGATTGCTTGTTGTACATTGGGGAAGACAGTGACGCCAATGTTTGTAGAGTTTATGGTGTCTGGTGGTTCAAGGATGTGCCGGGCAGCAGTACTAATGCTAAGAAATCAAAGCCTCGACCTGAGAAAACATTTAGATATTTTCCCTTAATTCCTCATTTGAAACGGTTATATTTGATTCCAAATGATGAACAGATGGTTTGGCATGCAACAACTAGAAATGGGGATGGAATGGGTAGACATCCTCAAGATGCAAAAGCGTGGAAAAACTTTGACATCAAGTATCCAGACTATGCTATTGAGCCGTGAAATGTGCGACTAGAGTTAGCAACATATGGGTTCAATCTGTTTGGAACAATGAGCTATAGTCATAGTACTTGCCAGTTTGTGTCGATTCCATATAACACTCCACCTTAATTGTGTATGAAGCAAACGGGTTTGATCCTTTCTGGTATCATTCCAGGACCCAGAATGCCTGGAAATGACTTGGATTTATTTCTTCAACCGTTGATTGAGGAGGTGAATGCTTTATGAATTGATGTGGAGGCGTTTGATGCTATAAAGAATGAGACCTTCACATTGAGAGTGGTGCTAATATGGACAATAAGTGACTATCCTTGTTTGTGCAATTTTTCAGGTTAGAACACTTACACTGCACTATCCTGTCCAACATGTAATTACAATGTCGACCATATCAAATTGACATCTTCGGGCAAAACATGTTTCATGGGTAGTCGAAGGTTTCTAGCTAAAGGTCATAAGTTTGGTTGCAGAAGAGCAAATTTAATGGTTAGGTAGCCAAGCGGGATCCGTTATGGGTGTTGTCGGGTACAGATATTTTGGGGCAAGTGGTAAATTTGGAAGTTATAATTGGGAAAAAGCAAGGGAAACCATCGGGACCAGCGTCATAGTGGAAGAAGAAGAGTATGTTCTTCATGCTTCTATACTGGGAGTTCAATTTATTGCGGCATAATTTGAATGTAATGCACATTGAGAAAAACGTGTGTGACAATATTTTCTTCACCTTACTGAACAACAAAAACAAAAGAATAGATCACTTGGTTGCGAGGGAAGACTTAAGAGCATTGAAGATATGAAAAGAATTATGGTCACTTCCTGATGGAAAAACTTGTCCTGGTGCTTCATTTACTTTGGAAAAGAAGAAATTGATGTAGTGTTGAAATCATTGAAGGGGATGTCGTTCCCTGATGGATATGCTAGTAATATCTCAAGGTGCATAGACTTGAAGAATCGATGAATCTTTGGGTTGAAAAGTCACGACAATCATATGCTTCTGCATGACTTGTTGCTCCTAGCGATAAGAAACGTGCTTCTTATATCTATCTCGAGGGTGTTGGTTGAATTTGGATATTGTTTCAAGGAATTGTGTTCTCCGACAATCAAAATTTCTGAACTTGATAAATTGCAAGAGAGGTTCGTTCTATCACTATGCCACATGGAGATGATCTTCCCGCCATCATTCTTCACAGTTACGGTCCATCTGGTTCTCCATTTTGTCGATGAAGTTCGACGTGGCGGTCCAGTTCAATATCGATGGATGTATTCAATTGAAAGGTATACACATTGATGAAGAAATATATCCTTGTGGATTTTGAACCATTTCTTGGAACTGTCAACATGTACTTCTGTATACATAGGTTCTTGGAGAAACTTAAAACTGTCAATAATAACAAAGCACATCCTGAAAGTTCGCTTGCAGAGGGTTAGCTTTCTGAAGAGCTTTTCAACTTTGCATCTTTGTACTTTGAAGATGAGGTTCAGACGAGATATAATCATGACAAACGTGTGGTTCCAGACCCCAAAGGTGATGAAAATTCTCCAATTAAATTTTTAATGGAGTTCCTTTCGGAAAGGGTGAAGTAGTTAGGTTATTACATTTGGAGTGGACACAAGCACATCGATACGTTCTTGTCAATTTTTTGATAGTAGAGCCTTATTTGAGGTAAACAATACCACATAACCAGACTTTGTAATTGACATATCTTCAATGTCTGAGCTCACTTTGTTTCAATTCAGAGAGTGTGCAGTTGATACTAGGAGGCTCTTGGGTGGGAGACGTGTTAGTGAGACTACAGTTAACGAAGCTATACATAAAACGATTTTGAGATGGTTCCAAAATAAAGTAATGCTCTCCATGGCTATCTATTTACATTCTAATACATGTTAATTAGATATAACTAGTACATGCCTTTTCAATTAAATCGGATTTTGAATCAGTCGGAAAATTAGAGTGAAGATTTCATGATGTTGGCAACAGGGCCTCAAGTACGTGATATACGCCACACTGCATCTGAGATTAATGGTTATCATTTCTGAACTTTGAATCGCGAGCAATTCCTACAAACTAAAAATGGTGGCGTGGCGGCTAAATTTGGCACTGGTAGCGTCTCAAGAGCCTTTGATAATAATCCAATACACAGTGATTTGTGGGTTTATGGGAAGTTGGTAGAAATTGTAGAGTTAGATTACTACACTTGATCGATCATATTATTCAAGTGCAAGTGGGCTGATACATTGACACAAGCATGAAAAAGGAAAGATGCATTAGGAATAACAATGCTTAACTTCAATCACTTGAGAGACATTAGTGATAAATTTGAAGATGAACCATATCTTAACGCCAGCAATGCAAGTATGGTCATTTATGTCGATGACACAAGTGATCCCAAATGGTGTATACCGGTGCATTGCAAGTCGAGAGACAACTATGAGATGGGAGATGAGGGTGCCATATCACATGAATATTGTTTGGCTTTAGCTGAACAAAATTTCCATGTAACCGATAAAATTCCCAACTTACAGATTGTTGGAACTGGTGTAATTAGTTTTGAAAAGGAATAGATACAAGTTGCCTGAGTTCAAGTACAATTGATATTTCTTATAATATTGATGATTTGGAAACCTGAAATGTAGACATGGCAAATCATGAGCAATTTTCTGATGAGCACATTGAGGGTGAGGACAACACCGATGATGAGGCCGATCTGTCCCAAGCGACACGTGTTTCTACTAATAAAGCTCCTTCACATCACTATCGGTTGGAGTTAATTGGTGAGTGTCCTATACTTAAGTTGTAGGTTATAGAAGATTTGTAAAAGTCATCCACTTAAACAGTGAATAAACTTCTTGTTTTTCAGACCGTGAAGGCTTAAGGAAGCACATAGATATGAGGTATTCTGATTTTCGGAATGTACTCTCACATGGCTATCGGATTGTGCTCAATCTCAAGAACTGGGGGTTAGGCCTACCGGTGATCTATTGTCCTTCATGGGATCCTATAGAGGAGATATTCTAGGAATTATACATATTATCCGATGTCTCCAGCTAATTGGAAGTAAATGTCGCCACAGATCAAGACATACGCCTAGGAGCAGTTTGTGCTGGTAAGTATCTTGTGTAATTTATGTAGACATCAAAATGTGACTTATGTTGATATCAAAATGTAATTTAAGTCATTAATTACTACTTGTTGCAGACCTATTTTCTTATTCAGCCGAACGAAATGGTGGCAGCTCGCACGTATTGGGATCAAAATGTAGGACGACTTTGGGGGAAGTCAAAGCTCAGAATTTGGCGAGTCAAGATGAAAGCTGCGTAGGAAAAGCAACTCCCACCTAAGTGGATTATTAATAATCCACCGACAGGCTGTCCAATGACAGATTGGATGACGTTCTTGGATTGAGTAAATGGTGATGATTTTGAGGTACCTTTACACTTACTTTACTCCACCAATATGCACAAATTTAAGTCTATGTATGTACTTTATTTTACATATATTAGTATAGAGAAACAAGGGTAGTCCAGAAGGAAAATCATAGAGGAGGATCGAGACCGTGGGATCGATATATCGAGCAAACAATCGGGAAGACTGGTAAGCCTCCCTCTAAAGGTTAGATGTTCATCAAGTTATTTAAGTGGTCGGATGGATGTTTTAAGTCATAACATGCTAGAGTTGTTGCGGTAAAGTTCACTAAACATAGATCTTTCTAATATAGTTTTGAACCTGATAAATTGTGATTAGATAAATAAGGTTTCTCTAATTTGCAGGCATCCATAGAGCTGCTAGAGCGTGATGGGGATCCAACTGAGGTTGGTCCTAACGATTTTTTGGCTCAAGCACTGACTAAGACAAAGCATCGGGGCCACGTTCGGATGATGAGTTTGGGGGTTACCCCCTCCATGGTATGTTATATAAGTTAATGACTTGTACACTTTGTGTTTGTTAAGTTATTAGTGTATTTGGTGGGTTAATTTAGTAATTCATTGTGTTATTTTTGTTTGTCAAGTTATTTGGCACTACAGGATGCTCATCATTATCATCAGCCCCATAAGCTTTTGCATATACAAGTGTATCTTCTTTAACTGTTGTTGCCTGTCCTCCTCCCTCTTGGGAAGAGTTTGAGAGAATGTCGCAGCAGATGACGCAGATGGCGTAACAGATGAGCATGATGTATAGCATGATGGCATAGCAAATGGGCGGTCTCATAGCTCTTACCTATACTATTCCTGCTACTGCTTCTGCTTCTGCCTCTACCTCTGCATACGTTTCGGCGACAAATCCTGTTTCTCCATTCGAGCCAAGTCAAAGAGATCGGTACTATCAGTCTTCCCAACCGTTATCCCAATAGAGCAATTTGATGGGTTACTTTGCTCTCTCTCCATAATCCAATATGGCTCAGTTTCGACCCCCCTGGGAAGAAGGTGCAGGTTTTTAGGACCTCACTAAAATGATTGATGGCTAGTGTAAGTTATTTACCTATATAAGTACTTGGTATTACAATTTTGATTTATATGATTTAATACCTAAATTGAGTTTTTTTTATAGGTCAGTAATGCTCAACAACGCCACAGTCAAAGAGAAGATTGATATGATGCCTTTGAGATGATGTAGCTCTATGTATGTACTCTTGTTTATGTTGTAACTTGTTGAATGGTTATTATGTGTTTGGTTGTTACAAAATGTTTGGATAGTTTGTTGGTGTTAAACAACTTGTGTAAAACAGGTTGATTGTCGATCAGTGAATTTTGATGCTTGATTCATTGTGTGTAGAACAGGTTGATTGTCCATCAATGGATTTAGATGTTTGATTGTGTAAGCAATTTTTGTAAAAATAGGTTATATAATGATCTCGAACGGACCGTGCTGCTGGAAAAAAAGGTATGTAATGTTCCTGAATGTAGAAACATAGTCGTACGCGGCGTGCGACAAAGCTAGTCGCATGCGCTTTGCCGCATGTTGCCTGCGACAAAGCTAGTCACACGTGCTTTGTCGCATGCAGCCTACGACAAAGACCGTCGCACTCACTTTGTCGCACGCGCCATGTAACAAAGCTAGTCGCACAGGCTTTGTCGCACGCGACCTGCAACTAGCTTTATCGCTATCATGCATGCAACAAAGTACACTTTGTCACAGCAGGAATGGCCGTAGGCTTTTTTTGTATTGTCGCATGCATGGCCTGCCACTAAGTTTTCATTTAGTGGCAGGCATGCATACGACTAAATTAAAATTTTCTTGCGACAATATTCAATCTTCGTTGTAGTGCATCAATCAAATCAAAGTTACTTCTATCAAAATCTTGGAAAGGTTAGCGATAAGAGGAAGATGAAAACTAATATGGAGCTCCCAAAAATCTAAAAAGGTTATAGATTTTATTGAATGAGGATATATGATAGAGAATAAGTGGAATATATGGTAGAAGTCTGATTCCAAAGTAAAATGAAGTTGGAGGCAGAGGGGAGGTGAAACGTAGACGGTGATAATGAGATGCAGGAGGGGAGAGAATGGTACCTAATCTGATATGGTAACTTTACATTAGGGTGAAAATAGTAACATCCGCAAAAATAAATTTTTGATTAAAAATTAACAAGGTTAATTATCACACTCCTTAACCACGTGTCATCAGTATGATGTGTGGTAATGCTGATTAGGCGAGAAATAACGGCAAAACAATGGATGGAGTAACGGAAAGAGACGTTTAGCAAGTTGGTAAAGTAGGAGGGGACAAAAATAGTTTTTAATAGTAAAAGGGCTTTTTTGTTAAATTGGTAAAGTAGAGGGGGTAGAAGTACTATAATCCCTTATTATTAATTTATCTGCTTTCAGGACTAACTTAAGACCAGCTTTAATACGAAGACCAACATAAATCAAGTTTCTCCTCAAAGAAGGAAGAAAGAACACATCATACATCATCAAAGTTTGTCCAGAAGTGAGGAAAAGGAGAATCTTCCCTTTCCATTTGATTGGTGCACTGCTAGCGTTGCCCATGTAAACTAGCTCTCTAGTGTTAGTTTCTTAAAGTTATTGAAAAGAGTTACTTCATTGAAAATAAATATTTGCCAGCTCCAGAGTCCATAATCCATTCTACTTTGGTCTCTACGACATTCACCTCTACCACAGCAGCAATGGCATCTTCTTCTTTCTATTCTGATACATTATCGTGATATTTTGAAGGTGCAGATGTCTTCCTAAAGTGACATTGATAGGCACGGTGACCATGTCTTCCACATACATAGCATCCAACCTTCTAATGTTGATCTGAGTTGTTCTTAGGTATTTTGTAGGGAGCAACTCTTTTATCTTTCCAATTAGGCTTTTTGGTACTAGAGGTTCTGGACTTGCTCGACACTGCCAGGTGATCTTTGATAGATTGGTTCAGTCGAGATGATCCTTTGCCTTCAAACGGTTGGCTTGTTCTATCTTCAAATGTCCAATAAGCTCCATTAAGGATAAATCTTTGTTCTTGTGCCTTAAGTTGTCCTTGTATTCAGTCCAAGAGTCTGGGAGCTTATCTATGAAGGCATTAGCTTGAAAAACTTCACAAATCTTCATACCTTATGCTAGAACTTCTGATGTTAAGTTCTCAAAGATATTAACTTGCTCTATGATAGGTTTATCCCCCTGCGCATTATACCTCAGCAAATTTCTGACAGTATATTTCTTCCTTCCAGCATCATCGGCATCACACCTGGTTTGAAGTAGCTCCCAAATCTCCTTTACAGACTTCATGTTAACCAATAGATCAGTAATTGAGTTCACCATGTGATTCAAGATATGACGTATAGTAGCTTTGTTTTCCTTTGCGTAGTTGAAGGCCTTGGCTTGTTCAGTCTGTGAAGTCTTCCCACAAGCTATCTTATCGGCGGTTCCTTTGTCGGCAGCAGTTTTGGAGGGAACAATGATGGTGATGGAGGTTGATGATGCAGCAGGTGTAATAGGGGGATCTTCTGAGAGTACGTAGCCAATCTCCAACTGTTCCAGGATGATGAGAAGCTTCTGTGATCACCTCTTGTAATTCCTTCCATCCAGAGACTCGAGTTTGCTTAAATCAGGTACAATCCCAACGTTGGAACTCATAATATTGCTTCGAAATTGATGGAATGAAAGTTCTAAACACTATAAACTTAAGCAGAGCGCAGAGATTAGAACTGAAAGGATATGCAACACGAAAACAAATCTCAGAAACTAAGTTAAGCTATCAAACCAACAGAAAATAGAGGAGGCAATTAAGAACTGTGATCGTGTCACCAGACACTGCCTTCGAAGCAATATTTTTCGATATCACGTAGCTAGTGAAGGATAATCACAACAAGCACTCAAACTCAAGGTGAATGAATCGAGCGTTGGAACTTAAAGGGAGACTAAGAGATTCAGAGTGAAAGAAGGAGAGTATTTCATCGTGTGTTCTCAAGGCTGTGCTGAGATGTGTATTTGTGTTGAGATATTGAGGCTGGCTGAGATTAAGTGAACAGTGCAAGTGGATTTCTGTTGTATCGGTTTTGCTCCTGTAACCCTTGCTTACACACACACACAAAGATGCGAATGTAGAATTTACCCTTTAGATACAATTCAAAAGCACTGAGTAGCTAGAAAAAGTTGACCTCATTACTTTTAATTAAGAGTCAAAAGGCTGCTGCTAGTTCATTCCCTCCGTAATGTCCATTTCTTATCAAACAGTCTTTAATTTGAGTTACGGAGCTGTCTACTTAAAGCCAGTAAGCCTGTCTTCTTCCTAACGCTTTCCTTTTCTATTGCAAAAGACATACACCTCCCTTTTTAACTAGCACCTGTAGAACATTTAACGCAATGAAACAGCATGTATATATACGGTATGATTTCAAATATATGACTTTCTCTTATCATTTGCTGTCTAAAAAAACTATTTACAAACCTTCCAAGACAAACGGTTGGAATTGGTCAAATTGCGACGGATTATCAACCGGTTCAGCTGGTTCCACTTTACTAGCCGGAGTTTGATCAGGTTCCTGAATTAGCTGTTTAATTTGGTCAGTCTCTAGTGGCTCCAGCTCCAGCTTTGTTTTAGTTTGTTCTGATGAAGCCAGCCGCTGGTATTTGGGTTTATTTTTCTGCAACAGAAAGTAGGTTGCGCAATACCAGAACAACAGAATTCTGCTCTGTGCCATCACTGTATCACTGATGCCACTTTCTCCAAAGGATAGACGATCCAGAGCCTACAAGATTTTAATGAAGAAAATTTGTAAAGTGTTCCAATTACATATGCACAAATTAAGTTATGAAGTCTATTTGTGTATCTCTCGGAATAATGACTGTCGCTGATCCGAGAGCGATAATATTCTACTTAAAATTCTTGAAATCGAAGTTTATGTTGAGTTTTTATATCAGTTTAGACCTTTAAACTTGAAATCGAAGTTTATGTTGAGTTCCTTACTAGACTCGGTTCAGTTATTTATGTTGTGTATATCAGTGCTGAATTCCTTACTAGACTCGGTTCAGTTATTTATGTTCTATCGATATTTAATCATGTAGCCTACTTTAGACAGGATCTTATAAGGTGATTATTATAGGCAAAGCAAGGGAATAAGATGAATTTGCAACACGAACCTGCTCGCCAGTTTCAATATCAAACGAATTTTGATGGTCGAAGCGAAGACCTCCGAATTCATTGATACAAAGCCCTTGGAAGGCCCTGAACATGAAGAAATCAACTAGTCAGATGGCACGGACGAGTTTGTAAAAAATGAGGAAGGAGAAAAATCCACTATAATATGCAGCTGAACGAAGAAAAGGCATAGTAGAGAGGAAAGGAAGACTTAAGTTACCATCTTATCAGTGATGCACGAGGAATCCACCGGAATATAATTGGTGTATTGTCTGCATTCACATAATAGCCACCGAAGACTATGAAAACCGTCATGAGAGACGGTCCCACAGCCATTGCTGCTTCAGTGCTTGGAACCATGGCTCCCACAGTTAGACCCATTGCAGATGCAGCAAATGATTCTGCCGTTACTATTCCGCAGAACTTCCCGAACCTATATTTCCGAAGGTTTGGTTCAGCTATAACACAACCATAAAACATCTACGAGCTTATCATATTGTCGTTTACGCAGAAATTTTAATTTCAAATGAACGTTTTATTTCATGTCAACTATACAAACATTCAACCAGGATCTCTCAGAAACAGAATAAAAAATCAGATAAAGACATCTCTGGAAACCTATTCAAGCTCCATTATCTTGTTTCTGAAATCAATATCAAATTGCATGTGAGAAACGAAGAAAAGAGAGCAGACCTAGACAGAGCTGGATGCAAACCGGACATGGGATAAAGTACAGCACCAAACATCAGAGGAAATGCTGCACTAACTGGAATCTCAGCAATCAATTTAGAAAGCAAATAAGGTCCCAAAGCATAAGATCCCTTAGCACGCTCCCTGTCTACTATAGCTCGTTCCTTGGGGAACACACCAACAGTTTTGGTGAGAGCTGCCATGGCTGTGTTTATGGCCGCAACCTAACAGAGGGTAAATGACAAAATCAGAAAGGGGTCATGGCGTAGTTTATTCATACATCCAGGATGCAAGATCTCCCAGTACCAAGACCTTTCAGCCATAGTGTAGGAGTCTAGGAGCAGCTAACAAGGGGTACATGACCTCAAAGTAATATATAATGTAATGAAATACCTGAAGCAATCCCATCCGATCTTGTATTGATGTCTGGGATCTACCAATTCTCCAGAAAACTGAGCCAAATATGATAGCTGACGCGATAGACATTCTTGAACGTACTTTGTTTGTAGGCCCATCACGTGAAGCCTGGGCGCAAGTAAACAAATTTTAAACTTTAGACAAGTAACTCCACATATTTCAGCAGAAGCAACAATTTCGCCGGGGTTCTCTTATTCAGTTAAAATTTGGACCGTCATCCTCCTATACGAAACCTTAACCTGGTGATATACACTGCAAAGAAGGATCTTGGGTATCCAGGACTCAGTCAAAGTAAGCAATACTCTCTGGTTGACAACTTTGTCTGACTGAGATAAAATAACTAAAGCAGACGAAGTGAAAATGACATGAAAGCAAATGGCAGGATGACAGCTTACTTTCATGAACTTGGTGAGTTTCTATAACCTATGATGTCATGCAAATAGATTAGCAGTCATATCCACAGACTATGGGGCAAGGATAGATGAAAAGTAAAAACCTGCATCCATGCACGTCTAAGAAGTAACTGAAATTGTTTCCACCAGTTCCCTTTTCCTTTCACAGCAAGTCTTTTTTTCAATTTCCTCTCATTCACCATTCCAATACTTTTATTAAGTGGAGTTGCATACAGGATCAAGGATGACTGCTCTGCAAATGACTCAACGAGACCATCTATCCTTTTCCGAGAAGAGGACACACTTTCAGCAGAGCTGTAATCAACTGAAACGAGATCGGCCAAAAATTCTGCAGGATTGACATGTTCTGGACATTTAAACCTGTTAAGAAGATCAACACCAGATCAGAGATTTTAATATACTTATCAGACATTTTTCATTTTTTCTTATGCTTGATATATGAAAATCCATGCAAAATCTTCACTTTGTTGAAAGCTTACTCAACCAGACAACATCTAATGTAGTTTCACACATGAAAGGCCTACCAATTCCAGCTGCCAGAGGCCAGAGCAATTAGCCATTTCAATGGAGCAAACGAGGAAAGGGCAATATAGTTGCATCAGGTATCGTACAATTACTTGATATCAAGGAAAAAGATGGTGCACTAATATATTCAAATAGAAAGGTACATTGTGGAATAAAATTACCTACCCGAACTTTGATAGATATGTCAATGGCTGATCACCAGCAGGGCCAGCATAAACTAAGGCACCCTCTGACAGCAACACGATGTCGTCAAATTTATTGTACACCGAACCCCTAGGTTGGTGTATGGAGCAAATTACTGTGTGTCCATCCTGAGCCAACTGGCGTAGAGTTTCCATAACTTTCTCTGCCTGGAATGCATCCAGACCTGAAAGCACACAAGTCATGATCAAACATGATGTGGTTCACAAACATAACTGACAAAAATTGAGAGAGCTTGTAAAGGTGAAAGATAAGTAGTAACTAGTAAATTAGCTTCAAAAGGAAAGCAAACAACCAGATTAATATGTACAAATTCCTGCATACCTGTAGTGGGTTCATCAGCAAATACAACAGAAGGACTTGCTATAAGTTCACAAGCGACTGACAAACGCTTTTTTTCACCACCACTTATCCCACGAACTTTTGCATCTCCAACAATTGAATCAGCACAATTAACCTGAGCATAGGGGAAAAAAGCAATCTCAGGAAGGTTCTACGATTTTATTAATGAAGAAAAACATGCAGCTGAGGCATAGTATGGTGCCATGGGAGGTTTCAAGGAGTCAAAACAATGTTGACCCAGTTTAATGGCATCTAGTCTCCCGTTATTGAAAATTTAGTTATATGTTACATTGCAAAAAACAGATAAGAATGATTCCAAACAAACAGCCACGCCTTACCAAACCAAGCTTGAACAACAAACTGTTCACATATTCATCTCTTTCTTCTACAGAAGATATATGATGAAGTTGAAGCTCTGCGGCCAGAGAAAGTGTCTCCCTAACTGTTAGCTGAGAAAAGAAGAGATCCTCCTGCCTCACATATGCGAGCCTGGAATACATTTTAAGTCTCATTGATTCAAGATAAGAGCAAAACATTTCAACCATATTTCCCATATACACAAAAGAGAGGAAACGTTACTTATAAGCTCGGTTTGAGAATGGCTTCCCATTAATCTCCAAAAGCCCAGATAAATTCAAACGTGGGGATTCCATCAGTTGTCCAGCCAAAACATTGAGCAACGTCGTTTTTCCAGAACCAGATGGTCCCATTATTGCAAGCAATCTTCCAGGCTTGGCCTCTCCGCTAACATTATTCAGCAGAAACCTTACCTACAAGATCAAACTACTGCATGTGATCAAATTGCTCCCAATTCTTTGGCCAAACATCACTGCATCTTATTATTAATTCAGCTAAACTTGCATTCCAGTCCATCAGAGAAGTTTGGGATAAAATAAGGTGTGAGAACTTGGAATAAGTGACATTCCTAACTCATTGCCCAATATTTCTCTCGACACAGATAGCTGCTGCTGAATTCCGACAACACAACGGAAGAAAAGTCGATCGTGAAAGAATGTAAGGGGAATTGAACTCACGAATTCGGAGCGCTTGTCAAGGAGGGAACAGTTGATATTGTGCCAGCGTATAGTAACCGGAACGACCTCGCCGTTAGCTGGAGCATGGCCGCCGTTTTCATCGTAGTCGTCGCCGTCATCTTTCTCTATATCATCGGTATCGAACTCCGAATCAGGTGGAAGAGCAGGGCCAGGTCCGGAAAACAACCGGAGCAGGAGAGCCACGGCCGCTGCAGTGACAATCTGGCCGAGCCCATTCCCGCCGAAACGCAGCACTTGCCCTGCCATCTAGTGCTGTCTTTTTGTTGAAGCGACCTCCGGGACGAGAATTATGGCAGGATTTTGTCTTTCACTCCGTCGTTTCGTCACGCAGCCGTCGAGCTCCGGCGGTTAAAAGAGAAAGAGGATAAACAACGTGTTTTTACTTTTTATATTGATTACAAGGAGCTTTGCCTTTCTACAGCTCACTGGCTAGATAACAGATTGCAGTACTGCTTCTGTTTCTCCGGTGATAAGATAACGTCATAGCGTTATCCAAGACGACTAACAATGCTTAATACGACAACGTTTCAGAGACTATTTTGTTTCTTGTTCATACCATTATAATAGTTACAATTTTCATTGGATGCCACTATAATATTATTTGATGGCATCATTTATCATAATTGATGCGTATGTTAATTTACTGATGTAGAGGTTATCTCGATATCATTGTTTAATCCAAAAGAAATCTTTTCAAGTTTATTATTTGTTTCGGTACGAACATCTTAGATCACCTCCAACATCATTATGCGACGTTGTTAGAAGTGTCGTTTTCCGAAAATTGATATCGGGTTGCTATAAGTTTTTCTTTGGTAAAAATATGTTACCTACAACTTAATTAGAAAAATATGCAGCTTTTGGTACCAAAATGACTCTCTCTCTCTCTCTCTATGTTATCTCTTTACTCGGTTCTCTTTGAACTCCTTCTGTTTCTCTCAAGTGGAGCCTCTCTTTTGCACTCTCAAGTGTGTCTGTCGTCATAAATGCTACAAGGATGATGAATGCCAAATTACGAGAACTAAGGAAACCATCATCAAACTAAAAGAGTTCAGCAAATTAGCAATTACTACGGAGCAGCAGTAAATCAACTACTCCCCTACATTCATATCCCAACCCCAGGAAAACGAAGTGATCCCCAGCTGTCCCAAAACATAAACATCCAATTCAAACGTAAAAAAGGGAGAATAAAAAAGGGAATATCAAATCATATGTTCAAATTATTCAAAGAAACAACAGAGGGCCATCAAGACAGCAGGTTTAGATTACAACAATGCTTCAATGAACTTAACAACCACCCACCCACCAAATTAATTCCACAACCCCCAAATCAAACACACTTCAAGTCTTATAACAGAAAGGAGTTTAAGCGCACCAAACAACACTCTAATTATATAATAGAAACGAGAACAGGCAAAGTAGTGAGACACTTAATCCTACTGCTCCCTTTCACTGAACTAAAACACCCATACCTCTACTATTTTCTATCTCCAATGGCTACCTCGTCCTCCTATGTCAGGGCAAACAAGAATCTCGATGACGACCAGGCTCTGGACTTCACCCCATGCCGGTGCAAGGAGCTATTGGGGTCTATAACTTGCTGATGGGGAAGTTTATATGCAAAAAAAGGTCCATATGGGGATAGTCAAAGGTGGAATCGGAAGGGTATGTCCAGATATCAAGGGGGTCAATGTATTGGAGGCCAGAGATAACAATTCATGTTTACCTTCAAATCCATCAGTGACATGGATGAAGTGTGGGAGCGAAGAGTGTGGCTGATCTTCGAGACCACCATGGTTGTGCAGAAAGGAGAAGGCAGGGGCCAACCTGAGAATGTCAAATTCCCTACCGGCGATTTCTGGGTCCCTGTGCACAACATAACATCCTCCCATCGAAACTGGGACAACAATGGTAAAAATCGGAGAACTTTTCAATCGGATAATCTTCATCTCCGATGTTGGCCTGGACGGTGAGAGCTGGACATGATTCCAAAAATTGATGGTTGAGGTGGATCTAGAGGCTCCCCTACGCACTCGCTGTAAGATTCAATTGGGAGACGAACTGGCAGAGCTAGAGTTCAAATACGAGAAGGCCTCTGATAGATACGATTTATATAAGCGCACAGGGCATCAGATCCGGGAGTGTGGATGAACGATTGCTGAAGAGGAAGCCCATAAAGAACGTCGTCTCCTCAAAGGGAAAGCAACGACCTTGGAAGACATAACCACCGGAACGAATAATCCTAGTAGTCCGCCGCCTGGGTTCTCGCGACGCCAATACCAAGAAACCCAAAGGAGAGAGAGAGTATACACTCTGACACGCCAACGGCTCTCTCCCCTGTTGTAGCTCTGTCCCTAACATCTCCATCCCCGACGTATGCTATGATGGAGGTCAGACCGACCTATCCTCCCTCATGAGGATTTCTTTCCTAGGTTAGCAAGGGTGATTAGATTTGATTCTCTCTTACCTAGAAACCTAGCAGCTTCTTTAGGGGATTTATCAATAACACAGCCTTCTCCTCAAGAAAAAAACAACAATGGGCTTGGATGGGACAAGGAGGCCCATTATGCTTATATCCAACAAATGCTTTCTTATGACTTCATAATGGGCCCGAATGTAGGTGATTCTACCCATGATCACAAGAGCCTTATCCTGGAGGACCAGCATGCATCAAAGAAGAGGAAGCCTGACAGTGAGGCCTTGATTTACTCTAAAGGCCAAGAAACTTGTCTCGTCTCTCCTAACTGCCCTCCTAAGACCTCTCATAAGACTAGTAACAGAAAGAAAAAAGACGCCTCTGCTGGCGTATCAAAAGAACAGGGGATGGATCAAGTTGGAGATGAGGACATCACAGCTTTGCAGGTCTACCCCTCTAACTCGGAGGAAGGGGGTTCATTGGCATTAGTATCATTAGCTGAAATTCTAGGGGAATTGGCCAACCCCTTACAACGGACTACTTGTAACATTTTTTCCAAGAGTTGCGGCCAAACATCCTCTTCCTAATGGAGACCAAGAATGAAGAGGGTGTTCTTGAACGGAGTAGGGTATGTATGAATTTCGCCAATAGGTTCTATGTTAATCCCATTGGGACTGCTGGAGGTTTAGCCTTATGGTGGGTGTCGGCATGAAAATTAATGTTCTTAGTAGCTGTAGGTTTTTTATTGATGTTTTTGTAGAAATGGGGGATGGTTTCGTTTGTACTTTCGTCCATGCTACCACTAGCGTGGCTGACAAGAGATTGTTGTGGACTCAGATCAGCCACCTCCGGATGGATAAGGACGATGGGTGGATCGTCATTGGTGACTTCAGATTAGTATTATGACTCGACTAATGCCTTTAAAGACTTCTTAATGCTCTCATGGACTTGGGGTACATCGGTTCCACTTTCATTTGGTCAAACAATCAAGAGGGTTTGAGGCAGGTCAAAGTTAGATTGGACCGCGCCTTAGCAACCAGTTCTTGGCGCCACTCTTTCAATACTGTCGAGGTTCGCCATAAGGCTTGCATTGGCTCATACCACTGCCCCATATGGCTAGTGACCCGGGTGATACAATTTAACGGTTGTGCTCCTTTTTAGTATGATAAGAGATGGATGCACAAAGTGGATACTACTTATCTGGTTACCCTTGGCTGGTCGCTCGATGATCTTGTCGCCTCAAACCTCAAGAATTGTGAGAGGAACCTACGTAAATGGGCTAAGGAGAAATGGGCTCTCTCTATTGCTAGAGACATCTACATCAAACATAAGACCTCATTCATTCACACCGCCACCATTTTCAGAAAGCAAAGGAATCTCATCATTTGTCTTAAAGATGAAAATGTTATGTGGATCCACTCCATCAATGCGCTCTCTACTCGCTTTTCAAGGCCCGCTCGACGTTTACCCTTAATGACTTGTTTGTTGACTTCCCTATTATTATTACCAATGACATGAATGACGACCCCGGTTGTATGGTGGATGACAGGGAGATTGGAGCAACTGCCTTCTCACTTGGAGCCTCGAAATCACCAAGTCCGAACGGCTTCTCTGGTAGCTTCTATAGGAGGTATTGGGATACAGTTGGGCCATTGCTGTGTCAGGAGGTGAAGCTCTTCTTTACAACAGGGTGATGCTGAAGGGGTGGAACGTACTCATAGTGCTCTCATCCCTAAAGTTTCAAATCCCTCAAATATGTCCTAGTTTCGCCCTATTAGTTGTTATAATTTCATCTACAAGGTCATTTCAAAGATGATGGCATCCCACCTTAAGAGATGGATTCTCGATTTAGTCTCGGAGATGCAAGCGGCTTTCAAAGGTGGGAGGCTCATCCAGGATAATATTGTGATCGTCCATGAGGTCCTCCACCAATTTAAGAATCGTAAGAAGGGTAAAAAATATGATATGATGATGAAACTTGACATGCGCAATGCTTATGACCTCGTCAATTGGGACTGCCTCAGTCGCCTGCTTCACCTGTACGGTTTTTTGCTAGGTGGTGCGTATGGATAGATAAGGGCATTCGAACTGTGAGGTTCTCTATGCTATTCAACTGCCATCCTACGGTGCCTTTTCATCCCTCTCTTGGCATCCACCAAGGTGACCCTATGTCCCTCTTTCTATTCATCATTATGACTAATGCCCTCACCTTCATGATTGAAAGAGGGATGGATAGAAGCACTATTTTTGGGGTCAAACTTAACCGTCACTACCCGCGCATTTCTCACTACCTTTGTGTGGATGAAACAGTCATCTTTGGGAAAGCCTCCCTTGAAGAAGCTCAGAATATAGTTAACATCATCAAAGGCTATGGAAAGATTACTAGGCAAGAGATCAATAGATCCAAATCTTCCATCTTCTTCAGCGCGAATGTTCCTGCGTAGCTAAAGAATGTCATCATGTCTTCCTCCAATTTTGATCCAGTAGGCTGGCACGACACCTACTTGGAGGTCCTACTGATTGGGAATGATCTAAGAAAGAAGCTTTCTCTTTTCTTCTTGATAGGATGGAGAAACAATTCCAAGGTTGGAAAGGTTGTCTTCTCTCCCACTCGAGTAAATAGACTATGCTCAAATCGGTCACTCAAGCTACTCCTACGTACATTATGAGCTTGTTTCCCCTTTCGAAGAGAATGACCAAAAAGATGAATGCCTTGGTCTGATAATTTTTTGGGACGGGTTCGTTTGTTCAACAAAGCCTTGCTTGCTAAACAGGGTTGGCGCCTTATTAATAACCCCGAAAGCTTATGGGCAAGAGTTCTTAAAGATCTCTACTTCCCAAACGGCTCCTTCCTTTTAGCAAAAAAGGGTAGAAGGGCCTCTTGGATTTGGTGAAGTCTCTGTGATGCTCGCTCTACCTTGAACCTTGGGGTTTTTAGAGTCATCGGTTCCTGTGAGTTTTCTTCCTTTCATGATGACCCTTGGATCCCGTCCTTACCGACTCGTTGACCCGCGGCTACTCCGGAAGGGATTATGAGGGTGGCTGATGTCCTTACCCACTTGAGCGTTTGAGATAGTACAAAGCTGGAGTCTTTCAGCTCTCCATCTGAGGTCGAGGCGATCCAGTGGGTCGATGTGGGATCGGAGGGCTTACCCCATTTTTGGGCTTGGAGCTTCAATCAGAAACGGACCTTCTCTGTCCATCCAGCCAATCACGTCTCTCGCCTGTCCATTTCGAGCTTTGAACAAGCCGCTTCCCCTTATCAAATGGAGAACTGGACATGGCTCTGGAATGTCAAAGCCCCTCCCAAAGTGGCTTTCTTCCAGTGGAGATGTGTTGCCAATGCTATTGATGTTAAGCTCAACCTTCATCACCGTTGCTGCTCGCCCAATCCAACCTGCCAGTGTGCAACCTCAGGGACGAATATGTATCTCGTTGTATCTTGTTTTACCCTCATGATAGGTCCACCTGGTTATCTTTGCTTGCCTCTATCCCCTTTCCGCATGTTGAGGATTTTGCGGACTGGTTGTTTACTCTCAAAGGAAAGCGAACGAGTTTGATGACCAAAATCGCATTCTGTTGCTGGAATATATGGAAAGCTAGGAATGCGTTTGTGTGCAACAAAATCAGGCCCTTTAGAGTGAGGACTGCTAGCCGGAGTGAGAGCAGTTACATCTCCATTTGCTAGTTGATATACTAGCATTAAGGTTGCTCGATCTAAAGATCGGTTGAACATGTCTACCATTTAACTTTCTGTATAACCATGGTGAGGGCAGTCAAATAAGAGCTCTTGAAATCTGTTCCACAAGTCATATAATTTTTCTCCTTCACTTAGATGAATTCGAGAGATTGATTCTCGAATAGTTGCAGTATTTGCTGGTGGGTAGTACTCTTCTATAAAAGCTTGAGCTAGAGTGTCCCAATCTCTAAATGTGCCTCTGGGTCGACTAGTCAACAATCTTCTTGCTGCTCCTCGAAGAGACCATTTGAACAGCTTAACCGTCATTGCTTATTCAGACAAACCTTGAAGTTTGAAAGTCTCACAATAAACATAAAAATCCACAAGATGATCACATGGGGTTTCATCGGTCCTTCCTTCAAACTTCAAATTCTACTGAATTAAGGAGATGAGTTTTCCCTTGATCTCATAGTTGGCATCATCTTATTCGTGAGGAACCACACTCGATGTGGAATTTGCAGCACTAACTTTGGTGTGATCGGCAAGAGTTCTTCTTGCCGCCATTGGTTCAGTAAGCCTGAAAGTGTAACTGTGGTCGGTGAGGGTGTTCGAATAATCTGAGTTTGAAGAGTCTTTAACCCGAGATTCTTTATCACTTCCAAATAGAGCCGAGAGAGATTCAGCAATCTCTCATACTTCTGTCGATGAGCGCGAGTCCTTATGAGAATTTTGACCTCATTTTGATCGTGTCACTACTGGTGACATGCAATGAATTCTCACATGCGCAAAGAAAAACAACAAACAACGTAACAAATAAATGTGAAAGCAAAAATTTCAAATGAGAGTGAAGATTAATACTAATCAAACTACCTTCAGATACTAAAAAGAATTTTCTAGGCAATGGCGCCAATTTCATTAGGCGTTATCAAACTAATTTGGCTAATGAATTAACCGGATTCGAATCTCTCTAAGGTCTCTTTAAGTATCTTACTCAAAGTTGTAATTAGTACTAATCGAAATATCAATGAGTGTGGTTAGGTGCCACGAGGACCCATCAATCAATCAAAGTGAAAAAGAAATTTGCTTTAAAGGAAATGGCTGCAAGACTGCACGATAAGAGTTTAGACAATCAAATATGAAACTGCTTAGATGTCGAATCGTCCTAGGAAATTCTAATTCATAAATGACAGAAAAATTCCATGACTTACACGAAACAGGATAGATGGATCCTCGTGACTTTCCGAGAACTTGATTCGTCCTCTTAATTACTTCGCCGATTCTAAGTTCGTTGAAGTTTCTTTTTCGTCGCTGTAAAATCTCTCAATAACGCTCTGAATGTCGTCCAGGAAAGTCTGTCTTCGAATGAGGGAGAACCAGGGTATTTATATCGTCTATTTCCAATTGGAGAAGGATAATTGTTGAGAAAATCCGCATGGAGGCAAATAGGACATGTCGTATTCTTAAAAGAACAAGGACGTGTTCTCCAATTTTGCCATGTCAGCCTTGACTTCCAGAGAAAAGGAAACGGCCGTGTCCTTGAGGGACACGTTGTATTCCTAAAAGGAAACATATGTGTTCTATAAAATCAATTTCTCAGCCATAACTTTCAGAGAAAAAGACACGGTCGTGTCCAGACAGATTTTCTCAACAATTTTCCTTCTTCAATTGGGAATAGACGATATAAATATCTGGTTCTCCCTCATTCAAAGTCAGACTTTTCCGGACGAAACTGAGAGCATTAGTGAGAGATTTGAGAGCGACGAGAAGGCAACTTCAAGGAGCTCTGAATCAGCAAAAGGATTAAGACGGCGAATCAAGCACTACAACGTTGTATCAAATTTGTGGCAGGAAAATTAAAAATATGTCGCAGGCACTGCTTGTGACAAAGTTAGAAAAGCCTGCAACATTTCTTGCCGCCACAAGGCTAGTTTGACGTAGGTAATGCGTGCGACAAGCCCGTCGCAGGCGCCAAGTGCGACTAAGCTTGTCCCGCGGAGTGCGACAAAGTGCGTGCGACGAGCTTGTCGGACATGCCTGCGATAAAGTGTGGTTCTTGATTTTTTTTCATATGTTCTTCCAGATCTGTAATTTAGCTCCCGGGATAGCCGTTTAAGTTGACTGGACAAATTATGAAGGAGATTCCAGTAACCTGGGAGGAAAGATAAGCTGTTTAGAACCAATTGTTTGTTATCTTATTGGATTAGAATATCGACAAAATTGTTTGTTATCTTATTGGATTAGAATATCGACATTTCTGCTGTTGTTGATAGTTTGTTTTCAGTTGGCTGCGAAGAGATTTCAGTTGCAACCACTGGTTGCAATGTGGAAGGAAATAAATGGGTTCAACATGAGTGGTTGTGGCTTCTTGATCTTTGTTGAAAAAGAAAGAAAAGGACAAGCGTCGAGAATGGGAAGAATGTAGTAGGCAAAAGTGAAAAAAGGAGAGGGAGAAGAAGGAACTTACGGAATTAAGAAGGGCGAGAAAATCAAGAGGAAAAGGATCAAGGAAGTAATAGAGAAGAATATGGAAATGGATTTATATAATAATAAAATGAGAGAGAGAAGAAGGGGGAGTATCGAGGAGCGTGAAAGTGGCGTTTCTTTTCCCAAATTTATCGCATGCTTTGTGTTGTTGCAGTCGGCCCGCGACAAGCTTGTCCTATGAACGAATGATTTGATACTTTTGACGATTTATACGAGTTGGATGGATTTCATTGCATATTTGATTTCGTTTTCGATTTATTCTTGCCTGATCGACTTAAATGAATCTCTGTTGGATTTGTCTTAGACTAGTGAGAGCTTGCGTATCTAGATTGCCGAAATCAAATAACTAGGTTATGCGTTAACCCTCGCCCGAGAGCCGATGAACTAGTCTGTCATGTGAGCAATTCTAAATCGGTAAATCACCAATCGGGTTTTAGATCTGTCTCGAAAGAGTGGACTGAAATACTAGATAGGTATTAAATTAGTGGACCTGAAAGGGCGTGATTTGATTTGAGAAGAATTGCGGCAGTGTATTGCGTCTATCCTATTTCGTATAAATCGTGAAATTTATCTGTCATTTGAGAATTAGAATTGCCTAGGGGGATTCGACATCTAAACAGTTTCATCTTTGATTGTCTAAACTCTTATCGTGCAGTCTTCTAACCCATTTACTCTGAAGCACTTTTCATTTTCACTTTGGTTGATTGGTTGATTGATTTTCATTTTTCATTTACTTTTTGATATATGTTTTTACGAGAGTGTCCGTCTTAGTTAAAGGATAAATATTTAATTTATAATTTATTTAATTTATGATAAAATATAATTTAATGATATTAATTAATTGTTATAAAAAAAATTATCAACTAAATGTAGAATTTAAATAAATAATTACATTAATTAATAAAGATGGTTATCGTTCATTTTTTGGTGGTTTGCATATTTTCACTTGTAGTTGGAGGTGGTCTGATATGGTGCTAATTAGCTGCCCATAGAGATATGCTTTTTCGTGTCCTCCCAACCATATTAAAAGCAACCTCACAACTTAATTAGATTTTTAACTTTGTGTTTGTTGCTATCTTGATTTATCCTATCGAAAGCTAAATACAAAAATAATTTGCTTATAAATTGGTCGAGTCGAATGGGTTGATCGCTTTGGTTGATTCCTAGGTCGCTTTCGAATTAAACGACGCTCTAAACTTAATGACAAAACTATCCAAATTTACTAATTCGAAAAACCTAGTATCGACAAAACTATCAAAATGTATAATTCGAGAAACTTTGTACCGACGAAACTATCAAAATACTTATTTCGAAAACCTCTCACGATACGTTTTTCGTTAAAATTCGATAAACACAAATCGGGATTAATCGAAAAAATCGGTCGTCAGAGGCCCTGGCCGGAAGCTCGTTTCGGCCGGAACCGACGGCCGGCCGGGTTGGTTCCTGGCCGGAACCGGCGGCCGGCCGGGCTGGTTGTCGGCCGAAATTTTTTTTTCTCGATATTTTATCTAAATGGAGGTTCGACGGATCTTCGATTTTTACTTCCGATCTTCATTTGTGGGTGTTTGATAGTATTTGACGGTATTTAGTTCGTCGATATACACAACTTCTTACATAAATTTTAATTTTACGAATGGATAATAACGTAATTTACTTTATTTAGAGCGTCGTTTAATTCGAAAAGTAGGGCGTCAAATAGGGATTCAGATTCGTTATTCCTTCTCTCGGCCGGGAAAGTAAAGGAGTCGTAGAATCCGCAGTGTCATCATGACCTAGCCGCACCCTCGTACAAAATTCTGAAGCTCACTCTACTCCGATCGGCTCAGCCCGCTCGGATCCTCCATGTCGGTCCATATCAATAGGTAAGAGGGTTGAGTGGAGTGCTGGCTCTTAAGATCGGAAACCATGGCGAACAATGTCAAGGAAGAGCCCAAGACCGCACCCCAGCCTGATCGCTGGTACGATATCACCCTCGGATCTTCATTCAAAGAAGACGCTTCCAACAAGTTCCGTACTCTGCGATGTAATCAGTCCCCCACGAATTCAATCACTCACTACATGCTAAACCTTCCATACAGTTTCTTCCATTAACGAGTTTTTTTTTCTTTTCTTTCTTACAGATGAATTCAAGCCGGCCTCAATTGACAAGTCAAAGCCAGGCTCGTTGCACAAGAACAAGGAAAATCGGGTGTCTGTGGAGTTTCAGAACAATCAACCTGGGAAACCCAAAGTTACATTTGAAGGAAGCAGCGAGGATTACAAAGAAAACGACGCCGTGTTGTTCTTTGACGGCCGCACTTTCCGACTGGAGAAGCTTCACAGAGCTGTCAACAAGCTCCGTCACCTTAGACAGCCCGGCGAGTCTTCTGCTGCTGCAGCCGCTGCTGTTGCTGCTGCCGTCGCACAATCTGGGGACCCTCGTTTGTCTCCTCCAGTTGGGAAGGGCGTCAAATCAGCTCAAATTGGGAAGCCCATATCATTTCCTTCTATTCCCGTAAGTTTGCATTTCGTTTCCTGCAATTGTTATTCTTCATGCAATGATTCGCTTCCTTATTCATCTTTCATGGTTTGGAACTTAACATTCACTTTCTTATTCTTATTATTCAATGTCTTGATTTTAGTAATACTAATTTGGTTCTAGCTTAATACTGCAAATGTTCATGCCTATGCTTAAAAAGTGATTTCAGAATGTAGAAGGGCAAATACATCAGTGCTTTCATTAAAATGGTTTCGCTTATTGAATCTGTGTCACACTATGATTCTTCTTTTTGGTTGTCTAAATAAAAGCTTCAACTCTCCTCGAACAATCAAGTTCATCTGAATATAAGTACAAGACTAGCCATCGAATTAGTTGGGCTGCTACATCCTTCTGCTCCACTCATACATTAGTGACCTGTTGGCCTTCGTTAGTGACGAATTCTGTAATATAGGTTCTTGCTTCCCTGAATTGTACTACTCTATCAGAGGAAGGAATATTAGCATCTCCAGAGGTAGTCCATGACTCTCTAGTTTTGTGCAGAACAGTGATTTAAGATCGAAGTTTATAGGACTGGGATCCAGAACAGTGACTTAGCTTGAGAGAGGCGAATATCTTAGTACATTTCCTTGTTCTACTTCTTTAGACCTGCCCTTGCCTCTTTAAGCAATATCAAATCTACATGCTTAAGAGTACTGTTATTCACTTTGCTTTACGATTTTGTGTAATTCTTTTGACTTGTACTTGTGAAGGTTGAGGTGGAGCGAATTGATGTCGAGAAGCCACCAATTCATGGTAAACATTTCATTATGCATGCTCATGTGTATCTTATCTTAGCACTAGTATCATCAGCTCAATACATGGTATGGTTAGGCAGCCTATACATGGTTAGCGTTGTATTCTTAAGAGTACAAAATAATGCAATGGAATTCAAAATGCAGGATGATTTTGTTACAAAACTGTCACCTAAATTGATTTTTCTGTTCTTAGCCACTTGGAAGATGTCACAACTCACAGCTACTCATTATGAGATCATCATGTCAAATTAGTTTTTTCTTATCAAATGGCCAGATGTTTCCCTGCCTTTTCTTGAAGCTCCGACAACTCACTCATCAACTTCCTTTTATACTCCTCTTATTACAGCTCCTAGAATTGCTGGGAAGGGGTACAACGATATTAGGACTGAGCCACCGAAAGTTCCAGCTCCATTAAGCCCCAACGATGACGATGACGATGAAGACAAAGAACACCATGACATAGATATCGAAGACATTTTTGGTTCCATTTCCCCTGCCGATGAAGGCACGCCATCAGAAAACAAAGATATCGATATGAGCCATGACAATGATACTCAACAACGTCAGAATGAGTCGGATGACGAGATTGCCGACGTGGATGATGATAGCGGGGATGAAGAACATAAAGGCAGAAATGCGGCGGAAGCACTTAAAGCGCAGGTCAACAATGGCGACGAAGGTCACAATGACAAGTCAAAGGAGGGTGATGATCAGTCTTCTAGTTCAGGAAGCAGCAGTAGCGGAAGCAGCAGTAGTGGGAGTGCAAGTGGAAGCGGAAGCAATAGCAGCAGCGACAATGAAGGGAGCGATGACTCTGTCAACTCCATTTGATATTTTTCGAGGATCTAAATTTAAATTTACAGAGATGGTGGATTTTGAGCAACTCTATGCATTATTTAGTGGTAATAAAGAGCAATAGGGTAACTTTTTTAACTTGGGCAAGTCCTAGTTTTGGAGAAGGGCTTACAAGTTCAACCCCAATAAAATGCTTAAGTATGTCGTCATGACTACTTGTCCGTTTATTACGAGAATATATACGAATTTTGGACGTTAGAAATATATACGAATTTTGGACGTTATTTTCTACGTCATCACCTATCGTAAAGTATTAAATTGGTGAGCATTCAATTGGTGAGCCTCGCAAAGTAATTTTGGAAGTTATGTACTTGAGATTTTGAAAGTTTTTAGGATAATTATGTAACCCTCTCCATAACAATGGTGCCTATTGAGTATTTGACTCAATTTCATGGGGACCGGTCTATGGGGAGATTATAGATGAACCGGCTGATGTCACCGTCTCTGTATACGATCGCTAACCCAACTAAAGCTGTCGCACACTTCACTTCACCTCGGCTCTCTTTCTCCTCAGTCGGCCGCCGCACTTCCTCATTTCCCCTGCGGATCTGAGATCTGAAGCTCCAATCGCTTCTCTACACGCGCCGCGGCTCCGATTTAGATTCCGATTTCCCTAATTAATTTCGCCGCCTCTGCCTACTGCCGAGTGTTCTCTCCTGTTTGGCCAAGTCAACTCCTCGCTTTTTGTCCAACCAACGTAAGCTCCCCATTTCCATTTCTTACGTTATCATCATAGTAGCGAATCTTTGGTGTTTTTCCAGTCGACCTGGTTGCTTTCATTAACAACTCCTAAATGGAAGTGTTTTCAGCTCGATTAAGGCTTCCACAGCTGCCTGTTGACAAGCTAAACTTGCCCGTTATCTTATCTGATGTTGTTATTTATCATCAGTTGGGATGCACATAAAGCAATGATGAACGAGACACTTGGAATCGTGTCTTTTCTCGTTTCCTTTTGGCAAAATCTGATACATGAGATTCTTGGATGTTTACAGTCCGATTTGCAACCTTTTGTTTAACTGAAGCCTCCTTTTGCCCCACCTCTGATATTGAGTTAAATTAAGCCGCTGGCTTTTTTCATGGAGTAAGCATGCGCGTATGACAATTTTCATTCAATGGTGTTGATGATCGTTTGCCATGAAGCATAATCAATGGCTTAGTAGAAAATTTTATTTCAATCTCTCTTTCAGCTTTGTTGTTCCATTACAGATGAATTTTGGGTTTTCGTTCTTTGTTGTGCTAGAGGAAATCTTCTTATTGTGTTGGATCTCTGGCGTAGCAGTGCAATTACCACTGACGTCCCATATAAGTTATGAATTATCTGTAATAGTTTGATCTTTCTCTGCTGCAGGCATTTAGATTGTACAAAATCTTGCCAAATGGCAGATCAGGAATCAGACAAGAACATTGAGATATGGAAAATCAAAAAGTTGATCAAGGCATTGGAAGCCGCAAGGGGAAATGGTACAAGCATGATATCCCTTATAATGCCTCCTCGTGATCAGATATCTCGTGTTACTAAGATGTTGGGAGATGAGTTTGGAACAGCTTCAAACATCAAAAGTAGGGTTAATCGTCAATCTGTTCTGGGGGCTATCACATCTGCTCAACAAAGGCTGAAGCTCTACAATAAGGTGCCACCCAATGGTTTGGTACTTTACACCGGCACTATTGTTACAGATGATGGGAAGGAAAAGAAGGTGACGATCGATTTTGAGCCGTTTAAGCCTATCAATGCATCTTTATACTTATGTGACAACAAGTTCCACACAGAAGCTTTGAACGAACTCTTGGAATCTGATGATAAGTTTGGTTTCATAGTCATGGATGGAAATGGTACTCTGTTCGGAACGTTGAGTGGCAATACGCGAGAGGTGCTGCATAAATTTTCTGTTGATTTGCCCAAAAAGCACGGAAGAGGTGGGCAGTCTGCTCTTCGTTTCGCTCGTCTTCGGATGGAGAAGAGACATAACTACGTTAGGAAGACTGCCGAGCTTGCTACACAGTTCTACATCAATCCTGCTACCAGTCAGCCAAATGTATCTGGTCTGATTCTGGCTGGTTCGGCCGATTTCAAGACCGAGCTTAGTCAGTCGGATATGTTTGATCCTCGCTTGCAGGCCAAGATACTGAACGTGGTTGATGTGTCGTATGGAGGTGAAAATGGGTTTAACCAGGCGATTGAGCTGTCGGCTGAGATACTATCAAACGTGAAGTTCATACAAGAAAAAAAATTGATAGGAAAATACTTCGAGGAGATCAGCCAGGACACTGGAAAGTATGTGTTTGGAGTTGAGGACACGCTGAAGGCATTGGAAATGGGTGCTGTGGAGACTCTCATTGTGTGGGAAAATCTGGATATCAATCGTTATGTGTTGAAAAACAGTGTTAATGGGGAGACGGTGATAAAGCACTTGAACAAGGAGCAAGAAGGTGATCAGAGTAACTTCAGAGATGGTGCAACCTCTGGGGAGCTGGAAGTTGAGGAGAAGCTGCCATTACTGGAGTGGTTTGCGAATGAGTACAAGAAGTTTGGGTGCACGTTGGAGTTTGTCACAAACAAATCCCAGGAGGGGTCGCAGTTTTGTAGAGGGTTTGGTGGGATTGGAGGTATTCTTCGTTATCAACTGGACATGAGAACTTTTGATGAGCTGTCCGATGATGGAGAAGTTTATGACGACTCTGATTAGAGTTTGAGTTTGGGGTTTCAGGGGAAGAAGCTTTGCTTGAGATTTCGTACGACTAATTTCAGTTGCGAATAGTGTTGTACCCTTTTTGTACGCAGCCCTTAATCATTGGGATATTTGGAGTTGTTTGGACTTTGGAGTGAACCTATATGCTCTTTTCTTCCTTCCGGAGATATGTCAATCTAATCTACAAATGCTCTGTTTCAAACTAGTTGCAATTCGTTTCCTCATCTCGTCTACTCCAGCATTTCGTTTCCTCGTGCTCTGAAGAATTGGGTTGGCCAGTGAGCTGAACCCGTAAGGAAAGGGTAGTGAATGGAAACGAGAATATGAGAGGAAATTTAAGTTGTGGTGGGCGAACTGAAAACGAGGGAAGCATGAGGAAGCTTCCCTGGTGTAGAGTCAAGACTGCAGAGTTTGATGTCCAAATTAAAACAATATAATGGGGTTTCTTGCGGGAGCAGCAAACAGTGAGCGAGCTAGTTCATCTCACAAGCAAACTACCTACTTCGATTCAGAACCTTAAGTCTTCAATTCTTCATTACGTATAACTCTAACTTATTACCTTGATATCTAGTTAAAATTAATTAATATAACCGATTGATTGTTGGTTTTAGCGGTTGACATAACCAAGCAATACAATTGAATGGGTTTTGAGATAGCGGTTCTCATATGATCTTGGGTGAGCTTGCGGGAGAGATAACATCATTAAGAAGAAACCTATCTGTTTCTTGTTTTGCAGTGCCCACGTCGAAGTTATCGGCGTTCTCCGGCGAGTTCCTTGGTCGTCGGCGGCTGTGGCACAACTTAGGGATTGATGGCTGCTATTTTTTGGTGTTAGGGATCGAGATTATGGTTTGTATAATTTCTATGGGCTAGGGTTCATACTTGGATTTATGGGTTTGTAATATTGTCTATAGTTTATGTTTTTTTTTAGGTTCGATTCACTTTTATATTTATTCTTTCGATAATATATATTGTTGATTTATTTGCTAAAGGAAAATAAAGAAAAGAAACTCTCCATTCATGTTTAATTTTCCAATTCGGATAGGAGTACTACAAAGATTGTGAAAGAGTCTATTTGAACGATTTTAACGATTCGACTAAAAAAAACGTTTAAACCTTGAACCTCTTACATTAACGGTAGTCAATGCCCATGAGTCTTGTTTTTTCTTTTCTTTTGGGGTGTTAAAAGTTAAAACAAGGATGTTTTTTTTTTACAAAAAATTTACAAGATTTTATTAATTTCAAATAAATATTATATCATCAATTTAAGTTGGTCAATCAAGCAAATAAAAAGACGATTGATCCAAGTAATAGAATTGTTCCAATTGACTATAGTATGAGCTATCACATGAGCAATCATATTAACTGTACGACAAAAATAACGTATCTCATCATTATTAAACTCTCCAATAAGACTACGAATGTTACGACATAAAATTTCCTCTGAAAGGTCCTCCATAGTTCCATCGAGCTTGTTGGTAAGCTCAAGACAATCACACTCCAACATAATAACCCCTGTACAGTTAAAAACTTAATTTGTAAGATCCTCTGACACATTCGTGTAGCCATTGGGAGCACTGAATTAGGCAAAATCCCTTTATTTATTCCCTTTTGGATTGGAATAAATAAAGGGAATAAAGACTATTTAATTTTGGATGGATCCTTCATGCACCATTGCATGTGTGTATGTATGTGCCTCTATTTCTTTCTATGGATGCATGGTTTTCAAACACTGGAATATTTTATTTTTACACTTTGAATATTTTTTTGGAGGATAAAAGTTGGATGCGTGATTTGTTCCTTATGATCCAGGAATCTGTCACAATATCATCATTTATGCAAATTGTTCATCGACATCTGTCACGTTGGACCACTTTCTTCACAATTTTTTAGGTCAAGTTTTACATGTAGCCACTGATCGTGGAGGTGCTAGAATATTGAATAGGTAACCTAATAGCAGGGGATTTCAAACTCCGGTCCCGAGCCAAGTCGAGACAAGGTTTATTTAGTTTGAGTTGGGTTCTTTTGGGTCGTGATAATCGAGCTCAACCTCGGTTTGACTAATTATGTGAGTCGGGATTGATTAGGTTGTAAGGGAGTTCGACTCGGCTCGTTTGTTAGTCTTGAAAAATAGAATTAAGTATCAAGGTTAATTCAAATAAACTTATAAATTTTTTATAATATTCTAATCGAGCATTAAACAAGCTGGATAACGAGGATTAAAAATTTACTATATTTGCCGAACTATTAATCGAGCATTAAACAAGCTAGCTAGCAAGCCAAACTCATCCAACCATGAATGAAGGGTTACGTGGAAGTCGGGCAAACTACATTGTACTTTCCATACTAAACTACGCCTCAATTAATCCTGGCCAGTCTATCTTGTATATAAGTCGTTGTCATCTAATTTAATTTATCAAGAACAAGTGTCAAAGTGTTACTCCACCAATCAATCCGTTTTTATTAATCTATACAATACAACTGCATGATGAACTGTATAGAGTTTTGCGTCTTTGGTTATCATATATTTTCGAATTTATTGTAATTCCGAAGTCATTGATTTAACCCTCATTCATTACCCTTACTCCACTCAATTCCAACCACCAAATTAAATTTCATTTAGAGGGGTTCGACTTGGGATTCCTGTCAATTTTGACTCGAACCTAGATTTTGGTCAATTAAATAGTGGCACATTATCTATAATGACTTGCTTTAACTCAAGATAAGGTGATTTTGAGTTCGTTACCTAACAAATAAATCTTACGCAACGGCAGTTATTGTTTACGTAACAAGCAAAATGAAGGCACGTTATGTAAGATTAAAGGTTATTACATAAGGCTTACCTAACGACAGTCATTCCTTAGGTAACAAGCAAAATTGAGCCTATTACGTAAGTCTTACGTTAATGGTTGTTCTTTAGGTAACATGAAAAGTTAAGTCTATTACGTAAAAGTAAATGTTGGTACGTGAGGCTTATGTAACGACAGTTGTTCCTTAGGTAATATGCAAAAATTAAGCATGTTACGTAAGAGTATAGACCAATACGTAAGACTTATGTAACAACAATTATTCTTTAAGTAAAAAACTCAAAGTCACCTTATTTTGAATTAAAGCAGGTAAGTCAGGGCATTATATATATATAGTGAAGACTTCGGTGCTCCCGGAATATTACATACTCCCGCCTGCATGGACTCATCTCAACCCTTCATTTTTAGGATAAGGTCTAGACAGTCAATATTCATTCTATTTCGGAAATTAAAATAAATGAAAAATAAAATTCTTCAAAGATCACTCCATTTAATTTATATAAATAAGACATGATATCTTTTATCTTGTCATTTTAAGATTTGCGCTTGGATATTCCTGAAACATCAATCCATCCGATTAATATTTGAGGCTTCTGCTTCTGTATGCTGTCTTCTGTCGAGGTCGAGGGGGATCGTTGCAAACAGGTACAATATTCTGACTGTTTCACACGGGTATATTGTCTACATTTTCTGGGCAGGCTTTTGTAAAATGGGTTTTGTATTGGGTGGGGATTTTCAGGTATGTGTAGGTACTCACTTGGGGTGGTTTTGTTTTCGGGTCTTTGTAATAACTTACTTGGGATGGTTTCTTCATTTGTAAATTTGTACATGATATTTTTAAAAATATATTTAATTTTGCTTATATTATAACTGTATATAGATCATAATTTAAGAAGAAGAAGTTTTTTTTTATAAAAAGAGAAAAAGATTTTCATTTGCAAAAGGAAAAAAAAAATTTATTATTATTTATAATGATAAGAATTTTCCAAACGCAAAAATAAAAGATATCATGTCTTAATGTTTATATAAATTAAATGGAGTGATATTTTAGGAATTTTGTTTTTTATTTATTTTAATTTCCAAAATAAAATAATTATTGACCGTCTAGATCTTATTCTAAAAATGAAAGGTTGAGATGAGTCTATACAAGCGAGAGTATGTAATACTCCGAGAATACGATAGTTGTTTCCATATATATATAGATAGAGAATCTAGCTCTGAGAACCAACATTTATGTATAATGTATATTCTCATCCAATTTCTTCAGCTCGTGTAAGGATATATAAAGGGAACACTCTTTCAACTTTAAAAGAAGAGAATTTCCATAACATCACAATTATAGGAAGATTAAGAAGAGATCATGGGGGCTCTGGACTCTGTTTCAGACTACTTGTCAGAGTTATTTAGAATCGCCAAGAACAAGAGGAAGCGCAAGCAAATGGCGGTGAGTGCATTCTATCCATGCATCAATTATGTTTATATTTTCTACTCTTTCTAACTAGTTCACCGTCTATGATCCCTCGGTTGCAATTTTATGTAAATTTTTTATTAATAATGTTGTTGAACCAGACGGTAGAGATCAAAGTAAAAATGGACTGCGATGGATGCGAGAGGAAAGTCAAGAATTCTGTTAAGCACATGAAAGGTTGGTTAGATTTCGGTTAGTTAATCCATTGGATTGGTTAATTTTCTGCTTAATTATGAGGATTTAATAAATTAATAATGAATGTTGGTGCAGGGGTGAAATCAGTGGAGCTGAGCAGAAAACAGAGCAGGCTAACGGTGAAGGGATACGTGGAACCGAAGAAGGTGTTGAAGAGGGTTACAAACACAGGGAAGAAGGCAGAGTTTTGGCCCTACGTTCAGTACAATCTTGTCAGTTATCCTTACGTGGCCGGAGCTTATGACAAGAAGGCTCCCTCCGGTTACGTCAGAAACGTCCCGCAAGCCCTTCCCAGCTCCTCCGACACCGGCGAGACCTTGACTTCCTTGTTCAGCGACGACAACCCAAATGCCTGCTCCGTTATGTAGTTTCAGCTTTCGCTTTCTTTCTTTCAGATTTCAGTTAATGCTCAAAACTTCTGATTAACAAGTATATATACATGTAAGAATTTAAGAAGGAAACTTTATTTAACCCACTCATTTCCCAAGCTAAATGATCATGATCGTTTCCCTCCTTTAGTTGCTTGTTTATGATATTTAACGGTGGTTTGATTTTGATTTGGTTTGTTAGTGATTTGCAATAGCAAAAAAGTTTAATCAAACAATGAAAAGTTAATAAACCATTCCTCCTACTATATCTTGATCAAATTAAATATTCTTACTTGTAACTTATTTATTTTTAAAAAACAAAACTTTGTAGCTTTTAACAAAAACGTCCATCAGTTAGCTTTTTTCATCCATCCACCGTTAAACTTGATAACAAAAACGTCCATCAGTTTGCTTATATGGTGCATGACCAGAATATCTATTTAGATATGACTAGTCAAAGACCTTTTCAAAAAAAATTGTTCAAATACTCATCGAATCAAGAAATAATATGTGTGCCGGTCTTGTTAGCATTAAATACACTTCTCTCAAGAATGATAGAAAAAATCTTATACCCTTGGATATCCGACCATCCCTGATTCGGTTGATGCGGAGAATATGCACATTAATTGGGTCACAGAGCGGGTACAAGAATATGAGTGATGGATTTACTTTTAAAGAACTCTAACTAACTTTTGTTTCAAAAAATCTTAACCGTATTTTGCACAAACAAGAGGAGTCGTCAAAAAAAACACAAAAGAAGCAAATCAGAAACTAGAAATGTTACTCTCAAGAGGAAGACTATCGAATTCCCGCCGGGGGGGGGGGGTGGTGCTGGATTGGTGCTTTTCCGGTGAACATTAGAATTAGATGAGAAGAGAAAAGAAAAATGGATGATAAGCAGCGTGAATTCGGGGAATTATTTGTGATTTCATTAGTTAGATGCCCAGCCAGTCTGTAGTCTGTCTTTAAATACAGCTGCGGCAAGGAAAATGATAAAATCTATCGTATTGGAAAATTACAAAAGAAGACCTCTAATTGTTCTTTGGAATTAAGGCTACTACATAATTTTGAAATGAAAAATGGTCACTGTTGTGGAAATCCGGATGATTAACTTAAATAGTTTTGAAGGTTTGACCACATTTTTGATAAGGTCCTCAGGTCGAGAAATCCGTCGAAACACTATTGAGATAAAATTTCGTCTGTTCGTCCAAAAATTCCATCCATTGTGCCATGCTGGCTGTCCATGTGAGCTCAAAAACCTAGTCAGCACAAATAATTTCAGTTATTTATTCTCTAACCCAAACCGAGAATTGAGCGACTAATTTTTATTTCCCAAATCTCTATTCTTTGCTCAGATTAATGTTCGTTGCTCATATCGTCTCCGATCGTCACGTCCATTGTTGCTTCATATCGCCTCCTCCATCTTGCATCGTCAGTTTGTGTTTCCAGATCCACTCCTTGATTGTGCTTCTCCAGTTTGCGTGCAGAGAAGAACTATTCAAAGGTGACAAAAAACAGAGTAACTCAATCAATCTGTAGACCTCTGCAAACTATGGTTCTTCTTTAACAAAGCAGGTTCCACAAGAAAAGCAAACAACTTAAACAAAGCTTCCCCATGATAGAAACCAAACAAACCACCCAATACGCTCACCCGAAATGCAAACTATGGTTCATCACAACCGCAGCGGCAACGACGGTCAGAGCTTTCTTCCCAATCCACTCGTAGTATGGCCGTTCCGGCTGAGCGTCGCTCTCGTCGAAGAGGAGCAGATGTAGGTCAAACAATGGGAAAACCGGACGGATCTGACCGTTTAAGAACACTTCCTCTGTTTGATGAATGATGTGCTTGGATTTTAGTGTTTTAATTTCAACCTAATTGTGGTATGGCTTGAACTAAGTCAAATCAACCCTTTCCTTTGCATGATCATGTTTGAGATTGTGTTGGAAGTTAATTCAAGATTGAAGTAAGGTGTGTGTGGACCAAGCCACACCCCAATTTAACCATTTGTGCTAAGGTTTCTTTAGGGGCTTTTCATCGAGCATTTGATGGGCATTCCGTAAGTCACTCAATTGAGTGACATGATAGAGGGATGGAGGGTTAGGGTATCAAATGGTGACTTAGCACCCTAGCCAAGTGTTTGTGACTTTCTTAAGGTTATCCCAACACCTAGACATTCCGAACACTTTATGTTCATTGCTAGGTTGCTTGACTGGGAGTGGATCAAGCCTCAACTGAGTGGTCTAGTGATGGTAGTCCATATGCATGACCTTGATACGGATTCCTACGAGTGTCTAGCGGAAATTCATCGTTATAACCTGTGTCTATTGTGTCCAACTTTTCTTTTTCCTATGATTTGAACATCTACTAAACCCGAAATCTAGCAACTCCTCTCTCATGGCTTACTCTTGATACTTTTTGTCCTTGCTTAGTTATTTGATTTGAGTTACATGCTTGTTAATGAATGTTAGTGAACCTAGATAATAATCATAGAACACCCCTTTGAAACTCATTGTGGCTTAAACCATGGACCTAAATGTTGAGGAAAAGCTAGTGAATGACCCTCGAGAATAATAATGACACTTGCTTTGCTAGGGATTGATCTAGTTTTTGGCACCGTTGTCGGGGAGTTATTCACACCTTGGAAAGACCAATTATGACCGCCGCTTTAGGCATTCACCCCCGATCATGTATAGTTTCACTTCATTTTTGCTTTTCTCCCACTTGATTTACTTTGGTTGTTAGTGTTTGAGTTCATATGCAAGATTATAGTTGGAGTGGAGAGTGACAAGGTCCCTACAATACAAGTAATGGAAATGAATGTTGGAGCTCTTACTACAACCAACACCAACATTATGAGGACCAAGGTCCACCAAGCTACTACCAACCTAACTATAGAGGAGCGCAACAAGGGTGGCCGAAGTTTGGACAAGGATCAATTCCACATAGGGATGCACACCAATCTTTACCATCTTTTTACCAAAACTCACCTTTAACCTACTTCCATCAAGGCTGAAATGAAGATCACCCACCTTTTGAGGACCAATACTCAAGACCCAATTCATATCAACCACTTCCTTTCGAGAGTGAGCAAATCATTATCCTTCGTCACCAAAGTGAGGAATTAGAGGAAAAGATTTGCCTTTTGACACGACTTGTGGAGGAACTTCCACCCTTACCACAAATGAGGGTGTTTGAGTGGGATGATTATTGATGTGAACCACACCGTGAATTGTGACGAACCCCAACAACAATCTCGACACGGAAAACTTGAACTCAAATTATTTGACACGGGGCTAAAGCAAGATAGATTACCGGTCATGAACGAGAGGAAATATCTCACCGATACGATTAGCGGTCCTCCACGCATGAATTGGCACGCACTTAAATGAACCAATGATCCTCCAAGTACGAATCAACACACACTCAAACAAATGAAACGAGTATAAAACTCAAACTCACAAACTCAATTTTATTCATCTCAATTGTCTATCGAATACAATAACAACCAAGCCTTTATATAAGCTTAGCAAACTTAACCCAAAAGTAAACCAATAATAAACTAATCCTTAATCCTATATAGAAAGTTAAATAACTTCTACTTTTAATTAAAGATAACTACAAAATAGGCATATTTAGTATTCGGCCCGTCCACTTTAATTGTGCATATCTCCTTGGATCCTTCTAATCTGGTAGCCCATAATATATGGATGCAACGGTAATTGAATTATGTTTCCAACTCCTTTGACCTTGAACCAATCGGAGTCTTGGCGAGAAAGTAATGACCGAAATACTAAACTGGACAGAATTTACATGGATTTCTATCATTACCTTCTTCTTTAAGACGATTTGTCCTCGAATCGAAACAATTCCATTTGGTCCTCCTGGATCGAAAAAAAGCTTGATGAAACCTCCAAACTCTTCCCTGTGAGCTTGTTTCTTGAGGATCTTCCAACGAATACTCCATGGAATCTTCCATTCAATGTTCTTGATAAGCCCTTCTTGTACCGACAACACAAGATCCCTAAACATGGAATACTCAATCATCTTCAAAGATTTCAAAGGGCATAGAACCAACGTTGGTGAGGTGAGTGACCCAAAAATACTTCTTGTTTCGTCTTTATTAACGCTAGGAGATGTAAACTTCTCGAACTTTGTCTCCATTGATAACTTCATTGAAGAACGTAAGTATGGTTCAAACTCCAACCACATTGGTTGTTGATAAGAAGTGTAGGGCACCACAAACTCAATATGTTCTTGAACCTCCAAAACATCATGCAATTTTGCTTCTTCGCCATGACAAGAAGAGACATCATCAAAAAAATATTGTTTGCGATCATTTCTTTGCCATGATAGAGGGATTGAGTGTTAAGGTATCAAATGGTGACTTAGTAACCTAGTCAAGTGTTTGTGAGGTACTTAAGGTTATACAAACACCTAAACATGCAAATCAATTATGATTATACTGTAGCCTGCCTTCTAGGAATCCTCGCTAAAGGATCTGTCACAGTGCACTATACGAACATCTCTATTCAATGTAGTAGTAATAGCAGCAGCAGTAGTATGTAATTAATGGCATGCTGATGTTTAGCTCACTCATCCCTTCTATGAAGGTCAGTTGAGTACCATGTCTTTCACTCTCGTCATCAATCATCATAAAGATCAGTGTATCATCGGGGTCGATGCAATTCAAATTAGCGGGTAATGGAATTCTTCAATTTGAAGACTACAAGAAAGATCTAGATTATAAGGTCGTAAATATTGTACAATATTATACAGTATTTCAAATTTCCTAAACTGATATTTTTCTTCTTGATTTTCTTTTTATTTAGAGATCACTATACAATATAACAAAATACAAAGTTAGATTAGTGAAAATTGTTGGTGATTATATTGTGACCTTTACTGATTCAGGAGACGGCAACATATTTAAGTTAATTTAGAGATTTGGCATATGTAGAGGAGTCTCTGAAAAAAAAATAACTTTTACCGATTCGAAAAATATATAAAAAATGATAAATACGAATGAAAATCAACCCTTAAGTACTTAATTCGGTTAATATTGTTAAAGAATGAGAAACAAAAATGTGAGCTGTTATGTTTAACAATATTTCTGAGTCTACATATTCATATAAAGTAATTGAACTTTTGTGGAGTGAAGTACTCGGACATATTATGATCCTAAGAACGTTAAAATCATACAATACAATAAGTTACGATTTCACTTTTACGTTGAGCGGATAAATCATAAAAAAAATTGATTAATTTTAACGGATCAAACCAGCAGAATAAGTGGTTTGAGTTCAACATACTAGTTTAGTTTTATATTATCTTTTATGTTTTGTTTGAGTTTGAGAGTGACAGGCTGGCAACTCATAACAAATGGTTGATACCCATGCTCTGCTTTGCTGAAACTCACTTAACAAAAACAAGTCAATCAAAAAGACATTACACAATTCGATACAACACAAGTCATGCTTTGTCTCCTTAAACAGTAACAACCTTATTATATAACTTTCACATGTGCAAAAAGAAAGAAATATATTTATTGTTACACCATGAATCCAGGAATGGACAATGTGACTTTTAGAGAATAAAAGACATCAAAATCAGTATACGCGTATTCTTCCATGCTTTCGTATGTGCTATCAAAATTGCTTTTGTATATATATATACTGTATCTGATATTGTTAAAATTATGAACTATATACGTAGTTTTCCAGCTGACATCATTCAGAAGAAGTCACCCTCCATACACGTACAAAAGCATCCTCCCCCGAGCTGACAACCGTGGAATCATCAGTAAAAGCCAGACCGTACACTCCGCCTAGATGAGCTAGTTTTACGGTGATCCGGTTCGAAACCGGCTTCCCGATTTCATATATGATGACACATGTGTCTAGAGACCCAGTTGCCACAAATGTGCTACTCGGAGACCAAGCAAGGCAGTTGATTCGAGCCGTGTGGAATAGCATGTTGTTAAGCTTAATCTGCAAACAAACAAATCAGGCATTATGATATGAATACACATCGCATCTCATGTCTAGTTCATACATGTATACATCATGCTATAACTTACCTCTCTGGATGAACCATCCCAAACAACAGCTTCCCGGTTCAAATCTGCAGAAGCAAACATGGTGACATCTGGAGAATAGCGTATGACATTGATAGCACCCCTATGCTTCTCAAGTACTGCTTCTTCCGTAAGGTTATACCCCGAGACAGAGTATATGTGCAACTTCCCGTCTTGTGCACCCACAATGGCTTCACTCCCGTCAGGTTTTATGGCGCATGCTGTGGCAACAAAGTCCAACTTTGTACTGGACACTACTTTTAACCCCTCCATCAACACAGCAGCCGATTCAGTTGCAACCAAGGCTAGCCCAGGCCTGTTTATCGCGAGGCATAAGTCCTGAGGCTGGCTACCGATATCGACATCCTCCAATTTTCCGCATTCATTCCCTTGTAGACTCATCCTTTGCACCTATATGACCACAACTTTCGATCCAGATGAAAAATCTGATTCTTAAACTCAACATGAAACTGTTCAATAGTGTGATATATTTACCTTGTTGTCAAATCCAGATGTCATGATCTCGTCTTTAGTAGCTGCCAGACACTTGATCTGAGAACTGTTTCCCCTCTCTAGCTTCCCAGCATAACCAACACCCTGATTCCATTTGATGATGTGTCCGTCATAGCTGCTAGTGACAATCGTCTTTTCCTCATTTCCAAGCAGGGTTAACGCCGTGACATTTTTCATATGTCCCGATAGTACGATGGGGGCTTTCTCAAGATCACTGGCAGAGAATAGGCTAATTGCTCCGCTAAGGGAAACAACAATAAGGTGTTCATTTAGCCAAAGGCATCCAACCAGCATATCTTCAACTCCACCAGAACCAGGACATGTTAACGTCTTTACCACTGTCCCATTTCCATCCTCGGAAATTTCCCATACCTTGGCAGACTTATCAGCTGAAGCAGTAAGTATCTGAACAAAAATGCCGCAGCTATAAGTACTATTCACCATTATCCAAATCAAATGTCCTATTTGCCAATATGCATGTTATTGATTCATAATATAATGCAATCTTCAGATTAACCTAAAGCAACGAACCAGGTTCAATTTACTAGAAATATAAGGAAGTTCCTACCCGCTTACTATCAGGACTCCAACTAACAGCATATATGGTGCCGGTGTGAGCACTTTCTTGGGACAACTCTCCAATCATTTCACCAGTCTTCCCATTGTAGATTAGCCCTTTCTTATCAGAGCTTACAGTAATGCACTTGCTGCCATCTGGTGAAAATCTAACGCAGTTCACAAAGTTGGTGTGCAGCCTACACATTCATGAAAAGAACAAAAACATACATTCAGCATTTTAAAAATCATTTACAAGCGTAAATCAACAGAAAGACGTTAGCAAAAAGGAAATAGGAACCTTTGAGATAGCAGGAACTTAAACGGAGGGCCTTCATAGAAGTTAACAACAAAATCTTCTCCACAACTCACAATGCGGAATGGGCGTGTTGGTTTAAACGCACAACTCAACACTCTCTTCGAATGTCCGTCGAAATCCCCCACTGTGCTTCCAGAATCCCACCTTCAATTTTTCACATTCCAGAATTCCAATTTCGAAACAAATTGTTTCCCCCAATTACAACGATTAGATTACTAAATCAGGAAATTGGGACAAAGAAAAAGGTTAACTCACATGAATGCCCGTACAAACGACTTTCCCTTCCCGTCGCCGGAGACGACGATCCTCAGCATATCAGGAGACCATTGCAGATCGTCGATTCGGCCAGATAGGACACGGAATTCGTTGTGGAGGACGAAGTTGTTGTGCACGCCCCAGATCCTGACGGTTCCAGAGGTATCGGCGGATGCGATCCACTCTCCGTTAGGAGAATAACGAGCGACCGTAACGGGGTAGCCGTGTTCGCCGTAGACCTCGACCTTGAGAGGCTTGTCGAGGTAGCGGATGATGACGGACCGTCCATTTGTGTAGAGGATGGAGTTGGATTTGGCGTCGCCGGAGATTAGAATTCCTCGGCCTCGCTCCGTGGACGGGACGGATGCGTAGCTTTCTATGAGTTCTGCCATGGTGGGAAATGGAATGGAGGGATGGAACCGTTTGGCGCTAATAGTTTCTCTTTTTACTTTTTGCTGTCTATTTGAAGAAGAGAGTAAAGGGGCGGGATTTGTGGGTGACATGGCATATTTTTGAACGAGTTCCACGGCTTCTGTGTACTTTTTTTTTGAACCTGTTACTATGGGTAATTAGCTATTTTGATAAGTTATCTATTACGTTATAACATTTTGGTAACTTACGTATTGAACTTGTAACATCTTAGCCACTCTTCAACTTTCTATCCAATATCACCGTTAAGTGTTGGATGTGGCATTGCTGTCCGTAATCGTTATTAGCAAAAATGTTTTAAACTACTGATTAACAATATCGCTTTGAGCTTTTGGTGTATTCTTATGAAATAGTTCAGGAGCTTTTTCTTTGTCAAAGGCATCTCGATAGATACTCCAAAGATAGAAAATAGTATACAACATGTACAAAACGTATCGTAAATCTAGGAGAGACGTTTTGAAGAAATCGAATAAATAAGAGTCTCACGTGTCATAGAATGGGCGACGCTATTATTCTGACGACGAACGTGCTTGATGTAGACAAGCGGAGCAGCAGGGAATAATATCTGACAGTCTTGCAAGAGATACCCTAGGTGAATATCTCTCGTGACTGAGTTAAGCACTCGGACACCCTCATCCGAATCAATATGGATAATTGTTGAGACCATAGGTGGCTGGGATGCCAAAAGAAGAGCCCGACGAATTGCAAGTACTTCAAGAACTAGAAGATCTGTGAACTATTGGAACACCTTTCCTTGTGCCGAAATTAGATCACCGAACCTACCCGTTAGAACCACATCAATCGCTCCATAACCTGGACACTGTGAAATTGAGTTTCACACTGCCGCATCAGCATGAAGAGTGATTTCTGGTGTGCCTGGAATTTGTTAGACAAGGGTTAGTGAAGATTGAGCATGATGTCCTGCTTGTTGATTCGGAACTGCCAATCCAGCATCTATCTCGCTGATGTGATGTTGAAATTGTCTTGATAAGGAGCTGATCGCAAATTGTGAACGTTCGAACAAAACCATGTGCATGGATTTCCACAATTTCCACCAAGAATAAATTAAAATAATCGAGGATTTGTTATCTGCGAAATTCATGCGTCTCCAAAATGCAACTAGAGGTTCAGTTGTTGATAAAAATGACTGGTATCCGGTGGCAGAAGCTAAACTGACTGCAACCGGACATTGAAAGACCATATGATGCTGTGTTTCGGGCTCGAGACCACAAACTCCGCACAAAGGATCTAGCTCAATCTTAACTGGCAATATTTCATTGAACAATTTCCACATGAAAAACTTAAGCTTTGGTTGGATCCATAGAGCCCATAATCGCGCCCATAATGATGTGTCTGCTATGGTTGGCCCAAAGTAAGGTAATCTAGTTCAATAATGATGACTTTGAGCCAATCTCTATAGGCTGATTGTATGTAGGGTTGGCATCGGGGCGGATCGGGGTCGGGTAAGTGATATCCGTTCCCCACCCACCGATGGCCGCCGGTTTCCCCATCCCCGCCCGTTTACCCGCTGCGGGTTTCAAAACCGTTACCACCACAGTTTGTGGGCGGTTTTCGGTTACCCGCGGATCCCCATAAAACTAATGAAAATTATAAATCTTATAACTTAAAATCTATACATCATTCTGAATCTGAACATGAATTCTTTAAATTCCAGAAAATTAGTAAGCAACATTCAAAAGTTCAGTCACTAAGCAACATCCAAAAATTACTAAGAAACATGAACTTGACTTGATTGAGACCACATTTCAGCTCACTAAAACCGCCTTCGTCCATTTCGCTTTGCCTCTGCAACATTCAAAAGTGGAAAACAAAGTGTTTAAGTTCATGAGCAGTGAGCTATTTCGGCAGCAATTCAACAGCAATTCAGCAGCAGCAAATCAGCAGCAGCAAGAGATATGAAGTATCATACCTTAGGATATGCAGCAGGATTCAGGAACTGCACTCAATCTGATTGTGTCAATCATCCAAGTGGAATGGTGACTTCGTAAAAACTGTTGTAGGTCCTAATCAAGTACATACAATCAATGAATCAATAATTTCAACATCAGATCACGTTGAACAGATCATCAACATTTCAAAATACTGAAATTAGAAACTTGAATCCAGAATTTACCTCCAACGAACGGTTCTTCGACAGAAGAATCCTGAACTGATATCGCAGAGAATACACCTTCCAATGCCTCGATTCCAGAATCAGTTCCTGGCCAGAAATTGAGTTACAAAAAATTCACAAAGTTAGAAAAAAGCAGAACTAAATTAACAGATTTGTAGAACTAAATGCTCATAATTACCTTGTTGCAAATCCTCCATTATCCGGCTCCTAGTGCACATCATAGCCTCAACCGTCGAGTAATGGAGTACGCTCCGATGAGGGTCTAACAACCTCCCACCGAACTAAATGCACTTTCAGAGGCAACCGATGTTACAGGTATTGCCATAAAATCCCTTGCTATAGCTTGCAAGGTGGGATGTTTCAGCCCATGAAATTTCCACCACATCAAAAGATCAAATACCTCTTCTTTCGGACCTTGTTTTCGAGGAAGAACTTCCTCAGCTAGATAATGGTCTAATTCACTAGCTACTAAGGTGGCTTTGCTCTTCTTTCTTTGTCTTACAAACAACTCGAAATCAAGATCATTATCTAAACCGGAGGTCGAACCGAAACTACTAATAGGACCAACCGGTGCAGCCCTCTTCTCGGCTTTAGATTGATATTCCATAATCAAATTACAGAGAATTTGTTTGATATTATCAGACACCAACTCATTGTCCGTACTCCCAAACTTTGCGGCATAGTAATCAATCACATGTAGCTTATATCTAGGATCCAAAATAAGCGACACGGCAAGAACCAAATGGATATCATCCCGGTATTTGGTAAACTTTAGCCACATGTTATGAGCCATAGCAGAGATTACAGGGTTCGAATCAGCACACCACTCAATCAGTTTTAGTCGAAGATCACAAATCTTAGGAAAAAATAAGTTGGCGGTGGGATACTTATTACCAGAGAACAACTTAGTGATATCTGAAAAAATTTCCAACTTGTCGATCACAACAGATGCAAATTCCCAATGAGCATTCGTTGGAACTGAATTGTACTGATTATCTCTCTGTTTTAGGCGAAAGAAGACTTCTTTATACGGTTTAGCATGAGAAAGCATTGCATAGGTCGAATACCACCTAGTCGGACAATCAAGGACTAGTTTCTTTTCAGTCACCACCCTAAGTTGCTTAGCGGTTTCATAGAATATTTGAACTCTTTTAGGTGTAGAATTCCAATAAACTACACTCTCCCTCACCAAAGTTATACCGTCCTTGATTATATCCAAACCGTCTCTCACAATCAAATTCAAAATGTGTGCGACACACCTCATATGCATCAAACTACCATCAAGAAGTAAATCGACCAACCGAAGTTTGTTTTTTAGTTGGGGTATCATGGCATCATTTGTGGTACAATTGTCCAATGTGATTGAGGACAACTTACCATCAATATTCCAATCTAACAAGCAATCGAACGATCTATCGCCAACCTCTCACTAGTGTGAGGGGCCGGAACATACATAAACCGCAACAAAATTGACTTGAGTTTCCATGAATTGTCGATGTAATGGCCGATTCTTCGCCATATAACCCATCTTCCGATTTGTGGCGAGTCCACAAATCGATAGTGATAGCCACCCTTCCTAAATTTCCATCTACAATCCGCTGAAATCTATCCCTTTCAACCCCATACAAAGTCAAGATGTCCTTCTTGATTGTGTTTCTACAAGGGACGGTAAATTGGGGTTGCAAGGCACAACAAAACCTCTTGAATCCCGGGTGCTCAACGATGCTAAGAGGGTACTCGTGAACCAAAATCATGGAACGAGTTCCTTCCTAGCAACATCGGCTTTGTCTTGGGATGCGGCAAGTTGGGGTGGACCGGTTGGATTGTAATTAGGGCCAAGAATCCTTTGCTTGGCCGTCGTGAATCTTTTTTTGGATACACGAATTCCTTAAATGGTTTCTGAAATGTGAAGTTCCATTATGTGTTTCCCCACCCAACAATTTTCTACAGTACTTGCACCTAGCCTTCATTATTTCACCAATCCTAACCCTAGAGAAGTGAGGCCAGACATTGGATGTAAGCCTACGTAGTTCGGGTTCATCTCCATCACCATTACATATTTACCAGATTACCATTAACAGGTACAATGTCATTTGCCTGTTCAAGTTCGTTACTTTGGATATCTTGTTGAGGTGCATTATCATTTGATTCTGCATTATGTGCCCCTTCCATCTGATAAATGTATCGTTTATATTAATTAACTGAACAGAATAAAAGAGTTAAGAAGATAGTAAGGAAGAGAACGTCAGAGATGAGAATTCTGTTTTACAAGGTTTCTGTTTAAGGGAACAGAGTTACTAATAAGTAATTACTATTAAACATTTCTGGGTTTGCTTACTGTTTTAGAGCAAAGGATAAGATTGGTCAAATAGATTAGTAGATTAATAGGTGATTTCAGTTTATGATTTTAGTTTAACTTTAAGGTTAATGTTTTACTAATAAGTAATTACTATTAAACATTTCTGGGTTTGCTTACTGTTTTAGAGCAAAGGATAAGATTGGTCAAATAGATTAGTAGATTAATAGGTGATTTCAGTTTATGATTTCTGTTTAACTTTAAGGTTAATGTTTTACTAATTAGTAATTACTATTCAAATTTTCCATCAACAAACAATCCAAGTATAAACTAATCGGTTCATAACAGTTTACAAGCTTACAACAACTCAATGCAATACAAAGTAACTACTAACTAATCAGTTCAGCACATCAACTCTATATAATAACCAAACAGCCAATTGGTTCCAGACCACACAAACAATACGGTTTCAAAACTCAATACGGTAACTATAACCTATTAAGCTAATCAATTTCCAAACAACACCAACGGTACAACGTGTTCAGATGGTTACCTTATCCAATGTTGAGTAGAATCTTGATGATTACAGTGACAGAAGCTTGATGATCCCAATTCCCAGAAGCTCCTTAACAACAGAAACCCTAAACAAGAACGAGAAACAGAAACGTTAATTGCTTCTGGGAAAAGAACAGAAATGCATATATGGAAAATTAGAAACCCTAATTGGCTTACCTTGTTCTAACCCTACAGTACTCGCACCAAAACTTGATGGATGATGATGGCCACAGTCCACAGATTGACAGCTCCAAAACCTACACAATACACATGCACGAACACAAAGAGTCAAGGACAGGAGTTTTAACCCTTTATTTCAGTAGAAAACCTTCAGACTCAATGAAAAAACGAATCAAAAACCTAAACAACTTACTCTCTGTTTTTTCTTAGTAGTGGTCGATGCTAGGATTCTACATGTGGCTCGATGTTAGGATACTGCTCCCAACACAGAAAGGGGACCCTATATATAGAGGACAAGTTGTGAGAAACTCATAATACACGAAGAAGAAGGAAAGAATAAGTGCATGCATCGATATTATATGACTTATCTGTGATAATAATCGAAGAATCAGTGGAGATATGAACCCTAATCGGAAAATATTCATTTAAGGAATTGTAATCGACGAAATCGTCGGATTGATAGGTCAAATGTGTTGAAAACAAGAGAACAGAGGAAGGAATTAACGAAATCGTCGGAGATTTCATGGGAAATCGTCCGATTTTTCGTCGGAGAAGGGTTTCATCGAGAGGAAATCGCGATGGAGTTGAGAGAAAAAGGGGATTGGGACGGCTAGGGTTACAGAATTCAGACTGAAGGGGAAGCTGCTGCGCGTTTTTTGTTTATATACCAAAGCCAAAACGCAGTCGTTTTAGCCACGGTTAACCAACGGTTGGGCCGCGGGCCGGATTCCGCGAAAACCAACCCCACCCGGTACCCGTGTCTGCCGGTTTTTGGGCTACCCGCGAACCATCTCCGGGTCCAAAATCCGGGCCAAAAAGCCCACATTTCGGGTAGAGTCCATGGTTACCCATCGCGGGCCAACCCAGATGCCATCCCTAATTGTATGGTGAATTCCCCAGAATCGGCAAGATGACAAACAAAACTATCTGACAAAGGAACTCTAGGTAAAGGGATGGATTGAATGTTCATAATCGATGGGAAAGTGAAAAGTGATCGTAGTAGATTTTGATTCCAACATCCTCCATGAATTAAGCCAGCTACTATATCATGAACAACTTCTGACGTCAACCCTGGAAGAGTTGCAGGTGCTGATGGTGGTTGTGACACCTCAATTTTGGGTCAATCATTAATTTTGGTTTTGGATTTGGGTCAGTTAGGTTTTGGTCTGACAGGTGGACATTCACGGACATGAGCGAGAGCCTGCCATGTGCGTGGTTGCCAGATCAATCACGGTCGTGGTCAGTAGTATGTCACGAGCGTGACCACTAGTTTATCACGACTGTGACCATTAATAGATCACAAGCGTGGTCGTTAGGGAGTCACGGGCGTGTGGTTAATCTCGCCACGGGCGTGGTGGATTTATTATAAAAAAACTAAATCCGCAACCTGGGAACTTAGAGTTCACAGAAAACAAAAACCTACGAACGACGCTCTCAAACTTAAGAGGTGAAAAAGATCAATTAAGGAAAGAAGAAGGAGCATATCGTTCTCAGTGACCGTTCCTCTTTTGCTCTCATAATCCTACAAGTTGAAACTCTTGTAGGAAATCCTAACAATTGGAGATTTTGAGATTCAATCCTTAGATTGATCTTTTCATGTGTATCAGGACATGAGGCTCTAGCTTCGAAAGGAAGCTACCACTCAAATTCTACCATGAAGCTAAGTGGTCGTGGGGGGGGGGGGGCGCTGTGTTAGGATTCTACTTATATGCGTAGAACTGTAATACGATGTTGGGGAATCTAATGTTTGGATCATGTGATATACAACAAGGGCTCTCAAGCTGTACATCATCATGTGGTCTAGTATACAGATTATGTATCATGATATTGATCGAGGGCTCTCAGAGCGTGTGATCTACTATACCGATTATGTAATATGATTTGAGCATAAACTCTTGACAGTTGAACTATGGCATGTGATCCACATTTCATGACAGTACAGTTCAGGATATGCTTACTAGGTTATTTCATGACTGATCCCTCTCTTAAAGAATAAAAAAAATCCCGAGGTATACCTCAGGGTTCATTTCTCACGGGTCTACTTGTCCTTCACTACTCAGTCTCGGTTCGCTAGTTAGTCAATCACAGTCTACAAAGGGTTTTTCCTAGACTATAGAACGAAACAGAACAATAAATGCAAGGAAACCTGAAAGCTAGGTTGTAAATAGAACAACTCGATAGCTAAGGGTAGAACTAAAGGTGAGAGCGATTATGCGGAAAAGGCCTTGCTTGAGTTTTGAATCACCATAAGAGCTATGGGAAACTGCACATTATCATAATATACTGGAGATGGGTAATGATATGTTTTAGGTCTTAGGATTGGGTCTATCAACACAACGACTTAAAACCATTAGCAACACCCACAAACATCAGCTCAACAAACAACACAGGAATCAATCTCACAAGAAAACCCAAAACAGGAAAACTGAGAAAACTATGAATCAAATGGAAATGGGATAATCGAGGCGACAAGATATCAAAACATATCATCAATCATCATGCATTCATAATCTTATCACTACATACTATAACAATCCCTTAAATCCAAAGGAATCCATAAAACCCAAATGAGAAGAAAACCTAGCTATCCATAGGAGTTGTAGAGAATGCTTCGAACCGCCAATCCATCAAAGTATAAGGTAGATCCTCTGTTGGGCTTCGATTCCTTGGCTATTTGGCTTCAAATCCTCATTTCCATGGTGTTTCTAGGCTCTCTGGAAATACCACCTTCGTCAATTTGTGTGTTCGTTCACCTCCATGGCTCTCTTTCCCCAAAAATCTCAAATTGGGGATAAAATAGATCTATGTCCAGATTCCCTCTCATGGTCGTGACAACATGTGTCACGGACGTGACACCTATCACTACCATGACAGGTTGTGTCACGGTCATGACTCTTCAACATCAGCAACTCCAAGCTTCTTTCAGTCATAACTTCTTCATTTGGACTCTTATTTCGCTCTAAAATGTACCATTAGCTTTGTAGTCAAACCCTTTATCCGACGGATACCTGCACTCATAGAAAATACTTCAAGAAATAAATTAATGGACCGAGATTTTCAATTTGAGAGAAAACGAACATGAAATGCAATTATGATCAAACCGGACGCTACTACAAGCAAATATCGTCAAAACCGGAGTAAAAAATAGTCAAGGTGGGGTCAAAATGGCTACCAATAATCATGCTATCAATGACTATGTTGCGTTGGTCACCACCCCCAGATTGGGCAATTAGCTAGGTGATATTCATGTTCCAGGCAAGACGTGTACACCGGAATACAGTATCTAGCAGCGAAAATTTTACAGGGATTTATAAACCCCTGTTAAACTGAAGCCGATTGACCGCGGTATGAAACCGCAATAAAACTCTTAGCGTTTAACAAGTGTTTAAAAACCTCTGTTAAATTTGAGTCAGTTAACGGCGGAATGCAACCACCACTAAATGGAATTCAGTTGGCAGGGGTTTGAAACCGCTGTTAAAATTCAATTAAACGGAGCATTTTGATTACTTGGTCGTTTAACAGCGGTTTAGTCCCAAACCGCTGCTAAACGGGCAGTATAAAATCACCAGCCCCTTCTCTTCTTCTAACTTCGCGATTTTGCACAAAAAGAAATAGTAGCAGCAACAGTTAGAAACAGAGCACAACAGCCATCGGGAGTTTAAGGTCGCCGCTCGATCTCCCGTCTCTGGTGGCCACAACCGTTGTCGCCACCGTCCTTCGTCGTCGACGAACATGGGTGAGTTTCGTCTGTCTTTTTTTTATTTCGTCTATATATGAGATATGTAGGTTCAAATTAGGGTTCAAATTTTGTTATTGATTTTTCGGATAATGCATAGGTCTTGGTTGTCGTTGATTCACATTTGCTTAGAGAAGATTAGACCCACATCCTACACTTGTTTGCTTGTTCAATTGGTAAGTATATCCATCAAACCCTAAAATTGTTAATTTGGGGGAATTTGTAATGTTAGAGTTTTGATCCTAATTTTTTGAAATTGATTGATGGACGATTAATATGAAACCTTTGGAAGTTTTGATTTTAGTTTAAATTTGAAAAATGATGCCTTTCAATTTTTGCATAGAAAGGAATACCGACTTACATTAGACATCTAGTTGATACTCTTAGCTTATTCTCTTATCGCATGTCTTCTCATTTGGTGCTAAAATGGTTTGTTAAATTCATAGAATAACATAGTTCTATCTTGTAATTAGTATATGTCTTTACATTTTTTTTTCACATAGTTCTATCTTGTAAGGCAGGTCGCCTCTTTGAGAAGAGCTTGAGGACTCGTAGATGGAGTGTATTGAGGCGAGACAGCTCAAAGGTGGTGTTGGAGCAGTTAGACAAGTATGGGGTGCCTATCGGCAAGGAGGGATGCTTCCTATGGAAAGTGAATAGGAAGCTAGTGAAGAATCAAAAATTCGATATTCGTGCAAAAAACTGGCATCAGGTCACCAAAATGGAGAAGGATCACGTGTTTGAATATTTCATACGGGTAAGTCTATAGTTTATTAGTAATGGTAACTGCATAATGTTAGTTGTTGTAGATTGCTAATATTCGAAGTAAACCTAATCATGTTGTAGCAAAAACTCTATTGGAATGATGTCGATGAAAAAACTATCCGCAAGTACGTTATGAGAGACCTTGCGAAGAAGTGGAGGGAAGATCACCAAAAGTTTTGGGACAAAAACTGCGATAAAGAGGGTACAAAGGAAGAAAACTACAAGAGGATACCAAAAATGACAATCCGAGTCAATGGGAGAACTTCATCAATCAACTATAGGATGGGAAAGCAAATTCATATACGAATCTTTATATTTTAGATTGACGTACTTATAATCTCGAGTTAGTTTTGTAGCTTGTTAAATGTTTATTTATTATTTTTAGACTTATTCTTCCAAGAACACTGAGAATCGAGGGAAACAATAAATATACCACACTTCTAAGTCCAAGAGTTTCATAGCAAAGTCAAAACAGATGGTAACACTACAAGAATCCGCTTATTTAACGATGCTAAAATAATTTAACAGCAGTTATAGCAGCCGGTAAATAATTTAACAGCGGTCGACATACCGCTGTTAAATGGACTAATGCTAAAAACATTAACAGCAGAAGGATGGTTCTGCCTTTAAGTAGAACCACATTTAACCGCGGATTTTTTACTGGTCTCCATTAAGTTAACAGTAGATTTAAAAAGGTCGCTGTTAAATGTAACAGTGGATAACACCGCTGCTAAATTTAACAGCGGCTCTTTCTGTAACCGCTGTTAAATTTCACAACGGCTAAATCTGGAACCACTGTTAAATTTAACAGCGGCCATAATGTAGCCGCTGTTAAATTTAACAACGGCCTGTTTACAGCCGCCTGGTAAAAATCAAACACAGAAACCCAATTTTTTGGTTTTTGCCTGTTCCATGTTGTCGTTTCCCGCTGTTTTGCTATTCTTTATGCACAATTAAATATTTTGAACTAAGAAGAGATTTATACCATTAAATAGAAATTATTCCATCATCCATAGCGTTATAGAAAATTCAAGTACGAATATAGCTAGGATATCAGGGACAATCCATCACTACTAGCTAGCGACTAGTAATTATAACTACTCCGAAGCATTCTCGTCATCCACTGCTTCCTCTTCTTCCTCTGAAACTTCTTCTTCTCTATCATATGGTACCTACAGATCCTTGTTCAATTGTTTCTCTCCGTCACTCTTCTCTTTTCTCCATGGATATCCCATAATATGTAGTCAGGCGAAAACTTCTTCTAGTAGAGATGATCAAACACCGTATCCCTTGTGTGCAATTTGTTAAAAGCATATTTCAGACAAGGACATAGGATTGTTGATCTGTCTCGATTATTAGAGAATGCAAAATCTAAAAAGTTCTCTACACCACTGACATACTATGGAGTATTACGGGACATTCCAATCCAAGACTTATCCATGACTACAACCTAGTTATAAAGATAATAAGTTCAATTTAGTTCACATTATAATATGTTCAAGTATACAAGCTATATATAAGTTCTAGTACATAAGTAGGTTCGAGATACCGTACAATGTACATATAAGATGGTGTTCTAGTTCACTAGTAGAAGTTTAAATTCTATATCATATATACAATAATCAAACTCTCCCAAATTCAAAATTAATAAAAGGTATAGCTCAAAAACAACTATTATCCCCAAATTAACAACATATATATACCAATTGAATAGATAACATTAATTATTGCAAATTACCAACATTTATCCCCAAATTGAAAAATTAGGATTTCTTGTTCTAAATCTTAAAATTAACAATAGAAATTACTAAATCATTAAATAACTCGAAAACATTCATTTGAAGCACAATCATGAAACTATTAGGTATTAAATTAGAATTTCTAACAAACCCTAAATCATTCAAATACCTAAATTGGAGTTGGAGATTGAGATTGGAGAGTTGGAAATTGAGACTTGAAGACGATTGGAGACTGAAATCTTCTTCCTCTTCTTCCTCTTCTTCTTCTTCTTCTTTTTCTTCTTCTTCTCCTCCTCCTCCTCCTCTTCTTTTTCTTCTCCTTACACTGCCGTCCGCCTCTGCTTCTGTTTCTATTTAGAATCGTGATTTTGTGGATAAGGGGAGGGGCTGTGATATTTATATTTCACATTTAAAAGCGGCTACAGGAAACCGCTGTTAAATTAAATTAGTAAACGACATCGTTGCTTTTAATGAAAGACTAGTCGATTTGTGCTAAGTTAAAATTTTAAACAAGGGTCGTTGTTAAATGAAACAAAATAAAAAAGCAAGGGCTATGATTTAAACCAGGGTCACATTAAGAAGAAGGTTGATTGGAAGGACCATTAACCATTACGGTACATGGTCATATCTATTGTATTCTTAAAACTGAAAATTTATAAATGGGTTTTGGTTATCAAAACTTCAAAAGATTGTATTACCGTTTCGATTTGTTTATTACTATAGTACGTACATATATAAGCGTAACGCATCCCAATTTTTCATATTCGGTCTTCTAATTACATGAACTTGTCGAACTATACAACATACTTATTACAGAGTCCTTTGATATAGATAGTGAATGTGTATGTATACATATATGATGAAGTTATTAGTGTTGTTACGACTTTGATATGAGTATGTATATACGAGTGTAGTACGGACATTTAGTCTACAGCATTGACCTAAACATGGTTGAATTGGCATTACAATAGTAATATGTGGCGAGTTATAATAACTCCAATGAGTTTTATACCTATTTACACGTCGAATTAGTGGTTCAAAATATGAATATTTAACAACAGTTAGGCAAAAACCGCTGTTAAATCATTTAATTTAACATCGGTTTGTATAAAATATTCACTGTTATATGTTGCTAGAAACGACAACGTAAATATGGTCCACATTTAACATCGGCTATTTCAGAACAGTTGTTAAATTAATTCATATAACATCAGCCACATTAAAATCGCTCTTAAAGTGATATAATTTAACAGCGGCTGTTCAATGGTCGTTCAGTTTAACAGCGGCTGTCTGGCTGCTGTTATATATCCGCTGTTAAAGTAGCAATTTTTTGTAGTGTAATCAATTTTTACCTATACTGAGTTTTAGTATAATCTTATCTCTTTACCATGGTTTGTTATATTAAAGTTATGAAAAAAAATAGGAACATGAAATGAAAAGAGAGCCTACCAGAGGAGAGTTGTATCAAGAAACTCATAAGAGGAAAGAAGGCGGATACCTGAACAGTCCGACAAGAATAGCTGTGGTAAGTGAATTCCTCGATCCTTTAATTTCATCGATCCTTAGATTTTATCTAATAGTTTCACTTTGTTTATAGGAACAAGTTGACTGGTACATCAACGACCCTAAGACACTTACAAACATTAGCCCAAATGATGTTGTAGGTCATCTCTTTCAGGGTAAGGAGCACCATGGTCGTGTTCGCGGTCTTGGGATTGGACCGATATCATCATAGGTAACATTGTAAACTTAGTTTAGATCTATTGGAATGATGCATATTAGGTAAGACTTGGACCAGTTCTTTTGTTGAATGAAGCTTGTAAGTATGGGATGTGATTTGAAATGTAGTGTAGAAATGTGTTAGAATATGTTGATTTTTCAGTTTGAAGGGTATATGCTAGTTGTACTTATAGATTAGTCATGCCGAAATTTCTAGAAACTTAGGTAATCTGTTCTTATTTTGTAGGTCTTTGATAGCTCTAGCTCACAAAGGTCTACATCGACCTCTAGGTCTATTGGAGCAGTTCCAGCGATTTTGGAAAACAATCTGAATGCCCCCCCCCCCCTGAGTTAGCACAAGAAGTTAGCCGCTTCCAAAGTGAGTTTGCCCAACCATCGTCTCAACACTCATAGCAGGGTGGGAGTAACCAAGGTGGATCGATGCCTACAGCTTCTACATGTAAGTTTGGCACGACATCACACTCTTCTTCTATTGATGACAGTGGATCAAGTGAAAAGTAAAAGAATCCAATGCTCTGAGTTCCTCTACCGAGGATAGTGACTGTGATGATGATAGGGAGGACTAGTGTTAGCTAGCTAGGTTTAAGTACTCTTGTGGACTTTGTTTAAACACTAAGTACGTACTAGTATCGTGTTTATCTTTTTTTTTGTACTAATGGATGAAGTACTTTTTTAAAATTAAGTTCTTGAGTCCTAAGATATAAAATGTTTTCTGTTATATTCGAGTTTTAAGTGAATGTTGAGATTGAAACAGCAATTAGGAAATTAACAATTATGAAAACAGAACCATTAGGAGAAATGGAAGAAGAATTTGATTAATGTAAATGTCGTTTAACAATGGTTTAGATCTGCTGATAAAAAGGCCCAGTTTAATAGGGTTTTAAATCTACTGTTAAATGAGGCCCAGCTTAACAGCGGAGCTGTTAAACAAGGCCCTATTTAACAGTGGTTGTAATGCGCTGTTAAACTATGTTTAGCAGCGGAACCCACAAAACCACTATTAAATGGCTTATCATTGCTTCATTTAACAACAGATTTAAAACCGTTGTTAAAACGTTTGGTAGGGGTTTAAACCGCTCTTAACTGACTTTATAACCCCTGCCAAAAACTATCTTCCATGTAGAGTATGCGTACAGATGCTGCTCACATAGTATTCAGGGGTGGTTTCATGGTCTGATCCATCATGAGTCTATCCACACACAATTAGGGGTGGCTCATGCTAGGTAGATGTCTACAGGACCACAGGGTCACATTACTAGAGTAGTGACTAGGATGACTTCTATATTATATCCTTAGTTTGAGTCTCAGTTCTACGCGAGTCTAGAATGCTTGCGATTTTTTGTTAGGGTCTCCTTTGGTGTTGTTCCAGGGACGCTTCTTCCCCTTACATCGAGTAGATGTATCTCCTTCTTCTGTCATATGAACATATGAAGAATCCTTCTGTTTCCCACTCTCTTGCATCCGTAGAGACTCCTCTATCCGCAAGTGGCTTCCAAGTTAGATCAGGGACTCTTCCTCCTTCCCATGCTCAAGCGTGTGATTAAAGTCCTTCCATAAATGAGGAAGCTTATCGATTATACATGACACCGAGATGGCATCGTCCGTCTTCATATCATGTTGGGAAAACTGTCCCAAAATCAGAAGCATCTCATTGTATTGCTCCATGACCGGTCTCGTCTCGACCATCTTGTAATTTAAGAAATTACTAACCGGGAACTTTGTGCTTTAAGCATCCTCAACCAAATACTTTGGCTCCAACGCATCCCACAACTCGTGGGCCGATTATAATTTTGATAAATATCAAGCAATGAATCTTCCATGCCATTTAGAATATGACCACAACATATGTAATCATCATTTTCCCACTTCAGTTGCTTCCGTATCCTTTCCTCCTTCTTCTCATTCCTCTCCTCCTCAGCCTCCGGTCGATTACATAAACAACCTTCAAAGTGGTGAGAAGGAAGTGCATCTTTTTCAGCCACCGATGGAAATCTACACCTTCAAACTTTTCAAGCTTGCCAAATGATGTTGTCATCTCCTTGATTGCTACAACCCTAGACATGGTAAATACTCTTTTCGAATGTTAGTTCAGGAGGTTCCAAGTAGCAATACTTCGAGCTATGATGAGTTAAGAGCTCTAGAATCAAGACGGAACTGTGGGCACCAATTTTCGAAAATAGTATTTCCACCCTAACAAGCCTTGGGTATCAGGAAATCCCTTCTGAGGATAAGACCGTCTATACTCGAGTTGTTAGGCTTTAAAAACTGGAGTCACTTAGAATTTCATAGTCTAGGATGGATGTTTCTGTGTCTGCTCTCCCACACAGCTACCTTCTTTACATAGGCAAGGGGTCCAAGACTGAAGGGGTACGAATGTATGCACCAAGAGCGGTCATTATCTCTATGGATAGACAAGAAGGCAGTTAGCCCTACGGTTTGGAGGGAAAACAACTCAGAATTTGAGTTTGAATCTCCCAAAGTGGTGTGAACCAATCCGTCCTAGGTGAAGGAGTAACCACCCCAACCACCTAGCTCTCCACCTGTATTGTAGCTCAGCTCAGCATCGCAGCTAGTGACACTAGTATCCAACTCAAGTTGAGCTAGATGAGCTTCAGTGCCAGTCCCTAGCATCACCTAGCTTATAAAGGAGCTTATGCTAGCTAGTTCCTGCTTCCTCTGAGCTAATGTGAGGTTTCTCGTGAGACCATGCATCCGTACCAACACCGGCACACCACTAAGGTCAAGTCCATGGAGCTACCATCACACCAAGTTCAAACACTAGGAGCATATTTGCAACAGATTTCCCATGTGATATAGAGCAAGGACTCTCAAGCTGTACAATAGCGTGTGATATACTATACAGATGTTGAAATGTGATATAGAGCAAGGGCTCTAGGGATGTACAGTACATGTATATATTTTACAGATTATGTATCATGATATTGAGCAAGGGCTCTCAGGCTATACAGTAGTGTGTGATCTATTGTAGAGATTATGAAATACGATTCGAGCATAAGCTCTTGACAATTGAACCATGGTGTTTCATCCATAGTTCATGACAGTACAGTTCAGGATAGGCCTACTAGGCTAGTTCATGACTATGTTGTGTCAGTCACCCACCCCCGGATTGCGCAATCCCCCAGGTGATATTCATGTTTTAGGCAGAACGTGTACAGTATGCCTACAGATATTTCTCTCGCGATATTCAGGGATGGTTTCATGGTCTGATCCACCATGAGGTTATCCACACACAATCAGGGGTGGCTAATGCTAGGTAGATGCCTAAAGACCACAGGGTCACATGACTTGAGCAATGACTAGGATGACTTCCATGTTCTATCCTTAGTTTCAGTATGTTCTACATGAGTCTAGATAGCCACTCAGTGCTTATCACTAACCCCGTTAAATGCTTGTTTCCCATGTTGTATATATGTATTTCAATCACATGTACTGTGGCTGATAGTGGAGAGAGAGCTGGTTGGAGTTTTGATATCATCGAATATATGTTTTGATGTATTTAGAACTTGGGAGTTTCATCTCCTTTTTTGTTTGGTTGTGATTTGGGCTCTGGGATCCTTGCCTGTCAGATCTTAAAAGAGTTATTTAATGGTTTCATATTCAATATTTGATGCTTGTCTTTAAGCTTTGGTTAGTAATCGTGGGTGCAGTTTGGTTCAGGTTGGAACCCGAGTAGGATTCCTTGGTTCGACCGGGACTCCTAGGGCAGGGCTTCACTATAGCAAGCCAGCGAGATCCCTATAACAGGAGTGATCGACCATAGACAATACCAGTCCAGCCACATTATGGTCGAACCCCCTTGGTAGCTTGTAGAAAATTTGAAGAAAGATAGTATCGCCCTCGTAACAGCTTCCCAATAGTGAATCGGGTGTTTGGTATATCCTATTATATAGCCATGTTAGTAATGAGTGATTAACTGAAGTGAAATCTCGAAAATCTAATCCGCCCTCCAATTTTGGTCTACAAAGATACTTCCAAGATTTCAAATGTACTCGTCGTAGATCCCCACCAGAAGCGAGCAACCAACTTTTTCAAATGAGTGCATAGGCCCATTGGTATCTTAAAAAATTACACCATAGCATACACCAGAATAGCCGAGATAATGAACTTAATAAGGACCTCCATTCCAGCAGGCGATGGACACTTTGCCTTCCATCCTTAAAGTTTCTCTGCTGCTACGCGATCCTCCAAGTATCAGAAAGTTAGAGCTCGTTTACTTTGGATATGGGTAAGTAACCCTAAATATTTATCACACCACCCAATGTTGGCCACATTCAGTTGCTCTCCCATTGAATTTCACAAATGAGCCATGGTGTTAGCACTGAAAAACAGTGTTGATTTTGATAGAGTTTATCATTGTCCACTCACATTCTCATAACGAGCTAGTAGCTGCATCAAATATGTGTAGTCTGTTAGTATTGCTTGAAGAAATAGATAAGTGCCATAGGCAAATAACAAGTTCGAAATCACAAGACAATGCCTATTTAACTGAATCTCATCTAATCGTTAAGAGTCAATTATATTTGTAATCAAGGCAATAAATCCTTTTGTACGTATGGAAAATAGCAGGGGGAGAGGGTCCCCTTGCCGTACACTACGCGATGGTGTAAAAAGTGTTGAAGGACTACCATTTACGAGGACCGAGAAGGATGCCATCGAAAGACATTCTAGAATCCAATTAATCCAAGTTGGGGAAAACCCTAACCATCCATAATTCAAAACAAATATGGCCCATTCAATACAGTCATAGGCCTTTTCCATAAGCTCATGCTTTATAAGAATATTATCTGAAATGTAATGGTCTGGGTAAAAGTTTTGGAAGCCTCCCCACCAAAAGTTTGGAAATTACTTTATAAATCATTTGAAATAAGCCAATGGGGCAAACTTGTTTAATTAAACTGGCATTAGGAACCTTTGGTATAAGCAAAAGATAGGTATGATTAATACTTCGCAACATCCTTGATGAATGGAAAAAAGCACAAACTGCAACACAAATATCTCCTCTAGTGATGTTCCAAAAGTGTTGTAAGAAATTAAAGCTGCCCTAAATCCATCCGATCTCGGGGTCTTATTGATCCCAATCGAGAAAACAACTTTCCAATTTTCATCTTGTGAGAAGGGTCTGTAAAGTTAATAATTATCGTCTTGTTTAACTCGAGGCGTCCCTACCAATCTTGCAATTGAATCAATGGATTTCGTCTGATGTAGCCGTGAAGTAAACAAATTGGAGAAGAGGTCAACTTTGTGAGTCTTCTTCTCAGGTTCGGTTTTTAGGATAGAGCCATCCTCTATTGTTATATCTCCCAGGTGGTTAAAGTATCGTCGACCAATTACCGATCAATGAAAAATAGAAGAATTTTTATCACCGGAGTGAACCCAGTCACTACGAGCCTTGATTCGCCAAGAGTCCGCCACTTGACCACAAGCCACTGCGAACTCTAGTTCCAAATGATGAATCTCAGCCCTATTTAGAAGTAGCAAAAACTAAATATCGAAGAAAGCTGACTAGATTTTCATTTGCTAATATGCGAGTTTGACTATTCTAAATGGAGTCAAGGGGGAGCCATGGAGGCCAAGTGGGTGCACATGACCCCAGTTAGGCAATACATTTAATAATAATAATACATAGTTTTATACAAACGATTAGATAATTGTTTGGAATTCATATCATTCTTTTACCTACCTTAATTTGTGATAAAATATTTTAATAACACACCTTATTAGTAAAGAATGTTGATAAATTTAGTTCAAACATTTCAGATATAAAGAAAAAAAATGCAAGTGGCACATTTAATTTCTTTTTAACTGAAAACAATACACAAATGGATTTTCTATTATATATTTTAACAAAACATATTTGATAATGTGTTGATTGCCTCTGGTCCTTATCGGATACATGGAAGGCTATGCTTGAAAAGGTGTTGGATTCAAATGCTTCTTTGTTGAAACACAGGTCTTTACTCTAGTTGGAAGTGTTTGGAGGGAGCGCAACGAGCGAGTTTAGCAAAATCTTCCGTGTACTGCTTCCTAAGTTGCTCGTGGAGGGTTAGATTCCCTTGGTGAATGGCCGGTCGCAAGACAAGTCCCTGCTTCCTCATTAACTGTTCAAGAGCTTTATTGTCCTCTATGGCATCCGCCGCATGGACATGAGTTACAATGCAACATCATTTTTGCTGATTTAGTTGGTAGCTTGTCTAGTGGTTTTGGTATGGTGATTCGAGATGCATCGGGTGTGTTTATTTGTTACCACACTTCTACTTTGTTAGGTCGTCCACGAGCTTGTTCATCGATCGCGTTTTCTTGCCTCGCCCATTGTGGGTTCGACATCTCCTTACTGGTTACCTAATTCTGTTACCTTTGTGTGTTTTGAACTCAATCATTAATGAAATCGCAGTTACTTTGTTTTTAAAAAAGGTTTGCAAAGGAAACCTATGAAAGAATGTTCTTTCATAAGTTTTTGTCTCCAGTAGTTATATATACCCTTAGTTCTCATTGTTGTCTCAACATTTGTTGTAATTGAGAATTGAGCTAGATTTTGACAAGTAATTTGATGGAAATCTATGAATATATGGAGATTTTCACAAAGACAAAAAACAATCATAATATAATTTCTCTTTTTGAATGTAAAGTGAAAATGATTAATCACTGGAAATTATAAGTGAAAATGATTAGTTGTGTACATCAATGGGTATCTTAACATTTCTTCATAATTTTTGTAATCACATTGTTGTTTTTCATGGGAAGTCTAGATTTGGACTAAAATTCGACTTTTAAAAGGGAATATGAATGAAATTAGGGGAAAATGGAGAAAACAGAGTGGCCACGGAAGAGAAAAGAACAGAGCACCTAAAAATCAGATGATTTTGGACACTAGATAGCTAGCATTATAAGGCATTTTTTCAATCCATTGCATGTGTCAAAACTTTGTTCTCTTATTTACAACTTCACCTTTTTTTCATCTCTCACTCACTGGTCCTTAAAACTAGGCTTGGCATTGGGTAAGCCCGCGATGGATACCAGTGGGTTTTAACCGAAAATTGGGCTTTTTTAATTCGTTGACCAGGCCCGTTGACGGTTTGCGGGCGGCCTGAAAACCGTAGTTTTCGGTTAATGGGCGGGGCCGGATCCAGTACTATCCGCCCCGAGACCCACCCGGCGGATAGTCAAGCGCAAAAACGACGTAGTTTTGGTGATAACTATATAAGCAATAAGTGACGCTCTTCACTAGTTTACCCCGAACTCCCAACCCTAGCGGCCGCGAGAACTCTCCAGATTCTCTCAACTCTCGGCCTCTGAATTTGATCTTCTCACCACCGGAAAATCCTCCAAATCCCGATGAAATTCATTGAATCCAGTCATCCACGCCTCTTTCTCTTTGTTTCATTCGATCAGATCAAAGATAAGCCCGACGATTTCGTCGATTACACCTCTCAAAACACAAATTTACTGGATTGGGGTTCATATCTTCCCCTGATTCTTCGATTACAGTCATAGATAGATAAGTCTCTTCCTTCCTTTCCTCGATTAATTCCTTCCTTTAGTTTTTAATTTCTTTTATTCTGACTCTTAATCTCCTTCTCTAATTTTATATATAGGGATGGATTTTGGGTTTGTATCCGTCATCTCATCCATAAATTCTGATAGAAAACATGGCAAGTGATATAGGTTTTTACTTTTAGACTTTGTATTTCGTAATTTGGTTTAGGGTTTAGTTAATGCAGAATCTGGTTTGTGGTGTTAATGCATGTGCATGTTTCTTGTTCGGCTGTAGGCTATCTAATATCAAGTTCTATCAATCATTACTACCGCAGTTTGAAGCTAGTAAAAGTTTTTTTATAGTGTAGTCTTGATCAGGTTGTTCTTAAGTTGGTGCTTTGCTTGCTGAGTTATTGACTTGTTATGATGTACATAAGAGTCGATGGGTATATGTTGAGTTTTCACATTGATTAGTTACTCCATGTCTTGTTTTCTTGTTGATGGAAGAATAGAAAAGAACACTTACATTAGCTATAGAGGATTAGAGGAAGAGAATTTTCTCTTCTTCTCTTTTACACCTAATCTGTGTCTTCTTATTCTAGTTCTCTTGAATTCCATAACTAGAATAAAAACAGTAAACTAAAACCCCTCTTAATTGGATTGTTTCTCTGTTCTTTACTTCTTTGTTATGTTCATGTCCTTGTTTCTGAAACAGAATCATTAATATAATCCTCAATTCTCTATTCTCTATTATTGTTGGCTTGTTTTGTCCTGTCCTTATTGCAGGTTCTGATATTGTTGGTTTGTTCTTCTCCATTATGTTGCTGAGTTATTGTTATTGTTTCGAACTTAGATGTTCGATTGAATGTTTAAAGTCTTGAAAATTGGTGTTTTATCTATGATTCTGTTGAAAAATTTATGAGATTTTCCATTTTGAAGTTTGTTAAACTATTTACGAACAAACTATTTACAATTTTGTTAGTAGGTGCACTTACAGTATATGAGTAGCATCACACTCATGTCTTATGTACTATGGTGAATTGTTGATTGCTGAAGTTTTATTATTGTTTTCTGAAAAAGTACTCCTTAATACAAAAGTTTCATGTTTGATGTTTCTGAAAATAAAATTGTTTTTGCACTTTTCTTCATTTATAAGCAGATAGGTAGGGATCCGCGGGGATCCGATACCCGTCCCCAGACGGTGATGGTTTACACCTGAACCCCGATTAAGCTAGACGGGCAAAGACGGAGAAAATCGATAACCATGATAAACAGGGATCGAATACACCCTACCCACCCTCAATTCACCCCGATGCCAAGTTTACTTAAAACTAAGCACCTACCCACCATAATTAAACTTCATAAATCCCCCCTTCTTCTCTAAAAATAAAACCCAAAAAAAACAAAGATGAAAAGCTTCTTCTTCTTCATGCTTTTTTTGTGGTTGCTATACGTTTTGCTTGCTCCAGAAACATGCAGGGCGGCTTTCGATGACGAGAAGCTTCTGAATATCTCAAAATTGAAGATGTTTGTGGATGAGCTACCGGAGATGCCAACTGTTCCTGAATATCATACCCTCCCCAACGGCTCCTACGAACCGGCCACCCTTGCCATTGGCATGTTCAGCAAATACTGGGTAATTTCAATTTTTTTTCAATTTCCTCCATAGCTTCTTTGGGTTTTAATTTGTTTCAGATAATCATGTTTCCGACCCGAATCATCTTTTGGGTGGGCGGGCAGTGAGCTTCTTTCTCGATAAATAGAGAAGAGAAGTTTTACCGTCTGGATGGAACACTCTGTTTTCGTGGGTATTCTATTTATTATTGCTCCCGAAAATCATATATAGTGCGGTTTAATTGTGGGTGGAGCGAGTTGGTTTAGTTTCCGATTATGATTGAATTGTGGGTGGAGCGAGTCCGTAGAAAGACGAAATGAATATGATAGTCCATTTCAGGTAAACATTAATTTATAAACTCTTCATTAATTTTGCTATTCGTATTTTTTTATTTTTTATATACATAGTTTATATATATAAGTTTTTACTAAAGAATGTGATATGTCATATAGAAGAGTTTATAAAGTCCGGATCTTGATGTAGCAAAGAGCTCTATTCTTAGCACAAATCCAAAGGATATGGTAGGTGACAAGAAATTAGGAAATAAGTTCTATGAAATATATGTTAAGAGTGTCAATAAAGATAAATGAGCATTTGATACCATTATATGGGAGCTTCCACACCATTCAAGATGTGATAGGGCAAACAATTGCTTGACCATCCTTTTTTATAAGTAAAGTTTATTATTTTTTTCTAATTTTGGATTTGTAATTATATTATTGTTGATTAATCTGCTTAATAAAATATGAGCATGATTGGCTATAATAGGTAAAGAAGACAGATATAGTGCCACTTTTTTCTTAAGTTTGAGATTAGAGCAACTTTTCATGAAGTATAATTTAGATTTGAACATAAATCTTTATTGTATATTTGGATATTCTACACTTTTTAGTTATTTCATATAATTTTGAATTATTTTATAATATCAAGAACTTTTATTTATTTTTCAGAAGAAATTATCAATCTCCCAAAATAAAAAAATCTGACAATATCAATTGCTTTTAAAATTAATATTTATAGACTATTTTAATAGCTTCTTATATGAAATATTTTGTCTTGGAATGTTACTTACGAAGAAAAATATGATTGTTGCTATATATTAGCAATAGCGACATAACTATGTGCATCCAAAAAGTTAACGAATAATAAAATTCTGCATTTAATATGAAATCTAGAGATAAATAAATGGATCATAAGTATTAGTACAGTCAAATATACATGTCTCGAAAACATTCAATAATAACAGATTTAGTTGTATCAAAACCAAACTAAAAGAATGTTATATCTTGAAAATTTGATAATCGGAACAAATATTCATCTCTTTATTTAGGAAAGAGAAGTAAATTCTTTAGTCTTTAAAAACTAGTTTAGATGACAAATAATTGTCATGTAAAAGAGTAGTAACCAACAAAAAATTAGTATTTATTTGTTTATTTAGAAATAGATGTTACCATTTATCTCCAAAAACATTTTGCAAAAAGAGTGTTGGATACTCATAAAATATTTACCTCCATAAAATTATAGCAACTCATAAATATCATTTAGAAACAAATAGCCTCTGTCTCCAAAACTTACTTTTGTTAGAGTATACTTGGGTTGTAGCCCGTGGAAGTTTGTGAGGGCCTAGAAGTGTCTAGATTCAGAGATTGAGCGTCTGTGTGTAGGCTATTTGTGGAAGTTTGTAGGGCCTAGGCGTGTCTAGCTAGGGAGATTGGGGGTTTGCGTCGTAGGATATTTGGGATAGTGAATCGTTTTGACCTCCTACAATAAATATGTGGTCTTTTATTTTAAAGTATTATTAAGACCTCAGTGGTGGATCTGTCATGGGCAAATTAATATGAGTCATTGGTTATTGTCAAGTGGTCTTTACTTAGGGCGCTGAAAGCCGTGGATTGTCGGTCCATCTTTGGATGGCGCACTATTGGGCTTCTGGCCTTGGTCGCAGGGTTGAGATACAAGTCACAGCCACTTTGATGTATTTATCCGAGAGATTAGCTTAATGAAGAGTGTTTTCAACAAAGCACCATTCGAGGTGGCCATAGGCTTTGGACTGATTAAGATTGATGACGAAGGCATTGTTTACCGCCATGAGCCTAAGGGTATGAATCACTTCTCAAAGAATGATGTTGTTCACTGGAATATGCCTGCCTGAGACAAAGTTGGATTTGATTTGGTATAATAAGTTGTGTTTATTCCTATTATGTATTGTAGTATAAATTGAGCATACACTTTAACTCGGGTGTTCGGGATGAAGAATTGATACAAAACACAATTTCCTACTTAGTCCTGCTTTAATACTTTGTCATCAAATCCTGCTAAAACTAGCTTAGGCATGCCCCCATTCTCAAAATAGGTGATGCTCATCTCAAATTCTCAAGAGATGAACTTTTAAGTACAAAACAAATTGTATGTAAAAATGTATATTTTGGTGTATTTATATTGGTGATGTCGTGATGGGCATGGTACCTTATTGTGTATGGCATTTGGAAAGTTAAACCATTTTAGTTTGGTGGGTTTTGATTCTTGTTTTTAAGTTGTAGAGCAAATAAAGTGGTGACTGTTTTCCAAGTGGAAGAGGAGCGAGTTACAATGAAGGATGTGGAAATTGGTGGTGGGTGTATATGATCATATAGTTTTGTGATAAGATGATTTATGTGTGTTTTGAGCAAGAAGCAGCAGTTGAAGTTTCAGCAAATAGAAACATGTGAAAAAAGTATGCAAAAAAAGAGTTGTGCGTTAGCTTTAGATCCCCCAGCTATTTCCGATAATGACAGTAAGACAATTCCCTTTGAACTTTCTAATCCCTTGAACCATCTCTTTCCAGCTCGCAAAACTCTCCTGACAAAGACGAAAAGGAGACCAAGGAGCCTATTCCGGTGAAGACATCAGCTTGTCAAAGCACTGATGTGCTACGTATGGTGACGCCTTTTCCATCCCTGCCGGAACCAAATAAAAAATTGGAGAGTCGGGTTTTGATTGCTCGACGAGTTAAGAAAAAGGACGGAATTACCGCATCTTAGAGTGCGAGTTCAAGTGGTCTTCGCGGGGTGGAACCTTTGAGCAATAAGCCTGAATCAAAGATAGGAAGCAAAATCACTCAGAAGTTCGTTAATGTCCTACGACTGAAAGGTTTTTCGTCGCCAGGTATCAGAAAAAGATTTTTACTTCTTCCATCGTAACTCCTACCAACTCCACTCTGACAAAGGTTGTCTTTGATCTTAATTGTTCCAATACTGAGAATGGAGCCAAGGATGTCATAATGGAGAAGAACAAAGAAGAAATCCAACCCCCGGGTGATTGAGTTCCCCTCTACCTTTGTTATTTGTTTTTATGTTTAATTTTAGGTGAATTTTCTGATGCACCTAGGTGCATCAGTATACCTTTACGTGACATTTATGTGTACTACTAAGTGATAATTAGACATTTACATAAATTTGAGGCACTTAATTGTTATTTACCTCTCTCGTTATTATTTATATACTTTTGGATCACTCATTCGAATGGAGGAACTCATATACTAAATTGACAATGACAGAAGTGATTATTCAAGTCAAATTTAACATTTCACACTTACTCTTATGTTGTGCTGGTATTTTTTCAGTAAATTTTTTTGATGAAGGTTTCTCTCAGTAAAAATGTTAATCTAAGTCATTGAATTATGAGTTTTCTCTTAATAAAAAATAAGGATTGAACTCTTTTGAGACTGAAGATTGAACGAGAATTGAACTCGATTGAGACTGAAGATTGAACGAGAATTGAACTCGATTGAGACTGAAGATTGAACTCGTTTGGTGTGAGTTTCTCGATCGAGCTTATCAAAAACGACATTTCACCATAATGTTCGTCCTTTTCTTATTTCACCCACCGACGATCTCGCTCCATCGCAGAGCAGATCTCTATTATTTTTATAAACCACTCACAAATTTACTTAATTTCTTTCTTTCTTGAAAGGAACTCCCACGTACAATTATTTTCTGACGATTTCTTCTACCATAAGGTCACTAAATCTGAATCCACCAATTATGAAGGAGAAGTACTGCTTGAAATTGTAAATTTGAAGGATTCATCTCTAAGCATCATGGAGGAGAAAGTGTAGGGGATTACTATCTACCCGCGAAAAGAGTTTTGTTTTTATAAATATGGAGAACGAATATCCATTGTATCTCAATTCATTACCATATGAGTGGATAATATCAAAATCAAAACTTGGATGAGCAGAAGGTTTAAATTTGAAGGTGAGTTTAGGAATTGAAAGAATTAGAGATACGTTGAGAAAGAAAAAGGGAATTGTTGAGAAGAAAAAATAAACTAAACAAGTTGTAATTAAGCTCTACATGAAGATCAATCCAAATAATTGAAGAAATTATTTTATTATTAACTTCAGACGGTTTATGTGAATATTGGTGCTAAATAGAGTGAAGTTTTGCTAACATTTAACAAATATGGACTAAAGGGTAAACAAATTAAATATCGGGTACTTCAAATATAATTGATAAAATAAATATTATGTGGATGCCTAATAATCTCCTTGCAGTACGCCGCGTAGGTTGTGTCAGGGATACCACTAAGGAGAACACCTTCATTTTATTGCTTGAAATTTCGGAGAGCCAGCCATACAAATTTTATTTCCGCTTTGATGAACTATGTTCAGATTCACCATCCTTCGATGGTTGCAATTACGGAGCGAAGAATTAGTGTTGAGAAAGCTACCACAGTCATTCGCAAACTAAAGTTTGATAATTCCTTTGTGGTTGAGGCCAACGGGTTCTCGGGTGGTATTTGGCTCTTGACAGATGCATGCTTTTTGACTTTATATTTTCTGGTCCGTGATTTACAAGGAAGCGCACAAAGTCTTTCAGTTAGGCTGGACCTTGCAGTGATAAAGGAAGAGTGGTACTTACATTCCCTAATTCAGCTAACTACCACCTTCCACGGGTCAAATCGGACCACCGACCTATCAAGGTAAGTATCTCATCGACTCAATGTCCTACATTATTACTACCTTTTTGTTTTAATGCGACTTGGCTTGGTCATGAGGATTTCCATCGCCTTATCAAAGAGGAATGGATGTTAGGAAATCGTATTGTGATATCTTTGCAGGAATGCCAGGAGAAGCTTCTCGAGTGGAACAAGACTAATTTTGGTAACATATTTTAGCGCAAATGTCACCTGGAAAGAAAACTTATCGCCTTGGAGAAAAAAAATGAACGTAGCGGCTCAGAGGCATCCATTAGGCAGGAACATGGAATAAAAGTAGTTTTCGAAACTACACTCTGGCAGGAAGCCGTTCTTTCGTTGCAGAAGTCCAATTTCTAGTAGAATCATGATGGAGATAGAAACACTAGCTTTTTTCACTCTAGCACTTTGAGAAGACGCAAGCGAAATCGAGTTAAATGTTTGAAGAATGCAAGTGAGGATTGGGTCTACGAGCAGGACGAGTTAGCTAATGTGGCCTGTAACTACTTCATCTCACTGTTTGCTGCAGGTGGTACTACAGATTTATCTTCTTTAGGCCCTACCGTAGTACTCTTACATTGGAGAACAGTGCGTTTATCAGCTGAGGTCTCACCCCTGCAGAAGTGCAAAGAGCTATCAAGGATATTGGCCACTCAAATCTCCAGGGAAGCATGGATTCTCCCTTGTTTTATTTTAAAAGTATTGGAATATTTTCGTGTCTGACTTTGTTGATTTTGTTATTGCATGTTTTAGAAATTCGGAGCTCATTCCAGCTATCAACGAAACCATTCTTTTCCTTGTCCCTAAAGTCAACCAACCGGAGAATATGAGACAATTCAGACATATCAGTCTGTGTAGTGTTATTTACAAGAATTTTAGCAAGTATCTGGCTAACAGAATCAAAGGCTCGATGAATAGTCTCATTAGATCGAATCGAACCAAGTTAATTTGTTACAGGACAATAGATTACAGAGAATATCATTATCCTGCAGGAGGTGGTTCATTTAATGAGGCTTAAGACATGAGGACAAGGGATGTTGACTATCAATTTAGATCTTGCAAAAGTGTATGATAGAGTCACTGCCCATGAAATTATGAGACGGCAGCCCATGACAACTACCTGCCCTTCATCAGAAAGTCCTCTTCCCTCGTCTTTCGGTCGCCTCCATCGCATTTGCCTCCTGGGAGCGGCCTCGTACTTACAGATACGTATTCCTAAATTTCATGCTTACTATCTCACGTTTAAAGAGGTCGTTGGTTAATGGTATTCGTGCACTCCACAATCATGTTAGTGTTTTATATTTATTTCTGGTACGACTACCTTGCTTGGTAGCCTATTTGGCCTTTGAACTGCTTTGTTATATATCGTATCATCCATATTTTGGGCGTTTGTTGTTTTGCCTTTCCTTTTAAGTTTGTGAAGTTCATATATAGTTTAGGAAGTTTTGCATTGCAGGGAGTGGATCCCTCTGTTAAACTTTTCAAGGCGATGAATGATGATCTTTTACTCGTTGAATTATTAGCTTGCTAAGAAGCATTTGTTTGTCATTTCTGGATTATATTTTGAAGGGGAGTATTAGAATGGGTGCTAGACATCTTATTCTGCACTTACACTTATGGACAAACCATCTTGCCAATGAGCAATTCTCATGGACTTGTTCACCTGTAGCCCGTTCTCGAGATTCATCGTCAGACATTTCATCGGTAAGGTAACGTTGAGGCATCAAAAGGAACGTTGAGGTAATGATGGCTCTCATCAAAGCTGACTATTCAAGTTTGGCTACCAGAGGTTCTATCATCCAGGAGATCCGCCATTAGCTTCACCACCAGTAGTCCGACTCCAGACGGCTCGACGGTCAAGTAACAGAGCCGCCCATTCAGTTGCTCGTACGACTCTTAGATATTTTCCGAGAGTGTTGTCGGTAATCCTCACTCCCTGAGTTGATGATTAAATTTTGTGTGTGCTTGTTATCTTCTTGTCTTTGTAAGAGGCCTGTTTAAAAAAAATACATACATGGGAGTTGTTTTGGAGTGCGTTCATGGTAAAGTTTTCTTCTTATTGCTACTGAACTTCAGAATAAGTTTTTTGTCGAAACTGCGAAATCTAATCTTATTTGAATCGTCTTTGAAAACAAATTTGACGCGATAATTATCGAAACTCTGAAATTCGCAAAATTTTCAGGTGTTGAAGCCCTACTGAAGCCCACGTGAGCCGTCGGTTGGTGTTGGTGGAGCCCACCAATCCGAAGGCCATTATACTCCCACAAAAGCGGGGGTAGTTTCATCTTTCTCTCGTTTGCATTTTTAGTGCAGATTTGACTTGCCCTTTAATATTTTTAAATGAGCAGAGATACATCTACACACTCTCTTTCTTACTTTTCATTAAATCAAACAATAAAGTTCACTTAATTGTTTTATCTGAAATCTATTTTTACTAATTTTTGCACCAAAATTCTTGTTGTTCAAAGACGAATCCAACAATATCAGTCTTGATGATTTTTGAAGTAAAAAATGAATTAATAGTTTTCTATTTCTTATTCATGGAAAAGTTTGTATTTATACATATGAAAGTCGTTATCGATATGATTGTATTTATGAAAAGTATGAACACATATATGCAAAAGTTTGTGTTAATCATATGAAAGTTTGTATTAGTCATATCAATGTATCGATGAAATGTACAAACGTATCGTGTTAATCATATTAACATTAGTATTATTTATATGAAAGTATTGAGGAGTTATACAAACTTATGGATCATATGAAAGTATGGATGGAATGTACAAGCGTATAGATTGTATGATACTAAAGTTGGTGTTATCCATACGAATATTGATGTTCTTCATTGTCTTGATGATTTCATATGTTATTCGTGTTATACTTTTTTGTGTTCTTCTTCTACTCGATGATTTCATATGTTTTATAGTGATAAAACAAACGAAAGTAAAGATTGTTCATACACGAACGTATACAAATTATTAAATTTATACATTTCATCGATATTGAATATAGCAATATGAAACAATAAATATCATCAAAATTGATGAATAAACTCATACCTTCATAAATAAAATATTACAACATGTACATTCATAAATAAAGTATTAAAGCCTATTAGATATAAATTCATTAGTTCAAATGAATAATATTTATGTTTGTACGTTTTATCGATACAGGCGTATTTGCCACGCTATACGTTCGTTCTTTCGGGTCGTAAATAGGCCTATGAAACATAAGTATTATAACGACCTACATTCGTTCAGTTCGGATGTGAACAAACATCTGTAACGGTAAGTGATACAAACCTTCGTGTCGGACAATGATAAAAACGTACTGGCACAGCTTGCGTTCGTCCCCGTGGGATGTGAACACAAAAAACCCGAAGAACATGAAAAAGTCCCCGTGGGATGTGAACACAAAAAATCCGAAGAACATGAAGAACCCGAAAACACGAAGAACACGAAAAATACGAAAAACACGAAGAACACGAAAAACAAAAGCTAAAAAGAGAGCTAACCTATATTTTCAAAGTTTTCACTCTTCTACTGTTTCTTCTTGTAGAGATCCGTCAAAACGAACCCAAATCGATCATCCATCAAAGAAATCAAGAGAGAAAAGCGAGTACAACCAAAATCATAAGAACACGAAGAACATGAAGAACAAGATCAAAAATAGAGATAACCTACCTTTTCGAGATTTGTTTACACTCTCATAGTGTTTTTGTGCAAAGATTCATCTTGAAGAACAAAAATCGAACCCAGATCTAGCACTCATTAAACAAAAATTGAGAGAAAAGAGGGAAAACTAGAGAGAGAATGATGGAAGAGATTTTGAAATATGAAAAAAATTAATTAGAAAAAAAAATTGGGAGGGGTTATTGTATTTATATCTCTCTTTTTTTATAAACGTGCCTATCCAAAATACCCCTGAATTATAAAACATACAAACATACACTTGTGGATCCGTATTTTCCCCCATATAACGAATGTCTTCAACACATGAATACACTCCCTAAAATTCGAATACGGTTGCAATCCGTCACCACCTTCAGATCACATCATCATCGAAAGCCCTAGGCTTCAGCACTAAAAATGTCTAGCGCCATAAAGTGAGGCCCTCAGCCAGTCAGCGAAACTGGACCACGAAACCCAAATCAAAATAACTTGAACTGGTCTCTGAATATTCCACTTGAAATTCCGAAATTCCAATACGTGATAAAAAAGATCATCACTGGATAAAAAAGAGCGTTAAAAATTGCAGATTGCGCGCAGAAGAAAGAAGGAAAGAAGGCACATGGAAGCTTCGAAAATTGCAGATTGACAACCCCAACTCCTCTGCTTCACTTCACTCTGTCCTTTGCAAGCGTACAACTCGCAATCAAGTGTATGCGTTGTTTCCCTCCTCTCTTCTCTTCTCTTCTTCCTCCTCCCCGTACAACATTTTGCTTCCATCCTACTTCTCCTTCTTCCCTTTACTCTTCTCCAGCTCTTCAACTAGATTTTTATTTTATAGTCAGCTTACTACATATATTTATAGGACCTCTGAAACCGCATATCTTGTAACTGGGGGAAATCCGATTTGGATAGCAGATTAGCAGCTGGTACACAGAATAGATCCAATCTTCTTTTGTGGTTTTCATTCTGAGAAAAAAGTTGTCTGCTTTGGAGATTTGAAATCTCTTGTTTCTGTACAAATCCAGGAGCATTTGCTTCTAAGGAATAATTGGGGATCTGGGTTCGGTTGGGTGTCTGATTCACAGAGAGGAGGATAATGGGTATTTCTGAGGAAAGAGTTGTTGCTGTGATCATGGTCGGCGGACCTACAAAAGGTCATTTTTTGTGTACTATTGAGATCGAATTGCTCCAACTTACGTTTGGATGAATTTATATTATGGCACTTTCTCATTCAGTTTGAGCTGAATTTCTGAAACAGGAACACGATTCAGGCCATTGTCATTGAATATCCCAAAGCCTCTATTCCCTCTAGCAGGGCAGCCAATGGTTCACCATCCTATATCTGCTTGTAAAAAGGTATTTATTTACTCTACATGTGTAGCATTACTTGAACTTGATTTTTCAGTATCTTCATAGTTTGATTGGATGCTCTTGTCCTTTTGGTTCAGATTCCAAATTTGGCTCAGATCTATCTTGTTGGTTTCTATGAAGAGCGTGAATTCGCATTGTATGTTTCTGCCATCTCTAATGAACTTAGAGTGCCTGTCAGGTAATCATCTGTCAGTTGGTGATTTCTTTTTGCTCCAAGTTTTTCTTTTGATGTGTGAATAATAAAAATCTTATATATGTATAGATATCTGAGAGAGGATAAACCTCATGGTTCAGCTGGTGGACTTTATAACTTCAGAGATCTGATTATGGAAGATGATCCGGTTTTCATCCTAGCCTAATTCTCTTGTGACTACATAGCTGACACTCTTAATACTGATACTTTGTTATTTTCTTTCGCAGACCCATATCTTCTTGCTAAATTGTGATGTTTGCTGCAGTTTCCCCCTCCCTGAAATGCTTGGTAATGATAATTTTGTGTGAACTGTACTCTTGTTTTAAGCTCTGGAATCAATGTCATCTGTTGCTTACTTGTTGGCTGGTATATCCTTGTTGAAGAGGTGAACATGCTGCAGAAAGCTTAATCTTTGCTGAGTACCTTTCTTCCATGTTTGCAGAGACTCATAGACGATATGGGGGGATCGGAACTCTCCTTGTAATTAAGGTTGGTTGAATGTGAAAAAACACTTTTAACCAAAGAATTCATCGTTTTAATATTCGTTATATCTGCATAGTAATGCTCAATCCTTCATTCTCTCTGCAGGTTTCTGCTGAGTCAGCCAGCCAGTTTGGCGAATTGGTAGCTGATCCAGACACCAAAGAATTATTGCATTATACGGAGAAACCTGAGACATTTGTATGTATCTCATATATTTATTGTAGTTAAAGCCAGGGGCCCTTTCCTAGTTTAGCAGTAGAGGGAAGTGCCAGCTGAAAACTGAGTGATGGAGAAGCAACAAAATGATGTAGTTTGGCCGTTCCTTCCTTTTCTAATGCCAATATTGTAATGCAGGTCAGCGACTTGATAAATTGTGGTGTCTATGTGTTCACTCCAGAGATCTTTACAGCAATCCAAGGAGTTTCTTCTCAACTCAAAGATAGAGGTAAGTTACATGACTGCTTCAAATATGATGTTTGCAATAGAGTCTTTTGGGAGATTTCAAAAAAAAATTTCCCGTGTGCAGCTAATCTCAGACGTGTATCAAGCTTTGAAGCACTTCAGTCAGCTACAAGGTTTGACCCTCTTATCTTTTTTGTCTCCTTGTAGTTGTATCTGGAAATAAAAAAACATCATTTCCCTAGGCTTGCTGCTACTTTTCAGTATATGGGATCAGATTTATGACAAGCCTGTGTGCATATATTATAAGCTATGTTTTTGTGTTCTTTGTTCTATTTTGTGTTTCAGTATTGTTTTGCTCAACTTTGCAACAAAATGGATTGGAATCTAGTGTTTATCACATTAATTGTTTGGTTTCTGACGCAAATTCTCGGATCCTGTTAGTGGTCTTGCTCTGTCCTGATAAAAGTTAGTTCACTTCTGCAGGAGTTTCCCCGCAGATTTTGTGAGGTTGGATCAGGACATTCTATCACCTCTTGCAGGAAAAAAGCAGTTGTACACATATGAAACCAGAGACTTCTGGGAACAAATAAAAACTCCGGGGTAAATAAAAATATCATTTTTGTGTCTGATTTTTCTCCTTATTCCAGTTCTTTTAATTTGACTCTTCAAGGTTTATCTGTCTACAGAATGTCTTTGAAATGCTCTTCTTTGTATCTTGCCCAATTCCGGTTCACTTCTCCTCATCTTTTGGCTAGTGGTGATGGTTCAAAGAGTGCCACTATTGTTGGTGATGTTTATATTCATCCATCAGCGAAGGTTCATCCAACTGCTAAGGTGATGTTTCCTCTCACTTCTCAGTCACTATTTGTTGATCGCTTCAATCATGAAACATTGAATTCCAAATAGAAGTCTGTCATGATGGGGTGACGTTACAACGAAGCAACATTCTCAAAGATATGAATTCCATAATGGCTTCTGATAGAATGTGGTAAAACAGCTAGGTCCGAATGTCTCGATATCCGCAAATGCTCGCATAGGAACAGGTGCAAGGCTTATCAGTTGCATTATACTCGATGATGTTGAAGTCATGGTAAGCGGATAAAGGAACAGTTATATACGTTACCACAAAGATTGTAGTGATTTACTGGTCTCACGATCTTATTTCATTTCTCAGGAGAATGCAGTTGTGATTAATTCTATTGTTGGGTGGAAGTCTTCGATTGGAAAATGGTCTCGTGTCCAGGCAAGTTTATTCGTTCTGTACCTTAGATCAATGCATACTAAGTTACTAACTGGATAAGTCAAATTTGTTAATGATAAGGAAGAAAGGGCTAGACTTTACACCATCACCATTTATGCCTTCTCATGGAAGCATTCCTAATTGCTAAACTTACTGCTTGCAGGCTGAAGGAGTTTACAATGCAAAACTGGGAGTCACGATTCTCGGTAAGTTGCTCGAGCTAAAAAAAGTAGTGAATTCTTAAAGGCATGAATATTTCTCTCCTATTATCTGAACTTTCTCATTTGATTGAATCCAGGAGAAGCAGTTACCGTGGAAGATGAAGTAGTGGTGGTGAACTGCATTGTACTGCCACACAAGACTCTGAATGTTAGTGTTCAGGAAGAGATCATCTTATAAGGGAGGGGGCATACCAAACGGCTTTGATGTCTGCTCTGTCTCTGTACTGCTACTGTTGAAAGCTTTCTGGACATCATCACCTCACATCGTAATCTGTAAAATTTAAATTTTTTATTGAAGAGTAATAAAATCCCTTTTTTTGCTTGGTTTTCTTTTTAAACACCAAGTTGGTCATGCAATAACCAGGAGTAAGTTAAAATAGGATTGCAAAGTTTGATACGATGGAAACCAATACGGGAGTGCCAGAATTGCGTTAACGGCGAACTGAGATTAAATACCCACAATGTGTAAAAAAAAGTAATTAAGAAATATTAAGTTATTAACTTAATTAAATATAGATAAGAAATGAAAGTTGAAATTGAATGGAAATTCTTTTCTTTTTTTTCGATTTTTTCAGATTTATTTCTGCTTTTTTCTTAGATCAGCTTTTCTTTTTCATCTTCTTTTTCTTTTCTTTTTCAGATCTTAGAGTGAGAGAGAATGAGAGAGAGAAAGAGAGGAGGATTTTTTGGATTTTTTTTTAGTGGTTTTGAAATTAAAAAAATATTATGAATATAGTTACTATAAAGTATAAATGTCCACGGTGTAATATATGAATTAATTATGAAAAATCAATCATTATTATCTTTATGTTTAAGTGTAGTTATGTTAATCATGTAGATGTTAAATTATTTTGAGCCTATAAATGGTGTTTATTATATTGTAAAAGACACCTCAATAAGAATGTTTTTCTCTTCTCTTATTCTTGTTTTTCTTTGTTTTAGTTTTAAAACACGTTATCAACATTTTATTTTAACTGAACTAATAATTATATTCTAATTTCTATAGTTTTATTTCTGTTTATTTTACATTTTATTTATTATAATATGAACATTATTGTTATTTTTGTCTGACCTGATCAGTGGCAAAGATAAAAATAATAAATGTTATTGATTTAGGTAAGTAATTTCTTCGTGTCGGCATTTGTCCCGTTTTTCTTTGTATTTTCTTTGTCCCGATGTGAATTGTGCAACTTTTTATTTTTAATGGTCAACACCAAACTCTACCGCAAAGATTCATGAAAATATTATTAGCTATATCCTTATTTTAATATATATATATATATATATATATATATATATATATTTGGGGTCCAAAGCATGCCTATTTTACGTCCTACTCTGTTTACTTTTGTTTCATTCTTTTGTTTGTATTCGTCTTAGAGTACTACAATTTCAACTAACCAAAAAGGATTTTTAATGGCCAGTAGTAATACATTTCTGTATTAGTAGCCGACATTAATATATAAGTAAATTAGCATGATAGTATTATTTGCTTGTTTCATCTTATCTATGTCCAGTTTCCTAGTTACATCCATCCTCATTTCTAAAGTCCTAATATGATAATAATTATTATCATTTCTTTTATCTATGCTCATTATTATTATTATTATTATTATTATTATTACTTACTTACTTACTTACTTACTTGTCTAACGACTCCGGTTTTATAATGATTGATGTGATACCATTTACAATCTTCATTTTTTTTATTATATCCACGCTTCAAATAATAACTTTGTTTTATCTGGAGCCTCAACAACACGTTGGATTCAATTTATTCATTAATATGTGTTATTGTTTGGAATTTTTCTAATGTATTATGTCTTTATTGTGTGTTTAATTCTTATTTTACTATCTCATTTATACTACCTTACTGTTAGAAATGGTTTTCACCAATTTTCTTCACGTGAGTTTATTTTAAATATTTGTGGTATGATTTACTCATTTTATATATCTTTACAATATATCTAATATTTTGAAGTTTAAATTTGTGACTTTTGATGTTTCGGGTAAGAGTTACTCTTCATGGGCATTGGAGGTTCCACTTCTAATGAAATTGGTGAAACCATCACAGACGATAATAAAACGTCTTATCGTGACAGAGCCATATCTTTGATATCTATTCATCATCACCTAAATTAATGGTTGAAAATGAGTAGAACTCATTTATTTTTTGGGAATAACGTAAAGACATTTATGACCACCACAACTGTGTTTTTTCCCTAAAAGTATGATACGACTGAATGTATCAAGAGACACAAGTTGTCCAATGCTATATCTAGCTCATATGTCTGTAATATGGTGATGTCTTGAGAGACACAATATTATTCCCAAAGCGGATGATTATTATTATACCATGTCCATAGTAACTATAAATATTTCCACAAAGTCCATACGAAAATATAGTACTCATGGAGGAAAAGACTTATATTTTTGTCATGAGCAAGAAATTTTGGAAATGCATATTTTCCCATGAAAGGGTGTTGTGAATTGATGTTGAAAAATTCCAATTACATAAAAAGGTCATACTACCATCAATTTTGTTTTCATAAATGATACTAATTTAGTCATCAGAGTGAATGTGCTTAGACACATACGTTACACTATTTTTTGAAAGCATATGTACCAAAATATGATTATTGTTCCTATAAGGAACATTTTTATTCATATGGGCTTAACAATGGTGGTTGTACGGAAATTATTGATCATTTAATTGGTGACATGGATGATTGAGATAATGATGCAATATCTCTATTCATTATTTGCACTATGCTCCATCCTCTTGAAAATGAGAATCGATATAATGAGATCGATTAACATAATACATTGTGACATATATCTCATCGATAGCGCACCAAGATATATGGAGTAGTACAAAATTTATTTCATGCTCTATATTAAACTATTGTATTGTTCATGAAAGAACAAAACTCTTATTCCAATGTGTTGATGATCGCGATAGGAACAATAGTACGGCCCATGGCCATACAATTATTGAATCAATAATGTTATCCTCCAATTTATACTACACATATATTATTGTGATTGAGATACATATCAATGTAAACTAAAGTTTACTAGTCCTGACAAATATTATTTGCCATAACCGGTGAGACCATCCTGGTTTAATCATGATGCGAATTGATAAGTACCTCTACGGTCAATTTCTATGATTCCATGATCTAAACAGTAGGTTCTCTTGAACATTGTTGTGCACGAAAGTCTCACCTTGGGTATTCTAAAGAAATGATTCCTAAGGTTATAAGGATTTAAGTAGTCCTTATGATTCCCCTACTTTTTGGGAACACGAACGTTTCTAGGAGAGTATCACCGCCTCTCCATTATCCATTATTAAGTGAAATCTCCAACAGATCATAACTAATTTTTGGGTTGCTTGTTCTCAAATAGAGTTGATTGTTGGATAATCATCAACTAAAAGTAAGATCATTTCTCTTACTTATGGATCCATACACCCGACATGTTGATCAATTATCTTATTTGATGTATCAACTAGCTGGTCACATGTATCTAGAAATCAAGAGTTTGCAAAATTACTATCTCAACTATTTTGTTTATGAGCATATTGATTAACGAAAATGCGCCATTGAGGACCAATATATTATTTTGAACAAGTCATTTACATGCACAAGAAAAATTCACATTACGCCAAGAAATTATCATGAATTCCTCCATTATATTTGGTTTTTGGGTCCAAACCACACATTGCCCATCAATGCATATATGGATATACACATCCGAATTGCTCCACCATATTTTATTATGATGTTTTCTCAACAAACATTGAGAAATAATTTTGATTATGAGTTCATCGATGGTAAAATATCACATCTTTTTCAGGAGAATTTGATGAATCGTTGGAGGCCTATATTCAAACTTCCCAACATTAGGGGGAGAAACGAAAGGTTGGCCAAGAAATTAGATGAATGATTATCATTTCGATCCTCACACTAAAAAATATGAACTTGAAGTTCAAAAGTATAATTCATCACCAAAGTTGAATGCATCAACTACCAGATGCCCTTAACGACCCAAATAGAGTAAAACTCTCATCTGATAACTACAAATGCTCCAATAAATATGATGTCGATACGAGACAATTTCTTATTACAAATGTGTCTAAAACATGCATGACGCATGATAGACAGGTTCAAAAGAAACAAATCCTCAAAATTTGGATGGAGCTATGTATCAAGATGGTCAAATTGAAGTTAAGATTATTTAAGCAAAGCCACCAAGAGAAATAAATAATGTGCTCAAGAAAAGTCTCAGGTGCCTTAAAGATATGAACATAGATATCTCAATGGGGAGTGTTATGAATATAGTTATTGTAGAGCATGAATGCCCATTGTGTAACATATGCATTAACCACGAAAAATCAATTATCATTATCTTTATGTTTAAGTGTAGTTATGTTAGTCATGTTAGTCATGTAGATGTTACATTATCTTGAGCCTATAAATAGTATTTACTATATTGTAAGAGACACACCTTAATAAAACTGTTCTTCTCCTCCCATATTTTTGTTCTTCTTCGTTTTAGTTTTATAACAAAAAACAATATATAGAATTTTAGATAAAATAAATAAGTTGATACAATTACTATTCTATCCTTTTTATTTAAATATTATTATGTGACAATATATATCCTTATTCTTATAATATTTATGACCATAAGGTGCTTAAAATACAATCCCATCTTGCAATAATGACTTGAATGGTTAGACCATCCTCATTCATGATTAGAATTGTAATTGCAAAGTATGCCACATCATCTATTTAACAAATATACTATTTTTCATTTCATTTCACTTCCATCCATATCATTCATATTCACTTTTTTATATATTAAATCTTAACATTTAAAATAGTTAGATATCATGACCACATTTGCAATTGTCAAGAGAATTGCATAATATGCAAATTTGTAAATGGTTTCCCATTCATGCAATTGGATTTGCAATTACAAATGAGGTGCCATGTCATTTTGCAAGTAATGTTAAACTATGGATGGGGATGCCCTTAGGATGCCTGCCTGCTGCTTCAAAGATCATAGTGAAGTAATCATCAGTCAGGTCTTGACTATTGATTCAGAGTAAAATGACGTGATTTTCCACAGCCGATTTATTAGTCTTTCTAACACAGTAGAGGTTTACTATCTAAATCTAATCAGCTGGCGCTACATACACCATAGGACAAGAAGCAAAAAATGAGGACAATTTGTATTGAAATGCTTCAGGTGATGACCATACAAATTTCCGGTGCACTAAGTCAGTGCACCTCCTTCAACAGCTCTTCCATCTTCCAGGAAAAGAGCATTGTTGTTGTCTATGTAAACCAAATGAAGTGATCGAGTCAGGTCTTTATCTTCCATGCTACTTGCTGCACACATTGAGTTGAGGCAAATGAATAGAGAGGATATCCATCACGAGATTTGTTGGATAGGCTTCTTCTCCGAAACTTCAGTGTACCATGATTGCCAAGCTTCCATGTAGTGAACAAACAGATCCCTCAGAGCTGCAAAATTTTAAGCCATAACAAATCAGCTCCCAGAAACTGATTTTGACATATAATTTATTAATTCATATAGGGGGATAAGCCCTTGGCTTTAATGAGGCAGAAGTTGGAGTTTTACCTTGATTATGGTACTGAGGCCGGAAAGTTGAGCTAAGAGTGTCCCAATCACGAATCTCAGTAGCTTCTCTTACAGTTCCACTGTCTCTGAGCAATGCAGCTGGTCCAAAGGGACCAAACTGGTAAGTCCTTGACTCATGAACTGATTCCTGGCTCAAGATGGCTCCCTCAACTCCAATCACCTCATTATCCACCTTTACTTGGTCACTATGCATCTTAGTTTTCCAGATTTTATTATCCTCGTGAGCTGAAGAATCAAGCTTATTCCTTTTAAAACTAATGTTAGTCACATCTGTACCAAAACCCCTTTTCCTTGATTCACAAATATCAGGCAAAGGAGCATTGGTGCTGCTCTCGTGGCTTTTGTTCAACCCTATCCATCTAAACGCAGGTTTCCTGGAGTCAGCAGTGTGAGTCTGCACAAAACCAGCAAGTTCAGTACTTATACAATCCAGCCACAAATATATTCAACGAGCAACTGGGTTGATTCTTTCTCCCTCTTGCAGTGCATTACCTTTTCGATAAGCTTCAGGGAAGAAAGCACATTTGCAATATCGTAAAGCCGTCTGACTTTGGCTGCAGAACCAAAGTCAAAGACAGTTTTGAGCAAACAAGATACACACACTGAAAAGATATAATAGGGAAGATTACAAGATCAGAACTAATACTCACTTCTCAATACGGACAACGAATGACCATCTCCTAGCAATAGCTTAGCTGAATTGTCAAGAGATATCAGTTCAGCCTGAAATATGCATTTCGATTGTCAGCACAGCCAAAATGGTTTGACTAAGAGAGATCAGATTTACAAATGGGATGAGCAACCCTTCAGCTGACCTTAGAGCATAGGAAAAGCTTCACAAAATTCTGGGTTAGGAGTCCCAAAGATTTCTCCTTCCTGTTATCTGAAAAGACAAAGAAAAGAGCTGTTCGTGAGTCTCTTCCCTTAAGAGCTAACAACATCCAACACCTCAGAGGCTGTGGGAACTCACCTTGCTTAGATGCAGCTGCAGACTGGCCATTACCACTATCAGCAGCAGCATCAATCTGGATTCCAACGATGGACTCCAGATCGCGGACATCTTCCTCATCATCATCTTCTTCTACCTCATTGCCATCACCACTAGAGACCTTTCATGAAACAAGTAGTAACGACACTCAGTAGCAAGAAAAAAAAAACGAAATGGTGAAGGAAGGATAGTTGTGATTGAAGCAAAATCCCACTTACTTTAGCTCCATTGTCGTTTTTAGTGTCAGACGAACTGAAATTCTCCTTCATACCCTGAACCTATAGTACAACAAACGCAGATCGGCATCCATGGTTTATTTATAGCACGAAGGAGCAAAACAAATCTAAAAAGAGAAAAGCGTATAATTACCTTCAATCCTCGGAGCGTCTCTGGCATTGCCCCGAATCCTTTCCATGTGTATTGATTCTTAGCTCTTCTGCACAAAACCTAATTCGAAACAGTAGCAGACGAATCAGAGATGGGGCCTTAGAAATCCAGATTCAGAAAACGTTGAATGAAAAGGATAAAATGAAGGGAAATAGGGGAAGAAAGGAAACAAACCCCAACGCTCTCTAAAACATTGACAATGTCGTATATCCGTCGCCTCTCAACTCCTAATCTAGCGGCGGCGTCGTCAAGGCCAACGACTTCGGTTCCATCTCGGTTGTACAAGTTCAAGAAGCTGAAACGAACAGAGATTCAGAGTAAAAAAAACACCTCAAAAGAGAAGGAGTGACAGAAGAGTGAAGGAAACTGAGGGAATAGAGAAAAGAAAGTACTTGGTGCATAAGAGACCGAGAGATTTCTGCTTGCGACTGTAGCTATGGTGGCGGGAAGAGGACTCGGTCTCGTTGGTAAGACCAGAATTCATCGTGGTTGAGGAAGAGAGGAGTCGGAAAGGAGCAAAAGTGTGGCCGGCGTGAGAATTTTTGGAAGAGGCAGGAAGGAAGAGAAGGACGGAATGAAGGAGGACCGTTAAGAAGAAGAGAGGGAGGAGGTGGAGTTGGGATTTGGGTGGGGAATGGCGGGGTTTGGAATTTTGAAAACAGAGGGAAATTTTTGGGTTTTGGGGGAACGGCCCAAACAGAAAAGCGCAGAAGAGGAACGGAGGGAGGGAGGGAATCTCTCACTCTTTATTTGAATTTTTGGCACCGAATAAAGGGAAATGGCCGAGTTAGCGGGTTTTTGAATTCTGACGCGCTTCCCCGCTCCCTTAATCCCTAACCAATCATGGTTACCAAAATCGGGTCACTCGGAATCGCTGGTTTGTCCAGAATCATCCCAGGGATCAGGCCCAAAACCATACTTCCGTCAGCCTATGATGGGTTGCCCTGCGAAGAAAGACGTACACTTGGAACTCTAATTCTTGGCCGAGTTTAACCTACAAGGTTCATGGGCTCGGATTGGCTCAGTACCAATTTATAGTCTAGATCACAACATATGAAGGCTCAATTTGGATTACAAAATGAAAGGTCCTCACATCTACGATGGGCGGATACAATTCTCCTACCTCAAATAGTTTAATGTTCCACGCTGAATTTTTCCTCAATTCTCTATCTCCTTCTCTTGCTTTTATCACACGCTTACATCCGTCCCGATCCGTCCATAACTGTAATTTTGATTTCTGATATTCCTGGTTCGATATACCTGCCAAACAACTCAACATCTTATCATGACTTTGAGATGTATGTGAGTTAGAGGAAACGGTTCAGAATTTTCACGTACAAAACTGAATTGGACCAGTATTTAACTAAGGATGTAAAATGGTCCCAAGTATCCAATATTACAAAGAAATCTGCTTGCTATTCCTAACACTTATGTTCCATTAGAAGCGACATTTAGTGCAGGGAGGTAGACTCTTAAATTCTTATCGTAGCCGCCTCAATAGTGCAATGGTGGAAGCGATGATGTGTACTCGAAGTTGGATTCATGATGTTCATAATTCAGGTTTGAATTTAGTTTTACTTCAGGTTTGAATGTAATATTAAGTGCAATATTCGTCGGCTGACTGATTTTGATTCTTGTTGAAATCAAAACAAAGTCTGGAAGTGAAGAAAATGGAGCTCTCGAAGGTTGTTTTTTGATGATTAAGCTAAGTGAAACACCTGACATATTGGACAAAGAATGTAACTATAGAATGATTTGTTGGCTGACTCATCTTATAAATGATGAATGCATGTTGAATAAGTTATGTTAGCTGTTGCTGCATTTTAAAATGCTACACTTTTGCAGATTATCAAAAATGACAAGGGAGCTTCGATTTTGAGAGTTGACATGGAATACTGACTTCGACTTTGAGGGTGCTGTAGTACTGCTGCTGGACGGTGGTGCAGCTGTTGTTGGAGGTTGTTGTTGCTGTTGGGACTTGGAAGGGTGCTACTGTTGCTGTTTTTCGATTTCATATTTGAACTAAGTTGAATTTTATATTTTCATTTGAATAACGGTTTGGTGTTTTTAGAATTGCAACTAATTATGAACAAGCAAAGTTTCAGTTTATGTTTCAAATTTCAAAGAGTAGTTTCATAGATTTTGCAATTTTTTTATTTCAGTACTTCATTTTATTTTTGTCTGGCGGATTTTATTTGTTATTAGGCAGTGATCCGTAAAATCCGTGAAATAATGGTGATGGTATTGATTTTGGGCAGATAGTGTAACGGGGATAAGGATAGTGAAACCCGGTGGTGATAATGTGTGGGTGATGGATAAAGGGTATTCGTCCCCGTTAGTCCCTGTTGCCAACATATCACATTCTAACATCTCTTACACGACTCGATGGGAGATGCCAGTGGACAATAAGACCAATCAACCCGTTCTCCATCAATGAACCAATTATTGGTTGGACTCAAGGCGGCTTGGATCGATCAAGAGTCAAACCGGTAGTTGACCCATATATGTTCATTGATTCCAACCTATTGGGGATTGGGCTTCTTACCCGGTTGAATAATCTTTTCCCTTTATTTAACATTTTTTAGTCGGTATAATATCTAACAACTTATACGCATATATAAGCAGATATAACATCAACTAATAACGATCAACTTAGAATGCCTCTTTCTAATTGTATCTCTCTAATTTTTTTTTGAACTTTCTCCTGCACAGAAAAGGAGTCTTTATTCTTTTCCTATGAGGAGGCTTGTGTATTATTCCTTAAGGAGCTACTTTTCCAACTAGGGAAACTATTAAGATCTAAAAATGTAAGGGGTGGCACTGTTGTTTACTGTTTACGAAAACAGTGGCCTTCCCCCACCTAATTTAGTTGGAATGCAACTAAATTAACATTTTACTCCTCTTTTAGTTTGTTTGTAGTCTCCTTTAAGTTTTTTTTTTACTTTTGAGTTAAATTTTTATATTTTAATCACTTTCATTTAGACTTAGCAATGTTGAGATTGGAGGATGGTTATAATATAATCATTATTCATCCATTTTCATGACAGTTATTAACCATAATTATTCCCGTTTTTATTTCGATGATAACATTAAAATCATCCTCATACCCACACGATTAACTATTGCAACCGTTCTCATTATCCATTCGCTTTCATGACGGTATGGACCATAACCATCCCTGTTTTTATTTCGGTGATAAAATTAGAATCATCCTCATTCCCACACGATTAACAGTGACAACTTACAACAGTTCCCCGTTATAAAAAACCAATCCATTCCCACCCGATTAACGATTACAACTTACAATAGTTTCCTGTTATAAAAAAATAATACAAAATGAAAGTTAAAAGTCCAATATGAGTAGACGGAGAAATATTGTCAAAGTCGAAGAGCGGCATATGAGATATTTTCAAGGAATGATGAATAAATAGATTATATTTAGTTTTCATAGATTTCATTGTTATGGTGATAGTGGCGGTTATTATAAAACTCATAACCTAATTACCTTATTCATTCCTACCGATTACCGATTATCACCGCAACCTTTGTCAACGCGGTTAATAACCATCAAAACTTGGTGAGGTTATGGTCGGTTATGCAGTTACGTAGTTGGAATTCCCAATAAAAGTTTCATTGTTGATTTTGTGTGGGTTGCAGAAGAAGAATTTTTCATTTTCATCTTCGTCCTTGAAAAATTATGGTAAAGGAAAGCAACAAGTGGTTGGAACCGAAACAAAATATCTTTGCGGGCTTTGGCCTCTAGATTGATTTAGGTTTATCTATACAAAATCTGTCTACTTATATTGAGTCTCCTAATTTTAATATTTAATACTTATTTGTTAGCTTTGATTTACAAATTTTTTTAAAATATGTGTAATGCGTCCCTATATATACTACGACGAGTGAGTAATATGTAAACAAAATCAACTTAATATTTCGCGGTAGGGCGCGACCACCAAAACTAGTCCTCCAATAAAGCTCCCACCTTAACACAAAAGAGAAGGACAAGGCTCCAAATGTTAATAGTTCACTAGGAACTTTGCCCCAGATTTCTAAACTACAACATCCGCTCACCATCACACTACAAAGGACGCCTGGGATGGATCTTCTTTAACTACCTCATTAAAGGTGTGTCTGTTGACAAAATCAAAATGGACAATCACTTACACATGGAGAAAGAATTTAAGGAATACTCAGAGTATCTTTGTGATATCCCACTTAAGCCGTGGGACAAAATGACTGATGCTTATGAGAGTAGAGTTGAAGAGCACCAACAACCAAAATGATTAACTATTAGATCCATTAAATTTCAAAAGGGTGGAAGTGGAGTATTTAGAAAGCCTCTTCAGCAAAAGGGTCTTCCCCTTCTCTTACACACACTAAGAAATTGATACCTAGAGTAAAGGGACGAGGAAAAAATCAATCACCCTCTGAGATTGTTTTGGCTAGATCTTCCAACTCTTGTAATCAAATGGTGCTCCCTCATGAGGAGATAACCCTCTCCCTCACTCACTCCTCTGGTCCATCCTCCCAAAATCCACGAAAAGTGCTTATTGGCAAATTCCTAACTCCCAAACGTGTGAATCTTAGAATGCTGCTTGGAGGAACCAAGAGGGCGTGGTCCAAACTTCCTATGCCCCACATTGATGGGATAAGCTTCAACACTTTCATGTTTGTCTTCCCCAACTGACATGGATGATCTCTGATGTCATCATGGTGCTGAAGAGGCGGAATGGTAGAGGCCTGCCCAGAGATATTAGCTTTGATAGTGCCGACTTGTGGGTCCAGGTGCATAATCCAGATTGGGGCTGCCATAACACTGACACCATGAAACCATGGCTAGCGCATTCCTTAGCTTCCAATCGGTGGACAGATCTGGTCTTGATGGCAAACAGTGGTTTGACTACCTTCAGATGATGGCGAAAATGGACATCACTCGACCTCTACGTGTTGGAGTATCTACCCTTGTAGAAGAAGGAGGTGAATGGATTCAATTCAAGTATGAGAAGATTTCTGCCTACTGCAGTTTTTGCGGGAAGGTTGGTCACGATATGGATGCCAGTGGTGACGGAATCCCGTCGGGACTTCAAACTCTCGATTCTGGAGGGATTCAACACCCCTGAATCATCTCCGTCCTGATCCACTACGTAGAGCAGACAGTCGACGTCTTCATCGTCATTCATGGCTCCCCCGCCGGGTTTCGAGAACGCCCAAGCCAATCTCGCATCCCGAGGTGGCGGATCCAGAAGTGGCGGTCCCCGTGGCTCAGTGATGACACTCGATTTGTCGTGTTTATCGCCCTCATTTAAACGAAATTTCATTCATATTCGTATAGTTTTGGATAGAAGTATAGGATGTTCCGTGCATTCCTAATTTTATCTCGATTTAGTGCCTTAGACCCGTTCGGGGACCATTTGATGTTGTGTCATAGTGTTTTTATCGATTTTAGGAGCATGGCGACATTGGGGCATTAATCGAATATGTATGATATGCAAGGAGGAGCTAGATGCATCAAAGAATGGAATAATCACCGAGTCGGGCGTTGAAACCAAAAATGCGCCTAAACCATACCAAAAGTGCGTCGCGCACTTTTGGTTGGCCAGGGCACACTTTTGATCCTAAATCGAATTTCAGGTCGCTGACATTTAGATCGAAAGTGCGCTGAAGAAAAACGAAAAGTGTGTGGCGCACTTTTGGTATATATACGACGCAATTTTGGTATCCTTCAGGCCGAAGGAAACTCCTCTATAAAAGCCCAATTCGACCCCTTTCTTAGTCAGACTTTCCCAGACGAAATTGAGAGCATTAGAGAGAGATTTGAGAGTGATGATAAGGCAACTTCAAGGAGCTCGTACTCAGCGAAAAGATTAAGACGGCGAATCAAGTTCTCGGGAAGATCTGCGAAATTAGGTTTTTCATAGCTTCTTATATAAACCTAGAATCAATGATTTCTTCTTCTGACATCATGAGCCACTAAACTTCTCTTACATAGATTAGATGAACCCTAGGTTAATTCCTATGAACGAATGATTTGATACATTTGACGATTTATGCGAGTTGGGATGGATTTCATTGCATATTTGATTTTGTTTTCGATTTGTTCTTGCCTGGTCAACTTGAATGAATCTCTGTTAGATTTTTCTTAGACTCGTGAGATCTTGCATATTTAGAACACCAAAATCAAAAAATTAGGGATGGAGATGCTATTATGAAATTAGTGTTGGAGAAGGCATTATTTAGCGGCCGCCTAGGCGAGATTAATCGCTAGACAGCAGGAAACATGATGCGCGGATTTTACCCCGATATCAAATACCCACTAGATTGCTCTAATGGGATCGTTAATTTCCCTAGGATCTTTCTACTTCTATTACTCAAATCCATTAAATAACTAGACCAAGTAACATTTTGTGATTATTTTGAAGAATGTTTTAAGTAACCAACTAATATCTAGGAATGCAAATCAAAGGAAAACAAATTCAAGAAATTGAGTTTCAAGTATGGAATAAAGGTTTCTCAGATTCGAATCCACTAAAGCTAGCAATGCATGGATGAATGACAAGTTATCTCGAATATTCAGGTTATAACGGCTTGGCACTTTCCTATGGTAGTCTTAGATCACTCTCGCGCCTCTAAGAATCTATTTCGCTTAACCGTAGACTCCTCTCTCGAGCTAATCTACACCTAAACAAAACGCATTAAAAGTGTTCGAAGAAATGCCACAACGATAAACGGTGCAAAAAGTCTAAATGATTCGTTCCTCTCTCGAGCTAACGAATAATCTAGGGTTCTTCCTAAGCGACCTATCAATCTATGTTCCTCTCGGACGCACAAATCAATGTTGATGATTCAATCAAGACGGCCTGACGAAATTGAATCGAAATTTAGGTTTTAGGAAGAACGCATCATAAGTCGGAATAACCTCGATAACAAATCAAGGGGTTAAAACCCCATCATCCATACAAAAGCTTGACTAAAGCTTCATCGCATCCGAACAACACGAAAAGTTTAGCTACTCATGATTCGGGAAGCAAGAAGGGAAGAAGAAAGGAGAATAACCTGGAAAGAAAACATGTTCCGGCGAGAATTCTCAATCATGTCGTCGATTTTCGTTACGTTAAAGACGCTTAATAAAATATACAATAGTAAAAAAGGAGAGAATATATAGATTTTTATTGATGTATATTTGAAGTTATAATGTAACGAGCATTATTTATAGGATGATAAAAAATATATAATATTTACATGACTAACTTAACAACATTTAAAAAAGAAATGGTGGCATTGATTTTTATAATCAATGTGTAGGTATGAATTACACAATGAGAGCATAATAAAAAAAATCCCAAAAACTAATAATATTCACACTAAGACAAGTATTATCATGCCATATATATCGTTCTATGACATGACATTCACAATGGTAATTGATTAAAGAGAATGGTGACATTCAGATGACGACATTCTATCATAAAGTTGAGGAGGAATACCAACATCAACAGTCCCCTCTGCCATCTGCACGATTCTTTTCATGGAAGGCCTCAGAAACGGTTCAGGATGAATACACCACAATCCCACCAACGCCATCCTCTCAAATCTCTTGATATCACTCACCACCTCCGGATCATGACTTACCACAGCTTCTAGCTTCCCATTCATCACACAACTCAATACCCAATCGCCTAGAACTAGATCCTCCTCCTCACTCTCTTCACTAACCCGATGCAACTCAATGTGCCTCCTACAACATATCATCTCCAACAACACCACTCCAAAACTATAAACATCAACTTTTGATGTGATCGGTGCATTCCTCAGCCACTCTGGCGCTATGTACCCTGCCGTTCCTCTAGCATTTGTCTCCGTCCTCGTTTGCTCCTTCTTTAGCAGTTTGGACAGCCCGAAATCTGCAATTTTAGCCGTGTAGTCATCGTCCAGGAGGATGTTTTCCGGTTTGATGTCGCAGTGGATGATCTGTTTGGCACATTGATCGTGGAGGTACAGTAATCCCCTCGCCACTCCTATCACAATCTGAGCTCTCAAATCCCAGCTCAGCTTTTCTCCGGCTTGTAAGACACTCGATATGCTCCCATTCGACATTCGCTCGTAAACCAGAATCCGCTGATTGTTTTCCACGCAAAATCCCAACAATCTGACCAAGTTCTTGTGGTGTGTCCTGCCTATGACCTTCAACTCCGTGGCGAACTCTTGGTCGCTCTTCTCCATATCTGTCTCCATTAATCGTTTCACCGCCAAATCAATCTGCAGATCATTGAATAGCAAGGTCCCTAGGTAGACTGTGGCTGATGAACCTCTGCCTATGACGTGGCTAAATCCTTTGGTAGCCACTTGAAGCTCCCCGTACGTAAACTTGGTGAAAGTGATCCCAACCGCATTCCCACTTCTTCTCATCCTCTTCCTTTTAACAAGTCTTCTCACAGCAGGATGATAGTAAAGCGCTGAGAAGAGAGAAAGCAGAGCAAGTGTGGCGCTGGAAATCAAACCTACCAATAGAAAACGTCCAACATTGAACTTGCTTCTCTTATTCTTCCCATTTACAGCAGGATTACTTGTAGCAACAATAGAAATCTTGAGGGGGACTTTTACCAGCGCCTTGGTTCCTTTAGTGGAAGAAGTAAGTCTGGCGTTGAGCAACGGCATTCGTTTCATAATACACCTAGAAGAAGAAGAATCCACCACAAATGCAGCAGCGTGGCTGTAACAATCCTCTATCAGGGCCCTTCGGCAACCTTCCAAATCCACGTTCCTAACTCGAGTGAGATCCGCGGGCCCCTCAAAGGGGAAATCGGCGTCTTCGATTACCGTTACCGTGAAATTATCCGTCATCGTTGTTGTGTTGTTGTTGCCGCCGCCGCCGCAGTAATTTATGAGTGTTTCAGGACGACAGCCTTGGGCGATGTTATTAGGATCCCGAGGGATGTAACCGGGGATGCATTGACAAGTCGCCGTTTCGTTACGGCGTGAAACGCACATCCCGTAGGGTCCACATATACCGTTGACTGTGCAGGGTTCGTGGATTGCCTTCCAAATGCTGACCCACCCAGTATTGTTTGTCTTGTGGTGAGCCCATTGCTCCAGATTTCCTTGGTCTCCTATTGTAACTCGATGGTAATAATCACTGCAACAGAATATATCTAACAATTATATAAAAGAATTTAAAAGATAATTTAATACCTTCACACAATATAGTTTTTCCCGCAATTTTTTTATTTAATTAATATCTTTAACATAAAAAATTTTAATTTAATAATTTACCGAAATCTTCTTTGTCCAAAGACGATTAAAACTAGCATAGTTTTGATATGTTTTGGCGAATTATTTTTTCACTGTCAAACACATGAATTGACTGTCTCAACTAAACTTCATAGGTATCACAAACTTCAAAATGAGTATTACCAATTTTAAGATAGTATTAGCAACTTTGAAGTTGATGTAGTTATTAAAAACATAACGCCAGTTATTAGTAACTTATAAGTATATATCAGCGATGAGTTAAACATAATTCTTGAGCGAATTCAAACATAATTAAAAAGAAAGTTTATTGTACATCCAATTTCTTCAATATGACATTAAATCGTTTCTATCTTTATTAGTAGATTTTGTAAAAACATTATTACTAAAGATGTTATAATAATTATTTTTAAGTTGTTACATATTTTTAATCTTGATTGATGTTGGAATCATTTTCTTAAAAGTTAATTTATAACTACACAACTAAAATAGGTTCAATATATCTATTAGCTCAGGTTTAAGTTTTCCTTTTTGCTTTCAACATATAGTTTAATTAAGTTTTTTTTTTAAAATTCGGTTATAGTGTTTTCTTTTCCAATTGTATCATATTTTAGAGGTACATCGGACATTTGAAATAAGATGATAGATTAATGCACACATATATATTTGCATCTGCAAGGTAGTGGAGTAGCAGGGTTTTTCGGACGTTTTCTAGAAAAAAAAGGAAGCGCTATGACCGGAAGCTTTTTGATTATCTCTGTACTCATTCTTCTACTCGGATCGAATCATTGATATACCGATTCGATCCGAGATCTTGGAATTAGAATAAGTTCGGCAGCGGATCACGACGTTTTCCAGGTCTGAAGGGATCCAGTGCCCAACTACCGACTCCTCCCGGAATTTCGTTATCGGAGCCGAGCCAGGAATGGCCGTTAGTGGACATCCACCACTTTTCACCGGTTAGAGAGGCCCTCTTTAATACATTAAGAAAATATGTTCACAGGGCCCGAGAACAGTTCTTTGCCTTAAATTCAAATAAGCTTTGCGTCGAACTTCAGATCTTTTACTCGAATGCTTTAACAAAAGAACAAGGCCCAAACAACTGGATCAGCAATAACGAAGGCATCACCGTATTCGACAGCCTTAACTCTATACATGACACAATCCCTTTTTTCTCTACTCGAATAGAATCTTTGCTCTCCTGCCCTCTCAATCCGATTATTCGCTTTGAGATAAAGTTCGGCTATAATTTTTTATTTTCTAAATTTTTAGGTATTTGAAGATAAATCGGATTTTTGAAGTAATAATACATTGCTCTTTTCAAATATAAAGTTTGATTATCGTGTTTTCTTTCCCAAATTTATCATATCAAGAATTTAAAGGTAACATCGGACTTTTGAAGTAAATAATACATGAATGCATGTACATGTATTATACCTTTCAAATATATAATTTGATTATAATAAGGTACACCATGCTTTTGAAGTAAATAATATATTTGATTACACATATATCAATTGTTCCTTTAAAATATAAATTTCAGTTAAAATATTTTAATTTTCTAATTGTGCATATTAAATGTTAAAAATTAGTAAATAATGCATTGATGCATATTGCATAACTTATTATAAATGTTATTTAGGAGAGTGTTGATATATATTATTTTAAATATTCTTCTAACTTTAATCATATGATAAGAGTTTAAAAAACTAAGTGAGTTCATATATATTATTAAAAAAAAGAATTTCAAATCGACCTAAAAATATCTAGTAATTATTTAAAGATAGTGATAATCTTAAAAAAATACAACAAAAAAAAATCGAAAGAAAAGAAACACACATATGCCGTACCTATAATACCGAATTTGGTTTGTGGTGAGGGAGTAGATATTGTGGTGAGTGCCATTAAGGAGTTGCAAGGAAGCGGTCTGATTGAACAACAAGCTCATATTTTTTATCGGAAACCCCCTGAGCGTGTACCAATATCCAGGATCAGAAAAATGATAAGTGGAAAGCACCAAGTTCCCGTCGTTAACCTGCATCTCCAGCATGAACCGCCCAGTTGAGTAATCCGATTCTCCTCGTGAATTGGAGAACAGCTTCCCGCCACTGGCTAGGGTTTGGGTAGGGAGGATCGTGTCGGTCGGGTGCCCGAAACTCTCCCACATGACTTCGGAGTTTCCATCTCTGAGGACCATGTTTCCGTTGTCTTGCATGAACCCTAGAGCAGCTGCTTCCCCTGTGTATATTGGTTGGACGCTGCCGTTGGCGTATGTCAGGAAGAACTGGCCGGCGAAGGTTAGCCGGATGGTTGACCCGGCAGGGGCGGGAGAGTCGCGGTTGGCTGACCAAACCAAGGTTGGTTTGGGGGTTCGGTCGAACCAGATACCCAATAGGTAGAGGACGTCGTTGCCACCGCCACCGCCGAGTGGGAAGAATCCAAAGGCGAAGTCGCCGTTGATAGAGCGCCATGTGTCGTTGGTACCTGCAGTGATTCCAGTGCCTAGACTGATGTTGGGTCTGATTATTTGGGCTCTGGAAGAGGAGAAGTTGAGACACACTAGAAGAAGAAGAAGAAGGAAAAAGATAGCAGTAGGTAATTTTCTAGTCATTTTAGCAGAGAAAGCAATATAATTTGGAAATGGCAGCATGCAGTGCAAAAATGGAGATAAAGAAATAACAAATATATAGAAATATTCCGATCTGGCTAGCTACTGTTGGACAAGCCAATAAGTCAACTATTAGCAATATTATATTGGGTAAACGGTGACTGATTCCATCATATAATGCATAGCATTATTATATCATTGGTGGCTCTGCCATTCTAATATATCATATTAATTCCACTGCTATTGATTGAATTCGGTAGGGTAGGCCGGCGGCGCATGGTGGGTTGACCATATTCTCGCTCTAATTAATAGCGCATGCCGGGAGTCCCGATCCGCGGCCAGGTTAATTAGTATTTCTCGCAGCAAATAAATACCTGTCAGGGGTATTTCTGTCATTCATGAATTTTTTGTTTTGGCTTTTTAGTTTTACCTTTAACGATTTCACTTTATGGATTATGAAATATTTTGATTGGATTTTTAGGCATGGAAATCAACTAAAATGCACAAATATTACATGAATTTCAAAGTAAATTCTGAAATGGTCATTTAAGAGTAAATGATGTTATTTTGTTACACATTGATCATTGAAAACTCGTCTGAAAATTTTTTATCCGTCCCACAACACTAAAAATTATGCATAAGCAAAACAAATATACAACCCATAACAATAAAACTCAAGTGCCTAATACTAAACCGAGTATAACAAACCTAAAATTAAAAATCAAGTACAAACAAAACGAGTACACAACCCACAACAATAAAAAAAAATAGGTATATAGTTCTAACCCTCAAATGAATACAAAAATCAAGTACATAACCCTAACCCTAACCCTAAAACGAAAAACAAGTACATAACCATAAGAAATCAGTACAACAAACGGTACACTCAAAATCAAGTACAAGCAAAACAAGACACAACCCACAACAACAACAAAAGTCAAGTACATAACTCTAACCCCGAACCAGGTACAAAAACCAAGTATAGCAAACCTAAAACTAACTTTGTCAAGTGTACTAGCTTTTTTAGTATACATACTAGATTTTTTTATACTGATCTTTGCAATGTTGTACTCAATATTATTTGATGTACTTATTTTAGTGTACTAGCTCTTTCAGTTTATGTACTAGATCTTTCTCTTCTTGTTTTAGTATACTAGCTTTTTTAGTTCACGTACTAGAGTTTCTTTACTTGTTTTGCAGTGGTGTACTAGCTTTTGTCTGATATACTTGTTTTAGTGTACTAGCTTTTTCAGTGTGCTAGATTTTTTTTATAATTGTGTTTTGTAGTGTTGTACTCAATATTATTTGATGTACTTGTTTCGGTGAACTAACGTTTTCAGTGAACTAGCTTTTTCAGTGTACATACTAGATTTTTCTCTTCTTGTTTCAGTGTACTAGTTTTTGTTTGATGTACTAGAGTTTTCTCAACTCTCTCTAGTTACCAACAACAAAAATTAAGTACAATAACCCTAGTATACACTAACAAAAATGAAATAAAACCCATAAAATGGGTACAAATTGGAAAATATTCAAACCAATCGGGAAATCATAATCCTTACTATCCTTTCAAATGACGATAAGTTGAGTTAATTCCACGCCCTCGACCCTGACCATACCACACCATTTTCTTTCAAATTATCCTCAACCAGTTTTTATTTAAGAGCGCTCTTTGAGTACTTGAAAAGATTGATCAAATTTAAAATGGCAGAAGAGCAATCTCAGTTAATACATGAAGTTCCAGAGATCATTGGAGATGACGGAGAGGAGGGACAAGAATGCATGCAATTATCGAACCCTTATGAACTAGAAGTTAGTCAACAACCAGATATCAAATCGAATTAAAAAAAAACCCAAAAAAGGAAAGAATACTGAAATGACAAATTTACCCTTGATTTAAGTTGGAACTCTCATCCGTTAGATTTAAAATTCATGATCGACGGCTGAGATGGCTCCTTGCTGCCAGCAAACAGACCTCCTATATTTGATGTGGACTCGGAGTCCATTGTCGGTTAATTAACTTTTATAGTGAATATTTCTTCACCCGTCAAAATAATATAGAAAATTTAAAATATTATATTTTGTAAGTCTAAGCCCGATCTGATATTATTTAATACCGGTTTTTTAGGTTATCCAAAGCATTGTTTGACTCGGTGAGTCGGGCTAAGCTCGATTGAATTTTTCACCACTAAAATATTAAAATACATCCTTGAAGTAGGTTGTGTCTATTTAATGTATATATTTCAAACACATGCATTATTTTAAAATTAGTTTTCTATGAAATACTGAAACACATCGTTACTTATTATCTTGATGCAAGATAGTAATAATGTAACAGTAATTTGATGGTTCTAATATGTTTGTTTTTGCTATATGGATATCTCGCTTGGGAGATATCTCGTATATGTAGACCCGAACTCGACCCACCCTGATTAGTTTGGAACCCACAACTCGACTGACCGGGTCGGGTTAAATCCTGTTGGAATCGGAACTCATTCCGACCACTAAGCCTATCTAATAATTTTAATATAGACTATTTTATCATTTATTTACAAAACAAGCGGAACAACTTTATTGATGGAAGATTAAAACATTACAAAGCAGCGCAAGTTAAAACTGGGAGATGCTTCCACAAATGGATAACAAGGGAGAAACATGTGATTTACAGTAACGAGTTAACGAGACAGTGATGGAGCCGTCGGAAAATCCATCTACGACCGGCGAGTTACATGGTTGGGCGGGTCGCTTTAAGCTGACCCGTGTGTTGTTCGAAACCTGATGGTATTCCCAATTTTCTTGTTGACTTATATGGTTTGTCAATATTATCCGGGATCAGTTGCTATGCATTTTCATGATTGCCATCCCTCTGACGCTTTCGATCTTCTAGTGCCTCCAACATTACTTCATCTTCATGTGAGTGTTGAGCACATATTAAGGTAGAGTGGTTCGGTTGTAAGGCCGTTTTTGGATTCTCTCCTTTCCCAGTTTCGGTGCTCATTGCAGCCTTGGTTATTGTCTGTGTCCACTTGATTGTAGTCCTTTTCGGTCTCTTCATCTTCATCCTTGATTAGCCATATTCCTGCTATAGTCTCTTGTTCGGATTTTTCCTTGACCCGAAGAAAACTACCCCACTTGTGAACTATTAGATGAGTTGGGATCTTGAATCGGAGGTCACAGTACTTGTCTGTGTACCCCATTATCCCACAGATATAGCAAAAACCTTGTAGCCTTTCGTACCTATATTCGCATATTGCACTAATATCCCCGTGGAGCCCAACTTTCTTCTCCCTACGTAGTGGCTTACGAACATCTAGCGCTACTCTGATGCGCATATGCAAGGCCGCTTTTGTTTGTTTATGGTTTGTATTTTCATACTCCATAAACGTTCCCGCAAAGTCGCCTAGAAACCTGCCCACCGCCGGTGAGAAGTACTCCACCGGGAGTTTCTGAATACAAACCAGTATGGGACCATATTGATGTCCATTGCTTTCGGATCCTCTCCGGGGTTGAGCTGGTGTAAAATCATTAAACTACCCATATAATGCCACAATCCATCCGTTAGAACCCTTTTAATGTCTAGTTCATGTAGGAATTGAAAGAGATAGCGGCCACATATAAAGTACTCTGCCTTCATGGCTCGGCCACAAAATTGATGTTCTTGTCCCCGAGGAATCGGCCAATAAGGCAAAGCGGGTATGCGTGTCGGTGGAGTTGGGACCAGGCTTGTTAATTGAGATTCTTTGTCATCGCTCTCTGCTAACGGCATATGATGGATTTGGAGGGCCATGTTGTCTGCAGCGGTCATAGCGCCTTCCTCCAGATGAGATTCTGGATGCAACTCGAGGTTTGAGACCACCGTTGACCGGACTCGTGTATCCGGAGTTTCTTCTGGTTCCAGCTAACCGGTGACCTTTGTAGCAGCGGCATCGCAGCCTGGATGCCGTGCTCCTTTCTTCTCCTTGCCGCTTCCGACGTTCATGGTTGGACTGGGGTGTTGCGGAGGTAGCGGCGATGGTGGATGATTTTGGAGGTGGTTCGTTTGATTCGTGGTTTGATGGAGGTGGGGCTGCTCTGGTGGTGTTGTGTTTTGGCATTCCAAGCGGGATTAATCAATCCTACGGTTAGGATGACGGCGTTTTCTAATAAAATAGAGAAGAAAATCCTAGAAGAGGAAGGAAAAAGCAAACCCTAGTTGCGCAGGGGAAAAATTCGAATTGGGCCTTATTGAAATATTATTATAGACTATTTTATCTTATAAAGTAAAATAATAGAGAAAATTAATGAAACTAGTAAAATTCAAAATAAAATAAATTAGTTCGAAAAAGTAAACTATTGATTAAAACAAATAAATTATTAGTGTTGAAAATTAATTAAAAACTTTAAAAACTAACATAATAAATAGTATCTTCTTGTTTTATGTATTTTAATAAAATATTCCATCATTTACTGCAAGGGGTGACAAATAAATATTGTGAAATCCGTTGTCAGACAAGACAACTGTGGAGTTATGGAGCTAGAGTCGCACTACTAGAAGATTTTTAAGAACCGGATACTCTATTGTGATCATAGAAATTTTTGTTGTCATAGGATAATATTAATCTAAACCATCTATTTATTTATTTATTTTTAATTTATATTTAATGGTTTAGAATAATTGGAATTTTAGGTAATTTTAAAAATTATTATTTTATTATTTAAATCATGTAATAAAAATATTACAGTTATTTTTATCTCTTATTTTTTCTGAGTCTCTTTCTTCTTGAAATTTCCAGATCTGAAGTGTAACTCGATACCACAACACCAAACTATGTACCTGTATATTCATAATACACAAAAATTAGTACCTCGAATCACTCTCAGGTATTGCATGAAAAAAATAATGCTATTTATATGTACCTGCAATTGATAACGGGTATCGACATCAACGAAAATCGATACCTCAAACGGATTCAAGGTACAAACTCAATCACAAAATTCAGCACTAAGAGAAATTAATGACAAAACAAACAATGTGTATCTATAATTACTAACAAGTACCGACCATTAATAAAATAGGTACGTGCGTCAAATCCGAAATACTGAATCATAACTTTGGTGGGTCGGGTGGCATGGTGATGGTGGTCGGAGACGAGGAGGTTGTGTTCGAGATCGAAGAAGAAAAAGAAGAAATGGTGATTGGTATTTAGAGATGGACATCAATAAAAGTAAAAATAACTAAACTTTCCCTTGAGCTTTTGAGTAAGTAAACCCAACACAAACATCATCAAAATCCTCCTTAAAGAAATTCATCGACAATATATGAATCTGATCCCCTCACCTTTTTTTATGGCTTGATTAATAAAAGAAAAAGAACATACTAAAAAAGTAAAACCCAGTAATCAAAGAACAAAGAAACACTCATGCATAAAAAGGACACGAAGAATAGTGGTGGTGGGTTGGATGTGAGGAGGAGAAGATAGATTGATGTGAGTTTTTTTAGGTGAGAGAATTGTTAAATAGAACAGAAAATTTTAATTAAATAATAAATTTTTTTTTTTTTATTTCAATCTTCAAATTTTAATACCTAATTTAAAGATGAATAATGGTAAATCAAAGTTGGGAAAACTCTCTCTTGGTTTTCATTTTGTTTTGTTTGACCCTTTCACTTTTTACTTTTAGTATCCAAAATTTTGGGTAGTTCATGCTTCACCTAGCTAGTATCGGTTATCAAGTGTTAGTTCGTCGTATTACCTTCATAAGTGTTTTCTTTTTTTGGGTTTTAAGTTTGCTACATAAACATTTGATTTATCTGTAGGTTTGTATGCATGGTTTGATAGTCAAGGTGTTACTTATTTCAATGATCATGTATTGGTTGGTTAAAAATCATAATTTGTTTGTGACACGATGCATTTTATCAAGTTTTGGTTCGTTAATTCAAGACTCATATTTTACGGGTTCACATGACTTTGGATCAATTCTTTTCTACTTTAAAACATAAAACTATGGACCATGGTTTAGCGATTACGAAATTTTAATCATTTGGACTGTAACCTTTTCAACTCAGCTGTTATTTAGGCATATATATGAAGTGGTTGTGTTTTGTATACAATTAGTACGTAAGAGATACTACTTCCATTGAGAAACACGGTGTTGGAATTTTAAAGCATGTGTGCTTCAAGCACAGCCGGAGTGTGAATTTCGCCAAATCCTTCAAGCAGCCATAAACCTTCTTCATCGTTGGACGACTATTTGGATAAGGAACTGTACACCACAATACAACCATGACCATCCTTTGATACCTCCCGAAATCATCATAAGCTTCATGATCTTCCCCTTCAACCATCCTCTGTAATTTCCTAGCTTTCACACAAGATAGCACCCAATCTATCAGAATCACACCTTCTCCATTATCATCATCTGCAAATTGCAACTCCATGTGCTTTCTACAGAGCAATATCTCCAGCAGCATTACCCCAAAGCTGTACACGTCAACTTTTGTGGTTACCGGAGCATTCTTGAGCCATTCTGGCGCCATATAGCCCATAGTTCCTCTAGCCATTGTGCTTGTTCTTGTCTGGTCCTTCATTAGAAGCTTGACCAACCCAAAATCAGCGATCTTGGCAATACAATCTTGGTCGAGGAGTACATTCTGAGGCTTGATTTCGCAGTGAATGATTTGAGTCTCGCATTCTTCGTGTAAAGAAACCAATCCGCTGGCTACACCAACAGCAATATCAGTCCTCTGGTTCCAATCAGGCTTCTTCTCTTGGTCAAATAGATGGCTTGCCAACGAACCTTTCTCCATTAACTCGTACACTAGCGCACGGTGTTTGTTCTCATTGCAGAATCCCAACAGTCCCACCAAATTCTTGTGATGTGTTAAAGCAATTACTTGAACTTCAGTGAGGAATTCCCTTTCCCCTCTTTTTCCTGAAATTTCCTGAAATGAAAATGGCTTCAAGTTTATCTCTACACACCTTTTGGTTGTTTCCTCGCTGAATTTCCTGAAATGAAATGGCTTCAAGTTTATCTCTACACACCTTTTGGTTGTTTCCTCCTGGTTTCTCTGGAAATGATGTTGGCTAATGGGTGATGATAAATGGCCACTGTTGCAAAGAGTGAAGCCATTACCGTGCACAACAAAATCCCAAGTATCAATTCAAGTTTAGAAGGTGAAGAAGAAGAATCACCCTTGCCATTCTGATCCTCTACTGTTTCATTATTGTTAATAACCTGCTGCTGCTTTGGCACTTTAAGAAACGCAATAATGTTGTTGGTGGAAGGAACGCTTCTTCTGGCGTTTAAGAGTGGCATTCTCTTCTTGTAACAACAGATTCAACCAAAATCCCAGCCGCTGCATAACAGTCGTCCAACACAGCCTGCTTACACTGCTCAGCATTCATAGGTGTGAGCATTTCCATATCTGCAAACTGCGCATTTGGGAAGTCTGCATTATTGAGGGACTCGATAGTGAAGCTGGAAGAAGAAGAAGAAGAAGAATTAGGGGAGCAATAATCCATCACCATATCCGGGTAACAACCTTTTGAAGGCACATCCGGATCCCAGGGAGAGTATCCAGGCAAGCATTCACAATTGACGCTTCTGTTATTCGAGGAAGTGCAGAATCCGCACACCCCGCATATGTTAAACGGGAGACAAGGCTCCCTAGCAATGAAGTCCGGCTCCCAAACCACCGTCCATCCGGATGTGCCGTTTCCCTTGTTGTAAACGAACTGCTGGAGGTTTCCCATGTCGTTGATCGTCGCTCGATGGTAGTAGTCCTGAATTGGATTAGGGATTTGGGAAGTCATTTGGTGTAGAGTTGAATTGCTGTTGGTGTCCTTGACGTAGATAAACCCTGTTGTTTGGTTGAAAACCATGCTCACATTTGGATCCCCGGCGGTTAAGGTGAACCAATACCCTGGATCGGCGAACTTGTAGGCGGACATGACGACGTTGCCATCAGTTTGAAGCTCCAGCATGTAATTCCCGACGGAGTAATCAACCGTTCCATTCGAATTGGAGAAGAGCTTCTGACCGGTGACTAGGGTTTGGCCTAGAAGGATTGTGTCAGTCGGGGAAGAAACCCAGAAATACATTATTGAGAATTGAAAAAAATGGATCCAACGTCTTGGAAAGTCTCTCTGGTCATTATTAAGGGCGTGCACCTTAATTCAATGATGAAATTAATTGAATACATCAAACAAAGAAAGCCAATTGAAAGTCCCCACCCCCCATAGTGGCAATCGATCAGACTTGGTCGCCGCTGTTCCTTCCATTCCAAAACTGGATCATATCATTCAACTTGCATGTCGGGTTGAACTTGTAGAGTCAGGCTCCGCAGCAAAGCAGCAAGGAACAATGGAACGATATCGGGTTACGTTGTTGGTTTTTTATTGTTGTGGGTTGTGTATTCGTTGTATTTATATTAGATTATGAATGTACCGTTTGTTATACTGGGTTTCTTACGTTTTTATATTTGTTCTTTTTTATACCCAATTTAGGGTGAGGATTCTGTACTTTATTTGTTGTTGTTGTGGGTTATATACTCATTTTGCTTATACATTTTTAGTGTTAGGTATTTAGGTTTGTTATCTTGGTTTTTGTGTTCAAATTAAGGTTAGGGTTATGTACTTGATTTTTGTACCTGGTTTAAAGATATAATTATGTACTTAATTTTGTATTGTTGTAGGTTGTATACTCATTTTACTTGTACTTAAATTTTTAGTATTAAGGTTCATGTACTTAATTTTTATACTCGGTTTAGGTCTAAGATTATGTACTTGATTTTTTTTGTTTTGGATTATACGCTCGTTTGTTTGTACTTGATTTATAGTGTTATGTTTGTTATATTTAATTTTTATATTTAAGTATAGTTAGAGAATATAATTAGGGATTCCATTCAAATTTACAAGGAAGGAATCAAAATCTTAGTGAGGAAAAAGAAAACGATGAAGGATTCAACAAAATCTTTGTGTACGGCCAATCTAATATTGGATGATATTGTTCGAATCCCACTCAACCGCGTCCCTCACTCCACCGCTAGTCTCTTCTCTCTCTCTCTCTATTTTTATACGTACGGCACCACATGTGTTGGGAAGATTGAGACTATTTTCATAGTTCTAAGTATAAACAATTCGATTCAGAGATGCAATGGCATGACATGAATTATTTTTCATTTAAAAAGCCTTTTAATATTAAGACGAATTTGCCCCTTTTTCATTTTGTTTGCCGTCAGCAATAAGTGATGTATTTGCTGTAGATTCGGACTCAAACTTATATGTTGTTGGGAAAAGGTATTTGAATGTCGATGTATTTTTAGTTCAAATTATTTAATTTGAGTTATTTGAGTAAAAATGCTTTGTTCGTCATTCGAAATAAAAATCATGGTATTTCGTAATTGTGATATTTGAAATAAATTGAATAAAATTATTTTAAATACTTTTTTATGAAGGTAATATTTGAAATAACTCAATTCAAAACTCTCAATTCAAAATTTATAACTCATTATTTTTGTCTTAGCCAAATAAAATAATTCTTACGTTTCAAATATTTTGAAAATGATTGATATAAATAGTACCTAACTTTTCAACACTTTAACAAACTAATATCCATTTTTAAAAACCCGTCATTTTAGTTCAAAGATGGATTGTTGTTTTATTTGTCAAACTTCTTCACTTTCGTCCATTTTTAAGGGTATGATAGTAATTCTATTTTATGGTCATAATTGTAGACTATATATGTATGGCTGAGATACTCAATACAATTACTTATGGATTTCATTCAATACAAGCACAGGGTATCAGAGCAAGACTCTCTCTCCACTGCCGTCTAATTTTTTTTTTCTCTTCCCATCTGTTGGGTATTTTTTTTCTTCCGCCTCTTTTCTTGATCCATACAGCCGCGCGTCTCCCTTACCGCTACCACCGATGATGTACCAGCACCGTATGCTGAGCCTCTCGTCGCTCCTCTACCGACGCTCACCGTCGATCATCCGTATTTCATTAGCCCAGGGGACAACTCCAAGTATCGTAGCCTCTATTTCTCCTTCTGTTTTGTTTACCTGGGTTGTGGATACTGGGGCCACGACTCATGTTGCTTGCGATTGTTCCCTCTTAGCTACTGCTGTTAGTGTTGCCAGTATGTTTGTCACAGTTCCGAATGGTCAACGTGTACCTGTTACTCATATCGGGGTTGTTCATCCAAGTCAGGACATTACTTTGACAAATGTTCTTGTTATTCCAAGTTTTTGTTTTAATCTTCTTTTCGTAAGCAGCCTTACTTATGCTGGTACGTGCATGCTCAAATATGATGCTAATTGTTGTTTGATCCAGGCTCTCCTCGATTCTGAGGAAGATTGGTACAACTAGAGTTCATAGAGGGCTATATTCTAGAGGACTACTATTTGACGCCCTAACTTTCAAATTATATGACGTCCTAAACTTCGTAAAGACGAAACTATCCAAATTTACTCATTCGAAAAACTTCGTAAAGACAAAACTATCCAAATTTACTCATTCGAAAAACTTCGTAAAGACGAAACTATCCGAATTTACTCATTTGAAAAACTTAGTAACGAAAAACTATCCAAATTTTCTCATCTGAAAACCACTCTCACGGTACTTGTCTCCTTACAATTCGGTGAATTTTATCGGGGCATCGAAAAATCGGCCGAAAACCATCCCGGCCGCCCGCGGATTTCGGCCAGAGGCAGCCCCGGCCGGCCGATTGTTTCGGCTGGAACCGACGGCCGACTGGGTTGGTTCCCATCCGGAATCGGCTGCCGGCCGATCCAAGAAATTTTTTTTCTCGATTTCGTATCTAAATGGAGGTTCGACGGATCTTCGATTTTTTCTTCCGATTTTCATTTATGGGTGTTTGAGAGTGTTTGACGGTGTTTAGTTTGTCGATATACACAACTTCTTACATAAATTTTAATTTTACGAAAAGATAATAACGTAATTTACTCTATTTAAAACCTCGTTTAATTTAAATAATAAGGCGGAAAATAAATATTCGGATATTCAATTCAGCAACTTCCTACTCCCAGTGTTGCTGCTGTCAGCTCCACCAATGCCATCCTTTGGCATACTCGCCTAGGTCATCGTCTCCGTGTACTTGCATTCCTGGCTGTAAATCCAGTCTTGTGTTCTCATAGTTCTGTTTGTGCTTTTGCTAAGCAAAAGAAACTTTTCCTGTTATCTTGTCTCGTGCTTCACACGTGTTTGAATTGGTTCATTGACATATGGGATCCAAGTTTTTGTGCTTCTATGGATGGTCACGTTTATTTTCTTACTATTTTAAATGATCATTGTGGTATGATTTGGATGTATCCTATGCGTATAATATTAGTATAACAAGTTTGTACAGAAGATATAATAATTATATCAATATTATTAAGAGATAGAATTATAAAAATAGTAATATTATAATTATATAACACTTATAAAATTAACATAATAGACACATAACAACCTCGTATGACATGACAATGAGATAACATATTTACTAACATAACAGTCACATAATATATTTGTAAAATGAACATAATATAGTATAACAGATTTATAAAATGGACATAATAGTGACATAACATATTTACTAATATAACAATCGTATAACATATTTATAAAGTGAACATAATATGGTATAATTTTTTTTGCAAAATGGACATTAAAGTGGTATAATAGTGACATTGTTATGAATATTATAATTATGTGTATGAATGCCCATTTGTAACTCCTATACATTGAAAATAAGAATGATTCTCCTCCCTTTCTTTCTTGTCTTATTCTCGTTAATTAGTTTTATAACACGTTATCAGCACGAAGCTCTGCCTCCTAATACTTCCTCGAAGATTCACGAAAATCGTTATATCCTTTTATTATTATTACAATCATTATCATTTTTACGTCATTTGAATTTCTATCCATAATACATTTTCTTATGTTTGTTGCTATTTACATATTTGAAGGATTTGCTACAAATAGTCAAATACTAATGTTAGTTGGATTTGTTACTTTGTTGGATTGGATTCATTATCTTTAACATTCGCTACTATTATCATTGCTTAATTTCTTTTTTTTAGATGTTGATAATCTTAAATGGTTTGTGAATACTAACCGAGGTTGGTTACTGCTCCTTTTTACTTGTAGCAATCAGTTTGAACATCCAGTTTTGCGGTGGTTTTTGAAAACTTATTCCTAGTTAAACGCTTATGTTTCTTTTTAAAACATAAATTGAGTTAAGTTTCTCGATCATGATATTATATTGAGTCATAATTGATTTATCGGTTGTTTATTGGTCATAATTGAGATGCATTTATCCATTTGATATTATATTTTAATTTTCTCGGTCATTATTTGTTTCTTATATAATATATGAAATTATTGTGTTATCATCCACAAAAATATTCTGTTAAATTTTCTACCCTTATACATTTGTTACTGTTTTGATATTATTGTTTAATTTCATAAATTATGGATACTAGTCATACATTTCCTATTCATGATTTTATGGGTCAAAAGTCAATTTATATTATTGGTAAATTCTTTTGCCATTGTATTGATGCTACCGTTACAAATGGATTAGTTAATTATTACCATTTATCTTCACCATTCTGATTATTTTTCATTGATAACATTATGTTGATTTTTGTATTCTTCATATGTTTATTGTTGGACTCATTATTTATTTATTACTAAATATTTATCTAGTATGCTAATTATAAAATTCGTGTTTGTGGTATTTGATGTTTCGGAAAAAATTTATCTTTATGGGCCGGAACGAGAAGTTAAAACCCACTTATAGTGGTATTATGAAATCATCAAAGATGATACCAGAACATGTTATCATGACAAAGTCATAACTTTGTTCTTATTCGCCATCACCTCCATGAATGGTTGAAAAAATGAGCAACAACTCATATGTGCTTTGTGGCATAATGTCAAAGTCATGTATGACCACCACAAGTGGAAACTTTTATTCAAGTAGGATACGATTGAAGTACCAGGAGATACATATTTTGAGGAAATGATCGAATATCTTATGAGTCTCAAATGTTTGGTGGTCCAATGAGATACCATATCATTCCATGAAGTGAATTCTTATTTATCATTTAAACTATGTACCATTCTCATAACAAAAATGAGTATTTTATGATAAGACTCACCATAATTAATTGTGATATATATCACATTGATAGTGCACCAAGATATATGGTGTAGTACAACATTTCTCTCAAGCTCTAAATCGAGCTATTATATTTTTCACGAAGGAATAAAATCTTTATCCCAATTTGTTTAGGATCAAGAGAGGAATAATAATATGGTCTATGGTTATACAATTATTGAATCAATAATATTATCCTCCAATTTGTACTACACATGTTATTGTGATTGAGATACATATATATAAATGTAAACTATAAGTTTACTCGTCCTGACAACTATTATTTGGCATAACCGGTGAGACCATCCCGGTTCAATCATGATGCGAATCGATAAGTACCTTTATGGTCAATTTTGATGATTCCATAATATAAAGAGTATGTTCTCTTGAACATTATTATGCATGATGGTCTCAACTTGGGTATTCTAAAGAAATGATTCCTAAGGTTATAGGGATTTAAGTAGTCCTGGGAACACAAACAATTTTGTGTTCTGTCAACAAGCTTTCGTTTCTAGGGGAGTCTCATCGCCTCTCCATTACCCATTGTTGAGTGAAATCTCTAACAAACCTTAACTAATATTTGGGTTGCTTGTTCTTAAGCAGAGTAGATTGTTGGATAATTATCAACTAAAGTAAGATCATTTCTCCTCCACACAACAAAACAAAGGTGATATTTGTGGATCCATACACCCAACATATGAGCCAATTATTTTAATTGATGCATCAATTAGATAGTCACATGTGTATATCACGATAAACTTTAATTTGGGAGATTACTAGCTCAACCATTTGGTTATGAGCATATATTCATGATTATCCAATAACGAAAAATGTGTCATTGAGACTGAACATTTTCCATTTATATTATTGTGAACATGTCATTTACATGAACAACACAAATAAGCATTACGCCAAAAAAAATGTTATGAATTCCTCCATTATATGTGGTTTTTGGTTCAAAACCTTATACTTCCCATCTATTGATATATGGATGTGATATACCACCGTTTATATGGATGTGATATACCAATATATGGATGTGATATATATATATATATATATATGGTTTTTGGGTCAAAACCTTATACTTCCCATCTATTGAATTGCTCCACCACCATTTATTAGGATGGGTTCTCAATGCAGATTGAGAAATTATTGTGATTACGAGTTCATCGATGGTAAAATATCAAATTATTTTCGGAAGTATTTTGATGACTGGTTTGGAGGTTTATATTTAAACTTCCCAACATTAGGGGGAGAAAACAAAAGTTGGCCAAGAGATTAGATGAATGATCATATTATTTTGATCCTCGCACTAAGTAATATGAGCTTGAAGTTCAAAAGTATATAATTCATCATTTGCCAGACACTTTACTGACCCAAACAGAGTAAAACTCTCATGTGCCAACTCGCAATGCTCCAGTGAAAATGATGTTGACATTGGGCAATCTAACATCACAACTGAGTCTAAAACCCGTATAAAACATGGTATACCATACGGTTCCAAAGAAAAAAAAATTCCTCAAAAGTGAAATGGAGCTATATATCCAGATGGTCAAATTGAGGTTAAGATTATTTAAACAAAGCCATCAAGAGAAACAAATAATGTGCTCAAGAAGAGTATCAGGTACCTGAAGGATATGAATATATATCTCAATTATCTATATCTTGGATGGAAAATATTGAAACCCCAATGAAGTCAACGTCGACGAAATTTTTGCGTATAGTGCAACGCTAAATATGATAGTTGAAAATGAGGATCATAGCCAAAATGCATGCAAAGATAGAAATGATTGGCTGAAAAATTTCAATTTGAGGCAAATTCAAATTCCCAAGAGAAATGAAAAGTTTTAAGACATCAAGTCTTTATACATTGAGATGTAAAGTATGAGTATGAGAAGTTATGAAACATCTCATTTTTGAAAGGTTTTGTACAACAAACCTATAATATTTTTGATTATGAGAAAATATATTCTCATGTGGTGGATGCAACTACTTTTTATTATTCGATTAGTCTGGCAATTTATGAAGGGAAAGAGTTTGCCCCTAATGGATGTCCTTGCAACCTATATGTATGGTTTGCATAATTAGAATACACATGTGTATATGAAATTCCCTCGAGGATTTATTTTGCTATAAGCAAACAATTCAAGTTCGCGTGAACGATATTCAATTATATCCAATTGACGTCATATGAATTGAAAGATTGAGAGACATGGTACATTTAGCATATCATACATTTCTTTATGCATATAATTTCTTCTTCATTTCAAGTTGATTTTTTTTGAAAAATCATCTTTGTCATATTTTATGGTTTCAAAATTCTTACCAGAATTTTCTTAATTTAATTTTATAATTTAAAATGTGTTTCTTTTATTTTGACATAATTGGATGTGATCATCTTTTGTTACATAGATGACATACACTTTATTGAGCTCGTAAAGAGTTTCTCAAAGCAATCAACTATTGATTAGCTATACAGTTCGAGATGAAAGATGTGGAAGATTACCACTAACTTGTCAATTGTGCATCTCTCTCGAACATGATTTTTGTATATCATCAATGGTATACTAATTATATCCAACAAAAAGTTATATGGATATGACATGGCTATCAATGCATGGATGGTAGTAAGATCACCATGTGACTCTATGTCGATTTTAATCGACCTTTATTCAAACACAAGTACTACTCGGTTTTGAAGTAGTAATCTTGGTCATATTTGTGTTGGTTGACCATAAATTTGTCTCATGTGGTAATTTTACCACTTGGTGGGCTGTGAAACCAACTTATAAAGCTACACCACCATTTCACGAGATGATTTTATAAATCATGTATGATATTTATTTTGCATATATCCTTGAATTGCAAGAAAATGATGCAACGTGATGTGATGATTATGTACTCTTTTTCCTTCACTAGGTTTTTATCCCATAGGGTTTTCCTAGTAAGGTTTTAATGAGGCATATTCTCATCTAATGGTCATCCTATGTGAAGTGTCATGTGAATTATGGATGACCATCGATTATATTGATGCATACATTATATGCACAAACTCCAATAAGTTAAAATATTTGCACTACAAGTGCCTTCAAGCGATAACTTGGTTTAATCACCAAGACTCTCCATACATAAACTTTTGGGAACCTAGTCCACTAATTTGAAGATCAGCGACTAAATGATCTCGGAATGATATAATGATGAGATCTAGTTGATATCCTCATTAGGGGGAGTCGATATGAAGGATCCCAACCGATATCATCATCAGGGGGAGTCGATACGCACTGCACTCTTTTTCCCTTAACCATGATTTTTCCCAATGGGTTTTCCTGGTAAGGTTTTTAACGAGGCGGTATCAAAAGCGTATTCGAAGAATAATGAATATTTTTAACCAATGGTCATTCAAGGGGAGTGTTATGAATATTATAATTATGTGTATGAATGCCCATTTGTAACTCCTATACATTGAACATGAGAATGAATATCCTATTTAAGTGTAGTTATACTAGTGATGTATAGGTTATGAATTCTAGAGCCTATAAATAGTGCTCTCTTGTACCATCTTTACACCTAAATAAGAATGATTCTCCTCCCTTTCTTTCTAGTCTTATTCTCGTTAATTAGTTTTATAACAGACATAACATATTTACTTACATAACAGTCGCATAATACATTTATAAAGTGAACATAATATTGTATAACATATTTGTAAACTGGATAGAACAGACCAGTGACATAATAATGACGTGCGCGCACACATATTTATATATATGTTTCATAATGTAAAATATAACAATGATATAGTCCCGTAAATAACAAATAATAATTATACGTTGAATTAGTCGTTATGGATTTCATTTACAAAAATCTCCAAGTTAACATCTATTTCAAAAAAATTTGTCAAAAAAATGTGCATTTCAAAACATGATCGTCATTTTCACGAAATTGTAATTTCATCGTAAGACGTAATTAACACTTACTAATTATATGAACCTTTATTAAAAAAAAATATCAAAATGGATCTCACTAGATTTGAAAACTAAAAATAAAAAATATTTACAAAGTGATAATTATATTTTGATTAATTCATAAAAAGTTATAGAGGCTAAAATAAAATTAGGGAGATAATTACAGAAGGAGAGATAATATGATAAAAAAAATAAAAAAGTTATTATTTTCTTTTAAATTTTTATTTTCCTCCCCATTAATTTACCTTTTTTTACATTCCGATAATGCACCTGATCTGTGTGACTTATTTTCAATTATTGAATTCATTTTTTGAAGGATTTAATGGTAAAAAACCTATCCGTTGACGCAAATAAAAATGAGTGTCCGCGGATTAGAAAAGTTTCCAAAACTGCGCAGTAGCACGTGAGAGACGGTGGGACAACCAAATTCCTTGAATCCGAATCCATATATATATAACCAGAAAGCGAGAAAAAAAAAAGATTTCCTCTTCCAGTTCAAAAACAAAAAATGAAATGAAAATATGACGCTGACAAATTACAAAAGGTGTCCTCGGGTCCAGATTAAAGATTTTCCCAAAGATCTTATGTTAATGACGATCCTCAGAATCCCCTCCTCCTTTCCTCTCTCTGCCTTCACCATTAAAATCCCAAACGCCTCTCTCGCTCCTCTCTCAAATATCAGAATCCTTCCACTCAAATATCAGGTTTCTGTGTGAAGAAAGAGTTTTGAGTTTGATCTGGAAATGGCGGTCGCTGGTTCTGAATCACTGCGTTGGAGCTTGTCCGAGGAGGTTGGAATTTCGGGGTCTGGTGGAACTGTTTCAGAGGAGTTTCATGTTCTTGCAGTGGATGATAGTATTGTTGACCGCAAGTTAATCGAGCGCTTACTCAAGAGCTCTTCCTTTAAAGTGACGGCTGTGGAGAGTGGTAGTAGAGCTCTGCAGTACCTTGGATTGGACGGAGGGAAGAGTGCTGCTGGATTCAATGTAAGATACAATTTTCCTTTTTTGGTCCGTCTCTCTGTTTTTTGCTGCTCGTTATTAGGTTTTAACTGGGTGCTGATGGTTCCTCTTTGTGTGTGTGTGTGTGTAGGATTTGAAGGTGAATCTCATAATGACCGATTACTCCATGCCAGGGATGACCGGTTATGAGCTCCTCAAAAGGATCAAGGTCAAAAATTGCTCCTTTATTTCGGGAAATTGTATTTCTGGCTTTGGAGGTGTAAGTATTCAAATCTGTGTGTGTGTGTGTGCTTTTTTTGTCATGGAGCAGGAATCATCGGCTTGTAAAGAGATACCGGTTGTAGTAATGTCGTCAGAGAACGTTTTGACCCGTATCCATAGGTACATTCCTAAATCTTTGACTGGGTCCTCATCATATTAGTTTCAATGTTAGTACTAGTAGTCTTGTGTATGATAATTGCTCAACTGTAGATTGAGAATTTCTTGTCTAGTTGACTGGTGGGGTAGGAAGGATTTGATCTGATGGCTGTTTGTTTACAAAGAATTTTCTTTCCAAGATTAGATGAGATATGGGATAAGATGGGTTGTCGAGTAACAATTGTTAATTGATTGGCCGCCATGTCCACAAGGTTGAATGTTGTAGGTCGATAGGTCGAGTAACAATGCTATACATGGTTGTAATGTTGAGAAATCCTAACTAATAATAGGTTCGGCATGCTTGTTGTTGTTTCCTGATCACAGTTGTCTGGAGGAAGGAGCAGAGGAATTCTTGATGAAGCCTGTGAAGAAGTCGGATGTTGCAAGGCTTAAAAACTTCATAGAGAAGGGCGACCGTGCTGAGAAAACCCAGAGAAAGAGCCTGAAGAGGATGATTGAGGATGGCTTATTTACAACTACATTTTCTTGGTCAGAGGAGGAGGAGGAGCGATCCCCCTCGTCATCCCCATCACCATCACAATCATCATCTACATGTTCATCACCATCTTCAAAAAGGCCCAAGCAGCAATAGTAGAGGCATAAATTCACCATATGTTTTGCTTCCACTGCATCATCGTCTGCCTGACTCATACTAAGATAAATAGGGAGCCAGTTAAATGTTATGATTTGGGTTTGTAAACATGCTCAAATCTGAATGACTATACGAATGTGAATTCAGTGATGCTTACAGTTCATATCTTTGAATTGAGCATTGCATGTATTCTGAGATCTCACATCTCTTTGACACTTTTGACACTTTTGACACCTCAATCTCCAATTGGCATCATTTCAACAAATACTCTTTTCACAATGCTTAGCCTAAAATAGCAACAAAGAATCAGAACACACAAAACAGAAGCATAAAGTGTTCCCAATCATGATCAAACATTTGAACCAAAACTATGGCCGGCCACTGAGGAATTTGTGGGAAGGAAGGAGTAAGATCGACTCCAATTAGCATAGAGAGAGATTGGAGTGAGAGGTGGGGGTCCTTTCCTTTGGGTTAGGGTCCATGAAATCTCCGATGAGATAATTTAAAGAAAGGAGATCATGTGATGTTCCCACCCACCATTATAAGCTTTTCAAGATTTAATGGAATTTGTAGGTATAGAGTTTGTAAGTTGGAGGTCCATCCATGCTTTGTCTCCATGCTATAACTTCGACTCTTTACTAATTTTTGGTATGATAGAAATCTCATGATTCCATTCCTGTTCTTTCTATTACTGATGATAGGATACCATATCACTTTCCTAATTTGAAATACAGCAGACATGGAAAGCAACCTTCCCAACCACTAAAACTTCTCCACGTACCAGAAAACCCATATGAAAAATGAAATTTTGATTCACCTTTTTTTTCAAGTAAATTTTTGTGGAGATACGGCAGCCTAAGATTATTTTATTTTTTTTCTTTTTATATAAATATTAGTATTATTCTAATAAAGGTAGTAGTCTTTTTTTACAAGAATTTGGACTCTAACCTTAGTTATACAGCTTTATTATGGTTATCATTCAAAATTAATAACAAGAGGAATTACCTCACAAATTAGCATGGTATCAGAGTCTGATTTGCAAAAACCTAGATGAATCTGGCGTTGCCGTTCAACTCTCTATTCTAAAAATCTCTTCTTCAAACACTTTATCATGGCTGTCATCAAGTTCGGAAACGTTGGAGAAGTCATCGCCAGACAACGATAGCAGCAACAGCAACAACAATGAAGTCGGCAGCAACCCTCCGCCGCCTCCAACTTCAACTAAGGCGAATGAATACGCCTCCTTCATCACAGTCCACAAGCTGAATGGAGATAACTATCTCCGGTGGTCTCAATTCCTTTTGATTCACCTTGCTCATCGAGACAAGGAGGGGTATATCAATGGCGACTTACCTGCACCAGCCGCTACTGAAGCAACGTACAAGACGTGGAAGATCAATGACAACCTTGTGAAGTCATGGATGATAAACACCATGGAGAAATCAATAGGCGAGCTTCACCTGCTTCATAAAGCGACCGAAGATGTATGGGACAGCGTTGATGATGCTTACTCCAACACCGATAACACGACAGAAGTCATGGAGATTGAGACGCAGCTTTACAACCTCAAACAGGGTGATATGACGGCTGCAGCATACCACAACACCCTGTCGCATCTTTGGCTTCAGATGGACTTGTACCGATCATCCAAGTGGACGTGCACAACAGATGCAGATTTCTCCTTGGTCTCAACAAAGATCTTGATGATGTTCGAGGCCGAGTTATGGCGATGTCGCTCCTTCCAGAGCTTTGGAAGGATTTTGCTTATGTCCGACACAAGTCCAGCCGACGCAGGGTGATGCTGCTAGAACCTGGAAAAAATCTAAATGAATCATCAGCATTTAAAGCGTATGATAAACCTAAAGATGTTAAATACTGTGATAATTGCAGAAGGATGAGACACATTCGAGAGGAATGTTGGGGCCTCCATGGTCATCCCTCGGGATAAGCCACTGCCTCAACAAAGAAGAAAGGGAAGTAGAAACGTGGGAACCTTGCTGAACAAAGAGAGGATGATGGTACTCAGGAATCTTTCTCAAAAGGTCAATTGAGCATTTTGGAGAAGATGTTTGCAAAATATACTTCTACCGCGACTCCTTCCTCTATCGAAAAGGCCAGCCTAACAGCAAGTAAAGGTAAACTATCATATTCTCAAATCACCCAACTACGAGGAAATATGATTTGGATTCTGGATTCGGGATGCACTGATCATATGACATGAGACATAAGTATTATTCAAGACTTACATCCTTACCCCAATAATTCTAGTGTAAGAATCGTCGATGGAACTTTGGCTCCGATTACAGGGGTTACCAGGGTCTATGTCACTCCCACTATTACTTTGTTCCTAGTGTTATATGTTCCCAAGTTAAACTACAATCTTATATCAATCAGCCAACTTACTCGAGATCTAAAGTGTGAAGTTTTGTTTGGTGATGGGATATGTGAGTTTCAAGATTTAGCTTCGGGAAGATGATTGGCAGAACTAAGCTGGTGGAGGGAATTCAGTTTGATCGTGAAATCTGCCAGTATGCAAAACACACTAGATCTTCCTACCCCTCGGTACCGTACACTATTACAGCATCATTCTCAATTATACATAGCAATATTTGGGGATCTTGCCGTGTCAAAATACCGAGTGGTGCATGCTGGTTCATCACTATGATTAATGAGCACACTCGAATGATATGGACATTCCTCATGAAGGATAAATCCGAGAACTCTAGTGTATTTCAGTTCTTCTACAAAATGGGTCAGACTCAGTTTCAAGCTCAGATCACAGTATTGAAAACTGACAATGGTCGTGACTATTTTAATTATGTTCTTGGCACTTTTCTGGAAACGCACGACATTCTACATAGTAGCTCATGTGTAGAAACACCAAAACATAATGACATTGTTGAACAACGAAATAGACAATTATTAAAGATGACTTGTGCAATAATGTTCACAACTAACAAACCTCAATACCACCATGGAGAAGTGTTGCTCACAGTTACGTACCTAGTAGGCCTTTGCAGTATCAAGTACCACGTCAAGTGTTACTTTAGGCTTACCCTCATGTTCATGCATTCTCTTCCTCACTTCCTCCCAAAGTGCTTGGCTGCACAGCGTTTGTCCACTTGTATGCTCACCAACACTCTAACTTGGACCCTCGTTCACTCAAGTGTGTGTTTCTAGGGTACTCGGCTCACAAACGGGCATGTAAGTGCTACTCTCCTCAGACTCATCGTCTCTACCATACAATGGATGTAACGTTTTTTTAGCATGAGCCGTATTACACCCCAACAATAATTCAGGGGGAGCACGGTCAACTGCAACAACCATCGCAATAGGTCTTATAATTGCTACTATGGAATTCTAATACATGAGGGGGAATTGTGGATGAGAACTTGGCACAAGGAGCAGAAAATGTTGCTCCTCCTCATCATGGTGGTGAACAGTGGTCACCAATCACCCAAACATATCAACAACGACCCCGTGGAGTAGAAACTCACACTGAACCAACTACTTCTACTAATCACTCTCCTAAAGAGCAGCCAATTAATTGGAGATCATCAAGAATACGCGGAGATAGAAGTTGAAGAGGTACCAATCACAATGGAAGACAGTGACCTGCACATTCCTATAGCTCATAGAAAGGGGGTTCGTGATTGTAAAAAGCACCCGATCAACCGGTTCGTGAACTATGAAATATTGAGCCCCAACTTCAAAGCCTTCACAGCAAATCTTGATACTGTTGAAGTTCCCAAAAATGTGCATGAAGCAATGCAACACCCTGAATGGGGAAAAGAATGTGAACTTTGAGCTCTTCGACAAAATAAAACATGGACCATTGTGCAGCTGCCTCACGGAAAGCGGACAGTAGACTGCAAATGGATCTTCACTGTGAAATACAACGCTGATGGGAGTGTCAAAAGGTATAAGGCACGTCTGCTTGCCAAGGGTTTTACTCAGTATCATGGCATCGATTATCAAGAAATGTTTGCTCCAAACACTGCCAACCCGATCACACATTGTTTGTCAAGCATGGATCGGGAGGAAAACTATCAATATTTATCGTTTATGTAGATGATATAATCATCACTGAAGATGTCCAACTAGAAATCCAAAACCTGAAGTAACAGTTCAAGAGAGTTCGAGATCAAGGACCTTGGACAACTAAGGTATTTTTTGGGGGTGGAAGTAGCTAGATCAAAGCAAGGCTTGATCGTGTGCCAACGAAAGTATGTCCTTGACTTACTTGGTAAAACAGGACAACTTGGGTGAAAACCTATGGATACACCAATGGAACCGAACAAAATATGGAGTCGAGATGTTCAAAGTGAACTAGCTGATAGAGAGGTACCAAAGATTAGTTGGAAAGTTAATATGCCTCGCTCATACTAGACCGGATATTGCTTACTCTGTGGGAATCGTTAGTTAGTATATGAAGGATCCTACTGAGGAGCACATGGAGGCAGTGATTCGAATCCTTAGGTACCTAAAAGGTACATGAGGATTGGGCTTGAGATTCCAGAAACACACTAGTAGAGGAGTTGAAGTGTACACCGATGCTAGTTAGGCAGGGGAACTCACAGATTGCCTATCAACTAGTGGTTACTGCACATATATATGGGGAAATCTGGTCACTTGGACGAGTAAGAAACAACATGTAGTTGCTAGAAGCAGTGCTGAGGCAAAGTATAGAGCTCTTGCACTCGAAGTGTGTGAAGGTGTTTGGCTTAAGAGACTGTTGGAAGAACTACAAGTTGAGTCAATAGGCTCTATAGTCATGCGAACTGACAGCCAATATGCTATTAGCATTGTCAAGAATCCAGTCTATCATGATCGAACTAAGCACGTGGAAGTGGATAAATAGTTCATATCTAAGAAGGCAACGAGTGGAGTGATTGAAGTGGTATATATTCCCTCAGCAGAATAGACAACTGACATACTTACTAAGGCTACCTCAAGAGAAGTTCTGGACTACCTCAAGGACAAGCTCGATCTCTATAATGCCTACATCAAGATTGAGGGGGAGTGTTGAGATACGACATCCTATTTAGGACTATTTTATTTTTTCTTTCTTGCATAGGAAGTCAATATTATTCTAATAAGGGTAGTAGTCTTTTCCTACAAGGACTTGGACTCTAACCCTAACTGTATAGCTCTATTATAAATAAAGCTGGTTATCACTCAAGATTAATAACAAAAGAAATTACCTCACAAATTAGCAATTTTAGTTTTCACCTTATATCACTTAACCGTTCATAAAAAAATTCATCATTTTAAATTTGAAGAGTGATTGAAATCACCTTATGGATCCAATACATTTTAGAAGTGAATATAATTCATTTAAGATGGTATTTTGAAATTTCTAACTAAAGGGAGTGGATTTTAAACTCTATGTTTTTAGTAGATTTCTTTTATCAATTTTTTTCATTCTATCTCTTTTCACAATAATTTATTTCTAAGTCACGCATAAACAATCCACTCTACCTATTCATTTCATAAATAAAAAATTCCTTCTAAATATCTACCTATTTCATATTTTGTATATGTCAAAATTCTCAACCAAATGAAATCATCCACTCCACCAATCTATTTCACCCCAATAAAGGGCTCATGCGTTATGATCCACCAAGCACCGAGATAAATTGAGAATCTTCTGATGGGTCCACGCTCCTAAATCACGACGCTCGTCCCCCACAACGAGCCCATGTGCTTTGATACGCCAAGCTCCGGGATAGACTTGGAATCCCTCGAGGGGTCCATGCTCCTAAACCCTGACACTCGCAACGCAGGAATTCACCTCAACAAAGCTCTCATACATGCGTTCTAATGTGTCAAACGTCAGGATACACTTGGAATTCCTCGAAGGGTCCACACTGCCAAAATCTGGACGTCTTAGGCGAATTTTTTGTACCGCTAATCTTGAAGTTGCACCCACATACAAATTTTATATTACTTATTGCGATAAAATAAGATTCTGCAAGCAAGATTGTTAATTGGTGCATGGATGTTTTCCTGGATTAGGTTGGGTACTGTTTTTATTGGGTCAAAATAATAATTAACTAAAAAATTAACCCAATTATACTTAATTATTAACCGTTCAACTCAAGTTGAATTGGGTTGATTAATATGGTTGGATCGATTACTGTATTTTGTGTACACGCCTACCTACATTAGAAAATTCGCTATCGCAACTCCAACACCACTGTACATATATATATATATATATTAGATAGTGTTTCGGCCCGTTGGCCGACTTCATATTTTCCTTTCTGACTTTACTATTGACAACCTCAATAAATAAGCTGGCAATTTTTTGGGCCGTTGGCCGATTTCAAAATTTTCTTTTACCGTACTACTGATAACATGAATAATTCAACTAAATCGTAAATAATTATCAATAAGAGTTGAAATTTTCCAAATCTAAGAACAATAGTTTAAACATATTTTACAATCAACCAACAAATTTGGATTACTAAATGGTCTGTTGGCCGGTTTATGCTAACTTTAATCTTTAATGTGTTTAAACTTTACCGAATGAAGTTCAACCTAAAATTTATAATGCTAATGTATGAAAATGATTGGTCGTCAAGATTAAAAGATGTACACACTTTTTGACGAATAGTTGAGTATAATGAAAAATGTAATATTTATTGGCCCGTTAAAAGAATCTTAAAAAGAGATCATGTTATGTGAGTTATGCTTAGTTGTCATAGATATATCTCATTGAAGCCGACTCAACTCGATTAGTAGTCTAAATTAGTCAAGAGATAATGATAGAATGAAAAATAAAATAATAATTGACCCGTTAGAATAATCTTGAAACAGGATGTCATCTAAAATATACTTAAGATTGGTGAATGTGGTCCGATTCGAGCAGACTAAAATCGATTCGAGCAGACTCAACTCTATTAGTATTATGGATTATTCTTGTTAAAAGAATATTGAAAGAACGATCGTGTTATATGGACTATGTTTAGATTTGATAGGTATGTTTCATTCAAACTAATTTAACCCGATTTTAGTTTCTGAATTAGTCTAGAACCCTGAAATTAAGAAAATGTAAGTCTAGTTGTGGTGTTAAAACAATATTGAAAGAAGATTGATTCAGAGTGATTTTATATAGTTTACAAATGAATAACATATTAGCCTCATTTAGTGTGACGTCAATGAACAATATGATTGATTATACTTGAAAATTTTGAGTGTGATGTGCATATTGGTTCTCTTCCGCATAACGATATAACCTTCAATATTAGATGGATTATTTTCCTAAAAAAATTCAGTTAAATATAATAAAATTGATGTCATTGGACTCAAAAAAATGTAGCGAACAACATTTGTGAAAGTCGCAATTTATTTTGAGTAATATATAAAACGTTATGGATTAAAAACTAATTGAAATGAGAAAAAAATAGAGGTTTAAAATAATTAATGAGTTTTTTGTTGCAATAAAATTGATTTGTGTGTAAACAAAAAAAGTTGTTTGGAAAAAAAAATTTCCTTGTAAACTTAAGGAGAAGTCTTCAAAAGTTTTTGCGCCAAACTCAATTCCTTACTTTCTTATATATAATTGTGAGATATATATATATATATATATATATATATATATATATATATATTGTGTAAACTTTGGTGTTCGACCCATTAGTCGACTAATCCAGTTGAGGATGGTTCCGGAATTAAAATATTACTTCCCTCCTAATGTTATTACGAAGATCGAACCTTAATTCGCCTTTTAAATACAACCTCTGACATCATTCCACCAACCGCTTGCTGGTGTATATAATAATATTATATGTTAACAGCATGATTTGGGGCGTAAGCCCATGTTTACAGGCGGAATGTTTTTGGTCCGAACTGAAGGGGAAACTTAATTACATCACATGACCATGGCCGCTCAAAATGATCTTTTGCCAACACGACAAAACTTTTCATCGGAATGTTATATCCTATGTAGTTACTTGAGAAGAACACACGAATCTATTGTATGTCTGACGATGGTGGAAGTTCAGGGAATGAAGGATCGTAGCTCTCCAGAAAGAGAGAAAGCAACTAATATTCTTGCTTCAGTCGTGGCAAACTAAAGCAACGAACCTTTTTCCCACCATATAAACATCAATCAATCGTGTATCAACCAAACTTCGTACCCAAATTCCCAGAACGCACGGCGGCCGGCCAGAGCCACTGCACCGCCCACAATTTCTTCTTTCCCGGCCACCGACGGTTAGCTCTTGAGCCAATTTAACAGGCCATACCGACAAAAATATATTATACGGCGAGTGGAAGAAATTTCGCGGAAACAAAGCCGAACAACACAACAACCGTCTCCATCAAAGCCAGGCTCCACGTCAGCTATATTCGTCGTCCCTGCAATAATAATAAATAAATACCCAAAGGTCAAGTCAACCGATGACTGAAACCAACGACAACAACAATAACAACACTAGTAATAATAATATCTTTAGTCGATGTCTTCGTCGTTTCTTCTCATTTTGCAAAGAAGGAGGAGGAGGAGAGGAGAAGATGGGTAGCGTGAATCTATTGGATAACCTGAACGTGAAAGCGGAGCTAGTGAAGAAAGCTTGCTCCCTCGCCGTCAAATCCCACAAGTCGCAGCAGCTTTTCCAATCTGAAAAGTCCCGGGGATCGCCGGAAGTTGTCTTCAGCTTCCCTGGGAGTTGGAACCTTGGGGATTGGATCAGTAAGCCGCCGTTCGGTGAAGTTGAGGTGGATCTTCAGCTTTTCCCTTCCCTCTTGTATATCGGTCTCAAGGAACCCGGCTCTGTCAATGAAGCTTTCTTGCGGAGGTTCACGGCCGTTTTGGCCCCTCCGCAACAGTTCGTCACCGAGGTGATTAAATTTTTTTTCCTTCTTCCATTTCTACCGCTTTCGTTGTCAATTGCTTGTTCGATTATAGTATTGAATATCGAACCTGGAAAATATGATGGCGGGGTGGCTGAACTTATTTGCGGACAACAACCCTAAATTAAGCTGATTACAGATTTAAGATATTAATGAACACTTTGTTCTTTTATTACATGAATGAAATTGGATCGATATGATCAGCTCATATGATATACAGATTGGTTTTCTTTTGGTCATTGATCAACAGGTTGATGCAAAGTGATTCTCATTTTGTTTGACAGGTTGAGAAGGCTATTAGAGAAAAGAAGCAGGTGGTGTTCACGGGACACTCTTTAGGAGGGCCAATAGCCATCTTAGCAACAATTTGGTTCCTGGAGAAGTACGTCAAGAGTGAAAATCGGCCAATCAAGCCTCTATGCCTTACATTTGGTTCTCCCCTCGTTGGCGATCGCTTCCTGAACCATGCCCTTAAGCGGGAAAAGTGGTCTCAACTCTTCATCCATTTCGTCATGAGATACGACATTGTCCCCAGGATCTCGCTCACCCCTTTCTCCTCACCCACTGATAGACGACTCCTGGAAATAGCCCTCGACTTCTTCAACCCGAAACCCGCACAAAACCCGTCTTCTGATGATGCACGGAGACTCTATGTCAACGTGATGAGGAGTTCATCCTCTGTCGCCAGCCATGCTGCTTGCAAGATCATGGGTAACACAAACCTTTTGCTGGAGACCGTCTCTGGTTTCGTCGAGCTAAGCCCTTACAGGCCGTTTGGGACCTACGTTTTCGCCACTGGTAACGGGAAACTTGTCATCCTGAGGAACCCAGATGCGGTTCTGCAGGTGCTGTTTTATTCGTCTCAGTTAAATTCTCCAGGGGAAGATGCGGAGGTGGCTGCAAGGAGCCTAAAGGATCATTTGGGTTACAAAGATGAACTTAAGGAATGCTTGGAGATGCAGAGTGTTACTTACTTGGATCATGATTCTCTTGCAAATCTTCCTTTGTCCTCCGATTCAGCAACTCCTGAGAATGCTGCTGTCAATGAAGCCTTGAATGATCTTGGCCTTGTAAGCTCCGAACTTCGACTTTTCTTTTCCGTTTTAATCTTCTGAATTGTAACGGAACTTGTTTCTATTCAGAGTGTAAGAGGGAGACTATGCCTCCGAGCAGCAGCGGAGTTGGAGAAGCAGAAGAGTAAGAATCAAGCAACCATAGACGGGAAGGTGAAAGACATAGAGAAAGGGATACAGAAGCTGGAGAGTTACAAGAACAAGTGTGCTCTACGGGGCAGGACTTACTATGGGGCATTCAGGCTGTCAGAGGACAAGAGTGATTTCGAGGCAAACGTGACCAGGCTCGAGCTAGCTGGAATGTGGGACGAGATCATCGAGATGTTAAAAAGATACGAACTTCCTGACGATTTTGAGGGCAACGAAGACTGGATCAAACTCGGTACTAGGTTCAGAGTCCTGACTGAGCCATTGGACATTGCAAACTACTACAGACACTCGAAGAATGAAGACACTGGGCCTTATATGGGAAGGGGTAGGCCGAAACGGTACAAGTGTACTCAGAGATGGAAGGAACATTTGGAGAGGGTGAGTATGGAGCCGCCGGATTCGTGTTTGTGGGCTGAGGTGGAGGAGCTTCTTATTGCAGCAAAGGGTCCGGTAACAGTAGAACGTGTTAAGACATTGAAGAGGAAAGTCGAGGAGTATAAGATGCAGTCGGATGTGTATTTGGAAGACAGCATGTTTGTGAAGTTGTTGAAGATGAACAATATCCCTTATCCTTGAGATGTTTGGGGTAGACGAATCCCCATGCTGACTTCTTTCTGCTATGTGGTGTATGTATGTACTGACTACTGAGCTACTGCGGTTTCTTGCACATTCAAGTTCTAATAAAATGGTGGCGGAGATTTGGTGTTGAGTTTTGTTTTAGACATTTATTGGATTTCTTACATTTTTTCTTAAAGTGAAACCACTCTAAAGCATACGTGGTAGGATAGATGAGGAAGAATACGCGAACATATGGTTGAAGATTCATATGTAAATCGTGTGGTCCTATTAATTTTTTTTTCAACTTTCCATGTCAGCGATAACATGGTTGATGTGGCACTCTCTGATTATCCACATATGTAAATTAAATGAGAGAGTTTAAAAAACGCCACGTCACATTAATGACAATGGACGATATTAGATGGAAATGTATCGCATGACAAATATGTTCATTTCTTGATAATTTATGGTTATTCATGGAATTTCTGAAACATCTTGTGTAAACATATAATTTTAGCTAAGTTCATGTCAATTTAAGGTTTTTTGCCTTTTATTTTTAAAAAATGTGAAAACCACCATAAAAAGTAAAAATAAGGTGCTAGTAACTTTTTATTATTAAAAGTGTATTTTAGACAATTAATGAACAGCTAAACAACGCCTTAGTTTCCAAAAAAAATTGCACCTAGTTTTCAAATCTTATGATTACGCAAATCCCCTTGACATTTCTTATTAACAGTTTGGACCAATGAACTTTATTTGTACAAAATTGAACTCCCCTCTCCTCCCCCATCGTTGGAGCTCCGTCGGACTATCGCTGGAGTTTACCAGACCATCGCCGCCCCTCACCGCCGTCGTACATCCGCCAATCCACCATCGTCGTTGTGCCATTCAAGGTGAGTATGTGAAAAAAAAAAAATAGACCCAGCCGTCCAAACCGGACGCCCGATTAGGAAACCAGCAGCCTAAACCGGATTGTCGGTTAGAGAATCACCAGTCCAATTTGGACAACTGGTTCTTAAACCAGCAATCCGGATAAGGCGGCCTGTTCTAAAACCAGCAGTCCGGTTTGGGCGGCCGGTTCTAAAACCAACAGTCCGGTTTGGACGGCCGGTTCTAAAACCAACAGTCCGGTTTGGACGGCTAGGCCAATTATGATTATTTATTTATTTAAATATCGTAATAATTATATGTTTTATAAATATATCATAATAAGCATATGATTTATAATTGTATCGTAATAATAATATGATTAATTGAAATAATTGTTTATAATTTTATTCCATTATGGTAAATACAACAAGCCGCTCAAACCGGATTGCCGGTTAGAGAATGAACAATCCACTTTGGATGGCTGGTTCTCAAACCAGCTATCCGGTTTGGGTGGCCGGGTCTAAAACCAGCAATCCAATTTGGACGGCTGGGCCATTTATTCTTTTTTTTTCATTTTAATATCGTAATAATTATATGATTAATTTAATTAATTGATTATAATTTTACTGTATTATGATAAATACTGATTACGAATAGTTACATTACAATTAATTTTTTGTATAGTAGTTGTATATGAAATAATTATGTGATTAATTTAATTAATTGATTATGATTTTATTTGATTATGGAAAATAATAATTATGAATAATTACATTATCATTCGTATTTTTAGATATGTATATAAATAAAATTGTCTTCAATTATTACATGTTACGATTTCTCAATTAAGTGAATGCAGATATGAACCATGAAGTAAGTACTCCTTCAAAAAATAGTAAAAATAGTTAGACATAATATATCAAACATGTTAGTGAATTGTATATGGTGAACGAACGAGTTGAGCATATTAGACCAACCGATAGGTTTTGTTATACTATGTGTAGAAAAGTCCTATGGGTAGTGATGAATATACTAGAGTAGACGGTGATGGTGAGGAAGGCGCTATGGATTACACTCAATTGTCCTCACTCAATCATATTTGCACCGAATGGTTCTGGGTACAAACTAGTTCTAGTGCAGCAAATCCTAAATCCTAACCCTAACTAAACTCTAAATCCTAAACCATACACCTTAAACCCTAAACCCCCCCCCCCTCCCTAAACACTAAATCATAAACCCTAACCCTAAACTCTTTAGGCTTTTTCCAGTTAGTACTATTTACACGATCTCTAAAATCTTAATTTCTAAAACCATAAACTCTAGACCTTAAACCCGGGTTTGTATACTGAACATGTTCCCTAAAAACATTACCCTAAACCATAAATCCTAAACAACCCTTAACCCGTTAGTGTTTAGGGTTGATTAGAATTTATGGTTTAGGGTAACATTTTTAGGGAACGTGTTTAGTATCCAAATTCAGGTTTAAGGTTTAGGGTTTATGGTTACTGTTAAGGGTTGTTTAGGATTTATGGTTTTGGGTAACGTTTTTAGCCGAACGTGTTTAGTATACGAACTCGGGTTTAAGGTCTAGGGTTTATGGTTAGGGTTTAGTGTAACGTTTTTAGGGAACCTGTTTGATATACGAACTCGGGTTTAATGTCTAGGGTTTATGGTTTCTAAGAATTACGATTCAAGAGATAGCATAAACGGTACTAATCATGGAACCCTTAACCCATTAGTGTTTAGGGTTGTTTAGGATAACGTTTTTAGGAAACGTGTTTAGTATACGAACTCAGGTTTAAGGTCTAAGGTTTATGTTTTCTAAGAATTACGATTGTATTAGTATGTGAAAATAGAAAATATGTTCATAATAACAATCCTAAAATTAATTTTAAATAATTAACCTAATCATATAATTAATTACATATAAATAATGATTGTATAAAAAATTAATAGACAAATAAAATAATCTATTAGTTATCAATTGAATGCATAATTTAATCAAGCAACGATATTAGTAGAGATGGTAATTGTTTATCCAACAACTAAAATAATCTATAAGTTATCAACTGAATGCGTAAGTTAATCAAATAAAGGTATTAGTGGAGATGTTAGAGACTATGGTTCGAATCTGACAGACAACATTTTTTAAAAAACAAAATCCTATGAGCCGTCCAAAATGGAAGGCCAAATGAGGCTCGACCGTTCAAATTGGACGGCCCAAACGAAGTCCGGCCTTCCACTTGGGACGACCAAGATGGATCTGTGACCGTCCATTTTGGACGACTGGGGCTCGTTTGGGCCGTCCAGGCTGGGGTGATGTCGGGAGCGGCCGGTGGAGGCGACAGATTTAAAACAAAACCGTCGGAAGATTAGGAGGAGTTGGTCGGCGGTGGCGGTGGTGGCCATTTTTAAAAATGAGGGCGATATTTAGCAACTCCATTGAAATACTGCAAACTCACAAACTACACGGCAAAATTAACACTAACGTGCCATTTGGTATAAAATGAATCTGGTTCTCCTTTCTTTTCAAAATGAATTCCTACGTTTAGACTATCCTAATAAAAATTTATCATTTGCCATCATGCATATGGTTTGGGGTTTTCACTTTCTTTGTGTTATTTTGTATCTTCTAACGTTCTGCATCAACACCGATACCTCTCAATAAAATAAAAAGTTTTCACTAGTACATCTGTGCATTCCAAAATTCTTACATTCAGCCGTACAAGCTGCTATATAGACTTTCATCCCAACACCACGAAGGAGCATCCATCTCTGTATTCCCCATACTCAGAATCTGTCTGACATCTCCCTTATGGAAAGCATAGACCATACAGTTGATAAATAACTTTGAACAATTGGCCTCTTCAGTTGCATTGCAGCTCCATAAAGATAGACATTGGCTACCAATTCTCTGTTGTATTAACATCAAGTGCTACGACTTCCTCACTGGTCCATCGAATCCTTGAAAAGTAACATCATGTATAGTGTACCGTTCACTGCAGCTATCACCATAATCATTCGGGTCGCTCTCATTACTCTTTGAATCACGATTTTCGTTCTCGACCTACTCGTTCTCGACCATACTTTTGAACTCGGATCGCCATCTCCTCCATTCAAGTCTACCTCCAGCAAAAAATCTCCTCCCTCGGCTGGAGTTGTGTTTTTCCTTGCTGTTGGACGCATAACAGCATTCCTCCTTTCCATGACACCATTATCCGTTTGAATCGCAGTATTAGGGGCGGCTAATACTTTCTTCACAAGATGCATCGATCCTTCGGCATCCCACACCACGTCGTACTCGCAATTGTCATCATCACTTTTCTCCTTCGCCCCACCTCTGAACAAGATACTATATGGTCGGATGAATGCAGCTAGGAAACTCCAGTAGTGCTCCAGGTTTACACCCTTTGCCGGCCATAAGAGAAGAGCGAAAATTGTCAAGTTGAAGAGTAAAAGGTACCTGGTATTGTCGGTACAGTAGAGTTCAGTAACAAAAGCAAAACTGAAATGACTAGTTAAATGCTTTATGGTTGCAGGAACCTCATGAAGGTGGGTTACCATATGTAAACCTGAGTTTGCACAGGAAGAAAGCAGAGATTGGTCTTGAGAGCTTCTTTAGGGATGCGCATACTACGATTTGTTGAGTTCTCAGCAATAGACAATAGCATGAATGATGGGTACAAATTCCCTTGCTGCCAGCTTACGGTTCCCACTGTATGCTGAATAGAATTATCGGAATAAATGCAACGTCCCATAGAAGCTGCAAATAAGGAAATCAAAAGGACCTCACCTCACTAACTGGCCCGGATTTTGAATCATGAAGTACTGTACACTGATCATGATCATGTCCTGACAAAACAAGTACCTATAACGAAATGATTAGTGGCGTATTCCTTAAGTACTCTCTTGTTTTACAAGTGGATTGTATGAAAAGCATCCAATCAAACATTGCTAGATAGATGCGTAAAAGGCATAAAAAACAATATCAAATGGCTTACAGGTTTGATGGAGTCTAGCAATTTGTTCGAGGATTCCTCAGTGAGATAGTTTTGGTACCTGCATCATTGCTATACCTATTATCATTTATGAAGTTATATACATCAGCTGCCAGAATCTCGATTCTTGTCTTTGCCTTTCTTTTTTCCTACAGCAGAATGATACTCATTTCATTATAGGCAAACAGCTTACCCTATCTGTTGAGCACGAGAACGCACGATTCGCTGATGAGAGAAGTAATTTAAAGTGAGTGGCCACATGATAACTTGTGTGAAAACTTAAGAGAAGGATTCAACGCAGTAGAAATAACAAACCCATTGAGATGAGTGAAAATATAAAATGAAAATAGAAACCTGGTTAATTATTGGAGATTTTCGTAGCGGCCCACAATGTGTATTATCCGGCCGGTATAATGGAATATGGGTCAATAAAATCTTTGGCATCAAGTCATTGCCTGCAGACATTTTGACAGACATTTTGACAGACATTGATGTTAGTGTATGTTACCTCAGTCATTAGAACAAAACCACAGAGCGAAGAACCAAATATATGTACTACCTTCGGAGACATTCTTCACGAATTCCCAGGCTTTGGAAGTTATTTCCGACTGGGGATTCCCTGGACATGAGAAAAGCACCGCAAAATACTTTAGAGAATCAGATGCATTCACACTTGAGTAGTGTACTACTATTGTGCATGCACTGAACATAACCAATTCATGAACGGACAAAAATAAGGCACAACAAAACACATTGTTGGGTGCAATGAAAAATGTGCTTTAACATGAGTTAGGCAATATTGTTCTAAGTAAGAACTGCGATAGTAGATTATTAATGACAGCAATCTAACTTGTCTGCATACCATCCAGAGTTTGAGCATCCACAACAATGAACTCTATTTTACCAATCGCAAACCAAAAGTTTCTATTTCCAAATTCTTTCTCATAGCGCCCAACGACCTGTGTGAATCACAAAGTGATGCAAAAAATAAGCACATCCGTATTGAAATACAGGGAATGAGAAAGGGAACAAGGAGTTCGAGAGAGGTAGGACTAAAACCTATAAACTTTAATAGTTGTTCAACATTATTATAAACTAGAAAAATATTAGAGAGAGATAGAAAGATTGATAATTATTATTAGGGCTCTAATGGCCGATAGGGATATATATATCCAAGATAGACATAGACTCCTACCATAAGTAGGAGTCCTTAACAAGGTAGTTTCTTCCTATACAAGAAACCAATATAATTAATATATCCTAATAATATTAAGTCTACCTAATTAGGATTTATTTCTACAAACATAAATATAGCATGATTAGTTAGAGCACAATGCTCCATCACCACTGTCGAAAACTAAAGAGTATAATTAGCCTGTGAACTGCTCTAACACGAGAAACTCCTATCTTTGCCCAACAGACTAATTGGTAATGAGGTTCACTTGCACTCAGGTTTACTAAATTGAATCCATCAAGGTGCAAACCATTTGAACTTCAAGTTCGATAGCCTCAACTAATTGTCACTCAAGGAAACAAAATCATAGTTCAGTTCAAACCCATAAAAACAGTTTCCAGAAAGGTAGAAGTTCTACCAAGCTTATACTACTTCATCGCGCTAAGAAATGAGATCGACTGTGTCAAATATGAGAGCTTACAAAGTTCATCGTGAAGTAGGTTTAATTCAATCGGTAAAAACATCTACCTCTGATCTTCCAAGTAACGGAGTATAGGCATCTTAGGATTGGAAGGTGGTACTAGCCTACTATGCAACTGCCACATTGACTAACAAAAATTTACCACAAGTCTATCATCAATGAATTCCACAGAAACATCTAGTCCGGAATACCTCTGGCTTATGGGAATTGATGCTTGAGTAGCCAACATCATGGTTTCCAGGGATGAAGAAAACCGGGATATTCGAATCTCTCGACTTGGCATCCAAATCAAAGACATGCTTCAAACGATGCAAAGAATCCTGCCATCTTATCCGGAAACAGATGTCAAGTCCATTTTGCATTAGGAATACAAAAAGTATTTCCATTTTGGAACATAGCAAAGAAAGAAAGATTGAGAAGCCTTACTCTGCATCAGACAAGTCCGGGCCACCATCAAAATAATCACCAAGAAACAAAATGACATTGGGTTTCAATGGCAACACAGAAGAGAAAAAGGCTCTACGCATGTAAATGTCGGTGTAGAACTGTGCCATCCCCAAAAGCGACTTGGGCAGCGTTGGGTGTGATGCTTTATCCATTAACTGTTTAAGCAAGCAACTGATATATTAGAATGAAGAAGCAAGTAGCTAATCCAATTTCATTTGCAACCTTAGAATATAATATATGTAAATTTCTCTATGCTAAAGAGTTTGGTATCACAATGGAGGAGGTATAAATTTAAAGCCTGGATAGACAAGTCACTCAGTTTGCTGTTGAAGGATTAACCTAGTGGTAATGTGGGAATAGGAAATCATCTTCCCCGTGGATTCCAACATTGTGACCAACAATCAACTATAATATATATGCACCAGAAAGAAAACTTTGCATATCAGACTGCTACTTATTGGAAGCAAACGAAAACTTAATTGGACTCCGTCCAGAACCGAAGAATGAAAAGCAATATCAGTACCTGCGGATCGGTTAAGACGGCAATCCGGACTTCTTCGCGGATCTGAAAAGTAAATCAGAAGAAGGAGAGTTGAGAACAAATCAGATCGAGTTGGGGGGGAACTAAGTCGAGGATTTGAAATGGAAGGAGAGATGACTTGGTAGAGGATGAATACCGAGGAGGAAGAGGAAGAAGAAGGGGAGTGGTGAGGCCAGGAACAAGAGAAGAAAGAAGGCATCCAAAAGGCAAACATCTCGCCGTAGAGAATGGTGACCATCCATACGACACACAGCACCGCTGTCAACTTGTGGTATTGTTTCATCTTCTCCGGTCAGTGACTGGCGAGGAAGAGCTGACAAGATTAAGAAAGAAAGGCAAAAGCTTCGAGAAACAGAGGAATCTTCGTGTAATAAACCAATCTTGTTCCTAATAAGCTGTCGGGAAATTAGTCTAGGTCTCAGACATTGACCCCTTTTCCTCCATTTTGACCCTTTTTATTTCACGCATCTCATTTACAACGAACATGCATTCTGTACAAACGATATGTGTTACATTGTATATATATTTTATTTAAAAATGTTAAATTAACATTCAAATTTATGAAAGAATGCAACTAAATCGCTCAAATTTTTTTGACGAGATAATCTGCCGCGGCAAAACAATTTGAAAAACACAGTCTTCATCTTTATCTTCAATATATCTGCATTGGGGACTGCATTGGACATGGTTCCTACAATTACAGCAACCATACAACCTTGGTCCAGTCATCTCCGCCGTATTTTTGGGAACCCTAAGTAACTCTGATGATAATGTGTTCAAGTATCAAAATGAAAATGCAACAAAAAAGGAACAACATTATCAACAGAAAGGACTTGCCAAAAATGCAGGACTGCAGCAGCAAGAGTGTGTTTTTGGGTATAAAGAAGATAGCAGATTAGGGCCCAACACCTTAAACTCGTAAACTCGTAATGTAGTAGGGTAAGACATTTAACAATTCACAAAAACATGCTAAAACTGAGCTGAAGAACAGCAACCAGACGATTTTGTTGTCAGACGATCTTGTTGTCATCTCTTGCACACAACAGCTTGCTAGTGCTAGTTCTTGAATTTCAGGACTGCAATCAAACTCCAAATAAATAAACAAATCAGCAACTCCTGTGCTGGCGAACAGCAACAACATCACAGTCACAATAAACAAAAAATTAACAGATGCATCATTTGCAAAACTAAGAACAAGATACTAATATCATCCTTCCAGCAAATATTAACCACATTCTGCGTACGAAACAAACCAAGCAACAATTCTAAACAAGTGGTTCATAACAAAAACAGAATCTGCTAATAACAAAAGAGAGTCCAAAGTTGAAAACACTCCATATCATCTACTGATAGCAATCTGCTAATCAAGGTGCACGACGAACATGTAGAATGAAGAGCTTGTGTTCATCCTCCGAATCCAAACTACGTCCGAATCGATATTGGTAGATGTTGGTCTATTTCCATAATACGTACTGGAGTTCTCCTCCCTTTTCTTTAGATACTCTCGTCTGGACATCTTTCTGCAAAAAAATAATAATGCGAAAGTTTCAAAAGAAAATAGAAATTTCGGTGATCTATTTGCATTATTCGACATATTTGGGTGTTAATATAATATTATTTTATAATAAAAAAACTAATGATATTCCGCCACATAATGTTTTTACATGATGCATGTTTCCACCAGAATGTTTTTCTTAAATAAATATAATTAAATCGGATCGGACATATATTGAATCAAACCGGATCAAATTGGTAATATACATAGGCAAATTTCGATATATAACCTAAAAAACCATAACATATTGAACATTTTGAATGAAATATAAAACTAAAATGAATTAAATACAACAATATTGAGACCTAATTTTTTTTAAATGATGATCTAAAAATAATGACCAATAAATTTAAAGCGTTATATATAATTATTTGAAACTCAAGTATTAAATAAAATAAACCAATATATATAAGGTAAAAACCTAATCTCTTCTTTTTTCTCGCCGTCTACCTAAAATTTCTTTACCCTCTCTTTTCATGTTTATCAGTCTTTATTTGCTTCAAACTTCCTTTTCATCTCTATCTTCCTTTCTTATTTCTCTGAAGTTTATTTATTTTTCCACATTCACAAAACTCAAAAATTAAATCAAGTAGATAGTGATTTTCTTTGTGCGGAAGAAGAGTCGTCGGACTGGTAAGCGGACAAACAAATAAATCCATCGACAATGAATTACATAATGCACATATGGCGTCTGCAACTTTTTTTCGTCCAATAATTTTTTCTACTAGTCTGACCGCTGATATTTTGACCAGTTAAACCATTCGGTTTTTTGGTCAAACCTGTTCAACATCTGGTTTTGACCATTATATTCAACCGCTGATTCGGTATCAGTCACACGATCGGTTCACGATCGGACCGGTTGGACCAGCCAGTCCGATCCGGTTTCGCAAACAAAAATTTCTACAACATCTTTATCAGTTATCCTTAATGGTACTCCATTTGGATACTTCAATCCTATTCGAGGCTTGCGTCAAGGAGATCCCTTATCTCATTTATTATTTGCTATCTGCTTCAAAAGACTTCCAATCCTTCTACAAGGCGCTCTTGATAATGGTACCCTAATGGGGATACAGATTAATTCTGAAGCTCCGATCATTTCGAATCTCATATTCGTTGATGATACCTTTTTATTCCTCAAAGTATTCGACAATGAAATTCGAATACTACATATCTTTTTTGCCAATATCAAACCGTCAGTGGTAAAAAAATCAACCTTAAAAAAATCAACAATTAAGTTTTGTAATGCTATCTCAACTATTGATCCACTAATCTTTTAGCACGCTACTTGGGGTAGACACTATTGGAATACATGATCATTACCTGGGTCTTTTTACTGTACTCCAACGATAAAAAACAGTTTCTTTAAATTTATTGACGACATGATCACAACTAGGATTTATTCCGGGTAGGTTTCCTTCTTGTCTCCAGTCATATTAATTAATTTGGTACTCTCTGCTGCCTGTTTATACAATAGGTTATTTTTTAATACCAAACATATCTATTGAACGGTACCATCAATTATTGGGAGACAAAAGGCACACACTGGCTGTTATAAGATCGATTGTGCCGACCAAAGGAAGCCGACAGACTGGGCTTCCGACATTTCCAAGCTTATTATCAAGCACTTTTAGGAAGGCAATCTTGGCGCCTTCTACAAAACCGAACCTTCTACTTACTAAACTCTACCACGCAAAATATTACCAATCTTCATCCCTTATAAAAGTAAAATTGGTACCACGTCTATTGTGGGGTTGGCGGAGTATCTTGCACGGTCAGGATTTACTGATCCACGTCTATTGTGGGGTTGGCGGAGTATCTTAAAACGAGAACTCTAGAAGGTCATGAGGACCCTATATAGAGCTGATTGACAAGATGTGAGGATATACCCCTTGATTGTCAACACCCCCAAACAATCTGCAATCTATTTTTCATTGCCATCTTCATCTTTTCCATTGTCTTCATCATCTTCATCCGAACCATCACCATCTTTATCCTGCCCAGATTACGTATCAGTCTAGTCAATCCGTCGAAACCCATACAAGATACTCCCAACATGCCCTTTAAATCCATATTAATAGATCCACTACTAGGATCTCCATAAGAATTCGGAAAGAAGCGCTTATGTTGGGATGAACTCTCTCAAATGGCAAATTCCTGACCTTTCTAAATAGAGTAATTCAACATAAATATGACTTTTGAATAAATATGTTTGTTAGACCACGAGCACAGTTAATCTGAGACAGATTTGTAAATCTAAATGACAAGGAGGAGTGCGATGAAGAAATGGGATTTTGTGACTGATCTGAAGTTTTTTCTTCTTGTCTTCTCTGTTAAGTACAATGAATGAGCAAGTAAAGAAACTTAGGCCTTTCCTTTGAAACTTCGTTCATTGATCGAGATACTTTTCTCCTTGTCATCTATTCTATACATTCAACACACTAATAAGGATTTTCCCACTATAGTAATAAGTATTGATCATCTATCCCTATATATAATGGAAGAATCATGACCGTTACGTAACAACAAGCAATTGTAATGTAAAGTTATTCAACTTAGTCTTACAAAAAAAGAGCCGTTGGAGATGTGCTCTGAACTCTCTGAAGCCTTATGCTTCCTGGCGATTTGTTTTGAATCAAATATAATCTGTAATGGATCTTTTTCAATCACCAAGGAAGGGATGGTAGGTGACGACGTCGCCGCCACATCCTACCAGCAACTCAACAAAAGGCCTCCAACCGAGAATTGCAAGAACAATAGACGGCATCTTAACGGTGGGAACCTAAAACACAATAAATATGTGAAATCCCACCCTAAAAATTTTGGTCAAATTATTAGTTCCACCAAAAAATCATACTCGGGTTTCAACCTGAACCAAAATCTATGGATGGGTGACCAACGAATATCGGGAGCTAATCTAACTAAACATTATCTTATCCTAATATGAATAATCACTAGCATAGTTCAATCGCCATGAGCGTATGCTCGAAATTAAACAATTGCATGTACAGTAGATCACATGCTACTGTACAGCTTGAGATGCCCGCCTTTGTTTCACAACTCATGTACAGTAGAGCACACGCTACTGCACTGCCTGAGAGCCTGACTCTGAAATCGTAATGCATGTACAATAGATCACATGCTACTGCAAAATCCTAGGAGCCCGACTCCAAAACATAACACATGTACAGTAGATCACACGATACTACACAGTCCTGAGAATCCAATCATTGGATTCTTGACAACCTAATTACAGTTCTATGCTTAAAGTAGAAAAGTAATTCTAACCCCCACCTCTGATAAGCTTCCTAGTAGAGTCTGAATCGTGGCTTTCTTCCTGAAGCTCAAACCTCCTTTCCTAATATACCTGAAGAGACCAATCAAAGATTTAATCTCCCAAAAACCCTGACGGTTAGGTTTTCGTATGTGGGTTTCAATCTATGGAATGAAGAGAGAAAGGAGAGGCTTCATTACCTTCTCATGAATCTCTTAGCTTCTCTAATCCTCTACCCCTAATCCTAGACCAATCAGATCTAACTTTTTTTCGTGATTGATCTTCTTTATTTCCTAGGAAGAACTCTCCGCCCGAAGGTTTATTTGTTTCTTTCTTTCTGAGTTTGAGGTCACGATTCTGACTTATATAATAAGTCCACCATTTTCATGACCGACTTACCACAACGCCCTTGACTATTTGTTCGCCATGTCTGTGACCTACTGTCAGTCACGGCCGTGACTGTCCATTTACCATGTATGTGTCTATCTTCTGACCACAACTGTGGTCAGTCTTGCAACCATGCCTGTAACTGATTACTGGTCACGGCCATACTGGTCCATCTATCAGACCAAAACTCAGCTTGTTCAACCCCAATACTCAAACTAACAGTTGACAAGAAGTCGGGTGTCACAAAATACAATACCTACCTCCCCAACAATCCCAACACCATCTGTATTGCTATCACAAAGGTATAAATGCAGAAAGAAAGTGGATTTATGGCGTGGATTCAAACACAATAAATGGAAGCCACAAACGGATGGATGGAGGAGACGGTGCATGTTGATGTTTTAATAGTCTTTCGGTTGATTAGTATTTTTCGAGCCATTGGCATTCTAATATTTTTGTTAAACTGTTAACAGTTTCAAAATTTGTTTAATAGTATTGATTTCAGAAACAGTTTCATGTTACTGTTGCTAGTCTTTAGTAGAGTTATAAAACTATTTGTTATTTTATTAGTGTCGAGTATAAATGTTTGTGTTATGGTTATAATGAGATTACTATTTGAATTTTTTTTGTATATGTTACTAGCTAGTTCATTCGATTATTAATTATCCAATGTTTAATTATGGGTGAATTCTTCGGTATACCCGGTATATCAAAAGTTTCGGTGTGCCTAGTTTTTTTTGGTAACATAAATTCATCATCAACGTCCATTTTCAGTTTGCGATCTCGACGGTTCACAATTATTCAAATATTAAATCTCTATTTCACATTTTATTTTTCATCTCATATATTTTTTCAATCCACATACTAATCCCATCTTTATTTCATATATCTCTATTAATACACAAACACAATTCATTAACATTGTCCCATTCTCTTTAACAGATTGCACATCTTACCTCCACATCATCCTTATCTCCCATCTATTTTTTCCACTATGTCTATGTCTCATTATCATTACATCATTCATCACCAACACCAACTCTCTTCACCTAAGAAGCAATCACCACATCTCAAAGGAAGCAATCGTCGGCGTACCCTAACTGATCGACTTGCTAGACCCAGTATCCTACTCTTGATCTAATAAACCCAAAAAGATGAAGTTCCTAGATTACATTAAGATTATTTTAGGGATAATCTTTGTTCTACTCTTGCGCATTCTCATACTACTCATATTTACCTTTTTTCATGAGAAGACCACTCTATATAGTCAATGAAAAGTGTCTGAAAATTTTCTCAGTTGAAGTTGTTCGTAAAAATCACTGTGACATCCACCTTACAAGAACTTAATATTCACTCACCTAATGTATGTGGTTGTCTCCCAAAGCTCCCTTTCAACTACCCTATGTGTTATAGATTTTCTCTATTAGGAAAACCTTGCGTTTTGTTATAAAAAGCACGAGCAAAGACATGAAAATGATTTCCTCTTCTTAAGTAATAGCCACTGTAGCAATCAACTAAAGAAAAACCTATCCTTTGGGTTTCTCAGTATCGTTTTTAATCAACCTCACCTTCCGTGATTGCGTGTGTCATTCATGGCTCTATTATCCTATTGTAAAGCTCCGCCTGGCCTCTAATTTTATTCGTAATAATTTCCCTTACAATGTTTCATTTGGTGCTCTTATAGTCTCCCTTTCTCTGCACGTTACCTCCATTTCCTTCACCAAAAACTATGTGTACCATATGTTTGACTTCCATCTGATATTGTAGAGTAGATACTTTCTACAAATATCAACATGAGGAATTCTAAGCTTGAGATTTTTCAGGTTTAGCCTCGACGGCCTTTTATATAAGTTTGGGATTTAGCTAATTAAGTAATACTTATTTATGGTATTAACATTTTCATAGTTTATGTTAAAAATTATTTTTACTGTTTATACGTCAAACTATTGCACAAATAAGCTTATTATTAGCTGCACACTTTTATTTATCTAATTTAAAAGGGATTTAGTTGGATATTATTGGGGTTTTTCACTTTAAAAATTAGTTCAAAGGGTGAGGTTTTCTCTTGTACAACACCCAACTCCTTCCACTCTTTGATGTGGAATAATCCAACAACCTTTCCCGCACACATTGGTCTTTCAGTAGGCATTACCCATCTACCGGATCTTACTGGATCACCATCGTTCTTTTAAACCGGATCCCGGGAGGTGTTGTCAAACTATTGTCAACATAGTGGATAACAAGAACAACTCGACAAGATGAAGAGAAGATTCAAACACCAAACCAGATTCGTAGACCCTCTATCCAGCCGCGATTCCCGAAAAACTAGAGATCAGAAAAACGATCCCACCGGCCAGATGGAAGCCTAAAGTCTCCTGAACTTGTACACCAAAGGACGATTCAATGGTGCGTTTCTCTGGGATGCTCTCTTGAACATACTGACCTGTTGGAGAAAGGAAAATTCCAAAGAACTTTATCTTTTCTTCTCTTCTCACTTCTTTAGCTCTCACTCACTTCTCTTATTTTTACTTCGTAACTCCAGATTAAATATACTCCCTTTATTCAATAATAGAGTTTTCTAGAATACCACTTTTGAACTCCCCAATAAGTTCAAGATAACCCAATCAAAAACCACTATCACTCTTTGAAAACTAGTTAAACCAACCACTATATGTAGTTGGACCAATCTAACAAATCTCCCCTTCTAACTCATATGGGGTAGCACCAAACCTACTTCCTCTAGAAAAAATATGAGTTTCTCACGTAGTAGGGATTTAGTCATCATGCCCGATCCATTTTCACCCGTATGCACTTTGTCAAGCTCCAACAACTTTTCTTCCAAAGCGTCACAAATTCAATGATATCGAACATCTATGTGTTTCGACATCGAATGGAAAGTGAGATTCTTGCAAAGATGAATTGCACTTACTATCTGTGGTGAACGTTTCCGGCCGCCCGCCGGCGACTTGCATTGTTTGGAGTCGCCACCAATCGCTTAAAAGTGGATTGGACACTTGGAGGCCGGTTCAGACTTTGGAACCTAAACTGGGCATGGTCTGCATTCAGAGATCTGGGTAAGGGGGACGGTTACGTGTGATGAAGGATTAGCACCCCACAGCCCCGGTAAACCCGTATTACAAAAATCGATATGTTTGATGTGTTTTTATTAAGTGCGCTTAATTTTTAATTGTGTGATTCGCCAGTCCTCACTCTTGCGAGGAATAAAACCGCCAATTCGGTTATATTTTTATAATACAATTAAAAAAAGGAAGCCGATAGATTATTTTAAATTTAGACAGATGATAAATTGGTTTAAAGTTGGAAGTAGAATGATAAATTGTTTTAAAGTAGGAAAGGAAATGATGAATTGTTTTAAAGTTGGAAAAAATGATAAATTGTTTTAATATCAAAAATAAAATGCCAATTCAGTTATATTCCTATGACGATTTGGTGCTATTTATTTTATTTTTCGTGGTCAATATAATCACTTTTTATACTATCAATATATGATAATAAAACTTCATTTGAAATATCCAATTTTTAATAAATTCATAATTTTTTTATTTTTGAATTAAATGAACTATTTTATTGCCCGTTAATAGGGTCTCATTTTACTATAAAAAAATAGTATGGGTCTATCAAAAGATATATTTTCCTCATAAATTTTATTTAGTTAAATAATTAAAAATATTTCACAAGTAACTCGCATTTGAATTTCAAAATCTTCAATAATTCATACAATCACGATACGTTATTATTTAGAAATTTCTGATAATACATTGCTAAAAAAAAGAAATGTCTCATAATTAAACCTTAATTTGTTTTGTGTTATCAATTCATTCATAAAAGGTAACATGTATCATTGTTCTTCTTATATTCTTTTTACCTTTTCAAACTAAAATTGTAGACTATAACTCTAACTCGAAAGGATCATAGGTGACTTTTTCAATGAAATAAAAATATGTATAAAATTATAAAAAAAAATTACCCTTTCAACTTTGTTACTCAAATTATAAATTCTAAGTACTCAAATAATATTACAATCATAATGAAGAACTTATAAGGATATAACTTATATAGTTGACACCATTATAATATTTTCTCATTTGAACTAGCTATATTTTCAAACATGACCAGTCTCATTTGACCCAGCTTTATTTTCACACGTGACCAGTCAATTGTATTCACTTATTTATTATAAGTTTAATTAGACATTAGAATAAAATAATAATAAATTCTGGAAGTTAAATAAATATCTGGCATTTGTGAATGGTCAACCATACATAATATACGAGAAAAATAATAATTTTTTCCATACATATCGTAATTCTGTAAAACTAATTTAAATAGTTGTTTGCAATTTGTGAAGGTATTATGGAAATATAGCACTAAATCTCAATTATGAGTACTTCCCTTCTTCTTGATATACTGGTTTCTTTACTTTTATTTATCATTCATTTTTATCAATCCAACATATGATAATCAAATGTGCTCTCATAATTTCCACTTGAATTTTTGTAAATGTACATAATCCTTAATTACTGTTCCAAGCAATAAACTATATCATTTGCATATTTAATTTTATGTATGAATGTTCTTGAATCTTGATGCAGGGCTTTTAGTATAAGGAGAATTTAACTCCTTAACGAAAAGTAGTAGGAACGAGAATTTTCATACGTCGTATAATATCTACTATTACAACAATTAATACGTCTATTGGACCCATATCTAAACTGATAAAAGTAATATTTTTGTTAGTACTTTATTGTTTATTGTTGAATGGATTATGTTTTTTTTTTATATATAGCCCACTTGTTTTGTCTACATATCTCACAATTTATTAGGATTGTAGGTAACAACCATATGATTACGAACAAAGCAAGAGGATCTTCCAATAATAATAGATGAGCATGACAACTGTTCTGAGCTTTTGTTGAAATTAGGCTTACCTGAAAATTGGACTTAGGCAATGTGGAGAATAAAATAAATGTAATGGGATAAATAATTAATTAATTTTCATTTGATGTGAACTTTCTTTGGTGCATTAAGGGGTTATTTAAAGTTATCTTCTTGGTAGGGAAAATAGCAGTTAGACTCCCTCTACTTTGTTAAGTAAACAAACGACTCCATGAACTACCAATAGCTCAACCACCCCTCTTACTATATCCAACTTAACAAATAAACTCATTTGTTATTATTTCTCTCCTTATGCTATTAAAATGTGCTACACTATTATTAATATTTACGAGAAATCTTTGAAAATTTAATTGTGCGGTTCGTTCTTCTATGGCCTTTTTTACTTTGCTCAATTCTTCGAGTGCTACGGTCCCCTTTTCTACTTCCTATGGTGGGTACATCTTTTCCACCATCACTCTAGTTTCTTTTTTTTGTTCTGAAGAGTTATGGAGAAATCACATGAACATAATTGTTAGAAATTGAATACGAGAAAATAAAAGTTATCAATTTAGCGGAATCGCGAAATAGATCATTTTTTATAGAAGAAATTTGACACTGTTTCAATTGCACATAACAAATTATCAACCGGTCATCTCCAGGATAAGACAATAAATGTATGCTTCTCGTCTGTGTGAAGATGAAAGATTCTTTCTATACACTCACAATCTATTATTGTTCTCTTTTTCGTCTCTTTTTTTAAGATTAGACTGCTCTGCTTGTAAAGAGGTAGAGATGCCCTAAAAATTATCTTCTATGTGGAGGATAAGTCAGACGCATTTTCGGTCGAACCATATCAATTCATATTCCTTTTTTCATTTAAGGAAAAGAAACTCCAAAGAAAAAATATCTCTCCAAAATCAAATAGACGGATGTGCGTGTGGTTCGGAGGTCAATTAGGTTGATCCTCCCCTATTCACAAAAGGTGAGCAACTCCAACCGTTGCACCCTTAACAAAGCGAAACCTTTTTAATAAAAGCCTTATATATATATATATATATATATATATATATATATATATACCTTTTTTTCAATGTGGTATGTGAGACTTCATTTAGTTCTTACAAACTATCCGCATTTCTCAACAGTAGCTACTAGTGTAAGCTAGTTGCGGATCGTGTGCTCGCTCGATACATATGGTCAGATTTTTCGAACTTTGAATTATAGCGGTAAACCCTAAAAGGCAGGGCAGGCCAACAAAGTACATAGCAATCGGTTGGAAGGAAATGAAATGATACCCCCCACACCCCACCTGCTGCCTGCATATGGACGATTCCTTGGTAGTGGCCATATACATGATTAGTGAGAGTACGTAGAATTGACCTTTCCCAACTAATACAACTAACTACTCTCTCTCTCTCTCTCTCTCTCTAATCACTCATTTAATTTGGCAGGAAAGCAATTAATTATATATAACGAGGCTACATACATCATGGATGGACAGTTGGACTAACTTGTTACCATCTCTAGGATTTGGTCCCCCAAAGGTTCCTGATTCGGACACCAACCTCTCTTCATCAAATATGAAATATATCATCAACATTTCCCTTCTTCTCTCCAACCAACCAACCAACCAACCACAAAAATCGATACAAAAAAAAGTATAGTTTCACTTATGTTGGAATACGTGTAACTGATAATTAATTACAACATCTGTTTGTAATCTAACAGGAACACGACAACTTTTAGAAAGAGATTATGTAAATCATCGTTAATTTAGATGATTAATGATTTAATTTTAATCATTGATTTGGTATTTTATTTAGGTGTGTGGATAATTAATTATTATCTATTATTTTTTTATCCTTTAAACTGTTTTTAAATTGATTTTAATGAAAATTTTCTTTTAATTGATCATTTATGTTATTGAAATAAAATTATCAGACTATTGTAGAATGTAGTGAACTAATTCAGGCTAATGATGAGATTATAACCTTGAAAAATAGTGAATTACCGCAAGCTATTGTAGAATATAGTGAACTAGCTCAGATTACTGATGAGATTATGACCTACAAAAATGGAGAAGGAACTAATAAAAATTATTTTTAATTAAAAAATAATAACATAAAATATGAAAGTTAATAAGATAACATCACTTCAAAAGGAAAGAGAATATTACATACTAATTAATTATCTATCCACTTAAATAAAATAGAAGATTAACGATTAGGACATGGGCGGATCCAAGGGGGTGCCATATGGTGCCATGGCTCAGGACAATTTCGGCCCTGAACCATAAATCTCTGTAGTATATCTACGATTATTTTGAGTCCGGCTCAGTACTAATATTAATGATAATTTTGGCTAAAGAATCGACACACATCGATCATAATTTTGAATTAAGAACCCAAAATTCACAATACATTTAATGTAATTCAACCCAAAATATGAAGGGGAACTAATCATAATTTTGACTTAATACTCGTATACTCAGTACTCGATACATATTAATCATAATTTTGGCTCAGTACTCGTATTTACTATGACTTTGTTCAAAAAAAATCGCCGGTGACACATTTAACCTTCAATAACAGCTTATTTTAACTAAAAATAGGACAACATGGGTTTTTTTAATATATTTTAACTAAGTATTACGTTCTAAAAATGTATTCGTAAATTCGTAAATCCGATTCAGTGCATGTTTCGATCCTAAATCCACCATTAAATTAAAATCAATCATCTAAATTATAAATAATTTCCATCATCCCACCCTATAAAATTCAAAAAAAAAAACTTCTTAAAAATAATTTTAGCCTAATTACGAGCACCATTACTGCTGGCAACCATTATTCATAACTTTGCTGAAATAGAGATGAAAGCTGGAGTGAAGAAAAAAGTGAACGAGGGGGAGTACTGCTGCTACTGGTGGTCGGTGGATTAATGGGCCACTCCCACTCATGTATGTGATCAATTTCACAGTGGTTGCGCGGTGTCACGATTCATAACCATTTCCCTCATTAATTCATCATCATGTTCATGAATATGGTCATTAAATTACATGTACTGTAAAAAATTTGCCAGGCACCAGCTGCTCAGTCAGTGCAGTGTACCAATTGTTTCTTGCTATTTGCTACTATACTATTGTTTTCCCATCTTATCAATAGACCATAGTGTCACTGGGGATCACAACCATGCATCCTGTTATATATGCATTGACAATCTACCACTTTATGGTCTTCGGATACAGCTACAGGTGGTCGGTTAAACTACAGTAGTAACTAATCATAAATAACCCACTGTTAATTAATATGAAATTAGTTTGCCAAGTATATATATATATATATATATAATGTCGATTTGTTTTTTGACTAACAATTCATTTCATCTTGCTTTTAATATATATATATATATATATTAAAAGCAAGATGAAATGAATTGTTAGTCAAAAAACAAATCGACATTCTATGCTTCAGTAAAACCTTACTCAAACCTTTTCTACGTGAATCAGATTATTATAAAATAAAAATAAAAATAAAAATAAAAAGTACTGGTAGCTCATCATCCCCACCTCTCTCAGGCTTTCAACCATATTTATATTATTATTATAAAAGGAACCTAGGCCTCAATAATTAGTGATTATTATTGGCGTGACATGTCCTTTCTCCACATGCTTCCCAACTAATCCTTTTTATTCCAATCCAATCCAACCCCCCCCCCCCCCATGTTTTTATTTTTTTAAAAGTTGGGCGCCAGTTGGGTCATCCACAAATTCATTAAAATTTATTTATCGAAACCCAATTCAATTAAAATTGAGTGGATATTATAAATGAGTTTGGATGGTATATTTAGTTATCTATTAATTAATATATAAGTGTATTAGGTTGGATTATAAGTTATCCGTCAAGCTCACTTAAATACTTATTCATAATCTCAAGTTCTTAATTTTTGATATTTTTAATAATTTTATATTATAATTTTTACAAATTTTCTTTCAAATCATAATAATAAATAAACGAATACTCCAAGTCTTACATGTTTGATTTTTTATTATTATAATTGGAAATGGTTATTCTTTATGTTGTATTTTGTAAAATTAAATTAATTTTATTTAATCCGAATTACTATTATTATAAACTGTTTTAAAATTCTTCCATTCACCTAACTCGCCCAAATTGATCCACCATTTGCCATTACCTACTCCGCCCTACTATTTTCTTCCAACCCTTTCTTTCCCGCGTGCAAAGTTAAAAAAGAAACTAACACTTGATAACCAACGACGATAAAACCTGCCGTTTCACTTTCTGACTGTCCCAGGCACGGTGTCGTCCTACTTGTCACCGTGAAAACGACGATGAAAGCTTGTCGTTTCACTTTGTCCTTGACTCACTGTTCCTTTCTCCGTGGACACTCTTCTCTCTATCTTTTTCTTTCCTTTTTCTATATTTAATTTCACAAGTATAAAAACAGAAAGGGGTTCATCCATCCTCCCTGAAATCGGTGCCACCGCTCGTCTGTCAATCTCTACTGCAAATGCTGCCTCCAATACACTCGGCACCACCGCCGCCGCTAACGTCCGGTTTTCCTCCGCCCATTCTGTTTTCCTTTGAGCGGTGAGATACACGATTGTGAAGAAAAGAGGTTTCGGAAACATAGAGAGAGAGAGAAAGAGAGAGTTTGAAGAACTAACAAAACAAAAAAAAAATGGCGCAAAGCTTCAAGATGAAGGTGCTAACTCTAATCACCAAGCTATCCGACCGGGACACCTACACAGCCGCAGCCGATCAACTTGAGTCAATAGCTGCCACGCTCGACGGCAGCACTCTCCCTACATTCCTCTCTTGCATCCTCTCCACCGACTCCGCCGACAAGGCATTAGTCCGGAAGCAATGCCTCCGTCTCCTATCTCTCCTCTCGCTCCTCCACTCCAACTCACTCTCTTCCTTCTTGCCTAAGATCGTCACATACCTCACTCGCCGCCTCCGTGACCTTGATTCCTCCATCCGCTCTGAGTGCGTCGCCGCCGTCTCTTCTCTGTCCTCCAATGTAACGAGGCCGCCGTTCTCCTCGGCCTTCCTGAAGCCACTAAGCGAGGCCGTGTTCACGGAACAGGACTTGAACGCGCAGGTTGGATCTGCTCTGTGTTTGGCTGCCGCGATCGATTCGGCCCCAGATCCGGATCCTGGGAGGTTGGGGAAGGCTCTCGTTGCCAGGCTGGAGAGGCTGGTGAAGAACGACGCCTACAAGGCGAAGAGTGCAGGTTTGGTTGTTCTGGGGAGTGTGATCGGAGTGGGAGGAATGAGGGGATATGGCGGGATGAGCGGTCTGGTTAAGTGCTTGACCGGTTTTCTGAGCCATCGGGATTGGGCAGCTAGAAAAGCTGCTGCCGAAGCGCTTAGTAGATTGGCGATCGCTGAAAGGGATGCTGTAGCGGAGTTCAAGAGTGATTGCTTGAAAGTTTTCGAGAACCGGAGATTCGACAAGGTTTCGCTCCTCTCTTGTTTTTACCTATTTTTGCTGGTTTACGATTTGAAATTGTGATTTCGAATTTTTCTGAACGATTGGATTGTGTAGGTCAAAGCAACTAGGGAAGTAATGAGTCAAATGATAGAAGCATGGAAGCAGGTTCCTGATGTATCTGATGAACCATCTCCACCTCCTCGATCACAGGCTTCTTCAAGAGGTGACAGAAAGAGATGAACTGCTAATCTTTTTTACTTATAATTTCTTTGATTTTCTAGAAAACCAGGCTCGTTTTACTTTCTATGGCTGATTGAACACAGTTATAACAATTAATTTCTACTTTGCTTTTATTCATTTCTACTATTTCTAGAAGTTCATCAAATTCCATTGATTTGGCGTTCGAAATTCCGTAGTTTAGATGTAATTGTTTCATTCTTTTGTGGCCTTTGTTTTGAAGATGAAGTAGCTGATGGACGCTATCCACCTTCTGGATCCAGGAAGCCTTACTCTCTTAGTACTGAACCAGCTCAAACAAGAACAAGAGGAGTTTTATCAGCTGTATGTACTCCTGCTAATGGATCCTCTTCTAGGAAAATAGGTCCTATGAAGAGTGCTGACAAGAAAAAGAGCCCAACAATGACCCAGCAACAAGTGGATCGGAAGAAGCCCTTGGACTGGAAAGTAGAAGTTACAGTTTCCGACAATTCTTTTACAGGCGTTGGTGATGAAACTAGTGTGAAGCGGAGAATTGATGATGCACCTCAGAGCAGACTTTCAAAGCCAGAAACCAGGCGAGCTCTTTTCGGTAGGAACTCAGATGATAAAGCAGCCAAATCGAGTGGTTTCAAGTCTGGGTCTCGTGTGGCTCCTCAAGATGATAATGCCAACACAACAGCTGTTACTAATTCTGCTGAGAATCACAATACCAACCACAAAGACAGTGAAGAATTGAGTTTGATCCGTAGTCAGCTTCTTCAGATCGAAAGGCAACAGTCCAGTCTTCTTGATCTCCTACAGGTCAGTCAAGAATTGAGCTTTCACATAGTTAGTTAGAAACCCGATAATTTGGAGCCTGATGCAATACTTGTCGCATCCCTCGTATCCGAAAATTGTATATAGTATATACTTCTATTAGATTAGCCAAATCATCACCTGGTTTTATTTGCTCGAGCGAGGTACGGTACCTTGGTCAACTCTTGGCATGTTGTGATTTCTATCTATGCACGTTCTTGAAACCTCCACTTCTTGAGAATTTCTCATCATGGGGATCGTAAAGGAACATAATTTGAGATTGTAGAAGTTATTGGATTTGCAAGTAGGGAATTCTTTCACTGATGATAATTGTTCCCATTTTCAATGTTTTTGTTGTTGAATGTGATGGAATGTTAACAGCAGGTGCATGCATCCCTTTGAGTAGTAATTAATGTATGTTTTTGTTAATGCTATTATGTCAGCCATTTTTGTTTCTACTGATATCACTCGGTGTTGTTTCCTTCCCTTGCAGAGATTCATAGGAAGTTCCCAAAATGGGATGAGTTCACTAGAGACACGCGTGCAGGGGCTTGAGTTGGCACTGGATGAGATCTCTTATGATTTGGCGGTATCCAACGGGAGGATGGGTAGCAGTCATGGAACACCATGCTGCCGAATACCTGGTGCAGATTACTTGAGCTCAAAGCTATGGCGGAAGGGAGAGGACCACCACAATCCAACTACTTCTCGTTCAAGATTTGGTGGCATGCGGCCTAGAGGGGAGAGGGGAAGCAGTCATGAAACGTTCAACCTGGATAACTGTAGGCTGCACCTTCAACGGCGCGGTGGATTAATCGTGAATCCCTTGGCTGAAATTCACGACTCGAGGGCCATGTCTGAGACGGGACGACAATGATAGTAGATTCACGGGGAAGCAAGCAGGTGGGTCAATTTCATTTCATATTTTGAAGGGGGAATTAGCTTCTTCTAGGGAAGGGAAGGGAAGGGAAGGGAAGTATCAGCAATTACTTTTCTTTCGTTTGTTTGTCTTGCAAGTCGGGTTGTTGGGCTTTGGAACGAAGAAAAAGGTGGGATGTTGTTCTGTATAGTATAGAGATTGGCTGATCATTTTCCTTGCTCCATTGCTGGAATCAATCATATTTGTTACTTCATTCTGTATGTTGTCGATTTTTTATTGCGATTTTTACTCTCTTTACTGACATCCAATGTAAAGAAAATGAATCCTATTCCTGCCTGGTTGACAACTTGTATACCTATATACAGGGTTCGTCTTACATTCTATATTCTATAATGATCTAAACGTCTATTCCGTAAAAATGAAATTTACTAGTTCAATCCAAAAAACCCTTATTTAGTATGTTTTAATTGCTCGGAAACACTCTCGACGAACCACAGCTCAAAATTGGAAAGGTACGAAATTGAAATTTGGATTTGAAAAAAAAAAAATTCGGACGAACCGACGTTCCGTCCGAATTGATCAGTGGACGGAACGCCGGTCCGTCCGTTTTTTTAATTAATTAAATTTATTAATTTCTTTAATTTTAGGTTGGTTCATTAATTTGGATACTTCAAATATAGGGTGGATGCATGGGATATGTCAACGAGTACCACGGTAATTGTTCGGCCAGTTTCTTTAGCATTATCAATGAATAGGGTATGTAAATGATTCATTTCGGTGTTGATATTCCGTAGGAAGTTGATGCCGTTGACGGAATTGATTACTCTGACTGGTTCTTATCCGATGATGTGTACGACACTATCGGTGAAGTGACGCAAGCAGCAAAACAGATTGCTTTGACGCTTAATTTCCATCTGATCAAAGGGTCCAATAAAAGCAATGACTCGGAAAAGGAGTGTCGGGTGTATCTTTATTGCTCACCTTGACTAGTTCGCAAGTCTGAGGGTTCAGATCCGTCGAAACGTGCTACGAAGTCAAAGAAGTGTAAGTGCCCATTCAGACTTGTCGTCCGGTCAAGGGTGGTAGATTGCGAGTGGAAGTATTTTATTGACGGAGTCGGAGACATAAAGAACCCTAATAAGTCGAAGGGGTACCACAATCATCCTCTGATTCATTTCACTGAAGTAACCACGGAAAGCAATTCGTTATTAGATGAGGCGAAAAAAGATATTCGGGATATGGTGGTACGTTCACACACAACCGAATAAGATCAGGTATTCTTTGAATAAGAAGTTCAACACTCGTCACAATATGAATCAGATTTATAACGAGTCATACAATATTAGGAAGGAGAAATTAGATGGTTTGGATCCGATGGAGTGGACTTTCCGTGAGGCTACAAAACTAGGTTATTTCGTTCAATACTTAAAGGATGATGATGACAATCTTGTTCATCTGTTTCTTAGCCACCCTGAATGTGTCCAGATGGTTAGCTCATGGTATTTCGTGATTATGATTGACTCGACTTTCAACACCAACGCCTATAGGAAGCCAGTGATCCAGTTGGTTGGTGTGACTCCAGTGGGGAAGAACTTTAGCAACGGGTTTGCATTCGTTGATAATGAAAAAATAGAGTCTTATGTTTGGGTGTTGGAATGTCTAGAGTTGATGTTGGGTAGCCGGCAACCTACTGCAATTGTGAGATCGATAAGGAGCGAGGTCTGGCAGCGGCCCTCTGCACCGTATTTCCAAAGACTCCCCATTTACTGTGCATTTGGCACATGAAGAGAAATATCGAGGCACAGATTAAGTACATCACGAGTAATACGGAAATGGCTAAATCTTTCGTGCATGGTAGGTGGAATAAAGTGTTGTATGCACAAACATATGTAGAGTTCTTCAAGGAGTGGGAGGATATGATCATGAGTGATTGAGCTAAAGTAGGAGGATTGATGAAGTACTTAGGAAGCAAGTGGTTACCGTATAAGACTCAGTGGGCCCATTGCAATACTAACGAGGTTTTCCATATTGGGTGTACGAGTACGAACAGGGTGGAGTCCCAACACTCATCTCTCAAAACATGGTACAACTCTTCCAATCAGGGACTTGATACACTATTTGAGGGATATCATGCATTGATCGAGGCCCAAGTCATAGAAGTGTAGTGGGCTATAGATGAATCACGAAGCAAGGTAATGTATTGTTTAGATAAGTATTTAGTTAATCACTAGTTATTTGGTTATGTTTAGGGTATCACATTATCAAAGCGTGTACGTAACTAGTTATTTGGTTTGGTTTAGGCTCATCATTTCTTGCACAGACGACCGTTTACGTATCTGAAAAATGAAGTCAGCCTTTGGCGTATTGAGTTGGTGAATGAGGCGTTATCAAGTAAGGACGATTGTGATTGTGTGATCGAAGATACACATGACCTACCTTGTACTTGTAGGGTCAAATCTATGAAGCGCGATGGGGTCGAGCTGAAATCATACCAGCTCCACCGCTTTTGGCGATCGTTGGAATACCATCTTCCTGTAGACAGTGAGAAGTTGGAAGATCATGAAGCGACAGACCGCGCCATCCTCAGCGGGATGGTACAGACAATTTTTGATAGAGGTGGACCTGCTATACGTGCCTTGACTACACTAGTGTGGTCCCAGTATCAACCAGAATCAGACAGAGTAAAAGAGACGAAGAAGTCGGACGCGCCTAAGGGAAGACCCCGTGCGCAAAAGACGGATGGGCGGAACCCTTCGTACCACGAGCATACGAGTGCTCATTGTACCCTCATCTAAGGGCAAGACCAAATCAGGTTTGTGCTTTGTTACATTCAGTTACCGGTGTCGTTGTTTTGCGAGGTTCTTAACATAAGTAAATCACCTAACAGGTCGCTCAATGCCCAGACGGCTAAACCCACCCCAAGCATGTCTACAAACTCTATTCGAACAAAGGTGTGTAGTTTTTACTTACAACAACTTTTCCCCCGATTCAGTACAGTTAGTAGCCGTCCTAATTATATGATTGACCTTCACTTTCAGTGCTTCCATATATCTCGTATATCCCTGCCGGGCTCTGGTCTGTGGTGAATAACGTATTCGACGTTATTGGTGACGGCCATTGCGGGTTTAGGTGTGTATCCCACTCTATTACCGGTGGTGACCAACATCAATACGCGGCTATGCGTTAGGAGCTTATGGATCACGTCCATGTATACTGGGACGGTGGTATCATAAGGTGTATGACGGCGAGCTGGACACTGTCTTAGCCAGACTAGGGTGTCTATGGAACACACCATGCGAGAGACCATGATGGTTATGGAATCTGGACCTTTTCGGATTCGTGACTAAGCAAAATTGGACGTACATCATTTTTTGCATGGGGGGCGTGGTATCCCGTACGAAGAGACGTTTCTCCCGATGAAAATTGGGGACACGCCGGAGCCGGGGGGGGGGGGGGGGTGTGACATTCCTAGTGTGCACTAGCGATCACTGGGTACGCTTATATTTGGCTGGGTACACTGTATCGTCAGGATCATTTAACGTACCAATTGTTGTTGCAACCTGCAGTATAATTCTACACATGTACCAATAATTGTCTATGTAATCGGATTATTTACTTCGGCGCACTTGAACAACGGACGGCTGCGTTTATGGGACAATGGTATTGCGTAATAAATAACGTGTTCACATACATAATGTCAAAAGTACTTAAGTCTCAAAACAAAAGTACGTAACTCTCAATACATAACATGGATAGAAAACGATAACATAAGACAGTCACAAAGTCTAACGGTACGGTCTCTGGTGGCGGCAGTCCACGTACATGTCTGCAACACTGCATCTGAGATGCTCGACCGCCTCCAGGTACTCAGCATCAGACTCGTACTCCTATCTCATCGTCCCAACAAGGTATGGATGCATATGGTCCAGCACCCTGTAAGCTAGCTGTACAGAGGAAAAGGAAACAAGTCAACTACCTTTATTAAATACGGACCTACACCCTAAACCAAAAATAAACCAAAGCATAATTACCAAATCTGTTGGCGCCTGAGCACCAGTAGGGAGCGGCCTGAGGATGCACGGGTGGGTGTGGCGTCGATACCAGTACATGTATCGCGGATCGACGTCGATCAGATCGTCGGCACGTCTAAACAAAGACTGAAATGGCATCAGTCTGGACCAGTTGTCGTCCCTCCATGCTCTATCTGTGCTGTCAGCCCACTCAACGAGGAACCCATTCGGCTCAACACCCTTCAGCCAAGGGTATCATACATCACCACCTGAAGCGCCTCCAACTGGCAACTTCAAATCCCCGGGATGGATACAGAGAGCCCTAACTATATCGGCCTGCAGGTCAACGATGGATCGAGGAATGTGAATTGGACGTCCGTGCACTGGGATACAGAGAATATGTCATACATCATGAAGTGTGATGGTCATCTCTCCGAAGGGCATGTGGAACGTGTTAGTATCTGGCTGCCACCTCTCAATAAAAGCGTGGATCAGTGCCTCGTCCAACTGATCGGTCATACCAAAACGACCCAAATGGAGAAGTTCAGAGGTAGATATCATCATCTCAAGTGTCGGTGTTTGAGGCTGAAATCTCATCACATGCCTGAGATGACCCGGACGGGTGTAGAACTTGAAATCGCGGATGTTACGGTAGTCCGGACCGACCTCACACAGATAATGTGCAATGTGACCCCCGAAACTGTGAATCACACTGGTAGCAATCGGGCCACCATCCTCTATTCCCGACTCGAGTAGCCAAGTGCGGGAAAGGTTTCCCCCGACCCCAGTAGTCTCGACCTCCTCATCTATCGGTACATCATGTGTACTCGTGGCAGGAGCAAAACGAGCATCTCTCCCAACTGAAACACCAACGCTCGCTGAAGTATGAGACGAACCAGTGGAAACCCTAAACGGTGGAGGAGGATAGGTATCAAACTGTTAGTCACCGAGTAACTCCTCCTCGCCGTCGTCTGACATAAATCTCCGGTGTGAAGTTAGAAAGGGAGGGTCTAACAGGCCTAGCGTGGGATGGAGGTCTATCTTAGCATACCGAAATCCTAATTGGGGGGAAAGACTCAGGGGTTTCGTAGATTTTTTGTTTTTTCTTCTTTTTATCTGCTTCTCTCCTATTCGAAGCCGTAATCGCACGCTCGACAAGTCGATTAATAGTTTCCATTGACTTGCCATTCCCTCGCATTTTCTGAATTCCATCAGTCTCTTCTTCGATAGGGTCAGTGCTATGCTGCTCACCTCCGCCTTTTGCTTCGCCATTTTTATTCAGAAACTATATTAAACGAAATTATCTAATTAATCACATGCCTATTATATCTAATTAATACTAATTAACACTAACTATCATTAAATACTAAACTATTTTAATAAATTAAAATATTTAACTAATTCAGAATTCATTAATTTCATTCTAACTACATAATTATCAAGAATTAAATTCTAATTCTTTTAATTATTTTTTTTTAAAATTAATTAAATAATCCAAACGGACGGCCTGCCGTCTGTCTGGAATTTATATATAAAAAAATTTCTTTAAAACCAGACGGACGGTGGGGCCGCCGCCCGTCTGGTTTTAATTTTTTTTTATTTTTAACAAACATTATTGAGGGTTACCTGATCGAAAAGCCGTCGATCTTGAAGTTCAGTACTTTAATTTCTCGTCGAATCTTTGAGTTAGGATCTTCAACTTCTTGCCGACTTTGAGATTTCGTGTTTTAGAATGAATATGTTTGTCGAAAATTGAACTTCTTATAAATTTTCGATGTTTACGGAAGAATAATTTAATAATTTAGGGCGTCGTTTAATTCGAAAACCAGGACGTCATTTAGGGATTCAGTCCGGTAATGGACCAATTATATATTCCTACCGCCCAAAAACAATTATAACATACTTGTAGAGAGATTCACATTCACATAATCAACTGAAACCAACGCTATTTCTTATATATTCCTCTTCCCTTCCTCTCTTAGTATGCTCTATGACGCCGCCGGTTTAACTGTAAGCTACCCAACTTCTTACTCCCTCCCACATACAAAGGTGTAACCTGTTACCCAGAAAGGTAAAAGAATCAGACAGTATCAGCAACACTCCCGAGTTTGGAATGACATGTCATACTTCGTAACATTCTACTCAAGAAACAGGAATCTTGGTGCAAGAGAAGACATAAAATGTAGAATTTTCACTTGTTTTTTTTATATGTGCTCATGTTTGCGTTTCTTTCATCACATTTACTCCTTATACTACTCGGCCCAAGGTGCCAAAAACAACTTGACATTCCTCGGCAGATAAGCCCTGTTGCTTTCATTACATAAAAAAGAAGACTACGAATGTCTGAAAAATCAAACTCCAGATTGCAGCATAGCCAAATACGAATAACATGTAAAACCAACCTACCTTGCAACCGAAGCAATTCACTAGTCAACCTTGGCTGACTCCTTCAAATCAACTTGTTTGTCACCCATCCTTCTCTTCAAATCAATTGCCGATTTCCCATCAGGGCGGGGGCTGGTCAGAGACTCCCTCTTCCGTTTCCTTGTGAATGTGTACTTTATCAACTTACTAACAACTGCCTGCACCCCAACTGATTCCTTTGCTTCACACTCATTCGCCTCTGACTTTCCGCTGCCAACCTCATTACTCGATTTACTACCAAGAGACTCGGGACCCTCCATAGACTTGACTTCCTCTTCCACTGACATCTTATCACTGCTTCTGCTATTTTGGACTGAGCAAGGTCTAAGGAAGTTCAGATTGCCGTCGGTAACTTCAGACACTCCAGACTGTATAACCATTTCATTGGAATGTGGATTTGCTTCAGACTTTATTGGTTCTGAGTCTATCAACAAGAGACTGAACGTCTCACCATCGCATTTACTAGCTAGAGACTCAGAACCCTCCACAGACGTAAGATCCTTCTCTTCCACTGACAGCTTATCATTGCTAGCTTCGGTACCTTCGCCCAATCTAGACTGTATAGCCATTTCATTCGAAAGTGGATTTGCTTCTGACTCGTTAAGTTCTGAGTCTACCAATATCTCATTATCACATTTACAAGCTGTAGACTTAGAACCCTCCACAGAATTGCGGTCCTCCTCTTCCACCAACATCGTATCATTGGTTTCAGTAATTTGGATTGAGCCAGGTCTAAGAAAGTTCACATTTACCTCTGTAGTTTCGGCCGATCCGGACTGTGAACCCGTTTCCTTTGAGTTCGGACTTTTGTTTCTAGCTACTTCCAATTCAGAATCTTTACCCTGAATTCTCATTGAGCCTTCTCCACATTCAACATTGTTGTCCAGATTCTGATCAGGAAACCTCCTAAAAGACAGTTTCCGCTTTCTATATCTAGTAGCTCTTTTCTGTTTCTTTCGAAAAGACTTTATTGCATAATCGTATCCCGATTCAGTTTGTATCTTCAACTCATCTTCGTTATTCTCCAAACCATGTGCAATGTCATCCTTGACAGTGAGTTTGGGACATGGATGCTTTCCTTCCTTGTCATCTCCGTTATATATTTGCTGTTTTCCACTACTATTCTGCTCAACAATAGGAAGACTTCCACCTAAGATATTCCCTTCTAAAGCACGGATTCTATGAGTGCATCCATTTTTGTACAGCTCAGGCTCTTTGTTTCTCATCATTATGGATGCGAAATCGGGATCACAAACAAAACAACTAGCCTTGTGAGAACCATTATCACTACGGTGCTTGGTCGGGTGGTCATTGTATGAGATAGTCGAAGTTGAATTTGTGATCTCAGTAGCTGCAACAGGATCAGTCTCTGCCACAGGTAAAGAAGAGACCATAGGCACTGGAGTACTAACTGCGTTATGCTCCATTAATGTCATATCGTTAGCATTACCTCCACCATAACTGTTTTCCCGAAAGGGCTGCATTTGATTGGTTATAACCCTCTCCAACTCATCTTGCAGTTCTCTCAACTCTGATCTAAGGTCTTTAACTATATCCTCTGCTTCCCCAAGTTGTGCTTCTAGCTCATCAATTCTTTTCTGTTGATTCAAAGATGTGATTTCTGCTTCACTGACCTGAAGTCATCAAGGGAAATGAATTGAAGTAAAGAGAGGACAATGTCAGAACTTAGATTAAGGTTAACCATCCAAACATATTCGTTTGACCTAATGAGGTTAAAAATAATTATACAAACCACTGTTATGTTTTATCATTATCTAACACATAGAACTGTGATTTTAGTAAAACATAAGCATTTTGAGCAGTTAGTACAGACATTTGAACGCAAAATTCCAAAGTAAACAACAGATTGATTACCCGCCAAGATCCGACTCATCAAGTCACCTACTTATTATAAGGTTACAGCAATGTTTGTATTGTTCTAGTGGTTCATATGCTTTAGATGGACGAATTCCAACATAGTCAAGACCAATGAAAGCTCCACAGCCTTCTAAAAGTACCCAAATCAGGCACACACCAAGATTTATGCAAAGTTGGACACTGTCAATATTCCCAACCATAACTAAGACTGAAGAGTAAATATATACTATTTAACCACCTGAACCATCAACACAACATCATCTCCATCATGCAATTGCAAATTGCCATTCAACCTAAGAAGATCAGAAACTCACTGTTCCCATGAACAGCTTATACTGCTCACAATTTGGTGTGGCAACTAAAGAAACACGATATATAATGGCCTCAGCAGGCAACCAATGAAAGTTTCTTTTGTCAAACCTAACTATCAAATGTAAATGCATTCTACAAGACAATACCTTGTGCAAACACAAACCAATGGAGGCGTTCTTAACATAAACAAATGAGGTGTTCTTAACACAAACAAATGAAGGTGTTCTTAATAAAATGCATTGGAGAAATATAAACACATCAATACTGCTGCATAAATGTCAAATGAAGGTGTTTATAATAATACTCTACACCCCACCAAAAAGTTAACAAAACAGTTCAACCCCATACCCCAATTCATTACTACTCTCACACAGCCCTGCCAACAATCGAAAATGAAGCAATTGAAACTAATCAATGCGGTTAGCATTAGGAATTCTTGATCATCAATAAAATCATCGGCAAATACAACGAAATATGCATACACCAAAATCATACAAAAGCTAATGCAGTTGAAACCAGGTAGCGCATCCCAAAACCTGGTAGGCAATCAGGGAACAAAATCTTGAAAAAAACACCCAATCACGACACAAGGAACAGAAACACGATCATCATTGGCAAGCGAAGCTGAAGAGACAGAAGTGGAGAAAAGGTGAAGTGAAAAACGGAAGAGAGGAAAAGAGAAGTGACAAATTTGAATCTGCTCGTTACATACCTTAGCATCGAACATCTGCTTGAGCCGGAGAAGCATCCGAAGGGCCTCATCCTTGGTCGCAAATAGCTCTCGCTGGTACCGGTGAACTTTCCTCTCAGACATCATTACCCTCGCCGCCGCCTCCTTGGCCGTGTTCAGTATTATATCGGCATAGGCTATCTTCAACGCAGTCAGTTTCTGAGAAAGACGAAAAAGTAACCGTCAAAGATAAAAAAAGCTCTGTTCAGTATCGCAATCAAAGAGAAAGAAGCATCTGAAATTTAAAAAAAGAATGGAAACGAGAAAAGACAATCATCAGTCATCGGAGTCGGTCAAACAACAGAACCAGCATTCCAACCAGGCACCGTATAAGGCGACGATGGAAGGCTGGTACCGCGGCGGAGGGAGGATAGAACGGTAATTTTACCTCAGAATCGGCCATTGCCGGGAAGAAGATGAAGAAGAAAGTGTTAGTTAGTTGCTGGTTAAGACCTCCCAAGTAGTTGAATGGAAGAAAGAGGAGGTTATGGTTATTCTTTTGTCCTTCTTCGACACTTCTTGGACAATACTTAGATGCAACACAGTCTCTATAGTGTTCCTACAACCAGCCGATGTGTAAGTATTTTAGTAATTAAATTTCATTAATTTTTTTATTTTTTTATTTTCTTATTTATTAATAAATGAAATTAAAAAATCTAACGGTGAAAGAAAAAGAATGAAGAGAATTAGAATTGCTAACATTTCACCTCATAAAAAAAATGAAGAGAAAACGAGCAGAAACCTCAACAAGTCATTTTTTAGTTTGGAATAAAGAGCTTTGCAAAGAGAGAGAAAAAAATAGAGAATATAGAAAGAACACCGTTAACTTTTTTTCCAATCCGTTAAAATTTATTAATAAACTAAAAAAACAAAGAAAGAAAAAGGAAACAAAAGGAAACAAAAAATAGACACAAAAAATAGAAAGAAATTCAGCCAATAAGATATTTACACATAGACTAATTGTACGAACACCCTAAAAATTGGATTGGATCTAAATATTGTTCTTCTTATTATGAAGATAATTGTAGTGAATGCTCAATTGTGTAACTTCTCATTCTATGGTTAATGTATTTTATTCCCTTCCTTTATGTGTATGATTTAATGTATTTCATTCCCCTCTTTTATGTGTAATAATATTAGAGAGTGTAGGTTATGATTTCGTGGCCTATAAATAGAGCTCTCATTTGTAACATTCCACACACCTCAATAAGAAAGTACTTCTACTCCCATATTCTTGTTCTCTTCTTTGTTTTTAGTTTTATAACACGTTATCAGCACGAGTGCTCTGCCTATTTTCTCGAAGTTTCACGGAGGTTGTCATTTGTTATATCTTGTTTTTCAAAGTTATTATTATTATTATTTATCTTATTTTTTTATTTGCTTATAAAATCTTCTTTTTAAAATTAGAGTTAAAGAAAGAAATCCATTTCTATTTTTTATATAATAAATGGTGGTCTTTCTCATTTTACCGATTTCAAAAATGACTTTGTCATTTTTCTATTGATGACTATTATCAAACGTTTATATTGGTCAAATATCATACCTTTATAGGCTGGCCTAAACGTTTAGTTATCATCATGTATATTTTATAGTATATATTATTATGACCTATCATATTTTATATCTTCTGTTTCTTTCCATAGTGTTTTTTTTGCTTGTATGTTGCCTTTTTTATTCATGATCAATTTTAAAATAGATATGATTGCTATTTTATTATGGCATATGCATGAGTATCTCTTCTAGACAACAATACTTATAAAATATTTTATGCATTTTTCTAAGTGAACTCACATTATCATTGTTAGCATCTTTTACATCCTATTTTAAATGATCATATTGATGTTTTTGTCACGTATATATATTATATTTTAGCCATTATATAAATATATTAAAATTTATCATCTCATAGTTAACTCTTTTGATTTGGTGCATTTTGTTTATAATTCATGAATACCTCTGTCATTTTTTTTTGTTCCTACCCAAAAGAGAAAACATTTATCATTATTTAAATGTATATATAGTTATGTTTGAAGATGGGTATGTCACTATTATTATTATTTCTTTAAAGCATTCTTTATTTCTATGTTAATGAACGTTCCATTACCGTTACTATTTTAATTATTATATCATTTTTCATATGTTTTATTATTTGGCTTATAATATATTTGTAATTCAATTTGCTTCTTTTATAGCATGTCGAATATTTCCAAACTTGAGTTTGTGGCCCTTGACGTTTCGGGCAAAAATTACCTCTTGTGGGTCTTGGATGCTGACATCCATTTACAAGCCAAAGGGTTGGGCGACAGGATTAACGATGATACTGAAACATCTGCCCAAGACAAAGCCAAGACTTTGATCTTTATTCGCCACCATCTTGACGAGGGCTTGAAAAACGAGTATCTCACCATCAAAGATCCTCTCGAATTGTGGAATAATCTCAAAGACCGATATGACCACCAGAGAACGGTGATTCTCCCTCGAGCTCGTGATAATTGGGTGCATTTACGCCTACAAGATTTCAAATCCGTGAGCGAGTACAATTCCGCCCTCTTCAAAATTTGCTCGCAGTTGTTGCTATGTGGCGAGAAAATCACTAATAAGGAAATGCTCGAGAAGACATTTTCCACTTTCCATGCTTCTAATATAGTTCTCCAACAACAATATCGGGAGAAGGGCTTCACCAAATACTCTGAATTATTCTCATGCCTCTTAGTGGCTGAGCAAAATAATGACCTCTTATTGAAGAATCACCAATTACGCCCCACTTGTATGGCTCCATTTCCGGAAGCTAATGCGACAAACGGTCACAATTTTGATCAATATCGTGGTCGTGGTCGTGGTCATAACCGTGATGGTGGATATGGTCGCAATAATGTCCATGGTCATAGACGTGATTATGGTCGCGGTCGCCTTCAGAGATTCAATCACTCTTCTCGTCCACATTTGAAACGGGATGGGCGAATGAATAAGGACCGAGGTGGGTCTAACAACCGAAACTTTCAAAATATGTGTACTGGATGTGGCGGCGATCATTGGACTCGCACTTGTCATACACATAGACATCTTATCAATCTTTACCAAGAGTCAAGGAAAGACAAGAAGGTTGAAACCAATATGGTCATTGAGGAAGGTGTTTTGAACCATGGCCAATTTGACACCACTCATCTGGATGTTGCTGACTTCTTTCCTTCTCATGATGGAAATGTTGAAAAATAAGATGGTTGTTGAGATATCTTTCATTAATAAATGGTGCCTTGATGTATGCACCTTATTATCGTTCTCATTTGATTTGTTTGAGTTTGTTTTTCTTCAAAGTGTTTTCTCATTTTCATTTTTTGTTTCTTTTTATTAATGAATTTCCCATCATAATTGTCCCTTCTAATATGGATTATCATTTTCGTGTTATAGCATGGATACTACTGCCATCCACGATAACATAAAAAATAAGGATGTGTGTCTCATCGATAGTGCTTCCACTGATACTATTCTAAAGGATAAGAAGTATTTTTCCCATCTAGTGATGCGAAAAGCTAATGTTAGCACTATATCCGGTAGTAGTAATTTAATTAAAGGCTTCGGGAGAGCAACCGTGCTACTACACGGAGGAACTAGAATGCATATGGATGATGCATTATATTCTACAAAGTCTCGTCGCAACTTATTAAGTTATAAAGATATCCGTCGCAATGGATATCACATCGAGACAATTGAGGAAGAAAATAGAGAATATATTGCCACCACAAGTATGGTAGATGGTAACAAATGTTATCTTGAAAAATTACCATCTATTTCTTCCGGATTGTACTACACGTTTATTAGTACAATTGAATCACATTCCATTATAAACTCCAAGTTTATGGATCGTGATAGATTTTTAGTTTTGCATAACCGGTTAGGCCATCTCGGAACAATTATGATGCGTAAAATACTTGAGAATTCCCTTGGACACTCGTTGATGAGTAAGCGAATTCCCCAATCGAATGATTGGAGTACCGGTTTGCGGGTATCTGGCAGGGTTCGTAATCCGCCAACTCACTTACAACATTATTAAATTATTACTCCAATATCATGGACACCACCACCCAATACCCAATGCAAAATCATATCTCTCTTTCATGACTTTTGCCATCCTATCAAAAGGCTATCCTAGCAACATCTCTCGAAGTCGAGTCCGGATGATACAAGTAGGCAATCAAAAATCTAAATTGGACAAAGGCTGTCAACTCTGAGCTAGGCTCCCTTATTGAGACTAACACCTTTTAGTATTATCCCCAAGCCTCCGGATGTTGAATGCATCGGTAGCAAATGGGTGTTTCGTATCAAATACAAAGTCGATGGTATGGTAGAACGGTACGAAGTCTACTTAATGGCTTGGGGTGATACCCAAACCGCCGTTGTAAACAACATCAAAAAATTTCCCCCCGTTGCCAAAATGACAACGGTTCGGACCTTATCAGCTCTTGCCTCCATTAAAGGTTGGCTCATTCATCAACTCGATGTGAATACGACTTTCTTGCATGGAGATTTGGATGAGGATGTTTATATGAGAACTCCTCCAGGATTGCCATTGCCTTCCCCCGACTTGGTTTCTAAACTATAAAAATTCTTATACAGACTCAAACAAGCAAGTTGTCAATGGAATTTCAAACTCACCGAATTTCTTCAAATCCTTGGCTATATTCAATCAAAGGCGGATTATTCTTTATTCACCAAACAAGTTGATACTTTGTTCCTCGTCATACACGTTTACGACGACGATGTCATAATCACTGGAAATGACATTTTAGCAATTCTAACTCTCAAAAATCAACTTGATGACAAGTTTACAATTAAAGACATAGGAGAATTAAAGTTTTTCCTTAGCTTTGAAATTACTCGTTCCGCTTCCGGTCTCACCATCAATAAATGCAAGTATGCGCTCGAACTCATTAGTGATGCAAGATTATCCGGTGCAAAACATCCCTTACTCCTTCCGAATCCACGAAGCGTCTCTCTCAGGATTCGATACTCTTCTTCCCGACCCATCTCTTTATCGACGACTCATTAGCCGTTTGATTTATCTTACTACTACTAGACCAGACATAGGTTTTTTCTTCAATTATTTGAGTAAGTTTATTAGCAAACCGACCAATTTTCACATGCAAGCCACGCTTCATGTCATTCGTTACATCAAGAGTGACCCTGGATGTGGTATATTTTCCCCATCCAATTGGTCGTTACAACTCCACACGTTTTCATATAGTGATTGGGCGGGATGTCCCGATTCTTGTCGTTCCACTACCGGCTATTGCGTTTACTTGGGTGAATCATTAATTTCATGGAAATCGAAAAAGCAAACCACGGTTTCTCGGTCATCAACTGAAGCAGAATATCGAGTCATGGCCGCAAGTACGTGTGGAATCAAATGGCTTCGATCTTTGTTTCGTGATCTTCGTATTCCGATTCCCTCGACCATATCTTTATATTGTGATAATACTTCCGTTATTCAAATGGCTGAAAATCCCGTCGTCCATGAACGTACCAAGCATATAGAGATTGTTTGTCATCTTCTTCGTGATTGTGTGACTTCTAAACTCATTCGTGTCATTCACATTCGCACAACTAATCAACTTGCTGATCCATATAACTAAATCCTTGGGTTCTCCCATTTTCACTCCCTTGGTCTCCAAGCTTGGCCTCCTTAACATACATCGTCCTGCTTGAGGGGATATCAGATATATTAATTATAGGTTTATAAACTTGTATATGCTTATCTCTTATTTTGTCACATGTATTCAGTTGTATATTTTCTATATAATATCAATAATAGGCTCCTAAGGCTGTCTCCAACCCTTGGGCAAAAAGGCTATAACAGCCATTGAAATTCAAGCTAGTTACTTCAACTGGCCAAGGGTAAAAGGCTATCTTGAAGGGCAAAGGAAATTTTTTGGCAATTATAGCCCGTGGGCATAAGTTGGGGCAAAAATTAGTGGGACCAGTTTTTAATGTGAGTGAATTTACGTCAAAGTTATTAACGGGAGAGATTGCTCCGTTGGCTAAGGCGTTGTACAACACGCGCCAACCATCTGCACCAAGTTTCGTGCGCATGTTATTTAATTTCAGATAATCAATTGGATTGTTCAATTTGAATTGAGGGTGATAAACGACGCCCTGGAATTCGAATTAAACGACGACTTAAATCCATATATGATCTAAACGTCCATTTCGTAAAAATGAAAAAAGTATTATTTCGATCCAAAAAATTCTTATTTTCAATGTTTTAGTATGTTTTGTTTGTCGAAAACACTCTCTACGAACAACGATTCAAAATTCGAAAGGTACGAAATTGAATTTTGAATCTGAAAAAAAAAACCAAACGGACGAACCGGACGGATCCGTCTGGTCAGACCAGCCAGACGGACCGCCGTTCCGTCTGGTCAGACCAGACAGACGGAATCATGGTCCGTCCGTTAACTCTGACCAGACGGATCCGTCCGGTTAGTCCGTTTGGTTAACTTTTTTTTAAAAAAAATTTTATAATTTTATAAGTTTTGTTGTTAATTGTATTAGGGTTTAGGGTTTAGGGTTTAGATTATAGTGTTTTGTGTTTAGGATTTACAACTTAGGGTTTAGGGTTTAGTGTTTAGGGTTTAGGGGTTAAATTTTATAATTTTTGTTTAGAGTTTAGGGTTTAGGGTTTAAATTTTATAATTTTGTAAATTTTGTTTAGGGTTTAGAGTTTAGGGTTTAGGGTTTAGTGTTTAGGGTTTAGGGGTTAAATTTTATAATTTTTGTTTAGTGTTTAGGGTTTAGGGGTTAAATTTTATAATTTTTGTTTAGGGTTTAGGGTTTAGGGTTTAGATTTTAGGGTTTAGATTATAGTGTTTTGTGTTTAGGATTTACAACTTAGGGTTTAGGGTTTAGGGTTTAGTGTTTAGGGTTTAGGGGTTAAATTTTATAATTTTTGTTTAGAGTTTAGGGTTTAGGATTTAAATTTTATAATTTTGTAAATTTTGTTTAGGGTTTAGAGTTCAGGGTTTAGGGTTTAGTGTTTAGGGTTTAGGGGTTAAATTTTATAATTTTTGTTTAGTGTTTAGGGTTTAGGGTGTAGGGTTTAGATTTTAGGGTTTAGAGTTTAGTGTTTAGGTTTCAGGGTTTAGATTTTAGTGTTTAGTGTTTAAGGTTTAGAGTTTAGGGTTTAGGGTTTAGATTTTAGTGTTTAGGGTTTAGGGGTTAAATTTTATAATTTTTGTTTAGAGTTTAGGGTTTAGGGTTTAGGGTTTAGGGTTTAGATTTTAGGGTTTAGAGTTTAGTGTTTAGGTTTTAGGGTTTAGATTTTAGTGTTTAGTGTTTAAGGTTTAGTGTTTAGGGGTTAGGGTTTAGTGTTTAGGGTTTAGGGGTTAAATTTTATAATTTTTGTTTAGGGTTTAGGGTTTAGGGTTTAGATTTTAGTGTTTAGTGTTTAAGGATTTAGATTTTAGTGTTTAGATTTTATTGGTTAGGGTTTAAGTTTTAGTGGTTTAGGGTTTAGGCTCAACAGTGCATAATATCGTAAGTGCATTATAACGAAAGTGCATAATATGATAAGTGCATTATATCGAAAGTGCATAATATCATAACTGCATACAATCGAAAGTGCATAATGTCCCAAATCTGAAATCAAAACTACATAGGTCTAAAAAGAAAAGTACATATGTCTCATTACACAACATGGAAAGAAATGATAACATATGCCATAAACGAAGTCTAACGATGCACGGTCTCTCGGTGTCGGAAGTCCACGTACATGCCAGCAATGCTGCATCTCATATGCTCGACCGCCTCTAGGTACTCAGCATCAGACTCGTACTCATGTCTCATCTGCCCAGTATAGAATGGATGCATATGATCCAACACCCTATAAGCTAGCTGCAAAGGGGAAAATTATACAAGTTAGCTATCGGTATCCGACTCTAACCCTAAACCCTAAACCCTAACTAAAACGAATGTATACTTACCATATCTGTCGGTGCCGCTACACCAGTAGCGATGGGTCTGAGGATGCGCGGGTGGGTGTGGCGCCGATACCAGTACATGTATCGGGGGTCGACCTCGGTCACATCCTGCCTGCACGCCTAAACAAAGACTGAAATGGCATCAGCCTGGACCAGTCCTCGTCCCTCCACGCTCTATCTGTGGTGTCAGCCCACTCAACTGTGTACCCGTTGGGCTCAGCAGCCCTGTAAGCCCTGGAAGGCAACGGGATGAGGCCCGGAATCATCTGCGCGTAGCCGTACTGTCTAACGACACGCGTCGGGTCATAATACTCTGCCGTCGGACCGAAACGAATGACCCCACGGAACGTCGAATCGGGAACCTCCACCTCGGGGCGTGCCCCAAATGGCAGCCAAATCACATCCTCTGCGGTCATATAATCCAGCAGACGACGGTAGTACTCAAGACGACGATGCAAGAAGTTGTATGATCTATCCGGCTGCTCGATATCGCTCCACCGCCCAACCAACGCCTCGGTATCACCCCGCTGTCGAGCCGCTACTCTAGCAGCACGAGTACTAGGGAAGTACTCGTGAATCCAGGACTGAAGTAGGGACACGCACCCCGCCATCCCCTTACACTTAGCCCTGCTCGCCTTACCCATCTCGTGGTACAACCATGCTAGAGCCCCTGTCCCCCAAGCATATCTCGAAACCGTGGACACGCCCCCAATAAAATACTCCCAGAGCACCAGACGTGTACGATCGGCGGTCTTATCAGTGAAAAGAATCGACCCCAGCAGACAAAACATGAAGACCCTGTATGCATCCGCATCCACTAAACCGCTCGCCAGTGCCAACATCGACTTCTCATGCATGGCAGCACCCTTCAGCCAAGGGTATCGTGCATCACCACCTATAGCGGCCCCAACTGGCAGCTTCAAATCCTCGGGTCGGATACCTAGGGCTCGAGCTACATCGAACTGCAGATCATGACTGGATCGAGGAACGTGAAGTGGACGTCCATGTACCGGTATACGAAGAATATGCCACACATCATGAAGTGTGAGGGTCATCTCTCCGAAGGGCATGTGGAACGTGTTAGTATCCGGGGTCGCCACCTCTCTATAAAAGCGTGGATCGGTGCCTCGTCCAAGCGGCCGGTCATCCCGAGATGACCCAAATGGAGAAGTCCCGAGGTGGACATCATCATCTCCGGATCCGGTGTCGTGGTCGGAATCTCATCACATGCCTCGGATGATCCCGTCGGGGGTAGAACCCGAAATCTCGGATATTACGGTAATCCGCACCGAGCTCCCACGGATTATGCGCAATGTGACCCCCGAAACTAGGAATCACACCGGTCGCAATCGGCCCTCCATCCTCGATCCCCGACTCCGGTACGCCAAGTGCGGGAAAGGTTTCCCGCAACCCCGGTGGTGTGGACCTCCTCATCCCTCCGGGCACCGTGTGTACTAGTGGCGGGAGCAAAACTACCATCTCTCCCGATTTGCGGCTCCAACGCTCGCTGAAGCGTGAGACGAACCAGTGGACGCCCTAAATGGTGGAGGCCGAAAGGTATCGGACTCGTACCCACCAAATAACTCCTCCTCCTCGTCATCTGGTATAAACCTCCACCGTGAAGTCAGAAAGGGGGAACTCTAATAGGCCTAGTGGGGGATGGAGGTCTATCCTGATATACAGGAATCCTAATCGGGGTAAAAGACTCGGGGGTCTCGCAAATCTTCTGTTTTTTCTTCTTCTTATCTCTCTCTCTGACAGAAGCGATAATCGCACGCTCGGCAAGTCGGTTCATAGTTTCCAACGACTTGCCCTTCCCTCGCATTTTCTCGAATTCCATCGATCTCTTCTTCGACCGGGTCGGTGCTATGCTGCTTACCTCCGCCTTTTGTCTTCGCCATTTTATTCAAACACTATAATAAACGGAATTATCTAATTAATCACATACTTATAAAAAATTTAATCAATTAATATAAAAAAAGTTCATCTAAACCCTAAACTAAATTCATCTAAACCCTAAACTAAGTTCATCTAAACCCTAAACTAAATTCACCTAAACCCTAAATCCTAAATTAAATTCATCTAAACCCTAACCCTAAACCGAATTCAACTAAACCCTAAATTAAATCAAAGTGAATCTAAATTAATCATAATAAAATAATTTTTAAAAAAAAAAAAAATTTCAAGGCAGACGGACGGCGGGTCCGTCTGCCGCCGCTGGCCAGACGGAAATTTTTTTTTTTTTAAAAAAAAAATCAATTAACAAGCTGAAATTAGGGTTACCTTTTCCGAAAGTCGTCGATCTTCGTTCGGAACTTCGATTTCTCGTTGAATCTTCGAGTTAGGATCTTCAACTTCTTCAACTTTTGTGTTTTAGATTGAATGTGTTTGTTCAAGATTGAACTTCTTATAAATTTACGAAAGGTCAATTTAGTAATTTTATCGTTTTAGGGCGTCGTCTAATTCGAATACTAGGGCGTCGTTTAGGGATTCAGTTTAAATTTTGCCTCAATTTCGTCCATTTGATCAAGTTTCGAAAATCCTACACCATATTAAAAATTTAAATTACTTTCTAACGGTTAAAAGACACGAGAATCAAAATAACGACTATAAAACAACTAGTAAACATTCTATAAAATCCATCTTTCACTCCACATTTTATACACTATCCTAATCTCTACAATTTTTCTATACACTCATTCTTCACACAATTTTTCTCCTTCCCTTCCATTTCATCATGACAAGAGAGGCGTCAACAAATCCATAAGACGAAGATAAAGTTTTGTGTCAAACTTTGTGCAAAATATTATTTGATGGTGACATAGACAACGAGTACAAAAGACTGAAGTTTTGGGCTAGGATGGAGAGTTCTTACAAAACTCCCATGCCGAGTTCCGACCGCTCCCAACAATCCATGGAGCCACAAATGGGCGGCATGGAGGAAGGCATGTACCGAACGATCAAGTAGTCAAATCGAAGAAGATGTGATAAGTCTTTTTCTTGATTATGGATTTTTTTATACTTTTCTGTCGATTATGAATAAGTTTCTGTATATATATAGATGTACATCGCAAAGGAAATTTACAAGTCAGGACATGAATGATAAAGCTTTCAAGGATGAGAAATATGAATTTGCTTAAAAAAATTACCTTCGAAATTGTTCAAAATTTATCAAAATGTTCATATCGAATTATCATAACCCAATACAATAAAATTAGAGTCTAAAACTTAAGTTTAGTTGTTGAAAAGTTAGATTTATTAACAAGTACACTTAAAATTACAAGTCTAAATTTTTTTGCTCTTAAATAGGGTTGGAGCAATTACAGTGTTCGAAAAGGTTAAAAGGTTATATTTTATTTTAGCCTGCATGTTGAAGTTGGCCTGGCAATTGTTTTTGCTCACTAAATTTACATAATGGCGCATTTTAATTGCATATATTTACTATTGCAGGTTTGCTCCATTACGGCTGATTACAACAGTTACAATTTATTAAATTTTTTTGTAAAAAAGTTTTCCTCACTTACTCATACGTCACATGTCATGTCATATGATGTGACAGTACTGATAAAACGAAAAATATCTATTATGATATGTATAACAGAGGGAGGTATTTAACAAGTTGATAAAGTAGGAAAAAACAGAAACAAATTTTATCAGTATAGGGGGGTAATTGCTAAATTGGCAAAGTAAAAGGGCACAAGTGCTATTGCCTCATACAATATGGGTCGGAAACGAACATCCAAGCCGTTAAACCATCTCCTTCGTTTTCACTTATCCACAAAAGTTGTATGTCCACCTGTCTCCTCTTCAGTTCTGGGAAGAATTTGCGAGTTTGAACTTTGAAGCTCCATTAACAATTCTCTCTCGCCTCTGCAAACAATTTCGTACCGGCCTCCGTTTCCACCAATTTCCTCGGTCGTAGCCTCCATCTCCATAAAAAAGAAATCAGAGCTGATGACTATCTGAATTCCAACAATGACAATCTCGCCGTCACTTTTCATCCTCAATTCCCCTTCTATCTCCGCCGAACTATTCAGGCTTGAGCCTAGTCGCCGCCGAACTCCTTTCCCCTGCTTCCCCGCTCACCGCCGGTTATTCTCTTTCGCTGACGATCACAAGACGTCCCTCTCCCTTATAAAAACTAAAGCCAAGCGCAAGGAACTCATTCTCGCCAATCCTTCCTTCGAAGTCGAGGAAGGTAAGTACACTTACGAAGTTGAAACAGTTATTAACAAGCTATGCAGCCTTCCACCGCGAGGCAGCATAGCTCGCTGTTTGGACAGCTTCAAGAGCAAGCTTTCCTTGAACGACTTCGCTTTGGTGTTCAAGGAGTTCGCCCAGCGCGGGGACTGGCAGCGCTCTCTCAGGCTGTTCAAATATATGCAGCGCCAAATCTGGTGTAAGCCAAACGAGCACATTTACACCATCATCATTAGTCTGTTAGGCAGGCAAGGCCTTCTGGATAAGTGCGCTGATATATTCGAAGAAATGCCTACTCACGGCGTCGCACGCAGCGTCTTCTCCTACACGGCTTTGATCAATTCTTATGGCCGTCAAGGTAAGTATGAGGTTTCTATTCAGCTTCTGAACAGAATGAAGGTAGAGAAGGTTCCTCCTAGCATTTTGACCTACAATACTGTGATTAATTCCTGTGCAAGAGGTGGTATGGATTGGGAAGGGTTGCTGGGTTTATTCGCAGAAATGAGGCATGAAGGAGTTCAACCTGATATTGTTACTTACAACACTTTGCTTTGCGCTTGTGCTGATAGGGGTCTTGGTGATGAGGCTGCCATGGTTTTCAGAACCATGAATGAGGGGGGTACGGTACCTGATTTAACAACGTATAAGTATCTTGTTGGCACATTTGAGAAGTTGAATAATTTAGATAAGGTTAGCGAATTGCTCAAGGAAATGGAATCTAGTGGAAGTTTGCCTGATGTTTCTGCGTACAATATCTTGTTGGAGGCATTCTCAAGAATAGGGGATATAAAGGATGCAATTGGAGTGTTTAGACAGATGCAAGAGGCAGGGTGTGTACCGAATGCTTCTACTTATAGTATATTACTCAATTTATATGGTGTAAGAGGTAGGTATGATGAGGTTAGAGACCTTTTCTTGGAGATGAAATTAAGTGGCATAGAACCTGATCCTGAGACATATAACATACTTATAGACGTGTTTGGTAAGGGCGGTTACTTTAAGGAGGCCGTAACGTTGTTCCATGATATGGTGGACGAGAATGTAGAGCCAAATATCCTTACCTACGAGGGTTTGATATATGCTTGTGGTAAGGGAGGGCTTCATGAAGATGCTAAGAAGATTTTACTTCATATGAATGAAAATGACATGATGCCAAGTTCAAAGACATTTACAGGAGTTATCGAAGCTTATGGACAAGCTGCATTGTATGAAGAGGCCTTTGTTGCATTTAATACAATGAATGAATTGCAAGTTAGTCCAACTCTCGAGACGTACAATTCATTAGTTAATATGTATGCAAGAGGTGGGTTGTACAAGGAATGTGAAGTAATATCGCGAAAAATGGGTGAAGCTGGAGTTGTAAGAAATAGGGATTCTTTCAATGGTTTAATAGAAGGTTACAGACAAGGTGGCAAGTTCGAAGAAGCTATCAAAGCATATGTTGAGATGGAACAGTGGAGAATCGATCCCGATGAACAGACTCTCGAGGCAGTTCTGAGTGTGTACAGTGTTGCAGGTCTAGTTGAGGAGTGCAAGGAGCAGTTCAAAGAGATCAAATCATCAGGGATATTGCCTAGTGTCATCTGCTACTGTATGATGTTAGCTGTTTATGCAAAAAACGACAGGTCAGTATTGGGTCCAAGGTTGCTAGAAAAAACTATCTGTTAAATCTGCTGACATTTATTTTTCATTTTGTTGGACATCTGGAATATATGCAAAATAGTTATTGGATTGCAAATATCAAGCTTACTGGCTCAATGCAACTATTAAATAGTTTTCTTGCACTTGTTTTCGTTATCGGCAATCTGTTAGTGGTTAGCATCCAACTCATCGTAGTTGCAGCGTTGGACTGGAATATGTAGACTTAGCTGCTATCTTCTCTTATTATTCTTTCCTACTCGTAGTTATGTTTTACACATGATTTCTTCAAAGTTTTTAATTCATTGTATGTCAGTTGTGCCAATAATAGAATTGGCAAATCACTTGGCTAGTTAGTTTCCTATCTATAGTCTGAACTAGAAGACTGAAATTGCACTACTAGGGTCTTGTGCACTGTCATTGTTTTGTGATCCCTGCGGCATGACAGTTAGTCTTGCACAGTTGAGACAATAACTTAAATTTCATGAATGACTTGGTAGTTAACTGAAGCATTACTTGGCTGAATTATACTTGGTAGTTGGCAGTATTGCCAGGTTCACATAAGCAATGACATCAAAGCTGTAGTCTTACTTATGTCTCTGCTACTCGTTTCAGATGGAGTGATGCTTATGAGCTACTTAATGAGATGCTTACTCATAGGGTGTCAAATGTCCATCAAGTGATTGGTCAGTTGATCAAGGGAGAATATGACGATGAGTCTAACTGGCAAATGGTGGAGTTTGTGTTTGACAGACTTAGTTCTGAAGGATGTGGCTTGGGAATGATGTTTTACAATACCCTTCTAGAAGCACTTTGGTGGCTTGGTCAGAAAAAACGGGCGGCAAAGGTGCTAAGAGAAGCAACAAAGAGAGGTCTCTTCCCAGAATTATATCGCAAAAGCAAACTTGTGTGGTCCGTGGATGTGCACAGGTATCATATCTTCTATTTTTGCTCCATCTATCTTCAGCCAATATTGTATCTTAAGCTGGATGATTTTCGCAGGCTATGGGAAGGCGGTGCATATACAGCAGTATCTGTTTGGCTGAATAACATGTATGAGAGTTTCATTAATGGTGAAGATCTTCCACAACTTGCATCAATAGTTGTCGTGTAAGTACTCCACCAACTCAACTCATCTTCTGCTCCCTCTTTGGCTACCTCCTTCTTTGCCCAAACCTCTGTTTAGTTGATACCATCCCCTGTCATTAACAAGCTTGCAAACCCAAGTAATTTTCTTCATGTGTGTGAGTATGTCAGTTTGATGCTTTTAGAGTTTGGATCATAAGGATCCTGGCCCTGGGTCACTTTATCTATCTGCTGAAGCTGCTTTCACAACCTGACCCGTTCTTTTATGACCCTCACTTCTTGCACCAGGGGACCTTAAATTCATTGCCGTATTCTGATAAGCATACTGCACAATGAAATTGTTGTGTGTTTGGGGAAGGAAATACAGGGTTTCTCACATAACCTATTTCTGCGTTTCCTCTTGTCTTAACTTCACTCATGTTTCTTCTGTTTATTGTCACACCACTGTTATCCCTGTTTGATATCTGTTATGTTGAAAATGGATTGAGTATTTGATTAGAGGCTTATTGATTGATGTCTAATGGCTCCACTAAGGCATTAGGGCTGTCAATTTGGTTTCGAGACCATAACCAATCTTACCAAATCAGTTTTGATAGTTTGGTCTGGTCAATTTATTTGGTTTGGTTTGGGTAATTTTGTTTGTTTGTTTCGTTTGAAGGGTTTGGTTTGTTATTGAGGAAATCCCGTTCCTTATGTGTATACAGTCAGATCTTATTAGTTTATTTACTAGTTAGATAGTTACCATATTAGTTCTAGTCCTATCCTAGTTTAGCTAGCAGATCCTATTAAATAGTTAGAGTAGATATTTTCTTACCTAGTCAGTAGGAGGAATGCTGTATATAATAAACCTACGAGACATGAATAAAAGTAATTCATTCTCTCAATCTTCATGGTATCAGAGCCTGGTTTGTACCTGATCTAAAACGATTCCGCTGCAATCCTAAGCCATGGTGACAGACGGAGCTTCAAACGGATCCGATACTGCTGGAGAGATCGCGAACTCCGTGGCACCAGCAGCGACGACGGATTACTCAAGCTTCCTCACCACACACAGGCTGGATGGCAAAAATTATCTCAAGTGGTCTAAGACCGTAGAGATGCATATCACAGGAAGAGGAAAAGGAGGATATCTCACTGGAAAAATCAAAGCTCCAGACGAGACAGATCCAAAATTCCAAACCTGGAATGAGCATGACAGTTTAGTCCGTACCTGGCTGATCAACTCCATGAAGCCAAACATCGGGGAGAATTATATCCTTCACCCGACTGCCAAGGCCATCTGGGATGCTGCCAGAAGTACATACTCAACAATTGACAACTCGTCTGCCATGTTCAAGATCGAACAACAGCTGTTCCATCTTCAGCAAGGAGATATGGACGTCACAGAGTACTACAATACTCTTGGACATCACTGGCTACACCTGGATACGTATGATGCACAGGAATGGGATACCCCGAAGATCGGCTACGATTCGGGATGTATATTGAGAAGAAAAGAACCACCGTCTTTTCTTCTAGGGTTAAACCAGGATCTGGACAGCATAAAGAGCCAAATCATGAGTACCAAGCCCTTCCCTAGTCTCACGGAAGCGTTTGCTGCCATATTTGGGGAAGAACATCGAAGAGATCTCATGGTTGGTCCAGCGAAAACTCCTCCTACCCCTCAAGTTGAAAGTTCAGCCCTTGCTGTGCGCAATCAATACCGCAACAACAAGCGGGTGCGAACTCAACAAAAGGAGAAGAGGAAGAAGACAACTACGCTGACCACCGCCGTAGACATGGACACACAAGAAGTGAATGTTATTTTTACGTTGGAGGCCCTCCGGGCGTGGAAACCACGCGGAAGAGACGTGGCCAAGCTCACGTGGCCGTTGCCTTCTTGCGGACAAGCAACCGGAGACCGAGAGCAGTCCCTTTACTAAGGAGCAAGCCACTGCCCTAGAGAAGTTCTTCACAAAAATCATGAGCAGGAATCCACCTTCACAGCAAACAAACTCATCCTCGGACACATACACCGGATTGTTTGCTAGTCAAGGAAGAAAGCTCAGGGAGGACGATTGGAACTGCTGAGTTACACGACGATCTTTACATCATGAACGGAGCTGCTGGTGGTGAAGGACTTGGGGGGCAAAGTAGAGCGTTGGTTACTAGTAATAGCACGAATAATCGTGATAGCCAGATCATGTTATGGCATAGCCGATTGGGGCATCCAAGTTTCGGATATTTGGAAAAATTGTTACCTAGGTTATTTCTCAATAAAAGTTCCAAGGATTTGCAATGCGAAGTGTGTCAACTAGCTAAACACACTCATAGTAGCTATCCAGGAATGAGTTATAAACCTACGAAGCCGTTTGCCATTATCCATAGTGACATCCGGGGCCCTACTCGAGTCAAGAACATCAACGGGGCACGATGGTTCCTTACTTTCATAGACGACCATACAAGACTAACATGGACGTTCCTAATGAAAGAAAAGTCGAAAACCACGACCATGTTTCAGGAATTCCATCACATGATACTCAATCAGTTTGGAACCCATATACAGGTTCTCAAAACCGATAATGCCCACGACTACTTCAATACAGTCCTAGGGTCATACTTATCTCTCCATGGCATTGTTCACTGCAGTTCATGTGTGGACACACCTCAGCAAAACGGAATTGCTGAGCGCAAGAATCGACACCTTCTCGAGACAGCTAGAGCATTGCTCTTCACCAAACAGGTTCCAAAGTACCTATGGGGGGAGGCTGTGTTAACAGCAACCTACTTGATCAATAGGCTACCAAGTCGCATCCTCAATTATCAAACACCTAAAGATGTATTGATGAAAACATACCCGCATGTACGTGCGTATATGTACGAATTGGAACCTAAGGTTTTTGGATGCCTTGCCTTCACTCACATCCGGCGGCATCAAAGGACCAAGTTGGATCCTCGAGCACGAGAGGTGTGTGTTCATTGGCTATTCTCCTCGGCGAGAAAGGGTATAAATGTTACTCCCCTATCACCAGGAAAGTTGTGGTGACCATGGATGTGACATTTTTTGAAACCTACGCCTATTACACTACTCCAGAGCTTCAGGGGGAGATACAGCCACAGTCAACAGTGGCAGAGGTGGCAGAAACTGAAGAAGCTCTAGATCTGGAGAATTTAATTGCGTTGGATGGACCAACCATGCCTCCCATTCATACGGGCATAGTTGGAGAAGAACCAGCACCTGCTCCAGAAACGAGCAGCAGACCACCAATTCAGCATGTTTACCAGCGGAGACAGAGGCTCGAGCCTAATATAGAGCCTGAACCAGAAACTGGAAGAAACAGTGAAGGGATGGACACTCATAGTGAATCTGAGAGTGCTGATATCGGCGAAGAAGAAGTGCAACAGAAACCCTATTCAGTGAGCCTATTGCATTGAGAAAGGGTGTGCGAGAATGCACTCGTCATCCGATACAACGGTACGTTCACTATGGCCGCCTAAGCCCTGAATTTAGGGCGTTTACTGTACACTTGGATACCAAACCTCGCAACATAGAGGAGGCCATGAGAATACCTGAGTGGAGACAGGCAGTTTTGGAAGAGATAAGGGCGTTACAAAGCAATGAAACCTGGAGGATTGTTGACCTACCACCAGGAAAACAAACGATAGACTACAAATGGCCGTTTACAATAAAGTACAGGGCAGATGGCAGTGTAGAGAGACACAAGGCTAGGCTCGTAGCACGAGGATTTACACAAACATATGGGATTGACTACCAGGAAACGTTTGCCCCGGTAGCAAAACTCAACACCGTTCGGATTCTACTGTCAGTGGCAGTAAATGAAGACTGGCCCCTATATCAAATGGACGTCAAAAATGCATTCCTAAATGGAGCATTAACGGAGGAAGTTTATATGGAAATTCCGGAAAGGGGTGCCGGTGCCTCATCTTAAAACCGGCGAAAAGGTGTGCAAGCCGGAGAAGTCCCCGTACGGACTAAAACAGTCTCCTAGAGCTTGGTTTGGAAAATTTTCAGCAACTATAACGTCTAATGGCTACCATCAGTGTCAAACAGATGACACAATGTTCGTGAAGCATGGAGCTGGGAACAAGATAGCCATCTTGATTGTCTACGTTGATGACATTATAATTACGGGAAATGACAATGAGGAGATCTCAAGGTTGAAGATCAAACTCGGAGCGAGTTTGAGCTGAAAGATCTGGGAGAAATGAAATATTTCCTCGGAATGGAGGTGGCCAGATCGAGCAAAGGACTTTCTATATCCCAGAGAAAGTATATCCTAGATTTGCTAGAGGAAACCGGTATGACAGGGTGCAAACCGGCAGATACCCCAATGCGATCAAACCCGAAGTTCGGTGTAGAAGAAAACGGGGAAAAAGCGGACAAGGGAAGATACCAACGGCTGGTAGGAAAGCCGATATACCCGGCACACACGCGACCCGACATAGCTTTTGCTTGTGAGTGTGGTTAGCCGGTTCATGAATGAACCAAAGAGTGAGCACATGGATGCTGTGAACTATATTCTTAGATACCTAAAGAAAACCCCAGGATTGGGGCTGATGTTCAAGAAGAATGAGAGCAGGTCAGTGGAAATATACACTGATGCAAGCTGGGCCAGTGAAATTACAACGAGGAGATCGACCACAGGTTACTGCTCTTATGTATGGGGAAATTTAGTAACGTGGAGAAGTAAGAAGCAATCAGTGGTTGCACGAAGCGATGCGAAGCAGAATACCGAGCACTTGCTCTCGGGATTCGGGAAGTTATGTGGATACGGCGAGTTCTAAAGGAACTAGAGTTACCGGGACACGGGAGAGCTACACTATACAGTGATAGCCAGTCAGCCTTAAGCATTGTTAAGAACCCTGTACATCACGACAGGACTAAACATGTCGAGATAGACAGGCATTTTATCACTGAGAAGGTGGAAAGGGGAGTTGTGGATGTGAGATATGTCCAGTCCAAACAGCAGACCGCTGACATACTCACAAAGGCACTTCCACGAGAACAGTCAGATCATTTCAAGTCCAAGCTGGGTTTGTACAACATCTACACCAAGCTTGAGGGGGAGTGAGGAAATCCCGTTCCTTATGTGTATACAGTCAGATCTTATTAGTTTATTTACTAGTTAGATAGTTACCATATTAGTTCTAGTCCTATCCTAGTTTAGCTAGCAGATCCTATTAAATAGTTAGAGTAGATATTTTCTTACCTAGTCAGTAGGAGGAATGCTGTATATAATAAACCTACGAGACATGAATAAAAGTAATTCATTCTCTCAATCTTCAGTTATAGATATATCAAACTGGTTAAACCATTACCCATACATACTTACCATCCAATAATCCATTATTTTAGATGAAATTTATAACGCTTTCAATCATGCAGTCATATATGTATGTTTATTTATTAGGCTTAGGTGTAAAGTTATGACATCAAAATACTTATTGACATGGCTAAAATAATAATTCCTTATTTGTTTTTTTTTGTTTCATTTGTTAATACTGATACAACTTTTGTAATAATGTTTTTTTTTGTCAGAAAAAGATGAACTTACTTAGTGGATAAGTAAAATTTAATGGTTATTGGTTAACCATGCCATTGACCAAAGCAACTAAGTTAGGTTATGGTTAATATGGTTAGATATTGATTTAGTTTGGTTTGGTTAATTAATGGTTAACCATTGGCCAAACTAACGAAGTTTGGTTGTGGTTAATATGGTTTTGATGTTGCATTGGTTTGGTTAAATATCTTTCCTCCATGGTTAATTGATTTCATGAGTTATTTGGTTTGGTGGTACTATGGTAACCAAGTAAAGTCGCCATTAGGGGAACTATTTGCATTTAGAGCTTTATACATCTTGATTCTTTTTTGTCAGCTATATTGATCGTTCATTGTGGATTTTATTCCTAGTTATGTTTGCAAATACCAAGTAAATAATCGTTCTTTGCTCTTGAATAGACGAGGGAAGAGGGAAAGCGTGGCGCAAAGCATTCCCCATGCAAAAGCAGTGTACTCATTTATGGAAGATAATGGAGCATCATCATTCTTTCACTCAAGCTGGAACAAAGGCAGAATTACCTGCCAGAAACTTCACCTTAAGCGGTTTTTAGCGGACATACAGTCGTCAACTTCAGAGGGGACTGAAAAGCAAGAGTTGATTACTTTAAGCAACTTGCCACTCTCACTTGATGAAACAAGATTCAGAAGAGATGATGCCAAGAGTAGCTACAATGGTTCGGCCAACTCTCAGACTAGTATGGAGAGAATAAGAACAGAGCTTTTGACTAGCACAACGTAATGCTGATCATTTTTTGTTGGCTGTCGGTTTGGTTAACATCTCTGGGAAGGACGAAAGGAATGTGCAGTGTGAAGAGGTACACTGGACATGATCCTGGACCTGCAGAATAGAAAAAGGTTGCCTCTTGAGGTTACAGCTTTCGGTTCATTTCGATTGCACTCCCACGCTATGTAAGCTGAAGTGAACTCAGAAGGGAGAGAATTGTTGAGCTGCAGTATTTAGGAGGGAAATATTGAGGTTACTATGACAATTTTAAGCAGCTAGCATGTTTCTCTTTCGTCTGATTCTGAGCAACAAAAGGAGGGGGGAATATTAATAGGGATTGACAGCCACTGGAATTGCAATTTTGTCGAAACTGAATATGCAGCACTGATAATGAAGATGCATTCATATATTGATGTTTGATCTCCTGATCTCATTTTGAACTCGGATCTATTATCTCTCAGATCAGTGATTTCCTGTTCTAGCATTTGTTTTTGTTACAGGGGGTTTCCATTTCCATTAAGGGGAAGGGTACGGGTCCGAATCTGAAGCCAGAGATATGGCTCCCGGATCCAATTCAAAAAGCCTTAACAAAGTTAAGTTTCAGTCGTTCAAAAACCACACTCATGTATAATATTTATTATACTTTGAATAAAGTCATTTATACATTTCTGTACGGATTTGTACAAACCTATATACATTTGTATGATCCGTACAAAATTGTACGACCAGTTATCGGAAAAAATTCTCATAAAAAATTAATTTTTACTAGAAACTGGAGATGTTTGTCCGATTACCGGAGACGATGGTCCAGCGATCGAAGATGGCTAAACTTATTGTACCCCAACAAAAATATTTTTAAAAAATGATTATTTAAAAGAATATGATTATATTATTCCTAATTAATCTAAACCTTTATATCATGTAAAGATTCAAGGATCCATATTTCAATACAGGAAGGAAATTCGCTGGCTTCATAATCGGACCGAGAAGGGCACTAGTTGTCTAACCGAATGATGTTAGTGGGAAATGTTGCAGTTGGGACATCGAATTGGTAGGCAGGAAACTAATTCATAGATAAGTCAGGGGACGCTCTTTAGTCATGAAACTCTAAATGAATGATGTTAGTAGAAGATTAGTAACTTTAGTAATGATTGTATAGTAAAAAAAATTATAATGATAAGATAGAAGTTTGAATAATGTGTTAGTTGTGTATTTATTTCGAATATTATTATTTTATTTTGAACATGAAAGATTGACCACAAACAATCCATTAAGGTGTTAAAATTTATTGTAAAAGTAAAGTGGAACCGATTCGAAATGCGACAATGTGAATATGAGTTTAAAATATATAATCAAGAAATTAAATATTGAGACTTGTTTTCAATCCTATTTACTTGTAATTAGTTATTAATTAAAGATTTTTATTAATGGAATGACCGGTAGGACAAAGCTGACATCGCAGACTTGTCTTATCAATTTGGCATATTTGCAAGTCCATCTTTCGGTTTGTCTGTTTGGTTAGAACATTTGGGTCGACCGGCTGGTTTGGCGTTCTGCCCTGTCAGGCTGGGCTCTAGGTGTTGTATTCCTAGGCTGGATCGACCGAGCATTGTGGACGGGATGTTGGGCCAGTAGCAATCAAGTACATACACAAATACAAGACATGTATACGAGTAAAATGCAGCCCATTCTACTATAATCTTGAATTACACTCAAGAACACCGGGACGCCACTCAAAACTCATAATCCTATTATTGGAGCGGTGATGACTCGCCCGTCATCGGAGACGGTGACAGAATTGATTTGCTTCAGAGAAAATGGTTATTTAATAATTTTAAAATGGAAAGATAGTACACCTCTTCTGTTATTAATCATCCGATTAAATAAAAATTATACACAAAAATAAAATTAAGGACTTGTTACGAAGATAATTGTAGTGAATGACCAATTGTATAACTCCTTATTTTATGGTTAATGTATTTTATTCCCCTTCTTTATGTGTATGATTTAATGTATTTTATTCCCCTCCTTTATGTGTATGATTTAATATATTTCATTCTCCTCTTTTATGTGTAATAATATTAGAAAGTGTAGGTTATGATTCCATGAGCCTAGAAATAGAGCTCTCATTTGTAACATTCTACACACCTCAATAAGAAAGTACTTCTCCTCTCATGTTCTTGTTCTCTCATTTGTTCTTAGTTTTATAACACGAGTGCTCTGACTATTTTCTTGAAGTTTCACGAAGCATGTCGAATATTTCCAAACTTGAATTTGTGGCCCTTGATGTTTCGGGCACAAATACCTCTCGTGGGTCTTGGATGCTGACATCCATTTGCAAGCCAAAGGGTTGGGCGACACGATTAACGATGATACTGAAATATCTGCCTAAGACAAAGCCAAGACTTTGATCTTTATTCGCCACCATCTTGACGAGGGCTTGAAAAATGAGTATCTCACTATCAAAGATCCCCTCGAACTGTGGATAATTAGGTGATTCTCCCTCGAGCTCGCGAGAATTACGTGCATTTACGCCTACAAGATTTCAAATCCGTGAGCGAGTACAATTCCTCCCTCTTCAAAATTTGCTCGCAGTTGTTGCTATGTGGCGAGAAAATCACTGATAAGGACATGCTCGAGAAGACATTTTTCACTTTTCATGCCTCCAATGTAGTTCTCCAACAACAATAATTAATCTCATGCCTCTTAGTGGCCGAGCAAAAAAATGACCTCTTATTGAAGAATCACCAATCACGCCTCACTGGTATGGCTCTATTTCCAGAAGCTAACGCGACAAATGGTCACCATTTTGATCGATATTGTGGTCGTTGTCGTGGCCGTGGTTATGGTCGTAGTGGTGGACATGGTCGCAATAATGTCCATGGTCATGGACGTGATTATGGCTGCGGTCGCCTTCAGAGATTCAACAATTTTTCTCGTCCACATTTCAAACGGGATGGGCGAATGAATAAGGAACGAGGTGGGACTAGCAACAGAAACCTTCAAGATATGTGTACCAGATGTGGCGGCTATCATTGGAGTCGCACTTTCCGTACACCTAGACATCTTATCAAAATCTTTACCAAGAGTCAAGGAAGGACAAGAAGGTTGAAACCAATATGGTCATTGAGGAAGGTGTTTTGACCCTGGCCAATTTGACACCACTCATCTTGATGTTTCTAAATTCTTTCCTCCTTATGATGGAAATATTGAAAAATAAGATGGTTATTGAGATATCTTTTATTACAAAATGATGCCTTGATATATGCACCTTATTATCATTCTCATTTGATTTGTTTGAGTTTGTTTTTTTTCAAAGTGTTTTCTCATTTTTTTATTTCTTTTTATTAATGAATTTTCTATCATACTTGTCCCTTCTAATATGGATTATTATTTTCGTGTTATAACTGGATACTACTACCATCCACGACAACATAAAAAATGAGGATGTATGTCTCATCGATAGTGCTTCCACTCATACTATTTTAAAGGATAAGAAGCATTTTTCCCATCTAGTGATGCGAGAAGCTAATGTTAGCAGTATATCTGGTAGTAGTAATTTAATTGAAGGCTACGGAAGAGAAAACATGCTACTACACGGAGGAACTAAAATGCATATTGATGATGCATTATATTCTACAAAGTCTCGCCGCAACTTATTAAGTTATAAAGATATTTGTCGCAACGGATATCACATCGAGACAATTGAGGAAGAAAATAGAGAATATAGTGCCATCACAAGTATGGTAGATGGTAACAAATGTTATCTTAAAAAATTACCATTTATTTCTTTCCTTTTGTACTACACATTTATTAGTACAATTGAATCACATTCCACCATAAACTTCAAGTTTATGGATCGTGATAGATTTGTAGTTTGGCATAACCGGTTAGGCCATCCCGGAACAATTATGATGCGTAAAATACTTGAGAATTCCCTTGAATACTCGTTAATGAGTAAGCGAATTCCCCAATCGAATGATTTGGCTTGTATCTCATGTTCTCAAGGAAAATTGATTATCCGACCATTATCGACAAAAGTGAGAAATGAATCGCTCACATTTTTGGAACGCATTCAAGACGATATTTGTGGACCAATTCATCCACCATGTGGACCATTTAGATACTTTATGGGTTTAATTCATGAATCAACTAAATGGTCACATGTATCTTTATTATCCACTCGCAATTTGGCATTTGCGCGATTACTTGCTCAATTTATCAGATTACGAGCACAGTTTCCGGATTATCCGATAAAAACGATACGCCTTTACAATGCTGGTGAATTTACTTCACAACATTTCAATGATTATTGCATGTCTGTCGGAATTGATGTTGAACATCCTGTAACACATGTTCATACACAAAATAGTTTAGCAGAATCTCTAATCAAACGCTTACAGTTAATAGCAAGACCATTGTTAATGAAGGCAAAGCTTCCCACTTCATGTTGGGGGCATGCAGTTTTATATGCAGCATCATTAATTCTCCTAGGATGACACGATTAAGGAAGGCCAAGCCTTGGTCGTGTACTTGGTAGTTCAATGTAATTGATCCACCCGTCCTTGTGGGCTAAACAAAGATAATGGTGATTGTGATCCTTGATTAGTTTTCTTTGGAGATTTGGAGGATCGACTTTCTGATTCTGCCTCTATAAGGTCTAACATCATTAGGTCATAACGTCTTTTTTTTTCTAGCGTCTGCTTCCGCTGTATCAGACACATTCATCTAGTAATTACTGTCTTGGACTGAGTTGTTGGTGTCCGGCCTGCATTACTAGTTACCCTTGAACTCGGAGGTGTTGTCATGTTTCCTGCGAGATGAGCTGCCTGTCAATTACCTCTCCTGGCTTCTTGAGATCCCACCTGCTAGCGGCTTTAATTTGGGTTCTTTCCAAGTGGTCATCCCATTGAAAAGCTAGATGTTCTTCTGAGAATTCGAGTCTCAACTCGCACTTTTTCTCCACATGTCCCATAATTCCACATATAAAACAGAAATTGGGTAAACGCTCATACTTGTACTTACAGATGATCTCCACATCCTTGTGAAGCGTGACTAGACACTCCTTAAGTAATGGTTTTTTGATGTCCAAAGCGATACGGTTCTTCTCATCGTATCCAATGTAGCCTCCTACCGAGCCTCCTAGTAGTTTGCCTACTTCTTCTTAGAAATAACCAAAGGGTAAATTGTGGATGCGTATCCACATGTGAACCGTCTGAAGAGGTACTTGATCAGGTGATTCTCCCATCCAAAATTCGTGTGTGAGCAACATATGTTTATCAAAGAACCAAGGGTCATATTCCATGACATTCCGGATGTTGACATCATGTGCGAATCGGAAGAGGAGACGTTCTGGTCTTCAAATTGTGTAATTTCGACTCCACTGATTGGTTGCCAGGCGTTAGGTAAACTTTTTTCATGGCGATGAAATTTATTTCCTTCTTCGTGAGGAAAGTTCCAACGATGCAGAATTAATATTCCCAAACTGATGGTTGATTGACAGCCTCATCTAAGGAGAGTGCCGCTAGCTCGAGGATCAGTACAGTTGGCCGGTCGTTCGGTGGGTCGCTTGCTCTGGTTCCAGGTGTGTTGATTGCTGACAGAGCGCGCATCCGTCCGGATTGGGTTGCAGTAGCGATCGGTGGTGCTGTCGTTGGTGCGCTCCCTGCTGATGTCGCAAAAGCTGCTTGCAGTGCGGCTGAGAGATCGGTAATTGCCGCCGAGGGTTGTGGATATCCCGCGGGTAGTTTCGGTGGCAGCCCTGTTCATGGTGAGGATGGAGGTTGTGGTGATGTCGGTTCGGTGGAGGCCGCATTGTTGATGGAGGCTGTTGGTGGATTGATGATTCTATTGCCGACAGTGAGTTGTGATTTGGAGGTAGAATTGCGGTTAGAGTTTTTTAAATAGGTCATAATCGGGTCAAATAAGTTTTTATGCGAGAGATAACAGTTTGTCAATTCTCAAAACATAACGTTGATTTATGTTGAGACTCTTGGAGTTGATGTATACATGTTTTTTATTTTTCTATACACTATATAGTCATTGGCCGTATGATCTTGTTTCAATCAGAATTTTTCCTAGTCTAATATCTTATTGTTAAATCATCTAAAAGAAATTATTTTCTTATATAAAGGGATTAATTATGGAATAAAAAATAACAATTTGGTAATGATTCATCATATGACTTCACATTACGAGTCTTACTGGTTCAATTGGGGTGCGATTGTAAAAATAATGGTGTTGAGTGAGGTGGAACTGTCTCTGAGTTGTATTGTTAATTGCTGAATAAAATATATTGTTGTATTGAAAGAAAAGGAAGCTTATTTAATTGGTTGAAGGAGCTGTGAATTATATTAGAGCAAAGAGGGGTTTATTTGTTTTAGGATTATTGTTTTTTTTATGTTTGAAGTGGAAAAGGACGGTTGTGTTGTCGAGAGTAGGTTTGAAATCCAAACAAATAAGTTTTTTGAGGATGTATAAAACGATCATAAATTATTTTATTTTACTTTTTTATTCTAATTAATCTAACACGGTCTGGATCAAAGGTAAATAAATTACTTTTACTAATTTAACTTAATGTTTTTTAAAAAAACAACTGTCACCTCACCGCCTCGAGTCTGCGTTGACTGGCCGTTGATTTTTCGGCGAAACTCCAGTCATCAGACCACGATTTTTCCGAGAAAAATTTATAACTAATTATATTTTCTAAGTTATAACAAATTATATTTTTTTCATAACTAATTATAATTATAACCAGTTATAACTAAAAATAAAATTGGTTATAATCACTATTTATAACCATTTATATCTTTTAAATTATAACCTAATGTATTTTAATAACAAATTATAATTATAATTAGTTATAATCACTAATTATAACAAGTTATATCTTTTAAAAATATCTACGAAAATATATATAAAATATAAAAAAACTAGATTGACATGTGGTAATTTTGATGATTCCTATTGGCTCCTTTTTTCTCTTCATTCCGCCAATCGCATCACATCTTCTTTATCTTTTAACTTCTACTTTTATTTTTAGTATTTGAATTTTTTTATATTTTTTCCCTTAAATTTGTTTCTTTTCATAACTTTAAATGTATTGCTTTTATTAACTTCACAAATGTTGTTCATTATATTTTTTGAATCCAATGAGATCAATTTTGATATGCTTAATTTATTTTTGATAAAAATTTATTCATCTATAATTGAAAGTTATGCAAAGCATAATCAAATCGATAAACAGTACTTACAGATACACTATGCAATAAAAAATTTCAACTATATTCAATCATATTGTTCATTGACAATGTAAACGATCTTAATGTGGAGTTTATTCAAAATCTCAAATAGTTGTAAAATTTATAAGAACATCTTAAATCAAAATAATATAAGGTCCGACTAATATACTCAATGATTCTAAAAGAGTTCGACCAATATACACCGTATGATGTCCTGAAATCTACTATATGATAAAACATTTCAAGCACATTCAAGACATTTGTTCATTAACAATGTTAACGAGTCTATAATATGATTCATTCGACATTAAATTTTAATATATAATAGCATATATTTTCTTAACATATATGATACCAATTCATGAATTTAAATTTCCACATCATTACTTATTTCTTACATCAAAATTTAAAAAATATTTTCTCCTCCTGTTAAATGTTCTCATATTAATTATCCTCTTTAAATCAATTTTAATTTTATACACAAAACCGAATATAAAAAATAAATGATATAATATGGATTTTTTATTATAATAATTTCATGTCAAAATATATATAAAATATAATCATTCCATGATTTCAAACGAAAAATTACGAGAATTAGGCCTCATGAGAAATATAAATATGCTATGAAGTTTGAGATAGAATTTGGCCTCCTATAAAATATAGTTGTGCTATTAGTTTTAGGTGATTCGTACCATTTATTGCAAAATTCATCATTCATATATGTTTTTTTAGATGCTCTTGATGACCCAATTAGGAAAGAAGAGGTCATCTGTGTGACTGAGAATTTAGTGAGCAATCGGTCTAGAAGGAGAGGGGTGGTGATTGTGGGAGAGTGCCTCTGTACGATTAAAGGCGTTCTGAAAGGAATGATGGAAAAGGTCGAGAACAGTGAGGTACCTGAGGTTTTGAGGGGAGCTAAGTTCGTATCTATCATCTTTAATTTTGGGCAGCTTTTGCAAGGTAAACGCTCTGGTACTTTTGGACTAGCGATACTCCACTTATGTGCCATCTTATGAGGCGCTTACTAGATGACACATATGCGACACCTAATATATATTTTTCAATGTCCTTTTTAGTCCTTATAGTTTAAAATATATCAAAAAATAACTATCAATTTTATATATTCAAATCAATGATTTGAGTAAATATTAAATTTGAATTGGATATGAACAAAGATCCAAATCTTCACCCAATACTAAAAAACATAAATTCAATGAATCATTCAATTAAAACTTATTATTTCCTCCACTTCTCCTCCTACCACATTATAAGTTTCAATTGAATGATTCATTGAATTTATGTTTTTTAGTATGGGGTGAAGATTGGGATGTTTGTTGATATCCAATTCGAATTTAGTATTTACTCAAATTATTGATTTGAATATACAAAATTGATATAGTTATTTTTCAATATATTTTAAACTATAAGAACTAAAAATAACATTTAAAAATATATATTAGATGTCGCATATGTCTCATCTAGTAAGCGCTTCATAAGATGCCACATAAGCGGAGTATCGATACTGGGAGTGCCGATACTCCGAGAGTACCGGAGCGTTCACCCTTTTGCAATGGGTGATTTTGAAGTTGGGAGATCCCAATAAAAATGTGTAATTTTATCTATACAAAACTAATGATTTAATTCAAGGTGCAAATATGTGAGAATGAAAATTAAATTTTTCTATAATACTTTATTATACTAAACAATATTATATTTTAAAATTAGCTACCTGAAGTTGCTTATTATAGGAATAGTAAGCTAACTTCATTGTAGGGTACTAATACTTATCAAACCGACGAGTTGTGTGGGTCAAAGATCATGTTAGTTTGGTTGTGGATTCGTTGAGTTGTAAATTTTTAATTCGGTTACGGGTAGTTGGGTCACAAGTAGTTAATTGGTTGCAAGTTCATCAGGTTGTGGGTCCATCAGGGGTCGTGGTGGGTTTATTAGATTGCAGGTCCATCAGGTCTCGTGATGGGCGGGTCACTAGACTAACACCGATTGTCCATCGAGTCACAATAAATCTACAAAATGTCAAATATATGTAGGACTAACGATTAAAATTTTCTTGGATACTTCTTTGTACTAAAAAAATTATATTTTGAAATTAGCTATGTGCGGTCTCTTTTTTCTAAAAGGCTTAGCTAAGTTTAGTGCATGGGTCTTAAATCTACCAAATAGGCGGGTTGGGCGGGTCATGAGTCAAGTTAGTCGGGTTGCGGATTTTTTGGGTGATAAGTTCATTGGCTTGCAGATTTTCCAGTTGTGGGTCCACCGGGTCGTTGGTCCATTAGATCTTGGGGTGGGTGTGTCACGGATTTGCCCATCATGTCACAATAAAGTTGAGCAATAATATGATTATCAGTTTAAAATGTGAACAACAAAAAATAAATCATAGGTATGTGAATAAAAAGTAGAGATGACTATTAAAATATTCACCTTACATTTGAATCCAACCGCAAGATTTATTAGGCCAATCGACCATGCACAAAGCTAGTAAGTTACATCGATTAAATTATAATCAGTTATGTTTTTAAAAATATTTTAAAAAATAAATTTAAACTTTTTTCTTAGAAATATCATTTATAAAAAATATGTAGTTTATAAGAAATAAAATTCGGAAGATATCCTGCAGTCGGAAACTTGGAAATCAAAATAAATAAATAAATGAAGGAAAAAGTATTTTGGAAAATACCGAAACTGCTTTTGGTGTCAAAATCCTGAAATTCCTTAAAACTATTTCTCTTGAATTATAAACCGTTCTAGTTATGGGGTGAGGTGAATAAGAAGATTAGGATAATATACCATCAGCTGGGTTTGCTTGTAGGCTTTAGCTACTACCAATTAAAAAATAGTTGTCTTCTCTACGTGTTGGCTATTGTTTTTTTATAGGCCGAACTTATTTGACAAGTAAGGCTCGGTGATGCTATCACACTCGTGTAAATGATTGTGCAATGTATTTTGGGTAATACTGGGTAATGTTGAGTGTCAATTGGGCCCCATATTTCAAATTATATTTATAGAGACTTAATTGTTAGAGAATGCTATAACGTCCATTTACTCGGTTTAGTGCAGTTTGGCCAAGAGTTTTCTTATTTTTTTCAGCTTATTCAAAGTTTGGTCTGGCGGACGGTCGTTGTCTGACCAACATTGACCAGTCAAGAGAATACAAAAAATAAATTGAACACGTTTAAGACATGAAGTAATTTAACGGAGAAAGAAGAAGGTTTGTCCCGATGTTCACACTATTATTGAGCTATAAAATAAACTCCCAAGAGAACGAACCCAAACTACATATGCTGCTGCTATGTATATATTTCTACAAGCATAATACACATTGCCTTACAAAGGATCATCCATTCTTAATTAATTCATTGCTACTTCTACCATCAGTTTCCCCTTATTTTTGGCACACTAACGACACTTCAAACAGATCAAGTTCTTCAGTACCTCAGTTTTCGGGGAGGAGGAGGCAAAATCAACCGAGGCGTCATTCCGGTTCTTCTCATGCACCTTCCTGATGTAGTCGGAGGCCTTGCCATCTATAATACTGCTCTCTTCATGAACCACGCACGAAGAAGAAGAAGAAAAGGAAGAAGAACCCTTCCCTTTCCCTGCTGGGTCCATCAGAAAAGACTTGTGCTTTGACCTCGTCTGTGCTTCTTGTGACCTTTGACTGCCCGGAATCTGAGGCAGCAGCAACGGTCCCTTGGTACCCACGACAGAGTTTGTGATCATCATGGGTGTTGCAAGGTTCCTGTTTACAACTGGAGATCCAGAACCAGCTGTTCCAAGGCTCATCTTAGCAATAGAAAACGAAGACAGCCTCATAATATTCACCACCATCTTCATCGACTTCTCACAGAATGAGTTGCTACTCCTCTCTTTGCTCCCCATTTGGCTCTGTAAAATGAGCAAAGATGATTTAGGAATTTAACCACCTCAAATGGGGTATATATATATATATATATATAACACCTGAAGGAACTTGATAGCTAGAGAAGCATGTGGATAAAATAATTCAAGATTCTCCACAGTTTGTGGGAGCAGATTCCTTCCTTATTCTGAGAGCTAACAATTTAGAGAGTATATAGAAAAGCCCATTGGTTGGACAATCGGATAATTTCTTATCACCCAATTCATCAGTCCAGAAGTACACTCTAGAAGTAATAACAGTTTTTTACTGTCAGATTATGTCCGTAGATTGAACATGTGCCACCTAAGCTAAGTAGAGTAAGAAGAGGTCGTCCAAATTCAAGTAGAATCAAATGTGTTGCTTGCCTTGAACTCAAGTGAGGAATACGATTCTTTCCACAGCCAGCTTTCCTACTATATAAGAGGTTTATCTTTTTGTTCCTTGATGTATCAACTTCAAGTGAAAGTTGTGGGTAGAACTATCACTCAGAAACCCACTAATAGCGCACTTCCGTATTTTCTATGGATTTGATACATGCTTCCAATTAAAAACACTGCCTCAGAATCTTTAATGATTCAAGACACTAGCCTCGTGTTTCCCTGCACTCCAAAACTCAAAATTTCAACTCATCTAGGGGATAAAACCTGAATGGTAACTGCTATTAAACAAAGAAAGCATCCGACTTGAGAACCTTATCATCCTCTAGTCATGGCCACACAATTGAGATAAATAAGTGGCGTGAAAATGAAGGAATTCTGAGCTTCTCATTGACAGTGCTTTCATTTCAAGTGTCTAAGTCAGGATATTTGATAATTGTTATCTATCCAAACTATTTATTGTTGGTTTGTTCCATTATCTCCTATAACTGTCACACGACTTCAAAATCAATCACAGTCTTCTATCATAATTGGCCACTTTCCTTTAGAGCACTTCTATGGACAAAGTCCCAACCTATTTCAATCTTCTCAAACACCTAAATTCCTCACAATTAAGCAGTTTAACAAAAATTGTATAATCAACTCCATCTCTATCCTAAGCTACCGAAAGGTGCACCAACTACATATTACAATTCATGATTTCATCAAGTATTGACATCTTTCCCCAAACAAACAACAATACCGAGTGTAGAAGTGGCTTGGTCAGCTCAGGAAATATCCAACCATAATTTTGGTCTTTCAAATAGCCTAAATCATGCATATGAACGACAAGCGTCAATAAAGGTTTCAAAGAAGGATGATAACTTACGAACCTTTACTTTATGGTGGTGCCATGTTGATGACTGCTTTGCCTATCATACAGAAGAAAGCCAAGGGTTGGGGGCAACATAAGTATAACCTTGGAAAAATTCGCCAGCCGTTGGCGTGGAAGCTGGCGAGTCATCGACAGGCATACTTGTCCAACACTTGTCAAAATTGCTAGTGCATTCCTTCCCACTCACAACTGGTACGAATTTAGGCTGTAGTTCCCTTGCCTCCAATTTTTTCCAGTTGATCGACTTGAACCATTTGTGATGTTTAATGTCATCTCCTCCGCCTGGTCCATTACCTAGCCTTTTTGAAGGATCCTTTTGCAGCAACTGCAGATAAAACGGGAAGTATGCTTTCATAAATGTGTCTTCAAAGAGGTACCGAACTCTGGAAACTTTGATGTATTAAGAGAGAATTCACACAGCATAATTACCCCTTTAAGCAGAGAATGACCCTCACTGCTTATCAAAGGTGGTAGTTTGATCTTCTCTTTAATAATCTTTTCCTGGAGCTTCTTCCTATTCTGGTGTGTATATGGAGGCTGAAGAAGGAAACCCAATTAGTCAAAAGACATCTTGAGAATCGAGAGCTGAATCGGGTAGAACGGCATAGCTTACCTGTCCAGCTAACATTTCATACAAGAGAATTCCCACACTCCACCAATCTGCATCTTTATTGTGGCCTTTAGAGAGTAAGATTTCAGGAGCCATGTATTCAGTAGTCCCGCACATTGAATTGGACCTGCTGGACTCGTCAATCTCCTTTGCGAGTCCAAAATCAGTTAGCATAACCTGTATATGAACAAAATGAGCGAAAAGGAACGATTCATTCCAAATCCAGGTTGCATTCGAGCTAAGTGATAATGGTAATAAGTTAATGCATCAGAAACAGAATTGAAGAGGACAAAGGGAGGAAAATGCCACTTTACATGTCCATCAACATCCAAGAGAATATTTTCAGGCTTAAGATCTCGATGCACAATCCCGCAATCATGGAGATGTGAAACAGCAGAGACAATCTCAGCAGCATAAAGCCTCGCCTGATCCTCACTGCTCAAGAGCATCATGGAAGCACAGCAATCACAATTTTTGCAAACAGCTAGGAAATAATTCCAAGGGAGGGAGAAAGCAAAACTATTGGAGTACCTGAAGATCCCTTGACGATAGAGGTGGAAGAAGAGATGACCTCCGTTTATGAAATCAAGGATTAAATAAAGCTTTGTTTTGGTCTGAAAATGGCGATGTGTAGAAGAATGAGCTTAAAGCGTTTTTTGACAGATTGCCATTTATCAAGGGAAAAAAGTGAGGAGAGAAACCTGGAAAGAGTAACGAAGCTGGACGATGAAAGGATGGATGACTTTAGTGAGAATATCCCTCTCAGCTCTCATGTAATCCACATGATTCTTCTTGATTATGTTGTCTTTCCTCATCACTTTCATTGCGAAGATCCCATCGCCATTGCCGAGCTTCTGCTTCTTCCTCTTCACGAGAAACACCTTCCCAAACGCTCCCTGACCAACCATTCTCAGTATCTCAAAATCACCAGGCCCGATCCTCCTGTTGCAATTGCTTCCATCCTCTCCATCTTCCTTCTTCTGGCATTCGACGACGCCGGTTTCTCCAGCGTCAATTTTGGCGGCGGATGAGGCTTCGTCTTCTTCGCCATCATCTTCTTCTTCCAGAATTTTGGTGAAGGAGAGAGGGACGGAGAGGGTGAAGCGAGGGGAGGGCCCCACGAAGGAGTGGAACCGGTTGTGGATGACAAGTGGGTCCACCGTGGCTGCTGTTGTGGCTGTGGGAGCGGAAGAGGGGGGAGAAGAGGAGGAGGCGGAGGATGAGGAAGCGCCCGGGTCATGGTCCGGATCCGGGTTGGGAGGTGGATGAGGAGTAGTTGGGCCGAAAACGTCGGAAAAGTCGAAGTCGGAGGTGGAATCCGGAGGGGTAATGGTGAGCTTCTTGAGGTTGGTGGACAAGAGAGAGTCTCGAAGGTTCTTCTTCTGAGACGCCGACACCATCTTCCGGCGTTCTGAGAACGGATCTGTTTCTGTCTGTTTCAGACGGAAGGGGACGGGTATCGAGGACGAGGAGGGAAGCCAAGAGTTGGGAGGGAGAAGCAAAAGTAAAAGTGGCGAAGGATAAGCCGGCTTATTTAGCTCGTTTTGTCTGGCGATTAGTGATTGGCTGACACAGCGGAGCCGGTGGATGAATGCCGAGTAGAAACAGAAAACATAAGAGCCGAGCTTCAACGAATTAATATATGGCATATGCTTTTAGTGCCTATAGATCACATTTGAGATGAGGGTTATTATTTGATTTTCGAACATTTGATTAAAACCACGTCTTAAATTTTTTAACAATGAAAATATCTAAATTTTATAAAAATGAAATTATCTAAGTTTACTTTTTCGAAAAACTCCTCTTATGGTATATTTTTCTTCAAAATTCAGTAGTTTATAATCGGCAGGACCAGAATTCCGGCTAAATATACCTTCCGGTCGGATTGGAATTCCGGCCACCGTATTGGCCCAGCCGGCCGTCAGTTTCGGCCAAGACAAGTAAGCAGCCAAAACTGCTTGCCAGAAGGTTCGTTTGGCCAAAAATCCGAACCGGCCGGTTCGATTTTTTTATAATTTTTTAATGATCTCCGTTAATTGGTTTTTTAGGTAATCACATTCGTCACAAGGTTTTAACGTCCGTTTGATGCACTGACTCCGACTCCCTTGTCATGAGTACTTCGGTAAGTGGTCGTCAATTTTTTCGACATAAGTGAATGAATACAAAGATGTGTAGATAACTAATAAATGTGGTGTACGTTTTGTGTGTTTATATTGTAGGGAGATTTATCGGGGAATAAGGGTGACATAATCAATAACACTGATCAATTTTTAACCGACAATGTTTACGATACTCTAAAGGAAGCTTGTGTAGCCGCAAAGCGAATTGCCCAGTCGCTTAATTTCAAGGTGATTAATGGATCTAACAAAATAAATAATGCAGAGCACGAGTATCGGGTATATTTGTATTGCTCTCATTGGCCTGCTCGCAAATCCTAGAGTTCCGACCCACCAAAACAGATGTCGATGACCAAGAAGTATAACTGCCCCTTCAAACTTGCAGTGAGGTCAAGGGTGGTAAAAGGCGAGTGGAAATTATGGATTGACGGTGTAGGCCAAACCGACAATCCTAAACAATCGAAAGGATACCACAATCATCTTTTCATGCCATATCCTGGACCTAGCATGGAAAGCAATGCACTTACAAATCCAGAGAAGAATAAAATTAGGGACATGGTTGCGACTCACACACAACCGAATAAGATCAGATATGCCCTTAACAAGAATTTCAACACTCATCACAATATGAATCAAATATACAATGAGGCATACAAGATTGGAAAGAAAACTTAGGTGGCATGACTCCGACGGATTGGACATTAAGAGCCGCTACACGACTACGGTACTTTGTTCAGTCTATAGAGGATGAGGATGGAAATCTTGCAAACCTTTTTCTCAGCCACCCCGAGTGTGCTCAGATGTTGGGGGCTTGGTATTATGTAAGTCTGATTGACTCGACCTTCAATACCAACCTCTATAGGAAGCCAGTGATCCAGTTTACTGGCATGACTTTGGTGCTGAAGAACTTCAGCATCGGGTTCGCACTCATTGAGAACGAAAGGTTGAGACTTATGTTTGGATGTTGAATCAGTTGAGAATTTTGATTGGCGATCGGTAACCAACTGCATTTGTTTCTGACATGAAGCGCGGATTGACAGTCAGATTACACACTATCTTTCCAGAAACGCCACACTTACTTTGCGTGTGGCATATGAAAAGGAATATCGCTGCAAAAATTAAGTTCATCACGAAGAGGATGAAGTTCTCGAGGCCTTCGTGCACGGGACGTGGAATAAAGTGTTGGTGGCACTTTTGGATAAAGAGTTCTACGAAGAGTGGGAACGTATGATCGAGAGTGATTGGACCAACCTCGGAGGATTGATGTCATACTTAACAAGCGAGTGGCTACCTTATAAGATCCAGTGGGCCCATTGCGACACAAATCAGGTTTCCATATTGGTAACACGAGTACTAATAGAGTGGAATCCCAACACTCGTCACTGAAATCATGGTACAACTCTTCGAATCAAGGAATTGATACTCTATTTGATGGTTATCATGCTTCTATCGAGGGATATGTCATTGAGGTTTAGAGGCATTGGATAACTCTTACGCGAAGGTATTAACATGAATTTCGATAACTAGTTATATATACTGTTGCGGTAACTAGTTATACATACACTATTGTTGTAACTAGTTTTACATACACTGTTTCAGTAACTAATTATTTATACACTATTTTGGTAAGTAGTTATATATACATGGAATCAGTAACTTTTTTTGTTTGTATGCACCTAGGTATACCATTTTGCGCAGAGACAACCATTTGTGTATCTCAACAATGAAGTCTTGTCGTAGGCGATTGAACTTTTGACTGAGGAGCTCTCGAAAGTTACGCCATGCAACTGTGTAATTGAGACAACCCATGGAATCCCATGCACATGTAATATTTACTCGATGGAGGAGCGTGAAGAGGAGCTGAAACCATACCACTTGCATCACTTTTGGTGTTCATTGACGTACACGAGCCCACCAGACCTGGAGATCTTTAGCGTACATGATGCTACTGACCGTAAAGTGGGATGGTTCAGACGATTTGCGATAGAGAGGGTCCGTCCGTACGACACTGAGTAGATTAGTTCGGTCACAATTTCAACTCGAGTCTGAGGGTGTGAAAGAGCCTAAGGTTCCGGCTAACAAAGTCTCTAAGGAGAGTACACATAACAAAGTCTCATAACAAAGAAAGTACACATAACAAAGTCTCTAAGGAGAGTACACATAACAAAGTCTCATAACAAAGAAAGTACACATAACAAAGTCTCTAATCACGAGCTCATCTTTATCGGTGGTAGTCCACGAAGACGTCTGTAAAATGGTGGCGCATCTCTTCTAACCGGCCATAGTAATCCTGCAATGAGCCCTCCAGTTACTACCCCCAACGAACCGTCCAAGTAGGGGGTCAAACCATCCAGTATCATGTGAGCAAGTTGTGAAAAAAACACCAATTAGTATACATACATCAGTATAATAGATGTAATAAACAAGATGTTTAATCAAACTTACTATCTAGGATGGCACATCTACATGGGTCTCGATCAGCCAGATGCGCGGTGGGTGTGTGTGAGTTACAACTCCATGTAATCCGGAGCTACATCAACCCGTCCACTACACTCTGAAACATAAAGTCGAGGCGATGAAGTCTGATTTAGTCCGGATCTGACCATACAATATCGTACGACGGGTCCCACTGAACCATGTAGTGACGAATCTCGATACTCCTAACAACCTTCGTCGGATGTGGGATCGCACCGGGAACCATCTGCATGTACTTGAACTGTCTCACCACGCGGAAGGGATGGTAGTAGTCCGTAGTGTCAGTGAAATGAATGATTCCGCAGAAAGTCGATTGAGGAAACTTGATGTTGGGGGTGGATACCAAACAGAAGCCAAGTCACATCATGAAAATGCATATCATCAAGTAGGCAACAGTAGTAGTCCAACCTCCCGCGTAGGACACCATAAGTCCTATTAGCCGCCTCGACATTATCTCATATGCCAGCTAATGCCTCCCCGCTCTATGCTCCTGGTGCACCATCGTAGCAGGCCTAACACTAGGAAAGTACTCGAAAATCCAAGACTTGAGCAAAGTAATACGTCTTGCCATTCCATTCGCATCGGCATGACTAGCCTTGCCGAGCTAGCGGTACAACCAAGCTAACTCACCAGCACCCCAAACGTATTGTGGTATCTCACTGGCTTCCCCCATGCAGTACTCCCAACCCATCAGACGAGAAGGATCAGCAGACTTGTCCTGAAAAGAGTATCCCCGTGAAGACAGAACATGAATACCTTATAGGCATCCTCATCTACTAAATACTTTCCGACGTCAATCATCGCCTTATAGTGCCTGGCAGCATGTAAATACCATGTCGGTCCAGTCGCTCTGTCTATCGCGGGGAGATCTAAAGCCGTCTCGGACCCAAACCTAAGCAACTTAACTACATCTGTCTTCAATTCAACAGTACCTCTAGGCGGATGAAGTGCACGTCCCCGTAACGAGATACAAAGTATGTGAAAGACTTCATGCAGTGTGATTGTCATCTCTCCAAACGGTATGTGAAATGTGTTAGTATCGGGTTGCGACCTCTCAATAAATGCGTCGAGGAGAGGCTCATCCAAATGGGTCGACAGGCACGATCCCAAGTGAAGTAGTCTCGAGGCCTTCATAAGTGGCCAGTTGGTCTTGGTCTGGATGTCAAAGTCGTTCACATGCGCCCATTGTTTAGGGCGGGTCATGAATCTGAACTTCTGGATATCTCTATATCCGTTTGTGGTCTCCCACACGTAATGAGCAATGTGACCGCCAAAACTAGGAATCACTGTCGTCCTCATCGGTCCACCATCTAGAAGCCCCACAGTAAGCTCTCAAGAAATACTGACTCCATTGTACCCCAGTCCAATGGTGACCTCCTCCTTCTCCCGTACCCAAGCAAATCGGCTAGGTACTTACCTCCTCTAACCCCAACACTCGCGGATGCATGTGACGAGTCTGTAGAAGCCAAGTTCGTAGAATCCATGTGCAGAGACGCCATGTGTCTACGCCATATGCGGAGAACCTATGTGCGGATAGGCCGGTACATCCTCGTACTCAAAGGGAGGCGGTGGGACCTCATCCTCACCATCTGGAGGGAATGTCCTAATCGGGTACGTAATAGGAGGGTACCATTGAGGGGAGCTGTAGACTTTTATCCAGTTGTTCTTCTTCACCTCTACCTCTCTTCGCTTTAAAGCAGTAATCACTCGCTCTTTCATCTGATCTAAAGTGGTGCGTTGCTTGCCATGCCCTCTCATTTTCTGTATTCCATTTGTATCTTCATCAACCGATTAGTATTGTATGATTTACCTCCACCGTTTATTTTTGCAATTTTTTTACAACTGGCATTTAACCAAATAAAACTCTAGTTAATTACATGTTATTGTTGTAATGAAATTTATTTCAAATAAAATTTGCATTCGGCTAAACTAAAATCACAATTTTCTAAAAAAAACAATTACTAATCACATTGTTACAATCTAAACTTATCAATTAATTAGTAAATACGTTATGGAGTTCTTACTAAACTAATTACTAACTCATCCAAATAATAATTACCTTAATTAATTTGAGTAATAGATTATTTACACTAATTCAATTAATCACCAATAATTACACTACTTAATCCTAACAATTACATTAATTAATTACTAATAGTTACTAATAATTACATTAATTAATTACCTAAATTAAATAATAAAAATAAAAAATATATATTTGGAACCGGCCGGCCGGCAATTCCGGCCGAAGGAAGGACCTAGCAGGTAACACCGTTTCCGGCTGTCTAGCTGCTTCGGCCGGGTCGGCTCTAAATAATTTTTTCGATTTCGTACCTGAACGGATGCTTGACGGATCTTCGTTTGAGAGTGTTTGAGCGTGTTTACGAGTGTTTGAGCTCATTAATATGCACAACTTTTTATAGAGTTTTCGCTTTTATAGAGGGATACTAATGTAATTCACTCTATTTAGAGCGTTGTTTAATTCAAAAGTTAGGGCGTCGTTTAGAGTTTCAGTTTGAGATCCTCACGTTTCCCCATCAAAATGTACAAAATTATTGGAGTCAAATTCAAAATGTCACTCGACCACTGATTAACTCAGTGGTACTTATGTAATATAATGAGACTATCCAAACCATAGTCCGTAGCCGATCCTGCTTTTTCAATTTTTATTGTTTTTTTGGTTTTAACTTGCATCCTTATTGCTACCCTTCGATTAGGATTTTGTTCTCCTCTTTCGGTAGAGTTTTGTTCTACCCTTCAATTAGGGTTTTTGTTTCTACCCTAGAATTAGGATTTTTATCGTTTGAGTTTTCATACCACTGCCGAGAAGATGGCGCTCCCTACGTCCAACCCTAGCTAACTACCTCGAGATCCGCGAGGAGCTACAAGCACTGCTATTACGGGTAACCAGAACATAAAAACACCAAGATGGGCAACAAAGTATCATAATATCAAGTTTGTTCATGGAAACTAGAAATCAAGCAACAAAACGTCAAGTCTGTTCAAACCCAGAATTACTCGAAAATAGTAAAAATGAAATAATTATTATCTAAATCATCAATTGAAAGCCAACAACATTCTCATTCCATCACAATAGCTAACCAACAACATAGCAACAACGATTTCATATGGCCATCACATCTGCACAATGACTCAATTCCATCAATTATATTTGCAACAAACAACATAGACATAACACATACTGGTCCTCTAGAAAAGAACCAAACAAACTTGATCGACAAGGAAAAGGGACTACTCCCTAATCTAAGGTTTAAGTGTTAATTTTCACGAAGAATGGATCACAAACCTGTACTCAACTATTTAAGACACGGTTTAAGCTCACAAAGGTTCAAAATGCTAGCTCTCTAGGTTATCCACTAAGTACTTATCATTCACAAGAGTAATTCAAACTAGTTTAAGCTAACGAACTAAGCAAACAAGAGAGAGATGATTGCTAGACTTTGGGTGTTGTTTTTGCACTCAAATCTGATTCACAAGAAAGATTGGATATAATGGATAAGTTTTATGGTTTAATCATCCTCTAAACATTTGTAGGAGTGCAATTCAAGGTCTTAAATTGGACTACCACTACCAATTGGCAAGTGATCAAACCAATTGGTATTGAACACCAAGTGTTCGACAAAATGCTTAGGTGCTAAAAGACTCTTAATGGCTTCACAAACACTTGACAAGGGTGCTAAGTCACTAGTTGACACCTCCTAACATTCCAATCACCTAAGTTGTCACTACCTAAGTGATTATCGGAATGCACTCAAGGTGTTCGATGAAATTTCACTAAGAGAATTCTCTTACTAAAGGTTGAATTGGGGTGTGTGCTTGATCCACACACACCTTACTTCAATGCTGGACTACACACTAACTCAAGCAAGCACAATTAAGTAGTTGAAAGAGTGCATTTGACCTAGAACAAGTCAAAGCATATTCTAAGTTGCAAAAACCATAATCCAAGCATTCTCATATACCATAATCAATATCCACATGTATCCAACCCCTCATCATGAGGGGATCATCCTAGTACATAGCAACACCATAATCTAATAACTAACAAACTAGCCTAACAGTATGATTAAGCTAGTTAAGCGAAAAGAAGGAACAAAAACCATCTATCAAGGTTGCAAAGAAGGTGAGGATGCTCCAATATTGACTCCAAGCTCTGCAAGATGCTCCAATTTGATTTTCAAGTCCTCCAATTGATGATGAATGATGGTGGAATTTCGGGCTAGGGTTGAATTGGGAGAAAATGGGTGTAATGCATCAATCGGAAGGCCAAAAATATGCCTCCTCTCTCCTAAAAAATGGCTTAAATATGGTCATATGCATCAGCCACACGATGTCTGGTTTTGTCAGAGACCACACCCCGTGTGGTTCTTCAACAAGACCAGGATTTTTTCTTCAAACGCCCATATGTCCCTCGTCCGACCTCCGTTTGAGCTCTGGTTGGTCTTGTTAGAATCGTCTCGTCGTCCTCTATATATCGGATACCTGTAATCTCACATATACAATGAGATGGAAAGTCAAGAAAACGAAACAAGAAACCCTTATTTCTTTCAAACAATCACAAATGACAGTCAAAACTAGGTCAAACAACGTTAACAAGCAGTCAAGATGTGGTCAGAATAATCGTGCTATCACATACATAAGGTTAATTGAATTTCAAGATTGCAGCCTACCTGAAATTTGAATTCATTAAGTGTTAGTGATCAATCAATGTCTTCCATGGTGGAACCTTCTATGTCCATTGATTGTTCTTGATTTGATCACAGACATAGCAAATATAGGGTTAATTGAATTTGAATATACTAGCCTAAGGTATTGACTGATCAATAGGGTGGTTGATCTCAAGCAGCATCATAGATTTACATAGGATAAACAAAATTTTACCTTAATTTTTGGCTTCTTCCTCGGCAGCAGTATCATTGATCTCAAGCAACGTGAAAATTTCTTCTAACTGTGATGCCTTGGCAGTAGTAGTTTCTGCTATTCACAACATAAAAGGTGTAAAATATGCGACGTAAGTAAATTAAGTGAAAATAGAATACCTTTCTTAATATCATTTTGCTGTCAGGTTCTTGTGCACATCAATGTTTCAACTGTTTTATGATGCAATGGGCTACGATGAGGATCAAGCATCGACCCCCTGAACTGAAGGCCGATTCTAAAGCCACATGCATGATTGTCACATCAAAGAAATCCCTAGCAATATTCCCTAACGTAAGGTACTTAGGAGAATGTACTTTCCACCATTCTAAGATGTCAAAATTTGGTGAGTTTGGCTCAAGATCATCTACCAAATAGTGATCCAATTCTGACTAGACCATAAAATCTTTTTCTTCTTTTGGCTAACATAATGCTCAAAACCAGCTCTAGAACTTGAAGAAGATGAGCTAGCAGAACTCTGACCAGATGCATGGGTTGTAATAGAGGACTGTCCGACAACAACCCTATTCAAGTTTTGGTATTCCCGAACCAGTTCAAACATCACAGTCCTTACACTATTCTCATAGAGGCAAGGTTTTAGAACTACCGAACTTGGTAGCATAAAAATTAATGATTTATAACTACATCCTTGGATCAAGTATCATTGCTACACTCGACAAATCATGTATACCATTCCAACACTTTCAAAATTTCTTATCTATTAAGGCAGCCATGTTACTAATAATTGGATTTGGGTCAGCCACCCATTTAAACAATGTCTATTTCAAATCGCAGACCTCCGAGAAGAAAAGGTTTGAATAGGGTAATTATTTTTAGAAAAAAGTTCAGTTATGGGTTTAAAACTGCCAACTTCTCAGATACTATAGCAGCAAATTCCGAATCAGAATCAATCGGACAACTAGTATAGGAAGGTTCCCTTTGAGCCAACCTTTTGAACACATTCATATTAGGTATAACAATTTCAAGCATTTTATTAGTGTTGTTCCACCTAATTGGGCAGTCTAAAACTAACTGATTCTCATCAAAAATTCAGAATTGCTTAGCAGTTTTGGTGAACTTTTCAAGCCTTCTAACTGTTGCAAGCCAGAATGCCACACTTTCATGTATCTTAACTATTCCATCCTTGATAACAAGAAGGTCATCCCTTACTATGAGATTGAGTATGTGAGCAGTGCATCTCATATATATGTAACATATCACCTTCCCTAATCAGAAAAGCTGACAGAAGTTTAGGTTTCACCTTATCAATCATGGAATCATTTATGGAACAGTTGTCCAAAGTAATGGTACTGATCTTCGTGTCGATGTTCCAATCCCCGAGGCACTCTAGTAGTATACTAGCCATCTGATTGGTAGTATGAGGTGTAGGGACATAACAAAACCTACAAATTCAATAAAAAGTTACTTTGTTAGTACAAGTTCAATTAATAAATTGAATACAAAGTGAAGCAGTGCAAATTTAAGCTAACCCAGGACATAATACCTTAGCAGAGGACTACGAAGAGTCCAACTGTTATCGACATGATGATCAGTAACAACCATATATCCCTTTTTTATTAGATGAAGTCCAAAGGTTTATAGTAACTGCAATCTTTCCCAAATTCTTATCTATATTCTTTAGGATCTTTCTCCTTTCAATCTGGTACAGTTTTAGAATCTTCTTCTTCACTGTATTTTGGCAAGATACTTGAAATTGAGGCAGTAGGCTGGCTATGAATCTCTTAAAGTAAAGGTGATCCACTATACTAAGTGGATACTCATGCATGACGATGGCAATGCTCAAATGCTGCCTTGACAGTTCACTGCTAAAGATCATTGCAAATACCTCCTTCTTTCCCCTAGTTAGATAATTAAGACCAACACCTTTTGCTTCCCATCCTTGATCTTCTTTTGAAAACAAGAGGCCAAATGACTCCTTAGATGTGATGTACCATTGATGGAGTGACCGACAAGGTATTTCTTACACCAGTTACATTGTGCTTTGATCTCCCCTTTATATCACACTTTAGTGAAATCTGTCCAAACATTGCTAGTCAATCTTCCACCAACAATCTGACCATCAACTGCTGGAACAACAACATCACCTTGATCTTCTTGTGCAGTAGATGCATCATTGACGATGTTCTGATTTTGAGCATTATCACCATTGTCAGCTTGGCCGTCCATTTGCATATCACCTTTCTTTTCTTTTATATGCATTTACATCACCCAACTCACAGCTCGATAATATGTTTGATTGGCAGACAGACAAGAAGAAGGAATTGAAGAGTGGAATCGTCGGCCGCTGGAGAGGGAGAATTGATAAAGAAAGCATTGAATGATTGAAGACGAGGGATCAGAATCGATAAAGGGAGGGTGTATGGAGGAGTTGAAGAGCCAAATTAGTGAAAACTAAAAATAGGTTAATATGCTATGCATATATGACTATATCCGAGTATACGAGGCAGATATTTACATTCTGAAACCCTGCCCGGTCCCGGCCCAAGCGGGTGATGAGTCTGCCCGGCCCCTGCCCATACCTCGGTTAAACGGGCAAAAACCGGTCAATACCGAGCGGGCTCGGGCAGATAGCCGGTTTCCCGGATTTAAATGCCACTGCTAATTTTGGGGGAAACTCCGGCGGGAGAGCTACACCCGTGGTGAAGGAATCGACTAATGCCTGGAGCGGGTCGATGAGAGTCTTGCAAGCTGGAAATCGGCCTCCGGAACGATAACCGACCAAATCTCCGAAGAAGGGTGGTATCCCCCCACCCACCCCCCCCCCCCCCCCCCCCCCCCCCCAAACAACTGGCGAGTCTGCAGGAGGCAGCTCACCAATGCGAGTGATCCCACAAGTTCTTGGATAGAGTTCTGGTCGCTCCATTAACATGTTTTCGTAGGACCGACTACCCCTTTTTGTTTTGTCTGTTTTTTATGTTGAATTTTAGCTTCCAGATTTTAACATTTTCGTTTTTGTTACATCAATCAGGGTAGACTAAAGTAGGTGTCCGAGTCTGATTTGACTGATACGGTGATGAGCTTGATATGGATGTTAGGAAATTGAAGATGTGACGTAGGAAGCTTTGTAGGTTTCTGCTTCTCCCTTGCTACTCGGATGTAGGGGATGACTCTCAAATGCCAAATTAGTATGAAGTTTTGCCACTTATAACTTGAAATTCATAAAAATTTAACTATCTACAACCCTCTCGTACCTTAAGTATACTGAATTCACAAACTAGTGAGTTATGAACATATTAACTTGCTACATAAACCGATGCTTCCTAGTTGAACTAATAAGCCAATTTACTAATCGAATAATTATAGCATTTGACTTTATTCTAAAAAACCCTTGAGTTTAAAGTATGTCACGTAGAATCATTTGAGAACCCCAATAATAACATCACCTCTAACCTAATAGCCAATAACACCAAAATTGACCTAACAAGACCATCACTCGCTCAAAATCAATGCAGTGCTCTTCTCGTTCAAAAAACTAGTCAAGGTTATGTATATCTAGTTCAAATGATATCTTGATAATTTGATTGGGTATTTTCTTGGTTATTTGTTTAATGATCGATTGGGCTTTAGACAACCCAGAACAAAGTCGGGCCGGACCCTTACTACCGCATCCAAAATATCCCCCGCTTCGTTCTGCTGCCCATGGCCGATCCTTTTCTGGTCACGAAACAGTTGAAGTTGAAGAACTACGGCACCAAATAAAATAGCAGCACAGAAAGGCGCTTCTCCTTCTTCTCAACTGTGATCAACTCTGCAGAAGAACAGCCCAGAGCGGCGAGCTATGCCTTCCCTATCGGCGCCGGAAGAGTCGTCATCATCCCCGACTATATGCATTCCCGACGAGTGGGCGGCCGCTGGTGACACTATTGCCTTTGACTCCAACAACAGTCTTCCTCCTATTGCCCTTATTTGTGGCGCCAAAAACTGTGGCAAAACCACCTTCTCCCGTTACCTCCTCAACGTTCTTCTCCGCAGGTTTTCGTTTCCCCAACTCTCGGCTTCATTTTCTCACCATGGTTCCTGATGAAAGCTCTACAGTTATTCAACATCGAATTGGAAAAAAGTAGAATAATGGGTCTTTGCACACGAACTGTTTGTTTAATTGTTCACCTGAGACAGTTTGGTACCTGTTCTGCCACTTGTATTCATTTACAGATTAGTTCTAGCTTAGTAGAAGGCCACGGACAACCTTTGTTCCTCTGAATAGCTCTATTCATTTTGTTATAAAAATAACTCTTTCGTTTGTATCTTCCTTGAATTCGTTGCTGTGCGTGCTTTGGTTAAAGATTAGAGCTTTGGGGATAAATCAATGGTTTCGGTTGATTTTCAGATATAGAAGAGTGGGATACTTGGACACGGATGTTGGGCAACCTGAGTTTACTACTCCTGGTTTCTTATCCCTCACGGTGGTTGATGAACTAACTCCAGGTACTCTTGTGGGTTTTCCTTTAATTGCTCTCGCTTTGTTGCTTTTCATCACTAGCTAGGACTTATCTCTGCCCTTTTCTATTTCCAAAATCAGATTTGACGATTCCCTGCTTAAAGAGACCTGAGAGGTAAGAGCTAGTCAACTCACCTACTTATTGTCTTAGCTCTGAACTGTGGCACTAGACTATTAAGTTTTCACTCATAACCGTTCAGTGCATGTATGCCAATTTTCCTACACATCTTTAGTGGGCACACAGGCATGCATTACATATAGATGCTAAGTTATTATCATTTGTTCTTAGATGCTTTTTCTTTGGCGACACTTCTTCAAAACGGGATCCTACAAGCTACCTGAAGTACATATCTGCACTTTATGACTACTACCGCAAGGAGTATTGCACCTATGACACTACTAATAGTTCTTCTAAGAGAGGATTGCCTCTTGTAGTCAACACACCTGGCTGGGTGAAGGGTACGTGTCTTTACTTGAACTGTTATATCATGAGTCCTTTTAGTCTGTTGATTTTTTGGCATTCATTTTCAAGTTCTTTGATATTGTGGGTTTCCAGGTGTTGGTTATGATATACTGGTGGACATGTTGAGATATATTGCACCCACTCATGTGGTCAAGATAGATACATTTGCAGCTAGAAAGAATCTACCAGCTGGGAAATTTTGGATAGATGGTGAAGCTGACACGGAGGTTAATCTAATTGAAATTTGTTCAGCTAATCAGGACTCTTTCAATAGATCGTAAGTTCAGCTAGAAACTATTATTTGCTATTGCAGTCTCTCACTGGGTTACTTTTTTGAGTTTGCTTTTGTTCTCATCTTTCTTATTAAGATGATCTGCATGATATTCTTTCATCTACTTGTGGTTTTATAGCAAGTTGGAATTTCATGTTCGGATATTAATATTGAAACTCAATGGATTTATTGGAGAACTTGGTGTATTTTGCGTATCCAGATTGTTCCAATCATTTCCGCTCATTCTAACTTGTCTTTTTCATTTCCTGGTTCTGTAGCATTTCTAACTGTGTCATTACTTTATCATCGTGTCGCAGGGTGCTTGTGAAAAAGGATGCTCATCTTTTGCGGGATCTGCGAATAATGGCATATTTCAGACAGTGCTTTCCTGGTACCTTAAAGGTTAATACAATCAAGGAACTTGCGAATGCCCTTGCTTCTCATCCTCCTTACCAAGTTCCCACATCGAGTATTAAGATCAGGCATCTTTATTGCCAGGTTGGTTTAGAGAATCTGAATCAAAGCAGCTCTTTCAATTTGCTTGTCAAATAGGTTGGCAATACTTATGAAGAATCTGTAGAATGTTGATATATATTCATGGAGAGGCTGTGGTTATTTATCTGCTAGGTACCTCAAGCGGAAGTCTTTTACAGTTTGAATGCTACTATTGTTGGTTTGGCCAACAGTTCTGAGCAGGCAGGAACTCTACCATGGTGTCTCGGTCTTGGTACGTCCTGTTTTTTCTGCTTGCTGTCTCAACACTTGTGATTATCGCCATTACATTATTTAATTATTGTGCATAAGGCAAGAAGTCGAAAAGTTGTTAAGGTTCAAAAGCTGTACTGGATGCGGTTACAGGCACAAAAGATTGTATTGCACCTCTAATAAAAAAGTGTTATTATGGTTCGACTTGAACAGGGATAGTGAGAGGAATCGATACTGTGAAAGGGTTGGTTTACATAATCACACCAGTTCCACAGAGCATCCTGGAAAAGGTTGATCTACTACTGCAGGGATTCATCGAGATACCTACTTGTTTGTTGCAGGTTATTCACTTATGGACCATAACAAGTTTCTTAAATTTCTGTGAGATTTATGTCTTCACCCTTGTAGGTGGGTTTTGATTGCTGAGTATTGTTTCTCTTCAGGTCCAAGGATGTATGTCACCTTACATGTCTACAAATGTTTTGCCCATAAGTTAATCCACCCTTCATCAACACAAGAACATGCCCCAGAAATCATGGACCTTCTCAATTCTTCTTCTTGTTGATTACTTTGTAACTTGTTATTATAGGTTATTCCTCATACAACGGCACCTGGATTAATGATAGGTTAAGTTGGATACATTATTCTTTAATGTATTACATTAAATTTCATAAAGATATTTTTTAGATGAATATTGCATTTTATTCATCTTTCTGCAGACGGGCTAAATCAGCGCAATCCGCCCCAAATCGTGCCCATAACAAAATATGTTTAACAAAAACAACGCAAAAGAAAATCATAATCTACTATCTATGACTATGTACATAGTTTATATCTCGGCAGATATCATGAGCAAGGGTAAGTGGGGAGGTGGTTCTCTCATTAGCATTCTTCTTGTGGCACTCATATCACACACAATTGATCATAGCTCTCCGAAAAAGGCGGAAAGAGCCAGCCGTCACAAAATCTCCTGATACGAAATAGCCGCAACATCAATATCTCCACGACAGCTAGAGGCTGAGGAAAGGGCATGTCCAAAATAATAATCACGAATCTGACAAATAAAAGAGTAGTCATAGAAGATATGACAGAGATCATCAATCCCCACATCACATAGTAAACACGAAATATCCACACTCAATTTCCAAGCGGGCATCTTTAGATGAGTAAACAGTCTATCGTGAATGGCCAACCCAACAATGGAACTATGCATACGAATGGCAGGAGTCCTCCAAACCAAGTGAGCCCACGACACTGCAACTCATCGCATTCTGAAAGCTTCCCACACCCTTGAGACCAAAACCGTAGGCATAATGGCCCCTAGCCACAATGAAGTGCGATCACGATCAAACAAAATGAAAGTCGCAACCTTTTCCGTAGCTTTCACGATACAACGTAAAACCCTTGAGTGGTATGTTGTATTTTGACCGTCCAACACAGAACCGCCCTTGACCCATAAAGATTTCAATATCTTATGATGTGGAAGTATTAGACTTTTCTGTTTGAAAATTTCAAAAAGGTCTGTTTGACAGAGTTCTATTTTAGATATGAATACAAAAAAAGGAAAGAGATAAATAGATTCATTGATTAATTATGTGTGATCTATTTATAGCAAAATCCAAAATAAACCATCCAATTTTTGAAACCCAAAATTTGCATTCCATTAATCCCCATCCTCTCTACCTCTGAGATTTTCACCTCCTCCTCTCTTCTTCCCCTCCCTCTCTCTCTCTCTCTTCATTTCACATCCATACACAGAGGGGAAGGAAAGAAAGGAAAGGTCTTTTGTCTTTGGTCTTTGGTCTTTGGTTTGCTCATCATCTTCTCTTTCAAAGAAACAAGAGAGACAATATGGAAACCAAGAATCCCAACATGGCAGCACAGAGAACATTCAAAGGTTTTGTAGAACAAGAACTTGGCAAGATCCCACACTTTGTTATCTATGCATTGTTGGAGTGGTTCTTGATTCTGGTCCTCTTGCTTGATGCCTCCCTCTCGTTTTTCGCCAACGAATATGCCAAGTTCTTCGAGCTGAGAATCCCTTGCCTGCTCTGTACGAGGATCAACCATGTCTTTCTCCACAAAAAACATCGTGACCAGTACCTCAACGACGCCCTCTGCGATTCCCACAGGAAGCGCGTATCCAGCCTGGCATATTGCCACATCCACAAGAAACTCTCTGATATCAGGACAATGTGCGAAGGATGCCTTCTCTCTTTTGCTACCGAGAAAGAATCCGGATCCTCAAACACCTACAAGTCTCTTGTTGGCATCCTCCACAAGGACATTGAGCTCTTCTTTGATGACGACCACGAGGATATCCCATTGCCTCCCGGAAAGAGGGACGACGTTGTGATCCCTGCAGATAAGAGCCACTTTCATCGATGCTCATGCTGTGGAGGGCCATTGAAAGGTGGGAAATCAAAGGGGAAGAATGCCTCGTCGTCCTTCGTACAAGCTCCAACTCCTTCTCCAAGAGCATCTGCACCTCTTCGCCATCTCGACTTGCCTCCTGTTCAATACTCGGACCTCAAGTTCCTGGATAATGACTCGGAGATTGATGAATGTAAGTATTATGTTCTTCTTTTTCAGCCTTAGTAAAAAGTTCTAAACTTGGATCTCAAGTAATCCAAATATCCAAAATTTTCTGTGACCCTATCCTGAGATTTGACAACAAAGCATTTGGTTCTGCAATTTTAGCAGCAAGAAAAGAAGTGAAAGAAGGAGCATCATTTGATGAGATGAACGAAGAGAGGACTCCTTCGTTTCTAAGAGGGCAGAACAAGTTCTTTGGCATCCCACTCACAGATTCAGCAACCACAACTCCTAGATGGGCTATAAGATGCCCTAAGAAATCAGCACTGGACAAGGCCGAATTTGCCTCTTCGGAGACTGCAGAAAGCGGCAGCGAGAGTGCTACTGCTGCTGAGCAAGATGGGGACTCAATCCTCAACCACTTGAGGAGGCAGGTTCGCTTGGACCGCAAGTCACTGATGGATCTATATATGGAGCTGGACGAAGAGAGGAATGCCTCAGCCGTTGCAGCAAACAATGCGATGGCGATGATCACGAGGCTGCAGGCTGAGAAAGCAGCTGTCCAAATGGAAGCATTGCAGTACCAGAGGATGATGGAAGAGGAGGCCGAGTACGATGAAGAAGCCATACAATTACTGAGGGATGAGTTGAGAAAGAAGGACAGACACATAAAGCACCTGGAGAACGAAATAGAGGCTTACAGAATCAAGCATGGTGATCTGACAGAAGATGGTTTTGTGATGGATGATGAGGAGGATTACCTTGAAATGGACGAGAGATCGGAGTTCGCCACCCCAACTTACATCTCTACTGAAGGGAAAAGCCTTGGAGGAAGGAGCAATAGTTTTAACAGCAATGGGTCTACTTCTTCAAAATATCTAATGAGGAGTGCAAGTGGAAGGGACAGATCAGAGAAGATTAATCAAAGTGAGAATGTTGGAGGAGGGGATCAGGGGGGTAAAAGCTCTAGCAAATTCGGTGGACTTCGCCGGCTGAAGCACTTGGAGAAGAAGCAGCAGGGTTCATCATCAGAAGACGAGACAGGTAAATAAATCAAACCAAAAACATAAAGACTACTAACTGAAGCTGGTCTTCTGATTTTGTTCTTATTTGTTGTTGTTCTGATGGATGGTGATGGGCAGAACAAGAGATCAGAATGAATATGAGGAATGACGTGACTCATCTGCGTGCAAGGGTAAGAACAGTGGAAGAAGAGGATGATTTCTTCAGAGATGATGAACTTTTTGTAGAGGTGAACAATGGAAGTGAGAAGCTTGCGTCGCCATCTGATGACTGAATGGGTTGGTTATGCAAGCAAACAAAAGCGCCCTTACCATGGTCAGTAACAAACAATTACCAACGGATAGAAGAAACAGTAGAAAGAAAAGAAAAGGCAAACATGAAGCTTCAGGATCTGGTTTTTGTCTATTTTGCAGGGGCCAAAGGTAGGGGTGGTTAAAAAGACAAGAGCTTTAAATGATGAGTTGAGCAAGAAGAAGATAAAATGAGAAGAATGAAGCCTTACCTTGTACTTTTATTTTCCTTTATGGTGGAGATAGGATTGTGTCTGGTTTTTTTCCAGGTGCCGTGGTTTTAGCTAGATGTGTGAGAGGGAGAGTTAGGTTAACTGGGTAATAAGGATGAGAGGTGAGCTGGGTAGCAGAAGACAAAACTTGCCAAAGTTGCCCGTGCCTTGTATGTATCATGTATGTATATTAAAAATTTTACATCATCAAAATTCATACTTTGTGTACTGATCACCATTTGGTTTTATTGCTATCAGTAATTCGATTCTTTTGGAAACAAATTGGATCTGTGTTTCAACTAGGGCTATTCACTAACCGAACTGAGTTAGAGTTTTATTATGCTCAAACTGGGCTCTTTATTTCTTAGTTGAACTCAAGTTAGAAAACTTCAGCTCGTGTCGAGCTTCAACTTATTCGAGCCTGAGTCGTTAACTACCCATGACGAGCTCAACTCGAATTACGCTCATGAGTCTACTTTAAATTAAATTTAAAGCTTGTGCATTTAAAAAAAACGACAACAAGTCAAACTAAAAAAACAAATTATCCTAAAATGAACAAGTTTCTATTTTTCTTAATCAAATAGTTAAACTTCAGCAATGTTCACCTTGCTTTTTCATTAACGCAATTAGAGGTTACCTATACCTATCGAGTCAAACATACCTTGACTTATTTAAAATTGAGCCGAGTCACGTACGAACTTTTCTCGAGTCAACACCAAACAGCTCGGCTCGTCAATAGCCCTAGTTTCAAACTATAGGATTTAGGAATACATCCAGCGACTGAAAGCAAAAATACAGCAGAGAAACTAACAGTTAAAGGGTTCAATCAACCAACAAGGAAATACTTACAGTATGAATGCATAGAAATCTGGAACAATCCATTAACCAATCCTGCACACCAAGAATAAAATCAACCCCAGAATACAAAACAGCCTGCAATTGACGTGAATCCTTCTATTTTTGTACTCCATTGACTTAAAACTGTAAAAGGAAAATAACAACTAGATAGTAAAAAAGTCAATTAATTAACTCGCTTGAATGCAGAAACAGTAGAAGCAAATCCCAAGGGGAAAGCAGATATCCCTCCCTCCCTTCTCAATTACACCCCAAAAAAACAAAAAACAATTCTTCTCTATTCTGTATATGATGATGATGATGATTATGCATCTACAAAAAACATAGCAAGGAAGGCAATTGGAAGAACAAAAAGAAAAACAATTAACACATCCATTTTAAGGAAGCTATGCAAATTACAAAAAATAATCTGGAGTTCTTCGTGTCGTCTCTGGTTCAATCTGACGCGGAGCTGGGTCGAACTGCAGGAAGTTCTGCTCCATATTCTCTCCAATCTCAAGTATCGCCGCCATATTCCCACACCGGTAGCAATAATTCGGAGCACTGAAAACTGTTACCACGTTCTTGTCCTATGGAGGTTTTCAAGGAGAAGTCATCAATACGGAATTCAAGGATTTAATTTTAAAGCTGATTCTGTCATTCAAAACCTAGTCCTACTAACCTGTGACCAGTTGTATCCTTCCATGACGAGCTGGTGAGCTCTAGAAATGAGAGAGAGGCCATTTGTGTGGTTGAACTGTTGAGATACATCCTGTCCGAATGTGTAGCCAGCCCCACGAGGAGAAATTCCCCATCCGCAACGGTCATCTGGGTCTGACCACAGGAGGTCACACATAGGACCCTCGTGTGGAACCTAAATAGTTCAGTGTAAAAACAGCAGTTGCTGAATTAGAACGTTCTTGAGTTTCTAGCATGAAAGATGTGCATGATAAGGGTATCTTTTTGTCTAATCAATTGGTCAATGACCAATGGGGGCTTAATCGATTGCAAAAAGGCTATAATAATAATAATTTGAGATAAAAGATTGAACTAAATACTTATAGACACGAGAACAAGCACCCAATATGCTACCTCTTGGATACGATCAAGGGACCGGATGTTGTCCAATGTGTCTAGAGAAGGGGAAAGTCCACCATGCAAGCAGAAGACCTTGACACCAACAAGAACAATTTGAGAATGTAACATATATGAGGACGATAAGGACAGAAGAAGCAAAAAATATTCTAACCTGACTCTCAATCAGAGCTGTAAGTGGGAGATAATCAAAGAGATCAGTGAAATGTTTCCACACATTAGCATTTCCATATTTTCTCAAGCACTCATCGTAAAATCCATACCTGAAATGACCAGAATCTCGGACTATCAGCAGAAATAGCACATGCTTTACAAGTCACATGACCATTGATACACAGCCATAGTCGGTAAGGTGAAATGAAACTATACATAGGTTGGAAATAACATGCATTAATCACTAGTTTAAGTGTATTGACACATATTCACTAAAACAACCTTCATTTACAAACATAAGTACTAGCTGCGTGCAAAGTTTATCTTCCAAGTAAAGCAGCATGCCAAAAATAGCAACTTATATAGACACTTGTACCATCCAATTACTGTAGGCAGGGTAATTCAATAAGGGCAGAGATTTTATTGTAATAATTGAAACAGGAAACATTGCAAACAAAAATAAGACAACTCCTATTGACCAATAATTAATTTGATGATAAGGATCTTACACTTGAGTTATTTGACGGCTTTCATGATTTCCTCTGAGAATTGTAATCCTATCTCTATATCGGACTTTCAAGGCGACTAAAAGAGTGACGGTTTCCACTGAGTAATATCCTCGATCTACAAATCAGCAGGAAAAAAACCAGTTGTGAGCAACAGAATTATTATTTTGTCACAGCTGTAAGATATGAAAAACATAAGCTCATGATAAAGGTAAAGTGATCATCTGAGATGGTCAGGGTTCATAAGTTATGGTCATGCCCTCCTGCTACATGTCAATAGTTGGAAGGAACTGATTTTTTTTCTCTGAATAGCAACTTAGTGCCAGTAGACTCGGAAGATGTTTTTTCTTATAAAGCAGACTCAGAAGATGCTGCCATGGCATTTCTAGCACATGCATCACACCATGAAGCCGGGCCACATGGGAAACTTCTCAGAGAACCATGTTCTATGTTTGCAAGGAACATAGTAGTTCAATAAAGAACACATATAACACAGCCAGAAGCTGAGATGCAGTACATACCCATCTGCCGCTGCACCACCTTCCAAGTGTCATAATGACATAGAAACTAGAACTTGAATTTACAGGGTCAAATAAAAAACAGTAACAACTTCAGCCTCAGTTACTATCTTGACTTCTACTCCATAATTAACCAATCATCATTCAACTTACGTCCTCTGGAATCCACCATAGACAAATAACTGTGCAATGAAAGATTGCAGTCATTTCACACCAAAAAGATGCAGCCACAATAGCAAGAGTATAGAAGAGGGAGTAACACAAGAGCTAGTAGAGGAAGATGAAAAGAAAGTAGACTGTGTTCTCATCAAAGAACCAGATGAAAATGTTTCTTCTGCCACGATTATTATTCCTACTTTTAAGGTTCTATTGTGTTGTGATACGTATATACTGTCAAAAGCACATTTACTTGTCCCATATGCAAGTCTTGTGAACTTGATTTTTGCAGATTCTACGAAAAAAACTTGGTTTTTCAGTTTGGCAAGTGATACACATGCTTCCAACCTTTATCACGGTGCTCATTGTTCAACATAGCATTTCGTAGCTCTCGGCTCACAATCCAAACAATATTGAAAAAATCATCCATGGTTCGTAATTAACCTTTTCTCACTTGGAACAAATTTAATAGTGTTTAACATGAATTGCGTTGATTTACAGTCCGACACAGCAATAAAAAATCCTTTGCCAAGGAAACTTATTACACAGAATTATTGCTTAAATATGATCACGATGCGTGCCATTTGGGACTCAACAAAAGGATTAAAACAATGGCTTCCTAAACCTGCAATCCGATCGCTGAAATTCTCAAGGTCGGGATGTGTTGGCCTAGTGAAAACATATGATACAAGGGTACTTCCGAACATTTGCAGTAAGGCATAATTGCAACGCATATGATAAATCCCAGATGTGTCCCTTTTAATCTCAGAACATTATATGGAGTGTAAGAAAATGGATAAAAAGACGTTACTTCGACCAGATTAAACGGACGGCGTCCGGATTGACACCATTCATCATGCATTTCTATGTTCAAAACTGGTATTATCTAGTATGATTATGACCATCCGAAATCCTCACAGTTCAAAACAAAGCCGACGCAAATTCAATTACCAGCTCATAACCTCCATTCCAATTTCAATTTCAACAAACTCCAAACGGGAGAAAAAACTGATATTGACTCACCTACATAGTCGCCCATGAAGAGGTAGTTCGTGTCAGGAGGGTTTCCGCCTATTCGAAAGAGTTCGACTAGATCGTGGAACTGGCCATGGATATCCCCGCAGACCGTCACCGGGCACTTGACCGGCTGCACGTTCCATTCCTCGACAAGTACGGCCCTGGCCTGGTCGCAGAGCGCCTTCACTTCCGCCTCAGATAGCGGCTTGCACTGCATCAAGTGCTCGATCTGGCGGTCCAGATCGGCGGTGGACGGCATCTTTTTCCTCGCCCACTCTTCTTCGCTCACTCTTTTTTTTCAAACGTATTCCTCTACAAACACCGATGGATTGGGTCAGGTAATGGAGCTTCAAAGCTGAGGTCTCTCACGCCATGGCTATGTATTCTAGGGTTAAACGGAGATGCAGAAGAACCAAGGAAGAGAGAGAGGGCGAGGATGATCGTGAGATGACAGCAGAGGAAGGCGTCTGGATGTACTTTCCAAGGTATTGTTTTTCCCATTTTCGATATTTTAGATTTTGCAGCTTCGACCCCTCATAGTTTTTTATATTTCTTTTTTGACCCCTTGCTTTTTATTTGTTCATCTTTGACCCAGTTCTTTTTTATAGGAAGATGGTATTGTTGTTGAGTGTGGGGTATCGATACAATTTGGCGATTCCGTGAGTCATTAAGTCTGGTTCGTTATACTTTGCTGGTTGATCATCATCTTGCGAATTACTACTAGGCAGGAATGGGACGTCCTTTTTATTGACATGGAGGCTATATGGATAATACGTGTCCATCCACATCATCAATGTTAAGTTTGACTGTTAAGTTATCGGTCAAATTTAAAAACGATGTCAAAAAAGTATTTTAAATAGTATGTGTTAACTTTTGCGAAAAGTCGATAGGTCGGGCTTTAGGAGTCCATTTTTCCTTTTTTCTCTAAGATAAAAGATAGAATAAATTAGTACCTATTTCGTAAGGTATACAGAATTCAAACACGAAACTTCCGAATAGCCAGATATACGCTTTATCTGTGGAGAAACCCCACTTTGGCTAAAAATAAACATCCTTTAAACTTTACTTCTCATCTTTACTCAGCTAGACCCCGAAAAGAAAACCTTATATATTTTTGTCATCATTTTCCTTACTTCTTCTCCAACTTTCCGGCCATAGCAACTTCTAATCCATAAAATGTCACACCCTTGGGGTACTCCGCGATCAAAAAAAAATTAGAAAAAAAAAGAAGGGAGGTAAAGAAAAGAGAATTAACATAGACAAAATTGTCAGAAAATATTTTTTATGTTATGAATATTATAATTATGTGTATGAATACCCATTTGTAACTCCTACCTTTGTAACTCCTATACATTGAACATAAGAATGAATATCCTATTTAAGTGTAGTTATACTAGTGATGTATAGGTTATGAATTCTAGAGCCTATAAATAGTACTCTCTTGTACCATCTTTACACATCAATAAGAATACTCTTCTCCTCTCATATTCTTGCTCTTCTTCCTTTTAGTTTCTTAACACGTTATCAACACGAATGCTCTATCTTCTCGAAGAATCTCGAAGGTTGCTATTATTTATATTTGAATTTCAATTTCATTTCTTGAGAGCTAATTTCTATTAGTTTCTTGAGAACTGATTTTTATTATCTTATACTATTCTATTTTCTATATATATATAATGTTTTGTGTTCATTGCTATACTCATATTTGTTTCTATCTTCTAATCATTTGTGCATACTTGCATACGTTTGGGGTAATCTCATTATCTCAAAAAACAGTAACTTTATTTTTGTATTTTATCCAATTTCCATTGCATGTTGAAACACACATGTCCGTTTTGGTTTTTTTTTTATTTTGAAATCAAGTGCGGCATATTATTACAAATGTCTGTTTTTTATCAAATGAGGCATTTCCATGTTACACCCAAGATGTAAAATGAGATTGTTTTTGTATTTTACGGCTTAGTGTCAAACCTTCTATGATCTATTTTATGATTTTAATATTTATCATTTTTTGTATAAAAAATGCATGATATAATTGTCATGATTACATGATTTACTCAGTTTGATTGCTCCAACTTCTCTGTTCATATTATGTTTTCTGTTACAGATTCTAATTGATTAATAAAGCTATATTACTTTTCATAGTATTCATATGCTTATACTAATATTTATGGTACACATTATACTTATTATAAAATATACGTTGATTGATTTATGTGGTAATAGCAACATAAAAGCAACATATGTCAATTATTATTATCGTTTGATTTGAATTGATATTACCATTCCATCATCAATTATATTAATTACTATTATTTTTATTTGATTACTTCTGAAAACGTATGTAAACCGACATTCATAAGGAACCATAGTTTCAATGCATGTTGTTTATTAGTTACGGTCCATATGGTTATTTACTTCTATTCATTATTTATAACTGTATATATTTTATCATTATAATATTTTGGAATTGAGTTTGTGATCGTTGAAATTTCGGGCAAAAAAATTATTTTATGGGTGCTGGATGTTGAAATCCACTTACAAGCTAATGACTTTGGGGTGAAACCATTCAAAATTATTATAAAGACATAAGTTGTCTAAAGCTATCTAGATATGTCTTTGATGGTGATGATTCGGGAGACACAATATCATTCCCCGAAGTAGATGATTAGACACAAGTTGTCCAAAGATATCTAGCTATTATGTCTCCGATTGGTGATGGCTCGAGAGACACAATATCATTCCCCGAAGTGGATGATTATTATACCATGTCCGCTGTAACAATTTATATTCCCACAAAGGCGATACGGCAATACACTATTGTGGAGGACAATACCTCTTATGATGGTCATGGGAAAGAAATTTGAGAAATTTATCTTCTCGCGTGGAAGAGAGTTGTGAATTGATGTTGAACAATTATATATCCCATGATGGGTGGTACAACTATCAATTTTATTTTGATGATCATATCCAACTGATACTAATTTTTGCCTCAAAGTGATTGTGCAAAGACACATGTGTTACGTTATTCTTAAAAGCACAAGTAACATCATATGATCATTGTTCCTATAAGGAACCCTTTTTATTCGGATGGACATAAAAATATATGAGAATTATTGATCCATTAATTGGTGACATAGATAATTGAGAAATATATCTATTTATCATTTAAACTATGTACCATTCTCATGACAAAAATGAGTATTTTATGATGCGAATCACCATAATTAATTGTGATATATATCACATCAATAGTGCACCAAGATATATGGTGTAGTACAACATTTCTCTCAAGCTCTGGATCGAGCTATTATATTTTTCACGAAGGAACAAACTCCTTATTCCAATTTGTTTGGGATCAATAGAGGAACAATAATATGGTCTATAGCTATATAATTATTGAATCAATAATATTATCCTCTAATTTGTACTACACACATGTTATTGTAATTGAGATACATATATATAAATGTAAACTATAAGTTTACTCGCCCTGACAACTATTATTTGGCATAACCGGTGAGACCATCCCGGTTCAATCATGATGCGAATCGATAAGTACCTTTATGGTCAATTTTGATAATTCCATAATCTAAAGAGTATGTTCTCTTGAACATTGTTGTGCATGATGGTCTCAACTTGGGTATTCTAAAGAAATGATTCCTAAGGTTATAGGGATTTAAGTAGTTCTTGTGACTCCCCTACTTCCTGGGAACACAAATAATTTTGTGTTCTGCCAACAAGCTTTCGTTTCTAGGGGAGTCTCATCGCCTCTCCATTACCCATTGTTGAGTAAAATCTCAAACAAACCTTAACCGATATTTGGGTTGTTTGTTCTCAAGTAAAGTAGATTGTTGGATAATCATCAACTAAAGTAAGATCATTTCTTCTCCACACAACAAAACAAATGTGATATTTATGGATCCATACACCCAACATGTGAGCGAATTATTTTAATTGATGCATCAATTAGATAGTTTCATGTGTATATCACGACAAACTTGAATTTGGGAGATTACTAGCTCAACCATTTTGGTTATGAGCATATTTTCATGATTATCCAATAACGAAAATGTGTCATTGAGACACACATTTTCCATTTATATTATTGTGAACATGTCATTTACATGAACAACACAAATTCGCATTACACCAAAAAAAATTATTATGAATTCCTCCATTATATGTGGTTTTTGGGTCAAAATTTTATACTTTCCATCTATGGATATATGGATGTGATATACACATCTGAATTGCTCCACCACCATTTATTAGGATGGGTTTCAATGAAGATTGGGAAATTATTGTGATTACGAGTTCATCGATGGTAAAATATCAAATTATTGTCAGAAGTATTTTGATGACTGGTTTGGAGGTTTATATTTTAACTTCCCAACATTAGGGAGAGAAAACAAAAGTTGGCCAAGATATTAGATGAATGATCATATTATTTTGATCCTCGCACTAAGCAATATGAACTTGAAGTTCAAAAGTATATAATTCATCATTTGCGAGACACTTTACTGACCCAAATAGAGTAAAACTCTCATGTGTCAACTCGCAATGCTCCAGTGAAAATGATGTTGACATTGGGCAATCTGACATCACAACTGAGTCTAAAACCCATATAAAATATGATAGACCACACGGTTCCAAAGCAAAACAAAAATACCTCAAAAGTGAAATGGAGCTATATATATCTAGATGGCCAAATTGAGGTTAAGATTATTTAAACAAAGCCACCAAGAGAAACAAATAATGTGCTCAAGAAGAGTCTCAGGTACCTGAAAGATATGAATATATATCTCAATTATCTATATCTTGGATGGAAAATATTGGAACCCCAATGAAGTCAACGTCGACGAAATTTTTGCGTATAGTGCAACGCTAAATATGATAGTTGAAAATGAGAATCATTAACTAAAATGCATGCAAAGATAGAAATGATTGGCTGAAAAATTTCAATTTGAGGCAAATTCAAATTTCCAAGAGAAATAAAAAGTTTTAAGACATTAAGTCTTTATACAATGAGATGTACAGTATGAGTATGAGAAGTTATAAAACATCTCATTTTTGAAAGGTTTTGTACAACAAACCTATAATATATTAATTATGAGAAAATATATTCTCATATGGTGGATACAACTACTTTTCATTATTTGATTAGTCTGGCAATCTGTGATGAGACTAAGTTTGCCTCTAATATATGTCATTGCAACCTATATGTACGGTTTACTTGAACGAATACACATATGTATATGAAATTCCCTCGAGGATTTATTTTGCTATAAGCAAACAATTCAAGATCGCGTGAAAAATATTCAATTATATCCAATTGACGTCATATGAATTGAAAGATTGAGAGACATGATACATTTAGCATATCATACATTTCTTTATGCATATAATTTCTTCTTCATTTCAAGTTGATTTTTTTGAAAAATCATCTTTGTCATATTTTATGGTTTCAAAATTCTTACCAAAGTTTTCTTAATTTAATTTTATATTTTAAAATGTGTTTCTTTTATTTGACATAATTGGATGTGATCATGTTTTGTTACATAGATGACATACACTTTATTGAGCTCGTAAAGAGTTTCTCAAAGCAATCAACAGATGTGGAACATTACCACTAACTTGCCAACTATGCATCTCTCTCGAACATGATTTTTGTATATCATCAATGATATACTAATTATATCCAATAAGAAGTTATATAGATATATCATGGACATAAGTGTCATATTAGTGGTAAAGATTACTATATGTGACTCTATATCGAGTGTAATCGATCTTCATATAGTCATGAACACTATTTGATGGTTTGTGAAACAAATTAATCAAACCATATCACCATTCAAATACATGATCCTATAGATCATGCATGAATTCCAAGAAAATGGTGAAAAGTAATGTGATGATTATGTACTCTTTTTCCTTCACTCGGTTTTTATCCCATCGGGTTTTCATTGTAAGGTTAATGAGGTATATTCTCATCTAATGATCATCCAAGAGGAAGTGTCATGCGAATTATGGATGACCATTGATCATGTGACACATACATTTTATACACAAACTCCAATAAGTTGAAATATTTGTCAACTAAGTGCACCTAAATGATAACTTGGTTGATTTATTCACCAAAGCTCTCTCTCCATCAACTGTTGGGAAGCTAGACCAAAAGTTTGGAGTTTGGTGACATAATGTTCTCAACTAATGTAATGACAAGCGAGAGTAAATATCGTCATTAGGGGAGTCGATATGAAGGATCTCAACCGATATCATCATCAGGGGGAGTCGATACGTACTGCACTCTTTTTCCCTTAACCATGGTTTTTCCCACTGGGTTTTCCTGGTAAAGACGAGGCAGTATCAAAAGCGTATTCGAAGAATAATGAATATTTTTAACCAATGGTCATTCAAGGGGGAGTGTTATGAATATTATAATTATGTGTATGAGTGCCCATTTGTAACTCCTACCTTTGTAACTCTTATACATTGAACATGAGAATGAATATCCTATTTAAGTGTAGTTATACTAGTGATGTATAGGTTATGAATTCTAGAGCCTATAAATAGTGTTGTCTTGTACCATCTTTACACATCAATAAGAATACTCTTCTCCTCCCATATTCTTGCTCTTCTTCCTTTTAGTTTCTTAACATTTTATTAATTTTTCAAATGACAACTATCCCATATAAATTCAATTATACTTTTAAAAAAATTATCTCCTTTGGTCCCTTAATTAAAAATAACTAAACAAAAAAAAAATAAAAAGTTACAAACAGATCACTGCTTGACAATCTATCCTCTTTAAAAACATGCTTGTCTCAAGCCTTGAAACCAGGGTACTTGGACTGGAACTCAAACCAATCCTCCCAAGTTGCTTCAGTTTCATCTTGATGGGACCGTTGGACTAGCACCCGAGTGACGACTTGATTGTTTCTCTTCATAAATCTTCTTGCGAAAATGGCTACAGGCTCAACCTTCATCACTCCATCATCATCTAACTCAGGCAAGGTTATCTGCACTGTATCATTGTTTTCCATTGCATGTTTGAGTAAACTCACATGAAAACGGGGTGAATGGAGGAAGTGTTAGGTAGCTTCAACTTATATGCAACCATCCCCATTTTAGCTTCAATCTCATAAGGTCTAAATTATCTAGAAGAGAGCTTAGCACAATGCCTCGATGTCACTGACTGCTGATTGAAAATTGGTGTTATACCACTATTCAGCCATTGCCAAGAATTCTGACCATTTCTTGGGTTGACCTTACACCATGTAACAAAGTTAATGTTCCAAACATCGATTCAATCGCTCAGCTTGACCACCTGTTTCATGATGGTAAGCTGTTGAATAATGTAACTTAGTCCCTTGCAGCTAAAAAAATTCCTTCCAAAAATGGCTTGTGAACACTACGTCTCTATCAGAGACTATTGTTTTGGGAAGACCATGAAGCTTACATACTCCTGCCATGATGAATACCTTAGCTATGTTGGCAACCGTGTAGGGATGACTAATAGCTAGAAAATGTGCATACTTTGTTAACCGATCTACTACTACAAATATCACCTATGATCCAGCAGATTTAGGGAGACCTTTAATGAAATCCATTACAATGTGCTTCCATGTCTGGTCATGGATTGGCAATGGCTGCAACAATCCTGGATAAGGAACCTGTTCATCCTTGTGTTGTTGGCAGGTATGACAGCTTGCTACCCAATCAGTTGCATCTTTCTTTAACCCTGGCCAGTAGAAATACTTCTTAATTCTTTGGTAGTTGGCTTGCACCCCTGAATGCCCTCCAGTTGGTGAGCCATGAAACAATGCAAGCAACTGCTTTCTTAGTTCTCTATATTTGCCAACATACACAACCCCTTTGTATATGAGCAATCCTTGTATATATGAATATAGATGAGGACTCGATTGTACCATAGATGTAGCCGTAATAAGGTCTTTTGACATGATCACCTTCATATCTCTTTTCTATGTCTACAATCCACTCCGGAATGATGGCTGATATGTTATTACACTCTGCTTCAGGATCCAACCCGCTTAACAAGGCATCAACAACTTGGTTTAGTTTTCCTTGCCTATATCTTACTTGGTAATCCAAGCCCAAGAGCTTCACTAGTTCTTTCTTCTATATGTGCGCATGTACCTTCTGCTCCATTAACCACTTCAAGCTTTGATGATCAGTAAGGATTGTAAAAGATCTTCCCTCAAAATAATGTCGCCAACGACCAGCAGCCATTAAGACTGCTAAATAATCTTTTTCGTAAGTTGATAAACTCTGATTTCTCAAGCTAAGAGCTTGGCTCAGAAAAGCAACCGATCTCCCCTCTTGTGACAGCACTACACATATGCCTGCATTAGAAGCATCTGTTTCCAAAGTAAAGGGTTCAAAAAGTTAGGTAGAGTGAAGACAGGGGCCTAAACCATAACATTTTTAAGCTTGTAAAAAGCTTCCATTGCAACATTTGTCCACATAAAATTCCCCTTAAGAAATTCCGTTAATGGCCTACTAATCTCACCCTACCCTTTCATGAACTTCCTCTAATACCCAGTTAAACCAAGGAATTCCATTAGAGCCTTCATAGTGGTAGGTCTTGGTCATTTAACCATGGATTCTTTCTTTGAAGGGTCAGTAAAGACCCCTTGATTTGTAACCACATGGCCATGGTATTCTACTTGCTGCTGTCCAATAGTACATTTGGTCCGTTTGAAAAAAAGCTGATTTATTCTAAGAAGCTGTAAGGTCTTGGTTAGATGGATTTTGTGTAGTGTTAAGGTAAGAGGTGTATATCAGGATGTCATCAAAGAAAACTAGGATGAATTTACGAAGGTAAGGTCTTAATACATGGTTCATAAGGCTTGGAATGTGGCTGGTGCGTTTGTAAGGCCAAAGGTAATCACCCTAAACTCACAGTGGCCATGATGAGTTCTAAAGGCTATCTATGTTGGTCTTTTTGTAACATGTGAATTTGGTGATATCCGGCTCTAAGATCTAACTTAATAAAGTACTTGGATCCATGAAATTCATCTAAGAGTTCATTTATCATGGGAATGGGAAAGTTTTCTTTAATAGTAATGGCATTTAACTGTCTATAATCAACACGAAATTGCCAAGAAGTATCTTTCTTTATAACTAACAAGGTAGGGGATGCAAAAGGGCTATGGCTAGGTGAGATAATATCAGCAGTAAGCATTTCCCCTACCAATTTTTCAATCTCATCTTTCTAAGCAGGTGTGAAACTGTATAGTCTCAGATTGATGGTTTTGTTGTTTTGCTCCAAAGGAATTGCATGATCATAGGGTCTTACAGGCGGTAGGGATTTAGGCACATTAAACACATCAGGAAAAAGAGCAAGAACATCAGATAAAACATCTGGTATAATATGTTGTGTAGTTGGAGTAGATAACTAGAAGAATTGGCCAGCCAGGTATAGAGGATGCTTCTTGGTAAGGCACTTGTAAGAACACCTCTACGCCATCATGATCTTCAAAGTTGAAGGACCTTGGTTTGCTAATTTCGCCAACTACCATGTTAGTGGGAAGATTAGAAACGACCTTACTCGACATGAGTGAGGGAAGTTTATGTATGAGATCAAGAAGTACTATTGGGAAGATCCACATCTTTTTTGAGTCGAATCCGACAACCTTATTCGCCGATGTGGTACACTGAGCGAAGCTCACGATATCATGACTCACTGTCATTTCGGACAACTGGTGGACATCATGGAGCGATTAGAACAACTTGGAAGATTCTCACTGTTAGATTCTTTTGGGCCATCATATTTTGGGACTGTAAGGATTTCGTCAACGCCTGAGATTAATGCCAGAGAGCAGGTAAGCTCTCTAAACGTGATGAAATGCCTCAAACTATGAATGTGCCTATTGAGATTTTTGACATTTGGGGAATTTATTTCATGGGATCTTTGCCTGCTTCTTATAAGAATAAGTATATCCTAGTTGCTGTGGATTATGTGTCAAAGTGGGCAGAGGCTCAAGTTCTTCCCACTAACGATGCTAGGGTAGTTGGATAGTTCTTAAGGAAGTTGTTTTCTTGATTTGGTACACCTAGAACTATTATAAGTGACTAAGGAACTCATTTCCGTGGTCAATTTGATAAGGTGTGTGTTAAGTATGGAGTCACCCATCGTGTTGGTATGGCTTACCACCCTCAGACGAGTGGTCAAGTCGAGGTGACAAATGGGTAGTTGAAACAGATATTAGAGAAGGTTATCTCGTGCACTAATTGGTCTGTTCGACTAGATGATGCCTTGTGGACGTATAAAGCTGCTTACAAAGCTCCTGTTGGAACTTCCCCTTACACGCTGGTGTATAGAAAAGCCTGTCATTTGCGTGTAGAGCTCGAACACCATGCTTGGTGGGCTTTGAGATCACTTAACTTGGATCCTAGTGTTGCAGGTACATTAATTGGAAGAATGGACCGAACAAGCTTATGACAGCTATAAGCTGTATAAAGAACGAACCAAGCGGATCCACGATTCAAAGTTGAAAGGTTTCAAGGTATTCAAAGATGGCAATCGGGTGCTTCTATATAATTCACGCCTTCATCAATTCCCAAGGAAGCTACGATCCCGCTGCTCTAGACCGTTCACAGTCACACAAGTTTTTCCTCATGGAGCTATGGAAATCACTCGCCCATATGAGGACCCTTTCAAGGTGAACGGGCATCATCTGAAGTTGTATGCCACTGGAGAATACCTCGGGTTTGTTGAAGAAATGAAATTCAAACTTTCAGAGGTCAAGGAAGTTGAACCGTAGACTTTAGGCGTCGAGCTCACCACGAGAAACGAGCGCTTCTCGGGAGGCAGCCCCAGTTTTGAGTCTTTTCTTCTATTTAATTACTTTAATTTTTTTTGTCTCATGTTGAGTCTAGGGTCTAGTTGTTAGAGTCTGGATATTAAACAATATTTTGGGACGTTCGGGTTTGGTTTCGGTACATTTATATGATTGCAGGAGTCGATGAAAGGAAGAAAAATTGAATTGGCTGAAGAAAGGGAGGAACACACCGTGTTCCCAAGAACACGACATGTCCCCTTGGAACACGGCCATGTCCTTGGACAAGGAGCTCTCAGATGGAAAAAGTAGAGACAGGAACACGACGTGTCCTTTGAGAACACGTTGTGTCCCTGGAACACGTCTTGTCCTATTGGAACACGGGTGTGTCCTTATGAACAGAAGATCTCGGACGAAACATCAAGAGAAAAGAACACGAGCATGTCCCGGAGGAACACACCGTGTTTCCCTTCCAGGTACGCGTACTGCTTCTTTTCGTCTTCCTTCGATTTTCTTCCTTCATCTTCTCCTCCCTCTCCACAAACTCGACGGAAGGAAAACACCACCACCCATAACCGCTGATTTCACACAATCCGATCTCCACCACTTCCCCTCCACCACCCATACGCATTCCTCTCCCTCCTCTCCACCTACTCCTCCTTCTTTTCCTTCCACCATTGAAGAAAGAAGAGTTCTCCTCCATTGTTGTACCAACTCGAGTTCTTCCTCTCAATATCTGTTTCGACCTGTTTAAGATCGCAAACAAGATACAATCACTCTCTAAAACTCCCTCTTGATCATATCTTCGCTATCATTGTGCTAAATTCAAACTAACTCGCCGGGTTGGTCGAAATTGGGGATTATCCTCAAGAACCGTAGAGATTCCAATTTGTGGTTTTCTGAAATTGACCTTATATGTGAAATTGGTACTTTAGTGAGCTTGTGTACTTAATTTGGTGATGTTTGGATCATTATTGTGCTCTGAATTATAGAACTTTGAATCTAGGATGAACTCATGCACCTTAATTTTGTAATTTGTGATTTTGTGCGATTGGCCTTACCTTTACTGGCATTGATGATATGTTAGAATTATAGGACAAATTTGAACTAAATTGCATATCATTTGCCATGCCAATTGTGCTTTATGAGTCTTATTGGTGATTTCCCTCCCTTGTATTGTGCTTTATGCCAATTGCCATGCCACCAGTCTCTAAAGTACATGTGGATAACAAATACTACAAAGAAACACATAAAATGAACCAAAAAAACTATCCAAGTGAACGGCTCTAGGCACACAATGCCAAGACCTAAAACCCAACGGAATTGAAACAGAAACGAGTCAATATTCACTTTAAAAGCATGCTGACACGGATAGATAATCACTACAAATCCTAGCACTATCAACATGATCAGGTTTAGCAAGTATCTCCAAATTATGCTTTGGTCACCCACCCATGGATTGCACAATCCCCCAGGATATAATCTGGCTCAGGCAGAACGTGTTGAGTATGCCTACAGATGTTACTCACACAGTATTCAGGGTGGTTTCAGGGTCTAATCCACCCTGAGGCTGTCCACTCGTAGCTAGGGGTGGATGTTGTTAGGTTGATGCCTTTATGACCAACGAATCACATTACTAGATGTTAGTTCAGTTCTACACGAGTCGAGTTTAGCCACTCAGTGCTTGTCGCCGTCTCTTTCTTCTTGCATGATCTACTATGGAACCTTACTAGCAAATTTCGCCTAAGAGAACTACACAAGCAACAGCGACACCTCAACCGAGTGGCTCTTAGAGAGGTACCATGGAGGGCCTTGTTTATCCCTTTTCATGTTTTGAGATTTTAGTGTTTTAGTACTTATCTCTGGATGTTGAGTTCCCCCATTTTGGGATGTTTTACATCATTGCATAGTACTTGATTTCGAGCCTTTGATGCTCTGTTTTGATACGCATTCATTTACTTTTACTATGAGGAGTTTATTGTTTAAGTATTATGTTTTTTTTATGTATGTTGTGTGATGATGGGTAAACCCATGAGTAGTTGCATGAGTCAAACCGCGTGGTTCAATCGGGTCATCTAGGAGCGGAGTTCACAACGGGATCAAAGCCTAGTTGTTCTCTACTACATGATTGTGTTTGTTGCTGTTGATGCGTCATGAACCTCAAAGCAACCAGTGCTCACAATAGCTCACTACTGAACAAACTGGGGACATGCTTCTTTTTGAAGTTAGGGGTCTGTAAGTTTGATGTTTCTATGATTTTGAAATGGAGAGTCAGCCACAGGCGTGGCAGAAAGTACATCATGAGCGTGATGGACAGACCACCACGGGCGTGGCTTTTTGTGGACAACAGTCGTACCTTAGTGACAACCACGGTCGTGGTTAGTCATTGGCAGTAGATCACACGCTACTGTACAACCTGAGAGTCCTGATCTGTAATACAACACATGTACATTAGATCACATGCTACTGTACAGTTTTGAGAGCCCTGCTCTGTAACACAACAACTATACAGTAGATCACACGCTACTATATAGTCCTAGGAGCTCTGCTCCGAAACTCACTGAGAATCCAATCGATGGATTCCTAACAAGCTATTAGACTTCTATACTTAAAGCAGAAAGGTAATCCTAACCCCCACCTCTGATATGCTTTCCTAGTAGAGTCAGATTTGAATCTGCCTTCCCGGAGCTCAAGTCTCCTGTTCTGTTTGACCTGTAGAGATCAATCATAGGATGGAAATCCCAAAACCCCAAATCCTAACTTGTCTGGATTTTCCTACGTAGGTTTCCGAACAAAGGATTACGAGAGGAGGAAGAAGATTGATTACCTTTTGAAGCTTCCTCTACGCTCTCTAAACCTCTGCCAATAATCTGGGATTGATCAACTCTGTACATTTGGAGTTGCAGGTCACGACTCTAGTTTTATAATAAGTCCACCACGCCCATGGCTGACTTACTACCACGTCCGTGACTGCCTGACAATCATGCATGTGACCTACTGATGGTCATGACTGTGATCTCCTGATGGCCCGTGAGTGGTTGCTAACCACAGCCGTGGTCTATCTGACAACCACGCCCGTGACAGACTGACGGTCACGCCCATGATGGTCTGTTCATCAACCAATTTCCAGAATTCCAAAATTCAGATAAAAACCGAGAATAAATAATCAACTCGAAATTATGGTGTGACATGGTATATGCAGCTAGAGAGGAAAAAGGTGAGGAGATGGCAAGATGTTGTAGACGCATTCATGAGGCACTACATACATAACCAAAACCTGGCGCCAGATAAGGAGGACCTATACAATATGGAAAAGAAAGAGAATGAAAATTTTCACAAGTACGCCCACAGGTGGCGTGAAAATGCGGCTGAGGTATAATCGCCAGTGTCGGAAAAGGAGTTGGTTTCGATTTTCTTTGAGATACTGAAGCCTCCTTTCTACAACAATATGCTTGGGATCATTACAACAAACCTATCTGACATGTTACTGATCAAGGAAAGGATCAATAATGGAATCAAGCATTGCAGAGTGGATGGTTAGGATCCTCTCAATAAGCCAATAACACCTGAATGAGGAAGAGGTATGTGTTGCACGAGCAGAAGCACTAAGGGGTGGGAGATGGGTTCAACCGCCTCTAGGCAGTCAAGCACCACCGTATGTAGCTACGACCCTGCTAGTGGTGCAAAACCAACCTTTCACGTCTCAGCATAAGGCGGGCCCTAATCCTGCTATCCATTCGGGAGGGTAACAAGGAATTCAAACCATGACATATCAATGAGGCCAATAAGGGGGAATTTATGGACAGAGGAGCTCCAAAAATTACAGGGCACTGGAACCAATCAACCTCATCTCGATCTTGTATACTAAGCTCTTTCCTCAATTACTAAAGAGCAAGTAGATTGTTCTAGTACCTATCAAACTGTTGCAACCGTCGTACCCCAGGTGGTATGACTCAGAGGTCTGGTGCGAGTATGATTCTGGGGTACCTAGAAATGTGGTAAAAAACTATAAGAGCTTCGAGTACAAAGTGCAAAAACTAGTGATGGTAGGGTGGCTTAAATTTGATGGTCAACCTTATCGTCCGGATGTCAATAAGAATCCACTACCTAACCACAGGGGACACAATGTCGAGGCAGTAAACAGAGGAGGATATTATCAGGAGAGAACGAATGTTGCCAAAGTTGAGACGCCTCTGAATTATGTATGTAAGATGCTTATAGACGGTGGTTATTTAAGAGTCGCAGAAGGGAAAAGTGCTCTTGTTGGCCTAAGCAACGAGTTTCTGTACCATGGTGGCGCTACTAATCATACTATTGAAGATTGTGAGCTTTCAAGGAAGAGAAATAGGGGCACATGGACTCTAACCTAATAACTTTCTCCTCTGGGGTCGAAAGGGTAACTGTTATCTGTATAGCCTCGTAAATTTTTTTGTAATTCGACTTCCCTAAGCTTTTGATTTTCTATCAAGCTTCCATTAAATCACCACAACCATCTACAGGAATAACACTATTGGTTATAAGGGTCTCGAGAGCCTACAAATATAAAAGTTATAAAGCGGTCCCGTGGAATTATACATGTCAGACCAGTGATGAGAATGGCACAGACTCGCTAGCTATAACCAATATAACTGGATTAAGCCGAATCACAAGGAGAGGAAGGAACTATAGCGTGTCTAATGATTTAGGTGAAGGAGAAAGGATTAGAAGAGCATAAATAAGGCAAGGAAAGAGAGCGTTTTCTGAAATGGGAGATCCAGATAGTGTTCCTCATCAGGAGGAATATAAGGGGAGAGGGGAGAATGAGGACTATGAACCGAGGGTCAGTGATGAAGATGCATGTGAGTTCCTGAAACTCCTGAGACATAGTGAGTTCAGGGTGGTAGAGCAGCTTAATTGGACGCCGGCGAGACTTTCACTCCTATGTCTGATGCTAACCTCTAAACCCCATCGCCGAGCCCTAATGAAAGTGCTGAACCAGGCACACGTCTGCCATGATGTCTTGATGGAGCGATTTGATGGAATAGTTGGAGCACTTCTAAGAAATGGAAAAATTACTTTCAATGAGGGTAGTACCGTCTGAAGGAATGAGCCACACCAAAGCACTACAAATCATTGTTAAGGGCAAATATTTCATGATAGCCCCATGATTGGTCAACAACGGTTCGTCTTTAAACGTTATACAGAAATCCACCCCCAATTAAGCTCACAATGGATGACTCATACCTTAACCATAGCTTCACGGTGATTAGGAATTTTGATGGCACAAAATGCAGGGTCATTGGAGAAATCTTGTTACCCATTTAGGTGGGACCGAAGGTCTTTCAAGTGGATGTTCATGTCATGGACATAAATTCCACCTACAGCCTTTTGTTGAGATGCCTGTGGCTCCATACAGCGGGGTAGTACCATCGTCTATGTACCAAAAATTCAAGTTTATGCTCGAAACATAATCAACTGTCTATTAGTGGACCGCACGCTACTGCACAACCTGACACTTGGAACTACATATCACATCTACCTGTATAATAGATCGCACACTACTATACAGTCCTAAAAATCCATCAAGGATTCCTGACAACTAATCACAACTCTTCGCATAAAGTAGAAAAGTAATCCTAACCCCTACCTCTGAAAGCTTTCCTTTGGAGAGTATGATCTGAAGCCTTCTCCTTAGAGTTTGATTGCCTTATCTGCATGGCCTGAAGGAATCAATCAAAGGATTGAAATCTCAAAACCCCAAATCCAAACCTGCCAAGATTTTCCTACGTATGACTCAAAACTAAGGATTGAGAACGGAGGAAGAAGGTAGATTACCTTCTGAAGCTTCCTCAAAGATCTCTAAGTCTCTCCTACTGGTATGGGATCGATCAACAAGTCCCTCTCCTCTGTCTGGCAATGATCCCCGCTCGTCAGATGATTAGAAGGAGAGAAAGAATTAGGTTTCTATAATTCTAGAATGGTGATTGTTTTTATAAGCTGTCCACCACGTTCGTGACCTACAGATAACCACGTCCGTGGTGACATGGCAACCACACCCGTGACCTACTGATGGTCACGATCGTGATCCTCCAATCTGCCACGTTCGTGACTGTCACTGACCACGGTTGTTATCTACCTGATGATCACGCCCCTTACAGGCTGTCTGTCACGCCCGTGATGGACCGCCTGACAATGATTCACTAAGACTCATAGAAACTTAAACCCAGAGTCAGACATTAACCTGAAATCGGGGTGTCACGCTACCTTACTGCGTTTGTTGAAACCCCTAATATTCCAGACCTAGTATCTTATCATTTATTTCCAGATTTCCAGAACTTAGCCTTGTTCCGTTTAGGGAGAACTCATTTACCATGTTGGCTATGTGCTTCCTCCGCTCCCTGAGGAGCCTCAGAAACATTACGTAGCCTCCCTCCGTCCTCAACAGAAGGAGAAGTTTTATCCGCCACCACCTCCTCTCCTTCCGGAGATTTGGTAGGGGCAGAATTCACTGTCTCCGACTGCTCTCTAATAGGGGGACGGAGTTTCGGTACCCATTGCTTCGCTGCCATTCCATGTCGGTAAACTCTTGCCTGCGGAAGATCCACATGAATTCGATACACTACACCAGTATCCAGGAGAATGTTAAGCTCCATCTGATCAAGAATAGAAGACTCACGAAGAATGCAACCCTTAACATCAAGGCCGTCTCGCACAAACTTACTGATCGGTTTGCCAAAATGAGTGGCTAGCCAGCTAATTCCCTTGAGAGTAAGCAGTTGCGAAGGGACCTTCCGGAGTGTAATCCAAACAAGGTTAACCGAGGCATGGAATTGGACTGGAGAAATTCCTTAGTGCCATTTGCGAATCATCATCGGAGCATGGTGGACGTGTCAGGAGTGAGCGAGCACCCACTCGCAGGTAGCAACAGTGGGGGTCACAATGAGGAAGAAGCCTTCGTTGAGTTGAGAGACAGCAATCGGTTCGCCCTCACTCCACAAACGATTAACCATGGAAGCAAGGACGCGGACTGGAGGAGCCTTTCTGACGAATTGTGCTACAACCGGCATTCGAAACGCTTAAAACCTAGATCAATCACCTTGCACTGAATGTGAAGAACTCCATCAACAACTGCAGAGAGCGATTGTTCAATGAATTGTAGATTCGTAGCCGGATCGGCCACCACAGAAGCCCATGATAGCGGAGGGGAGGAGGATGAAGGTGTGGAAAACGGAGATCCAGATCCAAGCATCGGAGAGGGAGAATCCATGAAAACTTTAAAATAAAGATGATTCAATATATTTTAGTGACAGTTTATGAGAACCGAGTTCGAAGTGGTTTGATTCAGGGTTTACGAATGAATGATACTTTATAGAACAATCAGAGTCGGGATAATACACAACGATCAGATACATTCTTTCTCTACACACGATACAATATTACAAATTTTGGGGAGCATTGCCACAAACTACGTACAAGAAAAGGCAAAACATATGCAACACCATATATATATTTGAAAGCCTACGACAATCATATTCCACCCTCATGAAAAAACCAAAGAACAAATCTAGGATGCTTGCTTCAAGCTGATCTTTCAAAACCACCACCAACCTGCATGTGTAACCATTCTGCTTGTGGTCCTTGCACATAGTCTCTAGTTTCTTGTTGTCCATACATCATCCCATTACCATCGAATGGCTGGGAGCCAATCTACAGATACAAAGTAGTAGTACAGAATATATATAAGAGAAAAGTTTACAGGTTATCGGTTCCCTGGTTTCCATTGATAATCAGGTCATCCAATCCATCCGTTTGTGAACAGTTTTTGGATAGACTTTTATCTAAATCTCAAAGACTAATCTGATCTTCAGGCGAAAGTCCTAATTTTTATGTTCATTGGTACCGGTACGTACAGATTACACTAATTACAGCAGAAGATAACAAGTTATGCCCCAAATAAAGGCAATGAATCGGAAACAAGATGAGCAGTGGAAAGGCTGCATGTAGAATTGTATGAACTTCTGGAAGTGTGCTATTAGAATCTGTAAGCTATAGACTTCTGGAACTGTATGAAGTATGAACAAAGACCTGTAACTGAATTTGAATGAGAAGGAATAGAGATAAGAGTCTCTATAGTAGTGCTCGAAAGGAACGGGGGATAGCAAATGCGTAAAAGTTTTTATCAACGGGTATACTACATATTTGAGAGTTGACTTACATCTTTAGGATTGAAACTGTCCATGGTAAGGTTCATGCTCATCCTCGCATTCACAGCCTCTAGCTTCATCGACAGGAACTACAAAACCAACCAGATTTCGGCTTCAACAGAGTACATGGTAAGATCAGAGGGCGCTAAATTAGCAGTGCCGAGGACCGGATAGAGGAATACCTCAACCTGACGCTGTAATGACTGGATATAATTAATAATCTCATCAAGGACTAGTGCCTTACCAATTACCTTGTCATTAAAAAAAAAGCAATGCAGATATTGCTTCAGTCAGAAAAGCTTGAAATCAAACGGAAGCATAATGAACAAGAAATCAGTATGCATATCTCTAAAGAAGCTAAATCTTCAAGAAATGGATTTAAAAAAAAAAAACTAAACTCAACATAATTTAAGTACCTTATTACAACCCGGCACCAAATCCTGGAGTAGCTTCATCCTCTCACTTATCTTTTCTCGCCTAGCCTGCCAAAAAGAAGGGATATAGACATAGTAAGTACACTTTTCCAAGAATAGCCTACATTTCTTCTGATCTCAGCTGTACCCTATTAATCTTAGAGATTAAAAGAAAAAAAAACTTTCATGAAAAAAGAGAAGCAACACAGAAGAGCAAATTGCAATTACTCTTTCGGCCAAACTGTGGCAATCAGTGGCTTGTCCCCTTCTTGCTCTGACATGAATGAAATCTTGCTTAGGCGGCTCAGACGGTTTGCTTTGGGCAGCAGCAGGGTTGGAGCTATCAGTTTCATTTCTGGACCCTGATTGCTTCATCCGCTTATTCTTGGAATCATTCTGGAACAAGTGAGTAACACATAATAATAATAATACTAAGAATCAGTCACGTTTTGAGCAGAGAAAGTAGCACAAAATTCAAAGCCAAAGCTGTAATGGAAACAATTTTCACGATGGAAAGTCCTCACTTTCCCCCATCTTGAAGTTGCAAGGAAATTCAGAACATAACAGAAAACAGCATATACATGTAACATCTGCCAATAACAAATTCCTTATTAATATTGAATTTTCTCGGATATATTTTAGTAAGTAAAAAAAAATTAAGAGCTTGAAGAGAACATGAGACAGTAGAAGCAGACAAATCTTAAACTCAAAGCAACGAATAATCCCACAATTTCCCCACAGCAAAAAACTGTCAGACGGCTAAATTGTGGAAAGAAGAAAGGGAATTGAGTAAAAGAAGAGACCAATTCATTGCCACTACTGGTAGTAGAAACCATCCTAGAAGACTCATCCTCAGAGCTGAAATCCCTCCGCTTCCTTCCGGCGCCGGCGCTCTGGTCTGTGACGGTGGATTCCTCAGCAGAGCCATCTCGGTCTCCAACAGAAAACCCAAAATTGCTCATACGGAGGCCCGAGCCACCAGCACCACCAGCAGGGGCGGCTCCTTGTACATGAAAGGGCCAAATCTCAACCAATGAGTAAGAAGCAGGGTTGGCCGAGGAGAAAGAGGACTCATTTATAAGCGGAGGATCCATATATTATGGCGGTGGGTTTCATTCAACAGAAATTTGAGGCGGGTGGATGTGGGATTTGAGAAACCCAGAAAATAGAAAGGTGGGAGCTTTTTTTGCAGTTTGAAGCTAGCTTGGGTTGAGTGTGAAGTGGAAGTTTTGATGGTGGAAGGGTGGGGTTTATTTATTTAACTAGGTTCGAGTCCTCAGAGAAGAGAAACAAAAAAGAAAGAAACAAAGAAAGTGGGTAGAGCAGAGGAGGAGGAGGAGGAGGAGGAGGAGCAGAAGCAGCAGGCCAGAATGATACTTACCTTATTTTCACTCTACCTTATTTGTCAAATTTTGTCTAGAGTTTGTAACTTAAAATTCAGTCCAAAATTTTCGAACATCATGGTGATCCTGAAAAGATAATAGGATTGAACTCAAACCAAACACGCTACTCTTGGACCTTGGTGTTTGGTGGTCTCCATTCCAACTAGAAATGTATAGCTCCAAAGGTGCTTTACTTTTTAGAAAATGAACAGACAGTACATATTATTCCCAAGTAAGTTTGCAAGCTGCGGTTGTTGTCATTTTGATAAAATCTATACAAAAAAAAAGCAGCAGCAATAAAAAAAATATTAATATAGTGCACAGTGGTGACAGTGAGTCGTTATTAATTAATCATTGCGCTTGAGAATTAAATATTAAAGAACTGTTCAATATTAAATAATCATGGGATCACGTGTCTCCCCGGACAATTACAAATGACAACTATGACACCCCTCTTCTGCAATTTTCTTATTGTTCCGTAAATGAAAAACAATATACAACAAAGCAAGAGGAGATTAGCGATCACAAGGAAATTTTTTTGCAGCAAGCGGTGGCAGATGCTTAAAAAACTGTGTTATGGTGGAATGAAGTTTAGATGGTAATGAAAAAGTTAAATTTTTAAAATGTATTTTGTAGAGATTTAAGTATTTTATTTGAGTGGAAAAATATGGACCATTAATGCGACAAATCATGGGTCTAGTTCGGCTACTTAGACTACTATTCCGATAAATGATCAATACCAACCTTAAAACTACTAATGATTAATAATAGAGTATCTGCATCTAATAGTCCCAACTTGCTTTCTATAAAGCCATGATCAGTAAGAAATTTCAACAGCCTTTCGTTAACTTGTCAATAGCTTCATACTATTCATTTGTAATGAGTTGATATCGAGATTGACAAAGAAAGAAGGTCGAAAAGAGTTGGTAGAAAAAATTATGTATTGATCTCTATCTCGGCCGGTATATATAAGTTACAGAAAATATGTAAAAAATCCTAAATAAGGAGAGAAATTTTTTTTGGTAAAGGGAGAGAAACCTAATCCTATATAAACAAGGCAACTCTAAATATTAAAAGATAAACATTACACATCTTAACAGCCTCCCTCAAATTGATGATGATCTCGAAGCATTAATTTGTTGGGTAGAAACCAATGTCCGATTGTTGTAACGGCTTTTGATCTTCTGAAGTGATGTAACGCAAATTTATAGTGACATCTCCTACTAACTCCTGAATGTAGTGAACGTGTGTTTGCATATGCTTGGTCTTGTAATGAAGCACGGGGTTAGAGGCAATCTGTATCGCACTCGTGCTGTCTGCAAACAGTTGGACAGGAATTTGTACGTCAAGGCTGAGCTCACGAACCAAATACTAACCAAACCACCTCTGAACACACCTCTGACGTAGAACGGCACTCTGCCTCCGTGAAAGATTTTGAGATCCGATTTTGCTTGCGACATCTCCAAGATATAAACGAATTACTAAGTCGAACACACCAACCTGATATGGAGTGACATGTATTGATGAAACTGGCATAATCTATGTCTGCACAAGCAGTCAAGTGAGCAGTTTTGTGTGATGGAAACCACATAATAACCGACCAAGTATCCTGCAGATACCTCAAAATGCGATATACTACCAATAAATGAGGGAGGCCATAAATTGACTGACAATCTGTATTGCATATGAGAGATCTAGTCATGTGGAAGTAAGAGAGATTAAACTTCTGACGAGACAATGATAGAGACTTAGATCAGAACAAAGGTCACATCATCCTTGCTCATTTTGACGTTTAGTTCCACCGGCGTGCTACATGGCTTGCAATCTGACTACTTGACGGATTCCAATAGATCAGAAATATATTTCTGCTCACTAGAAAAATCCCCTTGGCGGTGCGCTTGATTTCAAGCCCAAGGAAGTACCCTAAGTTACCTAACTCTTTAATCTTGAAACTGTCATGGAGCATCTGGCAGGCGGTTGTGGTACCTGCATCATCATCACCCGTCAATATCATATCATTAACATAAGTTAGTAGAGCTGAAATCCCTTTTGGTGTTGTCGTTATGAACAACAAGGGATCGTTTATACTTATAGTAAAACCCTTTGAAGAAAAGTGGTTTTAAACTTCTCAAACAAAGCACGAGGAGCATGTTGCAACCCATAAAGGGAGCATTTGAGGTGACAAACGGAGTTAGGAGTAGCCTTTGAATAATCAGGAGGGCAAGCCATAAAGATAGTTTATTTGAGATCACCACGAAGGAAGACACTTTTAACATCTAACTGAAGTAGTGGCCAGCCTTTGAGAGAAGCAATAGCTGATAGAGTACGGACAATCTGCATTTTAGCAAATGAAGCATAGGTTTCGTCATAGTCGATGCCCCATTCCTACCGAAAACCCTGAGCTACAACATGCGCTTTATATCGATCCATTTTCCTGTCAGATTTCATCTTTAGTATATATTACCCAACGACTTCCAAGAAAAGTAGCATCCAGATCTGGAGGACAAGGGACAACATCCCACGTATGATTTTCCTCTAAAGCATCTGTCTCCGCATCCATTGCCTGTTTCCAATAAACATCATGTGCTGCTTCACGATATGATTTAGGAATAGGGACATGATCAACATAGTAAATAATAAAGTCATTAAATCGGGAAGGGGGTTGGCCGATCATAGAACGAGTAGAGCATTGGAGAAGAGGTGGATCTGGTGACAGATCGAGAGTCAGATCTTGAGACAATGGTGGAGGCAGATCAAGTGTTCCAGTGTGAGGAGTAGGAGGAGGTGTGTCCAGTACATTATCAACCACAAGAGACATATCGACATGATTAATAGCTACGTACTTTGAGTCATTGTCTGCGTCATCAAGTTTGAAAGATGCATGGAAGATGGAGTGTTCATAAGAAGAAGAAGCCAAAGGATCTGAAGCGACCGAGTAAAAACTAATATCCTCCTAAAAACAATGTGATATGCAATTCGTATACGACGAATTTTTGGATCGTAACACACATATCCTTTATGGTGGTCATTGTACCTGAGAAATGCACAATGTGCGGTTTTAGGGATGAGCTTCGTGCGCTCACAAGAAGGCAATACGACATCACAAACACACCCAAAAATCCGTAACCGATCATAGGCAGGGTGGCGGCCATAAAGTCTGAAATAAGGAGAAGCATCCTTAAGTAGAGGGGTGGTCTAATAGTTAATTAAGTGGATGGCAATGTGAATAGGCTCAACCAAAAAATGTGTCGGAACTTTAGATTCGAGAAGACATACATGACTGAGCTCGAGAACATGTATATTATTATGCTCAACGACACCATTTTGTTCGGAGACGCAGGACAGGACTGTTGATATAAAATTCCATTATCCTTGTAAAACTAATGAAGAGATGTCAAACTAAACTCTTCACCAGGATCTGACCGAATTGTTTGTATAGTGTTGGAGAATTGTGTTTGTTGCATCATAGCAAATTCTTAGGTGGCATCCAAGAGATCTGATTTCAAACGGAGAAAAACACCCAAGTGAACCGTGTTGCATGATCAATAAATAATGGAAAATTGGTAGCCATTTTGACCCCATCTTGAGAGATAACCGGTGAGGGACCTTGATAGCTCGATTATTGGTGGCCATTTTGACCCCATCTTGACTTATTTTTTACTCAGTTTGACCGGTTTTGACTCCCTTGTGTGATTGGTTGGAAGAAATAAGGATTTTATGTTGCGTTTTCTCAAACGGACTTTCAGTCCGTTTGACTTGCTTTTTCAATGTTTCATTGAGCTTGTAGGTATCCGATGGATAAAGGACGGTGGGACGATTTCAACGAGACCAATCAGAGCTCAAATGAAGATCGAACGAGGGAGTCACGTGCGTTTAAAGACAAAAATCCCGGTCTGGTAGAAGGACTACACGGCGTGTGGTCTCTAGTAACACCACACACCGTGTGGATGATGCAGAGAGGTGCATATAAGTCATTTTTGAAAGATAGAGGCAACATGTAGTCATAACAATTGTTCAGATTCGATTTTCCTCTTCACACTCTCTCTTAAATTGGAACCCTGGAAGAAGAACTTGAGCAATAGAAGAACAAGAATTGAAGACATTGGAGTGCTAAATTTAGGAGGAAGTATCCTACTCTCATCACCTTCTTCATACTTGTAGATGATGGTGAGTGTATCCCTTTCCCTTAGAGTTAGTGTCATGATGATTGGCTAAGCCATTACAGTTGTTAGATTAGGGTGTTGTATTTTGCTAGGATGATCCCCTCATGATGATGGGTTGGATACACTTGGATGATAATTATGGTTATTAGACTTGCGTAGATTATGGTGTTTTCAACCTAGATTGTGCCATGGCTTGATTTAGGTCAAATGTACTCTTTCATTTTTTTTAACTACGATTGAATTGAGTAGTTTATTAATCCAAAATTGAAGTAAGGTGTGTGTGTGTGTACCAAGCCACACCCCCAATTCAACATTTAATGTGAGGATTTCTTTAGTAACATTTCATCAAACACTTAGAGCACATTCCGGTAATCACTTAGGTAGTGAGAACTTAAGTGATTGAGATGGTTGGGGTGTCATAAGGTTACTAGCACACCTTACTTGGTGTTTGTGGTGTCATTAAGTCTTTCTAAGCACCTAGTCATTTGGTCGAACACCTTGTGTTCACTACCAATTGATCACTTGTGAATTCGTAGTGGTAATTTATTACAAGACCTTGTCTTGAATTCCTTCAAGTGTGTAGAGGAGTATCAAATCATAAATTATGTTCAAAGTATCCAATTTCGCTAGTGAATCAGATTTGAGCATAATCCAACACCCGAAGTCTAGCAACCCTCCTTTCTTTGTTTGACCTTCTCACTCTCTTGCTTTATTTAGTTCTTTTGCTTTGAATTGCTTTCAATACTCTTAGAGAATGCTTAGTGCTCTAGTTTATAACTTAGATAACATAACTTTTGAATAATTAGTAGCTTAAACCGTGTCCTAAGCATTGAGTAGAGGCTAGTGAACCATTCCTCATGGAATATGACACTTGTAAGCTAGGAATTGGGATAACACCGTTTCCGTGGCTATCAGACCCATAAATCGGTATGAAAAAGTTGAATAGGGTTAATAATCTTTGATTTACTGGCCGAAAAGGGAGTTTATTGCTTTAGTTTGAATTCAACTAGTACAAGGCGGGATAGAATTGTTCTTCAAATGCAAACTAACTAGTAACAATTGTTGTCAAAACATAGAATTAAGTCTTCCGAAATGAGGATGACCAAGCCTTGGGTGCCAGAGTTTCCAAACCTCCACATCAGATATACCAACTGAGAAACCTGGTCTAAACACTAAGGTAGATGGCGTCCAAAGGGTGTCTAGAGTGAATGTGCGTCCATGTCTACTTCTGTTCCCTATCTCCGTCCTGGTTCAGAGATCCTGCATAGAACAACCACAAGGACCAAAGGTAAGACGACATCCGTTATCAACTAACTGTCCCACGGAAACTAGATTGGGAACTAGATGAGGAACATGATGGATCACCTGGAAAATAAGAGGGTTTTGAGGAACAGAACCCCGTCCAGCCATAGTAAGATGTTGTCCATTGGAAACTTGAATTTCCATATCACGGACCGAAGCATAAATTTGAAACAATGATTTTTCACCAATCATATGTTGAAAAGCAGCATAGTCGAGATGCCAGTGGTTACTTGAAATACTGGCAGATGCAAAGGCGGAATTGAAAGCATTAAGAAGAAGCTTCTCAAGAGTAGCTTGAACGATAGATCCAATATCGAAAGGAGGAGCTGATACTGGAGTGTTCGAAGCGCGGAGAGAATCTCGAGGCATCATATGCGGGACGAAAGCCAGTGGTAGAGGTCTTGTTCTTCAACTTTCCATATTCGATAATTATATGACCCGACGTTTTGCAATAATTACAAAAATTCCTCTTACGACAATGGGTCGTGGAATGGCAACGCTTGTCACAATAGTGACAGTAAATCTACCGAATTAGAATGATCCGAAACTTGTGGAGACAAAGAAGAAGAGCTGCAATAGAGATTGTGGGACCAACAACAAATGCGATGGGAGTAGGCTCAAAAGCATCGAGCAGTGTTTGGGTCTTGAATCGGGTTTTAGCACGAAGCAGATCGCCGAGAACTTAGACCATTATAGTGATGTTGTTAGTGACCAAACTAGTCTGAATAGACTCGTAGACCGGATGAAGACGCATAAGAAACTGCAAGATGCGAGTGTGTTGCCGTTCCTTGGTGAGAATTGCACTAGTAGCCGCATCGACAAGAGATGCAATCATCAAATCATGCTCTGTCCAAAGTTGTAAAGCAGCAAGATAATAGTTGTGAATATTCAACTCCCCTTGTGTGAGCTTAGGGAGTTCATATTCAATTTCGAACTGACGGGACAGGCTAGCGAGTGCGTAATTTTTCGAGATGCTTCCAGAAAAGGTTCGAAGCGAGAGAGCAATTGGAAAAGACACAGATCCAAAAATCCAGTAAACTACCCTACCTAGGCATTATTAGTCTGCCATTGAAGGAGTTATTTGTCATTAGAAGTGACGGCGGCCGTGTTGGCCTTGACAATAGTTGTGACAGTAGCCTCCAATGCAGATGCATTAGCAACAACTGCAATAGGAACAGAAGGAGTGACATCAACGCCAGTAAGATAGGATAGAGACCCTTGCCCTAAACATGAACGCGTAATTGATGTTCCCAAAGTGTGAAGTTCTTCCCATCAAAGCGAGTTCAATTAGAATCGTCCTTGATAAAGTCCATTGTAAGTTCTCATACTAAGTAAGGAGTTGATATCCAGATTGACAAAGAAAGTAGACTAAAAAGAATTGGTAAAAGAAGTTATGTATTGATCTGTACCTCAGCCGGTATATATAAGTTACAGGAAATATGCACAAAATCGTAAACACAGAGAGAAACCTAATCCTATACAAACAAGGTAGCTCTAAATATTAAAATATACATATTACATATCTCAACATCATTATGGATTTTATAAATATATAATGGAATCACAACTCATTCATTGTTAATTATCACTGCAATCTGTAACTTTACAAAAGCAACATCTAAATAACAAATGAAACAAATGGTTGCAATCGTGGTAAACTCCAATGTTGATCCTCTGAAGACAGACTCATACTTGTTCTCACCCTTAAAGGCTTCAAAGATGAGTAGTCATGAAAATATTATGGTTGGTTATTTCTTATGAAGGACATCCTTTTAGTCCAATTATACCTCTCTTTAGCCTTTATATATCTCGTTCGAACCAATAAGAGCAGCGGATTATGTGGTAGAAAGAGTTGAACTCTGTTCCTGAGGAGGGCTCTAATATAATAGCATTTCAAACTTGTTATACGATCTTACCTTTTATAGATGAATATAAATAACTTTCATGTAAAAAAATCTAGCCTTGAAACAAAATTCTCCATATTTAAGTGTGTAAGTGTTCCTAAAGGTGATTGTTATAGCTCATCCTCTCCTTGCACCCTAGAGAAAGGGAAGAACTTCCATTTTCACTTTCAATGAGAATAGGATTGTTTTAGAAAATTATGCCTATCACAAATTATGAGATCCTTTTGAGTAGTTGTCTCAGCAACGAACCCATATTGAGGCGGAATAATTATCAACAATTTATAATGAATTGAAATCATCGTCTAACGAAATTTGGAAAAGATTTGGTCTCAATTGATTTGTTTGGACACCAAAAATGAAGAGGTTTGGAGTGAATTAAAATCATCTTATGAGTCTGGAGAAATTTGGTAGGTAATTTCAAATCACTCAAAGGTAAAAAAACTTTGGAAAAAACTTTGAAAAAGAGAAGGAAGATTTGAGAATTTTAATCAAAACTACCCCTTATTTTTTGATATTTTTTTATATATAGTCTGTATTTTGCTTAGTGCAATATGTGAATAGACTAAAATACCCCTAGTTAAAATAAATTACTACGTACTTCGAATTTACTATGTGCAGTCTGTTTTCACTTCGTACGCTCCATTTTTTAAAATATAGAATAATAATATTCAAACCGACACCCAAGAAGAAATTTATGTGAAGATGGAGCAATGCGGCTATGGATTGTTTTCGGTGATTATGGAGCTTTTTGAGAAAAAGATGAAAAAGAAAATCAAATGATAGCCATTTTTATACCGATTTGATTATATTATTTAGTTTGTAAGTACAACCAATTATTTTTCCTTAAAAACATCATGTTTTGCTAACGCAGTTTGATAGAATAGTAGTTTTAGCTAAGGGTATATTGGTCTATTTTTAATAAAATATGGACTCCGCAAAATAAAATATGGACTCTCATCCTTTTTCTAGTTGATATGATTAGAAATAACTAGTGGTATTTCTATATTATTTTATAATTTTTCTTCATCTATAATAATTGCACTAAAAACTATGTATAAATTATCAAATTAAATAATCCATTTTAAAAAATAGCAAACTCCATCTAACTTTCTAAATATTTTATTTTTTTCTATATCAAATCTCACATTCAGACAAGTCCTAAATATTAAATACTATATGAATAATAATATTTATTTACACATGTCCTCAACATACAAGATAAATAAATAAATATTGGGTCACATCACGTACCTAACCTTTCTTCATTCTTAGCTAAATTTCTGGTTAGAAATAACAATGTAAACACTTTTGACGGGTATGAAAAGAAAAGAAGAACCCCACACAAAAAAAGGCCTAATAATGCTAACTGGGCAATGCCTAACAGTGCCTGGAAATGAACACTAATACAAGCGAAGTGTAATTAATCACAAGAAAGCTTGCTTTGTGAGTTTCCCAAATGAGAGATGGGGAAATCAAAACAAAATTCATGTGGTTCCTTGCAGCTACCTAGGTTGGTGATGATGAGTGTTACACTTCTTCCATCTTTTGCTGACAAGGACTGTCTCCTTACTCTTCCATTTTTTATCTTTGGTTGTGACCAGATTTAAAAATTGACTGCTGTTATTCGTTGTGTTAGGAGATTGGGTTTGTATTATTTTTTTTGGGTTAAGGTTTTTATTTCGATTTTATTGGTGTTATATTTTCTATTTTTTATTTTTATTTTGACCCTCCTTGGTATTCACTTTTCCAGTAATATACATGATTGATTTGTAAAAACAAACAATTATTCACCAATTTTAATTTTATTTAATTTATCTTTCATTTTTTGAAGGGGCACGTTCAATTTCAAAGGGTCAATAGCTCGTCTCACGGGTCAACAGTTGAGCCATTCAGGATCTAAGAGCACGTAGATGTACTCCACTTAGGGTTTTTTACCGAAGGAGTCGGAGTTGGGACCATATATCTAAGTTATCCGTATCAAATTACATTGTTGCTCCACCTAAACCAATGAGACGTAACAATTTCAAACCAGTTACAAAATATGTAAAAAAAATAATTAGATTCCATTTATCTTCTCAGCCTACTCTTTACCTTTCCCCTTTAGTTTTTAATACTTAGGCCTTGTTTGTGTAGGTGAAAATAATGTGAGATTTTTAGTGTTTTGGATTCTAAAATCTCTAAATTAGAGATTTCACCAAATAGATTATTTGGATTACAATTAATTATGAGAGAATGTTAGAGAATTGAATTCTTGATGTGTGCGCTTAGAGATTTTAAGCTCATATTGAAATCACTAGGTTGGAGAGGGGATTTTGGGAGAATTCATTCTATTTTATTTAATTTTTGAATTCTCTAATCCAAACAATCACATAAAATGACACATCCAAGCATTTTATTTTTCAAAATAGCATAACCCTCATATTCTCTAACTATTTAAATTCTTTTCTTATGAATTCACCCACACAAACAACCCCTAATCTTTCTTCATATCTCCAATTTGATGCACATGATAAATGCCTAAATCCCCTTATTTTGATTACAAAAGGTCCCCATAATCAATGTGTAAAAGAAGTGTGTGTTTGTATATGAAAACACTCATACCTAAAAAATGCACTGTTCTACATGTAATGAAATTATATGCCAAGTAATTAGTGATGTCTCCTACCAAGTACATAGGGGGAGGTGGCTTTCTCTTGGCCAAAAGTTCACACTTTACCTAATCTTAACCAGACATCATCCTTATTTTCTTCTTTAATTTGTTTTGTTTCAAAGTTGGAAAAAATCTGGTGTCCATATCATGTGAACCAGTTCTGAGTAAAGGACACCTAGCTTATGGTGTCATTCCACATCTCTGTTATTACAAGCTTAATCATTTATGGAAGATGATTCAAAGGAATTTTAATGAAATAGCACATTTGATTACGAAAGCCAATTGTTATATGTGGTATAATTTTTACTTTATGCGGTTTGTATTTTAATATAAACAAATTAAAAAATACATCAATTTGTATTTTAATATAACCAAATTAAAAAATAAGATAGACATTTAAAAAAATGAATTCACAGTAGAGAATAAGAAAATGAAAAATAAAAAAATTCCAATTTGAAAGGAAAAAACCCAAATTCGAAAATAGATTGTTCACGTCGCCATACATCGGATAAGTTTGTTCGAATACTAAAAACCAATGACGAAGTGTTCTCCAGAAGTAAAGTGTAATGAAAAGTGTCGTTATGAATATAAGTGGTTAATTATCGATTGTGCAAACGCGGAAAATTAATGAGAAAACTACTTTCGTTGTAAAAAAACAAACCTAAGGCCTCGTTTGGTATAGAGGAAATTAGGAGGGGTTTATCAAAGGTCGGAGTAACGAAGAAATACTTGTTTGTTTAGTTTTAATTTGCTAGTGTTTTACGAAAACACTTTTCCTCTGAGCCCACATTTCCTCTCAAATGTGCATTTTTCAAATACATGGTGTTGAGGATGTTTTCTTCAAAACTCTGAGTCTTCGTAAACAATGGATAGATATTGTCATTATTACCCCCAACTTCCTTTACGGCTATAACGACTATAACAACCGAGGTGGGGAATAAAAGTGGGGTATTGGTTTGATTTGCCAAAGCATGTAATATATTATTGTAATTATATAATGTATATTTGGAAAAACTAAATGATTAGCCATGACATATTATAATACATGGTTGTAGATATGTACAAATATTAGTTCTTCTTCCCTGGCAAATATAAGTAGTGGTGGGTATCGGATTTGTTCTCATTTATAGTTAGTAAAATTGGGACGAGTATAGTACAATATTAATACGTTCAAAGTTTCATACATTGTTTCAACATAGTAATACGTTTAAATTTAGGCAACAATTAGAAAATATTAAAATTTTAAAATTAAACGGCTCTACAATAGTACGAGAACGGAAGTTCTAAATGCATATAGTATGTATATGTGTATTATACGAGTATTAAACGAATTTTTGCTAACTAGAAGATGATGGGTCTTGAAATTAGATTTCAAATAAGGGCATCATAGTCATTGCACAATAAATCCCTAACAAACTGACAATTATATTTCAATTGTAAACCTTGTCACCAAACAATATAATTAGAATTACACAATCTATGATTCTTCAATTCCCATTTTTTACTTTTCCCCACTCTCCATTACTCTATACCAAATGAGGCCTAAGTTTATTTCATATTTCCCATATATATATATATATATATATATATTAAAAACCCAACATCAACCCCAAACAAGGCAAGACAAAGTCAACTAGAGCATCTTCTGCATCTTTATTTTCTTTGTGGAGTGAATTCTTTCATATCTAGGAACTCAATAATGGGAGCCAGAAACGTTAGTAATTTGGATCCTGCAACAGGATAGAGAAATCCAGGAACATGTCATGCCGTCGATCTCCATCCAATATTGCGTCAACGAACGAAGATGAAGTAGTGGGTCCCCCGTTAACGTTAGACGCTGCCGCACCGTAACAATTCTGCTTATGCCGCGGCGGCCTCTGTTTCTCCCCTGAAGACCACAACTGATCCCTACTTATAATAACGTCATCATCATCATCATCATTTCCGTCAGGGAGTAGTTGATCTAAATCATCATCGTCTTCCAGCAGGAAATCCCGCCAGCTAAAAGCCTGCGGGGATGACTTCATAGTCATCATCGTCATCTCCTGAGCCGCTGTTGTGGAGCAGGTCGACGAAGATGACGAGGAACACGATGGGTTCCCCGCTGCCGGAGTCACATTTTAATCTTTGCAATTCCCTGCTTCAATCACCAATTTGATAGCCTGGAGTTGCTCCAGGAGGTCCATTGACTGTTCCTCCTTCACATGATCAGTGTCGATTATGAAACTTTCTGAAATAGGTAGCATTATTTCTGACTCTGACTCTGACTCCATGAAATTGACGGATGATTGAGGAAGAGGATTGTGGACGAACACTGTAGTAGTATTACTAGTAGCATTCTTGAGGTCTCTGCTAAGGGATCCAATTCTGGTGGTGGAAGGTGATCTGGAGAGGCCGCCATTGATGTTACCGTAGTCGGTCAGGATCTGAGAAAATGGTTTGTGGGTAACAGGATCAATCCCCATTGCAGAAAGCTTCTTCCTCAGCTTTGTGTTCCAGTGGTTTTTCACATCGTTGTCTGTCCTTCCTGGAAGCTGCTGTGCTATTATTGACCACCTGCAACAATCGGCCTATATTGGTTAACAATTACATTCCAATTGAACACAACAAGTAACCCATATATAATTAATGAATGTGATATATATATATATGTACCTGCTACCAATGGCAGAATGGAGCCTGACAATCATCTCTTCCTCTTCAGGTTTGAAGGTTTCATGGTTGAGATCTGGCCTCAGGTAATTGTTCCATCTCAGCCTGCAGCTCTTCCCACATCTACGTAGCCCTGCCAGATGATAACGAGATGTTTAACTAGTAGCACCATTTCACATAACTAATCAATGATTTATTGTCTGCAAATTTAGCAGTAGGATTATAAAACGGACAGGACCTGCTTTTTTGGGGACAGAAGTCCAGTTCCCAGTGCCATATTTGGCGACATGAGCAAGGATCTTGGCATCTTCATCAGGAGTCCAAAGTCCCCTTTTCAAGTTCACATTTCCACAGCAAGATGGAGGCCTCACCATGCTGGGTTTTCTTTCCTTCCTTACAAGATTACAACAACAAATACAAGTCAAAAAACAGAAAGAAAGAAAGAAAGAAAGATTATCACAAGGCAAACAATAATCATATATACAGAAAGAGTTTAATTAATTAGAAGAGGATCATAAACAATAATGTGAGGTTGAAGTGGATGCCAATTTCTAAAATAGAACTACTGAACTTTAAAAATATGAACCAACTCTCAATTGTCCTTGAGCTTCAGCTTCTGGTGATGAATGTGGTGTGAGGTGGGGACCGACTGAGTTTGTAAATATTGGAGGGTTTTCGTTGTTGTGATGAAAGGCAAGGATTGCATGAATTAATTCATCTCTTTTTTGTTATATTTTAAATTTTACAGTTTGGCTAACTACTGGTTCCAAGAGTATTTTTTTTTAATAAGTTCAGGTTTGAATCAGGTGGAATTTAATTTGGTTGAAGTTAGTGTTAATCTAAGTTAGTGGAAAGGAGTTTCTAATTGTAAAGGTGATTAACACGCCTTATGTGTACTTGCATTTGGTTTCTGTAGCACAAAGGAAATGACTTCTTTCATTTTCATTTAAAATAAAAATAAAAATTGTTCTTTTGGTTATTTGGATTTTTGTATATGTGAAAATGAGAGCTTAATTACTAGCTTGGTTTTCTCATTGTGAATATTAGAAAACCACTCGACAAGTGGGTAGAAACACGGCAAAGAGGATCAATCAAATATCTTATACTCCATGAAAATATGAAATGCAATAGTTTTTCATATATCCATATATATATATATATATATACATTTTTACTTTTAAAAATTTCTACATTACCCTTTAAAGGAAACTTCACCTTCATTTTAAGGAAGCTTTTTTTATTTTTTATTCACTTTCCTTTCCGATAAACGTAACCATCTCTTTTTTGAAAATAAGAAAATGAATTTTATTTTGTGTTTGAATCTCTCTCCTAATTATTTTTCTTTTTTTTAATTTTTCTTTCACAACATTTTATGTATAACTCAAAACTTATGATTGCCTTCATAAATGTTGTTCATTCATTTTTTTCAAGCTTGATGACATCTATTTTGATATGTTTAACTAATATTTTTATAATATTGAAAACTCATACGTAAATAAATATTAATCGGCATTTAAGTATCTCATATATGGTATTTAAAAGTACACCGAGTTTTTGAAGTAAAATAATAAATGATTGAACACATATCGATTATATTATTTTCTTTTCCAAATAATATGCATATGTATTATACCTACGAAATATAGGTTCCTTTTAAATTGATGATATTAAGTATTTAAGAATACTGCTTTTGATGTAAATATTATATTAATGCTTAAATATTTATTATTCCTTTCAAATTTAAAATTCGGTTATATTGTTTTCTTTTTCAAATGATTAGGTATTGAAAGCTACATTGAGCTTTTGAATATTGATGCTAGCATGCATATATATTTCTCTTTTATTTTCTAAATTTCTCATATTAAGTATTTAAAAGTATAACGGACTTTTGAAGTAAATAATATATAAATATATGCATATGTGTTATACATTTCAAATATAAAGTTCAGTTATGGTATTTTTATTTTGAAATCTATGATATTAAGTATTTAAAGGTACATCATACTTTTGAAGTAAATAATATACTTTCCAACATTAGGGCGGGCGGATGCCTTCATGAGGTATGGGAAACTAACTTACACTTTCCAATATTATCGAAGCAGCTATTATTATGCGCATTGTGAATCCAGCTGAAAGTTCATCTTATTAGAAGCCTTTTTCCCAAGCAAGTTTAAGGTAAAATAAAAATTTGTGCAACGAAATTCTATGCAAGAAAGAGTATCGTACATCTTTCAAGATTCAAAATTTCTTGCATCCGGATAGGTGCGGACAAATGAAATTGACGGTTGGTCTCGCGTGTCTGTGGGTTGGGGCTTTTGACAGGCGGGGTCAATTCATGCCCCCACCATTACTGCCTATTAACTAACAATTAACAAATTACTTCAAATACTGATTATATTTGGGGTTGGGGCTTGCGGGAGAGAATTGGAGGGGATGGGCGCTGACTGGACGGTAAGTGATGGGCAGGAAATGAAACGTAATAGTGCACTGGTAAAAAAGTAATAAAATATTAATTCTGCGTTTGTGAGTAATAAAGCTAGGCGGGACATATGTGGCTATTTTTGGCGGGAATTGAGGGCCAACATTTTGGCGCCAATCAAAAACTAATAACGCGATGGTAAAAATTAAAATGAGCCGTAATAAAATTTTCATAATTAATCCCCTTACTAGATAAGGTTTACACAAACTCAATCTGGGTATTCATGTTCTAAGTACCCTCATAGAGATACTCGAAATCCCGGTCGATGAGGTTTAAATACAGGCGTAGTCAAATACTTTACTAATAATAGTACGGTAATCTGGCAGTGCGTGAAATGTATTGTTAATAACTAAGCTTAAAATTTAGTGACTAGTATTCATTAGGGTTTTGACTCCATTGATAATCGTTAAGCTTAAACGTGACTGGCTAGCATTCATTACTTTTTGGGGTACTTCTGTGAAGAGTATTGCTTATTACCGATTAGTATTCATTATAATTTTTGGTGCTGACCTAACCCCTTTTGCGTGATATGTTACAGGAAGTCACATTGGATGGAATGATGTGAAGGAGTGGAGCAAGATGTTGTTCAATTCACTTGAGCAAGCTCGTGAATTGTACAATGATTACGCACACAGGGAAGGTTTTGCCACTCAGGTAGACTATTGGAAGCCGCCACAACGGAAGAATAAACCCACCGACAAAAAAGGAAATATGTAGTTTATTCGTGCGCGAAGGGAGGGTTTCGTAAGAATGGAACGGTAAAACCTAAGGCCACGCTTCGCCAGGGTAAGTCAGCTAAGGCGGTTAAGGACCCCACACCTAAGACGAAGACTACTCGTAAGAAGCTTGAAACACGGATTAGCTATAAGGCTAGGATATGCATTCGACTCATTGAATCGCTTGACCTTTACTACATTAGTTATTGGGTTGGCGACCACAACCATCCGATGAACCCGACCGAGTATTCCCACCTCCTGGTCTGTAATAGGAAGGTTAGTGATGCACATGGTATGATGATGGAGATTAATGCGACGACAGGGATTACCCTTTGGTCATCGCTTGAGATTATTTTCGCCACCACCAGTGGTGTTGAGAATGTCGGATGCACTCGGGTGGACCACATGAAAACCACTTGGCTCGCATCAGACAATGAAAAATGCTCCACGGTGAGGGAACAACCATTACTGAGTACTTTAGGGAAAGAACTAGACTCTACCCTAGATTTTGGCACGAAGTGGAAGTTGATTGTGCGGAGGACATTGTGAATATATTTTGGGCGGACCAACGAATGCGTGACAATTACGCTTTCTTTGGGGATTTTGATAAAATTTTATACAACCTTTAAGACCAACAAGCACTACCAGCCTCTAGGTAAATTTCTACTACTCCTCATAATTGAACTACTCTTCCCTCTTGAATCGTGCAGCGCCTGTCTGTAGCTGTGCTGTGATTTCTTTCTGCTGTTGTGTTGTTATTGTTGCGTTACAATATCAATACCAAAATATTACCTCATCCATCGAACGTGTACTACACATAGTTGTGTCATTCGTGAGCAACATCACTGATTTCACATTGCCTTGTGTTGTTTTGTTTTCATTCCAATCAGCTTTGTTTGTTGGCTTCAACAACCACCATCAAGGGGTTATTTTCAGAGTGACGTTGTTGTACGACAAGACCATATCCTCCTTTGTTTGGCTATTCAAAACATTTATCCGAAGCATGAACAATAAGGCCCCTAAATTGATATTCACCGACCAAGATGCTGCCATGGAAAACGCATCAACTTGGACCTTACCAGATACTTATCCTACGCTCTGCACCTTCCATATTCTCCAAAATTCAAAATGCAACCTCAGCTCGTTGTTCACTCGGGATTTCATGAAAGGACTTTTGTATCTCTTTTACAAAGTCCATGGTGTTGTTGAGTTTGATGATGAGTGGCCTACAATGATGCGTGATTTCTTCCCCACTTACGGTCCCCATGGACATTCATGGTGCTAGAAGATAGTTCAGCTTCAAAAAAAGGTCATCCGCGTAGGTGAAGAATCATTACACTGCAGGGATGGTTAGCACATACCTCGTTGAGTCATACAATGTAATTGTTTGCATTTTCTTACGTGTCATATGTCACTAGTCGAGTTCTTCCCCCATTTTGAAAGGTAATTTCAATGCACAAAACATTCACTTACTCCATGTGCTTGTGTTGGTATTTCTGCTATTCTTCCCAGTTACTAGATATTGTCCTGTTAATATTCCTACGGTCCTGACTAGTTACCGAACACTGGCCTGTTTGTAGGATGGTCCGCAGCAGCCGGGAGGTTGAAAAAATGGAGGAATTCAAGGCAAGAAACACACAACCCTACATAGCATTCGCGTACAATGATGTTATTAAGAAGGAGGCAGCAGTTTACACCCCATAGATCTATGTGATGTTCCAGGAACAGTTCGCACACATCGAAGAATACGAACTCAAACCAGGTAATCCCACTCCGGAACCAAACTACATGTCATAAGTCGTCTCAAGACACCGATGTGATCAAATAGATGACAGAGTTTTGACGGTTAATCACGTAAGTGGTGAAGTTGCATGTGTGTAAGTGATGGGCCACCCTGGGATTACTTTGCAGACATTGCCTGACAGTAATGAACATCCTCGCGACAGTCGGGGTAGAATCTTTCAAGATCCTACATCTGAGGTACGTTCTTAAGCGTTGGACCCATTTCACGAAGGCTGGATATGAAGCAATCACTGTCACCATGCCTCGCATGAAAGGTCAGGAAGACAAGGAGCATTACATCCTACTGTATGACAAGTTGGGAATGATTGTATGTGCGGTGTACTCAGGATAGGCGTCGTACAAATACATCCACAACATTGCGGACAACCTAATCGAGAGGGTGGGGCAAGGTAAGGGAGCACTCGCCGACCTCTTCGCAAACGGGATTTCGCTCACCGTGGCCGACAGCCCTCAACAACTTAGTCAAATTTATATGGCTGCCGACAGTATGATTCATCCCCGACAACCACAGAGTATTGCCCGGAAGTTCCCAAAACTTCCAAGCAGGAAAGCGGGCTAGCGTAGTGTGGTAGAAGGCCGCTGCTCGGGCGACCTTCCTTCCCAAGGCTGCGGCCAAACATTCTACGGAGGAGAACTTCACCTCTTTACTACAACCGACCAACAGTATGTTTGACATCACTCCCTTCATTCCTACCTAGCTAAGCATGAGTACGGTGGTAGATTAGGTATGTACTGAGCACTTGGTGTAATGTTGCTGTAATTCTACTACCCTGCAGTTGAGTTTTGGCAAGCAATGTATGTTTTGTTTTCCCCTGTTATTTTTGGGTTTAGGACTGCCAGGGAGGTACTTCCAGTAAAATGGAAGTACACGTATGGTACTACTCGGGTACTGTATTTGTAAATGAATGATAAACTGGGGCACTATTCTACATGTTTGTCATTCCTTTTGGTACAGGTACGCCACCAATTACGGCGAGGGCCTGTCTCTATACATATTACTCATCCTTCTACTAATTGTCTGGTCCTTCCACCCCCCCAATGCCCCTTACATTCTCCCCTCTAGCACTTTCACAAACCAACCAATGAAGCCCTGTAATAAGTATGGGTTTTCTGCCACTGTGTGGCTGTTGCGAACCGGCCATTTTGTGCGTGAACCCTAACGAGAACCACCGGTATCGCTACTACACGGCATGCCCCCAATTCCTATTAGGGTGTGGGTACTTCATGTTCCGCAGGAAATATGAAGCCAATCCAAACTCCACGACCTAGAAGACAAGATCCAACCTCTCACAATAGTCAATGCTATGCTCGAAGCACAACTCAATGGAGTCGGCACAGCTCATCCGGATAGTTCGAGCGGATATGCCAAATTTAGTGTTCGGTGGGAGGGGGGGTTTATGGTTTACGCTTTAGGCTCACATGTTTCCTACTTCCATTCTCTTGGCTTGTTATATTTGTATGTGTACCATTTGAACGTCGTGTAATCGTGTAACCCGCATCATTTGTAATGGAGTACTCAATTGATTCCATTATGGTTCCCTACTAATTCGTACATCGATTATGAAGTAACATGCACACCGATTACGTAGAGACAACACAATTACGTAATGACAACCTACAAAAATGTGTTAGTTGAATCTTAAACCTGTCGCGTTACAAGATTCTTGCGTCCTACTCAAAATCCCTGGTTCAATTACCATCTACCCTACATACTCAAACCGATATCGCGTTCCATGAACTCCAGTTCTATCAAACAACGACCACCTTGGATACCGTCCGCATTCACAAGTCCTTGGATAAAAAAAACTGTAGGCACTATTTAATCGTAAATTACGTAGACAATCAAATGGAATCCTTAATTAGAGGAAATGGCCATTACTGCCCCCTACAACGCGTCGTGTACCATAGGATGTGCCGGCGCACAGTAGGGTGATGATCCAACGGCTAAATTCAAACGGCCACTACAAGACCATTTGAATATAGCCGTTGGATCAACCTACAATACGCCGCACATCCTATGGCGTGCGACGCTGTGTAGAGTCGATCCAACGGCTATTTTTCAGCCTATATAAATCGTGTAGTTTGTGGTGAAACAAGTCACAAATGCTACCAATTTTTGTATTCCTCACTTCCTTGTCTTTGTGAAAATGTCTTCAACTAATTCTAAAGAGAATATATTATTAAATTTACGCCGTCCTGTGATGTGATGTATTTTCGACACACCTTTTCTCGTTATAAACTATATTTTTGTGTGTCGAAATGTATTCAAATTTGGGTTTTGAATACATGTTTGGTTCTCTTGCCCCTCGGGGCGGTATTATGGTGTTTGGTATGTTTTTGGTATATTTCAGGTGTCATATGACGTTTGGAGATAAACCAAGACATGTTGGGGAGGCCGGAACAACTCAAAGCGGTCGACTTTGGAAGAAAGCGTCACTGTTTAGTATTTTGAGCATAACTCATCACTCCGAAGTCCAATTGATGCAAGGTCAGCGGCGTTGGAACGATAATTCGATTGTCTACAACTTTGATGTTGACACTATGGTCAAATTCTGTATTATGAAGGAATACGGCGTGTTCCTCCGCTGAAATTGCCCGAGAAAGTTACAGGGGCCGAACACGGCCAGGAACACGGTCGTGTTCATGGAACACGGTGTGTTCCATATAGAGCACGCCGTGTCCCACCCCCAGACGGGTTTTCAAGTCCTTTTCCTTCTCCAACATGGTCCAGAAGCCTATAAATACCCCAGAGACCCCCAAGGACGAGATATACTTCATTATACACATATTTTCGAGCTCTTGGAGAGAGCTAGAGTTTCGGATAGACGATTGAAGTGAGAGGATCAACCACGACTGGTGAAGGGCAAATCATCAAGTCGAAGATTGGGATTTCCACGAAGAACATGTCGTCTTCTCCGGTTTTTCTTCTCTTCTCTTGTGATTTATTTTCCGGAACCATGAGTAGCTAAACTTTCTGTGTTGTTCGGATGAGAAGAAGCTTTAGCTAAGCTTTGTATGGATGATTTGATTTGTTATTGAGGTTTATTCAGACTTATGATGCGTTCTTCGTAAAACCTAATTTTAGATTCTTTCTTGTCTGATCATCTTGATTGAGTCATCGACATTGATTTGTGGGTCCAAGAGGAACATAGGTTGATAGGTCGCTTAGGAAGAACCCTAGATTATTCGTTAGCTTGAGAGAGGAGCGGATCGTTTAGGCTCTTTGCACGTTTATCGTTGTGGCATTTCATCGAACATAATTAATGCGTTTTGTTTAGGTGTAGATTAGCTCGAGAGAGGAATCTACAGTTAGACGGAATAGATCCTTAGAGGCGCGAGAGTGATCTAAGACTACATTAGGAAATTGCCGAGTCGTTATAACCTGAATAACCGATATCATTTATCATTCATTCATACATTGCTAGTTTTAGTGGATTTGAATCCGAGCAACCTTCATCTTATCTTTGAAACTCGATTCCTTGCATTTTGATTTGTTTTATTTCAGTCATTAGTTCATAATTGGATACCAAAATAATCAAACAAACAATTTCAACCTGTTACTTGGTTTAGTTTGAACATAAACTTGAGTAATAAGAATAGAAAGACCCTAGGGAGAATTACGATCCCACTAGAGCAATTTAGTGGATATTTGAAAGCGGGGTAAAATCCGTCAATCAAATTGGCGCCGTTGCCGGGGAACTTTTCTATTGTTAGGAAAATTTTGATTGATAACTATTCCCTCATCCATACTATCATTACTTCATCTCCCATATTTTCGTATTACGCGGTTTTGTTGTTTCCTGTTGTGCAGGCAAAATTGCGGACTCAACATCTCTCCGGAAGAGTAAACGTCTAGCTAACAAAGGGACAACTTCATACACTCACTTGGGTCCCAAACCTCGCAAGAAGTTAGTATTAGAGGCTGCTCTTGATCACCCTCCTCCAGTTCTACACCTAGACAAGATAGAAGAGGAGGTCAAGATGGATGAATTCCACATTAATGAAGAAGGGGACAACAACAACGACAACCATAATCACATCGATAATCATAATCACCATCTCAACAACCACCATAATCACAACGATGGAGGGCACAACGCGCACATCCCACTCATTCCTCAGAGAGGCCATTGAGAGACTATGGCCGACCTACTCTCGGAGGGGCCGCTTCGAGTATTCGGTGTCCCATCAGGGGAGATCAAGCCTACCAAACTCCAGTACCCCTGATTAATCTCATCCAATCAAGGGCATTTGCAGGAGGACCAGATGAAGACCCAAATGCTCATCTTAGGGATTTTGTGCGTCTAGCTGAGACAAACAAGGCACGAGGAGTCCATGTCGACGATCTTAAACTCACCGTTCCCATTTTCTCTCAAAGGGGAAGCGCAAGAGTGGTTGTATGAGCACCCAGCAGGGTATTTCACTACTTGTGATGGACTAGCCACGTAGTTCTTGGAGGAATTCTTCTCCCCCTCCAGATCGAAGCATTAAAGGCAAGGATTTCACAGTTTAAGAGTCCTTCCAACGAAACATTCTATGATGCTTGGCAATGATTTCAGAGTCTTCTTCGCTCATGTCCTCACCATGACATGGACGCACATGCTAGATTTCGAACCTTCATCAGGGGTTTAGATTACCACAAGCAGAAGGATCTCAGCATGTCGGCCCAGAAATCTAACGGATCCGACACCAACACGAGCTCTAGAAGCATGCAGGGCTTATGCTCAAAAGATGAGGACCCTTGTCCTCACCAACCCAATCGACATCGAGCTCAATGTGCCCAGAAATCAGGTTCAACAAGTGAAGTCTACAGGGGTAGCTAGAGAGGAATCCTCATCGACTATTGAATTTCAGCAAGCTCAGCTGCTTGATCAACTACAATTGCTCACTAAGAAGATGGACACCATGGAATTAGCTCAGAAGAACAGTCTGCATTCCCAAAGGCCATCTAATACCCCTACAGCTTGTGTGTATGCGTGTGAAGGATGTGGAGGAACCGATCATGATGTATCCAACTGTATGGAGGAGTTCGAACAGGGGATGAAACATGAGCAAGTAGACTACGTGGGCAGTCAACACCAGAATCACTACCAACAACCTAATCAACAACCTCAAAACTACAATAAGGGTCAGAATAGTTACCAATCGACAGGGCAAAATTTCAACAAGGGTCAGAGTAATTATCAAGCCAGAGGACAGCTAGGACAGAGCCACTACAGAACTTCGGGTACTCAGCCGCCACAAAACCCGAATACTTATAGAAATCAGGGGAATTATCAGCAGAATCGTCCAAGACAACCGATATACTCGGACACCAACCAGCGAGAGATATGTCAACGAGAGCTATGGAGAGAAGGGTCGATCACCTATTCGTCTAATCCAGCTCCCCCGGATTCCCCCTCAACAAAGAACGTGCAATGTTCGAAGCTATTATGCAGCGGCTAGATGCTAGTGAGGAAGCTATGCGAAGTATTCAGGCGCAGTTGAATGGACCAGGCAACACCAAAGGTGCCTAGTAAACGAAGTGGTATGCCTAGTGCAACAGTCCTGAATCCAAGACAAAACGAAGACGTAGGGGCAATTGAAACAAGGAGCGGAAAGCGGCTGCAAGATCCTCCGATGAAGATCGTCACACAAGTAGTGCAACCTCCACCCCTCTTGGATGAAGAAGACATTCCTGCACAAGAGCCGCTACATAACGGAATACCTCCTCTTTGCACTCCTACTCCCCCACCAGTGGAGAATCCCTACAAGCCGAGAGTTCCATATCCTGCTCGACTAAATAAGGAGTTGTATGACAAGCAATTTGTTGAATTCATGAGGGTGTTCAATACTGTGCATGTCGATATGCCTTTTGTGAAGGTGGTGAAAGAGATGCCCCATTATGCGAAGTTTATGAAGGACTTGGTAACAAATAAGAGGAAGCTTCCTGAACTGCTAGCTCTTGCTGAGGAGGAAACCGCAGAGTTGAATGAAGAAGTAGACGTGGCGGCTAGCTATAACGAGATTGACTTCGGGACTCTACCACGCAAACGACGAGATACGTGTCCGTTCACTCTCCCTTGTAAAATTGGTAATACGCAAGTTAGTAATGGTTTGGCAGATACAGGGGCTAGTATTAATGTGATGTCCTATAGCTTGGCTAATTCTCTAGGATTGATAGACTTTAAGCCTACACACATGAATATTAAACTGGCTGATAAATCAGCAACTGTGCCTAGAGGGATCTTAGAGGACATACAGTTAACTGTGGGAAAATATACTTTCTTAACTGACTTTGTGGTGATAGATGCTCATTCTAATATGTCTTTGATCCTAGGTAGACCATTCCTTAATACTGCTAAAGCTATAATTGATATCAGTAATGGTACTATCACTCTTAGGGTTGGATTAGAGAGTGCAACGTTTCGATTGAGTTCAGTGGAACCGGACAAATGGCCGATGATGATTTATGTTCTTTTGATGAAACCGTGACCTCTCTCTCGACCGCTATTTTCACTAACCTAGTGGGGAATGACCCGCTAGAGAAGAGTATAGTTTCGGTATGCGGGATAATAGTGCGGTACAGGGATCGACGAGGAAGTAGCTTCCATGACTATTTGTCAAGCGGATGGAGTACCAGCACACGATCGACCTATTTTGGTAGCACCAGTAGCACAATTCAAGACTTCCTATGAAGAACCTCCAGATTTTGAATTGAAAGAACTTCCCCCTACTTTGGAGTATGCGTTCTTGGAGGACGGGTCAAAAATTCCAGTGATCATCAACTCGACTCTCTCTCCACCACAAAAGGCCAGCCTTGTAGCTCTCTTGAAGCAACATAAACAAGCAATTGCGTGGAAGGTGACGGAAATTAAGGGAATCAGCCCCACTTACTGCAAGCATCAAATATATCTTGAGGAGGATGAGAAACCAGTTCTAAGTTGGGCAACCTAACCCAGGTATCGTCTAGCTCAAAGACGCAAAAGAAAGAGCGCTTCTCGGGAGGCAACCCGAGCATTGAGTCTTTCTCTTTTATTTGTTTTTGTTTATGTCATGTGGTTGAAATATTGTGAGTCTGTTTTGTTTTCATTTCTTTCGGTGGTTTGATGTAACGTATTGGCACTAGCCTATTCTCTCTTGTTTCTTTTGTTTCTCTGTGGCTTTAGAACTCAGATCCTATTCAGATGCTGTCTCAACCTCATGCACCGACTGACAGGAGTTTCGATCCTCGTCCAGACTCTACATATGCTCAATATCGTGTTCTCCAAGTTAGTATCACGCTTTTTACCCGCTCCTTCTCGATTGTTTGGTCCATTGGGGAAAATGTCCTATTTAAGTGTGGGGTGGTTTCGACCGCTTTTTAATTGTGGGATACATAACTTGTGAGAACCTATTTTTGCGTTGCCCCCCTTTTTTTTTCGAAACTCCCTCTTGCGCTTAAATTGTGGATGTTAGTGAATGCATGTTAGGGTTTTCAATCTATGAGTGGATGTCGTGGATGTGAGGATATCATCTTTGAACCATCTGCCGTGTCACCCACATTAGTATACTAGAGACTCATATATATGATAAGAAAATGAATTTTTACCTTCCACTGTTTTGTTCTAAGTCGCAGTAGAGTGTATTTGTATCCTCCTACGAAATTATCTAAATTGTTATGAAGGGTAAAACAGGCGGGAGGAGTCCGAATGAGGTTGCTAGAAAAAAATGTCATGGGGATTTGGTTGCAATTGAAACACGCAGGGCGACCCTAGAGGTTTGCCGTCTTCCCTACCTTTATGAGGCTTGGGCGTGGGCCGGAGACTGGTTACTTCTGAGTCCGGCTGAAGTTGTGATTAATTCCCCCATTTGGAAAAAGCCGCTATCTAAAAGAGCAATAAAGAAAGAAAAGCAAAGAAAGAAGCAAAAAGCAACATCGAATTATGCAAGCTTTGTTTTCAGTAAACTGTAGAGGTAGATAATCAAGTAAGCAACTCAAAATAAGAGGGAGGTGCTAGCATAACTTGAGTGCTATTAAAAATTGAAGCACCTCCTCCCTCAGGACGGAAGAGAAATCCCGGCCAGGACGAGTCGTCAGTCTGTTACTTCCACTAGCAACTAGAAGGTATAAGTATTTGGAGGATATGGATACATTCCGGTGGTTAGGTGTCAATTCATTTATATCATATCTATGAATCTATCTTATGCTAATTCGAGGAATTCGGTGTTATATGCTTAAATGTGTGGTTTGTGGTTACCTTGCATCTTTAAACACCATGATAGTCTGGGAATCTGAGCTTTCAATTCCGGTCACCATATGCTGAGCCTTTATAGAGAGCAATTAGTAGATTTGCTTGAGGACAAGCAAGTGTTTAAGTGTGGGGTGATTTGATGTGATGTATTTTCGACACACCTTTTCTCGTTATAAACTATATTTTTGTGTGTCGAAATGTATTCAAATTTGGGTTTTGAATACATGTTTGGTTCTCTTGCCCCTCGGGGCGGTATTATGGTGTTTGGTATGTTTTTGGTATATTTCAGGTGTCATATGACGTTTGGAGATAAACCAAGACATGTTGGGGAGGCCGGAACAACTCAAAGCGTTCGACTTTGGAAGAAAGCATCACTGTTTAGTATTTTGAGCATAACTCATCACTCCGAAGTCCAATTGATGCAAGGTCAGCGGCGTTGGACAGATAATTCGATTGTCTACAACTTTGATGTTGACACTATGGTCAAATTCTGTATAATGAAGGAACACGGCGTGTTCCTCCGCTGAAATTGCCCGAGAAAGTTACAGGGGCCGAACACGGCCAGGAACACGGTCGTGTTGATGGAACACGGCGTGTTCCATATGGAGCACGCCGTGTCCCACCCCCAGACGGGTTTTCAAGTCCTTTTCCTTCTCCAACATGGTTCAGAAGCCTATAAATATCCCAGAGACCCCCAATGACGAGATATACTTCATTATACACATATTTTCGAGCTCTTGGAGAGAGCTAGAGTTTCAGAGAGACGATTGAAGTGAGAGGATCAACCACGACTGGTGAAGGGCAAATCATCAAGTCGAAGATTGGGATTTCCACGAAGAACATGTCGTCTTCTCCGGTTTTTCTTCTCTTCTCTTGTGATTTATTTTCCGGAACCATGAGTAGCTAAACTTTCGGTGTTGTTCGGATGAGATGAAGCTTTAGCTAAGCTTTGTATGGATGATTTGATTTGTTATTGAGGTTTATTCAGACTTATGATGCGTTCTTCCTAAAACCTAATTTTAGATTCTTTCTTGTCTGATCATCTTGATTAAGTCATCGACATTGATTTGTGGGTCCGAGAGGAACATAGGTTGATAGGTCGCTTAGGAAGAACCCTAGATTATTCGTTAGCTCGAGAGAGGAGCGGATCGTTTAGGCTCTTTGCACGTTTATCGTTGTGGCATTTCATCGAACATAATTAATGCGTTTTGTTTAGGTGTAGATTAGCTCGAGAGAGGAATCTACAGTTAGACGGAATAGATCCTTAGAGGCGCGAGAGTGATCTAAGACTACATTAGGAAATTGTCGAGCCGTTATAACCTGAATAACCGATATCATTTATCATTCATTCATACATTGCTAGTTTTAGTGGATTTGAATCCGAACAACCTTCATCTTATCTTTGAAACTCGATTCCTTGCATTTTGATTTGTTTTATTTCAGTCATTAGTTCATAATTGGATACCAAAATAATCAAACAAACAATTTCAACCTGTTACTTGGTTTAGTTTGAACATCAACTTGAGTAATAAGAATAGAAAGACCCTAGGGAGAATTACGATCCCACTAGAGCAATTTAGTGGGTATTTGAAAGCGGGGTAAAATCCGTCAATCATCCTGATGAGTCAAAAGATTTGTTTGCTTACTTTTGAGAAGAAGTAAAATGGGATTGTGGATTTCATGGATCGAGGATAATGACGCTGAAGTTCGTGAAATACTGAAATTACCCTATCTATAAGTGTAGGTTCGAGAAGACGTTGAAGATGGTTTTGGTTGAGAATTCGGTGAGGCGCAAAATGAGATATACAATGGAGGCGAAGGTTGCTGAGAAGGATGCTGAGATTGAAGTTGCTCGTACTGAGTTTGGATTTTTATTAAAATTATCTTAGCATAAGACTTGGCAAGTACTAATATTATTTAACACTAGTCTATTGCTAATATTATCTACTATGCAATTATATTAATGGTACCAACCTCATTATTGTAAAGTTCCCCAGCCCGATGTCGGTTACGGTCGCCCCAAAGTAGTTCTCCATCGATTGGCTCGAGGTCGACGCGCGGAGGTGGTGGTCCATACAAGTAATCCATCCTAAAAAAAATAAAATATTAGTAGGCAACAAAAATTAGGAAATTAAGAATTAAAAAAAATTACTAATATTACCGACTAGTTGGTTGTGGAACAAGAATTGGTTGTCGGTCTCAAAAAACCAGGGAAGGAAGAAGGAGAATTAGTGAGTTGGTGGGAAACGAAGGAGAGAGGGAGGGGTATTTATAGATCCGAAAGAAGCCCTCTAGAACGCGCCACACATCCTAAAATGTGCGGCGCGTTGTAGAGAGCTTCCAACGGCCCTTTTCTAACGGTCAGACAACGGTCGTTAGAAAAGAGCCGTTGGGAGCTCCCTACAACGCGCGGTGCATCCTATGGTGCGCAGCGCGTTGTAGGAGGCTGTAATGGCCATTTTCGTATAATTTATATTTCCACTTGATTGTCTACGTAATTTTCGATTAAAATTGTGCCAAAATTCTTTTTCCTATTCACGTATGGCAACTATTTTAAGCACTACAAGGTTATAGTTTCTACTTCTTTCTTCATTTCTAAATTCACTTTTTTCGTGCGTGCTGCCAAACACAAATCAAGCTACTAAGCACCTCACCATTTGTTTGAAAGATATTAAAACCCTCATTACCAACCAAATACAAGATAGACACAACTTAGAAGTGATACAAAGAATCCGAAAATGCTAATGATCTGAGACTATATTCAAGTTGGACGGTTTAGACTGTTCGAACCGACGGTTGTGAATTAGTCTGTCTGTTGACTTCAATCAGACGACTGTCATTCGTCTACAGCTAGTCAAGAAAATATTTTTATTAATGTTTTCATTTTGATTTTTTTTTTGTGTTTGAATTTTGAAAATTGATGAGTTTTGAAAACCCATTTCTCACAATTTTCCTTTCAATTTTCATATTCTCTTCTCTCTCCTCTTCACTTTCTTCTATGCCTCCCTCTCTTTTCTATCTTCTTCTTTATCTCTTCTCTATAATCAGACATCAAACTAATTGTTTCACCACCAAAATGAGAATGAAAAAATCAATCGACGACATAAAGAGTAGAATCATTAAGAGCATCGTTTTCCAATTATGCTTTGTTTTCTAACTTGCTTTTTCTCCTTTTTTGCTTCTATCTCAAATCTACTTTGATTTATGTTATGAAATTGGATATGATTTCATATGTATGAGGTCTAGATCTACTAAACCCCATAGATGACTTGGTCTTTTGGAAACCAGATCTATTTTTTTTCCAGAACACATGAGTATGGCATTAAAAAGGATATTTAGGTTTTTATTCTCAACTATGTTTTTATGCAGTTAAACTAAAGATTAATGATACTGGATGAAAGAATTTTGGTTGAAGCCATTATCCACAACAAAGAAACTTTTTTTTTATTTTAATTTTTTGTACGGGGGTACTGCTTGTACAATGAAAGCAACAAAGAATAATTTGTTTGTTCTTATTTCTCATCTATCTTATACATATATATTTTTGGAATATATACCGACTTGGTTTGGTATGGATATAGAAGACATTTCTTTTAATTTGTTATATAAGGAAGAACGAAAATAGATATAGATCTGTGACTTATTGTTGAATATTTATGAGTTGGTGCGAGATCTGTACATGGTGTCTGTTTATTATAAATGATATAATACTTATAGAGTGGATATAACAATTGTATGACAGATTCAATGATATAATAGCTTCGTCAAGTAAGCATAACATTGATATACAAGATATGTATAGTAGTGTATTTGTAGCAAGGAAAATCGACAGCATTATCATATTATAAGTTTTTTATAAAAATGATTGGCATAATATAAGTAATTCGGAAAGTGAAATTAAAGGTGGTGGTATGCAATAGACATAAACTAGCCTTTGTGTTATTTTCCAGAATATTTGATGTTTTAAATTGAGTTCATATGTTGTTTGTAACATGTTTTTAAGCTTCGTTCATAAAATGGTGATATGATACATATAAATCAGACATAACAACCTTAAACTTATAACGCGGACATAACGATGACATAATATACTCATAAATTGACTCATATCAAATTATAACAAGAACATATTGGTAAAATAACATACTCATTTTGTATATATAACCGTTACCTAACATACACTAATGTGACATAATAATAACAAGAATGTATTATATGGAATATATATTAATATGATTACACGTAAAGTGAATATAATAATGATTTATTAATGACGTAAACTGGATATAATAATATACTTATAAAGTCAATATAGCAGATACAGAGTGAGCCTATAAAAAGGACATAATAAAATGTATAACAGACTCGTAGAATGTATATAATATACACGTAAAAGTGCCGCAAATCGGACATAATGATGATGAATTCGATTACACGTAAGGTGGACATAATAGTGATATAACCAACCTATAGAGTGGACATATTAGTAACTTAACATGCTCGTAAAATGGACATAACAATGACCTAAAAGATTTGTAAAACTAACAAACAAGACGTATAACAGACTAGTAAATTAGACAAAACAATACTACAAAAGTCTCATAAAGTGGACATGCAACAACGACAGAAATAGAGTTCAAATAGCATAACATGGTATTATAGTCATCATAACAAAGACATAATTGTTCTAACTTGAGTATTTCCAATCTTACAAGGTAGAGTGAACAGACCTATATCGCGTTGCTTGAGTGGTAGGGTGCCGAAATTTATCTCTGAGTAGCTTGGAACCATATCCACTTCTTCATTCAACTCTGTGGTTTCTTCCTCAGCAAGAGCTAGCAACTCTGGAAGCTTCCTCTTGTTTGTCACCAAATCCTTCATAAACTTAGCATATGAGGCATCTCCTTCACCACTTTCACAAAAGGCATATCGACATGCACAATATTCATCACTTTCATAAAGAGAGCAAAGTGCTCATGATACAACTCCTTATTGAGGCGAGCAAGATATGGAACCCTTGACTTGTTGGGATTCGCCACTGATGGAGGAGTAGGGAAAAGAGAGAAGGTGTCTCGTCCGTTCTATCCGATGAGGAAATTTGTCGTGGCTCCTCTATTGGAGTATCTTATTCATAGACATATCGCCACTGCTTGATTAGTAGATATGACTATTGTTGTTGAGGGGGAAATCCCAGGGGAGCTTGAGTAGATGAATAAGTGATCTGACCCTTTTCCCCATAACTCTCATTGACATATCCCGGCTGGTTTTGCTGTTGATTATGTTGGTTGTTCCCTGAATAACTTGGTTGCCCTTATCGGTTATGTTGGTAATTGCTCTGATTTATGTAGGTGTTTTGGTTTTGATGTTGGTAATGACCTTGAGCTCTGTAGTTGTTCTGTCTCGGCTGTCCTCTGGGCTAAAAATTATTATGGTTTTGGTTAAAATTCTGTCCCGGCTGTTGGTAACTACTCTGACCCTTATTGTATTTCTGAGCTTGCTGACCAGGCGGCTGATAGCTATTTTGGTTTTGTCCGCATACATAATCTACTTGCTCTTTATCCATGTCTTGCTTGAAATCTTCCATACATTTTGAGACATCATGATCAGTTCCTCCACATCCTTCACAAGCATACACACAAGCAGTAGGTGCATTTGAAGGCCTATGGGAATGATGGTTGCTTTTTTTAGCTAGCTCTAAACCATCCATCTTCTTAGTGAGCAATTGCAACTGATCAAGAAATTGAGCTTGTTGAAATTCAATAGTGGATGAGGCATCTTCACTTGGAATTACTTTAGGCCTCACTTGTTGAACTTGATTCCTAGGCACATTAAGCTCAATGTCTACTGGATTTGTAAAGATAAGGGTCCTCGTATTCTGAGCATAAGCTCTGCAAGCGTCAAGGGTCTGAGTTAGTGTCAGATCTGTAAGATTGTCTGGGATAGACATACTGAGGTCCTTCTGTTTGTGATAGTCCAAGCCACTGATTAATGTCTTAAACTTGGTGTGTGCATCCAAGTTATGGTGAGGGCAGGAACGGAGGAGACTTTGGAACCTGTGCCAAGCATCATAGAAGGTCTCATTAGAAGGACTTTTGAACTGAGATATGCTATCCTTCAACGTCTCTGTTCTGGACGGAGAGAAGAATTCCTCCAAAAAATCGGTAGCAAAGCCATCCCAAATAGTGAAGTGCCCTGCTTGATGCCCATACAACCACTCTTGTGCTTCGCCTTTGAGAGAAAATGGGAATAAAATGAGCTTGAAGTCGTCTATGTGTACTCCTCTTGCTTTATTCGTCTCAGCTAGATGAACGAAATCCCTGTGATGAGCATTGGGGATCTTCATTCGGTCCTCCAGCAAATGCCCTTGATTCAATGAGATTAATTAGGGGCACTGGAGTTCGATAAGCTTGATCACCCCTGATTGGAGATTGAATGCTCGAGGCAGCTCCTCCGAGAGTAGGTTGGCCATAGTCTCTTAATGGCTTCTCTTGAGGAATGAGAGGAAAATTTGCATTATGGTGGTTGACGTGGTTTCCATCCTCGTGATTGTGGTTGTTGTTGGGATTTTTGTTGTTGTTGTTACGATCTTCGTTGTTATTGTTGTTCCCATCTTCATCATTGTTTAAGACCTCCATCTCTACTTCCTCTTCTACCTCCTCTTTGTTCGCAACAGTTGGAGGATGGTCGAAAGGAAGCTCTAACACTAGCTTCTTGCGAGACTTGGGACCGAGGTGAGCATATGAAGTTGTCCTCTTTTCAACTAGACATTTACTCTTTCAGGGAGATGTTAACTCCATAATTTTTCCTGCACAACAAGAAACAACACAATCGTGTAATATGAAAATGTGGTAGGAGAAGTAATGATACGATGAAGGAAGGAATAGCTTACAATCAAAATTTTCCTAGAATTAGAAAGTCCCCGCCAAAGGCGCCAATTTGATGAACAGGTTTTACCCCGCTATCAAATACCCACTAGATGGCTCTAATGGGATCATTAATTTCCCAAGGGTATTTCTACTTCTATTACTCAAAGTGATTTACTAACTAGACCAAGTAGCACTGTATGATTGTTTTGAGGATATTTTAAGTAACCAATTAATATCTAAGAATACAAATCAAAGGAAAAAAAATTCAAGAGATTGAGTTTTAAGTATTGAATGAAGGTTGCTCAGATTCGAATTCACAAAAGCTAGCAATGCATGGATGAATGACAAGTTATCTCGATTATTCAGGTTATAACGGCTTGGCAATTTCCTATGGTGGTCTTAGATCACTCCCGCGCCTCTAAGGATCTGTTTCACTTAACCCTAGACTCCTCTCTCGAACTAATCTACACCTAAACAAAATTCATTAACAATGTTTGATGAAATGCCACAACGATAAACGGTGCAAAAAGCCTAAACGATTCGCTCCTCTCTCGAGCTAACGAATAATCTAAGGTTTTTCCTAAGCGACCTATCAATCTATGTTCCTCTCAAACCCACAAATCAATATCGATTATTCAACCAAGACAGCCAGACGAAATTGAATCATAATTTAGGTTTTAGGAAGAACGCATCATAAGTAAGAATAACCTCGATAACAAATCAAGGGGTTAAACCCCCATCATCCGTACAAAAGCTTGACTAAAGCTTCATCTCATCCGAACAATGGAGAAGTTTAGCTATTCATGGTTCGTCGAGAATAAGCCGTAAAGACAACATGTTCCGTCGAGAATTCTCAATCTTGTCGCCAATCTTTGCTCCTTCGCCAATCGTTCATGTTCCCTTGCTTCAATTGGTCTCCGAAACTCTTTCTCTCTCCCAACTCGAAAAAATGTCTAGAATGATAGATATCTCATCCAAACGACTACTCAGGCTATATATAGGCTTCTGGTCTAAATTATAGAAGGAAAAGGACTTGAAAACCCGTCTAGGGTGGAACACACCGTGTTCCGCCCCTATAAGTTTCTCAGGAAAATCCAGAGAAGGGACAAGTCGTTTCCCTTAGGAACAATGTAATACGGCCCTGAAGGAAAGGAGAACTAAATATGTGCTAACAATCCCGAGTTTGAATACATTTAGACACACAAACATATAGTTTACAACGAGAAAAGGGGTGTCGAAAATATAGCACATCAGTGCCCCCACACTATTCAACGGCTTATTGTGCACCTTACCCCTAAAGAAGCAAAATCTCTTAACATTGTTGGTCTAATGTGCGTTATAGATGGGCCAATTATGCGGCACACATTTTACCCAGGTCCAACACTTAGTGATTTCTCCATTCTTCGATGAATCCAATTTCTCCTTGCATATCATACAGCTTCAAATAATGCCCCAATATCGTCGTGTACATGAAGTCTATAAAAAACACTCCAAAACGACGTCAAATGGACCCCAAATCCGATACACTAAATTAAGTGAGAAGCTAGAAATGCACAAAACTATACAATTATGCATGAAAGGTCACTTAAATAAGGGTAAATCGAACATCATGAGAATGATATTTTGATTACTTCCATTTCTGCAAATTTCATGTATTTCATTTATGATTGATTTCGATTGGGTACTTGTTCTTGTCTGCCCGTCTTGAATAGCATCTTATTAGATTTGTGGACTCGTAAAAGCTTGCTTCTTTGAGAAAGCAAAGTTCAAGAAGTGTTTCAAACTGATCCTATACTCATCGGAAAGACAACGCATTTTAATTCAAGACTTATCCATTTTAAAATCATCTAATTGAATTTTAACCAAAGACGATAGTTTAATTTTTTAATAATCAATAATAATATCAAATGAATGAAATAAATACATATTTAAATGTATATTTCAATATATATTTCAATCTATTGCTCAATCTAACTAATAATATATTAATTTAATAACTAGATATACATATTGTGTTCAACAAACTAAATCACATACCTTACACCCACGACAGTGGTGGAGGCGGCGGCGACGATGGTGGCGGCGGTAGCGGGTGGCAGCAGCGACAGTTCTAAGAGAATCGGGAGTTGAGAGGATTTTCGGATTTGAAAGAGTGTAAGATGAATCATATGTCAAAGAATGGGGTTTTTATACTCGTCGTATTTAGCATCGGTCGGTAAGTGGGCTAAATACAATAAGCGACACTAAGTCACGCAAATTTTTATACTGACACACTTGCAGCAGCGGTTCCAACCGATGTGAAGTCAAATCAAAAGCGACAGCAAATTAGGTGCCTATTTTGGAATATCATTGATCGGTCAAACATTTGTCGTCGGTTGGTTTAATGACCGACGCGAAATTTTCCACCAAGCGACGGGTTAATGGCTCCACTTTTTTGTGCATTGACTGGTCAAACTTTTACCGTCGGTTCTTGAACAACCGACGCAAATTTGTTGACCTAACTGAAGGAAAATAGTTAACGCAGTTGACCACTTGCTTGTCGTCGATTTGTAGACAACCGACGGAAAGTTGCGCAAGCCGTAACTTCCCGTCGGCTATATATCGACCGACGCGAAATACATTCACAGTAGCCAAAAGCGATATACCTCTTTTCTTGTAGTGTAGAACACCAAATCAATACACTAGATTAGTCATTAACCCTCAGAAGGGAGCGAATATACTAGTCCCTCGTGTGAGCAATTCTCGTTTTTTTATCGCCTTGCAAATTTCAGCTCTTCGTCTCGAAAGAAAGAATTGAGATACTAGATACGTAATAGGTTAGCATCCTTAAAACGAAGTGATCTAATTAGAGAAGAATTGTGTAGTGAATTGTTTACAGCTTGTTTTGCATAAATAGAGTTAATTGATTATCAGCTGTTTGTCTCAATAGCCTAGGGGGATTTGAAATTTAAGCAGCTTCATCTATCAGTGTTTCTCCATCTTTTTCGGTGCAGTCTTGCAACCTTTGTTTTCCTATCATTCACAAATTTAGTTTAATTGATATTTTTAGAAAATGTGGAACCAACACCGTACAACTTGGTTAATTCGATTAGCACTTTCTACACTTTCAGTACACACAACATTGAAACCCTAGGGAAAATCAACCCTAATTATTTTGATAATTAGATTATTTTTGAACGCTCACTATAAGTATGTCAGTACTAAATCATTCTAGCGTCATCCTTGTCGTCTCATAGTGAAGTAGAGAGAGGCGCCAGGAGGTTGAAGAAAGTGGAGCCGCCGGGAGGTTGAAGAAAGTGAAACTGAATTTGCAGGCAATTTTTCTCCTGTCCACCATCTTGGGCCACCGCTCTTCACCGTGATACCTCGTAACTTTCAGCCTCTTCCTTGCTCGAGATGGGTATTTGCTGATCTAGGAGTATAATTATCCCATAAGAGAAGGATTGTGCACCAAATGAGCTACAACATCTTAACCACCACCATTGATGGACATGGTAAACAACATACATACTAAGGAATGGAGAAATTAAAATGGGAACAAAACAAGTAGGTGGAGAAGTTAAATTGGTAGATGCGGCAAAGGAGGATTGAAAAGGATAAAAGATTAAGGGATTGAAAAGTTAAAATGGTAGAGGCGGTGGTGATTATTATTTGTCAGGTTTGTAGGTTGTTAAATAGAATAGAAAATTTTAATTAGACAATAATTTTATGTATTTTTCCTTTTTTATTTCAACTTCCAAATTTAAATACTTAATCTAATAATGAATAAAATATTAACCAGATGGGGATTTTTTATCAACCAGCACAGGCTCAAATCCAAGTCTTGCATGGTGTAGTGTGGTGGAAGATAAGCTAGCAGTGTTGCAGGGTTATCGTTGGAAAGTGGGTGGTGAACAGCGAATTAGAGTTTGGGTGGATCCTTGGGTGAGAAGAAAGGGTAATATATGTGTCGAATCAGAGTCACCAAGTCCAAGCTGGGCTTTGCCAGTCTCAGCCTTATTGATGCCAAGTGGATATACTTGGGATGAGCAACTGATGTACAGTTTGTTTCATGATAGGGAAGCGGAGGAGATCCTTGCGATACCGATTGTGGGCGGACAGGAAAATGGAATGGTGTGGGCCTATAGTAAAAATGGTGAATGTAGTGTCAGGACGACATACCGACTACTATTGGAGAATTGTGTTATTATGGATGAGTTGAAAACTCCCGGAGATTGAAGAAGTTATGGAAGTTGGGATTAGAGTCGAAATTGAAACATTTCGTGTGGAGGGCTACTAGGGGTGTTTTTGCTACACGACGTAACTTACAAGATTGATACGTCCAAATGCTATGGGAATGTTGAATATGCACGCTGGAGATGGATTCCACATGGCGTATTTTTTTGGAGTGCGGGTTTGCGAGGGATTGTTGGGAAGAGGCGGGAGTGAGAAGCGTGGTGGGGGAGACATGGAATAGTAGCGAATCGTTCTTAGAATGGTTAGTTTTGTTACTCAAAGAGTTGAACGAGTCGTTCTTGCATCAAGTTTTGCCAATCATGTGGGTCACATGGAGAGAGCGAAATAGTCAATTAGTGTTAATGTGGTTGTTAGGGGATCTAGGGAGGAGGTTAGTAGTTAGGCGAGTGCACAACAACGATAGTTTGTTGGGAGATCGAGCGCGCGAACTATTTCATGTCCTAGATAGCATCCACTCGGTTCTGATATGCTTAAATGCAATCTAGATGCAACAACGTTTGCGAAGAGCGGTGAGATGGGGATTGACTTATGTTTACGAGATGAGTATAGATAGATGGCGAAATACAAAACGTGTCGTAAGCGAGGTATTCCTATTGTGAAGGAGTGTGAAGCTGTAGCGCTCTGAGAAGGACTTAAATAGTGTGTCGAGCTGGGAGTGCAGCGAGTGGTGATGGAAATGGATGCCCAACTGTACTAGTCGCGAGTACCAAACTGTTGCCTCTTGGGACTCCAACTATCCTCCAGTGATCAATTGTAGCCATTATTTTATTTCAATTTCCCAATCTCTCAACTAAATACATCTATCCTCAATGCGCATCTCTTTGAGATGGAGATTGAAGCAGAACTGGATACATTCATTGGAAGATGAATTTGTCTTTAATAAGGCTCATCTTCACCATTCTCTTCTGGAGAACCTTTCCACCTTTCAAAAATATTTTCCCGCTAGCTTCCTTTGAATAATGAATACGATTTGAGACTCTAGTGTTCGATGTGGCGATCAAAGCTAATTACTTGTGCCGCTCCAGTCGCCGGCTAATACAATCTTCTATTCTTCCTTTCGATTCCATAAAGCCATGGATGAATTTATTGTTGACGATGCTTGTTGCTGATTTTTATAAGTGGACAAGGTATTGATCTGGCGATGCATGTTGCTGATAAAGAATTATATAAGGAGAATCAATGGATAGAAGGAAAGGAGGATTGCTATTTGACTACAAAGGTAACTTTGGGAGAGAGTGGTTGATCATTTAAGGAAGAAGAAAAGGAGGATTGATCAGATCGCGTTAACAGCTGGTGAACTCTAACAGCGTTAGCAACTGTTTGTAGGCCGCCTTCTCAATTTCAATCTTCTGAAACGTTAATTTTTTGCTTGCAGTCATTCACGGGCTTTGCCAGGCAGCTCGATAGTCCGACGAGCTCGAAAATGGGTTGTATTCAACACCTGTTTGGGCTCCGGGCCTGAGTACTGAGAAACTCGATTTATATGACGGACGAGGATCGAGGACCAACAATCCACATGCCCGTACCCTTTGCCAGCTAGTTAGAGTATTTTAGAGAAAAAAAATCAATTCAATAATAGTCAGACCTTCGGAGGCCCAACCCAATAGGCGGCGGGAGGGACGAGAATCGCCGTGGCCGTCTCCGACCAAAACATCAAAAATAAAAACGCAACGAAAGGACTCAGGCTTGGATTCACTTGCGTCTCTTTGTCTCTCGGAGCAAAAGGAAGCCTTGCTGTCCTACTCCCTCCGATAATAAATGTTTCTCTGTAGGGCTGCCGCCGCCGTGTCCTTTTCTCACTTTAGGAGGTTCCTCTGCACCAGCAAAGTCCATGACTTTATTGCAGAGATGAACAAGGTTATACTGATGGTCTATCTGAATTCATTTTCCATTTTGTTTCTTTACTAAAAATATATGTTATTGATGAGGGGTATGCTTCAATCAAAGTCCATTTCAAGGCAGGTTTAATTCATCACCCCATTTCGGTCATTGCAACTTTTGTTCGTGTTTTGTTTGATTTCTCTTGAGGAACTGTAAAATCTATGAACTTTGGAGTTAATGTTTCCCAGTTTTGGTTTTAGGAAATGGAAGTTGTCTTCGGTGAAGCTCCTCCTAGTGGACTTGCTGGTTCCATTAGCAGAGATCATCTTTCTGAACAACAGCCTCAGGTCATACCTGAAGACCTTCCATGTTCTGTTACCAACAGCAGCTACAAACCTCACAACGCAGCAGAAGGTCAACAGGTAGCCGGTTTGACCCACATTGACCGTAAAGGAGAAGCTCAGATGGTGGATGTGTCTCCCAAGGACTCAACCAAGAGGATTGCAGTGGCCAGTTGCAAGGTGCTACTAGGGAAGAAGGTATTTGATATGGTCCTAGCTAACCAAATGGCTAAAGGAGATGTCCTCACAGTGGCCAAGATTGCCGGGATCAATGGAGCAAAGCAGACCAGCACCCTGATCCCATTTTGTCATAACATTGTCTTGAGTCATGTCCGAGTTGATCTCAAGCTGAACCCTGAGGATCACAGCGTGGATATCGAAGGGGAAGCTGCATCAATGGGGAAAACTGGAGTCGAAATGGAAGCGCTAACTGCTGTTTCCACTGCTGGTCTAACAGTGTATGATATGTGCAAGGCTGCTTCTAAGGACATCCAGATCGTTAATATCCAGCTTGAGCGTAAAACCGGTGGGATAAGTGGAGATAGGTCCAGGGATAAGAAAGTTAATTAGTACTTCCATCTTTCTGCTAAAAGCATGTTGGCTGACAGGTAGTCAGACGACCTTGGTGCCCTTTTAGGGTTTTTGCTATTCAGAATGATTTTAGGGGGGGGGGGGGGGATTTTGAGGAATTGTGTCAATCAACAGTTTGTCATTTCAGTAAAGACAAAGATGTTCAAGAAGAAGCATGTTGTCTGCTCTTATGTGCGAAATGTACTGAAAAATTTCATACGTTTGTCTGTATGATAACAATTCAAAAGACTGACAATCACAAAGGGAAAACTCAGGTGCAATTGTCTCAAACTGTCAAACTAAGTAGAACCAATCAGAAGGAGCAACAAGGAAGACAGCAGGAGTACAACTCGGATGTTGAACCCACTTTGCAGCTGAGTTGTTGACGATGAGCGTGGTGAAGAAGCAGAACCGGGGCTATTTCCAGCAGTTGCTGTTGCATTTTCCTTGGAGCACACATAACTGCAGCGGCTCGGAGGAACTACTCTGTAAACACCACTGCTGGCTAGGAGGTAGACATCATTGCGGTTATCCTGGCCGAAGGAGAAAATGTAGCCCAATGATGGGAAGTCACTTCCAGGAACAGAGGTGCATGGGATAGGAGAGTCTTTCGCACAACTGAAAGGAATTGTGTTGGCTGTGAAGTTGCCACTATATTCCGGTGTTTCGGTTCCTGTCCACATGGAACTGGCATACAAATCTGCATACAAGTACCTGCATTGCAGTAGAGTTTCAAATTGTGTACAATTCTTGCAACATGTAGTTATATAAAAGAGAGGCTTAGTGGTGAATAACTTACTTCCCATACATGCAAGGATCAGTCTGGGAGCGGTAGAAATAACCCCCAGTGATCGAAGCTGACCCTTCATTCTTGTTCACATTGGAGTGGTTGTATCCCATAATTGGGTAGATTGGGTTGATTGAGCTAGGAAGTGTGTTTCCTCCGGGGGATGCAGGAGGTTTGTAAGCATCGTTTCCCTCGTAAACTCGCCAACCGTAGTTTCCTCCCTTGGTGATCAGATCAACCTCTTCATAGTGATCCTGCAGATCGTTGTTGGTTATATATGAACTAATTGGAGGAAATTTTGGTTAAGTGGCACCACAAACCTGCCCAACATCTGCACAGAGAAAGTAGGATGGCCTAGCTGCATCGAAACTGCAGCGCCAAGGATTTCTGAGTCCCATAGCCCAGATCTCGGGCTGCATATCATTGTCTTCTTTGTACGGGTTATCACTAGGGATAGAGTAGTTTCCCCAAAGGCTGTTGTTTGTGATTTCTTCAGTACCTGTTAAGGCAAATCAAAGAAGGCTCAAGCATAAGTACACAACACAAAATGCAGCAAAGACATGAAACATATTAGGTCATTCCAGGTGGCTGATACTTACTTGGGAAGTTATCGACATCAAGACGCATGATCTTTCCAAGTAACGATTTCTTATCCTGCGCAAAGTTGTAAGGATCGCCTGTCCCGCCTCCGTCTCCCATCATAAAGTAGAGATAACCATCTTGAGGTCCAAAGAGAATCTGTCCTGCATGGTGTGATCTAAAAGGAAGTCCCATTGTGAATATCCTCCTCACCTCTACCGGTTTTGCAGATGTAGCCGAGGAAGGACTTGTTGAGGAGCCATTAGCACTGTACTCTGCAACAACAGTTTGATACTGGCATGGCTGAGCACCATTATCAGGAGCCAGCTTTGAAGGATCACAATTCACGTCGGAGTTGCAAGAACACCGTCCATTGCATCCCGGCCACTTGACCTTATCGCAGTTGAAAGATGCGAAAAGCCTGCCATTCTGAGCGAAGTTTGGATGAAATGCAATGCCCATCATCCCGAATTCAGTATCGTAATTAACCACATCAGTTAGATCAATAAAAGGGCTGGCCTCATCAATTCCCAAAATTCCCTTGGACCCTTGGTCAGGAATCGTTGCAAGCCATATCTGACCGGGCTGGTTGGCAAAAAAAGCACGGTTGGAGCCATCCGGATGAGCTGCCATGTTGAGATAGGAATCATTGCCAATTTTCTCCAGGCAGAGGCCATTTGGTGGGGGAGGAGTAGGTGATGATCCAGTATTATTGAGTTCGACAGGTTCGCCATCAAAGCAGGCTGAGCCTTGAGCGGATTCTCCACCAAATGCGCTGCAGAAATCTGATTTGGACTGCCAGAGATCTGTTAGCTTGGTGAAATTGGAGGTGGCTGGTAGTCCAGCTTGTCCTGCTAGTGAAGCTGCAAAGGGAGAGTTGGAGATGGAGGCATTTTGACATGTATCCCACAGTTTAGAGCAGAAGTTGGCGTCTCCTTGGCTAGATTGAGATGAAGTAGCTGAAACAGTTGAGTTGCAGAGAATTGGAACAGTACGTGGCACCGGATTTGCCAGAAACAACTCCGCTGAAAACGGATCGCATCTCTGCAAACCCACCAAATAGATTGGCAGAAGGAAAAGAAAAAGAAAGAGAAAAGGAAATTCCATGGTGAGAGGGGGAACTTTTTTCGGAATTCACAATTCACATGGCTATTTGCAGCTCAACTTGTTTTTTTTTTCATGTATGAAAGTGAAGGCAGAAAAAAGGTAGTTACCGAGCAAAGTAATGATTTGAGTAGAGAAGAACATCCAGGATTAGAAACGTTCATGGCCTGAAACTGTTTGGCCAATTGAGAATCTTGTGCTGAATTGCAGCAGGAGCTTCCATTGTAAGGACAAAAACTCAGTGTTGCATTCAAGGTAATGGGAGCCCCTAAATCACAGGACATGTCAGAAAAGGAAAAAAAGAAGGAAAACCCAGAAAATGATTAAGAAAGTGAAGAAACAAACAAGAGAACTGAGAGCTTCAACCAACTCACTGGAATCAGTACACAAGGGATGAGAGAATGAAGGATCAGGAAGCATCAAAAGTACCAAGCACAGATTGAGAATAGCAAGAATAGCTACCATAATGCCAAAACGAGAACAGATTAGCAGAGCGGAAACAATCTCTGTTCCAGGAATCTACTCCTGGGTCTTCATCATCATCATCCTCCAAAGGTATGAATAATTCTTCCCAGAGCTGTTAAGAAATGTTTCCAGCACGATGCTATTGTTTTATCATATTAGACATTGTCAAAGTCAGCTTCCAGAAGGGAAAGTATATCCCTTTCTGTTTTGTTTTCAAAACCCAGTTCCCACCCTGTTGCCAATGTTACTAAACGACCGTTGCCATTGTTACTAAACTACGCAATCGTTTTTGAATTAAACGTCTTGCATTTTATAATGACCTAACCGTCCATTTCATAAAAATGAAAAACTTACTAGTTCAATTCAAAAAATCCTTATTTAGTATGTTTTAGTTGTTCGAAAACACTCTCGACGAATCACGGCTTAAAATTGGAAAGGTACGAAATTGAAATTTGGATCTG